>OX122890.1:64978854-70653459 GCA_944738655.2 Andrena hattorfiana
TATAAAAAAACATCTACGATGTAAATACACGAGCGTAGGTATCGCTTACGTTAAGATCTGGGCACACATAGCAGTTCCGTGTCAGTTCACGTAGAATTCAGGTATTCTTCATGACTTTCCCCAATTACTTTACTCCAAGTACTTTCCATTACAGTCATAAAAAATAATCAGGATTTTATCAAGTTTGGTGTCATTTTCATCAGAAAAATACTAGTAATCCATTTGTGATACTTCTGTGATAGAAATTGCCATACTGATTACTGAATGGCCTATCGCTGACTTTGTCCTTATGTCACTACTCTAGCGTTTATGACCCCCGAGCCGCATCGTTTGAAAGCTTTTACCTAAGAACCCCTTAGGGTTGTAAAAAAAGGTACGCGTTACCGTTCAACCAATTTCAAGAGAACGTACAGTGAAAAGGCCAGAATGTCGTGGCCATCGAATTTCAACTTTCTGAGTACGAATACAGATCCGACACTGAAGGAAAAAGATGAATGAGTATAATGGTCTTGAATTTCAAAATTTTAAGCTACGATAAGGTTGACCGCGGCAGTGTACACCTGCACGGAGAGATTTTTCGCCTCCTGCATGTAAAAGCCACAATAATGGCGCATCATTCCAAAAAAAATGGCATTAATGGAAGCCGGTATAAGCGTGGCGTTGCGTAGATAAAAGTTTAAAACATTCAGACACAAAAATTCTAGAAAAAAAATTAAAACACCGCTACTATCAAAGACACGTCTGATTAGTTGCCCCTTAAGTCGTATCTATGCATACACTGCATTAAAGATAAAATTATGAAAAAGAAAACCAGAACAACAGATTCTGAAGTCTGCAAACGCATTGTTGGACGTGGCCGAAACCGCGACGTCGAGCCCGTCGACATCGACAAAAGAACGAGATGGTCGGCGGCCGACGAAGACAGTCTCCTGCAGAGATGGGCAAAAAATTATTTGAAGTAAATATTTCGTACACAAATTTTTATTTCAAATAATTTTTTGCCCATCTCTGCACTAGAACCATGCGCCGTCCCGGCTTTCGGAGAGCTGCCAGCGACCGCAGGACAGCAGTAATCCCCGAGTTTCGAAAATCTTGGGATGGTCTCTTTCAAATTCACGTGGCAAAGAGCTATTGGAAATTTCCCGGCCCAGGTAAGCGAGCCGCGCGCTCCGCTTTTATGATCCGATTTACCACTCGCACCCCAGATTTCTGTAATGAAGTTTGAAAACAATGTCGACTGGTCTCGTACCCGTCTCAATTTCAAAACTTTTAGCTACGACAGGGTTGACCGCGGCGCTATACTCCCGTACGGAGAGATTTTTCGCCACCTGCGTGTAAAAGCCAGAATAATGGCGCATCGTTGCATAAAATGGAAAATTATAATTAAAACCGACTTCAAAAAAATAAAAATGCACTAAAAAGTAAGAAATAATTTTGTTCGTTATTTAATCTACGACACTCAATTTTTTTTATATCGGTGCCTCATCATTTGCATTGTGTAAATCTGGCGCCGACTTAAAAAAATTGTGTGCCATAGATTAAATAAGGGACAAAATTATTTTTTACTTTTTATCGCATTTTTATTTTTTTGAAGTCGAGAAAACCAGAACAATAGATTCTGAAGTCTGCAAACGCATTGTTGGACGCGGCAGATATGCGACGTCAATCCCGTCGACATGGACAAAAGAACGAGACGATCGGCGGCCGACGAAGGCAATCTCCTGCAGAGATGGCCAACAAATTATTTGAAATAAAAATTTCGTACACAAATTTTTATTTCAAATAATTTGTTGGCCATCTGTGGTCTCCTGCAGTCGCTCGCATAGAACGGTCGTGTCGAGCACATTATGTATTCCAAACCTTAAATATATTCACTTCTTGCATTCTAAATACCGTACTCCTTTTTCCTCCTATACTATTCAGTTTCCTCGATCAAATAAAAAAAGTTTCATATGAAACATTTATTGCTTTTTCAATAGTTAGTAAAATAACAGCGCGTGAAAAATAATATACAAATAAATCGGACATAGTGTATAAACTTACTGAAACATCCGAACATCAGTTAACATTAGTCAGTCAACGTCAGTTAGTATATAGTATAAACAAATGAATTTTTCTAATAGTTATGGAGGAGAATGAATTCCTTCTTCAAAAAATATGTATCGAATATTTTTGGCTACTCTGCACACTTGCAAAATTCCACCAAAATCGGTGTGTACGGGTTCGATATGTTCCTTTTAAATAATATAGTACAGTAGAAAGATATTATTATTATTATTATTGTTATTATTATATGTCTGTATTATATCATATAGACCATCATTAATGTATGCGCAAACACATGATGAATGGGTGGGGTTCAGCAACAGATGCTCTTAAAAAACATTAAAGCACAGTTTTTACAAATTACGTTATTGCAAGCGAATGAAATTTGTTTTGCGTTAAATAAACCGGAATAGGACAGCAAAGTTAAAAATCGAATGTAATATCGTTTTATATTCATCCTCATTTCTCTTCCGTTGAACGGAATATGTTCATAAGACGATTTTTAAATTGTTACTCTAACAGAAACATTTGTAAATCGCGGGCTTCGACTGTCAAAAAATAACCTTATTTTACCCGTGCTGAATTCTAATTCCTACCACGCGTAGCGTTACAAGATGTTTCGAGACTTCACCGGTAACGTTGTATGCGACACTGAAATGGTAAGGGGGTCCTAGGACCCCCCAAACCGGTGACAGAAAAATACATTGGTTGATAGGTCTATTCTATACCTGGTCTGTGGTAAAAGCGTGATGCAGTCAATGTATGCATTTTCGGACGATTGTAGGTTAGGTTATATGCATTTTAGGCATATATTAACCAGGAACTGCTGGGAATTGTATACATTTACTAAATTAATGGTTTTACCGTGACACATACATCACTTGAAATCGCTGTCGAATTTATGTTATAATTATATGATCACATTATTTAAAATAAGAAAAGAGAAATTGGAACTTTTTTACTAATACTGGAAATATTGATTTACTGATATCATATTTTCAGAATGTGGAAGTTCTGGCAATTATTTGCAATTATTGCTCTTATTATTATTCTTCCGACTATTGTATGTAACATGTAACAAGGAAAAGTCTCCAAATCGGTCAACAGTTGACTCCCTGATTTTTTTTTGTAATTCTTTACGGTCCTATGCAGAGATGGGCATTATTTAAATAAAAGAATATACTTCCAAATGGCCCCAGTGGCCGATCGACACGAGGTTTCGGGGAGGGTGTGTGTACCCTAAATCTAAAATTCTGTTTAGCTTCGGATATTTAGTTTCCTTTGATTATTCAAAGGCCTTTCATCTTGAGCTTCGAATACTATTTCATCTGTCATCGTATTTTTATCCTAAGATCGTATGCAGATATATTGGCCGGTCGATTCGTTTTCGTGAACAGCGATCGAGGAGAAATCAATCACCACCATCTGACGATCGTGGATTTGTCAGTTGGAGTTCTGTGGGCACCGAAGGGTATATCTGAATACGATCTTAGAAGCTCGAATAACCGACGAGAACCTTTGTGGTCCGAGCCGCGCGAAATCACCATTGCTTGGTGATGTGTCATCGATTACAGTAAAGTCTCGTTACGGTCTCGGCAAAGAGGAGATATAATAAGAGGCGTCACTCGATAAGGACAGAAATAAACTGGGGAAATCACTAGACAACCAATTTAAATGTCCATTCGGCATGGATCGGTAAACTTCGACAATAATCAGCCAACTGCGGTAAGGTAGATTTAGTTGATTTGAATATCCCGCTCGAATAGACAACCAATTTAAATGCCAAGGTCAAGTAAGGACTTCAAACGTTCCGCCCGGAGTGACGTCTCTTATTATATCTCCTCTTTGGTCTCGGTTTGGTGTACACGATACGGACTTTTCGCTATCCCCACCACTTCTGTTTCAGTCTTGTCCGGCGAAGGCGAGAGCGAGATGAAACGAAAGCGAGCGAAGGCACTACGTCAGGACAGTACGAGCAGACGACGCGTTGATATTTTGTCTCGCTCCGTCTTTCGGACGCCTGACACTCCGTCCTTTGTGCGCGCGAGAGGCTTGCGCGATGGTCACAAGCGCTTACGGCGGCACGGGAACCGCTTCGCAAATCTTGAGGCAGGCCCGGCTCAAATCTTTTTTGCGCTCTAGGCGAACTTGTCAAATTGCGCCCTTTATTATAATACATTTATTTGAGATTATTTATGACTTTATTCTGAAAAAATAGGTAACTGCTAGGGCGTAAGGTTGACAAGAGGTGCAAAATGGTCTTTTCATTGTTGGCATTGTTAAAAATAAATTTGTAAATGAAATACTACAAATTATACTACAACGGTTTTATACTACGATTAAAAATTAAGACTAAGGACATCAATGTACTCAAATAAATGTATTATAATAAAGGGCGCAATTTGACAAGTTCGTTTAGGGCGTAAAAAAGACTTGAGCCGGGCCTGCGTCAAGATTTTGCGAAGCGGTTCCCATTAGGGTTGCCGATCTGAGATCGATTAATCGGAAGATCGATTTTTTGCCCCGCGATTTTCGATTTTTTGAATCGATTTTTCAGTATAGATCGATTCCATGGAATCGATCCTCGGGGACCAGAAATCGTGTTCCGATTCTTGATTATTTGTACCTAGATATACTTCTTTCGTGCATTTAAAAGTAATTTATTGCCTGTTTCTCACTTTGTGATTATACTGCTATATTTACCGGGTTTTATTTTTTATATTAAACAGTATTTTAATTTTGTTGCATTGCAAATTGTTGGAAACAGGAAATCTTATACTTCATGAGTGAAAGACCGCATGTTGATGTACGTAGCGAGCAAGTTTATGCGCATGCGCGGGTCTATCTACGGCGAGAAAAATGTGCGTTTTACGTGTTCTGTAGTACCTTTCTGTACCTAGTATTTGCAAACTGGTAAGTATATTTTATTTTGCATATTATGTTCATTTATACTAACGTAGGGTGTTTATCTGTATAATTAAATCTATAAACATACCGAGCATCACTCGACAAAAAACGAACCTATTTTAGTATATATATATATAGAAATGTTTATTCAGCTTCACAGCCAAGAATTGGACTTGGTTTACAATCTCCTACTTCACTTACAAGCTATCTTACCCATTCATCCTTCTCTCTCACTCTCTTCCTTATAAATAATTTCTATACTGGCTATACATATAACTCTTTATGACTCTAGTTCTGACTAGGTTATCTTCTTCTTAGTTAGGTTGACCCATTGCCTCTTCCTTGGCTATCTCCTCTTTTGTTGCCTTTCTCATTCCCCCCTCTTTTTTCATTTCTTCTCTTTTGTAACTTTTGTAACCACATTACTTTACCAGTCTCTGTGTCTCTTTTTTCGCTTACCAAGTCTACTAAGTTGCATTTTCTTTCTATTTCCCTACATTCCCTAGTTAAGTGCTCTAGGTTTCCAAATTCATCCCCACATAGGTCACAGCATCTCCCCTCTTTGTCTTCCCAATACCTGTTCCACTTCTCTAAATTACCGCATCTCGCTTGTGCGATAAGTTTTTGTCCTTCCCCCTCTTTACACAAATATTCCGGCAGCCCTATCGTTCTAATATATTTATATCGGCTATTATATTTCGATTGCACTATTTTCGAGTTTTGTCCTTGTTGTTGCACTTCTATGTCCCTGTTCTTTAAGTTTTCTGTAACCTCTATTCCCCTTCTTCTTCTCTCTTCCACTCCCTCCTGACTCAGTCCATTCCTTCTCAGGTATTCTTGTCTCTCCTTTCCGCTTCTGGTTACTTCTCTATTAACTTCTTTCTCTCTAATGCATTCTTTCACTATGCTCCTCCCTCCATTTCTCCTTACTTCCTCTTCAAACTTCCACGCTCTCGCCCCCATATTGACCCTTAATTTCAACCTCTTTGTTTCCTCTAGTACCAGATAATCCGGTGTTCGTCTGTCCAGGCCTAACGTCCGTTTAATGTATCTCAATTGCACTCTTTCCACTTCTGCCCTTTCCTTGTATCCCCACAGTTCTATGCCATACAAGAGCACCCCCAAGACCAAGGTATCGAACAGGAACATTCTAAGTTTAAAATCTGTGTTGAACTTTCTCTCCCCTATCCCCCAGAACCTATTTTAGTATAAATGAACATAATATACAAGGCAAAAGTAATATGCGTGTTAGGTATGTATTCGTTCAAATACATTTATCGAGGACTTGAGGTGCAAAATTTTTTCACCGTAGATAAAACAACGGAAACGCCTTACCAAACAGTAATTATGTCCAATAAAAAAAGTGATATTTGGTTGTTGCACTTCACAAAAAGTGATACTCATGCAACTTGTAAGTATTGTCACGTAATAGTTAAATCAAGTGGTAACACCACAAACTTGAGAAACCATGTACTGCGTAAACATCCAAACATCAATACTGTAAGTTTAAAAACCAAGAAGAGTGAAACTGGTGGTGGAAAATTCAAGCATGTTAGTTCAAAACTCCTAACTTCAAATAACCTTTATTTACCATTAAATTATTTACAGTTTTATTAATAATTGTCAACTAAACATACGATGTTTATTTCCACAGATGAATGAAATTATGTGTCATGAAAGTGACAGCTCAGACTATGTGGTGGATATTGACAAGGTTCCTACAGATGAAGCAAAAGTGAAACCACTTACATTAAAACAAAATCAGCCAAAAATAAATACATGCATCTCTAATATGAAATCCTATAGTGGTACGCAACTTGTTTATGTACTTATCAAATTTGTTTATATCACATTCTTAATTTTATTTACTGTATTATTATAAATATCATCTAGACAATGGATTTAAATCCGGTCAGTTGACCAATGCTGTGATCTACATGATTGTTAAAGATGATTTGTCTTTCATGACTGTAGAGAAAGAAGGTTTTAAACATCTCATGAAAACAGCAGTTCCACTTTATAAAATTCCTTCGCGAATGACAATAACAAATATGATCGATGACAAGTACGAAGTTCTTTCATTGAAAGTAAAGAATATGCTTCGTACGGTTTGTGTAATTTCCTTGACGACAGATGTATGGACAGATACGCTGAATACAAAAAGTTATTTGGGACTTACAGGACATTTTGTCGATACTGACAATGGCAAGCTGAGGACTATTGTATTTGGAGTTGAACCTTTAACGGAAGGCCACAATGCAGAATATTTATCGAACGTTTTACTATCGCTCACAGAAAAATGGGATATACCACCCGAAAAAATTGCTGCTGTTGTAACAGACAATGGGGCGAATATAGTAAAAGCCGTAACTACTTTGTATGACAAAAATAGGCATTTACCTTGTTTTGCCCATACATTAAATTTAGTGGCAAGCAAACCTTTCGAATCCAAAGATAATGGGGATAAAGTTAATAAAGACGATAAAACCGATAAAGTCGATAATAATGTAAAAATACTACTGGACCAAATAAAATTTATCACAAAACATTTCAATCAAAGTGTTAAGGCAGCTGATGCTTTACGTAACGCTCAAAAACAGATACAGATTCCTCTGAAACTGATACAATCAGTATGCACTCGCTGGAACTCTATATTTGACCAAATAAATAGATTTATCAGCCTTTGTGATGTAATAGCACCTATATTATTAAATGACGCAAAAGCTCCTACTATGCTTACCGCAATACAAATTGAGGAACTTAAAGATTTGGTTAATATACTTGAACCTTTAGAGGCAGTTACTAAAGAAGTATCGGGAGAATTATATTTAACAGGGAGCAAAATAATCCCAATTGTACATTGCTTAACTAGCAGCTTAAATAATGTTGTTACCAAAACTAATATTGGTGCAAAAACAAAAGATGTAATTCTCCACGAGATGAAAAAGAGATTTGGCTTCATTGAGCATGTGTCTTTATTAGCTATATCCACAATATTTGATCCACGTTTCAAAAAACTTCATTTCGTAAATAAACTTGCTTGTTCAAATGCTATTGTAAAAATAAATATTATGTTGGCAACGGCCCATAAAACTCGGAAGGAAACTGTAATTGAAACTATTGCAGAAAAAGAAAATTTAGAACGGTCTACCATATGGAATTTTCATAACCAATTAGTTCAAAGTTCGTCCATTGCGCAATCCGGTCTGTATGACGATCAATTAACGAATGAATTTAAATATTATTTGGCAACGCCAGTTCTTGACTTAAAAAACAAGAATCCAATCGCATATTGGGACATCCGAAAAGACGCTATTAGGGATATAGCCGTTAAGTATTTATGTATTCCGGGGACATCTGTTCCTAGCGAGAGAGTGTTTTCCATTGCTGGGAATATACTCACCGAACAAAGGAACAAAATCAATCCTGAAAGACTTAGTAAATTAATATTTTTAAAATGTTTACAATTTGAAGATTAGGAATTTGGGTACGAGTAAAGACAATGTTATCATAACTCGTTCCCAAATTCCCAATCTTCCAATTGTAAACATTTTTACACTTAAGTTTTTAAACACCAAGCAAATGACGGCTGTTTAGCAATAAATACATGAGCAAAAAGTTTGAACAAAAAAAATTATTTCTATTCTATTTACCCAAAATCATTCTAATATACTTCTAATATACACTACTTAGTCTTCAATGAATTGAAGATACATAAAGTTGAAGAAGAAAATAAATACATATACATAAAGTTGAATCGATTTCTTGAAGATCGATTCTTTACAAGCCGATTTTTTCTTGAATCGATTTTTCATGTTGCGATTCGAATCGATTTGAAAAATCGATATTTTTCGGCAAGAATCGGCAACCCTAGTTCCCATGCTCACGGTAACTCGTAAGCGCTTGCGACCATCGCGCACGCCCGCCGACACGCAAAGCATTCCATCTCGCCCCCCCCTTCGGCCAGAAAGAAGCGAGAAACTCACACTTGGAATTAGGACTCCGTTCACGATACGGGCTCACCGCCGGTCCCGAACAGCGAGCGGCTGACGAGATTTTACTAGAAACAGAATTTGTTTATTCTTCATCGTATCGATATGACAGTGACATAAATGGATTCCTGGCATTCTCCCGATTAAATTGACAGAAAATAATTTAAATCGGACTATTTTTAACGAAACGGGCTTTCAATCGTGCAAACAATGTTTCACGTAATTTCCTTCAAAATATGGTGCGAATATTATAATTTTTGGGGCCAATTTGATCGAGAAAACATGAGGAATTGATGGACGTCACTTTTGCAAAGATCTGATTAAAAATGCAGAACTGCAGATTTGTCACTGCTTAGTGCGCAACATTGTATGGCCCCGCTAGTTTCGAGCGTCGAAACCACGAAACTCAGCGAGTCGCATGATTGCCAGCGTGAAGCACAAGAGGAGACTTTCCATGGCGAAGGAAAGTCAGCCTTCTATAGAACTCAAATCAAGAAAGACTTTGCTGACAAACTTTATATTCACGTCAAATAAATACTTTAATTGTAAAATTTAAACGACGAACTATTGTTGAATTTCGCCAGTTCTTTCATATGCATTACTTGGTTGGGAATTCCTGATCCCAAAGTTTCATGCATTTCCCTATTAGAAATGTTGCTTCAAGTCTTGATTCAAGTCATCATTGCTTTTTCTCGTACATAGAGCATATATATGTTCGCGAGTAGGGGTCACGAATGACGCGACTTTGGTTTCCCAAATAAATTCACATTTATCAGGGCCCTCGCCCGAACCGCTTGACAAGGAGACTGAATGACGTAAACCGAGTGCGAGTGAAATAGCGGCGCACCAGCGAGAGACCCTCGGTCGACGGCGACTTGAGTTATCGAGTATTGAATATGAAAATATTCATATTTCTCATTACACCTTGATAAGAGTGTTACCACCGATGGATTGGTGAGTTTATGTCCACGAAAATGAGTCGAGACGCGAAGCAATTCAGTCTATTTTTTCTTATGAATACATGATTAGGACACACACTACGTTCACTAAAACTGGACCGAATTGCTCCATGTTTGGCATCATTTTCATCGAGAAACCCTAAAAACTCCATTGGTAATACTTTCATCAACAGTTATCAAAAACATAAACATTTTATCTGGTCCGTCGGTTTTATTATTCTCGGCTGTCAACGGGTGGTCTACTCGGGCCCGAAGGTCCTCGCTCGCAGCGAGAAAGCAAAACAGTGGGGTGGGTAGGTCTTTCCTGATAATCCGAGCCTAACCATTTGCGTACTTCACACTATCGTTTATTAGCATTTATACGAGGTGATTCGTTAGCTAGAATCGTCAAATGCGATGCTCGCCAGCAATCATGTGTCTCGCTGAGTTTTATGGGCTTCGACGCTCGAAACCAGCGGGGCTATACAATGTTGCACACTAAGCAGTGACGAATCTGAAGTTCTGCAATTTCTAATCAGATCTGTGCGAAAGTGACGTCAATCGATTCCTTATGTTTTCTCGATCAAATTGGCCCCAAAAATGATATAATTCGGACCATAATTAAGGAAATTAATAAACAATAAATGTAGAGCGGCTACTTCATTCTTTTGCTCTACATTTGTGAACTTTTTATCATCCTTCCGAAGCATTATTATTACGCCGTAACAGTATCTTCAGGAAATCGGGTATAGCATATAGGTTATATTTTCTGTCACTTCGTGGAACCGACCACATAATAATCACGCGCATCCAGCCTGCGCATTTTCAGTAGCGGATTTCACGAACGGATTTTCTCTTCTCGAAGTGACAGAAAATATAACCTAATTGCTATACTCGATTTCCTAAAGATGCTGTTGCGACGTAATAATAATGTTTTGGAAGGATGCTAAAATGTTCACAAATGTTTCGTAAAAGAATGAAATAGCTACTAAACATTTGTTGTCATATAGCATATACTTAGGTTATATTTTCTGCCACTTCGAGGAGCCGACCATATAATAATCACGCGCATCCAGCCTGCGCATTTTCACTAGTCCAATTCAACATCCAACACAATCTTATATATCATGTTTGTTCATAACTGCTTTCTGCATAGGACGTGTAATAAGTGTACTTCATGTTCTGTTTCGTTGCTTTGCTAATAAAAAAATGTCTAACCTAACAAACTTCATTTTCTGGAGATATCCCCTCATTTATTTTCCGTTTTCACTCATATTTCCTTACTGCTAATGTAGAATATTGTAGCATAAGCACATTTTTAGTAATTAAAATGTATAATGAATTTTCTACGTTTGCAGTACTAGCCGACTTTCCGTTTAAATTTTTATAAGTACAACGCAACAGCTGAGAACTCTTTCCTTATTTAGAATAGAATACGGAAATAGCAAACAGCTCCCTCTCGCGTCACCAGGCAGCCGCGTATCTATGGGTATTACCATTTCTGTGCAGAAAAAACCTGCTGTAATACCGACCTGCCAAATCGGCCAGGTCACGTGACGTGTCTACCCCCTTAATATGTCAGACAGAAAACGTTTGAGAAGAGATTTTAAAACATTCTCTTCTCGACATCAAAGGAGGATAGTCGACCAATACGTGAAGTATCGAATAAATGAAATTGAAGACAAGGATAAAGAAAACAGGCATAATATCCAAGATTTTACAGAACTTAGTGATCCAGTATCAGATAATGGATACTTTCAAGATACTTCACAATCAGACTCTGTTCAAGATATTGCACAATCACTTTCCATTCAAAATATTGCACATTTTCATAAGAATTTACCAGAAAACGAAGAATATCAATGCGAATATAATGCCAATATGAGCAGTGAAGAATCATTGAATACTGGTTTTAATAAGACAGACAAACCAAAATGGGAAAATTTAAGAATGGATTTGGCTAGTTGGGCAGTAAATAATAACATTACACATAAAGCAATGGATGAATTATTACAACTGTTATCTTCATATGCACCAACTTTTCATTTACCGAAAGATGCACGCACACTAGTGAGAACTCCTCGTTCCATCAATTGTGAAAACATTCAGGGAGGGGAATATTTGGACTTTGGCTTAAAAAATACTCTTATTTCCATCGCTGAAATGTATGAAAGAGAAAATATGAGAATTAACAATATAGAGCTATCATTAAATATTGATGGCTTACCACTTTCTAGATCTTCTTCGAATGTGTTCTGGCCAATTTTGATGTCCGAAGAAATTTTCAAATCGGTTTATATAGTGGGAATATTTTATGGTCGTGGTAAACCAAAGTCAGCAAATGAATTGAAGCAAAAATTTGTGGATGAATGGAAAAATATGAAGAATACTTTTACATATAAAGAACAAAATATATCTGTCAACATGTCAAAAATAATTTGTGATGCGCCTGCAAAGGCATTTTTATTACATACGAAAGGCCATGCAGGATATTCCAGTTGTTCGAAGTGCATGATTGTTGGTCAAACAATTAATAGTTGTCTTTGTTTTCCCTTTATGGAAAATCCAGCTCCTTTAAGGACTGATGAAGATTTTCGCCAACAGAAAGATAAGAATTACCATACTGGAAAAAGCTGTTTATTAGAGATAGAAAATATTGGTTTAGTGTCAAATGTACCCCTAGATTACATGCATTTAATTTGCCTAGGGGTAATGAGAAAATTGTTATTACTATGGACGCAAAGCGCAAGTTTAAGAGAATGTGTTTCAGAAAAACTGACACTTATAGGAACCTCTACGCCTATTGAATTTTCAAGAAAGCCAAGAAGTCTCAAAGAACTAAAATACTGGAAGGCCACAGAATTGAGGTCTTTCTTGTTGTATACAGGTCCAATTGTATTACAATCTGTTTTACACAGAAACATATATGAACATTTTTTATGTTTACATGTGGCCATTTCAATATTAATTACTAATTAGCACTGAAGAGAATATACAATATGCTGAAAATCTGTTGCAATACTTTGTAAAAAAGTTTGACATATTATATGGGAAACAGTTTGCATCAGACAATATTCATAATTTACTTCATATATGTAATGACATCAAAAAGTTTGGTGCTCTAGATAATTATAGTGCTTTTCATTTCGAAAACTTCTTAGGCAAATTAAAAAAAGTAGTAAGAAAAGCAGAAAAACCTCTGCTGCAATTGGCAAAGAGATATGGAGAAGTGCAATATGCAGGTATGTCAAGATCATTGACAAAATCAGGAGAAATTATAATGAAAGAGGATCACGAAAATGGCCCTATAGTATATTTCTTTCACAACAAAAATATTACACAATATAAAAAAATGCAGAATGACACGCTTTATTTAAACTGCAACAACGATGGAAATAATTGTGTCATGTTAAAAAACAAAATAGCTGTTTCTATTTTAAATATAATAAAAACAGGGAAAGATATTTACATCGTAGGACACAAATTTAATATAATGAAGGATTTATATGAGAAACCATGCCCTTCTTCATTTTTACAAATTTTTATTGTTACTAAAGATAACAAGTTACAATATTGGCCTATATCGCATATAACGCATAAATTATGGGTTTTAAAAAAAAGGGAAAATGAGTATAATGCAATGCCGCTGCGACATACAGTAAATTAAAGACAATTTTTCTTTAAGTCGTTAAATCTCGTAGTAACAAAGCAGACGACAAGTTGTGAACGCTCGGAAATTGGTAGTAGGTTGCGAACAGTTGCGAATCGTAAGTTGAAATTTGCGTTCTAGATCAGTCTGGATTGTATTCGACCGAGCAACGTGCGGGTGAAAATCTTAGCGTCTTTATCTCTGTTTTGGCTTGACGTCCTTGTTTAAGGGGGAACACCGCTGTGAAAGTTGAAAAAATTTCGATTTTTTTCTTCACTATCTTAATGTTTAACTCTTCAAAAATACTCTCTGAAAATTTCAAGTTGATATTCGAAGAATTGACGAAGATACAGTGTATTTTGTGAGACGCGTCACGATGCCGCTCCGAGCGCGCTATGTAGGTGGCAAATAGCGCGCCGACATTTTTCTTACCCACTGTTCCCCCACATTGTTAAAGGTTGTAAATTTTGGGTTTTTCCCGTTTTTACGCACAGTACGCTGTTCTTTCGAGAATCGAAGAAATGCAACCGTTGATCGGGCATTTGAGTGACAGTGAACGTCACGAACGGAAGTGTGATTTTTCCCGCGCAAGATTCTCTCGCAGAAGGTTGCGTGTTACATCTTTTCAATAAATATTGTTTTTGTTGAGTTTACTTTGACGTCGTGTTTATTATCAACCTCACGTCTCCCACCTCACTGTGATGGACCGAAAAAGCACAAGGGTTTCGGAGAAAAAGCCTGCTCGAGATGGAAGAAAATGTAGGAAGCGCCCGTTGAATCACTTTGAGATTGAACGAGGCACAGCAAATGTGAGCAGTTCTGCCAAAAAACTTCAAAGTGAGAGAATAAATATAGTAACAGATAGTACGATAGGATACAGATTTATAAACTTTTTAAGCATTTTTCTTCCTTTATGTGAGTATCTGTGTTGCAAAGAATGTGGAAGCAAAATTACCTTTGGGGAAACGAGCAAAAGAGGGCTTGGATTCAAGTTAGTTATTATTTGCAAAATGTGCGGAGAAAAATATATTGATTCGTGTCCTCTTATTTCAAATGCATACGAGGTGAATAGACGATTCATATTTGCTATGCGCATAGTAGGAATCGGGCTCAATGGAGCCGAAAAGTTTTGCGGTTTGATGGACTTGCCTCGACCGATTTTTCAAAGTTTTTATGACCGCGTCGTGTCAAACATATGTTGTGCTGCAAGATTTGTGTGTGATGCATCACTAATAAAAAGTGGCCAAGAGGAAAAACTTGCAACGGCAAAAGAAACAGGAGAATGTGCAGGATTGACAATTTCTGGAGATGGGAGCTGGAAGAAAAGAGGCTTCAATTCATTGTATGGCGTGTCGTCACTTATCGGCTATTATACAAATAGAGTTGTTGATATTGTTGTAATATAGTAAGTAATTATAATATTGATACTTGTCGCTCCATCTATTGGTCGACAGCGAATTTGTGCAGCGACCTGAATTTAGTTGAGAGCGACTATGACTAGAATATATATTCACTGTTCCTCATTCTTCTATAAGACTGTAACGAATACGAACGTGTTGCCGATTAGGCTCTTGCCATACTTTATACTTTATTATACTTTATTATATTATATTAGAAAACTCAGTGTTCAGTTAACTAACAACCATTCCAACAGATATAATAGTCAAATCTTCCTACTGTAAAGCCTGTAGTGTATGGTAAACCCGTAAAGAGACTGGGGAATACCAGGACTGGCTAAAAACTCACAATCCTACCTGTGTGGCAAATCACGAAGGCTCGGCGGGAAAGATGGAAGTCGATGGGATACAAGAAATGTTTGAAAGGTCTGAAGACTTTCACGATGTTCAATATATTAACTATATTGGTGACGGTGATACCAGGACGTATAAAGCAATAGTCAAAACAATGACACACGAAGTCACAAAAAAAGAATGTATAAATCACATTCAAAAACGAATGGGCGCCCGGCTACGTCAATGTAAGAAAGATAATAAAGGACTTGGCGATAAAGGTAAACTCACCGGCAAATTAATGGATGAACTGTCGAATTATTACGGTTTGGCAATTCGCAGAAATGTAAATAGTGTAGAAAATATGTATAAAGAGATACGGGCCACGTTATACCACAAGAGTTCGAGCGACGAATCTCCGCAGCATCATTTCTGCCCGGAAGGAGTAAACTCTTGGTGCCTTTGGTAAAAGGCAAAAGCTGCAGGGGCATTAGACACTTACAAACATAAAACTCCTCTTTCACTTGAGGTAATTAATGCTAATACGCCAATTTATACAGCCTTAAGTGACAAGCAGCTTCTAGAAAAATGTTTAGGTGGATTCACACAAAATAATAACGAAAGTTTTAATAATCTCGTGTGGAGAATCGCGCCGAAGACCACTTCAAGTGGCGCAACCATCGTGCAAATTGCTGCTTATTTAGCCGTAATTATTTTTAATGAAGGCTGTAAAGGAATATTGAAAGTTATGGAGGAGCTTCAAATAAAAACTGGACCGATAGCCGAGCAATATGCGGAGAACGAAGATACACGCCGTATTGCCGCTGCCGAACTTGAAGCACACGAGGGGACACGTGAGGGAAAAATTGCAAGAAAGAAGTCGAGAATAATGATGGCGGAAGATGCTGATACTGAAGTAGGTCCCTCATATAGCCCAGGAATAGATGCGCTATGGTTAGTTCACAAATCCCATTTCTACTGCATAAATAATTACAAGTCAAACTTTAAACGCGATTTTCTCGAAACGACATTTTTCTAACTGATCGAATCAATAGCTCTGTCAATTTTTATCCGATCGACTTGAAATTTTGACAGGATCTTTAAAACAAGAGTACCTTTAGTTGTACGTACCGATTTTTTGATCGAAAACCTATTTTTTTAAATACGCTCGAAAAACTATCCATTTTTTGCGGATTTTCGAAACTTTTTCTTCCCAAGCGCACCATTTTTCAAAAATAATTTTTTTTAAAAATCGGTACGTACAACGGAAACTACACTCATACCGATTATATTAAAAAAAAATTTTATTTCAGAGTTGCCATTCCAAAGATATCGTTTCGATAAGCGACCTATGTTTTCTTGTGAAAAGTGTAGGAGATTAACTGTATATGGAAATCTATGCATGTTTTTCTATTACTTTTTTTTATAGTCTCTTAAGACATTGTACTAAAGGTAGGTAATAACAATTTTATAATAAAACTGTAAGTTATTCCTTAAAAAAATCTTAAAAATGGGCTCATTTTTCCGGCCGTCACAGTGGTGTTCCCCCTTAAACGAGAACAAAGGAAGGTATATATTTTAATTATAAATCGTAATTATTAATCTGTTGTTACCATTTTACCCTCAGCATGGTTAGCTCTAATTATAATAGATATTATGTCCTTTAACATTAGACCTACTGGCAGTAAATGTATGCATTTTTTTCAAGGTCACAGGCAAAAACTGCGTAATTAGAGAAAACAAAATTCGTGTATAAACATATAGACATTTCTTCAATTGTATTATGTATTAGTTGAAAATAATCTTAATGTTTTCATAGAATAAGTTCTAAATTAAAAATAAATGTACAAGTCAGTTTGACTTGTTTGGTAGTTTTAGTGTTAAGAAATGTAATGGGTGAAATTTGTAGCAAAAATTCGGCAAGGTCGGCGCTCGTACATAAGGTTGTCGCGGGGGCGCCGAATGCCGAATATACTCGGCACTCGTAGCGGAAGGGTTAATCTGTGTTTCAGACTTTTTCAGTTTACATATTACTTTTATTGTTCAAACCTAAATATACATTAATTAACATGGAGTATGCAGTGGTGCAATTTGAGGATGGTTCCTATTCTGAACTACCATTAAATTGGATCATAGATGATTGTGATTCTGCTTTGACTTATTGCTGGTGGCCACCAAGTAATATTAAAAACTTATCATCCTTAATGACACGGAAAACACCTGTAAATCCGAAGACATGGCAAAAACATTGTGTCTCCATAATAAACGTCTGCTGTAAGTATTATTAAAATATTATCTATTTTATTCCATCAAAGAAATTCAGATGAATAAACATTTTTCATAATCTTTGTAGCCACGCTTGCGAAAGCAAGAAAAATTGCAGAAAATTCTGATTATTGTACAACGGACGATGATAAAGGCAAAGGTCGAAGAACAAAATTTCTAAACACCAAATATATAGATGAGGATGAGTCTTCCAATATAGGCAGCATTAAGAATGTAGATGATACAATAGAAGAAAATGATTGTAAGTTGTATGCTTTTAAATATGTATAATACATTATTCATTAATTGATTGCATATATTTTGCAGTGCCTTTACCTGCATATCCACAAGCAATAAAATACAAAAAACAATTAAAAAGTGTTGTGTGAAATACAATGTATAATGCTTGCTTCCCTGTATGAGTGTGTGTGTGTGTGACATTATAGAGGGAGTCTCCGTACTTCCGTTTTCTTCTTGCCTGTTGAGCGTCGTAATGGACAGATGTGTAAAGTGTGCTCGCGATAGAAAGTCTAGTATCCAGTATTATTATTTCCAGTATTCATTCATTATTGTATCAAAGGTTTTAACGCGTTATTTTGTTCAACACAACAAGTGCTCACGCTTGATATTAATTATGGTAGATAATAAAGTACTATTATAAATAAAGAATAAGAGGTTATGGGCCCAGGTGGCACGTGGAGAAGTAACGGTTAGTATAAAATTGAAAAATAATAGGGAAAGTAAAGATGGAAAAGAAAAATAATTATAACGTTGATTTGTTGGATGAGAACAATTATCATACATGGAAATTTAGAATGACCACGTTGCTTAGTGAGAAGGATGTGGTTGGATGGATAAGTAAGGAATTTGATGAAACAGATTACGCAGATATTGTAGCGAAACAAAAGGCTAAAAAGGAGGATAATTTGTGTAAATCCATAATTGTGCAATGTATACATGATTCACAGATAGAATTAGTTAGAGAAAAGGAAACCGCATATGGCATGTGGAAAAGTCTAGCAGATAGATATGAAAAGAAAGGTATACCAGGACAATTGATACTGCGTAGAAAGTTAATGTCGATGAAATTAAAGGAACAAGAGAATCTGGAAACATTCTTAGCAGAATTTGATGAAGTAATAAGGCAATTAAGGGCCACGGGTGCCGAGGTAGGGGAAAAGGATATTGTGTGCAATTTATTGTTGGCGATGCCCAAGTCACTTGAAACTGTTGTGACTATTATTGAAAATACGCCGGTGGATACGTTGACGTTAGATGTAGCCAAAGCTAGGCTGCGAGCAGAAGTCGAGAGAAGGAAAGCGACAGGCACAGCGAATTCCAAGGAACAAGATGTGAAACCAACTGCGTTTATGGGTAAATCTGGAGCATGCTATTTATGTGGACAGAATGGTCATTTTCAGCGGAATTGTCCAAAACTGAAGCAAAATATACCAAACAATTATCCTAACCAAAGAGGAAATAGTTACCATAGGTATGGTAGAGGCAGAGGTAGAAATTCAAATTTCAGAGGTCGTTACATGAAGAGGTACGAAAGTAACGAAAATCGTGAGAAACAAGGCAACTACGTAAGAGACGACAGCAGTGAAGATCAACAAGGAGGTATATGTTTTATATCAAATTCAGTTGAATATAAGAACAATTTATGTGATAACAATGATTTAACATTTTGTGTCGATTCTGGATGCACAAACCATCTTGTAAATGAAAAAGGCTATTTCTATAAATTAATAATGTTGAACAATCCTATCAAAATCGCGGTAGCGAAGAACAACAATTATATGGAAGCGATAGGTATTGGAAATATTAAAGTAATTAGTCAAGTAAGGGTGTTGAATGTACTATAGAGAATGTATTTTACGTTCCAACCTTGAGGAGGAATTTACTATCGGTAAAGAAATTGGAAATGGCAAACATAAAAGTAGTCTTTGAAAATGGAAAGGTTAGCCTGTATAATAAAGGAAAACTGATAGGAATAGGTGACAGAGGAAATTTGTATGAAATATCATTCAAAGCAAAAGGCATTGAAGTTTTAAACGTAGAATCGGAAAATGAATTAGTGAAGTTGTGGCACAATAGATATGGACATATTTGTAATTCAAATCTAAGAAAATTGGTTAAGAATCAAATGGTGGATGGAATTGGTAAATTGGAAATTAATGAAATTGAATTATGTGAGTCTTGCATAAAAGGAAAGACGACGAGATTCAAGTTCGGCACCAGAACCAAAGCAAAAAGAATTCTGGAAATTGTTCATACGGATGTTGCTGGCCCCATGACACCAGTATCACATAGTGGAGAAAAATACTTTGTAACCTTTGTGGATGATTTTTCAAATTTTATTCACGTATATATGATGAAGAGGAAAGGTGACGTTTTTGAATGCTTTAAAAATTTTAGATTAATGGTACAAGCCAAGTTCAATTTAAAGATAGCCACATTGAGATGTGATAACGGCAGAGAGTACGTGTCACATGAATTCCAAGATTTTTGTAAAGAAAATGGTACACAACTAAATTATACAATCCCATACACACCTGAGCAGAATGGGAAAGCGGAGAGATTTAATAGAAGTCTAGTCGATAAAGCACGAGCCATGACACATGAGGCAAACATGCCTAAAACATTTTGGAATGAGGCTGTAAGAGTAGCGGCTTATATCCTTGACCGGAGTCCTAGTGCAGGTAACCCTGGAGATGAAGTTCCAGCAAGAATTTGGTATGATAAAAAGCCAAATATAAGCAACATGAGAGTATATGGTTCAATGGCATATGCACATGTACCTAAGGAAATGAGGAAAAAGTTTGACTTTAAGGCTGAAGAATGCATAATGATAGGATACAGCACGACAGGTTACAGATGTTACGTGCCGGTTACTTTTTCAAATTCATTTCTAAATTTCTGCGAAAATTCTCATTGAATAGTCAATTCACAGATATCGACGACTGATTCAACCATCACGTGTTATGGGAACTTCCCTCAATCAATAGTCGATTGTCTGTGAAAATTCTTAATAGTTATAATTTGATTCTGCTTGAAACCTGTCACGCCACGGCATATTCTCATGGAAGATTATTGTCAACGATCTCCAACGCCGTCGACGTTCTTAGAATGCGCGTTGTGATAAGCATTCCGAAACCTGAACATTGTAGTAGGCCACCTTGTGTTCCTTTCTCTGTTAAATATTGTTACACCATCATTGACATCTGATCCTACCATTGAGTGTTGTGGGAGTTTCCCTCGATCGATTGTCAATGATTTACAAACCAAATTATAATAGTAATTTTATATAAGCTGCTGCGCCACTGCATTCTTCCATGCGAAAATCTGCCAACACCGTCGACGTTCTTAGAACGCCGGACGCGATAACAACCTAGGCACTGAGATGCTGGGAACGTTCGAGCGACGACGGTTGGGCCCGTGTGCATGAGGTGCAGAGTCAGCAATTTTGGCGCTTTTTGTTCAAAGTCCCAAGTGCTCGGGCCTACCCTGCGATCGCTCGGTGCAGTCGTCTGTTAAGTCGCATAGTGCGTGGCCGTTCTGTCCGAGGACATATGCCGCATTGTTTAATCGGTCTATGAGCCGGAGTTCCCGTGCGTCTTGTAGTGCGTGGAAGGACTCAGTCCTTCGTAGAGACTGTATATAATTATATCTCATCTTATTCAATATTACCTATTTTTGACTATTTAAGGCAGTCGGCTAGCAAGTCGCGTAGTGCGCAGACGTTCTGTCCGAGGGACATTGCTATTTGTGTAAAATAGTCCTTGAGCTAGAGTTCCATCGTGAATAGTTAATACTTAACGTGGAAAGACTCAGTCCCCGTAAAGACTCGTTTATTACGTTATTCATTATCTTAAATCATTATAATTTTCTCGTTCTAATAAATAATAGTTAAACCGTTACTTCAACTCCGACATAATCAAAAACTGTTAACACTATAACATCAGTGTACTGTTCGACGTATCCTGCGCTTCAACATCTTGTACCGGCGCCCAGCACTCCAGGTCGCGCAGAGACAGAGACAGAGAGAGAGAGAGAGTGAGCGTTCAAGCGAAAGAAAGAAGGAGAGTAATAGGTATTATAGCCTAACCGTCTACGTGTACGAGGTCGGTGAGTGCTTTAGAGTACGTTACTATATATGTGAATTGTGGGCACCGTTTGAATCTTCCAATCTTATAAAATCGTTTTTGTCTCTTTCGTTACCCATGTACGGAGGGGGCAGTTGATCCAACCAATGTGTGTTACGGGAATTCTCCCTCGATAAACTGTCTTACCTTCCTTCCGCGGGTACCGCATTTTTAAATCATTTTGAATTAGAGAATGTACAAAACCAAGCACTCGCGTGATAATTGATCCATTGCGTGTTACGGGGTTTTCCCGCGGTCAATTATTGTCGATTAATTATTGTCCGTCAATTGTTGTCTATCGACTGACGTTCGAGGCCGTATACGTCGTACGCTGGCTCTAGAATCCGGTTTAGAACAACTGTAATCTCCGAAACCGCACCGAATATTGCAAAACTCTACATACCGGGATTTAACCTTGTATTGTTATTCATAACGCAAATCCATGTAAATTCCCCATTTTTGTACCACCTTTCAATTTTCCTTTTGCTATTTATTGTAATACATGGTAATATTTACTTAAATCTGTCTCATTCTGTTCGAACCTGTCTCTACCAAAGTACCACATCCCGACTGGTCAACCTGTATTGGTTGTAGCAAGTACGTATCCCAAAAACAAATATCTAAATTCGTTAAGCGTTACGTGGAAGAAATAAGACACATCCGCTCGGTCATTTAAAAATTAACGCCTCACGTAACACAGATTATGGAACATTGAAAGAAAGAAAATTATAGTCGCAAGAGATGTGATATTTAAGGAAAATAAATTCTATTATAAAAATAATATAGCGAGGATTGGATCGAGAAATGAACATGAAACAAATGAGAAAGACGAAGAAACAGAAGATGAAGAAAGACCACGACATGGAGAAGAAGACAATGAAATAATTGGAGAAGACCAAAGCGAAAATGAAATGACAAAAGAAGATCAAGAAGAAGATACAACAACAAGAGAAGCTGAAGAAGAAGATGTAACAGCACGAGACATACGAGAAGAGAAGAGACGAACACGAAGAGTTACAAGATTACCAAAGAAATACAGTGATTATGAAATGCACATGGCATTTGATGCAATGTCATTTATACAACAAACACCGAGTCGAATTGAGGAGTTGAAAAATAGGGAAGATGAAGAGTGTTGGAGAGGTGCAATGAAAAGGGAGATAGAGCAAATAGAAAAGAATAACACATGGAAGGAAGTCAAAATGCATGATGATGTTGAAATTTTGAACACTCGATGGGTATTTGCTTCAAAACCTTTGGAGAAGAATGTTCAAGACAGATTCAAAGCGAGATTAGTGGTGAGAGCTTTTGCTCAAAAGAATTCTTTTGACTATGATGAGGTATATTCACCCGTTGCGAAGATGAGTACAATCCGAATACTATTGGCAGTCGGTAATCAATTTAAATATTATTTTAAACAATTAGATGTTAAGACAGCGTTTTTGAATGGCGAACTTAAGGAGAATATATACATATATCCTCCAGAAGGTGTTAAATGTAGAAGAGGCAATATATTAAAATTGAACAAATCTTTATATGGACTCAAACAAGCTTCGAGATGTTGGAATGATAAAATTAATACGTCTTTAATGAAATATAATTTTGAAAGATCAGAGAGTGATTATTGCATATATTCAAAAGTTGTAAATCATAGTATTATATACTTATTATTGTATGTGGATGATATCATTTTAGCAGGTCCAAGTTTAGAACATATTGAAGAATGTAAAAGATATTTGTTGAAGGAGTTTGAAATGAAGGACAAGGGAGATTTAAAACATTTTTTAGGTTTGGAAATTTACTATAATAGAGAGGAAGGCATACTGAAAATTGATCAAAGAAGGTATCTCAAGGGAATATTAAAACGTTTTAATTTAGAACAATGTAATTCATGCTTAACACCAATAGAACCAAGGCTGAATATAAATCCTGAAAAGGAGAATAAGGGGCATGAACCAGTCAGGGAGTTAATAGGGAGTTTAATGTATTTAATGTTGGGTACACGCCCAGATATAAGTTTTGCAATGAATTATTTTAGTAGGTTTCAGGACAGAAATTCGAACGAAGTATGGACACACCTAAAACGATTGCTAAGATATTTGAAAGGAACCATAGATTACGAATTATTATACAAAAGGAATGCAGGTGTATTGCCACTAATATGTTATGTGGATTCCGATTGGGCACAAGACGTGCAAGACAGAAAGTCCATTTCAGGATATTTAATGAAAATATTTGGTAATACTGTCTCATGGGTAACGAGGAAACAGAACTGTGTGGCATTGTCGAGTACAGAGGCAGAGCTGGTAGCTATATGTGCAGCAATACAGGACGGTTTATGGATCAAAAGATTACTCAAGGACATGCGTGTGAGAGTACCAGTTTTCAAAGTTTTTGAAGACAACCAAGCCTGCATATCACTTATTAAAAATCCTGAAAATAATAAAAGAGTTAGACACATTGACCTAAAATATAATTATATAAGTGACGGAGTAAAGAAAGGAATTATTGTGATTGAATATGTTGGTACAAAATACCAATTAGCGGACATGTTAACTAAAGGACTTAATAGAGTAAAGCTCAAATTAAATTGTAGTGAAATTGGGCTACATGCAAGAGAGGGTGAATGAGAGATAAATATGTACATGCACATATATCTATATCAAGATTTAAAAATGATGGTTTTCAAAGTGTTATTATTTTATTGATTGTTTAAAGAAGGAAAGAATATATTTTTTTAATTGTGATTAATGGGTACCTTCAGACTTATTTTATTCATAATCAGGTAACTAATAGAGAATGTAATATGTTGCAATACTGATACACGAGTTAGTACTCAGTACTATGATATGGATATGAATATATATGCACAGAAAGTTAAGATTTAAAATGAATGTAAAATTCGGAATGCTATGTAGAGAAAGCAAACATTAAGAGAGGGTGTTGTGTGAAATACAATGTATAATGCTTGCTTCTCTGTATGAGTGTGTGTGTGTGACATTATAGAGGGAGTCTCCGTACTTCCGTTTTCTTCTTGCCTGTTGAGCGTCGTAATGGACAGATGTGTAAAGTGTGCTCGCGATAGAAAGTCTAGTATCCAGTATTATTATTTCCAGTATTCATTTATTATTGTATCAAAGGGTTTAACGCGTTATTTTGTTCAGCACAACAAGTGCTCACGCTTGATATTAATTATGGTAGATAATAAAGTACTATTATAAATAAAGAATAAGAAAAAGAATGTCTGAATCAGGTAAACGTGCATAATAATGATGATAATAATAATGACGATAGTAATAATAATGTGTGCGAAACTGAATGTGTGCGTGTAACGCGTATACGTATTATGTTGACGAAAATTTGGCTTGAGGAAGAAGAAGAAGAAAAATCCTATCCTACCATTTCCGACAATTCCATGAGACGATATTACGATATCTCTGTCATGCGTGGACCGATTTTATTGATTTTGGTCTTATTCGAAAGCTTATATGTGGTTTACATGAGAAAAATGCCTTTAAATTTAGAAAATATTGCAGGCGTGATGAGATATTAATGAAATAAGTTTGAGGTTAGGTTGGAACAGCCGGGCGACGAGTAAATGATAGCGGTAGCGACAGCCAACATATATGCAGGGTGTCTTTTATGTACTTGGCGTCGAGACGCTACCGCGTCTCTAGATTAATAACGTATTACAAAATCATATGTTCTACAGAAACTCAGGCTTCGTTGAAAGGTATAGATGAACATCTTTCTCCAATTCAATATTCTCCGCTTGTTGAAGACATGATTTATAACACAGCTTCGTCGAAAGATGCTATAGATGAACATCTTTCGCGTATTGAGTATTCTCCACTTGTTGAAAAGGTGATTTACACTTCAGTTTACAAACATGTGTTATATTAATCTAATAGCAATTGAAAAATTCACACATTATATTTGTTATAGGTTATCGAGGAGGAAAGTGTAGCGGTAAGGGACAATACTACCAATAAAAACAATTTACTAGTGACAGCAGGTAAATACTTGAAATAAACTTATTGAATCATTGTTCAGTTATGTCTTCACGTAATTAATTATTGTCTTTGAGTGTATATAAATTATTCATTTATTCTTTGTAGATCAATTTTCGATAATAATTAGAATATTGACACAAATAGAGATTAAAATAGAAAATCTAAATCAACGTTTGGACAAATTAACAATAAATAATAATAGATTAGTGGGTTCTACGGAGATCTTAAAAAAATACTTCCCCCTCCGAACAATTGAAGATGTTACAAATTTTGAGGAATAATTAAAAAATGCAACAGTTGCTAAGGAATTTGTAAGTAAAAGAGAAATATTATACATTCAATACAAAATGCATGTGTTAACATTCAGTTACATAAAATGATTGATTCAGATGTGTTATTTCGTGTTTCCTTTTGCAGTTTATTTATATAGATAGATTCGGTGGGAAATCGCCGGCAGATAATGTTCGGCAAATATTCAGCAAACTTTTTACCACAGAATTTGCTGCGTTATACACGTGGAAAGGGAGGAAGAATAAAATCAACATATCACAATTACAAATGGTGCGAATAATAAAAGGTATTTACACACTTATTTTATGAACCCTTTATATTAAAACTGCGAGCTAATATATACAATATTATTTTTCTATTCAGATAAAATAATAGATAGCAATTCGGGCTTCCGCGAGGTCGACTTTAATAAAGAAGTAGCGGAATGGTTCCGTCTAGGATCGCAGAGGAAGTGCAGAGAGGAGGAAAAACATTAATAAACATATATATAGTTTTTCAAATATTTTTTCTATTCAAATATATATATATTTGAAAACGTAATATATATAATATAAAGTTTATAAAAAAAATTCTAACAGATATTTAACTTTTTTTAATTAAAATAATCCTTCCAAATACCAATAGTGTAATTATCCATAACGTAACAATAAAGTTATTGCTATTATGCTGTTGCTACGTAACAGAGAGATAACAGAGAAAGGTAAAATTTATATAAAAGTATGACCTTAATGTGACGCGTACTGTTATGTAAATGAGGCGGACATTTCCATCCTGATGATACCTTCATGTGACCCCCACGTGACGTAACCAAAAAATGATGGTTACGCAGCAGTCACGTACAAGATACGTTTTAGTGCTGTGGGGGAATGTTATTCCGTTTTAAGAAATGTCTTAATGTTTATTTTACTGTTTCAGTTACAAAAATTGGTGAAGAAATTGGCCCACTCCCGCGGCCGTGGGATGCCAAATAATAGGGCGCGAGGAGCAAAATCCGGCTATAGAGGTCGGGGGGAAGGAAGAGGCCGCCAGTATAGAGGCTGGGGGGGAGGAAGAGGCAGCCAGTATAGAGGCTGGGGGGGGGGGGGGAGGAAGAAGCTGGGGAGGCCACAGGCGTGGTGGTGGAGGAGGAGGAGGATGGGGGCACAACAATGTTACTTTAAATTTTTAAATATTTTATTTAATAAATTCAATTTTTCAATTTTGTAATAAGTTTAATTTTTACAAGCTTTTATTTAGCTTCACTTGTGAGTTTGTTCGTTAGTTAGTTTGTGAGGATGAAATCTTGTAAGCTAATTTTGACCCACTTACGTATGTCCGATTGACTTGAAATTTGGCACACATACGTAGTTTTGATGACAATACAATATTTTCATGTCTCCAACCTGATTATGGAATCAGGAAAGCAGGTAACGAGTTATCTTCTCGCTAGAGTCTTCAAAGGCAATGCCGCCGATAAGCCGTGCCTCGATGGGTTTCGAGGACTTCGACCCTCGAGACCACGGGGGCCGTACAATGTTGCCCCCTAAGAAGTGACAAATCGAAAATTCTACATTTCTCGTCGGATCTTGGCGAAAGTAGTGTGAATCGATTCCTTATGTTTTCCCGATGAAAATGGTCAAAAAACGACACAAATCGGATCGTAATTAAGGAAACTTCATAATAAATTGATTTCCATAACTTCGTTAAAAATAATTAGATTTACATGACATTTGATATGATTTTCATCGTAAAAACATAAGGAATCCATCGGCATCACTTCCATATCGATACGATAAAGTATAAAGAATTATTTTATTTCTGAAACAGGTATGAATCCTAGGTCGACCGCAGCGATTCGAGGTCGGCTCCCCGCGGTCGAGGGTAAAATATTCATTTCAGCGTATTAAGAATTTCGTTATTCTTCATTCTTCATCGTGTCGATATGGAAATGACACCAATGGATTCCTGGTGTCCTGGCTCCCGATTAAAATCATACCAAATGTCATACAGATCGGACTACTTTTACATAAGGAATACAAAATGCTTATGTAATCAAAATTCTGGAACTCTAAAAAGCATAAAATAAATTAAAATAAAAAATTCTGGAATACTAAAAAGCATAAAACAAATTAAAATAAAAAAAATTTTAAAAACAAGCTTTTATTAAAATGTACTAAAAAAAAGAAAAATAATTTTGTTACCGGCCTAAATGACTGCCTTAAACGAATTCCCTCATATGACCAAAAATAAAAGCGTGGGGCGTAAATATCGAAATGCCCTTTTTATATAAATAGTATTACTGTCTTTATATTCATATTCTATTAAGGAATTAGACTGATCTCTAGCAGAATGCGAAAACTAATGTATTAAACTACGTAAAGCATTATAAATATTTTATATAAAAAGGACATTTCAATATTTACGCCCCACGCTTTTATTTTTGGTCATATGAGGGAATTCGTTTAAGGCAGTCATTTAGGCCGGTAACAAAATTATTTTTCTTTTTTTTAGTACATTTTAATAAAAGCTTGTTTTTAAAAATTTTTTTTATTTTAATTTATTTCATTTCAATTGGATACAGGGTAATCCTGGAGCGTCTGGACTCAAAGAGGTGCCACCTGGCACCCCGTGCCGACGACAACCCCCCGCAGTGCATCACCGAATTTGATGAATTTTGGCCCTCGAAGAGGTTGGCGTACCTATTAAGAAGTGAGAAATGGCCACAACGCCAATCGATTCCTTATGTTTCGCCGATGAAACTAACACTAAGAACGACGTAATTCGGATCTTAATGAAGGAAATTAGATGAAAAATTGGTTTATACAATTTCACGCTAGCTTCGTTAAAAATAATCCAATTTACATGAAATTTGATACGATCTTCATCGAAAAAACATAAGGAATCGATTGACGTCGTTTTCGCAGAGATCTGATGAGAAATGTGGAAATCGTGGACATTTCTCACTTTTTATTGTATTCCAATCCCTTCGAGGATCAAAAGCCATAAAATTCGATGAGTCACTGCAGCAGCATGTCCCCCCCCCCCCCCCCCCACACACACAGGGTACCAGGCAGCATCTCTTTGGCAGGCGTCTCTCCAGAATCGCCCTGAATGTCTTTCCTACATTTATCGGCTAGCGTGGATTTCCACCGATGCTGGTGGCTCGACCATATACACCTTTTATAATAATTTTGTATAAGAATATGTTTCTTGTCACCATTTAGTTTTTCTACTATTTTCACTAATTTTCAGTCGCGTCTATTTCTATTTGCCTGCATGTTTTAATTAACATTTTCTACAATTCCATTTGCACAGGAGACCAGTAAAAACAATAGAAATGTTCCTTTGAAATCTGATTAATGTACCCTGAGTATTGCCCCTTATACTTCAATTCACTTAACGAATTTATAAGATTAAGATTTTTATTGATTCCTAATTCTCGCACGCTAGCTTAATCATTTATTTTTCTCAAAGTACACTGTCGTGGAACGTAGTATAATTCACCTTTAAAGCCGCGTATTCAACTGAGCATTCGCCCCGAATGAGCATTGCACAAGCACCGATCAATTCAAAAACTTCACGAGAATGTCGTGAGAAGACTTTTTTGTTATATAAAATTATATTCGTGATAAAGTTACAAAGCACGATACTGCGGTCATAAAATCCATTACACCTGAAGAAAGATTGGCAATTACTTTCAGATTTCTTGCAACCGGTGATTGTTATAGTAGCTCACAATATCTTTCGAAATATCTAAACAGGTTATTTAAAAAATTATACCAGAAGTGTGCGAAGCTGTAATTGAGAGTCTAATGCATTATGTAAAGGTGAGTGATTTATTAACATCTTACCGACTTACTGGTTAGCGGTTAATGGTAGCCGATTAATGGGCTACCGATCGGTAAAATGTTAATCATGGTATCGTCCGAACACGTGTATACGTTGTATCTAGGGTTGCCACCCGAACTGCATCGTTGGACAAACGATTTCATCGTTTAATTAATAAATAATCGAACTTATACGCGATCGCTTTACGAGTATCCTTCTTTTTTGCGATTTTTATAAATAATTCGATTCTGGAGGGCGGACAAACGAAATCAGGGGGTGGACAAACGTCTTCTACATCTACACTACCGAACTGCATAGTTGGACAAATAATTTCCGTGTTTAATTAATAAAAAATCGAACTTATACGCGGCCGTTTCAACCGAATCGTACATCTTGGCTATTATTATAAATAATTCGATTCTGGAGGGTGGACAAACGAAAATTTTGGGTGCACAAACGATGCCAGATCGTGGACAATCGTATCCCTCTTTTAAAAAGTTGAAAAGTGTTCATGGTGGGTGCTGATGACTAATTTTCTTAATTTGTTCATAACTTTTTTTTGAAGGGTGGACAAATGAAATTGTTGGGTGGACAAACGTGGACAAACGATGGACAATCATTTTCCCCCATCAAATTATTAAAAAGTTTTCATGAGGGTGCTGGTGAAAAATTTTTATTTTTGTCATAACTTTTTTTTTACGGTTGGACAAACGAAAATTTTTGTTGGACAAACGTGGACAAACGATGGACAAACGAATGCCGTAGAGTTTTTCCAAAAATTCGAATTTGGGGGTGCCAACTTCACAGACCTCAAGAAGAATCCTAAAATACACGAAAGAATATGTGCCAAGAAATTTGAATCAAGACGCTTTGGAGAATTTCTTCGGTCAAGTGCGTCAGCACCAAGGACCAATGAATTGTTTGTCACCGAAGCAATTTGAGGAATCATATAAAGCAATAATGGTGAAGCACATGTCTGGTGGGCATTCTATTAATAGTAATTGCGAGGAAACATTTCAATCTTCACTATTCGAATTAAAAGAATTACTAACACCAAAACAACCATCACAGCCACAACAACCACATTCACAACAACCACCACAACTACAACAACCAGAACAAATAGTAAATATAGAAAATGGTAATTATGACGCAGATATTCGCGACAATAATATACTAAACAGAAATACGAACGAAGAAACACAACTATATGTCACAGAGGTATTGTTAACAAGCATTTTAAGGAAAATAATGTGTGAATTTTGCCAAATATATATTTTCGACACAGATTTTTCAGAATGTGTAAACAAAATATGTAATATTAGTGAGTACATAATTTTTGAAAAAAAAAATAGAGAGTAACATCCTGCATACTATTACAGATTTAAGTTTACAATATATCCACTTCGATATTACATGTGAACATAAGCATGAGATTTCTAATGCAATAATTAGAATTATAATGAAAATATTTATAGAAAAATATTGTAGAAACGTAAATTTGGAGAGCAAGTATCAACATAAGAACAGTCATTTATTTAATAAAGATTAGTGAACGTGAAAAATATAGATTTCTTGCATTTTTCTACAGTTCCCTCTTCTTAAAAATAAATGACTTCGCTTAATAAAAGAAATGTCACTTCTGATTATTTATAGTCATATAGAAATTCTATTTTAGTCATTCATTTTTTATGTGTAATGAAATTAACTAACAAGGGAACATATTGAACCCGTACACGCCGATTTTAATGGGGCTTTTGTAAGAAGTAGTCAGAAAAAATTTGTCAAATACTTCTTACAAAAGCCCTGTTACAATTGGCGCCCGCGGGTTCGATATGTTCCCTTGTAATATTAACATTCAAGATTTGAATTTGGCGCTCTGCCTGATTTAGTGGACACCACAATCCACTAGAGGATGCTGATTTTGCCAACAGAAAAATACGTTAAGTGCACACCCCTGGTGGTTTACTCTCTAAGTGCCGTAGACCGTATTGCTTCTAGCTACGTTTTTACCGAACCCCACGGAAATATACAGTTTATTAGAGAGGCGTATATGCGAGGGCTGCGCCTCTCGCGTGCCCGCGGTTAATTACCATATTTTGAAATTACTTTGTAACAAAGAGCCAAAGGGTTTTTCTTGGTTATATACTTAGACGATATCTTATGTATAGCAAAGACTGCAGAATTGTGTCACAAGAATGTTAAGGAAACTAGTGCTCTATTGACAGATTTAGGTTTCTTAATTAATAAGCGTAAAAGTAATTTAACACCATCGACGAGATGCAAGTATCTTGGATTTATAATAGATTCCGTACAATGTACTGTGGGAATAACGGGGGGAAAAAGAATAAGACTGAAGGAAATGGTAAACAATTTTTTAAAGATAGAATATGGGACGGTGAAAGAATTTGCTCAGCTTATTTGGTCGTTAGTGGCAGCCTGTCCAGCTATGGAATATGGGTTGTTGTACACAAAAATGTTTGAAAGGGAAAAATTAGAAGCGTAAAAAAGAAATAATGGAAACAACTGTGAACAAAAAAAGAGGATCCCAAAAAGTATTCTAGAGGATTTAAAATGTTGGGAACAATCGTTAGATTACGCAGTAAACCCTATAAAAACAGGTATTTTCAAAACAGAAATTTACACGGATGCATCCGGTACGGGTTGGGGTGCAACTGATGGAGCCAATAGTGTTTTTGGGTTTTGGAATGAACAGGAAAAATCATTGTCTATAAATTATAGAGAACTGTTAGCAGTAAAGTTAGCATTGAATAGATTAGCGAATAATTTAAAAGACTGTCAAATTCTGTTAAGGGTTGATAACACCACAGCTGTAACCTTTATTCCGCGGGGGTTACTTATCGGACGGAGGTTCGGGTGGACCAACAAGGTGAGCTTGGCAAAAGGGGTTTATTCTGACTAGATTACAACGGAGACCGGCCAGGTCTGTGCTGGCTAACAGTGGGTTCGGGGCTTAACCTAATCTTAATAGCTACGGCGTAGACGGGAACGGCGGTCCGTGTATCGGTCGCAGTTTCGGCGCGTAAATCGGTGGCGGAGCGCGGACCGCGCGTTGGGATCGCGGGGCGCGGTTCGGTGGCAGAGGTAGGAGTGGTGGGTGGTCGTTCTGGTGCCTTGGCTGTGGACTCCACCAACGGCCCTGACCGGGAAGTGTTGAGTCCGCTCGCCCAGTGGGTAAAACCCGCGGGAGAAACGGAGACGACTGTGGGATGTCCTCCGGGACAGACAAAGTCTGACCCTAAGATTGACGGTGGATATCGACCTGTGTCTAGAGGTCGGCGGACTCGCGTTCCTTTAGGAGCCGTGGAGGTGGGGGAATTCAAAAGAACGCAACGATACAGCTTGTGCATACAAGAGATCGCTGGGAGAGCTCTGACCGTTTGCCTGCAACGTTCGTGGTAGACTCTGCCTGACGGGCCCGCCGCGCTGGCTTATAAGCGGCGCCGCGACAATTTCGCGAGCGAGAGCGCCGCTCGGCGCGCGGCCCTCTCGCGCCCGCGCTCGGCAGCGGCGGGCCGCGCCAGGCGCGCGTGGTGGGGGGAAGATTCGCGTCCCACCGATATAACTCGTTACATCTCCCCCTCCCTTCGGAGGACGCGATCTTCCCCCACTTCTTATATACATTTCCTTATCCTACTATTTACAAAGCCTTAACATTATTATTATTTACAAACTTACTATCTACCCGCCACCTTACAACTACCCTTAAACTACGGGGCGCAGTAGCGCCTGCACCATCGCCGGAGGGCGGTGATCGCGGCGGTGGGGTAGAGGCCGGCCCAAACCGGACCCGGAGCTGCTGTCTTCGCAGCATCTTGATTTCCAGGTACCCTCCTGGGGTGGGTACCCGGAATTTCTGTCCCTCGCGGAGAGCCGGAATGTCGTTGCGCAGCTCCGGGGGGTCGGGGGTGAGTCGCCAGGGGGGTCCTGGGGCCGTGGCGGTGGGGCTCCTGGTACCGGCGCCGGCAGCTGGACTTCCATCAGGGCCGGGGGGTGCGAGGGGGAAGGCGGGGTCAGCGGCTGCGGGGGTGGCGGGAGTCGAGGGGTTCGGTGCTCCTGCGGCGGTGGCTTCGGCTGGTCCGTCCTTGGCTGCTGTGCTGAGCCCGGCGGCTGGGGTGGAGGCGCTGGTGGTCCCGGCTGGGTTCGGGGCGGCGCCTCCGCCTGTGATGGTGGTTGTGCCTGCAGCGGCTGTGTCCTCGGTGGCGGTTGTGTCGTCGGCCGGGGAAGCGGGGTGGCCATTGCTGGCCACGGCGGAGCTGGTGCCTGGAGCAACGATTCCAGGATGCAGGCTCCGGGACCTCTCGGGTCTGGTGGTGGGAGACGGAGGTCGCTTATTATTAGCGGTCGCGGCCGTTCCCTCCCCGGCGCTTCCGGCTGTGGGAGCCGACTTCTCTCCACGGCCTCCAGTATCGCGAGCTTTGTCGCAGCTGTTGGTCCTGAGGGCGGCCGCGTTTTCTGCGACGGTCCCCGCGCCGGTGGTGGCGGGCCTCCAAAATCCAACCTCCTCCTCGCGGCCGGGGCGGTTGGTCTGACCCCGGCCTCCGCTGGTTTCACTCGGCACTCCAGCGGACGGACCGCGTTCTCGCGCCTCAACGGTATCGCTACCTTCCTTGTTGCCTCGTGCGCTACTCTCGACCGCGGCATTTTCGGTTTCGGCCTGCTGCCTGGTAGCGCTCCGAATTGCTTCTGTCGATTTTGATCCTTCCGCGGTCGTATCATTAGTACTGTGCCAGTTTCGCCAGCGCGAAATTGGTCTTGTTGTCTTTATCTTCGTGGCCCTCTCGTGGCCTCGTTTAGTGGCTGGTGCCGTTTCCACGGGTTTCGCGACTGTCGCGTCGTCAGCGTTTGCGGTGCTATTCGCGGTGGGACGAGGTGTCTCCGAGCGAGGCCCCGCGGAGGGTGGATCCTCCTCCTCCCCCTCGCACGGCTTGAGGTCCTGGAGATGTACTCTCTTGGTCTTCCGCCCGCACCGTAGTACCACTAAGTTTGGCCCGACGTACTCGCGTACTTGGTGCGGGCCCGAGAATTTAGGGGCCAGTTTCGCCGCGAAATTCTTCTCCGCGGAGGACAGCGGGTGCTCCCGAAGCATAACATTTTCCCCAATGCGGGACCGCCAATTCCGCCTTCTTAAATTGTAGGCCTTTTTCTGGGTCTCCGTGGCCCGGGCCTGTGTGTGGCGGGCGAGACGTATGGCCTCTTGTAGACGGTCCAGATCTTCGGATCGCGCGGCGTACTGGATCTCATCCTCTTCCTCCGCGATGTCCGCGGTCGGCTGATGGAGTGCCCCGGGGGTGGCCGGCTCCCTTCCGTAATTTAAGTAAGCCGGGGAGTACCCCGTAGAGTCGTGTCGAGCGCAGTTGTAGGCGAAACCTACCTCGGGCAGCCACTTGTCCCATTCTCGGTGGTTCCCATCGGTCAACTGGGCGATCATGGTCTTGATCACCCTGTTGACCCGTTCCACGGGGTTATACTGGGGTGTGTACGGGGGGGTCTGGCGGTGTTCGATCCCGTACCCCCGGAGCATTTCGGTGAAGTCTCGGCTCACGAACTGTTTCCCGTTGTCCGAGATGACGCGTCTGGGGCACCCGAAGCGGAGCACCACCCTCTCCTTGAAGGCCTTGGTCACGGCTGGGGCGGTGGCCTGCCGTAATGGCTGGAGTTCGACCCATTTGCTGAACTTGTCCTGCATCACGGCCAACATCGTGAACCCTTTCGTTGACCGTGGCAGGGGTCCAACAAGATCGACGGTCACCACCTCCCAGGGATTTGCAGCTGGTGTGGTCTGCATGCCGCCCGCTGGTGCCTGTTGGAACGCCTTATATTTCAGGCACTTTTGACAACGTCGTACGTGTCGGCTGGCGTCACGGATCATCCCTGGCCAAAAATACTGCCTGGTCAAACGGGCCGCGGTCTTGCTGATCCCCAGATGTCCAGCGGTTGGGGCGTTGTGCGTTTCCTGGAGCACGGCTTTCCGGAGTGGCTGGGGAACGCACATTTTCCATTCGGTTTCGGACCGGTGCCCGTGTGTGTCCGAAATGTGCCGGTAAAGGTGACCCCCCGTCACCCGATACTCCGGGTAGCGGTATGGCTCCTTCTCGGTGGCGGCCTTCATCCGTTCGTACCACGCGCACCCGGTGGTCACATCCAGGCTGTCGGCTTCCTCCTAGGGTGGTCCTTTTTCGGGCTGGCGGGAGAGGGCATCCGCGACGACGTTGGTGATTCCCCGGCGGTATTGGATGGCGAAATCATACTGCTGGAGCTCCAGGCCCCAGCGGGCTAAACGGCCGGAGGGATTGTCCATCGTCTTCAGCCATTTTAGGAACTGGTGGTCGGTCAGGACTGTAAAGCGGTACCCCTCGAGGTACGGTCGCATCTTGCGTATGCCCCATACGACCGCGAGGCACTCTTTCTCCGTCACGCTATAGTTACGCTCGGCGGAGTTGAGGGTTCTACTCGCGAAAGCGATGACCCTTTCCTCTCCGTTTACCTCCTGCGTGAGAACGGCGCCGAGTCCCTCGTTGCTGGCGTCGATCTGTAGGGTGAACGGCTGGTCGAAGTCGGGGCAGGTTAGGACGGGGGCGACGGACAATCGTTGACGGAGCGCGACAAAGGCCGTGGTTTCTTCCGGACCCCAGATCCACTTTTGCTGCTTCTTGAGGAGGCGGGTTAGTGGTGCGGCGAGGTCCGAGAAACGGGGGATGTATCTCCTATACCACGAGACCATCCCTAAGAACCTTTGAAGCTCCTTTACGTTCGTGGGTGGGGGTATCCGAGCAATGGCTCGTACCTTCTCGGGGTCTGTGGCCACGCCTTCGCTGGTGATGGTGTGCCCGAGGTATTGTAGCTCGGTGCGGCAGAACTGGCATTTATCCTTATTGAGTTTTAGTCCTGCCGCCCGCAGCTGGTGGAGAACCTCCCTCAGGTTCTCAAGGTGTTCTTCGAAGCTTTCCCCGAGCACTATAATATCATCCAAATAAGCGAACGCTCGGGGCTCCAGCTGGGGTCCGATGACCCGGTCCAACAGACGCTGGAAGGTTGCCGGGGCGGAGTGTAGTCCGAAAGGCCTTGAATTGGAAAAGTCCTCGCCCCGGTACGGTGAATGCAGTGATGGGCCGGCTATCTAGGTCGAGGGGAACTTGCCAGTACCCGTCAACCAGATCCAGGGTGGAAATAAATCTGGCCCCTCGCAATTTCTCTACCGTGGCCTGGACCTGGGGCAGTGGATACGCGTCCTTTTCGGTGGCGTCGTTCACTCGTCGGAAGTGGATGCAGAACCTTTTTTTTTCATTCTTCTTCGTAACGATGCCGACCGGTGAACTCCACGGGCTGGAAGATGGTTCGACTATACCCGCTGCGAGCATTCGAGTTACTTCCTCGTTGATTATCGCCTGCATGGCGGGGTTGCGTGGTGTGTAACGGTGTTTTACTGGCTCGGCCCCGGCTTTTAGCCGAAGGCGATGTTCTGCCATGTGAGTGAGCCCTGGTAGCCTATCGAAGTGCTGTAACTCGCTAACGAGGAACGCCTCAAGTTGCTGTGTTTGTTCCACGGTGCATCCCTGGAGACCGGAGGTCGATTCGATGGCGGCGGCTTCGTCCGTTGGGCTCCATAGCATGCCCGGACCTGTACCGTGAGTCCGAGGGCGTGGAGCGCGTCGATCCCCAGGATCACGTCTTGCGTGAGACTGGGGAGTACCCCACACGTAAGGGAAAGTTCACAATCTCCTACGACTATCCCCACTATCATTTCTCCGTTCAGTGCTGCGGTGGCGCCGTTAGCGACTTGAACCCACCGATCCGTGCCGGTGGTTTGGACGCCATTTTGCCTGCACCAAGTCGCTACCTCTCGATTAATATATGAGAGGGAGGCTCCCGTGTCTAGCAGGGCCTGGAACTCCCGGCCGTAGAGATTTACGGGCAAATACGGGCGGCTATCGGTTGCTGGGGTTGTTGGGGCCGTTGGTCCGGTCGGGGCCTTCTCCGCCGGACCCGTTGTCGTTTCCCGCCGCCGGGGAGCAGTCGCATTCTCGACTGAGCCGGCCTTCCGTCCCGCAGCAGCTGCAGAATCGCCGCCCTGGCCGGCGACACTCCCGGCGGAAATGGCCGCGCTGGCCGCAGTTCCAGCAGCACTCGTCCCGGTTGTACCAGCTTCCAACTTCTGCGAGGCTAGGTTTTGGCACGTGTGGCTGGGCCGGGGTGCTGCTGGACGCTTCTTCTCGCAGCGCCTCGTAATCGGCGGCCAGGCCGAGGAGTCCGGAGAGCGAGCTGAAGTCCGTTCGCTTTATGTAGTGGCGGTACTCCACCAGAAGGTTGGAGTATAGCCAGCCCAGCTGTGTGGCGGCGGACATTTGCCCGTGGCGGCGCATAAGCGTCCGGAGGGCGGTGGCGAACTCACGGGCTTTCTCGCCTGGGTGTTGACGTCGTTGGTGGATAGACATTTCCAGCTCGTGTTGTCGTCGCCTCGGCAGATACGTCTGCCGAAATGCCTCTACGAAAGCGTCCCACGTGGGGAGGTCGGCCTTCTCGTTCCGGAACCACTGGAGCGCCGATCCTTTTACTATTCCGGGAAGGCAACGCAGTATCTGGTCCGGAGTGACCTCGTAGCTGTCCCGTAGATCTTCTAGCTGGTCGAGGAAGTCCTCCACTCCCTTACCGCCGTCGTAATGGCCGCCCCACCGTCTTACCCGTTCCATTACGTGGTAGGTATCGGAGGATGTTACCGGGGCGGCTGTCTCGGTTGTCGGTTTGCGGTCGGGTTCCGGAAAAAAGTTCCTCAGGGGTGCCTCTTGGGCAGTGGCCCTCCCCTGAGCCGGTGGGTTGTCTGGCACCTCCTCGTCATGGCGTGGAGAGTCGATGTTAATTGCGACCTCGGGGAGACCGAGGTTGTCTTGGTCCATGGCGGTCTTTCTTATACGTGACACTACCCGGGCTCTCAATGTGTCGAAATCCCCGGTATCGTCGATTCCGCGTTCTTCGGCCCACGCCGCGAGTTCGGCTTTCGGTAGCCCGTATACCCAGCTCACCTTGGTCATCCGCTCGGTAGACGACTCCAGGTCCCTATTCGGGCGCCAAATGTAACCTTTATTCCGCGGGGGTTACTTATCGGACGGAGGTTCGGGTGGACCAACAAGGTGAGCTTGGCAAAAGGGGTTTATTCTGACTAGATTACAATGGAGGCCGGCCAGGTCTATGCTGGCTAACAGTGGGTTCGGGGCTTAACCTAATCTTAATAGCTACGGCGTAGACGGGAACGGCGGTCCGTGTATCGGTCGCAGTTTCGGCGCGTAAATCGGTGGCGGAGCGCGGACCGCGCGTCGCGATCGCGGGAGAAACGGAGACGACTGTGGGATGTCCTCCGGGACAGACAAAGTCTGACCCTAAGATTGACGGCGCACTCGCATTCCTCTAGGAGCCGTGGAGGTGGGGGAATTCAAAAGAACGCAACGATACAACTTGTGCATTCAAGAGATCGCTGGGAGAGCTCTGACCGTTTGCCTGCAACGCTCGTGGTAGACTCTGCCTGACGGGCCCGCCGCGCTGGCCTATAAGCGGCGGGCCGCGCCAGGCGCGCGTGGTGGGGGGAAGATTCGCGTCCCACCGATATAACTCGTTACATCACAGCTATTGCGTATATTAATAGAATGGAAGGTACGAAATATAAAAACTATAATAGGTTGGCTAAAGAAATATGGCAATGGGCAGAAGGAAAACACATTTTTTATTCGCTTCATATATATCGTCTTCGGAAAACGAAGATGCGGATAAATTATCGAGAATAAAAAATGAGGATACTGAATGGGAATTGTGCGATAGGGCATTTAGAAAAATCATAAAGGCATTTGGAACTCCGGAAATAGACTTATTTGCAACGAAATATAATACAAAATGCAAAAGATATTTTTCATGGATGCCAGAGGATAAAGCAGAAAAAATAGATGCTTTTACAGTAAAATGGTCAAAATTAAAATTTCATGCTTTCCCTCCCTTCAGTCTAATTCTAAAAGCATTAGAGAAAGTACAAGAAGAAGGTGCATCGGGTATTTTTGTAGTGCCAGACTGGCCAAACCAACCGTGGTATCCACTGTTTAAAAGTTTAATAATTAATGAACCCTTAATATTCGAACCAGATAATAAACTATTTTTATCTCCATGCAGATCGAAACAACATCCGAGAGCACAATACCTACGTTTGCTGGCAGGAGAAGTATTGGGGAGGCCTTTATAAGAAAAATAGTACCACCAGAAACCATAAATATTCTATTAGCATCATTATGGATAAAAACTTTAAAACAATATGAATCAGCCCTTAAAAATTGGTGGCAATTTTGTATACTCACTAATAATAAATTTAAGACGCCGTCGCGTAATAATCTGCTGAGCTTCCTCACATACAGTTTTAAAAAAGGTGCATCCTATTGCAACGCTAAATACATACAGGTCGGTGGTATCACTGTTGTCAAATAATAAAATAGGGGAAGACTCGATGATAAGCAGATTTTTTAAAGGGATAGCGAAGTTAAGGCCGGCAAAACCAAAATATTCATTTACGTGGGATGTATCAATAGTGTTAAATTATTTAAAAAACATGAGGCCATTATACGACTTAGACCTCCAAGAGTTAACTGAGAAAGCAGTAACACTTATAGCATTATGTACTGCGCACCGGGCACAAACCCTAGTAAATATAAAGGTCAGTAACATTAAGAGTTCTTTAGCGGGATTAGAGATTAGAATAACAGACTTAATCAAAACATCAAGTAACGGACGGTTTCAACCTTTGTTATTACTACCAAGACTTACCAATGATAATAGATTATGTGTGGCTTCGGTGATAGAAATATATATAGAAGTAACAAAAAGTTTCAGAGATACAGATATTCTATTCATAGCTACTGTAAAACTACATAATGCGGTATGTACGCAAACAATCAGCAGATGGATAAAGACTGTATTACTGTGTTTATTTATACGTAGAAGGATGTAATATTTTGTATAATCAATGTGCAATTTCAAAGCATACAATGTGAATAAGGTACATCACCGAAGTGTAACACGCCGATCGTAATGAAATCTATAAATGCTATAATTCTTCTAAAAGCATATGATGCTTTCTTTTTTATCTAACTATACATCAAATTTTCCTTTTTATCAACAAGAATTGTCTGTTGTTTAAATACAAATTGAATAACACAATCATTTTTTTAAAACTTCAATTTGGACAAAAGTATATTTCAATTCAATACTTTTGTACATGCTTTTGTTCGGAATTGTTATTCCACGATTGTAAAAATTTATCAATATAAACTAGAGATCAGTACTAACAATACGTATATTTTGGAATGTCTCTTTAAACGATTTTATTCAGCTACGATCCCCTGTTTGTTTGTATGTTTGATTCAAATCTGGAAACTCAATTTTAATCCACTTCCAACCATCCAATTGTCTTGAAACTTTGCAGGGGTGCGTAGTTCGAATGACAATACAAAATTATGAAAAAAAAACTCCAAGGGGGTGAAAAAATTAAACAGTCACCAATAAATAATAACCCATAACCACAAATCCAATCGACTTAAAATCAACCACTCGCGTTCTTTACGAACTTTTAGCACTATAGGGTTCAAGCAAACTGTTAAACTGCATACAGCAATAAAAGATATTTGTAAAGAAGTTTGAACTGTGAAATGTAAATCCACGAACACTAAAAACTAGAAAATAAAAAAATTTATAATAAACGATTTTATTAAAAATGCATTGAAAACTAAAAAATAATTATTTTCTTATACTACAATTTCGATGATGTATTTTCACTTTAAATACAATCGTGGAGCAGGATATCTCGCAACAAATTCATTTCGACACTTGATGCTGTAAGTACTAAATTGATTCATATTCTGTTATGAAATATGCTGCTCCACGTTTTTATTTAAAGTTAAAAAACACCATCGAAATTGTAGTACAAGAATAGAATTATTTTTTAGTTGTTAGTGCCTTTTTGATAAAATCGTTTAACAGAACATTTTTTATATATTTTTTGTCTCTAATCAAGTTACAGTCATCACAATAAATCAATCCAACTTCATTGGAGAATTGAAATACGACATTGAAGCTTTCGCCCCCTTGAAATGGACAATTACAGATAAAAATGCGTAGAATAATAATATATAATGTATATAATATATAATATATAATGTTCGAAGAATAATATTATCTTCTCTCATTCTGTGTAATTCCTCTTCTCCATTGACGGTCTTCCTACAATTTTGCCAGGTCGCTCATAACGAAATATGAGGTAGGCAGTGTGGATCTGTAACACATTATGAAATACATTAGGAAATACTTAATAATTGTTGTTTTATAAGCGTACAAAATTTTACTGTAGATTTATAAGCTGTTAAAACTTTACCTGAAATATGGTACTTATTATTCCATTTGTCTTGGCATTACTGTCTCATACACCATGTTTGCAGTAATTTGGTAAAAAGTCCGCCTGTAACAAATGATCGCATACATTTCGGTAAGTTTGGTATAAAAGTAAAAGTTTGTTTCAATAATTCGTCGAACATCATGCATACTTGCGACGCCCGTATGTATCAGCCTGGCGCACTTTGACCGAACCGGATTCCGCCTGTCTGCTCCTGTAAACTTAGAAATGTGTCTGAGAAAATTAAAGGGTGAATTAAATTTATTATTTCCTTCGTCACTTTCTTGGGAAAGTGACGGCGGCGTCGATTGACTCACGTGATCGTATGATCCGAGAGTAAAAGTGCCATTGCTGTCACTTGTGACCATTGACGGAGTCAGTGGTGCGACGCCGGATCGATCAAATTTATTATTTCCTTCGTCACATTCTTGACAAAGTGAAGGCGGCGTCGATCGACTCGCGTGATCGTATCATTCGCGAGTAAAAGTGCCATTGCTGGCACTTGTAACCACTGACAAGAGTCAGCGGTGCGACGCCGGACCGATCAAATTTATTATTTCCTTCATCACTTTCTTGGCAAAGTGAAGGCGGCGTCGATCGACTCACGTGATCGTATGATCCGCGAGTAAAAGTGCCATTGCTGGCACTCGTGACCACTGACAGAGTCAGTGATACCGCGCTTTACAGCGCGGTGCGACGCCGGACCGTTACAATAGTTTCACTATTTTTGGAGGGAGACCTTTCTCGCTTTTTCAAGCTTTTCGCTTTTTCTTTCGCTCTCTCTGCTAGTATAAATTGTGACTCCCGAATAGGCATGCACCTATTGTACCGACTATCTATTATTTCAGGTAGCTTGCATTCTAAATAAAATTGAACCAGTTTTGGCTCCATTTCTCTTTTCCAAAACGCATCATCTCTCTCTACTTTTATAGATTTCAGCCCCTTCGGGGTCCAAACGCAAAATATACAGTACTTTCTGTCAGTAATATGTAACTGACCTTGTACTTGATAATAATAGTGATGCGTTTTGCTCATTGAAATACCTGTTTTACATGTGAACATGCGCTGGACAACGCGTACTTTTTCCAGAGCTTCTTCCGACGTAAAGTTCTCCGCTGATTTGGAGCATTTAATTTCCAAAATACCCTCTTGACCGATGGTTCCATCCGGTGAAGCTCCTAAGAAGGGGATGCAGCTGTCGATGAAAATTCCACATTCCGCAATATCTGCGTATTGCTTCTTCAATTCTTCGCGAACACTTTTCTCGCATTCTTTCCCGTATTCCACCGCGGGTGCACTAATTATCCTCGGATACAGAAATGACTTCACTGCCTTTGCGCAAAGCGTGTCAGGTCGGCGACGGCACACTTCTCCAAAATTGGATGCTGTCAACAATTTGGACCTATACTGCAACCATCTGGGGTTCTTTGCTTGTCCGATGGTTTCGTCTTCAATAATATGTCTTTGCTTTTGCCAATCACTGAGCATTTGCATATGCTTTTCCCGCTCCAGTTCATACATTTCGGATGGCATGTCTGGCTTCTGTGCATTTGGTCCATAATCGGAATCTTTCTGCGAGGGCAATTGTTTGCGTACATATCGTGCAGCCTTCGTTTCCTTCTGTTTTGCAGCTCTCTTTTCCTTTTCTTTCTTTTTCTTTTCTTCCATTTGGCGCACAACCTCGGGCGTTTTCTTCTTCATTATCGCATTCAATCGCGAGTGCACTTGGTTACTGTTGTACTCCACGACAGCAGAAGCACATCTTCCTGTATACGATCCTCTCTCGGCAAAATTTAATCTTTTTCCGCCGATGTACTTAGTAATTATTGCGTTCAAATTTTCCACAGCGTTATTATTGGTGTTATAGAGTAAGCTCTCCGCATGAGCTAACAGTAGACGTAGTATTTCTTTTACGTCCTGGTACACTGCAATTTTCATCAATTCTGGAACGATGTTTCTTTCATTCTCTTTGTTCTTTCCATCGCAGAAATATTTTAGTTGTGCACACTCTTTGTGTTCACCAAACACGTGGCTCGGAACATTCTCTATGTCGCCATGCAAATTCTTCGTTTTTTCATCGATTGATACATTCTGCTCGTATCTAAACTTTGCGGCTTTTACGATGTCCGTGCGTATCCGACGAATGCTACTTTCCACAGCTTGCCTCAATGGTCCAGGTGCAGTCTTCTTCACAATCGCTTTCATTTTTGTGCAGAAGTTTCGCAACAAATGATTCGTGCATTCAATTTTTTTTACGCGAATCTGTCTCTTATATGGGTCAGCATCAATAATCTTCTTATACACGCTGCTGTCCCCATCAGCAATCAGAGTAGAATAAACGAGCCCACGTTTTTCTACGCTACTATTGAATCTTTCTACAATAGCATCGCTTTCCATAGCAGTCGATGCTCGAGATGTATTCCAGTTTTTCAAGCATGTGTGCTTTTCGGGTTCTTTCTTGTTTTTCGCAGCAATCCGACAAATTCTGCAAACTTTATTTCGAACGCCGTAAAATAAAACTTTTTTCGTGTGATAGCCAACTATCACGCCGACTCCAGACGCAGAATCGTAACATCCACTGCGGTAGGGTCTCTTCATCCAGCTTCCGTCGGCCACAACGGGGATGTGAGGGGTTCCTGATCCGGGAAGAACGTCGCCTCTTTCGATCGCCAAACGTTTTTCTTCTTCAGCCGCTGCTAGCATCTCTTCTTCTGCAGCGGCAATTGCGGACTTGACGAATTCATCTTGATTCTTCACGAAGTCTCTCTTCGACATGCAACGCATGTTGACTCCTGCAAAAGTGTGTTCCAATTGGGCATAGCTGCCTCCACTTAAAATTGTTGCATTAACGGCGCCCTGATTTCTATCCACTTCTTCAGCTTCGTCCGATTGATTGTGGATTTCAGTTTTGTAATGGCATAAAGTGCACATTACGCTGAAGATGCTCTTGAAGCCACGCCGTTTCACACCAGTTATTCGTAGGTGTTCAATGCCACAGTCTTCCCTATTTTTTGCATGCTTACCTATTTTTTGCAATTGATCAAGCACATTTGGAAAATTCATTATGTCGTTGCTATTTAGGAGACGCGATTGCTCTTGCGGCTCGTTCGTCGCAACTTTTTCTATAACAAAGTTTTCTTCTTCGTTGCTTTTTATATCAAAGTCTTCAAGCGCCTCTTCCGTTTCTTCCGAACTGGCCGTATCAGTATCTTCATCACATGACAAGCACATTATCTCTTGATGCGTATGGTTTCGTCCATCGGATGTTGATGGTTCCTCTACTATACGCTCCTCGGCCACTTCTTCTGGACGTTGTCCTACGGCAGTGTCGTCTGCCGTTTTTATGTTTTCTTGTTTCTTCTGAAGGGCTGAAGACCTTCTCTTTTGGTGATGTACTTTCCGTTTCTATAATCTCTTTGCGTACGGACGTAATTTTCGGGGACGATACGGAGAATTATTGTTCATATCTCCTTGCACGTCCTGCATGTTCACATTTCCAATGATACTCATTTTACACTACCCCAGAAAACACAACACAAACACAAACACAATACAACGCACCACAACTCAAAATCCTTCTACCCGTTACAAAACACGTAAACGCGAACCGTGAACGTGAAACGTGAATCCGAAGATTCGTCTGTGGTGCGTTCTGGAACAAATGACGCTTTACAAACCAGGCAAGGGCAGAAACAGTCAGGAATAGGCGAGCTCCGTCTACCGCTGATGGAGGGAGAAACACCTACAGGAGCGGTGGTTGTGTTGCGTGAACCGCGCCTGCATCAGTCACGCACACACATAACCACCGCTCCTGTAGGTCTTTCCCCCTCCAGCAGCGCTAGCAGGAGCCCGCCGTTCTCTGCCAGTCGGTCAGTTGCAAGCAAGGGAACCCGGATGACGCAATTAGTCGATTGTACTGAAGAGAAATGCAGAATTCGGAAAATGTAAGTATTATATTGTACACTATATTATACAGAGTGACTCTCTAGCTGGAGTATTCAAAAGCGATGCCGCCAATAAGCCGCGCCTCGCTGAGTTTCGTGGATGTCGAAGCTCGCGACGAGATTCACTACGGCGTATTAAAAAATTCTTTATTCTTCATCGAACCGATATGGCAGTGATACCAATGAATTCCTGGCGTTCTCCCGATTAAAATCATGTCATGTAAATCGGACTATTTTTAACGAAGTTAGCGTAGGGCCATTTTCATCGGCACGACATCGATTGACGCCATTTTCGCAAAGATCTGTTGAGAAATGCAGAACGTGGAATTCGTCACTTCCATGAAACATAGCGAGACGCGGCTTATTGGCAGCATTGTCTTTGAGGGCTCTAGCGAGAAAATCACGCTGTACAATCTTACTATTTGCCATAAAATAATACATTCATCATTTCATTTCCAGACGAAAGATGCCCTCCCGACTGTGTCTGGGGAGGCGAAAGAAAAAAACGAGGAGAAGAAAGAGAGAGAGAAGGAGGAGAAGAAAGAGAGAGAGAGAGGAGGAGGAGAAGAAAGAGAGAGAGAAGGAGAAAGAAGAGGCGGACAAATTACGAAAAAATATGGCGAAAATAAGTTATGTTGAATGTGTGTGTATTTTTATTGAAAGTGGTATAAGTCGATCTGTAGCTAAAAAATCGTATATTTTCTTTAACATTTTTATTGATTATTATTCCATAATAAAATTTAACAAGTTTATAGTTTTAAAAACATTACCCGATTTAATTAACGAATGCGAATGTTTTTAAGTTGATTTAGACGCAAACCCTTAAATATCTCAATGTATGAATAAATGGACTTATACCACTTTCAAAAATAACGGTCCATATGTACTCGTCTAAAAGCTGGCTACATAGAAGTCAACGTGACTCAATGCAGTCACAGTTCTTATTTAAAAATGTTGGATTAGTATTGCCGAATACGAAATCGCCGGTCTGCCGCGTCAGTCCGGGGAACTAACCGGGGGTGGACGTCAAACAGATAATATTTCTAGCTCAATAACGTCATTCTTGCAGTTCTGAAATTTCATATACTTATTGTTTACGCATTTAATGAACGATATGCAAAATGGCAGACCACTAAGTGGGGGATAAGACCCTGGCAGACGTCGATGAAGCGCGATACGTGGCTCGCGCGCTAGTGCAACGGAGAAGTATAGATCTGTTTCTCCCTTGCACTAGTGGGATCGCCACCGGCCGCATATTGGAACAGCCCTAAAGGCTGCCGTACGGCTACCGTTCCAATATGCGGCCGGTGGCGATCCCACTAATGCAAGGGATGTTACTTCTCCCTTGCACTAGCGCGCGAGCCACGTATCGCGCTTTTCATCGACGTCTGCCAGGGTCTTATCCCCTACCTAGTGATCTGCCATTTTGCATATCGTTCATTAAATGCGTAAACAATAAGTATATGAAATTTCAGAACTGCAAGAATGACGTTATTGAGCTAGAAATTTTACCTGTTTGACCATCCACCCCCGCGTTAGTTCCCCGGACGTACAGTATTCGGCAACACTAATCCAACATTTTTAAATAAGAATTGTGACTGCATTGAGTCATGTTGACCCCTATGTAGCCAGCTCTCGGTCTATACGGATAGAACTAGAAAATGTAATTTTTATGCCACTGTTTCAGATGAAGAAGGAGCTGAAGCGCCTCAAGTACACTGAATGGCGCCGAGGAGGGCGCCGAGGATGGCGCCGTGTAGTAAGCCGCCCCATTATTATTAACAATTATTAATTTTTCTTTTACAAAATAATAAATTTTATATAATTCATAAAAACATAATATGATTGTTCAATGATTGTCCCTTTTGTTTGTTTTAATGGAATGTAAAACTTTCACATTTTCTATCATATCGGCATGAACGTTTCAGTAACATATTGCTGAGATTTTCCAGATAAAAATGAATTTAAACACGTTATAAATCGGATTATTTTGAGCATTTTTAGATTAGAAATGTTACATTTATATTTAATTATCAAATGCAGTTCTAGAAATAATCCGATTTATACCGTGTTTGAACTCATTTTAATCTGGAATATCTCAGCAGTATGTTACTGAATACTGAAAACGGCATGTTTTACATTTTATCAACACTGTATGCCTCTCCAACCGAGATTACAAGCTGCCGCCGAACAGCCCAACTCCTCGCTGGTCGGGACCGGCGTTGAGCCCGTATCGTGAACAGAGCCCTAATTCCCAGTGTTCGTTTCTCGCTTCTTTCTGGCCGAAGGGGGGAGCGAGATGGGACGCTTTGCCTGCGCGACGGGCGCGAACGCAAAGGACGGAGTGTCATGCGTCCGAAAGACGGAGCGAGACAAAACATCATTCCGTCGTCTGTCTCGTACCGCCCTCGCTCGCTTTCAGTGCCTCTCGCTCGCTCTCGCCTTCGCCGGACAAGAGTGAGACAGAAGTGGTGGGAATAGCGAAAAGTCCACATCGTGTACACCAAACCGAGCCCGTAACGAGACAATACTGTAGCATCTTTTATTTGAGTTTATCCAGATATCGACGTGCGTTACGAAAAGTAGCATATTTCATTTTTTTTTTTACAAAGAGCAGCATATTTCAATCTATCACGAGAACAAGCACGATTCACATTTCGCCACGAGCAGTAGCACATTTCAAACGCTGCTGCGAAAAGTAGCACGTTTTATTTGTTTTCTGAAGAGTAAAATATTTCAGTTTCCAAACAGTTCACAGTCGATGTTGATCTTCTATGAAACGTGATATTTTTCACGGCTAAAGACAAACCGTGCTATTTTTCGCAGCAAAGTACCGAAATGTACTACCTTTCGTCGCGAAACAGCATAAAATGCTATTCTTCGTGGCAATGAATGAAAACATCCTACTTTTCGAGAACAAAATCGAAACATTCTGTTTTTCGTGGACAGAATGAGCAGCGTGCTAGTCTTCAAAACACAAATGAAATGTGCTACTTTTTGTAACGCACGTCGATATTATATTTGCCCATCTCTGTTCTCCAGCCGCTTCGCCGTGATTCATTCAAGCCTCCCTGACGATAAAATAGTAATAGGGAAAATGCGGCAACAGCGCGATTCGACTCTCGATACGTCTCGGCAACTATGTCTTTCCTACATTTATCGGCTAGTTTGGTCTTCCACCGGTTCTGATGGTACATGGCGCGAATATACCATCAACGCCGGTGACGGAGAATCTTGGAAGCTTCATTCTGTCATTCCTCGAGTCTGTCTCAGTACACGAGTCAGAAATTCATTATTATTTCAACGTGCGGTGGTTATTAGCGTTCAAACGCACCAGACCACCCTGAACTGATGTCTACTGGAGACAACTATACCCGCAAAAACTTTCTCCGTGCCGAATCCAGGACGAAAGACGGTTGAAACGGTTTGTTTACTACATCGCGTATGCGTACACGTTTTTCCTAGCTTGTGTGAGCGCACGCACACATTCAAGGCCCGCCGGGACGGCAGCCTTAAGTAAAAACGGCATAGATATGTCGATATTTTCCGCGCATTCAACAAGACATGCGTCTACGTCGTTAGCTTTAACCAAAGGAGTTGATTTAAGTGTAATTAGAAATACAGCGGACTGGACAAATAGCTCTAAGGTATTTGCGCAATTTTATAATAGACCAGTATTACCACAAAATAGCGATTTTGCGGCGGCAATATTAAGTGCATAAGTCAATATGTTTAAGTTAAAACATTGTAACTGATTCATTCATCGTACTTACTGATATTCGAAAAATCTAATAAAATTACAAATTGTGTTCAAACCAAAGTACGAGTAAAATTGTTGTCCTCTAAACAACTACAATAGTAATCTCTTCGAACGAGGCACAAAATATAATTGAACGATTAAACGAACTTACCTGTAAGTGAAGTTCGATCGTAATTATATGAAGTGCCTCGTTCGAAGAGATTACAGCCCTCCCCATTATTGACCCAATCCCATAAAACTAACAACAATTTTAAAATATAGCTCTGAAAAAATGAGATGATGGTCGTGGTGGCCGAACGTAGTGGCCGAATTTGGTTAGTTTTCACTCTAAAGTGCTGTGACATCTGGGGGGCGAAAGGGGAACTACAATAATAATCTCTTCGAACGAGGCACTTCATATAATTCCGATCGTACTTCACTTACAGGTAAGTTCGTTTAATCGTTCAATTTAGCATTAGATGAATTTAAAGACTGTGAAGCAACTATAAAATTTTTATTAATTTTCAATGATATATTTGATATATTCAATTCAAAAAACATGCGACGGACAGGATTCAAGCAGGCATTAAATGCAAAAAATACTGACATTGTAAGAAAGAAATTTAATGAATGTAAAGAGTAGGGGAGACTGGGACGAAGCCGCCACTTTTTTGGCGGTGCCAATTTTCGGCAATAAAATAAATAATTTTACCGTACATATTTATACTGTTGGAAAGAGTAAAGCCTCAGCTACAAAATTACTATACGATATAATGTTTATCTGGCATAGTGTAATGAAGAAATCGAAAAATTGACGTTGGTGTATTTTCTGAAATGTCAATATCGCCGGGGCTAAGTCGCCACCTTCTTTTCGTACCAAATTGTTAGTAGAAAATGAAAATTGTTTGAAGGAAAACACTCAAAGATGTGTTATTATTTTTTTTATTATTTTATTTTATTATTTTATTTTTTATTTTATCGTTCAATCTCAGCATTTTTCCTAGGCCGCCCTCTTTTCCGTGGAACATTTTTCTCGAGAGATTTTCGAATTTCTTTTTTCTTTTTAAAATTCTTCTTTTCTCTTCTTTCCCGCGCCGCAGTTTGTTCAGCCGATAGCCTTCTCATTACGGGTGAGTCTGTTAATACTTTTCCTGCGTTTTCGTCCTCGACGACTTTGCTGCCTCGGTGCAGCCTTAGGTAACGGACGTATGGTTTGAAGCGTTGATCGCAACTCATCTGGGCAACCTGACACGGCGACTTTTTCTAACTCTGCTAATTCATCATTATTTTTTCTGAGCCAATCCCGTAACGTGGTCCTTGGAATTTGGAATTGCTTCGCCGCAGTCGCAACTGGCATGGCATCACCCCTGACGGCTATGACGGCTTTTTTAAGTCTTTCTTTATCAACTGCCTCACGTTTGCGACGGTACTTGCGTACCATGTTGCTGTAATGTAAATAACTGAGGCGTTTACAATTAAAGATAGAGTGAATTCGACTAAGTGACAATTATGAATGTGGCGACTTAACCCCAATGACTTTGTGGCGACTTAGCCTCGAGCGTCAATCACAACTTCGGTCGCTCAGAAAATATTTTAGATAAAAGAAAATGAAAGGTTTCATATCAAAATCGTGGTTGGCATGCTTAATTCTCTAAGAATCACTTACCTTCAGATTTTCCGCGATGAGTGCGAAGGTGCAAACCGAAATTTTCGTTGCGAAAACAAATTCACTTTCGGCCACTTTTCATAGCAACCAACACGTTCAACGAAATAAAAAGTACAATTTAGTACCCAAATTCACCATACTCTGTCGGTCGCATTGAAATCTGATTGAAGATCTACATTATCGACCGCAAGATCATACGATGTATAGATTCGGAGATATTTAAAAGTGGCGACTTAGCCCCGGTGGCGGCTTAGCCCCGGTCTCCCCTATATAACAACATTGAAATATCAATCTCGTGAATTGTTAATATATTCTCGTCGGAAAACTGGCTTTCTAGGATTCCTTGTTTGTATTGAAAGTGCCCTAGTCTTATATGAAGAATTATGTGAAAAGAATACTTTTTTACAATACATTCCTTTTTATAAACTGAGCCAAGATCACATAGAATTATTTGGATGTATCAGACACCATGGCGGAGGAAATAATAATCCTACTGCGAGGCAATTTAAAGCACCCATGAAGAAAATTTTAGTTCATGCAGATGTACGTGGTTCCAAGATTGGTAATTGTATACCTCTAGATGAAATTGCAATTTTGTACGTTTCCTCTGCTGGCAAAGTAATTGATTCGGAAGAGGTTATAAATGTAACGTCACGATTATCAAAATTATGTATTGAACCGGTGGAAACTGATTTTAACAATATTAGCAATCACTTAAATGATCATGATTACATTCAAGACATTCGAGAAATTACAGCATTCTCAATAAGTGTATATGAATATATAGCTGGGTATGTTGTATTCCAATTTAAAAAAAACGGTTACTGTGCGAAGTTTATACAAACGAGCTAACTGACAGTAATATTGGAAGAAATAATTTAATTAATGTGAAAAACCGTGGGCGATTAATACAACCATCAGACCAAGTCCTTGCGATTTGCCGCAAGTGCGAACATGAAATTCGGTGTGCCATACATTCCGACGTGATGTTTAGGCAGCAATCAATTCAATTGCATTTATCAAATACAGTACTAGCCAAATTTATTAATACTGATATATTTACAAATTTAAAAGAACATGCACATGACCAGGCATTCATGGAGAACCATGTAGTGCATTTAACACGTGCTATAATAAAAAAATATATTAAAATAAGGTTACATTATATTGGTTTAAGTAGAGTAGACACGTCAAATAGTCAACGACATTTTTTAAACAAAATGACTTCTTAGGGGCGAGTGATAGAAATATTTCAAATTAAATTGTAATTAATAATAAGTATAGTAATAAGTATGTATTGTATAATGTTTGATTTTATATAAAAAATCAATTATTTTAAATCACTATATATATATTATAATTCTAGCCTCATTTTTTTTTAATCACTATTTCTGTTTTAATTCATTTTATATATTCTAATAATTGAAGATGCATATTTCTCTTAAATATTCATTATATTCAAAATTCAAATTCATAAATAATCACTTTTTAGTATTAACGTAGACATTTGCATTAATCTGTGGTTAATAGTGTTTCATAATTAGCGGTACAGAGCATGCGCAGCAATGCAACCAATCACCTCCAGGCACCCTTCGGTTGCCCTGGGTGGGGGTCCGTCCCTCAATTAGGCTTCGCGTCCCTCGTCCACAAGCTAGCCTCATTCTCCGTCTCTATATTCCTATGTCGATGGTCCCAAACGCGTCCCAAAGACGTCTTTAGGACTTTGTATAGATGGCGCCAGTGTAGTTACACGACGTCCCTAAAGCGTCCCAAAAGCGTCTATAGATATCCCAGAGCCGTCTATAGACGTCCTAAAGACGTCTTGTTACAAACCGGGACAGTCAGATCTAAAGACCTAAAACAGACGTAAAACAGACGTCCCCGGGACCTTGGAAGGAGGCGAGACTCGTGCTGCTCCGGAAGCCCGGAAAGCCCGCGGAGTCGCTGTCGTCGTTCCGGCCGACCTGTCTGTTAGACGAGGCGGGCAAGCTGCTCGAACGCATCATAGCTGCCCGCCTCTGTGACCGTCTGGAGGCCGTGGGCCCGGACCTTTCCGACCGCCAATTCGGATTCAGACGGCAGCGTTCGACCGTCGACGCCATTCGACTAGTTCGGACGCTGTCCGACCGGGCGGTCGAGAGGGGCGGTGTCAGCGTGGCGGTGTCTCCAGACATCGCTAACGCATTCAACACCGTCTCCTGGGCGGCGATCGAGAGGGGCTTGCTATATCACAATATCCCTCTCTACCTTCGCCGCCTGATCTGGGACTACCTTCGCGGAAAGGTGGTCTCCTTCGTCGGCCGGGACGGGGACGGGACGGCTCAGGTGCACCGCGGCGTTCCGCAGGGCTCTGTTCTGGGCCCGTTACTGTGGAACATTGCTTATGACGCGGTGCTGCGGGTGGAGATGCCATCACCGGGGGTTTCTCTCGTCTGTTATACGGACGATACCCTGGTGGTGGCTTCCGGGCGGCGTTTGGCGGCGGCCCTGAGTCTCGCCGAGGAAGCAGTGCGACGCGTCTTCGTCTCGATCGGGACGCTCGGTCTGCGGGTCGCCTTGGAGAAAACCGTGGCGATGTAGCTCGCGGACAGCGTTGGGAGCGGTGTTCCCAACAGAGCGTCCCTCAGGATCGGGGATGCCTGCGTCCGGGTCGGCCGATCTATGAAATACCTCGGCCTGACCCTGGACACCTACTGGCGGTTCACGCGCCACCTCAGAGACCTCGGCCCCAGGTTGGAGCGACAGGTGTTCGCCCTTGGGCGAATCATGCCCAACCTTGGAGGTCCTCACGAGGGAGTTCGGCGACTCTACGTAACGGTCGTCCGGTCCATGGCGCTCTATGGCGCCCCGATATGGGCCGGCGACCTGGAGGACTGCCGCGTTGGACGAGAGTTACTCGCCAGAGTGCATCGCCGCGCGGTCCTCCGAGCCGTGCGAGCTTATCGCACGATCTCGTACGCCGAGCTGTCCGCTCTCGCCGCGTCCCCCCTTTCCATCTGCTCGTGGAGATGGAGGCGGAAGTTCATTCCGCCGTCCGTGATCCCCGCGATGCCAGGGACCTTGCGGCGGGCGGACCTGAGGTGGCGCGATGCCGGGCTCGGCAGCGCATGGAAGCCAAATGGCTCGAGTGGCTATCCCTCCCGGAATATCGGGAGGGACGCGTTGTCGGGGAGCTCCTGCCCATTCTCGACGGATGGGCGGGGCGTGGGTACGGCAGGCTTACCTTCCGCCTGACGCAGGTGATCACCGGCCACGGGTGCTTCGGGGATTACCTGTGTCGCATCGGGCGGGAGGAGACGTCGTGGTGCTACAGCTGCGACTCGGGCGACGGGGACTCGGCCGACCACACCCTGGCGAGATGCAGGGAGTGGATCGACGACCGCCGGGTCCTCGAGTCGCGGCTGGGCCCGGATCTCTCGCTGCCGACGGTCTTGCGTCGGATAGCCGGGGACCGGGCGTGCTGGGGGGTCGTCTCCTTCTTCCCGGAGGTCGTTATGGTGGAGAAGGAGGAGGCGGAGCGGGAGAGGATAATGACGGGCCGCCCTGCCCGTCTGGCGGCGCCGAGATATCGGCGCCGCCGCGTTGGGGTCGGATAACGCGGGGCCGGGGGAGGCCGTGCGGCGGTGTGACAAGCTGACAGCGCTCGTCTTTCGCCGCCCCGCTCCCCCGTGCGTCTGCCCCCGGCGGCGCGTGGTCGTGGTCGGGGGAGGGGTGGACCGATGTCCTCGGGGCGCGGCCCTCCGGTCGTTCTTTACGGGGATCGCGACGGTGAAGGTGGGAGGAGGGGGGTTGGAGCGGCGCCGAATTTCCGGGCCGCCTCCCTCCCCCCCTAGCAGCGGTTGCTTAGAGCTGCTGCGGTGGTGGTGTGTGGGGGGAAGAAGAAGGGAGAGGAAGAAAGGGGAATACGGGGGGGCTCGCGCGCTTTGCGTTGGGTCCGCCCGCCCCCCCCCCCCCCCCACCCGGGGAGCGGTGGCGTCTGAACCGCTCCCGGCTGCGGCGATCGAGGCTCCGTGATGGGTGGGGCGACGGGGGCCGGTTCGTGCCTGGGCCGCCCCCGCAGGCTGCGGTCTGGCCGCGCGCGCGCGGGGTGTCCCGGACCCCTTTGGCCCGGTGCCGAGAGGCCCCCTCGCGCCGCGCAGTGAGGGGCGATCCGAGCGGTCGCCGGACGCCCCGCCCCGCCTGGCCCACCGTACGCGTTGGGGCCGGGTGGAGGTAGCCTCGATCCTGGGGCTGTGGGGGGGGATGGTGTCGGGAGGTACCGCCCCCCCTAGCAGCAGCGGCCCCGGACGTGGCGACGCGGACGTGTGGTCCGTCACGTGTCGCCAGATGGGAAGGCCCGTCTACGGGTTGTATGGGCGGGTTGCAGGTATGCGCCGGGGGGGGAGAGCAAGCGGACGAATCGCTAGCTTGCTCCCGCAACAAGTCCCTCCTCTCAGGCGCGCAGCTCCGCCCAGGAGGATGGCCACCTTGGAGGTTTTAGTGGGTTCGAGTCCCACATAACCCTCGGTTCGCCCCCGCGGGCCGCGGGTATCCGTGGGGATTTTCTCCAAGGAAAAAAAAAGTCGTCCCCGGGACGTTGTGTGCTGTGTGGGGATCTTTAGTTCATTTTAATTTAGTTTTTAGTGCATTTTGAATAAAATCGTTTAATATAATTTTATATATATTTTTATGTATAGTTAATCCAGTCTTTTAATAAACGTGACAAGTGCATTAGTCAGTAATATCTATCTCAAATAAACATCGTTTAAAACATTGTCAATCGCCTCTATTATACAAAAACCAAATAAATTAGTATTGCCAAGAAAAAACCTGTAGATTAACTCCCTCCCTCGGTTAACAAGTTAGTCAAGCCCAGATTAATCATTGGATGGTGGGCGTTAGTGGCTGTGTATTCGATCTGCCGAGCTACCCTCAGTGACGAACCTTTGAGATTGTCACTCAAATATTCCCGCCTTTCTCCACGAAACTTCTATTACCCAAGACGTGACAATAGCAAAGCATCGATGATTTCAGCGCATTCATCAAGAAGACCGTTGTGAACGGTTCTCAGCACCGATATTTTCGGTGCTGGACACCATTGTGAATGCGTTTGGTGCTGAATGGGTCATCTCTGTACAAGTTCTTTTTATCGACCGCAGTAGTTTCATTAGGGTCTGTCTGTTTACAAGGCACGCTTCGATCGATTCGGACCATAACAAAAATGAGACGGCAGCCTTAATAGAAAATCTGAGGTCAGAGATAAGTTTTTGAAGCCCATTGATACACACACACACACATACGCGCGCGCACAGATTGGGGATGCTTGAAGTGATTTGAAGGATTTTTTACATGATGCGCCACCATCGGTTAACCGATGTACTTTGCTTCCCTTTGCCCCGGGATCACCCGCAGTGCTCCACACGTTGCCTATTTTTGCCACCATTTGCCACGCCGAAAAGAGTGCACTTAGCTGAGTAAGTATAAAAAGAGTTTCTAGGCAAATATAGTTCAATAGTGCAGTGTGTTTTTTTGCAAATAAATTGCCAAAATGAGCAAATGCATATTTTGCGGAAATTTGAGCAACAACAAGAAAAATGCAACATTACACAAGTACGTAAAGATAACATAACCTCTGATCAATTTTCAATAGTACTGAAATATTTTAGTTCTAATTTCCGTATGATTATGCGTAGATTTCCTCGAAATGACCAATTACAGAAAGAGTGGTTGAAACTAATCGATTTGGAAGGATTAAGTATTAAAAGCAGTACTTTCTTGTGCTCAGATCTTTTTACAAAAGACTGTTTTTTAGTGCACTATAATAACAAGAAACGTCTTAAACCAGGAACTGTGCCTACAATTTTAAATAAAGGGACAATGTTTCAAGAACGGCGGGGCGTTTTGGTTGAAACAAATTGTCGAGGTAAAAAAGTGTTTCATCGCTCATAAAAGTTATTAAAACTAAGTATCCGTTCTAAAAGTATACATATAGAAATTGATAGTTAATGTATTTGAATGTTTTTTCATTAACAAGTTTGTCTTTCTGTTTTACATATAAATAATCTTATTGATACATTCGCAGTTATACAGTGCCGGGATAAAGTATTCGCACTCTGCACCCGGACGAAAATGAAAGTAATTCTATATTGGAAAATGAGTAAAAAAAGGAATTTATTTGTGTGGAAATAATACCGTGCACGTTTTAGAATAAATACACTTAAAAGTTGACAAACTAAAACGATTTCTTCAAAGTAATGATAAGCATATATAACTAAAACATAAATAATACGTGTGAGAAAGTATTGGCACGCCTGACATTTCAGTAACTTTCTAGGTATATATACAAGTGGGGGTTCCCACTCATTTCTTATGCGCAAAAGGGGGAATACCCGATCTATTATGGGTTAGGTTATCACAGTATTCTGTATTGAACAGAGTTTATAGAGAGAAAATATAAAATGGGACGCAGAAGACGAGAAACTTCTCTGAAAGAAAGAAAAATAATATTAAATCTCCATAATCAGAATAAATCCTATTCAGAAATTGCAAAAATAATGAAGAAAAGTAAATTTACTGTACGAAGTGTAATTAAAAGGTGGAAAGACAAAGAAAACGTTGCAAGCACGTGTCGAAGTGGTCGTCCATCAAAGTTGTCTGCAAGATACCGATGAAACATTGTCCGTTTGATAAAAGGTAATCCAAAACTAACATCTTCGGAAATATCTGCACAATTCAAAGAATACGACAACATAGAAATAGATCCTTCAACTATTCGGAAATTTCTTAAAGGCATGGGTTACGCTTCGAGAGTTACAAGAAGAAAGCCCTTCATTAGCAAAAGTAATCAGAAAAGATGAAAAGAATTCGCATATGACTACCAGAATAAAGATTTAAATTTTTGGGATCATGTACTATGGTTTGACGAAAGTAAATTTAATTTATTTAAATGTGATAGTCCCGTCAGAGTCTGGAGGAAACCAAATACCGAGTTTAATGTAAAGAATATTCAAAGTACAGTAAAGCATGGGGGTGGTGGAGTACTAGTTTGGGGTTGTATGGCCTCCACAGGGGTCGGCGAACTTATATTCATAGACGAAATAATGGACAAATTCGTCTATCTAAACATTTTAAAAAATAATTTACACCGAAGTGCTGAGAAATTAGGTCTTGGGCGAGATTTTTATTTACAAAGCGATAATGATCCCAAACATACGGCTTATGTAGTCCGTATGTGGGTTGCTTATAATGTTAGTAGATAGGCTATGCGGATTCTGGCCCCTAGGGCGAGTAGGTGAGGCGGGACTTTGTGTTCAGAATATATTTACTTTATTTTTCATTTGCTAAAAGTGATTATATTATTGACCCGAAGACGAGCACGTGTTACATAGAAAACCTATATCCCAACAGGTTATGGGCCCAGATCTATCGTCTTCGTGGCTCGTAAACAACAAAAAAACTGAAAAAGCAAAATACTGTTGCACGTGTTTTTTTTTTGTCTCAATTAAGATTGCTCTCTTCTCGCACTAAAAAGATGACTAATCACTTGTGGGAAGAGGTTAGTCAGGTGGAAAAATTATCTGATGGACAAAACTATCAACTATGGAAATTTCAAGTTTCCATATTACTAAAAGCAAAGGATGCCAACAAAACAGTGAGCACAGAAACTCTCGCTGCTGAAAGGACACCTGAGTGGATCAAGACAGACGCGATTGCGCAAAAGGTAATAATCACAACGATAGAAAAAAAATCCATGATACACACTCTAAATTGTGATACAGCTTTTGCAATGTGGAATAAATTAAAGAATATCTATGAAAGAGATACAATACAACAAAAATGTGACCTACTTCAAGAATTTTTTGGTTTTACATACGATAAGAACGCAGACGTGGCAACACACATCACAAAATTAGAGAATTTAGTCTGTAGACTGAGATCCATAGGAGAAAATGTAGACGATAACATGCTAATATCTAAAATCCTAGTAACTCTTCCAGAAAAATACCATCATTTCGTAACGGCATGGGAGTCAACACCTCAAGCAGAAAGGAAATTAGAATATCTAGTATCGAGGCTATCGATGGAGGAATCAAGGAGAACTAAAGGAAAGGAAGTCCCTGTAGCGTTTGAAGCCATCGAAAAAAAATGCTTCAAGTGTAATAAAGTAGGACACACGACAAAAACATGTAAACAGAAAATGAGTAATAAAGAAACACGTTGCTTTAAATGTAATAAGACAGGCCATATTGCGGCAAATTGTGCACAGAAAACGGACTCTTCGAATAGCCCAAAATGTAAAATATGTAAAAAGGATAACCACGAAGAGAAAGATTGTTTCTTTAGGAACCGAAATAGTAAAACAAATAAAGTCTCATTCCTAGCATGTGATGAATGCTCCATTGGAAAAACAACATGGATTGTGGATTCGGGCTCTACGTCGTACATGACGGGAAGTTCGCAACACATGCAACAAGTAATGGAATACGAGCCCACAATAGGAGTGGCAAAAGCAAATGAGTCTATGCAAGCGAAGAACAAAGGCAATATTGTATTCGAAAGCTGTGAGTTAAAAGGTGTAGTAGTAGTTCCTGAACTAACCGCAAATTTGTTGTCAGTGAACGCTGTGACAAGTAACGGTGGAAAAGTGATCTTTGAAAAAAAGGAGATTATAATAAAACATAAAGACAGAACAGTCCTAACAGGAAAGAAAACAGAAAACGGACTTTATATTCTAAATCTGAATCCAAAGAAGAAAGAAATATCCTGTCTGTCAAAAGACGACGATACAGAAGCAATGCTTTGGCATTGAAAATTGGGACACATGAGCGCGGAAACTATGAAGAAATTACTTAAACTCTCAAAGAAGGGAGATATCAAGATAAAGGAGGCAGATATAAATAAAATCGACAAAACATGCGACATCTGCCTGAAATCCAAGCAAACCCGACTGAGCTTTGGGGAATCTCGCTCGAGGACTGAAAAACAAGGGGAACTGATACATACAGACCTGTGCGGTCCCATCGGTCCAACAACCTGGGATGGTAAGAAATACTTCCTTACTTTCATTGATGATTACACCAACTTTTTAACAATGTATCTACTTAGAAAAAAAATGAAATAGCAGAAATAGTAAAGCAATATGTACACAAGAGTGAACGACAATCAGAAGCCCGCGTGAAGAAAATAAGGTGCGATAATGGGCGCGAATATGTAAATAGAATTTTACAGAACTGGATCAAAGAGAAAGGGATCGAGTTTGATTTTACAACCCCTTACACGCCACAATTAAATGGTAAGGCTGAAAGGATTAATAGAACAATGATGGAAAAGGCAAGGGCTCTAGTGTTTGATTAAAAAATGTTCAAATATATGTGGGGAGAAGCTGTGTATGCTGCAGCTTATCTACTGAACAGATCGCCAAGTAAAACTGTAAAAACGACGCCAGTAGAAATATGAACGAAACGGAAGCCAGACATGAAACGAATAAAATTGTTTGGATGCGATGTATTTGCAAAAATCAAGACACCACTGAAGAAACTGGATGAAAGGAGCAGACAGCTCAAAATGGTGGGATACGCGCCAAATGGATATCGACTCTGGGACAGTGAAAAGAAACGAATCATCGTTTCGAGAGATGTCATTTTTAGAGAAAAAATAAGAGAAGACAGTCCAAAAAGGGTTTTAATCAATGTGGAAGAAGAAGAAACAGAAGACTCGGAATCACAAAGGGAACAAGAAGAAGACGAACTAGAACCAGAAAACGAGTCAGAAGAGGAAGAAGGAGGGGAAGTAACAGATGAATCTGAATACGAAGAAACCCAAGAAGTTCTGGAGACAGAGGAAACTGCTGCGACGGAAGAAGTCTCAGAGCAAAGACGCTCCTCAAGAACCGTTAAATTCCCGGAACGGTACAACGATTACGTATGTTTAACTTATAACCAAGCTGTTTCAGGTACAGAGAAAATTCAATGGAAAGCTGCAATAAAAGATGAAATGAGATCGCTGGAAAAGAACCAAACATGGGAAGTAGTCGATAGAGCTAAAATGAAGGATGCGAAATCACTTACGAGCAGATGGGTATTCAAAATCAAAAATGACGGCATCTACAAAGCGAGGTTAGTCGTCAGAGGATGTGAGCAACGACACGGACTTGATTATACAGAAACATTCAGTCCCGTGGTAAGTGCTGACTCATTAAGAGTGATATTTGCTCTAGCGTCAAAAGGAAATTATAAAATTTATACATTAGATATACACAGTCTGTCCCATTTCCGATGAGACTGGTCGAAATTAACAGCCGATTGCAGCGCCATCTATTGATTCATCTATTGAATTTTGTAGACACATCTTTCATCTATCTTCACACCGACTTTCGTAGCATTTCCATTGTTCTGTCAATAGTTACGACATTATAACTAACCGTCCACTGTGTCAGTCTATCGAAAAATCGCTATGGAGCAAAGAGCGGATATCAACTTTTGTTTTAAGTTGGGCAAAACTGCTCAAGAAACATTCGAATCGATGAAAAACGTTTACGGTGACCAGTGTCTATCCCGTGCACAAGTATTCCGCTGGTTTGCTAGATTTCGTGATGGTCGTGAAGACCTTGAAGACGACGAACGCGCACCGAAGCCGAGAACCTCGAGGAATGAAGAAAACATTGAGAAAGTCAGCCAAATTCTACGCTCTGACCGTTGTGTTTCCGCGAGACTTATTGAGGAGATGACTGGCATTCCTAAGAGTGTGGTCCATCGCATTCTGACCGAGGATTTGGGAAAGAGAAAGATCTGCGCGCGATTTGTTCCACATTCTCTCACGGAGAATCAAAAAGACATGAGAGTGAGTCATTGCAAAGACATGAAATCTGACAAAAAAAGGACCCTGTATTCATGTCATCTATCGTAACTGGCGATGAAACGTGGTGCTTTCAATACGAACCACTCACCAAAAGGCAGAGCGCGACATGGAAGTCACCAGATGAGCCGAAAGAGAAGAAAGTGCGGATGCAGAAGAGTCGAATCAAAACGATGCTTACCGTTTTCTTCGATTCCAAGGGCATTATCCATAAGGAATTCGTTCCACAAGGTCGGACTGTGAATGCTCAATATTATTTGGGTGTCCTGCAGAGATTTTGGAACAGAATTCAACGTGTTCGACCGGAGTACAAGGAAGTTGGCAGTGGGTTTTTGTTGCATGATAATGCGCCGTCGCACAAAGCCATAATTGTACGCGAGTTTTTGGCCAAAAAAAGCATCATAACGCTCGACCACCCGCCGCACTCGCCTGATCTAGCGCCGTGCGACTTCTGGCTATTTCCTAAACTCAAATTACCGTTGAAGGGTAACACTTACAGTACGATTCCTACCATCCAGAAGGCTTCGACCGACATCCTGAACGCTATTCCGGCCCCCGAGTACCAGACATGCTTCGACAAGTTTTATGATCGGTTTCAACGCTGTATTGACTCGGAGGGGGATTATTTCGAATAAATATGATGGAAGAAATGCACTGTAGAGCGTCTTCTTTTTTATTTTTGAGCAGTCTCATCGGAAATGGGACAAACTGTGTAAAAACCGCGTTCCTGTACGGAGAATTAGACGAAACAATTTATATGTATCCACCGGAAGGATACAACTTACAAAATAAGTTATTTAGACTTAAGAAAGCGTTGTACGGACTTAAACAAGCACCGTTAAAATGGAACCAAAGATTTTCCGCGTTTCTAAAACTAAAGCATTTCGAAGTTACAGAATCATAACAATGCGTGTTCAAAAGTACAAATCGAGATTTGATACTAGCTTTGTATGTAGACGATGGTTTACTCTTAGGAAATGACATGAATGAGATGGATGAACTAATCGAACAACTTCAAAGCGAATTCGAAATGACTGTAATAAAACAACCAAAGACTTTTCTAGGGATAGAAATATCCAAAACAAATGATGTACTTAAACTCACTCAAAAAGATTATACCGAAAAATTGCTAGCTAAATTCGGGATACGTGAAGCGAAAACTGTGAGTACTCCGGCAATCAAAAACGATTGTACAGAAAAGGGAGAAAAAGTCACAGACTATCCATTTAGAGAAGCAATCGGAAGCTTATTATATTTAAGTAGTAAGATACGTCCCGACATTAGCTATGCAATAAACAGAGAAAGCAGATACATGAACAAACCAACGCAAGAAAATGTAAACGCGATTAAGCGAGTATTTAGATATTTGAGCGGTACAAGAAATTTAGGACCTGCATATGATCCGCGAAACACTGTTGGAGATGAAATAATAGCATATTGTGATTCAGATTTTGCAGGGGACATAGAGACACGTAAAAGTACGACAGGGTTTATAATATATTGTTTTGGCGGACCCATAGCATGGGCATCTAGAAAACAACAAGCGATAGCGTTATCTAGTACTGAGGCGGAGTACATAGCCGCGTCAGAATGTTGTAAAGAAGCGGACCAAATAAAAGCGTTTATAAAGGAACTCACAGGAAAAGAAATGAAAATAATACTAAACACTGACAATCAAAGCGCGATGTGCTTAATTAAAAGTAAAGTACCGTTTTGTACATCATCTACATGAAGAAGGGATTGTTAAAGTTCAGTATTGTTCGACAGAAAACCAAATAGCAGATATACTAACTAAACTTAGAAATTTAGAAATAAATTTAGAAATAAGATGTTATAATAATTATTAGTTAAGAAAAGAAAAACTGTAAATAGCAAATATAAAGTTGAGGAAGGGTGTTGGAAGCGATAGCGCCGCTAAACAACTTTTATATTTGGCGCCTAGAAATATAGAGTGTGCGACGCACCGATAGAATATTCTAGAAGGGCACCGGCCCCGATCTAACGCAAGTGTGACTTTCACTTCCGTGCTTGCACTGTAAGACTAATAACCTAGTAAGAGTAATAACCAAAAGAGACTGAAAATCTAGTGTGTCGAACTATTCTGTTAAGAATCCGTAAAATACAGCGCAATCCTTTACTTTATTTTTATGCTTATACAAGCAAGTGTTAATATACATACCGTAACTCTGTGTTCAGAATATATTTACTTTATTTTTCATTTGCTAAAAGTGATTTTATTATTGACCCAAAGACGAGCACGTGTTACATGGAAAACCTATATCCCAACATATAATTAACGTAATTCTTCATTTAATTTAATTTGCATTCTGCATTAATTAATTTTTGTAAGTATACCATTGTACATAATAATAGTATTATATAATTAACGTAATTCTTCATTTAATTTAATTTGCTTTCTGCATTAATAAATTTGTAAATTTGAAATTGACTTTAATAAGAAATTTAAATTCTGAAGAGCTAAATGTGAGAACAGATTGTCTACGTATGCACTCAAATTTTTTTATAATTTTTTTATGAAAATGTTAATGACATGTGAACATTTACAATTTATTTCATAGGCTAGAAGGTTTACTTTGAATGACAAAGTTTTAACATTAGTTATTTTAAAACAATCCACCCAGTGCTATAGACTTCTTAGCAGGATTTTCATTCTGCCCACCCGACGTTCGTTACGAACCTTCTTGCAGAAAATACCGTTACAAGCTGGTGTCAACAAGGTGATTTTTTATCATCTTCAAAAACAGGGTTCTAACATGTCCAAAAAGGAGAAGGGCCTTAAAACCTTAATCTGGGACGAAGTGTCACTACAACCACAAATTTATTATTCCACAATAGGAGATAGAATAATAGGATTTGAAGATTGAAGGAATGGGAGAACTAATAAGTTTGCAGATCACGCACTTGTGTTCATGTTAAGAGGGATTAACACTGTTGAATAAATATGTCTACAATGCCTCTTTTGTATATGGCGCCCAGCGTGGGCCAATCGGCGTTCGCCACATCTGCTGGAAGCCAGCGGACTTCCTCGCATGCAAAAGCGCCACATATACCGGCTTAGTCAGTCATGTACGGAATCCACCGAATTGAACACGTTGTTCGTATCGAGAGTGTTGTAACCAATTCCAATAAAAGAATCTCTCTTATATTCGCAGACTAATTCACGTATCGCTTATTCAGTATTATTATTAACCACGCTCAGCTAACAAACACAAATTGGAAAATTCCTCTGTCGTACAATTTTTGTAAATCCAGTACCAGTGGGATACAACTAGTGCGATGCGTCAAAGAGCTTGTACGAGCTATCACCATAAGTGGATTCAACCTTGTGACCACAGTTTGTGATCATTAAAGATGATGTGTAAATTATCTATTAAAAGAAACTAAATTTATATGCCGGAAAGTGAGCAGTTTTTTTTGTAAGTATAAACAGTGTTTTCATGACATTTTCATGACAAAAACATGACATTTTTCTCTCATTCCCACTCACAGAAAATTTCAGTTATTGTACAATTTCTTGTATACCGAATTATTAACACCATTATTTTCAGCTGGGAGAATTGAATTGTCGGGACAGGCCATCAATCCCCTTTTTGACCCTCCACATATAATCAAGGGGATGAGAAACAATCTCCTAACAAAGAACATTGAAGTCAGTTTCTCACATGCGAGGAAAATTAAGAATAATGAACATTTTGAAAGTGTAAAGCAGTTTCTTCTTACACCGGAATTTGTTGAAGAAATTAACGAGAAAAGCGATAATGTGGGGGGGGGGGGGGGGGGACTGAAGAAAGATATTTTGCGTCCTGGAACACAATGGAATTAGCGTATCATATTGACACTACTACTATTAATAATATAAAGAAGTAAATGATAAAACTCCACGATGGGCATATCAGAATCCATAAAATCAGAAAAATGAAAGTTAATCTGGCTGTTCAGATTTTTAGCCGGACGGTGTCTTCATTCATAAGACATTTAACTTGTATTACAGGTTTGTATTTTTTTCCTGAGCATTACTGTGAGAAATAATCACCATCTTCGCTAGGTTGGCACCTTGGAGTGTATTTTATTTTCAGTCAGTTTTTGTCATGCACGCAATAAAGACGTCTGTATCATTTTTAGTTCTCAGTTCTCATATTAGTTGTGATATTTAATAGTAATAATTCTTTATATAAATAAACAATAGAAGCATTATCACTTGGGTATGTTTATTGACCATGAAAACCAAAGAGCACCTCAATAAAATTTAACAGGTTATGGGCCCAGGTGCATTGCTTGAAACCACGTGCTAAGATAACCTCAAAATATGGCTGCCGCAAATTTCGGTACGCACAACATCGAAAAATTAAACGAGGACAATTACGAAACCTGGAAAATCCAAATGAAAAGTATATTAGTGTGCAATGAACTATGGTCGTACGTTAAGGGAGAAAACATAAAGAGAGAAGCAAACGCGTCAGAGTGGGACAGCAAATACGAGAGAGCTTTAGCCTTTTTATTCTTAAGTGTGAATAAGAGTCAAATAAATAATATCAAGAAATGCAAAACCTCTAAAGCAGCATGGGATATGTTGAAAAATATATACGAGTCGAAAGGCCCGGTGAGGAAAGCAATACTGTACAAAATGTTATACAAGATGAAGAAAGAGTCAAATGTTCCAATGGGGGAATATGTAAACAAATTTGTAAATGCTGCTGAAAAACTGGAAGAAGCAGGCATAAAGATTCCAGGTGAGCTACTTTCAATAATATTATTAAATTCTCTTCCACCAGAGTATGAAAGCTTCTGTAACGTCTCACGCAGACGCAAACCCAGCGTTACCGACCATAAGTAAAACAGTATTACTTATAACATTGCGCAGACCTTTATACATAATTTTATATATAATTTAGGAATTAAGCGAAACAAGTATCTTAGGAATATTAGGAATAATATAATATAACTGTTAGCGAAAACCTAGGACAAAGCATAATGTAATAAATAAGTAAAATGTAAATTAAAGAAATAAGGATTCACTGCGCATGCGCCAAACACTAAATCCTGAGTATAAAAGGAGGTGCACGCAGCACAGTAGTCACTTCAGACTCTGCCAACAGAAGCGAGCTCGCCCCGGAGACGGAAGCGGCCGCTCTAGCAGCAGACATTGCCAAGAGTACGAGCTCGCCCCGGAGACGGAAGCGGCCGTACACTGCAATACACGAAGTCACCGTAGAGTAAAAATCTGCCAAGAGTAGCGAGCTCGCCCCGGAGACGGAAGCGGCCGTTCTTGCAGCAGACGTTGCCAAGAGTAAGAGCTCGCCCCGGAAACGGAAGCAGCATTACACTGCGACATACATATAATACTAGTTCATATAAAATACAAAAAAACCCAAAAACATAAAATACATAATCATAGCTGTAGTCAATATTAAGTTGTTATTGTTAAAGTAGAATTAAGTGTTGCTGAATAAATAGCCATTGTTAAGTTAAAAGTTTGGATTTTAATCCTTAACTCTCTACCAACGAACCCCACCTATCCTGTACTTGAGGGGAAGCCGCTCTCCTCTCAAGAACCTGCTAGCACTCAGTCGCTCCAAAGCAACTGGACGTTACAGGTTGAATAAATTTTGGTGACAGCAGTGGGATAGTTCGTTTGAGAAGGATATTTCAAATAGTAAAATCACTCCAAAAGTGAGTATTTTCTTAGAAATTTTTTCTTTCTTGGTAAATTCTATAGAGACTTGAAACTTCACAATGCCTGATACACTCGGGGAAAAAATGGTTAAACTAGCAATCAATACAGAGACTCAGGAGAATATAGACACTTCGGAAACTATAGAAAACGAAAACGTTCCTGGAATTTCAAATCCTCAAATTAATATGAATACAGCTATGAATACATATCCTCACCTACTACACATTAGCTTACGCGACACAGCAGACACAGTCCCTTCTTTTAATGGTAGGAATATACCGTTACACCAGTTTGCTAAAAGTTGTAGACATGCACGGCGCATGATAAACCCAAACGCGGAATTCGGACTAGTTCAGCTCATAAAAAATAAGCTTTACGGACAAGCTTCGAGAGTAGTTTTAAGCGGAGAATATAATACAATTAGCGATCTTATTTCGGTACTAAACTCACGTTTCGCACCATTACATACATCAATTCAATTATACGGCGAATTATCCAAAATCGCGCAATTACCTAACGAGACAACAGTAGATTATAGCAGCCGCGTATCTAACTTACTTTTGCAAATCAGACATTGTAATACGATAGAAGTACCTAAGCACGAAGCCCAATTTAATATAAACGCGGAACAAAACGCTGTTAAAGCCTTTCTAACGGGATTAAAAGTCGAAATACACAATAGAATACACGAATGCACCTTCAGCAGTCTTGATCTCGCTATCAATCACGCCATTAAAGCAGAAGCAGAGTATAATGAATATCAAACAAGAACGAGAATTGCCACGGGAATGATGCAGACTAACCAATGTACAAACTGCCTTGGATATGGCCATGACATCACCACCTACAGTAGCCAACAAATCTCACGCACTGACTGGCAACAAAAAATTTGTCAACATTGTAAAAAAACAGGACATACAATACAAGAATGTAGGAGTCATAATAGAATCCAAAATAACACATTCTGTGACTTTTGCCAAAGGCCAGGTCACATGACGCAGGATTGTAGAAGTCGGAATTACACAAACAAAGCCTATCAACCTAACGAATACTGTAATAACTGTCGAAGGCCAGGTCACACGACGCAAGATTGCAGAAGCCAAAGTTACACAAATAGAGCTCCTCAATCCAACGCATATTGTGATTATTGTCGAAGACCAGGGCACACGATACAAGAATGTAGAAGTCAAAACTATGCAAATAGGACACAACAACCAGAGATATTCTGCGAGTATTGCAAGTTCAGAGGCCATACAATAGAACAATGCAGGAAAAAGATGTATTTCGATAGGAAGGAAAAAGAAGAAGCACAAGTGGTACACAGACAAGCTATACTTAGACTTAAAACAGAACAAATAAGAAAACCTCCTAGTATCCTTCTCTCTGATGCAGGATTCAACGGAAAAGAAGCAACACTGATGATCGATACCGGATCCGACCTGAATGTAATTAAAAGAAGTGCTACTTCTCCCGACATCCCAATCTTCACGGACACTCTCTTTGACCTCAATGGCATTACGGACGGTCTACTCAATACCATAGGTTACATTAAAATAAGGACCTTAAACACAGAAATCATTCTCCACGTCGTAGAGGACCTCCCTATCAAACAGGATGGAATACTAGGGACAGATTTCTTCCAAACCAACGGAGCTACTATCGACTACATGAATTCAGCAATAACTATTGGGCAAGAAACTATTCCGTTTATCAACCCAGAGACGATCACAATACCAGCAAGAACAAGGAGCCAAATATATGCACGAATCCTTAATACGCAAGTTGAAACAGGATATATTCCAAAAATTAAAATTCACCCCAACTTACATATGGGAAATGCAGTTGTATCAAACAATAATGGTGTAGCATATCTTTTCGCAATAAATACATCCACAAAAGATATTAAAATCCTTGTACCATCAGTCGAATTAGAACCATTCATAGAGGCTCCTGTAGAAGAAGAAACATCAGACAAATACAAACAAACTAACAGGACGCACCACTTACTCCAACAATTACGATTAGAACATTTAAATTCAGAAGAAAGAGATAACGTTGAAGAGCTAATAAAAGAACATGCAGACAGATTTTACCTTCCGGGAGAGAAATTAGAAGCAACAAATAAAGCCTACCATAGAATAATAACAGAAAATGATGTTCCTATCTTTACAAAACAATATAGGTACCCGCAAACATATAAAGAGGAAGTAAGAAAACAGACTAAAGAATTACTTGAGAAGGGAATAATACAGCCCTCATCATCTCCATACAATTCACCTATATGGATTGTACCAAAAAAGGAAGACACACAAGGAGTAAAAAAACTTAGAATCGTAATCGATTTCAGGAAATTAAACGAAAAAACAATGGGAGATGCCTATCCTCTGCCAAACATAACGGACATATTAGACCAGTTAGGAAGTGCAAAATACTTCTCCGTATTTGATCTCGCATCTGGATTCCACCAAATTCCAATGCACCCGGACGATCGACATAAAACAGCCTTCTCCACAATATACGGACATTTTGAATTTAACAGAATGCCATTTGGTCTTAAAAACGCACCAGCCACCTTCCAAAGACTTATGGACCAAGTCTTAACGGGCCTTCAAGGAATAGAGCTCTTTGTATATCTGGACGACATTGTTATATATGCCAGCTCTCTTAAAGAACACGCAACAAAATTTAAACGCCTCATGAATAGACTGAAGGAGGCCAACCTCTATCTCCAACCAGATAAATGCGAATTTTTAAAGAAGGAAGTATCGTATTTAGGACACATAATAGGAGAGGAAGGAGTCAAACCTGACCCACGAAAAATAGTAGCCGTAAAAGAATTTCCAACACCTACGACAGTAAAAAATGTAAAACAATTCTTAGGATTGAGTGGATACTATAGGAGATTCATTAAAGACTTTTCAAAAATTGCAAGACCACTATCAAACCTCACCAAGAAAAATTATCAATTCGAATGGACTAATAAGCAACAAAAGGCGTTTGAAACTCTGCGAGAAGTTCTTTGCAAGGAACCTATTCTACCATTTCCAGACTTTGAAAAAACATTCAATATTACGACGGACGCTTCAGGTATTGCTGTAGGTGCAGTTCTTAGCCAGGGCGAAATCGGAAAAGATTTACCAATAGCTTACGCATCTCGGGTCTTAAATGATGCAGAGACACGTTACTTTCCAACCGAACGAGAACTATTAGCAATTATATACGCAGTATTTCACTTTAGACCTTATATCTATGGTAAAAAATTTTACTTAATAACAGATCATAAACCGTTAGAATGGCTACAAAATCTATCAAATCCAACATCTCGTTTAATGCGATGGAAAATAAGACTTGCAGAATATGATTATAAAATCTTGTATAAACCAGGGAAATATAATACAAACGCGGACGCATTGTCAAGAAACCCGATAGCATTGCCGTTAGATGCAAAACGAGCACATTCAGAAACAAACTCTCATGAGAATAAAAAACAAAAAAATATCCATCAACATAATACGCGACAACGAGAACCTACTGCCTCAACCTCGGAAAATCCAGCTCCGCGCAAGCAATCTAGAATTATTTCATCGGATTCTGATTCCTCATCATACGACGAAAGCGACTCAGTAAATACAAAGCGGAGAAAATTAAAACGGAAAAAGAGAAAAAACACCTCCTCATCCCAACCGGAAATAAAAAAACGAAGCGTCGAGACATACACACCCCCTCAAATACATGCTCCCCCTCAAATTACGGTACCTATAGAAGTCCATGTGCCCCCTCTAGACGTAATACCGGTAGAAATACATATACCCTCTCAACATAAAAACAACACAAGAGCATCCAGCACACCTGACATCAACAAACCCCAAGAGGAGGACCTGATAGAAGAAATCAACGAGACATATATAGTACCAAGGCATGACTATAAAAACCCTCCCAAAATTGATGCAAAAACAAGTACAGATAAGAGCACTCACCATACACCTAAAAAGAAAAAACAAAGATTACATTCCAGCACTGATACTGTTCCTATAACTCCTATAAAAATTAAAGAAGGGAGAATACTTACCCCTCCTCCACTATCTCTTCCGCCATTATCTATCTCTCCACCATTATCCCCTCTTCTGCCACCATCTTCTCCTACACCATTATCTCTTCCTCCTCAACACACAACTGGCAGACCAAGAATAGTATCAAACATTCCTGTCAAAAAACAAAACTTTGAAACAGAAGACCACCTATGGATGGGAAAAGGGTACATCATCACATTCATCAACACAGAAGGTAAACCAATAGGACCAATAGGAGAAAGGTTGTACAAAGAGAAAAATATAAAACAGCATAAAATTCCACTTCCATTAAAAACCGGAGAGTCAGTCAAACTTAAGGAAGGCAAACACACAATCATTGGGCTTATTATAACAGATCACCCAACGGAAGAAGATTTGTACAAGTCATTAAGGACACTTCATACTCAACTAATATTTGAAAATGCCACAAAAGTATATATAGCAGGGGAAGAAGATAAAATTTCACTAAGAAAATTATGGAACTTAATAGATATAATATTTGTACAAGAGAATATCCAGTTTATATTTTGTAAAGGCACACTCTTAACTCCTTCTATACAAGAAAGACAACAAATTATTCAAGAGAATCACCAAACTCCTGTAGGCGGACACAAAGGAATTACAAAAACATATCACCGAATAAGAAATAAATATTACTGGAAGAACATGAAGTATGAAATAACACAGTTTATCAAAACTTGTTTGGAATGCCAAAAAACCAAACTAGTAAGAGTAAAAAATAAAGAACCCATGATATTAACAGATACACCAGTTGATGCCTTTGATAAAGTTTCTATGGATATAGTAGGACCACTACCTTCTACAAATGTAGGATATAGTTATATACTTACTATTCAAGATAACCTAACTAAATATTCTCTTGCAATACCATTGACCAACATCACTTCAGAGGACATAGCTAAGGCATTTACAGAACATTTCATTTGCAAGTTTGGAAGTCCTAAAGCTATCCTTACAGACCAGGGACCAAATTTCATGAGTGCCCTTATGAAAAAGTTTGCCAAAGCATTTCACATCAAACAGTATCGAACCTCTGCATATCATCCTCAGTCCAATGGGTCATTAGAAAGAAGCCATCACGTCCTTGTCGAATATTTACGCCACTATGTATCAAAAGAGAAACAATGGGATCAATGGTTACCACAAGCAATGTTCTCATTCAATACAAGTACTCACGAAGGCACGAAATTTACACCTCACGAGCTTGTCTTTGGTAAAAAAGCACGACTCCCTTCAAGCATACCTCCTACTGACAATATTGGAACATATCCGGACTACGTCGACAAATTAATAGATAAACTTCATTACATCCGACAAATGGCGCGAAACAATTTAGAGGAATCAAAAGTTCGGCAGAAGTACTACTATGATCAAAAGATTCAACCTAAAACGTACAAGATAGGAGATTGGATCTGGTTGCTAAAACCGAGACGTGAAAAACTGGAACCTGAATATAGCGGACCATACCAAGTCGTCGAAATTCTACAAAACAACAACTTAAAGATAGCAATAAATTCTAAACAAATGAAAATCATCCATATGAATAGAGTGAAAAAAGCCTATTTGCCCTAGGAAAAGAGTGGGGGTCAATAAAACAAAGGAAGCCTATTTGCCCTAGGAAAAGAGTGGGGGTTAAAAAAACAAAGGAAGCCTATTTGCCCTAGGAAAAGAGAGGGAGAATTTGCGAATCCGCAAGAGGGAGCTACTACGTATAAATTAAAACTGCGCCGCACTGTCCATCAAACGCATTCAAAATGCCAAAACGGTCAGAAGCACGACACTCCAAAGAGAAAAAAGAGAAAAAGGAAATAGAAGAAAAATTAAAAGAAATGGTAGAGATACCACCAATTATCACTCCACTCCCAGGATCTCCGGAAAGAATGGTAAGAATCCTTATAACATATCACCTTCCTTTCAAAATTCTAATAAAAATCCTGAAAACCTCAAGACACCATATCGTGTCCCTCCGGAATCCTTACCTGCAACACCAGGACCAATATTCAAAATCCCCAAAATACCGGAACCCAAGCTGAAGAAAAAATATCCAGCCCTCATCCTCATCGACATACCCAAACCAGATTGGGAAACATATAGAGCACTCCCAACGACTGACCCCAGGCAGAGAGTCTGGAAGTTTCTAAAAATAGTAGGGACAGGGGCAGCGGAAGCATATATCCCAAAAAAAAATAATAAATAACTAATCCTTGTAAATATACAAATATATATATATATATATATTTTTTCATACATATATAAAAATTTTATAATTCCTTTCCTATCCCACTCGTTCCAATCTCTCGAGGACGAGAGATCTCCCAGGGGGGAGGTGTAACGTCTCACGCAGACGCAAACCCAGCGTTACCGACCATAAGTAAAACAGTATTACTTATAACATTGCGCAGACCTTTATACATAATTTTATATATAATTTAGGAATTAAGCGAAACAAGTATCTTAGGAATATTAGGAATAATATAATATTACTGTTAGCGAAAACCTAGGACAAAGCATAATGTAATAAATAAGTAAAATGTAAATTAAAGAAATAAGGATTCACTGCGCATGCGCCAAACACTAAATCCTGAGTATAAAGAGGTGCACACAGCACAGTAGTCACTTCAGACTCTGCCAACAGAAGCGAGCTCGCCCCGGAGACGGAAGCGGCCGTTCTTGCAGCAGACGTTGCCAAGAGTAAGAGCTCGCCCCGGAAACGGAAGCGGCATTACACTGCGACATACATATAATACTAGTTCATATAAAATACAAAAAAACCCAAAAACATAAAATACATAATCATAGCTGTAGTCAATATTAAGTTGTTATTGTTAAAGTAGAATTAAGTGTTGCTGAATAAATAGCCATTGTTAAGTTAAAAGTTTGGATTTTAATCCTTAACTCTCTACCAACGAACCCCACCTATCCTGTACTTGAGGGGAAGCCGCTCTCCTCTCAAGAACCTGCTAGCACTCAGTCGCTCCAAAGCAACTGGACGTTACATGGTGCTACGAAACTCTTCGAAGGAATTGTTTAGATTATAGACAAAAGATGTTTATGCTATTCTGTAGATAAGGCTTTGACTAAATCCTCTACTTTCTGTCTGCATTCAGTTGAATCAGTGCCATCAGAGACTGCACAGTGAGACATTCGAAGCAATTTTTACATATTTATACGTTATATTTTAGTTCTTCTTTCATTTTATTCAGTTTAAGTTTCGTTTTGTATTGTTTATATTTAGTGTGTATTACATATATTTAGTGCGTGTTATGTATATTTATCGTGTGTTTATTAAATTCAATAGTTAAGTGCTATTTGGATTATACTTTTATATTTAATCTCATTTTACTTATACTTGGTAAGTACGCTTAAACATTTGTCACATGAGCTAGATATTTTCCGCTACTGTTATTAAGTTGTTAATTATTTAACGAGAATATGTATATGCATAGGTATCAAAATGTCAGCAAATTCTTCGGTGCAAACTGCGGGCCCATCTGGAATTCAACTTATGACGCGAAATCAATTATATGACATAATGCAGGAACGCAAAAATGATGATATTAATAAGAAATTGGAATACCTAGAGCAATTTTTGCTAAATCAGCAAAATTACACCCAAGAAGAACGTTACGCGTTTAAACGTAAACTCTCGTGTGTAAAAACAAAATTTAAACGCAAATGGTTGGCTGCATGTTCGAAGGAAGATACTTTTAAACTGAACAATAAAAAGTGGCTTCAAGGAACAATAGAAATTCCAAAAACAAACTCTCAAAGTGGACGACCAGCATTATCAGTAAAATCTTTCACAGATTTATGTGACCGCAGCAAGCGAAGGAAAACAGAATACCTTCGAGAAAGTACAACCGCAGCAGAATTAACATTCGCTACACAATCTAAATTAAGAGCTTCCGGCATGGTGGATGCATCAATCATATTGAAGGAGATTACGCGGTCTCCTGAGCGTGCCAAAAAATATAGGACAATTTTCTCGAGTAGGGCAGCTGAAATACAAAAACGGCTATCAAGTTTGCAAGCTCTTTCCCTATTCATCGAAGCAAGATTGTCCAGAAACCAATATGAAATAATTAGAACGAGTGACAAAAAGTTGTTTCCAAGTTACACTACCGTTCAAAGAGCTAAAAAGTATTGTTATCCTGTGCGTGAATCATATTCAATAACCGAAACTTGTGCTGAGGTACGTTTGCAGGCTGTATTAGATCACACGGCTGCCCGCTTATTATTATATTTAGATGAAGTAATAAGTAATTATAGTGAAAATGAGATTAGTTCATTACAATTAATAAGTAAATGGGGATGCGATGGGTCGCAGCAGACACAATTTAAGCAGAGATTTTCAAAGAACACTGATTCAGACGCCAACATATTTCAAAGTTCGTTTGTGCCGCTACAATTAATCTCTTCCGCAGAGGGGAAAGTTATTTGGGAAAATCCGACACCATCTTCCCCCAGATATTGTCGACCAATTCGGATACGATTTATAAAGGAATCTGTAGACATAATTAATGAAGAAATAAAGTACATACGGAAACAAAAGAAGCATTTAAGAAAAACAAAAATTGTAGGAAATAGGATCATTTTCGTTAAGCACACATTATTATTTACCATGATCGATGGTAAAGTATGTAATGCTGCAACAAGCACAAAGTCCACAATGAGGTGTTTTATATGTGGTGCTACTCAAAAAGAATTTAATAATTTAACAAAAAAATGGGAAGTAAATCCAAAAGCATTAAAATTCGGTTTGTCTATTCTACATGCCAGAATAAGATTATTTGAAAGTCTACTGCACTTATCATATAAATTGCCGATAAAAAAGTGGCAAATAAGAGGAAAGGAAGCAAAATCTGTGGTACAACAAACGAAGAAGGCCATTCAACATGAATTTAAGAATAAAATGGGTGTTATTGTAGATATGCCAAAAGCTGGATTTGGAAACACAAATGACGGTAATACTAGTCGTAGATTTTTTGCGAATCACGAATTATCAGCTGCAATAACAGGGATTGACATCCAATTAATCTATCGATTTAGAGTAATATTAGAAACAATATCAAGTAGTCACAAGATTGACACAGAAAAGTTTGCAGCATATGCCGCGGATACAGCAGAACTGTATGTCCGATTGTATCCATGGCACCCGATGAGACTCCTACTACACACAAAATTTTAATTCATGGTCCACGTGTAATAGAAAATGCCCTTTTACCGATCGGACAGCTATCCGAAGAGGCAGCTGAAGCTAGAAATAAACATTTTCGTCTATACAGACAAAATGCTGCTAGAAAGATTTCCAGGAAATCGTGTAACGAGGATGTTATAAATAGGCTTTTACTTACATCTGATCCGCTTTTAACAAGCATAAGAAAAACACCAAGAAAAAAAACGATGCCGTTCCTACGCGAAACAATAGATTTACTTCTTCCTTCAGACTGCACAAATTCCCTAAGCGAAGACGAAGACGAGGACGAGGATGAGGATGAAGAGGAACTCGAAGACGACGAGGACGAAGAAGAAGACGGAGACGAGGACGAAGAAGAAGAGGAACTCGAAGACGACGAGGACGAAGAAGAAGACGGAGACAAGGACGAAGAAGAAGACGAAGAGGAACTCGAAGACGACGAGGACGAAGAAGAAGACGGAGATGAGGACGAAGAAGAAGACGGAGACGAGGACGAAGACGAAGAAGAAGAGGATCTCGAAGAGAAGACGAAGACGAAAACGGAGACGAAGAGGAAGAGGAACTCGAAGACGGAGACAAAGACAAAACGAAGAAGAAGATGAAGAGAAACAATACATATATCATGAGCCGGAAATGGTGTCTGAAGAAAAATCTTGCGAATCATTTTCAGACGAAAATTAATTGTAAGTATTATATATCGTAAATAAAAAATATTCTTAAAATATATATTACATATCATAAATCAGACTTTATATATTATATATCATAAATCAAAATTTATATGATTACAAATAGAATCGACCCGCATGCATTTGCCGCTGTCTATTGATGGTTGACCTACCGTAAATTGCATCTGTCGGTCCCTGAACATTAAAATTTTTAGTATGTTATTAACTTTACTAGAACTAGGGTTCGTTGATTACGTTCAATTCTATATATTATATCATATACATATCTCTACCGTACACAAAACGTTTAAAAAATTGAAGTTATATTAAATGGCTGTATCTTTGTTAAAAAAACATGTTTTTTATGAGGTTCGGCTTATCGTAAAGGCAAAGCATCATGCTTTCCGATAGTATACATAAAAATTTCAAAAAATATTGTTTGCACTCCGTAGAACTTGATAAACATCAAGAAACTTTTACAGTTTGGCACATTCCTCTTTAAGGGCGGATTTTACCCCCTGGATACCGATTTCGATAAAATTGATTTAATGAGTCGAAAAGTAGAAAGTTTAAACTTTAAAGTGGTTTTTGTTTCATCAACTTTGCATGAATTTTAACAAAGTTATAGGAGTTTGAAGATTTTAAAATAGCCATGTCCGGGTTTTGGGGCCAAATACCCCACTGTGCTTTGGCCACGTGAGATGATACCGGTTTTAGGTAGGGCGCAGAAAATAAAACACAGTGTTCGTGAGAGATTTACAGAGTCAGTTTATTTTAAACACTCGCGGAGTGAGTCACTATATAAAAAGGAGGTGAGCGGTGAGAGTAAGCACGTTGTGCTGAATTGAGAGTTATCGCGCTACTAGAAACACGCGGTCGCGCACCGACCACGATCCACAATCGTTGAGAATGCGATGTTTTGTGAGCGTGAGCAGGATGAGAGACGAGTGATTAACGTGATGAGCACTACTGAGCACAATTAGAGTGAGATATTCACGAGTTACTTGAATAACGAATGTCACGAGGAAAACGCGTCTTCAATCGTACGCTGCGTGAACGGAAGTCAGTCAAACATGGCTAATCGATTTCCGTTAGCCGTCTTCTCCAGCTTTTCAGCGGATCGACAGACGTGGGGAAATTTGATTGGGTGAGCGTTTTGTCGCTGACTTATGATTGGCCGATAGATTGTGGATCGGTCGGGCAGTTCCGCAGTCCAGGAGGTGCTGCGGTGAGTTGGGGTATGGCGGAGATCGGTACTACTCGAATCTCAAACATGCTCCCGGCCTCAACAGCTGGAAGAAGATGTTGATGATGCATCTGTAACATTCAAAATGGCCAGTTTGGCAATTGGCCTGATTAAGGTGGTAGTGGCGGTCTTGAGCGTCACCACCCTGGTCAATCCATCCTTCCCTGGGTGAAGAGTGAGAACCCGAGCAAGTGGCCACTTGCTAGGGGGAAAGCGCTCATCGGTGATGAGCACTAGGGAGCCGACCTTGATGGCGTTGGATGGATGATGCCACTTCGAGATTGATAACTGCCGTTGCAGATAATGGGCTGACTATTGAGTCCAGAATTGATGAGTTTTTTTGCATGAGTTGCCACCGCGCTGCTGGTGAGATGGATGAGTGCTCCACAGAAGGTTCCGGTAGAGCTGAGAGCGGGTGGCCAATGAGGAAGTGAGCAGGAGTGAGAGCTGCGACATCTTCAGGATCGTCGCTGAGGGGCTCAAGAGGTCGTGAATTCAGCATAGCCTCAATTTGAGTGAGAAGGGTACTGAACTCTTCGTAGGTGAGTGCTGTTTCACCCACGGTTCGCCGAAGATGGTGTTTGGTGGACTTCACCACAGCCTCCCATTTGCCTCCCATGTGTGGTGCGGCTGGGGGGTTGAAACACCAGCGAGTGTTGTCGTTGACCAACAGCTGAGCGAGAGATTGGTGATCTTGAGAGCCCTGAATGAACATCCTCTTGAGCGTGGCATCAGCTCCGATGAAGTTGGTGCCACAATCTGAGTAGAGTGAGTGAGGGATTCCTCTCCGTGATATGAAACGCCTGTACGTTGCTATGAAACCTTCTGTGGAGTAGTCGGTGACTAGCTCGAGATGAACAGCTGAGGTGGTGAGACAGACGAACACACAGATCCATCCCTTTTGAGTCTTGGCGCCTCGCCCTTTCCACGTCCTTAAGGTGATGGGACCAGCATAGTCCAGTCCAGTGTTGGTGAATGGGCGTGTGGGTGTGACTTGTGAAAGAGGTAGTTGGCCCATCAGTTGATGGGCACGGATCCCCCTTTGCCGAGCACACACGACACACCGCAGAATGTGAGATTTCACTGGAACTCGGCCACCGATGATCCAGTAGTTTTGTCTGATTTGAGCGAGCGTGAGTTGAGTCCCTCCATGGAGAGTTTGTCGATGAGCTTGATCTATAATCAGATCGGACAGACGTGAGCGACGAGGCAAAATTGCAGGATGCTTACTTCCATATGCAATGTGAGCGTTGTTGAGTCGGCCCCCGACCCGAATCACTCCTTCCTGGTCGATAAAGGCTGTGAGACGATTGAATGTGTGCGAGGCTGGCATTGTAGTGCCTGAGCTGAGAGCCCTTATTTCGTGTGTGAAATAAAGGGACTGCGTCGCTTTGATCCAGAAGATCCTGGCCCTCTCCAGATCCTCGGGCGATTGTGAGATGATTGGCAAGGAAATCGTTGACCTCCTCAACCGTGATAAAATTCTGAAACAAACTGAAGTGATACGAAAGAGTTTGTTGAGTGATGAATATTTGTAAATGAGGTCCCAGTGGTATTCGAATTTTCGAATGTTGAGAAGATTTGAAATTCCAGGACGAGCTTCTAGTATGCTTGGACTGTCCTTCAATGTAGGTTGAGAGGGCCATGAGTCACTGGGTTGAGTGAGCCAAGATGGTCCCGTCCACCAAAGCTCATGGTGTTCAAGCTGATGTGTTGTTAAGCCTCGAGAGGCACAATCAGCTGGATTCGCTGTTCCAGAAACGTGTCTCCAATGTGCGTGTGGGGTGAGCTCTTGAATTTGGGAGACACGGTTCCGCACATAATCCTTCCAGCGTGATGCATGAGATTTGATCCATGATAATGATATTTGAGAATCCGTCCACAGATGAATTGTAGAGATGTTGAGCTGAAGAGTAGCTTGAACATACTTCGTGAGCTTTGCAAGCATTAAAGCTGCAGTGAGTTCGAGCCTTGGGATTGTGAGTTTCTTGAGTGGTGCTACCTTGGTTTTGGAGCACACGAGTGTCGACACTTTGTGAGCTGTGGACGGTGAGGTCACGATAATGTAAATTACCGCTGCCATGGCGAGCTGAGACGCATCAGAGAATCCATGTAATTCCACTGTAAAATTGGAGAAGGTGTTGAACCACCTTGGTACTGAGAGTCTGGCCAGACTTGTTAGATCTTCTCTGATGGTGAGCCAGTGAGCAGTGACTTGGGAAGGCAGTGGGTCATCCCAGTTGAGTTTGTGCAGCCACAATTCCTGCAAAAGTGCTTTTGCCCGAATGATGACTGGAGCTAAGAAGCCAAGTGGATCAAATATCTTTGCTACTTCAGAGAGAATGAGACGTTTTGTGAGTCTTGAATTGTTGATTGGCTTTGTTGAAAATGAGAAGTCATCGTTGAGGGAATTCCATAGTAATCCGAGAATTTTGGTATTGCAGTCGTCAAGTGCTATGTACGAGTTGCTAGCTCGCACTTCATGAGAAATTGATTCAAGCAATGGAGGGTAGGTTGATTGCCACTTGGCAAGTGGAAAACCCCCCGCCTTGCACAGGTCATTTAATTGTTGAGCAATTGTGATGAGTGTCTCACCTGTATCGGCGCCATCAAATATATCGTCGACATATCTGGCATTAGTGATTGATGATACTGCCAGGGGAAAACGTTTTCCTTCGTCTTCGACCAACTGCAGTAGTGCTCTGACAGCGAGGAACGGCGCGGCCTTGGTTCCATATGTAACCGTGGTGAGTTTGTAGGGCACCTCCTTTGAATCCTCATCCATCCACAGTATCCTCTGGAGGTCCTGGTCGTCTTCGTGAACCTTGATTTGTCTGTACATTTTTGTCACGTACGTGGCAAAGATGTACTTGTGCTGGCGAATCCACAGTAACACATCCGTAATGTTGAGTAGCACATTCGCTCCTGTGTGCATGAGATCGTTGATCGAGTGCCCCGTTGAAGTTGGGCTTGACCCATTGAAGACGACCCTCAACTTCGTAGTCTGGCTGTCGAACTTGAGCACTCCATGATGTGGGAGATAGAAAACAGAATGAGTGTTAGGTGAGATTGAGGTAGCTTTTACCATATGATGGAGTTCCTCATATTCCTTCATGAACCCTTGGTAGAGGTTGCGATATTCAATATCTTTGTTGAGCTTGTTGAGTGTTCGCTTCAGACAGGCATGGGCTGTCTGGTAGGAATTGCCCAACAGACTTCGCGAAGACTTGAGAGGGATGCGTACGATGTACCTTCCTGTTGAATCACGAGTGTGTGTCGCTCGAAAGTGATCCTCACATTCTTGTTCTTCAGGGGTGAGCTTTGAGGGCGCATTTATCGGGAGCTCTTCTTGAATCCAGAATTTTGCCAATAGATCTTGTATTGTTTTGTTGCTGTGCTGCATTAATGCAGCTGTGTGCAACGAGCTGACTTGAGACTGAAGTGTTCTAACTGGCCCGAGAATGAGCCACCCGAAGATTGAAAACTGGGCAATTGGCATTGAGGGGTCACCTCTGATGAGGTTAGGCCTTATGATCTTTCCGTATGAGTCTGCGCCAATGATTATGTCAATGAGCCTGGGTTTTAGAAAATCTGGATCAGCTAACCTTAACCCTGTGAGATGTGGCCATTCATGACGTGGCGCTTCAACGGATAGTAGACTTGATGTGAGAGTTCGCAGAACATGAGCTTGAGTGAAGACCGTGGAGGAGTCGTAGCTTGATCGTAGAGTGATGGACACGACGCCTCGAGTGTGAGTAGTTTTGTTACCTCCAATGTCAATGATTGAGATGGATGAGTGGGTTCTTTGAAGGTTAAGTTGAGTGATGAGCTCCTCCTTTATGAAGGTGAGCTCTGAGCCTGAGTCGATGAGTAGTCTGACTGGCAGCGAGGCCACCGGTGAGATGAGCTGTGCGTTAGCTGTTGCTAACAGGGTGAGCGTTGGCGAGGTTGCGTGGCAACCAGTCGCTTGGTGAAACATAAATGCGTGAGTTCGACCTGTTGTGTGTGAGCTTAGAGATTTGGGTGAGTGTGAGTTGACGACTGCACCAACACTTCAGAAGTCTACTTCATCTTCTGATTCCTTCTCTTTAGTTGGAGGAGTTTGTTGAGCTGAGCTCGCTTCGGTCGTTGGCCTAGGCGTAGGTTGAGACACGCCTTGAGTAGCTGTCGCCTTTGGAGGATGCAACATCGAGTGGTGCTTCGCCCCACACGTCTTGCATCTGTGAGCAGACTTGCACACCTCTGTGTTGTGCCGCCCACAGCAATTTTTGCACAGCTTGTGGGTGACAATAAATTGGCGACGATCACTCACTGGCCTTTCGCGAAACCGAGGGCATGTCACAATGAAGTGACTTTCGCTGCAAAAGTCGCAAGGATATGTGGATGACAGCGCCTTGGTTGATGACTGCTTTACCTGCGTCGCAGGGTGAGCTGTCACCTTGCGCAAAGATGAGCGAGCTGTGGAGGATGAAGGGGCCGATGGCCTCTTCGTTGGAGCCTCCATCTGTTCCAAAGCTCCGCCTTTGGTCTCCACAAAGGCCAGAAGATCCTGATACCGAGGGCATTCAGGTGAGTTCGCGAGAGATGTCTCCCAGGCCTCTCGAGTGACTTTATCGAGGCTATTGGTGAGCACATGAACCAATAGACAGTTGTGCATGTCCTTCTCTGCACCTAGAGCAACCAACGTCTCGTTGACCTCGTTGATCGTGGCAGCCAAGTCGTTGAGCGCAGGTGCAGACCGAGTTGAGATTGGTGAGACGTTGAGCAGCTTGTCAAGTTGCTCCTTGATGAGCAACCGCTTGTTGGAGAAGCGTTTTTCCAAGTACTCCCAACAGGCTTGGAACGATGAGCCTCGTAGAGGAAAGGCATTGACCCGCCTTGACGGCTCACCTGTCAGGCTTGCTCTTAAATAACGCAGGCGGTCAATCTCCATGAGCCATGTATCTTTTATGATGAGTGATGTGAATAGCTCGCTGAATGCGAGCCACTCAACGTATTTGCCCCAAATTTGGGAATGGCCAGCTCAGGGATCTTGGCCGCTCTGCTAGCCATCTCTCCTGAGGTTGTGGCTGTTGAGCTGGAGTGAGCAGATCCTCCTCGTCGAGTGGTGAGACGCCGTAGAGCTCGCCTGAGGTCTGCAACGAGTTTCGCTTCTCGCGACATGAGGCCTGACGTGAAATATTCATTATTGACGCACTTCACCGGCCAAAATTCCTCCAAATGGGCGTGCTCAGTTAAAAAGGCCTTATGCAACTCCTCGACGCTGTCGAGTAATGCCTGCATCTCTTCGGGGGATGTCGGATCGACGTCCTCCGGGATGTCAGCCTGCAACGCTTGCATGGTTTCGAAGCGACTAACCTGCGACTGAGCTTATGTTATGAGCGGCGCCGGTATGGTCGACGGAGATGTGGACCTCGTCCTGCCGGCACGTTGAGTGGACGGTTCCGTTGGAACCTGAAGTGATGGAGTTGAGCTGTGCTTGCCTGGCGAAGTCGACGAGGTGGACCTGGTCTCTGGGTCAGACTTGGAGGTGTTAATCTCTTCGTCTGCCATAGTGAGCACTGAGTGAGAACTTTGGTGAAACGACACTGCACTGTACCCTGCGCTCCGGCTCGAAGGACCAATCGAAGGACCAAAATAAATGTTTGAGCGTCTGACCGTTGGCCACGTGAGATGATACCGGTTTTAGGTTAGGCGTAGAAAATAAAACACAGTGTTCGTGAGAGATTTACAGAGTCAGTTTATTTTAAACACTCGCGGAGTGAGTCACTATATAAAAAGGAGGTGAGCGGTGAGAGTAAGCACGTTGTGCTGAATTGCGAGTTATCGCGCTACTAGAAACACGCGGTCACGCACCGACCACGATCCACAATCGTTGAGAATGCGATGTTTTGTGAGCGTGAGCAGGATGAGAGACGAGTGATTAACGTGATAAGCACTACTGAGCACAATTAGAGTGAGATATTCACGAGTTACTTGAACAACGAATGTCACGAGGAAAACGCGTCTTCAATCGTACGCTGCGTGAACGGAAGTCAGTCAAACATGGCTAATCGATTTCCGTTAGTCGTCTTCTCCAGCTTTTCAGCGGATCGACAGACGTGGGGAAATTTGATTGGGTGAGCGTTTTGTCCCTGACTTATGATTGGCCGATAGATTGTGGATCGGTCGGGCAGTTCCGCAGTCCAGGAGGTGCTGCGGTGAATTGGGGTGTGGCGGAGATCGGTACTACTCGAATCTCAAACAATACTTAAATACTTATATTCTTATTATATTCTTATTATTCTTACGTTTATAAAGAGTGTTTAGGATTAATATTAATATTAGCTCAGGATACCGCGAGACGCGAGTGTGTCGAAAGAGAGTATTGAGTGTAAAGGAGTGAGAGAATCGAACGCATGCGCGATCCTCAGTCGATCAACGGATCGACGAGAGTAAGGATCAGAAGCAGTGATTGTAATTTGTGCATGGCAAATGAGAGAGGGAACCGAGCATTCCACGCGCGCGCCTGCGCTCTCCAGTCGCTCAGTAGACCGACTAGAGAACGGATCGAGCGAGACGAGAATGATTGACGCGTAATAGTCGAACTCCGTTCCTATTGGTGCGCTCCCAGTTCCCCGAATATGTATAAATACGGGCAAGAAAGCCCAGAGAGAGATCATTCAGATTCATGAAGTCAATCGAGTCTTTGCAAGAATCATTTAAGGCTAATAGCCGATTCCAACATAAATTTAATGCTCCAACTTTGGAGGCCGCTATGCTGCACACTTGGCTGTGCTGATCGCTCAAACTAAGGCCATAGTCGCCAGGTTTGGCGACTGGTTCCTGCCTTGGAGGCCGCTTTACTGGACACTTAGTTGTTGAAGCTAAGTTATTGACAAATATTATTCTCAGGATAGTAATATTACTCCTGAGCGACGAGGGAACAAGACTATTCCAGGTGGCAATACCGCCCCTGATGAACCAATGAAACAACTCAACGGTTCTCAACTTAAACATATTCAATCTCCTAGATTTATAAGCTAATTCCTATATTGACCGAGAGTCATTATCCACAAACTAATTCCTTTATCGACCGAGAGTCATTATCCACAAACTAATTCCTTTATCGACCGAGAGTCATTATCCACAAACTAATTCCTTTATCGACCGAGAGTCATTATCCACAAACTAATTCCTTTCATTCGACTAAACGTCGCTATTAATTATTTAAGTTACATTACTCCAAATCGATCGTTCAACCGGCTATTCTTTTGTACCGACCAAGAGTCGCAACCCAAGACGATCAGCTTTACTTTTTGTAACGACCGAGTGTCGCAACATAATTAATTTCTTTAATTTCTTTAGAATTAAGGCATTAATTTACGTTTTCATATATCATTTAAAAGTGTTTTCCTTGAATAAACACTATTAAGTTAAATTCTTGTTCTGGAATTTTAATTCTTTATCGCACGCCACTCGAACCAATCCCGAAAACCTGTAACTCGCGTTAACGCCACGCCTAAAACCGTTACAACGGCGTCATCGCACGGATCTTCGAGCACAACTTGCAGATAAATATCGTGTAGCGTTCAAAGACTGTGAGCTTGGTGCTATTACACTACATTGGGACGGAAAGCTGTTGCCAGCTTTAATAGGCAATGGGAAAATTGATCGTTTACCTGTACTAATAACTTGCAGAGGTATTGAGCAGTTGCTTGGAATCCCTGCAATTCTATCGGGTACTGGGGACAAACAAGCTTCTGCGGTATACGATTTAGTACAGAAATGGGATTTAGGTGGCAAAGTGCAAGCACTTTGCTGTGACACAACGTCGTCGAACATGGGACGTTTCCAAGGCGCATGTATCCTTCTCGATCAAAAATTTGAAAGAGATTTACTATATTTTCCTTCCCGGCATCACATGTATGAAATTATTTTACGGAGTGTTTTTTATGTAAAGTTAGAGAAATCATCGGGTCCAAATATTCCACTTTTTAAACAATTTCAGCAGGCTTGGCCTCAGATCAATAAATCGAATTTTGTGGCAGGAATTGAAGACGAGTACGTCCACCAATCTACAATTGTAAATATTACTGAAGTGCTGGAGTTTGCAATGCAAACATTGAAAAACATTAATCAACCACAAGAAGATTACAGAAAATTCTTGGAGCTTACAGCTCCTAGAAAAAATTATACATTTCGAGTTCCAGGAGCTTTTCATCACGCTCGATGGATGGCCAAGGCGATATATTGTATAAAAATATATTTATTTCGAAAAGAATTTATCTTGACTAGCGAAAAGGCCACTGGAATTCGCGACATTTGTATTTTCCTCGCCAATTTGTATTTAAAAGCATGGATACAAGCTCCAGTCGCAACAGAAGCCCCGCGACAAGATTTGGAATTTCTAAACAATTTATCCACTTATCGTCAAATTGACGATACAATAAGCCGCACTGCAATAAGCAAAATGATCAATCATTTATGGTATTTAGCACCAGAAACTACCTCATTATCATTTTTCGATGCAATAAATGCCAGTGTAGGCAGTGACGACAACGAATACACTAATAAATTCCATAATATGGAACATATTATTTCTCCTGATTCCAAAAGATTCTTTGAAAGGTTTTTAATACGTACCACATTTTTTTAAAAAGAACCTTCTACATGGGATGATGACGAGGCTTTCCAAATTGGGCGAAACATCGTGTACGGATTAAAAGTAGTAAATGACACCGCTGAGCGTGGCGTTAAACTTATAGAAGAATATAACAAAATATTATCAAAAAATGAAGAGGAGAAACAATTTATACTGCAGAATGTGATGGAATATATAAAGCAGTATCCTGACGTCACAAAGGAGAATTTATCAAAGGATTTTTAAAGCATTTTTAATATAAACGAACCCCTAATAAATACCTCCGTGGCTATATGAATTTTTGAGACGCATTTAAGACTGTGTTTGTTAAGACAGTCGCGCCTAGGGCAAGATCTGCTCGGTCTTATCGAACGTCCACGAGCAGGTCTGGGACGCAATACTTTGATATCATTTCTATTCGTAATTTACATAATAGCTATAGTAACTTATTTTCAGTCTTAGAACTGCTTTCCTTCTGTATAATGGAGCGATATAATAAAAATCAAAAATGTTTAATATCTTCATCGTTTATGGATGTACGAAGAAATTCTTTAGACAAAAGTTGTAGCATATAAAGAGGCGAATATAATGGAAGAAAAAAATTATTTTTCAAGGTCACTCTTTCGAGTTTTCAAGGTCACGGACGTTTTTTTTGTTAACAATCGTATATGCTGTGTATGTATTCTTAAACAGAAAAAAAATACAAATTCAACGATATATCATAATGTATATTTATGTCAAAGTTTAAAAAGTTCAAAATTTTCAAATTCGTGGCGCGTCCTTTTCCCGTGGTCCAATCGGGCTGAAATTTTTTCCAGATCATTTTCCCAACAAGTGTCACATTTCTGAGGGGCGGGACCAAAAAAATCTGATGGTCGAAAAATAAGGTCCACCCTAACCACCACGCTTAGAAATGCTTGAAGGTCACCCTGGGGTCACTACAGTTCCATCTCAGTGTGACTCTGTAGCCTCTGTGACCAATCTCTTTTTTGATGAAAATTTATTTGAAATGTTTTGCAAGGAGCTGAGCAGCTATCACGATCAAACTGCAATGAAACGTAAAACATCATCCAGAACACTCAAGTGGTTTCCGGTTACAAAGAAAGACATGAAGAAATTCCTTGGCCTAATTATTCTGATGAGTCAAACAAGAAAAGATAGCTGGAAAGATTATTGGTCCACCGATCCTTTGTTATTTACCCCTATATTTGCGCAAACAATGAGCCGCCATAGATTTTAACAAATATGGACATTTTGGCATTTCAATGATAATACGAAAATGGACAGTCGCTCGGGGAGACTTTTCAAAATTCAACCCGTGCTGGATTATTTCCTGCATAAATTTAGAACGATATACAAACCGAAGCAACAATTGTCCTTGGACGAGGGAATGAGAGGACGGCTAAGGTTTCGCACGTACAACCCAGCAAAACTGACAAAATATGGTTTACTTGTTCGGATGGTGTGCGAGAGTGCCCCTGGCTACATATGCAATATGGAGATATACACTGCTGAAGGAAAAAAATTGGAGCAAACTGTTCTTTCAGTTCTTGGTCCCTATCTTGGCATATGGCACCATATTTACCAAGATAATTATTATAATAGTACGTCTACTGCGAAATTGCTGCTCCAAAACAAAACTAGAGTATGTGGGACTATTAGGGAGAGCAGAGGCTTCCCGCCAAATTTGAAAATAAAGACATCAACAATGAAGAAAGGCGACATAATATTTTCTAGAAAAGGTGATATTCTTCTCCTCGCATGGAAAGACAAGCGGATTATCAGAATGATCTCGACCATTCATGACACTTCCATCTCGACAACTGGAAAAAAAAATAGAAAAACGGGAGAGAACATTGTAAAACCTACCTGCATCCATGAATATAATAACCACATGAAAGGTGTTGACCGTGCGGATCAGTTCCTTTCGTATTACCCCATTCTGAGAAAAAGTATGAAATGGACAAAAAAAGTAGTCCTCTATCTTATAAATTGTGGACTTTTCAATTCCTTTAGAGTATACAATGAACTCAATCCACACAAAAACATGAAGTACAAACAATTTCTGCTTTCGGTGGCAAGACACTGGATAACGGACGACAATAATGAAGGCACTCCGGAACCGGAAAGAGATCTGCCGAATCCTTCCCCTGGAGGTGCAGGGAGAGCACCATGTAAAGATCCACCCGGAAGATTGTCAGGTGATATGAAACAGCATCAACCTACTTGCATTGCAGCGACTGAAAAAAAGAAATCTCCTACGAGACTCTGCAGAGTTTGTGCCACCCATGGAAAACGAAGCGAATCAAGATATATATGTAAATTTGGTATGGTTCCTCTTCACAGAGAAAAATGTTTCACACAATATCATAAAAAGTACTAGAAACTTCGGTGAAACTTATTTTTAAATAAAATTTTATAATACTTATTATACGACAATTTTTTTTAATAATACCTAAAGTGCATCCTATTTTCCAATTTCTAAAAATTTCGTACAAATTATTTTTTTAAGTACAAAAGTTATTATAATTATTAACAAAACATAATTTTTTCCCAATAATACCTGGAATGCATTTTATTACACAATTTCTGAAAGTTTCACAAAAATTGCTTCATAAATAACAAAGTTATGATGATTTTAGATCGTACAAGTTTGTCCAAAAACGTGCGGTCCCAGGCGTATGTCTTACAGATTTCTTTGCGGTCCTTAATGTGTTAACTTCCTTTGTTTTGCGTATATATAACCCCACAGCGGAAACAGAGTTACAAACAGACGCAAGTAATCAAGGATACGGAGCAATACTGTTACAGAAACAAAAAACGGGAGACATGGCTCCTATCGCCTACTTTAAGCGCGTATCACACTAGCTGCTGTGGCCGTCGCTTGCGGCTGCCGCTGCCGCTGCCACCGGCGTCCGACCAATCAAAGTGAAGCAGTCGACGCTGTGGCCAGGATAGCCGACGGGCTATTTTTCCAAGCCGCTGCGGCCGCTGCAGCCAATCAGGGCGCAGAGTTTTCGCGCTGACATTCAAGACAGGTTAAAAAAAGTGTCAGCAGTATTCGTAATGCTCAGTGCTACGTTCAGGGCATCGAGAATGATAAAACCGCCAAGATCATCATGAACAAAGCAGCTGCCAATTTTCTTTTCCTCGCATTCTCTTCATTAAATATGAAAATTCAAAAAATTCTGAAACTTTGTGGATATGTAGGGGATTTCCTTCTGATTACAACGCAATTTTTTTGCTGCCCAAAATCACTCTAAGGGGGTGTAATTAACCCCTGAAGATTCGGTTATTTTTCGATTTTCTGTTATAACTCGCGAACTGTAAGAGATAGAAAAAAGTTTCGGGACAAAAGTTACTTCTTTCAATTAGATATACCAAATCGTAAGGGTTTTATCAATTGTTTAAACAATTAGGAAAAAGTTATAAACAAAAATATGAATAATGTTTTATAAAATTCGGGTTTTCACGTGAAATCTGAACTGGAAGTTTAAATAATTATGAAACAGCATAATATATATTTATTTGCATACAATTTCAACTATTGTTGTTTTGCGGAACGGTGCTTCGCGACAATCGAAGAACTTTTGGATCCCATTGTAACGTGTCTTAAGCTGCACGACGAGCAATGTTTTTCTAACATTTATTAGGAAATAATACGCGACACGTAGTAAGAAAGTCAGATAATTTATATACTTCTGTCTCTAATTACACATGGGACAAATATATCAGGTGAAAATACAAGAGAAGAAGGGAACTGTTAGATATAACATATTCTTATTAGAACTTTTTATTTTTAACATAATTATCGAACTTTTCTCTTATTTGCTCACTAAACAAGCGAGACAATGCAGGCGTATAATAAGCGATTTATGTATAGTTAGATAACTTTGAAAACACTTGTGTGATTATGAATTATTCTTCATGGTGACGAAACTCTTCAAAAAAATGTTGAAAACATAAATATTGCTTACACCACGCACATCGTATGATAGCATAATTGCCGCATATGGAACAACGAGATCGATGTATGAAATCTTGTTGTGAAAAAGCGAAATCTACTGGATTTTCAAACTGATTTGGTTTCTCAACAATGTAACCACTTTTATACCATGCGTAAGCAAACACACCGTGATACTTTGGTGATGAAAGTTGATTATGAATAAGAGACTGTAATTTAATGACATTATTCCTTGCACAATAACAATAATACAAGGTCGGAAAATTTTTTTTCCGCTGGGTAGCAGTGATGCCCGAGCTTCGAAAATTTTAGGATGGTCTCTTTCAAATTAACGCCGCAAAGAGCTGTGCAGAATTTCCCGGCCCAGGTAAGCGAGCCGCACGCTCCGCTTTTACGATCGGTTTACCACTCGCACCCCGGATTACTATAATGAGGTTTGAAAACAATGTCAACTGATCTCGTACCCGTCTTAATTTAAAAAATTTTCGCTACGACAGGATTGACCGCGGCGCTATACCCTTGTACGGAGAGATTTTTCGCCACCTGCGTGTAAAAGCCACAATAATGACGCATCGTTCCAAAAAATGACATTAACGGAAGCCGGTATATGCGTGGCGTTGAGTAGCTAAAAGGTTAAACATTCAAACACAAAAATTCTAGAAAAAAGATTCAAACACCGCTACAATCAAAGACACGTCCCATTAGTTACTCCTTACGTCCGATCTATGCATGCACTGCACATAAGGATAAAATTATAAAAAAGAAAACCAGAACAATAGATTCTGAGGTCTGCAGAACTAACACATAATTGAATAAAAATTGAATTTCTCAATTTATGAAAGTAATGACACAGAAACAACTAGCGTATTGTTTATCAACATCATGATTTTTAAAAAGAGCATTAAATACGGTATTAAATAAACAGTTTGCAAAAGCTTTTCACAAAAATTATGGTTAAAAAATTGATAAAAGAAAAATTAAGTAAACGTAAAATATTTTGAATTATCCATCAGTAAGAGGAAATAATTTTTCCTTATTTTTCGGCGCAAATTGCATTCTGATATCTTTTATAATTCAAAAGTTATACGAAAAAGGCCCCAAATTCTTCAACCCCGGTCGGGAAATTTCAAATAGCTCCTTGTGACGTTAATTTGAAAGAGACCATCTTAAAATTTTCAAAGCTCGGGCATCACCGCTGCCCAGCGGTCGCTGGCAACCCTCCGAACGCTGGGCCGATGCATGGTCGTAGTGGAATGCGTCCGTGAGGCGGTGTTGCCATTTTCGTCTGTTCGCGCGCGCGTAGGTTGCAGTTTTAACGGATGACCCTGTATACATATGGCATATGTGTATGTATCTTACCTTATCACGTCTGAGAAAAACATGTTTGGACAGTGAAATGTCTTATTAAAATTGATCACCTGTATTTTCTTTGCAAATAAAGTATCATCCGATAAGAATACGAATACATATATATATATATTCAAATTATTAATGCTCGAGAGAACAATAAACATGAAATAATACTTTGATGGGAGACAAAAGTAGGTATATATTCACATCACACAAGTGTTTTCAAAGTATTAAACGCCTGCATTGTCTCGCTTGTTTGGTGAGCAAATAAGAGAAAAGTTCGATAATTATGTTAAAAATAAAAAGTTCGAATAAGGATAAGTTATATCTAACAGTTCCCTTCTTCTCCTCTATTTCCATCTAATATATTTGCCCCATGTGTAATTAAAGACAAAAGTATATAAATTATCTTCCTTTCTTACTACGCGTCGCGTATTATTTCCTAATAAATATTAGAAAAACATTCCTCGTCGTACAGCTTAAGGCACGTTACAATGGCATCCAAAAGTTCTTTGATTATCGCGGAGCACAGTTCCGCAATACAACAATAGTTGAAATTGCATGGAAAAAAATATGGATTATGCTGTTTCATAATTATTTAAACATCCAGTTCAGATTTCACATGAAAACCCGAATTTTATAAAACATTATTCATATTTTTGTTTATAACTTTTTCCTAATTGTTTAAACAATTGATAAAACCCTTACGATTTGGTATATCTAATTGAAAGACGTAACTTTTGTCCCGAAACTATTTTTCTATCTCTTACAGTTCGCGAGTTATAACAGAAAATCGAAAAATAACCGAATCTTCAGGGGTTAATTACACCCCCTTAGAGTGATTTTGGGCAGCAAAAAAATTGCGTTGTAATCAGAAGGAAATCCCCTACATATCCACAAAATTTTCAGAATTTTTTGAATTTTCGGGTTCGAGATGTTCCCTTGTAAGTCGTTATATTCTAACAGTTAATATTATTTCTTCCGAAGATGAACTTTTATATAAACAGTTAGCGGATCCAAAATTAAAGGAAATTGCTGAACAAGTCGAACTATATGGCAGTAAAATATTCAAATTGATTGATGGCGTTCTTTTCAAAGAATACAAAGATAAAGACTCGTTTGTACTTCCGGAATCAATGGTAAATAACATTATCCGATTGTATCATGATGAAGTAGGATATGTAGGAGTAGACAAAACTCTATATGGAATTTTAAGTCATTATTGGTTTCCTAATCTTAAAATCAAGTTTAGAAATTACATTGATAACTGCATTCAATGCTTATCATATTCAATCGCAGCGGGGAAAACAGAAGAAGAAATGTTAATTTACGAGAAAGAAACAATCCCTTTCCAAACGGTACACATAGACCATTTTGGACCTTTGGCAGAAACTATTGATAATTTTAAACATATACTCATAATTATAGATGCATTCACCAAATGTATGGCTGTTCGCCACTAAATCTACAGGAACAGATGAGGTATTGGACTGTCTGGAAATTGTTTTCAGTTTGTTGGGATATCCAAAGAGAATTGTTAATGATAGAGGCACAGCTTTCACTTCTAATAATTTCGCAAATTTTGTAACAAAAAGAGGAATCACTCATGTATTGACTGCGGTAGCCTCACCATGAGCAAATTGGCAGGTAGAACGAGTTAACCGATTTTTAAAGTCGACTCTGTCTAAGATAGTAAAAGATCCAACATAATGGAAAGAAAAGATTACACCAGTTCAATATGTTATCAATAATACACTTAACAAAGCTATAAATTCAACACCTAGCAAAGCTTTATTTGGTTTTGAACAGAGAAAAATAGAAGATGAAAATTTATGTAAAATAATAGATGAGTTACGAAAATCAGATAGAGATTACTCTCAGCAAAGAATAAACACTTAGCTATCAGCACAAGACGTCAACCGTAGATTACAGGAATACGATAAAGTAAAATTTGATAAGAGACAAAAAAGATTATGAAATACAAGGTAGGAGATTTTGTTTTAGTTAGAAAGTTGCAACACAAAGTAGGTACAAATACAAAATTAGAACCAAAATACAAAGGACCTTACCAGGTAAAAGCCATTTTAAAGAAAAATCGTTTTGTAATTACAGACATACCTGGTTATAATTTATCGTCGAGACCTTATAATACAATTCTGTCAGCAGATAAAATAAAGCCATGAATACGAATTAAAGATCCAACATCAGATAAAGACGCGGACGCGGTAGGAAAAAATGAAAGAATAAATGAGGAAACCGATGATGAGTCACAATCTCAACCATATAACTTAAGCGATTAAAAGATTAATAAACATTGTATATAGTTAAGTTAAGAAAAATTAATGTAAGGATTAAAAATTAATTAATTATTTCAATTATATAATTGGTGAAGAAAAAAAAATTTTTTTTTGGGTAATCTTCGAGAAAAGAATACGAACATTTTCGTTAAATTTTGAGTTTATTTGAATGATTGAAAGAGCGATGTGAATCAATGTAATTGTACGGTTGTTCGAGGACGAACAACAGTGTCAGGCTGGCCGAATCTGTAAGATTTGCCTAATAGATGGCGCGTGTAACGTGGTAAGACGAATACGACGTGTGCGCTCGTCTAGAGGGTTCGACGTGAGCGAAGGCCGTGAAAAGGCGGCTTGTAGATCGGACTCGTATCTGAGCGTGAGCAATTGTCTGTCGAGCGTTGAGCAAGAAACCACGTGTGAAATATATTAGTTCTAGTGTGCGATATCGTTAGAGTAACTAATTCTCAAAACGAAAGTAAACTCGTACGGTAAACTCATCGTTTAATTACTTTTTCGTATTAGAGAGCCGATGTATCGTGAGACCTGGCGATCGGGTCAATTTATATACTCGGTGCATGTGCTCAAACGAACTCCTATCGTGATTCGTAGGAAGGCGTACGGGCTTTTCTATAACTTTGTTCTATTCAACGTCGGGTCCGAGCTCTCGACGATTTATATATAATAAAACTCTTGAAGTGTTCAACATTAAACATCCTGACATTATCACTAAATACCTTACACTACGAAATAATTCGAGCACAGATCCGCTTCGTCCTGTCGCTTCGCTAGAGCTGAGTCAGATACAATGTATAAATTCGTTAGTAATAATTGAGATATAGTGCCGAGCGCATCACATTTGTGTCTTTCTTGCGTGTGTTATTTTATAATAAAATTATAAATACCCCAATATGGATAGGAAAAGATGACTTACTAAAAAAGAACTTGAGTACTACTCTGATAATGAAAGTGATCTAGAACTTGAGGACAGTGATGATGAAGTCGTCTTCGAACCTGAAGATGAGATGATTCTCGAACCTGAAGACAATCACGATGCTTCCCAAGAAACCACTCCAAATACGAATGATAATTTGTGGACAGAAAATCCACAAATCCCCGAACAATTTATTTTCCAAGAAAATATTGGTTTGAAGTTGAATACGACAAATCTTACAGTCCAAACGCTAGTAGACTTATTTTTTCTCAAGCATTTCTTGCATTACTGGTCGAACAAACTAATTTATATGCTGCACAAGAAATCTATGAAGTTGTCACAGTGGAAAGACGTTAGCGCTACAGAAACGAAAATTTTTATTGGACTTTTATTACAAATAGGCCCTTGTTATTTTCCTTCAATAGAACATTACTGGAGTAGAAACAAAATGTGTAATGTAAAATTTTGGCGTTCACGTATGAGTCGAAATAGATTCCAATTGTTATTCTGGCATTTTCACTTCGTTGATAACTCAATACCATCTCCCGACAGATTATACAAGGTGCGACCTATACTAAATCATTTCAATGATATTATGCGCCAAAACTATGTGCCAAATAAAAATATTTGTATCGATGAATCAATGATGTTGTGGCGTGGAAGATTGCATTTCCGCCAGTACATAAAAAATAAAAAGCACAAATACGGTGTCAAGCTGTATGAGCTATGTGAATCCGATGGTGTTGTTATGAAAATAAAAATTTACAGCGGAAAATGTAAGGAATCTGACAATAATTTAGGTCACACTACTAATGTTGTCTTACACTTACTTGAGAACTATTTCGATAAGGGATATATAGTATACATGGATAATTTTTATAATTCTGTCGCTCTTACGAAATTACTAACTACACGAAAAACTTACGTGTGTGGAACTCCAAGAAATAACAGAAAAGGGAATCCCAGAGATGTGGTGAATCGAAAACTGAAAAAAGGAGAGTTTTTTGGCAGGAAAATGGTCCAGTTACTGTATGTAAATGGAAAGGCAAGCGAGATGTCCTTACCATTTCAAATATGCATGTTGTTAAAATGGTAGAGGTGTCCAATCGAAATGGAAAACGTTCAATGAAAACGAATATAATTCTGGACTACAATCTAGGAATGTCTGACATTGATCGTTCAGATCAAATGCTGTCGTATTACACATCTCTAAGAAAGACAATTAGATGGCCTAAAAAGATTGCTTTGCATATTATGGAGATATATATACACAATGCGCACAAACTTTTCCAACAAGCAACTTCTTCTAAAATACAACTTATAAAGTTTAGAGAAGCATTCGTCGACGCGTTGATTGGAGAAGAGATCGAACTAGTTTAACAAAAAAAAAACAGGATCGCAAGAGCTTCAGTATTTACAAATTATTCCACCTACTGAAAAAAAAACTGCGTCCGACAAAGCCATGCCGATTTTGTACCAAAGCTAAAAAACGGCGCGAAACACGTTACTTCTGTCCAATCTGCCAAGAGAAGCCAGCACTTTGCGTGGAAGATTGTTTTAAAAATTATCACAAAACATAAGAATTTATTTCTTTGTATAAACTTTTTCTTTTTGAATAAACTTTGTATAATTGTATTTTCTGTTCATTTAAGCCAAACCAACGCATTTTTTATTCTCTTTCCTGAGGCCATCTATTCATATTTACACCGTTATGCTACGAGTTTCCTCGTAGCTGTACACATATGGCAAGTAATGAAGGGACGAGATAACTCGTAGCAGGCGTCTTGGGCAAGTAAACAACCTACGAGATATCTCGTAGTTGGCAGTCAACGTGTTAATTACTATTGAACGAACCAAAGGAGAAGTCCTTTCCTAACGTGTTTAATAATTTGGCAGAAATTTCTTTACGTTTTATTTACTTCCACTATTCTGTGTGAAATAAGGTCTCGTTTTAACGTGTACTTTTTCTTTTAGGTCGTAAAAGGAACCTCAATTCAATAAGGTCAGTTGGCGTTCATAGTTCAACTGCATTGAGTCCTACAGCGTATAAGATGTACAGCGTTGCAGTAAATTTGCGTAGAGTTGGGAAACGTCTCGAATGTAAAAATTTAGCTTACAAAAGTAGAGTTTTAAAAATCGAAAAATACACGAAATCCAAAGAATTTTTGTCTACGAAAATGAACGCAACTTCCGCGCTTTTTTTTATTAACCAAATGCGTTTACAGAACAAGAAATCCAAAGGACGTAGATTCACTTTCCAGGATAAAATTTTTGCATTTCAGTTAATAAAACAGGATATAGATTATTGCAGCAAGTTTTTGCTTTACCTTCCCGACGCACATTGCTGAAAGTTTTGAACAATGTTCCATTCCAAATGTGGAATAATTAACCGCATCCTCGACAGCTTAAGATGCGCAGCAATAAAAATGAAAAACCCAGTTCATAAAATCTGTGCGCTAATGTTTGACGAGATAGCATGACAGCCGTCTTTGTCATACAATTCGACGACGGATTCTGTTGAGGTGTTTCTCAACTGTAGGGAAGGTAATAAACTCGAATTTGCTGACCATGCTATGATTTTTATGGTTCGCGGTATTCATATTAATTAGAAACAACCGATAGCTTATTTCTTTACACGCAGCGCGATGACTTTGGTGCACATCATTAGAAATATTAAATTCATTGTCAATTTACTGCACAACGTTGGATTGAGTGTAGTTGCGAATGTGTGCGATCAGCATGCAGCAAATGTAACGGCTGTCAATACCCTAATTAGGGACACTAACGCCGATTACATTCGCAAACGATCTGAGAAGAGACACGTTGAATTTGAGGTGGATGGAAAGATAATTATCTCACTTTTTGATCCACCTCACCTATTAAAGGGAATTCGAAACAACTTTCTGGATAATCGGATGAGGTTTTCCTGGAAACGGACAAGGGCGACGTCACGTCACGAATGTGCTACAAGCTGACTGACCCCCACATTTATGCAAATAAAATGCGTAAAATGAAAGTCAGCATAGCCGCACAGGTTCTGTCCCACAGAGTTTCCTCGGCTATACGATGAGCTACAAAGCAGGGTATGTACATGTTTGTTTGTATATTTGTAAATGAAGCTTTGCACAACGTGATGAAATACATTGGCAAATAATATCTACAAGATAATATAAACAGCTGTATATTCCATTTTTGGGACGAGAAAACATTATGCCGCCTACCGCAGAAGACATGGCAGATTATTTGATATTCTTCGATCAACTTGACAGAAGCATCGGAAGGAAAGGTGTTAAAAGGCGCAATCACCGTAAAGACCACGCACAAAGAATTTTGGAGAGACGCGATAAGGGTCTTCTCATCGATGAAAACCACCGACGATCAATTGCGACGAGCAATTGGATCCGCACCCATAAAGGATTTATACAGGGTGTCCCAGAATTGAGGGACATCCCGAAACATGCAATATCCTGATGCAAAAAGACATCGAAAAGTCCCTAACCGTTTTGGGATCTGGGGTTTCGTTTTCAAGATATTAAGTAAAACCCCAACCAATCAGAGTGCGAGCCTTCCACTGGAGGGACTACGTTCCTTGGCCTACGAACAAGCAAGGCGGCATGCATCGAAGGAAATTGCGTAGAATGGCAAATGAAAAAGACGTAACAAAAAATCTAACCTTTTGCCATGGTTTGTTTGCCATTTAAAGTGAATAATGAATAAAGGATAAATGGATGAAAATCATGTGTAACGTAAAAAGACGAATACAGAGCTGTTTTTTTTTTTTTTTTTTTTTTTTTTGAAGAATCAAAAATAATTATTTGGAGTGAGAGGATAAAGAACACGTAAATTTCACTTTTTAATAACGTACAAACGAAAACGTAATGCAACAGGGAGCGAGTGAAAAGTGATCGTACTTCGTTATTGTCATAAGAACCGGTAGTTCAATAACGGCCAACACTGTTGTTGATAATGAATAATAATAAATCCGTTTAAAAACTGAGAAAAAAATTTACGTACGGAAATTTGGCGAATTATCGCCGGAAATAAGCCATAGCCTGCGTTAAATTTAAAAAATATTAGTCGCCAATAATGTAATTAAAACTCACCATTTCGGAAATTCACCTGCAGCTTGAAAACCTGTGTCACTAGGTCACTGAACCGATCCTGGATGTCCGCCGAGTGCATAGCTGATCTCAGGTACACGACACCATCCAAAGTTAAGGGTCGCAACGTCAAGTGCGTCCTGGTTAATGTACCGAATATTCACTTCACTGCATGCCTACTAAGACTGATCACTTAATTTATTTTTCATTGAACTGGTGAAAAAAGTTGGTGGAAATGAATTTTTACTTGGCGTTCGCAGCCGTGGGTATTCCCGCGCAAATTCTCACGCTGCAGCACATGGGTTCCCGTTGTTCAGGGGGTACACATCGCGTAATACTCTTGAGCAGAGAACATTTCTGCGACGTGATTGCTTGTTGACTGACAAGATTTTTTCCAAGCGACTTCTTCTACCCCCAAATAGTTTCTCTCGTTCCTTATGAGTCGACCCCCCCCCCCCCCCAGGCCAAAAGGCTTCAGGTAAAAAGAAGCCAGCACATTTTCGAAACACGTGCTTCGCAGAAGTGCAACGAACGGACTATCGTGCACTTTTACAAAAGTCCGCGTTCCGTCCTTTACTGCCAATGTACACATTGCTTCGAGGTAGGCAGCAGACACCACGTGTTTCAGTTCGAAAGGGCCCGAAGAGAAGAGAAACAGAAAGTCTTCGAGTTGCCATAAAGAAAAAAATCCTGTTTTCTGTTTCCTTTTTCCGATACCCTGAGTTCACGCCTGCTACGAGGCGGAACCAACTAAGTCATAAATTACCCAAAACTGTAGGAAACCGTTGTGTACCGTCGACTAGCGGGACAATACGGTCATAAACCGCGACCATAGCGAAATGCTCTGGCCGATAAGCCTGATTAATTTTTGGGAACAATTAAAAAGTATTATTTAACATCAATACGGATCGCGAAGAGATACAGGAAGAAAGAGAGCATGTAGTTCGCTGACTGCGCGTAGTCCCGCCTGCTTCGTCCTACCTTCACATTAAAGACGGATCCCTTATCTCTCGAGTATAAACACGTGCTCAAATTTCAAAACAAAAGCACACGTCGACGTATTCCGTGCGAGAGACGGTGGGCTTGAAGTCCGATTGGCCCTAATCTAACCAATCTGCCCTGCATCCCTCCCAAATGGCCACTGTCCTGAAGAGGCCCTCTTCACAGCAATATCTCCTCCCCAAGGCCCATCTTCTCTCGCACAGTATACGTCGACGCGTGCTTTTGTTTTGAAATTCGAGTGCGTGTTTAGACACAAGAGATAAGTAGGCCCGATTGGTTAGTTTGGGACCAATCGAACTTCAAGCCCACCTTCTCTCGCACGGAATACGTCAACGCGTATTGTCCCTGAATTGAGGGACAATCCGGGGCATGCATTATCCTGATGCCAGGGGACATCGAAAAGTCCTTTACCGTTTCACTTCGAGGTCGCGATTGTAAAAATCCGAAAAAGTACTACCACATTCGTTGATATCTTTTCTGCAAATTAACCTTATTTCTGGAGTACCGCAGCTAATATTAACATCGCAGTAAGCTGTTAAAGACATTGGCTGCGTTCAGCGGAACAAACCGCTACGTAGCCGCTCACTGAGCTCAACGGTGATCGGTTCGGCTGAACGACACTTTGTTGCAGGGTAGCGATATTTGTAGCAGTTACCAAATCGTGTGGTAGGTGGTGCTAACGGCGTTATGTTGACACGTCCTGATTCCTACTTTGGAGCAAGCTGTGTTAGGTGTTGTTGGGGTTTGCGCATGCGTCCATGCGACCCTTGCATCAGTAAAGGACTGCGCGCGCAGGGCGAGGGACTTTGGGTCATGGCCGTGCCACGCTACAGACCGCTTGTTCTGTCTTCTTAGTGTTTTACCTTAATCTAAGTTCTGTTAAGAACATATACAGTTTATGTTTAGCCACGTGTGTCAAATAATTTCTCCCGGAACCTTTTATCCTATCTTTTCGGACCCAACAGGTGTGTTTCAAAGTGTGAGCATTTTAAAGAAATTCGGTGTAATCAGCGTTGTAATCAGCGTTATTATAGTTATCAGCAAGTACGTTAAGACCTTTCAAATTTAATAGTATAAATAAGAAAAATAATGAATACAGTATTATGAAAATGCAGCTATTTTTTAAACTGCATGATGGATACGTTCAGGTAGCTTTTTCTATGCAGTATACAAGCTTTTGTTACATTTTACTTGTTCTTTTTAATTAGGTTGAAGTACTGTTACAACGCGTTGCAATATTGTAATAATGGACGCAGCGTTATTAATAGGTTTGAAGAGGCGGCTGAATGTCAATTTGATTAAGATATTAATTGATGAATTAGGAACACCTTTAAATGATATAGCAGCATCAGGACGCCAAATTAGGGCAAAAAGTAAAAATTATGTGGAAAATATTGTTCCCTTATACTCCGATACTTTATTTAACCTGCCGGCGGGCGCTGACGTGTACTCTGTACACGGAGGTCTATTTTGGCTGAAAAAACCGTTTTACCGTGATGTATTCTATCCAGCACTCGTATGTATTTTTCCAGTGGATATTTTTGCATCATGCTATGTACTTGTCAGGTTCAAATTCAGTTTGAAAGTGTCTCTGATTGAATGAAAACGAAAGTACCTATGCTGTGTATCCTGCAGAATATCGGGGCACTGCTATTACCTGTTGTCCGCGAAATTGGGTTTTGACACGGTCACGAAACATAGGCTGATCTTTTTTCCAGAAGTGACTCATACCAGGTACAGTCAGTGTCCGAAGCAAATAGTGGATTTATTAGTTTATAGTTAGGGTCCTGGTTTGTGTCCCATCGGTTCTCCTCAATAGCGAATTGAAGCATCATAAAAACCTTAGCGTTTCTGAAGGGTGACGCAGAAATCGAATTTCTACCGGTCTTGAGTACCAATATGAAAATTCGAAATTTACATATTTCATTACTTTGTCAAAAATTGTTTTGCATTTGTTGATGCTACACATCGTTACTCCCTCTCTTTGGTGAGAATATACTGACGCCACATGGGGAGGGAGGATTAGGAAGGTGTCATGAGAAACAATTTTTAGGAAAACGTCAGAAATAAATTCAGTACTTTGGCTAAATTATTTGGTGTTTCTATCATACGACATTGGAGACCATGTCCATTATTACATGAATACTAAAAAGAATTTATTCAATTAATGATCTGAGATAAATGTTTATTTCAAATTGATCGAATAATACCTAACTCTGATTATTCTTACCATTATCTGAATAATTTTGTTATACTTCTTCGCGATGAAATCAGTTCTAACATAAATTTGTCTGGATAATTTATCTTGGACAAATATTCGAAATAATTTGAAAAATGCTCAACTCTACTTTGAAACGATAAGTTCCAGTGTTACACATACGCATTTAGTTACTAATATTACGGGGTGAAAGCGATTTCAACAATTTTACCGAAGAAGCCCCAGGGTACATACAGTTCTATGGTTCCAAACAGGTATTCACTGAATGTAGGAAATTTTAATTTGATGCGCTGGCTGCCAAACATTTTATTATTTTATTATTTTATTGGTACTAGCATAGGCCGAACTCAGGCGGAAGGGACGGTCTTCGACCGCCGTATAAGGGTAAGCCCATTTTACCTGTACTCCAACTCAACTGCGCGCGGGCAGAATGCAACCGAAATAAGTCAATAGTAGGTGACATCAGTCATTTTCACCCAATCAGGGCAGCGACAGAAAAAAGGCAGCCAATAATATTTTTCTAGCAGCGGAACATGCCCCCACCAAAAATACTTTAGAGCCGAGTGTCAACGACAACAGCCTTTCCGGAAACATCTTCATTCGCAAACCATCATTCAAACAGTTCACTTTGGAGTCATAAGCTATTTCGGCGTGAGAGGAGCACTTGTGACTGCGTTTGAATATTGTGTATACGTGTAGCTAAGTTTAGTTTAGTGTATTACTTTTGTGTGCAATAACATATATAATAATACAGTTAGTTTTATATAAAATTCTGTGGGACAAACAGTTTTAAAACACAGAACGAATCAGCTAAAAATCAATTCTTGAAATGGCATCCACATCAAAGTAAGTAAATTTATTTCTTCATATGTTTTATTTCATTCAATAGAAAAGAATATGCATATTGTTTGCAGTTATATTTATTTTACATAGTCTTCTAAACAGATTTTATATTTCTAATTTACATCTAATATTTCCCAGAACTAGATAAAAAATAGATATAAGAGCCCTCTTTGACGACACTGAAAGTGAGCCTGAGGAGTTGGATGAAGGGGTTCCATCCGACAGTGAGGAAGAATGTATAGAATATTGCAACACAGATAGCAATACGGAACAGGATGCATCGGATGAGGACGTAACACCTGACGACAGCATGGTGCATGTGGAAGGAGAACAAATAGAAAATTATTATATTGGAAAAGGAGGAAAAAAATTACACGAAGTGGCACCTACTCAATTGGGCAAACGGCGTAAAGGTAACACTATGCGACCAACGCGCAATATAGGGTAAATCCGGGAGACGCGGTCGAGCCGGAGAGCTGATCGAGTCGCTATATTTTAGACTCTATACGTAAAAACGCGTTAAAGTGCAGACCAATTACTTCTCTAAAAGCCAAACAATTGAATGAATAGCGTCACTTCGGTTCCTTCTGTGTTTTTCTAGATTTACAGGCTATAAAAGGTAAACCGAGGTTACATTTAATCTCTTTTGTCAAACAACGGTGTACAGAATCGTATTTAAAATATACTTCTAAATTTATTATCGTTTTATGTTTGGGAATAATAAGATAGTAGAGATATTGTGGGACAATGCAGCCAAAGTATTTAGCTATATTAACTCTTCCTCTCGAAACTAACGGGAAGACCATCTCTCGCTGCAGAAAGGAGAGATGGTCGAGCTATGATTTTTTTTATTATTTTTATTTATATTTTTATTTTTTATCATTATTTTATTATTATTATTGTTTATTTATTTTATTTATTCACTTTTGTATACATTTGCTTTGCTAATCGCCGGTAGGTAGTTCGCTTTATCTTTGATGTGTTCTTTACTTGTTTAACGTAAACAAATTAAATAGCAATGAATCTGTAGTTGTATTCACTCATAAATAGTTTTGCTTTCTTCTTTGTTATTTTTCCATGAATAATTATGTGAGTGGTCTGTGCCAACATCGAAAACCATTTCTCCCGGCACCTCGGGAGAGGTGGTCAGATGTCATGACTTCAGTTTTCAAGCCGATTTACAGTAAACATTGTCTTAAATATCGACCAGTTTTTCTGAATCAGCATAAAATTCTGAACATATTAGGTTTGTTCTGATAAAATATGTAATATCTGTATTAGTTTTAATAGATATTTTATATTAGGTCGACCGCGTCTCCCGGGTTTACCCTATCAGAAATTGATAATAGATTTAAGTGGAAGAAAACTCCTTACCCCACTAATTCTAAAATAAGAACTCGAAATATTACAAACTTTAAACCTGGGTTGGCTCCTTGTGCTGCAAACATCTCAGACGAATGTAGTGCATTTGAGAAAATGTTCGATAGTAGTATGATTGAAGAAATGGTAAATTATACAAATATTTATATCAATCGAAAAGCCACTACTACACACTACTCGCGAGACAGAGATTGTAAAGTAACATCAATAAGCGAAATTCTTGCCCTACTTGGAGCGTTATTCCTAATTGGTTTAAAACACAGTAATTGCGCAAATGTTTTAGAACTCTGGAATTCTGACGGTAGCGGAATAATAGCATTGCGAGCTGTTATGAGCTATAAACGGTTTTTATTTTTGTTGCGAAGTTTGCGGTTTGATAATTCGGAGACGAGATCGAAACGAAAGAAAACAGATAAGCTTGCAGCTGTACGTTCCGTGTTAGACCAATTTATTGTAAATTGCAAAAAAAATTATATTCTGGGCGAGTTTATAACTATCGACGAAATGTTACATTCATTTAGAGGCCGTTGCAACTTTATACAGTATATTCCGATGAAACCCGCGAAGTATGGACTAAAGATAATGGCGTGTTGCGACGTTAAAGCATATTATACGGGAAATTTGGAGCTGTATTGTGGGCAACAAATGGAGGGTCCTTATAGAGTTTCAAATTCCGCAATAGATGTTGTGAAAAGATTGACACAACATCTTCAAAATGAAAATAGAAATTTAACTGTGGATAACTGGTACACCAGTTATGCATTAGCATCTGATTTACTGAAAAAAAGAATCACCATGATAGGCACAGTACGTAAAAATAAATCTGAAATTCTAAATGAATTTTTAGCGCATAAAGAAAGTAAAGTGGGAAATACTACTTTTGGATTTCAAAAAGATATGATGCTGGTTTCATACGTTCCTCGCAAAAATAAAGTCGTCCTTTTGTTGTCCACGAAGCATCAATCGCCAGACATTGATGATAAGACAAGTAAACCGCAAGTTATATTAGATTATAACGAAACGAAAGGAGGTGTAGATTCGGTCGACCGAATGTGTTCAATGTATTCACTATCTCGAAATTCAAGAAGATGGCCACTTGCAGTATTCTTTATATTACTCAATATAGTAGGTATAAACGCATAAGTTTTATACAGTTTAAAAAATAACGATAATGAACTCAGGAGAAGGTTATTTTTAAAAAATATGTCATTTAGTCTTATGAAAGAACACTATGCTGCAAGAGCAAGTATCTATTCATTGTCAGTAGATGTAATATCATATCTAAAACGCTATCGTGATTACGGGAGCGAAGACATAAATCTTCAACCATCAACATCAAAACGAGGACGTTGCAAGACTTGTGTAAATAGTACAACAACAATAAAATGTGGGACATGTAATCATTTTGTATGCAAGAAGCACTCTAAAGCCAAAATAATATGTCTTCCATGCTTAGAAGATACAGAAAGAGATTCTGCATCACCAAAATAAAATATAAGAGTTAATGCTAACAATTTGCAAGAAAACATATGTAACATGAGTGGATATCCTCTTCTAGTTAGATACTGAAACGCGTAGGGATACTTCATGAATAAACTGTGGCATTTTGTTCTAAATTAAACCCCGTTTATTGTGTATACGTTAACGCCCGCCGACAAATTAATTTCATTCGGTTCATATATAAGCAATGTACGAACTTGTAGTATGTTTATATTATATAACATGTATTTTGTATTTGCGAATAAATGTTTTGTAATAATATGATAGGCAAATCAAAATATAGCCATATGTATACTTCGTGTACGGCATACTTTCGTTTTCATTCAATCAGAGACACTTTCAAACTGAATTTGAACCTGACAAGTACGTAGCATGATGCAAAAATATCCACTGGAAAAATACATACGAGTGCTGGATACAATACATCACGATAAAACGCGTTTCTCAGCCGAAATAGACCTCCGTGTACAGAAAGTTATAAGATTTTCAGCTGTTGCTTTGGTTTTTGGCCGAAGCAATCGGAGGCGGATACCTGGAAAACCTTTGAGGGGTGGTTGCACCCCCTAAACATGCAAACAGGCCAAAATATAAAAACACGCATATCTTATTTTTCTGTTCTCTCAAACATATCCAAAAATCAAAGCAATCGGAGGCGGATACCTGGAAAACCATTGAGGGGTGGTTTCACCCCCTAACATGCAAACAAGCGAAAATAAAAAAACACGTATATGTCATTTTTCGGTCCTCTAAAACATATCCAAAAATCAAAGCAATCGGAGGCGGATACCTGGAAAACCATTGAGGGGTGGTTTCACCTCCTAAACATGCAAACAGGCCAAAATAAAAAAACACGTATATGTTATTTTTCGGTCCTCTAAAACATATCCAAAAATCAAAGCAATCGGAGGCGGATAACTGGAAAACTTGCGAGTATTCGCGGCATACTTTCGTTTTCATTCAATCAAAGACACTTCCAAATTGAATTTGAACCTGACAAGTACGTAGCATGATGCAAAAATGTTCGCTGAAAACATACATACCGGTGCTGACTAGAATACATTACGGTAAAACGGTTTTTTCAGCCAAAATAGATCCCCGTGTACAGAGTACACGGTGCGCCCGCTCGCGCGACACCGGGGGGCGCGCCCGCCGGCAGGTTAAAAAACATTTTCGGATGTCGCGCGTCAGTTTTGAAGTAAGTATAAATTCTTTAATTCAGTGATAGTTTTAATATGCACATAATAAAATAAAAAATTAACCTATATTATAGATATTAATTACTAAGATTGGAAATACTATGATAAGTGGACAAAATAATCCAGTCAACTTAAGTAAAAAATGTGATGTTCACTGTATGGATGTTGGCTAAGCCAGAAAGTTTTCTATCCGTGGGAGACAGATTTGGCATAGCCAAAAGTACTGGACACGGCATATTTTGCGAAGTAATTGCAGCAATTGTACAGCTGTTGTCAGAATATATTAAGTGGCCAAATCCTGAAACATATGATACAATATCACGTGTATGTTTATAATCTGTATATAATACTGTATATTAATATATTTATAGAACTACTCAAATATAATATATCAATTGCAGGTGTTTGACCTACGTTCCCGTGGTTTTCCAGGCGTGATAGGGGCAATTGACGGTTGCCACATACCGTGCAAGCAACCAATAAATAATGCCAATGATTATTATAATCGGAAGGGTTTCCATTCTATAATATTGCAAGGTATGTGTAAATGAAATATTTATAATGAGTAATAGTTCATTCATATTATCTTTCTGTATAGGGGTATGTGTAACAAATCCCCAAAACTGCCCCTTTCTTTTTCTCGTTAATAAAGCTAATTAATAATCACTTAAATACATATATTCTTATTATATCCTTATTATTCCTACTTTTATAAGGTGTGTTTAGTATTAATATTAATATTAGCTCAGAGTACCGCGAGACGCGAGTGCGATGAAAGAGAGAATTGAGTGTTAAGGGGTGGGAGAATTGAACGCATGCACGATCCTCAGTCGATGGGCGGATCGGCGAGAGTAAGGATCGAGAGCAGAAAAGTATGCATAGCGATGAGTGAGAGAACCGAGCGTTCCACGCGCGCCTGCGCACTAACCAGTCGCTTTGTAGACTAACTGGAGAACAGACCGTGCGAGAGGAGAATAAGTGACGCGTAATAGCTCCATTCCTATTGGTGCGCTCCCAGGATCCAGAATATGTATAAATACGGGCACGATAGCCCAGAGAGATTCATTCGATAGAGACATTCATTCGATTCAATGCACAAGGATCATTTAAAGCTAATAGCTGATCCCAACATAAATTAATGCTCCAACTTTGGAAGCTGCTTTGTAGGCCACTAGGTTCTGTTGAGCGTTCCAACCAAGGCCATTGTCGCCAGGTTTGATGAGACGTTCCAGCCTTGGAAGCCGCTTTGTAGTCCCCTTAGTTTGTTGAAGCTAAGTTACTGATTATCTTTCTCAGGTTAGTAATATTATTCCTCAGCAACGTGGGAGTGAGATTATTCCAGGTGGCAAAACCTGCCCCTGATGAAACGGAGGAACAATTCAGAACGGATCTCAACTTAACATATTCAATTCCTAATTCTATTATCCTTCTAGATCGACCAAAAGAGTCATTATCCATAAGCTAATTCCTTTCAATCGACTAAGACGTCGCTATTAGTTATTTAAGTTACTTTGCATCAAATCGATCGATCAAACGGGCATTCTTTTTTACCGACCAAGAGTCGCAACCCAAGACGATCAACTATATTTTTTTGTACCGACCGAGAGTCGCAACCTAATTATTCTAATTTCTTTAATATTATAAAGCGTTAATTTTTGTTTGTTTGTATAATTTAGAGGTTTTTTATTGAATAAACACTATTAAGATTAATTCTTGTTCTTGAATTTTAATTCTTTATCGCACGCCACTCGAACCAATCCCAAACTCCTGTGATGCGCGTTACGCCACGCGTGGAAACGTTACAAATGTTCAAACCGTCACGACAGTTATTAATCTGTCCTTCTAGGTTCAAACATCACCATCTCTTAGCAGGGAGCCTAACTTTAATGGCAAGGAGATTATCAGGCAGACGTATGTAAACAAGGATTTGCCGACAGCAGCTATTGACATTTTTTGTGCGTCGTTATCAGACGCGACTATAAAACAATATAGCATCGCGTTGAAACCATGGTTTCGTTATTGCCAAAGAAGAGAATGTAATCCTTATGACGCCAATACCAAAGAAATTATAGAATTTCTGACAGAAAAATTTAATAGCAATCTCATTACTCTCAAGGACTGATATATCCGAGGGTGCTGATATTCGTAGATTTTTTAAGGGCATTTTTAGGCTAAGACCTACCAGGCCCAAATATGCAAAAACTTGGGATATAGATTTACTTCTTAAACTGGCGGAAAAACTAGAACCGCTGGAAAAACTTAGTCTAGAACAGTTAACGAAAAAGTTAGTTGTATTGTTAGCGTTAGGTATTGCACATAGAGTGCAGACCTTATCTCTAATTAAGATGGAAAATATTAACATCACTCCAGAAGGAGTAGAAGTTAAGATTCTGGACCATATCAAAAGAAGCTAGATAGAATAGGTGCGGCCAACACCCTTTCCTTCTTACCACGATTTAAGGAAAACCGCGGGTTATGTATAGCGAGAGTACTAGAACAGTATATTAAGGTGACAAAGGAATTCAGGAAAGACAACAAACTATTCATTGGAGTGAGAAAGCCTCACAGAGCAGCTTCAGCGCAAACTATCAGTAGATGGATCAAGGATTGTCTAGTCCAATGTGGAGTAGGAGGTGAATTCACGGCACACAGTACGCGCCATGCGGCGACTTCGGCCGCTTTCCAAAAAGGGATTGATATAGGCGTAATAAAAAAATACGGCAGGTTGGTCAGAGTATTCTAGGGTATTTTGCCAGATTCTATAATAGACCTATAGAAAAACCGAAAGGAAGTTTTGCGACAGCAGTTCTAAACGGAGTTTAGAACACACACACGCGCGCGCGCACACACGCACACGCACATACACACACACTATATCGTTAGAATTGATTACATCCCACCCGGAGAATAAGATATCCCTCCCATAGATGTGTTTAACACTAAGGTATCATACCAGGGGCCTCCTTGTATAGCATTTTGGCTCTATGTATAGCACAAGGTTCTTGATGAGGTACATGTCTTTTCTCTAATTTTTTTTTTGTTTTATCTTACTCCCCCATGTCACAAGCTTTAAACGATATGAAGAGGATGGATGTGGGAACGGACTGCGCCGGTTTTTTGGTGGACTTTACAACATTGTGTAGCTTCCTAGCGGAAAGTAGCGGTACTACATCTTGTAATCAATTCGAACGAGGCCCTAGGTAAGTATTCACTAGGTAATCGATTAATAAATCATCAAACACACGGCACAGAAATATAGAAAAAATTAAAAACATCCAAAAAGGGTTTGACAACAACATAGTGAACAGAAATATATCCGTAGATGAGAGTGAAATCTGGGAAGAAGCAGAAATAAGGAAGCTGGAAAGGGAGGGAAGCTTCGAGAACGATAGGAATACAGAGTATATATGGGAACAGGAGGAAGAAGAGAGAAGATCGGGATGGAATAAGGAGATTTCGTTGCGAGAGGTTAAACACGCAATTGAAGGATCCAATAGCAGATCGGCCTCTGGAGAAGATGAAACTGGATATGAAATATTCAAAAACTTGACTCAAGATTTCGTGGAAATCCTTAGAGAACTGTTTCAGGGGGTATGGAAGTAGTGCTCTTTGATAAACCAAACAAAAAAGCTTTGAGGCCAATATCTTTGACCTCATGTATAGGGAAGGTAATGGAGAGAATTGTTAATAATCGATTAGTAGAATGGGCGGAGAGGAATCAGATTATGGATGAAAACCAAAATGGATTCAGAAAGGGTAGATCCACAATAGACAATTTGACAATAATGATTACCGATATAAGAAGAGGTTTCGCAAGCGAAAGAGATACCATGGCGGCGCGTTCTTGGACGTGAAAGCGGCGTATGATAACATGGGTTACTACACTCTAATGGATAAGCTCCTGGAAAAAAATGTCCGGAGAGAATCATCAGCTTTGTGGGTAGCTGGCTGTGGGGAAAGAAATTTCAATGTAAAGGGAGGTTCAGCGAAGTTGTGATGGGGAATCAAAGAAGAGGGCTGCTTCAGGGAGCAATCCTTAGTCCAATATTATATAATATTTACACAGCAGACATCACAAAAGAAATCGACACGTTAATAGTGAAGGTACGCAGTACGCAAATAACATAGGAGTATACACTACCAGCAATGCAAGGGATAAAAAATATCGAAACAATGGAGAATGCTGTTAGGGTTATCATAGGTAACTTAAAAAAGATAAAGCTGAATGTATCGGAAGAAAAATCAACGATAGTTAATTTTACGTCCAAAAACAATTCCAGAAGAAGGGAGAAGTGTGCGGTAGCAATTAACCCTCCGTATTTTGAGCCTGTCTCAATTTTGACCCATTGTTTCAGAACGCTCACGCACACAGTGACAGAGCGGTTAATATTATTCACAGCCAAGCGGTCATTTAGCTGTCGTCAAGGAGCGCCTCGCGCTTGGGGGTGTCATAAACCGGGATTTTCCGAGGACTTTGTTGGGGCCTAAAGAGCCAGAAGCTCGAAGCGGCTGCGTTGCCTTGGGGCATTCGCGAATGTATAGCCGACAACGACGCTTCGCTGCATTTTCGTGTTTTTTCCTGTATCTAGTATTTTTAATAGCTTTGTTGTTTTTATTATTATCATTGTTATTATCGTTATCGTTGTTATCATTGTTATTATCGTTATCGTTGTTATTGTTGTTTTGTTTGATTGGTTTGTATTGATACAATGTCTATACTACCACACGATGAGCAATCTCTTTTTACGGAAGACAACGAAGACGTTCACAACTGCGAACAGTCATCAGATGGTGAAAGTGCTTCGAATAACGATTCTGAGCCAGAGGTGCAGGATTGGGAATCTGATGAATCTGATACGTCAGAAGCCGAAGAAAATAATGTTCCAGAAAACTCTAATGGATATTGTATTTGGATGTAACTGGCAGTACATTGCACCAAATAACGGAACAGTCGTAGACCTTTCGCGTAAGTGTTCACTTACAGAAAAAAGTGAACACGTAGAAACGGTGGATGAATATTTCCATTTATTTATGAATGATGAAATCATCCATACGATCATTCTGTACACTAATATCAAGGCAAGGAAGAATATGCCGCCAAATAAACAATGGAAGCCAGTGGACCGTATAGAGCTTGATGCATTTTTGGACTTCTCCTACTTATTGGGCGGTTCAGAGAATCACGTGAACGCAAGCAGGACCTGTGGAAGACAAGCGATGCATTTTCTCGACAATTTTATACGGCAACAATGTCGGCGTGATCGGTTCATAGATATATTAGGGGGACCGGAAAGTGATGTCGTTTCTGCGCATGTCGATATTCGTGCGTTATTTCTCAACGCATTGTGTACTTCACAGTCGTGCCACAGACACTGTAAGGTTAGAGTGACGTGTTTACTCGGAAATAAGTAAATCTTAAATTGTTTTTGCAATTTATGGTGTAATGGCCAGCCAAATACCAGAAGAGGTACACATCCAGCATTGTATGCTTTTTGAGTTTCACAAGGGTAGTAACGCAACAGTTGCTACCAAAAACATTTGCGATGTGTATCCAAGTGCATTAGACGTTCGTAAATGCCAAAGGTGGTTTGCTAAGTTCAAATCCGGTAATTTTGATCTTTCCGACGCGTATCAATCAGGAAGACCAACAACTTTAGACGACATGTTAAAGGCGGAAGTGGAAGCAAATCCGTGTCAGACAATCGAGGAACTGTCAAACACTCTTAACCAACCTTGGTCGACCATCCAAGAACATTTGCAGCAGATTTATAAAGTAAGCAGAGCAGGTGTCTGGGTCCCGCATAATCTGTCCGAAGAAAACAAAACTAACCGGTCCACCTCATGCAACTTATTGCTTCAGCGGCACAACACAGAACCGTTTTTTGATCGCTTGATCACTGGAGATGAAAAATGGGTCCTCTATGAAAATCCAAAACGCAAAAGGCAGTGGCTCTCTCCGAATGAATCGCCACGAAGTACAGCTAAGCCAGGTTTACACCCCAAAAAGGCGCTTTTGTTTGTTTGGTGGAGTATTCGCGGGGTTCTTCATTTTGAAGTGCTGAAACCTGGACAAACTGTGAATGCAGACTTTTACCGTGAACAATTGGATCGCGTAAATCAATCTTTAATTGAAAAGTGCCCAGCGATTGTCAACAGAAAAGGCGTTATTCTGCAACACGATAATGCAAGACCGCACGGCGCAAGACGAACCCTGGCAAAAATTAATGAATTGGGGTGGGAGGTATTGCCTCACCCACCATACTCGCCCGATATCGCTCGCTACAACATTGCTAAGGGGCAAAAAATCTGAAAATTTGGATGATGTCCAAAATGCCATCTCCAGATATTTTGCTCAAAGACCAATTAATTTTTATCGATCTGGCATTGAAAATTTGCACACTAGATGGCAAAAGGTTGTTGATAACGAGGGTGATTACATCATTGATTAACAATAAAAACTTGTTCAAAATTTATCTGTTTGAATTTAATGTAAAAAAAACGACATTACTATCCGGTCCCCCTAATACTAAGGGATGTTATTATTATTATTATATTTATTTATTATCCTCGTCGTTCAGTTTTGGATTTTACTCGGGTATATTCATTTTGACGATTCCACCACAAGAGAAGAAAGAAAATCAAAGAATAAATTGGCATCTCTGAGAGATATTACAAATATGTTTGCACAAAACTGCAAGGACTCCTACGATGCAACAGCCGTTGGGTGCGTCAATGAACAACTAGTCACATTTCGCGGCCGTTGTTCATTTAAAGTCTATATGCCAAGCAAATCAGGAAAATATGGCATCAAAATATGGACCATTTGCGGTTCAAAAACTTTTTATTGCTGCAACATGCAAGTATACCTGGGGAAACAAGGGAAAGCCCCAGAAAAGCAACAAGGTCAACGTGTCGTCAAAGAAATGACAGATTTTTTTAGAAATTCTGGCCCCTGTGTAACAACAGATAATGTTTTCACGGACATAAGTTTGACAGAATATCTCTTAAAAAACAAACTTTTTTTAATTGGAACAGTTCGAAAAAATAAGCGGGACTTACCAAAAATATTGACGCAAATACAAGATCGATGTGTATATTCTACTCATTTCTTATTTACGGAAACAATAAGTTTAGTATCCTACATCCCGAAACCGCGAAAGTGCGTTGTACTACTTTCTACACTACACCGCGAACACAGTATATCTACAGCAGCAGAAAACTTCAAACCCGAAATAATAAAATATTATAATTCCACAAAAAGTGGGGTAGATATTTTAGATAAATTAGTAAGGGAATACTCTTGTATGCGTTGCACCCGCCGTTGGCCATTATCACTATTTATGCACTATATCGACATCACCGCATACAATGCTTTTGTTGTATGGCATACTAAGTATCCTACATGGCAACTTGGACATTCGTCGAAAATGAGGAGAATGTTATTTTTACAAGAATTATCAAAAAAATTAACTGCTAAAAATATTGATAGACGGGCTGCTAAATTTGAAAATGAAGGAGGGCTACAAGCGAATATTGCAATCGCGGTAGAAACGACGGGAAGAAAAATTGTAAAGAAAAAAAAACTAGCAGGTCACAAGCGTGGTAGATGTTTCTGTATAGGGAACGATAGCAAATATCACACTGTATGCGAAAAACATGTGTGTAAAAACCACTTTACAGAAAACCGCACACTTTTGTGTAATACATGTGGATCATTCCACGTCAACCGGATCACCTTCGAGTCCAAAATTTGGGGAAACGTAGACAAACGTTTAAGGGCTTAAATTGTTCGTCTGCACACGTACTTTCGAAAGAAGGTTGGCATTTTGAAAAATTCAATATGGTGGATCCAATATGACAGCTACAATCTGCGAAATTGGGAGATTGTTTAGTAATACTATTAATAAAAATCCGAAAATGACTCCAACGGCTTGAAAATGAAGTGATTATGACTCGACATGAGTCGCTGATTACGAATCTGAAGTGAGAATTGACGAATTCAAAATGGCGGATTCAATATGGCGACTATACAGCCAAGATCTTGTTCCAAGGGACTGTAAGTTACTCGAAATGATAATGGCATAATTACTCGGGGTTTTTGAGGCCATTGATCACGTATCTAAAGCCAGATTTTAAAAATTCAAAATGGCGGATGGTACATGGCCGACCAAAAATTTGAAAAATTTTCGATTTTCATGAAAATTTGCATGTAGGGGTTCTTTGGGTCTCTCGTTACGAATTCGCTGTCAGATTTCCAAAATTCAAAATCGCGGGTCCGATACCAACGCGACGGCCAGGAATATAAGGGCCCTTAAATGGGTGGGATTCTACCCTGCTGCAACAGCCTGTTAGAACCGAACTGAATTTTGAACTGGATCTATATGGTTCAATGTGGCTCTATCTAGATTATCAAGCCCAGTTTTGTGGCAGTTGAAAAAAGGATCTGGTTCAATTCGAATATTCGGATCGGCGGATAAAACAGGATCTGCAGGTCCAAAATATGTCGGTTTCTATCAGGAATTGCCACTTATATAAAACCGAAAGGTTTTATCTGGAACTGCAAACCAAAAACCTTACGGTTTCAATCTGGGTATCCAGAAACTCTGTCGAGTCCGTCGCGATCCGGATTGGCAGACCAAACAATTCACGAGATGCACATGGGTTTCACAGAGAGACAATTGGTTCGGTTTCCATTGGATTTGCGGATAGAAAACTAAAATGGTTCCATCTGGTTTTGCGAACCACGTCTTGAAAGAAATTTATTTGGTTTAATCTGGAATAACCCATAGAAAATACAATAGTTTCCATCTAGGAATGCCACAAATTCAGTTGAATCTGTTGGAATTCAGATTGGCAGATCAAACAATTCACAGGATGCATCTGGGTTTCACAGAGAAACAGTTTGGTTTGGTTTCCATTGGATTTGCGAATAGAAAATAAATGCGGTTTCATCTGGTTGCCCGAATGTATAGCATAAGGAGACAGCTGGAGACAACGCACATGGACCATAGACATATATAGACGGAGCATAAGCTGAGGGGGGGTTGCAAGGTTCACGGTAAGGGGAGCGGTACAGGTAAATCGGGTAACTCAGTGGTTCGGCATGCCGAATGCACCCGAAGCTGACCCGACATGCCTGTATCTGAACCTCTGCCTTTTCCCCTCCAAGCTTACGTTCCTCTCGCCAATAGTCTCAGCTGCTGCTCCGTCTATATATGTCTATGACATGGACAAGCCAGGGTTGAAGACGAATCAAGCGAGTGACGCCACGGCCAACCAGCGTCGACGACAACATATTTACCGGCGGTGACGCTGGTTGGCCGTAGCGTCGATTCGTCTTCCATCGTGACGTCTCACGCACCATACCACCACTCCTGTAGATGTCCCCCCCCCCCCCAAGCGCAACAAGTGGCAGAAAAAATGTTTCATCGCATGCCTGGATCTGCCCTTGTTCACTTTTCTGCGTTCGTTACTTCAGTATAGATCGATATAATTTTGTGTGCGTCATGTCTGCATATGTGAAACTAAGACAGTGCGGCAAACGTATTATCGTTAATGAGAAACAAATCCGGCACTTCGATTAAAAAAACATAAAGTTCCAAAAGTTTTATAAAGTTAAAGTGGGAAACGAATTTAAGGACGCGTCCATTATTTATTGTAGAGGTAAGTTTTGTATTACATTCATTTTATAATTGTGCATAATGTATAAATAAAAAAGTATGTATATATAAATATTTACATTATATTATAAATCGTTGCATGACCCATCTGAATGGGAACCACTGCCCAGGGGGACCAAGCCGTCATTGATTGGCCGAAGTTCCCGTTTAGTTAGCACCAAGTAGGCAGGAGGCGCTAGGTACATCACACACACATACCTAGGTATATCAGTGAGCACGAAACACAACCTTTCGACGTTGGTGAAATGTTACCATGACGACCGTCGTCATTTTTAATTGTTTGGCGCAGACACGAGGAAGTGTAACCCACGTGGATCAGTCATCACATATTTTTGTAATATAGCGTCTTTGAGATACTGTAAGTTTTTTTATTAATTGCATCAATTTGAGTTTGAGATTATGTCCGGGCCTAAGAAGTGCGAAGTGAAAGGTTGCGAATCGGGAAATAACTTACTGAGGGCATTTCCCGATGTCGTTAAAGACCGAGAGAGGTGCTTAAAATGGATTGCTGCTTGCGGCAATCCATTGTTAATGCACCAATCTCTTCGCAACAGGAAGATCTGCGATGCGCACTTCTTAGGCATCTACAAATTACAAAGGAATCTTTGTAAGACTGCTGTTCCAACACTTCAACTTCCAGGTATGTTTAATATATAGGGTGTACGTTTCTTAAAACGTGCTGAAAATATTGTAAGGGGTGATTCTAGAGGTAAAAATAAGACGAAAATCAAGAATAACGATTTCGCGTTTGGGCCTTCATTTTGCAGTAATAATGGTTTAAAGTTAAATTTCTATCTCCTGAACTAATAGTCGGAGGACACTGCGCTTTTATAGTTACATCATCGACTAGCAATAGAACAAAAAAGTATTCATACATTTTTCTGTATCTCTTAGGGTTTAACAAGGCTCCCTTGTTTCAACTGTTAGAATAACAGATATTTTTCAATAATAATGAATAGTAGCGTAGTAGTACAACTTGAATTTTTCTATCTTTGTGCCATTCCGATCAGCAAATTATTAATTTTCGTACAAAGCCTCTGTAATGGCCGATTTCTTCGCCTCTGGATAAAAGTTATCTGGCGGATAGGTACAGTAGAGTATGATTAACTCGCGTTGCCCTAGGTTAGTTACATCGCAAAAATGTCAATATTAAGCTGCAATTTCAAAGTGAAAATTGTATAGATATAAATATCAAATGGTCATTCTTTAAACATTCACCAGTTTAATTCTGCAACAGCAGCATAATATTAATATTTTTCCGATGTAACTAGCCTAGGAGAACGTGAGTCAATCACACTCTACTGTACATATCCGCCAGATAACTTTTATCTAGAGGCGAAGAAATCGGCCGTAAAAGTCACTCTTACCCCATAACTTCAATAAGTCGAAACCTCTATAACTCGAAGATTTTAGTTCTTCCCTTCAGATTCGAGTTAACGAATTAATCATTTGCAATAAATTTTACAGATACTGGATATGCTGTTGCTGGTACCTCTGGACAATCATTGCGGACAAGGAAAGGTACTATGACGTTTTATATTAGAAACTATTCTTAAGGTTGTTTTATCCAAAATCCAGTTCCTCTAAAAACTCCCTTAAACTTCTGCTATTTGTACTGTATTTTTTTTTGCATGCATAAATTGTTTTACTTTTTACTATTTAGCATCTGTGCTGAAATTGTTCAGGGCAAGTAGGAGATCCAGCCTTTCTCCAGAAGAGGTGCGGCAGTATAACGTAATTGTCTCCTTGATGAAAACAAGGAGACAAATGCGTAAACGCCATATAGAATGTAAGGAACGTTTGCAACATACCGAAATGTTGCTAAAACGTGGCTTTGCGGAACACATTGAAAGTCTGCCATCAACTGTGCGAGACTTTTTTGCATTACAAGCCCGTAACATGGGACGACCTAAGTTCAATAGAAATTACATTTTAGATGACAAAATTTTTGCGCTTTCATTGCTGAAGCAAAGTCCAAAGGTTTATCGATACCTTTCCAATATTTTCCTCTTACCAAGTACAGAGACCTTAAGAAAACTGGTCACTAAAATCATTGTATTTCCCGGTATTAGTAAGTCTGTCTTCAACAGCATCGAAAATATACTCGACAATTTCGAGGATTCGCGGTACAGATATTGCATCTTGTTATTTGACGAAATGAAGCTTAGTCCCCGGCTTCATTATAATGTCAAATCCGATATTGTAGAGGGATTTGTAGATTTCGGGTTTTCGCGTAATAGAGACATTGCAGACCATGTTCAGGTCTTTATGTTAAGAGGGATATTTGGAGATATACCGTGGAAGCAAACAGTGTCGTACTCCTTTTGTAGGGGCACCGTTTCATGGGAGTCGATAGCGCGTACATTGAAGGCCATAGTACGGGAATGCACTCTTATACGTTTAAGAGTTGTTGCTTCGGTTTGCGATCAAGGGTCAACAAATGTACGCGCGATTAAGCAATTACTTTTCGACACGAAAAGAGATTGCAAGTCGGCTGAAGAGGGGCTCATCATGGTAGATGAACAAAAGATAGAACCACTGTTTGATCCGCCTCATTTATTAAAATGTATTAGAAATAATTTGTTAACGAAGGATCTTCGTTATACTCTGGACGGTGTAGAAAGAACAGCAAAATGGTCCTACTTCGAGGATACTTATTTCATTGATCGGTGTAGAGGTGATTTTAGAACTTTAGTCAATATTACGGAACAGCATGTCGTTCCAAGTAGAATTAAGAAGATGCGTGTCAAATATTGTACACAAGTCTTCTCGCGTAAAGTATCATCTCTTATGGAACTTATGAGCACTACTGAGGCGGAAAGTGCTTGTAAATCCAGAAAAGTGTCAGCTTCGGGAATAGATACGGCGATATTATTTCTAAATTTAAATTCACTTTTCGACAGTGTCAATAGTAGGGCCATTTTGGATAACGAAAGTAACGCCACAGATATTTGTATAAACTTATTCCAAAGTATGCGATTTATCAAACGCAAAGCGGGAAATAAAGAGTATCCTGCGGCGTTGCAGAATTGAATACATACCCTGAAAGGGTTCAAAATTCTTAAGTCTTATTTGCTGGATCTTGGGTTTGCAGGATTCAGAACCAGAGATTTTAACCAAGCTCCTTTGGAAAATTTTTTCTCGCTGGTAAGACAACATGGTGGAAGAAATACAAATCCGACTTGTTCAGTATTTACCGGATACTACAAGTCATTGCTCATAAATTCATTGTTTTCCAACTCAGGAAGACAAAACTGCGAGGCAGATTGTAGTGAAAATTTGTTAAATGTTAAAGAAATTTTCGAATTTTCCTCTCGTAATCAAAATTCTCAATTTTCTAATAATGCAGTACCAGTAGTAGCTGTAGAATCAATAGAGTCAATTTTGCAAAATTATGATGCTACTACTGTCAATTTAGATTACTTAGAACCATTTATTCAAGCTTGTGCTACGTGTTGCCAAGCTTTTTTAACACAAAAAAAATTAATAGTACAATTTATGCGAGAGGTTTATGTTTTAACTAAATACTGTTTCGATAACTTCGCGGAACATTGTAATTTAAAAATTTTAATTCAAACGTGCCTAAGCCTTTCAGTTGATGTCAACCTGAGCGATTGCCCTTTAGGGCATCTCAAAGTGTATTTGACTGACAACTATGTCGATCATGTATTAAAGAAATGTATTTCTTCCACCAATAGGCTACTAAATTGTTCCGAAGAACCTATGATTCCAATGTCTGGTTTGTCATTATGTGCTTTGACGTATGGCAGATCACATGGGAAGCAAAGGTTCTAATTGTGCTTTTGTATATCCGAATCTACTTTTAAGTCTTTTTGCATGTATGCGATTGCAGTATGAGTGTGTAATGCGTTTTTTATTATGTATATATGTTTGGCTGTCGGACTGTTGCATGTGTGTTTAATTTTTTATATTGCCTGTGCGTTTCATTTTTTATATTGCATGAGTGTTTGACTTTTTATATTGCATGTAGGAGTGGAAATGAGTGTTTTGTATGCGCATGGGGTTAGCGGTTTTAGTCGCTATAAAGCCGGCACTGCCTAGTAGTGTGGATCCTACTAGGCGTCTTTTGAAGATTCCCGCTGTTTTCCCTAGTAAAAACAACCCAAAGAAAAAAAAATTTTGTAAACAATTTAATTATTTTGCAGATTCTATTGATGTCAACGAATTGAAGCAATTTCGGAAATAAAGTAAAATATTCTAGGAGTTGTATAAATTTTATAATATTATTGTTGAATTTAATATGATCATTGTTATTGTAATAATTGTAATGACTAATATTATTTAAAATTAATAAAGAATTTGTATATCATTTAACATATATTTATGTATCTAATTATACTTTTACTTTTAATTATATTTATATTTTCAGAAGGTAAATCGGAGGACGTACGGACGTGATTCAAAGGACCCCTGTCATTTCTAAAATAAAATTTAAAAGATTAAATTTTGGAATGACCAGAAAGCCTTCAAACGGCGTCCTCACTTTCCCTGGTTTACCATTTCTAAGTCCGTCTGACCATGGATCGTCGCGTCAGTGACGCGTATGCAGCAGATAGAAGGATATACAAAGAAATTGAATATATTTTCTTTTCCTATGAAAAGAAGAAATATTCAATTTCAATGTTTATCCTTCTACCTGCTGTATACGTGTCGCTGGCGCGACGATCCGTGGACAGGTTTTAATGTAACCGGTGCATTACACGTATACACATACCCATACGTCCCGATTCACACATTCACAGTTTAGTACGCACCTAGTAGGCAGGAGGCGCTACAAACTCTGCTTCAACTTTCGTAAGAGGGAAGCTTGGCCCCCCTGGTTCTGAGGTGCAGAGCCTGATATCAGTGCCTGATGTCAGATCGGCAGCAGATCGACAGCAGAATCTGCCGTGTGCTTGGCACAGTCAACAGCGCCATCTATGGGCCAGAATTACCAAACTATTCCCTACGTGTGACGTCACATGGCCGCCCCTACACACCAAACAAATGTAGCGTTATTGCTGTAGGTGTATCCCTACCCCTATATACCCGCCAGCAGATTGTGCAGTTCATTAAATAATTAATTCCACTTATTTCCAAAAATATTTATTCATTCTTTACAATTGTTACAGAATAATGTAAGTAGCGCATATAAATTCGAGGAAGAACATTCAATATTTACATTTATAAATTCATATATAATACGTCCCATAACCAATGGTACCTATTAGGTGCGATATGCGAAAATTTCATCTATTTTCGACTTATTTCTTCTGTAGAATCACCATATTCCGTATTGTGTTAGCGCTGAAAACAAATAGAACATTAGTATAAAATTAAACGTAACGTATGAATAAACAGGATACATGCGATACATACTTCAGCTCCATCTCCGCACAGCACACACCCTAGGCGATCATGCATGATCCTGCGAACATTAACATTTATAATAAAACATGTGTTAAATTATTATTTACGAAACAAGACGCTAAACATTCGCACTTGGCGCATAACCCTATTTTTGTGTCTTGCAGATAATGTGACTCTCGATTTCCGTGACGTAGATAATTGGAAATTATTCAATACTATAATTACATTTGCTTTCTGGATACATCGAGATGACTTGTCTGGATATTGATGCTTAAAATCGCGTGGAATATTTTTCGGTTTTGTCGGCACTGACTGCCACTGCCAGTGACTGCCACCGCCACCTCAGACCTCGCAACGAACGCAAACTGGACGTAGAGTCTTGACCAATCACGAGTTTCGGCACTATGGCGCAGCCAATCCGAGCGTAGCCCATTGTACCGCCACATTGGTACACGTGTTACATTTACATACCGTTTGTTCAAAGTAGTATCCGTTGTGCTTGAACACAAACGCTCGAAAAATATTCCACGCGATTCTAAACATCAATATCCAGACAAATCATTTCGAAGTATCCAAAAAGCAAACGTAATTATGGTATTGAATAATTTCCAATTATCTACGTCGCGGAAATCAAGAGTCACATTACCTACAAGACAGAAAAATAGGGTTGTGCGCGAAGTGCGAATGTTTAGCGTCTTGTTTCGTAAATAATAATTTAACACATGTTTTATTATAAATGTTGATGTTCGCAGGAGCATGCATGATCGCCTAGGGTGTGTGTTGTGCGGAGATGGAGTTGAAGTATTGTATATATCCTGTTTATTCATACGTTACGTTTAATTTTATACTAATGTTCTATTTGTTTTCAGCGCTAACACAATACGGAATATGGTGATTCTACAGAAGAAATAAGTCGAAAATAGATGAAATTTTCGCATATCGCACCTAATAGGTACCATTGGTTACGGGACGTATTATATATGAATTTATAATTATAAATATTGAATGTTCTTCCTCGAATTTATATGCCCTGCTTATATTATTCTGTAACAATTGTAAAGAATGAATAAATATTTTTGGAAATAAGTAGAATTAATTATTTAATGAACCGCACAATCTGCTGGCGGGTTATATAGGGGTAGGGATACACCTACAGCATAACGCTACATTTTTGTTGGTGTGTAGGGGCGGCCATGTGTGGTCACGCGTATGGAATAGTTTGGTAACTCTGGTCCTCAGATGACGCTGTTGGCTGTGCCAAGCAGACGGCAGAATCTGCTGCCGATCTGCTGTCGATCCGACATCAGGCTCTGCACCTCAGAACGCAGCCAAATGCGGACACAGACGACTACGGTTCTGACGTCAGGCTCTGCGCTCTCATGCCAGACCCTGCTACCAATCTGATGTCAGACTGGAGACAGATTGTTATCAGGGTTCAGTAAGGGTATCGTAATCAATAGACTATGCAAGTCTGCTAACAAAGTTGAACCTGTGGTTGACTTTTTTTTTGGATCCCTTATACCTACCTTATACCTACCTATCATATAAGTTCTCAATAATTAATTCCAAATTATATTATGTTCTTTTTAAATATACACTCTATACCGTTTATCACTCATGTCTGTACCAAAGGGTAGTACCCGTTAATAAATATTATTATTATTATTTTTTACTGGCGTGGTACACATGTTATACTGTACAGTTGCATTCGCGTTCGGCAGATGGCGACCGCTGTGTAGCGCTTTCTCACAAGTGAAGTCACTACCTCGCATCATTTAGTATGAGGATATGTTTTCAATCTTTTCATCATTCTGCTCAGTCACTACTCATCAGTCACTCAGGTTGTTCGCGCGCGGACGTGTTTCTCTACACAGTGTCTGATACTACCGTAACCGAATATCTTTTCTCGAACTCCGTTGCGGTGATAATCCTTGTGCTGGTATACAGTTCCATTGTTTAGGAGTGATAAAGCCGTTTGCTTTGCACTGCCTATTATAAGACTCTACCAAAATTGCTGCCTCTGGCATCCCGGACGACCACAGGGACCCTGACGACCCTGTCCAAAATAATGATGATGGTCCAGGTTTCAATTTAGATGACCTATCCACCTCCAAACTTGTAAGTAACTCTGTTTTTACTGCTCCATTCACTAACATGTACATGCATACCGGTAAGCGCCCCGCCGAGAGCGCTATAGATGTCCAACTTCTGAATTCTTCCTCTGAAATATCCGATCGCTCCTCGCCCGCCGATTTATCGAACCTAGGGGTCGGGAACCCTACTGGAAAGAAAAAGTCCAAAAAAAGGAGAGGCAAGAGTTCCTCTGACGGACCAAATTCCTCAGTTCTGTCTTCGTGCAGTGCGCCTCCTCTGCCACCTTCAATCCCAATATCCCTTCCTATAATTTCACGTACGGATCACGCCACGAATCTGGAAGTCATACCCAACATCATCGTTCAAAATCGTTTTAACGCTTTGGCCGCGTTCAAATCAAACCATACGATTATTGACTAACTCGACCTCTGATTCCAAAAAAATGCCACCGGAAGTTTCCATATCTTCCTCAACCAAAACAAATCAGCCTACAATCCTGTAACACCCGGCAATCCTGTAAACAGTAACACCAAACCCCCCCCCCCCTTGTACATTTCAAATTTTTGCTACAGCATTCCGAAGTTCGAGCGAGAGCTCGCTCAAGACTTCGGTAAGACCTTCAATATTAAATACTTGGGCAACAAAATTAGATTGCAATTTGACAACATAGACTCCTTTACTAAGTTTAAAGAGGCGCTGAACGACGAAAAAGTTCCTTACTTTACTTTTTCACTCAACGCCGAGCGCACACTGTCTATGGTCCTTAAGGGCCTCTCCGAGATTCCTGTCGAGGATGTTTTATCCGAACTTAAAACCAAGGGGCTAAACCCCTCTTCATGTTCAATCTTAAGTGCTAGAGGTCGCAACGGCCCCTCCAATTACGCCCTGTACAGGGTGATATTTCCCACGGGCACTGCCCCCAACAGTGTCACAAAGGTTAACTCGATCTTCAGTACTCGCATTTATTGGGAGAAATTTCTCTCCAGAAAAAACTACACGCAGTGCTATAGATGTCAGGCGTTTGGCCACTCTGCCTCCAATTGCAGATTGACCGCCAATTGCGTTAAGTGTGCTGGGGCTCATCACTCCTCTGAGTGTCAGAAAACTAGGGACTCCCCCCCACCTGCGTTAACTGCATGGGACCTCATACTGCCAATTTCAGTCAGTGCCCATCACTTCTTAAATTTCTAGATAAACGCAAGAATAAGCCCATTTCACCTAACGGCATATTAATTAACAAAGCTCACAACCTCAAAGCCGATCCCCCCCTCTCTGCTTTTCCTCCTCCTATTACTTCCCATCCTCTCTCCTTGTTACCTTCCACCTTCCCTTCCTACTCCGCTGCCGTTACAGGTATCCACAGAATCCCCACTGCCACCTCCCCCCCTCTCCCTACCACCATCGGGGAATCAGCTGGTCTGCGCTGCGATAGCGGGTCACCATTCGGTGTTCAACCCATGTTTGAATTAATGTCGGCACTTAAAGAACTCAATTCTATTGTGAATGTTGAGCAAATGCTCCTTCTTACTCGATCACTAATCGAGAACCTCAGACCCTGTCGCACTCTGGCCGAAAAATTCCAGGTCTTTTTTACAATGCTGAGTAAGTTGGACACACTCGATGTCTCTCCCTAAAATAATGTTGTGGAATGCAGGTTCGCTTCCTCGGAAGCGAAGCGAGCTGATCCTCGCGTTGGCCGGGCTGAGGGCTGGCATTATCCTGGTCACGGAGACATGGCTTTCGCCTACCGACGTGCTTTCCCTTCCAGGCTACTCGATGGTTCGCGCGGATCGCCCCACAAGGGGGGGTGGCGTTGCTATTTTTATTCATGAAACTATCAAATACACTAGATTCTCGACCGCTGAATTTCCGTCGTGCGAGGCGTGTTTCATTAGGCTCGCGGCCCCTCGGATCACTATAGGTGTCATATACGCACCCCCCTCTGCTATCAAGGACTCGGGTGTTTTCGACTCCCTTATACGTTTGGGTTCCCCATTTTTGGTCGGGGGTGACTGGAACGCCAGACACAATTCCTGGAATAACTACTCCACCAACATGGCTGGCAGGATACTGTACGATCACTATTGCAAAAACCCCTACCGCATTATTTATCCTGACTCATTTACCTGCTTTCAAGGATCCACTCGTCCGTCTACCATTGACTTCTTCATCACAAATTACCACACTAACCTTAACTGCTGTACCACGGACGACTTTGACACGGTTCATCGTCCCGTCATGTTAACTGCAACTCACAGTCCTGCCCTTCCTGGTATCGACGCCACCACTGATTGGGAGAGTTTCAACAGTAACACTCAACGTCACCGAATTAAATATAATCTTCCAACTACTACTGACATTGACAATGCCATCAAGGAGCTCACCTCCTTCCTACATGGATGTCGCCGGAAAGCCTCCGTCGTCTCTACGACAACTAACAAGGAGGCTCACCTCCTTTCTGATCCCATGCTCTTGTCACTGATTCGGCACCGCCGAGCCTTACGTCGTAACGGACAACGCTATGGAATGCACTTTATTGCTCCGGCGATCCGTGATCTAACGGCTACCATACGTAAAAGAATAATATTTCTCCGTATACGTCACTGGGACCGCACGCTCAGATCATTTACCAAGCCTGATCCCACCTTTTGGGCGACGTACAGGAGAATTACCAGTACCAAAGAGTCCAGGACGCTGCCCCCTCTCCGTGATGGTCCGGATATTATAACCTCGGACGATGGCAAGGCGGACCTACTGGTTTCCACTTTCCTAAGGACTCATGACCACGCGGTACGGCAACCCTCACCTAACACTGCACTGGTCACGGGCTTCATTTCCACGTTGAACGACGCTCCAACTGAAGGGTTGCCTGGCGTTCCACTCTCCCCCGATCAAACCTACAATTTCATTAAACACATGGCCATGAGAAAGGCCCCCGGGGGCGACGGTATCTCGGTGCCTATGCTGAGACACTCCTCGCGCAAAGTCATATGTCAGTTGTATTATATTTTCCGATGTTCTGTCTCTCTTGGATACTTTCCCACTGCTTGGAAAATATCCAAGGTTATTCCTATTCTAAAGCCCGGTAAACCGCGCGAGCTTCCTAGTAGCTATAGGCCAATCAGTCTTTTGCCTATTATTGGCAAACTGTTTGAGAAATGCATCCATGCGCACTTAAATTTCAATTTCTTTCAAATAACAACATTATTTTTGACCAGCAGTTCGGTTTTCGCGAGGGTCACTCCACCATTCAACAAATCTTACGTATCACACAGCATATTACCCACCAACTAAACACCAACCGCAGTACAGCAATGGTACTCCTTGACCTATCCAGAGCATTCGATACGGTTTGGCACGACGCCCTTTTATACAAACTGAGTCTGGTCGGATTCCCGACGGGCCTCATTAAACTCATCGCGTCTTATCTAACGGACCGTCAGTTGTCCGTTTCATACAGGGGTGTCAAATCCAACACCCATCGTGTGCTGGCTGGAGTGCCACAGGGCTCCATTCTCGGCCCTACGCTTTTTAACATTTATATAAACGATTTGCCCAAACTCGCCGACTGCGAGCTCGCTCTCTATGCGGACGATACTGCGATATATACCTCGTCGTGGCACCTTTCTCCCATGGTCCTTCGACTCCAGACCTACCTGGATCTCGTCCTACAGTTCTTCTCGGCTTGGAAGCTTCAGATCAACCCGGGAAAAACCGAGGCGATCATTTTTTCTATCCGTACTACAGTCCTATCCGCTATGGACAAACACAAATTGTTCATTTGCAACAATACTGTTCCCTGGAGTAAGCAGGTCAAATACCTGGGAATTTTATTGCATCAAAAAATGGCCTGGAATGTTGCCGTTTCCGACCGAATCGACAAGGCCCTAAAAGTCTCTGGAGTTTTATATTCCCATATCAGTTACAAGTCTCCTCTTAATTTACAGTTGCGTATCAATATCTATAAGACCTGCATCCGGCCAGTGCTCACTTATGGCGCCCAGGTTTGGTGGAATACCACCAAAACTAACCGGGTTAAACTTCAACGATTCCAAAACAAAATTCTCAAAATAATAACTGGATCTCCCATACTCTATCCCTCTGGGGCACTGCACTCCGACGACACGAATGTCCCCTATATTCACGACCTCATCCAACGTACCATAGATAATTATCAGGTCTCTGATCATATCAACCCTTTGGCTCGCCGCACTGGCCAATATGAAATTAACAAAATTCCGTACAGGTTAAAAATTCCTTTTCCCCTCTCCAGATAGCCTAACACTCTTGTTACTCGTAACTATCACTTCCTAACGTTCCCATGCGCGTTATCTGCTGGTTTTTCTCTTTTCGTGTTTGTCGTATTGTGCTGTCTTGTGCTGTCCCCTAATTATGCTTTTTACAGGTTCCACTTCAACCTGTATTCAAGTCTTGCGGTTTTTTGAAACTTTTCCGCAACCTCTACTACCATAACGCAAATTTCACATAAATTTTGGTAACGCCATTATCACACATTGGCCGGTAACTGGGCATCAGCTCAGAGGGACGGCCCATAGGGTGTGGGATCACTCCCCCTACTGCAGGGATATATAAAAAAAAAAAAAAAAAAATCTTTTTATCATTCTGCACTTTACAAAGCATTTTTCAAGTGTCTTTCAGGGCAATATTACAAACGTCTTTGTCAGGACTATTAATACTCAATTTAAACAGTCCTTTTTAGGGCTAGTCCTTCATCAGTTCTTTTTAGAACTATTTTTTTCATCAGTTCTTCTCAGAATTGCTTCACTGATTGGTTGTGCTTCTTTGCACCAAGTTTTGAAATATTTATCCCGAAAGCAATTTTGTAATTAGATTATTTCAGAGTCCTTACTGTGACCTATGGGGAAATAGAACTTGTTTCTCAAGCAGTTACTTTCTGATACATTATCAATTACTTTCAACTCATAATTATGTCGGGTAAACGCAGAAAGGCTATCAATGAACGATAAACGAAACACTCAGACAGATGTATTAATCCTTTTTAAAATACTAGCCATGTTGGTAAAAGCTTGCGGCATATTTCAAAAAGAATTTCAAAATTGTTCTCACATTTACCTGAAAATTCAAAAATTTGTCACGACTGCAGAAAATTGTGTGTTCAAAATTTGGAATTGCGATCTGCAGATGACACCTTAACTGAAGAATCGCAATGTAGCGATGTGGATTATAATGTATCGCCAACTAAAAAAACATGTTTATCTAGAGAGCAAGAGTTAGAAGAACTTTTGCTCGGTCTGAAACAAAAATTCACAAGTTTGCTGTAAAATGATCCACTGCGTGTTACTATTCTTACAGTGGCCCCTGAAAGTTGGAGCATCCGCAAAATAGCTGTAGAATTTAATACTTCTTTCAGAATGGCAAAACACGCTAAAGATTTGAGAAAATCAGGTGGAGTGTTAGCATCGTCACCATTTAAAAGAGGAAAAAATGTGTCGGAGGAGACAGTCTCGAAAGTGGTTGAAGTTTACGAAAACGACTGTGATAGTAGAATTATGCCGCACAAAAAGGAGACTGTAACTGTGAAAATTGATGACCGTAAAGAAAAAAGACAAAAGCGCCTTTTACTCTGTGACATAAAAGTTTTACAAATGAAATTTAAAGAAAAGTATCCAACATTTCCGATTGGCTTCTCCAAGTTTGCTGAACTTCGGCCGAAATGGTGTGTTACTGCTGGAACACTGGTGTGTGTGTGCATTATCCATCAAAATGTGAAAACAATGATCGATGCTATTAACTTAGGAACGCTTACTAAAAATTTGAAAATTCCCTTAAATGACTACAAAGATTGTATGCATTTTGTGCTGTGTAAAAATCGTCGGACTGTCTGTTATTTGCGCGAATGCATTGTCCTGCCATGAAAGAATTTTCCAACTATGTTATTGAAGTTTTAATGCAAAACAATATTTTACTAGTCATTTTTAGTATGTGGCAATCGACTGACCGATGCACTTTAAAACAAGAATGTCTTCCTACAAAAGATTTTGTTGATCAACTGTGCGATTTTTCTTGGAATCATTAATAACTCATCATATCATCTCCAAATCCCAGTCGGAATATTTGGTAGCACGAAAACAGCGTTTAAGGGGTTATACCTAGTCAGAAAGTCGAAAAAAATCGATTATTCAAAAATGATATTTGCTGAAAGTACATCCTTTTAGGAATATTTCCCCAAAATTTGAAGTGGATCCGATCAAAATTGACGGAGATATATCCTGTCACGTACACATACTTCTGAGCGTTCGGAGCACCGCTGTCGTTTCGCGCAGGTAAATCGCGTTAGCTTCGTCAGAAACAATGTTTTTCCTTTCTACCTGACCGCGAATCGTCTATTGTCTACTACTAAGGGGTGTATTTTTATGAGTACATAATAAACGACCTCTATAGCAACGTCGTGTCCCGGTTAACCCAGTTTTAGACAAAATTCAGGGACGCTCACAGTGTGTCATTTGACACCGTGCTAATCGTTTGCGTTTCTGTAGTTTTGTGTTCTGTCAGTAATTATGAGTGCGAAAAAAGGTTCGAGAGAGTTAAGAAAGATCACAAACTTTCAGAGATCGAGGCAAAAGAATAGGAAAATTGTTTCCATTAAGAAGACGGCGGAGCATAGTGAAAACAGTTTTAGTGCATCTGCAAAAAAATTAAGATGCAAAAAGAAATAGTTGCGTGTAATAGTAGCATAGAGTATAGAGTCTTGAACTTTATTACAGTGTTTGCTGCAATTTCAACTTTTGTAAAGTGTAGAAAGTGGGACGGAAATATCAAATTCAAAACTGCGAATACACGTGGCTTTGGCTTCAACATTGCATTAGTTTTCAACAAATGCGCGCCTAAGATTATTTCTTCGAGCCCCTTCATTGGACATACTTATGAAATAAATAGACAATTTATTTTTGTCGTGAGAGTGCTGGGATTGGGATTGAAAGGTGCTCAGAAATTTTGTGGGCTAATGGATATGCCATCGTTTCTTCAACAGAGCACATACGACATGATCGTTAAAGATATACACGGTTGTGTAAAAACGGTTGCGGAAAAAGTTTTTAAAAGTGCAAGTAAGGAAGAAATAGCTGAGATATGTACAGCAAAAAACGTTAAAGAAACGTGTGAATTAACTATATCGGGAGATGGAACGTGGAAAAAGCGAGAATTTACGTCCTTGTACGGTGTTTCATCGTTAATTGGGTATTATACTGGGAAAATTGTCGACATTCTCGCAAAAAGTGCCTATTGCAAAATGTGCGAAGTTTGGAACAAGAAACAAGATAGCGCAGATTCTGAGGAATGGTTGGAAAAGCATGACGGGGAATGTTGTGCCAACCATAAAGGGTCTTCCAGGAAGATGGAAATAGACGCAATCATAAAGATGTTCAACCGATCATAAGAAAAATATGGTGTGATGTACACGAATTACATTGGAGATGGTGATTCGAAAACATACACCGGATTCGTAAATGCTGCTCCATATGGCGACATACCGATAACCAAGAAAGAATGTATTGGACACGTTCAAAAAAGAATGGGATCTCGTCTTTGTGAGTGTGTAAAAAAATCAGTTATACTAGTCAACAGTAAAGATAATAAAAATAAGAAAATAACGCTCGGAAGTAAAGGCAAGTTGACCGGTAAAATGATAGACAAATTATCTGTTTATTACGGTTTAGCAATTAGACGGAATAGCGATTCAGAGGAGAATATGTATAATGCGATATAGGCAACGTATGATCATTATAGTTCCAACGATGCTAAACCATAAAAGGTGTCCGACACACATGACTATCAACCTTTACCTGAAGATGTGTTGAGCACTTTACAACCAATTTATGAAGATTTGAGTAAAGATACTTTACTGCAAAGATGTTTAGGTGGATTTACTCAAAACAACAATGAGAGCTACAAGTATCTAATTTGGAAGATAAGTCCAAAAATTATTCCAAGCGGATCAGTTATTGTAGAATTAGCGGCAAACATCGCTGCCTGCATGTTTAATGAAGGCACAGGAGTACTGCTAATAATGATGTACTCCATGGGAATCAACACTGGTCAAAACGCCCATGAATTTGCAAAGAAAGAAGACGCGGAGCGCATCAGCATCTCAGACAAGAGAGCGCAAGAGAGTACCCGGGGACAAAGAATGCTCCGTAGACAAAAGCAGATCGACGTTTTGGAGGCAGCAACTACAGCAGAAGGTTTTCTATATGGGCCTGGAATAGATGACTCCATATAAGTTAAAAATAAATTTTTTAATTAGGTGTAATCAGCTTCTGAAACTTTAAACGCGTTTTTTTCGAAACAATGTTTTCAAAAACGGTGAGTAAGATATCTCAACAACCACTGCACCAATCTTTCTAAAATTTTGTGGGCTTATTTTTTATATAAAAATCTACAGAATGTCGTTCGCATTTTTTTCAATCTAGGGGAAGGTGGGGCAAGACGGGGGGCGGGCAAGACGGGGTACCCCCCGTATCTCGTGAAACAAACGCACGAACCAACATTGAGCATGCGCGTTAGACGTGTTGTTACCGGGGCCGCCACTGCGCAGCGAGTCAGTGAAACACGTGGACGCGTGACGAAATTACGTCAACATTTATAATTTATTGGAAATTCTTCCCTGTTTCTTTCTTTGTATCACCCGTGACAGTGACGTAATAATATAAAAGATCATCGGTGAATGTATGTGTTTCTGAAGCGGAATTTACTAGGGTATAAGGTACGTATGTTGTTTTATACTTTTGGTAATAATGTTTCGGGCAGTGTTCATATGATTGTAGTGAGACGAGATGGGGCATGATGGGGTACTGAAAATGAGCGGTACCCCATCATATACCCCACCCGTGGGGCAAGATGGGGAGAAACGACTTCTTCTGAATTTTTTTAATTATTCTATTAAAACCAGTCAAGAATCGGTTGATTGATAGTTAAACTGAAAGACTTATTACCAAAGAATGGTTCAGGCATAAAATTGATTAGTTGATTATGAAAACCTATGTTTTATTCATCATCAAATCTTCAGTACCCCGTCTTGCCCCACCTTCCCCTATATTTTCGATTTTATCAACGAAAAATGGCCGTTTTTCGCGCGAAAATCAGGACTTCAACCTTTAAATAGCCGCTATTTTATTTTAAATTAATATTTCGGAAATGCCCCCCCCCCCCGTCAGTCGAAAGATACATTAAGAATATACTAACGAAATCTTTTTTGTTTTTTTATTCTAGATAATCTGGTTCCGAATGGCAGTGCTCACCGCAAAACAACTTTTTAGAAAGGCTTTTTGGATATCGGTTGTAATTTTATTATAAACATAAATATTTTTTACAAAAAAATTACCAAATCTTCTTTAAATGTTACTCTTTTAACCACAAAAAGTTTTGTAAAAATACATGCTTCCGTTTTTTCAAAAAAAATTCACAAACATTCGTCTCTTTTCGGCCTCCTGACTAGGTATAACCCCTTAAGGGAGGAGGACATGGAAAAAATCGCGATTTTCGACCATTTTTAAGAATTTTTTTGCATTTTTGGCAAGTCTGAACCCTTGTTCAACCGTACATACAGTGACGGACAAAAGAAAGTTTAAAGTTGGTACCCGTGTACATGAATATTAGTAACTTTCGTACTAGAGTGTTTTCCTGACGTTGGTAACATTGATATAGTCGGGGGCCATTCCCCCACTCTATACGACATAAAACGTCTATGCTTTATGCGACTGTTTTCCCATAGTACGTTAACAATTCAGTTCATTCGAAACATGCAGCGGACAAAAGTAAGTTTAAAAGCTTTAACATTGTCATAATCATATCATAACATCATAAACTAGTAAACATTTGTTGATCTTTCACTTCCCTTCTATATATGCATTGATTTTAATAATCATATGCATCCTTAATTACACAGATGAATGGAAATAATAGAAAATCCGTCGATATTAGGCGCCTCATTGTTAGACACAGAAAAAATGGATTAACATTTAAAGATATTTCAAGAAGGTATGAAATTTCTATGAAGGGAGCTAAAAAAATTTGCAATAAACAAAAAAAAATGGAACAGTCAATAATTTAATCAAATTTGGTAGACCATGGAAAACATCGCCAAGAGATAACAAGATGATAATTCATGAAGTAAAAAAGAATACCGCCATATCAGCACGAGCCGTGAAAGAAAATTTAAATATTGCCATATACACGAAAGAACTGTGAGAAGGAGGTTGAATGGAAACGTATTAAACAATTATATAGCGGAAAAGAAACCCTTTATTAAGGCTAGAAATCAGAAGAAACGCCTGCTATTTGCTAAACAGCATTTTAACAAGCCCTTATCATTTTGGAAAAGTATTATATCGTCTGACGAATCAAAATTTGAATTAATGAAACAAAGAAAAAGGGTATGGTGTAAGTCATCAGACCGCCTTAAGGGGGTATCCTACCCAAAAATTCGATTTTTTTTTTGATTTTCTAATAGTTTAGGGTTTCGAAAATATGTCCCTAAAATATTAAAGTGAAATTCGAAAAACTCCCTGAGTTATAGGGGCTTAAGGCCGCAGCGTGGCCGGCAGTCGTTCCCTCGACTCTTGTATCCATTGTATACAGGCCAGAGATGGGCAAAAATTATTCGTCATGTGTCGAATACAGTTAACTCGGGTTAACGAACGAATGACGATTTTTTTTTATCTTATATTCGTTATTCAAAATTTTATTTAAATAAAATTTTTACCCATTTTTGCTGTAATACAGGCTTGAGGCATACTGTGCAGTCTTTTGTGCAGTTTGATGCTACGTTTCTGTTACAAACAGTCAGTCTACTGTAGCGACTTCGTCGCTAGCATGCCTCCATGTTTTAGATAGAGCTTTCCGCAGCGTAGGTACGCTCGGGTTTTTCCCCGTGGGCCTGGGTGAGTCAGGCTATGACCGCGTTACCCATCACGCAGCCAGCCTCGCCCAGGTCAGTATTTTTCGGCATGCGGAAGTGGATACCTTCCGCTGTCCACGCATTTTCACGCCGACTTTTTCCGCGCGTTTTCTTGAGGGACGCGATTCTCTGCGAGAGCTGTATAAATAGCCCTCCGAAGGTGCCGCGGTCTCTAAGTCTTGAACAAGCCCTCTGAGGTAATTTGTCGTGTAGTGCATCGTTAACCGTTTACCTTATTCCGCATAATCGGTTGATTCGATAATCCGCGAGTATCGCCATTTCGCGAGTAACGAGTATCGTCATTTCGTGAAACAGACTATCATTCATCTCTTATTTTTTAAAAATGGATAAGAAATACAAACGAGGTAGTCACGCGCGTAAGCCGGCACCACAAAAAAGAAGCTTTCACGGAAATCGGTACACTTCCGAAATTGATACTGACAATGAGTATGCCAGTACATCAGCGAAAAAATTGAAAGATAGTGGCGATGAAGAGTTTCGTACAAGCAAAGAATATGGGTATAGCATTCTCAACTTTGTTTCCGTGTTCTCTGCTATCAGTGTGCTTCTTATGTGCAAAAAGTGTAAAAAAAGACGTAACTTTTACTAAAGCAAGTCCTCGTGGGTTGGGTTTTACAATAGCAGTGGAATGCAGTTGTGGTGTGACGTATATAAACTCATGTCCTTTGATTGATAAGGCCTTTGAAATAAACCGCAGAATAGTTTTTGCAATGCGACTGTTAGGCGTTGGTTTCAAGGGACTCGAATTATTCTGTGGCATTATGGATATTGGTCACGGACTTGCGGCGAATACGTATTATGCATGTCTCGAAAATATCCATTGTGCCAGCGAAGCAATATATGATATCGTGACGAGAAAAGCAGCCGAGGAAGAGAAGGGAGAGAACGCGAAACACGGCATGGACTCATCAGAATTGACTGTTTCGGGAGACGGCACGTGGAAGAAAAGAGGTTACAACTCGCTGTTTGGCGTCACCACTCTCATTGGAGTATACTCCAATAAAGTCATCGATACAGTCGTGAAATCGAGTTTTTGTCAATCATGCAATGTATAGAAGAATAAGACCGGCACTGCGGAGTACGAAACCTGGAAGAGTAGTCACGATGATACTTGCACAATCAATCATGAAGGTTCTGCTGGAAAAATGGAAGTGGATGCGGTAAAGGAAATGTTCTCGCGATCGATCGACAAGTTTCAAGTGAAGTATACGAGATATGTAGGAGACGGAGACAGCAAAACATATAAATCTCTTGTAGAAACTCCAGTTTATGGTAAAGACTTCGTTGTTCAGAAGAAAGAAAGCGTTGGGCACGTTGAAAAACGTATGAGTACGAGACTACGCAATGCCAAGAAACAAAACAAAGGCATCGGTGGAAAAGGAGCAGGTAAATTGACAGACAAAGTCATCAATGAACTGACTACGTATTACGACTTGGCAATACGAAGAAATGCAGACTCAGTACCACAGATGAAGAGAGCTATATGGGCCACATTTGACCATAAAAGATCGACCGACGAGAGTCCACACCACGAAGGCTGCCCAGAAGGCCCCACGAGCTGGTGCACGTGGCGTAGAGCGAAGGCTACAGGAACACTGGACACTTTCATACATGGCAAACCACCGCTGAGCGATGCTGTCTTGAAAGTCATTCGACCCATTTATGAGGACTTAAGGGGGTAGACACGTCACGTGACCTGGCCGATTTGGCAGGTCGGTATTACAGCGGGTTTTTTCTGCACAGATATGGTAATACCCATAGATACGCGGCTGTCTGATGAACGCGAGAGGGAGCTGTTTGCTATTTCCATATTCTATTCTGAATGTGGAAAGAAATTCTCAACTCTTGCGTTGTACTTGTAAAAATTTAAACGGAAAGTCTGCTGGTACTGCAAACGTAGAAAATTCATTGTACATTTTAATTACTTGAAATGTGCTTATGCTACAATATTCTACGTTGGCAGTAAGGAATTATAAGTGAAAAGGAAAAATAGATAAGGGGATGTACCCCAAAAAATGAAGTTCTTTGGGTTAGACATTTTTTTATTAGCAAAACACTGAAACAGAACATGAAATACACTTATTACAATATAATTACGTCATATGCAGGAAACAGTTACGCACAAACATTATATATAAAATTGTGTTGGATGTTGAATTGGGCTAGTGAAAATGCGCAGGCTGGAGGCGCGTGATTATTATGTGGTCCCCTGCTCGAAGTGACAGAATATAAAACCTATGTATATGCTATATGACAATAAATGTTGGGCGGCTAGTTCGTTCTTTTGCGCTATATTTGTGAACTTTTTATCATCCTTCCGAAGCATTATTATTACGCCACAACAGTATCTTTAGGAAATTGGATATAGCATACAGATTATATTTTCTGTCACTTGGAGGAGCGGATTTTCTATCCTCGAAGTGACAGAAAATATAACCTCTATGCTATACCCGATTTCCTGAAGATACTGTTACGGCGTAATAATAATGCTTCGGAAGGATGATAAAAAGTTCACAAATGTAGAGCAAAAGAATGAAGTAGCCGCTCTACATTTATTGTTTATTAATTTCCTTAATTATGGTCCGAATTATATCATTCTTGGGGCCAATTTGATCGAGAAAACATAAGGAATCGATTGACGTCACTTTCGCAAAGATCTGATTAGAAATTGCAGAACTTCAGATCCGTCACTGCTTAGTGTGCAACATTGTATAGCCCCGCTGGTTTTGAGCGTCGAAGCCCACAAAACTCAGCGAGACACATGATTGTTGGCAAGCATCGCATTTGACGATTCTAGCTAGCGAATCACCTCGTATAAATGCTAATAAATGATAGTGTGAAGTACGCAAATGGTTAGGCTCGGATTATCGGGAAAGACCTACCCACCCCACTGTTTTGCTTTCTCGTTGCGAGCGAGGACCTTCGGGCCCGAGTAGACCACCCGTTGACAGCCGAGAGTAATAAAACCGACGGACCAGATAAAATGTTTATGTTTTTGATAACTGTTGATGAAAGTATTACCAATGGAGTTTTTAGGGTTTCTCGATGAAAATGATGCCAAACATGGAGCAATTCGGTCCATTTTTAGTGAACGTAGTAAGTGTCCTAATCATGTATTCATAAGAAAAAATAGGCTGAATTGCTTCGCGTCTCGACTCATTTTCGCGGACATAAACGCACCAATCCATCGGTAACACTCTTATCAAGGTGTAATGAGAAATATGAATATTTTCATATTCAGTACTCGATGAGTCAAGTCGCCGTCGACCGAGGGTCTCTCGCTGGTGCGCCGCTATTTCACTCGCACTCGGTTTACGTCATTCAGTCTCCTTGTCAAGCGGTTCGGGCGAGGGCCCTGATAAATGTGAATTTATTTGGGAAACCAAAGTCGCGTCATTCGTGACCCCTACTCGCGAACATATATATGCTCTATGTACGAGAAAAAGCAATGATGACTTGAATCAAGACTTGAAGCAACATTTCTAATAGGGAAATGCATGAAACTTTGGGATCAGGAATTCCCAACCAAGTAATGCATATGAAAGAACTGACGAAATTCAACAATAGTTCGTCGTCTAAATTGTACAATTAAAGTATTTATTTGACGTGAATATAAAGTTTGTCAGCAAAGTCTTTCTTGATGTGAGTTCTATAGAAGGCTAACTTTCCTTCGCAATGGAAAGTCTTCTCTTGTTCTTCACGCTGGCAATCATACGACTCGCTGAGTTTCGTGGGTTTCGATGCTCGAAACTAGTGGGGCCGTACAATGTTGCGCACTAAGCAGTGACAAATCTGCAGTTCTGCATTTTTAATCAGATCTTTGCGAAAGTAACGTCCATCAATTCCTCATGTTTTCTCGATCAAATTGGCCCCAAAAATTATAATATTCGGACCATATTTTGAAGGAAATTACGTGCAACATTGTTTGCACGATTGAAAGCTCGTTTCGTTAAAAATAGTCCGATTTAAATTATTTTCTGTCAATTTAATCGGGAGAATGCCAGGAATCCATTTGTGTCACTTTCATATTGATACGATGAAAAATGAACAAATTCTGTTTTTAGTAAAGTCTCGTTAGCCGCTCGCTGGTCAGGACAGGCGGTGAGCCCGTATCGTGAACGGAGCCCTAATTCCAAGTGTGAGTTTCTCGCTTCTTTCTGGCCGAAGGGGGGAGCGAGATGGAATGCTTTCCGTGCGCGGCGGGCGTGCGCAATGGTCGCAAGCGCTTACGAGTTACGGCGAGCATGGGAACCGCTTCGCAAAATCTTGACGCAGGCCCGGCTCAAGTCTTTTTTACGCCCTAGACGAACTTCTCAAATTGCGCCCTTTATTATAATACATTTATTTGAGTACATTGATGTCCTTAGTCTTAATTTTTACTCGTAGTATAAAACCGTTGTAGTACAATTTGTAGTATTTCATTTACAAATTTTTTTTTAACAATGCCAACAATGAAAAGACCATTTTGCACCTCTTGTCAACCTTACGCCCTAGCAGTTACCTATTTTTTCAGAATAAAGTCATAAATAATCTCAAATAAATGTATTATAATAAAGGGCGCAATTTGACAAGTTCGCCTAGAGCAGTGATGAGCAACCCGCGGCCCGCGGGCCACACTTGGCCCGCCAGCCGCAGACCTGCGGCCCACCTGAACATCGTCATATCTGTTTTTCATGAACGAGCTTGACAATATAAGGTGTGAATATTGCGGCCCGCGTAGAGAAGTATGTTTCCACTTGTGGCCCACTTCTGACAAAAGGTTGCTCGCCACTGGCCTAGAGCGCAAAAAAGATTTGAGCCGGGCCTGCCTCAAGATTTGCGAAGCGGTTCCCGTGCCGCCGTAAGCGCTTGTGACCATCGCGCACGCCTCTCGCGCGCACAAAGGACGGAGTGTCAAGTGTCTGAAAGAAGGAGCAAGACAAAATATCAACGCGTCGTCTGCTCGTACTGTCCTGACTCGCTTTCAGTGCCTGCGCTCGCTCTCGTTTCATCTCGCTCTCGCCTTCGCCGGACAAGACTGAAACAGAAGTGGTGGGGATAGCGAAAAGTCCGTATCGTGTACACCAAACCGAGACCGCAACGAGACTTTACTGTAATCGATGACACATTACCAAGCAACGGTGATTTCGCGCGGCTCGGACCACAAAGGTTCTCGTAGGTTATTCGAGCTTCTAAGATCGTATTCAGATATACCCTTCGGTGCCCACGGAACTCCAACTGACAAATCCACGATCGTCAGATGGTGGTGACTGATTTCTCCTCGATCGCTGTTCACGAAAACGAATCGACCGGCGAATATATCTGCATACGATCTTAGGATAAAAATACGATGACAGATGAAATAGTATTCGAAGCTCAAGATGAAAGGCCTTCGAATAATCAAAGGAAACTAAATATCCGAAGCTAAACAGAATTTTAGATTTAGAGTACACACACCCTCCCCGAAACCTCTTGTCGATCGGCCACTGGGGCCATTCGGAAGTATATTCTTTTATTTAAATAATGCCCATCTCTGCATAGGACCGTAAAGAATTACAAAAAAAAATCAGGGAGTCAACTGTTGACCGATTTGGAGACTTTTCCTTGTTACATGTTACATACAATAGTCGGAAGAATAATAATAAGAGCAATAATTGCAAATAATTGCCAGAACTTCCACATTCTGAAAATATGATATCAGTAAATCAATATTTCCAGTATTAGTAAAAAAGTTCCAATTTCTCTTTTGTTATTTCAAATAATGTGATCATATAATTATAACATAAATTCGACAGCGATTTCAAGTGATGTATGTGTCACGGTAAAACCATTAATTTAATAAATGAATACAATTCCCAGCAGTTCCTGGTTAATATATGCCTAAAATGCATATAACCTAACCTACAATCGTACGAAAATGCATACATTGACTGCATCTCGCTTTTACTGTGGCACATGTATCCAGCTAACGCTTCAGTTTTGCTATGATTCCACGTTGGCAGTCCTCCCGAATAGACGTCATCTCGTATCCACTAGCTGAACTAAATTTGTCACGTGTCTTGCTCTGCATTATCACCAATATGGCGGAACTCGTATTTGGGAATGCAATCACGAAATTACGTTGTTTGTCCTTATATGACCAGATTTTGGGCTGGGTGAGGTATCATTCGAAAGAGGAAGCTTCAATGTAGCCCGCTCTGGTCATCGTTTGAGTCATAAAACTCTTTTAATGATTTACAAATACTTGGAATCTGCGAGGGTATTTTGTCGATTTTTTCTCTACTTTGGACACTCATATTATCAGATATCAACACAATCTCGTTGAGCCATGACCAGAGCGGCCTGCACTGAACCTTCCTCTTTCGTATGAGACTTCACCCAGCCCAAAATATGATCATATAAGGACAAACAATGTAATTTCCCAAACCCATGTTTCGGGTCAGATTGTGTCGGTATACAGCGCGCTGCATTACCCGTGTCTACCCCCTTAACATCGGAAGATTTATTGGAGCGATGTCTCGGAGCGTTTACACAAAACAATAACGAAAGTATAAATTCGTTAATCTGGACGTTTGCTCCAAAACATTTGCACTGTGGTAAGAACACTGTGAAAATTTCAAATTTCTTGGCCGTCGTCATTTTTAATGAAGGGTTTCGCAAGATTCTAAAAATCATGGAAGTAATGAGAATAAAATTGGGCCAGATCGTCAAAGCCTGCGTAGACGCCAGAGATGGCGAGCGCATACAAACGAAGTAACAGACGGTCGTCTGACGCATCTAAAGACGCTAGGACTGCCAGCAGAGAAGAGAGAGCTGCCCAACACGAATTTTTTGAAGCTGAGGAAGGTTTCCTCTACGATCCTGGTATAGCAGATTAGGGGTAAGTTACAGAAATTAGTTGTTATCTACCGTAACTTCAGTCACATAGGTCGTAACTGCATGAAAAACTTTAAACGCGTTTTTCTCGAAACAATTTTTTTAAATCGGGCGCACATTTTTCTCAAAAACTACTGGACCGATTGAGCTAAAATTTTACACACATTCAAAGTGAATGTGTACCTATAGCCCGAACTAGAATTATACCAATAGTTTTAATACAACCTCCCCCACACCTTGTTTTAGCTCAAGAAAAGTCGAAAAAGTCAAATATAAATTTTTAAACAGCTGCGATTTTGGTAACAATGTCCAGACTTGGTTACTTCTAGTTCGGGCGATAACTACACTCATATAGATTAAAAAAATCTTTGGTACTTTCGTTTCAGATGACTAGGACGACCGCAATTCGTGCGCCCGATGGGGCCGGTTTTTTATGACATGACCTGCGCTTCGACGTGTAACTTGTACAAATTTCAATATAATGCATTCCAAAAATTTGTGTTGATAGTTCAAGCACTACTAAATATGTGTGCAAAACCCCTGCCCTGTAGGTTTAATAGGTTTTCCAGAATTAATTTCCAAATATCACCTTCAAAAACGAGTGTCTAGACTAGAATACCCCCTTAAGAAGCAGAATGTCCAATCTACCATTAAATACGGCGGTGGCTCGATAATGCTTTGGGTCTGCTTCTCTAACACGGGTACTGGAAAATTAGTCAGAATTGAGGGGAAAATGACTGGTATTAGTTATGTTAATATTTTAAGCAATAATTTATTGCCGTCAGCAGAAAAAATGCACTTGGGATCATTTATATTTCAACAAGATAACGACCCCCAGCACACTTCAAAAGTGGCATCAAAATTTTTTGCCGAAAATAAAATTAAAAAATTCGAGTGGCCACCACAATCGCCAGATCTCAACCCGATTGAGAATCTTTGGACCTTATTAGATGAGCATATTCCTTTAAATGCGCGTACCAATAAAGAATCATTTTGAGAAGCAGTACAAAAAAAAGTGGTATACTTTTCCAATAAATATATTAGAAAACGTAGTTGAAAGTATGTCAAAAAGACTGCAAGCTGTAATAGACAGTAACGGAGGTCCTACAAAATATTAAAATTAATAAAACATTTAAATATAAACATTATGATCACAGAAATGTGGGATTAAACTTACTTTTGTCCATCGAGTTTTTTCAGTTGTTTCGTTGTTTCAAATAAACTATTAACTTTCTATTCCTTTCTGTATTTTTTTGTTTTCATTACTTTAAAAAGATGTAAATATTCATAAAAAATTCATTAGCGTTTTAAAATAAAGTTTTATTTTGTAGAAATCATGGTCTTTTTCGTATAATTTTCCTTTTAAACTTTCTTTTGTCCGCCACTGTAACATGGTTTGACATTCAGTATTGCCTTTCTCCCAGAAAAACTTATTTTTCCAAAACCTTGCGAAAGAGCCGAAAACCAAAACCTTCGTTTTTCGGTATATTTCTCTATTATTTAACTCTTTGAGTATGTTCAACCGCTGGCTAGTGTTTTGGGAAATCCAAATTAACTGCGTGGACTTGACATTGTTTATTTTCACCAATGGCCAAAATGCGTTTCACGATACTAAAACGCACGCGTGCTCTGTAACAGAATCCATTTGACTGCGCTTACTAAACTACGAACGCTTTCTTACAAAGTACAGTATGTGACTGAGTTCGTGGTCAGCCTGCGTATCCCTCGGCTATCGGTAACGCGGCCAATAAGTCAGCCATGTACAGTAGATAACTCTCTAAGCGGGCCCAAAAGGGTCAGTGGCTGCCGACAGAGGTCAGTCTCTCCGGGCGCTAGACTCCATATTTTTTGAAATCTTACAAAACTTCGGTTTACGTGAGAATACAGAGTGAGATTTTAAGGTGCAGTGAAATTAGCTTGTATAAAACGAGTGAAATGGACGTCATTAGCCGAAAATATCGCAAGAGTAAGAGTAGAGTGAAGCGTCCTATTAGTTTAGCAAAACAAGCGGCGGTAGCTGCTAAATTGAAAAGAAATGAGCCTGCAATAGATGATTCATCTAGTGCTCATTTCGCTAATGGGAAAGAGAAGGCGACTACTACTAAGAAACTGGAATACTTCAGAAATAATGAAGAAAAACCTGTTTTTGAAGTGCAGGATGAATTTTATATAGTGCACAGCTCTACAATTCAAGAGTTGGTCAAAAACTGGACCTGCAGTGTTTGCCACTCAAAAATGATTATTCTGCATAGTGACGTACAAGTAAAATGTCCATCTTTCTCAAACATATCGAAGGATGGAGATCACAGCTGCTGAAGCAATATGGAAGAGATCCATGGAACATTGTAACATGCGATACACCACAATGTTATCAGATGGCGATGCAAAGACTCACACCTATCTTCAAAGTTTGCAAGTGTACGGTCCTGACATTGACATCCGGAAAGAAGAATGTGTAAACCACATTGCAAAGCGCATCGGTGCTGGCCTTAGAAATGTTGTCAAAGAGTGGCGAGCCAAAAATGTGACACTTGGTGGCAAGGGTGAAGGCACACTCAAGGAATCTACCATTGACAAATTGACAACGTATTACAGGTTATAAAGCGATTACAGAAAACATATATAATATCAATTTGATATTTTCTGTCGGGTTGCAAAATTTACTTCTAATGTTACAGAAATGCTATTATAAAAAATATACCAACTGTAAAGGTCATGGAAGATGCTGTGATGGCTACTTTAGATCACTGTAGCTCTACAGACAGCAAACCTAACCATGCCAGATGTCCTAAGGGCAAGCAATCGTGGTGCTTTTACAATCGAGCAAAAAGTACTAGACGAAAACCAATGAGCCACACACACATGTAACTCATGCTGTCTCAAGATGTCGCAACCAAAGTGAAACCCCTATACGAAAGACTGTCAAATAAAAATTTACTCAAAATGCAGATGAATCTCTCCATGCAAAAGTATGGAGATTCTGCCCGAAGACAACATTTGTATCGAAGGCAAGGCTTAAAGTAGCTGTGGCACGTGCTGTTTCAGAATTTAATATGATATGATGATTGATAGTGAGGAAACAAACAGCTGGCGAAGTTATATCTGAAACAGCTATAAGTATAACTAGAGACAGAGACAACAGAGGAGAAACCTGCAGTGCACAACAGCATTCCACTACTGAAAGCGCTTTAAGAAGAAACAAAACACAAAGAAAATTGCTGCTGAGAGGAAGAGACGCAAGGGTGATGAGGATGTGCATCAACCAGGTGGATTTTAGACTATACAAAAAGGAAAAATGGTGTGGAATTTACTCTTTAGATTTAAAATGCATTTATCTCAAAACTTACTTTTTTAATATATTTAATGTTCCTTGCGCAAAACTGTTGGTCTGAATCTCTTGCAAATTGGCATACTTCAAGAGTAACATGACACCAAAAAAATTGTGTATCAGCATAAAGAAATCTACAAAACTCTTTGCGCTGTGCTTGCTTTTCCTCATAATTTTATCAAATTTTGCATTTTTGACATTTAATAAATTCAATCATTTTTAGCTTAAAAAGTATGAGACGTAGAAACTTCCCGATACGCAATTTTTTACTCTACTATGAACCTTTCTTCGCTGCAAAACCTGGAGGCTGTGGCATCACACACTTTGCGCAAGAACATTTTTGAAGTTATACTTGATTTTTGTAACGTAATGTAAATTCTATGAAAAATAATGATTAAAACTGAGTCCGGACTGGCATAAGGGCTTTACTTCAAACCTACTTCCTTCCCTTTAAAGGAATTCCACATGTCTCAAATATTTTCGGATTTCAAAATTTCAGTGTCCTCTTCCCTTAAACAGTAGTTTGAAGCCTTGAAAATAGAATGAAAAAGGTTCCAGCTTTAAATTCGGATTATTTCTCGAAGTACAGAGCCGTGAGCGTGTACTTGCGCGCGGACATCCGCCGAGTTGCGCGGAGACTCGCCGACCATGACCCACGCCGAGGCGCAGATGATGATTCGTAGGGTTTCACCTTTGAAAATATTTTCACGCAGTTAAAACTGTAAATGCTAGTAGATAGTTTTCTCTTGCCTGTCAAGCAGAACGCATCAATTCTCTAATGTGTTAAAAAATCAAGTGTTATTACGGATTTCATTTGAGAGTTTTTATACTCAATTAAACGTCATGACTAAGTCCATCGGAATAAATAGAAAAGGCTCACGAATTGTAAGTGGATGTGTGGCCAAACCGCGAAGAAGAATACGACCGCTAAAGCCGCATGAAATCAAAGCGGCATCTACAAGTGCTTCCGCGAAGAAATTAAAGAACAATGATATAGACGAAATACACATAAGCGCAGCACATGGGTATCGCATAATTAATTTTTTGTCGATGTTTTCAACACTTCGCGACTTTATCAAATGCAAGGCATGTAATGGAGATATTACATTCGCCGAATCGAGCATAGAGGGCTTGGATTTAAATTAGAAATCATGTGTAACAATTGTGAACCGCGGTACATTAATTCTTGCCCTCTTATCAAAAATGCGTACGAAATTAATCGACGTGTAGCGGCCATCGGCATGACCAAGTACGGACATTTGGCGTGCAGATGGTCGGCATGGTTTATGACACGCGCGCCAGCAAAGCTATTTTTGAGTAAGCCGCTTTTCGTTCCTTTCGTGATTGAATTTTGAACAAAGCATGTTTTCGCACCTCGGGGGAAATCCCGCTGCATTGGCAGGAGCATTCTTCCCGCCAAATCTCACCCCCGTTACGGTAAAGCGCGCCGAAGACGCGCCAAATAGGTGGCGCGATTTTGGGACACGAAAAGTACCGATTGGTTGACACCGGCATCGGGTCAACCAATTAGGAGGTGTTTCTTGTCGCGCGCGTCTTGCCGGAAAATTGTGCGTCCGGCAGACGCGAGTCATCGCCCACACCTTGACAAGGACAAACGTCTTGTCTGTTATAAGACATAGAAATAAAGAGACTCAAGTCTGAACTATTGTGTGTTTTAATAAAGGAACTGAATTAACCTCATATTCCTTCAGACGTATTGTTATCGCAATGAGACTTCTTGGTGTCGGTTACGACGGTATCCGAAAATTTTGCGGCTTTATGGACATTTCCAAAATATTTAGTAAAACGGTTTACAATAGCATTGTAAAAAATCTTCATATTGGGTCGCAAAGTGTGTGCTTTTTATTATTATCTGAAGCGGCCGTAGAAGAAAAACGCTTATCAGTAGCAGCAGCAATATCAGATACGCTAGAACCAGCAGGATTAGTTGTTTTAGGAGACGTTTTTCGTCCTATCAAGGAGTGGTTACATTACTTGGATATTATAGTGGAAAAGTGTTGGATCTCAACGTAAAATCGTTATATAGTAAAATGTGTGAATTTTGGAAATCCCAGAAAAATACACATGAATTCGAAGAGTGGATGGAATCACATAAAAACGAGTGCTTCATAAGCCACGAAGGAAGCTCGGGTAAGGTGGAGGTAAATTGAGCAATAGAAACGTTTGCAAGATTACATGGTGTAAAATATTTGTCATATATCGGAGACGGTGATAGTCAGATTTATAAAGGTATCATTGATTCAAAACCATACAGTAATGACATTTTAATTACTCGACTTCGTAAGGTCAAAAAAGACACAAAGAGGTTCGGTAAAAAAGAAAAGCTGACAGCGAAATTAATAGCTATAAGAGCTATAAGAAGAAACAAAAATTGTATGAGTGACATGAAAAAATCCATTTGGGCTACACTGAAACATAAGTGCTCTACCGATGCTAAACCACAGCATGGGGATTGCCCGCTCGGGGTAAACAGTTGGTGTAGATATCAGGTCGCAAAGACCAACAATACACTCCACGAATTTAAACATAAGCCGGCATTACATGCAGATGTTGTGAAAGCAATTACTCCGATTTACACGGACCTAAATAATGATGCTTTACTGGAACGCTGTGTGGGCGGTTTCACACAAAACCAGAATGAGAGCCTGAATAATTTAATTTGGTGTTTCGCTCCGAAAAAGTATTTAGCGGAATTACGACAGTCAAGATAGCTACTAATATTGCCACATGCATTTTTAATAATGGCTATTCGAGTATCCTGTCAATGATGGCTGCATTATATTTATTTTCATCGGAAAAACATAAGGAAAAACATTGGTGTCACTTCCATACCTATACGATAAAGAAAAAAGAATTTCTTAATACGCTGAAATGAATATTTCACATTTTCACCCTCCACTGCGGGGGGTCGACCACGATTTTCCAGGGTCGGCCGAGGATTCATATCTGTTTCAGAAATGGAATAAATCTTTATTCTTTATCGTATCGATATGGAAGTGACACCGATGGATTCCTTATATTTTTCCGATGAAAATTATACCAAATTTCATCTAAATCGGACTATTTTTAACGAAGTCAGCGTGAAATGATATAAACCGATTTCCCATGGAATTTCTTTCATTATGGTCCGAATTACGTCGTTCTTGATGTTAGTTTCATCGACGAAACATAAGGAATCGATTGGTGTTGTTTTTGCAAAGATCTGATGAGAAATGCGGAAATCTTGGACATTTCTCGCGTTTTAATGGTATTCAAACCCCTTCGAGGATCGAAAGCCATAAAATTCGGTGAGGCACTGCGGGGGGTTGTCCTCGCCACGGGATACCAGGCCACATCTTTGGACGGGCGTAACTCCAGAATCACCCTGTATAGGAGGGTGTATTCTTCAAGTTGTCCGCCATTCATTCTGTTCGCGGCATGTTTTCTGTCCGCCGCATGCCTTCCGCATTCTCCAATAAGATTCGGAACTCCTACCTGTCACCATAGAAACGATGTTGGTTGGGCCCTCTCGAAAAGGATAACGATAGATGCCCGACGGAGCAAACAATAAGTAAGGACTCACGACTAAGCAGGCGAAAGCTGTTGATCAAGACGCAGGGAGTAGGGTAAACACCAAGCCAGAGGAACACCCTTAACGAGCCTGACTAAGCGGCAACATCGCAAAGATGCCGGCCCCGCCTATGGTCTCAACTCTCAAAAATCAGACTATAACAGGGCAACCATATTCACTACAGAGGCGATCACTGTGGAAAAGGCCATTGAAATTGCCAATACAGAATTTTACGACAAAGACGTGATAATTATGACGGACTCCATGAATGTGATATAAGCTATTGCCAACCAGGAGGAACCAGAAGCAATAATAGAAACGATGGGTAAAAGAAGGAGCGTAGGAAGTAGAAGAAAGAAAAGGGACAAAAACAGAAGTATAGAAAGAATCAGTAATGAAATAATTAGAAGGGAGGAGAGGAGAAAAAGAAATGAAGCGTATGACGGTCGAGGGAGAGGTAAGATGAGACTAGCTTGGATCCCAGCCCACAAGGGCATTCTGGGGAATGAAAGAACAGACGTACAAGCGAAGAAAGCAACGGGAGGGGAACCGAGTGATGAATATAAAATCCCTTTAAGTGACATAAGGGTTGTGCTGGACGAAGAAGCATGAAGAAGGTCGGTTGCACGAATGAAGGAAGAATGAAGGGAGAAGGGAGTGAAATATTTTAACAGAAAGGAAAATAATGAAGGGAAACAATGCCCGTCGTTCTCGGGGCTTAGAAAAATGGAGAGAGGAACAATTACCACCCTGAAAAGATTAAGGGCAAACCATTATAATTTAAGAGAATCACTGCACCGAAAGGATATGATAGATTCCCCAGTATGTGAATGTGGTGAGGGAATCAAGGATATAAAACATGTGATCTGACATGTGACGTGTTGGAAAGGATTAGTGGAAAGGACCCAACGATGAGGAGACTGTTTGCTTTTTGAAAAAGATAGGGAGGGAAATATGAAAGGGAGAGAAGGGAAATGTTTAGCGAAACTGAGAAAATTCAGGAGGGTATAATATGTCAGAAAGAGGAAAGAACTGAAATCAGTGGTCGAGGAGGGGGGTGGAGAAAAAAATATAGACTTTAGGCTTTAGTGATAGATAGCTGTGATGAAATAACGGTACCTGATTGATCGCTTTGCAAAGCGGTGATTGAGATATAGATCATAAGTATTGAGATTTAGTAAAATCCAAAGAGGGAGAAGAATGAATGGAGTATGGAGAGAAAATGAGACAGTGTTTAAGTTATTGTAAAGGAGGATGGTAGAAGAGAAGAATGAATGAGAGAGAGTGGAATGGTCATTATGTCCCAGTAGAGGGGAGAGAATAGAGACTACTCTGATGCAACGTTCGTTAGGCAATATAAGACAATGTCTTGAAGCGCCATTTCTTTTGTACTAAAAATGTACAAGGAATAAATATAAACCTAAACCTATTAATATAAATAATTTTTAACGGTATTAATATTTTCAATTTTTCGGATAAGATAATTGGAATGAATTTTAATTTTTAATACTTTTAATTTCTATAGTAACATCCTAAGTAAAATGGCCTATTGCATCAAGGAATGCAGCTCTAGAAGACAAAAAACTGCATCATGCAAAAAAGCTTTTTTACTGCTTATACAGTAAATATTTATATTGTAAGAAATAATTCATTTATTTTTTTCAAAAGTTATATATATTGTACTAGCATATTAATATTGAATATTGAATAAACTTATAGTGAATGAAAAATGACACATTTCTACTTTTAAATATAATACACGTAATATAACATATGTTTCATATGTTACATACTATATATAACATATGTTTCATATGTTACATACTATATATAGCATATGTTTCATATGTTACATACTATATATATCATATGTAATATAACATGTTATATTACGTGTATTATATTTAAAAGTAGAAATGTATCATTTTTTTTTACAGAATGATATGTTCATCTCATGGTCCCATGTTCTGTGTAATAAAAATATAAAATTAAGCAACAAAAGCACGATTTGTGAACTGCACTTTAAACCAGAAGATGTTATTAGAGAAGATGCCTTTTTACAAGACGATGGAACAGTCATGTACGTGAAAAGAGGAGAACCAAAATTAAAAAAGAAATAATTCCATCAATTTTTCCACCAGAAAAGGTACCATACCATCAGCAGATGAAATAATAATGACGTTATGTTTTCTGAGATTTCAACTGAATGTGAAATCTCTAAAATATCATATTCAGTGGAAGAACTTCCTTCTACATCGCATGAGGTTAATAAGGAAAAAAAGGAAATAAGCAAGTTTTCTGCTCAACATTTAAGTTTTGGAAAAAGTACAGAGCTTCCTACAAGTTATTGGGTTTCTCATTTCTTTTGTAACTCTTTGTATCGCATAAATAAATATCATATATTATTATATCTTTCAATATTGTTACTTCTTTTTCTCTGGAACAATGTATATTTTCATTTCAATTTTAATTTTGTTGAATATTGATTATATTCCTCTATAGATATGTATTTAAAAATATTCCTGTCCCATGTTCATCTTTCTGTGATATATTTAATTATATTAACTTTAATTAATATATATATATATATTATTTATATATATTATATATTATATATATATATATACACGTTTCCTTTTACTTGTATAATAATTATTTTACTCATACTGTAGGTTATGAATTTTTTTCTTTTAAAAAATTATAACATTACTTTCCTTTCAATTTTTTATATTCACACGTCCTATTATAACCACGTAATAGTAGTATTTATTGCACCATCCGTACATTATTTTATGTTTTTCGGATACGGTTATATGTACATCTCCTGTAATGTAACCGTGTATTTCTAACCTTTTTGTCTCTTCATCTGTCATTTACATTTTCAAGATGGCGACGATAAAGTCCAAGTTATTCCATTTGGCGAACATCCCGCTATATGGAACAGTTTTTATGACCACTTTCAATGTAGGCACATGAGTCTCTTCACTCTTACTTCATGGGTAGGACGAAAACAAAGGCGCAATGGTGAAGCCGCATGGCACCAACCGTCGTCGACGCCACTTGAGGATTGACGATCGAATCTTCATGTTTATACTATCATAGTATATCTCTAAAATTCACTCTACACTTTTGTTAGTTTGCCATCTTCTATTGAATAATTACAAATAACAATCTTGGTATAAAAATTAATATTTTTGAGGTACTTACTACGTAGCGAGAGCTTGTAGTGCACAGGAAAAGTTCTGCACCGTTGGGAACTATGCTCGAAAAGTGAGCACCATCGGCGACGGTGTTCAGCTCCGTAAAAACCGGTGCTGAGGTCCATTCACGGCGCTGTTCAGCACCAAACGCATTCACAATAGTGTCCATCACGGTGTTCTTGATGAACGCGCACTGAAAACATCGATGCATTGCTATCTTACATCTTTGTTTTCCATGCTCATATTTGTTCTTTTTCGATATCGCCATTGTCACTATTGTTTGTATTTTTCCTAGCCAGGCTATTTGACACTATTACAGACTGTTAAAAATGTGTTTTCTTCAAAAGAAACTGAAAGAGTATAATTTAGAACACCTCCTCCTCCTCAATAATGTTGAATCAAGTACTGTACTCAATTGAAATACAAAAGTAGCTAAAATTTGTAAGAGTATTATTATACGATATAATAATTGATTATGTAATTGATTTTAGATAAACTAATATTTATCTAATAAGTAGATAAAATTAAAATATCTATGTTATTAAATCTTATCACTCAAATATCAGTAAATATATCTATATTACTAAAATAGTAACTTCTCATGATTAATAAAGATTAATAAATATACTTAGATACGCATCATGGTATTGGGATTGGCTTGTTGCGATATCCGCTGGTGTGAATCCGTATATTATATGAAGTTAGCTATAAGACATAGGGATATCAAGGTTTGATGTGAGATCGAAATTCAAAATCCTTTGTAGAAAAAGATTGCATTGCAGTCAGTAATTTTAAAAACTACAGTTAGGCCAGGCGAGGATAATAAATAGCTTAATTTTTCCTTCCACATCTGCGTGCCAAATTTCGTCGAGCGGGCAGCTGCTCGTCTCGTAAAATCACTTAAAACTCTGTCCTCCCTTTCAATAATTGCCGATGTCCTGTTAGGGTAAAAACTCAGCTCGGGAGAGGCTGAAAGTCATAAAGCCATAAACTTTGCGCCGGCGACGTCGTCTTGACCCCGAGGGTTGCGCTTACCTACCTGTCAGAAATGTATGTACTGTACGCAGCCTATGTAAAAGTATGGAAAGTATGTAATCGGAAAGCGTGCCTCGACCACCAGCCGAGAGTGGAGGGAAGCGCGAAGGAAGGGCCAAGGACGGAGAGATGGCTGCAGGACAACCCACTGATGAAGCTTGAGGGACAACACCACCTTGATTGGACGAAAGGATCCAGGGAAGGAGTCGGAAGAACGCGCCGAAATTGGAGGAGTAGGGCGCTCGGAGGTGACAAGCGAGGAGTTAATTTGTAAGAAGTCAGATCAATCTTGTCAGCAGACTAGCAAACAATTCTTTAAATGTAACAATATACATTCAGTAAACAGTTTACCTTAGTCCAATCATTTCAAATTCCCGCTCTACTTCGCGAGCAGAGTGCGTTAGCGCTCCACGGGCACGAACCTGCGGTTCATTTGGAACTCTTCAGAAAATCGCGCAACAGGCTAAGCTGCGATACGCTACCTGCTGGCGACCTACTCTCTCCGGTCATCTTTGTTTGGTGACGTCACGACTGCCAGCTGCCATTAAGTATATAAAATGATCTTTATTTTACACACACACACACACACATATATAGTAGTTTTAAGAACAATTTACAATATTAACGATTAAAAAAAAATAAAAAATGGCGGAGATATAAGCCGATAAGTAGGACCCTCTTTTGAAAACCCTTGCTGATGGTGTACTTGATTTCTTTGTTAAGGGGATAGACACGGGTAATGCAGCGCGCTATATACCGACACAATCTGGCCCGAAACATGGGTTTGGGAAATTACGTTGTTTGTCCTTATATGAGCAGATTTTGGGCTGGGCAAGGTCTCATTCGAAAGAGGAAGGTTCAGTGCAGCGCGCTCTGGTCATGGTTCGACGAGATTGTGTTGATATCTATAAATATGAGCGTTCAAAGTAGAGCAAAAGTCGACAAAATATACTCGCAAGAATCCAAGTCTCTTTTAAGTCACTAAAAGTGTTTTGTGACTAAAATGATGACCAGAGTGCGCTGCATTGAACCTTCCTCTTTCGAATAAGACCTCACCCAGCCAAAAATCTGCTCATATAAGGACAAACAACGTAATTTTGTAACTGCATTCCTAAAGTACGTGTTGGCGCCATATTGGCGATAATACAGAGCAAGTCACGTGACAAATTTAGTTGAGCTAATGGATACGAGATGGCGCCTACTCGGGAGGACTGCCAACGTGGAATCATAGCAAAACTGAAGCGTTAGCTGGATACATGTGACACAGTAAAAGCGTGATGCAGTCAATGTATGCATTTTCGTACGATTGTAGGTTAGGTTATATGCATTTTAGGCATATATTAACCAGGAACTGCTGGGAATTGTATTCATTTACTAAATTAATGGTTTTACCGTGACACATACATCACTTGAAATCGCTGTCGAATTTATGTTATAATTATATGATCACATTATTTAAAATAAGAAAAGAGAAATTGGAACTTTTTTACTAATACTGGAAATATTGATTTACTGATATCATATTTTCAGAATGTGGAAGTTCTGGCAATTATTTGCAATTATTGCTCTTATTATTATTCTTCCGACTATTGTATGTAACATGTAACAAGGAAAAATCTCCAAATCGGTCAACAGTTGACTCCCTGATTTTTTTTCGTAATTCTTTACGGTCCTATGCAGAGATGGGCATTATTTAAATAAAAGAATATACTTCCGAATGGCCCCAGTGGCCGATCGACACGAGGTTTCGGGGAGGGTGTGTGTACCCTAAATCTAAAATTCTGTTTAGCTTCGGATATTTAGTTTCTTTTGATTATTCGAAGGCCTTTCATCTTGAGCTTCGAATACTATTTCATCTGTCATCGCATTTTTATCCTCAGATCGTATGCAGATATATTGGCCGGTCGATTCGTTTTCGTGAACAGCGATCGAGGAGAAATCAGTCACCACCATCTGACGATCGTGGATTTGTCAGTTGGAGTTCTGTGGGCACCGAAGGGTATATCTGAATACGATCTTAGAAGCTCGAATAACCGACGAGAACCTTTGTGGTCCGAGCCGCGCGAAATCACCGTTGCTTGGTGATGTGACATCGATTACAGTATAGTATCGTTACGGTCTCGGCAAAGAGGAGATATAATAAGAGGCGTCACTCGACAAGGACAGAAGTAAACTGGGGAAATCACTAGACAACCAATTTAAATGTCCATTCGGCATGGATCGGTAAACTTCGACAATAATCAGCCAACTGCGGTAAGGTAGATTAAGTTGATTTGAATATCTCGCTCGAATAGACAACCAATTTAAATGCCAAGGTCAAGTAAGGACTTCAAACGTTCCGCCCGGAGTGATGCCTCTTATTATATCTCCTCTTTGGTCTCGGTTTGGTGTACACGATACGGACTTTTCGCTATCCCCACCACTTCTGTTTCAGTCTTGTCCGGCGAAGGCGAGAGCGAGTCAGGACAGTACGAGCAGACGACGCGTTGATATTTTGTCTCGCTCCGTCTTTCGGACACCTGACACTCCGTCCTTTGTGCGCGCGAGAGGCGTGCGCGATGGTCACAAGCGCTTACGGCGGCACGGGAACCGCTTCGCAAATCTTGAGGCAGGCCCGGCTCAAATCGTTTTTGCGCTCTAGGCGAACTTGTCAAATTGCGCCCTTTATTATAATACATTTATTTGAGATTATTTATGACTTTATTCTGAAAAAATAGGTAACTGCTAGGGCGTAAGGTTGACAAGAGGTGCAAAATGGTATTTTCATTGTTGGCATTGTTAAAAATAAATTTGTAAATGAAATACTACAAATTGTACTACAACGGTTTTATACTACGAGTAAAAATTAAGACTAAGGACATCAATGTACTCAAATAAATGTATTTTAACACTTAACGGACGGGCCACGTAAATTTACGTTTTTCCATTATGACTTCCTAGGACGGGCTACGTAAATTTACGTTTTTCCATTGTGACATGCATGTTTATTTGATTCTCCTAAAAAGTGCCCGGAAACCGAGAAAGACAGACCAGATTCGACCCGTCCGTTAAGTGATAATAAAGGGCGCAATTTGAGAAGTTCGTCTAGGGCGTAAAAAAGACTTGAGCCGGGCCTGCGTCAAGATTTTGCGAAGCGGTTCCCATGCTCACGGTAACTCGTAAGCGCTTGTGACCATCGCGCACGCCCGCCACACACGCAAAGCATTCCATCTCGCTCCCCCCTTCGGCCAGAAAGAAGCGAAAAACTCACACTTGGAATTAGGACTCCGTTCACGATACGGGCTCACCGCCGGTCCCGACCAGCGAGCGGCTAACGAGATTTTACTAGAAACAGAATTTGTTTATTTTTCATCGTATCGATATGACAGTGACACAAATGGATTCCTGGCATTCTCCCGATTAAATTGAAATTTAAATCGGACTATTTTTAACGAAACGGGCTTTCAATCGTGCAAACAATGTTTCACGTAATTTCCTTCAAAATATGGTCCGAATATTATAATTTTTGGGTCCAATTTGATCGAGAAAACATGAGGAATTGATGGACGTCACTTTTGCAAAGATCTGATTAAAAATGCAGAACTGCAGATTTGTCACTGCTTAGTGCGCAACATTGTATGGCCCCGCTAGTTTCGAGCGTCGAAACCCACGAAACTCAGCGAGTCGCATGATTTCCAGCGTGAAGGACAAGAGGAGACTTTCTATGGCGAAGGAAAGTCAGCCTTCTATAGAACTCAAATCAAGAAAGACTTTGCTCACAAACTTTATATTCACGTCAAATAGATACTTTAATTGTAAAATTTAGGCGACGAACTATTGTTGAATTTCGCCAGTTCTTTCATATGCATTACTTGGTTGGGAATTCCTGATCCCTAAGTTTCATGCATTTCTCTATTAGAAATGTTGCTTCAAGTCTTGATTCAAGTCATCATTGCTTTTTCTCGTACATAGAACATATATATGTTCGCGAGTAGGGGTCACGAATGCCGCGACTTTGGTTTCCCAAATAAATTCACATTTATCAGGGCCCTCGCCCGAACCGCTTGACAAGGAGACTGAATGACGTAAACCGAGTGCGAGTGAAATAGCGGCGCACCAGCGAGAGACCCTCGGTCGACGGCGACTTGAGTCATCGAGTATTGAATATGAAAATGTTCATATTTCTCATTACACCTTGATAAGAGTGTTACCACCGATGGATTGGTGAGTTTATGTCCACGAAAATGAGTCGAGACGCGAAGCAATTCAGTCTATTTTTTCTTATGAATACATGATTAGGACACACACTACGTTCACTAAAACTGGACCGAATTGCTCCATGTTTGGCATCATTTTCATCGAGAAACCCTAAAAACTCCATTGGTAATACTTTCATCAACAGTTATCAAAAACATAAACATTTTATCTGGTCCGTCGGTTTTATTACTCTCGGCTGTCAACGGGTGGTCTACTCGGGCCCGAAGGTCCTCACTCGCAACGAGAAAGCAAAACAGTGGGGTGGGTAGGTCTTTCCCGATAATCCGAGCCTAACCATTTGCGTACTTCACACTATCGTTTATTAGCATTTATACGAGGTGATTCGCTAGCTAGAATCGTCAAATGCGATGCTTGCCAACAATCATGTGTCTCGCTGAGTTTTGTGGGCTTCGACGCTCGAAACCAGCGGGGCTATACAATGTTGCACACTAAGCAGTGACGAATCTGAAGTTCTGCAATTTCTAATCAGATCTTTGCGAAAGTGACGTCAATCGATTCCTTATGTTTTCTCGATCAAATTGGCCCCAAGAATGATATAATTCGGACCATAATTAAGGAAATTAATAAACAATAAATGTAGAGCGGCTACTTCATTCTTTTGCTCTACATTTGTGAACTTTTTATCATCCTTCCGAAGCATTATTATTACGCCTTAACAGTATCTTCAGGAAATCGGGTATAGCATATAGGTTATATTTTCTGTCACTTCGAGGAGCCGACCATATAATAATCACGCGCATCCAGCCTGCGCATTTTCACTAGTCCAATTCAACATCCAACACAATTTTATATATAATATTTGTTCATAACTGCTTTCTGCATAAGACGTGTAATAAGTGTATTTTATGTTCTGTTTCGTTGCTTGATAATAAAAAAATGTCTAACCTAACAAGCTTCATTTTCTGGGGACATCCCCTCATTTATTTTCCGTTTTCACTCATATTTCCTTACTGCTAACGTAGAATATTTTAGCATAAGCACATTTTAAGTAATTAAAATGTACAATGAATTTTCTACGTTTGCAGTACCAGCCGACTTTCCGTTTAAATTTTTATAAGTACAACGCAACAGCTGAGAATTTCTTCCTTATTCAGAATAGAATACGGAAATAGCAAACAGCTCCCTCTCGCGTCACCAGGCAGCCGCGTATGTATGGGTATTACCATTTCTGTGCAGAAAAAATCTGCTGTAATACCGACCTGTCAAATCTTCCAGGTCACGTGGCGTGTCTACCCCCTTAAGCATCGTCTAAAACATAAAAAATAATTTTTTTCTTATTTAAAAGGGTAATAGCTAAAATGTGACGTAGGCAAAATTTTTTAAAATTTTTTTGTAGAAATGACAGCTGTTTGAAAAAAAACTCGAATTTGCATCGAAATTTTGTGTTTAAAAAATTTGTAACTTTCGAACATGGCACCCAATCACAAAAATCCTACGTCACATTTTAGATAATATTATAAAAAATAAGTGTTGTAAATTTTAACCAAATCGGTTAAGTAGATCTTGAGTTATCGTGTACACCGGTTTGAAAAAAGTAGTTTCGAGAAAAACGCAAAAGAAAAAATAGTACGACGTCAGCGTCTTAAAACCAAATATTTTTTTTAATTACCTTCAATCTGCGATTCCTGGACCGTATATGAGGTCTTCTATTGTTGCCGTGATGTCCTCCGCTTCCTTTTGAGCAGCTCTTTTCAATTTCCTGGCCTCTTTTGTCTCCTGTTGAACTCTTATGTTGGCTATGGATATTCGTTGTGAATCCAAATTTTCGGAAAATTGCAGCGCGCTTAGGCCAATTCCAAGATTTAGTACTTGCATAATTTTTAATACACTAGTATATCCATCATTAAATATACTAGCCAGAGGAGGAACCCTCTCCCCCTTGACGAAATAGAGGAGGAAAATGCCACATCTGGTTGCCAAAAAGTAACCAGGCTGATCGGCCGTAGCGTCTCGCCGGTGTCGCGGTTTATGGCTGTATTGTTCCGCGAGTCGGCGGTAGACAACGATTGGGTACGTACGGGTCCAAACTCATCGTGCGCACTACCCTCCGACAGAGCAATATACGAATTGACTCATTGTGAGAGTGAAGAATGCTTAAAATTCTTAAAAACGGCACTCCGTTCTTGATTGTCATTTAGAAATGCTGGCAAACAGATGTTGTCGAAACGTTCTTGGGAAAAGACGACTTTACCGATCGTAAAGAACGAATTCTCGCTTAGCTCTGAGCCCGCTTTTGTCCCGACGCACGTGAGAAAGATGCCGCTAATATAGCAATTAGAAAGTATTACCCACAATCTATACACCTCGTGGAGAAACACAGGAAGAAAAGGGGTGGTACGCTGACGGCGCGTGGTTCCGCCTGCGTCGTCTTTCCTTCAAATTAAACACGGATCCCTTATCTCTCGAATATAAACACACGCTCGATTTTCAAAACAAAAGCACGCGTTGACGTATTCCGTGCGAGAAAAGGTGGGGAGGAGATATTGCTGTGAAGAGGGCCTCTTCAAGAGAGTAGCCTTTTGGGACGGATGTAGGGCAGATTGGTTAGGTTAGCACCAATCGGACTTCAAGCCCACCTTCTCTCGCACGGAATACGTCAACACGTGCTTTTGTTTTGAAATTCGTGCGCGTGTATATACTCGAAAGATAAGGGATCCGTCTCCAATTTGAAAGGAAGACGATGCAGGCGGTGTCACGCGCAGTGAGCGGACTACCCGTTTTCTTCCTGCGTCCCCCCGCAAGACATCTTGGCAGCATTGAACAGTAGAATCTCTTGAAAGGTCGTGAAATCGGTAGCATGTTAAAACAAACATATTTCGGGATTTGGGATGAGGGAAGTTATAGGAATATTACGAGATAACGACTTCAGCCTCTTTCAGGATGACACAGTCGTCATTTATTGACATCAGTTGGTGTCGTTACTCGATACTTCACTTATCATCACAGGGACTGCAATATATTGCACAATAATATTGAACGTTTAAAGGTCGCATCAGGGCGCAAATTATTTCAAATGTATTATGGCCATTTGTGTAGGTACATCACTATACCTAGACGGAAAACCATTTCTATAAATTGTTTTAGGGTCGGTACAATAATCCTGACGTCGTCAGCTGCGTACCAGATGACCATGGACCAGGTACGGGGCAAATTTTTACCGTTCGGCATCCTAAGCGATTTTCTGATCCATCGGAACCGCGAACCGGGAAAAACCCTAATTTTTCCCATTCCTCCTGCGATCGACAGTTCTCCCTTCTTCGTCCACCTTTCTCGAAAATGACTAATCAGAAAGCTGATTTCATCCCCGTTTTTCGGTATGCAAACCAATACAATCGTTTTAGTGTCAAGTTGCGAAGAAAGCTTGCTCGGCAAGATCAGTTCGTAGCGAACAGTGAATTTAATACCATCAGTGTAGTTTACCGTGTACTTAGAGTTCATTCGACTCTAGAAGTGGAAACAAAAATTGGATATTTTGTCCTAACAGTTCAACTTCAATCGTAAGTACTGAAAGTTATTAATAGTTTTTTTTTTAATGTTACTTCTATGTATCTATATCTGTATCAATTATATGATCATTCCACGCGAAATCGCACACTTTTCGGAGTAACATTTCGGATGTTGGTGAGACTCGGATATGTTGTAGTCTTTAGTGATATATAAACGTACCTCGAAGGATTTTTAAAAATTTTAAAAATTGTGGATCTTACAGCTCTTTGAAATATAGAGTTGACCTTTCTTCAATAAATCATAACTGTTGAACTAAGAAAGGGATAAAAAATGAGCTTTTGGAAGCTTACTGTGGAGACATAAGAGTATCTAATAAAAATTATTTCATTTTGGAAAAACAAATTTTTGACCATTTATTTTGCAATTGTTCTAAACAAATGCAATTTTCTCAAAATTGGGGAGTGCGGGGGGGAGTGAGGGCACGCGGGGGAGTGCGGTGGGGGAAAACCTGGGCACGGGGGGAGCGGGGTGTGGAAGACCGGTTGCGCGCGCACAAGCCACGGAGTGGGGGAAGCCGTAATCATGGAGGGGATCAGTCCAGGCCGAGCCAGTGATACCAGATCGGGGACGGGTTTCCTCGAGAATTTCCCCCACCTCGCATGCACACTATGCAGGAGTCGCGTATGTGATCTACACGCACGTGATTGGTGCATAGTGTGCATGCGAGGTGGGGAAACTCTCGAGGGAACCCGTCCCCGATCTGGCATCACTGGGCCGAGCCGCCACAGGAACCTGGCCCACCGTCAAAAATCTTTCAGGAGAGAATAACCCTCTGAAAAAATTTCTGTGGGCGCGTCTTGTCTGAAAAATCTTTTTTCAGACTCGATCCACCCGCAGAAATTTTTTTCCCCAAATCTTTTTCAAACCCCTATCCACCCCAGAAATTTTTCAGAGGGAAAGGATGACCGCCGGAATTGATTCTTTTCCAAACCATATGCAGCAGAATTTTGTTCCCCCCAAATGCAGAGAAATAATAATAATAATTTTTAATCAACGATCCAGCGAACCAATATGTAGTGTTGGAAGCGACAGCGCCACTAAACAACTTTTATATTTGGCGCTACAAATATAGAGTGCGCGACGCACCACTAAAATATTCTAGAAGGGCACCGGCCCAGATCGAACACGTGCGTGATCTTCATTTCCGGGCTTGTACTGTACGAGTGATAACCGATAAGACTGAAAATCTCGTGTGGTGAACTATTATGTGAAAAATCCGTAAAACACTGAGCAATCGTATATTTTATTTTAATGCATATACAAGCAAGTGTTATACATTCCGTAACTCTGTGTTCAGAATATATTTACTTTATTGTTCCTTTAGTGTTCAGAATATATTTACATTATTGTTCCTTTACTAAAAGTGATTTTATTATCGATCCGAAGACGAGCACGTGTCCTCAGAAAACATATATCCCAACATGTAGCAAGCATTCTAAAGCGTTCCGATTTAACATCGTAGCGTATCGCGCGATGTCGCGTAATTTTAATCCTCAGGACACCTGCATGCGATGATGTCATTTGGTGGCGCGAAGTACGCTCGAACGAAATATGATTACAGTAATTCCTCGTAATAAACCCGACGAACGTGGCTGGCGGCGGGCGAACGACTTGGTGCGGACACTATTCCCTTAGAGTATATGCTCTAACACTATTCCGTGCGGCCGATTCCGCGAGTGAGAAAACCCAAGAGCCGAGTAAGAGGGAACGAAACAGTTGACACGAAGTTGCCGTCGACTCTTACGTTTTCTCACTCTCGACCGAAAAATTCCAAGAAATGGTGGGGATAGTCACCGGGCGTACTACGCATGTTAAAAACGGGACTATAACGAGCCATTACTGTATACGGCGTTTGCATAATTCGGAAACGTCGAATCTTAAAATTGTGTGACAAGGAAAGAAGGAGGAGGAACACGGGTAAATAAAATGGAGAAATAATATGTTTAAGAAATATATTGTTACAAACGAAAAGAATATAAAATACAATATAAATATAATTTAACATTTTTTTTCCTGCATGAACATCAGCTACAATATCATTGATGGCACATGTTAACAGTTCGCAATCCACAAGATACTCCTCGTCGTAATATTCGCTATCACGTATTATTTTAGCAGCACGACGCGTATCCAATGTTTCGCAGGCAACATCGCTCTGTTTCAACATATTAACAAAAGTTTCAAATTTTACTCTCACATCTTCTGCAGTTTGATACAGCCGCAGATACACATAGTTTACACATGGCTCAAGATTACATAAAAATGATACCGTATTCAGATTGAAATACAGTGACTTATCACATCGTGTCATCTTTACAATTGGTGAATCAAAGATCCGACAAAATTCCACCATTAAATCATCAATCCGCATCGAAGGTGATTCAGGCAATTGTGCCCGTTCTTCGATGATTTCACGGCTGTCAAATAGCACACCCCATGTATGCCATGGTAATATGAGATGATTCCCATAATTGTCGCCGAGAAGAACTTCTACATCAGCCATAGGTCCTATGTTGATTCCAATTTCCAAATATTTGCTACCCATGGATGTTAATGCGTATCTTCTGACCATGATACGCGATCCTCGGCGCGCACTAAGAGAACAATCAAAGCTATGAAATTGCCCGCTCGTATCAGGACTAAACATAAAAAATTGTCGAGAATATGTGAAAATAAGCCTTACCTGTTATAATATATATTCTCCCCGCATGGAACCATCCCATCATCTCGCATGATTGGAACGAAATAATCCTCGTACCCAGCGAGTAATTCGGCACTACACAATTTTTGTAGCCATGTCGCGTCCATCAAAGTCACTGAGGCTACTAAGCGATAGGGATGCCGATTTAAAATCGATCTTTCAAAGATCGATCTTTTTGTCGCGATTTTCAATTTTTTAAATCGATTCTCAAGACAGGGATCGATTCGAAGATCGTATCGCAACCAAAGAGATCGTGGATCCCTAGCGGCGTGTAGCGCAAACTCTGGAAGTGCGAAATTTGAATCAGACCACACAAATATAATAGGAAAGGGAAGCAAAAGTGATGTTAGCACAAGTCCGAGGAGTTTGAATACAGTTAGAGATTCTTTTAATAAATATACTTCAAATTATAAATTAATCAATACTTCCTTGGAAGCAGATGTTTGATCATTTGAACTCCACTTTTGTCCCTTCTCCTAAATGTGTAAAGTCAGCGCAAAGGTGTTAAACGCTTGATAAGTAAGAAATCGATATCCGAGAGGAAATGTAACGACGAATAGGAATTTATCTTATTATTAATAATTGGCTCGTAGTATCTAAGGACATTTTGTAGTTAACAAAATATGTAAAACCGATGCGCTTCGTAAAGCGCGTTGTAAGGCATATCCTGTGAATTTCCAACTTGTATCAAATCCAAATTCAGTTTTTGTTTAGTAATATTAAAGTTTATTTCCCTTGTTTGAGTTTAATTCTAAAAATCCTTGTTCAGCGAGCAGCGTGCCTTAGCGCTCCACGGGCATCAACCTGCGCTCAAATTTCTCACGAGGAAATCCGAATCCCCAGAGGCCGCGCAACAATATTTAATGAATGGAAGAAATAAACCAAACCAAACCATCGTTTTTCACATACTTATTTTTTTTATTTTTTAAGGCAGTGAACGCAATTTTGAACCCACCCAATTCTGATTCTTTATTGTGAATAGTTTACTATTGAAACATTTGAAACGCCATGGTCATCACGCCACCCGACACACACACACACACACACCGATCCAACTTACATATGTGCACAGTTCGCATCGTGTGTGGACGCGTTGTGTGGCAACCTGCGCGTAGCATTTCAAATGTTTCAAATAGTATGCTTTTGCCTTTCGTGATTGTAATCGTTTGAGTTTGTTCGAGAAATATTATACAAGTAAGTAAATGTTAATTTTTCAATTTTAGAAATTGTAATATTAATGTACAGTGCAACACTGTGCTATAATTGAATAAATATTGACCAAGTTCAAATGACTAAAAGATAACTTCAATTTCCTCTAAATGCTAACGTAATCCAAATCTTACACAGATATCAAAGTAGGAAAATAAATCATACATTTCATGTTTTTTTTAAAGAATTTTATCGGTTCATGTCCTTTAGAGCATTACATTTGATATTGTGAGAGTCAAAGAACAATACCTAGGTTTGGAAAACATCTTCAGGTATATACAATTACAATGGCAAATAAATATTCAAGGAGTGATATATGGATGCACTTCATAAAAAGTGAATTGAGCGGAAAGTGTAAACATTGTTTGCTAAATGTAAAAACTTCCGGTAATACAACCAATCTGCATAATCATATGATACGAAAACATAAATATTTCTGTGAGTCAAAACGGCAAATGGAAAGTGAAAGACCCTCTGATGAAGGTGGTGAACAAATGCAGGTATGTATGTAGATCAGTGATGAGCAACCCGCGGCCCGCGGGCCACGTTTGGCCCGCCAGCCGCAGACCTGTGGCCCACCTGAACATCGCCCATATATGTTTTTCACGAACGAGCTTGACAATATTAGGTGCGATATTTGAAACTGCTACTCTAACACAATATTTAATCGTGCGTCATCGAGTCGATTACTATGATCATTTTTTAAAATTTTCATTCTCGAGAATAGTTGCTCACACGCATACATACTGTCAAATAAGCTCACTATTTGCTTGGAGTGGATAGCTAGCAATGGATATTTATTAGCCGAAAAATAACCCTTATAAAACTCAATAAGACTATAGCATTCTGAAATTTATTCCTTAATTCTGTGTCGTTTTGTAAATCGATTAATTCCATTTGAAATTCTTCGGGAATTCTTGCAACATTTATATTAAAATTAAGGGGTGATGAGAAAATATTAAGTACCACATTCAATGGCTTGAAGTTCTTGGTTCTCTGGTCGCTAGGCAATTTACTTTATAGTTTATACCTCATTTAGGTTCAGTTACTAAAACAAACGTGAAGGTTAACAATTTTTAGATTGATTTTCACTAAAAATCAAGGTATTTTTAAAGCAGGTATTTTGTTTATTTCACCACGAGTTCAAATTCTAGTAGAAAACGCAAAGTTGAAAATGAAAATCGACAATTTCACAAAAGTTGGACATATAATTATTTTTTTACTTACATAAAGAACAGTGCTGTTTGTTTGATATGTTGTGAACAACTATCTGTATTGAAGAAATATAATATTAGGAGACATTATGAAAATAAACATTCTTCCAAATTTGATAATTTGCAAGGACAATTACGCAAGGACATGGTGGATCAACTGCAAGAAACACAACGAAATTTATTTGAAAGTGGTTCATCCATCGCAGATACGGTTCGTGCAAGCTATCTTGTTAGCCAAATTTTGGCAAAAAGGGTGAAACCATTCTCTGATGGAGAAATGGTAAAAGAATGTTTATTAGCGATAGCAGATATTATAGCTTTTCCTGATAAAAAGGATATAATTTCAACAATTAGCCTGTCACGATTTACAATCGCAAGAAGGATTGGCGAACTTTCGGAAAATATTGAGGAAATGTTGCGGGAACAAATTTCAAAGTTAGAATGGATTTCGCTAGCTGTGGATGAAAGTTGTGACATTAGTGATACCGCACAACTTGCTGTATTTTTAAGAGGAACATATACTAATTTCAATGTCACAGAAGAATTTGCATATTTAGTTCCGTTAAAAGGAACTACTACTGGATACGATATATACAAGGACCTGAAAACTATTCTTAATTCATTAAATATCCCATTAGAAAAAATCGTTGGAGTAACTACAGATGGAGCTGGAGCTATGTGCAGTCCGAATGTTGGTCTGTCGGGATTATTATCCAACGATATAAAAGAATTAACAGGACGTGATATAATTATTACTCACTGCATTTTGCATCAAGAAAATTTGAGTGCAAAAGTTTTAAAAATGTCTAATGTTATTCCACCTATTATTAAAATTGTAAATTTTATTAGATCTCGAGGATTAAATCATCGCGAATTTAAAGAATTTTTAAGAGATATGGAAAGCGAATATGGCGAGATTCTTTTTAATACCGAAGTTCGGTGGTTAAGTCGCGGCACAATGCTTAAACGTGTGTACGATTTAAAAAACGAAATTCAACTCTTTTGCGAGATGAAAAACAATCCGTTTCCTCAATTTAACGACAAAGACTGGATGTGTGATTTTGCATTTTGTGTTGACATTACGCAACACTTAAACGTATTAAATTCAAATCTTCAAGGGCAAAACAAAGTTATCACTGAAATGTTCGATAAGATAAAAGCCTTTGAAAGTAAACTAAGAATTTGGAATCGGCAACTAAAATCAAATAATATGATTCATTTTCCAATTCTGAAAAAAGAAAATCCATCTCAAACGAAGAAATATGCGGAGGAGATACAGAGATTACAAAAAGATTTCAGTTTGCGGTTCAAAAACTTCCGCGAAAATCAAACAAGTTTGGATATTTTTTCATTACCCTTTAATATAAATGCTACAGCTAAAAGAATTCCTGAAGAATTTCAAATGGAATTAATCGATTTACAAAACGACACACAATTAAAGAATAAATTTCAGAATGTTAGTCTTATTGAGTTTTACAAGCGTTACTTTCCGGCTAATAAATTTCCATTGCTAGCTACCCACTCCAGGCAAATAATGAGCTTATTTGGCAGCACGTATGCATGTGAGCAATTATTCTCGAAGATGAAAATTGTAAAAAGTGATCGTCGTAATCGACTCACTGACGAAAGATTAAATAATTGTCTTAGAGTAGCAGTTTCAAATATCGCACCTAATATTGTCAAGCTCGTTCATGAAAAACAGAGTCAAGTATCTCATTAATTAAATTTCAGTGGTTATTTACGTTCATTTAATTCGAAAAATATAGGTACATACTGTTTAGATTATAATATGTATGTATATATTAATGTGTATATATTGCTAATAAACAGTACATCAAAGTTTAAAAATAACGTTTTATTGTAAATCAATGTCAGAAATAACAAATTCAGCCCATAAATTAAAATTCTTGGATTAGTTATATTTATGTATTTAATATTGCGGCCCGCGTAGAGAAGTTGGTTTCTATCTGTGGCCCACTTCTGACAAAAGGTTGCTCGCCACTGATGTAGATGGTTATTTTGTTAACTAAACTGCTGGAAAGCTTATAGTTGTTGAATCAAGGACTTAAATTTTTTTGTTCAAAATTTTTTCAGGTAAATCAATGAAGGACTCTTAGAGAGCAAATATTTCACTTTAATTTCGTTTTTTTTTTGTTCTCTTGTATGATTTTTATTGACCGAGTTCCCAAAACAATCATGAAAATTTTTCTGTAATCACGCATTTGCAAGTTATAGGCGTTCAAAGTACCTTTTTTTGCTTTGATCACAAATAACTCGGTCGATAAAAATACAACAGAACAAAAAAGAGATTAAAAAGAAATATTTGTTCTATAAGAGCCCTCCATTGAAGTACTAGAAAAAAATTTTGTGGTCTGTGCATACGTTTAAACTAGGCAAATATTTTTGAAACTTCGTTTTCTGCGCATCATCTTGAAAAAACAGAATTATAACGGATGAACAAAAAAATTCGAGCGCTTGATTCAAAAACTAGAAGCTTTAAGCGTTATAATCCTTTTATTACATATTTTTTGCGAGTGTTTCTTTAATTTTGACCAGCAGTGTATATTAATAAACCAAGATATTTGGTGTTTGTAAATTTTGCCTCTATCTTTGTTTCTTGTAGATTGGCTTATTACATTTCCAACCTGCTTTCATTACTTTAGTGGTTATCATTATAATGTATTGCAATTGATTCAGTACGAGTGCATTAAAATACTATTTAATCATTTTATAGGCAGTAAACAGATTTTTCGGAAATTCGAACAGAAATAATGATGAAGTTATTGATGATGTCGAAATGGAAGAAATAAGCCATGCAAATGAAAGTCTTGGGCTTCCAACAGTATTTGTGGTGGACATTGATAAAGTTGATACAGCATCGACGACATCTGATATTTCAGCACCTGGAACATCTAAATCATCGACCCAACCCCTAATTGAAGATTGCATATCAAATATTAAAGCATACGAATGTACAAATGGTTTACTATGTTAAAAATATATAATTATATTATTATTAAAAATATTTTTAATCGTAATGTTTATTTTTGCTGCAGGTGGAGGTTTAAAGGAAGGAAAAACTTCAAATGCTATTATTTACATGATTGCAAAGGATGACTTACCATTAAATACTACGATTAAAACGGGTTTTCTGCATTTGGTGAAAACTGTCGCACCTCTTTATAAAGTTCCTTGTTGTATGACTGTTACTCAAATGATTGACACAAAATACGACATATTATCACTAAAAATTAAAGAAAACATAAAACAAATTATTGCCTTGTCTTTAACAACTGATATTTGGACGGATACTTTAAACACAAAGAGCTATATTGGTTTGACCGGTCATATTATTGAAAAAGCAAAACTACAATCCATTACATTTGGCATTACAGAACTCAATGAAGGACATAATGTTGAGTATTTAGGTAGAGTTATTGAAAACATCTGTAGTAATTGGAATATAACGTCAGAGAAAATTAAGGCTGTGGTGACTGATAACGGATCCAATATCGTAAAAGCAGTGGTAGATTTATATGGAAAAAATAAATATTTACCATGTTTTGCACATACACCGAATTTAGTGGCTAATAAACCGTTTGATGACAAAAATGGCTTAGATGATGTCAAGGCACTGTTGAACTCAGTAAAGGAAATTGTAAAACATTTCAAACATAGTGTACAGGCCTCTGACGAATTACGGAAAACTCAAGATGATATGCAGACACCTTTAAGACTAATTTAATCGGTTTGCACTCGATGGAACTCTACCTACTATCAACTAGAAAGGTTTATTAAATTATCGGACAAAGTAGCTCAAATACTCATAAAGAACTCGAAAGTCCCTTTAATGTTAACTGCTGCAGAACTGGACAGTCTCAAAGATCTGATAAACATTTTTCAACCATTTGAGATGCTAACAAAAGAAATTTTAGGGCAAAATTATATAACCTGCAGTAACATCATAACTATGGTTTACAGCCTCACTAAATCTGTAGAGTCTGTACAACCAAATACAGAACTTGGTCATACTACAAAAACATTTATCTTAAACGAAATTAACAAAAGATTTAGAAACATAGAGCAGGTACATTTATTAGCCATTTCAACTTTGTTGGACCCACGTTTCATAAAAATGTATTTCAGAGACAAAATAGCTTGTTCTCAGGCAATAGGTAAAGTAATAAGTATGCTATCCGATATTGATACTGAGATCTCTGTTACTCAGTTAAACAGAAGGGAAGAATCTGATTCTCATGGTGCAGAAGAGGCAACACCAGCTAATAATATTTGGCAATTTCATGAACAATTAGTTAAAGCAAAGTACCCAGAAGAACAAGAAAATCGGAATGTTGTAGGCATGGTGTTGTGCCCGAGCCGACACCTAAGCGTGTCGACACCCCATACATTCCGATTGCCACAATCGAGCGGCCGAAATCCGACACAACCGCGTAAGGGATCTCGGAAACGCACCGAGACCCGTCAGCACATGGCGAAACACCCAAAAGTATGCCAAAGGCGGAGACCCCGATGGTCCCCGCTTCGTCCCGATTATAGTATAAGAACGATGTACGAGCAATGCGAGCTCAGACTTGATAAAGCTTTGTTACGGGAACATTACCCGACCTGATACGAGACTCGTGCCAAAGTAGGCACTGTGTCCTAGTCACCCAGATCGGGACAGAATAAACTTGTTAACCTTACGGTGAGTTCCAACTCTTTAACCTGCAACGATCTCCTACCTCCGGGTTCTAAACCGAATCCTCCCGTCCCGGCATAATCACCCGAACCTCCGGAGCCCGTGGACGACGGTCGTGAAGGACGCCCAGGAGCACCCCGCGATTCGTACCCAGAATCTCGACCCCAGGCGCCTTGGCACAACAATGGATTTTAGAAATTATTTAAGGGGAGGTTCTGGTCTAAATGTCGATTTTTTTTTTATTTCATTTTTCGAATGTTCAACCTTTTAGGAAAACGTGTTTAAAAGGATTTGTTGAAATTCGTAAAATTCCCCAAGTTATAGGCATTTGAGTAGCGGCAAATGCATAGGTCACAACCGGCCACTCGGCGCTCACGTAAAACTATAAACGCGTTTTTCCCGAAACAGTGTTCTCAAAATCGGTGGGACCTGTATCTCCAAAAGTTATTATCCGATTCGACTGAAACTTTTTTTATTTTGAAGAATATACTTCTAGCTAGGGGGGGGGGGGCTAGAAAAAATTAGAAAAAATTGACAACTTAATAATTTTTAAAGGCGTTGAAAGGACGAAAAATACATGGAAAAGTGATTTCAAGCTTGAAGTGTTGTTATTCTCAAAATGTAATTTTGTAAAAGTAAAAATGTAATTTTTGTAATTTTTTTTAGTTCCCCCTAGCCAGAAGTATATTCTTCAAAATAAAAAAAGGTTCAGTTGAATCGGATAATAACTTTTGGGGATACAGGTCCCACCGATTTTGAGAACACTGTTTCGGGAAAAACGTGTTTAAAGTTTTACGTGAGCGCCGAGTGGCCGGTTGTGACCCATGCATTTGCCGCTACTCAAATGCCTATAACTTGGGGAATTTTACGAATTTCAACAAATCCTTTTAAACACGTATTCCTAAAAGTTTGAACATTCCAAACCTGAAATAAAAAAAAAACGATTTTTAGACCGAAACCTCCCCTTAAAATCGATTTTTTTTTTATTTCATGTTTCGAATGTTCAATCTTTTAGGAATACGTGTTTAAAAGGATTTGTTGAAATTCGTAAAATTCCCCAAGTTATAGGCATTTGAGTAGCGGCAAATGCATGGGCAACAACCGTCCACTCCGGCGGTCACGTAAAACTTTAAATGCGTTTTTCTCGAAACAGTGTTCTCAAAACGGTGGGACCTGTATCTTCAAAAGTTATTATCCGATTCGACTGAAACTTTTTTTATTTTGAAGAATATACTTCTGGCTAGAGGGGGGGAGGCTAAAAAAAATACAAAAAGTTGAAAATTTATCATTTTCAAAGGTGATGAAAGGACGAAAAATACAGGGAAGTGATTTCAAACTGGAAGTGTCGTTATTTTCTAAAAAAAAATGTCATTTTTGTAATTTTTTTAGTCCCCCCCCTAGCCAAAAGAATAATCTTCAAAATAAAAAAGGTTTCAGTCGAATCGGATAATAACTTTTGGAGATACAGGTCCCACCGGTTTGGATAAATTTTTTGACGCCTTGAATTTAACGACTCCCCAGGGCTGTCTGCAATGATTAATTATAAAACAAAAAATATATTTCTATAATTTAAGACATCCTTAATACAATGCAAAAGGTCCCATTAAATTATATATAGTAGTTTTCCTTTAATTAATTCCTAAATATCACCTATTTTTTTGGGCTCTAGGCCAGAACCTCCCTTTAAGCCAGCCTGTCGAAGATCTGAAGACATGTGATCCGTTAAAATATTGGGAGTGCCATAAAGACACAATTTACAAAAAGCTAAGAACTTTAGCTTACCACTATTTTTATATAGTTGGCACATCAGTCCCGTCTGAACGTTTATTTTCCATAGCTGCGAATATAGTTACTCCCAGCAGGAACAGATTGTCTGGAGAAAGACTAAATAAATTGATTTTCCTTAAGTCATTGGAAAATAATACTTGGGATATTACATAATAGGTATCCTACTTATGTTTATAGTAAATTCGGTATCTCTTCATAATTTCTTCATTTATTTAAATAAAATTTGCTAAATTCATTTCCATTGTTTCATTTATATAACCATGTTGAATCTCGTTGGGCTATATAGGCCGGTATTCATAAACGTGATTTAAGATTAAGCAAAAGACCAAAGAGGAGATATAATAAGAGGCGTCACTCCAGGCGGAACCTTTGAAGTCCTTACTTGACCTTGGCATTTAAATTGGTTGTCTATTCGAGCGGGATATTCAAATCGACTAAATTTACCTTACCGCAGTTGGCTGATTATTGCCGAAGTTTACCGATTATTGCCGCATGGGCATTTAAATTGGTTGTCTAGTGATTTCCCAAGTTTATTTCTGTCCTTGTCGAGTGACGCCTCTTATTATATTTCCTCTTTGCAAAGACTGAGAATACCGCCCGCAGACAAACACAACTATACTGCGACATCAGTGCCCTCTAAGCTATGAAAGCCTGCTTCTTCCTGTCTAAGGCCGGTATTCATAGTCGCTACTTATTCTTAAGCAAATGCTTAAACATGCGGCATCCTCTACTAACCTAGTAGCATAGTAAAGGATGCCAAATGCTTAAGCATTTGCTTAAGAATAAGTAGCGACCAAAGAGGAGATATAATAAGAGGCGTCACTCGACAAGGACAGAAATAAACTGGGGAAATCACTAGACAACCAATTTAAATGCCCATTCGACAATGATCGGTAAACTTCGGCATTGATCGGTAAACTTCGGCAATAATCAGCCAACTGCGGTAAGGTATATTTAGTCGATTTGAATATCCCGCTCGAATAGACAACCAATTTAAATGCCAAGGTCAAGTAAGGACTTCAAAGGTTCCGCCCGGAGTGACGCCTCTTATTATATCTCCTCTTTGTAGCGACTGTGAATACCGGCCTAAACGCTATCCCGGAATTTCCCTAATCAGTTTCCACCCACTGATTGGCTGCCCATAGTTTGATCAAAGAGGAAATATAATAAGAGGTGTCACTTGACAAGGACAGACATAAACTAGGGAAATCACTAGAGAACCAATTGAAATGCCCATTCGGCAATGATCGATAAACTTCGGCAATAATCAGCCAACTACGGTAAGGTACATTTAGTCGATTTAACCTTCACTCTGTGTACTAATAGTTTAACGTTAACCGTGTACAGGGGTACAATTAGACCCCACGTGTTTTCAGTCCCAAATGTACAGAAAAAGCTGTAGCTGCGTAAGTATTTGCGAAGTTTTATTAATTTTTAGGAAGTGTACCAAAAATTAAACCGTTTAATTTAAAAAACAAAAATTAAAAATTTATAATATAAATATGAAAATATTACAAATATAAATAAAAATATAAATAGTAAAAAATAAGTCTAAGATGCATCGTCAGAATCGATGCGCATTTCTTGATTGTGAATTTCGGTGTTTATGCATTTGTCGCAAATATCGTTACTATGATTTTTACATGTTGGTTTTTTACAAATGTAGCAGCTGAAGCTGGTCGTGATGTCACTAGATCGATGGCACAGATAGCATCTGCTTGAGATCTCTTATTTCTCTTACTGGTGCTGGGTTCGGTGGAAACAAAATAAATAATCACACTCTGAACATATGTTATTGTACTAATTAGCATTATCTTTACAATAAAGAAACACTATAATTGTGGAATCAGGAATCCCGGAGATAGTTCGGAGATAGAGCTAAAGTAAGTATCGCATATATCCTGTTTATTCATACGTTAAGTTTAATTTTATACTAATGTTCTATTTGTTTTCAGTGCTAATACAATACGGAATATGGTGATTCTACAGAAAAAAGAAGTCGAAAATATAGGAAATTTTCTCATATCGCACCTAATAGGTACCACTGGTTACGGGACGTATTGCATATGAATTTATAAATGTAAATATTTAATGTTCTTCCTCGAATTTATATGCGCTACTTATAGTATTCTGTAACAATTGTAAAGACTGAATAAATATTTTTGGAAATAAGTAGAATGAATTATTTAATGAACTGCACAATCTGCTGGCGGGTTATATAGGCGTAGGGATACGCCTGCAGCAATAACGCTACATTTGTGTTGGTGTGTAGGGGCGGCCATGTGACGTCACGCGTAGGGAATAGTTTGGTAATTCTGGCCTTTAGATGGCGCTGTTGGCTGTGCCAAGCAGACGGCAGAATCTGCTGTCGATCTGCTGCCCATCTGACCTCAGACACTGATATCAGGCTCTGCACCTCAGAACGCAGCCAAATGCGGACACAGACGACTACGGTTCTGACGTCAGATTCTGCTCCCCAGATCTGGCTATCAGGGTTTACTTAGATTGTTCGAGTTTGTTCGCTGCCGTAGCTTGAGTTGTCGTAATTCTTGTAAACAATTCATCTAAATGTTGGACGAACGTTCGGGGAACCTTTTCGTTAGCAAATTCTGAGGGGATGATAGCCTTGGTACCAAAAACGAGCTCATGGGGTGTGAATCCAGTGGCCTCATGCACCGAGGAGTTATATGAAAAGATGCCGAATCTGATCCATTCATCCCAATCTACCTTGGTACAATAATGTTTTAAATACTCGACAAAAACTCCATGGGCACGTTCAAGAGAGCCCAAGCACTGTGGGTGGAAGGCTGTAGATGTGATCCTTTGTATTTTAAAAATTTTACAGAAATCTTTCATCACTCGACTGGTGAAATTAAATCCTTGATCGGTGTGAATGGTACGTGGACAACCAAACCGACTGATAAATTGTTCGGTGAGAGCAGTTGCAACGGATACTGAATCAATGGTGAGTAAAGAAATTACATCTGAATACTTTGTGAGATTATCTTGTAACGTCAATAAATACTTGTTCCCCCTCTTAGTTAGAGGTAAGGGTCCAACTGTATCCATTTGGATTTTTTCGAAAGCAAATTCGGAGGTGTCTGTAATAGTCATGGGTTGTTTAGTTTTTGATGAATATATTTTATTCCTTTGGCAGGTTGGACAAGTACGTGTAAAGGTTGCAATTTTTTTCCTCATCCCCGCCCAATAAAATCGTTCACGGATACGGTTGAACAATTTCGGTGCACCTTTATGCCCTCCTACCACAGACTCATGGAATTCTTTAATAATCTGAGGCCTTCTGGATATTGACGGGGTCTCAATTTCACCGGTACATATAGTAATGATATACTGAGGGTCATTCAAAATACTCCTCAGTATATCTTTTATGGGAGTTCAGTCTACTGGTTCTAGATTATTGCAAATTTTCGAGAGACTAATGGATTTAATGCTTAATAAGTCCATGAGTTGTTTAAGCTATTTGACAGAAGATATTATATGGGTAAATTCTGGGTTCTCTTGAGATGTAATTTTATGAAATAAATGAAAGATATAATATTTATTTCCCGGAATAGTCATGGCTTCGCCAACATTTATTTGATACCCTGTTACTAGATCAACAGTGAGTTTAGTTCGCGCCAGCAGTGTCGTGTCAGTATTGGAGGTGACGGCGAGGTCAAGCGGAAGAAAGTGGGCAAGATTATCTCTTCGCATAAGTAGATAATCTTTAGTGTAAAAGATGGTTGGGGTTGGGAGTTCGTCTGTAGAAGTAATCAATAGTCTGCTTGATTTCAGGTTAAAAATTTCTATTGAGGTCGGATTTATGGGGATCCCGCGTGCGGTCTTGGTCGCTAAATTCATGGGCTCTCCGGCCACTGTAGAATATTTCCTAATATGCTTGTCAGCCCCTTCCACGACCTCAATCGGGTTCCTACTAGGCTCCCCAGGCCTCTGCAGCGAGTCAAGATCCCGCGAGCATGTTCCCTCATCGGCAAACATCGAATCCGCTCTTGAACACTGACCTCCTCCAACGCCACTCGAAGCGGGTTCCTGGAGTTGGGAATCACTGATAGCCCTCGAGCATCCGAGTAGAATTTGGTCATTAGTGTTCGATTGGAGTGATTAATTTCATTGACGGATAATTCCTCTCGTTCAAAAAAGGTGGTCAGCGACAGAGAGTGTTCATTACGACTACTAGAGAAAATACATGTTTATAAACTGGAGTTTGATTTTAAATTATCCACGACCTCATTTTGCCCGGCTTCAGTGTTCCCGCGCGCCAAGAAAACAGAAGCCACCTTTACTTCATTATCATAATCAGAGAATCTGTCAACGGCCCTCGTCATCTGGAAATCCGCGATCGGCGACTCGTCTGCGCAAACGAGTGCCTCCCGCGGGCCCCCCGAAGACGAGTTATACGTTTCGTCAAGTTGTAAGGGTCGTGAGGGGAAATTTGGAGCACGAATGGACTCGACTGGGTTACGCGAGAGTGCGTCGGCATTCGAATTTACTCTACCGGATTTATATACTATATTATAATTATACTTGTTTAATTTGTTACGCCACTTCATTAATTTAGAAGTTGGATCCTTAACGTTATACAACCAGATCAACGGTCGGTGGTCAGTTACCAAGGTAAATTGCTGACCATACAGGTAGGGTCGAAAATGATCTACAGCGAACAAAACAGCCAGTAACTCTTTCTCTATCGTCGAGTAATTGACTTCGACATTATTCAAGGTCCTGGACGCGTAGGCTACGGGAAGATCTTGCCCAATTTCCCCCTGACTCAGGATGGCTCCCAGTGCATAATCGGACGCAACAGTGGTTACAAGGAACGGCTTCGAAAAGTTAGGAAATTGTAAAAGGGGTTCCGAACAAATGATGTCTCTCAAAGTTTCAAAAGCAGTTTGGGTGACGGAATCCCAACGGAAAATAGTATCTTTTTTCAAAAGTGCAGTCAACGGTTTTGCGATTTTTGCCATATTTTCAATAAATCTTCTATAATAGCCTATAAGACCCAAAAATTGTTTAATATTCTTCCTTGTTTTGGGTAATGGAAACTCTTTAACTGCTTTAATTTTTCCGAGGTCGGGTTTTACTCCTTCGCTAGTTATAATGTGTCCTAAATAAACAATTTCCCGCCGAAGGAATCGACATTTTTCGGGCTGAAGGGTTAACCCTGAATTTTGTGAACGCGCCAAAAGGTTTTTTAATTTACGAGCGTGTTCCTCTAGAGAGTTAGAGTACACGACGATGTCGTCCATATATACGAAAAGGTCCGTTCCCTGTAACCCTGACAATATCAAATCCATCAGCCTCTGGAAAGTGGCTGAGGCATTTCTCAGCCCGAATGGGATTCGATTAAATTCAAAATGGCCATGGGGGTTGAGAAGGCGGTCTTGGGCCTTGAAATGGGATCAACAGGAATTTGGTGAAAGCCAGAGGCCAAATCTAAGGTACTAAAGTATTTTGCTCCACCCAGCTGGTCCAGTATATCGGTAATATTGGGGAGCGGGTAAGCGTCGCCAACGGTCTTAATCAATAACCATTCGCCAACGGGGTACTCCGGACGAATCGGATTTCTTAGGGACAATCCACACGAGTGAATTAAAGGGTGACATAGACGGTTGGATTATATTTCTATTAAGCAAGGAATCTACTTGTTTTTCAATCTCGGCCTTGTGTATTAACGGGAACCGGTACTGTTTGGTATTGATGGGAGTTTCGTCGGTAGTTATTATAGAGTGTTGACCGTCTTTAGTGTGACCTAACCTGTCCCCGGGAAGGTAGAATTGATACGGGAACTCGTTGATTAATTCTAGGACGCTAACCCGTTCGGCTTCGTTAAGGTTATCCAAATCGAGAGCCTTGACCAGCTGAGCAAACCGTTAAGCATGAGCAACTGACTGATCGACACCAGGGTCTCCGGTACGAGAGGAACGTGGTGAAGGAAATTTTATGTAAAAATCCTCCAATTCTACAGGTGGCAGGCTGAGTTTAACATGATCGGCAGTAGTGTTGATTGCATACACTTTCGAAAAACCGTGCTCCTGGCTTACCAACGCCTCGCCCATGAAAACACCCGGACCAAGATCTATCCTCCTCCTGTAACCAGATGCACACTTACTATGGGTGGGTACCGCAATTAGAGTCTTTGTACGTGGGGGTAGCTCAAAGTTCGAGAATGCATGAGAAGACAATTCACCGTCTCTGAATTGAAGGCTATTTGGTAAGTGTTCCCTGAATGTTAACGTTACTTCCTGGCTCTCAAGAAATGAAACTCCCAAAATTCCTGTTTCTCTAACAGGGAACTCATCGTCCACAATTTGAAAGGGTATGGGAACATTATGGATTGGAACAATGACTTCGCCATGGGTACGAACCACTCCCGAGCTTATACCGGTGAGGTTATAAATAATGTCGGTATTGATCGTCAAATTCGTAATTAATCCTTCCCGTTTATTCAGATTGAGCCAAGACTCAGTGTCGACAAGGAACTCCGCGGATCCCTTGTTGAAGGAATCGTGTGCCGAGGACATCACGAATGATCTACTGATTTTGAGTGCGTTGAGTGGGTAATAGACTCGGCATTTGTGACGCGCGCAATTAGGGGCTTGTTCGACACTGCGCCAGGTTGTGGAACGCCCTTCGTGTTTAAATGTTGCTGATTCCCAGGACTCATGGCAAGAGGACGATATTGTCCGTTCAATTCGCGGGGCTTACTTTTACTATAGCAACGTGCTTCAATGTGTCCGGATTTCCTGCAAAATCCACATCTAGGCCTTTCATAGCCAGACGAGGCAGAACGACAGTCCTGGCCTTGGGGACAATTTGCAAGCAGGTGACCCGGTTGATTACATCTAAAACATTTGCGATCGTCTGAGTTGATCGTGTTGTTACGTCCCAAAAAGGACGTAAAAATTTAAAATTTTTCTTTTCTTGTAATTTTTCCTTTTCTTTTATTAATAAGCAGAGTGCATCGACAATACCTAGCATTCTGGGAAAACCTCCGTCGAGAGTATCCTTGCTTACAGTATTTTATCTTAGATAATGGATACTTCCTGCACTACAGGGTGTCCCAAAAATGCTGCGGTTCCTTGAAGGGGGTGATTCGGAGGGTGATTGCAAACAACTTTTTCCTTTGCGAAAATGCTCTCCGAGGTTTCGTTAACGAGATATTAACAAAAAGCACCGACCAATCAGAGCGCGAGTCTGACGACTAAGTTCCTTCGCTAGCGTGGCTACGCGTCGCGCTGCGACTACGAACAAGCAACTCGGCATGCATCGAAGAAAATTGCGTAGAATGGCAAATGAAAAAGACGTAACAAATAAAATCGAACATGTTGTCATGGATTGTTTGTCATTTAAAGTGAATAATGAATGAAGGATAAATGGATGAAAATCACGTCTAACGTAGAAACACGAATACACAGTTTTTTTTTAGAAGATTCGAAAATAATAATGTCACTGGGTCACTGAACCGATCTTGGTCATCGATGGACGAGCCCAGTGCACAGCTGGTCCCAGGTATACGACACTACCCAAAGTTAAGGGCCGCAATGTCAGGTGCGTCCAGATGACCAGGATCGGTTCAGTGACTCAGTGACACAGGTTTTCAAGCTGCAGGTGAATTTCCGACAAGGGTGAGTTTTAGTTACTTTATTAGTGATCATTCATTTTTAAATTTAACGCAAGCTATGGCTTATTTCCGGCGATAATTCTCAAAATTCCCGTACGAAAATATTTATTCGGGCTTTTTAAACAGACTTATTCGTTATCAGCAACAGTGCTGGCCATTATTGAATTACGGATTTTTATCACAATAATAAACTACTATCGCTTTTCGTTAATTTCCTGTTACATTAACTTTTCGTGGCTACGTTATTAACACAAGGAAATTTACATATTCCATATCCTACCACTTCAAATAATTATTATTTTCGAATCTTCTAAAAGAGAACTGTGTATTCATCTTTCTACGTTAGACGTGATTTCCATCCATTTATCCTTCATTCATTATTCACTTTAAATGACAAACAATCCATGACAACATGTTCGATTTTATTTGTTACGTCTTTTTCATTTGCCATTCTACGCAATTTTCTTCGATGCATGCCGAGTTGCTTAGTTAGCGCGGGAACTCAGCCGTCAGACTCACGCTCTGATTGGTCAGTGTTTTTTGTTAATATCTCGTTAACGAAACCTCGGAGAGCATTTTCGCAAAGGAAAAAGTTGTTTGCAATCACCCCCCGAATCACCCCCTTCAAGGAACCGCAGCATTTTTGGGACACCCTGTATAGCGTCGTCGTTGCGACACTTGGTCGCTGCGCTGCACCCTGAACGTGGGACTGTGCTAAGGCATCAGCATTATTCTCAGAAGCGCCTTAGAAAATAAGCAGGGGTTTTCATACCGCGCGAAATTGATTTAATGTAAGCGGCGGAGGTGCGTCTTGACGCATCTGGCATACTGGTGGAACTTCGTCGAGCGCATGTCCGACCGTCGAATTCGCCGCATTGATGTAAAGGAGTTATCTGAGTGCGAGAATAAGTGAGACAAGTATAAAGTATGGAGGGATGAAGGTGCGAACACCTAATGACATCATGCATCGGTTGCTAAGGCATGATTGAGATTGCAGCGTCAGCTTTTCCTTCGAGCGGGCTTGGCGGCCGGACGCTCCCGGGGGCGCGTAGTTGAAGTCACTCTTTGTCATACAGTCGCGGAAAGCGTGACAAGGTGTCCGTGGATTCATAATTTCTTTCTTTAACTATTAATTGCACTTCGGGCCAGAGATTCCTAAGTTTATAGTGAATAGACTCACAAGGGGAGTCCACGGTGAGGTAGTCATCGATTTTGATGAGCCTTGGCACGATGGATCTATGTCGAAAATAAGTAAATACGTGTCCGAGCGTTTCTGCCATTTGGCCTTAATAACAGAGATAATTACATGTAAATTATTAAACATTTCATAGCGCCAATGGAAAACATAAAAGCCATATCCTTAATTTAAGAATATACCGTGGAGCGTTCGGTAAGACGTCGACATGGCGTTGCTGCGGTCGTGAGTTCGATTCCGCCTCTGTCTAGATATTTTTTTCATACTTTATTTTTTTACACTTTATTTTTTCCACACTGTATGAATAGTGAGAAAAAAAGGTAACGGTAGTAACGTTCACTAATTCTTTTAAATGTATAAATACAATTTTTTTTTTTTTTTTCTTTAACGTGGGGAAATCTTCAAAAGACACCCCGACACCTCCAGAGGGGAATCCCCCGAGGGCGCCAGGGTAGTGTGGGATTTTTACCCACTAAAACCCCACGGCCACCATCGCGCGATGGGGTACCACCGGAAACTTCGAATAAGACTTCGCAGTACTGTTCCTGAATAATTAATATACCTATAACATAAGAACTATTATATAATAACGAGCGGTAATCTCGAAAAATTAGCATCCCAAAATTAATATCAGTACACAATTCAACTTACAGTAACGAAATGAGATATATATTTATGTTCTTACGTTTCCATTATCTGCAGCTCTCCGGGTGATATTGGTCATAAAAACATTCGAAACATAAAATGTTTCTGCATGCAGCACACTTTATAAATCCTGATTTGCTACATCTACAATTCGATCGCCTCAGGTCTGTTGGAAAGCAAACTTCATTCACATTTGCGAACACAGACCTTGACGGAATTAATTTTGACGCGAACCAGGCGTATTTAATCATATCTTCAAAAATTGGAGCAGACAGTTGGTGGTGTATAAGTGAATGACTTTTAATTGCATCTTCCCTCGAAGATAGATGTTCATTCTTTTGCAGAACATCGACCGAATTTTGTATCTTTTTAATAAAATTTTTCATCTGCCTAAAGAAATAGACGTCCAACGGTTGACAAAAAGGCGTGCAGTGTGGGGGAATAACTGCTATTTGGGAGCTGCAGTTCCCTTCCTCATCCGTGAAAATACTATTTATTTCTTGCAGATCTGTCTGACCTCCCCACGAATCGAGGAGGAGCAGGAATTTCTGGTGCCCACAATACTCTTTCATGACGTTGGTCAGAAACGTCATAAAGTGATTTTTTGTTAGTTTTCCAGATTTGGAGGCTGTTATATATACATTTTTGTATCTATGTGTTAAATTTTGGATGGTGGTGGCAACGCGAGGGCCAAAAGTTCCTTTCGCTTCTTGCAAGCAAAAGAAAACTTTCGGGAGGAGTTTTCCAGAAGCGGAGATGGTGTACTGAACTGTATAACTATGCGTGACCTTATTGAAATCTCCAAGAAACACTTCTGTCATTTTTTCTCCCTTGTGAGACAAAACTCGCTGTATGTTCATTCGATACTCACAGCCACTTTGGTCCGTGTTTAACACGAAATCCGGATTAAAATTTGGAATTATTGTTGAAGTTGTTTTTTGAAATTCTTCTGCTATCTTTAAAATCGTGGGCAATTCAATTTGAATTTGCTGACCCAACCGTGCGATGCGGAAAACGAAAAATTTTCCCCTTTAAATTGCATAGCCGCTTGAGTGGCCCATTGCTGCAGCATTCTTGTTGTAACAGGCTGTTTTTGTTGCCGAGCTTCATGGAATCGGTCGGGAGTCCATTTATTTATCATATTATGTTTTTCCATTACTCCTCCACCGCTTTCAATTTCTGTTCGCCATCTATATATACGATTTTTGGAGTCAAGTGAGCTACCTCCATTACGACGTATGGTCTTCAAACTCCATTTCGGATGTTCCCTGACTAAATTTACAATTTTAATTTTTGTGTCCAGCGGTATGTAATCGGATTTTATCGCTTTGCTATCCGGCAGATGAAAAATTTTATTAAAAAGATACAAAATTCGGTCGATGTTCTGCAAAAGAATGAACATCTATCTTCGAGGGAAGATGCAATTAAAAGTCATTCACTTATACACCACCAACTGTCTGCTCCAATTTTTGAAGATATGATTAAATACGCCTGGTTCGCGTCAAAATTAATTCCGTCAAGGTCTGTGTTCGCAAATGTGAATGAAGTTTGCTTTCCAACAGACCTGAGGCGATCGAATTGTAGATGTAGCAAATCAGGATTTATAAAGTGTGCTGCATGCAGAAACATTTTATGTTTCGAATGTTTTTATGACCAATATCACCCGGAGAGCTGCAGATAATGGAAACGTAAGAACATAAATATATATCTCATTTCGTTACTGTAAGTTGAATTGTGTACTGATATTAATTTTGGGATGCTAATTTTTCGAGATTACCGCTCGTTATTATATAATAGTTCTTATGTTATAGGTATATTAATTATTCAGGAACAGTACTGCGAAGTCTTATTCGAAGTTTCCGGTGGTACCCCATCGCGCGATGGTGGCCGTGGGGTTTTAGTGGGTAAAAATCCCACACTACCCTGGCGCCCTCGGGGGATTCCCCTCTGGAGGTGTCGGGGTGTCTTTTGAAGATTTCCCCACGTTAAAGAAAAAAAAAAAAAAAATTGTATTTATACATTTAAAAGAATTAGTGAACGTTACTACCGTTACCTTTTTTTCTCACTATTCATACAGTGTGGAAAAAATAAAGTGTAAAAAAATAAAGTATGAAAAAAATATCTAGACAGAGGCGGAATCGAACTCACGACCGCAGCAACGCCATGTCGACGTCTTACCGAACGCTCCACGGTATATTCTTAAATTAAGGATATGGCTTTTATGTTTTCCATTGGCGCTATGAAATGTTTAATAATTTACATGTAATTATCTCTGTTATTAAGGCCAAATGGCAGAAACGCTCGGACACGTATTTACTTATTTTCGACATAGATCCATCGTGCCAAGGCTCATCAAAATCGATGACTACCTCACCGTGGACTCCCCTTGTCAGTTATTTCCACGTTAAACAGTGTTAAATTCATTTAATCTGCGTTTTATATTCTATTAATGTTTTTCGCATAATTATTAAGTTGCATTGAGATCAACCTTCAGTTAGACCTCGTTCCTTTGTTTATTTTTTATTTCTTTTAACTAATACTAAAGTTTGTAATCGCGAATATCAAGTGTGTGTGTGGTTTTTTCTTTTTCCTTTCTCAGGCACGGAAAAAGGCAACGTATCAAACAAAAGGCGAAACCAAATTAACGAAAATTGTACCATATACAATTGAACGATAGAGTGGGTGAGTTGCGCATTTTTTTCTTGTAATCATATAATCCGACTACCAAGAGGCGAGCGTCGACTCATGTAAAAACATTATCTCGTGTACTAAATTCATTTGTCGAATGCAGAGGTAACGGAGAGTCAATACTGGCATTAGCCAATATTCTGGGGTAACCCTTGGCTCTTCAGTCTTTCTCTCAAATTCCTAAATGGAGAATAGAATAAAAGGAATAACATTCACGTTTAAACCTTAGTTATAACCAGAAGTTATTTCCCGAAAAACCTTCGGGAACCTGATGATCACTCGGTGCGGGGCCTGTATAGGACTAGATCTTTGACCCACGATAAAACAAGAATTCGAAAGTTAAATAACGAATTTTTACTGTAACGCGCGCGTGGTATTTCCGGATAGACCTGGCAATAGGACGAGTTGCGTTACAGTGTATATATCCGTGCTTCGAATGATCAATTTTTTATTTGAATTCGCGACAGGTTTTCCACGTTCAATTTCCTGTTCTAAGCGAGCTGCGATATCTATAACGGTTTCCAAGTTACTTATTTGGTCTTTCGAAATTATCAATCTAACGATTTGATTCTGTAACCCCCGAACAAACCCATTTACAGCTGCCTGATTCAGGAGCACTTTAACACCTATCAACTGCTCTGTGTTAAACTTTTCCTTGGCTGCTTCTATCCCCCGGCTTAATACTTCGCTACTCTGCTGCCCGTCCAACGACGATCTCTGCGATCCGCAGCTCCCTTCGGTCCAACGACGATCTCTAGAGTCCGCTGCTGCTAGCTGACGTGTGCTATGTGTTTTCAGGGAACGTGCACGGCCGCTGAAACCACCCGTGTCCGGTATTTACCCTTGGCCCTCGGGGAAACCGTGCGAAAACCCGGGGAGAGAGAAAGCACCACTGCTCTGCGCAGATTCCGAGCCGGCAGAATGCAGAAATTCTTCTTTTGCTATCCCACCGCTGTCACCAGAAATGTTGCGTGGTCCTGCAGCCTGGCGATGGTCCTAGGGGCTGGGTCGATGCCCGTGAAGCGCAGAACCGCTCTCCTCGGAGTTGCGCGTTCGTGTTTAAATAAATTGAACTTCAGTTGTACAATATTCGATATTCTTATAATCTTAACTGTTTTATTATAATTCTCAACAACTTAAAGATGGAAATATGAATTGTAGCTATTGTAACTGAGCTCAGAAATAAACGTGTTATCGCTAGTACAGCAGGATTGGTAATGCCCGTCTTTTAGCGTCGTTATTTTGCGTTTCCACGGTGAAAGAGAACAAAAACTAATACATCGAGCGGCTTCCATACATGCTATGCAAAAGTCGAATTTAAACTCTGGCTAATTATCATGGCAGACAACCTCCTAGCAGAAGCCCCCAAGTCTTTCCCATAGTGGAAAACATTGTTACCAACTCGAGACTTTAAATTGGTTGTCTAGTGATTTACCTAGTTTATTTCTGTCCTTGTCGAGTGACGCCTCTTATTATATCTCCTCTTTGTCCAGGGATCGACGGGCATCAGTTACCGCTTATGGCGGGGGAAACACCCACAGGAGCGGTGGTTATGTCATGAACTGTGCCTGCAGTACGGAGCATGCGTAGAATACGACCAATCAAATCCAGGCAGATGAAGGTGCTCCCCGCCCCTCAAATACATATCACACCCCTCGCCTAAAGTCACAACTATTCCTCCATCCCTATATTCCTACGTCCATGGGTTTAAGCGCTCCACGGGCATAAACTCGCGTCCATATTCCCAAAATCCCCGCTAGAATACGTAACAATTCAAATAAGAATAATCCAATGCTTTTATTTAAAAATTTAAAACCAACCCTTATTACACAAATTCAATGCAAATTATGAAAGATGAATTTGCAAACAAATGTTCACAGAGCGTAAAATCAGTGAATATATACAATGCAACAAAATATACTCCGCTTTTCATACAACATTTAAAGCAAACGTATAACAAAACTGTATAAATGTTTGGAACAGAAAATATAATAAGCAATGTAAGAAATACAATTAATACAGATGTCAAACAATATGTTCGTTTTAGTTTCATTTGTGATGATAGGGACAGCATTTCCAACAGCATAATAAATAAACATATATTGGTCTGTACACAGTATACAGTAACATTATTAAAGGTAAACAAATTGTAAAATATGAAACATAATTTGGTACTATCATTAAAGCTAAAAGATTTCATTAAGTAAACAAAAGTATATCCTTATTTTATTTTTCTTCGAAAACAAATGACTCTGATACCATTTCTGTATGACTATATAATACACACTATTATATTGTATGTAGGGTGCATAAAATATGATTGTGAACATACATAAATTACATCTCAGTCGTTTTTGAAGCTGGATAAATTTAATTAGAGTACCTAACTCACCAATAATAATGTATTTTTAAACCAAACTACTACAGGGATTTGCACAGGCTAACAAAATAATACATTGGGGGCCATACCCTGAATTGGGAATTGATATTGCCCGCTTCCCTCGCCGTCCCAAAGACTCGAGCTGCTCAGTCCACCCGGTCGTAAACGGCGAGGCGAGCCCCACCATTGCAACGGTGGTATTTCAAACAAATAAAATTACTTCTTTCATAATATTAATATAAACACGTTTAAAAATTAACAAAAGTTATAACTGTTCTCGCCTTCCTGAACATTCCCCCATAACTTATGCGTATGATATTTTAGATATGTTTGAAGTAACTATCACATTATTAATGTCAATATCTGGATTGTTGAGACTAATAGGTCTGCAAGCGTCCATTAAAGTTCTTAAATCTGCATTACTTAGATAATTAAATATCCTTTCAGTACAGACATGTGGTAACCCAAGAAAATTAAAGAAAGAATTAAAAATTTTATTAACTTCTTCCACCAACTCTTTCCTTCTTTCCCCGTTTCTAAAATGAGTATTTATCGTACTAGCATATATTGGAAATTTTATTTCATAATCATTTGATTTTAACACCTGCACCACACTTTCATTTCCTGCATATATTGCTAATTGATTTATACCGTTTGTCAAAATATTATAAAAAGTGATATTAGTGTTACCAACTTTCTCACTCTTCATACTTATTATTTCTTCCTCACATTCATTCTGAAAGGAACTGAAATTTTCATCGTTAATAATTGATAGTAAATGTTGGTTCCTTGCATATAAATTTGCAGTTTTCAACTTAATCATGTGAAGTTTAAGAAACTCAACAATGTCTGCATAAGCACTGATACTATGTTCAAAATCATAATAGTCATAATTAGCACAATCATTAAAAATAGGATGATAACTGTAACGTTTAGAATAAAATTTCCTGGTAGCAGCTTCAGCCAAATCAAGCGCTGTGTACCTGTCTTTAATCGTAATAGTAATATCAGAACCATGATCTAGGAGAGTTATAACAATTCCTGTTTTCCCTTCTTTAGAAGCGATGTGAAGTGCTGTCGCACCAAATTCATTTGTAGAATCAATGTCAGCACCGAATGTTATGAGAAGATCGACAATATCTGAATCACCATATAGGGCAGCCATGTGGAGTGGTGTTGTACCTTTTGTAGTCTTAGAATCAACTCTGGCACCACATTTTAGTAATACTTCTACAACCTGTTTATGATGATTTGCAGTTGCAATATGAAGTGCAGTTCTTCCGTCTTTATCCTTAGCATTTATATTAGCTCCTTTGTTCAAAAGCATTATGATAATTACTTCATTACCTTTTTGGGCGGCATAAGAGAGCGGCGTTCTCTCGTTACTACATGTGAAATCAACATCTGCGTTATATTGCAAAAGAGCCTCGACGACTTTCACATATCCTTTACAAACAGCAGCATGAAGAGTTGTTGTATTATTTTTAACTTGAGCGTTTACATTAGCGCCCCTACTTAAAAGCAATTTGGCAATCTGTCCCTTAACATTATCAGAATCTTTATCAAAAATAGGTTCAAGTGCGAAACGTCTTTCATACTTGTCGATAGTAGTATAATGCAATGCCTTCATTCCATATTTATCATTAGCGTTAACATCAGCACCATGTTGTAAAAAAAGTTCAATGATTTCTCTACAATGCTTCTCAACAGCAGTATTCAGTAATTCAGGATCTTTTACATTAGCTTTATTAGTTAAAAGTAGTTTGATCATATTTATATCAGTATTCTCAGTAGCATAAAATATTGGAGTGTTTCCAGTTGTATCTTGAGCATTTACATCAGCTCCATAGCTTATCAATAGCTTGGCTACTTCCTCCTGTTTGTTTTTCGTTGCAGTATGTAAAGGCATATAACCTTTTCCGGATGTTGAGTTGTATAATATATTAACATCAGTACTGTATTTTAAGAGTTGTTCAACAATTGTCAAATATCCTTTTTCAACAGCAGTATGCAGCAATTTATGATCATTTGCATCTTCAGGGTTGACAGTAAAACCATATTGAAGCAAGTTTTTAATGATATTGTTGTACTGTGTTCCATACCCCTGCACTGCAACACTAAGAGCGCTTCTGTTGCTTTTGCTATTCACATCAGGACAATGCTTTAAAATATCCTCAATAATTACTGAATTTCCGTTTTCTATAGCAAAGTATAATATAGATTTACCGTCCTTATCTTGAGCTTCAATGTTAGCTCCACTTTTTAAAAGTAGCTTAACAACTTCTCTGCTTTCTGCTTTTCTTTTAATAGCAAAGTACAATATAGTTTTACCATCCTTATCTTGAGCATTAACATTAGCTCCGCTTTCTAAAAGTAGCTTAACAACTTCTTTGTGCCCTCTTTCAACTGCACATTGTAATGGTGTACCTTCCTGATACTCAGAGCTACACATAGAATTAACGTAAGCCCCATATTTTAAAAGAAGCTCAACAATTTGCAAATTCCCAATGTTCACTGCCATATGAAGAGGTGTACCATGTTTTCCATTAGCATGAATGTCAGCATACCATCTTAAAAGCAACTCGACAATATCTTTGGTACTGTTTCTCACAGCTAGGTGCAAAGGAGTTATATTGCTGCCGTCACTACTGTTAACATTCGCTCCATGCTTTAGAAGTAATTCAATAATTTCCATTTTCCTATTTTGAACGGCGTTGTGAAGCGGAGTTGTACCATTCCGATCTATAGCATTAATATTAGCAGCTCTATTGAGAAGCTTCTGAACAATATCTATGTCACGATTTATAACTGCAAAATGAAGTGGAGTAGTAGAAGGATGTTTGTTTTTGCTGTTAATTTTGGGACCATATGTTAAAAGTAGTTGAGTAATCTCTGTATGATTATACTGAAGAGCATCACGAAGTAAAACATATCCATCGGACCATGCTGATGAGTAAGATAAATCATAAGATGCAAGTAACTCTCTTACTGTTTCTATTCTTCCTTCACGAACAGCAAAAAGTAATCTGTTGCTTATATTACCACCTAGCATTTTTCGTTAATAAATTTATTCCAACTTATTCCTGACTACGTGGCGGAACCCGCTGTTACGTGGACAATTTTATATTATGATCGATTATGATGAGTACTTTATGCCAAATCTGTTCTGCCGGTTGCCACCGATTGCGTTGTAAGTGACTCACTAGTAGTGAGTGGACCACGCGGCAATGGCTGCGTTCAGCGGAACGAACCGCTACGTAGCCGCCAGGGGGGCCATGCTTCCCTCTTACGAAAGTTGAAGCTTTTGCGATATCCGCTGATGTGAATCCGTATATTATATGAAGTTAGCTATAAGACATAGGGATATCAAGGTTTGATGTGAGAGCGAAATTCAAAATCCTTTGTAGAAAAAGATTTATTGTAGGCATGCGGGTTCGAAATGAGCAGCAGATGTTTGAACTCAGAAGGCGCACGAGAGCCTTGGATTGCAGTCAGTAATTTTAAAAACTACAGTTAGGCCAGGCGAGGATAATAAATAGCTTAATTTTTCCTTCCACATCTGCGTGCCAAATTTCGTCGAGCGGGCAGCTGCTCGTCTCGTAAAATCACTTAAAACTCTGTCCTCCCTTTCAATAATTGCCGATGTCCTGTTAGGGTAAAAACTCAGCTCGGGAGAGGCTGAAAGTCATAAAGCCATAAACTTTGCGCCGGCGACGTCGTCTTGACCCCGAGGGTTGCGCTTACCTACCTGTCAGAAATGTATGTACTGTACGCAGCCTATGTAAAAGTATGGAAAGTATGTAATCGGAAAGCGTGCCTCGACCACCAGCCGAGAGTGGAGGGAAGCGCGAAGGAAGGGCCAAGGACGGAGAGATGGCTGAAGGACAACCCACTGACGAAGCCTGAGGGACAACACCACCTTGATTGGACGAAAGGATCCAGGGAAGGAGTCGGAAGAACGCGCCGAAATTGGAGGAGTAGGGCGCTCGGAGGTGACAAGCGAGGAGTTAATTTGTAAGAAGTCAGATCAATCTTGTCAGCAGACTAGAAAACAGTCTTGTGTTTTGTTTTTTGTAACAATATACGCATAATTCAAATTTTACCTTGTCGAATCATTTCAAATTCCCGCACTATTTTCGCGAGCAGAGTGCGTTAGCGCTCCACGGGCACGAACCTGCGTTTCATTTGGAACTCTTCAGTAAATCGCGCAACAAAGCAGAGTTTGTAGCGCCTCCTGCCTACAAGGTGCGTACTAAACTGTGAATGTGTGAATCGGGACGTATGTGTATGTGTATACGTGTAATGCACCGGTTACTTTAAAATTGGTGGAAGAAATACATTTCTTTAATACATGATCGACATAGTTGTCGGTCAAATACACTTTGAGATGCCCTAAAGGGCAATCGCTCAGGTTGACATCAACTGAAAGGCTTAGACAAGTTTGAATTAAAATTTTTAAATTACAATGTTCCGCGAAGTTATCGAAACAGTATTTAGTTAAAACATAAACCTTTCGCATAAATTGTACTATTAATTTTTTTTTTGTGTTAAAAAAGCTTGGCAACACGAAGCACAAGCTTGAATAAACGGTTCTAAGTAATCTAAATTGACAGTAGTAGCATCATAATTTTGCAAAATTGACTCTATTGATTCTACAGCTACTACTGGTACTGCATTATTAGAAAATTGAGAATTTTGATTACGAGAGGAAAATTCGAAAATTTCTTTAACATTTAACAAATTTTCACTACAATCTGCCTCGCAGTTTTGTCTTCCTGAGTTGGAAAACAATGAATTTATGAGCAATGACTTGTAGTATCCGGTAAATACTGAACAAGTCGGATTTGTATTTCTTCCACCATGTTGTCTTACCAGCGAGAAAAAATTTTCCAAAGGATCTTGGTTAAAATCTCTGGTTCTGAATCCTGCAAACCCAAGATCCAGCAAATAAGACTTAAAAATTTTGAACCCTTTCAGGGTGTGTATCCAATTCTGCAACGCCGCAGGATACTCTTTATCTCCCGCTTTGCGTTTGATAAATCGCATACTTTGGAATAAGTTTATACACTTATTCCAAATATCTGTGGCGTTACTTTCGTTATCCAAAATGGCTCTACTATTGACACTGTCGAAAAGTGAATTTAAATTTAGAAATAATATCGCCGTATTTATTCCCGAAGCTGACATCTTTCTGGATTTGCAAGCACTTTCCGCCTCAGTAGTGCTCATAAGTTCCATAAGAGATGATACTTTACGCGAGAAGACTTGTGTACAATATTTGACACGCATCTTCTTAATTCTACTTGGAACGACATGCTGCTCCGTAATATTGACTAAAGTTCTAAAATCACCTCTACACCGATCAATGAAATAAGTATCCCCGAAGTAGGACCATTTTGCTGTTCTTTCTACACCGTCCAGAGTATAACGAAGATCCTTCGTTAACAAATTATTTCTAATACATTTTAATAAATGAGGCGGATCAAACAGTGATATTATCTTTTGTTCATCTACCATGATGAGCCCCTCTTCAGCCGACTTGCAATCTCTTTTCGTGTCGAAAAGTAATTGCTTAATCGCGCGTACATTTGTTGACCCTTGATCGCAAACCGAAGCAACAACTCTTAAACGTATAAGAGTGCATTCCCGTACTATGGCCTTAAATGTACGCGCAATCGACTCCCATGAAGCGGTTTGCTCCCACGGTTTATCTCCAAATATCCCTCTTAACATAAAGACCTGAACATGGTCTGCAATGTCTCTATTACGCGAAAACCCGAAATCTACAAATCCCTCTACAATATCGGATTTGACATTATAATGAAGCCGGGGACTAAGCTTCATTTCGTCAAATAACAAGATGCAATATCTGTACCGCGAATCCTCGAAATTGTCGAGTATATTTTCGATGCTGTTGAAGACAGACTTACTAATACCGGGAAATACAATGATTTTAGTGACCAGTTTTCTTAAGGTCTCTGTACTTGGTAAGAGGAAAATATTGGAAAGGTATCGATAAACCTTTGGACTTTGCTTCAGCAATGAAAGCGCAAAAATTTTGTCATCTAAAATGTAATTTCTATTGAACTTAGGTCGTCCCATGTTACGGGCTTGTAATGCAAAAAAGTCTCGCACAGTTGATGGCAGACTTTCAATGTGTTCCGCAAAGCCACGTTTTAGCAACATTTCGGTATGTTGCAAACGTTCCTTACATTCTATATGGCGTTTACGCATTTGTCTCCTTGTTTTCATCAAGGAGACAATTACGTTATACTGCCGCACCTCTTCTGGAGAAAGGCTGGACCTCCTACTTGCCCTGAATAATTTCAGCACAGATGCTAAATAGTAAAAAGTAAAACAATTTATGCATGCAAAAAAAATACCGTACAAATAGCAGAAGTTTAAGGGAGTTTTTAGAGGAACTGGATTTTGGATAAAACACCCTTAAGAATAGTTTCTAATATAAAACGTCACAGTACCTTTCCTTGTCCGCAATGATTGTCCAGAGGTACCAGCAACAGCATATCCAGTATCTGTAAAATTTATTGCAAATGATTAATTCGTTAACTCGAATCTGAAGGGAAGAACTAAAATCTTCGAGTTATAGAGGTTTCGACTTATCGAAGTTATGGGGTAAGAGAGACTTTTACGGCCGATTTCTTCGCCTCTAGATAAAAATTATCTGGCGGATAGGTACAGTAGAGTGTGATTGACTCGCGTTCTCCTAGGCTAGTTACATCGGAAAAATATTAATATTAAGCTGCTGTTGCAGAATTAAACTGGTGAATGTTTAAAGAATGACCATTTATTAATTGATATTTATATCTATACAATTTTCACTTTGAAATAGCAGCTTAATATTGACATTTTTGCGATGTAACTAACCTAGGGAAACGCGACTTAATCACTCGACAAGGACAGAAATAAACTAGGGAAATCACTAGACAACCAATTTAAATACCCATTCGGCAATGATCGGTAAACTTCGGCAATAATCAGCCAAATGCGATAAGGTATATTTAGTCGATTTGAATATCCCGCTCGAATAGACAACCAATTTAAATGCCAAGGTCAAGTAAGGACTTCAAAGGTTCCGCCTGGAGTGACGCCTCTTATTATATCTCCTCTTTGGCCAGATAACTTTTATCCAGAGACGAAGAAATCGGCCATTACAGAGGCTTTGTACGAAAATTAATAATTTGCTGATCGGAATGGCATAAAGATAGAAAAATTCAATTTGTACTACTACGCTACTATTCATTATTATTGAAAAATATCTGTTATTCTAACAGTTGAAACAAGGGAGACAGTATCGAATGTTTGAATTTTCTTACCAGTATGGACCTCCATACGTTTAGCTGCTTGCTGAACCTTGTTAAACCCTAAGAGATACAGAAAAATGTATGAATACTTTTTTGTTCTATTGCTAGTCGATAATGTAACTATAAAAGCGCAGTGTCCTCCGACTATTAGTTCAGGAGATAGAAATATAACTTTAAACCATTATTACTGCAAAATGAAGGCCCAAACGCGAAATCGTTATTCTTGATTTTCGTCTTATTTTCACCTCTAGAATCACCCCTTACAATATTTTCAGCACGTTTTAAGAAACGTACACCCTATACAGGGTGTCCCAAAAATGTCGGAGTTCCTTGCAAGGGGTAACTCAGGGGGTGATTTGAAACAACTTTTTCCTTAGCGAAAATATTGTCCGAAGCTTCATTAAGGAGATATTAACAAAAAACCCCGACCAATCAGAACGCGCGCCTTCCGTCCGAGCTCCCGCGGTAGCGTTGGCTACGCGGTAGGCGACTGCGCTTGTACTACGAACGTACGAACAAGCAAGTCGGCATGCATCGAAGGAAACTGCGTTACACATTTTTTTTTTAAAGCAGAATCTTAAATAAGAATTATTTGAAGTGAGAGGACAAGAAGTACGTAAATTTCGTTTTTAAATAAGGCATAAACGAAAAGATAATGTAGCAGAAAATGTACGACATGTGATCGTAATTCGTTATTGAGGTAAAAATCCGTAGTTTAATAACGGCCAACACAACTAAATTTAAACAATAATATTAGGTGTATGAATAAATTCTTTCCGACTGGATTTACATAATCAGTACAAAGCTACTGAATTTCTATCGCGGTGGTATTCATAAGCTGCCAGAAAAATGGCAAAAGGTAATTAACAATAATGCAAATTATTTCGATGATTGAGTTGATTTCATATTTTTTAAATCGAACTGTTATTGTACCCTAAAATCGGAAAGAATTTATTTCTACACCTAATAATCACCAATAAATTAAATAAAACTCACCCATTCGGACATTCCTTTCCTTCCTATTCGGAAACCTGTGTCACTGGGTCACTGTACCGATCCTGGTCATCTGTGGACGAAAAGATTTATGGTAGGGTAGCGTCCAGTGCTCAGCTGATCGCAGGTATTCGCAGGACACCACTCGAAGGTAAGGGTCGCAACGTCAAGTGCATCCGGGTTAATGTACCGAATATTCACTTCACTGCACTGATACTAACACTGATCACTTAATTTATTTTTCACGGAACGTGTTTCTACGTTATAAAAATTGGTGACCCCGAAAGGGGCCGATTACTGTTAATTGAGCAGTTGCTCAATGTGGCCACCCTCAGCGTCTATGCACGCCTCCGCACGTACAAGCAGCTGCCTTTGGACGGCTCGCAATGTTTGTGGCGTTATGTTTGCGACCGCAGCATGAATGCGCACGACTATGACTTCCAGTGAATCCACTGGCTGACGGTACACCTCATCCTGAAATGATTGTTGTACAACAAATACGAAACGTAAGTAAAAAAAGAATACCTATAAAAAATTATTTTTCGGCTGAGTACATTTCTGGGACGAGATTACTAGCTGACTGACAGGATTTTTTCCCAAGAAACTTCCTCTACCCCCAAGTAGTTTCTCTCGTGCCATTATGAGTTTACTCCCACCAGGACAAGAGGCTTTAGGTAAAAAGAAGCCAGCACATTTTCGAAACACACGTGTTTTTCAGAAGTGCAACGAACGAACCATCCTACACTTTCACAAAAGCCCGCGCTCCGTCCTTCTACTGCCAATGTACCCATTGCTTCGAGATAGAAAACAGACACCACGTGTATCGGTTCGAAAGGGTCCGAAGGGAAGAGAAGCAGAAAGTCTTCGAGTTGCTATAAAGAAGAAAATGCACACCATTCCTGTTCCCCCTTTCCGATACCCTGAGTTCACGTCTGCTACGAGGCGGAACCAATTAAGTCATAAAATATCCGAAACTGTAGGAAACCGTTCTCTACCGCCGACTGGCGGGACAATACGGTCATAAACCGCGACGCTGGCGAAGTGCTCGGGCTGATCAGCCTGATTAATTTTGGAGAACTAGAAATTACACAGTATTATCCAACATCAATACGTCTCGCGGAGAGACACAGGAAAAGAAGGGGTAGTCCGCTGACTGCGCATAGTCCCGCCTGCTTCGTCCTACCCTCAAATTAAAGACGGATCCCTTATCTCTCGAGTATAAACACGTGCTTGAATTTCAAAACAAAAGCACGCGTCAACGTATTCCATGCGAGAGAAGGTGGGCCTTGGGGTGGAGATATTGCTGTGAAGAGGGCCTCTTCAGGACAGTGGCCATTTGGGAGGGATGCAGGGCAGATTGGTTAGTTTGGGGCCAATCGGACTTCAAGCCCACAGTCTCTCGCACCGAATACGCCGACGCGTGCTTTTGTTTTGAAATTCGAGCTACAGTTTCAGATAATTTATGACTTAATTGGTTCCGCCTCGTAGCAGACGTGAACTCAGGGTATCGGAAAGGGGGAACAGGAATGGTGTGCATTTTCTTCTTTATAGCAACTCGAAGACTTTCTGCTTCTCTTCCCTTCGGACCCTTTCGAACCGATACACGTGGTGTCTGTTTTCTATCTCGAAGCAATGGGTACATTGGCAGTAGAAGGACGGAGCGCGGGCTTTTGTGAAAGTGTAGGATGGTTCGTTCGTTGCACTTCTGAAAAACACGTGTGTTTCGAAAATGTGCTGGCTTCTTTTTACCTAAAGCCTCTTGTCCTGGTGGGAGTAAACTCATAATGGCACGAGAGAAACTACTTGGGGGTAGAGGAAGTTTCTTGGGAAAAAATCCTGTCAGTCAGCTAGTAATCTCGTCCCAGAAATGTACTCAGCCGAAAAATAATTTTTTATAGGTATTCTTTTTTTACTTACGTTTCGTATTTGTTGTACAACAATCATTTCAGGATGAGGTGTACCGTCAGCCAGTGGATTCACTGGAAGTCATAGTCGTGCGCATTCATGCTGCGGTCGCAAACATAACGCCACAAACATTGCGAGCCGTCCAAAGGCAGCTGCTTGTACGTGCGGAGGCGTGCATAGACGCTGAGGGTGGCCACATTGAGCAACTGCTCAATTAACAGTAATCGGCCCCTTTCGGGGTCACCAATTTTTATAACGTAGAAACACGTTCCGTGAAAAATAAATTAAGTGATCAGTGTTAGTATCAGTGCAGTGAAGTGAATATTCGGTACATTAACCCGGATGCACTTGACGTTGCGACCCTTACCTTCGAGTGGTGTCCTGCGAATACCTGCGATCAGCTGAGCACTGGACGCTACCCTACCATAAATCTTTTCGTCCACAGATGACCAGGATCGGTACAGTGACCCAGTGACACAGGTTTCCGAATAGGAAGGAAAGGAATGTCCGAATGGGTGAGTTTTATTTAATTTATTGGTGATTATTAGGTGTAGAAATAAATTCTTTCCGATTTTAGGGTACAATAACAGTTCGATTTAAAAAATATGAAATCAACTCAATCATCGAAATAATTTGCATTATTGTTAATTACCTTTTGCCATTTTTCTGGCAGCTTATGAATACCACCGCGATAGAAATTCAGTAGCTTTGTACTGATTATGTAAATCCAGTCGGAAAGAATTTATTCATACACCTAATATTATTGTTTAAATTTAGTTGTGTTGGCCGTTATTAAACTACGGATTTTTACCTCAATAACGAATTACGATCACATGTCGTACATTTTCTGCTACATTATCTTTTCGTTTATGCCTTATTTAAAAACGAAATTTACGTACTTCTTGTCCTCTCACTTCAAATAATTCTTATTTAAGATTCTACTTTAAAAAAAAAAATGTGTAACGCAGTTTCCTTCGATGCATGCCGACTTGCTTGTTCGTACGTTCGTAGTACAAGCGCAGTCGCCTACCGCGTAGCCAACGCTACCGCGAGAGCTCGGACGGAAGGCGCGCGTTCTGATTGGTCGGGGTTTTTTGTTAATATCTCCTTAATGAAGCTTCGGACAATATTTTCGTTAAGGAAAAAGTTGTTTCAAATCACCCCCTGAGTTACCCCTTGCAAGGAACTCCGACATTTTTGGGACACCCTGTATATTAAACATACCTGGAAGTTGAAGCGTTGAAACAGCAGTCTTACAAAGATTCCTTTGTAATTTGTAGATGCCTAAGAAGTGCGCATCGCAGATCTTCCTGTTGCGAAGAGATTGGTGCATTAACAATGGATTGCCGCAAGCAGCAATCCATTTTAAGCACCTCTCTCGGTCTTTAACGACATCGGGAAATGCCCTCACCCAGATAGCACACGACGTCTGTAAGCCGTCTTCAAGACGTCTTCAAAGTCTGAAAGACATCTTAAAGGCGACTTATAGACGACGTGTGCTATCTAGGCAGTAATTTATTTCCCGATTCGCAACCTTTCACTTCGCACTTCTTACCCCCGGACATAATCTCAAACTCAAATTGATGCAATTAATAAAAAAACTTACAGTATCTCAAAGACGCTATATTACAAAAATTACTTATCTTATGTGATGACTGATCCACGTGGGTTACACTTCCTCGTGTCTGCGCCAAACAATTAAAAATGACGACGGTCGTCATGGTAACATTTCACCAACGTCGAAAGGTTGTGTGTCGTGCTCACTGATACACCTAGGTATGTGTGTGTGATGTACCTAGCGCCTCCTGCTTACTTGGTGCTAACTAAACGGGAACTTCGGCCAATCAATGACGGCTTGATCGTACCCAATGTGTAAGACTATACGGAAAAAGGTTTTTATCGTTGAAAACAGTGCTTGTCATATACTGTTCAGATGAGTGCTCGGGCACCATGCGGCAACGTGCTCAGCACCGTCGCTCTAGATGCATGAGTACCGATATCTTCGGTGCTCGCCGTTCGTCGTCACTCTCGACAGTCTTGACACGCGCGTACCGATTCACCGAAAATATCGGTGCTGCGCACGGTCAACGACGGTGAAAACTTTTTTCCGTGCAGGACTGATCTCGAATTCCTAAAGTAAATCGTACTCGTAGTGTAGGGAGAACACCTACAGCAGTGGCGGTATATGTTGCGGCACACATGTACTGGTATTATATTGGTATTATTTGTGCATTAACATTATTATCAATGTAAAAGTTGAAGAAATTTTGTTAGAATGGAAGTCAGAAATTCAAAAGAGTCGACTACTGACAGAACGACCGCATGGTGCTTCGTGGCGCTGTGGTCCGCGTCAGTCAGGAGGCTACCACTCTCATATTCAATGAGATAGAAGTGGTGGGGATAGCGACAAGCACGTATCGTGTGCATCAAACCGAACACATACAGAGACAATACTGTAATAACATTTGAATACTCAAATATTCGAAGTTTATTCGTAGCATTCAAATACTTGTAAAATATTCGAAAATTAAATTATTCGAATAGTTCCAGCCCTATTTTCGAGTCGTAATTTATATTTAAAAAACTGTATTTTCCGATAATGTTTTTTCACAGATTTCCCTTCCATATTTTAGGAGATTTTCATAAATTTTGAAACGAGAACCACGGGCGTAGCGGGCGATTTGGGCGTAAGTGGAATTCGCCCATTATCTACAATACACTATTGTCTCCGTATGTGCTCGGTTTGGTGCACACGATACGTGCTTGTCGCTATCCCCACCACTTCTGTCTCACTCTTGTCCGGCGAAGGCAAGAGCGAGATGGAACGAGAGCGAGCAAGAGCCACTGAAAGCGAGCGAGGACGGTACGAGACAGACGATGCGTTGATGTTTTGTCTCCCTCCGTCTTTCGGACGCCGTGACACTCCGTCCTTTGCGTGCGCGACGAGCGTGCGCGATGGTGCAAGCACTTACGGTGAGCACGGGAACCGCTTCGCAAAATCTTGACGCAGGCCCGGCTCAAGTCTTTTTTGCGCCCAAGGCGAACTTGTCAAATTACGCCCTTTATTATAATACATTTATTTGAGATTACTTATGACTTTACTCTGCAAAATTAGGCGACTGCCTAGGGCGGAAAGTCGACAAGAGGTGCAAAATGATATTTTCATTACTGGTATCGTTGAAAATAAACTTTAAAATTAAATATTACAAGTTGTACTATAAGTGAATTAAACTATGAATAAAAATTCGGAGTAAGATTGTCAATAATCTCAAATAAATATATTATAATAAAGGGCGTAATTTGACAAGTTCGCCTAGGGCGCAAAAAAGACTCGTGCCGTGCCTGGCTATCTGATCGTCGCGCGCATGCGTCGAGCAGTCACGATTTCATCTGAGTGCTCGCACCCATCGCGCACGCCCGCGCGCACGAAAAGCGTTCCATCTCGCTCCCCCCTTCGGCCAGAAAGAAGCGAGAAACGAACACTCGGAATTAAGGATCTGTTCACGATAGGAGCTCAACGCCGGTCCCGACCAGCGAGCACATGCGGAGATAATACCACAGACGAAGTATGGAATAGACCTATCACCTTATGGGACTTAATGTCACCACCCAAACTGTGTTACCGACCCATAATTTGAGGACTGAATTTAGCGACCTCTGTTCATGAACAGCGTCCAACTCAAGAAATACTCTGAAATGTGTTGAAATACTGAAAGATGTGTGCGTGCTTGTATACATGTGACTTGTTTAGAGTGAGAGTTTAACTCTCTGAAAATCTATTTCGGGGATCAGGAGCCTATATGGCGCTGCAATATGGCACTTCTTGAGAGCTTAAACTATAAATTGCAAGATGAAATTGATTGTTAGTATTTTACATGTAGTGGAACATTTAACTAATATTTTCACGTGTCGTACGCCGAAAAATATTAAAAATTGACGCTATTACTAACATTCCCGCAAATCTCTGCACATCGCGCGTGTCTAAACAGACGGTGCCCATCCTACGACACGTAAAAATCATTGAAAATAATGAATTAAAACGTTTCTGTAAAATTTATATTCGTAGTTTTTGGGATCCGAGGCCCCTAAATCCCTACGTTTCGTTACAAATTGATTGGCTCTGTCCTTATTAACTATTGAATGGATTTAAAAATTATAAAAAACATCTACGATGTAAGTACACGAGCGTAGGTATCGCTTACGTTAAGATCTGGGCACACATAGCAGTTCCGTGTCAGTTTACGTAGAATTCAGGTACTCTTCATTACTTTCCTGAATTACTCTACTCCAAGTACTTTCCATTACAGTCATTAAAAATAATCAGGATTTTATCAAGTTTGGTTTCATTTTCATCAGAAAAATACTAGTAATCCATTTGTGATACTTCTATGATAGAAATTGGCATACTGATTACTGAATGGCCTATTGCTGACTTTGTCCTTATGTCACTACTCTAGCGTTTATGACCCCCGAGCCGCATCGTTTGAAAGCTTTTACCTAAGAACCCCTCAGGGTTGTAAAAAAAAAGATACGCGTTACCGTTCAACCGATTTCAAGAGAGCGTACAGTGAAAAGGCCAGAATGTCGTGGCCATCGAATTTTAACTTTCTGAGTACGAATACAGATCCGACACTGAAGGAAAAAGATGAATGAGTATAATGGTCTTGAATTTCAAAATTTTAAGCTACGATAAGGTTGACCGCGGCGGTATACACCTGCACGGAGAGATTTTTCGCCTCCTGCGTGTAAAAGCCACAATAATGGCGCCTCATTCCAAAAAATGGTATTAATGGAAGCCGGTATAAGCGTGGCGTTGAGTAGCTAAAAGTTTAAAACATTCAGACACAAAAATTCTAGGAAAAAAATTAAAACACCGCTACTATCAAATACATGTCTGATTAGTTGCCCCTTAAGTCTTATCTATGCATACACTGCATTGAAGATAAAATTATGAAAAAGAAAACCAGAACAATAGATTCTGAGGTCTGCAAACACATTGTTGGACGTGGCTGAAACCGCGACGTCGAGCCCGTCGACATCGACAAAAGAACGAGATGGTCGGCGGCCGACGAAGGCAATCTCTTCGGAGAGCTGCCAGCGACCGCTGAACAGCAGTGATCCCCGAGCTTCGAAAATTTTGGGATGGTCTCTTTCAAATTCACGTGGCAAAGAGCTATTGGGAATTTCCCGGCCCAGGTAAGCGAGCCGCGCGCTCCGCTTTTATGATCCGATTACCCACTCGCACACCAGATTACTGTAATGAAGTTTGAAAACAATGTCGACTGGTCTCGTACCCATCTCAATTTCAAAACTTTTAGCTACGACAGGGTTGACCGCAGCGCTATACTCCCGTACGGAGAGATTTTTCACCACCTGCGTATAAAAGCCAGAATAATGGCGCATCGTTGCATAAAATGGAAAATTATAATTAAAACCGACTTCAAAAAAATAAAAATGCACTAGAAAGTAAGAAATAATTTTGTTCGTTATTTAATCTACGACACTCAATTTTTTTTTATATCGGTGCCTCATCATTTGCACTATGTAAGTCTGGCGCCGACTTAAAAAAATTGAGTGTCATAGATTAAATAAGGGACAAAATTATTTTTTACTTTTTATCGCATTTTTATTTTTTTGAAGTCGAGAAACCAGAACAATAGATTCTGAAGTCTGCAAATGCATTGTTGGACGCGGCAGAAATGCGACGTCGATCCCGTCGACATGGACAAAAGAACAAGACGATGGGCGGCCGACGAAGGCAATCTCCTGCAGAGATGGCCAACAAATTATTTGGAATAAAAATTTCGTACACAAATTTTTATTTCAAATAATTTGTTGGCCATCTCTGGTCTCCTGTAGTCACTCGCATAGGACGGTCGTGTCGAGCACATTATGTATTCCAAACCTTAAATATATTCACTTCTTGCATTCTAAATACCGTACTCCTTTTTCCTCCTATACTATTCAGTTTCCTCGATCAAATAAAAAAAGTTTCATATGAAACATTTATTGCTTTTTCAATAGTTAGTAAAATAACAGCGCGTGAAAAATAATATACAAATAAATCGGACATAGTGTATAAACTTACTGAAACATCCGAACATCAGTTAACATTAGTCAGTCAACGTCAGTTAGTATATAGTGTAAACAAATGAATTTTTCTAATAGTTATGGAGGAGAATGAATTCCTTCTTCAAAAAATATGTATCGAATATTTTTGGCTACTCTGCACACTTGCAAAATTCCACCAAAATCGGTGTGTACGGGTTCGATATGTTCCTTTTAAATAATATAGTACAGTAGAAAGATATTATTATTATTATTATTATTATTATTATTATTGTTATTATTATATGTCTGTATTATATCATATAGACCATCCTTAATGTATGCGCAAACACATGATGAATGGGTGGGGTTCAGCAACAGATGCTCTTAAAAAACATTAAAGCACAGTTTTTACAAATTACGTTATTGCAAGCGAATGAAATTTGTTTTGCGTTAAATAAACCGGAATAGGACAGCAAAGTTAAAAATCGAATGTAATATCGTTTTATATTCATCCTCCTTTCTCTTACGTTGAACGGAATATGTTCATAAGACGATTTTTAAATTGTTACTCTAACAGCAACATTTGTAAATCGCGGGCTTCGACTGTCAAAAAATAACCTTATTTTACCCGTGCTGAATTCTAATTCCTACCACGCGTAGCGTTACAAGATGTTTCGAGACTTCACCGGTAACGTTGCATGCGACACTGAAATGGCAAGGGGGTCCTAGGACCCCCCAAACCGGTGACAGAAAAATACATTGGTTGATAGGTCTATTCTATACCTGGTCTGTGGTCACACGCTCGGGGGGCTCGCGAGCCCCCTTACCATTTTCGTGTCACACCCAACGTTATCGATTCAGTCTAAAATAAGATTACAATGCTACGAGTGGTAGGAATTGAAATTAAATCTTATCGGAAACGTTTAAAATCTAAAACGGCATGAACGTTAAGACTAATTTTAAGAAACATGTTGCATAATTCCGTTTACTAATACATTTTGATAGAAGCATAATTTGCACTTATTTCCATAAATTTCGATTAGAAATATTATATAAATACAACCACGTAATAAACATTTGTACAGTCTCTTAGTTAGGTTATATTTTCGGTCACTTCCAAAGAGTGGATTTTCTGCCCTCGAAGTGACAGAAAATATACTTAACCTATATGCTACAGGATAATAAATGTTTATTGGATATTTCGTTCTTTTGGGCTACATTTGTGAACTTTTTATGACTTAACATCCTTCCAAAATATTATTATTACGCCTCAACGATATATTTATGAAGTCGATGAGTGTAATTATTCGTGGTTAAGAAATCAAAATTTCCTATTCATAACGTCATTTTTTTAGTACATTTCATCGAAATAATAAGTTTTAGCTTAATTTGTTTATGTTTGCCAAATTCATGCCTTTTATTAGACTCTACTTGATTTTAGCATCAATTTTCATGTTTACAGATTTCTATGCTTGATTAGAGGTGTGACTATCGATTATTGATAGATTATCGATATCTTATTGATATTTAACAATATATCGACAATATCGTTAAGATATTGTTAAGACGAATAGATCTATTCGCCTCTTCTAGAAGAGGCTGAAGTAGAATATAACACACTTTGTTGCAGCAACGATGCAAATAACAATTTTAAAGACATTGTAAAGCAACGATACATATTCATACTGTTACGTTATCACTTGAACGTAGCCACGGAAATATATATAATTGATAGTTAAATCAGGAGCGAAATTTGAAAACAGATGTATGCGCGTGATTGAGAAAGTATTATTAAGGATGTGCGATGCGGGTGGCATACGTGGGCAGAACTCGAAAACAGGAAGAGGACACCAATTAACAGACCCCGAAACGAATCGCGAGTTTCTTCTAAGTCACGTAATCTTTTGAGAAGGCCTTGTCCTTTGTTAGTCTTTAGGAGTGTCGATTGACTCCAGAAGTGTTGGCGACGCTGAGGAAGTCATAAATTTCCTTCAAGGGTTGTTTTCTCGATCCTCGGAGTAGAGCCTACTTTCTCTTCCCACGTGGGCACCCCGCTGTGTAACGGAAAAGCGCGCTTTCATCGAGTTTCCACCACCCCGAAGACGGAGGGAAAGATGGACGCCGATTCGCGAGGGCGTACGGACATCCGAAGGACGGCCTACCGCTTGGAGCTGATGCATCCTCCATCCTGATTGGACTACGAAGATCTATGGGAGGACTAGGAGGATTTGGCCAACGACTTCAGCGAGGACCTCGGAGGATACTTTGAAACGTTACATTCATTCCGTTTTTAACCAGCTTACCGAACAGTTCAAATAAAAGTCCAAAGTTTAACTTAGCAATAATTTCTAGTACTATTGTGTTTTATTTGAAACTCCCGCACTCCGACGAGCAGAGCGGTTCAGCGCTCCACGGGCACCAACCCGCGTTCTCATCGCAATTTTCCCATAAAAATACGTAACAATACTTTTAAAGATATCGCTTTCGATACTCAGCGGCTCAGCACCGATGTTTTCGCCCATTCACAACGGTGTTCTTCGGTGCTGGATAGCGCCGTGAATGGGCCCAGCACCGGTTTTTACGGTGCTCACTTTTCGAGCACCGTTATCAACGGTACAGACCTTTTCCCGCTTAGAATGCAACGCATTAATTGTATAATAAAGTCAATCAGAATCTATTTGTTTGTATTTAAATTCACGGCGCTGTCCAGCACCGAAAAACACTGAATGGGCTCAGCACCGATATTTTCGTCCGTTCACAACGGTGTTTTTCGGTGCTGGATAGCGTCGTGTATGGGCCCAGCAACGCTTTCTACGCTGCTGACCTTTTTTCGTGTATACCACAGCTGATTTCCCAGGTAGCACACGTCGTCTATAAGTCGTGTGCTATCTGGGTCTATTCGCGTCAACGATATCTTAACCATATTATCGATATATCGAAATATCGATAACATTTCAATAGTCACACCTCTACCTCAAAGTGACAGAAATTATAACCTATATGCTATACCCAATTTCATAAATATACCGTTGCGGCGTAACAACGATATTTTGGAAGGATGTTAAGTTATAAAAAGTTCACAAATGTAGCGTAAAGGAACGAAATAGCCAATAAAAATTTATTGTCATATAGCATATAGGTTATATTTTCTGTCACTTCGAGGAGGGGACTACATAATAATCACGCGCATCCAGCTTGCGCATTTTCCCTAGCCTGGGCGGCCGCATGAAAGGGGAACTTTCCCCACCCTACATTAGTGGTAGTTGGAATGATATTTCTGAGCTTGGGTACGCGGAAAATTTGACTTGCGGTCCCAAGCGGGAAAAAAGTTCATTAAATTTCATTAAATTCTTTATATTTAGTGGGATTATTACTAGGGACTGTAGCCGTAATCATTTCTGTTATATTTCTTTAGAAGAACTGTCTTTAAATGTTTAAATAATTACTTTAAGCCACCCTGACATTCAATTGACTAACCTGCTAAAAAAACTATTAAAAATGTTATATTACGCGGCTAAATACATGCTTTTCTGACTTTCTTTCTTCCATAAAATATGGTAAGATCGGATTTTTCGAGTCGGTCTTATAAACGTTTTACAACATTTACGCTTGAGACAACGCAATACAGCATTTCCTCTAGTTCCTATCACTTTTTTAAATATGGAAACATAGATATCAGGTTCACATAGATTTCTAAAATTGTTCAGAAGGCGCTTGGAAGGAATACAGGGCCATTAATATGCAGTATCCTCTAATGGAAAAATAATTTTTCAATATTTTTATCATTATGCAAACATCTGTATTGTATGTCAGATTTGTCTACTAAAATGAAATCAATTACGACGCAGTTTGGTATGAGGAAGGTACGGCAAAAAATTGGTGCAGAAAGAGGAAAAATAATAACATATTTTTTTAAAATCCAGAAAATAATACGATAGCGAACGTTCAGTAGATGTGCGGCCTTTTTCTCACCGATTGTTGAGGTCAAGGCCATCGAAAAGTTCGTCTTTTTTTTTAAACAGACGCCGTTCCCAGAAACGCGATACACCTGAAGGCAAAAATCAATGCGACTTGAAATGTCTTGCAAGCAGAGCTCGCTAAATCAGGCGTTTGCTCTTAACGAATCTTTACCATTTTTTATTTTGTTTAAATGCTAAACAAATAAAATATGAAAAAAGTGGGTAGGTAGTGATTTATTTTTAGGGTTTCCATAATTGTCATTGAACATTTAAATGCTAATTAAATAAAACATGAAAAAAGTGGGTAGGTAATGGTTTATTTTACTCTGTAAAATATTTCACGGGAACAGTGAAATACGGGACAGTCCCGTATATACAGGACGTATAGCAACTCTACATATGTACATACCTACTTGCCCGAATCACGTCGTATTTGATTTTCCTTTTATTAAAAAAATCTCACTAATATGCCGTTAATGCTCGAATCGAGCCGAAACAGAGAATGTAAAAATTTCACCTTATGATTAGCTTAGCATGTGTACGTACATGTTTTCCGCTTTTAGCTACTGATTACGGCTTTTTCAGAATTTGTAGAAGAAATTAAAATCTAGAAGCCTAGTTTGTCCGTGGACCGACATCGACATGCGAAAATCAGACGCACGGAGAATGCAAGAAGACAATGTAGTATTATACTTTGTTGCCGCTGCCAGAATGATCGTTTGTCGCGTAAAGGACCTCCGTGCCGTTTCCCTCCCATTTTATCTCACACGCGAGTCGCGACGTCCGTAAAACAGGACCTTTTTTTTTACTTGTGCTTTAGAAAATACCATAACTGTTTTCTCATATGTACATATCTAGGAATAATGAAAACAGACCTTAACGCAAGCGATACGCTCGGGTACTTACATCGGAGATGTTCTTTACAATTTTTAAATCCATACAATAGTTAATAAGGAAAGGGCCAATCAATTTGTAACGAAACGTAGAGTTTTAACTACTAATCTATCGTTTCCAAGTAATAAATAAACTATTGCAAAATGTCCTCGGGTGCCGAAAACTACGAATATAAATTTAAAAAAAACGTTTGGATTCCTTGTTCTCAATGATTTATACGTGTCGTAGGATGGGCACCGTCTATTTAGACATGCGCGGAGTGCAGAGATTTGTGGGAATGTCAGTAACAGCGTCAATTTTTAATATTTTTCGACATACGACTCGCGAAAATGTTAGTTAAGTGTTCTACTACACGTAAAGTACTAACGATCAATGTCATCTTACAATTTATAGCTTGTATAAGCTTTCAAGAAGAGATCACCGAAATAGATTTTCGGAGAAAAATCCACGCGAATCCTCGTGAGTCGCTGACAAACCGAGCCAAAGCGTAGCGTAACAAAAGCCTGTCCTCTGTCAAACTCTCACTCTAAACAAGTCACACGTATACAATCACGCACACCTTTCAGCATTTCAACACATTTCAGAGTAGTTCCTAAGTTGGACGCTGTTCATGAGCAGAGGCCGCTAAATTCAGTCCTCGAGTTATGGGTCGGTAATACAGTTTGGGTGGTGACACGAAGTCCCATAAGGTGATAGGTCTATTCCACGGTGTAATAGACAGGTGTTCCGACTCCTATTCAGAATGTGTGACTTTTTCGTCCTAGTTCTTCTGGCGGCCGGCAGATTTCGTCGATGTCATAAAGGCATTTACATATATGTACAGGCCTGGTGTGGACGGGATCATCACGCGCATGCGTGGCCTGTTGTTTCTGACAAGCCCAGTAATACCACTAAAGTCTCTACTACTACAGTCTCATTAATACATATGTATATGCCTTCTAGGTCGCCACGCCTCTCGCGACGGTCAGGGGAACTAAACAGAAATCGGCACACAAAATCGCTCGGGTAAAAAGGTATAGAGTCGGAACACCTGTCTATTACACCGTGGTCTATTCTATACTTCTGTGGGGAGCGGTTGATCCCCCACTCCAAGGATTGTTTGGAAGTGGGGAGACCGCGCGAGCCGACGTGCGTTGCCATGCTGTTTGCATGTCGCGACACTTCACTTCGTGACTTCTTCACGAAAAGTCACACACGAGGCTTCTAGTCTGGCTTAGGAACACGTGTCCGTTCTCTCGTGTAATACATCGTATTGTTTATCCACGTGCGTGGTATACGCGTCCTGCGCTTGTGCGCATTCTCCGTCGTGATTACCGTCGGAATCATATACGCCCACGATCTCCTGAGGGGACTCTGGCGTTCTCTGTACATAAAATATATACATCTACATTTCCTATCAAACGGGTGGAAGTCATTACCAGCACATCCCATCTTCACGGCGTAGGGCCGACAAGAGGGATTCCGACTACACCGGTTAACTTGAACCCTACATCTGGTGACCCCGACGTTCGCTTCACCACGTGGATGCTGGAAGTACCACGAGACGCTGGTCTAGAACACGGCCAGCCCTGTTCCCGAAACAGAAGCAAATCGTCAGCAATTGGCCAAGCATGTGCTGCCGTAATTGCTGTCAACCCAGTACGAGAGGATGTCCATAATCGCCTACCCTTGGTGATATCATGTAGCATGTGCCACATGTACCAGTTGCACAGTCTACGCTTCAAGACGATTTCCTGAGGAGCTCTTCGGCTTTCATCAGGGCGCTTGGTATCTACAGGACCGAGGTGATCAGGCAGAACTACGACCAAGTTCCGGGTAGCAGAATCCTGTTTCCCGCGCCTGGACCTGCTCCCGCTGTCAGCACGTGTTGGCCGCAGTCCTGGACAGCTATTTTTCACCGGATTGCGCTGAGAAGTCAACGAGGGCATTGCGGTGAGCGAGTTGGCAATAATTATTTGTATTTCGTGGTGGTTATGAGTCTCTCTTATAATGTATAATATTCGTACTGTTCGAAATTTCGCGCGCGTGCGAGTATAAAAAACTGCGACGTTGCCGGATCAGTCGAGAATTCGTGGAATTGCGTACCGTCAAGCGCGCAGAATCGCTATCGGAACTATTGGCAACAGCGCGGTGCCCGGCGAGCATCACGCGTTCGTCCGGACTCGTCCGCGAAGGGCAACCTTGTTGTCATTCCTGAAAAAAGTCAAGACATTGTCGTCAATAATACAACACGTATTCGCGTTTGTAATCGTGTCTCTGCTATATTGCAGCTCTTATGTATATATAATTTTAGTTCATGCTATTACAGTATTGCGTAGTAATTTTAATAGTTATACGGTTTTATCTAATATTTTGTATTATAGTAATTTTAACTACTTACTTTAAAATGCCGCCCAACGACGACAATCAGGGCATTTCGGGGTATAATCAAGCCTCTAGCGATCCGCACATCGACAATTATAGGATCCCAAAAATACCAAAATTCTTTCGCGCGAATCCCGAAACTTGGTTCTTGCGGGTCGAAGCGTCTTTACGAAGCGCCCACATCACCGTCGATAGCACAAAGGCGGATTTTGTGATCGCTGAGCTTGATGACGAAATCGTTGAGTCACTTAATGACTTAATAACGCAAATTCCGCAACCGGCAGACCTTTTTCAACAAATAAAAAAGCGTATTGTAAGCACTTACGCCTCTTCGGCGGAAGAAAATTTACGGAAATTGTTAAAAGGGCAAATTTCCACAATAGGAAAGCCCTCATTGATTTTAAACAGGCTCCGCGGTTTAAACAAGGGTAAATGCAGCGACGAAATACTGCGTACAATTTTTAACGAGCATTTGCCAGCTACAACGCGCGCGATTCTAGCCGCGGGTGATATTAGCGACTTGAACAAACTTGCGGAAATGGCGGATAAAATAGCGGAAACGTCTCAAAGCGCCGAAAACTCGGTCGTAGCCACCGTCGAAAAACCCGACGTGTCAAATTCCGCGCTTTCCGAAATTCGAGATCAACTAAAAGAGATTTCGAAAAGATTACAAAAAGTAGAGAATAAGTTAAATGCACGTAATTCGCGATCTAAATCTAGGTCTAACCAAAAGGGTAAACCCAATCGCGATAAGAGCAAAGGAAAATTGTGTTACTCCCACGAGAAATACCCAAATAATCCACTGCATTGCAAGCCGCATTGCCCGCAGTATGCGACGTGGAATCAGGGAAAATAGTTCGACCTTCCGTCTCGGAGACGGACGTGGAAGGTCGCACCACTTCGAAGCGTCTGCATGTACGCGATCGCGCAACCGGACAAATGTTTCTCGTTGACACAGGGGCAGATATTTCGCTGCTTCCTGCAGTTCACAAAATTCGCGGTGAGCCAACTTCGTTCAAGTTATTCGCCGCGAACGATACGCGAATTAACACGTATGGCGAGTCATTTAGATCACTCGACCTGGGACTCAGACGTCCACTGAGGTGGAACTTTACGATCGCAGACGTCCCGTACGCAATTATAGGCGCGGATTTGTTGTCACACTTCGGATTATCGGTCGACCTGCGCAAGCGTGTTCTCGTGGATTCCCTCACTGAATTACAAGTCCATGCTAGCATTAAACGGGTAGAATTTATATCGACCAGTACGATCGATCATGCATCGACGTACTCGGGCTTATTACTACAATTCCCCGAAATCACGGAAAATTCTCGTGTTGCCCCACCGACCGGTGGTGATGTTTACCACTATATAAATACTACTGGCCCTCCAGTTTCCGAACGACCGAGGCGTTTAAGCCCGGACAAATTAAAAGCCGCAAAAGCGGAATTCAAAAGGCTGGTGGAAGCGGGCATTTGCCGCCCGTCTTCCAGTCCATGGTCCAGCCCGATTCATATGATCATGAAAGCGGACGGAACTTGGAGGATCGCTGGTGATTATCGGCGTACAAACGCGATTACAGTGCCGGATCGGTACCCGACCCCTCACCGGCACGATTGTGCGACGAATCTGTCGGGCAAGACAATTTTCTCCTCGCTTGACTTGCACAGAGCATATAACCAGATTCCAATGGCGCCTGAGGACGTGCCAAAGACGGCAGTCATTACGCCGTTTGGTCTCTTTGAGTTTGTATATATGACTTACGGCTTGAGAAATGCGAGTCAAACCTTCCAACGATACGTTGATAGGATCCTTGGGGACTTGGACTATGCTTTCGTTTACATAGACGATATTTTGATTGCATCTTCTTCGGAAGAGGAACATACAAAACATTTAAAAGTCGTATTTGAAAGATTAAAATCTGCTCATCTGAGATTAAATCTAAGCAAATGTGTATTCGGTGTTTCCGAAATCGAGTTTTTAGGATATCTAATTAATTCAAAGGGTATTCGTCCTACCACCAAGAAGGTGGAGGCTATCTCGAATTTCCCAAAACCTAAAACTATAATTGAGCTTAGACGATTTTTGGGCATGACTAACTTCTATAGACTCAGCATACCTCATGCTGCCAAAATTCAGGCACCTCTGAATGCGTATCTTAAAGATTCTAAAAAGAACGATAAGAGACCAATCGAGTGGACTGCAGAGTCAGAACTGGCATTTGATAACGTCAAGAAAAAGCTTGCTGAGGCTACCCTTCTGGTACACCCTCGGCAAGGTGCCGAAACGCGCATCGTAACCGATGCGTCGGACGTAGCAATGGGCGCAGCCCTTGAGCAGCGGGGTGTCTCAGGCGAGTGGGAGCCGTTGGCGTTTTTCTCCCAGAAGCTGTCGCCCGCGCAATTAAACTACAGCGCGTACGATCGCGAGTTAACCGCGATTTTTGAAGCTCTAAAGCACTTTAGATACTACGTTGAAGGCAAAAATTTCAAAATTGTAACTGACCACAAACCTCTCGTTTACGCTTTTAAACAGTCCTCTGATAAGGCATCGCCACGCCAGACACGTCAACTTTCATTTATAGCTCAATTTACTACGTTAATAGAACATATTCCGGGTCTAAACAATGTTGTGGCAGATCCATTGTCGCGAATAGAATCTCTCAGACTTCCTCTGGAGATCAATTTGAAAGAATTGGCACAGGCACAAACTCAAGATGAGGAGGTGAGTCAGTTGCAAAGGATGTCAAACCCTCCATTAAAATTAATTAAATTGCAATGGGGCCCGGCCCATACCGCGGTGTTTTGCGAGATGTCAGGTGAGGCTATCCGGCCATACATTCCTGCATCTCTGCGCGAGACAGTTTTTGGGATGTTTCACAAGCCTGCTCATCCCAGTGCGAGGATATCAGATCGTACGATCAGACAGCGGTATGTCTGGCCAAACATGCACAGAGACATTGCACTCTGGTGCAAGCAATGCATTGAGTGTCAACGATCAAAAGTCACACGACATGTAAAACGTGTTCCGGAACATTTTGTTGCACCGGATGGTCGATTTGACCAAATACATATAGACATAATCGGTCCTTTACCGGTTAGTGAAGGTTTCGCATACTGTCTGACAATGATCGATCGGTTTTCGCGCTGGGTTGAGGCGACTCCCGTGGTTGAGACTTCTGCGCGGACAGTCGCAAGGGCACTCTTCGATACCTGGATCTCTCGATACGGTGCACCCAAGGTGATAACCACTGATCAAGGATCTCAGTTCGAGTCACGATTGTTTACTGCATTGCTGACATTAATAGGTTCTGAACGTATACGAACTACCCCGTATCACCCGGCGTCCAACGGTATGATAGAACGTTGGCACCGAGTATTGAAGGCAGCAATTATGTGCCATGCTGGGGAGAATTGGTCCCGAGCGCTGTCCACAGTGCTCATGGGGTTGCGTTCACACGTTCGCACGGACACCGGTGCGTCTCCGGCAGAGTTTCTGTTCGGAACTGCAATTCGATTGCCGGGAGAATTCTTTCTTCCCGACGATTTGTCGCCAAATCCGCAGATATTCATCGAGGAATTCCGAGAATACATGCGTATGGTTAGGCCGGTGCCGGTAGTGCACAATTATAAACAACGAGCATTCTTTTTCAAAGAATTAAAAACGTGCTCCCACGTCTTTCTTCGCAATATGGCGAAGAAAGCGCTGGAACCTCCATATTCCGGTCCTTTCAAAATAGAAAAACGTATCTCTGACGCGGTCTATGAAATCGTTGTAAACGGTGCCGCGCGATGCATATCAACAGACTTACTAAAACCAGCGTTCTTCATGTTGGAAGATGCGTTTGACGCGACGCCTGACAGGGCAGGTTCTTCGAAAGACCCTTCGGTGTCATCGGACAGTCCGTCGAGACCTGCCCTGAAAACGTATTCCCGAAGGGAGGTAAAAATAGCGCAAGGCTCATAACCGCACGAAACTGCAAAAGTTGCCAACCTCGCTGCATCGCACATGCAAACTGTACATATTGTATATAATGTATATGTTGTATTATATTCTTTCTTCCGTTTTTATATAGGTTAAGTTCGTGCATGTGCACACTTGCACTCGGGGGGGAGTGTGTGGGGAGCGGTTGATCCCCCACTCCAAGGATTGTTTGGAAGTGGGGAGACCGCGCGAGCCGACGTGCGTTGCCATGCTGTTTGCATGTCGCGACACTTCACTTCGTGACTTCTTCACGAAAAGTCACACACGAGGCTTCTAGTCTGGCTTAGGAACACGTGTCCGTTCTCTCGTGTAATACATCGTATTGTTTATCCACGTGCGTGGTATACGCGTCCTGCGCTTGTGCGCATTCTCCGTCGTGATTACCGTCGGAATCATATACGCCCACGATCTCCTGAGGGGACTCTGGCGTTCTCTGTACATAAAATATATACATCTACATTTCCTATCAAACGGGTGGAAGTCATTACCAGCACATCCCATCTTCACGGCGTAGGGCCGACAAGAGGGATTCCGACTACACCGGTTAACTTGAACCCTACACTTCGTCGATGCCAGTACCACCTAGCGCACAATTCCCTCACTACATTCAGTACAGCTCCACCTGACGGCCCCGAGTAGAACAAATTAGCGCTAAGTTCGGTCTGTTTAAATGTCCATACCCTGAATAGTTCTGGATATTGTTTCTGGACGTGGTTACCTAATATTAAAGTTAAAACAAAGTATATTTAATTTGCAATAATGGCTTCTGTATTACGTGCCTGTATGTTAGTCCAGAGCAAACGATGCTTGCAAGAATTTGCGTTACTCGGACGTACTGTCACATGCTTTTCATCTAACAGTAATAATATTAAGGTTAGAATATCTGCTATAAAAAAAAAACAGTGTTTCGGTATTAGTCGTCAATGTTTGTCGCTGTGATATGTGGAAATTGAGCCTATAATTTTGAGATTAAGTAATTGTTTTAGCAGACATGATTGCCATCTGTTCTTTTTTTTGACCCACTTCCCATTTTTCATGATTTTATTATGCCATTATCTTGAATAACCAGACACCCAGGCAATTCATTCCCTGTTGCATTGATTTTGCTCTCTTGTATTATTTTATAATAACTACTTCATATCTTTGACTGCCATACATTCTAAAAATAGTTTGTTGTTATCATTGACAAGCACTGTGCATCTTTTTATATTGTCATGGACACTATTTAAATATCTAACTCACATATAATTTCATGTGCTTGAATATTTTAATTGGTATCCAACAATGAACCATTAATATCATCATTGCATTTGAAACATTAAAAATTTTACAAATGACCTATACCTAAAACATGAAATAATCAATGATTCTGTTTAGGTACAAATGTAAATATATTCTCTGATTAATTTTCATGATTTATACAGGGTACAATATTATAAGTGCATTAAGCATTACAAGTGGATTCAGCACTTAAAAATAGTTAAAATAATATACATATATAAACATATCTCCGTCCTCACTTTGTTTCAGGATTTTGGAGTGAAACACTTTTCCACAGAAAATAATAGTGAGTCAGAAAGGGAATACATATACAAAGGAATTTTAAAAAAACGGATTTTTATGGTTAAAGGATTCTCTATCCTATCGTCATGCGTAGCCTTAACGGCTCAACCATTTCTTTATATGCAAGCTGCACAAGGGGATAATCTTGCAGCTATATTTGCAGTATTTGGAATTGTTGGCTTGTTTGCAATCGGCACTCCGTTGTTTTTACATTCAGTGTCGAAGAATTATGTAACTGACTTATATTATTACCCTAAAGAAGACAAATATCTTGCCGAACTGTACACCTTTTTCCTTCGGAAGAAAAAGGTATTTGCAAAATTCTTATTAGTTTCGATTCTGTCTGTGGAAAGCTATTATATAAAATGTTTCAGATTGAATTTAGAGTAGACGACGTGGACGTACCTGATGTAACTGGAATGTTTACGTCATGTTTTGTGAAAGGAAAGCCAATGTTTCTTCACGAGAAAGATTTTACAGACGTTACACATTATTTCAATATCATGGGACATTATAAGCCAATAGATTTTAAATTGGGTAATGTAAATCCAGTTGATTCAATTAAAGAGAATCCTGGTCAGCCGGAAATGGACAATAAACGATAAAAATAATTTAAAGTTCGAAGCAGTCTCATTTATTACACAGCTTCTTAATCTAGAATTTTTATACATTATTTAAAAGTACTATCATAAATCGCTAGGTACAAAATATTTACAATACATTATCGTGTAGAGATTGTGTACTAAAAAGTACAGTACCAAATTACCTAAAATGCGAAACGGATGAATTTCCCAATTGTTAATTATTACACATTTGTAAGGAGTATTATAAATCTCCAGTCGATATTCATAATTTTCCTGATTCACCCTTTTTAAATGTACAATCTGCGAATAAAACATGCTACGTACGGAAAATAACTTACTCCAGTGTTTAAATTTTCAAGTAGCTAACAAAAGTATAAATACAATATAGGATAATCTAATTAGAGAGTCGTGAAATCGTTTCCTAAACATAGCCTCCAGGTGTAATGACAGTTTCAAGAATGATACAACGTAATTTGGTAACCGTGCAAGAATGGCGAATACGTTATTAAAGAGATCACAGATTATAGTCACTACCCTTGAAACAATTTCAAAGGTATGAGCAAAACAGTTATGCCGGGACAATAGTGCAATCACTGTACACTAAGCTGGGAGCAAGTCAAAGTCGTCTGAAACATGTACCATTGGAACATGAATGTCCTCTATTTGAGGGGTTGCTTTAAATTCGCACAATCCAACTTCCTTTAACTTCCATTCCCAATCCATTCTCTGCACAGCATGTAACGATTCAGCCTCATTGTGATGTCTAAGCAACATTGCTTCCTAGAATAATATTTTTTATTGTAACTCATAACCGCTTTAATCAAGCAAAATATAATGATAATAATAATCCACCAATGTGTTATGCCTTTTTACGCTGATATGCATAAAAGAGAAACTTATCAGCTGGTTTTTACGTAACGCGTATTAATATAACCTGAATAATCGAGGACAGCGTACGAAATCACGAATGTCTAAACTGTAATTCAGGTTCACAATCAGTTTTAAGGGGACATTCTCATTAAGTCGCTAAAAAAATAGGTGTCTTTTAGGGTTTCATTTTTGTTCTTTTTAAGTATACAACTTGCAGTAAAAAAACTTTATCCTTTATTCGTTATTCAAGGATACGAAAAAATGTATTTTTTCATTTTCCTGTAGTGGTTCGATTTCTACGTGGAGCTCAGTTGTCCTGCGACAACAAAAAGAGGCATGGATGGTAGCCAGTATAACTCAACGTAGGATTGTCCCAAATAAAAGATACCAAAGATATTCTTATATGTTATACCAAGTGTTATTGGATCTGCCTTTAAGAAGGCAAAGAAAGCAAAATGACGATGCTCGGTGTAGGTTTGAATAAACATGCTAAAAGAGGAGCAATTTTACGTTTAAAAATGTTAATAATCAAAAACTATGACCACTAAAATTTATGATCGAAGGCTGATGCGATAGCGGATTCAATTACGAAGGAAATGTCACCAAGATTTTTGGAATCGGTTCATAATTTATTTTATTACGCTGGCTACCGTTCGGAGGTCGAGTCGTTTTTATCGTAGAATCCATACCGTTACGAATTTCGTATTATAATTTTTACGTAGTATTCTTCAGATACTATACTATAGATATACTGTACAAAATAAATCGAGTTTCTGAAAAATTTTAATGAGAATGTCCTCTTAATCACTATTCACGTTACCTTGATTTTTTCCCATTTGTCATCCACATCTTGTAACCAACTCAAAAATAGTCTGCCATTGTATCGACTCCTTGCATTTCGGTCTTTCTCTTCTTGCTCCGGAGTAATAACATTATAAACTTCTTCATCCTTCAATATAGTACAAACAGAAAAAGGAAGTGATTGATTAGCAAGGGCTCTGGCGGCTCGGCCATGTACTCTAAGAATTTCTTGTTCCACCGACAAAACTAATTTCTCTTTTTCAACGACATGCTGCATTCTAAGGCGATATCTCTCTTTCTCTTGTTCAATGTACAAATCCTTCATAGCACCTTGCAATCCAACTGGCGGATTAACGTTCGGCTCTTTATTCGCATTTCCAGCTAATACGTATGTACAACGATTCATTAAATAATCTTTAAACCCTTGAGGTGGTTTTGGCTGAACTGGAAAAAGACCCTTCCTTCTTCGTTCAATCTGAAATAATGAAAATAATTATATTATATTGTATATTCATTCTTCAATTTCTACTACTAACAAAAAATTATAGATGTTTCGATGTATCATTCATGTGGATGAACGATTTTAGAGCATGTGCTATCTATATGTGTGCATATATATATATATATATATAAATCGATACTTTGTAATAATAATTACATGAAGTAACATGTTTATTTGTACGCAAAAATTTGGAAATATTAATAATCACTTTTGACGTTTGACTTGAACTTGTTAAAATTTGCCATATTAAAATACTCAGCAAACTAGTATTAATATGTAAGAAGCTGCATATTCCTTTAATGTTCTGTTTCTTGTATTTTGTGCCATGCACGACGTATCCCAAAATTAGATAGTCGTTATTATTTATTTATATAGCAAATAATGAATACAGATATATCTTATAGCTGAAAGCTAAACACGATCATTGTAGATATTTCCATGAACAGTTATTAGCAATGATGAATCTGTTACAAAATATGTTGAAAATGATAATTCTTTAAACAATTTTCTGGTAATTCCTATATCACTTCCCACCTAATACATTTTTGTTATACTTAAATTCGTTAGTAATGCTGACATTTCTATGCCATATAATAATACTGAAAATCGTACCTGTTTTCTGATATTGAGAAACAATTGGTAACAATTAGTGATGGGTTGATCGTGTGGATGAATTTCTGGGCCCGTGTTGGTGGTTTCAGACGCTTCATTAGAGGCAGCCGTGGCAGCTTGCTGTGCTTCCTTATTAGGTTTCATTTTTCGTTTCCTGGGGTGCAGCTCAACTGGTGGCGCGGATGTACCTACATTTGACGTTGTCGACGAGGTAGTTGTAGATGTGCTTTCTGAATTCTCCCCGCCGCTATCTTTCTGGCTTTTCCCACTAACTTCGGTATTTTTCTCAGACTTCTCCACCATAACATTCGCCTTTGAAGTAGCGTTATTGTTCGAAGTCTCCGTCGAGGTAGTTTTACTCGACTCGGAGCCAGTTGTTTCGGGGGTCGGCGAATGATGCCGTTGTTGCGGCGACGAATTATTCGAACGATCGGTGGAAGCAGCTACTGGTAACGGAGATGAGTTCGAGTAATTTCCATTACCCGCGGATGTGGATGTTTCCTTCAACGTTGCCGAGCCATTGCTGCCATTGCCAGATCTATGCGAACTCCTCAGAACTCTCTGATGATGCGTGGATCTTTCTTCTCCGTGTAAAGCACCACTGAAATCCTTTTTGTCCTCGCTTTTAGTGTTACTTCCACTCTCTGTAGGGCTTGTCGTGCCACTGGCAGATTGACTTTGATCTTTATCAGTCGAATCATTACTGTTAGAGCTTGCAACTACATAAGGCAGTTGGTGACTTCTATTAGACGTGCTCTTTCCATTTCTGTTGCCCTGCTCTTGCTCGGATGTGGTGCTTTGCGGAATAACGATTTTTAAAGGCGGCACTTTAGGAGCTGAATTAGAATCTGAACCCTTTGATCGATCATCTTCACCATCGGATTCAGGCGGTGCCGGTGTAGTTGTTTTCGAGCTGGTTCCTGAACCAGGAGGATTTGATGGCTTTGGGCTACTTGCCATTGAAGTACTTGGACTTTTCCTGTCGGTACTACTCGAGGTTGTGTTTTGATTAGTTTTTCCAGAAGCTGCTCCAGATCCTTGTTTCCCCGATTTTGCGCACTGTAATTAAAAACGGGGCTATTAGAAACTATCACTGCGGCGCGTGAGAGGGGCTGATCACGGGGCATAAATTACGGTGCCTTCTGACTCGTTCTCAGTCTTTCTTTGACTCGCCGCGGAAATTACAAAATAAACAGTGGGGATGGCAGATTTTCACTTTTTTACTTTTCGTTACTAGTTGCAAAAGAAGGAATGCTTACTTTTTCTGCCGTGTTAGCAGCATTTCTGCCAGTGCTCTGTCTTCCAGTTGTTGTGCCTTTTAAATTTTCTTTCACGGGCTCCGAATCCTTCCGTTTCTTCCGGCGATTTTCTTCGTCCTGTTCTTCGGCATTGTCACTTTCGAAGGCGCGCTTCGACGAGGGCGACGCTGAAACCACGGGTGCCTCGTCGGTAGTAATGGACGTCGTTGACGTTTCACCAGAGGATATCGTCGAGCTGCCAGTGGTGGACACGTTGTTCCCACCACTTTGGCTTCCTTGACCGCCAGTGGACTTGCTGCCATCCTTATCTTTCTCAGGATTAGGATTCGGCGAGGAACTCGCCCCTCTCACCGGTGTCGGCTCTTTCGAGCTTTTGAACTCGTACACGTCGCCGCTGTCGGTGGCAGAGGACGACGTGTTCCCAGAGGCACTCGAGCCCGGGGCGGCATTTACGGTCCCCGATGAGACGTTTGACGACGCCTTTGACGAAACTTCCATTTGTCCTTGATTCTGTAAGCATTGTTTTATATTAGAATGCAGGTAACACGTGATATATCATACGCGAATATTTAATCCTTAACTGGCGAGACTGAGACTTTGTTATGTACTTGGTGAGGCCAATTTCTATTTCCATTTTCGTAGTCAAATTTACACTTTTACTTCGGAACAAAGCATTCGAGCAGCGTTGCTGTGAAGTGGATTCCTGCAAACTATTCGTAGTGGAGGGGGAATTCTTACGGCCTGTAAGAATAGTTTGCAGGAACCCACTTACCGGCAACGCTGAATGATTCAAGTCTCATCAGTTGGAATATTAATATAAGTGGTACGAACAAAATCTTATCTTTTTCATAATTTTTTAATGAATATAAAACTGCAAGTAGTTGTTTTATATTTTCACGAGAACAAACGTCAAAATAATCAATTGTTCCAAGCACCATGGGGTCCGTGAGACCCCCCCCCCATCCCGTGAAGGAGGTATTCTCGATTTGAAAGTTAAAAACAATCTGTTTTATTATAGATACTTTCTTAAAGATTAGAGTTTTGAAAATATGCCCGTAAGGTAATTAAATTCATAAAATTGGTAGAGTTATAAAAGTTTAAAGGCCGCAATGTTCAAATAGATCAACGAAGATCTTGCGCAGTAGTTATCAATATGAGCCCCTTCAACCCTTATTTAAACTGAATCATAGCCGTGACTCATGCCTCTATGATTTGCACCCTCTCCCTGTGATATAATCCACAGGAAATTAGGAAGCAAAACGAAGCAAGGGAAGCAAATATGTATTTTATGAAAGATTTACAAATATAAAAATGGGCAGGGTGGGTGTAAAACTCAATTATGCTTGTCCAAGAAAACAGAGGAAAATAAATTCAAAAGAAACTGATAAACTGACAATGAGAATAATTTTGCAAGGATATCAGCAAAACAGCTGAGGAAGATGGAAGACAACGAGATTCATATTAATAAAAAAAATAAATTCTTTTCTCAACTTTTCTCTAACTCATCAAACATGAGAAAAGTCTTAATTATCTGCCTGATACACTAGATTAAGAGTGAGTGCTACAAATCGATTGCCACTAATTATAAAAATTATGCGGATAACTTTAAATGTATTCTTTTCAAAACGACGTTTTATAAATTGGCAGCATAGATATATCTCTCAGAAACTGTTGAACCGATTGACTAGAGCTTTAACACGCATAATAAGAACACACACTCGCTAATCTCGCTTTAAATGTTTCTTACAGCTCGCGGAAATTATAGAATTGATGCTAAAATCCCAATGGCATCCCTTTGACGGGCGCTATTTCGTCAAACATTATTTTACGTTACTTATTTCAAAAACTAAGGATCTAGGAAAAAATCTAACTATTCCACGCGATGCAACAGACATTTTTCCTTCGGAAACCATCAGCAGAAGTGGTAAAACACCTTTTGTTTTCAATACAGAAACGAAAGAGTTTGGCAAAACGTGCGGCGCGGACAGTGATAGTCATGATTTCATGACCAGGAGGGGTCTGATTAGGGCTACCATTTAGGAAGAATTTTTCAGAGATGATGAGCACAATGCTCCGTAACTCTTAAAACATTATTAATATCGGGCTACAATCTTTTGTCATTAAAAAAATATGAATAATCGTGTGTAGACGATGCCAATGTTTTAGCTTCATTCATTCTTCCATTATTAATTTCCAAATATGACCTTAAAACTACTCGTTTATGTGAGAATACCCCCTTCAAGCGTTGATTCATGGTACTGGAGAATCTAGCTCTTCGTTGACACTCTGGGTGTGATCCACCCATAAGCTATTTTACAAACTATTTTTTTCTCAAAATATTATATCTGAACAACAACTCTGTAGATTTTCAGCTTCTGATATTGAAATTTGTAAAAGTTACTATTTTTTCAAGATATTCTTCGTTTTCCTTGACATATGGTAATCTAGAATTTTTGTACAAAAACTGTGATAGAATTTCATTTAAAAAAACTAATAGAATAAATTCTAGAGACCTTGAAATTGACTCATGATTTTTTTCATAACGACTGGATTCTTTAAATGAGAATGTCAGTCGTTCAAAAATTGCTCTATTAATCGAAAAAAGAGGTGTGTCAACGAAGGGCTAGTATCGAATATCATTTTTGAACGTGTAATGTATTTCAATTTTATATTTCAAAATTATGTGGGCTATGAAATGTTCGTTTTCAAACAGAAAATATTTCTTAGCTTTTATTTTTAGCTCTTTTGTTATTAATAGATATGGCGAATACTGAGCTAAAGTGTCTTGAAAAATATATATCTTTCACGAAATACGAGAACTTTCCTCGTGCGCCATACTTACGTTATCGCGTATTATTACATATTTGTAGATTACACATAGTAGGTACATACTTATCGTTACAGTCTACAGTGTAGACTCCATACAAGCCTGACACTGGTGTCGCTTGGTGATTAACGGGTACCTTTTAAGTAACGCTGTTACAAGCATGCTTGTATATTCGATAGAAAATTTTTATGAAACAACTGTTACTGTGAATACATTACTGTGAATACAGTCTTTCTCAATACGTTTATTAGTCAGAGAAATGTACACTGCTTGAGGCATAACATAAACTGTACACACGGGACATTGTATATTTTTACAACTTTTTTGTGGGATTTACACAAAACACAGAACAGAAATTTTTTGGTATGTACATATTTTCGTTTTTTTTTTAACAAAAAAAGTATAATTATTTATTATTATCATTATGCGTTCGTCCATAATCATAACAACACCGAGCTTCTTTGTTTTACTTTTATTGGTTTTGCGATTAAACTTTTCAATAGAAGATTAAATATTATGATTATAACGACTCACCATCCGTAAGATTTAAGATCATACTCTTTTCTGATCTACAAGGTCATTAATAATTTTATATACTTAGGAATTTTAAGTTATTTCTTAGCGATATTATTGTACAGTTGCTTACAACATGTTATTGTTAGTTTGAGTGATAAATGTCATTAATGTTAAGTCTAACATACAACAAAAATATTTACATGTAAAAGCAAAACATCACAGACTTTAGAAACTCTGGAAACATTATATGAAATTGAAAATAAAATTCTTCGTTTATTATATTCACCCTTTAGTATCACTCAAATTATGTATTTTGTCCGTGTCGTTACAACTAAAGAAGATAATTTTTTGGAATTTCAGTAACAAAAAAAGTCAAGTGTCGTGGACATTATTTGTAACACAACCAAAAAGCTACTCGTCCGTGTAAAAATAAGTAGAAAATGTGTCGGAAAGTTTTTTCACGGAAGCCCTCGTTTTTGGAAGAATAGGTTCTAAAAAGTTACACTGTCCAACAGCCATTTTGGTCTGGAACATTCAATAGCCGTTTCTTGTAGACTTTTGTGCGTTGAAAACGACGAATCCGCAAACCGTTGGTCGCCATCACCTACAGTTTTCGAGAAATTCGATTTGGAAAAAAATGCAGTTTCAACTTTGAACATCTTTTGTGTTCAACAGTAATATTTATTCGATTAGTTCTTGCGTCAAATTATTCTATGAACCTTCACGAACACAACTATATAAGTTATTATTGAATTATAAACATTTAAATATATTTAAACGATCAAATGGAAAAGGACACCCGAAATGCACCAATTTTTGCAGATATCTTCCTATATATTTCAAAACTAAGCGTCTAGCTAGGAGAAAATCTAACTATTCCACGCGATGCAGCAGACATTTTTCCTCTGGAAATCATTAGCAGAAGTGGTAAAACACCCTTTGTTTACAATACAGAAACCAAGGAGTTCTCGGCGGCGCCGACAGTGGTAGTCAATGGCGCGTAGGCTGCTCAGCGTCACAGAATCGCACAACGCACGACTATCACTGTCCGCGCCGCACGTTTTACCAAACTCTTTCGTTTCTGTATTGAAAACAAAAGGTGTTTTACCACTTCTGCTGATGGTTTTCGAAGGAAAAATGTCTGCTGCATCGCGTGGAATAGTTATATTTTCTCCTAGACTCTTAGTTTTTGAAATGTATAGAAAAATATCTGCAAAAATTGGTGCATTTCGGGTGCTCTTTTCCATTTGATCGTTGTTTAAACATATTTAAATGTTTATAATTCAATAATAACTTATATCGTTGTGTTCGCGAGGGTTCGTAGAATAATTTGACGGAAGAAACAACCGAATAACTATCACTGTTTGAACACAAAAGATGTTCAAGTTTGAAAATTTGCATTTTTTTTTCAAAATCGAATTTCTCCAAAACTGGGGGTGATGGCGACAAACGGTTTGCGGATTCGTTTTCAGCGCACAAAAATCTATAAAAAGCGGCTATTGGATGTTACAGAACAGAAAAAAAGTTCAATTTTGTTGGACAGTGTGATCAGACATGCGTGCGATTACAAATCGTACGACTCAAATAATATTAATAATATTTTAAATAATACCAGAAATTATGTTTGCATCGTTTGTAGCGATACAGTAGCATGGTCCACAAGATTGTTAAATCTGACACCTTTTAATTTCTGTTTGTGTGTTGATATTAACTTTTTCGGTGAATCAGTGCAGTCTGTGCGTTAAACGCCTATAGACGTCGCGAATATGTTTAACGGATACGAATAGAGGATTCCCGCACGTGACGTACGCTACGTGTTTTAACCTCAGCATGCAAATGGTTGGAGAGAAAGTTTACAAAGGATAATTTGAAAATCTTTTCTTACGTAGACAGAATACCACATTCGGTATGCTGAAACACTTTTAAATAAATAGTAAGGTGAAACCCTCGAGGAACAATTTGTAAAGATACAACGGTGCATTATTCGAAGCCTACCATACTTTCACAACACTTCCATGCAAGAAGAAAGAATAAGTAATATGTCAAACACTTTAACCAAGCACCGACTCTTTAAAATAGATTTTTTGTAAAACGAAATCTTACATGAAAAAATTATTTCGATTTCTTTTTAGACGAACAGTCACCCCTTTTTAGTGACATTACGAATTACATACATCCTACAATGCATTTTTTATCACCTTGTTCTGCTATTCTTAATACTTTTATTATTTTCCATTTCCTAATTTGGCATATTAGTTTTTGTGTTTGAAATTTTTATGCATGAAAAACTTTTTATGTCAAACAATATTATTAAAAAAATAATAAAATTAGTACCAAAAATTTGCCCACGTTTTATTCAATGTTATTTGTTGCAGGTATACAATAATACTTACCATGATTATGTGAAGACAGAAAGTTAAAAATAATTTCTGAAACTATCTAGGCCAATAGTGAGCTAAAAATTGCCCCTACTATGTGGAAAACCCAAACCATTTATTGTTCTAAGAGTTACGAGCGGCGGGGGAGTCATTTGGACTAAAATGACGAGTGTACAGTTTTGGATTTAAAAAAATCTGTTCTTGCTATACAATGTTCATAAGTACAAACATCATTCGATTCTCCAGCATTACCATTCGTGCATCATATTGTTTTCGTAATTGCTTCGTGTCACCGTGTGCATCAATTAATTTAATTAACTCGATCCATGAGTGTTCCGTAGCGGATCATGGACACGTGGCAAAATTTATAAACGCTACGTATCCAAGACAGGCTTACAATAAAAAAAAAATTATTAAATGTATTCATTTACCAATTTTATAATATCTTTCCATGATCATACTTTTTCAGGATTAATTACGATGTAACAACAATTGTTTTTTAATTGATAGCGTACGTTTCTTTACATAAATTGATTATTCTCGTTATTCTGCGTATAAAGGTATAGATATTGAACATTGAAAGTAACACTTGGAGATAATTCACATTTTATGTTAAAATATTATTTTATTACACTGAATATTCAGATGTACCTACTTATTATCGTTATATTCCACATATTTTCCAATATTTCCAATGTCATGTTCAACCAATCAGTTTTAACTTACACTTTTGAGTTATCTTTTGTGTGAAAAAGAAATCAAGGAATTTTAAAACCGGTGAATGAGGCATCAAGATTTAAATCTAAATCTTAAAGTTATTGGTCCCAAATCATTTTTCTTGGTATAAATTTTGTCACAATTCAATTAACCAGTGTCGATGTGTCGGAATGCTGATAGTATTTTACATTTAATCGTGTATGAAGTGGTAAATATATCGTCAAGAACAGAGTGTAATATAAACTCCGAAAGAGTTAATAATAAGTGTTATGTAATGCAAATAACATGCCAGGTCACGGCTATAAATTGTGAATACGATATACGAAACACGATATCGAGTGTTCCTTCATCTCACAATGTTTGAACACTTGCAGCAATAAAATAACTTTTTGCCATAAAACACGAAATATCTCGTAAGGTATCCATTTCCTAATATCCATGAGTTAATACACATATAGGTACGCAACATAAACAGGGTCAATTTATGTAAAAGAAAAAAAAAGGTACGCGGTCCCATTCAAAAAACAATGCAATTGCATCTTTTGAACAAAAATTTATTCCACCTTTATATTAGGTCGGTGCAAAAGTTCGTTCGGTCATTGTCAGGTGATGTTAGGTGTACCGAAATGACTTTTTTGCTACACCCACTTCTACTTTTACGAGAAACGTGGCTAAAGGTCACAGATATCCAAGAAAAATACTTTGATTGAAAACACATATAGTGTACTATTACTTTTAATAAAGACTTTGGTTGAATAAAGCGAACAAACTTATACATTGATCTAACATAGGAAAGAATCACAGCCCGTCCCAGGTTCTAGAATCTCTCAGTACGTTAATATCACGGATAATACTGTGCAGTACCTGTGCGTTCATGCCGCCCTGACGGGAGTTAGCAGCGCCCCCTCCTTTCTTTTCATCCCTCGCTCCTCGCACCTGGTTGAGCCGAAGCGTCACCCTCGGCGAGCTTCCAGACTGCCCGGTTCCCGATCTATCGACTGTGGAGAACAAAACGCCGGTTAATTGCAACAACAACGACGGAATGCCATGGAACGAGTTTCCACGAAACCAGTACTCCCCTCCGGCACATGGTGGGAAGAGGACGGAGGACGGCCCCAAGGAGTCCAGGAGGAGTAGCTGAGGTGGGGGGAGCATATTCGAGCTGAGAGAGAGAGAGAGAGAGAGAGAGAGAGAGAGAGAGAGAGAGAGGACGAGAACAGTAGGGATTCAGAAGGGAACAGAGTCGCTGGTTGCGATCATCGGGGATATGGCCGTTAATCACTGGGCCCCCGAGAGAACGAGTTCCTTGAGGAGAATGGAGTGGAGGGGGAGAGTCCCGATCCGCGATCGATTCATTAGTGGCCTTTTACCGGACGATCGTATTACAGGAAGGCGTGCCATTAAACCCTTTATTCGCGTGGCTGTAGCGCTGGTCGCGACGAATACGGTAAGTGGAGCTTACCCACCGGCACAATCGAGCCTCGGTCCCTCGCGGACGCATCTTACCATGCTTAAAGCGGATAAATTGTTCCCGCTACTGTTATCGGGGCATTTACGTGTACATGTTCGACCGCCATCTTCGTGCTCTTATAACATCGGGAATAGTTTATATATGACGGATGATTATAGAGGATCTCGTAAGTGCTTATTCTTAGAGGCAAGTTTGAATAATGGATAATGATGCTTGGACTATTTAGAATGTGAATGGAATAATAAATTGCGAATCTAAGACGAGACAGAGAAATATTTAATGGCGAGTAATAATACGGTTTGTTTGCGGACGTATCCAATCAATCGCTTATAACATCAAATGCAATAATGTATCTTATACGTTACAAACGATCGTGCAAAAAGAATTTGTACCTATTTCTGAAGATAATTTCATTATAAATAATGAGCGGTGAAGCAGTAAAGTTTGATTAATAAATTTTGAATTAATCAGCTCCATTAACCGGATACTAAAATTGGGATCACGTAACAGGTGTACATTGTACAGGAGATATAATAATCCAGTATGATTCCAGTTTTCGCCTAATCATTTTAAGTGTGTTATTGGCGAAATTGGCTCGCGAATTGCAGAGAAACGCGGTAAAACGGATTCAACGAGGAGCAATGAACACAGAGCTCGACGGTGATTTCACGGAAGGCTTGTTTCGAGAGATTCCAGGATACCACACGTGCACCGTTGACAGCGAGGCTGACGCAAGCTCTGCTCGATCAATATGTAATTGAATCTACGAGTTAGTGCGGCGTCACCATAATTTCAGGATTTGGATCAATACGCGCCGAAATGTACGCGTGAACAATAAGCTGTCGTTTAGCTTTGATTACCGGGGCGCGGGATTCTCTATTACGCGCGCATAAATATCCACTCTTATTAAGATCTACTTTCAGTTGGTCATTGATCGTAGCTCCTCCTACTCCGTCCTCCCCTTCCTCGCGCATGTAAGAGGGAATTGTGCCAATGAAACTTGGCGCTCGCAAACAGTGTATCCGAAAATACATCGACTCCGCTAGTCAATGAGTTCGTGGCTATTCTGCCGCGCTTACAACGCATCAGCGATTCACCGGAATAAAAGATTTCTCCGTATACGGAATCAATGTTCCTCAACCGGCGTAGAAAACATCGATTCGTCTACGTTACTTAAAAAGTATTCGATAGCTCTTATTGATTGAGGAGTAAAACTTTTTTATTCCGTTTTGTAGGTAGCTAACGAGACTTGGAGATCGTGAATCCGATTAACCCCGCTCAGGCTCTCGACTTCAATGTGCATTTAATAAATGAGCCAAGTTTATTTATAGCTGATTTTATAAATATTCGATTTTATTGGTTGTTTGTTTATGTATAGAGTAATATGAAAAAGGCTGAGAATTTTAGTAGGATTAAGATAGGGAATACTAAATCCTAATAATCCGTATAAATATAGTAATAATAATAATTATTTATTATATATCAGATCATATGTCTATCACAAGAAGGATAATCCATATAAATACTAAATCCGTTATTTAACTTTTGCCCGATAATTAAATGTTTGAAGTAGAAATACTAATTTATATTGGTAATCTTTTAATCATTCAATGATAAGAGGATATATTAAACTGCTTAATAAACACTCCAAAATACACTAAATTTAACAGCATTATCAATTTTAAAATAAAAAGGGTTTGTATTTAATTTTTATAATGAATTTACAATACGACATAGTTTACAGTATACTATAAAAAATGAAATTGTATACCTGGTGGAGATAATTAATTTTGTAATTAATAAAGTTTTTAGACAGTATTACAGTCTCAGACATAACAGCCTTTTTAAATTAACATGAATCAATTACATTATCATTTTGAAAATATGACTCCATTTACTCTTTGTCATAAAAAAATAAAATTATGTATGTATTTTTCCATGCGAGATATGTTGTTTAAATTTACCAAGGGAAAGAATATTATTAGTTCAAAATAATATCGTTAATATGTAATTTGTCACCTAAAAGAATAAAAATGATATATGCCATTAATCTAACACCAGTCTTTTAATTCATCAACAACACAGTCTGTCCAATTTTTATAAGCAATAAAAGAAATAGTCTAACTCATAAATTACTTAATATCTAATAATCGTTAGTGGTAAAAAATTCTATTGACAGTAGTGCACTATTCACAGTAGAACACTAAATAATAAAATATTAATTAAAATTTTTCTTCAATTAATTAATAACGCAGGCTTACTTGAATCGAGTAACAAAACCAATCTTCCAATATTTCAAACCAGAAATATTTTTTTCGCCTGTAAAGTCGTTCTGTAATATGCCGACGCACGTACAGCATAATACTATCTCTAGAAAGAGAGTACATATTTGCCGAGGGACATTCTTACCGCGAAATGACGATACGCAAATATCAGGACGGTGTATTCGTGTACATGCACGTATTTCTTCGAATGCAACGTATATTATTTCGTGGCGCATACTCTGCCGCTCCCACTTCCTCCGCACAAGAGATCTGTCTTCGAGGGAATTACCAATGCGTTAAAAACTATCAAACTCAGCGATGTATCAGCCCCCTTCCCCAAGCTGCACGCGGAGATAACCACGTCCCACGACGCGACTTGCAAAAGTTGCACAACTGACTGTATGTACTTACGTACGAATATTCCGAGGAAGAAAGAAGTTCGACGTGATCGATCGGATCGAAAGATTAACTCTTGGCACGAACGTTTGACAAGTCAAGTATTGAGAATCGATAACAAACATAGTATACTATTTTTGTTCAAATTAATAGCACCCTCTCCTACTCTATTCTGTTCTTCCAAAGTGTGAAATGATCAGAAGTCTAACTGGACAAGAAAACGACACTGCATTCTTTTTGACCGATAACGACGTACGTTTTATCGGATACACTGTTTGCGATAGAAGTTCATTAATTTGCCGCGATTCGCGATAAAGATAATTGTACAACTGATGACACAAACTGACACACGACACAACTGCTTCTTAACCAGCACGATATCATCCAAGAATCATGTTTTAAAATTAAACCTAACATTTATCATACCGTATTCGTTTCACATGTGCGCTATAATTCTCCTTGAATCCATCCGTGAAATCAAATCTATGAAAAATGTTCACGAACTGGATTTCAACGTCTTTGTTACAAAATAATAAAAAGAGAATCTGTGCGTATTCGCGATTGAATTCGACTTTGCGACAGACAGCGTTTCATAATGGCCGATCGCTAATTGTAGTACCGATTTACCATAACCTTTGATCGCTACACAATGACAAAATATGTCACAACGAGAACCAAGGTCAGGACGGATACCTCTTCGCAAAGTGTCGCCGTTTCCTCCTACGGGCCTCTGGGTTTGCATTAAGAAAGATTAGCATATCGCTCAGGTTGAAAGTTTATAAGATTTCGTTACGCTGAAAGCGAGTACGGGACACGGCTATATCGTATTTCCATGTTCCGCGAAATACACAAGACAAAGTACCTACGTAACCGGTTTTGATCTCGTTATATGCGCGCGCGTGTGTGTGTGTGTGTGTGTGTTAATGTACGTTTAACTTCCGTTATTAAATATTGTCGGATGTGATTCAACTTTAGTTACAGTCGATAAGTTTCGCTTGCAATATCGCTACGATTTCTATTATGTAGCGCATTTCTAACGGGTCAGTCGGCCACGAAATTATGATATTTATTATGAAGATAAATTGTTTTGACATTTGTATACTACATAGTACAATGTTGACCGAATAGTTTAGTCTGTATGCATTTCGGGATGATAAATAGGGACACAAATTATCGAGCAAGCTTGTATTTCTACAAGCTTGTATTTCTTCGCCGCTGCAGCGACTGCAACATAGACCACTTTTGGAGGTGCGATCACCCTAGTGGTGTCGATGGACGCAGCCCGCGAGCGCAAACGTGTCCAATGTACTTGCCAGTCAGCGTGCTCTCTCTGTTCCTCTCTCACTCTCTCTCATTCTCACTCCCTCTCTCTCTCTCTCTCTCTCTCTCTCTCTCTCTCTCTCTCTCTCTCTCTCTCTCTCTCTCTCTCTCTCTCTCACTCACTCACTCACTCACTTCATGCCTTCTACGCTTTTTCTTCCCCCTCCCCCGACGCGCGCTCCTTTCTCTCTCACCTCTGAGAAGTCCGCCTTTATCCCTCTCCTTCGGCAACAACGAAGAGCAGAAGATGTGGCCCGAGGTTTGGCACTCCTGGTTCTGTCGACGTTTTCCCGAGCAAGGTTGATCAAAGCTAACGTGTCAACGGCGCACGTTAAGAAAGTCGAAACACGCGCCGAGCCACGTGGTCGCCAGTACTGGCTAGTAACGGTACTTTTGGGTCATCCGACAGCGGCGAGAGGGTCCCGAGTGAAAAGGAACGCAGTGGCGTCGAGCACATACCTGTTCGCGCGACGGAGCACACTGACATTACCGAGCGTATGACGATTAAAGGTCTCGACGTATCACTGCGAAAGGACAAGAAGAACAATGAGGAGCGGTAGACAGCCAGCGCAACGACAAGGGAAAGAGGTTCAGTAGCCGCAGCAGCAGCGTGTGTACACTACTGCCGCTCGCACGGCTCCCACACAACGCGCCAAAGCGAAGACACTGAGAATCAAGAGAGAGAGAGGAACCGGCTTGCGACTGTGTCGCCGCGTCCACCGTCTCAGGCAACTAACAGGCGCGGCACTGCATCGCGCGCACCATATACCGACGCGTCACTACTCCGGAATGTCGCGTTTAATTAAGTCACAGAAGAGGAGGTATAGAATAGACCAACTTGTGGGGTTTTGTGTCTCTAGCGAAACTGTGTTACCGACTCACAATTTCAGGACTGAACTTAACATCTTCTATTCATGAACAGTGTTTAACTCAACAACTACTCTAAAATGTGTTGAAATGTCGAAGTGTTTGCTTGCATACTTGTGACTTCTTTAGAGGGAGAGTTTGACGGCAGGCTCTCGTTATGCTGCACTTTGGCTCGGTTTGTCAACGACTCGCGCGGATTTCTCTCCGAAAATCTATTCCAGGGGTCAGGAGACTATGTATATAGCGTCGAAATATGGTACTTCGTAAGAGCTTATACATGCTATAAATTGCAAGATGACATTGTTTATTAGTACTGTACGTGTAGACGAACATTTATCAAACATTTGAAGGTGTGAGAAATATTAAAAATTGGCGCTGTTACTGACATTCCCACAAATTTCTGAACGCCGCGCATGTCTAGTCTAGGCGGTGCCCATCTTGCGATACGTAAAAATGATTGAAAACAATGAATCGAAACATTTTTGTAAAATTTATATTCGTAGTTTTCAGGACCCGACGACATTCTTTCGTTTTTTCCCCTCTATTCTTTGCCAATTCATATTTTCAAGGAGTTATGAAAATAGTGAAAGCGGAAAATTTAGAAACCGAGAGTGCGTAAAATAGCACACTTACGAGAGATCTTTGATCGATAGTGAGACTAAGATCGTTAAGCCATGCGTGGGGCTTTTCATATTTCTGATCGCAACTTGATCAGAGTATTACCGATGGATTGGCGAGATTCTGCCAATGAAAATGAGTCCAAACACGAAGCAATTCAGACTATTTTTAATTATAAATACACAGATTAGAATTGCACACAATGGTTCCGGATTCAGTTTCTACTGACTGACCTGCGACACACATTACGTATCTATGTTGTAAATTGGCCAAATTGCGTATTGCTTAGATTCATTTTCATCAGAAAAACCTCAACAATCACTTGGTAATACTTTCATGAACAGCTACCAAAAATATGAACATTATCATTCTTCGTACTGGATATCTTATCTGGCTCCCATACACCAGCGAGCAAGCTCAAATGCTCAGCTCGTGAGAGGCCCTGCTCGCTGAAAATTGCTTAGCACATTGTGACGCTCGTCGACTTTGTTCGTAGTGTCTGGACAATCGGGCTCATGTCGACGAGCTTCACGCGAGCAAGTTTGCTGAGTAGTCCAGTGAAATTAGGATTTGTCTGGGGAATAATTCCCAGCAAGCTACATTTTGGCATGGGACTTTATTTCATCGTTTTAAACAATATGTCAGAAGTCCCCATCGATCCGACATCCGTTAAAAATTTTACAGAGGGTTGAAGGAAAAAAAAGTTTCTCGCGAATATCTCGTTAGCTATCAGCTTTGCGACAAAAATAGTTATTATGAAATTTATAGCTTAGGAAATTCTGTAGAAAAAAGGTTGTATGAGTTTTTTCGTAGGAGTAACCATTTTCATGTGTGACGACTTACACAGCTCCAACCCCCAATCTTGACAAGATCTCGATCCCTGAAATTTAAAAAATTCTGAAACTTTGTGGATATGTAGGGGACGTCCTCCTGAATACAACACAATTTTGTTTGATGCCCAAATTCACTCCAAGAGGGTGCAATTGATAAAAAATCTTTCGATTTTGCGCTATTACTCGCGAACTGTAAGAGATAGAAAAAAGTTTTCACGAAAACGTTACTTTTTTTAATTAGGACTATCATTTGGTAACTTACAATTCTAACAGTTCTTACAGTTCGCGAGTTATAACACAAAAATCGGAACAAAACCGGATTTTCAGGGGTCAATTTCATTCCCTTACAGCGAATTTGGGCAGTAAAAAAAATGAGTAATACATAGCCATATATCCTCTACATATAATATAACCCAAAGATTAAAGTTTAAATTTATTCACTCTAAGGGGTGAAATGGACCCCTGAAAATCCGGCTGTTTTACGATTTTGTGTTATAACTCGCGAACTGTAAGAACTGTGAGAATTGTAACTTACCAAATGATAGACCTAATTAAAAAAAGTACTTTTTCTAAGTAGGCTTTTGCATGAAGTTAGAGGCAAGGGAAGGGGGTGTGAACCCTAAATCTAAAATTGTAGCTTCGGGTATATATTAGTTTCCGAAATATTAATAAAAAGTGATTGTTAATTTATTTTTACAAATTATTTTCTTTGAACTGCATACACGTAGCCCTAACGAGGGTCCCTCCCGCCCACAATCTGTTCTATGGACGGCTGGACACGTTCCCCTTACCTCCGCGTGACCCTCATTGTCAGACGCCTAAAAAGCACGCGTATTTAGCTGAAATTCAAAGCCAATTTTCTCGAAAACGAAGCGGGATGTTAAAAAATTGTATTCTATATTTTCTTCTTATTTTGGAGTGTAGAATGACCCCTAGAGTACTGGCTATCGGCAGAGTAACACCCTGTATAATAGGATGGATTGCATCAGCAAATTTCTGGTTCAAATCTCCAAACTCACATCGGTTCGCTACCATGCTTTACGCGTCCCCCGCTCTAATCTAGCCCCAACCAATACTAATATCTGGCACGAGTTGGAAAGTGGAATGCGTTGTGTCAGAATAAGTCAACAAAAACACTGAAAGTTTTTGATTAATATCTCGGAAACTAATAAATTCCTGAAGCAACTATTTTACATTTAGGGTCCACACACCCTTCCCACCCCTCTCCTCAACCCTCGTGGCGATCGCTACTGGGGCCATTCGGAAATAGGTACAGCCGAATCTTGGTCTGGTTTATAACACCTCCAAGTATCGACCATTTTCTCTTTTCAAAGCCCACGTTAACGACAGCTAAATGACCCTTTAGGAACACGTAGAGAAACAGTAAAAATCTCGTTATATATTATATTTATTATTATTATTATTATTATTTATATATTATACCAAATCGGTAGGGGCGTCGGTATGCTCTTATATGGAACGCAGTTTACATAAAATTTTCGAAGTCGAGTAAAAGATAAAAATGTTATTCGTTATTCGCCACGGATGAGTCACTTTATCCGACGGGAGTTCATCTAACAGACACAGATACTTTCTTCATTCGAAGGCCTTGCATCTTGAGCTTCGAATAACTTTTTCATATTTATTTGTATCTTTATTCGAACAGTTATTCGAAGCGCGAATAACTTCAGGGAGGGCCTTTATTCAAAGGCAGGGCTTTCCTAACCTCGCGTTTCCGAGAACCGAGGTCCGAGCGAGCGAGGCAGCGTTCACCCGGCTATACTTCAATCTAAATAGAGTTGCTCGGCGCTGTGTCATCAGTTGTACAAAAAGTCAAGTTGTTTATTTTTCACCATATCTATATAAAAGTGACACCAATGAATTTCTGGGATTCTCCCAAATAAAATCAGCCAAATACTGTAAATCGGACTACTTTTAACGAAGTTGTCTTTAAATTCCACAAATTAATTTTATATGTAATATCGATACTTATAGCTCAAATTATGTCCGGTTTGGTACCATTTTCATTGGGAAAACAACGACTCGATTGATGTCAGTTTCGTGCAGGTCCGATGAGAAATGCAGAATTTGACATTTTTCCCTTTTTTGTGGCTAGTGCTATCCTTGTCTTTTATGGTCTTATAACCAAGAGGCTATAAAGGGTCTTACTAAGTAGAGAAAAAATGGTAGTGGGAATGATTTTGTATCAACTTAACCAGGCACTACTTGTGCGTATAAATGTTTGCAAATAATTGTGTGAAGCAGCACGCGTTTGGACTGCAATATTAACAGTACCTACCCTAGAATATTAACTCTGTCATATGATGTAATTAACCAGAGTTTTGCATTGATCAATTAAAAAATAAATGAAATGATCAACTAGTTAAAAGTAATGTACTATAAAGTAATATACAAACTCAATTATTAATTGTAATTGTAATCTCAGTGTTGCGTGGAACAGCAATTAGGAAACGCTGTTCTAACTTTCTAAGGTATTGTGAATATTGCAATTTAAACGCCTGCTGCTTCACATGATTCTTTGCAAACATTTATATGTACATGTAGGTAGTGTCTGATTAAGCTGATACAACTATGTACGTATGATGAATCATACGAAAAATTGTAACATCTGTAGGGACATTTTTAAACGGCTTGACGAGACGAAAAATCTATTATATGCGTCTCGGTCACTCTTCTTTTCTGTGACTCGTCTTTACTTTCTGTCTTTGTCACTCGCTGTCCTTTTCTTTGACCGTCAATGTTGGCGGAACAGAAAACCGAGCCAACGGTTGCTTACATTAACAAAAGAGCGGGACAAATGAGGTGACATAATGTTCGACATCCTATACCCGATATACATACGTACATAAGTACATACATATATATACGGGATACTTGCGCGCGCGCGCGCACGCACGCACACACACACACACACACACGCGCACGCACACGCGCGCGCGCGAGCATCCGGTCCCGAGCGAGTTACATTTACTGCGAAATTACACCATTGCGAGGTAATGGTGGTATAACGCGATATTTTACTAATTCCTCCGAAAATAACCTTCTTTTGAATAGATTATATGGTTTGTACTGTAGGCTTATGGAGGTCCTTGTGATTATTTACGTTAGAAGTACCATTATTAGTTGCATTTCGGTATTGAATCATACTGACTCGAATGTTATGTTAGTATTAATTTTTAAAAAGTAACAAATAATGAAGACTGAAAAATTCGTTTGGCACAGAAATTACTAAGTATGTAATACAGAATACAGTAAAAGATATTATTATTAATATTTTTATGCGTCCCTATTATACCATATTATACAGTATACACTATCGCTAATGTATGCACATACACATGATGAATGGCTGAGTTTCAGCAATAGGTGCTCTTAAGAAACTCTTTTAATTATTAAGGCACACCTATCAGAAATAACGTTGTTGCGATTAAATAAAATTTATTTGCGGTAAGTAAACACGAACAAAACAGCAAGGTTAGAAATCGAATGTGTTTTGGTTTTGTTATGATTTGCTTCTTTTCTCTTTCGTTGAACGGAATACGTTCATAAGGCGATCTTTAAATTATTACGAACATAAACATCAATTCAACATTACGAATTCGAAAAACCTTATTTTACCTGTGGCGAACTCTAATTCCTACCACGCGTAACGTTACAATCTATTTCGATACTTTACCGGTAACGTTGCACGTGATACTAAAATGGTAAGAGTTCTAGGACCCCTCAAATCCGGGACGAAAAAGTGTAGTGGATATTAGGTCTATTCTATACCTACATAGTCTGTGCTTAATGTTAGCATGTGTAGAAGTACATGGAATTAAAGTAAGTATCTATTTAACCAAATAACACCTATTGTAAACAACTGAGGAACAAAGTATACATAATGTACTTCAAATGAATGTACATATATTGTTTCCAAACTGTGATAAAGAAAAGTTTTGTTTGTTACATTGTTTTCATATATTCTTACTCCAAGAATAAAAATTACAAGATGTTTTATAGTACACACATAAAAGCAAAGGCAAATGAATGAAAATTTTAAGCGAACATTACGAAATTATATATCGTCTATTTTACAGTTCTAAAAGGTACAGTCATAGCTTTCAATATGTTAGCAGTAATTAGAATCTTATTTTAGATAGATTAGCTCGTATACGTCTCATATGTATGCAAATACACGTTCATACGTGTAAGATTATCACCATGTTGTTAAATACAGCTAACCTCACTTTTGTAAATATACTTCAGATAATATTTATTATTTTTCGTTTATCGAAAATAAGATACATTCGAAAACAATTTGACGTTATAATTAAATGAATTTAATGAAAAAGATCAATACAGTTAGCATTGTGATTAGCATTGTTTAACGACCATGTGACAGCGAAGGTTATGACTTCATGAAATCCACATTTAATCTAGGGACATTTGAAGATTACAGACACTTGTTTTCAGTTTACGTTAAATAGAAGTATAGAAATTGAAAACTGTTTTAACGGCAACGCCTATGATTATGCAGGATAAAATAGACAATAATTTTATGTATAGATAGTAAATGCGTGAAAAACCTGTCGGGCTTGAAACGATACAACGTAATTTACAACGCTTTGCTTTCAGCCAGGGAGCTTAAACACTGAATTTAAATCGTCTAGTGTTTTAAATTTAAAATAAGAATATTTCATGCATGACAGGTTGCACAATGAACTTACCTTTATTTTGCGGTGGTGTCCTCCGCATCTCACAGGGGGCTCCACTGTCCTCAGCAACGTGCGGTGCAGCGGCTGGTGCACTTCCGGTCGTACGTTGCTGCTGTTGTTGAAAATCGGACGTTGGGTGATGTTGGTAAATTTGTTGCTGTTGCTGTTGTTGCTGCTGCTGCTCCTGTTCTTGTTGCTCGTTGGACGGCGCTGTCGCGCTCGTTTCAACGGGAGAGCAGGGGCTATCGGGAACAACGGCTGTACTCTCATCTGGTGAACTTGCACTCGTAATATCTGCGCTCACAAGTAAAATAGAAATAAAAACCTATGAGCATGATCTAATAAATCTCGTGGAACGGGTCGAATGTCTCGTGTGAAAAAAGACAAGATTTGAAGCACAAAACAGTGGAATAGTGGAACAAGGTGAAAAGTTCAATAAATAATACACAACGATTTGCAATACTATGATGGTTTCGCTCGTTCAACATTCTAAGGATGCTAATATCTCTACTGTATTATTTCAATATTTTCATTCCATTTAAAATCTAGATAGGTTATGAACACATTACGAACACTTTTTCGAACACGCCACTTCTACATGAATCTTCAATCTCAGAAATAGGAGGTACACTACGTACAGACTTTACTCTGAGATACTTGATTAGTATTTTCAGCTTTGTAAACGTTTAAAGGTTCCAATTATTTCTTCTCTCTCTCTCCTTCAGTGACACAGTCTTGCAGAAATACTGCACTCGTGTATATACACGGTGCAATGTGATAAACAATTGACAGGAATCGGCTGCTTCTTCGAGTAGAATAATTTCGAAAGCTTCAACTAGGATTCTGACGCTTCGAGATATGATTTACGAATTATTGTCATCGTGCTGGATTTATCTTTTAAAGCACGATGTGTCGACGTCACTTTCAGTCTTTCGTTTCAACTTATTCCCACAGGTGCTTTTGACCGTATTGATACACGATCACGGTTCTTTTCTGTGATAAACAGGTTCCTTGTGGGTTTTCTTTTTTCTCATAGGGCCAATTGTTACGCCGATCTTGACGATTCAAAGGTGGTCAGGGCGACATCTGTCGGTCCGCCGGGGAAAGTCGGTACGCGTACGTGCTCGACGTGCACGCGAACACGGCCCCTCGCGAACTAGGGGCCATGTTGCGTCGCTATGTCGACGATTGGCTCCGCCTCTCCCCGCGTCGCCCCACCAACAGAGAGTCGCGAACGCTCTTTCTCGCCAATCCGAAACAAGCTGATCCCGCCAACCGACATTGGTGGTCGTGCGCTCTGCGAAGCGGCCGTGAGATCTATGTGTCCATGCATGCCATCCACCACCACAGCGAAATGCACAGCTGTGTTCAACGCCGTTGCGTGCACAGAGTGGGGAGGACATGTCTATATGCCCCTATAGCTATATCCTGTATATGCGCACATGTGTGCCAGAGGCAGCATTTCCTCACGTGCCGCTCCTGCGCTCAGCACACCAGTCGCATTATTGCTTACTTTCCGAGTGTATCCGCGCATCTTGCGCCAAATAGAGCTGTAGAAGGGTACAGACGTTCGCTCGCCTAGCTGCAGGGAGAAGTGCACCAATTTTCTAGATTTCTTGTATGTTTCGTTATGGCGATTACTTCAGAAACGTCACACAGTCCTGTTATATTCTAGTTTCTTTCCTTAACGGATTATGGTCGCCTGTAGAATCAACAATGCATTTAGAATTCGTAAGTTACTTGGTCAATGTAACTGAATCTGTACTCCTGCGTCTGCATTAAAATTTATATTAAATTCGAAAACAAAATCTATCTATTTTTAAGAGTGAATATTCACAGTTCACATGGAAATAGGTATAATGAATTTAAAACACTATTACTGCAATACTATACACGGATTTGTTAACTACGTCCAGATAAGAATCCGACGAAAAACGGTGCTTTGTTTTTTGTTTATTTAATGTTCGACAGGTGGAACATTGTACATCATGGCGATACACCATCTCGATCGATGGTGGGCTCCATAAATTGGCCAGACTGGCTATAGCCAGCGTAATAATCCAGATGGTTGTGTGCGTCACCCAAAAACGAGGGAGTAACGCAAGTAACGAATTTTTGGGATACAGATGAAATCAAGAGTCCCTATAGGTCATAAAATTTTTGTACAAGAGAGAGGGAGAGTGTGGGGGGGGGGGGGGTACAGGAGAGACTAAGTAGGAGCAGGAAACGCAGAGAACAAAGAAAGCGCGGAAGGCTTAGAAAAGTGAAAACGCGATTCAGTAGAATGTCGAACTAACTGTCGTGGGGAAGAAGATACTGGCGTGCTCCGTCCGACGTGTGGCTTACTGGCAAATGCGAAAGGGACGAAACATGCTCTCCGAGGATGAAAAGCAACGTTTACTTTAAAGCAGATAGACCAGCATGATCGTCGCGGTCACCTTGTTTTTTCCCAGCGGTTACCGATCCAGTGCTGTCTCGAGCTGTTTATTAGCGGGCATAACGAGTAGAAGAAAAAGCAGAAATTTCCTCTTAACAATAGCATTTTCGTAATATTGACGCCCCTCTCTATTAGCCCCTTCCTTTCTCACCGACTCCTATCATTTGGCAAGCATCGAAGTATTGTTCGCTACCGTTTCTGTGAAATAGCAAATCTAGCAATGGGTTGTCGACCACATATTGTTTATCAAAAATATGTACGCCATTGAACATCCCACTAAGAGGACGATTTATAAGTGTGTCGTGACGAATTGTGATCTAAACTGCTACATACCCTTGGCATTGGTAGTGTATATTTCCATTCTTGAATGCCTAAATGTGGCACCATGAGTATTTCTGTATGTTTGACTTCAAAAATAGTTCTAACACACATTTTGACATTGTTTTCTGTGTGGAAGTATTAACTCATATTGCTTACATTGGCACCACATGATAGAATGTTGCTCACGCTAGGGACTCGTAATGTAATATAAAAGCTCATTGCCAATTAATTTCTTTACAGATAAGTGTCTGAGGCCTTATAACACGGGAATAAAAATATCAAAATTAGCTTCATGTACTTTAGGAGGAAAGCAAAATCAGGATATAGTACGGTATGACCCAACCATCATAATGAACTGAAATTTTGAGGAGTTGGAAGGGAGGGGAAGAGGACCCCCATTATAAAATTTTAGATTCGAGTATTTATTAGTTTCTGAGATATTAATAAAAAACTTTTGGCATAATACATTGAAATCTGCCTATACAGACGTTACTAATGCAATCATCTTCTCGTCACCGTCAACTGTTGCACAGCCGACGATACAACAGCGATATTTACGTCATCGCGCGATGCTTGTAACTGCAATTTTATTTTTAGTATTCCCAAATTCTCATCGGTTCGGTACCAAGACTACCCCCCCCCCCCCCTCGCCGCACTAACCTAGCGGCGACAAGAAGATGATTGTGTTAGTAACGTCTGTATAAGCAGATTTCAATGTATTATGCTGAAAGTTTTTATTAATATCTCCGAAACTAAAAAATACCCAAACCTAAAATTTTATATTAGAGGTTCTCTCCCCCTCCCGCTCACCCCCTCAAAATGTCAGTTCATTACGGTGGTTGGGTCATACCGTAGTATAGCCCAAAATCAATACCAAATTACAGCGACTTACACGTGTCTAGCTCAGGCATTACAACCAGGTTTGCCAGGAATTTCCCTACCGTAGTGGAGGGGAAACAGCTATAGTAGTGGCGGTACATGTGTGTCACGGCGTGTTCCCCCTTCAGTACGGAAGGGAAATTTCTGGCAACCCTGTGGACAACTGACCATTTGGCAGGCATGGGCGCCCGCCAGCAAACGACGACCACACCTGTAGGTAAATAATGATCTCGCGAACAGTAGTGGAGGAGTGGGGAACGCCTCGAGCAGGGTTACCAAAAAAGCGCTTCATATAACGTAGAAAGGAGTACATTAGGGTAGCTCTTATTTTCGACTTTTGCATTTTCTTCGAGGTACCCCCCAGAATAGTTCCAAATAATTAAAAAAAAGTCTGTGTAAAGTTTGAACTCGATCGGATAACGAGAAAAGGTGCCGCTGGGCTTTTAAACATTTAAATCATTATTTAACAGCTCACAAAATGAAATTTTTATTTTCGAGGACTATTTTTTAAACTAGATAGAATTTTTTCCCTCATTTTCAGTGTTTGATATGTCATGAATGTTTCCAGAAACTTTGAGACCAAACTTCGCAAAAATATCGAAGATATAGACTCTATATAATAGGAATTCGGTGACGTAGCAGGGACTAGCAGCGTTGTCGGGAAGTGGGTTTGTGCAAACTATTCGTAATGGAGGGGGAACACCTACGGGCCGTAAATGTTCCCCTTTGCCGGAAAGTTGGTTCGTGCAAACTATTCGTAGTGGATGGGGAACACCTATGGGCCGCAAATGTTCCCCTTCCACTACGAATAGTTTGCACGAACCCACTTTCCGGCAACGCTGGGGAGTAGTAAAGGGGCAATCCTCGCATGTATAGAGCTACATATGCTAATACGACTTGTGCACACCAGACGGAGCCATAAGAGTGTCCGTGTGCCTAACCAGGCGTGCCCAACTGGCGGTTCGAAGGCAGCGTTGCCGGGAGAACACCCTACCGTATAGGTTGCTCGTGTTGTCACGGATAGCTGTAGGTATAACCGACGTCACTAAGAGCTATATATATAACCCTTCGGTGGGCGCGCCTGCGGTAGTTAGCCGCAAATTTCACATTTCGTATTGTACCATATGTAGTTTTCAAACTGGATCTATGTCCAGTTAAGGATTCTTCCAGCGGACATTTTTTCATCATGCTACGTACTTGTCAGGTTCAAATTCAGTTTGGAAGTGTCTCTAATTGAATGAAAACGAAAGTATACCGCGTATCCTGCCGACGAACGCCTGTGTACTCACAAAGAGTTTCCCAGGTGTTCGCCTCCGATTGCTTTGATTTTTGGATATGGCAACGGTGTTCGAAGGGCACAGGCGCCTGATAATGCTCGCAAGCACAGCAGCGAGCAGAGCCACGGGCACAACAATGCATCCCCTTTCAATATCTTATATGTATGTGTATAGGTACGTGGTGCTGCGCTCCTGCGCACTACTTGAGCTGTTCCGCACTTCTCATCTATTTGCGCGCGGGCACCTGGTGGGCGTCCGCAGGCAGGGTTGCCAGGGAATTCTCTACGCGTAGAGAAGACATGACTTATGCACGCTACGCGATGAATTGGCATGACGTCATGGCGTCACCAACATAAATATACCGTTATTGCTGTAGGTGGTCCCCTTCTACTCCATACTACGTCATGTGATGTCTACGCCGCCATTAATCCCCTACATATGGCAACCTTGCCCGTAGGGCATCCAGTTGGCCATGGCTGGTCTAGCTAAAGGTACACACGTATCAAAAAATTTCAAATTTCCTTCTATCTCCATCTACGTTCCTCTTTATCTGATGCTACAAACGTAACCCGCTGAACTTTATTCCTAACCTTAATGCATTTATTTTCGATTTTTAATGTTATACACTCTGACCATAACATTAAAGTGATTACACACTTCGAGGAACGGTTCAACAGATCAAGAGGCATCTCTATATTTAAAGACTAATTACCTGCAGAGTGCTTCCAAGAATTCGCGTACCCTTTCTATCTGAACATGGGGGGGGGGGGCAAAACTTGCGCTCTCGACCAGTCGAACATGCAGACGATCCACACACACCAGCGGGGGGGGGGGGGGGGAGTCGAATACGAACATCTTGTGAATTGTCATGTAAACTCGTGGTGCACGGTCCTCGTTGAGCAGTTGCGACATTCGTCGGTTCTTCCCGATCGATATCTCTGCTGTCAGAATAAGGCTGGTCATTTACGGCCAAACATGGAACACACGCTGTGCTCCAAGACACTATGCCTCAATTTTCTGTCCTTTTATTCGTGAGTCCGTAGAATCAGTAAAATTGTCCACGTTATAATAAATCCAAAGTAAACGTATAACGCCCACTAATAACATATGCCCTGTTTTATTAAAAAGAGAAAGAAAGAATATGCAAATGATAAACACCTGTTCGCGTGTAGCCAATGGACGAAGTCCTTGGACATTTTATATCGAGGAGAAAACGTCGTTTAAGGATTGCACTTGAAATTTTTAGTCGATACGTTCTTGGCGATGTAGTCGAATGCGGTTACAATTTCGATTATGTAAGAGATCCGTAGGATTATAGGGTAAAGGACCCAATTACTGTCACCCTAAGCTATTTTATGTAAAATAACGAATAAATCTTATAAAATGATACATAAAATAAATTTAGCATACAATTCAAACTATTATTTATACGATACAAAAAACAGTACTTCATTTTTTCTTCGTTAATTTGAATAAAACGATAAAAAATTTTAAGCGGATATTCGGAGAATGGAAACGATAACTTTCTTACTAGCGAAAGAGGAAACAAGACGTTAAAGAAAATGCTGTAATTGTAATATTTAAGCTATTAACATAACAAAATATAATATTTTAAATAATATAAGCATCATAGAAAGTAATAAAGATTCGAATTCAACGATTCATTAAGTCTTTTTACTTATTAATTGGGTGACAGTGATTGGTACAAGCGTTTCAAGCATTTTGGCATTACTGTCATAGCAGTAGTTGCTCATGTGCATGACGCGACGTAACCTTAAAATGACAGATAAACAGTATTAGGTAAGCTGGCAGTAATTGGGGTGTCAGTAATTCAGTCAAATACATTTAAAGGGTGTCAGTAATAGATCCCGGAATATATTTTTGAAATTGGTGAATTTATACATAAAAATTGAAGTTTTAAGATCCACCAAATTTTTTTCATCAAGTAAACATATTAAACAATAATAAATAACAACAACAACATATACTTTTAGTCTGTAAGTACAAAACTATAAGATAATGTCAGCGTCAACGATTAATGTGTCAATAATTGGATCATTTATCCTAGTTCGTTCCTAACAGATTCATGATGGAATTTATGAAATATAGGTACCCTAACCTCAATTTCAACTTTGACAAATTCAGTAATTCACCATAAAAATTTAGTTGCTTACAACTTAATACTTTTGTACTTTCGTATAAGTAACGTCCTAACTACACGTAGATAAAACTTAAGCTTAAATACAGAACATCAAAAAAATTGCATTCGCAGTACCTTAAAGTGCAATTCGAATTTTCTATACAACTGGTGTTAATCGAAGCAATAGATTGACTGGATAATTCAATGAGGGAGTTACAACAAACAAGAACATGATCTTGTTAACTTATAACTTCTAGAAATTGTGTATGTTTAATATGCAATTACAACCATCTTCGAATTACCACCGTCAAACCTAGTAGATGAAAAGCTGCTTTATTGGAACGGAAGCAAGAGTTCCAATGACGAAATTAAATTTGAAAGTTCGTTGCATGACTAATTTTAGGCGAATTAAGTATTGGCAGTGTAAAAGGTGTCACGCGGAGTTCACGACGTTGTTGTTTTGCATGTAGCAACGGAAACCGAGTTGGGAACTGGCGTCACGATAAACAACAAACCCGTCGTTCCTTGAATGGTATATCAGCTTTAAGACGCGGGCGGCGCCTGATGCCGTCTCCTTCTCTTGGCGATTCGATGTAAACTTCATTCGCTTTAATTACGTTACACTCGAAATTCGAATTTGAAACTTTGGCTAATCATTTTCCAAAATGTAAACATCTCCACAACTGTACACAAGCTACCTACATATGTAAGCACGATCAGATTACAGTAGATAAAAAAACACGTATAAATTTAAATGCATTGAGAAGAGTCGAAAATTTCGATAGGAGATAAATTATTGCTGCATATATTTAAACTTATTGCGATATTTTTAGCCATTATGCGATTTTAATATATGTATCATTAGCAGTTGTAGTTTCTGCATCACTACTTTCTATATCTGTGTGCACATGAAAATTTAATATACTTTGTTACACAATTTGATGTTAACATTTGTGTATAAAATTGTAGAATATTGCTTTTATTCTGATATATCTGCGTTATTACTACTTAATAGTGTGTGCAATGATAAATCCTATACCAGGTTCAACACTTAAATTCAGGTTCTTAGTCCACCATATGCAAAGTACCTACGTAAGAATACGATTCAACTCGTCAATGTTAGCTAAATAAAGAACATTGTGTGTTGTCTCGTTGCCTTGAAAGAATTCGTCGAGTAAGACAGTTTCAAGAAAGAGGAAGTCGGTTTCCTTTGCATGACACTGCGAGACCACAGTTTGCAGCAACAGTGAAACAGTTTTGGCAAAATATGCGATTTCGTATTAACGTGTTAATCGGATCAATTCTGCATTAGAAACGCTGCTTGTGTCTTTAAGAAGGATTAATGGCGCATTACCACGTTTTAAAAATAACAAATGCTGTATTTTACATAAGAATGTAACTAATCAATTTTCGCAGAGCCAACTGGTTTTGCCCAAAGTAGATATTTTGATACGAGCGAATGTCTATGATTAACAGGTTAAATCCATTGACTTTTCCTTATTCCACAAAATGAAATCTTCGCTTAAAGGCGATAAAATTAAAGATGTTGGCGATGTTAGAAAGAGCGTAACAAAGGAGCTGCTGGCATAACATGTAAATAAGTTTGAAAATTATTTGCAATAAGTTTATCAGCAAGCACAGATGTGTTTGACGTTTTAAGAAGATTACTTTGACGAATATTGAAAGATAAATATAGGACTGTATTGTCAAGCTATGCACAAGCGTCGGACGCCCACAAGCATTAGAGACAGACCACTTCCTCAAGAATGCTGGGGCATGGCGGTACGAAACCTTCGCCTTTAAGCCGAGTTCGAAATTCTCCGTGGAAACATTGGATTTGTCATGGGCATCGTGTCGCAGGTAAACCAGGGCCGAACTTCCGTCAGAAATGATTGCTTCCCCGAAGCCATTCAGGGAAAGTGAATCGAGATATTTTATTATTTTAAAGAAACTTATACAGTTATTCACAAAAGTATCCGTCCACCCTATATGTAACATATTTTACACATTAAATCGACTTTAAAGTAAGAATTCGAAATTCTAATTCACATTAATGTAAACCTTGATTAATATACTTATAATTTTGTTTTGGGTGTATTCAATTGAAGAATGGTACACCGTTTATTTAAAAACGTTGGTATTATTATCCGTGGAAGTAGTAAAGATCAAGCAAAGCAATATTCGTCCAAATTCAATATTTAATTTATAAAAATGTAATTAATAGATTAATGCTCTTCTAATATTTCTGCGATTTTATTTTAAGCTTGAATCTATTATGTATAGATTCAACGAATTTTTTATAAAATTCGGGCATATTTTATTCCATTCCTCTTGTAAAATTGATTTGTGCATTTCTTTGGTAATTGGAATTAAATAAAAATATATTCATCAAGGTTCATACTGATGTAAATTATAATGGGTAATTCTGAATTTAACATTACCTACTTAAATAAGTAAAATATGTTACATGTATCGGATAAGCTTATACTTTTATGAGTAACTGTAGGTGGCTAAGACATTTTGTTAATTATAAAGGATATAATGTAGGACACATAAATTAAATTAAAATTTATTTTTAAAAGTTCAGCTTCAGTGTACTATAATGAAGAGGAAAACGATAGTCAGATAACACAGATTTAGAGGAGTGGAGTGTAGGAGTATACCCATGTACTATACGTGGAACTGAAAAAGCAAAATTTGTGAAGATTATAACAGTGGCGTGGCACAGGTATATTTAGTTATATATTGAACAAACTGAAGTAACGTGGTAAAAGAAATAACAATGAGGTGAAAAAAGATGAATGCAATGGTGACGACTGGCCATATTTTGATAGAAACATTTTACGAATCCAAATAATTAGATAAATATGTTCTAGTTCATTAACTATCAAGAGAAATGAAAGGTGAGATTAAGGAAATATAGTTTAATTACCGTTTCATGTATCCAAACTAAATACAGTGGCGACGAAGAGGCAATTTCAATTACTAATTTCATTTACTAATTGAAGTTATGTAACAAAATAGGTAATAGAAGTTTTCTTTATGAGTAGATGTGAAAAGTAAATTCTTTTTAACGTATCTAATGTTAGTACATAAGAAGAAGGCGAATGCATTGGTGTCGCATAGATGAGTTCAGTCTTTCATAAGTATACTATTAATAGACTCGAAAACCATTAAATACACATAAGTTACTTACTTTATATAATTTTATGGAATTTGCTTTCAGTACGTGATCGAATGTATCTTTATTATCTCAAAATCTTAAAATTCTACACTTTAACAAATTAGTACTATTCGAAGCACGCGATTTCATGACAGAATTTTTTACTTGCGACGACTCTCATCTAACAAGAATCTAATCCGAGGAATCTAAATTTTGTATCTGAACTACAAGATAGGAAGAAGCATTATACATATGCATACGTACATATTGTCTAGGATCTGTTTTCTGAGGTATTACGTGACAAAAATATCTGCAACGATCGTTGCGCTATGGAGTCATCCAATCTAATATTTCATGATATCTCCATTTTTTCTCCTGTTATCATTAGAGCAAGCTGTTACATATTTTGCAACTGATTCTGTTACCCTATTTCGTAACGTAATTTTTAACGTAGTTGAACAAAACAATACGTGTGGCAGAGATATATGCAACTTATCTGTTTTTTTAGTTCCTTATAAATCGCAAACAACATTTTCATTCAACACTTTTTTTTGTAGTACCTAGGTATTATGCCCAAGATTTGATCTCCGAAATATTATATTCAATTAGATATCATTTTAACTGAAATGTTGCTTCCATTATTATAAATTAATACCGTTCACTTTTGGTTGTTCACAAAACATCGAATGCTAGAGTCATTGTCTCAAATAATGTATTAAATTTTATCGGTTGAAATCTTATAGGTACATATTGTTATGTGCCACTGGCAAATTATAGGCACCATTTGTCTCAAGTGCTACTTTAAATGTTGCAAATACCCCTTCCATTATTCAAAATAAAAATCGCACGTTTCAAGTCCAAATTCAACAGCTATATGGTACATTCGAATTCTATCTCAATATTCTACCATAAATTTCACAATATTTCAAATTTTAGCTTAAAAAATATCTATGGAACTATTATAATTATCATGTAAAAAATGATTCGGAATATTGTGATGCTCTCACGAATTTAACCAGTACAGAATTATATATTTTAAACTTTAGGTTAACAGCTATATAAAACACTGTGATCTTGGTTGAAATATTACTTCATACGTAGGTATATTGCAAGTGAACATTATACACTTTTACTTCTTGAAATTTCCATGAAACATCGCGGCTTTATCTGAAATATTATTTAAAAAGTGATATATTATTAGTTTTGGCTAAAAAATTATACGAAACCTGTGAACCTGTTTCAAATATCACAAGTGAAAAATATATATATTTTTTTAACCCTTTCACCGCAATTGGCGCCTGATCAAAATGTTTGCCGTGTGCGAGTAACGCCCAAAGGCGTCCAACGCAAATGGATCACAGTCACTGCCGCCTCGCGCCGCACGCAGGGAAACGTCTTGCTTCTAAACATTCCGCAGTCAAAGGATTAAATTTTAGAACAGCCTATCACAAACACTGTCTCAAATTTAATAATTTTAATTTCATATTCGAAGTTGTAGTCCCAAAAAACTGTATTGCCAGCGTGTCTCAAATATTGCTTCAATCATTAAAAGTGAACGCTACCCATTTCAGATTTCGCCTAAAGATCACAAGTACCATCCCAACTCTATACCAAGCATTATCTCAAATATTACCAAAAACATTACATACTTTAATTTAAAAAATTACACGCAACACTGTCGCCCAGATTGAAACATTCCATGTAAAAAGAAGAAAAGAAGAAAAGTATTATACAAAACACCGATGTCCTGTGTTAAATATTTTCCCAAATATGAGCCTCCCAGAGGTCAAACTAATGAACTCCACTTTCTCTATATTTTTTAATTTTATTACTTAAATAGTGTTTAACTTATCAATTACAATCTCCACTTTTTATTTTATGGAGCAGTTTGGCTGCACGATCCTCATATGATGAATGAGAATCGGGTGCTTTAACAGTCAGCTGAAAAACTCGATGGAATTGTGCGGCCCTGTCTCGAGTATTGATCTGTACGAGAGTTGTCTGCCGCCCCTCCCGTGGCAAACGGTGGATGTTTCATCCCTCCGCAGCCCCTGAACAACAAGGATGTCGTGCACCTGTGTCTAGGCTGTCGGTGAATACCCTCTATTAGGCATCTTGCGCCGACGTTGTCTACGCGGGCGTGTACGAAACTACGTATCACGTTCGCCTGCCATCATTTGCTTTCAACATCCGCGAATTTAGAATTTAAATTCGGCCCCAGTGGCCGGGCCGCGCGGGCGGCACGATAGCATAAATCTCGGCCGGAGATTCGAGTCCACTTTGGTCGCAAAATAAGATATACCAAAAGGGAAAGTGGCTCGAAGTAAAACTGCTACCTTGGTCGAGATATAACAGAAAGAAGTAGTACATGTACCTACACTACTGAAAATAATTAGAAGACCACTTAGAGGACCTATCTAAATAAATTTATCTCTTGGTAAGGTGTTCGATATTTGAACTTTGAACCCTTTGGAGAACTGCGGTTTCGACTGATTTTACGCATTCTTAGATTATTTGTGTCTTGTTTTGCTTTTGTTCAATTTTCAGTAAGTCATGTTACGGTAGAAATTAAGTAAATAAGACATGTGCGTAGTATCCAGTACTATGTAAGCAATTGAATTATCTTGGTATGAAAATAAATTTTTAGGTTGATTTTATTGTTTGTGGGACGTCTTTTTCAATGAAGAATAAATCCTCATTTTCATGCAGTAGTAGAAAATAATTCTTTTTTATGGAGTCAGAGTCAGAGTATCTGATATTGTTCAAGTCATCAGAACTGTTAAAATGGAGATAGTGACAGATGTAGCAAATAGTGTACCAGCTGTTTCAATCATAAATGGACAAAGAAAAAACATAAAAAGACAATGTATTTTGTATTCATGGAAAAAGCAAGCAAAAATATTTCAAAATGTGACCAGTCCATTTCGATGCAGTATTAAAAACCAGGGATATAAGAAGTTCTGGAACTCTTATTTATAAAAAAAACTTTTGTTAGAGCTTATATGTTTCGTTTAAGAAAATATCTGTACCTGTGGAATTTTTATTGAAAGAAATGTTACCCTTAGGAACTTCTTTAGAAAGTGTTCTTATGGAACAGATATTTTAAAACCTATATAATAAAAGTTCCATGGAAACAGTTATATTAGAACATTTATTAAAAATGGTTCCATTAGATAAAGAAAAGTACTAAACTATTAGGTACTAGTTTTATTTAACAATATAATATCATATTCTTCGTGCTTATTTAATAAAAGGTATGAAAATTATAAAATATGTAATTAATAGTTTCATAAGCAGAATTGAACAGAAAAGAGAATTTGTCAAGAATAATACCTAACATTTAAATAACATTTGTTTATAATTTACAATTTACATGAACCAAAATACACAAAAATTCTATATCTTCGTAGAAATTATCTATGTAGGTAAATATTACAAATAAATAACACATTCAGAATATTAATTTACCTGTAATAATTATCTATTATTGTTCTAGTACTATTCATTGAACAGTATTCAGTATTTGTTACAACGATTGAGAACTTTTTTAATATTGATGAACAAAATATATGTTCCTGTTGTAGAGAAATTTTTATTTTTATATTTTATAAGTTCCATTCCAACTAGAACTTTTATTTCCAGGAACTTTTATTTTATTAGTTCTCATGGGAACTTATAATGAGAACATTTTTAAAAAAATTCCACGGTCGATGTTTTAAATAGAAGCTATTGAAAAGTTCCAGAACTCTTTCGAACCTTGCTAAGAACAATATCACATTGTAATTAATCTTTACATCAGTTTTGATAAAATTAATATTACGTAATAATTCTAACACAAACTCAACTGTGTACTTGATACATGCTATTCAGTTTTCATGTTTTACACCTCCATGTAATATCAATATTTTTCTCCCATAGATACCATAAATTCTCCTAATTTATATCTCATAAAACGTATGGGCAAACTCAATCTTCAGTGACCTTGTACGTAAGAGGATTGAATCCTAGGATTGAAGATATTCAAAATTCTATACAGAGAGATGTTTACCTGCATTTGAATACTCAAGAAGCTAAATCTAGAACCCAGAACCAGATGAAAATATTATGTATGTAAACGTGGGCTGGTCAGGTTTTACTTCCCAAGTTATCTAATGCATGTTTAGTTCACCACTGTCTATAATTAGTTATAAGCAGGAAGATATCGTTTGGACAATATGTATATATCTGTGTAAGATTTTTTTGTATTTTTTTGCAATGTCATGTACAGTTCAAAATATACATTGTGTTTATCTGTGTTATATTCTGTGCGCACGCATATATCTTCTCTAGGTAGATAGTATAAAATAAAGTCCTCGGTAGGCGTCTGGTTGTTTGTTCGACCTAATCTCGAGAACCACTGGACAGATTGTGATGCGGTTTCGCCGTTTTATAGAGAATTTCTTGAGGAAGGTTTAGGTGTATGAAAGATTAACCTATGACAAAAGGAAGCTGAACAGTGACGATTTTAGTAAAGCATACCTCGATAAGATTCGCGTGAATCGCAACACCCATAGAACAGCTAACGATGTGACTCAGCATCCCCACCACTATACGGGGAACCGTCACACGCATCTTTTTCGCGCAGAACGGTGGACACTAGATTCTATTATACATAATGCGCGTATGTACCTGTATGTATGTAGTGCTGTATACATAAAACTTGATCCTGCTTTAAGGTGTTTTTTAGTTTTTTTGGTTTTTCATCTTTATCATTATCCGCAGGCATCTGTTTGTTCGAACTAATCTCAAGAACCACTGTACAGATTGTGATGCGGTTTTCACCGTTTTATAGAGGATTTCTTATACAGATTAGATGTTTAATAAAAATATTACTGCAAGAAGTATATAATATTCCCTTCATTTCCGATACAATATTCATTTTCAAATGCTGAGTTATCTAGCAACGAGATATTCTAATTCTTTTCAGCAATATAGCATAGTAGATTCAGAGATTAATATGAAAAATAAATGTGAACGGAATTTTCCTTAAAAGTGCAATGTATTATAAATATACCGAAAGTACTTTTTTGAGTGTCACTGCAAGTACTTGCACACGTACAGATTTCGAAATATTTTGATGGCTATTCATGTGAGTAAATTTATCGTTTAGATTCAATAAGTGCTCATTTCGTTAAAATCTGGGACATGTTATGCTATATATATATAATCATTGAATTAAGACGAAATTATCCCAGTGCTGAAAATAATCGAGTATGATCTAAAAAGATATCCGTTTACGAAAATGGTTTTCTCAGTTAGAATTTGCACATACGTTTTTATCAATATCTATTAACTCCACTTATTTTTGTCATAAGATAGAATGTGAAGGTAATGTATTTCGCGATTTCATATAGGTACCAAGGTAATATTGAATTTAATATTACCTACTTCTAAATTTATCGATCAGAAACTAAGATTTGTTACGTTCAGAGCAGTGGCCGATGAGCAGAAGGATCCCCCAAGGCCCCATCTTCCAAAAAGAAATTATGATTTCATCCAAACATTATGTTTTCTTTGTTTTCTATAATTTCCATACCACACGCGTGTAAATTTATCTGTTATGTACACAGGATGTCCCAGAACGTTTGCCACCTGGGCCTCTTTCCTCAAATTCGCCACTGGTTCAGGAACTGTCTTGACATTTTGACCCTTTCGGGCGTATGGAATGCAAACGACCCGGCGGGGCCATCGTTTCCTGCAGTGGTGTGGTGCAGCCGAGGTTTTTCACGCAAATTAGTAACCGATTGAAGGCATGCAGTTCCCTACCAATATCCAAGCCCAATTTCATACTATAAAAAAGGCCACGGATGCATCTTCGAGGGCTCACTTCTAGTTTAATACGTTCAGAAAACAGAGGTTTAGCAAGATCGGATTCCATTCCCTTTTGAACAATTACATAAGTTAACCGTATAGGACGTAAAACTGCTGTTAGGCATTATATATTTATTATCCACTGTGAGATCTTCGCACTTTTCAATGGGTCAAAACCAAGAGTTGGACTTACGTACCGCGACAATTATACCCTACCAATTGTAAACACTGAACTTATAGAATTATAGAGTTCTTTAGTAGAATCCAATCAGTATTTCAATTTGCAGTATGAGATAAACCCACAGAGATACACCTTTACCGCTCGAAGTGTATCGCATTATAAAGTTACGAAGCTAAACTAACATTCTTAGTGGCTCCGGTGTTATAACCAGGCACCGGTTCGTCCATGACAACCAACTTCCTAGTGGCTCCCGGTGTTAATCAGGCACCGGTTCGTCCACGCTATCCAACCTCTCTATAGCGGCTCCCGGTGTCAGCAAGGCACTGGTTCGTCCGCAACTATAAAACTCTAAGCCCCGTTACGCACTTGCGACCAGTCGTCGGCAACTTGGTCGCCGAGAGACCAGAAACCTTTGTTGTTCGCCGCGACCAAGCGCGTACGAACTCGTATGTCTCCGTGCACCTCATGGTCGCCGGCGATTTGTCGCCAAGTGCGTAACGAGGCTAAACAACAATCACAAATCCTCGGCTCTGCAGCCAACAATCTCATGGCCCTCAGCCTTGGCTCGTAACAATAAAAATAATTTGGACGAATTTGACGAACACTTGGCTGAATAGCGTTAACTGAAGCACTGATTCGATAAGAATACAGTAAAATAAAATACAATTTTTCCCATTAATATTCGAACATCATTTCTTCAGTCACTGTTTTCTTAATATTAAATTAGTTGTTCCAGTAAATAAGATCACATACAATTCTCAGTAACCATTTACAAAGCGGGAGACCTCATAGATTTCAATGACCTTGAAATATGTTGTCAAGGTCAACATTCTGAATAATTCTTCCCTATACATATAAACGCCATTCGGCTTTAGTTTCCGAGATATGTATTCGCAAAAGTCTCTAGCATTGTTTACGTGCGACTCATATAAGTACATCCTTACGTGTGGTGTCTTCAGGACATATACTTAGACGGGAGAAAAGAACGTTCGTAAGACGGAAGGACATTGGTCGTTATATCAGTTATCATTTGATGCTAAGAGGCAAAAACCACTACGGCTATTTAGAGTGCATTTTCATAGAATCTTCCGGATTTTCGTTCGCATTGACTGTCCGAGTTTGTTGGGGGTATATTAAAGTACGGCCGCCTACGTCAGTGTACGTAATAATTAAATAAGAATATAGTTTAAAATGTGTAGGTTCGGCATGGACATAAGCGGCCGCACTCTTATCTAACCGGAACCAACTCCGACAGTCGATGCGAACGAAAACAGTATCAAAAATATTTTTATGAATATCTCAGAAACTAAAGTCGAGTGACGGTTGTAGGGTACGTACAGGAAAAAGTTCTTCAGAATGTTGACCTTGACAACATATTTCAAAGTCATCGAAATCGAGGAGGTCGTCCGCTTTGTAAATATTTATCAAATCAAAAATATAAATTTCTGTAAAATATACTGAAGGTTCTCGTAATACAGCAATATTTATGTAATCTTTATTTGAAACCTACTTTCCAATACAATATTGCGGTCGAAAGAATGTAACATGGCACAAAAAACTATACGATTATAAAAAAAACATATTGCTTTAAAACTCTGTTAATGTACAGAGCAACAAATGTAAAAGCACTGTGAAGTTTCAATATTAATAGAGATAACTGTACATTACATTCAAACGTATTCCTTCACATCCACTTTTATCGCTCCATCTAAAACTGTACCTTTTAGGAATTATACATATCAACAGGAAATAAATTCAATCATTTTCAAAATTCCTCAAATCCAACATTATCCAATATTATGTTCTAACATAAACAAATTTAAAATACAAATTTGCGCCCATTCGATCTTTCGTCGACCTTAAAGGGGCTGCTCGGTATCTCGGGTTCAAAAACTCGAAAATTTCCATTTGATTAATTACTGGTATGAAGTGTCTAGAATAAGGTCCTGAAATCTTTTTTCGGAAATTTCGAAAATTCAGAAAGTTATCCACGTTTTAATAGCGCGACGTTACAGTCTGCGACTCGGGGCATCTAACTTCAATCGCGTATTTTTCAGAACTACATTTTTCAACTCCGTGGTGTAAAGAGCTCAAAAAAAACTTTTGGGAAACATTTTGGTTATGTTTATATATAGTTTATTTCAAGCATTAACTACGATGGTGATATCTGTATTACTTTTCCTTTGGTGCTCGAAAGAAGAGGAGTTGTTTTAAGGAAAAAAAAAATCTTTTTTCTTTTGGAAATTTTTTCTTGAAAATCTTTTTAATTCCCGCAGATCACGCTAGTAAGGACACATAGTAGAGTAAAATAAGCCTTTGGTCTCTGATTTAGCATGCTTCAGTACAAAGTTTTTCACCACACCGCAGTTGTACGAAATTTTTTTATACGGTACACTTGATCTGCGTGTATTAAAGTAAATATACGACACATATACGAAACAATTTTTTTATTATAGTATAAGTATGTATTAATGAACACACGAAGAACCGCAGAATTTTATTCAATACTTTAGCCGGAAAAAAATCGACAAAAATGCCTAATTTTCGACCCGAGTTACAGAGCAGCCCCCTTAAAGGGTAATGGAACGAAACGGACCGGAGAAAGGGGCAGCCGAGCAACGGAGGTGGATTGTATATGAATGAACCCGGACCCGCTGACTTCCTGCGTTTAGGAAGGTCGTGCACCGTCGCTTTCATTTATCGACGAGAGCCTCTACTACACACAAAACCGGGGTTGACCGACCCCGGGAATGTTGTCTTTCTGTTTAAAAGAAAACATCTTTCGTTATAGCGGAATTACACGCATGTCAGAGGGCGTTGTACCAGAGGAACTGCAACGCGTGATTCATCGAAACGGAAGACAGGTGAAAGCATGCCGATCTCATAACGGTATACGAGTATGTTTCGATCAGAGGTGGACAATCGTTATTTACAATAAAGAACAGAAGTTTCGATGTGAAATAATAATTCACTGTCTTAATTGTCATAATGTTATCCAGAATTAAGTAGTGGAAATGTGGGCTTCTTTGAAGTAACAGAAATTCTCTAAATGAGAAAATTATTCTCTATTTCAAATATTGACGAAAAGATAACGATTAAAATCATTAAAACCCTTTTTATTATTCTAAGTTCGCCTTTACTTAAAGATGAATGAAATAATCCTTCACAATTTCAGGCAAATGATTTTACTTGTGGTAGTAAGTATACTGACAATGATAAAGAGTACTCAATAACAAATCGTACAATTCTAGTTATAAATAAATATGGTGGAGGCACGAAGTTTCAATAAATTGCGTATGTTCAATTTATCTTTTTTCATAATCATGATGTGTTTATTCAATTGACGTGAAAGGATTTCTAAAGTCTTCCTATTGAAAGAGATAATTTTAGATTAGAGGAAGTGCAGCATATTTGGTATACTATTGGTAATTTGGAATACCGAAGGGTTTAATAAACTACTAACGCTATTTAATTTGTAACACCGTAGATAATAGGAGCTAATGACCTGTTAACTAATGACATTTGTCGATGAACCGCCATTTTGACATTTTCGACTTAATTTGCAAAATAAGGAAACGTCAATCTGCAAAAGTTTTTCAGCGAGTATTCAATCGTTCTAATCATGGGTAAAATGTGTCAAAACTTTAGAGTTAAACACTTAATCTACTCATTTGCGCGTTCCTTTCTATGGTTCCGTGTCAGTTTTGAGATAATTTCGAAAACACAAAGTGTAACATGAAATTTTAGGTTTCAATGCCATGTTGCTAATTCGGAATACCGAAGGTGAAGGCAATTTGGAATATTCCAAAGCTTAGCGATGCTTTTGTTTCACGCGCAATAGTTACCGCCGCGTCGGTTGGCCTGTGCTGTCCATTCATACATATTTATCTATATAAAATTGTTCCTACATTGTGATTTTTGAGCTTGATTAGAATTTTATTATCCACATGTTTTTTATAAGTTTATAAAGTGAAGGTAAATTGGAATATCGGTATTCCAAATTACCTGCACGTTAACGAAATCAATACTTCCTGTCACTTTTCATTCAGACCAAAGTTTCAGTTACTTTTTGTTTTTTATTATTACTGAGAGTTTGAAATATAAAAGTTTATTAGTTTCCCTATGATATTATGCAGTTTTATTTGTTCCGACCCTCTGCCGTCATTTTTTATTCGTCTTAAACAAACTGGCGTTCCAAATATACTGCACTTCCTCTACGTTTGTAGCTTCTAGGGACGTGTGCGTAAAATTCACTCATTTTCCTTATAGCTTTTTGTGATAGGAATGCATACTAAAGAATTTGATGTATTGTAAATAATTCTTTAAAAATGATATCACGATATTTAATCGAACGTCACGTATTGTATAATTCAGTATACTCTTTTCTATAAATAGAACTTGCATTTATCACAAAGCGCTTCTACACATATCTGGAAGAGTGAGAGTTAAATGTAAATACTCCAGTCATCCGAATGCAATGTGAGATAGTTTCACTATATGTGACGTGCTCTGGTAAAAAGGGGTTAAGGTGCGAAAAAATCGATTTTACCATTTTCATGTTTTTTTTATGGGCAAAAGTATGCTCTTTGCAATGAGACCAACTTTCCAATTTCCTAGGATAATTATTGACTTCACAAAAATCAGGTATTAATAAGGAAAGTAGTGAATGGTTGGACAAGCTTCACTACTCAACAATATTGTGGACTATGCATCAAGCTGATCAAATCGTAACACCATTCAGCCGGAAATAAAATGTCGAAACGCAAGAAAAAATAGCTGAAAACGAAACGGACCTACGGAGTGCATAACTTTAAATGCGTTTACATATCTCGAAAAGTCGTTTTCGCACGTTCGTCTCTTTTTACCAGAGCACGTCACATATATTTGAAATACTTTGTATTGAATTATTAATTAATTGCATTATCTGATTATCCCAGATACACAATTATTATTTTTTAAATTGGTCTTTAAAATAAAACAACAATTGTATTTAAAAAAGAAAAAGTTAAATAATATATTATTTTGTAAAGTGCTATTACAAAGGTGCCCAGATCTAATTTCAATACAGCGTTATTTGTGTGCACGTGAAATTTGTCATAGGGGAGATTAAATATTTTCCAAAAAATGTTTTTAAACAAAAGAAATTCTACGCGATGCTAAAATTTCAATGCAAAAATTCATCGTAGTCGTCTTTAATAAACATTGCTTGCCGAACGGCCATGGGCGTTCGCCGCATTTTCAGATCTGTTCTACTGAATACAGTGAATACAGTTCATAAGTATCCACAGTACTAACAGAGTCAAGTATAATTATTGCATCTATGAAGAGAAAAAATTAAGTTGAGAGCGTAGAGGAGTTGCAGTTACTTACCACTCGTTTCTTTAGCATTGAGATCGTATCCATTCACAAGCATTTGCCGCATACGAAAATCCTCTTTGCGATTAATAGACGCTTGGACTGGCGATTCTCCATTTTTGCTGGTCCAGCGGCCTTTCGACCCTCGTTGCTGTAACGTCGACGACCTTGGAGTGGTGCTCGACGTTGTTGTGTTGTCTGTTCGATTTCCTCCTAAAAACGAAAAAATAAATTCAATTCCCTACAGCTTCCTAATTAACTACGTGATTCAGTAGAATATTTTATTGGTGCGCGAAACTTCACATTCATCGCTTTATATGAAAATCGTAACTCTATAATGTGAAACTCCACGCCTATGAAGTACAGTCTATAAATTTAGAATCTGATTAACGTAGTAACATCTCTTTCATGGGACTGTTTACTTGGGTAATTCCTCGATACGTGTGTAAATTATAGTTCAGAAAAATTTGTATCAACGTTTTCCCACTGTACTGGAGTGCCATTTTTTATGTAACTTTCATATTCCGAAATTTCGAAATAGTTTCTCCGAAATGTGAGCACATACGTACATATGCGAATACCAAAAATAATACGATTGATAAGCAATAGTGGAATCCGGAGTGGCATTAACGTCTCCTAGTGAAAATTGCAGTTGCAACAAGTTACCGGCAATCGGTGCCGTGACAATTCTCCCGTGGCGGGAACTCGAGCGCGCTTGTCAATTACTTATATTAACATTGCCCCTTCCTACCCCCCTCTCATTGTTAAGTCGGCATGCGCCATCAACGCAGTACCGCGGGAACGGTCGACTGTCACGAAGCAGTAAGCACGCATAGTTGGCAAGCCTGAGAGCGTGAAAACAGGCGGACAAAACTCGCTCGCGCGAAGTAACTAGCTAAGAGTTTCGTGCTGTAGCTCGTTCAATAAAGCAAGTATGTACATATGTGGCTAATCGGGGCGAGTAAGGTGCGTAGGCTCTGCGCGAGTGTTGCTTGTCCCGTGATCAGTAAAGAAATAAATGCATGACTCGCGATTAAATCGCGGTAATCGAATTCTCGAGTATATCCTTGAACTAACTTGTGCAGAATAAATAACGTAATGTCACGTTGTAGTGAATCTCATTGTCAGCTACGTAATCCTATGTAAATATGAAATATATAATCCCTCCGAACGTTTACCAAGCCGTTTCATTAATAGTGAAACATACACATAGACATCACGAGCGAGCATCGTTGGGTGATCGATTACGTGCCCCTGCATCGGAGTAGAAATATTGTGCGCGTGTTCATTTGTGACGAAGTGCTTGTCCATCTCACCTGGTACTATTTCCTGAGAGGTCATTTGGAGAAGGAGTGCAAGCTGTTGTCGCTCGGACATCCGCGCTGGGTAACCGCGGAAACGACTGTTACCGCCTGCGGGCATTCCGTCCTCATAACTCATGTAACTCGGGCTCGAAAACGCACGTGAATGATCGTGGTATGCACTCGAGGGGAAGGATGCCACCCGCGGATAGACGCACGTTTCTAATCGTGGACCCGCGGTGATTCGCCACGAGCGGAGATAACCTAAAATCGCGCGGTCGGTTCACGCCATTTTGACCTACCGAGCGCGCACAGATACGTGAATCGACAGTCACGCGACACGTACGCAGCCACACGCGCCAAAACCGATCGCATCTGACGAACACCGAGAATCGTCGCTGGCGATTTATGCACTCTTGTTTCCCGGGCCGACGATTTGATTTCACAACGCGGCATGTGTGTGCGTGCTCTTTCGAAAACGAGATTCGTGACACACGACTCGGGGGCACAGTGCGCAATATGACGCAACGTTTGCGTTGTGTTTACGGTTGGTATCTCTGTCAGGAGCGTGCATCGCGCCAACATTCAAATCAACAATACAATTAAACGCAGTCTTGCAACAAGAGACTGTGATAGGAGCAGATGATTTTTCGATGGAGCAAAGCTTAAAATGTAGGGAATAACGAGTATAAATACATGTTAAAATATTAACCATTTTTATAAATATACGTGGCCTTAGACATTTGTATTTGTTTAACCACGGTAGAATTGAAATGTATTTCAACTATAACTATATCTTATAATTGTAAGTTGAGAGTGTTTTGTTTTCGTGAATAGCTTAGAATTTTAATTCAAAACGACATAGTACATAGCTTTCCTTTTTGATTAAGTTTTTGTTCTTTTTATCTACTATGTTAATCGGATTTTTGAAAGAGTACTGTTTGTGTCACTTAGAACATTTATGTTTGTTTATAATCATATATCATTCATCCATAAATTATAAAGCGATGTAAGATCAAACAAGAAATGAAATATATAGAAGCAATGTATACCTTCAGGATTTGAAAATTTAATTTGAGTCTCCCTTAATTTTTAATTCAGGAAGGTCTTAGCAAGACTACAACTACAATTGGCTAGCATCTATTTCAGAGAATTTATGGAAATATAACTGTACGGAGCCATTTTTTCACAAGAATGTAACTGATATTCTGGGATTTGTTTATACTCATCATCCCCTACACCCTGAGTTGAGGCTCGTCCCGAAAATGATTCTTTCTAATAATAGCTATCTCTTGTGATGGCTGCTCGGTAGTATTTTAATATGGGATAAGTAATAAGGATTTCAGCCATTAAAGAGGATGAAAAGTTTACTTATTGTTAGAGATAAGAATAAAGTACTTTGACCAATAAAATATACTCTTGTAAGTTTTGTATGTTTTTTTTAATAAAGAAGATGGGTTTACATATCGCATCACGTATCATTCAATTCTAAACTAATAATGGGGAGTTTTGCCATATGATTGCTAAAGTTGCATGTACATTCATTAAATAAATAGTCACTTCAACCAAATGGAAATGATAGAAATTCTGGGTACTACAATTATCGACTATGGTAATTTCGATCTAATGAATATAATAGGCCATGTAGAGCCACCACATACATATATTAATTTTGCTCACACTGTCCCTTGTAAATAGGACAATCGATTGGATTTCACTCGCATTCTTATCACCGTCACTCATGCACGTATTCATTTCATACTATTTCGCATCTCGTGTTTATTGTAACGACATTATAATTTAATTATGAATAATGATAAGAACACATCATTTAATTGTATCTAACGCAGTAGCTACCTACCAGTAACATTATAGAAAATACATAACGATTTTCTTATCGTCAGACCGATTACATACGAATTGTTACTTGTTAATTGACATTTCCAATACTGCGAATTGCACGCAAATTTTTTTTTTTGCCGATGTACAATTATTACATCAAATGTCATAAGAAAGTAGAAGAAATTAATAAACTGAACGTAATGTGAAAGAAATGAGAGATGCAATATTCATTTGCCTCTTTCGTTTATTTTCAAGGACAATATCTCACTTCATTTTTCTAAACTTAAAAACTCTGTACTGTGCAATCAACTTTCCAAATTCGTCGATACATTTGTCAATTACTCATTCGGTCATTAGATTTTTTTAAATATTGATGTAGGCTGAGAAAATTAATTGTCATAATTTTTCCACCGTGTATACAATTATTAGAAAAATCATAAATAACTTTGTCATGTTTGTCAAGCGTGTGTACATATACATAAACTGCAATAGTAACAATTATAGTAATTTAGAATTTTGGAAGATCAGTGTTTAAAGATAATAATGAAGAGATTGCAAATAGTATATTTAATATAAATATAACTATGTTTGCATTTTTGTCAGTACAGTAATTTTCAACGAAACCATATATCTCAGAACATTGTAGAATTAAATACAATTTTCAAATAATACTTTGTTACACACACAGTTAGAGAGTAGAATTTTACAAAACAAAGGAATATCGTAGCAGTAATTTTGTTACATACAAAATGAATACTATTTATATGAGCATAAACACTGCCTAATGCATTAAATGTGAATTATTCTACTTTTACATCCATTCCTATAAAGTAATAATGTTTTATTAATTTCGCACATCCCATGATAATACAATCATAGAAAATGGTGTAAGACAAATACACAATATCTATAGGATGGCAGAAGAGAAGAATTTTTCAAGAACACGAATCGCTCTCCATTGGAATGAGGCATAATGGGAAACATGTATATTTGAGTGTCATAAATTCTTCGAAAAGTAGTTGGACAGAGTGGTCGTGTATAATATTGGGTTGAAATTCATTTCAGAAGCTAAGTCAATTATCATTTTCACAGAGATTCTGCTTAGTCCCATTTTTATTGGTCTGTCTGTAAAGGTAAGTGTTTTAAGAAGTACAGGGTCATCCGTTAAAACTGCAACCTACGCGCGCGTGAACAGACAAAAATGGCAACACCGCCTCCCGGACGCATTCCACTACAACCATTCACCGGCCCGGCGTTCGCAGAGTTGTCAGCGACCGGCAGCAGTGATGCCCGAGCTTCGAAAAGTTTAAGATAGTCTCTTTCAAATTAACGTCGCAAAGAGCTACGCGGAATTTCCCGGCCCAGGTAAGCGAGCTGCGCGCTCTGCTTTTATGATCGGTTTACCACTCGCACCCCAGATTACTGTAATGACGTTTGAAAACAATGTCGACTGGTCTCGTACTCGACTTAATTTAAAAAAAATTTAGCTACGACAGGGTTGATCGCGGCGCTATATCCCTGTACGGAGAGATTTTTCGCTACCTGCGTGTAAAAGGCACAATAATGGCGCATCGTTTCAAAAAATGACAAAAATTGTAGAAAAAAATTTCAAACACCGCTACAATCAAAGACACGTCCCATTAGTTATCCGTTATGTCCGACCTATGTATGCACTGCATTAAGGATAAAATTATAAAAAAAGAAAACCGAAACAATAGATTCAATTGAGATTTAATTATTCAAAAATATAATTGAATAAAAATTTAATTTCTCAATTTATGAAAGTAATGATACAGAAATAACTAGCCTATTGTTTATCAACACCATGAATTTTAGAAAGAGCATTAAATACAGTATCAAATCCAGAGCAACAGTTTGTAAAAGCTTTTCACAACAATTATAGTTAAAAAGTTGATAAAAGAAAAATCAAGTAAACGTAAAATATTTTAAATTATCCATTATTAAGAGGGAATAATTTTTCCTCATTTCTCGGTGCAAATTGCATTCCGATATCTTTTATAGTTCAAACGTTATACGAAAAAGGCCCCCAATTCTTTAACCCCGGTCGAGAAATTTCAAATAGCTCTTTGCGATGTTAATTTGAAAGAGACCATACTAAAATTTTCGAAACTTGGGCATCACCGCTGTCCAGCGGATGCTGGCAACCCTCCGAACGCCGGGCCGGTGAATGGTGTAGTGGAATGCGTCCGTGAGGCGGTGTTGCCATTTTCTCCTGTTCGCGCGCAAGTAGGTTGCAGTTTTAATGGATGACCCTGTATAAAGAAATAAATTTTTCAATGAAATTTCTCAATATCTTTCGCCAATATGTTCCTCGATGTCATCTGTGCATTTCTTTGTCGTGTATGCGCATGTATACGCATATGTATATGTACATATACATATACATGTAAACACAAATTATATCCAGAGTTAGAAAGACTAGTAGTTTTATACTAACTTAGTTGTTAATACACTTATACAAGTCCTTTATGCGGGACGCTCCTGCATTACAAATAGGAAAACTTAAGAATTGTTCTCACGTTTCGTGTTTAAAGATTTGCAATCTATTTAAGGTGATCTCGTTGCACCTTTGTCTTTCTGGTCATTGAGTGTAATACACATAAAGCTCTGACAGTTCCTGTATCAAGAAGATCTGGGAACTTTAATAGGGGTAGTTTGGTAAGCTTGTAACATTTTGCCTGGGGGATGGATTGATCTATCTATGTTACATCGATACAGATATCAATTATTACTTTGATTAGTTATAAACTTAGACTCGTTACATATTATTACTGAACTGCAATGGCTTAATAATATTTCTTTACTTTCTGACAGTCAGAGGGACGATAGGTTGTAGCAGTACGTGATATAAATTATCAGTATCTTTTCCTCCTTTTCCATAGTAAAATAATTATAAAGGCTATTAAAATTCCTTTTGTGTGGTAACCCTGTAATAACAAAAATGTTACAGAAAAAATAGGATAATGTTTGAAACCAGCTTGTATGTAATGGTTGTGCATAGGCAGTTTAGTAATTGTACTTTATGTGACAAAAGCTTATTAATTAAATGTGTGCTACTAAATTCATACTTTTAAAGATAGTACGAACTGATTTTGTAACTTTTGATTGATTTTGGTTCACGTACCGTAAACCCATACATCGTAACCATCTTTTGTTTTCATTATAAACAATTATGGTTATAATTTCACGCAATTCACTAACTAATTAACCTTGTGATTAAACGCACGTATTGTTACTGCCTAAGTTTATCATATCTACTTACTTGAACGGTCATTAAGATTTCATTTATAACTATAACAACAACGATGATGACAGTAATGATCATTATGATATTATAATGAATGATGATAAATAGCGATAATTACAACTTTATAATTATTAATTCTTATTCATGTACTACGCATCGTACACTATCTGTTTTAATGGAATGTCTATCTTGATTTTCATTAGAGTTTGAAGGAAACTACGGTTGATATTGAGTATATTTTTTATCATCGGAGCTACATTTTATACCTATTACTTTTCCTTATTTTCGACTTAACGATAAATTCAATTTTCTTGCATTTCATCTGTAACACTATCAATGAAAATAAAAAAATTACATCCTCAAGGCAGGTGCAGAAATGAATTTTGTATTTAGGGATAACGAACACTAAAGATGACTAACTGAATGTAGATAACATTATCCTGCCCCGGTTGTTTAAATGATCATAATTTTCCTAGCTATGAGCAAATGTTGTTTTGTTTCGATCGATTTATGTGCCTCCTTTAAGTTGCTAGTTTTGTAGCGGTGAGTTTCTCTACCAGTCTTTTCTCCTTCTCCGTACCTAGGCATTTTTAATTATTAAAATCGTCATATTTGAACCCTGTGTTTTTTACTGCGTCACGTTTTCGACAACATCTGTGTATGGCACAAATGAATATAGAGTCCCCATAGCTAATAATATGTATACATTTTACCCTCTTCCACGCGGACGAGTCAATTGCGGGGAAGACTTTAGAATTCATATTTTTTATACTCCTTTTATCTATACTAACCCTGTCCTAAAATTTGAGGTTTCTTTCTGCCAATGTTAAAGTTATATTCTGTGCCAATGTTTACGCTATACACCCGCTATTTTTCTTTCTCTTCTCCTTTAAGTAGATTCTTCTACTACAGGCATTAACATGTATAGCACTATTATTACGGCAATCAAATTTACAGCGATTAATGAAGAAATCGCTTTAATTGCTTCATACGTGTTGCCATTGTGTTATAGAAATCTTTGGTTAATTTTACAAAATTCACTTGCCCACAATTACGGTTAATAAGAGGAGTTCCAATTTTGGCAATTCTGGAACATGGAAGTCAATCATCGCTGTTGCTGCTAAAGTTGTAAGGAAAGACTGTCAATATGGTAGTATTCGATGATCTGATGTTAACAGTTGGTAGCGCACGTTGTCCACTTGCATCTGTTGCACGCTAAAGTCTCCACAAACTGGATCTTCGGGCTCCAGATCCTGATCCTGTTGTACATACATAATGGCTTCGTTAGATCTAATCTACGGTCAGGCCCCTACCTCTACAAAAAGCATTAGTGAACGTACGACTTCAAGAAAGCTGATATCTATGACTTTACAGATTCTACAACCAATGCTGGAGTTTCGCTAAGTGCTGCTAATGAAATTGCCTTTTGATAACGTTTGGACAAGCTTGTGAATCAATTTCTCGAATAAATATTAGTGGAGAACGCAATGGTACCGGCTTGTTTTACGACATCCTCCTTTATCTATGATTGTACCGACCAGCATGAGATATGGCCACCATCTCTATGGGCAGGGAACCTCTTCGCTTGATGAGCGGTTCAGGAATCGAGTCCCTTTTTCCGAGTTCCCTCTTCCATTTAAGCAATGTGCCATTATCGTTTCCATCTGTGGATCCTCCAGAAAACATTTCTGGTCCTCCAGAACTTCTCCTCCTCAAAACCTTTTTCCGATTACGAGGCTTACCATTTATGCTACTCCTATTGAACATATCACGGCGCAATTCAGATATGTCTGCTGGCACTGAACCCCGCCGCGGAGACGGCATGCCAGGTCCGGTGCTATCAATTAATCTTGTTATTCCATTATTGTTGCTACCTCCGGTATTGTTATTATTGTTGTTATTATTCATTGGGAGATTCTCTCGCTCATCTAGAATCATTTATCAATTGTAATGAACAACAAACAAACATATTCACCAGAACATTACAATTTCCAACGCATACTCACTGGTTAAAGATAAAATATTGCCAAGAAGATTTCCAAGAGCAGTTTCTTGTGGAAGACTTGCTCTTCTGGGTGCTGAAACATTGCCCTCTCGCGGTCCTAAGGCTAATCGATTGAAACCTCCACCTGAAATATTAATGGATATAATGATTTTATTATTATTTTCTGTGCTCTGGATTTATTATGCGCATACAACTGCTGTTATATTTCGCTATCGTACCTTGATGCCTAGTAATATCTGTTGGTACAGATCCACGCCTAGAAGTGTGGTCTACTCTAGACGTTATAGATGGTACCGTGATGTCATCCAATCTCGATAGAAGACCAACTGGGGCGGATCCACGTCTTCTAGCCCATGACTACCGTAACGCAAAATGCAATTTAGTAAAGTAATCCTAGTCAACGTTGCGTCTATTATGGATGTAACATTCGTAAAAGTGGTTTTACCTGGCTCCCTTTTCTAGACAATGTAATACCCTTTGGATCTTCTACCCCGCGTGGATCAATGTTCTCCTTCATCTGCATGTCCAGGCTCAATTTAGCAACCTTGGAGCTTTTTTCTTTCACAGGATCTGAGTCACGTTTACTACCAATAGAAACGATTTCACTATTCGAATCACCACTACATCTCTTCGGTTCACTGCCACTGTCGCTGGACGAAGATATGCTTTGGTTGAGAGGCGGTGAGTCCGGTGGGCTGCCAATGAAGAACACTTTATGCGTGCTAAGTTCAGAAGACACTGGTATCGCGGTAAATCGTCTACCACCGGTATCAGTCATTATTGTCTTAGTATCTGGCACAGGAGTTGAGTATCTTCGTAATTCGGAGTCGATGCACTTTGGTTTCGCCAGCTGCATGGAACTACACTGCTCCAATTTACATGGGGGTATTATTGTAGTCCGTTGCTCGTCGCACGTCGCCCTTTCACTCTCCTGCTTCATCGTTGACATGGGCGACATATTGTCCGCCTTAGATTCCGCAGTTTCGGGACTACTGGTCTCTTTGTCGTCGCGTGACCCGGTCAACGATGTGTAGAAGATTTGTGCAGAATCCGTTCCTTGAGCAGAGGTAGGTCGTTTATGGCGATTCTTGAAGCTCGTGTCCTCGATACGGATAGTTTGCACTGAATGGCGTCGCGGATAGTCGACAGTCAAGGTAACATCGCTCTTCTGTCTGAACAGATCCGTCACGGCTGAGCCACGCCTCTTGCTTGCTACGTCCACCGAAAGTGATTCCTTCGATATTTTCACGTTACTAACCTTCCCTTGCGACGTGTGCGCCTCGTTCGTTGGAGGTGTACCGCAATGGCCGTCAGAACAGGATTTATCCTTCACAGAACACGATGAAGAGCTGGAGCTGTCACCCTCCATCAAGATCTGAGAGTAGCATTGCGACATTTCCGCGGTCGTGGATAGGTATCTCATTCTAATGTAAGGTTGTAGGGGAGGGAAAGTCTGCTGCCTCGTCAATTGTTTAGATTGCGATACTGCTTTTTGATTATCCGGCTGCAGAACTGAGCTCAGCCTGGACGCTTCGGCGCTGTTGGTGATACTAGCTATACTCGTTTCTGGTAACAGACTTTCCGCACTGACTGGTCGCTCTGCGGTATTCACGTTTGGCGATAACTCGTGTATGCTGCTCCTGGAGGAAAGCAGAGACAGCGTACTGGGCCCCAGAAGACTTTGATCCTCCAGCTTCAGCAACAGATTCTTCGCCCTGCTACTCTGCTCGCTCGACAGATTTTTCGCCTTGCTACTTTGTTCGTTCGGCAGACTCTCTCGTCTTACCGTACTACGTGGAAGCAACGTCAGCGGCTTCGAGATGCTCAATGGCACGGAATGGCGTCTTCCAACACGCTCCAGACCGACTCGTGCCGGTAAGCTTTGCATTCGGGAGGACTGAACGTATGCTGCTGGTATGAGCAAATCTATGCTTCCAGTATCTTCGTCCGCGACTGGGTCCTCGATAGAGCTGACAGCGTCTTCCATCTCCTCCAACTCTGATATCTCTGTTTCTGTTTCTTCTGCGGTTTCCTGCAGGATCAACGCCTCCCATTTCTTCTGGTTGGTCCGTAAATGTTCCATGAGGGACACGCTCAACCCGTCGCCGAGGAAACGATGCCATTCCTCGTAAAGAGGTGTCACGACGAATTTGAAGAATCCAGCTTGTATCTTTGGTATGCTAGTGGTATGTCGATCGCATAACGGCGTCACAGGAAGGTTCAGTCGGCGCTCGTAATCACCTTGCCGAAAGAATTCCTCGCATACTTTGTACGACCATTTCCTCGAGATGTCCCAGGGTCTGCACGGGTTCGATATGTCTGCGCACTTCAACGCTATCTGCAGAATGAAATGCCGATCGTCCGCACGTTTCATCTCCAACTTGTTCTCGTCCAAGTAATGCTGAAAAAATATGCCACCATGAAACTGATGATAAAACGTTTTCAACCCGCTTAGTGGGGAGAGCTGATTTACAAGATTACGTGATATTTCTGTACCTTTAATAACATTTATGATGCCACGATAAAAAGAGTTCAAAACAATTGTTGCAAAAAAAGTTGCAAGTTTATACTGCGTACAATGGAAGAATGGATAGAGACGACTTTTTGAATTAGTATACAGGGTGTTTCGTAATAGGTGGTGCAACCGACAGGGTGTTTCAATATAATAGGACAATCCGAAACATGAAAATTCTTCGTGTAAAAAGACATCGAAAAGTCGTTTACCGTTTTGGGATCCGATACTTCAATCTCGAGATATGAGCAGTTGAATATTAGCGGTCTAACTTCCGAGCCACGCAGTTTAAAGACGAATCAGCTGAGCACGCGGCACCGTACGCTCGCACGCACATGCAGGAGGCGCACGAAGATACAAGTTCACACACATAGTAGAGCCGACCGCGTTAATCCATTTTCACGGTTTGAACCAGCGCGATGAATTCTACCGTGTGTGTGGTGGGGGGGGGGGGGTGTATCTACGTATATCTCCTGCATGTGCATACTAGGAGTCTGCTCCGCGCTCAGCTGTTTCGGCTTTAAACTGTGCGGGGCGGAAGTTGGACCGCTAATGTTCAACTGTTAATAAATCGAGAATAAAGCCTTGGTTCACAAAACGGTAAAGGACTTTTCGATGTCTTTTTTTTCGACGAAGAATTTACATGTTTCGGATTGTTCCATTATATTGGAACACCCTGTACATAAAAAAATAAATAGGAAATGTGGAGTACAATTTGTTTGTAGGACGTTTCATGTTTGAAAAAATCGATTTAAAGGTATAACCGATTTTTGATCAGATATACGCGCGCTAGACTCTATTCTCGTTACACTCAAAACCTCATTCGAAAAATATTATTCTCCTACTTGAATTTATTTTTGTACAAGGTGTTAATGACAAAAAGAGTTATCTCCGAAACAAAACCTCGTATGAAATAATTTATTCTTTCACGTAGAATCATAGTCTGTTCGGTTCTAATATTTATCACGAAATGCCTTGTGTAATATGTGTTTGGCAACAGGTGTCAGAAACTTCAAGGGGGGATTCTACATGTCAAAATAAGACGAGATTCATGAATGAGGAAATTGCGTTTGAGGCTTTGTTTCAGTTATTAATTGTTGAAAGTACGCGTGATAAGCGTCTGACGCGAGGGATTTAGACTACTGCCGGCGCGCGTTAGCTATTTAGATTAGGCACGCCGGAGGTAGTGCAGTAGCAGCTACCTAGAAAATACCCATTTGACGTGTGGCGTCGTATGTCATCACTTTGACTACGATTATTTTACCATGTAGAATCTCCCCTTAAAATTCCTGACACCAGTTGCTGAACACCCTATGTATTAAGAATATACAGTAAAACTTCCAAACATCTAGCATAAATACCTACTTTCTAAAAATGACATTTTTACAACTGTATTATTAAACACGCTTGAGAAAAACACGTTATATTAGGCACAATCTTTAATCTTAGAATAGGTTTAATCGGCATAATCTTTCTATCACCTTAATCCTTAATTGGTGAGGTGGGTTCGCATGAACCCCATGATGATGCTTGAGGTGCTTGTTTATTGTGACGTTTTTTCACGCGAGGATACGAAACAACTAATTGTAGTTTTATATTCATTACAGTATAATTTTAGTTTTATTACTTGTAAATTAATATACTTACTGAAAATACTTGAACGCTATGTTCCGACGGAAAAGTCAAAAGAATGTGTAAATAGAAATAGAAATTGGGATACGTTAGACCCCACCTCACCAGTTGGGTAACAAATTTTACACCTCGTCAGTTAAGGATTAACATTTGGCATACCTAAATGCACTGGGAAAATACCGAAATTTAGCAGTATTTCTAAGTGCTCTCTGACAGTTAGTATTAAAGAGTTCATGCAATTTTCGAAGGCTCACCTTGAATCGGACAAGAAACTCCTGCTGTCGCGTAATGTCCGTTGCCAGAATAAGCGAGCTGATGTGTCGTTGCAGTTCCGGTCTCACGCTGGCCGGAAGTTGATCCGAAACGCCGCTCTCCAAGAGGCACCCTATCGCTGACCTCCAATGATGATTCTCCAGAACCGACGTGTTCTGTAATTAGCAATAATTCATTGCTCGAGACACCTTGAGCTTATCGCGAATTTCTTTTCGGATTAATCGACTCACTTGATAGAGAGCAGCCAAGTGATTGCTCGTAGCAACGAGAAACGGTTGATTTACGCCTGGGTGATCCAGATCGTGCGTCACCGCGGCAATCAGCGAAGCCATAATTTCCAAGTTGGTTAAGTGCGTCCTAATCTGTAAATTTACAACGTACGCTCGTGAATTCTGTTCCTCTCCACGATCGAATTACTTTGAAACGACCGAAAAAGAAAGTGAATTATCAGTACTCACTTTTTCCTCTTGGAGGAAGCAATGCATCGCCTGAGTCACATCCGTCGCATGTATACTGTTGTGGTAAGGATTTGTACTGTGATAACCCTCTTCGATGAACGCTGAAATTAAATAATCATAATGAAGATTAAACACCGTTCTTGTGTATTCTTGGATTGTATGAGGACTACGAGGGAAATGCTAATACTGCTCTAATTAGTACTAAGTGAAGCATTGGAAGATGAGGGTGAGATACTTGATGCTTTTACTGTTGGGGTTCTTATAGTCAAGTTTTCAGAGGCATTCAAGTGCTTACAAGCAATAATTTCTCCATTAAGTACATGTCCCTGTCAATAGTACACGTAAACATCGCTCCCATATTAAATAATCTTTTTTGGTGACTTTATATGTATGCAGCGTTGTAATAGTTCTCCAATATCGTGATACCATTGTATCACAATGCTATAGTGTATTGAATAAAAGTTATCGAAGTTTCAACAAGCTGTTTTCAATTATCATTGATCTTTATGAAGCCAGTTGTAAAAGCCGTTTTTCTCAAAACTATGTTTCTCGAGAGGGTGAACGTCGTAACTCGAGAACTCGCTCACTAAGATCGCATAACTTTAACAACATTTAAGATAACATTTATCACAGAATTATTTCAGGAAAATCCTTCAAAGTTGATATTTGTATAACTCCGTGAATTTTTATTAAAATTGTTCATCCGAGTTCCACCTTGTAGATTTTGAGTGAGAGGATACTCATATATGGCGGTTTTTCTTTTAGATTAGTCGGTCAATTGGAATCGTGTTCACCACATGGAGGCGCGCATTACGCAAGCACTCACATTGATGTCTTGTATATTAATTAATTTCTAATATTTTGTAAACATTCTTATTTGAAAATACGTCTTGTATCCCTAAGAAAGAATTGTTAAAACAGCAAATGGTTTGAGTTATTACTGGCTCTACAATTTAGCCCAAAAGAAACCGTTGATTTCCCCGTCTAGATGGTATTTGAATATTAAATTTAATTTTAGTTACTTAATGACTTAATTTAAGTCACGATTATATTTTTCGAAATTCAGCAATATTGTCGCAGTCATCGAAATAAATAATATTATCAATATGTACTAAAGACTTTTTAATCAATTTTATGCTTTTCTTAGAATTGAATTGCCTTATAGTTTATTATACAGTAAACGAAAGTAAATATGGCACTATACTTGGAAGACATGCTTCTGCATAACAAATGAGACAAAATGAAATAAAAACGACTGAAGAGACACTATTTTGGAAACAATTTTTGTTTGAGTAGCTATAAATGGAAGTATCTATGAAGAGCACTTATAAATTCAAATATGAATGTATTAATGGAGTGTACGAGATGATCTGACATAGATATATGTACAGATTTCAAAAGTGTAAAAAATCTGAATATGCACGATAAGTTCTTATACCACATCTTATGCCACGTTTATGTGGCACCTACTTGACAATGCACAGGATAAGTATAGCAAAAAGAAAATCAACTGACTGGGCAAAGGTCACCATTGTCTATGCAAACGTACAAGCATACGTCATTCTTTTAACTCTTTCATAGTTTAACTCTTACGAAATGTCAAGCCTTATTAAAAAACTATATGAAGAAACATGAAAAAATAAATATACCCACAACAGATTTTGATAAATATTGGCAAAAGGGGACCCAGCCTAAATGACCTTAACTTTGACATACAGTGAGTAAAAAAAGTATTGGCACACTTTTTAAAATCGCATAACTTTTTTAGAATTGGTCCAAACGACATGAGTTTTTTTAGAAGGTAGAAGGATTAGTTTGCTAAGTGACGTATTTTGTAGTTTTGAAAAAAATTCAATTTGTCGGAATAGCAAAAAGAATAGTAAAGGCCGTTTTTTTCAACTTTTTTTTCTGAGCCTGTAACGAAAATTCAAAAAACCCGTTTGTAGATTTAAGTAAGCTGTATACATGCTGAAAATTTCATCAAAATCGGTTAACGGTGCTCTGAGTTACAAACGTTTAATGATCGCACAATAAGGTCGAAAATCGCTTGATTTCGGGTATTTCGCGATTTTCGAACTTATTGTGCGATCATTAAACGTTTGTAACTCAGAGCACCGTTAACCGATTTTGAGGAAATTTTCAGCATGTATACAGCTTACTTAAATCTACAAACGGGTTTTTTGAATTTTCGTTACAGGCTCAGAAAAAAAAGTTGAAAAAAACGGCCTTTACTATTCTTTTTGCTATTCCGACAAATTGAATTTTTTTTCAAAACTACGAAATACGTCACTTAGCAAACTAATCCTTCTACCTTCTAAAAAAAACTCATGTCGTTTGGACCAATTCTAAAAAAGTTATGCGATTTTAAAAAGTGTGCCAATACTTTTTTTACTCACTGTATGTTCTCAAACCCTTCTGCGTGACCTTCGAAAGGTTTTACCCGTCGCTCGTTGTTTGTTAAAAAGTTATGAGGGCAACCTTGACAACATATGTCAAGGTCAACGTCATTGGGGCAGGGTCCCTTTTGTCAATATTTACTCAGTTTTTTCTAATTTTCATAACATATGTAGGTAAATATAGATGATAAAATAAGATAAATAGAGAAACAAGTTGATATGGCCGAAACGGGTAAGCCTGGCAAGATTTAAAATGGAGGGTGTAGTCCTATGCGGTGAATTGATTTATTAGTTTCGATTACACAGTTCGACACCCATCTGGACTTGTAACATTCAATAGCCGTTTTATATAGGCTTTCGTGCGCTGAAAACGAACCCGCAAACCGTTTGTCGCCACCACTCTGAGTTTTTGAGAAATTCGATATAGAGAAAAACTGCAAATTTTCAACTTTGAACATCTTTTGTGTCAAAACAGTGATTGTTATTCGGTTGCTGGTTCCGTCAAATTATTCTATGAACCCTCCTGAATACAACGATATAAGTTATTAGTGCATTATGATCATTTAAATATGTTTAAACAGCGATCAAAGGAAAGAGAACACCCGAAAGGCACCCATTTTTGCAGATATCATTCAATTAATTTTCCAAAATTACGGGTCTAAGAGAAATTCTGACTATTCCACGGAATGCAGCAGACATTTTTCCTTCGGGAAGCATCAACAGAAGTCGTAAGTCGTGTTTTGTTTTCACTACAGAAGCGGAATCGTTTGGCAAAACGTGTGGCGCCGATAGTGGTAGTCACGCGCGTTAAGCGATTGTCTTACGTTGAGCGGCAGTGGATTGCGCGCCGCTGTTGACTACCACTGTCGACAGCGCACGTTTTGCCAAACTATTTCGTTTCTGTACTGAAAACAAAAGGTTTATTACCACTTCTGCTGATGGTTTATGGAGGAAAAATGTGTGCTGCATTGCGTGGAGTAGTTAGACTTTTTCCTAGAGCCTTAGTGTTTGAAATATATAGAAAGATATCTGTAAAAATTGGTGCATTTTGGGTGTCCTTTTCCATTTAATCGTTGTTTAAACATATTTAAATGTTCACAATGCACTAATAACTTATATCGTTGTATTCGGGAGGGATCATGGAATAATTTGACGGAACAATCAACCGAATAACTATTACTGTTTTGACACAAAAAATGTTCAAAGTTGAAAATTTGCATTCTATTTTCAAAATCGAATTTCTCAAAAACTGAGGGTTATGGTGACAAACGGTTTGCGGATTCATTTTTAGCGCACGAAAACCTATAAGGAACAGCTATTGAATTGTCCGAAAAAAAGTAAAATTTTGTCGAACTGTGTTATAGTGGACAGTTCTTACGGAAGAGTCTTGCACCTGTTAATAGACCATTCTTTTTATGCAAAAAATAATATTCGACGAAAGCTTTAATTACTACCAGTGTCCCTATCACTGCCACTTTATTTATTTTACCTAATAAATTTAATGATATTTTTTGTGCTCTAGGTATTCTTTATACGTTTTTATTAAGTAAAATAAATGAAGTGGCAGAAATAGTTATTAGTTACAGAGTCACACCAGAAAAATTAATAAAAGTTGCTCATTAAGAGGTTATTAATAAAAACTAAACTTCTTCTAAACTATTAACATTATACATTTCGACACTGCCAGTGTTAAAGTGTCACGTAGGACGATTAAACTGAAACGCACACCATCTCTGCAAAGTTAATTGCGCCCACCTGTTCTACCATTGATTCTATAGGTATGCAAGAAACTAATTCGCCGCCAACAGGTCAATAATAGCAGACAGTTAATATGAATGACTTTAATAATTTATCTGAACGCATTACATACGTCTCCCAACGTCATTATCTTCTATTAGAAAGAATCGCGACTACGATCTGCATATCGTTTATTTTAATCGATTGACTACAAGGAGCATAAGTATTCACGTTCGCTCTTATGTACGCGGCAGCACATAAATCCTGTTTGTATGGAAATCTTACACAGAATAAATAAATAATAAGCATCGCGGCGGTCTATAAATACGAATAAACCGCGTAAAGGGGTCGTTTCTCTCTGTTGCGGGGCTCTCTCCCCATTTTGAATATTTAATGGTGACGAATAGCTTCTGACCTGTATTCCAGCCAGATGATGACGTAAAAATTTCGTGCGGAAAGAAAGTAACAATTATTAATAGGACCGTCGGGATTCTGCCTCCCGCAACGGTATCAGAAATGCTGGCGCCGATGCGGGAGGAAAACAGAGATATTGTTGGAAATAATCGTTCAATTCCGCAAACGCGCTAAGCAAACGTTGCCATGTGCCGTTGTAATATTTAATGCGGGGCCAATTCGAGCGGAGCAGCAGACGTGAATCCATGCAAAGTGGCCCCACAAAAAATCTTCTCTGTTCAAATTCACCCGTTACACCCCCGCGGCAGTATATAAACACTTTTTCTCACGCAACATTTTGTTCCCACGCTCTGTTCTCCTAGATAAAACATTTTGAAATTTGAAAATTTAAAGAAATAAACTTTTTGTTATTATTTGCCTCGGACAAGGCTAACCCTATTTTCCTCGCGTTTCGGATATTTCAAAGTTGACTTCGTTATTTCAAACGGAGCGCTATATTTTTTAAGGCAAAGTATCGAAGAATGTTGAATTCTGAGTAAAGGAGTATTGACCCCGCTCGTTTTATGAGCGTGATACGCTTTGTGTGGCAAAGGATTTGCTGGGAAATTTTTTAAAGTTTACTAACCATTACGGTATTTATTGAGCCTGTACATAGATTTTATGTTCAATGCAACATCAAAAGTAGGTTAATTTATGGACGAGAAACAGTTACAGGATCTCTGGAAATATAGGGCCAAATCTAAAAAGATGTGTATAAATGGATGTCCTTACTCTGATTGTACAGATCTGCTTGATCTATTCATCAAAGTCCGCTTGGGATGAAAGTATAGTCGATAATCCTTAGAAGATATTATACTTGCTGCCATAAATAATTTATAAGAAAAAGTAGGAAGTCCGTTTTTCCACACACTGCTTGTTCCTGTTGTAATATTTACACCTGGTATTTGTTTAATTATAAAAGTACAATTATTACAAGCGGGGAATTCATCACCTACTTTATTTTTTGGAGTGAGTCGGTGAGTAAATATGCTTTTTATTTTATCTTGATCTGATCCTTCATTCATTACGTCATTTAATGCTAAAACTTCAGCATGCAAACCGGGTATGCCGGCTTTTTTGGGTAGTTTGTAATGATTTTCCTCTAAATAATTCAATGTGGCAGCTGCGATCATTATATTTAATTTTTTTCCTACTTTTTCATATTCTTGATTAATTTTGTTAAAAAACGAACCAATGCTAGGACCGTGATTAATAAAAGACTGTTCACAACATTTATACTCTAAGTTTTTAGAGAGTGCATAATGATCTTCATCTACATGATGTATTAATTTACTAAAAATAGTGGTTTTTTCAGATAAATACTCCTCTTTTTTGATGTTAACAAATTCATCTTTGAATTTTAAATTTCCATTTTTATGAAAAAGAATGGCTGCGTGTGCAGCTAAAGAACTCAATGCACCCTGCCCAAGATTTTTTATATTATAATTTTCAGGTAGGGTTACGTGTTTGCTTAAACTTTCTTTTAGCGGGGAAGTTTCACCCGGTGAAAAACTATCTTTAATAGATAAGGCTTTTTGTTTTGCTTTTTGTTTTTTATCTTCTATAACAGAGTTGGATATATCACCATCCTTATCAAAATAACTTATTGGATTATTCCTGACCATCTTGTATAAATTCAATCCATCCACTGTACTTGCCGGGTCCGCACTTAACCATCTCCCCGCCCAGGGCTGATAATAACGGTGTCCGTAATAATACAATCCTGTTGCACCGCGCTCTTTACCCGAATAGCGGATAGTTTTGTAATTTGTCTCTATCTGTTTTCTGGCGGCCCACACCGCGGTGCCGCCGAACGGGTAGTATTCTTCTAGACTGATAATTTCGCTGCACCGTCCAGCTCTAATGTGCTGCTGCCTATGAGGTTATCGTAACTGTAGCGCAGCTGATTATTATCAATGCCGTCCGGTTTCCCTGACTACCAGTGCAGCACCCTGACCTGCGCGGCCGGCTTCCCCTATAGTCTATGGTGATAACCTGTAATGTTTCTTTTAGGGTTTCGCCACTGTTCGTGGTTCGCAGCGGGGTGAGTTTATTAGCCCCAAACCTAAATGGCAAAAAATAATTTCGCTTGAACCGTGCACTGCGAACCAGCAACAAACACCAGAGTATATGAAAGAACGAATTCGTGAGGCATGCATTACGCTCGATGGAAGAACAATTCCGAGTGCAGTATCCTCGTTGGTTAATTGATTGCATCATTGTATTAATGACAGTGGATACCATTTCAAACACCTACGTCAGTGAATGGAGATAGACGATTGCGATTAGGTAAAATCTGTAGTGTTGATAAACATTGCCACGTAAACACCGCTGTCTTACGGAAATCTTTAATGATACTGAATCTCCAACTTGATATTACGCATCGTCAATTTTCAAGAAACGAAGCGCAAGTATTCGTTAACTATTCGGTTTAGGGGTGATAAAGGTCAGTACTTCTTCACTCAGAATTCAATATTCTTCGATATTTTGGCATAAAAATATACCGTAAACTGGGGGAACATTGGCATTGCGTGGTAACACTGGCATCTACTTAAGGGGGTAGGTCACCCTTGGTAGCCCTAAAACAGGCCTTTTTTCAAGCGCAAATTATAAAGTGGTAAATAACAATAGAGACAACTTTTTTCTAGTTTTAATCATTATTCTATGAGCTTTAACATGAAAAAAGAAAATTCTAAATATCTCTATGTACATAAAAATTGTGAGTAAAAACGTAAAAGCGTGTACACGGTGCACCGTTTGATGGTGTATATAAAATCTCGTAAACTGCCCTAACGATTTGGATGAAAATTTAATGAGAGATGCCGAAAACCATTCCCTAAAATGTGTCGGGAGCATATTTTCGAAAAAAAAATAATACAATTTTTATGTTGAAGAATACGATTTTATCGATTTCTTGTATGAAAAATATTTTTTTTTTTTTTTTTAAGAATTTATCTCGAAATTCTGCTCCCGACATATCTTAGGGAATGGTTTTTTGCAGGTCTCATTAAATTTTCATCCAAATCATTGGAGTGGTTTTCGAGATTTTATATACACCATCAAACGGTGCACCGCGTACACGCCTTTACGTTTTTATTCACAACTTTTATGTACGTAGAGATATTTAAACTTTTCTTTTTTATGATAAAGCTCATACAGTCTGTCCGATTAAAACGTGTTTGGCTTAATTTATAGAATAGTTTATTTAATTGAATTTTAAATACATACAGACATTCTTTGTTCTTAGAATTAAAATGTTATTACATCAATAGGGAGTCCAGTCGCTAGCAGCGTCGATAATCGACTGGCATCTCCGAGGCATACTTTGTACTAGGCTGATAGCGTATTTATGTGGTAAGGATTTCTAAATCTGGCGAATCTGTCGTAGTAATTGCTTTACGGTGAATACTTGTCTCCTATGAAGTTTCTGCTTCATATATGCCAAGACATTTTCAATAAGATTAGCATCAGACGACTGTGCTGGCCATTCCAATTGCTTGATACCAGATTCCTCTTTGAGGCAAGAGCTATTGTTTATTAAGAGTGCAGCTATTAACAATTTTGAATTAAGCCGAACACGCTATTCTCGGACAGCCTGTAATTGCTATCAATTATAGTTTCGTGTGGCTGTCTGTTCAAAACTTTTTTGCCAGGAATGGTACAACAACTTATCACCATTCCAGTAGTAAAGCTTGAAAATAGATATCTAAGGACTAAATTATTCTGTCCATTGTTTGGTATGCCATAGTAATCGTGCCGATATTAACACTCATCTAACGAATACGAGGTGCATTTGAACCCACCCTATATGCTTATCAAGCTATTTACATATGTTACTTACGATTATTATTTTTTAATACCATTTCTTTGAGAAAATATAAATTTTAGGATACAACAAAATCAAAATTTGGTGTAAAAATGTATGTTGGGATGTGTATGAATGAAGTATTGTAGATTAAAATGGACATCGGGGCATTCATCGTCCAAGAGATAACAAGTGCATTTATTAAATACTAGTCTGGTGCACAAGAAATGTCGTTACTTAGTATTGGGTTACACTATAATGTCTAAGTTCATGAGGAAATAATTTAAGTATATATATATATTCTACAGAATAGATTGCAATTTAACCTTCTGCGTTAAAAAATCACGGGTAAAAAAACTGCAAAGTCTTGCGAAAGATAAACCTTTTGACCATTACATTTCCCTCTTTAAATAGAATAACTTTCATTCTCGTACTACCCACTGTTCTATAGAATTAATATCTTTATGTATTTTAAGTGTCTCATACTTCTTATACAATACTTAGCAACACATACCGTACAATAATTATCAAAGAATTACTATTAGTATTATCTTCAGAGAAACAACATTCCCTACTAACTTAATAAATGAACGACGAAGATTTTCAAGACCGAATGTTTCTTCGATAAATTAAATAAAACTATTAATAGGTGCGAAGTAAAACAATTAAAACATTCGGGCAAAATTTAGATATCTTCAACGACATTTTTATAGTAACTCAACTGTGCATATACACATCGACATCATTTCCAACTTTTGTTTGCACTTTGTTATTGTTATGTTATCGTTGTACAGGGTGTGTCACGGAATTGGGATGTGCCATAACTCCTGTTTCATTGAAAAGAGGAAAAATGTGGTGGAAAAAACAATTAAATGGTATAATAAGTACAATCTTACTGTGACCTTACTTTTTCCATAAGTGCAACAATGCGACTGCAGTCTATATAACTACACTTGGTTTTAAATGGAGCGGTATGTGTTTTTGACAGATCAATTCATTTCGTCATTTTGGGTGTAAAAGTGTTAGGGGAAAGTCTTCGAAAAATGAATACTTCACAAAATATTTGAAATTTCTTCTAGTATACTTTATTCATTACAAATATTTTATCAGTTAGCGACAGTGTATCGCAGCAATAAGTTTAGACTCGTTCATAAATTTATCATAGTGACATTACCATTTAAAAATGGGGGGCTGAGAATCATAGGGGTGTAAGCCCAAATTTTGATAATTTGAGATACTAATAACAATTTGTACGTCTTAAACGCCGCATCTCTTTACTTTCATAGTGAATTAAGTTGTAACTTCATTCATAACTGAAAAATAAGAACATGTCTCTTTAGTACTTAATTAACCAGAGCAGAGGGTTTCGAAACATACTGGTGTAAGTCCGATTAACAAGGACAGGTTTTTAGCTATCTGCCTCCAGTTGCTTTGGTTTTTGGATATGCTTTAGATGACCGAAAAATAAGATATACGTGATTTTTATATTGTCCCATTTTCATATTTAGGGGTTGAACCACCTCAAAGTTATAAGATTTTTTAGGTATTCCCTTTCCGATTGCTTTGGGTTTTTTTTTATATGTTTTACAGGATCAAAAAATAAGAAATACGTGTCTTTTTATTTTTGCCCATTTGCACGTTTAGGGGGTAAAACCACTCTTCAATGTTCATAAGACGAGGTACACAACTTCCTATTGTTTTGTACTTATTTTTAAGTATATCCATATTTATTATGGTTGTATTTTAAGCCTTTTGATGTGTTTCTACAACTGCTATATATTCCGTAGAGTTTTTATAACACTAAACGCGAAACATTACTTTACGCGAAACATCATGCGAGTGCCTTATGTAAAAAGTAGATATTTCACTGTTTTTATGTAGTTGAACAAAATTTCTGTATCTATATATAGGTATACTGCATGTGTCTTAGCGAATATACGATTTATTTTCTGTAAAGTTATCTCAAAGATAATATGTCCGATAAAGTGTATGATAAATTATGTGAAAATAGGTAGTGACCATATTAATTTCCTAATGAAAAACATAAATGTTATGTGACTTTTTATATGTGATTTAAAGTATTTACAATCAATTTCATTGTATTTGATAACAATATATCGTGGCCTGAGTTATATATATATATATATATATATATATATATACACAATGTGTGTATGATCACTGTTGTTAATGTTATAAGATGACGGGCCGTTTAAACATATCTTTGAATAAGCGTGTCGGTCATCAAGAAGCATCCAGCATCTCGGAAAATATTCGCCTTTCAAACACTTTTCCCTAACACATATGCATCAACTGCCAAGAGGAATTGATCTGTCCATAAAAAAAGCTTCGAGTTACATTAAAATAAAACGCGCAATTGTACTTCACATGTGTATCGTCGTTGCACTCACAATCAGTGGCGCACTCAGGCTTTCTCCTCGAGGGGAATCGAGTTGAAGGGATATTTTTAACTCAAATTCAATCAAATTCATTAGATGATTATAAAAATTTATTTAAAGAATAAAATCCAGTTTTCTTTTCTTCTTACAAAGCTCTTGAATTACTTCACTCATTGTTTCTTTTTCTTTTCGTGCGCCACTGGTTGCACTTATGAATAAAGTGATGCCATTGGAAGATAGACCTTGTTATACCATTCAATTTTACCCTCAACCATTTCTTTCCCTCCAACGAAACGCATATTACGTACGACCCACTCCAGCTGCACGACTTACCCTCCATAAAATTCAATTCAAGCTCTTCGCGAACGTTTGCTACAACTCCCCACGCTAACTCGATCATACACTTACCGAACAACTTCCACACCGTTACCACGTCCAGGTTGAAGTGTTGCAGGAGTCCGTACCAATGAAAAAGGTGGACGCATAATACTGGCAGCGAACGACCTGGAAATCAAATGCAAGCGTGACAGTGGACAGGCCCAAGTGTAAGGTAAGCTGGCGTGTCGCCGAGCTGAAACTCGCGGACGAGGAATAATGGTAACGAGAGCAACCGTTGCGGGGGCGGGAGTTAGCCTTCAAGGAGAAAAAACGAGGATAATGATGGCGCGCGAGCACCGAAGACGATTCTTGCATTCGTAATAGGATTCTGTCCTCTGCCCTCTCCCACCCAAGCATCTGTTTTTATTTGTAACCAATTTCCCCTCTACCTTGGCGACATCTTCTAAAATTCAAATTACGTGGCCATGGAGACGCTCTGTATTGTCAGCATCGACAATTTTTCGCGGAATTAATGGCGCGCAAGCGAGCTAAAGGCGTCGCTGCTCGTAAATATCGTACATCTCCTTGGTCGCATCGAAGATGCGGCTCGAATAAATCATGTTGTGCTAGATACTGGTTTGCTGCAGTGATTCTCGTGGAGGAGCTTCTTATTGCAAAGCTAAGATACCGTTATGTTATAATTTTATACTCTACTTAACTCTACTAGGTTCCATGTGTTTCCTCTAGTAAATGAATTAATACATTTTTTCATTTTTAGTATGCTTTAATTACCCATTAAAGGCATTAATGAGACATTTTTTTAGGAAACATGAGTTTCTAGACAGGGTATATGATCGCAATGATAGTACAACCTGGGTAATTCGTGTAGAGCAAGCTTGGGCAAAAGTGATTTGAAATACAGAGTGAAAGATAATATTTGAAATATTGAATTATTTGAATTACTTTATTATTAGGTTGGTGTAGGTATATGAAAATGCCGTCTCGCGTAGGGAAATTTAAATGAAAAAGTTTTTTGCTTTTTAACTGCTTTATTTATTTCATTTTTCTGAATTTCTGTGGCATTTCATAAACAAAAGAATTTTCGGGCATTTTTGTATATACCAACCTAATACTTCTATTATAAAAATACTTTCGGAAATAGTAATCTTATTCTGTGCCAAAACCAAATCAATCATTTTAAAATGATCTTTTATTTTAGATAACTGTTTCAAATAAAATAATCGATAATATTAATAGCATTATTTTCGAAATCATTTCGAGACACTTTTTCAAATATGAAATAAAATAGAGAAATATTCGATTAGTAACCAAATAACAAAATAATGCAGAGAAAAACCATTTGCTTATCCAAATAAACTGACCTGTGAGTGTGTGAAAATAACACTTATTGTTACTCACATAAAGTAATTGTATACGTATTATTTGAATAATCATTTGTAAAATATTTTATTCAAATAATGTCTAAACGTGCTCCAGGGTTGAGCACAATTTGATTTGGATGATTAATTCAAATGAATTCGTTTTTAGTGGTTAGAAATGAATAAGTTCTTAATTAAATAAGAATTTATTCGAATAGTAGATGAAGGCGAACAATTTTCATTAGGATAATAATTATTTATTATCCGTATCTTTTGTTATTAGTCTAATTCTGTACTTTGTATTTATTATTTGCGAAAACAGTTATTAATCAGTTTGCAGCGAAAATTATCAACACTTATTCATATCATTTTTCTCTTAAATAACGATGAATTATTCGAATAATGTGGAAAAAATTATCTATTTTGAATGACGAATGATTATTACCCGGATGAAATCTTCGACGAAACAGAATTCATTTGAATAATTTTCTTAGAAACAATTCGAATAATATCCAACTCTGGATCCCATGTGCAAAAATAAATAGAAAATATATAATCAAGTTCTCTTACACCAGACGGGTAAACTTTGCTCTCAACAAAATCCATTTTGAAAACACACCTGTAGTTAACTAACAATAAGGAACAGTTCGGTGTACCTCTATGGATACAGATATCTACTTGATCTCTGAGTCCGTAAAGACTGACAACGTGTTGTTAATATTGAACAATATTAAAATTGTAGATACAATGAAACAAAAATTATGGAACGCATTGCAATATTAAATGGAAAAATTAAATCGACTTAAAAAAAATAAAAATGCTCTGAAAAGTAAAAATTAAATTTTTTCCTTATTTAATCTGACTCCTAATTTTTTTATGTCAGCTCCTCATCATTTGCACTGTGTAAATCTGGCGCCGACTTACAAAAATGTAGAGTCATAGATTAAATAAGGAAAAAACTTAATTTTTACTTTCCAGTACATTTTTATTTTTTTTAATCGTTTTAAATTTAAAATTTTTTTATTTTTTACTTTTTCGTTATTTAAGTTGTATAACTACATTTATTTTATAAAAATATGAACAGCCCTACAAAAGTAATTGCTCGTAAAAAAAAGAACCGTTTGCTGGAAACGGGAGATTCCACTAATAATGAAACAGATTTCTTATTTTTGGTGTAACTTCAAAACTACTTGACCGATTTTGATCATCCTTTTTCCACCAAACTCGGTCCAGTAGTTGCAGAGAAATTGGCGAATAAACATAATACTAACATACATACATACATACAAACATATCGAACTGAGACCCTCTTTCTTTTTGAAGTCGGTTAAAAACTCAGAAGGCATTGGTGGGAGTTCCAGAATCCAGCAAAGGCAACATTTAATATTACATTATTATTTCATTAATAATATTTCCAATAATTCCCCTCTTGAAAGAATTAATAAATAAATGATGTATTTAAACATTTACAACAGCTATTGATATTCCTAACTTTTATAAACCCAGAAATTGAATAAGTAGTGCATACGCACCTATTCAATTTTTTAAATCAATTTTCTCAAAAAACAAAATCTGGTATAAAATAACACCCTTCTAGGTTTTCGATTTATGTTTACACGAGAAATCATCCTATTGCCCGATTGTATGATCATTGCAACACGCCCTGTATATTAAAACGTTGAGAATTCAAGTGTTTTCCCAATTCATGGCCTTTTAATATCCATATTTTGTTGGAATTAGAAAAATTTTAATTATGTGGTTGCATATATACTTTGATATAAAAATCAATCACGTAATTCTACGTGTGCCTCGTTAGTGCTTCTGCAACTCTCAAATCATCTGGCTAACAATAAGTTGCGACCATTTCAGAGTTTATAATTAGTCTTTGAGCTCTCTCTCTCTTCAATGCGATTTCAAATCTGTAGTGTCTCTTTAATCCTTCAAATTCAGATTTCATGAAATTCCAAGGGAAGGCATTTAATGGGATTAAATCTGAATATTACACAGGCTGAGATCTGGACTCTCATGCCTAATTGAATATTATTGTTTAAGTATTCTAAACGAATTATGACAATTAGGATATATGTAGTGCCATATTCTGCTAGACTATTAGTGTCAAGAGTTTTAGGAAAAGGTAAAAGCACATCAAAGTTGTGACTCTTTTAATTGAAATAAGACTTAGAATACTCTTTAGTGATTAATGGAATTGTCAGAAAAGTTGAATAACATGTCAAAAAGTATTCAAAATTATATGCAATACTTGTCGTGAATTTAATCAGGTAGAGAGACACTCAATTTACTATGCTATTGCAAGAAACATTTTATCTATGGCAAAGAAAGATTAGATTCTACGCGTTGAATGCACTCTGAGATGGGCTTCTTGGTCGAATCCTCCGTTTCTCTAAAAAGGTTCCGTGCCAAGAAATGCGGATTTTCTGAGAAGCCGTTCTGACCTGACAGACATTTCACGGTTTTTTCTTTCTTTTTCCTTTTCTTACACAAGACGTTAATACAAGATACACGATATCAAAGCATTAACGAATTGTAAATAATATACCAGATATCAAAATATTAACGGACCAATACGTAAAAAATTGCACAAGAATCTCTGTAGCAATCCATTGTAACGAAAATAAAGGGAGATTTTCTGAATCATAAACGTCTTTTCTGCTTAACGGAACTGTAAAAGGAGAAATTATAAAAATGACGGAAAATTGAGAAAAATCTTTTAATATTTTTGGATAAAAAATGACGTATCTCATATTTAATGAACTGAAATTGTCAAAGAAAGCTTTACTGTTTTTCATCATTCAATGAAGGATTCTATATAGATTATAGGATGCTTCACTAATCCAAATTACATAAAGGCACTTTTCGTCTTGCATTGATGAGAATATTTCAATTTTCTTTTGCAACTAAAGACTCTCAAATGGAATTCTCGTTGAATTTATGTATGTTTTTACAAAGCTAAACTTAATGTAAACTATTAAAGTTAATGTAAACAATTTCGACTTGAAATGATTATCAAAATAATGCACATTTAAAAGCGATATGTGTAACAAGTTATGCTGGAAGACAAGAGAAAAGTAGCGTTTAAAGGGACTAGGGAGAGTGGATCGTATGTAGTCAGACGTGTTTCGCGAACCAGTGTGACTGGAACATTGTGTAAAAGTTATTTAAACGAATATCAACTTTAAAATTATGTACAAATTTTAAAGCAAAATATTCATTGCACTCATGTAAAATAAATAAATGTAACATTTGGTCTCATGTTTCATTTACCGCGAATAAAACGAGCTAATTCCCCTTTAATCATTGTCAAATTCACAGTTTTAATCAAACTTGTAATTAAAACATCCTTCATATAATTTGTATTTGTGTAACAAACATTTTCAGAAGGTATTCTATACCACTATTATTTTTTAATTTACGCGTTTATCTACTTAGAATTCAACAAACGCTTTTATAAATACAGTTGTGCCCGGTTAATTTGATAATTTCGATTCCGGAGATTATCTTTTATTCGGGGTGGTAGCCATCCACACCTCCGATTTTACGCTTCATTAAATTTTATGCCATTCGGCGCTTGACAATTGGGGACCTGGGAGACAATTGCTATCATCTTTATCGGGAAAACACGAGGAATCGATTGGTGTTGCTTCCGTGAAGATTCGATGAGAAACGCGGAATTTCACATTTTTCATTTCTTAATGGCTAGTGTCACAGTATCTTCATGGTCCGTTATCCTCGAGCGCCGAATCGCATAAAATTCAGTGAAGCGTGAAATCGGAGGTGTGAAATTTGCCTACCACCCCAAATAAACGATAGTCTCTGAAACCTGGAATTATCAATGTAAGGGTCCATTCTACTTTGCCGGTCGAAAAAGAGGCCTATTTTCATGATTTTTTTTTCATGGACTAATGTACGGATTTTAATGTTTTTTTTTTTGTTAAATGTTTATTATTCCTTGTTGTGTAGAATCGTATTTTCATCTTTCCAAAATATAATTACAAATGTGTGGATTTAAATCGCAATGTTTGTGCCTCAGTGAGAATACTTCATAAAATATACAATAATTCATAAAATGTTAAAAATGAAATGATTATGTTTTATAGGGGTGTAGGCATAATGTGGACTGGAATCATCCAGTTATCAAAATTAGTTTTTGTTCCATCCACAAAAAGCATAAAATCTAGAACTTTTGCTTTACAAGGCCGCTATTTCGTAACCACTGTTAATAAATCAATAATTTTATTCTAGTCCACTTTATGCGTTCACCCCTATAGGACAGCAATCATTCTAATTTTACCATTTTAGAACCACTTTGACGCCGAAGAGGACTTCCGTAGTATTCTCACTGAGACACAAACATTGCGACTTGAATGCACACATTTGTAATTATATTTTGGAAACATGAAGAATACAATTCTATACAGCAAGGAATAATAAATATGTAACAAAACAAACATCAAAATCCGTACAATAATTCATTCAAATAAAGCATTCCATATTATTAAAAGAACGCTACCAACTACAAAGTAGATTACAGAAAAATGGTCACAACATAGCCTATTTAAAATTAAGTATTCCAATTTTGGAATACTCAAAATTGTGTAAACTTTAATGTATATTAGCAATTTAAGAATTGTTACTGCGCTTTTATACTTGACAAGTATCCCTGTGTATATTCACAAATACAATAAAATATATTATCCTTCATGTGTTTCTTTCAATTTGATTTGAATCTCTTTGAATACGCTTCAAAAATAATTGAATACTGCAGAACGTTAATAGTTCAATTTATTTTCCATCGTTCTATCCGATTAATCAAATTTGTCCATCCGTCTTGTTTCCGTTTTATTACTCGACAGTACAGAGAAAAGGATCAAAGGGCCATTGTAATATACTCAGCGGATATATTAATTTGTGTTCGATCAGATAAACGAAAACATTTCAATTTCAAAGGTACAAGTGCCTATATATCGGCGTACCAATGGTAAAAGGTCGCGAAACTGTAATTTTTGCGAATCTGAGCTAAATGCATGATTTTATTTGCTTGTCATCAACGTATACTGTGGTAAAGTTTTAAAGTTAATTAACGCTCTTGCAGTTTTGTAACTTTACCAATGGTACGACGATGGCTTTACATAGTTGCTTACCTCCCGTCACTGTTTCTAGAGTAAACGCGTTAAATCGCCAGTTTCCGGCCTTTAGTAACACGCACTGCAACAAATCATCAATGCACAATAGATCAGACTGGGTGAAATGAACAGTCTCGCTGGGTAGGAAGAGTGGATATGTGTCCCCGAGCGCAATTGCAATTACAATAGAAGGAGCGTGTCCATTTCTCGGGTGTACGATAAATCATTAAGGCCCCGTCGTGACGCAGTCTTGCTAATCGAAGCCTTTCGTGCGATTTAAACGGGTAAGTAATTAGCGAGCAAGGCACGCTTCTACTACAAGAGAAGTAAACATAAGTTGCAGTGAACACGCCTTAGCTCTGACGGTGAGATAGGTTTGCATTAGGTCTGGGTTAGGTAAAAATACGTTGCAGCGAACACGCTTTAGGTTGAAGATGGATCAGGCTTCGTCAGTATTTAACGCGTGTTATAGCAAGAAAGGTAATTCTATACGAACAAATTAGTTGCGAGTGATCCTAATACAGTAGAATCTCCATTATTCGAACACGTGTTATCCGATCGTTCTACGATCCAAATGTTCTTTCGTTTAAACGTTGTATTATACGAACACTATAGTTGATTTCATGATCAGATATGTAGGTATTAGGTATACATAGTGTTTCTTCTTGAGAATTATTTCGAGAAAAAGTAAAGTTTTTGATTTCTCAGTTCTCGATAAATATCCAATAAAATTTGCAAAGTAAAAAGTAGAAGATTGGAGGAAGTTTTGATTATAGACATCACAAGTGTGGCGTGTGAGAGAGAGAGAGAGAGAGAGAGAGAGAGAGAGAGAGAGAGAGAGAGAGTGAGAGAGAGAGGGAGGAAGAGAGCAATCTCTTCAAGATCAGTCAAAATTTGTTTATAACAAAATTATTACATACCTTGCATGTGTATTCAAGAAATTGATGTTTGATTATTTAAATATCCCCTTACAATAAAATCGAATTGAGTTTAAGGATATACACTATTAACAATAAATACAGAGTAAAATTTATTTTCACGAGAATTTAAAAATTTCGAGAAATAAGAAACACTACGTAGTACTTCCACCTTTCTATAACGATCAAAATGAATACAATTTAAACTACTGTAGGATGAAATTGTTATTGCAAGCGTGAATATCTTATATCTGAGGCTATCAAAGAGGAAACGTAATTGTAGTAACGAAACAGGAAACACTTCAGAACCTAGAAAGTAGGGAGAATGGCGCAAAATTATGAAGAATATGACATTGGAACATCTGTGGTACGTTTATGTTATTTTTGTTCTTCTGCATCGTTACTTGTATCGTCCTTTCTGATATATAGATTAATCACCATGCGAAAGGTGAGTGTTCCACTTTCCCAAAAATTCCTTATTCGGACGATCATATCTCCCTATAAATTCGGATACTGGAGGTTCTACAGTAATTAAAAATAAGCCTTGTTCTAACGTTAAAATGATAAAAATCAACAACATTCGTATTACACGATCGAATGTTTATCGTAGTATGTATGTACCTATTGTATTTCCAGGTCAAAGAATGTGGTTGTTGAGATAATTAGAGGATTACATACTTGAATGTCGAATTGTCGCTCAAAAATTTCAACGTGTTGCAGTGGCGGATACAGAAATACCCTCAAGGGAGAAATACTTATTTTAATTTGCAAAATACTTATTTTAACTTAGCAATATGAAGGAAAATATGATAAATTGATACCAAAAAAACCACTTTTATTTTGCAGGAAAATGTCGAAAAGATCCCTGGTTTATTTGTCAGACCTACGCCCCCCCCCCCCTCAAGAAAATCTTAGATTCGACTCTGCGCCCCCCCCCCCTCCCGATAATTCTAAATCCGCCCCTGACGTGTTGTTTATACATGTTTGATGAATAAAAATACTACTATATTGAACACACAGTGTCTATTAGTATCTGTGGTTTGATTCTCGTGAATTCTTTACAATCATCATCCATCAACACTTTAACGGAGCAAAAGCTTCAAAACTGTTCTCTCGTCGAAAATGCTTAGTTCAATATTTTACGAAAAGTTATTTGGGAACAACTTTTAGTCAAATAACATAATATATTATTTGAATAATTGTTTCTAAAATATTTTGTTCAAATAATGCTCAAACTTGATATTAATATTGTACACTTTCATTAAAAATGTTTATTTGGTTTCATTTATTTATATCAATACTTTGTCGTAATATCATATTTCCCATAAAATCCCATAAAACGACCAAACGAAACATTCTTTTACGTTTTGTTGTAAAGCAATGTAGAATTTTTAATTCATGTGAATTTAAAATTTGCAGTGGAATAGTATGAATGATTCGAAAATCGTTGTAGAAACTGTAGCATTGAACGATTTGGGGCCTTAGTGTGACAAGCTCTTGTAGATTAAAATAAAATGTAAATAACTATTAACTAAATGTGGAGAAAGACGATATTTTCTCAAATGTTTACATTTTACATTTACGCTCAAACAGGGTGAAATCACGGTCACGTGACTGCAGCTCTGAGTGTCCATTATCGTGAACGATGTACTGTTAATGGAAGTATTGGATAAATGTATAATGATAAGTACAATCATCGACAAAGACATAGAAGGAATGAGAACTTTTGAAGATGAGATGAGGAGAAGAAAAGAGTGAAAAAATGTGATTTCCACGGATGAGAAGACACTCCAGTTAGCTAGTCTAAAATCTAAATGATTGGTATTGCTTTGCTATCATTTGTAAAAAAGAAGGAAATATTATTCATTCGTTAATAAATGTGTGGATGAGAGTGTCGTTGTTGCAGAATTGTACAGGGTATCCTGTAACCAGTGGTACGAGGGGAAGGGTGGCGATTCTATAAGAAAAAATAAGTCGAAAACGAAGAATAACATTTTTTGATATTGCACTCGGTTTTCGAGAAAATTGACTTTGAATTTCAGTTCAGTACGCGTGCACCGAAGTACAGTTTTTTACGCATGCCCCTCAGGCACCGGAAACTGTACTTCGGTGCATGCAAGAATATGCAAGTTATAACCAAATTTTATTCTATATTTTTTATTCATTTTTTCATGTAGAATCAACACAACTCCGCTCGTACCAGTGGTTACGGGACACCCTGTACATCATGAAGAACTCGAATTTCAGTTCTTGAACAGACGAATGAACAGTGTTGGTTATAGAAAACTGATTAACAACTGAATACGAGAGCGTGTAAGGTAAATTGCTAAGTAAAAATTAATATTTCAACTGGATAATGTAGCTGTGCATGCTAGAAACTATTAAGCAGTGTTTTCCTAATAAGAAAATAACCGTTTTAGAATTGCCAACAAAGTTACCTAACTTTAGCTGCTTTAGCATAATAGAGAACTGTTGGAAGGGAAGTTGCGAGAGTCATATACAGGAACGGAGGGTAATTTTAAAGCGTATTAAATTTGAAAATTTTCCATTACACAGAGACGTGATAAACTTTGTCAGAAAAGAGTACAAATATGATGTAAAAAACTTTATTAAAGCGGTTGATAATAGTGATAGATAGATAAGAAATATTAAATTAAAAATAGTTTCTTATACTATTGTCTAACACTCTAACCAACGAATATTTTTCAAGCAAGTTATCGTTTTATCAAATTCGATTTACAGGTTCCGATTAAAATTGTTAATTAAATATCTGTTTCTTCCAATGAATGAAACACTTTATCTATTATATGTTTAAGATAGTAATCACATCTTTATAAAATTTTTTAATGGATTATGTCCAAAGAAAGATTAGTATGAAAGTGCACCACGTGTCATTTTTTTCAACTCCATCTCTTTTTAACATTAAAATTAGAAAGTAAGCTTCGGCGTACCTAATCCTAAATACACCTTTCTTTCAAGAAGCATAAGACGAAATATTCGTTTTTTGAATGTGCATTTCACGCCGAGTATATAATATTTATTAAATTTACACTATAAAGAAGTAGTTAAAAAAAGACTATTGATATTCTAAACACAGAAGAATACTAACCAGTGTGATTTTTATGATTAATTGTATACAAAATTAATATGCTATTATCTCAGTAATAACATAATAATTAAATTCACTACTATTACAGAATCAATTATTTAATTATCTTTTGATCGTAGCAAATTAGTGAACAATATAACAACCTTTGAAAATCATATTCTCTGTCAACACAAAGGCAAAATTCAGTTTGCATCTATGAAAAGACGTGTTCTTGTTGATGAAATTGAAATTTAATATTTAGTAAAAACAATTTTAATAATAATATCAGTACGTAAAAAGATGATGGAAAATTTATTCTATCCGTTATTAAAACAATTAAACCCGCGTGTTCTTACAGCAATAAGCTAAAACAGAAATTAATACAGAAATTGATTTCCATCAGTTATGATACGCACATATGCAGATTATATGAACATTTTAGTTGTGTTATCGTGACACGTGTGCCCACGAACGTGTAAAGCTTCTAAACAGAATTAGTGACTTCCATACATCGTGTCACATTTCTGGCCAGTAATGTCGCATTAGTATTAACCGATTAAATCGCTCAAAGGTTCTGACCGTTCGACCGCTATCATCGGTTTTCCGCTTCAATTACCTAACAGTCTGAGTCCTTTAACCAGCTCGAATTTTGTCGATCCGATCAGCCAACGGTTTTAATTAACTGATAATATCTTTTATTTCAATCAAACGACTGGCGTATGTGTGCAATAATTACTACTGCTGCTGCTACTACTACTCAATCAACAATAAATCTCGGTTACCGAATTGAAAACTAGGAAAGTACACGACCTTTATCGTGCTTTTTTACTTCACTGTAGTTAATTAGAGGACACAATGTTCATATAAGCGAAAGATTGAATTTTCACGCAAAGGAGGGTTGTTTATTACAGAACACTTTACGATAGTGAGTTGCTCTGACTACTTTCGTTGCACTGAGGTCGTTCATGCTTTTAATACTAAATGTCAGAAGAACACTGATTGAAAACTACCTACATGCCGATATACAGATGCATGTCTTCAAATTCTGCCTTATTGTAAAACTAGGTCATCCCGTGAATAATGTCCTTTTAGAGGACCGATTTTCAACAGGCAAATGATAATATTTATACTTGCAATGAATCGATAAAATAGTGGTCATTGTTTGTGACAACCACTTCCCATTTTTTAGGCAACTTTTGAATCCCCATTCCCGAAAATTTCGTGTCTCTTGAACTAAGAAACTGATCCAATGTTGCTTTTAAGTGGTAGGTATGTATTGTTGCAGGTGTTGCCATTTACAAAGTTTTATAAGCAATGAAATAGTTCTTTAAATAGTTTAAAGTTCGTTAAACAGTTCTCGAAATAATTCTCAGCTATATTTTTCAATATTTTTCAGCATTGTATTTGCTATAGCAGTCGGGGGATATCTAGCTGAAAAAGAATTCCTTTGTGGTATACCAAAGTCGATGGTTTATAAGTACAATTAAGCAAATTAATAGACGCTGCTATACGTAATGTCTCGCGGAGAATGGCGAATATACATTAAATTTAAGAAAAAAAGGGGAACGAGATTACGCGAAAGTACGCCAAGCCATGCAGCAGGTGCAAATCCCTTGGCGTGAAAACGTGTTAAAAATTTTTTTCGATACTGATAAACTGCATCGATCAGTTCACCCACAGGTACGGCCAAGTGGCGTAAATTTGATCACTGGATTTTAAAACAAATTCCTCTAGCATTTATTTTAAAACAGGTGTTATTCTCAGACAAAGTGCCTTGGATAGGTTTAATTGCCCACTTCAAGATGCATTTTGTCTGAGAAAAATACGATTTTATATTAGTATACAATAGATGCTAGAGACAGTTGATTTAAAATCTAGTTTTGTGGTCAAAGTTACCCCATTTGGCGGCATGGAATTTCATTTAAAAAAGAAAGTTGCGATTGCATTTTTCAGGTGCGTCGATGCATAAAGTGCATGAAAGTAATATAATATAATATTAATATGCAGTATCTCATACAATTTAATCTTTTTCGTCATTCTTTTTATCTCTAATCGTTTTAAAAATTCAGCTTGTCCCAGTAGCGCGGGACACTCTGTATTGCCGTCTATCAATACAATATATGTCTTTCTAAAATAATCAGATTCTTGTGTATCGATTAATGTGACCATTTACCGTTTTCAATGTAATCCTCCAATTGTTTCAAGCAATGAACAGAGAAAGATCCTGACACGTTATTTACCGTAAACAGATTTTCTTCATTATGTTGACGCGATTCTTAGAAAATAGTTACTGCTTGGGTAGGTATAGAATTTATATCAGTCGATGAACGGCTTACCTGAACCAGGCCATGGAATATATCGTCCAGGATACCCGGCTCCTGAGTTAAGGATCTCGTGGTAAGCCTCTTACGGCGTCTCTTGTGCATCGTCAGAAATCGACCAGTTGGCCTGGGCCTGGAATGGCCGATATCCAAACTCTCCAGGAGGATTCGGTCCACCTTCGACAAACGCCTGAACGCCGTTTCCGTCGTCGGTTCATCGTGGACTTCCGTTAACGTCGCTGGCACACCTGGCGTTGGTAAAGCGGCGCTTTCTGTAAAAACAAATTATTTGTAACGATCGCAATGCAACAATCCTTTCAAAAAGAGAAGAGACACTGGTCAGCAAGGTCGCTGAATTATTTAAGCTTTTAGTATCTAGTTAGGTAGAGAGTATTACAAGTTAAGCACTAATTGTGTCCTTAAGTCAGAGATAGAGGAAATTTTTATTTAAATAAAAATTTCGAATAATGAATAAAAGTTAAAAAAATATTTGTCATGTGTCGAATAAAGTTAACCCAGGAGGTTAAAGGTAAAGTTAAAATCAAAGTTAAATTAAAGTCAAAGTTGAAAAATTTATTCGACGCTGAAGTTGAAACCCACGTACCCTCTTAAGGGCACCTTCAGTAGTTAATAATGTCGAATGTTCGCTACTGAAATTTTCTATTGTAATTCTCATAGTAGGTTCTAATGTTACTAATAAGAGTTCAGATATTTTAATATATTCATCGTTTCACATGTAATCTAAATTCATTTCAGTCAGTACTTTTCTAATTGGATTCCTTACTCTCATAAATCGCAACAAACACAAAAGCACCAAACGCATGATCTAACTTCGACATCCATTGCTAACATTTATTATAAACTGTAGATGTGTTTATTTTATACGTTCGCGATTAATTAGTAATATCCAATTTGAAGTAACTGAAAATTCATTTCCGAAAATAAATGAGATTTATAATAATTTTCCTAGACTTAAGTTTCTCGCGAAATACTGTAATTTCTCGTGAAATGAGAAATAAGCAATTATAAAATTTCTCGGGAAATTCTCGAGAAGGAATTCTCGAGAAGGAACATTATTCTTAGCGTCAGTCATCAATGGTTGATAAAGTATCAACTACTTCTCGTGGTTGGCGATGAGCATTAGAGCTCTTACTTTTTGACCCGTCGGGTACCCGGCCAGCCGGCACAACTTCAAGCAATTGAATGTTGTATTGTTTGTGGTATTGTTTGATCTTACAAGGGAACACCGCGAACCCGGACTTACCGATTGAAACGCAACTTTGTGGGTTTTTAGAGTGACTCAAAACAAGAACAACGGTGTATTTCATTTGGGCCCTATCGCCCTTTAAGGGGGTGAAAACTAACCTCAAAGTCAAATTGGCACTTCCACTTTTTCGCGTATAACTCTCAAAGTATAACAGACAGAAAAAAATGTTTCAAACAAAAGTTTATTGGCGCAATAAACGTTACAAACTTGAGTTAACAATACCTGAACGAAAAAAATTTTTTTTTCAAAATTTTATTAACGCAAGTTTGCAGCGCTTATTGCACCATTAAACTTTTGTTTGAAACATTTTTTTCTGTCTGTTGTACTTTGAGAGTTATACGCGAAAAATTGGAAGTGCCAATTTGACTTTGAGATTAGTTTTCACCCCCTTACAGGGTGATAGGGCCCAAATGAAACACACCATTGTTCTTGTTTTGAGTCACTCTAATAACCCACAAAGTTGCGTTCCAATCGGTGAGTCCGGGTCCGCGGTGTTCCCTTGTTAGCCAAAAATGATGGAACAATACTACATTCAATGGCTTGAAGTTGTTTCGGGTAGACGGGTACCCGGCGGGTCAAAAAGTAAGAGCTCTAATGGGCATAAAATTATTATGACTTTCTTAAAGTTGAGATGGCGGTGGTTCAGCCACAGTAATGTTTCCTCGTGAAATAGAGGTGTTCTAGACGGGGAACTATGGCGTGACAATATCCTGAACCATGTTCATGGAACATCATAGAAATGTTCGCGAAAAATGGGCCAAACGTGTGAAGTGGGCCGACCGTTGTGTATGTGCAGAAAAAGGAAAGTGGGATTAGGAACTCGAGATACAGATGATTGAAGGGAGAAGGGTAATTACCCCGGGCCTCCACGAAGGCAAACATGAACAAAACCAGTGTTCACGAAATTTTCGTCTGTTCGCAAACATGAACAAAACTCAGCGTATGAATCATATGTGAACGTTTTGTTCTGTTTGCGTCGGTGTGGATACAACAAGAACAGACGAAAACGTTCACGAACACTGTTTTTGTTCGTGATCGCCTTGGTGGAGAGTATGGAGACCCGGGGTAAGGAGGTATAAATGGGGAACATTGCAAGCTTAAAGCGGGGTCCACATTTGTTACCGCACCTAGCTCTGTTAGCGCGACCAGCTAAGGTGGGTATCGACTTGTTAAGGTGAATATCAACTTGTTACGTATCCTCGTATCGTATCGCTGTTGCGTATCAGCGTGGACAGGTAGCATTGCACCATTGCGTATCAAAATTGATACGAGAAAAACGACGATACGATACGAGGATACGTAACAAGTGAATACCTACTTTAACAAGTGGATACCCACCTTTACCGAGCTAACCGGTCATGATAATAAATGTAGACGATGTTCTGTTCCTGTGACTCGCTACTTGGTTCGGCCGTTCCGACGAATATTGGAACGAGGTGCGGTAACAAATGTGGACCCGGCTTAAGGGGGGAACCGGGTGTAATCGGCAGAACTCAAAGTTCTTTTTGGGAATTTTTTGTAAGAAAACTATACATGCAATCTTTTTAAAACTTTCAGGCTATATTATTATGCATTTCAAAAAGCGAACAAACATTTTTTGATATAAAAATAATGCGGTAATTTCAAATGGCGCAAGTGTTTCGGAGCGGCCTCGCTGTGGAAGTTGTTCAACTGCGTGCAGTCTAGGGTCCGTTGTAGTGACGTGAAACCAAAAGCCCAAATAGTTTTGTGTTTCTAATAAAATTACGCTATGGATGGACCTCAATCCGGAATAATATTATTAAATTTAATAAACTTCATTGCACAATTAACGTGAAAATTTTTAATGATAAACCCAACTATTTTTGCAAGTGCTCACCATTATCTTAATATTTCATTTGTGAATGCGGATTAAGGATCATCCGTAGTGTAATTTTATTAAAAACACAAAACTATTTGGGTTTTTAGTTTCAAGCCATTACTATGGATCCTTTCATTACACCAGATTCTCCACTTAAGGAATATGACATAAAGGAAGTTATTGGGAGGGCGAAGAGAATAGAGAGTGCAGAATATGTAAAGCACGGAAGGAAACGTGGGTGGGAACACGCGGTGCGAAGTGGTATGAAAGAAAATGAAGAGGGGGGACATACAAAAATTAGGGAAATACTGATAGAAGGATAGGAGAGGAATAAATGAAGGAATTAAAGAAGAAAAGAAGATGCGGGAGGACAGAGGGGGAGGAAGTCGATTGGGAATAGGGTAAAATATAAGCAGCTATAAAAGAAGACAGGTGGTAGAGCCAGAAGAAAATGTGACGCCGCATGAAGGTTGGTATGAACGAAAAATTATCAGGAAGGCTGCGAGTGAAAATGGTAGCAAGGTATGAGTGAGTTAGAGAGACAAGAGTAAAGTAATAAAAAGTTAAATAAAAATTGTAAGCGAAAAGGAGCAGTAAAAGTTTATTATTATATTATTAGCGGTTCCGGTATGATTATAATATTGATGGCGCATACTATTTGATTTTTTTAAAATTGTGTAGCTTATATCATGGCTTAGCAATAAAATTTACTTCTGTAGCAAACGTGTTAAACTTTGCCAAGCAGAAAGCTTGAAACATGAAATACCTACGTGGAAAAAGGAACTCAAAGGCACAAGACGAGTAGTACTACATATGGAAATTTTAATCCTGGGGCGACTTCTTGGGTCTCCACTGACTCCACGCATTTGAATATTATTTATAACTTACTTTGCGTTCCTCACTTATTAACTGCGATGTCAGCTTTTAACTTGTTATGCCACGTTAAAAATGATAAAAATAATACATGTAAATTAATACTACGTGCTGCCATGAACACATTTTCACATTAATTTTATTGCTTTTAGAATTTATTGCTTCTCATTAGTGACTCGTGTATTATAAACAAGAAATAACAACGCTTCTTTTAATGCATCACTGTTTTTGCCTCCGCTTATCTCATATGTACCTACTATAAATCCACAAAATTGAAAACTAATGAAATCGAAATTCCAGGGGGTTCGCAAATGACTCTAAAAGTCAAACACGTCAGTCAGTCAGTTGGGAGGACAAGATTATTTAAAATCAAAGTAATTGGGATTTCGAATTTTATGCACATGCAAAGCTCAGAATTTAAAACAATTTGAAGATGGAATTTAAAGACGCAAGGTGAATGGAAATTCAGAGAATTTTGGAGGGTAGGAGAGAATTGATTGATAGAATTCCCCGAAGGAAGATATGAACTGAGAACTTTTGTTTGCTGGGGAATTGCTCAGCTAATTAACCTGTCCCGTTCTCCCTCGACAGATTACTCTCCTTCAGGGCTAATATTCTAGAACAATTGACGCCTATTTCTTGATCAAATCCCAGTCGTAATTTAAATCGCTATCAATGCAGTAATTGTTTCACTGGTCCTTGCAATTGATTTTTGGTTCATTATTATAAATAGTATTTTATAAATAGTATTATTTTTTTTTAATATTGGGGACTGTGACGACGTAAACTAATTAATAGGCGGCACCATTATGTATAATACAGTTTTTTTAGGCATGTAGAATATTTCAGTTTATAGGGTGGTAGTCAAGGGGTGTCTGACTTTTTAACCCGTTAATTGGCACATTTTTACAAATAACCGAAAATGAATTAACTCGTTTTGTCCACAACAGGTGTGAATATGATTTAATGTTATTTCTCATATAAACGGAATGCTAGTCATAAAGACAGAAGCACTCGCTGATAACTAAATAAACTATTTCCTTAAAAAATAATATTATTAAACAGATAAATTTTTATTATGCTTTACTAACCATATGCCATAAAAATGGCAACAAAATATACAATACAAAGCGAAATAACATAAAAAATCTACTACCTTTGTAGTTCGAATGAGAAACAAATAATATACTTATGCAGTCTTTCAACTTTTCTTCTGGGAAATCTTTTTTGGGGTCGAAACTTATATTTATGGAAAGTACTTGTATACAGTTTAACGATACCAATTTTGAGTTTAGGAATGTTTTCCTAAATGTGTAGGAACTTTTTTTAGATTTCGAATAATATTGACATTTTATATGTCATACATATGTTTAAATACTGTGCTTATTTTTCCAATGTGTACTTAGAATGACAGATGAGATTAGTTTTGCCATGCGGATCTTATACGACGAAATAAAATTTTTCAAAATATCTCTGACTTTGAGAGCTGAAGCATTTCTGTTTTTCTTTTTAGAAGAATTATCGTGTTACAGTATACATATACGTATGATAGTTGAAGTCACATTAAATGTTAGAAAATAAATATGTCAAAATTTCAGAGTCCCTTTTGTTTAATAACTTTTCAGTGGATAGATTCCTAAACTCAAAATTGATATTTTTGTATGTTATTTCACATGTGCTTTCGATCAAAATGAACTCAGGAGAAAAGTTTGCCCCACTTTTTTTCTAACTCACCTTCGTCGATTCAAACGATAATATGTTAGCAGAAGGGAGAGGCAAAAATCGTAACTTTATATCTCGTGTTGCTGTGATTTTATTGTTTAACCTACGTCTGGTAAATATCGAGTACAGTCAGATCCAGCCCTGCAGAATATAAACTGTCAAGAATCTGCTTTATGTTACTTCCAATCCCCCTTTTCAGACTGCAATGTGATAAGAGGAAATGTGTTCATCGAAAGGTATATCATGTAGTCTGTGATCAGTCTCCAGCTTAGCAGCGAGTGAGAGGCTTGTATTTCGATGTACTGAACAAAGTTATTAATAAAATAAAAAAAGTGCCCTAGGAACATTAGAATTGTGTATTCGGCGAATTTTGTAAAAAACGAACATAATAATAAGGATGAAGTTTTTTCAAACGACAGGAAAGATTGTACGGCGATGTTAAACCTAATTCACGGGGCTCTAAAAAATATGATAGAGATGTACTTCCTGCACATATTATACAGAAAGGAAATACATACTGTTTACTCACATTTTATAATAGACTTTTGTTTCCTTTCAATCATTATATTATGTTGGTATTATTTTGTAAGGAAAAACGATTTATACGAGGAGAAATAATTAGTAAGTAAGGTTCCCTGTTATTTACACTATTATACCGTTAAGGAACTAATTCTTGATCAGGCACTAATTTTTTATCAGTTCGTGAAATAAATCGTTCCTTTCAGTTTATGTCAATAAATAATTGTTTGAAATAATTACTAACATAAAAATTGATAATTCAAAAATATATGTGTTGTCTGTGAAAGCAGTTAGCATTGTTAGTTTTTGTGAAAATAAATGTGTAAGGTAGCTCACTTGAAGGAAGCCTCTGTTGAACGCCATCTCTTACTGTTCGAACTAAGAGATCACCATCGACGCCAGTCGATTTCTTTCCTGGTTGTTACGATATTAAAGGATATTTTCATACATTTTGCTTACAATAGTTTACTTTACAATGTAGCGAAAGAAATTTAGTTATATGTATCATTTTGCTTTAAAAGTCAGTGATCAGTATTTAGTTCCACTTTTTTCTTGTGGAACTAATTTTTGATCACCTGAATAAAAATTAGGTTAGGGCATTATAAAATTATAAAAAAAAAATTTAGATGGTATAATACTAAAAATAAGTTTATTTGGTACTTTCTTTTTAATTAGTATTAGTATCTGATCAAATATTAGTTAGTTCCTTACCTTATAAGAAATTAGTTCCCATGTATTTTTAGATGATCAAAAACTAGTTCTTAGTCACCTTATTATTCCGTAGGTACCTTATAAATAATTAAATTATACTTATTTTCAACTTTTTAAAATTTTTCCTTAAAGTGTATACATTAATTCATATTTTAGTATAAAAAAGTCTATGGTTTAAAGTTTTATTAGGTAAAAAATAAATATTAAAGCGGGATACCCTCTAAACTGATCAGAAACTAGTTCGTGAACGGTACAATCGAGTTACACTGAATTGTTTACTCGCCTGATATAAACATTGTATCCTATCTAATATGTTTCTCAATATACAATCGTTTTCTTTGGCCAGGCACTAGTCTGAGAGGTTGAAATGCACGAAAATCATCTACGATAATAAATTACGAAATCTTTTTTCGTAACTTTCTCTCGTAGATTGAACACAATTAAAATTCGTATAACGGTTATCTTTACGAATTTACGCATGAGATTAGGCATTGAGATCTCTACTTTATGAATAAAAATAAGAACTGAATTTTCCCAACTTTCTATAGTGGTGTAATCCTTTAAACGGAATCGAATAATGTTCAGACATCTATATTTGAAGACCATTCTTTGAGGAATAAATTGATGACACGTAGTAAAAGTTATAACAAGATCGTCACAAAGGTATGACGGATAGAATGTGAAGAAAAAATATCTTTTTTGGCCCTCTGCGTCGGTCGTATCAAAGTCACGTCAGTCACGTGAGGCTGCAAGTAGAAATATCCAGTATGTGACCAGGCAGAGGTCAGTGGTGCAGTCAATAACTCTTCAAGCTGTGTTACAACTATGTCATCAGTAAATAGACCACTTCAATACTGAACACAACATTGAAAGTTTCTTATTTAAAAAATTGATTGCTTCCTTGTCATAACAAGAATTGATCGCTGCCGTTTCATTGCAATCCTGACTATGCATGGCCATTTTAATCGCCACGAAGTAGGATACAAACATAATTTTTTAAAAATATACGTTGCCTATAATAAACAAACTAATATGGCTTTACTATTACTTACAAGCTTCTATCTAGAAGAGAATTAACATCACATATACAATAAATATTAATGGGTCTGAGAAACTGAGATACATAGTGTATCCAGCTAAAGCTCTCAGCATACTCAGATTTGCGTCTATATCTTTCGATCTGCACCCCTGCCACCGAATTTCCTAATAGAGAACCGACAATTTGCGACCTGCGTAAGGCACAACCACTGCCCGTAAGAGTTCAAACTTAAGAGGGAATCCTATTTTATGGGCTAAAAACATAGCAAAATTTAGAAAAATTTTTAAGAACCTAGCATTTTGATATATCTGAAATTTGGACCATGTTTTTATGTATCCCTGAAATTGTATTTTTTTCTATTCATTTTTAATAATAAATATAGGAGTTATGAATCACGCCACGCAAAACTCGTCGTCCGCTGGTGTGCACGATATTTACCTTCCGGAAATCTGAAACCGAAAAATGAAACGGCGTTTTACTCTGTACATATGTAGCTTCAATTTGATGAACCAGAATATCGCTAAGTTCTATACTTCTTTTGTTACATTCGAAAATTAGCGCAAAATTGGATTGCAAAAATTGAAGGTTCAGACCTTTCAGTTTGAAAACCCTCCACATGGCTCAATAAGTTTTTTTATTTCTTGCCGGTTCATCAATTTCAAGCTACATATGTATAAAATACAACGCCGTTTCATTTTTTTGTTTCAGATTACCTGGTAGATAAATATCATGCACACCAACGGCCGGCGAATTTTGCGCGGGGTGATGGTTGATCATGCATAACTACTATATTTATGGTTAAAAATTAATAAAAAAAAACTGCAGCTTCCTCAAAGATGCATCAAAACATGGTCCAAATTTCAGATGAATCGAATCGCTGGTTTCCTAAAAAAAAGTTTTTAATCCAAAAAGATAGGATTCCCTGCTTAATTGTAAAAAGTTGCTATGATTTGGATGAATGGAAAGTAACTCAAGAGAGATTGCCTCAATCCATAGCCTCTCGAGTCAGATTTGCAACAAGAGTTATATACAATATATATATATTGTAAGATACGCCTTTTACAATGAGAATTAGAAAACTGACCAGGGCGCTGTCCGACAGAGGTTCAAGGTGATATTACGTTGAGGTATTGCGATTAGTTTTTATATTTAAACTAATGGTATGGAGTTGCGTTGGTGGGGGACGAATGAAGGGAGCGCTGGAATCTACGATCGTTTTAGATGAGAAGATATCGTGACATATCACATTTAGGGGGGGGGGGGGGGTCCTGTAGGCCTCCGAGTCCTGGAGTTTTTGGGTTGCAGGTGTCGTAAGTATAACGGCGTGTGGGCGGAGGTCATGTAGGTCTCGGAGTTTCAGAATTAAGTTATTCACATTTACTTTGCATCAGTGATAAGACAATTTTATTATTCTGGGATGTTCCTAACAACGGTCATATTACCATGTCTTAAGAGGCAATGTACACTTAGGACTAGAAAAACCAGGGTGAATTTTGACAATTTTTTTTCATTGAAAATATCTTTAAATTTAAAAATCTTTATATGCAAATTAAAATTAAATTTGAGAACTAAGAAGATTAAATATGTAATAGCAATTTCGATCGGGCAGTTTTTCCACAACAAAAATTTTTGAAAAAGAATTTTTTCTTCTTCAAATACATAAAAGAATCTAAGTAATTTTTGCTGTAGCTGATTTTAAAAATATCAATTTTTCGCAGATTGGCGACCATTTGAATACAGATGTATGGTTTTGCAGTAAAAAATCATCCCTTTTTAATTGATACAAGAACTATAACATTTAAAAAAATTCTACGACAGAAACTAAATAACTATCAAAAACCTCTGTTCCAATTTTCAACGGAATCGGTTTACTTCTTAGTTTTGGAAAAATTGGTTACTGTTTTTTAAAATACCCTTTTGAAAAAAACGCTGGTAGATATGCGATCTTCTTAGTTTTCGAATTAAATTTACATAATTGTTACATTAAAGTATGTATTCTAAGATGCATATAAAGCAATTGTGAAAATTCACCCTGGTTTTCCTAGTTCTAGGTGTATGCTGCCCCTTAAAGAAATATGTAGTACATATAACCTGGAATCATATAACTAACCTGGAATCCACTCAAGTGTCTAAAGCAATATTTCCGATGACACAAACCACCAAATGTGTTCCTCGCCGTACACTACTGGACTGCCTTTGTTTAGTCAAATTCCTAAGCACCCCCGAGCCTTTAAGTACTAACATCTAAAAAGTACACTAAATACGTCCCCAGAGTCTTTACTTATCGACAAGACATTCAAGGGTTCCACCAACTTTATCTCCTGTTACTCTGCGATGCCAATACATCATCGTGCCCCTACAGGGCACAGTACAGAGTAAGCCGCCGTCTCATGCTTAACAGCTTCATTTATATAGAGCTTAGAGTTGTCCAGTTATAATAAACCGTAACACCCGGTTCGGTCAAAGCAGCGCTTTTTCACGCCACCTGTGCTATGAGTAAATATTCCTCCACAATATGTCAAGCACATATGTCACATATATCGCCGAGGGCTGATGCCGTGTGTCATGGGTGTTTTATTCCCATGAGCGTGTCCCCAGGGGGAAGACACCCAGGGGTCTTACGGACTTTGCCCTCTGCTGCTTTCACGACCCCACTATCTCTCTGCAAGTCGCTATGCGACCCGCTAAATGCACGGCTAGACGCCGCGTCTATAAACGTTTCGTCCACCCGTACCCCTGCACACCGTAGGTACCCGGATCTACGCGCGTGTAGACATAGAGGCGAAGTGGCGCATTTAAATTAATTAGCTGCGCGTACAAGGCACGCGGAAATGCACCAAGCTGTTGTAATTTTAACGCGGCGCGTCTATTCCCGGCCGTGTTGATTACGATCCCCTATAAACAAAGGTAATAATAACAGATCTCGCTCTCGTTGGCAGCGAGTGAAATAATCGAGACAAGAGATTCGGTCGTCGCGATGCCGGTCTCCGTGATTGTGCAACAACCGCGTCTAATTACGGAACCCTAAGGTCAGCCGTTTAAACGGCGTCGAGATCGATCCCCGATAAATTATAAACACAGCGAATTGTGCATTAAGTCCGTGTTCCTGTTGCTCGGCGAGATTAAACGCGAATGAAACCAGACGGGAAATATGAATGTCCATGGATATTATAATTTATCACAACGACGTGGCACTGTCATTTCAAATTATTTGTGTACCTACCTCGGAAAACTATACTCAAGTTGTTGGTCGAGCAAATACAGGGTGGTTCTAGAAAGAGGGGCTACACAAGGTATAGGGGCTTATAGTACTACTCAATGTCAATGTAAAACACGAAAGTTTATTTTTACTTTTTCAAGAGGTGTTCGATGCGCCGTTTTTCCTTTTGAATACAAGCCTGGCATGTGCGAATCATAGATCGACGTACAATATGTACAGGGGGTTCCTCTATCTATGGTCAATACTTTAGGGGGCGATTATACAGGTAAAATTAAGACGAAAATCAAGAGTGACGAAATTGCGGTAAAGGCTTCGTTTTCGAGAACATTGACTTTGAATTACACCTAAATACGTGTGCATCGTAGGCGCTATCCTATGGGCAGCTGACGCGTTCCGCGCACCTCCGCGTGCCTCTCAAGCGCCAACGATGCACGCGTATTTAGGTGAAATTCAAAGTCAATTTTCTCGAAAATGAACCCTTCACCACAATTTCGTCATTCTTGATTTTCGTTTTATTTTTACTGGTATAATCACCCCCTAGAGTATTGACCACAGGTAGAGGAATATCCTGTATACATTTTGAAGTATGTTTTTCGTTTCTGTCTCGTATTATACGACATGCATTTTCTATTGCTTGTCGTAAGTCCACTACAGTATTTACCATTGATGAGTACACTAAAGTCTATAAGTATCCCCTAAGAAATGAATCTAGAGGATTCAAGTCTGGTTATCGAGGAGGCTAGTCTACTGGAATGAACTATGTAGGTATATGTTACTGTAAAAGCCCGAATATCGGTAAATCTTAAGGTAAAACATGAAATTTGCCAAACCAACGTTGGTAAAAATCTGAAATAATGTTTCCCACTGAGGAGTATGGTACACCGTCTGAAAGCTTTTGAGCAGATGAATCCAAAAAGGGTGGTCATAGCTACCGAAAACGTCTCCTTCAGAAATTATACATTAAAAATTGTACACCCGATATTGACGCACTCTTATCTAACCCCAATCAACTCTGACCATATCTTATCTTAATTTCACGTTTCATGGTATTTATTGGAACTTGAGGTGACCATAATAACGATCATCAGTATTGCTTGATGTGACAAGCACCTGTGTATTAACAACATCTGTGTATTTCGTTTTTAGTAGTCATATTTAGTTTATTTCGCTGCAATTTATTGCAATTTATTTCCCTCGATCCGTTTCTCTGAGAAACTACTTAACTACGAAACAGTCGAGGTGCATATTTATCTTCTGGCAAAATGAAGGAAAGAAGAAGACAAAGTTTTCCCTCGTAATTACGCGTTTGCGTAACGATGCCCCGGCTAGAAAGCATTGTCAAGCAAGTCGATTGCAACATCGCGTTAAACGCGGCAGGCCACTTGATACGTGCATCTTGCCTCTGCTAATAATTTCTGTTGCACAATTTGTAGGGTACTTAGCTTGCGACATCGTTTTATTCGGCATTACGTCGTGTACCATCGTACGTGCGATTATATGATTACTGTGTTTCTTTTCATGCAAATGTGCGCTCGCGCGCACGCGTGCCATAAATGTCGTCTATGAAACGCTTGAGCGACCTTTCGTTTCTATTAATGGGCCGAACGATTACGTCTGTCAGCGGAGGGGGTAACTATGGTTTATTGAGTCTGCTGTTCTATTTGGGTCTCCCGGCGACACTGAATGATTTTTAACTACTTATAGCCGCGAAATTTGCAGTTCACGAAGAGACCGCTCTGTCTGTTTTCGAGGTCACTTTTTATTAGTATGTTTTACACAAGGTGTTTAAAATGGGGGTGCAAAATTTGAGACGGGTACAGTATTCGCCAGACCTGGGCAAAAATGATTTGAAATACAAAATAGAAAATAATATTTCAAATAATGAATTATTCGAATTACTTTTTTACTTCTATTTTAAAAATGATTTAGGGAAAGGAACTTTATTTTGTGACAACACCCAATAAATCATTTCAAAATAAATTTTTATTTTAGATTACTGTTTTAAATAAAATAATGGTTGATTTTAATAACGATTGCTTCAGGGACTAAAATTATTTGCATTTAATATATTTATATTATTTGAGGAGACACTTATTCATATATAAAATAAAATAAAAAAACATTTGATTACTAGATAATCAAATAAGGAAACAATTGAGAGGAAAATCTTTTGATTGTTTATCTAAACTAACCGAACAACGTTTAGTCAATTAATATAATATATTATTTGAATACTTGTTTCTAAAATATTGTATTCAAATAATGCCCAAGTCTGATATTCACTAATGTCAATAAAAATACTTAATGTGCTTCCGTGCACGTTGCACGCTGTGTATAAATAAATTATCATTTTATCATACATTTTGTTTGATGTAGAACTTATTGTTAGTGATATCTGTATCTCGTGTCATTGTTACGGATTGATCTCTAAAATGTGGCCTGAACATTTTTTCATTTACGCATAGGTACGTTTTACATCTGATTGAGAATACTAAAAAATGGCACAAGTTTTCAAAAATACCTGGTATGCATTTGAAATGCATTTTCTACCTGTCACAATAATAATAATATTATATAATTAGAACAAAATAGCACGTATTAATTATAATATAAGACAAAACTGTTAATCATACTTGCATTACTGAAAATGTTATATTAACATTCTTCTCACGATGGAAGCAGATAAGTGACTAACGCTATCAAAATGAAAATCGTCTTTATTCCAACAAGATTAATCTTCGGATCTATGTTGATTACCCACCGAGGTATTTTTTGCACAACATTACCTGAAATAATGCTTGAAATAACATGGTATGTCGTTTCGTAATTATTTTGTCTTAAATACAATTGAAGAGTCCTTGTAGAAAACACTGTAAGTGCCAACATTGAAGACAAAATTTTATCGGCAAATGTCCTACGTGCCAATGGTAATACTATAATATAGAATTAAATTTTTGGCACTCAGAGTGTTTTTTACAAGGACTCTTCAATTATCTTATATCATTTGAGGAAATAATTTCGAAAATAATAATGAAATATATGAGATGGTAAAACAAATAATAAATCATGACATAAAATTTAAACATATTTATTTTTAAACCTTTGTCAGGCGAAATGATATTTCGAAATATTTATTGATATTTCGAACCTATTCACAAACTTTCTATCTTTCCTCCCTTTTCCTTAAACCAGTACTGTATTTGACGAGTGACTGTCTGAAATGCATAACAGTTGCGAGCCATAAAAGTGTCTTAACTAAAAAATTAAATGTATGTATTTCATACAGTCACTGTAGCGTTCAATTATATTTAGAAATACTGTCATTGCTTTTCGAAGCACATATACGATTAAAAGCATATTCCATCAAAATTTCAAACTACGTACTTGGAACACTTCATTTCATAACGAAGAGGGGACATGCTGTACGTGACCTAGCTAATCACAGACGAAAGCTTCGACCTTTTCGGACCACCGATAATGTGGTTGAAATTCATCAGCTTGTAAGGTGTTAAGGTTGAGGTTCATAGATAAACCACATCATGGGAAGTAACCGGTGGTACAAGCGAACAGGGAAACATTCTACACGAGAAAACGAATGGAAAATAAGGAATAAAACTTTGTCATTCGAGACTTCTTTTTCCAGAAATATACCTTTAAATATATGTATGTCGAGTATGTGTGTATATAAAATATTGATTGCGAGGAGACAAGGGAGCCCACCCACAACTATAAGGCTATCATTTAATTTTTATAAGAAATAAATACAATTTTCAAAAAATACATAAGTGTAAAACAGTACAATTAAAATTTTTGTGAAATAAATATATCATATATTTTTTAGTAATTGCAGTGTACATATGTTTAAGGGGGCCCGCTTGCCATCGGGCAAGCTGACACACTGGTCAATCCGCCACTGTATTTGATTGTGTTTTGACTCGACGGATTTCACAGCTCGATTTTTATTAGTAGGGTCACGTCAAATCTATCGTCTATAGTGCTAATTTAACGAGCATTTAACCATTAAGGGAACGAATTACTGTAGCAGTTGCAAAATTAAAAACGCCAAATATTATTAGGCTGATGCAAAAATAATTGTGGTTTCTAATTTTTTTTAATTTGGTGCAAATGTCAAACAATTGTTGACTGGTCAACATTTAGTTCTTCTGGAACCTCTCGAGCTATTTTTCGTGGATCCCATTAAATAATGGCCCTCAATTGATTGTCGTGCACCACAGAAGGACGCTTCCGTACTCATTACCAAATTTTTGGAACCAATATTGAGTTGTACGTTTGTTGATGGTCCCCTGGCCAAACGTTTGGTTGATATTGCAAGCAGCTTTCGCTGCTTTAAAACCCATTTTGAACTCACACAAAAAAATCGTTCGAACTTGTTTTTTCGTTATCTTTAATGTGACTGGCAGAAAGAAGCAAAAGAAAACGCCGAAAACAAAACCATCATCATAAAACAATACAGCGAATTTCACGCTTTAAAATAGTATATTATATGAGCATACTTAAAGTTAAGTTTATTCCAAAATAAGTATCAAAGATTAAGGTAACAGAAACCGACATTATTTTTTAATCAACCTAAATATTTAATACGTTAGAGAACGGTCGTAGACATTTACTTTGAGGAAGGCAATTATGTATGCAGCAAAATGATCAACAGTTTAAACAATTTCCAAGCTATTTAATAATGATTTCAGAAGTAACCTTATAAAATAGGTTTCGCAAGAAATTGAAAAATATTTATTGCATTATCAATCTACATAATATGCACAATTTTTATAACTACGTACATGATCGATAAAGTTGTTGGTGACCAATTTATTTTGGCGAAGATTGTGAGCATTGAACACCTAGTCAAAAATCACACAATAAAAATATTTTCTGAATACTAGGTATATTAAAAAGTTATATTTATCTCGAAGCCCTAAAAAGATACAAATTTAGAAATTTTGGGCATGGGGAGGTATAGGTGGAAATCAGAGCAATATTTTTCTACTGGAAGCTATATTTCTTAATTAAGTTGTCCCAAATTTAGATTGAAAAATACGTCTTTGGCATTCTCCGATTTTTAATAATGCACTCTCTTACAAAATCTCGAGAATTTCAAGAATAAACACGAAGTTCATATTGAAAAAATCGTATCTCTTGTAACTATCAAAACATTAAGATTAAATTTAAAAAAGTGGGAACGTTAAATCTATTATTTGAATTATTGTCTCTAACATCTTAATTTATTTCAAAATGCCACTTCACTGGGCAAGTCGATTTAACTCGTCACTAATATTAAAAACTTGCGGAAATTGCGAAAGATTGAGCATATCATTTGTTTCTCATTCCCACTACAGAAGTAGTATTCCTATCTTCTAGTGTTCCATCACATATAGGAACTTAGTAACGTAAAAGAAAAATAATAATTAATCTGTTTAATAATATCTATTTTTCAGCCAACTGTTAATTTATTTATCCCTATTATTAATATTAATATGACTTTCAGCTATTACTCTTTTTTAAAAATATTCCTAAATTTTGTGTCTATTTCTCAGGCCTCATTGTAGATGTAATCCCTTAACTGAGGTATAAGTGGTGACATTTTAAATATTCATGTTATTCGTTGTTGTACATGGTATTCAGTGCAATAAATATGTTTCCAGTACTGTATTTAAAAGAAATACCCGTTCGCCACGAATAGAAACAGAACGTGAGCTTAGAGTCCTGTAGCTATCTCGTGACGAGCTCACTGTCGCTGTCTAATTAACCTAATTGCAGCCGTAAGTGTTATCGGTCAAAGAAAACGGCAGACTTTATGACGCGTAAATTTCATTGAGGTTATCGCTTCGTTTCCTTTTCTGCCTCGTTGGTTTTCCACCACGTAGCAGTATGTAAGTGGTAAAAGTGTCTACATAGTCATCTTTCTCTTTAAGCGCGCGTTTGTAGTAAGATGGACACCTTATTTTCAAAGTGTTTCAAACCAACTAAATACGGAACTGAGAAAATCATGATGTTTTTTAATTACTTGAAACATATGTGCTTATTGTCAGATATGTTATCATTATTTATATTGAAAAAGTTTGTGATATAGTATGGAGACCTCGTGATATAAAATTACTAAGAAATATCGAAATTATAGGAAATATCCTCAGGTTTATAAGGAACTATCTAAAAACAAGATAAATGAAAGGTAAAGTAAATAACCCCTTATCTCAATCCAGTACCATCGTAAAGGGAATTCCACAGGGCTTAGTGTTGAGTGTAACACTACATATTCCTCGTAGCCATGAACAACATCATATTATGTACCAACAATTTCCCTCTCAGGTAACGCCTTTCTGTACGCAGATGACCTTATACTTATATGCAGAGAAAACTATCTCTTATCTACTAAAAAAATATTGCAAGAAAACCTAAAGAAGATACAAAACTGGGCCACAAATACTAGACTTAAACTCTCAAAACCCAAACTGAAATCGTCACATTTACTAGAACACAACACAACGTGAATATTAAATTCTTTTTTGATAATACTGAGATCAAACAATGTAACTCAATGAAACTCTTAGGTATTTTCTTTGACAGTAAGCTTACTTGGAAACAACACATTAACTATTTAAAAGATGACTGTACCCACTGGTTGAACAGTATGAAGGTATTAGCAGCTAATAATTGAGGAGCATACCATAATATTCTACTTACCACTTATAAGGCTATAACTAGATGAGAATTAGATTATGATTCAATTATATATAATTCAGCCACGTATTGCTACTGGAACATTTAGAAGAAGCCCGATGGTTTTGAAAGAAGCCGATGAATCCCATGTAAAAAGAAGGGAATTACTTAGTGTTACAACAGCAATAAAAATTGCTTCAATTCCCATGGAACACTCTTTTAAGAACACTTTTTCTAGAAAAGATACATAGTACCTTCTTTGACATACATACAAATTTACCCAACCCTTTCTATCACCGAATCAGAACTATGAACTAGAAATAGATAAACATTTATCAACCATACTACCCAGGAGAATTCCAATCTTTCCTCCTTGGAATAAATTAACAATTCAGACTAATATAGAACTCTGCAAATACAACAAATCGGAAACTTCCCGAGATATATTATATAAAGCCTTAGCTGATGAAGCTATTAAAAAAATACAGCAACTACCTATAAACTCATCTACTTATATACGGATGAATCCAAAATTCTTCAAGGAACAGGTTGTGCCCTTGTCTCTGATTCCACAACACAAAAAACTTACCCTAAATTTAGCAGACAAAAATTATGTCACTCTTAGTAATTCTAGAAGCGCAATTCTAGCTGTGAATTATGCTTTTTCTGATAGTCACTTAATTCGCGATACTCAAGAAACCTATCATAGAGTAACAGGGAAAGATTAATCATTATCTGTAATCATTATTTGGATTTCATCTTATACTGGTATATTAGGAAATAAAAAAGTACGCAGAGCAGTTGAAAGAAGTTACAAATTGTAGTTTACAATGATTTTTCGTCCCTATTACTAAATGACATGATTAAATATTATTCAGACGAACTTAAAACTAATTGGGAGAACGAATGAAAAACTTTGGTGTCGCCAGATTTTTTGGAGATTGAAGATTGTTTTCTCACTAAGAAGTTGTATTTAAATCTTAAAAGAAGAGGTCAGTCAAGTATTTCTAGACTGAGAATTGGAAACCTGCTATTTAAATGCGACCCACCGTCCTGTGATGTGTACAACACTATTATAACTGGTGGACATTTCATGATTGATTGATCCAAGTTTTGAACGGCTCGTAAAGAAATCCAATTGAATTAAATTTCAGAGTCAATCTCAGCGTTAATGGAATTTCTAACGTGATAACTTTCCTCAAAGAAACGAAGTTGCTCAACAAGTTAATATAAGTTTCAATTGATTCACTGCTCCAGTTTTTTTTTCACGCGAATAACCATCATAGGTAGTTGATGGGACAATTAAACTTCGAATTACCAAAAAGAAGAAGAACCTATGCTAAAATTTCTCATAATTGGAAAATAAAAAATTCTAATTAGAGCATAATAGCAATTAGAAAAACAAACATATCAGTGACGTTATCACAACTAAAATTACTTCTACCAATAAATATTTTTACATAATATATTTTTAAATATTGGTTAAAAAAACTTGTTGCATCATTTCACAGTCATTTTGTTTATGAAATGCAATTACTCATGTTATTTCATTTTAAGAAATAATTTAAAAATTTGTGCACTAGTTTACCCATGTTTGAAATTCAATTGGATAGGGACGTTTCATTAGGGAAGACAAATACGTTGAACACGAGGGGCCGTTTATCTTTTATCACCGATGCCGTAGGAAACGCAACGTTCCATGCCATCATCGCTCCGTTTTCTACATCGTGAGCGTTTTCTAATCAAATCAGGCGCCGCGAGAGCAACGCCACAGTCTTTGTATTCTTCGTTCATTCATTTTCATTACTCTCCTCGGATATGTCCGTTTTCTGTGACGTTAACCAACACGCTAAATTTGCTCCACAATCGATCAACCGATGGTCTTTGTCTCTATACGCTGGTCTGTTTGAAACCAGCGGGTTGAACCTCTTCAGCATTGATGTTCAAACGCACAACGTACGTCACGTGCGGAAATGCTCCAGTCGTATTTGTTGAGCACACTCACTGAACGCCTATAGGCGTTCCCCGAACGACCACATGAACTGACCGAAATGAATATCGTTTGTCAAGAAATTGAATTTTGGTTTGCCACATAATTTAATTGTACGTTCTTTCATAAACATGGTAAGAAGATTTAGATGTACATATTAGTAACATGCGCGCATTAGGAACAATGTAAGTTAGTCGAAAACGATGTTTTGTCTTTAAGGGTACTAGGCCGTCGTTCCTGTCAAAAATGAAGCATTTCTGTTTCAATGAATTACAAAGAAACAAATTGAAACTGAGACTTGTTCTTTGGCATGAAGTTTATTAACATCGTAAGTTTTAAAAACGTGTTTGTTTAGTGAAAACTATGCATCATATATGAAGCTACAGATGGATCAGAGGCTTTCTAAAAAAAAGTTTCTTTTGTTTTGTAGTGATAACTCAAAAACGGAGGTTCCAATCGATTCAAAATAAATTCGAGCATCTTTACAAAATGTGTAGTTTCGGACCAGACCTAAATTAAAGTTAATGAAAACTCTTATTCTTTATGAAAAGCAACTAAGACCTCATTTTTTGGGGCTTGGGGGATGGTAAAACCTCATCAATGGGGTTTTAATGGGATTTTAGTTTCTTTTCATAAAGAATAAGAGTTTTCATTAACTTTAATTTAGGTTTGGTCCGAAACTACGCATTTTGTGAAGATGCTCGAATTTGTTTTGAACCGATTGGAAGCTCCGTTTTTGAGTTATCACTGCAAAACAAAAGAAACTTTTTTTAAAAAGCCTCTTTAATGATCCATCTGTAGCGTCGTATATAATGCATATTTTTTACGAAACAAACATGTTTTTTTAAAGCTTATGATGTTAATAAACTTCGTGTCAAAGAACAAGTCTCAGTTTCAATTTGTTTCTTTGTAATTAATTGAAACAGAAATGCTTCATTTTAGACATGAACGACTGCGTAGTACCTTTAACCCTTCGTGGTCACACCTTATAATCACAAATTGGTCACATGGGGTTCACTGCAGTCCAGCGTCATTTTTGAGGCATCATTTTCGTATTTTTTAATCTTTTTTCGTTCAAATTCATCAAATTTTTTTATGAAATATTGGCAACTACATATCGTGGGGTGCGATACACCCCGTGTAACGACGAAGGGTTAATAACTTTTATTAGACCTGTGAATTTGGATAAATGTAGAAATTTTTTATACCTGGAGCTGAATAACTTTTTAATATTTTGCTTAAATGTCAAATATTTTGTTAACGTATTAAAAAAAATTATTTACTTAGAAAATGCTAACCCCAAGGACATGGTGGAGGTCTATTTTGAGCTTGTGCATATTACAAGCATGCAGTAAAGATTCCATACTTTTAGTTTAAATAATCGACGAGAAATATACGCTTACATAGTACATGCATGTATTTACATAACATGTATGTAAAAAGCATTTTTTCTTTTCCGAATCACTTAGTTAGAAATGGACGCAATTTATAGTTATTATATATTTTGAAGACATTTCATTGGTAATTATGCATAAAAGGGTACACCTCATCGCTTTTTATGAAATTTAAATATGTTGTAAAACTCAATATTCTGAACAACTTTTTCCTATAGGGTAAACTTGGCTAATTCGTATCTGCGCCTAAATCGTACCCCCGCTGTTTCTTTTAACCTAAGACAGTCAAAATCGCCCCTATCGGTAGAAACTGTATATAATAGTTAGCCATACATCACAATATGTATGTACCATAATAGTATGCCAACATACCACAAAAAAAAAAAAATATAAAGCCGGTAAATTTTTCGGGTACTTTTGACTAAAATTTTGCCATGATTCTTATGGATTTTGTACAATTACTGTTTGTGAAAATCTGTGAAACAAATTTCTCTGTGAAACTACGTCTATTTTCAAGTTTATTTCTTGATTTGACATCAACGAACAGTGCCTTATATTTTAGCGATATAGACTTGAATTCAAATTGACTTATGTGCCTATTTTGTACCACCGTGTGTAAGCTTAAATCGTACTGGTACGAACATACAAAAACAATCTAAAAAAATTGGATGAATCTAAAAAGAAAATCATAACCAGAAAAACCAAAGCAGCAAAGAAAACTCGTAAGAGGAAGAATACTGCCCAAACCAATATACAAAAGAAAGAAAAGAAGGAGAAAGACGATGAAAATGAAAGCTGCTTTTGTAAATTGTGTCAAGAAAATAGACAGGAAAATATAATACAATACACGCAGTGCAGAATGTGGGTACACGAGCTTTGCGCGGGAATAGATAGAAACACTTTTGAATATGTATGTGATGATTGTAGTAATTAAATTTCAAAGTACGAATTAGGATAAGTATGGTACGATTTAGAAACATTAATCCTAAATCGTACTTTTTTCATATTAAAAATAAATCGTTTTTATGAATGGAAGTTGATTTTTTTGTTCTTTGAGTTCATAAAACTGTTTATTCTATTAATAAAGAGTTGATTATTACTAATTTTGTTTCATTTTCCCTATTATTTTTCATGTAATAAGCATTTGTCCTTAAGGAGTACGATTTTGGCAAGTTTACCCTACATGTTACCGCCGCTCAATCTTCGTTTTCGAGACATTGCGAAAAACTTCTGTTGATTTATTCCGACGCAATTCATTCCACTTTTCAACTTGTCCCGGGTATTAGTTAGGCTAGATTAGTGCGAGGGCGCGCATTCGATCGCGGGCGCTTGAAGGGTTAGACCACCTTGACCAGGTCAAGAAATATCCCACCTTTGGGAATTTATTTCTAAGTGACAAAAATACTTTTATGCATAAAAATTTTTCAGTGAAGATAGACACATCTTTGAATAATATATACAATTTTAAATGCGTTTTTCTCGAAACCACGCTTTCCGAAACGGCGTACACTCTAACTTGAATAAAACTCTATGGATTTTTATACAATATTGCACAGATGTTCTTAAATGTATTCTGTACCGTCCGACCGACAATTTTTTCGATATTTTAATTTTTACCTGACTTATGTGTAAATAAAGTCCATTTTCTTACACTCGAAAATGAGTATTTTGCTTCAAAGTGTAGCTATTTTGTTATTTTTCAACGAATCGAAAAAATTGTCGGTCGGACGGTAGAGAATATATTTAAGAACATCTGTGCAAAATTGTACAAAAATCCATAGAGTTTTACTTAAATAACAGCGTATACCGTTTCGGTTTCGAGAAAAATGCATTTAAAATTTTCGGAATATTTTGATATTTGTGTCTATCTTCATTGAAAATTTTTTATCGATAAAAATGTTTTTGTCACTTAGAAATAAATTCCCAAAGATGCGATATTTCTTGACCTGGCCAAGGTGGTTTAAGCCCTTAAGGGGATATTCTACTCTCTCGGCCGAAAAATCGGGCACTTTTCGGTGATAGTTTTTATAATGAAATAAACACTTAACGTTTTCGAATTTCTGGGGGTATATTCTACCACTCCTGAAATACAAGAAAAAATCTTTATTGTTTGTTTATTTCATTTGTTTACATAAATATTTCGCAGAGAAGTTGGCGGCTTCAGAATTGCTGGCGGTTGAAATTTCGGACGACTTGATCATCGGAAATAAAAAACCAAAGATATTTTTAATTTACAGGAGTAATGCTATCTCGCTAACTACAAATATCTTAAGATTTGTAATATTTTCCCACATTTTATATCAATTAAATATAGAAAAGAAGTGCCACTTTCGGTATTTTCAACTTTGATCGACTGGCATTTTAATAATTTTGGTAAAAAAATTTTCTTTCGTGGAAAGCAAGATAACCATACTCCTGCGAATTAGAAATATGTTTGGTTTTTTTATTTCCGATGATCCAGTTTTCCGAAATTTCAACCGCCAGCAATTCTGAAGCCGCCAACTTCACTGCGAAATATTTATGTAAACAAATGAAATAAACAAACAACAAAGATTTTTTCTGGTATTTCAAGAGTGGTAGAATATACCCCCAGAAATTCGAAAATGTTAAGTGTTTATTTCATTATAAAAACTATTACCGAAAAGTGGCCGATTTTTCGGCCGAGAGAGTAGAATGTCCCCTTAAAGCAAGGTAGCGAACCGATGTGAGTTTGGAGATTTGAACCAGAAACTTGCGGATGCCCGTCAACACCCGTCTCTGTTCGGCGGTGCTGGCGCCGCCAGATATTATAATGACTCTGGTTCTAAAACATAATTTTTTTGCTAGGAAGAGGGTGCTTTCAAGAGCACCTGTTAGGTGTGTGGGGGCTCCCGTCAACATCCCCACTCATATCGGTTCGCTACCATGCTAAACGCGCCTCCCGCACTAATTTAGCCCCAACCAATACTACTTAATACCCAACACAAGTTGGAAAGTGGAATGCGTTGTGTCAGAATACTTAAGTCCAAAGAAGTTTTTCGCAAATATCTCGGAAACGAAGGTCGAGTGGCGGTAACATGTATATTGTATAGGGAAAAGTTGTTCAGAATGATGACATTGACAACATATTTCACGGTCATCAGAATAGTCAGGAGGACCAACTTCTAAATATATTACCGAAGTTTTTGGCGAATATCTCGAAAAGTAAAGCCGAGCGGCAGTAACATGTATATAGAGAAGTTGTTCAGAATGATGGCCCTGACAACATATTTCAAGGTCATGAAAATCGGTGATGAAACCCTAAAGTAAATAATTACCTTTCCTTTTACTAACCCGAAACCGTACCGAAAAAATCTAAACTAATTACGGCTCCATAAGGCGGAGCTGCCAATTCTTAAGAGATTTACACATTTTTTTATATTAAGTGTCTCAAAAGGTAGCGCCCCCCCCCCCCCCGCGAGCAGAATACATTGCAGTACCTACTAGTAGTAGTAACAGTTTCTCGCGAATATCTTGGAAGCTATGGCCGAGCGGCGGTAACATGTATAGGAAAAAGTTGTTTAGAATATTGAATTTTACAATATGATTAAATTTCATCAAAATCGGCGTGGTGTACCCTTTTATAATTACCATTTTATCTTTCTACCACCTTAATTTTTTAAGTAGTTACCAGTAATAGAAAAATATGCAAATTTAACAATATTCGCGAATGCATTCACAAAAAATATTCTTAATCTGAACTAATCATTACAAATATAATTACGGACGATTGAACACGTTGATTAAAAACGCGTTAAATTTTTCATAAATTATTTGTTTCTCGCAGAATTCTTTTCGGATTACAATAAGAGATAAACAATCAAATTTATAGAATGTTATCAGGAAATGTAAACGCGACCTTGAAAAATACTGCACTCAGAGCATAATTACTCAAAATAGGAAAAATCTGTATTTGGTCCACTAACGCCAGAAATAATGAATTAATTTCAGAAATCATTGGTTCCAGTCACGATGAATATATTATATATGAATATATCGATATTCTTTTAATAATTCCGAATTGTTCCGTCCACTGATTTTGTTTTATGTGGGCGTCGTTTCACCATTCTACAAAACAATGTAAATGGAAATTGTAAGTGGGAAACGGCAGTCTGCCAGGAGAAAAGGTCACCACGTAATTACGCCTGCAGCGTCAGTCACAGCTTCTGAAAGGTACATTACAAGGGAAGAACTTGACCAGATCGTATTCCCGTAAAAGGCTCAATTTATATCCGCCGTTGTTTTACAGTAGGTACTTCAATAACGATACGATTGCAACCCAGCTACGGAGCATTTAAATGTTACTCTTTGTGCAGAGGGAATTCTGGTATCCATGAGCTGTCTCTTGATTTATTTCAACAAAAGGGCATTGGAATCATTTTTCTTTTTTTTAACAGAGCGGATCCATCGCGAACGAGCTTCATTTTCTGTTGTCGTCGTAACAATAATTGCTTTCTCGTGAAACCTGCACTTCACCGCCAAGTATCATCGCGTGGTGCTTTATAGGGAATATTTCTAAAGAGGAATGTTATTGTTGCGCATTGGTTACTTAACGTGAATGATAGGTTCTAATTTTAACACATTACAATATCGATATTGCATACAGGGTGATCCAGTAGAACTAAAACAACTGGAACACTGCGAACCTTTATTCACCAATTGGAACATAACTTTGTGGCTTTATAGAGAGACTTAAGCCAAGAACAAAGGTATGTTTCATTCGTGCCCAATCGCCCTTTAAGGGCGTGAAAATTAACCCCAAAGTCAAATAGATACTCACAGTTTTTCACGTATAACTCCTAAAGTATAAGAGACAGAAAAACATGTTTCAAACAAAAGTTTAATGGTGCACTAACCGCTGCAAACTTGCGTTAACAAAATTTTGAAAATAGTTTTTTCGTCAGGTATTTTTTTTAAACACTTTTCAAAATTTTGTTAAGAGCAGTTTGCGGCGTTTATTGTACAATTCAACTTTTGTTTAAAATTTTTTTACTGTCTCTTGTACTTTAGGAGTTACATGCTTGATAATCAATTACAGCTTATATGCTGTAAGCATGGTAATTGGATGTATTTGTCTAATCGTCAAGTCCTTTTTTAGCACGCGAATATTAGAACTACACATTAAGTACTTCTTTAGTAGCTGTTTATTCAGGTTTTATTGTACTTATTCTTTTGGGTGGACTGCTTAAACTAGAAACAAAAAGCAGAGGAGATTTATTACTACTCACACCATACAAGGGCAGCAAGAATCTGAACCTGTAATTCCTATACAAATATTCATATCCACTGATATATTTTACAAAAATAGGTACACATGCTCGCTAATAAATTAAATAAAAATTCTTGATGCACAGGTCATCATGGGTCACGCAACTGTGCTGCTGGAAGGCTACACTGCTTTGTAGATATAAAAAAATGCTCGAAATAAAACTGAAATTGCTTTGAATCGGCTATATGGTGCACAGAACATTTGATTCATTTTTTAAAGAATTTGCAATGATGCCATTTTAGACATTTCCATGGTTATTTTTTCCCTTTTGATATAGAAATTTGTAAAGTTGCCGATACATGTAGTTCAAAGTTCATCGATATAACACAAGATGGATTGATTTTCAGCTTAAAAATTCAATACGAAAGTATCTCCTAAGTAATTAAAATGTTCTATTTTTGATGGATTACCAATTATATCATTAATTATAGTATTGTAGATAAAAATTAAATAAAAATGCAAGTTTAATTTTCTCCTTTTACTTGATACTCACTCAACATTTTTCTAATCCAAATTTCTATTTACACGATACAAATTTGGATATTTTTGTCAAATCATTTATGTTATACAATAATAAACATTTCAGTTTCATTTGTATCGATGTAAGAATAAAAAATACTAAACGGATGATAGTGTAGATATAATATTGTTAACATGTACCGAGTGTCCATAATGAATGCATATTGCATCTGCTTTAAAAGGTTGATATCTACCTTATTTGCACAAGACACTAAAATGCAACTACTGAGTATGTATTTCACATTAACATTAAGTCACTGTTCTGATCTGTTCTCACGAATACATTCATAAATAAAATTACAGAACATGTGACAACTAGTTTATTTCCTCGATTTAACACCTGGTATAATATTCGTCGTGACAATTACATAATATAATAATATTGCTAAGCAAGGAAAGTGCTGAAAACTATAACAAATTCAAATTGGTCGATTTCTTGATTGCGAATCAAAATAATGACTTAAAATGAATCAACGGCCTGTTAAATGTTCAATGTAGCACTTGTTTCACTCACCGGAAATACGGACGAACACAGCATTCTGTTCCCCACTGTCCACCGTTATCTCTACGCTTCTCCTCTGCAACGATAAGAGAGGATCGTCGATTAAACTTTTCTTCTTGAATAACCACTTATGTTTGTCAGGTTGACAAGATAATAATACAACCGCGACATTTCTTTGAAATAAACTGACTTATTCTGGTATCTTAACATCTCGGAGGCTTACAAGTTACATTCATTGCATAAAAATAGTACTTATAATATAGAACTATCACGTAAATGCATTTTTTAATATTATTGGTTTGGCATACTTATATCTCAGCGTGCATCGTAAATTTTTATACAAATGAGAGGACGGCGATTGTTCGTATATAAAAAACAAATGGAATTATAGGATATAGTTTATTCACGCGATGTTTCTTATTTGAGAAATTCCAATTTCATCATGATTTAAGTACATACCATGCATGATTTCTAGAATAGCGTCTTCAAATTACCTGTTTGGTAGCGCGTTAACGAATATTGCTAAAATTCAAAGTGATAGGAAGATTGTTCCTATTTATTTAATGCATTTTTAGGACATATTTTATTAAATAGCTGTAAATGAAAATACTTTTAGATGAACAAACCTGGTACACATTCGGTGAAGAATATTTCTAATTAGCGGATTTTAATTTGTATTAATATGTACACGCTGAAAATGGACCTACGCGTAAGTACATAGGTACTTTTTATAATATGTGAATAATTTGATATTTTTATATTAAATGTTAGTCCAAAGATTTTTCAATTTTGAGCTCAAGCCATTGTTTTTTACTCACTTATACTGTTCTTCATACATGCATGTTAATAAGTCATATAAAACTTACTAAGGTATTGTCAAGCTCGAGGAGGTACGTAGACTTTAAATATGCAAAAAAAGTGTTTGATGTTTTGAAAAATTATCATGTACAAGCACCCTTGACGGCTTATTTACTACTTTCCGTGAGCTTAAGAAATCAATTAAATTTCATATTTATCAGCGACAAAACTATAAATTATTCCATCCAGAGATTTATATCCTACTTATGATATACTGTTTTGATGGTCGAATAGTTGAAACATTTAAAACAGATAGACAATGAAAGTAAGATTGCTACAAAAGGTGCGGCCATCGAAGTATTAAGCTGCATTCTCACGTAACTCACTCGTGATACAGAAAATATGTAGAGCCACGCCCTACACGTGATACGAGCAGCACAATACACACTTAAAGTATTGAAAAAAGAATGATTCTTTTCCAAGAATACAATTGAATTACATTTAACGAAATAATTTAATACGCGTTTACATTCTTTAGATTTAGTTTCACATTTGGTTTATTAATATAAACTTGATTTTTAAAAGCCTCTTCCATATGAATGCTTAGAAAACTGAGGTCCCTCGATATTGTTTACATGGTTTCAAACTTCTTAAACTATTTGGCTAAACCTTAAGAGTGTAATTTCGCTTAAACTGAGTTATTGCTGCTAGGTAGCACAAAAATAGTTTATCTGTAGCCATATATATATATATATATATACCTATAGATAAACTATTTTATAATAAATATATATTAAATATTTATATTTCGGACATAGGTATGTGAAATCAATGCCTGATTGTTAAATCAAGTAGCAGTAACTGTAAAATATTAGTAATAAAAGGCGTAATCACAGTTAATTTTTCAGTGCTTTTTTAACGGGTTTGTCACCAATATTTCGATACCTTTTTATCCAGATTTTATATTTAACCTAATTCGATTTATATAAGATACCGATGGCATAACACAAAATACTAAAAGCCATTTATCACAGAACCACCTTTTCACCAGATATTTAGGACGTTAGGAATATAGTGATTCTTGGGAATTTTTTTCTAAGACACTGTTAAGCAGATATTTTCCAAACTTTCAGGGTATTTTAGTTCACAGTCAAACAATAAAAATTAATTTTTTCGTTACATAGTGTTCGGTAGAAATTGAGATATATGAACACGTTCGTAGGGACTCGCGTATAATTACATTTGAATCGGCTAATGTACCTAACAAACGAAAAAAAGTTCAATGTTGGGAAATTGGTGGGACTTTAAAGAAAAAGTTGCGATTCTGCCTCAAGATATTTCGTACTATTTATGGAAAGAGTTCTTCAATTTAATTTATTTATAAAAAAACTTAGGTCCATCGACAATGTAATTATACGAGAAATAAGAAAATCCTTGGTTATTTTATTTGCGGGAAGAATTGAGGCCACCAACATAATCGCAAATTGGCAACTCCGCCGCCCAAGTCCCTACGAATGTGCTCATATATCTCCATTTCTACCGAACACTGTGTAACGAAAAAATTAATTTTTATTGTTTGAATGTGAACTAAAATACCCTGAAAGTTTGGAAAAGATCCGCTTAAGACGGTCTTAGAAAAAAAATCACCTTATTCCTAGCGTCTTAAATAGGGCTCCCCCTTAACACGGCAGAAGTACTCTACCAATCATATCGATAAAAAATCGTCTTACAAACGCAACTCCAAAAATGCTTCCTGTCCGTCTTGTAATCTTTCAAAGTTGCACATTGGATAAAAGGGTCAATCATTCGAATGTAAAGTATCTAACTATTATTTGACATCACTCTAATATAATAGGGGAATGTAAACAGTCGTCGTTAGACATCGAATACCGATAAGGACAGTATTGGTTCGTAATAGTAGCGATAACATAACGTTGCAATTATAGTAACACTATTTTCATCAATTTTTGGGAACATATTAATATTACAGAGGATCCTTGCCCACGTCGTGAAATGGCTGATAGATTTGCACTCCACGTATGAACGACCGAATGGAAATAGCAGAAAAGCTCAGCATCTGTATGGAAAAGCTTCTCCACGGCGACGTTGTCCAGCTTAAATCACATTTGCAGCAGAAAAGATCCTTCCTACCTATTTACACTATATAATGTAGGTCGAGCCACGTTCAAATAAGACGATGCTTTCAAGCATGTCCCCTTGCTCAAAGAACCCACTTCGAAAAGGCTGCAACTTGAAAAGAAGCGTTTGCAGACGTATGATTGATTCTGATTTTCAACAACGTTTTCTAATGGACAAATATGTTAGCAAATTTTGTATGCAGTAGTAAGACTTTTATCTGTCGAACTTAAGTTACCAAAAGCTCTGATCAAGTGTCGATGATCTGAGGTATCAGTATTTTATATTTAAAGAGTCCTTGTAGAAAACACTGTAAGTGCCAAAAATTAAATTCTATACTACAGTATTCCCATTGGCACGTAGAACATTTGCCAATAATTTTTTTTTAATTTTGGCACTTACAGTGTCGTCTACAAGGACTGTTCATTTCATCAGATCACTAATGAAACTACCAATAATGTTAATAAAATGTCGAAACACAATTTCAGGAGGGTAGGGTTTAGGTTCGAAAATCTAAGACTGTGTCAACTGCAGGTTATATCATGTTTGCGGGCAATTTAACCTACGATCGAAGAAAGAATCGACTGTCGAGACCGCCTACCCAGTCACTTCAGCAAGACGAAGCTCACCTATTTCCTAAACTGGTGACTTATGTAAGTGTCTCGAGTCAGGAATTATTTGGAAAAAGTAGTGATGGGTTCGAACGCATCACGAGTATTTTTGTTTGAATAAATATTACTTGATTCTAATAAAATGGACCTTTGGTATTGCATTGATTGATGTTCATAAACATATATTAAAAATTCAAACATCAAGTTTCATGTAAAGAACCATAGAAATTAAATGTTTACTATTTGTTACATTTATTAATATCATTCGTTATTTTAAATAAGCTTACTGTCGTGTTTAAATGTATTCAGGTATTCAAGTTTAGCTTTTTGAGTTAGCAATTTTAAGAGGCTGCAATTTCGCTTTTTAATTAATATGTACGATCACCTTGTACACAAACACGCGCGGAAGAGAAGCTTCAATCTATAGGAACCTGTCATAAATGTAAATTATCAGTTTAATACAGTATTATCTGCAGAGAACATATTCGGCAATTTTCGAAGTCGATTTCCAAAGAAAACAATGCCGCAGGAGAAAGCTTTCCTTCACATTTCTGACTTATTTTTGGATGTGAAATCACCCTCCCGATGTTTGGTCTGGGGTTAGGTCTGAGTCAGGGTCTCAGCTTTTTCGTTGGACGTGAAAGGTCGAGCGAAAAAACCATATTTCACATTCTCAACCTATTTTTGTCCAACGAATTACATTTCTGTTGCTTTCTCACAATCCGCATACACAGATCCCTTTCTCTAATAGAGAATACTTAAAATATTAAACAACATTGGTTTTGGACGTAGCCTAATCCTTCGTTCTACTGGTGTCGTTCAGAGAAACGAATACTTCGAACTTCGTCCATAAAAGAATCCATGTCGCGTGCTATCTGGAATTCCCTCCATTCGGGTAAACTTTGATAAAACGTAGCCGCGGAGAGAAAATTGTCCCCGACGTGAATGCGGGGTCGGTGTCAGGACAATGGGAAACGAGCGAAAAAAAGAGGAGAGAAAGAAGAAAAGCGAAGATTCAACGGACAGAGGGAAACAAAGAGTGCTTGGGAACGAGAAGAGAATTGTGCGAAGTCTAGGCAAACGCGACCCGACAACCGATAGATCGACCTGCCAGTATTCGACAACTGGAACTCGCTGGCAGACATTTCACTGGCGGATCAGGCCGATTGCCAATTGCAAAATTGGGGCGACCTGGATTCGGATTCACTGCGAGGTCCCCAGGTACGCTGCTGTGATGCAGGGACGAATCGCCAGCTTCGTGATAGGCCTACGAAAGTGCCGAGGAATCGGTGAAGGAGCGGACAGGGGACGTGCTCGTTAGATTGACAATGTGGGCAAGACAAGTTGGCAGAATTTGTGGGGACAGAAGCAATTTGGACGGGACACTTGAAACGTGATAGAGCAATCTTGTCTGTTACGAAATTTAGAATGTTTTCTTCAACGTGTCGCTATGCTGTAACGAATTGTAGTTATGACGTGTGTATCCTTCAAATCTTCTGTGACCTTAGAGTGACTTCAATTGAGTCATTAATGGTGTCAGTTGAAACTTTTTTTCAGATGATAATTATTTAATTTTATCAGGTTCGCATTAGGTAAATTTGTATTATTTATGGAGGGAACGTAATGCTCCTGTGTGTATGGTATTGTTCGTAATGAAGAAGAATAGTATAAGAGCTATCGATTACTGTATTTATTTAATGATGTATAAAGAAAATTAAAAGTTTTGTGGAAGATCGTGCTGAAAGTAGAGAAATTAATTTGAAAATTTCCAGAATAGTTTTATAACAGATTATTGCCTGGAAACACTAATTTGTTCGATTGTATTCATACTTCTTTCTTCTCTTTTAATGTTAGGTAAGAATTTGTAAGCTGGAAAGATAGTTGATAATTAGGGAACACAAAGTAGATTATCCATAATTCAGAATGAGAGGAGTTAGTCGAGATCCCGGAAGTTCTCTTAAGATTAACGTTCCACTTAATATCTGATGAATTATTAAAACAAGAGGTATAAAACATTGCGTTTCCTAGATATGGAGGAAATCATGGTATAAACACGCTCTTCATGAAAGAAAATAGTTTAAGGGCACTCCCCGGGCAAATCACGCGAAAACATAGGTGACTTTTATGATTTTTTCTAGAAAAAAGAATACAGTGTATGGTTTTAAAACCTTTGCACTTTATTCTGCTACACATGTAGAGTATAAAACAATTTTTTATTTCATTTTTGCCCACCCCTGCCTCTGATATGCAATGCGTGCTGCCTCGTTATATAAAAACTGGCCTGGACCGAAATATTAATTTAAAACAAAATGGCGGCTATTTAAAGTTGAAGTCCTAACTTTTTTCGCGTGATTTTTGCCCGAAAAAATCAGGATTTCAACTTTAAACAGTCGCCATTTTGTTTTAAATTAATATTTCGAAAGTTTCCTCCGTTAATAAGAGGATACACTAATATACTAACGAAATCTTTTTTGTTTCTGTTATTTTAGATAATCTGGTTCCGAATGGCAGTGCTCACCGCAAATCCAAATTTTTAAAAAGGCTTCTTAGATGTCGGTTGTTACTTTGTTATAAATGTAAATATTTTCCTACGAAAAAATTACCAAATGTTCTTTAAATGTTGCTCTTTTAAGTGCAAAACTTCTGTAAAAATATATGCATTCGCTTCTTAAAAAAAATGAAAATCTGACTAGGTATAACCCCTTAAATTAATAAATAAATTTTTTCATACAGAGCTTCATTTTTGAGAAAATGGGTTTTGAAGAAGATGAAGTACATGTGTGTATTTATTTAAATGGTTCGATTTAGTGCGATACAGTTCGCTACAACTGTGAAGTACAGTGCAACTTACAGCACAAAGAGATTATTCCCTCAAAAATTCAAATAACAACGAATTACCTAACACTTTTTTTTAGAAAAAAAAACATATTAAATTTTTTCACAAAGTTGGCAACTTTTAGTTGAAATTTAAGTTTTTTTTAAATGAGATATTTTTGTAGTTAGGGAGTTATATTTATACATATGGCCACATTTCCTATATTTTTGTATCTTTTTAAAGCAGCGTTGCCTCTGCCAAATGAATATATTTGAAATGTCAGTCGTGAGCTACAAAAGTGTCTCCTGTGAAAAGAATCTTAAGTCTATATTTAGTTAAATCAATTTTTAAATAGTAATGCTAATAATATTCAATCTAAGTTGCTTTTTCTTAGTTTAGACTGTTTGATGATGACAGTGATGACTACCTATACCGAAATTTAACGTATTTAACAATTTGACTCGTTTTTAAATACCTTTGACCCGAAAAAAGTTGTATATAAAAGAAAATTTATTCCGCAATTTCAATTTGCTTTTTCGCAATCAATTAGCCTGAATGTTGTCGTACCATTATTTCACTATACCTTGAATGTTAATTCTTTTATGTTAAGCCACGTTCCCACGCATGACTTGCATGGCAGTGGAAACCATTAGGACGCCACTTTCTGCGTGTGTCATTAAATAGTGTCATTTGTAAGCACTTCAAACGTGTTTTGTGTCACTACTTCTATATTTATATTAATAATACGACTTTATTACACTGTATAAAAAATTGCAAAATAAAAAATGGAATGAGGACCTTGCAGCAAGAGGGAGTGGAGTGGGTGCAGCACCATTTTGGACAGTTTTTGAGTTATGGCGTGTACTATGTGTAAAAAAATTCTACATCATTCGGTGCAAGTTTGATGCAAATCGGATACCAAATGAGCGATTTATTGCAAATCTTGAATCCGTATTCATTACTGTTTTGCGCAATACGAATGCTCTACATTTGAAAAGTTTGCCAAAAATAGAAATAAAAATTAAAAAAACTACTACTTATTGTGTGAAAATATATATTTTTCAATTAATGTTCTCTTTTTAATTTTAAGTCAATGCAATAATTTTATAAACAGTTTTTCCTAATTTACTTGAATTTGGTAAAGATGGAGCTGCACCCCTCTTGCTGTAAGGTCCTCAAATCAAAACAGATATAAAAAGAATAAAACGAATCGATCAATAAAGACAAAGACAAATAGTGGAATAAAGCGCGAGATTAACCGAAGACAGATTACGTTGTGATTGAATTATTAAGAAATTCAATTATTCAATGATTTTGGTACATATATTTTCTTTCGAAGACCCTCAATAGAGTTCGAGTAAAGATAGCAGACTCGAGAAATTGATACAGTATTTTGTGAAGAGCAGGCTGTCAAGGTTTCTCAACAAACTCCAGTAACATCTATAACTAGAAGTATAAGCCTGTATTACAATGTATCCAGTGTGATCCAATTTCCTTGGAGCATTCTCTAGGGTGACGGACTCTAGATAGATTTAACGAGGCTTCTTTCGACTGTTCGAAAGAAGAAAGGGTGTCAGAAGGACGTTGGGAAGAGAGCGTGGATGGGGTGATTTACGGTTATTTTCTTCCCTGGAAATTGTTCTTCTTCGAAGTGGAGTACTTTGATAGAACTCGTATGACGTACTTAGGAATAATTCCATACTTTGCTGAACTGATATGATTATACAGACTAGGACATCTAGTGGTTTACGTTTGGGTATCTCTCTTGCGTTCAATCTTACGGCAAAGTGACAATGATAAAAGTTGCTCAGTTCAAAGGGGAATATATGACAGCGGAGATAGCTACGCATTTTCTGAAGGTTGTGATTTGCACTTGTGTTTAACAGTGCCTTATGCCCTCCAATATCGACAATCAAATCGTAATGATAAATACGTTGTTATATGATGGATGAATTTTTAAATATTTATAAATATTTAAAATATTTAATTTCTAATATGAAATAATATTAAATATTTAGACTATTTAATTTTTAATATTAAATAATATTAAATCTTTAGATTATTTAATTTTGAATATTAAATAATATTAAATATTTAGACTATTTAATTTTTAACATTAAATAATATTAAATATTTAGACTATTTAATTTTTATAAAAATATTTAAAAGAATTTAAATCTCTTTGAATAAAGCATATACTGTACTACAGAATTTTAAATACATTTGTCGAAAAATATTTAAATGTAGAATAATAAGCAGAATCAATCCGTCTATGAAAAGTGGTTCCATTAAAAAAATGCAAAAGCGCTGTGTAACTGCATCATTATATATATATTATGAAAAATCTGAGGTCATAGGAAGATAGACCGCATTATAGGTACTATTTATTCCAGTCACTTTTCTCCTTTATCGTTTTATCGTGGTGCACCCAATATAACATCCTCGACACCGTTTTATGAAACGGAGATTCAAGATCTGTCTTGAATTGAAAGAGAAATAGATTTGAACGCAGAATTCAGAATTATTTTCGAGAACGAGTTGGATATTTGCACATGTATTGCACTTTCAATCTACTTAAATTACTTAATTATCCACGATTATTTACTGCTGCTAACTGATGTTACTGAATTCTTCGTTAGAAGATATTACTCGAAAATTATAATAAAAAGAAGAGCTTGTCTTTATTACGCACCAGCAAGCAAAGGAAACGAAAAGAGTACGAAATTAAATATATAATATGCAAAAGTGAATTTACATGCAACAGGAATATGTAAAGTTTGAGGTTCAGTGACCTAAAAAATCTTATCGTCTTTGTTTAGCAATTGTAATTTTTTCTACTTCTTGTCAGCTTCCATTTTTGGAGTTTGACAATAAAAATTGGGAACACATCGCGATGTCGGTGGGAAAATAGTACTCATAAAAATAGAATGGTCAGAACACCGATTTCCGCGTCAACGATTGTCGTATACTGTTCATTTGACGCGGGAGTGACGGGAAATGTCAGGAAATCACGAAAACTCAGTGAAATTATTTGCTACGCGGCCAACAGATGTGCGGTTCGAATCGTTAAAAACTATGGGCAGGCTGAAACGCGGGCCCTGCGATGCTCGAGCTGATTTAAATAAATTAAACGGAGCTGCAGTAAAACTTAGAATCGTGATAAATAATTAATCGAATAAAATACTTAATTTGCCGGAATCGCGGCAAGCGTGTAGCGAAATAAAAATTCCTTGTAATCTGCATTGCAAAGTGCTCTGTACGAGTAGGAAGATTCGAGTCAGCGCAATTCCGTTTCCTCCACTGAAATACAAAAGAGAAAAGGAACGCACGAAATGAAAGAGGAGAACGGTTGATCGAGAACGACTGGCAATTATGTATTTAGGATTGCCTTCCTTATTTCCAAGGTGTTTGAAACGCCGCTAGCATCTTCTTATCGACTTTCATATTCCAATCTACAATATCGAGGCAAATATAAAAATCCCCATTGCACCCTTTTTTTCTTTGGCTCAAGAGTCTACGCCGTTGCAGGCAATCTCGTTACAGCAATAACTACCCCCAATGGAAAGAAGAAGAAAATTAAATAACAGTTTCAATTGGACACTGAACGTAAGATCCTAATCAGGACCTATAAATGCTACATTTCCAACGAGATCAATTGAACCACGAGAATGTCTTATGAACACTGTGTTGCAGTTTCGGGAAAGAAGTGAAAACTCGAGAAGAATCAGTTCATAATCAAGTATGACGTGTACGCTAGAAATGGGTTAAATATGTTAATTATACGAATGATGAATTTTTGTCTCTCGTCTATTTCGCTGTGAAAATTTATATATTTTTTTTCAACATTCAGAATTCTGTACGGTAGTAGAAGGTATGCAGGAAACGCAATTTAGGCACATGAAATGTAGTACATAATTAAATTGAGGGATCCAATGGAAAATAGGCACATGCCACCGTTTTATGACTTTAGAGGAAAGCAAGTTGAAGGAAAAATTGTTTTTATAGGAAATGCGGTACGAAATTGTAATTATTTTAAACGGTATTTCAATTAGATGGTAAATGACAACTATTTTGAAATTGTAGCTGAATAATTATTTTCATAGAAAATGCGGTACAAAATTGTAATTATACTTGAATTAGACAGTAAATGACAATAAATATCAAATTTTAGCTGAAAAATTTATTTTATTCGGTCGCGTGTTCCCAAGGAGCCGAGTGGTATGTGTCTAATTTCCACTGGGCCCCTCAATTTTCAAGCGGTGAGATTCAAACATCTAATCTTATGTTTTATACTTACCTATATCTACTTTTTAAGAGGGAACTTTAGTGTAACTGCCCGTTTTTCAACGCCATTCCTGGAATTTATTTAACAAAAACTATAAGTTTATACTATCTGACGTTTTGCCTGCATGTTTAAATTAATAGCCAGATTTTTTAGAGCGTTTTTATCGCACATAAATCTGTATTTTTTATTTTCAACCAATGCTGTTATGCCTTTGACACCAATGAGTACACATCACTTCGAATGTCTGTATCTTCGATATTTTTGCGAATTTTGGTCCCCAATTTTCAGGAAACATTCATGACATATCAAACACTGAAAATAAGAAAAAAATTTTATCGTTTTCGCATATTTCGGTATATGCCATCCCCCCTTTAATGTTTAAAAAATAGTCCTCGAAAATAAAAATTCCTTTTTTTGTACGCCTTCATAAATAAAAAATGTTCTAGAAGCATTTAAACTTTCAAAATTTGAGGAAAAAAAGTTTTTTCTAGTTTTTCGGACTTTTTTCGAAAACCGTTTATCGCACGAGAAAAAGTAGTACAATATAAAAGATGCTCCTTGTCCGGATCTACAACTTTGGTTTGACATATTTTTTTATTTAATCAATAACGTAAGCTAAGATAACCGCAGCATGCATAACGTTTTATTGAAATGTCCGTCTTTCATCACTACATATTTACATGTTCCTACCATTACTATATTGCATACCTTTGAAATTCTCAGTTTTATGTAATTTCTACGATGTACTTTAGCTATGTCTGATGTGTTATTATGTAAATTAACATGTGTGCCGTACATCCAACGATATGTTTTTTTATTAATTTCTGTGAAACAGCCTCAAACGCCATTCTGATTGTCAACAATCTTGTTCAGTGAACCTATACGTTAGCACAGTGTTTCCCAACATTTTTGAGTCGCGACCCGCTTTTATAATCTTCAAATAACCTGCGGCCCCTCCCCCTAATATATAGGGTAAGGTAAATTTAACAAGGTAAAGAGAACACGTTAAAAAATAGGTATTTCAGATTATAATTCTAACTTAATAATATTAAAAAAAAAACGTGGTGATCCCCCAGAGAACACTTCCCACCGGTTGGGAATCACTGCGTTAGCAAATTTTTCTGCCATAGCAATTATTCTGTTTGTTGAACAAACGTTATCAGAAGACAGTCAAGTGTCGATGACCTGAGGTATCAGTGCTTCATCAGGCCAGTAACGACACTATCAATAATGTTAAAGCAGGCCTGCCCTTTAGGGTGCAAATACCTTCTCAAGTTCTGGGACCCAGGCAACGGCTGAGCGCGAAACTGTTACCTTGCTAACCGTTGCGTGGGTTTTGGGAAAACTGCAAGAGTGTGTGTGCGCCCATACGCGTTAGGCCCAGCTATATAGACTCGTGGTACGAGCCATTATGGACCCACGCACAGTCTTGCAGTTCTCCCGCAGTCCATGCTGTGGTTAGCAACGTAACAGTTCCGCGCTCGTCTGTTGCTCGGGTCCCAGAACTTGAGGAGGTATTTGCACCCTAAAGGGCAGGCCTGTGTTAAAGTACAGGGTCAGCGTTTTATCTTGCAACCCGCGCTCGCGCGAACTGGTAAAATGGCAACAGCGCCTCACGGACGCATTCCACTACAACCATGCACCGGCCCGACGGGGAGCTGCCAGCGACCGCTGGACAGCAGTGATGCCCGAGCTTCGAGAATTTTAGGATGGTCTCTTTTAAATTAACGTCGCAAGCAGCTATTCAGAATTTCCCGGCCCAGGTTGAAGAATTTGGGGCATTTTTCATATAATTTTTTAACTATAAAAGATGCAATTTTCGCCGCAAAATGAGGAAAATTATTCCCTCAAAATGATGGATAATTTAACATATTTTACGTTTACTTAATTTTTTCTTTTATTAATTTTTTAACTATAATTTTTGTGAAAAGCTTTTGCAAAATGTTTATTTAATACTGTATTTAACGCTCTTTTTAAAATTCATGGTGTTGATAAACAATAGGCTAGTTGTTTCCATATCATAACTTTCATAAATTGAGAAATTAAATTTTTCTTCAAATATGTGTTAGTTTTGCAGACCTCAGAATCTATTGTTCTGGTTTTCTTTTTTATAATTTTAACCTTAATGCAGTGCACGCAAAGATCGGACGTAACGGGAGCTAATGGGACGTGTCTTTGATTGTAGCGGTGTTTGAATATTTTTTCTAGAATTTTTGTGTTTGAATGTTTTATCTACTCAACGCCAAGCCTATACGTAGAGGGGTATAGCGCGGCGGTAAACCCTGTCGGAGCTAAAATTTTTTAAATTGAGACGGGTACGAGATCAGTCGACATTATTTTCAAACCTCATTACAGTAATCTGGGGTGCGAGTGCAGGTAAACCAATCATAAAAGTGGAGCGCGCGGCTTGATTATCTGGGCCCGGGAAATTCCCAATAGCTCTTTGCGACTTTAATTTGAATGAGACCATCCTAAATTTCTCGAAGCTCGGGCATCTCTGCTGTCCAGTGAGATGGGCCGGTGCATGGTGTAGTGGAATGCGTCCGTGAGGCGCTGTTGCCATTTTACAAGTTCGCGCGAGCGCGGGTTGCAGGATAAAACGCTGACTCTGTATGTCGAAATACAGTTTCCAAAGGACATGATCAACGTCAGAGAACCTAAGCCAGTGACAACTGCAGGTTATATCATGTTCCTAGGCAATTTATCCAAGGATCGATGAAAGAATCGGCTTTGGGAACCTCTTACTAAATATTCTAATAAGTGGAACTCTTACTCCACACATTTCCTAGAGTCTAAACTAATGGTAAATGCTTAGAGTCGGGAATTATTTGGTTAAAGTAGTGATAGATTTAAACACATCGCGAGTATTTTTGTTTGAATGAGTATTATTCGACTCTAATAAAATGAAATTGTGGTATTTCATAGATGGATTAATGAATACATATATGTCTTTGATCCCAACATTAAGTATTTATGTAAATAATCATTGAAATAAGATATTGTTATTTCTTATTCATCATCTGAAATACTTGTTATTTGATACATTGAGTAATATCGTTATTATTTGAAATAACGGTCATATTGCATGTAAATGTGTTCAAGTATTTATTTATTTTTAAATGGAATTATTAGTCGGGTACTGTATTTTCATTTAAAAAGAATATATCTAAGTTTTGGTAATGCGAATGTCCACCATTCTTCGAAAACAATGTTTCTGATATTCCACAGGAAAGTTGTAAAATGTTTTTAATACTTCGCTCAAAATATTCGGGATAGTACAGTTAGTGCAAGGAGTGGAGGCTCCCCTTCTCACCCCTTTTCTCTCTCATTTAATCATTGTAGAATAATCCAAATTCTGGCACGAAAAAGTAATTTTTAATAATATTTCAGTACTGCCACATACGGAATCCACTTTGCATATTACTTTACTGTACATCACAATGTATCACAGTACTCTTAATGGTCTTAATTGTTTCCATGGCTTCACTGCTGATTAAAAATACAAAAGATTTTGCTTGCGATCAAAGTCGATTTTCCATTTGTGATCGAACGACATTTGGTTTTAAAAACGACGGCAAATTTTTTTTTCAAGGATTTGGTTCAGCGCTCGGGGGAATACGAGCAGGGAAACACGAAACTCGAAAATTCATCATCGGTTTTTCGACTTCCCACTCCTGGTCCCTTGACATGTTGGCCTTTCGCTCTCCCCTAGTTGTACGATTCCCTCGCTATCCCCTTTCTATTCGCAACTTCCAATATTCGACGGGTGCAATAACGGAAAACCCGTGAAAACTTCGACTGAGCGGAACAATACTTTGATGTGCATGTTCAAGAAGGAATAGAGGTAGACATGTATATAGATATAGAGTGGACATGCCTCTTTTCGTCACCAAAGGAATACCGGAAGCATTGAATTTCACTGGAGCTTAAAACTTAATAAAATATTTACGCAGAAGTACGCGATATTTAAGTAAAAAAGAGAGTTCTAATTTTGGAAAATTTTGTAAAGTTTATTGAAGAGTCCTCGTAGAAAACACTATAAGTGCCAAAAATCAAATTTCTCAGGAGAGGAAAAAACTTCCCTGACTTTAAATTATTTATGAAATTTGATTTGTTTCGATTGCTAAATTTCCTATTTTTTGCATTAATATAGTTCGAATTCATAAAAAAATAATTGTATATGTAGAAAACCCTGCATGTGCCACCTCTTAGTTGTAGAAAAAACTGAATGCTGAAGGTGTTTTCAAGCACTGTAGGTGTCAATCCTGTTTACCAATCGCTTAAGGGGTCATTCTACTTTGAACCGCCGACAAATTAAGCTATTTTTAAAGATATTTTTCTCAGTAAATTATGTTAGTCTTATATTATATAAAAAAAATAAAAATAATTTTTGCAATTTGTTTTAATTGTTTTATTTAGTGTCAATTTGGCACCTAAAAAAAGTGGTATGTTCATGACGTAGGTGATTTCCCGGCTCAGGCTTATCGGGAACAAAAAAATCCAATAAATTCTTAATCTGTATGAGTGACGCTATAGCCCCTACCTTAATTAAAAATTTTTGTTGAAAAGTAACAAAATGGTCCCGGTTTAAAAAAAAAGTTTAACATAACACCCAAAAGGATGCATTCACGGGTCTTCCATGAGAACAATCTCGGTTATTTCTCGACAAAAATTTGTAGTTGAGCTAGAATGTAGAATGTCCCCTTAAGTGGCTCATACATGGTTTTCTACAGAAGTGGTGTTGGACGTAGCAGCGGTACCATCTTTTAACACTATTGTTAACTTATTTACAAAGGAGAAATTGCATTACAATTCTACAGTACTACCATTGGCACGTAGGACACTTTCCGGTAAAAAAGAATTTTTTTAATTTTTCCGGCAAAAAAGAATTTTTTTAATTTTGGCACTCACAGTATTTTCTACAAGAAATCTTCGATTAGTCTTAAATTTAAGTGCTATACGTAGAAGGTAACCGTGGTTACCGAACGAGAAAGGTACCCGACAACTTCAAAGATATCCGTATTAAGGCGGATTCATACATAGGTACTTACATATTAGTTCCATGACGGTTCAGTACCGTCAGTGACACTGGTCAGTGGTTTCTTTGTGCCCGGGAAATGATATTGTTTACCACTGACCTCACATTACAGAACTGATACGTATGAATCCGCTTTCAACCCTCACAAGGCCGATACCGAGTTCATTTGAACCCATGGCGAAAGTACATATATACTTACGTATATGTTCGTCAAAGTAAGCAATTTAGAACGTAACAAAATCAAAATCTAAGATCAAAGCCTGTTCTGAGAATTGTATGAATGAAATTATATTATGTTGACATGGACGTCATATGCGCCATCGAATACCAAGTTGTTCGCTCTCGAAGGATTAAACGTTAATCGATGAATTTGAATCGACTTCAACTTGTTTTAGTTTCAAATAATTGTCAGGCTTGGAATATATTATGAAATATGTGCCGGTTATTACGAAAGTCGAGCAAGTAAAAAAAAACTGAAGATTGAGATTTCTCTTATTTGATGTTATATTGATTTATATTTTAATATTATGAAAGAATTGTTGCAAAATAGGCGTCAAGTAAGAAATTACATGATAGTGTCACTTTCATAATGAGATGCGACAGTTTCACGTTCATTTCGATGGTGGTGTTAGTCATTTGTTTTCTGTAAGTAACTTTTGAAAATGGAAATAATTACATGTAGAAAAACAAAAGGAAAACGCGAAATATACTTAATTATGCTGAAAATATGAGAAAAAGTCGGAGAAACAATGGTAAAGAATACATTACCAAAAATACTAAAGTTGTTAGTGACAAAGTATATGAACATGAAAATTGTTTTTGTTCGAAAGAATGTTTACATTTATTAAGTTCCGAATATTGAAAAAACTGCGTTTGAGCACTTTTGGAATTTGGGAGACATTCAAAGGTTTAAAAAAATCATTTTCGTAAAAGTTACAAGTTTGGCATTCGAAGAGTATATACATATGTTGGGAAACATTTTGTTCGATAATGGAAAAATATTTTTTAATTAGCCTAAACGCAACAGTTTAAATATCTCGAAACAAAGAGTACACGACTTACACCACTTTCATAATCACCGGCACATATGTGAATTCAATATTCAAAATAATGTTGGAGGAAGACATGCATGCATGCATGTCCGATCATTTTCTTCGTTCCTAATTCCAAGTCTAGCGTATCGTATTCCTTGAATCACGTTCCCATGTGCGTGCCCGATAAACAGAATTCCCTATCGCCTGGTTGGGTTATGCAACGCTCATACAACCACAATACGCCGGCAATATTGTGGACTTATAAATGGAAAGCAGCTTATTGGGGTAGTTGTATGCACAATGTGCTCTACGCTTTACGAGCCATAGTACGATTTCAAAGGGTAAGATGGAAACCAAAATGTCGACGACTAAATATTGGATTGCGTAAGACTGTAAGGGATTCATTCGCGTTTGTTTCTCCGAACTTCGTTGTGTAGCATCAATTTAATGACTGATTTCTATTGCAAGGGAGTGTTTTTTAAAATTTTCGGTAATACTCTCGAAAAAGTGTACCACTGCAATTTATTGGGAGGGGGGCGGGAGGGGATGTTGTTGGGATCGGGAATAAAATGAGTATTTTTCAGATTTGTTGTAGAAAAATCTGTGCAACCAAATGAGTTCAGGGTTTCCATACATCTGATATATGTAATGAACAAATTACATATATTTCCTTTATACTCAAAATAACACGTACAAGTTATAATAATACTAGGATGGGCGTGGGACGTGCCTTCGTTTATTTGTTTAAATTGCTGACACTGTGAAAACCGCAACCGCTGAACAAAAACAAAAAACGGAATGGAATTTTAATTACTAACAATTCAACAGCTCGCCTGTAAGATTTTGTAGACAATTCGAAAGGTTTTACTTTGTAGAAAACTAAATGAACACACGCGAAAAATTATTTTGTCCCAGCATTTCAATTTCACATATTGAAGGTAACATTTTAAGGATTAACCACTTAGCGATGGACGGTGCACGTCACTGTTTTGTACAAGTAAACAAGATTTGGCGTGTTGATAAATCAATTCCGAGAATACATATTAATAAACTAATGTTAAAAGTGTATGTAACAGATGGCACACATCTCGTCAGTTATACAGAATATTAAACAAGGGTAGGATATTTGTCCAAGATAGATTTCAATTTTTTAGCTATATTCTTAATTATAATATCTTATATTCGCCAAAACAACTGTAAAGCAGCAACCACCTCGCTTATTGTCCTTATACATAACATTCTTATGTTTAAACACAACGCTAAAAACATAACATTTTAATAATGTTGATAACTTAAGTGTAGCAAGCTAGATGACATGAATCGGGTTACAGTTTTTCTGCGTTTACATCAGTATTTCAAAAGTTGCCTACAAGTAGAACAACAGGAAGGAATCGAACACACGTATATGAACTTTTTTCATTACTTTGATGTGTAAAATCGATCCTGAAAAAGTGACCTACACTTTTTATTTAACACCTTGCACATCTGCATAGATTACCTTAGTGTTATTCAGTGTAAAATAGTTTCCTATACTACGCACAATTCTTCATATCTGTCGTACAATCATTAAAGCATAGCCCCAATTTTTTGAAACCTGATAAAAATGTCTTACATCAATTATTCGCTATCCTTCTTAAAATTCCACTATTTTGCCATTTTACGTCACTAAAATCACTATCTATAACGCATTATTATTACCTGCAATCTACATTCAATTGCTAAAAAACAAATACACAGGTTTCACAGCAGAATAGTGTATTGTTTACCTTCCACAGTTCGAAGCAAAGTGCAAAATAATTTCAGAATGAAAATATCAAAGAGGCTAACATAAATGCCCGAATTAAGTAGATCGAGATTTTTCCGTAACTACGTAGGCGCATACTAAATACGTGTCCATTACTAATAACATTCCAAACGGGTACAATCCCATTAATTGTATGTGTATGAATGTTTAACACTGTATGTAAACTATTCGATTTCTTCCACTGCTCATTTCATCCATTTAGATATAGAGTTATTAACTCTTCGTGGTCACACCTTTTTATAATCACAAATTGGTCACAGAGGGTTCACTGCACCCCAGTGCCGTCTTATCGTTTTCGGGTGCCCTGAAACGAGCTCCATATGTGGCCCTCTAAATTATTCTAAATTAAATAAAATCGAAAATACCGCGCTAATACGCGAAGTATATAGTTGTATGTAGCTTTTTCTTTATTTTGGTTTCGTGTCTGTACCTTTATGTACTTTATGCTTCTATTACATTTACGTAGGCATTACTTGTATAAGTCTTTCTCTAATCTGCGCTTCATCGCTCAGCGTACCTATATAATATATATTATTGTTTCTTGTATTTATCAAAGGGCTTCCGTTTAACAAAATAAGTAAATAAATATGCCATCAACTCCGAAACGATTGAAAAGCGTGCCACAACTGAAATTCCACCAGGATGTCTGTACCAGAGTTGGGCAAACTGTAATCTAATTACAACTTACAAATTACGATTAAACTGTAATTGTGTAGTTGATTACACTTTATTTTCTGTAATCGTTAATGCAGGTGGTTGACCACAATTTTATCAACTACCTAAATTAACGATTACAGAAAATAATGTGTAATCAACTACACAATTACAGTTTAATCGTAATTTGTAAGTTGTAATTAGATTACATTTTGCCCAACTCTGGTCTGTACCCATTCGCATAGTATGTATTTTTCCCAATGCTTGCGAAACACGTCTCGTAGCATCGCTTTAATTTGATCACGGGACCATTTATCAGACTGTCACGGAAAGAATAATAAATTTGACGTCGGTCATATCTGTTTCGTGATCGTCCATGAGAATCTGGTTCCCAGCCAATCTTGCAAGGATCGTTCCAGCTATTGCTAAACAACACCGATTCGTGTTGAACACGGCTGCTCCTTCAACTCTGCCCGCCTTGCTGTGTACGCACAAAAGAGCCTCCGTAATCCGAAGGACTTACCGCGCGTATAATTAATGTGCAAAGCACGTGTGCTGATGCGATTATGTAAACTAGGCTTCTGTCCTGTAATCGGTCTTTTTTGCAAACCTGCAAATCTTCGTAGTAACAACTTCATTTATTGCACCATGGACACTCCGCGCGAGGCACGATATCGAGGCATCTGCAATCAATTTTTGCAAATCGTCCATTCGTTGAAAAATGTGTATTCGATCATAGATAGTAGAACCCAAATGGCATGATTCTGTATGAAAAAATAGGTGGGAAAAATGGAATAAAATTCGTTCATGGTAAGTTTCCTTTTCGAGAAAAATTTTCAAAGCTTGCCTGACTATAATCGGAAGAATTTACCAGTAAATATGGTACAACTGCGAATAAAATGGATCCTCGTGCAGAAATAAATCGAAATTGCAGAGTAGGTTTGTTTCAAATGAGACTTGATTTTTTAGAAAATCGACTTAAAGGTGGAACCGATCTTTAGTCAGGTGCACGTCTGCTTGACGAATTTTCGAAATCGATTCGGAATGTTTGAATATAATCATTATAAATATTACTGTTTTTACGTAGTATGCATTATTTGCGTTCCTTGCGGTTTGTCTTTCGCACAACCTATTTCAGTTTTTACTGGTCGTGTATAAGCATTAGGAATCCTGTTTAGCATATGAATGTTACATTTATCTTTTCATTTAAAATGCCATAAATTTATTTCTATAATCAGCTGTTATTTCGCCTTTGAATGGTTTATAAATACGCACTATTAAACACGGAATTACTGGCGATCATGTTTCACAGTTATATTACAAAAATAAACGGTGATGAACACCTAAGGAGTTAATGCTATTAACTAAGTGGAGTTCTTGAATACTCAAATGCTCAATTTATCTACACAATTATTGAAAATTCTAAATACAAAGCTTTCAACATTAAACCTGGATAAATATCGCGAAGTCTTGTAAACTTCAGAGTTTAAAACACGTTGCTGCAGTAATTAGTTTGGTCTTGGAATTTCATACCGCCCCCTGTATTCTTATATTTATGCTTAAAGATATTTTTTTCTGAATTATCGCAGTCTTACACCAACCATGTATAAAATAACGAATACACAATCTTTTTTTTTAGAATTACAGTCATTATGACTCGTATACTAGTATAACAAATTTGATTATAGATACTATTTTTATCGTCTTTTCGATATTTCGTTGAGTTACATGTGAAAGAAATTATAATCCACAATAATACATGGGATACAGTAAAATAAAAGGAAGAAAAAAGTTGATCGTGGGGTCACCCTGAATACCACTAGAAGTGGGCATTAACTAAATAAAAAATTATTTAAATAACGGATCAAATAAAAGTTACTCTAACTTTGCAGTATTTGACGAATGAAGCTAATTTTTTTATTCGACGAGAATTTATTCGTTGACCTGAGTCAACTGTATTCGACACATGACGAATAATTTTTTTAACTTTTATTCGTTATCCGAAATTTAATTTAAATAAAACATTGCCCATCTCTGAATATCATCCTTCGTTTCTTGGCGATAGAGAACGGTGTGAAAGAAAGAAGTCTCCTATAGAAAAACTGTAAATTCGTTGTTTAACAATAAGCTGAAACTTTTCAAAAACCACTGCTGTTGAAATTCCACAAGATGATTGCACCGTGTTATTCGAAACAATACGTGTGAATATAGTAACGTCACTACACTCACACAATTTTTATTGTACATTTTAACGATACAATCATAATTTAATTCAAAGTTTCTCATAAATACTTGTGCTGCAATTTAATTATTACTTTTAAACACAAAATATTAATAATTGTATAAACGTGCGCGATTAACTTGTTAATAAATATAGTATATTTATTTCTTCATTACTTGGAACTTACATAGACTAAGTAGTTGCAACACTTGAAACGCGTGTACTAGGATCTTACCAAGTGTGAGACGAAAACGTCAGGACTTGTATAATACCTCTACTGTTGTTTATTAGTTAGATAGTTTAAGGGTTCATGCCTAGCTGGCAGGCGAAATAGAATGAGATTTTCTGGAATTTTTGCGGAAAATCTAATGTATATTTTTTACAACTATTTGCTTAGTTTAAAAGTACACATATTACTCAGTAATTTTGTTATAGGAAAATATTAAAAAATGAACGAATAACAGCCTCTCTCCCGGAAGCTAATTTTTTAGCGGTGGGCACAATTTCTCCGAGTCGGATCATCTGAAATGGAAAAGTGAAGAATATTCTGTTAGTATATGAGCTTATCAGGTGCGTGAACGAAGGATTTTTGTTTTCAATGAAAACTCTAGTTTTAATTCACGAAAAACGAACAATTCAGACATCGAAAAATCATGATTTTGCGTTAAATGGGCGCCATTTTATCTGTAATTATTTTTTTGAAAAATCCTTCTTTCACTCACCAGATAAACTCATATATTAACAGAATCTTCTTCACTTTTTGATTTCAAATGATCCGGCTCGGAAAAATCATGCTCACCGCGCAGCGCCATTATAAAAACAGCGTTCGTGAGAGTGGCTGTTATTCGTTCATTTTTTAATATTTTTCTATAACAAAATTACTGATGGTTGGTGAATACATGTACTTCTAAAGTGAGGAAATAGTTGTAAGCAATATACATCAACTTTTTCAAAAAAAAATTCGCCAAAATGACGTTGATAGTACATAATAGATTTAATAGTACATAATAATATAAAGAATATAAATTTACGCTTCTACTGCGTTTACAATTCTCACACCGTACGAACAAACAAACGAAGAGCGGGATGCCCTGGAAGACCACTATCGATAAGCCGCGTCTTCTGCTATAAATATAAAAATGCTGTAAGGCTAATTTCCAACACCTACGTCATTTTAGAATGACACTAGTGTAAATGGTTATGTCATATTTACTAATGAAAATTTGTTTGCAAAATATTATTCGACATAATGATTGATTATGACAAACTCTTAGATTATAGAACGTGATTTCAAGCATGTTGTTTCACTTTTAACGTTGCTGGGTTTATCTTATTCAAGCAACGTTGTTGCACTTGTAGCAATTTATAAATGTTAACAAACGGTATCAAATACGATGCTCTGCAGTCTGCCAGAGGTCGGCTTTGATAAATTAGCGAGGCGATAATGCAGGAATAATAAACGTGTACACCGAGTTAAAACAGAATTATTAAACGCGCAAACGAAGCACAAACTCAAAATACAAATGTCCATTCTTTCAATATTGCATGAAGGAATAACACGTTAATAGTCTTTATAATAATATTGCTTTGGCCAAAAAGTATTCTCGTGTTTTAATAAAATTGCAAAAACAAGTTCTATACGTAAAACCAAAAACATTTTATATATTCAGTGTCTCTCCAATTTCCCGAGTTGATTTTCAAAGTTTATTTGTGTGCATGCAGCTGAAAGTAACCGTACTCATATATTGTAATCGAAATGTCATATTATTAAAACACGAGAATACTTTTTGGTCAACTCAATATTTTGAATTCCACTTTTTGAAACCATACCAAGTATCCTTGACCAGATTTAATTGTTCATTTAATTGTCAAGAAATTGATGACAGTAGCGTTATCTTGTGCAAATTACATATCACGATAAAATTTGTACAAAGGACACAGAAATGTGATGTAGTTATTTAAAAGAATATATTGATCAGAAATAAAAAGTAAAAAAATATTATTGCCTTCTTATGCGACATTGTGCGTCGACGTGGCACAATGCTACATTTGCAGAACATTAGTATTATTCAATGAAATTATTTTACCGATCGATTTGTGGTTAGTCGCAGTCGATTCTCGTTTAACACGTAATTACCATTAAAATAACGGAGTGCCTCTGCACAAAGTTATAAACTGCGGCGGAATAATGGGTGACACTTCAACATTATGCATGATAATACCGACGATGACCAAGACATTAATATTCATATTTTAATTAAGGACAATACACGTGTGTAATCAATATCAGTTCTCTCGACGAGAATCAGATTACCCTAGCTCCCTACAAATTTCACAAGCTAATTGGATTCGGACATAAAAAATGAAAATGGACGGAAATTAACATGATATTAAATATTAAACCATGTTTCCACGTCTCTTTATGGCGTGCAGTCTTTCAAATGCACTTTTTTGCATACGCAGGAACGTGGTTTTAGGTCTTCTTTCTCAGAATAATCCTTGATTACTTCATGGTTCTTCCAGAAATTTTTATAAATGATGCAATTCTAAAAATGGAGTTATTCGTTACAAGATTTCTCAATGTTTACGTTGCTAGATGACTTAAGCCACGTTTCCACATAAACAATGTGTGCTACAGAACATATTTGGGGTACTAAAAGAGGATTCTGTTTGCATGAAAGAGGTGTCTAAAGTCATGTTTCCAATAATGCACTGCACGACACTGAGCACACTAAAAAATTACCTTCATACATGTAAAAATGAGAAATAGCAGAGAGTTTGCTTATAACGAACAACGCGCAACAATTTACTATTTAAATACGTACCATGTATTTAAAACTAAATTATAGAGGTTGAGGCATAACAAATGCAACAAGATCGAATATTTTTAAAAATATTGCTGATGACAAAAATGTTATTGGACACAAAGTTCAAAAGTTTTAGGGAACGTGTTTTCTGAAAGAATTTACTTTTTTATGTCAAGGCGTCGAAGTGATTTCAAAATCTCTAAATTTTTCTTTCACAGAATTACATACATATATGTTTTTTGGATCCTCATTCGATCAAATTTAATAACCACCGTCACTGAAAAGTATTCAAAATCAAAAACAGATGAAAAGCAGTTTAATTCCTTATCTATATCATATTCGTTTTTAATATTTCAAGATTCAAATTTAAGTTGCCAATTTAGAAACGAAATAGGACGGTAAAACGAGTTACACACCGCTTCTCGAATAAGATATCGATTTATGGTTCAGTTTACGACGCATCTGTGGAAACGTTTAATACTTTCAGAACCTTTGTTCATCTGAATGGGTGCAATAGAATTTAAAAATTCTGCCATCCAAACAGCGAGTAATTTTTTACTGTAAAAGACCAGTACCGCAGCGTAGCTAGACACTGTTTACCAAATACCAGTGTGTGACGTTAAAAAGAGCCACGAGGTGCAAACCTCTTCTCTATAAAGGGCAAACCTATGTTTGCTGTACAAAGTGGAATCTGTATTCACGTTTTCTAAAAGGTCAGAACTATTCCACGTTTCATCCCTGTACTAGTAACCAAGCGTGATTTTTATCACTTTTTAAAATAGAAAATATTATGATCATGAAAGTAAGAAAGATATGAATAGGGATAAGAAACTTAATAAAACCATTAATTACTATGTAAGTGGGCACTGAATTTTGGGAATATGTAGACTTCAAATGTCCATTTTAGTTGACATTGCATAATTGCAATTGCATAATAGAAAGAACAGTACTAAATAGTACAGATTCTAAGCAAATAAATTAAGTAAAATAAAAAAGTTACATATATTCTCGTATAATACCTTCAAAAAATCTTTTTTTAGAATCTTTTTTAAAGAAAACTGTAACGCATAGGAGAAAAAATCTTTTTGGTATTTATTTATACATATTTTAAGATGATAATTTTTTTATTGTTTTTTTCCCATGTTTGTCTTGAATAAATAAGTATAATTCTGACGGTGATAAAAACACGGTGTACATGATATTTCAAAATAGACTCATCTGAAATAAAAAATCGAAAGTTTTTCTTCAAATACCTATATGAATATGGGTATCGTAAGACCTAATATTACTGCAAAATAATGAAAATTCGATGATTGGTACATGTTTTAATTTACCGGCTTCGGGGCACTTATACATTACAATATAGATGGATCCACATGTAACAAAGAGATCGATTTAAATAACTAATCGTAGAAATAATTATGGCGTACTAAGAATGTCTGCAGACGTCTGGAATTATATACTACGTAGGTGCATTACAGTTGATTTGCTACTGAATCTTAATGAAATTTCGTGTTCATGTATAAATATTATGCATATGTACATCGAGGATCTGAAAATGCTAAAACAATGAACTCGATTTTCTTTTAGTACTTTGATACTGAACAAATGTAGAAAGCGTTGTTTATAGGATAAACACTGCACATTTCACTAACGGAAGTTAAGCTGTGAATGCCAACGATAAGTAGCAAAGTAAAGACATATAGTGTACCTACAATGAAGAATCGTGATTTTTAAGTAGCGAAAGTATGAACGAAATCAGTATACTGTATTTAAGCATTTGTTTTCCTCCCACAGAAAACGTTGTTCGAATAATAGAAAATTGGGCTGTGTTCCGTTAATCGGTGTTCTTACAATTAAATATTCTCTAGAAAGAGCTCTCTAGCTTGGTATATATAGTATAAATAGTATATATAGTAAATAGTTGGTTAGAATTAACTCGTTTTGTCTATAGCAAATATGAATAATTCACTGATAAATAAATAGAAAATTTATTTAAAAACTAGTATTATTAAGCAGGCGAATTTTTATTTTACTTTACTACCCGTATGTAATAAAAATGGCAGAAAGATCAAAATACGAAAAAAACATTAGGTGACACATGCAATGTTTTGCACGGAGCGCAATTTTATAATATTAGCGATAAGTTAACTCGTCCTGCCCAGTGAAGTGGCATTTTCAAATGGCGCATTAACTCGTTTGCAGCTCTGAAAAGGTTAATCGTTGCTCATATAATGAAAGGCTTATGCGTTTAACACACTGTTGCACATACCGCATAAATTCGAATCAAATTTTAAATTTCAAAATTCCGAATTTAAAAAAGAAAGAAAAACATACAAAAATTCTACTTATCTTTTAAACTACCAATTCTATCCAACTCACGTCGTCATATATGTAAAAGGGAAGCAGAAAAATAATGACCGAAGAATGCGTCGAAACAGCCCACGGACTCGTTCTACGAAGGGAATCGCAAATATCCCCAGACCACAAGGAATCGACATACATGTGTACCCGTCTGATGTTAGGAACGCCCCAGAATAATTGTCTTATCACCGATGCAACCCTAAACTCTGCGAGTCGGAGACTTACATGACCTCCGCCACATGACGTGATATTTAACACGCCCGCAATCTTAAATCACCAGGACTCGAAGGCCTACAGGTCGTCTGCCACTCACAAGGAGAAGTGTTTAAGCCGCGTCTACATTTGTTACCGCACCTTGCTCTGTTACCGCGACCTGGTGCCTAGCTAACTGATCATGGTAACAACTGTAGAATATGTCTGACGATGTCGGGCGTTCCCGAAACATTGACGTATGCGGTAACAGAGCGGGGTGCGGTAACAAATGTGGAACCGGCTTTAGGTGTCCGCCTTCGATTGTTTTGGTTTTTGGTTATGTTTCAGAGGTCCGAAAAATAAGAAATAGAGTAGATGTACCATTTGTGGCCACTGCATCATTTGTGACCACTGTCTTATTTATTCAAATATATTATGTATTCTTAGGTTACTTTCATTACAATGAATGAAGCTGTCTAAGATGGGTTATGTTGGTAAATTTTTTACTATTTTCTACTATTTTGTTTTTCTGTTTTATTTAAGAATCATACGTGAATGTGCAAATCTTTGATAACTTTCTACATCCTTGCAAACGGTGCCTAGCATACGACTGGTAAGGAAACAACTAGTTATTGTATTTAACAAGAGAATGTTTATTTATATTAAAAAACAAATATTTTTGAGATTTAAAAAAGAATTTCAACGATATAACCAAAACTCTACTGGAATTAGGCACTAAGAATGGTACATCGAAAATGGGATTGTATCTTTTGTGGCCACGTAATGGCCATAAACAGTCCACGGTACAACCATTTTTGGTCAGTAGGCATTCTCATTAGCAACTGATCGTAGAATACCTAATTATTGTAAAATTATTATACAATAATATTGACAATGACGTTAGCGAAAAAAATCTTCTAAAGTTTAATTTAATTTTTCTGAAAAGTAGACTCATTACTTTTAACTGCCATAGATAATAACGGGACGTAGAAAGAGAAATTCTACAAAAACAATTTCAATAAACATTTGTAATAAACATTTGTAATGAATTAAATGCTACAATTCTTACTGTGGATCTTTCGTATTACCAATTCTATAAGTGGCCACAAATGGATAGCCGGCTGGCCAAAAATGGTACTCTAGTGGCCACAAATGGTGCAAAACAGTCTGGCACGATAATATAATGATATTTTAAATAATTATGTTTAAAACATTGTTCAACTTAGAATATTTTAATTATCTGTATATTCCGGATTACACTTATATATTCTTTACTTTTATGTACGTATTCTTTTTTAAGTTATGTATCAGTGAATGGTACGGAAATCGTTCAAGTGGCCACAAATGGTACATCTACCGAACGTGTCTTTCTGTTTTGGCCCGTTTACATGTTTATAGGGTGAAGCTATCCCTCAAAGTTCATAAGAACAGCTACAAAAGTATCTAACGACAAGGACATCATCCATCCAGCAAGTATGAACTTTGAAGAGTGGATTCACCCTCTAAATATGCAAACGGGCCAAAATAAAAAGACCAGTATTTTTTATTATTCCTCTAAACAGTCCAAAAACTAAAGCAATTCGAAGGGGGCACCTAAAAACCTCTCCTTTCAGTCAGTGCGATAATTAACGATATCTTATCACTCAAAACAACCATAGATTCCAAAGCTTGGAGACCTATGTGACTTCATTCGTCAGCCACTAACGGACCGCCATACCATTACTTTTACTATTTGTGCAACCCTAGCAGCCAGCCCCAAGTAAGTTAGTAAAATCGCAACGAAATATCACGCCGAATCTCTGTCGGGTAGTACAATGGTCAGCGTAGATACATATTTCAAAATCAATTTGTTGCCAATCCGCCTCCAGAGTCTTTGCATTGGAGAAACCTCCTTGGAGCCACCTTCCTGCATCCAAATCGTAACACCGCCCATTGTTGGGAAATCCATCACTAGTTAAATGTACAGGATCCTCACTTGGGTCAGCAAGGATGTGTCCTCTTCACCGGCGTTACCGCAGAAGGAGTTAAAACCTTGCAACTGTTTCCGCTTCGACTAACAAGGAAGCACTGCGAACCCGCACTCACCGATTGGAAAGCGACTTTGTGGGTTTATATATGGCCGTTTAAGGGTGTGAAAACTAACCTCCAAGTCAAATGGGTACTCCCATTTCTTCGCGTATAACTCCTAAAGTATAAGAGAAAGGAAAGAAAATTTCAAACAAAACTTTAATGGTATAATAAGCGCTGCAAACTTGCATTAACAAAATTTTGAAAAAAGTTTTTTCCGTCAGGTAGTGATTTTTAAACGGTTCTCAGAATTTTGTTAACGCAGGTTTGGAGCGCTTATTGTACCATTAAACTTTTGTTTGAAACATTTTTTTCTGTTTCCACTACCTTAGAAGTTACACGCGAAAATTTGTGGGTGCCTATTTGACTTTGAGGTTAGTTTTCACACCCAAAATGGGCGATTGGCCCCGAATGAAGCATACCGTTGTTCTTGTCTTGAATCGCTCTATAAACCCACAAAGTTGCGTTCCAATCGGAAAGCGCGGATTCGCGGTGTTCCCTTGTAAGCTTATCTCTGCTGATCGACGTAGGCGAATTATAACGATATTAAGAATAAGTACATCCGAATCCGCCAGATGTAGCATTTCTAGATACTTCCTGTGCAGAAGGGACCATTGCTGTTATAAATTCCAAGTGCACGCGAAACCACCATTCCAGCATGTAAATAAGGCCCCGATAAACTCCACAGGACACTTAGATTCCAACGTTCGGCGTTACGACGTCATAATTCTGTTACTCGCGCGCCTATCTCGCATCCTTTCGTCCGACGTGTAAAGCGTATTTCGTATTTAAAATAAAGTTTGCTACTTAGTTATGACACGAGTGTTTTCCTACGTCGTAACACCGTCCGTCCGTCCGATCCTACCTGTGCAAAGACGAGTCTCCGCGCGCGCGGTCTGTAAATCGCGGCGACTGTAAAACGGCTAAGATTAACTCCGGCGTGCGGTTGCGAAACCGGAAAACGGCCATTAAGATCGGTCGAACGATCCCCAGAGAAACGGCCACCGTCGTTGAAAACGGTTTTAATCGTCCCGTGATTTATCCGTCGGATCGGCGAGATGCGACCGAAAACGTAAACGGTGCACTCGGCCCCGGTGTGCTTTCACGGAATATCGATTGTTGTCTTTTCCTGGCGTATCCGGACTAGCGCACGCCGCTGGCTCCATTGATTTTACGGTTCTCCCCGACGGCTCCGCATTTTCAAAGGGGATCGACGAATGTTTCGATAAACGTGATCGATAAACGCACCGGAAAGCGCACAGATTAATAAAGGCCCCGGCACACATATCAGTTTCGTTCCAGTGTGCCAGTGGTAAGAAGAAGAGGGAGTAGAGGATCTTTCCTTGTTACTACTGGCACGCTGGCACGGAACTGATACATGGGTAGAGGCCTTTAAGGGGGAATATTATTTTATGAGCTAAAAACATAGCAAAATTTAGGATTTTTTTTATGAACCTAGCATTTCGATTCATCTGAAATTTGGACCATGTTTTTATGCATTCTTGGAGAAGTTGCAGTTTTTTATTCATTTTTAATAATAAATATAAGAGTTATGCGTCACGCCGCGCATAACTCGTCCGCTGGTTTGCATGATATTTACCTTCCAGGTAATCTGAAACCGAAAAATGAAACGGCGTTTTACTTTGTACATACCTATGTAGCTTCAATTTGATGAACCAGAATACCGCTAAGTTCTATACTTCTTTTGTTACATACGAAAATTAGCGCAAAATTAGATAGCAAAAATTAAAGGTGCAGACCTTTCAGTTTGAAAACTCTGCACACAGATCAATAAATTTTTTTGTTCTTTGCTGATTCATCAATTTCAAGCTACATATGTATTAAATAAAACGCCGTTTCATTTTTCTGTTTCAGATTACCTGGTAGATAAATATCATGCACACCAATCGACGACGAATTTTGCACGGCGTATTATGCATAACTACTATACTTATGGTTAAAAATTAATAAAAAAAAAAACAACAGCTTCTTCAAAGATGCATCAAAACATGGTTGCAATTTCAGATGAATCGAATCGCTGGTTTCTTAAAAAAGATCCCAAATTTTTCTATGTTTTTAACCCAAAGAATAGGATTTCCCCCTTAAGGGGACCCTCCGGGTAAAATTTGTCAAAAAATTGATTTTTTTTATATATCTATTTTTGTAGTATAACATCCCGAGAATACCTTATGAATGTTTCATACCAAAATTCGTAACGGTATAGATTCTACAGTCACATAACTAATTCATACTCCGAACGCAGGTATGAGCCGAGAACACTTTGAACACGTTCTTCTCGAAACACGATATTTCGAAACGGTAACCACGATTTCAGAAGAACTAATGAACCGGTTTCAAAAAATCTTGAGACATTTGATTCGTAATTGGACTCGCTACCGCAGCACCATATAACATAATTTTTAGAAACACGGTTGTTTTTTTAATCTGCATATGTGTGCGGAAAATTATCCGCTTTTTTGCACTACTTCGGTCAAATGTGCACTAACATCGTAGTTTTGGTTCTTTTTGCCCCAACAAGGGGTGTTAAGATAGCCATTGAAATAAATTTCAAGAAATTGTTTGAATTTTTGATTTTGGACGAGTAAATCCTGTGAGTAAATTTCATCGTTACTGTTCTGGCATCTCTTTTTAGCAGCGCCTGCACTAAGCGCCACCTAGAAAATGCATCAAAACAGAAAACATGGAACAAAACATTTTCTTTTTACCCTAACGAGTGTATCAATAAATGCCAAAAGTATTTTTTAGGATATGTTATAACCCCTTCTTGTAAAAAATTAATAAAGATCACCTACTTTTTAAGGGGTTTGACCGAAAGGTTCCCTTAAGGGGGGTGTATGTGTATTTTGGGATCAAAAAATCGATTTTTCTTCTCGATTGTTTATGATAGCCACAAGTCTTAGGAGTATTTTAAAAAAGATGTCATTGAAAAATTCGAAAAATTGCGAGAGTTACAGCGTAAAATGTAACGGACGGGTCAATGCAGGTAAACGCGCCGCTGCTGGTTACAAATCGCATTCTTCTAGCCGCTGTTTTAATAATTTTGGTTTATTTCTTTTTTCGGAGGTCCACTCCGAAGTTGCAGGTTCTAGGAGAAATATATTCAAAAGAAACCGTTGTATCTTTATGTTCAATTCAATATTGGTGTCGCGCCATTTGTAAAATAGATATGTAGACAAGGACAATATTTTTTTTACTCTACGTGATAGGTAGTAATAAACATTGTGTAAAAGGAAAGGTCTGTGCTTGCTTTCATCTCCTTGTGATTATTTATTATTAATTCGCAAAAAATACTTGATTTTCGAGAGATTTGACTGCCTAGTCCCCTTACGGGAAGGTTCCGGTCTAAAAATCGATTTTTTTTATTTCATTTTTCGAACGTTTATCTTTTTAGGAATACGTGTTTAAAAAGATTTGTTGAAATTCGTAAAATTCACGAAGTTTAGGCATTTGAGACGCGGCAAATGAATGGGTAACAACGGCTACTCGGCACTCACGTAAAACTTTAAACGCGTTTTTCTCGAAACAGTGTTCTCAAAATCGGTGGGACCTGTGTCTCCAAAAGTTATTATCCGATTCGACTGAAACATTTTTTATTTTGAAGAATATACTTCTGGCTAGGGGGAAACCAGAAAAAAATACAAAAAAATTGAAAATGTATCATTTTTAAAGGCGTTAAAGGGACGAAAAATATAGGGAAGAGTGATTTCAAATTTCAAGTGACTTTATTTTCTAAAAAAATGTCATTTTTGTATTTTTTTGTCCCCTCCTCCTAGCCAGAAGTATATTCTTCAAAATAAAAAATGTTTCAGTCGAATCGGATAATAACTTTTGGAGATACAGGTCCCACCGATTTGGATGAATTTTTTTACGCCTCGACTTTAACGACTCTGTAGTGCCGTCTGCAATGATTAATTATAAAACAAAAAATATATTTCTATAATTCAATACATCCTTAATACAATGGAAAAATTCCCATTAAATTATATAAAGTTCTTTTAAATAATTCCTAAAGATCACCTATTTTTATGGGCTCTAGACCGGAACCTCCCCTTAAAGTCTGGGCACACTTATCAGTTTTGTGTCAGTTCGTTACTGTTAGTATCAGTGGTAAAGGATGCCGTTTCCCTGGTTTAGAATGTAGCAGTTCATGTCTGCCCGTGTCAGTGACGGCTTCTTCGTTCCGTATCGGTACTCTGAAGTTAAAATTCGTCGACCACGATATTCTGGCTTTTTTCACGGATGCTATCTTGTAATCGTTTAAATGTGACCTTTCTTTATGACCCTGATGGGTTCTCGGGGCGAAGCTCTCGAACAAGGCGCTTCGGGGGTCCTACACCCTCGGGCAGTGGTAGTGTACCTTTTTATCTGCGCGTACCAAAAATTTATAAATAATATTTATCGACTTGCTGAAGTGCCGGCAGGTTTTAATAGGGGAAACATTAATAGAAAATTAATCGTTGAGACAATTTTAAAAATTAATATAGAATTTCATAAGGATGAACTCATAACTTGACATACAGTAAGAGGTGGCCAAAAAGATTTTAATATATCTAGCCATATAATAATTATTTTAGATTAGTATACAGATATTAATGATATCACCTGTAAATCATTGACGTGCCAGCAAAATCTTCGTAAGTGCCATAGGTTCACCATGCCTGCCCTAGAGTCATAAAGACAAAGACAGCAACAATAGGCCATTCAATAATGAAAATGCCAATTTCTATATTTCGTATTAGATCTTCATAGAAGTATCACCGATGGATTGCTGGTGGTTTTCTGGTGGCAATGTCACCAAACGTGATATAATACTGATTATTTATTTTTAACTAGCTTAAAGTACCCGGCGTTGCCCGGGTAAAACTTCGATTATCACGGAGGTTCAAGAGGCTGAAATAAGGGATAAGGGGTGGGATGTCCAGATTTCGTGGTAGTTTAGATTTTCCTCAGGGTTCTAGAGAGCAATTATGCAAAATTTGGTCCAGATAAGTAAAAAAAAATCGGGATAAAAAGTATCCTATATGTTATTCCTGGTCCTAGACAACATATATACAAAATTTCAGAAAGATCCGTTCCGTAGTTGCGACGTGATTGAGTAACAAACATCCAAACACACTTTCGCATTTATTATATTAGTAGGATGATTATAATGAGTCAGAGCAGGCCTGCTGTAAAATACAGGTACCTCTGACAAGGAAAGTCTACCAGGTGTCCGCCTCCGATTGCTTTGAATTTTGGATATGTTTTAGAGGACCGAAAAATAAGAAACAGATATCTTTTATTTTGGCCTGTTTGCATGTTTAGGGGGTGAAAGCACCCCTCAAAGTTATAAGATTTCCAGATGATAATCTCCGATTGCTTTGGTTTAGGATATGTTTTAGAAACCCGCTACGCCCCTCTTCTTCTTACCACTGGCACGCCGGAACGGTACTGATTCGGAACTGATATGTGTGCGCAGACCTTTAAGCCGGATTCACACATATCAGTTCCGTGACGGTTCAATGCCGCCAGTGCCAATGGTATCTTTGTTTCAATGTCAGTGACTGACACGGATAACTGTGACCTGCTCCTTTTCAAAACAGGGAAACGATATTTTTTATCACTGACATTGACAGCACTGAAACGTCACGGAACTGACATGTGTGCGTAGACCTTTAAGGGTCGCCACTAGACGTGTTTAGTCTCGATCGTACATAAATTATACTGCTGGTTTTGTTGCAGAGTGCATGTTCAAGACGCAACGGCTGAATAATGTGTTTGGCGTGAGGAACCTGAGTAAACGTTGAGCCGAGTAAAATTGTCGTTGACGAGTTAAGTGATGCGGCTTGCATTGCGCACAAATTGGCAAACTGGAATGACATTGTTCAACTGTTTCAAACTGGTTTTGGACTATGAACTCTTTGCTGATCAATTTGGTGAACTGATATTGCTTCTTATTTGGTTTGTAAGTTTCAGTTCATTGTCGTTCACAGGTAGCTTATTTTACTATGATGTGAAGGATTCAAAATTAAAAAATCTGTTTGGACAGCACACGCAATGGTGAGAAACGTATTCAGAAAACAATTCCTTCCTCAGTAGTGTTCAAACGCTGACGTCATGGTTTGTAGTTAAGGAGTAGGGTGGTGCTTAAAGTCCAACTTTTAAAATATTGCTGGGGCACCCTAACATTTTGTTCTCTATGCTGAAAAACGGGCCTCGTTAAAATTTTATTACATTCCATAATGTTTTAGAGGTTGCTACCCGCTTATTAATATTTTAAATAAAATTGTATTTTTTACTTGAGACGAATTCATACACCCTCTATAAAACCACTATAAACCTGAGAGTCGGATTGCCTGGCGTCATTATATAAAGAATTCTTTCCTACTCTGGTTAGTAAACATTACTACTAGATTTTTATAAATATGAATTGGCTATTTTTAAAAGTTGTTGGTTCACAAATTTACTTGGTATTAATATTCCAATGTTAAGTAACTGCGATTGTACCCAGTATTGTTTTGATGTCTATGTACAAAGCACTGATCGCCTTTTATGTTTTCAGTTTGGTTTCATCCAAAAGACGCTCGAGCTGATCGTAGCCTCCTCTTCTAAGTAATTTAGGCAGATTAATAAATTCAAACAGCTCTAATAAGATCTTTAGACAGTCGATATAACTACGTAAAATCTGAATGGTAAACATTTACTTTCCTTTTGTGTCCCTACGTGGTTATTATATTCTATTGCATTATATATTTATTATTTAACCTGCGGGCACAGGAATCGGTACCTGGTTCCATCTGGACCCATTGTAATTGTTCCACTATAGGCACACATTTTAAATGACAGACTTTTTGTTAGAACAACTCATTTTTTTTATTTCTAAGGTAATCTCTATTATTTACTATTGTACTCGGTGGTGCTTCCATTGGGTCCAAGAAGATCCGGACACCGCTAATTGCAGTTTGAGCCTTTAGCAACTGGAATGTAATGTTACAAGAATAAAACAAACGTCACTGAAATACAGTGGCGGACGAAAGAAAGTTTACAACTTTTACAATCGCATAACTTTTTTAGAATTGGTCCAAACGACATGAGTTTTTTTTAGAATCTAGAAGAATTAGTTTGCTAAGTGACATGTTTCGTCGTTTTGAAAAAATGCAATTGGTCGGAATAGCAAAAAAAAATAGTAAAGGTTGTTTATTAAAGTTTTTTTTGAGCCTGTAATAAAAAATCAAAAAACCCGTTTGTAGATTGAAGTAAGTTGTATACATACTGAAAATTTCATTAAAATCGGTTAACGTTGCTTTGAGCTATAAACGCTTAAAGATCGCAGAATAAGGTCGAAAATCGCTGATTTCGGGAATTTCCGCGATTCTCGACCTTATTCTGCGATATTTAAGCGTTTATAGCTCAGAGCAACGTTAACCGATTTTAATGAAATTTTCAGTATGTATACAACTTACTTCAATCTACAAACGGGTTTTTTGAATTTTTATTACAGGCTCAAAAAAAAAAGTTTAAAAAACAACCTTTACTATTTTTTTTTTGCTATTCCGACCAATTGCATTTTTTTTCAAAACGACGAAACTAGCAAACTAATATAATTCTAATTCTCGATGGTCTAATTCTAAGACTAATTCTAAAAAAGTTATGCGATTTTAAAAGCTGTAAACTTTCTTTCGTCCGCCACTGTAACTGTGGTAGAAAATTGAAAGGAAAGTAAGTAAATTTCTGTAATCATCAAAAACAAGCCGAATTTTATGTTTATATTGGAAACGACAGAAATAAACATAAAAGTATAATAAATATCTGAAGGACATTTGCAATATTGACACAATAATAAAGCTAAATATTATATGTATAAACACTTTCTTTCTGGTCAAAGCACGATCAGATTTTACATGAAATAGAAATTAAAATCAAACATACTTCAGCCTTTGAATTACCACTGTTTTTACACACGACGAGAGCTGCATTTAGACCGACTATGGCTATTCAATTTAAAGATGTTTCTTCAAAATTTTAAGCTTTGAATTACCGATGCAAATGTAAGAATTGAAAAGTGGCCATTCGTTCGAGCGAACTCAGAGAATTAGAAATAATTAAGTATAGAGGAAACAAAATATTTTTGACACCTTTGCTCTACAGCCACACCAAAAAAGTCACTAAAACATTCACAACACAGTGTTATGTCCGTGTACAGCTATGAAAGAGTGCGAAATTGGATTCAATGATAGTCCGTGGTCATCAATTACAACGATCAACGGAGGTGTACCATTTCGATGATAAATGCTATTCGCTTTCACAGAGCTCGTATCAGCAGGATTTAGTTGGAGCTTCGCTATCCACAGATAAAGCGTAATTTTACCTAGTCCGCTAGTAGACACTAATAAGATATAGGAAATTCCTCACGGACGTGAATAACACTTCCCCCAATTAGTTGTCATGATTATAAAGTATGCATTGCGTCTAGATCGAGTTACCCTGGAACTTCGAAAATTATTCTGCCTCATAAATTAATCTCGAGACATGATTGAGTCGGCGAGAAGTGTGTTACGATGATTGGATAAATTTGTGCTGAACAAGCTTGCAGAAGATATGGCCGTGCGAGCACGAGACAGAGAGCCACAGTTGTGTCTCTGCGTTTGCTCGCGATAAACATTTAAATCATTCACCTTAGTTACGGAAGTGATTCACATTGTCAGCTTAACGAGGTTCTATTCTGTCACCTTTCCGAGCATCTGCAAGAGACCTTGCACGCAGTTTTTCCGTTGCTCTTTCTTGCATGTGTAACACTTGCGAAATGAATTATAAATTATAGGTAACAAACATTCATATTTCAGTGAAACAATTAACAACGTCTCTACGGTTATATTCATGGTTAGTCGATTGGTAGCGAATTTTGAGATGGGTATGTCTACGTGGGTATGTACACGTTGACACTTTTCAATGACACACGATCCCAATCAGATTTTCCTGCCTATTCTTAAGCTGGGAATCTATCGAGAAGCTAAGCTAAGGTATGCTATGCGATGCTATGTTTTAACTTAGCTTTTGGTGGAAACGGTTCCATAAGAATGTATTGAAGCTAATTTTTTTAAAACGTAGCATGGCATAGCATAACATCGCATAGCATAGCTTAGCTTCCCGGTGGATTCCCGGCTTTACCCCGCTTTCGCCAGTGTTCTTTCGTTTATTCTACAGCATTAACTATCATATTGTTTGGGATGTTAGGCTTTGGATAGGTTCATATTATACAATGACTTTGTATTATAAACTCCAAAATGATGGCACTAAGACAGAGAAATCTCCGCGGAGACGGAAAACTGCCTGATACTGTGCTACGGAAAATGTGGATGAAGATTGGTATGAAGGTATTCCTTCATAAACTATGCTGCAGGAATTAATTGCATGAGAAGTGTTTTAGAATATTTTTAGTGACAAAGAGTAAGAATGATCCAAGAAATCGCTCGTTTTTGCATCTGAATTATGATGAAACATCAATCACAACAAATTTTTAAGTTGAGCCGACAATTAGTTTCTGAGATGTAGGAGGTCAAAGTTAAACAAAACGGAAGTTATCCGAGGAACCATGCAACTGTCATAATGTGGCTGCAATAGCCAATAGTTGCAGCACCACTTTCGCGTGTAATGTAATATTCTGTGATTGATTCTCGTCCGGTTTTTATTTTATCAACAAGTACCTATGAAAATGCGGGGATCCCATTTTTGCATTACAAATATTAGACCAAAATTTTATGAAAATTAGAATTTTTTGACATACGGTCCGCTATATTGAATCGGCTAGTGTGAATTTTGAAACTCTAACAAGGGAAGTTCGGCAACGCTACAATTTAGAAAATTATGCAACTTTGTGTACAAGTCGAGTAGTTCATCCGCAAGACAAATGTATTTTTTGTTGGTGATATTAGGGCTGGGACTATTTGTCGAATTTTTCGGTATTCAAATATTCGAATACTTCAGTTACTCAATTATTTGGCGAAAATAATTTGAATATCCAAGTATTCAAATACTATTCGAATATTTAAATATTCGAATACTGATGTATTGGAGTACAGGATATATTGAAGTGGGTCAAAATTAGCTTACAAGATTTCACCCTGATAAACTAACGAACTTACAATTGAAACTAAATAAAAGCTTGTAAGAAAATGAACCTAAAGAACTTGATTTATAATTCACACACAATTCATACTGAAATATTCGAATAGTATTCGAATACTGAAATATTCGAATAGTATTCGACTACTGAAATATTCAAATAGTATTCGAATACTTAAATATTCGAATAAATACATTCGAATATTCAAATACTCGAAGTTTATTCGTAGCATTCGAATACTTGTAAAATATTCGAATATTAAATTATTTGAATAGTCCCAGCCCTAGGTGATATAGTGCGGTTTTACGGGCTGCGAAAAATAATTATCGAAAAATCCACACTTTTCAAGTTACCTGCACCACCAATCCTTAATTCGATAAGTATGTTTACGCAGTTTTATAGATATAAAAGAAAGATGCTACTTTTTTTTAAACTTTTTTTCGATATCTCTCACCATTCTCGAGAGATTCCACGAAAAAGAAAATTCTGCATTTTCATAAGGGGTGAATCCACTCCCTAATTTCACGCTATGGCATCAACAAAAAATAAGTTTGTGTTACGGATGAATCACTGTACTTGCACACGAAGCTGCATCATTTTTTGAATTTTCGGGTTGACTAACTTCCCTTGTAAGTTCGAATTCATCATTCGTACATCGAAGCGTATGGGTTGACGCATGACTAATGAATTTTTACTTTTTTGACCTCCCATATGTCAGAAACTAATTGAGACTGATGTCTCAAAATTCAATCCCAAAATCGTGAGACCAAAAACGGGCGAAAAATCTCCTCATTTTTGTGACATTCTTTAATTTCAAGAAACCTGCTGGGCTTAATTCTTATTTGTATGATTTAAAAGAAAAAATCAAAGTTTTTTCTCAAAACACAATACCAATGATGGGTGAGTCACGATCGGTTGTTGCGTTTCGATATATCGAATATCTTCGCTAGCTTTTATCACAGACAAAATGGAAAACGTCGGTTGTAACAAAATGTTGGAGAATTACTTAACACCATTTTTGGCAGAGATTGGTGAACAAGGCCTTATTAGCAATTTGGCAATTTGGCCATACTGCCGCAAAATATAACACCACATTATACCTATTGACGCGGTGGGAAACTGCCGCAAACCGTTCGTTTGCACCGGGTCCGTGCTTATGGAAGGTAGTGCAGCAATTCATACCAGAGTATTTAACGTCAACGTTCGTTTAATTTAAAGAAAGTAATATTCCCCTTGGAAATCGGCTGCACGTTTTATGGGGAATACCAGTTTCATGAATTTTTCCTAATAACTGCTAATTTGAAAACGCGGGAGAACAAGTTGCAATTAATGAGACAGCATTGATGAAAATGCAGGTAAACCTTCTATTTTTTTTATGTCATTTAAAGACGTGTAAATCCTCTAAATTATTACTTATGACTTAAACAAACGACGTAATTAAAATAACACCAATTTTATTTAGTCCAGTTGGTATATTTATAGAGTAGCAACAAATCAATATCTTTCTTCCACGTACTTCTTTTCTTTCTTTTCCGTATTTTAGTTAGGTCAATAGCAGCCCACAGTTGTACCTTACCTTTTGCACTGCATAATAATTTTAATATATTACAGACTTCCTATCATTTCTTTATTATTCGTGGCAAATAGTATCGTTAATATGAAGCTATCGCGACATTTTCTGAAACTTCTAACTGGCAGTGATCTTCACGAGTGAGGGTTGAAGAGCACTATATGGCGGGTTCACTTTAAAACGGCTTCACCTAGTCGTTTGCAAGTAACCCTATTTCGGCGCTGTGACACGAGTGTCACTGACTGTTTAACGCAATTGCTGCGAACCTTTTGAAAGCCTCTGGTCCTCCTTTCAACCCCCTGCACCGCCAGCGCCACCACTCTCGCTTCTCAGCCCCAGCCGACCCCTACCCAGTAATTTTCTCTTTCTTGGGATTCCCACGACTCCGTTTACTGCACTCCTTTGCGGCCCTGAATACTTCAGGACACGGACAAGGAGGGCGAGGAAAGTCAGTCCATGACGTCATCGTGCCTAGGGTCACGCGTTGAAATTCAGGTCGACTCACCCCTCTATCAACCACCCTCTCTCGCTCCGGCTCTCTCCCTCTTTCTACGTCTCCTCTTCTGTGCCCCCACCCCTCTCCCCACTTTACATGTACTCGAACGTTTCTCGCCCAGCGTCGACGAGAAGAAAAAAAGTAGACGCCCCTTCATCCTTTTGTATCTCGATTACCTTGTATAACATGTCGTTACGTAACGTATTTGATATAGATTTTATCTTGGTGACATTGTGAAAAAATTAGTTGATTACAGTGTTGTATGTATGTAAGTACATGCTGGAGCACTTGCGTCACGGCGTTATCGAAATTTGCATACCACATTCTGGTTTTTGTGTCTAGAGAAGTTCGTCGCGGAATGTTTTATAGGAGTTGATTAAAAGTGTCAATTTCGAAATTGTATTTTTAGAGCAAACCTGGCTTTACTTTCGTTTTCTGACGTTAGTTCTTTAGCAGAAATAGCAAGGCGATTTTAGAAATGGTTTGGGGATTGTAATACGAGATCTGTGGCGTTAAAATGTCATGCTTGTAATGTTTCGTTCCTACGCACGGGTCAGTAAACAATGTATCAGAAGTGATAACGTAAAATGAAATTATTCGTTTAAATTTTCATGAAATATATTCGATTTCGTCCATCACTATTTGTAGCACTTAATATCTCTAAATAAGAATGAAGCTATGTTACTACACTACCTATGTGAAACTACAAGTGATGGAAGTGCCTCTATTTCTTCACGAATGAGAAAATTAAACTGTAAAAACATTTACTAGGATAATGGTTATCTTTTCCTTAGTTTGTATTTGAATTTATTTTGTTTAAAATAGGGTAGTCAATTTGTATCCAACGTGTATGTTGTAAACAGATTTTGGTACTTTATATATCATAAAATAGAATAGAGATAAACAAGTATTTTAAAAAATATACATGTGTATATTTAGTATTCATTGAACTGAATAGACACTGCTTAGTAAATGTAAGATCAAAAAATTAACATATTTATTAACATGCAATAATTGTATTTGCTCCTTCCGTAATACCTACTGATAATAAATATAATATTATACTATAACATAAATAAATCTAATTAATAATTTTATTTACATAAATTATATAAATTTAATTAATAATTTTATTTACATAAATTATATATATATTTAATAATTTGATTTACATAACTGATATAAATATAATTAATAATTTTATTTACATATTACTAGAATTAATCACCACTACTATCACAAGGGGCAATATATACACACATTCTTGCTACAGCAAGTAGAAAATGCCTGTCAAATACAGGCCAGGAATTTTTGAACGAACACACAATTCTGTGGCTTTTGAGTATTAGGTATCTCTCTATGTTAATTATGTTATATTCTATTACTCTGTATTACTATTTGCTGTATTCTGCTATATTTCTATTTTATCACATATAAATTATTGATTTTGTGAAATAATGACAGAATAGACATGATACCTTTATTTTTCGTTTTTCACAATGAACTCAGTATATACTTGATTTTTTAAATTGATGCACTATTCCCGTTTGTTAATATTTGTGTAGTATCATTGTAAAGGTAACTAAAGTCGAAGTACTTGCACGTCAACGTTTTTTGAATAGTCTAAGATTGTAATTGACGACCTTGGAGCAAGAGGGGTGCAGCTTAACTTTTGACTTTTTTTAGAGTTATGGCGTGTAATATATGTAAAAAAAATTCTACATCGTTTGGTGCACGTTTTATGGAAATCGGATAACAAATGAGCGACTTATTGCAAATTTTGAACCTGCACCCATTTCCTTGCTGCAAGTCAGGGGAACTTTTTCAATTAGTGTTCTCTTTTCTATGTTAAGTCAACGCAATAATTTTATAAACGGTTCTTTCTAATTTACTCAAAGTTGGTAAAGATGGAGCTGCACCCCTCGTGCTCCAAGGTTCTCAATTTCTTATACTCTCGATGGAATGTAGAAAAATTTCTTCGTTCATTAGCGGATATTGTTAATTATTATCAGGTTTAAACATGCATATTTATTTCGATACTGAATTAAGTTATAACTTCATTCTTAACTGAGAAATAAGAACATATCTCTTTAGTACTTAACTAACAAGAACAGAGCGTTTCAAAACATACTGATAAAAGTCCGACTAACAAGGAGAGGTTGTGAGCTATTAATTAAAAAATAAGATATGATTTTTTAAATTGTCCCATTTTGATGTTTAGGGGGTTAAGCCTTTAAGATTTTTTTAGGTATTCCTCCCTCCGTTTGCTTTGGGGTTTTCTATGTTTTACAGGATCAAAAAATAAGAAATACGTGTCTTTTTATTTTTGCCCATTTGCACGTTTAGGGGGTAAAACCACCCTTCAATGTTCATAAGATGAGGTACATAAGTTCCTATTGTTTTGTACTTAATTTAAAGTATATACATATTTATTATGATAGTATTTTTAAGCCTTTAGATGTGTTCCTATCACTGCAATATATACGTAGAGTTTTTTATAACACAAAATGCGAAACATTACTTTACGCGAAACATCATGCGAGTGAATCTCGGCCCTCTAAATACAGGTTCCATTCAAAATTCTCTATTCCACTGTGCTCCCAGATCGACCACACAAGGGTATTATCCTTCTCGCGTAGAAATTCAAGGATACCCAGTACAATTTGTATTTCAAATAATTTTTCCTCGGATCTGACAAGAGCACGCTCTGGCGTCGGGTGAAAATCGAGGACGAACGCGTTTCAGGACCCACCGCGTGACCCATCTTCAGCTTTGAATATTTCTTTAAAGCGCGAGGGATGCCGCCGAGGCGGAGATAATGAATTCAGTGGCAGTCGGGCTGATGTGCCCGCATACATACATGTAAGCTGGCTACGCCAATATGAAGAGTAAAATAAGATGTGGATCACCGTTGGGGGATCGATCTTTCACTGGGGGCAAGGAACGTAAAGATTCATGTCGACCCAGATGCTATCGCCACGGAGGAAAAAATTGGATGGTTTCATGATCGTTTTTCGCAGCTTTCGTCCACGAGCTTGTGCAACTTCAGTTCCGCACCAGGCTCTCGCTAACGGTATCGTTACCGTTAATAAATATGTCGACAAGCAAGTTTTAAGCCAGCTTTGAAAGACTAATACGAAATATACCTACCTACGGCGTTTTTTCGAACACAAATTATAATACAAATCATCAAAATCTTTTTTAAGAGCAGACGAGAAATGCTTGAAAGTTGACATTTTGAAAAGTTGACCTTAAGAAAGGGAATTTCAGAATATTATTTGCTTGTTCGAATCAAATATATCGAGGAATTAATCATTCCTGTTGTGATAGAGTAAAATAAACGCAACCGCGATAGACGTTGCACAAAGTTTGTTATAAAACATCTTTTCCGTTAGGGTCACTTTTTCGTACTGTCATTTGAGAAGAGAGGCCATAATTCTTATTTTTAGATTATGAAGTTTATGCAAATAGAATTTTGATTTTCAATAAACTTTCCTGCTTTCAATTCTGTACCTATGTACATCTTTTAGCAAATTTCTGTCGGAATGCAATTTTCCAAAGATGCGAATCTACGTTGAGATTTTACATGAGACATCAGCAACAGCTAAAAACGCCAAAAATATTCAAGAATTTAAATTATCATGTAATAAAAAATATAGAAGAAACAAAATGTTGCAGAAAAAGATTATATATCACACAAGGACTGCGTTTTCATGAGAAATCTTCTTAAATTTAAAGTAACCTCTGTTTTTTTTTCTAAATAAATTGATTCACCTCAGTATTCTACATATAAAAATTCTAAAATATGACCATCGAGAACAAAATTCTTTATAAGATAATTCGTATTTTATGTTAGTGCATATTGCACTTGCATCATTGCACATAAAGTTTGCATCATGAAAAGATGATCCTCATTATGACGTTCAACTTTTTCGTCTAAAAAATTCCTGCATCTTGGCGTAGTAAAGAATTAAACTGTCCTAGTTTTCAGAATCACTCTGTATAATAATCGAATACTTGTCAAGATACCTACATACGCGAGTGTATCTCATCGACGACCGTCAGCCGCATCTCAGAGTTGGAACAAAGTGGCACTACGTAGAGGTCGACCGAATGCAACGCGAGCCGCAGAATGCATTTCGCAAGCAACGAGACTGTGAAACTTAATTAGGATGAAAATAGAAGCGAAGCAGCATATATCGTGATGTTGTTATCGCGCTACAATGGGCCTGTTATTCGGGCCTTGCGAATGATATTTTCGTTGAACACAATGTCGCTAGACTGTTGTCAAAAATAGTAGAATTTAGCTACTATGCCAAAGCAATTAGCGCGCGTTGCCAATGATGCAGAGGGGATGCCCCTCTTTCATACTAGCGCTGCTCTTTCTTCATGGTTTGAACGTGTTGGTAGGTTTTGTTGTCAAATGGAGCCAAACACGTGGTCACAATTTAAGATAAAGCACTCTGCAATGAATTTTAGGTAATGACTCGGAACGATGCATTTACATCGAGGATCTACAATAAAGCACTTGCTCAATGTAAACGCGTCGCTTCGAGTCATTTTCTAAATTTGTTTATGCACTTGTGACATATTAAGAGACACTGAAAAAGGGAGCGATGGTAGATTTCAGGGAGGACTGGCATGGAAAAAGAAAATATAAATAGAATGCCTGATGTGGACAAAACAATCCAACATGAATTTAGTTTGGTTGGGGATTTTGAGTACGCCTAATGTATTGTTTAAAAGGTGTGCAAAAATATTTTGATTTGTTTCTTTCTGCATTGTAGAAACATCCAAAAATACTAATACAGCGAAAAATAGCATGAATATGCTTTTTAATTTTACAGATGATGAACTTTCAACAGAGGAATTGCAATTTTGAAAAATGGGGAGAATTTGTATCGGACAATGAATTATATATATATTAAATTGAAATATTTCATATGTACAGTGGTGGTCAAAAGAGAGTTTAAAACTCATATTTTTACATGTTTGAATAATTAACTTACTACTGGGCTTTAAGTATTATATTGGTATCATTGGTCTGTTCTGGAAACCACTCAATTTAGGGGATATTAATTTTACGGTATAATCATTTCTAATGGAACTATGTTATTTTTCTTCCATTCGTAGTTTAAACTTTCGTTTCCATACATACCTATGTGTATATTAAAAAACAACATTTTTGTTTTTTAGACATTGTCCAAGAAATAAGAGTTGAACATTATGATACAATTAATATCTTTTCTAATTGTAAGTGCAAATACGTAAATCTTGGCCAGGTCATTTCGATTTTTTTAAATGGAAACTTACGTTTTTAAGTTCCTACGTGTGCATTGCATTTATTGACGAGCAAAATGGCCATATGAAAGTCAATCTTAAAACTCAAATTATTGCGAATAGGAATATTCGAAATAGTATAGTTTCAATATGATGTTATTAAATAAAATGGTCCGGATTGGAAATCTAAAATTAGACGCGTCCACGTCGTGAAATATTTGCCAGTGTCTGGTCGCATACAGGACGTTTCTACTTGCTATTCATGTCTGCTAAGGAAATGGCTCGTGAATAAAGCAAGAATTTTTTCTCATCTACTTGCACTTCCCACTTTTCCCTTGTGGCCTTCGTACGATTCTGACGGTGCACAATCATTGTAATCGCCAAGACATAGGCAACAAATTTGGCTGTATATTTATAAATGTGTGTTGCCACTTGGAAAAATTTGATCTGAATACTTGATCACATAATGCATCCCTCTCAAAAGTAAATGATTTGTATTATCACAAAAACTAAGTATCACACAATAAATGCAGAAAAATATACAAAATGTTATAAAAATGGTACAAGTGCATATTTCACTGATGTCACTTTACCACTAAACCCGTCAAATCAAATATAAACATGAAGCTACACAATGTTGTATCAAATGTTTAGGCAGCTGCTTTAATAACGCAATTTGTGAACATAAAATATGATATTTCCAGAAAAATTCATTTTTCGATATCTGCACATTAACACTTGTATACGTAGAATGACGAAAAATATTAAATTATATGCGAAGGAAATATAGGGTAGAAATGTTCCTTTAGTAATGTGTACATGACATTGTTTATTTCTAAATGATAATATTTTCGAACTTATATATCGGCGAAACTATAGAGGTACCATTGGGGTAAAAAGTCCCTTACTTATATTTTTGACTTATATTTTTATTTTTTGTTAAAGAAGTCAAGTTAAAATACTAAAAAGGGTGGTTGTCTTTGTTGAAGCAAACCAAATAGTAAAATCACAAATTATCTATCTTTTTTCCTGTTTTACTATATTAAAATAATTTGAGTTTAAGAAATAAGGCCAAAGTGCTTAACAGAGAGTTATATCTTCATGTTGAGCCAAGATTATTGTGCACTCTTTTGTTCAAGCTAAATCTGTGTCCTGTGTTTTCATTCTTTTGTTTAAAAACAGGTTGCCGTAGTATTTCCTTTCAATATTGTATACCAAAACAAACTAGGTTTAATAAATATTTGTTCATTTCAAAAAAGTTTTTTACTTATTTTCTTTTATGTTACACGAAAAGCTGGTTAGAAGATATTAAGGACTTTTTACCCCAAGCAATGAACTTTTTGCCTCATGCTCCATACCCGGGCAATTAAACTGTCACACATTTTGTGATATAACTCAACAAAAAATAACACTATTAACCAACAGCTTTGTGAAAGTAAAGTGTAATAGTTATAGTTTATACAAAATAACACCGTATATCTCTAGCTTGTTGTTACTAAATTTTACATAAGTTTATATGCAAAACGGGACTTTCAGCCCCACCCTACCCTATTTGCAGGTGCATCGATGTATCTTGTGAAAATAATATTAATCATGGAAAGATAAAACTCGCCTAGAAAAGTAATGTAGCCTTCAACCAATTTTCTCCAACTTTAGACGCAATACAAAAGTACTATAGTACAGCCCAGTTTTTAGATTCACCCTATGCAATGTGTCATTTATTCCACGAAATGACAGTAGAGTTCCATTTATCCAAACATGTCGGGTGTCAAAGCAGCTTGGACGATAGCTACACGTTCGAATAATAATGGAACCGAAAAATGGATTCCAGGATGACCATTCATGTCAAGCCGAACTAATATTTTAAGACAACGAAATTTATAGGTGAAGTTTGGAGAATTATAAATGGGGTTCATACGCGATACACTACGTACTAGTAATTACACGACGGACGAAACACTCTGTGATATTAATACTCGAGAGAGCTTCATGGAAACATCCGCGTGCGTGCGTAGCCCCGCGCGTGACACTGGTAGCTGCATAAATTGATGTAATGCTCGAACTGTATAAGCGATAAACAGAGAGCTTTACGTTGAAATGTATGGAATGTAACATGTGTGCCTTTCGGTGATTGTTCGCTAAAGACACCTGTGGTCACCTAAGCGTGCCAACCAGGATTGGGGCTAATCGAATAATTGAATATTCGAATGTCTTCGTGAGTACTGGAGTGAGACGAAAATTCCTCGAATAGTACAGTATTCGGATATTACATTCGAATTAGAATTGTATTTGAATATTACAGACACCTTGCAACTTAATAGCAATAATAGTAATAACAATCAGAAGAAGAAGGACTATATTTGAATATTACAATTCGACTGAATCCCTACTTCGAAATAGGGCTATATTGAAATATTTGAATACTGACATTTTTAATTTCCGATACAATTCTGCATTTACAACAAAGCAAAATTTGTCTAACACATTATTCGATTCGATAAATAGTTTGGGGTTAATTAGAGAAAGGCTATTTCAGTTAACGAACTGTGACGAAATGTTTCACCTTTTTAAACCGTTCTAATACTATTTAATGCTCTACAAATTTAACTTTTGAATGTAATATTCAAGTTTTTGAAGATTCGACTTATATTCTACAATTGAGGTCGTTCAAGTATTCGAATATAAGCCTAATTCAAATACAATATTCGACTTCTATTTGATAAATATTCAAACACTATAATGTTCGAATTTTATTCGATGCACATTCGAATTTTATTCGATGCACATTCGAATTTTACTCGACGCATATTCGAATTTTACTCGACTCAGATTCAAATTTTGTTTGATGCACATTTCGAATTTTATTCGATGCACGTTCGAACTTTGCTCATAAATTGCTCGAATATTCCACTAAAGAAAAATTCGATAAACAAGTTCCAGCCCTAGTATCAACCAGCGTAGAAGTTGCGTCACGAGATCCGAAAACTAGGCTAAATACGATACGAAATATTCACTATGCATTAAACTCGTTCCAACGGTGTTGGACTAGAAAACAGATTGATAATTAATGGAAGTTTATTTCTGCTGCAATTTATCAATTAGCTGCCGCAGGACGTTGATCGCTAAATTGGTTATTCGTTGGACAACAAGAGGTTCGTTAACCATTAGCACAGTGAAGTTTGCCAGTTACCCAGGTTTCGAGAGAGATTATTTAAATATTCTTCGTTCGATATTGCAATATTATGCTTTGTACGACGTGACGGCGAGTGGGAGCAAGCAGTGCTGTAAAGGATGTCAACAGTTGACATAACCGTGGCATCTGGTCTGATGAAAAAAGGAATTGAGATCACTGAATAGGAAACAGACTCGTCTAGCGTAAACAAGTGGCATCTACTGACGTAGCCAAATATTTCTGGATCTTATTTTTATAGTGACGGTCACCAAGATACGCTTCAACATTTCCTTGAACTCCCCTCTTTCGAGATATTACTCTCGACACTACAGTTTCTGCAGAACGGGGTCCCATAGAACTTTGCCTTTATTCTTCAAGAATATCTCAAAACTCATTTCTCAAATCAGTGAATTGAATGTAGGAGGCTTATATTTGGAATGCTCGATCTTCAGACTTAATTCCTCTAGATTCTAGATTTATCTGCTTAGGCTCTAGGGTCTCGTTACATCAGAAACTGCAGAAGAATGAAAGCCACACCAGATCCCCGCAATTGCATTAGGTAGAAAGTTCAAGAAATAATTAATTTGTGATGGATGACAGCTCTGATGGAGCACATGGGAAATTACAGTTTCAAGCTGAGTATGCAATTTCTCGGTTAACCCTTGAATGGCAGACATAGGTTTCAAGTTTTTATACTAAAGTTTGGTCTTTTTCTAATTTAAAATTTGTATTTCTTTTAAAGAAGTGATATTAATCAGTAATAAGAAATACAAATTCTCTCTCTCTCTCTCTCTCTCTCTCTCTCTCTCACTTAATATCACCTTTTTAAAAAGAAATACAAATTTTAGATTAGAAAAAAACCAAACTTTAGTATAAAAACTTGAAACCTATGTCTGCCATTCAAGGGTTAACCGAGAAATTGCATACTCAGCTTGAAACTGTAATTTCCCATGTGCTCCATCAGAGCTGTCATCCATCACAAATGAATTATTTCTTGAACTTTCTACCTAATGCAATTGCGGGGATCTGGTGTGGCTTTCATTCTATATACATATATATATATATATTGTACAGAAATATGTACATTTACTTTATTCAGGCAGTTGGTTTAAATTTACTCAAGAGTAAGTACACCCATCGCCACTCGTAATATCTCGCAAAGTAAGAGCTGACATGTGTTGGTAATGAACTGAATTAGTAGCCAAACATGTGTGGGAAGACACACTATGATTGCAACTTTAATTCAGCAACACCTAGCACACGAGAAGTATATATTTTAGAGAATCTTGATAGTGTAAAAATTTATTGAGCCGTGACAATTTTACATTACATTCGAAGAACGTCTGAATTAGATAAGTTTAAAGGGGGGGAGGGTATCTAATTAACGACATACTTATGCAATGTAATTGATTCCAATATTTTGGTTAACGGAAACAGTTTCTTTGTGTCTTGGCCAGTATGCACTCAATACTGCCTGCCGATGGTTTCAGTTTCGGTGTCGTATTTGCTACAGATAGGCACACGGCGCAGTACGAAGAAATCTATAATCTCTGAACGGGTGAAGATAAAGTAATATTTCTTTTCTCTTTAATCAAGTTGAAGTTCTTCATTGGTTAGGTAACATTGCGTTACTTATATTAAGTAATACTTAATTACATTAACTAATACAATAACCTTACTTACATTATTACTATTTAAAATTAAAAAAATTCAGAAGTTATAAATTTTTGGTCGCTGAAGCACATAATGATGAAGCAGCATAAACGTGATCGTCTCAAAAAGTAGTATATAATATAAACATTTTGAAATTGTAATTCTTTATTTTTATAATAAAGGCATTTAAAACATAATCACAATAAAAAAAGTTTGGCAAAAAGCTTCCAAAATATTCATATGGTTAAAAATAATAAATACACATAAATAATTCAAACAACATAAATACATGAATTAATCAATATTTTTCAGGTAGGCAATATTATGTGCCGTACATGAAACACAAACAAGTTCTTGTTTATTTAAGAGTAATTAGAAGGAAAAGTGTGAATTACCCTTCATTTGAGAACGATTCGAATTTGGGTAGATGAAATTAGATGCACTTACCCTATGGCCTATGTCATCCAAATACGCGGAAACTCTTAAAACACCCACGATCCCTACTAATCACAAAACCAATTAGATGTATTCTAAACAGTTGCATGAATATGTAGAACGATTGAGGTGACAAAGTGCTTGTAACAAACAAATCGATGCTGATGTGGCATGGGGTACTTGCATCGTTGAGCTTAGAAGCAATATATCAGAGGGATTACGAAACGAAACTGGTTTTCAGTAGAAATTTCAATTATGTATAAGAATGTACGTAGCGTTCTACGTCGAGGCTGAAAATCTGACAAAGATCGGTCGATTTAATAAACGATGACATACAAACGTTTGAAACACCAGGTCGTCCGCAACTAACAAGAAAACTTAACATCCAATCTTGGGTTTCGCAGCCTCTGGGGCCTGACTCGTAACGCGAGACATCCTCTTATGCATCCTTTTTCTGAAGGAAGCTCAGTTTACCCACGTCGAGATTAACCCTTTGACGTCGTATTTTTTTCATAGCGATGCATATTGTCAAATCTTATCAGGATTTTTAATAATGACAACGTGAATAATGAATGGGAGAATTTTCAATATTGTACGACATGAGTTAATAAGTATAAACTTGTGCGGGTACGATGTAGCTTCAGACATGACACAATAGTTTTAAGTAGAATTTAACATTCTACGAATTGTTTTGAATAAATATTTGTGTATGATAATTATTTAAATAAATTCTCCTTAGAGGTACGTTCCACCTGGATTTTAAATATTCGTGATTTCAAATAGACTATTCTATGATATTATACATAATCATTTAATTGAATAATTTATTCACATTACCATTCCAAAATTATTCGTATAATGATACGAATAACTGTTGATACAATAGGTCTCATTACCTACTTACTGATAACTTATGATATTACTCGAATAACAGAAGATACGGGTAACAAATAATGCAAATAGCGAATAAATAATTATCCGAATATAAATGATTCGCCCTCCTATGGTATTAGAATAAATCCTTATTCAATTAACAATTTATTCGCTTGTGGCGAATAAAAAACAAATACACTACGGAGAATATTTATTGCATTACTTGAATATTTAACATCTTATCAGTTATATCTGACTTAACATTAGTATTAGAGAAAATTTTTTACGTAATTATTGATTAGGTATTCAGTTCCCCATATATTGTTCAAAATAAATTGAATATTTGTCACTTTCTCAAACACGTAGCTATGAAAATTGAACACACTACACTATGTGCATTTGTAAGTGATACAATAAATGTGCAAAGATTAAACGCTTATCCCGAGAAGGTATGGTACAAATCCCGCTGTGTATGAGATCTTTTTTTTTAAATAACCTACCAAGGATGCTCAAAAAGTTGTCCATTACATGCGACATTCCCTGTAGAAATCGATCAAGTTGCACGACTGTAATTACAAGAGGTCACAGTTCCGAGCGTGCGTTAAAGAAACACGAGTGAATGGAATGCGTGTAACATGTACGAGAAAATTGAAAAGTCGTATTCTTAATACACGAGTAAGTATGAATCTTATTCTCCATGTGCAGACACAGCAACACATGTATTTACGTTCAGATTCTTAAATAATTACTAAACAATTTTATTACACGATATTACGCAGGAATTTATTTCTGCTATATCCAAACCTCAAAGGACAATTTTAAGTCCATAAAGTGATTTGTAACTGCCACTGTGTTACGATTTCTATATACCTACCATTGGAAAGGCTTCTCCAAGACGAATCGAATGATACCGTTTCTAACTTCGAAATCAGATAACATCACCTTGAAAAATACTCTTAAAGTCCCAGGTTTCGAATTTTCGAACTAGTAGCAAAATCGCATCTGATTGAAGGGATCTCAGGTAGGTGCGTGAGAAAAGTGCTTTAATGAAATTGTTTAAAATTTAGAGTTCAAGTAAAGGAGCAACTAAACAATTGCACTGCACAATTTTATAGAGCATAAGAAACCATTCAATTTTGATTCCAAGAATTTTTTCTATATCCACTACCCATGCAGCACACTTCGTTGCGGTAACGTTGCAGGAATGTTGCAGCAATCTTGCCATGTTGCATGGTTGTAGCGCAACGTTGCTGTAACATTGCTGCAACGAGAGTGTGCTGTATGGGTATAGTTTTCCGGATATGTATAAAGGAACATAGAAAAGCAAACATTAACCTTTAAAAGGTGTTTTCAACCTGAAGAACCCAAAAGTAGCAGAAATGGCCTGATTCTATCGAAGTTTCCTATAAACCCGCAGAGTTGAAAAAAAAACAACGGAATTTTCGGATTACCGAAGTTCCCTTGTTAATAGTCTTAGTAACAATCGTATTTTTGTGCCTTAATAAAGACACATAAGTATTCCAAGACAGGCAAAGGTCGCAAGCCAGGTCCTGGAATGAGGAGCGAAAATCACATTTCGAATTTCAGCCTGAAAGAGCCATCCCTTACTCCGCTTTGGTTTTCTTCAAGCGCCTTCCTCCAATCAGGTTCAATTTTGCTGCTGATTTTTCTTGTTCAAAAGTTTAAAATCTCGAAATTCAAGAACAGTTTTCGAGATGATCTTATCTAATTTCAAAGTTAAATTTGGCACCATTCGATTCGCCTTGACGAGACCTTGCCAATGGCATATAGAAATCGCAACACGCTCTCAAGTCACACATCATTATTCAGGTTTGACATTATTCTTTGGGGAACTGTGTCTTCGTGTTATTTGACACGTGTGTATTTATAGTACACGCATAAAGGTTAATTTATACAGCCACCGACACGGGAACGATCCGAGCGGAAAAATCGGTGAGCGCTCGGTGGACGCTTGGCCAACACTCAGCGAGCTCTTATCGAGACGACGAGCCCTATTCGTGTCATATCAAAGCGCATCTTTGCCAGATTTTATGCTGGAAACACGTAGAGTATTGTATTACATAACGATACAGAAAAATCGGAGACTAGAACTGGTATAACCTAAATTTTAAAAGTTATGTCATAAGAATTGTGCAATATCTTTCTTTCAATGATTTTGGTTATAAGTAACTATTATAATTGACTGAACATTTTTTGTTTAGCGGTAACCATTACCGGTTACCGCGAACTCCATCCGGTAAATCCATTAATGGTTATTTGTAACCAAATACAATTTCCGTTGTCAATAATGGTCATTAGTAACAAAAAAATATTTCTCTTGACAATAATGGCTTTTAGTAACCAAAAACAATTTCCGTCGTCAGAAATGGGTATTTGTAAACAAAGACGATGTCCGTCATTGATAAAAGTTACCAGTAACCAAAGAAATTTAAGTCATTTATAATGGTTATTCATAACTTGAACAGATGAATCCTAATATTTTTTCATCATTTAAAACATTTCTGCGAAATTTAATGACGAACTGACTTTTATTGGAATAACACTTAACTTTTTCTCATTGATTCTTTTTTAAAAAAATTTAAAAATAATTGTTATTTTTGGTCTCTGAGAATAATACAGCTCGGATACACTTTCACTTTTGGAATATGTATGTCCATGTACGAAAACTTGTACGAATAAATACAGATACATTAAGGCATGTCTGCCCATGTCTTTAACTTGTTAACTGGGTCGTTTCTCGATCAGAAATGTCTCCATGTATACCAAATAATCATTACAGGTGAATTGATTCTTTTCATCTATGGTAAATACTTTCTTTTCTGACGAATCAATTCATTTTATCCAATGCGGTGGAATTCTCGAGTGACCAGTTAACTTGTTTTCCCCGCTTAACAAGTTAAGGGTACCCTCCAGTCAAAATGCTTGAAAAATACGCGATTTTTATGAATTAAAAAAAAAAGAAACTGAGCATACACTAAAAAAGCTTTTTCAACTTTATTACTACATATTTGAAGAACAAATACAAAAAATATTGTTAGTATTTTATCAATTTTTGCATTAGATAGCCAGCATTCATTGTACCACTGTAGAAATTAGAGCTCCTGATGGACGCCATCAGTGACAGAATGGTCTGAAATAAAAAAACTAAAAATATTCTTAAAATATATGTGAACGGTTATCGCCTTATCTGTCTTCATTGGAAACAAACAATCCGGCGATTTTTAGCACATTTTTAAACACAATGTTACAAAGAAGCAGTTATTCTACGCATAAATCTGTCCATAACAAAGAAATGGGTGATCCAAAATTACTTTTTTGTGGATAAAGCGATAACCATTCATATATATTTTAAGAATATTTTTAGTTTTTTTATTTCAGACTAATTTCTACAGTGGTACAATGAATAATTTTTTGTTTGTTCTTCAAATATGTAGTAATAAAATCCAAAAAGCTTTTTTACTGTATGCTGTTCAGTTTCTCTTCTTTTAATTCATGAAAATCACGTATTTTTCTAGCGTTTTGACTGACGGGTACCCTTAAGCACGCGTAAAACAGAGATTTGTATATTACAAAGTAAGAAAAATGGAAAATAATTGAAAATATTTATGCGTACAAATTATAAGAATTCTGAAACTTCGAGCTTGCTGTCAGTGCAATTTTAATCGCCCATCCCTTTTCTCTAGTAAACATTTCTACTATTGACCGTTCCAAAAAAAACGCGCAAAAAATCTCTCTGGCGTTCTCACTCTGCTGGCTATACGGAACATGCGGAAACGCGACCCAATATTTGCCTTTGGTAGCTTTACTTTACGACTTCTTTAACAGCGATTCCATATGAAACTAAGTCCCCGCCCAACTTTTCCAATAAATTCCAATTTCCGTGCTCTCATTTGCCCCGCGTTTCTTCATAGTCCGCTCGACCATGCAAACAATCTCATCCTAGCAGACCCGCGCGGGTCCCGCGTTGTCGAATGCGCTGAGAAGTAGGCTCGGAACACGCGTGCACGCGTGTGCCCTTAAGAAAGAAGCTCGAGGAACAATGTAACGATCAATCAACGAGATAAACCGAATACAGTCCGATGCGATGCACACGAGCATTCAACTGTGATAAAGGATAACATAAATCGATCGACTTTAGCCAGGAGAACGGCGACTTCGTTTCTGGCTGTTACGTGCAGCTTTAGAAACACCCTCGCTGATAGGTCGAGCATTGTTCAAACACAATCGCGCCACTAATACAATATCGTTCAAATTCAAAGACAGTGGCGACCAACCGCGGGCCATTATCTCTTTAACTTTCGCATTAATGCATGGTTAGTATGCTGAAGAGTGGAGCCTCGTCTCTTATATGCGTCAAGTGTTGGGCTAATGTCGATAAACAGTTCTTGTGGTGCAGAGTGCGGGCTGAACGAGGCGTGGGAGTTTCAGAAAAATTGTGCCTCTTTAGTGGCAGGATGCAGGCGACTGTGTTTATAATTTTTAAATGCAATTCTCGTGTTAGGTATAATTCCATTGCTGGGAATATTGATAATGGAAATATGTTAAGCGATTGGTAAACTCCGTTTCTTTGAATTTTACTTTTTATACGATATACATGGTGTGTTCTACAGTATATTTTATATATTGCAAGTAGAGACTGTTGGTTACTTATAGGGGGTAAACGCCCCCTATTTTCCAATCAATAGTCGGAAAGTAAATATTGTGCTCCAAGTGTATTTTGAAATTAAAAGAAATGAAGAAGTGTATACTCAACGTGTGATTCTTTGGAAATCACTTTTAAAAGGCGTAAGGTTTGGCGAAATCTTCTATGTTTTGAATTGGTCTAGCATAGATTAATTATGGATATGAACGTGAATCTTTTGTTTTGCAACTTAGTGCCACATCAAACGATAACAAAATTTAGATTGTTTCTGAAACGAATGCCATGATATAGCGCGATGTGGCCCAAATTCTTTAGACTTTTTATATGTTACAGGCTAAAAAACCCGGTGTTACCCGGGTTAACGCAACTTTTGAAATAAAAGCGACAGTATTGTAGACGGCAAAACAGTTGCTAGCGTTATTAAAGTTAGCGAGAAAGACGATAGTATTTTTTTTATAATTTATTTGTTGTCATTAAGACAACAAATTCATCAGAAACACATGTCCAAACAGAAATTTTACTAAATGTTAAGGCAGGCTCTCACTACGCCTCGCCTCGGCTCATTTTATTCTTCCTATGCTTTTCTTTAGCTGCGTATCGACTTTGCGAGGCTACTTTGCGAGGCACGCCTCGCGGAGTGGAGGGTCTGGAGGCTACCTCTAGATGATCACATTGTGTAAAGTGAAAAGGAACGGGGAATACACTCCGCGAGGCGTGCCTCGCGAGGAAGCTTTGCAAGGTCGATACCCTGCTTTATGTAGTTTAACAATTTGACTTACACTGCGCCTCGCCTTGGCGCGACTCCGAGCTGAGGATTTTTCCTCGAGAATATTTTGAGGAAGAGAGGCGAGGCGTAGTGTGAGTGGATGCAATGCCACCGCACAGGAAGAGATTCTCTAAGCATCTGACCAAATGCATGAACCGAGGCAAGCTCAGATAACTTCAGGTACGGAAAAACCGAGGCGACGTGAGTCTAAATGTGATTGCGAAAAGAAATTGCGCCGAGCCGAGGCGAGGCGTAGCGAGGGCTTACCTTTAGAGTGATACACGAATCCCCGTGATATCTGTAACCAACATCACTTACAATATCTACCGTGGCTCGCCACGCCGGTCAATTCATCTCTCATTAAATAACAGGGCGTAAAAAGCTCTGTTCAACGAAACCCATACAGTGACCTCCGCTTGTACGCGTAGAACATATGTGCCAAATTTGAACGAAATCCGGGTAGTGGTGTAAATTTGTATTACGAGGAAACAAACAGAAAATGAATTTTGTATGTGTGTGTGTGTGGGTGCGCGTGTGTGTGTGTAGAGAGAGAGAGAGAGAGAGAGAGAGAGAGAGAGAGAGAGAAAGATTTGTATTTCTTTTTGTAACTTATGTACATGTAATCATTGGAATTGTCATCATTCGTTCTAATGTAAAATATTACAAAAATACTATAGTTCCATTTATGCCATTTAAGAAACAGAAGGTACATTCATACAGAAGAACATTCATATCTCCGAAAAAATGCAGAAAAAAACACTCTGGTTGACTTAAATATAGTTTGTTGCGGGTTAGTGTTATTTGTGAGATTTCTGGGATTAATATTATAGTAATATGTGAAGATATCTTGGATAACTTAAAAGAAAAATACTTATTTATTTAGAAAAATACAAAACAAAAGCAACCTGTAGCAAGACACAAGAAAACACGTGGTACGACCAAAGCATAAAAACGTGAAGACGTAAAACAATTGAGACAGATTTACGTCTGCATTAGTTAAGGTCCAGCCCACACAAGACGCCACCAATGTTTCTCTCAAATATGAAGAAAGTGCAATAATCAACATTCGTAGTTCATCTTTAGTCTAAAATAATTTTTTCTAAAGTTCAAGAAAAATCTTGAAATTTCGTGACGATATTTAGGTGGGACACCTTGTATACAGCGAAGATGTAATAGCAATTCGGGTACCACGAATTTGGTTTGTGAAGGTTGTGAAAAATTTTTATTGAAAACTAAAATGTCATGGGAAATACAAGTAACGCGGGAGGCTAAATACGTATACTACCAAATTTACTGCACGCAAAATCTCTACGATATCGATATCGTTATTAAAATCGAACGCACCTGTTACATTTATGTACGAGTTGCGTACTTCAAAGAATGAAATGCCACAACGCTCGCGAGTTGTTTGCGTCATACTACAAATTAGATTTTATTACCAGAAATACACGTTCGCGCTGTTCCCGATTTGTACGAAAATATGACCCGTTTTTTTATTATTAAAGCGCTCCATATTCGATGAACATTTGGGTATGAATATGAAATATTGCCCAATTACAAAAACAGAGACGTTGTGTCATGAATTTTAAAACATTATCCCAATTGCCATTTTTTGCATGTGCAGTTGCAAATGCAACTTTGTGTAACGATATCGAACGATTCGTGCGCGTTGCATGTTTATACTGATAGCTTCTCTGCATGGCATGCTAATCTGAAATTAAGCTCAAAAAGGAAAAAGAAGAAAAAATAGACTATATTGTATAACACTGCGTTGTTCCATTGGATCGCGATGGTCATCGCGATTTCACAAATAGTGGATGTACAATATTTGTGCAATAAAGCATCGATATGTGCATAAATATTTTATATTTAGAATTTGGTTCCAACATTTCATCTCTCTTTCCATTATTTCTAATCGAGTTTTAAATCATATTTTGCACACGAAAATCTGAATTTTTCTTATCGATTATGATTATACATTCATTTCATCGTTCGAATGAAAAAATCTACTTCGTTTTGCAAGAATATTCCTTTACACAATAATTTACAGTTTACTGAGGTATCTTATTCAAAGCACTTGCAATAAAATTTCGTCGAGTTAAAAAAACAGTATTAATACATAAATATTATTTTTAATATAAAATCTCACAATTCCCCCATGCAAGCATCCAATTCCTATAAAATGTAATTAATTATCGAAAATTTGAAATCTTTTCAGGAGCCTTAATACATTCTACTGCACATTGCAGCATTCCATTGGATTCTATGCACTTTCTACCATCTACTAATAAATCATAAAAGACGAAGCCACTATATTCCTCTTGCAAATCTTCGGTTTGCCAAAGTAAACACCATTTTTTGTGGCTCGCGTCGTTAGAGCCGCAGAATGCGAAAACGGGCACGAGGCTAGTTATTATGCGTTTACAAAGCGTAGACAATTAACAAATGCCCTGATAAAACAGAGAGCTTTCCGATAGCGTTTGCCGTGGCGTTTCCCCGCGAAATATTTCTTCGGCGCAAATTCATTGAAAATGTTACTCGTGGTCTCTCAAGTGTTTACACGAGAAAACATGCACAGCGACGCATCATCGAGTCAGACACGAGGACGGTGGTACTTTTCACTGGTATATTTTCGTAAGTCGGGGGAATTTGCGTACGCTGACACGTATCTCTGAAATTCTTTCGGCCAGATAGAAATGCCCGCGTTCGGGACGTGCGAAAAACGTAGAAGTGATAAGCCGCGATTTTTCTTTATCGTGGCTGCTCCGTTCACGCCGAAACGGAGAGGCATCGTATTACCAGAGCTATAAACGATCTTTTTACTATCTGAGCGGACAACTTGCCCCCTTTACAGGCATGGGCAAGGATTAATGCTGGAAAATGGTAAATTTTAGAAAGCATCAGAAAAGAAAAATGTTTTCACAGCATGATTTTGTGTTCATTCAGGAATTAGAAACTAGTAATTGAAGATCTTGGAGCCAGAGGGATGCAGCTCCATCTTTATCAACTTCAATTAAATTTAAAAAAAAACTGTTTATAAAGTTATTGCTTTCACTTCACATTAAAAAGAAAACACTAGCGTAAACCAACCAGTAATTGACCGCTTACCAGTGAATGACCATTAGCCAAAGAAATGTCAATTATAATTTTAAATTGCAGTTGTAGTTGCGCTTTTAATAGCCCACATTTTTAGTTACGCGTATTAAGCAAACATTAATAAGTACAATTCTTATTAAAAGTATGCGGTCATTTACTGGGCTTCTTCACGCTTTGCATTTTATAATCGTTTTTTATAAAAATCACGATAAGAATAAGTACTTATTTTTATAGAAATTTCAAGAAAAATAAATTTAAATGCTATTTCAACAGTTGTTTCGTTGTTATACATAAATATATTCAAATATTAATCTCAAAGGTCCATAAATTCGACAATTCGGTCAGTCACTGGTTGGTTTACCCTAATTGAAAAAAAAATTTCACATAATAAGTAGTAGCCATTTAGTTGATGAGTTTTTATTTTTATTTTTGGTGAATTTTTCAAATCTGCAGCATTCGTATTGCGCAAAACAGTAGTTGATGCAGATTCAAAATTTGCAATAAATCGCCCATTTGTTATCGGATTTGCATCAAACGTGCACAAAACGATGTTGAATCTCTTTTTATGTATGTGTATTACGTGTCGTAACTCAAATACTGTCAAAAATGGAGCTGCACCCCTCTTGTTGCAAGGTCCTCGATTATCTTCTCTCCTCTATATATTGTTGCGAGGACCGTGTATAACTTCATGGTCTACTGAAGCTTGCACCCGAAGTTAATATCTACCGACCCAAATTGTTATTGATTAACCGTCAGTCTTGGACTGACAGCATTCGCGAACAGAAGTGTCAAACCAAGCTCTACACTGTTTGAATAAACTATTGTATTGTATTGCACTTATATTGTATTATACCGTTATAACGTGAATAAATAAACATGGCTAACGAGAAGACTCCTACCCGCCGCAACAATCTATATATATAAAAGTCACAATACAGGGTCAGCGTTTTATCCTGCAACCCGCGCTCGCGCAAACTTGTAAAATGGCAACAGCGCCTCACGGACGCACTCCACTGCAACCATGCACCGGCCCAGCGGAGAGCTGCCAGCGACCGCTGGACAGCAGTGATGCCCGTCGGGCATTGCCCGAGCTTCGAAAATTTTAGGATGGTCTCTTTCAAATTAACGTCGCGAGCTATTGGGAATTTCCCGGCTCAGGTAATCGAGCCACACGCTCCGCTTTTATGATCGGTTTACCACTCGCACCCCAGATTACTGTAATGAGGTTTGAAAATAATGTTGACTGATCTCGTACCCGTCTCAATTTCAACAATTTTAGCTACGACAGGGTTGACCGCGGCGTTAAACCCTTGTACGGAGAGATTTTTCGCCACCTGCGTGGAAAAGCCACAATAATGGCGCATCGTTCCAAAAATGGCATTAACGGAAACCGGTATAGGCGTGGCGTTGAGTAGCTAAAACATTCGGGCACAAAAATTCTAGAAAAAAATTCAAACACCGCTACAATCAAAGACACGTCCCATTAAGTGCCCCTTACGTCTGATCTAGGTATGCACTGCATCAAGGATAAAATCATAAAAAAGAAAACCAGAACAATAGATTCTGAGATCTGCAGAACTAACACATAATTGAATAAAAATTTAATTTCTCAAATTATGAAAGTAATGATACAGAAACAACTAGCCTATTGTTTATCAACACCGCGAATTTTAAAAACAACATTAAATACAGTATCAAACAGTTTGCAAAAGCTTTTTGCAACAATTATGGTTAAAAAATTGATAGAAAAATTAAGTAAACGTAAAATATGTTAAATTATCCATCATTAAGAGGGAATAATTTTTCCTCATTTTACGGCGCAAATTGCATTCGGATATCTTTTATAGTTCAAAAGTTATACGGAAAAGGCCCCAAATTTTTCAACCCGGGCCGGAAAATTCTGAATAGCTCTTTGCGACGTTAATTTGAAAGAGACCATCCAAAAATTCTCGAAGGTCGGGCATCACTGCTGTCGAGCGGTCGTTGGCAGCTCTCCGAACGCCGGGACGGTGCATGGTTGCAGTGGAATGCGTCTGTGAGGCGCTGTTGCCATTTTACCAGTTCGCGCGAGCGCGGTTTGCAGGATAAAAGGTTGACCCTGTATGTATGTATTAAGGTGGCCCTTATTTTCAACCTGCGATTTCTTTTGTTCTCACCCCCTAATATGGTTCCATTTTATAAAAATATAGTCCCTGAAAAAGATTATTGCAATCGGATAACAGGAACGGGTGCCGACCAGCCCTTAAAGTTCATCATTGGTTTGAATTTGAAGAATTTCTAAAAAATGTGAAGCCCTATCGAAAATTTGTTCAAATAATATTAAACGAGTATTCAATTCTCTACAATTACTATATATATATAGTTTTTTCGTGCTTCTAATCTTTTTTAGATAACAGCGTTTGAATATGGGGAGGTCCGCACTTCGCGCGTCCCACCTGTATGGCGTGACGTATTGTCTATAAGTTGGAATAGCCCCGCGACGAGTAAAGGTACACGGCAGCGACAGTTCGACATATACAGGGTGTCTTTCATGTACTTGGCGTCGAGACGCTACCGCGTCTCTAGATACGCGTGTAGTGCGGGCCTGTCTATATTCAAACGCTATTATCTAAAAAATGGTTGGAAGCACAAAAAATGCTCTTTTAATATTATTTAAACAAAATTTCGATAGGGCTTACCATTTTTGAGAAATTCTTTAAGTCCAAGCTATTGATGAATTCTGAACTTTAAGGCCTGGTCGGCACCCTTTCCTGTTGTCCGATTGCAATAATCTTTTTCAGGGACTATTTTTTTTTATGGAATGGAACCATATTATGGGTGAGAGCAAAGAAATACAAACAAAATTTCGACACGTATAAATAAGGGCCATCCTAGTACCTACCTATGCATGCTTGCTAGGTATAGGCTTCTATACCGTTCAACGTATCCGCATTTTTGGCATCAATATTCTTCGACACCTTAGAAAAATATTGTGGGGGGCCCCCACCCCACACCACCCCTAAAGCCTATCCCTCTTAAACCCGAGTAATTTGTTGTGTTGTAGCTCAATAATTTTCAATAATTTTATTCGTTACGTATTCCCTCTTAAAAATAAAATAAAAAATAAATAACTGTGACCTTCTAAAGAAATCAAAAATGTCTGGATCTATCTTCTACATATAGGCATATGTTACTGTAAAATAGGTCGTGCCGAAAACGGGCAAAAATATTTTTTTTAGATCTGACTTGACATTGTGAAAAAAGGGTGTGAGGTGTGTCAAAAAGCTCGCTAATTTTTTTTATAATTTCGAAACTATATTTAGTCGTGCTCCTAAATGGGGGGGGGGAGGGGGGGGGGGGGGGGCAAAGGAGTCGTTTTTTTAAAATTAATAGTTTTTGTAGATCGTAGGGCGCAATCGGTTTTTACCACGCTAGTATGTAACCAAAAGTTTTTTTGTTGAATTATCTCAATGTTTCACTGCACCCCGCTAGCAAAAAAATGTGTACCTATTACTATATAGCCGATAGTGCCGATATCTAATCCAGACCTATAGGTCATAGATTGTGTAAACATATTTTGTGCGGCTTTATACGGAAAATTATATACCTTGCCGATCAGTAAAAACAATGAACAAATTATACGAACATTTATACATAAATTTATATGCAAAAAGTTAAAGAATGCAGAACATCGAATTCGATCTTCTCGCGAAATTTTAAATAATGGTGTACGTAAAGTGTAAGCCAAATCAACGTTTCACACCAGGTGCACTGCCTTGATAAGATTTTGGTTTTCATGAATCATGTCGGAGATATGAACAACTGCATCCTTCCACGTTATTTTAAATCCCTTTTAAATGAAGTTGTTATGCTTGGCAGGCTGACGTTATTATTTTTCAATTGTATTTTTAGTTTATGTTAAAATTGTGTATAATGTAGGTAATTTATTTATTTATTTATTCATTTATTACTATTTACGGGATAAACTCTTTGGTACAAGGAGATATAATGCGGGGGGGGGGGGGGAATAACATAAATATGAAAAATATACATACAAAAGAGAACGAAAGAACAATAGATATAGAAATTTAAAAATGAGCAGAGAATAAAAGATTATAAGTATACCTTCTAGAAAGCATCTTAAGAATGCTAGGTAATAAAGTAAAAACAATTATTAATTGTTCATGTCTAATCTCGAATTCAATCCTTCCGAAGACGTGTACGCCCCCCCCCCCCTCTTCGCCTATACATTGGGCAAAAATGAAACGCGAGAAGGTTCTTTTCTGTGAGAAATATCGGATTGAAAGAACAGGCAACTATTCTCAATCGAACGCGTTGCTTTAAAGTTCTTGTTAAAGGTATCGCCATGCTCTTCAAGCTAAGACTATTTATTCCACAATTGGCAACGTGGAACACTTTTCACGCAGAAATGCAAAGGTGAACGAGGTAGTTATGGAAATGCCCCGTATGTCTATGAATATATTCAACATCAATGGAAATCGTGTTCGTAAGAAATTCCCCAGCTTTCGATGTTTCCAGCAGTGTATCTTCGATGACACATAAAAAATAGTTTGGGCTCTATCAATGACCCCAAATTAATCGATAAAGTGCAAATAACGAAAATATTAATTGTTAATTATTGTTAATTAAACACAAGTGTTTCACTCATTTTTTTTGCAAGCGTACGAAAGAAACTGACAATGTAAAATAACTTTCGTGTTTACCACTGTCAGTATAGCAAGTAGATCAACTAGTGTATATTTAATACAATAATATTTTTTCTAAAAGTGTAACCCGAACAGGGTATATACGATTACAATACGAAAAAATTCAGCAATTTCTCGTAAAAATGATCATTGCATTTTTATACAATATAATAAACATCACTCAACATTTATAGAAACAGCATATTTGCATATTTTAATATGTGTCCAATTTGATTTATTGGCACCAAAGTATGATATAGTATATTTTTCGAAACACTCAACCATACAAAGTGTTACGAATTCAAATGAAGCACATAAAAGTCCTGGAAATATTATTGCGCGGAAATAATAAATAAAACTCGACATAAGGAAAGAACTTTAAAAGAATAGAAAACATAATTTAAATGGACGACGGTATCGCTCAAAAGATTAAAATTACGAATACCTGAGAGCAGTCGGCAAAGTGTTAAAATTAAGCCACGGTTAAACAAAGTAAGGTTGCCAACCGTACTATAATATCTATATAGTATTGTACTATATTTCTGACTAGTGTACCTACCATATACTGTTAGAAAAAAATACCACCATATAAAAAAACTATATTTCCAACACATCGATAAAATTCTACCATTTTTACTTATTTTTTAATTCTGTGGCATTCTACATCAAACCTTTAATTTACGAATTTAAACTTTAAACTTCTGAAGGCGTCTTAAAATAAGTGTAATCTATGATCTGTTTGTCAAAATTTATATAAAATAATTTCATACTCTCTCTGTATTCCCGTCACTTCAACTTTTACAAAGAGGATTTTTTCTATAATGAATATGAAGTGGCGGGAAGAGAGAAACAGATTTAGCCTATCTCTCATAAAAAAGTTCCTCATATACTATGTTTACTTTGCACTTTCACTGCAATCAAACCATTGACATATTTGTTAAAATCGACAAATTAATAATGCAAAATTCGCAAAAAAAAACATTTAGAAAATAAGATGTTGTTTTAATGTAGCTTTATTTTGTATCCCTTTCCTCTCGAAATATATCTTTACAGAATGTACTACATTTTTTTTAGTAAAGTATTATATATTCCTGAAAAAAAATTGGCAACCCTAAATCTAAGTGCCACTTTCACAGTTATGATGCAACGTGCACTTCATTGAAGTATCATTAAAGTTCCGTTCAAATCTAGGCATCTACTGTGACACCCCAGAAGCCAGAAATAGAAAGCTAAATCGAGAGTCAATAGGCGAAAACCGGAGTGACAGTGGCCTAATCATTGACCAAGGGGGAACTCGTTCGAGGAATGCTCTCTACGATGACTCGTTCGGTGAAACGATACTCTCAGTGCACGATACACGACTTGGAATGCACCGAACATGTTTATTTTCTTGTTTTCGTGCGAGCAAAGTGGCCGCTGGCATTCAAACAAGATCATTCAGAGGACGCATTCCATGGGATTGTTTTCGTTGCGTTCGCACCATTTTTTCGTGTCGATCGAAGGAACTGGTCTCTGCACCGCCGGCGACCGATCCGCTGTGCTGGACGGCTGAGGAGAGGGGGCCAGTGTCGCGAGCGCGGAATGTATAAATATGTAGAAAATAGAAAGACAAACGGATCCGTTCTCGGGTCTGACTACGGTAAGCAGAGCTTGGCCAAACGTCTGCTCGCTCTATCGCCTCGATTTACAGTTGCACTCTGTTCCGTTGCATCGCAGCTGCCGTTCCTAACCGCGCTACTCGCTCTCCCCTCGGTATTAGAAGCACGCGGTTACGGAGAGCGGTGCATTGGCGGCGGTCCATCGAAAAATTAATGTAACGTCTCCGACACGGTCGCACGACTGACGCTTATTGTTAGTGTCGCTCTGTTTTCTTCACTGTGAATTCTCACATATGCCCTACATTTATAAGGCGTTCTAAAAACTGAAGCTCGGAAATTTTGCAGCACTTAGTATTGTACCTGGAACTAGAGTGGCCACTTTTTTGGGGGAAATATAGTATTTCTGTGGAATCTTGAAAAAATATAGTGTTTTCAGGGAAGTTTAGGAAAATAAAATGTACAGATTTATTTTTTATTTTACTTATTTTTTCAAGTATATTTGTTGTTAATCTGTTTTTAGTACGAAGGGAGTACTTTTTATAAAGTAACTATACGAGTTCCGGCATTCTATATTCATATTAATATAAATTAATAGCTCATTTTTTATTAATTTAATTGTAGCTTTATTTTTATCTTCTCGCCATTTAATATTCACATAGGAATAACTTAGACATTGTCAGTTAACCCAAGCTGGCCATGCATAGTGTCGCGTGATTTTAATAATTAAGGGTACGTTCTGAGCACTGCGACTCGCTGCAATTAGGTCAGTTTAGCTAGGTTGACAATTAATTTTTTTTTTAATTAACTATAAACTGGAAATATACTATTTTGCGTACTACATTTTGTTTCAATAGTACATAGTACAACTTACCGAAATACATATAGTGCAATAGTATATAATATAGTACGGATGGCAATCCTATGTAGAACGTCCATTATTTCAACACCGTTTGATTATTTTGACACTGCTCCATTAATTATCTGAACTGCGCCTGATTATTTGAATATTGTTTGATAGTAAGGGAATCTTGTACAAAACCGCACACCAGGGCAAAACCGTATATCGTACTTATTCCTGAAAATAAATGAAAGAAGCCCACGCGCGTTTGGCAATTGTTTTCCGCCTTATTGAATTATTAGTCAACAGAGATTCCTAGCGAAATACGTACACTCTAACGAATTATTAAAGTTATTCTGTTCCTAAGTGCTCTGGTCTTATTTTTGACTGTCTTTAAGTGGACTATATAGTGTTTTCGTAATTACAATGTAAGTTACATGAAGATACTATTAACAGTATCTATTTCTATTATATTTTGAAGACTGTGGCCGATTGTTGTCATTTTCATATTTAGCTGTAACCAAAAGTGTAGGTGCTTACGTCTTGGGGCACAACCGTACGAGGTAAAACCGTACCCCGCTATTTCAAGCAACAAGAAGAAGAAAACACCTACTCTGAATATAGAACAATCCATAAGCGCTAAAAACCAAAAATTGATGAACAAAAAATACAAACTAAAGGAACGTAGAGAAAATAACGTCGAAAATAATTTTTGTGTATACACGATGAGCCACCTAAGACCAGCCACCTGAATAACTTCTATAATTTTTTAAATAGGAAGATATGTTTGAGACAAAAGTTGTTTGGTTTCGAGGGGCTCATTACGTCGTGGATAAAATTTAATACTATTGTTGTTACTTTAGATCGGGGCAAAATCGGAAAAAGAACAGGTTTTGTTTCATTGTTAAATTAAGTAGCCTGTGTGGACTTTTCAATTATACTTTTGTTATTTTGTGTTGTTTATGAAAACATGTAATAAATACCGTTTTCATTACCCAATTTGTTTTATAATTTAAAAATTTATGGCCCTGAACCTTAAGTATACGGTTTTGGACAGAGTTCCCCTGTATTCGATTGTCCATACATCCTTTAGCGGATCATTCGATATTCAAATAGTGTTATCTCGTAAAGGAAGTACCCTAGTAAATGTCACGATCGGCAGTTTCTTAAAAATAAGAAAAGAATATGAAATTTTCGGAATTTGCGACAGGAAAACCGTGAAGGTATTAATATTGGAAATAATTAACGAAACGTATAAGAAGAGAACCACAAAGATTATGTTTGTGCAAATATTTCTATACCTTCTGACACGTTCACATTTTCAAAAACAATTTTAAGGCAGTACAAAGTGGAAAAGGACTTGTTACTGAAATATATTCACTTTAAGATTTGGTGCTAGAACGATTGAGTACTTAAAGCGCGAGACAAAGGATATCATGCAATTCCAATGCAGTTTCTGGTTAATAAATTTAATACCGCATGATGAATGAACGTTCTCCATTGTTGGAACGTAATCGTTCGACTGTCTGAACATCTTGTTTTCCAATTAGTTCGGATAATCGAGGTTCTCCTGCTCGCAAAAGTGGGCATCAAACATCCCGTCGACATACGTCCTCGAGTCACAGTTATTACAGATGCAGGCAATTTATATCATTTGCGGAAACCAACTATGTATCTATTATGATACGTTATCGTGCAAGGTTGATCTGCAATCCTTAGTTATGTCGTCGGTAAAAATTTTAATTCATTTACATCGAATTAATGATGAAAAGGGTTTACAAAGACAAACACAAAATGGTTGTCTAAAGCTATGAATTTCTCAAAATTCCAAAATAAGGCAAATGCTCTCAACATTCTTATATATGTAACGATATAATCGTTAAAAAGCAGTCTTTTGAATTTATACATAACCACGCGACCAATCGAAATAATTTATGTTACATCTTTAACTAGGGCTTTTACGAGAGAACATACCCTATCGGCGTATTTAAATAATTAATTTAGTTACATATTTATACTATATACATCAAATTTGTCTAGTCCTGTGCTAACCAACCCACAAAATACTTATTAACATTATTAATGAATCTCGCGATACACCAAATCATGAATATTATTATACTATTATTACTATATTATAATTCTTAAATAAAACGTTCTGTATATCATTTTTTTGCCATTTTACAAACAGATTCGACAACTCGAAAATTAAAAAATTCTGGAACTTTGCAGAAATGTAGCTCAAGTGATGCTAATATCGTAACTATTTTTTGATTAGTTTATATCGATAAAGCGGTTCTAAGGGTGAAAACACCCCCCCCCCCCCCAAAGGAATTGCGAGTTTTCATATTATCGTGAATATCTGTAAAACCGTAAAGGTTATTGAAAAAAAGTTCAATTCAAAGTTTTATGCCTTCGATATCTTACAATACAGCGATAAAGAATTGTAGAAAAAAGGCTGCGGGGATACATTTTGAAAAAAATAATGTTTTTCGCAAACTCTTTATCGCCACTTTATACGACATAAAAACAATAGAACTTTGAATTTAACTTCTTTTGATATCTTTTACAATCTCGTAGATATTCACAATAATCTGAAAACTCATCATTTTGTTGAGGATTTTTTTTCACCCTTAGTACCGTTTTATTGCCGAATCAAAAAATAGTTACGATATTAGTATCACTTGACCTACATTTCTGCAAAGTTCCAGATTTTTTTAAGTTTAGAATTGTCGAACTTCCCTTGTCAATTCATATCTTTGAATCTGAAACATTGTGAGCCTTGATTTTCTGTTACCAAGTTCTCATAGATCAGAATCAGAACATCTTCTGTAGAGAAACGATATAAAAATCTGACTGAAAATGGATAGCTATCTCTATCTTTATTCTATCGAGACTGACTTTTAGACCTACAACTGTACATTTGTTGTTCATTCTTGTGCCCACTATATGTAGAGTGACCGTACCTAATATTACCCATGTTCCTAATATCGCCACTCGCTACATCTTGCAAAGTAAGCACTAAAATTTATCGGTCATGCACTGAATTAGTACCGAAACATATGTAGGAAGACATACTGTAATTGCAGCGTTATGTGATCAACAATTACAGAAAGGGAAGGATTTTAGAAAATCTTAATAGTGTAAAAATTTATTGGACTGCCACAATTTTACATCACATTCGGAGAAGGTAAGTCAAATAATTCCGTGAATGCAAGAATATCTACTAGAAATACCTAATTAATGATGTACTTAAGGAATGAAATCGATTCAAATATTTTCCGTGATGAAAATAGTGTTTTTCTTTTAGCAGAATGTGTGTTCTCAATACCGCCTACCGGAGAAGAATGGTTTCGATTTGATGTTTATTACAGGTGTGGTCACGCAATGTGCGGAGCAACCGAAATAAACTTTATTTGTCTAATATGTACATCGGAACGTAAAAAATAAAATATTTTAAATATCTATATTTTTAAATTTCTATATTTTCCTAATAAAAATAAAATTAAAGATGAATAAAAAACATTTATAGAGCAAGAAATAATAAACGCACACGTGAAAATGACTTTAAAAACTCATATATTTATAAATTAATCAATATTTCTTGAGTAGGCGATATTAGGTAGACTTTTTTCAGGACCGAATTTTTGCATGACTTGCGTTTTTTAATTCCTAATTCAAAATTAATGGGTTTCAACGATTCTAACTTATACTACACGAAATATGAATAATTGAGGGCTTGGATGCAATAAGGGGACTAGCGCTCGAAAATGGGAAAAATAATTGTCCAAACGCTAAGAAATATTGGAAAATTAAATGTTGTTAAACTGTATTTTAAAAAATATAGTGTTGTAAAACTCGTCACGACACATATTTTTTCTATTTACAGTTTGTTTATCGAATCATTACTATTCGAGCTAAAAATTATCAACAAAAAAATCATTATTTCTTTAAACATAAATTGCGATAACTTGAGTAAATATCAAGGGATCCTTATGAGACTTAAAACATAACTTCAGAAAACTCTAGCGAAGCCGTAAAATGTATGCACAAAACCCTTATGTTAAAAAATGTAATAATATTTAATTAAAAAGAAATACTGGATATAACCCATGTTTTTCAACGTTCGCCGTTAAAAAGTATCGAGACAATTTTGAGGTACATATAACTTGCAGCGACAAAGTTTTTCCTTAATATACAAGGAAGATTTTCACCAATTTTCACACTGATTAATAAATAATTGTAGAAGATATAATGATATATATAAATCTCGCACGCCACGAGATCGCATGCTGATTGTTGGTGGCGCGCGAGATTTATATAATATCAGTATATTTTCTACAATTATTTATTAATCAGTGTGAAAATTTTCCTTGTATATTAAGGAAAAACTTTGTCGCTACAACTTATATGTACCTCAAAATTGCCTCGATACTTTTTAACGGCGAACGTTGAAAAACATGGGTTATGTCCAGTATTTCTTTTTAATTAAATATTATTACATTTTTTAAAATAAGGGTTTAGTATATACATTTTACGGCTTCGCTAGAGTTTTCTGAAGTTATGTTTTAAGTCCCATAACGATCCCTTAATAGTTACTCAAGTTATCGTAATTTATGTTTAAAGAAATAATGATTTTGGTCGATGAAAAATTTTTTGTTTATAATATTTAGCTCGAATAGTAATGAATTGATAAACAAACTGTAAATAGAAAAAATGTGTGTCGTGACGAGCTTTACCACACTATATTTTTTAAAATACAATTTAACAACATTTAATTTTCCAATATTTGTTAGCATTTGGACAATAATTTTTTCCATTTTCGAGCGCTAGTCCCCTTATTGCATCCGAGCCCTCAATTTCTCTTTACTTTGAAGCAAATTGCATACAAAAATATAAATTATTATTTAACTTTTGCTAGGCGATATTAGGTACAGTCACCCTATATCCACCCCTGAATTCCTTGACTTTCATTTTTAAATCACCGTCTACGTTTGTCTGTCACTATAAACGCAGTTGCGCTTTGGGGCGAGCGCCAGAGGCGATTCACGGTTATTCGAGCACCTAATTGTATAACGGGTGCCGTACGACAGGTCGACGAAACGTAAATCCCCAGCCGCGACACAACTGTCGCCGTGAATGATTTAATTGCGCGGCGAGCACGGGCGATGTTATGCGTATTGTCGGCCAGTTATATGACCGTCGATCACTCGACGTTAAATGAATTTCGTGTAAATTACAGAGGCCTACAGCGGCCGTTCGTCACGCGCGCGCTTTCGCATCTACCGCGTTAAGTATATATCCCACTGTGCATACTATCTTATTGTGCACCGCGTGAAAGCTGACTGGTAATGGAAATTTGTAAGTGGTTAAATATGTAAACACATCTGAAGGTACAGTGTATGTTCTAATATAGATGTTTCAATGTCCCGAAATGTTTATCGACATAAAGGTGAGCCATGTCGTCCGGAGCGCCAGACGAATAAAGATCGTGAGATATCTCGTCTGTAAAATCGAATAGGAAAAAATTGGCTTAGGAGATACATATCTCGTCCAAGAGTGTGAAAAGGATATGATTTTAACATTCTTCTATGATCCCTACAAAATTTTAGGATTTAAAAAAATACATAGGGTAAAAAATGATTGGTTTTGAGGCACTTTTATTAAAACACATACCAGTCATCGAATTTTCATTATTTTGGGGTAACGATTAGTAATACGATAACCATAATCATATATTTTAAGAGAAACTTTCGATTTTTTATTTCAGATGAGCCTATCTTGAAATACCATGTACAGTTATAGCTACTTATTCAAGATTACATCGGAGAAAAAAACAATCAATTTTTTTATTATCTTCGAATATGTATAAATCAATACCAAAAAAGACCTTTTTACCCTGTGTTGCAAGTTTTTTTAACAAAAAATACTAAATTTTTTAAGCGTTTAATGGGAATGTACCCTTAAGATCCAGCCACAATATCAAGTACCTATGTACCTATATCATTTCCCTCCAAAGCAATAAGAACAAACGGAGTCAATAAGGATCCCCGCTATTGATGTTTTAATAGTAATGTTTTAATAATAATGAAATTAACTTCAATTACTCATTGAAATAATGTAAACACGTATCTATGCTATTTTTTAACATAATTTTTTACTTTGTTCAGACACTTATCTAGGCAGTATAAATCCATGAAACTAATCCACGGGAATAAACTAGAGATCTTTCTTTTACGAATTTCTCTGGTTATGCTGTTAATGATTTACAATTAGTTACCCCCAAAAAATATGTAGGGTATTGTTCAAAATTAATTCAGGACTTATAGAGTAGATGGTATGTATTTACGAAACTGAGTAAACAATGGTTAACTTAGTAATTAAAATACATCGAAAAGTCAATACCGTCAAACTTAGTAGCGATTTTCGATTCTGGTAACACAAGTGCCTGCCTCTATTAACGTTAATTGCAAGCGGGGTGGAAAAAGGAGAACATCCTACTACATTAGCAGTTGCATTTCATTCATATCATATAATTAATCATTACTATTACGGTATAATATTACATATGTTGTAAAATTATAAGGCGCAGTGCTGCAAGTCTCTTTTCACTATGTAGAAAATGCATGTTAAAGACAGACAAAGAATTTTTGCAGCATATAGTCGCTATTCTCTACTAAATACTGCATGTATGTGAAGTGTGTGGAAACGGAACGAGGACACATAGAATATTTTTTCAAACATCCAAGTAACAAATGTTGTGAGATAATCCTTTATCTCTACTCTGCATAATATGATGAATAAAAGTAAGCAAATCACTCGCATTATCAACATTGCAAATCGCTGCCAACTCTGACAGAATTAAGTATTAAGCATTTCTCTGTAAATTCTGAATCCTCTTTTAAAAATATCCCGCATTTTTACTGCACTTCTACATGATCCTGAGGATACCGTACTTGTTACGTAATAGATCCAACTATAAATGTGGAAATCCAATCAATAGAATAAATATTCTACGAAGCAAACTCGTTAGCTGTCTTTCAGCTTTCTTGTCCATCAATTCTTTTAACACTCGGTTTACCACACCTATTTTCTTTTTCGAATGCAGTTGTCACACTGGGTCGATTTGACCCAAGACACTTTTTGATCAGCTGCTGTTTGAAAACTATCTGTTAAATTAAGTCGTAAAAATTCTGTGATAAAGTTTGAAAATTGTAAAATATATGTTCGTCCTTGAAAATTTCAAGTATCATGATATTTGAACAACCGAGTGTAACAACTGTGTAACAACCGAGAGTTAGACCACTACGTACGCTTACCACAAATCATTTTTTTAAATGTGAATTAGTTAATTCGATATATATTTATATATATGTCTGTCAGACAGTTGGTTTGTATTATTTATATATTATACGCTATCTTTGTACTGCAGTATTTAAGCTGATAATTGAAAACAAGGAATAAATTCGAACAAGACGAGTTATTCACCTTTAATCATTTTACAATAAATAGCCAGTTCGATGATTTGGCTGATGAATGAAAAAGTAAATAAGTAAATAGACTAGTAGCATCAAGAATCTAAATGTAACGCGGACATGCATAAAACTCAGGAAAGAGGGCGCAGAAATGAACACTGATCAGAGACGGAAGTAATAAATCAAGATGTGTGTCTTTCGACCAACTATCTGATAATCCTGAGTCACTGAAAGGTCTGGCTAATAAGTTCCGCCTGGCAATTATTTTAAAAATATATTAATCGTCAGCGTACTCATTTTCTACTCTCAGCTGCAAATTACTATTTACTCATCTATTAAGTACACAGGTTCTTCCTCAGAAATTGCATTAAAGCCTTTTCACACGGGACGCTTTTGTGTCTAGCGTCTAATATCTCGAATAATGTTCATACATTTTTTATTTTTTTCTAAACTAATACTGTTCCATCAACTGAATACATTCGAAATATAAGTCGGGAGCCACAAAAGTGTCTCATGTGAAAAAGCCTTTAATGTAAAAAATTGCTCAAACTAAAAATCGTGCACCAGCCTTACTTAGGGCCTTTTCACACGAGATACTTGTGTGACATATTCTCGCGATAGAGAATATGTTCTCTGTAACCGCGTTGTTTTGAGGGAAATAGATAAATATAAAAAATGTGAAACTATATTCCAAATATCAGCCGTGAACTACAAAAATGTTTCGTGTGAAACACCTTTATGCATTGGTTTTCGTAGCATATGCTGCATACAGTGTCCCAAATTATGGGACAAGCCTAGCATGCAAATTCATACTGTCAAATGAAATCGAAAAGTTCTGTACCACTTTGTAATCAAAGGCTTCGTTTCCAAGGCAAGCAATTGAAATTCTGGAGTCTGATTTCCGGCGCGCGTTGTATTTAAACGTCAGCGGCACACTCGCCATCCAAAACACGAGCAGATGAACCTTCACGTACACTGTAACGTTAACAGTACAAAGTGTCCCGACGGAAGAAGTTTGTAGCACATGTTTCCATTCGCCCTAGCAATGCCCCACGCATCATAATGTGCACGCCCTCCTCACGTTGCACTTTTAAATATATTTTGTGATCATACAGGATGTTCTTTCAAGGGAAGTTCGGTTACCCGAACATTCCAATTTTTTTGAAATTGTGCAGAGGAGTGTAGTGGAGAGGACCTCAATTGAAGTGTCATACCATTTTTTGTCTGTGCCCATTTTCGGTTCTTCGGCGTGAAAACCCGCCTTAACGGTTAATGTGTGATTTCCTACTTTTCTGTATATCTTGAAAACTACAGTAGATATAAAAAAATTATTACAATGAAAACTTCACATATGTTTGTGCTCTATAAAACTGTGCAATCGAATTGTTTACATTTTGGAATGGGGCCCGATTTTTTATTTAAATTACAAATTTTAAATAATTCGATTGCATAGTTTTATAGAGCATAAAAGCCGTTAAGTTTTCATTATAATCATTTTTTTTATATCTACCACAGTTTTCAAGATATACTGGAAAGTAGGAAATCTCACATTAACATTAAAGGCGGAATCTCCTAGCTGCGACAGGTCGCAGCGACCGGTAGCGACCCCACTAGTGCAAGGGAGAAACAAATGCGTACTTCTCCCTTGCATTAGTGGAGTCGCGGTCGGTCGCTGCGATCTGCCGCAGCTAGGAGATCCCGCCTTAACCCCTCAGTGTGGTATGACGAGTAGGCTCGTCATGGGAAAACTGTCCGCAATGGCGGTATGACGAGCACCGCTCGTCATGGGACGTGAAGCGAAGGCGTAGCGAGTAGGGCTTGGGACCAAGGTCTATTGAACACCGGAATTAGAGGCGTGCTGTACTTTTATCATATACATTGTGTAGGCCTTGGGAAGGAAGTATTGCCGTGAAAAGGGCCTGTTCAAGAGAGTGGCCGTTTGGGAGGGATGCAAGTCCGACTGGTTAGATTAGAAGGTGTGACAATACTTCTTCAGGTCGTGCAATGCAGTAACGCCATAACAGCAGGAGTCAAGGATTCGACCAATGGAATTCATCCCGCATCTAGGTACTGTTCTGGGCAGAAAACCTCCACACTGAAGGGTTAAGGGGTGTTTTCACCCTAAAAAACTAAAAAATTGGCACAAACGAAAAACTGCCTGATTCTCTACTGAAAAAATGGGAATGGTCGGGTAACCGGACTTCCCTTATTAGATTCAACCGTAGTAAAATATTTTTTTTCAGTTCTTGTGATTTCGTATTAAAAGAGACACTCGTCTTCGTGATAGTAAAACGTAACGATTGCATGCGCTACAAACGATATGGATACTTCTATTCGTCCTTGGAGAATTCAATGTACACTAAATCACATTGAATACATTTAACGGAACTGAATTTGACGTCACTGAATTACATCACACAAACTTCGACTATCGTCCTGGCATATCAACAAAAAGTCGCGAACTCTGTTCGACTTTAAAAGAAATTGGTGCCCACCTTGAAATTCAGAACACACAAAAAATGTAAGGTATTAATTAAGAAGGATGGGAGAAGCGGGAAGTGGTAGGAGTTAAGCATAATGAGCATAGGAGTTGTGGAAAGGTGTTTATAAGGTTTGCTCCGCTGGTAAATAGGCCTGTTTTGTAACCCTCCTATCGCTACCATCTTAGTGACCATCTGGGCAGCATTTATTCTAGACAGCTTAATAACGACAATGGCCAGAAAAGTAAACACGGAAGGCAAAATTTGGGCTTGTTCCACAGTTGTATAATTGACCTACTTTGCTCACGTTTCTTCTTAATCCCTTATTCTGCACTTTCTATGTGTTCTAGGCTTCGAGATAATATACTGAATCTCGCTCGACTACTAGATTTGTAAACGGAGGACGCCAAAGGCTCTTAAACGTTACATCTTTGACTAGCACGTATAGATACGTACATATGTATTTACTTCGATATCTGCTTGGCATTGATAGTGGCATGACATAAAAATATAAATTTTATAGGAAAAGCAGTATGTATCTACGTACCTACTGTACCAGCGGAGTCTATTTGTGCAAAAAAATGACATTTTTTTAGTTATGCTACTATCAATGCCAAACAGTGATTACGTAATTAGTTTATACATTTCCTGGCATTGGCGTATTTTCACGCCAAGGCAACAGAGGTATTAAGGCGGACTCACACTCAGTAACTGACACGGACAAGTATGAAGTACGATAGTTTTTACAATTGACACTGGCGCCACTGAACCGTCGCGGAACTGATAAGTGCGAATCCGCCTTTATCCTACATGCTTAAAGCCTCGTTTACATTTGACAAGTTCTATTTCAAGGCAAGTAAAGTAGCAAGAATCTCTACTTCAATTGAATCTTGAAAGAAACCTGGAAGAATATCTCAAATCACGTAAATACCAGGTTAACATTGGTAACGCAATTTCAAATTATTTGAATTCAAGCGATTTCAAGTCAAGTAATTTGGCTGTTATAGTTCCAATTTTTAATATTTATTAACATTATTTATTAAGTTCCCCATGGAACTGATATGCAACCGTGTACAAACTGATAAATATACTTCATTTTTTAATAATCCTTCCTTGCCAACTCGATATTATTATATAAACAGATTAACGCTGCTTAACAACATATAGTCCAGGGGAAAAAACTCTAGGAAATTCCTAGTAACTATTAACACGAGACAGTACAGTAACTTGATTAATGTGAACGGGACCTAACGGCTCAATGCATAAAAAGACCACCTAGACTCGAGACGATGTTTCGATTCCACAGCGTCAATCAAATAATTCAATGCTTATACCATAAAAATGAGTCTACGGATCGCAAGGCAACGAACGATTTTTATTCAGTTAACAGGAAGAATTTTCATATTTCTGTTAGCTCCATAATTTCGAGACCGATCACCGCAATATAGCCCGTCCGCAACGTGTTCCCTCAAAACTCCCGTAAACACAAAATGAGATACGAGGAGAGATAAAAGGAGATACGATGGAGAACGGAGTGACGTTGGTACGGATGAAAACACCGACCAGGCGGGGAGCGCACGGTTGACGTTCGTTCGTATGGGACAATAAAACGAGGGAATGTAACAAGAAATACGGGTCAACACGGGCGTAGAAGCGTGACTGCCTCAAAGGTTCATTCGCCCGTCGTGTATCGGTGCTCTCTGTCATGCGAATAAGCGAGTCTTACGCGCCGCGTCGATGCTCGATAGATCGTTAGCGTCATTATAATTCCATTCACCCGCAAGATTAGCAGCCGCGTCCGGGATGGATAATCCGGACGGTCACGTAACATTTATGCAACGAAATCGTGGATTCGCGGTGCGCGTCACGCGACGACGATCGCGGGACCGCGCAATACAGTATATATACAGCAATGTCTCGAATGAAGGACGGGGTTTCAGGCTCGAAATAAGGTGATCGCTATCCTGTCTCCGCTCCTCCTCTTGTTGCCGCGGCGAATGAAACAAACTACGCATGAGTCTCAAGAGAGAAATAGATGGAAATTCCTTGTGTTCTACGCAATAAGATAATCAAGGCCAGCCGAAAAGATATTCTCTCTTAAATCTGGACAGTAGTGCACGCTGAATTGTTGCAAGCTGAGGGCCCAGCCGTGACAATTAAGCGGGGGGGGGGGGGTTAATATACGTTCATAATGATTGTACATAATGTCCAATAAACAAAAATTTAAAAACAAAAGCGCTTGAGGTAGTTATTCCAAAAATTGCCCGTTGTTATAAGTATCTTCTGACTCGCCCGTTTCTAACAAGGGAACATCGCGAACCTGCACTCACCGATTGGAACGCAAATTTGTGTGTTTATAGAGTGACTCAAGCCAAGAGCAACGGTATGTTTCATTCGTGCCCAATAGCTCCTTATTGGTGTGAAACCTAACCTCAAAGTCAAATAGGCACTCCCACCTTTTCGCGTATAACTCTTAAAGTACAAGAGACAGAAAAATATGTTTGAAATAAAAGTTTAATGGTGCACTTAGCGTTGCAAACTTGCATTTATAAAATTTAAAAAAAATTTTTTTGTCAGGTATTTTTTGTTAAACTCTTTTGAAAACATTGTTAACGCCAGTTTGCAGCATCTATTGTACCATTAAACTTTTGTCTGAAAAATTTGTTCAATCTTTTGTACTTTAGGAGTTATACGCGAAAAGTGGGAGTGCTTTTTTGACTTTCAGGTTAGTTTTCACGCCCTTAAGGGGGGAAGCCACTGTGATGGTCGAAAATAAAGGCTATTTTCAAGGCATTTTTTTATAAAAAAATGTAACTTTTCATGAAAAATTTTATTACCAACTGAAAACACATTTTTAGAAAGTAGTAAACAAGCTTAGAAACGATGAAAACCTAGACATTGTGTCATTGACACAAAACTGTGCACCTTTGTGACCCGTGAGCGCCTCTAATGTCTCGTTTCTTGGCACTTAATTGTGAATGACGTATCGTAAATCTATTACGAGCAACGTGTAGCGGGAAATCGAGGTAGTAAAATTTAATTGAGAAAACATACGTCTGTTACAACATCTATTTCACACCCTTTCTCGACTTTGGTTAGATATACGTATACTGCCTCTTTAGCTCAAACTCTTCAAATGTGATCGTGTTTGGTCAGGGACGAATTTGGAGATTTGGTGCCGCTAGACTAACAAGTGTTTGCTGCCCTTTCCTTAAGATATCAACCATTTCTATGCCAACGAGTTGGAATAATATTATAATTAATTCAATGTGACAAGTCACATATGAGTTATTGCTAATTTGCTAAATGAAAAAAAAGTAAATTGTTGTTAAAACTGTCTCAAGCCTATGTGTTTAAAGATCACTCGAGCAAAACAGCTAAAATGAAAAAGTAGTGCTTTCTATTAAATTATATTTAATCTTTTATTCACATTAAACAAATAGGTTGCCGCCCCTCAAAATTTGCCACCCTTTGGTATGATTTTCATTGTACGAAACAGAATTATTCGAAAACGGTTTCATAATTTGTACATTAAAAAATATTAACATCCTATATCTTTTATTTCGTCGGCTCAGAGTAGCTGAGTCATCATCGGTGACATGTGTAGATAACGCGAGCCTCCCCCCGTGCGAGTAGCTGCAGGAATTGGTGGGGATAACTCAGTGATAATTATGCGAGCGGTTCTGCGACAAGTTAGCGGGTACTACTGTATTTCCGTCGACCGTCCCGAAGTCGTTGAGGGGACGGTTGATGCCATCAAATCGGGTCAGGACGAAGGAAGTTCCGCGGAGTCCCTCTCGCGCGACAAATTCTCAACTTTATGGATCCCCGAGACTTGTTGACTGGGCACTATTTAAAGAATAAGTGGAACGGTATATATCGGGCCGGGTTTCATGGCAGTTTGCTTCACTGCTTTCCACCAGTTTGCGACCATTCGCGCTCTATAGAAATTCTTTGACTTTTATGCACTCCGTGTGCTCTGTATAGCCGACTCTCTTCGCGTGCTTAGGATAAGTATAACGAACTGCTGGCTACAGGGAAGAACTTGGCCGTTTCATTATGCAGGCAGTTGGAATATGGATTGATTGAGTTATATCGCTGAAATTGGGTTCTCGATGAAGAGATGGTGTTCTAGCCAGTTATCCTGATTGTTGTCTATTTCGAGTTATATTAGAAGATGCCTCCTGCCTATGGTTTGACGAGTGTGACATGTAGAACCACCCAAATGTAATTCACGAAATAACTTGAAATTGTAAAGACTCCTGGTACATGAAATTTTATTTTTATGAGGGGTCTTTACAAAGTGGAAAATAAATCGAAAATTGGGAATCCCTCACTTTCACAATTTCACGGCTTTCACAAAACGCAATGTAACTTGAAATTGAAGAATATTTTTTCTGACAAATGGAATCATCGAATAGAATTTGCTGAACTAAGAGTTGAAGACTGCATTCTTTGATTGAGGCTCGATTATACTATACATGTAAATAGGTAAGTATTAAATTCGATTGAATTTTCTAGGCAATTGATTGATTCTACCAACATAAATGCACCATTGAAAAGTGGTTGCTGCCTATAATTAGATCATCTGACAAAATCTGATCAACCTGAGTTGTGATCAGAACTTAAAACTCGAAGTAATTTTGATACTATTTTAGATTTTCTTTCGATCACAGTTTGATTGATTTAACTATAAGACTCAACTGAAGTAATCAACAACTTTCTCCTGCCTAAGCCTCAGGTCTCAAAATGGCGTCTACAAAATGATTAGCCAAAGAAGCGTAAACTGCAGCTATTCTCAAAATTATAAAATCCAAATAATTCTGAACTAAAATGTGAAACACGACAAAAGGAATCGCCGACTCAAATATCTCTACCGAAATTCCAATCCGGTTTCTGTACTTGCAGGTCCCCTGATTCAGCTATGTAGGTAAAATATTTGAACTTTGTACCGTCCAAATTCTTATAGTTGCTACCATTTTATGCTTGCAGATACGTGTCGCGCCCCGTTGAAAATGTATACCAACGTTTCACCAACACCGTAACTAACTTCATCAAACTGACACTTTATCAGCGCATCATCAGCCCCCTAAAGTAGTTCCCTGAATTAATAGCAAAGGCGGAAATAGGCTTTCAAAAGGGCACAGTTTAACCCACAGAACCTCAAACACTACAGCTACAAGCCATTCTTTCATCAATAGATCCTTTTCCCCTAATGAGGACCGGCAATGAGAAGTGGAAATGAGCCTTTCTAACAAGTCCCAGCCCAAATCATATGCTTCAACGATCTACTTAACTGTCTCTGTCCTTCTAAATACAAATCATCCCTCGTTTTCGTCGACAGAAAGGTTTAGTCAGTAACGGAACAAGTAACAACTGTGCAGCTGCTTGGAACGTAAGCCTAATGCACGAGAATGGCCGATAGTTGCTGTTAGAAGGGGAAAGAGACACATTTGCTTCGCGCAATGCCGAGATAAGGACGCATGGACATTGTTGGAAACGATAACGAACAGATTCAAGCGGGGATTCGAGCTTTTCTCGCTTTCGCGCAGCTGCTCTTTACGCGACTGAAAATCGATGATCACACTTGGTTATCAATCGCGCGCGCCTCGAATACGAAGAACGTGGTCGGCGATTGAAATTCCGCGGCGGCGGCGCGGCTTCGAGTTTCTCGGGCATTTCGAAAGTGGACGTGCGATTAATCCACGTCCGTGGTCGTTCTCGCTCGCTCGATCGTACCATGAATTCAACCAAGGCGGTTGCCAGCCTATTGACAAGCGTGTCACGGTGTTTCGAGACGAACACTCGAAAACTGCTTGCCGTTTCTATAGGATGCGATGTGTGTACGCCGAATCAAACGCTGCGTGCCTGCGCACTCCGCGTTCAACGTTTCGACATTCATCGATCAGCCGACGCGCGAAGAGTTTAATTAATTAAAGTCGTTAATTAATACTGCCTATTATTAACTCGTGTGCGTGGATAATTCATTTGAGAGAGTGTGCGAAACAAAAATGAGAATTTAATCGATGTTTACGCTGCGATCGGTATTTCACTCTATTGGGATTGTATAGATATTTTTTTATTTATTTTAGTAAGTGGGAGGACATTCTTCGAGGTTCTTTAGGCGAGGAAATTATGTTATCGATTTGAATAGAAGAAAGAATTCGTTTTCGGGTTTAGGTTTTAAACTTGTTTTGTTAAACATGTTTCAAACATGATAATGACCGTGAAGTGGAATATTGTGAAATACAATAAGTATATATTAAATTTTTTATTGCTGTGCACGCATATATTTGTTCAGTCAGTGCAGGGAACGGGCCAAGAGTGTTCAGTGAGTATGATTAACAGATGCGACTGAAGGATTTCCGCACGCAGGGCTCAGCGTTTTAAGCCGGCTCCACATTTGTTATCGCACTTCGCTCTGTCCACATTCATCGAAACGACCGAACCAAGTAACGAGTCACAGTATGCAGTAACAGAACATCTCTTATATTTGTCACCATAATCGGTTAGTTAGGTAACAGGATACGATAACAGAGCGCGGTGCGGTAAGAAATGCGTACCCGGCTTAAGGGCACTCGCCGGTCAAAACATCCAAATTTTTTTTGCAATTTTCATCCCACAATATCTCAAGAATGACCACGTAAAATTTTAGAACGAAATTCCTAACGGTACAGATTTTACAGGCAGTTCAGGGGAATCACCAGTGTGACGGCCTTACAAATTGTGACGCAGGTATAATAGATAGAAATGCGATTTTTCTTTTAATTAATAATACATTTATTGATCTAAAAAAAGAATCAATTTTTGTTTTAATCGAATAAACGCATGGAAAATAGGGCGCTCACGAGCAAGTCTCCGTCACTAGACGAACGCCCTCGGCGTCAAACTTTAAGTACGTTTTTCTCGAAACAATTTTTCGCGTATTCTCACCACGATAAAAAATGTAATTCATGACCGAATCTAAAAATTCAAACGGGACTCTACGCGTAATTACACTGGCTTCCGCGCTACCCTCTATTGCGAATATTCATACACTCAACTTTTTTTACGAAACATTTTTGTGTGAAAAAATCCATGTTTCGGGACCCTATCGTTTAAACATATGGCAATCATCGCCCAGTTGTTTCTTGACACTGTCTGAGGGTAGCGCAATAACAACCCATATGTAATTAAGGAATATCTTTGGGTTTTTGATTTTGGATGATCCTGTCTAAAATTATCGTGGCGATAGTCCAGGCCAGTTTTTTTACCACGATGCAGCACGCAATGCATATCAGAGGCAGGGGTGAGCAAAAATGAAATAAAAAAATTATTTTATACTCTACATTTCTAGCAGAATGAAGTGCAAAAAGTTTTAGACCCATACATTGTATGCTTTTTTCTAGAAAAAATCATAAAAGTCACCTATGTTTTCGCGCGATTTGACTGGGGGTGCCCTTAAGAACGAATAAAAGTTTAGATGCATCAAGGAAAATAACAGGGTCAAATGGTACAGAAAATGAAGAAATGTGATAAAAATATTGTAAATAGCATCTACTGGAAATACTATGTGCTCCCTCGCTCACTCTCATTGTCAGTCTCTCGCGCTCGCCGCGGCGATGACATAAGGAGTAGTGGGGATAGAAATGTACTTCTAACGAAACACGGTACCCGATCATATAACGGCACAATACTGCAGTTGCTAGATTCTAGTAGATACTTTGACTGACTCATCTTAATCACGCCTTTCCCCCTTCCTCTTTATCACCTTGCTTAATCGATTCCCTTTACCATATGACCCCGTTTCTAGATACTATCTAGGTAACTAAGAGAATTATAAATATAATCAAAGTTTAATCCTCAAATGATAATAATGCAGCGCAGTATAAACGCCATTTCATCCAATTAATCTCTATCAAACTGTGTGAAGTGAAAATTAGCGAGGCATAGCTGTTCAAATGCGCGCTCTTCAGGGACGAAAAGCAACCGTTACTTCGGTATAGTTTGGAAAATTATTTCCGATGGGTGGGTTAGGCTCGTCCCATGCGAATCGCCGACGTGACGTTTTTTGAGGGGGTAGGTTAACCTCAAAATCTTGGAAAATTCGAGTTTTGGATCTTTGCATATTGTGCTACCTACACCTTTTCTACATATTCTAAACGCAACCGGGCGAAATTAAAAAAAGTAGAGAAATTACAGCCAAAAATGTGCGAGCCTGCACATGAGGCCGTGCCTCACTTGCGACGAAAGAAGGCAGAACATCAGAAGAGAAAGAAAGGCCATAGAGGAACTTAATCTATCGGAGGAAGGTGTAATGCATGGACCAGGCATCGATTGAAATCCGTAGGTAGCAATTATTAATGCGTAAAGTACGATAAAACTGTATGTCCAACTTTAATCGCGATTTCCCATAAACCGCGGGTTCCACAACGGTGAACATAAAATCTCGAAAACCGCTCCAACGATTTGAATGAATATTTACAAGGAGATACAGGAAACTATCCTCCACAATGTGTGGAGAGCGCTTTTTCAATATAAATTATTAAAAGGAAGATAAAAAATATTTCTTAATAAAGAAAAAGGATAAAATCATACATATATTTCAACATAAAAATTGTATTCATTTTTTTATGAAAATTCTGCTTCCGACACAAGATAGACATGGTCTTACAGATTATAAAAAAAGTACTTGCCGCGAGGGTAAGTTACCCCCTTAATAACTGCTCCTGCACAAATCGAGTTTCGTTATTTCGACCTCAATCGCCAAAAGCGACGCATTTGCCTACGCGACGTCGTCGATTGAGATGGAATTCGAGCACGGGTACGCGCGACACGCTCGTTTATTTTATAGTCTAGGCACGTTTGATAGATCCAATAAGAGATTGACCCGATTTTTATGCCGTTCGGTCGCGAGTCGCTTTCGAACGGACTGGCAACTTTCCGCGGAAGATAAACTGCGCCCGCCCTCCTCGCCAGACAAAAGATTTAATGGAGGTCTCGGGATAAACGTGCCCCGCTGCTAACAGAGATGTCCAAGTGTCCCGCAAAAAGGAAAAAGGAGTCAACCGCGGGGTCGACCGTTTCGACTCGGGCCGAACGCCCGAGTACGCGGGGCAGCCCGAACATGAGGGAAAGTTTATACTTTGAGTGATGCGGACTGACTGTGTGTGTCTTCAATTTACTGAAGTCAAGTGACATGCTCGAATTCGAGCTATTTAGGAGACAAGGGGGCTTTTCTCTTCGAAGGTGCGAAAAACAGGAGAATTTTTGTACGAATTTATAGAGAATTGAATGCCGGGTGTATTGTTCTCAAATTCTACAGACATGTTCATTGGCCTCTGGACAATGTATCACAAATTTTGCAAGTATTTAAGACTCATTGTAAACAATTTAAAGCCGTTTTTCTCGGAACTATATTTTTTAAACTCGCGAAAGTGAAATCTCGAAAACTAATAAAGCTATCGATTTGAAATTTTCTAACGAGCTAGAACTTTAACAATATCTAAGGTAGCTATCTTTGTTATTAATAAGGACACATTTTTTCTGATTTTAACTTTAGAATGCCATCATTTTTTGAGTTTTCAAAATTGTGTGTTTATTTTAGCTCAAACCACAACTAACCTCATACTTAACAGAATATTATTTCAGTTCCTCTTTTAGCTCACACTGGTGATCCACAATTTCCTCAACTTCCTCAAACGGGACAGGTTTCTTTATAAGCATTTTTTAAAATGATATTTTTGAAGAACTTCTGTTTGTATGAATATGAAATAAATTGTGTGTGTTGCCAGCCAATGAACATGTATGCAAAATCTGAAAACATCTCACCTAGTAGTTTAATTTCTGTTTTTTGAAAATACCCACGTTTTTCGGGCCTTCGAAAGACACCCCGTAAGGAGGATAACCAGTGTGTTGATTCGATAAATGGGGACAACTTTAGGATTTATTTATTAATGTAGGAAAAATGCATTTTTGAAAAAGTAAGGCAAAATAATTTTTTTGCAAAATATTAATTTTACACTAACTTATTTATCGTCGAAATTGATCCATGTGAGAAACAGTTGTTTCGTGGTTGTCAAGATTTTTCGAAATCTAATAAATACTTTGACCCAAAATTTTGACAATAGATACGTTTTAAGATACAATACTTATCGTGTGATCGTGTTCTGCTTTCATTGTCTCATTTGAATGATGTACATGACCTATCTTCAAAGTGGTACCAAGTTGATGAAAAATTTGTGAGATTGTTCTTTTTAATCTTCCTGATATGTTCCAAAAATTTTAAACGAATTCACTAAACGGTTTCTGAGTTATAACGATTTTAATTTTCACTGATGTTACACGTACCCTTGTGGAAAGAGACCATCTTGACAGATAAAACAGCTGAAAAAATATTGAAGAAATGGTACCAATGTTTTCAATTTTTTTTATATGTAGTATATGGATAAATGAAAATATCTGCGGAGTTTCAATTATTTTCACTACACCGTTTTAAAGAAGTAAATTATAACTTGAGAAAAATGAGAATTCAGGGCATTTTCACTGGCAAAAGTTTAGCAAATAATGCTTGACTAAGCATAAGTAAACTGAAATATACCTTTTTAGGAGTAAAAATAAGACTCCAACTCTCGTTCGAGTTCCTTACACCTAGATTTACTATGCGTAAGACATAGATATTCAAATGTTTCAAATTTCATGTACCTACTTTTGTCTAATATTGTACGTCTGATACATCCTTAAAACATTTTCAGTTGTACTAGACAGATTTGGAAAATTGATTTTTTCGAATACAAAGTCTCGTTCAGAAAACATGTACCTAGGAACCTTACAATTTCGACTCATTTTTTGCACCATCATATGCAGTTGTATCACATTTATCATTACATTCGACGAAACCTCGGTCAAACGTACAAAACGAGTATTCAAAATGATTTTTGTTCATAAACGAAACGTCGTATGAAAAACTTTAATTCCATATGTCCCATTTATTTCTTCCTTTGAAATCACTGTTTTCCTGATTGTATCATCTATTGCGAAATACCCTTGTATCGCTGGTCCCATGGATTTTCATCTCCTTGATATAAAAAAGTGTCTTACATGAGGCAAAACAATCATAAGTTCCATAATCATAAAGTTCCATCCCGATAACGTGTCATCTTGGAAAATGGGATAAAGTTTTTCGCGTCCGCTTGTTCTCCTTTTCCGCCTTTCCCTCTTATCAGCCGTGCATGTCGTTCCACAAATAGAGTCGTCACACGATGCACTGTACTTCCAGTACCTTTTACCCCGTTTCAGATACAATGATACGTAGAGGGTGTAAAATTAAAATGCTCCGTGCCGCGTGGATCATCGGTGACCTATAATATTTAACGGAAGTGAAACTCTCATTCAACGCACAGGCACGGTTTCCAATTCGATTTTGAAATCAACGCGGGATTTTCAATTCGATTTTTAAATCAAAGCGGAGCTTCCAATTCGATCTTGAAATCAAAGCGGAGTTTCCAATTCGAGTTGGAAATCAAAGCAAAGTTTCCAATTCGACGTTGAAATCAAAGTGGGGCTTTTAATTAGATTTTGAAATCAAAGCGGGGTTTTCAATTAGATTTTGAAATCAAAGCGGCGTTTTCAATTAGATTTTGAGATTAAAGCAAGGATTCCAATTCGATTTTAAAATCAAAGCGGGGTTTCCAATTCGCTTTTGAAATCGAAGCGGGGTGTTCAATTAGATTTTGAGATCAAAGTGGGGTTTTCAATTAGATTTTGAAATCAAAGTGGGGTTTTCAATTCGATTTTGAAATCAAAGCGGGGTTTCCAGTTCGACTTTGAAATCAAAGTGGATAAAAAGAAGCTGTGAAGAATTGAAAACAATTGTTACTTTTCTGTAACAGAATATCGTAATCTAATTTTTTTCTCACGTTTTATGACATTTCCAAGTATCTGAATTATTCTAAATTTTTCCATGATAGCACGGCTTGTTTGTGTTTAGAATGTCACAAGCTTATATCCTCAACGCTAAGGGAGATATGAAATTGCTTTTTAGGGATGGTATGAGTTTGATGATAAAGTTATATAATCAAGTCAATCGTCGCCTAAATAGAAATAAGGAGTTTATATCTTTGCCATTTTGATTTTTATTAAATGGCACTACATGTTTTTTAGTACCGATCTAAGTGTATAGCCTATTTTTTGGCGAGGAAAAGGACCGTGCATAATTCAGGTCATGCTAGGATACTAATGGAGACAGTGGATAAAGAGCTAGAAAAGGATTTCTTATTCTACTCTATTCATGAATTCCTTTCTACTAGCAGTATGTAGAGTAAGTAGAAACGTCCAGTATCTGATCAAAGACAGACGGCTATTCCACGTTATGAATCCGTCCAATGTTACATTTCAAGTTGTAGTACAAATGCACTATCAGTAAGTGGGCCATTTTAATATTGAAAATTTATTACATTGAAAATTAATTCTTTCCACTTCACAAGCACTGAAAGCTTTCCCTTTCTGTCTCATTGCTCTATCATTACGATTTCGAGTATGTTCATTTCAATTGCCAACAATGTTGCAAATATAGGTATTTAACAAGAAAGAAATTACCATGTAAAGAAGTTGAGATGGCGTTGATACATATGATTTACATATTTCCACTTAGGGTAAATCCGGGAGACGCGGTCGACCTAATATAAAATGGTTATTAAAACTAATACAGATATTACTTATTTTATCAGAACAAACCTAATATGTTCAGAATTTTATGCTGATTCAGAAAAACTGATCGATATTTGCTTTAAGACAATATTTACTGTAAATCTGGTCGAAAACTGAAGTCATGACATCTGACCATCTCTCCCGAGGTGCCGGGAGAAATGGTTTTCGTCGTAGGCAGAGACCACGCACATAATTATTCATGGAAAAATAACAAAAAAGAAAGCAAAATTATTTATGAGTTAATACAACTATAGATTCGTTGATATTTAATTTGTTTACGCTAAACAAGTAAAAAACAAATAAAAGAAAAAGTGAACTACCTACCGGCGATTAGTAGGGCAAATGAATACAAAAGTGAATAAATAAACTAAATAAACAAAAATAATACTAAAATAATGATAAAAAATAAAAATATAAATAAAAATAATAAAAAAAATCATAACTCGACCATCTCTCCTGTCTGCAGCAAGAGATGCTCTTCTCGTTAGTTTCGAGAGGAAGAGTTAATATGACCAAATGCTTTGACTGCATTGTTCCTCGATATCTCTATTATCTTATTATCCCAAGCACTACGCGGAAATAAACTTAGAAGTATATTTTAAAAACGATTCTGTACACCGTTGTTTTAACAAAAGAGGTTAAATGTAACCTCAATTTACATTTTATAGCCTATAAATCCAGAAAAACACGGAAGGAAGCGAAGTGACGCTATTCATTCAACTGTTCGGCTTCTGAAGAAGTAATTGGTCTGCACTTTAACGCGTTTTTACGTATAGAGTCTGAAATATAGCGACTCGACCAACTCTCCGGCTGGACCGCGTCTCCCGGATTTACCCTATGTTAGTGGAAAATTGACTCAGGCACATGATGTCCCCTTCAAAGCTGAACAATCCTTGGGACACCTAAATACAAATGTCTACTAATCCAAAGCATCCCACTGCATACATACTATATACATCCAAGTAAGTAATACTTAATTATCTTAGAAATCCCATTCTAACAAATCCAAACCTATCATTGGATCTCGTCAAATAAAATACTGAAATAACATTCTGAATTCTTACTTATAATTAGAATAACGCTGTTGGATTTTATAGATTTGTCGACCCGTCTATCTTTCGTGTAAAATATTCGATTACATTCCATTTGTCTCGGTTCACGTAGAAAAAAGATTTTTATTATTCATGAAAAAATGAATGCGATGGATTTTGCATCCATTCTTTATATCACTGCTACGTTTTCGACGGGCTAAATCGAGAAGACATGTCAGTTTAAAAAAGAAGATAAAAAGAAGAAAAGAGGAAAAAAAGAAAACGGAATAAATGAGTGAATATATGTGGCGGTGATTATGAAAGTAGTCAAATCGTAAATCAAAAATCTAAAAAGATCTACAAATCAATGCAATACCAAATAAACGATAAACTCAATTGTTTCGATTTTTCACAAGTCAAATATTTTTTCAAGAACTACTTCCAATATAAGTCTCATGAAAATCGACGCGTCACACTTAAGCGATGTCCCTTGTTATTTAGTTATGCCGCGGAGGGTATCGCGCGGCATTTTGTATAAAAATTTTTCCCCTGAAAGTCCCTCACCGATTGAATGACATCAACCCTCTGTATCGAGGGTGGGTATTGTTCGCGGGGGTGTGCACCCTTTCCTAGACGCTCCCTGGTCCGTCCGCAGCGGGCTCGAGGCGGCGGGAATGATCACATTACTTTCGAGCATAGGTCAGGCACAGCGGCTGCGATAACCATATTATCGTCCCGTCTCATAAACTTGTTTCGCGTAGTTTACGAGCACGCGAGTCTTAACCCGCCGTACTACGGAACTAGCCCACGAAATAGCGATCAGGCTATTCCGTGATACTCCCATATCGCTAATTATTGTGATTCGTAAAAGGAGAATCGGTATCGCGAACGTGACACTTGTCGATGCAAACTGATGTCGAGTAAGATTCTATTGGCTGGCTGCCTAAACACCATTCGCGATGATAAGCTTAGTTTTGCCATACAATGTGCATTGTATTTAGTAGATAATTGAATATCTCGAATACTACGCTGTTAATAATTAGCAGATACTCTATATAGAGGTGAGACTCTGGATGTGAAGGCGAGAACAGAACAGATATCAACACAGACTTACTAGATATTTTTATGGTATTGACGTAAGAAGTAGAGTTTGAAATGTAGGATATAATAAAGTTTTGAATTTTTCGAATATATTAGAGAGAAGGCTAAAGACGATATTTGTATCAGAGTGTTATGTTCTTTCGTAGTTGAACCTAGAGATGCACGAGAATCAGAAATTTTTATATTTCAGAAATTTCACAAATTTAAAAACTCTACTTCTTGGATACTTACTAAGGAGTAAAATCAACAAAGGTGTTGATACACCTCTTTTTTTATCAATAGAACAATTTTCGAATGACTGTCATTCTCATCTAAAGAATCCAATCGTTATGAAAAAAATCATGGGTCATTTTCAAAGTTTCCAGAATGTATTCGAATAGATTTTTTATTGAAATTTTATCACAGTTCTTGTAGAAAAATTCTAGATTACCACATGTCGAAGAAAACGAAGAAAATCTTCGAAAAAATTGTAACTTTTACAAATTTCGATATTAGAAGCTAAAAATCTACAGAGTTGTTGCTTGGATATAATATTTTGAGAAAAAAAGGTTTATAAGTTAGCTTTGGAGAAAAGATATTTATTTTGCATATAGAAGGTACAGGGTACAGAGCGTCAAAATCAGCTTCTGGGTGGCTCAAACCCAGAGTGTCAACAAAGGGTTAATACATCATTCATTTTCCTGATTTGGTTGAAACTTGGGCCATCTTATTTGAAGAATAAATATCACAAAATAAATAATGAATATTCCCTCGGAAATTATTTTCCTCCAATTTTATATCTCTTCCTTGGAAGCGTGTCGTCAGGTGAGAAACATGTGATTATCTAGTCCAGCAACTAAGATTCATAAATAGTGCTACGCTGCTTCAAGGCAAATATCAAAGTACAAGCTTACAGAAATTACTAGACTTATTATCAGAAGGTTCACTTGAATACAGTTAAGATTTCAATTCATATGAGAGTGAATATCTTATTTTAAAAAACAAGTTTCTTCCTTTTTCTTTTTCTACGGAAGAATCACCTGCTAGCAAAACCGTTCCAACAAATGTCGCTGTCTGTCATCGATAATGGTGCCATAGCAACGCAGTGCTGTTTCTTCTTGGGATCAGTTGCACTGTCTCTTGGTAATACTTGTCCATCAACAACAAACAAATTGATACAACTGTTCATGCAATTTATTATACAACATGCAGTACGATAAATCGTTACGTCCGCGTGCCATATTATAGATCCAAGAGTGAATTTGACTATTCAGGCTCCTATAACCCAGACTCACCACTAGCGTACTTTTGTAATTAAGTACATACCACTGTACACATATGTGACGATGCGCACTGTCAGTTCAAAACTAGACTGTTCTCATGGAAATTAGTTCCAGCGGGTATAGAAGAAGTTATAATAGGAGAAGAGGTGTTTTACGAGGGCATACCCCGTTCAGATAATAGAACGCTGGAATAGTAGGATGCTCGGGTAATATGAAAGCTTGGATAACGAAGGTTCTGCTGTATTCAGAAGCGCACATACAACTAGAAGCATTGTCGACAAGGAGATTGGCGGGATTTAAACATAATCACTCAAAGAATTCCAAAAATGAAAGAATTTCTTAAAAAGCTAAGGTTTATATGAAAATATGTCACCATGAATTATCACTTGTTATATATACATAGGCCTACATTTAGTGAAAAAAATAGAATAAGACATAGTAAGGACCTAGTTAATTATTTCTTGTATTTATCAAATTGCTACTCATTTTAATACATGATTAAGGGGGGAAGCCACTGTGACGGTCGAAAATAACGGCTATTTTCAAGACATTCATTTATAATGAAATGTAACTTTCTACGAAAAATCTTTATTACCAACTGAAAATACATATATTTAACTAATATTTTATGCTCCCAGATTGAAAATATTTTTGGTAGTATGGCCACAGCATACGATAACGTTAGGCTCTGCAAAAAAAATACAAAACGGGCGGTCGTGTAACTTTCCAACATTTGCTCGGAATTGAAAAATTCGAACGTTTTCTTAAAGTATATTACAATAGCTTCAATTAAGCGTAGAGATTTGAAAAAAAATTAATTTTTGAAGAAATGGCGGCCTTAAGAAGAAATCTGGAACAAAAAGTATAAAAAATCAACATGTTTTTTCAATGTTAAGATTAAATGAACTATTCGATCAAAAAACTGGTATGCTTAACTGAAGATAATATTATTACGAATATTCCCTGAAAATTTCAAATGATTCCGATAAAAATTCTCTGAGTTATTAATTCGTCCCGTTGAAAAATGCCGTTTCGATACACTCGCGTTTAAAATTTCGACAGAAGTTATTTTCTGCAGCTTAAAGATCACAGCTGTGTACGGTCTTGTCGTGGCCAATGATTCTTTACCTAGTTCTAAAGAATATATAAGATCATAATCCCTCTTATTAGATGCATTTGAATTTTTGGACACAAATGTCCAATCCACTTTGAAACTGTGCAGGTATAATCTTGAAACACCAAGCTTTAATAAAGTGCAAAAAAATCGGAATAAATTTTCACAGTGGCTCTTAAAAGGAGCCTTCTTAAAGGAGAGATGAAGTTGTTATGACCCGGCTCAGAATTGGTCACATAAAGCTAACACATGGACACTCAACGGATAAATCACCACCGAAAATGTGCGATGAATGTATCCAATATTCCAATCACGGTTAAACATCTATTATATAATTGTACCAAATTTGACAGCCTCGGGAATACAGCTGATACCAATATAGATGAAATAATAACCAATCCAGCGCACATGAAGTAGTTAATCGACTGTCTGAGAGAAAAATCATTTTACTCCAAAATTTAACTAAGTAACCAATAACCAGTTCTTAATCTGTATCTCAACCGTAATTGTATTGCAATTGTAATTGCTACTGTATTGTAATAGTAAATGTATGCCTTATTTATATGTACATATGTCGCTAATAACCTGTAGCGGTTGATGCGACACTAATAAGTAATAAAAAAAAAAAAAAAAAAAAAAAATACATGATTAAAGGTATTATCGCTGCTCTTCGTGCAATTAAACGGTTTACGCTCTAATAACTCCTATTCACTTTTATCGCTTCAATAGTGTTTAACGGCATCTTAATGTTAGTAGAGTTACACTTTATGATCGACTATGTCGTTCGTAACTGTTTTATTACCAAGAGAATGTTTGCACCACGGAAATTAACAGTTGTATCTCAGAAGGAAGAAAACTGCAACTATCGAGCGGAAATTATTCAATTATCGGGTAAACAGTGGTGAAAGGAGAAGTAGCAATGCCGGCTGAAATTAAAAGCGCTGTCGCGACTTTACGTCGAGTGAATACGTCGTTAAGAACTATGTCAAAGAACTAAAATTACTGTACACTACAGTGTAATGCACTGCCAAGCGATAAGAAACAACAGTATCCAATAAATCCAATAAATAGTAAAGTAACGACTAAATAGGAAGATTTAAGAATCAGGGCAGTATTTAAAAGAAACAAACGCCTCACAGCTACAGAAATTCGAGAAAATATTAATATTACAAAGAAAATTCGTATCTACAAACACAGTTGAACAAAGGCTGGGAACAGAATTCAATTGTAAAATTACAGTTCGAAAGCTACCTTTAACCCTTCAGCGCTCAGTGTGACGTATACATAGATCACATCATTTTCGAGTGTATAAAAAAGCGACAGCAAATAATTTTGGAAATCTTTCCCGGAAACTTTTCTTGTGTCTGGGCGTTAAAGGGTTAACGGGACAAAATAAAATGAAGCAATTGCAATGGGCTGATAAATATCAAACTTATATCACAGACAAGTATAAAAACAATTTTTCTTTACTCAACCTACATACAGGGTGTCCTGTAATATGTGGGACCCACTTTGCAGCTAGATTCTGCACTTGAAAACAAGGAAAAAGTTCATATAAACATGTACCCCGTTTGACCTCGTTCCCGAGACACCTACAGCCATTTTTGTACTCCAACATTTTTCAACGGGTTTCCTAGAAAAGGTGTCTGCGGTAACCATCACATCTTCGCTGTTTTTCATCTGAATCAAAAAAGGAAAATTATTTTTAAAATAGTCACAAAAAATTAGTCCTTCACGTAGACAATTATTATTTTTTCAATTTGTCGCAAAAGGGCGGGTATATGTATCAGTATGTATTCAGTTATAAAGTCGATTTCTATCTTCAAATGCCCGCCCTTTTGCGACAAATTGAAAAAAACGGCTACGAGAAGAACTAGATTTTTTGTCTACTTTGAGAATAATTTTCCCTCTTTTGATTCAGATGAAAAATTGCAAAGATATATTGTTTGTATGGAAACAGCTACCACGCAGCTTCTTCTCCGAATTTTTTAATGAAAATTTCACACTTTGTAGAAAAAAGTATAATCTTTCTAATGTATATAATGTTTCTTTTTTAAAACATTTCTTAAACATTACTTTCTTCACCTCCTAGGTGTATGCATCTAGCCCCTTAAGGATGTATCGGACGTAGAATATTAGACAAAAGTATATGAAATTTGAAATACCTGAATATCTACGTCTTACGCATAGAGAATCTAGATGTAAGGAACTCGAACGACAGTTGGAGTCTTATATTTACTCCTAGAAGGGTATTTTTCACTTTACAAATGCTTTTTCAAGCATTATTTGCTAAACTTTTGCCAGTGAAAATGCTCCGAATTCACAATTTTCTCAAGTTATAATTTATTTCTTTAAAACGGTGTAGTGAAAACAACTGAAACTTGGCAGATATTTCCATCTATCAATATACTACGTGTACAAAAAAATTGAAAACATTGGTACCATTACTTCAACATTTTTACAGCTGTTTTATCTGTCAAGATCGTCTCTTTCCACAAGAGTACGTGTAACATCAGTGAAAATTAAAATCATTATAACTCTGCAACCGTTTACTGAATTCGTTTAAAATTTTTTGGAGCTCATCAGGAAGTTAAAAAAGAACAGTCTCATAAATTTTCATGAACCTGGTACCATTTTGAAGATAGGTCTGATACATCCTTAAGCAATTGAGTGAACTATTGAAGGATGCCCCACTTGATGTCGTATGTGGCATGTGGTTACTGCATGAAGGTGCACCATCACATTTTAGTCACGTTTCTTACATTTTTTTAGAAAATCTGCAACACGCCGACTGCAGGCTTCCAGTCACAAGGAGAGGTTTTGAGGTATTCTGCCTCCGATTGCTTTGGTCTTCGGATACCTATGTGTTAGAGGTTGTTGTTGTTGAATATAACTTGACATACACAATGTTATAATATTCTCTAAACTAACAATAGAAACTTGTGTATCTCTTCTTTGATATCAACTTTGAGGGGTGGTTTCACCCCCCGCCCCCCCTTCCTAATATGCAAATGGGCCAAAAGAGAAAAAACATATTTGTTATTTCTCAATCCTCTGAAACATATCCTAACACCAAAGCAATCGGTAGGGGCACCTTAGAACCTCTTCTTCTTAGGCCGGAGGTGACCATTTCAAATACTACCTATAAAAGTACCTATAAGCAGTTGCACATTGCCGGGGTACAAAAATGGCTATAACTTGGGAACAAGGTCAAATAGAGCACATGTTTAAATGACCTTCTTTCATTGTTTTCAAGTACAGATTCTATCCGTAAAGTGGGTTTCACATATTACAGAACACCCTGTAGGGGAGGCGGGGGAAATGAGAGTCAGTGGGTAATAGGAGTGAGTATAGTTTTAGTAATACTGTAAATCGAACGACGACATATTTCCGCCCGAAGGTATCCCTCCCTCCTAACAATGATGCTGGGCATTTGTTTGTCTCGCTAGTCGCGTTCGTACCAGTGGCAGAGAACGTTGTTTGTTCAGCACGTATTTCCTGCTATTTCTCGAAAATTGGCATCGAAATAGTAAGTACAAAATCATTGTCTATTATATTTTGTTTAGGCCTTATTTGAAAGATCCATAGTTAAGCTTTGTCATAATAACTTCAATTTTGTGTTTATTTCAAATGTTATCCTGCTATTTTTACAAAATAAAAGAGCGCTTATGGGTGTAATGAGAGTCAAGTGGATCCTTAGCCCCCAAAAACTTTGAATACTGACTGCTTTTTTTTTGGGCTCATCGGGTTCAAAGTTTACACAGATTTTTTTTAATTATTTGGAAATATTCTGGAGGGTGCCCCGAAGAAAATCTCGAAAAATATTTTTACCCACAGTAAATAAGAGCCACCCTACCAGTGCACAGTGGAATCACTCTATCACCTTACTCTCAATGGCACCACTGAAATTAGGGACACCCTGTACGAGCCCTTCCCGGTTCCACTCCAAGGAGGCAGCGCCCAACCGCCTTATCGGCCATCATTATCGAATAAACGGAAGCAGAGTGCAATTTCGTCTGGTATAACGAGTACACGACGATCGTGGGCGACGTATGAATTGGAAATCGCGATAATCGACTTTTAATATAGCGGCGGCTCGCGTGATTCACGTCGCATCGTCTCGCCTCAGCCCGATGGTTACGTCACGAACGAGCGCGCGAGTACGCCACCACCGCAACGACGCGTGCGCGAACAGTTTACGTCGGTCGAGTCGAGTGTGTAAATCGAGGCTTTCTTTTCTTTCCATTCGCACCTTGTCCCCGCGTGCCTGCATCCCGAAGTTTACACCCCAGCGAGTCTAGGTCAGGAGCAACGATGACGACAGCTACCAACGTTTGACCTTAAGACTAATTTTAAAATCCTCCTTGAGGAGAGGGGGGAGAGGGTGAGACTCGCGATGCAATACGAGCACGAGCAGCACCTCGGCGAAATGACAAACATTATCGCGCTTATCGACGCGGGTATCGGCGGCGGTGCGCGCGCGCACGCTTCCGCGGTCGCGCGGACAATCGAGGATTCGATGATAAGGAAATGGAAGAGAGCGAGTGTGTTGGGACACAATCGTGCCTCGGTGGTCCCTCGGCAGATAGAGAAATGCTACGTGCGTGTATTTCTTTCAGACAGTGGCTTCTGTGTATTAAAAAATTCGCCATTTGAATTTCATCGAACCGAATTCAACCTCCTTTTATTCATTTTCATATTCGATTTTGAATTATACAGGAGAGCACGATCGACATTTTTTTAGCAAACTGAAGGGAAAGTATGAACATGGTGAAGAAGATACAAGTATAGAGTACGATTATAGATAAATTTCGCTAAGTAGCCTTTTTCTTTCTAACAAAGTAACTTCAAACATCCGTTCCCTGATAATTGTAGTAGAATATGGAAAGTTTTTAATTTTACTATAATTTATGTATCGGGTATGAAAGCTGGGTTACCGCTTAGGTTCTAAAAACTAAAAATTCGAATCCTGCAAAATTATTTCTTTTCTTTATTATTTTACATATTACATCTAATCAGCTTTTATAATTTTCAATTGCATATATCGATATGAAATAAATGTGAGATTTGGAAGTTTGAAAGATTGCCGGTTCTGTTTTTTGGAGCATAAACGAAAAGTTTGCAGGCTGATAAATTAATAACAGAAATTCTTCCAGCAACAGTTTCTAACTGTGTGGAAAGAACTATGAGAAAACTAGGTAAATTGAGCTAACGTTACACGAAACAAATGTTTACAAGAAATGCAAATACTCTCCAAAACGTACAATCTTCAAATTTCTTTTTACATTAAGACTAGATACGTATATTATAAGAACAATCAGAAACTTTACTTGCTAGGTGAGTAAGTCAGGTTTCGTATTTTATGAGGCTTATTCCACTCTCTGTCACAGTGAATGTTTATCCTTTTAATGCCACACATGTTAATTATTGATGGCACAAAGCATTCGTCTATTATCCCAAACCACACATATATTACAACCCGATACTGAAATTCATGCTGTGTGGCTTCTTGCGGGTTTTCACCTGCCCAGTAATGAAAACTGTGGTTACCGTCAATGGTATTGCGGCTAAACTGAGTTTCATCCATGAATACACACAGGTATATTTCAACACGTGTATTAATAAGAGCACTGCTTCGCATTTAGTAACAATACAGATCTAATTTCTCTTCAAATAGCGTGTATATTGAAACGTCGAGGAATATGGGATTCTAAATTTCGGATATAATCACTGACCACCGCAGCAATTTTACTACTGTCACCATTGACAAACATGAATCATTGTGGACAGTGAACAGAAAGAGTTTAATCAAAATCTAGAGTATATTGAACGTCACATCTTCGTCAATAGTCAGCACACATGCTAGATTGACAACAAGATAAAACATGTTGATTTCGAGAACGTATAGAAATAGACCTATGACTATCAATAATAATATTTCTTGGCTACCTCGTGGGGCACTCTGTATAATTATGATATAACAAGTATAATCAGTCACAGGTCATTTGATTAGAGCAGTAGAAAAGGTGTTTGGTACTTGAGAGGTTTGAGTAGCTAGAGGCTCTCACTACGTCTCGCCTAGCCTCGCCTCGCCTCGCCACGACTCTGAGCCGCGGATTCTTCCTCAAGAATATTTTGAGGAAAAGAGGCGAGGCGAGGCGAGGCGTAGTGTGAGCCTACTGAATTGACGAATGCACATGAAGAGGTTCTCTGAACAACTGACCAAACACGTGAACCGAGGAAAGTTTAGATAACTTCAGGTAGGGAAAAACCGAGGCGACGCGGGTCCAGATGTGAGTGCGAAAAGGAGTTGCACCGAGGGGAGCCGAGACGTAGTGACAGCCTACCTTTAGGCAGATGAGCAATTCGAGTACCTTAACAGAATTGAACTATATAAAAAAAAATTGAACAGTTTGGATGAATTTAAGAAGTTCGAGTGACACGAGTTTGAAATAAAAGCTAGGATCAAACTAACAAAGAGCTAGTTCGAGGAAATTAAGTACCTATCATGGCGTCGCCATCTCACAAGGGGACCTTCAGGTTTGACAATTTCAGAAAATTTTGATACTTAGTGTACGTTAAGGTCTTCACTCGGACATTAATTTCCCAAAGCAGTAGGACGCACTTTTCAGCCAAATTCGTAGGGGAACTCAGATTTTTTCAAAGTCGATTTTCTCGAATTTGGCTGAAAAGCGCGTCTTACTGCTTTGGGAAATTAATGTCCGAGTGAAGACCTTCACGTACACTAAGTAGGGTAAAAACAGGTAATATGGAACATCTGATTTCAAAAGCTTGTGAAAAGTAGGGGAATTTGTTTTTTTTTTAATAAAAGTGACATGAGGGGGCGAAGTAACTAATGCATAATCATATTTACATAGACAAATGTAAAAAAATCCAATTGTTGTGCAATTATAGTAAAAAAACTGAAAAGAGTGAAAATCGGCTGTTCGAAAAAGTGGGTCCTAATATGGAACACTTAGGAAATTTGTAAAGAAAACTCAAAAATCTTTACATTTTTTAAGAAAAATGAAGATTTATTAAGTAGAAGATACAAATAAATAAATATACATCATTTTTAGAATTTAGTTCTGTTTTCTGCGTCTCCTACACGTTGGGCATACGAATAATACGTCGGAAGTCGGGTCTACTTTTCATTGTCATTATTTTTATAATTACCATCGCAAAATAAGCATTCCACATCATCGTCGTCATCATCATTATCAACTTCATCTACGTTACTCGGTATGTTCCACATTACGTACACACATGTTCCGACAAGAAATTAAGAATTATACTAAGAAGAAAGTAACTTAATTGGTAAACTATTGTTGAATAATCAAGAACACACATATTTAATGATAAATTATATAAAAATAATACTTTGTAACATATATTCACTACAATATTTAACTGTTTGATGCACTTTTCAGAAACTTTTACACCCCACGAAATATATAAACGTTTCTCTTTCAATGATGAATGCCCGACTAGTGCTCAATTGTCAGTATCATCGTCTATTGTGTCTAGGGATCTAGTATACACCATTGCCTGAAGAGTTCGTTATTTCGTTATCGAAATTTTACGAAGTTCCATGTTACATGCCGTTCCATATTACCTCCCTTTACCCTATCAAAATTTTCTGAAATTGCAAAACCTGAAGGTCCCCGCGTCAGTTTAAGGACAGTCCGTCATTTGCAGAGGTGGATACTGAACTCGAAACTTTAATTTAGTATCTTTGAAAAGGAGTCAAACTCACACTTAGTAGGTTCTATATTCTATTGTTATAATTTTTCGAAATTATTTTACTCTGGGCATTTTAAAAATCACTTTTATGATCTTCGTAGCAATTATAATAAATAATTGTTTGGACAACCTGATAATAAGATAACTCATCACGGATACTAAATAATCCATATCCGATAAATTGCTCGAGCAATTATCCTACACGAATATCTACTCCAAATTGTTCCAATAATCCCCAATTATATTAAAGCATATACATACGTGCACAGAAAAACTATGTACATTCAATTAAGTACACTTTGTAGGTAGTTAGGCCAGAGATCGGAGCATCACTTTGAATGGACATACTAGACCCAGATTCATTGATTTTCTAATCACCAATTCCCGTAAAAAAGGTGCACTGAAAAAGGTGAAAATCGAACGCAGCCAACCCTATGAGACCCCAAAATTTAAAATTATCGTATTGATATATGTACGTGTGACCATTATTATGTACTTCGTGAATAGGTCATTGAGGATTATAATGAATACGCTTTTTATAACTTTTTACAAAGGTGTCCTTTCGCTGAAACCACAGCAGTTCTACTTTAGACAGTGGTTTTTATACGACTTTTGGGGATAGTAGCAGCACTGCACATGTTTGTTGCTCATTTTAAATTAATCTATTAAATCATCATAAAATTTTGATTGCTTTAATCCTTGGACTCGTATTTGTCACCGACTGAAAAAGTAGCAGGAAATTGGAGATTTTTTAAGTCACCGGAAAAAAAAATTCTTTCACAGTACAATTCCGTACTTTCTAAAGAGTCAGAAAGCAATTTATCCTAGTCGACGGGAAAATTGTAATAAACACGCGTAAATGCAGGAGTATAATCGCGATTACAACTCACTTAGTTGCTTCGTTTCGTTCTCATATTCTTTGGATCATGGTACATCTGTGAGACAATTATTTAAGAAACTCCCCGGTTAATTGATGGAGGATTGATGTGGAACAAATGTACAGTGTGTTCCGTGAAGCGTGGTACAAACGACAGGGTGATTTCTTAAAAAAAAGCTAAAAATATAGAATAAAGTTTGTCGGTTACAAGCCTAGTTACCGAAAGAGATGATTTTGAATATAAAATTACCACGGTTGGTAACGGCACATCTTGTGCGTGACCAAACGGTTAGTTTAAATTATGTTACATAATATTTTTATTTAATGCGACTGGATGTTTAACTTTAAATAGGTATTGGATTGCAAGTAGAGCGTGCATCAGTACCGTTTCTATTTATTACTGAAAGTAATTGCTTCGTGTTGTTTTATAAAATAAATGTATATCAAGATTACCAGTTAAACATTGCATTGAATTCACTTAATTTGAACTTATAACATTCTAATTTCATGGTCAATGTTATTTGTCTCGGAAATTAGTATTCTATATCTTTTAGTTATACTTTTATAAATCATCACCTTGTCAGTTGTACTACGTTTTACAGAGCACCCTGTATACTGTATACGAGCGCCACATCATACAACTACAACCCCGGGCAATAAGTTTTCGACCAAACGCAATGGTACGAAGTCAACGAGAAACACCACAATTTTTTGTACGTAAAACAATGCGGTATAAATATAACACTCATGGTAACTTTAAATTGGTCTAATATGAAGTAAATACACCAAAAATAATTAAGACATTCGTTTATTATCGACTAAAAAACAATGAACAAACAAAATGTTGCTTGGAAAAAGGTATTTGGCCAAAGAAATCTCTGGAAAAAAGTATTCGACCATATAACTTTGCAAAGAAATAAATAATAATTTACTTCAAATTCACATTACCTAATATTTAGTTACATTTCCACGTGCACGTATAGCCGCTTTTATGCGTTTTGGCATTGATTCTATAAGATTTTCGCAATCTGTTGGTGTGATTTCATCCCACGATGCCTTAATTGCTTCGCGAAGCTCATTTTTGTTTCTAGGTTTTTTAATACGAATTAACTGTTTCCACGTTGCCCATAAATTCTCTATTGGGCTTAAATCAGGACTATTTGCTGGCCACTTTATTGTTTTAATTCGATTATTCTTCAAATACTCTTGTACGTTTTTGCTGCGGTGGCAACTCGCATAGTCTTGTTGGAAATGAAAATCATTTGAATCCTGGAACCAATTTTCTATACTTGGTATTAGGAAATCTTTTAAAACCTGCGTATATATTTCGGAATTGACAGTTACATATAGTATACACAGTTTTCCTACTCCTTGGGCTGTCATGCAGCTCCACACCATGTAAGACTCGGGATATTTCTTTTTAAAATTTAAACAATCTTTATTGAATTTTTCGCTGCTTTTCCTCCAAACAAATTGTCCAGCATTATCACCTGCCCCGATGCACACACGTGATTCGTCACTAAAAATAACTTTTTTCCAATCATCCACAGTCCAATGTCGGTGTTCCTTACACCATTCCAATCGCTTTTTCCTATGCAGTTTCGTAAGAAACGGTTTCGTTTTCGCTTTGCAAAATGAATATCCCATTTCATTTAACCGGTTTCTCACTGTACGGTCACAAACATTTTGTGCCCACTTTCCATTTATTTCTTTAGACGTACCTCGCCTCATATTTTGAACAATTTGTCGCAATTGTCGGTCATCTCTTTTTGACGTGGCACGAGGACGTCCACATCTTGTACGATTAACTACACTTCCACTTTCATTAAATTTCTTATTTATATAGCTAATCGCACTATGGGAACAATTTAAAATTTCTGCAACTTTTCGTTGAGTATCGCCTTCTTTTAGAAGTTTAATTATTCTTTGTTTTAAATCGTCAGAAAAATGCTGAATTTCTTCGACCTACTTCGATCGCTAGCTAACAATTGACTGCTCGCGGAACAGTTTGTTAACTTACGTTTTCAATACATTGTTGTATTGTACTCTGCCTGACTTGTGAAAGAGATAGCGAGTGAAAAGACGAAGAAAGTGAGAAAACTGTCGACATCGAGGGATAAACGTACAAATTTCTTATTCGCTGGCATAGCACAACACTGAGATACAGAGCTTCAGAATGCAGCAAAACAGTTTCGTAAAAGACTGCAAGATTATTTGCAGAATAATGGGATCAAAACTGAAAAATGGCAGGCCAGTAGGTACACCAAACCTATTTTTCATTAAAAATTTATGCGTAATATCTTCACAAAGCAATTAAGGCATCGTGGGATGAAATCACACCAACAGATTGCGAAAATCTTATAGAATCAATGCCAAAACGCATAAAAGCGGCTATACGTGCCCGTGGAAATGTAACTAAATATTAGGTAATGTGAATTTGAAGTAAATTATTATTTATTTCTTTGCAAAGTTATATGGTCGAATACTTTTTTCCAGAGATTTCGTTGGCCAAATACTTTTTTCCAAGCAACATTTTGTTTGTTCATTGTTTTTTAGTCGATAATAAACGAATGTCTTAATTATTTTTGGTGTATTTACTTCATATTAGACCAATTTAAAGTTACCATGAGTGTTATATTTATACCGCATTGTTTTACGTACAAAAAATTGTGGTGTTTCTCGTTGACTTCGTACCATTGCGTTTGGTCGAAAACTTATTGCCAGAGGTTGTATTAATTGTGTGCAGACGCATGAGCGACGAACCAATATGGCCACGATTTTATAACTTTTCAATTTTACTGGATCTCGAAGAACCACAGTAGGGTGTTTCAATTCTGCAAAAGTGCTATTTTCATGTAACTTTGCTCGCCCCCCTTGGTTCTATTCATCTAAGTGATCTGTATGCCAAATTTTAGACAAATTGGATAATATTTGAGGGTTGCACAGTTTTATCACTAAAGTAGGCCTGGGGCGGTGGTAATACTTTGACTTGGGGATACGATAACACAGGGTCTATTACATATACAACAAAAACTCTTATACGGAAATGTTACTTATCTGAAATCATTGAGTCACAACAGTTTCACTGTATGTCAAGTAATATCCAAGTTATTAATAAAAATGAGAAGCGGACTGTTATAGCCCTAACTTTACAGTGTAAAGTGTTGCAAGCGTCTCTGACCCCGGGTCGGTTGTAACACTGCATGGATTCCATGCAAACAGGACAATATTATTCGCCTTCTTTGACACTATTCGGTTCTGTTGCGGTACAATCGACCCCGACTGTCGATGTTACAATCGCCCTCGACCATGCTTTTGAACTTCAATTATAAATTGTGACCAACGAGACACTTAATACTGCTAAGTAACGATCAGTATTTCTTTATAAAAGGTCAAATTAGAGATTTAAAAAACACATACTTACAAAGGCAGTGTTTAAATTACATTCATAAATCAGAAAGAAAAAGTTACTTTAGGGAATAGAAAAGTTATTTTGGTCACTATCCATGCCTATTGCGTATCTATACTGGTAAGGCATGGATGTGTGTATTCCAAATATCATTGTTTATCATATATATATCTAAAATTGGTGTTAATATTCTTTATATGTTTCGAGATATTAGCATGTAACATTCGCCCCCTGTTACTACCGCCCCCGGTCACCCCTACATACTTTCGCTTTTTCAAGTTTTATAAATGTGTGTAAAATAATAAGGTACAGAATTTTTATAGGTATGAACAATAATAATAATAATAATAATAATAATAATAATAATAATAATAATAATATGCAAATTTATCTAAGTCTGTCTTCTTTGAAGTTTAATTTCTTTTTTAAGGACTTCAGAATAAAAATAATTATCATTGGAAATCGTGTTTTCTTAGCCTACTGCGCGCAAAATGTGCAACCTCTAAATATTACTCAATCTTCCGAAAATTTGTCAGATATACTTTTCATATTAATAGGAATCGGGGCATGAGCAAAGTAAAAAAAAAGGGAATATTTTAATTTCAACCCTATAATATGAAACACCCTAAACCATAGCCTTCCTCAACGATTTACCAATAGACTCTCATCCGAAGAAAATAAGAACAAAACATAGCAACTACATGAGCCACGATCACAATTACATCCCTGCCTTTACGCGTATTTATTTTAACTTTCCTCTCACTTCTAGACTCAGTAATTGGATTCTGATTCCATAGAAAATACAGAATGGTGCCGCGGAAGAATATTTCCTCTCCAGTGACTGCTAAAGCTATTTTGCACCTCAATCCATAACTACGTCTTTTATCAACACACCCGCTTAGTTCCTCAAAATTGACCACCGTGGACGCGCGCTTTGGGACCAGTGAATAACGAGGGATCAGGTGGAAAAAGCTGTACGTGGGTCTTAGTAAAATTCTCTCACCTCCTGCGTCTCAACGGCCCCTTTAACGTGCTCCGCGATCTCAGCCGCCTTCAGGCCAGTCTCTACGGGCGCGACCTGCGAGTGCTGCCTGGCCTGGGTCTCGGTGGTGAGCTCCTGGTAGCAGGATTCCCCGGAGCCCCGTCTGCTACCCGCGATGCACATAGCTCGCCGGAAGAGTCCCGCGACAACGGCGCACAGGCCGCATTGCATGCCCGTGGCGCTGCCTCTGCTGGACAGGGATCCACCATTGGTCCGTCGCCGGGTCCGAGTCCCGCGAGAGCCACCCTCACGTGTTTGGGACGCCAGCTTTCTACCCGGTAGCCACTTTCTTCTCTCCCCCTCTCCTTCGCCTATCGGTCTCTTGTCCGTGTTTTAGCCCCCGTCGACCCCTGTTCACGAGCCCACGCGTAAGCTCCTCCGCCTTTATCGAACCGTTTCACCGAGATCTCTCGTCACTTCGCCTTCCATCCCCACGCTGCAGTGTCTATCTTCCTCGAGATCGCCAGCCCGCTGTGCTCTCGCGCTCCCGCACGGTCGCCTCCTTTCCTCCTCACGTACACGCTTCAAGCTAACGTCACGTCTGCCGACGATCCCCCGGTGCCGCATATCACCTGCACGACCAAAGCACCGTCGGGAACAGGTCCAAAGATCTCTCTCTCTCTCTCTCTCTCTCTCTCTCTCTCTCTCTCTCTCTCTCTCTCTCTCTCCCGCTCTATCTATCACCCTCGTTCTCTCTCTCGAAGGGGGGGAGGAGCTCCGGCCGGCGTGTCTCTCGGAGAACTATCGATTGCCGTGAAGTCACGTCCGATAGCGTCTAACGACGTCGACGGAACACCGTGCAGGGCCCGGAACGGAGGAAAAAATGAGACGAGTGCTTATTCGCGATCGTTCGGACGCCACTGACGCGACGACCCTCCCTCCTTCGGCCGATAACGCGTTACTTTCAATTCTAAAGGGCTGTCTATGACTGGGGTGCGTCACGTAAAGACGTACGGACGCGTATGCACTGAATAGAAAAGGTGAGGATCCATGGGGTTATAATGGCTAGAAGAAACACAGTGGGATTGCCGAAGCAGTAGGGGATGAAAACGCCTAGCATACTGGAGTAACCAGAGTTAACAATTTTATTCTGGAGTGCGTTGTATGAAGTCTTCTGACGTAGGCATAGTAAAGGGTACAGGAAGGCCAATGGACAGACGTTTTGGAGTTGCAAGGAATCACGAGAAATGCATTTGGTGGCTTACAAGGTTAACGAGTTTTCTTTCATAAATTATCTGAAAATGCATTAAGGAGCTTGCTATAAGTCTGCGAACGACAACTAGCGCATTTCGGTTTGTAATGAAATACACTTGGTAGAAAGAAATGGAGAAATGTTCTTTATGGATGACGTGAGATTTAACTCTTTAGTAGCTATGGATCTGGACTGATTGTAAAAAAAAGAAGAAAGGAGACTGGCAGAATAATTATCTGTATTACGTTTGAACATGAAAAAGATAGTATCTACTTCGTATTTCACTACTTCAGTATAATTTAAAAAGGTACAATATTTGTCACCATATCTTGCGACAGAGAAGACAAATTAAATAGAATGATATAACCAACGAGCAAATAATTATTCAATGAAAAAAAAAAATAGAAAAACTATTTGGCAGTGGCCAGTAAGATTGTCTAACTTGGTTATATCAAAGAATTCTTATTCTTGTAGATTTGAAAATTTACATTGCCAAGAAATGGTAGAGTAAACCAACCAGTGTATAACCGAATTATTGAATTTATGGACCTTTGAGATTAATACTTGAATATATTTATGTATAAAAATAAAACAACTCTTGAAATTGCATTTAAATTTACTTTTCTTGAAATTTTTCTAAAAATAATTTCTTATTCTTATCATACTTTAAAAAAAAAACGAATATAAAATGCAAAACGTGTAGAAGCCCAGTAAATGGCCGCATACTTTTAATAAGAATTGTAATTATTAATGTTTGCTTAATACGAGTAACTAAAAATATGGAGTATTAAAAGCGCAACTACACTCCATTTATAAACATATAATATTTTTAAATTAATAATTGACATTTCTTTGCCTAATGGTCATTCACTGGTTGGTTTACCCTATATACTTTGACAAAAGAATAAATTATTATCGAGAAGCATGATAAAGATATTTTGAAATATGGACAAACTTACAAATAGTATACTGAAAGCAATTTTCTGTGTTGTGTAACCAAGGACAACTTTTCAAGTACATTTGCTATTATTATTTCAGACTTCTAATTGTTAACTAAATATCCATTTTGAACTAAACATAGGCGTAACTTTTACGTAGCTTAAAGAATTCCAAACTTATGTCTGTATTATATTTTCGTCACGGATTGTATACTTCTTCCACCTACGACGAATTAAAAGCACATTTACTTTGGATTTTGAATGCATTGAAACGGTAGCGAATGTTCTACTAAAAAATTGTGCGAAGAGTAAAGTAAATAACGATTATGACTTTTACAGATTAATCTTCCCATTTGATTCGTTGCAGATTGATTAAGAAATTCAATTCGTTTCGAACTTGGAAAATTCGGGGCCGTATCTTTAATATTCCTACGTGTTGTATTGAATGAAGAAAATGAAAAGTTCACAAAGGATCATACTTCTCAAACAAACCGTTTCTCTATAAAACGTTGTTACCGTTCTGGCCAATTAGATCACACAGAGTAGCTCGTGGGGGGCGGAACATACCCCCCACATCGTTTCCGGATGCACCGCGTGGAGGGGGGAGAAAACTGCGTAAGAGTCTTCAATAGCAAACACCACAGATTATTGGTCCAAACTTCAATAATGGCACTTTTACAAAAAAAAACCGTTCCTTTGTGACACATATAGTTCCATTCCGTAAATTCCACAATTTCCATTCCATAATTTTCCACCCCTCATCGAGCACAGCGCGTGGAAATAAAAATAGCAAAATTGCCGTTGTCACAGTCACGATGAATTTTACAGCGAGTGTTTTTAACAAATCTACTCTCCAATTCGCACGCTCAGATTCATCTGTCAAAATCTATAGTTATTACTTTCGTTTACACTCCAACGGGTTAAGTGGATGGTAAGGGACATGCCAATTTGCTAGATCGTCCAAGGATCAATTACTACGATCGCGTACACGCTAACACATCTTCAAAGAGGGGATATCAATTTGGCTATTCCGAACGGTACAACACGTATCTCCAGCACGTGTCTCGCGTGCCGATGTATGGGTCCGGATCGTGACTTTCTCTCCAAGAGGCCCATCGTCGATTGTTCTTCGCGTGGTCGCTAATGGGCACGAGGCATCCGATACGTCAGGTAAACAAGGAGAGAGGTCCATCCCCTAACCCTTCCCGATAAGATAGTGGAGGTTCGGAAGCAAGAATCTCGGGGTCTAGGAAGAGAAATGAAAACCTGGCAAGAACAAAGGCCGCTCCCTTTTGTTCCCTCTACGACCTCGATTCTCAAGCAAGACTCTTTTTCAGCTTACGGAGCAGCAATTATAACCGAGCGTGGTGAATGTTGCTCTCAAAGAGAGCGTACGCGAGGAGAGAAAGAGAAAAAAAAAGAAAAAGGGGCAGGTCCCCGTGGCAGTATGCAGGGCGACACTGCCTCGGCCGTCTTGCCACTAGAAGAAGAATGAAATCTCGAGATTAAATCACCAGATAGAAGAGAACGAGTGTCCCTATTACGGTCTAAAACGCCATGAGAACCCCCACGGACTGGAGTGGCTCCTCGCGAGCTCTTCCGTCAACAACGGAAGTCTACACAGTTAGCCGTGCCCGGAGCTATCGACGTATACTCGATTAAGACACAATTAATCCCCTCCCATTCGAGCGCACCATCGTATCGCTCCAACGTTCCACCGATCCGAGGAGCAGCGACAAGCGTATCGGCCGGAGTTCCTCCTGGCCAGCACCGCTGTAACCCAATTTCGATCGCCAACACGCTCGCTAGGTGTCCAGCGGGGTAGTGAGTGTCCACGTAGGAGGGAGAGACACGCGAGAGAGGAGCGATCTTGATACCTTTATCGGGGCGGTGCGAGGCCTTGGCTGTCGTCGCGCGAGACTTCGCGAGCAGTACGCGAGAGAACGACGGGGTAACGCCCGCGCACAGATATCGTAGCTGGTTCCGCACCGGGACGAGCCTAGGAGCTCCATGACCGCGTGCGAGTTGCGGGTGGCCCCCGGGCCCCGAGGCCCGGTGCCGACGAGGCCGTGAGCACGGCGCCCGGCTCCCTCGGTGGCTCCTCCGTCGCGCGCGTTTTCGTGTCACGGAGACAAGTGCGGCGACAAAAAAAGGGGGGGAAAAAGAGATCCCCCTGAAAAGAAGAAAAAGAGAAGGCTGAAGACCGGGAAGCGCACCACCTTCGTCACCGACTATGCACGCCGGCCGGCCGTTGTGCATACACTGAGCCACTGGATTCGAGCGACCGAGACTCGGCCGCGCTCGACAGCCTTCGCCAGGACTCGGCCCCGCTCGCCGCCTGGCCACGCTTCCCGGTCATCCCGAACAGCGCGCACCGCTCGCTCCGAACCACCAGCGGGGAGAGTGGCTCTCACTACGCGACGGGCTCTCGTCGCGAGTGGCTGTCGTTGGTGACGTTACTTCGGTGTAGCTTCCTCTCGCTTTGTGAGGGAAAGAGGAACGAAGAGGGGGCGGGAGGGCGCGAGCGTACGAGCGAGGGAAGAAGATCAATAACGGATCCCTCCTCCGCCTCGTCATCCCTCTCTTTTCAGTCGCGCGTTCGCGGCCGCGACGTAGCCGCCAACGTATTTACACACGCACGTCGTGCGAGCTCTTACCAACCCCTCCTCACCTTATGCCACCACTCCTCTCTGCCAGCCCCATAGTGAGCTGCTCGAAGGGTAGGAAGGATTTCGCGGTCGTAAGACGCGTGTAAAGGATGGCCCCGTTTATTGATCTTTTACGGATTTCATTGGAGGGACGTTAGAGCGGGGAGGTGTACAGGGTGATCTAAAAAGGGGGCTGGGAATTTAGAGGGAATGTAGGCCTGACAGAAATAGACGAGAAATGCCCTATCAACGTGCGAATGTAAATAAAGGAAGAACAGTATATAATACTTTACATACCACTTTATGTTACAGTGGGGTAGATCGCAACAGTTGTCGCGCTGTGGGATTGCAAATCAACTGATGGAGATAAGGTAATGTGAAGATGGATGTTTGGGTCAACTTCCACTTTTATTTCGGTTTCATACGAAAGATGATATATTCGTTTCTTCTGTACGAATGCCATTATTAAACTTCCGCCAACTCGTCTTGACTAAGATGGAGGCATTTTTAAATGACTAATTAACTTGGCTTATACGTTTAATAGATTGAAACCCTTCGGTATAAGCACAAAGTAAAATGTACAAATGTATGTGTATTAGAGTGGCTCTTATTTACTCTTGGTAAATTTTTTTTCATGAATTTCTTCGGGGCACCCTCCAGAATGAGAGCTTCCAAATAATTAAAAAAAATCTGTTTAAAGTTTCAGCCCGATCGGATAACGGGAAAAGGTGTTCCTGGGCCCATGAACATTTAAATAATTATTTAACAGCTCAAAAAGTCGATTTTATATAATATCCTCCAAGTTATTGGTTATATCAAAAAGTATGTCAAACAAAACTTGTAGATCCGGACAAGGAGCATCTTTTATGTTGTATTACTTTTTCACGCGCGACAAACGGTTTTCGAAAAAAGTCCAAAAAACTGAAAAAAAAAATATTTTATTCAAATTTTAAAATTTTAAATGCTTCTCGAAAACTTTTTATTTATGAATGTGAACAAAAAATGGAATTTTTATTTTTGAGGACTATTTTTTAAACACTTATAAGGGAGGCATATACCGAAATTTACAAAAAATTGTTTTCCTTATTTTCAGTGTTTGATATGTCATGAATGTTTCCTGTGTAATAATAGTGTTTTTTATTAATAATTTACGATAAAGAGTCGAATTATATAATAGAAAATGAATTTGCATTAGAAAAAATCGATATAAAGATATTTTAATTTTGGCTATAAATTTGAATCCGCCATCTTGAATTTTGCATTTTTGGTGTCAGCTTCGTTATCAGCGACCTCAAAAACCCTTGATCACCAAGTTTGAGAAAAATCAGGATTTTGGCCGCTAAAAGAAGGTATCCAGACCACTGTGCAATGTGTGTGCAACTAATAATTGATGCACTCGGCTCAGAAAAGACAGCATTAAATATGGTACAACTACAGGTGAAACGAATTTCCGAGCAGAGTAAGTCGAAAGTGGAGGATAATATTTTCTCTAACGAAGTTCCGTTTCTGGCAGAATCGCTTTCGAAGATCAAGTACGCGTGCACCTCGCTGAAAAAGTATTGACTACATATTGAAAATTGGCATTCTTTTTCGATCACAGGTTTGGAGTGCTTTCTGAAATTTTGCTATTAACTGTACCAATGTTATTAAACCCGAGAGCAAGTCAAAGTACTACTCTACAGAAAGATACATAAAGCGCACTCGACAGATTTTTAAAATTTATCTTCTCGAAAACGAAACGTATAACAGATATTATTAAACCCCAGATAAAGTCAAAGTACTGCTCTACAGGAAGATATATAAACGATTCTTAGTGCAGTGCACGAGTACTCGAAATATTTTTAAAATTTATCTTCCCGAAAACGAAATGTATAACAAAAAATAATTCTACATCCGCGTAAAATGTATTTTCGCATGATTTTCATTTAAATTCAGACCTAACACACTATGTAAAATATCAACTCTCTACGTCAAATACGTTCTAATTGTAAGATATACCTATTTACTTTTGTACAGAAGTGCAACTTTCGAAAAATTCGGATTAAAAATGAAACACTATTTTTTGGCTCGCCTGTGCTGTTACTACTGTATTATGATTCCCAACCGGTGGGTTGCAAAGTGTTTTCGAGGGTGGTTGCCACAGTTTTTTTGAAATATTATTAAGTTAGAATTATATTCTGAAATACCCCTTTTTAATGCGTTTTCTTTACCTTATTAAATTTACCTTACCTTATATGGGGGGGGAGGTCGCAAATTATTTGAATACTAGCAAAATACCCTCTCGCTTCGCGTCGGGCTTAAGAGATATTAAGGACTCCATGAAAACACATTTCACACCTTTTCACCATCCCCTTAAGGGCTGATTAGGGCAAAATCATGAAATGGGTTTTTAGGCATTTGTGTGGGTAACCTTTGTAAGTAAAAACCAAGTTGATATCTAATCCGGCCTAAGAAATAATACGGAGTTCGAGACTACATATTTCACCCCCTTTTACTCCCTTGGAGTTGGAATTTCAAAAAATCCCTTCTTATCGAGCACCTACATCGCAAAAGGAATATACCCTCCGAATTTCATGTTTCTAGTGTGAGCAGTTTGGGCTGGGCGGTGATGAATCAGTGACACAATGATTATATAAGAATACAAGATTATAAAACGGGACCGCGACTCAAAAAAGGTTGGGAAACACTGATACACATGCTACTAATATGTATATCCAAACCCTATATGTTGCTGCGTTCCAGGGAAAAACTGCGAAATTTAAATAAGAGGAAAGCAAAAATTCGATTGTTTGAAAAATATGCACGCACGAGTGCTTCCGACGAAGCGAAGGGACGTGTTTATGTATGGCTGTTTGTAGTTTGAACGTTACGAAGATAAATGGACAGGTTTGAGGATGAAAAATTGTATGCACAGGATGTGTAAATGGTAACAGGTTGCACGATTTTTGAGACACTTGTGGTGCAGTAATAAAAGACCTAAGCGAGTGATAGATCAAAGTAATTGAAGTTTCAGAAACACTCGTTTTTCATAATTGAACGAAAGATATTCCTAATTTCCCCTTAATCGAATATATAATTTTCTGTAATATCGCAATAATTATACTCTTTTAGCAATATTGTAAGAGATATCCCCAAAAAATTATTATTATTAGGAAGTACGCTTTTATTCGCATTTCATATGAAATTCACGCCATTACTTATAGTTAGATCAGTAATTTTAAAACTATATTCTGCTGAAATGACACAAGGAATCTGAATTATTAGGGAGACCCTGCGTAAGAACGTAAACATGAAGATTTACTGCTTGCTGTTAGATGAATGGTTTGTATACTGATATCCACTGGGGCGAATTCTTCGGTGAACTTGAATTTTCAATATGTATTATCTTCTAATGGCAATAAGATTAAACTGTTACCGAGACAGTCCGCCATACAGTTTAAACGCGTACAAGGTATATTCAAAATCATAAAGAAAAAACAATCACGTCTTGTAAAATGAAAATAACATACATACATATGTGCATTAACTGTATTTAATTAATATTACGATTAATAACCGTTGCTGTGTTCTATTTTATAATACTGTATTAGAGGAAGTATTCTTGCAAAAATTAGAATATACCTGTTCAGTGCAGACGGAGAATTTTCAATTTTCAGACAGAATAGGTACACAATTTTTGAATATGAAAATGTGAAATGTATTCGAGAATCGAAGGTACTGAGAGCATCTTTCGTAGATATCAAAGTAAGAATATGGAAAGATATTCGTTTCTTGGCAAATTGCATGCGATTAACAGGAGTAGGTATCTATGTTTCTTGAATCGTCAAAAACGAAAATCTGTTCTGACTCTAATCAGATCAGTTCTTTCGATTCTTTTTATTATTCGATTATGCCTTTGTCACTGAGTTCATGTGAAATCTATGGACCCTCTAAATGCTGCGTCCTTTATTTATCTCTCGTCTAACGGATACAGTGTCCACTTGCAGACAACAGAAGGAGCTTATGTTACTCATTACTAATTATTAGCATTACTTTAAGAAAATAAGAATTTTAAATTCTAGAGAAATTATAAACTATACCAACATGACAATATGAAAGTTTATTCTAAGAATTATGCGAACGAAATTTTATTATGGGTCAAAATGGACCCCGTATCAGCAATCGACTACCAAATTGCCCAACGTCCGAGGATGGACACAGTCTATAGCAAATTTTTAAAAAGGGGTTCAGAATTTACAAGCTAAATAGTATTCTCTAACCCGAGTAGAAAACGCTTATTAACTTATTACTTAACATGCATCTGAAAAGTAACCGTGTCAAAATTAGAAGCAATTTCCAGTTCTGGTGATGCAAGAGGTTTGCTTGCTTCTATATACTGACTGAAAATAAAAGCATACCTTGCTACGTTAATAATTGCATTCCATTCACACCGCAATTAATAATTACTACTGTGTTATAATTTTGTAATATTTCAAACTAAAATGCTGCGAGTTTCCCTTCAGTAAGTAGAAAATGCCTGTCAAAGGCAGAACAGGAATTTTTCAAAGCATTCGCTATTCTGTACCACACAGATGTGAAGTCTTTGTCAAAACGAAAGGAGAACACATAGAACATGTTTTTTAAACATGAAACTGAAAATGTGGTACGATAATACCTTACTCTGCGTGTTATAAAATAATAGTAGAAAGCAGATCACTCGCATTATTATCATCGAAAATTGCTGCCAATTCTGACAAAGTTCATTTGTCAATCCATGTTCATTAAGCATTTTTTTCAGCTCACAAGGAAACTTTCTCAACCCGAAAATTCTGATTTTACTGTAAAGCATATTTGAGTATGCAAGAGCAATTTTTTTCTGCGAAAATTCACTCTGAAGGAGTGAAATCAGCTCTTAAAGTTATCGCTTTTTTTTAATACAACTTTGTAACGGTGCGGGAGAGAATAAAACTTCAAATGTAAGAATTGTTCTGTTTTTTACGCTGTATCGCAGTATCAGAAGAAAAATAAAGTTATATTAAAAAGAAAGGACAAAACGCCATAACTTTAAGGGCTACTTTCGCAACTTCAGAATGAATTTCCATAAAAATAACCAGTTGCTCCTTGTATACTCCAACATGCTTCACATTCACACTAAGTTTCATTAAAATCCGAATCCTTGTTAGACATCTAGGTACTACCCTGTAAGTCATAAATCCTTTTTGTAAAGCCACTCTATACGCTTATTATGTGAAATTATGTGGGCGAGTCGTAGCTTACATTTTTGTTCGACCACTTTTTGGATAACAAATCGTAGCATTGTTGTTTTTCAGATTTTTGGTGTTTTGGGTAAATTGGGGCAATCCCCGAGTAATTTAGAGTTGTAAACAGAAATTATACTTTGCGATAAATGAAAATATTTGTTCTCATTTTCAAACAAACACATTGACACTGCAGCGTGCACCCACTATGGGTGACCAAGAAACGAGTGAGGCTCCGAAAATGAAGGCACCATTGTTATTTTCTTTCCATTTTTAGTTTATCGTCGGGAATATAGGGTTTTCCAATTCCAATTGTATTTTTCATTCTATATGCCACATTTCCAGTAGTTATTTATTTTAACCACACCAGTACTGAAATTAAATCCGTACGATATTTGTCGTTGTTACGGCGAGCACCCTAAATGAATCGTGGTAGGTAAAAAAATTGAACGAAAGCCGGATTACGGTTAAATCGTATTTAAAGTTGCTCGGACGATAATTCCGTGCCTTTTGACGGAATTGAAACGCAACGTTTAATCCCGCGAGATGCGAAGAGTATGGTAGAATTCCCATCGCTGTCCCAAAATAAATAAACAAATACGACTGTTTTATCGCGCGGCCAGATTTGTTTTACGAAACAAAAAAAAAGTTCATGTTATATTTACAAAGTACCCTCGACTCTACACACTTTGAGCTCGGATCGATGTGTGCGTTTATCTCTGCATTTCTCGCCGATGCCAGAGAAATATAATACGAACGGATGAAAAATCGATAAACGTTACCGGTTCTACGTACGCGATTCGATGGACAATGTGCTCGCGCTATCGAAAAACGCGAGTGCACTTGCATATTCAACGAAATGACGCGGGCGTACATATTATTTGATGGAACAACGTTGCACGATAAGCTGCAGACAAGATAGCTGACATTAACCCGTGAAACTGACCCCTGCCGCTGGACTTTGTCCAATAATTGCTATTGATTTCTCTTCGATCGTTAAGTTATTCAATGGATATAATGCAGTATCTTGTTCTAATGAGTGGGCCGAGCATAAATGCCAGTGTTTCATGATTGTGCAAGGTGAGGCGTAATTTAATAGGACGCTTCGAAAAGACTTCACTAGTTGATGCCGTGTGTCAAAATAAGTCGAAAATGTGGAATAAAATTTTTTCGTACGGAGCTCCGATTTCGATATAATTAATTTCCAATATTCGACGGGTGCGCGTACAATTGCGCGCGGTTTGACTTACGCCGCTGTCTGTTACTCATTAATTCCACTTGCGCTCTAGAATGCGTCAACAGTGATACTGTTCTGGTTTAAATCATAGAAGAAACTTTTACAGATTAGGATTTTAGTAGGTATTGTAGAAATTGTGCTTGGATTGGGCACGATGGTAGAATAATGTGGCTTTGATTTCTAGTTATGGGTTATATTAAGAATATTATAAAAGATACATGTCTTAAAGATAAAGTCTACAAAGGGGAAGTAGAAATTTGAGGCATTTGATGGAAAAAGACCTATGTGCCCTTTTTCCTTAAATCGTTTAAATCGACTCAAGTATATGTTATATACATAATATATCAAGGACATTACTTCTCTCGCGTTCAGATTAGCTAAATGCTGCTTTATTACGTAGCGTGATCGACACACAGCCACATAGTCGCTGAGCGGTCGCGCTACCGTGCTGTCGCGCAATAAGTACTTTCCTTTCATAGAGAATTTTCTGTAAGCGAGAAAATATGAAAAATAAGGCGAGTATCGAATCCGCAAGGAAAGAAGTTAATTTAGGAAAGAAAAAATTTATTTGTAAGACAGTTTGCTGCAAAAAATCGAAGAAATTAATACTTACTTAAAACATAACATTTTTTGTTTATTTTTGCGCTTCATTTTGTATTTTTTATTTAAGCGATGTATAAAAAATGGGCAACGAAGTAAGTAAACAATATTATATGTAAATAACTAAACAAAGAAACAATTTTGTTACGAATTTACCATATTTATGGAAAAAGGGCACATAAACCACTTGCTGAAAACTTATAAATAAAGACACATATCATTTTCAAATCATGACTTCTGTTTTCAGAACGTTTGAAGGACACGCTAACTACATCCTTAAAACAACTGGATTTAATTGCATTACATTGTTTTAAGTTATACTATAATGAAAAATTTGAAATCGATTCTCTTGAAATGGCATTTTGGAGTATGTGCCCTTTTTCCATCAAATGCCTCAATTGTTTCGAAACTAAACGGAAAAATTATATAAGAATTTGCAAAATTAAAAAATGGGAATACATTGTTACTTTTTATTTATGGTCCTTTAATTCGCCAAATAGAATTCTGTATGGGAATACAACAGCAATATTTTCAATTTCCAACGCAATTAAAAATATGAATGATCCCTACAAATACGACGATGTACTTACTTTCTTCAATCATGAAACCAGCTTTGGGTAAATACAAACACACCGGCAGAAATATAAAACAATGGCTAGGGGAGATCCCGAAAAATAGAAAATAAAAAACGGAAAAATGTCCCAACTAGCCCGTTTTTTATTTCCTATTTTTCTTTTTTGGATTCCATATTCAATATTATCAATGACTCTCACTTAAAGTACGTACTTTCCTCTACCAATGACCACTATGATACGTAGAGGAAATTAGGGCAAAACCGGGTACCTGGGTAAAACCGGGACGTGCTATTATTTTTAAAACGGCCTTAAATTTTCCCGCGACGTTGCAGCACCATATTGTTACGATGTGAATTGTTTCATCCACAAAAGATGATCCTGTTACAAGCGTGCTTACTAAAGTTATCTCGTATTGTGTGTTTTTGAAGGCTCTGATCTAATTTCCGATCATTAAGGAAACTCAAACACTTTTGACAGTGTTCAGGTAGATACTTTTTGGTGTGAATTATGTTAATTTGTAAAAAGAAGTGAGATCCCCATAGAAAACTTCAAAAAAGTAAAAAAATTACGCCAAGTACATGAAATCAAATAAATCACAAAAAATATAAGATAATAATAACTACAAAATAAAAAAAAGATGTGAAGTCAAAATGAGCTGCAAGTACATAAAGGTGCTTTCCAGCAGCGTGCAAAGGCGATACTGTATAACACAATGTAAGATTCGGTCAAATACTTGGCGTGGCCAGGCAAGGTCAAGGTGTCGATGAATAAGAATTATTTAAAAACGCAAAATAATGAAAGTGTACTGATATTTGTAAGAGTTTTAAATTGACAAATTATCTGAAAGCTTGTGAGAGGAAAGGTATCGGTGTCGATGAATGATCTTAGAATTATTTTAAAACGCAATATACTGAAAATGTACTCATATTGTTAGAGCTTTAAATTGGCAAATTATTTGAAAGCCTGCGAGAGAGAAGGTATGGGTTATATACCGTACCTGGCCATGCCAAGTATTTGACCGAATCTTACATTGTGTTATACAGTATCGCCTTTGCACGCTGCTGGAAAGCACCTTTATGTACTTGCAGCTCATTTTGATTTCACATCTTTTTTTTATTTTGTAGTTATTATTATCTTATATTTTTTGTGATTTATTTGATTTCATGTACTTGGCGTAATTTTTTTACTTTTTTGAAGTTTTTTTATGGGGATCTCACTTCTTTTTACAAAGATAATTTGCATAGGGAATGACTTCAGATAATTTTTAATATTATAAGTTACAAATTATCACGGGACAGAATTAAGGATAAATTCAGTCACAGCATCATTTTACGCTTTGATTAACTACATAATATACATAAAATCCTGAGTTCAGTTACAAATAAAAAATAGTTTGATGATATTCAAACATGTCGCAATTCAAATTTCAACAACTTACCTTGTGTTTGAGACTGCATTTTGGTTGCAAGTCAATGGTAGAACGATACGTATTTGTAAAAACAAGTTTATAACTTGGTTATAATTTGACGGTAAGCTGTCAAAATTTGGAGTAGATTGAATAGTGAAGATAGCGATTGACGAACAAAACATGTGTTAGTTTCTGTTGGCTGAAGGTGTGCGTGTTACGCGTACCGAGAGTCGACGAACGAAACATGTGTTAGTTTATTTTTGGCTGAAGGTGTGCGTGTAACGCGTATATACGTATTATGTTTGACGAAAAATTTCTTGAACAAGAAGGAGAATTATGAAAAGGAGAAAAATTTTACCGTTTTCGACTGATCCATGAGACGATATTATGATATCTCTGTCATTCGTGGACCGATTTTATTGAAATTGATCTTATTCGAAAGCTTATATGCGGTTTACATAAGAAAAATGCCTTTAAATTTAGAAAATATTGCAGGCGTGATGAGATAATTAATGAAATAAGTTTCAGGTTAGGTTGGAATAGCCCGGGGACGAGTAAATGATAGCGGTAGCGACAGTCGACATATACAGGGTGTCGATCATGTACTTGGCGTCGAGACGCTTCCGCGTCTCTAGATTGTTGCATATTAAAGTGTAAATAACTAAGACAATTTGTTTGTACTTCGGCCTGGTATTGTTGATAATTCGTAATATTTACAAAATTGTATGCTGGGGCAAAACCGTACGGGGTAAAACCGGGTATCCGAAAAATAGAAAGTTATCAACATTAAACTAAATCTTAATAAAGGACTACAGCTAAAGAGAAAGGAAACCACAAAATTAAACAAAATACGGAAAGATAATGATAACAGTGGTGACGAAGACGGTGAAGACATTTGCATTTATGTCCAGGAATCCTATGGTTCATCCAAATTGAATGAAGGTTGGGTGCAGTGTACAACTTGTAAGTGGGCTCACAAAGGCTGCACTGGTTAGGGGACTGAAGAATTGGACGAATTCCGTTGTTATAGGAGCTAGGGCCAGTTTTCAGTATGATACCCGGTTTTACCTAGGTTATGGGGTAAAACCGTAAAAATGGACCATATTTTAAATCGTAATATTTTTGTATTTGTTATTGTATTAAAAAAAAAAATGGATATATACTATTATTTAATAAAGATTTTATTCTAATGATTCCTATTTTCAATTTCTTTTTTACATTAATAATGTCAAAGTTTAGGCTTTTATCTTTAACGTCCCGGTTTTGCCCCTACTTCCCCTAATTAAACGAAGACAATGACTTTGAAAAAAGCCATTTTGCAGGTCGAGACATGTTGTATTAACTAGCCCCGAGTAGGAGCTAGTTGTGACACAATACAGGGCAGGTTGCTACGTTTTACGAAAAGAGGGTAATTATAAGTAATATACCTAACTATATTTCTTGGGACAACAATAAATTTATTAATTGTAAGAATCTTTTACATTAAATATACAAGAAAAAAATATGAATAATCTGCTAAAAATAATAAAAAAACTTCTGAAATCAATTAGACTAAAAAAGGTGATTATCGTCGTCCGTTTCATATGGTGACTCACGGTTAATGCAGATATAAAATTGATTTTTTGGTTTTACACACTTCTCATGTGCCCACTCTTTGCAGTCTATCTACTGAATCCACTTTGTGGAGTCTTTCTTTGAGAACATGTCCCTTGTCTTGTGTAACAACTTGCCCCAGTTGACACCATTGTGTATAAAATGCTATAAGTTCATACCAGTTTGGTGTATTCTTATGTTCTTGGTACGAATCTGTAGCTAAAGGAACACTGATTCAAAGGTGGCCATTTTAATTTACATACATTTATCTAATTATTCGGTAGAAAAGATTGAAGTGGAAGGAGTAAACTTACTATTAGTACCAAAAACACAAAAACCTGTAATAACGTGACAACGCGTGAACCGACTAAAAAAGAAACACCATACACGACCGTGTATGGTTGAAACACATCAGTCACTTCATCGTCGAAGTGATAGTTGAAGCGAACAAAATTTGAACTGCTTCATAACAACCTGCCCCTGTCACATCTAGCCCCGGTTTCCCTGCCCTAATCGTACTGAACTGACAAATTTTCAGAATTGAGTTTCTAGAAACCAAAGTCACGCACGAAGAAATTTTATACCACATTTTCAAATGTTTTCTACATAAAGAATCACTTATATTTCGTTTGTACCGCAAACTAAAGTTTCAGGCACTTAAGGTTCCATTTTATTTTACCGATTGAAAAACTGGCCTATTTTCATCATTTTTTTTTCAAGAATTAACGTACGAATTTTAATTTTTTTTTGTTAAATGTTTATTATTTCTTGCTGTATAGAACCGTATGTCTAATTTTTCCAAAATACAATTACAAATGTGTGGATTTAAATCGCAATGGGACCTCAGTTGTTCACTTCCTTGAAATACATAATAATATGGCCTGAAAGTTTTTAAAAGATTGCATGTATAGTTTCATTTCAAAAATCCTCTAAAAAGAACTTTGATTTCTGCCGATTACACAAGGTTCCCCCCATAATTCGTATATTGCTCCGTTGGCGGGTGGTACACATATGTAGGAGAGAGTTGCCAATATCGTACTGGTCACCTAAATCGTACCTCATCAATTTCTCAGTAATTAATGAATGTAAACGACATCTGACAATAAAAATATCAAGTAAATGCGAAATAAGAAATAGAAACAAAACCTTTTGAGCCTACACCATATTTTGTGCGTGCTTTAAACATTAAAAAAAATCAGGTATGATTGATGTAACTTTTTACCAGTTTATTTTAGCTGATAATAATCAAACAATGCAATTTTGTCCTGTATTTTTGTATTTTTCTAAAAGCGGGTTTAATATAGAATATTTTACATTCATTTTAAGTACATATTACATTCATTATAAAGTTTAAATTAATATTTATAAATAAATTGATCATGTTTCCTAAATCGTACCACTACAATTGTACCAATAGGATTTGACAACTCCTATGTTATATAGGTTATGTACATATATCATATACATAGGTTATTGCGGCCTGTGTGTGATCCATATACATTTGTACATGTAACTATATAATAATCATTACTTTATGTTGAATATTTTCTCCTTTATTTGTTATTGATACTATTTTTTTCTAGAGGTACGATTTTGGAAACCAAGGGGTACGATTCAGGAGACCAGTTGCCTAAATCGTACCTTTTACAGTATGTGACAAAAAGATTAATAACAAATTAATTTGTTCCGAACAAAAGGCTAAGCATATAATAGTAGGTGCCTAAAAGATCAAGCTACAATATCCAATAGTCATTTGCGTTCAAATTAGTACCAAATATGAAATATAACGTAAAATGTCTTAAGTGGTACGATATGTATAGGCAACCCTCCCCTACATGGTTACTTCGGACCCGCAAGCACCGTTGTCGACCGTTGACTTGCGGGACAATAGTCATAAACAGCGACCCTGGCGCGGGGAAGACGCTCTGGCCGATCAACCTCGCTGGTTTTTGGAACGCAGATGTTGCATTTTCCTCCTCTACTTCATCTAGAAGGATAGGGTTCCTCCTCCCCCGACGAAATCGCAGAAGAAAGGCGCGTCCTTCTCTGGGAAAATGCAACCAACCGGGTTTTTCGTTACCTTCCAAATTTTGAAACGCGAGTCCACAGGCAGAACAATCTCAGACCCGTCAACATTCGGATTGCCTTTTCTCGTTCAAACATTCACATCACAGAGTCTCCGTCGCGGACATCCCTCAACTCAGTCTTGCTGTGGTCATCGTTCAGACCACAAGCTTCTCGTGACTACTGCATTCTTTTTCGTCTTGCAAATAGTCACCGTGCCATTTCAATTTTCAATTTTGTTAAACTCATCGTTCAAAGCCACTAGCTCTTTTGTCGTTTGAAAAAGCCGCTTAAAATTAACTTGGCTAGTGGCAGCGTGTCTGTCAATCGATATTCTGTAGACAACGTATGGAGAAGAGCTGGGACTATTCGAATACTCAAATAGTCAAATAATATTGGTAAACTTGAGTATTCGAATATTCGAATACAGAAAAATGTGACACGTAGTCCCAACTATAGTATGGAGCATAGCCGTGAAGGATCAGTGTCATGTAAAAGTAGAAACTGTATTTAGTGGTCGGACCAAGTGAATTCCATAAGGCAGTGTTTTCCAACCTGTTTTGAGTCACCACCCCCTCTTATAATATTCAAATAACCTGCAAACCCCCGCCTCCATATAAGGTAAGGTAAATTTAATACGGACAAAAAAACATTAAAAATAGGTATTTCAGAATATAATTCTAACTCAATAATATTTAATTATTTTAATACATATACCTATTAAATATACTTAAAGATATTTAATATATTTAATTATCTTATTTAGTGTGATGATTATGCTTTCATCTAGGTAACCAACAATTTCTTTTTTTTTTCATTTATGAACAATCAGTGTTATATCATTAATAGAATATGGCAATGTAACCATACTGAAATAAATAAGTGCTAAGAATCGTCAACTAAGAATAACCCTGGGGGGTCGCGACCCACAGGTTTGGAACTCCTGCCATAAAGCATCAGGTCTTGATATCACGTTCAAATGCTAGGATTTTAACCTGTTACGGGGGTATACGGACATTAAACGGCTAAAATGAACGGTTTCTTTTGGGTTGGATTGAAGGACGCCTAATAATTCATACCATTTGCACGTTTTTCAATACTTTATTCTGAATATTTTTAATTGTAATTTTAACTGAACCTGCAAAACACTCTTCTCTACAATGTGGAAGTCAGTCGAAAAATTTTAACAAAAATTCACGGAGTTATACAACAAATATCAACTTTGAAGGATTTTACTGAAGTAATCCTGTGATAAATGTTATCTTAAATGTTGTTAAAGGTATGCGATCTTATTGAGCGTGTTCCACACTGGGGAGAAAAGTTGTTTTGTACGTTCAGTTAAAATTTCAACAAAAAATATCGATCCGTTCTCGAGATACGATGTTCACCGTCTTGAGAAACATAGTTTTGAGAAAAACGGGTTTAAAGCCTGCCGCGGCGCGTTTATCTGCATTGGCCCGCCCGTTACTTTTCACGCTGTAACTCTCGCATTTTTTCGAATTTTTGAATGAAATCTTTTTTAAAATACTTCTAAGACTTGTGGCTATAATAAACAATCGAAACAAAATTTAAATACCCGTGTCCCTCCTTAACTGGCTTATTTCTTGCTTTCAGTTATTTAAAGTTGATTAAAGGTGAATTAAATTGATTCACCCGCAATGAACACTACAAATAATTTTACAGTATATTTACTGCGTCGATACGAAAATAATTTGTACTAAATTATCGCGCACAAAATCACTTGTCTTGCCAAATGCAGAGGAATTCTCAACTGACGGGGTAACTCGTCTTCTACATTAACAGATTAAACACAACACCAGTCTCGGTTTACTGAGCAATAGCGAGGTTTTCGACGCGCATGCCCAAATAGAAAATTACAAACTGGGGAATTATCCATTTTCGTCGATATACATTCTGTGCACTAAAAACTAAAAATTAATTCTTTTCTTGTATTACAATTTCGATGGTGTTTTTCACTTTAAATAAAATTGTGGGGCATGATATTTCATAACAGAATATGAATCACTTTAATACGGAAGCAAACGTCGAAATGTATTTGTTGTTAGAAAATTTTTGTTCGCATTAATGAAACAAAATATATTGCAATGTCACATAAAGTTGATAAACTGTAGTTGATGATGTTCCACTTGCCAACCGATACTTCAATTTCTGGTTGCACATGTTGCCCCACGATTTTATTTAAAGTGGAAAACACCATCGAAATTGTAGCACAAGAAAATAATTATTTTCAGTTTTTAGTGCATTTTAATTTAGTTTTTTGTGCATTTTTAATAAAATCGTTTAACATAATTTTTTTATATATTTTTATCTTCGACAAATCGAAAACAGCAAATAAACTGAAGCTTGCATGAAATGTCACAAAAATTTCACAACGTGTTCCAAACGAAAACAGCTGTATATAAGTGTATACCGAAGAAGGGATATAAGAAATGCCAAAATGCATTAAAAAAAATATGATACAATGCTAAATAGTATATCAGCAACAACATTTATCTCATTTTACTACTGTATAAAATATTAAGCTACATCTACGACAGAATACCACAGGTGATGCGCACCACCATTGGTGAATCACCAAAAAACGAGAGACTCCACGTCTTTTAGTGTACACTCCTAAATATAAAATCGAATTTAAGGCACGTCTCATCGGTTCCCATAATCGTGACCCTGAAACCGCACGTAGAGGAGCGCACACGGACCAAGGTGAGATTCCCGCTGGGGCAATTATGGACAGAGAAAATAACGGTGTGTTTTCAGTGAATCCTCTTCTCCCCCACCTTATTCCCCTGCTTCTCCGCTGTATGGCGACAATCCCAAAGGGAGAAAATCGGGCTGCATTATCGCGGGATTGCCCTTGCCGCTATAAAAAGACTTGACCCGTATTTTCCTTTATGTTAAACCTAGGCAGCGCCATAGAAACCTCATTTTTCCCTTCCTACTTCTTTCGCGCGGTTCCTCGCGAGACACTTGCCGCCATGGTCCCTTGAATACGTTTGTAACGAGCGTGCATACGTCGAGCGTAATCTCTCGCCAATCGATGGCTGCACCACGGGTGAATTTGGGTAATAAACTCGCTTCACCGGGACCACTGTTCTCAGCGTAAAGCTGCGTTTCCACGTGCACAAACAATGGCGAAGAACACACTTGAGCATTTCGGAAACCAAATTGATTAACACCACATCCTGTGAATTTCTTAATTTTAATACACCAACGTATGATTATTGTTTAACATATCCATTTTCTATACTTTTTATTTCACGAAACCGATCAGTTTCGCTTCCGAGAGGCCCAATTAACCCTTCACAGTGGGGCGATGAGCTGTACTCACCAGAACAGTTTCATCATTCCGCTTGCTGGGCGAGCTGCACTCAAGAGGCTCGTGGGCCACACTCTGTACACCTCACAAATGTGAGATGACCCTATTTCGGTACGAATTCTTATTTTCGAACGCTCATTTGTCCTTTTTCGTAAGGGATGAGTATTACTTATCTTGGGGAAAGGTAGTTTTTAGCTCTAGCCCAATGTCTCATTTCAATTAAAGCAATAGAATGTGGGATTCAGGTCTCTTTCAGAGCAGGGAAAATTGAATGGAAAATAGGGTGTAATTCCCTGGAATAATGAAGAAAAATGTAAAGATTGCGTTGTATGTTCGAACCGAAACAGTTTAACGAGGAAGACATGCATCTGCACTAGGGTGATTCATATTATAAGGTTAAAATTAAAATATTTATTTTTTTACTATTCTCATGCCCTGATTCCTATTAATATAAAAGGAGTATCGACAAATTTTAGGAAGATTGAGTAATATTTAGAGGTTGCACACTTCGCACACTCAATAATATGTAGTAGGCTAAGAAAACACGATTTCCAATAATAATTATTTTTATTCTCAAGTCCTTAAAAAAGGAACTAAACTCCAAAGAAAACTTAGACTTAGATAAATTTACATTTTATTATTATTATTATTGTTCACACCTATAAAAATTCTGTACCTTATTATTTTACACACATTTTTAAAACTTAAAAAAGCGAAAGTATGTAGGGGAGACCGGGGGCGTTAGTAACAGGGGGTGAATGTAACACGCTAATATCTCAAAACATATAATGGATATTAACACCAATTTTAGATACACATATGATAAACAATGACATTTGGAATACACACATCCATGTCCTAGCAGTATAGATACGCAATAGACATGGATAGTGAACAAAATAATTCTTACTTTACAAAACTTTTTGTAATGTAAACACTGTAATGTAAACACTGGCTTTGCAAATATGTGTTTTGTTTAATTTGTAATTTGACCTTTTTTAAAGTAATACTAATCGCTACTTAGCACTTTTAAGTGTCTCGTTAGTCACAATTTATAATTGAAGTTCATAAGCATGGTCGGGGGCGATTGTAACGTCGGCAGTCGGGGTCGATTGTACCGCAACAGAACCAAGTAGTGTCAAAGAAGACGAATAATATTGTCTTGTTTGACAGAATCCATGCAGTGTTATAACCAAGCCGGGGTCAGAGACGCTTGCAACACTTTACACTGCAAAGTTAGGGTTATAACAGTCCGCTTCTCATTTTTATTAATAACTTGGATATTACTTGACATACAGTGAAACTGTTGTGACTCAATGATTTCAGATAAGTAAGTAACATTTCCGTATAAGAGTTTTTTTTGTAAATGTAATAGTTCCTGCGTAATCGTATTCCAAAGACAAAGTGTTACTACCGCCTCAGGCCTACCCTAGTGATAAAACTGTGCAACCCCTAAATATTATTCAATTTGTCTATAATTTGGCATACAGATCACTTAGATGAATAGAACCAAGGGGCGGGAAAAGTTACATGAAAATAGCACCTTTGGAAAATTGATACACCGTAATCTGCATATCATAGCGATGTCTAGGTGTCAGATTTTTATATTAGAGATTGTTTTGAAGGATATATGCTTAAAGATTTTAAGGTATACATTTTTTACAAAATATTAATAATATACAGGGTGTTCCATAGTGTATTAAACAAAAAGTTTCTCATCTGTTCAGTAGATTGTTCTGTTGAGAATACACGAGCGTACAATGCATACAGCGAACCGGTACGTGTACAAGTATGTATGTACGGGCAATGAGAGGGCGCGATGTGTATTGGTTATGTTCAAGCGCCTCCATATACTGTGCGTTCAGTGAGTTTAGTACATTAAATATTTTATCCATTTTCATCCAAATAAAAGAGATTCATATTGTGTAGAAACGTGGTAGCATCTCGACGCCAAGTACATGTCTATGTCGACTGTCGCTGCCGCATATCTTTTACTCGTAATCCGGCTAATCCAACCTTATCTGAATCTTATTTAATTAATATCTCATCACGCCTGCAATATTTCTAAATTTAGGTAAAGGCATTTTTCTTATGTAAACCGCATCTAAGCTTTCGGATAAGACCGAATTCAATAAAATTGGTCCACGTATGACAGAGATATCGTAATATCATGTCATGTATCCTACGAAAATGGTAAGATTTTTCTTGTGATTCGCCAACCAAAAATTTTGTCGACATAATACGTATACGCGTTACACGCACACCTTCAGTCAACAGAAACTAACACATGTTTCGTTCGTCAATCGCTAACTTCACTATGCAATCTACTCAAAATTTTGGCAGCTTACAGTCAGGTTATAACCTGACCAGTATCAAACAAGGTAAGTTGTCAAAATTTGAGATGCCACGTGTTTTTACAAATATGTATCGTTGAACATACCATTGAACTGCAACCAAAATGCAGTCTCAAACACAAGGTAAGTTGGCCAAATTTTAATTGCGTCATGTTTGAATATCATCAAACTGTTTTTTATTTGTAACTAAACTCAGGATTTTATGTATATGTAGATAATTTTGCAGGAAGGATTTCGTATACATACTTATTCAGTTATTTTGATACATGGACACCTTCGGTAATGCATGAATTTAATTAGCGTTTCTTGTTTCAATAAAGAATTATAAACTTTGTAAATAAATTATATTTTATTACTGGAACTAGTAACTATACTTACTATAGCAAAAAGGCACGTGGTTTCTTTTCGCAGTTGTTAAACTTACGTAGAATTTATCCTTAATTCTGTCCCGTGATAATTTGTAATGTATAATTAAAAATTATCTGAAGTCATCCCCTATGCAAATTATCTTTGTAAAAAGAAGTGAGATCCCCATAAAAAACTTCAAAAAAGTAAAAAAATTAGGCCAAATACCTGAAAAAGTCGAGGACGGGAAAGAGTAAATCACAAAAAAATTAGAAGAAAATATTCAATATAAAAAAAGATGTGAAATTAAAATGAGCTGCAAGTACATAAAGGTGCTTTCCAACTGCGCTTAAGATGATACAACTACATATACACAGCTGAAATGCTGTGTTCATACATTCCATTACTCATATCGCGGACATATTAATAATGTGAAGATAAAATGTAACAACTAGACATTTGCCTAGGTGACCGTGGCCAATACTCTTAAGGGGGCTAGGCAGTGGAAAAATCGATTTTTATTGCATTTTCCGAAAGTACTATCTTTTCTGAATAAAATGCCGCTTGGTTTATATAAAAATTCGCAAAACTGTTGATTTGGCAGCTAAAAAGGACAAGCGGTAACTTATAGCTTTGCCTTTGTCCAGAAACTTCAAAAGCGTTTTTCTCGAATTTATTTTTCTCTTGGTTTTGCCGTATTTGCCAATGAATGGAGGTACAGACCGACTTGAAAAAATTACAGAATGTATAAAACATGTGCCATTTCCCGCGCAACCTATTATATAGTCCGTAAAAATTCAAGATTTTTACAAAAAAATTAAAAAGTCTCGAATTTTTAGTAACCCACAAACACGACGGATTTTTTTTTAAATAATCGCCGTTTTTCGACCACCAATTCAACAATTCTGGTTTAATTTTAGTTTTTATAACAAACAAGAATCACACCTTGAAATTAGATTACGTCACTTTTTAAGACCAATATCACAGTAAAACCAGAAAAGAACGTTAAAATGTTTAACAGTCAACACCCTCATTTTAAAAGTACATGTATATTTCATAGCAACTTTTTTCTAATTTCCCCTTAATACTTTTTGTGGTCATTTTGCGTCTGAAATATAATAATGTTTCTACATTTTAAGAAACAGTTTAAAAAATAATAATTGTGTACCTGATTGTGAGATATTGAAATAATGAAATAACGAGTCATTGGTTTCATAGAAATACTGTTATAACATAGTAACACTACATAGTCCCACAATATAATTCACTAATAAAAGTTTTCGCAATTAACCTTTCTTCTAGATCTGTGAAGTGATATTTATTGATAACTACAAACTTTATTTATACTTGAATGCTGTTACATCATATAGTTTGCTTGTCCGATCAAACGCAGGGACATTTTCTTGGAGGAATTAACTAGAGATAGAATTCCATCAACTAGTAAACGTCATCTAAGGCTGGGGACACACGAGCGTTTTTTCGACGTCGCGACGGACGTACCTGTACACCGCACATGAGCGTTGCTTCTTTTGCGTCAGTTCGCAAAGGAAGCGCAGACGATATGGACGTGTGTGACATTGTAGCGTTTTTATAAGGGAGAGTGGGGTAATTACGAACACCTAAGCAAAAAAGCAAACAAAACGAAAACTATGTGAGAAATGAATTTGTTTATTATTTACAAACATACTTAAACTATTCATCTATAAAGTACTGTGACGATGTTTTGAAAAATTATAATAAAAGTCAACTTTACAGTGAAAAGGCAAAACCCTTGGTGTTCGTGATTACTCGACTGCCGTGGAGTAATCGCGAACAGAGTGCTAAATATCGCAGAAGTCGCACAGAAAGCGCGGCTGCAATGGTCAACTCATAAAAAATGTTGCTACAACCTATACCTAATGTATTTTTCAAATTCCTCTTCTTATGCGTTAGAAAAAAATTGCAATTGATCGGAATATCGAAAAAAATAGTAAAGGTCGTTTTTTAAACTTTTTTGGTCTGAGCCTGTAATGAAAATTCAAAAATCCCTTTTGTAGATTTAAGTAAGTTTTATACATGCTGAAGATTTCATCAAAATCGGTTATTATTGCTAATCTCGAAGGTTCGAGATTACCCCATCCGAGTTGTTCTTCATTGCCCCATGACATCAAAAAATAAAAAAGAATTTATTTCGGAGGTTAGAATCATAATTCAAGCAACGCCTTGGTCACAAAATGTTGGTAAAAAAGTGCTTTATTTCACCTTAAACAAAAAAACAATTGTATCATTAATTCAACAGTAATTACATGCAATTGAAATGGACAAAATATTACTTGAAACATGATGAAAATAATAAATTGTGTTTATCTGGAATTGTATAAGCGTTCTGTATTTATTACTTTCTGCCCGGCGTTGGATACGACCTAAACTATTAGCTAGTGGAGCGGGAACATCGTTTTTATTTATTAAAACGCCGTAACATCGCATTCGCGATTACCCCGCGTTCGTGTTTACCCCACGCTCCCTTACGTGACGTACTTATATTTGAAAGTCAGACGAAAGAGAAAATTTTGGGTACATCTATTGGGTTCTAGCATAAATGCGTCGATGAAAAATTAACGCACGTTGCATCATCCGTTGAAAGTAACGTACGTTCCCAGTGTGCGGGCTGTAATATACTCCAATCTATTTCTACAACACACGAAAATACGCTCGTGTGCACCCAGCCTTAACCCCTTAACGCACAGTTTTTTTTAAAAAAAACCGGCAAAAAAAAATCAATTTTTTTTTATGTAAAAAAACACAATTTAGAACATTGTCTTGGCAAAAAAATTAAAAAAATACAAAAATAATCAAAATTTTTATTTTAATTTAATACAACGCCGCTCGAATTACCTCGAGTGTGCACAGTTTGGCCTGTTTAGCGCGCTCGAATTAACTCGAGCGTACAAGTGAAGGGGTTAAGGGGTCATTCCGGTTAGACAGGTTGAAAAAATCGATCTTTTTTAAACATTTTTCGAAAGTACATATCATCAAGCATGTACTGTTAACTTTTCATGGAAAAATTCGGATTATTTCAGCTTCTGAAAAGAGGCATTTTGTAGGGAGTGCAGAGGCTCGGAAAATAAAGATAGATGAAAACTTTGAACGCGTTTTTCTCGAAACGTCATTTGTCCACATCGTAAAGATAAAATCTCAGAATCTATCGAACTGATTGCTTTATAAATTTTACTGTATATTCTGCACACCTGTTACTCTCGCAGGAACTACAACCAAGTATTTTCATTGAGTCTAGCTTACTTTTAAAATCGAAAATAACAAAAGAAAAAAGCCGAAAAAACATTTCTCTTGCATTTTGCCCGCCATTTTGCTAATTTTGAAGATAAATCACCAATTATAGTCCGAGGGATAGCGGCAGTCATACTGATCACGAATCTGTTTGGATTTTTGGATTCAGATAAGTCTAACAGCTGGAATCGCTTTCACGAGCGAGGCATGAATTTGTAAACATGTCATCAAACCGCTTTCAAAAACATTTTAAAAACAATGATTTTATTACTTTTATATTTTTTATTTACTATAGAAATGTAGTGTAATAAATAGAAAAAAGTTTTATTCCATTACTATAATTATTTTCGCCGCAATAAATTCCTGAAAATCGCTGAATTTATCCGCGCGCTAACTGGAATGACCCCTTAATGGAACCGATAAAAACAAAACACAAATAGATCTCCAATCAGGAAGTAAGGAACGCTAATTTATAATTAACACGCTGATAGCCAAGTAAGAAAAAGTAGCAAATTCACTATCCAAGCTAAGCGCTCTAACAAACATGACTCCTACTATTTTTATTTTTTGTTTAGTCTTCCCATCGCCTACTTTGATTTGAAGTAAAAGTTATATCTGGTTCAAGATAACATTAAATAAATACCTATAGTAATTGGACACAGAGAAAAGTAAAAATCTGTAGTAAGTATATCCTCATTTTTGCATTATTCTCACAAAGTTAATAAATATCAAGTCCATTAATAAAATCTACTTCCAATAAAGCAGCGTGACCATACACGCGCTAAGCACCACAGAAAACATATGAAGCAGCTAAAAAAAGTATTCCTTCGCCAAAACAGTACCTAAGCATCGAAATGCTGCCTCCAATAGGCGACGCGTTACGCACGTGGGAACGCGGCTTGAGCCGTGCAAAGCGTGCGCCGGCATTCAAAGCGAAAGCAGGCGCCTTCGTGCATGCACGCCATAGCTTAACGCCTTTCTACATAATGACTTTGGAATTTCCACAGAAGGACAGAAAAGAGCTGCCGTATTTAGGAATTCAGCAAAGCGGTCCAAATATAGATTCCGCCGATCGATTAAAGTCAAATGCAAATGAGTGCAAGTACACGCCTGCTGCCGTAATAGAAGTAGGTAAGCACACCTAGAGTTTTAAGGCGGATTCACACATATCAATTCCGCGACGATTCAGTGCCGTCAGCAGGGTTGCCAGGAGTATAGACCACATGACGTAGTAGGTAGTAGTAGAGGGGGAATCCACGCATGTATAGAGTTATATGTAGGGGAGACCGAGGTAGATTGTGATACGGGGTAAATTGTAACAAAAGTAAAATTTTTTGAACGACAAATCTGATAACCCACAGCATACGAGAGCTGCTTGACGATATTAGCACTGTCGATTTTAGTGACACACACGGGCGTTATGTATTCATTTTGTGGTTATAGCCCAGAATTTTAGTATTTAGAGCACGTAAGTAAATTTTGTCTTAGCACTTTTATTTCAATTAACCGTCGTTAGAAACCGTTTGAATTTTTGCTTTTTTGTCGCAAACGAATCAGTACACATTGGTTTATTATAATGTGTACGCATTTTAATAATTTGATGTTTAGTTTCTCGTTTGCTGAGATAAAACGCAAAAATTGAAGTTCGGTGTAAATTGTAACATGTTACTACTTACTCCACTTTGAATGGTGATAAAACAAACATGCTATTTGCTGACACACCGGAAAAAGATGCTCTAGACGAACAACAGAACAATCGAGAATCCTAAAAGTAGAAAAAAAGTACGAAGGCAAAAGTAAAGAAAGCGCAAGAAGAAGATTTTGATAGAATCAGATGAATAAACAATGATTGCTTAACTCATGTATATCAAATGTTTAATAATGATCTGTGTTTTCATTTATATTTTTTAGAAATGTTTATTTGTGTTCATATTTGTATTTAAATAAGTAAAACAGATGTGTTACAATTTACCCCTGACTGGGGCACATTGTAACAAAGGTTCAAAATTGTTTAAGATGAAGCTAGATGTCTAATTGTAAGTGTCCAACATATTTTCACGTACTTACACTCAATGAGTTCACCACATATGTAAGTAGTAAGTCACGCAAATTATTTCCTGATTGAGGAAAACACTTTCGAGAAAAAACTCTGAAAACTTTTTTGTTACAATCTGCCCTGGTCTCCCCTACTAATACGACTATTGCAGACCACGCGAGGATTCCCCCTCTACTACACCCTACTACGTCACTGAGTTCATGGTGCGCACAAGTCGAATTTGTATACAGGGTGTTTATAAAAATGTGGGACATTTTTTCAGGATCGGTTCTACTCACCAAAATAATAAGAAAAGTTGGTATGCCTACGCATATGTCCGATAATGTTTAGTTTTACCTGTTATAAGCATTTTTATATTCCGTAAAACATCGCCTCGAAGTGCCTATTAAAGGGCAACTGGCAGACTGGCGCGTTCGTGTGTTGGCCTAATATACCTATTACCTAATAATATATTTTTAACGGACTTCAAAAAGAAAGAGGTTCTCAGTTCGAGGTGTTTGTATATATGGATGCATGTATGTTAGTATGTATTATGTTTGTCCGCGAATTTCTCCGTAACTACTGGACCGATTTTCATGCGACGTATTGCATTTAGTTTAGCTTCAATCAACTTAGGTTATGGATAAAAAATTATCAAAATCGGGTAAGTAGTTTTGAAGTTACACAAAAAATAAGAAATCTGATTTATTACTCGACTTCATTATTAATATTACGGGCAGCTCTTTTCGTAGGCCTATTCATATTTTTTTTTAAATAAATGTAATTATATAACTTAAAAAACTAAAATGTAAAAATAAAAAAAATTAAAACCGACTTAAAAAAAAAATGCACCAAAAAGTAAAAAATAATATTTTTCCATACTTAATCTACGACTCTCAATATTGTTAAGTCGGCGCCAGGTTTACACAATGAAAATGATGAGGTGTCGACATAAAAATTTTGAGAGTTGTAGATTAAATATGGAAAAATATTATTTTTTACTTTTTGGTACATTTTTTTTTGAAGTCAGTTTTAATTTTATTTAATTTTTTTTATCATTTATATCCTTTCCTTCTCGCCTTTAAAAGAAGCAAATGCGAAATGCTAATAAATTTACGTTAAATGCCAATTTAATAGGTGTTTCTGGCCCGTGTTTTACGTAATATAAAAATGCTTATAATAGGTAAAACTAAACATTATTGGACATACGCGTATACTAACTTTTTTTATTATTTTGGCAAATAGAACCGATCCTGAAAAAATGTCCCACATATTTATAAACACTCTGTATATGTATGCCTCTATACATGTGAGGATTCCTCCTCCACTACACCCTACTACGTCATGTGATCTGTACTCCTGGCAACCCTGGCCGTCGCGTCAGTGTCAGCGGCAGGGTCGGTAGGGAATTCTCTACGCGTGGAAAAGGCATGACGTCACATAGACCTATATATACTCGAAAACGTGGCGTTACTTGGCTTGACTTGGTTTGGGGTTGGCGTTGGTTGGCATGACGTCACAACTCACGACGTCACCAACACAAATATACGGTTATTGCTAAAGGTGTTCCCCTTCTCCTCCTCCATACTACCGGTCTCTACGCCGCCATTAATTCCCTACATATGGCAACCCTGCTCAGCAGTAAAAAATTTCGTTTCCCTATTTTGGAATAGTTCACACTTGTCCGTGGCAGTTACCGGCACTGACACGAAGAGACACTGGTAGCACTGAAAACTCACGGCACTGATGTGTGTGAATCCGCCTTTACTCGGTTTTACCGGGCTACTCCGTTGCGGCGAATCAATTAATTGCCGCTTGATTGAGACAGTTTGTACAATAGAACAGATTGTCTTCCGATAAGTGCACGGGTCAGTGGAACGTGGAAAAAATGTTCCACCACGATGAACAAATTCGTTTCAATTATAACTTCCTTGACATCAGACAGAGATCGGCTAGTCGCGAAATGATAACGAGACACCGCAGAGGACGATCGATCCTCAAAAGGAGAGAAAAGAATCAAGGGGAAGGCAGCGCTGGTAGGAGAGGGATGGGCAACTGAGAACCTCTGCCGTTTGGCAGGTTTGTTCCAACGACTGCTTGTCGGTCGTTGACCCCACAATTGCAACCACCCCTCATCTCGCAGCCTCCCTCTTCACTTTGTTGGTGCTATGAAACTATTCTGTCTACCTCCCTTCCATTCCTTATCCGCCATTCTTCTCGTCTCGTTACTCATTACGATCCTTTTCTGTTGCTTCAGCCACCGCTACGCCTCCTACAGAGGCGGATCAATGTCTCTCTCCCGCGCTAAGGATGCGCGATATATTAATACGCGGTGGAGACGTGGACCTCGATATGAATGTAGGATGTTTTGAAAATTATCAGCGCAGAATTGAAAGGAACAAGAGACAAGTCTTTTCTTCTAATGATTACGATAGGAATAGGAATCACGATTCATGTATACTAATGCATATCGCTGCTTCGAGTGGTGATTACGCTTCCTGATGTTAATACGAAACGGTACCTTCAAGCTTAAAAACCACAGGTAAAAGATTATCGCAGCGGCATCCGGTGGAACTCAAAAAAATCGGCAGACTCTCCGCTTTAAAATAAGCTGAAGATATTGATGTTCCGGACATCCCTCGCGGAGATAAAGCGGGTTGAAGAAAATATGGAATTTGTACAATTTTTAAGCAATTTTCAAAAGGACATCGTAGACCGAAATTTTAACCAAATCGAAAAAGTCAAAGATGCGTCTTAAAGAGGAAAGACTGATCTTTCTATTGATTTTTCCACGAACGTTCTACGATGATTCATTCGCTTGCTAGAAGCAACTAAAGTAAAAAGAAAGGTTTTTGTTTCAAAGTTGAATAACGCGACCAAAAAAATCGGACAAGAAATTTTTTTCTCTCTTTACACAGCAAAGTAGCCGTTTTCGACCGGTGTAAATGCAATTTGTGTAAAAAATTTCATACACCCCGTGGAACATTCGCAAGTTGAAGAAATTTTTTTAAAATTGACCAAATGCTTTTTATATCGTTATAACTTTGCCGAAAAGCAAAGTTAAATCTGAAAAAGCAGCTGAAAGTAGAGATTCTACGCTTTCAAACTATATTTTGAAATTATCAATACGACTATTTTGACCAGAGTTATGACCATGTGAACGTGCCCCTATTTTTTGGTTTTCTAGAGGTGATCCTTTAATTAATGTGAGGAGTGCACTTACATCCCGTAAAGGATGAACAGAAGTAGGCAAATCACTTGTTTTACCAAAACTAAAAATTACCTCTACCTCCGACAATATTGGTTTCTTGACCTGTGTTTTCCAAGTATTTCTTACTCAGTTCAGTGAGAATTATACATCCTCAAAGTATTGTCTTCAACATCCTGTATATTCTAGGGGTCCAAGAATCGGTAGGCACCAAGTGGATGACCATTTTAGGGTTCGTACGAATGCTGAGCATGTAATCTTGATTTAGGATAAATAAGACGTTTCATGTAATACAGCGTAAAACTGGACGTTCCTATATGCAATTAATATAGCCATTTCGAAAAGCACGAGACCTCGACCACTTCTATTTAATACTGACTTTGGAGAAAGAGCTACTTCGTCCTTTGATTGCATACCTCTCTCTGAATTTGTTCAAACTTCTGTAATAAGGATTACTTGCCAGTAGTTGCGTCCAGATGTCTACCGAACAAGACTTCTCAGACGTTTAAACTTAAATTCAACATTTCAATATACAAATTAGCTTAATAGTTAATTCAATTATACAAAATGACACGCGTAATTAAAAAATTTTAAAAATGTAAGTGCTAGGTATCTTTTGCTGAAACTTTCTAAGTCACAACTGCGTACTTCAATACAATTAAAATATTTATATTTTCTTAGACTTTTAACGCTGTATTCATCATCACACTATACTATGAGACATAGCGTGACTTTTAGTACACCATAATCTTTTGTATTACGTAAATCAGGTCCAAATTTTTATAAAAATTTCTCGAAACAGCAGTAAGTAAATTGCAAGAAATTCTTCAAACAAATACATGTACATTCAATCTTGTTTCGAAATGAATATAAAACTATGTTTTCTACTGATTTTACAGTGTACTCTTTTCCAATAATACTTTGTATCGCTAAAATAAAAAAATGCGTATTTGGGAACAATCTATACATTCCACTTATCTGTATTCAACAGGATCAAACTGCCCGTATCCTGCGACAGTTACGTAACAAGTACTTATGTATGTCGCCTTTACAGAGTGCCCCTGAAAAATATGGTCTCCTCAAAGCAGAGTTGGGCAAAATGTAATCTAATTACAACTTACAAATTACGATTAAAATGTAATTGTGTAGTTGATTACACATTATTTTTTGTAATTATTAGTTTAGGGTCAACTACCTAAATTAAGGATTACAGAAAATAATGTGTAAATCAACTACACAATTACATTTTAATCGTAATTTGTAGGTTGTAATTAGATTACATTTTGCCCAACCCTGCTTAAAAGGCGGTGGTAGGGGAGACATAATGGAGCAAAATATGTATACCCTATCAACATAGTGCTAGAAACACAAGTTCAATGAGACAGATGTTAAAGAAACAATCAAAACTATCTAACATAACGTTATCTGAACTCTTTGCGTTACATGATAAAAACAGAAAGTAAAGAGAAATATTGAAAATTGACTGACAAATTTATCTGATTGTATTTTCGATACAATGCTGATAAGGAGTGGCGGACTGGCCAGGGTTTCGGCTTTCCTGATGGCAAGTGGGTCATGTGGGCTCCTGATGAAGTAGGCCCCCTTAAACATCAGACAATATGTTAAAAATGTTAATGACCTCTTAGTAGCTTGAAAATATAATACAAGTTCCAATACTATTACTGTATGCAATTAAAATTTACGTTGTATTACTATTTATTTTTAAATTATTTTTCGAGGATGCTTTATATTTAAGAATATAATAAATAACTCTGAAGAAATAATTCTGATTCGGGTTATGTGTAGCTGACACACATGTTAGGTACTTATACATATAGGCTCGGAACTTTACTATTGTGATTATTAAATGTTAAATATTTTTAGACCCAGTCCGCCACTGCTGATAAGCCATTACTTATTCCACTTTACCTCCTCTACCACTTCCTTTAAAGAACCCTTGTTTTCTGAAATACGGTGTATGGAAAATATACCGTCGTTTAAGATTTGAAAATCCAAATTACATATGTAAGTAGACATAGCTTCTGTATACACTAGTCTTACCGAAAGATATTTTTTATTTCAAATTTTTTCCCATCCATACAACTGAATATTATTAACCGTTTGACGATAGACGAGCACTATCGCAGGCCTTGCTTATTTTTCTACAATTACCAGCACAATATCGCTGCTCGCATAATAAAAGTTATACTTTGTACTTCCTATTCCACAGTTGTTAGTTCTTTTTAATTACGTTTATTGAATAAGCAATGCATTCTGAATATATACACATTCTCAATAAAACACGATTGAAAATTGCATATGATATTTACGTACATAAGAAGATCACGCATTTGACATATCATCTTGGCGCAATTTCGGCCAAGTTCAACCAAACGATGTCCGCAGTACAAATGATTAATCGCAATATTGTATTTTTATTGTGCCGAAAAGATCTGCAACGTAAACTATCGTTAGATCATTTTGTCCTTTTCATGTCTGCCCCTTTCTCTTATTTGTGCAACGATAATTCAGGAAGAATGGCGTGCAATTTGTTTCAAGAAGGATCGTGTGACAGTTGAATTCAGTGGAGGAACCACCCACAAGCATCAGATGGTTATTCCTCCCAAAGGAACTATCACGCGAATCGCGGAATGCATAACCGATCCGTGAAATGTCAGCGAATAAACGCGACCATTCAAACATGAGGCTTGACGCTGAGCGATTTGGAAGCACGAGTTTCAAGCACTCAATATCCTTATCGCTTTAGGAATATTTTCAATGGAGTTACGAGCGTCTGCGTTGTTTTTCAGAAAAGATGTTCATGAAAATCTTTTAAAATATAAATTACAACGTCAGTCATTTAACTCTTGGACGGCGGATAGTTTTCGGTTGGTCGGATGCAGCGTTCATGTTGCAGTATAATATTTAGGATGGGTCAAAATGGACCCCGTATCCGCCATCCGAGGGTTAAGAGGGGGAAAACACTGTAAGAAATCGAAACAATCGATTTTTTCGCATTTTCCGAAAGACATGTTTCGAGAATGCTAACCCCAAATTTTATGAAGAAATTCGTAAAATTGGCGGAGATATAGTATTTTCCTTGAGGGCGGTGCCAAGCGCGCGTTTTTCTCAGAATGACATTTTTCAACCGCGTTGACAGTATCTAAAGAAAACTATACATCCAATTGATACGAGTAAGGCCATTTATTCTACGAAAAATCCCTCTCTATTACATGACGTTCAGGTTTTTTTAATTATCGGCCCCAGTTGAATTTTTTTTCAGTGGTTCGCCATTTAGTTATTTTTTACGATATTGACTTTTCTGTATGTTCTGTAATAGACGTAGGTACTAGTTTATAAATATTTTTGTCTTTTTGAATTCAGATTAAAGCACTGCCAACGCCAGAGGCACGATTTTGCCGCAGCGCACATTGTGACAAAGAGTACCTATACCGGAAACGGATTCATGAATTTGATTGAAATTTTTTTTCACTCGTAAATATGTACTTATTGACTATACTAAGCAATACATTGATTTACTTGCGTTGTTTGGTTGAAAAAAATTCTCGAAAATACCCTTAATTTTCAGACCGTTACCGTGTTTTCCGAGCTTAATATCATTGATCCAGTTACTGGAACAAGGTTTCCACCAAAACCCGTTACAACTTGCAACTGAAATTATCGAGAGAGCAGCAAAATCAATGGCAAGACGCTTGCAGGCATACACACACGTGGAAGGTGACATTTTTGAGGATTTATTGTAAAGATAATCAATTACAGGTTGACAAAACACAAAACTCGCGATACCTTGTAAACCAGATCAAATAGGACACATCGATAGTTTAATACATAAATATTGTATGTCCACTTTTTGTGAAATTTGAGGTTTTATATGCAACAAATAGTTCTTGACTGTTTTTTTATGTTGTACAAAAATCACTTTTATGTCTGCTTCATAAACTTGTCAAGAATAATATTTTTATTCATTGTATGTCCCTGAATCTTATGTACCAAATCTGTTTTTCTCGAAAACGCTAAAAGTTTGGTAGTAAAATTTGGTAGTAGAACAACAAATTACCCAGTTTTTCAAGGTAATAGTCATCACTGCCTCGAAGTTATGATTTTTTAAAAACTCTTCAGCTTTACTACTGTTATTAGCAATGATTGTGGAGTAATAAAGTAGATACTTATTTCTGACAATACATTTAAATGAACGCGAATAAACGGAAAACGTGGGAGAATTACATGGCAGTCAGCGTGTTAATGAAATACATTATTCTTCTATCAATACCATGAAAGTGTAGAAGGAATCAAGTTCACCAGACTCATTAAAAATAACTTATTTAAACACACCTTGAAATAATCCAAGGTTCGAAGCTTGCAGCTCTAACTACGGAAAGCCCTTGCAATCTGTTGAAAAAAAATCGAGTACCTAATTGCAAAAGTGGTCATTTGTTTCGATGCACTTATGTCTAAAAAAAGAAATTAAGAAATAAAAAGTGGGGGAATCTAAAATTGATAATTAATTGATTACAGAAGAACTATTTGGCAAGAGTAACTAGTTTATTAATTGTAATTATTTGTTATTGATGTTTAATTAATTTCAATAAAAGAGAAATAGCAGAGGGAAAATATGAGACGAAATAGCAGCGACAACTTTCAAAAAGAGTACACCCAAAATTGAGATTGCAGCACAAATATGAAAAATGAAAAATATCCTCAATAAAATGAAAGGCAAAAAGGGGATCGATGATATCGAGAAACTCTCTGCGCGATACCAGGAGGATTATTTATTTTGCCAGTGCTATTACTTGTGAATTTCAAAAATATTTGAAACTGTACGATACATCTGGTAATACGCAGCACCCGATTTATTTGAACATAAAATATGTGTCTGACGAAAAATTGGCGATGGAAATGCATAGTAAATGCCTTGAAAGCTAACTCAAAGAGTTCAAAGTCCTGCCAGTGATAAACTCAATAGAAAAAATATTATTGATATGTACTTGATCTCTAAATTCCAGGAAAATTTCCACGCGAAATGTTAAACGAACGCTGAAAATGCCACTCGAAAGTCGAAAGTATAGTGAATAATGGGCTCTATATGCTATGCTGTTCCATATTTATTTTTGGTCAATATTTCTGGTGCAAAATAAAATTTGATTGACTTCCCCCTTCTTCCACAATTATTAATACATACACTAACATGGTACTGAGCTGGTACCTATATGGAAGCAATTAGCAAAAAAGGGGCAAAAAAATTGAGATGTGAGGATACGATAATAAGTGTGAGGATTAAATCACAAGATGAAAAGCATGTAAAAATCACCCAAAAACGCAGTTGGAAAATTTAGAGATAGATTATATTTCAATAGTATAATATATATTGATGACAGAATCCTCATACCACACAAGTTACAATGGGACTAGTTAGCCCAACAAGTCGAGTTGACGTGACGAGAATTAAGTGCTCACCATTGGCGTAGCTAGGATTTTTGTCTGAGGGGGGGCCAGGCCCCATCTCCCTCCCCCCTCTCGCGCTCTCTTCTTTTTATAGGTAGAAATCTTTATATACATACACATTTTATAATAATCATTTACCTACATATTTATTTAACACTAAAACAAAGAGTAAACGGAATAAAAAATTATTTATTATTTAATCTCGGGAAATGTAAACAAAATTTAAAAAAAAGAAAGAAATACAGTAGAAAAAATAAATTATGATTTATTAAAAGCCAGAGCATATCATGTATACCTATAGTTAAAATTTATACAAGCTTTAATTTGCGGTGTTTTTCTACAAAAATATTTAGGACCTGTTTAGGAGTGCCATATTCGAAAACCTCTCCTGGAGCATAATTGTTCTTAACCACGTTTTAACGCGACGCATAGTGGAAAAGCTCCTTTCACAGCCGGCCGTTACTGGATTGTTAGTCACATTTGCGTTTTGTACGCGCGCCGGCCTAATTCTAACAATTTTAATTCATAATTTAACGTAATAAGAACATTATTGTTTTTTTTTTATTTAGTTACACTGCATATAGCATTTCGGCCCAAATATTTGTTTCTTTTAAGATAGGATTTTACGATCAGACGAATGTTTTTTACTTATTTCGATAGTTTCTAGGGAGGGGCCATTCTGCGTTTTGGGGGGGGGGGCAATCCGCATTTTGGATGGGCCAGGCCCACCTGGCCCCCTACCTAGCTACGCCAATGGTGCTCACAGAAAAGAACTATCGATGAGTAACCTGTAAATGATTTGAGTCTAAATCGAATTTTAACTTGAACTAAATATTTTTCCTATCTTTTTTGGGTCTTCCCTAGGCTTTCTCTAAACATTGACAAAATTTCCAAGGATATATACCTACAGAGTGATTTGTAACAGATCGTATAAGCAAAATAGTAGAATAGACTTTACATGAAGAAATAAGTACGAAGTGTGACATAAAATTTGTATCTGGATAAAAATCTTTTCAACGCATATGCTTGTTTTTGGAGCTGTTGTGTGCGTACGTGCCTGAAGGCAAAGCGTGTTTTGGTCCATGCCTTACGACGCAGAGAGAGTTATGACGTGACGTGTGACGTGTGACGTCTGAAGGTAGGCTAGCTCTCACTGCGCTCTCGCCTCACTTCGGCGCAACTTCTTTTCTTACTCACATCTAGGTTCGCGTCGCCTCGGTTTATCCGTACCTGAAGTTACCTGAGCTTGCCTCGGTTCATGTGTTTGGTTACTTGCTCAGAGAACCTCTTCTTTCTGTCGGGTGGCATTGCATCCACTCACACTACGCCTCGCCTCTCTTCCTCAAAATATTCTCGAGTATGAGTCAAATTGTCAAACTACATAAGAAAAGCATACTAGGAAGAGTAAGGCGAGGCGAGGCGAGGCGTAGTGAGAGCCTACCTGAAAAGTGTTATACATTACTGATAATTTTTATATAATAAATTTAGGTTTATAATCCTTCTACAGACTTCATATATCCCTACATTTGTACATAGGAAGCTTCGTTTTCGAGAAATTTGATTTCGAAAACTCGTTTGATACTCCTGACTAAAAATCAGCAAACTTTATTAGCAATTATGGCACGGTTATGAACAACTTGAATCTTTGTGCAGAACTATGTCGAAAATGTACACAATTGTTGTTTTCAAATGCCACTGTGCTTCAAGGAAAAATGAATTCCGAAATTCATGGAGTAGACGTGTACTTCAAATCGATTTTCTCGAAAAAAGCTCCATTCAAAAATATAATTTGAAATTTCAGTATATTTTGGCACAAATATTCATTTCGTGCACAGTAGTACCATATTTATTGGTAAATTCTGCTGATTGTTAGTCAGCAGCATGTGTGTCAGACGAGTTTACAAAATGGATTTTCTGTAACTATAAACAAATTTTATTCCACATTTCTTACGTATTTTCTCATGTAGAATCACTACCCTCTCGGTTTTACTACGAATTACAAAACACCTTGCATACAAAGATGTTTCCTGAGAAGAGAATGACTTTATCTCTGGAATATGACACTCGTCAGTCAGACCCTTTACAGCTACAAGTTTAACAGAAGTCTGGTTATCCACAATCAACCAGTTCCTACATCAACTTAAAAATCGAATGCTCTAGACAGAAGCAAACCAAGTATCCACGCTTGCATTCGTTGCCCGTACCAGTCGACCGCACTCGTTCCTACTGGTAGCCGCAACAGTTTCCCTAAACAGGTGTCATTTGCATAATTTCGCGTCGACAGGCGACGCAACTTCAGCGAGCAAGCGCCAGGAAAATAGACCGGAACGCTCAAGTGTCTGAACAGAACGGCATCGACGTCGAAACGAAATCCTGCAACGGGGCATCGTGTGTTTGCCGCGACAACACACGAGTAAAACTCGAGGAGTTTCAGTGGAACTCTCCGCAACAGTTGATTAAACCATGCGTCATTCGAACATTGTGTGTAACGCTATTAATAGTTGGCGGCAAGTTTGCCCGTTCTGGGAGAGGAAAGCGAAGGAAAAACTGGCGTAGCCCAGGAAACGCGTAGTCCCGCGAAACCTGTGCAGGGGCCAGCCAACCAGCGGTGTTGGCAGACCTGCTGGCACAGCCGGGGGTGGCCCGCCGTGGCTAGGGACGCGGATGAGGATGGACGGAGGAAAAGTGTTTCTGGAAAGTGCGCGCGCAACGCCACTCATCGGCTCCGGAGGCTGGGAAGCTCCCAGATCCATCGAGCCTTACGAGCCCATTATACAGGGAGGTTATATACCCGACATGTACACCTCACTGATTTCATACTCTTCCACGGTTCCCCGCGCTTCGCGGCACCGGTGTATCTCTCGTATTATGTAGGGATATATTTATGTTTATCGTGTAACGATTAACGGGGGAACGCCGCGACTCAACTGCGCATGACACGGAATCGTTCAGCGATATCGCTGACACCGCGGCCAGGCCGTAAACTTCAACCCCTCGGCCAGATATCGTTAACGATATTTGCAGGACGTATGTTAAGGGGTAAATCCAATATTTGGAGGGCCACGGGGGCCATGAAATTACTCCATTCCCTCGTGAGCTGGGATTCTTAGACGGCCGTACAGTACTGTATGTATAGGGGACACTGTCGCCTGCAAGCAGGGGGTTCACGTGGCATTTTGTAGCTTGATTAAGGAGGTTCGATTCCGGAACAAAAATGATAAGAAACCTTTGAAAGGTGTTTTAATTTAATGTTCAAAGTGTAAGAAGTATTGTGTCAAAATTTCCAGTCGATTGACAATACAGTTTTTGAAAAAATTTAAATCGAAGTTGCGCTCTTATACACAGGCTGTTATGGGAGAAGTGATCAAATTTGTATAAAATGTTACACAGTGTTCTTAAAAATAATAAGAGAGTTATAAAAGTGTTGCAATGAAAAGTTTAAATATTCCTGATTCATACTAAAAAAGAAAATCGGACATTAGCAATACGGTTTATTAGATAATTGAATAAATAGACAGTAAATTTCTCGTACTTTTGGAACTGCCTGAAGGAACTGTTTGAAACGTGGCAACGTTGCACACCGGGTAGTGATGTATACAATGTATACTTTTACAAAGCATACAGTAAAAATTGGTAAAAACACTATCAAGCTGTAAACATGTATTTAGTAATTTGTTACTAACCGATACAAACGCGCAAACGGACGCCAGAAGTGTGAGATTGGAAGAGAAAAAAAATGATGAACGCAAAGCGACGTTGTCGCATTTCACGCTACTTTTAATGAAAATATTCTGTTTCTAGCTGCATTAAACATACATTTTGTTTAATTGAATTCAAAAACAAAATTTATAGTAATAATTTTATGAGGAATAGAAATGCAAAAAACATTTTTTTCTACATAATTTTTTTTATCTAAGATTGGTATCACTGCAGAGCATAGGCTTACTCCTCTCGCCGCCTGCCCTGCTGGTGAGGTATCGAACCACTTTAAAATTAATGGCTGGTAATGGTTCGTTTGTTACTGATTGTGAGTTGTATGTAATCTCAATGTTTGGGAAGTTTTAGAAAATGTGCAACGAAATTTTGCTTCCCCCTAGCATTGATTATTATAACTCTACTAAAAATAATGTCTTACTACACCACTGATGGATTTTTTAAGTGACACTAATACAAAATACTTGGAAGAAGAGAAAATAAATTTACAAAAAATAAATAATTCTTATTTATTCGTTATCAGCACAATTTGCACATAAATTTTATATTCATTTATTGTATGAATTTTGATATATAATACATTTGATTGCAGGCTTTTTATTGTTGCAAATATTCAGAAGGAAAAGCGATAGGTTAAAGCAGTGGTTCTCAACGCGGGGAACTTCATGAGAGCTTCAGAAGTCCCTGGATCTAGTAACTGTAAGATATTGCCACCCTGTGTGTTCTGCTGGAGTTCACCTTTAGGTGGAATGATATGCATGTAGTTATACATATACACTAGGGTGCCTCTTATTTACTCTTGGTGAAATCTTTTTTCTAGATTTTCTTCGCGGCACACCCCAGAATAGTTTCAAATAATACAAAAAAATCTGTGTAAAGTTTGAGCCCGATCGGCTAACGGGAAAAGGTGCCACTGGGTCCTTGAACATTTAAATAATTATTCAACAGCTCCCAAAGTCGATTTTATATAATATCCTCCAAGTTATTTATTACATAAAAAAGTATGTTAAAGAAAAGTTGTAGATCCAGACAAGGAGCATCTTTTATGTTTTATTACTTTTTCTCGTGCGACAATCGGTTTTCGAAAAGAGTCCGAAAAACTTAAAAAAAATTTATTTTTCAAATTTCTTCGACATTTTGCGAATTTTGGTCCCAAATTTTCAAGAAACATTCATGCTATATCAAACACTGAAAATATGGAAACAAAATTATCTTTTTGGCATATCTCGGTATATGCCCCCCCCCCCCCTAAACGTTCAAAAAATAGTCCTCGGAATTAAAAATTACAATTTTTTTCGCCATTCATAAATAAAAAGTGTTCGAGAAGAATTCAATTTTTAAAAATAAAAATGTTTTTTCTTTAGTTTTTCGGAGTTTTTTCGAAAACCGTTTGTCACGCGAGAAAAATTAATAGAACATAAAAGATGCTCCTTGTCTGGATCTACAACTTTGGTTTGCCGTATTTTGTATGTAATCAATAACTTGAAGGATATTATATAAAATTGACTTTGTGAGCTGTTAAATAATTATTTAAGTGTTCAAGGGCCCAGGGGCACCTTTTCCCATTATTCGATCGGGCTCAAACTTTACACAGATTTTTTTTATTATTTGGAACTACTCTGGGGGGGGGGCGAGTAAAATTCAAAAGTCGAAAATAAGAGCCACCCTAATATACACATCTCCAGGAGGTACCTGAAGCATAAAACGTTGAGAAACACTGGGTTAGAGCGAGAAAAATAATGAAACAAGATTCTGGTCCAGCTCAGAAGAATGCAGTACTGTATAGAATCGACTATCTAGCTGTGCATACACATACATAAGAAACGGGTCAAAAGTGACCCGACATTGAATAGACGCGGGTTAAAAGGAGAAGCTTTAGAACTAAAAGTTTAGAACCACACATAGGTACGTGAAGCGTTTCTCATCTATACTTAAAAACGAAGTTCGGCAACTCAAAAATTAAAAAAACTGGAACTCTGCAGAAATATAGCTCAACTGATAACGCGACTATTTTTTTACTCACCAATAAAACGAACCTAAGGGTGAAAACAAAGTCAAAGAAATTGCGAGTTTTCATATTATCGTGAATATCTACGAAACCGTATAAGATATCGAAAAGAAGTTCATTTCAAAGTTTTATGGCTTTCGATATCCTAAAGTATGGCGATAAAGAATAGTCGAAAAAAGGAGGGGATAAATTTTGAAAAAATAATGTTTTTCGCAAATTCTTTATCGCTGCATTATAGGACATAAAAAACCATTGAACTTTGAATTTAGTTTCTTTTTTATCTAGAGACGCGGTAGCGTCTCGACGCCAAGTACATAATCGACACCCTGTATATGTCGACTGTCGCTACCGCTATCATTTACTCGTCCCCGGGCTATTCCAACCTAACCTGAAACTTATTTCATTAATTATCTCATCACGCCAGCAATATTTTCTAAATTTAAAGGCATTTTTCTTATGTAAACCGCATATAAGCTTTCGAATAAGATCAATTTCAATAAAATCGGTCCACGAATGACAGAGATATCATAATATCGTCTCATGGATCAGTCGAAAACGGTAAGATTTTTCTCCTTTTCATAATTCTCCTTCTTGTTCAAGAAATTTTTCGTCAAACATAATACGTATATACGCGTCACACGCACACCTTCAGCCAAAAATAAACTAACACATGTTTCGTTCGTCGACTCTCGGTACGCGTAACACGCACACCTTCAGCCAACAGAAACTAACACATATTTTGTTCGTCAATCGCTATCTTCACTATTCAATCTACTCCAAATTTTGACAGCTTACCGTCAAATTATAACCAAGTTATAAACTTGTTTTTACAAATACGTATCGTTCTACCATTGAATTGCAACCAAAATGCAGTCTCAAACACAAGGTAAGTTGTTGAAATTTGAATTGCGACATGTTTGAATATCATCAAACTGTTTTTTATTTGTAACTAAACTCAGGATTTTATGTATATTATGTAGTTAATCAAAGCGTAAAATGATGCTGTGACTGAATTTATCCTTAATTCTGTCCCGTGATAATTTGTAACTTACAATATTAAATTTTATCTGAAGTCATTCCCTATGCAAATTATCTTTGTAAAAAGAAGTGAGATCCCCATAAAAAACTTAAAAAATGTAAAAAAATTACGCCAAGTACATGAAATCAAATAAATCACAAAAAATATAAGATAATAATAACTACAAAATAAAAAAAAGATGTGAAATCAAAATGAGCTGCAAGTACATAAAGGTGCTTTCCAGCAGCGTGCAAAGGCGATACTGTATAACACAATGTAAGATTCGGTCAAATACTTGGCATGGCCAGGTAAGGTATATAACCCATACCTTCTCTCTCACAAGCTTTCAGATAATTTGTCAATTTAAAACACTTACAAATATGAGTACACTTTCATTATTTTGCGTTTTTAAATAATTCTTATTCATCGACACCTTGACCTTGCCTGGCCACGCCAAGTATTTGACCGAATCTTACATTGTGTTATACAGTATCGCCTTTGCACGCTGCTGGAAAGCACCTTTATGTACTTGCAGCTCATTTTGATTTCACATCTTTTTTTTATTTTGTAGTTATTATTATCTTATATTTTTTGTGATTTATTTGATTTCATGTACTTGGCGTAATTGTTTTACTTTTTTGAAGTTTTTTATGGGGATATTTTTTACAGTTTCGTAGATATTCACGATAATCTGGAAACTCGCCATTTTTTCGAGGAGTTGTTTTAACCCATAGGATCGTTTTATTGCCGATTCAAAAAATAATTACATTATTAGCATCACTTGAGCCAAAATTTTGCAAAGTTTCAGATTTTTTTGAATTTTCGAGTTGCCGAACTTGTTAGCTGCAGAAATTAAGCACACTACGTGGAATTGTGGGTAATGCCATAAATATTTTCAGCAGCGCAATTCCACTGTCCGTGAGGACGGCAGGGCTTTAACGTTTCTTCGACGGGCGATTTACCAGTGTCAACTTCCCTAAATCTTTCTGTTTAAGGAACTGCTCCGCGCCCCTGTCCTAAATCAACTCGAGAGCATACAATGAAATTCCATTTTCCCGGGTAGATACACTACGTTGACAGCGAATATTTTTCATTGGAACCTCGGGACCAGCAGTCTCTCCCTCTCGCACCATTACCGCCAACCTGTTCCTCTCTGAAAATATCTCGTCGATTCTGCAAGGGCTTACGCGACCCGGAAAAAGGAGGAAAAGGCTGAAAGGGCAGCGCGTCAGGAATCAGCGATGCTGTGGATAAACATCGATTATATACAACGTCTGAAGATAACTATACAGGGTGAGGCTCTTGAGATGACCATCCAAAATAAGTCCGAAACTATGTGACATGAAAAACTATTGTGCATGAAAATTATGTATTTACTAGAATGACAGTAGGATAGCAATAATTTTTTTGTTTGATGAAGGAGTAGAGGATATTTTAGGTTCATCTTCGTCTTTTTAAATGGGATTTTGCGATTTAAAGCATATTAAGTTGATGGCAACTGGGACTACAGAACTGTCGGACGACAAAGAATTATAAAGTTCAAACGCCTCCGTAGGATAACGTTAAAGATTTGGTATACTGATTAAAAACAAGAAGTGTCCACTCTGCACTGGAACAAAACACGGAATGTCTCCACTCTTTGTATAAGCATAAGCTTCTGTCTTCAAGGTAAAACAAGCAATTATGATAAGGGAATGGGCATCTTTCCTGTGAGATATGTAAATTTGTTAAAAGATTTCTTTAGAGATGTTTGTATCGAACCATCTATAATAGCTGTTGGTTGAGTAATCTCATCACCATTAAAAAAGATGACGAGACAGTAATAGAAAAAAAGAGAGTTCGAATTTCCCAATAGAGCATACACAGAACTCCTGCCTATTTCAAAAGCAAAATATGAAGACCTCATGGTATTAAAAAAAAAATTGCCATCCTAAGTCTTAGCGATTTTATGAGACGTTGTCTCATGCATAACAAGCAAGTAGGAAATAAAATATCTGACAATTAATAAAATGAGTGTCTTTCCTTGTTTTGATAATAATAGAAGTGGTAATTTCTTATTTTGTTTCGGTGTGCTGCCGGGTTCAAACTTGAAAAAATATTAAAATAATGTAAAACAATTATTATTTTATTGCTTATTTTTCTCTCGTGCCTAATTAGGGTATAAGCTTCGTGTTATGAAGAATGCAGATAAATTCATTGAACCTTGTTTCTTTACTGGTAGACTAAAGTATTAAAACTTAAGTTTCTCGATAAAGCTGTTTTGTGACATTCCCTGTTTTTCCCCTTAGCCTTCGTTACCATATTCTCGTAGTTAGGGAGCGCACTCGCCTGTGTACTACACGTGGAGCTTCAAATAACTTTGGTCAAGTACATTGTATGACGAGACGCATAGCCATAGAACGGGGTTAAAAAGATCGAAACTAATTTTTTTACCATTTTTTATTAAGTTTAAGTATTAACAATATAACCCAAAAATCTTATTTTGAAATTGAAAAAATAACATAGATTATTGTCAAAAGCGTGTCAGGTAGCACAAATTGTCTATCAGATTATAAAAATTCATTGAAGAAAATTGATCAATTAAAAACTACGATTGAGCGATCGGAAATACGTAATGAGTTCAGTAATTGAATTCCATCGGTTCACGAGATCCCAAGCAGTCTTGACAACCGCAAAACAAATTTTTCTTTAACACAATTTTGCGTAGAAACAAATGCTTCCATTGAAAAAAGTACTAATAGGAAACCTTGGAATCACTTTCACATACAGTTACTCGTAAAAGTATCCGTACCCTATATGTAATATATTTTACACATTAAATCGGCTTCAGAGTAAGGATTCGCAATTCCAATTCACATTAATATGAACCTTGATTAATATACTTTTGTTTTAGATGCATTCAATTAAAAAATTGTACATAGTTTATTTAAAAATGTATTATCATCCCAAAAGATATTTACTCAAATTCAATATTTAATTTATACAATTGTAATTACAATAATTTAATATTCTTCTAATATTTCTGCGATTTTATTATTAGGCATAGTTTCAACTAATTTTCTCTAAAATTCTAGCTTATCTTGTTCCATTGTTCCAGTACAATTTCTTTGAGCATTTCTTTGGTAGATGGTACTACCTAAAAATATATATTAACCCTTTAAGGCCCAGACACTTTTCTCGGCGGAAAAAAATGATTTCTTGCGATTAGTTAACTTAAAAATGTTCCCAATACATGCACTTCATCGTTGTTTTCCCAAAAAAGCCAGTCGAAATATGATTTTCTTGATGTGACGTATACATCAAACTGGGCGTGTACGGATTATAAAAGCGATTTTTTTCATAAGTCAAACTTTGCAAGCATTATTCTTTTAGTATAACAATTAATTTACACGTATCTACCAAATAAAATGTAAAAAAAAATTTTACTCTCAACTGTTTAAAGAAAACAAGAGGCAATGTTTCAAGTTATTGAAAAATGTCGAACATGCATTCGCCAGAAACGTTTCTATGCTTACAGTAAACATTATTTACAGCGGTAAACGCATCAGTGGCTTGCATCCCGGAGCCATTTAGAGAACTGAACTGTTTTGGGACTCAAAATTATCGACTATCAATTTTTTTTATACGTCTGAAAATGATGTGACGTATACGTCACACTGGGCGCTAAAGGGTTAATCACGGCTTATACTAATGTAAATTATAATGGGTAGGTAATTCTGAATTTAACATTACTTAAATAACTAAAATATGTTACAGGTATAGGATGGGCGGATACATTTGTGAGTAACATCTATAGTAGAGTAATTTCTATTATAATACATCCTCCCTAAAAACCACCTAACTTTCGTACAAAATAAATTGTTACGCAGCCCGCAGTTTAACAGTTATTTAAAATGATTATATTAAATGCTCCAGCCTGTATGCAGGTATAACTGCAATTTTCCAGAACCGTAAAAAGTCGTGGCAATTGGCGCGCTATTAATTGGAGAAACACTCATCGTCAATTACAGAGCAGCAAAAGGGCTTTGTGATCCGCTTCCATTCACTCTTTGCAATTTCTTCTTCGACGCTGTTGAATGCAGCTTCCATCCCCTCATTCGTGTCTTTGACCCTTGCCCCATTCCCGTTCTGCAGGCAGAAAGCCGCTTTGCAGCAACGTGTTACGTTCATATTGCTGTCGATGTTGATACACGGAACCGTGAAATTTGCACATCAAGAACTGAATCGAGGGTGAAGCAGAACACGACAGAGAGAGAGAGAGAGAGAGAGAGAGAGAGAGAGAGAGAGAGGGGGGGAGGTTCGAAATGGCGAAAGCGAAGGCAAAGGGGGTTTGAAAGCTGGTTCTCCCTACTTTGCTGTCTTTATTGATGTACATCTTTCCTTCCTGTGTAAAATGTCTCTGGTACAGTCGCCCCTTTCACCCGTGTAACCCCATTGTTGGCTTCAGTATTTCCCTGGTCGTCGCTAGTTCGCTTTGTGAAACCAGTTTCCACGCGCCCTTAATACATGGACATACGTGCAGCGCCTCCGCAAAGAGGAAAGATATCGGTCTGGTACCCGGCCTATCAGCTTACATGAAATTCCTTTCAATTTCTCCACAGATTGAGTCTCGATTCGATGGATCGACACGTAACGACGTAATTAGCGCGACGGTCTGATGATTGTAAAAAACGAAGCTTTGCATTCTGCCGACTATCCCTCGCCTCCTCAACACGACGTAACACGGTTACTTCTTAACGGAGATGTTCTGCCTGATGCCTGTTAATATTATGTAATAAATTAAAAACGCTGCAGCTAGACAGCAATGATACTGGCAATGATATACATGCACATGTCATGGCTAGTAGGTGACATATTTTATTAGTTACATTGTTCAACATTGCAATAAGGTATGTCGAGGTATAATAGCTTATGGAAACTATTGGCCATGTGGGATTGCTCACCCACACGTTTCCCCGGTTCTCAAGGTGTAACAACCGTTTGGAAAGTGGCTATGTATCTTGCATCTTAGAGTGAGAACCAGCAGACGATCGCAAAATGTGAAAAGAAGTTTGCGGAATGTTTTAGAGCTATATAATTGCATTATTTGGAACAGTTACCAGTTGCCCCTTCTTTCTTTGGCGACATTTATGTTCCGTGGAAATAACACTGACTAAGAGACTATGACCATTGAGAAAAATAATCTTTTCACTTTCAGAATTCCCTTTGTCTTATCACTTCTTTATGAATGGATGCATTCTTTTAGGTACTCCAGTTTTTATATTATAAAATTCGACTTTTTGACCCTTTGTACACCCTTTGACGACAAAGTAGCAGGTACCGGAAACTGGGGGAACATTGGCATGTTTTTGGAACATAATATGAAAATTATTAAATTTGGAATATAATATGAAAATTAACATTTTTATATTTGATTTAATTATTCTATTATAACATCGCATCATTTGTGATTGTACTGCAAGTGTGAAAATGCATACAATTTTTGTCGTTTTCCTTCTTTAATACATGTTAAGTAACTGGCAACGTTACGCCGTATTGCTAATGTTAATGCTCCTTTGATGCCGCGTCGCATCCATTTAATGTGTGTGGAAGTTATTAATTAAATGGCCAGACAACGCGTTCGCGTGGCGCGGGTTCGTGCAATGGTTTCACTACAAAGTTACGAGACGTTAAGGGGACGTTCCCTTGGCGCATCGTTTTTGAGCTGAGCCTTAGGATTCACGATCTTTCTCAAATATTTATTCACGTTTCCAGAAAGTACGGACAAACTTGTACGTAATTTTCTCGTATATTTAAGAAGTTATTAGTACAAAAATGTTTCGCCAGGAGTGCATAATTGGCATCGTTCCATGCAACTGAGGCGGGAAAATCCGAAGAAGTCTTATTTTAAATAAATGTGGCTATCGTTCATACAGAATAAAACGTAAGGAACATAATTTGACCAAAACACAGCAGTGATTGCCAACCTGTGGGTCGCCGAGCTGGGACACTCGAGGGGTCGCGAAGTGTTTTCGGGGGGGGGGGGGGGTCCATGGTTATTTTTAGTTGACGATTTTTAGCACTTATTTCTTTTAATATGGTTATATTGCCATATTTTATTAATGACGTAACGCAGATTTTTCATAACTGGAAAAAAGAAAAAGCTGGTTACACAGAAACAAGCACAACCATCATACTCAATAAGATAATTGAGTATATTAAATATCTTTAAGTATATTTAAATATATTTATGTATATTTAATATATGTATTAAGATAATGAAATATTATTAAGTTAGAATTGTGTTCTGAAATACCTCTTTCTAATGTGTTTTCTTTATCTTATTAAATTTACTTTACCTTATATAGGGGAGGGGAGGGGGGTGCAGGTTATTTGAATATTATAAAAGATGGTCGCGACTCAAAAAATGTTGGGAAACACTGCTGTAAAGAATACGATTATGTTTACATACATTTTTCGTCTTTTAGAACTTATGAAGGAAAACTTTTACAGATATATATCAGGTTGGCGAGGATGAAATTTGTAGTTAAGAATATTGCCAAATTTAACAGCTTATTATTCGACATTGGCTTAATATTTTACCGTTCTGTTTTTTTTTGTTGGAAAGTTACATATCTCGCCTGTTTAAAGAAATCATTGTAAGCTCTAAAAAATATTAAAAACGTTTTTTAAAAATTAAGGTTGTTGAAAATGGAACGGTCGGAAATTCGCACTATTAAGAAGTATGAGTTCTTACGTGGAACGACGGCATCGCAGACCGCGCGCGTCTGTTACTACGCAGCAGACAGTATCAAATTGATTCGCCAAATTTCGTACAGGTAACTTTGACCTCACAAATGAGCCACGCGGTCGCCCAGAATCAAAGGTCAATAATGACGAACTAAAGGTCACCGTTGAGTCTGACCCATCTCAGAGTGCCTATGAAATATCGTTGAAGTTTGGTGTTAGCAAAGAAACAATATTAACTCATTTAGCTCAAATCGGTAAAGTGAAAAAGTTGGATAAGTGGGTTCTACACGAACTGAATGAAAAACAAAAACAAAAACGTTTGGAAGCATGCTTGATGTTGCTTTCTCGTCACAAATCTGATCCATTTTTTAATCGAATTGTCACTTATGATGAGAAATGGATCCAATATGACAATCGCAAACGTTCAGCACAGTGGTTGGACAAGGATGAATCACCAAAACACACTCCAAAGCGCAATATTCATCAAAAGAAGCTGATGGTGACTGTTTGGTGGTCTAGCGCAGGTGTAATCCATTATGATTTCATGAAACCCGGCTCAACGATCACAGCAGAAATATACTGCAACCAACTGGACGAAATGATGCAAAAACTTAAAGAAAAACAGCCTAGATTGGTCAACAGATCGACTCCTATCTTATTGCATGATAACGCTAGACCACACACTGCAAAAATGACTGTGGCAAAACTACAAGAATTGTAGTTGGAACTTCTTCATCATCCTCCATACTCACCAGACCTAGCCCCCACTGACTACCACTTCTTCCGCAATTTGGACAACTTTTTAATAGGAAAACAATTTAATTCCAACAATGCTGTAAAACTGGCCTTCCAGGACTTCATTGACTCTCGTCCGCCAGGGTTTTATACCACCGGCCTGAACAACCTGCCGCATAAATGGCAAAAGTGTATAGACAATATGATTGCATACTTTGATGAATAAAATAATTCCTTATATTTGTAAGTTATCAACCAACTTTGCCTTTTCTTCTACAAATTTCATCCTTGACGACCTGATATATATATATTACTAATATAATTATCTCATTAATATAAATTATTTAATGTATAAATCGATATATTACAGACATAAACTATATCTATTAATACTATAAAAAACTAATGTATAATTTATTATATATATTATATACATATAAAGTATCTATATAAATTTATAATTGCTCTGGGTGATCATATAGTTAAATTAATCCTCTAATTTGTTGCATGACGCAAAAATTATTAATAAAACTAAAAATTTGGATTTACTGAAATTCTGGAAATTTGTTTTCTGGAGGGCGAACAGATCGCAGAATTTCGGTGGACTTAATTCTAATAAGATGTTTCATAAGTGCCCACTTTAAATGCACGTAAACTTTGAAATGCATCGGTTAATTCATTCCTGAAAAACGCGTGTAAAGTTCTGGGTACACTTTCAACGTACGTAACAATATAATTATGCATGGCACTTTTGTTTCGCTTTCTTGACATTTTTATCGTTCATATCGTTATTACGAATGCAATGCTACTACATTTTATCTCATAACACTTTTCGAAACCTACAAACCTGACGCCCCTGATGCTCTTCAAATCTTACACCTCAGAATTTCATATTTCTGTAGCTTCGTAATTCCATCGAATTTGGGCATAAAATTTCCGAAATCCGTTTTCGGAATATGAACCTTTAAGGAGATATAATAAAAAAGAATTGAATTTTTTGACCGCTCAGATGGGAATACCCCCTTCAATTCTTTCACAGCGTGGGCGGCTGCGGTGAGTCAACGCCATTAATCCGCGGGAAAACGCGAACAAATCACGTTAAGCCCGTCGTCAGCTGACAGAGGCAACGCGACGCTTATAATAAAAATAATAACGTATGATGCTGGATTCAGTTCGAACGTGTAAAGAAGAGTTATCGCCGGATAGGCGAAACGTCGAAAATAGTTGTTCGCGATCCACCGCGCTGGACGCATTTAGACGGCCGTGCTAAACTTAGATTGCTTTCTGAACAAACGGAGTTAAGAGGGTCCGCGTGAGGAAGAGTGTGACACACCACAAACTCGCCACGGGAGACCCAAGTTTACGGGCGGCTCGATTAAGCGGTGAATTAAAACCGCGTGCAAATGTTGACACACCGAACAATCTTGAGTCTCTTTCTTTCGTTTCCTGTCCTCTCCGAAATGCTAAAATTTGTTTTTTTTTCTGAGACCCATATGTTTGGTCACAACAACATAGTACTATTTGGATACAATTGATGTGGTTGTTTGCGTGAATTCTTTTTGAGATACATTATATTGAATAACATTTTCGAGTGTGTGCTATAAATTATAAGGAAGCATATCGTTCTATCTAAATAAAGAAGACAGATAAAGAAAAAGAATGAAGAAATGAAGAAAAATAAGTCACTGTCGTCGCAAGATAGCCCTCCTTAAACCGCCTAACTTATATTAAATTTTCCTGTTTTATAAAAACGTAAAATTCCTTACAATGTTAGTTACCGTGTGCTGTGTTTGTAGTTTGATCATGTACGTTCATAGAGGTTTAGATATAACATTTCAGTTGGCTTGTACTGTACAATCCCCGTTATGAGCCCGATCAACGGAGCTGGTGGCGCACAGTGCGTTCATATGTGGACAAAAATTGAAAAATCTAATATTTTGCCGGGTGATATTTATCATTTAATATTTACATCAAGATGTTCAGGAATCGAGTCCGGTTATGCTTGCTATGTTACCGTAGTTGTTTACGATGTTATTTGCCATTTTAACCTGGAATCTAAGGACTTCTTTTTTTTATTTAGACCTTAAGAATATTCATTATTCTTGGCTCACTTTATTAACCATGGATTCTAGTATTATGGGTATGTGTGCTTCAAAATTATTGTTTAGACTTATGGCCTTACTGATCATTAGAAAACGTCTTAGTCCCGAAAATGAAAATTTGATTTCAACTGACTTTTTAAAAAATACGTAACAAAACGTATCCGTGATTTTTTTATATTTGGTTCCCCTAACTTTATACTTTATGAAAATAACGTTCTTTACTGCTGCTACTGCAATTATTTGAGAAATAAATTTTTTTAGGAAGAAGTGTGTTTTTATATTATGTTTTATATTAATAATTATGTTTACGATATTTATATATTATTATTAAAAGTTTATAATAGCAATACATTACGTTAACGTATTTAGAGTCTTGTTCCTTTTTAGTCTAAATAAGCTTATATATGTAAAATATATTTTAATGAAAAAATTCTAACTTCAAATGCACGTGATAAAAATAATTTGATAAAAAAAATTTTTCAACAAAAGTTAGTCAGTATTCAGTTGACAACAAATTGCAAAAGTAAATATTGATAAAAATCATTTTATTTAATAAAAAATCGAAATCACCTCAATTTTTTTTAATGCAACTGTATATTTTTTTCTACACCAATCGATGCATCTATATATTCTGGTTAAAATAGTATTGGGGTATATAGGTCGAAAACTGATTAGTTCAGAAGTTATGATTTTTGTCCCGACTTCCCATTGATTCAACGCACTGTGCGGCGGGCTCATAATGGGTTGCCGACATGATTCTCTCTTTCGTACCCGACGGCAACTTCGTGTCTGACTCTTTCGTTTCCTCTCGCTCGTTGTCCGGTTCTCTCACTCTCGTACGCAGGCTTCCAAGAAATGGTGGGGATAGTCGCCGGGCTGTCAACGGGAGGTAAAAACGGGCTCATAACACGGATTTACTGTACTGTCAATTAAGTTTTCGACTGCAATTTTTCTTTATTCCTTCCACGAACCGTGGATTCTCAAGATACAATAATTTCCTTTCAAAATATGTATGAAAATATTAGTCACACAGTGTGTCTAACCAGTGGTATACCTATATAATATACTACCATTTTTTCCAAAATAAAATAATACCAAACAGTACAATGACTTAACACCAGTTGTTCCAATATTTTTTCCTAAAAACCTCAGCTCGGATAGCAGCAACCTTCTCGCAGAACATTCCCCAATACACACCAATTTAATTAAATTAATTTTTCGCCTTCTCCTTCTCTCATTTCTACCCAGTCATTAGTGTGCAACAAAGAAGCACTGCTACCACTGTTATTACAAATCATGGTACCAGTTTTGTGAAACGCAACTGCTCCTTAAAATATGGTTATCACCCCATTACTCTGCCGCCAACTATACCCGCTGATCGCTAATGGAAGATTGAGCAATCCGAGAGACGACTCGGCTAGTAGAGCTGCGCTATAGAAACCGCAAGTGTCCTCGTTCGTTAGTCCATATCCACGATGACGTCACCTGACAGGTAATAATGTTAAGTAATATTTACTAACAGGCGGGACAGACCGACCTCGGGGTCTCCGAGGAGCCCGCGAATCGTTCCTGAGGGTGCCACCGTCGAGGGCGCAGCCACCATCAAGTAAATTATTCCCGGCCGCAGCGAGCGGGCTCGTGCGCCTGCGCATGTTCGAGAAGAATTTTGGCCAACACACAAGTGTGCTCTAGCAGCGGTTTCTCAAGCTGCCACACTCCGGTGAATTTATATCAGAAGGCTGTGTTCGATTTATGCTCCCAAGACTCGGATCCATCGCGTACACCCGCAGGTACCAATCAAAAAATCTACTCTTGAAACCCACGCAGAAAAATACGATTTTATTAATACGTGGCCGTTGTATTTTAGTCGAGCACATCCGACGGTACGTGACCGTGGGCGCGTCAACCCGCCGCAATTTTATATCGCGACGAGTGAATTAATTTTATACGCGCGGAACACGACTGTGTCTGCCACTCTCCCACGTCCCCGGGAGCAGCGATTGCAATAAAATATTGACGAGGTTCATTCCCCTCTCAAAAAAGAGAGGAAAAACGGGAAAACATGGCCGGGGGTCCTCCTTCGCAGGAGACTGATACGCACGCGAACGAAAGGGGTGCTCTAAATTCGATTAAGATGTAAATTGAAGGAGCGTTTTTAGACGCTGCTAATGGTAATTGCCTTTTCAATTAACGTCCGAATCTTTCATGGGCCATGCTCGCAGTAACGCGAATTTAGAAAAAAAAAGCGTATGGAGTGTATCAAAGGGGCCGTGAAGAGCGCAGGCTGCAATAGTGGAGAATCGACGAGTTTTTTTATTGCACTCCTACGCGTCCGGAGGTATTGAGAATGGGCATTGCGTGGGTGGACTGTACGGAGTGTTTTAGAAATCGCAGGTGTAGACTTAACGGGGTGATATAGTTTGTAAGAAGGAACGAAATATATCCCTTGCAACTTACAATTAGACTTGCAAGGGGGTGCACGAATGTTGGATTATGAATATATTTTATCGTAAATAGGGTAGTAAAGACAATAAATAAGTCCAAAAAATTATTTTGATAACTATATGTTTTCTATCTAATCGTTTTAGAAATTAGACAAATGGCTCTATTGCCAAATATGTAAAAGTATTAGAGTATAACAGAAGAAATATATGCATAATATAGTAAATATGTGTGCACATAGCAAGAGGGTCCACGAAACATGAATTATGAAGAGTATTGCGCTTTTTAATCTTTAAGTTACATTTATTTTTAAGTATGATTGATATCCTTAGCAAAATTATATTGAAAAGTAAATCCAGTCTTTCCGTTCTGTTATCGCTCTACTTGTGCATACTATCGATTATTTTATATCCTGATTAATTAACATTTCATGGCACGTATCCTACTTAATTCTAATAAGTTATTTTGTATGTAGTCTGCTAGATTTCTGATTTTGAATGCGACGACTTAAATAACAAATATTTATATTATAATACAAATATTATATTAAAATCTGTCTACCCGTATATTAATGAATAGGTAAGCTAACAATGTTATATTTAGGAAACTGTTAATGGAACTGATAACACGTCAAATCATGAATAGAATACTGAATTAGGTTATTTTCAATTTCAATTTTTAATCGTTTTTTTTTCATTTTTTAAAAAGTACATGGTAACTAAAATGTACGTAGCCACTAAAGGGGAGATTTAATTTAATTTACTTATTCGTAAATTTGTATTACATTACTATATGTAGGTATACTGTACTGAATAGCATCGCCAAGCAACAAAATAAAAATAAAAATTTGTAGCCTAACGAACAGTCGACAATGTAAACGATGTTTACGAATAAAAACTGATCACGTTATTTACTACTTAATTATAGACAAATGTTAACTGTCCAAGAGTTGATAATTAATAGGTAATACAAGAAAATTATTCGATATGTATATGATTCGCGAACACAATGTATATTTAATGAGAATTTACGCTGATCCAGCCAGCATATTTCAAATTGACGATTCAATTTGATGAGACTACTATGGTGACGTATTAAGGGGGGCAGCCACTGTGACAGTCGAAAATCAAAGCTACTTTCAAGCCATTCTTTTATAATGAAATGTAACCTTCTACGAAGAATCTTTATTACCAGCTGTAAACACATACATTTAACGAATATTTTATCCTTCTAGATTGAAAAAAATTTGGGTAGTTTGGATACAGCGTCTAATGACGTTAGGCTCTGCAAAAAATTACAAAACGAGCGGTCGTGTAACTTTCCAACATTTGCTCGAAATTGAAAAATTCGAACGTTTTCTTAAAGTATATTACAATAGCTTCAGTTAAGAGTACAGATTTAAAAAAAAATATTAATTTTGAAAGAATGGCGAACTTTGATAGAAAAAGTATAAAAAATTAACATGTTTTTTCAATGTTACGATTGGTTGCATTTTTCGATCAAAACACTTGTACGCTTAACTGAAGATAATATTATTACGAATATTCCCTGAAAATTTCAAGTGAATCCGATAAAAATTCACTGAGTTATTAATTCGCCTGTTTGAAAAATGCCGTTTCGAGATAATCGCGTTTAAAGTTTTGACAGAAGTTAGGTACTTTCTGCAACGCACAAGATCGCAACTGTCTACGGTTTCATCGTGGCCAGTGATTCTTTACCTAGTTATAAACAGTATATAATCTCATAATCCCTCTTATTAGATACATTTGGATTCTTAGACATAAACTTTTCGGGCTGTCGACACCAAGCTACCTATGCGTGCACTCGATTCTGAGCGCTGCGCTATATAGGGTAAATCCGGGAGACGCAGTCGACCTAATATAAAATGGCTATTAAAACTAATACAGATATTACTTATTTTATCAGAACAAACCTAACATGTTCAGAATTTTACGCTGATTCAGAAAACCTGGCCGATATTCGCTTTAAGACAATATTTACTGTAAATGGGGTTGAAAACTGAAGTCATGACATCTGACCACCTCTCCCGAGGTGCCGGGAGAAATGGTTTTCGTCGTTGGCAGAGACCACTCACATAATTATTCATGGAAAAATAACAAAGAAGAAAGCAAAATTATTTATGAGTGAATACAACTACAGATTCATTGATATTTAATTTGTTTACGCTAAACAAGTAAAGAACACATCAAAGATAAAGCGAACTACCTACCGGCGATTAGCAAGGTAAATGAATACAAAAGTGGATAAATAAAATAAATAAACAATAATAATAATAAAATAATGATAAAAAATAAAAATATAAATAAAAATAATAAAAAAAATCATAACTCGACCATCTCTCCTTTCTGCAGCGAGAGATGGTCTTCTCGTTAGTTTTGAGAGGAAGAGTTAATATGGCTAAATACTTTGGCTGCATTGTCCCTCAATGTCTCTACTATCTTATTATTCCCAAACATTAAACGAAAATAAACTTAGAAGTATATTTTAAATAGGATTCTGTACATCGTTGTTTGACAAGAGAGGTTAAATGTAACCTCCGTTTACCTTTTATAGCCCGTAAATCTAGAAAAACGCAGAAGGAACAGAAGTGACGCTATTCATTCAATTGTTTGGCTTCTAGAGAAGTAATTGGTCTGCACTTTAACCCGTTTTTACGTATAGAGTCTGAAATATAGCGACTCGACCAACTCTCCGACCCGACCGCGTCTCCCGGATTTACCCTATACAAAACCATCCGTAGCTCCCAGAATATTTTCGAGATCCACTTTGAAATTGTGCAGGTATATTTTGAGACCTCACATATTATGAAAATGCACAAAAAGAAAAATCTGAAAAAAAATTTCTGAGTGGCTTGCCCCCTTAAACGGAAAGTCAGATATAAATTTTATGACGTGAAGAAAATCGATGGGTCCCGCCATTATCGCATATCAAATCCTTCGTTGTTACAGCTGTGCTAGTCCAAGAAATAACACTTTCTATGTCTGAATAGACAAAAATAAAACCAGATTGGAAGCATTTATTGCCCACGCATGTGGAAGCAAAGTCGGCGTAAGCGTTGTTGGTTTCTGCTCCAGTCCTCGCACGTAGCAACAACTTTATGATAAACTTCGGTTCTGCTCGATACCAATCTTTGACTGATACATCCGCAGATTTTCTCTCTGCTTATTTTAAAGATGGATCAGTATCTGAAGAAGACGAGGATGAAACCTAACGCCTAGGTCAGTGGTGGCGAACTTTTTTACAAAAATAATAATAATATTTTAATAATAATAATATTATTATTTTTAATAAAGGAAACAATAAAATATAAAACATTACAGAACTTTATTGAGACAAGTTTAAAAATAACATAGAATTTCATAAGGATGAACTCATAACTTGACATATATACACATTATCGTATAGTAAAAGCTGTGAGGTATGTGTGAATGCATGCGTAGTTGCTTTATTGTGAGTGGGCCTGAAGAGCGAAGTACACGTGAGGCATCTATGGGTGAAAAGGGAATGCAGCCGGGCATAGTTATGCATGGTGTGTGAGAGTATGGTCTATGATCATGGTCGTGAGTGAAGCCATGTGCATCGAGAACTGTATTATCTATCATTTCATTATTATATTATATTACATGTTCATAGTAAAGTGTTGTGCAATAACATCCTACCAGTTTCCCGCTCCCACAAAAGCTGGCCAAATATATTTCAGTATATCTAACCATATAATAATTATTTTAGATTAATGTACAGGTGTTAATGATATCACCTGTCAATTATTGATGTGCTAGTAAAATTTTCCTACGGTCACCTTTGGCACGCGTGCCATAGGTTCGCCATGTCTGACTTAGATGAGTTCGATCACTGTCCCATTTTCACATTTTGACTTCTTTTTTTATAACTTTTTCAGCACATTTCGGATACACGATTTGCTTTCCTAAACATAACTTGTAAATCCTTAGGACGTACTCGTAAATGTCATGTATAAATTTTTCATTGCCAAAAATGGCCCTCTTCTACCCCGCCCCCCCCCCCCTCCCTGTGACGATCATCATATTTCTTTTTGTTAATAAAATTGTGTATTCTACTGGTAACACTTATGATGCGGGAAAAACTGAAAATAGCTAACGAACTCAAGATCATTTTGTCTACTAACTCTCGTACGACAGTGGCTGAGTTTGACCCATGTTCTCAATGTCTTTAATTTATATTAAGAAAATGATGTCTAGAGTTTGAAATACTAATTGCTGTAAAAAAATAATCATATTTCTGGGTGATGAAAGGGCATTTTAAGGTTTTGTACAAAAATTACAACATTGTTTCTTCATCTATTCTAATTTAATAATTCATATAAGTTAAATAAACAATTTTAAAAAATTTCTTAACATTGATATTCGAAAGGGTATCCTTCATTCTTCATTCTGTACCTGTGTAGGTACATATAGATCTACTCGATTTCCGATGTGTATGAAGTTGTTGAAAAGTACTGCACAATTAACAGGGTGATTTTGCATAACATTTACAAATACTGATAATTATTTTTGCTTTTTTTTTCAAGTTACCACGCCAGGTCAAAAGTATACGATTTAATTAAAAAAAAAATGCCGATCTTGACGTGTTTAAATAGCTTCTACTTACAGAAATTATATCGACTGCACGACGCCCGACGCAAAATCCTCCTTTCCTCCAAACATTTTTTGATATCATTAATAATTTCAATGTCGTCTACGTAGAGAGATTAAACTGGGACATCCGGTATAGCATGTTGCTGTGTCCAATGCGCCAACCGACAAATACTTGCTGCAAATTCATTCTCCGAGCCAAGTAATCCATCGTGAGTGTCTAGTTTGTTGACAATGACCCATTTTCTCCTGTCTGATTTCATTCTTTCGTCTATTTTATTTCCGGCCTCTATCACGTACGATAGGCCCAGACGATGCAACCTTCATTGCAAATAGCATCTCAGGAATGACGCAATTAGATTATAGTATATCATTTGTGACACCCAAGTAAAGGTTCTGCACCTGTTAAATATAACATGGCTAGGGATCAAAGCGTTAAAATATTGAATACCTTAATCAGCAATAAATGCCTCTCAAATCGCTGATTGTAATAATGGTTTTAAGCGTTAAGATTGCTTCGATGCTTGTGAAAATCAGTGTGGAGAAAATTGTATAAACGAGTTTTAAAAATACATAACTACTATTGAATATTAAAGTGATTCACGGCAATACCGGGGGAAGTTTATATAAAAACTAGGTAGTGTAAGTACGTTTAAATCATTTCTTTGACGTTCCACGTCAAATCTATCACTTTTCGCACTTAATATTAGAGATTTTGGCGAAATGGAAATATTGTGTAGCCCACATGAAATAAGGGGAAGCTTAAGATATCGAATTTGTCGAAAAAATATAAGCGGTCAGAGTTTCTAATTTTTGCCTACTTAGTTTCGTGAAACGGGGCTATACTTATGATTTTTTTTATCTCCGAAGCTATTTATCGTATTGAGCTCATTCTTTTATTATTTTAATCTAAAAAGTTTGGCCCATTTGAATAATATATTCTCAAATTGATAAATCATTTTTTTAACATGGAAAAGTATAAACAAATTTTGTGTTGAAAATTTCGCCTCAAAAGTCACATGTTTTTAAATCTAAAAAAATATGACCATATTCCCCGTTGGTACTGTGTACAAATTAAGCTTTTCTCTAGGATGATGTCATGCGCGATGCAATATAGAGGAGACCAGGGCAAAGTGAACCACGGGGTAAAATGAGCTTTCTTTAACAATAGAATATATTTACAAAATTTGGTGACGTAATAAATGTGTGTAATACCACAATGATAATTATGCACATTCAAATATCGAAAAATGGAAAATAATTTAAAAAAATTAAAAATGAAGTTTTAGAGACTTCCAATTGGTTTTCTTTTCAATTTTTTCTGCGTCTTTATAAAAAGCTTATAAACATACATGTACACGCGTTTGAGAAAACATTAATCCTAACATTATTAAATAATTAATTTTCCACTGAGTACATATTCAGGGTAAAGTGACCGGGGTAAACTGAGCTGCAAATGGCTGCTAAGAACCGATGCGCAAGTGATGTGCGCAATATCCTAACCTGTCAGCTGGTTAGAAAACCACGCGGCGTGGTGGAAGAGAAACTCAAAAAACCTCAAAAAAAAATGAAAAATCTGCCACAGTTTTTGACAAACACAGTGCAAAAAAGGCAGAAGCTACCGTGCTACACACATCATTCCAGCGCAAGGGGTTAATATATACCTATATCCTTAATTAAAGTTCTTATTTTGTTACATCTCACTTTACCCCGGATAGCAGTTCACTTTACCCCGTATATGGGGTACAGTGATACCTCATGCATCATTCCTTTCAAGTTGAATTTTAATATACTCTAAGTTTATTTTAAGTATTGCTATTCGTCATTTATCAATAGTAATATTTTAATTATTTTATAAATCTATTTCCAAACATTTTTATTCGTTACTATTTTTTCGTGTCACTTTACCCCGGTCTCCCCTACAGGTGTTCCGACTCAGCACCTACACCCCAGCGATTTTGTGTGACGATTTCTGTGTAGTTCCTGTGGCCATCGCGAGAGGTCTTACGATGCAAGATCAGAAAAAAGCTTTAGAAGCTTACTGATATGAAGGATCGTATTCTAAGAGAATTAGTTATTCAAGGTGATTAATAAAAACAAAAAATAAAAAGCGATCACAAAACAAAGATACGAGTAATATTCGTCTTCTCCAAATTTTGTGGACTTACGTTGTTTTGCTAAATGCGTATGAATTGAATATTGGAATTCGGTTAAATTGCATTATTTGCATTTCATGCATTTTTTCTCATAAATACATAAATCCTATATTCTACAGCTGAATAAATGCATAAACTCAACTTCTTTGAAATTGTGACATGCGGCGTTTTCCCTTACAACCACAGCCACATATATTCTTCTTTTGTATACCTTATTAATAAATGAAACGTAACACCAGTATTTTCCATTTTTTTAATTGACCTTGACATTTAACACCTGTCATGTTATTTGTTATATCTTCTATCTATATTTTGCAGCAATTTCTTCTACGAATTTTAATGCTTTGTTTGGTAAATGTTTATTATTCTTTGCTGCATAGAATTGTATTTTTCATATTTTCAAGATATGATTACAAATGTGTGAATTAAAGTCGCAATGTTTGTGCCTCTGTGAAAACACAGGCACTCTGCGGAAGTCCTCCTGATCCAGAAAGTGATCCCAAAAAGATAAAAACACAATTGACTACAACTGTCAATTTATTGGCAATGGTTATAAAATGGCAGCCATGTAATGAAAAAATTCCTTTTCTTGACCGATTTTTTTGGTCTTTCTTTGTGATTTGAACAAAAACTATTTTTAATATCTGGATAACCGCAATTCTCTTTGTGGAGACAAGTCTCCTGTACATTGTGTTAAAATTTCAAAGCGATATCTACAGGGTGATCCTCCAGCCACTGGACTCAAAGAGATGCCGCCTGGCTCCCCGTGGCCGAGGTCAACCCCCCGTGACGAGGACAACCCCCCGCAATGCCTAACCGAATTTTAGGGCTTTCGACCCTCGAAGGGGTTGGAATACATTAAGAACTTGAGAAATGTCCAGGATTTCCGCAATCTCTCATCAGATCTTTGCGAAAACAACGCCAATCGATTCCTTATGTTTCGCCGATAAAACTAACACCAAGAACGACGCAATTCGGAGCATAATCAAGGAAATTAGATGAAATTTTAATTTTTATAATTTCTCGCTAGCTTCGTTAAAAATAGTCCGATTTACATGAAATTTGGTTTAATTTTCATCGGCGAAACGTAAGGAATCCATCGGTATCACTTCCATATCGATATGGTAAACAATAAACAATTCCGTTTTTCTGAAACAGGTATGAATCCTCGGCCGACCGTAGCGAATTAAGGTCGGCGCCCCGCTGTCGAGGGTGAAATATCCATTACAGCGCATTAAGAAATTCTTATCTTCATAATATCGATATGAAAATGACACTAATGGATTCCTGGCGTTCTCCCGATTAAAATCATACCAAATGTCATGCTAATCGGACTACTTTTACACAGCAATTCAAATGAAAAAAGGAGTAGGCATTTTTTAACCACACTCTCTTATCTTGGTGAGCAGGGAAAGGGTTAAATGGGGATGGTTCTGTTTCGTTTATTCTGGCTTCGACCCGTTTCAATGGTTGAAATGAAACCGAGAAAGTGATAATGAGAATGAGCAATTTGAAATTGACCTTCCAGCAATTGTCGCAGCATTTCACCGTCCAACGTTTCCTTTGATTAACAATGTAGATATTATAACTTGCTGTACGTGCCTAATAGTAACTAAGCCTAACTGTACAATGGCGCCGCTTAGAAGTACCAAGTTAAGAGGCATATCCACTGTACTCTTCAGACACTTAAACCACAGATTTCCATTTACTTCATTCGCTACATCATTTTCTTAATGTCGGATCTTTAAAAAATATAGAAACAATGAAAAATGGCGTTAGTGAATTTTTCAAGTTCGGAATAAAGGAATTTTCAACAAATAATTACAAAGGTATCTAAAAAAATATGGAAATTTTGCATATTTACTGATGTACCGACGACATATTAAATTGTATTACGAAATAATTAATATTAATAATTTACACCAGTATACCATTCGCCTAATATTTACCTTGGAAACAAAACCTTGAACGTAACACCCTGCCCATTAGGATCCTTCATCAAAGACAGAATGCACGTTTTAGTATCGAAAATCTTATAACCATTGAACTTAGCACCTAGAATCAAACTCTTGGTAATAAAACTCTCTTAATGAAACCAATTAATTACGCAAGCGACCATTCCGAACCATTCAATTACACGTTTAAGGCGAAAGCAGCGTGGTTGACAAAGCAACGCGACGAAAATGTCGATCGAGGGACGCAAGTGGCACCCTCGTGATTCTCACCCTTCACTATACATATATACTCTGTTTTTCTCTCGCCCACTGGTTTTCTCGTTTCGTCCTTTCCCTTCTCCCTCTTCTTCCCTTTCCGCAGCACCATGAATTCCTATATCCCCGGTGTACGGCACCCCTGCGGCTTCTTCACGGGGTTACGTGCCGCAAAGTCTAAAAACGCATTAGCAGCAAATGGCATCGTCGCGTAAACTCCGTTTGACCTCCCGCACAAAACGTGTGTCAGTGATACGCTCGTAAGTGGTCGCCAAAACCAAACGCGTTTCGTCGATTCTTGACCAAATGGATGGGTACTTTACGACTGTGTGTACACCATGGAAAAATACACCGGATTCTCTGATAACGTCTGTTATGGAATATATCATACTAGCTTTATTACTCGGTTTCGCCCGAAATTTAGATTCTGTTTTTATACAAATAAGACATTTTTGAGGGATTTTTTGTGTGAAAATAGTCGCATTCGTTTGGATTAGCCAGGCGTAATGAGCTTTCAGTTTCTCTAATGAGCTTTTGAAAGATTTCAAGCGACAGGTAAAGACACAAACATATAAACTTTCTGCTTTACATATTAAGATGTACATACCATGACATGTGGCATTAATTCAGTGGCAAATAGGACACGCAAACACAGAGGTATATCTTTTTATTGGTGATAAACCAGTGAAAGGGATTATGCTTCGTGTAAAAATAGGTCGAAAGTACTAGATGAATTTTTTTAAACGTCTCGTCGTTTTCGAGTTGTGATAATTGTAATATCCTTTAAGTAAAGAAGCAGAAATGATTATTTTTTTTAAATTTTCTCGTATTGGAGTATGTGGGTGTGATAATATTACGCGTTATGTAGATGTAGGGGAGACCGGGGTAGGTTCTAACACGGGGTAAATTGTAACATAAGTAAAATCTTTTGAACGACAAATCTGATAACCCACAGTATGCGAGAGCTGCTTGACGATATTAGCACCGTCGGTGTTAGTGACACAAACGAGCGTTATGTATTCATTTTGTGGTTATACCGTCAATTAAACCGTCATTAGAAACCGTTTGAATTTTGGCTTCTTTATCGCAAACGAATCAGTACACACTGGTTTATTATAATGTATACGCATTTTAGTAATTTGATGTTTAGTTTCTCGTTTGCTGAGATAAAACGCAAAAATTCAAGGTCGGGGTAAATTGTAACATGTTACTACTTACTCCGCTCTAAATGGTGATAAAGCAAGCTATTTGCTGACACGCCGAAAAAAGATGCTCTAGACGAACAACAGAGCAATGAAGAATCCGAAAAGTAGAAAAAAGTATAAAGGCAAAAGTAAAGAAAGCGAAAGGGCTCATTGTAAGGTACAGATTTGTTTAAGATGAAGCTAAATGTCTAAGTGTCTAAGATTTTGTCACGTTCTTTCAATCAGTTCACCACATAAGTAAATAGTAAATCACGCAAATTATTTCCCGATTGAGGAAAACACTTTCGAGAAAAAACTGTGAAAACTTTTTTGTTACAATCTGCCCCGGTCTCCCCTATATCAGTTCAGTTTGTTAATTCTTTGGATTCGAAGATTCAAACAGTTAACGTACGTCGTATGCGGAAATCCCCTAGGCACGTTTGTTGGCAATAATTCCCGAACGCCCATAGGCGTTTCTCGAACAAATTGCACGCACCGATTCTACGCAATCTGTATGCATTGTACTCGAAGGGTTAAAGCTGCCAAGGATTTCAGCCACTAAAAGTGAAAGCTTTTCACACGAAAAACTTCAGTAACTTCCGACTAGTATCTCAGATTTATTGTTAGCACAGATGGGGCTTGGTTAACAAATTAATATAGAGAAGATATAGTAGGTATGTAAGGGATTACGGAAGTGATTTAAGTCATATATTTTTCCTTTAGAAACATTTTTTACTTCTGCACACATGTATTAAAAAAATATGAAAAAAAGATATGTAATTTTTCAAAATTTTTCACTCGCAATTAGGCCACTTTCATGATTACTGGCATATATCCACAATACTAATAATCAGCTACGAGAATGTCTCAAGTGGAAAGGCACTAAGCCCCAGACTTTGTGGCTTTGTTAAATGTTCTCAGTGATTACAATGCACTTTCCGTGACAGGCCACTTACAAAGGGAATTCACAAGGTTTGGCTGGTCGATTTGGATGAAACTTTGCATTAGTTAGTTTATACTGTGTACAATAATATATTAAACGTTATAAATCAAGCACAACGTTTCACCTTTTCCAGATCTTATATAGGTATGCTTGTATGCGTAAAAGCGAGACCAAATTAAATTTCTGTATCGCAGAAATAATTAAAGATTAAGGGCACTTCCCGGTCAAATCACGCGAAAACATACGTGACTTTTATGATTTTTTCTAGAAAAAGTAGGTATACAATGTATGAGTCTAAAACTTTTTGCACTTTACTCTGCTACATATGTTGAGTATAAAACAAATTTTTTATTTTATTTTTGCCCACCCCTGCCTCTGATATACATTGCGTGCTGCATCGTTGCAAAAAAAACTGGCCTGGACTATCGCCACGGATCATCCAAAATCAAGACCCAAAGATATTCCTTAATTACACCTGTGTCGTTATCGCGCTACCCTCAGGCAGTGTTACAAAACAACTGGGCGATGATGGTCATATGTTTAAACGATAGGGCCCCGGAACATGGGTTTTTCGCACAAAAATGTTTTGTAAAAAAATTGAGTGTATGAAAATTCGCAATAGAGGGTAGCGCGAAAGCCAGTGTAATTACGAGTAGAAACCCGTTTGAAAATCGCTGATTTCGGGAATTTCGCGATTTTCGACCTTATTCTGCGATCTTTAGGCTTTATAGCTCAGAACAACATTAACCAATTTTGATACAATTTTAGGCATGCATATATAACTTACTTCAATCTACAAACGGTTTTTTATTTTAATTTTCATTACAGGTTTACAAAAAAAAGTTTAAAAAACGACCTTTACTATTTTTTTTTATATTCCGAGCAATTACATTTTTTATTCAAAACGTCGTAACACGTCACTTAGCAAACTAATCCTTCTAGCTTCTAAAAAAAACTCATGTCGTTTGGACCAATTCTAAAAAAGTTATGCGATTTAAAAAAGTGTCCAAATACTTTTTTTACTAACTGTGGGTACTAAAAATTGTGTCCATCACTCGTATGACATGTGAGACTGAGACGCTATAAAATAGCAAGCCAGAAACAAACGATGGAAAATGTGTGCACTCGTGTTGGATAGCATTTGTGGGCCACCCAAGTGTCTCGACTGAAATGGCCCTAAGGACATCATGTCTATCGGCTTCGTGCAATCTGAAGTTGTGTCTGACTGGGTCTACGAGTCTCAAGCTGTTTCTCTCTACTCTTCCGAGTTTGAGGTCGTTAGTGTAAAGTTTCATGGGTTTTCGACGGCCAGTGTTATCTGCATTTCACATGTCTACATAATTCTATGTACAGACTGTGTAAAATTGTTGTGTAAAGACCACCACAGCGGAATGCTGCACATTTGGATCGGTGGTCTATTTGTAAAATTTGATGCAAAATTGTCTTTCACCTAGAATTTCAATTTTTTATATTTTAATGTGTTCTACTCTCTGGGAGGATAAAATATGTCAAGAGAATGATCTAAGATGTTCCAAAGAATATTTCAAACGACGAACGTCGAAAATGCTTCCTTTTACACTTTTTATCTTCCTAGTGAGTAGAACACATTAAAATAAAACAAATTGGATCAAGGACAATTTTACACCTAATTATTTTGACAAATTGCCACCGATCCAAAAATGTAGAATCCCGCAGTGATGACCTTTACACAAAATTTTGATACACCCTGTACATGCTGTCCGCACCTCATTTATACAGAGTTCCACCTAAGAGTAGACTCGTTCCGCGCAAATGACTCTGAGGAGGCTGTTGATTGGCAGGAAACCGGCAGAGAAAGCGCCGGACCAATCGCGTGCGCAGACAGTAGATCTGCGCAGATCGGTTGCAAATAGGTGGGGACGTAGGTCTACTCTTATATAGATTGATATTCATACAGGGTCATCCGTTAAAACTGCAATCTACGCGCGCGCGAACAGACGAAATGGCAACACCGCCTCACGGACGCATTCCACTACAACCATTCACCGGCCCGGCGTTTGGAAGGTTGCCAGCGATCCCTGGACCGCGGTGATGTCTGAGCTTTGAAAATTTTAGGATAGTCTCTTTCAAATTACCGTCGCAAAGAGCTATTTGAAATTTCCCCGCCCGAGTTAAAGAATTTTTGGCCTTTTTCGTATAACTTTTGAACTATAAAAGATATCGGAACGCAATTTGCGCCGAAAAATGAGGAAAAATTATTCCCTCTTAATGATGGATAATTTAAAATATTTTACGTTTACTTAATTTTTTCTATCAATTTTTTAACCATAATTGTTGTAAAAAGCTGTTGCAAACTGTTTATTTGATACTGTATTTAATGCTCTTTTAAAAATTATGCGTTAGTTTCTCAAACCTCAAAATCTATTGTTCTGGTTATCTTTTTTATAATTTTATCCTTAATGCAGTGCATGAATAGATCGCACGTAGCGGGTAACTAATGGGACGTGTCTTTGATTGTAGCGGTGTTCGAATTTTTTTCTACGATCTTTGAATATTTTAACCTTTTAGCTACTCAACGCCACGCCTATACCGGCCTCCGTTAAGGTCATTTTTTGGAACGATGCGCCATTATTGTGGCTTTTACACGCAAGTGGCGAAAAATCTCTCCTTACAGGGGTATAGTGCTGCGGTCAACCCTGTCGTAGTTAAAATTTTTTATATTGAGGCGGTTACGAGACCAGTCGCCATTGTTTTCAAATTTCATTACAGTAATCTGGGGTGCGAGTGGTAAACCGATCATAAAAGCGAAGCGTGCGGCTCGCTTACCTGGGCTGGAAAATTCCGCACAGCTCTTTGCGATGTGAATTTGAAAGAGACCATCCTAAAGTTTTCGAAGCTCAGGCATCACTGCTGTCCAGAGGTCGCTGGCAACCCTCCGAACGCCGGGCCGGTTAATGGTTATAATGGAATGTGTCCGTGAGGCGGTGTTGCCATTTTCGTCTGTTCGCGCGCGCGTACTGTCGTTTGCAAAAATGTTGCCAGTAGAAACTTGGGGGTCCAATCGAGTGTATCCTCATAGACCCACGTTCTCTAACACAGTGGTAGATGTACGGCACATGTATTGTCGCTATTGGCCGACGCGTCACGTCAACGAATAGGTCAGCAGCACCGCTCGACGAAGAGAGCGAGCGGGGGAATTGGGGAGTTTCGCGGCAGAGAGTGGGGCGGCGCGAGCGAGGTAGCCCCCTTGCCCTGCTCAGCATTCGGACGCCAACATTTTTGCATATCACAGTAGGTTACAGTTTTAACGGATGACCCTTTATACGTGGTCGTGCAGTTTGAGCACCACCGGGTTATTCCGCGCCAAATCGATCTGGGATTATTGTTCAAAATGGAGTATGATATAGCCCATGGCGAAATTATGGGGAATTTACATCACTATTTTGTGGATTTCAAATTTGTTTAAAAAGTGCAGCTTCTAGTGCATCTTTTACAAATAGGTACTACAATATTGTCTCCCGGGGGGCTCGCTGGTCGAGACCGGCGTTGAGCCCGTATCGTGAGCAGAGCCATAATTCCGAGAGTTCGTTTCTCGCTTCTTTCTGGCTGAAGGGGGGAGCGAGAGGGAACGCTTGCGTGCGCGGCGGGCGTGCGCGACGGGTGCGAGCGCTCAGATGGAATCATGACTGCTCGACGTATGCGCGCGACGATCAGATAGTCAGGCACGGCACGAGTCTTTTTTACGCCCTAGGCAAGCTTGCCAAATTCCGCCATTTATTATAATACATTTAATTGAGATTCTTCATGTCCTTACTCTTAATTTTTACTCGTAGTTTAAAACCGTCGTAGTACAATTTGTAGTATTTCATTTAAAAATTTATTTTCAACAATGCCAACAATGAAAAGACCGTTTTGCGACTCTTGTCAACCTTACGCCCTAGTTGTTGCCTAATTTTGCAGAGTAAAGTCATAAATAATCTCAAATAAATGTATTATAATAAAGGGCGCAATTTGACAAGTTCGCCTAGGGCGCAAAAAAGACTTTAGCCGGGCCTGCGTCAAGATTTTGCGAAGCGGTTCCAGTGCTCACCCTAAGCGCTCGCGACCATCACGCACGCCCGTCGCGCACGCAAAGGACGGAGTGTCAGGCGTCCGAAAGACGGAGCGAGACAAAACATCAACGCGTCGCTGTCTCGTACCGCCCTCGCTCGCTTCTAGTGTCTTTCGCTCACTCTCGCCTTCGTCGAACAATAGTGAGACAGAAGTGGTGGGGATAGCGAAAAGCCCACATCGTGTGCACCAAACCGAGCCCACAGGGAGACAATACTGTATTTCGATTAGGGCTGCTACGAATATTCGAATATTCAAAGTATTCGAATACCAGAGCATTAGAATTTGAGATTCACAGAATTAGGAGTATTCAAATATTCGATCATTATTCGAATCTTCGAATATTCGTGGTTCGTTTATCTGAACCGGGACTTTATTTCATAGACAACACATCAGCGAATATGGTAGTAATTTTTTCTGAGTTTTAAAAATGTGATCTCGTGCCGAAAATTGCAAAATAAGAATTTGTCTATAATTTTCAATGTTTCAAAAGTGATTTCTCAAGCTGACGAAAATTTATTTAGAAAGGCCGCTCCTCCTCTATTAAAATAAAACAGGAATAAACTAAATACAATAAATAGTTTCCGAGATAAAAATTCATAAGTACAAGCAATTTTCACGAAAATAAGCAAAAGCCGCAAATCGTTATCCATTTTTTAAACAAATTTGAAATCAGCAAAATGCTGACTTACCCCCCCCCCCCCCTCCCTAATTTTACGTGGTTTATATCATATTCCATTTTGAACAAAATCCCAAATACCTATCGAGGGAAAAGGTGATCGACTTGGCGTGGAATTACCCTCACGCCTTTTCAGTTTTAAGCGTGCTGAGTGTTTTTTTCGAGTATTATCTTAATATATAAAGCAGAAAACCTCTATACGTTTATGTGTTTGTTTGTCGCCTGAAAACTTTCGAACGATAAACTCTGGTATCGCGAAATGTGCCTCAGCTCATTATGCCTGACTAATCCAGATGAATGTGGCCATTCTCATAATAAAAACAAAACAATTTTTGTATAAAATCAGAATCTAAATTTCGGGCAAAGCCGAGTAGTAAAGCTAGTTGTAGTATAATTTAACAATATTATCAATCAGTCTGTACTAATTAACAAGTTGTCAATAATTGCGCGATAATAAGTAGCAGTATTATTAATATCAGTGTTATTGCAGTTGTACTACTGAATGATATTATTAATCAGCCTATATTGATTAGAAAATTTTCAATAATTGATCTATAATCTATCACAGAATTTCTACTGTTGAATTCGTATCTGTAATTATGTTCATATTTTATTACGTATCCTGTAATATTCCATTCTCTACTCACGAATAAAAGAACAGATGGAATAGGAACATTGATGGGATAACAACTCTTTTTGCTAGCGATTTTTCGGCAGGTGAATTTCATGATGCATTTGTATGCGCCACGTTGGAAAACAGTAATGGAAATTGATCGAGATAAATGTTTAAATGTAATATTAATTACGCACGCGTGTGTTCCTCGCGAGTCTGATTAATGCACAGCACGTAACCGACTGGCCTGCACACACACCGAGACCCTGAAGCAGACGTTGACTGTGCTCGCAATAATAAAATACATATTTTTAGACTCGGACGAAGGATGATTGCATCATGCGATTTATTTAAAAACTATTAAACCTTGCTAATACCTTGGTTGTTTACTTAAAACGTAGCATCAGTTGCATAAGAGGCACTAACTTAATATTTATTTATTTAAATGCACTCGCAATTAGCCCCTACAGTTTGTCTTAATTTAAAATTCAAAGTTATCGTTTCGGTAGAAGCGAAATCAAGTTTAACAAGTTGATTTCATATTCACACTTGGATGCACAACATCATTTTAATTTGAAATGGAACAGTACGTTTCCTCAGAAGCCCCTGCTTGTACTTCAACAAATTTTTCACACGCATCACAAAATCGTTTTGTTATCTCTGGAAATTTTCTCCGAAACGAGAATAATTGAAAAACAACCGAACGAGAAACCAACAACACGAGGAAGAACTAATGTTTATAATACGTTGTAACTGGGAATTCTTCGGGAAACCCATGACGTACTTCGAATATCACAGACACGTCCGCAGTTATTCTGGTCAATTAAAGTACAGCAATCGCAAGTACGCATATTGTTTATTATAATTTTTTTCATAGTTATACCATTTGTAATCGGTGGATTTGGAAATTGACTTACTCCTATGATAATAGATGCTCCTGGTATAGCTTTCTCAGGAACAAATAATATAAGATTTCGACTCTTAGTCCCATCAATTTTAATAAGAAGAATTTTAAATTCTGGATCAGGAACAAGATGAACAATTTATCCTCCTTTATCATCATACACTTTCCACCCCTCATCTTCTATAGATTTAACCATTTTTTCCCTACATATTGTAGGAATTTCAGCAATTATAGGTGCAATTATTGTTACAAATTTAAATATGGAAAATGTTTCAATAAATTATGATCAATTACTTCTATTCCCATGATCAATATTTAACACTACAATCCTTCTATTATTATCATTACCTGTATTAAGAGGTTCAATAAAAAAAAATTATTCCCTTTGCCCTGCGCAACGATTTTTCATCGATTATTACTAACAACTGAAATACATAAAATTGAGTCACATTTCTGTAGGAAACTATCAATCATTTGTTCACTATCGATTGCCTTGAACGATGAAATTGCGGTCACAAAAAGGTCCAATAACAACTCCAAGGAGAAGCATTAAAATACAATCGAAGATTTTTATAAATAAATCGGGAGAGAGAACCAATGAACGATAGCTTTCTTTTATCAAACACATTACAACGAAAGCAGCGGGAGGTTCCCCGCTCTTTTAAAAAAAAGAGAGGGGGGATAGCGATGCTGGAAGTCTCGTTAAGACATCTTCGAGGCGCTTCAGGGGATAGAAGGATGGTACTTTCCCATTTCCTCCGTCTCATGATTTGCCATCAGGGGCGCCATCTTGAAAGCACTTTAAACCAATTTATTAGCTTCGTTTTTAATCACCCTACCGACCGTTCGGATCGGCCATGGGGAAAAGAAACGACACCCTTTAAGAGCGGCTCGGAAAGAAATTAAAGGCAACTCCTTCCATCGTGAAAATATTTCTCCTTCGAACGGCGTCCTTCGCCATAACACCCCCACCCTTACCACTGCTTTTGCATCCTAGCTAGAGAATTGAACGACATTCCAAGGGGCTTGTTTTTGAAATTACTTTCTGTGATTCTATTTCAGCTATTTCTGTTATTTTTAAGACATTGGCTGACTTTGCCCCACTCAAAGGTAGAAGAATTGATGAGAGAATGCTAAAAATGACTAAATGGATCTTGAAGAGATTCTTGTGATTAAAATATTTACAATTCGAATTAATATATCTGTGGTCACCGATTCTTCTTATTAGCAATGTTTCCTTATTTTCTTTTTACGATATAAACGCACATTTCCTTCATTTTGTACAATATTCAACATTCGCATAATTAACGTAAATAATAATACACAAAATAGAATTAATTTACGGGCACTTTACGCAGAACGACGCAAGTCCACCCAACTTGTGTTATTCTACTCGACCGTGTCGCAGTTACATACAGTGACTCCCAAAAATATTCGGACACTAGAGTATGGCTAACTTTATGACTTTATATTTCAATTGTTTATAAAGCAACCGCCTTGGCCATTTTTTCTAACCATAAGTCATTTATTAATGTTAATAAAGATATATAATTTATTTGAAAAATTCACATACACTGTATAATAATAATTGCTAAAGGAAATAATACGGCATTTTCGGCTCACAAAAATATTCGGTCACGTGATATATTTTCCGAACACGTCCTTCTTGGAACTCGTTTCTTTGGGAAATTATAAGAGTGTATTTATAAACAAAACATTAGAGGTCCATGCCTTCCCACTAGTCCTCAGTACCAACTCTGACGATCGTCAACATGGCTCGCAAAGGCAAGAATACGTCGTTTAATATACGTCAGCTCATAATTTTCCACCGGGAACAAGGAAAATCCTATCGACAAATTAAAATCAGATATATTGGCCGGTGAGATTGTTTTCGCGAGCAGCGATCGTGGAGAAATCAGCCACCACCATCTAACGATCGTGGATTTGTCAGTTGGAATTGCACGGCCCTCGCAGGGTATGGTGGGGTAACGGGAACGCTGCTCGGCTCCACCTGAACCTAGTCGTTTGGCTGTTATTTATTCTTAGCGAAATAGTTGTGTGCGTTACGAAGCTATCCGTAGACCAATACGAGATGAAGCTATCGAGAAAGAATCAATGTTCTGACCAATAAAGCTCCTGAATTTTTTCGTTGCTAACGCACACCTATTCTGATGTGTGTATTTCTACGCTGTCAGCTCGGTTTGGTCTACAGGCTAGAAGCTTGGCACTATTCCCACCACTTCTGGGTCATCCTTGTTCTGCGAAAACGAGAGCGAGAATGAGAGCGAGTCAAAAAACGTTGAGAAAAGGAGCACCGAGGGAGGCAAACTGTGTGGTGGGGGAATACCCCTCACGAAACTCACCGGCCAATATACCTGATACTGACTTTAGTTCCATGCTTGGCGTGAGTAAAAACACTGTTGCAGATATTATTCGAAGATTTTGTACTGAGGAACGCATCGAATCTGTTCTAAGCACAGGGGAGAAAAGAAGTATGGTAAGAAAAGTTAAACAAGATCCACAATTAAGTGCTCCAAGATTAGTCAGCGAACTATTACAAGAAAGTTTTAGAAAGGTGTCGGCAGAAACAATTCGCAGAACGTTAAGGCAAGTTGGGTACAATGGTAGAGTGGCCAGGAAGAAACCATTCATTAATGAGGTAAATAGGAGGAAGCGAATAAGCTTTGCAAAGAAATTAATTCCTATGGATAAATCGTGGTGGAGGAACGTGATATTTGTGGACGAAAGTAAATTTAACATCTACAATTCCGATGCAAGAACCATGGTGTGGAGGGAGCCAAACACAGAGTTCCATTTTACCAATGCACGAGGTACGGTGAAACACGGAGGAGGTAGTGTAATGGTCTGGGGCTGCATTTTAAGCTTTGGCGTTGGAAACTTAATGTTTATTGACACTATTATGGATAATAATGTTTATTTAAGTATACTTAAGAACAGTTTAATTTAAAGTGCAGAAAAAATGGGGATTAGCAGTAGTTTTAAGTTTTATCAAGACAATGACCGCAAGCATACAACACGTAGGGTAGGGTGGGGCTAAAAGTCCGGCGGGTAAAAAGACCCGAATTCAAAATCTCTATTTCTAAACAATCTATTGAGTTTCGCAGTATACTATGTAAAAGGTGTGAAGAAACGGAGGGGACCACAGAGTCGCCAGTCGCTCCTGGACGTTTGTGCGAATTACACGACGCCTTCGTTAATTTTATGTATAGAAAACTAAAAGAAATACGTCGTCTTTATTGTTTTACACAAAGTAAACCACAGTTTAAAAGCGTATCAACCAAATACGTTAAGATTGTATGTTCCTTTAGTAATGTGTGCATGATATTGTTTATTGCTGAATGATAATATTTTCTAACATATATATCGCAGAAACTATAGAGGTACCATTGGGGTAAAAAGTCCCTCAGACTGAAAATATATATATATATATTATTATTTGTTTTCATAAAAAGATGGCCAAAGTATAAAGAAATGATGCCAACATCTTTAAATAGTGTTTTTGTTTTAGTTCAGCGATTTTTTGTAGTTTTTGGTACAAAGTGAGTCTCTGAATTATATTTTTATTTTTTGTTCAAGAAGTCATGCTTTCCCTTCAATATTGTATACCAAAAAGAATTGGCGGCAAAAATATTTGTTGATCTGAAAAGAGTTTTTTACTTATTTAATTTAATATTACACGAATAGGACATTAGGGACTTTCTACCCTATACAATTGATTTTTTGCCCCGTGTGTGGGGCAAGAAGTCCATTTTGCATTGACAAACATTTTGTGGTACAACTCAACAGAAAATAACAGTATCAACAAACGAACTTCGTAAACGTAAAGCATAATAGTTATAGTTTATACAAAATAACACCAGATATCTCTAGATTGTTAGTACTAAATTTTACACAGATTTATACGAAAAACGGGACTTAGCCCCACCCTACCCTATTGTGCAGAAATTCTTGTTGTACAGATACCCAAAAATTCTTCAACCTCCGCCACAATCCCCGGACCTGAACCCTATCGAAAATTTATGAGACGAATTAGACAGGAAAATTCGCAAAACACCAATTCATTCGAAAGAAGAATTAAAACAAAGACTCGAAAATGAATGGGCGTCTATAACGACAGAATATTTAAAAAAGATTATACATAATATGCAAAAATAGATTACAATATGTTTTAAAGCAAAATGGTTTTGCCACAAAATATTAAAATGTAATATAAAAAACATTAAAATGAAAATATCTACTTATAAATTTAGTTGGAAGAAAGTTATATTCTACATTGTCCGAATATTTTTGTGATCCGAAAATTGATGACATCATTTCCTGTAACAATTATTATTATACAATGTGAATTTTTCAAATAAGTTATATACGATTTGTTAACATTAATAAATGACTTATTATTAGAAAAAATAACCAAGATGGTTGCTTTATAAACAATTGAAGTATCAAGTCATAAAGTTAGCCATACTCTAGTGTCCGAATATTTTGGGGAGTCACTATATGTAGTTTTCCCAAAGCAAAATATAAACATTGTACGCAAGACGCCAGTCATTCTACGCGAGACGCGAGAATCGTACGCGTCTCAAATGTTAGTGCATTCCCGTTCAGACAATATGATCTCGCGTCTTATGTGATCAGCGTTGTAAATCAATTTAGAAAAGTTTAATAAACATCAAAATTCAACTACAGTGAGTAAAAAAAGTGTTGGCACACTTTTTAAAATCGCATAACTTTTTTAGAATTGATCCAAACGACATGAGTTTTTTTTAGAAGGTAGAAGGATTAGTTTTCTAAGTGACGTATTTCGTAGTTTTGAAAAAAAATTCAATTTGTCGGAATAGCAAAAAAAAAATAGTAAAGGCCGTTTTTTTTCAACTTTTTTTCTGAGCCTGTAACGAAAATTCAAAAAACCCGTTTGTAGATTTAAGTAAGCTGTATACATGCTGAAAATTTCATCAAAATCGGTTAACGGTGCTCTGAGTTACAAACGTTTAATGATCGCACAATAAGGTCGAAAATCGCGAAATACCCGAAATCAAGCCATTTTCGACCTTATTGTGCGATCATTAAACGTTTGTAACTCAGAGCACCGTTAACCGATTTTGATGAAATTTTCAGCATGTATACAGCTTACTTAAATCTACAAACGGGTTTTTTGAATTTTCGTTACAGGCTCAGAAAAAAAGTTGAAAAAACGGCCTTTACTATTCTTTTTGCTATTCCGACAAATTGAATTTTTTTTCAAAACTCAGAAATACGTCACATAGCAAACTAAACCTTCTACCTTCTAAAAAAAACTCATGTCGTTTGGACCAATTCTAAAAAAGTTATGCGATTTTAAAAAGTGTGCCAATACTTTTTTTACTCACTGTATATTAAATGTGAAATATACATATATGTACACATCCTCTCGAAAAAATAGTTTCCAGAATATCGTGAATATCTATGAAACACTAAAAGATATCAAAAAGAAGTTCAATTCAAAGTTCTATGTTTTTTATGCCGTATAAATTGGCGGTAAAGAATTTGCGGAAAACATTATTTTTTTTCAAAATTCATCCCCATTAACCTTTTTTCCGACAATTCTTTATCATCATATTTTAGGATATCGAAAACCATAAAACATTGAATTGAATTTCTTTTCGATATCTTTTATGGTTTCGTAGATATTCGCGATAATATGAAAATTCGCAATTTCTTTGAAGGTGTGTTTTCACCCTTGGGGTCATTTTGTTACCCAATCAAAAAATAGTTACATTATTATCATCACTAAGCTACATTTCTGCAAAGTTTCAGATTTGTTTGATATTTCGAGTTGCCGAATTTCCCTTGTTAGTTTTACCATATTTACTGACAAATCCCATTGTTTTTTAGTCAGATTTCTAAATTCTCTGAAAGGAAATCTCCTACGGTCAAATTTTATTCCACATTCCCTACTTATGTTTTCATGTAGAATCTCTATCCTTTCAGTCGCATCACCTATTATGAAACACCCTATTTTCACGAATATGAATGATATAAATACAGTTTTCTAACGGCTACTAAAACGAATACAGCCCTCTGAAACCACTGACAAGAATGATTTGCTAGAGTTTTATTTGAAATTAGAATTACTGACATGATAGAACTTGTGTCGAATATAGCGACGTTATCACCGTGTTAATACATGTTTGAGATGGATCCGTTTGCGATGCTGTTTCGGGGCAAGGTAAGCCAACGCAATTGCGTTTTGCCAGTAAGTTTAGTCAACGATCAGGGAGACGCATCGAATCCCCTTTGATCTTGGCATTGACAAACGAACGTGCCCGGTTAACAAACATTCCCGAGATTTCGTCGTGCAGACACCGAGAATACATGGATAGTTAACGGACTATAATCCAGTTCTATTGAGCTTAGAGATAGCCAATAAAGCCTGGAAAATTAATTTAGCGCAGGCAGAGCTTCGTTAATCCTCGAGAACTGACAAATCAGGCAAGCTTCAGTGACATTCTACATCTTACGTGCAAAATAGATTTTAGAGGACTAAGCCATTTTTTTGGTCAATTTGAGACCACGACGGAAAGAAAATTTTTTGCGGTACATGCGTGTGTACGTTTCTGCGATAGTTTTTTCTGAACAAATTAAAAAACTTTTTGTTGAAAATGGAGCAAAGAAATAAATTGACTTTGAGGCTTGGTCTTTGACACAAAGTTTATTAACATGCTGCAATGATCGATGCAAACGAACACCATTTTAAGTAGGTGAGCCCGGAGTAAAGTGAGCCTCGGGATAAAATTAACTTTTTTAATTTGTTCTTTAAAAATAGAATTTATTTACAAATTTTTGTGACGTAATAAATGTGTGTAATACAACAGTGATAATTATGCACATTCCGATATCGAAAAATGTAAATTCATTTAAAAACTTAAAAATTAATTTTTAGAGAATTCCGATTTTGGTTTTCTTTTCAATTTAGCTTTTTGGATAAATGAGTCATAAATGTGTTATTTTAACTCAACCTTTTTTCTACGCGTTAATAACAACCTTATAAACATACATGTACATGCGTTTGAGTAAACATTAATCCCAACATTATTAAATAATTAATTTTCCACTGACAAGGAGAGTATCCCAGGTATTCGCCTCCGATTGCTTTGAATTTTGGATATGTTTTAGAGGATCGAAAAATAAGAAACAGGTGTATTTTATTTTGGCCTGTTTGCATATTCGGGGGGTAAAACCACCCCTCAAAGTTTATGAGAATAGGTTGTGCCATCCTCCGATTGCATTCGGCTGAAACCAAAGCAATCGGAGACGAACAGCTGAAAATCTTATAACTTTGAGGGGTGGTGTCATCCCCCCCCCCCCCAAACATGCAAACAGGCCAAAATAAAAAGACATCTGTTTCTTATTTTTTGGCCCTCTAAAACAAATCCAAAATTCAATGCAATCGGAGGCGGACACCTGGGATACTCTCCTTGTGAATACATATTCGGAGTAAAGTGACCGGGGTAAACTGAGCTGTTTAAAAGAACAGATGCGCAAGTGATGTGCGCAATATCCTAACCTGTCAGCTGGCTAGAAAACCCTTAGAGCATTATATACATGGAGGTCTCATCATGCTGTCGCCAACATCATGCGAGAGACAAAGAGACACTTTCTCGATAGTGCGAGCGAGAGAGGCAGAACGAAGAACCCCCAATCGCTCGCAATGTGTATGCGCCAGTGTACACCTCTCACTCGCACCAGCTCGCACATGTCTTTCTCTCGCGCGTAATGTTAGTCGCCAACTGGCTCAACAGGAGACATAAGGCAATGAGACCTCCAGTAGTATATGCTCCAAGAGAAAACCACGCGGCGTGATGGAACAGAAACTAACCTCAAAAAAATGAAAAATCTACCGCAGTTTTTGACAACCACGATACAAAAAAAAGCAGAATCTGGCGTGCTACACACGTCATCCCAGCGCAAGGGGTTAATAATTACCAATATCCTTAATTAAAGTTCTTAGGTTACTTCAGCTCATTTTAAAAACGAAGTGATGACCTTGAAATCTACGAAAGCCCTCCACCTTCAAAAAAATTATTCTCCTCTGTACCATACAATTGTTATTGAGCCATCCTGTATGTGCATGTATAGTTACGTTTTTTATTGAATCTTTGGTTACACATTACTTTCGACAGAAAGAACCTAATTTTCTTTTCAAGAAGAAAAAATATCGCAACTTTTTGCTTAACCTCAACAGCTTTCCACGAATAATTTAATTTCACTCTTGAGTTACAAGTAATAAAGACACTGGATGTTCTCGGTTTAAAATTGAAAGCACAGTGACACAAAGAGTGAGTTAATTACGAAACTCCCATCTGTAATGTAAGTCTGTGTCAGAAAATTCCAATTTCTCCTTTCGTGTATATTGACAATTCTATTTAGATAAAACCGGCGTCAACAGTTACGAGGCTTTATTTGCACCCTTTAGGATGAACGTTTTTGTAAGCTGCAAATCAATGGAAAGTGGGATAGGGCAGTAACATAGTGCCGTTTCGTTATATAAGCATGTACGCTTGGCTTTGAAGCATCTAAAATAGAAGATAGGGCAGCAGTGCCTAGAAACTTTTTTAACAGTATTTCCAACACAAACAAAAAATATTCTGGCACTATCAGAAAAGTTGCTTTGAATTCTGAGTGTAATACTAGGTGTTCACAAACGAAAGAAAACCAGTCTGGAAATCTTCTAGGAAATGCAATTTTGAGTTAAAAAATTGGAGTAGGGTGACAGTACTTAATATCGCCCATGTTCCTATCGCCACTCGCTATATCTCGCAAAGTAAGCACTTACATTTATCGGTTATGCACTGAATTAGTACCTAAACATATGTAAGAAGACATACTGTAATTGCAGCGTCATGTGATCAACAGTTACAGAAAGGGAAGGATTTTAGAAAATCTTAATAGTGTAAAAATTTATTGGACTGCCACAATTTTACATCACATTCGGAGAAGGTAAGTCTAATAATTCCGTGAATGCAGGAATATCTACTAGAAATGCGTAATTAATGATGTACTTAAGGAATGAAATTGATTCAAATATTTTCCTTAATGAAAATAGTGTTTTTTTTAGCAGTATGGGTGTTGTCAATACCCCCTACCGGAGAACAATGGTTTCGAAATAATGGTTGTTACAGATAGAGTTACAAAATATACCGAGCAATCGAAATAAACTTTATTTGTCCAATACGTACATCGGAACGTAAAAAATAAAATATTTTAAAAATCTATACTTTTAAATTTCTATATTTTTCTAATAAAAATAAAATCAAAGATGGATAAAAATACATTTATAGAGCAAGAAATAATAAAACCACGTGTGAAAATGACTTTAAAAACTCATATATACATGAATATTTCTTGAGTAGGCGATATTAGGTACACTTTTTCAGGACCGAATTTTTGCATATCTTGCGTTTTTAATTCCTAATTCACAATTTGTGGGTTTCAACGATTCTAACTTATACTATATGAAAGATTAATAATTTCTCTATACTTTGAAACGAATTGCATGTAAAAATATCAATTATTATTCAATTGACAGCGATTTAACTTTTGCTAGGCGATATTAGGTACAGTCTCCCTAAACATACGTTTGTAAATGCCACCTAAAATAATTATTGATAAAATAATATAATATTAAAGAGCACTTTACACTTTGAAATACATTGACATTTCTCTTTCTAATAACAGTGGAGTACAGCCGTTGCAAAATTAATTTTTTTGTTTCACTTACAGCTGTCATTTTTCCCTTTTCACGAAAAATAATCTACAAATTGTTTGAGATTCACCAGACAAGGGCTAAATCTTTTTTTATAATTATTATTCGCGTTACAAATAGAAAAACTAGAAAACAGAGGCTCCGAAACAAAGAGAAATAAAAAAAGACAGATATTGCAGTAATTAATACTTTAGTAATTAGTTTTAAATTTCAATTTATGTGCATAAATCAGCGAGATTTTTTATTTAATATTTGAAATCAAAGGAGATATAAAGAGTTTTTTTATTTCCAAACATTCTTATTTAAATAGAAAAAAAATGATAATCGTACGTGGCAAAGCTTTCCACAGTATTTTTGAATATTTATCATTCTTTATAATTCTCGGGGCCTCTTTCTACGCAGCGATACGATTTACAACTACGAGATTATTTGTGGGGACTTAGATTCGAAACAACTTTATTTTCAAAACATCTTACATCCATTTTAATGATATATTGATTTTAGTGAACATATATATTATTATAGTAGACACATTTATTGGATTTATATTCAATTTAAATATGCTGTTTGAGGTTATTATAAGAAATTTGAAGATTTTGGACCGTGAAAATTCTAGGAGTATGTAGATTGGCAATCGATTGCCTCGAACAAAACTAGAAATTGCCAATGCAAAATAAAATTTGGAATTATTGAAGTGAGGTACATATGTATAATGATCGAAAATGGACTAAAAACTAAAAAGTAATTATTTCCTTGTACTATAATTACAATGGTATTATTCCACTTGGGTTAAAATTGTAGGGGATGTAGTTTTTCATCTCATCGAGGGTGAGTTCTTTTAAAAAAAATAGAATTGTCATCATAACTACGTTCGCCTGCAAAGTTCCAAGTCTATTGGATTCGTGGAAGTGGGTTAAAATTAAGTTTCAAGATTTGAACCAAACATACAAACAAACGAACAAACCAACATACAAACGGACAGAGGAGTGAAGCTAAATAAAATCGTTTAAGAATGTTATAAAGTAGGAAATTGCTTGTGAGAATCAATATGAAAATTCAGGCAACCCTTTGCCATCGACTAATTGTAAGTACATAGTGCCATTTGGCAAGATGAAAATGAAACTAAAGTGATACCTACATTTAAACCAAGGTGGAAATTAATGGAATTTATTTTATACTAAGAATTATTTACTCTGTAATAAAATAACACTCCATCAAATACAATTATTTTAATGCATAATATACATATTATTTGATGATATTAATAATGACCATTCACCACTAGGTCATAAAAACTGCCAAAATAAAAAATTATTAATTACAGATTTCTCCTTGCTCTGATTGTTAATACAAATTTATTTTAAGTATTACAAAGTTATTTAAGTATTTTTACATGTAAAGATTGTGGTCTTGGATATTGAGTATTTCAGAATTTTATAATGAAGATACAATAATTCACGAGATAAATTCCTTCACAGTAATATCATACTTCATAGTAAAATGATATGTTTTAAGTAATTAAAAAATATTAGCATTTTTTAGCGTCACGTCGTATTGATTGACTCCTCCAAAAATAGACTTTTCATTTACATTTATGAACCAAATACATAGGTACTGCGAAGAAATATTTTTGAATTTCGGGGCGTTCTAATTTACGGCCAGATGGCGGAAGGCAGATCTACGAAAACAACTGGCTAATAAAATTAGATAAGGAACGATGTAAACGAAACATTTTATACAAATGATTTTAGACCACACGAAAAATAAAACGTTACCCTTGTTTCGCTGGTCAAACAACACTCGGCTAATATATGCTAATTCATATCGTTTACTGATTTGTATTCACTCATAAATAGAAATACTTTTAATGTTCCAGATGAAAAGTTGCCATCACTTCTTCCAACTGTAACTTTTCACTAGATACTCACGATTTTATATTTTATATTCACTTTTCCTGCTGCAAATATGATTTTATTAAAATTTTTATTTCAAAGCATAAGACACGAACAACATACACTATGTATGTATATATACGTACACTCTTTGCTTCACACACGATTTACATTAATGAAACAACGTCGCAATTACTTACTATTAATTTATTTCAATTAATTAAATACTGCGAAATCCTATTTCCACTGGAATAAATTTGTTTTGGGTAAATATCGAATGTGCAATTGTTGCCTCGCACAGAACTGTAAATTCATTGTTTCGTTAAACACAATACGTGCTGTTTGCATTTTGTCTCGGAATATTTGATTCGTGCGGGCTTGATTTAATCTAACGAAATGGTGAAGCAATTATTTGATATTAATTTAGTTCAATTAATTACCCGATGGAAATTTCTCTCTGATATTATAATTACTAATACATTTCCATTATACATTCATATATTATACTATAAATTTCCGACATCAATATAAATTGGTGATATAAAAATCACAAAGAAATACATTAAAAAGTTACCATATTACAGATATCTAATACAAGATATGTCAGAATTATAGAATAAAGACTTTGATGAATAAAAGCGAGATAGAAGGGGATATGTATTTTGAGTTTTCAAGAGTTCTTTTGTGCTTGTACCTTCCATACATTCCGTTTCAACATAAATTGGAATTATTTTTATAACCCTAGAATGACGTAGACTTTGAAAAATCACCTACTTACGTATCACTGGAAGTTTTCGCAAATATTCTATGCAGGTACATAATGCGTTAGAAATCCCTAGAAACATTAAATCTTCTCTCTCATGTACCTGTGTAGAGGTCGATTTGCTAGATTACTCAGTTTTGGGCCAATTTCTGCTTATTCTTTGTTGTACTATACTTTCTAGTAATTGCTTCTTAATTTAAAAACGTAGACAAATGCCAAAATAATATACAAAAGTCTATGTCAGAAAAATGATCAAAGCAAAGATAAATAAATAATATGTCTATGGACAGAATTTAAGAAGCGTCAATATCAAAATTGACACTTTTGACTAATTAGCGTTAGAAATTTTGCAAAAAAAATTGTATACCTTTTGTTCATAATTAGGTAATTTTGCAAAATTAAAATTAACATTTACGTCGACCCTGTTTCAACTCACCCACAGATGTAAATATAATACTTGTTCTAGGTGTATTGAGTTTTTTGAGTCTTACGATTAATGACCATACTGTACTCAATAAATTGAGTAGAAAAAATTCACACTCACTACACGTTGTAGTATTAACCCTGTCGGAGTTATTATCCTCAGCGCTGTAAAAGGGAAACACCTTCTAACTCTGACAAGGGCTTGATTTGTCGACCCATGTTGACTAAGCAATTCTTGCTCAGTTGAGTGAATACTAAACACTCTCTGAATCCTGAACCTCCCCTTCATTGCCCTGTATAAATAGAAGGGTGCAAGGGTGCATTTATTGATTGGTGCAATGAATAATAAAAAAAAAACAGTAAGAATGAAAAACGTGAGCAGTGCGATGTTATTCAGGGATGTAAAAAATATATCTCATAGGTACAACAATTTTGCAAATTCTACACGCATTATTACTTCGTGGTGCATAAAAAAATGTGACGATTTTCAGAATTATTGCTGTTTTCGGTCAATAAACTATTAAAGTAAAATTGGAAGCAAAAGCGTTTAACATACATTAATACATGTATTTGATACATGTACATATACAGTGCTTTCTCATAATTAATATTAGTCTCAAACATTTAAATTGAAGGTCCAAACAAAAATTATTGTAGTTATCTAAAGAAGGTCCAGTAAAATTTCTCTTCACACTATTATTTCAAAATTTTTGAAATAGCTTTGAAATAAATTCGATATCTATTATAAATAGACCATTAGTATTTTAATACACAATTTAAAAAACATGATTTTTCAATAAACTCGAGAGAACAGCAAACAGTGCAATAGTTATAATATATCAGGACTGATAGAGCACAGAAATTCATCTGGACTCACAAGAGCGATAATAACTACAACCGTATGTCCATGATTCGAAATGTCATCTGAACAGCAATCGTCACGAAATAATTTGTTTAAGTAGTCCTTCGATCCACGTATCTTGCAGCTCAAAGGACACGCACGTTCGTGTTGCACCTACTAACGCACTATCAATCTCTGTCAAAGTCTTGAATTACTTTATATTGTACATGTATATGATACAGTCAAAGCGTTAATTCAGCGAATGTATACAGTCACTACCTACTTAGTCAATAAATGAACACACTGGCGCGATTGGCTAAAAAGTATTCAGAAGAAATGAAATTTACATGACGACGTAGGGAAAGTATGCACAAACAAAAATACTTAAATTTGAATGGATATTTTTACTAACAGAACCTATAAAGCAAATGCGTCAATTTGGATTGAGGAAGGGGGTCTACATATATATGTTAGGGTGGTCCTTACTTTTCAACTTTAAAATCTGTATTGTCTGACCCTCTTAAAATCTTCTATTTGACAAAAAAATATCCTCGTGTTTTTTATTTGTATATTTTGATATATAAAGGTCGCTCAAGGACTTTATATTTCGCATGTACTACAAGTTTGGCAACTGCGACTTTCCATAATTGTCATTTGTCAATTTTAATGAAACGGGGCCCATATTTATATATCAGAATCCGAAATCATGCTTTCATCTATGCGTTTAACAACCTGAATAGAATGTACGTCAAAGTTTGCGTCTGCATCTGATTCGAGAGCTGCTGATGAGAGAAATTTAAATGTATATATAAAGCCTTATGCCACAACACAATACAGTATACACTCGTTATAAACCCGTTTCGTCTATGCGATGTGCGCCCGAATTTTAATGTTATACTCTCACTTAAAAGTTAAAAAAATTATTTTGTTCTTATTACAAAAATTTCTATCAATTTATACCAAAATAGTAATATTTCAATGCCATTGAGCGACCTTTAATCCTTAATATATTTTAACAAAATTTTAGACGAAATTCTTTTAAACTATTTGGAAGCTTCTGAGAGGGTCAGAAGAAAATTTTAAAAAACTTCATTTTTTTACCATACATATAAGGACCACACTAATATATGTATATTAATTTTTATTTAATATTATTTTGTAATTTATATGAATTTCTTATAAATAAATTCGTATATATAAATTAGACGTAACTACATATTGCAGATGTACCGTTACATTTGCGGAAAGGATTTTATCATAAGAAAATAGATCTTAAACCATTCAACTTTTTCCTCACTTTTTCTTAACTGCAACCACAAAAAGGATATAATTCGTTCTGGTTGCATGGACCACCCTGTATAGCGTATTTTATTAAGATTTTTGTCTAACAGTATGTAACTGATAATCGTTTCAGAACAAGTAAGCTTTTTCAGAAATTGTGAGACTTGCAAGGGAACATCCCGAACCCTGAAATTTAAAAAATCTGAAACTTTGTGAATATGTAGGGAATTTCCTCCTGATTACAACGCAATTTTTGTTTGCTGCTCAAATTAACTCTAAGGGGGTGGAATTGACCCGTGAAAATCCAGTTATTTCCCGATTTCGTGTTACAATTCGTGAACTGTAAAATAATTTTTGTACCAAATAATAGCTCTAATTAAAAGAAGTAACTTTTGTGTTAAAACTTTTTTTCTACCTCTTACAGTTCGCGAGTTATAACACAAAATTGGTAAATAGCCGAATTTTCAGGGGTTAATTTCACCCCCTTCGAGTGAATTTGGACAGCGAACAAAAATTGCGTTGTAATCAGGAAGAAATCCCCTATATATTCACAAAGTTTCAGAATTTTTTGAATTTCCGGGTTCAGGATCTTCCCTTGTTATCAAGTTTAACGTAAGTTTTCTCAGTTGAAAGCAGAGATGGGTAAAATTATTATTTAAAAAATTTCGTATAACTAATAAAAATCAAAAAATTATTCATCACTAGTCGAATAAAGTTAACCCGAGTTAACTTTAATTAACACCAGGCCTCAATGCCGCAACGCGCCCTGGTCCTCGGCGGCTCGAACGCGCGCCAGAAAATTATTCGACGCTGAATACACCATCGAATAAAGTTAAAGTTACAGTTAAAGTTACAAAATTTATTCGACGCTGAAGTTGAAACTCGCGACGAATAAAAAATTAACTTTATTCGTCGAATAAATTCTCATCGAATAAAAAAGTTAACATTATTCGTCGAATAATTTAAAGTTAAAGTAATTTTTATTTGATCCTTGTTTAAATAATTTTTTATTTAGTTAATTTCCGACTCTGGTTGAAAGTTAATTTTATAAATATACAAGAACGAGTTCCGCGAATCGCGAGTAAACAGTGAAATTACACAGGTTTTAATACGACTGAAACCAGTTCATCTGCTAAATAAATTTAACATCTAGTCTAGAAATAAGTTTAGGAACCACTTGTAACAACACGGTAATATTCTTCATAATATTCATACGTATATAATATCTGCGAAAGTTTTCAAAATCGGTTTCTTCAAAAACGAAGAAAAATACTTTCAAACAAAAATGCAGTTGCGAATGAATTTTTTCAGCTACAGAATGCTTGAAATATTCCTAGACAGATTATAAATTTAATAGCTAGTCCTTTCATTTCATTAATATGGCTGATAATATTCTTATGAAATGAAACGATGCAATTCATTCACAAGGCATTCCACGAGGCATCGATTCAGTTTTATAATAACCTGCAATAACCGAGCCCATGTGTTATATGCATGGGTGGTTGTATCTGATTACTAACAAAGTCATTCGATAAAACTCTTAACCTACACATTTCGTGCCATTCGTCCATTATCATGGTTTCACCAAGTCGGAAAGATAACAGTAGTAGAAATCTGAACAGAAATTACATTTCTTTCTATTTTTTTTAGAATATAATTTCAGTCATATATTTTCGATAAAAGATATGGAATTTTTTAAACTTTGAAGAAAAGAGTTAGACAGTACCTAAACGTTTCATTCGAATTTGAAATGAAAATAAGAATATAAGACTTCATTTTAATGACTAATTTATCGATCAAGTAATCAATCACTCAGGCCTCTTCGAGTTGGGACAATAACAAAAAGAAAAGAGAAAATAAGTTATATTAATTCAAAATTTAGAGATACTGGCTCGTATTTAATACATTGATAGCCAAGAAGGAAGTAACGCATATCCACTGTGTTAAACGAATAGAATACACTATTTAAAATTTTGTTAGAAAATCAGGTGGGAACTTTTACCTTTTCCAAATACTTAATCGTAAAAACTAAAGATTAAAAGAGTAAAAATGTGCGCTTATGTTTGGATTTATTATATAGAATACAATTGACCTGTCATTATAAATTAATCACGATTTCATGTTCATTTAAAAATGCTCATATCAAGCATCTGGAACGCGATGCTCTTGCAAACCTTTCAGTAGTGCACTTTATGTTGTTATATGTGTTATGCATTAATGTCTAATATTGAACCGAATAGTCTCTCGAACCCTTTGCACACCTTTCGTTTAGTAGTGTATACCACTGACTTTCCTCGCCGAACGGTTCTCGTAAGCCCAGGTACGTCATGATACGTCACGAATGTTTCAATATCAAGTTAATTCTGTGGATACTTCTTTTTAACCGACTTCGAAAGAAGGAGGTTACTTAATTCGTCACGTATATTTCATTATGTATGTATGTATGCATGCTCACGCATAACTTCCGCATAGGTGCACCGATTTCGACGATTATTTTTTTATTTGAAAGAGTATGAAGATCCGGTGATACCATGTTAATTGTTTTTTAGTATTATCTAGATTCTAGATACTCTAGAATTATGTAGAATTCAAGTTTTAATTTATGTTCGCGCATAACTTTGTAACGCGTGGACCGATTTGGATGATTTCGTTGTTATATGGAGTATGTCCCCCAATTAGTATCACGATAAATCTCTTTTAACCGACTTCAAAGATAACTAAAAATTAAAAAATAATAAACTTTTTTTAAAAAAAAAAAAGTAAAAATCCGACTACCAAGGTGCGCTAAAAAGGATAAAATAATTTTTTTTAAAACGGTGCCAAAATAGAAACAAAATTAAATCATTTTCTAAATCTTTATCAATTATAGTCCATTAGCACACTAACGCCCGAATCAGAGCGCGAAAAAATTTAGTGGGGCGTCACGCGTCCAGCCGATTTAATTTTGTTTCTATTTTGGCACCGATATCAAAAAAATTATTTTATCCTCTTTAGCGCACCTTTGAAGTCGGTTTTTTACTTTTTTTAAGAAAAGTTTATATAGTGATAGTCTTATTAAGTAAAAATGTCAACCAATTACATCAATGAAGATGGTGGAAATTCGAATTGTACAAAACGAAAAGTTACCTGTCTCATGCGCCTTCTTTAAAAACAATATTCAGCTCAAATCTCCAGCATAAATCCTTTGAAAGCAAAATAAGATGGGCTATCTAGGTATCTTTGACTCTGCTAAATAATGCATTGTTGTCAACATATACTTTTTAGTAATTATTTACGAAAGGATAGTCTTCGTCGATTCGATGACTTTGAAATATGTTGTTAAGGTCATCATTCTGAACAACTTTACCCGATACCTGTTACCGTCGCTCGACTTTAGGTTTTGAGATATTCGCAAAAAACTCTGATTGGTAGTTACTTGATTGGGATTAGATTGGTTTAAGAAAAAGTTATTCCAGAATAAAAAAGATCATCAAAATCGGTCCATATGCTGAGGAGTTATACGGGGACAAGCATATAAATAAAAAAAATACATACGGGTCGGATCTATAACTTCCACCTTTTTGAAGTCGGTTAAAAAGCGATTAAAATTCCGATAAGAAGACTTTTCCATCTTTTAAACTTCCTATAATGCTGGGGCATTAATAAAGTACACATATGTATATCTATCCCTAGTAGCATTTCTGGTTGGCCAACGGTAGCCAACAGTTGGGAATTAGTTGGGATATAGTTAGTGTTTTTGCCTACAAATTCCCAACATAGAGCCTACGGCAAAAAAGTTACGACAGTGTACCAACGAATATTCAATGTTGGACCTACAATTATTATGGTTGGTTAATTAACAAAAAGTTACAACAGTGTGCCTACGAATATTCAATGTTGGGCCTACAATTACTATGGTTGGTTAATTAACAAAAATTTACAACGGTGATTAAATGTCGTCTTATAAGTGTCAGAAAATTTGCTACATCCAAAAACCTGTTATATTCCAAGTTGTGATTTTTCTTTTCTTATTTATAAATACGTAATGAGGACGTCTGTCTTGAGGCGAATGTGAAATTTTAAGGAATGAATTTGAAGGTCGAATGATATTTTGTAGAATATTTCGCGTCACTGCACAGTTTTTATAAACAATTGATACTAGGTATGTAACTAGAAATTAGAAGTGTCTACAAGGAAATGTGTTGGGTAAGTGCGAACAGCGATTGCTTTGTAAGCGGAAAGTTTGGGTTCGATTCTCCTCACCCGCGATTTTTTTTTCCTAAACCAGGCCTGAAAAAGACGTGTTTTCAACGTCTTTTGAAGTTCTTTAAGACACCTTCTGGACGTCTTTAAGACGTCTTTTGAAAAGAATATAAATAATAGGGCAACGGTAGGAAAGCCTACCTTGGCCATCTGTTGTTGGCCCAACCTGAAAAAAAAGTGCCAAATCTAACTGTTGGCCAACTAATATTATGTGCGTGGCCCAACTGTATGCCAACAACAAATGCTACTAGGGATACAATCTATACATACAGATGAATCTCGGGTACTTTTTAAATAATGTTACATGTAATATGATTTCAAATAATAGATATGTTACTTTATTTCATAATTATTTTACTTTCGAAATACATTCATATTACTTCACTTTTGGAAATAATTTTGAGAATAATAATTGTAGGTATATCTAAGGTACCGAAATAACAAAATAATGAATAGTTGTATCTAATTGTTTCAATCACACAGTCACGCTAGTCTCAAAATATAATTCAATTATAAAAATGTTCATATTTACATGACACCATTCGCTTAGATCTATCAACCAAATATAAATGTATATTCCATATATGACGGATAAATGTTGTTAGATTATACACTCTCCATAATTTGATTAAACGCAACGGTACATTTTTGCAAAAATTATCTACAAGAATTCAAATGTGGCGCAGTACTGTCGCATTGGTGCTCACGCTCTCTGCTCGGTTAAGAGCCTTCACGCACTGTTGACCAGTGGCCGCCAACCACTAGGCTCAAGATCAAGAGAATATAATTATGAGCCCTTACGCATGTAGCGGCAGCGACGAGCGAATGGTTTCTGATCTCTTATCGACCAAGTCGCCGGCGACTGGCCGGTAGTGCGTAACGGCACTAAAGACGCGTGAACCATTTCCCCTCCCACATCTTTCGTCACCGGAGACTGGAGCAGATAAATTTTCAAGTTATCAATTTATCATTGCATCTTCATGAAAATGGTACCAGTGAATCCTTGAAAACTTCCTGATCAAAATGAGTCTAAACACAACGTCAGTCAGAGTACTTTCAATGATACATGATACAAATTTGATTTTTAAAAAATGTATAAATGATTCCACTGCAATATCGTTAAAAATAATCCGAATAATGTCGTGTTTTGGCTTATTTTCATCGAAAAAACGTCAGGAATCCATTGGTAATACCTTTAAAAAAGTGTAATGAAGACTATTATTTCAGTAATGCGTAAGAGCCTCATCTTATTTCATCATAAGATCCAGTTCGGTCCTGACCACGCGAGGTAACCGAACACTACTCTATACGCTATTAGGTATTGCGAGGAACTGTACAAAGAATGAAGTTTGACGTGCTTACCGTTCGAAATTAAATATGTTGTTAGTAAGTAACTAATACAGTAACTAATTATAAGTAAAAATTACAAAAGTAAATAAAATCATTTTTTTATTGCTACCGCTACATCTGCTGAACAAGTAGGATAATGTATTTAAAAAATCAATTTTAATTCCATTTATCATTGAAGATACTTGTATGTACTACCGTCCTTAATTAAACTGTCCTATCTAGCATTTTTCATTTTTTGAGATATGTTGAAATATTTGAAGTTTCACACGTCTTTTACCTTTTAAGTAAAGTTAGAAAACTCTACGTGCTTCGTAAAGATTTATAAACAGTCTAATGTATTTAACCTAACTTCTTTCAAAATGGTTCAAATATCTTATCTAAAACAATTAATTAATTGGTACGTTAATAATACATTCCCTACCGGTACACCTATTACAAAAAATTATATTAGGCTATTACAAAATAATGACAACATTTTTTAATTTGAATAAAGGAAAATAAGGATGGTACGAAGTAAATGATAAAACTTCAATTTTCTCGGTTGTTTCACAATGCTAGATAGGACATTTTAACTAAAGAGGACAGTGTATGTGAAAAATTCTGGTACATAAAAAAATTATTGATGATACAGTGAGATATTTTAATTTGAGCTGTTTTTGAAATTTTGCGTTAAAGTAGACCTTGACTATGTTGCAAGCTCGAAATGTAAGAATATATTCACACACAACTGAATTACAAAATCAAATTTTTTATCGTGCATATCACAAAAATTGTAGATATGTATAAAAATTCTTAATTTCTAGCTAAAACACTTTCCAAGGAATCTGTGCCTAAAGTCTTGTATTTCTAAAATTGTTTTGCATCCGTCTAATTGAAAATACACAAAAAAACACCGAGCAATAGTTATAATTCTTGTTTTTAAAATATTTCCAAAATGCCTACGTAACTTTAATTTTTCAATCGTTTTGACCCTTGGCGTGCATGTAATAAAAAAACGCCACTGTAGTAATATTTGTTAATGCGGTCACGCACAAGCGTCTTTAAATTATTTCAATCACTATGTTTCATCATTTAAAAAAAAAGATAATGAAATGCATTATTTAAAATTCCCGTTCTTTTCAAAAGGCAATGATTATTTTGTTCAATTCCAAATAACACAATATTTTGTAAACAAAGAATCTAAATACTCTTTCAAATGGTTAATTCCTCCTTCGATTTCAAATTCCAGAGAAAAACTTGATTCACAATTAATTAAAATTCGAAATGGATAAAAACTATTATATTTTAATTTAATAGTTTTAAACTGTTATAACCTTCCACCAAACAAGGAACGGTTCGAGAATATCAGTAAGAGAATGAATAAATAAATAAATCTTTCATTGGAAACTTAGGGATACCGTAAACTGGGGTGACTTTGCCCGCCCGGGGTGACAATGCCCACTTTTCGGAAAGACTTTATTTTATTTTATTGTGAAGTAATTAGAACATATGGTGATTTGTAATCGATAGCAATAATTTCTCCAAGATCAAACGAAAAAAATAGCGAATTCAATCATATGGTAATTTTTCAGTCAGAGTAAAAAAAGTGGGCAATGTCACCCTGGCGGGCAAAGTCACCCCAGTTTACGGTACTATATAAGTCACATTTAAAGCGCTGCAGGCAAGTTGTAAAGAATTGCAGTTTTGTTTTCCAGGGCAAGTGATCTTATAATCATGAATTTACCCTATCTTGAATTCATATTTGGTTATATGTTCAAAGAAAATTTGCCCAGCTCGGATACAGATGTGTTTCACCGAATCTAGAAATCGAGGATGATCGAAGACGTTCATCGAACCCGGAGGTATTGTGGCACACGCGGCCAAGGCGTTACTCTATATATACGGTGTAACGGTGTGTGCATCAACACGGTGCGCCGAAACGCGACTTCCCCCCAGTTCGGTTCACGTCGCACTATATAGAAACAGATAGGATTTTCGGCGTAAGCGCGCGACTGGGGATGCGCGTCTTTTCATCTGCTGAACGTGACGTACACGTTCGTCTCTCGTGCGTGCTCGTGCGTATTCGTACTGCGACTCACCGGGTAGGGAGAGGACTCGTCGTGTAGGACCACCCAGCGACGAACGTCGCGACGGCCCCCGAAAGACAAGCACGTGGAGTACGGTATCATGGTGACGGCAGCGACAAGAAGGGGGCGTACGATCCGCTCGTGAATGTTGCCTGCCGGAGGGCCTCTCTAATAATCGTCGTTTTCGGCCGTTTGCCCACGTATCCCGCGTTGACGCGTTCAACGGCGTTCGAGCGCGCGTTCCGCCGACAAACAAACGGGTCAGAGATGCCACGATGGAAAACAACAAGAGGCGACCGGCTAGTCGAAAACCACGAGACTCGAGCGTAGCCAGGGGAATCGCGGCCGCTGATTGGCTGACGCGAGTATCACCGCCGTCTGCCGAGCATTGCGCGCAACCGCGTCCAAGGGATCAATGAGACCCGAGGCGAAGAAGGCACTCGCCTAGAAGCACCCGAGCGCTCACGAGCGACCGCGACGATCACCGAAGACGGCCAGGGTGAGAACCGGGTCGCGGTCTCTCGCATATAGTCGATACGGAACGTCGCGTTTAGGGTCGACAATTGCAATTTAGTTCCCCGATAGCCCTCTTCCCTGAAATGAGACCACGTTTCATCGCCCCCTAGGACCGTGTGGCATGCATTCGTCAACTGGCTGATGTTTACGTCGTAATGAGATGAGTACAACTGTTGGTACTCGTCGAGTATACTTTCTATTCGGGCGTTATGGTCGATCAATTGATTGGTCGGATGAACGTTTAATAAAATAGATTGATGTGGTAGGATGTTAGTGGACAATCTCTTAGTGTTTGTAAAAGTAATCGATTTGTTTAAACATAGAGTCTACTATTTCGAAACCTTAACGTTTTTAGTGCTATGATTTGAATGTTCAGCGTACACCATGTATAGAAATTCTACAGTCATTCTTCTTAATCATATTCATGGATGCGTAAGTACGGGCGGTTACTACGGTACGGTTGGTTACTAAACGCCAACCTGTAACCGTAGCACTGAAAGGTTTAAGCGATGAAATGTCAATGTACAGGGTGTTAAAAAATGATGGTCACTGTTTTTAAATGTGAATCTACACCTCTGCATCAGTGCAGATTTATAAAAGAAAGCGCTGCAAAATTGTTTATTGCATTGAAAATTAATATTAATTTTTTTCTTTACATCAACATATTCCGCTCTCTGAAAGGAGACAAACTCTAAAAGGAACCTAAAAGGATGAAATTTTGAGAAAACGGTGCGTTTTCGGTGTATGTTCCCTTTTAGATTTATTCTCTTTTCAGCGAGCAGAATGTGTTGATATAAAATACAAAGTAACATTAATTTTCAATATTATAAACAAATTCGCAGCAAATTTTTTTACAAATCTCCATCATTCCAGAGGTTTAGATTCACCCCTGAAAGCAGTGACCATCACTTTTTTAACACCCTGTACAGTTATCCCAAATAATAAACGACAGCAAAATATGTTACAATGTCAAGTATTTAGATGTAGGATCTACTTGTCACATGTTCCATAGGTTGAAATTGGATTTCCGATATAACGTTTCTAAGTTTGAGGCTGATTTTAGTCAGCAATTACGCAAAAATACGTGTACAAGTGCCAAGGATCTTGGAAGCTTAAATTTAGCCTTATCGCGTGCAACCAGCTCGTTTTTGTGCCGTTAATTGATTCGACCTAAGAAATCATCGTAGTTGTCAGTAGAATATCGAAACTTCTACAAACGCAGCAATCATGCGTAATAGACTGTTCACCGTACTTGATCTCTTGAATGAACTAATTTTTTAGCAATATATTGTGATCACTCTCCATATTTTCAAAATATCTCAGGCTTTTATTATTAATTTTATCTTATTATGTTGATTAATGTGTTACTATTAGAAGGAATTGTACTTTTTGTGAACTTCCGTTCCCCAGCATCAAATATACGAACATTCATCTCATACCATTGCTTTAGCTGCATGAGATTTCAAGACACAAAGGCTGCTTTCAATATGTCACAATAATGTTCTCAACATTTGAGTATTTTTCGTGTAAGTAATAGGTACATATAAGAAAATGAGGAAGACGAAAGTTTCACTATTTTTTATAAGCCATACGAGAACTGAAATCAATTTTTGAAATCTAAAGCCCCTCCTTGTGCCACCTCTGGGAGTGCCCGGTACATTATCTATCGTGTAAGACCCCAGCGAACGCTAAAATCACGAACCAAGATTTTGTCGCTACTTTTATTAGACTCGGACAACAAAGCTTGTTACACCGTAGGGTAAGACATCCTTATCTATCATAGGGAAAACGCTTGGTGTAACCAGTTTGTATAATACAGGTACTACGCTACGTCTAGAATATTTATCTAAGTAGTATTTACAATGCTGCTTGTATCATTTGAAAAGTGACCAAATTGTGGCATAACCATTATGAATAAAGGACTTCAAAAAATGATTAATCATCACAATACTTCAACCGTTAGTGATTTTAGAGGATACACATTTGTGTGCTTGCGACTGGAATTTTGGACGCATACTACCTATACGTTTCCTCCTGATTCAATCCGTCTCTGCCTGTGCCGAGTAAAGATGTTCAAAATAGACTGTTCAACAGTCATTATGATCTGTAACATACAATAGCCATTTTTTATAGATTTTTGTGCGCTGAAAACAAATCCGCAAACCGTTTGTCGTCATCACCCTCAGTTTTTGAGAAATTCAATTTCGAAAAAATGCAAATCTTCAACATTGATGATTTCGTTTTCAACGTTGACATATCTTTTGTGCTCAAACAGTAATAGTTATTATTAACCCTTGCGAACACAACGATATAAGTTATTATTGAATTATAAACATTTAAATATATTTAAACAACGATCGAAGGGAAAAGGACACCCGAAATACACAATTTTTTGCAGATATTTTTCTATAAAACTAAAAGGTCTAAAAGAAAGTCTGACTACTCCACGCGATGGAGCAGACGTTATTCCTCAGGAAACCGTCAACAGCATTGGTAAAACACGTTTTGTTTTCAATACAGAAACGAAAGAGCATGGCAAAACGTGCGGCGCGGGCAGTGGTAATCACGCGCGTTACGCGATTCTGTGACGCTGAGCGGCAGTGGACGCGCCCACCATTGACTACCACTGCCGGCGCCGCACGTTTTGACAAACTCTTTCGTTTCTGTATGGAAAACAAGAGGTGTTTTACCACTTCTGTTGATGGTTTGCGAAGGCAAAATGTCTGCTGTATTGCGTGGAGCAGTCATATTTTCTCTTAGACCCTTAGTTTTTGAAATATATAGAAAGATATCTGCAAAAATTGGTGCATTTTGGGTGTCCTTTCCCCTTTGATCGTTGTTTAAACATATTTAAATGTTTATAGTTCAATAATAACTTAGATCGTAGTATTCGCGAGGGTTCATAAAATTATTTGACGAAACAAACAACCGAATAACTATTACTGTTTGAACACAAAAGATGTTCAAAGTTGAAAATTTTGATTTTTTTTCAAAATCGAATTTCTCGAAAACTGTGAGTGATTGCGACAAACGGTTTCCGGATTCGTTTTCAGCGCACAAAAATCTATTAGAAGCGGCTATTGAATGTTACAGAACAGAAAAGAAGTTGAATTTTGTTGGACACTAATATCGGTCGTAAGTAGGGAATACAATCCCGGCCATTATTTACTATCCCGGGATTACGGGATTTTTTAAAGTCTATCTCGGGATTCCGGGACTAATCCCGGGATTGGGTAATAGAAAATTTCAGTAATTAAAATGATATATTATGTGCTAAAATTCTAAATCTTTATTTAATTCAGGGCTGCGCAAGGAGCTGTTTTCGGCGCCTACTGGCGAGCAACCCTCCTGTCCGGTTGCTAAGTTTAGAATCGGTGAGGAGAACTGCAGTAGTGTATGTGCGTGCTCGTAGGCTCGTAGCGTAAGTATCTATGGCTGGGTTCAAGTCATACCAAATGCACGTACACTACTGCAGTTCTACTCACCGATTCTAACATTAGCAACGGGACAGGCGGGTTGCTCGCCGCTAGGCGCCGAAAACAGCTCCTTGTACAGCTCTGATTTAATGTGAAGAAACTTACTTTCTATCAGTAGTCTGAAACATAAACTAAAATTATTTTTCACAATAAAACAGTAATGAATAATAACGTCTCAATAAATACGAACGAAGAAACAATAAAGCACTTAAAGTATGTATATATCTAAGTACAATGTTTTGACTTTACGTGTTCAGAGAAGTTGCGATCTGCAACTCGCGCGATTTCGAAATAGCGGAAAGTGAGAATAGTATTGAAAAAATAAATATGGTTCAGTTAGTTGTATACGACTTAATATTATTATTTAAATATATCATTATTATTATTGTCCTTATTATTATGAAATGACTATGTTTATTTATTCTGTTTATTTTTATATTTTTCGGGTGTTCCTAAAGTAATTCACATTTTTAAATAATTCCGAAATTCTCGGGATTAGTTATATCAAATCCCGGGATTTTTGGAATCCAAAAAACAGCCGGGATCCCGGGATCCCGTATCCCGGGATTGAATTCCCTAGTCGTAAGCCACAAAAGTGTCCCGACTAAAGGCGAATTCACACATATCAGTTCCGTGACGCGTTAGTGCCTTCAGTGTCAGTGGTAAAAATTTCATTTCCTTGTTTCGAAATGTTGCAGTCCAACTTGTCCGTGCCAATTACTGGCAGTGACACAAAGAGACCATTGACACTGATGGGCACTGAACCGTCGCGGCACTGATATGTGTGAATCCGCTTTAAAAAAGCACCCAGTCATTAAATGAGCTCGCAGAAACGCGTATGTACCCGTTTCTCGTGCGTTAATTGCAACTGAAATCCTCGCGATAAAATGCGTTTAAATGTCGCTTTTACACATGCAGGCGCGTGCATGGCTCGTGAACGTAATTTCCGCCCGTGTCGCATTGCAAATCAACGCATGACTATTACGCACAGGACGACACGAAACGAGTGAGCCTGTGTTACGTCACTAACAAGACGTCGCACGTGGTTCGTCGCACAATGCAAGTGACGAAACATCAGAGCGAGAAAGAGAAGTAGAGGGAGATGTACGTATAAGGTAAAAAGGAGAAGGAGAAGCAGGAAGGAGACAGACGAGTGAAGGGGAAGCGAGAGGGAACGAGTGAATTTCATCATTTAATTTTAGCACGATCGCGTGCAGCCGATGGCTGCCGCAGGGGCATGTCATGGCCCAGGGAGACGCTTGCAATATCGATCTCGACTTCACGCACCTGAAGCGCACCTTCTCCGTGCCCTTCATGCGGAAAGAGGCTCGCCGCCATTCCCGTTCATCCGGCCACATTGACCACCTCTCGAATGATTTACTCTTGCCATGATACAATGATCGTATATTGACTATATGGACGTCAGTGTCCTAAATGATTTCACACGCAACCCTAAGATTCGACCATTCTTTTTATCGCGCATGTACATGCGGGCCTACTTATCTCTGATCTAATAGTCGTTGCATTAGAGAGCCACCTTCTCTCTCCCATCCTCTTCCATAATGGATAATTCCATACATCGGAAATGGCACCTCTGGACTGTCGTATTATGTCACTGCAATGATTGTTTTGGATACTTGTATACGTATGTTATAGAATTTCTAAGTTAATAAAATACAATTAAAAAGAAATTATTTTGTCTTAATCTTCCTTAGCTTAAATCGCACTGCACATAGGCAAAACAAATGATAGGGCTAAATAAAATGTGTGTGCACTTAGTAAGATTTTTATAACCGCTTTTGTGAAAAATGAAGCTCCATATGAAAAATATTTATTCTACAATTTCTATTTAATTTTTTATGTACAATTATTTCGTGACAGATTGTATTACGTATTTTGGACACCTTGCATATTACACTTTATTTTTTACAATAAACTACTTATACCTGATTTTTTATATTACCCTTTAGATACATGGTGAGTCGGCGAGCCTCCTATATAAAAATAAAACCTAAAGTCTTTATAAAATACATTACACATTTATTATTTTAATAACGGATCTTCAAGAATCCTGTAGCAACCCGATATAGGTATCGATTTAAGATTGAGACGCTAATGTCGGTGAATTTGTGCGGAGAAATTTTAAGTTTAAAGATAGCCATTATCTGATAACGAGAGGCTCTGACCTACGGCAATATTTCTTGAAAATGAAAGGCGATAGATAATTCTACAGAGAAACCATTAAGGATACTCGAACGACGAATTTTATAAAAAATTCTCAAGATATAAGAACTTAAAAATATTATTAAAAAATAGCACTTTTCCGGTTGATATACATATTCAATATTATTATAAAAATCGTAGAACAAATCGACTCGAATAGAAAAATTTGGTCTTCTCGAATGGAAGGGTTCACTGTCACTTTTAGTATTCGTACTTTCTCGTGCCTTTTAACATTGCCATTTCATTTCCGTGGGAGGTAAGTACATTAACCGAATTAATTTTTACGCTAGGTTCATCTAATGCTCGTGCAAATGATAGACTGTACGTTCAATAGAACGTTCCATTGGACTCAATATAGCGTGGACGTTATTGAGCACGCTTAATACAATGGCCACAAAACGAACTTCCTTCTGTCATAAATTACGCTTGACGTTGCATTCTGTACAAATATTTAGTCCCCGCGAACGCCGCAGATCGCGGAAATACTGTGACTTATTAACTCCTACTTTTTCCGCGTGGACCGTCAATGTTATTATATATATTATATATGTAATTATACGTTCAAATACTTTAAGATCATTGTTGATCTAAAATCAATGTTGCACTAAATATTCTACCTACTACTCAATGTAAAATCCTCGGTTAAATTACAAGTTTAACTGAGTAAAACATTAATTTCGTCGACGTTAATGTTATAATTCGTTACAATATCGAGTTTTTTAACATTCAATACTTCGAGAGTATTTTCCCCATCTCACTTCCGTTGCTAAAAACTGAGATTTAAAGAACAAATAGATTATAATACATAATTACTGCATTTGGTGCATTGCGCCTTTCATTCTATTCTGCACTACACCTACCCGCAGGTCTGTACAGAGATTTTGGATGATCGTCTTATAAACATTTCGAAATTTCACAATTTTTAATCAAAGATCGATTGAATACTTAAATTAAGTATTACATGAACAGTTAGGTGAGTTTTCCAAATACTAATTTTCCTAAAATTTCGATGGACTAGGATTTACGGATAGTAAAATTCATATTACTGTTAAGTATATTTGGTGTTGACTGTAATTACAATTTAATAAACCAAAGAGAGCGTAAACAATTTCACTTACTCGTAGGAATGTTGCGACGATTTCGTCCGAAATAGTAACCCCGCCACGGCGTGCAAGAGCTTTCGTGGGAACTGCAATGTCCAACGGAAGTCTCGGTAGCTCCACCATGGTGATGAAAGTTCAACTCTTTCGTCCGTATATCTCTTTCAAACTGAAAATAAATGATTCGTCTGAATATAGTGCATCCTAATACGGCTAACGTATAGACATCATTTATATGGAATATTCGAATGCTATAAGATCTTAATTAATTTTAAAACTTTATCACAGCATCCGTTGATGAAAAACATAAAATAAGGCATTTAGGTCAAATTCGCAAATATTGCAGGTTCGTAACATTACTTTAAACTATTAAAATACCATTGTTACAGTTACGTTTGTATTCGTATTTATTTATTTAAATAGATTCGAAATACTTATCGAGCATTTCACATTTTTCACGTCTCACCTTACACTGCAAGAAATGTACCGTGACGGTAAATCGTATTCATTGAATCAGAGAAGATTGATGACGTGTATATGATGACATATATTTTTTCCACTGAATATAATTATATTGGACTGACCAGAAAATTTTGTCAGATTTTTTAATCAAAAGTTAATTTATTATTGTTAAAATAAATTTATTTCTTAATCTGATATAAAATGTTAGAAATTAAAAGACATAACTGTGCAAGCAAAGAAGAAATAAAAGGACTACGGATTATTTTGGCTAGGAATACCTGATAAATTTATATTTGGTATGATAGCAATGAACTTTTAGGTCGCTGATCCTTATCGTTTACAGTAAATACTATTATAGGTACATGTAAAATCTACTTTTGACATGGTGTGTTTCTTTTGTTTACATGTTAGTCCGCAATGAAGACGATTTATTATTATTAATATTAATATTTTCCAAACAACCTAATAAATTGTCGTTACTAAATAAAATATCTTCGAACGTATGTATAAATAAACAAGTTAAACAACAAGACACCTTAACCTCACTCTGGAATTTGTTTTTGACCCAAGAAACGCTGTAACTATATATATCTTAGATAATTTGCTACATACATAAAGTATAAAAAATACTCAACTTCATACAACGTGTAGAATTAATGAAAGAATTTGTCATTAACATTCTCTGTGAATGTAAAAACCTATGTATAGTATGTGTAAAAAATACTGTAATCTTATCTACACATTTAACACTGAATTTTAAGAGTAAATCTTACATATTTGTGATAACGCTTGCCTAGAATTTAAATTTGAATGACGATAGCCAAGGAAAACGAGTTTCGCGCAGCCAGACTGGAGAAACAATCTCAAGTGTCACTTCACTTTTGGCGCCGAGTTCGTTGAAAAGTTCGATGCTACCCAAATCGTAATAGATCACAAACTACCAATTTAAAATGCTGCATTCCAACAGATTATAAGAACCGTTCGTCCTTTTGACGGATATAAACACTCACTTATCCTTCACCGCTGATTCATCTGTCAACATTAGATCACCTTGGCCTCGATATTATAAATTGCGGTGTGTCAGGATTAAGTCGAATATGAACATGATTCGCTCGTTGTTTTACTACTGATAGAGATAGTAAACGGTATACACTGGATTGTATACTTTGTATGTTAAGGTGAAGTCCCACGCGCCGTGGGAACGCTCATGGCTGGCCAAATCGCCAAGCCTGGGCGAGCCGACACGCCGAGCCTGGGCGAGCCGAACCAACTCGCCGAGTCCCGCGTCGTGGGATTTCACCTTTAGAAACGACTTTATAAGGATTGTAAAGAAGTTAGCTCCAGGACCAAAAGGTATAGTCTTCCCCACTCCATGGCCAGATTCTCCAGGAACAGAGTCCCCATTCTTTGGCATTACAGTGCCAGGCCGTTTGCCATATCTAAACTCTCTCTCTTCATTCATATAAGCAACCCTTCGACACCCGATAGCTGGAAGACCCTATGCGGTCGCTAGCCATCGGCCGTCGTCAGGACTATTTAGTCTCATGCACTCTCTATTAGGACCGCACACAGGCTAAGTGGGGCCATCTGCCCTCGATCTCACCCTTAAATTTGGTTACACTTACATATAAATTAGTTTATTGATAGTTTTAATGTCGAAAGTAACGTTACGTATGCATAAGTAACGCTAATCTAACCTGACCGTGACCAGGACAAACTTTAGTCGAGGTTTATATTTAACGGATTTAAGTTTCGGTTTTAATAGGATTAAGTTATTATCAGAGTAGGTTGATTTAACAGTTTTTTTAATTCTTACGTCATGATACTGTATGAATAGGGAGCAGCACTTACACGTAACATATTCACATTTTCGTACAGATGGCGCTGATGGAGACGTCGGTAACTAAAAAAATGTAAATCTAATACCACATACGAGGTATACGCACAGACGAGGTATAGAATAGACCTGACAACCAATGCATTTTTTGTCCCGGGTTTGGGGGTCCTAGGACCTATGGACCTGAGGTCCATGCTAGGACCCCCATACCATTTTAGTGTCAACTGCAACGTTATCAGGAAAATCTCAAAACAGATTTCACACACGAGGTATAGGACAGACGTATCACCTTATGGGAGTTCGTGTTACCATCGACGAAGTATAGTATAGACATATATCACCTTATGGATGTTCGCGTCACCACCCTAACTATGTTACCGACCCATAATTGAGGACTGAATTTAGCGGCCTCTGTTCATGAACAGCGTTCAACTCCAGAACTACTCTGAAATGTGTAGAAAGGCTGAAAGGTGTGTGCGTGCTTGTATACGTGTGACTTGTTTAGAATGAGAATTTGACATACAGGGTTAGAGTTTTATCCCGCAACCCGCGCTCGCGCGAACAGGTAAAATGGCAACAGCGTCTCACGGACACATCCCACCACAACCATGCACCGTCTCGGCGTTCGGAGAGCTGCCAGCGACCGCTGGACAGCAGTGATGCCCGAGCTTCGAGAATTTTCGGGTGGTCTGTTTCAAATTAATGTCGCAAAGAGCTATTCGGAATTTCCCGGCCCGGGTTAAAGAATTTGGGGCCTTTTTCGTATAACTTTTGAACTATAAAAGATATCAAAATGCAATTTGCACCCAAAAATGAGGAAAAATTATTCCCTCTTAATGATGGATAATTTAACATATTTTACGTTTACTTAAATTTTCTTTTATCATTTTTTTAACCATGATTGTTGTGAAAAGCTTTTGCAAACTGTTTATTTGATATTGTATTCAATACTCTTTTTAAAATCCATAGTGTTGATAAACAATAAGCTATTTGTTTCTGTATCATTACTTTCACAAATTGAAAAATTAAATTTTTATTCAATTATGTGTTACGCAATTGCCGCTGCAGAAGAAGAGATGTTAGCAGCGCCTGAAGAAGAAAAACGTTTGGCGATTGAAAGAGACGACTTTCTTCCCAGATCAGGTACCCCTCCCATCCCCGTTGTGGCCGACGGAAGCTGGATGAAGAGATCCTACCGCAGTGGATGTTACGATTCTGCGTCTGGAGTCGGCGTGATAGTTGGCTATCATAAGAAGAAAGTTTTATTTTACGGCGTTTGAAATAAAGTTTGCAGAATTTGTCGGATTGCTGCGAAAAAGCAGAAAGAACTCCGAAAGCACATATGCTTCAAAAACTAGAACACATCTCGAGCATCGACTGCTATGGAAAGCGATGCTATAGTAGAAGGATTCAATACTAGCGTAGAAAAACGTGAGTTCGTTTAATCTACTTTGATTGCTGATGGGGACAGCAGCGTGTATAAGACGAAGATAATTAGTGCACCCGCGGTGGAATACGGGAAAGAATGCGAGAAAATTGCTTGCGAAGAATTGAAAAAGCAATACACAAATTTTGCAGAATGTGGAATTTTCATCGACAGCTGCATTCCCTTCTTAGGAGCTTCACCAGATGGAATCATCGGTCAAGAGGGTATTGTGGAAATTAAATGCCCCAAATCAGCGGAGAACTTTACGCCGGAAGAAGCTATTGAAAAAGTTCTCGCTGTCCGGCGCATGTTCACACGTAAAACAGGTATTTCAATGAGCAAAACGCATCACTATTTTTATCAAGTACAAGGCCAATTACATATTACTGACAGAAAGTACTGTATATTTTGCCCTTGGACCCCGAAGGGACTGAAATCTATAGAAGTAGAGAGGGATGATGCGTTTTGGAAAAGAGAAATAGAGCCAAAACTGGTTCAATTTTATTTAGAATACATGCTACCCGAATTAATAGATAGTCGACATAATAGGTGCATGTGTATTCGGGAGCCTCCATTTATATTAGCAGAAAGAGCGAAAGAAAAACCGAAAAGCTTGAAAAAGCGAAAGAGGTTTCCCTCCGAAAATAGTGAAACTCCGATCTCATCGAACCTGCGTCGCACCGCACTATAAAGTGCAGGACCACTGACTTTGTCAGTGGTCACAAGTGTCAGCAATCGCACTTTTCCTCGCGGATCGTACGATCACGCGAGTCGATCGACGCCGCCGTAACTTTCCCAAGAAAGTGACGAGGGAAATAATAAATTTAATTCACCCTTTAATTTTTTCAGACACATTTCTAAGTTCATAGGAGCAGACAGACGGCATCCGGTTCGGTCAAAGTGCTGATTCCTACGGGCGTCGCAGGTATGCATGATGTTCGACGAATTATTGAAACAAACTTTTACTCTTATACCAAACTTACTGAAATGTTCTTACAGGCAGACTTTCGGACAGCTTATAAATCTACAGTAAAATTTTGTACGCTTATAAAACAACACTTAAGTATTTCCTAATGTATTTCATTATGTGTTACAGATCCATACTGTATTCGTCACATTTCGTTATGAGCGACCTGGCAAAATTGTAGAAAGACCGTCACTGGAGCAGAGGAAGTACACAGAATGAAAGAAGATAATATAATTCTTCGAAAAATATACACATTTTTTATTTGTAATTGTCCATTTCAAGGGGGCGAAAGCTTGAATGTCTTATTTCAATTCTCCAATAAAGCTGGATTGATTTATTGTGATGACTGTAACTTGATTAGAGACAAAACTATTTTTAAAAAATGTTATGTTAAACGATTTTATCAAAAAGGCACTAACAACTAAAAAATAATTCTATTCTTGTACTACAATTTTGATTGTGTTTTTTTAACTTTAAATGAAAACGTGGAGCAGGATATTTCATAACAGAATATGAATCAATTTAGTACAACATCAAGTGTCGAAATGAACTTGTTGCGAGATATCCTGTTCCACGATTTTTTTTAAAGTGAAAATACACCATCGAAATTGTAGTACAAGAAAATAATTATTTTTCAGTTTTTTTAGTGCATTTTTAAAGAAATCCTTTAACATAAAATTTTTTTTATATATTTTTTATTTTCTAGTTTTTAGTGTTTTTGAATTTACATTTCGTAGCACAGAATTCTGAACAAATATCTTTTATTGCTGTATGCAGTTTAACAGTTTGCTTGAACCCTACAGTGCTAAAAGTTGGTGAAGAACATGAGTGGTTGATTTTATGTCGATTGGATTTGTGTTTACGGGTTATTATTTATTGGTGACTGGGTAATTTTTTCACCCCGTGGGAGTTTTTGTCATAATTATGTATTGTCATCCAAACTACGCACCCCTGCAAAGTTTCAGGACAATTGGATGGTTGGAAGTGGATTAAAATTGAGTTTCCAGATTTGAATAAAACATACAAACAAACAGAGGGTCGTAGCTGAATAAAATCGTTTAATGAGACATTCCAAAATATACGTGTTATTAGTACTGATCTCTAGTTTATATTGATAAATTTTTACAACCGTGGAATAACGATTTCGTCTCCTCTTGTCGAAGTCCTCTTGTTTCAAACTTTTCGTGGAAGTCCTAGTTTACCATCCTTTCAAAGTGCAAACTGGCATTTTTACGATGGGATTTATAAATAATTACACAAGAACCGATGCCGCAAATACAGTGTACGTCTATACCAAACGCTAAGAACATATATGCTCTAAGAGCAAACGACGCCAATCCACGCCAATCTACGCCAAACATCAAGCCGCGCTAGTACAAATAAGTAATCTCGCCTACAGAGTGCACCACAAATTGACCGGCTCAAGATGGCTGAAACAGGTGATTCCTCTTCCATCTTTTGTTTTAACCCCCCGCAACTATGCACCGTCCTTTACGTCCATGGCCCTAGGGCAGTCAGTGCGCCCTCGAGCTTGATCGTGGTATGATCACTATCCACACCTCGGTATAAGGTCTCGTGGTGAGGAACTCTATGACTGCAGAGGCCGTATGCCCGTTACAACTACAAGCATACTCGCGATAGATATACAAGACCAAGTTAATGTTAACAAATTTGCATACTTAAATTTGAATATTTTCATTTGAAGATATCTAATAACATGTATACAAATACAGTGAGCCACAAAAGTATTCGGACACCCTTTAAAATAGAATAACTTTTATAAAATTGGTCCAAATGACTTGAGTTTTTTACTTATTACTACTATTATAGCTTTGAACCAAATTACTATTATTGCATACAAAAATTTGAACACATTTTTCAAATCTTAGTTAATAAACGTACAAAGTTTAAAATTATAATACTCAATACTTTTCTTTTAAAAAATTCCTCAAAATGTGCCTTATTTTTGGAGCGTGAAACTCGGGAGAGCCCTGCGGCAGCCTGTATTACACACCTAAACGTTCCCCTCCCACTACTCCAGTCGCTCCCCACTCCGTTGCCAGACTCGCTTATCCTTGCACGAGCTTGGAGCTCGAGGTTGAGGTGAAGTCGAACTCAAATGTGCGCCCTCGCCCGGAAACGGGGGTCCTGGGCATGCCTGGTCTATGTACAGGGTGATCCTCTAGTGACGCCTGTCCAAGAGATACCGCCTGGTACCGCGTGGCGAGGATAACCCCCCGCAGTGCCTCATCGAATTTTATGTCTTTCGACTCTTGAAGGGGTTGGAATGCTATTAAGAAGTAAGAAATGTCCAGGATTTCCGCATTTCTCGTCAGATCTTTGTGAAAACGACGCCAATCGATTCCTTATGTTTCACCGATGAAACCGACACCAAGAACGACGTAATTTGGATCATAATGAAGGAAATTCCACGAAAAATTGATTTATATCTTTTCAAGTTGACTTCGTTAATAATAGTCCGATTTACATGAAATTTGGTATGATTTTCATCGGAAGAACATGAGGAATCCATCGGTGTTACTTCCATATTGATACGATAAAGAATAAATGGAGAAGAGGAATTTTTTCAGGAATATTTCATTTCTGAAATAGGTATGAATCCTTGCTCGACCGCAGCGATTCAAGGTCGGCGCCCCGCAGTCGAGGGTGAAATATTCATTTCAGCGTATTAAGAAATTCTTTTCTTCTTCGCATCGACGGGAAGTGACACCGATGGATTCCTGGCGTTCTTCCTATTAAAATCATACCAAATGTCATGCAAATCGGACTACTTTTATACAAGCAATTTGTATTCCTTATGTAAAAGTAGTCTGATTTACGTGACAGTTGGTATGATTTTAATTCGGAGAACGCCAGGTGTCACTTCCGTTTCGATACAATGAAGAAAAGGGGTAGCAATCCGCAGACTGCGCGTGGTTCCGCCTGCGTCGCCCTCTCTTGAAGAGACCCTTTTCACAGCAATATCTGCTTCCCACGATCCACCTTCTCTCGCACGGAATACGTCAACGCGTGCTTTTGTTTTGAAATTCGAGCGTGTGTTTATACTTGGAAGATAAGGGATCCATCTCCAATTTGAAGGGAAGACGACGCAGGCGGGGTCACGCGCATTGAACGGACAACACTTTTCCATCCTTTGTCCCTACACGAAGCGTATTGATGTTGGATAATACTTTTTAATTACTATATTGGTGGCATTTTTCTTATTGCCCAGCCTTTCGGCCTGCCACTCCTGGTGTAGACTATTGGTACCTAGGTATCTCATTCAAGAGGCAATGCCTACCGCATTCCACCCGTGGCGCGAAACAAGACCACCACTGGTGCTTCCTATTCGAGCGGATTTTCTTCCAGTGAAAACTAGTAAATTTGCAAGCGCAATATGTCGAAAACCATTTGAAATAAGGTGTATACATTACAGGTTATTGAATTTGTCTTGAAACACACTATCAAGTGATCTCTAAAAAAGATATAGATCCATTTATAAAACCGAACTTGACCATCGTACCTCTTAAAATAATTCGTCTGCGCTAATAAATTTGCCCCCCCCCCCCCCCCAAACCATGCAATTCCATATAAACATTTGTTTTCTATCTCGAATACGTTAGGAAATATTCAGTCCATCATCAATACGTCTCGTGGAGAGACACAGAAAGAAAGGGGGTAGTCCGCTGCCTGCGTGGTCCTCCCTCCAAATTAAATACGGATCCCTTATATGTGGAGTATAAACACGCGTTCGGATATCGAAACAAAAGCACGCGTTGACGTACTGGGTGCGAGAAAAGGTATGCCACGGGGAGGAGATTATATTATGACTAATCGGACCTGCATTCCTTGCAGGCGCCAAGTTTCCACCTCTTCATAGTACCTAATATCTTCTCCCTATGGCCCACCTTCTCTCGTACCGAATACGTCAGCGCGTGCTTCTGTTTTGATATTCCAACGCGTGTTTATACTCGAGAGATAAGTGATCTCTCTCGAATTTGTAGGGAGGACTAAGGAGCAGGTCATACAGCACACTTCGTTGCAGTAACGTTGCTGCAATATTGCAGTGGCAACGCTTCTGCAATGTAGCGCGCGTATCGAAGTGCAATGTTCCAGTGGCAACGCCCCAGCAAAATTGCGTACACATTGCCGTGCAATATGACTTTGATAAAATTTATCGAAATATGTACATGACATCGAGTGGATTCTACAACGCGTTTCATTTAACTGGATACGATAGAATATCTCGTTGACCGGTGAAGATATGAAAAAAGTGTTATCGCGAGAGTTTGTACATGAAATTATAGAAGAGATTTGAAGATCAATTTAATTTTTTTAAACAGAGTAGGTACTATATATTTTAATGTCTGAAATTATTATTATTATTAAACGTCTTTATTGCACAAACACATATATACAATCAAGCAAGAGAGAAGAGAGAAAAAAAAGACAAATGCAAAGGTTCAGTCTAAAGACTGTTTACCAACCTAACCTAAAATAACACCGTGTGAAACTTGTAGTACGCACCTATAGTGTTACAAAACCCTAATGGAATTTGTCAAATGAGCCTTCGTTTTTGAATAATTACTTAGTCGGCCATACTGCCCAAAACGTTGCAGGATCATTTGCGGCAATTTTGCCGGAACGTTTCAGGACTACATATCTGCAATGAGTGAACCTGCAACGTCTCTGCAATGATGTGGTGCAACATTGCAATCTTGCACCGCAATAATACCACAATGTTGGGGCAATGTTACGGTGCTGTGTGGGCGGGAACACGCGCAGTCGGCCGACTATCCCGTTTCTTCCTCTGTCGCACCGCGAGGCGTACTGGTACTTCTGAGAGTGAGAAGTCGCAAAAATTACCCTTACGTAATTTAAGAACGGCTTCTTATTGTGTTAGTGGAGGGAAATGACACATCTGATTCCCAAAAGTTAATTAAGCCGGTCGGCCAGAGCGTCTCGCCAGCGTCCCAGTTTATAACCATATTGCCCTGCGAATCGGTGCGGCGGTTAACAATAGTGCCTACCTGCGAATCCGAAGCCATCGTACCATGTTAATATACCGATTAACTCATTGTCAGACTGACGAATGCCTAAAATTATTAAAGACGGCACCAAGTTCTTGATTGCCCTTTAGAATTGCTGGCAAACAGATATTTTCAAAACATTCTTGGGAAAATATGAACTTACCGGTCGGAAACAACGAATGAATTTTCGCTTGGCTCTGAGGCCGCCTTTGTCCCAACGCACCGTGGACGTCAATCCCAAGAACAGAAAAAAATTCAACACGCCATTTTATTTAATCAAAGCGCCGAATCCTATCAAGCTACTCTATAAAAAAAGTTTATCGTTTTTTTTTGTCAAAGATACCAAGAAAACTATCCTGACCTACTGGATCTGAAGACGTTGATAAAAAGTTGAAATCATCTTCGTTTGTATTGCAATGAGAATATTTTGAGCGTATAATCTTTTCTATACTTTTTAAAACCTTTATTTCTGGCTTTTTGGGTCCCTTAACCCAATTAGCCGATTGCAAGGTTGCCCAAATATTGTATAATTTCGTAGGAATGTAGGTATTAACACTTTGTGAACAGTACCTATTTAGTATATTGGTACCGGGATAACATGGATACAGGTTTACAAATACAGGGTCACCATTTCATCTTGCAACCCGCGCTCGCACGAATAGGTAAGATGGCAACAGCGCTTCACGGACGCTTACCACTACAACCATGCACCGGCCCAGCGTTCGGAGAGCTGCCAGCGGCCGCTGGACAGCAGTGATGCCCGAGCTTGGAAAATTTTAGGATGGTCTCTTTCGAATTAACGTTGCAAAGAGCTATTGGGAATTTCCCGGTCTGGGTTGAAGAATTTGGGGCCTTTTTCGTATAACTATTGAACTATAAAAGATATTGGAATGCAATTTTCGCCGGAAAATGAGGAAAAATTTATCTCTCTTAATGGATAATTTAACATATTTCACCTTTATTTAATTTTTCTTTTATCAATTTTTGTAACCATAATTGTTATGAAAAGCTTTTGCAAACTGTTTATTTGATACTGTATTTAATGCTATTTTTAAAATTCATGGTAATTGATAAACAATAGACCAGTTGTTTCTGTATCATTACTTTCATAAATTGAGAAATTAAATTTTTATTGAATTATGTGTTAGTTCTGCAGACCTCAAAATCTATTGTTCTAGTTATTTTTTTATAATTTTATCCTTAATGCAGTGCATGCATAGATCGGACGTAGCGGGTAACTAATGGGATGTGTCTTTGATTGTAGCGGTGTTTGAATTTTTTTCTACAATTTTTGTCTGAATATTTTAACCTTTCAGCTACTCATATACTGCCACGCCTATACCGGCTTCCGTTATGGCCATTTTTTGGAACGATACACCATTATTGTGGCTTTTACATGCAGGTGGCGAAAAATCTCTTCGTACAGGGGTATAGCGCTGCGGTCAACCCTGTCGTAACTAAAATTTTTTTAAATTGAGGCGGTTATGAGACCAGTCGACATTATTTTCAAACCTCATTACAGTAATCTGGGGTGCGAGTGGTAAACCGATCATAAAAGCGGAGCGCGCGGCTAGATTACCTGCCCTGGGAAATTCTGAATAGCTCTTTGCGACGTTAATTTGAAAGAGACCGTCCTAAAATTCTCGAAGCCCGGGCATCACTGCTGTCCAGCGGCCGCTGGCAGCTCTCCAAACGCTGGGCCGGTGAATGGTTGTAGTGGAATGCGTCCGAGAGGCGGTGTTGGCATTTGCGTCTGTTCGGGCGCGCGTAGGTTGCAATTTTAACGGATGACCCTGTATATATACCTATAGATCTGGTTAGACCAGAGACCAGAAATAAGTTATTTTTTAAATTTTTTCGAAAAAAATCATTGAGAAAAAGGTCATTTTTATTCAAATGGAAGTCAGTCTTCATTAAATACTGCATAAATTTTCCAAAATATGAAGTGATTAAAAAATATTAAGACTTATCTGTTTTGGTTACTGATAACCATTATTGTCGACCGAAATTTTTTTTGGTCCCTAATAACCGTTATTGTCAACGAAAATATTTTTGGATCACTAATAAGTGTTATTGACGACATAATTGTTTTTGGTCACTAATAACTGTTATTGACGACGGAAATTGTTTTCGGTTACGAATAACCATTATCGATGACCAGAATTTTTTTTCGGTTATGAATAACCATTATCGATGACCAGAATTTAGTTTGGTTACGGTATAACCAATATGAATTACGGGATTTTTTTTCGGTTACGGTATAACTATTGAACTATAGAATATCTGGAATATTGTGAATATTAGAAGCCGCGGCGCGCTGTTGAAAAGAGATAGTTGCACTACGTGGAATGCTGTTTCACTCTTACACACAAGTCTATATACCTGCCTATACTCAAATTTACTACAGGATAGAAGTATATTTACTACAGGATGGTGTATAATACAGGATAGACTCCCATTCAATGCCACTATCTCTCTCGGCCTGGCCAGTCCGGGTTTTTCCGTCCATTGTTCGCATTCCAGATATTCTATAGTTCAATAGTAACCGAAAAAAATTCTCGTAATTCATATTGGTTATACCGTAACCAAAAAAATTCCCGCAAGATATATTGGTTATACCATAACCAAAAAAAATCTTGCAAAATATATTGATCATACCGTAACCAAAAATAAATTCCCGCAAGATATATTGGTTACACCGTAAACAAAAAAAAGTCCCGCAATAGATATTGGTCATACCGTAACCAAAATAAATTCTAGTCATTGATAATGGTTATTCGTAACCGAAAAAAATTCTGGTCATCGATAATGGTTATTCGTAACCGAAAACAATTTCCGTCGTCAATAACAGTTATTAGTGACCAAAAAATATGTCCGTCGACAATAACGGTTATTAGTGACCAAAAAATATTTCCGTCGACAATAATGGTTTTTCATAACCAAAATCATTTAAAGAAAGATATAAATTCTTATACCATAAGTTTTAGAATTTAGGTTATAACAGTTATGGTCTCTGGGTTAGACTTAATATATTCAATTTATCCATACTTCGTCCATGGTTCGGGATAGACAGCGGTTACAATCTCTGATTTCTTCCAACTAACTCTGAGAGCAGTGATGCCAGAATCGTGGGACGCAGGACCAAACGCTTACCCCCACTATGACCTACCGTCGTCTCCCACTATGCCCTACCGGCGCCCCCACTTTCTTCCAACCGCACTGTACACAAGCATATTTCTAGTCCTATCCGTGTGAGCTGCCTGTTGGGCTGCTGTGGACTGCCGAGCACTCGGACAGGGGTAGGGATATGCTTGTGTGCATTGCGATGGGAAGAAAGTGGGGGGCGACGGTAGGCCATTGTGGGAGACGACGGTAGGTCATAGTGGGGGTAAGTGTTTGGTCCCGCGTCCCACGATTCTGGCATCACTGTCTGAGAGAAAATGAATACCATAACCTCACTAATAACCTAACTAATTCTCAGATAGTACGCAACGTTAAAAACGTTGTGTAGATGGCGCCCATGTAGTTTCTAAGTAGCACAGACGTCTCGAAAACGTCTATGAGACGTTCGGAACGCCTCCAGAAGACGTCTTAAATGCGTCTTAAAGACATCTTGTTACAATTCGAATACAATCCTAAATTCAAGACATTCAGACGTTCAGACCTGAAAAATACGTAAAATGGATGTCTTTAAGGCATCGTGTGCTGTGTGGAGCAGGGTCCATTATGAGGAAATTGCTCTGGTTTTCTCACCTCGCTTGCGAAATGCTTGTCACAAAAAAAATGTTACATATATTAAATCACAATGTCTTTCTATTCACTTTCACTTGTGTGTCTTAATGCATAAGTAACCCTTTAAACGGCAATAAGTTATTTTTCATCTCTGTACCGATGTCTCATTCAATTCTCAGCACTAATTACGTTGTCGTTTTAGATCCTGTAAGCATATAACACTCATAATTGAAATTAAAACACTCAATCTTCTTCTAACTGATGTACATACTCCGAAAAATTGAAGTGCCAATGTCGCTAAAACTATAATGACATTACGACTGTATCAAACACACCGAATGGCATGAAAATGATAACTGCAGATATTGCGAAGACATTGGGTGAAGAAAGTAGGGAAACTATATACTATATGTAAAAAACGAGAAGAATCTTTGGAGTATAATTCAGGAGAGCAAGAAAGTTGAAAAGAAGAATAATATTCTCGACCTACCTCGATGAACCACCATTAGTTCTTTGCATTCTGCATTTTGCGAGATAACCGCGCATTATTCTTACGAACGGTACCATGTAATTTAGAAATTTCCTTTGAGAAAATAAACACAGAACACAGAAGTTGAATTATTTAATAAAAATTACGCATTCGAGTTTTTGTTCGTTTCACTGTTATCCATACACGCAAGACGGGACGTCGCGATTGAACGCAATCGGATACATTGAAGCGCAATCGAAACTTGGGGCACAGAGTAGCATTAAGACAAATAATTGATAAACGGTACGACAGTTTACATGCAGAAAAGATAAAGTGGCATCTGTAATATTGGAAATATCGTGCTGACATATGAAAAATGCAAAATGGCTTTGTAAAAAAGTACACAAACGTGTTTGTTACGTTTCCTTCGCGAAGAGAATAGTCGAACTTCATGTATGTAGCAATTTTCATATCAAATGACTGCATACTTAATGCGCTTAGGGGGTCGCGTTCGAACCTAAGCCACCATTACCCGAACAAAGTTCATTCTCGACTTTCGATTAATCCGAAGATAGAGCACGATGAAGGTGACACGAGTGATTCTTTACATGCGGTTGTAGCGTACGACACGTTCGCATTTTCGCTGAAGTTACTACTGTATCAACGAAAGTTCATTTTATAAACCTTCAATTTCATTTATGTAGAATTTTCTGAATGACTAAGATAATTTCAGATAAAATTCTCTTCATTCTCGGTACGACGATACTTTTCTGTGTATTATTCACAGTGTTAATCACATACGGTACGGTTGAGCTTGTAAACAGACGTTTTATATGTTACAACCAAGTACATGGTTTGGGCAACAGGTAGTAGATAATAAAGTGGATAATTCTACATCGCAAAATAAGGCAAAAATGAAGAGTAACAAAATTGTGGTGAATGCTTCATTCTTCAGTTATTAATGTTTAAAAAATCGGTTCAGAAACGTCTGAAACACGGCAATTCCGCGATCATCAGCGGAAACACATGGCTTCATTACATTGCCATTCATTAGTACATATTAGGACACCTAATCTGTATGAAATAATGGCGAAAATCGTTACAAATTTATTGAAGAACTGTAATAAATATTTTATTACGGCCCTTATTCAGTGTTCTAAGGGGAGGGGGGTACGGTTTAAAAATCGATTTTTTTATTTCGTTTTTCGAATGTTCAACCTTTTTGTAATATGTGTTTAAAAGGATCTTTTGAAATTCGTAAAATTTCCGAAGTTATAGGCATTTGAGTAGAGGCAAATGCGTGAGTAACACCCGGCCACTCAGCACTCACGCAAAACTTTAAACGCGTTTTTCTCGAAACAGTGTTCTCAAAATCGGTGGAACCTGTATCTCCGAAAGTTAGTATCCGATTCGACTGAAACCTTTTTTATTTTATAGAATATACTTCTGACTCATGGACAGACCAGTAAAATTGAAAAAAAATGGAAATTTGTAATTTTTAGAGGCGTTGAAATGACGAAAAATGTAGCGAAAAGTGATTTCAAACATCAAGTGTCGTTATTTTCTCAAAAAATGTGATTTTTTGTCATTTTTTCTGGTCAGTCCACGAGCAAATTTCTTGCCCTTTGATAATCTGGCATTGTCTTTTTACTTCAGACCAATGGTTTAGGTACTACAGGTTCCACCGATTTGGATGAATTTTTTGACGCCTCGACTTTCAAGACTCCCCAATGCCGTCTGCAATGATTAATTATAAAACAGAAAAATTATTTCTATAGTTTAAGATATCTCTAATTCAATGCAAGAAATCCCATTCAATTATATTTGGTAGTTTTCCTTTAATTAATTCCTAAAAATCACCTATTTTATGGGCTCTAGACCGGAACAGCCCTTTAAAGTAAGAGCAATGAAAAGTATTCAATCTTTACCAAATATCACATTTTGTGAAAATACAGCAAGTGCCCTAATACCTACCTACTTATGAATGGCAGTGTATGCACTTATTGTTAGTGACAAATGGATCATTGTTTTTCGACGGAGACTGTAGGTACGTGGCCTCACTAACGCGGAACCTACACCACGACTGCTGATCGCCGAATTGACGTGTTTCAGACGTTTCTGAGCCGAAACTTTAAGCATTAATTACTAAGAAACGAAGCCTCTAGCGCGATTTCGTCACTTTTGATTTTCGTCTTATTTTGCCACGCAGGATCAGCCATTTAATTCTCTACTATCTATTGCCGAACACTCTGTATCCTCGATGGAAGTTGTTGGTCGTGTTGTAGGGCGATGTCAAGATAAAAGACCCACTCATACTTTATGAACGGATTTTTACATTATGTGGAACGTGGCCCGAGAAACGAATGCGCGGAAAATTTGCGGTGGCGATGGTGTACCTGAGCCTGCACACGTTCATGCAATATTGGGATTTGTATGACTACATGGATGACTTCGATATGGTGGTGCTAAACGTGTTGGAGACTACGATTATGACATCAACTTTCGCTGCCTTGATTATCTTGCAACGCAACAAACGTTTGGAGGGTGCGATCATCGCGATGAGAAAATATATCGCGGATGTTTCGTTGCTCGAGGACACGCAGGAGAAACGCGTGTACCATACCCACAACAACGTGGCCTATTTTTTTGGCAAATACGCGATCATTGCCACATGCAGTACTGCTTCTCTGATGTATGTGCGTCCTTTGATAAGAATGCTCCTTGGCTATCAAGGTAACATCATCGCTTGATCGACGAGAAAATTCATGGGCGATCGTAGATCACGAGGGCGAAGATAAATGAAACGTGCCCTGCGCGAATCCGTGTGGGCAGTAGTAGACGACCGTGAGATTCGATGGAAATGGAATAACTTGGACTTACGAGACATGATTACGCGATTCTCAAATTTATACTGAATGATACGATGATTAGTGCAGGAAATCTTAGAATCCCTCAGTGTCTATTATCTCGATTTTTATGAGCTTAGAGTTGCCTCCTTTAGGTTCTACGAGTCTCGAGCTGAATTCTTTGCGTCCTACGAGTTCTGGTCCCTCCTCTCCGAGCGCTACGTATTCAGAATCAATTCCTTAGGATCCTACATGACTCTCTTGAATCTTTTTATTGAGTCCCACGTTACCAAAACTGAAATTATTGCCTATTCTTTTAATTTCTATAAAGAATGTGAAATTTCAGGCAAGTGATGCACAGTGAGTTAAAATGCGATTCTATCTACGCAAAATTATTTTTGTCATTATTTTTTACTGTACGTATATGGAGTTTAAAAGTACTTACTCATTTATTATTTTTAATGTTTTTTCTACTTATTTATGATTATCTTTTGCTGTTTTTGTGAGTAAGAAAAAATACAGGTGTTCTCGATAAAAGTTGATATTTCAAACAGATAAATATTTCAACAAAAATCAGAAATACATGTAATGTATATAGAATAAAATTAGTGCAAGGCATTAAGGAGTGCCGTAATATTTAGTTTTTCTGGTACTGTAATAAATATGTACGTTAATGGGGGATGTCACTGTAACGGCCGGAAAAGTAAGCTATTTTTAAGAATTTTTTCAGGAATAATTTACAGTTTTCATATAAAATAATTATTATCTACTTTTAGTACAATGTCTTAAGAGACTATAAAAAAATAAATAAATATAAAATCATGCATAAATTTTAATATATTAATTAATCTTCTAGAGCCCCACACGCGCTGGTCGAATGTGTGACTCTACTTAACTACGGAACAGCAGGTCCGAAATCAAATTTCATTTTTTTTATAAACTATATGAGTGTAGTTTCCGTTGCACGTGCGGATTCCGTGATCGAAATCAAATTTTTTGAAATACGCTCGATAAACTATCTATCTAATTATTCACGGATTTTCGAAACTCTTCTTCTAAAGCGTACCATTTTTACAAAAATAATTTGTTTAAGAAATCGGTACGTGCAACGGAAACTTCACTCATTTAGTTTATAAAAAAAAAAATTAAATTTTATTTCGGACCTGCTGTTCCAGAGTTACAAATTCGACCAGAGCGCGTGAGAGGTCTAGAAGATTAATTAATATATTAAAATTTATGCACGTTCTTCTACTCCTTTTTTTTATAGTCTCTCAAAATATTGTACTAAAAGTAGGCAATAACAATTTTATATGAAAACGGAAAATTATTTCTGAAAAAATTCTTAAAAATGGCTTACTTTTCCGCCGTCACAGTGGTGTTCCCCTTAATAAAATTTAAGGACAAATTTTGCTGTTTTTTGCAGGTTATTGAGAAATTTATTTTTTTAAGGACATAGCCGAATTTCAAGAAGAGATTTAATTTTTTTACCTACTATCGAGAGGTATCAAAAAGTAATTTGTCGACATTAACATCAGATGTTATTACTATATTGGCAAATCCTGCGTCGTCGAATGAAGAAGATGGCAATTCAAATAAAGAATATATTGCACAAGTTGGTACATGTTTATATTATACGTTTGTAATAATATTTCCTATCAAGTACCTACTACCTATAACACAGATACAATAAGGTAATATTAACTGTTATTGAGAACACCCCTATTTTTACTTACACACAAAAATAAGCAGAAAATAATTATGAACAAGTAGAAATAACATTAAAAATAATAAATGAGTAAATACTTTTAAAGTATGTATACGTACAGGAAAAAATAATGACAAACATTATTTTGCTTAGCTAGAATTGCATTTTAAACGTCTGTGTGATGAGTATAGAAGTTTATTCCTCATATGTCCACACAGGCTATGTTAATAGTACTATGTCTTATCAGCTGCCATATCGAGCGCACATTATTTTCGACTACACCACGGACGCGCGAATTTACAGTCTACTGTATTTGTACCAATTTCCCGTTACGTGCGTGCCAGGATGCCACGCTACAGTAATTACCTTCATATTTAATCTCGTCCTACATTTTTGCGGAAGATTATCAGTTCTGTCCTATCGTATTCGAAATATGTCAACGGAATCACGTCGATCTGTCAACGATAGCATCAAAAAGGCAGTGGCCACGCATTTGGAGTTGACAGAGTACGTATCAGTGTTTAATTAATTGACACTTTATATTCCTATGTAAAACTGATATAGGTACCTACTATCGCCAACATGTATAATATAGTGTTCCTTTGCGTAAGAAAGTGCTATCATATAAAAAATCACGATTATAATCCTTATAATCAGAAATACTGTGGAAATTTTTACACTAATTTTATTTTTGAACCCTTATCTTGAGACATGTACACTTCGCAGGTCGATACGAAGTTTGAACGACACTATTTCTGTGATCCTTCTTCTAGAACTTCTGGGCTGCTGTAGCAGGCTGGGCCTTTCTATGTTTGTTGTGCTCACCGTAAGTTGGCGCTTCATTTTAAAGGGGAAATACTATTCCTTTGGCTAAAAACATAGCGAAATTTTGGATTTTTTTTTAAGAAACTAGTTATTCCAATAATCTGAAATTTGGATCATTATTTATGCATCTTTGAAGAAGTTTTAGTTTCTTTTTATTAAATCGTAATAATAAATATAGGAGATATACAGGATCGACCATCACGCCGCTGTTGTTTGCTGATGTGTACGATATTTCTGTAACCACTGAACCGATTACCTTCAAATTTGGCCTGTATGTCCAATAAACATTATTTTATACTTTGATGAACCAGGATACAGATAAGTTATACATATACTTCTTTAATTACATAAGAAAGTTGACCAAAATTGTATAACAAAAGATAAACTTTCAGACCTTCCAATTTAAAAACTCTCTATACTCCTCAAAAATTTTTGCACTTTTTTCTGGCTTATCAAATTATGACTACATATGTATACAGTAAAACGCCGTTTCATTTTTCTGTTTTAGATTACCAGGAAGAAAAATATCATGCACACCAGCGGATGACGAATTTTGCATAGCGTGTTGGTCGATCAAATAACTCCTATATTTGCTATTAAAAATTCATATAAAAATCTATTGCTTCCTCAAAGATGCATCAAAATATGGTCCAATCTTCAGATGATTCAAATCGCTAGTTTCATAAAAAAAATCCTCGATTTTGCTATGTTTTTAGCCTAAAGAATAGGATTCCCCCCTTAAGGGGTCATTCCGGTTATACGGGTTGAAAAATCGAATTTTTTTAAAACATTCTTCAAAAGTACATAGGTATCCTCAAGAATATACTGTTAAATTTTCATGGAAAAGTTCCGATTATTTCAGCTTCTACAGAGGCATTCTCTAGGGAGCGCAAAGGCTCGGCCTCTATAGATGAAAACTTTGAACGCGTTTTTCTCGAAACGTCATTTTTCCACATCGTGAAGATAAAATCTCAGAATCTATCGAACCGATTACTTTATAAATTTTACTATTTATTCTGCACACCTGCGACTCTCGCAGGGACTACAACCAAGTGTTTCATTGAGTCTAACCTACTTTTAAAATTGAAAATAGCAGAAGAAAAAAGCCGAAAGAACATTTTTCTTGCATTTTGCCCGCCATTTTGCTAATTTTGAAGATAAATCACTAATTATAGTCTAAGCGATAGCGACAGACATACTGATCAAGAATCTATTTGGATTTTTGGGTTCAGATAAGTCTAACAGCTGAAATCGCCTTCACGAGCGAGTCATGAATTTTTAAACATGTCATCAAGACCGCTTTCAAAAGTATTTGAAAAGCAATAACTTTATTACTTTTATATTTTTTATTTACTGTAGAAATGTAGTTTAATAAATAGAAAAAAAGTTTTATTCCATTACTATAAATATTTTCGTGTCGCAATAAATTCCTGAAAATCGCTGAATTTATCGGCACACTAACCGGTATGACCCCTTAAATTCACAGCTATTAATAGGAAAGAAGAGAATAGATGACAGTACTATATTATTTCAATGTTTCCTTACACGTTTCAGAAATTCGGCACAGATTTAGCAGGTGTAATAACTTACGGGCTTTACGGCATTGCTCAAGCTGGATGGTTGTACTCATTCTGCTATATTGGCGAACAAACGATTTTTGAGGTATTTGATTTATTTAATAAGTTCTTCGTCAGATGTACGCTGCCCTCCTTAGTTAAAATGTCCCATTTTTCAATTTTTCATTTTTTCATTTTCCGAGATATGTTGAAATATTTGAAGTTTTTTACCTTTCAAGTAAAGTCAGAAAACCCTACGTACAATAACTATTTTTCAGATGGTTAAAATATCCTATCTGAAACATTTAATTAATTGCTACGTTAATAACACTTTATGTACCGTCACATCTACTATAAAAAATTATATTAGGCTGTTACGAAATAATGACAAAGGTTTTTAAATTGAACGAAGAAGAACAAGAACGGCACAAAGAGAATAATAAAACTTCAGTTTTCTCAATTGTTTCGAAATGCTAGATAGGTTATTTTAATTAAGGAGGGCAGTACGAATCCCATCCGCAAGTATTTATACAGAGCTACATAAAGAAGCTTTTTGTAAGCTGACTTATCAACTTGAGACTGGATAGAATTAGACGATTAGTTATTTTAAATGACTGCATAAAGCTTTCAGCAAATATGAATTTCAGAATGTTATACAGATTAAGTTTTCAACAAAAATACTACGCAGTGTTCGATACTAAACGCACAGTGATCGTTTTTCATCCCATCCAATTTGAATTTTCCGTCCAGTTGTTAGGAATTGTTGTTCAAAGTCGTATAACAATTGCGCATTGAAAATATATTTTCGCGTTGCCCCATTCCTTATTTTACACGTTTCTGATCGCGATATGCACAGTATTAACAAAACGATTAACGTCTAGTCCCAGAAAGTGGGTGATGCGTTCTACGCAATCAACTGGCCAGCGGTGGAAAACAATGACAGAAAGTCATTGTTAATATGCATCGTAAATGGGTACAAAACGCTGTATCTCACAGCTGGGAAGGTCTACACTTTCTCGCTTTTCGGCTTCACCAGTGTGAGTATTACGATTCTCTATAGCTTCCTGGAGTACAGTGGCTTATAGGTTCATTAAAATAGGAAAGTTAAAATACAAGCAAAAATTTAATTGAATGCGTTGGTGCCTTGTAAAGAAATCTATGAGTCACTTGCATTAATTTATTTCACGTATCAAAACGGGACATTATAAAAATTAATACTACTTCGTCCTACGTGGACACGAGTACCTAATTAGGAATTGTTTTGTAACGCATGAAAGTTTTGATAACAATCCTTTTTCCTACATAGATCATGAAAACTGCAATGGGGTGTCTCTCTATGTTACGAGCCAACATGTAAAAATACGAGTAACGAGAATAACGCCATTACGAATCGTAGAGGAAGTGCAGTATATCTGGAATACCAGTTTGTTGAACAACAAATAAAACTGCATTATATTGTAGGGGAACTTATAAACTTTTATATTTCAAACTCTCAGTAATGATGAAAAACAAAAAGTATCTGAAACTTTGATCTAATTGAAAATGACAGAAAGTAACGACTTTTTTAAGGTGCAGGTAATTTGGAATACTGGTATTTCAATTCACCTTCACTTTACAAAATTACAAAAAACTAGTAGATAATAAAATTATTTTCTCTTATGGTCTAATCAGGTTAAAAAATCATAGCTTACAAAGAATCATCTTAGGCCCACTTGCAGTGGACACAGGCTTAACTTCCAAAGTCATAATCAAACCACACATAAAACATTGCACACACTCTTCTCGATGTAATTCACATTGTAGAAGAGCCATTAAAACCTAAAATTTCATGTCACATTTTACATTTTCGAAACGAGTGCAAAATTCACATGAAACCATAGAATTAATATGCAAATGAATAGATTAGGTGGACGAACGTCCACCACCGCAACGCAACTGAAATTTGACAAAAAAAACATTGCATGCAATAGCGTCAATTACTCGCAGGGTTTCGTTTCTCGATAACACAACTTCTTTTTCATTAATCTCTTAAGGAACAATCTGACAACTTTTCTCGAGTTATACCCACGACACTGCATGGAATCGTTTCTTGGTCAAATTGCACTTGCGTTGCGGCGGTGGACGAACTGCCGCGCCGGTAATTATTTACTTTAGGGGTTCCTCACCGATTTTTATGAAATTTAGATATGTTGTAAAACTTCACATTTTGAACAACTTTTTCCTATGGGCAAAGATAACATCTAGATAATATCTAAATAAAAAGTACTTTACGTTTATCCGTTACTCGAAGATCGAATAAATTGATTTATTCGAAGGACTTTCAACTTGAATTTCAATTAATGGTTCAACTTTCATTCTATCTTTATACTAGAAGGTCGAATAACCGGCGTGAGCCTTTGCGGCCCGACCCGCGCGCGGTCGCCTACCGGTCAGATTCTACAGAATCTGAATTTGTTTATTTTTCATCGTATCAATATGAAAGTGACACCAATGGATACCTGACGTTCTCCCGATTAATTGGACAGAAAATAATTTAAATCGGACTATTTTTAACGAAACGGGCTTTCAATTCTGCAAATAAATTTCTCACGAAATATCCTTAATTAGAGGTATAAAAAAGGTATAAAAAAAGCTAATACTCTAGGTTGGTATCCAATTCTCTGTTGCGTGGCTATCTTAACTTTGTCAAGTGTCTTCCTCACATTCTTTGCTACTTCGAATACATAGAGTGTGGGTTTTTTCACAAAATTCATTTCCATCTCCAACCGTAACCGGTCACGTTTCGGCTTACATATGTATTTCACCGCCCAGTGTATTTCTGTCGCTGGATATATTATTTTTAACGAAAAAGATAAGTTCATAGTAATATTTATAATTTTCCTGTACAATTATAATTATGATTTCAATTATCTATTTATTTCTGTTTGTGTATATGCAGGCCCGAATTAAAATTTTTGGGGCCCGGAGGGAGGGAGGTAAAAAAATTTGTAATACAGCATTCAGTAAAGTGCATAAATCTTCAAAAATTGAAATTTATTGTACATAAAATTAAATAACATTCAATCCTAACGAAAAATAATATTAAAAGACAAACATCGGAAAGATATCGTAAAATGAATTTTTAATTGAAATGTTTTTTATTGGCTTTAAATTTGCAAAATCTTGTATCAAGAACAGGGTCCCCTGGAAAGTGGTCCGGGGCTGCAGTCCCCTCGATCCCTCCTTCAATCTGGGTCTGCGTATATGTAGTAGGGCTGGGACTATTCGAATAATTTAATATTCGAATATTTTACAAATATTTTACAAATATTCGAATGCTACGAATAAATTTCGATTATTTAAGTATTCGAATACTATTGTATTATCATTGTAATATATATTATATTGTTATCAGAACTATGTATGTGTGCAAAGTTTCAGGTCGATCGGTTATGTTGAAGTGGGTCAAAATTAACTTACAAGATAAAACTTAACTTAACTTACTAAATAAATGCTCGTAAAAAAATGAACCGAAAGAACTTGATTTATAATCCACACCATACTATTCGAATATTTAAGTATTCGAATACTATTCGAATATTAAATTTAAATATTAAGTATTTAAGTATTCGAATGCTATTCGAATATTAAACTTAAATATTCGGATAGTATTTGAATACTTAAATATTCGAATAGTATTTGGATACTTGAATATTCGAATTATATTCGCCAAATAATTGAGTACCTAAAGTATTCGAATATTCGAAAATTGAAAAATTCGACAAATAGTCCCAGCCCTAATATATAGAACTTTTGCAGTACTTTTAGAGTTGCATTTAAAAAAATGGAACTTCGACTATGTTTCCACACAATATTTACGACCCATTTGCCAATAATTAATTCATTACTGGTAATTCCTGATCCCAATTAAAGTTGCAAATAATCCATTCAAATTTGAATGAAATTCGAAATATTTCTTAATGTAAACATAAGTATACTTTCGTATTATGACTCATCCAATATCTATTCAAAGATTATTATTAAAATAATGAAAAATATTATTATCGACAAGAATGAGAAGCATGTAGTTGAGTGTCACTGTTATCTTTCTCGCAAGTGCTCACTCAAGCCTCTATTTCATATATAAGCTGCTGTTAGGAACGCAGTAAGTAGGAGTTCCCTCGTGCAACACCGCGGAGCCACATACGGAGTCCACAGTGACTCTCATGCTCTGAGGAAAGTCCCTGGACCTTTGGCAGAAAGTGTCGTAGCGCAAACGCTGCTAGCCTCCCGCCGTCTGTCTCGATTAGGATAGGATGCCTTTTCGGCTGATCTTCGGAGATTGGGCGGGAGTGTATTGGTCAAAGAAAAGTAATGTGGTTTGTAACGAATACCTTTTCCCACACCCTCAAGTTTAGGGTTGGGGGCGAAGGGAATTCGTTAAACTAAACAGGGCCCATTACGAGGAAACTCCCTTTTTTTTGCTCTCTCCTTCCTTGCAGAGTGCTTATAACGAAACAAATGTTATATATTTTAAATTACTATGTCTTTCTATTCACTTTTTCTTCTCCTCTATTTCAATACGAAGTAACCTCTTAAAAAGCAATAAGGTAAGTGCGGGCAATAAGACCCACCTAAGGATCCATAAATTTTTTAAAAAAAAATTGTACATATTCTTGAAAACTTTTTTTTTATAGAAATTTATGGGCATTAAACCTTGGGTGGGCCTTGTTATCTGTTTTGTCACTTCCTCATTGCCGAGGTTATATGTTATGAGTACACTTTACAAATCATCGATTTTCTGGGAATATGTTGCCAACATATGTACTTATACATATCTATAGTTGTACAGTAATTAGATAATGAGTACTCCCAATACAAAGCCAAGAAATCGACGTAATTCTTATAATTGTAGCAATGCTAGTTGCCGGCGAAACGTTTCTTGAATTTACAGCCGACAAATGCTACATTAATCGCGCGGAAATTCTTCCAATTACATTTTCGTATGTAATAAAAGCAATAAATGACACCACCAGTATTGTAGATTGACCTGCCAAGGATAAATGACAGGTGGGCCTTATTACCCGCACTTACCTTATTTATCGTATCGATATCGATGTCTAATGCAATTCTACGCACTAAAGTCGTCTTAACTCTTGTAGACATATAACACTCACAATTAAAATTAAAGGACCTGGTCCTATTTCCACTGATGTACAGTAGGGTGGTCAATTTTTTTCAGTTATAAAATGTAAGTTTTCCACAAGGTTGCTTTTGTTCCAAACATGCTAACTAATATCTGTACAAAATTTGAACCTAATCGGACAATATTTGGAGGTCGGTAGGGTTAATCGTTTTTAGGGGCATGGGAAAGAGTTTCTCTCTGTTTTCCAGTTAAATGACTCTCCAACTAACGTTCTTGTAGCTTTGGGGAAGCTAGTAGAAGCCATTTTTATACTTGACACAAAAACAACACATTTATTACGCTGTTAAAGAATAGTATATGTATACTTAATTCTGTAAAATAATCGTAGCGGTAAATATGGTTCATATGGGTCAATTTTTTACATACACACTTCTTTTGGTGTAAGGAACAAAAAATGCTTAGGGAGAGCAACAAAGAATAAAAAAATTCCCATTAGAAATTTTATTTTCTTCCTTAATGGGGATTTTTTTTTATTCTTTGTTTCCCATGCCCCTAAAAGCGATTAACCCTAGCGACCTCCAAATATTGTCCGATTATTCTAAAATTTTGCACAGATGTTAGTTATCACGTTTGGAACAAAAGCAACCTTGTGGAAAATCTACATTATACTTAAAAAAAAATGGTCCACCCTAATGTACACACTGCGAAAAATTGAGGTGTCAATGTCGCGGAAACTATAATCGCATTAAGACTGTACGAAACACGCCGAATGGTATGAAAATGATAACTGAAGATATTGCAAAGATATTGGGGGAAGAAAGCAGAGAACGATACACCTGTGTGTAAAAAGGGAAAATAATCTTGAGATTTTAATTCACGAGAATAAAAAAGTTACAAAGAAGAAGAATTCTCGACTTACCTCGGTGAACCACCATTAGTTTGAATTTTGCAAATGACCGCGCAGTATTCTTACAACGGTACCATGTAATTTGACAATTTCCCTCGTGAAAATAAACACACGAACACAGAAGATGAATTATTCAATAAAAATTACGCATTCGAGTTTTTGTTCGTTTCGCTGTTATCCGTACACGCAAGACGAGACGTCGCGATTGAACGCAATCAGATACATGGGGGCAAAATTTAAACTTTGAGTGCAGCATAGCATTAAGACAAATAATTGATAAACGTTACGGCGGTCTGCATGCAGAAAAGATAAAGGTGCACCGTAATATTGACAACTTCGTGCTGAAACATGGAAAATGCAAAATGACTTCAAGGAAAAGTACACAGATATGTTTGTTACGTTTCCTTCCCGAAGACAATGGACGAGCTTCATTTATGTAGCAATTTTCATATCAAATGACTGCATACGTAATGCGCTTAGAGGGTCGCGTTCGAACCTAAGCCGCCGTCACCCGATCAAACTTCATTCTCAACTTTCGATTAATCTGAAGATAGAGCACGATGAAGGTAACACGAGTAATTCTCTATATTAGGGCTGGGACTAATTGTCAAATTTTTTAATATTCGAATATTCGAATACTTCAGTTGCTCAATTATTTTGCGAATATAATTCGAATATCCAAGTATCCAAATACTATTCGAATATTTAAGTATTCGAATACTGGTGTATTCGAATAGTATGATGTGGATTATAAATCTTTAGGTTCATTTTTTTACAAGCTTTTATTTAGTTTCAGTTCTGAGTTCGTTAGTTTGTCAGGGTGAAATATTGTAAGTTAATTTTGACCCATTTCAACACATCCGATCGACCTGAAACTTTGCACACATACATAGTTCTGTTGACAATACAATAGTATTCGAATACTGAAATATTTGAATAGTATTCGAATACTGAAATATTCGAATAGTATTCGAATACTGAAATATTCGAATAGTATTCGAATACTTAAATATTCGAATAATAACATTCGAATACTCAAATATTCAAAGTTTATTCGTAGCATTCGAATACTTGTAAAATATTCGAATATTAAATTATTCGAATAGTCCCAGCCCTACTCTATATGCGGTTGTAGCGTACGAAACGTCCGTTTATTCGTTGTCGTCGAAATTCTACCTGCGAAAGTTCCTTTTAAAAATTTCCAACTTCATTTATATAGAATTTTATAAATGACTAATAGTAAGAGAATGTCAGATAAAATTCGCTTCATTCCTGGGACGACGATACCCGTTTCATTACACAACAGTGAACAGACATTTTATATGTTACAACCATATACACGATGTTAGTAACAGATAGTAGATAATAAAGTGGGTAATTCTACGTGCCACGATAAGTCGAAGAAAATGACCTACGCAACGCGAATTGCCGTTCTTCAGGCGTTCCTGTACCGAATTGTGAAGCATTAATAACGAAGAAATGAAGGCTCCCCCGCAATTTCCGTACCCTGGATTATCGTCTTATTTTGCCACGTAGAAACAGCCATTTCATTTTCTAGTATTTATTGCTAAGCACCCTGTATTATCTTGCCTTCTCGATGGAAGTTGTTGGTCGTGTTGTAGGGTGATATCGAGATAAAAGATCCACTCATATTGTACGAACGGATTTTTACATTATGTGGTTCGTGGCCAGGGCACCATATGCGCGCAAGATTTGCGATAACGATGATGTACTTGGGCCTGCACACGGTCATGCAATATTGGGATTTGTATGATTGCATGGATGACTTCGATATGATGGTGTTCAATGTGTTGGAGACTACGTTAACAACGGGAAGTTACCTGGCCATGATTATCTTGCAATGCAACAAACAGTTGGAGGGTGTGGTCATCAGGATGAAAGGATACATCGCGGATGTTTCGTCGCTCGAGGACGAGGAGAAACTCTTGTATCATGGCCACAGCAACACGGTCTATCTTTTGAGCAAATACACGATCATTGCCGCAGCCACTACTGCTTATCTGATGTACGCGCGTCCTTTAATAAAAGTGCTCCGTGGCCATCAAGGTATTCGTCGACCGTTTGATATTTCCCTTGGCTTTGTCTAACTTCGTCGCTTGAACGACGAGAATATTCATGGACGATCATAGATCACTGAGGCCAAGATAAATGAATCCTACCCTGCGGGAAGCCGTATGGGCGATAGTCGACCTTGAGATTCTATAGATTGACTTGGACTTACGAGACGCGATGACGCGATTCTCGAATTTATACTGGATGATACGATGATTAATACAGGAAATCTTAGAATCCCTCAGTGTCTATTATCTCGATTTTTATGAGCTTAGGGTTGCCTCCTTTAGGTTCTACGAGTCTCGAGCTGAATTCTTTGCGTCTTACGAGTTCTGGTCCCTCCTCCATCCTCCTGGACCATCCTACTTGGTTTTCTTGAATCTTTCTATTTAGTCCCACGGCATCAAAATTGAAATTATTCCTATTCTTCTTATTCTCATTTATCTTACTTTTCTCGTGTGTTGACGCAGGTCACGATAATAGTACATTGTCTTATGACCTGCCATTTCGGGCGCACATTATTTTCGACTACACCACGGACACTCGAATTTACAGTTTACTGTATTTGTACCAATTCCCTGTTACGTGCGTGGCCGTGTACCATGCAACATTAGCTAGCTTCATAGTTAGTCTAGTCCTACATTTTTGCGGAAGATTATCGGTGCTGTCCTATCGTATTCGAAATATCTCAACGGAATCACATCGGGCTTTCAACGACGGCATCCAAAAGGCAGTGGCCACGCATTTGGAGCTGATAGAGTACGTATCAGTTTTCAATTAACATTTTATATTTCTATATAAAACTGATGCGGGTAATATCGCCAACATGTATAATATAATCAGACGTTTCAAGTTCCTTTGCGTAGAATAAGGGTTTCATATTACATATGACAATTTATAATAAAAAATACTGTGGAAAGCTTTACACTATTTTTATTGTTTAACAGTCATTTTAAGAAATGTACGTTTCACAGGTCGGTACAAGCTTTGAGCGACATTCTTTCTGTGGTCCTCCTTCTAGAACTTCTGAGCTGCTGCAGCAGGCTGGGCCTTGCTATGTTCGTTGTGCTCGTCGTAAGTAAATGCCTACTTATTTTTAGGTACAGACTTATTACAGAATACGAAATAAGAGAATACATGACGGTGATAACATTGCTGCATTACTTATTTCAATGTTTCTTCGCACTTTTCAGAAAATCGGCACAGATTTTGGAGCTGTAATTAATTTCTCGCTGTACAGTATTGTTCAAGTTGGCTGGTTGTTCTTGTACTGCTATATTGGCGAACAAGCGATTGTTGAGGTATGTCATTTATATAATGTCTTTCGTTAGAGCAAGTATTTATATAGAGCTTCATAAAGGAGCTTCTTATACCTAGGGTAGACCGGGGCGAATCGGATCACTTTGTGTTTGACGGTAAAAAAATAATAGTCAAACATTAAAAAACTAATTTTTTATTATATATTCGTGACCAGTACACCTTTGGCTTGAACATTAATATATAAAAACTGAAACTAAACATAAAAATCTTTCATTTATAAACAAAAAACGAAAAAGTGAGTGAGAAAAATATCCGATTCGCCCCGAAACTTGGCACAACTTAGCATACAGATCGGACGGATATTGCCGTTGTATGCCGCCTCTATCAGTACAAATCTCGTGGCATCACTTTTCTCACACAATCTTGTGAAAGTGGACGAATTAATTTTTCACCACATTAAATATAATGCCATCTTCTTAAGACCAGTAATTTATTTATTTTTTTCGTCATCTCTTTAGATTTAATTTTTATCACAGCTTCTTTTATTTTTTTTTTTTTTTGGACACCATGGTCTCACCATCCATGATCTCTTTTTATGTACGTACCAACCTGTATATAAACCATGTATATAAACAATTAATATATATAATCATAAAAATACTCAAATGAAAAAAAAGAGTGATCCGATTCGCCCCATGTATAAATATTTCAAAGGGTGTGGATTACATAAACATATTATGATATAAAAGTATAAAATACATCAAATACTAATCTTGGACACCGTGCAAACTAATAACAATAAACACATTTGAATTTTCAAGCTTACTTTTTATTTTAAAATTGTAACGTTCGCGCACGTCTACCTCACTGAAAACGTATGCCAGAAATATGGACTGAATTCTTATTTTGATCCGATTGAGTAAATGACTGCATTAAAGTTTTTAGCAAATAAGAATTTCAAAATGTTCAAAAGTAAAAATACTATGCAGTGTTCGATACTAAAGACAAAGTGATTGCTTTTCATTCCATGCCATTTGAATTATTCGGCCGAATTGTTAGGAAACATGATCCTCTAATTGTTCAAAATGTATTTTCTCATTGCATCATTCCTTATTTTATTCATTCTTGACCACGATGTGCACAGTATTAACGGAACGATTAACGTCTAGTCACAGAAAGTGGGTGATGCGTTCTACGCAATCGACTGGCCAGCCGTGAAAATAAATGACAGAAAGTCATTGTTAATATGCATTGTAAACGGATACAAAACACTGTATGTCACAGCTGGGAAAGTCTACACTTTCTCGTTATCCGGTTTCACCAGTGTGAGTACAACGATTTTCTGTAACTTTTCGAAGTACAGTAGCTCACAAATTCGTTACAATATGAAAAGTAAAACTACAAGCAAACATTTGATTGAATGAGTTGGTGCTTCGTGATGAAAACTGTGAGGCACTTGCATTAATTGTTTCACATAACAAAACAGGACATTATAAAAATTAACACTGTTTCGTCCTACGGGGACATGAATACCTAAGATGGAACTCAGATATATTGGCCGGTCTGAAGTTGTTTCGCGAACAGCGATCGAGGGGAAATCGGTCCCCTCCAGTGAGCCTGCTCCTTTCCCCTCGATCGCTGTTCGCGAAACAACTTCAGACCGGCCAATATATCTGACTTCCACCTTAATTAGGAATTGCTTTCGATATACTTCCGAATGGCCCTAGTGGCCGATCGACGCGAGGTTTGAGGGGAGGGGTGGGGAGGGGGTGTGGACCCCAAATGTAAAATTGTAGCTTCGGGTATATATTAGTTTTCGAAATATTAATAAAAAATTATTGTTAATTTTTTACAAATTATTTTTTTAACTGCGCACACGTAGCCCTAACGGTGATCCATCCTACCCTCTCCCCCCCCCCCCCCCGCCCCCCAGTTTGTTCTACGGACAGTTGGATGTGTTCCCCTTACTTCTGCGTGCCCCTCACGCGCAATTATCTCGAAAACGAAGCGCAATATTAAAAAATTGTATTCTATATTTTCGTCTTATTTTGACCTGTAGAATCACCCCGCAGAGTATTGATTATCAATAGAATAATAGGTATCCACCCTGTGTAATAGAATGGATCGCATCCGCAAGTTTCTGGTTCAAATCTCCAAACTCACATTGCTTCGCTACCATGCTTTACGCACCCCCCGCGCTAATCTAGCCCAAACCAAAACTAATATCCAGAACAAGTTAGAAACTGGAATGCGTTATGTCGGATTAAGTCAACAGAAATAGTAAAAATTTTTTATTAATATCTTGGAAACTAATAAATTCCCGAAGCAACAATTTTAGATTCAGGGTCCACACACCCTCCCCTCAAACCTCGTGTCGATCGGCCACTGGGACCATTCGGAAGTACAGCCATTGCTTTGTAACATATGAAAGTTTTAATAACGATCCTTTTCCCTATATAGATCATAAAAACTTCAATGGGGTGTCTCTCTATGTTACAAGCCAGCATGTAAAGATGCGAGTAAAGGGAATAATGTCATTACAAAATGTACCAAAGATTCCCGTTACAGATTGTCGTTTATATAAACTTGTTATATATATGATGTACTAAGTAGGTGATACAAAGTGATAGTGCGCAACAACATACATGTTTCGGCATCGGCACTGAAGAAACATATTATATTGAATAAATGAGAATTTGTTACAATCACAATGTGTTTGGTAATTATTCTTCGTACACAGTAAATTACGTATTAGTAGTATAGGTAAGTATGCACCAGTAATCACCATATTCTCTTTGTATAATTGAACATGAAGCAAAGTTTGTGGCTCACTTTCGAATTGTAAAATTCAAGTCAGAGGTATAAAAGGAATTTACTTAAAAATCATATACCATTAGTGTTACTAGAGTTGAACTAGAGTTATGTTTCACTTTCCTTTACAATTTTTTCTACCAACTTTAACTTAGTTTCGTGGTTTATGCGATTATCGAATAGGGAAAATGCTACGCACTCTTCATTTAAGATTTAAGTAATAAAGGTGGTTGATAAATTAATTTCTTAATAGCTATATCAGCTACATCTTTATCAACGTTTCTATAACTTAGAAGTTCTCTTAAAAATCGTATGTCATTAAGAGGAGCTTCATCAGCTCTTGGAGAAGAAATCCAACTAGTGGCATAACATTTAACTAAAAACGTATTTAATTCCAAAGAGGATTTCTCTTCTTGAGCAGTTAATTTAAATTCACGACGAAATAAAAATATTTTTAAGCTGTAAATAGATTTAGCCATCTATCTTGCCATGTGGAAAGTATAATAAGCTCAAGAAATTCCTTGTAGTCATCTCTAGGTAGGGTAAAGTAGCTGAATATGGGATTCATTTCTTAAAAACATCAAAACTCATGATTAAGAACACTTTTATTAAAATTTAATACATGGTTTCAAAGTAGGATATGTACTTTAGGAAGTTCTTTAGGAAGCCACTGGAAAAAACTATAACAAAAATTTGGTTTCTTCATAACAAAATAAAAGCGAAAGTCCTGCAAATACGCTGGTTATAAAAATGGGTTTCTAATATGAGACCCAGTTAGTTTTTTGCTGAAACTCGTGGTTTCTTTCTTTTTTGACAAGTTAGGCATGTGAAATCTGTTTCTTTACCGCAGTCTTCATGGGCCCACCGATAACATTTTCTACACTTAACCCATTGTTCACCATGTACATCTGAAAAGTAGAGGCCAGCGAAAACAAGCATTCTGCATTATAAGTGTCTTCATCATCGCTTTCATCATCCAAAATAATTTCTTCTTCACTCTCATCAGTTGAACTGGTTTCCTTCCAGTGGATTTTTTTGATTTGCCTTTCAACTTCTTGGTAACTGTTGCTATTTTCTTGTCTTTCACTAGTTTGCTTTTACCTTTTTTGTCTAAGCTCTCTTCTAGCTTCTTTTTATAGGGTGATGTGGTTATCACACCGGAAACTCCAGCATGCTTACTACGAGATTTAATAGACATTTTTGGCAGTGGTTTTATTTGTGATGGGCTTATGATTTTAATGGAAGCGTTTGAATAATCGCGTTCAGTCGGTATTTTTTACATATCGTTCCAGAGTTCTTTTTAAGAACATCAAAATGTTTTGCCGCCATTTTATAGCCTATAGTATGTTGTCTAACCGCTGTAACCGCCAATACCATATGATCTTTGTCCCATTGTTTTCGCCAAAAATTGGGTACCTAATATGAGCCGGGTCTCATAATAGGAAATTCCAAGGGTCCCATATTCGGAAACAATAACATGATAACTATGGAAGCTTAACGATTAAGTCTTCACTATGTAATGATATACAACTAGCAAACCTTAAACTCCATTGCATGCACTATACAACAGTATTTATAGAAATGATTATACACTTACCATTTTGGAGGTATTTGTTATTTAATTGAATGACTTCAAAAACTTTCTGCAACGTATTTCATAAATGTGATTGCTTGAGACGCTTAAAGGTCGTCGCCCACTAGGCTGAAGCGCCGCGAAGCGAAGCGGGGCGACCACGCATCGCTCATGTGACAGAACAGCAGCGACCATGCATCGCCCATATGACAGAACAGCGCCGACGAACAGTTTGCTTTGGTCGCCGCGCTTCGCTTCGGCGAAATGGGCGACGGCCTTAATGGATTCCAAACGTTACAATGCGGTCAAAACAACAACTACACGCTTAGTTACGAAACAAAACAGCGTCGCTACGGCATTCAAGAGTTCTGTAGCGGAGATAAGCTGGGGTCTCATATTAGGAGAGGTCGCCATACTCGCTAACATTACCCTAATGGTCATATATTATAACCATACAAAACATTACACGGTGTGGGCAACAAATAGTAGATAATAAAATGAGTAATTCTGTGTAGCAGAATAGTGTATGTTCCTGAGCCGAATTTTTAAGCATTAATAACTAACAAGGGAAGATCCCCACTCCAGAAATTCAAAAAATTATGAAACTTTAGGGATAAGTAAAGGATATATAGATATTTATTACGCAATTTTTTGCTGTCCAAACTCACTCTAAGGGGGTGAAATTGAGCTTCGAAAATTTTCCGATTTTGTGTTGTAACTCCCGAACTGTAAGAGATAGAAAAAAGTTTACAGGAGAAAGTTACTTCCTTTAATTAGGACTATCATTTGGTAACTTTTACAGTTCTTACAGTTCTTACAATTCGGGAGTTATAATACAAAATCGAAAAAATCCGGATCTTCAGGGGTCAATTTGAACCCCTTAAAGTGAATAAACTTAAACTTTAACTTATGAGAATATGTAGCGGATATATATATGTATGTATTATGCATTTTTTTGCTGCCCAAATTGCAAATTTGCAAATTTACAAATTTGTAGTAATATACATTTTAGTGGTTTGCGCAAAAAGTCAGCCTTAAGGTGGGGTTCCGCTAGTTGAACAGCCGGCGCGCCGCGCACTTTTTTTTCGACGCCCAAGACCGATTTGTTGCAGAAAAACGTTCGCGTTCGCGCCGCGCACGAGTCAGATGTAGGAGTTTCTCGGATTTTCGAGCAGTTTGGAGCACTTGAAAGTGTCGACTTTTACGCCGACTCGCGCGTCGGAAGCGATCGTATGCTAAAATTTTTTAAATAGAAGCGGGTACGAAACCAGTTGACATTGTTTTCAAACCTCATTACAGTAATGCGCTCACTGCATGAATCGGAACGCACCCATGGTCTATCCTATTAGAGCATATATACATGTAGATCTCATTGAGAGCTCGAAACTGTCACCAACATCATGTGAGAGAGAAAGAGATACTTTCTCGATAGTGTAAGCGAAAGAGGTAGAACGAGGAACCCCCAATCGCTCGCAATGCGCATGCGCCGGTGTACACCTCTCACTCGCACCAGCCCGCACATGTCTTTCTCTCTCGTGTGATGTTAGTCGTCAACTGGCTCGACAGGAGACATAAGGCAATGAGACCTCCAGCAGTATATGCTCTAAGTTTATCCTACACTTTGTCGAAGCTAATATGTACATCTTTATTGTATTTATTATTATTTTATTACAATGTTATCACTATAACATAATGGCTGTACGTCCGAAAACCCCCCATGCTTCCCCAGATAGCACAAAGACGTTTTAAAAACGTCTTAAAAACGTCCAGGCCAGACGTTCAGGACGTCTTAAAAACGTCCACGAACGTCCAGAAGACGCCTTAAAAAGGTCCTAAAAACGTCCATTTTCACAAATCAAAGCGTCTTTAAGACGTCCAGAAAACGTCCCAAAAACCCCTGTTTCGGACCTAACCAAGACGTTTTAAAGACGTTTTTAAAACGTCTTGGTTAGGTCCGAAACAGGCGTTTTTGGGACGTTTTTGGGACGTTCGACGGTACTGGTTCGATTTAATAAAAATTTAAGGAAGTAAATGGTTTTCAAAATAAGATCAAACTCGATAACAATTTATTTCGTTTAATTAATTCAGAAATAATGCAGAATATATGCATTTACAATAGATACAAGAACATATTAGTACGAGGTCCAATATACAGAATATACAAACTATGCAGGATATACACTTAAAGTAGATATGGATGTGCACTTAAACGGATAGCTCTGTACTTTTTCTATTCTCTGCCATTTCCTTGTGTTCTGCTGCACTTTAAAGAAGAATTTCGAGGAAACATTAAATTATGAATTTTACAGTAATCAATATTAGGAACAGTAAAATATGGGTGATAGTTACATATTAAAACTGTTGCTACGTTTAATTTATGGAAATCTTCTTTCCCTTTTCTGCCAAGGCCAACTAAATAGCAATGCAACATCCATTGGTCATCAACGACGTTAGCGCCCATTTCACAAAATTATAATGATTGGAACCATCAAAATTTACCAATTCGTTAACTTAAAATTTTAAACTTATTCAAACCCTAACCTAGAACTACACACCTTTGACCGCAAACACTAAAACAAATACGCAAAAACTGTACAAAAACGTTATGAAAGCTGTATAAAAACTGTATGAAAACAATATAAAAACTGTATAAAACCGGTTTTGGTTTTTGGTTTTCCATTGTTTCTTTGAGCAAATGTTCATAAACATTTATATGTCCCAGTATGTACTTTTATTATGTACTTTATATATATATATATATATATATATATATATATATGTATTTCTAATTAGGCTTTACCTATGCGATCTATCCATATTTCGTGGATGGTTTGGGTTAGACAGCGGTTATAATCCCTGGTTTCCTTAAACTAATGTATCCTAATCTATCCACATTTCTCACATGGCGCACAGCCTCTTTTGAACGCCTGTTTCGGACGTAACCAAAGCGTATTCTGGACGTCTTAAAAATGTCTGCAAAATACGTCTTTAAAACGTCTGCAAAATACGTCTTTAAAACGTCTGTAAAATACGTCTTTAAAACGTATTCTGGACGTTTTCTGGACATTTTCTGGACGTCCAGAAAACGACCAGGAAAAGTCTTAAAAATGTCCAGAAAACGTCCAGAAGACGTTTTAAAGACGTGCATTTTCACAAATCAAGCCATGGACGTTCAGACCTAAAATGGACGTAAAATGGACGTTTTTAAAACGTCCTGTGCTATCTGGGTTGAATTGGCTGAAATTTCGAGAACAGTTTTATTTTGCATAGAAATAATTTTTGCGAGAAGGATTTTTGGCAACTTGTAATTTTTTTGCTATCATTTAAGTGTCACTTCCTATGTTACCGACACGCTGAAGGCGGCTCTAAATCCACTGAACCTGCTATTTTCAATTGTTTTTAAAAGGTATTAGGAATGTTGAGACTACAATGTAACACGTGGTTTAATTTGTTGTGCTTCAACCGTTCTAAAAACTTAATCCAAACCTGTAATTTTGGTCATTGTAATTCCTGCCGCCGGAGGGATATTTTATATTTTGTTTTGGCAATCCGACCCAATGCAAACCAGAGTTAGGCTGTACTTCCGAATGAATCAGACTTATTCCGACACAACGCATTCCACTTTCCAACTTGTTCCGGATATTAGTATTGGTTGGGGCTAGATTAGTGGGGGTGGCGCGTAAAGCATGGTAGCGAACTGATGTGAATTCGGTAATTATTTGTTTTAAAAATTTTTACCATTATACATTATACTACATTGCGTCGGTAAGGTAGAGAATTACACCAAAATGGTAAAAAAAAATTTTCAAGTCGCCAAAAATCTTCGCAAATATTATTTCTATGCAAAATGAAACTGTTTCCAAAATTTTAGCCAATTCGGAGAATGGGGGCTTTCGGAAGGTTAGCCCGAGTAAAATCATATTTGAATAATCGAATAAATTTTTTTTTTAAATCAATGTCGCTTAAATTTATGACTAAAGTGAATATTATTCACTAATGAAAGTTTCGGCTGTAAGTAAAGAATAATTGTTAACTATAATTTTATTAATCATTTTTATACAATTATATAAGTATAGAAGCAGGGACCCGGAACGGAACAGAAACGAAAACGATAAACGAAAAGAACGAAATATTTTTCCGGAACAGAAACAGAAACGAAACGAAATTCTTAACCCTGTTGCAGGAGTAAAAACGATATAACCGAAATAAAAATTCCGACTAATAACGTTCTGTACACTTCAGGTTAAAAAATTTAAATTGAGCGCGCCCCTTATTTTCATCATGTTTCGTGTCGGTTCAGAGCCCTGATAGGGCTAACTGCGGTACTGGGAGAGGTGTTGGGAGTCTTGCCCTCGTGGGCACGGCTTGCAAGCGAAAACATCAAAACTCTAAATTTTTTTCTTAAGACATAATATATAATATTCGATAATACATAACTATAACGTATAATATTTTATAATATAAGTACCAAAGGCAATAAAATTATTAAAATAAGTTTATACGAGTTTTTTTATAAATGAAATAACCGGTTCGGAACAAAATTTGTTTTTCGTTCTGATGGAAACGAAATATTTTTTAGCAGGAACGATATTAACCGAAACGAAATTATTATTATCGGAGCTGAACCGAAACGAAACGAAAAAACATTACGTTCCAGGTCCCTGTATAGAAGTTATATTTTTAATCTCTAACTAAAACGTTGCTAAGTACTTGACACGTTTTGAAGTCAAGCGCGGACTACATGCAGCGCTCAGCGAAATACATTGTTATAGAAAGCAAATAAGAAATAAAATTTGATTTGAAGGAATTCTGATACAGCATGAAAATACAGATGTATTCATTACTAACGACTAAAAGTTGCGGCAATTAAGTTGCCACAAACAGATCTTAAAAATTTCTTAGGTTAGGTTAGGTTTATTCTTTCTTTGGTACAGCTTACAAAATATAATATTTCTGCATACACTTTCCCAAAAGTGGCATTTCGAGAATAGTCTTCTTATTATCGCCCAAAGAAGTCTAGTCCCTCATCAAGGTTTCTCCATTATTCGAAATAAAATTTGCCCGACTGTGGCGCATGCGCAATGAATCCTCGTAGGAGAAGCGTGGACAATCTCTACGATTCTTCTTCGATGGACATGGGTATATACTCAATTTATACGCGATTTCTCGTAATTCGGGCGCACGTTTCAAACATAATATTACTTACGATGTAAATAAAATATTTGTAAATCCTAATTCAGCTCAAGGTTTCTCTTGGTTGCATGTATTTTCGTAATCTATGTTACATTTGAGTTACCAATCAAATGGTGACATATGTTGAGCAGTTGCTTCGTGGAGAGATTGAACGCTACTTCCGGCGAACCATCTTATTATAAACTATTTCTGGTTCAAAATGTGCGTCCAAGGCTGTGTCATTGTATGTTAGTAGTGATGTGGAACTTCGGAATAGTGGAAATATGATGAAAAGAAATTTGTTTATTAATGTAGCATTTCTACTTATTGCAATATTATTTAATGCAATATCACAATGCTCCTCAGCACTATCGAACAAACGATTATGTTATGATCATGAATGCTCGGGTAATTGAAGCCATACTTTCAATATGTATCCAATTTACAAGCGCATTCCTTTCTAAAATTCCCTCAAATTATTTAATCGTTTCTTTCACGCAGAGCCGGTTTCGTTGGCTAGAACGTCAATCAGATATAATCCAAATGAGCCAGAAATATTGCCTTTTGACGTTAATGTAAAAGTCAAAGTTTACAGTAAAGAAGCAGGCAACAGAACTGACTTATGGGGTGTAGAGGTATATTTCACTGTTAATATTTACCCCCTATGCTACGATTAATACCACTCCTATCTTCGTATAAACAAATCTAGCAAGAATCAAAATTAATTTTACCTGCGTACAACATTCTCCCAAATTTAATGCTATTCAACTGGCACAGTGGTATATCTTTTAATCAAAAGTTACATGTGCGAAAATAACTTGACGAGTTTTATTAATTCCAGATAAATGGTAAACGCGGATATGTACCGAAAAAGTTTTTGAAGGAGTATAAGATTTTACATAAGAATTTAACTTACGAAGTGCCTACTAATCGATTACCACATAATAATAATGTATCTGGTACAGAACTTCAGCCTAAGGAGGATAATGACAAAGCAGAGTTTGTTGCAAAAGATACCAAGGCTTCCAACGCTCAGACTAATAATTTCAATTTAAAATCCACAGAAGAACTGCCAGTTGTAAGCGATGTAACTCCGACGTACGAAATTATAGATGGAACTAAGTTCCACTTAAGTAATAACGAACCCACTGTACAGCCAGCTTCTGTGACCGAAGTTGTACGAACGACAGCAGTGCCAAATAAACAGGATGCGGTTCATAATGCAGGACCGAGTTCCAGTAGCGTGAAAGTTAAATCGAATATTTTTACAGCAGAGAATAAGTTGCGGAAAGAAATTTCGAGCGAAGTGAAAAGTAACGAGCAAAAATTTTCAGAGAAGGTCGACATTAAAGATTTCGTGACAAGCTCGGAAGAGATGTTACATGTACCAGAAATAGCAGGAATACAGGTTCCAGCGTTGGATGTAAATGGGATTCTTGAAACTAATGATCTCACTAAAGTCGAACCTGCATCGCAAAGCGCAAAGAACGATACAACTATCGAAACGAAGGAGGCGCAGAGTTTGGAAGAATCTAGTAATATCGCTGTCTCGGAAATATCTGCACCACATGACGCTGAAGAAATTAGAAAATTAGAGAAGAAACATAACACTGATACGATTAAAGCAGTTGCAGCTGACGATGCTAAAACAGATACAAAGGCAGCGCAGAGTATCGCCAAATCTGAGATAAACGAAGCTGAAGCCTTGAACAATGCGACTCGGTTAAAAACAGAAGAAATATCTATATCCCACGATACTGAAGCAGCTCCGAATAAAAATGTAACAGCCATTGAATTAGAGAAGAAACATATTACTGATAAAATTAAAGCAGTTACGGCTGACGATGCTAAAGCAGATGCAAAGGCAGTGCAGAATACCATTAAATCGGAAACAAAAGATGCTGAAACTTTGAACAGTGTGACTCAGTTGAAAACGGAAGAAATATCTACACCACTAAATAAAAATGTATCACTTAGTAATCTCACCGATAAATCAGCCATTGAATTAGAGAAGAAACCTAACACTGATACGATTAAAGTAGTTGCAGCTGACGATGCTAAAACAGATACAAAGGCAGTGCAGGATTCCACTAAATCTGAAACAAAAGAGGCTGAAAACTTGAGCAGTTTGACTCAGTTGAAAACAGAAGAAATATCTACACCACTAAATAAAAATGTACCACATAGTAATCTCAATGATAAATCAGCCATTGAATTAGAGAAGAAACATAACACTGATACAATTAAACCAGTTGCAGGTGACGATACTGAAACGGATACAAAGACAGTGCAGAGGCTCGCTAAGTCTGAGATAAACAATGCTGAAACCTTGCAAAATGTGACTGACTTAAAAACAGGAGAAATATCTGCTTCCCATGATACTGCAGAAGCTCTGAATAAAAATGTAACGCGTAGCAATGTCAATGATACCTCAGCAATTGAATTAGAGAAGAAACATAATTCTGATACAATTAAAGCAGTTGCAGCTGACGATACTAAAACAGACACAAAGACAGCGCAGAGTATCGCTAAATCTGAGGCGAAAGATGCAGAAACCTTGAAAAATCTGACTCAGTTAGGAACGGAAGAAATTAAATCGAAAGAGGACAGTAAAGGTTCTGGAAACAAGTTAATTACAAGTGGTAACACCGATGCACATGTTTCGCCCTTATCAATAAAATCGTATGTACTTGATGCAGCGAAATTAACATTATCCTCCAATAATGATGAAAAGATTACAGGTGAACAAGCACATAATTCTAGTTTGGAGATTTCATCTGGTGAGCAAAGCGTACCTATTCCACCTAAAAGCGCTGAAGTTCAAGTAACTCCTGGTACAGCAACAGTTTCGCCCGCTCCCCAAATTGCGAATCAGAATCTAAAGGAGAATAATAATGCTATTCTTGTCAGTGAGGGGGACAGCAATGAAGAATTGCAAAAAGGCACAGTGCAGGACAAGCGGTATGAAAGCGAACATCATACTGAAAAAGGGATAAGTGAAATTGTAAATACGACAACGATAGCAGATAATATTTTGGAAAATGAGACGAATGTACATATAAATGTGAGCGATGATTCACATTCCATTGAAGTACCTCGTGCAGTAAGCGAGCTCCATGCATCTACAATTGAAGAATCTAATTTAAGCACACCAGAATTACTATATTCTGATGAAACAAGTATGATCTCAGAAAATATCGAGAGTATTAATGAATTTCATAATAGAAATTTGTTAAATGCTGATATAGGTGAACAACTTGAGATTGGTTTGTAGCTGATATTTAATAGTTGCAAACTTTAAGGGGGTATTCTGGTCTGACGAGTAATTTTTTTTTGCATTTTCTACTGGTATATTATATTATGGGTAATACGTGTGCAAAAGGTTTTTTCCAATTCGTAATATTTGCAGAGCTACGGGGTTCGGAATAGGTAGGTATCTATAGGGCGCGCTCACTGAACGGGACGGACCACGCATAACAGTTTTGTTCCTGCAAGTGTATTTCGGCAAAGTTTCAGCGGATTGTTCTTTCTGGGGGGAAGGGGGAGGGGTTGTGCATTTTTGTGCCTTTTAGAACACAAAAATCGACCATTTGGTTACAAAGAGACCGTTACTCTCGTAGGTCACAACTTAGTTTGGCTTCGAACGTTGAGTAAACTTTAAACGCGATTTTCTCGAAACCATGTTTTTGAAATCGGTGACCGTGATATTTCAAGATCGGCTGGACCAACTCACAAGGGAAAATCCCGAACCCGAAAATTCAAAAAATTCTGAAACTGTGAATATGTAGGGGATTTCCTCCTGATTGTAACGCAATTTTTGTTTGCTACCCAAATTCATTCGAAAGGGGTGAAATTAACTTCTGAAAATTCAGCTATTTTCTGATTTTCTGTTATAACTCGCGAACTCTAAGAGATAGAAAGAAAGTTTCACGTCAAAAGTTACTTCTTTTAATTAGATATATCATTTGGTGAAAAAGTATTTTACAGTTCACGAGTTACAACACAAAATCGGAAAATAACCGGAGTCAATTCCACCCCCTCAGAGTGAATTTGGGCAGCAAACAAAAATTGCGTTGTAATCAGGAAGAAATTCTCTACAGTCCAAGTTTTGCATGTATTATCAGCACGCGTGTGGCTATCATCCCTACCAGAATTATGATAAAATATTTCGCTTTTAAACTTTCACAGACCTTTAAAGTTGAAAAAATGTGCGAAAATCGAAACTTAATTTTCAAACCGCCGCCATTTGCTTAATTTTCAATATTTTTTTTATCATTCTGGTAGGGATGATAGCCAAAGGCATACAAATAAAGAATCTCTTTACATTTTTTGTTTCTGATCACTAGAAGAACGAGCCCAATCATGGTCAACGTGACCCCATGTTTTTTTTTTCACCATTACTTTAAAGCAGTCAACTGCGTTTGATTTTAATTTTGTTCTATTGACAAAATTTGTAACGATAGTTCAAATATCAATAAGCATGTAGCAATAAACTAAATAATAATAAAACTTATGGATTCTTTGTAAAAAATTCCGAAATAACGCGACGAAAACGCCTCGTCAGACCAGAATACCCCCTTAAACAAATTCTATTTGTAGTGAAGTTTAAACAGAATGTCTTGTAATCTTATTTTGTGTTTATATCAAATAGAGAGTCTAGTAAGCCATGAAACTGATCCTCTTAAGAATGAAGCCTTAACTGAACATGAAGATGATATAAGTGTTCGGGATAAGGTTCTGCATGAAGATTCGAATACCGAAGACATTGTGTTTGAAATAACATCAGAAGACCTTTTACACCAAGTGCAAGGTGTAGTATTGAAAACGATTTAATTGAATGTTGCATTCATTATTATTGTACTTAATCCATTGTATTAATGTTAGTAGTTCCATCTCCTCATGTTTGTGCGGCTGATAATGTTGAATGTTCCTTTGAAGATAACACTCAAAGTTATTTTAGTGATAACGTAAGGATTAATCTGTTTTTAGAAGTTACACATATTACGAATAAGTTACAATCATTTATTTAACTAATTATTCCAGGAAGGAACTTCTCAAAATAGTGAAAATGCTTTAATGGAGGGAATACAAATAGAGAGCAATTATTGGTTGACACTAATGTATGTAAGCCTTACTGCTACTACAACGCTTATATTTTCTTTAGGATACTACTATATTGAGGTAATTAATATATTTTCTTTTCCTCCCTTTCTAGTATCAAGTATCAATAAAGACTCACTTCTGTTAATAGTAACCCAGAAATACTTGGAATTAAATCTCTATCATTCTTTTAATTCTGTATTTTTACAGAATATGAGGAGAGACGGAAAATTAATAGCTAGAATCAACAAACTTGAAAAAGATCTACTGATTTCCACCAAGGAATGTACGATGTTGAATGACAATTTAAAATTAACAAAGGATAAGGTAGTGAGATTAATATATTATCTGTTTTTATTTTATAGTATTTTTATAATACTGATTTTTTTATTATCATGATTGACATTTTAGTTAACAAGTATCGAGGACGAATCATTCGGTTCCAATGAAATGGTACTTTCTTTAAAGGCTGACTTAGAAGCTTCGCAGGTAAAGCATACAAATTTATATAATTTCAGATTTAAGTATAGGGACATTCCATGCGAACTCGCACAGATTTCGCAGTAAGTTTTCGTAGATTGCTGAAATTTGAATATGTTGTAGTCTTTAGTAATATTTAAATGCACCTCAAAGGATTTTCAAAATTTTGAAAAATGTCGATTTTACAGCTGTTTAAAGTTAAATGCTAACTTTGCTTCAATACATTATAGCTATGGAAGTAGTAAACGGATGGAGATGAGCTTTACGGTGCATTGAACTATCTATCTAGTAGATTGAATTTCGTCTTTCATTCCTAACCATGTGTAGCCTTGAAGATCATAGTATACCATATGGTTGAATTTGTCTTTTGACAGTCGCTTTCATATTGAATAATCAAATATATAGCATTCCATTTAAAAAACTGAAGGTCACCTTCGTTTCAAGGAAAATATTGCGAACACCGAAAATTGATTTACCCTATTATGTTGTGTATAAAAAACAGTAAAAGTTTTCCTTCTTCAAGTATTCCTTCAAGTATTTCCTTCTTCTTTTTACAAGTACTTACCATATTCGAGAACACTGTATAAGAATAGCAGATATAGCCGCTTGGCCGCTGCGAGTACCGCACGGCTCAGCCAGTCGAGCCGGTGTAATTTGACGCAGCGTCAACTTTCGGCAATTTTTACAGGGCCAATTTTAAAATGTCCATATTTTTGAAAATTTATCCATCAAGGGGAAGGATAGAACTATATTTTTCTTTTTTTTTCAGATTTTTAAAATCGCGCACGATATTAAAAACCTGCATTTGTTTAAAGCAATTGCACAAAAATGGTTCAAAATTTTTTTTTAAACTGAAATAATTTTTTCTTAAAACTTCACTGTCTTCTCTATAAGCATCGTAAAGCTCATCTCCATCCGTTTACTATTTCCATAGCTATAATGTATTGAAAAAAGTTAGCACTTAACTTCAAACAGCTGTAAAATCGACATATTTCAAAATTTTGAAAAATCCTTTGAGATACGTTTCAATATCACTAAAGACTACAATATAATCAAACTTCAGCAATCTACGAAAACTTACTCCGAAATCTGTCCGAGTTCGCATGGAATGTCGCTATAACGACATTCAATGGTGAAATAATTTCTTACAGAATGTCAAAGCAGAATTGGAGAAGCAGGTTGATTTGCTGGAGAAGGATTTAGAAAGTGCTACTGAAGCAGGCTTAGAATTAGAACGAATGTTGCGGGAAGTCCTATCATCGAACGATGATGTTAATCCATTAGCTCAATCGGTGGAAGATTTGCAAAGAAGGTTGAATGCTCAACAAGCTGCGAATGAATCATTAACGAATGTCCTGAATCTCAAAACTCAAGAAGTACGTCTACAAGTACATTCATATTACGTACAATAACATTTTTCCTTTTATAGATACATTTTTAATTTTATTTTATCGTTTATTCATTTATCGCAGCTTGAGTTTGATAAATTTGAGGTTCGTAATCATAGGTATTTTATAAGAGTTACGATTTTGTTGTACTTTATTAGAGCATATGTCTCATGCGATGTATTCTATTGCACATGTATCAACGTTATTTACCGTTGATGTTTGTAGAACGAGTCTTTATCAGCCGAGCTCGTATCTCTTAAAAAGAAGTGTGAAGAACTGGAAGTGGAACTCACACGGGTAGCAGAAAATTTGAAAGCCGAAGAGAACAGTAAGATTAGTATCGAGAAAACGTTGACTGATAAGGTACAGCAATTAGAAATGCAAATCAAGGAAGTAAGTATACATGTATATTTAATCGTATTAGGGAAGAACGTTGTTTTACAGACGTTTGTTTATAGATTTCTACCGAAAAAACAGCCTTACTGAAAGAGATAAAGGGTAAAAAAGTAGAAATAAAAGATCTCGTAGACGTTATTAACCGACTGAATTGCAATAACTTGGATTTGGATAAGTTGTACGACGTATCTCGCATTAAGGCAGAAGCGAAAGCTTTGCTTGAAGAAGGAAACGAACTAAAAATACGGCTAACTGATGTTGAAGGGGCTCACAACTTATTAGAGGGTACTTTTAATAGCGTTAATTACATTAGAAATTGTACAATAAAGAAAGGATTAAATACAATTTCTTTTTCAATGGTAGAGCACATGAAGCTTGTCAAAGAAGAGGTAGTTACTCTGAGCGAACAATGCAGGGTTGCTGAGAAAGAGAAGAAAGATGCAGAAACGCGGCTTGAAGTACTATCAAGCTTTTTCCAAGAAAAGGAGGCCCAACGGCAAAAGTACCATAAACTTATTTTACTTACAGATTAGTTCAATTATTCTTTTTATTAATGCGATATACTCTTCCAGGGAAGAAGCTGTTTGGCTGCAACAGCAGGGCGAAGTTCTGTCGACCGTAGAAAGAATACAAACAATGCAAAATGAAATACAAAACTATAAGTAAGTAATTAATGCGTTAATCGCGCTATGAAAATTTGAAAGACGTATAATCATCGTGTAGCTGTTACAACATGTGCCGACAAACGTCTCTGCTTATAATTTCAGGCAGCAAATAGAAATGTTGAAACGCGAAATATTGGACCAGGAGAGAGAATACAAAAACCAAATGTCTGTTCTTGAAACGAAAGCGCATGAACAATGGGTATGGTTTTCTTTATACATTACACTATCTTCAATTTGGACTTGATATTTTTCTAATTGTTCGATCGAATTTCAACATTAGGTGATAGCACGTCAAGTCGAGCGTCGTTTAGAGGAATCCAAAGTTGAAGCAGGCCAATTACGCAACCGGCTCACACTTATAGAGAAGAATATTAATGATGCAGATTCTGAAGCAAAATTGCATCGTAAGTGTTTCACTGTAGAGAACATACTTTACTTCTATTAAGTTTCATTTGAATATTGCAGTCTCTGTAAGTAGCAACTATAATTTTATTCTTTGTCGTTTAAATACGAGGATATATTTAGCTATGCATTTTGATTAGTGCTTCCATTAACCCGACAGTGTGTGAATTTATTTTTTAATATAGAAATGACACGGTAGTTACGAACAGAATTCTTAAAAGTAACTATTTTCTGCCTCCGTTCAGATTTCTGTTTAACAGTTAGAAAATTTTAAAAATATATTCATACATGTGTAAAATTTTCCTTCATTAGTGAAGGTTAAAAAGTAAAATGAAGGAAGTGGCAATGAAGGGTTAATCTTAAAAGCTGCTATAATGTTATTATAATTCGTAGATCGCTATTGTAAAGTTATTACTGGTAGAACTCATAGGAACTTGATTATTGAATTTAATTCATGTTAAGGATTATCAAAGATCTTCAGGCTCATCTACCAGTGGTGCACATTCTTTAAAATCGCTATGGTATTATAAGAAGCACTTAAGGAGTCATTCTGGTAATCACGCCGCAAAATTCAGGTTTTTTTTCTCAGTGAATGCAATGAATAACAATGTCAAACTTTTTTTTTCATTTATTAGGTTACTTATAATGTATACGGAACAATTATTTAAATACACTTTCAATTGTGTTTTTCAATGTTATCTGGAGTTACAAATCGCGCCTTTGAAAAGACGGCGGGAGTGATTTTAGCTCACAGACTCGTCTGAAACAAAAAAACCAAACTGATTCTTAATCATTATGAGTACCGCTATCGCAGATGCCAGGATTAGCCACGTAAGTCAAAATTTAACAAAATTGCGTGCATTTAAACTTCAAGTAAAAATGGAAAATTTCGATACTTGAAGTTTAAATGCGCGCAATTTTGTTAAATTTTTACTTGCGTGGCTAATTCTGGTACCTGCGATAGCGGTACTCATAATGATTAAAAATCAGTTTGGTTTTTTGTTTCAGATGAGTCTGTGAGCTAAAATCCCTCCAGATAACATTGAAAAACACAATTAAAAGTGTATTTAAAAAATTGTTCGGTATACATCATAAGTAACCTAATAAATGAGAAAAAAAGTTTGACATTGTTATTCATTGCATTCACTGAGAAAAAACCTGAATTTTGCGGCGCGATTACCAGAATGACCCCTTAAGTGGAAAAATGTATTTTCTTCACCTGATTTTCAAACAGGCCTGGAAGCAAATGGGGAGACGGCAACGTCGCCTCCATTATTCATAGGACCAGAGTCATCCAGCTCTCCCGTAATGTTTTCTGGTTCCACAAACGTTCCGCCCCCGCCACCTCCTTCTTATCTGCATTCACTCTTTCCTCCTTACTTGCCACCTCCATTGCCCAATGCTCCTGGTGTACCGTCATACGAAGTCAGTCAACGACCACCACCGTTGGGTGGCCGTTTATCCTCGCCTCCGCCTATGCCTCTACACCCTCCTGCTTCCAGCAGGTATGATAATGCTGGTTCCCCGCCGCCACCAATGTCGCCACATTTACTTCCACACTTCGATCACAGATCACCACCGCATCTATTTGCTAGCGATCATATTCATCCACCTCCTCCTCCTCCTCCTGGCTCGATTTTGCCACCACCCCTTGGAACGACGCATTCATGGGGGGAAGAATCACTGCCGCCTCCACGCAACTCTGGTTTCCACCCACCGCGACGAGAACGAGTACGAAATCACAAAGGTTTGTGCAACACATCTCCAACAAGCGACAACGACAAACCGGCGCACGGACATTTATTAACGCCACTCAATCTCATTGCGACAAAATGAATTTTACTCTCCTTTGTTTTATCATTATTTATTTTCCCCGTTTTTCCCTTTTGTTGTGCATGCAAGGACGCAAGCGATTCTCGAAAGTGAGACAATTTTGGAGTACTATGGAAGGGAATAATTGCAAATAGATGCAACCAGATCAGGTTCAGCAACTCGAGATTTTGATTTTGATTTAGTTTTGCTAGTTATGCTACGCAAGGTGCGTATGAAATGCCGAAATCGGATCACGGACGAGAAAATGTTAGAATCGGTTCCATGGGAATTAAATCCTGTTATTGTTTTAGCTGAATCAAAACTTACAAAACAACTTCGTGATTCGATTCCGATATTCTCAGAACAATGTGTATTTAAAATTCGTATTTGTAATTTTTCAATCCTATTTTCAACATCATTATTTTAGGAACAATTCGTAATTTCCAATCTTCATTTTCTTTCCTTTTCCATATCAGTAATTATAATTAGTTTGAGAAGAAAAAAGATTTCGCGGATTACCGATAGTTCGTTCTTGTTCCCAGGTCCCTTGTATTCTTCAGGAGACTCATTGGACAAGACGCATCATAACAGCAAAGTTTAACTGTTTATTTTGTTATAAAACATCGTCGTACGTACGCCAAATTTGTCACTGTAGTAATGGGATATACTCGATTATATGAAACTTCAATAAATAATTAACAGTGATGGAAGATATATTAATGCTAGTAGAAAGACCAGCATTTATTATATAATTTATTGGAATAGAGAATCGTGCATTTGATATAGGATTTGTGAAATGTGATAAACGCATACTTAGTTCACTGAAAGGAATGCAACTGTCAAATTTCATTGCTGTTAAAGAAAAACAAGACAAAAAAACAATTGTACATATACATTTGATAAATGATTAGAAATGTGTTGAAGTATATAGAGCAGATTGTAAAAATGTTTCTTTATACATACAGTTATATATAATTCTTTGTTCCAGTCCGAAACTTACGTGTCTTCATAAAACATGCAGTCAAGAAATAAATTGTAATACGAATTTAGACTAAACGCAATTGTTATATAAGGTTTTAAAAAAGAAATTGAAATAAACCGTAATTTATTATTATTTCACGTTTCATAGCTGACTACACCAAACTCCATTTCTGCGTCTACAGACGTGCATTCGCCAGAAATTACCAAGCATTGAAAATTATACATTTATTACCCACAGTTTCCTTTTTTTTTTACATTTTACAGACAACAATGTAGCTGGTGCTCTACATTGATATATCTTTTAATAATTAATACTTACAGTATTCACAATTCAACAAAGAGGTCGAGGAATGCAATTGAATATATTATTAATATTCTATAGCTAATGAGTCATAATTTTATAAAAATTTGTCTTGCTCATTGATCATCTTATATCACAAGTAATCGATATGGATGGTCAACTACAAAGTTGCGCAAAGAAATATGCATAATTGTATAATAATTAGTTTATGCCAGAAACACTACAAAAAATATGAAGAAAAATATAAGGACCGCAAATATTTTTATCATTAACCACCTGTTGTTTGTTACTGACTGGAAATATTTTAAAATTTCTGTGTGTGCTGCCTCCACGTTCAATTCTGTGTCTTCTATATTGCTATCTATCCTGAAATTTCATTAAATCCACAAATAGTATACTTCACGAACCTTCGTATAGGTTGGGTGCTTTTTGACTCGTACTTTTGATACTTTAACAAATGTAATTGTTAAATTCGGTTGTAGTTCCGAATGGCCCCAGTGGCAGGTCGACGCGAGGTTTCAGGGGAGGGTGTCTGGACGTTAAATCTAAAATTGAGGGGGCCGGTAGAAAACAAGCACATGCCACTGTTTTATTATTTTAAAGGGAAGCAAGTTGAGGAAAAAATTATTTTCAAAGGAAACGCGGTACAAAATTGTAATTATTTTAAACGGTACTTGAATTAGATGGGAAATGTCAATTAATATCAAATTTTAGTTGAAGAATTAATTATTTTTTTCTTATTTCGCTGTATATATTATTTACTACCGCTATTTCTTAATATTTTTCTTGCGTTATCTTTCCATTTATTCCCATTACGAGAATTCCTTTACCACTTATTTCTGTGCATTCTGGGCATGTGCCTATTTTCCACTGAGCCCCTCAATTGTAGCTTCGGGCATTTATTAAGCTGCGAATCCATCTGGAAGCTAAACTAAGCTAAGTCAAGCTAAGCCGTGCTATGTTAAAAAAAAAAAAAAAACAGCTTCAATACATCATTTTCCACTAAAAGCTACGTTTCTATGCCTTGTTATGTTTCCGAAAAATCGCTCGTGGAGCAATCTCGTGCTACGTCGAGCTAACCCGAAAAAAACATGGCTTTTGGTAGAAAATGATGTATTGAAACTGTTTTTTTAAAATATAGCATAGCATGACACAGTTTAGCTTAGCTTTTGGTGGAAACGGTTCCATAAGAATGTATTGAAGCTAATTTTTTAAAACGTAGCATAGCATAGCATGTCTTCCAAGAAAACATCCCGAACCCGGAAATTCAAAAAATTCTGAAACTTCGTAAATATGTAGAGAATTTCCTCCTGATCCACTCTGAGGGGGTGGAGTTGACCCCGGTTATTTTCCGATTTTGTGTTGTAACTCGTGAACTGTAAAATACTTCTTCACCAAATGATAGATCTAATTAAAAGAAGTAACTTTTGTCTTGAAACTTTTTTTCTACCTCTCACAGTTCGCGAGTTAACACAAAATCGGAAAATAACCGGATTTTCAGGGGTTAATTTCACCCCCTTCGAGTGAATTTGGGCAGCAAACAAAAATTGCATTGTAATCAGGAGGAAATCTCGTACATATTCACAAAGTTTCAGAATTTTTTTAATTTCGGGGTTCGGGATTTTCCTTTGTTAGTTTAGCTTAGCTTTCAGGTAGACTACCAGTTTTGTTTCCGAGATATTAATACAGAACTTTCAGTATAATACATTGAAGTCCGCCTATAGAGACGCTACTACTTAGTCAACTGGTTTCGTTGTAGCAGTCGTCGTCACGTGTCGAATAGCCGATGATACAGTAGCGATATCGACCTCAGTATTGATAGGGTACCCCGTGTACAATTTCAGCTACGCGACGATTGTTCTGGTGTTGCCGGTGGAACTACTACTATTCCTACGGGAGTAGGTTTGAGGACAGATTGAAGGATCGCAGCTACGTGTATGTAGGCAAAAAAGAATTTTTCTTAATATCTCGGAAAGTAATAAATACTCGAAGCTACAATTTTGGATTTAGGGTCCACACCCCCTCCCCACCCTTCCTCTCACACCCCGTCTCGATCGGTCACTGGAGCCATACGGAACAATATTCTCAAATTCTTTATTAGAAGCTACAGTGGCTCACACCCAAATTCATACACTCTTTAAAATCGCATAACATTTTTAAAATTGGTCCACGCGACTTGAGTTTTTTTGGGGAAGCTGGAAGGATTAGTTTGCTAAGTGACGTGTTACGTTGTTTTGAAAAAAAATTGCAATTGGTCGGAATAGCAAAAATAAAAAATAGTAAAGGTCGTTTCTTCAACTTTTTTTCGGAACCTGTAATGAAAATTCAAAAAACCCGTTTGTAGAATTAAGTTGTATACATGTTGAAAATTTCATCAAAATCGGTTAACGTTGCTCTGAGCCACAAACGTTTAAAGATCGCAGAATAAGGTCAAAAATCACGAAATTCCCGAAATCAGCGATTTTCGATCTATTGAACGTTTGAATGTTTGTAGCAAATTAATTCTTCTAGCTTCTCAAAAATACTCAAGTCGTTTGGAACAATTTTAAAAATGTTATGCGATTTTAAGGCTCCCCCAAACCAACGCGAATATCGCGGCGCGGAGCGGATCCGCCGCGGTTCAGCATTTTATACGTGGCGACTTATGGGCAGCTTTATCTGATCCGCGTCGGATCCGCTCCGCGCCGCGAAATTCGCGTTGGTTTGGGGGAACCCTTAAAGAGTGTACGATTTTGGGTGCGAGCCATTGTATATCGACGCGCGTTACGAAGAGTAGCACGTTTCATTTTTTTCTTACGAACAACTGCATGTAGAAAAAATGAAACGTGCTACTTTTCATAACGCGCGTCGATATGATAAAAATATCACTCTTACCTCTCCACCATTTCTTCCTGTTCCTTAACCATGTGCGCTAATTGTTGAAAAATTCCACCAAGTTCGACAATTGTTGATTCTATGCTTTGCATTGTTTCTGCTCTTGACTGAACGTAAGCATCCTAGTAAACAAATAATTATCTCAATATTGCGAACATATATTTAGTATCATTACATTATTTTTTATCAAAATTATATTCGTACAGTGTCGTCAGGGATTACTTGCTGCAGCGATAGTTGTCCCATTGCTGGCTCTAGATCTATCGTTACAGACGCCGGCGAATCTTGTTCTTGAAACAATAACGAACCTTGTTTCCCAGCAACGCTGGGGGGTAACATGGTGGACACAGAACCTTGAGTAAACTGTTGCCTCCTACTTTGCTCTTCCCTCATATTCTGTCGATAAACATTTATGTTATCGTATGAATCTATATTTAACACACAGTATTACGTCCAATATTAAGCTTTTCGTTTTTCTTTTTACATACTTCAGAGCGAACTTCTAATACACTCTTGAAGTGATTCGACATATTTGCCAGTTTTGATTGTAAGGCCATAACAATGGAAGATGAATGCGAGGCCATATGGTGACTTTGAGCTGCACCATGCCCTTCTCGCTGCTTCTTTCCAAGTTCTTGCAACTTTCCTATTTGATGATTTAAACTTTTTAAGTCCGTTTTTATGATATTCGTTAATTCTTCAATTTCCATTTGTCTGTCGTTAAATATAGACTTCCGTTTTGCCACTAAAATAAGAGATATAACCAATATACTAAAAGTTTATTACTCGTTGCTCACACTCTTGTCATTCTTACAGCGTATTGAAACACGCGTACATGCAGTTTTCTTGATTTGAAACGAATGTTTCATCACCGGGCAAAAATAAGAACACAGAAAGAGTTTGTACCAAAAGGATTCCAACTACGTAAGTTTATGCGAATGAACGTTCATATCGAGATATTTCCTCTGCGATCTTATTCCTGTTTCACCGTACGATAGATTATTAATGTGGTGCGCCGAATATGACAAGGGGAAGAGGATATCGTTTACTGCGTTCTTACGTAGAGCAAGCTTCTCTAGCTTGTTATATGTGCTTGCTATGTTCTTTCCAATACTCTTAGCTATCATCATGAAATTTGAGTAACTCTGCAGCTGCCGTGCTCTACGAGGATTCTGCGAGACCACCGCTCGCGCCACGGTCCTGCTTTGCATCGTCCGGATGGCGTTGACGAATTCATTAGTCCTGTCGCGCGACGTCATTGTCGGTGGCACGGTGTCCAGTTGCTGTTTCTCGTTCCCCGTTAAATCGCGCCCTTCACTTTCATGGTTAGACCGCTGACTTATGGTACTGCCCCGCCAGGGACCGTTTGAGGTTGTGATCACGAAATCATGGTCAATCTCGTAGCCAACGTGTCGTCTACGCGCTGGCATCGCATTCTCAATTTCTATACGTATTCACAGTTTTATAATTTCTAAATTACAATCCCTATTATCAGTCTACCTTATGTACTCCCCTGTAAACGTATCAACAGATTGAAAGGAACACGTCCACATGACAGCTCGAATACCATCGAATATCTGTACCTCGTACCACACATACAGTGATTTCACTCGTTTATCCTTGACAACGTCAAGTGTCAGGCGTGCAGTTAATGAAACGAAATGTTACTAGATTGTAACCAGGGGTGGACATGTTGCGTGCCGCTGTTGCGCGATTTACTGAAGAGTTCCAAATGAAACGCAGGTTCGTGCCCGTGGAGCGCTAACGCACTCTGCCACAGCCGACTCTACTACTAGCCGTGCTATACAACGTGGCAACACCGCTCATGTGCGGATCGGGAGTCCTATTTTCAATAGTGGAGTTTTGTATTCAGCATTATAATTAACGTTATTTTGCGGTATAAAATTATACAAATATACAGTTTTTTGATTAATTAAATAAGGAATACGGTAGGTATATATATACATATATATATATATATATATATATATATATCGAAGCCAGACTCTCGCGGTGTTGCCATTTTGTCTTCAGCACGGCTAGTACTAGAGTCGACTGTAACTCTGCTCGCGAAAATAGTGCGGGAATTTTAAAAGATTCAACAAGGTAAAATTTGAATTATGCGTATATTGTTACAAAAAAAAACACAAGACTGTTTTCTAGTCTGCTGACAAGATTGATGTGACTTTTTACAAATTAACTCCTCGCTTGTCACCTCCGAGCGCCCTACTCCTCCAATTTCGGCGCGTTCTTCCGACTCCTTCCCTGGATCCTTTCGTCCAATCAAGGTGGTGTTGTTCCTCAAGCTTCGTCAGTGGGTTGTCCTTCAGCCATCTCTCCGTCCTTGGCCCTTCCTTCGCGCTTCCCTCCACTCTCGGCTGGTGGTCGAGGTACGCTTTCCGATTATATACTTTACATACTTTTACATAGGCTGCGTACAGTACATACATTTTTGACAGGTAGGTAAGCGCAACCCTCGGGGTCAAGACGACGTCGCCGGCGCAAAGTTTATGGCTTTATGACTTTCAGCCTCTCCAGAGCTGAGTTTTTACCCTAACAGGACATCGACAATTATTGAAAGGGGGGACAGAGTTTTAAGTGATTTTACGAGACGAACAGCTGCCCGCTCGACGAAATTTGGCACGCAGATGTGGAAGGAAAAGTTAAGCTATTTATTATCCTCGCCTGGCCTAACTGTAGTTTTTTTAAAATTACTGACTGCAATCCAAGGCTCTCGTGCGCCTTCTGAGTTCAAACATCTGCTGCTCGTTTCGAACCCGCATGCCTACTATAAATCTTTCTCTACAAAGGATTTTGAATTTCGCTCTCACATCAAACCTTGAAATCCCTATATCTTATAGCTAACTTCATATAATATACGGATTCACATCAGCGGATATCGCAACACCGCGCAACCTCAAGTTGGTAACAATGCGTTTTCCACTATAACTGTAGGGATGGAGTGCAAAATCACTAACAGTGATTTACCACAGTGATCGCAGCTCACGATCATGGTCGTGATTGAAGTTAAATCACGACCGTGATAGTGATTTTTTTTAACTTGAATGAATTGTTTACTGTGATCGTAATTCTTGATCTTGATTGAATTATTTTTTTATAAAATACTTCAATATAGCTTGTGTTACAGTCAGAGTATGCTAATTTAGCGAATATATAGAATATGCATTCATAAATAGTTAATGTATGCACGCACTGATTTGATTGGCTAAAGTATTCACATATACATTACACTTTTTAACTAAAGTGAAGAAATATTCGTTAATTTAAATAGATCAAGAACGATTACATTGATTTAAAATATACAACTGAGATTCTATAAGAACAGTGAGGACTTAAGAATGTTTCGAGAGAAAGTTGAAATTGGGATTACGTGGCGCGTGCAAAGATCAGTTATTCTCTTCATCAATCAGAAACGATCACAAAAATCACGAATCACTGTTCTGCCTGCACCAATCAGAAGCGATCACGTATCACTGTTCTGTCTCCACCAATCAGAAGCGATCACGAAAATCACGGATCACTGTGAAAAGCAGTGGCGGATTTAATAGGGCGGCTGATGAGCAGTTGCCACCTGGGCCCCTACTCGACAGGCCCATCCAAGGCCCCATCCTTAAAATAAATTATGATTTTATCCGAAGTATATCTTTTCCGGTATTACTACACTAAGCCCGTTTTTAGTAAACTACCTCTTCATTTTCCCGAAAAAAATGGGCCCCTCAGAACGTTTGCCACCTGGGTCTTTTGTCTTAAATCCGCCACTGGTGAAAAGTCACCGTGATTAGAAACGAATATGATCAGATCACTCGTGATTCACAAATCACGGTTTTAGCCAACACTAACTATAAGAAAGACTTGGGGCTTCTGTTAGAAGGTTGTCTGCCATGATAATTAGCCAGAGTTTAAATTTGACTGTTTTTCTAATAAGAATTCCAATTGTATATATGAAGACATTATAATTATGTTCAGTTCATGTTTATTAAGATGCGTTAGGTTATTATATTGTTATTTATAATTCTTGTACGCGTCGTATATTTAAGCATAGCGAAGCCAGCAACATGTTTGAATTTCGACTTTTGCATAGCATTTATGGAAGCCGCTCGATGTACTAGCTTTTGTCACTTTCACCGTAGAATTCAAAATAACGACTCTAAAAAATCGCCATTCCAATCCTGTCTGTATTAGCGATAGCACGTTTATTTCTGAGCTCAGTTATAATTCATATTTCCATCATTACGTTTTGTGAATAATAATAAAACAGTTAAAACTACAAGGAACACTGATCATATGTACAATTGAAGTTGAATTTATTTAAACATCAACGCGCAACTCCGCGCAGAGCGGTTCTGCACTCCACTGGCGCCTACCCAGCCCTAGGACCATCGTCGGCTGCAGGACCACGCAATAGACACTTAACCAAAGAGGAGATATAATAAGAGGCGTCACTCCGGGTGGCACCTTTAAAATCCTTACTTGACCTTGGCATTTAATTTGATTGTCTATTCGAGCGGGATATTCAAATCGACTAAATGTACCTTACAGCAGTTGGCTGATTATTGCCGATATTTACCGATCATTGCCGAATGGGCATTTAAATTGGTTGTCTAGTGATTTCACTAGTTTATTTCTGTCCTTGTAGAGTGACGCCTTAAGGCCGGTATTCATAGTCGCTACTTATTCTTAATCAAATGCTTAAGCATGCGGCATCCTCTACTAACCTAGTAGCTAGTAAAGGATGCCGAATGCTTAAGCATTTGCTTAAGAATAAGTAGCGACTATGAATACCGGCCTAAGAGGCGTATCTCCTCTTTAGTAAGATTCTGTTGCGTTGCGAGTTGCTATCCTCGCTCTAGCGGCGTTTAACGCAAATTCTTACAGCGCGAAGTTTGAACAAAAAAGAGTTAAGAATGAACTTTACCACATTAGAAATTTGTCTTCACCTCCTTCCTTATCGCTTGAAAACAATGTAATGATGGAAAAGAGGAACGTACGAAGAAGCCTGTTTCTTCGCCTCGCATTTGATCACCGACGTTGTCACAACCCAGTCGTGTTCCAATAAATTCAGGTTTGATCAATTCTTAAAACATCTTCGTCCTGTTTCTTGTTCCTAAATAGTTCTAAATCGTTTGACAATTTAATTCAGTTCAGTTTAATAAGTTTTATTGAGTTCTAAGTTATTCGTTACAAAACATTTCGTTCTTTTAACTTCACGCGTTCGCGAGCAGAGCCCTTCAGAGCTCCACGGACACTGGACCAAAGAGGAGATATAATAAGAGGCGTCACTCCGGGTGGCACCTTTAAAATCCTTACTTGACCTTGGCATTTAAATTGGTTGTCTATTCGAGCGGGATATTCAAATCAACTAAATTTACCTTAACCCAGTTGGCTGATTATTGTCGAAGTTTACCGATCCATGCCGAAGTTTACCGATCCATGCCGAATGGCATTTAAATTGGTTGTCTAGTGATTTTCCCAATTTATTTCTGTCCTTGTCGAGTGACGCCTCTTATTATATCTCCTTTTTGACCGGACCTAACAGAAATCCCTCAACCCACAAAAATTCCCAACCGGTCCAGTAACAGTTTGCGAAATCAGCACCCTCTACAGGTTTGTGATAAATACTAAATAATTCAGAGCGGGAAAATTTAAACCTTGAGTTATGGTATCTTACTAATATAATAAATGCGAAAGTGTGTTTGGATGTTTGGTACTCAATCACGTCGCAACTACGCCACGGATCTTTCTGAAATTTTGTATACACGTAGTCTAGGACCAGGAATAACATATAGGATACTTTTATCCCGATTTTTTAACCAATCTGGACCAAAATTTGCATAATTACCCCTTCCCCCTTATTTCACCCCATTGACATTCTGTGACAATCAAAGCTTTACCCGGGCAACGCCGGGTGCTTTAAAGTAGTTATTAATAAGACAGTGTTTCCCAACCTTCTTTGAATCGCGATCCCTATCTACGCCCCCCCCCCCCATACCTATAAGGTAAGGTAAACAAAAATATAAATAAATAATAATTACCCAAATAAATTGTCTTCATATGAAAAAAAAACGATAATAGCGATGCAGAAAATCAACTAACACCACAGGGGAACGGTGGCCTATTGACGCGTAACCTGGTGATTCGCAATCTAATAACGTGATATTTGAAACCAAGTAAGAATCCGACTCTATTTCATTCCTCTTTTTAATCGTTGTCCTTCTCACCATCGTTGTCGACAATAATCGACTGCCACCGCACGCGAATTCCAAATTGTCTGCAGAATATTTCAGATATATCACACAACTTTAGTGCATTTTATTTTTAGCGAGTGAATCAAGGTCTGCTGCCGTGAAAATTTAAAAAGTAAAAAATTAACAATTTTATTTCATTTATGAAAAATCAATGTTACATTATTAACAGAATATGGCAATGTAACCATATTAAGGTAATTAAATGCTAAACACCGTCAACTAAAAATAATCGTGCCGATCCCCCAGGAAACACTTCGCGACCCACACGTGGGAAATCACTGTTATAAGGGAACCCACTGGAATCAGGCTATGCAACAATACCTTTGCAATTTGTTACACTATCGCTTGAACGTAGCTAGAGATCTGTATGTAATCGATACGTGGGAGGGAAATTTGAAAGCGGGCGTTTGCATGTGTTTTGCAAAGTATGTATAATTGTCAACGATATGCGATGCGTGTGGCATGCGTGGGACAGATCTTAGCTCGGAAGCAGAACAAAGAAACCAATTACAAGATCCCAAGACGAATCGCGAGGTATAGTTTAAGTTTTGAATTTCTTGAAATGTCCTAGACCTCCGTTAGCTATTTCAAGTGCCAAATCGCTCCAAACGAACGGGCTATATTGAGGAAGTCATAAATATCCTTCAAGGGCTGTTTTTCTCGATTCTCGGAGCAGTGCCTACTTTCCCTACTTTCTCTTTCCACGTGGGCACCCCGCTGTGTAACGGGAAACCGCGCTTCGAACACCCGAAGGACAACCTACCGCTCGGATCGGATGCAGCCTCCATCCTGCTTGGACTGCAAGGATCTATGGGAGGACCAGGAAGATGCTTTGCAACGCTAGACACATTCAGTCTTTAATCGCTTACCTAAACAGTTCGAACTGATCTCAGAAACAAACACCACAGTTTTAATGTCAGTTTCTTTGACTGTGTTTTGTTGAAACACCCACACTCTGACGAGCAGAGAGGTCAGCGCTCCACGGACACCAACCCACACCCATATTCCCAAAATCTCAGCTACAATGTGTAACAGAAATATTTTCATTTGTAGGGTACATGGACCTAAAGGACGGTGCATAAAGTAAATTTATAGACGCGGGGAGTGAAGCTCTCCGCGGGGAGGGACGGTATACTCTCTGCCATCTTGTGACGGTCAAATAGTGCTGCCATCTATGTCCTCTTGTCTCAAACTTTTCGTGGAAGTCACAACGGAACAAGGCCGGTATTCATAGTCGCTACTTATTCTTAAGCAAATGCTTAAGCATGCGGCATCCTCTACTAACTTAATAGCTAGTAAAAGATGCCGAATGCTTAAGCATTTGTTTAAGAATAAGTAGCGACTATGAACACCGGCTCAAGTCACGGTAGTACTAATAAGCAAACTCGCCTACAGAGTGCACCACAATTCGACCGGCTCAAAATGGCTGACACAGACGATTTCCCTTTCGTCTTTCGCTTCAACCCCCCCCCCCCCCCCCCCCCATAACTAAGCACTGATCATTCCTGATCAGGATCGCATTTACTATAAGGTGCACTAAGCGCAAGCTGGGGCCGCACTCTCTATGGGACCACAGTTAAAAATCTCGCTTCTTACAAACAATAATATAAAAAAAAGCCTAGTTGCACAATAAAATACTTCTTTTTAAATATTAAATTCATAATATAAAAACTAGAGACAGTTAAAAAATTTGTGTGGCCTCATAATGATTTTGCGCCAAAGTATAAATCCAAAAGTATAAATGCGGCCCTGTCCCTGATGATTTTTATATGTATAAAGCATTCCATCTAAGAGTAGACCTACGCCCCTACCGATTTGCGACCGATCTGCGCAACTCCCACGGATCTGACACACGCTATTGTTCGTAGCGCTTTCCCTGCCGGTTTCCTACCAATCAACAGTATATCCTTGCGCGGAACGAGTCTACTCTTAAGTGGAATGCAGTATACTTACACCGGGCGACGATGAATCTCGGACAGGCTTGCACTCACACAGTGGAAGAGGCAGGAGGTGCAGCATTCCAATCTATGTATAATACGAGGTTCTGTGGCGCGGACCACATCGCCAGACGCATGTGCTAGTGATGGACGTGATACAAGTCTTTCTCATGAGTTTCAAGCAGTTCGATACTCAAAGTGCTTGTTTGGAAGGTTCGATACGTATCGAAATTTTAAGTACTTGGTATCGACATTTGATATTAGTAGGGCTAAAATGAGTACTGAGTGGTATTGGTATCACGGCAACAGTAAAGTACATATCCACACTATTCGAACCGGAATCAAGCATACATAGGTATCGAAACAGTAATGAGTACTGTGGGTATCGAAAAGTATCGATTCCCAAATGATACCTACAAAAGTCTCGATCGTTTAAACTCGACTGAGTTCGGGTCCGACGTTGAGCATACAAGTCTCGCGATAAGGGGACCCTGAATAGTTTGACAAGGAAAGAGAATGAATATAACGGGTAAGCGAAATAGACGAATGCTCATCGTCGGACCCGAACTCAGTCAGGTTTCAAGGATCGAGACTTTCGTAGGTATCATTTGGAAAACGATTCTTTCCAAGTACTTATTACTGTTTCGATACCTATGCATGCTTGATTTTGGTTTGAATAGTATCGATACTAAGTTCAGCCAAGATGTATTGTGCCCCGATTGAAAGAAGTCGGTCGGGGTTCTTCGCTCGCATTGGCTCCCGCCGCCCGTGTCCCGTTTGCTTATTTTGTATTCGTCGACATTGTCGCGCCAGCTAATAGGGATATACTATTCGAACCCTAGAATTTCTCAACCGACTTCTTTCAATCGCGGCACAGTAGATACAGTGGCGGATTTAACAGGGCGACTGATCAGCAGTTGCCGCCTAGGCCCCTGCCTAGAACTCCCAGAAGGCCTCCAGAGGGCCCCATTAGCAAAAAAATTATGATTAGCTATAGGTATCCAAACACTATATATTTTTTTGTGCTACTACACTTAGCCCGTGTTTAGTGAACTACCTCTTCATTTTCCCAAAAAAATAGGCCCCTCAGAACTTTTGCCACCTGGGCCTTTTTTCTTAAATCCTCCACTGTGTAGATACTTACAAAGGATCGAACCTTTTGAGTAGGTGTCATTTGGGTATCGATACCATCTGATAGCTACGTATTCACACGTGCTTGTGATACCACAATACTTCATCGCTAGGTATCAATACTGCCTGAGCGGTATCACGCCCATCACTAGCATGTGCCCGTTCTGGCAGTATTCGACTCGTTTCAATTTCTGACTTCTGTTGCGAATAGAATAGTATGAGCAATATTCACAAACTACGAATCAATAGTAAGAATTCTTTTTCAGCACGTATTCGTTTCCTTATCGCAACGATAAAAATCCATATCCAGCTAGCACGTAATTATATTGTTGATATTAATGGCCACTACTATTAATACTATGATTTATGTATTGAATACCAGTTTAAAATGAAAGACACGATATTTGTATGCCAACAACGTTTATTTATTACGCAAACATTTCCTTTCCTTAAATTTTTTTTCTCCAGAAGACAACACACTACGTTTTACAAACAGTCAGACTCTATCACAATTCATTTTGATCCTCGCTCTAGCCCGTAGCTATAATATGAATAATCATTTATATTGTTGTCACATTATTTGACATTCTCTTCATTTACAAACTATTTCCATTCTTACACACACTGTTAAATGCTCTCCAAGGATTTATTGGCATAGATAGAATACATTGGAATAAAATACGTATAAAATTTCCGTTAAACGCTGCACTCTTGCTGGCATTTACAAGGAAAGGAGAAAGGAAAGAGAATTCGGACGAAATAAACGATTCTTACGTTTCATATTAATTATTACCATGTAAAAAACGTTCTCGTTCCCTTTTAAGATCCATCGACGTAAAATATCGTAGTACAATTTCTGTAAATATAGTCTCACTACTGCTGGTAGGTTTAAAAGAATATAAATAGGATATGCCGCGTACGGAGCTAACTTATGTTTCCATGTTTTTTGGAGAAAAACAGACGATATTCATAAACGTTACAACCGGTTGCTTCGCTATAGGCGGACTTAACTATACGATGCGACTATTCTTGGAGAACGTATATTATATTTATATATATATATATATTTCTATAGATAGACGCTCTGTAACCCGCAATTGTTTACACAGAATGTTTTCGTTACGTAAGCCATCGAAACTGAATCCGAAAGAGATTCACTGAGGAGGGAAAAGTGCTTGTATCGAATACTGGGTACTACATGAATTTTATTATTCCTATCATTAACGACGAATCACGTATACAATATGCGTACGATGTTTTTGATATTACAATGGATTGCAGTAATTCGGAGGCAGTGGCGGATTTAACAGGGCGGTAGATGAGTAGTTGCCGCCTGGGCTCCTGCCCACCAGAAGGCCCCCCCAGGGCTTCATATAAAAAAAAAATTATGGTTAAGTATAAGTATATTCAAACACTAAGTCTTTTTTCGTACTACTTCACTTGGCCCGTTTTTAGTAAACTACCTCCTCTTCATTTTCCCGAAAAAGGGGCCCCTCAGAACGTTTGCCACCTGGGCGCTTTTTCTTTAATCCGCCACGCTTCGTAGGTGATATAATTTAGGAAATAGGGATATCAGATTTTCTGGGAAATATTGTGAAACATGGGGGGCATTCTTTCGGATTCGATTCCGAGGGCGATCTTGTTAGGTAGCTCGAGATACCGCTTTAAGCAGTTAGGGTGTCTACTTGGTTCTTCGGTATTTCGTTGTCGAAGTCTTCGACGGTCTCGACGCTTCTTGACGGTGTGCTGCGTTCCTCTTCGTTGCTGGCGGTGGCGGTGTCTGCTGTGCGAGGAGTGGGGGTGTTTGTTGCTGTGCCAGAAGTGGGGGTACGCGTGGGCAAGGTAGTCACCTCAGCGTCCGCCTCGCTTTCAGTCAACAGAATCGTCTCGTTCTGGGGTTTCACGTCGATAATGCGGATGCGGATCTGCGTTCCGAATACGTCGTCACCGTCCATGTAGGTCGTCTCGTTTATGGTCACTACGTGCCCATCGACGATCTGCGGAGAAAAGCATTTGTTATTTCTTTAATGGCTACTCATAGCTCTCTGTGGAACAGATATCGAATAACGATGACGCGACACAGTTGGAGCAAAATCAACTGATTCATAGGCTATTTAAGACTTTGCTATGCGATTGTTTCGCGTTTTCCGTTCACTCCCATCTCACATTAAATTTATTCAAATATGTATGTATTGAGAGAAATAAAAACACTTCCTGGTTCAATGACACACTTATTATTTCACATCATTATTAATGACATTAACATTTTGAGTAGCGCAAAGTTTGGCGAAATACCGTTTCAAATCGATCGGATATTTTGAGGGGTCGTTTCAGCCAGGAAAGTTTTGTGCAACACGTTCGGCAGTTTGAATATAGGTATGCCGACATTAATGACAATATAAATCTTTATTTTCTGTTACATCTTCGCGAGAGTACTGTAACTGGGTAAGCGAGTTTTTTTTCAATGAAAATGGGACCAAATGCGACTTTATTTTGTAAACCAATTGTACACTACGCGTAATTAAAAATAATCCGGTCGGGATTGGATTCATTTCTATCAGAAAAATTTCGCCGATCTATTAGCGAAGATCTAGAAATTATAGAAAATATAGAAATTTAAATTTACAAAGTGAGCTTCGAATTCAGATTGGTTTCGAGTAAATCGGACACTACTTTCGGTGCCTTCCAGAAAATATCGACGTAAAAGCACGCCAAGTGGAAATCTCTTGGGTTAAAAATAGACTGACGCCACTCAAAGTGTAAATGTTGTTCAGAAGTTTATACATACATCTACTAATTTATTTATTCTTAGCATATGAATTTGTTAAACAGGCCATTTTTCGAAACAGAAACATCTCCAATGTATTTAATATCGACTAAAGACGATATAATTCCGTTTTTCTACAGTAACTGCTACGTGTTATCTAAGACTCTATTTACTCCACTTGATTGAGCGTAAATCTATCCAACGAATTTACATGTCCATTACGTCAGTATGATTTAACTACCTATTGCTTTATATCTTCGTTAGTATGTTTTGTATTTGTAAAGACCTGATGGTGGCATCAACGAAGAAAATACAGTGGTGCACCACATTTTCAATCCACGTTACCTCTATTACTTTTTAACATCAACTCAAAACTGTAGTATGTATCCAATATACCTACATATTCTGATAGAAAATTATAAACTGTATAAAACCCAGTGTGGACACAATCGGTCGTTTGTGTCCGGGAAAATTGCCACTTTTCTTAAACTTCCTTCCGATTTTTTATTTTTCCTAATTAATCCTTCAAACATTTGACTCAGAGAACGATTGCATATTAAAGTAGATACTGGAATGAGTGTCCCATATTTTTTTTTAGGTTTTTTGAAAGTCAAAAACAATAAAAAAAGGTGCAGAAGGTGCAAAAATAAGTTTGCTCACGGCGCGTTTAAGTTGATTTTATTTATCTAACGAACGAAAACCCTACATAACATTAAACAAGGAACACACTTTTAAAGTCGACAAAAAGTTACCACTTTTGAAAAGTAATAAAAAAAATCTAATATTTTGTGGGGGCACCTTTTGCTTTTATGACGGCATAAAAAGTTACCAAAAGTGGTAACTCCTTTGCCGGCCCCAAAAATGTGTTGTCCTGTTTAATTCCATGTGCCTAAAACTGTTGTTTGTTAGTTAAATAAATTAAACTTTAACTGGGTTTTATAATGTTTTAAATTCTCCATCAGAATATTTATATTCAACACATACCACACTTCCACGTTGATGCTAAAAAATGACAAAAATAAAACAAATTGAAAAAGTAATAACTTGTTTGTTCGCTACTGCAAATCATATTTGTATGGATCAACCATTTTTTTATTGTGTTGAAAATGAAAAATATTGCTGTTATAGTTGCATAGAAGGCCTCTTTGGCGAATTAAAGAAACGTGAATAAAAAATACCAATGTATTTCCATTTTGTAATTTCGTAAAATTTTTTAACGTTTTCTTTTAGTTTGAAATTAATTTTCAACTTCTGCTTGTAGACTTTATGCTCAATACTTGTATCTTTGACAATATTGAAACATAATTTCTAAAATAATAAAGAATCAACAATCTATTAAAGTTTGTTGTCTTATTTGTGCCAGAGTAATCTCGACTAATGTGCCTCGACTCACTTTTACTATCAGTTAAAAAATATAAATGATTGCAACTACCTCAATACTACATTAATCACTGTCTTAAACTTTAAATTTGTTTAGATTAATATGAAAATCGTAAAATACTCAAAACGATATACAAGAGAATGTTCTGTTCCCTTTATTTAACGTTAACATAAAAAACCAAGTGAATTCGATTCAACCAAAATCAAAGTTCAACACTGAATCTATTGTTTATAAAAGCACGTAGTAGGGTAGATGTACCGTTTGTGGCTATTGCACTGTTTTTGGCCATGTGCATAATTATCTTATTTTTAAATTGCTTGCAGATCATTGTTCTGTGGAGAATTTCACATCATAAATATTTGGTTTAGTATACCGCTCGAAATATAAGGTTACATTTATTGCTTACAAGGAAAAATATTATATTTTTTAAGAAGTGGCCAAAACTGGTACAATACCTTAAAGTGGCCACAAATGGTGTATCTACCCTAAAATACCTCTCGTGTTAGAGATCCGGGGCCTTGAAAAGCCTACACCAATTTAAAAAATTTCGCTGCAAAATGTTTCTCTCGTCAAAAACCAATTTCAATAAACTAAAATATTCTCTACACCGTAGAAACGATCTCGAAAAGGAACTGGCAAGCAGACCTTACTGTAATCGCTGGCAACAGTAACAGCAATATCTGTTCTTTATCGCCTGGGTCTTCAAACAGTCGTCAAACAGTCGTCAACAACGCGAATCGACGCAACGTGTAATTTAGCTCCCAGCGATAGGGAGAAGATGCGCGCGAGAAATAGATGACGTTTCAAGTCGGGGACGTCGACAATGGGGGTAGACGCGATGTTCGAGTACAAAGGATTAACTAAAGGGAAGAAATTCGCCAGCGAGGCGAACTGATTAGCCATGCGGGAGCGTAGTTAAACGAGGTAGACGGAAATTATTGTAATATTCATGGGAGGCGCGTGCGAGAGTCACTCACCTTGGTGGTGGAGGTGGTGTTCGCTCCGTCAGGAATCTTGCCCCAGGGCACGACACCTTCCTCAGGAATACCTGACACAATGCCAACCATCTGCTCCCTCAACCTTTTCATCATGGCTGAAAAGAGGTCGGAGATTAGAAACGAGAAGTTGCGGAATGGGCGACGTAAACACACACCACCTGTCGCTACGTATGCTCTCTTTCTCGGCTGGGCAAGAAAATACGACTCGATGAGGGAGGAACGACTAGGTACGGCTCTCTGGGAATGGGACCGACTGTACGTATTTGGAAGTGGTATCGAAACTTAGATGCGAAACATGTTCGAGTCGTATACTAGGGCTGTTCGAGTACTCGAATATTCGAGTAGCTTGAAATTCGGACCGAGCCGAGACTCGGTTTCCGAACCTAGCCGAGTACTCGAAGAGAACCGAGTACTCGAATTTTTTCGGGCGGCTCGAAGAGAACCCAGTACTCGAATTTTTTCGAGCGGCCCGAATGTACTTCGAGCAGATCGAAAATTTTGAGCCGTCCGACTGTGACGAGTAGCTTGAAGCTTGAACGTTTCGAACGGTACGAATTTTTCCATTATTTTAAGTTAGAAAATGTGTATCTACTTGAATGTAAATAATGCCTGAATAATGGATCTTAATAATGTGAATAATTGAAATGCGAACTACAAATAATAATTTTCTGCAACTATTGAAAATAAGTACTAAATTCGAATCTCTCTTTTTTTCACGTTTTTCATGTATGCATGAATGAATTCATATTCTTTTCTTTATTTTATCTTTCATTTCTTGTTACTTTTCCCTTTTTTCTTTATTTTTTGCCTTTTTCGTATATATTATACGTATATGGGATTTCTGTCGGATCACTGTTAATAAAGGTTGTTACAGGTTAATAAAAAATGAAACGATTATGAAGTATAAATTAAGTATAGTCGAAATTAAGAGATGTGCTTTTCCATGTGTTTCTAGATGAAATCTAATTGTTCACAAAATATGACATCTCTACGGCGTATAGTTTAGAAAAAAGCGAAGTGGCAATTCATGATGTGTCAAAGTTTTTGGTACTCTAATAATATGGCATAATGTGATACATATATCGACTTCTACACGGCATTAAATTATTTTCAATAGTTATAGAATATCTTCATTCGCAGTTTACATTTGAATTATTCACATTAATAAGAACCATTATTTACATTCCAGTAGATACACATTTCCTAACCTAAAATATTCGAAACATTCGTACGGCTCGAAACTTTCAAGCTTCAAGCTACTCGTCACAGTCGAATGGCTCGAAAATTTCGACCTGCTCAAAGTACATTTGGGCTGTCCGAAAAAATCGGGTACTCGGTTCTCTTCGAGCCACCCAAAAAAAAAATCGAGTAGTCGGGTCTCTTCGAGCCGCTCGGTTTTTACGGGTACTCGGCTCGGTTCGGTTTTTCGAGCCGAGTCAGCCTCGGCTCGCTTTTTTCGAGTACTCGATCAGCTCTATCGTATACCCAGCAGGTTGAAAAGCTTAAAGCAGCGATATCGTTTGCTCCTAACAAGTGAAGATCACAAAAATAAAATCGTTTAAAAACATGACAAGTCTATTTTTGTTGGTGTGCTGATTTTCATTAGGGCTGGGACTATTTGTCGAATTTTTCGGTATTCGAATATTCGAATACTTCAGTTGTTCAGTTATTTGGTGAATATAATTCGAATATCCAAGTATCCAAATACTATTCGAATACTATTCGTTAGTAATTCAATATTTTCACTAAAAAACATGAAATACTTTATAGTAAATTTTTTTTTTAAAAACAAGCTTTTATTAAAATGTACTAAAAAGGAACTAATAATTCTGATACCGGTCCAGATGACTGCCTGAGAAGAATTCCCTCATATGACTAAAAATAAACGCGTGAAAATATTTCAATATTTAGTATTCGAATACTTCATACTCGAATAGTATTCGAATACTTAAATATTCGAATAATAACATTCGAATACTCAAATATTAGAAGTTTATTCGTAGAATTCGAAGACTTGTAAAATATTCGAATATTAAATTATTCGAATAGTCCCAACCCTAATTTTGATGCCATCTGGTAGCTAAAAGGGAGTACTTTAATGTGACATTGTTGAAAAGGGGAAGAACCTTTCTGGTGCAAAGGTATAAGCCTTGAAACCCTTCGTGATAACACCTTCTTATAATTACGAATTGGTCACATGGGGTTCACTGCACCTCAGCGTCATTTTTAGTTACCATTTTCGTATTTTTACATCTTTTAACTTTTGATTGATAATTGTACCTTCGTAGTACTCATACAATCATGCTGTAGGAGTATTTTTCTAGAAATGTAAAAAATTTACAGAAATATTGGTAAAGACAAAATTGCCTAGGGTGCGATACACCCCGTGTTTAAAAGTAGGTGCACAGGGAAATAATACAGGTCCAAGTGAAACAGGGGAATAATTTAATATGCCCACGGAAAACTTAATATTATATATTGAGCCGTTGAAAAGATGTGAATCGGTTTAAGAAGTTAAATGACAATTTGGGGTAAACCTGAGGAGTGATTATTTGAAAAGTAATTATTAACAAGGGAAAATAAATGATAAGACCGCGGAGTTTTGGAAAACCAAGGGTATAACTAATGTTATGACAATCAGTATTTTTTAAATGTTCAGTAGAGTGACAAAAACATATACTTAATCCCAAAACCAAATAAAACACAGTATTGGTAATATGGGATTGGTTGTAATCGTTTTAAATTTTAAACACGGATTCAAAAAACACCCACTTCAGAAATACCCGACGGATATTCAAAGTCGATGTGTCCGAAAACGAAGCCTCCTACGAACAAATTTTATTCCACGTACCCTATTTTTTTATCGTGTGATATCATTACCATTTCGGTGGATACCCTGTGCACAAATACATAGAAAACGTAGTATAAAAATTTTTTATATGAGCTTTCGTTTTCGAGAAAATCGAATTTGAAAATTTGTTTAGTACACCTACATAGACTTGGCTAAGACTTGGCAGAGTATAGGAGTAAATATCGTACATGTGCAGATGAAATAGATTCCTGTCCAAAAAACGAGTCAAAACTGTAGCATAACTGTTTTCCAAACGTGGTTTTGTTTTCGAGAAAATCGAGTTAAAGATGGAACCGACTGTCAGGCTAGTACACGCGCCCTCATCGGTTTTTAAAATCAGTTTTCCCGAACGCAAAGCCTCGTTCGAAAAACAGTTATTCTACAATTTCAAACTATTTTTACACGAAGATTTGTTTCATTGGTAGTCATACCACGTTTACTGACAAATTTACCTGATTTTTAGCCATTGAGTTTCAGAGTTGTGGAAGTTGATTTTCTCTGAAACGAAGTCAGTTCAATCCTGTCATGTCTAAACAGCGTCCCGTGTCAAATTTTTATAAAAATCTACCATTCATCACCAGTCCTTTCATCATTTTCACGTTTATATTCTTGAGCTAACAGGATGTTTATCAGTCTGAATCATCTTTTGAATTTGTTCGCCAGGGACACGCGAGTTTGATATCAATCGCGCGAAATGGATGGCTATTGTGCCGCGGCGTATAACCACCTTCGAAGCGTCTCGATTGAGAGGGACAGTTTATTCGAGTCTAATCGAACCTGCACTGTTTGTTCTCGAAGGGAGCAATTCTCGGGCAAGGCAGGGAAAACGGTATCGAGGAAAGCCTGAGGCGACAGTTATGCACTGGGCCTTGAGGCTAAGAACATCAGGCATAATTCAAGAAGGAGGGTACCGCGCCTATTCAGGCCAGGTCGAATGGAACGCGGCGGACATAAAAATAGCAGGTTGTAATCATTTCTATAGCATCGTGATGGTTGGTCGACGAAAATTACGGTTAATTGCTTCATCAGCGGCAGGATAATGTCTTGATAATGTTCCTGACAATGTGATTTTCCTATGTCGCTCCATCAAGGATGTTCTAGCTTCTGTGATTATTATCATTGTAAATAACAGTCGGTGATCCGTGCTCTGCTTCCAACAGTCTTTACACTGTACTCTCGCGTATATACGTACATACTCGCGCATGAAGACGTTCGAAAATCGAAGTAGGCCATTTGTGGTTTATGCATTACGCAGCTACTTCGCCGAGTTGCTGACCTATCGTCATCTAAAATACTATAACGATCAGTGTAAATACGTTGTTAGTTGAGTAGAGGCAGCTCTTAAACACGCCATCTTATACGAGAATTTACAAGCTGTGCAGAATGGTAATTTTTAATGATTCCTACTTAAAGGGATTCAGGTATGGCTCGTGGAAGGATGAAGTGATTTAACGTGAAAATTTATAACTCTCAACTCTGAAAACTTGTTCAACTCTCTGAAGTCTCTCTATGAAGTCTGCCCTCTCAAAACTCTCTAAACACTTCGGACGGCCAGCACCTTGCTGGACGAAAGTTCTTGTTTTCAGGGTTCGTTGTAAGTACACTGCTTTGGTATGACTAATTGACTAAAACACATCATTATCAAACGGTTGATATCTTTGATGAAATCTTTGAATGAAATGATTGATTTGTATGTGACATATTTTATGTATTAACTTGGCTTTAAAGTAAGAATTCGTTATTATAATTCATATTAATATAAACCTTGATTAATATTCTTTTGCTTTCGGTGCATTTATTTAAAAATGTATTATTATCCGCGGAAGTAACGAATGTCGTGCAAAAAATACTTGCTCAAATTCAATATTTAATTTAAACAAACGTAATTGCAGTAAGTTAATATTCTTTTAATGCTCGTGCTATTTTATTATAAGCTTTAATTTATTATGCATACATTCAACTAATTTTCTATGAAATTCCAATTTATTTTGTTCCATTCTCTTAGCAAATTTTTTTTGAGGATTTCTTTGGTAGATGGTACTAACTAAAAATATATTAAACAGGTTTATACCCATATAAATTTGGGTAATTCTGAATTTAATATTACTTATATGCAGGGATCCGGAACGGAACAGAAACGAAAACGATAAACGAAAAGAACGAAATGTTTTCCGGAACCGAAACAGAAACGAAACGAAATTCTTAACCCTGTTGTAGAAATGAAAACGATATAACCAAAATAAAAATTCCGACTAATAACGTTCTGTACACTTCAGGTTAAAAAATTTAAATTGAGCGCGACCCTTATTTTCATCATGTTTCGTGTCGGTTCAGACCCCTGATAGGGCTGACTGCGGTGCTGGGAGAGGCGTTGGGAGTCTTGCCCTCGTGGGCACGGCTTGCAAGCGAAAACATCAAAACTCTAAATTTTTTTCTTAAGACATAATATATAATATTCGATAATACATAACTATAACGTATAATATTTTATAATATAAGTACCAAAGGCAATAAAATTGTTAAAATACGTTTAAACGAGTTTTTTTTATAAATGAAATAACCGGTTCGGAACAAAATTTGTTTTTCGTTCTGATGGAAACGAAATATTTTTCAGCAGGAACGATATTAACCGAAACGAAATTATTATTATCAGAGCTTAACACAAACGAAACGAAAAAACATTTCGTTCCAGGTCCCTGCTTATATGATTAAATAACTTAGTGGTATGGGGAGGGCGGATATTTTTGTGAGATACTGTATAGGTATATAGCGACACAAAAGAAGGTTAATTTTAAGGGAAGTATGTGTTTCATTGGGGGAGGAACAATTTCTTACAAAATATAAAATTTCTACGGTAGTGGTATGCGAAAACACGTAAAGAAGGGTATTTATACATTAGCACCATCTGTAAGAAGTAATAAATCAGACGGTAGAATTAGAGAGAACTCTATTCTTATATCTGCTTCCATTACTAATTTTTGGTGCACTGAAGTCACTTAATACTTCAAAGAAAAATAACGTCAGTGAATTATATATATGAATAAAATATAAATAACAATAAGAACTATATAAGTATAATTAAATATATATTTTTTGAAAGCTAAACAGTTTGAATATATTGTGATGTACACCGCTAAACAAAATCAAAGGATCACCCAAATTTCCCGACAATTTTGGTCATTTTCAAGTAGCTGTACCTCAGCGAAAAATATTTTAAGAAAGCATTTTAATGTTTGAAATTTCGGGTTGTTTCAAATTTTCTTTCATCCATTATGATACTGTTTTTTTTTCAAGATGCACCGCAAAAAAACGAATTTTAAAAAATCGAGATTTTTTTCATCGGTGGAACCATTTTAAAATTATCCAAAAATTGCGGAACCATTTTGAAATTATCCAAAAATTGCATATTTACCATTTTTTTTAGAATAACATGATGCCACTTCCAGAAAAATGATGGAATCATTCAAGTGTCCACGTTTCTTTCGAATTAAAACTCAAAAATACCTATAAATAGGGGAGACCGTGGTAAGTTGTAACACGGGGTAAATTGTAATATAAGTAAAATCTTTTGTACGACAAATCTGGTAACCCACAGCATGCGAGATCTGCTTGACGATATTAGCACCGTCAGTTTTACTGACACAAACGAGCGTAATGTATTTATTTTGTGGTTATAGTCCAGAATTGTAGTATTTAGAGTACGTAAGTAAATGTTGTCTTAGCACTTTTATTTCAATTAACCGCCGTTAGAAACCGTTTGAATTTTTGCTTCTGTGTCGCAAACGAATCAGTACACATTGGTTTATTATAATGTGTACGCATTTTAGTAATTTGATGTTTAGTTTCTCGTTTGCTGAGATAAAACGCAAAAATTCAAGCTCGGGGGAATTGTAACATGTTAATAACAGAACATTCAAGAATCCAAAAAGTAGAAAAAAGTATAAAGGAAGCAGTAATGAAAGCGAAGATTTTTATAGAATCAGATGAATAAGCAATGATTGTTTAACTCATGTATATCAAATGTTTAATAACGATCTGTGATTTCATTTATATTTTTTAGAAATATTTATTTGTGTTCATATTTGTATTTAAATAAATAAAACAGATGTGTTACAATTTATCCCGGACTGGAGCACATTGTAACAAAGGTTCAGATATGTTTAAGATGAAGCTAGATGTAAACAAAATTTTGTCACGTACTTTACGTTCACGCAATCAGTTCACCACATATGTAAGTAGTAAATCACGCAAATTATTTCGTGATTGAGGAAAACTCTTTCGAGAAAACTTTTTTTGTTACAATCTGCTCCGGTCTCCCCTACTGCAAAAGGCCGGACTGATCAGATATTTTTTCCTTATGTCCTACATTCTACAATCATGGTGAAGCATGCGATATGGTCTTAAAAATGGAAGGATAATCTGTTTTACGTTACGTTTTTTTTTCAAAACTTTTTTTCTTCTTTGGGCTCGTAGGTACTATAGTACAGTATTTTATTATGAAAAATAATGTGTAAGTAGAAAGTAATGTGTAAAGCGAATAATCAGGTAGAAATTGATTCTCAGGGTACACGCTGTCCTAGCACTAATCTCTCCCCTGTCGCTCGATGCCGCAAACCGATCCGAGGACCCGTGAATCGGTCCGAGCGGACTTCGGACTTCATCGGCGCAATTATGCGGACCGTTGTCCGGAGCGAAATATGAACGACTACTACAATACATACTCTCAAAATTGACAGAAATTTTCGAAAATTCATGTGTGCTCAAAAAAATTGAGTCCTTGATTCAAAAACTAGAATTTCAAGCGTTAAAATGCTTTTTAAAATATTTTGTGACCATTTTTCGCGGAGATGTAGCCACTTGAAAATGACCAACATTTTGGGGATATTTTAGTGATCCTTTAATTGTGTCCAGCAGTGTAGATAACTTTTAATTTACGGATTTCTATAAAAAGTTATTTCCTTCTATTTTTAGATTAACTCCTTAAAATCGAGAGACTGGAGGCATGACTACTTTTTCCTGTCGCTGTACGTAATTCTCATTTTCCTCCAATTGTATTGTAGATATTTAAGATTAAGGCAGACTAGCAGCCAAAGTTCATGATTCTACGCTGTAGAAACAATTGGCAAACTAATTCTACCTTGACTGCTATAGGACGTAAGAAATAAGCAAGTGTACACTGAGCACTCGTTATAAGCCCCGTTTCCACCATGCGTTATACGCCCGGCGAATATCCCTACCCTTTCTTGGAATCCTTCGGACGAGAGTGAGAGAAACCGAGAACGAGCGAGGGGCTCTTTCTTTTTCTCTCGCTCGCTCTTGGGTCTTCTCACTCGCGCCATTGACCGCGCGGAATAGTTTCCACAACGTGCCATACGCCCGCCGCCAGCGCCGTTCGTCGGGCTTATAACGAGTTTAAAGTGTACATAACAAATACGGTGCATTCTGCAAGGTAGACGACAAGAATGTTGCAGCATCGTATGTAGATTATTCTGATGCAAAATGATCGTACATATTATAATTTTAATTCCATCCATTATCGAGATAAGCATTCTTTACTCTGAATATCGAATCTGCCCGGCGGAAACCCCAAGAAAAAAATGGTCACCTTACCTTACGGTATTTCTACAGGCGATATATAGTTATCTGTGGTATATAACTATTAGCACGGGACAAAAGTTCGTTCGCTATATTAAACCAAAGTCTCTATTAAAACTAAAAATATAGGTATTACCCACATGTTTTTTAAAAATTAAACCCTTTGTCACTTTTCTGGTAAAAGTGCAAGCAGGTGTAGTAAAAAGAGACATTTCCGTACACACTACATCACCTGACAGTGAGCGAACGAATTATTGCCCTGATCTAACGTTCATTGACCAACGAGTAACGCCCGTAACAAAGACAATCTTTAGGGACGAAAGAACACGCTTGCAGGCAGTTCGTATCTCGACAATGTAATAATAATTTATGCGCAAATTGAGGCCATGTATGTATAGACGCGTGATAGCCGCGTCGATAAATTCCGCATATTTTATTACGTTTACAATGCGGACACCCAGAACAAAATGGATGACTATATCGGCTGATTATTACTACGCGGAATTCTCAATGAAGATACGACGGACGGATCTGCTGCTCGACGACGTTCTCGTTTGCATAAAGAAATCCAGAAATTCGTGATAAATGTCGTTAGACATTTATCTTTTCGCCATCAATCATGCAGATGGAAATAGAACTGGCCTACACCGTAAATAGCATGTTTACTCACTGCCCCCGGATGTAAAGCCGCTGTATAGACGTTAACAATTTGTTTTTCATTGAGATACCGAATTGAATTATCTATTTATTACTTGCTGTGAGCACTGTCTACGATATTTTTAAACGAAATTTATGCAAAAGTTTCTTTTAGAGATTATTAGAATCGAAGTGTTGAGGTCGTTTAATTCTTATACTTAGTTATGCATTTTATGAGAAGTAAATTATTTAATAAGGAAAACTCGTTCGGTGGCTACTAAAATTATTTTAGAAGTGAAGTATTTTCGTTCTGATATCTCTTGTGATATTCCTTTGTGATTTTACCATATTTATCCAAGACTACCAGCTGGGCAAGTGTCAAAAACAATTAACCAACACATATTAATTTTGTTTCCACATTGCTACTGAGAGTGGACATAAACCTTATCCATAAATTAATATTCATTTCCTCATAAGACAGCTGCATCAACAATTAAATAAATTTAGAAGGGAACGTCTTAGTGCCTTTTAAAGCCATTTATTTTTAGACGTGCGTTTCTTAGGAGCTTTAAAAGTTACTCAAGTTTCCTCCCATAATTCTCTAACACTTTGCACAAGTTTATTCAATAACTCGAGGATGATCCATCGTGAGGTACGAGAAGCCCCACTTAACAATAAAGTATGTAAAAGAAATTCTATTTTTATCTGCAATGGTCTCGAAGAAAGTGGTTCGCGACATATCCTACAGTTCACCCTATACAATTACGCAACCTAATCCGACCTAATCTTATAAGCTGTGGCACAGTTAGCTTTAAACAAAGTTGTTAAGCGAACCAAAATAGGATTTCCTGTACGTCTTCGATCGATGAACCATTTTTAAATGAACGTTTCGATTCAGAGGGCGTTCACAGGTACACACACACTTTAAGTATCCTCGAAAATCGTTAAAAGCACACTAGTGACTTCTCTACCCAACCTTTGACATTTGAATACCTTAGTACCTAAATACTCTGCTATTTCAACGTTTGGTTATCCAAAAGAGACATTTTTTTTACGGAACGTTCCTCTCCTTTACTTATTATACATATAGCTATTTATACTCGTCGAAATGAATTATTATCAAAGTGGTAAGACCGCGGATAAATTCTCGAGAATATGTGGTACCTACTACCTTGCACTAAAAATACATTTGTCAAGTGCTTTCTAATTATTTACAATATTAGGAAGCAAGTTTATATTATTATATTTCGAGGCACAATAATATTTAATATATATTAATATAAATAAGTAATACAAGTGTAAAAGCTTATGCCATTTAGGAATCGATTTAGCACAAGAAAACAATAAAAAAAAGTTCATATAAATATAAGTATGTCGAATTTCACCTTGTTTCTGAATTTCAGCGAAATTTGTTTTATAGAAACTTGTATTCTTGAAATATTTCTACTATATTTTAAATTTCAAAGTCATGTTTTCTACCAAAGTTGCATAGTTTAGTGGAGGCCGGCGTATAGTAACAATAGTTTTATTCTATTGGGTGGAGTTAATGAGATGAAGCTTGTTTTTTTTTTTAAGTTTATTAAAGGATCTTTAGTGAGCTCGAAGGACTTACTGTTGTAGGTCGCTGAATTTGTCTTTAAAGCAGCTATCGAGTACCGACAAATAAAATACAGCATTCCAGCTAAGAAAACAAAGTTGACCTTTGCAACTCATTAACCCCGCCCAACAGAATAAAATTATCATTATTATACGTCTGCCCCCACAAAATTACGCAACTTTTGTAGGAAACACATTCATGAAATATTAAATATAGCAGAATTATTTGAACAGTTTTTTAACAATTTTTTTCTAGAATAGATATATTGTTTGACATTCAACCGTATATATGTTATTAAAGTACAGTTATTGAACTTTTAAAAAACATTTTTTGTTTGTCTTTCTGCCATCCTGCCGGATGAACGAATGTTCAGAAATCAGAGAATAAAATTAATTTACAATCTACATAAGTGTAGTTTTCGTCTGAACTACGGATATTTAATTTGAACAATAATTTGCAAAACAGCGGCCGGTTCAACGCAAAGTAATGCGAGTTTTACAAAATTGTTATCCTTTCAACCCCTGAAACAAATAGAAAATGCCATCGGAAGTAAATAGTCGTAGTACAGACGAAAACTTATGTTTTCTAACCATTTGTTCCAAGTTTGAAGGCAATCGCGTCATTACTTTTTTCTAAATCGTGGCAGAAGTTTACGACAACATCGTTTTGAGAAAAACGCGTTTAAAGTTTACTTGAGGCGCTTAGATAGCTCGTATTATTGTTCATTCAAACCTCTGTAACTGATCAAAATAAACAAAAAAAAATCGATTTTTTGGGCCGTCCCAAGTAGAAAAACGCCTTACTTTTGGAGGTTGAAAATTACTCGTTTTAAAAGTGCCCAGTCGCTCGAAATGAATCAAAGCACGCGGGACCTTTACTCGTAGAACGAACTGTACTGATTTATGAAATGTTATAAGACAATGTTTACAAAATACTCAGCAAGGCCATACGTAAGATATCCAGAATTATTTATAGCCAATCAAACACTGATTTCTTAAATGAGTCACTGTAATACAAAACACGCTAAAACTCAGAAACCAGGCCAAATTGCAAATATGTTTATAGATGTTTTTTTTTATTATCTTTCAGTGCTCAATACATCTTTAAAGTTTGACCCACTTGTTATGTTGCACTCTGTATATAAAGGCCACAAATTTTTAAAGGGTTATGCCTAGTCAGCTTTCGGAAAAGAACGCGATTTTCGGAAATTTTTTGTGAAATATCCACTGTATATATTTTTACAACTATTCGCTTATTTTAAAAGTACATATATGCAGCAACTCTCAGTAATTTAGTTTTAGAAAACATTAAAAAATGAACGAGTACCAGCCATTCTCGCGGAAGCTGTGTTGATATCGGTGAGCAAGATATTTCGGAAGCCACTGTATCGATTGGCCTAAACTTTCGCAAACTTCTTTTGTATACCAAATACTAGTAGATGAGGGAAGGATTTTTTATTTTAAAAAAAGTCTATTTTTAATTAACGTTTTACGTTAACCAGCCGCCATTTTGTCAAAAATCAACTTTTTGAAAAAACCTTCGTTCATCTACTGAATTCAACCATATATTAACAGAATGTTTTTGAATTTATAGTTTCAGATGATCAATTAATTTTCTATAACAAAATTACTGAGAGTTGTTACATATATATGTAATTTTAAAATAAGCGAATAGTTGTAAAAAAAATATACAGTAGATATTCCACAAAAAATTCCCGAAAATCGGATTATTTTTCGAAAGCTGAGTAGGCATAACCACTTAATAAAATCACTTGTTCGCATTACCTCAGATTTGTTACTGTTCACTGGAATTAGGGATTGCAATACCGGTAAACCGATTTACCGGTTTGCCGGTAAATCGCGAGAAATACCCTCGAATTTTTACCGGCAATTCACCAAATATTTACCGGTAATTCGATCAATTATGTATAGCAATGTAGCGTATATATGCATTCATTAATTCCGTCGATATCTACTCTGTTATCAATGAAAAAGCTTAAATTAATAATAGAGACGAAAACCGAAGTATCTCAGAAAGAACCAACTTTAACCCAAAAGAAAACTAAAAATCTGAATCAAGCCACCAAAGAATAGACGTATTTTCAAGTAGAAAAAGTAAAAAGAAAATATCTACAAATGGCATATGATTTCTTAATGACTACCCGAACAACAAGTGTAGAATCTAAGAGCGGTTTATCAGGAGACCAAAGTTTGGACAAATTATGTTTTTTGTGTGCTTATTTGTTAAAAAGAATTCTTAAATAAAAAATATTTAATTATGTATATAAGTTAAGATTCTTTTCATTGTTTTCGCGGTGAAGATGCATATTAATAAGTAATGTCAATAGTTATACAAATGTATCTATTTTGTGTTATATCATTTTATATTTTATGTTTAGAACAGTTTTATTTGCATATATTTTTCATAATGCTCGATTAGAGTTCAAGAAAATTTTTTTGTAGTGTTTACTTTTATATTTTCAATACCTTAAATAATTACCGGTAAATTACCGATAAACCGGTTTTGAATGAAAATTTTACCGAATTACCGGTAATTGAAAAAGTCGGTAAATTTGCAATCCCTAACTGGAATGTTACTTCACCTGGAAAAGAAATAAAATAGAATTCTAAACATGGTGAGCGTTCTATTATCCTAGAACCTCCCTGTGCGAGCAATCGTGTCTCTCTATTAGTTTGGATAATGAAGGTGCCATTATAGCTTGCAGATGGGTGCAACGGCGACAATACCTTACACGGTTACAATGATTTTATTTAAACGATGAATTTATTCCCGCCTTAATGAGCAGTGATTCAGCGTCAGTGATATAATGGTAATTTCCTCGATAATCGATTTCATGTTACTCCACGACCCTACCCGCGACCGCGATTTCACTTTTCCGTTCCTACGGGCAGACATGGAGGCCAATAACGCTTTTATCGCGTTGCAGCAACCGGCACGTAATCGCGGAGAACCACTGGCGCGATTCGACCGTTATTAACATATCGCGGGAAAAGGGAAAATAAGTGTTGAAATTCATCCGATAAGACCTTATCGCTAAACCAGCGGTGAACGATTACGCGGTAACACAGCCACGTAGCGTTAAACCCAATTAAACGGTCAACTGTCGGCCCTTCATTTTCTCTTCACGCTGAAACGTAACGACCGTGAAACTCAAGGAGGGTTTCTCCTTCGGAGGCCCGAAAGGCAATGGGTGTTTTTTTATGAATTTATGGCGAATAACCTAATGGGCGCATTTGGAAATTTGGGGCCCCTAGGCTAACAAGATCTGCCGCCCTTTCAGTGAAATATTTAATAATATTTAACAATTTGAAAGAGTTGAGACAATTTTAAAATTAATTCAATATAATGGCAATTCATATATGAATTATTTCTAATTTTCTACATGAAAAAAGGGGAACTGTTTTTAAAGCTGTCCCAAGTCTTTGTGTTTAAACCTTTCTCAAATTCTTTCGCTCAAAATTTTCCGCTTCCTGAAATTGTCTCCCTATAATCTACCGAGTGGAGTATTCACAAATTATAAGTTGTGTAGAATAATCAGTAATAATCAAGTTTGCAAAAGTGATATTTTAAAATCTAATGAAGCTATCGATGCGAAATTTTCAGAGATTGTAAGAAACATATTCCTCAATTGCATGAACTAGAACTATGACAATATCTACAATATTGTAGGTATGGAATAAAAATTGAAGCTAAATTTCCTTAAGTATGAGTGTGGTTATGGCATGGACTGGAATAAACACCAAGTGTTGAAAATTCACAAAATGACGGCATTTTAAATTTGAAATCGTGTAAAAAATTTGTCGAAAATCGCGAAATTCCTGAAATTAGCGATTTTCGACCTTATTCTGCGATCTTTAAGCGTTTATAATTCAGAGCAACGTTAACCGATTTTGATGAAAATTTAAGGCACGTATACAACTTACTTCAATCTAGAAACGGGTGTTCTTGAATTTTCATTACAGGCTCACAAAAAAAGTAAAAAAAAAACAACCTTTACTATTTTTTTTTGCTATTCCGACCAAATGCATTTTTTTCAAAACCTAGCAAACTAATCCTTCTAGCTCCTCAAAAAAAAAACTCAAGTCGTTTGGAATAATTTTAAAAAGTGTTCGAATAATTTCGTTACTCACTGTATCTACTGTTATTATTTACTTTGTGTATCAGCAGTAAGTTAACGATAATACATATTGTGATCAGATTCGTCCGTTTATTTTATTATGCAGCATCGTTGTGACCTTTTTATTTTTGTGCAATAGACAGAAAGTGTTTGTGACGCGGAAAGAAGATATTTGATAACAAAGAAGTAAATGGTTTCTTTTCATCCTCATGGTGAATGAATAAACTACCAGAATTTTGGTCACTTATTTTATTTATTTTTGTAGACAGAAAGTCATAAGATTATAATTATGGATGGGGTGTCAGGCTTTTACAATGAACTCTGCTTTGAACGATTCCATCTGATATTCAGATATGTATTACGTTTACTTTTGTCACGAAATACAAGACCGCATCAACAGTTAATAGGTTCTCTTACAATTACGATTAACACGCGACCATTGTCGAAATGTTTTTGGAATAATTTCCATACCGTTCCATTGAGACTGAGTTTTTTAAAAAAAAATTTTGACGCGATAGAAGTCGACAAAACGGAATCATTAAAATCGTCGAAAAATCGTCATACATTTGTTACCCTCCAGTCTTTATCGCCCGAACGCTTTGAATTTTGTTGCTGTTCGCGTTTCCAACAGAACTTCGAGAGCTCTGTTCGCGACAACCACTAGATCCTGCACTTGATTTATCGCGATCGATATTTCACTTTTACATACACTGCAATTGAATATTGTTATTTCCTAATGCGTGCGCAAGAGACATTCATTTCACGTGCATAACATTGCTCTTTTCAAGTGCGACATAAATAATCGTAAATAGAGGAAGAGAATTTTGTGCTAACAACTCCAGATCCTGTTTTCGTAACCTGAATCGGCCATATTCAGTCGCCTGTATTCGAATTTTCGTATTTAAATGACACATGTAAACAGGAATAAAATATCCCAGAGACGTTGAATGTTAGAAAAACAATTCGAGACGTTTAAATCAATGGTTGAAGACGTGTCTATATCTGTCAAAATCTAAATATGGATTATGTGACATTGAAGAATTTCCGTTTGAAGAAAAAATTACCACTTGTTCGTGAATATCGCGGGCCTCCGAGTCAGTTTCATTTGAGACTGCTTCATACTGAGCAAGGAAGCATTAAATAACTAAATAAATAGCGTAAAATTGAAAATAATGTGTCACTGCCAATTACATGCTAAACAGTTTTTTCACATAAATAACGTTTATGTACAAGTGTAACAGATACGAAATGAGTTGGCAATGATATGTGGATTTGTTTAACTATGTGAATCAATGTAGACTTGGCTTAAACTTTGTTGGATTAAATGAAATTTAATATTTGCATGAAATAATAATTTACCCTCGGATATCACACTGGGTCAAAATGACTAATAATTTGACTTTGAGGTAAAATATCTTCGAGGCATCATTGGAAATTATACTACTGACGCTATGCACTAGTAATTTCACTAGGGAGAAACGTTTCCCTGGTGGGGAGAATTTTTTTTGTTAATGTAGCAGATCTCAAGAGTATAACCTTAAATTTTTAGCTAGAAATATTAAAAATTAAAGAAATTATGATATTTTTAAGCAAAAAACGGTTTCTGGAACGCTTTTCCTTTCAAAATTTGTTTTAAACATGATGGTACTTTAAATGTTCATTTTCAACGACGAACATATATTCTAGAATGTTCAAACATTTTCTCAGAATGTTTCAGCTGATTGAAAATTGGCTTGGGTCGAATCGATACAACCGAGGGTTAAAGGGAGATACAAATTCATTTTATGATTATCATAATTAACGTACGATAATAATCAGTCGATGAAAGCAAGAGTTACTGATTAGGTTACACTAATATATCAAAGTTAAATAATTGGGATCTGCAAAGTTTACTTGACACAATTCCCTGACTCCATATTGGAAATAAAATTATTCGATCGCCCAATTATTCGAATAATGTCCTGGTCTGCTTTAACATACGGTGGCCGTTGAAATAGCTTGATAATTTCGCTTTGGTCGCCACGGGGCAATTATATCAGAATTATATAAGAACGAGCGAAACGTGGTCGAAAACCGGTGTGGCAGGACCATGACACTAATTTCAGCTTCTGCAATGCATACGAAGTAAACAGGAACGAACAAGTGTTAAACAACATATTTGCTGCAGCTTTCAAATACGAATCTATGCACTTGAATCGGTTTAGATTTATTGGAAGAAATCTGTAAAATTGACCTTGACCTTGATTTGTAAAAGTAAATTCTTTCATTTCTACATATTTTAGGTACTGGACAAATGCATGTTCGAGCTGACGCGTGTGTACAGGGTGTTAAGGAAATCGTTGCTTGGCAATGATAGTGGCAGAATTAAAAAAATTCAATTTTATAGGAAAAGCAGTTTGAATTTCGCATTTGATTAATTGTTGGTTAACTGATACTGACGTACCAGTATAATTTGTTTAACTTGATTCTACTTTTGCATCTACTTATTCAAATTAAGGATCACAGACAAGCATATCCATCAAGAAAGTCAACAGAATACAGAATATCAAATCAACCGTAATCAACTCTATATTTTATACGAAAAAATGTAATTCTAACTTTTAAGTTGTAATCTATGTTGAAATTAAAGATCAACTCGGCATTATACACCCTTAAACTACCGGTACTTTTGTGTGGTTATGATATTACCTGAAAAAAAAATAAAAGCTACGAATACCGGCATTCATACAATTTATTTGGAACAAAATATTGTATTGTAAAAGAAATGATAGAAAAATCCCATAAATTACAATAGTATTGAAGACAATGAATGCATACAACAAAAAATGAATACTTATGCCACTATTCCACTTACAGCTGCAGGGAACAACTGATAATGTTTTAATGTTGTTGAAAAAACAAGAAACTAATGAAGTTCACAGTACCTACGGAGTCCATTTGTGCAAAAAAGAAAAACAAATTTACATATTTTGAGTTATACCACTATCAATGCCAAGCAGCAAAATGTGAAACATTCGTTTCAGAATTCGATTGTGCACGTAGCACGAAGAAACACAAAGTGATTTTAAAAAAAAGATGTGTTGTATATATATAATAAGAAATTTAATAATAATCGTATTTAATAATATATATTATTAATATATTTAATAATAAGGGTATTTAATAATAAGAAATGTTTTTATCCAACAAAACTATCTTATCTCCACGAATCTGCGTTATCAAGAAAGTCAATTTTCGATTTGGACTCATATAGATTATTAGGTATATAGATGTAGCAATTGGTAACTGAATACAGTATCCTTGCAACAAACATGATAAAGAAATATTGTGTAATTAGAATAAAAATCTATTTAAACACTTGAAGAAATATAAACGCACACTACATTAGTAATGGTTTGACTGACGTCGATTTACCAGGTATCATTAACTCACTATGTAACAAAATCTACAATTACAGCTGAATGTCAAGAAGAATCGATTTATATAAAAAACGTACGCTTTCGTTTAAAAAAGGAAGATATAATGATATGTTGCAGATGCACCGTTGCACTCGCAGAAAACACTTGATTCTAGGAAAGTGGATTTCTTTAAACTTCATCCATTTAACTTTTTCCACTTCTATGTTCCTTTCCAATTGCATTAACAAAAAGGAGGTTTGACTTGTTCCAGTTGCGCAATCCTTCTTCCAAATTAATGTTTCTATGTCAATCATGTTGCATGCACTTCAAAACCAATTATCTTAAAAATAATTTTCACCCACTTTTTTAGTTAACCCTTAATTACTGAGGTGGGGTCTCATGTATCCAATGATGATGCTTTAGATGCTTGTTTATTTCGACGTTTCTTCCCGTGAGAATACAAAACAAATAATTCTATTTTTATATTCTTTACAAACTTGCAAATAAGATTTTATTCGTATCGCCTGCATTAATACAGGGTGGACCAATAAAAATTACCAACCTGGATATTTCCGCAACCATGGAAGTGAGAGAACAAGTTTTCCAATAAAAGTTATTTGGTATAGAATGGGCCATCGTATGGTCATAACGATTCTTTTGCAGGTAATTTCGCCTACCCAAATTCAGATCCTTCTCAATTGAAGGGTAATTGATAGTTTTGCATCGGATTAGTCACTGACCCTAATTCTTATTGGCCCACCCGGTGTATTTACTGAAATGATTTTAATGCTTTGTCCTGAAGAAAAAGATAAAATTCTACTGTATAAATAGAAAAACATCTAATTCAGCCTTGTACCGCGTATTTTGAGACACCCTGTAGGCTCGAAGTGATTCGATATGTCTTCCACCCATCACTAGATGTACCGTGTACGCGAATCAATTTGAAGAATCAGTTCCATTAATCGAAACGGATGAATCTGACTACCAAATCGGTGGTCCGAAAATGGCGTTCCCAAGGCACCAAATTATTCAACCGACGACAACAGCGCCCCGATTCACGGCCTACCTTTCTTGCTCGTTCGGTCAAATTTCGCGGCCGTTCATCACTCGAAAACGTTTCTGTCGATGCTTCGTCGCCGCGCGAATAAAATCCGTGACATTTCCATGTAACGATACTGACGCCAGCGCACCGACATTACACAGTCGAATTCATTCGTCAAATATCACGGGCGTATGGGCGATCATAAGTGAAACTCGATGAACGATATCGCCCTCCGCCCTGCCCCTTAAAAATTCTACACTTTTCCAACGCGCCTCGAATAATACCCGTCAATGAACGAGCAGGAAATTGACATAAACACGAGCTCTTCATTCCCCATTTTTCTTTAGCATCTCCTTCTCTGTTCCCACCTTTTTTCGCCATTAATTCCAGTCCCTTGTTCTGTCGAATGGAGTGCTCGCATGCAAGTGAATACTATAAATTGGGATCCATTACAGAAGGTAGTTTTTGATGAATCAAAAGATAAGAATCAGAGTAATGTAATCTGAAGGTGGTGGCTCTTAATACGTGGGTTGTGAATTTGGGGATGATTGAAATGTTGAAAGAGAGATCTTAAGTTACTCTTAATATTATGGTATTAAGTTGTTTAATAACATAATATTAATGAACGAGTAAAGTAATTTCTTAATAAGGAATTCGTCTGTGTTGGATCGATCACCTACAATCTACATTACTGCTCTGTACTTTTTGGTAAAAGTATAATAATAAATAATAAAGTAAATAAATAGTAATAAATATGTAAATTATAAATAAATAAAAAAAATCGATAATAAGTAAATAAATAAAACTAAATAAATTAAATGTTTTTTTATTTGAAGGAACTGACAATGAGTAAGGATTGTGAGAAGCATAAAAGATCATAGCATCGCTTGGAGGCATCTTTGGAAGAGTATTCTACATCAAAAGACGTATACGGTTCTAAGCCACTAGCCATTTCGCTTTATTTTCAAATTGTAGCTATTTTTGTGTTCTAGAAACATTTATAACCAACACTTCACACGTCATGTAGGTACATACATACGTACAGCTTTGCTGACTACTTTGGGAACACTGCCACGCACTGTACAGTTTGTTATAAAAATCTCCGTGTTGTTTAGCAGCATGCACAACGATTCACTTTAAACACGCGAAGAATAATAGACGATAATTAACTGACTGTTGGACTTATATTTCTCAAGAGGAAATTAAGAAGCGAATCTTATGTCGAACTCTTGGCTAAGCAATTGACTGTACTATCAGAAGTCCTATGTAGGACGACACGTTACACGTGGATGATGTTGCTCCACCACCTTTTCGTAGCCAAACACTTCTTGAATGAGTGATTTCCTAATAAATGGGATAAATCTTGCAGGATCTATTGCTCAACCTGCTCGATCTCCAGATCTGAATCCATAGGAGGTTTATTTGCGGGGCCATCTGACGCGAATTGTTCACAGAAGACTCATTGAGAGTGTACTTCGTCAATGTATTCAACGAGGTTGCCAAAGAATTCGAACACCTGGGACTTTCAAACGCACGAGAAGATTTATGATGATCATTTAATGGCTTGCATTCAGGTGCAATGTGGTTAGATCAGGTACTTGATACGAAGATAAACAGATATAAGCTGCTTCAACTAGAAAATAGTTGAATTTCGAAATTTATACAAAATTTTTATTTAATTATTTATTTCTTTTGATACTGTATCTATCACAGTGAGGAGATGTGGAGTTGAAGGTGGGACAGAGAAGGAGGAAACGAAGGTGAAGTGTGAGCTTCGTCTTAGGCCCGCTAGTGAACTTATTATATAGGGTGTCCCAAATTTTAGGAACTTCCCGGAACATGCAACGTCCTAATGCAAAAAGGCAGTCCTTTTCCGTTGGGGAATCCGAGGCTTCGTCCTCGATATATTAACAGTCGAATATTAGCGGTCCAAGTTCTGGGCCGCGCAGTTTAAAGCCGAGTCAGCTGAGTGTGGAGCAGTGACTGCTCGCACGCACACGCAGGAGACACGCGTAGATACAGACCGACGCGCACAGCAGAGCCGGCCGCGCTGGTTCAAACCGTGGAAATGGATTAGCACGGTCGACTTCTACTGTGTGTGTGGCTCTACATTTACGCATGCCTCCTGCGTGTGTGTGCGAGCGAGCACTGCTCCGCTCTCAGATGCTCGGCTTTAAACTGCGCACCTCGGAACTTGAACCGCTAATATTCAACTGTTAATATCTCGAGAACGGAGCCTCGGATCTCAAAACGGTAAAGGATTTTTCGATGTCCTTTTGTATCAGGATATTGCATGTTCTAGGAAGTCCCTGAATTTTGGGACACCCTATATAGTAAGGCTTACCTAGCAGATTCTGCCTTAGACGCAGGGATGTTAGATCACATTCTGTACAGTCCCAACTCTTTTTGATATGTAAAGTTGCTCGAGTAACTGTGTCGAGCTAGGTATAGTTCTTTTTTAACCATTGCTACGTTCTGAACATAATTTTTGCATTTTTATGGCAACGTGTCTCGATCACGCATAGCATTGTAGAATTCTATTATCACTAATTTCAAATTATTGAGCACCAGTCAGTCCATATAATAATTTTCATAATGTTGTATCAGAAAAATTGTGGATGCGACTGTAAGGATGATAATACAAATAGAAAACCTATGAAAAGGAGGAGAGACACTTAATAAGATTCTTCAGAAACCATTGGTCAACGTGAATTGGGGAGAGAGGGCGTATTTGGTCGCATATTTTAGAAACTATTAGAGCTAGAAAAACGGTTCAAATGGCAAAGTTGTGTAGTTTTAGATAAACAATCCACCTACATGAACAACTTCTAGAAATGCAATTTTTCTGTTCACATATTAATCTGTTTTTTTTTGTACATTTGTGTGTGAGAACTACAGCAGCCCGAGGAACCGTTGTATACCCAAATAGTAAATACGGATAAACTCGACTTTTGATTTTTGCATTATAAATTATATTTGAAAATTTCTCGCATTTCGTGCTAGGCGGAGTCCTTGAGTGCGTATAATCACGGTTACGAACGTGGAACACATCCGGTTCGACTTGTGAGTGGAAAAACAACGGATTATCTTGTCAAATCCTTTACTCGAAATCTACAAAGGATGTTCTAGGTGCCCTCCTTCCATTTCAATACACGACTGGCATCTTACAGAGCTCTAGTACCTCTACAAACTTTTCACGTAATCCGAGCTCACAAAGGTGTTGGTGAATCTTCTTAAACAGTATATGAGAGAGAACTCTCCGATTGGAATACTGTTCCATGTAAAGACGTTGCGCAGCTGTAGCATTTCTATTGGCAAGGCCATACATAAAATGCGCATTTGTTATAGAGAATACTTTCAAACAATGTCATCATTGGACAAACGTAAAATCGCTGGTTGCAGAGACATCTGACTGTTTTGCATATTGAAACATATTGGTTTTATAAAAACCTTGGACGATCCACCCAATTGGTTACAAGTTAAAATCAACCTCTGCTGAATGTAAATTGGATGCTCCCGGAAAGGCTCCCAGGTAGGGAGGCTTGCACCAACGTCCAACAAATTTTCCAAAAAAATTAATAATTTTGTATTTATATTTCGGAAACTAATAAATACCCACAGCTACAATTTTAGATTTAGGGTTCACACCCCTCCCCACCCCTCCCCCCAAAACCTCATCTCGATCGCCCACCGGTCCCTTTCGGAAGTATATCCATTTTCCTTTGCACATTGTCATAAAATTCTGTCGTAAACAAATCGACAAAACATCCATACAAACGTACTATAATTGTGTGTATTACTGTGTGTTTAACATCCTAAGCAAACAATGGTTTTCTAAAAAGAATGATGAGATACGATGAGTTCTTTGTTATGAAGCATGCACGAAAATGGACACATCTTTTATAGATATCGAGCTAAATATCTGGCAAAGATAATCCTTAGTTTTCATGCCGTATGCTCCACATAGTCAATCACTTGTAATGTACTGAATCATTTGTAACTTAAAAACGGTTCAGTTTTCGACCTATCCTTTTAACACACTGTATATTTTACTACTGGAACCAGTGCTGGATTAGCCATTAAGCAAAATAGGCAGAAAGGGGGGCGCCATACAAATTTTTTGATTTTTAAAATTTAACTATTGTTAGAAACACTTTTTAGTCGAATTATCCGTACTGCCACCTGCAAATCTAGGCAAAGAAGTTTTTTCTAATACTTTTATCTTGTCATTTAACAATTTTATCAACACCATTAACCATCTTATTGTCGAGTCTTTTAGCGAATATATTTTACACTTTTTGACTTGGATCCTCGATGTCTGCTTCCATTACTTCGTTTGATGAGTTATATACTATATTAATATTAATTAATGCTAGCTATCTACTATATTAATCCTAAACCCTTTTTTCAAACACCCTATACACGATACAGCACCAATTTACTTCTTTTCCCTCACAAAAGAGAATCATCTTCGCATACAAAATATCGAATAGTTGTATAATTCTTTAATCATCCGTAACAGTACATACAGTACATCACATCATTCGCAAACAATAAGGAATTACAACTTCCGCCTCTCTTAATGTCCCTTTGATGCAATCTCAGCTGTTCGAAGTCCCTCCCCGCGGCAATAAATTTCTAAAGGGAAACACAGCGATTTGATCGCAGCGAGGTGCCAAGCAGCAACGTTAGCCGCTAGATCACCGCGAAAACCGACGACTATCTGTATCCGGTTAATTGCGTAATCCCTGCAAATTGTGAACATGGAGGGGCAAAGCGGGGTTTTACTTTCAAAGGTCGGGTCTGGTAACCGGTATCAAGGTCGCCGCGTAACAATTTCGATTCGCGCGACGATCACTTTCACCACCGAAAGGCGCTCGATGGCTGGCCATGTACCGATCGCTACAATCGGGACAATGGGGAATGAAGGGAAAGAATCGAGGGAAATAATGGTGGCTGGGTCGAGATCGTGTAATTCGTTATACGGAGCGAATAAAGGTGGGTTCACACATCGCTGCTCGGCACTGATAGTGGTACAACTGAACAAAAAAATTATGTTAACAAATTCTATGATCAGTAATCAGTGCAGATTTTAAATTGCTTCTCATCTAAAATTTACATTTTTTAAGTTATGCCACTATCAATGCTAAACAGTGACAGACGTATCAGTTCCGCGATGGTTCAATGTTGTCAGTAACTAATGTTGGTAACTGACACGTATATACGAGCGTGAACTGCTCCATTAAAAATCGGGAAACGATATTTTTAACCACTGACACTGGCGGCACTGAACTGATGCGTGTGAATCCGCCTTAAAGCCGCTTTCGGTGAATAGGCAGCAATTTTCGGTAATCGCCGATTGCACGAGTCGACGGATCGTTATTCAAATCTGCGTTACATGTCCGCTGCCGGTGGTTGCAGCGGAAGGTAGGGCCTTCGGGATTAAAAGTCGTCAGACTGGAGAGAAAAGAAACTGGATCTGTTATCGAAGAGAGAAGATTTTCGCCTGAGAGGAGCCGCGGTGTAGACAGAAGAGAAATTCGAGAGGGAACCTGTGTACAGGGTGATTCTGGAAACTGGGACAAACTACTGTAGCTTCTTTCTGCGCGGCGATATGAAAAATTGATGGAGAGACAAGTTGAATGTTGCGATGTGGACTATCGTTTCATGAAATAATTTTTCGCTTGGGTGCAACGATGCAAGTGTATGCTGTACTTTGTTTTAAGGAATCTCTGTACTTTATTGGTTCAAGAAAATCATATTTTTTGCACCTTCTGAGTAAGTATGAAATATGCAGAATGTGTACACTCTCTTTTCATAAATCACCGAACATCTGCTGTGTCTGTACAAAACGTGACATTTGAGACATTTTTTACCACGTTTGTCACTTCATTTTGGTCTAAATATGTACTCGTTTTTTTAATGTACTTCTCTTATCGAAAATATGTGTCAAATGTGTTTTGGTGCGGATAACTTTTCAAGTCGAATTCTTTGAAATCTTTGACTATGCTAATTGTAAGACTGAAATATTTGAAAACTTGATGAAATCATAAGAAAACTTTTCACCTCCAACAGAGAATGCAATCGTTAAAATTAGTCTTTCGTGCATTACTATTTAAATGTCAGTATTAACAATGAAACGAAGTAATATCTAAGTATAATTTGCAGGAATGGACGAGCACAGCAGCATATTCATGGACGAATTATGTCTATTTCGTTTGTGCACGTTCAATTTAATTTTAGCAAGAAGCAATACATAGTGGCACTCTCGTTTTATCCGCGCATATAAGATATTTAACGAATCGAGCAGGCTCAACAAATTGTTCAACAAATTGTACGGTGATTCTACGACATAAAAGGTTAAACAATTCATTGGACACACAATTTAAAACCCGCCGACAATATAATATATACAATCGAACTGACAATGAAAATCATTTTATGTACCTCTCAGTGTGCCCCTTTCCCAGTTCGATTCAAACGTTCGCCCCAACCGAAGAGAATTCACGATAAAATACAATAGTCTCCTCTGCTTTCATTGACAATCTGATACTATCATTAATTTTATTTTCAATTTGGTCAGTGGCGTATGCTAGGATGTATGAAAACTTGAATCCTTGGATAAAACAGTTCTTTACAGTTTTACAAAATATTAAAAGGAATTTACTTTCAAGTTTTAATTTTAATCTCAAACGGAGGGGGACTTTCACTGGTGGCTCGCTGTTTGATGTTTCAACGGCACTTATTTATTGAGACAGTCGGAAACAGTTGGATGTTGCAGTATAATTATCTTTTCTGTGATATATGCGAAGACAGCAAACAAGATAAAGGATATTTTATATTTGGGATTATATTTAATAACAGTGTAATTTGTATTCGCTAAATATCGCTCTTCACATCACTGTCTTTGTATTTATTTGATTTTTTTACTTTTTACGTGATATAATAAAGTCTAAAAGTAAAGTATAAAAGTACCAAAATCGCAGATTGCAAAAATCTTGCAGTTGTTTTGCATAATTTACAAAACTTTTTACTTCTTTTGCTGCTGCTTTCATAGATATAGAATCCATGTATTTTTTAAACAATTCTTATGTCATTCTCGTTCAAAACGGAATGGTCACTACCTTCGTGCATTGTATGAGGTACTTACACATGACGTAAATATTGTTTTATTCAGAAGATAAAAAAATACTTTTTCTCTATTTTACATTATACATATGTATGTATGTTATTATACAGTGTGGACAGGAGCGTGTGGTGCAGCCGGGCATAGGGTGATTCTATATGCAAAAATAAATCGAAAATGAAAAATAAAATTCAATGATATGGGTCATCGTTTTTGAGAAAATCGATTTCAAATAAAATAATAATCCTTAAATCCTCCTCCTTAAATATAATGCACTAAAAACTAAAAAATAATTCTTCTCTTTTACTACAATTTCGATGTTGTTTTTCCACTTTAAATAAAATCGTGGCGCGGGATATTTCATAACAGAATATGAATCAATTTAATACAGCACCACGATTTTATTTAAAGTGAGAAAACATCATCGAAATTGCGGTACAAGGAAATAATTTTTTTTAGTTTTTAGTGCATTTTATAAATCATTTAACTTAAAAAGCTTTTTATATATATTTTTTATTTTTTACTTTTTAGTGTCCAAGTTTTATTTGTGGTTATAAGCTGATTTCAAGTCGTTTGGATTCGTGGTTATGGATTATATTTATTGATGACTGGGTAATTTTTTAAACCCCTCGGTTTTTTTTTACGCTAGCGTGTTCAGTACGAAATTATACATTTATTATATTTTATATTTTTTTCTTTTCACTTTTGACTTTTTTTATATAAAGAATTGTATTGTCATCACACCCACGCACACCTACAAAGTTTCAAGACAATTGGACTGGTGCAAATGGGTGAAAATTGAGTTGCCAAATTTGAACCATACACAAAACATACAGACGATCGAAGCAAATATAAATCGTTTAATAAAAATCAGCAGAATTTATCAGTAAAACATGATCATACTGTGTATCAAATGAATTGTCATGTCTAAATAAGTCGAAATGGTAGAATAACTTACTGGAGTAGGGTTTTCTAGTCGAGGATATTGATTTCAAGGTAGAATAGATTTTTAGTTACATTTAGTTAAATTTTACCGTACAATTGTGATTTATTTTTGCATAAAAAAACACTGTCCTGACCACTCTGTATATTGATTTGAAAAATCGACCGTATACTCAAGGTGCTTCTTATAACGCGATCGATGGAATTGTCTCGAATATTAAACAAGAAACGAGAAATTGCTCGGGACGAAAAATGTTCTGTTTGGAATGAGACACCTTATGCTCTGCATGACCAATTTGTATATGAAGGCACCAAAGATATTTCAAGATCAACTCATTTTTTTTAAATGGGATTTTATATTTTTTTCTGTAGCCTGATAGCTCTTTTTAAGACGAGTTCAACGACCTATCCGTAAGTCACAGATCTACTTATCTCGTGTAGAAAGGCTCAAAACATGTAAGCATTGCGACTGTCCTTTCATTTCACTGTCATAAATTAGTTTCTATAAGCACAGATGTTATATCACCATTTAATTCTTTAATCTCTTACAAATACAAGCTGTTTTGTAATTAAATACACGTGCCGCGAATAGATATTTACTCGTCCCAGATAAAGAGGTTGAGTAGTGTGCTTGCTCTTATCCGTGCTCAAGGCCCTTCACCATTGTAATATTTCTCGCCGTTCCATTCGCTAACCGCCAATTCAGAAAACTCTTTAAATTCCCCACCAAATAATACAAGCTTAGACCTCAGGTCGTTCATTTTCGCGAGCCATTTTTCGAGCAGACCTAAAGCGCCGCTGCTAAAGCGTAAAAGCTTCGTCAATTTTTTATTTACAGCAGTCCTCACAAAATCCTCAGAAAAAAGGGATAACAGAAGGAACGGTGTGCAATTAAACAGACGTAGCGTCTGCGTAACACGGTCACATTTTAATCCGACGATCGCCACTTTTCCTCAACATCTGCCTGGTAAATATAATCTCCCCGGGAAATAATCGCGGAAACCAGTATCCTGAATTAATCCCTTCAGTAGAGCGGGAATTCCGCTCGAAAGATGCAATTAGAACGCGCTTTTAATTCCGTCCTGTCTAATATTACATGAAATATTTAGAGCATTGGGAAAAATTTCATTCCATCTCCGCCCGTCGGGTGCAAAGGGCGAAAAAGGAGGAAATGTACCGCGAGCCGGAGCGCGCGTGAAATGCCACCACGTACGGGTCCCTATGCGGACACTGTTGCTGCTGTTATTCGCTTCATTCAGTTTCCGTGCGGGAGCCGATAATGTTAAACGAGAAATACCCGGCGACCTTTGCCCACTGCACCGTCGCGAGTGACCATGAAACATTCAGAGGACCCGCCCGGATTTTTGTTTCGCCCCAGCGAGACCGGTTGTGTTCCGAGAACGCGTGGCTACCGTTTAAAACAACTCCGAGTAGTCGTTGCGAATTCCACGCGACAACGTCATCAATCTTTCCCATCAGGGGCGGCTTCTCTGTGTTTCTTCTTCATTGTTTCCCCCCATCGTCCCCCGCCTTCTTCTGCTTCTTCTTTTCGAAACTTGTCGTAACGGTATGCAGATATATTCATGAAATTGCTCCGTGGAACGTGAGCAGAAGCTCCGCGGAACTGGCCAACAAATTGCAGATGCTCGTCTCGAAGACTATAAAATCAATTTTCCGTTACAGAAGGGAGGAAGAAAAAAGAGAAGGGCAAGGGGGAGAGGGAACGAAAGAGATCTGCCCGCAGTTTCCGCGACGCCGCAGTAATCACGACCAGCTAATTAGGGCGGTAATTTCTGCTAATTGCTTTCATTAGTGTACCGCCAAACTACTCGTCTTCTTTATCGCGGATATAATTTTATAATTACATCGATTTAACGGCATGATGTTTAGAACTCTCTGTGCCTGCGGTTTCGATCGGTCCGCTCGGTATTGTGGCGGGAAATTATGAAAAACAAGATGGATTTCAAATGACAGATAAAATTTTTGCAGGTGTATGGCTGGAGTATTCGGATGTCAATTTTATTCGCAGGGGGGGGGGCTGTGCGCGCAAAAGCAATTGAGAAATGTGGAACAAAGCTTTCTCATACGTGGTCTCGTTTACGAGAAAATCGAATTTGATAATTCGTTGGGTACACGTGCACTTGACTGACAGTAAGAGTCGACTCAATAGACCTGAGTACACATCACTGCTCCTAATCCTGGCTGTCAACAATACCACAACTTGTAGCAATATCATGGTTTGTTTGCTATCGTTTCCATTACGGCTAACCATCTGTTTGAACTATTAGTATTTATGAAGTTATCGTGACAATATCTCACCGGTTAACGCACCTGCAATTCGTCGTGTAACAATTTATGAGTCATAACGAGACACTTTCAGCAATTCCTAATTTCATAAAATAAATACGTTATTGAAATTTATTGCGTTACTTTGAACTATATCGACTATATAATATTGATTAAATACACATCGTTGTTTGATCGAGTGCACACGCACTTGACGAATCTTTAAATTCTATTTTTTTTCAGAGATGAAGCCCCGTAAAAAAATTTCTTTGTATATTTTACATATTTTCGAGTTACTTCTGCATGAGCAATCATTTCCCTTTCAGTTGCACCACGAATTCCGATACACTCTGTATATACATTTTTTATAGTGGAAAATAAAAAAAATTAAACAGAATGAAATATATTATACTTCATGAATTTTTTCAGTTCAATTTGGACCAATTGGAATACAGATTGAAAATGATTGAAGATGATTAAAGGGCTACAAAGTAAATTAAAATGATCCTATTACTGGTTATGTAAACGATAGAATCCTTTGATACATGAAACTATTTGCGAGTTTTACATTTTCGAAAACGTTGTTTCTTTCAACGTATTTGTACTAAATTATCGAGACTTCTTTAATCTATTATGCAAACAGCATTTAATTTATTTCAGATTGGTATTTATTAATGTAATAACAGAAAATATAAATTGTTCCTATTAACTTCGTACAAAAATATATCTCGTAAACTCTTTTAGAGTGTCTTGTTTCCTTTATACATATTGTCATCTCTTTTCTATATTTTGATTTTCAACTTTTCCTTCTGCTTTTCTTATTTCTTTTTTTCTTTTCTTGTACAAAAATTTCTGTTTAGTCAACTTCTTCGGGTTTTCTTTTTCCTTATTCTTCCTGATACATAGCAGCTGTATTATTTTCCAAAACATATTTTCAACGTGTGGCAGTTCTTATTAATAGCATTAATAATCATAAACATCTCAGATACTAAACACAAAACTCATAGCTTAATTGCAATTTTGATGTATCTACTTTCCACGGTTTTTTGAAATTTTATTTCTTAGTTCGGTGTAAGAATGCTGCACAGCATTTAACACAACTGAATATATTAATGACAAACTATTAATAACAGTAGCAGATAGAAGACCTGCGCGTTATGGCAAGTCTGAGAGCCGGTTCGGGACGAAGTGCCCGTTTTGGCAGTCCGAAAACGAAACTAGAAACGAAAAAACAGAGAAAAACATAGGGAGGGTGAACAGAAAGTGTGGGGAAAGGAAACTACTCCGGCTCGCAAAGGTCTGATCGCCAAATGTTCCTGACGATGACCAGGCCTGTGCGAACCCTTGAAACCAGATGGAAGAAGAAATGGCGGGAAGTAATAAAGAGGTATCAAGAATGAGAAAAGGAAAGTGAGAAATACCTCCAGAAACAGAAAAAAACTAATACCACACATCTGGCAAAATGTGGCAAACGCGTAGTTTGAGAAATCTTTGTTATAAAATACGGGTTAAGAAATGTATATGTAGAAAATGTTTTTTGTCATCACATATTACAATTTCAAAGAAGCAGCTTCAAAATCTTATTATTACTACGAATTTGCCCCTGTCGTTAGTGCAAACTTTACATTTAGATCATTTTGCACACCGTTTACACGTGTACATACTCAACATGTCACGTTAAAAATTTACATAAGCATGTGATTTTCTTTAAATAACATTATTCATGCAGAATATTTAAGTATTTATGTCGAATTCGGAATAATATCATATCGTTGCATAGTTAAAGATAGTTTCAAAATGTGTGAAAGGAGTGATATAAAAACTTTTATTTTATTTCATATGGAAAAATATATTTAAGATTTAAGATACAGGTAACAATAGTACTGTTGCCTAGCATTCCCTCTAAAAGTAAGTTTTAAACCTTGCCTTAAAGTGCCTTGTTAAAGTTACCCTTGAATAACAACTTGACATCTTGGATTGTTTATATTTTCGAAAATTATTTTTTTCTTCATATAGTATGTAATATAATAAGTTATGTTCCTTTTTAAGTGCTGATATTTTATAAATCTGACTGTCAGGCAGAAACTATGATTGGTCAACGCTAAAACTCAGTACAACTGTTCGAGAAGTATAAATAATATCACTGAAACGATTATGAAACTTCTCGACATAGTTCGCAGACTTCATTCAAATAATATTTCGCAAAGAAAATTTCAATGAATTGGGTCTGATTTTTCCGAATTTTTAGAAACGCGATCTCGAAGGGAAATTTTCACAACATGAATTTGTTTATAATTTTCATATTGCAAAAACGATTCTTTGGTTTAAAAAATGTTCATTCGGGAAGGTTAATTCTTCCTGATTGAAATAGAAGACATAATTTTGGAAATAAGAATTCATTTATAGAGAAAACAGAAACTTCGAATTTTGACGGGCTGTATTTTTTAAACAAAATCAAAACTAGCAAAATGAGGACTGAAACTCCCACTAATTTTACATGAAATACATTTTATTCCAATTTCATCAGAATTACTGACACCAAGTACGGAAAGTGGTCAATTTGGCATGGAATGATCGATTTAAGGGAAAATCCGAATTATATGGCAGGCTCTGTTTCAAAAGATATGATACAATGATAAATCTTAAATTATAGACACTAATAGGCTATATTTTACACATTAATGCTTAGTGTAAATTCACTACTATAAAACTGATAGAAGCTGAAATTTTTAAATGATGACAAACCACAAGAGACCTTCGCAGAACAATCGGATCCTAGAGGATTTGTAATCATAAACGAGTTTCCAGTGTGTCTCATTGGAAACACAAAGCATGTTTGCCACAAATTACCATTATCGCTGCTTTGCCTTGACCCGCAGCAGAGGCCCAGTAATTTTTCAGGCGATAGCGCGGCGCTACCTAAAGTGACGATACGTGTACTCGAACACATCGCAATAAAGTATCGGAAATTCGAGAAATTTCGACGACGACGACAATCGGGACGCGTATCGCCACAGGAAACAACAATCGGTCTACCGGTGTGTACATTCTGTACAACCGGTTCATTTAATTCTGCTCCCACTAACACAAACGTAGAGTGACCCAACTTCACGCGGCTGGCATCCGTTTCCTGAATATTTCTATAATATTTCGTGAACATTTCTTCTGGTCTATTTCCATAAGTGCTTTAACTCTGGATTTTCGATTAATTATATTTACTTGGAAATCGTTTATTATAACCTAGATGTCTGTTTTCTTACAAAAAATATGGATGTAAATATACTTCGTGAACTAGCACTAGGGTTTTAGAAAATACCTTTGAAATTGAGTTAAATATTGAGTTAAATTTTATAGCATCTCCGAAAACATAATTCAATGTAAGTCGTATAAAAAGTGAACATTACTTTTCTCAAAAGATAGTGTAACTACACACTTGTCTCTCGTCCGCTTGCCTGTTTCATTTCCTATGCCAACATTACGCTGCTTCTAGTAGCGAAATTGTGAACTAAGATTGCCACCACTTGGAATAAAAAAAATCATGCAAGTCGGAATTCGAATTTTCGGACTTATACCACCTGAGATCCAAGCGAATATGTTACTAGGACAGAGCTTCTGCTGTGGCTTTGTCCTATACAGGATGTCCGGTTCTCTACCAGGATGCACGGGTCTCCTTAAAGATGGTGATTAGAGAGGTAAAATGGAGAAAAGGAATGAACACTTAATGAGATACACGTTTTCAAAGATTAGCACAACTTACGTCGCAAACTTATGATAGACGTTCAAATGACCATCGTTTTTTAATGCAAATATCAATGCAGCTTAACAGCGAGTGTAACAGTGATTGACGAATTCGTGGGAGTTTATTTACCTAACTTGATATTTTCACTAATATTGTATGTATTCTCATGGGAGTAAACTGTTTGCTTTATTTCTCCCAAAAAATAGAAATATAACGGTGACGTATCTGGTTATCTAGGTGGCCATTTTGTTGGAGCATCTATCACAGTGTTTCCCAACCTTTTTTGAGTCGCGATCCTCTTTTATAATATTCAAATAATCAGGTCAAATTACGCTATAGGTTGTCATCTCTGGTTACTTCTTTGAAGATTTATATCTTATTACTAGCAAAATACCCCCGCGCTTCGCTCGAAGAGATATTAAGGGGGTAGGTAACCCTCAAAATTTTCAAAAATTCGATTTTGGGATTTTTGCATATTCCGTTAGCTACATCTTTTCTACATATTTTAAGCGTAACCGGGCCCCGAAATTCCAAAAATTGAAGAAATTGGAGCCAAAAATGTACGAGCCCGCACATGAGATCGCATAACGACAAAACTGCACATCCAACTGTAAACATGATTTCCCAGAAACTACGTTTTCCAAAACGGTGAACATAAAATCTCGAAACCCGCTGCAACGATTTGAATGAAAATTTACAGGAAGATGCAGAAAACTATTCCCCTCAATGCGTCGGGAGCATATTTGCAATATAAATTCTTAAAAAAGATAAAAAATATTTTTCTACAAAAAAGGATAAAATCATATACATTAACATAAAAATTGTATTAATTTGTTTATCAAAATTTTTCTTTCGGCACAAGATGGGGACTGTCTTACAGATTGTAAAAATGCCATTGCTTTGTGTTTTAGGTACTTCACCTGCACGGATGGTGCATCGCGCACACGCGCTCACATTTATATTTATAACTTTATTTCCTCTAAATATATTTAAATTTTTCTTTTTGTGCATTACAGTCAACGAAACGACGATTAAAAACTAAAACAAAAATTAACTCTATATTCATTTATTACTTCAGAAAATGCGTTTGAAAATGGGCCTCATTTTGGGCTGTTGAGGGTTACCTACCCCCTTAAGGACTCCATGAAAACACATTTCACCCCTTCTCCCCACCCCTTAAGGGTTGATTAGGGCAAAATCCTGAAATTGGTTTTTAGGCATTTGTGCGGATATCCTTTGTAAGTAAAAACCAAGTTGACCTGTAATCGGGCCTAAGAAATATTAAGGAGTCTATGAAAACACACTTTACTCCTTTTCACCCCCTTGGGGATGGAATTAAGGTCAGGTATAGTAACTGCATACTGGCTGTACCTCGCCTTTTACGGTAGTAATAAAGACGTTTAATAATAATAATAATAACAATAATTTTAAAAAATCCCTTCTTATCTAGCACCTACGTCGCAAAAGGTATAATACTCTCCGAATTTCATGTTTCTAGGGTCAGCGGTTTGGGCTGCACGGTGATAAATCAGTGACACAACGATTATACATGTATAAGTATAGAAGACAGAAGAAGAATCGGTTTTCGGCACCATGTTTATAGAACATTCCTTTTTTATTTTACCTCCCTAATCACCTCATTCAAGGAGACCAGTGGGACACCCTGTATACTAACATATTCAGGAAGCACGAAATATTATACTATATAAGTGTTCACGAAACGGACGTCAGCTGCGTGAAGTTGGGTCACTCTTCGTACTGCCTCCGCATTCGTGGGGCAAAATCGAATGAGCCGGTTGTACAACGAACTCGCGCGGGAGTACTACTGGAGCACGAGGATGTACCGGAAGTTACGTTTGACAGACCGCATGTAAGCGGAATACGGACATGGTCGCGCGAGAATCCATGTAATTTTATGTTTGCGCTTGTTGAACCGTGATCGCGTTTCTGCGGCAGCCTAAGCGGCAGAAGCGCGGTCATTTCGATCGCACCAGTATTAGTGTATTCAGTTAATTCTATGTTATATCCTCGCGAATATCTGGTCCGTGCTAATTGATCCCGCGGCGACCACTGCCACTAACAATAAGCTTCGGCTTAGTATTGTTTTATGGCGCTGAGTGTTGCAGCAAGTGCGCCAAAGATGTCGATTTCGAATTAATGTGATCACGTTCCTGGTTACATTTTCAAGAGGAGTAGACAGATGCTCTGGGGTGGTCTCCACTGCTTCGGTATTTGAGAAGTTGAAGGTGAGAGATTGGAAACGGGACGCGTCGATGACAACAACTTTGTAATATTAGGGTTGGGAGGAGAGGATTCTAACGACGTAAGAATGACCAGTTACGTGCCGAAGAGGGATATTAAAGTGTTCTTTGTATAAGTAACTAATAAATGAATAAATAAGTAAATAAATAATTGTAAATCTGTTACTTGCTAAAATATTGAAGCTATCCTTTTTGTATGATCCCTTTTACTTCTGATGTATCTCAACTATTCTTGGAGTGGCTTAAGATTTCAGGTTGATACTACTGTCGCTCTGTTACATGAAATATTGCAATAGGTATACACAGGATACCCTGTTTTAAAGTGGTGAGTTAAGATTTTTCTGCAAGATTTTAATTTGCTACTTGTTCAAATTCCGCCGAAATCTAATAAAGATACATTCGCAAACTGTCCCTTTTGATAATCATAATGTATGAATCCTTCAGTGCACATTGCATTCTTTTTTCCTTGAAATTCCGGAGGAATTTTTTACAATATTAAGTAATGAAGCTTGTTTTCTTATAAACAAGTCATTTGCAAGTCCATGGTAATTAGGATGTTATTTTCCGGTCGTGCACTTACGTATGAAGCGTTGAGAGCAAAAACGGGCTAACCTACATTGCAAAAATATTAATATTTTCTATTTCATGAACACATTATTGCGACTAACAGAATTTCGCAAAAAATGTGGGTTAGTCCGTTTTAGACGAATTTCACTAACTCGAACTTTTCAGGACACCTATTTATGTGCTTTCATTAGTCAAACTAAGTTACAATTAGGAATTTCGAATCTCAACTCACTACGCGCGCCCCATCTGTACGGTGTGACGCCGCTGATGACGTCTATACGCGCGAAGTGCGGACCTCTCTATATTCAAACGCTATTATCTAAAAAATGGTTGGAACCACGAAAAAATTATATACACAGTAATTGTAGAAAATTGAATGCTCTTTTAATATTATTTGAACAAAATTTCGATAGTGCTTACCATTTTTGAGAAATTCCTCAAATTCAAACCATTGATGAATTCTAAACTTTAAGGCCCGGTCGGCACTCTTTCCTGTTGTCCAATTGCAATAATCTTTTTCAGGTACATTTTTTTATGAAATGGAACCATATTAGGGAGTGAGAGCAAAAGAAATCACAGATTGAAATTAAGGGCCACCCTAATCCCTTTGTGGATTATAACAGTGGAGAAAAGGGGAACAGACGCAAAATTTAAAATATTCCCCCGAACATTTCCAAAACCACAAAACCGTTAGAAACTTAATCATTATTGCTTTCTTATAAGATAAAAGTGTCTGCTCGTTATGAAGTAGGTACCTATATAAATTGTTAAAAAAATTCAGCATGTAGTCTTCAATATCTTCGAAAAACGTCCAGAAAAAGCCACGGCTGGTTGAAGTGCCAGGAAGTAACGCTCGGAATATCAATAGACAGCTTGCTGTCTTTTCATAAGAATCCAACGATTCTCGTCTACGCGCAATATTGTAAAAGTACTCCTCAGAGATATCAGTTTGTAGAATTTTTACCTTTACATCGATCTTCGAATGGATCGAATATTTTTAACAGTAGCCAGGTGGTGTGCATTACATTGTTTTCTACTTGTAAACCGAGCAATAGTGAGGTTTGTTGGCGGAGTTAAGGGGAGGTGGCGTGGCAAATGAAGCAGTACGTGGAAGATCTTTGATTAGCAGTAACCCAATAATGATGGTGCCACCCTATCTACCCACAGAATTTGTGTTGCGGGACATTCTCTTATTTGAGCATCGGAGACCTCACTGTTGCTTGGTATACCTACACAACAGTCAATTTTTCCACATACCTTGCACGCTCGAGTGTATACTATCGAAGGGGTTGGTTTTGAACCAGCTAGGCCAGCTCCAGATTGGATTCTCAGCGCTCTCATCGAAGCTCAAATCAGAGAAATCGATGACCGGTCTTAAGAGACTGTCCTGCTTGTCAGATCCCAACACCAGAACGGTGTCCACATTCTTATTTTCATCGCTGTCATCATCGCGCAGGCCTGCAAGAAGAAATGAATTCATTCTCATGAAACCATATCATTCATAAGTAATAATTGCAAAGTTCTTGTAGAAAACACTGCAAGTGCCAAAATTAAAAGAAAAGAAAATTATCAGAAAATGTTCGACGCGCCAATGGTAATACTATAGAATAAAATTTTGATGCCATTTCCCTTTGTAAATAAGTTACCAATAGTGCTAAAAGATGGTCTCGTTGGTGCGACCAACCCCATTTCTTTAGAAAACAATGAGAAATTTAAATGAATGGCACATTCAGTTTTCTTTGCAACTAGTAATAGGTGGGCACATACAGTGTTTCCTGCAAATACAATTCTTTTCTTCACGAATTTGGACTATATTAATGCAAAAAATAGAAAATTTTATAATGCATTTGGGTTGCTTAAGCATATTTAGCAATCAGAACAAATCAAATTTCGTAAATAATGTGAAGTCAGGAAAGTTATTTCTCTCTCCTGAAAAATTTGATTTTTGGCACTTACAGTTTATACACTCCTCGATTATAAGTATCTATTGATCTTGAGTTTGCGTACAGAGCAAAGGAACGGAAATAAATACACCTTATATTTCTACTTATTTATGTGACCCCTCCTTATTAATTGTAAATAATAACAGTAATTGTGCAATACTAGAGGTGTAATGCAGTATTTCACCCAAGCTTGATATTTGGATAATAACTGCGTGGGATCGTTCGCGGTAGAAGCCTAATTATTTCTCGTGGCATGTATGCCCAAAGTAGTTGATATACAGGGTGTCTTAGAAGTAAGCGATTCAGAGTTTGATTACACCTCGGAGGCTTATTTCACGTATCCTGAGGGTAAAAGAGGAAATTATATATATCAGTAAACACTTCCATACAAATTATAAACGATTTTGTAGTAATAATATCGTAAAATTTCAAATTTAATATTACATGACTGCCTTCAAATTAAATAATTCCTCTTGCTTCCTCGGCAGTTTGAGAAACAATTGCGCGTACACAGCCAAAGCGGATATACCGTGCACTGAACACGAGAATTCTAGAAGGGCTGTTGGAAAAAAAACGGAATCAACGAATGCGACCTTATAATTATTCTTGCTCGCCGTTGTGGCCCGTACGTGCGACCCTTTCAAATGCCACACGGCACTTAGTGCAAGGAATTTGCTCAAGTGATTTATCGTCGAGTCCTTTTAGTGCCACGCCACTGAATCCGCTGCCGTGCTCGCTGTCAAACAGGAAATGCGGGATTCTGTGCTTCTCTTCTGTACGGCATGCTTGACACGCATGGACAAATTCAATCGGTAATCGATAAGCAGCAGCACGTCGGCAAGGATTAAAAAGAAAAGAGTATACCGCGTGATGTCATCATTTGCAAAGTGTCAAAGGGGCGCATGTAAACCTAAAGTCGACAGACGAGTCATACTTATCCGAATGATCGATCGAATTTTTCCATTTCTGTAGAATCTGATGTTTGTATATCATACAGCACGGTAAGTTGCTTATTTCCTCGAAAATGACAGATTTTCCGAAATTCTTGCGACGATACATGTGAGCTGGGATATGATACAGTTGAATATGATCGAAAATTATTATTGGAAATTATCATTAAAAGTTCTAATTGGCAAAAGGTGCCATGGGGTTCTTAGACTCAGAAGTATGGGGAACGTTGATGTTATTATTTAATTATTTAGTTTGATTCTGAAACATAACGTGTTTATTTGTATTGTGCCTGTGTGTGTGATTATAAATTAGTGTAATTCGAGGTTAATTATTTATAAAACAGAAAATGTTTTGTTTGTAACTGGGGGTATAAAAATCTGATGGTACCAGGTGTATAATAGATTTAATTGTACTGCTTTTATTCAGATTTTGTTATCGTGTTAAATACTAAATAAGTAATAATCAATAATAATGGAATAGGTGAAATAAGAAATGATTTGCGAGATGTATGTTATGATACCACGTTATTACTACCCTTTTATTTTTGCCTAAACAAGCTGTTGGTTGTATGAATAATTTTAAAAATAATAGGCAATAAAATGTCTGTGATGACAATAAATTGTTTATTTTCAATTATACATTATATAATAAAATATTCATTTATTAATTTACTTCTGTTAATATCTCAAAGAAGACAGAAAATGATTTAAAGATAAACATTTTATTTTAGCAGTGTAAAATAGTTTTTTTTTTATGTCCTTAACAACATTGTTCTCGAGTGTATAATTACATTTATTAAAATATTACTGTTACAATGATATAGTTTTCAACTTTACTTATGTAAGTCCGATATAAAATGTTTTAAAAAGGTTTAAACGTAAATTGATGTGATCATCATTTCTTTACATGTAGGCATTTAAACTTGAATGATTATTTTTTTTTAATGGAATGGTGTAGATCGCCGCATACTGGAAGCTTAATTCAAATTCATGATATTTTCAGGAAATCAATACTAAATAATTCTACATCCTTCCTTGGATATTCTTACGTTTGCGCTTAATTCAAGAATCTATTTATTCATCAAGGGGGAATCTATTGATCGAGAGATTCAGAAACAGAAATATTCTCGTTATTCTATTATTTATCTTTTCGTTAATTAAGAAGGATTATACTCCTACATAATAGAAGTGACATGTTTAAAAAAATCTTAAATGCAGTATTTTTGAGAAAATGTTACAAATTCTCCAATTCAAAAGTTAATCGTATATACGTCAATGTTAAAAAAAAAAACATTTTGTACTACGGAACTGCAACTTTGTAATGTCCCTCCAAACAAACATTTAGCTGCAATCATCGATATCGCTAAATTGCAAGGCTAATGATTTAAAACAGCCTGGAAAATAACATTACTATTTAATTTCACTAATATAGGTGCATACATATACACATTGAAACAGGAATTATTATGTACCACCTTCAGTATCTTCAAAACAATAAGAGCAGGACTGATATTAACTATAAGTTTTAATATTAACTATAATATAAACTTATATTATATTAGAATACCTTTTTTTTAGATTCTGAATGATATCTCTGTTTTTTTAAATGGCATGCCACACTTTTTTTTTATTCTTTAATAACGGTTTTTAAGACAAATACAACGTTTTATGAAGCAAGGCCATTCAGGGTCACCTTTATGTCTATTAATGTGCAACAGTATTATAATTTTCTACCTGCTGACTTACGATAGCCGCGCTTCTTATGCCAAGAAACCTAGTAATGTAATAGCTTACGTATAGACATTTGTGAGTAGGTACAATAAGCCCTGCTTGAAAGATACTGGAGTAAGTAGGTATGTACAAGATTACAGCAGTGACATCGATACCAAAGGCAATCATTACGAACGCCTTCTGTAAGTGTAAGTTTCTTTCACTTGCATCTGGTCATTAATATAAAATATTTTCGTTGTAACTAAACTTCATTAACTTTGAATGACCTCATGATATGATATAGGTCGTTATACTCGTCTTAAAAGTCGCTAGCAAAGAATAAAAAATTATAGCATTCTATTTAAATAAAAAGAACAAAGAAATCACCTTCAAGCTTCCCAAGCGCCACCTTTCAAAAAGAAGTTAACACCATACGTAGACTGCTTCTACACTATATACTGGCTCCTGTTTACATAGTTTTAAAGATATTGGAGCTGGCAATAGTTACTGCGTCACCCTGAACAATAAATTTTAGAAACCATTGCCTCCGTGTTTTTGCGAAAACTGGTTTCTTTCAGTTAAAGCTAGACCTATTTTACATGAAGTCTTCCTCATGAATGAAACTGGTAGATCCAGCAAGAATCGTTTCAAGTTCCCCATTACCGTCAACGTTTCGAGTATCTAGGTCCTAGCATATCCAATAATTAATTGTATTCCCACTAAGTAACGTGTAATTCACACAGTCGCCATTAAGACTCTGCATCCATGCGGATGAGTACAAGACCTCAAAGGATTGATTTAACTGCGTTTGTCTGATCAAACCGCCCGGATCCCATCAAAGGAATTGATCGCAGTCGCGCGATTAAGCAACGCGAGATCAGGGAGACAGAGGGTGAATCCCGGCCGAAGACCACCCTCTTCAGGCTTAAGCGCGAGGGGTTTTTCTCGAACGCCCCTGGCGATTATCCAATTTGTTCGTCGTCAATTCATATTGACGCACGCGAAACGCGGGAGTCAATTCGAATCAATCTAATTCCCGCCTTTCCCGCAGCCCCTCCACGCGGAAGACGTGCACAGTCAAACAGTGGCTCGAGGAAATCCGCGCCCTGTCGGCTTCCGATGATGAAAAATCGTCGAGATCGCTACCACCGGATGAAATGTTTTGACAGACGTCGGCGGCGACGAGACACCGCCTCCCTTATTGAAATCTGCCCCGCGGGGGTTTCGTTCTTGCCGCGCGGGGCGAATTTAGTCGTATCGCCCCTACCAAGGTAGATTTACTTTTGTAATTGAAACGGGACCTCTCCGTTGTGTCATTAAATCGCAAGAAAATTAATTCTGCACCGAGCACTCGCGGTATTTTTCTACTTACAAATTTAATAAAACAGGGGCCTTTGTGGAGAAAACCTGGGGGATAATTTCCTTCGTTCCTAATCAATAAAGTGCTTGCCAAGGGCATTACTGGAATGAAAGGTCTACAAATCGTCAATATTGTATAATGCAATTGCTGGGATGAGCACACTTGCATTTTGTAGTGGAATATTAAATTACATCACACCTAGATAATATGATTCTTTGCAGATTTTTTATACTTTGCTGAGGCATTTGTAGATTCCATTGGCATGGAAGCATTTGGAGACTTTGATGCAAGGAGGCAGCTTCATAATTTGCTGAAATTGAGTTACCGGTAGCATTGAATGTAGAAAAAAAGTAACTTTGAGTTAACTGAAGGTGAAAATTATTCTGTAGTTTCTGTTACACATGGCGATGACCTAGCAAATGAACTTTGAGACCATTTCATGATTTAGTAAGCATACATTACTATAGTTTTTTTAAAATTGTGTAGATTGATGTTTTCTTATATGTTTTATGTATTAATACATAGCTTTATAAAATAAAAAAATCTCCGAATTTTGAAAATTCATCCTGCCATAGAGTAATGATATTTTGGCTTAGTAATAATTTTAAATGCTGTGTTAAGATGTAGATTTTAAGTGGGTAAAGTAATTTGAACATACATCTAAAAATATTTTGTTAACACTGTTTTTATTATCTTTCCAAAAGTTAATACATTTGGAGCTGTCCCCATCTTGCAGCAAGGTCCCCATTTGTTTTGGGGGTTGGAGAACCTGGATACGTGATCTTTCAGCTTCACGTTTGGCAATGAGTTTTCAGTGAGTGCATACTTCAAAACTCGAATTAATTGACATGTAACAATTTCACATTTGATGGATATTACGGGTGGATTGATTATGTTTCAGTTAAATTGCAATGTTTTTGTCATGACATCAGAGAAATGCGAGGTCTAGCGCTGTCATGGTGAAAGGCGACTCTGTTTCATGTCAGAAGGATTATGTTTCCTTAATTGCAACCTATAATCCAGTTAATTTCAGCTGCATTTTTTTATTTTAATTATCTGATTTCATAATGGGAGTTCGTGATATAGAGAACACCCTTCTAATCCCACTACACAGACAGTAATATGTTTCATCAGGAATATCATTCCTTTTCTAAAATTTGTTCCTAGTTACATTAATAAAAATCACGTCTGTAACCAGCTAAAATGTCTACTGAATTTTCGAGTAATTTGCGTAAAATTTAATCGTTGTACACTTCTACGAATTTCGAAAGCATAAATAAAATTTTTCTCATTTTCAGAATGAAAATACTGAGGCGTGGGATATTCGTGGAATTGTTTATTTTGTCATTAAAATTTTTATCAAAGTAAACCTAAACTCTCTAGAGGAAGGGAGATCTTTTTTAAAAACTTTTCAAAATCTTGTGTTTTAGTAATTTAGTTTTTATCAAAAAGGGAAGCTTGCAGACACAGTAATTATGTATATGGGTAAAAAGGATTTTTTAGCAAAAATGTGGTTCCAAATTCTGTAGATATAACAAAAACGATTCTTGCCAAGTATGTAAACTCGTTTTGAGCATTGTAAATTACTTTCGATTAGGTAACGTAGTTATTTCGTCATCGTTGATCTTACAAATGTTATGGTACATTGCAAAATTCATATTGTATTTTGCAAGAGGTCTTATGAAATATCGCAGAGTAATTTTAATGAAACCTTGCAACTGGACTGAAGGCCAAAACATTTTCGACCCATGTTAAGCCTTTCGCGTAAATCGTAGACACTCAATAGTCTACAAATATATAAGTAGTTTACAGTATCTTAACAATAAAGATCGTGTAGCAAAGGTTTACAGAGAAAACAGTACGAATATTTCTTTATTTCTCTTTAAAACGATGAAAAAGTCCATTGAGATGCTATTGGTTAAATAATCATAAAATTCTGTTCACTTTACAAATTCAAGCGAAGTAAGCCGACAAAATTAATGGCATGCTAAAGCCAACCTCGAACTCCGCACTTCCAGATCGTATTAAAACCCTACTCAATGGGTTGAGTAAATCGTCTTGTTCGAAAGAGTTTGCAGTTCGAATGAAAAATAATGGCACCGTCCAATAACAACAAATTTATTTCGTAAAATGACAAATAAATATATTTAATTTTTCTCCTGTTTCAAAAATTAATTATTTCTCAAATAACCTTCAAAACTAATTTTAAAATAATATTATTTGAAAGGATCTGCAAACGACCAACTCTGGTTTGACCTCGAATGCATTTAACTAAAATAGTAGTACAACACCATTTCCATGGTTGAATATCTCGTAAACTCTCAAGTAGCAACTACGCAGAAAAGCAGCCGTGAGTGAAGTATTTTTTCCTTTTCTATCAATTTACAAAGATAGATTGAAATCAGTACGTAACAATTCGCGTGGGCCCCGGTTACCTTTACCACCGCTTTAGCAACACAAATTTTTCTCTATCCGCGATAACGCAACAGCGAATGGCTTCAACGTGGGGGTTTCAAGGGCATTTCAAAAACAGAACACGTTTAGGAACACGCCGGCCAAATAACCGAGGTGCCACTGTGGGCACATCGTTCCCGTTTGCTCGTGGGAACGTTTAGTCAGTGAATCTCTCAGTGTACTATCTCAAATGTTACAAACATCACGCGTATGGACGTTCGATGGTACTTTAACACTGCTCGCCGTCGCATATCCCCTTTTTCCCTCTATCGCTTTTCGTGTGCACACACGAGGGCGCGCGTGCGTGTGTCCGCTCCCTTGAGAAATTTGAGCCGGATCGATTTATCGGACGCGGTTTTTTTTACAATCCTCTCCTCTACTCTTTCTCAAGTGGCATTAGGCAGGTTTAATACGATGCCTGCAAAAAGTGAAACAGGGTGTAGGAGCTACGGGGGCCGAGTAGGTGCCGAGTGCCATTGACTGCAGAATAAAATAGACGGTGGCATTTCTACCGCGGTTCAGGGCTTGGCAAAATTCCATTTCTTTTCCATGGAGCTCCCCGCTCTGTGCAAAAACTGATATTTCCCTACTTCCACATTTTTTTCACCCCGCCCCCTCTCCATAGTACCCCAGACTGCATCGACGAGTTTTGGCATACCATACTACATTTGCCGGAACGACGTGTCTGAACAATCTGAATAGCTTCGTGCTCGTACTTTCGCGCAATAGCACGGTAATACGGAATAAAAAGACGCGGCTGATGGATTGCGCTTCTAACCCGTTTCGCTGAAATTTTCACACCGTCTGTGTGACGTTGAGGTGGAAGGTACTTTTTGTGACTCCTAGGTCAAACGATTTTGGGTGGGGGTAATCGATGGGGATGGTTTTAATGTAAAATGTACGTATACAGTAGTGGTCAAAAGAAAATTTTAACTGCGAACAATAATATAAATAAGAGAGTTCCATTAGAAAGAATTATATCAGTTTATATCCTGGAGATTGCCAGAAAAGGTAAGTAATGCCAACATAATAATTGCATAATGCTTGTTAGAGTTTAGTATTAAGTTAGTTATGCAGACATGTAAACAAATCAGTTTTAACCTGTCAGCTTAAACTTTCTTTTCTCCACCATAAAAACCAAAAAGCAGTTTCACGACGCATTGATTCTCAACATTTCATACAGCACAATGACATTTTCATTCTCAAAATTCTTATTCCCATATGAAATTAAGACGTAATTTAAAATAACAGGCTGACGAATTTTTACACATGTACGGGGTGTTATAAAAAGGGTGTTCTATATTTACGGGGCAGATAGTACTCATTAAGCTGGGCATCAAAGATTTAATAAATAAGGGTTAAAAAGTGAACTCTGTCAGAGCTAGAAGCGATTATCGATGCTGGTAAGGCAAATGACTTGTCTACTTGTGTTTATCGCACGCAAATTGAAAATAAGAAGCTGTCGTAACTACATTAACAATGGTGTTCCATTCACCTTAGAATTAATCATTTCTGTTGCGCTATACTTTCGTAATTTGATAAGGCATAATACTGTTCTGCTTCAGTAAGTAGAAAATGTCTGAGAAGGATAGACCATGAATTATTGAAGCACTACCATTTCGTGTCAAATCGATCACTTTTTGCACATAATGCCAAAGATTTTAATGAAATTGAAATATTACGTAGTCCATGGGATATTAGGTAGACTTTAAGTCATTATTTTGCTGAATTCGAATTTGTGTAAAAAATATAGACTGACAAAGTTTGAAATTTTGGTCCATTTTCACGAAAAGAGTTTGTTTTTTTATAATTTAATGAAGAAGAATTGGTCTTCCTAAAAAAATTTTTTACCGTCTGAAAAGTTGTATGTGCAACATGAAAATTATACACAAAATCCTTCTTTTGCAAATTTCCTTTCAAAATGGAAATAGAGCCTCCAAACATCATTTATATACATCAAAGTAAGAGTGTAGTAATGCAACTCTGCAACTTTTATTACGACAACTATGTACTTAGCGGCAGATTTCGCGATTCAACTTTTTCTCGGGCACCCCCTATCTCTGTACATTTCCCTGTCCCTTCAAGTGAATAGATCACTTCTATGATGTTGTAGAAACAAGTAACTTACTCGCCGATCAGCAAAAATATTTTCTTTGCTCCCTACAGGGTGAGTCACCACAATTTAATACCCTGAACCTGAATATTCATCACATCAAATACACATTAAGATAGGACACAGAATAATCTGTCAGTAATCTATCTATTCACAACCAGGTCGAGAAATTTAAAAGATTGTATAATTCCGATGCGAACACACTTGTTCAATGTTAGCCCAAGGTCACGATATTATACATCATACAATTTTTTTCGCATCAGCTACAAGACCGCGTGTACAAAAAGACCAGGTTCCATGTAAGAGAAATGCAAGATGCCCTTGGAATCTGAAAAAATGTGAGACTCACAGAAATCCTAATTCCAATATTTTCCTGAAACATTTTACTGTAATAATAAATATGAAGACGAGAGGAGTTCTTTAGGTGCTAAGTTATGATTCACCCTGTACGCTCCTCGGTTGAAAAAGTTAGTGGAAGACGCCACGATTTGGTGGCACAGAACGAAATCGCAACGCGTATAAACGCGCGTTTGCTGATTTCGCGGGATTCGTTAAACTTCATCTCGAGCGTGGCGAGCTTAATTGGGGTAGCGGTTATCAATTCGGTCATTCCAACGTATACCGTCTGGGCTCTGGACACCAGGTAATTATAGTAATTATGGCAAAGCATCGACGTAACTACGAGATGCTAGCGGCGTGCAAGGGGATACATGCGCGTAGCGGGCCGATATGGGTTCTCGGTGACAGTGGCCTGCGCCAATATTAGGATGAACCTCTTAGTGCGCTTAGAGCTATAACCATTGACACAATCACTTGAATTAATAGCCGGTAATTAAGCGGACGATAATGACGCCCCTGTGCACCCTTCCGATTCTGTTTGGCCGTTGATAAAAAGACGATCCGTGAATTTATGCCTCCTCCACTCTGCACCCTCTGCCGTTTAAGCTATACAAGGTGTCCTAAATATACACTAACGCTCATAACTATCTGGACACTTAAACGTTTTCGGGGAAATATGAAATATCTAATAAATACAACTATCTTTAGCGACTTTACCCTATCGGTTTTTTGTTACAGTTGATTATATAATATTCTTACTGACTGGCAAAACTAATATTTATCAAGAAATAATATCAATACAACGACTAGAAATTACGCGAAATAAAAATGTAATTGGAAACGAGTGATTTTTAGCTCTAACTCATATCGATTTTTCATCTGCGTTATTATGCACTTATATTATATACGCCGATATATTTCGCTTACGGAAAATGTGCAAGATTTGGAAAACTTCCATCTCGGGTAAATTCAGTGGATTTTGAGTAGGGTCCTTTGAAAATTGACGACGCATGACATGGTTGCTAAACTTTTAGTCACGAGCAGTTTTTCTTCTAATAGGGAAAACTTGTATAAAAAATCTCAGGAATAATTTCGGGCGTTATTACAATTAGTATGCGAAAAATCAGATAGCTGCGTTAAAAATATTAATTGCTAGAGTTGCGAGAATAACAGAAACTATTATGTCTCAGAAAGGCAGACACGTAGATGAGAAGAATATTTAATGTTTTTCATCACTTAACAGTAATATTTTTATAATATCTTGTAAATTAATTTTTGTGTGACATACCTCTAGATTTTAAAGTGAAACTATCTTCGTTGGAAAATATTGACATTATAGTAACATTAACACGCTATTTACTTAATGTTGGTCAGTGTCAGATACTTATGAGCAATATTGAAAGTGCAGTTATTCCGTGTATTGTTATTTTTCGAAATATAAATAATTTCCCTGTGTTGTGGAATTTTGCTAGCATATTCAGTATTATTACTTGTGTAAACACGAATAATACATAATAGCAGATAACAGCAGATTAGTTATCCTCCTATTAACAATAAATTTGTGTATCGAAGTAAATTTAGATATAACACCTCCATAAACTTTTTAGGCGTGTTCGCAAAAGTCTGCTGCAGGTAGAAAATGTTTCGAAGCATACAATCGTATGATCCTATTTTTTATCCTTAAGTACTTAATCCTTAAGGCACACACGATAAGCTCTAAGAATTTTTGCCACTTGTTCTTGTAACACTCTGTACACAGAGAAACATGAAATTATTGACACTGACTGTTTAAGTTCAACCCTATCTGATGCAGATATTACAATAAATTTACTTTCATCACAAAATATGACATTGCACAAAAAATTAATGAACCTTAACATGCACGATACTTCTCAAACTCTAATTATTTCTTTCATTAATAACATTCACATACAATTTTAATTTTGCAAAAACTTTTTTAAAAATACAGATTTAAAAATTCCTTTTACATATTGCACCACAAAACATCCCCATAGTGCACTTAATAATAATAATAATTCTCCACTGCTGTGAGCGTATGTATTTGCTTTCTGAAGCTCCTCTGTCCTGATACTTTCCACGATGTTTGTCACGTTTACGTTTTACGAAGCTTCCGTTTGTCATTTCCACCATTTCGCCATTTTATTCGATACTTCTATTTCAATCTTTTGTATCACGTTTTACTGCGGCTCGTCCTGCTCCGCGGCTTGCTTAGAGTCTCCAATAAAAAGATAAAATTGATCCGTGTGTAAAGACGCGAAATATCATCGGCTCGAATAGGGGTGGTGGGGAAGGTGTTATACGTATGCAGAGGTAGAGCCACCGGATATTTCCATTGAATTTATACCGCAGTGTATCAAGTCGTTGCGATTGCCAACTGCAGGAAATCGTAGAGTGCAACGAACGGCGCATAGAAGGCTTTATGGAAATCGATGCGAATATATAATGATAATAAGTGGAACTTGCGTTATTTTAAGTACTCTGCTCTGTAAATTTACCTTGTTCATTATTGAACCGCCATGTTTTATTTAGTCCATCAGAAACTATATATACGTGTCCAAGACAGATAGAAATAGTGTCCTATTTTCGTGAACTGTTAATAATATATGACAGGAATGATTTTTCTGTCTGGTGGATGAAATTGAACCGAAAATTGTATTAATGAAGCTCGATGGCCGCGTCACTGTGAAATTTTTCCCATTTAAATATTAATTTTTTTGGTTCAGGCGAAGTTGCTGAACTTTTCCTTTGTTTTTTGTAGACCGATAAAAATTTGGCCATCCATCGTCAACACTTTTGTAATTCATTTAACACGCCCGACCGCTGCGTGATAACGTGTACGCTGTGGCAATGTTTTACAACGAGCGTGCAAATTGTTTTTTATTCAATGAATATCAATTACCGCGCAGTTTTTTGGGGAAAGGTACACCTCGAAAAGTTTAAAAAATTTAATTCTTCGCTCGCAAAAAATCCAGGTTTATGGACTGTTGTGATTAGAACTTGAAAACGTGAAATCGTGCGGGATTCGAGTGTCATATGACCTTTCGTAAAACAGAATGATGTCAGTTATTTCACGAAGATCTCGCGAGGATAGTAATACGTTTGTTTGTAATTCAGGAAATAAATTAAACTTGTGAATATCGTTGACCTTTTTCAGATACAGAGCATCGGGTAACTTTCTATGCAACGCAAATTTTATTCGAAATTAAATTTTTTACGAGAAAAGTGCACCTTTGAAGGGTTCAAAGTGCAGCCTCGTGTTTGCAAAAAAATTCGCTGCCATCAATATTTGGAATTAGAATTTAGAATATCGTTAACTCGTACAAAAATATAAAGGGTTAAAAACTTTTCATTATACGAAAGATTTCAATTATTCCATTAAACATCATGTTCTAGAAACAATATCGCGTGTTGTTTGCGAAATACATTTTTCTCAATAATTCGAATTAAAATCGAGAATATCATTTCTGCTGGATGTCGAGTGGAATACAAGATATTCATCATTACATTGAGTTTCAATTTAAGGGAATCAGTATTTATTCCTGCAGTACGTATATCAACTACTCCTCAATATATCAAGCCATTTATTTTACTTATTACATATCAGCTCCACTTCTTTAAGAAACCAAGAATTTTAAGTTATAATACCATCAAAATCAAATACGAAATCTTATTCTTGCATTTGTACAAATTAATTTTTTTATCAAAATGGACGCAGCACTTGTCATCGAAGGGTTAAAGTGCTTTGTGTTTTGAAGTGATTCTTATATCACTATATTTTAACACTTTTGGTATGCCGACTCGTGTATCACCTAATACAGAAATAAGAATTCATAAAGGGAATGATATCGAGAATGTAGACATTTAATTTAGCCATTTAATTAAATAGTTGTTTCATGTTCTACACAAGAAGTTCATCAGATTACGATTAAATCGTTCCAAATCCCTGAAGTCAGTTTATTTATCCACACATCTTTCAATAAAATATATTTTATCGACTTAACATCACTGGAATATATTTTAGAAATGTCCTGTCGCTTGTCTGACAGCACTAATTAGGTACACTAAAACTTTTAAATATCATTTATTTTGTAAGACTGTAAAATTAATATTAGAAACGACGAAGACTTATTGATTCCAGGCGGAATTTAGTCCTGAACATAAAAAACACGTACATATGCGTACGTTATAGGTTGTAGATATCTGCAGCTTTATTCGAGCTATTTAAACACGAACTTAGATAAAGTTAATTTTATCTAAATATATAATTTCCAGGGATCTTGTCAGATGCCCCGACCTTTCGACTTTTCTTCAAATCTCCATTGAAACGAATGAGAAAATCTCACAAATTTTTTTTTAAGGAGATTTAGAACGTTTATATTATAAGTAATGTTTCTAATATTTCGATTTTCAAAGAGGCCTGTGGGCTCCTAAACGAGAGTGGACTGGTATATCAACTACAATAATATCAATAATACCGATGAAGTGTCACGAAATGTAACGAAAAGTACCTAAGAGAATTTATGTTACACTAAATTCACGAATAAAATTCAAATAGATAACGAAAGATTTACTCACGATGAAACCCTTAATAGGTATATACTACTGTTTATAACACTGACATTCTCGGTGAGTAAAAAAATTTATAACACATTCTTATTTGTATGCAACGGGCGTTTATAAAACGCCGTCTTATATGCAAACTGAAATACAATAATTTCTATTTAATGAATCTGCTACTATGTGTAGTATTACGGTTTTTAGTATTTAATCTGCTGCAGTAGATGATCAACGATAAGTGCATGCCATTTGCATGGAAAACACGATTCGATGTTAAGATAATCGCATCGAATAATTATGCAACGAAGGATTTGTCTCTGTGGGAAGAGCTGCGCCAAGACAATCTATAACACACGCAACTCTACGTCCGGCGAATACATAATGAACAGGTATATCTGAGATCAGAGACAGCAGGCTAGCCTTCCTTCTTTGGGATACTCGAAGAAACAAGTTTTCCGTAATCGCGCGTGATTCATAGCGCACATGACCTACGCGTGTAAATCTCAGTCGGTGGCATTTACCAACTACAAACGTTGTCTGGTTTCCTTGAGGATAAATATGCATACAACTCGCGATACAGGCAATCCCGAGACGTGTGAGATGAACATTACCACCTTCCAGCTGACTTCACTCACCGAGTGTATCATTTTCCCAGAGAATCATTGATACTGTTGCGGTGCATTGGATTTTGGTGAAGGCATTGAATCAAGAGGAAGCTCAGAAATCTTAAATCAAGAAGTCCAAAATTGTATTAAATTTAAGACGATTAAATGAAAAAGTAGTTCAGAAGTCGACATTAAAAATTCACGAACCCAACAGATGGATAGTACGTGTATGTAACTACACATTTATCTTTTGGAAATCAGTTTTCGTTTGCAACCTTATGCAATGAAAATATATATACTATACTAACTTAAAGTTCCCGGCGTTGCCCGGGTTATATGTATATCTTTTTTCGGTGAAGGGGCGGGAGTTTTTTAAAAACATTTCTTAGCGAGCACTAAGACTAAGAGGAACCTATCCACCAATTTTCATGGTCATAGGATCTGGTTCCAGAAAAATCGTGATGAGTCAGTGAGTGAGTCAGTGGTATTTGGATTATATATATATATATATATAGATTAAACAGCCATTTTCTGACATCACCCGTGTATTCTTCACTTCGAAACGCTTGATGCCTATACAAATTTTGAGATCATCTGCGAGGAGTACGAGGGGTGTCAGGAATTTTTATGAAAAATGTGTGACAGAACAGCGTGCCCCTGAATTTCACAAAGAACACTATGCAAAATCAAGGGAATCCATATATAATATCTTGTAATATATAGGGTGTCCTATTTAAATCGACCCCTGCGAATATCTTCGAAAGTGCTAAAGGTACAAACAGTATTTCAAACGAAAATTGAATGTTTATTTATATGAAATATTTATTTTTTTTTAAAGGGAGCCATACATTTTTTAATGCATTAATTGGTACAGCTCACCATTCACTATAAAAAATTTACTATTCATATCGAAAAGCCAATTTTAATTTTAATATTGCGAAGTTAGGTACCTATAGGACACAGGTACTAAATTTCAGTAGGGGAGACTGGAGCTAGTTGATACATTATTCTGATTTCAGTTTTTTCATGTTTATTTGAATTAATTACTTAATAACAAATATGCCGAAATTATTTTGGTCTTTCCTTTTTAATATATAGTAAGCGAAAACTTGAGAAAATACGTACAAAATGAATGAAAAAATGTTATTTGGACGAAAGCAAAATGTATCAATTTACCCCACTGCGAGGCTAGTTGATACATTATTCTGTTTTCAATTTTTTAATTTTTTATTTGAATTAGTTACTCAATAACAAATATGCCAAAGTATAGTTTGGTCCTTTCTCTTTAATATATAGTAAGCAAAAACTTGAGAAAATACATACAAAATGAATGAAAAAATGTTATTTGGACGATCAATTTGGATGTATCAAAACTATTTACTTTTTCTCTATATAAACGAAAACAGTTAAAAACGATTGCTAAAGTCAAGGTACACAGACTTACGCTGGATCGTAGTAAAGAATTGGAGAACAAACTGCACATATCTCGCTTAAATGGAGCTACATGTATAGGGAAAAGGTGGGATAGTTGATCAGCGGGGATACATGATCATATCAGTTTTTTAATTAATATATTGGCAATTTGTGGCTGCTGTTACGTTACCGTGGTAATGTTTGCATTATTACAACACTTGACGTTGCAGTTTTATTTCGGAAGCATAGAATAATGTTGTTAGAAGCTTCGATCTTATTTGCAGCCAAAAGGTAAATATTTTGATTACCTTGTTCTTCCTCCTATTTGGGTGAATGTTGGGTTTTCAACGATTTAAAATATATTAAGTAAAAACAGCAATTTCTGCTCTATTAATGCTATTTATTGATTGATCAAAATATTTAAGGTAAGTTTAATTTTTAATCTCTTTCAAATCGAGTGCATTGAGGGACACTTGATCGGTGTGTAAGGTGGGATACTTGAACAGCTGAAAATGCCTCAAAGAGAACCATAGAACGGCTAATGAAAAAAGAAAAATGCGGCAGAAAAGTGGGATGGAAAATGTTTACTTCATCATCTTAATCAGATGATATCTAAGTGAAATGTCATTTAAGAATGTATTTATGTTGTTTTATGTCATAGAGTTTAATTTTCTGATTTTATTTTTTCAGTAATTCTTTCAAGTTAGTTTATTTTCTTTTTATTTTTCCCCTTTATTTAATGTTATTGTCAAAGATAATAAATATTTTGTAGAAAGTTAATGTGTTATTTACTCTTAAAGTTCATTTATCAAGTCTCCCTAACCTTTTGATCAAGTTTCCCCTTCAGTGGGGGATAGTTGCGCATAACATCACTGCCAGAAATTATTTAAATTCAGTCATTAAAATTAGTTTACAGCTCTCAAATTTGTACAAGTATATTGAAAATACTCTAAGAATCATAACTGAAATAATTAACTACAAACAAAGCAAACCATTATTATTATTTTAATATAAAAGCAAAACTGTGATCAACTATCCCACATTTCCTCTACGGTATCGAGATAATTCGTCTGTATCAACCTGCCCCTGTATCAACTAGCCCCGGTCTCCCTTAAAGCTAGTACACGTGAACATAAACATTAAGCAGGTAAATAGCGTATTATTAGTGTCATTTCACAATACTAGAACTAAAATATGTCCGAAACAAATAGTTTTTGGAATGGATACTTTAATATATTTTTACAGTTACTAATTAACTGCGCCGATTAAAGTCGACCTTCGCCTGTCCTTTACGCGTCACCAACAAAAAGCTGACGTCAAATTATGTCCTTGAAACCATTCAATGCCTAAACCGTTAAGAAACAGAGATGTATTGATAGCAGCTTACCTCGTAGAAGTAGTGATAAATGCGTCTTTGTTTTTTGTTCTGACTTTGTTCTCACCCGATTTTTTTTTACATTAACCCTCAGGGACACAGACAGCGTCGAAAAAGTCCGTTATTTTCCGTTTTTATGGTCTTTTGTTTACGTAGCGGTTATTTAGCCTATGTCTGGATTTCTGTCATTACTTTTTGTTAGTTTTATTTTTATTTGTTTTACGTAAAAACTGTTTTTTGTCATTCTAATTATCTACCATTGGGATTAGAAAATTATTAAATCAAAAGATAAACCAAAGTTTACTGCTGCCTTTTAGAATTACGGTAAAATGGAAGTGCAATTAGCGTAACTATTCATGGCCCGTGTCCCTGAGGATTAATAACTAAGAAACGAAGCCTTTACCGCAATTTCGTTACTACTGATTTTCGTCTTATTTTGTCATGTAGAATCAACAATAAGTATCCATTGACGAACACCTTGCATGAAGTGCGTGCTGCAGTAAAAACGGTAATGATGTTTCAGAATATCTAAATTCTTTTGGCGCCATGGCACGATTTCGAAGAGAATGACTTTGAAAATCAATTGGGTACGTACGCTACTCAACGACATTCGCCGTGACAGGTTTCATTACGAACCACTGTCATTATTTCCTCTATGCGATTATTCCCTACTGCGCAGTTCTGATCTTTCTTTCGAGCCAAACGGTAGCAGACACGGTCAATAAATATCACTTAACTGGTTTTCTAAATTGGCACCGTTATTATCCCCGATAAAGCGCGAGTACAGAACCACTTTTTCATGAGTGACAACGAGTACGGGTCTCCTTAAGCTCTGGACTCGATCCGAAGAAAAAACGACCACTGTCAAGTCGTCAACCATAACGAGCAGTGTATTATCGATATCGGCGAATAAGCGTAGCACGATCCGTTTTTCAACTTCATCAAAGTCGATCGAACGGCGGCGATTGGGTGGTCCCGCGATTACGAAAGTGGCGCAGCGCGAATGGATGGCCAGGAAAAATTATATTCTCGCCAGCGTGCACCGAGGGCGCTGCAGAAAATATGAAATCTCGGGGTGGTAAAGCGGGTGAACCGTTTGCATCCGTTGCAAAGTTCCACTTTCTGTCGGAGCGGGGGCAAGGATACGTTTATGCAAGTTGACAAGCGAGAGAGGAAAAGGAAAAGTCCGCGCGAGTGGCGCGAGAGGGATGGAGGAGGGGGAGAGGTAAAGGTTGAGGTAAAAACGACGTCGACAATGCGCTCCAGAGCATTATGAAACTTGAAATCGAAATAGCGCGCGAGAACACGTACCGCGAGTACCTACTTGATGCCAAAGACGTAATAACTTGGAAGTACTCACTGTTGCAAAATGCGTCTGCAGCCCCTGCGTTGCGCAACATTCGGACACTTACGTGTATTCGGGGATATTACGGTCTTCGGTTGCTCCGGGATTCGTTGGTCGCGTAAAAAAAAAAGATGTTACGTTACGCGAATGTGGAACTACTTACGTAACTGCTATAGTTAGCCGCGAACGACTCGTTAAAGAGGGTATTAAGGTTTCAAGCAACTCGCGGAAATTACAACTTATACCCTGTTTACTGAAGGTATGGATAAACCTACTGGGGTAAGAAGCAATTTGCATTTTGTAAATTAACTCGTGGAAGGTGGTGCAAAACGTTTGGCCGTTTCTTGGATTCCTGGGTCACGTTTTCATGTATATAGTCGTGAGGTACGTTTTGTCATTTAACGGGGGAAAGGGATAATGTTCTTTTTCAGATAGAATGCCGTGTAATTGGTTATTTTTTATAGTGGGAACTGTTCACGTGGATTTGTGGATTTGACAATAGAACTTCTTGACAAAGAGGAATAATAACAGTGGTAATAATATTATAAAATGTACGTAAATATTATATGCAAAATTAATACTATCGTCAGATATGTAAGAATATGGAAAACAGGGGAATGTACATTATCTAGAACATTCGCGCTTTTGGTTTTCAAACTAAATTCACTTTCGAGTATGACACGAATTTTGCTCAACGAGATTACATTCGAAAGTACATTAAGGCCTCTTTATCGGCCTATAGAAGTGTGTATGTACAGAACAATAGTGAGGTTTTCAATGCGCATGCTCAAAAAGCAGATGATGAGAAGATGGAGCCGTGGGGCCTCTCCAGTTTACAACACAACTTCTGTGGGAATAACGATGTCACTAATGGGGATGTTACGTTAAATCATTTATCACTTAAGCAACCAATCATACATTAATTTGAAAACACCTTCTGCTTGAATAAAATTATTTTCAATTCAAATAATCTCGAAACTATTTTACTAAAAGAACGTCCATGCTTGTTAAACAAAGCATGGCTACACATCATAAAGGTGGTACCTATCTACGATTCATGACATTATGAATATCACAGGGGGAAAAACATACTAATTCAATTTTAATTGATTTTCTGATTCTGATGCCATCTAAGGGCTAAATAGTACTTTACATATGGAATAATTGAAAACAGGATCTACCTAAGCTTTTGAAAAATGGGTGTACAGGGAAATAACATGACAAGCTCAAGTGAAACGAGAATAATTTGATAAGTTCACGAAAAACTCAATATTAAATATTGAGCTATTCGAAAGGTTTGAATCAATTTAACTCTTGTACGGAAATTGAGTCATTTTTACCCAAAATCGAGTCACAAAACCTCGTTCCTCCTTTACTAATATATTATTTGAACTAAAACTCGTTCATGTCAGTAAATAACTAATAAACGTCAATAATAAATAATATATTTTCAATTTTAGATTTATTTTTATTTTTTGTATTGTAGAAATTTAATAAGTTCTTAAAATATTAAACCGTAATAATTGAATGAACTGAGTTTTATTTTTGTAGGCTCATTTCTTGTAAATATATGATGTTTCACTTATCCGTGTAACTTCACAAATAATTTTGTATAAGGGTTTAAAAGTTAAATAACAATTTAATGGGTAACGTAAAAAGTGGTTATATGAAAAATAACTATTAACAGGAGAAAAAGCTGATAAATTCACGAAGTTTTGTATAAATCAAGCGCATAACTAATGCCAAAACAATCAATATTTTTTAAATGTTCAAGAGGCTGACAAAAACACATTCAATTCCAAAGCAAAATAAAAATTAATAAATTAAAAAATAATAAATTAAAAAAAATAAAAACAGTTTAGCGATATGGGATTGGTTAAGAGCGTTTGGAACTTAAAAATTGCTCCCCTATGAACAATTAAAAATATGATTTATCATGTTTCTCCGCTGTGGTCATCATATTGTTATGCATATGATATTATCATCTAACCTACGAATATGTTCGCTCGAGTCTCTTAAAGCAACCAAAGCATACCAAAAGTACCACTACACAAGGAGGTGAAATGAGAAGAGCGAACCGGAACAGCACATAAGGTCAGAAAGAAACTCGTCTTTAAACGATGGCAACCTTACGGGTCACTATACTTCCAGTAGAATGGTACACACTGACCACTGAATGCGCTCGTCGAAGCTACCGCGCATGCTTCCATGCATATTACATTCTGTCAGCGCGGCGCGGGCAATAAAAAAGAATTATCATAATGAAATGCATTTTCAGTTATGCATCGTACATAATGCACGTGCGTACAGCAGGAAGTGTATATGCTGGCTCGCTTGAAAGGAGTCACGGTTGACCGTGAGAGGACATCTCTCTCCATCTCTCCTTATCTCGTCCTCGTTACGCTCGTTACCATTGCCAAGTCGAGGAAGCAGAAGAAGCCACACGTACCCGGACGCACACACGTAAGTACACATGCACACATGGAGCTCTACCAATCCAGCGGAAAGGTGCATCGCGAAGAAGCGAGTCCCCTACACGATGATTCGCTTCTATCCGCCACGAAGTCCTTCAACGTGTACACTTCCGCCTAGAGGTTGTCGATAATTGGAAGTCGTTCCACTTCTTTGCCTTTGCCAACTCGCATCTTGGAATGCGACCGGCTCAACGCTGACACGTTTTTTTCTTGCGACAACGGTGTGGCGTAATACACACCAGGAACGGGGTACAATGAACTTCAGGGTTCGATAGAGATACCTATGCTGTATGTTGGTATAGCGTCCGAGTGCTGCACGGTGATTAATAAACGATGGTGGGGAGAGAGGGGGGAAACGGGGGAGAGGGTAACAGAAACGATAGAGCGGGTCTCTATCTATGGGGCTGTTGGATTACGATTGAACTTGGGATTTTATAGCGGGGATAGTTTCCGTGTTGATCACTTCTCCCATCGTTTGTCATTTTTTTTCAGCGGTAAATCGTTTTTTTTTAATAAGCATAATTCGTAGGTTGTAATGTTTAGGTAGTTTTACGAAGTGTTTTTAATGCCACTGGTGATGCCAAAGTACATTTTGAAAAATGGATTCTTTTCAAGTGTCATATTTTATACATATACAGATGTTAAGTGTTATTGAACATGTGATTTATGAAATATAGATAGGGTTGCCATAATTGCCAAGCATTGATACGGGACGTTTAAGTGCTAAATAAATAAAACATGAAAAAAGTGGGCAGGTAATGCAGGTCATTTTACTCTGTAAAATATTTCACGAGAACAGTGAAATACGAGACAGTCCCGTATATACGGGACAAATGGCAACCCTAAATATAGACGTGAAATTTGAAATTACGAATTTTATTTTCGAAAATTGTATTGTCTGATGTAAGAAGTACAGCAGACGTATATTTCTGTAATGAGAAGTATCACCTCGTCCCTCGAATTTGCTTTTACAGAATTTGTACTTTAAAAAGTTGGGAATTCTTTGGGAAGATGACTTTACAGATTATTTCCTAATGTGTAGCATTTTTAATAGAAATAAGGAAATAGGGTAAATCCGGGAGACGCGGTCGACCTAATATAAAATGGCTATTAAAGCTAATACAGATATTACTTATTTCATCAGAACAAACCTAATATGTTCAGAATTTTATGCTGATTCAGAAAAACTGGTCGATATTTGCTTTAAGACAATATTTACTGTAAATCGGTTTGAAAACTGAAGTCATGACATCTGACCACGTCTCCCGAGGTGCCGGGAGGAATGGTTTTCGTCGTTGGCAGAGATCACTCACATAATTATTCATGGAAAAATAACAAAGAAGAAAGCAAAATTATTTACGAGTGAATACAACTACAGATTCATTGATATTTAATTTGTTTACCCTAAACAAGTAAAGAACACATCAAAGACAAAGCGAACTACCTACCGGCGATTAGCAAGGCAAATGAATACAAAAGTAAATCAATAAAATAAATAAACAATAATAATAATAAAATAATGATAAAAAATAAAAATATAAATAAAAATAATAAAAAAATCATAACTCGACCATCTCTCCTTTCTGCAGCGAAAGATGGTTTTCTCGTTAGTTTTGAGAGGAAGAGTTAATATGGCTAAATACTTTGGCTGCATTGTCCCTCAATATCTCTACTATCTTATTATTCCCAAACATTAAACGAAAATAAACTTAGAAGTATATTTTAAGTACGATTCTGTACACCGTTGTTTGACAAGAGGTTAAATGTAACCTCAGTTTACCTTTTATAGCCTGTAAACCTAGAAAAACACAGAAGGAACCGAAGTGACGCTATTCATTCAATTGTTTGGCTTCTAGAGAAGTAATTGGTCTGCACTTTAACGCGTTTTTACGTAGAGAGTCTGAAATATAGCGACTCGACCAACTCTCCGGCCCGACCGCGTCTCCCGGATTTACCCTACATATTTTGCAGAAAAGGGGTTCGCAAATATAGAGATGCCCGTTAAATAAATCCAACTGATTTCGAAATTCAATACAAAGACCTATAACACTACTGAATCACTATTAAAAGAAAAGGGGAACCGAGGAAAGAAAGGTACAAAAATTTCTGAATCGAGTGAATTTCAAAATTTTTCAAATAATTTTAAAATTTACAAATTTTATAACACTTATGAAACTATTAGATGCCGACTAAAAAAAGGAGGGATACAGAAAAAATATAAATACTACAAAGCCGAATCAGTTTGAAGCCCTCAAACAAAAAAGTCCACAAACACTATTGGGGGCCGTTTTTAAATTACGTAAGAATAATTTTGGCAATTTCTTATCCCCTCCCTCTTCCAGTACAAGAATTCGTAAGATTTTATATTCCAACCCCCGCTCCCCATTCTTGATGTTCTACTTTTTAAATTACATTTTTTCAGTTATTGAAATTCTTTTAAAGGTTTATATAATTCATTTAACTCGGTTTCATGTGTGCGATGAAACATCGTCTTTTAGGCTACTCATATTGAAAATTAGGTTACAAAAATATTACGCAAAATGCTACCTGACTCCCTCTCCCGCCCTTGTATAAAAACGTAAGAAATTGCGTTTCTTAAGAAAATTAAAAAAAAAAATGGTACCTACTTAGGCGAAAGTGAAACAGGAGCGGTAGACAAGTACAAAAAGCTGCGATGATTCTAGCTGGAAAATCTCAATGCACAAAAACCACAGGCATTAAAAACGCAGGTACGTACAAATGCGCCGCAGAACTGGCGCGGTATCGTATTCCATCGCAATTGAAACACGTGAATTGAATTTTAAAAATTCATCCAGCCGAACCTGATACGCGATTACGCTGTAAGCCGAGGCGATCCACATAATTTGCTAAACGACCGATGCATCGATTTAATCCGATGCGTTCTTGTTTAATGGCCGCTCGTGGCTCCCGTTCCATCGTACTTTTCCGCGTTCTCCACTTGCCCGCTCGCGCGCGCGAACGTCTCATTAAGAAAACATAGACGTAATAGGTGAGTCCTTATTAGTTTCTGGCTTGCCTTCGACGTCTAGAGGTTACATAATAGGATTGCTTGAACGATAAGCTCATCGACAGTGAAAAAAAAATGGCGCGTGTAAGTACGTGCGCTGCCCGCGACAAGAGAATCGTGGCTGCTCTCCAACGGCGAATTCCTTCACGTTCTGCCGACGTGTTAAATTGTTTCATTACCAGGGCCGCGTATGTAATAGATACAACGCGTCGAGGCGTAAAAAAGTGGTAGCTATGCACTTGAACTTCGAGAGCATCGTTGCAATTGTACCGGTTCAGCCGAGTTGAATTTGATGAGTAGGTTAAAGGGGAACTGATTGCAAGTAGCACTGTATCGGTTCAAAAGGCGAGAGCCATTTTAGATTTTTGTTAAGTTTAGTAATCCTTTTTTATTGCAACTTATTAGTGTATTAATAATCTATTTATTTATTAATATATAAATCGGAAAAAACTTTATGATGGGTTACATTAGTTTGCAACCGTTGCTCACAAAGGAAGATTCCCAATCCGGAAATGCAAAAAATTACGAAACTTTGAGGATATGTAGCGGGTATAATATTCATAGATTGTATGTATTACTAAATGATAGTCCTAATTAAAAGAAGTAACATTTGTCCGAAAACTTTTTCTATCTTATAATTCGCGAGTTATAACAAAATAAAAAAATGACCGGATTTTCAGGGCCAATTTCACCCCCTTAGAGTGAATTTGGGCAGCAAAAAAAAATTGCGTAGTACATACCTATATATCCTGTACATATCCCGAAAGTTTCATAATTTTTTGAATTTCTGGGTTGGGGATCTTCCCTTGTTAGATTAACGAGACACGATGGATCCGCCAAAGAGTATATAAGAAGTTTGGGCTCTAATAGAAGAAAATTTCTGACTTTCCTTTTGAATGTGCTAAAGTTAATTAGTTTGTGAAGCTCAGGACATGATATGTGCCCGTTTAGTAATTTGTGTAACGTGGTACGGTCAGATATAATGCATTCTTCGAAGTGTAAAATAAACCAAAGATTATTACAACATATTATTTTGGGTTTATGATTCTCATCTCATGGAAATGAGCAATTAAAATCCAGTATTCTATTCCAAGATTTATACTTTGAGGACAATATGCACGAATCTTATGCTCAAGGCTCTGCTTCAAGTCTGAAAAAGGAGTGGGAATTTACACTAATTTTTGTCAGCTAATAAACTAAGGGGATCTTTCTTCATCGGTTTGATTAAGAATTCCCTTTAAGTACGTTATTTTAAATGTCCACCATAAAACCAGCAAAGATTGTTGTTATACGATTTCAATATGCTAGTGCCTGCTAGAACGATAAAAGAGCACCTTATGAGATCATATATTTTCTTTCACTGTAAAGAACGTGTAAAATACATTAATCATTCAGTTCAGTCTCTCCTTTGACCAGGCCACGTACGTTTTTTTCCCCTATCAGCTGGTAATCTGCATTCCTTGGAGTCTGTACTCCGACTAACGATTTGAGAGAACGAACAACAGAATATAGATACAGAGACCGGAGAAGTTGCTGGAGTAATGCAGCACGACAATGAGTCAACGTCCATCAAAACGTTTCCTTGGTGACTTCATATTGTCTTCCGTGAATTGTTAAGTACACGAGCTGCTAATTGTGCACCGTTACGATTGATAAAGACTGTTCGTGTGAGGCGTACTTGTGTAATGTACAGCTACGATGAGCTGTGTTCGCGCATTCAATGAGCAATGCCTCCAGCACAGGAACCTGTATACTGATATAACATTATCAGCGCTTAATTATAATCACGAGAAACTGTATCCCTCATGATTGCATCGAATATTCGAGACGTCTTCAGGGAAAATCCGCTTTGCGCGAACTAGATGCCTTTGTACTCGAAGGAATTTGAGTATCTTCGTTAGGAGACTGCTGCGAGTGCAGTGTCATCGAAAAATGAGCCAATGAAACGATCGAGCAATTTTATGATACAAAGTGTTTGGAAGGCTGAAAAAAGGATATCTACTTAATGTAAGCCTGCAGAATAAATTTAACTGAGAAATTCTCGATACTTTGTTCTGGTAACTCAAGTAGCTTGGTATGTTGGTTTAACCCGGGAGTAGGCGCATGTTGGTCTTTTCGACCGATGATTCCGTATGTTTTGAAACATGATCCATAGCGTTCGACTGTTCTGGGGGCACTGCCGTGCCCCCGCCGTGTTTACTTTTTTCGTGAAGCGATTCTCATTTGAAGGAAGTCTCGACTTGTTTATGTTGTGGAGCGACACTTATTGTTAATGCACTCGTGTAGGTTTTAAAACATACATTGGTACGCGTCGGTCTTTTCGACCATAGCGCGCCTGCTAACGTAAGTTATTTGGCGCGCCTACTCCCGGGTTAATAGTGTGTGAAGCTGTGTGCCCAGGGTGATCTCTATCCCTTGATTCCATGCATTTACAAATAATGTTACATTGGAAAATGAAAGGAATTTTTAAAATAGAAATATCAAAGAGAGTTTGACGTAATAGTCTAGTATATTGCTTGTACTTCCGGAACCTAAAATTGCATGATACTATGAAATGATTCATTTTGTATGAAATTAGAGTTTAACATTTCTAGCTATGCACGACGAACAAAGGAAAACTCCATATCGATTAGAGGTTTCCTTTTCCCCTAGATCACTGTGTATGTGATTGCAACGGATTGATCGGGCGAAGGAACAAAGGGATGAAAAGAGGGAGATAATGGAGGGATAGGACTTATGATTGGTTCCAAATGAATTTCCAACTAACCAATTCAATTCCGATTTCCACATGTGATATGCACTCGACTATTCATAATTACTCGATAGTTAGCGGCCACAGAGGTCGAAGTTTATGGCTTCGCAACTCGCTGGTAATTGGATTGTCCGTCGAGTGACCGAACGCTTCCATAATTCTTTGCACGGGTTGTGGAATCGAAATACCGAATCTGCTGTACATTCAACTCTTTAGTTATTCCTCCACGTTTTCGAGATTTCAGACCCCGTCACGTCTGTTCTCAAAAAATCAATTTATTTCCAGCTTGTCGCATCCCCTTTGGACGGTCTTTAGAATTCAAGGTAAAATCGATTATGTATAGGACCAAGAAATTTGAAATTTTTCTCATATATTTGCTCATGTTCAAGAAAACACAGAATTTTTTTTACATAATTATTTCATACGTTTGTATACTTATTTTTTGTTTCCTGCAACGTATAGAAAAATCTTATCTTCGCTGCGATGATTGGTTTCGTTTTAGACGATTGAATCAGACAAATTCGAGAAAATCTTAATCTACATAACTATGGTCACTACCAGAAGAAAATATAAAAAATATAATTTGAATGACAGCTATTTAAAAAAAAAACTCTTAAAAAAAGCATTACAGATATCGATTTAATTTTCGTAAGAGCAAAAGTTGAAGACGACTGGTTAAATCATTCCTAAAGTACCATGACAGCCAGTTCAATCAATACCGTTCTGGCAAATAAATGTTTAAATCTCTGCGTGCAATTTTATGTATGTATGGCACTTTCTTGTAATTCTGTATTGGTTTCTCTTGCTCTTCTTTTTCATTTTTTATTGTTCATAGTGATGTTTATTTCGGGTGTGACATTATTGTATACATTATGATGCTTTTGTGAAACTGCAAGCCCCATGCACTTCAAATTATGCACTTTGCAAGTTTAAGCATCTGTAACTTCGCTATATTGCTGAATTCAGACATAATATTTTAGGAACAAATTTTCGAAATGTGAACCCATAAGGGGGGGTTAGACTACCTTGGCCAGGTCAAGAAATATCGCATCTCTGGGAATTTATTTCGAAGTGACAAAAACACTTTTATCGGTAAAATTTTTTTTAATCAAGATATAGACATCTTTGAATAATACATACAATTTTTTTTTCAAATATCAGAAGTAGATTCCGAAAATTTTAAATGGATTTTTCTCGAAACCACGTTTTCCGAAACGGTGTACGCTGTAATTTGAGTAAAACCCTAGGGATTTTTATACAATTTTTCACAGATGTTCTTAAATGTATTCTCTATCGCCAGACCGCCAATTTTATTCGATATTTTAATTTGTACTTGACTTATGCGTAAATAAAGTCCATTTTCTTACACACGAAAATGAAACTTTTTGCTTCAAAGTGTAGCTATTTTGTTATTTTTCAACCAATCGAAAAAATTGGCGGTCGGGCGATAGAGAAAACATTTAAGAACATCTGTGCAAAATTGTATAAAAATCAATAGAGTTTTACTCAAATTACAGCGTACACCGTTTCGGAAAAGGTAGTTTTGAGAAAAACACATTTAATGTTTTCGGAATCTTTTGATATTTGAAGAAAAAAATTGTACATATTATTCAAAGATGTCTCAATCTTCATTGAAAAATTTTTATCGATAAAAGTGTTTTTGTCACTTCGAAATAAATTCCCAGAGATGCGATATTTTTTTACCTGGCCAATGTGGTCTAACCCCTTAAGACAATATAATAAAAATATAGAAATTTGTTTTGACCTTCCACATGGGAATATGTACCGCCCCTTTGCTGAGATTTCACTTACATACTTACTAACTTTGGACAGTGTTTTCCACTTGTATTTGTACGACTTTTCATTTGTCTATCTCATTACAAGTCTATTTATCCAATCGTTCTCGCGAAGGTGTTATTTAGTCTGTCTTGCGCTGGCGTGAATCGAAGCGTTAATATGAGAAGTTTCGCGTGAAAAGTTTCACGAAATTCCATTACGTTGAAAAGTTTTCACGCCTTATTAAGATCCTGTTAGAGGAACAGAACGTTTTAAGGATACTCTCAGTCTCTCCCTCTGTTCCTTTTTCTCTCCTTCTCTGTGGAAAACACGCGACATCCCGCTCTTCACCGGACGTTTAATATCGCATTATAACGTAGTTTACGACATATTTTGAGGATAACGCTGAGATATTTCTCCCTGGTAATGCAGTTACGTACCGTTGTTTCGCGCGATGCGACATTATTCGTGATAAAATGTGTCCTGCAATTATATGACGGCTTCCGGTAGCTCGTTATTAACAGGTAGTTGACAGTTTTAATTTGAAATTTATGTGTACCATTTTGTGCAGCTCTACCGCTTAAATAAATATTGTTACCACGCATGTAAATTTCACTCTCTCTCTTTCAAATCAACAGTGAGAAAAATGACATCTTTCCTCCATTATCTGTGTGCGTTTTGTCGGTATCGATGCGCACAGCATTCATTATTCAGAATCGAAATAAACGTTATGTACGAATTTATTTCAGAAATTTCTCCTTATTTTTCACATTACTCGTGAGTAAAGATTCTATAATTTAGTTACACGTGATGCTGTAAACACAGCGAAACCAACAATAGAGAAGCGAAATACCGATCTTATGGGTGGTAAAATTAATGGATTAAAATTTAATTAATATTTTATAATTTAATTAATTATTGAAATTCATATGTTGGGTATCCGCCAAAGAAATGTATTTTTAATATCTGATAATCGAACTTATTAATATTTAATAAAGAATTTTTGTTCTGTCTCAAATTTGGAAACTTTTGGGACACTGCGTGTATTAAAGTGCCGCGCAATCACGAGATCGTATTGTGTACATTAAGTAGCGACATGCATGCACGTTTCCATATTATTGCAACAGATAGTTACGTGAATGCTTTTATGCAACATACGGTGTATTAAATTTGTTGTATGCGTTCTCGTAAGTTCGTTTAAATTGCCGTTCGAATGCAAACTGACGTGCAAAGCCGTGCCACTGAAACGTAAGTAACTTATACACGAGCATCATTTTATTCGGCTCGTTTGCTTCTAGTTGATACGGAATTACCTTTGTCTTTTCAGTTATATCAATGATGGCATGTATTTCTCGTTGAGAGGACTTTTGCTTTTGGCGAGTGGAAAGCTATAAAATTTCATCCGACATTATTTTTAGATTCCAATTACCAGCATTAAATTCTATGCGAGTTATTAAAAAATGTACTTTTTATAAATATGCAATAAGGAAAAGTAATTTTTGGAAATGATAGTTTGAGTAGCGCGAAATGTAGTACATACTTCTTTGCGAACGATTCTTCATTTAATGCAAACATAAACATGGATATTTTGCAGTAGCAGAAATAATTGTTTTGCACTACAGTGTTTGATAGTTCAGATTTTTAAGAGTTCTAATTGGCTTCTAGAGTTCGTAGAGAAGAACAAGAATTTTTTAACGATTACATGTCCAAGGATAGATTATTTTAAAAAGTTTAAATTTGTGCTACTGCATATACATTATGTGGTAATGTGTAGATAAAGACTGATTGCACAAGCTACATACTTCCATTTTCTAGAAGAAACTTTGTATTGAAACTGGCTACTTTTCGAACATATGTATATATTTCACGTAGCTTCATTGCTCTGTTCCTTTCCTTGACCTATCATAGTCAATCAAGTATAAATATTAATAATTCTGCAACACTCTGTATAATACACGTTCACTGACAAAGTTTCAGGTGAATTAATAGCTTTATGGTTGTACTTCGACTTTCACAGATTTATGCACATTTTTATTATAACACTTACATTGTTTTATACTTTTTATTATATTAGTAAAGATTTAATTTGATTAAAAATTATTTTGATAAAAGTTTTTTAAATTGTCAGTAAAGAAGTACATATATTTTGTTGCTGTTATTTTTTCAACGCGTTGTAATTAGTATTTTTGAAGATTTATCTTTGCCTATAAGATTGAAAACCCTCTCCTATGCAAAGGTATCTCTATTTTATTGAATGCATATATTAAACTTCAATATTATTTGCAAAGAAAATATGTTGTGGAAAAATTCTTCCCCCAGAAGGGTATCATAAAATATTTGAAATTTTTGAGAATGAAAAAGCTGAAGTACCAGAATAACACTTGTTGCCTGTAAGGAAATTAGCAAAATCATGACGAATACCAAGATACCTTTTATAAGAAAAATTTCCAAGGATTTTGTGCAAGTTAAATCTTAAGACAGAATTAATATGTAGGAATCTTATCTACTCCCATAATAATCCAAATGTTTTATTAAATCGTTGCTATACATCCAACATTTTTGAAATCCACAAATACTCTAAATAATTCTTAATAATATTACACGTCATAGCAAAAATAGTCTCCTATGCAATATATAAAAAATCGCAATTTTCTTAGCTTCGTCCACGTTGGATTATCAAGGATGCTTTGGAAATAGTCTCTTCAATTGTTTAAACGTTCTGAACCCGTATTATACGCCTGTCTCTGCCATTCCCTACTGCACGAGTGTTTATCGATTTTCAAAAACGCGCAACGGCCCCGGCAGCTTCGACTTAAATGTAAGTTGCACGTTCCCCGTAGTTCCAAGATGGAGGAAAAGTTCAATCCTAACACGTCCTTTCTAGCGATACATCGCAACTTATCTGGGACACGAGGCGGCAGTATTTCGCAGATGTAAGTATCTCATGTCTCGTTGAGTACAGAGTATTGTCCTCTCAGTTTACAGAATTAGAAATCTCCTGTGTTTGGCCATGTATTGAAACTATCCCTATACTTGGTTATATAATGTACAATCATTTCACAAAATACCATAAATTGCGTTCACACCGATATCGTTGCGCTAGAAATATATTCCAAAATGTAACTAACGTTTCACTCCGCGTTGTCCAAACACTCGAATCCCTCCGAATTAATTAACAGTTGCATTCCATCAGATGCGTGCAATTTTGTCGAGGTTAATTAAAAAGATAGTAAATCGAATGGCTCAATTGACGATGACGGACAGAACTTCCAAACACGCTAGTCTAACCAGGTCGAGGATTTCCACGACAACTTCGGATTCGACGATATAACCTAGCGAGAAAGCCCCCCACTGTCGATCCTGTCGAAGTGTCAGAAACATTTCACCCTGGTAGTTGGGCTAATTTCCTCCAGCAATGTTGCCCATCGAATCCACGTTCAACGAGCCAACTTCAAGAATCGTTCCTTAAATCTGCTGTCTGGAGAGATGTTGCCGTAGAAGATACATTCGGTGATCTCTACCTAATCTAGGTATATTGCCCAAAAGCCAACGAACATGCACGTAAATTTTGAGAACCAATCCACCCAATATAGCTTATCCCTTATAAACGCCTAGAAATTCCCTTGTTTCCCGCCCCTACCCACCGGTACTCGCATTTCTGTCATTCTAGCGCATCACCCTCCTCCTAACCAATTCAGTCGCACTCGACCTCGAAAAACCCTGGCACTCCTACATCGCTAACCAACGATCGCGAGTTTGAGCTCTAACGATTACATAGGTGACAGAGTAAGCTAGCTGAGAGACATAGCTATCTTATCGCCACACCCCCTCCCCCTCCCTACCTCAACCCAGAAGCGTTTGTCCATGCTATCGTGTGCTCAGAGAGTTCCCATAATCATAAACTCAATCGTTGATAACGCGGCTGATCATCGTGCGCTAAACTGACCCCCCTGGAGAGGCCGACCTGCCGTTGGCAGGGAGAGCGCGTTAGTAGAATTGACCCACAGGACGGGCAGCAAACGGATGCGGCGATCATCAGCGGGGAAAAAGCACGGCGGTACAGGCAAAGTGCAGGGGGTGTGCCCCCTTTTTTCATTTAAATTACTTGAAGGCGGTAGTACTGCGACGCGGCCAGCATACCTAATGGCCGCATATTGTGCGCTGCCACTGCCACTCAAGGCGAGCCGAGCGCCGCTATACTGCGTCAACGGAGCCCTAGCTGGGCTGTTCTCGACAGGAAAATAATACGAGTTGGCCATAATCCGTGGCCGCGCTTCGTGTACGGATAGAGTACGTATACACGCTGGTGGAACGCGGGAGGGTTAGGCGGAACGTACAACGAGAAACGACACGGCACGGGGCGCACACGCACGGAATACCGCAAGCCGGCGTAACCGTTTATTCGCGCGCGTGATGCGCGATGAGTGCAAATATACGCTCGCCATGTAGATATTTTAGGCGGCAATTGGCAGTGGGATTGAATTCGCGCCGGTGCACCTTTAACCTTTTCCTGCCAGATTCGCGGATCGCGTCGCCTCACGTTAATTATATTAGGTTGCTGCTTAACTTCTGCCCGCCACTTCGATTATATTATAATAATAACTTATTTACGGGTTAAGCCCATTCAGAACCAGAAACACTTTAAAGGAACGGATAATTACAGAAAATCACAAGTTAATTAAAAGAGATCGCCAGGTAGGTAGGTGGGGGATGCACTAGGTAATGCCTTTTGCAGCCAGGGCCAGGGTTTCCAGACAACATTATGCAGGACATTATGCGTCAGCGACATCATCACGCACACATTACCATCACTCCTGTAGGTGTTCCCCCTCCGCTAAATAAGTGGTCCTGCATAATGTTGTCTGGGAACCCTGACCAGGGCTCTTTGAATACTAATCTTGAAGCTTGAAAGAGAACCAGCAAAAAACCAATGCTCTCGTAGAACTGATTAGCGAGGCCGCAGATTCTGTGCAGGGGGTATATTATGAGTACCTACCTAAACATTATGAGTTACTCAATCCAAATAAAACTATCAAGGCTGACTGATATTGAACACCTTGAAAGGGTGCAGCAAGAACTGCAAATTAAAAGACCATTCTTTGTGAATCGAAAGGGTGTCCTGTAAGTATCTCTACGGTTATGCGAGCCCACACGTGGCGATGGCAATGCAAAAAGAATATCGGAACTTCTTCCTCATCCACCATATTCCCCGGATCTGGCACCAACAGATTTTTACCTTTTGCGATCACTACAAAATAGTTTAAGCGGAAATAAATTCAATACTTTTGAGGCCACGAAAAGTTCCGTTTTTTAATGATAAGTCCGAAGACTTCTATGAAAGAGGCATAACACAACTTTCACATAGATGGGAAACTATCATAAATAATTATGGAAAATACATTATTTTTGCTTTACAACCTAATATTTTACTTCAAAATCAAAATAGTCGGTGAAATTTGGCAAAAATAACGAACAATTTTATAGAAATTAAAATTCAGTATCATAGTATTCAGTACAAAATAATATCTAGTGGATAACTAAGCATGAACAATTAGAAATTAGTAGACTTTGTAGACTTAAGAATAACAGCTGTAATCAGTATAAGAAGTGTATACAGTGGCTCCGAGCGATAATCGTACCTACACTCTTTAAAATCGCATAACATTTTTAAAATTGGTCCAAACGACTTGAGTTTTTTTTAGAAGCTAGAAGGATTAGTTTGTTAAGTGACGTGTTTCGTCATTTTGAAAAAAATTGCAACTGGTCGGAAAATCGCTGATTTCGGCAATTTCGCGATTTTCGAGCTTATTCTGCGATCTTTAAACGTTTGTAGCTCAGAGCAACGTTAACCGACTTTAATAAAATTTTCAGCATGTATACAACTTACTGAAATCTACAAACAGGTTTTTTGAATTTTCATTACAGGCTCAAAAAAAAGTTGAAAAACGACCTTTACTATTTTTTTTTGCCATTCCGACCAATTGCATTTTTTTCAAAACGACGAAATACGTCACTTAGCAAACTAATCCTTCTAGCTTCTAAAAAAAAACTCAAGTCGTTTGGACCAATTTTAAAAATGTTATGCGATTTTAAAGAGTGTTCGATTATTGGTCGGAGCCACTGTATATTATTTTCTTAAGCAATCTAGTTCACTGTGATCGCTAATGGCTAACAAGCAGATGCGACATTAAATAAATAAATTAAGTAAAACAATTTTGCTTCAGTTCTCCGGTGTCAAATGTTTAAGATGTAATTATTAAACTATTTTAAATTTGCATCAGTCTCAGATATTACCGCATGCTCTTTTTGTGCGAGGAATCAAATTCAAACACTTTTTAATCTCAGATGTCAAAGTTGACGCAAAGAAGTGCGAAAAATGATGAAATAATATTATAAAATGCCATAGCATTAGCAAAATGTACTTTAGAGAGATGTTTGATAATTCGGGAATAATTTATAAAATTTGGGTCCATAGGGGGAAGGCCCGACAGTGTTAGAATATTCCCATTATACCAGGATGAGGATGCATCGAAGGAAATACATAGCGAAAGAACTCCATGCATTGCTAGACTATCTACAATTTATTCTACTATCTCAAATTGTTAATTATCTTGGCAGCGTGTGCATTATTATGTTACGTCAAAAAATTGAGAAAGAAGAAATGTAACCACTATCATGGACTAATTGACGAATTATCATTTGCAGTTGCTAGTAGTCTACTGTAGCAAGCAGTAATTTAGAATGACGCAACCACAAACATAAATTCTCAAATTTATTCTAATTGGTTTGTAAACATTTTTCAGAAATAGCGTTCTATCTTTTTATAGAGCTTTAGTTAGATAAAATAGTCAACTACTTTGATTGAGATAGCATTATAATGTGATCCATCAATCTTTATTTACGACTACCATTTTGGTAATTCCCCAAAATACCTATACGTTGTATTAATTGACTTATAGATTCTAAAAATTCCCCTAATTCTAATATGAAAGGATTTAAGCTCAAGAGGAGTCTGAAATGACTCCAAAAGTGCAACTGCTCAGCTGAAGTCATCCTAAGTTTAAGAGGATGTTGTATTTAATTTAGACATAGAAAAAGTGGGAAAAAATTCACGGATGAAAAAGAATTTAAACGGAAATCGAAGAAAGATTATTAATTTACCAACAAATGACTGGGTGTGGAGTAATGTTAAAAATGAAAAACAAAATCAAAGCCTTCGTGGAGAGAAATGAGTAACATTGGTTTATAAAACTGTTTGAGAATAAAGTATAAACACATTTCAGAGAAATTGCAGGAAAATATTCTTATTTCAACAGCATAATGCAGCTATGCATACTGTAAAGTGTGTTAAAGTACTTTCTTAATAAAAAGCAACTGTTTTGGGATAGTAAACAAAACTGCAGAGAGATTTTAGAGAGACAAGACTTTAATACACTAAAGGGTTGCTGGGTGGAACTCGCAGTAGCCGCAATACGAAAGGAAACGCAATTTTAAAATGTAGAACATTTCCAAATTTGATATGAACTGTTTTTTATCGTGTAAAACATTAACCTGTCCAAGAAGTTGTAAAAAAATTAAAGGGCCTGAGCTTTGCTTTAAACCGCGCCGGCTACTCGAGTGTTTCGAGTGGTCTGAATGTTACAAGTTGCTCGAGCAATTTATTCTGTTTGAAGGGTTTGAAGGATTTGGACACTCGGATCGATTGCTTGATCTACTTAAAGTCGAACTGTTTTTTTTCTATCTACGCGTCAATTTTTCCTTCATTACCTCCAGATATGAGGATACATTTTTGAGAAATACGAGTTTTCGTCTCCATGCCAACTATAATGCGACAAAGTTTATGAATTATTCTCAATATTCACTGAACGAAGGAAATGTAAATATCTACTTCCATAATGGATTCTATAAATGCTAAATTCTTTAGTTGAGCTTCACGCCACTTTTTTGTCACTGTTTTCAAATTTAAGAAATACAAGTCTTTCATTTAAACGAGAGATGAACTCGACATTCGTTTTCATTGAGCGATGCCCATCGATTTCTATCTGTTTTTAATCACAGACTTTTAATATAACACTTGCATTACTCGTGTTCAACACTTTTTGTTTATTTCCATTCGTTTGTGAGAAATTTAACTAAATAGATTTGTCCACGCCCAAATCAGAGTGTACCTAAATAATTTTTATCCCTTGAACATGAGTGCCACCTAATAAAAAAAATGTGTTGAATATTTTTCACTGCCTGTGCAAAATTTCATCGAATGGATACTGTCCATTGATAGCTTTTAATATTTTCGTGCATGTATGTCCCAGATATTCAGACATGCTCATTTCAACGATACTGATATATTTACTTGTACGTAGGTATTTCTTTGGCTATGAACCGATTATGGTACTTTGGTATTAGATGGGATAATAGGAAAAATATAACCAACCTATGTATTTTTCTGTAGGGTAGTATTATTAATAAGAGTATTATGTGCAGTTTCATTCATGATTCTCATCCCTGATCCCTCCACCCATAACTAGAATATCCAATTTGGTGAACGTTTACGGTTATATAGGGATCAAGATTTCTTTTCTGGTAAATCCCTACCCTCATCCTGGCTGAACATGAAATCGTTGTCACAAGTAACCCTGATCCTTAACGCAATCTGCTGTATACTAAGATGTATCTATCCGTAAATAGATTAATCGAGCAACTTGTTTCACAATATAATGTACACGTTACATACAAATAATTTGCTCGAATGTTTGAGTTGATTAAGTTATTCGATTTTGTTCGAATACTGAATTATATTCGATAAAATGGATATTACTGAATTCGAATTTTGAAAAATTCATGCTCACTTCGACCATGAAAAGTATTAATAATAACGATGCAGCCTTACTGCACCATACAAAAAGTACAATAAAGAAAACAGAAAGACACAATAGAAATAAATAAAAATAAAATATATAGAAGAAAAAGACGGATAATTTTAAACATAAAGCCAGGCACAGTAGTGTAAAGGGGGAATTTAGCGAAGATAAATGGCGCAGTTATTGAATTAAAGTCTAAATTAACGAAAAGTAACCATCGCGCAAATTTGATTCCTCTCAAATATTCCCTTAACTCGTCCAAAACTCCAACCTCTTAATTACTCCGAGCGGTACAAATGGTATTTTATTGCACAGAGTCGAATCATAATCCAATGATAATTAAATAAAATGGATAATGAAATAACTGCACCTTTAACCTCAATTACAGATCTTTCAAACTGAAAAAACCACAAAGGCCACTTGTATTCCCTCTCAGACTTAAATCTCCCTTTACATCCTTTCCTCAAAGGATGAAGGAAGAAGAGGAGGAAGCGATATTTCACATCCTTTATATTCTCCCATTCAAACATCACTTCACACCTATCTACACTCCCCTTCAAAGAAGACCGTGCATTCACGGTCGGTACGAGTATTATCAGCCTGAAGCACTGTAGCTCCTACAAGCCAATTGTTTGCAAATGGCTCTAGCGCGAAGATGAATCAGATCGGTCGCTATGTTAGCGATTCGGAGATTAAAATTCAAGATCTACGGAGCAGGCACTTGCCGTGTTGAGCGTCGTTGCGCGTTATTTCATCGCGAGCTGGGTTATTAAGTTGGTAGATACCGAGGGGAGAAAAAGATACGTGCATATACAATAAACCGTGCAACTGAGCGTGACACGAAACCGCGCGAGGAAGCGCAATAGTCCATTTATGTTCGCAACGGATGCGTAAATACGTGCGCGCGGCGGGAAGAGGCGGAGATGGAGGAAAAAGCGGAGGTTCGACATTGGCAGTACACGCCGTATGGAGAGAAAAAAAAAGGAAGGCGAAGTAATACTGAACCGAGAGGCTTGATATGCTGGATAAACTAATTAATGATCGAACGACGTCGGAAGTAATTAGTCACGTATCCTATTCACGACATAATTAAACTCTGGCTAGAGGGTCCGCGGTGTAAACTAATTTATATACGAGCAGAGATCCCGCACGATTGGGACGCGACAAATAAACTGATCTCTATTACGTGGATTTGGGGAAAAGAGACCATGATTTCATGCACTGATTGAAATGGTTCCAGAATCACGCTGCTGGACAATATCGAATAGCGAAGCAAATATTGGGGACGAACGTTCGCGTAATAGTATTTTCGCGAATTGCCTGTGCTGTGGTAGTTGTTGGTGCTTTGAGTGGTGGGGGAAGGGAGGGGTTGTATTATTAAAGATAACAATAAAAGGTGTACAGTAGTAAGCCGGGCATACGTCGAAGGTGGATTCGGCACCAAATAACGCGGTATAAGTTTGCGCGAACGTAGGACTTGTTTCGCTGTGACATTGGCAATTCACTGTAACTGTGTTCGGGAACAATCAAGAATAGTACCTATACTTAAGGGGAGATTAACTGGAAAATCTGATTATAATTTCTCAGGTAATCAACTATGGTTGAGGTCAGATATATTGGCCGGCCAGTGCGAGTGAGGGGTAACTCCCACCATGCCGCTTGCCCGCCTCGGCGCTCCTTTTCTTAAGGCCGTCCGTCCACGTAGCGTCGCTACATAGTCGCGTGTTAGACTAGGGCTGGGACTATTTGAATAATTTAATATTCGAATATTTTACAAGTATTCGAATGCTACGAATAAACTTCGAATATTTGAATATTTGAATACTATTAGAATATTTCAGTATTCGAATACTATTAGAATATTTCAGTATCCGAATACTATGAGAATATTTCAGTATTCGAATACTAGTAGAATATTTCAGTATTCGAATACTATTAGAATATTTCAGTATTCGAATACTATTGATGTATTGTATTGTCATCGGAACTATGTATGTGTGCAAAGTTTCAAGTCGATCGGATATGTTGAAGTGGGTGAAAATTAACTTACAAGATTTCACCCTGACAAACTAACGAACTCACAACTGAAACAAAATAAAAGCTTGTAAAAAATGAACCTAAAAAACTTGATTTATAATTCACACCATACTATTCGAATACATCAGTACTCGAATACTTAAATATTCGAATAGTATTTGGATACTTGGATATTCGAATTATATTCGTCAAATAATTGAACAACTGAAGTATTCGAATATCCGAATACCGAAAAATTCGACAAATAGTCCCAGCCCTATGTTAGACCCGACATCGCTTACAGAGAGTGTTCCTCTACCTATGGTCAATACTCTAGCAAGTGATTATACAGGCAAAAATAAGACGAAAATCAAGAAAATAAATACGCGTGCATCGTAGGCGCTTGAGGGGCACGCGGAGGTGAGCGTAACGCCTCAGCTGCCCGTAGGACGTCTCTGCCCTCAAGCGCCTACGATGCACGCGTATTTTGGGTGAAATTCAAAGTCAATTTTCTCAAAAACGATGCCTTTACCGCAAATTCGTCACCCCGTAGAGTATTGACCATAGGTAGAGAAACATCCTGTATACTCTATGCTTCCGTGTAGTGGCCAATGTGAAACAATGCACGCCTGTCCACGAAACGTCATGCTTTCGTCGCGATCTGCATTCGTCATAACGCCCAGCGTACGACACTGCCGGTCGCTAGGCGTACCTATAGTATTATCACTCGTGTTCCTTCGACGTTGAGCTGTCTCTATTGAGACGGAGATACTGATGTACGCATATTTCTATTGTTTTTATATACTTGGCCTCACTATTTGTACAAATTTTTTTATGTATCTTTATGCACTCTGTAAAATGCATCCTCCTCTGCTAATTCATTTGCAGCAAAATTTTTTATTTCTTTTTCTTTCATTCCTTCTATAGAGCTAGTAAAAATACTTATCAGAATTTAGTGCGTTTAGTAGCTTCGCTAATCCAAAAACAAGACACTAAAATGCGATTTTGTGTTAGTCGTGCGTCGTATTGTAGGCCTGACGGCGACGTCGATGATGACGCGCTTCATGCCGAAAGTATGCAGCAACGAAACGCGACGCTGAAGCGTACGTGGACATACGTCCATTGTGTTACATTGGTCGCTACATGGAAGCGTCTTTTGCGAGGGGCACGTGTGTACATGTGACTCGTCTATGACGAGTTGCCTTAATGGGCAGTAGGCCTAAAGCCTGCCCTACACAGAGAGATCTGTCTCGAGTAGGACTGGCTCTACACAGAGAGATCTGTCTGGAGTAGGACTGGGACTATTCGAATAATTTAATATTCAAATATTTTACAAGTATTCGAATACTACGAATAAACTTCGAATATTTAAGTATTCGAATGTTATTATACGAATATTTAAGTATTCAAATAGTATTTAAATATTTAAGTATTCGAATACTATTAGAATATTTCAGTATTCGAATACTATGAGAATATTTCAGTATTCGAATGCTATTCGAATAGTTCAGTATACGAATACTATTGTATTGTCATCGGAACTATGTATGTGTTCAAAGTTTCAAGCCGATCGGGTATGTTGAAGAGGGTCAAAATTAACTTACAAGATTTCACCCTGACAAACTAACGAACTCACAACTGAAACTAAGTAAATGCTTGTAAAAAACGAACCTAAAGATCTTGATTTATAATTCACACCATACTATTCGAATAGTATTTGGATACTCGGATATTCGAATTATATTCGCCAAATAATTGAGCAACTGTAGTATTCAAATAATTGAATATCGAAAAATTCGACAAATAGTCCCAGTCCTAGTCTCGAGGCAAGTCTCATCGTGTAGGGCAGACTTAAAGCTCACTGGAGGGAGCCGATTTTCTCTCGATCGCCGCTGTTCGCGAAACAGCTTCAAACCGGCCGATATATCTGACCTCCAATATAAGTGTGCCGTTAGAAGCCCCACTTGATACTACACGTTGCATTTGATTTATGCTTGATGATTCCCTGCCACGCTTAAGTAGCTAGAAGGGCTGCCAATGAAACTATATGTCGAATTTTGCTTTATTCAAATATTTTTGCAGTCCGAGTATTTGAATGCATATGTATAGTAGGTATGAAATCTGCACTAATTTGCATGTATTATTTAAATACTATCCTAATTCGAATGTAATCTCCGCATACAGTTCTAATTTGAATGTAATATTGGAAGAATATTCGTAACGTGTGAATTGAAAACCTGTTTGGGATAAAAATTATTTTAAAACTTCGACTTATTTCTGCACGAAGGTTTCTTTTATTCATGGTCGTGCCATATTTGCCAATAAATTCTTCTGATTTTTAGTCAGGCATGCGCATGCTGTATGAATTTTCAGAATCGATTTTGTCGAACACGGAGCCCCATATCACAAAATTTTATTTTACATTTTCGATTTATTTTACGCATCAAATTACCCTATATTCGTTATAACATCCGCCGTGATCCACGCAATTCATATATCTGTGTCACAGAGATGCAAGAAGAATAAAGTTATTACCTCAAAGAGTGACTATGAAATGAAGCAGGTTTACTATTATTTGTATACTAGAAAGGGAAACTCCCTATATGTATGTGTTGCAGCTATTAAAGCATCAAATATGTTATTTTGTGTGATTATCCAATACTTGAGCCCCACAAAAGTCAAACTATTTAATCAACTCCACTATCTGCAAATTTCTTAATTTCAGTACCTGACCACCTGATTATTTATTGCTAAAATTATCATATTTTTTTCTACTTTTTATAACATCGCATTGATCACTTTGGCTTCTGAACAGCTCACAATCAGTTGTAAAAGTGACGAGCAAGGATCAAAGATAATTCCAGAGTTAACTTAGTTCTGTAATTGACAAACAAGTTGTTCGCACAATTTCAAACGAGTGTCAGTCGACAAAATATAGATGCTGCCATAATGTGCAATTGCCAGTGTCGTGTCAGAGGACATAAGCGGCGTGCATATTTTGCCTAGTAATTGCATTGTAGCTAGGGGGATGCATAGATCAGAAACTTGTAAGTGCACGGTATTAAGAGAAATGGTGTAACCAGCGAGAATCCAAGGTAAGCTTTAGTAACATGGCAATAAGTTCTCGAGTCACTTCCGGCTGCAGTGAATCATTGAAGGATCGTACAACAAACGCGTTAACAATCAGGTGTAATACGCGTGTATTTCTGAACTTTGTGTCAACTATAATGCGACACGGTCTATAAATTACTTTGAATATCCGCTTAATGGCGATTAGTTATGAATGCATACCTAATGAGATTTTTCTGCATACACTGTGTAAATGAAAACCACGAACCTTCAGTCCGTGCTTAATAAAATAGGATATCAAAATCTGATGCTATTGTACACAGGAGCCCAGAAATAAATGTAAAATAAATATAAATGCTTTCATAGTAGATTTTAAAAATGCAGATTTGTATTTTTAAGCTACATATCACTTTTTCGTCACTGTCTGCAAATTCGAAAAATACAACTGTTCCATGTAAACGAGGGCTGAACTCAACTTCCGTTTTCGTTGGGCAATGGCCATTGATTTCTAACAATTTTTAATATATCTTTAATCCACACCTCTATTTCTTGTGTTCAACGTCTTTTTAATTGCTATCAGTTTTTGAGAAATATAAATAATCGTAAACAGCTTTCCCTGATTAATAAAATGGGATGTCGAAACCTGATGCTACGTACAGAGTGATCCACAAATATAAATATTTTTATAGTAGATTAAAGAAATAATTTTGAATGAGAATTTTCGTATTAACGTAGAATTAGTTACAGAATTTAGTTTAAAGTACTAAAATGACTGTTCTTTCGATGTTTTTGTTTGCAGTTGAATTTTGAGTGAACTGAATCATTGATAAATGATAGGTAAGTTGAATTTTGCAATTTTAATATAAACGTTCATGTTTTATATTCAACAGAAACCAGTACAATTGGTTTCATTCTGTTAATTATTTGACTTCTTTGTACTGCATACATATAGGTATGACACATAACAGTTTTCCTTTATTTTATTTTCCAATTTTCACTGTTCCATAAATGTTACTGTATGTTTGCATATGTTTGTGTATATATATATATATATATATATATATGAACAATTTCAGGACGTACAGGTACTACTATGTAAACAGATGTATCAGAAGTTCCATTCAAAATTTTCCAGTATTCAGAATAAATGGTTCGTCTATTTGAAAATGTTTTCAATTGTTATTAGCAGTATTTGAGGCTCTGGCCAAACTTCTGAAACATCACAAACCTTTAACCTATTATTTTTACTAAATTTATATCCGATGCAGATATTCCGAATCTGGAAATATTAGCCCTTGACTCACATTCTAAATATATTAATAAAGAATTGTAAATTTTTCTAGTAATTCCTAAACTACCTCGAAAAATATGCGAAGAAAGAAAACATGATTCTATTCTTATCTATTTCACTAAAAGCAATAATCAGTACATCTTTATACTAGGTACATCATATTCGTTACAAACTATATCCATAACTAGAAGCAGGAAATAATTTATCAGGTATTTATTCACTCAGTTATCCGACTATAACTTGTCATTTAATACATTATCTCATGCTCAAACAAAATTTATACCTAGAGTAAAATCCGCAATTATTCTATGCAATTTAATTAGTTGAAACAATTGAAAAATTCATATAAATCCGGCAATGTAGCCTTTACAAACGTTCAACGTTGCAGAATATTAACCTAACTACTTTTAGCGACCTCATTTTCATTCCCTTCCAGGTACAACACGTACAAAGCAAACATTCTAAGCTTCCAATACTTTATTCTCCTACTGGTTGCTCGCCCGCGCCCTCGAAACATCCCGAACCCTTTTTTAGCTCGACAAATAAAGGAAAGTCGCTGGAAGTCAAACAAAACGGGACAGCGGAGCTAAATCTTTAGACACACTTCGCGGTTGCCATAATAGTTATCGCGGCGTACCACGTCGTTCCCACAGCTACACGAATCTTTATCGCCGTCGGTCGTTGGCAACAGTACGACCTATATTTGCGGAATAATCGGGGGAATTCGAGGAAGCTGAAGCACGCGCAACAAATCTTTGCTAGCAGAGAGAACTTGGATGAAAACTGCGCGATAGTTGGACGGAAATTTGTCAGAACAATTATCCATCAGCTACGACATGGCGCCAAGTCAGGCGAGCCCTCGCCCCAGCTCCAACCCCTCTGCTCCCCTCCCAGGCGACACGCAAAAACGCGACTTCGGTACTAATTAGTAAAGCCCACGCTACAAATGAATTTCGTGCCGAATCCAGAGCCCCGGGATGCTCCAGCAACTATCCTTGTAAACGATCCGAGTGCTTTCGACGCAGCATTCCGAAATTTTCAACGTGACACGATACCCGCGGAGCACGTTTCAATGATATTTGGACTAATGGCTTCCGCGTATGGCGCAATTCTTATGCGCAAAAAAGATGGGTAGTTACAACGCACGCGAAGTCCAACGTCTTTCGCAGAGCATCGTGAAATAATCCGTTTAAATGAAAGCGATGATCAACGTTTAAAGACAGCTGTGATCTGCTTTTGTGCTCCTGTTTCTCTTGGCCACTTTCTTTTAAAACTGGTTGTTTGGTAATTAGTGGTAAATGGTTTTAGTTATTTGCATTCTGGGGTGAATTGTTGCATAAGACTGGTATTTTCAGTGGTTGTTCCATTTCTATTGATTGTAAGTTTTATTTATTTAGAATTTTGTAGAGTGACCTGAACGACGGAAGTAACTTTGTTTATTGTTTTACTGAGAAACCGTTGCATTGATTTTAGAGTTTGTAATTTTGCAGCGAGTTAATTTAGCACTAATGGAACTAGAATAGCAGAATTATCTGGATGAAGTTCATACTTCTGTACTGTGTAAAGCATTTCTAGATTTTTTAATATACTGATATTTTTATTAAAAAGATTTACTGTAACTTAAATAATAATTCGTGATGTACAATTATTAATACCGTACATCACAAATTAAGTTCTTGTTATGGAGTAAATTGGAATATTCTATTACAGAGTAGAATATAAAGATATATATCATATTTCTCACTCATTAAACTCTAAAATATTTAATGTGCTTAAATACCGTGGAATAAATTAGTTCAATGTAATTTTCATTATAGAATAATTTGAAATATTTTTAATGAGCAACTTCGTTTAAATTGTGTACGTATGTGTAAAAGAAGTAGGTTAAAAAACTGTACTATGTAATACTCTGAGATATGAATTACGAATTTATATAAATATAAATATTTTTTACTAGCTTTGAGAACATGTAATTCACATAATTAGTTTAAGGTCACGTTCACGTTCACGGATGAGTAACGAACTGCGCACAGCATGCACACTTGAGACGCATCATTCAAAAGTGCTTCAACGTCGCGTGTTACACACGTGTGAACGTGGCTTAACTCGCTCAATTTTCACCATGACATAAATTGAACTGATAAAATTCTCATTACAGAGTAAACTAGAATATTTTTACTGAATAATGTCATCCACCCTATATTTCAGCTTGGGCATTTAAAGTATTCGGTAAAATTGAACTACTTAGTCACTTGACTTGGTAATTCTCCATTTAGAATAATGCAGCTTTTCACGATGATTAGGCTAATCTCTTTCCAATTGGCAATCAATAACATTGTGTTACAAAAAAAATCTGCACACCGTTTTGTGATAATCTTATGGTCACGCTGTACGAGGAAGCCATAGCAATATCAGTAAAGATTTAAAGCGTTCAACTTTAATTTATACGCCATATTAAGATGCCGCGCGCGGGAATTATACCGCAGTGGAAATAAAGCAGGCATATGCCAATTGGCAATTTTCCCGCTTACTTAGCACGGACAAGAGGAAGTGGTACTTGCGCATACGACCCATCCCGCGTACAACTTTCTGCATAAAACTGCATAAAACAACGGTAACCAGGCAGCAGCTCTTGATTTGCGAAGTTTTATAGCAAGATGGTTCTGCCCTGGCATGAGAATATCCCCTTTTGTACGGGAGAAGTTAAGCTCGTTTACAAATATACGCGCCTAAGGTATCCAGAAACAAGGAGATTAATAGATCCAACGCGTAGAAAACTCGCCAACCATTTACTACATACGACTAAAGCGAGTCTCCTCCGTCGACGTCCCTATACATATTCATTGGTATTAACTGTTCCTTATACTACGTATTTTGTGTTTTTTAAACAGTTACGAGGGTGTCGCCGAAATAAGGGGAGTCTTTATGAATATACATAGTTTCGTCATTATACAGGTAGGTAGGTGTGTAATAAATTTAGGATCGTAAAGGATAGTCTTTCTAAAATTTTATATTAAAGGAAATGCCCATAAAGAAAATGATAACAGGGCCACGCAGGCCCTGGTGTTTGTTCTAATCTACCGATCCAATGACTACGATATTTGTTATTAAACTAATAATTGTTAAAATGCTATAAAAAGGAGGAACCGTTGCGTTAAAAATCACTTTATTCTTCACTCTTTATCATGCATGCTATTATGTTCGATTAAATTTGAAAAAGGTTTGTGTTTTTACGAACGTTTCTCGACGTTTCCAATTACATGTATTTTTTCAAATTCAATGCCTATGTGGGACTTTTCAAATCACCGCACTAAGTAGAATTGCACAATTTAACAGTTTTATCATTTACTTTAAAGACACCCTATAGGTAGGTATATTCTTCACAACAGATACAATAGGTTTGATACTGTTGGGCGAAATGTTTGTTTTGGAATACGAGCCAGTTTCGATTGTTGTGATGAGTTACTCGACCTTAGAGTCGATTCGTCTAAACAGAAATTCCTAGTACATCGATACTAGGACTTGAAAATTTCCTTAAGATTCATATTAAAATACTTCTGTAAAATCGCATTCGAGATTTCTAATAAATAATCATCCAAAGAAACAAGGGAGAACGTCGCCTTTTCAAATCGAACTTTCCCATACAAACAGTGTGATTAACGAACATAACTTTTCGAGCACCCTATAACCCCTTCTATATTTCTCGCCCCCGCACGTATTCCGTGCACGCATGCTCCTTTCGCTCGGAGCATGCCGTTGATTCAGTTGTCACGCGACAAGATCACGAATATGACCTTAGCAATTGCCAAGGAATTGCTCTCTAGAATTTCACGCTCGGTCTGCCTCCGTAAAATGCTCGATCGTTAAAAAAAGTTTCACACAAGAGACGGCCTCGAATTTGAGCGAGCGCGCGCGCAACGAGCTTCATACATACGTGTGGACAGCGGAAAAACTAATTTCAAAGGGAATCCCCCCCAACACAAACAACGATAACGACCGACCATCGAACGTGACCGCGCTCCTGCGTCCGCTCTAATTACTTTCCCAACGAACTGTCCCTTTGCCCGTCACGCGCATCTCATACCAAAACGTTCGCTAAACAAAGAAAATAGAAAAACAACTGGTCGCTGGGAAAGGTTTGTGTACTCACCGGGGAAGCTGTGCGTGCACGCGACGAAACACGCCGCGACGAGCAGTACACTAGCGAGGGTCTTCATTCTTTCTCTCTCTAGCTCGGTACTGTTTGGTTGCGCTGCTGGAAAGCCGTTCGGTTAACTCTCTGCGACGATGACTCGATTACTACTGGCGGGTTCGGGCCTCTGCGAACGGGACTGTCACAGAACTCGCGAGGGGATCAAGGTCACTCACAGAACCAGCTCACCTGAAACTCGCTTGACGCTTTACACCGCGACTTTTGTCTCTACATGTGCCTGCCACTATATATGCACTCGCTCGTTCGCCGCTCGGCCAATCGCAACGCTTCCTGCGGCTGTCACGTGGCCATCGGGTCACGTGACCGGGCGGCGCGGCGCTTGAGTCATGCCACGTCTTTTCCCGGTATTGCTGATCTCTTAATGCTTTGTAGTCGATGCTTAACAATCACACACAGTGTAATTGCCACGATCATCGCTCCCATGATGAATTCCTCGAGGATTGGACGTGGATGATATTAATGATAGAGAATTTACTGCTTGATTGTCGATTTATGTAGTCACATTTGGCTGACGGGGTTGATTTTGGAGTAGACACTATCGTAGCTTCCGATGAAACTTTAATTGCGAAATAATGCAGTATTAATGTATATCTATCTGTCTGTGGAAAATAGAATGCCCGTCTGTATGTTCCCTATTAACTTCAAAACTCTTTGACCGATTTCGACCAAATTTTGCATAGTTACTCTCTAGAACTCTACAGAAAATTTAGGCTATCCTGAAACCTTGACCCCATCCCCTCCACTCGATTTCAACCCCTTGACGCTTTACGATAATTTAAATTTGATGCATTATTATACAAGTAAGCATTACGTAATAATTAATGAAGGCGCCAGTTAATTTTAAGATATTAATGCTGATAATAATATCAGCATTATATTTATAAAAATATAAGAAGTCGTCATAACGTGGGGTACTTTAAGCTATTATCTATATATATATAAAAGAAGAAGTCCTGACTGACTGACTCAACAACGCCCAGCTCAAACTGTTTAATCTAGGAACGTGAAATTTGGAAGGCACATTGTTTTCATGACGTAGCCAGCCACTAAGGAAAGATTGTTGGAAATTCCATCCCCAAGGGGATGAAAAGGGAAAATATGTATTTTCTCGGAACCCCTAATATCTGTTAGACTCGATTAGATATCAACTTGGTTCTTACTCACAAAGATTACCCACATAAATGCCTAAAAACCAATTTCAGGATTTTGCACTAATCAACCCCTAAGGGGGTGGAAAAAGGTAAATGTGTTTTCATGGATTTCTCAATATATATTAGGCCCGATTAGATATCAACTTGGTTTTTACATGCAAATGTTTCCCACACAAATGCCTAAAAACCAATTTCAGGATTTTGCACTAATCAACCCCTAAGGGGGTGAAAAGGGGTAAACTGTGTTTTCACGATCTTCTCAATATATCTTAGGCTCGATTAGATATCAACTCGGTTTTTGCATACAAAGACTACCCACACAAATAACTAAAAATTAATTTCAGGACATTGCACTAATCAACCCCTAACGATCTGAAAAGGGGTAAATTGTGTTTTCATGGAGTCCTTAATATCTTTTAAGCCCGAAGCGAAGCGCGGGGTATTTTGCTAGTTTTATATAATTGATATACATAGATTTTTGTTATTAATATCAATAATTGCAAATTGTACATTTATCTTATTTGAATTATTATTATAGTACTATAGGATTTGTATTGCATATTACTGTTATAATGTTATTATATTAAAATTACATTACTTCTTGCTCATTTGTATTTGCTGCACCTTCTTATTTGACTATTTGTTCCAGTAAAATTACTTAAATGTTACAGTCTATTAAGTAACAATATCTAAATGGATACGATATCCACACAAATAACAATATAATTTGAAAATATTTCTTTCAGCGCTATTTACCAATATGATCAAGAACTTTAAAATTTTAATACAAATATCTTGACAGTCCACTAAGAATTAATCGAACAATGTCGTTAGTATAACGAGTTTTTTCATTGTTCCTTGAATGACGAGACGGTGACTTTGTCTTTGATGACTGGATACAACTTGTAGGTACGGTTATGGAGTAAATAACAGTTTCTAAGAGGAATGAATGTACATAGTTGCAGCTGCATTATGTGCTGTACAAGATGTAGAAACTCGTTACACGTTTCGTGTTCATAGTTCATAGTACGTATGTATATACTTGAAGCCATATTGAAACATCACGGAGACTAGTATACCAATAGGATTCAATAGCTATTGTTTGTATTACAAGATTATCGCTTCAATATATTGTTTTGGTGTAAGTAAAGTCTTGACATTGAGGTTGTTGCTACCTTGTAGAATCTTGAAACAGACAGTTTCCACTAAATTCAATAACCGATTGGAAGGAACTTGACAGCTTTGAAACGTTATTAGAATGGAATAAAATATAACAACTTTAGATTCTATATTTTTTATTATATCTTTAATCTAATATGCCTGGAAATAAATTTATCTAGGTACATATTTCGTACTGCGCAAGTTTTGTAAGAAAATTTGAAAATTCTATAGTATCTATACACCACAGAAAAACATTTATCTTCTACTTCAAGCAATTAAAGGATCGCCTGTTTAAATACTTTTAATGTCATTTCATAAAGTACTCAATGCTTTGACAGCACCAACACGTTACAAAAATTATGTTACACTGTAAGTACACTGAAAATATTGAAACTGATACTACAATATAAATTACAATGTAAATATATAAGCTGAGCCACGAAAACACTCAAGTAGTGGCAAAAAATGTTTAAAATCGATATTTTTACATGCTTGTATAAATAACTTTAATTGTAATTTGTGTGTTATAACCCAAATACCACAAGGACATGTTATGTACGTCCGAAGAACATTGTCACACATGTCCCCTGTATGTCCTCGTTACCTAAACTCATTAAATGTCATAGGAAGGTCCTATTTACAAAGTCGAACGTCCTGAGGACGTGCTGTGCCAAAACTACCAACATCCCAAAAACATTTTCCGAATGTCCGAAGGTAAAGTAAAATACGCTCAAAAGGAGTCTGAAAGACGTCGTAAAGACGTCTTCATCAGATCAGGGTTAGGACATTAAGGGGGTAATCTGGTCTGACAGGTAAAAAAAATTTTTTTTGCATTTTCTACTGGTACATTATATGGGTAATACGAGTGCAAAAAGGTTTTTTCCAATTCGTAATATTTGCAGAGCTACAGGGTGCAGAATAGGTAGGTATCTATACGGCGCGCTTACTGAGCGGGACGGGCGACGCATAACAGTTTTGTTCCTGTAAGTGTATTTCGGCAAAGTTTCGGCGGATTGTTCTTTCTGGAGGGGAGGGAAGGGGGTTGTGCATTTTTGTGCCTTTTAGAACACAAAAATCGACCATTTGGTTACAAAGAGACCGTTATTCTCCTAGGTCACAACTTAATTTGCCTTCGAACGTTGAGTAAACTTTAAACGCGATTTTCTCGAAACCACGTTTTTCGAATCGGTGACCATGATTTGAATATCATTTATTTGCAGTCCAAGTTTTGCATATATTATCAGCACACGTGTGGTTATCGTCCCTACCAGAATTACGATAAAATATTTTGTTTTTAAACTTTCACAAACCTTTAAAGTTGAAAAAATGTGCGAAAATCAAAACTTAATTTTCAAAAGTGCCGTCATTTGCTTAATTTTCAATATTTTTTTATCATTCTGGTAGGGACGATAACCAACGGCATACAAATAAAGAATCTCTTCACATTTTTTGTTTCTGATCACCAGAACGAGCCCAATCATGGTGATCATGAACCCATGTTTTTTTCACCATTACTTTAAAGCAGTCAACTGCGTTTGATTTTAATTTTTTTCTTTTGACAAAATTTGTAAAGATAGTTCAAATATCAATAAGCGTGTAGCAATAAACTAAATAATAAAAAAACCTATGAGTTCTTACTAAAAAATTCCAAAATAACGCGACGAAAACCCCTCGTCAGACCAGAATACCCCCTTAAGGGGTCATTCTACTTTGAACTGCTGAAAAATTAAGCTATTTTTAAACATATTTTTCTGAGTAGATGCAACATATAATGAAATAAATCTTTTTGGTATTTATTAAGCGACTGATATATTATACAACAAAAATAAAAAGAATTTTTGCAATTTGTTTTGATTGTCTTTTTACAGTGCCAAAATGGCACGTAAAAAAAAGTATGTTCACGGCGTAGGTGATTCTCCGGGTCAGGCTTATCCGAATCAAAAAATTCCAAAAGATTCTTAATCTGTATGAGTGTTGCTATAGATCCTAGCTCAATTAACAATTTTTGTTGAAAAGTAACAAAATGGCGCCGGTTTGAAAGAAGAAGTTTGACAAAACATCCAAAAGAATGTATTCTCGGGTGTTCCATGAGAAAAATCTTGGTTATTTCTCGACAAAAATTGTTAATTGAGATAGGGGCTATAGCGACACTCATACAGATCAAGAATCATTTGGAATTTTTTGTTTCGCATATGCCTGAACCAGGAAATCACCTACGCCGTGAACATACCTCTTTTTTTAGGTGTCATTAAAACAAATTAAAAAAATTCTTTTTAATTTGTTACTATAATATAAGAGTAGCTTAATAAATACCAAAAAGATTTATTTCATTATATGTTGTATTTACTCAGAAAAAAAACTTTACAAATAGCTTAATTTTTTGGCCAATCAAAGTAGAATGACCCTTAAAAAAAAATATGTAGCGATAACGGGAATCGAATCCACACAATTTATTCGCAACTACCCAACACAGTATCTAATTCTATATATATATATATATATATATATATATAACTATTACTAATTGTTTATAAAAAATGCGCATTAACTCGAAATATTGTACAGAATATCGAATCATTCGACTTCGAGGCTTATTCCTTAAAATTTCACATTCGTCTTAAGACAGATATTTTAACGATGTTTTAACGACGTCTTAACGACGTCTTAACGTTTAATTAAGTGTCTTTATTGCACAATACAAAAATAGGAATAAGAAGGAAAGAGAAAGAAATAAAAAGAAAAAAATAGCGCAAAGGCGAGGTTTAGTCGTAAAACTATTTCGCAACCTAACCTTAATCATCTGTAAAACCTACAAGACGATGGTTTTCTAGAACATCTGAAAGTTAATTCTTCTAAACATTCACGACACTTGTGAGACGAATGTTTTCGGAACATTCGAAATGTAGTCGTTGCAAAACAACCACGAGACTTACAAGATAGATGTTTCTGGAACATCCGAAAAGTCCTTTCGAATATCTATAAGATTTACGAGACGGACGTTCCTAGAACATCCGAAATTTAAGTCTTACGAACATCCTAGGAATCTTCAAAATTGACGTAGAACGTTCGGGATACAGGTTACAGTTCTTTCTTGTTAAAGAATGATATTTGGATACGGTTCATACTTAAAACTTTCGTTTGAACCTCACAGTAGTTTTAGGTCCTCGGTAACGACTAAGAATAACGATTATCACCGACCATTGTCGCACCACCCTCAGGGACGAGAATAGTAACACCACTATAGTTTCTTTTAACAGAACATTTACATTTTCGTATTTGTAGTTATTCCTCTTGAAATTTAGTCATTTTCATTTGGAATTTATTTTGTATTTCGAATGTTATTGTGACATGGAATTTGTATTTTTTAATAGATTTATATCGACAAATATCATTAATTACTACTGTTTATAAGGTAAACACACCAGAACGAACACAGTAGAAATAATTTTAATTCCCAAATCAATGTCGGATGGTTGTTATTTGGAACACGATAATATTTAAGGTAAAGTAAAATACAAATAAAAGTACAGCCCTATAATATTGTTCTAAACAAACTGGTATGATAATTTTGCAAATTTTTCAATCACTTACTAGAGAATAAATAAAATTTACATTAAATAGTTTTTCATACCTCGGATAATGAAAATGATGCAGGTAAAAGAAAACGTGGAAAAAGAGAAGGCATCCTAGGCCAAATCTGTCATCATACCTTTTAAATAAGGTTTGTAAAAGAATATAGACGCTATTTCAGATATATAATAAAATGATTTTTAACTCAACATTCATTTTAATATTTGTACTTACTGCCCCTAATCATAGATATTTTCGTCATCTTTGCATAAGTACCTATATAAGACATGTGAATATTTTTTTAAACAAAAGACCTTTGTCAAAATCTGTAAACAGGACTGCTAATATTTAAACATCATTCCATTTCACACCCTTTCTTTTGAAGGTCCTCTAGTAACATTATATCATATATCGCATAAAAAAAATCACTTGATCCCCAAGATATCAAAAGCATTGTGTCGCTCCTTGTCGAAAATATTTGATATACTTTACGCAATCCATTTTATAATCTAAACAACAACTGCGTATCACGATGTTTTACGATAAATATTATAAAATCAAATACATGGTATTATAAATTATAAATCAATTATGCAGTAATTTTTGCAGTAATATTTGATTCATTTCCCTCAATCTTCCAGAAACATGACCCCTTAATTGTCTCAAACGGTACAAACTCATTATTATCGGGTTTCTCGTAGAAATCACATCGGCGCAGGTTAATTTACGTTAGGTGTCTTCAGGGGTAAAAGTCTCGTAACGTGCTGAAACAATTATTAAAGGAGCCGGTAATCATAGCACCTCGCTCATTGCCGTAGAATGGAGCATGTAATTGGTTTCGGTACTTCCGCCTTAACATGTTTCCAGGAGCACAAACATACTTCTTGTTACCGTTAAGTGTCGAGGAAGTGCACACAGTACAGAAGCAAAATGAATCGGGAAACGTATTACGTCAGCCGCCTCTGTACATAGTACGTTCACAGAATATTTCGTGTCATTTTGTTTATGAGCAGACGTAAGTGGATTTCTGATATTGGTTGGCAGATCACATTGGTAATTTCCTAAAGGCAAATAATTTTACTGGCGAGCATACATGTTGTATGTAAGTGACACGAGGAAGTTCGTTTTAAATAAGAGGATTATTATTATGAACATACAACGTCCTAAACTTTACAAGGAATAAGTAACAAGATTGACTTCCTGTCAGATTCTGAGAGTTGGTGAAAAATGTTTTGAGGTTTTAAAGGCTAGCTGGAAAAATAGTTTAGGTGATATAGTATTCGCAACCAACAGTGATGCAGTGTTTGCAAGCATGCATAATTCCAGAGGAGAGTACATTACAACTGATACAGTGGGCCACGAAAGTATTCGGACACAATTTAAAACAGAATAACATTTTTAGAATTGGTCCAAACGACTTGAGGTTTTTTGAGAAGCTAGAAGGATTAGTTTACCTACTAGGTGACATGTTTCATCGTTTTGAAAAAAAATTGCAGTTGGTTGGAATAGCGATGAGAATAGTGAGGTCGTTTTTCAGCTTTTTTACTTGTGTCTGTAATAAAAATTTAAAAATCCATATATATATATATATACTGAAAATTTCATCGAAATCAGTTGATGCAAAAACAAGCGACATACACCGAAATAGGGTAAACCAACCAGTGAATAACCGAATTGTTGAATTTATGAACCTTTGAGATTGATACTTGAATACATTTATGCATAACAACAAAACAACTGTTGAAATTGCATTTAAATTTATTTCTCTTGAAATTTCTATAAAAATAATTACTTATTCTTATCGTAATTTAAAAAAAAAAACGATTATAAAATGCAAAACGTGTAGAAGCCTAGTAAATGACTGCATACTTTTAATAAGAATTGTACGTATTAATGTTTGCTTAATAACTAAAGATATGGGATATTAAAAGTGCAACTACACTCCATTTATAAACATAGAACATTTTTAAATTAATAATTTACATTTCTTTGCCTAATGGTCATTTACTGGTATGCGGTCAATTACTGGTTGGTTTCCCTATGTAAGAATCTTTAGGTTTATTATAGTTATAGGCCGAAAACTGTGATTTCCATCACTTGTAGGTAACTGTTTGTAGCTCATAGCTACGTTGACCGGTTTCGATGAAATTTTCAGTATGTATACAAGTTACTTAAATCTACAAACTGCATTACCGGAATGACGACCATATATAATACGCTACTGACGACCAGAGTTGGGCAAAATGTAATCTAATTACAAACTACAAATTACGATTAAAATGTAATTGTGTAATTGATTACACATTATTTTCTGTAATCGTTAATTTAGGTTTTCGACAAAATTGCAGCCAATCAATTGTGTAATCAATTTCACAATTACATTTTAATCGTAATTTGTAATTTGTAATTAGATTACATTTTGCCCAACTCTGCTGACGACTCTCTGCGCGTATAAGGTACTAGCTGTTAAATCCGGCGTTGCCCGCTTCCGTTTCGTTTTTTTTTTTATAATTTGTATTGCACGAATACTTAACAATACTTATACCGTAGCGAATTAAATGACATTTTTATTCGTCAATAAGCTTCCGGATGTGAAAGAGTAATAAAACAAAACCTATGTCCCTCGCAAGATTATAAGAAACATATCTATAAAAATTCGATCAAAATCGGTCCTGTTGTTCCGTCTTACGGAACAAAAGCGAGCTCAGAGCGAGGCGCAAAATTCGTTGGTCGCTTACAGCGGGCAATTTCGTATTTCTTGAAATGAAATTCACTCAGTCTCCTACAGCTAGGCAATTGTTTACTTTCGTTTGGGAAACATTTACCTGCCAGATGTCGAATACGGGGCATTCGACATCGCCCCGTTTTTTTGGACATCTCAACTGTCTTCGCTCTGAGTTAATCCGTTGATTGCTCTGTCAGCGGGTGGTACACGATGACCTCGGACTGGCACATACCGGCACCCACCGTTGACTCGCGGGTAGGGAATACTATCCCGGAATCCTGGGAACCTGGCTGTTTTTTGGGTTCCAAAAATCCCGGGATTTGATATAAGTAAAAACGGGAATTACTTTATGAGCAACTGAAAAATATAAAAACGGAATCCAAAAAACAGCCGGGATCACGGGATCACGGGATTACGATCTCGGGATTGTATTCCCTACTCGCAGTAATAAACCGCAAACCTGGTGAGACACTCTGGTCAATCAACCTGGCTTGGTTTGGTAGCCAGACGTCCGGTTTTTCCTCTTCTACGTCACCAAGATGGAGAGGTTTCCTGATCCACCGCCGAAATCGCAGAGGGAAGGTTCCTCCTCTTCGAGGAAAAGTTTTGCCAATCAGGAATTTTGGCGCCTCCCAAAATTCTGATTTCTCGTTTACCTTCGACGTTCGAAGTTGAACAAGGAAAGAACTCAATCAACGCCTTCGGGCAAGGTCGTTTGCTTGATCGGGTCATGGTTCGGACCACAAACACGAGCAGCCCAAGTTTTCATACGCAAGTTCTCAGTATCCTAACTATCCTACTAATCATTACTTGAAAGTCATACTACCGTCGCGATTTAATCAATTATATAGTCACTTAATATTAATTTGGCAGGTGATAAAATCGTCAGCCGACATCACGCGTACCACGAAGATGAATCGGGCCTTACAATCTCGAAAGAAACAAACGAGATTTCACGCGTCTGTCGATATGAACACCAGTAGATTTCGAGATTACCGCGAGCATGCAAACAAACAATCCTACTGGGTTTATAAATCAATCCGCCTATTAATCAGTTCAAATTGTTTCAAAGATGGATTACACTAAAATCCTACTAAGAATAAATATTAAAAGTAATAAAACTAATCGAATTAAAATGTGAATAATTTTGCTACATTTTTGCCGATTACGTTAGCGCTGGTAATTGTATTAAACCTTGTAGATCATTTTCTACAACATTATGTACATGTAAGAAATGATTACAACATTATGTATATGAGAAATGAATTTGTTTATTATTCACAAACATACTTAAACTATTCATCTATAAAGTACTGTGATGAATTTTTGAAAAATTGTAATAAAAATCGATTTTATAGTAAAAAAGCAAAACCCTTGGTGTTCGTGATTACTCGACTGCGTGGGGTAATCACGAACAGAGTGTTAAATATCGCAGTAGTCGTACAGAAAGTGCGACTTCAATGGTCAACCCATAAAAAATGTTGCTACAACCTATACCTAATGTATTTTTTAAATTCCTCTCCTTGCGCGTTAGAAAAAAAATTGCAATTGGTCGGAATAGCGAAAACAATATGAAAGGTCGTTTTTTAAACTTTTTTTCTGAGCCTGTAATGAAAATTCAAAAATCCCTTTTGTAGATTTAAATAAGCTTTATACATGCTAAAAATTTCATAAAAATCGGTTGACGTTGCTAATCTCAAAGGTTCGAGATTACCCCATCCGATTTGTTCGTCAATACCCCACGACATCAAAAAATAAAAAAGAATTTATTTCAGAGGTTAGAATCATGATTCAAGCAACGCCTTGGTCATAAAATGTTGGTAAAAAAGTGCTTTATTTCAATTTAAGAAAAAAACAATTGTATCATTAATTCAACAGTAATTACATGCAATTGAAAATAGACGAAATATTACTTGAAACTTGATGAAAATAATAACTTGTTTTCATCTTGAATAGCATGGGCGTTCTGTATTTATTTATTTCTGCCCAGCGTTGGATACGACCTAAACTACTAGCTAGTGGAGAGGGAACATCATTTTTATTTATTAAAACGCCGTAACATCACATTCGCGATTATCCCGCGTTCGTGTTTACCCCACTCTCCCTTATACTTCGTGTACGTTTTTCCGCCTAACAGACTAACCACCGTGGTTTTTTCAAATTGATTTTTACAAATCCCGTAGTCACGCGAAAGATACGCGTTAATAAGACGCTCGCAACGCAGCTGATCATTTCGTAAGCTCGCAGCAAGTAGTAACTGTACACGCAACGATAATATTAGAATACGTAATAATTAGTTATAATCGTTAGACGCGTAAGTATACTTTCAACCGCGTTTCAAACGAAATGCGTGTCGTATACAACTCGTGTGTACGTGGATTTGCAGCAGCGACACTAATTTCAGACGTTCGATAACGTGTTTCAAATCGGTTGAAAGTAAAAGCCCTTTCACACAAGGCACTTTTGTTGTTCAGTATGCATCATTATTATCGTCTTGATTACGCAAAAATAGGACTATATGTGTAATATATACAGGGTGATCTGAAAGTTTTTTTTGAAAATTGAAATGTAATTAATAAACATGATCCCATAAATCTTTCCTTTTGGAGATACTTTAATTTACTGCATGTCTTGAATGTATTCATTATGTAGATTTTTCAAGTGGTATCCATTGAAAACACTTCAAAATTGCCCAATCCTAATATAATTCGTACTCTAATTTGCAGTAGTAATGTCCTCGAACAAAAGGATTTTGAACCCACGTTTATTAGAACCTTTTTTTAGTTCTGAGATATAGAATACCCTTCGAAATTTTCTAACCGAATTTCCGATTAACCCTGCATAGTATGTATTCGAATAATAATGGACAAGGTGCAGCGCAGAGATGGGCAAAGATAATATCTGAATAATATTCAGATAAAAGGTACTTACGGTTATTCATTATTCAAAGCTTGAATAAGGATGGTTATTCAAGGGCCTTCACTCTTGGATTGTGAATAACGGTGTTTCAACTTTCATTCGATTCTTATTCTAGAAGATCGACTAACCGGCGAAAGCCTTTGCGGCCCGACACGCGCGCGGTCGCCTACCGGTCAGATTCTACAGAATCTGAATTTGTTTATTTTTCATCGTATCAATATGAAAGTGACACCAATGGATTCCTGGCGTTCTCCCGATTAATTGGACAGAAAATAATTTAAATCAGACTATTTTTAACGAAACGGACTTTCAATTCTGCAAATAAATTTGTCACGTAATATCCTTAATTATGGTCCGAATTATATCATTTTTGGGGCCATTTTCATCGGGAAGACATGAGGAATTAATTGGTAATACTTTCATCAACACTTATCAAAAACATGAAGATTTTATGTGGCCCGTCGGTTTTATTGCTCTCGGCTGTCAACGGGCGGTCTACTGGGGCCCGAAGGTTCTCGCTCGCAGCGATAAAGCAAAACAGTGGGGTGGCCCACTGAACAATAAAACCGATGGGCCACATAAAATCTTCATGTTTGTGATAAGTGTTGATGAAAGTATTACCAATCGATTCCTCATGTTTTCTCGATGAAATTGGCCCCAAAAATGATATACGTCGGACCATAATTAAGGATATTACGTGAAAAATTTATTTGCAGAATTCAAAGCCCGTTTCGTTAAAAATAGTCCGATTTAAATTATTTTCTATCCAATTAATCGGGAGAACACCAGGAATCCATTGGTGTCGCTTTCATAATGATACTGTGAAAAATAAACAAATTCAGATTCTGTAGAATCTGACCGGTAGGCGACCGCGCGCGGATCGAGCCGCAAAGGCTTTCGCCGGTTAGTCGACCTTCTAGAATAAGAATCGAATGAATTCTCCTTGAATAACCAGCTTCATCCCTGGCGCCTTGAATAAAGATAAGTCGGGTGACTTTTAGTCGACTAAGGAAAAGGATGAAGTGTGCTTATTCAAAACGTTATTTCAATCACTTTTTATGCGAATAATTCCCAACTCTGGTGCAGCGTAAACCTCATCATAGTGTAGGTTCACTTACGAGGAGAGGTTTCCAGGTGTTCACCTCCGATTGCTTTGGTTTTTAGATATGTTTTAGGGGACCGAAAAATAAGAAATACGTGTCTCTTTATTTTGATCCGTTTGCATGTTTAAGTGGTGAAACCACCATTCAAAGTTAATAAGGAGTAAAAATTGTGTTGAATGAAACTTGATATAAATTTAATTTGCGTCATAACTTGCTGTATGGGTGAAGTTCTTGTCGTCAGTCACCGTCAATAAGGGGTAAACTACCCGTAATGATTTAACTGCGCATTTGAGAGACTTGAAATGTGTAAAAAATTCATAAAATTCTTGAGAAACCTTGGACATAAACTATTTTACGATGACACTTCAGTGGTATCATGACCTCCCATCGCTACTGACAATGAGAGGTGAACCACACCTTGGGTTTAACCCCCTAAACATGCAAATGGGCCAAAATAGAAAGACAGGCATTTCTTTTTTTTCGGTCCCGTAAAACATATCCAAAAACCAAAGCAATCGGAGGCGGTCACCTGGGAACCTCTGCTTGTTGGAAAAGATAGCACTAGGTTCATAAACATACAGAATGTTTAAATTTCTCCGCAATACTGATAGCGAGCCACAAAAGTGTTACGTATAAAAGGCTCCTAAGACTCGCTGATTTGCATCGAATATAATTTATCGATTCATCGGCAGGTATGATCATACAGGTCACCGATCATATCAATGTTTTTAAGTAGTCGTAGAAGTAAATGCCCAACACTCAAAGCTGTGTATGTGAACCGTTACGTTGCACACTAAGCGATCATACGACCGTGAAATACAAATATGCAGTTTCATTAATGCGCGCGTGAGCACGTGTTTGCATATACCTTCTACACATTTGTGTACGGTCACTGAATTTTCCAGATGCGATGTTTGTTCAAAGAGTAGCAAACGATTTAACGAAAGCGAAGTAGATAGTAGCATAAAAAAAATTATTTTTGGATTGAAAACTTTGAATCGTCAGAATTAAAGGCCGTTGGAACTGAAAGGATCAGCAACTGCTGTTGACTTTGAATGTTTTCCCATTATGTAGGGGGAAGATGAAGCTTAATCATTTTTATTTGATGTTTACTTATTTTTTACATGTTTTCGAAGTATTAGAAGATTAGAAACTGCATTTGTTGTTTTTCCGTTCTTCCAAGCATTACTACCGAGACAGTTGTGGAAGGACTTTTTAACCGACTTCAAAAAGAAAGAGGTTCTATGTTTGATTTGTATGTATGTATGTTAGTATGTATTATGTTTGTCCGCGAATTTTTCCGTAACTACTGGACCGATTTTCGTAAAACTTATGCATTTAGTTTAGGTTCAATCAACTTAGATCATGGCGAAAGAATTATCAAAATCGGTTAAGTAGTTTTGAAGTTACACAAAAAATAAGAAATCTGTTTCATTAACCGATTTCATTATTTAAATAAATGTAGTTATATAAGTTAAATAACTAAAAAGGAAAAAATATACAAAAATTAAAACCGACTTCAAAACATAAAAATAAAAATGCGCTAAAAAGTAAAAAATAATTTTGTTCCTTATTTAATCCAGCACTCTTAACTTTTTTTAAGTGGGCGCCAGATTTACATAGTGGAAATGATGAGGCACCGACATAAAAAAATTGAAAGTCTTAGATTAAATAAAGAACAGAATTATGTTTTACTTTTTAGCGCATTTTTATTTTTATTTTTTGTAGTAGGTTTTAATTTTCTTCTTAATTTTTTTACATACACAACTTTAGATACATTTTTTTCAGCTAGTACTGATTTTGAGCGACAAATTTCAATATTTTATTGTGCGTATACTCAAAATAGAGTATCTATCACGTTTTTCATTTACTATATTTCGACAAACGGCAAAGAAGTATTAATTGTTGTATTAAATTTTAATTAAAATATTATTACAATTGGGATTGTGATATAATAATTTAATATTAACCAAGCCTGAATTATAATTATGTAATAAGCGACATTTGCCAAACAAAACAGTACATAAAGAGGTTCGTTGTTTAATTAATAGTTCCAACATTGGCGAGGTCAGACATAATATAAAAAAAGTAATAGGTCCAATTGTAACGACGATATTCAAAATGTACTGAATTTATTTACTGGATCATCTTTAGATTAATAAATATCATTTTCAATAGAACTGTGGACGTTAAAAGTTATATTAAGAATCCCGTCATGCCAACAACAACACAATATTATGCAAAAATGTAGTACCCTACCAATTTACTGTGACGCAAGTCGTATTGTTTTTAGTCACCATGCTCATTTCCTCTGACCTTTGTGGTTGGACGTACCGTTACAACTTACAACGCGGAAGACCTGACACCGTGACTGTATAAATCAAGCCTGAGAGTAGCCACCTTAATTGTAACTCATTAATGCAACACTCTCTGTTAAAAGACACTCTGTTGCTGCATTCTCCGCAGTAGCATTAAATATACCTCCATGAATTTAACGCTCTCCTCAGTCGTATATTTTCGGTGGGAATCAAAAAAATATTCTCGTTTAGGAGGTTCAAAATAACTGCTTTTGGATTATTGTATGTTCTTGAACATTAGAATCTTGAAAATTTATTATGAATGTATTAAGACGAAATTCTTAACATGATAGTTATAAAAGTTTAAATTTTAAATAATTACGAGTTCTGCATCAGAACGCACGTTCTCGACAGCAGCAATATTGTAAGGACACAGAGAAGCTGTCTTGCAGCAGAAAACGTTAATATTTTTATTTCTCTCTACCAAAACACGTTTTGGTACGAATAATAAGAATAAAGTTACTATTATTACTACTAATGAGCATTATGATTCAACATTTAAATACATTACGTCCTTAAATTTAAATAGAATATACCTGGAAAGGTATATTTCGAGAAGAATCTCGAAATTCATAAGGGTGCCAAAGATTAATAAAGTCTCAAATTTAACATTTGGAAAACAAATAATTGAAAAGGCCAATATGGAAAGAATAGCGTAATAATGTGTGAAAAACTATTTTACGGTTAGATTCATAGGTATTCGGTACAATCCAAAATTCGAACACTTTGAATTTTCTTCGAAAACTCCGAATTATTCAAATTATTCGAACAGTTCGACTATTTGAATATTTACAGCTCTAGTGTAATGCCACGCGGTTCAAATGGATTTAATTTACCGCGTGGAGTTATTTAATAAATAATATTTGTATAACGGTCCCTTCAATCATTATTTCAATTGACTATACATATGCTTCTGAACCCTTCATATAATTATATAACCGGGGCTCCTTCCTTTATGACTTGCACCCTGTTTTTATGACATAATCCATAAGAAATTAAAAACATTTTCATGGGAATTGTTTCGTCTGTTCTCAGAATTCCAAACGAAGCAGACATATATTTTGCGAAAAATTTCCAAACATGAGAATGAACAGATAGGGTAGAAAATAAAATCGTGGTCGTCCAGGGAAACAGAAGAAAAGAAAATTGCAAAGACACTGATATTGTATACTGAGACTAGTTTTGCAACTAGGTATTTCAGCAGAAAAGTTGAGGAAGACGAAAGATGACGAAATTCGTATTATATAGTAAAGAACACAGGTTCACTATTCTCATCTTTTCTTTTCACATTCTTCGAAGATGAGGAAGGTCCTCGTTATTACTGTGATATGGCAGATTAAGGGTAAGTGCTATAAATCGGTTGCCATCCGCTTTGAAATTGCACGACAAATTTCGAAAGCCTTTTTTTTCAAAATGACGTTTTTCAATTCAGCAGCACAGATATTTCATTATTTGTTGAACCGTTGACTTCTGCTTTGATACATGCTGAAAATACTTACACCCAGCTGTGTCCCCTATCGCTCTTGTGTCAACGTTTTAAATATATTTTTACAGCTCGCGGAAATCGTAAAATTGATTGACAGCCCGAATATCACTACTTTAATGGGCGCTATTTGGTCACACATTATTTTATGCCATTCCTTTTGGTAGAGTCAATAACTACATTCATACGGACTAAAATAAATTTCGAATTTTTAGTTTCTCGTAATTAGGAAAAGCTCAATTAATCTTGTAATTTGGAACGAATTTTCCATATGTAAAGCATGCGGTAGTTTTCTAACTCGTAATATGATATTGATAAAGAGCTGAAATTTTTGTTTCATTAATTAAAGTATCGTTAAGGAGAATCCTATTCCTTGTACGAAAAACATAACAAAATTTCGGATTTTTTTTCAAGAAAACAGCGATTCGATTCATCTGAAACTTTGGACCATCGTTTGATGCATCTTTGAGGAAGCTGCAGTTTTTTTTATAATTTTTTAACTATAAATATAGTAATTATATATGATGGACCATCACGCCGCGCAAAATTCGCCAGCCGTTGCACAGTGGGCTGAAATTGCGTCAAGCGCGAGAAAAATATTATTATGCCTCTAGCAGTATTATGGATTAAGTAATGAAATGTATTTGAATGATAGATATATACACGATATTAGGAGGACAAAAAAAACAAAAATATAAAGTTGTAATTTTATTTAGTTACAAAAAGTAATTTTAACTTTAATTTTATTTTAATTGCAATCTGTAATTACAAGAATTATTTTTCGTTGATAATCCATTGTTCTATAACTGTTTGGTAAGTCTAATAAATCGAGCATATCTACAGGAATCTCTTCTTTTTCGCGAAATAAAAAGTTTCGTAACTCCAGAAAATGCACAAATATGCAAATTCTTTTTATACCAATAATTTATTAAATATATGTGTTATTATATACGAAAAACATGCAAACGTGCAATTTTTTGTACACTTCGATAAAGTTAGGATATCTGCTGACAGAAAGTATGAGAAGAACTTCAAGAAATTTATCTATGTAATGTGTAAAAAATTAATACAAAAACATGTTACATACTTGGAAGAACACAAACCATCACAGAAAAAAAAATGGAAAATGCTTATAAGTCACGACTGTATACCACTAAAAACTGAAGACGTTGGATGAGTACGCGTGGCCGAAGTCGAGAGCATACGGTAATATATCTGGTTCCCACGTGTTTCCCGATTGTCATTTCTTAAAATACTTTATGATTTCCAGTACTTCAAGGTCTATACAACCGTAATAAATACCCAAAAGTAATATACGAAGATGACTTCTTTTTTCTACTTTTTTCGCGTTTGAACAATGGTTCAGCCCACTGAGCGTTGGTGCGCATGATATTTATCTACCAGGTAGTCTGAAACAGAAAAATGGAACAGTGTTTTATTTTATACATATGTAGCTTGAAATTGATGAACCAGCAAAAAACAAAAAAATTATTGAGCAGTGTGGAGAGTTTTCAAATTGAAAGGTCCGAACCTTTAATTTTTGCAATCCAATTTTGCGCCAATTTTCTTATGTAACAAAAGAAGTATAGAACTTAGCGGTATTCTGGTTCATCAAATTGAAGCTAGATAAGTACAAAGTAAAACGCCGTTTCATTTTCTGTTTCAGATTACCTGAAAGGTAAATATCATGCACACCAGCGGACGACGAGCTTTGCGCGGCGGGACGCATAACTACATTATTTATTATTAAAAATGAATAAAAAACCTGCAACTTCTTCAAGGATGTATCAACACATGATCCAAATTTCAGATGAATCGAAATGCTAGTTTCTTAAATAAAAATTCCTAAATTTTGCTATGTTGTTAGCCCATAAAATAGGATTCGCCCCTTAAGGGGGGAGACGACTGTAAAAATTTGAAAAATCGATTGTTTCTATTTTATATTTTTTGAAAGACGTATGTTTCAAGAATGTTGTCTCGAAATTTTATGAAGAAATTCACAAAATTGACGGAGATATGGTGTTTTCCGTGAAGCGGTGTCAAACGCGCGACTGAGCCGCGCGGAACATTGAACGCGTTTTCCTCAGAATGACATTTTTCAACCATGTTGACAGTCTACAGAGAAAACTATACGTCCAACTGATATGAGCAAGGACATTTACTGTAGGGGAAACCCGTCACTATTACATGACGATCAGTTTTTTTCAATTTTCGACCTGCTTCTATTTTTTTTATCAACATTTCCCCAATTTGGTACCCCGAAAACATGATTTTTTTTCAGTGGTCCGCTATTTTGTTATTTTTTTACAATTTTGACTTTTTTCGATCATCACGTAATAGAGGCAGGCTTCTAGTTTTTAAATATTATTGTCTTTTTTAATTCGGATTAACCATATGGCCTGGGCACTGTCAACGCGACTAGCATGTTTTTGCCACAGCGCAAATTTTGACGAAGAGTATACAGGAAACGGATTTATGAATTTGATTAAAAAAAAAATTTTCTTACCATTCGATATGTACACTATTAACTATGCTAAGCAATACATTGATTTACTTGCGTTGTTTGGTTGAAATAAATTCCCGAAAACACCCTTACATTTCGGACCGTTACAGTGGTCTCCCCCCTTAAGAGTGTGTATAAATTGCCAATGTTATAGCTGCATCCACCCTTCCCTTAACAATTTCTAAACATGACCTTAAAACTACCTATCTAGGCGAAAATACCATTAAACACGTTCTGTGCCACATACAAAGTGATGAGAAAATTAAATTGCGAAATTCAATTAGGGTAATTTTGGGACCGTTACTCCACGTAACATGAGATCGCTATTAAATTAAAACTAATTCTGATATTACTTATTTTATCAGAGTAAACCTAAAATGTTTGCAATTTCATAATGATTCAAAAAGTGGCCAATATTTCCTTCAAGGCAATATTTGCAGAAAATCGGGTTGAAAACTGAGGTGCTGACATCTGGCCATCTCTCCTGGGATGCTGTGAGAGATATCCAACATGATTATTCCAAAAAAAAAATAACAAAGAGGAAATGAAAATTATTTATGAGTTAATGCTGCTGCAACTAAAATTGAAATACAATGAAATCTGATATTAACATTGTAAGTATGTAAGACATTAAAAATAAGTCAAACAAAATTAAAATACAGGGCGATGAAAATTACTTGAAATGAAACACATGCTTCACATTACAATTATTATTACTAAACTAAAGTAAACTACCATCCTATTATTATTATTAGAGCAGCTATCCTAATCATAACTGAGGCATCTCTCCCTTTTGCTGGGAGAGATGTGAAGACAACATGGTGTCGGTATGTTGGACGAACCGGAAACTGAAATAAAATCATTTCACGACAGAGCAGAGGCATCAATTCTGAAATATCCTGTAATAACGCGCGAACAATTCACTTTCTCGTGTACGTCATTTTGTGGGGGCTCGTTGAAACCGTGAAATTCAGCCGTAGAATAAATCGGGCCCATCATCAGTTGCTGTGGATTTATTTCGCGCGGAAGACTAGGCGCAGGCGTTAATTCGATGTCTCGTAAACAACAAGCGGCTCGCGTCCGACTGTACAGGGATTTCCGGTGTTTTATCGACGCACCATAAAGCCGCCGTGGATGGTACGTCCATATCATGATCCCGAACAGCGAATAACTTCACCCTATGATCTCATTGGAACAATACTGCCATTTTTTTTCTCAATTTAATCTTGCGGAGCAAACACTTGTTCGTCTGTTTTATCAGTGGCGTGATTCATGGAAACGAATGTAGCCGGTTAAGGCAACAGGACACGGCATTTTAATGTCTCATGTACTTAACCGTCCAACTGTGGAACAAAGATTAAATGAATTGCATTGACGTGGTTACATAGGTAAAAAGAGGAAGTAAATGTCTAGGATCCTTGCAATTGCGACGCTTCATGGAAAAAGAGAATGAGTTCTGTTGCTCGATGCATGCTTTTGCGAGATTACGGTTGTTTGGAGTTTGAAATTACTCGCTAGGCTCGAGACACTCGCGGTGATCACTACTCAAACACGCAGTTCCTTACACACCAGGGATTTATCACGTTTCCTGATAAGTGGGTCACTGATAATATACGATATTTATCAAAAATTAAATGTTTATTGGACAAACAAGCGTATTTCTTAATTTAATGTCGAAATAACAGGTGGGAAGGAAACTGAGAATGTGAAAGGTTTCTCATAATTGGTATTTTGTTATAATCGAATATTGCAGTTCAGCTTGTTATTAATTTTTAACCCACATCCGTCCGTCGTGTCAATTTGACAAAGTTATCCCGTAATATGTTATACCGTTCTATTATTTGTGATTCTTGTAAAGAAGCAGTATGCCCCGCACATCGTTTTATTTTATGTGAAAGTTGTGAGAAATCTAAGATGTAAATGTAACTCGTCAATTTGAATTAGAAAATATCGAAAAATAAAAGTTTACCTTGTCATTACATCGATCTTATACCACTGTGTCAATTTGACATCGAGGGACAGATTCAGTTCGTGAAATGAGAAACGGATGAGGGTTAGGCTTGGGTTAGTTTGAAATTTCGTGATAGCCTGGGATGTTTTAAGGTAGTTCCTGAATAATCTACTAAATTCAACAATTCTTTCAAATTTCGTTCAAAACTAATTTCGAATACAAGAAACCCTTGTACAAAGTTTAAAATCGATTTACCACATAGCTATCGAGAAATTGTTAATTAAAATTGGTGCATTTTAACCCAGTGGCATATGGCAGAGTTGAAAAAAGACGGTTATAGTTCCAATTTTTCTTCTGAAACAGGAAAACTATATTTAAAAAGTGTACCAAAATTTGCACAAAAGTACATTGAAATGTCATGGAATGAATTTATTAATTTCTGCAAAAATGGCCACATGGTTTCTTTGTAACTGCCCATAAAAAATAGGTTTATGTGCAATTTTTTTAGAAAGTACGTAGAGCAGTGAACGTGACAACGTCGCACAATCGATATGTTTAGACATTTAAATAGCGAACGACGATTCAAAATCATATGAACATTTTTCTGACATTTTGGTTATAAAAGACGCTCCGAATGAATGCGACGTTGTCAGATCTGCTGCTCCAATTCACTACGCTAACCAATTTAATATTCTATTTTTGTATTACAATTATTTATATTAACATTGAACTTTTTAAAATATATATATATATACATGATGTTAAAAACTATTATTATTATTTATATAGTATCATACTACTTTATATTTATTGTTTATGATCAAACTCTAATTTGACTAACATAGTTGGTTAGGAACTACCTTAATAACTGCGTGGTACACAAAGTGGTGGCATAACTAACACTTGTAATAAAAGTGTGAGAAGTTTGAGTTACCGATTTGATTCAAATTTTTCATACAATTAGTGTATAATATGTATAACAATGTCTTAAACGCGTAGGGTGCAAGACTCAACACTTTTCGAGACAATCGAGTTCAAAATTTTACCTTTTTCAGACTCGCAGTTATACTATATGAAAACCGCAACTATAATTAAATAAGTCATAGTGATGAGCTTAATCAACTTAATTTTTGAGAATTTTTCTGGAGAAATTATGAAGCAAATCATTTTGAAGTTTTTTATGTCTGTATATTTAATTGTTGGAGATACAAAAAAATTATGTTAAAAATATGTATTGTAGATGTCGCTATCGACGCATCTTGCTACAGAGTAGCTGTAGAAGTTGCAAAACGGTGGGGGTAATTTAGAGAAAACTATTCAACCAATCGACTTGCCCTTACACATACAACTAGATAATTCCAAACTATTGTCAATGGACCTCTAGTATTATAAAAAAAATTGAATACTTCAATGTTGCATAAATAGATTAAAAATTTTCTTGCAAAATCGTACTTCTTTTCCTAAGCTCTACAATTTTGTCAATTTTCCACATTTTTTTTTTTGGTTTTTGAGGTCCATCGATAATAGTTTGGAATTATCTAGTTGTAGGTGTAAGGGCAAGTCGATTGGTTGAATAGTTTTCTCTATATTACCCCCACCGTTTTGCAACATCGGCGACGATGCTGTAGCAAGATTCGTCGATGGCGACATTTATAATGCATATTTTTAACATAAATTTTTTTCCGTATCTTCAAAAATTAAATATAAAGCCATAAGGAAGTTCAAAATGATTTGCTTCATAATTTCTCCAGAAACAATTCCCGAAAATTGGCCTGTTTTAGCGTTGCCTAAAGTATAGTCCTAAAGTATAATATAAATGGAATTCATTCTTACATACAGATTCAGATACAGATACAGGATCTGGAAAAGACAAAATTTTAAACTTCATTTTCTCACAAGATTTGGTGTAGTAAGCCTTATGAATTGAACATACATACATGACATGGACTAACTGTGTACTGTGTGCAAATTTGTAGCCTAATTATTGATGACTCGAACCTTGTGCATTTCTTATGTTAGACTTTAAAATGTATGAAGTAAAATTGCACTGCACGTGTAAGAAATAAAAGGTCAAGTTTTATTTATTGTTCTATAGCTTTATTGCCGAAGGCACTTACGCATGATCATTGATAACGTAAGGTACGACGACCGCGTAACGAAATGTCAACCCAGTACTCCACGGTTAATGTGTCGTCAGCCTTCTCGTTATCTGTTAATGGTGCAATGACAGTTAAGCGTGCTTTGCAGAGACTGGCACCAGAACAATTGTGCGACGCAAATGTTGAATCATCGCGGCTAGAAATATCGTAATTATATAGGCCATATATAACAACTCGTATTTTTCCTTGGACGACTACGTTCTGCCACTGAATGCTGACGTGTCCCGAAGAGTTGAGTTTGAACTGCGTGATTTGCTCGCGGAAGGAAACGAAACAATGTGCTAGCGAACGATTTCAATTCGTTTTCTTTTAATTCTGCAGTTTTTTACAACTTTTCTCGCAGACAGGGGGAAATGTAAGACATATCCTTTGCGAATTATAGGATACAAATTTTTTTTAGAATTACTATAATTCCAACGAGCCTGCAGGATGAACGTGGTGAAAAATTGAACATATATTTTCTCGCGAGGTACTTTTTTTGAATTACCGGGATCATTAGTCGACCCGTTTTTAATGAAAATACTATTATTCGTATTTCTTGTATATTTAAGTTTATTATATTGTTAAGTTTATTTGATTATATTGAGACCTGTTTAGTCGTGTGATCTTACATGAAAAAATAAGTCGAAAATATAGAAGAAATTTTTTTCATTTGGGGCTTTTTTTAGACTTTATGTCTTATTTTCATTTATAAACCTACTCTAAGCAGACAGAGATAGATAATAGCATATAATAATGATAAGGAATCAACATTACGTATGATATTAATGCTAGTTGTAAGCGACACTTTAAGTGCACGTGTTAAGTGAACAATATACCGTACGCACTCGTTACCAGCCCGAGGAACAGGTTGGTGGCGAGCTCTTAGCGCGTTGCGGACACTATTCCGCGTGGCCAATGGCGCGAGTGAGAAAACCTAAGAGCGAGCGAAAAGGAACGAAAGAGGCTCTCTCTCATTTCCGGTTCCCCCACTCTCGTCCGAAGGATTCCAAGAAATGGTGGGGATAGTCGTCGGGCTTTCAACGCATGGTAGAAGCGGACTGGTAACGAGTGCGTACTGTACATAGTTGATTTTCTCAAAAACAAAGCCTCAAATGAAAAAATTCATTCTATAGTTTCGACTTATTTTTTCATGTAGAATCAACGGTCAATACTGGGACACTCCGTATAATCTTAAAACGATCTTGAAATAACAATTTTGGAAGCAGATGATGGGATTTCTGAGGAATTATTTTATTTCAAAAAACATTTTTGTATTTCAATCACAATGTTAGTTGAAATTCAACGCAATGTCGATGTATTTGAAATAATAGAGGATTCAGAGAACAAATCTCTTTCATCATATTTCATTTTAAATATTAGTGAAACATTAATAGTTAAGGTACTTTCTTTTTACATTTTAAATTAATACAAGTTTAATTATGTATGAAATTATAATTATTTTTGTAGGCAAACAATTCGCGCCGTTTTAATAGCCACGCTATAGTTTGTAATTAGAAAGTGCGAAGGTCTTTTGGCATTTTTAAGAACTAGTAGATGCAATTTACTTATTAGCGTGTAAATATTAATAGTATATTCTAAATAACGTTTCTTGAACTACAAATTGATAATTTCACTAATTCATTATCTCAAAAATGCAATTATCATCTTCGAAATTACTCCTTGAAATTAAGTAACATTAGGGTGACTGTACTTAATATCACCAGGCAAAAGTTAAAACGCTGTCAATTGAATAATAATTGATATTTTTGCATGCAGTTCGTTTCAAAGTAAAAAGAAATTATTCATCTTCCATGTAGCATAAGTTAGAATCGGTGAAACCTACAAATTTTTAATTAGCACTCAAAAAACGTAAGACATGCAAAAATCGGGTCCTGAAAAAAGTGTACCTAATATCGCCAACTCAAGAAATATTGATTAATTCATGTATATATGAGTTTTTAAAGTCATTTTCACACGTCCTTTTATTATTTTTTGCTCTATAAATGTTTTTCATCCATCTTTGATTTTATTTTTATTAGAAAAATATAGATTTTTAAAATATTTTATTTTTTACGTTCCGAGATACATATTGGACAAATAAAGTTTATTTCGGTTGCTCGGCACATTTCGTATCCCCACTTGTAACAAACATTCCATCGAAACCATTGTTCTCCGGTAGGCTATTAAGAACACCCATTCTGCTAAAAGAAAAACACTATTTTCATCACAGAAAATATTTGAATCGATTTCATTCCTTAAGTACATCATTAATTAAGTATTTCTAGTAGATATTCTTGCATTCACGGAATTATTAGACTTGCCTTCTCCGAATGGGATATAAAATTGTGGCAGTCCAATAAATTTTTACACTATTAAGATTCTCTAAAATCCTTCCCTTTCTGTAATTGTTGATCATATGGCGCTGCAATTACAGTATGTCTTCCTACATATGTTTAGGTACTAATTCAGTGCATTACCGATAAATTTTAGTGCTTACTTTGCGAGATATAGTGGGTGGCGATATTAGGAATAGTGGCGATATTAGGTACAGTCACCCTACTGTACCTATATACTTTAAAAAGGAAATAATCATGAAAAAGTAAATTTCACAGAACGTTATATCCACAGCGCTCAAGTCAAGTGTGAAGTTATTTGTTTTCTTATTAATGTCTTTTATAGCTTATCTGTATAATTTTAATAATTAAGCTGACTTCTAATGAAATCGTACTTGAACTACGAAGCTCTAAGTCTTCCTTAATTCAGGCAGCCTGAAGAAAGGTGTGTGAGCGACATTTTAAACACTGTGTCGCAACTAATAAAATACATGGCAAACACGTATGCTGCGGGTAACTGCATCGTGTGAAACTGTTCCGCGACGGTTTGATTGATTTTGCGCGTTCTCGATCTGGGTTGAATGCGTGAATTCACATTGCTACAAGTACGCGTTCCTGTAAAGGACATATTATTTAGCCTGAAAAACATAAATACACGTGCACTATCCCCCCTCCACTACACAAGCGTATTTACATACACGCGTGTTTCGCTACTCCACGTCTATAGGGTGTTCCCAAATAAAGTGTCAAATGCTTGGCACCTCAAGGGAATTTAATTCCGAATAATAAAGTTCAGTGAACATATGGTACTGAATACTTTTTCAAAATAGATCACAAAATAGGCACGTTATTGCTGACAAAAAGTGAAGCTAGTATTTACGTATGCATCTAAATAGGAGGCTCAGATAAATTATCTTATTAATAAAGGAAAACAACTTAATATAAAAATGAGAAAATTACTGTGGTTGTTAGGTTACAGGGCACAGTGGTCACTATAGAATAAATTATTACTTTATAAAACAATGATAGTATCCATTTGGATAAATGCAATGCAATTTTGGAGTTGTGGCAAAAAATTAAGGGGGCACCCCACCCTGAAGCCGTTAAAAAAAGACAATGTTAGGGTTTTTTTATTCCTACAAATAAAAATATAGGGCTTGGATTTTTTATATAGTTTTTAAGTAACCTTTATTTTGCTAGAAAACTTTTTTTTGTTATAAAAAATTGTACAAAATGGCGCCGGACAAAATGATTTCCCGGAGGACTGCAAGAAACAGTTTTTGGTGTGGAGGTGTGGCCAGTGCCCACACTCCTGGGAGGGTCATTCCACGCGAAGTCGGACACTTTTCGGAGTAACATTTCGGATTTTGGTGCAACTTGGATATGTTGTAGCCTTTAGGGGTATATATACATATCTCAAAGGATTTTTCGAAATGTCAAAAATTGTGGATGTTACAGCTCTTTGAAATATAGTGTTTACTATTTTTCCAAAAATTATAACTCTGGAACTAATAAACTGATAAAAATGACCTTTCGGGTGCTTACAGTGAAGATATAAGAGTACCTAATAAAAATTATTTCACTTAATAAAAACGAATATTTGACCATTTATTTAGCAATTGTTCTTAACAAATGCAATTTTATAATTGAAGGCACCTTTTTAAAAATTTGGAAAAAATAGGAAGATAAAGCCCAGTTTTCCCTCTTTACGAACGCGTTTCGAAAGGCGTTTTAAACAGATTTTAGACAGTCAAACAGGTTTTAACCTTATGACAAACAACGTAATATTCAAGAAGTACGGTTTCCAAAGATGATCACTAATAAACTTCTAACACGTTTGTTGCACACAATTTTATGCGATGTAGGACTCATTTGTCTCATACAATTTTCTAAAAAATCAGCAAGTATTATATGCCATAACTATTATAACCGCACAAGATCGTTAAAGTAGATTGATATTACAGGTTCATTGCCACACCACAAAATTGTAATACAGGAAGTATAATGTATATGTAATGTATTATGTCTTGTATCGCAACAGACACAGCAGAAGGAAAGATTTACGAGCATATGTTTACTGGAATTTTTTTACTCGGAATTACATTGCCTATCAGATATTAAGAGCCTTCTTTTTTAATCCAGCGACCAATTCACAGCAGCGCCTTCCCGGATCCATTTATGCCATTACTTCGAGAAAACGATCGGTACCAGTTTGAATCTCCCGGTAGGACTTACTCCATAAAACGTTGCTACGTAAATATATTTATAATGAATATTTTAGTACTGTAATGTTTGACAACAATAATTAAGAAAAACAGGTCCCGGTCAGGTAGAAATTTGAGTTAGAGTAAGTGTAGAAAGAGTCAGGTCTATTGCAGATATAAAAGAAGTCATACGAAAATAGGAACTGGTATGTAAGTATTGAATTGAAAATAAATATGTAGATAAGAAATAATTTAGGTAATTGAATTTATATAAATAGATACACGGTAAGTATTTAGTTTAGGATAAGTAGGTAAATATTATGTATAGATTTAGGATGTCAGGTTTCATAGGCTATTAATAATGTATTACATAATAAGATTAATTAATTTTATAAGGATCATTAAAGTGTAACTATTACTTTGGGACATAGTTCTGCTTTGTTTTAAAGTTTTATACTGAAGAATGTTTTTCGTTTTGTGATATTTATGCAAAGATACATTAAATAAACATACAAATACAAAATAATCCAGAACATCATTGAAATGACTTCAAGACTCAGATGTGCCAAAAAAATATTCTGTATTCTTGGATCTCCTCACACGTTGGTATCAAGGCAAATGAAGACGCCGACGCAGCAGCAAAGCAAGTAAACTCCAACCCCAGCGCATCCACTACAATTCTGGGACCTGGATTCTACAAGGATCTTCAAAAGTACTTTATAAAAGCTACAGCAGAATCATGGACCGACGAATGGATTAATTCAAGACTTACCACTATACACCAAGTCCACAAGAATATAAGTGATATCAGCCCGGCTATGTGTCTGAACAGAAAAGACCAGGTTACACTGACAAGAGTAAGAATAGGCCACACGAACTGGACACACTCCTACCTGATTACCAAAACCGAACCAAACACCTGCGATTGCTGCGACGTACAAAACTCTGTTAGTCATATGTTAACCATTTGTCCTAAGTACAGTAAGAAAAGAGCAGAACATAAGCTACAAAATTCACTAAATATGTATGTTATAAAAAGAAGACACATGTGAAAAAGTTCTAGCCTTCCTAAAGGACATTGGACTCTGCAGCCTGATTTATATTCGCCACACCAAATTGATTTCCACCGTGGTCACTAAATACCTTAGAAGGTGCAAGTGATCTTAAATTAGCAATAAAAAAAAACATACAATTAACGTGATATTGTAATTTTTTTCTAACACTTATCAAACTTTTAGAACTGCCATTTTCCAAGGTGGTTCTATCATTCTGGGGCGCACCTTGCATGGAGGCAGGATAATTTAATTCCTATTGCGTATAATTAAATATTTGTATATAATGTAAACACTGTGCAAATGTTATGTAATTTTATGAGTTGATGAACGAATTAAACTTTACTGAATAATTGATATCAAGAGCTTGTTCATTTGTACGGTGACACCCTGTATATTATGTTTGTGAGTAACAAATGACGAGCATGCACATGACCGATCTGCTCTTATTCATCTGGTGGACGTCAATTTGGAAAGGTGTTTTCCGGGCGCTATTCAACGAACGACAATACGTCGTTTCACAATCACACGACCTAGCTACAACGTTGAATGACGTTTGCACCACTTGCTCATTCTCTTCCGCGAAAAATTCGCATTTAAGCTATTGTCTTGCGTTTCCTAGAACAGTGATATTAATAATTTTACTAGACCATCTCTGACACAAGGCCATACGAAATATTATTCGCCATTCTCACGAGATATCTTTCAGGGTCGAAACAACTTCTGTTACAAGTACTTTTGAATAAAGAATTAAACACAAAAATGACTTATCTTTTCAATAATTTTATGTATTTCTAGCGTCATTTTTTTATAATTTTATGTATCTTTAGCGATATTTTTCACGTGTCACACCTGTATTTTCGCGTTACATGCAATTCTAATCAGTCTCGAAAATTATCAGCATACTCAGACATTACGAACTGTGTTAAGGTCGGGGGAATGAAATGTCGAATACTTGTTCGTTATTCTCGAAAAGTCAGACATACGAAAATTCTACGGAAAAGTGAGTTAAAATAGCGATCAAACGAGGAGTGATACAGAGTACAGCATTTAAGTAAAAATATAGGTACATCGAATACCTTTGTTATGTTTAGAATTAGGAAATATAATAATAGGACGAAAATTCTTGTCAAAACCACTGTTTCCATTAGTACATATTTCTTTTGTGCAACCATATCTTCATTTAACAGTTGCGTTGAAGAAGAACAAAAGAAATATGTAACGATGTATATGTGTTTATGTCCATATTTATTCATACATATCGAATAATATTTTATATGAAAAATTTTAATATGAAACAAAAGGAAATAAATACCTGAAAGGCAAGTTCATTCAAACATTTCAAAGAAATGAGGAAGACACGTATGTACATATGTACGTGTGTTTAAATGTGTTTAAATGAACGGTAGATACATATTATTATGTAAGTACATATTGCTGAATAAGCTCTTTACTCTTTTTTATCTTGGGTACCTATCAAAAATATTACATATAAAAAATATTAATATTTCTTGTAAATTATATATATATATATATATTATATTTTTTATATGTAATATAATTAATAATAATTAATATAATTATAATATTTCTTGTAAATTATATATATAAAATTTACAAGAAATATTAGAAATATATATATTACATTTGATTTTCGAAACAATCATAATTATTAGTAATTACATTCGTAGAAGCTACCATATAGTAGTATCTTGTGAAAAATAAGGTAGGAAAAATAAGCTAAAGTCGAAGAAATGAAAAGAAAAGAGGTTATCACGTAAATGAGGAAGAAGGAAAGAAACGCAGAGAATCTCAGCTGCTGAAGAGCGAAATAACGAAATTGAAGACTAGGAGCGAAAACGTTTATGGAAGAAAGTTGAAAACAGGACACTTGCGAAAAGGTTATGAAACATATTTTTACGAAAAATGTATAGAAACAGTTAATTTTATTATATCTACTATTACCTTAAGAAGGCCTTGTCTATAATACCAATAACCCAATTTATTTAATAACTTAAAAAGATGATCGATAATGGATGTGCAAAGGTAAAAGTCATTACTCCAAGTACATCGATAAATGGGACAGCAGACTGAATGTATTTGTCAATGTAATTTCACATAAAACAACCAAGTTACATTTAAAACTTCATTTAAATGAAAAATTAAGAAGGCACGCGTTCTATGCGGTCAGCACCTCACTCAAATATTTTTACATATGAATAGAATTATTTATTTTCATACCATCATATTCTTATTTACTCGTTAGTACTAGCATTTAATATAATTCGTTTTAAAATGATAATACTGATCTCGAACATTCAGGCATAATGACCTTGGGAAAAATGCTCTTTTAAATAATATAGGTATATATATATTCCCCTCCAAACTGAGCAGTTGGCATGCAAATAATTTTTTTATAATTTCAAATATAACGATGATGTTAAAAAATATACTTTGAAGTATACCTATGTATACCTCATTTTCCACAGGCTGATTCTACAAACCAGGATAGAGTAGAACAGTGTTTCCCAACCTTTTTGGAGTCGCTACCCCCTTTTATAATATTCAAATAACCTGCGACCCCCCCCCCCCCCATATAAAGTAAAGTAAATTTAATAACGTAAAGAAAACACATTAAAAATAGGTATTTCAGATTATAATTTTAACTTAATAATAGCTATTAAAAAAAAATACCACAAAAATCATGGCGACCTCATCGAAAACACTTCGCGACCCACTTGGGTTTCGCGACCCACCGGTTGGGAATCACTGGGGTAGAAAGTCGAATATTATGATAAGGACCAATTTTTCGTTACATAATTTTTTCTTGTTTGCGACGGTATACGAGTACTATGCACTTGCCTCCTTTTTAATAGAACCACTGTTTCTTTTCACATAAATCGATTCTTCACAGCATTTTGTATAACAATTGTAATATCAGCCTTTTTACAAAACGCCGCGTTTTTGTCGAAAAACACCTTTTCACCACAATTAGGTTGAGGAAGCGTAGCCCTTTCTGTAATACTTTTATATACAGTACTGAAACTATTTATTGCGTCACCCCCAAATCCACGACCTATGAAACAATCCTCATGATTGAGAAAGTAATTGCCATCCAACTTATTTTAACCAAGATATCGAGCACTGTAACATGCCTAGTCAACAATCGCGCAAAAGTACATTCCGAATACTAATACTAAAAGAAGTAGAAGTGAATACGTGCTAAATATTCGAGTGATGCAATAAATATTCCCGGTACTGTATATTAACATGTAATATATAACATTTTAATACTTTTTGTTGTTGAACTTTTCCATTACATTAAGGCTGGAGATCTGTAGCCGCATTACAAAAAGGCTATGGTTCCTCAGCCTAATTGAGGTAAAAATTTTGTAAAGTGACTGATTTTTTGATAAAGAAACAATTTTCATCTTAAAATGATATTTATTGGATTACATAGCACTGATGTGCGTGACTCCAGTTGTCCCGTAAAAAATAAAATTTTTTTCAACAGATAACCCGAAACGTCGCATTACAACTAAATTCACGAATATAACGGCCACATAAATTAACTAATAAAACCAAAAAAATATTTAAACTGTAACGGTGAAAGTTTTAAACACTTGCTACAATAAAGTACTTTTCTAATATAAGGTATGAAATATCTCGTGAACTAGTTTGCTCCCAGTGGCCATACCTTAATACTGTTATTCTAGATTTATGTAAAAAAAGGAATGGTTCCATTTATAACAGAGTACAATTTATATATACTTGCATCGTTGCAGCTAGGAAAAATATGATTTCATGAAACCACAATCCTCATCATGACATTCATATTTTCCTTCTATCCACGTATCTTCGCTTAGACAAGACCTACAACTTGCCCTTTCTACAACAAGCCCCTACGCCACGAGCAAACAAATTGCGCGATAGCGTCGGTTAGTATGCATCAAGCAAAAATCAATTTTTGCCATGAAGCCGAAAGTTAGAGCCGTCACCTAGTGACCCTACCGTGTCTAGCGGAGCCAGGCACTGTTTATAGATTGCTTGGCGTGCTCGACGCGGTTGCTATAGTCCGCGGACGAGCTTTCCACCTGTGTGCCACCTTCCGTTGGCCCGCAGAAATCTCGAGGGTTGTATCAACGGAGTCGATCGCGGTTAGTCACGCGGCGAGCTGCCCCCCGTGTCCCCTGTCCTGATTGAGTGCTGGGAAAAATGGGAAAACTCTTGTCCTCGAGGACGCCTGAAAACACTCGACAAAGAGTCCACTCGGGTGTCGGTTGACAAGCAGAGAGAACCGGCCGTCTCGCTGATAGGGGAGAGTGATCGTGATCAGTTGGAGTGGACAAACGTCAGAAAGGCGATTCGAGGACCCGGAAGAGGCTCGAAGAGGGATGTCTGAATGGGTGGTGTCTGTTCGTGTCGAGGTCGCGGCAGCCAGGTCAACGCTGGCTCGATCCTTGACCGTGTGATCAGCCAAGCGAGCGACGAGGACCAATGCCTGCTGTACCGCCTCGCCAATTACAAGAAGGGTGGCGAGCTGATAGAGTCGTACGGCAAAGGCGGCCAGGCGGAGGTGGAAAAGTTGATCAGGGAACAATTCGGGGTGCTGATGTACGGCGACGGGAAGGGCCAGGTGATTAATCGGGCCGAATACCTACGGTGGAAATTCCGTGATCTCGAGCAGGTTGTGCTGCCGATCGAGGCCTCCCTGTCACGGTTCGATCCTTTGGCACAATGGAACGATCACGAAGCATGCTGGCAGATGCAATACAGAGGCTCGCTCGGGGAGACCCTCCTCCATGTTCTGATTATATGCGATACGAGGGTACACACGCGAGTAGCGCGTATCCTGCTCAAGTGCTTTCCACGGCTGGCTATTGACGTTGTCGAGGGCGAGGAATACCTCGGAGCTAGTGCCCTCCATCTAGCGATCGCCTACAATAACAACGAGCTGGTGCAAGATCTCGTCGAGGCGGGCGCGATAATTTCTCAGCGGGCCACCGGCAGCTTTTTCCTTCCCAGGGACCAACAGAGAACCAACCCGGCGAAGAATACGGATTACGAGGGATTAGCTTATTTAGGAGAGTACCCACTAGCCTGGGCGGCTTGCTGCGCGAACGAAAGCGTCTATAACCTGCTCCTCGATTCCGGCGCTGATCCTGATGAGCAGGACTCGTTCGGGAACATGATTCTACATATGGTGGTGGTTGGCGATAAATTGGTGCGTATCTTTCCTTTCAATTGCCTTTGGATGATGATGAGCTTTTTTGTACCGCACTGTGGAGTATTTGCAGTAGGTAATACACGTTGTACATTCTTTACAATACCTACAGCGTTCCACGCATATAACTTTAGAGTTTGGACAAAGTAGAAGCTAATTACTAATTAATAATTAAGGTGAAGTGTAATTGTTAATTCAATTAGAAATTACTTTCTGTAATGATTAATTACCACTGACCTTAATTACGATCGTAATTGACAAATGTAATTGTGCAGAGCAATTACAATTACATTGTTAGTGTAATTGTTCTGCAATTATACGTGGCTATTATATAGGTAATTGAGGTCAATAAATATTAACGATTAGAAAAAGTAATTAGTAATTGAATTCACAATTACATTTCAATCGTAATTAGTGATTAGTAATTAGATTAAATTTTGCCCAATTCTGTTATAACGTGGGGGTGTAATTTTAAAACGACTCGAGATGCTTTGAGTTATGCTAAATCAAATACAATGGGTTATAGCATGTAGTGAGGACGTTAGGCAGGGGTGTTGAAATGATTGGAAATTTCAAGTAATGAATTAAGTTAGGTTTTGATGATAAATAATAATTAACGAGCAAAGTTCGTTGATTCCTTCTCATTGGTCATATCAAAATAATTATGTAATTAGCAGAATGGAAACTTCACTTTTTGTTAGAATTAACAGAGAGAACCGTTCATTTAACCCGTTATAAATTATAGAAGCTGCCTCGCGTAGCTATGCCAAGCTGTGAAACGGTTGAAGGTAGAGGAAAATTTCATGAGGTGAAATTGAATGGGTTTGGATTCTCTGTGTACATTCCGACATTCCTGTTATGAATTTACGTGCATACGCGCAGTTGCGAAGCGTAATTGCAATTTGTTTTTTAACAGAACTCTATATTTTTCAGGGCACTAACGATATATGTGGCCCTTTTTTTCTCTATTCTCCACGAAATAGTATCAAGAAACTTGTGTCTAATATTTTAATTTCAATTTTGAAAAGCAAAGGATAATCTTAATATGACTAGTGATATAATAAATAATTTGGCATGAATATCCAAATTTTTCGAGAGAGACATTATACACAAATCACAATACATTCTTTACAGATAAAGGGATTTCAGAATTGTGAAAGCCACTTTAAATTTTCTGAATGGAATTATGCACTCTTTCAGGAAAGACAAAAACTGTGACCTACATTATTCGAAATAACACAAGGTTATTTTGGCTATTTTATATATATTTTCCGAAAATATTCTTTTCTAAATTCTTAAAACATTTGACTCCAGGCTTTTCGAAGTGCAATGACATTTGGCACATTTTACTTTTAGTACAGTGCTGGAAGTAGGCATGGAGATTAGGGTGGCCTCTATTTTCAACCCGCTATTTCTTTTGCTCTCACCCTCTAATATAGTTCCATTCCATAAAAAAATAGTCCCTAAAAAAGATTATTGCAATCGGACAACAGGAAAGGGTGCTGACCAGGCCTTAAAGTTTAGAATTCATCAATGATTTGAATTTGAAGAATTTCTCAAAAATGGTACGCCCTATCGAAAGTTTGTTCAAATAATATTAAAAGAGCATTCAATTTTCTACAATTACTGTATACATAATTTTTTCGTGCTTCCAACTATTTTTTAGATAATAGCATTTGAATATAGAGAGGTCCGCACTACGCGCGTATAGACAATACGTCACGCCGTACATGTGGGACGCGCGAAGTACGGACCTCTCTATATTCAAACAATATTATCTAAAAAATGGTTGGAAGCACGAAAAAATTATATATACATTAATTGTAGAAAATTGAATGCTCTTTTAATATTATTTGAACAAAATTTCGATAGGGCTTATGATTTTTGAGAAATTCTTTAAATCCAAACTATCGATGAATTCTAAACTTTAAGGCCTGGTCGGCACCCTTTCCTGTTGTCCGATTGCAATTAACTTTTTCAGGGGCTATTCTTTTATCAAATGGCACCGCTCTAGAGGGTGAGAGCAAAGAAATACAAAAAACAAATTTCGACACGTATAAATAAGGGCCACCCTAATGGACATATGATCACATTATGTAAAAAACTGACAAATGTAGCTGTATAATACACATTAAATCTATTCTAATGCCAACAGGTTATCAAAACTTGACAAAATACTATGTTTATTATCGCATTATTTTTCAACTTTGTTGATCGTAAAATTATAGAAAACACTCGAGGTATATTTAAATAATAATCCATTGCTCTAAACGCTAGTAGGTATTGTAGAAATATGTACTTCCCAATTTATTGTTGTAGCATTAGTTAAGTAATCAAGCATCTTGATGACGTCATTTAGCCATTTAACCAGTCCCCATTTAACACCTCCTGTACCATAAAAACATATAAATATTTCTTAGAATACAACATTATTATCGTCTCCACTTAGCTCATTCAAAATCTAAGCCCCCGAAGAATCTCAAATAAATTCAAACGCTGTACGAGCCATCCTAAGGTTAATCCTTAGACGACAGAGACGGAGTCCATTTTGATTTTTGACCTACAGTAGAATTTCCTTCATATAATCCTCAGAATAACCTTTTGCAGTGGCTTTCGAACTTACCACTGTCTAAAATTCTTATTTACTTAGACCAGAGACGCTAACAAGCGATCAGTAACATAAGCACTATTGAGCGGGTTGAAACGGACCCTGGATCCGTCAGCTGAGGATTAAACAGGAGCATGGTGACCTGATTTAGTCGATTTTTCCTGAAACACGTCCACATCCTCACTAAATCGAGTACAAAAGCGCGGCTGTATAACGTAGGACATGTTCGGGTATGCTCTTCGTCATCCGAAGCTTCCTGCACGCAATGGGATCGTGAATGCGGCCGGACTGACCCCATTGACGCTCGCTTGCCAGCTGGGTCGCGCGGAGGTCTTTCGGGAGATGCTGGAACTGTCTGCACGGGAATTCTGGCGCTACAGTAATATCACCTGCTCGGCGTACCCCCTCAATGCACTCGACACGCTGTTACCTGACGGCAGAACAAGTACGTCGTAATGCTAATCGAATTACACGGTTTTGAGAATCGTCGTCCCCGGAGTTCGTCGTTCGGGAGCATGCTGAAGTAGCCACTCACTTTGTGACGTGCCTTCGTATAATTGTCAGGGCCCAAGGGCGAATCGTCCTTAAGTAGCTGTCAAGTAGACCTCCTAATGCAATATAACCGACCCTACCCTCCTCTGATCTAGATCGGCGTTTCTTGATGAATTCTCCACGTTACGAACTGCTTTCTTATTCTTCTTCGTCTGTCACATGATGATACTTTATTGAGAGGCGTGGTGGGGGAAAGGAGGGAAACAAAATAAATGCGAGTACGTACTAGAACTTGCGCGACCGTTGCAGGGGAAAAGGAGAACACTTGGAGAGTATGTGGCTGACAAATACGTATTTTTTTATTTCATGGTTAAGCTGCAGTTTTGTTATCTTTTATACCTGTGATGTAGTTCAGTGTGACGTTGTTGATGTTTTTTTTCTCATACATATACATTGTCGTTTATAAGTATTAAGACCAGAGTTCGAAAGAGTTCTGGAACTTTTCAATAGGTTCTATTTGAAACATGGACTGTGGAACTTTTTTAAAAATGTTCTCACGTTATAAGTTCCCGTGAGAACTGATAAAGTAAAAGTTCTTGAAAATAAAAGTTCTAATTGGAATGTAACTTATAAAATATAAAAATAAAAAATTCTCTATAACAGGAACAGATATTTTGTTCATCAATATTAACAAAGTTCTCAATCATTGTAACAAATACTGAATACTATTCAATGAATAGTAATACAACAATAATAAATAATTACTGCAGTTAAAGTGATATTCCGAATGTGTTATTTATTTGTAATATTTACTTACGTAGATAATTTCTATGCAGATATAGAATTTTTCTGTATTTTGGTTCATGTAAGTTATAAAAAATGTTATTTAGTTATTATTCTTGACAAGTTCTCTTTTCTGTTCAACACTTCTTAAGAAACTATTAATTACTTATGTTATGATTTTCATACCTTTTATTAAATAAACACGTAGAATATGATATTATATTGTTAAATAAAACTAGTACCTAATAGTTTAGTACTTTTCTTTATCTTATGGAACCTTTTTTTTATAAATGTTCTAATGTAAGTGTTTCCATGGAACTTTTATTATATAGATCCTTAAATATCTGTTCCACGAGAACACTTTCTAAAGAAGTTCCTAAGGGTAACATTTCTTTCAATAAAAAGTCTACAGGAACAGATATTTTCTTAAACAAAATATATAAGTTCTAACAGAATTTTTTTAAAAATAAGAATTCCAGAACTTTTTCGATCCCTGATTAAGACACCTGCTGTAGTTGCACAAAATGTGATATTTGGTATAGATTGAATTCTTTTCATTGCTTTTATTTTCTGGCTTTAATTCAAAACACTAAATGAAGCAAAATTTATTTTTTAGAGTTCTTTAATAAATTTGTAGTGTTTTTCACAATTATTTCGCACAGATTAGGTGTCCTAATACTTATGAACAACAGTATTGTCATTTTGGGGGGAAACCTACCAGGGTTGTTTAAAAATTTAAGTGTCGAATTATGATTATTTGAAGAATTTGAAGAGTTTGCAAGAATTTAAACAGGTGAAGATATGTAGGTGCCAAAGTTGGCGAATATAGAGAATAAATTAACACAGAACTGCCAAGTTACAAAGAGTGACCCAAAAATGAGGCCTTTTAACCTCTTTTTAGTCCCAAGATTTTGCATCTGAATTTTGTGCCAAATGATACCTTATGATGAGATACAAATTACAACAAATATTCAAGTTGAGGTGATAATTAGTTTCTGAGATATGGGAGGTCAAAGCAGTGAAAATTCGTTAACGCGTCAGCCCACACAGGGGGGTTGGTGACTGCTAACAACGAATTTGAACTTATATTTTCAAAACTCACGAAAAAAAATCAAAATCAAGAAATATAAATGTCTGTGTAGTGGGTGCTTTTTTTAATATATCGTCCACCATATTGAATCGGCTATTGTGAGTTTTGCTAACTGCTAACAACGAATTTGAACTTAAATTTTCAAACCTCACAAATAAAAATCAAAATCAAGAAATACAAATGTCTGTGTAGTGGGTGCTTTTTTAATATATCGTCCACCATGTTGAATCGGACATTGTGAATGTTGAAAATCTAAGTTCAAATTCGTTGTTAGCAGTCAACAAAACCCCTGGAAATAATTGTTTAAATTATCGAACTGACATAAAAGTCCGCACATCGAAGCGTATGGGCTGACGCGTTAACGAGTTTTCACTACTTTCACCTCCCATATCTTAGAAACTAATTGTCACCTCAACTTGAAAATTTCGTGTGATTGATGTGTTATCATAAGGTATTGTTTCGCATAAAATTCAATTGCAAAATCGTGGGACCAAAAAGAGGCTATTTCTTGGGTCACTCTTTCCTTTATGCCCTTTCACCATTTGATGTTCATACCATAATACAATTACATCTCCTTGTATTAATTATTTTTTAAGCGGTCGGGCTATTGCATATAAACGTCTGCAGCATCAGTTTCATTGCCATTTAACAATAATGGGTAATATCACACTAATTCCTCTGAAGTCCCAAGAAAATTTTGGTCCATGTGAACTTGAATGAGAACTTTTTGTGATTATCACATTTTTTATCACCCCACATAATTGCATACGAGAAAAATTTAATATTAAATCGGCAGAACAATGATGATAAAATACTTCCACGTTTTGTGTTGTTTCGTTCTGAAAGCATTTGCGGTACTCGTATTCCCAATTTTTCAGCATGTCCAATGTTATGTAAATAGCAGATTGTTGTTGATTGTGATACACTATATTTCATTGCCAATTCTCTGAATGTTACACGTGGATTATTTCCGACTGTTGGTTTCGATGTAGCATCACCGAAATTAAATGGGCGGCTTTACTGAGCTTCACATTTGATATTGGTGCATGAAAATCAGCACGAAATTTTTTAAATCAATTTCTGCATTTGCCAATCAGTAATTGTGCCTCTCCTGAATACGATATAAATTTTATGCTGCAGTTTGTGTAGCATTATTCCTTCATTGGAGCTCCAACAATATTACATATCGACGCTGCTGCTGCTGCTGCATGTCACCAATTTTTTAAATTCAAATATATGTACAGTATAGATTTATCCTTTCTACAAATGTTGGTAGGTATGATGCAGTTTTATGCAATAAGATTTTATTCACAGGGACACAAATATTCGTTAGCAGTCAGAATTCAAAATTATTCACTTAAAACATTTTTTTTCTAGTAACTAGAATGAACGTTTTAGCACGTTAAAAAACAGTTAAAGAAAATGGCGTACATTGACTCTTCCACTTGTTTAATTAAGTCGGACTAATATGAACATTTACTACAACGACATTCTCTCTCAAATCAACCTCTTTGTGTATAGGTACTGTTAGTCAGATTACGCATCCATTACCATTTACTTCTTTAAATTATCATATAATGTAACTGTGGGAAAAATTGGCTACGTATATTAAATCTTCATAAAAGTACATTTTATAATATTTTTTAAGTTATTTTGCGTCTTTCCTGTGCTTTACACAGGATCTCATTGATTCTCCCTTTAAGTCTCTACCTTTCCCGCCTTGTGGCAGATAAAGATCTCTCTCCCCATTTCTTCCGCTTCCTTTTGCGTGCAAATATTTGATATTCTTCTTTCCCCTTTTTCGACTTCAACAGGTTCTTCATTTTCCTCTCTTTCCTTAAAGTTTTAATTATTGTCATTCAATTATGTTGCGTTTTTCAACATATATAATACTATTAATAATATCGAACGCCTGCAAAGTCCGACATTAAAATCATTGTGTTAGTAGGTATTTTTGAAAACATCACTTATAAAAAAAAGTCCCGTTATTAGGAGATTCCTAAGATTACAATTTTTTGAAACTTTTGAGCAAAAATGATATTTTTTCCTATCTAGTTACTAACTCAACAAGCCACCTCATTACTCGACAGATTTTTTTGTTATTCAATACAACATCCAAAAAACTACATATATATTCCTGAACCTTTTAATAATATTATTAAAATACAATTTAGTTATAGTAAGTAATGTCAGATTTTTATATTAAGCATACTTATATTAAGCAGATTTATATTAAGAATAATTAAGTTAATAAATGTAATGTCATTTATATTTTACTACACTGTTCAACTCATTTATTTATTTGTCGCGTTTAATTAATATAAACAAACAAATGATTAATAAAGGGAATGAAGTGGGTAATGACGATATTAATTCCAATTCTTTAAGATTATAACAAGCAACTGAACCCGACACTACAATACAAAGCCTTATGGTATCAAAATATTAGTTTTGCGTGAAACATTTATCGGATTTATCTGCGAAAAAATTACGCAGTTTAGTCGTAATTTTTATTAATCAAATTATTTTTCCCATCCACAAGATAATTTTTCAATCCCTTTAAAATTGATCTCCAGCCTCTGGGAATGTATAAAGTTCAGAATACCATTGCCAATGTCCTCTGCTCATTAACTTTTCGCGATGTAAAAGCTGATCCAAATGCTAATAAATAAAGGAACATCAAAGGGGAAAGATTAGTAGGGTACGGTGAATGCTATGTCTCAACTTTAATCTCTAAAAGTTCATGAATCATTTATGCGTGACCCAGCAGTATCAGGCAGACGAACTAATTTTCCGTCGATTAGGGAGGGTTGTTTTTCAATAAATTTCTGCTTGACTGCATCATACAGTGAACAGTGGTTCCCTACATTCATCCTTTTTTTTATCCACTAGAACCTTACAACTCTATTTAAAGTAGGGCTTCGCATACCCGACAGACATGGCAATCCTTTTACACCAACCAGATATTAATAGTAGCCAGTGTTTCTCCTCATTTCCCTCGACCCAAGGAACAATCATATTTCGTACGTAATCGAACGGGAACTCAATATCTTCCGTCTAATTTCCATGAAATTCGTCTCGCATGGAGGCGATCGCACCCGCGCCAAGCTGTTCTGCATTTAAAGAGCGCCTAGGCAATCGGACTTGTGCCAAATTGTATCGAAGTTTCCGCCGCTTTCGAACCAGTGTAAAGTGGATCTGTATGCACCATCGACGAATTTTCTAGACGTTCGGGGTGATTCATAGGGCCTGAGGTTCCACCATCCTGCCGTGGAAGACGGTGTGCGAGGATGGCGGGAGCAGGGAGGGTGGCAGAGCAAGCGGAGGGGAGGGCGTAAGAAGGAAGACAAGGGAAAAGGGGGTCGTTGCAGGATGCAATTACGGCCATTTAACGAAGTTTCGAGATTAGCCGCGGACGCGGAGTTGGGTGCTCGCGTTTCATTTAGTTTCGGAATCCATTATCCCTTCAGCCATCCCTCTCCTTGCTGTCCTCTCCCCTGCCCCCTGCGCCGCCACCCTCGTTTCCCTACCACGGGCGTCTTTGCCACTACGCGAATGTCATCCGATGGGCTCCAACGACGGCTGAGAGACGAGACGAACGAAGTAACCGGTGGGATGAGGGGTAACCCGGTGCCGCCAGTATATCAGAAGGGGTGAACTTTCAGCTTACTCCTTCCTACGGGCACGCTTAATTACTCTAAGCCAAGGCCAGCCACCCAGGGTCCGTCAGTTAGTTAGCCAACCAGTTCGCCAGTGAGTAAACCAGTCGGCTACCCCGCCGTGTCAAGACTCGCTCCTCTCTTTTTCTCCATTCACTGTTTTCTACCCCTCTCGCCTGCTCCAGCTTTTTCATCGTTAGAGACGATGAAAATATATAAAAAAAGAGGGAAAGGAAACGGGAGGAGAAGAGGGGATCAGGGAAGACTCGGCGCTGAGCGATTCGGTTTTGAGGAACGGTATAATTCCACCCGTAGAATCTTTCGAGGTTTTTCGCGTCCCTCTGCCACTCTTCCTTGCGCTTTATTCTCACCCCTGGATCCCCCAGTCGAGATAAGTTTTTGCGCCCGTCACCCTTGTCTCGTCTCCGACCCCTCCTTCAAGGAAACGTTATATATACTTGCAGAACGGGTGCAGGGTGAGATTTCTGAGGAAATTCGAAGAAACAACTGGAGGGAAGGATAAGAGGCTGGTCTACTGGGAAAATAGTATTTCACGGGTTAGCTGTCGCGGAAGAAAAAATGCGGAAGCTGGCTGCGTGGCGACGCGAAATTGGTCCGATAAAATTTCTGACGCCACCCCTTTGTATCGGGATTCAGTGGAGATCCATCGAGCGCGCGCGTTTATGGTTGACGACAGAGGTCTCTGATATAATCTGCAGCTCTATTACATCACTGCCGATCGACTTTTGATGTTCCCTGATGGGATTAAGCTCGGAAAGATAGCTTAAATCGATTACGAGGACACGGGCGGCCGCCTGCCTCCACTAAAACGTTAATAATTATCTGAGCAGAGCACTTAGGGATGATTATCAGCGATAACGGGGCAGCGGAGCGGCAAAGGCGAAATCGTTATTCAACTTCTCGGTTCAACGTCCGTTTTTGCGTACTGACCTGTCGTCGCGTCGATCCAGGCCGAGGGGGTGGGAAGGGGACAACAACGGGCCATCAGGGAAAACTTCTCGGAGGTCTGCCCCCTAGAGTTAGATATAATTACGAGTTGCGGCAACGACCATGCACAGTAAGTCTGTCGTGTGCGTGAACTTCGGGATCCCTGTCATCCAGGCCTGGGATTTTGTCACGTGAAATCGGAGATCGGACGGTCGAACGTGGCCAGTTATTCTTGGATGCATATTTTTCACAATTCTGAATCTTATGACTACAGGATGTCTCAAATGTGCACGATGTATGAAAAGTAATGGTTACCGCATTCAGGAGTAAATGTACAAGTTTGGTTCGGTGGATATTTGTGAGAAGAACTTGGGACAAAATTGTGTGTGACATTGAAAATTAATGTTAAATTTTTTCTCGTCAACGTGCTGTACTTCAATGAGGAGAAGAAAAGGTCAAATGAAACCGAGTGCTGCAAACGCAAGTTTTTTGACAAATGTCCACCGATCCAGTGGTGTAGGTCAGGGATGGCGAACCTGTGGCACGTACGAAAATTTTACTGACACGTCATTGAGTTATAGGTGATTTCATTAATATCTGTATATGAATCTAAAAATGGCGTCAATCACTCGCAGGATTTTGTTATGATATAAAACATTTGCATCCAATGTACAACAGCAAAATTTCATTAATAAATAATTGATATTGATTTCTATACGACAATATGTAGGTCAAGTTATGAGTTCATTCTTATGAAATTCTATGTTAATTTTTAAATTTGTTTAAAAAAATTCTGCAATGATTCATTTTTTATTAATTTTTTTCCCCCATTAAAAACTGGTCGGCACGTCAGCAATTCGATGAATATTATTTATAAATTTTTGGCACGCGCAGATAAAAAGGTTCGCCACACCTGGTGTAGGTGTAGATTCATCTGTGAAAGCAGTGTCCATTACTTTTTATACACCCTGTACAAGAGTAGGTTCAACTAAATGGAACACTTAAAGAGAATGGAAAGGCTCATTAATGTTGTGGAAGATTGAAGATCGTAGAGGTGAAACAATATTTCTGAATGCGATTGTATAGGGCGTTTCAAAACTCCATGTAAAATTTAAAAAACACCGAAGGAGGGGTAGATAGAGTTTAGTAATGATATGGAAAATTGAAGATCATTTGTGTTCAAACCTGTATACAGGATGCTGCAAAATTAAAATTGGTAATTTCAATACTTAATAGAGTTTATGAAAAGGAAAGATTTATACAATGAAATACTGTTTATATAAAAAAGAGTAGATCGAACTTTAAGTAACGGACATTAAGTAATGGACCACATACAAGGAAGTAAAATAGTCTTACTAAAATACATGAAATTAAGGGGGCACACCACTGTGACGGTCAGAACAGTAAGCCGCTTTTAAGAAATTTTTTCAGGAATAATTTAGTTCTCATGGAAAATTTTTATTATCTACCTTTAATACAATATCTTAAGAGACTATAAAACAAAATAAATAGAAAAACATGCATAAATTTTAATATATTAATTAATCTTCTAGACACCTCGTGCGCACTGGTCGAATGTGTAACTGTGGAACAGCAGCTCCGAAATCAAATTTCACTTTATTTTTTATAAACTATATGAGTGTAGTCTCCGTTGCGCGTACCGATTTCTCAAAAAAAAATTATTTTTGTAAAAATGGTGCGCTTTAGAAGAAAAGTTTTGAAACTCTGCGAGTAAGATTGACAGTTTTTCGAGCGTATTTTAAAGAATTTGTTTTCAATCAAAGAATCCGTACGTGCAACGGAAACTACACTCATATAGTTTATAAAAAAAATGAAATTTGAATTCGGACTTACTGTTTCATAGTTACACATTGGACCAAAGCGCGTGGGCGGTCTAGAAGATTAATATATATATATAATTATTATTATTATTATTATTACTATATTAATTATTAATATATTAAAATTTATGCATGCTTTTCTACTTATTTTTTTATAGTCTCTTAAAATATTGTACTAAAGGTAGGTAATAAAAATTTTCCATAAAAACTGTAAATTATTCGTTAAAAAAAAAATTAAAAACGGCTTACTTTTCCGGCCGTCACAGTGATGTTTCTCCTTAAAGATCAAACAAGCAAACGTATGTATGGTATTGCATTCGTACGTGTATATACAGGTTGTTCCACAATTAAAGATACAGGTTTTGAGTGGTTCATGGAACTTATAAAAAGAAATTAGAAATGAGATTGGGGCAACACGTACCACGCCGTTTAAAAGGGCGTTATTACACAACGGATACGTATAATAAACGAAACAAAATACAATTATAAGTATGAAAAACAGGATTAAAATCATATAGTTTGGTAATGCACCCTGTTCGATCGGCAGATACTCAAAGAATATAATTAATTAAAAAATTAAATAAATATAAACTATAATATTTATATAAATATAAGTATAAATTACTTCTCAGTCAACCGAATATCGAAGCTTGTACATATCACTTTCGTAAAAAATGTGATCTAAAAATATAAGCACACATAACCAACGCCGCTGAAAACAACATGTATCCACCTTGCATTACTCAACAACGTTACAGCAACAATTGGTTGTTAAAAAATTTAAATATCTGTGTAAAGCATTATAACTATTTATTGAAAGTTTCTTTGAGCTCAAATGGAAAAAAAATAAAAGAGTTATGACAAATATATAGGTATAAAAATTAAAATAAAATGATAAAATTTACTGTATTCTGTTGAAATACAAGTACACACAATGCCTCACAATTCTATAGGGTGACTGTACCTAATATCGCCAGCAAAAGTTAAATCGCTGTCAATTGAATAATAATTGATATTTGTGCATGCAATTTGCTTAAAAGTAAAGAGAAATTATTCATCTTTCATGTAGTATAAGTTAGAATCGTTGACACCCATAAATTTTTAATTAGGAATTAAAAAACGCAAGATATGCAAAAATCCGGTTCTGAAAAATGTGTACCTAATATCGCCTACTCAAGAAATATTGTTTAATTTATATACATATATGAGTTTTTAAAGTCATTTTCACACGTGCTTTTATTATTTCTTGCTCAATAAATTTTTTTATCCATCTTTGATTTCATTTTTATTAGAAAAATATAGAAATTTAAAAATATAATTTTTTAAAATATTTTATTTCTTATGTTCCGATGTACATATTGGAGAAATAAAGTTTATTTCAGTTGCTCCGCACATTTCGTGACCCCAACCTGTAACAAACATTACATCGAAACAATTGTTCTCTCATAGGCGGTATTGAAAACACGCATACTGCTAAAAGAAAAGCACTATTTTCATTACGAAAAATATTTTAATCGATTTCATTCCTTAAGTACATCATTAATTAGGTATTTCTAGTAGATATCCTTGCAATCACAGAATTATTAGACTTACCTTCTCCGAATGTGATGTAAAATTGTGGCATTCCAATAAATTTTTACACTATTAAGATTTTCTAAAATCCTTCCCTTTCTGTAATTTTTTATCACATGACGCTGCAATTACAGTATGTCTTCCTACATATGTTTAGGTACTAATTCAGTGCATAACTAATAAATTTTAGTGCTTACTTTGCGAGATGTAGAGAGTGGCGATATTAGGAACATGGGTGATATTCGGAGCATGGGCGATATTAGGAACATGGGCGATATTAGGTCACCCTACACACGTTTAATAGATATTCAATATCAATATACATTTAAATCAAGCTCATGCAGCAGGAAAAAGGATTACAATGAACGTATATCAGACAGTTAACTATTCCAGACATACTGGTCTTTTCTTGCTAGCTATGAGTACTTTATACAATAAAACAACAGTGCACAATAACTTACGTTTAGCGAATCAGCGTGCCAACAATTAGTAGGTAGATGGATATTTCTTGTTACGGATATGCTTTGTTTACATATCCCCTGGTACTTGTGGTTTATCCATCTCTCCCATTTCCAGATCATTTTCCTGAGTAATCATCGCGATTCCTTTTATTCCCAATCCTCCGATTGCTCCATTTCTCGTTATTTAAAAAGTTCAGATTTCTCTAACCATTGCAGGTACTTCTAGGAATATCTGGCTATTTAAACACTTCTTTGAAAACGCTGACTTCTCAGAGTAATACTCCACCAATTAAGAAACGGTTTCTTCTCTCAGAAAACATTAGTTTTTAGACTTAGGTATATTTCTTAACCCTCCGATCGCGAATGATTTAGCAATTAACCGAATGGCAGATGTAGAGTAATTAAATTCATACACATTGTAGAATGAAATGTTACATTCGTTTCTCATTTTGGTATAATCGAAAATCTTTATTTTCTTTTAGAAGCGATACTAATAAGAGTCCCTTGGCACTGGCGACAATTTGTTGAACGACAGTTTAGTTGCTCACGAGAAATGCATTGGCATTTATAGAAGCATGTACATTTAATGACACGTCTGTACAGTGACGTTTTTGTTTTGGCCTTTTAACAATAGAATACCGCTTGATCTATCTTTCTATAGTTTCTGATCATCTAACAATAGTAATGACCATACGCGTACTAGCAATAAAACTATCCTACACAATGGCAGTTGACTAAAAACATTCAGAATGTAATCCAATTTTTCAAAGCGATAATTTACTTGTACTCTATAATTGATCATTACGTAATTCTATGTACAGTGCAAATATTTCGTTAATTATATTGTCTATATTGTTAATTTGATCACTTTAGAAAAACGCATATAAAAAAAAATGGCGGTCGCAGTAAACGACATTAAACTTTTAGTTGACAAAGTACAGAAAAGATCAAGTGTGTATAATAACTTAATCACCTTAATTACATCCCTTACTACTCAGCAAATTCAAAAAAAAATTTACACTGCAATATATTCTATCTAGGTTATTTTTTTTTTAAATTTCCAAGGTAACCTTTAGTTTTTTTAAATGGAAACATATAATTATGTTTTGCCCATCTTTTGGGCATGCAGACAATTTAATTGTTTTTATTATTAGAACTTATATTGTATCCTACTTATCATTAAAACAAATATTAAAAATTTACTAGAAGTTTCTAGGAGACCATAAATATTGGCTCGCCAAGCCACATCAATTACTTGTAAGTTCGGTAATTTTTCACGAATTTTCATTCAATTGCATATTACATTACAAACGTCGAAGCAAGTTGTGAAAAATTTGTGCGTCATGATCTGAAATCTGCGGTTATTTTAACCCAGCTATTTGTGCATTTACAAGTCAACAGTTCTATAAAACCAGCATGTATTTTTGAAAAAGAGTTCACGGCCTTCAATTTTGCAGTTCTGTATAATCTTTCACTCATAGTGGATGTATCCAATATCGGTTCTTTCGTCTTTGCTTCCTTTCTCGCATTCCGAGGACATAGATCACAGCAGCCTCTTCGAAACCCATTGCGAGACTGAGTTGGAAACAAAAAGTTCTGTCGCCAAGTACGCTTGGGCACGGCGACAGAACTGTTTCGCTACTTTACGCGATCGACAGCGACTAAACTATCGCACAACAAATTGTTGCGAATGCGCCAAAACTCTAATTGTAAGTAATTGTCTCTATTGTACTTAAGCGCCCTCGAAACATGGGTTGAGTCTGAGTAATTTTTTTTGGGGAAAGTACCAGCCACACGTTCTTCAAACTTGGCATACGTCCTTACCTATTATTTAGCAATCTTTTAGAATTTTTACAGCTAGAAAGACGATATACATTGGCGTCTGTACATTCTTTGCGGAACTATATTTTTGAAGTTAACGTAATTTATATATCAAAATCAGTTGAATCAATTGATTTCAGCCCTTGATATTAATACAGAAAAAAGTTTCCTTGAGTTACTGAAGTTAATTAAAATTAAAAAAAATCAAAATATGAGTATTTTGTAACCTCTGAAAATGTAGAGTAAGTCCGGTATAGTTCGACCACCGGGAGAGTCCAGCCAGTGTTGATATTTTAAGACTGATGCAAGATAGGGCACTGTGTGTCATTGACACGAAAGAAATGAATGCGCTTGTTGTTGATCTTGCATTAATCATTGTCACAAATCCATATTTAAATTATAGGAAACACTTAAGACTTTATGCGAGTCAGAAAGTTTTTAGACCAAGTTACAGTGCTGGTGATATTTGAAAGACAGGTTTAAGAAAAAGACAGTTTATTTACACTATTCCGATATTGGGGGATATAATATGCATAAAACTACAGTGTCACCCCAACAATACGTATTCGTTTTTAATTTATTTTGACGAGGTGGTCGATCACTCCCTTGATTATGGGATAGTCCGACTACATGTGTTTTTCTTACTGTAAACCCATCTTCAGATTCAGGGAGCGAAAATTCCATTCTACAAGATAGTGATATGTCGTTAAAAGACTGGGACGAAAACGAATGCGTGGGGTGCGGAGAAAACTATTTCGAAATCACGAAAAGCGACGATTAGATTAAATGCGTGCACTGAAGCCGTTGGTTTCATGATACTAGATGCTCCAAGTACAAGAATGTTTGCAACTTACATGGAAAACTGAAGAAGAAATAACATATCAATTAACTTCTTCGTGTATTACACTTTTTGTTATTTTTCAAGGTCGGTCTTACCCGTAGTGGGTGGACAGTCTAACCTCGACATGCGGGTGTGACCGACCAGTTACAGTGCCAATGTTTTTAGTTGAAAATGAAAATAAATATTTGAAATTGTCGCACACTATAATTTATATATACCCTAAATTGCTTGGGCTTTGCTTTAATTTGCACAAAACGACAAAAATGTGAAAAACAACGATGCTACAATTTCTTTTCCACAAAGTGGTCGAACTCTCCCGGACTTACAATATAAAAATTGTCTTAAAAATGAATCTTTTTCTTTCACGTGGTGCCATTATTTAGTCACCTTTCGTCTGTTTTTCATCAGATTAGTTTCTGTATCCTAAGTAATTCATACAAATTTATAAATAAACTATATATAAACTCAATATGTAAAAATTCTAGAACAGTGTGAAATAATGAATAAAGATATGCATAAGTTGAAGAAAGTTACTCTTACTTTTTTAAAAAAAAATCCCAAATTTGACCAATGTTTCTAGAGGGTTAATGCAAATAGGCCCCTTAAGTAGCTTGCATACAGGGTGGGTCAAAATGAACCCAGTTTCTGCGTGACGAGATTTAACATCACACTCTATTTTCTTGTACGTTCCATCCGCACTTTGACTGACGCTAGGTTTTGAAAAATACCCCTTTAAGTTGGTTAGGCCTTTCTGAGCAATCACTTCAACCTTTACAAATCGAACTCCAAGCTTGGTTGGTTTTCGAAGTAAAGAATCGGAGACTCTCGGACAATACTTTCGATGCTCACAAAATGACGATGTGAGAACACGCCAAAACCATGCACAAAATGCAAACCGCGCACGAGGGAGGCTCGGTTACCCAAACATTCCGATTTTTTTTAACAGCGCAGGTTTGTAGAGGACCTAAATAGAAGTATCAGGAAATTTTTCGTTTGTTCCCACTTCCAGTTCTTCGGGGTGAAAACTCCCGTTAAAGGTTAATGTGTGATTTCCTACTTCCCTATGTATCTTCAAACTATAGTAGATATAAAAAAATTATTACAATGAAAACTTAAAATTTTTATGCCTTATAAAACTGTTTAATCAAATCGTTTAAAATTTGTAGTTTAAACAGGAAAACGTTCTCCATCACAAACTTTAAACAATTCGATTACATAATTTTATACAGCACAAAAAACCATTAAATTTTCTGTATAAGAAGTTTTTTTGTATCTGTTATAGTTTTCAAGGTACACTAGAAAATATTAAAGCACTTATTAGCCGTTAGGGTGTTTTCACCCCGAAGAACCGAAAATCGGGATACGCGAAAAATTGCCTGATGCTTCTATGGAGGTCCTTTACAAACTTGCGCTATTTAAAAAAAATCGGAATGTTCGGGTAACCGAACTTCCCTTTCGGCGTGTAAACACGTCGACGCCAGTCGAAGTAATAGGCAGAGCCACATGAAACGTTTTATATTGTAGGTATATGTATATCGCTGCTTGGCATTGATAGTATAATTTAAAAAATGCAAATATTATAGGACAATCGGTTTAAAATTTGCATTTTTAAGTTGCAACTATTAAGTTGAATACAGACCATATAATTTGTTTAAATGGTTTCTACTGTTGCATCTATTTAGATTAAGGATCACAGATAGCATATTCACCAAGAAATTCAACAGAATATTACATCAACCCTATATTTTTAACCTTCTTTTGAGTTGTGCCGTTTTTCGAGCAAATGTAATTCTAACTTTTCAAGTTGTAACTGCTTTCCATACATCGTTTGCCTTTCCATCATCATTATCTGTATTTCCTGCTGCTCTCGTTTTAGCTAGTTTCAATATTACTTGACTACGGGCGTGATCCATTGCCAAACAAAAGAAAATGGAACGTCAACAACGAAATAACTTGATAGCAAACATTGACAAAGCACGAAATATGCCACTATTTGAGAAAAGAGTATAACCTTCCACATACAGTTGCAGGAAACAACTGAAAATAAGTCATTGCTGTTGAAAAACATGGCCAACTTGATAACGTCATATCTGCTGTCTGTTGGGAAACTAATGAAGTTTGAAAACTGTGGTTCGACTTGTGGAGTCTATTTGTGGAAAAAAATTAAAAAATGACATGTTTTAATTTATGCCACTAGAATTGCAAAGCAGCGATATAAACATCTTCGTTGTTCCTTACGAATTACAACCTTCTCTCTCTACCATATGTACATTCTTCTATAGCAGGGATAAAAAAAGTTCTGGAACTCTTATTTTTAAAAAAAATTCTGTTAGAACTTTATGTTTTGTTTAAGAAAATATCTGCTCCTGTGGAATTTTTATTGAAAGAAATGCTACCCTTAGGAACTTCTTTAGAAGGTGTTCTCATGGAATAGATATTTTAGAGCCAATATAATAAAAGTTCCATGGAAACAGTTATATTAGAACATTTTGTAATAAATAAGACAAAGAAAAGTACTAAAGCATAAAGTACTAGTTTTATTTAAGAATATAAAACATTCATCGAGTTTATTTAATAAAGGTATGAAGATCATACCATAAGTAATTACTAGTTTCATAAGAAGTATTGAACAGAAAAGAGAACTTGTTAAGAATAATACCTAAATAACATTTTTTATAACTTACATGGACCAATATACACAAAAATTCTATAATATCTGCGTAGAAATTATCTATGTAGGTAAATATTACAAATAAATAACGCATTCAGAATATCAATTTAATTGTAGTAATTATTTATTATATTCAGTATTTGTTACAACGATTGAGAACTTTTTTAATATTGATGAACAAATTATCTGTTTCTGTTATAGGGAAATTTGTATTTTTATATTTTATAAGTTCCATTCCAACTAGAACTTTTATTTTCAAGTACTTTTACTTTATCAGTTCTCAGGGGAACTTATAATGTGAGAACATTTTTAAAAAAATTCCACGGTCCATGTTTCAAAAGAAACCTATTGAAAAGTTCCAGAACTCTTTCGAACCCTGCTTTATAGTCTATGCTAAACCTATTATTCTATACTTTTACATATCTTATTTGCTATCTCCTACTCACTATTACTCTCTATCCCTTTATTACCCATCCTTATAAATATCTAAATCTTTCTACATCTACCCTCCTCCATTTCGCCCCTCCTTTTCGTCTTCCTATTTTAAAACTATCTGTCCTTCCTCACCCCTTATCCCCACTCTTTTCTCTTCTACCTATCCACCTTCTCTTCACCCATCCATCCAAATTTCCCTCATTCTCTCTCCTATTGCTCTTCTACTCCCTGCATCTCCACACCTACCATGTACAATATACATGCTCCCACGTTCATGGAACGTTTTATTTCCCCTTGACACTTGTGTGGGCGTTAATATAATTATTGATACCAGCCACAAATGACCATTGAATTTGACAGAAGCAACACATATCGAATTGATCGCTTTCGCAATAGTCTTCAAACTATCCCGCCGAACATCAAAGTGGCTATCAAATTAATATGCACGGTATCGCTACGCATTAAATATCCTATTCATTGAGCATAATAATTGGCGTTTTGATGTCTCGCTAAATAATTACGTTGAATTCGATGGGAAAGCTTCGGTCAACGGTTCGGTCGTTCGAGACGGTATATGCAGACTAAATGGAAGTTTCGATGGTTCGACGAGAACGCGGATATTCGTTGCAATTTTGCTTGCACATCTGAAATTCAATTTCCCAGCCGAGAGTTGTTAGAGAGGGAGGCGAGGGTTTCCTATCAATGGCACCGCAGACCAAAGAGAGAAGGGCGAAGATTGACAAGAGACGCACCGGCCGTTAAAACGTTTCCTTGAAAACATCCAATGGAACTCGGAACTTCCCTGACGCTTTAAGCTGCCGTGAAAGCAGCTTCCCTTAGGTCGCCGAGTAATTAAAGAGTCTGAGAACGTGATCGACCCCGTGGACCGTCGCTAGGAATTTGACGCGGCAGGGTCTGCAGGCCTCGCAAAAAGAGAATCGATCGATGCATGTCGCAACTTCGAGAAACTTTCCAAACGAACCCTTAATATTTCACGGCGAAGCCAGCTGAACAAACTTCGATAATCAATACTAGTGACACGGTTTAAGGTTCATTGGCCCGTTGTGCGATATTTGTCACCTACCCAAAATTTCCAAACCGTTATACTCTATGCGACAGAAGCTTCTGGTTTGCCACAAACGAACATAATGCTCAAACAATTAGAGGGTCGCTACTGTGAAAGGGAGGAGAAACGTGCTATAGGCTTGATAGATCGACACGTTATTCGTGCGATACTGTGAAAAAGATTGAGTTTAAGGTAATCATTAATCAAAGATGTCCAAGAGCAGGGAGTGTAAAAGTCACAGTGAAACAGGAAAAAATCAGAACTGAAGGGTAAGGGGAAAAACAGGGAATATCCATTTTTGGTGATTCCGCGATGTATAACGTATTTTGTTGGTGGCAACTGGGGCCATTAGGGTTTGTCGGTTTTTAAAAACCGGGTTTTATTTATAAATTTGTATAATTCGAAAACCGGGTTTTAAATTTAAAAACCCGGTTTTATATGCTAGAATTAATATACAGAAATGAATTAATTATTTAATTAAAAACGTTAACATTTTGACTTGACATCGCCTCGGACACAAGCATATTGTAGTAGGAAACAGTTTACTGTAAAACTAATCTTCATGAGTTCATATTTTCAGGCAAAAAAAAATACTAAATGGAATAAAGATTTATAATTTGGTATCATCTTTTAAAAACTTCAGATTTTATACGGATTTTAGTTATTTTTTTTTTCATTTGATTTTGTATGCAGTCTATTTTATTGTATTATATTTTTGTAGCTCCATAAATATTAAAAGAACTAAAAAATTGTACGTATTTGTACGCATTTTAGTTGGTTTAATTTTTTTTTATTTGGATTTATATAGATAGAGTATATTTTATTTTGTAATATTTTTGTATTTCCGTAATATTAAGGAAACTGAACATTTTTAAAACAAGTACAAATATTTATTTACTATTTTAATGATATCTTTTTTGTGGAAATTCAACAACCGGTTTAACCGGTTTTTTGGGAATATTGGAATTTGAAAACTGTTTTTTTTTTTCAAAAATCGATTTTTGTGTAAACCCCAGTGGCCACAGAACTGTCGAATCACAAAGAGCTATAAAGTAGAAATGTCCACATAGGACAACGTTAAGCATTTGGTTACTGGTTACAGACAAGGAATGTCCACCCTTCACTGCAACAAAACAAGGAATGTCCCAGTCTTCCTACTTGCACTTTGTATTTCTGATTAGTGTAAGCTTGCACTACATCAGAAGCACTCGGTTGTCACTGTGCACACATCCTTGTTTTGAGAATAATAGAAGTGGACATTTATTTTGTTGCAGTATCCTGAAGTGTTCCATTTGAAAGATATTAAAAGGTCTTTCTGCTCAATTCTTTCCTGATGCCCAATTAGAGTAGAAATTGGTCATATCATGAACAATAGAGTTAACTCCATTGAACCTTGTTTCTGTACTGATGGACTAAAGTATTAAAACTTGATTTCCTCAATAAAGCTGTTTTGTGACATTCCTTGTTTTCCCCTTTATACTTCAACTTTACATTTCTTTAGCTTTCCCTTTAACAACATCAGTCAACTGTTGGAGGTCACACAGCCATCTTTTGTTCACGTAAACCTGTGCTTCCAAAACCGAGGTTGGTTTTTACAAAAAAGAGCTTGGTTTTTACAAAAAAGCTTCACAACGGCTGCAATATGTAACGCGCCAATTGTTTCGAGTAGTGTATAAATAGACGCGAATGAAATCACGATGAATCAACCAGACATTACTTCATTTGGAGTTGATGTAGAGTTAATCACGCATTACCGATGCCATTCACGAAGTACAGAATTTAGACGGCAGATGCAGAAGAATATTTCTACTGGGTGTTTCGTAACAGGCACCATGGAAAGGATAGTGATTCTGTATGAATAACATGTTTTCCTACAAACCTTAGTTTTGGAGACGCAGTAGTTGTGTGTACAACTGCGGATGAAATGCATCTTTTTTCTCAAATAGAGGTATAGAATATTATGGAATAACTTTTTTTCGAATACACACTTAGTTTGTGTGAAAGTCTCATATATGGAGGACTGAGAATCATAGTGGTGTGTAAGTCCAAATTTTGATATGAGTTCAGAGGCTTAAAAGCTTCATATGTTTAATTTCATAGTGAATTAAGTTATAACTTCATTCTTGACTGAGAAATAAGAATATTTTTCTTTAACCCTCGGTTGTCACACTGGGTCAAATTGACCCTGCGTTTTTTTAAGCATAAAACCTTTTTGTCGAAACTCTTATTGCTTCAAACTTTTTTTCAAGCATGATGACACTTTAAATATCAACTTTCAATGATGGGCATATATTCTACAATGTTCAAACATTATCTCAGAATTTTTGAGACTTAATTTAACAAATAGTTTTTAAATAACAACTGATTGAAATTTGACAGGGTCAAATTGACCCAGTGTGACAACGACGTTCGAAAAAATAGGTGTGACAACCGAGGGTTAACACTCAACTAACAAGAGCACGTGTCGCTCTTATCAGCACATCGTGCCGATGCTCTTATCAGCACAACGCGTGAACAGTATAAAGAGTCTAGCAAGGTAAGCATGTAGAAACGGTCCCCTTGACAAATTTTATTGTTATTGGTTGCTAAACAATGCTCCTCACCTGAAACACCATTCTGTGAAGTTTCAGATCTCTACCCCTCCCGTTTAAGGATAATATGGGGGTAAACGCCCTTAGCTTTATCATTTTTCTTCTCGGTTATAAGGCACCTACTTAAAATAATTAAATGAAACAAAAGTGACAAAATAGCTACATACTAACTGTACTTCATATATTATTTCCCTAATTGTATCACAATTATTACGGGTAGAAAAACAATAATTTATTTCTTGGGGGTGGTTTTCGCAAACAACCCTTTGAGTGACAACCACCAAAAAAATCAAGAATAATACTCTATTATCTAACTGTCATGTATAAAAATTGTAGGATGATCGGGTTGCTGGAACATACTTAACTAACCCCTCAATGACGGCGATCACGTCTCAATATTCTCTCTACGCGGACGGCGCGGCGCGTCCTTCTATTCTCCATACGACGCGACGTATCGAGGTCGCCGTTGAGGGGTTAAATAATTAAAACAGTAAATTTTCAATATACGTAGGTATAGAGAATAAACATTAATTTTTATACATTCACAACAAAAAATTGGTTTAACGAAATAAATGCGCAAGTAATTATATAGTTAAATTAAGAGGGTATTCTACTGCGAGAAGAAAAATTTAGGACTTTTTTTCGTACACAGATTGTGGAAAAAGTAAGAATTCTATCGGTTTGGCTCTTTATTTGAGCATATTATAAAGTAATAAAATCCATTGCAACAACATTAAAAAGTTGGATATATTAACCGTGAGACGACTACGCGTGAGTTATTGAGTTTCACGACCAACAAATCGGTGTACACGATTGTGTCTTGTAGGAGTATCTGAAATAAAAAAGCGAATATTTTTCATTAATTATAATGCATTTTCTAGGTGATGACCTTTCGTTTTCGTTAATTTATCAAAAAATGAACTAAATGGCAAGTGTTTGAACTTTTACGACTTTCTGCAGAAAAAATTTTACTATAATTTGTTTAGAATTTACAATAAAAAACTGATATAGGCAAAAATCAGTGGTCAACACCTAATAACTGTTATGACGAATATGTGTGGAAATTTTTATTGCAATCGGACCATTAGAACCCGAGAAATCGTGTACACCGTTTGGCTGTTCGCGAAAAGCTATAACTTACACGCAGTCGTCCCACGGTTAATAGATTAAACTTTTTAATGTTTTTTCAATGGATTTTATTACTTTATAATATGTTTAAATAAAGTGCCAATCCGCAAATTGATTGAATTTTTATTTTCCTCACAATCTGTGTCCGAAAATAGCCTTTTATTTTTATCTGTCACAGTAGTCTAACTCCTTAAGACAATAGTTAAAGTAGCCTTTAGATGTGTTCCCACAACTACAATACAAATGTACAGTTTTTTATAACAATAAACGCAAAACATTATTTTACAAAAAACACCATGCGAGCGACTATTGCACCACTACGAATCTCGGCCCTCCATATATTACTGAAAGAGCATTATTTTACATTTTCTATTACGTAGGGCTGAGCAACTTGTTCGCCTCCACGGGCCGCACAGTCCCCACTACCAGTCAACCGGTTCCCCCACCATCAGCAGCTACATGCGGCCCGCGAGCCACCAGCACAGTGTAGTGTAGGAGTTAAAAGAGTATGGTGGGGGTCGTTCTTTTGCGGCTCATGAGCCGCGGGTTGCCCAGCCCTGACGTAGAATCACTAACTTTTTGGTTGTACCGCCTATTATGCAGCATCTTGTATACATTCACGTATACATATAATACCATGCAATTTCTTAACATCTACTATGTTAATATGGCTTGCAAAACATCAGATTTCTTCAATTATTCATATTATGCATTTACATGTCAAGTGTTGATTATTATTATATAGTCGCTACGATGTCGTTTTGTTTTATTTATTTTCTTACATTTATATTGAGGCTCCTACTTACTATTTGGTTCTCAATAAAATTCTGCTTCATTTTTTATATTTTTAATCTGCGCTTCACTTTACTCATTGTTATTTTTCTATCGTTGTGTAAAACGGTTACCGTGTGAATAAATAAATGAATAAATAAAATGTTTCCGATACGAATACTGCGTTTAAAAATCACTGTATTCGTATTCAGAACTAAGAAGTATACAGGGTGTTTCACCTAACTTTTTCACCTTAAATATGTCTGTTTCAATTACAATTTCATAAAAACGTTTCCCACAAACGTTGCATAGTTCTGCGGGGGTCAGCGTATAGTAACACTAACTTTATTCTATTGAAAGTGGTTAACGAGACGAAACTTTACTATTTCCGGCGAAATATATCACCTTCCACCGAAATGTTTTTATAATAAATTAAAAATTTTCTTTTTATTAAGGTCCAATATAGGTCCTGATAGGCAAAACAAGTACAGGATCACTATACATGGAAAAGTTGAAGGTGCCCTTGAAATCTTATTTAAAAAAAAACGCATAGAAGAATGTTATCTATAACAGAAAATAAATTTTGCTGGATCCAATAGCAACGAAATTAATGAAGGTGATCACGTTACGTGGTTCACCTTGTATATAAATAAGATAGATTAACTGTCCACAGCATGACAAGCAATGCCAGATAAAGCGACATCATATCACTATTTATTCGCGTTACTACGCCATAACGAATGCATAAGAAGAACGACAGAGTACTCTCGTAGACTAAATTATTTTCTAAAGCGTTAGGAGTCGACGGGAAACACCACAACACATGCACACATACGCTCACGCGGCGTTCATCTCTTTAACTTGTGTAATTGTCCTCTACGCGAAAGCAAGGCACAACTCTCCAAGTTACACCCCACTTTTACATTACTAACACTTTCTAACAGCCTCGAGTACTCGCATTTATGGGCGCGCTGAAATTCAAACGCGGCATCGAACTACCATTACCTGACTTTCGGAAGCTCAGCCTGCAAGTTCGGCCGCAAGATTAACGAGTGCCCGTTGAATTCTTCGCGCGCGAAAGTAACATAAACTTTTATCTTTACATGCAGGAAAGTTTAGCACCGCACGTGGCACGGCTGCAGAAAAAGCAGGCTCCGGGGGAGGGATGGGCAGGAGCTGGTGCATCTGATATATGTGTGTACATATATACACGCACACGGCGCTAATGCAAAACCCATAATTATCGCGGCCGAGAGAACCCTAAAGTGATGTTCCATTAACCGCAAATGGTCCTCTCCGAATTTCTATTTCAGACTGGAACTCCGCGCTATTTATCATTCTGAACGGTACGAAGGAGGAGCACTTGGACATGCTGGACGGTGGTATTATTCAGCGATTACTCGAGGAAAAATGGAAGACCTTCGCGCGGGTAAGTGCGTCCACGTGACAATATTCTCGCTCGTTTCTTCACGGGACATTTTTCACGGCTTTACCTCAGTCGTGCAGCCGCGCTCTCCGCCCGCCTGAAAATGTTGGAGTATCCCGTTCCGTTAAAAATTGAACCCCCGGTTGCCTGTTTGAACGACAAATAATGCCTGGGGCGTGGATCAATCTGTGACTCACGGAGGACTTTCCGTTCGAGCAGATTAGCAGGCATAATATGGCGGAGTGTTCTGCGATATCAGTAGCTCATACATAATTAGCATGTGCAATGGACTTCGCCGTACTGTAGATCACTGGCTGACACAGGTAGTGCTGCTATTGCCTCGCTGTTATTGTAAAATGTTTTTAGTAGTTTCTTGCTCGATATCCCATGTTTGTTCCTGCGATTAGGGGGGAGAAAGATGAGAATGGGACGAAGCGAAGAAATGAAAGCAGATTATTTTCTTGGGGGAAAAAAGTCGGGAAACTTTGCAAGTTATTAAATTATTATTCCAAGTAGAAACTTCATGAAGCAATTTGAGATCAAAGGTTAAACAATTTATTTTCCAAATTTTGGTTTCTGGGACACATTGTTTATACACTGTGCTTATAGAATAGTAGACTAAAATGAGGTTGTTTTATGTAAGAGGTAAATAAAACACGAAATAGATGGAATTTAACACTCTTCAGCCCTTTCGATTTTAAAAAATTATTAGTGCAGATCGGAATTTGTTAGTGTGCTTATCACATGTCCTTTAATATTGTGAAGACTTTATACTTGTTAAGAGGTAATGCCACTGTCCAGCCGGGAAAGATAGCCTGATTTTGAGAATTTTTTATGCGAGTATAGTGAAGGGAATACAAAATCTGTTTGAAGACTTTTATTGTACGTACCTTGAAGTATGACCGCAATTTTTTTAAAAATTTTTTTAATTCGAATTGGCGACACCAGAGCACAACGAAGGAAGCTTTTCTGAAAAACAGTTTCTGCGACGAAATATTTCTCCTTCAATTTTGGACCTAGAACAAAAAATCAAAATTTTTTAGTTCTATATAAGATTATCTCGAGGAGCACACGAGGAAATTAAAAAATACTGATTTTTGAAAGAATGGTGCGTGATTGAACAAAACATGGTACTGCCACAGCCTAGAAATTGTTGAAACGCCTTGTTCAATCACGCACCATTCTTACAAGAAACAGAATTTTTAATGTCCTCGTGTACTTTCCGAGATAATCTTATATAGAAATAAAAAATTTTTGGCTTCTTGTTCTAGCTCAGAATACTGTTTTTCAGAAAAAGCTTCTTTTGTTGAGCTGTTGCGCTGTCATTTTGTATTAAAAAAATTAAAAATAAATTGGAATCACACTTCATGGTAATTACAATAAAGGCCTTCAAACAGATTTTGTATTCCATTCACTATACTCGCTTAAAAAATTCCCAAAATCCTTCTCAAATACCTTAAGGGGTGTAGGTATTCGCTCGCAAGTGTGTGAAAAGTGGGCAGCTTTTATGATTTTTTCCTTCCACAATCAACGTTCTTCATAGTTCGGATTTTATACATTTGTTTTTTAATATTTTACTATCACTTTCACGTTGTTACAATAAAAAATGACAAATATTTTCTATATTAGAAGTATTTATGTGCGATCACTTTCATAAATTCCTCCTTCACGTTTAACATGATTGCGCCCGTTATATTCATGTGAATTAAAAGAGAACTACTTTTATTCTATTGAGTAAACTTGCCTTTATCGTTGCTACCTCGATCATTCATTAATATCGAAGAGAATCAGCAATATTTCCATGTTTTATAACAGATAAAAGTAAAAAAATTGGTTAAATGAAACTTTTGGGTCGGCATTTTTTTTCTTCGATATTAATGAACGACTGAAGTAGAGACGAGAATGACAAGTTTACTGAACATAATACAGGTTGATTTTTTTTATTCAGATAAATGCGACGGGCGCAATCATGTCAAACATGAAAGAGGAATTTTTGAAAGTGATGGCACATGAACATCTATAACATAGTAAATATTTGTCAGTTTTCAATGTAACGGCGTGAAAGTGTTAGCAAAATATTAGTAAACAAATGTACAAAACCAGGACTATGTAGAGCGTTTATTTTGGAAAGAAAAAAATCATAAAAACTGCCCACTTTTCACACATTTTCGAGCGAATACCTCGTCATTACATTATTTAGTATTGAAAAGTAAAATTTTATTGCAAAATTCAGTATTAATGGTAATATACACTGAAGAAACAAGTATGAAAGTTGAAAGTATCTTTTGTATGTGATTACTGTAATTTTCCACCGAAAGAGTGGCGCTTATGATAGAGAAATTGTGAAAATGACAAAAAGGCTCTTTAGTACCTTCGAAAACATCATAAGAAGATATTAGAATAGTAAGGCTGTCGACAACAAATGCACTTGCAGCAAAAAAAAGTATTGAATGCATCAAAAGAACGTCTCTTAGCTCAAAAAGTAAAAAAGTCATAGAATCAGCGCTGTTGAACTGAATACAATGCTTGAACACTTTTCTGAAGAAACCATTCCGTATGGAATACCACAAAGAGTGCTTAGCCGGCATCACGATAATAGCCGCGTTGCGAGACGGAAACCATAAGTACCTACTGTTAACAGAAATAAACAGTTAGAGCTGGCCAGAAAGATACCCCAAAAATGCTATTAGCATTTATTGTAATATTATATTTTGCAATAAAAGCCAATTGAACTTTACGGAGCACATGATTGCATAAAAACATAAACGGAAGAAAACTCTTCAGCTCAATACCTATTTCTGGCAATAATTCTGTATAATTCTAATTTCAACATAAAATTTCGTATTGTGACGTTTATCAGATTGATAAGGACAGGTTATTTAAATTTAAAATATACAGTATTGTCCACTATATAGAATCGACTTACGTAATTTTTTCCAAATAATATTGAACGAAATAATTAGTTTTCCAGTTTCTAATGAACGCACTAATTTTATGCATCATTTTATAAGTTAAAATTATTTCTTGGTAACAATTATCTTTATAGCTCCGTAAGCATTACAAAATCCGACATAAAAAATACCTCCAATAACATAATAATCATTGTGAGCCATCGTTTTGTTACCTCAGGTGACGTGGCAAAGCAAGTCACGTTGACCAATGCGACTCAATCAATGGGAAGCAATCTGCGTTAAACCCAACCCAATGAACAAATATCAAATATGTACTCAACGTACTCAGCCTCGTGCATTGACCATTTTTCTTGCGTCGAAAATATCAAGTATGTACGCGTGTAATAATAATTGACATACGTCAGCCGTCCTAATTGTTCGCGAGCCTCTGGGTAAGGGGGCAGACGAAAAAAAATTTGGTCGCGCAATGCTTATCAATGCGCGCGCATTTCAAATTATTCCTGTGATTACTGAGTGACGTCGAGTAGACCTCGAGTGACTTGGAGCGATTGTCGTCGAGCGTCACTCCTGGACGATCGAGTGGCGATGATAGGGGTTCCCTGCGAGCCTGAATACACCGGCGATTTATTTTGATTTACATCGATATGCACCGTGGTATCGGCGATCTCTGAATGATCTGAGAACGATGGCCGTCGATGTCGTGTTTGCTCGAATTGATTGCAATTGCGAGAGCGCGTCCGAGAGTCTTCCAGGCGAGTCAATGACCGAACATTATTGGAAATGGTTTTGAATGTACCATTCATTTATTTTAAAAATCACATATTGCGCGAAGTAAAGAGGCTCTGGTTACTTATTTCGTTCTACTTTTGCTAAAAAATCGGGTTCAATGCTTGTCCTTTTCTAGAGCATTTATACAGGACGTATCATAATATGTGGGACCCACTTGAATGGTGGACAGAGAACACAGAAACAGTGAAAAAAGGTCGTATAAACATGTGTCCCATTTGACCTCGTTGTAGAGTTGTAGCCATTTTGGTATTTCAATATTTCGTAATGGCAAACAAAGATGGTGTAATTGATTCTACTAAACTGTTTATAATTGGCAATTGTTTTTCTTAGTAGGAGGTTCAGAGTAGGGCTGTTACGAATGCTCGAATATTGTAAGTATTCGAATATTCTAAGTATTTGAATATTCTAAGTATTCGAATATTCTAAGTATTCGAATATTCTAAGTATTCGAATATTCTAAGTATTCGAATATTCTAAGTATTCGAATATTCTAAGTATTCGAATATTCTAAGTATTCGAATATTCTAAGTATTCAAATATTCGAATACTCCTAATTATTCGAATATTCTAAGCATTCGATTACTCATAATCGTTCGAATAATCTAAGCATTCGAATACTCCTAATTGTTCGAATATTCTAAGTATTCGAATACTCTTAATTATTCGAATAGTCTAAGTATTCCAACACTCCTAATTATTCGAATATTCTAAGCATTCGAATTCTCCTAATTATTCGAAGAAACTATTCGTATCCGAAATTATCAGAATTATTCAAATATTCACAGCTCTAGTTGATAGCTCAAATTTATATGAATTTCTTAAGTAATCAATTAAGCGAACTATTTGGAAAACTTTTACGTGATGTTATACGTCGTACATGTTTTATCTATGACAGTGCACCTACAGGTTTTATATTTTTTTAACAACACTACAGGCTTGACACGACTGCAGGCTTGCATTGAAGTGAACGGTGGCCATTTCGACCAGTTCCTATAAATATGTATAAAGGTAAGCAACTGCGCATTACTGGAATATGAAAATGGCTGTAACTTCGGAACAGGGTCAAATAGGGGACATGATTATATGAACTTTTTTCATTGTTTTTGTGTCTCCTCTTTTCGTCGAAGTGGGTGCTACATATTATGATATGTATATACATACTTATACGTACAGATGAAACAGTAGTTATATATGTATGTGATAACACCCAGCACGATTTTTTATGGATTCGATATAACATAAGAAAAAGGATGTAATAACTAAAACTTTATTTATTTCGAACGAACAACATATAATAGTAAAATAACAAAACTTTTGATTACCTACACTGCTTCTTCGTGAAAAAAATCAATTTTACTTTTACTTTTTGGAAGTGGATTATATGGTTTTTCTTCTATATTTTTATAAGCAATGTCGAGGTAAATTCAACAACTACCGAAAGTGCCACTTTTATACGTAAGAGTGAGAAAAGAAAATAGATTGTGTAGGCTGTTGTCTCAAATTGCATATTCTTCTACAACACAAATTTGTATTTCTCAAGTACAATGTCATGAATATTAACTATCAGACTGTTCAAATTTATTGTTCTGAAAGTTCTAGTTATTTATTCTTCAGCATTGTAAATGTTCTCCGCGCGTGTTCAATACACAGTGACCAGTAGATTTTCTCACAAACGGAAATTAATCGGAGATAAATACAGCAATCCACTGTTACTAGAAGTTATTACACATCGAACATTCAAAAAGCAATAAACAAAATTTATTTCAGTAGATACTATGCTACAAACACCTCTATAATTATGTGATATTCGTGTTTACGTTGCTTCCAAAATTTATCAAAACTTTAATACTTCACACTCAACTGACAATGAGTGATTTCAGCAGAGTATAGCTTCAGTAAAGCTATCTTAAGTAATAACGTAAATTTTGCATTAAAATTAAATGAAGGCATTACATAAACATGAATAAAAGTGGTACTTCTCGCGCTCGTAACATTTATCTTAATACTTCCAACGATGTTGTAAAAAAGTTATACACTTCAATTACAGAATACTTGGAACGACTTAATCTTTTTACTGAAAAAAAGTGTCCGTGACATTTTTGTTATTTTGATTTGCTTCTCGTTCAAATCGGTGATGGGTGTTTTGTTTGCATTATCTAATGTTTTTTTGAAATATTACCTAATATATGAGGTATTTTATATTAAAACGATCAAATTACATGAATATGTTCCATGAGTGGAAACGAAAAAAAAAATTTGTACAAACAGAAAGTCAAAATTGTTGTATTCGAATGTTATACTACCCAACACTATTTTTTGCCGAATTATGTATACATTAATTGAAAAATAAATGCCCAAGAAAGATCATATAGGTACAATCTTCTTAAAAATCATGCAAGAATTAAATAAGACAGGGAAAACAATTTGGATACACGAAATTTACATACAACATTAAAAAACTTATAAACGTGAGCTAATTTATTGTGACATTTTTTTGACGATAAGGTTTGTCCCCTTAAATAGTTACTTGTTCACTGATTCTAAAATTTCAAATAATACATAATCTTCTTCTAACTAATAAGTGATAATTCATACCAATCCCACCAATCAGATGATACACTATTTACTTTCTAAGTAATCTAATCTTGTATTCAATTTCTGTTTGTAATACGAAACATTTGAAGGTAATGCGTTACATGTTTCGTTTACAAATAAATCTGGTTAACAAATAATCACTACGAAATTCATAGAATATTCGATTTCTCATTGATACGAAGCTATTTAGCATTACCAACGGCAGCGGTCATTTTAAAACGGTGAATGAAATAATATTATTTTTTTTTTTTATGTGTATAACTCGTTTCTTTCTTATTTCTACCCATAAAAGATATCGGTGCAGTTTTACCATTTAAATAGGAAACATCATGTACATATATCGTAAAGCATTTTATGCATTACAAGTGCATGTTTACAAAGATATTGATAATATGACCAAATATTACTAAGTAGGCCATGTGAATTCCCGGCTCAGGCTTATGTGAAACAAAAAATTCGAAAAGATTATTAATCTATATGAGTGTCGCTATCGCCCGTAACTCAATTAATGGGGTAGACTACTGTGAAAAAAAATACGCAATATTCTGATACAAATTGTAGAGAAACTAATCAGCAGATTATTTCAACCGGAATTTTCCGGTTTAGCATTTGGTTTTGGTATTTTGTAAAGCATTAGAAACCATTATAAAAATTAAGAATATATATATAACGAGGTGGCTCCGAGCTGATGATCTTTCTTAAACGATGTACCTCCTAACTCAAATTTGGATTGTCTAAAAGAACAACGTTTTTAATATTTTAAAAATTCGCTGAATAACAGCGTGTTGAAGAAAAGGATGCTGATTTTCAAAACGATTCGTCTGTAACTCCCATAAATAAAGGAATTTTCAAAAAATGTAGCAACAAAGATGTCTGCAAAATTTGATCACGATTTCATCAATAAAGTTTGAGAAATCATGTACACCGTTTCGAAAGGTATTGTTCGGCGCGCAAACATTCGAGTGTGTGTTCGACTTTGTATCTTCAAAACTAAGTTATATTTATGTTTCAAACCTTTTGCATGTCATTCTAGAGATTTCAAACTAATATTTAAGAGAAAAAAAATAGGATTTTTCGACCGTGCAAACCTCCACTTTTCAAACCCCAATCAAAACCCTCCAAACCCATCCAACGGGTGGAGCCCGTTTTCAAAAGCCCCGAAAAGAGCCGCCGAAATACGCAATAACGACACATATTTTACGCATGAATCATCAATACGCGCCGATTACATAACACATATTTTAAGCATGAGTCATCGCGCATACCGCAAATTCCCCGCATACCTGACATTCCATCGCTTTGTATAAATACCAGCGCCGCATGGACCACACACAGTCAGTTAGTTCGGGAACATCCGCTATGCCAGACTCTTTCTTCTAAAAGTACAGTGTATAATATAAAACTTTCGCTTCAGTGCAACGTCCCCAATAGGGTTACCAAATCTTCTACATCACTGTAAGCGCTTATCATTTTATCTTATTGTAAAACACTAACGTTATCGTTTTCTATTATTTTCATTTACTTATGCTTATCCATACTTATATCATTTAATTTTGCTCACTCTTATTGCTTTATGTTATTTCCTTTTGCTTATATTATTTGCTTATATTATCTTCTATGCTTACGCTTATCGCTTTATATCGTTTCATTGCTTATATTACCGCCTAATTATATTATTGCTTAAGCTTATTGCCTTATGTTAACTTGTTTATAACCAATTCTAACACTTCTTACGTTTATCTTATCTTATGCGTAATATTATTACCATTGATCATCGTTATATAAATGTCTTGTGCTAATGCTTAATGTCCAACGCATTGTTATAATACGTCTACCGCCATTGCTTCAGTAGTGCATGGCTTATTCGCACGCGTTCCAATAAATAACGCTTTTGTTTTACCCGACGTTTGAATTCTTGTAATATTCCTTCGACTACCTAGAATCATTACGAGCCACAGCAACAGCTGATCTCTCTTCGCGAACACCGGGAGTTCTTATCAGTGTTTACAAGCTTACTTTCGCTTAGGGTCCCGTATGTCCAAAGCTACACCTATTGAAAAGAACTACGACGCGTGTCTTTCTATTGCAATGCAGTAGTTAAGCCAATTATAGAGTCATAAATGCAAATCACAAGAGTTCTAACGGGTGTCACTCTGGTGAGCGATAACTCCCTAACCTTCCCTGGTCGATTTATGCTGCGAAGCTGGCCTTCGTGCTGAACGCCTAAACTCCCCAGAGCTGCGAAGCTGGCCTTCGTGTCTGAGCTCCTAAACTCCCCAGAGCCGCGAAGCTGGCCTTCGTGCCTGAATACCTTCCACCCCTCAGAGCTGCGAAGCTGGCCTTCGTGTCTGAGCTCCTAACCTCCCCAGAGCTGCGAAGCTGGCCTTCGTGTCTGAGCTCCTAAACTTCCCAGAGCCGCGAAGCTGGCCTTCGTGCCTGAATACCTTCCACCCCTCAGAGCTGCGAAGCTGGCCTTCGTGTCTGAGCTCCTAACCTCCCCAGAGCTGCGAAGCTGGCCTTCGTGCCTGAATACCATCCACCCCTCAGAGCTGCGAAGCTGGCCTTCGTGCCTGAGCTCCTAAACCCCTCAGAGCTGCGAAGCTGGCCTTCGTGCCTGAATACCATCCACCCCTCAGAACTGCGAAGCTGGCCTTCGTGTCTGAGCTCCTAAACTCCCCAGAGCTGCGAAGCTGGCCTTCGTGCCTGAATACCTTCCACCCCTCAGAGCTGCGAAGCTGGCCTTCGTGTCTGAGCTCCTAAACACCCCTCAGAGCTGCGAAGCTGGCCTTCGTGCCTGAGCTCCTAAACCCCTCAGAGCTGCGAAGCTGGCCTTCGTGCCTGAGCTCCTAAACTCTCCAGAGCTGCGAAGCTGGCCTTCGTGCTCAACCTCCCAGTATTCCCCAACTTTGTCACAGCCCTAACTTCCGCCACCCAGGACGTGACAGTTTTGTCAAACTTTTTTCAAACCAGCGCCATTTTGTTACTTTTCAACAAAAATGGTTAATTTAGCTACGGGCGATAGCGACACTCATATAGATTAATAATATTTTTGAATTTTTTGTTTCAAATAAGCCTGAGCCGGGAAATCACCTGCGCCACGAACATACCTCTTTTTTTATGTGCCATATTGACGCTGTAAACAAACAATTAAAACAAATTAAAAAATCTTTTTAAATGTTTTTGGACAATATAAGAGTAGCTTAATAAATACCAAAAGATTTATTTCATTATATGTTGTATTTACGGGAAAAAATCTTTAAAAGTAGCTTAATTTTGGCGACTGATCAAAGTGGAATGACCCCTTAATAAAGAGATGGGGGAGAGGCTACTGTCAAGTGCATTTTCCGTACAAAATAGGAAGAAATGATATCTCTCTGTAATGTTTTATTTGTCTGCTATTTTTAAAATTGTTTCAACATCAAAATCAAGGCATTCAGATTAATGAGGGCATGAAAATGTGTTGGAGACAATTGTGGCAAAGCTTCCAGCAAATCCATTTAAATCTATTTCGGACTCTTGACATAAACTCTTTTATTTCATTTTTTTTTAAGGGGCGATTCTCGTGTAACAACCCCAAAAGTAATTTATAAATTTTTTTACCTAATTTACTTTAACTTTTCAACTAAATTTAATGAAAAAAAAGAAAAAATTGAAAAATTAATAAATAATAACAAGGACAGACATAAAAAATTTTGCTATTTTAAAGATGCCTCCTTCTATCCCAAAAGAGTTTAATCCAATATTAACAATAGTCTTTTCAAAAAGAATTCATAAATATCTGTTATTTTGGGGACTGTTATACGAGAATGTCCCTTTAAGGGAGCTTTAAAATTTTTATTCCCACGTTCCGTTTCAAACTCAAACAACAGATAGTGCAACGATGCTTCGAATGTCAATGTTCTCGCGAAAAATGAGTACCATGGTCGATGGAACTTCCTATACATATTCGGGTACTACATGAGATCATAATAATAGCGGAGTATCCATGACATATCCCACTTACAGCTCTAATCACGACAACGTTTAAACCGCATACAAGCGTCAAATGACCAATTACGCTGTGATATTGTACACACAGATTAGCACGGTTTTAGTATAATTAATCACGAAGTCCATTCGACGGTAGCACATCATTAGAACAGTTCTGTAGATAGTCGAGAGAATGAAACACTTAAAACAGTAATTACCATTTTACAAAGGCCGTTCTGTAAATCACGATGCAAACGGTCAGCACATAATTCCTCGCGATACAAACAGGTAAAAGATATTCCTCTGCCCATTTGATGAGTGCGTAAGGAAAGGACAATGTTAAGTCTGTAGAGTGATTACTGGCCTCAAAGATCTCGCCAAGACGAATCGATCGATATAATTTCTAACTTCGAAATCAGATGGGACCACTTCGAATAATGGCCTCAAAGTTCGAGATGTTGCGGTTTTGAACAAAATAAGCTGGTAGTAAAATCCCATCTGGATCGAGGATAGTGCAGGGGTACTTCCGCTGGTTAAGGTGCCAAATATGCCTCACGACTGTCATTTCAGGGGCATATTGGCCTGCAATGCTTGCCCACCTTGCTGTAGGGACCCCTTTCCTACACTCCAAAAACTATGCAAAATCGTGTCAGGCCATTATGGTCCCGAAATAAGGATCATGAGACAAATTTGGCACCTTAACATGTACTTTGACGGTCGCAGCTTTTGAAACAAACTTACGCTCACTGACAATCTTTTTCAAACGTTCCAACTATTTATTGGCCCGTATGCATAAAAGCAAGTATAAGCTTTTACTAGTGATTTTTCAAGCAAATACTCAGTTCCGTATGCAATAAAGTATGAAGTATTTATTAGAAATAGTTTTCGCTTATTTTCCAGTAAATACGTAAAATACGTATGCATAACAAATAGTACTTACTGAAAACTGCAAGTAAATGCTAGTGTTATCTTAAGTCTGCCAGTCGTGTGTCTTGAATTATCTGCTCAATCGCAATCATGGCGTTGTTCATGCAAATTCGTGTCACCAAGGTTTACAAAAGTCGAAGAAACCATACCCAAGAGTACCGTGCCATGTTTAGATTCGAAGAACACCATGTGAACTACCTGGCGGATACATTTTTAGATATCGTGAACGAAACCAGAGGTGGCGATCTTTCACGGCAAGAGAAAATGGTGGTATTTTTTAGATACATTGGTGATCCCGGCTTTCAAGTAGGCATTGGTGAGGATACGGGTGTTCGTCAGAGTAGGTACAGTTAGTCGAACAGTAACTGACGTTGTCCGCAAAATCTGTAGCAAACGCCAAAACTAGACTAAATTTCCAAAAAATACAAATGAAGTAGGAGAAGCCAAAAGAGATTGGCAGACAAAATTCAATTTTCCGTTCTGTATAGGAGCTTTAGACTGTACACACATATAACCCCGGGTCTCCACCAAGGCGAGCACGAGCAAAAACATTGTTCGCGAACGTTTTCGTACGAACGCAGCGAACGAACATTTCTGACGATACCTGGCGATCCGCGCATCCCCTTCCATTGTGGGACTGCTCGTAAACAGGCGACCTTCTACGACCATCCGCCGGCAGGTACTCCACAGAAATAGTATACGTGACAAGCTCGAATAAAATTTTTATATTTTTTGTTTTAACATAATGAGAATACTTCCAACGTATGGATGAGATATTTCTAATAATAATGAAACCAAACACGACGCAATTCGGACAAATTTGAGTTCCGTTGATAATATATAATGGTTTTATAATATCAACATTTTTTTATACTAGTCAATAACAGATTTTTTTGAAAAAAAAGATCAAATTTTTGTTAGCTCGAGTTCGTGTTTAAAGCTGTGGGGTATTATTATTAAATAAGGAGAAGGTATTAACGAATTATATGTGCATTTATAACTATATACTGTATAGATATGCATATACATAGATACATATATATATACAAACATGTAAATGAATTGTTGCTGTCAATTTCGGTCGAAAAAAATGACTTTTTTCACATATTCCCATCGATTTCACCCGAATTAAGGAACCGATTTGAAAATGTTGTCAGGTAGATTTGTTGGTGATTCAATTATCTTTAATTTGAGATAATTTTCGACTACATTGGTCATTCACAACACTAGATATTCGCACTTAAGTGGGACCACCTTTTTGACAGACAGGTAAAAAGTTCACCTGTCGATATCTCAAAAAGGTAACCATAGAAATTTTTTTACACCTTATTTTCGGAATCAGCGGGTCATTTTACATAAGAAAAAATAGTGGCACCTGCTGCGCAAAATTTTTTTTATTTTGTAAACTAGTGTTTTCAGCGGAACTCAAATTTGTCCGAATTGCGTCGTGTTTGGTTTCATTTTTATTAGAAATATCTCATCCATACGTTGGAAATATTCTCATTATGTTAAAACAAAAAATATAAAAATTTTATTCATGCTTGTCACGCATACTATTTCTGTGGAGTACCTGCCGGCGGATGGTCGTAGAGGGTCGCCTAATTACGAGCAGTCCCACAATGGAAAGGGATAGCAAGGCCCAAGTTTCATGGTTTGAAAAGGGACAAGAACGAGAAAACAGCCGATGTTCGTCACAAATGTTCGGCCTGGTGGATCACCGAACTTTGCTCGCGAACACCCTCTCTCTACGTCTACCGTGACTATCCGGAAGATTTATCGCCTATTAGTAGGGTCATTTGTTAGTGAACACTGTTATTTGGCGTCCACATCGAGGCGAACAGCGTGTTAGCTAACATGTTCGCGCGCAAATGTTTTTGTTCGTGCTCCCCTTGGTGGAGACCCGGGGTAACGTTCCCGTGCGAGATATTGCCGCGTGTTACAGGAAATATCTACAAGTAGAGCGATGCACTCGTGGAATTTAAAATAACGTGAGGTAAAATTTTTGTTTTAAGAAAAAAAACTTTCCCAAAAATGTTGTTAACAGAAGTTTGTAGCGCTTATTGCACCACTAAACTTTTGTTTGAAACATTTTTTCTTTCTGTTGTACCTTGGGAGTTATACGCGAAAAAGTGGAAGGGCTTATTTGAATTTAAGGTTAGTTCTCACCCCCTTAAAGGGCGATAGGGCCCGAATGAAACATACCTTTGTTGTTGTTTTGAGTCACTCTATAAACCCACAAAGTTGCGTTCCAATCGGTGAGTGGGAGCTCGCGGTGTTCCCTTGTAAGTAAATACTAGTAGTATTTACTTAAAATTTTCCACCATTTACTATCTAGTACTAGTAGAAGATTATGCATACGAAATCTAGTATTTGCTGTTACTTATACTTATTACATTCAGGCATTTCCTTATTTTATGCATACGGCCCATTGCTTTTTTGGAAACCGCGAAAACAGCGTAAGTGTGGTAAATAAGACAAAAATCTTTGAATGGTGTAGTTTTGGCGGTGATAAATATGAAATGAAATCGATTTAGTAGTCGTGAAGTTACGCATACGTGACAACAACCGTCAAAGTGTTAATGCTTATATCATCCTTGATCTAGATGGAATTTAACTTCTGGATTCTTCTATTAAAAAGCACAAAATCTCAAACTCCAAGGTCATTTTTCGAAGCGCTTCCATCAAAGTTAAAAATGGTATCAATCGATTCGTCTTGTGCGAGATCTTTCAAATGTCGTATATGTAGAAATCGCTGCACGCTCTCTGGTCAGTAATCACTAATCAGTCCACAGATTTAATATTGCTCTTTGAAAATGTTGGCTTTTGGTTTGAGAGGACTCAAAGATTTAGAATTCTATGAATGATTAACGAAAGCTTATGTCATTTTTTTTGTTTTAAGTCGCATTAACAACTATGATTTTAAGCGACTTTACAAATTAACAATTATTGCATTGTGCATTGAGATTATGTAAGATTTTCTGTAGGGTACATATTATGCAATACAAAGTTTATGTACTTACATACAAACAAACTTAAGTCGTTTCTAACTTTACAATTTAATTATATTTATATTTATTATAGTTATATCTTAACGTATATTGTTATTTCGCAAGGAACTGTGTTCAAGAACTGTGTTGAGAATTTTAACTCTCAATGTGTAAGCATACAAGCTTTAAAAGGTTTTATAAATATTAGGAGGACACCTCGGTATATTTATTTTAAGAAATAAACATTTCTGTGACGATTTATTTTTGCCTGTGGGGGATGATGTAATTTTTACCGTCTCCTCCTTCAAATTTTCATAACTTTGTTTATTCTTCGATCTGCGGCTTAACATTTCTTTGAGGAATTTCTAAGGTTGTAAAATATAAAAAAAATACAGAAAATTCATGTTTTGAATTGCAAAATGATTTATGTTTTGTGATTTTTTTCAAGGGAAGTATACGATGTATTGCACTGAAATTTCGAATGTTAATTAGTATACTTGCGAAGAAGTGACATGATTTTTTTTAACTAACTCACCTCAGTACTAAACGAGTTATGTGCTGTATCAAAGGGTGATATTGTAATTGGAGATCAGTGCCGAACCTCGCACGGTAATCAAAAACAAAAACAAGATAAATTCATTTTATTGAAGGAATGAAACGTTAATTTTTGTTAATATGAATTCATAAAGGCCACGAAGTCTAAAATGGCAGCATTGAAACTAAAAGTGGTAGGTACTTTCACTATTGTTAAACTTTTTCAATTTCGCTTTGCATTATAGAAAAAGTTTTTAATATATTAAGTTATTTCTGTTAAGGACCAAAAATAGCAAAAATTTTACATAGATCCGCTCAGTAATTTCTGGGATATCGAGATTACGAATTTAAAATATGTTATTTTGGAGAAGTGGTACCTATTGTCCTGGGTGGATAAAATATTACATATCATTATCTAGAAGTTTCATTTATTTTCAAAATTGTCTTAATAGATTGCATGCATCCTTTACTAGAATTTAAATTTTACAGCTTTGCAAATGAAAAAGAAGAATCGACGAAGAATTTATTAGCATACTAAAACAAATAAGAAATAGGTATATACATCAATTTTATTCAGGTAAAGTGCAAATTTTTGTCGCATTAATATAAGTAAATTACTTTCTTCTATCCGTTGTATTTTGTGTATGAAAGGGTCTCCAGAGTCATATATTATAGACTTTTTCTTGCAAGGATATTGGGAAACTCGAGTGTACTCATGCACAGTGATTTAGCAGATTCACGACAACTAGTAGAAGATGGTAGTCGGATAATACGAGCTATAAGGGAGTTTCGAAAGAATATGAAACTCATTTATACGATCGTATCAGTGACATTAATATACGCTTCTTGCCATAATACCCATCACAAGCAAAACCTTCGTCAAACAGACAATGTCTTAATCGCTATGACATTATCCACGAATGTTCAATTCCATTCTTTGCCACTTCAAAGCATGAAGATGACTTTGGCATGTGTCACATGCTTCTACCTAAGAGAAAATTGATTTGAATAGCACTTCAGTCAGTCATAACTTTCACAGGATACATTGTCCTGAAAACTTGTGTAAATGAAAAATGTACCAGAATTGAGATTATTCCATACTACCTATTATTATTTAAAATTCTGAAGGTGACCTTCATTTCTCCGCTATAGTGTAGTTTTAAAAAAGATACCGTGTGGCAAATAAGGAGGGCCCGTTTGTATTAAATAAAACACAAAAAGTCTCAAGTTTCTACCTCTCATGATTTCAGAGACACAGTATTTCGTGGGTTTACTGGTAAAACACAGTAAGTCAATAGGTATGGTTTTTTCAAAAATTAAATTTAAAGTATTTTAAATTAATGTACTTACATGACATAGATCTAAATATAATAAATGACTTAATTTAGTACAGAAATCCTTTATTTCTTATGTCATGAGTCGTTGTGTATTACCAGTATGTAAGGGGTAATTTAAAAATTACATAAATGTTTTTTTCAGCATAATGTAAAAAGGGTCATTTTTTACTTAAAGTTCGCGGCTTGTGATCGGCGCGTGAAACTCGGTAGTCTGTTCAACAAACGCTGAGTCATTACCTACTGCTCTATGAAAAATGGAATTTTTATAATTTTTGTTTTACCATAGCTAAATAACCCTTAATGGGTGGACGAGGTCTTTCTGATTAAAATGAGTCGAAACACCACATAAATCGGAATACTGTCAGGACTGTTTACGGCGGTAGAGTACAATTCTATTAAACTATCAATAATCTTAAATAAAACAGTCCAACTTAAGCCGCGTTTGTATTTGCAATCCATTAATAATTTTTTCACGAAATAAAAATTATACAAATTTCAGTTCAGCGCTGAAGAGTCAAGTAGCTCTCATTGTCTGTCCTTTTCGACTATGGAAAGAAACATGGGATCCGAGCTCGAGCAACTACAGATAAGGAAACACGCCAGTGCTCCACAAAATGCGATACTTCGGTTCCATCCAGTTGCGTTTTGAGAGAAAGTACTGCATTAAATTGTAACTGCTTTAGTGATACACCTTGTAGATCTATTACCACGTAATTGACCCTTCAACGGTGAAGCACTTTCACCTACGGGCGCACTGTACGGATGAAAATGTTTTTGGACTGAAATTATTTAAAACTTTCTCGTCCGAGATTTGAAAGAGGGAAAATTTTGGCAGATGAAAATCGTATCGGTAGGAAGCTTGTTCCCTGTTCCTTAAAGGGGTATTCTGATCTGACGAGGCGTTTTCGTCGTGTAATTTCGCAATTTTTTTACAAAGAACCCATAAATTTTATTATTATTCAGTTTATTGCTACATGCTTATTGATATTTAGACTATCTTTACAAAGTTTGTCAATAGAGAAAAATGAAAATCAAACGCAGTTGACTGCTTTAAAGTAATTGTGAAAAAAACATGGGGTCACTGAGGTCATGATTAGGCTCGTTCTGGTGATCTGAAACAAAAAATGTAAAGAGATTCTTTATTTGTATGCCTTTGGCTATCGTCCCTACCAGAATTATGATAAAATATTTTAAACTTTCACAGACATTTAAAGTTGAAATAATGTGCGAAAATTGAAACTTAATTTTTAAACCACCGCCATTTGCTTAATTTTCAATATTTTTATATCATTCTGGTATCGACTATAGCCAAAGGCATGCAAATGAAGGAGCTCTTTACATTTTTTTTGTTTCCGATCACCAGAGCGCACAGTACGTCGAAGTATATGGGCGTTCGGGACAAAACTCATAACTTCTGAACTGATCAGTTTTCGATCTGAGTACTATAATACTTTTTTAATGAGAGTATAAAGACGCATCGATTGATGCATAATAAAATATACAGTTTCATTAAAAACATTGAGGTCATCTTGATTTTTTATTGAATATAAAGTTTTTTATCAATATTTTCTTCTGCAATTTGTTGTCAAGTGAATACTGACTAACTTTTGTCCAAAATATTTTTTTATCAAATTATTTTTATCACGTGCATCGCATTTGACTGCTATTTTAAAGCTGATAACAGCATCCAGATTGGAAAAGTCATGGTAGATATCGTATAAACAATTGGAAAAAGCAGATCGGATGTTTAGAACTTTCTTTTTTTGTCTCTTGGTGCTGAACAAAACAAAGCCACTTTTCAAAAATCTCTTGGTTTTTCTTAGAATTCTTGATCTACATAGTTTGAAAATTTATTATTTCTCAAATAGTCGCAGGGAGTAGCAGGAAGGGGCGATTTTTCATAAAGTTTAAAGTTAGAAGAACCAAATATAAAAAAAATCACGCATACGTTTTTTACGTATTTTTTCAAACTTCGGTTGAAATAAAATTTTCATTCTCGGGACTACAAAGTTTTTTAATGATCCGTAAGACAATAAGTCTGGGCAATAGTTTCGAAGCACGCATACCCAATTATAATAGTAGAATCCATGGTGAATAATGTGAGCCAAGATTAATAAATATTCTTATGATGTAAATAAAGAAAAAAGAAAAGTAACTCTACCGCGTATGATTTGCGATTGATGCTTGAAGTACTTAGTTTCTAGATTAAGATGGCAAATAAGATCGTAAACAAGCACAATTACGTAGCAATCATAAACAAACTCGATTCCTGAACATCTAGATCAGGGGTGCACACTAAGTTTGCCCTAGGGCAGTCGGTGCGCCCTCGAGCTCGACCGTGGTATGCTCACTCCCGACTCCTCGGTATAAGGTCTCGTGGTGGGGAACTCTATGACTGCAAATGCCGTATGCCCGTTACAACTACAAGCATATTAACTTATATAGATTAAGAAAAACTGCAGGTTTTTTGTTTCAGACGATTACGACAGCCAAAATCATGCTCGCCAGCAACGAACTTTTTTCTCAGACCCCTCTTACTACTACCATTATAAATTTGAACCAAAGTATTATTATTGCATACGAAAATTTAAACTCATTTTTCAAATTTCAATTAATAAAAGTACAGAGATTGGAATTATAATACTCAATACTATTCTTTTAAAAATTCCCCAAAATGTGCCTTATTTTTGGAGCGTCAAACTGTGGAAATCCCTGCGGCAGCCTGTGACGCTCCGCTCCCACTACTCCAGCCGCTCCCCACTCCGTTGCCGGACTCGCTCCTACCTGAACGAGCTCGGAGCTCGAGCTCGAATCTGAGCTCGCGCCCGGAATTGGGGGTCCTGTGCATGCCTGATCTAGATGTAAATATTGAATGATAAATATCGCCTTAGAAAATATTTGATTTTTCAATTTTTGTTTACATATCAACGCACTATGGAGCGAGCCTAATCATGACCGTAATGACCCCATGTTTTTTTTCACGAGTACTTTAAAGTAGTCAACTGCATTTGATTTTCATTTTTCTCTATTGACAAAAATTGTAAAGATAGTTTAAATATCAATAAGCATGTAGCAATAAACTGAATAATAATAAAATGTATGGGTTCTTTGTAAAAAGATTGAAAAATAACGCGACGAAAACGCCTCGTCAGACCAGAATACCCCCTTAAATTGGTGTATAATAGGCCCATACATATGTCCCGATTATTGTTTATTAAAATATCCCTAAACGCAACCCTAGTACACCGCGTGTTATGTACGAGTATACACCATGGGCCGTAAATCGTGGTAAAAATTAGATAGCGGAGATTTAATGGCTACAAATAAGTCGAAATGATACAATTAGCCTTTTGTTGTACGAAGCTTCACTTTCCAGAAAAATGACTTTAAAAATCAATGGATTACTCATGCTCCTGATCCTCCTCTATTATAACTGTTTGTCACATGTCAAAGCGTGTTTGACATGTCAGGGCTTATTTGCTATCAGAATTATTGTACGTATAAAATGTGGGTATTATCAGTTTCAATCGTACGATAGATATGATGCAAACAGTAGCGGGGAGTACATATAAGAATATGCATCCTGCATTGAGAATATTTAATGGAAACATATCTGCTCCAAAAAATCTCATCGTATGTTTCTATGGGGAGACTTTCTTTTTTCCAACTGGTAGGCAAGTATTGATAGTAAAAGCAACATTCAGAACGTTTGTAACAAAAGCAGTTAACGTCAAATATCAGTGAGGAGTTACGAGCATGCAGAGATGGGCAAATTTTTTATTTAAATAAAATTTGAAATAACGAATAAAAGATAAATAACTATTCGTCATATGTTGAATAAGCAAATTATTCCACACCGAATACACCGTCCAATAAAGTTATAGTTATAGTTACAGTTAAAGTTAAAAATGTATTCGACACTGAAGTAACTTTATTCGTGGAATAAAAAAATTAAATTTGTTCGTCAAATAAATTCTCATCGAATAAAAAAAATTAACTTTATTGTTCGAATAATCTAAAGTTAAAGCACTTTTAGTTGATCCTTATTTAAATAAATTTCTATTAGTTAATGCCCAACTCTGGGTCATGCGTACTCGATAGATATTTAAAGTCATTTCTTTGGAAAATAGAGCTTCGCACGACAAAAAATTTATTCTATGATTCCGACCTATTTGGAGCCATAGAAACTACATCATCTCACTTGTATCACGATTTTTGGTCCGCGGTATATACGCCTGACGGCGACTGGTGGAGTGATTAGGTCGCGTGCTACGTGAATACGTCGCTTGTCGTCGAAGGGTTAAGAAGACTCTGTTCTTTTCCCCATGAAAGTTACAGTTCTTAAAGCGATTGATCATCCTGGTGTTTCACCTGACGTCACTGTCGCTGGCCGTGTACCTGAGGCCCGCCAACGTGGACGCAGCTCTCCTGAAATGGCCGGAAGAGATCACGGAAGTTGGCCGCACGATATCGGAGTGCATCACCGTGATAGGCGTGCTGGGTTATATTCTGGCGCAACTAGGCGGCGAAATCATCAACATCGGCTTTCTATCGTTTCTGAAACAGCTGGTACGTTCGGATCTTGTTTCATACTGCACATCTCTATTCTATCGGCCCGTCCGTGCAGGGTACGATCGCGAAATTCCCCGTTGTTCCGCGGCTCACGATGGCTGGCCGATATCTGGCTACGCTGACAGAGAGGGAAAGACGGGAGCAATTCCGAATCTTTTGAATCGTGGCACGAGCACCAGAGGTTGAGCAAAACCGGCGGCTAGTGAACTGTAACGAATGATCACGAGTGGTAACGAAGGAACGCGATCTTTCGGCACGAAAACACCGTGTTCCTGGATCGGATGGGCTTTTTTTCCTGAGCGGGCTGCACGAAACTCCGATTACGCTACGGAATTAAGCAACGCCAGGGTTTCTGCTGCTGCACAAATTAATTCAGTTATGTCTGGAGGTATTGTACGAAGTGCATGCACCAAGATTTTGATAAATTTAATGAGAGTACTCGTAGTACATTTATCTTTTCAGTATTGCACTCCCAATATTTACTAGACTACTTCAATACACGATATGTTGTTTCTTACACCATTTAATATTAGCGTCGGGAAAATATTATTACGTGATTGTTGGGACATAAAGTAGATACTAACCACTTTATTAATCATGTGACATTGAAAGTTGTGCAGCCTATGTATATTTGTGGGCGGTGCAATAAATATTTTCAGTAATGTGTGGACAACCACTAGCAATGTGGGAGGTGCTAGGAAAGGACACATAATGTATTTTCCGTCACATTTTATAGAATTCGATTAGACATCAACGATTTCTTTCATTCTTCTCAATTTTTGGGATCAGGGCAATATATACATTAGGGTGGCTCTTATTTTCGACTGTTTCCAAATAATAAAAAAATCTGTGTAATGTTTAAGCCCGATCGGAGAACAGGAAAAGGTGTTTCTGGGCACTTGAACATTTAAATATTTATTTAACAGCTCACAAAGTAGATTTTATATAATATCCTCCAAGTTATTGATTACATAAAAAAATATGCCAAACAAAAGTTGTAGATCCAGACAAGGAACATCTTTAATGTTGTATTACGTTTTCCCGTGCGACAAAGGGTTTTCGAAAAAATAAAAAAAATAAAAAAATTATTTTTCATGTTTTGAAAGGTTAAATCCTGCTCGAACACTTTTTATTTATGAAGGCGAAGAGAAAAATTGTAATTTTTATTTTCGAGGACTATTTTTGAAACACTTAAGGCGGGGCATATACCGTTCTATGTACATACTCCCAAAGTGCTTGGGTTATGCAAGCTGGTTTCAAACCTCAGAAAGAGTACCTGCGAGATTCGAGAGTGTAAATGGCGTTTAAAAGAATCGGGTCTCATAAGATTAGTATTCAAAGCGTGAAAGACAAAAATCTACATACTGCATGCATACCACCAATATTATGAATGTATGTATTTACATCGTACACTGCGATTTCATTCGAGTTCAATATTGTAAACAGAAACCTATCGTAGGAAACCTGTGAATCATAAAAGGTTCGAATCTACTTGGTCAGGGTTCGATTCTACTTGAAAGTACCGCTTACGTTTCTCAAAGTACTTGTAGAAAGTTCGAACCTATCTTGTTGAGGTCCGAGTCTACTTAAAAGTATTTTTTTTCTTGTTCCAAGTACTCGTGAACTGTTCGAAACTATTTAGTCAGATTCGAACCTACTTTCAATATACTTCAACCCATCACTAATTTTTTAAGTATCTGTAGTCTTGGATTTTTTTAGAAATTCATGGTGAACAAAACAGGGCCCCGTTTGTGATTACGAATGAATATTTTTTAAGGTTGGACAGTTTTTAATAGACAAATTTTCAGTGTATCTCTTAGCAGTAAGTTTTATTTAACTATCGAGTGTTACTCACAAAATTATTTCACGCTTTCCAAAAAGAACGATCATGAGTCTTTATCAGATATATCTCCTTTATTTCGTTACTCTTTTGATTGAATCGATCAATTTTGGTATTCTAGATTCAAAGTTATTTTATCATATTTTGACGCCACTTAATTCGCTGTTGCTTTTGGTCACGTAATAAACCTATGAGGCATCAAAAGTAGACTAATAATTTTAAAATATAGTTTATTATGTAGAGTTAAATACGAAAGAGCAATTATAATTCGTATGGTCTTCTCGATTCGCCTGTACGTTACTTGTAGATTTTGTTGCATTTGATTGAGAGCATTAGCAATATTTCGTAAAGTAGGCACATTAGCTGAGCATTTTGAACTTAGGTTACTCTCTAACACACCACCATTTTGAAAATCCTCGTTATTATCGCCTTATAGTTTTTAAGAAAAGGCACTCCTGATGGGTTATTTAAAATATTTAACAGTTTTTTTTCATAAAACACTTCAATCCCTTATGTACGTTTAAGCTTGTAAAAGATAATCGATAATAACATCTCGACAGAGATGAAATTTTCTTAATTTTATTAAATGAAGTTTGATATCTATACAGGGAGTTTCTGAAAATGTGGAGCATTTTGAAAGGATCGGCTCTACTCACCAGAGTAATGAAAAATGTTGGTACACGCATGTAGAACCAAACCTGAAAAAATGTCCCACGTTTTTATAAACACCCTGTATAAGGATTCTTTTCCAGTTTGGCAAATGTTCATACTTCTCTGTTTATGTAGAACATCGCACAATAGAACTTTCCTAACAACCTAAGTAAGTGTGTTAAAAAAAGGATTCAATACATATTATACTGTAAATAGTACTCATTGTCAGTAAAGTGTGTAAAATTGCCTAACTACTGCCAGACAGAGATGGGCAAAAAATTATTTGAAATAAAAATTTCGTACACAAATTTTTATTCCAAATAATTTTTTGCCCCTCTCTGCTGCCAGACTTAGTTAGAACAGACTTTCTATTTTGGTAAATTGTTATAAACGAATTGCCTGCTTCTGTTTCTCGCAAGAAGGAAACCACGGATTATCCTGTCATAACCGTACCTACTTTGATGTTTTCCAACAGTGTAAAAGAAAGACAAAAGACAGTGAAAAAACGTAGGCTTGACGTGAAGGCGAGTGATTAGCTGAGTTCTGTATCAAAGCAAAATGGTAAGGTAATCCTTTGTTATGAAATATAAATCTGTGGAAATGGAAGGACGTCACAGGGACATCATTTTACACATAAAAGTAAGAATGTGGCAAAGATAATCTGTTGTTTTCATTTTCCACGCGACAAACAGAAGTATTCAAATCAATTGCATTACCAAACTAGAAAATCATTTCTGTCTCTTACAAAGTTAGAACTTTGGTTTTCAGTTTCAACTTAAAATTTAAGCTTTACTATTTAAGCCTTAAATAGTTCTATCTACCCCATAGGTACTGAAACCTCTTTTTTAACACCCTGTGTCTAATAAATCTTTACAGTTGACGCGCATTCGTTGAAAGCAAATTTTCTATCAAGATTCACGAGGGTGGAGTATAACGTAAGACACAAAGTACAATTGGGTTAAGCGTGCGGGGGCCATGAAGGACTTAGCACCTCGGAAATTAATTTACTGCGGTCTACATCATAAACTGGGACACTTGCACAGTCGTATACCACATTTGCTTGATTAAGGATCCCTTAACCCGTTACTTACCCCCCTCTAATTTCTAAAAATCCTAGGACGGTTCGTGGAAGAGAAGCACAAAATCTGCTACCACGCAGAGCACGCTGCTGGTACAGAAACAACTTGCGCTGACATTATAAGAATATTTCTACCTTCGACAGTCAACCTGTGCGTAGCACGCAAGAAACAAAAATGCAATAGGAAATTGCATTTAAATTACAGACTATAAAATTTTACTGTGCCATTTATATAGGCATTCACCATCCAACTGTGTTTTTACTTACACTTATTATTTATTATTTGACACCCCCTTCAATTAGCCTTATAATACTAATTCGTCCAAGCATCAGACATATACAGTGTGTTTCTTATCATGTAGGATTCACTTCAGTGGTGGACGGGAGACACAAAAATAATGAAAATAGTTTACATAAACATATGCTCTAATTGACCTTGTTCTCAATTTATAGCCATTTTTAAAATGTTCGAAATGGCTACCTTCACCCTGATTGCAAGCCTGCAGTCGTTGTGTTACAGATTTTTAAAAAAAATATAATAAATGTGACTAAAATCTGGTAATGCATCGTCTTGTATGGTGTGAGACTTTTCGCACTAAGGTCACTCAAGGGTCATTCCACGCGAAAATCGAACACTTTTAGGAGTAACATTTCGAATTTTTACGCAACTTGGATATGTGTCGTCTTTAGGGGTATATAAACATATCTCGAAGGATTTTACAAAATGTTAAAAATTGAGGATGTTACAGCTCATTGAAATATAGTGTTTACTTTTTTTCCAAAAATTGTAACTGTTGAACTAACAAATTGATAAAAATGACCTTTTAGGTGCTTACAGTGGAGATATAAGAGTAGGTATCTAATAAAAATTATTTCACTTAATAAAAACGAATATTTGACCATTTATTTAGCAATTGTTCTTAACAAATGCAATTTTATAATTGAAGGCACCTTTTTAAAAATGTGGAAAAAATAGGAGGATATAGCCCTGTTTGTCCTCTTTACGGATATGTTTTTAAAACCGTGGACACTTTAAAATTGGCCAAATGAAAATGAATTGAATGTAACGCTGCGTCAAATCATACCGGCTCGACTGGTCGCTCAAGCCGTGAGGTATTCGCAGCCGCCAAGCGGCTATACCTGCCACTTTTATATAGGGTATTAATGAGGACCGCTGCAAGGTTTAATACAGAAGAATTTCTCGAACATCAGGAAACTTGATGACCGACATTGCAAGTCCATGATTTTATTGCAAAAAATCAGAGTAGTTATTTCAAATATTGCAAAGAAAATTTAGCGCCGGATGAGTTAGTTGTTGTCGGAGATTTTGCAGAAAATTATTCTTTTGTTATTCAGGATGAAGTTCAGAGCTATCATTGGTCTAACAAACAGGCTACAATTTATCCATTCGTTATCCACCCAAAAGGTCATTTTTATCAGTTTATTAGTTCAACACTTACAATTTTTGGAAAAAAGTAAACACTATATTTCAAAGAGCTGTAGCATCCACAATTTTTGACATTTTGAAAAATCCTTCGAGATATATTTATATATCCCTAAAGACTACAACATATCCAAGTTGCACCAAAATCCGAAATGTTACTCCAAAAAGTGTCCGACTTCGCGTGGAATGACTCTCAATTGATTGCTTAAGGCTTAAGAGGTTATACCTAGTCAGGCGGCCGAAAAGAGGCGAATGTTTGTGATTTTTTTGCAAAAGCGGAAGCATATATTTCTACAGAACTTTTTGCGCTTAAAAGAACAACATTTAAAGAACATTTGATAATTTTTTCCTAGAAAAATATTTACGTTTATAATAAAGTAACAACCGACATTCAAGAAGCCTTTTTATAAATTTGGTTTTGCGGTGAGCACTGCCATTCGGAACCAAATTATCTAAAATCAAAAAAACAAAAAGAATTCGTTAGTGTGTTAATGTATCCTCTGATTAACTGAGAGAATTTCCAAAATATTAATTTAAAACAAAATGGCGGCTATTTAAAGTTGAAGTCCTAATTTTTTTCGCGTGATTTTGTGACGATCTTTAAATGTTGCTCTGTTAAGTGCAAAAAGTTCTATAAAAATATATGCGTCCGCTTTTCAAAAAAAAATTCACAAACATTCACCTCTTTTTTTGCCGCCTGACTAGGTATAACCCCTTAAGAAATTGACAAGGCCGATTACAAATAGTTACATAAACATTTAATAGAATCAGTCACACTATTTTTATTTGCCAATAAGAATTTTATTGGAACACAAAAATGGCTATAGGTAACTCGGAAACAATGTCAAATAGAGCGCATGTTTGAACGAATTTTTTCTCTCCTTGTTTCTGTGCCTCCCACCACTGAAATGTATAACGAGAATTTTTACCCCCAACATTCTACCGCAATATGTTTCACCAGCAATTGGAATCAAAATTCGGTACGCAGCTCTATTTGCATCGTTTTAACGTTAAATACTGGAATACATACAACCGTCTCCATACCGTTCATCTTTAAGGGTTTCATTGTCCGCGAATTAATTTGCCAGTAACGAGAGAATTGCTCGTAAATCATTGTACACGTTGAGCATTCTCGTAAGAGAGAATCCATAATTCGTAATTACCCCTCCCGCCCCACCCCACAGAGTTCGGTCGATAGTGCAGACATCGAGTGTACGATATAATTAGGACAACGTAATTTACGTATGTATATACTGTGAGTTATTAAGCGAGATTGCATTCACCGTAACCGACGGCGATGGAGTTCGCCGCCAGCGCGTGTGGAGCAATTAAAAACGATGTCACGCGAAAGACATCGGGTGGCCAATTAAGTCAATCGTATTGTCAGTTAACGCGACACGTTCCTATGGAACCGAAATTCCGCGCCACGTACACTACGGCTAAAACGTATATGAGTTACGGGTACTTAAGAGGTAATCTGTAGGTAAAGGCTACTCTGTAAACTGTAAACGCTGTAAATGTCACAGCGAGACAACTGGCGAGACCATGGAAATGGTAAAGGAAAATGTAATTTTTTTGATCGACTTGGGCCACAGTAGAACAGAAGAATTTGTACAGGGCATGCATCTATACGTTATGAGTACAGAAAGCATAATTATTTAAGTTATGATAAATGATGCTTGTAAATGTCCGTCCGTTCGTCGAAGTATGCACCGTTATGCAGGTCTACTAACAGCCACAATTTCTTTGTTGTCTAGTACAGCGCTCCTTGAAAAAATAAAATTGTTACAGAATATGCATGATTAAGGGGGGAGGCCTACCTAGAACGATCAAAACAACATGCTTCTTTGGGAATTTTTTCTAGGAGAATCGATAAACTTTTATTATTAAACATTAGTCTATTGGCAAGAGTACATCTTCGGTATTTTTTGTGGTAAAACGTATTGAAAGGTTTGTGAGTTCTAGACGATGTCCGAGACATCCTTTTTTAGGCGCTTTGCGGTGGCAACCGTAGCTCCGTGCAGGATCATCAAAATTTGAAAATTCGTTTTTTTTATTTAGATAATATATGAAATTATCTAGACGCTATCAGACCCGATTTTGGAAAAATTATTTTGCGACAAAATGGCGGCTGTTCAAATTTGAAGAATTGATATTTGGCAAAAAATCGCTCGTTTTTCGAGTGTAAAAAAATCTAGGCAAAAAGAGGAAAACCTCCCGATAGCGCTTAGATTTTTAACCCTAAAAAAAGCCTGCAAAGCCTCGGGTAAATCGGTTCATTAATTTTTGAGTTATGTGTGTCATCGTCTTTGAAAACATGATTTTGTGGAAAACGCGTTTAAAGTTTTGGGTCTGAGCAGTAGACAAAGGAATACCTACCTACTTACACGCGTATAATTTTGTCAATTTTGGTTGAATTAACTTGACACTTTCCGAGAATATTTTCAAGATGTTGTACTTCAAAAAAATATAAAAATCGAAAAATCGATTTTTCGAAAATTTCTAAAAAGGCCTCCCCCCTTAACCTGTTAACTGGCACCCTTTTCGATTGAAAGTGCTCCCTAGCTGGGTATAGTGACAAATGACAAAAAACGAGTAACCTTGTCTTGCCCGTAGCAGGTATGAATATATCTTATTGTTAGTGTTATTTCTGATACAAGTAGAATGATAAAATTAAAGACCGAAGGATTCGCCGATAAATAAATAAAGAATTTACTGAAAAAATATTATTAGTAAAGAGATGAACTTTCATTTTAATTTACTAAACATATGTGTTAAAAATGGTAAAAGATAAAAAAAGTGAAGAAATAGAAGGTATAAGTACCTATTGTCTCTGTAGTGCGATACGTACCTATACTGTCTACCTATATCTATGCGGTTATGTATATATCGACGTGCGTTACGAAAAGTAGCACGTTTCAATTTTCTTACGAAAACTAGCACGTTTGCCTTCGTTCTCACGAAAAGTAGCATGTTTCGCCTTTCGCCGCGAAAACTAGCACGTTTGAGCGGTTTGCCACGAAAAATAGCATGTTTCGTCTTTCGCCGCGAAAACTAGCACGTGTGAGCGGTTTGCCACGAAAAATAACATGTTTCGTCTTTCGCCGCAAAAACTAGCACGTTTGAGCGGTTTGCCACGAGATTAAAATTTCCATATGTGCTGTCTTTTGGAGATTAGATGGAATTATTATTTATTAAATAATATTTTCAACAGTTGAATTCTTTTAAACTGACCACGCGCTGAAACGTGATAGTTTCTGCAGTCTGCAGTATAATCCAAAACGTGCTATTCTTCGTGGCCAAACCGGATAACGTGCTAGTTATCGCCGCAAATTCCCAAATGTGCTATTGTTCGTGGCGAAACAGTATAACGTGTTAGTTTTCGCCGCAACAGGACGAAATGTGTTATTCTTCGTGGCGAAGCAGTCAAACGTGTTAGTCTTCGCGGCGGAATACCAAACGTGCTAATATTCGTCAGAAACGATGGAACGTGCTTCTTTTCGTGGCAAACCTAAACGTGCTAGTATTCGTAAGAAAATTGAAACGTGCTACTTTTCGTAACGCACGTCGATATATAGACACCAAACATTTTGAAAAATGTATAAAATACAAACAATTTGTATATAAATTGCATTCTAGCGTAACAGAGAGATTAGAATGTACAAAATTTTTTTATGATTCGTAAAAATAGTTTTTCTACAATAAGAACGGAAAATTTTTATTAAAAATTTAACATAGTTGTGTATTTTAAGAGATATATGAAGTAAATATTGATGTGGGTCTAACACGACCCACCGATGGCCGTACACGTAATTTTTTTTAAATAACTAAAATATATGTTACTTAACGGAGAAGTAAAGTACTCCGATTCTTTCTCCTTAACACTTTGAGGAGCGCACAATTTTAAAATATGCCCCTTCAAGTTGATGAGGTCTCCCCGTACAATCGCTAGTCCCGAGAAAGTTTTGCTCAACTTGCCTCGATTAAACATTCTGGGACACTTGGAGAGGGCTTTCGGGGGCCGGCCGAGGGTTAAATATTAATAACTAAAACACGAAATCTCCACCGCAATTTTGTTACTTATCATCTTCGTCTCATTTTGTTACTTAGACTCAACCATTTCACTTTCTACTATTTGTCAACACCCTGTATACATTTGTCCTATCTGACCTTGATCTCGAGTATTTAGGTCATTCCATAAGCAATGTGTTCCTTTCGCTACACATATTGGGCGAGAACAAACAATTTCTTGTTAATCATCAATCAACGATATATTTTCCCACATTTTCTACAAACCTTCCACATCTTCCTACTCATTAGTTGTCAATTGTAAAATCAATTCTGCTATCTCAGTTTCAAATGAAAATAATTGGAACACAAAAGTGCTTCTAAATTGGGAGCAAGGTCAGCTGAAAAAGGGAAAATTTTTACATAAACTTCTTTTCTGCACACCTTTGCACCTTTATCCCTGAACTAATGCTCACATGTTACGAAACACTGTGGATATCGATTCCTTTGCGGAAGTTTTGCGAAGGGTGCAAGAATAACTGGCAGCTTTGACGTTTCGCCTGTAAATTTTCCTTTCAGAGCCACGAGCCCGCCAAGCTCATATTCGTGATAAGCAACCTCCTTATACTCGCGTGCATTCCGTGCCGTCTCGCTGGTAACAGGCACGCGGAGGATGCGATACTGGTGGTCGCTGTCCCTGGCTCCTGGTTCCTCCTCATGTTTTTCGCTGGGTAAGTCATACGAGTATTAAGACTTTCGATTATCGCCATTCAGTCAATAAGAAGCCAGAACGGCAATAAGTGAGGTGTCCCACTACAGTAGTGTCTCAAAAGAAAGATGATGTTTCTGGCTTGAAATAAGGTGAGCTAGCCCCTCCATTTCTTCTCCACGTTCAGTCCCGAACCGTCACCTTCTTTAGAGACAAACTTGTATATGCTTTTTAACGCTTTGAGTGACGCAAGGTTCTGAAAAACGCCTCTTCAAGCCAGTCAGGCCTTTCTGAACGATTGCTACTGCCGAGAATGTTTTGCTTAATTCGTCCTCAGTAAACATTCGGAGACACTCGAACGGTACTTTTGGTGCTCTCCAGAAAATATGAAAATGAAAACAGACCAAACCGTGTGAAACATGGGATAGGAATTCCTCAGCAGAAAATACGTCGATAGTCACAGTGTGAATGTAATTAAGCTAAATTGAAATGTGACTTGTGATAATATGTCAATAATGTTGTTAAGTAAAATCAATGTGTAACGTAAAGGAAAAACAAATGTTTCACATTGAATTTTTTAAATGGAACGTTATGGTTTTTTAAACGATTTGATTTAGCTTCACTGTCCGTTTATTTGTTTGGTTCAAACCTTGTAGCTCAATTTTAACCTACTTCCACCAATCCAATAGACTTGAAATTTTGCAGGCGAACGTAGTTATGATGACAATACAGAATCTTGAAAAACTCACCCTCGCGGTGTGAATAAATTGCATCCCCTAAAATTTTAACTCATAACCACAAACCCAAACGACTTAAAATCAGCCTCCCTTATTGTTAAGTTTTTAGTGCATTTTTCATCAAATTAAATAAAATCGTTTAACTTAAATTTTTTTTTATATATTTTTCTTGTGACATTCTAAATAGGTGTTATTATGACGAATTTAATGAGTGCTGTAGAGTGTAGTGTATCACTTTTATTCAGAATAATATTAACTTTAGAATTTTTACTGGGCATTTACTGAAATTCTAATTCCGTATGTAAACATAAATATGGAGCTCAACAACTGCTACTATTATCACTATTGTAAATTTTATATTATTAGATATGAATAAAAATGATAAAAAATCATATGGTTCGGTTTAAAAAATTAACTATGACACTGGTTTTACTATGAAAAACAGTATTTTCGAAATCTTTATTACTGCTTTATGGTGCCCACTTAATACAAATAAATTTTTGTTAACAACTTTTGTATCACACTATCGCAAGCGGCTAAGTAATCGTGCAGATCGTTAGAATGAACACTCCATATATTTTCCGTTTTTATAACATAAACATATATGAAAAAATTTTATTTTAAAAAATAAGATTGATATGCAGGGTGTTTCGTAATAGATGGTACGACCGAAAAGGTAATGATTCATCGTGATGGAGTAAGTGGGAAATACGGAATTAAATTTGATCATAGCAGACTTCTTTTTTTGCACAACTAAGTAGGAATGAAATGAATGCTTGTACAAAACTGAGTCGAAATTATAGAATAACTTTTTTTCCAATGAGACTTTACATTTCAAAAAGTCAGGTTTGGAAATTCATTAAGTATGCGTGCACCCGACTAACAAGGGATGCTCGCGACTCAAAACTTAAAAAAAATTTGAAATTGCAGAAATGGTTTTTGCTTTCGTTAATGAAACTGTTCTAGAAATAAAAAATTCCCGGAAAGAAATTGTGACTTTTCGTATATTATCGTCAATATCTGCGAAACCATAAGATATCGAAAAAAGTTTAATTCAAAATTATATGGGTTTTAATATCCTACAATATGACGATAAAGAATTTTCAAAAATATAGTGGTGGGGATAAATTTTGAAAAAAATTAGTGTTTTTCGAAAATTCTTTAACACCAAATTGTAGGATATTAAAAACCATACAGCTTTGAATTAAACTTCTTAGTATGACTTAAACTACATTTCTGCAAAGTTTCAAATTATTTTTTAATTTTTCAGTTGCCGAACATTCCTTGTAAGAATATTAATTTACTCGAAAATAAAGTCCCATTCGAAAAGAAGTTATTCTACAATTCATTTCATACATAATTGTATCATATTTATTGACAAAATTCTGCTAATTTTTACTGAGGTGCTCGCGCTGTTTGTTTGTTGTAACATTTATTATGAAACATCCTTACATAGAAAGGGATGTCATAAAACAGGATTCCCTAGTTTATTCCTCTGGATATCTCTCTCGTATGCAGGCAGTAATTTATTTATTCATATTTATTAGTTGGATTATAATTTAAGTGAATCTTTTGCCAGTTTAATATTATATGGATGGTGTATGATAAATGTGAAGCTTAATAAGTTGAAGCGATTATTCTATTACTCGAGGGGCATTTATAAAAGCAGATTTATCTAACACACTACTAACACGAGGTTTCATTAATAGAATATGAATTGTTAAACCATCAGTTTCTATTAATAATACAGGGCATAATGACTGTGTAAAATCAGAGGTTTGCAGTGAAAATTCCGCTCGTAGCTTGTAAACTTACGGCGGAAATATTCATGAAGAATGATAAAAGAATGCTCGATAAGTGTTACGTCCCCTGGTCATGCAACACCACAGTTACACTTTCTCCTGAAAATGCCAGCGACGATATTTTATCCCTCCAGTACCTACCTACATTTAAATATCCCACTGGGCTCAGAAAACTCCACCAAATCCGTTATCAATTAACTGAAAGAAATAAATTAAATCCAGTGCCAAATAACTATACCCACCCACACAAGCAACATTCAAATTCTCTCAAATCTAAATGCAATTGTTGATTCCTAACATTCAATTAAAATATTATTAACGCTAGAGTAAGAAATTGAAATCACTTTCAGAGGTGTTCAAGTGCACCGTGCAGATTTCGGCCACGTTTTATCTTCACGGGCGTGATTAATGTTATTTACGTTACTGAAAAACGAAACTGGAATTTCGAATAATTCTCACGCGACGCTGGGAGCGCTTTAGTGAATGGAGCAACGAGAAGAAAGGCATTTGTAATCGCCCGGAAGATAGTGCCTCCAGATTTCAAACCTCTTTTTACGTGATTTACGACGAGATAATGCCGGCTATTTCGCATTACCATATACGCCTCTCTTGGCAATCGTTTTTCTCGGTGCAGCGTCCTTTTCGCGGCCACTTTCCTGCAGGTATTACTGCAGAACTTTCAGCTCCGCTCTTCCACCCTATCTTTCGCCCGGCGACGACTCGTTTCTGTCGTCTCCACAGCTTCGACCTAACGCGAACAACGCTCTTTGACTCGCGCGGCTTAACGTCACTTTGATGAACATCTCTAGCTTTGATCGAGGACGTGCTCGAAAAGGGGCACGACGGCGTTGTCGGTTCTTCTGATTCTCCTTTCTCCTTTTTATTTTTTCGCCGGGCTCGCGAGGAATCCTTCGAGATTTTTTTATTTAACCGGTTTGCATTCAGACGCTGGGGAACTATCGTTGCGTTCGTGCCAAAAATCGTTCCGCGTGCTCCTCGATATGGCTTTGCGTGGAAGCATTTCAATTTCACTTTGTGGATCGACTCCAATGTTTGGGGAGCATATTGTTTAAACGCTTGAAATACAGGCGACCTTCGTATAATACGGTGGCCAGGTTCTTAAACAGTTTGTGGTTATGAGAAATCGTGTTATACGCGGCTAAGAAGTGGTACAAAAACACAGGGTTGGGTTTCAAAAACTAACAAAAATACACTATTTTTGTTTCACAAGTATCACAAATGTGTTTATTAAAAATATCAATGACTGATCAAACGTATTATACATTACACTTAAACGAACTTTATTGCAAAATATTTTGGTCTTCTGAGCTTTCTTCTGCAACATCTGTATTTCTATGTTCTGCATTTGTAAAAAAATCTGGTATTTCCGTTTGCTTGCTTTTCCTTGGTAGATTTTCATAAATTTCGTAGTATAGGGCTGAACGTTTTCGAAGTTTCCTTTGATAGCGCTGCTTTCAGTGGAAGGATCCGTATTTGCAAAATAGAATTCTTATTGCTCGGTCAAGTTTTTGCCTTCCTGTGAGCTTTTCAGGGTAAAATTTTGAACTTTAGGAGTTTTTAACCACGTTTGAAAGAAACCGTGTTGAAAATACATATGCCGTGTTATGCCGTGTTATAAAGATGTATATGGTTTACAATGCTGATACACATTGTGTGATACTATTTCATGACCAAAGAAATTAAATGGAATGATAGCGGTATGGTTATACCTATCTCGCTTTTTATAGGTTTATGTAGTGTATCAATTACTTTTTCTTAAAGTTTCTTTTGTGGTAGTTAAGATTTCGTTAATCATTTAGTAGCTACAAATTACTTTAATACATATATGCAGAACATCGTTAGAGTATGCGAAAAGTTAGGTAATGTGAAATGGAAAAGTAGGTTTTTGATCAGTTTTCTTTAACACTAGAAGTACCGATGATTGACCTACTTCTATCGGAAGTGTCAAAATTACTTGTTTTTGAAAAGAACGAGTCATTTATGAAAAGACATGCATTTTTATATATTTTCCTGCTTTATTTAACTTGTATTCTTTTCCTTCTTTTATGTAAACGACGAAATCTTTATTTTCACTGTAAGTATCTGATGACTCATTTTTGCTTCTCGTTGTCCGATTGTGGATATTCATTTTCACAGTCTAATGAATCACTTTCATCACAGTCAGTGTCAGATCATTTTTCGTCCAAATTATTTATTTTTTTCAGTGCCTAATTTCACACTTCGTGAATGTCTTTCCACAATTCCCACTTAATTAAGCAATTTTATGCGTAAAAATTTTTTACAGATCACGATAGAAAATGCAATTTCGAATTTCAATTGTTCCAATTTGTTTTTTGGAACCAGCGAAAGACATGAAAAAAGTAAAAGAAGAATGCAACAACTAAGCAAACATAATACACAAGTATTGGTTGGCATTTTTTGTACAAGGTATATATATAGTGAAATGTACCTATTTGGTTTTCTAAAGAAGTATTTGAACTATTTGAAATTACATATAAATTGTATAGAAAAAACAAGCAAAGCAGAAAATCATTTTAGAGAATTAATCATTTATATATTTCAATAAAAGTCTCGAAAAAGTTTAAGAAAATCAGATATAGGTACGTACTGAAAATGAGAAGATAATAATTATAATGAATGACGGGACAAGTCATTTGAATCTCCTTGGTAGATCTAGTGGAGGCGTTACATTTAGGTTGTTTTTTTTTTTGCATAATATTGAAAACCCCTCGCATGGAAAGAACAATAATGTACCTATAAATATTGGATTATTTAGACAGCACCTTAAACAAAGTCGAATTTCATTTTAATAATTTACGTCCATTTCGGTAACATATCGGTTTTATTGGATACACAAATTAAGTTCAAATATTTCAGTTTCATGCAAAAATAAATAGATTCTGGTAGAAGGATGTAAAATATTCGACAATGTCGAGAATGTAAAATTTTTAGGAAAAGATTGACACTTGTTTAGCTGAAAAACATAGTGGGACTACGTGAAATGAAAATGGACTTTAGAATGGTTTTGGAATCCAAATTTAGATACTTTTCTTCTTGTTCTGACGGCTTAAAACATATGTAAATAGGTATGTCGACATCTGAATATTCTTATTCATATGTCGCTTTTAATCTCTCCTGGGTTTGTAAGGACCTACCCTGTCAAAGTGTACACTGTACAGGATGGTTGTAGATACTGGGATAAGCTGTGACACATTTCTGCGCGAATGAAATTGATACGGGGAATAATTAAACATCATAATGAGGACTACCCTTTCATGACATAATTTTTTTGGTGGCTGCAGCAATGCAAGTGCAATATAGACATTAGTACAAAAGTTACTATTCTATACCTATTAGCTATTACTATCACTTCATAATACCTTGAATGCCCAATACGAGTTAACTTATAGTCAGCTGCTTGGAGGCTGTAAGTAGTGCAAGTATACATATACATAGGTACTTACAATTAGGAGGTTTCTGTTTGTTGCCCTCTACGACGCTTCTCGTAGTATATACGATGAAAACGAACATGCTAAATAGGCGTCTGTAGAAAGTTCATATGATAATGTATTGGCAGTAAAAAACAGAAGCTGAAAATTGTATTACGAATGTTTGGCATAAAAATAAAAAGTACCAGCACATAAAACACAAGACTTGTGTTTTCGCAAAAACACAAGAGTCATAAGTGTCAAGACCAGAGTTGGGCATTAACAAAATAAAAAATTATTCAAATAACGATTAAATAAAAATTACTGTAACTTTAGATTATTCGATGAATAAAGTTATTTTTTTTATTAGTCAAAAGATTCAACTTCAGTGTTGAATCCTTTTTTTAACTTTAACTTTATTACGCGGAACGACGACGAAAGTTTAAATTTCATCATTTTTATATTACCTTTTTGAAAATAGCACCAATGGATTGTTGAAGTCTTCCTGGGGACATTAAGCCTAAGCACGACGTAAATGACACTAGTTTTAACAGTATCCAATTTTAATATAGTATTATCCTGAATAGTGATATTATTCTTACAAGTTCGATTACATATGTATTTTTTAACTTCTATTTGTTATTTGAAATTTTATTTAAATAAAAATTTTGCCCATCTCTGGTCAAGACCACCAAAATATTGAACACTGAAAAAAAACTATAAAATAAAGTGGTTTAAATTGGGGATTGTAATACCAGTCAACCGGTTTACCCGTAAATCGCGAGAAATACTCTCACATATTTATAGGTAAATCGTCATTTTTTTACTGGTAATTCGATAAATTACATATAACAATATAGCACGTGTATACCTTCAATCATTCCTTCGACATCTACCACGTCAGAGGTGTCGAACTTCCCCACTTCGAGAGCCGCACGAGTTGAGCCCTCGATCAGCCGGTTCCCCCACTTATTTTTCTTCAGCCGTTGTACGAGACCCGGCAGGGAGAGAGTGCAGCACCCGGAGGAGAAATTCAGCAGAGTGAAGTAGGTGTGGAGGGGGCCGTTCTCCTACGGCTCTACGGAGCAGGCGAAGAGGAGAAGGAGCCACTGTGGCTCGCGAGCAGCTAGTTCGACACCCCTGTACTACGATCAATGAAAAAAACTTTAATTACTAATAAAGACAAAAACCCCAGTATCTCATATATGAAGAACCAACTCTGATCCAAAAGAAAACTAAAAATCTGAATCAAGTCATGAAAAAAGAATTGACGTATTTTTAAGAAAAAAACGTAAGGGGAAAATATATACAAACAACATATGATATCCCAATGCCTACTCGACTCACAAATGTAGAATCTGTGCTAGTTTTTCCCGCGGCTAGATTATTTTGTACAAAAATTAGGTCGCAATTAGGAAACCAAGGTTTAAACAAATTATAATTTTTGCGTGCTTACTTGTTAAAAAGAGTTGATAAATCTGTTTAATGAGTAATAAAGTCATAATAAAAAAATAAATAAAAAATATTTAATTATGTATGTAAGATAAGATTCTTTTGTTGTGAAGATCCGTATTCATGAAGTATTGCCAATACTTTGCTAATATATACATTTTGTGTCACATCATTTTATATTTTATGTTCAGAATAATTTTATTCGCAAAAATATTTTTTATAATGCTCGATTAGATTTAAAAAAAATAATTTTTTTTGTAATATTTACTCTTACATTTCCAATACCATAACAAAATACCGATAAACCGGTTTTGATTGAAAATTTTACCGAATTACTGGTAATTGAAAAAGTCGGTAAATTTACAATCCCTAAGTAGTTTAAATGTTTTGGGTTTTTGGACAGCAATTATCGTGTCCATGGTGGCAGCAAACGTGTTAAAGAAAAAGAAGTTTATAATTCCTTGCCTCGAGATCAAAACCGACTATAAAATCTAATCCTGTATATGTACTTATAAATGAAATTAAAATTACATTATAGGTCAAAATGGACCCCGTAGTCATCATGCACTCCACTACTAAAACATCTGCCATTTAAGGGTTAAAAGACAGACAATAGCAATTGTTTCATAGGAACGGGTGACATGTGTAATCACAGCATTTATCTTTTATCTATTTATAAAATATTCGCAATTTAGTACCACTCTGTACGTAATAGGAGAAGCGTAATACTATTTAGAAGTGTAGATTTAATTCAGTACGAAGCAGGGCTGAAAGGAGTTGCGACATACCGTGCATGTACCGCGTTGGAAACGTATTTTCTTTATTGGAGCAATATAACGTAAAAGCGTCTGCATTCCGGCGTGTAATTACTGTCCATCAGGACGGCCTTTTGTCTCCCGCTTCTGTTTAAGCACACGTATAGGACCGTAATTCCTCAAAGGCTTTCGAACACTCGCTACCCGATTCCTTGTCCTCCATAACTGCTGCCGTTGACTTGGCAATAAGCCACCGCCTTGCGCCTGAGATTAATTTCCCACGAATTTTAACCGGATGATCGATGTGGCCACCTTTCAAATGCTTCATTTCGCGTTATTTCTGCGTACAACTCGCTCTATGTATTTCGTTACCACTTTGTACAACTACGGTCACTGACGCTATTTATTGAACTGCTTGTCAAGGGATATAGCCACCACTGGGCGAAGAAATTTTAAATTTCTCTTTTCACTCTTTTTTTTTATAGTTTAAGCATTTAACAATATGTCTCTAAAGTTTTATTTTGAAAATCGTAAAAACGACATAATTTTCGAGAGTGTATCTGGAATAAATGACTTACAATTACGATATGTATTTAATAAATGTTAAAGTAGGAACTACCAAAATATTAATTGGCGTTGATATAAATTGAAAAGAGACAGTAACGCAGTATCAATCGCTGATTTTGATTATAGTCTTTGTGAAAATATTTGAAGGGGTGCAAAGTGTCCTCAAAGTTGGGGGTCGAAAATATATTTTCTTGAATACAGGAATTAGTAGTTCTGGTCTATAGGAATGTGTTTGAGTCTGATTGAGTTTCATCGCATCATACAATTTGGAGTTCATATTTAATAAAACAGAACCCCTTCTCAGATATGTCACCCGAGCGACTGAATTCCGATTGAATGTTTGCCACAGTTCTGAAACGAATATGTTCGTGTGCTTGATGGGTAGGATGAATTCTTCTGGAGATGTATGTAAGTTGTCTTAGAATTTTAAATTAATCCTTAAATAAAAGATAGGTTTTTATGACAGTTTAAAACCCGCATCTAGCCTTTATGCTTTTCTATTTCCTTGCTCATTTAATTTCACATGTACAACTACATAATAAAAACAAATAATTATAAAAGGATATTGACTTCTTCTATGTGTTCATCTTCTATGAAACAATTTCATTGGAGCTTCCGATTCTATCCATAAAATGGTCGATACTTCGTTTAATGTAATATTTACAGAATATTACTGTACTGCCAAAACAGAAGTTAGGGCTTAACAACAAAAAATGCGTGTAGGTAAAGTAAGCTAAAGATAATGAATATATTATTCTAATTTTCTAGCAGGCGACTATTGACAGCCAAGCCTATTTAATTTATCTGTTTCGACGACACATTCTTCGTATATACCTACCTATTTTTATCCAACAACATACAAGTACGAAACAATTATCGGGAATGGATAGTAATTTCGAACTACGTACGTCGAAACAAGAGCATCGTGATCAAAGTTCTAATTGTGGATCTGTATACACGTGGCAAGCATAATTGTGGCCGCTCATCTGGCTTCGAGATGTCGCTCTATCCCGCATAGTTTAGATTCACAAGCAGAACGAAGTGTATAATCCTTAGAGGGAGCCAGAGCCAAGTATGAATCGACTGTCTACCAACCAAGAACCTAATTCAGATCTGCAGACTGTACCTGGCCTGACGCAAACCCTGTCCAGCAACTGGTGGAACTAAACCGATTCTGTATGAACCCGTTTAAACCGGCGCTAGCCCTAAACGCGTTCCGTATCGTACGATTGAACCGTACGACGACATCGCTTAATTTGCAGCGATTCAGACCGGGAACGCATTCCATTTGCGTTCAAGGCATGTCGACGCAACGAGGAAGTTAAAAGCACCAGTGAATACTTTCAAGTGCACTTGTATGAGGCAATTTAAAAAAAGATCGATGAATTTTTTAAACCTTTTTGGCAACTGTCTTCGTCGACTCTTAAGGGGGTATAACCGTTTGAAAGTGTTAAAAATTGGACTTTTTCTTTTTACATATTTTCATAGATTGATGTTTTAGAAATAATATAGAACAAGTCTGATGTAAAAATTTGGAAAATTGACGAAGTTATAGGCATTTGAGTGAAACATCCCAAGTATCACGGGGCGGCGCGGCGCGGTTGCTCGACCGATCGCAGCGGAACTATATTTTTTCAACACCTGCATGAAAATGTGTGTTTTTTTACGCCTGCTGAGCGGGAGCAAAATGACTAATTTCAGACGTATTCGCGTTTTCTACTTTTCTCCCAAGGGAAGAAGACTTTACGCGCATGCGTATTCGCATTATTTTTTACTTTCCTCCCAAGGAAACTGGAGTTTGGCGTTACCCTATGGTATGAAGATGCAGTTGTTCGACTAATCGTTATCGATCATGCGTGTTTTATCTTGATATTACAACTGTCACAGCACCATTTTTCATTGAAAGATACAATTAAAAGGTAAAATGAATAATAATGACAGTGATAGCGACACGGGATACCAGAAAAATACGCTGGCCACTGTTTCCGCAGGACTGCAGCAACTTTACTCGCAGATGCGGGGGCAAATTCTGAGGCTTTATGTAGATTTGGTGGTTGGAAATCTGTTAAAGTAGCAGAAGGTTACGTTGAAAATTCTGTGATGTATAAAGCCAAAATAAACAAGCAATCGAAAATTCATATTTTTTGCGAATCGCTCAGCGGGCTTTCAAAAACACACCTTTCATGCAGGTGTTGAAAAAAATATAATGCGTGACACGGGAGAGAAGCGATTTCGCCTCGCGTGAATTGTTGCCCTCGCTACACTCGGGCAGCAAACTTCACGCTCGTCGGAATCGCTTACTTCTCTCCCTTGTCACGCAATATACAATTTTCATTACGGTGGACCTAAAAACTCGGGCTACGTTCAACCAATTCGCTTTCAATTTTACTTGCAGAATCGTAATAAAATTCCATATCGTCCCATGAGGGCTTTTCTTTATTCCGATTCCTCGTTTATTATTTATAAAGAAAAAAGGTGGAAGTTTCTCTTAGAAAAATGTAACTTTACATTTGATCTCTCACCATTTCTTTATTTCTCAAAATTTTCAAAATCGGTCCCGTTGGACGATAGCTATTAACATACTTTATAAGAAGATTTTATTGTTTTTGATTTCAGACACAACATACAGCTTATTTCAGGCCCACCGTTTAGCCATCTAAAATCGGGAGACTTTCGGATATGTATACATAACTTCCGAGAAACAATAGATTTTTAACTGAAACTTTTTTTTTAAGTACTTCGTAATACTATGTAAAGATAGTAACAAAACGGAAAATCTGCATCAAGCCGTTGACTTGTAAAAAAAATCCACAAAATGTACACATTGTCCGAGGGTTCAAACGAGTATACCCCCTTAAGTGTTCCTTGAAGCTGTTAATGCGTAGTATTTAATCGACTCGCCTTGCTCTTTTAATTTACGCGCTGATTTTGTTCTTTATTTTACTACCTGTACACTATTGTAAACCAAATTGTATATCAACCTGTTAATAATTTTTGTTGTGTGCAAATTGTAATTTTGTATTCCCTTCTCTGAAAGCACATTACCGTTAAGGAACTATACTATACTAGAATTCAGATTTATTGGCCGGTGAGTTCGGTTTGGCGAGCAGCGTCCGCCTGAACGAAGCCGTGTGGCTGTTATTTCTTCTTAGCGTAATAGTTGTGTGCGTTACGAAGCTATGCGTAGCCCAATACGAGATGAAACTATCGAGGAAGAATCAATGTTCTGACCAATCAAGCTCCTGAATTTTTTCGGAGCGAACGCACACCTATTCTGATGTGTGTATTCTATGCTGACCAGGGATCGGCGGGCTCCAGCTACCGCTGATGGAGGGGGAAACACCTACACGAGCGGTGGTTATGGATGCGTGACTGACGCACGCAGGCACAATTCATGCACACATAACCACCGCTCCTGTAGGTGTTTCCCCCTCCATCAGCGGTAGCTGGAGCCCGCCGAGCCCTGACGCTGACAGCCAGAGTTGGGCATTATTCGTATAAATCCCCAAGATTTATTCAAGCTAGATTTATTCGGATAAGAATTTATTCGTTATTCGACCTGATTAAACGACGAATAAATGTACGTGCACTCTATCTCTTCGCGTACCAGAGTTGGGCATTATCTAGCTAAAAAATTATTTGGTAATTATGCAGAACAGGTGTTTCAGCACCGATTTCAATGATTTTTGGATATGTTGTCGGGGACATGATTCTGAATCATTTTTGCCTATACATGTTACTGCCGCTCGACCTTCGTTTCCGAGATATTTGTGAAAAACCGCCGCTACTGCTACAATGTATTCTGCCGTAAACCTACCTACAGTACATGTTCGTGGCAGCGTATGCGCCAGCATGGGACAAAACTAATGACGAACCTTTGTTTCCGAGATATTTGCGAAAAACTTCTGTTGATTTATTCCGACGCAACGCATTTCACTTTCAAACTTGTCCCGGGTATTAGTATTGGTTGGGGTTAGATTAGTGCGGGGGGCGCGCGCCCGCCCACGGGCGCGTAAAGCATGGTGGGGAACCGATGTGAGTTTAGAGATTTGAACAAGAAACTTGCGGATGCCCGTCAACACCCTGACTCTGTTCGGCGGTGCTGGCGCCGCCGGATATTAACATGATACTGGTTCTAAAACATAATTTTTTTGCAAGGAAGAGGGTGCCTTCGAGAGTACCTGTTGGGTGTGTGGGGACTCCCGCCAACACCCCATCTCACATTGGTTGGCTACCATTCTTTACGCGCCCGCCAGCGGGCGCGCGCCCCCCGCACTAATCTAGCCCCAACCAATACTAATACCCGGGACAAGTTGGAAAGTGGAATGCGTTGTATCGCAATAAGTCAAAAAAAGTTTTTCGCAAATATCTCGGAAACAAAGGTCAGTTTGTTTTGTCCCATGCTGGCGCATACGCTGCCACAGACGCGTACTGTAGATAGGTATACGGCAGAATACATTGTAGTAGTAGCAGCAGTTTTTCGCGAATATCTTGAAAACGAAGGTCGAGCGGCGGTAACATATATAGGAAAAAGTTGTTCAGAATCATGTCCCCGACAACATACCCAAAAAATCATTGAAATCGGTGCTGAAACACCTGTTCTGCATAATTACCAATTATTTAAATAACTATCGAATAAATGATACTTTATCTTTATTCGTTATTCGAGGTTCGAATAACCGAAGTTATCTTTATTTGAAAAGCAACGAATAAATAATTTTATTGGATGAGAATTTATTCGACGAATAAAGATAACTTTTTTATTCGATGAGAATTTATTCGACGAATAACGATAATTTTTTATTCGTAGGTTTTATTCGAATAAATGCGTCGCATAAATTTTTCATCCGTAGCATTTATCTTTTCGAAGCCTTCGAATAAAGCCACGAATAACTTTCGTCAGCGTCGAAACATGGTGAGTCACCATGACCCCAAGTCCCCGCCACCAGTCCTTTGTGTTCGGCGCACGCCACTCGACCGAGCTCGACCTTCGGAGGCTCGAATGAACATGCTCGACGCTAACGAAAGTTATTCGTGGCTTTATTCGCAGGCTTCGAAAAGATAACTGCTACGTATGAGAAATTTATTCGACGCATTTATTCGAATAAAAACTTCGAATAAAAAAGTTATCTTTATTCGTCGAATAAATTCTCATCCAATAAAAAAATTATCTTTATTCGTTGCTCTTCGAATAAAGATAACTTCGATTATTCAAGCCTCGAATAACGAATAAAAATTATTTATCGTTTGTTCGTTACTTGAAATTTTTATAGAGATAAACTTTTGCCCAACTCTGGAGCATACGATGCACGTGAACGACGAAGCGAGACAAATTATCATGCTTTCTCTCTTTCGTAGCCGACAGCAACTACGTGTGACTCTTTTGTCCTCTTTCGCTCGTTCCCGGATTCTCGCACTCTCGACCAAAGAAATCCAAGAAATTGTGGGGATAGTCGCCGGGCTCCTAAATAACCAGGAATCGTCGGACTCCAGCTACCACTGATGGAGGGGGAACACCTACAGGAGCGGTGGTTATGAATGCATGAACTGTGCCTGCGGTCGTCAGTCACGCACACATAACCACCGCTCCTATAGGTGTTTCCCCCTCCAACAGCGGTAGCTGGAGCCCGCTGATCCCCTGCGTCAATGTACTCAAAGTGGTGGGGATGCTTTGCTGCGTGTTTACATCGACGAAGTATAGAATAGACCTATCACCTTATGGGACTTCGTGTCACCACCCAAACTGTATTACCGACCCATAACTCGAGGACTGAATTTAGCGGCCTCTGCTCATGAACAGCGTCCAACTTAGGAACTACTCTGAAATGTGTTGAAATGCTGAAAGGTGTGCGTGATTGTATACGTGTGACTTGTTTAGAGTGAGAGTTTGACAGAGGACAGGCTTTTGTTACGCTACGCTTTGGCTCGGTTTGTCAGCGACTCACGAGGATTCGCGTGGATTTTTCTCCGAAAATCTATTTCGGTGATCTCTTCTTGAAAGCTTATACAAGCTATAAATTGTAAGATGACATTGATCGTTAGTACTTTACGTGTAGTAGAACACTTAACTAACATTTTCGCGAGTCGTATGTCGAAAAATATTAAAAATTGACGCTGTTACTGACATTCCCACAAATCTCTGCACTCCGCGCATGTCTAAATAGACGGTGCCCATCCTACGACACGTATAAATCATTGAGAACAAGGAATCCAAACGTTTTTTTTAAATTTATATTCGTAGTTTTCGGCACCCGAGGACATTTTGCAATAGTTTATTTATTACTTGGAAACGATAGATTAGTAGTTAAAACTCTACGTTTCGTTACAAATTGATTGGCCCTTTCCTTATTAACTATTGTATGGATTTAAAAATTGTAAAGAACATCTCCGATGTAAGTACCCGAGCGTATCGCTTGCGTTAAGGTCTGTTTTCATTATTCCTAGATATGTACATATGAGAAAACAGTTATGGTATTTTTTAAAGCACAAGTAAAAAAAAAGGTCCTGTTTTACGGACGTCGCGACTCGCGTGTGAGATAAAATGGGAGGGAAACGGCACGGAGGTCCTTTACGCGACAAACGATCATTCTGGCAGCGGCAACAAAGTATAATACTACATTGTCTTCTTGCATTCTCCGTGCGTCTGATTTTCGCATGTCGATGTCGGTCCACGGACAAACTAGGCTTCTAGATTTTAATTTCTTCTACAAATTCTGAAAAAGCCGTAATCAGTAGCTAAAAGCGGAAAACATGTACGTACACATGCTAAGCTAATCATAAGGTGAAATTTTTACATTCTCTGTTTCGGCTCGATTCGAGCATTAACGGCATATTAGTGAGATTTTTTTAATAAAAGGAAAATCAAATACGACGTGATTCGGGCAAGTAGGTATGTACATATGTAGAGTTGCTATACGTCCTGTATATACGGGACTGTCCCGTATTTCACTGTTCCCGTGAAATATTTTACAGAGTAAAATAAACCATTACCTACCCACTTTTTTCATGTTTTATTTAATTAGCATTTAAATGTTCAATGACAATTATGGAAACCCTAAAAATAAATCACTACCTACCCACTTTTTTCATATTTTATTTGTTTAGCATTTAAACAAAATAAAAAATGGTAAAGATTCGTTAAGAGCAAACGCCTGATTTAGCGAGCTCTGCTTGCAAGACATTTCAAGTCGCATTGATTTTTGCCTTCAGGTGTATCGCGTTTCTGGGAACGGCGTCTGTTTAAAAAAAAAGACGAACTTTTCGATGGCCTTGACCTCAACAATCGGTGAGAAAAAGGCCGCACATCTACTGAACGTTCGCTATCGTATTATTTTCTGGATTTTAAAAAAATATGTTATTATTTTTCCTCTTTCTGCACCAATTTTTTGCCGTACCTTCCTCATACCAAACTGCGTCGTAATTGGTTTCATTTTAGTAGACAAATCTGACATACAATACAGATGTTTGCATAATGATAAAAATATTGAAAAATTATTTTTCCATTAGAGGATACTGCATATTAATGGCCCTGTATTCCTTCCAAGCGCCTTCTGAACAATTTTAGAAATCTATGTGAACCTGATATCTATGTTTCCATATTTAAAAAAGTGATAGGAACTAGAGGAAATGCTGTATTGCGTTGTCTCAAGCGTAAATGTTGTAAAACGTTTATAAGACCGACTCGAAAAATCCGATCTTACCATATTTTATGGAAGAAAGAAAGTCAGAAAAGCATGTATTTAGCCGCGTAATATAACATTTTTAATAGTTTTTTTAGCAGGTTAGTCAATTGAATGTCAGGGTGGCTTAAAGTAATTATTTAAACATTTAAAGACAGTTCTTCTAAAGAAATATAACAGAAATGATTACGGCTACAGTCCCTAGTAATAATCCCACTAAATATAAAGAATTTAATGAAATTTAATGAACTTTTTTCCCGCTTGGGACCGCAAGTCAAATTTTCCGCGTACCCAAGCTCAGAAATATCATTCCAACTACCACTAATGTAGGGTGGGGAAAGTTCCCCTTTCATGCGGCCGCCCAGGCTAGGGAAAATGCGCAAGCTGGATGCGCGTGATTATTATGTAGTCCCCTCCTCGAAGTGACAGAAAATATAACCTATATGCTATATAACAATAAATTTTTATTGGCTATTTCGTTCCTTTACGCTACATTTGTGAACTTTTTATAACTTAACATCCTTCCAAAATATCGTTGTTACGCCGCAACGGTATATTTATGAAATTGGGTATAGCATATAGGTTATAATTTCTGTCACTTTGAGGTAGAGGTGTGACTATCGAAATGTTATCGATATTTCGATATATAGATAATATGGTTAAGATATCGTTGACGCGAATAGACCCAGATAGCACACGACTTATAGACGACGTGTGCTACCTGGGAAATCAGCTGAGGTATACACGAAAAAAGGTCAGCCGCTTAGAAAGCGTTGCTGGGCCCATACACGACGCTATCCAGCACCGAAAAACACCGTTGTGATCGGACGAAAATATCGGTGCTGAGCCCATTCAGTGTTTTTCGGTGCTGGACAGCGCCGTGAATTCAAATACAAACCAATAGATTCTCATTGACTTTATTATACAAATAATGCGTTGCATTCTATGCGAAAAAAGGTCTGCACCGTTGGCAACGGTGCTCGAAAAGTGAGCACCGTAAAAACCGGTGCTGGGCCCATTCACGGCGCTATCTAGCACCGAAGAACACCGTTGTGAATGGGCGAAAACATCGGTGCTGAGCCGCTGAGTATCGAAAGCGATATCTTTAAAAGTATGAATATGTATCGTTGCTTTACAATGTCTTTAAAATTGTTATTTCCATCGTTGCTGCAGCAAAGTGTGTTATATTCTACCTCAGCCTCTTCTAGAAGAGGCGAATAGATCTATTCGTCTTAACGATATCTTAACGATATTGTCGATATATTGTTAAATATCAATAAGATATCGATAATCTATCAATAATCGATAGTCACACCTCTAATCAAGCATAGAAATCTGTAAACATGAAAATTGATGCTAAAATCAAGTAGAGTCAAATTAAGCTAAAACTTATTATTTCGATGAAATGTACTAAAAAAATGACGTTATGAATAGGAAATTTTGATTTCTTAACCACGAATAATTACACTCATCGACTTCATAAATATATCGTTGAGGCGTAATAATAATATTTTGGAAGGATGTTGAGTCATAAAAAGTTCACAAATGTAGCCCAAAAGAACGAAATATCCAATAAACATTTATTATCCTGTAGCATATAGGTTAAGTATATTTTCTGTCACTTCGAGGACAGAAAATCCACTCTTCGAAGTGACCGAAAATATAACCTAACTAAGAGACTGTACAAATGTTTATTACGTGGTTGTATTTATATAATATTTCTAATCGAAATTTATGGAAATAAGTGCAAATTAGGCTTCTATCAAAATGTATTAGTAAACGGAATTATGCAACATGTTTCTTGAAATTAGTCTTAACGTTCATGCCGTTTTAGATTTTAAACATTTCCGATAAGATTTAATTTCAATTCCTACCACTCGTAGCATTGTAATCTTATTTTAAACTGAATCGATAACGTTGGGTGTGACACGAAAATGGTAAGGGGGCTCGCGAGCCCCCCGAGCGTGTGACACAAAATTACATTCCGTGATAGGTCTATTCTATACCTGGTCTGTGGTGTTTATCTACCTCACGGACACCAATTCCTACCGCGCGACGAGTAGGCGTAGCCCGAGAGAGAGCGAGAACGTAGAGAAAAGGAACACCGAGGCAGGCAAGCGGTGTGGTGGGAGAATACCCCTCACGAAACTCACCGGCTAATAAAATCTGAATTCCAGTATAGTTCTTGATCAGGCACTAATTTTTTATCAGTTCATGGAATAAATCGTTCTTTTCAGTTTATGTCAATAAATAATTGTTTGAAATAATTACTAACATAAAAATTGATAATTCAAAAATATATGTGTTGTCTGTGAAAGCAGTTAGTATTGTTAGTTTTTGTGAAAATAAATGTGTAAGGTAGCTCACTTGAAGGAAGCCTCTGTTGAACGCCATCTCTTACTGTGCGAACTAAGAGATCACCATCGACGCCACAGTCGATTTCTTTACTGGTTGTTGCGGTATTAAAGGTTATTATCATACATTTTGCTTACAATAGTTTACTTTACAATGTAGCGAAAGAATTTTAGTATTATAGCTATCATTTTGCTTTAAAAGTCAGTGATCATTATTTAGTTCTACTTTTTTTTGTGGAACGAATTGTTGATCACCCGAATAAAAATTAGGTTAGGACATTATGAAATTATAAAAAAATTAAATTTAAATGGTATAATACTAAAAATAAGTTTATTTGTACTTTCTTTTTAATTAGTATTAGTATCTGATAAAATATTAGTTCCTTACCTGATAAGAAATTAGTTCCCATGTATTTTAGATGATCAAAAACTAGTTCCTCGCCTGATCAAAAAATTAGTTCTCATGTATTTTAGATGATCAAAAACTAGTTCCTGACCTGATAAAAAATTAGTTCCCATGTATTTTTAGATAATCAAAAACTAGTTCCAAGTCATCTTATTATTCCGTACCTTATCAATAATTAAATTATACTTATTTTCAACTTTTTATCATTTTTCCTTAAAGTGTAAACATTAATTCATCTTTTAGTATAAAAAAAATGTCTGGTTTAAAGTTTTATTAGGTTAAAAATAAATATTAAAGCGGGAAGCCCTCTAAACTGATCAGAAACGAGTTCCTTAACGGTACTGAAGTAGGTAATTACAAAGTCCAACACGATTTTTGGTCCGCAATATCTGCTGGGTGATTCTTGTAGAGTTTTTCGCCCTGAACACGAATCCGCAAGCAGAATTGCTCTATCACCCTCAGTTTTTTGAGAAAATCGGTTTTGAAAAAAATTAAAAATTTTCATCTTTGAACATCTTTTGTGTCGAAACGGTAATAGTTATGCGGTTGTTCGTTACATCAAATTATTCTATGAACCCTCCCGAATACAACGATATAAGTTATTATTGCATTATGATCAGGTAAATGTGTTTAAAGAACGATCAATTTTTCAATCATTTTTGAAGATATCTTTAAATGTATTTCCAAAACTAAGGGTCTAAAAGAAAATCTGACCACCCCACACAATGCAGCAGACATTTTTCCTTCGGAAATCATCAACAAAAGTGGTAAGTCACGTTTTGTTTTCAATACAGAAGACAGTGGTAGTCAACGGCGGTGCGCGATCCACTGCCGGCACCGCGCGTTTTGCCAAACTATCTCGCTTCTTTATTGAAAACAAAACGAGACTTACCACTTCTGTTGACGCTTTCCGAAGAAAAACTATCTGCTGCATCGCGTAGAATGGTCAGATTTTCTCCCAGCCGCTTAGTTTTGGAAATAAAATGAAAGATATCTGCAAAAATGGGTGCATTTCGGGTGTCCTTTTCACTTTGATCGTTGTTTAAACATATTTAAATGATCATAATGCAATAATAACTTATATCGTTGTATTCGGAAGGGTACATAGAATAATTTGACGCAACGGGCAACCGAATAATTATTACCGTTTCGGCATAAAAGATGTTCAAATTCGAAAATTTGCATTTTTTTTCAAAATCGAATTCCTCAAAAACTGGCCACAAACGGTTTGCGGATTCGTGTTCAAAGCGAAAAACTCTACAAGTATCACCCAGTAAATATTGCGGAACAGGAAAAAAGTTTCATTTTGTTGGACTGTGTTATCAGTAGAATAGATTTCGTACATTTATTAATTATGAAGAATTAGAATTCGAGAATTTGAAAGCAACGGCTGATCCGTAATATTCTTTTGTGTATTTAAATTCTGTATCCTTTTTAGTAGAAGGTAATTATGTGTTTCGAAATGTATACTTACCCGGTTTAAAGGGCTAATAGACATTTACGCACGTGGTAGGATAATCGATGAGCAGTGGAAAAATAATCGATGTAATTATAATACATGTCCCATTTGTTTCCAAGTTACAGCCATTATTGTGTCTTATAGCAACTTGTATGTACATAAAGGTGACGTCAATCGATTCTTTATCTTTATGTTTTTTTAATGGGGATCATATCGACGCGCGTTACGAAGAGTAGCACGTTTCATTTTTTTTGTACGGACAACTGCATGTAGAAAAAATGAAACGTACTACTTTTCGTAGCGTGCGGCGATGTGAAGTGCCATGTACATCGGACTATTTTTAACGAAATTAGCTTTACATTATGCAAATCAATTCTTTATGTAATTTCCTTATTTATGATCCGAATTGTGTTGTTTTTAGGGCTATTTTCATCCGGAAAATATAAGGAATCGATAGACGCCACTTTCGCAAAGGTTTGATGAGAAATGCAGGACTTCAAATTCGCCATTGTTTAGTGCGCAACATTGTATGGCCCTGCTGGTTTAAAGCGTCGAAGAGCACGAAACTCAGCGAGGCGCGGGATTGTCAGCGGCGTCGCCTTTGACGACTTTAGCTGGAGAATCACCCTGTACCTATAGTTTTATAATGGAAGTGTTTACATTGCAGCAGCGAGCACAGCTACGCTTACTAGTAACTATGTAGACGACCAACGATACAAGCGTCGAGAACCAAATACATTTTTTTTCGCTTAATATTATTTTAGCCGTTTTCATCGTTGATACCTACATAACAGATTTTCAGCATAACAGATGTGTTTTAGATAAGTTATGAGATGAAGTTAGTGGTCAAATTAAATACAAAATAATGTTTACGTTTACTGCGTAGACTTTTTCCGATGTACGGAAAAAGTTTCCATTTTATGGAACTTGAAGATAATAATAATTATTTTTCAGAATCACTCATGTTTAAATGGTTCATTTGTGCGAAACCTTAAACGACTGAAACTGTAGGTACTATTATCACAGCTCCACTATAAACACACCAAAAAAATGTATTTTTGAGAAGCTGTTATCGCCGCGCTTTCTATTCGACGCTCTTAAGGGGCTGTCTCGGTCTAGAGCTCATAAAAACAGGCGATCTTTAGGAATTAATTAAAGGAAAACTACTGCTTATAATTTAATTGAACTTGCTGCATTGTGTTACGGATGTCTGAAATTATAGAAATATATTTTTTGTTTTATAATTAATCATTGCCGACGGCACTGGGGAGTCGTTGAAGTCGAGGCGGCAAAAAATTCATCCAAATTGGTGGTACCTGTATCTTTTTTATTATATAAACATTTTTTATTTTGAAAAATATACATCTGGCTAAGGGGAAAACAGAAAAAATTTAAAAAATTACATTTTTTTAGGATATAACGACACTTGAAGTTTGAAATTACTTTTTCCCTATATTTTTTGTCCTTTCAACGCCTTTAAAAATTATAAATTTAGATTACTTTTTTAAATTTTACTGGTGCCCCCCCCCCCCCCTAGCCAGAAGTATATTTTTCAAAATAAAAAAGTTTCAGTCGAATCGGATAATAACTTTTGGAGATACAGGTCCCACCGATTTTGAGAACACTGTTTCGAGAAAAACTCGTTTAAAGTTTTACGTGAGTGCCGAGTGGCCGGTGTTACCCATACAGGGTCATCCGTTAAAACTGCAACCTACGCGCGCGCGAACAGACGAACATGGCAACACCGCCTCACGGACGCATTCCACTACAACCATGCATCGGCCCGGCGTTCGGAGGGTTGCCAGCAACCGCTGGGGAGCGGTGATGCCCGAGCTTTGAAAATTTTAGTATGGTCTCTTTCAAATTAACGTCACAAGGAGCTATTTGAAATTTCCTGACCGGGGTTGAAGAATTTGGGGCCTTTCTCGTATAACTTTTGAATTATAAAGATTAAAAAATTATTCCCTCTTAATGATGGATAATTCAAAATATTTTACGTTTACTTAATTTTTCTTTTATCAATTTTTTAACCATAATTGTTGTGAAAAGCTTTTGCAAACTGTTTATTTAATACCGTATTTAATGCTCTTTTTAAAAATTATGATGTTGATAAACAATACGCTAGTTGTTTTTGTGTCATTACTTTCATAAATTGAGAAATTAAATTTTTATTCAATTATGTGTTAGTTCTGCAGACCTCAGAATCTATTGTTCTGGTTTTATTTTTTATAATTTTATCCTTATATGCAGTGCATGCATAGATCGGACGTAAGGAGTAACTAATGGGACGTGTCTTTGATTGTAGCGGTGTTTGAATCTTTTTTCTAGAATTTTTGTGTTTGAATGTTTAACCTTTTAGCTACTCAACGCCACGCATATACCGGCTTCCGTTAATGTCATGTTTTGGAACGATGCGTCATTATTGTGGCTTTTACACGCAGGTGGCGAAAAATCTCTCCGTACAAGGGTATAGCGCCGCGGTCAATCCTGTCGTAATTAAAATTTTTGAAATTAAGATGGGTACGAGATCAGTTGACATTGTTTTCAAATCTCATTACAGTAATCCGGGGTGCGAGTGGTAAACCGATCATAAAAGCGGAGCATGCGGCTCGCTTACCTGGGCCGGGAAATTCTGCACAGCTCTTTGCGGCGTTAATTTGAAAGAGACCATCCTAAAATTTTCGAAGCTCGGGCATCACTGCTACCCAGCGGTCGCTGTTAACCCTCCGAACGCTGGGCCGGTGCATGGTTGTAGTGGAATGTGTCCGTGTGGCGGTGTTGCCATTTTCGTCTGTTTGCGCGCGCGTAGGTTGCAGTTTTAACGGATGACCCTGTACATTTGCCGCTGCGCAAATGCCTATACCTAACTTCGGGAATTTTACGAATTTCAACAAATCCTTTTAGATACGTATTTCTAAAAGGATGAACATTCGAAAAATTAAATAAAAAAATCTATTTTTAGACCGGAACCTCCCCTTAACACTTAACGGACGGGTCGAATCTGGTCTGTCTTTCTCGGTTTCCGGGCACTTTTTAGGACAGTGTAGGAAGTCACAATGGAAAAACGTAAATTTATGTGGCCCGTCCTAGGAAGTCACAATGGAAAAACGTAAATTTACGGGGCCCGTCCGTTAAGTGTTAAGGTAGGTATCCAACCCTCGTATCGTATCGCCGTTGCGCGTCATCCAGTGATACGATACGATGCAACAGTATATGGCTTTTTCCTGCATTATCCCGGGATTAAGTCCCGTTACGCACTTGTGACAAGTTGCCGGTGACCAAGTCGCCTTGGACCACGAGGTACACTGGGATATATGATTTCATACGCATTTAGTCGCGGCCAACAACAAAGGTTTCTGGTCTCTTGTCGACCATGTTGCCGGCAACTTGTCGCAAGTGCGTAACGGGGCTAAAGGATTTATCCCGTGAAATAAATAAATAAATCACTGATGCTGTTGCGTATTTTTGCATCAAATTTTGATACACGTCAGTGCAACGCTGCCCGCCCATACCCACCTTTGTAGTTTCTATTGCAGCTACTACATAAACGTACCATTAGAAGTGTACATTCTTAGTTTGAAGTCGATTTAATATGTAAAATATGTTATAATTAGGGTGGCCAGATACTTTTATGAGGAACTATACGTATCGCATTATACAGGTACAGTATTGTCTCCTTATGGGCTCGGTTTGGTGTACACGATACGGACTTTTCGGTATCCCGACCACTTCTGCCTCACGCGAAGGCGAGAGCGAGATGGAACGAGAGCGAGCGAGAGGCACTGAAAGCGAGCGAGGACGGTACGAGTCAGACGACACGTTGGTGTTTTGTCTCGCTCCGTCTTTCGGACGCCTGAGACATTACGTCCTTTGCGCTCGCGCCGGTCGCGTACGCCCGCCGCGCATGCAAAGCGTTCCATCTCGCTCCCTCCTTCGGCCAGAAAGAAGCGAGAAACGAACACTCGGAATTAGGGCTCTGTTCACGATACGGGCTCAACGCCGTTCCCGACCAGCGAGCCCTCAGGGAGACAATAGGGTAAATCCGGGAGACGCGGTCGGGCCGCAGAGTTGGTCGAGTCGCTATATTTCAGACTCTATACGTAAAAACGCGTTAAAGTGCAGATAAATTACTTCTCTAGAAACAAACAATTGAACGAATAGCGTCACTTCTGTTCCTTCTGTGTTTTTCTAGATTTACAGGCTATAAAAGGTAAATTGAGGTTACATTTAACCTCTTTTATCAAACAACGGTGTACAGAATCGTATTTAAAATATACTTCTAAGTTTATTTTGGTTTAATGTTTGGGAATAATAAGATAGTAGAGATATTGAGGGACAATGCAGCCAAAGTATTTAGCCATATTAACTCTTCCTCTCAAAACTAACGAGAAGGCCATCTCTCGCTGCAGAAAGGAGAGATGGTCGAGTCATGATTTTTTATTATTTTTATTTATATTTTTATTTTTTATGATTATTTTATTATTATTATTGTTTATTTATTTTATTTATTCACTTTTGTATTCATTTGCCTTGCTAATCGCCGGTAGGTAGTTCGCTTTATTTTTTATGTGTTCTTTACTTGTTTAGCGTAAACAAATTAAATATCAATGAATCTGTAGTTGTATTCACTCATAAATAATTTTGCTTCCTTCTTTGTTATTTTTTCATGCATAATTATGTGAATGGTCTCTGCCAACGACAAAAACCATTTCTCCCGGCACCTCGGGTGAGGTTGTCAGATGTCATGACTTTAGTTTTCAAGCCGATTTACAGTAAATATTGTCTTAAAACAAATATCGACCAGTTTTTCTGAATCAGCATAAAATTCTGAACATATTAGGTTTGTTCTGATAAAATAAGTAATATCTGTATTAGTTTTAATACCCATTTTATATTAGGTCGACCGCGTCTCTCGGATTTACCCTTACTGTACTTTCATACCAAGTTGCTGTAAGGCATAAAAATGACTGCAACTTACAAAAATACGGACGGGTCACGTGAATACGTCTACATTGTCCCGCAAGAGAATGTTTTCTTGTGGCCGGGATCAGGAAGGAAATCAAACAAACAAATAATTACTCTGTTATAATTTTATGGTCGACTAGCTTAAAGTACCTGGCGTTGCCCGGGCTTCTTGTATCTATCTCTACATACCTACTTAGTATTAAATAAAGTTCCTGGTAGGCGTCTGTTTGTTTGAGCTAATCCTGAGAATCACTGGACGGACTGCGATGCGACCCCCACTACCCCATAGAGCATTCTCGAGGAATACTTCACTAAAAGCATTTCTCGGCTTCTTTTTGTCATAAGTTAATATTTCATACACCTAAACCTTCCTCGAGAAGTGCTCTATGTGAGAAAAGAGAGATCTGTGATATGAAAATTAGTATACAAATGGCATACACGATACATCGAGATTTCTGGTGAACGGTAAATTAATATAGATACAGCCTGGAGTCGCTGGAGGAGTTTCGGTATAAGAGAGGTTGAGCCCGCTGGGCATAATGTCGCATAACGTGTAGTCTTGCGACATTCTTGTGTTCTCGACACCACTTAACTCGCTCATATGGTAGCAGAGTGAAATTAGACGGTAATCTGCCCAACCTACGGAATAAATCCCAGCAAGCTAAATATTGGTATGGGACTTTATTTGGTCGTTTTAAGTATATTTCAAAACTTCCCATCGATGCGACCGTCGTTAAAATTTTCACAGAGGGTTGAAAAAGAAACAGTTTCTCGCGAATATCTCGTTATCTAGCAGTCTTACAACGAAAATAGTAAGTATGAAATTTGTAGCTTAGGAAATTCTCTACGAAAAAGGTCGTATAAGTTCTTTTCGTAGGAGTAACCATTTTCATGTATATTGGGTTACCAGATTTCAACCCCCATACTTTTGACAAAGGAAGATCCCGAACCCGGAAATTGAAAAAATTATGAAACTGTAAATATGTAAGGGATATTCCCCTGACTACAACGCAATTTTGTTTGCTGCCCACAGTCACTTCAAGAGGGTGCAATTGACCCCTGAAATTTTTAATTTTGTATTATTATTCGCGACCTATAGGAGCTAGAAAAAAGTGTTCAGGAAAAAGTTACTTCTTTTAATTATGACTATCATTTGGTAAATTATAATTCTCACAGTTTTTACAAAATGTATTTTCAGGGCTCAATTTCACAACCTTACAGTGAATTTGGGCAGCAATCAAAATTGCGTTGTACTCAGGAGGACATCCTCTACATATTTAGTTTCATAATTTTTTGAATTTCCGGGTTCGGGATCTTTCCATGTCAAAAGTATGGGGGTTTAAAACTGGTAACCCGACATACACGAAAATGGTTACTCGTACAAAAAACTCATAGCACCTTTTTGTGTAGAGAGTTTCCTAAGCTACAAATTTTTGTCACAAAACTGCTAGATAACGAGATATTTGCGAAAAACAGTTACTTTTTTCAACCCTCTGTAAAATTTTTAGCGGCGGTCGGATCGCTGGTGACTTTTGACATATTGTTTGAAACGACCAAATAAAGGCCCATACCAAAATTTAGCTTGCTAAAATTAATTCCGAAGACAAATCCTAATATTCCTGGGCTATGGGGGCGCGGGAGGGGGTTGGAATATAAAATCTTACGAATTCTTAGACCGGCTGAGGGACGGGGTAAGAAATCGCCAAAATTGCCCTTACGTAATTTAACACGTTCCCTGCCGCGTGGGGCGTATACGCCCCACGCTGAACTTTCCGTTCAAGCCATTTGGTATTATCATTGTAAAATGAAGAATTTTTTAAAAATTCATTATGGAGTCAATTATGGACACCTTAATACTATTGCTGATGCCCTCATTTAATCGTGGGGCGTATACGCCCCACGCGGCGTGATGGGCAATTTTTCTTTACTGTGACTTGTTTTAACCGCATTTCTCTTATTCCGATCAGTCATTTATTCGCGTGTCGTTGATACAATACTTACTGCATCACTGAAGCTAGGATTGATTTATAGTTCAGTGTGTTTCTTCAGTGTGTTAAACGAAGGAAATACGGTACGTACATATTATTTCAGTTAATTCCTAGAAAAATAAATTTATTGGTTTGTTGTGTTATGCATGTTAAACTATACAACCTTTCCTTGATAATTATGATTTTTGCACTATTTTAATTATTGTAAGGCATACGCCAGAAACAAAATAATACAAGTGTAAAGCGTGGGGCGCATACGCCCCACGCGGCTTGAACGGGAAGTCTTCAAAAAACGGTCTGGCAGGGAACGTGTTAAGGATGGGGTTTCACGTGTATCACTGGATTACTGACGAGACGCTCTTTACAACCATATACGGTTTTTATATTTCGGCTTGGCTTTTTGTGGAGTATAGTCTGATATTGTGTTGACATTTGGCAATTTGTAACTTCAACTCTATACAACTTCACCACAACTACTCGACGCTAATGTTTTATATGAGATCGACGATAGCTGTCGATTGAAACCAAAACGAGCGTCATAGTTTCACCGTGTCAGAAGGTATACTGCGTGGAAATTTCCGGGCGCGGCAAAACGAATCCAAAATGTTGGCGCGCCACCCTCCGCCGCGTGCGATGCGTCACGGTCCTCACTTAGCGCAACAAATTCTTTGATCCTTTGGCTATCGAGTGGTGTAATTGGATTTTGGGTGTAGACTATAGATTCGGAGCTGCAATGCGAAACTTTATCCCCGATTTTGTTACAATCGGGTTTTCGGGAATGCCCCCAGTATAGAAGCAAATTTAAAGAGGTATTCACGTCAAAATTTAATGAAACATTGGTTTACATAAATTATTTTTCACTATGTTTCAACGTTGAACATATCTTTCCCAAATACTATAAGTTTACATGCTAAAAGAAATAAGCCCCAAAGGACTATATGTATATATGTAGTATCTAACTTCAAAGAAACGCGGAAGGAATCTGCAACATGTTGCAGAAACAGTAAGCCTATCAAATGCTTAGGAGTCAGTAAGAATTATCCGATCCCTGTAGGACTAATACCTGTGCGAAACCAGATTTACGTAAATCCGATCTCGCATTACGGGGAGGTATTAATTCGAATAAGATATTAACTAAAATCATTCGTGAGAGTGAGGAGCAGATTATGGCCGAGTCGTATTCTCTATCTTCTATGGCCTATGAAATCATTAAACAACAGAAATGGCGCTTGCAGTAACCAGACAGGGCGCGTACATAAATCGCGAAGGGGGCGTGCAATAAAGTAGAAGCAGGTGAAACCTGCGTGTTACTGTACATTTTCACCAAAACATCGTTTCTCAAAATGCTGTGGGGACAGTAAATTGAAAAATAATTGTCGTTGACTGCATACCAAATTCTGTGGAATCATTCCTGTTTTTTTGAAGCTCGATTACTTGGAACTCGTGCATAGGGGGGGGGGGGGGGGGGCTTGTTATTCTAGCCGCGCAGTCAAAAAGTGAAATAAAGTCCATTTTATGCAGAGTCATGTATCAAACCCGCGATCAGAAACGAGCATTTCATCTCGCCCAGCTTCGTCACGATCTTTTTCTGGTCATAATCAGCACTTTTTCGTACGATCGCAAGTATTATCAGCCTTCAGTCTGAAGCCATTTTCTTCGTTATTTCAGCCTGGAATGTTGACAATAAATAGCAATGCATTAATATCTACAGGTTTTTGCAGGAGATTATATTGAATGATTAAACGATTTAACAGTTTAATGAATTACAAATGCTTAACAAGAATGATAAATTAATCACGTCCTCATGTCTTTACAGCACTTCGTCACTCTTTCAATGTCCCTTCTTCATTATTTTACGTCGCACGGTTACCAACCAGCAGCGATGAGCAGAATTTTATTTAAATAAATATTTTGAGTTCAAATGGAAGGTAACAATTTTATTCATTACTTGTCGAATAAAGATTTTTCGAGTTACATATTCTTATTTGAAGCGCCACGGATGAATCAGTTTATTCGTAGGCCTTTTGGCAAACAGAAGACTATCGCACACATCAGCTCTCACTCATTCAAATTATCATTTAACGAAATATATTCACAATTTTTCTACGTATCTGCCAACATTACTTGTAATTAATTACTATGCCACTGGACTTAGAGTAATAGTGAATGACTGACTCATGGTGTCATTATTGTTTCAATATTGTTTTATTGTTATCGTTGTTGAAAATTTGTTTCATACGAATTTCAGACATAAATTATATCCTTTTCGAATCGGTGCAGACTTCTCTTATTTTTGAAAAAACATATGCTAAGGTGTCCCTTAAAATTGAAGGTGCGATAAAATATCGGAACACACTCTAATTTCAATCCTTTTCGTGTGCTAAGTAAGTATGCAAAATTGCGGCGCAATCGGATTATTCTGAACCCTGCCTCAAGAAGAATAAAGTTACGATATACTGTGCACTCGTTATAAGCTCGACAAACGGGGCTGGCGGCGGGCGTACGACGCGTTGCCGAGACTATTCTGTGCGGCCAATGGTGCGAGTGAGAAAACCCAAGAGCGAGTGAGAGGAAACGAAAGAGTATCTCGCTCATTCTGGGGTTCTTGCACTCTCGTCCGAAGGATTCCAAGAAATGGTGGGGATAGTCGTCGGGCGTACAACGCATGGTAGAAACGGGCTTATAACGAGTGCGTCGGTGTACTATAAACTTTTTTCTATTTATTTTTATTTTTTTGTCCACCTTTAGAAAATAATCGTTCCCTTTGAACAGTGGTTTCTGGAATGTATATATATTTTACCGCCATAGTCCAAAGACTGGAGAAATGGAAAACCTGTACCACCTTCATTCTTCCACTACTTAACGATATCTTCAATAATACTGAACGATATTATCGATATATCGTTAAGTCTCAATAAGTTATCGATAAAATATCGATAACAGATAGTCCCAATTCTTGTTCCATCACAGATTTGCTTACATTGCACGGTTGCATATTAAAAACCCGCTGTTTGCCAGAGCGCAGTTGCGTTCGAAACTTTGGGTTTCTTGAGGCAGGGTTTAGAGCTGTTTGATCGAGCCGAAATTTTACACACATATTTACCACACCAAAGGGCAATAAATAAGGGCGCGTATAAATAAGGGAAATAAAACGAACCGAATTCTTAAATATAAAAAAATCATTATAAGAGACACCCTGACATATGTATGTAGTCAAGTGGCAGTTCATCTGATTTCAATATACAGGGTGTTTCAGAATGACGAGTGCAGATTTAACGCGTTAATAGAACTTACAGAAACAAACAATAAAACCTTACTAAATGTTGATTTGGAAACAATTTGTTATTCAGATATTTAGCTTACAAATTACAATCTTATTATTTTCAGAAACAGTGATATGAAACTGTTTGCTCTTCACTTTCCCCTGTGTCATATCATGACGTCATTAGATTCGCCTTGTTTTGTCCAATAAAATACTAACTGGAAATTTATTCCTCGTACTCTTCTTCTGTTACAAACGGAAAACTAGAAGTGCAATTTGTATTCAATTAGAGTATCATTCTTCTCGAATCTTCATCTTCATTCAGACTCAACTCTCAACTGGTGCAGTGGAGGCTTTGTTACCTAACCGATGAGATGGGGTTTGATATGCCTGACATGGGCGTCCGCAGGGGGGTTAGTCTTGGGTTGGGGGGGGGGGAGGCAAAAGGGGCAGTTGCCCCTCTGGCTTTTGAGGAAAAATTGCTTATTTTTCAAAACTGATCTTTATTAAGTTTATACTAAAAAAAGGAATATTTTTAAATTTCGGTTTTAAATTTTCAATTAAACTGGCACTATAAAATGGGTGAAAAAAGCAAGAGGGGTATATTCTTCTTTACCATCATCCCAAAGTTGCCCTCTCCCCCTGGAAAAAACTCTCCGGACGCCCCTGATTCCTGAATTTTTATTTTTAGTTACATCAGCACTGTCCAACTTGTCCCCACCATCGCCCGCCGTTGCCATGGCCCAAAGACACGGCCGACTCAGAGTAACTGAGCATCTGAGCTTCCTTGTCCACAGAACTGTCACGCAGTGATACCAGATCGGGGACGGGTTTCCTCGAGAATTTGCCCCACCTCGCATGCACACTATGCAGGAGTCGCGTATGTGATCTACACGCATGTGATTGGTGCATAGTGTGCATGCGAGGTGGGGGAAACTCTCGAGGGAACCCGTCCCCGATCTGGCATCACTGCTGTCACGGTCTCCTTTTTAGCCTCGCAAGGTTTCCTTGACGACAAATCACGCTGCTCGAAAGGAAGGTTAGAAGGGGAAGCAAGCGCGTGAGGGGCCCCTATGCTGGACAGAGCTGAGTTACATAGAAAAAATCTGACTTTGTCTTTGGGACAAAGCATTCAATTCTTTTCAATATGTATCTTAATGCAAGGGATATGAATAAAATCTTATTTTTTAAGAATATATAAACACAAACAGTTGCTTTGTATTCTCACGTGAGAAAACGTCGAAATAAACAATCATCTGAAGCATCATCATGGGGTCCATGTAGGGTTGCCACCCGTACTGTATTATACATATAATATTGTACTATATTTCGGTAAATTGTACTGTATTATACTGTTGAAACAAAATATAGTACACAAAGTACTATATTTTCAGTTCATAGTTAATTAAAAAAAAATGTAATTATCAACCTAACTAACCTAACCTAATTGCAGCGAATCTCAGTGCTCAGAGCGCACCCTTAGCATTACGCGACACTAAGTATGCATAGCCAGCTTAGGTTAGCTGTCAATGTCTAAGTTGTTCTTACATATATGAATATTAAATGGCGAGAAGATAGAAATAAAGCTACAATTAAATTAATAAAAAGTGAGCGCTTAATTTATATTAATATGAACATAGAATGCTGGAACTCTTATGCTTACTTTGTATAAAAGAATTCCTTGATACTAAAAACAGAAAGCAACAAAAAATATACTTGAAAAAATAAGTAAATTAAAAAAATAAATCTGTACTTTTTATTTTCCTACATTCCCATGAAAATACTATATTTTTTTCGAGATTCCACAAAAATATTATATTTCCCTGCCAAAAAGGTGGCAAACCTATGTCCACGAGACCCCACCTCACCATCTGAGTGTTAAAACTTAAGGCGATAACAAAAATAATAATGAAACTTATAAACTATAAACTAGAATAAACCACCATGTATTAATATCGTTGGCTCGTTCGTAAAACTGACGAAATCCTTATTTCTTAATTTTCGGTAAATGTAAATTTAAAGTCCATTGTATTACAATAAATCAGGTAATAATTGAAAGCTTCTGCAAAGTTCACAAGTTTCTCCCCATATGGATTTTTATTAATCCATCGTTGTAGGAAACTTAGAATATAATTGCTTCCATTAATCCCTCAGATATTCAGGATGGAATGATGGACATGGTCAGTTGGACCAACAAGCCAACGATATCATTACACCTAACATAAATATGTACGTGTTTGTGTTAGTTACATACTGAAATGTTATTACGAACACAAACTGTTCAATACTACAATATTCAAAACCAATTCTAATCAGTCAGAAATAAACGGCAGAAATTACTTGAATTCTAAAACAGTGAATTTTCTGGGCGACATGTTAATCCTGCAAAGGGTGGACAGTGTAAAACAGCAACAATTTAATTACGAAAAATATGTGTTGCCTGATTCACAGTGTACCCATATCGTGCAATAAAGCAGGTTATTGTATCTTCTCTGTTATATTAGTCTACGGGTCATCAGGTTGGTGAGAAAGTTCGAAACAAAACGACAGGTGTGGAATATAGTTATTTCTATTACCATGGCTATTGTGTTTTCCATTGTTCTTGTCGACGCTACCAACGAGGATCGTCGTTGAATGGAATTGAAGCAGCGCTGAATTCAAATCTAAATCTTACCCGACCTATCGATCGCGGCAGCACGATGATGCCCGCGTTCCCTGAACATCGACATGCCGATTAAAAACGATTTTTCGTGCTGGCGAACAGGGACATTTTTAATCGTGCGCGCTAGGAGCTCCCCTCTTTTTTATTTTCCTACACGTGTCAGTTTCAGGAATGAGATTGAAGAGCGCAGCGACGGGAGAATCGTCTCTGAGATCAATCGAGAAATGACACGGCTGAAGAAGCATCGATCGAGCTGCCATTAGATGGAACGACAGCTCTGTCCCTCCGCGCTTCCGTTAATCGATCGGTGACCTTATCTTGTCAAGGGTTACCGACAGTCATAAATCTTCGGTTTTTCCTGGTGTAAGTTCAAGGGAAAGTACAGTCACGGCGGGAAATAATAAAGTCCAAGTACAGGAGGACGATCCTTGGTTACGCGAGCATCAATTACGGGCCATTTACGTCACACAATCGCTTTTGTATCTCAATATTGCCGATGTCAGGGATTCTGATGATATCGAAATACATTGTGGTCCATACACCATATGAAATTAGAGGGAGCTTAAGTCTTCATTGCTCTAGTTTCGAAATTATTTATAAGAGTTGCAAGTTAATAGCCTCTATGGTGAGGTAATTATTATAGTGTTCTGCATATTTACCATAACAAGCTCAACCCATTTTCACCTAGAGGGAACTTTAACGACACATAAAACAACAATATGTCCATCCAAAAAGAAATCATAGTTTACGACATTTCTCATTACATTCTGGCTGACGTCTCTTGCCGCGCTGTCTACCTGAATCGGGCGCGCCGCGGCATTTGTCGTCGTGGCCTGACTACAATTTTAGACTGTCCGCCGATTAGAAAAGTTTGATAGATAGGGGAAGGACCACAAATAAGGATACAGCTTTTTCAAAACTTTAGAAACATGACTCTGAGAATAAAGTTGAAAAGAAAAATATTTGTCATTATCTTTATGTTGCAAAAATGACTATCGACACAAAAAAAAAAACAGATTTAGCAAGAAGGGTTTATCTTTTGCGATTAAAATAAACGACAGACGAAATCTATTACGCATCTATCTACGCTTCAGTTTCGAAGACAAAAATTCATTATGATTTCGCTGTAGAAATCAGCGAAAACTGTGAACTTTGGGGGCTTGTATTTCTTAAACAATTTTGAAATTTAGGAAAATGATGACATAAACCCTCCCTAATTTCATATGGACCACAATATTTTTTAATATCATGCAAATCCCTGACATCGAGGTACAAAAGTGATCGCGTTGGCGTGAAATGATCTTTCCTTAAATTGCTAATAACAGAGTGTTACAGGTTTAACCCTTTTGCACTTCAACTTAAAAGGGACACCATTAGAGGTGTGCGAGTACCCGAAATTACGGAACCCGATTTGCGATTCGGGAGCCGATTTTCTTGTTTAAGAGAAAATCGTCTCTATCACAACTTAAAAGTTTTTCGGTACCCGTAAACCCGAAAATATTTCAAGCGATGAAGATAAGTGAAACACCCTGTATAGTATAATGATTGCAAAATGCATAATTTTTTGCACAGTCTGGCGGTATCAGCATGTAAAATAGATTTGAAGTTTGGTGTACTTGGGAAACCCGGTTGGGAAATGGCATAGAGCGATCATTATTTAACAACATAACCAACAGGGTGTCGCTGACCGAGGTACAACTCAGAGGAATGTGATTGTACATGAAAATATCAGTCGAAATTATTGAAAAACATTTTGTAGTTCGGCTTGATTTGGATCATCGTTTTCAAGAAAAATGATTTTAAATGTTTATTAAGTACGCATATATCTGACTAAGAATTTATAGAATACAAAAATAAATATGATACAATTGTGTTAGGAAATCCAATATATGCGACTTGATGCATTCGAGTACTTACGATAGCGTCCCTGAACATTGGCCTACCGTTCGGAAGACCAGCAACAAAGGCCACGACCGTCTGGTGTGGAGGGAGGGGAGAGAAGTCGGGGGAACCCCGACCTGACGCTATCAGGCTGATGGCAACGTCGCAGGAGAGACGGCAGGACGTCGTCGCTAGGACACGAGGAGACGGGGACTCATGTGGAGGAAGTCTTGCGCGTTTTATGTACTACATATCTGATAATACATCTTGTAGAAAACTTGTATTTTAGAGGTTGCATTGACGCTCGCGATAATTGAACATCCGCTTTCACCCACTTGAAATATTTTTTAAAATAAATTGCAAGTGACGTGAATTATCGTAGAAAAATAAATTGAACTTACAAAATAGATCGACACATTTATCAATCGAGGCCTTTCGTTCAAGAAAACCAATTCTAATTCTTTTATTACATAGTCAAATGCATTCTCAAGAGATTTTTAAACATAATTTCCTGCAAATCGTTCCAAAAAGAAGTTATTGTACAATTTCGACGTACGTTTGCACAAGAATTCATTTTATCTGCGTTTGATACCATATTTACTGTTACAATTTGCCCATTTCTAATCAGATGTACGCGTAGCATGCGAATTTTTCGAACCTATTTTCTCGAAAATTATGTCTCGTAATGAAAAATGTTATTCTATATTTTCTAATTATTTCTTCATGCCAAATTACTTTCTGTCACATTATACCGGCGGGTTGGTAAAATCCTCTATTTTGGCTGCGTTTCAATAAACAGCAATAATTTCAACTTGTATAATACTTGCCAGCGTCAACGTGTTCATGAGTGGAATCGAGAGCGGATAGCTTCATGCTGTTCTGCTTTCGAGGGTTTTATGACTGGAACTTACGGCCAGAGCCCCAGAGCATGGTTGCCAGCAGGGTTGCCGGGAATGTTCTTGATACACAAATTGTCAGTGGAGGGAGAACACGCCACGCATGCGTGCAATGACGCCGTGACGTCAACAAATCGACGCCAAGCTAGGTGTTGGCTCCAAACCAATCGACGACAAGGTTGGTTCCTCTGGTTGCCAGGTTCCAGGGAAAAAGGAGGGGGAAATGGGAAAGCAGGTGGTAGTGGGGGACGTAACTCAAGTCACATGATGCAAATACCTACTGTCGTTAGCAAAAATGTTGCCGGCAGAAACTTGGTAGTTCGATCGAGTGTATCCTCATAAGCCCACGTTCTCTAACACAGTGGTACAGTGGTTTGCAAAAATGTTGGCGTCCGAATGCTGAGCGGGACAAGGGGGCTACCTCGCTGGTGTCGCCCCACTCTCTGCCGCGGAACTCCCTAATTCTCCCGCTCGCTCTCTTCGTTGCGGGGTGCTGCTGACCGATTCGTTGACGTCACGCGTCGGCCAATAGCGACAATACGTGTGCCTTACATCTACCACTGTGTTAGAGAACTTGGGCCTATGAGGATACACTCGATCGTACCACCAAGTTTCTGCCGGCAACATTTTTGCAAACGACAGTAGATGTAAGGCACACGTATTGTCGCTATTGGCCGATGAGTCATGCCAACGAATCGGTCAGCAGCACCGCATGACGAAGAGAGCGAGCGGGGGAATTGGAGAGTTCCGCGGCAGAGAGTGGGGCGGCGCGAGTGAGGTAGCCCCCTTGCCCCGCTCAGCATCCGGACGCCAACATTTTTGCAAACCACAGTACTTACACGCGTATAACTTTGTCAATTTTGGTCGGATTAACTTGACACTTTCAGGGAATATTTTCAAGATGTTGTTCTTCAAGAAAATATAAAAATCGAATAATCGATTTTTCCAAAATTTCTAGATAGGCCTCCCCCTTTAAAGCCCCCATCGGCAGCATTGCCAGAAGTAGGAAGAAAATGGCCGCGTAGGGAGCTGAGTGACGTAGTAGGGAGTAGTACTTATAGGGGGAATCCTCGCATAGTGTGTATAAGTCGTATTAGCTATATGGTGTTCCAGAATTGAAGGACAATCCTGCACATGCAATATCGTGATGCAAAAAGACATCAAAAAGTCCCTTACCGGTTTCGGATCCGACGCTTCGTTCTCGAGATGTTAACAGTTGAATATTAGCGGTCCAAGTTCCGGGGCGCGTAGTTTAAAGCCGAGTCAGCTGAGCGCGCGGTAGAGTACGCTCGCACGCACACCTAGGAGGCGTGCGCAGATACAGGTTCACACACACACACAGTAGAGCCGCCTTGCTCGTTTAACCGTGAAAATGAACCAGCACGGTCGGATCCACTGTGTGTGTGTGGGGGTTTGTATTTTTACCTTGCGTTCTCGTGCGAGCGGTCACTGCTCCAGGCTAACCCTAGTAGCATTTGTTGTTGGCATACAGTTGGGCCACGCACATAATATTCGTTGGCCAACAGTTAGATTTGGCACTTTTTTTTCAGGTTGGGCCAACAACAGATGGCCAAAGTAGGCTTTCCTACTGTTGCCCAATTATTTATATTCTTTGCAACAGACGTCTTAAAGACGTCCAGAAGGTGTCTTAAAGATCTTCAAAAGAAGTTGTAAACACGTCTTTTTCAGGCCTGGTTTAAGAAAAAAAAATCGCGGGTGAGGAGGATCGAACCCAAACTTCCCGCTTACGAAGCAACCGCTGTTCACACTTACCCAACACATTTCCTTGAAAATACTTCTAATTTCTAGGTACATAACTAGAATTAGTAGTTTATAAAAACTGTGCAGTGACGCGAAATATTCTACAAAATATTATCATTCGACCTTTAGACTCATTCCTTAAAATTTCACATTCGTCTCAATTATTTATGTATTCACATACATAAATACATTACGTATTTATAAATAAGAAAAGAAAAATCACAACTTGGAATATAATAACAGGGAATATAATAAAATTTTCTGACGTTTATAAGATGTCATTTAATCATCGTTGAAAATTTTTTGTTAATTAACCAACCATAGTAATTGTAGGCCCGACATTGAATATTCGTAGGCACACTGTTGTAACTTTTTGTTAATTAACCAACCATAATAATTGTAGGCCCAACATTGAATATTCGTTGGTACATTGTCGTAATTTTTTTGCCGTAGGCTCTATGTTGGGAATTTGTAGGCAAAAACACTAACTATATCCCAACTAATTCCCAACTGTTGGCTACCGTTGGCCAACCGGAAATGCTACTAGGGAAGCTGCTTGGTATAAATTGAAATTCGACTGAACAGCTCTGATTGTCAGTAAAAATGTATTGACTGTTACTTTTCACATTTAGAACTTTTCACATTTTATTTATTTATATAATATACAAAGACTCCAGTATACCAAGTTTTTGAAAATTTTATATTACAAATATTTGGGTCGTGGTACAATTAGAAACAAATATATGTTGGGTCATGCGGCAAAAAGGTTGAGAAACACTGAGTTAGATGGTGCTAATGTGTTTTATATACAAAAAGAAGAAAAGAATGTTACATAAACGGAGCTCAAAATGTTATATTAAAAATATAACGTAAACTCTCTTCGTAAAGGTTTTCTTTTCATCATTCGTAAAGCTTTATGTACCTATGCAGTGTGTTCGGTATGTGCTGTCGCTGAAATATAAAGGTTTCAGATAAAAGTTGTATTCAAGAAGTATTACATTTGTGAAAATGGATAAGAAGTTTTGATTCTCCTTTATAGTTCGTTAGTTTTATGAAGTCCACGAAATCTGTTAATAATAAATTTTCTATCTTCATGTTTAGTAGTATAAAATTATATAGTCATCGTTTAGTCGTCCTCTAGGGCGGTGACCAGCAAACGTCCGATGTTTGAAATGGAGAATTTGAAAAGAGTGTGATTTCCATGGCGTTCTGCCTGATCGAATCATTTTCATCGATATGCTGCAGTTCACACTGGTTTCCTATGTACTGCAGCTTGCAACAGCATTCTCAAGAGAAGGATGTACATAAAATGATTACCAGCGGTGGTGGGCGTAATGGAAACACCGGTTCTCGTTAGATCATCAAAGATAAACATCACTGGGTGGTGAACTAGGGAAAGATGGGAGTGACCGACCACCACCACCACCACCTTTTCTCCCGGTGCGCCGCTTGCTGCCTGAGACTCAAAGGAGAAAGAGAAGGGGAAAAAAGATGATGGATGTGACCTATAGTTCGTGTTGGGCAATATAAGCGACAAATCCTGTTTAAACACAGGAAAACAATAAAAACAAATAAACAACATAAAATGATTACAGGACGCCGAAAGACTGGTTGATAAGAACTGACTTATTGGGTTGCAATCAGAAATGCAGCTTTGGAGAAACAGTAATACAGTCTGTATAAGTATACAGAGTAATAGTAGTGATGCTTGCCGGGAAAGCTATAAGAGGAGGGGATAAGAAATAAAGCAGACAGTGAAAGGCTTTCGATCATACAATCAACCAACAATAGTAGTGCCTCTATTTCCAAAGAATTTGCGTTGTCCAGTGAAATACATATTAGAACTACTCCACTTTTCCACCTGCTGTTTATTAAGTCATGCACATTGAAGACCTCAATATTGCTCGGTACATGTGCCTATTTCAGCTCTGTCCAGCATAGGGGCCCCTCACGCGCCTGCTTCCCCTTCTAACCTTCCTTTCGAGCAGCGTGACTTGTCGTCAAGGAAACCTCGCGACGCTAAAAAGGAGACCGTGACATTTCTGTAGACAAGGGAGCTCAGATGCTCAGTTACTCTGACTCAGCCGCGACTTTGCGCCATGGCAACGGTGGGCGATGGTGGGGACGGTTTTTGCCTTGCAGGAGGCAAGTTGGACAGCGCTGACCTACTTATATCTGACCCTATGCAATAACACCAAAAAGCTGCGAAATTGAGTATCATAAAAACGTTTTTAAATTGTATGCTGGTTAGGTTTCCTCTTCCGTTTATGGAAATTCGGACTTCTAAATGCAAAAATAACCTCAGATTTGCTCTATCACGCACAGTTTTTTTTCACAACTTGCTTTGACATTTCATGTATGAAATTAGTAGAGAAAAATTATTGAACTCACAAGTAACTGATGTAGCTTGACGACCCAGTACAATGTATATTATATCAAAGAAAAAGCCCTAACTGACTGACTGACTGACTAACTGACTGACTGACTGACGCCGAGCTCAAACTGTTTAACCTAGGAACGTGACATTTGGAAGGTACATTGTTTTCATGACTAGGCGCCCACTAAGGAAGGATTTTTGAAAATTCCATCCCCAAAGGGGTGAAAAGGGGTAAAATGTATTTTCTCGGACTCCCTAATATCTCTTAGGCCCGATTAGATATCATTTTGGTTGTTACTCACAAAGATTACCCACACAAATGCTTAAAAACCAATTTCAGGATTTTTCCCCAACCAACCCCTAAAGGGGTGGTGAAAAAGAGTGAAATGTGTTTTCACGGAGTCCTTAATATCTCTTAGGCCCGAAGCGAAGCGCGGGGTATTTTGCTATAGTCTGATTTTCGAGAGTTGAGACCTGAGGCGGATTCCTCCTTAAGCCACGCTCCGTTCGAGGAACCTGCCTCAGGTCTCAGGTTTCGAAAATCAGACTATAGTCATTTATATTTAGTCTCCTAGAAATTTCTGGAAGCTGTCCGTAATCAATGCGGTATGAAATTTTTATTGTTTTTTTAATTCCGCATCCAAAAATATATTACAATAGCTAAAATATTGAGAAAAGTTTTTTTTTATCGCAGGCCTATGGAATTTGACAGAAAGAAAGAATAATTCTTATTGTGTATGAATAGTATTAAAGAATTCGTATAGGATTTATGTAATTTTTTGTCTGTCCAATTGATCTGAGCTAACGCATACCAGGCGATGGATTTGTATCAAGCTGTATTGCAAGTTTTAATACCGTTGTTTGATGATTGTTTTCTTTTCTTCAAGGTTTCTATCTCTGCAACGAAATTTCTGAAATCCATATTGAATTATTTAAATTATTTACAAACTACGTTTTAGTATCTATATATCATTCTGAGACACATAAACTACATTCTGAGACTACATTCTGAGATACATAAACACTAGCCCGCCAAAGAATATTGCCAATCAAGCTGAGGTCACATTGCAGTTCTATTTTCTGAACAAAAGACCAACAAAGGAGAAAGATCGTCCTATATTTGACGGTCCGAACATCACCAACTTGACACCCGAACAATCAACGTCGGGCGATTAATGCCTCCGAAGATCTAGGAATCTGAGGCCCCGATCATTAGCTTATTGTCTGCAAACTGACGCCAACCGTGTCCATAATACAGCTGCATCCGCTGACAGTAAACACGAAGGATCGATATCTGTTGCACGACGCACGGATACCTCTGAAAGCAACACGATACCTCATCGATACCGCTGTGACAGTGACGCTCCGCCATTGTTTAGGCCACGCCATGCCGAAGAGCAAGGGGACCCCCGAAAAATGGGCTCTGCAGAGCACTAGGTTAAAATCAAAAGGGGAAAAAAATATTCACGTGACGTAGCGATTAAAAGCGAGAAATTCAGGTTTTTTCACGGGCTGGCGAAGTTGTAATCCTTGCATTTTAATATCCGCGCGCCTATCCGCGACGGATACCGCAGCGAATCGATCGTGGCATTATTTCAAAATCGCTGCAAGCGACTGTCCGCGTTTCTCTCGCAACACGTGTGCACAGAGGCGGACACGATTAAAGCCCGTTGCACACGAACCGATCACGCTGCCGCGGTATCTGATCGTTGACGCGTTTTAATGCGTCATTATCGGGTTGGGGGCATTGTGTATCGTTCGATTGTTTTAACAGCGCTATCCGGCTGACCGGGCCGTTCGTCACCATGGTCTACAGCATGATAACAGGGGACATGTTGACCTTCGGGATAATCTACATGGTGGTGCTGTTTGGTTTCTGCCAGTCCTTCTACTTTTTGTATAAAGGCTTCCCCGGGGTGAAGTCGTCCCTCTACGGTTCCTATCACTCCACCTGGATGGCACTGTTTCAGATAACCCTCGGCGATTATAACGTAAGCCCCTCTATAAATCACCGTTTTATTGTCCCACACTGGCTGCTCCTACCTTGCGCTTTTACCACGCGTGCGCTGTGCCTTGCAGAGATATAGTGATTAGCACTTTGAGTGGCGCAACGTTTGGAAAATGCCCCTTCAAGTCGGTCAAGTCTTTTTTTGTCCAGCTCGCCTTACGCTTTCAACGTATGCCGGCAATGATGAAAATTTAAACTTCTGTATTGTGTATTAGATCGTCAAGAGAGTATATACTTACAGAGAGACCTGCAACGGGCGGATATCTCACGGGTCAACCCATCTGCCTTTGGGTGAAGTTCCACGGTGCGCGGCTCGGCGAGTCGGCTCGGCTCGTCCAGGCTCGCCTAGGTTTGGCGAGTCGGATCGGCTCGCTTAGGCTCGTTACCCGCTTGTACCCGCGCCTTCAGCCGCTCTTTACCTCCGACTTTACTAGCACTTTATTCGGCAGTTATTATATCAAAGACACGGATTTTCATTCTATGAATGAACAATGTGGCGTGCATTGTATCAAATTCAAGAAATTATGGATACCTACATGCAGAAATGTGATTCAATTTTAAATAAAGAATCAATAAAAATACTTATAATATATTTTGCTTCAGAATACGTAATGTTCTCAATGCAACAGGAGAATATTTACATGAAAAATGTTTTGTATAAGAACTTTGTAGAAAGATGTAATTATCTCCCTGTATTCTAGTATCACAGAATATAGAATTGATTCCAATGACATATTTTTAATGTATGTATTTATTGAAATTACTGTAGAAGTAACTTTGAATATCATTAAAAAACAACAAAGATAAATTTAACTGCAGGAATGATATTTACTTTTTTTTTAATAAAAGTTGTTTGGCATAAAAGGTCCCATTGTATGCTCATAACGATTCTTCTGCAGGTGAACTCTGTTACAAGCGATTTTTCTCTTTCTTCTATGATTTCAGAGATTTCACATTTGTCAATCTATATTTCTATATGTAAACCGATTTCCCATTGAAAAAATATCGCATACCCGAAGCACCCGGTTAATGAAACGCTGAAGTTTGGTATGTAAAGTAATACATCTGTGGGAACGAACTATCAAATTTGTTTTTCGTCTATCTAATCTAACTATCTAAGTCTAACTATCAAATTATAGTTTTACACACACTGGGTGTCTTATAATAATAATATCGGAAAAGTATGACGGATGCACACGTCCCTGAGGTCTTGACTTGAGGGAAGACACTCGAGGGCGCTACCGATTTTGCCCCCCTCCCGTTGCTTTCACACACCACTACATATACATATCTCTGCAAGGCACCAAACTCGCGCAATTGCACTTGCTTTCACGTAAGCTTATTTCTTCTTTTTATACCGACTTTTGTTACTGTGTGTAACACAGCAGATTTATCGGTGGGAGAAAATGAAAGCGGTGTGTCAATGGGCTACATCCGTCAGCCGTGGAATTTGTCCTCCCGAGCATTGTTTTATTATGTATTACTGTTATTATTATGTATAGTGACAATGTGACGCCGACTTTGTGTAAGAGAAAGAAGAATGTACAGGTTGAGTGACCTGTTATTAAATGTTACAGTATTTCTGTTACTCACATGGACAATACAAAAAACGCGCTTGTTTTTGCAAATTCAATTCACAGTGGTGGTTTTTACAATTCTATTTGCAAATGAGAATATGCGTTAATGTACTATTATAGTACCGTAAACTGGGGGAACATTGGCAAGTTAATTAACATGTATTAATGAAGAAAAAGGACAAAAATTGTATGCATTTACAACCTTATAGTACAATTACAAAAGATGCAATGTTATAATAGGATACATACAATTACAGAAAATGAAAAAATGTTCATTTTTATATTATAGGTATAATAAAATGTTAGAAAAAATCTGCAAATGTTCCTCCAACTTACGCATAAATTTATGCAGAAATAAATCAAAAGAGTAGAATAAAATGTCTTCAGTCGCGGCTTAGTTTTCGAGAAAACAGATAGATAGTCGCAATACAGAAAAAAAAGTAGTGATAGGGCAACGAAAAGTAGTAGATTCTCTTTGTCAAGAAAGTCGAATGTCGGTTACTTCTGTGAATTGTGCAGCTTGCCGATGAAACTTCAACTCCCAACGGCATTAGCAGTGCGGCTGTTTCGTTGCGGTTCCCAGGAAAGAATTAAGGATGTAGACGCCGCTCGTAAATCAATTTTAATCAGGATACTTGTTGTTTCCCTCTTTTAGTTTCTTTAGTTAAACGCGGTTTCCCAAGACCTGCTAAAACGTTAAAGTACTTTTTTAAACAAAAACACAAACTGCTGTTACTTATAAATATAATGTCCCACTTATTCTACTTTGAAGTCTGGCACATTTATTTAAGTCATTTTAACTTTCTCTAATTTAAATTGTGGACTCTACTAATTAACAAAACTGCACTGCGCTACTATTGAAAGAAAGTCTGTTAAAATGAAAATTGATTTTGTCGGTATCTTACTGCAAAATGGTGGTAATTATTATGCTAAAAAATGTACCAACAATGAATATCTTATTAATGAATATTCTTATGCTCTGTAACAGAAAAGAATTTGGGAAGATGTGAAACAGGAAATGCAAACACATGAGTAGACATAATATCTGTCAATAAGTGCAATTTTAGATATTTGTTAAATTGTGGGAGATAGAAAGAGAAGGGTTTTCTTCACTTTTTATAGAGAATCTGATAATATTGAAAACCAAAATTGGTTTTTTATTTTTAGTATTTTTCGCTCAATGGTACAAAAATATAAAAATAAATTAAAAAAGGAGATTCATGAAAAAGAGGAAAAATGTTTTCTATAACAGGTGCATATAGAAATACATATCAATAAAAATGTTTTTAACTTAAAAATTGTAACACATTCGAAAGCTTGAAAATCGGCATAGGAGTTAATTTCCATTGTTTTAGCTGGTTGGGCGGGAATCGTCGTTAGTTTCTCTTGAAGCAGAAAGTGGCGGCGTGGCTGGCCCACGAAGGCTGGCCATTGTTGTGGTATGTTTATGACGAGCCCAGCATTCAGTAGAAAGTCAGTGTCAAGTAGCTTCCGAATTTCCTCAGCTTCGGGCAGTATTATAAATAGTATTGTAATTGTTCTGGCATGTAGTATCACCTTCAGTATTACCTTTGTTAGCACTACCCTGAGTACTGTGCCGAATACTTTCTTTTAAGTTCTTGGCACTTTCGTGTTAAGTATTAACAAGTAACTGTCCTTTGTAGTTATTTGAGTTTTATTCTCAGTATTTTATTAAGTATTATCCGTAGTACTTCATTTAGTACACAATTTGTAGTTTCTCCCCGCAAGGATACGGAATATTGTTTCCATGGTAGAGTGTGGCATTCCGCAAACGTGACCTCCATCTTCTGTACTTCGTAAAGTATACCATCAGCGACAAACAGGCACTGAAATCCCTTAAGGCCTTTCCATACGACACATTACTATGGCTCACGACGATATACATAGTATCTTACAAAGGAACTTTAGTAACCCGAATATTCCGATTTATATGAAACTTTGCAGGTTTTTAGTGTAGTATTGGAACATTGAAGTGTTTAGTTTTAAGGTATGCATGTCCGTTGAGAAACCCTGAAGATGCAGGCCCATCGGTAAAAACCCATTGCGTCAGAGGGCTTAGTGACTCGCTCGAGGCCCAGCGACGCACTCGCACCTCGACGGCTCTTCTTATGACCATATTTGGTCATTAGGGCGAGCAGGGATAGCGTTCTTTTGGAAGGGAAGTTTTCCAGGAAAACGAACGGGATATGCAGAGTGATTGCGACAAGCAAATGATAGAGTCGAGTTGTCTCGCGTCGTGTCGCGTTGAGTTGCATTTGAGTTGACGTATTATTAATAGTTTTAGTTCTTTTTAATTCTAAGTTTTCTGTTATCATATGTTCTAATTATTTTTAAATATATTGAGCATCGAATTAATCCCACGGTAGGGAACCTCAAAATAAGTATCAGGCAACTTTTTTTACTCTTCAGAATGAGAACACTCATTAAAGATTAATGTTTATTTTCGTATTTTCCTGTATATTTTGAAAAATTTAGTAGGTATGAAGAAATAGTTTTTAATGCTCTATAAAACTGGGCAATGAGGTTGTTTAATTTTTTGTGGTGGGGAACGTTTCATTATTGAAAAACCAATGTTAAACAATTCATTGAACAGTTTTATACAACATAAAAAACCATTCAAGTTTTCAGGGTATACAGGACAATAGGAAAGCAAACATTAATATTTAATGGGTATTTTCACTCTGAAGAACCAAAAAATAGCAGTAAGAATAGTTGCCCAATGCTTATATTGACGTTCCCTACAAACCTGCAAATTGTAAAAACAATCAGAATTTTCGGGTAACCAAATTTCCCTTATCGGATATAGCCATTTTCAGATACAACTTTGGTTTAAAAAAAAAATAGGAGAATATATGAAATACATAAATAATTATATTAAGATTTCTGTTATCAGTCACAGAAGAGTCTCATCTTAGAAAGCTGTAACTAGCAACATTAGTTTTAGCGCCCAAAATGGCTCAATCCTTGTGGCCGTCTCATTTTCAGTAGGACTATGGACCTCGTTCTTTAGTGGTTCCACATGTATTGCACAAAAGGCGAATCTTTTGGTGCTCACAAACCTGATCTTGCTGCAAGCCGTAACACTTCAGTAAAGTCGAAGCTGGGTCCACTGTCTCAGTAGTTGCATTCAGTCTCCGTCGACGGCATTCCTCCATGTTATGTCCATACAGACGGCAGTACGAGCACTGAATTTTTTTTCTGCATCCTTTCTCCACACACACCTTTCCCATTCGCCTTGGATTCTTCTTCAAGAGCCTCGACTTCGCGTCACCGCTAGACAAGCTCCTCGAAACTGCTTATCGAGTTCCTGAAAACCTTCTGCCGTATGCTTAATTTCAGCAAGGAGTGCAGCATGTTCAGCTGTACTGCGTCTGGATGAGCATGCGGCAATTGCTCGATTAACGCTCTTTTTTGATCCGCAAACGCCTGACTCATGTGCTAACTGCTTTGTGCTAAAGAATTCTTCAAATATCTCGTGGGCTGGTCGTTTGACTGCGAAGTTCGCCTGCAGCTATGTGCCCTTCGTCTTAGCAGAAACGCCACTTTCTCCTCGTTGCCATTTAATCGCCGCTTAACCTTCCATGGGGGATAGTGACCTCTCGACAATATTTTCGTCGGATATTCCCTCACTATCTTTGTCGATATTCTCTGTGCTGCTAAGTTTCTCGAGGCTCACTCGATTTGTTCTTTCGACTTGGTGTGTTGACGTTGATGGTTGGGGATGTCGAGCCGCCGTCACTACAGCCAACAGTCTGCTGAACTGTTCTTCCGACATGTAGACAGCCATTTTGATTCGCGAGCTCCTTTGAAATTGACTTCTTGCCGTGGACCTTGGAGTTATCCTCGTTGTTGAAGATGTGATTAAGGGGGAACACCACTGTGACGGCCGGAAAAGTAAGCCATTTTTAAGAATTTTTTTCAGGAATAATTTACAGTTTTCATAGAAAACTTTTTATTTGCCTACCTTTAGTACGCTGTCTTAAGAGACTATACAAAAAAAAAATAGAGAAACATCCATAAATTTTAATATATTAATTAATCTTGCAGACCCCCCCCCCCCCCTCCCCCCTTCGAGCTGGTGGAATGTGTCACTATGGAACAGCAGATCCGAAATCAAATTTCATTTCTTTATAAACTATAAGAGTGTAGTTTCCGTTATACGTACGGATTGTTTGATTGAAAACAAATTTTTTGAAATACGCTCGAAAAACTGTGCATCTTATTCGCGGATTTTCGAGACTTTTCTTCTAAAGCGCACCATCTTTACAACGAAAACTTCACTCATATAGTTTATAAAAAAAAAATGAAATTTGATTTTGGACTTACTGTTCCATAGTTACACATTCGACTGGCTCAAGGGGGGGGGGGGGTCTACAAGATTAATTAATATATTAAAATTTATGGATGTTACTCTATTTATTTTTTTATGTATATTCTCTTAAGACAGTGTACTAAAGGTAGGTAATAAACATTTTCTATGAAAACTGTAAAATATTCCTGGAAAAAATTCTTAAAAATGGCTTACTTTTCCGGCCGTCACAGTGGTGTTCCCCCTTAATGCTTCGATATCTTTATTTGGACGCCCACTGTAACGTTGACAAGAGTAGCGAGCGTTGTACTATGCACACGGTCGGAGGCTGGTTTCTTCACGCGTGAGGACGCCACAACGAGTCGTGTTGAGTCCCGATGAGTATACTGCCGAAGAAAATGCCTGACTAACCTGGCCGCCACGGAAAACGGTATGCCCATCCATGATGCGAGGTTATGTGGCGCGGACCACAGCGCCACTGAGCGTCACGCGGCCGTTCTTTGCGTAATCGACTTGATTCAATTACTGATTTCTGATTTAACAAAACTACTTCGATTTTTACACTAATAATAATACTAATGCAACAATTATACGCATGCGAATATAATGTTATGAACAATACTCATAAACTACAAATAAAAAGCGTCACGGAATGCCTTATTTAGCCCGCAGAATATATTGCATAGTCCCTTTTATAGTATGTAATGTAAAATATATTAATATTTGTACGCAAAATACTAACAATAGATACATGTGGATGCAGAATATTTGCGTTAAAAACAATATAAATGTTTACAAACAAGTGTGGAAAATATATTAAAAACAAACTAAATTTATTTTCCACCATTTTTAATCGTTATTTTAGTGTACAGAAATTGCCTTTGTATACTTCCGCTACTGAACATGTATACGAAAATTATATCTTGCGAAATTATCACTATAACTATTTAATATTTTGAAAAACTATTTTTATTAAGTATTGCGATACAAACACGAATGCGTGCGCGAAAATGCATTTCATAGCACTACAGTATTGTCTCCGTATATGCTCGCTGGTCGGGACCGGCGTTGAGCTCCTATCGTGAACAGATCCCTAATTCCGAGTGTTCGTTTCTCGTTCTTTCTGGCCGAAGGGGGGAGTGAGACGGAACGCTTTGCGTGCGCGACGGATGCGAGCACTCAGATGGAATAGTGACTGCTCGACGCATCCGCGCGACGGTCAGATAGCCAGGCACGGCACGAGTCTTTTTTGCGCCCTAGGCGAACTGGTCCAATTGAGCCCTTTATTATAATACATTTATTTGAGATTATTAATGACCTTACGCTGAATTTTTATTCGCAGTTAAAACCAGTTGCAGTACAATTTGTAATATTTTATTTTAAAGTTTATTTTCAACAATACCAGCAATGAAAAGACCATTTTGCGCCTCTTGTCAACCTTGCGCCCTAGCAATTGCCTAATTTTGCAAAGTAAAGTCATATATAATCTCATATAAATGTATCATAATAAAGGACGCAATTTAACAAGTTCGCTTAGGGCGCAAAAAAGACTTGAGCCGGGCCTGCGTCAAGATTTTGTGAAGCGGTTCCTGTGCCCACCGTAAGTGCTTGCGACCATCGCGCACGCCCGTCGCGCACGCAAAGGACGGAGTGTCACGGCGCCTGAAAGACTGAGCGAGACAAAACATCAATGCGTCGCCTGTCTCGTACCGTCCTCGCTCGCTTTCAGTGGCTCTCGCTCGCTCTCGTTCCATCTCGCTCTCGCCTTCGCCGGACAAGAGTGAGACAGAAGTGGTGCAGATAGCGACAAGCCCGTATCGTGTGCACCAAACCGAGCACATACGGAGACAATACTATATTTATTAGGAGTTTATGAATATTGTTCATAATATTCATAATTCGCATTAGCATTATTATCAGTGTAAATGTAGAAGAAATTCTGTTACCGCAGAAGTAAAAAATGGCATTCAGTGACGCTGTGGTCCGCGTAACAGAACTTCGGATCATACCTATATGTATAGATGGGAATGCAGTTTTTCGTGGCGTGTCTCGGGAGGCAGGAGTGGGGTGGTCAAGTATTTTATTCAGCAGTACACGCAAAATGAAACAGCAGTCGATTGTGAGGATTAGGAGACTTGGGAAGGAAGGGAACTATAATAATATTCGTCAGGTCACGGTTTCTTTAAGGATTTGAAGATAGAAGTGGGAGAGTTTGGAGAGAGCGGACGTAGTAATGCCCTCGAAGGCTAAGATTTTCTTGTTCTAAGAACGCGAAGGGAGAATTGGAAGAGGCTAAGGAAAAAGAGAGGAATCGATGTCCATGAAGGTCACGATTTCCTCTCTTTCAATAGAAATTTTAATTGGAAAGGGAGGTAGGTAAGGTTCGGGATGCTTTGATTGTCAACTAATCTCAGTCTCTTCGAGACACTTTCGGTCTACTTAGTTTAGAAAAGTACTAGCGTCTGCAAAGGCCACGGTTTCTTTTCCAAACGAACTTAACGAGTGCTTGTCAGCGACTTTCTAGCTTATTTGGATAAAAGGACCCATACATATATATATATATATATATATATATATATATATATATATATATACATACCAATTTTGGAAAGTAGGACTGACCAATAAGAGCGGGTCTGGCTTCGAAAGGTTTTATGATTTCGGCTATGAACCTGAGGTGTCAGAAAATGCACCGAACGTAGTTTTTTCGTAACTGGCTTTAGAGGTAATGTGCAATGTATTTGTACAATATTTTTTATATTAATAATATGTGCAGGCTACAAAATTTGCTAAATAATTACTAAATCTGGAGCCAATTGTATTTTCTAAAATATAAGAATATCAAATTTACGCAATGTATCACTGCCAAGGTAAAAAAATTATATTATTCTTACAAAAATGAAATGTTGTAAATGTATTTTTCTAATTTTTAAGCATATTTTTTAAATATATTTTCAAGCCCCGAGATATAAAACAAAATTTTCCCTGATTTCGTTTTTTTATTTATATTCTGCAAAAGTATGTATTGCTGTAAATAATCGTAGTGTAATTATTTCATAAAAGATTACAAAAATGTTAACAGCCTGAAGTGCAAGTTTCGATATTTTTGGTTTACTTCAAACTTAATTTAATCGAAATAGTTTAAATAAATTTCTTCAATTTGTTTTCTTTTGTATTTAAAGTCATTTTTAAACAGTACCCTTCGATCGTAGTGAAAGTTAAAAATCATTTCTTGTTAAATTTTCAGGGTGATTGTCCCCTCAAAAACACATCATGATAAAAATATGAATTGGATTGAATCATTAAACTTTAAATTAAACATTAAACATTAACCTTTAAATTTTTATATCACCCATAATATGTATGTGAGTGCTCAAAGTGTATTTTTTTACTTGAAGAATCTGCAATGACATAGAAAAAAAATTACTGTAAACAAACTTTATTTTGTAGGTATCACATTCGTCCTTTAAAATTATTCAATCTCTAAATAGAATAATTTTTCGTATCCACAAAACTAACAATAACAGGATAATGTATATCCTAATTGCACAGCTTCTTGTTAAAAGAATCGTTCTTTATCTTCGTTAAAAACGTTCGGAATAAAAATTCCTCTCCATGCACAAAGGTTCGTACTGTGGACTAGAGTAGGTTTTTCGTTACAGATAAATCGCAAATTGAGGCAGCATGCGCAGGCAATATCACGCTGGGCGCTTGCAACCCGATTTTCACATGTTTTAATTAATTGAATCCCACCCATGACATATCAAAACATTTCAGAACGCGTGATTCCACTGGTAATTGAATTACATTCAACGTTCCAGTATGTACATATGTATATCGTGGAATAGTATGCAGCGTATAGACAAGTTCGTAGCATAACCGAAAGAGGGGCGATACATTATACAAAAATAAGTCGACAGTGTGGAATAAATCTTTTTTCTTCTTTGTTATAGAGAAAATTCAATTTATAAATCGGTTGAGTAGAGCCTTTTTACAAGGACACTATCGAGGTGTTCGACGTTGATTCTGTTAAGCAAAAAGATCTGAGAAACATTTATTTTTTTATTTTGGGCCAATTTCAATTTTGAAGGGTGAAACAGCCCCTCAATTTTCGAAAATCGGTATTTGCTGAATGAAGTGTTCTGCCACTATAAACTTTAAATATCCAAAAAATGTGTATTTTAAAAGAGATACTGAAAATTTTAATCTCGTGGGAAGATTAAAATGGAACAACGTGTATATGGCAGGAGGCGGTTTGAATAATTTGATAGAATTATGGCCGGGGTAGCCTGAAAAAAAATGTGTAACACTGATCTAAACTAACTCACAAGGAGCATCACCAAACTGTTACAATAGTTTTCCAACCCCCAACTTAGAGGGGTAATTTCATCCCTTAAACATGAATTTAATAGTGTAACAATTGGGCGATGTTCCTTATCAGTCATGGCTTATAGCTTGGCCACCAGAAACGTCACCTTTCGGAGGATTGAGTACATTTTCGAGAAATTCCGAAGAAAAAGCCAGCCACGTCGTAAACTACGAAGAGAACAATCACGTTCCAAATCTCGCAGAGGACAGTTACGTGCTAATACACCAACGACAATCCTCGTTGTCCTATTAGATCATCTATAGCTGCAGTAAACTAACACTCCAACCACCATCTAGTGTTATCACTCTCTCAGCGTTACTTCTATTTCAATTTTTATCTTATTTCGGTACATTTGTATGTGTGTCATACCACGAAATACTTTCCAGAGAATTACAACTCCTGGCATTGGACAATTTATTTTAACCTTTTTTATAATACTAATTCTGTTACCATTATGTAATTTGTTATGCTACGTTAAACATAAGAAAATACAAAAATGTACATATTTGTAATTAACTAGTACTTGCAGCTACATAATAATTTATGACAAATGAAACTCATTTTCGAAGCAATTTTATCTTCAAATTGAAATTTTAAACATCCCCAACATCTATTATTATCGATGGTAAGTGGAAAGTTACAAGAAGCGAGAACGATAAATTATAATTATTGTTTTTAATTTCACTCCATACGTTAGTTTTTAATAAATAATATTATGTTAACAATTTGCACAAAAGTGTTCCCTTGTTTCTGGTAAGCTTTATGCATTTATCTTCTTCTCCGATTTTGAGATCATAATTTCCAACCACCTGTTTTTAGTATCTAACTTTCGTTTGCATATTACGCTCAGGGAGACTAACATGGAAAGTTAGGCAACCCGAAAATTCAGAAAATTATGAAACTTTGTGTGCAAGTAGTAAGTTCATCCGTATGACAAGCCTATTTTTGTTGGTGCCATAATGCAATTTTAGGGACTGAAGTCACCCTTTAAAAAAATTCAAAATTTTCTTTTTTGTGGAATATCTTGAGAATGGTGAGAGATATCGGAAAGAAGTGTAAACAAAAGTTGTATCTTTTTTATATTTACAAAACTGCGTAAAAATAATTATTGAATTAAGTATTGGTGGTGGGGGTAACTTGAAAAGTATGGAAGATTTCCATAAAAATGGCACCAACAAAAAATAGGTTTGTCTTCCGGATGAACTGCTCTACTCGCACACAAATTTGCATAATTTTCTGAATTTTCGGGTTGTCTAACTTCCTCTGTAGGACTTTAATTAAGACTCCCATCACTTGAAGTTGCTTTTTAGCTTTCAATAACAATTGCTGTGTCACAAGCCGTCAGAAGTTTTTCCCAATTTATGGAGACGTGAAACCTTTTCGTTTGAGCTACTTGTGGATCTCCTACCACACAGTTCGCGCAGGGCATGTGCCAAATTAAAAAAAAAAACAAATAATTTGCCTTTATCAGCAGCGCACCCAAGATTACCTTGAAAAGAGAGACTAATTATTTTAATGAAAGATTCTTCTGTTGACGCCACTCAAGAAGTAAAGTAAAGAAATCTTCCAAGCAGTGTTCCAAAGGTACAAGACAGTTTTACCAAATGACTTCAACAGTGCATTACAAACCGGAAAACATTAAACAGAGATAATTCTTAAAACAATTGAATTTCTGTAAAATAGTGGATTTAAATGCTTGTACTTCCAGTTAAGCTACAGAAATTAAACTTTTCGTTATGCACATACATATGTGAGTTACTACATCTTTAAAATATACCTACCTAGACATCGTACCTACTATCCTATACAGGGTGTCTCTTTGGCAGTAATCATAGTACAACTAAAAAGAGGCTGATTCTTTATCTGAAAACAGGTCTTACGCATAAATGCATTATTCTGCATATTTTACGCAGAACTACGGTTATGGCTCTGACGCCATCTGACTGATTGTGAGTCAATTTTGCGCGCTCCCGTGTCGCCTTCTCCCGGGCACGCTGCTCACGTTTTCGCTCCGCTGGTGTCTTTACTGGTCTTTTTTCACTCCTAGAAGCTTCGTTTTTCTCCCTGAGCCTAGTTCGTCGGTCTCTGTAGTATTTTGCGTCGTGTTTTTTTTTTTTTTTTTTTGGCATTTTGCAAATAATTGTACTCATGAATTGTTATCGAGCCCTATAACAAAATTTGTATTTACTAAACGCAACACGTAACACACGCCCGATACCGCAGCAATCTCGCTACAAACTGAGGTACTAAGTTTCCTGCTAACACAACACGTTCAAAAGTAATAATACTTAACACTTACACAATGCGTGGTGACTCGACAACCAATTAAATTTCATTAATTTTTGCGACGTTACCAGCTCGCTCAAATTCAACTGATAATAACGGTTCACATAGTTTTAATTGCAGAGTTCCTTCCTCTACCTAACGCTATATAAATCATCTCTCTATCTCTTTCCGTTTGCAAGCAGTAACGGCGAAAGGGGGTTGCACTTTTTCGAGATATCCAATTCTGAAATTTACCCCCCATACCCGTTGCGTATCTGGTGCGGGGAAAGACGTAGTTCTACGTCAATAGGAATCGGAAAAGTAGGTATTACCTATAAACGCACAAGCGATATTTCTCAAACCGGGGCCACGTACAAACAAAGTTTATTCCACGCAGGCGACTCATTACTTCATGTAGAATCATCGACACCTTAGTCATGCTATCAGTCATAGGACACCCTGTAGTTTTAATAAAAGAAAAAACAGGTTTAAAAATACTTGGAACGTGTGACAATAGACGCGTTTGAAGGGCACGGATGGCTCTACCTCTGATGTTTGCACGTCCGCGCAGTACGTAAATATCGTTCAGACGATAAATTCCCGCCCGTTTCACAAGCCTGTTATAATTGTTGAATAAAATCCCCGTAATGGTAAGCGTAAATTTTCCAGGCGAGCCACTTTTTTCGCGCGTATCGAACGCTGGACTCGTGCGCGTGAATCTTGCATTTCAATCACGGATTGTCGGCTCCCTGCTTCGTGCGAGCGGCATTACACCCCTCCCTCCATTTCTGCCCGCTTTTCGTTTATTTTTGTAGCGGGGAAATTAAAGATTTAGCGCGTGGCGTCCGCATGCCTGACCGTACACCGACATCGGTTTCATAAAACACTCGGAGGCCCGGTAAAAATCATTGTTCGGTTTCACAGCTCGTCGAGCAGCTCGCTCAAATGCGCCTCTCGAATTAAAAAGTGGAGGAACGCATCGGGAAACACGGATTTCCGGTCGAAAATCCGTTCGGATGATTACGTGTTCGTGCACTTGCTACTGATACGATTATTTTGCTCTTCATGTTTTTCGATATTTTTTTCTTCTTTTGTTGATCTTTCGCGTTGCCGCGCAGCTTATCGTTACGCTGCTTGTCCAATGGATAAACGCTGATAATAAGCAGACTATTTTCGGTTTCAGTATACAGACCTGGGCTACACGACCTATCCTAACCTAGCGAAAACGGTGTTCGCTATTTTCATGGTGCTCGTGCCTATACTGTTGTTGAACATGTTGATCGCCATGATGGGCAACACTTATGCGCACGTCATCGAGCAGAGCGAGAAGGAGTGGGTGAAGCAAGTAAATATTTGCTGTAATGACATAATTAACTTGTGATTCTTGAGATTAACGTGTGTATACTGTTGGCGGACCTTTAGTTGGTTTACCAGGGGTGTGCGAGTACCCGACTTTTTGGGCTCGGGACAGGCCGGAAACTTTCGTATTGCTCGAGATCCCGACAGTTTCGGGATCCTGAGACTCGATTCGGGCTACAAGCATAGCCGCCATGAGTGGGCAATTTGATTTCAAGTCGGCTTGGCAAAATTCGGACGCGATCGGACAATATCGTTACCAGTAATAGATCAAAATTATTACCTGAGAACATAGAAAAATTATGTTTCTTACACGTTAATTTCAAATAATAAAATATTCGCCTTCCTGTATATTATTGTTACTATGAAACATCCAGGAAATATTTCTTTCTGTATACATATAGTAGTTCGTACGATTTCTATTTTAAATCTGAACGTATCCCGAAAAAGATAATACCCTATATATTCCCCTTACATAAAGTACTATGTATGAAGTATATTTTATTAAGATTTTAAAATATTGTCGATATAAAAATAGTCTTCTTACCAAGTTCTGAACATGGTATTTATTTAAGTACGTATATGGACGGTATTCACAGACTATTTGGATCCCGAAAACTTCGGGATCTCGAGCAATACGAAAGTATCGGGACCCCGCCCGATTCCGCCCGAAATTTTCCGACCCGACCCGAGGGCCAGGAACCCGAGCCTCGGGACGATCCGCACACTCCTATGGTTTACCGTCCGTAAACGACATGGATAGGACTAAATGTCGCCAGTTGACAGTTGTGTAGCAGTATTATTTATGAATAATATTAAAGATTAATGAAGCGTGGTTGCATCGTGTATGAGAGATTTGAGAAATCATACGATTGCTTGCAAGTAGAATCGAATTTTATTAACCCTTTCGTTACGGCGTATATATCCGCGAAAGTGGTTTTGTCTCTTCTTTTTTTTTAACTATCGGAGATGCTGGCTAAAGTCGACACTAGAATCGGCAGCTCGTTCCGTGACGCTGACTAAAGTCGACGCTCGTGTACACAGGTCGTCGCGTGGGTGCCGATTATAGACGGCGTTCGTAACGAAAGGGTTAAGGGGACTAGGCAGTCAGATTTGGTAAAAATGTAACTTTTGGAGGGAATAAATTACAAGGAAATGAATATAAATTGTGACTAGTACTTTTGGGTAATGTTTATTAATCCTATTTTTTGTTAATATACCTATACATAAATACATATGTATATGATGGCGCTAGAGTCGTCTGATGTGTAGACGTCTTTCATGTGGTTTTGCAGTGATTGGGAAAAAACGGAGGTTCGGATCGGCTTGAAATTTTTCCAACATGTTTAAAATATATTCCTTTCTGCGCTGAACCTCAATATTAGTGTGGAAACTCTACCTTTCGAGATAAAACAAACACATATCTGTGCACCCCGAAAATCGACATTTATTGCAAATTCGCCTTTTCCTTTTTAATAATTTTGGTTCAATTCTTTTTTCCGAGGTTCAGGCCGAATGTACAGGTTCTAGGAGAAACATATTCCAAGGAAACCGTTGTAGCTTTATTTTAAAGCTCAATATCAGTACAAAACAAAAGACACTTTTCTAAAACACCGAATAATTAACTTCGTGTCACGCCATTTGTAAACGAGATATGTATAAAAAAAAATGATTTGTTTACTTTACGTGATAGTAATAAACATTGTATAAAAAGAAAAGTCTGTGCTTGCTTCCATCTCCTTGTAATTAATTCGCAAAAAATACTTGATTTTCGAGCGACTTGACTGCCTATTTAGTTCCCTTAAGGCATGCTCGAATCCTGTATTATACAGGGTGTCCCAGAATTGAGGGTCAATCCAACACATGCATTATCCCGATGTAAAAGGACATCGAAAAGTCATTTACCGTTTTGTGATCCGAGGCTTCATTCTCGAGATATTAACAGTTGTATATTAGGGGTGGAACTTCCGGGCTTCTAGGTTCAAAGCCGAAACAGCTGACGCGGAGCAGTGACTCCTAGCACGCGCATGTAGAAGGTACGCGTAGATACAGACTCATACACAGTAGAACAGCTAGAAGTGGGTTAGCAGCGGTTTGAACCAGACGGTCGGCTCTACTGTTGTGTAAACCTGTATCTATACGCGCCTCCTGCGTGTGCGTGCGAGTGTATTCTACTGCACGCTCAACTGACTCGGCTTTACACTGCGCGGCCCGGAAGTTCGCCCGCTAATATTCATCTGTTAATATCTCGAGAACCAAGCCTCGAATCCCAAAACGGTAAATGACTTTCCGATGTCTTTTTGCATCAGGATATTGCATGTTCCGGATTGTCCCTCAATTCTGGGACACCCTGTATAGTAATGAGAAAAATAATATCTATATTCCTATACTTCAATTGTAAGTGAATTAGGAGAAACATGGCAGCATTATGTGCATGTAAAATTGAATCTTATGGTCTGAAGAAAATCAACTGGCCACTCAAGGCCACTGCAAAGCTATCTCCATTGTATCGTCTGGGTAGTGGCCACTCTCACAGCTACATTTCGCGTTCTTTTGCTCCGCCGATGGTGATTAAGACTTAAGGAGTCTCCCTAGTGTTACGGCCTGGAAAGGAGCGCGATATTTGGGATTTTTTTAAAGAGAAACCCCCAAGCTATATTAATTGTAAACTTTATACTTATATTTATACACATTTAGACAAGTTTTTAAAAAATTTAATTTAAAAAATTGTACCTAAAACTTTAGACGCGTTTTTCTCAAACCGATGTTTTTCGAATTGGCTGGCATGATATCTGAAAAACCAATCACCCTATTTACTTCAATTTATACATATATTCAATGGATATCCCATTTTCATTGTTTCCAAAACTAAGTCGACTTTTGCAAAATTGGACTTCTGCGCCTTAAAAAACCAGCGATTTTTTGCAGAAATCGAAATTTCCTGTTTTAGACGCTGCCATTTTTATTACTTTTTAGTGTTTCTCATTTAATCTAGTTCAAACAATAGCCACACTCATACAGATTACACCATTTTTTAACTTTTCTATTTCAGACAACTAGAACGGCTGATTATTTTCTAACCGTGCGCATATGATTTTTGTAAGGCGCTCTATTTGAAGCACTACAACTCCGGATATAACCACTATTTTTGCATATAATTTTTTTCAGATTCTCTAAAGAATGATAAATAAAGCCACAAAACTGGAAATAAATATATTTAATGGTTTTCTTTTAAAAAATTCCCAAAGTTCGTATAATTTTTCGTCCGTCAAAGTAGGGAAACCCCTTAATTGAAAATCACTGTGTAATCTGGGACCTATTTAAGATATTCGCGATAAACGATATTGTGGGATCAGGAACCCCCATAAGAGGGAGCCCGGAACGGGAGACCTCGGAGTTGGTGGAGTTGGTAAAGCTACTGATCAGTACGTCAGAGGATCCGCAAGATCGTGGGTTCGAGTCCCATCATCCGAGGTCCCCTTCTTCCGTGGATCCCAAACGCACAGAAATTACGAAACCTATTCCTACAATATCCCTGTGGGTACAAAGCACTTAGTTGGTCACATTCCCATACACTCCGAGGCCTGAAAATCCTAAAAATTCTTAAAATAAAAATTAAAATACCAAAATACGAATGTCTAAAGAGAGTGCTGAATATATCCCTGAATTCTACCTTCACTCAAGGGCGCTATAGACTTTGCCCTCACTGCTTTCATATTAATATTTATATTCCTACAACAGACTGCACTGTAATGCACCCCAAGTATATACGTACGGTGCGTTACTGAGAAGATGGCAAGCGGAAAGAATGTGGGTCCGACAGCTTATATCCCCATAGTCTCCATGGTATTGCCCGTTATTGGCCGACGTAATAACACCGACGAATCGGATCATATAGCACCGCGTGACGAAAAGACTTGCCCCTGTGCCGCCCCGCTAGACATCTTCTCAGCAACGCACATGTAACTCGCCACATTTCTTGAATCTACTATACATTGGAGTGCTCAACTACTTTCAGTGGGCGAAAATCGTGGTCTCACTGGAGCGTGCGGTGTCACAGAAACATGCACAGAATTACTTGCAAGAGTATAGTATTAAGCTGGGACCTGGGGATGACCCTAACAACCCTGCTTCCGAGCAACGAGGAGTTCTAGTTATTAAAAGTAAATCAAAGACCAAGGCGAAGCAACGCAAAGGCGCCGTGGCTAATTGGAAGGTGATATCACATATTTCTGCGTTTCTCTCTTTATTACATTTTATGTGCGTACGTTATGGATTAATTGCGAACAACTCAATTCACAGCGATATATTTGCCTCGTGTAAACGTTTCACATATTAATTACAGCGATTTCGCGTTCGACTGATTCGAATCTTGATCGCAAATATTATATCCCTCGCATTAAAAAGTCGTTGCTATGAAAGCGTTAAGTATGTATCTAATGCAACAGCAGAGGTTCTAAATTTCAGTTAACATACCGTTACTAATTATTTATGTATGAGCTCTCTCGGCACGAATATGATGGCTGGTTTGATAATTATCCACACCTTCAGGGTTCTTGCATTATGGACATTATGGGCAATTATAACTAACCGCAATCGTGTTTGCTTACTGATGTACCTACGTGTTTCTATTGAATATAATTAATTTAATAATTATGTACCTTTGCTTATCCTGTCAATGCGAGCGCTTTAAAAAAAAAGATACACACATCACCTGTTTTGTTTAATCCCTTTTTTATTACTTTATATTTACAACTAGTAGTATGAATTTAATTTGTTGACAGTCTTGTGGCAGTAACAACTGCAATTTAGCTTGTATTCCCCGATGACACCTCAGCTCGCAAATTTCTATACCGCGTGATTTATACTTACAGCGCGTTGGCAAAGTCACAATAAATGAATTAAGAAAACGCGGCATGACTGGCGAGGAGCTGCGACGAATAATGTGGGGACGGGCGTCTTTCTCTACGCCAGTCAGAATAAGGTAATATTCTCTGTATCGAATAAAAAATATTCAAGGAAATCATCAAGGAATTGATGAGAATCGACAATATCCATGATTTGCATTCGTTATAAATGCTTTCTACCACCCGTTACTTTCCATACGTACTTCCATAAATTATGCATGCAGTGAGGCCAATATTACTGTACGTACATGTGACAATTTTAATGAATTCTTTACAATTTACAATATTTCTATTGTATTCGTATTTATACCACCTTACCTGTTCAACTTGCATCTGGGCCATTCCACGCCCAACCGATCACTTTTTGTGGTCGTTGTCTGGTATTTTGATGAAATTGAAACATGATGTATGGTCTACGTGACATTAAGGGGATGGAGGTTAAAGCATTATTCTGTTGGTTTCGAATGTATTTACAAAATACAGGTTGTCAGAATTTGCAAGTTTTGCCCAGTTTCGCGAAAACAATTCTTATAAATGAATTTTTACATAGGTATCTTTCTGTTTACACATTTCACTCATTCAATCTTACACTCTTTCTTGTTTGTTAGACTAACTTATGTATGTACTCCTAAAGCTTGTTCTAACCTTTTTTCTCCCTTCCATCGTCCATTATGTCTAGTTCCAGTTTAGTTAGTCTATTCTTATGTTCTTATTCCTATTCTCTCCTTATCTATTCTCCCCCAACACTTAATCCCCCCCCATCATTGAGTCACTATATTACCATCATTTATAGATACTATATTTATTTGTTTTGTTCTATTATTATGTAGTTGTAGGGTGATAGGCTCAATGCATTGGGGTGATTTCTACACCTCGAAATTAGTTGAAAATGTGAAACAACTCTTTTTCACACCAGGCTTCATTTTCGTGAACGATGACTTTGAAAATTAGTCGATTAGAAGTGCATCTAAAAACACGGAAATTAATCTTCGTGGAGAAGTAAATCGAAATTATAGAACATCCTTTTTCCATCTTCGACAAAATTGGTTTTGCAGGTGGACTCGATTTGTGAGTCGAGTATATGCCCCGGTACTCGACAAATCTTTGAATTCGATTTCCTCGAAAATGCAAACTTTAATGGAAAAGTACATATTCTACATTGCCAACTTATTTTTGTACAAGCATTTATTTAGTCATGGTTGCTACTGTATTTGGCCAATTTCCAAAATAGTTTTCTTGGAAATGAAGACCCGCACAATAATAATTTATTTCATAATTTGGACTTATTTTGAGATGTAGAATCACTCTCTTCATGGTTGCATCACAGATTATGTCATACCCTATACATTATCTACCAATATGTTACTTCACTTTATTATCTGTATTATCTGCCAATAATATTTCTGTACGGAATCTCACTTCTGCATATTCTAGTGCCCCTTAATTATTTTGATTCCTGTATATTAAATTCGCTTTCATTGTTAAATATAATATGGTAGCTTTTGCGTGACTTTGGAATGTATTTTTTTAGAAAACTAATTCCTTTTCATTCCAGAGCACTGCTTGTACTTTTATCACCTTTGTGAAATTTTCGGGGAATTATCAAAATATTGCACTCAGTTTTGAAGCACTGGTTTAGAACTTCCTTTCACTGTTCATATTACAATGTTTTTTACTGATATATGTTTCTTTCTGTTGTGGACGAATTTATTTTCTACGTTTTTCCCCTGATACCCCTGATTGTTATTAAACGATTTTATTCAGTTTCGATCCTCTGTTTGTTTGTTTTTCTAATTTCTAAACATGATTTGTAATTTTTCGAGGTGTAAGCTTTAACGTTATTGATTTTCACACTGTTTTTTTTATCTTTATCAGTTATGCCCGCTATGGAAATATATTATTGCATAGCTTTACCACTTTGGACATAGACTTTGCAATAAGATGTGTCACAACTTAGCAGTGTACTGTGAACTACTACACCTCTAAATAAAAATGAGAAAAATGTCTAAGTTGTTTAAGCTTATTTGATTCCATAAAACGTACAAAGTATGGGAATAATTTTCTGAGACTGAAAGATCGAAAAATTGTTATATTCTGTTCCTATTTACTTTTTATATAAGATATTAGGTATTCTCATGTTTTTAGTATACAGTAATATATTCTAATATATTCTAATACATTCTAAATATATTGAACTAATAAATCTTGAAAATACCTTCATTTATCTTTTATTTCAAACTTCTTGATCAAATTTCTATAACGCACAGTATGTTTAAATTTCCTAAATTTCTCATAAAAATCTTATGAATTATAGATATGAACTCGATATTTTTCAATGGTTTTACTTACCTATACTTCAACGATAAATATAATTAACTTAAATTTCAAATTAAATTTCGATGTAATACATATTTGCAAACACGTAGTGTTCAACTGTACGGATTTATGATTTTATTTAAAAGGAATGTTATCACGTTTCGTGCTTTACATTAAAAATTAATCTTCATTTCGTTAAACTTCAATTCTCCCTGTAAACAATTTTTATACTTACCCAAATATTCATACAAAACTCGACCTTTTTTGTTTCTCAGTTGTTTGACTTTGTTTGCAAAGCTCTTAATGCCGCCATCCCTAATCGTAAAGTCTACCTGCCCATGAACACTGCGCGCATAAATTTCCAATCGTCGACCTTGCAAGGATGATTCACAGCGCACCAGGATCAGGCTTTTTATCACTGCGTAATTGCCTCGAGCTCGATTTGCCATTTGCACTCCTAGCAACATTGATGTCACGGGTAGTCTGGAAACTTTGCCCGAAATGCAAAGAAACTGCAGACCAAAGGAAGCTGAACTCTGTTCTGATAGATGGACGTGATCGGTTACATAACGTGTATACGCATATCGATAACTCATAATTGTTTAAACAGTATTATTTATTAAAGCCTTGTTATCTGTACCGCGTTATTCTTCGACAGTGACAAATGAGCATCTTTCAATGTTGTACCGCTAGAAACTAAAGAGAAGAGTTTTTGAAGGCAGATAAAGGATAGTGTTATGAGATATATATGTTTGTTACGATTTGTCGAAATTACTAAGTTGTATTTGAATTTTTTACTTGATTTCCTACGAACTGCTAAATGCTTCTGGTAAAGCGTATTTCTTGAGGAATAATTCTGGCATTTTCTCAACATTGCAGCCGGTTTCATTCACCATTTGAATACACAATGATACTTGTATTTGATTTAGGATCGCTAATTAGGAGTCGTCTTTAAATTACGTGAGACTTCTTTTTAAGGCGGAGGGGGCGCGAATTTCTTACGTTTTGTTACAAAGGGGGAGAGGGGGGGAGAAAGGGAGTCAGGTAGCCTAACAAACGATGTTTCATTGTACACACGATACCGAGTTAAATGAATTATACCTATAAACATTTAAAAGCATTTTAATAACGGAAAAATTGTAAGGTAACGATATTACCTACGTAAGGAAGTTATGAGGTGGAATATAAAATCTTACGATTTCTTATATTGAGGAAGGGAGGGGGTAGGAAATCGCCAAAATTATTTTTACGTAATTTAAGGACGGTCTCTTATGAGACTGGAGATTTAAGCAAGTATGATTAGCCGTCAACATGCAAAGTATATGTACGGAATATACCTACAGTAAATATGGAGGATCATAGGAACCAAGAAATTCATACAATTTTGTTTAATAAGTATACATATTTATATGTGGATTGTACAAACTACATATTATAATTCTATAGGAACTATTATACATATCACATTTCAGATAAATGTAGTTCAAATTATAATAAGCAGCAATCGTTTTATCTAAGTTATTGATAGAAAATCGGTGGTGTTGGTCGGAAAAAATAAATTTATATTACTGGAGCAAATTTATAAATTTACTCCAATTTTGAGATCTCATCTGTATGTACCGATAATAGTTCTTTTACAATTTGTGAAATTCTTAAAACTGTTGTGAAACCTTTGTTTCTTTTTAAGGTGCCGACAAGTTTTGAAGATACTCCTTTGTCAGTTTCGCCCGCAATCATCGGAGTCTCTGAATTCAGTCACTAAATCCATCTCTAGTTTTCAATTCATGTCTCTAGTTTTTTGATCATCAAGGCTAAGGTTCCAAAATGGGCTTTTATACATACAACTGACATTATCACCTGAAATATTTCAGCTATATTTCAAGTTTCATAGAAATATTTCCTACAAAGTTGCATAGCTTTGTGGAGGCCGGCGTGTAGTAACAATAGTTTTACTTTCTTGGGAAGGGTTACTGAGATCCGAAGTTCAATTTTGTTTTTTAAGTGGAATGGTATATTTTCTTTGTCGGTACTCGATAGCTACTTTAAATACGAATTCAACGACCTATAACAATAAGTCTTCCAACGTCACTAAACGTCCTTGAAGAAAACTAAAAGAAATAATGTTTCATCTCGTTAACGCCTTCCAACAGAATAAAACTATTTTCACTATACACCAACCCTCATAAAACTATGTAATATTTGTAAGAATCATTTTTATGAAATTTTAAATATAACAGAAATATTTTAGGTGTTAAAGTTTGGTGACAGCCTGCACTTGCGAAGTCCGAAGGGAGGGTCTCATTTTTTCAAACTTCCTGTACCGATGCAATTGAAGTAGTATTCCTGGATTCAAAAGATTGATTAATTTTATTATTTGCCTGGAAATTGAATTAAAATAAATTGCTAATTCGTAAGCAATTTTTGTATACCTTTGCCAGGAATATGCGAAATATACAAAATGTATGCAATATGCAATGACGAAATATATTTCTGTCAAGTCATACTTGTGTAGTCCTTTCTTATAAGAACTTTCGCATAAACATTTACATTATCTTTCGCAATCCACTTATTATTTATCCATGATTGTACTGTAGATTGTAGATTATCAACTACAATTTCTAGTCAATCATTTTTATATAATTTATTAATGAGAAATTAATGCTACCGAGAGCAGCAGAAGTTCTTTACAGTGTAGCTTTGATGACTCGGATCCCGATAAATTGACTTCAGCTTGATAAATCCACTTGTCTTGGATTATCTAGACTCCACTGTATTTACTGTCTTTTGTTTTCTTTTTTCTATTTCCCTTTTCCCTATTCAATACGTTTTAAGTATTAATTAATTAATTTATAACTAAGGAATAAATAAGGGGTTATTTATAACTGAATTAATTGAAATAAAAATAAAATTTCTTTCACATTTATAACAAACCTGTTGTTTTTAATCTTGTATTACTTCGAATTGGATAATCACGTTATTATACCTATATGATATACACCAATTGAAGGATATTATCTGTACGAAAGATAGTACCATTAAATTTGCGAATAGATCAGTTTCCTCATTATAAATGCCAAAAGTATTTCAGATTTTGTTCTAATTACTGTTTCTAATGATGTTATTAAAATCGTGGTTCCTATATTTCCAGGATACTTAAAATTAATATTTTGTTGGAAAGTAATTGGACACAAATTGGAAGTTTTTGGAAATCTATTTACTTCATTACAATATTATTGTGCGTTTCCGTAGCCTTTGATGTCCTACTACCTCTCATTATAGACAGTCTATCCTTTTGATGTTATTAGTATAATCGCTGCAATAGTTTCACCTCATCTCATTTGAATAGATCTTTTTATTCTTTTTAGACAGTACCTGGGATGTCTTAAAAAATTATTTGACTCTCTCAAACAGTATTTCATGTTTCCTAGTCCTTTGGCATCCTATCATTTTAGATTGTACACGCAGAGACCTGTTACATAATCTTACTTGAATATTCCAATATTTACAACGCTTCCCTATGTATCTCAATAATGAGTTTAGTCGTGCCACTTAGTTCACTCATATACTCATGCAATTTAGATACAATAACTGAACACCTACTTCACCCACGTAGAAATTTCAAACATGAATTAATGACAGTCAATGTTTGCACAGTCCAAGCGTAGAACAACCCCAAGTCTCAGCAGTGACTGCCGGTTTCGGTGGCGCACTGACTACAGCTTTGGACATGATGGCTTTCGCCCATGATCTCGACCTGTCCACTGCCACGGAAGGAATTCCCACCAGTATCGACGCAAAACAATCGAAGTCGAAGGCTTCCAGTAACGATCAAACGAAGTCGACGCAGGCCAACCAGGAGAATGTATCAGCGAAGCTTCAATTACAGGGAGAGCCACCCACTGCGCTCGTGGACAAACAACAAAATGGTCAAAGTGATCAGAAGACAAAGACGAGCGAGCCAGTGAATGTACATGAAATGAATTTGAAGAACGCCAGCCGTAAGTAGAGGCAACTACGAAAATAGTATTGTTTCGAATAGTGACGGGGCCACGTTTAAAGTATGCACTAATAAATGCAGGGGCGGATTTGAAGATTTGGCGCCCCTATGCTAACAAGGGTTTCTCGCACTTTATGTGAAATATTATCGAATATTTTAAGTGAAAAGAGTTGAGACAATTTTAAAATTAATTTAATATGGCAACTCATATATGAGTTATTGCTAATTTGCTATATGAAAAGAAAGTGAATTGCGTTTAACATTGTGTCCCAATTTTATTTCTTTCGCCTAAAATTTACCGCCTAGGCTGCAGCCTACTTAGCCTGTACATATAGAAATCCGCTCCTGAATAAATGGATCAACTAACTACTCAGGTATTAGTGTATTTAAATTTACTACAACCTCCATTTTATCTGGACTAACTTGGTAGATCGAATATTTGAGGATATTTATTTGAATGATTATGTTTTAACGCAAAGATAAATCATTTACTATATAATATTAGGTATATCTATAAATCAGAAATTGTACACCAGGACCGTCATCACCTGAACCCTCATCAGAATAACATTCAACTACAGAAATAGTCCTAATATTTAGCCAGTTTATGCGTGAAGTCTATTTGTTCTACAATAGTGGTAAAAATAAATTTTGAAACTCATATCTTTATATATCTGCATAACGAACTTAATACTAGGCTTTAAAGATTATGTTTTAGGGTGATTATGATTAGGCTTTAGGGTTTCCATAACGGTCGGTGCAGGTAAATATTAGAACTTATCAGAATTTTTTAGGAGACTTAATACTGGATCACCAAGCCACATCAGTTAGTTGTGAGTTCTCTAATTTTTCAGAATCTACTAATTTCATTCAATCGCATATTGTAACATACGAACACCAAAGCAAGTTGTGAAAAAATTTTTAAAAAATTACAACCGATTAAAAAAAATAAAATAAAAATGCGCTTAAAAGTAAAAAATAATTGTGTTCCCTATCTAATCTGCGACTCTTAATTTTTTTATGTCGTCGCTCCATCATTTGCACTGGCGCTGACTTAAAAAAATTGAGAGCCGTAGATTAAATAAGGAACAAAATTATTTTTTACTTCTAAGCGCATTTTTTTAAGTCAGTTGTGATTTTTTATTTTTTTATTTTTTACTTTTTAGTTGTTTAAGTTGTATAACAACAGTTATTTATTTAAGTTATACAACTACATTTATTTAAATAATGAAGTCGGTTAATGAAACAGATTTCTTATTTTTGGTGTATTTTTCTTCCTCCATAACCTATGTTGATTGAAGCTGAACTAAATGCAATAAGTTTCACGAAAATCGGTCCAGTAGTGAAATTCACAGAGAAATTCGCGGACAAACATAATACATAATAACATACATACATACTTACATACATACATGCATATCGAACTAAAAACCTCTTTCTTTTCGAAGTCGGTTAAAGAACTGTACGCGTTTGAGCAAATCTGCGATTATTTTTGCATTTAGAATTGCACATCCCTCGACACCCAGCATATATTTTTAAGAATGGTTTTATGATCCTCGATTTTGCAGCCCTGTGTAATTCTTTCTAACCTTTAGAGGGCCGGGATTTTTTCATTGAAATTGTAAATTTTATTTACTTAAAATGTATGCATATATACCACCAAAATGGCCGGCAAAGTATCCAAATTCTTAGGTGGCCACTATAGTGACCAGCCCGGCCGCGAACGGTATGGCATATACTGGAATTTTTAAAATTGGAACTTTAATGTTTCTAAGGGTTTTTGATATCGCTAATCACGATTCTAAAGTCAGAGTATCGAAATTTTACGCAGAAACAGTGTTGCCAACCTAAACAAGCCTAAATGAATAACAGCAGTTACATTCATATATTATTCTTTCCTTTGGCGTTACCCAGGGCTAACGACGTGGACGAAGAAAGTTTTATAGCTCTTTTTTGTTTTTTGGGTGTTTTGTGTTATTTTTGGATTTGTTTTTTAGTTTTCTGATTTTACTATTTATTATCCGAGCTGCAGTCGTGCAACTCACTAATGCCCATGCATTATACAAAATTAATAATGAACGTGTATCCTTTCCTTCACTTCGTTTACAAGTGCTTAGGGCTTTACTGATTCTTGATCCGAATGACTCCATTTCTCATCTGTCAAAACCCTCTCGACTAATAGGTCGACATTTTCCAAAATTACTGGATAAAAACCGACGATGCAATTTGTGTTCATTACGACAAACTAGACATCGAACTCTTTATATATGCTCTACATGTGACACTGCATTGTGCGTAACACCCTGTTTTGAGGATTTCCATCCGAAACAATCAATACCGTAAATTCGAATTTCCGACATATAATTTTCTTTTTCACTTGGAAGGACAAGAAGTATGAACAAACAGATAAAAATCGCAACAAAGAGATACACATTCATTATTCGTTTTGTATAATGTATGAGTTGCATGACTGCAGCTCGTATAATAAATAGTAAAATCAGAAAAATAAAAAAACAAATTCAAAAATAACACAAAACCCCAAAAACAAAAAAAGAGCTATAAAACTTTCTACGCCCACGTCGTTAATCCTGGGTAACGTCAAAGAATCGTGATTAGCGATATCAAAAATCCTTAGAAACAAGTTCAATTTTTAAAATTTTCAGTGGCCTCTAAAGGCTAATGAAAATATCTTCTTTTTGCTACCGTTCGCAGTTTTAGCTTTCTTTTAACTACAACTGTATAAAAAGTCATACAATAAATTCTAGTTTTCGATATAAAGATCATTTTGTTGTATGATTTTAAACTATTTTTCTGCCAATTGTGCCATGTACGTTACATTTAACCGCCTGGCATTCTTCCTTAATGGGCTATACCCGTTTGAACCCTCGGAAAATTTAAAATACATTTTGTGGATTTTTTACAAGTCAACGGCTTGATGCAGATTTCCCGTTTTTTTACCATCTTTACATAGTATTATGAACTACTTAAAAAAAAAGTTTCAGTTAAAGACCTATTGTTTTTCGGAAGTTATAGATAGATATCCGTAAACTGTATGTCGTGCCTGAAATAAAAAACAATAAAATCTTCTTATAAAGTATGTTAATAGCTATCTCGCGATTTTGAAAATTTTGAAAAATAAAGAATTGGTAAGAAATCAAATATAAAGTTAGATTTTTCTAAGATTTTTTCTTTATAAATAATAAACGAGGAATCGGAATAAAAAAAAGCCCTCGTAGGACGATGTGGAATCTTATTACGATTCTGCATGCAAAATTGGAAGTGAATTGGTTGAACGTAGTGCGAGGTTTTAGGCCCACCGTAATGAAAAATATAGTTCTGCTGCGATCGGTCGAGCCGCCACGCCACGCCGCCTCGTGCTACCTGGGATGTTTCACTCAAATGCCTATAACTTCGTCAATTTTCCAAATTTTTACATCAGACTTGTTTTATACTATTTCTAAAACATCAATCTATGAAAATATATAAAACAGGCCACCGTAATGAAAAATGTAGTTCCGCTGCGATCGGTCAAGTCGCCGCGCCTCGTCGCCCCGTGCTGCCTGGGTGGTTCCACTCAAATACCTATAACTTTGTCAGTTTTTCGAATTTTTACATAGGACTTGATTTATAATATTCCTAAAACATCAATCTATGAAAATATGTAAAAGGAAAAAATCCGATTTTTGACACTTTCAAACGGTTATACCCCCTTAAATCAAACAAGATACCAAACTTTCTTAGGTTGCGTGTAAATTATGCAAGGAAGCAAATGAAAACATTTAACGATTACATTTTGTAACATAAAACGCGACAATTTTAAATTGCTAGTTATTTTGTACCACCCTGTATTAACTCTGGAATATTTAAAAAGGGTATTTGTGTCATTGTACACACAAATATCCTCAAGAAACTAAATTATCGACATTATCGTAGCCTCTTTCTGATGTATGTGTTTTTAATAATGATACTATTGATATTATTTGTGAATATAAGCAAACAAAATATGGTTTGTAAGAAGATGAAGTACATTTGCTTCAATCAATTTTAAGCTTTGTACACACCCTTGTTGAATAGTCGAAATTCTTTTCTCAAAAACAAATAGCTACTTGCAAGAACTTTATTGTGTAGTTTCAATTGTTTTTATGAAGCATTAGGTACCTCTTCATGTTCCTACTACCAATAGTTATCTACTCACAATTCTGTTGTAGTCATTAATTTCCTTAAATGTTGATTTCTTCACTGTTTTCCCATTTATTATTGTTTCAGGTTTCGTTTCTACCGCTAGAACTGTAGATTTCAATACAATTATTGCTTATTACATTCTGTGTAATAAATTCAGTTAAATAATGTTTATATACTCGAGGTTATATTATGATATTCGTGAAAACAGATGTATTATTACCCCAGCCTTACAATTTTTAGAAAGGTTGCAAGCGTTGCAGCTAACTGAAATTAAAGAATAAAATGGATACAGTAAATGTAACTTACATTTTGACATAAATTATATTCAGATTTAACTGGAGGTTTAAATATTAATCTAACTTTATGTTAAATTTATTTGAAAATTAAATGTAGGTAATTATTTTGATATAAATTATATTAATTTTTAATTGGAGGTTTAATTTACACTTACAATTAATTCGGAGTGAACCATGAACTGGTTCAAAACTGTTAATACCTTAAATGATTTTATCGTTTGTTGAATTCAACCACATAACGACTCCTAAATTCCAATATTGGGAACATAATGCGTGCAACGAGCGTGACTTCGTGTTACAAGGGACGGGGTCAATATTATTTCTCGCGGATTTAATTATAGTTAGAATGAAATGTGATGGTACCTCAAGGTTACTAATCAGTTATCCCGTTCCAACAATAGTTCCAAATTTTAGAATAATTATGTTTAGAATTCGGAAATAATAAATAACTCATATTAAATTTCAAAAAATTTAGCAGTCGCAGTTTGTTAAATCCAATCTTGCAAATTGTACACCTGATCCCCGGTACATGGGAACGATCGTACATTCTTCACCTAATTATTAAATCCAAATGGTAATGGCTTTAGTTGAGATCATCTCAAGTTTCCACAACGAACTTTCAAACCAATGCAAATCAGCACGTTTACTGGAAATAATTGTCAGGCCCGGGTAATACTTTTCAAAATACTCATAGAATATTTCCAACAAATTGTGAAAATATTTGCATGCACGTATACAGTCTCGGTATGCTATTAGACATATAGGCATGCAACAAACATTTTCCATTTTGAGCCCGAAACGATTCCCATTCATCAGAATTTAACGTGACTTTACTAACTTTTATTACATCGTGCCTTTGCGTGCTGAACATTAATAAAAACTAGTGAAATCTCTATAAATTAAAATGCAGATGACAAGTCTATTCGTGCTGCTCGAGATTTTGTGCAAAACTAAATATCGCGGTGGCATGTTTTTTAATATTTGGGTCCTATAACAATTATTCTCGTTGAGTAATCATTTTCATGTTCAAATTTATGGAATGAATGTAATCATCTGTTTTTTTTTATAATTCATGTATAATTTTCAATTTTGTTACTTACGAAGTCTGGGGAATGTAATAAAGAAGAAGACGACGATTTGTTGAAAATCACCTGCCACTATTATTACCCTTTATTTCTTTAACTGGACTTTGTCTTTTGAATACAATGGGGAAGAGTGGTTAGGATGAGTAATTTAATATGGCAACTCGTAGTTACTCATAAACTATTTGTGCAATGAAAAAATATTTGAAGCAAAGATTGCATTGTATTGAAAGGGATATGTAACGTAATAATTGTTTTTCTGCATTAGAGTATTTTTTATTCAGACATGTATGTCACTTTTGATTCTTTTAGATTACTTACCATTTTACTCTAGAAGTCGGAAGAATATGTATATATGTGGTAGTTTATTGTTCCCCTCGGGGTTACAAAGTCCTCCATTTCGCTTCCTTCCTTTACACTTACAATTACCTTCACATCTTTTCTTTTTAAAATTACCCTTACCTTTCCCCTTATGCTACGGTTCTTAACTCTAACTCTTACCTATATCTATTATTATTTTTCTTTTATTTAAGTTCTTATTCTTTGTACAATATATACAGTATTGTCTCTGTATGTGCTCGCTGGTCGGGACCGGCGTTGAGCTCCTATCGTGAACAGATCCCTAATCCCGAGTGTTCGTTTCTCGCTTCATTCTGGCCGAAGAGGGGAGCGAGATGGAACGCTTTTCGTGCGCGCGGGCGTGCGCGACGAGTGCGAGCACTCAGATGGAATCGCGACTGCTCGACGCATGCGCGTGACGGTCAGATAGCCAGTCACGGCACGAGTCTTTTTTGCGCCCTAGGCGAACTTGTCAAAATACGCCCTTTATTGTAATACATTTATTTGAGATTATTGACAACCTTACTCCGAATTTTTATTCGTAGTTTAATTCACTTATAGTACAACTTGTAATATTTAATTTTAAAGTTGTAGCAAGCAGAAAAGGAAGTTTGAGAAACGCTGACCATCGAGACGTTTCGAGAACACGCTTGTAGGCCGCCCGTGAGGAGAGACGTGCGGGCGCGGGACCGCATTTCGCGAGGCTCGCGCTTAACAACGCATCTGTTGATTTCTGCGGCCGCGGATAGCAACGATTGGATATAAATTAGAGGCCCGCAATGGCATTTGCTTCTTCGCTGTTCTGAGAGAGAGGACGAGGTACGACACACGGCCGCTCTCAGACAGCTTAGGGACTCCGGCAGGAGAGTTCGGCGATAATACCTGGACGCCTGCTGGAGGGACTAGGCACTAGAGTCTGTTCCTGGACGCTCGACCGATATGGAGAGTACGGCGATAATACCTGGACGCCTATCGGTCGAGAGAGTACAGAGCAACTCATTAGAAAAGAGAGGAGAGTACGGGAGAATATTCCTGGACGCCTGTTCGGTATGGAGAGTACAGCGATCATACCTGGACGCCAACCGAACGGGAGAGTACAGAGTATCTCTTGGACGCCTCAGTAGAGTAGAGTCGCGAAAGTACAAAGCCCCCTTCTTAAATACCCAATCGTTGAGAGAGGAGAGTACGGGAGAATATTCCTGGACGCCTGTTCGATATGGAGAGTTCGGCGACAATACCTGGACGCCAATCGAAGGGGAGAGTACAGAGTATCTCCTGGACGCCTCGTTAGAGTAAAGTCAAGTGCCGTTTGCACCATAGTATCTTTGAAAATTGTATAAATACATCGAGACGCAACGTCTGACCTTCGAAATTTGTAGCCCCATCCTGTCAATCAAACCATGTATTCCTTCCTAAACCGAATAAATCTTGTCTGTCCAGAAATATCCATATTCCTTACAAACCAAAAGGCTACAAAGTTTATTTTCAACAATACCAGTAATGAAAATATCATTTTGTACCTCTTGTCGACTTTCCGCCCTAGGCAATCGCCTAATTTTGCAGAGTAAAGTCATAAATAATCTCAAATAACGTATTAAAATAAAGGGCGCAATTTGACAAGTTGGCCTAGGGCACAAAAAAGACTTGAGCCGGGCCTGCGTCAAGATTTTGCGAAGCGATTCCCGTACTCACCGTAAGTGCTTGCGACCATCGCGCACGCTCGTCGCGCACGCAAAGGACGGAGTGTCACGGCGCCCGAAAGACGGAGGGAGACAAAACATCAACGCGTCGTCTGCCTCGTACCGTCCTCGCTCGCTTTCAGTGGCTCTCGCTCGCTCTCGTTCCATCTCGCTCTTACCTTCGCCGGATAAGAGTGAGACAGAAGTGGTGGGGATAGCAACAAGCACGTATCGTGTGTACCAAACTGAGCACATACGGAGACAATACTGTACATCCAATGAGAGAGAGAGAGAGAGAGAGAGAGAGAGAGAGAGAGAGAGAGAGAGAGAGAGAGAGAGAGAGAGAGAGAGAGAGAGAGAGAGAGAGAGAGAGAGAGAGAGAGAGAGAGAGGGAGAGGGAGAGGGAGAGGGAGAGGGAGAGGGAGAGGGAGAGGGAGAGGGAGAGGGAGAGGGAGAGGGAGAGGGAGAGGGAGAGGGAGAGGGAGAGGGAGAGGGAGAGGGGGCGGGGAGGGGGAGGGGGAGGGAGAGGGAGAGAGAGAGAGAGAGAGAGAGAGAGAGAGACCTCGCGTTCGCAATTTATCTACTACAGGCATATCCTTGATCGCCATTTGTTTAACCGCTAAATTTAATCGCTGATTAAAAAGGTACTGAAATATACAAGGCAGCAAGTTAATTGTTATTGAAATATTCGTAAAATAACTGCCCCTAATATTAAATCATTTTTGGGTCAGTGGAATTCATCTTCATACTTCATATAATGCAATTTGAATAGGTAATTATATAAATGATCAGGTGACAAGAAGAATTCAATAAATTTAAAAAGAGATAGACACTTAATATAATTATAAGTATTTTTCATCGTTATTTTCATCTTTGGAATGAGTAAAAATTAAGGAAATTAATATAATTGAAACCACTGCTACTCTCAAATAAAGGATTAATACAAATGGATACTTACTTTCTTCATGTATACGTAAACCCAATTCCCGAAATAAAAGTTTTATTTTATATTAATTCAAGAATACATTTGCCTCTCTGAATTCTGCACTTTCAGTCGTGTTACAATAAAGAACATTTATACATACTGCATCACTACCCTAAAAAGCAATGTGTTAACGAATGGTGTAAAACCTGAAATAGGAGGTCATAAATTTGTATTCACCCTGCAGTTCCGTGTGCCAGAAGTTATGCTTTGTTTCAACTAGCCTTTTCCATTACACGAGAAATGTGCAATGTTTAATATATTTGTTCCAGATTCGACCATACCTGAAAATAGCCGGGATCCATTTTTGGATTTAGTGATCGCCTCCGAGTATACGACTGATCATGAAACCTTGATGAAAGTGGCGCAAGCTGCAGCTGCGAGCAGTTCCGAAGTGCTAGTAAAGCCGAAATTAAATCTTCAAATTTTGGAGCAATTTACAATGACCAAGGTACCTGTGGAGGAACCAGTCGCGATCGTCAAGAAGCAATTCTTTGTTGAATCCAGCGACAACGATTTTGGTGGTAACAATAACACTCATCTTTGAACACTTTGCTTCCGATTAAATACAAATTGAATATTGATCAATTATTTTCTTTCACTGAAGATTGCTTAGGCAACAATTTTGAAATGTATGATCTGTTAACTGGGGAAAACATCTTGACTTTAGATAAATCAGTTTAACGCTTCGTGAAATTTTAAGAGGGTAGGCCTACCTAGAACGGTCGAAACAGCATGGGATTTTTTTCTAGAAAAACCGATGAACTTTTATTATTAAACATTAGTGTATTGGAAAGGATACATCTTACGGATATTTCAGTATTTTTGTGATAAAAAGTATGGAAAGGTTCGTGAGTTATAGGCGATATCCAAGACGTCCTTTTTTTAGGCGCTTTGCGGTGACAACCGTAGCTCCGTGCAGGATCATCCAAATTTGAAAATTCGTTTTTTTTTTTAGATAATATATGAAATTATCTAGGCACTCTCGGGCCCGAATTTGGAAAAATTATTTTGAGACAAAATGGCGGCTGTGCAAAGTTGAAGCATTGATATTTGGCAAAAAATCGCTTGTTTTTCGAGTGTAAAAAAAATTTAGGCAAAAAATAGAAAAGCTCCCGATAGCGCTTTGATTTTTAACCATAAAATAAGCCTGCAAAGCATCGAGTAAATCGGTTTATTAATTTTTGAGTTATGTGTGTCACCGTCTTTGAAAACATGATTTTGAGGAAAACGCGTTTAAAGTTGTGGGTCTGAGCACTACACTGAGAAACACCTACATACTTACACGCGTATAACAATGTCAATTGTGGTCGGATTAACTTGACATTTCCAGGGAATATTTTCAAGATGTTATACTTCAAGAAAATATAAAAATTGAAGAATCGATTTTTCGAAAATTTCTAGATAGGCCGCCCTCTCAATTATTACACATTTATATTTAGCATTTTCTGTCGTCAAGAAGAGTTAATTCTGTTTTAAGAATTTTATTAACTAACGGTTTCAGCCTAACCACTACTCAGTTAATAGTTTAAACTTTCAATCTGTATTGTTGTTTAGAATGATTTTTAGTTGATAGGCGACGTTGATTCGATATAAGAACCCTCGATTTTATAACGAAAGATTTTCATTCTTCACACGGTATTCGCGTGTTCTCGCGTCACGTCACGTTTCAATACATTGAAAGAACTGTCTGAGATCCCAAAATCTTCAGTTTGAAAATAAATTCTCCTGATGAAAATGAGTCAAAACTCGATTTCCTTCGGATTATTTTTAGGCATTCCTACGCGATGTAGTATAATATAATGAGTCTAGAGAATTCGGATTCCAATTATGGACAATTAAAAATAGCTCGAATAAGGTTATATTTGGACTCATATTCATCGGAAAGACCTCACCTATACATTCGTAGCATTGTTATGGAGAATTATTATACACAGGGTGTCTCTTTTAACTGAAAACGCTGGAATATCTCAAGGGCCATTGAAGATATGAAAAAATTCTTTGGTATGGAAGGGGGCATTATGTAACGTAAATATTTTTTTGTATATGAGATTGCAGAGGCGATTTCAAGGTGAATTTAATTTTTTTAAGTGGAATACTATACATCTTTATTCATAACGCGGTAGCGTTTGTTAAGACGAGTTCAACGTCAGATAAGGTCATTCAATGTAATAAAATGTAAAAGGTCATAAATTAGTGAGACCCCAACTAATCAGGTCAACGCGAATTGCAGGTTGGCGGCTAGAAAATTTTCAAAAGTGTCGATATATATTGAAAGTGCGGGTCGAACTGAACGAAGCTTTCTCAACGGACTCAATCGCTGGGATAAGCCGGACCGACTTACTGGGTTATTTCTCCAAATCGTACGCTATTTAAAGCGTTAATAATACTATTAACAATATAATTAACATCAATTGTCGTTACAAAGGCTGCGAAAGTCCCTGGTAATCTAATATAGCCGTCACTGAAACTGCAAGGCTCGCGGTTGCATGGTGAGGGAACTTCTCCAGAGCTTCTTGGTAGTGGCTTGTTCAGAATGGGAGTATTAAGACCAACCAATCAGTTGGTTAACACTTTGACCAGCGTGAGATTTTGAAAACTGCCCCTTCAAGACTGTCAGGACTTTCAGTCGCTTCTGCAGGGAAAGTTTTATCCATGAGCTGATAATAATACTAGAACTTTAAACCTCTATATTGTCCAATACATCTGCACGAGAGTATTACCAATGAATAAGCGAGGTTTTCTCAATGACTATGAGTCGAAATATGGCCTTATTTAATTATATATAATTCGAATCACTTTCTGAATTCTGTAGACATGTAGGGTAAAGGACCTAATTACTGCCAACTACCCAATTACTGTCACCCTAAGATATTTTACGTAAAATAACGAATAAATCTTATAAAATAATACATAAAAAATGTAGAATACAATTCGAACTGTTATTTATACGATACGAAAAACAGCACTTAATTTTTTCTTCGTTAATTTGAATAAAACGATAAAAAATTTTAAGCGGATATTAGGAGAATGGAAACGATGACTTTCTTACTAGCGAAAGAAAAAACAAGGCGTTAAAGAAAATGCTGTAATTGTAATATTTAAGCTATTAACATAACAAAATATAATATTTTAAATAATATAAGCATCATAGAAAGTAATAAAGATCCGAATTCAACGATTCATTAAGTCTTTTTACTTATTAATTAGGTGACAGTGATTGGTACAAGCGTTTCAAGCATTTTGGTATTACTGTCATAGCAGTAGTTGCTCATGTGCATGACGCGACGTAACCTTAAAATGACAGATAAACAGTATTAGGTAAGCTGGCAGTAATTGGGGTGTCAGTAATTCAGTCAAATACATTTAAAGGGTGTCAGTAATAGATCCCGAAATATCTTTTTAAAATTGATGAATTTATGCATAAAAATCGAAGTTTTAAAATCCACCAAATTTTTTTCATCAAGTAAACATATTAAACAATAATAAATAACAAGAACAACATATACTTTTAGTCTATAAGTACAAAACAATAAGATAATGTCAGCGTCAACGCTTAATGTGTCTGTAATTGGGTAATTTACCCTAAGTTATTTATTTTTTGTTTCTAGATATTTAGACCGTTGCGTTTGGCCGTATTAAAAAATATTTTTCCATTATTAAACAAAATGTTTCGCAACATATATACTCTTCTAATGTCAAGCTTATCTATTATTGTAAAATTTTATGAGTAACTTGTACGAAAATGTGTTTTAAACCTTCGAATGTCTCTCAAATTCCAAAAGTGCTCAAACTTAGTTTTTCGATCTTCAGAACTTAATAAATTCCAAATTTTTTCGCCAAGCCATTGGGTAATACTTTCATTCATATTTAATGAAAAGTATATAAGTTTTAAGCTTTGTTAGTGGACGATGTCCGCGCACAGACTTCATCGCGCTCGCCTGCACGCGAGCGAGGTGTCCCTGAGGCAGTTAACAATAAGTATGTACTGTACAAAGCAAACTTCGAGCTCGTCTGGTTTCCAAACCGAACATTATGGGACCTTCGGGCAATCCTTGTGACGCTTTTCTAAAATTATCGCCGTGAAATCACGCGAAAACGTAAGCATAAAGGTCTGCCCACACATATCAGTTACGTGTCAGTTCTGTATCCGTACGACGTCCGTGCGGTGTCTCTAATTTCACTGACAACTGTGTAGGAGGCCTGCTCTGGCCCGGTCAGTCCCAATTCAGCCATTTCTGCAAGCCTGCTATACAGTTATTTCAGTCAGTAGGTGACAAAAGTATTCGGACACCCTTTAAAACAGAATAACATTTTTAAAATTGATCCAAACGATGTGAGTTTCCTTTAGAAGCTAGAAGTAGGGTAAAGGCAGGTCATGGAACATCTGATTTCAAAAGCTTGTCAAAAGTAGGGGAATTGTTTTTTTTAAATAAAACTGACATGAGGGGTCGAAGGAACTAATGCATAATCATATTTACATAGTCAAATATAAAAAAAATCTAATCGTTGTGCAATTATAGTAAAAAACTGAAAAGAGTGAAAATCGGCCGTTCGGAAAAATGGGTCCTAATATGGAACACCTAGGAAATTGAAAAGAAAACTCAAAAATCTTTACTTTTCTTTACTAAGAATGAAGATTTATTAAGTAGAAGATACAAATAAATAAATATACATTATTTTTGGAATTTATTTCTGCTTTCTGCGTCTCCTACACGTTGGGCACGCGAATAATACGTCGGAAGCCCCACATTCTTCGTGTTCCCAATGAAAGCAGCAAATACATTGGATCTACTTTTCATTGTCATTATTTTTATAATTACCATCGCAAAATAAGCATTCCACATCATCGTCGTTATCATCATTATCAACTTCATCTATGTTACTCGGTATGTTCCATGTTACACACATGTTCCGACAAGAAATTAAGAATTATACTAAGAAGAAAGTAACTTTATTGGTAAACTATTGTTGAATAATCAAGAACACACATATTTAATGATAAATTATATCAAAATAATACAGTATTGTCTCCGTATGTGCTCGGTTTGGTGCACACGGTACGTACTTGTCGCTATCCCCACCACTTCTGTCTCACTCTTATCCGGCGAAGGCAAGAGCAAGATGGAACGAGAGCGAGCGAGAGCCACTGAAAGCGAGTGAGGACGGAACGAGACAGACAACGCGTTGATGTTTTGTCTTCCTCCGTCTTTCGGGCGCCGTGACACTCCGTCCTTTGCGTGCGCGACGAGCGTGCGCGATGGTCGCAAGCACTTACGGTGAGCACGGGAACTGCTTCGCAAAATCTTGACGCAGGCCCGGCTAAAGTCTTTTTTGCGCCCTAGGCGAACTTGTCAAATTGCGCCCTTTATTATAATACATTTATTTGAGATTATTTATGACTTTACTCTGCAAAATTAGGCGACTGCCTAGGGCGGAAAGTTGATAAGAGGTTCAAAATGATATTTTCGTTACTGGTATTGTTGAAAATAAACTTTAAAATTAAATATTACAAGTTGTACTATAAGTGAATTAAACTACGAATAAAAATTCAGAGTAAGGTTGTCAATAATCTCAAATAAATGTATTATAATAAAGGGCGTAATTTGGAAAGTTCGCCTAGGGCGCAAAAAAGACTCGTGCCGTGCCTGACTATCTGACCGTCGCGCGCATGCGTCGAGCCGTCACGATTCCATCTGAGTGCTCGCACCCGTCGCGCACGCCCGCGCGCACGAAAAGCGTTCCATCTCGCTCCCCCCTTCGGCCAGAAAGAAGCGAGAAACGAACACTCGGAATTAGGGATCTGTTCACGATAGGAGCTCAACGCCGGTCCCGACCAGCGTGCACATACGGAGACAATACTGTACTTTTGCACCCCACGAAATATATAAATGTTTCTCTTTCAATGATGGATGCCCGATTAGTGCTCAATTGCCAGTATCATCGTCTATTCAGATTGTGTCTAGGGATCTAGTATACACCATTGCCTGAAGAGTTCGTTACTTCGTTATCGAAATTTTACGAAGTTCCATATTACGTGCCGTTCCATATTACCTGCCTTTACCCTATTAGTTTACTAAGTAGGTGGTGTGTTTCGTCGCTTTGAGAAAGAAAAACGCAATTGGTCGGAATAGCGAAGAAAATAATGAAGGTCGCTTTTTCCACTTTTTTTTGTGGCTGTAATGAAAATTTAAAAATCCCTTAAGTAGGTAGAGTTAAGTAAGTTTTACTCCAATGCTCGTACATAGTAAAATATCTGGTTTCCTGTAAATTGATGCTTTCCATCCAAAAATTGCTTTAAATCCAAAAATTCACATTTTCATTACTTAGCGGCCTATTGCTGTCCTTGTTTTTATGACTCTATGGTCTAGGACCCCAGAAGCGCGTGGTTCGAGAGCTTCGACCCGAGAACCTTTCACGGTCATAAAAAAGGTCGTCCCTTCAGTGATTTCAGGACTCCGTCAGTGCAAATGCCCAAATATCGTTGGCAACCAAATTTTAGTTTCACTGAACAGATACGGGTTCCACACTGACATCTGCTGATATCCCTGATACGGACAAGTGTGCGCTGCTCCATTGCAAAGCACGCAAACGATATTTCTTAACACTGATACTGACAGCTCGGAACTGACGTGTACGGAAGACAGTCGAATTTCACTGGTCGGATACGGAACTGACAAGTGTGCGCTGCTCCATTCCAAACAAGCAACTGATACCTTCTGCGACCACGGAACTGACACGGAACTGACTTTAAAGGTCTACGCACACATATCAGTTCCGTGACAGTTCAGTGCTGTCAGTATCAAAGGTCTTTTTGTCTCAATATCAGTAACTGACACAGACAAGTGTCAACCATTCCATTCCAAAATAAGGAAACAATATTTTTTACCACTGATATTTATGGCCCTTAACTATTACGGAACTATGTGTAGGTAGACCTAAGGTAACATTTTGGCATGGTTTTTCGACTTTTGCAATTCCGTCCACCTTGGAAGAACGATGTAGATATAGTCATAATTTTGGGAACCAATTCAGGACACAGTGGTCGAAAATTAAGTAGGGTAAACTCAGATAAGACCTTGATAGTTTTAGAATTTGTCTATTAACTGCTAATATTCATATGTTCTGAAGGTGAGTCTTGGATATAATGATAGGTCAGACATCATAAAAACGAATAATAGGTTAACAGAAATTTACTAAATATTTTTAATTGAAAATATACGAAATTAAATTTTCGCGACATATTCTGGTTACTCCGTGATAGCTTTGGTAACTCCGTGATAGTTCTCACTGGCCCGATATACGTACCCCAGCTATTTCTTTATATTATTTTATATTATTTTATATTATTTTATATCATTTTATATCATTTTATACCATTTTACATTATTTTACATTATTTTGCATTATTTAACATTATTTTATATTATTGTTATTTTGTGTATAATCAGTCGCTTCATGATCGTTAGATGTCTGAGACGTGAGGAAACATTGTTTCCGGTACAGACCATCAGAATTTCTCAAATAGTGCATTCAGAAACGCAGTCTCAGGAAATATAAGAATTTAGTTATTTTCATAAGCAGAAATAGCAGTGATGCCTTACTCTATGATAATTTCAAGAGTAAGTCTTGTTAAAGTGTACCATTATATACTTGCCGTTTTAATGTTCTATTTATCTTCTAAAGCACATATACCTGATACATAAACAAGCGACCGTCCACAATTAGCACAAAAATTTCCCAAATAATCACACTAACTTCAATTGATTGATTCTCTTACCACATCATAAACTAGAAGATCAACGCTGTCTATTAGTTTCTTTTTTTTCAACTAAATTGGGTCTGGCAACTTCGACTTACAGACGAATGAAAAAGTATCACAGAATAGGTAACCACTATCACGGACTAAGCCGAGTTTACCCTACACCTGGCTAAGGGATTCGATTTGTACAAAAATGTGTATATAAGATTTTGGAGGTCGCTAATTGCGAATCTGAGATCGAAATTGCAAAAAACAAAATGACGGATCCAATACGGCGAACGCGTATATCAGAACAACATCAGATTTGGTCTAAACTTGGTCTCTTCGGAATTTTCAAGGTCATTTATTACAAACTTCAAATCAAAATTGCAAAAAACATTTCTAATCTTTCAAAAATAAAAATATCATAATGGCGAGGGGATTTATGATGCGTCAATCGCTAACGAGATCCCAAAATTTTCAAGTCCTAATGGCAATTTATAGTTTCTTCCTCTTTATGGTCACAAAATATTACTGTCGTAGTAGTTCTATCGACGAATTTCTTCACCTCAAAAATATCGTAGCAGTTTCCTTTAAGTTATCCTTTAACTGGTGAGGTGGGAAGTTACCTACTGGTGATCTGGGGTCTGACATAAGGCAATTTTTATTCCTATTTGCACAGTACAATTACAACTTTTTCTCTGTAACAAAGCATTGGTGGTTTCATTAAGTAGAGGAGAAGGTGTAAATATGGACCATCGTTTTTGCTTCGAGGAAAACACATTAAAAATGTAAAAATTGCATAAACAAAAGGTGGAAATGGTAACTCATAGATGAGGGATAATGTATATGTAGAACTCTTTAGCGTTGAAATTCAACTGTTGTGAAGCTATGCCATTTCTACAAAATTTTGTCAGAAGCATGGTTTTAGAAATTCGAATGGTAGTAGGATAGACCAGAATTGAAAAGGTAAAAAACATGTAAGAAATATTTAGTTTATTTTTTACAGATTTTATATTTTAACATTAAAACAAGTTCTTTCATATGTGTAATAATTATATGTAAAATTATAAAATTATTTAGGCCCCAAAAAATTAAACAAATTTAAAAATAGAAAATAAAATCAAAAATGTTTGAAAATGAGAAGAGAAAATAAATAATTGTATGCACTTTTTAAATAAAAAGAACGGTTTGTTAATAAAATTTAATGTAAATTTGACATTTAATAAAAAAATAAAAAAACACCAGTGCACAAGGGGGACATAGTGTAACACTGAGAAACAAAAAGGGGAAGAATTACTTGGTAAAGCAATTCTTGGATGTAATATGGGTCACCGCGGTCCATATCGTCGCCTCCCGCCTTTTTTCATAATAACGTAAAAATCGCGGCGTGGGAAAGATATTCCCAAATAACGAAATATAGCAGTTCCAAGCTCAACCTTATAAGTAATTATGCCTGTATAATTAACATATTACATTTGTCAATTAGTATGAGAAAAAAAGTTAATTAATCTTACTATGAAAAACTTTTTGCACGAACAAAAACAGACACATTTTTGTTATGCAGAGGACGCTAATTGTTGCGTGTATTTCAGTTCCCGACATATCGCAGAACTTAACAGAGAAATAAGCACCTGGTCCACATTTACACCTTCCCCCTATATTTATACAAGTGTTACAAATAAAATCTTATTTGTGCAGAGTATAAAACTACAATTATGTACTTGTCTTTTTATCCTCATGTGGAGAAACGATAAATAAACAAGCATCTTGAGCATCATTTATCCCTAGGAAAGTTTGCGTATAGTGCATGAAATAAATACAGTTTTCAACCCTCTTTTACGAATATATCAAAGCTTTTGCGATGTGGTTAAAGGAATCGATTGCTCGCTCGTAGGTGACAATCTGCTTGGAACGGAGGCTCGCTTACGCAGAATAAGATCAGCGAACAGCAGGTTTATCAGCACGCGAAGACACTCGCGTCACGACGACGACATGTCGACGTCGTCTTCCACGTCCGTTGAGAGGAATTCTCAATATCAGCCATTGTTCAACGATCCTGAAGAGAACCCGTCGAACCGTCAAATTGAAAGTCGAGAGAGATCCATCGAAACAATTAAGTCGCCACCAAAGCAGAATGGAAATTGCGAGCCGTCGAGGGGCAAGATCCGAAAACGTCGCCCGAAAACGGCCAGAAACAGGTAGAAATACTCGACAAATTACACTTAACTTCGTTTAATCGTCCCTGTATAATTTCATTGTCCCTTCTGCCTGGGGATTTTCAAAGGGACATCTGTGTCCTCTTTTAACTCATTAGGCGTGACAACTGTCTCGGATGAACACATTCTGCTCCTCTTTCCGCATTGATTTTCTCTCACAGTTTTACTTAAACTGATTCGATCAGAGTACAGTAATATTCCTTTATGAATAAGAAAATTAATACTGTTTTTGTCTTTGATTTTCGGGATTTTTTGAGTGTACTTTTTGAGTACTTTTACATTGGGTGTTTGGTAGTGGATGGTACAATCGAAAGAATAATGATTCCGCATGATAAAAGTGAGCAGGAAATGTGGAATAAAGTTTGTTTCTGAGAGGCTTTATAATGGAGAAAATTGATTTTCAAAACTGGTCCGGTCCGCCGAACTTTATCAGTGAATATGGCGCCACTGCGAATGACATGATTCCTCGCGCTCAAATAAAACGAAATTGTAAAATAAGTTTCTCAGATTTTTAGTCAGGTGCACGCGCACCAGATGAGTTTCTAGCTCAATTTTCTCAGAAAGAAAGCCTCGTATGAACAAATGTTATTCCACATTTCTCACTTATTTTTTCACGTAGGCTCACCACACTTTCGATTGTACCGTCTATTACGAAACACCGGTATATCTTGTTCGTTGTGACTCATTTACTACGTATTTATTTATCTTTATTTTTATCAGGAGGTTGGGGGTATTTAAGCAATGGTGATGGTTATTATGAAAAAAATTAAGTTTCGGGGAATTAAATGATCGTAAAGCAATATTAAGTCAATTACGTTAAGTTTAACTGCTATAAATAAATGAAAAAGAAATACTCTTTGCTAGCTCCTTTTTCATTGACTATATAGAATGATTTCTAGAAACTTGGAAATTAAGGCAAGTTGTATTTCTCACTTTAAGAAAAGCAGAAAAAAAATTTGCTCTTGGAAAACATGTAATTTATTAAGGGAAAACATATTATTTATTCTACTCTCTCGGCTCAAAAATCGGCCACTCTTCGGTGATGGTTTTTATAATGAAATAAACACTTAACATTGTCGACTTTTGGGGGGTATATTGTACCACTCTTGAAATACAAGAAAAAATCTTTGTTGTTTGTTTATGTCATTTGTTTACATAAATATTTCGCAGTGAAATAAAAAACCAAACATATTTCTAATTCCCAGGAGTATGGTTATCTGGTGTACCGCGATAGAACAATTTTGGACAAAAATTATTAAAATGACAGTCGATCAAAGTTGCAAGTACCGGAAATGGAATTTCTATTCTATTTAATCGATATAAAAAAGTGGGAAAATATTAAAGAATTTAACATATTCGCGGTAAGCCGGACAGCCATACTCCTGCAAATTAAAAATATTTTTGTTTTTTTTATTTCCGAAAAACGCCAACTTTACTGCGAAATATTCAAGTAAACAAGTGAAATCAACAAACAACAAAGATTTTTTCTTGTACTTCAAGAGAGGTACAATATAGTCCCAAAAGTTCGAAGTAAGTGTTTATTTCATTATAAAACCATCACCGAAAAGTGGCGGATTTTTTGACCGAGGGAGTAGAATATCCCCTTAAGATCCATCCTGCTCCAATCATATTTTTCAGTAAATGTACCAGCTCACCTGTGGAATACATTTGTGTCTCCATCACCATTTTTTAAAAATAACTTTATTCCTTTCATTATCCTGTGTTAAATACGTGCAGCACGTGGAGCAACGAATGCTTCTGTGGATATTTCCCATTTCATGTTAAAAAGATAACTTCAGTGCACGAAACAGATGAAACTTCAGTAGAAACCATCGACATCGTATTTTATGTACTAGGTATGTACGATTTACCAGCACGTCCTCGTTTACTGCTTACCGTTTCACAACAACCGAACGGACATTTCACTCAGTAACTGAATTTGAGCTCGGACGAAATCTCAGATCATTATCGAGTACAGTGTACATATATGTGTTAGGACCTTGGGGACAGCATAGTTTATGGGGGAAACTGCACATGTAGAGTAGAGTGAGGTAAAAGTTGGCGGCGGGTAAAAGTTCGCACTGTGTGAATTTTAGAGTTTGAGTTGTGGTACTTGGCTGCACTGAGTGTCAGTCAATTATCAATCGAGGTAGAGTCACCAGGTTGGAATTGTGTAGCTGTACTTCGTTTTATTATCGTACAATAGGGTAGCCCTTATTTTCAACCTGCGATTTCTTTTACTCTTACTCATAATATGGTTTCATTTCATAAAAAAAATAGTCCCTGAAAAAGATTATTGCAATCGGATAACAGGGAAGGGTGCCAACCAGGCCTTAAAGTTTAGAATTCATCAATGGTTTGAATTTGAAGAATTTCTCAAAAATGGTAATCCCTATCGAAATTTTGTTCAAATAATATTAAAAGAGCATTCAATTTTCTACAATTACTGTATACATAATTTTTTTGTGCTTCCAACCATTTTTTAAATAATAGCGTTTAAATATAGATAGGTCCGCACTACGCGCGTATAGACAATACGTCACGCCGTATATGTGGGACGCGCGAAGTATGGACCTCTCTATATTCAAACGCTATTATCTAAAACATGGTTGGAAGCACGAAAAAATTATATATGCAGTAATTGTAGAAAATAGAATGCTCTTTTAATATTATTTCAACAAAATTTCGATAGGGCTTACCTTTTTTCAGAAATTCTTTAAATCCAAGCTATTGATGAATTCTAAACTTTAGGGCTTGGTCGGCACCCTTTCCTTTTGTCCGATTGCAATAAACTTTTCAGGGACTATTTTTTTTATCAAACAGCATTCTAGGGGGTGAGAGCAAAGAAATACAAAAAAAATTCGAGCGCCACCCTAATCATACAATGCCGGTAAGTACTGAATTCACTAGTTTCGATGTAATATTTATATTTTTAGGAATCAATATTATCCCTATAAATTGATCTGCAAATATCTTATGTAACATATTGTTTGAAAGAGCTGAAATCCTTCTTTTCATGAGTTCTGATAGTACTTTTCAGTTCTACTCACAGATCGCAGAATTGGTCAAACGACGGAGAAGTAGCTGTGGGGGCAAGAGTTCGCGCAGTACAATGAGGCAAGATTTCAAATGCAAATTCCCCATTTAAAAATCAGCTTGAAGTAAATGAAGCAGTGAAAAGGAAATCTGAATGCGAACGTGCAAAGAAATAATTAGAAAAGCCAAAAAAATCCAAAAAATAACGTTTACTTCTGAAAAAATTTGAAAGGAACGAAACAAATCGGTTCCAAAAAGAGAATATCCCAACCATCAACGTCTATGAAAAATATAATTTGTCCTGCGTGTGAAGAAGAATACACTGAACCTCCAGAAGACTGATGCCTGCGCAAACAACGAAGGTGGGGGTAATGTTATGTGCGATTCCTGTTACCTTGATTAAAAAAAATTAATTGAAAACTATTAGACGTTTTGTTATATTGTATTACCACAACTATTGTATGTATGTAGGAAAATAAAACACTATTGTGGAAATTTTTCGTTGTATTCTTTTACCCCGTAACATGCGAACTTTTGCCCCACATATCGGGTAAAAGTTTGCATTTGACACTTTTTGGAAAAATTCATTTTATATATAGTGTGACAGGTAAATTTACACGAAGTCACTGCCTATCGAATAATATGGAATAGTAGTTACTTCTTACACAATGATATGACTATCAGTGAATTATCAAGGATTTTAGGGAAATCTAAACTTTAAGTGCGCACTGTTGCCCCACTTTACTCTACACACGTACGTGTTGTTTTGAAAATTATCCCAACACATTTACACGAAAACATGAATAAAAAACGAATATATATGTACTTAGATAATGGTTCTGGTAAAAAGAATTCGGTAATAAATTATGGGTGTACTATTATAATGGTGGGAAAACACGAGAGCGAAATAAATTCGAGAGGAAACCATGCAACACTTTCTTTATCAATTTTATTTTTCTTTATTTCAAAAACAGGCGTTGCTGATTGTCAGTTTCTAGAATTACTCTACATAATATTTTTACGTCGTGTGAGAAAGGGGCTTTTATGACTCTTGCAAATGAATCTAAAAAGTTGAAGCGATTGAATCTATTGAAACGACCTGTTTAAAAAATTCATCACAATTTTAAAAGTAGAAATGAAGAAACTCAGTCATGGATTCCAAGCTCGAGATGAACTTTGCAAGAGGTTTATTTTTCCTTCACTTCTTGCATAATCTCCACTGCGCTAATTTGAATTTTTTAGCTGACCTAAACATTTTTATCTCAAGAATTGAGTACATAATAATTTATAAAAAGAAGTAAACCGAAAGGCTAATAAAAAAAATTGTACTACATTTCAGAAATGCATTCAAAGAACTATGGCACTCCTGCTTAATAATTATTTCAATCTCCATTATTATCCACTATGGTTTGATAACGTTTTCGCATACTTCCATCGAATTTTTTGATAAATGATATGAGTAACGACGCCATATTGTGCAAATACGTTGCATTAAAACTTTCAACGTCACCATACGTTTTCCACGGAGCCTTACCTTCATAATCGACAAAATCTTATCAAGGGAATTAGTGTCAGGAAGTTGCAATCACCAATTTAACATAATGTTGTATTCTTAATTTTCCACAGTGCAAATGCAACATTAGTGTTCAGCATCCTGATCCTTATTAAGCGTCAACATTTCATGAAATTAGTTTTTAATAGATGTTCAGATGTTCCTCTGGTACAATGAAATTATTAATTGTGTGTTCAAATGATTAGTAATCACGTACGTATTACTGAAGCAGCAGTATCCGAACATTAATTTTTTTATGTTTTTAACAGTCCATTGGGCCAGTGGATTACTATTGGTAAATCAAGTGTATTTAGTAAAAAATTAAATACCAAAGGAAGGCTCCTCTAAACATTATAATGATCCAATCATGATTAACATTTTCGAGAAATGTTATTAGACATTCTTGTGGTTTGAAAACATCTCCGTGGTTTTGTGAAAAAGATGATTCTTGGCAAAACTTCTCTGTTACAAATAGTGATTGATATATGTACGTCCAGCATGCAGTGCAACGAAGGTAGAGTGATTTCTCGTGTAATAATATGCCAAAAGTTTGGTATAAGTTTTCCTCATGCAATGTTCCATTTTCGAGAAAATGAATTTTGAAATTTCATCGAACACGTACAGTAACTCACAAAAGTATCCCTTCGCACTATATGTAACATATTTTACATGCTAAATCGACTTTAAAGTAAGAATTCGCAATCTAATTTACATTAACCCTTCGTTGACACTCTGGGTGTGAGCCACCCATAAGCTGATTTTGACGCTCTGTACCTTCTATATGCAAAGTAAATAACTTTTTTCCAAAACCTACTTACAAACTCTTTTTTCTTTGAAAATATTATGTCCGATCAACAACTCCGTAGATTTTTAGCTTCTAATATTGAAGTTTGTAAAACTTATAATTTGTTAAAGATTTTCTTCATTTTTTCTCGACATTTGGTAATCTAAAATTTTTTTACAAAAACTGTGATCAAATTTCAATCAAAAAACTGTTGAAATACAAAGAGACCTTAAAATTGACCCATGATTTTTTCATAATGATTTGATTCTTTAGATGAAACTGGCAGTGGTTCAAAAATTGAGGGCTCGGATGCAATAAGGGGACTAGCGCTCGAAAATGGGAAAAATAATTGTCCAAATGCTAAGAAATATTGGAAAATTAAATGTTGTTAAATTGTATTTTAAAAAATATAGTGTTGTAAAGCTCGTCACGACACTTTTTAACATAAGGGTTTTGTGCATACGTTTTACGGCTTCGCTAGAGTTTTCTGAAGTTATGTTTTAAATCTCATAACGATCCCTTAATGTTTACTCAAGTTATCGCAATTTATGTTTAAAGAAATAATGATTTTGGACGATGAAAAAATTTTTATTTATAATTTTTAGCTCGAATAGTAATGATTCGATAAACAAACTGTAAATAGAAAAAATGTGACTCGTCACGAGCTTTACAACACTATATTTTTGAAAATACAGTTTAACAACATTTAATTTTACAATATTTATTAGCGTTTGGACAATTATTTTCCCATTTTCGTGCGCTAGTCCTCTTATTGTATCCGAGCCCTCAATTGCTCTGGGTGTGAGCCACCCAGGTATGTCAAAGTTAATCGGAAAAGGAAGTGTGTCAACGAAGGATTAATATAAACTTGATTAAAATACTTTTATTTTGGATGCACTCCGCTGAAAAATTGTACATAATTTGTTTAAAAAAGTATTATTATCCGCGGAATTAGCAAAGTAAGTGTAAAAAAATATTCCCCCAAACTCGATACTTAATTTATACAAACGTAATAACAATAAGTTTATATTCTTCAAATTTTCTGTGAAATTCCAATAATTTTTTGTGAAGTACTAACTAAATATATATATATATATATATATATATATATATATATATATATATTTATATATATATATTTATATATATATTTTTTTTATATATATAATATATATATTTATAAATCAAGGTTCATACGAAGGTAGATTACAATGGGTAATTCTGAATTCAACATTACTTAAATTAGTAAAATATGTTATTCGTATGGGGAGAGGGTATACTTTTGTGAATAAATGTATTTACTTATCTCAGCTCGATATGTCTGATTATAGACAAATATATTTCGACTACTCGCAATGCGTATGTTTCATCCATCCTAACATCATCAACCATATTTTAACCTAGGAGTGCAGAATTAAAAAAAAAAATTGTAGCATTAATTCTAGCATTAGTTGGAAAGGAGCAACTATACTGTCAACAGAGAGATCAACATTTTCGATAAATTTTAATTTTTCTAATTACTAAAATATAGGAATTAGAGACTCTACAATTTATTCCCTTTTCTTGTATACATACATATTGTATATAAGCACTAACTAGTACTAATCTGCTTACCTAACCATATCGAACCGAGGGTAAGTGCACAAAACACATATACTAATTGAAATTGCATAGTTGATTCCCTCAAAAAAATCCACTCGTGAGAAGAATTTATATTAAAATTTTGACCTAATTTTACACAAGCAATCGCCCTTATCTTCTCATACTGCGTGCCAAACATTTGTACAAAACTACGTAAAAATGTGGAACACGATCCTTTGGAAGTGTCGATTGTGTTGCAGTAATGAAATAATTATGTTTGTTACTATGAACGTTATTGTACATTATGGACGAATGAATGTAGATTGGCAACTGTTGGTTGTCGACTAAACAACCGTGGTGTGTCCCACAAGGATGTTCTTCATTATAATAATAATAACGTCATTTTCACACTGTGCAAAGAGAAAAAGAAAGTAGAATATGTACAATGTGGTGTAAGAGCAATGCTCAGCTTACAATTAGCTACCTTCAAACTCATCTCGCAGTTGCAATATTAAATTCTTATAAGTTGTAGGTACAGTGTGTCTGAGTTAACTGTGAGGACGTGGGAATTAAATATTTCATAAACGAGTAAAGACATGAAAAAAAATTGTTCCTCAAAGATTGTTCCTTCCAAAAGATTTTTGGTACAGAGGGAGACATTCCGTGGTGTATATAGTTTTTCTGTAGTTACGGGGGTGGTGGAGAGTTCAAGGTCAATTAAATTTTTTCAATGGAATCATTTACATTTTTATTTATACTATGATAGCGTTTCTTGATACGAGTTCAGCCAGATGCTTTCATCCGATAAAAGTTAGTACATTAATGGGGCCCCAAGGACTCATGCGAGCGCGATTCTCGACTCTCCTTGATCGTGCAATTTACGCGAAACGGACCACATCGTTTTCGGCCCATTATTGTATATTTTCCACATATACTAACGTGGGGTTAGTATACTGATACCAGGATTCGGAAATATAGACACAATAACTTAAGAGGGGACAATTCGGGGACATACACCTAGCTAAATATGCTAAGATGGTTGTTGTTTTTTACATATTTTCAGTGTTCGATATGTCAAAAATGTTTTTCCAAAATTTGGGGCCGAAATTCGCAGAAATATCGAAGATATATACATTAGAAGTGAAGTATGCTCACGTGTTGCCATACGTTGATGAGAACTTCAAATACATTTTCCTTGAAACCAGGATTCCAAACACGGTACTCACGATTACTCAATAACTATTCAATCGTTTAACTCCAATTTTTCATGGCTATATGATACATTATTACGATACATTATTATTATTAGTTTTTGACGAAGCGGATTTCTTATTTGATTCATAATTTCTTTTTTATTGCATAAAAGGCAAGATTTTTAAAAATGTGCATTGTAGATGACGCTACAGATGGATCATTAAAGGGGCCTTTTTAAAAAAGTTTCTATTGTACTGCAACGATTTAACGAAACGAAGCGGAATTCAGCTACCTGCTTGTAAATTCTATTTCAGAATACCTCTGGTTCTACACTGAACCTATAAAAGAAGTGAAATTATGAACATAACAGGTACGAAATGAGTTTTTTTTAAAAAATGCGTGTTTTTCGGTAGACAAAGGATGAGGTTTTAGTTTTATTTTTCATGAAGAATAAAATTTTTTATTAACTTCAATTTAGGTTCAGGCGGAAACTACACAGTTTGTGAACATGCTCGAATTTGATTTGAATCGATTGTGACCTCCGTTTTTGAGTTACTGCTGCAGACAAAGGAAGATTTTTAAAAAGCCTCTTTATTGATCCATCTGTAGCGTCGTGTATAATATATATTTTTTACTAAACAAACGCGTTTTTGTAAAGCTTATGCTGTTTATAAACTTTGTATGAAAGAACAAGTTTCACCTTCAATTTGTTTCTTTGCAATTAAATGAAAAAGGAATGCTTCGTTGTCGACAAAAACGACTGCCTAGTACCCTTCAGAAGTCCTGCTATTAACATAAAGATGTTAACACAAAGGCCTGTACAAAAACAGTTTACCACAAATTTTCGTTTTATTCTTGCACGAAGACAGTTTCGTCCACCCCTACACATACACAGTCTGCTGTATCTAGATTGGAAAAGTAATTACAACATAATAGCCAAGCTGCAAGATGTTGTTCGTGGTAAGTCGCGGCGACACACAGATTCTGGCACACAATCACTGCTCCACTATGTATCAAGAATCGATTGTGTCGACATGCCTCGACTCAGGAACACGCAATATCGAGACATAGATTTCCTATTTAGATTTGTCGATGTTTTTCCGCCGTATTTTCCCGTTCCAAGTCGGGCAACTTTCTCAAGCACGTACTTTCTTTCATCGGAATTCCCTCCGAGGGCGGAATTAAGAGGACTCACGTTTGGATCATTCGAATTCTGCTCGCTCCGACTAGGATTACGCGATCTGACTAACACGTCAGTTTCATCGTTAAGGACAGATCTTTTTCACGCTACACTGTGGCTAGCGAGTAGTATTTTGAACGTAGGTGCTTACACATTTTTTTATCTTTTTTAAAACAACGCCGTCTCCACCAAATAAATAGACTGAAATGCCAGTCGTGAAGCAGCGAAGTGCACTGCATGCAAACGCTCGTGATCACTGTTTTAACCCCTTAACACGTTCCGCGCCACTTAATATTTGGTCGAAGTGAAAATTTCATTCCAAGTAACACGGTATTTCTCAGTTTACTGGCGAAATAAAAATATAATAAGAAAATGGGCATTATGCACGATTTTGGTTTAACACTGTCTGGAAAAAAATTAAATTCTCTCTGTGCAATGTGCATGATTGGTTTTGATTTAAGGGTCATTCTACTTTGATCGGCCGAAAAATGAAGCTATATTTAAAGATTTTTTTTCTCAATAAATACAACATATAATGAAATAAATCTTTTTGGAATTTATTAAGCTACTCTTATATTGTACAAAAAAAATAAAAAGATTGTTTTTAATTTGTTTCATATGTTTTTTATTGCGTCAATGTGACACCTACAAAAAAGAGGCATGGCGTGGGTGATTTCCCGAGTCAGGCTTTTTTGAAATAAAAAATTCGAAAAGATTCTTAATCTATATGAATGTGATTATCGCCCGTAACTCAACAAACAATTTTTGTCGTGGAATAACAAAATGGCGCCAGTTTGATGGAAAAGGTTTCCCAAAAGAGTGTTTACTCGAATGTCCCCCCGAGAAAAATCTCGGATATTTTTCAACAAAAATTCTTAATTGAGCTACGGGTGATATGTATATGAAGAATCACTTCGTTTTATTCCATTACCAATTATGATATATTCTAGACATATTTAAAGTTCGAATACGATCATCACAAATTCCTTTCGATTTTCTGTAATTTCAGGGGTCTTTCCACTATAACTTTTATTCCACTATTAACTCTTTGGAGCTGTCTTTTCTCACAAAAAGAATGTTTTTGCTGCATTTAGGTTTATTCTATATGTTAATACGAGTTTTGGGAATGCAAAGGGAGTTTTTTCATATTTTTTTACTGCTTTCTTTCACTGCAGTGGGTGAGTGCAATGTGCGCTTTGTAGGACAAAGCGCCCCGATTGCCGGATCGGTTTTAAAGGAGGCATGTATCTGGGGCGGGGAAATCAGGGAGATTTGTAATCAGTATGATTATTGCTATGACCCGAAGTAGGATCACATATTTTCTTTGCTTTTCCCTTATCTTTTACGTTGCAAAAAGATTAAAAAATTTAGCTAATTTTGATATTTCAACTTTGGACGTTCGCCATGCTGTTCATTCTCCTTCAATCCAATTAATCCTAGTCCGAGCCATAGCGTCGGTCATGCTGATTGCCAATCTTTTTGGTACTTTTCTGGTTCAAAATCGATCGCGCAATCGAGGAGTTTTTTTAGGGCGCATCTTGCACCCACCTATTTTGACGGGGGAAGAGTTTGGAAAAGTGTGAGACAGATTTTTTGTATTCTCAAGGCGCCTATCGATATGTTTGGTAGGGGGAACTTCGATTTAGTAGGAGCTTTTTGTGACAAAGTACGTTTTCAAAGACCAGCGATTTTGGGAGCGTTAGACCTCTTCAATACTCAGTAGGTAATATAGTAACTTAAACAATAATAATTCATATTTCACTTTCCATTGTAGATACCTTTCAAATTTGCATGTAGCTACCTTTTGGTCCTTACTGTAGTGCTTCCAATTGGCAAATATGACAGATGAGCATTTAAGTAGTATAACATAAAATGAGAAGGAATTTTTAATTCTGACTGATACTTGCCTGTACGAAGTGCGTTAACCGCTCCATCATCTACTTGTCACACGATTTTTTACTCTAAAGATGATGGAACCGCCTAACGAAATGATGAATAGCACTCGAAACAAGTAATGCAAATTAGAGTGCACGGAGATGAAATTTTTTTCAGCCCGTCGAGATGCACGGTGCATCCGTCCTTGTTATTTGCGGAATATTTAAACTGTTGTGTAATAATGAGGTATCAATTGTGCCCTTTAAATTTATACGTGGTACGAGTCCAGAATTACTAAAAATGAATTTATTATAAAAGTAATAAGTATTAAGGATACTTGTTACAGTTGCTTGAGTAACATGTGTACAATTTGTTTTATATTAATGAAAAATGGGGATCTGTTTTATTTGTTCCTTTATTATAGTATCATATTCATTTACACAAGTTTACGTCTTAGGTAAAGATGACTTATACATGTCCTACAAAAAATATTTCAAGCAAAAGTTCATTGATATCAAGTGAAGAATTTTTTGACATGGCAGAAATTTTGAAAGTATTTCTCTTACATTAAGCATTGGAGCTGTTTCGTGTTTTTCAAACAGCACCATATATTTTTCTCTCCGTATTTTTATACTACATAAAAAAGCGAATTCAATAACATAACAGAATTTATCATTTCAATTGTCACGAGATGGTTGTCAATGCATAACGTTGACGATAAACTGGTAAACTCCTTAATTATAACAAATAGTGTTAAGGAAACACATTCATTTATTTACGTTTGTGTTTGAATGTGGTATATGGTGTAGAATGAGATACTTTATGTATTTTATTTCTGTATTTCATTGTTACATACCGATGTAATACACAGTGTTTAGTGGAAGGTATTAATTTTTTTCTTGCAATGTTTTGAAAGTAACATTCATCCAAGTTTTTATTATTCATACAATGCATAGATTACCATATTATGGACATATGTCTCTTTCAGGTGTCGGATGAAACTTTTTAAATTTTCAAATAATTATGAAATAACTATCATTTTATGACTACTATCTTTTCTGTTCGAAGAAACCATTATAAAATGCAATCTATTAACTGAACCTTTTATTCCATACATTTTTATGCAAATAAGAAAATTTTACTTTCTTGAAAGTAGAAAAAAGTTCTACTTAGTTAAACAGCAACACATATTCTGCGTTAAAAAAAGTTAGTTCTAACAAGCAGATTTCGAGAAAATGTAGGGTAGATAGATCTGACGTTAAAGCCTTAAACCGTTCGGTGCATCCTCTGTTATATTTATCCTACTTCCACTTCCTTAAATAATACTATATTAAAACAATATTCCCAAATTTTTTATTTTACCATTAAATATCTGTTCAAAAGTATACGATCCTCCGAAACCTTTATTAATCGAACACAAAATAACTGTTAAAACTAAACTCTTATATCAGAGTTAAAGTGTTAATGTAAAAAATTAACTTATAACAGAAAAGAAATCATTTAAAAGGTACAAGTCTGATAAATAACTTTTATTTATACAGTTTCATTATAACAATTTCATTCGACCCCTTGTCTCTTTTCTACAAGAAACTAATATTACAATTTAGTGCCATAATAAGACCTGATTATTTGTCAAATTACCATTAATCACCTATTGATAAAAAGTCCTTTTTTTCAATATGTATTATCATAATTACTGTTCCTACACTATATTTTGCTACAATAAAGCTACATTCCATAACCAATTTATTATAAACCTCTACACGAAAGTTTTTTATTTCATAAATGTGAAAAAGGGGGCTTACTTTGCTTGCCAATTAAAGCTCGATTTCTTGTCGATACAACCTCTTCAGATTAATGATACGGTGTGATTAAATTGACGTCGATAATCAAACCGTGTTGTACTTATTGTTAGATATGTATATTTTACACAACAAATGCGACATTGATCACGGGCGAAGAAATTTAAATAGCAGAAAGCAATCAATAATGGTAACAGTTATTCAAAAGTAAATTGGAATCTCTGGCTCGAAGCCACTAGCGGCGAGTGTAATTCTTTCGAAGACTTCTTTGCAAGTGGAATACCTTGAAGCTAGTTCTTCTACAAGGTAGAATTGAGTCACAATGGCTGATGCAGGACATAACATGGATACTATATAATTTAACGAACTGTCGCACATTTATGAACAACACAATGAACAACGTTTTCTATGGAAAGGTTTCTCTTTATAGGTATAAACGGGGTAGTAAAAAAATGACGAATCGAAAGCTTAAAACATGAAATTAAATAACAATAAGTTATGTCAGTGAACAAACGTAGTACACTTTATAAAAACGAACTTCGTGAATTAAAATTTAAATTCACAGTGTTGAACTATTAAATTGGTGATGCTAAATAATTGCGTAATATCCTTTTCCGTCGGAGTGTTGACATAAAAATTGGAGGCTCTCTATGAAAACCATTCTGTTTGCCAAAAAGAAAGACAACGTTGTTTTGTGACTCTGCATCGATAACTATATTATAATTTTATTGATAATGATAAACTACATCGACATTTTTAACGGGTGTAGAGTCTACACTGTAGACATTTGTCACATATTCTTAGTAAAAAATTATAAACTTTTCATTGCAGAAGAATAATGTTGCAGAAATATATTTTTCGCCGAAGTTTAACTTTATTGCAGAAAACAACCCAAATAGCTTAGAAGTTTCGTCAAGTAAAACACTAAATTTACTTACCTACCTACTTCCCACTAAAGTTCACCTTTAGTGCCACATTTAATACGTTAGCGTCTTAAATCGAAACTTACATATTGTTATTCAATTGGTAATAATACTATGTATGTTAGAAACTATCTGCTTGTTCATACATTATGTCCTCTTGAGCCCAGAAAGAAGGAAAAGAAAATTACATTACATTTGAATTGTTGTGTTAAAAATTCATAAATCGAAATTTAAAATCAGAGTGATTGTTAATAAATATGTAATAGTAACAAAACTCAGAATTTGAACTTCAAAGGGTTAACACTGACACTTATAACGTCTATTTAACTAAAATTTCTTACAAAGTAAGGAAAATACCGTAAGTTTTGTAAAGTAAATAGCGAAACCTAAAGATATATTTAATTATTCTCAATTAAAATGTATATTAATATAGCGGTAGTCCTGCGGAATGTCTTCTAGTTGAAGTCCACAGTCTCGATCTGTTAAAAATAATTATTTGCATGCTTCTGGTTAATATTAAAAAATTTGACTATACAGTTAACAGTATAATAATAATATCCATCGAAACGGTTTGAGATAAAATCTTTTCTTATTTGATTATTTATTTAATGTCACAGTGGACTACATTACCTATGTATGGGTATATTACATACACTTCTCATAGTATTTACAGATTTTACACTTAAATCTAATAAGTTCCTTTCCCATTGTTTGGTATCAAATTTCATCGAGTATTTTGATTTCCTTTAAATAAGTTATTATTACTCCACATTTCTGGTCATTTAAATATTCTTTGATGGTTATTGGCGTTTTACTTTTTTTTCTTATATTTGACACAAAATCTATGTTTATCTTTTTCCAGTTTGTTGGCAAACTTGAAAAAGTCTTGAGGTAAAAATTCCTAAAACATTACTATGGAGTTTATGTAATTAAGGATGTTGGAGAATTTTAATCGAACCAACTCAATCGGGCATAAAATACTCGTATTTTCGCCCTGTAGGTCAATAATATAATCAATGGTGCGGTATTATAATTCCTGGTTAGCCCGTCTTCTTTTGTTCAGCTATATAAATTCTCTTGGAATGTGTTTGACTAACAATAAGAATCGGTAATTATACACGGCGTAATATACAGTACAATACAATTTTATTCTGCCACTTCAGAAGTATATTCCACTGAATGTAGAATTGTGGTTTTCTCAAAATCCAGTTTATCTAGTGTATGGGCACGATACCTCGAGTACTAACGTTTCACCGATTCACTCGACATTTTTAGGGCATATTCTGTAAAACTATGCAGAGTTAGCCATGTGCCGTTTTTTTTGTGAGTACAACACTTTACGGTTTAAACGATCGTGTTTTTAATTTGAATAAAAAATTTTAACTTTTGCGATTGAAGATGAAAGTTAAAAATTTCTTTGGTTCTTTTATTTCACTGGAATCGTTTGCGTAGCTCGTGTTCATTGCACCGGGCATATACAAAATTATTTTTCATGACTTTCACAAATAATTCTACATACTTGGATCGATAGAGGTCTGTTAAAGAATGGAACGCAAAGTGGACCTTGATCTGAAACTTCAGCGTCAAATTTTTTTTTGTTGTAATGTGTTTTACAGAGGATGAAAAGTGTCAAAGGTACAATGCTCTAAATAATGAACCAAAAAATGGTTCCATGGATATTTTTATTCTCCCAGTGAGTGGAACACGTTTGGATAAAAATATATCAGTCTTGAATTTCGAAGGTAAGATCAGTTCTGCGGTATATTTTTTGGCAGATCTTCAGCGATACAAAAGTGTACAACTGTATTTTCGTTGGATATTTCTCGAAACGTGTACTTATATATTTCTCGATACGTAGACCAATGCAAAGTCAATCTATTCGATAAAATATATTCTTCAGTCAACTGAAAATATTCGGTGTTTACTACATTTGAGATCGTCTCGTGGCTTGAATTTTTTTCTATTTAAAAAATTTTATAAAAGGGGAACAAACTGATATATAGGTATATTTAGTCTGATGGTTTCAAGATAAAAGAACACCATGCATGATTAATAACACAGAGCTGCAAAATTCGAGGTCATAAAAACTATTTTTAAAAATGTATACTGTTTTATAGAAATTTGGACTTTTAAATTGTAAAAGAAAACTGAGATTTGCTCGGTCACGTACAGTTTTATCGCAACTTGCTTTCACATTTTTATGTTATAATATGCAATTGAATAAAATTAGTAGTAAAAAATGAAATGTGGTATGAAATGTTTATTGTTTTTCGAATTCAGCAGCCAAGAATATATTGAAAGCAGCTAAAATGTTTGAAAAAGTTTTTTCATATCAGGCCATAATTTAATCTTGATGCTTAAATAACTTATGCGATGCTGCTTTTTGACAGTTTGATACAATACACACGACACGATTGAACATTATGAATTATTTCGTGCGCTATGATATCTGTCAAAGATAATTGTAATGTTTCAAGGCCAAAACAAATTTTGTGAATAATTTAGTTTCACAGCTTTAGCTTGGAAGTCACAAGAAGTGTAGGGGGGCGGGGGAGATCGACCTGTCACGAGCCACCCACGCGTGCAATTTGAGGGTAACTAATTTTCATGCTCAAATAATTCATAATTATAATGTACGATTTGTTACAAATTGTTACATAAAATATATTTTAAACAAACAATCCTTTAGCATAAATATCTAACTACCATCTTATATAAAATTAAGAACCGCAACAAATAGCGTGGGTACTGAAAGATATGATTTTCCATATTTTTGAAAATGGTTGTTGCCTAAGTCATGACGACGTTTGTTAAAAATCAAATTCAGTCAAAAATCAATGTAACTCCACGAAATAAAAAAGAATTGATCATATAAACATTACGTGCTGTAAATTAGGTATCTACTAAAATCGATACGTTTACAAACATCAGGTTAATCAGTTGAGCTTCTGAGAGGTTCAACTGTTCCTCACAAAAAACTTATTAGTTGTATGTATCTTGTACCCAGCGAATCAGGTAACCAGAAGTAGCTGTTTACCTATTCCCGGTTGGAATTTATCTTTATATCATAGCTGGTTGTGCCATCATCCCTTTCGATCGAGGGGGAGATAGTTGTTCGATTGACCGTTTGTATAATGGTTCTTGTTCTGCACGATGCATGCACAGGGTATCGCCAAAGGAAGTGGAGGAGCCTGCACAGCGGAGGAGAGAATCGATTGAGCGGAATAAGGCGGTTTCGCCAGTGACGTCGCCCACGGATCCGCTCGAGCCATGGAGCACACGTGACATTAAGGACATGAACACGATATTGGCTTGGGAAGAAAATGTGCCGGACAGTCCTTAACGGGGCTTTACGATATCATGCGCCCCCGCCCCTTCACCTCCACTGAATTGGTAAAAACGAAAGTTGTTTTTGCGAAAACTGGAATCTCGGAACGTGTTAACGCGTTACGTACTTACGTTACTAATTTCAGGTATCAGGTGGGACTTAAAGGGAGGTATTCTCATTTAGAAAGTTCAACGAATCAATTTTTCAATTGCCATATTTTTTTAAAGATTAGAATTTTGAAAATGTGCTAGTAAAGTATTAAGATGAAATTCGTAAAATTGATAGAGTTTGCGAAGGTTTAAATGCCACGTCGTCCAAATAGATAAGTGACCGCGAGATAATTATCAAGTCCATATTTCTTGATTTTTGGTAAATGCAAATTTGAAGTTTAATCTATTACAATAAATCAGGTAATAATTGAAAGCTATTGCAAAACACCTAAGTTTTTCCCTTAGTCGGTTTTATCTATGAGTCAACGGTATGTATAACGATTCTTTCGACCCTTATTGAAATGGACAAATAATCGTGGTTTCTCTCTTTATGGCCACCCTTTTTCTGGGACATAACTCTTAGGAAATTAGATACATTTTCATGATAATTGTTTAGCATATTCTCGGATTATAAAGGAAGGAGACATGTATTTTGCAAGAAATTTGTAAACGAAAGATGATATAGAAGATTAAGTGCTATTATTTAAATCAGTAGTCATCCACCTTCAAAAATTTCACGAAAAATTTTAAATCCATTCTTCACAAAACGACGCTTTTCAAACTGGCAACTAAAGCTGTTACGAATATTCGAATATTCTAAGTCTTCGAATATTCTAAGTATCTAAGTCTTCGAATATTCTAAATATTCGAATATTCGAATACCAGCAGAATTCGAATTTGAGTTTCGAATAATTCGGAGTATTCGAATATTCGAATAATTAGGAGTATTTGACTATTCGAACATTATTCGAATGCTAACTTGCACCAGAGAACGTTATTGTTTATGTTTTTCTTCACTAAAACAGGTGTTGGTATAATTAAAAAGAATAAAATTATTATTATTACTATTAATGAGCATTATGATTCAACATTCAAATACGTCTCTAAATTTAAATAGAATTTATACCCTTCGTTTCAAAATTGACTTTAGCAAAGATTAATAAAGTTTCAAATTTAACATTTGAAAAACAAATAATTGTACAGGCGAATATGAAAAGAATAACACAATACAGTGTAAAAAAGTACCAACATACAATCCGAAATTTGAACAGTATGAATTCTTCGTATAGGTACTCCAAAATTTTCGAATGATCAGAAATATTCGAATATTCGAATACTTTTCAATAAGAATAATTTATTCGATTCGTTTTCGAAATTATTCGAATATTTACTTCTATTTACTACTACACTTCTGAATCAATACTTTAATCCCTTTCCTTTTACAGTTCGCGAAAGTAGTAAAATTTCCACGAAAATTCGAATATGACTACTCTAACGGACGGCATTTCGTCAAACATTATTTTAAGTTATTTCTTTTGTTCGGGACGACAGCTGCATTCATAAAGATTAAATGAAAATTTTAAATTAATTATTTCTCATTATCACGTAGGGTCCAATTAGTGCTGCCGTTTGAAAGGAATTTTTCACAGATGAAGCGCGCGATGGTCCCCAACTCCTCAAATATTTTTGATAAGGGGTTACAGTTTTGTTGCATTAGATAAAATATCAGGTAAGGGTGTGCACAGAATGCCAATGTTACAACTTCATTAATTTTTCCATTATTAAATTCCAAAGATGACCTTAAAACTGCCCGTCTAGACGAGAATACCTCCTTCAGAAACGATAAAAACATTAACCAGTGATACTCACAAGGGAACATATTGAACCTGCACACGCCGATTCTGATGAGACGGGGGTCAAAAACCTATTTTCTGGCATTTTTTAAAAACTGAGCAGGGGCCTGGATTCGTCATTAAAAAATTCACACTTAAAAAAAAATTTGTCCTACGCCCAATAGTTCTAGAGATATTCCACAAAATATTTTCGACCTCCAACTTTAGGAGCTGTTTTCACCCCTTCAACATAGTCAATTGTCGATAACAAAAAATACGTGTCAAATATTTTTCACTATTCTGCAAATCTGCAGAGTTTCATCAAAATCGGCGTGTGTGGGTTCGATATGTTCCCTCGTGAATCTCAGAAAAATTGCGATTACCTATCTACTTTCCGCGATTTCAGCTACTTACTTGCTCCTATTTTATTTCAACATCCAATTGAATGAAATAAAATGGTGAGGCACCGGTGTCTCCCGTGGCACGGAACGTATTCGATAGTACCGAAATAGTCAAGTCGTAAATTTAATAGATTCATAAACAGAAACATGTTTCGATTGTTGAAGCAAACGGTTGAGAAGAAGGACAAGGGAGACAGGTACCTTAAGAAGTGTTATGCACAGATTTTAATGTAACTTTATAAATACAATTTTGTCTCGTTATAAGTCCAGCGCTCAGGGGTTAGGCTAGAGCACTAAAGAGGTGAGTATACGCATCCGTCATACATAGGGAGACCGGGGTAGGTTGTAACACGGGGTAAATTGTAACATAAGTAAAATCTTTTGAACGACAAATCTGGTAATCCACAGCATGCGAGAGCTGCTTGACGATATAAGCATCGTCGGTTTTAATGACACAAACTAGCGTTATGTATTCATTTTGCGGTTATAGCTCAGAATTTTAGTATGTAGAGCACGTAAGTAAATTTTGTCTTAGCACTTTTATTTCAATTAACCGTCGTTAGAAACCGTTTGAATTTTTGCTTCTTTGTCGCAAACGAATCAGTACACATTGATTTATTATAATGTGTACGCATTTTAGTAATTTGATGTTTAGTTTCTCGTTTGCTGAGATAAAACGCAAAAATTCAAGCTCGGGGTAAATTGTAACATGTTACTACTTATTCCGCCTTGAATGGTGATAAAGCAAACATGCTATTTGCTCACACACCGGAAAAAGATGCTCTAGACGAACAACAGAACAATCGAGAATCCAAAAAGTAGAAAAAAAAGTATGAAGGCAAAAGTAAAGAAAGCACGGGAAGAAGATTTTGATAGAATCAGATGAATAAGCAATGATTGCTTAACTCATGTGTATCAAATGTTTAGTAATGATTTGTGTTTTCGTTTATATTTTTTTATAAATGTTTATTTGTGTTCATATTTGTATTTAAATAAGTAAAACAGATGTGTTACAACTTACCTCGGACTGGGGCACATTGTAACAAAGGTTCAAAATTGTTTAAGTTGAAGCTAGATGTTTAAGTGTCCAAGATTTTGTCACGTACTTACACTCAATGAGTTCACCACATATGTAAATGGTAAGTCACGCAAATTATTTCCTGATTGAAGAAAACATTTTCGAGAAAAAATTCTGAAAACTTTTTTGTTACAATCTGCCTGGTCCTCTGGTAGGAGAAGTATTGTCAAATTCACTTTATAAACAGAATACAAATTTCATTGTACTACAATACTCTAATAATGTGGTACCAAGTATGAATATTAACAACACATAAGCCGGGAATCCACCAGGAAGCTAAACTAAGCTATGCGATGCTATGCTATGCCATGCTACGTTTTAAAAAAATTAGCTTCAATACATTCTTATGAAACCGTTTCCACCAAAAGCTAAGCTAAAACATAGCATTGCATAGCATAGCTTAGCTTAGCTTATCTTCTCGGTGGATTCCCGGTTATATTCTGTTTATAAAGTGAATTTGACCATACTTAAAAAGGCGGATACTCAATACTCTCTCTCTTCAGAGGATAAATAGTCAGGCCCAACCTCTAATAAAACAATATGCTATTCGGCTCCTCTGTTTTTTGCCGCGGCGAGTGCGAGTGACTAAAGGTCCCCATACACCAGTCAGCATGCTCTGTGCAAATTGCCGCGGCGGAAAAGTGCCGCAAACCGCTCGCCTGCACCGAGCCTAAAAATGAGCGAGACGACACGCGGTAGCAACAAGCTACAAATTATGGCACCCTCACATTTATTCTCCGTTTCTAGCACTCGCCGCGACGAGTACAGAATAAGTGGTGGGAATAGAAATGTACTTCTAACGAAACAGGCGACCGGGACTTATAACGGGGCAAACCTGTACATAGAGAAGGAAAAAATATTTCATCTATGCTTGGTCTTTCAAATAAACACTTAATAGTTTATGTTGTGATACAGCGTCAATAAATTAATGTTGTAAGAGCTGGTTATATTTTACTGCTTTGGTGAGTGTGACGCGTGGTAACGGGAACGAAATAACACTGAATCAACTCAAAATTTAACTATATTTACTGATACAAATATTGGATTGTAATTCTGTTTTGAGCTGTTTGATTTCTGGTTTCACACTGACTGTCTTTGGTGTTTCTTGCCTTAACAAAAATATTGTTTTCTCCCTCCGTAACTGAGGTTCCCAGTGGTGGTGGCTATGGTAAAATATTATTGGTGGATGCGTGTTGCGAGTGCGAGTCGAGTCCAGAAGGAGAGGGAAACGCTCTCATCCTTTTTGAGCGACGGTCACTCACAAGGGAACTTCGGTAACCCCAAAATTCCGATTTTTTTTTAAACTTTGCAGGCTTGTAGGGCACATTAATTGAGGCATCAAGCAAATTTTATTTTCTGCTACTTTAAAGTTCTTCGAGGTAAAAACACCGCTTAAAGATTACTGTACACTTTCCTATTTTCCTGAACATTGTGAAAACTGTAGTAAATACAAAAAATATTTATTACATGGAAATTCCCTTAGCGGAACTATATATCTAAATCTACTTCCATTTCGATTTTTAATTGACTCTTTGATCATTTAGAAGGTAAATGAAGAAAGTATTCATAGTTTTCTCTGTAACTTGAATTACTTGATCTTTATCGTTCAATATCTCGCAAACTATTAAATTTGTAAGCAAAAGACCAAATATGAGCTAAATATTTTTTGACTCCCTATCTACTTGCCAAGTTTCGTTAAAATCGGTGGACAACATTTCATGTGGTCTCCTTTTTAGAACCTTGTCAGCACTCGATAAAGTATCCTCACTATAAATTAATTTCCCTTGATCAACGTGATGCAAAGACATTTAGACCTGCTTCTGTCTGTCGCTCTGCTTCATTTACGACTTCACTATTACTTTATCAAAATATATGTAACTCGAAATTCTTCCGCTTGAACAGAGCTACGATGTGTTCTTCGAGAATTTGAAATTTACTCAGAAATAAAAGCTACGCAGACTTCACACTAGTGTCGTATTAACGAACCATGAATGAATAATAATTGTGCACTGCTTAAAATGTGATGTACCACTTATTGTACGCCGAAGACATCTTTGTCTATCGCTGAATGTCTCTCGAACGTAGCTATGAATTTTTTACGAAATTCCTCGCCGAATTTTTAAGGTGTGCACGATCAATTGTAACCTGAGAAGAATGTATATATTTCTGTACTCTATAAATGGAAGATCTATTAACGCAATCTGAATTTGTCGAATATGTAGAGTCGCTAAATTTTTTGCGACAGCTTGAGAAGATCTGAATAACATTCAACGTGAAAGATTCATGCACTCAAAGTGGTCTTTAAGTACCTCTTGAACGTCGATACAACTTCATCTTGTATAAAAATAAATACTAATTGTATAAAATATATACTATAAAAAAATTTGAATACTATAAAAAAACTAACTATGACTAATGTGAAACTATACAAAAAATAGCTATCGAACGAGGGGAATATTTATTACATACATGGTGGATATTAGGTTAATTTTGGCTTGTCATGAATTTTTTCTTTCGCACCTATTTTTCATTAATATCACATTTTCTTCAAAATTCGTGTTTACATTTCTATGATTGAATTAATTACGCCTAAAAAAACAAAGCAGCAATGTATTTCTAAGGTGAATGGACATGTAACGAATCTATAAGTACCGTAACCGGGGGTGACTTTGAGACTTCAAAATTTTTTCTCACCTAACTATAAAAGTAATCATTGATTTGTCTTAAACTAGAGTAACGGTTGCGGAAGACAATGTACTAGTTTTACTACTTGGCTTTGGCAGGAATTTAGATTCTGATTTTAAAAAAAATTGAGTTTTTTTGTAAAAATAGTCACATTCATTTACTTAGATTAGCCAGGCATAATGAGCTGAGGTATGTTTCGTGATCTATGAGTTTAGCTTTTGAAAATTTTTAGGCGACAGACGACACACAAACAATAAACTTTCTACTTTATATATTAAGATAGTTTTCGTGTGATATTTGAAAAACATAAAAAAACTGTTGCAAAGTCACTCCCGCTTACGGTACGAATTTTTGATTTTTATGAAGTTCACGCACTTGAATATTATAGGGATGATTCTGATGTCTATCATACCTGTTTGGTCAGTTAGTGATGTAAATGTAGCACGAAGAATTTGTTTGGAAAGCCATCGTCCTTAACTGTTAAGGCCACCTTTCTGCCATTTTCACTGATATTTCACGGAACAGCTTTCTACATATAGTTTCTGCACACAGACTGTCGCTAAAATATTTAGTCAAGCTTCGCAAATACGTTCCATTACTCATGCAGATAGATTTGGTGGTGCGAAACAAACTTGAAACCCCGTTTCCACATGTGCAACGTGCCATGCAGAATACATTTAACACGTTTGCATTCTTTGAATTTCTTTGGTATCCATTGATTTTCCTTTGCTCGTAGACAAAGAAATGCAAAATACTCTAAGAAATTGTTGAAAATGGAATTAATATTCTAACAAGAGGATAGAGTTAGAAAATGGCGGAAATGTTTTTTTATTAATTTTGTACCTAGAAGTACAGGAATAAAAATCGAGGAAAACAGCAGAACTATGACGCATTTTCATTCTGAGTTGTTTTTAAAATACCTACTACCTCGTTTGAGTGGTTCAAGTGTATTTTACAAATGAATGACAGATTTCTCTGCAATTGTATGTTTCCAAATACTTATTACAGTTAGAACCATTCAAAGCAACATATCAAGTTTAGCTATCTTATAATTACTAAAAAATTTTAAATAAATTTTAAGAAAATAAAAATAATTACAGTTGATCGTGAACTTCGCATAAGAATAGCTATATTTTTCGTCTTTATGGAAATCTTGATACATTCGAAAATGAGGATGACAAATTTTTTATTCAAATTTCATATATAACACGAGCACCCTGTTACTTTTCACCAGGAACCAAAATATATTGGTGCAAAGTACTTACAACTGGGCCTAATTATGCGGAAAGCTACCAACCCTCAAAATGACAAAAATTTAGTTAAACACAGTATGGGTCCCATAACTCTTACATTATACAATTATTCAAACTACTAAACCAGAGTTCCATTTTATCACAGCAAAATTTAAAATAATATTAATTATACTACTCACTATTAAGTAAGCCATTAAAAAACATTGTAAAACAATAAGAAGAAATAAAATATACCCAATAGAAATAAAGTAACTTTTCTTTAACAATTAAAATATTCAACTAAATTTACTTAGTTTCAGATCATTGAGGGTTGGTGGCTTCCTGCATAACTAGGTCCAATTAGTCGTATCTCCTATAATTACCAATAACACTGTCCAACAAAATTGAAATTTTATTTCTGTTGTGTAACATTCAATTGCCATTTCTTATAGATTTTTGTGCGCTTCAAAGGAATTCGCAAATCGTTTGTCGCCATCACTCCCAGTTCTCGAGAAATTCGATTTTGACAAAAAAATGCAAATTTTCAACTTTGAACATCTTTTGTGTTCAAACAGTAATAGTGAACACAACGATTTAAGTTATTATTGAATTATAAACATTCAAATATGTTTAAACAACAATCCAATGGAAAAGGACACCCGAAATGCACCAATTTTTGCAGATATGTTTCTATATATTTCAGAAACTAAGGGTCTAAGAGAATATCTAACAACTCCACGCGATGCAGCAGACATTTTTCCTCCGGAAACCATCGGCAGAAGTGGTAAAACACCTTTTGTTTAAAATACAGAAACGAAAGTGTTTGGCAAAACGTGTGGCGCTGACAGTGGTAATCAATGGCGCTTGGGCCGCACAGCATTACCGAATCGCGTAACGCGCGTGATTACCACTGTCGGCGCCACACGTTTTGCCAAACTCTTTCGTTTCTGTATTTTAAACAAAAGGTGTTTTACCACTTCTGCCGATGGTTTCCGGAGGAAAAATGTCTGCTGCATCGCGTGGAGTAGTTAGATATTCTCTTAGACCCTTAGTTTCTGAAATATATAGAAACATATCTGCAAAAATTGGTGCATTTCGGGTGTCCTTTTCCATTGGATCGTTGTTTAAACATATTTGAATGTTTATAATTCAATAATAACTTATATCGTTGTGTTCGCGAGGGTTCATAGAATAATTTGACAGAACAAGCAACCTAATAACTACTACTGTTTGAACACAAAAGATGTTCAAAGTTGAAAATTTGCATTTTTTTTCAAAATCGAATTTCTCGAAAACTGAGGGTGATAGAGCAATTCTGCTTGCGGATTCGCGATGTTCAGGGCGAAACACTCTACAAGAATCACCCACCGAATATTGCGGACCAAAAATCGCGATGGATAGTGTAAGATACCATCAACGCAATGAAACTCTTAAAAGTACTTTCGTCTCACAAGCTCAAGTCACCATCCAAAAAAAACTACACATCCCGCATTTTTGGCTGCTCTACAAATCAGAAAAGTTACCTACAATTGACGCGAGACATTTCGCGAATATCCCTTGTTAATTCCAATATATACAACGGTTCACCTCTAAATTTCGAAGCACGACTGTAGTGTGGTATCGTAACCACCGGGTAGAGACAACGTTAAACTCAGTCTAAAATTGCCCAGTATCCAGCAGAACGGGGGTAATTGTCGTTAAGCGGAGCTTAATCCAAACGTTCGCCAGTAGGTGATCACTCGTTTCGATTGCTAAATACTTTCATTGTCGACGGACGCGTTAGCGATTAAAGGAGGGGCGACTCTGGGCGCTTTCGCGCGCATCGTGCTTGTTAGCTAAACTTTATCAGGGACCAAATGATCTTTCCTCGCGTGTGCGCTCCGCTCGTGCAGCCAAATGCAAGGCGGGGGATTAATTCGTTTCGGAATCGACTGTAGCAACTCTCGTTCCCCGCGGTATGGTGCACTCGCAATTAAAACAACTCACGCGGAAGATATTTCAACACGTTAAAGAAAGTCCGTCAATTAAGTACTCAAGAACGCTTACGTGCGTGCACGGGAGCATGCGCGTGAAACGGCGCGCGGCCTGGCGCGGAGCGGCTGCCCGCCGCAGCATGCAACAGCAATTAGTCTCCTTATCGGAGCAATTTCATTAATAAACTATGTTACTGCCCTATTTTTAGCGTGTTTAGAGTAACGCAGGTTGCGGCGTATCCCTAACCCGCCGAGCGGATTTATTGCAGGCACTGTACAGTGAAAGTAAGAACAAACACAGAGGATCTTGTGTAGATTGCTCCATTTCTACCAAGGAAAGGATTTGTAACTGTACCTGAATGTTAGCAATGATACATGAATAAACTATTATTAAGCCACCTTTGCGTACGTTTCTATGGGATCATTCCAAATTGCTTGTACGGAGGTGTCAAATAGCATGTGCTACGGGGTTTAAAGAAGGCTTGACGAGTATAAATCGTTGGAGTTGGTAAAGAAATCTGCGGCAAGGTTCATCTGAATTTCAAGGACAAGATGAATTTTGTCGTACATTTGTTTTTTAAATCTCCTGCAGACCCTGATGTAGATCCATTTGTCAGAAGAGTGGTAAATACCTTCTTTTAGACATCGTACCTTTTTCTTCATCTTTTTGAACATTGTTTGTGAGTTCTTGCAGGCCGGAGAGAGGGTTTTGCTTCTACCTGTGGTAAGTAAGGTAAATATTGCGTGACTAGTTGAGATAAATACAATTTGTTAGGATTTCTTAGAAGATGTGTACTATACGTTATACGTACTCACAGGTTACAACATTTTTAATTTTACCGTTTTCAGGGATTAATTCTAAATTTCTAAGTGCAATGTCATGTTGAGGCTTAACGTCAGCTAGTATACACAAATGAAGCAGCACTTACGCATTTCCATTGGAAAAAATGTTTACATATGTAGAATACAATTTTGATAGTTTAAAAGAATAGACGCAGAGAATGAAATTTTTGCTCTTTCCCATATCGCTATCATATTTCTGTTAACACAAATTAATCAAATTCTGAGTACTAGACATTAAGTTTCAGATAGCTTCAAAGCCCCAGTGCGATATATGTAGTTTAAGGGGCCATTCTATGTTTCCGGTGGACCAAGAGGACTATTCTCATGAATTTTTTTTCAGGAACTATTCTACGGATTTTAATGTTTTGTTTTTGTTAAATATTTAATATTTCTTGCTGTATAGAATTGTGTTTTTCATATTTCCAAATTATAATTGCAAATGTGTGGATTTAAGTCGCAATGTTTGTGCCTCACGAGGGAACATCCCGAACCCGAAAATTCAAAAAATTCTAAAACTTTGTGAATATGTAGGGAATTTCCTCCTGATTACAACGCAATATTTGTTTGCTACCCAAATTTACTCTAAGAGCGTGTAATTCACCCCTAAAAATCCGGTTATTTTTTATTTTGTGTTATAACTTGTGAATTGTAAAATAATTTTTTACCAAATGATATATCTAATTAAAAGAAGTAACTTTTGCCTTGAAACTTTTTTTTATCTCTTACAGTTCGCGAGTTATAACACAAAATCGGAAAATAGCCGAATTTTCGGTGGTTAATTTCACCCCCTTCGAATGAATTTGGGCAGCAAACTAAAATTGCGTTGTAATCAGAAGGAAATTCCCTATATATTTACAAAGCTTCAGAATTTTTTGAATTTTCGGGTTTGGGATCTTATGTTGTCAGTGAGAACACTACGGAAGTCCTCCTCGGTGTTAAAATGGTTCTAAAATGATAAAAATAGAATGATTGTGTTCTATAGGAGTGTGAGCATAAATTGGACTAGTATTATTGATTTATCAACAGTCGTTACAAAATAGCAACCTTGTAAAGAAAAAGTTCTGGATTTTCTGCCTATTTTTCTATGTTTTTTGTTGATGGAACAAAAACTATTTCTGATACCTGGATGATTCTAGTCCACTTTATACGTATACCCATATAGGACGTAATAATTCCATTTTTATCATTTTGGGACTACCTTAAGGCCGAGGAGAACTTCCGCAGGGGGCCTGTGTTCTCACTGAGGCACGAACATTGCAATTTAAATCCACAAAAATACGATTCGACACAGCAAGGAATAATATACATTATGCAAAAAAAAACATTAAAATCCGTAAATTAGTTCTTGAAGAAAAATTCGTAAATATAGGCCTCTTTTTCGACTGGCAAAATAGAATGGACCTTCATAACTTTGAGAAGAAGCATCTAGAGAAAAAAGTTATATCTATCACACTCATCCTTGGATTCATCTAAATCTAAATTATTTCCTGCGCATTTATTTGTATTTTTAAATTCGAAGGATACCTATATTTGGGTGTACTTCTTTTTATTACTCACCCTGCAGATTCTAAGATGGTCGAGTGTTGCAGTGACGAAAACTCCTCGTTCAGCGGTGTGCAGATTCTAAGATGGTCGAGTGTTGCAGTGACGAAAACTCCTCGTTCAGCGGTGAACATTTCGGCCCATGGTGGAGTAATGCCGCAGCTTCTTCAGCACTGTGTTGCAGTTGCGGAAAGGCAAGTTCAGTTGCAGTGGACACAAGTTACCACTCGACGGAACAAGGCACAGCAAGTTATCGCCGACTCACAACTGAAACACATTAGATTTGAGAAATAGTTAGACGCAATCCTATATTCCGTTGGACGCTACGACACACCTCTGTACCCGACACTCGCACAGCGCGTCGATTGGTAGTTGTACCGGATTGCGTGTACGTGTAAATAACCCACCAGATATCGACCGACGTAAGTTGACACTATTCGTGCAAAAATCTAACGCTAGACACTAGGGTGGCCCCTTTTTATACGTGTTGAAATTTTTTTTTGTATTTCTTTGCCCTTCCCTCCTAGAACGGTGCCATTTAATAAAAAATAGTCCCTGAAAAAGGGTGCCGACCAGGCCATAAAGTTTAGAATTCGTCAATAGCTTGGATTTAAATAATTTCTCAAAAATAAGCCCTGTCGAAGTTTTTTTCAAATAATATTAAAAGAGCATTCAATTTTCTACAATTATTGTGTATATATTTTTTCGTGCTTCCAACCATTTTTTAGATACTAACGTTTGAATATAGAGACGTCTGCACTACTGCGCGTATAGGCAATACGTCACGCCGAAAAGGTGGGACGTGCGAAGTGCGGACCTTTCTATATTCAAACGTTATTGTCTTAAAAATAGTTGAAAGCACGAAAAATATATATATACAGTAATTGTAGAAAATTGAACGTTCTTTTAATATTATTTGAACAAAATTTCGATAGGACTTACCATTTTTGAGAAACTGTTCAAATTCAAACCATTGATGAATTTTAAACTTTAAGGCCTGATTGGCCTCCTTTCCTGTTGTCCGATTACAATAAACTTTTTCAGGGATTATTGAGAGAGCAAAAGAAATCGCAGGTTGAAAATAAGGGCCACCTATACGTTAATATGCAGGTTAATCCGAGTAAGTTTTATCAGAAAATTTGCAGGGGTATTGTATTCTATAAAACATGGACTCTAAAACCATATATTTGTGAGTTACAGTTTACTGTTATAGGGTGGATGATGTACGAGGCTTCGAAATTGGTATATGAGGTACTCTCAGCGTTAGAGGCTTTTACATACGATACACTCTTTTTCCTCAGGATTAGTATTTCGGATATATTTAAATATTTTCCATATTCGTCTATTTTTTTCAACTCGTTTTGTGTATGTCACGTGAAAATAAGTTTTTTCATAATATCATTTAACCACCGGTCAGGAACATATAATTGAAGACTGTGCTGGAGGCAGCTCTACAATTTGCTGAAATTGGGTTATAGGTAGCATTGAATTTAAAAAGCAATTAAGGATGTATCGGACGTACAATATTAGACAAAAGTATATGAAATTTGAAATACTCGAATATCTACGCCTTACGCATAGTAAATCTAGATATAAGGAACTCGAATGATAGTTGGAGCCTTATTTTTACTCCTAGAAAGGTATTTTTCACTTTACAAATGCTTTTTCAAGCATTATTTGCTAAACTTTTGGCAGTGAAAATGCCCTGATTTCACAATTTTCTCAAATTATAATTTACTTCTTTAAAACTGTGTAGTGAAAACAATTGAAACTTTGTAGACATTTTCATCCATCCATATACTAGGGGAGACCGGGGCAGATTGTAACAAAAAAAGTTTCTACGATTTTTTCTCAAAAGTGTTTTCCTCAATCAGGAAATAATTTGCGTGATTTACTACTTACATATGTGGTGAACTAATTGCGTGAAAGTACGTGACAAAATCTTGGACACTTAGACATCTAGCTTCATCTTAAACAAATCTGAACCTTTGTTACAATGTGCCCCAGTCCGGGGTAAAAAGTAACAGCATGTGGAGTAAATTGTAACGCATCTGTTTTATTTATTTAAATACAAATATAAACACAAACATTTCTAACATATATAAATGAAAAGAGATATGTATCATTATTAAACGTATTCGGCTAAGCTGGCTGATTGCTGATCATTAAAAACCGGATTTCGATTGTAACCTATTTTGTCCAATTTGATACAAGCCTCAGAAACATCGACTTTCTTCACATACCTGGAGAGAGTCACATGACATATATTTAAAGCTTTTGCCACTGAGCGTATTGATTCCTTATTATGTACAACTCTATTTAATGCCTCTTCCATGTCTTTCTTGGAAGTAGAACCCCTTTCTGTTTTTTTCTTGTATGTTCTCATCCTAAAAGTAACTAATATTTCATCAAATATCATGTTTGCCTTATCACCATTTAGAGCGGGGTAAGTTGTAACATGTTACATTTTGCCCCAAGCAGTTTGTTACAATTTACCCCGAGGTCGAATTTTTGCGTTTTATCTCAGCAAACGAGAAACTAAACATCAAATTACTGAAATGCGTACACATTATGATAAACCAATGTCTACTGCTTCGTTTGCGACAAAGAAGCAAAAATTCAAACGGTTTCTAATGACGGTTAATTGAAATAAAAGTGCTAGGACAAAATTTACTTACGTGCTCTACGTACTAAAATTCTAGGCTATAACCACAAAATGGATAAATAACGCTCATTTGTTTTACTCAAACTGACGGTGCTAATATCGTCAAGCAGCTCTCGCATGCTGTGGGTTGTCAGATTTGTCGTTCAGAAGATTTTACTTATGTTACAATTTACCCCGTGTTACAATCTGCCCCGGTCTCCCCTACATGTACAAAAGAATTGAAAACATTAGTACCATTTCTCCAACATTCTTTCAAATGTTTTATCTGTCAAGATAGAGACCCTCTATGCCCCTCTTCTTCTTACCACTGGCACGCCAGAACGGAACTGACACGGAACTGATAAGTGTGTTTAGACCTTAAGCGTGCCTCCCTACTGTAGTAAGAGGTATCTTGCAGGACTGTATTTAGAGAAGACCAGGCCTAAGGATAAGGCCTTACGGCCTTAGGGCCCCCGTTTTGTCCCGGTCTTCTCTAAATACAGTTTTGCAAGAGCTAGTAGGGGGACACGTTTAGCGGCCAGTACCCAGCCGGGTGTCGAGTAAGACCCCGCTAAGTGACTTCTTACCTAAGTCACTATAGCTCGTATAGGCACTATACATATACATACGAGTCCGAAACCGACCAAGGTTTCGAACCAAGAGTTTCGAGACTTCGAAGCCGATCACGACTTCGAAGCCGCCCAAGACTTTTCAAGAGCTTCGAATCATATTCGAAGCGCTTCGAAGTAGTCGCCTGACATTCAAGACCGATTCGAAGCGGTTCCAAGCGCTTCGAGTCCCATCACTAAGGTCGGTATCAGATATATTGGCCGGTGAGTTTCGTGAGGGGTATTCTCCCACCACACCGTTTGTCTGCCTCGGTGCTCCTGATCTCAACGTTTTCTGACTCGCTCTCGTTCCATCTCGCCCTCGTCTTCGCAGAACAAGAGTGGACCAGAAGTGGTGGGGATAGTGCCAAGATTCTGGGCTAGATTCGGAACCGAGCAGCGTTCCCCCACCATACCCTTCGGGGGCCGCGCAACTCCAACTGACAAATCCACGATCGTCAGATGGTGGTGGCTGATTTCTCCTCGATCGCTGTTCGCGAAAACGAATTCACCGGCCAATATATCTGGTACCGACCTTACTTGTAAAGGTATAGGTATCGACACTATTGGCTATATAATACACATTCTTTTTTGCTAGCGGGGCGCAGTGAAACAGTGAGATAGGTAATTCAACAAAAAAGCTTTTGGTTACTTACTAGTTTGGTAGAAACCGATTGCGCCCTATGATCTACAAAAACTATTAAATTGAAAAACCGACAGCTTCTGCCCTATCAACCCTCTAGTGCATAGATTTTTAATTCAATTGGAAAATTAGACTAGTCTAATTTGGAGATGAAAAGACCGAATCCGATGACTGTTTTCAATTTGGAGGACATCTGGGCTTCACAGAGCAGCCTTCTGGGTCACCGCCTTAATGCGGGATCATGTAGCAAGTACAAAAATGTAGTGTTTTTATTTTATAAAATAAATACTTTATTTTTAATGAAAAACTGTGAAAGATGTTAAAAAACTATAAATTTATGATATAATAGAGAATTATTCATTATTGTGGATTGTGAAATTTAACAAACCTTAGAAGAAGCGCGAGAAGTGCTTGGCCCGGTTGCCGCCTGGCGGTCGCGTCACGTACTATCCATCGCGAGCCAACCGAGTCATGACTTCTTTATGTACATACCATTTTTATACAGATTAATTATATTGTACGTTATAAAACACAGCCTATATCCCTGTTTATTGTTCAAGGATACTGTAGTTAAAATTTTGTAATGATTTGTTCAGTACTTTTTAAGATTTTTGTGAACATACAAATAAATGCTGTAGCTTTATTATAATAGTATGATATGATATATGTATGTATACATATAGGTACCAAATATCATGAACACAGAGCTAAAAAGGTGCACAAGTAAAATATTCACGCATCAATTATTAGGATGATAAACTAACACCCTAACTAACTTAGGATGAGCTACTAACATGATACCGCCTTAAGGCGGCTACCGGCCAAGCCTCACTTCACAGATGTAAATTGTTTTTTTGTTTTCAAATCTTTATTTCATTCGATAGATACACCACAAACTACTTACCAATCATTTTGTTTTAGCTGTACGGTGTCGGGAAGTATTTTATTTGATTTTTTAGTTTCACAAATAATTTTCGCAGCATGCTTAGCTCAAAAATGCATTTCGAACTAGATTTCTGTCAAATCGAAACGTCAGATTGACATGTTTCTTAGGCCAATATGTGCGGTGTGGCAATACTTTTAAGGCTGACAAATTAGAATTCTAAAAAAAAATTAGAAAGGCCCAACTACTGGATTAAACAGGTACCCGCCTTAAGGTAGGCGTATGCGCTACAGGGTTAATTTTATCACATCTACTTTTCCAAAAGAAAACTTGTTTCATTTTGATACCACATTAAGTGCCAGAGCGTAAACTGTAATCTTTATAAACCACAATACAAAAACATTATATATCCCATGAATTTTAAGGAACATTGAAAGTTTTCAAATCTTCCATCTCACTACCCTAACACACACGCTCCTTACAAACGGTTTGCCAAATATAAACACGCTAGGTTAGGATATTACCGTCTAACGAAGCGTCCTGAGTGCTATAATCAGAAATTCCAATCTGCAAAACGTCAGCGAGTACATCTGTTCGCTTTATCGCTTTACTGTTGCTCCGCAACGATTTCCTTCCGCCTGTTCTCTTCATACCATTTCTGCGTAAAAAGTGGAACGGTGGGAGCCGGGCTCGGGTGAAATATAAAATTTCGGTTACTGGCGCTTTCCAAAGAGTTCTTTCGTACTTTGCCAGTCGCCTCCCCTATTCCAACGCAGCTGCGGTTACAAAGAAAGGGAACGGGCGCGAGATACGCTCTACGGGGTTCACCGTCACGGAAACTTTCCGCCTCCCGCGCGTATTGAAACAGTAATGATATGGGAAGGAGCTGCTGGGATAACGAAATGAAAACACGTGCTGAACATCTAAGAATCGTCCAAGTTGCCGGAGTTGTCGGCTCCGTTTACGCGTTATAGCGTTGCCGCTGGGGGGATGAGGTGGCGGCGCGAGCAGCGTGCGAACAAACTTCCGGCTTGTCGAAATAAAAATTAAACACCGGATGATTGGCCCATCTAAATGCTCGTAAATACGTACATTTCGCTGGAAAAGTCTGGCTGGGAGGAGGTACAGCTTTTAACCAAGTTGCTCGCAACATTGTTCCTAGAGACCAGTGTTTCGTAACGGGGGTTATACGCACTCCCTTGAGGGGTGTGAAACGTCATTGCCACTAGCGTGGGGCGTGAAAAATGCAAACAAGTGGCTGTAGCAGGCAAATGCGAGCAGATATGGCCCTTTTACGGTAAGAGATCGTTCGAAGTTCGTTGGGTTTGAGATTTTAACAGCGATTGAAGTTTGTGGGACATGGGACAAGGGGGCGGAGATTTAGTGCCACGTGTTTTCAAGTCCATTGTGTGAAATAGTAAAAAGACGAAGCGTTTTTCGTGCCTGGATTCTCGAATAATGAAATGAAGGAGTATCGAAAGAATATTTTCAGTAAATATTAGAAGAATGTTGAGTATTATTGAAACACATTATGAAAATTAGTACAGTAATGTGCTAATATAATTAGGGATTCTGTCGTGCAGTTAAACATCGTATTTATTCCCTGCAGAACGAATAATTAGGTATATGATATATTTTTTTTAGTGCATTCGCACATTTCATGGCAACTTTCAATGCACTTCAGTCTACGATGTTTTTGATACAGTGGATTCTTTTTTCGTATCGTCCTTTTGAGTAAATGTATTCTGCCATAAGCATATGAGAGATAACTTGGGAAATTCATATGTCTGTTACCATTTCTGAATATCATCAAAGTTATAGTCTTCGAAGTCTGCCGCATTGCCTGCCCTTCTTGCATTATTAGTTTCCGCTGTACTTTCACCTTCAACGCCACCATTATTGTAAAACACGTTAATTAATTTACATTACGGTCGTTTGAGAGTACCTACTGTTGTTTGGAAAAATGTTGCCGGCAGAAACTTGGTGGTCCGATCGAGTGTATCCTTATAGGGCCATGTTCTCTGATACAGTGGTAGATGTAAGGCACACGTATTGTCGCTATTGGCCGACGCGTCACGTCACGAATAGGTCAGCAGCACCGCGCAACGAAGAGAGCGAGCGGAGGAATTGCGGAGTTTCGCGGCAGAGAGTGGGGCGGCGCGAGCGAGGTAGCCCCCTTGCCCCACTCAGCATCCGGACGACAACATCTTTGCAAACCACAGTAATAGAACTTACGATGTCCCTCGATTTATCTAACTTCTAAATGAAGACCTGTTAAACTGTATATAGTAAATCCTCGTTACCAGCCCGACGAACGGGGCTGGCGGCGGGCTCCTAACGCGTTGTGGACATTATTCCGCGCGGCCAGTTCCTAACCCAGACCGCTTGCTCGTTGTCGGGTCTCTCACTCTCGTCCGCAGGCTTCCAAGAAATGGTGGGGATAGTCGCTGGGCTCCTAACGCATGGTAGAAACGAGCTGATAACGAGGATTTACTGGACACCAATAACAGATATTTGTAAAAAAAAATCCATAAACACTAAAAAGTAGAAAATAAAAATATATAAAAAAATTTTATTAAACGATTTTAATAAAAATGCTCTAAAAGCTAAATTAAAATGCACTAAAAACTAAATAATAATTCTTTTCTTGTACTACAATTTTGATGATGTTAATATCACTTTAAATAATTCACTTTAAATAAAATCGTGGGGCACCATCCGGCACAGCACCATGAAATTGCAGAGACGTTGCAGGTTCACTCCTATGTCCGTCTTAACAATATTGCAGGAGTGTATTTTTGCAAAGTTGCGGAAGTATTACGAATATGTAGTCCTGCAATGATCCGACAATGATTCTGCAACGAAACGGCAAAATTGTGGCAATGATCCTGCAACTCTTCAGCAATATTGCGGTACGAGAGTGTAATGTTGCACCGCATCATTGCCGAGAAGTTGCAATTTCACTCCTATGTCCGCCTCAGCAATATTGCAGGAGTGTATTTTTGCAAAGTTTTGGGAATATTAAAAATATGTACTATTGCCAGATGAGAAGAAGAAGGACTACCCACAAGCTGAAATGTCACAGGGGCAAGGGGAATCGTCCATCCGCGTCAACCTATTCCCTCCAACACAGTTCGTCCCGTGACGAAGAACGGGAACAAAACCAATCGCGACAATCCGCGGATATGAACAGCCGCTAAGAATCGTAAATTAGGACTTCTTGGAGGGGATAAGGTGGAGCGAGCGGGCGATTCCCCTTGCCTCTGTGACATTTCAGGTTGTGGGTAGTCCTTCTTCTTCTCATCTGGCAATAGTAGTCCTGCAACGTTCCGGCAATGATTCTGCAACGAAATGGCAAAATTGTGGTAATGATCCTGCAACTCTTCGGCAATATTGCGGTGCGAGATTGCAAAATGTTGGACCGCATCATTACAGAGAAGTTGCAGGTTCACTTGTATGTCCGGCCTTGGGCAATATTGCAGGAGTGTATCCCCGCAATGTTTCGGAGATTTTACAGCAATAGTCCTGCCGCAGCGTTTTGGGCAGTGAGGGACGCGACGACATGAATGTGTGTAGGCAGAATGTCGTAGTAGTATAATGCCCGTGTGTCTTTTTCTCATAGAAAAATTTTTTCACCAGGGGGATGCAAACCGAGGACCTGTAGCATCGTAGACGAAAACTTTACCATCGCAGCTACAATCGCTGATTAATAAGATTGATTACGTATTCGAACTTATATTCCTACCGAACGAAACTTTAAACTCAAATTATTCAAATACGAAGGCTCATTTGACAAACCCTATTAGGAATTTGTAACACTATAGGTGTGGATTACAACTTTCACCCGGTGTCATATTAGGTTAGGTTGGAAAACAGTCTTTAGCCTGAACCTTTGCATTTGTCTTTTCTTCTTTCTTTTCCCTTGCTTGACTGTATATACGTGTTTGTGCAATAAAGACGTTTAATAATAATAGTAATAATAATAATGATAATAATAATAATAATAATAATAATAATAATTTCACACATTAAAATATATAGTATCCATTCTATTTAAAAAAAATTGATCTTCAAATCTCTTCTATAATTTCATGTACAAACAAGTCTCGCGATAACAATTTTTAAAAACGCACCTTTATTGAGTGGTATCGAGTGCGCGGAAGCGATGAATGTTTAAAAATTTTGATTTTGTCGTTCGTTTAATTAAGATAAACTTGCCTAATTCGTACCTGCGCCTAAATAGTACCCCCGCTGTTTCTTGTAACCTAAGACAGTCAAAATCACCCCTATCGATAGAAACTGTATACAATAGTTAGCCATACATCATTAACAAGCCGAGTCACCATGTTGTCACTCCACAAAAAAAATATAAAGCAGGTAAGTTTTTCGAGTACTTTTCACTAAAATTTTGCCATGATTTTTAAGAATTTTGTACAATTACTATTTGTGAAAATCGGTGAAACAAATTTCTATGTGAAACTACGTCTATTTTCAAGTTTATTTCTTGTTTTCACGTCAACAAACACTGCCCTATATTTTAGCGCTATAGATTTGAATTCAAATTGACATATGAGCCTATTCCTTACCACCGTGTGTAAGCTTAGAACGTACTAGTACGAACATATAAAAACAATCTAGAAAAAAGTTGGATGAGTCTAAGAAGAAAATCATAATCAGAAACACTAGAGCAGCAAAGAAAACTCGTAAGAGGAAGAATACCGCCAAAACCAATACACAAAGGAAAGAAAAGAAGAAGGAGAAAGACGATGAAAATAAAAGCTGCTTTTGTAAATTGTGACAAGAAAATAGACTTTTGAAGAAAATTTTGAATATGTATGTGATGACTGTACTAATTAATTATGGTACGATTTAGGAACATTAATCCTAAATCGTACTTTTTCCATATTAAAAATAAATCGTTTTTATGAATAGAAGTTGATTATTTTTTGTCCTTTGTGTTTATAAAACTGTTTATTCTATTAATAAAGAGTGGATTACCACTAATTTTGTTTCATATTCCCTGTTATTTTTCATGTAATAAGCATTTGTCCTTATGGGGTACGATTTAGGCAAGTTTACCCTACATAGTTCGTTGTTAAAGAAGTATCAGTATAAAATTGTATTTCAAATATAGAAGATCTTCAAAAGAATTTTAAAAGAATAATTTGTTATGGAATTAGTAATGCTGTGGTTACCATAACTGCTCTCAATGCCTCTGTACATTCGATCCTCCTGTAACCTTAACTCAGCGCAAGCGCAGGTGGCAAATAAACAAATTGAACAATATTTGCTAATACCTCCGCGTGCAAATTCCTTTTAACGAACCTACTTTGCTCGCAGTAGAAATATGTTATCCCTGAAAGCGCTGGGTTTGTCGGTGTTTCATTGGAAAATCGATCTCGAAAACATTGCCCCAGGGTGAAGGTAGCGGCGAGATTACCCGACAGCAGTGAAACGCAAAAGATAAAATGTCGCGACAGATTTTCGACCGTTGAAAAGTCCACGAAAGCCGGCGAAAATGACAGGTCATATCTCGTTCTACCTCTTATTGTTCTTAACGGGCTGCTGCGATTGCACGCTACGAGGGACAATATCACCGGCTCTCCATCTCGACGGCACTCGTTACTGCCACATTTGCACCGATCACACCATGTGCCGATTTCCGGTCTGTATTCTCCAGCCACGATCCACGAATTAACCTATTAACACTTTCATGAACAACTAATACCGGGTGTCCAGACATTCACGGGTCTCCTTAAAGGTGGTGAGCGTGCAAACCACTGAAAGCCAGAATTCTTTGTTTTGCAGGAAGACACTTAGAATATTGAAAGTGCTTTGTAAGATCAGGTGTTAGTCCCATTGGAATTTCAAAATATACTGCACTATACTTCACTGATTTCATACAAAAAATTTTTTTTAGTTTTTTTCACGCAAATGGTCACATTTCTTTGGATTATTCAGACATAATGAGCTAAGGCACATTTCGTGATCCCAGAGATTATCATTAGAAAGTTTTCAGGCGGCAGTCAAATACACAAACATGTAGAAGCTTTCTGTTTTATATATTAAGATATTCGAAGGAGAATTACAAAATTTGAATTAAATTACAAATTGGACAAAGCAAATTTTTTATACAGTTTTTGAGTTATGACGTGTAATATATGCAAAAAAATTGTACATCGTTTGGTGAACGTTTGATGCAAATCCGATAACAAATAAGCGATTAATTGCAAATTTTGAATCTGCACCCATTACTGTTTTGCGCAATACGAATGCTCCAGATTTGAAAAATTTGCCAAAAATGGAAATAAAAACTTATCAACTCAATACCTACTACTTATTCTGTGAAAATATATATTTTTCAAATAGTGTTCTGTTTTTAATGTTCAGTCCAAGCAATAATTTTATAAACAGTTTTTCCTAAGTTACTTGAAGTTAGTAAAGATGGAGCTGCACCTCTCTTGCTGCAAGGTCCTCAATTTCACTTTCAACCCCGATTCATAGAAAAATAAACAAAAAAGAAGCTGTTTAGCTTCAGGTGAGATAGGGGTAAAGAGTACAGTGGTTAGCCACCTGACAGTAATTGGCCTTATTTTGAGAAATAAATGAATATAAAGAAATACCAATGTCATGCCTTTTTTTAATGAACATATTCATATTCCTTGCACTTTCTTGCTTCGGATATAATCAATATTTCTCCACTCATTATATACTGTGATTATATATAACAACAAATAAGATGACTAGGTTTTGAAGCTTGGAAATTACAGCCATTTAATCAAAAAACCATAAGAGTACAGTTGAAAGTTTGCGAATAGTTTAATGTATTTATGATATGTATATCTCTCACATTCGGTATATATCGATAAATAAAAGTTGAAACTTTATAAAAGGATTATTTATTTGTTAAAATTATACATATATTATGAAAAAACAGGGGGGGGGGCCAACAACTGTCATATGAATAATGTTGAATGATAGTAATTGGCCGGGCGGCCAGTGACTGTTTTTTAACCATGTTAATGGTGAAACAGTAATTAGCCCCCTGTTCAAAACAGAAACAAACACGACAAATACATACTAAATAAAATATATCCATTTTTATTGAATAATTTTAATCTTATATTTCTATCGCCAAATCAGGTAACATTTTCTTTTAGGTTATATTATGTATCAAATAGCGGCCAATCACTGTCGAACCGATTGGACAATTACTGGCTTGACCATGCCAATAACTACATTTCTTCGTAGGAAACATATTTTTTGTATATTTTTATACATCCTTGATTTTTTTATAAACTCTATTTATTTTTAGATTATTAGGGTTTTTCGTACTTATTTATAATGATTTCCATTTCGAATTTACTAAATTCACATTTATAATTCATTATTTATGTGACACTCTTACTTAAGTGACCAACCATTGTACTCTTTACCCTACCTATTATTTTCTTCATCGTATTCATCTACATAATTCAACTTATACTGTTTTTCCCGTCGTTATACTGTATTTTTGTCATTTAGTCATATACTATTACGATCTCCAGTAAAAAAAAACAGGAAAAAAGTAATGTTGACTGGTCCTACTGAAACCGGAATCAAATGACAGCAATCTAGAAAATGTGAGAGTACTTATCTCGTTTTTACTAAAATTTGACTTATACTCGTTTGCCTGCCCACCAGAGAAGTGTTCTATAAACATTGTGTCAAAAAAAAAAGAACACTTAATGTGATATTTTCAATGCACTACCTACATACGGAGCATGGTTATAATAGATGTTTAAAATAACCACCATGTTCTTCTATGCAAAGATTAATGCGACGTAACAGTGATTAACGTATTTAACGTGATATTTTCACTTGCAGCTAATATTCCATTCCACAGTTCATCATGATTTTTAAACTCATGGGTAACGCTACGCGTTGACGTCTCTGGTCACTTCTTTGAAGATTTATACTACATATCTCATAACGTATCGTTTTTGGCACTATGTTTATAAAACATTGTTTTCTTCATTTTACCCCCCTAATCACCTACTTTAAACAGCTCAGTGAATAACCGGACATCTTGTGCAATTATTAATATTTCGAGTGACAGTGTTCGACAAATTCCATTTCAAGACAGTCAGACCTTTCTGAGTGATCGCTTCTGTTGAGACAGTATTGCTCAACTCGCAATGCGCTTTGAATATCCTATACAGGCACTAATGGGAATTTAATTTCTATATTTTCTGTTAGTTCTTCATGAGAATATTATCAATAAAAGTGCAAAGTTTTTTTTAGATGAAAATAGGTCTAATAGGTTTTTAATTATACGGAATTCCAATCATTTCTGAATCACGTGGGCCAATTTATTGTACACCACATATGAATGAAAATAGTGGGAGTACTAGGAAGTATAGAAACTTAGATTTTTTTAGTAGATAATTTATTGTAGGCTTGACTGTCGAATGAGTGAAAGACCGCTAAAATGGTGAAGTGCAAAAGGATCTTCGAGATTTTCTGGGACAATAGTTTCAACGCTATCGAAAAGATATCCATATGACAACACACCAAACCCCGTGCACAATGTGGAAATTCCTCGACGCAAAAACGCACCAACGTCACTCAAAGTGATAAAATTTTTAGACTTATTCAAATGAGTACTATCGAAAAGTTTTTTAACTTTTTCTGAAACACCCTTTATAAGGGCACAGAACACACTTTTTGTCGAAAATTGCCACTATAGATCTTAAATGAGGTAGTACACTACGACCTTTTCTCAATTCGATGACTGCTATTTTGAAATTCTAATTTCCTAATTTGGTTGCTTGCATATATGTACGTGTGATAACTGAAAGGAAGGAAAAATACTTATATATTATAAATGTTCTTATTACTGGACGTGTTAGCATATAATCGTTCAGAATTGAGTATTTTTTGTTTATGTATACAAAGAATTAACATTAAGTATGAATTATGGAGAAGGCTATTATATTACACCTAACATGAATTTTTACAACGAAATTATATTGAAAACAATATTTGTACGTACGTTTACCACTAGAGGGAGACATAAGTTATTCTTATGGATCACTTTCGTGGATTTCTGTAGCTCTTAAGGGGGGATTCTCGTCTAGAGGGACGAGATCCTCTATTCTCTTTAGGGACGACCCACCAAAAAAATTACGCAATTTTTACCGATAAGCATTATCCACACGTATTCGCTAACATTTCAGTAAGTTGTAAAAAAAATCAGTCATATATAATAATAATTAATGGAGATATGGGTTTTTCTCAAAACGGTGTTTTTCCCGATGGTGCGTACGATATCTCAATTTCTAGTGAGCCAATCTGGTCCATCTTTTTCGTACACCTTCAGAAAACATATAATTCTAGCTGGTAGCAGAATCAAGACGAAATAGTTTTTTCACAAGTTCAAGGCCGTTTAATGGCGAAAAAACATGAAAAATATGAGTTTAAATTCAAATTCCCTCCATTTTGTGAATTTTTATTTATTTTTCATAAATCTGCTACCGGCTATAGCCACACTCTTACTAATTAAGAATCCTTTTGTTTTTTTTGTTTTGGATCAGCGGAAGACCCATGATAATAAATCGTATGCACCATGAAGCAACTTTTTTTGCACACGTTTTACGAGATGACCCATATCTCCATTAATTATTATTATATATGGCTGAAATTTTTTTTACAGCTAAGTGTAATGATAATAAGTACGTGTGGATAATGCTCCTCGGTGAAAACTGTGTAGTTTTTTGCGCATCGTCCCTAAAGAAACGCAACAAATTGGTCTTCTTGACGAGAATACTCCCTTAAATAAGTGCCTGAATAGGGATGGTGAATTTGGATATAAAACGGTAAACCAGGTATGTGTTTACATTCAGTTGTATAAGCAATTCAATTTAATTACAGTATATTAAAAATAAATAACAGGGAACCTCATTTATTGACTTCCCCTCATTCCAATTACGTTACATCCTCGCCCAAGTTCATATTTCCGCTGTTTTGGTTAATCCTGACGGATTACTTTACACCTTGATAGGTTTTTGATATGAAATGCGATTCAGGTAACATATATAGGTACGTGTCTATATTTTAATAGAATCTGTTTGTCTTATATCAGTGAATAATTCCAAAACTTTATATGTACTTGTTAAACATATTAATGAATCGGAGTACATATGTATCAACTCATCAACAACTTATTTAGTAAAAATGCAGTGTTCTAAATTTCAAATTATAATGATTATATTTAACACATTAATTTAACTCTTACTCTCAGTGAAAAAATACAAGCGACATTTACTTTGCACGTACATTTATATTTCCCAAAGGACCATAATTGTTTGAAATTGTATGACTGCTTTAGGAAATAAGTTTTCTTTCTGCATTTTTTAATTTGTTAAATAAAATACATAAATGCGATTGTTTTTCAAGAACTAGAAACGAAATTATTATTTAAAAGTAGTGAAGTTACTTTACCGGAGCAGAGGTAATCACTGTGGAATTTCAATGCACGTTTGAAATTTTTCTTTTTGAACCTTCGCTTGATTTAAGGCCAGTATTAAATGGTTTTACAAAAATTACGTTTCCTTTTTCCATCTGCATATCTTCATTCCATTCGAACATAATTAAAGTCTGAAAAGATAATATTTCACTTAATATTTTACTTTCATTTAAAATCTGTGTCGAGAGATCGCAAAGGAATAATTCTGAGTTAGTATAACAGTCTCCAGCGAAATACTAATTTCAGTCTGTAAACGAAGCACGACTTCGTTTAAAAAGGATTTAAAATTTTTGATTACCGTAATTTTTTTATTTACAGAATATGTCAGGGATGCATATTGATTGATAAAGTTTTTGGTTAACGAAGGCAATCTGTGAAAGAGCCAATCGATCGAAACAGTCGCGATAATTTGAGCAATTCCATCAATTGATCAAATAGGTCGGCGATCGTTGAAAAAGATAGAACTGATAATTAATCATTCATTGCACGTGTTTCATTAAAATGAGATTAAAAATCACTATCAATGATTTCATTGGTATTTGCAGGTTATAGCATTTCAATCAAACGTCATTTCAATCAAATAATGAATTTCATTTCTTCCATTCATTTTAACATTCTCAAGCTTTACCTTTTGATCTCGACGAAAAATTCTTTTTCCATATAACTAGTCAGTGGAAAAGCAATTTGATTCACGTATGTAATTAAAATATAATTACAGTTCATATTAATAATTTTACTAAATGAATAAAATTGAAATTTTAGCTAAATATTAAAATTGAAGAGAGTTGTCCAAAAATATAAAAATTGATGTGTTGTTTCATTTTAAAATCCATGGCCCTCCTTCTGTAACGTTTCCGTTCCACAAGTGGAGAGAATTCAGTAACAATATACACTGTTTAATATGTAAAAGAGCTCAGGTCGAACATCTAAATCGGAAAAAGAATTTGTCACTATGTTTTCTTACTATATAGTCACAGAGAGAGAAAATTTCGTATATTTTAAGTGGCACACTCTGTATATAGCCCAATTTAAAAATATTGATAATTTAGGAAATTTGAAAACCATGAATACCATGAGAAGAATTATCTTCAAATGATCATGTTTCCAACTTTCAAACTAACTACCATTTTTATATTCACTTTTCGTAATTTCGAACGTAATGAAGATATTCAAATATACAGTTTGTTTGTTTCTCCATCTTGTGTATAATTGAATGAAGTAGTGAGAGAAATAAAAATATCAATACGACTTTATTTGATGACGAAAGAAGTACAATACAAAAATAAGATCAAAGCAGAAGTAAGTCAAGAAAAATAAAAAAAGAAAGAACAAAGACGAAGGCCGATATAGTAGTGTCAAGGACGAGATTCGACTAACAATAAGACAAATTACTTTGTTACTAAACCCAACCTAAAAGAAGTCTTGCATTTCTTCAAGAAATTTTCTTGTAACCTTTTCTTTGAGCGTGGCTTTGTTTTGGAGAAAATTGAATTTAAAAATCTATCGAGTACCTACATGTACTCTTGATCAAAAATCGGTTTCACCTTCAAATTACTTTTCTTGGAAAGAAAGTCACATTCGAAAAAGAAGCATTCTACAATCTCAACTTACTTTTGCATACGGATTAATTCCATACGGTTGCACCATAGTTACTGATAAATTACAAGGCGGAGTTTTCGAAATTAATATTATCGAAAGGAAAGCCCTATTCGAGAAAACGTTATTCTACAATTTCATATAGAGTTATACCACGTATGCGAGGCACATTTTCGAAACCAAGTTTTTTTTAAAAAGGAAGCCCCCAATGAACAAATTTTATTGCACACTTTCTAGTTATTATTTCACGTACAATTAGTGTCATTTCAGTTGGATCACTCAGTTCGAAACACCCTTACTTTTGTCGCGTACATATTTATTAGCAATTAATTTATTTCGTTCGAAGTGTCGACAAATTAGGTTGGAAAGCGGGCTGTGGCGATAATAAAGGTGGCCAGGGGTGAGATCAGCGAATCGTGGACATAAAAATCTATCGCAGGTGTGAATTTTGTACAACAGGAAATTCGAAATGACGACGCTGCTCGTTATTGTCGTTTCGGTGTCACGCGCGGGACGCGTCTATTCTCCGTACACGTATTTTCAGAGAGGGAATTGTGATACGCGAAGAATAGTATGAAAGCGCTAAAGTCGAGATTTCATAGGTGGCATGAATTTTGTGAAACGAATCAGAATTCCAGGATGACATATGGGCCGAGTCAAATAAAGCTACGCGGCTGTCTGCTCTATTCTGGATAAGAATTTAGTAAAAATAGGGCATTCCACCCCGTTTCTCTTTTTTCATGGAATCGAACTTTTTCTGCCTGTTTTAAAATCGCCAGCGATAAATCTGATAAAATATGACAAATTCTCACGTGTCCATATTTAATATCATTCTTCTTCGTTTTTCCAAAGATGTTTTTTTCTTTTACAGATACCATTATTATTTCGCCCCTGATGTTTACACGTAACGCCATTTACCACAACCGCAGTTTAAGAAATATCCATTATTTATTATACTTCCTCATGATCATCATTGGAATTCGTTCCACCAACTTGTGGAGATGTGATTCTTGACAAAACAGTTTTATATAGATGAGTAAACGACATAAGCCTTGCTTTTAAAATGATTTCAGAGCGCGCAAAAATGAAAGGATACAAAATGAATATTCAGTGTCTGATCTAAAGCGGATTGCGTGATTGGCGTGTGCACCGTTCTTTTTTTTTTTTAGTCACTCGATCAACGCTAATGCAGGCGGCCGGTGAGAAGAAACCTTTCGATTAAATGCCATTAGGTCAATCGTCCTCTGTCGTTATCGTTAATTTCCCTTTAATCCGAGCTTTCGTATGGGTTTTAAAGTTCTCTGTAATTTCGCAGACCGATCATTTTCTAAATTCCGTGTTGCTGAACCCGTGAATGCGTTTTCTTTTAAATCTATTTCGCATCGACCACTCGAATCAACACATTTAGGAGTATACGTAATGATTCGTAATAAGTGGTAGAACAGAAAGAATATTGATTCTACATGAAAAAGAAAATAGGAAATGTGGAAAAAAATCCTACGCGGGGCTCCCTTTTCGAATATATCGGTTTTGTCGAAATACAAGCTAGAATTTATCAGTACATATGGCGCAATTGAAAATGATATTAATCTTTCTGCACTAGAATTTGAAGAATATTTTTTTGGGGTTGAAAAAATTGAGTTTGAAAATCCATCGAGTAGGTACGCATGCACTATATTAAAAAACGATTCCACTTTCGATCGATTTGCCTAAAAATAAAGCTTCATTTGAGAAAAATGTCATTCTGCAAGTTCGACACATTTCTGTAGAGAGATTTAGTTCACTCGCTACACTATATTTAGATAATAACAAATTCTGCTAATTTTTATCAAGTAATTTTAATCAGTAGACTTTTCAAAATTCATTTTCTCAAAAAGGAAGTATCCAATGAACAAATTTTATTCGACTATAATATTCCATACCTTCACTTTGATCTAGAATCACTACTATTTATAAACAGTATAATACGAGAAAATTGAAAAAAACTAATTCGATCCGTATATTTGCAACGTTTTGTAGTCGACTCTATTTGTTCATCATTGTAAAAATGACAGATAAAAATAACAAATGAAAAAGTGTAGATTTCACATAAATTCACGTCACATTTACATTAGGGTAATTCCGGGTGAGATGGTCTTGCGGATGAGATGGCTCGATCACGTTTATGTTCTAGAACGTTGCAATTTTCAGTTGTTTTTAATGGCATATTGCGCGTCGCTCACATGATGCATTAATCGTGATGTCTGTTTGCTTTTAACTGTGAAATCAGGTAAGTTATTTGTAATGTAAAAATTGACTATTCTCAAAAATTTTCTACGCGTTCTTTAAATTATAATTTACTGACATTTTAGGAGAAAGTAATGACTTTTTCTGAATGCAGTGCGGTAATATAATGTTTAGAGGTTATATTTACGTTCTTGTGATAAGATATTGTCGTAGCATTATTGAAAAAAACAAGCGAGTCAGCGCTCCTTGACACTCGGGTTAGTTGGTCCGATTTTTTCGGGGATAGTTGGCCCATCATAAAATAATGCATAATAGCTACTTAGTAAATTTTTTTGTAGAACATGCCAGCGGAATATAAACGAAGATATAATCAGCGTAGGAACTTATGGATAAACGAGGCATTGTTGAAAACCGTAGAAGCAGTCCAAAGTGACAAAATGGATGGGTTGTGGGGAGCAGTATAGCTGTACATCGAAACCCGATGACTGGGTTCGCCATATAAGCTGTAAAAATGGTTTCACGAAGGATGCTCAAATTTTTTGAATTTATGCAATGAGTGTGGAAAAGTTCTGTGCAAGAAAAAAAAATAATTTTTCATCTTATTAATCTCATAACATTTATATTTTGTATGGGTCATCTCACCCGGAGAATCCGGGTGAAATGGCCTTTCGTATACACAGCAATTTTATTTTATTTTTTTTTAAATGTATGATTATTTTTTTATTTCAATTTTATATTATTTATCTAAATGTATTTCCTTTTGCGAATATATTTTTGTCCTTTATAAAACCACAAAATTTACGGCGTACCGATTGTTTTAAAAAATGTGGGCCATCTCTCCCCGAATTACCCTATATTTCACGAACGACAATGCTATATAGCCTTTCTTCAGCGACTCATAATGAGGGGATGAAAAGTAGGTGTATTACAATAAATTCCAAAAACAAAGGTAGGTAATAGTTTCAATGAGATACCCTCGTTGCCTCCAAGACTGAATGGCATTCGAAACGTTAATGCAATGCGTGCAGTCCGATTACAGTAGAATAGTCTGTTCTGAGCAGCTTGGAGGGTCCAAGACAATAGAGAGTGTATAGTATTGTCGACGACTGGAGAATTTGAAGGCAGCAATTGCTTAAAAAATATCTAAGCTCGGCAATAGTCACGGAATTGTTTTCCATCCAATAATGCTCGCCTGTGCACGTCATTGTTGACGCAGAAAAAGTTAAAAAGAGATTACATTGGACGTGCTTATTCTCCTTACATATCCACGAGACCATTAGATTATCATTTATTGAAAGTCATTGCAAAACGGTCCTGAAAAGGAGAACCTTCAAGTAGTGGCGGACTGGAGCTAGAATTATTGGTTGTGTTACGAGGTGAAGTGAATTGGAAGCCTTCAGGTTCACTAATTACACTTTTATTCCAATCAAGTAACTTTAATAATAGAATACACTTAATTAAATCGGAAAAGGAGAAGTGTATCCTCGAATACTCTGTTGCGCGTGAATAACTTAATAATAAAGACTGCTCGCTTAGTGTCACGTTTTGGAGTTATGAACGAGCCCAAGTAATTCGTCACCAAATGACTAATACTAAATACATTTGTGTTTACTTAAACGGCTGTTTTGATATACGTGTTTTTAGGTAACTCATAACAGTTGCCAGGAAACGAATGGGGCTCACCTATAACTATAAGGCTATCATTTAATTTCCATCAGAAATCAATAAATTTTTCAAAAAATACGTATGTGGCAAAAAAGTACAATTAAAATTTTTGTGAAATAAATGTATATTTTCTAGTAATTACAGTGTACCTGAAAATATACTGTACATATTACTGGCAGTATATAGAGTAGATACTACATGTAAATAATGATTGCTATAATTAAATTTTTAATTTTTTTTTAATTTCAAATGAATGGATATTTTTAAATAATTTAAAATATTTTCAAATAGTAATACAACGTAAATTTGAGTTGTATGCAGTAATAATATTAGAGCTTCTATTATATTTTCAAGCTACTATAAGGTCATTAACATTTTTAACATATTTTCTGATGTTTAAGGGGGCCTGCCTCTGTCTTCAAGGATAAAGGTGTTAAATTGCACAATCAATTTTTTAATTCTAAAACACTGCGATCTATATAGGAACAGCATGAGCAAGATATGTAAGTAGTTTATAGATGGGAAGAAGTCATAAAAAAAATATCAATTGTAAGATCAATAACTATATATAATGAAAAATTGTATAAAATGATTTACTTTCAGTGATAGTAAAAATACGCTGAGAATATGTGGTATAACTCAATACCGTTACTGGTAAACATGGATGGGATTGTGCATATTACAAATAGTCCATGAACTAACAGGTTATTTTAAAATCCGTTATGAATGCTGCGAGAATAAAAGTGTTACAGGAGGGATGCATTAGGGACCCATTAGTTGCTTTCAGTCCAGTTCGAGCAATTCCTGCAAGGGAAATTCGTTAAGGTTTCGATAACTGCGTGTCGCTGGTCAAACATTGCATGCAGTTAACGAGACCTTAGATACTGAATTTAATAATAGAATTGAAACCTAATCAATTACTTATAACAGCTACACTTGTAAATAGAATGAAACAGTAGCAGGATATATTCGAACTTTATATGAGTACCTTTCACTTCTTTGTTTCCCTGTTGTTGGAAAAAAATATTGCCTCATTATGGGGTTTACACAATAAACCCAGTCAAACCGTAACGAGTATGTTGATTACACAAAAAAGTTTGTTTTTATAATTGCTACACGATTATAATGAAATGTACTTCAAGTATTAAATTAATAATAAAAATAATTATTTATATAGAAATTGTTTACCTGAGAATATGATAAAAATATATTTTGAATTGAGATGTATTAGAACCACATCATAAAAATTCGAATCTTTTAACTTAAATATTTCTCGAGACCGGTGTACATTTTGTGTGTAAAAAACATCGTTATTTTCAAATGTGTAATTCAAAATCATACTTAGAAAAAGGTGGAGCAATAAATGAAATATCTAATCGTTAAATATTCTCCAAGCATCCATTAATAATACACCATGCCAAATTTATCCTTATAGAAACAACAAGAAAATAAATATACGTTGCTACCTTTACTTTTGTTTATAAAATTCCTTTCAATACGTAGAGTGGGAAGACACTTTAGAAATATTTGCTAACGAGTTCGTGCACAAGCGCTTTTAATTTCAGTTACGAGAATCATACCCAGTGTACAGAAAAGCGTAAGAATACTTTACGACTTTTTCCCCATCGCGTTTTATCGAGCCACTAATGAAAATTAATAATATTTTCGCAATGACACGGTTTCCTTGAAGCTGTACAAGAGTCACGGCAGATTTAAATTATATGAAACAAAGAGAGATTGTAATTGCAGTTGACTTCGTGATTAAGTAAACTTCCATTTCGAGGAGTAAATAGCCGTGATTGTATAATAGAAAAAAAAAGTGTCTTCTCAAGGGAAGAACTTTTTCAGAAAAGGAAAATAGCTTGGAATACTTTGATGCATTTAAAATTAACGCGGCCAACAATGAATTACGTTTCTTTATTAATTCCTTTTCTTTTTCATTTACTGTATTAGTGGTCATTATTATTATGGTATCGTCACTATTATCATTACCTTGTGTGGTATCGTTGTAAGTGACATGTAAACCAAAAAGCGTATTATTTTAAAAAAATATTTTGAAAGTGTTTATTGAAATATTAAATCATCTCATTTAATCGACTGTTATATACAGATATTGATATCTTAATTTATTCGAGCAAGCAAACAACTTTTCACGAATTGTTTATATTTTTTTAGTTGAATAAATATGGTTTATTGAAGCTTGCAAATAATTTTTTATATTTCTGTCTGACTGCATGTATCAAATTTACATTATTATCATTCGTCATTTTATTGTTGGATGAAATGATTGAAATATGATCAATCTTAAACGCATATGCTGTCGAATATTAAGTGGAGATATTATATCTAATAAAACACTTTCCTATTCGAACATGAAATATTGATTCTGCACTTCTGTATGTAAGATGGAAATTCTTTTGAAATAATTTAGTGGATTCTTAATTATTTTTGCAATAAGAACTATAAACTAATCCAATCATTATTTGAAGTGCCTTCCACTCAGGTCTGCTCTAAATTTTCTAGGTTTAAATTCGATTCGTTCTTAAATTAATCGGCCAAATTAATCTTGAAACTCTCAATCAATTCTTCCTTGCATTATGCAAAACATATAACGTTTAATACACATATCTATAAATTGAATTAATACTTTTATTGAGATAATGAACTGTAGCAATATTGAACTTGAAGCAGACTGTGAATCTCAATCTTCTGTCTACTATGAAAAGTTGAGTGAGAAAATTGTTATGAAGCTATTAAAAGAATAGAAACATTATTTATAGGATCTCGTTGCACAAGAGTAGTAAATAGTTATGTCGTGAACATACACTGGGAAATCGAATCTATGATTTAGTCAAGAAGCCAGAATTTGTCACCTGCTTTTAAAAAATATAGCCCACGAATCTCTGGTGGACTTTGGAAAAGTGCTACTTCCTCTGCTGCACATCAAAGTAAATTCGATGAGGCAGCGCGTCAAAGCTCTGCAAAGAAGCTGCCCGCTTCAAGTACCTTTCCGTTAAATTCGGAAGCCCTTGTTACGAAAACCCTAAAGGCGGTATTTTTATCGGAACCGTGATTTGTAAAACGATGACATAAATTTGAAGAAATTATATAAAGATAATAGAAATTTGGACAAATCATAAAAGGATATTAGAAATTTGAAAAATGCAAAAGATGATGGTAGAAATTTGAATAATTCAGAAAACAGTAATGCGAACTTACAAATTTGCAAGACATTGACGGAAATTTTAAACCTTCGTACTACGATGAAAGGAATTCGAGAAATTTGCGTACTGCATACAGGAATTTGAAAAATTCGTAACACGCTACTAGCAATTTAAAAAATTCGCGAATAAATTCGAGGAATTTGGAAACTTCGCAACACGATGCTAGAAATTTAAAAAATTTGCAATCGATAATATGAATGTAAAAAATTCACAAAATAATGATAGGGATTTGGAAAATTCTGAATGCTCATCAGAAGATGAACATGAATCAAGTTGAGATAGGTTATTAATGATTTTTTTCAAAATCAAACTATATCGGTAGATCCAAGCTACGATATTATTACTGTATTAGCATTTATAAGACTGAAATTTAAAAATTTTCATATGGGAAAGGAACGTTAAATGTGAAAAATAAACGTATTGAGCATTACTATTAAAAGAGCTTCAGAGTATTTTTCCTATTAATTTTCTTATGACTATATTGCGGAACTAATTTACAGTTTTAATAAATATAAGCCCGTGAGGTTATTAATTAGCAAGAAATGAAACAGATTATAATACAGAATAACCATTATATCATTTACGTTTGTGTATTTATTATTAGAAGTCTGGCGGACTATCGAGTAATGTATTAAAAATTAATAATAAGAACAAATACTACTTAATAAGAAAACTGCAATTAAACAATTATGCAGATATGCGTTGATCCTTAATAAATATAATTATTTTAATAGAAGGGATAAAAAAATTTCATGTTTCATATAAAAACTAATTTAATTTACACAATAACTAAAAAGTCCAAGCTTCTTCATAATTCGTATTTTATATCAATTTTTCTTATACAATATCATTAAAAGAAATTTATTTTTATGTGACTATATTTACAAGCCTGATAGTGATAGGTACTGTATACTATAACATGATAGTAAATCAACTTTGTGAAAAATCAATTCGCCGTATCCTTCTTGAGAAACTCTGACAATGAGTCGATAGAAATAAAAGTGTAAATACGAAAAACTAATTTCAAATCATGTATTATTGTAAAAATCTCGAACAACGTTGACGCAGAATACAGAAAATGTAAAATTCACGTGTCAAAACAAAACGAAACGCGAACAAACCGAAAACGATCGCGTTTTATATTCGTCGTTCATCGAAGGAGTAAATTGTATTCTATAAATGGGACAAACAAACGCGGCGAGATCGACGAATCCTCTAATTACCAAGCGTTTTAACAGGTTTCATTTCTATTTCGCCAATTTCGAGGCATCACCGATGTAAGCTAAAATTACATACATTTTAACGTGCGGCGAATTTTCGATTTTCCCATTCTTCCATCTTCGATTGCAATTATTGTTTGTAACCATATCCAGGCTATTCTCCATTTACATACAATCAAACTGCGCACACCGCTGAAACCTATTAGTAACAATACACGAAGACCGCACCAAATTATGTCGTAAAATTGCCTTTGACATTGAAATTCAAGCATAAATTCTTCATTGTGTATAATAATGAATTCATCTAACAAATTTTGAAAAATATTAGATACTGTTACATTTGAAATGTTTTCATACTTTTTATTGTTAGTTTCGACTATTCTTCCAGGACACTAAAATTGTTGTCAGTATTGATCTCAGGCATAAATACTGGTAAAAAAAAGTTTTAATTGTGAACGATAAAAGAAATAAGAAAGTTTCAGTAGAAAGAATTATATTCTTCTAATTTGTGTCGTATAGATTGTGGAGGTACACGGAAAAAACTAGTGATACCAACAAAATGCTTAAAGCCTAGTATTTAGTTAGTTATTCAAACATGTAATAATATGAGTTTTAAACTTTCTCTTGATCACCACTATACATTCATCTCCTTGCGTTTTAGCTTCTTCTCATCTATCATTTTATTTTTATTTATGCTTTTAGATATGGTGAATTTACATTATGAAATTTTTAGAAAATTATTACTCGAAATTAAAGGTCGACAGCACCAATATGCAGGTACACCAAAGAGATCTTCAAATCACTTTGCGTCTCTGTGAAAGCGAAGTGTGTGTTCGTACTTAGGAAATAAATAGCATAAATAAGTACTGTAGTAGATTACTTTATCAAACGTCTATTATATTGTGCAAAATATGCAGAAGAAGGAAAAAATTCTTTATAAAAATATGTTCGTTATTGGTAGCACAACAAGTGATTTGAAGTTTTGTCTTCAGAAAAAATTGACAATGAATATCTATTAAATAACCGTACAATTATAAAGTCATATAATTCAGAGGCAAACATGGTATAACTATGGACGAAATTAATCCTTATGCGCAAATGAGTCGAGAATATAGAATAAATTTTTCCATTTGAGGCTTTGCTTTTAACAAAAGATGGCTTTGAATAACTGTTAAATTGGCAGAATTCAGGAGCAAACATGGCACAGCAGCGGATGCAATGCTTCTTCGAACGGAGTTCCATTTATTCTTTAACAAATACAAACACTTTTGCGCCGCTTTTATGTTCGATATTATGAAGCTCGAAATATCCATCCTTGTTTGAAATGCTTTGCACGAAAATGATAATATTAAAAACCAAATGTGAAGTGGCTAATGTAAATGAAAATGGGACACAAACGTGACATTTTCTGGTTAAAAAACCCAAACGGCTATTGAACATGAAAGCAAAAAATTATTTATTGAAGCACGCAGAGACTTGTGACATGGCTGTCCACATCATAGGTACCATGAAAACATTTTTTTGCAGTTCGATACGGAAGGTGTCAGATGCATGAACCTCGAGCAGTATGACCTGGATGAGAAGGACATCGAGACGATCCTCGATTGGCACAATATTTATCGCAACCTAATGGCCAACGGAGAGGAACAGCGGGGGAACCCTGGCCCGCAGCAGCCTGCAAAACACATGATGGAGATGGTACGATTTTCCATGGGATCGGGCACGCTGGAGATATTTAATCATTCGCATCCAGTCGAATCTGACGGCGATATTTGTTTCGACAGATCTGGGATGACGAACTCGCTCATATTGCCAGACGATGGGCGTTGCAGTGCAACCTCGTCGAGAAAGATCAGTGCCGAGACGTTGGCAAGTAACTTCCCTGGATATATACCATTTTTCACTACCCTTATTCGTCCCTATCATTTTTCAATATCTAGCGTATACGGTCGAAACGTGAGATTGTTCCACCCGTGGGGTTGCACGGGGAAACTGAGCGATGTCTGCGCGTTTCAGCTCTCTCTATCTCTCTTCTTCTCCTGTATCCTATTGTTTATTTGGTTTTGACTTTGCCATGCCCAGCTTTATAAACCCAAACCGTGAAAAGCTTGGTCACCGTTGGAGATTGGCCAGTTACATTGGAAATTAATAATTGGTGTCCATTGAATTCCATCGATAATTAAGTACACATATTGTTGGCTTATTGGTGAATCTGACCAATTCCATGCTTCTGAATTTTCGGTAAATGCAAAATTAAAAATCTGTCAGAATAAATCGGGTAATAAATGAAAGATGTCTATTGCAAAATATATAAGTTTTTCCTCCTCATGGATTTTTAAATTTTTATTAATCTATTGTTGTAAAAAGTTTAGAAAGTAATTTCCTCTATTAATCTTGAAGAATTTTAGGATGGAAGAATGGACTTGGTCAGTTTTACCAACGAGCTAACGATATTTTAACACTTTGAGTAGCCTCAGTGTGTGTTCACGTCTGGGAAATTTCATCCTGTGCATGGTTTTGGCGTGCAGTCACGTCGATATTTTCTGGAAATCATCGACAATATTATTTGAGAGTTTCCGAATGTTTGCTTTGAAAGCAAACCAAGCTCGTAGTTTTTTCAATACTTTGTCGTCACAGCGACCTTTCGCTCGCACAGCAGTCGTGTCCATAATGAGTCATTTAGGAAGGAAAATTGTAATTTCTGCATTCTGTATTAGATCTTCGTGAAATTGTTCTGATAAAAATGAGTCTAAACTCCATCTCATTTGAACTATTCTTAATTATATATAGCATACAAATGGTCTGAGGGTTCCATGAAAAGTTATCCTATAATAAAACTCTTAAGTTTCTTGTTTTATTTATATATGATTTATTTAGATGTTACAACCCTTTGTATATAAAAGAAAACTGTTAAGATTGGGGGTTCCGCTAAATTTTAGTGAGTGTGGAAGGATTCCGTGGCTAAATTTAGTTGGGAAACGTTGGTCTCCGAAATTCAAAAGAGATTCGAATTATGTATAATTAGAAATAGCGTGAATAAGATCGCATTTAAGCTCATTTTCATCGGAAAAACCTCGCCTATCCATTGCTGGTACTATTATGGAAATTTAGTGGAGACTATAGAATGTGACTAAAGTTCAAAACGTAAGGACAAGTTGGACAAAACTCGTGAAAGAAGCGATCACTTGGAAAACAAAAGCCTGATCGACTTAATGAGGTATTTCTTCAAACATTGTGTCACTCATTATACAAGTAATAGCGAGCCAAATTTTTATTTAACTGTACTTCCGTGAATCTTTTAATGTTGCTGATTGAGCAAAACAGGTTTTCGTGATATTCGTACAGAAATTTCTTAAAACATTTGTCACAATCTAATAAAAATAAAATGTGAATAGGTACAGCTCTGCCGTTTTTCAAACGAGCTGTAAATTAAAGTGACAAAAATTTTGAAACCTTTTATTAAGGAAATCAGATCACATAGAGTTCTATAAATGTTTTTGTAATACTTTGAGGAATATTAAAATAAATTCTGAGAATGCTATTGAACTATCGAGTTAAACTCAACTGAAAAAATAAGAAGTACTAATTTTATTCATACGTGATTGGAAAGAGTAAAAGTTCTAATTGCTTTTTGTTTACGAATTAGGCGAAAATTTCAAAATGCCAGTGTAGCCATTTGAGTTTATACAATAACTTTACAATATTATTTCATAGTTTGCCTCACATATTCAAAGAATTTGGAATATCTTAAACTACATAGCCATTATCTACAGCCAAGATCCCCTAAATTAACAAGTGTCTAGTTTCTGAGTAGCTTTTCACGAACAAATTGGTTGAGGCATTGTAGCTGAAAAAGATCCAAAAAGGGTGAACTCCAGAGAGCATGTGGGTCAGGCAGTTGGCCCTCCTCTACCGATTCAATGACCAGGATACTTTTTATTAAAATAATCTCGGGTGTGAGTCTAGAAATGAACTGGAGGTCACATCTGACGACACCTCCGCGAAATGTCTGTAACTGTAGTCGTTGGGCGCTACAATGGCACGGAAATTTTGTCCATTTTCATACGGAACTTTAAAAGATTTTAACTTTAATACGAAGCGTTTGCTATCCCATTCATTGTTTTAATTAATAAAACTCTTGCATCCTTCATTTCTTATTTAACCTAATTTCCTTCATTTTTAATTACATCCTGGTTGTAGATTGAAAAATAAAAATAAATGGCAGAAAGGGATAAAAAGATTTGCTCGTTCCTATTTGAACTACTGTTACAACATTCTAAATGACGCAAAAATATGAGACAATCTGGGGTGCCTTAGTAGAAATGGCATTCTCCCAATTTGAAACGCAACTATTAAACAACACATATTATAGGAGATCTGAGAAGCATAATATCAAATTTTTCAAATAATACTGATTAGTATAGTGAAACAAAGAATGATAGAGTTTCAAGAGCATTGTATTTATTATGATGTTTTATTACATAAAATAAAAATAATACTATAATACCAAATTGTTATTAAGTTATAGTACAAATATTTATATATTAAGTTACCGCGTAAGTTCTATTCGTCAATAAATATTTGGGAGAGGATGTAAATTTTTAAACGCACTCATCAAATGTAACTCTAAATTTTATTTTAAATTTTAATAAACACTTAATCTTTTATTAGGTACATTTTATGATGTCATAATACTAAATAGTAATAACTCTTTTTAAAGTAAAATTTTAAGGAATTAAATTTGTTTCTGTTCAACAAGACATACATGAAGAAAATTATGCAGCAGCATAATAATTTCTTACCCTCGTGTCAAATAGCAGTTTGTGTTTCTTAATTAGAAAACATCAGATTTAAATGTCAGATAACATGTACTTTTAACTTTTAACATTATCATATAAACAGTATATGAAACAAGAAGCGAAACATCAATTTCATAATACCGAGTATTACCTATAATAATTGCTAACATAGTGTTTCAAAGATAAATATCACAATAAGATAAACGCCTTAATGACATCATAAATGTGTTTATATATTTTAAATCAGTCAGTTTTTCAACTGCCCTCTTCGGTTTATCTTTCGTTCCTTCGTCATACATTTTTGATTTAACGCACTATCTACTGAATAGAAAATTATTGTTGAGTTATTCCTAAACGACTTAAGCATAGTAGCAGAATATCACATCCAGCTGGAAAATTACAGCGTCAATTTAATATTGAAGAAGTTGGAGTACAAAGTAACGTTAAAGCATATGGAGACGTTAGCTACTACGATAAATGAAATTAAAAAACAAGTAACTTCCTCAATTGAAGCCACACATTTACTTCGGTGAAATCTCTTTCCCATTCAGAGAGCTCAGTTCATTCCTCATCAGCCAAAATGCGACAGTTACGTCGATTGACCTTGCCACAGGTGTGAAAAGTTTCCCCATCATTGAATAAACTGCGTTCCATTAAACTGTCATTTTTTATTTGATCAACCAGGTACTATGCTCCTATTCTATTACAAAAATACATATACCGGGTGCCCACGGAGTAATGAAGAAATTTTTTAAGAATGTGTGTCTGGTCAATTTGAACCAAAACGCTCATTTACCTATTTCTAACATTATTTTTTATTATTTATATAATATTTGAGAAAATATAGAATATTGAACAAATATAATCATAAAAATAGTCATAGATCGTGTCATATTCATGTTGATGTATGTTTGTCTTAAATACGAGTTAGGGTCAGTTGGTGAACATCGATTCACAAAATTTACCATAGCTCTGACAATTTTAAAAATATGGCAATTAAATTCAGAGTTCATCTGTAGAAAATAATGAGGAATCTAATTACGCGTTTTATGCAAAAATGGTCTGAGTGTCCTGAGGCCGTTTTTGCATCAAACAATACAATTTTAGACTATTCAAATTCAAGATTTATTGTGCAAGCTTATTTTGACAGTTGACCAATCTAAATTCTTCTACATATCAGAACAGATCCTGCATCCGTCGTCCACGAGGTAAATGTGTGATCCTTCTTTCAGTGTGTTTCGAAAACGTGCCAGTACATTTTCGTCTACGGCCTAGCACCGTACCTATCTCGATTCGAAGCGGATCGATATTCTCGCGTAAAATCGCGGTAGAACGTTCTAGCCACCGTTTCGATGGTCTAGTTTTAGCTCCACATGAAACGAATCGATCGTTCTAACCGATGAATTTAATCGGTCTCTATGTGTAAGGCAATGTACGAGCCAGTCGTCGGCGAGCCAAACGATCCCCTCTGTACGTATCTGTGTGTGTTCTTTGTAGAACGATTCGGGGTATGGCAGAACGTGCACGTGCTGGATGTGAACAGCGTGGGAAACAGCACGTCCACCGCGAGAATTCACTTTCATATTCAATCATGGTACGACGAAGTAGAAGACTTCGATTCCACGGAATTCGGGTAAGCCCACTGTACACACTTTCGCGCGTGCTTTCAAGCCCGCGCCATTTTTCGGGTTCGTCACCACTTTTTCTTTCTCTCTTTTCGCGATCGTGCGAGGATTAGCTTAATACCGGGATTTGTTCGACCCCTCGCAGTCAAAATATGAAGTCCCACGACGGGGAAAGAGTGACCAGTTTAACTCTTAAAATATTTGCCGTCGAGGGACGAAGGTGAATATGTGCGTGTGCTAGATTGACGACGCGGTACGCGCAAGGTTTTTGGCCGGCTAACTGGGAAGCATACGGAGATGGTTTTAATGGAACCATGAAGCATCCACGAGGGTTAGGAACTGGCTCGGCTCGAGCCTTTTTGTGCGCCCTTTATTTATAATATATTTATTTGAGCTTTCTGATGGTCTTACTCTGATTTTTTATTCGTAGTTTAAAGCATTTTTAGTAAAACTTAGTAATATTTTACTCGAAAATTTATTTTAAAAAATGCCAAAAATGGAAAAATTACTTTGCGCCACTTGTAAACTTTAGGCCCTAGGCTGCTGCCTAAGTTTGCCTATAGGGACGATCGGGCCTGATGACATTCTCTGATTCGTTCTCAGGTTCTCACGCTCGACCGAATGAGTCTAAAAAATGGTGGGAACAGCGGCCGCGCATACAACGCATAGTCGAAATACGCTTATAACGAAAATTAACTGTACACGTTTTTTTCTCTTTGCGAATAGAAATATTTTGGTATGATCTTATATGTTATCATTATTCTTTCTTGTGGTAGTGTGAGTTATATCAGAATCAGTCAGTTGAACTAGCGAGAAGTATACAGTTGACAAAACTTTAATTGTTTATATCTTACAAATTATTGAATATCTACACCTACTATTTTACATGTATCATTAGGGATCTGTCTGCTACCATTCTGCAAAAGCACGTCAAAATCGAAGTCAGACAATTCGTGTCCTTTTCTTGTCAGTGTTGCCACCTTAGATTTTTGTAAGTCTTTAGGAAGTAAGTTACAAGTAGGTTGTATTGTGGACGAAATATAGATTTTGTAAAGCATACAGTAAACACGCTCTCCCTATGGGCTCGTCTCGACTATGCGTTAAGCGTTCGTCGCTATCCCCACCACTTCTTGGAATCTTTCGAGTCGAGAATGAGGGAACTCGGGAGCAAGCGATAGAGGACAAAAAAATCGACGCGACGTTACCGTCGGCTACGAAAGAGAGAAAGCATGATACTTTGTCTCGCTTCGTTTTCCACATGCCTACGCTCTGTCCCACTCTCTCTCTCTCTCTCTCTCTCTCTCTCTCTCTCTCTTGCGCTACCGGCGGCGGCTCGGATTCGTCGACGCTATGCATTAAGCGCTTGCCGCCAGGCCCGAGTGCGAGTCCATAGCGGGAGTTTACTATATTTATTATGTAGACTAAATTCTCGTTGCAAGATCACCACTCGGGACTGGGCATAATCTTATATCGTGAACAGCGTACACGATTGGGACCCCATTTTGGGCTCTAGCTTGTATTTACTATGTTGCGCCGATAGCGGCAGTCGATAGTCGAAGAAAATGAGAGCGAGGAAGAAAGCGTAAGAGCGAGTGGGAAGGAATGAACGTCGCATTTTACTCTTGATTGGTTCCAAGGAGAATCACCCCTGTTAGGGGGAGGGGATAGAGATGATCTTACAGCGAACAAAATCTGGGGATCTTACGGCAATTTACTGTAGCTAATATTTCTTCAGAAAATGACGTATAATATACGTAAGTTGCTATGGTTGCTTTAGTAACCCATCGTTTTTTATTTGAATAATAACAGTAGTACTAAAAAACAAAATAAATAATAACGAAATAAAAAACGATTTTTTATTCCGGCGCCCTGTCGAATTGGAGCCCCGGGCTATTGCCTGTATCTTCTGCCGACGCGGCGCTGACTACGAAGGTGGTTTTGCTGAAACTTTGCAGGTTTTTAGAATAGGTAAATGCAGAGATATCTTTTTCTTGCTGCTGTGGGTTAAGTTCGAGACTGAAGATACCGTCCAAACGGTTCACTCAAGTGTGAGGGTTGAAATTATCTTCCAAAATTTCACCTCTTTAGTGCTATTTTGAAAACTGTTAAAGATACAAGAAAGATTTTTAGAAATATCTCTCATGATTCTGGTGTTTTGTGGAAAATGACACTGCAGTGGAAAAATTTAAGCTTAAGCAAAATATTATACTTATCGCTTTCACTTTCGGGGTCATTGATATTTTCATGTGGAGAAAGCAGCTTCTTGTCCTCAATTTATAATCACCGGCTACGAATTGTAAGAATTGTATAAAGCAATTCAATAAACATGAAAATGTTTTACAAAATAGATAAATGTAACGATGGACGAGAACTGTAAAACATACTTTTCATCTGCGCCTTATACTTTACTCAAATGAGACAGTTCATATACGACAACCGGTGTCAGAAAAAAATTGTTTGTAGGGAGTTTCCAACAAAAATTATGTTTACCTTAGGCGTCTTATTATGTAGGATAGTAATGCCTGGTGGAGACAGGCTAGAAAACTAGTGAGTAATAATGTTTCATTCGCTCGTGCAATTGATTTCTGAAATAGGTATGATTTGAAAATGAAATTCTTATTAAAAAGAGAATTATACAGGTATAAAAGCGTCCATGTTCCAGAAATTTTGTATGTATAGTACTAAATTCACGTTTTGGAATATGGTGCTGCTGATAATGAAAACACTAGTGTTACAAATAACAATTTTGTTAAATTATTATTTCTTCTTCGAATTTATAAATATCTGGAATTAACATATTACCAACATGTGTGAAGCAGTTTGAAATTTTAATTTTTAAACTGTACATTAAATCAAATTTTTTCATTGAGGTATATTAAAACGAACATTTTTTATTCGCGCTTTTGGCTGTTCATAAACAAGTAAAAAATGTACATTCGTAGTCAAAGGCGATTCGCTTTTGAAGTTGTGATTTAAAGCAGATTTAAAGCAGAGAGGAAACTTTCGTCAAAAACCGTACTCAGAAAAGCAAACTAAAAAGTTAATAAATATTCACAACGTCAGTAAATTTTATCTCGTAATAGATCTGTATTTATATTAGCGATATATTATAGTATACAGACAGGACATAAAATAAACGTTGCTTTATGACATTTCTGCCAATTGCAATATGATATTTGCTTGTAAATTGTTGAAATAATTGAAATATGTATTTTCTATTTTTTTACTTTTATTTGATGATTCGTAACGTTGCAGTAAATCATATTATTTCGCTCTCCTATTTTATATTTACAAACAAAGCTGTTACATTATTTCCGCAACCATCTGTGTACGGGCTTTTCTGCCACATTGACTGATGTGTGCTGAGATTAAAATATACACAATGCAGGGTTTTATATGTGCCACCGCGTCGCTACAATTTATGTATGTCACCCCGATAATAGAATTTTTAAACAAACTTTGAAAAAGTAGAATTATTTATTCCTGAATGTATTCAGTGTAGTGCGAAGTGTAAATGACAGTGAACGTCTCGTATTCAACAAGTGGTTTGTAATGAAAATTCTTCGATCGATTTTAACAGACTGACTGCCAGGGGTACTTGGTTGGCTTTTCCGTAACATGATTTTTGTACCAGACATGGTACACGGTATATCTGCTCTCCAAGGTAACGTGTACCAGAATTGATACACGATGAAATGCACATTTGTATGTACCTACAAGATACTGTGAAATGTGGTTAATAATGCTTGAAAATTCGTCTGTTAAATTAAGCATTACTATCGTACTCTGGGGGAGCATTGGTATGTTTTTGCAACATTTCATTATATGATATAAAAATTAACGTTTTTACATTTGCTTTAAGTATCCTATTATAACATCGCGTCGTTTGTGATTGTACTACAAGTGTCAGAATGCATAAAATTTTTCTCCTTTTTCTCCTTTAATATATGTTATTTACAGGGGCGGCTTTGAAGATTTTGCGCCCCTAGGCTAACAAGCGTCTGCCGCCCTTTCCGCGAAATACCATAAAATATTTTAATTTAAAAGTGTCGAGATAATTTCAAAATTATTTCAATATGGCAACTCACATCTGAGTCACGGCTAATTCGCTGCATGAAAAAAGGTGAATTGTTTTTGAAGTTGTATTAAGCCTCTGTCTTTAAAACTCTTCCAATTTCTTTCCCTTGTCGCCCTTCAAAATTTGCCGCTGCCCAAAATTTGTCGCTCTCCAAAATTTGCCGCACCCCAAAATTTGCCACCCCCTGAAATTTGTCGCACTCCACAATTTTCTGCCATAGTATGCAACGTACTTAGCCTATATCAAAATCCGCCCCTGGTTAATTAACTGCCAATATTTCCCCGTAACCAGAGTAAAATTGGCATATCATACATAAAATAGCATTAACAGCTAACGTTTTATGACACTTCAATTTGTTACTTTTTATGTTCAATGCACTCTCTTTTATATTTTTATTATTTTATTATTGTTTTAATTAACATTTTGCATTTACTTTAAGTATCCTATTACAACATCGCATCGTTTATGATTGCATTATGAGTGTAGAAATACATAAAAATTTATCCTTTTCCTTCTTTAATACATGCTAAGTAACTGTCAATGCGACCCCGTACAGCCAAAGTTCCTCCAGTTTACGGCATTTGACCAAGAGTTTTATCGAGGTCTCGGTAGAGGTTACAATTAATATTGGCAGGTCTGAGCGATTTCACGAACAGCGATCGAGAGGAAATCGGTCCCCTCCAGTGAGCCTGGGGTACACATACGGAGTAGGCGGTTACTTTTGTGAGTAAATGTACCTAATGATTTTTCTCCACAGCAAGACAGCTGACAAGTTCATTGCATTCGTACCATGTGAATGAAACGCTTGTCACAAATTGTTTACGTGTTACCATACGTTACCTGGTGTAACAGCTACGATTTCCACGCCAAGCTTGAACGTTACAAAGACCTAATGAAGATCGATTAATAAACGCTAGCGAGGAAACGATGTTGTTCAATTGTTCCCACTTATCAGAAGGGGGCGACAAATGGCGCGGGCTCAAAAGGTGTTAAAGAGTACAAGATCTTTCAGGGCGAGCTTTCCAGTGAAATATCTCGCACGTGTGTGCAGGTACGGGAGAAAATCCACAGGTTATTGTCATTCCGTGCGGCATGCGATACCTTAAGTTGAATTGATCGAAACGGGCTCTTATGTGGCGAGGCTTTCACTCTGTGAATGGGACTCTGTTCGATTCGTCGTGTATAGGCACTGCTATCTCGCCTCCGAATTTAGAGAAGGGTTTGCAGTATCCCCCTTTCCCTATCCGCCCAGTTCTTTCCTTCGGCGTTACTCTCTGCCACCATTCTACGCGACAGACGAGTGTCAACAGAGCGATTCAGCTGCTCGAAGTAAACCGCTAAAGACAGACTGATCGCGATGAGGTCTTGTGTTAATGACAATCCTACTTCCATGGCAGACTGAAAATTTCGATCCTCATTGTACGTACTTGCTTGGTAGATTACTTCTGGATGGCTCGCCCTATCTCCCTGTCTACGCCGAAGTTTAACAGACTCTTTGGTCTTTGTAACTTCATTTACGCCAACACAATTTTCGGCTTCTATGACACTTTAATTAGTTTCTTACTATCAGCTGTATCTGCATTGGACTTATATTGTCACGCATTTTTCTTTTCTGTTAATTTGTTGTTTACGCGAATTTTCTTGGCATTGTGTTTATTAATAATTCTCATTGAAAAAGTGCTAAAATTCAGGCAAGTTTCCGAGGTGCAGTGTGTCTATTTTAACCTTCCAAAATTGTCACCTTTTATCGCACATAACAATATTAGTTTACCTGCATTTTATGTTTGTTTACCTACATTTTATGCCTGGGGCCATATTACCACTCCTCCATTTACCTTAAAAAGGAAGAAGTTTCATGTTTCGTTTATTTTTAGAGATACAGTAGGCACTCGTTATAAGCCCGTTTCTAGCATGCGTTGTACGCCCGGCGGCTATCCCCACCATTTCTTGGAATCCTTCGGACGAGAGTGAAAGAACCCGAAAACAAGCGAGAGGCTTTTTCGTTTCCTCTTCGCTTGTTCTTAGGTTTTCTCACTCGCGCCATTGGCGGCACGGAATAGTGTCCACAACGCGCCGTACGCCCGCCACCAGCCCCGTCTGTCAGGCTTATAACGAGTGCATTGTGTATTACTTTGAAGTATTCTGAATTTTATTCTATACATGGTGAATCACTTATTGATATCAGCTTAAAAATCTACACTTCTTTGGTTATACAAAGAGATGTTTGAGAAAGAGTTTACATATGTACTTGGTTTCGAGATGTTCGTTTTTCAATTCAGCAATTCAGATGTTATGATTGGCAGATCAGTTTTTCAAGGTCATATTTCTGAAAATTGGATCATGCATGTATTTTTTATTTTGTACATATATTGTGTTGCAGCTGGCATTGAGACGAAGTTAACAGTCTACACTAGCACAATCTTCAAATGACCTAGTGTTTACATCACGTAAAACATTTTTAAGCCAGAATCAATATACAAATCAGAATTCTACGATGGTCGTTACTTGGATAACACGCAGATACATAACTGTTCATCATCGCGATTACTGATAGACATGTTACCATTACTCTATTAGTGAGCAAGGTGGAAGGTTAGTATTGCCTACAAATTGAACCGTATGCTCCACAATATCAATTTAAACCATTACATTCCTGGGCCATAAATTTTGTCCAGCAAAATATCTATCATAGATGACTTCTATGTTTCTAAATATACGACCTTCTAAAACAATAATTTATAATCAATGAAATCATTAAAAGTAGCGCTTAAGAAAATTGAGATTTTTAAAGCCTTGACTCACCTTGTATTAGATGTTTGCCGTAAATGAATCTTGCTTCCCCCCCCCCCCCCAAAAAAAATTGTTAAACAATGGGTGACTTATGCCTTTTATTATTTGAGCCGCTCTAGAGGACTTACATTTTAGCAGTTTCGAATTCAACGGAATTATGGCATACACGAGTTAATTGGATAGAAAAATAGTTCGGTATTAAAAAAAAATTGATACTTTTCGTTTATAATACATGATGCAGGGCAGTTCGAGCCTGCAGTTCGCGAGCGGCTCGCTCGTGTATGGGGGCCTTAAGATTGCCCAGGAGCAGCAAAATTAATCTGATAATATTAGCATTTGCATTAATGCATCGTTATTAGCATTTGCATTAATGCATCGTTATTAGCATTTGCATTAATGCATCGGGCATTCAGATTGATTATATTTATATAATACATAGAATTCTTCACATTTCCATTTCCTGAATTTTTAACATATGAGGTGTGACAGTAATGTTTCGAGAATAATTTTGTTTCTGTAAAAGTGGCAGCAATGCAAACAGTTGCGTTCCCTACCCCGCTGTTTTGCTTGATCCCCCCTCTATGTGCATGCGAAAGGTAAACATTGTCAATCGTTCTAGTCATTGTGCAAGTTGTTCTCATAAAGGCGTGTTTGAGTTCTGTGTTACATGGAAAATAGGGCATACATTCAGCCATTCTCGTGAAACAGTTTTTAACCTCAATATCGATCACAACGGTGGAGCACCTCTCCTATTCCTATTGCCTGATTTCTCTCCTTCTGAGTTTTTCTTATTTCCTCGAGTAAAAGAAGTCGTGAAAGGAGCGCATTTTCAGTTAGTTTCTGAAATTCAGAGTCATGTAACGTGAGTATTAAAAAAATACCAGAAATGTTACGATCAATGGATCCGACGCTAGAATGCGTATGTACTAGGGTGGGTCTTATTTTCGACTTTCGAATATTTTTCGGGGCACTCTCCAGAATAGTTCCAAATAATAAAAAAATCTGTGTAAAGTTTAAGCCCGATTGGATAATGGGAAAAAGTGTCCCTGGGCCCTCAAACATTTAAATTAGGGTTGACTAACTGGCGACGCACAAGCTACCGGGGGCCCCTTCGATTTGCTGCCACGCTGAACGCCCCCCTCCATACCGACCAGACTCTGACGATCGCAGTCGATTCCTGCTTCTTTCCTTCTCTTTTCGATTGCGATCGTCAGAGTCTGGTCGGTATGGAGGAGGGCCGTTCAGCGTGGCAGCAAGGCAGAGGGGCCCTCGGCGGCTCATGAGTCGCCAGTTAGTCAACCCTGATTTAAATCATTATCTAACAGCTCACAAAGTCGATTTTATATAATATCTTCCAAGTTATCGATTAAATAAAAAATATGTCAAACAAAAGTAGTAGATCCAAACAAGGAGCATCTTTTATGTTGTATTTCTTTTTCTCGTGCGACAAACTGTTTTCGAAAAAAGTCAAAAAAACTAAACAAAACTTCTGTTTTTTTCAAATTTTTAAAGTTTAAATGCTTCTCGAACACTTCTTATTTATGAAGGCGGGCAAAAACATGGAATTTTTATTTTCGAGGACTATTTTTTAAATTTGCGAAAAAAATAAAGAAAAATTTTAGTATTTTTAGTGTTTGATATGTCATGAATATTTTCAGAAAATTTGTGACCAAAATTCGCAAAAATATCGAAGATATATTAACTCTTCGTTGACACTCTGGGTGTGAGCTACCTATACGCTGATTTTGACGCTCTGTACCTTTTCCAATACGTGGAATATCTCTGTTTTTTCAATTACAGAAATAGCCTACCTTCTATATATAAAATAAATAGTTTTTTTCCAAAGCCGCCTTACGAACTATTTTTATTCTCGAAATATTACAGTATTGTCTCCGTATGTGCTCGCTGGTCGGGACCGGCGTTGAGCTCCTATCGTGAACGCATCCCTAATTCCGAGTGTTCGTTTCTCGCTTCTTTCTGGGCGAAGGGGGGAGCGAGATGGAACGCTTTGCGTGCGCGGTGGGCGTGCGCGACGGGGTACGAGCACTCAGATGGAATCGTGACTGCTCGACGCATGCGCGCGACGGTCAGATAGCCAGGCACGGCACGAGTCTTTTTTGCGCCCTAGGCGAACTTTTCAAATTACGCCCTTTATTATAATACATTTGTTTGAGATTATTGATAACCTTACTCTGAATTTTTATTCGTAGTTTAATCCACTTATAGTACAACTTGTAATATTTAATTTTAAAGTTTATTTTCAACAATACCAGTAATGAAAATATCATTTTGCACCTCTTGTCGACTTTCCGCCCTAGGCAGTCACCTAATTTTGCAGAGTAAAGTTATAAATAATCTCAAATAAATGTATTATAATAAAGGGCGCAATTTGACAAGTTCGTCTAGGGCGCAAAAAAGACTTGAGCCGGGCCTACGTCAAGATTTTGCGAAGCGGTTCCAGTGCTCACCGTAAGTGCTTGCGACCATCGCGCACGCTTGTCGCGCACGCAAAGGACGGAGTGTCACGGCGCCCGAAAGGTGGAGGGAGACAAAACATCAACGCGTCGTCTGTCTCGTACCGTCCTCGCTCGCTTTCAGTGGCTCTCGCTCGCTCTCGTTCCATCTCGCTCTTGCCTTCGCCGGACAAGAGTGAGACAGAAGTGGTGGGGATAGCAACAAGCACGTATCGTGTGCACCAAACCGCACACATGCGGAGACAATACTGTATATCTGAACAACAATGCTGTAAACTTTTCGCTTCTAATATTAAAATTTGTAAAAGTTACACCTTTTTGATGATATTTACTTGTTTTTCTTCGACATATGGAAGTATAGAATTTTTTACAAAAAATGTGGTAAAATTTCAATAAAAAACTATTGGGATGCATTCTAGAGACCGTGACATTGACCCATGATTTTTTCATAACGATTGGATTCTTTCGATGAAAATGGCAGTCGTTCAAAAATTGCTGTGGGTGTGAGCCACCCAGTATGTCAAAGTTGATCGAAAAAAGAGGTGTGTCAACGAAGGCTAATATACCCCCACACCTTTACCCGACCAGCAATGCTACCACCGGTGTTTTTTACTGAATAAAATTTGTCAGACTTAAATAATTTTGAATTGTACATTAAGAATAAAAAAGAAACACAATTGTAGACAAAATAAATTTTTCAGATACCGATAAAAAATAAAATAAATGTACAATAAAATTCACTACAGAACACATTGCAAGCTATATACTTGGGAAAATTTTACGTACCGTTATAATAAGCGCATACCGAAAAACAATAGTATTCCAGGGTCAACCACAAATGAAAGCAAATAAGTAGATTGCAACTAATATTAAAACCTGGGCCGGGGATCCGAAATTATGCGGGGTTAAAGAAAAACATATTTATATATACTTCCAAATTTTATAATAATAAATACCTATGCAAAGGACCCCGAAAAATTTACGATGAGCTTTTCGTGGTCCGCGGAGCCTTTTAAAGAAATTTTATGATAATAAACATCTATGCATAGGGCCCCGCAAAATTTACGAGGGAGCTTTTCGTGAACTGCGGGGCCTTTTTAAAACGCGGGACCGGGCTCCGTGGAACGTGCAGAACCCGCCTTGCGCCGGCCCTGATTGAAACACATATCCGTTCAATACATAGAAGTCGTCTTATTTTTAGTTAGGGTAAATCCGGGAGACGCGGTCGGGCCGGAGAGTTGGTCGAGTTGCTATATTTCATACTCTATACGTAGAAACGCGTTAAAGTGCAGACCAATTACTTCTCTAGAAGCCAAACAATTGAATGAATAGCGTCACTTCGGTTCCTTCTGTGTTTTTCTAGATTTACAGGCTATAAAAGGTAAACTGAGGTTACATTTAACCTCTTTTGTCAAACAACGGTGTACAAAATCGTATTTAAAATATAGTTCTAAGTTTATTTTCATTTAATGTTTGAGAATAATAAGATAGTAGAGATATTGGGGGACAATACAGCCAAAGTATTTAGCCATATTAACTCTTCCTCTCAAAACTAACGAGAAGACCATCTCTCGCTGCAGAAAGGAGAGATGGTCGTATTATGATTTTTTTATTATTTTTATTTATATTTTTATTTTTTATCATTATTTTATTATTATTATTGTTTATTTATTTTATTTATTCGCTTTTGTATTCATTTGCCTTGCTAATCGCCGGTAGGTAGTTCGCTTTATCTTTGATGTGTTCTTTACTTGTTTAGCGTAAACAACTTAAATATCAATGAATCTGTAGTTATATTCACTCATAAATAATTTTGCTTTCTTCTTTGTTATTTTTCCATGAATAATTATGTGAGTGGTCTCTGCCAACGACGAAAACCATTTCTCCTGCCCCTCGGGAGAGGTGGTCCGATGTCATGACTTCAGTTTTCAACCCGATTTACAGTAAATATTGTCTTAAAGCAAATATCGACCAGTTTTTTTGAATCAGCATAAAATTCTGAACATATTAGGTTTGTTCTGGTAAAATAAGTAATATCTGTATTAGTTTGAATAGATATTTTATATTAGGTCGACCGCGTCTCCCGGATTTACCCTATAGTGTTCTACCCAAGAAGATTATACTATGATATACTACGAGACAGACGACGCGTTGATGTTATGAAGAAAATCTATGAAATTTACTATACCCCGCACCTTAATTCTTTCCGTTACAGATTTCTGAACTTCACCGCACGAGGGAACCTAGCTTACATCGCGTTCGCTTCGGCAACAATTAGCAACGTAGGTTGCGGCCGAGCAATTTACACGGCGCTGCCAGACGAGTCGCTGTGGGTTCTCGCGACGGCCGCCGCGAATACAATGCCCTTCGGGTTCGGGGATCGAGTCGAGACCCTTGTGTGCAATTACGGGCCTCTCGATCAGAAGACACCGAGGGAACTCTACGAAGACGGTGTGTCGGCTCTTTGTCCACAGGGGACGGTTCGTAGTCCGCGATACGAAGCTCTCTGTCGTAAGTGTTTCCCTCCCGTCTTCCCCATATGCTCTGTGTCTATGATGTCTGTGTGCCTGGTGTCGAGGTGTGCGTGTGTCTATGTGGCTAAGTGTCGATGCGCCTATATGCTTGGGTGTGTTCGACTAGCGCGCGATTGTCTTCGCTTCCTAGGCAGTCGGTCGTTACCGTTTCCACCCAGCCACGCAGAGCAGTTAACAACGACGAATTTCAGGTACGAGCGACGGGAGGATCGTTTTCAACGCCCGCTCGGATTGCTCGTCTCGCGAGAGCCGAGCCACTGTTATTACAGTGCCTCGCAAGTCGCGCAAATTGATTTTTACGGGACGCCTATCGCCTGAAGAATCCGTGCCGCCCGCGGCACGGTGTCCTCTCTTGTAGTGCAAGAGACATGTAGGGTTGCCACTATATATCATATAGTATTGTACTATACTTCAGTCAATTTTACTATATACTGCTGAAACACAATATAATACCCAAAATACTGTATTTTTACTTCATAGTTTATTAAAAAAAAACCTTCATTATCAAACTAACTAAACTAAAAACTCAGGAAGCACCCTTAACTATTCTTATATGCATATTAAATGGCGAGAAGAAAGAGATAAATCTAAAATTAAATTAATAAAAAATGAGCTATTACTTTATATTAATACGAACACAGATGCCGCGATTCAATTATAATTACTTCGTAAAAATAATTCCTTATTCTTAAAAGATAATTATTTACAACAAATATACTGGGAAAAATAAGTAAAACCATAAAATAAATCTGTATTTTTTATTTTCCCAAATTTCCCTGAAAATACTATATTTTTTCAAGCTGCCACAGAAATACTATACCCCCCCCCCCCCCTCTAAAAAAAGGTGGCAACCCTAGGGACAAGAGTATTTTTAGAAATTTGTACAGATTTGTAGACTGGATGGCTCCCAAAATTTATGTACATGTTTATTGGACTTTTGGACAATACACACAAGTATTGTCTACAAGTAAGTCTACAAGAATCATTATAAACACAATTTTCCATAATTTTCCATAAATTCCTAAAAACTAATCACATTTTTGGGGCCATCGAAGACGAACTAAGGGGATAGTTTTGTCTCACAGCGAAAAGTGACTCATATTTGAAATTAGTTTTTAAGAAAAGTAGGGGAGGCCGGGGTCACAAGGATACATCTGACACTTTTACAATTGCCTCCATAGTATCCTGATTATTGCAACTGTTTGTTTAGTTTGTGCCTATTTTTTTTATTTTGTGTGAAAATAGGGAAAATAAGTATTCTATGAAGTCTGATTGAATGTTTCAGGGGTGTACCTTCAACCCTTCGAGGTCACACGGGGGTGTATAACACCCCAGGATATGTATTTGCCAATATTTCTGTAAATTGTTAGACCTTAATAATAAAATTTGCAAAGTGAATTTTACAAAAAAAATCGCATTTAGTCACAACTATTTTTTCAAATACAAATTTCAACATAACAAAATTTTCATTTCTAGAAAAAGACTATTAGACCACGATTGCATTATTATTACAGTTTAAAAATTCAAAAATACGAAAATGGTAACTAAAAAATGAAGCTATATTGCAGTGAACCCCATGTGACAAATTTTCAATTATAAGAAGGTGTGACCACGGATGGTTAAAACTTTAGTTAAAACTTTAATTTTCAAAAAGACCCCAAAATTTAACTGTTTCAATCCGAAATATTATACTAAACTCATAACATTGTTTGATCGGTTTGGTCTGACTATCAGCAATAATGTAGTGGCGCTTAGTTATGAATTCTAGATACTGATTAATTGATGATACGTTTGTCAATGTCGCAGTAATACTTATAATTCAAACTGTGCACTAACAAATTTCTTGCTATTAAAATGTAACCATTTTAAGTTGAAACGGTGTAAAGTTGCAAGGGTTATATGCAGACATAAGAATATGAATGAACGTTAAGAAGCCTTATCAACAAAATGTCAGTCGTTCGGAAAGAGCACGCATACTTGACAAACATTTATTTCTTGCTTGATAAAATTTCGATGAAGTTTTTGACTCCCTGTAATTTCTTATGAAAACAATGGGAACATTTCATTAGCTATCTTACTAAAGGGAAACCTCTAACTTGATATGTTGCCAATAGTCACCGTTAATCCATGAGATTTATCTACAAGTTTATAGAGAGATATTAATCACGAATCTGACGAATGTAACAGTCATTTTCTCAACCTTCAGGATGGAAACAGAAAATGAATATCGAGAAAGTAATTCGTCTTTTGTCGGAAGCGGTGAAACTAGCAGTCAAAGTTTAATTATTAGTGGGATATATTGATTCATTAACGTGGAAACGCGGATAGATCTTATCAAATCAGCATCTGCACGGGCTAACATAATTCTTTTGCCTGTCAAGCTAGGCGTACTTGTTTGGGGCGGTAAGAAACCACCTAGGATGATGAATGGATTCATTTTATCCGCCAGAACTTGGTGACCGTTTCACGGAAATTTTGGTTTTCTTTTTTTTCAAGAATATGTAATTATTTGACAAACGACCGCCTAATTTCGATAGGCGAGCCTGATCATTAGCGCGGCCTCGCCTGTTCCATTAACGTGTTATTATTATTTTGTATGTAAGCAGATTGGGTATAAAGACGAAAAAATAGAGTGTATGCAGTGAGTCACGCAACCGGATTGAAAATAGAAGGAACGAGTGGTATAAATGAAAGTTTAATTTACTTGAATTTTTTATTCGCATAAAAATTCATGTTTTTAATTGAAAATATGTGAAGGCTGCGTGTATGACTTTATTATGAAGGTGTGGAGGTGAGAGAATATTTGACAAGGGAGAAAAAAATGTTGGAAATTTAGATGATGTTCCAAATTTTTTGGCATGCTTCTTCGAACAATCGATGATATTATACAAATAAATTAAATTGAACAAAAGAGGCTATAAGTGTAAATGCGAAAGAAATATCAAGAATTTTATTTTTATTTCTTGTTTCGTTTATTTAAATAAATATTTTCTGTCGTCTATTTACGCTCCAATTTTCTCAGCTTTGATTGCAATGTTGAAACAGTTAATATTTATTTATAATAAAAATTGTGGTCATAGTTGAAAAATTTGCAGCCCAATCATCGATACTTTAATTTTTATCTCTTATTATTCTATATTTAATTAAATTTTGTTTCTATACCCTTAATTATTGGTAAAAAAAAGGAGGTCAAATTTTCAAACAGCCTCCTAAATATTCGAGATTGATGCTGGTGCATTCGGTCAGAGGGAAAATCACACTTTAACCCCACAAGAAAAATCTGTTCTGTTAGAGAGGTACCATGACTTGGTGTCGCAGAATGTGCACCGAAGGTCTCAAGTGAGCAGGAAAGAACATAGCCGGCAGACAATAACCAGCGGCACGTACCCGATTAAACGCGCAGTTTATCTTGTCCAGACGGTGTTATTATTACTAGGATGCCTGTCAACATGATCGCCACTTATCGTGCATCACCGTTAAATGTTACCTGATACAGCACTATCAATAAAGCTCGTGTAACTCAGATAAATCGTTTTTTATTGCTTCTCATTCACAGATTGGATGTAAGTTGTATAAAATAAAATTGTATTTAATTTTTGCCTTCTATATTATAATAAGTCACACAACAATGGCGTAGATTATGTTCTCTACACTGGATCAGACATCATGACGTGCCTGAATTCAATAAAAAAGGTAGCAATTAGACAACTTTTAAAGAATGATTAATTTCAGTTTTACTAATTCATTAATTAGTAATTAGTTGATCTACTGTTTCTTGTTCATTTGAGGGAAGTTTTCTGGTTTAGATTGTCAGAAAGCGCGTGTTTCTTGTGAATTCTTTTTTCAAGAAATGGAAAGTTAGTTAAATTATATTTTTGTTTGCAAAGAAAAATTTAATTCCCTGCCTTTCGGTGAATTTCTAATTAGCCTTGTTTCATAGTACCTACACTTGGAATCGTAGGAACAAATATGCCTCAAACAGCTGATAGACTTGAGCCAGTTATTTTTCAAGAATAGATCGTTTTTATTCAAGGTTGAACCTAAATTCAGCACCAGAAATTGAAAATGAATTAAACTATGGCATTTAAAAGTTAGCGAGATTCTTTTGCTTGCATTTATTCACTTTATTATGACACGAAATGCATAAAGTTTTGAAACTTTATAAGGAATTTGGGTTTACTTTCCAATAAGCAAATGCTTAAGCACGACCTCAAGATTATCTCAAGACACAATTATGAATCTAGAGGGCATCTTGAGCAAATGCTTAAGATGATCTTGAGAATAAGAAGCGACTGTGAATACTGTCCATAGTCGACACAATATGTATGTATATGTTACAGTCAAAGCGTAACAAAAATAACGTAATTCGTTCAGCGAATGTGAGCGAATATAAGCACCATCTCAGCACAACCTGCACCACCCAGCTCTCAGCATACAATTCATTTTCCCTAGAAACACGCAACAGTACTAACTGCTACTCTGCATTGACTAGAACGCAATTATGTTTCAATTGTGTATTTCTACGATTGCATTAAACTTTTTAAAATATTTTACATAAATTTTTACTTATTTACCGTTAACAGCAATGCAAAAAGTTACATAGGTTAAAGAGTAACTTATAAAGAGAAGGAAAGTTCCACCGACTACTTATGTATTTCATCGAGCGAAAATTTAATAATCTTAAAGCTACCTATATATTTACGTATTTATTTATTTTTAGAAAATAAATGGTTCAGGTTGAGAAACATGATTTTGCGCTCCAGGCACCATTCCATTCAGCAGCTCACAAGTTGTGTATTTTTCAAACTTCAAAACAACTTTGTACAGGTATATTTTACACACCAAAGAGCTCAACAAAAAAATATTTCTCTTTTTTCTTAACTTCCTAACCCCGCATCTTCTCTTAAGTGAGTTTGGTGAATGAAACTTGTAAGAAAATTGTAAGGCAAGAGATTTAATCTGGCTACAACGATTTTCATCGTTATAGAGGAAAATAATCTGGTTAGATTAAAATTATTAAAATCGTTGTATTTGATGAAATCATTTTGTCGTAGCTAATAATTATGCTCGTAAATATACAACGTGTACAATCACCTCGTTCACAATGTTTATTATCTGACATAATGCTCGTTAGCTGGGTCGATTCATTAATGAACACGTATTTCATTCCCTCCCCTTGCGTGAAAAATAGAAGTCCATATCGGACTCCATTCTACCTTAGAAATATTCGCGATGATGACGAGGGCTGGTTCAATACGCATTCAGGAATTCGAATTAATTTGATGCTTGTGTATCATTTCCACTGGAATAGAGCAATCCTGTTGGAAGTAAACACGCTACTGCTGAAAAGGCTGCTGTTATCAATGGTTCTCAAAGAAATTTACAAATTGCCACTGAATCTGTGGAAAACACAAACATAACAGATACACGTTTCAGGGGTTTTGATATAGCTCTTTGTAAAAAAAAAATGAAAAAGTGTTAATAAAAACATATATTCGAAGTAATTCGATACACTCTTTAATTTATAAATGAATAATTGATTTACATCCAGTACACGCGAAGAAAACGAGCAGAGCATTTGAATATCATTTGTTATGAATATTCATTCGAACTTGCATTATTATAAGTTTTCTAAAGAGTCTCTCTATCTTCTTAGTGACAATTTTACGAAGTTGCAGAGTTTTATTTACAAACTCCAATCATTTTTTAGAGAATAGATTATCTTACTGGTCCCAAAGCAAGCTGAAAAAACGAACTTACGATTTTTGAATTTACAGTGAGAGAAAATAAAATTATTATCACAATCGAAAAGTAATGTTTCGAATAGAACCAAAATAAATCTGTCGATAATCCCATGGGGTTATCTGCTGCCAGAAATAACAATTATAATTAAATTAGTAAATTATCAAACTTAGGTATTTAATTAGGTATCTAAATTAGTTAAAATAGTATTAGATTTTAAGGCTCAGAATGCTAATTATAACAAGTCAATACGCGTTTCAACACCGTCCAATAATGTAATGTAATAGTGGTTGCTAATAGCTCTAAGCCGATGCGACATCAAATAAATAAATTAAAAAAAAAATCTAAATTACAACGTCAATTTATAATTAACGCACATTAGTATTTAAAACTAATCAAATGAATCAGCCCTTACTAACTACTACATTAGAAAACACGAAGAAAGAATTGTAAGTACCTATAACACTTGTAACATACGAATCAGAAACGTTTATTTTACCATAAAATGTTTATGAAACGAAATTGAAATGTACCAGTAAAATTAATGTAATTACCTCTCAGCTATTCCACACACAATGCAGCGATCGTCATTCATTATACCTACATAAATTACACGCATAATCAAACGGTATTACCTTATACATCAATTTTTCATTAAAAATGGTAACGTCATTAAGCATTCTTATATTTTGGAGCGGGATTTCCGAACGTCACAAGCTGGAAACGTCCGTCCAGTGAAACGGTTAGAAGCAGGTAAGCTGGGCTCAACACCATCCTCATCCTTCCTATTAATCCTATTAATATAATAAATGCGAAAGTCTGTTTGGATGTTTGGATGTTTGTTACTCAATCACGTCGCAACTACGCAACGGATCTTTCTGAAATTTTGTATATACGTACTCTAGGACCAGACATAACATATAGGATACTTTTTATCCCGATTTTTTTTTAACAAATCTGAACCAAATTTTGCATAATTACTCTCTAGAACCCTGCGGAAAATATAACCTACCATGAAATCTGGACATCCTACCCCTCCCCCCTTATTTCACCCTCTTGACACTCCGTGATAATCGAAGTTTTATCCTGGCAACGCCGGGTACTTTAAGGGGTAATGACACTGTAGGGTCCGGAAAGGCAGCCTGATTTTGAGAATTTTTTTATACGAGTATAGTGAATGGAATACAAAATCCGTTTGAAGTCCTTTATTTTACATACCTTGAAGTGTGATCACAATTTTTTTTAATTTTTTTAATACAAAATGGCGGCGCCACAGCTTAACAAAAGAAGCCTCTTCTGAAAAGCAGTGTTTCGCGGCCGGAAGATTTCTCCTTCAATTTTTGACCTAGAACAAAAAACCGAAAATTTTTTAGCTCTATATAAGATTATCTCGGGAAGTACACGAGGAAATTAAAAAATACTGGTTTTTATAAAAATGGTGCGTGATTGGACAAAACACGGAACTGCCTAAACCTCGAAATTGTTGAAACGTTTTGTTCAATCACGCACCATTCGTACAAAAAACAGTATTTTTTAATTTCCTCGTGTACTTCCCGAAACAATCATATATAGAACTAAAAAATTTTCGGTTTTTTATTTTAAGTAAAAAATTGAAGGAGAAATCTTTTCGGGAGCGAAACACTGTTTTTCAGAAGACGCTTCTTTGGTTGTGCTGTGGCCCCGCCATTGTGTATTAAAAAAATTCAAAAAAAATTGTGATCATACTTCAAGGTATGTACAATAAAGCCCCTTAAACAGAATTTGTATTCCAATCAGTATACTCGCATGAAAAAATGCTCAAAATCAGGCTGCCCTTCCGGGCTCTACGGCGTCATTACGTTAAGCTAGTATATAATAAAACCTCCCGATCCATCGACCCCGTTTTCTGCCCCCCCCCCCTACATTCTCAATAAACAAATGTAGAGTTTCCAGTTCCATTATGAATTGCCGGCTGTTCTTTCCGTAGTTATCGCTGTTTAACATCGAGTGGGACAGCTCGTTAAGAGTGAGAACGTAGGATCCACAGCACTCGTGTGTCGCTGTGCCGTTGATTTCCGCTCGGTCGATTCCCTGGCCCACTACTTTCTGTCAGCTGTAAGGATTTGATCGTGCAATTAAGTGGCCGTGACGAAACGGACAGAAAGAAAAAAGGAGAAGAAATGGCCGACAGGTCGGGCGATAATTGAAAGAGACAAGCCGAAAGGGAATCGAGCGAGACGGTTGATGAATATTTCAGCGGGGATCCAGGAAGAATTACGAGGCGGAAAAGGGGGTGGCCCATGAAGCCGGGGGATCGGGGACGGAGGAGCGAGAAGAACGTGTCGCGGTCGAGGGTGTCGTGTGTACGAGGAAATCGACGTTTTGCAGAGCAAACAGTCGGTCCCCGATGTTATTTTCTTGTTTGCGCAATATGAAAACGCTCGTAACGCGTTTCCTCGTCTCTGTGTTACGAAACATCGTTGGGTCGGTCGACGGGCATCGACTGTCGACGACTTTTCAGCCGATGAATAACGCACGGTCGAACGCGATTTGCGTTTCTTTCCACCGGCGACACATTGAACGACGTAAATGTATTGCAAGATTAAACGCATGGAATACTTTAGATGTATCGATCACTGAAGATTAAAGTTGTACAAACCCGCGAATTCTCTGCGTAACATTAACCTCAAATCAGAAATTCCTGGTCTGTGCTTGACAGTCATTTTCTACTCGAAGCAAGGGCGTATTGCTTCCTGTGGTATTATAACGTTGCAATGCAGTAGTAATTATGGATTGTAACATTAACTATATACGATTATTAATTATATTTATTTGTCGTGTAATGTTATGTTTCTGTTGATGCGGTGAGGGTAAAGAAATTACTGGTGCTACCAAAAAGAAAGATCCCTTCTAGTCTAACAGAGTTGATTTTGGTGTTGACCAAGCTGTATATGGCTGAGAATCATAGTGGTGTAAGATAATTTAAGTTAATAACAGTTTTTAAGTTTTAAAGCCTTTGTGTTAACATCTTTATGTTAATAACAGGATTTCTGAAGGGTACTAGGCAATCGTTCCTGTCTCAAATAAAGCATTTCTGTTTCAATTAATTACAAAGAAACAATTTAAAACTGAGACTTGTTCTTTGGCATGAAGTTTATTAACATCATAAGCTTTAAAAACATGTTTGTTTGGTTAAAAATATGCATTATATATGACGCTACAGATGCATCATCAAAGAGGTTCTTTAAAAATGTTTCTTTTGTTTTGCAGTGATAACTCAAAAACGGAGGTTCCATTCGATTCAAATGAAATTCGAGTATGTTCACGAAATGTATAGTTTCGGACCTTAACTAAATTTTAAATTAATGAAAACTGTTATTCTTTATAAAAAGAAACTAAGACCTCGTCTTTGGGGGTTTTGGGGTAGGATAAAACCTCATCAATAGGGTTTTAGTTTCTTCATTTTAGACAGAAACGATTGCCTAGTACTCTTAAAGAGTGAGGAATAAGAACATTTCTCTTTGGCACTTAACTAACAAGAGCAGAGCATTTCGAAACATAGTGGTGTAAGTCTGACTAACAAGGAGAGACTTTTAGGCGTCCGCCCCCGATTGCTTTGGTTTTTTGAATATGATTTAGAGGACCGAAAAATAAGAAATATGTATTTTTTTTTTTGGCCCCTTTGCATGTTTAGGGCGTGAAACTACCACCCAAAGTTCATAAGAAGAGCTACAAAAGTTCCTATTGTTATTGTAAAGAATATTACAACATTGTGTTGAATAAAACTCGATATAAATTCCATTTGCGTCATAACGTGCTGTCCACCAATTAAATGCTTATAAACATAATAGTGTATACTTCCTTCCTAGATCGTATGAAACTTCTTTTTGTACTTATTTTTAAGTATATAGGTACATATTTATTATGGTAATATTTGGAGCCTTTAGATGTGTTCTCACAACTGCAATATATGCGTAGAATTGTTTATAACAGTAAATGCAAAACATTATTTTGGCGGAACATCATGCGAGTGCCACCTTGATTCTCGGCCCTCCATGTAACTATAAAGTTTGTGGACGAATTCTTAATTGTTATATCTGAAATATAGGGAAGAACTGAAATTGATAAAAAGACACTTACAATTCTCGCTACAGCAAATGAAAAGTGCTTGATCAAGCCAGGACGTAAAATAAACCCTGTTGGGGTTAAAGAAGATATTTATTTTAATATGTAATGTATGATTTAAATGTAAAATGTTATAAACTAAATAAGTGTAATTAATGATTATGTTTGGTTAAATATTAAAATTCAGAGTTATTACTGAATTATAATATTATAGTATTATGGGAAGGAAGACTTCTTTGCTTCGTCGAGTAGAAAATAACTGTCAAGTACAGACTAGGGAGTTTTTACTAAGGGGATACCAATCCTGTAATACGATTACGTGAAACGAGCGTGGAAATGGAAGAAGAATACTTATATTTAGAAAATTTAACAGATATCAAAGTGAAAATATAAAAAGATTCTCATTTATTTAAAAGTTGTATGTAATAAAAAGAAGAAAGCAAATGGCCTTTTTTCAAAGCTAAAGATGGGTTCTAAATCTAACGGGAGTAATTTGTCAATTACTTTTTACTGAATATATCTGTTTTAAGTTACCGAGTTTCTACTCTTTATGCTTTCTATGCCTACCAGCATTATTTATTTATATGTACTCGACCTCCGTCTACATATATGAGCTTCTCACAAGCCAAACTGATATCTAAACTTTTAATTTTAATTTCTTATTTATAATACTTTTCTTCATCCATATAAAGTAAATTTATCTAAGGAAAAAAGTTACTTCTTCTTTCAAACACTATAAATTTTTCAATTTTTCATTTCTTTTTCTTTAGATTAGGTTCAGTCCCAGCGTAAACTATCTAGCTTTAAGAAATTTTTTTTTGCAATCAGATGACTGTGACGGGTGCTACACGTCACGCCAACATGAGTTATATCGTCACAGGTGAACAAGATTTCACAATAATGAATAAATGATAAAAAGGATCAAAATAAAAAAAATCTGCAATTCTAAAGCCTCCATATATCCCAAAAGAGTTTATCAACCCACAAGAGTTTATCAAAGAGTTTATCCAATATTATCAACACTTTTTCCCCAAAAAATCATAAATGTCAGTTACTTTTAGGGCTGTTACACGAGAATCCCTCCTTAACTACTACAATTGAAATATTTACAGAAAAAGTGGCTAATTTCTTAGAGGCTCATATATATGTTCCTTTTGTTTCTTACTTGATGGAATTTAGTTCTCATTACCTACTGGTATTTCATTATCTCCTTTTAAACGTAAATAATATATATATATATTTATGATAATGAAATACCAGTAGGTAATGAGAACTATATTTCAACAAGTAAGAAACAAAAGAAATATAATACAAGCTTGCAGGAAGATTTAATGAAAAAAATTAACAGCTTAATGTACACTGCTCAATAACTAAGGGTAATTACTTCAGCAAAATTAAAGCAGAGGCACTATCTCAGTAAATAAATTATGTAAATGAAAATTTCCTTCCTAAATGAAACAAGGCACCGCCTAGTAGCAATTACTGCACTTCAATGAAACAATTCGCTTCCAGTTCTCGAACTCGAACTTGTTTATGATTTGCTGTGTAGACAGCATATTATAGAAAACTGTATAATTGGAAATTATAGGAAAACACGTAGTCGTTGAATAGTGTAAAAGATGTTTTGTTCACATTTGTTTGTAAAGAGCTTCGTCAGAGTGAAAAGCAATTTTCACTGTAGTTAATCGAGCAATGAAGTATGGGTAATGAAACATCGGGGAGTAACCAGTTGATTAATTATTTCTTCTCCTTTCTTGTAACGATTTGGAGAAATTCTTAATTCTTAAGATGAATGCATGGCAAAGAATGTCTATGTATTGCGTTAAGAACAAGAAGATCAAGGATTCGAGATAAGCATAATACTCATGAAGATGAATTATGCTTGAGTAATTTATAAAGGTAAGTTTAGCATGATAGAATTTATTTTTATTTACTGCTCACTGTCACACGATATTTGAGACAGATTTCAAAGAAAAAATGTGTAAACTGGGACATTCTAAGCAGTACCTATAGCCTCTTTGCTCTGCTAACTTAAATTTTGTGAAATTATTATGCAAGAATGCTTAAATATTTTAATATACTCATTTCTTCTTAGTTCACTAAACCTAATTATACCAAGAAATCTAATTAAAGAGCTAATTTAGTTAAGTACATTATAATATGAATGGTATGCTAAAGGGATAAAACATTTCGAATGCCTTCCATCAAAATCGTGGTTCAGAGAACGATAATTAATGGAATGGAATACTTTTTATTCCATCAAAGTTAGGTCAGAAGTTTACAGCATATTTCACCAACTGTATATAAAGGTTTCGTTAATAGAGTCCATTACAGATATCACCTTAAGTTGTCTCCCTACCTTAACAGACGAAAAATGATGCGAGCTTTGGGAATTTTTTAAAAGAAAACTATTAAATATATTTACTTCGAGCTTTGTGGCTTCATTTATCAATCTTTAGGGAATATGAAAAAAATGGTATGCAAATATAGTCGTTATATCGGGAGTTATAGTGCTTCAAATAGAGCACCTTACAAAACTCATATGCGCATTGTTAGCATAAAATCTGCCGTTGCAGTTGTCTGAAATAGAAAATTTAAAAATTTGTTTACCTGTATGAGTGTGGCTATCGCCTGAACTAGATTAAATGAGAAATACTGAAAATTAAAAAAAAAATGGCAAAATTCGCTGGTTTTTTAAGTCGCAAAAGTCTAATTTTTCAAAAACCGACTTAGTTTTAGTACCAACGAGAATGGGATATCTACTGAAGATACATACCAAGTTTGAAGTAAATCGGGTGATTGGTTTTTGAGATATCATGCTAACCAATTCGAAAAACATAGTTCTGTGAAAAAGGCGTTTAGAGTTTTAGGTACCCTTTTTTTAATTAATTTTTTTAAAGTGCTGCCTAAATATATATAAATATAGGCATAAAGTTTTCAATTAATATAATTTGATGGTTTCTCTTTAAAAATCCTAATTATCGCGCTCCTTTTCAGGCCGTCAAAGTAGGAAGACCCCTTAAGATTCTTTTTATGTATCTCCAACTGAAAAAATCATGTTTCATCTATTAATTATAATATATAAATTATTAGTTCTAATTGTCTCATGTGATCACAGGTATCTGTTTGAAAATTCTATACTTTCAAAAGAGGGTATTAAATTATTTGGTTCGTTGCACTAAATTAAATTATGGTAACAAAATAAGCAAGTTGACGAAATTTAAAAAAGTATCACACCAGTGTAAATGTAGAAACTATTTGAAAACAAATATAGATTTTTGCGGTAATTGCATATAACATGAGAATCATAAATAGAATTACTACTTTACTACATGTTTCTAATGTTCATATTAATTTGAATAAATAAAAATTACGATATAAAAACAACTGTATTAATGTCTGTATCAATATCAATAAATAGGAATTATTACTTATTATTATCCAAATTACTATTTGTACTTTTTCGAATACTAAAAGTTATTTATTTATAAGTAGGATGTACGAGTAAAATAGTTAAAAGATAAAACTAAGCATTTTAAAAAAAATTCTGCAATGTTTCTAAACATTCCTAATCTTTTTATCGATTTCGATAATTTCTGCTCGAAAGAATTTTTCAGACAATGCGTGCGTATGAAAAATTACAAAGAGACATACCTTCACCCAAGTTAGTTTGCAAATTGCATCTGACCATAGACGATCCGTCTTCCCTTGATCTCTCCCACTTCTGTCATGTTCTAGGAGTACAGATAAATCATATCTTTGTGTATCTTACTATGCTTGTCGTTTAATATGTGCATTATTTTGAAAATTGCTTCCACGGAGGAAACTGCTTAAATTAACATGAGCTTTATACAAGTGTGCAAATACCAATATCAGAAATTTTACGTATTAGTCCCAAGACCCAGACCTAACCCAGGGATTATGTAAGAAAGCATTTAATATTCTACAGAAAGAATTTTTTTTCATTCTTTTATATTTAACTAAATATTCATTTACATTGTGCAGCCTAAGGAACAGTTGATCGAATATTATAAATCGATCAGTTTTTGCGGTCGATGCCTAGGATATTGCTGACACTGAAATATGATTCTCGCGAAAATGAACAACAATTGCAAACTTCGAAGGCCTGTATTTTTTAAACAATTTTTTTGGTGGCCTTCCTCTCCCCTAAATTCACGTATAGTACATTATATTATTCTTGTATCAAAATCCCAGGCATTTCCCGCAAAAGTGATCGATTTGGTGTGGAATGACCCTGATGCATTTATGAATAATCTTTGTAATCGAATTCATAGAACACTCTACATATTATTCACTAAACATTATCAACTCATTTTAATTAGTCTCATAGATCCTCAGATACTTAAAGTTTTTTTTTTAAATTCTATAACAAACAGCAATGAATGAACGAAATACGTTTAGCGAAAAGTAGGTACGTAATGGTATTTTCGTGTTGCTGAGCTGCAAAGTACGCGGTTTCAGTTATTTCAAAACAGACGGACCAATGACTGAAACTTTCGTAACATTATGAGAGGTTTATTGCGCAGTAAGTGCGTCGAAACAGTTTGGAAATTAAGACAAAGTGTCTTTCCCCGAGATTCTACTTGGTACAGCTTCTCTGTGCGTTTAATTTCTTAAAACTCATCATCTCAAACTTCACATCAAAAGCTGAATATGTACCACTTCTTTTGTACATTGTATTATTTCTATTTTTTTATTGTATTTTCTTCCAATGAAGATAATTCATTTGAGAGTAAACTTAATAATATCTAGTTTTAAGTCAAGTATATTTAACTACATTAGGTACATTTAAATATGTGTCCATATTACAAACCTTTCTTCTTATAGCGATTGCTTTCTTCGTCTTCGAGAGATTGCATAATTTTAAAATTGAATAATTTTAACATTGTATAATAATAGCATTACTAATATTTTATTTGCAGCTATAGACATAAAAATACTTGTCATCTTCATGTTGCGTACAGACAGAATTGCAATCCCTGCAAATTAATTACAATGTAAAATGAATATTCTATTGCGAATGAACGTGTATCGTTATATAATGAAAAATTATTAAAAAGGTTTTATAGCAAATGCTACATGTTATAATGAAATTATATGTAATAACCGTGCTCCTGGCATAAAGTATGACACACTTTTAACACGTTTCCTCCTTTTCCCCGTTCTACCACGTCCCCTATTTCATTCTGAATTTTTTTAATATGTAACAGTTCAGTCGAGAATATCCAACGTGGGGAAATCATCAGTGGAAAATCAGATGGTTTAGCATATGCCAGCAATGGGAATCTCTTTCTTGCGGTCGACTTCCAATTTGGAATAAGCATCGTGAACTAGAAGGCAGATCATTTCGTGAAAGAAGGGCAGCCAGTTCTCATTAAATTATTCCGCGACGTTTCAAGTGATAAGTAATATTAGTCCGATATTCGTTTCTCGTCACATTAAACAATTTCTGGGGTTGATTTTTTTGCAGTCCTCGAAATCCAACGAAATTGTTCACCCCATTCACCCTTCATTCCTTTCTAGTCTTCTTCCTCGCCTTTTTCTTAGTTATGTATGATTTCGAAAAGGCGGCGTATTAATTTTTAGAGTATGTGAATAGGATCAGGTAAGTGTGGTGTACGGAATTTGTGATGTAACAAATATTGACAGTAAAAAATCATTGATAGTAACACTAATTGTAAGTGAACGAACGCATATATTGCAAAAAGGATTCCTTGATATAAGCATCTATTTAGAAACGTTGATTCTTCTCGACTAAAATAAAAAATGAACGAATTTTGTAGAATTGATCATTTTAGAGATGGAAATTATTTTGTAGAGCCTGTTTTTGTGAAAACTAGGTGAAAATTGCAAATTTCGACAGTTTGTATTGTTTAACATGATTACTTACACCCTTCCTAATTTTACAAGAGTTATATTTTTCCATTTAAAAATATAATGATCGATTTTACATGAGATGTGAATTAAAAGAAAAGTTTAGAATAAATTAATTGGATTGAATGCCCATTTCATAATTGTTATTATGTAGAGTAGTGTTACAGATTTGTATTTTGTCCCCCGAAAAATATGCAGTCACAGAAAGATTAACTTTACATCTTAAAACTTTCATTCTTCGATTTCAAATGTGCAAATCAAAATCACTTCAAAGTCATCATAGAATGTTAAACATGTCCAATTGCATTCGTTCTGATATTATCTGTAGTATACGCGAAGCATGAAGGAGGTATAGAATTTTTAAAAAAAGTAGAGAACCCAAACTGGCCAACTCCACTTTTTTTAAATTTCTCAATTTTATTTCTTAAGCATACGCTTAGTGCTTCACATATCAAGTTTCTCGAGTGTTTATTTTATAGAGTAAATCAGTTTGGTTTCTAAGAGGCCTATATATCAAATCGTTGTAATTACATTAAGATGTCAGTTCATAAAATAACTCCTAAAATGCAAACGTACATCACAAACAAACTGACCAATTTGAAATTTAAACTATTCAATTTTAAATTTACTTTTCTATGAATCTGTTTGTAATTTAGTAGATACTTGTATTTTATATAAAACTATATAAATATTACATACATAATAAAACATATAAAATCATATACAATTAAGAAGTTTATATTGCTTCACCAAAGTGCACGGTGACTTTTTAATATCCTTTATTTTTCCCTTGGAAAAAAGAACTTTATCAAATGGCGGAGATTATCGCAAGTCAATAGGGAGAATCATTTATCGCCGTGAGATACAACTTTCAACCTAACGTTGCTTATTTTCTGCGAATAGCTGAAACAGAGTATGTACATTGAACGTTGCCCGGATATAAAGTAGTCGGCGGCTACGTGCAATTACCTTGCCTTAATTGGAAGTGTCAAGTGTTTGCGCATCCCTAAGGAATTATTGTTTACCGAGTGAATTAGTTCCCCTGTGCTTCTTCTCGGTCAAAAGGCGGAAGGACGTCGAGAATAGAACAAGTCTAGGTAAAATCGAGGCCTAGAAAACACACACCATATCATGTGAACTATTCCACGTCAAATCAACTGGTTCATTTACATGCATAGTTTCTTCTCACAGTTTATAGTTTACTTACCTACTTAGGCACTTTACTTTATTAGCTAATATCAGATTGAAGGCTATTCTCATATTTTATAATTACTCGGCTGTTAAAAACAGGGGATTGGAGCAGACCAATTTTTTATTTGCTCCGCTCCTCCTCCGCTCCGACATTAAAATACTTGCTCTAGCCCTTGTCCTGCTCCGCTCCAGCTGCTTTGTTTTAAATAAAAATTATTTTAATACTTTCAAACAGCGATTTTTCATTTGCAACAAACTCATCTTTCTAGCTTTTCATTTGCATATAGAAAAAAAAATCATAAATAATGCTTAACTTTCGAGCAAAGAAAGTACTGTGCCTCTTTAACACCGGCCCTACGATATAATATTTTTTCAATGATGAAAAATTGAGAATTGATATTTATTAAAAACATTTCATTCATATGTTCTTATAAAATGAATGAAAATTCAAATGATAAAAAATAATTGGAACAGTGGAGAAGTGAAAATTTTCCGCGCTCCGGCTCCGCTCCTGCTCCGGGTAAAACCCCATTGTTACACTGCTCCGCGCTCCAGCTCCGAGCTCCGCTCCAACGCTCTGATTACAAATACTCCTCGAATATTGTAATATTCGAATTAAGGCAGTATTAAATATCAAATTGAAATTGGAACAATATTCGAGTTAAGGCAGTGTTCAGAATTACACTGGCACTGGGGTAGTTTTTGAATATTGCAGTCGAGTTAAGGCAGTATTTAAATATCAAATTGAAATAAGGACAATTTTCAATTCAGTGATTTTCCAAAAAGGCATATTTCCATTTTTGATCTTGAAGTAAATTTTGATGGCATCGTCTTAATAATGTTAAATTATATTGGCACAAAACACTACAAAATAGATTTATACCTTCTTGAAAATTTGAAGTGAACGTACATGTTTCATACAAAAGGTTTTATTTCCAAGTTTTTTTAATAACATAGTGAACTAATTTTTTAGGTTGAAACAAAATGGACATCTTTCCTATACTCATCTAGGAAATTGTAATGAATTCGAAGCAAAGGGAACTTAATAAAGGGAACATAGACTTACCCAATCATGTACTAAATTAGTTTAAATATGTACCCTCTCTCATGGTATCTTTGGTCTTACGTGGCAAAACGTTCATTTTAACCATACACATATTTACTCCACTTACCAAGCGTTTGAAACCTTTCATCTTTAGTTGTTTCCACTTTTTTACAGAGTCAGGCAAAGTAATGTGTACATTGCAAAAGTACTTATTTCCAAATGGTTTCATACAAAAGGGCTTATTTCTTATAGTTTTCATCAAAAGGGCATATACTCAAACGTTTTTTTTTTAATAACTTTTAAAACAATTACGCTAAATTTGAAATATTACCGCTATCAAATGGAAAAATAAAATGTACGTGTTCTAATAAAAAAAAAACAGATTTTTTTTAATAAATGTTGGTACCACAGTTTTTTGTGGTTATTGAAAATTCGTTCCATGTGGAAATGTGCCCTTTTGAAAAATCACTTCTCAATTATTACACTGGAATTTAGACAGCAATCGACTACTAGACTCGAGTTAAGGCAATGCTTCAGAATTAAGCTCGAATTTGGGTAGTTTTTGAATATTGCATTCGAGTTGAAATAATATTCGAATATTACATTCGAAATACAACTGTATTCAAGTACTCGAACTATAAAAAATAAACCGAATCCTCAGGCACTCACATTATTTGCACTTCGGATACTGGGACTCCTCGCATATTCGAATAAAAAAGAAAACTCGACAAACAATTCCAGTTCTAAATCATAAAAAACATTCCTATGTTTGTATTTTATATTAAACCCTTAAAATATCAAAAACTGGACATTCTGTTGTTGAAGAAGAATATTAATAGAAATTAATTAAGCAAAATAAATTACAATTATAACATACATAAATAAATATGTTTGTTTCTAACTTGTTTTCTTCATACAATTCATTATTTTTTATTATCGTAATTCACCAATAAGGATATCCTATTAATTTTGAAAATGGTGCAAGTCATTCACAGATGTAAAAAACACATTTTCGGACAAGTTACTCATAAAATTTTACAACGATAAACATGTTTGACATTAGAAGAGCATGCTGGGAAACATTTTCTTCAATAATTGAAAAATATTTTTTAATACGCCGAAACGTAACAGTCTAAATATCTCGAAACAAAAAATACGTGACATTTCATAATCAGCAGTAGATTTAACATTTATTATTTTGTATTTAAATTGCACTTAACAAGAATTATTCCCGTCAAATACCTAATATTTTTACCATCCGACTGCACACACTTATTGGAAGCCCCAACGAATTAACTCATCCGATTCTTCTAACCATCTGCTTCTGAAGCACAAAACATTCTTGGCGTCACGTTTCACATTATTGTCATTGCGCAAAGATACACTTGCGCGTGCTCTCTCTTGACATTCTTATGGTGTCGAGAGCACCAGCTTCGTGGAGTTAAATAACATGGAAGTTCAGGTCCGGAAGTGTATCTTTGAAGGTAAAAAGAGGAAGTAAAAATTGTACGTGGTTCTTGAAACTTCGCCTTTGAAACCACGGGAAGACAAAGGAAGGGAAGAACACCTTGGCCGTTGCTGCGGTTAACTTTCGAATGGCGCCACGCATTACGATCAACTTTTGGATAATTTAACCATAAACTGGTACCCCCGTGGACTGTGCTCTGACCGGAATACAACTAGAACGCTAAAGTGGGCATTGCAAAATTGCTGCAATATATTATTGCAGGAAATACTTGTCAGTTATATTTCAAATTAATAAACAGATAATAATTATTCAGTACTTATAACTAAAGTATTTGTTTAGTTTAATGGTCTTCAGAAGAAAATTAGAACGTGACCTAAAATACAAATTTTAGTATGAAAATCTTTAATGAAAGAAATTGTACTCCCAATAAAAATTTATAATTAAAATTGATCTTTTTATTCAGTTGATTACATTACATTTGCAGCAGCGTGTGGGGAACACGATTATCTTCTGCAGGCGAGTATCGAAAATCGAGAAATCCGCAACAACGATATCCGAGGGATAATAACGAATCGATATTTCTTCGCTGTGAATTCGAGAGAGCAAAATGTGGTAGACGCTCTGGGTATCGCAATGGACGAGCACCGTCGGTCCAACTTGTCGATAACTACGTTTCGAAACAAACCGCGTTCCCTCTGTACGCCCGTAAAGGTCGGACACGTTGGGCGGTACACAGAAACATTAATCGATAAAGTTTTAGATATTTCGATTTACAAGAATTACAAGGGACGGTGGTATTGAATCGAATGAAATCGATGAAACGTTCGCGACTATCGACGTTCAACGACTTCCACCACTCGATGTCGGATATTACTACTTTCCCTCCAGTTGTTTCTCCTGTTTGATCAGCTCGATTACACCGTTCCTCATCTCGAAAACCACTTCCCGCTCGGTCAAACCCATCCGTCGTCTGTTGCTGATATCGTAAACTCCTCCTACGCTCTCGCTGTGCTCGCCTCCGGTTCCCCTTATCTGAATATTTTATGTATCGTTTAATCACGTTCATTCATCTTTCATGATGCTGCGAATTTTTTTTTACTTATTGTTAGTCGTACCATTCAGTAGACGCCTCTCGTATGTTCATATACAGTAATTTACCTGCATTATACCTAATATCAGGTCGTCCCATAAGTAATGTCGTTCCTTAAGGGGGTACTCCAAAATGGAAAAACTAAGGTTCATTTTCTTTATTATGCTTGTCGCTATGGTTGGAACCACAGAGGCCCCCTAACAATACAAATTTGTAGAATGACAGCAGTTTGAAAAAAATGTTCGATTTTTGCTGATAAATTTAGCTGTTTTCGTTCCGCAAAATTAATTTTATGCAATATAGAGACTCGCCCGTGGTTCCAACCATAGCGACAAACATAATAGAGCAAATAAATCTTAGCTTTTCCATTTTAGATGACTAAAACAGTTTCCACACCAACGCCCGTCGGAAAAGAATGTTTTTGAAAAAGTTTGTGCCACCGACTTATCTATGTATATGTGCAATAAACTAGATCAAAAAAAAATCTGAGTCTTACTTCAAACCTACTTTAATATACAGATAAATTGCCAGATAGTATAAAATTATAGTTTTTGTTAAATAAATTTCCAAATATGGCGTTGTAAAACGGGCAATTACACTAGAGTACCCCCTTAAGGGGGGGAATACTATTTTATGGGTTAAACACATAGCAAAATTTAGGAATTTTTTTTAAGAAATTAGCATTTCGATTCATCTGAAATTTGGATCATGTTTCTGTGCATCCTTGAAGAAGTTGCAGTTTTTTATTCGTTTTTAATAATCAAATAGGAGTTGTGCATCACGCCGCACAAAACTCGTCGTCCGCTGGTGGGTATGATATTTACCTTCCAGGTAATTTGAAACAGAAAAATGAAACAGCGTTTTACTTTGTACATATGTAGCTTCAATTTGATGAACCAGAATATCGCTAAGTTCTGTACTTCTTTTGTTACGTAAGAAAATTGGCGCAAAATTAAATAGCAAATATTAAAGGTTCAGACCTTTCAGTTTGAAAATTCTCCACACTGCTCAATAAATTTTTTTGATTTTTGCTGGTTCATCAATTTCAAGCTACATATGTATAAATTAAAATACCGTTTCATTTTGCTGTTTCAGATTACTTGATAGATAAATATCATGCACACCAACGGATGACGAATTTTACGCAGTATGATGGTCGATCATACATAACTACTATATTTATGGTTAAAAATTAATAAAAATAAACCTATAGCTTCTTCAAAGATGCATCAAAACATGGTCCAAATTTCAGATGAATCGAATCGCTGGTTTCTTAAAAAAAAATCCCAAGTTTTGCTATTTTTTTAGCTCCAGGAATAGGATTTCCCCCTTAAGGGGTCATTCTACTTTAATAGGCCGAAAAGTTAAGCTATTTTTAAAGATTTTTTCTCAATAAATACAACATATAATGAAATAAATCTTTTTGGAATTTATTAAGCTACTCGACTTGCCTGTAGTGCCTTATCGCGGAGAATGAGAGAGAGAGGCTGATTGTGATGCTACTCTCGCTCATGCGCAGTCTGTTTCATTCTCCGCGGCAACAACAGAATACTTGGCTTGGTGTATCTACTTATTTCTAAAAAAAACCTTAAATCATCTTAAATCCATGGTAACAATATTTTTCAAACGATAATCTGGTAAGCGTTACGGTGTACGATTTTAGGTGACATTACAATTCTAATTCAGTTTAACCGTCACAGATTTTTATTCGATGGAGTAAATAGAGAACAGGACAACGAAGGGAATGATTATGTTTCAAAAAATAATATTTCCACCAGATTTTGAGACGTTTACATCTTAAGAAGGAGTTTTAAAAGGCATTTAGGGCGTGGTAATCTAAAAAGAGTAAGAAACTAGAATTTAGAACCAAGAAAATTATTAAGATTTTATGTAGTTTCTGAAATAACAATTGTTTCAAGTAATCAGAGTTCTACTATCTACACGACATAGTTTTGAATGCAAGTTATTTTGAAGAATTGAATTCCTCTGTTGCATCTAATTAAATGACAGACACTTGTGAGTTTCATTTTAATGTTTTCGTTATCTCGATTGAAGTTTGTTGAAAATTCCACGAAATTTGAATACAGTGAAATTGAATCCTCGAAATTCTATCATTTTACTGGACATTTAATGTATAAACGAACGGTACTAATTACACATTCTCTCTGTAACATCAACTTTGTTTTTCAAGAGGAAAATGAAAATTTAGATCATAATTTTAAAAATAAACAGAGCAACGTGGATAATGTAAATCACCTTACATCTGTGAAGTGCTGAATACGTGCCTCCTTTTCAAATAAGACTAACAAGGGATGTTTGGCAACTCGAAAATGAAAAAAATTTGTAAATTTGCAGAAATGTGGCTTACGGGTGAAACAGCCCCACAAAGAAATTTTTAGTTGTCATATTATGGTGAATATCTGCGAAACCGTAATAGATATAAAAAAAAGTTCCATTCAAAGTTGTATGGTTTCCGATGTCCTACAATATGGTGATGAAGAATTGTTGAAAAAAGGGTGAAGAGGATAAATTTGGAAAAAAATAATCTTAAGAGAAACGATAGAACTTTGAATTTAACTTCTTTTTTATATCTTTTATAATTTTGTAGATAGTCACGATAATCTGAAAATTCACCATTTTTGAGGGGGCGTTTTCACCCTTAGGACCGTTTTATTGCTTCATCAAAAAATAATTACGTTATTACCATCGCTTGAGCGACATTTCTACAAAGTTTCAGATTGTTTTGAATTTCCAAATTTCCAAACTGCCCTTGTAAGTTTATGGTATTTGAAAAAATTAAACGTCTAACAGAAATTCTAAAATGATCAATATATTCAATAGTTTAATATTTAGAAAAAAATACTTAGTCGTTTATAAACCATTGCTGCCACGTCAATTAAAGCCGACACAATTAGTCGATTGTCAGCACTACTTAATACATTTTTTATTCAATGTTCAAATCAATGCTCAAGAACATTGGAGTAATTTAGAAAAACTAATGGATCCTTACACGTTTACTTAATATATTCTCCACTATACACCCAAAATGCTGGCATTGATTGAAATTAGATTCGCTAAGTGGATTTAAAATTAATTTAATTGCAGCATTTAAATACATAGATTTAAATGAAATCCCACCGAATTTCGTTTAAGAGCAAATTCTATAAACGTGCTCCCTCAAAGGTTGTGAAATGAAAATTACTCGACCCGAGACCGTCCCTCTTGCAGTATTTGCTGCAGAGCGTCAACTACATTCTGTTACATTTAACAGCACATTATACTTTTCTACCCAGCGGTAGTAAAATTCGGTAAAAACATGGTCACAGAATGAAAAAAAGAAAAATACAGGATAATTTGTGTACGGACGAACTAAAATTGTATATTTTATTTGCACGCGGTTTGTCTGCAAGCAGTGAAAATGCAGTTCAAATATTTTCCTCGTAAGCAGAATATTCATTGTCGGTTGTTTATATACTTGATTCCCACTAACTATAGTTTATGATGTAGGTATACACTTAGGATTTGTATCAGCATCATCGTTGCGCTCAGTCAATAACCCATAGGATAGAAATGTTTATCTGATTCTGAAACTTGTTGCGTTCGCTTCGTCAAGTTTTTAACAGTGAAGGGTACTTGATGATATTGACGTGAAAATTGATTACCATTTTCTTGTTATTTAACATTTTGAATGCATTTAATATTTGCTGTCAGTCAATAAATTTTAAGATACTGGTTTAAGGTAAGACTTCCTACTAGCAATATAGTCTCTCTATGTACCAATTGTTTCTATTTTTCTATTAAAAACGCCACATGAATAAACATTTACGACTTTTAAGTGTAATACAAAGTTTTGCTTACTGCTTCATTTTGCCAATTGTTATCTGAGACAAATTTTAAAAATTGATTTTCTGGAAAAGGAAAGCCCGTGTAAAAAAATTATGCTTTAGTTTGGAATTTGCTTCTGTGTATAGGATCATTAAGAAATGAAGGCTGGATGGCCGACTTTTTATTAATATTCGTTACTCATTAAAGTGTAACATGATAAGGACTTTTATCATTATCATACTTTTCATTTCGAAGCTCAAATTCATGTGCAGTAAAAATTACTCATGTTATTACTGAAGGTTATGATTTATAACAAATATTCCTAAAAATGCAATCTGGCAAGATGTAGTGGCGCCTCCTATTTAGTCAAATTTTGTCTAAGCTATTTTATTACTCATGAAATACTATTCTTCGTATTTAAAATTTTTCTTTATCATCAATAATTTCCAAGAAATTAAACTAAATAGCTTTCCCATCTTCAAACCTTAAGGGCGATTTTCATTCTTGAACACGATTTGGTGTTTGTAATGCCAGCTTACTATCCCTAAAACTCTAATTGGTTGATATAAACTCAATTGTAATATTTTTAATTCATCTTATCTATTAAATTTAAATTTAATATGAAATTGTTTAAGCACTGTACGTACAACACTCTTGCACTCTTCCTTGACATCGAATTATTGATTTATTAAAAAATGTTTATACAAAGCGTAATGTTGCTGGGCAACATTATACTCCAGGGAAAAAAGTTCAGAAATTACTAGAATAAAATTCTATAATGAATTTCAGTCGATAACAAAAACATGTCTAATACTCTACACATGTTCTAATTTCCATAAAAATCGGAAACTGTTATTTGCGTGAATTTCCTCGTTAGGCAATTTATGTCTTGTCAGATTGATTTAGTCTAGTATCGAGTGGTAACCAATGCTGTTTATAAAAATATTTTCGAAATATGCTTACTTAAATTTCCAACAGAGGTTAACCACTTTAAGGGCGCATAGTTCTCTTTAAACTAAATAACAAGGCACGCTCATCAACTTGAAAATTAAAAAAATTTGGTAGTATAGAGAAATGCAGTTGAAGTGATGCTAATAACATAACCATTCTGTGTTTCGACAATGGAACGGTCCTAGGACTGAAAACACCCCTCACAGAAATTGTGAGCTTTCATTGCACACGAAACCGTAAAAGATATCGAACAAAAGTTTAATTTAAAGTTTCATGGTTTTTGATATCCTACAATTCGCCGACAAAGAATATACGACAAAAATTATTTTGTTCAAAATCTATCCGCACCACCCTTTTGTCGAAAATTCTTTATCACAGTATTGTAGGATATCAAAAACCATAAAATTGTGAATGAAACTTTTTTTCGATATCCTTTACGATTTCGCAGATATTCGTGATTATATCAAACTGCACAATTTCTTTGAGGGAGTGTTTACACCCCAGAACTGTTTCATTGCCAAAACAAAAAATGGTTATATTATTAGCATCAGTTGAACTACATTTCTGCAGAGTTTCAAATTTTTTTAATTTTCCAGATGCCTAACATTGCTGGTAAGTGAAAAAGCTGAGTAAACACGGGTGGTGAAATCAATATTCTCAGAGATAGAGCCGATTTTCTGTTTTAGTAAGACAAGTGTCATGCCTGCTTTTGTTCATGATGTACGGTTTGTAAATCGAGTATTACCTTGCCGTAATCTCCACGTTTACATCTACAAAATCTTTTGATTAGCCTTTTCAAACAGCACATGAGACGGAATCCTTCGATTTAGATATTTTTCAGCGTATAAGCGTTGCGCAGTTTCAGCATGCAGTAACACCAGCACGGTTATACGCCAAATATCTGCTATGTATACGGTCAAATCGCAAGGTGATACTGTTGAACTTTTCAGGGTGTGTAACTGACTAACTAGTAGTCATAACAGAGAACACAGACGAATAACTAATATTTCCGTATTGAAACAAGTTTATAAGAGAAACCTTTGTTCATAAATCCTGTACTAGGAACAAAACCAGGTAAATCTCTTGTGTAACCAAACAAGAAACTTGCCTCTGTCTCTAACAGTATTGATTCGTTTACATATCCTTGGTTTATTGGTTAGTCTGGCCAACCCCATCATTCCTTTCTAATATCCTTAAGGATTAAGGGAAAATGAAAGCAGGTACTTTTTAAGCTTTTTACAATAATAAATTAATAAAAATCCATATGGGGAAACACTTATGTATTTTGTAATAGCTTTCAATTATTACTTCATTTACTGTAATAGTTTGAACACCAAATTTGCATTTACCGAAGATTACGAAATGTGGATCTGGTCGGTTTTATCAACAAGCTCGCGATATGTTCATTGAAAAAAGTTTTCCCCCACAAATTTGTTGCATATAGTTACTGCACAGTTTATAGTAACACACTGCACAGATATATAACACGCATTATTCTCAGTGGCGGATTTAACAGTTGCCGCCTGAGAAGGCCCCATCGTCAAAAAAAAAATTATGATTTTATCCAAACACTATTTTTTTCTGTACTACTACACTAACAAGGAGAGTATCCCAGGTGTCCGCCTCCGATTGTTTTGATTTTTGGATATGTTTTAGAGGATCGAAAAGTAAGATATACATGTTTTTTTATAGCGGTCCGTTTTAATATTTAGGGGGGGAAACCAGCCCTCAAAGTTATAAGATTTTCAGGTGTTCGTCTCCGATTGCTTTGGTCTTTGTGTATGTTTTAGTGTGCAGAAAAATAAGAAACAGGTGTCCTTTTATTTTGGCCTGTTCGCATGTTCAGGAAGTAAAACCACCCCTCAAATTTCATGAGAATGGGTGGTGTCCGCCTTCGATTGCTTTGGTTTTGGCCAAAGCAATCGTAGACGAACACCTGAAAATCTTATGACTTTGAGGGGTGGTATCACCCCCTAAATATGAAAACGGGCCGCTATAAAAAAAACACGTAAATCTTATTTTTCGGTCCTCTAAAACATATCCAAAAATCAAAGCAATCGGAGGCGGACACCTGGGATACTCTCCTTGTAAGTCCGTTTTTAGTAAAATACCTCTCCATTTTCCGGAAAAAGGGTCCCTCAGAACGTTTGCCACCTGGGCCTTTTTCTTTAAATCCGCCACTGGCTATTACATAAATTCTCAGTTGCACACTTTGAAATGCGTTTTCTCAATAAATATGAACTGTACCCACCCGTGTGATATGTCACTTTGTTCGTCTTGGCAAGAGAAAGATTTTAACCTTTTTATTCTTTTTTAAATAATCTATTTATATATACAAACTTCAAATACCACTGTCTCACTCACTCACTCCCCCGCTCATCACAATTTCTCTGGAACCATGGATCCTATGACCATGAAAGATAGGTAGATTCCTCTTAGCCCCTAGGTGCTCGCTAAGGAATCTTTTTAAAAACTCGCCTTCCCTTTACCGAAAAAAGATATATAACTCGGGTAACGTCGGGAACTTTAACCTAGTTTCATATAAAGCATATATGATTCCACATAAGAAAACAAAGTTGACCTCACATGTCCTCTACGCGTCCACCTACAAAAAGGCTAGGGGAGACCGGGGCAAAGTGACACGAAAAAAGTTTGAAGTCGAATAAAATTTTTCCCTTTCAATAAAAATGTTTGGAAATAGATTTATAATATAATTAAAACATTACTATTAATAAATGACGAATAGCAATACTTAAAATAAACTTAGAGTATATTAAAATTCAACTTGAAAGAAATGATGCAAGAGGTATTACTTTACCCCATGTATGGGGTAAAGTGAACTCCTATCCGGGGTAAAGTGAAGTGCAACAAAATAAGAACTTTAATTAAGGATATAGGTAAACATTAACCACTTGCGTTGGAATGACGTGTGTAGCATGGCAGCTTCTGGCTTTTATGCACCGTGGTTGTCAAAAACTGTGGCAGATTTTTCATTTTTTTTTTTGAGGTTAGTTTCTGTTCCACCATGCCGCGTGGTTTTCTAGCCAGTTGACAGGTTAGGATATTGCGCACATCACTTGCGCATTGGTTCTTAGCAGCCATTTGCAGCTCAGTTTACCCCGGTCACTTTACCCCGAATATGTACTCAGTGGAAAATGAATTATTTAATAATGTTGAGATTAATGATTTCTCAAACGCGTGTACATGTATGTTTATAAGCTCTTTATAAACACGCAGAAAAAATTTGGAGTTAAAATTACACATTTAAGACTCATTTATCCAAAAAGCTAAATTGAAAAGAAAACCAATGGAAGTCTCTCAAACTTCATTTTTAATTTTTTAAATGAATTTCCATTTTTCGATATCTGAATTGGCATAATTATGATTGTGGTATTACATACATTTATTACGTCACCAAAATTTGTAAATATATTCTATTGTTAAAGAATAAATTAAGAAAGCTCATTTTACCCCGAGGTTCACTTTGCCCCGGTCTCCCCTACTGACATCAAATTATATCTCCCTGGAATCCCCTCGACTTATATTTCAAATATTTCTCCGCTACCATCAACGGTTTCGAAGATATTAGCGGAGGTCGATCTTAACGGGACAGCTTGTGCAGTAGAAAGGTAACAATTCCGAGGGAGCAAGTTACTCGGAGGCGGCGCTGTGCGCGCATAACCAGAATATGCTCATCTCGTGACCGGGCGGGTCTGAATAAGGAAAGGGAACAATTTCGTTTCTCACCTGAAGATTGTACATGCCCGCGATTTGTTCGAATCTCGCATAATCCGCGCTCACTTTCGGCAGACGTATGTGAACGGAGGCCCGGATGGTGGTTCCCAGGTTGGTCGGGCAGAATGTGATGTAACCAAGTCTCGGGTGCCGCGAGAATTCCACTTTCTTCTGGACTTCGGAAACCGCTTTAACAAGCCTCGAGTACACGGACGTCAAGTTCCCACCCTTCTCCATCGATATCAGACGCATGTGATCCTCCTCGTTGCACCAGACGAGAAAAGTTTTGGCCTCGTTAAAAAATATTCCTCTGCCTGGAAAAACCGATACACCGATAGAGGAACGGAGGGGAAAGGAGAGTTGTGTCAAAAGAGCGGGGGGGGGGGGGGAGGAGAAGTGGGGGAAAGAAAGAGAGGGGCGGGGAGGAGAGTTATTTCTTTCCGTTAAACTTTCAGAGACACGATGCAGATTCTCCTCCAAACCGTGAGCCATCGAGAAATCTTCCACGTGTCGCAGTTATGAATTTTAGGACCGTTATCGTTAATAGTTACCGAGAAATTATAAATAAAGCTAACTTTGTATATTAGGTAAGGGGAAGTGTTATATTTATCTTAATTTCAAAAAAAGCTTCTTTTGTTTTTTTGCTCCGTTGTAAAATATATAGCGTCTCTGTTGCAAGAACTCGATGTTAAAAGTTTTGAGTGGTCGTACTATAGAAGTAGCCAAGTACATGTACGTCGAAAATAATCGCAAATTTCTTATTCAATTATTCACTACGTGCTTTTAAATGCGCATAATGGACTCGCGAGGGAAGTGCATAATGTTTGTGCTACCGATTTCGATCAAATTTTGCATGATTAGTCCACACCATGTATAATAAGGTATTAGACACAGCGGGTGCACTATTCCGAATGTAACGAGAAAATCGAATTCAAAGTTTTGATTTGTGCTAAGTAAACCATACATGGGAATAAAACCATAGTTAAATTACAGTAGCGCTACTCAGGCTCGACTGTTATTCCAAATGTCCAGAATTTAAGCCAACTGGTGATAACTGTTTTGTTCTAGGCGTAGGTACATTAGGGTGTTTCAATTTTCCGAAGGTGCTATTTTCACGTAACTTTGCTCGCCCTCTTGGTTCTATTCATCTAAGTGATCTGTATGCAAAATTTTAGACAAATTTAATAATATTTAGGGGTTGCACAGTTTTATCACTAGGGTAGGCTTGGGGCGGTAGTAACACTTTGACTTGGGAATACGATTACGCAGGAACTATTACATCTACAACAGAAACTCTTATACGGAAATGTTACTTACTTATATGACATTATTGAACCACAACATTTTCACTGTATGTTAAGTAATATCCAAGTTATTAATAACAAATGAGAAGCGAAGTGTTATAGCCCTAACGTTAGGTGTAAAGTGTTGCAACCGTCTCTGACTTCGGGTCGGTTGTAACACTGCATTGATTCTATGCAAGCAAGACAATATTATTCGCCTTCTTTGACAATATTTGGTTCTGTTGCTTATCTATACCTACTGCTAGGATATGGATGTGTGTATTCCAAATGCCATTGTTTATCATATGTATATCGAAAATTAGTGTTAATATTCATTATATGTTTCATATTAGTGTGATACATTCGCCCCCCTGTTACTACCGCCCCCGCTGTACCCTACATATTTTCGTTTTTTCAGGTTTTAAAAATGTGGGTAAAATAATAAGGTACAGAATTTTTATAGATGTGAACAATAATAGTAATAATAATAAAATATAAATCCATCTAACAAGGAGAGTATTTTAGGTATCCGCCTCCGATCATTTTGATTTTTGGATATGTTATAGAGGACCAAAAAATAAGAAATACGTGTTTTTTTATTTTTCCCCGTTTTCATATTTGGGGGGTGAAAACTGCGTTTAAAGTTAGGGTTGAAAAATCATTTTTGTGGGATATCTCGAGAACTATTAGAGATAAGGGAAAATCTGGTGAGTCAGTCATATTTCGCATTCAAAGACACAAAATTCGTCCATTGACACTATTCCCCTATCTCTAATAGTTCTCGAGATATTCCACAAAAATGATTTTTCAACCCTAACTTTGAACGCAGTTTTCACCCCAAATATGAAAACGGGGAAAAATAAAAAACACGTATTTCTTATTTTTCGGTCCTCTATAACATATCCAAAAATCAAAATGATCGGAGGCGGACACCTAAAATACTCTCCTTGTAAGTCTAAGTCTTCTTTGAAGTTTAGTTTCTTCTTTAAGGACTTGAGAATAAAAATAATTATTATTGGAAATCGTATTTTCTTAGCCTATTACATATTATTTAGTGTGCAAAATGTGCAACCTCTAAATATTACTCAATGTTCCTAAAATTTGCCAGATATTCTTTTTATATGAATAGAAATCAAGGCATGGGCAAAGTAAAAAGAAAATGTAATATTGTAATTTTAACCCTATAATATGAAACACCCTAGCGTACATATTCAATTCTTCAAATTTTTAATTATCTCCATAATTAGTTATTGAAGTAGCTGTCGTTCTTTTGAATAGATCGATATAGAGGATCTGGAAAAGTCAAAATTTTGAACCCGCTTTTCCGCGAAATATGGAATAATGCGCCCTCTGCGTTTAATAGATTGTTTAAATGTGGTATCACACTAAATATATGTAGAATTTAAGCCAAATCGATAACTCGAACCTTGTGCATTTCCTTCATTAGTTCTACAATTCAATTGTCCAGTTATGAATTCAGTGCAGTGTTATATATGTTTATTCGTTATCTACGAATATTTATTATGATCCACATTTAAAGTTTTAATGGTAAATCTATACCTCGAATTTGCCATATAATTATGTATTTACACATAATGTTAACTTTTTCCTTATACCACTTTTAGATTACATTGTACACACTTGTGATACTGCAAATATATACTATTATTATCATTATTCTTTTTATTATTAAAGTTCAACGTTTCATAAGTTCCATAACGAACTTAAAAACTAAGAACAAAATTTACAAGAGCAAAACAATCAGCTGCTATATCTGATTGTGAGTCAAAACACTATGTAAACTGTTATCTCCTACACTCAATTCGAATATACATACATCTGTATGCGTAGGTATAAGATAAGGGATATAATAGATGTATAAGTTTTTATAATTAATTACAAATGTGTATATGTACACTAAACATTACCTCTATAATAATTTTTGTCATTTAATTGAAATCCGAAATCAGTTATTAAGAGGAGATTTTGGTTAAAACACCCGAAAAGTGACAGACTTTTTTGACTCTTCTTTTTTTTTGAAGAAACGAAAATTGATATAACATTCGTAATTTTAATATATATGTTTGTGTATGAAAAAATATTTAATATCTCTCGATTGAGTGAACTGATCGGCTTGAACCTTTGATATTATCAAACTAGATACGTTTTACTGTAGAATGAACCCAAGTCTCATCAGAAATTTATAAAATTAATATTTCTCATGGAGCCACGAAGTAAAAAGAAGACGCCAAAAATGATCCCTTAAATTTGAAGTGCTGCATTTTGTAAGTTTTCAAATTTTTTTCACTAGAGGTAGATTCATCTTCAAACTAAAACTATCTCATTTTTAACCGACTTCAAAACGCAAGGGGTTCTACATTCGGTGTATACCTATGTATGTATTATGTTTGTCCTCGAATTTCTCTGTAACTACTGGACCGATTTTCGTGAAACTTATTGCCATTTAGTTTAGCTTCAATCAACTTAGGTCATGGAGAAAAAATTATAAAAATCGGTTAAATGGTTTTGAAGTTACACTAAAAATAAGAAATCTGTTTCATTATTAGTATCCAGTCGCTTATTTTTGGAATCTTTCGTTCTTGGCAAACGGTTCTCTTTTTTTTACGAGCACCTCTTTTTGTAGTCCCGCCCATATTTTCTTAAATAAATGTAGTTATATAACTTAAATAACTAAAAAGTAAAAAATAAAAAATTTTAAATTAAAACTTTAAACAGAGGATCGAAGCTGAATAAAATCGTTTAAAAATAAATATGCACTGAAAAGTATAAAATAAGTTCCCTCAATTTTTCTTAAGTTGGCGCTAGATTTACACAGAACAAATGATGAGGCGCTGACATAAAAAAAAGAGAGTTATGACTGATCTATGAATTGGATAAGGAGGGATCTTATTCTTTGCTTTTCAGTGCATTTTTGTTTCTTTCAGGTCGGTTTAAATTTTTATAAATTAACCCTTAACTACACTGGCGGGGTACAGATGTATCCCACTGCACACAACAACGCAAATATTTCTCGCGTGGCACATGCAACATTGTCGCGCATCCATGTATTCTTCTGTTATATTTGTAATAAATGATTATCTTTCAGCTTCAGAATGCTTAACTATTACACCCAACCAAAAAAATACCAACTATGTAAGTTACAATACAGTTAAAACTCTTATCAAAATTTGGGGTACAAAACTACCTCGCGGGTGTAGTTGTGTAGCCAGATTTGGTCAGTGTAGCTAAGGGTTAAAAATAAACAGCTCAAGTCGATCGACCTACTTGTTCAACAGATATTTTAAAAATATTATTTTTCCCACCAATTTGAGGTGCAACACGCACTCGAATCAATTAGAATTCACGCAGACAGACGACATTAAATGCTTCTCCATAAGCAAAAATATAATTTAACATTTCAAATATTAATGATGCAAAACCCTCCAAATGGATATCTGTTTTAATTCCTTCAAAAAAATTCACAATAGACACTCACTTTTTGGCTATTTAAATCAGAAACTCCCTTACTGTGTTCAAATTTGATTTTTTAAATAAAACTTCCGTACTTCCCTTGTTCATACAATGATTCGAAACGCATAATGTTAAAAAAAAAACGGGGGAAGTGTAACACGCGTGGTCGTGATGACACAGTCGATCATCTTTCCTCGGTTCCTTGGCCTACGTTACGTAACAAATTGCACGACAACGGATGCTATACAGGGGAAATCTCGTAGCGATGTAAATGTAATCGAAGGGCGGTTCACCGACTGCGTACCGTGCCGCTTGTTTCTATTCGCCTCGAGCACCGCGGAATTGAATTATTAATGTTCCATTCTGGCCGTGACACGGGTATACTTGTGTATTGGGGTTCACGCGGCTGTTTACAGGGGACTTGTATAGAAACGAAGTAAGCCAGCGAAGTCTGGAAAGTTTTCTTTAAACGTGGCGCTGTTCTTCCGCGGCATATCTTGGTTTTTCAATCTCGTAACGATAATGCTAGCCATACGTAACAGATTCAAGCTTGATACATATTCATAGCATCAAATTAATCGAGTGGAATGGCAAGTAGTTATTAGGTGTAGGAAAGAGTTCTGTGCTTTTTTCGGAAGCTTTCGATCTGCATTTTAAAATTATTAAAATAAGCCCAATCTCTAAAATATTCTCCACTGTTACCAATCACTTTTCTACATCTTTCGGGCAACATACGGATTCCATCGCGGCAGAAACTTGGTGGCTTTGAAGCGATAAAAGCATCGACACATTTTCGGGCATAGTCGACTGGGTTGAAGTGTGTATCGCCGAGGTAATGTTGTAATGACCCAAATAAGTGGTAATCATTTGGAGCTTAGTCTGGAGAGTGTGCCGCGTGCGGAAGAATTTCTCAGCCCAAGCTGAAGATTACATCTTTCGTCGCTTGAGCAGCATGCGGTCGAGCGTTTTCGTGCAGCAACTTGGACTTTGCGGCTTCTCTGACCAATAAATGGTCTCCTTCTCTGCAATTCATCACTTAAATTGATCAACTGATGTCGATATCCACAATAACAGCAAATGAACGTCAACGCTGTAAACCACCGAAAGAGCAGGAGGATATCTCAGTATCAAGTTATTTTATAGAGTGTAAAATCAAAAACACAGAATTCTTTCTTACGCATAACAGATTTAGTAAAGGGATGGAGCAAAACTTGTAAAAGCAAATGCAGCATTCCCGCTTTAAATCAAAGTCGGATCAAGGGGGAGGGGGCTAGGGGTGCTGCAAACCGGGGGTCCCACATTTATGTAAAAAAATATGTGAATAAAATTTTGTTTACTACTTCTGTTTTGAAATAATTTGAAATCCCACTAAAAGTTTATTTTGAAATATCTTTTCGATATTTTTCTTTTAATATTATTTATCTTATTTACTATAAAATTTCAATTTTTGAAGATTTACCTATTTTATTGTATGTTTTATTACAAACATGAAGTTTATATCCCCCCTCCGGTTTTCAACCAATGCGGTCCTCGAAGGTTTGGTAGTTCCGGGCCCCAAAAATCTTAAGCCGACCCTGCTTTAAATGCCCGAGTTTTACCCTCGATATATGCTCAGATGTCATCCTCATCAATTTTTTTTGCTTACAGTATAAAATTTAACTTTCTATGTTTATGTTTTTCATTCAGTCTTAACGAGAGTATTACGGATGAATTGGTAACGGTTTCTAGATCAAAATGAACCTAAACATGACCTCAGTCGAACTAGTATTAATTATACGTAATTCGAATTATACAGGGTGTTCTATAAGGAAACTGACAAACTTCTTAACAGATGGGATATCATTTTGAACTACAGAGGTCATACACGCTATGGGCATATTTTTATTTGTTAAAAAATAATAATAAATATAAGATACTGCAAGGTAATAGCTACGAAGAATGAATTTTTTAACGTGGGAATTTTTAAATGCGATTTTACGTTTAAAAAAGGTTTCTCCTTACACCACGTTAAATTATTAGGCTACAAGCTGATTAAAACAATAAATATAAGAGAATTTATCGTATTGTAAGTCGCTACAGTAAAGTGTTCAAATGCAATATCTATTCGTTTGAATGTTTAAAGTGGATTAATAAATCTCTATCTGTCATAACAGGAATGAATTTCTCATAATTAAACTCTTTATTTTGTAGCATGACTACATTGTATTTTATTATTAATTTTAGTTTCGATCGATGTATTTCCGAAATACTGGATGTCGTAGAACTAATATTTGTAGTATAAATTTACGCATATATGTATATGCGTTGGTTACATTCACAATTATTTATTACAACAGTCTTTATCTATATCCTTTTATGCAATTTATATACTTTCTTGTTATATACGCATCGGTCTCATTATTGCGTATCAAAGATATTATAACAAAAATAATATCTGTAAACCAAGGAATATATGCAGTTTTGTTTCTATGGATAACCTAATGTCGGTGTAGTTGTTATTTAAATGTGTTATTTTTTTCCAGATAAAGTACACCTTTCCCATTTTTCAAGCCTTTTAAACAACTGTGGACGGTGGTATGTTATTAAACACATGTAGATCATACTAAGTTTGTGTTTAGTTTTTTAAGCAGTGTCTCATGTTGTTAAATAAGTATATTCATTATCCAGTTTTTAAATGGTAATGTGATCGTAAATGGTTGATTTGATAACAGGGTCAGAATGAGAGAAAATTTTTCTTTCAGTCACTCTACGAACTGTTACAGTATAAAGTACTGTACTATTTAAGAAAAATGACACTTGTAACTGTAAAAACAAGCTGGAGGAATATATACTGGATATGAATTTCAAAGGGCTACATGTTACTGTGTTTGAAACTGAATGAAGAGTTGAAGGACGTCATAGGATAGTTTTAATTCAATTTTCCTTTGATTAATTTAATTTAAATTCTGCCGTGTTAATTCGAAAGGGCGTATCTGGTGACAGGTGGTTCTGGGATAAATGACTTTTAATGTTTTGTCTTATGCCATCGGTATCTTATATGAATCGAATTAAGTTAAATATTAAATCTGGATAAAAAAGCATGTAAATATTTGTGACAAACCCGTCAAATATTTCATAAATTCCAATGGAGACTTTGATAGATACGCCCAAAGTCAGGCATCGAATTCACACACGTCCAAAATATAAACTGTTATATTTTCAGTTTCAATGCAGATATGGCTTTCTTATTTAATGTATATATAGGTAAACTATATTTGGCAGCAATAACTCAATTTAAGCGAAAGTTACAGATACACCCTTTCGAATTAACACGGCAGCATTGATGTCCTAAATTGGTAAAATATGTATATTTTTAAATATTCATTCTGTAGTCTATTTCAGGACAACTAACCAAATCGTAATTGAAAGATAGTGAGTAAAGGTGAAAAGCGTTCCATCCACAGTACGAAAAGAAAACAAGTTATTTTAAAAATTATTCCCTACATTATGTTCAATTTCAAAATCAGCTATCCACTAATGGTTGTTTACTTGTAACCCAATTTAAAGCGTACACTTTCTGCACACTATAAAGCAAACAAGTAGAAAAGCCCAGTACGTGGGCAGACACGAATCACCATTTGGTATCATACTTCGCGCGAATGCGATCAATATTACATTTCCAATTGTCCTACAAATTTACTATCTGTAAATAAACCATTTTTACATCAAACACAATATTGGACATTTATTATTTCGAAAATCCATTGCTCCCTTTTTACAACAAAAATGAAAACCTTCCTATTTTTTTTCCATTAGTTTTATATTATAACCTCGACTTTGTATGGTCATTTCAATCGTCGAAAAATGGGGTACAAACACATTTAAGTACTTCAAAACACACGATGAGTGTTAAAAATCAGGGTAGCCTTAGTAATATCTAGGTGTCTTTACCTAAGAGACAATTGGCTTAGGTACATGATGTTTGTCTCGAGAACAAACAGTGGTTGAGGAATGAAAATAGCATACATTCTTCAGTTTTTAGCATATTAATACTATATTTATATATCCAGTAAGCTCTTAACTTGATTGCGAAACAATATGCAAAATATATCTTCAGGAATGAATGTTGGTCCTATTTCAATGTTTTTCATGAATAATATTTTGTGTTAATTTAACGTTGACTTCTTAGAATATGTACTTTTTTCGGTACTCTTCCGTTAAGTGCATCGATTGAGTAAGATTATTAATATGTATCTGTTTATGTATAGGTAAATTCGTGTATGTTTTTGCAAATATTCATGAATTATCAAGTTTAAAGCTAAGATTGTCATTATTTTGCAGTAAACTCAAACAGAGATTGTAGACACATTAATCCATGGTTAACCCAAATGCTTGCAGTCAACAGTTTACATTTGAAGACGGATGAAGCTCGTTGGTACCATTCTGCAAATGTCTTGCAAGAAATTTCAAAAGAAGCTTAACCGTTCAACGATTCTAAAATATCTGCAATTAATTAAATCCCACGAAATTAAGTGGTTACATACACCTGTACAGCTAAAAGACATGTCAGTTTTGAATTTTTCTTAATAAACTATTATTTTCATTGATCAATTTGCCTCTACTTAAAAAAATTACCAATCAAATTAAATTCTTTATCGATTAATATGATGAAAACTAGTAATAAGAAAAATAAAGAAATTACTTTTAAAACAATCATACTTTTCTATCACTAAGACATTGTCTGCTTCATTGTTGTGTCATGATTTCCATTTAATTACATTCTCACTCAAATGTGTGTCGTCAAATGTAAGAATATTTTGTAGTTCAATGATACACTTAATATTCCTTCTCTTTCTAATGACAGTAATATTATTCTGAAGCCAGCAAATCTAAGAGTGCACTTATTATAAGCATTCTACGGAAAAGTTGAAAGGTTTGAGAATGACACCAATGGCCGAGAACGTTTCAAAAACAGAGGCACTAACATAACTGAAACTAAATTTGAAATAGAACAGATCACGTTTATTAAATATTCTCCTCAAATAAATATGATCTTCCTAGTTCTATGATTTCTCTTATTTGACATATTCTACGTCTACTTAAGCGCTGCTTGTACCAATGGAGGAACACTTACAAGCGATAATATAATTAAAAACCTCGAAGAGTGAAGAAGTTTGAAATGGAAGCCTTAAAAATCTATATCAGAAAAGCGAGCTCTGTGATGGAAAATCCCCCGAACGAGTTTCAGCGAAGATTCCCTCGCTTGAAACGTTCCAAGGGATGGAAGGTTCGATTGAAATCAATCTCGGGCAGAGAAAGATTAACGGGACCTAACAGCAACGCATGAAGCAAAGTTCATGCCTCGTCGTAATTCGATTCTCTCTGGGAGCGTAGCGTCGAAAAATAAGGGGGGGAAAAAAGAAAATCGAACAATAACGCCCGAAGGTACCAACTGTTCGTAAATAACAAGCAACGGCAGCGGCCAGTAACGAAAGCCAGCTGTTATTAGAGGAGATCAAAGAAACAAAAGCGACAGGCACCCCCGTACACGGCAATCGAAAGAGGAAAATGGAATGTTCAATTATATCCGCTTGAAATTGTATAGAAAAGCTTTTAGGATAACTATTTTATGTGCTTGCGAAACGAATGCTGGACAGATTGCGCCATTCAAAGAGAGAAACATGGATTCAGGGGAATCGGTAAACGTGGAAGGGAATAAAAGGGATTACATTGCTAGAAGAACGAGTGCTCAAAAGATTACCAATTTAACATCATATCGGATTTAATTGTGTCACCGACCATCGGCTATGATAAAATGTAATTTCATCCTGTGTCAAAATTGACACCTTCATTGCGTTTGATTGCAACTACGCCATATTTAAGCCACTTTTAATCAACTTCTATAGCCTGCAACTTGTTTGCTGCTTCTAAGAAGTACTAGTTTTACAGGTTTTGTGACTTTCAAAGATAGAGTAAGCAATCTGGGAGCCACTTAACGTTGCAATAATTTAACCCCAGAATAAGCTTTAATATTGGAATCTCATCTTGTTATGATGTAAAATCCTTAAGGGGGAATCCTATTCGTTAGGCTAAAACATAGAAAAATTTCGGATTTTTTTTTAAGAAACCAGCGATTCGATTCATCTGAAATTTGGACCATGTTTTGATGCATCTTTGAAGAAGCTGTAGGTTTTGTTTTATTAATTTTTAACCATAAATATAGTAGTTATGCATGATCGACCATCATGCCGCGCAAAATTCGTCGTCCGTTGGTGTGCATGATATTCATCTACCAGGTAATCTGAAACAGCAAAATGAAATGGCGTTTTAATTTATACATATGTAGCTTGAAATTGATGAACCAGCAAAAATCAAAAAATTTTATTGAGCAGTGTGGAGAATTTTCAAACTGAAAGGTCTGAACCTTTAATTTTTGCTATTCAAATTCTGGTTCATCAAATTGAAGCTACATATGTACAAAGTAAAACGCTGTTTCATTTTTCTGTTTCAAATTATCTGAAAGGTAAATATCATGCACACCAGCGGACGACGAGTTTTCCGCGGCGTGATGCATAACTCATATTATTAAAAATTAATAAAAAATACTGCAACTTCTTCAAGGATGTATAAAAACGTGGTCCAAATTTTAGATGAATCGAAATGTTAGTTTCTTAAAAAAAAATCTAAATTTTGCTATGTTTTTAGCCCATAAAATAGGATTCCCCCCTTAATCTACTAATTCCAAGTAAAACATGTAATTTAATGATTAGGTTGGGTCAAAGCGTTCGCTGCGTCCACCGGGCGAGGGTTAAGTGGGGTCTAAAGTAATATTTCTGAGGGTACGAACCACCCACCAAATATGTTCCTCGTCGGCTATTATAGGGCAGCACTTACACAGTTCAACATAATTTGACTTTTTTCGGACTTGTAACATTCAATAGCCGTTTCTTATAGGCTTTCGTGCCCTGAAAACGAATCCGCAAACCGTTTGTCGCCATCACCCTCAGTTTTTGAGAAAATCGATTTTGAAAAAAAACTGCAAATTTTCAACTTCGAACATCTTTTGTGTCGAAACGGTAATAGTTATTCAGTTGCTCTTTACATCAAATTCTTCTATAAACCCTCTCGAATACAACGATATAAGTTATTATTGCATTATGAACATTTATATATGTTTAAACAACGATCAAAGGGAAAAGAACAACCGAAATGTACACATTTTTGAAGATATCTTTCAATTTATTTCCAAAACTAAGGGTCTAGGAGAAAATCTGACCATTTCACGCGATGCAGCAGACATTTTTCCTTCCGAAAGCATCAACAGATGTAGTCACATTTTGTTTTCAATAAAATAGCGAAGTAATTTGGCAAAACGCGTGGTGCCGACATCTGTTTACTGGCAGAATTCCGTATCGAAATGGTTTAATTTTTCCTGCAAAGGTAAAAATTTACTTCCAGGTTATATAATAGTTTTTGAAGATGCTGATTTCAAATTTGTGGGGATTGTTGCAAACACAGAAACTGAGTTTCGCGCAAATAAACTCAATATTTCGAGATTTACAATTTCCAGATCAGCTATTTAAAATTTTGCTACAACGGCCACAATTTTTATTTCAGTACACTCAGAAACTCCTACAGTATCATTCTTACTTTTAATATACGTAACTAGTGACTGTTTTTTGCATTTTTTTGTAGATTTCAAAACATCACTTTCTTTTGCAATATTTAGACAAAGGCAACTTTACAAAAAGAATCTTTTACCATTAGTATGCTAATTACTGAAAAGTATAATTCTTCAGCTTTAATTTCCACTTTGGTTTATGTTAATAGGATGTCTGATTTTTAAGTTGTGAAGGATAACGTTACCCCGAGTCAGGCTCGGGTTAAACCGCAAGGTGGTTAAAATACCATGGTAGAGAATCGTTGAGAATTACCATAATGTGGAAGAAATATGTACCAAGAATACTAATCGGTAAATATTATTCTACTCTACATTCTACAATAACTTTCAAGGCCAACTGAAACGTAAAGACTATTTCCAATTTCATTACAAAAATAACAGTAAGCCATGGTTTGTGAAAAAAAAGGTCTTTTACGAGAGATTATAGTAGATCAGATCACCACAATCAGTTCCCGTCGTTACAACACGTACGAATTATAAACGAAGCACACATACTACTTCGTTAAAAAATGTAATCTAAAAATATAAGCATATGGGTCGCTGAAAACATCATGTTTGTACATTGCAATACTGAACTAAGGCAACAATTGTTTATTAAAAAACTGTACCAATCCGTGTAAAGCTTTATAACATTCTATTGGAGCCTTTATAACTTCTTCGAGCTCAAATATAAAAAAGACTTCCAAACAACATGCATTCCAAACATATGCATAATTTATAATTTAACTAATGGGGAATATTCTTTTGTGTTGCTTCTTGCTTTCGTGTGCTTCGCACAAAGGAAAACTACATTGTGACATAAAGATCTGCAAACTAGCAAACGAAATACTCTATGAAATAATAAACTAGAACTTTTTAAATAGATTATAGGAACCTCTCAGAAGTTTAATTATTCAACTCTATGAAATAAAAAGTACAAAAAAAATGATACGTTACGTAATCGTAGGCTAGTAGGGTTTGTCGGTTTTTAAAAACCGGGTTTAAAACCCGTTTTTTATAAATTTATAAAATTTGAAAATCGGTTTTTAAATTTAAAAAAAACGGATTTATATACTAGAATTAATATGTAAAAATGAATTACGTCGGACACAAGCATATTGTAGTAGATAACAGTTTACTGTAAAACTAATCTTCATGAGTTCATATTTTCAGAAGAATAATACTAAATGAAATAAAGATTTATAATCTATATTTTGTATGGATTTTATTTATTTTAGTTTTTTTATTTATTTGGTTTTGTATAGATAGAGTAGGCATATTTTATTTTGTTATAGTTTTGTAATTCCATAAATATTAAAATAACTGAATTTTTTTAAAATAAGTACAGATATTTATTTTCTATTTCAATTATATTTTGGGAATATTTTTAATATTTTTTAATTATTTTTAGGGAATAGAGGAATTCGAAAACCGCATTTTTTAAAAGTCGATTTTTGTATAAACCCTATATGCTAGTGTATAAAATTAAGAAATTTATAGATAGTGCATTAATTTGGCATCTGACGCGCTTACCTATATGTAATTGAAATAGATAATACCATCCTGCAACCAGTGAACAACTTAAGGGATGAAAGAAAGCATATTTCAGTGACTATAAGTAGCGTGGCTATTACTGGGATATTAAAACCCGCTTTTAGAATAGAGATTAAGACAAGAATAGAGATTAAAACGTACCAAATTCCTTACTTGAGATCATATAATTGATGAGGTGTTTAGGAGGAGCTGGAAATCTAGGGATGGTTTTAATTATCATTGAAAGCTCTCATCGAATGGCTGATTCTCCCTCAAACATACCCTAAGCTGTTTAATATCCCTTAACCCTTTTGAGCCACTTAATCTCAGCAGCAAAGAGATTTCCCAAGGCCACTATGATGAAAATCACTAATGCAAATTCAGTTAAACAGAAGACCCTTAGCCAGCTTCTGACATGCTACGATCCACAAGCCAACCAATAGTAACAACATTTTCGAGTATGTGTTTCGATTTACTCGGCTCCTTGGGAACACGTAACAGATCTTACATTCTTTTCAAGATGCAGATAACAGATATGTAGGGAAATTGATCATTTATACCAAGCAAACACAGAAATAAGTGGTAAAACACGTTCTCGTCATGAGAATAAATGGAAAGATAACGAAAGCTACATAGCTAGAAGATAACGAAAGAAAAATATTAAGAAATAGTGGTAAACAATATATATCGCGAAATAAAAAAGAAATATTTTTCAGCTAACCTTTGATAATAGCTAGTTGTCAATTTGTCATTTACCATCTAATTAAAAATTTACCATCTAATAAAATAATTTTTCCTTCAACTTGAATTCCTCTAAAATCATAAAACGGTGGCAGGTGCTTGTTTCCCACTGGACTCCTCAATTTTAGACAGGCAAAATCATTTATATCACTCTACACATTTACAGTTTGCGTATGTCACTTTTTGAAGTTTCAGAGTAATTCTGATAAAAAAAATGTCGTATCAGTAACTTATTAAGATTAACTTTAGAAATCGAAATTTAGTGTTAACACATAAGCACAAAGTTTGTTAAATCTGGAAATAAATACGTTAAATGTTGTTTTATATATTAAGCTACAAATTTTTCCAAATATTATATTACTAATAATACGGCTGCTAAACGAAAACAGTTGCATTGAATGCAGTAGATAAAAAATCTTCAAAGCAGTTAGTTAGTCAGTTAAGAATTGTTGGTTCCAAGTACGAAATATTAAAATTTACATTGACGTATGAATCTGAGACATGTTAATCATAAATGGAAGATAGAAAATTATTTGTAGTTACGGAAAATTGATATCAAATATTACTAAATCGAAAACAAATTAAAACAGCCATTATAAAATCAGTACATAAAGTTTAGTAGTAAATATTCTAATATTACTATGCAAACTAAGTAGTCAGACTTGCATTTCTGCAATAAACTTTAATCGTGACTTTCAAGATACATAGTTCAATGAAAATTCATAGTTCAATGAAACATAGTTAACAATGATGCATAATTCAATGAAAGTTTATTTTACATTCCCTTTTTAGAAAATATTTAATTTATATGAAGCAATTCTTCACTGAAGTATACGCGCCCAATTTTGTTCCTCAGAATGAGAAGGGTTAAGGTCTCAAGGATACTTATCTTTCTTTAAAGCGACTTAAAAGTCGTTAACATTTTGACATTAAATGCGGCGAAGAAAATGGGGGTAAAGATCGGGAAATTGCGGGCACCAGTCGTAACATTCGTCAACTCGCCATTTCACTAACCTGTCCTTCCTCGAATGTGCCTTAATCCTAGAAACTTTCGGCTTAATCTTCGTTTAAACTTGAACCCCCAATTTCGACCGTTCGGCTTACCAGGGATTAATGTTTTCAAACGAGCTGAAGGAACTCGAGGCATTGTAATTGAATGTTTTACGTGAGCTCCGACCGATTACATCAAGTTGAATTGGCGAATAAATTGAACGGGAGTACTACGAAAAACCTTTAAACGGAATTGTAGAAACCACGCTGCATCCTTAGTTAAAACAATAGTACTTATATTATACTTTTATAATAGTTTTGAGAAATTATCACCAAGTGGGGGGAATAAAATGAACATTCATTAAACAGAGAGATGAAACATACTCAATGTGAGGAAATGCATATAAATGTGTTACCTAGATACAATTTTCAAAGTGAATGGATTTTTTAAGTACTTTATTAGGTATATGTATTAGAAATCCAAAAGACTTTGGTTTATCTTTAAATTTTTGCCTTATTCTCCAAAGTCCTAAGATTAATTGTAAGTCAATAAATGCATTTCAATCCTTATTCATATTTTAAACGATTTTATTCAGCTTCCATCCTCTGTTTGTTTCTTGTTTCTTGTATGTTTGGTTCAAATCTGGAAACTCAATTTTAACCCACTTCCAACTATCCAATAAACTTGCAACTTTGCAGGTGTACGTAGTTTGGATGCCAATACAAAATTATGAAAAAAGAAATCGTTTAAAAACCCGGAGGGGTTTAAAAAATGACCCAGTCGTCAATAAATATACAATAACCCATAACCACAAATTCAAACGATTTGAAATCAGCCTATAACCACGAATACCGCTTACAATTAGGCAGTAAAAAGTAAATAATAAAAAAAATATATAAAAACGTTTGAGGTTAAACGATTTTATTTAAAATGCACTAAAAACTAAAAAAATATCTATAAAAACACTAAAAACTAGAAAATAAAAAAATATCAAAAAAATTTACGTTACATGATTTTATCAAAAATGCACTAAAAACCAAATAAATAACTCATTTCTTGCACTACAATTTCGATGTTGATATGTCACTTTAAATAAAATCGTGGGGCAGGATATTTCATAGCAGGATATGAATCACTTTAATACAGAAGCAAACGTCGAAATGAATTTGTTGTGAGAAAGTTTTCATTCGTATTAATGAAACAAAATACTTTAATTGCGGGATACAGATGTAATGTGACAGCAAATTGATAAACTATAGCTGATGATTCCACTTGCCAACCGATACTTCAACTTCTGATTGCACATTGTGCTCCACGATTTTACTTAAAGCGACATATCACCATCGAAATTGTAGTACAAGAAATGAGTTATTTATTTGGTTTTTAGTGCATTTTTAATAAAATCGTTTAACATAATTTTTTTACATATTTTTTCTGTAATGGTTGCATTTGAAAAAAAATTATCACAATACCGCTCTAAAAGAAACATATGTTCCCATTTAAATAAACAAAGATCAACTTCAAATATTTGAAATGCCTCAACTTAGAAAGACTCGTTTAATCCATCTTATAATCCCGATAAAACCATGTAACTTTTGTTCAACCCATATTTCGCTACAGATATTAACATTCATGTAAATCAAGGTGATAATTTTTATTGATAACTTCAACCAAGATGGTGATAAAGGATGAGAGCAAATTTCAAGGACATAGGGTAAATCAACCAGTAATTGACCGCATACCAGTGAATGACCATTAGGCAAAGAAATGTCAATTATAAACTTAAAAATATTATATGTTTATAAATGGAGTGTAGTTGCACTTTTAATATCCCATATTTTTAGTTACGCGTATTAAGCAAACATTAATAAGTACAATTCTTATTAAAAGTATTCAGTCATTTACTGCGCTTCTACACGTTTTGGATTTTATAATCGTTTTTTTTTTTTAATTACGATAAGAATAAGTAATTATTTTTATAGAAATTTCAAGAAAAATAAATTTAAATGCAATTTCAACAGTTGTTTTGTTGTTATACATAAATATATTCAAGTATTAATCTCAAAGGTTCATAAATTCAACAATTCGGTCATTCACTGGTTGGTTTACCCTACATTGCTCATAAAAACAAAAAGAGTCAAGAGTTTAATGCAAGACTTAACGAGGAAAAATGTAACCAGGGAAGTTCGACAACTAGAAAATACAAAAATATCTGAAACTTTGCAGAAATGTAGCTCAAGGAATGCTAATAACGTAACTATTTTTTGATTCCGCAATAAAACGGTCTTAAGGGTGAAAACACCCCTTTAAAAAAATGGTGGGTGTTTAGTTTTATCATGAATATCTACGAATCCGTAAACGATATAAAAAAGAAGTTAAATTCAAAATTCTATGATTTTTTACGTCCTAAAATGCAGCGAAAAAGAATTTGCGAAAAAAATTATTATTTTCAAATTTCATCCCCACCACCCTTACATTCGACAATTTTTTATCACCATGTTGTAGGATATCGAAAGCCATCCAACTTTGATTTGAACATTTTTCGATATCTTTTACGGTTTGACAGACTCAATTTCTTTGAGGGGGTGTTTTCACCCTTAGGACCGTTTTATTGCCGAATCAAAAAATAGTTACATTATTAAGGGGGTACATGGGTATTAGACCGCTAAAATGAACGGTTCCTTTTGGGTTGGATCGAAGGGCGACTAATAATTCATAGCATTTGCACATTTTACAATACTTTATTGTGGATATAACACGCATTTTAAGAGCAGGAAACCTGAAAAATATTCAAAATTAAAGGAATTACAGAGCGTCAAAGTGGGCGCTGCGCAATGCACACGTTAAAACGGCGAACACCATAAGTCGAGAACGGATTAATATTTATAGTTGAAATTTTATAATAACTGAACCTACAAAACACTCTTCTCCACAATTTTTTTCTCAATTTTTTGATCTCGAAATATCCGTGTACCCTCTTAACATCACTTAAGCTACATTTCTGCAATTTCAGATTTTTTTTAATTTTCGTGTTGCCAAACTTCCGTTGTAAGTTCCTTAGGCGAATCTTATCTAATTTATCAGCTGCCGAAGCCATCCTACGTTGAACTTGATAGAAAGCAAAAGTCATGGTGACAAGGATCACACCTTATCGTTCATAACAGCCGCTGTCTTCGCACGTTACATATTTCCATAATGGGGTAAGGTTGCAAAACAGCAAGAATGCTAAACCTCGCCTATTCGTCACTCAATTAACTCAATGTAAATTTTGTTATGCAATAAAGACGAATTAGTGTTATTATTACAAACGTTTTAAAGTAATTTTAAAGCTGACTTGGGGCACAGCTTGAAGTACTGGGCTGGCGAACAGGTTTCTCAGGATTCACGGTTGACTTTAAACTATAGTTTATGAAACATGCGCCGCGGCGGGTCGGCGTCGATGCAACGATTTCAATCGCTTTCAATCCGCTGGAGAATCCGTGGAATGATAGATTTCGAATAGTTTTAAAGGCGCTGCCCCATCGATCCATCTAGGTTGCTCGGGGAAAGTTGGCGACGAAAGAGAGGGACGCGGATCATTACTCACCGATTGGCCAAAACCTATTGGCGTTGGCTGCCTCCAAAAATCGATCGCCCTCCTTGAATAGAAAGTGATCGTCTATGAGCTGCTGCTGCGTCTGTTTATCCATCGTGGCGAGCGAGTGATAAGTCCCTTTCAGTTCATCCGTCAACGACATTAGGGCCTCTTTCACCTGCAACCGCGGAAGATTCACGGGCGTAAACAGATTAGAAAAGCCATTTCAACAGTTTGTCGTCGGATTTATACATTTTTCTCTCTGTTTCCAAGTCGCCCCGGGGAGCGTGTAAGCGTCGACAACGAAGCGGATAAAACGCGATTAGAAAAAGCAATTATCTTTCCTTGCCGGAGCCAGTGAATTTTCTACTGGCAGAAATCAATTAGCTACGCGCACATTGTGCCCTGATTTAAACACTTCCGCGGGTAAACGAGCCGCGCGGTCCGCACAGCCATTGCGAGCTGTTTTTTCGGCCGTTGACGCGCTCCGAATTAAGTCAGACGCGAACGAACCGAGAATTTTATGTGTCTCTTCTCCCCGGGCGGTAATAATAGCTGCGTGGGAAAAAAATATTTCTAGGTGGGAGTTGTTCGGTTCTCTTTTTCAGCCCCCACGGTTTTACGTTTGAATTTCGCGGGGAAAAGGAGATGGAAGTCGGAGAATATTTTACTAAAGTTTGTAAAAAATTCTGTGTGAGTTGAGTCCTATACCATGGAATTTATCAAATTCGAGAGAACGTATTATGAAATGCACGTTATTTTTTTTTTATGAGAAAACAAGTAAGTTAGAGTGAATGATTTTTACTGGCTTTATAAGAAACGGATTATTTATCTGCAAAACCTCTGATTTCCAAAAATTACTAAAATGCACTTCGGAACGAAATTGACAATTTGGAGGAAAATTATAATATATAAAATAATAAAATATGCAATTTATGAGCATACTGAAAAGTACTGAGGACTACTTGCATTACAATTTTTATCCAATCCTACATAAATTATGGTAACATTGAATGTAATTAGACACGCATTTTTTGGTTTTGAATAAAACATGCTTATAAAATTTACCTACACTTAAAGACTAAAGTAATATTTCTACTATTAACCTCAGTTAAAAAATCTTGTAGACAAAAGTAACTCAGTTGCGTATGTCGAATCAATCGGAGAAAAGAAACTTTTATTTCTCAAAATTTTGAAAATATTATCTCATCCATATTTTGTCAGCTTTATCAAGCATACAAATTTTTTTAAAACTCTTGAAAATGATATTATTCTATTTCATTGTGATTGCACATTAAAAACTCATTAATTTTGGTTTAAAATATTTTTTGATCGGGTAAATACTTTGTACTTTGAGGCAGAAAACTCCGTTGACATAGTTTTGAGATGTATTTCACTTCTTAGACCATTTCTTACTAGAACAAAAACTTACTTGGCTACTTATTTTTAATGCCCCTAAATTTATGCTAATTTCACTCGAACGAAATTCGCTGTTAGGATTTTCTTCTATCTAAAAAAAAAACGTATACAAGAAGTTGTAGATCAAGAACGCAAATTACAGAATAAATCTTCCATTTGACCTGATTTCCAAATCTAGAAAAATCAGCAAAATAAGAAATTGAAAAATTAAGATACATTTCTTTCTAATTGCGCTAGCAAAGCGCAGGCACCTTTACAATTAATTTTCTTGAAAGGAGAGCTTCACACAAAAAAAGCATTACTCTGTGCTTTTATATAATCCCATTATAAGAAATCAGTTCTTACTCGTTTTATCGTCTGTTTCAAGTTACCTTTTATATTTTAATTAGCTAAGACAGCTCAAATTATTTTCATTAAATTTTTCCCTTAAACCATCGATGCGAAAAATATACGATATTACATGGTTAAAGCAAACGTGAAATCTATACACCACTACTACAATGCAAAATGTGGATGTAAACAAGCTCGTTGATTTTTTTCTTAACCAACCCTTAACATCGTTCCCCGTAACATCGGGTGCTGTATTTAATTTATAATCCACCATTTAGGCTCTTCACCTTTTTCGCCTTTAACATTTTCTCTCGTTTAATTTGTCTTATTAATTATTTAATAATCCATAGTTAATACTTGTATTACCGCCTTTATTAAAAAATCTCTCAAACACAATGGCATGGGGCCCCTTAAATTCTCAAATAACGAATTTCACATTCGTCAACAAGATTATAAAAATAATATCCCTTAACGGTATTAAGTAGTAAAATACTTCTTTTGAAAACGGACACTAGAATGTTAAAAATGCATAATATTATCAAGAACATCGACCACTACACCCCCAGATCAACCATTCACCACTCATGCACCTATTTCTCTCTCATCAATCTGCTACTATTTAGTAACCTCATTAATTCCCTGCAATTTTAAGAAGCTCCAAAATCAAACCGCCACAACCCAGTACCTACTTGACAGCACTCCGTCAATCACTAAAAATTCTCTCCTGAAATACCTTAAATTGCCACACGAGGGATACCAGAGTACAGTAGATACACAATAAAAAGAAAATAAGCTCTCCCTAGTACTTAAGCGAATACCTGACAATACAAAAGACAGCTACCAAAACGATTCAGGAGTTTTCTCTTTCGGCAACCCGCGGCGAGCGTTAAACCCGAATTCTATCCTCCTGCAACCCCCACCCCATAGTCGACAATGGCATCAAGCAGTCCGTTCATATTATAATCGGCCCTTAAATCTTTATATACCTTTATCTCGAGGTTGATATATTGATCCGCGGTCATAGTGGGATTTAACGGATATCCCTCGATCGACCTGCCGCAGCGAATCCTCGTCGAGACCACGTACTTTCTCTCGGGATCGACATCGCCGAGCTCCTCGGGATTCCCCCAGTCCAGCTGTGGATGAACGTCGTTCGCCGTGAAATTACCATGATACTCCTCGATCACAGGATCGAAGAGAGCAGAGAAAACGGAGTACGCCTCTTGATCGGGCGCGTACAAGCCCACGTTCGAGTCGGGGTTCGTTAAACCCGACTGAATCACGTCCATCAAAGTGGAGCCATTGCGGGTCATACGTGTCTTCAGTTTGTCGAACATCTCCTGGGTTAAGTATTTCTTCAACATAGAGGTGCTATCTGTTTTCGCGAACTTGGCGTAGGCCTCCTCAAGGGCCTTCACTCTCTCATCGTTCGGATTCATGAAGGCGGGCTGCGCCGCCTCCTTCTTCTTCTTTTCGCAAGCGCACAGACGCTTATCGCACATTTTTCTTAGCGCTACACAATTTTTTCGGATTACTATCATTCAATGGTAATTAGTAGGCCGTCCTGAAAGCAATGGGCACTTTCTGAGAATTTGTGTATTTGATACGAACGTTATTTGTCTATTTGGTACAAATATTGACTTACGCGGGGATTTTCTAATAATGATGTATTATAGGTTGATGAGGGTAGATGGGGTATTTTATTTATTACAAACGTTTAAGGTGGGTGCAATGAAAAAGCGACGACAATATAGCGGAGACAAAATTTGACTTTTTCTCGGACTTGTCACATTTAATAGTCGTTTGTTTATAAGTTTTCGTGCGCTGAAAACGAATCCGCAAACCGTTCAATTTATTTCCAAAATTAAGGCTCTAGGAGAAAATCTGACTACTCCACGCGAGGCAGCAGACATTTTTCCTTCGGAAAGCATCAACAGAAGTGGAAAGTCACGTTTTCTTTTCAATACAGAAGCGAAATAGTTTGGCAAAACGTGCGCCGTTGACAGTGGTTGTCACCTGCGGCGAGCGATCCGCTGCCGCTGAGCGTCATACAATCGCTTAACGCGCGTGACTACCACTGTCGGCGCCGCACGTTTTGCCAAACTATTTCGCTTCTGTATTGAAAACAAAACGTGATTTACCACTTCTGTTGATGGTTCCCGAAGGAAAAATATCTGCTGCATCGCGTGGAATTATCAGATTTTATCCTAGACCCTTAGTTTTGGAAATAAATTGAAAGATATCTGCAAAAATGGGTACATTTCGGGTGTTCTTTTCCCTTCGATCGTTATTTAAACATATTTAAATGGTCACAATGTACTAATAACTTATATCGTTGTATTCATGAGGGTTCATAGAATAATTTGACGGAACAAGCAACCAAATAACTATTACCGTTTCGACGCAAATGATGTTAAAATTTGAAAATTTACAGTTTTCTTCAAAATCGAATTTCTCAAAAATTGAGGGTGCTGGCGAGAAACGGTTTGTGGATTCATTTTCAGCGCACGAAAACCTATAAAATACGGCTATTAAATGTTACAAGTCCAGGTGGCTGTCGAACTGTGTTATTATTAGTTTAAGAGAGGAAGTGGACAATGTGATTGAAGTATCTTTTTGAAGTCTGAAGAATTTTATAAAATGGGAGTAGAGACTTGAGTAGAATGAGAGAAAATAGAATATGTGTTAACCCTTGGCCTGTGGTGCCTGGGTCTTTTCAAACTCAAGCGTAACGTTATCAAGTGTAATGGTAGTAGGGAAAACTTCAGAAATCGAAGAAATTACTCCTCTACTGCTAGCGGCGCGAAAGTAATAGATTAAGTTAAATGTTAAGTTGGTTTAAGACTAGGGTAGGTAATTAAATTAGAATTAAGTGAAGATAAGGTTAGGTTAAGTTAGATGTAATATGGGCACAAAAAGGATGAGAAATATTAGAAGAATTGCAAATTCTGGAATGGTCACCCGTATTCTGAGAGGAGAAGGATAACTATCTAATCATCTACTTCTCTATTGCTCTAACAAGGGAACATATCGAACCCACACACGCCGATTTTGAAGTTGGGTCGAAGACATATTTTTTGGAATATCTCGAGAACAGTCCGTCGTAGAACACAGTTTCTTTAGTATGAGTTTTTTAAAGTCGAATCCAGCCCTTGCTCAGTTTTTAGAAAATTTCAGAAAATATGTTACGTTCATAGAAAATCGATTATTCTCATCCAACATGTATACCAAAAAAATCAAATTACTTATGCGATGATCTATTGCAAACGGATGATGTGTGTTAAATATTTTGATTCTGTTCGGGATTGCTACGTGATTCTCATGAAGATTGGAACTCTCAAAGATGGTCTAACAATATTGACGTACACTGCTGGCAAAAAGTTTAAAATTGCTATGAATTAGAACTGACAACATATTTTATGCACATGTATGCTGTAGACAGCTACTTTGTGAGCAACTTACGTAGGGGAAACCGGGGCAAAGCGAAATGGTGGGAGCCAAAGTGAAATATTGTTTTGTACATGCTATTCTAGTAGGTATGTCACAAAAGGAAGCCATTATCATTTGTGGAGACGGCTTGTTGGTGAAATAAATTGCTTAGAGTTTTCATTCAAAATTTTAAAATTTTATGCAAGAAATTGAGGCATTTGATGGAAAAAGGGCACATAGGCCTATGTGCCCTTTTTCCTTAAATCGTTTAAATCGACTCAGGTATATGTTATATATATCAAGAACATTACTTTTCTCGCGTTCAGATTAGCTAAATGCTGCTTTATTACGTAGCGTTACGGACGCGCTACCGTGCTGTCGTGTAATAAGTACTTTTGTTTCATAGAGGATTTTCTGTAAGCGAGAAAATATGGAAAGTGAGGCGAGTGTCGAATCCGCAAAGAAAGAAGCTAATTTAGGAAAGAAAAAATTGATTTGTAAGACAGCTAGCTGCAAAAAATCGAAGAAGTTAATACTTAAAACATAACATTTTTTGTTTATTTTTGAGCTTCATTTTGTATATTTTATTTAAGCGATGTATAAAAAATGGGCAATAAAGTACGTTAAGAAAATTATATGTAAATAACTAAAGAGGCAATTTTGTTACGAATTTACCATATTTACGGAGAAAGGGCAGATAAACCACTTGCTTAAAATTTATAAATAAAGACACATATCATTTTCAAATCATGACTTCTGTTTTCAGAACGTTTGAAGGACACGGTAACTACATCCTTAAGAAAATAGTTTTAATTGCATTACATTGTATTAAGTTATACTATAATGAAAACTTTGAAATCGATTTTCTTGAAATGGCATTTTGGCGTATGTGCCCTTTTTCAATCAAATGCCTCAATTGTTATTTCTAAAGTCAAGTAAGTAATGTGTTATTTGTATAGGTGTTATCCTTTTAGCCTATGATTGAGGTATGTTATTTCAATATATTAACAACCATTGTAACCTATAAATTGTAGGTATACGAATTTCATACATTTCTCTTCCACTGAATTCGCGGGCAAAGTGAAAGAGACAGAGAGAAATTAATCAGAGCACATATAATACAATAAATAAATTGTTTTGTGTTCTGTTCACTTTTTACTGTATTATTTCTTTTTGTGTATTTTTAACTGTATTTTATTTTTTCAATTTTGGATATTCAAAAATTATTTTTTTTTTAAATTTTCTTTCACAAACATGTTGTTACATATTTTTTAGAAGATCGTATTCAATAAAAATATTTGGTTTTCCCTGCCTTTATAATTTTTACTCATTTCTAAAAATTGTAAAAGATTTTTTTAACAAATATTTGATGAAATTCTGAAGTGACAATAGAAGTGGCTTTATATTATGAATTTCAGAAAACTATGCCTGTTTCTGTTGTTTTTGTGTGTTCTTAAATCTTACGTGCCCCTTAATAACTTTGCCCCGGTTTCCCCGACATCGAGTAAGAAAATAATTATTATTTTAATTCTCAGCTACTGATTATCCCACCGCTAACCTTTCGGCGTACGGTGATGGCCGTCTGGGCGTCTCTCTATCGTTCCTCAGTCGCTTTCGTTTCTCCCCTTTCGTTTTCCCTTACCGCGCGAGTTCGTGGAGGATCCCCCGGAGCGTCGAGTTTTAATTACACATATTTTTTGTGCGAGTCGCTCTTGAGGCTTACGGTATGCGCCAGAAGGGCCCTACACGACGGCGACGTGAATATTCTGAATTTTGACGGACGCTCAACGCTTCTGGCATAGCCATCTCGACGCCGAGCGACCGCGAAATCTCGTTTCCCGTTTGTCACGAAAAAGTATTCGGCCGCTACCTTCAAGTTTCCGTCCCGGGGAAATCGTAACCGTGGACCCGTGGTTGCTTCGACATAAACCACGGCTCTTTCGTCGTGACGGTTGCGAACGTGAGTTCCAAACGAACCAGTAGCTGTAGTTTTAGTATATACAAACAGGGCGTCTTGCGATTCGAGGCATCGTAAAGGGATCAATTTTTGGAAAGAAATAAGATCCTTCCCATAGGAGACACTTTCGTGGCTCGTGGCTGGTATTGCGTATATACAGAGTGGTTGCACCAACAAAATTGTGATATAACATCCAAATATCTGAATGTAAATGAAAATATAGGAAAACAATTTTCGATTAGGGACTTCGTTTTCAAGAAAAATGATTTTGGATGTTGCAATAATAAATGTAGTAGTAGTAAACGTTTATTTATTTGCCTTTCAGCCTTAGAAAGTGTACATAAGTTCTACATTACACTTTGTAAATGGAGATAATTACAATTGTGTAATTCATAATATGTTTTTCAAGTAAGTTCCTTTTGGAATTGAGGGGTGACCCCACCCCGAAGCCAGTAACGAAAGACAAAGGTTGGGATTTATTTTGTTTCTAACAAAAATATAGGGCTTGGATTTTTCATATAGTTTTAAAGCAATCTTTATTTTGATAGAAAAAATATTTTTACGAAAAATTTTACAAAATGGAGCTGAACAAAATGGTTTCCCGGAGCACTGCAAAAAACTGGCCCACACTGAATCAACTGCGAAGGAAATACAAAAAAGATATACAAACTGGAAAATATTATCTTCCATGTAGCGTAGGATTTTTTTGATATTTCAATTATTCTTTTTTTTTACAACCATTTCAGTACAAATTTTTATGTAAAAAATTAAAGTCAATTCTTCAAATTGATATAATTTCCAAAATAATGCTAATTTTGAGAAAATCTTACGCTATTATTCCAGTTTATATATATTTAAGACTATATAAATATCCAAGCCCTATATAAATAAAAATTTATACGAGCAAAAAATCCCTAAGCTTGTCTTTTATTAGTGGCTTCAGGGTGGGTCCTCTTTAATTTATGTCCTTTCTTGCTTTCCTTGCATCTAAGATTTTCTGCATCCAGGGTGTTCCTTCTCTGTTGTCCTTTGAAAATTCTCTGATATTTATTTTGTGTCGTTTTCTCCGCCTGTGCCCGCATACTCTTCTAGTAAATGCTCTAACGTTTCTAATTTCTGATTGCATATTCTGCATTGATTTCCCCCTTCCAGTTTTCAGTACCTGCTAATTTTTTTGTTTATTTCCGCATCTAAATCTTGCTATCATTGCCTGATTTCTCACACCGTAATCTGCTGATAAATATGTTGGTCTCGTGCCTTCTCTCATCGCGTTGTATCTTTTATTATATTTTCCATGCGTTATTCTCTGAACTGCAACAATAAACATAGTACAATTGTGAATAAGATAAACCATTGTGAAGAAATAAGTTGAAATTGTAGAATAGTTTTCTTTTGATCGGGGCATTGTTTTTTCGAGAAAATTGGTTTTAATTCTTGCCTGCCCCGTTTGAAACGAAAAGTTATTCTACAATTTCGATTTATTTTTACCCAAAGATTCATCCCATCCGCAGTTGTAGAATATTTACTGGTTTACATTCTATCAATACTCAGATGTATGAACACACGAGAAATCTGCTGTCATTTTTTTTTAAAGGTAGCCACGTACGAAAAAATTGATCCCACTTTTCCTAATTATTTTCAGTTATAGAATCAATCAATTCTGTTTGTAACGTGAGTTTTAGCGTGCTCTGTATATACGAAATACCGATCTTGAGCCACAGAAATGTTTTGTGTGTGAAGTCGCTAAGAAATTCTGTCTTTCAAAAAAGTGATTAAGTAGAGACATTGGTTGTATAATTAAAAATTTAGTACCTTTAATTAGGTAGAAGGTGCTTTTTTAATTTTTACATGGTCATATTTTTTTACATACCTATAGAGCTATATACCAATCGATGCTCTTTTTTATAAGAACTATTACATATTTTTGGTGTCCGTATTTTAACTAGAATGGAGAAAAGCTGTACGATTTCCAAATATTCCTGAGTATAAAAATTTATATTAGTCAAGCATACCTTTGTAAGATATGTAATTTTGATTGTACATAAATTTAAGTTTCACAAAGTATGAAATAATTAAATTATTTAATACGAATGTAATTATAACAGTTAAATGTATTAAAGTAATTAAATGATCCCTTCCTGAATATAATTGTATCAGCCTTAGGTATGCTTATAATAACGTCTCATATATTAAAATAGAACTATACATCACGCTGATGGGAAACCACGAAATTTTCTTAAGGCGCAAGATCCACGATTAAAACTAATCCCCAATGGCTCCAACATTTTTTTACAGGAATTACTTAACATTCGTATTTAAGGAGCACACGTGAAATGCACCTACGGCATGACCGAAAAAAACTATATAGCCTGTGTGGTTTATTTGCTGCACAGGTGGAACGTACTGTACGTTACGAGATTATTATCGTACGTAATGCTGTAAGTCCCAACAGTAATAAAGCTACGTACGAAGGTACACATATCTCTGTGTCTTGAAACACGTTTAAATACGCTGCTCTACACAAAGGCCAGCAAATATTGAGCTTTTAACCGTAACATAAATTTATTCAAGACTATAAATGTCCAAATTAAATGTCCACGTACTCTCCAAAAGATTTGCTTTAATGCTCCGCCCAGGATAATTTGCAATATTTGAAACTAGAAAAGAATACAGCATTATACAAAGTGTTTCAGATATGTGGGCACAATTTCAGACGTAAAATCACACAAAAATAACGAAGCTCATAGGAACGTTTTCATAGAATATTTTAGAAATGATTACTCAAATTACACTGGGTGGACCACGTAGTTATGGGTATACGAAAAAAACTGTTTGTAGCATAGTAAACTGTTCAAAGGAGCAAATAAAATGATAGAAAAGAAATTACTCTCAAGGTTATTTTACGAAATTCCAAGGTCATTGGTATTTTTTTCAAAGAAATTCTATATTTTTTTCTACATGTTCATAAAGAATAAAAGGAAAATTTTAATGACTATAATAACATCCTATTCTGACCGTCTAAACTGAGCATATTTTATTTTAATCTGAAGATAATGGTTACGGGTCGTAGACTGAGGGTGCGGGCAGTTGCGTAGCCGAGGATCAGAGTTTAATTTAAAATTTGTTAATTACAGATGAACTGGTGCCTGGCTAACCCCCAAAGTCGCAGGAAGGTGGTTGTCGTGGGCCACCAGTTTAGGAGAGGAATTTCTTTTCTACCGTTCTTTTGCCCCTTTGAACAGTTTAGTATGCTCTAAACTGTTTCTTTATTTACCCAAAAATAACGGAGAGATTTAGGTGATTCCATTTACGTGGTCCACCCTGAATATTACTTACTTAATTTGACGAGAAATTATTTTCAAATGTATATATCCAAGTTACTCAGAAGCAAGTGGGCTTTTATAACAATGTGAGCTGCTGCTTTATTGAAGCAATTGGTCATTAGTTGTTCCTTTTTTCATTATTAAATAAATTAGTCAAAGCCACTATGTCTCAGTGCCGTCTTATCGTTTTCGGAGGCCCTGAGACGAACTTCATATGTGCCCTCTAAATTATTCTAAATTAAATAAAATACGCGAAGTGAATAAGTATTAAAGCAATTAAATAAATAAGATTAAGCGTGAGGTCCATTTCACGAAAAAGGGCCCAATTTTAAAATCCAAATTTTGGTGTATTCGTTATTTACTTTCCGTCCCAGTTGGAGGGTCCATTACAATTTTTTTTCTAGCTTTTACAAACATTTTTGTTTTAATTTTCCAATTTTGGGGGGGGGAGGGGTCCCCTGAGCTCCGGGGCCCTGAAGCTACTGTCTCTTTCGCCTCCAGATTAAGGCGGCACTGCTATGTCTTGCATGTTTCTTCTGGGATTAAAGATAACTCTACTGTGCAGTAGTCAAGATCGCAAACGATAAAGAACGCGTTGCAGCCTTAAGGGGGATTGCGCCTTGTTGGGCCAAAAGGTAGGTAATTCTTTGTGATCTTTTTGTACAAAAACGATTCAACAAATTAATTTGAGGTTTGGCAGGCTGTTTTACTATATCTTGAACTATTCTTCTGAATTTTTGTGTGACAGTTAAAAAAAGAATCAGTTAGATAATCAGGAGACAGTTAAATAATCGGATGGCCCTGGCATTGACGAAAAGTACTGTAAGGATTATCCGAAACACAAAAAGGAAAAGAGATTCTTAAACTATATGAATGTGGCTATATGTGGTAGTAGATTTATTGCCGTATCTGTTACCGTTCCTTTTTTATTTAAAGAAGTTTTCCCGATTTTGAGGCCAAACCTTTCTGAGACACAATTCAGGGCACTTCATCTTCTTCAAAAGGCTGCCATTTTAACATTATTTTATTTTTCTTAATGCATCTACCAGTATCCATAGCCATATTCATATAGTTTAAAAATATATTTTCCTTTTTGTGTTTCGGATAACTCTTATAGTATTTTTCGTCAACGCCAGGGCCACCCGATTATTTTTCAACGCTCTCTCTGTATCTGCCATGTTTTTTTTAATTGTCACAGAAAAATTCAGACCAATAGTTCAAGATACAATAAAACAGCCTGCTAAACCTCAAATTAATTTGTCGAGTAGTTTTTGTACACAAAATTCACAAAGAATTACCTATTTTTCTGCCCAACGAGGCGCAATCCTCCTTAAGGGGATACTCTAGTCACTAGAGTCTAGTGTAACTGCCCGTTTTTCAACGCCATCTTCGGACATTTGTTTAAACACAAATATTAAATAAATTATTGTTAATTTCTTTGCAAATTCATAATGTTCCAAACTTACATATTTCCAAGAAACATTTTGTATCTTCTATACCTATTCCTTTATCACATAATAAATGAAATTCTTAATTATTTTTTATGTTTTTACTTAAAAATAGACCAATTTAACATTACCACGCGTTTTATATGTGTACCGTTGCATTTTATATGTAAAAAATATTGGTATCTCTCGTTAGTTTCATATCTTTGCTTTTTGTTCCAAACTTATTGCCAGGGGTTGTATTATAAATGCTGGGACAAGGAACAGAAACTAATCGGACCTTCCCGACAGCTACTACTAAAAAACAACTTCTTTGAAAACTCCTCTGTCCGTAACCTTGCAAGACCAAACCAAGTAGCAATATCGGGGTTCAGAATTGGCCACACCAAAATATCCCATGCATATATAATGAACAAGGCAGACATCCCAATTTGTGGCACGTGCAACACCACATTAACCATCGATCGTCTTATTCTCTCCTGCAACAAATTCTCAGCCGAAAGGAAAAACTGCGAGATTGACTCCTGTATACAAAAAAATCTGACTGACCAAAAGAAGCTAACACAGCTGCTGAGATTCCTTAAAAATACCAACCTTCTTCCGGAGTTGTAACTATTGTTTCTACAGATCGAGTCGCTAATACCCAAACTTAGAGTTTGATGCGACTTAAAATAACTAAATTAAATAAATAAATAATAAAATTGTATCACAATGCCGAAAGCGAAAATTGTATAGAATACTATACATAAAGTGAATGAATAAAGCGTATTTAAAATCATCCCCTTCGACAAAAATTTCAGCGTATTGAATGTCATCCATGTTTGATCCACATTTTTTAATAACCTCGGAATATTCATATTTCCGCGTCCCCATTGTTGTCGGGTAATCCGAATGTTTCAGAATTTTGAAAGCATTCTCACTAACGTACACTCCTTCCTTTCCTTTTATTTCCTACCCAGGTATAACCTGACAATATTTTTCGAAATTAGAAGTACACGCAATGCGACACGCGGATTTATTTAACCCACCGAGTACATTGTTCAAATTGGAAATCGTTGGCCATCAGAAAAAGAAAACGACTGCTACAAAGCAAGTATCCATTCTTCGCGATTTTTGTTTCCCCGTCGCTGCCCCTTCGTTCTAGCAGCCCTTTATTTATGGCGTTTCGAATTTGTTTTGAATTTTATCCGACGAGCCGCACTTCCGACGTCGCCATTTCGATAGCGAACAACCATGAAATCCCGTTTCCGGCGCTAACTGCACGCCGTCAAAATATTTAACTGCACCCATTGGTCAAGAATTTTCGAGAGGAAATAACTGTCACGCGATCGAAACGTCCGAATTCCGAACAGATTTTCGCCGTTTTTGTTCAACCCCAGCAAAACTGTAGGGACCAACACTGGCATTTGTAATTTCACTTATAACTTAAATGTTTTGTTAAAAACTAAAATAAACCGAAGTGTACGAAATGTGATAGAAAAACGTATATGTTCAAATTGATTTTCTTGCTTTTGGTACATCTGCGTGTAACGAGACATAAATAATTTATTTTCCTAATTAGAGTTCAGTACTTTGAGTGCCGTTAAGATCGTTGGAATGGAGTCAACCCATGACAATAAAAGGAAATGTTAATTGTTTCCTGTTTAAGCAAAGAATATAAAAAAAAATTAAAAATGCGACAAATACGAACGTTACATGTATATGTTTATGTATAGTAATTAAAAATAGATATCACGTGTTTTTAATTTTTTTAAATCTTTATATCAGTTGATAAAATTATTCTTATTATTTCGCTTTCTGTGCTTTAATTTATTATAAACAAAGGAATGCTAATAGTTTTCATAAACATTACTAGTTTTCTCCCATCAACACAAATTTATCTAAATTCAACTTTATGCTTAAAAATTAATATGATTTGCGCAAATAGCGATAGAATTGGTATTGTTTAAAAAAGTAATGCGTCACATTATTATTCCAAACTAAATAGATGCTCCTGAAGATTGCATAAAAGTTCTTCCAGGAGTTGTTAAAAGAATATTAATCACTGCATAACGTTAATTTCATTTTAAAATAACTTTGGGACATTAAAATTATCGTTAAAAGACTTTTCAAATACATTAAGCTCTTGCAAGTTACTATATTCAGCAACGATCCGGTTCGAGGTTCCCCAGATATTCTTCCACCAGAAAATCGGCATTTATTTTTAAGTACCAATAACTTTCAAATGCATTCGACCATTTATTTACCGAAACTGCTTGAAAACTGGAAATGGGGGGTATGGAATAATTATTATCGATCATAATGCTCGAGCCAACAACGTTAATGTAACATTATGCGATATTAACATCAAATTTATACAAACTGCTGTCATTTTAATGATTAAAATTGAATCCCACATCAATATCGTAAACAAATAGTATCATAAAGCAAACGAATGTGTCTAAATACATCAATTTCTTGCAGCAATGTAACACTCGAAGCATGTAATTCCTCGAAATGACGTTCCCCCAAACATCCCAGCACCGCTCATCGAAAAATCAGGTAAATTTTCGTCGCTTTCCATTTATCATACCCATCCCGGCGTTTTCTCCGCGGGTTATCTCAGACGTGGGCTAAACAAAAGGAGAAACGTGGTCTCGAAACCCGCCATTAACTGCACAGTTCGCAGGGATCCAAAGAGTTGACGGTGCCAATGGAACGCTCTTAGGGAAACGCAAATGTTCCCTCTCTTCGAAACATTTCCAATTTACGGTACAATTTTCATCGGACGTCTTTTATACAGACGCACCATGCAGCTCGATACCCGGCCGATATTCTACCTTTCATTCGAACGCCCAAAGATCGCTAACAAACGGTCATGAAATTCTATTTCCATCGCCATCAGCTTAGGGGCCGCTCTTAAATTACGTAAAAGTAATTTTGGCGATTTCTTACCCCCTCTCTCCCTCAGCATAAGAATTCGAAAGATTTGATGTTGCAACCCCCTAACTCCCTTCGTTACGTAATATTTTTTACATTTTATTTTATTAAAATTCTTTTAAAGATTCGTATAATTCATTTAACTCGGTTCCGTGTGTGCGATGAAACCTCGTTTTTTAGGCTGTTTATATTGAAAATTAGGTTTAAAAAATATTACGTAAGACACTACCTGACCAGAGTTGGGCATAAAAAAATATTTAAAATAACGGGACAAGTAAAAATTACTTTAACTTTAGATTATTTGGCGAATAAAGTTAATTTTTTATTCGAGGAGAACTTACTTGACAAATAAAATTAATTTTTTTATTCGTCAGGGGTTTCAACTTCAGCGTCGAATATTTTTTCCTAGTTTAACTTTAACTTTATTCGACGTCAAATAATTTTCTGACGAATAAAAAAATTAACTTTATTCCGAATAATAAAGTTAACTCGAGTCAACTTTATGCGATATATGACGAATAATTTTATTAACTTTTTTTCGTTATTCGAAATTTTATTTAAATAAAAATTCGCGATCCCCTCCCCTGCCTCCAAAAATGTCTTACGTAAGTTATGGACGACCACTTAATACGAGGGCTACAGATGTTTGAACTGGGAGCGGTGCGGTTCGAAAGAACGAGGCCAAGCATTTACCCGTGGCTGCATCAAATGATTGTGCTTCAATGTTTTCATTTGGTTCCATTCCGATTTTCTGTTGTTAATATCGCGATGGATCGACCGTCGGTCATGGGAGCTGGCTTAGAATCAATTGAAATTTCCGATACATATGTCGACACACGCTTGCAAACTGGATTATTAACGTGACCATTAACTTTGGCGATGCCAACGATTGCACAGATTGTCCCTTTGACTGAAAAATCGCGGCAGCTTGTTGAAAGGCCGCTGGCGGCGTAAGCTTGCCCATCTCTATTCCATTTGAAACCAAACCGAAAATTTGTTGGAGTGGCAATTCTCAGCCCTGTCGTCTCATTCCCTTATTCAGCATGGCAAGCTTCGAGAGCATGTGGTGGCTCCCTCACGCGACGTTCCTTGTATAATTATTTTTAAGCGTCATTTCATTTTGGTCTTACAATTAATTGTCCAGTGAAATTGGACGGAAATAGGGCGAACCTGGGGAATAATTCCCTGCAAGCTACATTTTTGTATGAGCCTTTAATTCGTCGTTGTAAACAATATGTTAAAAGTCTCCATCAATTCGACATTTGCTGAAAATTTTACACAGGTCAAATGTAAAATAAATAGTTTTTCGTGAATATGTCGTTATTTATCGGTTCTACGGCAAAAATAGCTATTATGAAATTTGTAGCTTAGGAAATTTTCTATAAAAACGGTTGTATGAGTTTTTCTCGTAGGAGTAACTACTTTCATGTATGACGGCTTACAATTTTTCAACCCTCATACTTTTGACAAGGAGAGATCCGGAACCCAGAAATTAAAAAAATTATGAAATTTTGTGAATATGAAGGGCACGTCTACCTGCCTCCTGAGTACAACGCAACTTTGTTTGCTGTCCAAATTCAGTTTAAGAGGGCGAAATTGACCACCGAAAATGTTCCAAGTTTGTGTTATTACTCGCGAACTGTAAGAGATAGAAAAAGGTTTTCCGGAAATAGTTACTTCTTTTCATTACAACTATCATTTCGTAACTTAAAGTACTTATAGTTCGCGAGTTATAACACAAAATCGGAAAATAGCCGGATTTTCAGGAATCAATTTCTTCCCCTTAGAGTGAATTTGGGCAGCAAACAAAATTGCGTTTTACTCAGGACGACATCCCCTATATATTCGAAAAGTTTCATAATTTTTTAAATTTTCGGGGTTCAGATCTCCCCTAGTTAAAAGTATGAGGGTTGAAACTTGGTAAGCCGGCATACATGAAAATAGTTACTCCTACGAAAAAAACTCATAGAAACTTTTTGTAGACAATTTCCTGAGCTACAAATTTTATAATAATTATTTTTGCCGTAGAACCGGTAGATAACGAGATATTCACGCGAAACTATTTTTTTTTACCTTTGACCCTCTGCAAAATTGTTAGCATATGTCGGATAGCTGGGGCCATTTGATATATTGTTTAAAACGTAGTTTGCTGGAAATTATTCCACAGACAAATCCTAATTTCACTAGACTAGCGGTCCTCCTGCCACTAACGCGTTTTTACCGCTCTACGTTTTTTTTTTGTTGTATTTCTAACGGTACTAAATGAAACACCCATTTTCTCCTAAAGAATTAATGATAAGTATTTATGTTCTGTTCCTTTCTGTACATCATAAAATATTTTATATGCACGAATTTTGTTGTTCCTCTGTATGATATTATCTTTCAGATTGTTTTTCTATTGTATTTCGTATCAGATATGCCATAGTGTATGTAAACGGAGCAAAATACATATTAATCTACTTTTTACCTTCTCTTTGAGCTTTAGATTCCATTTGAAGTGGAGAACACTGGGTCTCTTGAATCTTTAAAAACGAAGACATAAAAGAAAAATTCACCATTGCCATATCTTACTGGCACTTTGGCTGTGGCCCTTTCGAAACCTGTCCTATCAACTGCCATCGTAGCGATCCCTGTTAAACTAAAGAATTTTTTATAGACAAATATTCATAGATCCTTTCCCAGAAGTCTCTAAACTCCTGTAACCACTTTTGTTAGTAACTTTGTTGTAATCATCTGCCACTTACTAGAATTTATATGGGGCCCTAGAATATACCTCGGCCAGAGTTGGGCAAATTTGGTTTCGAATAACGAATAAAGAAATCCCCAAGATTTATTCGTGAATAACGAATAACGATGTTATTCGACGAAAAATTATTCGTGTAGAACGAATGAATCTGTAGCGTTATTCGAGCCAAATTTATTCGAATAAGAATTTATTCGTTGTTCGAGAGAGCTCACCGACGAATAAATGTTACGAATAAGTAGCGTGACGGTGAGGGAAACGCTTTTCGAGATAGCGGCCGACGGGGTCGACCATTAATGACAGACTGTTTATGTCTGGTTATTACAACGAAGGGTACTCAACACAAAACGTTATTTTCGGTATCAATTGTATTCGACAATCAGGACAATTTCGTAGTAATAGTTTTTTAATTAATATGTTAACAGATTGCCTGTTTAGCGACCATCTTTTATTCCACGATTTATTCGAATACATTCTTATTCGACGATTTATTCGGATAAATTCTTATTCGAATATATTTTTATTCAAATATATTTTTATTCGAATAAATTTTTATTCGAATAAATTTTTATTCGAATAAATTTTTATTCGAATAAACTTTTATTCGTTATTCTCCAATAACTTCATTTTATTCGTAACTTTTATTGGAATATTATTCGAAACAGAATTTATTCGAAAAAATTTATTCGATATTTTATTCGAATAACGCCCAACTCTGATCTCGGCTTGTCAAAAGACTCGTTTAATAAAAGTTGAAAAAAATCTCCTTTTGTGCCGGATGGCAGGGGTGCCTAACACAAAACAGTACAGAACAGAACTGATGTGTCTCATGATGTTTATAAATTATATACTTCGGCATCTCGAAAGAACCGCTCAGTGAAAATTAAAAAATTCTCCTTTTGCGTCTGAAATGCTCCTGTCATTGGCACCACTGGAATCAAGCGCCCCTATGCTTCGCATAGACTGCATAGTACATATAAAAAATCTTCTACTTAGTCCAGACACCAAGCTATCAAAGTCTTGTACTTCTCCAATCCTCCCTGATTTCCATGAAAATACGTTCCAGCGTCTACCCCATACGTTCCACCCTATCCTTCTACCTGCTTCCTATTCCAAAATCCCTTTAAATATCACATTTCAGTCAGCCTCTACAACAGATCCACATCAAATTCGCAACAATACTGAAACTCTGTCAATTCTACGCAAGATCCGCCTAGGAAGTAAAGTCTTAATAAAATACTTCCCTTGGTAACATTTTCTGCGACACCCATGCATTTACAGCGCCGAAACTCTGTCCGTCAATTATACGTAAAATCCATCCCCAGAACTAAGCCTTCATAAACTATCTGTGCTGTGGCAACTTTTTTACAATATTCAACGATTAAGCTAAAATAAATTAATTCTAGCGGGCCTCCATTACACCCTCTACCATAAATGAATAAATAATTTCGAAAAGGGGATATGTTTTTTCACTTTTTTACATTTCCCGCTTCCTCGAGTCTTGACTCCTCGTTTTCTTCGCAAAGGTAACAAATCTTCGTGCTTTAAAGAGACCAAAAATTTTCGTCCCAGCTGGATTTCAAGGATTTTTACGAAGTTCTAACAAGTTTGTCCACAATAGAGCGAGAAAAATATCCAAAACAGGACTTCTGATCCTGATTATAACATTCATTTTATCCAAGTCCTTACCGAATTTTTTTGAAAACTAACATAAGTGTAATGAGTTTGAGTTTGTTTGTATTGAATTCCTTCGCATTGGTTTTCCAGTTCTAAGTAAAATAAAATGTTTCATACATCTACCCGTAATTTCTTAGATTCCCTGTTCGTGTATCACTTATTTCGATAAGCAGATAAGTCCATACCATAAACAATGAAATTTGACCACTTTAACAATTTTTAAAATCAATGAAATTTCGCTGAACACAAGAAGCCTAATCGAAAAATAATACAGCCGAGTTTAATGGTTCTCAGATTAATTCTATGGACATATTAAACTTCTTTTAATTTTAATTTTTTGTATTTATTTGATTTTGTATAGATAGAGTATATTTTATTTTGTTATATGTTTCTAATTCCATAAATATTAAAAAAACTGAAAATTTTTAAAATAAGTACAATTATTTATTTACTATTTTAAATATATATTTTTTGTGAACATTCGCAAACCGGTTTAAACGGTTTTTAGGGAATGGTGGAATTCGAAAACCGGTTTAAACGGTTTTTAGGGAATAGTGGAATTCGAAATCCGGTTTTTTCAAAAGTCGGTTTTTGTATAAACCCTACTCACAGTTTGCTTTAACCCGAGCACCGTTCGAGGTTCGTGGAAATATCGAAGGAAAAGGGGTGCAGCATGGGGGTGGAGCGCAGTAAAACGGAATGATCGAACCGCGATCCGTGGCGAAGATAATGTCGTTACGAGGATCCGTTCTTACCGTGGCGAACCGATCGGATTATCATCATCGTCAGCAACGTTGTTTGAATATGCCGCATCAATTTGTACCGTCGGATGTTTACTGTTATCGTTGCTCGTGATCGATCACTACAGGGGGCTGCTTGGCGTTTGGAGTGGGGAGAGGCGGTGGACGAGAGACGCGCAAACCACGCCATTTTCTGTCAAACGATCTAGCCAAGCTGTCAGTTTTTCCCTCTTTCGGTTCACGCCGAAAAAATGACCAAATTGACGTGATGCCCGTGCTAGTCGCGACAAATTATCAAGTTTACAAAGGGGAGACGTAATATGGAGAACACAAGATTGACCAGATATTATCGGGCCCAGAGTTTTGGGCCTCGTTGGCTGGTCTGTAGAAATTCGCCTCTCTTCGGCGTTTCTTGATGCACTGGCCTGAGGGCTGTTTTTCGAGCGAAAAAAACCATTCTCTGCTTTCAGATGTATCATTTTCTGCTGGCCGACAGTAAATTGAGACACGCGCTTAATTTGGGCTCGCATTGCGGGATCGTTACGTTCCTCACTTGGGTTATGGTCCTCATCATCCTTGTTTGCTCGCTCGCAGTGAGTCCTGCCCCGATGTTCTAGCAGTAGTGCTTTCTTAGTGTTTTTTTCTCGGCTAGCAATGATATTTCTGGTTGCGATATTTGCATACGTATCTGCTTACCTTTCAATGTGTGTCTGATTCGTATTTCTAACCCTGCATATAAGTTTACCTTACGTATTCTGTTTTACAAGCTGATTGTACCTTACCCAAGTTTTATTATTTATTACTGTTTTGCTTAGCCCTGTTTTATCCTTATTTTATTTACTCTTCCCGTTCAACATTATCTACTTCTTCCCCCTGTGCTTTTTTCTTCAACTTTTTCGGCCATTCATCTATTCTCTGTTAATGGGGTCGTTTTCTATACCTATTTTTAATAATTATTGCAGGAGAATTGACTCGTTTCGTCCGTAGTACATGCGATGTATAACCTAAGACATTTATTCCTTTTGTACGAGTGAAGTTTTGAAATTTTCATGATGACTATCCAATGCGGAGGATTACCTATCTGAATGACGACTTAACTCGTCTTCCCAGTTAACGGGTTACTTTCTGCAGTCCTTTCCAAAGATCCCTTGGGCATCTCTATATAATTTCCCCCTACATATTTCTGATTCTTTTTCATCTTTACACATTTCTATAAATCTTTCAATTTTTCTTTGCGTACTTTTCTTAATGCCTCCTTCCTTCACCTCGTTTTCAAATCTTATTAAACTTCTTTTATTTCGCTTTCAAATGGCTGTGTACACCCTTCATCCGCTATTACGTCTTGATTCTTGCATCTGTTTTTCTTTCCTTATCCTTTCAGTTCTATTAAGTCGAGACACAAGTAATTTGCAGTCTCTCAATTAAAATCTATTTCTATATTCGGGACATGTATCAAAAATCTCAATATAAAAGACATTTGTCACTATTTCCAATGACGGCGTGCCATTCCTCTGACAATTTACCAATTTCGTTTCTCTAGAAGTTCCGTGGCTGTATTGAAAACGACTCGCGTGCTGAATCTATGTCATTCGCATTCGAAAAATTTGCCCCTTTGAAAAGTTTTAACAAGGATCGAAATAGGTACGAATTTTCGGTTCCCAAGGATGATAACACTATCCATATAATTTTCCAATTTTCTCCACATCTGCTGGGCGAAGTCTCGTGTCATGACACAATAGAATCACAGCGTTTCGGTTCCTCAAAAATGGACCTCAAATGTGTCGTTGGTTGTTGCTGTTATGTAAAAATTCTATGGTATTTAACTTTAACTGGATAGCAATCGTCGACTGATTTACCGTCAGATTTTCTGTCTAATTATTTTCTATATGGATCACTATCTCAATAAGATATTTTCACATACGCATATGTTTTTTATAAATTTCCCATCACATATCGGATAAACGACTTCTAACGACAATGCTTTCCCGATTCCTTAAATATCCTGCAAGAACTGTCTTTCCCCAATAGTACGAAAAATGCAATTTTTTATCATCCTCCTTATTGGTTCAATTTGCACAGCATTCCAAAGTAGAATTCTTGTAGGGGAACCTGCGACAAAATGAAATACTTAAGGTCTAATAACACACAAAAATAACAGAAACAAGCATAATTTTTTACTATATTGTATTATACACTTTTGTTTTCTAAAATCCATCATACAAAAGTACTGTCACAGAATTTGATAAAATACTTGTCAAAAAACATCTTCTAAAATTTTTAAAAATAAGTCAAAATAAATAAGTCTGGAAAATCAACTATCTTTATTGAAAAAATTACAACTTGTTAGTAAAAAAATGTAAAAAAAGGACTAAAATAAAATACACTTAAAATATACAAAAAGAAATAGTACGGTAAAAACTGGTCAAAATTATAGGAAAAATATATATAGGACAAAACAATTTATTAAATTGCATTACATGTGCTCCTGATCATTTTGTCAGTTTTGAGTGAAAATAATCGGTTTCGAGAGAAAATTTCACTCTGCCCGAATTTCATATAGGGTAAATCTGGGAGACGCGGTCGACCTAATATAAAATGGCTATTAACGCGAATACAGATATTACTTATTTTATCAGAACAAACCTAATATGTTCAGAAATTTATACTGATTCAGAAAAACTGGTCGATATTTGCTTTAAGACAATATTTACTGTAAATCGGGTTGAAAACTGAAGTCATGACATCTGACCACCTCTCCCGAGGTGCCGGGAGAAATAGTTTTCGTCGTTGGCTAGGACCACTCACATAATTATTCATGGAAAAATAACAAAGAAGAAAGCAAAATTATTTGTGAGTGAATACAACTACAGATTCACTGATATTTAAGTTGTTTACGCTAAACAAGTAAAGAACACATCAAAGATAAAGCGAACTACCTACTGGCGATTAGCAAGGCAAATGAATACAAAAGTGAATAAATAAAATAAATAAACAATAATAATAATAAAATAATGATAAAAAATAAAAATATAAATAAAAATAATAATAAAAATCATAACTCGACCATCTCTCCTTTCTGCAGGGAGAGATGGTCTTCTCGTTAGTTTTGAGAGGAAGAGTTAATATAGTTAAATACTTTGGCTGCATTGTCCCTCAATATTTCTACTATCCTATTATTCCCAAACATTAAAAGAAAATAAACTTAGAAGTATATTTTAAATACGATTCTGTACACCGTTGTTTGACAAAAGAGGTTAAATGTAACCTCAGTTTACCTTTTATAGCCTGTAAGGTAAATGTCCCAGTACTTAAACATGGCCCAATAATTAAAAATCGAGAAGAAATTTTATTAATAATAACAGTTTTAACATTTAACCTCTTTTGTTTTAACATTTAACTCTCTGGCCCGACCGCGTCTCACGGATTTACCCTACCTACAATTTATGGGTTACAAAGGTTATTAATATGTTAAAATAAAGCTAATTTAACATACTCAATCATAAACTAAAAATATAACACCTATTTGTATAAGACATTACTCACCTAACTTTAAAAATAACAATTTCGTGTATAAAACTTAAAAACTTTGAATAAAGCCCTAAACCACTTCACCAAGAAGCAGCCTCACAAATGATAATGGCTCCCTTTTGTGACATACCTACTAGAATAGCATGTACAAAACTACTCTTAGTAGCATGTACAAAACAATATTTCATTTTGCCTCGCCATTTCGCTTTGCCCTGGCTTCCCCTATTATTGTATGTTATCTATTCTTTAAATTAAAAACGCACTTGTAAAAGAATGACTACTAGCCAATATACCATTCACAGTATAACGTAGTTTTGACTTGAAAGTTGAAGTTCAAATTGGAAATTACCCAAACCTCAGATTACAAGTTTCTCTATTCCTCTTCCACAATATCTTATTTCTCCAAAGAATCCTTTCCTTTCCTCTTTCCAACTATCCTCAACTCTCACCCCTCCTGTACATCCCCCCAAAAAGCTCCCGCCGATTCACTTCTACCCTGCCCTCCTTTTTAACTTATCCACAAAACTTGGGCGCGGGAAGCCCTAATTTGGTATATTTCCACGTTCTCGTTAAATGCTCCGTAATTTATCGCTTTATCGTCGCGTTAATTGCTCTGTTACTTCTCGGCTGATTAATTTGTCGAGCGAGTGGCATCGGGACGGGTTCTACCAGTTAAGAGAACATCCCTCGTAAAGTTTATCGTTATCAGGATCGCTCGTTTGCATCGTTCTTCCCTCTGTTTCTTCTTCTTTCCCACCGAACTCCGAGTTAACTGCAAGATCGGAAGTTTTACTGACGTCTAACCGAGTAGAAAGGTTAATTCAATTGGACACGAAGTTACTGGTGTATCGGAGGTCGCGCTTTATTTCACCCAGTTTCTATCGGATTCAACAACGTGTCCTTTATTTCTGAGCTGCCTAGCTCGCCCTCGATGCTCGCTTATTTTAAAAGAACACGAGATGCAAACGACCGTGTATACATCTTCGCGATCCATTCGTCATTGTCCATTTATTAATTTATCTACCGTGCGACGTCTATCGCAGAGCGAAAAAGCGACCGTTTCCAGTAAAGGGGACTTTCTCAAGCTGCAGGCGGAGGCGGAGAAGGTGCGTTCAACAAAGGCCGCAGGAACTGCGGAGTGAAAGTAGTAAGAATTATCCTTCATTTGCAGAAAATCCCGCGGAAGAAAAGCGTGGCGGACATTAGGCCAGCTTACAACTGCATTCATAAGCACGTAAGTTCGGTTTGAGCTCGAACGCCGAGACTTTTGTCTCAGCCGAAAGTGCATTCCGTTGTTTTAGTTTGAGCTTGTCACAGCTGCGGAGCCGTTGCAACAATGCGGTTAGAGTAAATGGTAAAATTGCTTTCTGATTTCCAGCTGCGGCAGACCGACGTGTTCCAGGAGAAGACGAAGAAAATGGTGGGTCCTCTATGGAATAAATGTCTCTGTCCTCGCGATAAACTTAACCGGGGTTCTTTATTTCGACAGCTCTGCAAGGAAAGTTTGGAGCTCGAGATCTTGCACAGCAGAATGAATTGTATCAACAAGCTGCTGAAACCGGAGGTACATGGGTTTTAAAAAATTAATAACGATTTTCTCGTGCTAAAACCGTCCGGCACTTTAAATTTCCGAGTTCTTCTTCCGCGAAACGGTATCCTCCTAATAATCTATTTCTAGGGAAATTAATAATCTGGTGAATAACTGGAAGCGGAGGTTTACACGCGACTTCACGTGTAATATCGCTTGCGCATTCGTTCACGGAGAATTAATTGCATTAAAGATCAATTATTCCATTACTTCCAATCGTTTAATATGAACGCAAGTTGCTGCGGAACATTTTGGTGCCGTGTTTCTTACATTTCGTGGTAAAAAGATGCAATTAACAAGTTTATCTTTCACTTGGTTAGTAGAATATTTTGGTAGTCAAATGGGTGTTGTGAGAAATCTTTTAAAGTATTATTGCAATTTAGGATTCATGAAATCTTGAATTTTCAGTATTTTGAATTTGGGATTTAGAGTTTCTGGACTTTCGAATGTGGAAGCTACAATTTTCAGAATTTTGAATTTCCTGAATGGCAGATTTCGAATGTAGAGTTTGGAAGCTATAGTTTTTAACATTTAGTACTTAGAATTTGAAATTTTTAGAATGCGAGGTGCCAAGTTTGGAATTTAGAATTTCTTAAATTAATATTAAAAAATTTGAACTAATTAAAATTTAGAGTTTTTTTAATTGTTACAATTAAGATTATGTAGAGTCCTCGTAATTTAAATTTCAAAAGGTTCGAAGTTTCACCTACAGAAGATCGTTGAGCAGATCTTACGAATTAAGCAACATTTTTTAAAATACTCATTAAATAGTGAGAAGAATATTTCGAACAAAACGAAATCATATGAAGTCGAAGAAACAGGTTCCATTCTCATATTGTACCTACCTATAAAATTCACGAACTGCTTTGCTAATAACGGGTGCCCCAAAATTTTGAATTATACTTTGGGTGAAAAAATAAACGATAAATACGGAATAAAACATTTCCATACCTCGCTTCGTGTTCGAGAAAATTGACTAACCAACGGGCAGGTGCATACGTAAGCACCAAAGTACAGTTTTGGACCCCTGAGGGGCACGCAGAGCTACGGGAAAAGCTTCCGCTTTGTGCGCTTTCGCTTACAATAAAAACTAAGCGAGTTCTGACAAAATTTTATTTGATATTTTTCACTTATTTTATATTATAAAATCACCACACTTCCGCTTATACCACCAGATACGAAACACCCTGTATAATTTACTTAATTGCAAACTAAAATTTGATTAAAAGTCCAGAATAGACTATTTCAGTGCGCCCAAACAAAGCCAAACGGCGAAAACTCATGTTATACAATCAATTAATAAATTAACACTTTGTAGGTACGCTAAAACGACACCAGACAGGGGAGTTTATTTGACGAACACCCGAACGCAGAGATTCTATATGTATTTCGTGCAATTAATGAAAATGAACTGAAAATCGTTTCTCTGATATTCTGGGCAGTTGCAGGCATAAATAATAATTAAACTGGGGTTATTGTTTGAATTAAACATAGTCGAAGTAAAATAAAGATAAAATATCTTACAATGATATCTAAATAAATTAACATAAGTCGTTGCAATTTTCACAAATCGACATAATTTACAACACAATCTAAAAGTATACGGTTCTCGAATACGAAATGTGTTAATAGTCGGGAACGTCATATCGTCTATAGTTTTATTTTTTAAAATATTGGAAATTGTATGTAATTGGCGACTATATCCATAGAAATATAAATGTATTATTCTTATATGGATATTTATTTAACACATTTTTGTGTGCATCGTATACAACTTAAAATAGATCCCATCAAAACAAAATTATGGTCCACATTGAAATTATACAATATTTGTATCAAATGCGGAAGCACGCAATCAATTTTAATTTTTTTTCCACAAAAGAAAATTACATATATAGGTATGTAAAAAGATTATATCACACTTTTGAATTATTTTTAAACGAAAAATCACCTATTTGACTGTACTCCAAGGTCCAAATTGCAATGCCAGCTTGCCTTTTAAATAAATAATACTATTATATAATCCGTTGGTAAGCAATCATGAAATATTCCTATTCCTATAAAAACAGCACTTCATTTTATATCTAACAAAGTTTGCATACGGAATACTAAGCACAATAATTTTATAACGTAGTTAATAAACTAGAACTAACCAAATCAAGTGAATATTATAAATAAGAAATTCTTCATTTTTTTTAATTCGTTAAACCAATTTCCTTTTTACCTATAGACCCACATAGGTACAAAATCTAGAGGAGATAAAACTTTGAACTCGATTATCTCGACAAACTTTGAGTAATGTCGGGGCCGGCCACATGGGGAGTGCAAGGTACCAAGGCCTCGGGGTGTACAGGGGCCTCAGAAAAAGGAGAAAAGAAGTAAAGAGAATGGGAAAAATGAAAAAAATGGGAATGAAAAATTTTTATCTGATTAAAATTAATTTAATTTTATAAACGCAGAACTTGGAAATACTACAGACACACCGCAGTTGTGCTTGTGGTGGCAATATCATGGTATGCACTATGCGAGGACTGTCAAAAACGAAATTAGAATATAATTTCTAATATAATAATATAATAATCTAATATTACTAATGATATGACAATAAAAAATTCACATATTTTAATATGTTAATGTTTATTTATTTTATTTTATTTTCTTTAGCATTGCTTTATTATCCCTTTTCCGTGAAAAGATTTTATGCTTTTTTACCGTTGCAAAATTGCTTAGAGCTCCAAAATATTTTCTGCATCCGGGTATCCCTTTATAGAGGACTAGCAAAATACTCCGCGCTTCGCTTCGGACCTAAGAGATATTAAGGACTTCATGAAAACACATTTACCCCTTTTCACCCCCTTAGGCGTTGATTAGTGTAAAATCCTGAAATTGATTTTTAGGGATATGTGTGGGAAACCTTTGTATGTAGAAACCAAGCTGATATCTCATGCGGCCTAAGAGATATTGAGAAGTCCGTGAAAACACATTTTACCCCTTTTCGCCCCCTTAGGGGTTGATTAGTGCAAAATCCTGAAATTGGTTTTTAGGTATTTGTGTGGGCAATCTTTGCGAGTAAGGACCAAGTTGATATCTAATCGGGGCTAAGAGATATTAAGGAATCCGAGAAAATACATTTTACCCCTTTAGTGGGTGCCTACGTCATGGAAACAACGTACCTTCCAAATTTCACGTTCCTAGATTAAACAGTTTGAGCTGACAGGGGAACACCGCGAACCCGGACTCACCGATTGGAATGCAACTTTGTGGGTTTTGAGAGTGACTCAAAATAAGAACAACGGTGTGTTTCATTTGGGCCCTATCGCCCTTTCAGGGGGTGAAAACTGACGTCAAAGTCAAATTGGCACTTCCACTTTTTCGTGTGTAACTCTCAAAGTACAACAGACAGAAAAAAATGTTTCAAACAAAAGTTTAATGGTGCAATAAGCGCTGCAAACTTGCGTTAACAAAATTTTGAAAAAAGTTTTTTCGGTCAGATATTTTTTTTTTAAACTCTTTTCAAAATTTTGTTAACGCAAGTTTGTAGAGCTTATTGCACCATTAAACTTTTGTTTGCAAGATTTTTTCTGTCTGTTGTACTTTGAGAGTTATACGCGGAAAAGTGGAAGTGCCAATTTGACTTTGAGGTTAGTTTTCACCCCCTTACAGGGCGGTAGGACCCAAATGAAACAAATCGTTGATCTTGTTTTGAGTCACTCTAAAAACCCACAAAGTTGCGTTCCAATCGGCGAGTCCGGGTTCGCGGTGTTCCCTTGTGAGCGTTGATGAGTCATTCAGTCAATCAGTCAGTCAGTACTTCTTCTTTTATATTGTACTTCTTTTATATATATAGGAGGACCCAAATGAAACAAATCATTGTTCTTGTTTTGAGTCACTCTAAAAACCCACAAAGTTGCGTTCCAATCGGTGAGTCCGGGTTCGCGGTGTTCCCTTGTGAGCGTTGATGAGTCATTCAGTCAATCAGTCAGTCAGTCAGTACTTCTTCTTTTATATTGTACTTCTTTTATATATATATATACCGGCCCTGAGTGATGTATTCTGCATTTAATATCACATATGCTATCCACCAATTACCCGCAGAATTTCAGCCAAGTAGCTGACCCGAGAATTGTGCACCCCCTTGTCAGATAAATCCTGCACGAAAAATGTAGGAATCCTTCGTCGTTTCGTTATCCAAAAGAATCAAACGACGCCCATTTTGAGGCACCCTGTACCCCAGCATCCGTACCCTTCACAATGGGTTCCTCTTACAATTACAGCAGCTTCCGTGGCTGCGTTCATCACATTTTTAACAAAGCGCGGTCACGCTAATAGACAGCATATATCACACAGATGAGACGTATGATGTTCATTCAACCCAACGGCGGAGGCTGGAGGGTTAAGGGGCCGGTGCTGGAGGGGGCGCGCAGAAACGTCGCGTGACAACTTAACTCCGCCATTCACCCCGTTAAACGAAATTCATCGCAAGAAGCGAGCCACCCCACTGGAGGAAAAAGCGAGATTTTACAACTGCGATAATCACGAAGTCTACGGTTGGCGGCCGCCAACCGACTGCTCGAAATTAGATTAAAACAATTAAATGCGGGCCCGACCAAAAAAGTGGCGCGATTCCCATCTTATCAATTAGGATGAACCCGCGGATGTTCGCGCGGCTCTGAGATATATCGTGATTCCAACGGGCGTATCTCGTCGTCGGGTCTAAAAAGTGTCTGGAAACTTTTCCTGCCTGAGAATGGAGGGCGGGGACCAACGTGGAACAATATTACATTTATAATTACATTTCGTCGAGCACGAATTACCGCGATATTGATGGAAAGAATATCGTTTGTTATTTAGGTGCTTTACCCTCTTTTTTTCCTTTTTCGCTCGATGACGATTCCGCTATAATAAGGAAACATGGAGATGGGGGTCTATTGAACTTTCAATTACTCGGAGGGCTGCTCGAGGAATCGAGGCATTAATGTAGAAATACAGGAATATTTCCGCCGCTGTGCTTGATAAGCTTGATTACGTTCGCAAATAAGCTATGGTAACGAAACGGAGTGATGGGATCTCTACGATGGAGAAAGAAAATTGTCGACCGTTTCCTATTCCTGCAAAAGGGGGTATTGTACTTACGTGCATACAGGGTGTGGCCGAAACGATGGTACAAGCAGGCAGGTGGTAATTCGTTATGCAAAAATAAATGAAAAGGGTGGAATAACATTTTTTCAGTCGGGGCTTAGTTTTGGGAAAAATCGATTTCGAAATTTTGATGGGCACGTGCGTGACTAAGAATTGGTAAAATGCAGTGAATCCTTGGACAAAAATAAGTCGAAATTGTGGAATAGCTTTTTTCGAATAATTTTCACAAATATCGAGTTTGAAGATCTAAAAATCAAATCCACGTACAGATCGAGTTTTTCGAGATCAAATCCCATCTGAAGAAGGTTGTTCTAGAATTTCGACTTATTTGTACGCGAGGATTCATTCAACTCACAGTTGTATTGTGTTTACTGATAAATTTTATTCCTCTCTGATCGGATGCATACACACTTAGCGATTTTTTGGAAATCAGTTTTCTCGAAAACGAAGGCTCGGGTGAAAAAATTTTATTCTACACTTTTGATGTATTTTTACCTAAGGAATCACATCCTGCCCGCTTGTATCGTTATTTCGACAGCAACACGTACGTAACTTAACTGCGAGCTCTTGGAATCATTTTGAAATGAGAAGTTAAAATGAACGGGATTACGATCTCCAACGATTTATTAAGAAAATTGAGAATATGTGTTGCAGGGTAAATCCGGGAGGCGCGGTCAACCTAATATAAAATGGCTATTAAAGCTAATACAGATATTACTTATTTTATCAGAACATGATTCAGAAAAACTAGTCAATATTTGCTTTAAGACAATATTTACTGTAAACCGGGTTGAAAACTGAACATCTGACCACCTCTCCCGAGGTGCCGGGAGAAATGGTTTTCGTCGAAAACAAGTAAAGAACACATCAAAGATAAAGCAAACTACCTACCGGCGATTAGCAAGGCAAATGAATACAAAAGTGAATAAATAAAATAAATAAACAATAATAATAATAAAATAATGATAAAAAATAAAAATATAAATAAAAATAATAACAAAATCATAACTCGACCATCTCTCCTTTCTGCAGCGAGAGATGGTCTTCTCGTTAGCTTTGAAAGGAAGAGTTAATATGGTTAAATACTTTGGCTGCATTGTCCCTCAATATTTCTACTATCTTATTATTCCCAAACATTAAAAGAAAATAAACTTAGAAGTATATTTTAAATACGATTCTGTACACCGTTGTTTGACAAAAGAGGTTAAATGTAACCTCAGTTATACTTTCATAGCCTGTAAATCTAGAAAAACACAGAAGGAACCGAAGTGACGCTATTCATTCAATTGTTTGGCTTCTAGAGAAGTAATTGGTCTTCACTTTAACGCGTTTTTACGTATAGAGTCTGGAATATAGCGACTCGACCAACTCTCCGGTCCAAACCAACTATTGGATTTCATAATTCATACAGCATTATCAATCGATTTTAGATTGAATTATCATCTGTGTATTGATTGTTTTTGAATTTACTGTTTGTAGCATTATGTGGGATCGAATCAAGGTGGGCATTTCCAATTGTTCCATTAAAAATTAATCGAAGCCTGTAACTTAACTTTAACGCTGTTATTAATGTTACTATTAACAATTTCGTTGTAATCTAAAATCAAATGAAGGTACAGTACACATTAGAAATCCAATAAAATCCTTGTTTCCATTTTTTTTAGAAAAAAGTGGTCATTTTCCATTTCTTGATTTTAAATGATCTCATGTGCTTACAGGTAATTCAGCTATGTACATTCTATTACAAAACAGCTACTTTTTGAGACTCTGAAGTTTCAGAAGATTTCAAAATCACATTTATTATTTTATTCAGAATATTCAGGTTCAAGGTCATCCCAGGGTCATGACATTCTACATTATTTGGTTTGCCTTTGAATCAATAAAAGAATATATTATGAAAAAAAAGAATACCACTTTCCATTTAAAAATATGAAGATGATCTCGAAATATTAAAACATCTGACAATGAGACTTAAAGAAAATTATATTCAGCTGCTCGATAGGCTCCATGGAATAAAACATAATATGTTTATTTTTATTATTTAATATATTATTTCAAAAATATTATTTCTCCCAAGAGGCATTTTTCGGTAACATGAAAGTTCAAGGAGTTCTTTAGATGCAAAGTTATTGTGGTTCACCCTACACACCGTGAACATCTAATGTGTTTTTTATGTTTCTCATACCAATATTACGTTTAACATAATTAACATGCTCTGTGCTCCCCGTCGCTTTTATTTTCAATGAAGATACTCCTGTTTAGAAAATGTGCTTACGTGTATGTTTCAGGCGCAAAATGAATGGCGGCAGAGCAGGCTGCCGAAAGTGTATTATCGTCCCATTAACTCACCCGCGACGAAGTAATGGCCAGCAGCGTAACAATGTAATTAACCAAAATACAAATGCGTCCAATAAATAATTACATCGACTTATTACACGCAGACGTGTCATGACTTCGCGATATTCGTGCTCACACTACCGTTCGAAAGTTGGAATATGTGTCCTCTAACGATTCTCAAATGTGTATTCACCGGGCCAAAATGTGACAAATTCTATAACACAATACCATGTTATTTAGTAAAATAACAGATTATTTTGTCAGCTTTAATGAGTTCCCATGATGAAAAGAAGGTTTTCGACTAAATTTGATGCAACACATAGGATGTCCTATTTTCATCGATTTACAGGAGTATCGTCGAAATTGTTAGAAGTATGGAAAAAAGGATATTAAACACTGGATATTATTTCTGCAGTAGTAAAAACATTTGGGACATCAAAGGTTGACATCATTTTTTTAAATAGGGTGATATGTATATTTAACATGTTCAGTAGCACGTGGTGCATTAGTGGCTTTCGAGATTTACTCTAAAGGAAGTTCGAATCGAAGAAAAAGCATATCCTTCGATTTGTTGTTGAAATAAAATGAAAAGGAGAAAAAGGGGGTTGAAACTGCTGAGAATTTAATGCATCTTTCTTGTAGGTAATTGAATATATAGTGCAATACAACCTTCTGTTGCATTGAGAACCTTAACACCCAACATATTAGCAGTATTGTAGCACCAGAAACACAAAAACATTTGCATATATATTTTTTCTTAAAAATTTATAATTTCAATTTAATTTAGAATTTTAAAATTTTAAATTTATAAAAATTTCTCTTATTAATATCCAGAACTTTCGATAATATAATACATTTAAGAAGTGTATCCTAACTTACAACAAACGTTAAAAAGAAATGCTGTATCCATTTTACGTCTAAAATTCTTCCGTCCAATAACTCCTACAAATATAGCTTTGACCTTAAATAACATTATCTGATTGTCCCTGTTTCATCTGCCTCGGAACCGAAGTCTCCCAATGGAAAATCGAGATTCGATAATTCCGTCTACTAGATCACTACTTCCAGGAATCTTTTGTTCGCTTCCAATGGTCCACATTTAAGAAACGATCGCACGTTCCATGCTCCATTTCGCCATTACGTAATACAGGGTGAGAAGAGATTCGTGGTACAACTAGATAAAGAAATAAGTCAAAAATAGGAAGTAAATTCTTTTCGTCCGATAATCTATTTTCGTGGGGCCGAAATTTACAAATCAGGCTGAGTATTAATTTTTCAAGTTACTGACGATAGTTTCTAATATAGATAGTCGTATTCTGTAAATATGTCACGAATACGGTTAGGAGCAGTGCACATTCTTTTCGCTGTTCATCATCCATTGCACGTTTTTTCAATTTATATTAGTTTCTTTATCCATCCTTTTCTGTTTTGTATCTCGTTATTATTGTGTGTGCAATAATGACATTTGTATTATTATTAAATAATCCAACAATTTGTGGTGTTGGCAGGGCTGGGGAAAATTTAAAACAGTTTCAGAAAAAATACTAAAAATTGAAATATTTCCATAAGCAAATACTGTTTGAATATACTATTTCATTTAATGCGTAAATCAAATACTATTTAAAAATACTATTTCATTTAATTCTCAAATCAAATACTATTTAAAAATACTAATTCATTTAATGCTCAAATCAAATACTATTTAAAAATACCATTTCATTTAATGTTCAAATCAAATACTATTTAAAAATACTATTCCATTAAATATTTAAATCATGAGCAAATAAGTACTACAAATTTACTATTTACCCTTGGATTCAAATACAAGAAATAGGGAATCGAAAATAGGAGAAACAAATTTCAAAATGAAACAGATCTCCCAAATGTCACTCGATATTTAATGTAAAAATAATATAAAAAGAAATATTTCTTGCACGTATTTCTAAACGCAGATGTGTATGTTTAAACACATTCTTTGTGTTGTCAGTCAGTCCGTCATTATTTGAAGTACTATTATTTGAAATATTGTTATTTGAAATAATATTTTCTTATATTTCAATGAAATACTCATTTCACAATAGTATTTCTATGAATTAGTATTAAAATATATATTTGTAATACTATTTCTTTATTTGTCAAATCCCGTATTACTCGAAGAAATAAACATATTTATTTCTGTTTGTATATTTCAAAACTCTATTTTCTCCACCCCTGGGTGTTAGTCGTGACTTCAGAAGTCCTTCCAGAATTAAACCCTTAAAGGCGACCTCCGTATCCTGTGCAGACGCCATATTGTTTGAGACAGATCGTATAAAGCACATTACTAAGGTAATGATAATTTCGTATAATTAATTCTGTTAAAATTTTGATTGGGATAATTACAATAATAACATAACACATTAATCCAATAATGGTATAGTGAAGTCAAAAGTTTGCAGCCCTCAAGGGATTTATATGTAAGTACATGTAGTACACGCGTAACCAACAAACTTGTAAAACTAATTTTCTCAAAAGCAAAGTTCCGAACGAAAAACATTTTTCTGCAATGTTTACCTATTTTTGTCAAGGAAATCACTTTCCTCCCGACTCTGCCACGAATTTCTCCTCATCCTCTGAATCCACTGAACGTGGAACGTTAAAATCGAATCTTCGCGATCAGCAGCGTATGTTGTTGGCTCCGTCGAATCAACTTCTGCGTTTACCAGCCGTGCATAATTCATTCGCGGGTTTGACGTATGTAATAATAGAAACAATGGAACAACAGGCCGCGGTAACGCGCGGCAGCAATAACTCATGGTTGTCCCTGTGCGCATAACTCCTCGGGATGGCTATCTTTTGAGACACCGGGCGTTGTGTATGTTGATTAATCAAACCGAATAATCTGGTCGAACTGGATTCAAATAATACTGCTTACCCTCCACTAACGACAGTTTCGGCCATCGCAGCGTAAACATTAATAACAGACGACATGGAGTAGATGCGATACGATAGATGTCTAATGAAACAATCGATTACAAAGATAGTTGCGGGATGACGAGTCACGCGTCCATTACTCAAACTAATTGTAAGTAGTTTTAGAATGTGAAGAATTTATGCATAGCGTGTAAAAAAATTATGTCATAGACCACACAGGTGATTCTACATCTTTGGATTGGTGGAGATTAGGGCTGGGACTATTCGAATAATTTAATATTCGAATATTTTACAAGTATTCGAATGCTACGAATAAACTTCGAATATTTGAGTATTGGAATGTTATTATTCGAATAGTATTCGAATACTTGGATATTCGAATTATATTCGCCAAATAATTGAACAACTGAAGTATTCGAATATTCGAATACCGAAAAATTCGACAAATAGTCCCAGCCCTAGTGGAGAACTGTTAAAAAGGTGCGCCACAAAATCGATCTTGCTCTCGAAATCCAGGATCCAATTTTTTTTTATTTTAATGTGTTCTACTTACTGGCAAGGTGAGAAGTGGCACAGGAACCATTGTTTGAAACATACCCAGTTCTTTTGACACATTCTCTCATTTTAGTAAGTCAAATATGGTGCAACAAAAAATTATTTCTGAATTTCAAGGTCAAGATTAATTTTGCGATATACTGTCTTAACAGAACTTCATCCATTTAGAGGTGGAGAATCACCTGTGTGCACCATGACATGTCATTTTTTTACACCCTGTAGATACAGTACCGGACAAAAGTACTGGGACACCCTTTAAAACAGAATAACTTTTTTAAAATTGGTCCAAACGATGTGATTTTCTTTTAAGAAGTTAGAAGGATTAGTTTACTAGTTGACGTGTTTCAGCGTTTCGGAAAAAAATTGTAATAATTGGTTAGCAGAGCGAAGAAAATAGTGCAGGTCGCTTTTCCAACTTTTTTATTCGAACCGGTAATGAAATTTTAAAAATCCCATTTGCAGATTTAACTAAGTTGTATAGGGACATACTCAAAATTTCATCGAAATCGCTTGATGCAGAAATAAGCGACAGGCATCTACAGACTACAATTATAGGCCGAAAACTGTGATTGCCACCACCTTTAACTGTTTGTAGCTCGTAGCTACGTTAACCGATTTCGATGAAATTTTTTAGCATGTGTACAACTTACTTAAATCTACAAACGGGATTTTTAAATTTTCAGTCCAACCGCGGATGAAAAAGTTGAAAATTGCAATTTTTCAAAACGACGAAACACGTCATCTAGTGAACAAATCCTTATAGCTTCTCAAAGAACCTCAAGTCGTTTGGATCAATTTTAAAAATGTTATTTTGTTTTAAAGGGTGTCCCAATACTTTTGTCCGGCACTGTACAGTAGTATTATTATAAATGGACAAAATATACCCAGTCAATACATTAATGAGCCCTTTCACTTACAAGCAAGGACAGTGTCAATACAGCGACGAAGGAGCTTCTTTGTATTAGGTTGTTCCTAAAGTTCTTTTCGTTTTCTTACTAGAAAACTTCGTGAACGATACAATTTCTCCATATCTCCAGAAGCACATGTTGATATTTTTCCAAATTTGCTTTGATATACTGGCAAAATTCTGTCCGAGGTGTTTTTGATGTCATTCAACGAGCTGAATCTTATTACGAAATTTTTTAGAAAAAGGAACAGGTAATAGTAAGAAGCAACGAGGTCTGGAGAGTAAGGAGAATAGGAGTAGAACCAGAGATGGTCAAAATTTTTATTTAAATAAAATTTCAAATAACTAATAAAAGTTCAAAACTAATTCGACGAACAAAGTTAATTTTTTTTTCGACGAGAATTTACCCAATGAATAAATTTTTGTCGAATAAAAAAAATAACTTTGTTCGCCAAGTAAATTCTCGTTGATTAAAAAAATTAACTTAATCGCCAAATAATCTAAAATTAAAGTAATTTTTATTTGATCCTTATTTAAATAATTTTTTTATTTAGTTAATGCACAACTCTGGGTAGAACCAGTGGCGAATTTAACGGGCGGCTGATAAGCAGTTGCCACCCGAACCCCTGCCCTGAAGACCCCTCCCCCAAGACCCCATCTTCCAAAAAAATTATGATTTTATCCAAACACTATATTTTTTTTTGATTCCCATAATTTTCATACCACACGCGCGTCAATTTATTTGTAATTCTGTTCTGCATACCAGGGTGTTCCAAAACTTTTGTCACCTGCACCTTTTTCCTTAAATCCGCCACTGGGCAAAACATCCCAATCAAATGCCATCAACTTGTTTCGAGCCGCCAAAGAAACGTGCCGCAAATGTCTTTTTTGATTCTCCATTTTTCAGAACGCACCGGAATAGACCAGGACACTGTTTCGAGCAGATAAATGCATCGTTGCCAACGGTGCATCGTTGGGAAACTAAATAAATGGCGAGCGAATAGCATATCCCTAACATCAACAAAAAACTGACCGGGCTTCGCGTTTGCCTATCGGTCGCCAAACAAATCCGAGCACACAAATTAAGAAAATAACTTTTAGGTCAACATAATACATACATAATATTGTAAAAGATTAATTTCAAATATAAAAAAATAAATTTTTGTTAGACCTTCGTATCAGGGATGATAAAATTAGAAATAATACATATTGTTATACGTTGACAATCAAAAGGTTGGAATGATTTGCCGATTTTCATTAAAATCATGTCGTGTGAAAAGCTTTCTCCGGATTCTTAATGCATACTTCCAACGATGACTGCAATGTTCTTTATTTCAACAAAACGTGATACCTCACCAACCTCACCATGCGAAAAGGCTACTTAAATTTCATTTTTTTTTTAAAAAAAAACCTACCCACTTCCCGTATTTCACAGAATGATTCGAATCCTTTGCTTTGGCCAAGTGTGAGTCGGTAGTGCGTCAGTATAAGTTTATACTTCCAGTTATGATTGAGTTCGCATGTTTAAATGAGAAAATCCATACTTAGGGACTTCCTTAATTAATTAATATGTATACTAAAAATTCATTAACACAACAAACTAGAACAGTAAATTATATTTTCTAACTATTTAGTAACATTTGATTGACGCTAGAGCAATAATACATTAGATTTTTTATTCATTTCAAATATTTTTAATTAAAAAGGAAGCCGATATCGATCGGACGACTTCAAACTTTTACTATTTGAAGCTATCTTTCACAGAAAAACATAGCGTTAGCGGTTAATATTGTACAATTAATTTATACTGAATTTATAGTCAATCAATTCAATGCAATATGCATCTTCGTAATGATTGATTCGGAATTTAGCTCTAAATGTGGATATCCGTTGATCATTATCAAAGCTATACTTGCTACAGATCTTAATCACCCATTACCTATAGCCTATCTATCTTTCAGTGACACCTGTCTATTCCATAGACATGACTATTATCGAACTTGCGATTTCTTGTGATTCTCGCACTACATTGAAACAATTAGTTTCTTAAATTAAATCCATCTAAAGTCGAATTCCAATACTTCACACGTGGCACACAAATACAAAGTGTTTAAAAAAAAATCAACACGGGTTTCAAAATCAATAATCTTGATGTAGAATACGAAAGTTTATTTTCACCTGCAAGAGGTGTCCAATGTGTCTTTTTTCCATTTGAAAATAGCACACATTTGTGAATCATGGATCAATGTGTATTTTGATACATTGCTACCTTCTATTTTATTATCTGGCTTAGTTAGTTTCCCGCCGTCCTTGTACATAAGTAAAACTACACGTCCGCCGTTTCTAACTCAGAATAGTCAGATATTGACAGCAAAGTGTAATAGAAATAACTAGCAAAATGCCCGTGCTTCGGTACGGTAGAATAATTAAAAACTTTTATATCTGTTTTTGGAAGTAATTTTTTATGTAATTCTGTAAAGTAATATTTGTATAACGAAGATTTATATATGTACATGTTCATTTACACCTACTATTCTAAAATTAAAACGCCTCAATTCAATGTACACTTAGTACGACGTGTTACAAAAGATTTGTTACCAGATTCAGATTTGACCCATTAAGGGTTGATTAGGGCGAAATTTAAAATTTGGTTTTTAGGCATTTGTGATGTTAGGTTAAAACCAAATATCCACATGAAATCGGGTCGAAGAGATTTTGAGGAATTCATGAAAACATATTTTACCTCTCTTCACCCCTTTAGGGATTGATTAGGGTAATATCCTGAAATTTGTTTCTAGGCATTTGTGTGGGTAACCTTTGTAAGTAAAAGCCAAGTTGATATCTAATCGGGCCTAAGCGATATTAAGGAGTTCGAAAAAATACATTTTACCCCTTTTCACTCCTTAGAGGTTAATTAGGACAAAATCCTGAAATTTGTTTTTAGGTATTTGTGTAAGCAAAAACCAAATTGAGATCTAATCGGGCCTAAGAGATACTAAGGAGTCCGAGAAAATACATTGAACCCCCTGTTCTCCCCTTCAGGGATGGAATTTCCAACAATTCTTCCTTAGTGGGCGCCTACTTCGTAAAAACAACGTACCTTCCAAATTTCACGTTCGTAGGTTAAACGATTTGATTTGAATCAGTCAGTCAGTCAGGAATTTTTCTTTTATCTATATATAAATCTCACTGATAAGGGAACTGAAGAACTTTAGGGGTTTATACAGTGACTGAAGACAAGAACAGTATGTTTCATTCGTGCCCAATCGCCCTTTACGAATTTGAAACCTAACCTCAAAGTTTTTAGGCACTCGCTCTTTCTCACGTATAAGTCCTAAAGGACAAGAGACAGAAAAAATTTTTTCGAACAAAGTTTAATGGTTCATTAAGCGCTGCAAACTTGTGTTAACAGAATTGTAAAAAAAAATTTTTCGTTAGGTATTTTTTTTTTTAAACTCTTTTAAAGTTTTGTTAACGCAAGTTTGCAGCGCTTAGTACACCACTAAACTTTTGTTTGAAACATTTTTTTCTGTCTCTTGTACTTTACGAGTGATACGCGACAAAGTGAGAGTGCCTATTTGACTTTGAGGTTAGTTTTCACATTCTAAAAGGGCGATTGGGCACGAATGAAGCATACCGTTATTTTCTTCTTAAGTCAGTCTATAAACCCACAAAGTTGTGAGTTCCCTTGCGAGCCGCGCATCAGTGCTAAAGACTTCTGAAATGTATTTGTCTATCAAGCAATCTTGTGAATGGCAATGTGATACAATCTTTTTTCTTATATTTCTTAAATTATTGCAACGTGTCACAAAAAACTCACATTTGTTACCGGAATAGGAAACTAGGGTAGATGTCCCAATTACCGTGCTTTGACGCCGACTTGCTGACGAAGGAATTAATTACTGACTTCTATTACTTCAATTTTGCGTGGTGAAAATTTATATTGGTGTTTTGAACTTTTCTCTTTATTAAGGCATTTTTTCGGGTTGAAAATGTTAATTTTTCACATTTTTTTAGTTGAAATAAAAATCCATATTTTTGTCCCAATTACCGTGCCCTGAAAAATGCGTTGTTCCTATTCCCGTGCCCCCAATTACCGTGCTCTTTTTTGAATAGCGTTTCCTCGATTAGGTTATGTCTTTCAACTTTGAACTGTTCAAAACATTTTTTTGCTCTACCAGAGGTGTTTTTATGTAATTTTAATATGGCCTTTTTATTACAAAAGTAAAATATGCCAATATAAATTTCTGTTCACCCATTCTGAGAAACGAAAGTAAGGTTAGGTTTAGCAGTTACAGAGGGAGCCAGTGGGCACCGAGGGTCACGGTAATAGGGACAAGCGTTAAATTCCTGTCCCAATTACCGGATTCATTTTAAAAATACGAAAACGTTTCAAAAGTGCTCATTTTGCTACTTTTTCATAAAATTTGAACCTTTTATGATATAATAAACACTTTACATAAGTGCGAATCATGATAGTTATCAATTTATTTATTACCGTTTCCGGTAAGGAGTTAGGTAAATCCATCGAAATCTTCATATGCATTTTTGACATGTTTTTTACTATGCTTTAATTGTTTAAAAATGCAACCTTCTCATTTGTAACACATATATTAATAGTTTAACTTAATTACAAAAATTTCTTTCCTTATTTATTTATGCGAGTTTTTTGTACAGCTTCTTTAAGTGTAAAGGCACGGTAATAGGGACAGAGCACGGTAATTGGGACATCTACCCTACGTTTTACACGGAGAGCACAAATTTTCGGTGCACGTCGATTTTTACTTCCTAAAGTCATAGACCCTTTTTTTAAAACACCCCGTGGATACGATAGGTAATCGCCTGGTCAAAGTCACCAGCTCAATTTACTCGTTCCAGCGCGAGTATTTGCGGTAACAATAAAAAAGAGTGTCTGCTCGGGTCACGTGAAATCGTCCTTTAAACGTTTTCGCCGGTTATTATTTATTATTCCCAACGAGATTACCGTATCCGTGAATAATATGAAATACCTGTTTGCGAAATTTATCTCACGCGTCGCGCTTTGTTTGTCCCCCACTGGACCAGTGTTTCTCAAAGCGGGTGCACCTTGGGGGCGTTTGAATTATCTAGGGGAGCAGTTAGGCATTAAGGGGAAGGCCTGGGAGCGTTAGACAAAAGAGGAGACGGCAGCGATTAGGATTTTAATAAGATGTGATCGCACATGATTACCCAACAAAGTTTATTAAGAGTGTAAAATTCTAACCGCATACGCAGATTTTCTTATATCAATAGAATATTTTTTAGGTATAACAATTATATCAACAATAATTGATTGCAACTTTAGAACGCTTGGAATAGTCGCAACACACAATGTTGCGTTGCGGTGATACAATCCTAAGCTTTGGAAGATAATCGTGTGGAAAAATTAAAATGGGACACCCTGTATATAGCATGGGGTGGTTGGAATAATTTGATACAGCTAAGAGGGCCAGTGGCCTAAAAAAGTTCGAGTAACACTGGACTGGACGAAAGTATTTCACACGAACCTCGTGCCGGTTGAAAAACCGTGACGATACGTGACCGGAAAGGGGCGCGATCAAAAACGAACCCGTACGCCTGGAACAGTTGTTTTCATACCAGACCTCGCGGTGCAGAGTCGTTTCAGACGTGGAACAGCAAAATAAAGTAAAAGAATAAAAAGATGGGCCTTCTGCTAAATCCATTGCACTCCATTTCGCGTGCAATCAGTTGAGCAACCCGATACGTTTCAGAATTGGCTGTAGAGTGTAGAAAATGCAAACTATTACAGATCAATGGCAAACAAACTATGCTTTGAAGACATCCGACGATTAAATTCAGTTTAATGCACGTGCACTTGTGAACGGGTATAAATTTAATGCCCGCAGACCATTACAGTGGAATTAATTAACCCTCGTAAAAACGGAAATTCTAGTCAGTGTGCGATGTGTGTGAAGTTAGCCCCCCCCTTTTTTTGAAAACTTAAAAAGTCTTTGTTGTACTAGTTTCTACTAGGTTTGTATCGCGCTGTACCGTTGATGAGTTTTCAAAAATTCGAAACCGTTTTTGAGAAAATGAGGAAACAAATATTCAGGCTAACCCCGAAAAGGGAGGGGGGCTATGCCTGAAAATTGATTTGTTGAATTTTTTTCGAAAACGGTTTCGAATTTTTTAAAACTCTCAACGGTACAACGCGGTAAAAGCCCAGTACAAGCTGGTACAACAAAGACTTTTTAATTTTCCACAAATTTTTTTTCAGTAGCGTGACTCGACAGTTTCCTTATTTGCATTTTTCTTGGAAACCAAAAGAGTTACACAATTTTTTCGAACGATACAACGCGGTACAAATCTAGTACAAAGTGGTACAACAAAATCTTCTCAATTTTTCACAATTTTTTTCGGTAGGGCGAATCGACACTTTCCATATTTGGATTTTTCTCGGAAACCAAAAAAGTTCAATCATTTTTGCGAACGGTACAACGCGGTGCAAACCTAGTACAAACTGGTACAACAAATTCTTCTCAATTTTTCACTATTTTTTTCGGTAGGGCGAATCGACACTTTCCATATTTGGATTTTTCTCGGAAACCAAAAGAGTTAAATAATTTTTGCGAACGGTACAACGCGGTACAAACCTAGTACAAACTGGTATAACAAAGACTTATGTTTTCAAAAAGGGGGAGCCTAACTTCACAGGCATCAGTGTGCGTAGAGAGTATACATAGTTGCTATTAGGAAATCGGTATCGATATTTAAAAGGGATTAATTGCAGTATTATAAAATACTTCAAGTGTACATTCTCTTTCGGCAGAAGTTATTTAAAAGAGGTTGTATGAGCTTTGTATGAGCCTGCGTTGTTCGAAATATATCGACTGAAATAAAATTCCTGAAAATAGTAGATGTTTGTTTCGTGGATTAGAATATAACAAAAAAAATGTGCAGTGCTATCCTTGCTTTATATTATAATGACGAGCCACACATGTGGGGTGAATCATATTCTTTAAGTAGGTTTACCTAAGTCTTAAAGAGTCTTTACATTATTAATGTAATTTTCAAGAATTCACTAATTTAAAAATACTTTATCTTCTCCTACCATTCAAATTAACACAAGTGCTTGTAACCCCTAGAAAAGTGCAACCACAAAAGGGACTGAACTATCATCCCCACGTTTCCAAGTACCTACTCATTTAGTAATCATCATGGACACGTTCTCAAATGACAAACCATATGCATAGGTGTTATCGATGAACAAACACGATGCATTCCTTCTCTTCTCAACGCATTAAAATTGCGATATGACAAACGGCGTCAATCAGTAAACGATCTGACGGACGAAGCCCATGGGCAGCATCCGTCAAACGCGAGGTGCAAAGGGGCTCGAAAGTTTCCCTGTCCAAGACGAATTACGGGCCGAGATTTCATCGGTGCGCACGCGTTGCCGCCTGCCACGGCGAGCAGAGGGGGAAGCGCCGCTATTTTCTTTTTGCACCCCCGTGCAGTTGGTCGCGGAATGTAGATGTCGCTACTAGTGCCATCGAAATACTAACCCTCGCCCACCACCATCCACCCCGCCAACACCCCCGCGCGCCTCCTGTCCCCGTCTATTTTCATTCAACCCCCTCACCCACCCACTGCCCTTTCCCTGGCCGCGGTTCGACCGCCTCTGGCGCAGAAATTGAACCACGGGCTACGTGGTGCACGAGAACAGGGTCTTTGCTCCCGTTTAATATTTCAACCAGTCCATTGGCTGCCTTGAGCATCGACATGCGCCTTGCCTTCAGCTTCGCCTCCTCGTTCTCGTTACGTCAAAGCCTGACGCTCGAAATCTTTCCTTCAACCGCCCCCTCCCTCCTCCCCGGCCCCTCCTCGCCCCCTTGATGATAATCCACTTACGGAGGAGGGTGGCGGGTGCCAGTATCGATACACACGGAAATATGAAAAAATCGATCGGACCCACCAGCGGTGGTCACCTCTTCCTCCACGCATATCGGCTTCACCGGGGGAACGACGGGCGGGCGATGTAGTTCGCCCTAGGAGATCTATATATCCGCGCATATTTTCGTTCCGACCGAACATGGGCTATGAGGCCAGCACGATAATGCGCATCCGCGCATACCCCGCGATTCCAAACGTGTTCGTTCCACGGGCCAGATTTTCCCATGCACCCCGCTTCTCTGCCCTCCCTTGCTCCTTTTCTTGCCTTCCTTTCCTTGTTTTTTTTCCCTCCCCCCTTCGTTTCGCCCGCTTGTTTTTGCCCCGCGCAGCGCCTCCAGAGACCGTTGCTTTATCCCCCCGAGGGAAGTATGGGACGATATGAGAGGGGGCGCCGGGGTAAGACGATTATTTCACTCGGCTGAGAACTAAATCTGACTGGGAGGAATTTTGTGTACCGTGGTTAACGGAGCCTCGAGTCGCGTGCACCACGCGAAAAGCGCCGAGCATTGGCATTATTATTCGTCGGCGTGTGTACATTTTCTTTTGGCTACTTTCCGGGGCGAGAGGGGGATTCGTTTCTACGCTGAAGGCCTCTCCAGCAGGGTCGTGGGACTTCTTGTATGTGCACATCGAGTGTGTGCTGTTGTCATCGAAAACTCATTTCCCTGATCGATAACTGTTTCTACGTTGCAATATATGTACTTTGCAGTTGCTGCTGGAGATACTCTTATTCGCATCGGCAAACAGCAGGTGGTTTCATAAGGCATTGACTTGCCGATACCTACTGTCGTTTTATCGTCGAGATTCTTCTTTGCCCGTGTGTAGTTGGAAGTGGTTCGTTAATGACGATTGTAATATTGTTTATGAAAGCTAAGGGAGATCAATACGCATATCAATCCAGATGCCAGAAATATACGCGCCGTCGTGTAATGCGATAGAGGTTTATAGCGAAATGTATTAACCGGCAGCTTCATTAACCCTTAATTGCCACTTGTACCAAACACTCAATTAGGCCAGTTAATTTATGCGCATACATTTCGTGCCATTCGCGCAAAACTAACAAAACATGTAACTGACATTTACGAATCACCGATCAGTACACATCTTTAAAATAAGTTCTTTGTATAACGCAGTGATGCACGACATGTCACTCATGAAGTAATTAATTTTATCACACCTTCGCCATTAAGCACGTGACACACGTGCAACTGATAATTACCAGTGGTGAGCTTGTACACGTACTCCACTGAATTTACCAAATTTCAAACTCGTTTATCTCGAAATCGTAGCATCGTGTAAAAAGGTTTTGGATTCATTTTCCTTAGAAAAAAATCTGTCCTTGCTTGCACAACGATTTCAATCCACCCCGTCAAGTTATTTCCCTCTCGGCTTGTGCTACAATTCCGCCTAAGCGGGGCTGTCGTACCACTTTAAAAAAATAAAAGCGACTTTGCCTTCTTTTGGAAAAAAAGAACAGGAAAAAATCACGCGATAAAAGAAAATGCGCCGTGCTCGTTTTATAGGCCCGCCTGAAACCGTACGAGCCGCATGCGAAACGTTTCACTTTGTTGATACAAATGGGAGAAATATTTCAAAATTTGCGATTACTTCGAGGTTTTGTATTATAATTTGAAAAATTGACTTGTACTGTGCATTAACTCTTTGCAGTGGATAATAAAGCTATTACTTTTCAGTACGAGAAGAATCATTTATTAGGCAGTATTGCATTTACGAAACAGAAATTTCATTGAAAGTTAATTGTCTCATTCGCTTCGCGCTTTAGGTACTAAATTCTTCTGGCCTGCCAAATCGTATGTTTTTTTTTCTGGAAGTACATATATTCTCCAGGTTATTGTTTTCATGATTCGTACCGCCTGAAAAGTGTTTCTGAAGATGTGAATTCTTTGAGGTAGGAATATCGTTCTTCGAAATCGTACACAGTTTTCCCATGTTTATTATAAGTTTGATTATTCCTTTCAAAATATTAACCCTTTACACCTCAACTTTTACGCTTGACATTCAACCAGATATCTTTTGCTCAATGCTATACTTATTAAAAACAGTGCACTGGAATAAGAAAAAGTACAAAATCAATAATTCATTTAATTCTGCGAATCACGAACTGCTCCACTTTCACAAGGTTTAATAATACCATCATGTAACTTTGATTTAAGCTTCAGTGTGCCTGGGAGATATATTTGGAGTGCAGAGGCTAATGCAGTCAGTTTCTAGCGTCTCTGAATCCTTTCAAAATAACCAATATTTCTGGAGTAAAATTAATTTTAGAAACCCTTGAAATGCGTACATTTGACAAAGCTTTATTTCTGTATTATTATAGTTGTCCCTCACATATACAGAAGTAGAAAGACAATTAAAAACGGAAACAATTATATCCCACCTTTGCATCGTTCACATGAAACCAACAGTCACGTGCATCCTCCACATATATCCAAAATCAGTTTCCTCAAAATCCAAAAACCCCTACAAAAGAAAGAAACACACACACACACACACATACACATATTCCCAATGTATCATTCCACCAGTAATCGCCTCGTTCCGTGTCGCGCCACATTTAAGACAGCCCGTACAAACACGTCTACGTACACACGTTCCTTTATCCACCGTTTTCGCCATTACTGACGAAGTTGCTCGCCTGAAAAGAGGGACAAGCGCGAAACCGTAATATCCATAATTTACTTGGAAATTAAAAGTGAGCACGGCGAACGGGCGGTTTCGTGGCTCTTTTAAAATTCCATCGCCGTCCCCTTCAACCCCCGAAGGCGGGCGTCGAGAGGAGGGGAGCGGGAGAGGGGGCGATTTACGCGGCGGAAATGAATATCGTGACTCGTGATCTCAGGAAATTCGGTGAAAGGAGACGAAGGGAAACGGCGATACGTGATTTCACACCGCAAACAGACTTACGCGATTACGATTACGGCCGGTGTACGGCCCGATAAGCCTTCCCCCTCCCCCTCTCCAGCTACCCTCCCCCCCCAACAGGCACAATCGATTCCACCTGGGTAGCTTGTTGTTTATGCAAGTGTCGGTTACGTTACCACGCCAATAGCCTGGTTTTCAAAGTGTCTCGGCCGCTACTGCTCCGCCGCATGGCAATAACGTATGATTATTCTGTCATGCGACTTAGCCCGGGGTAGAAACGAACCTCAGAAAGCAGGGGCGTGTGTACGTGTTCGCGTGTGTCCCTGTAACGATGCTCTTTATAGGCGCGAAACTTTTCACCAGCTTTCTCTATGATACTTATTTAAATATATATCGCGTTTCTGGCGTTTTACTGTGAAAGCTTCGTCGCGCATTGTTCGCTTTTAGAGATGCAGCGACTGACCCGAGACCCATTCAAGTACGTGGCGCGTAAAGCGATATCCTTGGGGGTGCAGGCCATTAACTGCCCCCCCCCCTGTGGAGGTGGGTCAATCTTGACCCGTATTGCGGCTTCGTTAGTAGGCGACTGATAGGATGCGACGAATATGTGTATACAATGTATTTGCACATCCCATAGGATTTACGTTATGCGTAAATTGTAAATTGTTTTTAGTTTTTATAAATATATGCAGGGCTGGATTAAGCGGGAATAGTATTTTATGGACTAAAAACATAGCAAAATTTAGGTATCTTTTTTAAGAACCTAGCATTTCGATTCATCTAAAATTTGGACCATGTTTTTATGCATCCTTGAAGAAATTGCAGTTTTTTTTAGTCATTTTTAATAATAAATATAGGAGTTATGCGTCACGCCACGCAAAACTCGCCGTCCGCTAGTGTGCATGATATTTACCTTCCAGGTAATCTGAAACAGAAAAATGAAACGGCGTTTTACTTTGTACATGTATAGCTTCAATTTGATGAAACAAAATACCGCTAAGTTCTGTACTTATTTTGTTACATAAGAAAATTGGTGCAAAATTGGATAGCAAAAATTAAAGATTCAAAAGTTTCAGTTTTAAAACTCTCGACACCGCTCAATAATTTTTTTTTGTTTTTTGCTGGTTCATCAATTTCAAGCTACATATGTATAAAATAAAACGCCGTTTCATTTTTCTGTTTCAGATTACCTGGTAGATAAATATGCACACCAACGGACGACGAATTTTGTGCAGTGTGATGGTCGATCATGCATAACTACTATATTTATGGTTAAAAATTAATAAAAGAAAGCCTGCAGCTTCTTCGAAGATGCATCAAAACATGGTCCAAATTTCAGATTAATGGAATCGCTGATTTCTTAAAAAAAAAAAACCGAAATTTTGCTATGTTTTTAGCCCAAAGAATAGGATTCCCCCCTTAACCAATACACAAAATAAGCACGTGCTTAGGACATCAGGAGAAAGGAGGTTTCTGAATTGTAAAATCTAAATTTTGTTAGAAACACTTTTTAGTCAAATTATCGAAAATACCTAAGAAATCCTGTAGGTATAAGGGGGCCTCAAAATCATTTAAGTGCTTAAAGGCCACTAAACGTCTGAATCCGTCCTTGAATATTTGCCATAATTTTTTTAATAAATTGGACATTCTTACTGCATAAATGTGTGTACTTTAGTCTGTTAGGATGAGATTTTGAAAATGTCCATTGTCTAGTGTCTAGCTAAACAAATTTTATCGTGGGTCAGAAATGACCCAGCTCCGCCCCTAGTCTCACCACCGAACCTTCCGCCATCCGACATCCGACGGTTGAATGCGTTTCTCGCAACACATTACAGGGCTGCACTTATCTGGTCACATTGCTATCCACCCCAAGGACTTAAAGTACGTTGCCCCTGCAGGGCTATAGTGGTGTCGTAAAAGTAATAGGGGGCGAAGAGGGTAGGACCCTTGAACGCCTCGCAAAGACATGTAGAGACCCCGGGGAAGTGCTCAACATACTTTTTGGGTATTAGTATTTACTTTGAGGCCCTGGGATAGGTGAACAAATAATTCAGTTTCGTAATAGGAAACGAAGAACACGTTTGATGGTTTGTGCCTCCTCGTGCCACTTCGGTGGGTCCCAGGTCCCAGGGCAGCCACTATACCTTGAAGAGATACACTGATGTCGTAAATGCAATAGGATGAGAAGTTGGTAGGGCCCCTGAGAGTCTTGCAGATACATGTAGAGACCTGAGGGATGTGTTCAGTATACTTTTTTGACATTAGTACTTCAGAGCCTGGAAGCACAGAGGAATGTGACTAAGTAAGTTCAGCCCTATAATAACGAAGAACACATGGTTAGAACCCTCGGGGGTATCGCTTTACAACAGCACTTGAGTGGGTTCCAGGTTAATCTGCAAGGCACAGTAATCTGCACTACACATAGTGCACCTGATCAACAATTGGCATCTAAATGTAATAGCTTGAATAAGAATCATTGTATAAAAATATAGTCAAACTGGGGTATAGCATTTTCTTTTAACGAGGCTTCGTTTTAGAGACAAAAATGAATTTTGATAATTCGACGGGCACGTTTACACTTGAATAAGAATCGGTTACATAAAATAAAATTTTCTGGAAAAGAACTTGGTTTCAGAAAAAAATGTTCCACTATTTTGACTCATTTCTGCACAAAGATTCATTTTATTTGCAGTTGCATTATGCTGTTGATTCTTCGTCACGTGCATGCGTCTTTTACAAATATTGAATGACATTTTCAGCGAAAACCAAGCCCCAAATCAAAATATATTATTCTATATTTTTAACTTGCCTTTTTTACGTAGAATAACCACTTTCCAGGGTTTTACTACAAGTTGCAAGGCACATTGAATACTTTTTTGTGGCAAGTGGAATATAACTTCTGTTTAAAACTAATAGAGGCTCTAAATACTAAACTATTAGATTCGATCATACGAGAAATTGGTAAACTCTTTAAGATTGTTACAATTGCACTATACTCCTAAAATATCTTTTCAACAACTCTACCATTGCACCGACCGAACAGAAAAATACTTTTTTCTCCGTAGCTAATAAGAAAATGCCACCGTTCTTTTACAGATTTATTTTGACAATTCTGTATGTACAGGAAAATTATATGATGTATTAATATGCTAAACACAGTGTGTTTTAAAAAAAATTACAAACATTCAGGGCTTGCAATTCACCTCTAAACGGATGACAAATTCTGTAGAAATACATGTTCCTATAGTAATACTTATCCAAGGGTAAGAGGTATTTCATATTTCTTGTACAACAGATATTTCACGTGCCCCTCCCCTCTTTCCCATGCAGCACACTCTCGTTGCAGCAAAGTTGCAGGATCGTTGCAGTGCAAGATTGAAATGTTGCACTGCAACGTTGTCGCAACGTTGCAGCAATATTGCTATGTCCGCTTCCTGCAACGTTTCGGGCAGTGAGGCCAAAAATATAAATAACGTTCCGTGACGGACACGAACGATACTGAATGTGTACAGAATCATAGAAGTATAAAGCCTGTATTACTTTTTTCACAGAAAATTTTTTCCTCAGAGGAGATTGGAATCGGCGACCTGTAGCGTCGTAAGCGAACACTTTACCGCCGCAGCTACAACCACTGATTGATAAGACTGTTAACATATTCGAACTTATACTCCTACCTTGCAAAACTTTAAACTCAAATTATTCAAAAACGAAGGCTCATTTTGACAAACTCCATTAGGGTTTTGTAATACTATAGGTATGTGCTACAACTTCCACCCTGTGTCATTCTACACATTAAAATATACAGGATGAGTCACCTAACATTTAAGCTTAAAATATCTCTGTGGTTTTTAATGATACGAGAAAATGTCTGAGGAAAAAAATGATTGTTAGACAAAAAGGACAACATATTATATATGGTTGAATTTGTATTTTTATTAGCTATAGCGTTACAGTAATGAAAATACGTCTTCCCATTAAAAAACCATTGATGATTTTGAAATTTCGGTAAATATAACCTTAAGAAAAAAAATCGTCTGCGTCAGAATAATTGTCTCCCCGAAGCAAACATTTTTTTCCTTAGACATTTTCTCGTATCATTAAAAGCAACGAAAATATTTTAGGTTAAACAACGTTGCGTAACATTGCAGGATCATTGCAGCAACATTACAGGAAAATTGCCGCAAAATTGCAGGGATGTTGCCGCAATATTGGCGCAACATTGCATCAACATTGTGGAAACGTTGCCAAATGTTGCCGTAACGTTGCAGAAATATTGCAGGAACGTTGCCGTGCAATATTGCAACGCAACATTGATGCAACTAGGCAGCAATAATTCTATGTCCGCCCGGTGCAATGTTGCACGGCAATGTCGCAGCAACGTTATATCGACATTGCGCTGCAACCATGCAACACTGCAAGGTTACTGCAACGATTCTGTAACGTTGCCGCCACGAAGTGTGCTGTATGGGTTTATTTAAAAACAACTTGCAGCTTTCGGTTATAAAAAAATGCAAATGTAAATAGTTTTTATTTTTTTAAGAAGACATCTTTAGGATTAATCTGGTAGAACTAATCTGTCGTAGTATCGTTTGTAAAGACGCCGATATTGATCCCATCACTATCATCAGATGTATATGTCAATAAAAAATAGTTTTAGGACATATACAGTACTGCAAATATTTAATGCATCACTCTTAAATTTCTTTAGTACGCCCAAATTTCATAGCAATACGATTGATAAAATCAGCTACACATTTTTGTGATTAATAAATTTTGCAATAATATCATCCTAATACTAATAATAAAAGAGTTATAAGAGATAACGTGTTTATTCAAGTGATGCAATAAATCTTTCTACTAGGTACTGTATTTATTCAATTCTTTATACTTGTTCCGACAAGCACTATCCAGTATAAAAGTGTGCAACCTTCCTTCTGAAACACCCTGTGGAATTATGAAACCGAGAGACCACGTGATCCTTTTCCTAAATCCAAAATTTAATATATCGTAATTTGAACTGTGGTTTCAACATCACTCCATTTAAAATTCGATCACCGACTGAACATTATGTCATCAAATTTACTGAACAATGGATTCGAACAACGGTTAACGTGGTAGAAGGGAGAAATGGTAGAATAAAACTAAATTATCGAACGAATCTTCGAAGAACAGCCTCGCCTCGTCGCGGAAACGTTTCTATAAATATATAAAGTCGGTTCATCTCAATAATTCAGCGTCCCCGTGGGGTACGTCCCGGTCAAGACGAAGGAAAAACGTTTCAGCCTCGGGATTCAGATTTCGACGTGTCGAGTCCACCCACAACAGCCTCTGCTGAAACGACCAGCATGGCTATCGGCTGGAAACGATGCGCATCAATACCATACTCCGCGACTTCAAATTAATTTGATGCACAAGTATCATTTCGCCCGTATGGAGTAGCGCTTATGGAAATTGGTGTTCCCTTTGATACGCTCGCTAAGCACTTGCTACCCCAGCCGGGTGCAGAAACCTAGAACGATTGCGTAGAACGTTTGAAAGTATGCTTCTGGGTGCTTGAAATTTCGTAAACATCCTCGAATTTCGGTATCTTGAAACTCGAGTCTTATACGTGTGCATGTATAAATTCCCGTGTTTGGTAGGAAACTACCAATCGATTCACGAAATTGCTATTCGTCTTGTATGCGATTGTGGTAAGTGTATGTTGATGCAGAGACTAGAAGCTAGAACCGATGACAGAAAATACAGGTTTTCTATTTTGTGGTATGTGTAAGTATGTACATACAGGTTTAAGGATACTATTCTGAAAACAAGGATTACTCTGCAACGAAAAATGTTTATTTTTTTTTTAATAAAATATTGATATTGACTCGAGACGCTGTCAAGTGATGACAGTCCAAAGGAGAATCAATAAATCAGTGATTCCCAACCTGTGGGTCGCCAAGTGTTTTCTGGGTGGTCGCCACGGTTATTTTTAAATAACGATTTTTAGCACTTATTTATTTTGATGTGGTTACATTGCCATATTCTATAGATTATTTAACACTGATTTTTCGTAAATGTAAGAAAGGAAATATTTATCTTACCTTATATGAAGGGGTGGAGGGGGTCGGAATTTATTCGAATATTATAAAAGGGGATCGCAACTCAAAAAGGGTTGGGAACACTGCAATAAATGATAGTAGGTAGAATATTTGTTTTCAATGCAATCGCAACGCTGTTCTCTGCTATAACTATTCGGTTTCGAAGAGGAATTCCACGCTCTACTAGTGCCAGGAATCCTTGTAGGATCATTTGATTTTATTCTGCCCTAAGGGCTTTCACCTAGTCATACGGCCGAAAAGAGGAGAATGTTTGTGAACATTTTTTTAAAAAATCACGCGAAAACATCAGGATTTCAACTTTAAATAACCGCCATTTTGTTTTAAATTAATATTAATATTTAACATTAATATACTAGCGAAATCTTTTTAGTTCTTTGATTTTAGATAATCTGGTTCCGAATGGCAGTGCTCACCGCAAAACCAAATTTTTAGAAAGGCTCTTTGCACAGTGGTTGTTAAGTTATTAGAAACGTAAATATTTTTCTATGAAAAAATTACCAAATGTTCTTTAAATGTTGCTCTTTTAAGTGCAAAATATTCTGTAAAAATATATGCTTCCGCTTTTTCAAAAAATATTCACAAACATTCGCCTCTTTCCGGCCGCCTGACTAGGTATAACACCTTAAGCCTCGTTCTTATTAGTCAAATTACTTGACTTCAAGTCGCTTGGATTCAAGTAACTTGACTTTAAATTTGTATTCAGTAGTGTCAGTTACCTTCAAGTTACATTTAAGATTACTTGAAACAAGTTAATATCTAAAAGCGCGTCAATGGAGGCGGTGTTTGCTGAATTATGTGTAATAAGGAACGAAATTACGAATGAGTTCTTAAAAATGTTAAAAAAAAATAATTGAGAGGAAACGGTCATTACTACACCTACTCTTGGTCGTTGTTTTATGATTATTTACCTCACTTTTCAAAAACAATAGACAGTCAGCTTACTTCAAGTGACTTCTATGGTGTGGCGCATTGCCTATCGGTACGCGCGTACTACGAACCTCTTTATAGTAAAACGCTATTATCTAAAAAATGATTGCAAGCACAAAGAAATTATATATACAGTAATTGTAGAAAATTGAATGCTCTTTTAATATTATTTGACCAAAAATTCGATAAGGCTTACGATTTTTGAGAAATTCTTTAAATCCAAACCATTGATGAGTTCTAAACTTTAAGGACTGGTCACCACCCTTTCCTGTTGTCCGGTTGCAATAAACTATTTTAGGGATTATTTTTTTATGAAAACGAACCATACCAGACCGTGAGAGCAAAAGAAATCAGTTACTGAAAAATAAGGGCCATCCTAGTTGACACCTTTCAAGCTGTATTTCAAACCAAGTAAAAGTTCAAAAATAAAGGACTCTCTACTTCGTTTAAAACTTGAAAGAAATTTAAAAGGATATTTCAAGTCAAGTGAATAACAGGTTCGCATTAGTAAAGTAGTTTCAAGTTACCTACTTGAATTCCAGCGACTTGAAGTCAAGTAACTTGACTAATCTAAACCTAATTTTAGGTATGTAGGGGAGACTGAGGCTAGATGTGACATGAGCAGGTTGTTACATAGCAGTTTAAATTTTTGTCGTTTAGGCTATCACTTTGAAGATGAAGTGGCTGATGTGTTTCAACCATACACAGTTGTGTATGGTGTTTTTTTGTAGTCGGTTCACGCGTTGCCACGTTATCAGTTTTTTGTCTTTTCGGTACTAATAGTAACTTTCCTCTTTCTACTTCAATCTTTTTTACCGAACAGTCAGGTAAATGTGTGTAAATTAATATTACCACGTTTGAATCAGTGTTCCTTCAGCTACAGATTTGTACCAAGAACATAAGAATATACCAAACTGGTATGAACTTATAGCATTTTATACACTATGGTGTCAAACAGGGTTAGTTGTTACACAAGACATGGGGCATGTTGTTACAGAGGAAAAGAGGCATGTTGTTACATTGTATTTAGTAACTAATTTATTAATTTAATTATTTAGTCTTTTGGGAGACGAAACACCACTATAGTGTCTTTCTGCTAAATAATGTACAGATTATTCATACTACTTTCTTATATATTTAGTGTAATGGATTCTTACAGCGATAAATTTATTTTTGTCCAAGAAAATATAATTGAAGACCTTGCAGCAAGAGGGGTGCAACTCCACTTTTGACAGTTTTTTAATTATGACGTGTAATATTCGTAAAAAGAAATCTACATCGTTTGGCGCAAGTTTGATGCAAATTCGAAAAGAAATGGGCAATTTATTGCAAATTTTGGACTTCCACCCATTACTGTTTGGTGTAATACGAATGCAGATCCGGATCTGCCTCCTTCTTGCACCAAATCAGTGATGTACAATCTATCAGTTGAGCCCCACAATCCACTGTACATTGCTACTTTGCCATTGAAAAAGGCAAAATATAACGACGTAATGCAGTTAGCCACCAACTACGTCCCACATACCTAATAAGCAGCCTTTTATAAGGCTCTCAAATGTGCGTTGACTGAGGATGAGGATATTTCCCCAGATAATGATGACGAGCAGGCGCAAGAATGTTATTTTTTTTTATATCTACAACAAATGTCGACGTATTTCTTCCATATTTGATTAATAAAGTAACAATAAATCAATAAAATGTGTTCGTTACTGTGCATAGTTATTAAAAAGCGACCGCTTTTTGTACTCTTTGGTGCAAGACAGGTGCAGCTCCAGACTTGAAAAATTCGCCAAAAATAGAAATAAAAACTTATCAACTCAATAATTACTACTTATTGTGTGAAAATGTCTCTTAGTGTTCTCCTTTTAATGTTATGTCATAGCAATAATTTTATAAACAGTTTTTTCCAGTTTACTCGAAACTGGTAAAGATGGGGTTGCACCCGTAGTAGCATTTTTGGTTAGCCAACGGTAGCCAACAGTTGGGAATTAGTTGGAATATAGTTAATGTTTTGTCTACAAATTCCCAACATAGAGCCTATGGCAAAAATACTTACGACAGTTTGCCAACGAATATTCAATGTTGGACCTACAATTATTATAGTTGGTTAATTAACAAAAAATTTACAACGATGATTAAACGTCGTCTTACAAACGTCAGAAAATTTGCTACATCCAAAAACCTGTTATTATATTTCAAGTTGTGATTTTTCTTTTCTTATTTATAAATATATAACGAGGGCGTCTGTCTTAAAAGACGAATGTGAAATTTTAAGAAATGAGTCTAAAGGTCGAATGATGATATTTTAAGAAATGAGTTTAATGGTCGAATGATGATATTTTGTAGAATATTTCGCGTCACTATGCAGTTTTTATAAACAATAAACTCACTATGTAACTAGAAATTGGAAGCGTTTACTACAAGGAAATGAGTTGTTGCGAACAGCTATTGCTTCGTAAGCCGAAAGTCTGTGTTCGATTCTCCTCACCGCGAATTTTTCTTTTTTTCCTAAACCAAACCTGAAAAAGACGTCTTTACGATGTCTTTTGAAGTTCTTCAATACACCTTCTGAACGTCTTTAAGACGTCTTTTGGAAAGAAACATTCAGTTGGGCCTATGGAAAGAAACCTTCAGGTGCAAAAATAGCGCGACACTTCAACAGTTGGCCAACGGATAACACGACATTGGCCCAACAAACTCCCAACAAATAAATGCTACTAGGGCCCCCTCTTGCTGCAAGGTCTTCAATTATATTATTCATAATTAGTCTCTTTTCGTAAAATTGAATCCTGTCACAACTAGCCTCTACTCGGGGCACTTTGATACATGTCTCGACCTTCAAAATGCCTTTTTTCAAAGTCATGGTTTTCGTTTAATTACATGCGATAGCGGTCATCGGTAGAGGAAAGTATTGAATATGGAATGCCAAAGAAAATAAAAAATAAAAAACGGAAAAATGTAACAACCCGGCCTCCCCTACTTTTCTTTTAGCCCATCACGCACAGATGGTCCACTAACTGCGAAGACGCTAATCTCGAATCGATAAGCATCAAACACCGACAATAAATCTAACCAGAATTATCATCGATTCCGCAAGAACTCTCATAAGCACCGACACGTGCCCTAAATCGTCGATCCGTCTCGGGGGGGGTGAGAAGTGTACCCCATCTGACAGAAATAAGAAATCCTTTCGCCCGCATTGGCGACGTCGTAAACACACACGAAGAATCAATTTCTCCGCGCGAGCGGCTGCCATAAAATACTGCGATGGAAGCTTGATTCGATAAATATCTAAGCCCGAGACCGAATCGAAGCAACGGCGTAGAGAATCACCTCCGCGTAGAAAAACCGTGCAGTTATAAAAAGGAGTCGTAAAAGGAGGAGAAAGAGGAGACAGCAGAAGCAGACGAACAAACGAGCGAACCGGAAACGAGGAAGAGGGAAGCTCGGCGCGCATGTAAACACGTTTAAGCGCACCACCGCTAACTATATACGAAATATTTCCCCCGAGGGGCGGGGAAGGAGAATGATATTGGCCGGCCTTTTACGGCCGACGATAACCCATGGCCGCGCCAGTAAATAGAAGCTTTCGCTTGCAAGGATTAAGGAGGCTATCTTGCGGCCACAGATCATCGTGGGACATGGTTGCGCTCCGGCACCCCATTGATACCCAATAAATTCCTAGGGTCGCTCGTAGGTTCGTCGTAATAAATAGCCAGCGCATGACCGCAAAAATCTCTGAACGGCGTAGGGTAAAGTGGACATCGATTTCGCGTTCGGAGGGTTACAGCCACCGTGTCCCACGCAATTGTATCGGCGCTTTTCGAGAGGACCGCCCCTCCCGCCGCCCGTCGTGACAAATGTCCCGCTTAAAACAAAGAGTACAAAATCCCCGTGTAATATCGACGAGGGCGAAGGAACGGTGTAGGAAAAAGGAGGACGACGAAGGGCGGTCGGGGTGACGGAGTGCGGATAAAGGTGGGGGGGGGGGGGGAGGGGCAGAGGCCCAAAGGAATCTAAAAATCGATCCGTCAGACCTAGCGTGGTGCGAGCGCTGCGACACTCGGCATCTACGCAGCTATCGAGCTTTTCCGGGAGACGTCGTGATGGGAAGAAGGGTGGCGAAGAGACGAAGGGATGCCGGGACACGGTGGCCGACAAGCGGCTCCTGAAAAATGCCCCTAAAGCGTGACTACCCTCCGCGGCGGCGTTCCCTCCTTTCTTTTTTTCTCTTTTTCTTTCTCCCCGTGAGCCCGCCGCCGCTGGTCCCGTCGGCAGAGGGGGAACGCTCCGAAACGAATGGGCCACACGTGTGCAGCACATTCTCGTTTTTTCCCCCCTTCTTTCTCCTTCCTTCCTTCCTTCCTTCCTTCCTCGCCCAACACCACCGACATAACACGCCAACATCGCCGCCCTATCTCCCGCACAGCCCCGCGATTCACCCCCTCGGTTCACCACCCCCACCCCGTCGCCCTCCTACACCCTTCTCGCCACGGTGCTCAGTTGCCAGCGTTCCTCCCTCTATATCGGCGATTTCGGGGCTCGCAAGACAGTCGAAGTTGCGAAACTCCCCCAGCGGCGTGATTTACGCGTGTCACGGAGCATCGTGCCCGCCACGTGCCGCGGACGTTCGCCGTTTCACTTTCTCATCGGTTCGAAGGGAAAGAAGTTCGGAATCGCTCGCGTCCCGGAAGAGTAACGCTCGCCAGGGGGCCGAACGCCACCCCCCCCCCCTCCCCCTCCCTTCGAAACGCTCGTAAACTAACAATGATTCTCGTGGAACGAAACCGAGGAGCGAGGGCTCCTTCGGGTCAACTACGGTGATTTCGAGATCGAAGGGATTTTTCGCGATCCTTGGCGCGTCCGCGAACATCCATCGGCGGAGGGATCCTCCGGGGTCGCTTGGCACTTCTCGGTCCGCGTGGCGCGTTCAGCCGGATCTGATTCATGGTGGACCAACATCCGTCGTTCGATCGCGAGTCCGTCCATCCCGGGAGTGCAACACGAAAAGCATTTTCACTGGAGTTGAGTTAAGGGGCTCGATTCTCGCCTAGGCGGGCAGTTTTGAGGTTATGTTTGGAAACTAATCGTGGTGAAATGACTGAATGGCACTGGCATTTTGTACACACTCCTACTGATATTTTATTTTATTATTTAAAGATCGTGGGTCGTTGTCAATAATATTTTTGGAGTGCTTTTTAAGGGGGAATCCTGTTTTTAGGGCTAAAACAGTAGCAAAGTTTGGGATTTTTTTAAGACACTAGCGATTCGATTCTTCTGAAATTTGGACCATATTTTTATGCATCTTTGACGACGTTGCAGTTTTTTTTTTATTAATTTTTAATAATGAATATAGGAGTTATGTATGATCCACCAACACGCCACGCAAAATTCGTCGTCTACTGGTTTGCATGATATTTATCTTCCAAGTAATTTGAGACATAAAAAGGAAACGGCGTTTTACTTTATACATATGTAGCTTCAGTTTGGAGACGAGAATAAAACAAAAAAATTATTGAGGAGAGTGGTGAGTTTTCAAACTGTAAGGTCTGAACCTTTAATATATAACTTACCCGCTATATATAAACATGACTCATGTATGAAAGAAGCTAATTCTCTTTAATTCACAAAAAAAGTTCTCACGCAAAGATTGTGAAATCAACTTTGCTAATTTCAATTGTACCTTTAATTCACGAAAACAATTAAAAAAGTTCTCACGCAAAGATTGTGAAATCAACTTTGCTAATTCCAATTGTATTCTCGTTCTCCGCTCGAACACTGATTCCTCTGTCACTTTTTATACATGACATTCCTTCATTGGCCACAAATCAATTCAGTGCTCAGATTTTCAGCTTCGGTTTTAAGGAATTAGCGGGTGAGAGGCCTGTAGTTAGGGAATTCAATCCCGGGATACGGGATCCCGGGATCCCGCGATCCCGGCTGTTTTTTTGGATTCCAAAAATCCCGGAATTTGATATAACTAATCCCGAGAATTTCGGGATTATTTAAAAATGTGAATTACTTTAGGAACTCCCGCAAAATATAAAAATAAACAGAATAAATAAACATAGTCATTTCATAATAATAAAGACAATAATAGTAATGATTTATTTAAATAATAATATTTAGTCGTTTACAACTAACTGAACCATATTCATTTTTTCAATCCTATTCTCACGTTCCGCTATTTCGAAATCGCGCGAATTGCAGATCGCAACTTGTCTGAACACGTAAAGTCGAAACATTGTACTTAGATATATACGTACTTTAAGTGCTTTATAGTTTCTTCGTTCGTATTTATTGAAACGTTATTATTCATTACTGTTTTATTGTGAAAAATAATTCTAGTTTATGTTTTAGACTACTGATAGAAAATAAGTTTGTTTACATTAAATCAGGGCTGTACAAGGAGCTGTTTTCGGCGCCTAGCGGCGAGCAACCCGTTGCTAAGGTTAGAATCGGTGAGGAGAACTGCAGTAGTGTAGATGCATTTGGTATGACTTGAACCCAGCTATAGATACTTACGCTACGAACCTTCGAGCACGCACATACACTACTGTAGTTCTCCTCACCGATTCTAACATTAGCGACGGGACAGGAGGATTGCTCACCGGTAGGCGCCAAAAACAATTCCTTGTGCAGCCCTGAATTAAATAAAGATTTAGAATTTTAGCACATAATAAATCATTTTAATTCCTGAAATTTTCTATTACCCAATCCCGGGATTAGTCCCGGAATTCCGAGATAGACTTTAAAAAATCCCGCAATCCCGGGATAGTAAATAATGACCGGGATTGTATTCCCTACCTGTAGTTGACACAAAAACTTTTATAAGAGACATCTTCTGTTAAAACTGACATCTTCTGTTAAAACTTTTCGCATCCAATTGACGAAAATTCGCATTCAGTGCGCACCAGTGCGGACTCAAAAATGGATTAAAAAATGAAAATAAATCCTATTTTTTAAATGAATTTCTTCAGCTTCGATTCCTCTGTTTGCTTCTGGTACGTCTGCTACATATCTGAAAACTCAAATTTAAACCAATTCCACCAATCCAATTCTCTTGAAACTTTGGAGGAATACGATATTTTAAAAACCAAATTACCCCGTGGGGGCGAAAATTGTACCCAATCAGCAATAACCAATAAATAAAACCCATAACCACAAATCCAAACGACTTGAAATCAGTCACTGCGTTCGGGTAGCTAGTCGCATCACGAGTTCCGTAAATACACAATTTATATCGAGAAATGATTCGTTAATGTACCACCGATCACGTCCCGCCGCTACCGCGCGAGATCTTCTTTACCATCGTGACATTTCAAAAATGTTAACAACTTACACTTGGCAGGTTATGATTGAGTGACAGCCAAGTGACATTTATAAATTCTGCTTTCGAATGGCGACACCTACTGGCGTCAAGTGGAGAAGGAAAACGTGACGTCACGAAAACTCTTAATCCCAAAATATCATTTTGATAACTATTAATTCAGAATAATTCTTTTATCTTTTAGACAAACAGCTTGATACATTAAGTAAAACGACAAATGGGTTCGAAAAAAAAAATTATTCGCTTAATCATGTTAAAACACCGGGACTATGTCATAAAATAAGATAATAAGGCCAAAATACCTGCGAGGACCTGTCAATTTCGCTATCATTCGTGTATAGAGACATGGACGCTCAGTGTGCCTATGGGTAGAGGGGAAAGGGGAATTAGCTTCCAGACGCGATCGCGTCTGTTGATAACTTATCGGTATTCTGGTTCATCAACCTGAAGTTACGTATGTATAAAGTAAAATGCCGTTTCATTTTTCTATTTGAGATTACCTGGAAGATAAAGATCATTTCGATCGTCGCATAAATATTTCGATGTCTATCATGCATAACTCCTACATTTATTATTAGAAATTAATCGAAGTAAAACTGCAACTTCTTCAAAGATGCATAAAAACATGGTCCAAATTTCAGATGAATCGAATGGCTAGTTTCTTTAAAAAATGCCCAAATTTTGCTATCTTTTTAACCCAATAAATATTTCGAAATTTATTTTAATCCTGGTGATTGTAGCTATCGCTTCCGCCAAAAGAAATAATGTAAAGTAATGTTTGACAATGGCGCCTGTTAAAATAGTGATATTCGGATTTTGGTACCAATTCTAAAACTTCCTGCAAGGTTGTAAGAAAATAGTATTTATAATATTCGCTTAGAAGTGGTAAGGGGCATAGCTAGACGAATCTTCAGCGCGTGTCAAAGCGGAAATCAATCAGTTCAGCAGTTTGAAAGTTTGAAGCTTTATAGCATTTAGTACTCTTAATCTGCTACATCAGGGCTATAATGGAAACCTTTCTGACGTTTGAAAAATTTAAGGATATGAAGTTGAGAACAGAATGTGATATCTGTGTTGTTTATTAATACGAATCTCGTCGTCTTCCAACTTCCTCAACTTTTCTGCTGATATACTTGCAAAACTACTTAGTCTCAATATATCGGTTGCATTTGAATTTATTTTTCTTCTATTTCTCTGGATGAGCGTGAATTTATTTTCTGCCCTCTCTATCCAATTTATCGTTTGTAAAATGTCTGCTTCGTTTAGAGTTCAACAGCGTACTAAATAATTCTCATGAAAATGTTTCCAATTTCCCGTGAGTTATGCCACAGAAAGATGGTGCGTAAAATTTAAACAATTATAATTCTGCCAATTTTACAAGTTTCATCATAATATGTACATACTTAACGATCATATTTTCATACCTCTAATCCTCAAGAAAATACAATAATCCAAAGATCAATTTTTTTTTTTAATTCACCAAACGAGAATACCTCCTTACTTCTCTACAGTGTGCAGTAAAATTCATGGTAGGTATAAGCGAAAACAGGGTGCTCACTCGTGCAAAAATAAGTCAAAACTTTGGAGAATGACGACTTTGAAATTTCGTCGAGTACACCTGCACTTTAGCTTCACTTGTCTGGCTATGAACGAGTAGACCTCTACTTATGTTCGTATTTCACCCGAACCGCCGTCGTATCACATGGGATCATGCAAAGTTTCTACTTTATACTAAAAATAGCCTAAATCTTGTCGAATTATAAGAAAACATTGTTATTAACTGCTGGACAATTGAAAGCTAACATACATCAGAAAAAGTTCAGAATCAGCAATTTTTTAACTAGTAAAAAGATCAGTGTGAATACTCAAGAATCTGTTTAATTTTCTCAAACAATTTCATTTTACAACTTTGCGTGTGTACATTATGTGCAAGCACGAGTACAAGTGCTCTTACCCTTAGCCAGACAACTTGAGTCCGCGTATATAAGCACACGTGTATCAACTCAATAAAATTTCAAATTTATTTCTCTACGAAATACAGTCTCACGCGGGAAAAATTTATTCTAAAATTTTGCCATGTCACTGCACGTGGAGTCGCCCTATACTCGCTTGTATCACGAATTTTGTATAATGTCCTGTGACTGGGAGACAAAGTAGCATGCATCTGTGTTTGATATTACATATGCTAATATAAAATGGTCTGTTATAAAGCACGGGCTTGTGGAAATGGCGAAATAAAATGTTTATTAAATGGAATTGAAATATGTCTGTCAATTTATACATATACAATATTTAATGTGTACCTGCCAATGTCTTATTATAGAAATAATTTTGAAACACGAGAAGAAATTCTGGTTGTAGAGAGTTAAAATAACTTTGGTAAGTTGGTATTTGAATAACCAATAACGGATGCTGTGATTTATTTATTGATAAGTTTTTAGCTAACCAACAACAGATTTTAGCTGATTCTGACAAATGAATATTGACAATTTTCAAATCTACAAATATGCATAAAATAGAAAAATTTATTCATCATGATATTCTATACTTAAATACAAAATCAGAAAGATCAAGAGATTTCCCCTAATTTGAATATTCTATCAATTTCTAAAAAAAATATTTTTGTGGTATAATATATTAATAAGTAATATACTAAGCTTCACAAGAATGTACAATATTCAGAAATAAGTAAACTTTCGGAATTTCTAAAAATTTTGTCATATAAGAATATGAGATTATACTTAATAAATAAAAGAAATATAAATGTTAAATGTAATTGAAACCAAAGCTTACTTTAGGAATTAATTTAGATACGGTTTAATTTCATAATACCATCACCACCTACAAGTTAATTTAAATAAGTTTTGTTTAATTAACCCTCCAACTATACTATACTCGGATTTTAAACAGTTTCCTTTTTATTGCAGTAATTCATTGTTTCGATTTCTGAGAAACTTTTCTATTAGATACTATTCAATATTACACTCGACGGGTCCAAAAAGACCCAGGCACCGTTGACGGATGGATAAATATAAATTATATACGCGGTGAAATATTATTTCATATAAATTTCAATGCAAATTATATCATTTTAATACACAAAAATGAAAGCTGATATTAAAGATTCCATTCTGAAAATTACAATTTGCTTTGATATTCGCAATACAGTATATATCAGGGTTCGAATGAAACTGTTAACTTTTATAATTAGAAGTTATTTATCAAACTTTTAACTTTTAAATTCTTTCTTTTCAGTTTTATACTAAGTTTGTACATTAACACTTTAACTCCGTTGTAAGAGTTTAGTTTTACCAGTTATCCTATGTTCGATTAATAAAAGTTCCGGAGGATCATATACTTTCGAACGGATATTTACGGGGTAAAATATAAAAGGTAGGAATATTTTTTAATTAGTTTCATTTAAAGAAGTGGAAGCAGGATAAATGTAGAAGGGAAAGCACATTGTGCTTTTGATATAGGTAACTATTTTCACTGAACGGTTCAAGATTTCAACTTCAGATCTATCTACCCCAGAACATTTTCACAAATTCTGCTTGTCACAACTAACTTTTTCAGCACAGAATAAATGATCCTATTTAACTAGAACTTTTTTCTACTTTTTTGCTACTCAAGAAAGTAAAAGTTTCTTATTTACACAAAAATGTATGGAATAAAAAGTTCAGATAATAGACTGCATTTTATAACAGTTTCTCGGAACAGAAAAGATAATAGTCATAAAATTACACTTATTTCGTAATTTATTGAAAATTTTAACAGTCTCATTCAACCCCTGCAATACATATATACCTGTGTTCAGTTCAAACTATTCTGAACACTGTCAAGAAAGTAGTAGTATACAAGAAATCCGTACACCAAAGTTGAAAGAAAATTCGATAATCTGACATGATCTTCATTCAATTGTACATCCTCTCGCATGATTAGAAACCCTGACCATTTTACGTAGAAGAATTCCGTGGTAAATACTTTTGCATATTTTTTCTAACATAATTTCTCTTCTTACGTTAACCGTTTAACTGTGAAAAATTGTCCATCGATGCTGACAGAATCTTTGTTCCCCCTCATTAGAAACGTGAAACCATGAAAAAGCAAATTTACAGTTTCAAAGTGCCCGCGTAAAATTTGATCGTGAAACTTGGTCTCTTTAACTTCAGAAAGGTGAAAGGAAGACTGAAGTATGTTTAGAAAGAAAATTTATATACCCCGCAATAGTTAAAGATTGTTAAGGAAAAAGACTCATTACAGTGACTAGTTAACATTGTTTATCATTATACATTTTTTACGTCTATTGGTTTTTTAAATTGTTGACTAGAGATTGAACGATATTACTGTCAAGTTCTTCTTCAGTTTTCGTGTTTTTACTCCTACAGTTTTCTTTACGTTTTTTGCAAGCTTTGCAGTAAACATGTTTACAAGTCTGCATCGCAACTGATGCCAGGTTATCGTTTGTACCTTTCGCTTTTCTATAGAGAAGAAACTCCACATTCTACCTGGATAAAGCAGAATATTGAATTCTGTTCTCTTGATGGTATTTAAATTGATATTAAACTAAACTGGAGCTGCTCTTGTATTGAATCAAACTGGTATTAAATCAAACTGAAGCTGTTCTAGTAATTGAAAGAAAGCTAACATAAACTTGTTTCAGAGGATTCGTCAAGCGACACAAGATGAAACATTGAAATTTGATACAATCAGTTTTATTTAACTGAAATTTGCAATAGTTCTCCAGCTGGTAAAAAATTTAAATATTATAAGATCATTTATGTCGGAACCCATTTACATAAACACATGCCTTAAACTTTAATCACTCAACTATAATGTTTATTAAAGTGTTTAAGGAGACCTTCCGGTCGAAATACTCGAAAAATAGGCGATATTTATGATTTCTTTACGAACAGAGGTTATAAAATATCCTAAAAAATATTTTTGGCATTTATTGATACATACGTTAGGGTACCAAAAAAATAGTTTGTTTTATGTTTTCGGTTTTGAAACATCATTTAGGTGGCATTATTGCGCTGCTAAAAAGAGATGCCTAAACCGTAACCACTAAATTTACTCACGGGTTCGTCAAAAATCAGAAATTCAACCTATTTCTTAAAATTTATATCAATGGCTATCGCTGTACCCGTTCTTGCGGCAAAAAGGCCAAAACTACGATCATTGGCGCACATTTGAACGAAGTAGTGCAAAAAACGAATAATTTTCCGCAGATAAAAAAAAACGTGTTTCAAAAAAATATGTTATAGGGTGCTGCGATAGCGAGTCCAATTAGGAATCAAATGCCTCAAGGTTTTTTCAATCGGTCCATTAGTTCTTCTGAAATCGTGGTTACCGTTTCGAAATATCATGTTTCGAGAAAGACGTGTTCAAAGTGTTCTTGTCTCATACAACTGCGTTCGGAGCTGGAATTGGTTATGTGACTGTAGAATCCATACCGTTACGAATTTTGTTGTGAAACTGTCACAGTATTTTCTCGAGATGTTATGCTACAAAATTATATAAAACAAATCGATTTTCTAAAAATTTTAACCCGAGGATCCCCTTAACAAGATATGTTTCCAAACGAGATATGCTTGAACCACAAATACGCAAAATTGTGTAAAAGGATTTAATTAAGGAAGGCTCATTCTGCTAAAAGCAGTGAACTACTCTGAAAGCCTAAACGACCAGTCACCCCCGTTCTAACAGTTAATATTTATCACAAGCAAATCAGCCAATTAGCTTACTCACAAGTAGCGTAACTTGTAAGTCTTAAAATATAAGAAAAAAGCGTGACTCAGAAAGTGGTATAAGTAAAACTCTCTCCTTTCGTGCTCTTTAATTTCTATAATTCTTTTCGATATCAAAAAATCAAGAGGCTAATGATATCAAAAAGCTAATAAAACGTGTCGTGCTTGTTGAGACTTAAAATTCGGTGCAATATTACAGCTTGCAGAAAAACTGATATATCTGTGAAGAAACTAATTATACAGTCGAAAAAAGTCAGCCACGTTTATGCGAAATCATTCGCTGGTGTATAATTTCTTTGCGTGTTAGTTTGCTACGCTGAAAAGGAATATTAACATGACGACAACGCGTCCACTTTAGCAAACACCATTTAATTATATAAACAATTCGTCGGCGAGCAAACGTACTAATTGCAAGGAAGAAAGTCCAGCGGAGTAATGGTGGCTAAGTCAGTGGCGGACTTTTCTCTTAAAATACAGTGCAACTCGCGAAAGAACTGGAAGTTGTTTTACGCGGGATCTTGCAAAAACTTCCCTTCAGTTGCTGCCGTTTCGTCGGCGAAATGAAAATGAGCCGCGAGCTTTAGTTATTTCTGTCGTCAAACTGAGCTATACGTCTCCGTAACAGAGTTCTGCTTTAAGCAGCATAGTGTTCCTGCTTTTATCGTTATTAGTTGTAATGAAAATTGGTCGTCTAATGGCCGCGAATCAGGGCAGGACGCGCACAAGAAGGAGAACGGCGAACTGCAAGGCTCCCGACATTCAGCACAAAGCTTCGCAAAATGTACCTTCGTTTAACTGCTTCAACTGTCTTGTACGTGAAAATTCAAAGATGTAAACATTTTGTCAAAGGACAGGCATTTCTGTTGTACAGGAAGTACCTAACTAGTGCAACCTTCAATATGTTCGAAAAGTCTGGGAGGAGGACGAAAATTTGTGTAAGAAATGCTGCATAATACAGAAGCTGTATTTTCACATTTAAACTTTTCTTTTCTCCTACACCGAATAGTTTTCAAGATATCGGGGCAAATATGCATTTCGCCTCCAACTTTGACGGCCAGATTCTCCCATTGGATATGAATAGTAACAGATAAAAAGAATGTCGCTAATATTTTTTTAAAAACTAAGTAGATAGGGTAGACCAGGGCGAATCGGATCAAAATAAGAATTTAATATATATTTCTTACATCGCGATAGAAATGATCATTCCGATCGTTCGTAGTACCTCGTCCCTCTCCCCCGCACCTACTGCAATAGCTCGCCAATTGTTTTAAGTCATTGTTTAGAGCTGGCATACGTTTTCAGTGAGATGGTTGCGTGTGAACGTTACAATTTTGGTCCGAATCTAACCTACGTAATCTGCAATTTCGTATTTAAAATAAAAAGTAAGCTTGAAAATTCAAATATGCTTATTGTTATTAGTTTGCACGGTGTCCAAAATTTAGTATTTGATATGTTTGTAGACTATTATATATCATAATATGTTTATGTAATCTTTGAAATAATTATATATGGGGGCTGTTACGTCCGAAATCGAGAATGTGATTGATGATTTGACTTCACAACGTAAAGAGGGGAATCTTGCCCCGTCGCCTCCGGCGTAACCGTAATCCCTAAGGCCGGTCACGCTTTTTGGAGTACTGTGCGGGCAGGTAGATTGGCTATTTAAAGATCGAGGAGGAAAAAGAAGATGTGCGTTACGTCTTGGGACCGTCAGCCAAGACTCAGTAGGGCTATAGCTGGCGGCCCCTGCCCCAGACACACGGGGACCAAGAGGAGTAAACTTGGAACTTGTATATATATGAACGAGATTAGAGTTTAGGACTTGTGAGAGGATTAGACATCTAGCGACGCTGGCAAAGACTAACCGGCGCGGTCCCCGTGGCGGGGCTGGGACGTCACAGGGGCTAATCGGATCACGTTATTTGGGGCGAATCGGATCACTCCTTTTTTTCATTTGAATATTTTTATGATTAAAAATATGATAATTGTTTATATACAGATGGTTCGTAGGTATATAAAAAAGAGCAATCAGGGATCATGATGTCCAAAAAAAATAAAGGAAGCTGTGATAAAAATTAAATCTAAAAAAATGACGAAAAAAAAAATTAATTAATGGTTTTAAGAAGATGGCATTGTATTTACTCCAGTGAAAAATTAATTCGCTCATTTTTAGAAGATTGTCTGAGAAGAGTGGTGCCACGAGAATTGTGCTGATAGAAACGGCAAAAAACGGCAATATCCTTCCGATCTGTGTGCTCAGTAATGTCACTTGACTTCACTATCATTAAATTAGATTTGTTTAAGTTGTTTCTAAAGATTTTGTTATGAAAATTTCAAGTTTCGGGGCGAATCGGATATTTCTTACTTTTTCGTTTTTTGTTTATAAATGAAAGATTTTTATATATAGTTTCAATTTTTATATATTCATGTTCAAGCGAAAGATGTACTGGTCACAACTATACAATAAAAAATTAATTTTTTAATGTTTAACTATTATTTTTTTACCGTCAAACTCAAAGTGATCCGATTCGCCCTGGTCTACCCTACTAAATACCCAAGTTTTCTCGAAATCGATGATTATCACTTCTTTGTATAGAGCCATGTGTTTTCTTGATGTTTAACCTTTACAGGAGCGGCTTTTTTTTTAAAAATAGTGGGTTTCAGTTTCCAAAAATTTATATATATATATATATATATATATATATATATATATGTGTGTGTGTTGTGCAGAATTAGAGAACTTGCACAGAGCTTCAAAAGAGGCTTTCCCGGTCCGGAACGGTAATAAAGTTTTTAACATTTTTTAATTTCTAAAATACAGTATGTCTAGGCGTTTTTGATACTGCTGATTACGAATCTGTAGTCGGATTGTAAAAATATAAGACCTACATGGCAGTTTTACTAACCTAAACGAATGAACACATACCAAAATTAAGAAAACTTGTTTTTAGTGTTACCCAAAGCTAACGACGTAGACGTAGAAAGTTTTTGTATCGGCTTTCCTTCTTTCTTTTTTCCGTGCCTTTATTTATTATTTTTATTATTTTTGTCTTATTTCAGGAATTATTTTATTCTGTCGTATTTTTTTGTATTCTTTCGAACGCAACGAATTTATTATCGAACATGCACACAAACATAATCGAGCACTAACACACACAGACGTATTTATACTTGAATTCATTTTTAAGTAGTGTGCTTACTCAAAGCCCCAAATGGGGCTTTGCCAGTCCCCTAAAGGTTAAAAGCTACAACGAAATAAGGAAAATTCTATGACATGTATTTATATGCTGTTTACGTTCACACATTATAACAATTTAATATGTAAGATTGTGACTAGATTATCCTTTTGCGTTCGACTGTTTCCCAACTTTCTCGACTGCACATCGGAACATTTCATACAAACTAGCTCCCGACGCCGACGTACATATGTAAATAATTAATTAGCACGTGAACACACATCGCGGAATTTATTTTCAAGCCTCCATTTGCGAAAAGATTCTGTGAAAAACCCGTTCTATGATTTAATCCACCGGATGGTGTTTTGGTTAATAGGTACGTAATGGCTTCACCCATTAAATATGATACTTCAGTTTCAAAAATATCAAATTCGCGGGAATACTCGCGCAACACCCCTATGAGTAAAACGAGAAAGGAGGAAAAAGAGGGAGGATTCCACCGAAATTTATTTAATCCACCAGAAGAGGTGCAGACACGTACGAATTACCGCGACTAATCCCGCCCAAAGGCTGATAAATATTCATTCCTCGGGGTGGTTTTTCCGTTTAACAAGTTCGCCCTGGGAAGAAGATCAGAACGTCAAATAACCAATAATTCAGGGGCAGGATTCTGTCGCAAGCTTTCTGACGGGAATAAATCAGCTTCGACGGGTTCAGCCGCAACTGGGGCCGCGGCTAAACGCGAAACGAAAAGAACACTTCCGACGCGAAGTACTGGAAGCCAGGCGGTTGTGACGGGACTGAGGAGGGGTGTAAGCGAAGTTTGGGCCACCGATTTGGTTTAAATTTCGCACATACTTCATGCACAATATGTATGACATAATCTGTCAAAACCAGAGGGGTTACTAACAAGGAAACATACCGAACCCGAAAATTTTGATTTTAATGAAACTCCGTACGATTATAGAGCATGTTGGAGTATGTAAGAAACGATTTTTTTTTCTGCGGAAAAACACTCTGAGGGGGTGAAATCAGCCCCCAAATTTTCAGCGATTTTTCGTTTTTCGAGTATAACTTTGTAACGGTGCGAGGTAGAAGAAAACCGTAAATGGACAAAATGTTCAGTGTTTGATGCCGTATAACGCGCTGCAAAATAAATTTTTGTACGTCCAACAATTTATAAATAAATTAAAATTTTCGTTATTTTACATGTAATTTCTAACCGTGAGGGTTGGGGACGATCTTTTTCCGTGTAAAAGTTGTAATTCGCAATGGTTTACTAAAATGTAAAAGGAACAAATTTTGGTTCATTTGTTTATTTGTTTACAAAAATTTTCCGCCTTTGTCCATATTACTACCATCTGCCACTTGGCAATCGAGGATTTCGATGAAACTTGGTATACAAGCACACCATTTGGAACTATTCTAAACCTTCTAAAGCGTATAACCGAAAAAGTAGTAGACATAGAAAGAAATGTTAAATACAAAAATTACTTGAATTTTTATGAGGAATAATATAACGGAAGTGCAACGGGAACGAAATCCTAGGTGGCGTCACAGTAGCCGTAAAATGTATAAAGTATTCGTAAAATGTATTTCCAAACAGTAGTTGCACTCCAGGTGTGTAGTTTTAATTTTTTTTTTTTGAATTTATGGGAACAATGTGTCAACGTTGAGATTGTGCTCGATTAGGAAAATCCAAAATGCAAAGCATTGTCAAGACACATTCCAGCCGACGTTAGGTCGAAAGTAACATTAAAAATCTGGTCGGAACGTAACAGAATATACAGACAAATAGGTATGCAATCAAAAGTGCTACAGACGAATGTACGGCATCAACGAGGGTATCTCTAACAATGTCTTTACATACGTGAATGATTCTCGAAGACAGTATAATCATTACGATACATATTACCACTGGCAGTTCTAACAGTATTGCCGTAGAAGAATGTTATACTTCTATGAAGAATGTGCGTGGTAGTGAAAGGCTTCGAAGAAATGATGAAAGCATAAGAACTTGTCGCACCATGCACAACGAATAACAGCTGGCGCTCCACAGATTGCACATTTAGGTGGATCTATGTTTTCTTGATTTTTAAAAGCAATATCCATGGGATGTTCAAACGTCGGTTTACAATTAGTAGGTATGTACCCACTTTTGTACCATCCATACCTGAACAAGGCATTGTATCTTGGTGCAGACAATTGATTGTGAGTTAGTGATTGTAGTTTTATTATATTGTTACGCAAATGCAAATTAACGTCTATGTTTAAAAGGAGTACTATATCTGAAAATTTTCTCACGAAGCCTTTCCATACCCGAAATCCGTATACGTCAAGCGGTTGTATCATACCGGTTGTTTTCTTTGGAATAGTGTAAATGGCGACTTGTTTATTGTTGGGAACAAGTTCCAACAGAGAAGCTGGACAGTGCCCAGTCCAGGAATCTAACAGAAGAGCACTTGAGGTCTGTGTATTAGGTATGTATACATTAGTAAACCATTCATGAAATAATTGTGTGCTTAATTTTCCTGATTTTGATGCTTGTATATGTACGTTTGGAGCATTAAATAATGTTTTCTTCACTTGAGGACCATACGTTCCACTTGATTCTTTCAGCACGATTAGAAGGGGAGACATGAGTTTCCCAGCTGCAGAGATTACGGGTAATATGGTATAGCTATGTGTCATTGCTGAAAGGGACTGAACAACTGTCTCCACCTTTTTCGTGCCTTCAACTGCTAACGTACGACCAGAATGCAATTCAAGGTTGAAATTGCTTTCGTCCGCGTTATACACATGTTCCAGGCCGACAATGTCAAATACACTTTTGATCATGTTAACAAACTCTGTAGCACTGTTTTCCAAAGTTGCAGCGTCCGCCGCGTAAGAGCGGGTAATAAACTTATTTATCTTCCGAGATACAATATTATAATGTCTTTTAAAAAATTACCCAGTCATCAATAAATATAACCCATAACCACAAATCCAAACGACTTGAAATCAGCCACGCGCGTTCTTTACGAAAACGACAAATAGCCGCTGCGTTCGGGGCGCTAGTCGCATCGCGATTACCGAAAATACACAATTTAAGGGGAGGTTCCGGTCTAGAGCCCATAAAAATAGGTGATATTTAGGAATTAAATAAAGAAAAACTACTATACATAATTTAATTGGACTTGTTACATTGCATTAAGAGTGACTTAGATTATAGAAATATATTTTTTGTTTTATACTTAATCATTGCAGACGGCACTGAGGAGTCGTTAAAGGCGAGGCGTCAGAAAATTCATCCAAATCGGTGGGACCTATATCTCCAAAAGTTATTATCCGATTCAACTGAAACTTTTTTTATTTTGAAGAATATACTTCTGGCTAGGGGGAAACCAGAAAAATTACAAAAATGACATTTATTAGAAAATAACGACACTTGAAGTTTGAAATCATTTTTTCCCTACATTTTTCGTCCTTTCAACGCCTTTATAAATTATAAATTTTCAATTTATTTGTAATTTTTTCTGGTTTGCCCCCTAGCCAGAAGTATATTCTTCAAAATAAAAAAAGTTTCAGTCGAATCGGATAATAACTTTTGGAGATACAGTTCCCACCGATTTTGAGAACACTGTTTCGAGAAAAACGCGTTTAAAGTTTTGCGTGAGTGCTGAGTGGCCGGTTGTTACGCATACATTTGCCGCTACTCAAATGCCTAAAACTTCGGGAATTTTACGAATTTCAACAAATCTTTTTGAACACGTATTCCTAAAAGGTTGAACATTCGAAAAATGAAATAAAAAAATCGATTGTTAGACCGGAATCTCTCCTTAAGGTCGATTTATACAGGGTCAACGTTTTATCCTGCAACTCGCGCTCGCGCGAACAGGTAAAATGGCAACAGCGCCTCACGGACGCATTCCACCACAACCATGCACCGGCCCAGCGGAGAGCTGCCAGCGACCGCTGAACAGCAGTGATGCCCGAGCTTCGAAAATTTTAGAATGGTCTCTTTCAAATTAACGTCGCAAAGAGCTAGGTATTGGGAATTTCCCGGCCCAGGTAATCGAGCCGCGTGCTCCATTTCTATGATCGGTTTACCACTCGCACCCCAGATTACTGTAATGAGGTTTGAAAATAATGTCGACTGATCTCGTACCCGTCTCAATTTCAACAATTTTAGTTATGACAGGATTGACGCGGCGTTATACCCTTGTACGGAGAGATTTTTCGCCACCTGCGTGTAAAAGCCACAATAATGGCGCATCGTTCCAAAAAATGACATTAACGGAAGCCGGTATAGGCGTGGCGTTGAGTAGCTAAAACATTCAGAGACAAAAATTTTAGAAAAGAATTCAAACGCCGCTACAATCAAAGACACGTCCCATTAGTTACCCCTTACGTCTGATCTAGGTGTGCATTGCATTAAGGATAAAATCATAAAAAAGAAAACCAGAACAATAGATTCTGAGGTCTGCAGAACTAACACATAATTGAATAAAAATTTAATTTCTCAATTTATGAAAGTAATGATACAGAAACAACTAGCCTATTGTTTATCAACGCCACGAATTTTAAAAAGAGCATTAAATACAGTATCAAATAAACAGTTTGCAAAAGCTTTTTACAACAATTATGGTTAAAAAATTGATAGAAAGAAATTAAGCAAACGTAAAATATGATAAATTATCCATCATTAAACGGGAATAATTTTTCTTCATTTTTCGGAGCAAATTGCGTTCCGATATCTTTGCAAAAGCTTTTTACAACAATTATGGTTAAAAAATTGATAGAAAGAAATTAAGCAAACGTAAAATATGTTAAATTATCCATCATTAAAAGGGAATAATTTTTCCTCATTTTTCGGAGCAAATTGCATTCCGATATCTTTTATAGTTCAAAAGTTATACGAAGAAGGCCCCAAATTTTTCAACCTGGGCCGGGAAATTCCGAATTGCTCTTTGCGACGTTAATTTAAAAGAGACCATCCCAAAATTCTCGAAGCTCGGGCGTTACTGCTGTCCAGCGGTCGCTGGCAGCTCTCCGCTGGGCCGGTGGATGCTTGCGGTGGAATGCGTCCGTGAGGCGCTGTTGCCATTGTACCTGTTCGCGCGAGCGCGGGTTGCAGGATAAAGGTAGATTCTCACTAGCCGTCTGTCCGGCGGCAGGCTACCGTCCAGCAAACGAACGTCGGCTGGTTGGTTCATTCTCACTATCCATCTAGCCGGTGCGTGGCAGGGCACAGTATGCTGGCCGGCTTGAACGACTTGGTGACATTTGTGTATATCTTTTAAGCTATAAAAGCTATCGGAATGAATGTTGCGCCAAAAATAGGATAAAATTATCCCTTTCCAATGATATATAATCTAATGGTTTTTACATTTATTCAAGTTTACTTTTTTAATTTTTTTAAGTTAACTACGATGAATAAAATTGGAAAACTATTTATACAGTACTTTATTTAATGCCCTTTTAAGTGGTTTAAATCGCATGTTGGAGAAACTTTTCGTTTTCAAGTTATAAGGAAAAGTAAAATAGTAGAGAAAAGTAGCCAAATATCGTCATTTTTAATTAAAGAGCAGTCTTTTGCGATAAATTATAATCCTTTATTAGTAATTAATCTAAATAATCTATCAAAAAGTAATGCTGCATGCATTAAAGTTCCACAGAGCCCCACATTCTAAAATCTAAATAATTTGAATATTCAGTACACCCTCTTCTACATAATTATATAAATAACATATCCTATTTCGTCCTACTTTACAAATTATTACTGTTTTTCAGACTATTATTTGAAAAGCCAAATGGTAAGATTAATTAAAATACTTTTTATGTTTAATATTACATACCTATTGGGAGAGAATACAATTTTAGCATTATTTATTCTTCGTAATAAAGTTAAAAGAAATAGAAAAAAAACTCAAATAACCGTAAAAAAACACGGATAATTTTATCCTATTTTTTGGCACAAAATTTCACAAAATCGTTCAAGCCGGCCCACTGTGGCGGCGGGCGGTGGTCAACGGGCGGCGGGCGACAGGTACCGTCCGTAAAAGGGTCTGATTTTTACTGTGCCTAGAGGCCTGTCCTTAAAACGAGTGATAAATTGTTTTCTAATTTTGTTAGTACAGTTTGGCCATTTAACTTCAGAATACCCTGTATGTCTTAATTAATTAATTAAAAAATAGTAAACGGAAAATGTTATGTCATGCATATACCTGACCATTCATCGAATAGAAACTTACATTAGGTCTATAAAAAAAGATCTCGTATAGAGTTACAAGCAGTCAAAAACAGAGTGTGACTTTTACATACTGTATCAAAAAGTGTAATAAAATTTCGCCGTACTTTATTATTACTTTCGACTACGGGCGCGCGATGGTTAGAACAGAGCACCGTTCGCCGCCCTGACTGTCGCCTACACGGCAAAGTATTCTCTCCGAGAATGTTGACCGTCATTTGTCGGTCATCGGAGGGTCCTCAATATGACCCTCAAAACACAATGAAGAATTTTCGACGGACGGTAGCCTACCACCAGCTAGACGGATAGTGTGAATGAATATGATGGTCACCGTCTGTCGGTTGCTGGACGGTCGTCAGACGGCACAATGTGAATGCCACCATACAAAACCCATTGAAGAATGTTTCGACGCACGGTAGCCTGCCGCCGGCAAACGGATAGTGAGAATCTACCTTAAAACGTTGATCCTGTATTATCGGTTCCGTATCGGCTCCGTTCCCACACAGACAAGAATCTTCATATTACACGTTCGTCGGATGGTAGCATCGACCAGTCAGTCAACAGAAAGCGATTCGTAAAAGTACGTAATAGCAAAAATAGTAAAAATGTTTTTTCATTTAAGTATGCGAGATTTGACTGAATGAATATATACATGAATACGATACATATAAATATATATAAACACCTATATACAAATTGAATTAAAGAATACTTTTCTGATCGGTGCTGAACGGGTACGTTCCGTGTCTGTGCGGATAATATAAATCGACTTTTTCGAGAAATGATCCGCCACGTATGTACGAATAGTAAAACTAAAACTTTGCAGGCGTTCGTTGTATATCACCATCGAAATTGTAGTACAAGAAAAGAATTATTTTTTAGTGACTTTAGCATTCTAGCGTTTACCTAACTGTTAAACTGTATACAACAATAAAATATATTTGTAAAGAAGTCTGAGTTGTGAAATGTAAATTCCCAAACACTACAAACTAGAAAATAGGAAAATGTATAAAAAAAATTTATGTTAACCGATTTTATTAAAAAACTAAATTAAAATGCACTAAAAACTGAAAAATAATTCTTTTCTTGTACTACAATTCTGATGGTGTTAATATCACTTTAAATAATTCACTTTAAATAAAATCGAGGGGCACGATATTTCATAACAGGATATGAATCGCTTTAATACAAAAGCAAACAGCCAAATGAATTTGTTATTAAAAAGCTTGCATTCGCATTAATAAAATAAAATATTTTAATTGCGGGATACCTACAGATTGTAATGTGACATAATATTGGTAAACTGTAGTTGATGATGCCAACCAAGACTTCAACTTCTGGTAGAACATGGTGCCCCACGATTTTATTTAAAGTGATATTAACACCATCAAAATTGTAATACAACAAGAAAAGAATTATATTTTAGTTTTTAGTGCATTTTAATTTAGTTTTTAGTGCATTTTTAATAAAATCGGTTAACATAATTTTTTTTTATATATTTTTTCTTTTTATGCCTGTCCCGGTTTGCTGGTGAAGAAATATGGTAAACCCATTTATAACTTTCCCATCGCCTCCGGGGTAAATAATTATGCATTTCGGATTCTTCAAGACCTGTAGGAACAAATCCTCTAAAAAACTTTCATTGTCATCCGGGTCTAAAATGGGGCAAGTTTCCATCCAAAATTGACCATCGTCTTTTGAAACTTCGCAGAAATATAGTTCAAGTGATGCCAATAACGTAACAATTTTTGTTCTGGGAATGGAACGGCCCTGAGGGTGAAAACACCTCCTGACAGAAATTGTGAGCCTTTTCACATTATCGTGAATATCTTCGAAATTGTAAAAGATATCGAAAGAAGGTTTAATTCAAAGTTATGGTTTTCGATATCCTACAAAATGCAGATAAAGAATTTTCGAAAAAAGAATTTTCCTTCCTCGTTTTCCTGAAATTTGTATTCTTTCTCAGATAAATAGAAGCTTCTATAATATTCTAAATCCAACGATGCATATCAATGTATAATTACTGTAATTATTTTGTGCAAAATTGTCGCCCCATCTTTGTATATTTCGGTATTAATTGGTATCGTGACTAATAGTCCCTGAATAAATAAAGTTTCTGATGAAATTCGTTTGCTTCGTACATTTTATGTAACCTTTACTCTTATACTGTAAGATGTAATAATATTTATCTAATTTCGCGTATTTTCTCATTAGCCATTATTGCAACTCGTAACGGATAGCCAATAAAATTCGTTTGCTTTTCTCGCCATTATATCTCTGAGATTATACGCTCATTATACGTGTAAAACAGCAATTATAAATCACACCATTAGGGTGACTGTACCTCACCACTGTTCCTAATATCGCCACCCGCTATATCTCGCAAAGTAAGCACTAAAATTTATCGGTTATGCACTCAATTAGTACCTAAATATAAATAGGAAGACATACTATACTTGCAGCGTCATGTGATCAACAATTACAGAAAGGGAAGGATTTTAGAGAATCTTAATAGCGTAAAAATTTATTGGACTACCACAATTTTACATCCCATTCGGAGAAGGCAAGTCTAATAATTCCGTGAATGCAAGAATATTTACGAGAAATACCTAATTAATGATGTACTTAAGGAATGAAATCGATTCAAATATTTTCCGTGATGAAAATAGTGTTTTTCTTTTAGCAGAATGGGTGTTCTTAATACCGCCTACCGGAGAACAATGGTTTCGTTGTTATGTATGTTACAGGTGGGGTTACGAAATGTGCCGAGCAACCGAAATAAACTTTATTTGTCCAATATGTACATTGGAAAAAAATAAATAAATGGTAAAAAATAAAATATTTTAAAAATCTATATTTTTAAATTTCTATATTTTTCTAATAAAAATAAAATCAAAGATGGATAAAAATACATTTGTAGTGCAAGAAATAATAAAAACACATGTGAAAATGACTTTAAAAACTCATATATACATGAATTAATCAATATTTCTAGAGTTGGCGATATTAGGTACACTTTTTCCAGGACCTGATTTTTGCATGTCTTACGTTTTTTGAGTGCTAATTAAAATTTTGTAGGTTTCAGCGATTCTAACTTATGCTACATGAAAGATGAATAATTTCTCTTTACTTTGAAATGAACTGCATGCTAAAATATAAATTATTATTCAATTGACAGCGATTTAACTTTTGCCTGGCGATTTATTAGGGTGACTGTACCTCACCTAATAAGGTACAGTCAGCCTAATAAAAGTATAGGTAATTTCAATGGCAAAACAAGTAATAACGGCGAATATCAGAGTACAATGATTAGATAACACATCGTATATACCCAAGAGCAAATCCATGGGCATCAACTAGTTTCGAAAGAAACTATTTACTTCTAAAACAATTCTGAAATTTCAGTCTTTTGTTTGGGCCTCTAAGCATACACCCTAAACGAATATACCTACTATCAAATTGGCCTCATCGCTGCCAGTACAGCAGGCGCGACGCATATGAGACGCAAGGTGTTCCCGCGACCCGTGGATTCACGGCACCCCTCGTTCGTTTCAAAGTTTTCCCCGCGATAAGTGCCGGATGATTTATTCATCTCACGGCGCTGCAGGCAGCAGTACAAATTACGCATCCCGTTCAGAAAACCTTCCCGCTACGTGACAGTAATTCATACGTCTGCATTAACCTACACGCGCGGCTCACCCTTATGTTTCCCCGAGACACACCAAGGGTCCGAGGGCGGGCGCCACCCTTCGCCGAGTAATTCTAATTCTTTTACCGCGCGCCACCGGGGCCTTTTCTTCCTTTCTGTCTTTCAAGCGTCGCGTCGCCGCGAAAGGGAAAGTCGGTCGCGCACTTTTCAGCGGTCGTCGCGTCACCACCCCGCGCGCCAGGGGTGAAATAATTGCGCCGATTCTTTCGTGTAGTGTGTGAGCTTCGAGAAAGTCGACGGCCCCTCGAGTGGTAACAGCTGTTTCGTAATTTATTATTTTAAGGGAGAGAGGAACGGTGGGGGAGGGAGTTGGCGAAGTAAATCTTTGTCGATGGAAGTAGCTGTTACCGTCGCGCGCTTCGTGTAATTTTTTCCCACTCTGAGGAATTGTTGTTTTGAAGGCAATTTCGGGGATCGCGTTTCTGGATAGGTTAGACGAATGAACTACAAGTAAGGGGTGGAAGAAATATTCGGGTAGTTAGTGGAGGCTTGTTTTTCGTCTATTCGTCTTGAAGTCTGTTTAGAGTGTTAAAGTTGTCCAGATTGTGTAGATTGCCAAATCAATATTTGGTAGGGTAAACCAACCAGTGACCGAATTGTTGAATTTATGGACCTTTGAGATTAATACTTGAATATATTTATGTATAACAACAAAACAACCGTTGAAATTGCATTTAAATTTATTTTTCTTGAAATTTCTATAAAAATAATTACTTATTCTTATCGTAATTTTTAAAACAAAAACGATTATAAAATGCAAAACGTGTAGAAGCCCAGTAAATGATCGCATACTTTTAATAAGAATTGTACTTATTAATGTTTGCTTAATACGCGTAACTAAAAATATGGGACATTAAAAGTGCAACTACACTGCACTTATAAACATATAATATTTTTAAATTAATAATTGACATTTCTTTGACTAATGGTCATTCACTGGTATGCGGTCAATTACTGGTTGGTTTACCCTATACTCAATTTATTGTTTAGTAGATTTTGATGATTGAGTAAATTGCGTTGCAGGAGTATATTCAGTACAGATAGTATATTAAGTAGAATCGGTAAAATTGATAGATTGAATAAAGTGAGTGAAGTCAATAAATTAAGGGGGGAATCCTATTCTTTTTTTTTTAAGAAACTAGCCATTCGAATAATCTGAAATATGGACCATGTTTTTATGCATTTTTGAAGAAGTTGTTGTTATTCTTTTTATTAATTTTTAATAATAAATATAATATTCTTTAAAAAAATCCCCAATTTTGTTATGTCTTGAGCCCAAAGAATAGGATTCCCCCTTAAGTAGAGTAAGTGAATACAGTAGATTTAGTAGATTAAATAAATTGAGTAGATTTAATATCCTGAATAGGCTAATTAAGCCAAGTAGGTTAGTAAAGTGGAACATTACTTACAAAGTTAGTTGTTTAAGTACAAAGTAAACTGAACACTTTGAACAAATTGGACAGACTGAATGCACAGATAAAGCAAATTAAATACAAGCGTAAATTGAGTAGACTGAGTAGGTTAAGTTAAGAGTAGATTAAGTAGATTTATAAACTGCGCAAATTTAGTGATTTTAGTGTATTGAGTAAATTCAATAAAATTGAATACATTTTGTTAGTCTTGGTAGTTGAATCTGTAACATGTAAATATAGTTTTCTTGTACAAAACAGTTTTAATTTCAAGTCAAAGATGTATGAAACGATATTAATAGCAATTGTTTTGCTAAGAAAGAATAAACTCCTTGCTATTAAAAATCAACAGGTGTTCTACTTCGATAACCAGACGTTCATCGATCGAGTCCACTACAAGGTGAATATAAACAATCGAAAGGTTCTCAATTAGTATGATTACTTAACGCACATGAAGTGCATTAAGCAGTCTTCGATACGAAAGTACATAGTGTAGAATGCAAATCACGCGCGCTATCTATAGAAGACGTCTTAACCACAAAATCGTTAAAGACTGAAGAAAACGTATTATGAAATATACTTCACTATGTTATTTCATGTTGTTGAAATATACTTCGCTTGTTTCGTTACGATAAAATATTGTCTAACCTATCCTACAAAATGTTCTTTCGATTTGAAAGCAGTTAGCTACCAAATGCGGTTCTTCGTAACAAGAACAAACATGTCGTTAAATACAGTAATTTCTGATTTATTTTTGAATAGCAATTTATAAGATTTTGGAATATCTGTCGGAAAACAAAAGATAAATTATTTATGAAATTAACTACCTATTTTTTGTGAATTCACGAATAATATAAAAGATGAATCGGTTAACTTAACAATTTTAAATTAATCTTAACTTAACTAATCTCTTTCCACTTTCCTCTATAACTCAAATTTTTTATGCGTTTCAGGAGTAAGGAATCGATAAATGTTAAAATTCTAAATGAATTAACTGATAAATTTCAGTTACAAACATTTTATTGCAAAATTATGGTCTGTAACTGCCAAGTTACAATGGCTGATAATGGAACATTTGTACATTAGCGTATGAAATATGAATCCATATAGTATGATGTATTATTTCAAGGCTATAATAGATTATAGAAGAATTGCCTGTGCAATGTTTAATAGTTGAGCAGTAATAATGACCAGAACAGTAAATGTGCAAAATAAAATTTTAGACTTGGGCAATTGCACGATTCTAAATTTATCAATTACCTACTTACAGTACATTTTTCACGTATTTTAGATTTCGAGCCGACACTCTGCATTCTGCTGAATTGTCATTTACAATTAGACATTTAAACAGCGCGCGCTAAAAGTCACCGTTCTGAATTTAAATAATCTATACATACTTCTGAAAGAAAGCTTCAGATTGCAAAACGATAAAGAACATTTCAATTCCTTTTAACATAAAAAATTTACATCTCCTTCTGTATAACCCTATCTCAGAACAAACGAAAATCACTAAATCCATGAAATTGATACATCACTCGTTATTCTGCAAAGAACTCATTTAACCCCTCGTAGTTACCCCAGTCTATTTTTCTTTCTTCGCCAATATTTTTGTAAATTTTTACACCTTAATATTAAAATTTAAAAATTTGGTGAATCTTAACAAAACAAATCGCTTTTTTCCACAACTATTTTTTCAAACACAAATTTCATCATATCAAAATTTACTTTTCTAGAAAAGGGCTATTATAACCTGATTGTACGAGTATTATGAATGTACAATTATCACTCAAAAGTTAACAGATTCAAAAATACGAAAATGGTAACTCAAACATGACGCTGCACAGTGGTTTAAAATACGATTCTAACTAAGCAAAATTATTTTTGTCACTATTTTGTCCTGTAGGGGAGACCGAGGCTAGTTGACTAATTTTTTATATGTATTTTGTTGACTTGCTGCATATCAAAAGTTTGCAAATTTCATTAGGTATACAGGCTTAATTTTGAAAATCGTTTTAATTGAGTCTAGGTTGTAGTTTTTATTATATTTGGAGTAGTGAGACGAATAAGTCAACAAACCCCTGCTGCGGGGTTAGTTGACAAATATGATGGGGTTAGTTGACTTGACATTTCTTTTTCAATTTTAACCCTTTGCCTGCGAAAGGCGTATATATACGCTGTCACAGTTCCATCAATATATATGAAAAGCGTATATATATACGCTGCCAATTCCATCAATATAGTATACGAAACGCGTACATATGTATACTACGACCAATACATTTTTTAATTTTTTTTTCACTCCTTCAGAGTGTTATTTTTTTTTATTAATTATCATGGTATTAGATACTGCAATTATTTTGAACTTGTTTGTTATGGTGTATCTAGATGGCCTGAGAGTTTGAAGGGAAGATAGGGTGCAGAACTGGTAGGGGTGAGTTTGGAAGGATTTGTGGTCGGGGAACTGGACTTCAGCAACTAAACTCTCATCTTGAGAATAAAAAATGCAATTATTAGTGGTATTCCTATGCTTAGTCAAGTAACCCCGTCCGACATTGTTAACATGTTAAGGGCCGTATGTACAAAACCTCCACGCACCGGATAAAATAAAATACCATAAATTATAGTCGATGTATCACGTTTCCACAAAATATTTATGAAAAAACATCAAGCAGTACTTAGTGGACAAAAATTCATAAATAGTCGAAACAAAAATATTTACTTCCCGCCGACCTTTTTAGATGTTTCATTCTCACTGATATAACAAAGGTTTTTGTCACGGCGACACATTAAATGGCAAGCTAGTCATTCATATGCTTCAATATCGCGAATCGCAGCATAATTTATTCCATAATACAGCAATTAAATGGAATTAGTCAACTAACCTCGTTAGTCAACTATCCCCGGTCTCCCCTACGTGTATATACAGTTAGTAAAAAAAGTATTTGGACACTTTTTAAAATCGGATAACTTTTTTAGAATTGGTCTTAACGACTTGATTTTTTTTGAGGACCTAGAAGGATTAGTTTTCAAAGTGACGTGTTTCGTCGTTTTCGAAAAAATAGCAACTAGTAAAGGTCGTTTTTTAAACTTTTTTTTGTGAGCTTGTAATGAAAATTCAAAAAACCCATTTGTAAATTGAAGTAAGTTATATACATGCCTAAAATTTCATCAAAATCGGTTAACATTGTTTAACATTGTTAACATTGGTTAACACAACTCTGAGCTACAAACTTTTAAAGATCGCAGAATAAGGTCGAGAATCGCTGATTTCGGGAATTTCCGCGATTCTCGACCTTATTCTGCGATCTTTAAAAGTTTGTAGCTTAGAGCAACGTTAACCGATTTTGATGAAATTTTAGGCATGTATATAACTTACTTCAATCTACAAATGGGTTTTTTGAATTTTCATTACAAGCTCACAAAAAAAAGTTTAAAAAACGACCTTTACTATTTTCTTCGCTATTCCAACCAGTTGCTATTTTTTCGAAAACGACGAAACACGTCACTTAGAAAACTAATCCTTCTAGGTCCTCAAAAAAAATCAAGCCGTTAAGACCAATTCTAAAAAAGTTATGCGATTTTAAAAAGTGTCCAAATACTTTTTTTACTAACTGTACTTCTAAAGTATTTACTCATTTATTATTTTTAATGTTACTCCTACTTATTCATAATTATTTTTTGCTTCTAAAAAACATTAAATTAAATTTGTGATTATAAGAAGTGTGACCACTAAGGATTACAGTTCAAGCCTACTCTATTAAGTCTCCAGCGAACAATATCAAAACATACAGGCTCGTACTAAAATCATTATTTCAAATATCACCGAAAATATCTCAGATATTCGTGTGCTTTATCAATTACAAACTTGCGAATCTTCCCCTACGCGCCATTTCACATTCTCGGGTTTAAGGGCTGTTTCACACTTTTCTGCCATCGATTTAAGGTGCTCCAGAACTGTCAACGGGATTTCAGCCGAATAATCCAGCATACTGAAATTCAGTCACTTAGAAATTGACGAGCGAGATTGACTGGCGCGTTCGATGCACGATGATTCAATTTTAAACGCTAAAGGACCGACGTGACACGCCCGACTGACAACGGGGCTATTCGGGGGCAGAGGAGTTCGTCAGAAACGGAATGCGATATTCCGTGGAGATTTATTAATAAAATAATACAGAGTGAATGGGTAGAGCGTGGAAAAGAATTGCGAAAATAAATACCGCTGGAGATATTCAGATAAAAGGTAGGTATTCCAGGTATTCAGATTTTTCGCTGTGGCTGGTCCCGTTGTCTTTCTCCATCCGCAGAGCCGCGTATACCGGACCGAAACGAAAATATTTTTAAGAAAGTATGTACGAGACGGACACGAGTACTTTAAACTGACCGCCCGGCGGAATTAAAACCGCGCTTAAATCCGTGCACCGCGAACAGTGGAATTTTTAATATGCTGATGTGCTTGAATAAACACGTACAAACGTCACTCGTGTAAGCGTAGGCGCGCATTGAGCGTAGGGTGACACAGCGCAGCATGTCTGTACGCTTTGTAAACAGTCAGATTCTGCTTCAATTGTCTCGCGGTTTCGAACCTCAGAGAATGTATGGAATGACCGTCCTAATTTTTACCTGATATCATAAATACTGAACAGATACTGAATGCTGCTGCGCGCAGTGTCCGTTGAGAGATCAGTTATTACACACCGTTTGTGAATTTCAGGGAATAATTTATTGGGATTCGTATTCAATGAGAAGCTTTGCATGATTAAAATAGCTCTTCGTGATTAAATGGAGATATTAAATAGAAACGGTCTTAATTAAACTGACAAGCTGTCTGACTGTACTCAATATTAATATATATTAAACAAATGAAGGATAAAAGATGAGCAAAGGAAGGTAATAAATGGATAAGGGAGCCTCTATCTGTTATAAAAGTTATTTCATATTATTTGAAATATTGCAGGTGATATCTAATAATACGTTAATGCAGATCTTCAAGTGTAGACGGTACATTGGCCTCGAACTTTATTTTTTAACATTTCCAGTGAAAATATGTTAAACGAATTCCAATCAGACGGACGACGTTCATTAATCGAATACATTTTCAAACCGATAGAGATATTCCAATGTAGAATGATGGATAAATTATTGTAATTACCATAAGCTCGAGAAGAAAGGATACTGGCGTAATATGAAATCATCAAACCTATCTGTTACGTATTAAATTAGAAAGATCTTACATATCCATGTATTACAGCTATTTTGATTAAACGTTATTAGGAGCCGTTCTTAAATTACGTAAGGGTAATTTGGGCGATTTTTTACCCTCTCCCTCCCACAGTATAGAAATTTGTAAGATTTTATATTCCCACCCCTTCGCCTCCCCTTCCTTTTTACATTGCATTTTTTCAGTTATTAAAATTCTATTAATTTAAACTAAATTTAAGGAAATTTAAACTACAACTACTTTTCTGGGACATTAATGATAGAATTTTTACTTATTCTTTTTAGGAACATCTCTGAATACTCGAGTAAATGTACATATTAATTATATTAATAAAATTTAAATTGTAATAACAATTAGAATTATATGGACTTAACCCTTAGTATCATCATTTTTTTATTTTCCTCAGAACAATCTTTATCGGTGCATTTTTGTCCACACTTCATCGTATAAGTAAGCAAAATGTTCTTAGTGTAACAATTTTTTATTAAAATGAAGAAATATGGTTATAAGACCAGTGCTACACCATGCATAAATGTACCTACGTATTATAATGTTAAGCCAATGCTCGTTTTTGCAGAATGTTACGATATATTATTATGTTCGACGTCAAATTTATTCAAAAAGGAAAACCGAAATAATTGAGAGAAAAAATTAGCATTTACTGGTACTTTCAGTGGTCCTGGCGAAATTAAGAGTTGTAATCAACAATACGAGACAGTGTGTCACAGTAGAATTTCTACGGATATATTTCTGCCCTAAGGACACTTGTTACATATGGTAATAGTAATGTAACGCTTTAAAGTTCATGTAAAAGCCCCCAAATGGCGCGCACGATTTTTTCAATTCGTTTAACACGGGTGTTACACTATGACTGACTATGATACTAAGGGTTAAAGTTTTTTAAAAAAGTAAAGTTAAATTTTTTTCACGATTTAAAACAAAATTATCTAACGTGTGTCCGATAAAACATTGTTTGTTACGCTACTCATATTGAAAAATAGGTTAAAAAAATATTACGTAAGATGCTACATGACTGGCTCTCCCCTTGTAATAAAACGTAAGAAATTCGCGTCTCCTCCAAGAACCCTTACGTAATTTAAGGATCTCCCCTTAACCGGTTAACTGGCACGGCTTTTTTTACTATGCGTGCCCAAACTGGCAACATCGAAAAATTAAGTGAATCACACAAAATTTAGTATACAGGTGTATGGGCGACCCCAAAAACCCCTATATACAATTTTTCTAAATCTCGATAATATTTTAATATTTGGCAGCCATTTTGGATCGGCCATTTTGAGTCTGCCATATTAAATTTTACAATTCCAATGCCAAATTCAGATTCAGCGACCCCAAAAACCATTACATACCAAGTTTCATTCAAATCGTTTGAAAATCAAAAAAGTTATTCCATTTGATCATATATGATACATAAGCAGAATTGGCCAGATATTTTTTTGATCATATATGATACATTGCCAGTTAATCGGTTAAATGCCTCTCAAAGCATGCCACTATCTTCGAAATGTCAAACAAGAATGCGCTGATAATCTTATTATTTGTTTCTCGTATTATTAAACGCGATGGACATATTTTAGGTTCCAATACGTATTAAGTGATTCAGCCCTCGTGACATTTGTATATCGCATTAAACTGTAATTTTTTGTCAGTAATCGTATAATAATCATGCAGACTGTAATTTCATTTCATAAAGTGATAAGTACGAAACTACTTCGAACGCATCAATTAATATGATTACTTGTATGCTCGCTCTTGTTGAGAGACACAGGAAATCAGTATCCATAAATAAAGTCACTGGGGAATTAATAATTGAAATTCAGCAGCGATGCAAAAGTGGCTGGACGTTACGCAAAATTGACATTCACCTTATACATGTCAATTATTTTAGTTAATACGGTTTAAGTACCGCGCCGTCGTATGCCTCTACAGAGGATTCGAACACGGAAATAGACACGCAAATATATACATATATATTCGTCCGCTTATTGTCCCATATTGTGCCGCTTCATCTAATTATTGAATATCAATATACATATTCCAATTGTGATTCTCCCCTGTGATTAATATACTTAATCAGATTCGAATTATACCTGTTCTATTCTGCCTTTGAGCTCTTTGTTTCCTCCAAGCTAAGACGATTTTAGTTTATAAATAGATTCGAGATCTACTTACTGTATAATTCATACGATTTATCCTTCAGATGGTGAGGTGGGGGTCTCGTGGACCCCACGATGATGCTGCAGATGCCTGTTTATTTCGACGTTTTTTCACATTAGAGTATGAAACAACTAATTGTGTTTTGTGTTCTGTACAAAGATTTTATTCTTATCATTGGTATTAATACACTTACTGAAAAGACTTGAATGTTTTATTCTGAAGAGGAGGTCGAAATTTTACCATGTAAATAGAAATAAAAATTGGGATATGTCAGAATCCACTTCATCAGTTAGGTGACAAAGTTGCCACCACACCAGTGTAATACAGGTGTATAAGGGTTAAAGTTATACACATGATATTCGAAAGGTCATTGTGTATTCTGGTGAAATATGGTGAATTTCGAACAAACGTTTGTTGTGGTCTGTCGCAAATGTGCACATATACACGCAGTAAATCTCTATAAATACATTAATATATGAGATATTCGATCATTTTCTGGGTAAATTGTTTATCTCCAAACTGTAGTATTTATTAAAATCGTCGAAGTAGTATAATATCATAAAGATGCACATACAATTATTATGTGTGTATTAGAATCGATAAACATTGTTCCTATTATTATTATAATACTTTGTTGGCTACTTTGCATCACTGGCTGTGTATATTTACATATTTTTCAAATACACAGGATGTCCCATCTAATTAAATCAACTGACACACTTTTACTATTTTCTTTTAATATTTAAAAACATATTTTCTAAACGTTTATATTGTTTCACTCAGCGCATCCTTTTATAAAATTATTTTCACTCGATGTTTAATTGCCAATGAAACATGCAAATCGTCTTAACTCTTTTACACGAGACAGCACAATTTTTTAAGGGTATTTAAGTAGTAGTAACTTCTAAGACAAGTTCAAGAACTCACAATCCAAAGCCATTCAAGGTTAAAGAAGGTTATTCAAAAATAAACTCATCCATAGTATTTTCATTCTCTATTTGTAAGCTTCAAGTAATGTTTTTTCTCAATTAAATTTATTTTAAAATGTTGTCTTAAGATGCACAAATATAGGCATAAAATTTTTAATTAATATAATTTAAGGTTTTCTCTTAAAAGAATCTCAAATATCAACTTCTCAGGCTGTCACACTAAGGATATGTCACACTAAAGGTATTATTAATACAAATGTTCCAACATATTCTACATGAAGGGGTCACAGTTGTCTTTGCTCATGAAAATCTTTCAAGTGTTTGGACGTAATTTGTTTACACTGTATGTGATCTAGATCAGTTACAGTAGTGAGGAAAAGCTTAAAGTAATTGAAGATAAAATGGCGAACATTTTGAACGTCTTAAAAATATTAAAATTGAATGACTTTCAATTTCAAGTCGTTGATTCTCCTAATTAGTCCTCTTAAAATAAGTATATCATATTATATGTATAAAAACAGCTATTATAACACCATTTTCATATCTGTTCGACGGCTTTACGTGGAATGAAAATAATCCTATCATATGATACTCCAAATGAAACCACGCAACTTTTGTAGAAAATATTTCTTTAAACACTGGCAGCAGAGAAAATACCTTAAGTGACGAAATTAGATGGTATACACTCTGTTTTTAATTCTTTCTCAGTTACCACTTTTAATTTAATGAAACCTCGACCAAAGAAATCTAATGGAATTAAATCTGAAGATTTCGCCTTTGTAGATCCTTCACTCTCAATGCACCGATTTGAATAAACGATTACTGAATCGCTACAGAACAATTAGGACACAATCGTATCGCAACTAATCTTGTTGAAAGAATAGGCTTTGGGGACCTGAGACTGCCCAACATACCAAAGTGCACAGTAACATTTGTAACGTCTTGTAATTTCATTCGATTTAAAAATATGAAAAAATACTTTCGGAACGAAATTTTGATGACTTTTAGTAGTAAACACAATGAACACAATTTTAATAATCGTCGGTCGTCAAGATTATTAAAATTCTCTTTCGAATGTAATAACGTACATATTATCATTCCTCGTACGTTGAAAAGAACACAGAGATTTTAGCAATATATCCTAACAAAACGTTGATTTAAAAAATTACGAATTGAAGGAAAAATGTTGAAATGTAGGATTAGATTCTTTGAAACTCTTTAATTGGTCAAATAGTGCTATCTTAGATTTTAAACTGATAATAACAAAGCGTAACATTGTGATCTGAATATGAATGAATTATGAAAATGAATTACAAAATGAATTAATGAAAATGAATTAGAGATTTATTTCATCTAAGTATCAATCCTCCGATGCCAAAAATTTAACAAAAATTGGCCTTTTCTTCTAGGTCAATTAATAATCTTCAGTAAAGTCTTGTGCGGTAATCCCGGCCTTTGGTATTATTTAATATTAAAAAAGATATTCTATATAATCTTAATAGCGAGAAACTTAGAAAATTATGATTTTATATGTACATCTAAATAATCCTTACTCCTTTTAATTTTTACGTTTAAGCAAATTTTTTCAATCGCTCAACTTATTATTAGATAATAAATTTTGCTTTGTACTTTTTTGAATCTTCAAATTCAAGAAAATCATTTTTGTGGAATAGAACCTTCGTTATTTGAAACTTCATTTGTAACAGTTAAAAGTGATTTTCAGGATAATACAAAAAGTCCCTCTCTATTTGCACATCGATCGAACCCACTCGCGTGCATGCAGCGAGGGATTACTATAGCGTAATATAAAACTGCCAATGAGTCTAGTGTTGATATACAATATACATATAGTATCAGCACAGAAGGATAGGTTCTTCAATTAATAAGAATACATCCAAAGTGAAGAAAAAGCCTCGTCAACTGGCATGAAAAATATCTTCATCACGACTTTGTGATGTACCCACAAAGTAGAAAAATATTTACATCAAGCAATTTGCGGTACCACAGAAATATTCTTTTCAGTAGTATCCTCAAGAAATTAAATTTCATTTTTGCAATTCATATTCATGTTGCTTTACGAAAAATGTAGAACAACCGTGGTTTACTCCCTAAAAATTCGTCGGCGGTTCCACCGGTCTATCTAAATGAAAATCATTCCAAGCCAATTAGACCTCGGCAGGGCGGTGAGGCCAAATCAATAAACCCTCTTCACGCACAGACGTCACCGCCGAATCTCGATCAACGCACGCTGCGAATGGATTAATCACAGTGTACAGCCAGCCGTGAATAAATAAAATCCCGTTTAATAACATTGTTCTGGAACGACGCTTCGCGAAGGGGATCCTTTTTTTCCACCTCTGGCGTAGATTCAGAGGAGCCATGGTTCACCGCAAGAGCGTAAACTCGCTCGAGCACAGCCTTCACTCAAGGGAATTTTTGATTAAAGTTTAATTTACAGGAATGGCTTCGTCCTGGCACACTTTAAAATGAAATTTTTCATCCTTACCCAGCATCATCCTCTCCCGCACCCACTTATCATCTTCCGCTGTCGGACTACGCAGAATGACGTCTGCAAGTGTCGCGGATTCGCAGCATCTGTAATCTTTCCTGCCGACCCATTCCCACGGACGAAAAGCGTTATCAATATTTCAGACGGGCGAATCGCTCTCTAAATCGTGTTTGATTGCAAACACACTCAGGGAAAGTTGGACGTTTTCCGAGGGCACCCAGAAACGTTCCCTTCTTTTCATACCTCTTTCCTTTTTTATAGAGGGTGGTCCGTTATTCGTGGAAAAATCGTGGGATCATTCGATTGTGGCCACGTGCTTTCGATTAGTAGTCCACTTCACATGGTTAGCCTTTTTCTTCGCGTACATGTCTACAGTATTTCGTTGTAGTTCTACTTCGATTATTTATTTACTTTCGATACTTCAAATTCATCATTTGCAAATTCATCACTTTTATTTTCGTCTGAATAATGCACGTTCTTTCATAGAAATGTAATGAGTGACAATAGGGCTATTGTAGGAATAAGTTTAGTAATTCTTATATGTTCGGGAGCCACGGAGAAAAAGCGGCACTCTGGCGATGGGGCTCGAACCCACGAACTTCGAGTCCTCTGTGCTACTAGCCAGTCGCCTTACCAATGTCGCTAAGCCGCCCCTCCGAGGTCTCTTATTCCGGGCTCTCTCTTATGGGATTTCCTATCCCACAATACTTTTACTGAAATGGCTAATTGCAATTTTAAGATGTTCTCAAAAGTGGGAGGCTTTGTTGGATGTAATACTGCATTATGCAGAAATATTTGATTTCCAGTTACGGTAGGGTGGGGCTAAATGTCCGAATTCGAAATCTCTATTGCTAAACCACGTATTGAGTTTTGTAGTATACTATGTGAAAGTTGAGAAGAAACCGAGGTGATCACAGAGTCGCCAGTCGCTTCTGAACGTTCGTGGAATTACACGACGCCTTTGTTATTTTATGTATTGAAAACTAAAAGAAATCCATCGTCTTTATTGTTTTACAGTAAATCCTCGTTACCATCCTGACGAACGGGGCTAGCGGCGGGCTCCTAACGCGTTGTGGACACTATTCCGTGCGGCCAGTTCCTAACCCAGACCTCTCGCTCATTGACGGGTCTCTCACTCTCGTCCGCAGGCTTCCAAGAAATGGTGGGGATAGTCGCCGGGCTCCTAACGCATGGTAGAAACGGGCTGATAACGAGGATTGACTGTATACGAAATAAACCACAGTTTAAAAGAGTATCAGGCAAGTATGTTAAGATTGTATGTTCCTTTAGTAATGTGTGCATGATATTGGTTATTGTCGAATGATAATATTTTCTTAGGTACCTAAATATGGCAGAAACTATAGAGGTACCATTGAGGCAAAAGTCCCTCAGACTGAAAAAATATATTTTATTATTTGTTTTCGGGTCATTCCACGCCAAATCGATCACTTTTTCCCCTCGATGTCTCGGATCTTTTTTAAACTTGAATATGTTGTAGTCCTCGTGGAATTAGGGAGTGTTTAAGTCATCATTTTGTCGATTTCGAGTTTGTTTAAAAAATACAGGGCCTTGAATTTTGCTATTTTTTCCTATTTTCATGAAAATGGGTTGTACTTATGAATTTTTATCTCGAAAACTATTTGTCGGATTTAGTTGATTCTTACGGCATTTTAAGATGGAAAGATCGACCTTTCTGAATAAATTTTTTTAAAATCGAAAAATTAATTTTGCAACATTGAAAATTATAAACAAATTTTATTTTGCAAATTCGGGCCCGAGGTTGTGATTTTAAAAATCCGAAAAAAATATTACCATATTTTTTGAAGTTTTTTCTACAAAATATGTCCATCCCCAGGGTGCGGCTCCTATTAACGTCGCAGTGGGGTGGTAAATACGGCGATTCGCGCCGAATCAGGTAAGCGGACCGGGCGTCGCACAGTGGTTCTAAATCGCTAAAAAGCCGCAAACCCCTCAAAAAGTACTTCAATTTAGTCAGAAATCGGTGCTCGTGAGTTTTTGGAGTCGCTGATTACGAATCTGAAATTCAAAATTTTTAAAACAAAATAGCGAATCCAATATGGCGAACGCGTATATCAGAAACGTATCAAATTTGGTGAAAACTTGGTATCCTACAGTTTTCGAGATCGCTGATTACGAATCTGAAGTCAAAATTGCAAAAAAACAAAATGGCGGATCTAATATCACTGGTATAAACGTATTTTCAAGTTAATTTTTGTGAAAATTTATTATTTTTCGATTTTTGACTAAACCGATATAATTAGAATGTCGAAGTTAATGTGACGACGTTAAATTTAAAACTTTTTTAAAAATTATTTTGAAGGTATTATTTTTTCCGATTTCAGTGAAAAACTCAGCATTCTTGCATTTAGTAGGTCACGTAGTTCAAGTATATTGTCGAAAATAATAAAAGAAAACTATGGATTATAAGTGTTGTGTGAAATAACGAATGCTGTTTTATTCATATACTAAACAGATTTGGCACTTCAAATTTAAATATTTTAAAAAACCGCAAGTTTTCTCAATTGGATATCATACTTGACATGTTACTTTATATCAAAAAACTTGTTACGGTGTGATACTCGATGACACTCATTTTTGTTTTCCTTCCTTTTTATGAAAACATGACTTAGATTCATGACACATTGAGAAGGGAATTACAAGGGTAAATTGAAAGATATTTTACTTCGTTTCTGTGGAAAGTTTATGTCTATAACACCTACTTTAATGGTAAACTGTTTCACATATGGATCTTTTCAGATAAACTTTCTCTCACACATTAAACATGCTCCCATTTTCAAGACATTATGGAGCATGAAATTTCGTCGACTCTGACGGCCTATACCTCGATAACCACTCAATATATTTAAGAAATTCAAGCGGCATTTGATGCACGGCATATATACACACACAACAAATCTGCTATGTATTTCGAAAATTGAATTTTGGCTAACTTTTGGCGATTTGGGACCACTGTGCGACGCCCGGTCCGCTTACCTGATTCGGCGCGAACCGCCGTATTTACCACCTCACTGCGACGTTAATAGGAGCCGCACCCTGGAGATGGACATATTTTGTAGAAAAAACTTCAAGGAATATGGTAGTATTTTTTTCGGATTTCTAAAATCCTCAAGCTCGAATTTGCAAAATAAAATTTGTTTATAATTTTCAATGTTGCAAAATTAATTTTTCGATCTTAAAAAAAATTATTCAGAAAGGCCGATCCTTCCACCTTAAAATGCCGTAAGAATCAACTAAATCCGACAAATAGTTTTCGAGATAAAAATTCATAAGTACAACCCATTTTCATGAAAATAGGAAAAAATCGCAAAATTCAAGGTCCTGTATTTTTTAAACAAACTCGAAATCGACAAAATGATGACTTAAACGCTCCCTAGTTCCACGAGGACTACAACATATTCAAGTTTAAAAAAAAAACCGAGGCATCGAGGGAAAAAAGTGATCGATTTGGCGTGGAATGACCCTTATGAAAAACTAAAAAAAATCGCTCAACTAAAACAAAAACACTATTTAAAGACTTTGGCATCATTTTTTTATACTTTGGCCACCTTATTATGAAATAAGGTGGCCAAAGTATAAAAAAATGATGCCAAAGTCTTAATTATTATGAAATATGGTGGCCAAAGTATAAAAAAATGATGCCAAAGTCTTTAAATAGTGTTTTTGTTTTAGTTGAGCGATTTTTTTTAGTTTTTAGTTCAAAGTGAGTCTCTGACTTATATTTCTAGTTTTTTAATAAAGAACTCAGGCTTCCCTTTCAATATCGCATACCAAAAAGAATTGGTTTAATAAATATTTGTTGATTGGAAAAGAAATTTTTACTTACTTAGTTTAATATTACACGAAAAGACATTAGGGACTTTCTACCTGTCCATTTTGCATTAACAAACATTGTGGTATTAATCAACAGAAAATAACAGTATCAACAAACGAACTTCGTGAACGTAAAGCATAATAGTTATAGTTTATAGAAAATAACACCAGATATCTCTAGAGTCTAGATACCACTAATACCACTAGAGTCATAATACCACTTTTTCGAACCACCCTATTTCTATTACTTTTCAATATCAACTCAAAACTGCAGTATGTGCCTAATATACATATTCTGAAAGAGAATTAAAAGCTGTATAAAACTCAATTACAGTTGAATTTGTTTAACTAACAAACAAAAACCCTACATAACATTAAATAAGACACCACACTTTTAAAGCTAACAAAAAGTTACCATTTTTGAACAGTAATAAAATAAACTAATATTTTGTGGGGCACCTTTTGCTTTTAGGACAACCTAAAGAGTTTCTAAACGTGGTAACTTCTTTGTCAGCCCCAAAAATGTGTTACCCCGTTCAATGTCTTATAACACTTTTGATTGTCAGTTAAATAAATTCAACTTTAACTGGGTTTTATACAGCTTTAAATTCTCCATCAGAATATGTATATTAAACATACACAGTTCCAAATGTATGCTGAAAAATAACAAAAGGAGAACAAATCGAAAAAGTGGTAACCTTTTTGTCCGCTAGTATAGGTTTATACGAAAAACGGGACTTTTATCCCCACCCTACTCTACATATGCTATGTTAATGTTGATGCATTGAGATTATTCTAAGCGTCAGTCGTCAATTGTTGATAAAGTATCAACTATTTCTCGCGGTTGGCGGTGAGCATAATATTATTACATCTGACTTTCTTACAGTTCAGCTGACGAGAGCTCTAGACGGAAAAGACCTGAACCATATTCACGAAATATTGTATAAATGGTCCCGAAGAAAGGGGCTAATTCATCAATGGCGGATTTAAGGGAAAAGGCCCAGGTGACAAACGTTCTGGGACACCCTGTATACATAACAGAATTACAAATAAATTTACGCGCGTGTGGTATGAAAATTATAGGAACCAAAAACATATAGTTTTTGGATAAGATCATAATTTTTTTTGGAAGATGAGACCCTGACTGTCCTTCTGAGCAGGGACCCGGGCATCGTGTGAAGTCGACTAAAGTCGGTATCGGATATATTGGCCGGTGAATTCGTTTTCGCAAACAGCGATCGAGGAGAAATTAGCCACCACCATCTGACAATAGCGGATTTGTCAGTTGCAGTTGCTTGGCCCTCGCAGGGTATGGTGGGGTAATGGGAACGCTACTCGACTCCGCCTGAATCTAGCCGTTTGACTGTTATTTATCCTTAACGTAATAGTTGTGTGTGTTACGAAGCTATGCGTAAACTAATACGAGATGAAGCTATCGAGAAAGAATCAATGTTCTGACCAATAAAACTTCTGAATTTTTTCGTTACTAACGCACACCTATTCTGATGTGTGTATTTCTACGCTGACAGATCCGTTTGGCCTACACGCCAGAATCTTGGCACTATCCCCACCACTTCTGCCTCACTCTTGTTCTGCGAAGGCGAGAGCGAGACAGAAAACGTTGAGAAACGGAGCACCGGGGCAGACAAACGGTGTGGTGGGAGAATACCCTTCACGAAACTCACCGGCCAATATATCTGATACCGACCTTAGTTAATAATTAGTCGAAAACACGCGGTCATATCGAACGAGCCGGTTGTACGATACAAAAGACGTCGAAAATGTACAACACTTTTCCATTTAGGGCTTCGTTTGTGGGAAAGTCGATTTTGAGTCGCAAGTAAATATGCTGCAACTGTGGATGAAATGATTGAATATCAATTATAGGATAACTTTCTTTCGAACCAGGCTTTGTCCCCGAAAAAATCGATTTTGTAAACAGAATTTCCGACACATTTTCCAAATCAATTTCTTCGCAAACAAAGCCCGTGTACTTACAAGAGAAAGTTGTTCTACAATTGTGTCTCATTTTTTCAGAAAGATTCATTCTATCCGCAGTTGTGTGGTATTTGCTCCTGCGCCTTGCCAATTTTTAGTTAGATGCAGGTTTATTTAACAGATATTCAAAATGATTTTTTTTAACTGAACCCTAAATCGAAAAACGTTATTACCTCTCTTGGCTATACCACCAACAATGGAAAACCCTATATTAATAATTAACCAACCACACATTGTGAAACAAATCCACGCTCATTGCCAATATTTTTCCAAATTCGCGACTATTTGCAACTGTGTCTTCTTAGTAAAGTAAAAACCTGTCAATGGTAGCTACAGTTTTATCGGTGATAAGTATGAAATCAACTGGAATTTTTAAGCTCGCAATCGTGAAATCACGTATACGTGATAGCAGCAGATGAAGTGGTAATTCAATGGATGAATCAGAACACTGCAATCGCGTTTCTGATTCTTTTCCTCAGTTCCGTTCGTCTGTTCCCTCGTGAAGTGGGGAAAATTAACTTCATAAAAAGTTAAACTTGCACAGAAGGAAATATGATTGCATTAAAACCCTTCCTCGCCAAAGAAATCCGAGTAAATGGGAAAAAGTGCTGGGGCACGTGATTCTTTCCCCGATTTATATCCTGTACGAATCCACACGGTTTTACGGATTACCGATATTTCACAAGAATATTTCAACATTTCTGGAAACCAACAAAACGAGGTAGACAATCGAAATTTTCGGTTTTATCACGTGGACAAGTATGGACCTGCAAGAAATTCAATTTTTACGATTTATATGTGTGAACTTGATTTATCTCAAATCGAAAACAAATGATGTAAGAAAGAAAGTAAGTTTTTACCTCAAAAAGATATGGAAATGTAACTCGTGCTAAAAAATCATAAAAAAATCAAGCTTTCTATCCACATAAACTTTTATGCACTTTAATTGTTTTTTAATATAAGTTTTGCGTGTTTTTCCTGGTATTCGTAGGTCGGGAAACTTCACAAAACCTTCAATTCCCCAAAAATCATATCGCCTGATTTTAACAAAAAACACTGTATATGTAACTTAATCTGCGCCCTTTCAGATGGTATTTGCCAAGCCTTGGAGAAACTTCTTTATAGAGAGAGTTTTCGAGTTATGACTTCAAGAATGAGCGACACTTTGGGTACGCGGTGGAATATTAATTCTAGCTTCTGGCAAGGAAACACATACTGAAGTGACAATCGCTGATTTTGATGAAGTTTACGTAGAAATGTAGTTCTCACAAAAATATTGATATATGACACGTATTTTTGTTGGCGGCTGACATTCATATTGAAGGGGTAAAAACAACCCTCAAAGTTGAGGGTGGAAAACATGTTTGGAAGTTATAGGCATTTGAGTAGCGGCAAATGCATGCGTAACACCCGGTCACTCGGCGCTCACGTAAAACTTTAAACGCATTTTTCTCCAAACAGTGTTCTTAAAATCGGTGGAACCAATATCTCAAATAGTTATTATCCGATTCGACTTAAACTTTTTTTATTTTGAAGAATATACTTCTGTATAGTGGAGAAACCACTAACATTTTAAAAAATTTGAAAATTTGTCATTTTTACATGCGTTGAAAAGATGAAAAATATAGGGAAAAAGAGATTTCAAACTTCAACTGTCGGTATTTGCTTAAAAAATGTCATTTTTTGACACTTTTTCTGGTAAGTCCACTAGCGAGTTTCATGCCCTTTAATAATCTGTCATTTTTTTTATTTCAGACCAATGGTTTAGATGCTACAGGTTCCACAGTTTTGGATGAATTCTTTGACGCCTCGATTTTAACGACTCCCCAGTGTTGTCTGCAATGATTAATTATAAAAAAATATATATATTTCTATAGTTTAAGACATCCTTGATACAATACTAAAAGTCCCATTAAATTATATGTAGTAGTTTTCCTTTAATTAATCCCTAAAGATCATCTATTTTTATACGCTCTAGGTCGGAACAGATTCATGAAAACTTCCTTTATTTAAATAATACATTAAAAATAACACATTTTTGTTCATTTTCTGGTCAAATTCATTTCCCTGTACAGTTGTGTGTGAAATGTATACGTATACCCGTGTAAATATACCTACGGTTAAGTGGAATTTTCATTTTTGCATTATAAAAAGAGTTTTTATAGTTGGAGCCTTTATTGCAGTCTGTGCAGAATGGAGTCGTTCAGTGCGTATAATCAAATTGGTTATAACTTTCCATGATATTTGAGGTATTTTGCTATGGAATACCTCGGTAGTTGGCATTCGAATGGTCGGAATTCACACTGCACGAGGTACCTATAGGAGGCTTATGGCGCGATCGGCGCTGTAATAATACGTTTATTAAGACTATTGAACCCGAATCGTTCGAAATGTTTGAAAAGTTCAATACGAGGTGTGCCATAGTGCCATATAGTAATCACTTTTATGAACCTCGAACACCTCGTTCGACGAATGAAGTTCGCACTTTGACCCTTTGCCCCTCTCGCCCCTGGAGGACTGCAGAGAAACTGACACCTGGAACTGATGTCTCTCTTATGGACCTATTAATATGCAAAATTGCAGAAAAACCCCCTCGGGTAATTTAGGACGATTTCGAATAAGGTCCGCTGAAAATTCATCGACTATGCGCGTTTTTAGCTCTATGTATATCGATTCCACGTTAAATTTTGATTTTGTTGAACACAAAGCCTCGTTTGAAATTACTCAAAATTGAACATAAATTTTTTCTTGACAAAAAAAGATTGATTTCGACGACGGAACTCGGCTCGAGGTCAGGAACATGCTTACTCGACGGATTTTCAATTTTCATTTGTTACCCTACTTCTATACTTGTACTGCTTCTTAGGCTACACGCTTTCCATTTTACTTGATATCCTCAAATGTTTGTAATACTCGAATCCATTAGAGAATCTCGTGCCTGCAGAGGGATCCAAAGTAAGCAAGAGTCACTGGAGATTAAACCATATATCAAGAAAGTCCAGGGATACTATTTGAAATGTTCAATAAAATGTTTTCTGTTTTGCAAAATGTTTGACTGGATATGTTTCATACCATTTCGAAATCCTCCGACTGAAGAATACTCTCTCTCCGAGACTACTCCGACTAAAGAATAAGTATCCAGAATATGGAAATGTGCTCAAGATAAATGTTAGTTAATTTTTAACAAACTACCCAAAATTGTAAGAATTTATATGTCATTCTATTTGAAGAAAGGGATGAAAACCCCACGGGGATGATAGTGCTGTCATATGCATACATCACATAGAGGACCCCAGAGTGCCCTTAAATATAAAATAAGGATTGCGCTGTTCCTAATGGTTTCCACCAAAACAGGTTATAAAACTTTATACGCCCCACTCTGCATATTTAATATAGGATTTTTATAGAATATCTATTCTCCATAGGTCGAACAAGTTCCAAAATATTCATCCAAATAGGTAATCTAGCGAGGTAAAAAATGCATCTGGCTGCTAAAATTACTTTGAGTAATACAAAAAGGATGAGTTTTTGATAAAAAAAAAAGAATAGAAAGGGTAAACCAAAATTTGCTCGTGCAAGACTCTGATAGATAAAGTCGAAATGTTGGAACAGTGAGAAATGTATATAATTGTATAACCTTGATTATGTCTCAAGTATTGAACCTCCTCAAAATGCAGTGAAATATCCAATCTCTGAACACTGTAGTAACACGAGGAAATAAATGTAATTCAATTCAACCAAAATACAAGCTCAGCTTTAACTGACACGAATATTTTAAATTCTCATGCTGAAATAGTAGAAGTATGCACTGAAAGTGATAGTAAAGATGTGCCTTCTCACTCCGAAGTAGATATGTATACAATATCTATGATATTAAAACAAGGACTTATTATTAGATGATTCGAAGCACGAACAGAATGTAATTCATTACAACTCAACATGTTAAGAAACTTGTGTGTTTTAGTAAAAAAATATATTACAGAACCCACAAACTGTTAGAAAAAATAGTGCATTTATCTAATCTCTCAGATTTGGTATTATTACTTGTATTATTCTATTTGAAATATAAAATAATCACCATGAGGAATGTGTGTGTTCTATTATGCGAAAATTCCCTTATCCAGTCGTGTCTCCCTGTTAATTCGAATCTTAGTGGTTCCGTTGCAATTGGTTCTGTTCATTTTTTATTTAATTTGTTCGTTTAATAACCTGACGTATAACTGACGAATAACTTGACCGGGATTTGATCAAGTATTCTCGATGGATTAAACAGCGAATATCGCCCAATCAATCTACGATTATGATGAAGTTTGGCACATGGGTAGAGTATTCAAATGTATTCCACACATGTTTTTTATTATCGGTTGATTTTTATGCTCAAGTGATGAAAACTACCCTAAAATTTGGGGATGAAAACCCTAATTACTTCCTGGAATTAACATAGAAAAAAATGTTTAATACCAAGAATATTCGATTTGTCATGAGCGATAACATGGCCTAAAGAAAAGTAACGCCTTTATAGTCGCATTACACTGACTCAGTGAAGGCCAGTTCGAGCCATTTGGGAGCCCGGGCAACATGATGTTTACCATAGCCGCGCGGAAGGAGAGCTCGAAAGCCAATGATAACGTGGGCGCGCCACGGATAGGGAAAACTGTAGTAGTGTGCGGTGCAGTCTCATACCCGTACGATAGGCTTGAATGACTGAGATTCTTGGGAGTCGCTGCCACTGGGACTCCTAAGAGGGCCAGTTATTTCAGCCTAGGGGTCTTACAGTTTTCCCTATCCGTGGAGCGCCCACGTTATCATTGGCTTTCGAGCTTCCCTTCCGCGCGGCTATGGTAAACATCATGGAGCCCGGGCTCCCAAATGGCTTGAACTGGCCTTCGCTACACTAACTATACAACAAGTCGCCGTTATATCAATATTCCTATAAAACACATTTTTGTTGGCTGAAAACTATCTAATGTAAATAACAGGCTGTACTATTGCACACATATCGCTGGCTTAGTGCACAAACATTGCATGTCCAATTTTACCATTTTCGAGAAAAAAAAATAGGGCAAACCAACCAGTAATTGACCGCATACCAGTGAATGACCATTAGGCAAAGAAATGTCAATTACTAATTTAAAAATATTGTATGTTTATAAATGGAGTGTAGTTGCACTTTTAATATCCCATATTTTTAGTTACGCGTATTAAGCAAACGTTAATAAGTACAATTCTTAATAAAAATATGCGGTCATTTACTGGGCTTCTACACGTTTTGCATTTTATAACCGTTTTTTTTTTTAAATTACGCTAAGAATAAGTAATTGTTTTTATAGAAATTTCAAGAAAAATAAATTTAAATGCAATTTCAACAGTTGTTTTGTTGTTATACATAAATATATTCAAGTATTAATCTCAAAGGTCCATAAATTCAACAATTCGGTCATTCACTGGTTGGTGTACCCTATAGGTAAATGTGATTTTTATACAGCGTAAAGAAACAATCAAGAACTATTTATTGCATATAAAATATTTGTGCACTAAACCATCGATATGTTTGTTTATGCCATGTTATTGCTCATGGAATATCAAGTATTCTTTGTATTCAACCATTTCCGCAAAATTCAACTAAATAGATCTTTCATCCCTAAGGTTGATGACACATTTCACCCCTTGACTGTGCAAATCAGGCAATACTACAAAATATGTGTGAAATACTTTTGAACCAGAGTTGGGCAAAATATAATCTAATTACAAATTACAAATTACGATTAAAATGTAATTGTGTAATTGATTACACATTATTTTCTGTAATCTTTCATTTAGGTAGTTGACCACAATTTTGTTAACTACGCGCGTTACGCGATTCTGTGACTACCACTGTCGGCGCCGCACGTTTTGCTAAATCTTTCATTTCTGTATCGTAAACAAGAGGTGTTTTACCACTTCTGCTGATGGTTTCCGGAGGAAAAATGTCTGCTGCATCGCGTGGAGTAGTTAGACTTTTCCCTACACCCTTAGTTTTTGAAATATATAGAAAAATATCTGCAAAAATTGGTGCATTGCAAGTCTCCTTTTCCCTTAGATCGTTGTTTAAACATACTTAAATGTTTATAATTCAATAATAACTTATATCGTTATGTTCGTGAGGGTTCATAGAATAATTTGACGGAAAAAGCAACCGAATAACTATTACTGTTTAAACACAAAAGATGTTCAAACTTGAAAATTTGATGGCGATAAACGGTTTGCTTATTCGTTTTCAACGCACAAAAGTCTATAAGAAACGACTATTGAATGTTACAGATCAAAATGGCTATTGGACAGTGTTATAATAGAAGTATTACTAGATTACGTCCAACTAGGTTTCAAAATAACAATACCTAAATTAAAATTAATAAAACTCGATGATTTTCAAGGATTCTGAGAACGAAGTAACTGATGCTAGAGTAAAACACGATTTATCAAATTTCGCTGTAGAACACGGAGACTAAGGCGATTCAGGGTTCGCGGGGCACGGTTGACACAGTGCTGATGCTCACCAGTATAGAGAAAGTTGGAAAAGTGAAAAATATTTGTCGAGATGGGGGGGAGGGAGCACGCATAGATTAGAGTCAGCTACACTACATCTACGTACACAGGAAAAATGAAAGGAAGAAGAACGCGTCAACGTTGTCCTTCGCTTATACCAAACAGGAAGCAACATTCTCTTGGAAACCGAGAACTTTTTAAACCATCTCCAGGAACTCCGTAAATAGGATGTATAAAGGAGCAGCGTGGCCCAGAGGCAAAGGAGAAATCGCGCGTAACGGACGCGTATGAAACTTATAAAAACTCGTTCAGCCACGGGGAAGCCATTTCGCGCGGTCGTTGGATGTGTCGCGCCGGTAGGACGACGAGGCAAGGAAGGAGAGGCTCGACGCACTTGAACGAGTTTCCGAACGGGGGCCCGTATAAATTTCGCGTCTTAAATTGGTTCCGTAAGGAAAGTTCGCCGATGTGATACGATAGGATATTGCGACTAACTGTCGTATAGAGGATGGCCCCGGATATTCGAACGCGCGGACCGCTCGCGATAAAGAAGGGCCAAGTTCCCGGTTATATAGAACTATAGGCAAAGATGTATCCTAGAGATTTAAGAGCGACGCGGTTCCCTGCTGACGCGTTATTCGAGGAATCATTACCAACATGATTAAAACGTTGAAAGTGTATACCCGTGAATGGTCCTCCATGGAGGGGGGATTTCATGGGCTCTTTTATGACTATGACGTCCCAGAAAGTAGTTACACTGACCGAGCTCGTGAATCACTGCCTTGATTCTCAAGAACTTCCATCCCGAGGTGTCTTTCAATTCACCTATCCTGCGCGGTGGGCGTAAATGAACTGGGGTATTTCCGCCACGTCATTAGCGCCTTGGTGGTTAACGATTAACCCTCATCTGGCGGATGCTGGGTCAATTTGAACCCATACAGGGTGTCCTGTAATTTACAGGGTGATTCTCTCGCGACGCTCCTTAAAGAGATTAGAGCTCTTACTTTTTGACCCGTCGGGTACTCGGCTACCCGAAACAACTTCAAGCAATTGAATGTGGTATTGTTTGATGTTAGCCAAAAATGATCGAACAATACCATATTTAATGGCTTGAAGTTTTTTCGGGTAGACGGGTACCCGACGAGTCAAAAAGTAAGAGCTCTAAAAGAGATGCCGCTCGGCAGCTCATGGCGAAAAAAACAGACCGCGATGTCTTCAAAGTGTTATGGCTTTCGACCCTCGAAGGGGCTGGAATATCCATTAAGAAGTTAGAAATTTCAAGTTCCGCATTTCTCATCAGATCTGTGCGAGAACGACGCCAATCGAATCATTATGTTTCTCCGACGGAAATAACACCAAGAACGACGTAATTTGGATCATAATGAAGGAAATTATGGAAAAATTGATTTACATAATTTGAAGCTAACTTCTCGAGAGAATCGCCCTGTATAGGACTCAACGGGGGAATACATTGAATAGTTGCAAATAAAAACGGAAGTTCATATGTCCCATTTAATTTTGTTCGCGAGTTGTAGCAAGTTTTGTATTCTGTCAACCAATTAGCTTCACAACAGATGTTCAAAATGACCACCTTGCATCTTAACACATTAAGGACCGCAAAGAAATCTGTAAGACATACGCCTGGGACCGCACGTTTTTGGGCAACACGAGAAACCTCGTGAGCGATCCGTAACAGATCGAACGCGAAACACGAGAAAACTCGTGAGCGGTCCTTAATGTGTTAATGTACACCTGTGAACGTCCTGTCTTTGAGCTTGTTGCTCACTCGATACCTACTTCTAGGCGTTACTGAGATTTAATGGAAATTTTATTGAATTCTCTGGTGGAGCATTTCAACAGACAATGTGACAACACAATGCGAAATTAAGATTTAGTAATTGTTGCGTCCCAACAACAATGTACGCTTCTTGGAAGCGTAGCCCGAAGGTAACTCACCTCTTACGTGGCAACGGTGCGCGCTGGCGACCGACGAAACACGACGCCACACGAATCGGCAGCGCTGCGCGATCGGCTCGACACGCCGGCTAGACAGATTGTCCTTGAGACTCGAACCGGACGAACCAATACAAACTAATAGCTATATAATAAATCTCAATATTACACCAAATATCTTCTTTACTGACATCACCTGCGGATTTATTAAACGCGGCTCGATCAAACTACAAGTGATCGAGAAGTGACCGAGCATTATCTCGGCAAGCTCAACAGTAAATCTTAGTTTTCTTACCGTTCACAGTTTAAACTTTACTCTGGGTATATACAACACACCTAATCATGAAAAGCAATATATGGAACATACAGAATAGCAGAGAATTTGGATAGTAGAGTATAACGTTCAGAAAACCGGTGTTCGCATAATGAAACAAAACTAATTATTAAGCAGAGCAGTACTCAGTTCGTGCATAATTCATAAAACGCACGAAGGAGCTCATCGATGTGCTTAGTTCCGAGTAGAAATTACGCCAGAATTGTTTAAATAATGCAAGAACAGCGCAACAAGAAAAAAACGGCAGGAATCTTAAGAAGATTTAAAACAAGTAGACCAAGGATGCTACTCTACAAGCATTATTCTTCTGTAAATTGTGCAACGCCTTGAAACCAATAAAGTGAATGGTGCGCGCTGTGCCGCCCTATTAAAGAATCTCTAGAAAATGTAAGGAAGATATAATCTACAAGTGTAACGAGGGTGAAGAACTTCAGAGAATTCCTTCCCCGCTTAAAGCATCGAGCCGATCGTACTTTCCCGGAGAAAGAAACGATTAGCCGCTGCTGTTGCTACATTCCGAATGAGACGGTAACACGATGGGCGCTCTTCAGTGTTCGCGAGCCTCGAATTAATTGAAGGGATTCGTGACGGGGCGTGAAATCTTTATAGATTTTTCTCTCCAGTGGACGGCATTCTACCTCGATCGTAACTCGATAGAATGTTCGTCAAGCTCTCGTTACGAACGGAATTCTTTCTTCTTTTTTGTCTTTCTTTTTGTAAGATGTTTCGTGGGAATTAATCGGTACAACGAGCAGGAATTTTGTTGCCGCGCCTTCAGCCCTGGCGAGAAAGCACGTCGCCAAGGAAAATGCGCATCGATGACAGGAGAATCGAAATATACCCCAATTAGGTAAATTAAACTAGCGTAGGAAACAAGCCTTGCAGAAGTGCTCTCAGACCTTTCAGTTCCTACGTTTATGCAGCTCGGTGCGGTTCGAATGCTTCAAGTAGAATTGGAACCACCGTACCCGGCGCACAGCGGCGAATTTACACCAAAACTTGGCCAAAAGTAATATTTCCAATTCTAAGGTAAATTGAAGTATTTTATTATAATATGACTCTAAGAAATTTTTTAACGTTAAATATTTAATTTGTTGTGATTAGAATTATAATTATTAACCAGCTTGCGGATTAACCCGAGTCTGACACGGGGTAAGCGTTTTCTTTCATAACTTAAGAACCAATCATCGTATTAACATGAGCCAAAGTGGAAATTAAAACTAAAGAATTATACTTAAATTATGATTTTTGCCAAAAAGACAAATTTTTGCAAAATACTGCAACGGTGCCTTATTATCTATACATGACTTGAGCTTGAATTTTAAAAAAAGGCGGTGGTTTATCTCGCTTTATTATCAACTGTTTGCTTAACAATAGGCAAAAGTGTATGTTTTCAATTACTCATCTATAACAGCTTTCAGAGAATCGGCATTTAAAGCAAAAAAATATATATACTACCTACTTTCTTTGATAGGTAGACTAGATAATCTGAAAATAAATCTTAAAGTAGCTCCTTAAATTTCAATCGTCAACTTCCACCTAACATACCTATCTTCAAAAGGACTACAGTTTAAATTTTTCAATTAAGCAGAAATTATACACAGATAGGTCATAAACTAATTACATTAATTACGTTAGCAAATTAAAATCTTTATATTTGGACATTTTGCCTGGTTTTGAGACAAATGCGCCACTGCGCGGCGCAGCGATGGTGATTGCATAACCAGGGAGAGACGAGTTCGTAAAAATATATCGTTAGGATATCTTATTTATGCGGAGTTTGCACCTATGATCGCCAGATTCGAATACTTTCAATTTACTTGAATAACAAGGTCAGATTTGGGAAACGTGAATCAAAAACTTTCATGTACCTAAAAATTAAACGTTGTTAGGAAGCCCACCACTACCTATGGACAGGATCCTCGATTGTGTCAACAAGGATGTGTCGTCTTCCCTGGCTTTACTCCAAAAAAGGTTGGAAACTCCCAGCTATATTCTCCTCGACCAACAACCGCTGGTCAACTTAGGATAATTATAATACGTAATATTAAGAACAAGTACATTTCTAGAAACTTCCTACGCACAGGAAACCATTACTTTTAGAAATTCCTAGTGCACACGGAACCACCATTCGGGCATAGTCAGGGTGTCCCAAAATTGATTTCCCGGAACAAAAAGACATCGAAAAGTCCTTTACCGTTTTGGGATCTGAGGCTGCGTTCTCGAGTTATTAATAGTTGAATATTAGCGGTCCAAGTTCTGGGGCGCGCAGTTTAAATTCGAAACAGCTGATCGCGGAGCAGTGACCGCTCGCACGCACACACAGGGGGCACGCGTAGATACAGACCTACACACACAGTAGAGCCGAGCACGCTGGTTCAAACCATGAAAATGGGTTAGTATATTTAAAATAAAATTTGTTACTTGTCGTTAGTTAAAACACAACTGTAACAACGTTCAGAGGACATTTTGAGATCTCCATACCGATAAACACTTATATGTACAGGATCACCGGTTTTAATCTATAAATGCTTATGTATCGAAAACTGTGTTTAATTAAAACACCTGATTCTGAAGGCGTTAAGGGAGTTGAAGGGAACTACAAAATGTGCAGGTGTATGTTTGCTAAGTGTAGGGGTTAAGATCATTTCAAGGTTAGATGGATTTTTTAAGTGACACATTTGTCGCCTTAAGGCGGATTCACGCATATCAGTTTCGAGGCGGTTCAGTGCCGTCAGTTCCGTGACGGGAGAAGGACAAGTGTGAACTGCTCCATTGCAAAATAGGGAAACAATATTTTTTACCATTCACATTGACAGCGCTGAACCGTCACGGAACTGATAAGTGTGAATCAGCCTTTATGCTGCAAGAGTATCGCTTACGGCAGCGCTGTCCAGCGTAGGGGCTCCTCACGCGCCTGCTTCCCCTTCCAACCTTTCTTTCGAGTAGCGTGACTTGTTGTCACGGAAACCTCGCGACGCTAAAAAGGAGACCGCGACAGTTCCGTAGACGAGGAAGCACAGACGCCACGCACAACATTGACGTTTACTGTTACTTTGACTCGGCGGCGTCTTTGCGCCATGGCAACGGCGGACGATGGTGGGGACGGCTTTTGCCTCTCAGGAGGCAAGTTGGACTGCGCTGGCTTACGGCTTACATCGTCCCCGAACTAAATGGGACTTTACTACCGGTAGCTTTGGTTGAAACCTGCAAAAGCAACTTTGAGGGTATTTTTTTAAGGTAATTTCATCTGAATTAAAGTTAAAAATATATAAAAGAAATTGTATGTTAAACGATTTTACAAAAAGATGATGTTTTCTCACTTTAAATAAAATCGTGACGCAGGATATTTCATAACATAATATGAATCAATTTAATACAGCACCACGATTTTATTTAAAGTGAGAAAACATCATCGAAATTGTATCAGGTACAAGAAAGGAATTATTTTTAGTTTTTAGTGAATTTTGTAAAATTGTTTAACATAATTTTTTTATATATTATTTATTTTCTAGTTTTTAGTGTTTGTGGATTTCTTATTTTTTTTTATATTTTCCTTCTGGTTTTTAGTGTATGTGAATTTTTTATACATTTCTTTTGATATATTTTAATTTTGGACTTTTTTTTTTAAATTGTATTGTCATCCAACCCACGCACGCATGCAAAGTTTCAAAGCAATTGGATTGGTGGAAGTGGGTGAAAATGGAGTTAACAAATTTGAACCATACACTAAACATAGGTACCTACAGAGGATTAAAACTAATATAAATCGTTTAAAAAGGTATCGATCGATTCGTCTTGAACAGACCTTTCCAATGGTGTATACCGCTACACGCTCTCGGGCCAGTAATCACTCTGCAGACTTAACATTTTCCTTTTTTTCTTAAGAAGTAAAGAAATTGAAATGAAATACACAACTTTCTCCAAAAATGAATCTGTTTTTTAGAGATTAGTTAGACCCACAATGGAGGACCTTTCTCAAACAACTAGTTTGAACATACCTAGCCTGGTAAGTAATTTGAATTACGAATCATTTAAAGCACACTTTATCGGTTTTTATTTTCCTTTTCTCTACTAGAAATACACATATGTTTGATAGAAATTCGAAACTAACATTAACAAAATTAAAATTTTGTATGAAAACAATTTGCTTCACAGTTACGATTTAATTTTATACAAAATGTAGTCACTTCTCAGTTGTGCTATTTATTTCGAAATATTCCTTATAAACATGCACTATCGATAATTATGTACGCAGACGCGTTTCAAGAATAATGAAAATTTTCGCTTCCTGCTTTCAATGAGCTAAAAAATCGACATACCTCGGTTGACGTTTTATTGAATCAGTTTTTGCTCCGTTCCTTTATCGAGGAATATTTATTCTGCAATAACAGCGTTCTCGGCGGCTTTCGATTTTCTTCGTCCGCGGAGTACGGAAGGAAATTTACCAGAAGTTAGTAGAAAAGTTTGTAATTACCTTGTTTCCCTTATTTCAACGTTTGCAGGAAGGTAGAATCGCACGAGTGCGCCCTTAACAGGTGCAATAAAATAGAATAGTGCAATCTTCCCTTGTGTAAACAAATATGAAAACGAATTGACCCTGGCCCGCAAAAACAGGCAAAATGGAAACTCAATGTTCAAAATGAAATACGGAGAGTGTTGTACAAAAATTATTTGCAACGCTTCCTACATATAATGTAAAGTTTTTCTCGCACCAGTAGAGTAATTTAATTCCTACCGACGTTCATTACAGCACGTTTCTATGGATACCTTTAAAAAGCCCAGCGAAGAAACTTCAGCGACCTGAATCAGTGAATCTGCGACAAAATCTAATCATATTTCCCGTGCTTTTACTAGATGTCCACTTAGTTGACAATTTGAATTCTCAGTTTTTAGAGAATAGTTACACAATTGTGTTTTTATTATTAACTTCACGTTTCATATTGCGCTGCATAAGGGATGATATAAAGCCTCAATTTATAGCGCCAGAAAGCGAGACAGCTTATAGCAAAACAGGATAAGTCCCAAGAGTACGTGAGGAATTACGTACCTAAACCTCGTTGTGTTACGCGCCCTTAAGAATACTGTAGGTTTATGATTCGATACATGTTTAAGAAATATTAGTCCCCTTAACCAGTTTTCGATGCTTCAAATTCTACCACCTAAACGAAACGTACTAATTTTCCACTACTTGATAGCAATCAATTTGACAGCGATGAAAAGAAAATGTTACCTTTAGTCGATTTGCTACTGCAGTGGAAAAGAAATAAAAAATTATATGTCATGGTTCATATAGGTGATTCTGCACCTCTGGATCGGTGATATAGCAAAAAATGTACCGCGAAATTGATCTCGACTTCAAAATTCAAGATCCAATTGAGGGGGGGGGGGGATAATTCACTGGGAGGATAAAAAGGATAAAAAAACTACTTATGTCGTTCATGGTTTGAAATCTCTTTTAGAACTATAGTTACCTTGACAATTTTTCTTTTGTTAGTGAGTCAAACATGTTAGAATCCAAACAATTTGAGTATGAATTTCAAGGTCAAGGTTAATTTTACAATACATTTTTTAACAGATCTCCACCGATCCAGAAGTGTACTACTTCCGCAAAACATAATTTATTATTTAGTCGAAATGTGATAGGAAAATTATAATAAATCCTTGTATATACAAGTCGTAGGTATAGACATTCGAGTCCACGAACAGCCCACAGTTTCCCTGTTGTCTAGTCACACACTCGTTGAAAAAGTAAAATTGTAACACCCGACAATAATTAACAATATTCGCTCGTTCGGGAAGAAATGAAAAAAATGTTACAATGATCAGATATGTATGTACCTACATGCCTCGAAACGTAAGTGCTCTGATTCCTTCTCCTTACGATATCTACTTATTGTTACTGTTCCTTATCGCAAGATAAATTCCTTTTCTCGTCACAAGATTCATTATTCATTTACATCTGTTCTTACATGTTTCTTGAACTAATTAATCGGGATCATTGCTTACGTGGATATCTTGGATATTAAATCGATCACATGAACAAAAATGATGACATCGAATTTCAAATAGTAACAGCACGTTGGTTCATAGATTATCGAAAATGCCAGATTCCAGTAGATTCTTATAATAGCATTTTAGTAAAAACTCAATTACGCTGTCGCCATTCAAATAGTGTAAAATATTTCATTTATGTATTACTGAGCAAAAGTAAAATTGGACTAAGTAGAAGCTGCTATTGAACACGCATGCGCCTCCGGGATTGGCAAACAGATGGTCGGTTCTTCCTCCCACGCAGGAACAATTCTGTGGTTAATCGGTTTTGCTTGACATTAACTCTCTGCCAACCTTGGATACAATTGTTTGAAATACAAAATGAAAGATAATATTTGCAATGATGAATTATTTGAATTACTTGGCTACTTCTATTTCGAAAATTATTTAAGAAAAGTAACCTTATTTTGTACCAAAACGAAATAAAGCATTTCAAAATAATTTTTTATTTTAGATACCTAATTTTGTCAAATAAAATAAGAGTTGATTTCAATTTTCAATAGCGTATTAGAAACTATTTGCGAGATTATTTCAGGAGACACTAATTCAAATATAAAATAAAATAAAAAACCATTTGATTAATAACCAATTAACAAAGTAATTCAGGAGAAAATCATATGCCTGGTCAAATAAACTAACCCACGAGTATTTGAAAGTAACTTCTAATCAAATAACAGAATTTGAATAATCATTTCTAAAATACTTTACTCAAATAATGCCAAAGGCTGCTACAAACATACGAGTTTCCTTAATGATTATTTAGCAGGCGGATCGTCACGCGAAAAAAAATGAGTATGGCATATGATCACTATGTAAGCCATAATCACAGTGGGTTCGTTATAATTTTCCCATCGCCAGGGGCGGATTTAACGGATGGCCGACGAGCAGTTGCCACCTGAGCCCCTGTCCAGAAGGCCCACCCAAGGCCCCATCTCCAAAAAGAATTATAACTTTATCCAAACACTATCAACAGACGCGGTCGCGTCTGGAAGCTAATTCCCCTATTCCCCATTCTATATACGAATGATAGCGAAATTGACAGGTCTCCGCAGCTATCTTGGCCTTATTATCTTATTTGATAACATAGTCCCGGTGTTTTAACATGATTAAGCGAATAATTTTTTTTTCGAACCCATTTGTCGTTTTACTTAATGTATCAAGCTGTTTATCTAAAATATAAAAGAATTATTCTGAATTAATAGTTATCAAAATGATACTTTTGGGATTAAGAGTTTTCGTGACGTCACGTTTTCCTCCTCCATTTGACACCAGTAGGTGTCGCCATTCGAAAGCAGAATTTATAAATGTCACTTGGCTGTCACTCAATCATAACCTGCCAAATGTTAGTTGTTAACATTTTTGAAATGTCACGATGGTAAAGAAGATCTCGCGCGATAGCGGCGGGTCGAAATCGGTGGTACATTAACGAATCATTTCTCGATATAAATTGTGTATTTACGGAACTCGTGATGCGTCTAGCTACCCGAACCCAGTGACTGATTTCAAGTCGTTTGGATTTGTGGTTATGGGTTATATTTATTGGTTATTGCTGATTGGGTACAATTTTCACCCCTCGGGGTAATTTGGTTTTTAAAATTTCGTATTGTCATCCAAACTACGCACGCCTCCAAAGTTTCAAGAGAATTGGATTGGTGAACAGAAGCAAACAGAGGAATCGAAGCTGAATAAATTCGTTTAAAAAATACGATTTATTTTCATTTTTGACGTTACAAAAAAAGAATATACAATTTTTAGCGTTTTTGGGCCATTTCGATTGATTAATTTTGTCGTTGTCAATACATTTCTATGCTGATGTACCATCACGTATCTTGCATGAATATGAACCGCTTTGAGGATGAAAACCGTTATGAAATAGGGCACTTAGTAATTTATAATAAATTATGAAAAAGTGATGAAATCCCTCCCCCACCCCCGATAAACATGACTCATGTATGAAAGAAGCTAATTCCCTTTAATTCACGAAAAATGTTCTCACGCAAAGATTGTGAAATCAACTTTGCTAATTCCAATTGTATTCTCGTTCTCGGCTCGAACACTGATTCCTCTGTCACTTTTTATACTTGACATTCCTTCATTGGCCACAAATCAATTCAGTGCTCAGATTTTCAGCTTCCGTTTTAAGGAATTAGCGGGCGTTATATAAGAAAAAAAACTATGAAGTCGACTTAGAACAAAATGTTTCATATTCTCCGCATCTCTCTTACAGCGTATTCGGACGGTCGCACTGGTGCGCACTGGGTGCGAATTTTCGCCAATTGGATGCGAAAAGTTTTAACAGAAGATGTCAGTTTTAACAGAAGCTGTCCCTCTTATAAAAGTTTTTGTGTCAACTACAGGCCTCTCGCCCGCTAATTCCTTAAAACCGAAGCTGAAAATCTGAGCACTGAATTGATTTGTGGCCAATGAAGGAATGTCAAGTATAAAAAGTGACAGAGGAATCAGTGTTCGAGCGGAGAACGAGAATACAATTGGAATTAGCAAAGTTGATTCCACAATCTTTGCGTGAGAACTTTTTTCGTGAATTAAAGGGAATTAGCTTCTTTCATACATGAGTCATGTTTATGGGGGGTGGGTATTTTTTTCTGTACTACTACACTTGTTGTTAGCCCGTTTTTAGTAAACGACCTCTTTATTTTCCCGAAAAAATGGGCCCTACAGAACGTTTGCCACCTAGGCCTTTTTCCTTAAATCCGCCACTGTCCATCGCATTTCAATTACTTAAATAATTATACTTTTTGTTACTGCTGTGGTCCCAAATTGATCAGAAAGTGACACTCTCCTTTACTTGCAGTTTCACAAAACGTATTTTTGATCGTTCAACTACTCACCGGCTCAGCAAACTGAGCGGTGTGAAAACGGACAGAAATGTTGCACTTGCCCAATAGAAAGCCTGAAACTGTTTTGCGACACGCGAAGGTAACAAAGTCGTTCGTCGCCCCGGAATCGAAAATAATAAGGTCCCGAAGGATTAATTTTATTTTTTTTTTTTCATGTAGACGACGCGCGCTTCATAAAGGGACCCTCTCCCCTCGCTGTAGGAGCGCGACGCCGCGACGAAATTAAAACAGAAAGGTTGGCACAGCATCAGGGGAGCACAACCACGGGTAATTGAGCGAAGCAAATTTGACGCAACGCCGCCGAGTTACCGCAGCCACGGAAACGAGTGTTTGCTTGCCCGTAGAAACAATGATCGCGTATTATGTGCCATGAATGAGCCACCTTTGTCCACGGAACTGGGGGTACAGAAGCGTTCTTTATTTTATGTAACCGTTTTTCCTTCCCTGCAATGGGAAACGTGGATGCAAAGGAGAACAACAAGCATTTGAAGTATCCTCATCTGATTGCAAAAGGTGAAAAATATAATGGGGTCTCGATAGTCCGAACTCTGGGTAAGACCTTCTTAAAACCTGAGACAGTTGTGTTCAGGAAGAAATTTACTACAATCGTGCTATAAAAAGAACATACCAATGTTCCCATTTGAGAAATCAATGATCACCTTCAAATCTACAAAACGTCTCCACTTACAAAAATTTCGATTCACCCATTTTATGTCCACCTTGAAACCATGCAACTTCGCTTGAATTCATTTTTCTCTGCAGCTAATAATATTGACGCAAATCAAGGTAATAATATCAGGTGACCAACTCTCTACACCTATGTTCTTTGCTATCGAAACAGATACGAATGTCCACCCTCCTATATCAATCAAAATACTATTTTAGGATGACATTGACATTGCAAGCGGTAACACCTTGTGTTTAATATCATTAAACAAGAAGAATGTAGGTAATATTAACGGTTGTAACGAAACAGGACATAAAAGGTCTTTCAATAGCCACGCCTGAACTTTGACAGTCGATTAAGGTTATGTTTGAAATGACAGCGCTGTCATTCTGTGACTTTTGTGTTCTGTCATAACTGCCATTTAATAATGAAGAACTATACGCTTCAACAATGCGTCGAAATTTTGAGAATGTATTATAAAAATTTGTGCTGTGTTCGCGAAACATTCCGTCAGCTACGTAGAAATTATGCCGACAGCTAAATTCAACGAATTATCGGAAAATTCGAGGAACGCAACGCTCGGTCGAAGGAGAATATTGCTGCAATTCCTGGAAATGTGCGCGAGAACCGAAACCTCTCAAAATGACAGAAGCGAGGCGGTAACTGTCAACGGCGAAAGGTATCGAAAGATGATAACCGATTTTTTTTGGCCCAAATTGGATGATATGAGCGTAGACAACATGTGGTTCCAACAAGACGGCGCTATGTGCCACAAAGCGAATGAGACACTGGCGTTATTGAGGGAAATGTTTCCAGGTCGTGTTATTTCGAGAAGAGGTTATGTCAACTGGCCGCCAAGATCATGCGATTTAACGCCCTCAGACTATTCTCTTTGGAGCTACGTTAAGGGGTAACACCACTGTAACGCTACAAAAAAGTTGTGTACCTTTGACAATTGTTTGTGGGTAAACAAGGAAATAAGTCGATAATCTGTTTAAATACCTTTATTATATGCATCTTAAGTAGTTTCAAGAATTGTTTTCTTTTCTTTTTTTTAAAATGGCAGTTTAAATGCTTTTTCCTCGTAACTAAGTTTTTCAAATTGGCCAGCAGCACCATTTGAACAAATTTTAATCGATTCACTTGAAATTTTTACAGTAGCTTCTAAACTACATTCTCCATCCAAGTACATATCGATATTGTAAAATATTGTTTTTCTTAGAAATGGTAAACATTTGAACATAATGTTCACTGTCTAGCTCCATTCATCTATGTCGAGCACCATTTTCAGCTCGAAAATTGTACATAACTTTAAAAGCTTTCAACAAATCGTCAAATCGGTACGTATTTCGATGAAGAATATAGTTTAGAAGTTATTGTAAAAAATTCAAATAAATCGAATAAAATTTGTTCAAATAGTGCTGCTGGCCAATTTGAAAAATGTGGTTCCAAGAAAAATGCGTTTAAAGTGCAATTTTGAAAAAAAAGAAGAAAAAATAGCTTGAAACTATTGAAGATGTGTATAATAAAGGCGTTTAAACAGATATTCCGCTTCTTTTTTTGTTTACCCACAAACAATTGTCAAAGGTGCACTGCATTTTTGTGCTGCTACAGTGGTGTTATACTCCTTAAGTCTTGGGCCTATGCCAATCATCCATCAACAATTCACGACCTGGAGAACAACGTCATTCAAGTCATTGCTGAAATCCAGCCCGATTTATGTGGAAAAGTCATTCAAAATTGGGTTTCTCGTATCACCTCTTGCAATCGAAGCCATGGAGGCCATTTGAACGATATTATTTTTAAAACATAATGGTATTGAATGTACTTCAATCCGGAATAAAGAATTCCGTCATACCTCATATAAGGGAGAGTGGGGTAATTGCGAACACCTAAGCAAAAAACAAACAAAACGAAAACTATATGAGAAATGAATTTGTTTATTATTTACAAACATACTTAAACTATTCATCTATAAAGTACTGTGACGAATTTTTGAAAAATTATAATAAAACCAACTTTATAGTGAAAAAGCAAAACCCTTGGTGTTCGTGATGACTCGACTGCCGTGGGGTAATCACGAACAGAGTGCTAAATATCGCAGAAGTCGCACAGAAAACGCCACTTCAATGGTCGACCCATAAAAAATGTTGCTACAACCTATACCTAATGTATTTTTCAAATTCCTCTTCTTATGCGTTAGAAAAAAATTGCAATTGGTCGGAATATCGAAAAAAATAGTAAAGGTCGTTTTTTTTAACTTTTTTCTGAGCCTGTAATGAAATTTCAAAAATCCCTTCTGTAGATTTAAGTAAGTTTTATGCATGCTGAAAATTTCCATCAAAATCGGTTAACGTTGCTAATCTCGAAGGTTCGAGATTACCCCATCCGATTTGTTCGTAAATACCCCACGACATCAAAAAATAAAAAATAATTAATTTCAGTGGTTAGAATCATGATTCAAGCATCGCCTTGGTCACAAAATGTTGGTAAAATAGTGCTTTATTTCAACTTAAAAAAAAAATTGTATCTTTAATTCAACAGAAATTACATACAATTGAAAATGGACAAAATATTACTTGAAACATGATGAAAATAATAAATTGTGTTTATCTTGAATAGCATGAGCGTTCTGTATTTATTACTTTCTGCCCGGCGTTGGATACGACCTAAACTGTTAGTTAGTGGAGAGGGAACATCGTTTTTATTTATTAAAACGCTGTAACATCGCATTCGCTCTTTTTATTCAATTTTAAATATCGAGGGCTCTTATTAAAATACCCTTTACTTCAGAAGCTAGAAAAGATTGAGAAAGCGCCAAATTATCAAGAATATGCAACTTTAGAACATCTCTGACAGTACATTCATATTACTTTTCACTGCTGGTATCGTTACTTGCACCCTTCTTTCTAAAATTTAGAATAATCACCATAAGAAAATGAAATATTCTGCTATCCGAAAATTCCCTCATACGAACAATCATGCCTTCCTATTAAGTGGGACAATGGAGGTTCTACTGTACTAGTAAACACAGTACCTAGGTACATATTATTTATTTCATATCTGACTTCATTATGACTTTGAACTTCACTGTATCTCAAGGGCCTCAAACACGTTGACATTTGTATCGATACATGTGGCTGAGATTTGTGTCAAGTATCAAACAACCCATAGACGTTGAGGACGGAATCATAAGACATCAGTACAGTTCAAAACACGGTTTTATGAAATTTCCGGGTAAAGGGTCCTAAACACGTTGAGATTTGTATCCCGATACATGTTGCTACTTAGTATCAGTATCGGGATACAAATCTCAACATGTGTTTGACTGTCTCAGTATCGATGCATCGGTATCAGCTGATCTCGTCGCCTGTATGTACTGAAACGTCAATACCTTGAGCGTGCAACTGATACGAATATCTCCAATTGTACTGTTGGATGCAAGAACGGTCTTAGGACACTCAAGCCCTTTTTGCATAAAACGCATAATTAGATTCCTCATTCTTTTCTACATATGCCAAATCTACAGATTTTGTTGCCGTATCTTTAAAATTGACAGAGCTATGGTAAATTTTGTCAGTCGAAGTTGACCAACTGATCCTAACTCGTATCTAAGTCAAACTTACATCGACCTGAACATGACACGATCTATGACTATTTTTATGACTATATTTTTTCAAATATCATGCAAATATTAAATAAATTATGGAAAATAATATTAAAAAACAACAGTTTTTCTATATTTCTCCATTTTATGCAACTAGGGACTGAGGGGCTATAATTAAAATTAAATTTACTGATTAATTTATTACATAATCCCGATTGTAATATTGCAGCTACAGAGGAGATATATAAAATTTTTAAACATTATAGACAGTTTTACACCAACTTCACTATGTATAACAAAAATCTAACTTCGTAATGTTTACAGATATTTTTGCTACAACTAACTTTTGGCACTGAGACCCTTCTTGCATCCAACAGTACCTACAATCGCTGTTTTCTTTGATAATATCTTTACGTTTCATTTCAAACGTTATTAATTGCGTACGGTTGAAATATTTAGTGTCACACAGCAGAAGCTTGAGAACTGAACTGATGTCTCATGATTCCGTCTCAACTTGCATGTGTTGTTTGATACTTGACACAAATCTTAGACACCTGCATGGTGCCCTTAACATTCTTAAAGTGCTACACTTAGATCTCAGTTGTTGCATCTAAAACATCTAGGTAAAAGTGTTTGTCTCTGGAAAAAAAAAGTACTTTGGTACCGCGATACTGAGACTTGCAACATGTGTCGAACAGACCTCAACGTGTATGGGGCCGTTTGTATCATATAATTCGCCTTGGCAGATGTTTCCAGGCAATATGAAAAAGGAATACGATATGCAGCTCCCTATTTAAGAAACTAGATACCGTACTCGATTATTCGTAAAATATGAAACATGAAAGATTGATACAACCAATCCTGTCGCCTACAAAAAGTAGCGAAGCTTTTTCCTCTGTTATATCCGGCTGATCAGTTTATTGCCCTTTTCCCTCGCTCTCTCCGTTCTACACTGTAATTCAGCGGGATCGGTTTACAGGGTGAAATCGCGCTTCGCAACGAGTTGATGACTGACGACTCTGTGGAATCGCCCTCTGGGCCGCACGCCGTTCTACGTCACGTGCTGCGTTGGTGATTGGGCAAATTCATAAACGGTCATTTACCAGAGCTGTTTCGAGACACGAAACATTCAAGTAGCTTGAAGTTCGAACCGAGCGGGACTCGGTTTTTCGAGCCGAGCCGAGACTCGAACGGTTTCGGGTAACCCGAATGTTTCGGGTAGCTCGAATGTGTTCCGGGTAGCTCGATTTTTTCGAGTCGCTCGAATGTGTTTCGGGTAGCTCGATTATTTCGAGCCGCTCGAATCTGTTTCGTTTAGCTCGATTTTTTCAAGCAGCTCGTATGTTTCGGGTAACTCGAATGTTTCGAGCCACCCGAATATACTTATTTTAGGTAGTCGACTGTATGGTGCAGTGTGCTAGCTTGGTGTAGCTGGAACGTTTTGTAGGCACCGAATATAAATTAAGTTAGATGTATAATATGAGATGTATAGATATGAAAACCATATCAAGTTATTTAACCCTAAGTTCTCGCAGGAAAGAAGTCGACTCAACATCAGAGAGAATTTGAACTTAAACTTGAATAAGTTTGAAAATATCCTGAATGTGATTAAATTTTTCGAAGAGATAAATTCGCTTGATCTCTTGTAATGGAGCACTAGGTAGCTCTATGTATGGTCGAATTATGTTGTGATTTATATTTTACACCTTCTGGGAAACCAGATTCAATCCAATTACTGCTCTCGGGGATATAATAAAGTGAACACTTATATTATATATAGAAAACTTTACTAAAGTTTATTTCGTATGCAAGAACAAAAGTCACAAAAGTGAAAACATGTATGAGAATATATTATTATTATTATTATTATTATTATTATTATAATAATATCAACGGGACAAGATCCCATAATTTAAAAGTACGTAAACAACAACGCATTACAAAGAATAGTACTTATTGCACAGAATTATCATCAAAGATGCCACACGACAGACTGTATAACGAGGAACGGAACGAACTGCGAGAACAATTAAAAGAGTCAATGTCATAGTATAATATATTGTATTATATACAGTAACATTCACGCAAACGCTAAACTATATACATACACTATTTACACGCTATACTACATTAAAATATATACATACAACATCAACGATGCCGGGAATGTTCTTCGATGGACAAGATTATTTGGGTGGGGGACACCTACACACGTGATGCGTGATGCATGATGCACACATTACCACCACTCCATTGAATTGAATCTGGTTTCCCAGAAGGTGTAAAATATAAATCACAACATAATTCGACCATACATAGAGCTACCTAGTGCTCCATTACAAGAGATCAAGCGAATTTATCTCTTTGAAAAATTTAATCACATTCAGGATATTTTCAAACTTATTCAAGTTTAAGTTCAAATTCTCTCTGATTTTGAGTCGACTTCTTTCCTGCGAGAACTTAAGGTTAAATAACTTGATATGGTTTTCATATCTATACATCTCATATTATACATCTAACTTAATTTATATTCGGTGCCTACAAAACGTTCCAGCTACACCAAGCTAGCACACTGCACCATACAGTCGACTACCTAAAATAAGTATATTCGGGTGGCTCGAAACATTCGAGTTACCCGAAACATACGAGCTGCTTGAAAAAATCGAGCTAAACGAAACAGATTCGAGCGGCTCGAAATAATCGAGCTACCCGAAACACATTCGAGCGACTCGAAAAAATCGAGCTACCCGGAACACATTCGAGCTGCTCGAAATAATCGAGCTACCCGAAACCGTTCGAGTCTCGGCTCGGTTGTTTCGAGTCTCGAAACAGCTCTAATTTACCATCTGGCCCGATTGCGTAGAATAGGAATTCATGGATGAGAGAGTGAGACAGTATTTGATATGTTTTCGATTAGTATCGTTCGCTTACCTGTTCACGCTTTTACGCGGATAAGTCTACCTATACGGTTACACGCTCGGTCTAACGGGAATCGCGATGTGTATCTCCAAACCGGGAGATTGAAAGCATTCGAAACCGTATCACACTGGGAGTGCTTCTGAATTGTGCAAGGACCACTGTGTCAGCGTCATTGGTAGCGATACGCCAGGCATTTTCCATCGCCATTGGTTAAGAGCGTTCAACCATTATCAACCGTATGTTAATTTGTAACTGACCTCTATTATGGTATAATCTCTATATATGCAGGAACTATTTCAAGAACTAATAGATCAATTTAGATGCGGATTTTTTTAACGTACTGGAGACTCGGAACAAATGTAACATGATGAATATATCAACTGTAATAAAACAAATGCCAATCAACAAACAATCGGCCCCTTGCATTTTTATATACCAATTCCATCTCCCCCTTCAACTGAGTTGTCGCCAACACGCAGTAGTATCTTTATTTAAATCAAATTTCGAATAACAAATAAAAGTTAAATAAATTCATGAAAGTTGACCCGGGTTGACTTTATTTGACGAGTAAAGTTGATTTTTTTATTCGTCGAACGTTAACTGCAGCGTCGAATAAATATTTCAATTTTAACGTTAACTTTAACTTTTTTTTAACTTTTATTCTTTATTCGAAATTTTATTTGAATAAAAATTTACCGATCTCTGCGCCCAATGACGGTCCTCGGCGGTTCGAACGCACGCCTGAAAATTATTTGATGTCGAATAAAGGGAAAGTTAAAGTTGAAAAATGTATTCGACGCTCAAGTTGAAATGCTCGATGAATAAAAAAAGTTAACTTTATTCGTCAAATAATCTAAAGTTAAAGTACCAAAAGTAAATTTCTATTATCTCTTTAAATTATATCTTTTTGTTCCAGTTCCATAAAATTCTTTCAACTTTTTGTGTTGTTTATATTTATATTTGTGTTTAAATCTATCTATAGAATAAATAAAAAATTCATTTAAAAGCACCTTTTCAATGAATTGGTCTTTTTTTATAAATTAGATACAGTGTTATAATCTTTCCTAGGTGCAGGGACAAAAGTAACAATAAATGGCTCGTTTTAAAGAAAGGCTTATTTTAAAAAACTGTTTAATATATTCCAAGCTTTTGGGTTTGATTATTTTGTCCAGTAATCAAGGAGTACTGTTGTGTAGAAATTTTTTAAAAATTTCACAAAATTTAAACGTTACAGACGCAAAAGGGCAAATTGTTTTTTCTCGGAGAAAGTTTCAGGCTATTTAACTTTCTCGCTTCCCTATGCAGATATTTGTTCACACTAATATGATATAATTTATTTTTATGTACGAAGTAAAATTTGTTGTGATCTGTGATGAGCGATTCATTCGAATGGTACGAATGCAATGAACTTATCAGCTGTCCTGTTGTGGAGGAAAATCATGAGGTACAGTTTCTCACAAACTCATCCGCCTACCCCATCTGTATAACATATTTTACTTAGTTATATAATGTTAAATTACATTTAGTTTACATTGGTGTAAACCTAGATTTATATATATTTTTAGGTAGTACCATCTACCAAAGAAATGCTCAAAGAAATTTAGCTATTGTCTGATTTTCTAAAGAATATTCCTGAGTACAGCTAAGCTAAACTCAAGTCAAATCATTCGAACCAAGCCAAATATTCGAATGCCGAAGTAGCTTAATTATTCAAGCAAGCTTGATAAAATTCGATCTCCTCGAGCAATTTGAGCCGCTTGAACGTGTTAATAACTGGCTTATATCCAAGCTACGCATATTGAAATAATCACTCAAATCCCCTCGAGCTACTTGAAAAGCAACAAGTTACTCGTAACATCTCAAACTATTCGATTAATCAGGGGTCTTATACGATAGAAAAAAAGGTTATTTGCAGAACAGAAGTGTTGCGTTATCTTAAAAATAAAAAAATGTAAAATACTTATGTACTTACTTATAGGGTTTATTAGGCGTGGAAGTTAAATTTTTGTAGTTTTTATAATATCCATTTTTAAAAATCATAGTAATATAATTAATGTAATTAGTAGGAAAATCACTTGGGCCAAGTTATGCAGAAAGCTGCCAACCCTCAATGATCTGAAATTTAGTAAATTTAGTTTGAAGATTTTAATTGTTACGAAAAAGTAGTTTTGTTTCTATTGGGTATATTTTATTTCTTGTTATTGTTTTACAATGTTTTTTAATGGGTTATTCAATAGTGAATAGTATAATTAATATTATTTTAAATTTTTTGTAATTTTTGTTTTTTAAGCCTAAAATGGAACTATGGCTTGGTAGTTTTAATAATTATAATGTAAGATTTCTTCTATGGGTTGGTAATTTTTGCAAAATAAAGACCACAACATTATGGGATACTGTGTTTGAATAATATTTTTCATTTTGAGGATTGGTAGGTTTCTGCATAACTTGGCCCATTTATGTTAATTTGTACTTGATTATATATAATTATTACTGTATGTTAGAATATACAGTAGAACCTCCAGTGTCTGAACACTTGTTATTCGAACATTTTACTATTCGAACATTCTGCCATTCGAACGTTATATTATCCGAACAATATATTTTCTTTCATCAGTGGGTGCGGTGTATGGACGACTATAAGTCACTGGATACCTGATATGTCTGTACATTAGATACATATATTCACCATTTTTATTACCTCATTTTGGACTAAATTGTATGTAGGTACTCGGGTTTAAGCTTTTGGTACGTAAAGAGTTATTTTAACCGTTTAATACAGTTTCTTTTCATATATTTGCTATTCACAAGAAAAATAATAAATAGTAATAGAGTGAACACCCGTATCTGGTATTCTCTATGTGAGGGTCAATTCGAGGTTGAATTCTGAAGGAGTTGATGTTAGGACCTTTTCACACCAGACATTTTTAAGTCAAACGACTGTTATTACAGACATACGTACTCACATGACGGAGGCAACATTGGTTTAAAAAAGATAGTAAAAGAAAAGAACAATATGTGTATATCAAAAGTACCAGATGTCAGCTACAAAAGTGTCTTGTGTGAAAAGCCGCCTAACGTTCTTCTTTTCGTAAATAAGTTTTTACGTAGAGTTTCTCTCTGACAACGAGTCTGTGCAACTGGATTTCAGGTTCCTTTAAAGGGGTAGTAAAATATTACAGCTTCAGAAAATCGATTTTTTTACTGATTTTGGAAATCTTATCCTTTATGCACATTTTCAAAAAAATTTCATGAAGAAATTCAAAGAATTATCGGAGTTATAGCAGCGAACGTAATTGAGTGCACCGTCGAGTGGCGGCCTCGCAGAGCGGTATTGGAATAGGAGACTTAACTTTGATGCCAGTTTTTTCGAAACACTATTTTCAGAAACGGTGTACATCATAACTCTTGAACCAATGAATATTTTCACTTGAAATTTTTACTGGACCTATAGAATTCCTTCCTCTACAGAGTGGAATCGCCGCATCAACGTTGGATGTTTGTAAAACATTTTATAACCGATTAAAGAAGATTCTTTTCCGTAAAAATGTGGGGAAAAAATTGATTCGTGTGTAAATTCCACAATTTTTGTTCAAATTCATCGGCAAGTTTCCACTCTGTAGATATTGGTGTATAGAATAATCACCTCAAAGCATTTTGCGTTCAGATGATTGGTTCATGTGAATCGATGTACACCACCTGCAGCGGCGCGACGTACAGGGCTACCTTCAACGACTAATAACTTCGACAATTTTATACATTCCGACGATTTTTTTTGTAAATACTCACAAACGTACCCACAATATATTGTCAGAAGCACGTCTATAACGATGTTTGATGTCAACATAATTTAGCGTCAAAGAAATTAACGACTTTATGTATCCAATAGTCCACTACCCCCTTAAGATGAATTCTTGATAAGTCGTCTGGATTTTATGAAAATTTCCGAAACCCCCAATTTTTTAAACTGAAATATATATGGAGAAATATTCCTTTCTAAATTTCGTAATACCTGTTTCCGACATTTTGGTTATTACATACATGCAATTGAAAAGCACGACGAAAATCACGTTTCGACGAAGCGTTCTAACAATTACTAATCCTCTTGTATAGTATAATGTACGCTAATTAGACATTCGAACGTGGAAAGCAGATGTTGAAACAGTTTTATCAGACTACTCACACGAGACGAGTATTCATTACCAGTTTCTGCTACTAAATTATTTAAACTGTTGACAACACTACTATAAACTAAAATGATTCTCAAGGGCGGATTTCTATATAGGCTAAGTAGGCTGCAGCATAGGGCGGCAAATTTTGAAGGGAGGCAACTTATAGGTATCTATAGCTATTTGATTAATATGCGAATAAAATATTAAACATAATTTAATAGAAAGGACCAGTATTTTATTTTGACTGTTTTAACCGTGTGGTCTTTAAACACAAAAGCGTGAAACTTAAACCAAATTAGCTCAATTTAACTACAATTAGAAATAACTCATATGTGAGGTGTCATATTGAAGTAATTTTAAAATTGTCTCAACCCTTTTAGATTAAAATATTTGATGAAATTTCGCGGAAAGAGCGGCAGATGCTTGGGCGCCAAATCTCCAAATCTGCCCCCGACGGTCCTATACCCTCCTGACATAAGATTTCATTTTTAATCCTAGAAGACCACAATATTCAAAAATAGGATCGAATTTTCTACAATCAAAATCAACTTGGAAAACAGCAGTAAATATAAAACGAAGTAAATAGACCATTCGTCGCGAGGTATTTTAACATCCCCCAACGAACAACCGAAGTGCCTACCAAATAAAAAGACCAATTGTAAATGCAAGGAACTACTGATAACACACGACCCTCTAATTGCCGAGACCAAGGCTAACTTGCAGCCTCAATTATTAAACAGCCCATACACCCCCAGCCATAAAACAGTTGCACGAAGGGAGATAGCGAGGTGGAGAATGGAGAACCAGGGCGGGGGACACGAGAAAGAAAGGGAACGAGAAAAAGGGGGAAACAGCGAACGCGAAGGAAAAATAAAGAGGAAAAAATGGAGGGGTGGAGGGGTAGAAATCGAGATAGTTGTCAGCTCGTCGGTGATGGCAGCGGGGATGCATTATGAGGCCTCGATGTGAATTTTCAGGCCGCGGCTGAATTCGCATTTTCCAGCTGAAAAATGATGCGTCGCGTCCTGATGCGGATGCAGCCAACCTCGTACCAAGCCAGCCAACCTCGTACCAAGCCAGCCAACCTCCGCAACTCTATATCTGTTTGTTCTGTTCCACGGTGTGTGCATCGGGTATTTACGCGGATCGAGTGTGCGTGCGGTGCACGGGCGCAGATGTGTTTGCCAGCATCTCGAGCCGGTATCACGCGCGACCGCGCGCGTATATACACCAGTGTGCGTGCAATGTGTGTGAACCCCCTGGCGTGTAAAAGACGCAGACGGGGGTGCGTGCGCGTGAACGCGGATGACTTTTCGTTCGAGCACGAACAGGCTCGAGAGTCCATCGACGTCATATGAGACAGGAATTACTAGGGGCCGAGCGTCGATTGCACCCCGAGGGGGTAGGCAAGGAAACAGAGCCAGGCGAATGAGGAACGGCGTGGAGACGCGACCGATAGACCAGCCGTAGAAAAATAAGAGAAACGCCAAGAAGAATGGGGTGATGTTGGGCGAAGAGGGAGGGGGTGAAGGTGGCTGGAGAAGGCGCAGAGGGGGAGAGCGGAAGGGAGGGCGAGAGCGAGAGGGAGCGAGTAGGAAGTCCATTCGCGCCTGCTTCATTAACGGGAGGCAAGGGCACCGTGGTTGAAAGAGATTGGAAGGTCGACTGAAAAAAAAGAGAAAAGGAAAAAAAGAGAAGAAAATGGAAGGACAGGCTTCGAGAGGAGGAAAAGAGGCGACCAAGTCGTGACGGTCAAGTCGTGTTTCAGCTTAGGTAGCTCAGGATTGGATCGGAGATATAACCGCGAGGACGTGGGCGGAGACGCCGGCTGAAGCTTTAGAGGCCTTAAGCAGCCCCAATTTTTTTTTCCTCTTCCCGGAGATCTTTTTCGAGGGGCGGAAAGAGCCGAGATTTCCCTTCCCTTTGATACAGGGAGACCGAATGAATAATAATAGCGGCGCGGCGAGGGACACGGTTTCGGTGGAGTGCCTTAATTGTCGTGGCGACTTCGGGACGAGTCCCGCAATCAACGTACGCAACCGTCGCGTTAGCTTTATCGACGTCCCGTGACGTCAACGCGATGGTAACCCTGGGGTGCGATTCGTATGGTAGTTTAACCTGATCTGAATAACGTATGCGAATAGCTAAGCTGAGGTATTTCGTTGCTCAAGCGAGAGATGAGAAGTGATTCTCCTCGGATATCGATCATTCCGGAACACTTCTAGGGAGTGCTAGAGGTTTAGTCGAACTTGGGGTAACCTTATTCTGTTTTGAGGAAACCACTGGCTTTGCCAGTTCATGTCTTCCGTTCATAAATACCGCGAAATTTAATCGATACGTAGGATATATTAGCAACAATGGTTTAATAATTGGTGAGTCTGCTGTATTGGATATTGACTTATTTGATTGAAGAGGTTTTTGTGGGAGATGCGATGGAGCCTGATAGCTCTAAAATTATCGGTGGTATGATGTTTTTGTTCCTTCAAGGATTATTGGGTAGTGACGGGGGCCTATCGTGACCTGATTAAGTTTTTGTTTTACGTGGAAGTTCGTAGATTCTACTGAAGTCATTTTGAACGGTTTGAATGACAGCTTGTGTTTTTAAATTAGATCATATTACTGTGGAAGAAAAATATCATACACTTTCGTGGTTATACTGAGGAAATTGTGAGTAGAAAGCGATAGAAAATTAATTCTTGTCACGTTAAGAAAATAACAAATTTTCGAAACAATGAATTTCCAACAATATGTAACCCTTTACACTTAAATAAGAGCTCAGAGACACAATTGTAAATTTGTTACCAAACTCTAACGCCACCTTGTTGTTATCATCATTGAATTAGCTCTTCTGAATTAGTTCGCTCTATGTATATATTTCTGAGTTAATGATACATATCAGAAAAACTTTTATCAAATTTAAAGGGTAAAATTAATAAATTTCTTAGTTATATATTTAATACAAATTGAAGTACATATATCGCGTCCAGAGCCACAGTGTTTCGCGTAATCCACACGTTCTTGTATCTTAAAATGTTAATAAATGAACGTAGGTTTAACATTACCCATAACTTTTGCGGAATTTACCAATTTGTTGTAAAAACTAATACTAGAAATTTAAAATTTATTTATTATATGTATGTTCGCAAAACACTGTAGAGTGTGAATTCTTCACCCATGTCTGACCACATACGGAGCGTTTCTACTGGCTCGTCTGGTCTTATAACGAGTTTAAGAAAATGGCTCAAAAAGAAATTGTTCTTGAGTGATTGATTATTTTTTTTATACAGCCATGTTTGTATTATGTGTGGTTATATCATTAGTTAAAAAATAAGCTACAAATGTGGGCCATTACAATTTCTGTTCACGATGTCAAGGATTCTTGAAAACGTATCACTGAAAAAATTCATATTACCTCGCCATAATCGACATACACCGAGAAAAATCGAAACTAAACAGTTCCTAAAAACAAAAATTTTATATACCCTGTGGTTTAGGAATATTATACAACATTCTTAAATTTACAGGCTGTATAAGAGAACAATTCTTAATGCCTCGTCAATATTTTAAGAAGTGGATCTGCAAATGGTTTGGATTAAAAGATAACATTGTTCAGAGTTTAGTTTTTGAATTATAACAAATTAAAGAAAATAGAATATGTATCGTGTACATACTGAACCAATAATATTTAGCAGATCCCATATTTTTAAGACATCGGAGTAGAAAAAAATCTGTCGAACAAAAGGTGTAACTACTTGTTATTAGTTCACCAAATATTAAGTGCAAATCCATCATAACTATTTTTAACCGACTTCAAAAAGGAGGAGGTTATAGATTTTACCTGTATGTATTTTTTTCTTCTTATGTTTGTCCTCGCATCCTACACCCATCAATATTGGCCCAATATTTTGCCAATTTTAATTATTATTATTTTATGTACGTACGCGCAAATCTCCTCAGCATGTTGTGTCAATCTATATAAAACTAAAAAGTCAAAAATAAAAATATTGTTAAAAAATTAACACCGACTTCCAAAAATAAAAATGCACTTAAATGTAAAAAATAATTTTTTCCCTTATGTAATTTACGACTCTCATATTTTTTAAGTCGACGCCAAATTTACACAGTGCAAATGCCGAGGCGCCGACTTAAAAAATGTGAGAGTCGTAGATTACATAAGGAAAAAATTATTTTTCACTTTTTAGTGCATTTTTATTTTTTTGAAGGTGGTTGTAATTTTCTTAAAATTTTTTACGTTATCGTCAGTTTATCGTTTCAAAGGTACGAAATAGATCTTATTAAGTTACAGAATGCCAAATATTTGATTTTAGCAATAGCACAAGAGGATTTGTAATGTTAATAAATATTTCGTTTAGGTTATACAGCATAGCACATATCTACTCTTCTTTAATTGGTTATTAAGTCCGAAAATAAACTCCGGTCGTCTTATGCTCGCGTAATATTTTCTACAGCTTGCTTTCTTGACTTAAATTGCAACTAGCTGGATATATCTACCACAACCCATTCTTTCTCTAAATATTTAATTAAGCAGGAATTGCGCGAAATTTGAATTTTTCGCGAGTCACACTTCATACATTCCCATAAATGTTCTATTAAAGTAACATCAAGGAAGTGGGACAACGTTCCCAGACATTTTCACGTGTTACGCCCTTGCCCTGACTAACTTGTCTCACACTTTAAATTGCTGTTCCGCTGGAATATGAAATTACCTTCAAAGTCAAGTTTAAAAGTGCCTAGCTGTTAAATAATCCTTTAATTTCATCCGAACTTCATTTCTGTGCCTCAATTTTCAACTTTTTTATGATCCGTAAATTATTGACCACTGTGTAGATTAGGTCTGTACTCAGTTGTGGATGTGAATTGTAGGAAGTTGTTCTTTATTTCGTCGATTCAAGACTCCGTACACAGTACACGCAGGGTGTGTCACGTAAATTGTTACAAGTAAATATCTGTTAAATGAAATGAGATGATGATTATTATTATTCCACGGGTATATTATCCTTTAGTTTACAACGATAAAAAATAAAGAAAACAGAAAAGAAAGAATTACATATAAACTACAATTAAAATTAAGATATCGACAAAATATTTATTGGAACATTTATTGTTCCAGGGGGCACAGTGTCTGAGGTATTCTAAATGTTTAAAACAAAATAACTTTGATATTTGCTTTGATAACTTTGATAATTATAGATATGAAAATCATCTTGGTTTTTAAATGAACCACTACATGTTTACTGTATGTAGTAATTTAACGTACTTAACGATATGTTGATATAATATTGTTTACGCATTATCTGATACAAACGACTACATTCGAACCCAACCCATCCCTCACTTTCTCTTTAATATATTCGGGTAGTTCGTCAGGTCAGGTCATCTACCAAAATTTGTGAATAAAGATGTAGTGTTTCATATAAAAAAAACATGATCTTGATATCTAAGAAGTTAGACCATGTAAAAAAATTAAATTGCCCCTTGCAATCATGAAAGCTCCACTAAATATTTATTCGATACCTCCTTTAATTTTCGACATCATGACTTCTGACTAAATATTTACGTGACAGCCTGCAGACAGTACTGCAAATATTTATTCTATCACCCACCAATCCAAGCAGTGTGCATAAATTACATACAGCTTAATGTAGCTAAATGACTATATAATAATGGGTCTGGTATCCAACTTAATTTGGCCAAGACATCAGACACTAAATACTTTATCAATATAACGAAATAATATTGCCCCAGAACCAATATTAAGTAAAGTGATAACGTGTTGAATATTAAAATGACACTATTATTAATAAGTATTATTAAATTTTCTTTCAGCACTGCAGGTTTTTGTAACAATAAACATTTCACGTGCGCTGAGACTGAATGTTTCACTTTTTCTCGTACTCCTTTTCTCTTTCCCATGCAAACCGCGATCGATCTTTTCCACAGGTTTTGTTCAAGATTGTAAACACTTTTCGCCGCGGAACCAACATTTCCACCATTCCGAAGGGTTTTTCAAATCGTTCTAGCACATGGTTTTGTCTTTGATGTTGCATTAACCGCTACGTTTATATCAGAATTTTCTTCTGCCATCCACACAATGGCTGTTTCCTCCGTGAATAGCATATTTCTTCGAACAATGTGTCCGCGATTTGTTTCCTGTTGCTTTCTTTCGGTTTCGTATTTTCATGCCTCTATTTCTAGCTTTTTTAACGCGCAAGCCATCGTTTTGCAGACTTTCATACAGCTCAGATAACTGACCTACACTCCTCACACATTTTGTTCCTTTTTTTTTTCATTTAATAACGATGTTACATTGTGTACACTGTGATGCTAAAATACACACTCCACTTGGCGTACTGAGCCACGAATAATAAGCAGCACAAATAATTTGTATAACGAATTAATCATGAATAATAAATAGGAATAACAATGCATCGTACATTTCAATCTATTGAAAAATACTACCAGGTGTACCAAGTTTCAATGCATACATGTTTCAATTGCACATGTTTTATGGCATTGTACATTGTATGTAGAAATTATTTATACATCAAACAAAAAGGATACGTATTTTATAAAATGAATTTCTATTACACAAATTCAGTTATTACAATTTGAGTTATTTAATAGGAAAATATTCGTAATTCAGAACAAAATGAAATGTTGATCTTTACGAAGCTCCTCTCCCCTTCGTTCTCGTTGTATAGGTGGATTAACTTTTAAGATGAAAATTTTTAAAAAAAGCTTGGAAAGAAATCTATGACAAACCGGTTCGGAAATTCAGAACACTGCAATGCACGGTTTTAACGAAAATTCTGTGTTGTTAATAAAAATTGTTTGTAATCAGTGTAAGCCCCGATGTGTTCAAACAAAAAAACGCCGGAAATGTAAAATTTATACAACAATTCCGTGCCACTCGTTTAAAATATATATGAATGTAAATCTGCACGGTAAAATCAATAGTTCCGTATCAAACCCCTGTCGATTGTTGTCCGCAATGAAAAAGGATTTTCAATACACAAACAATCGACGTGACACTTTAATGCTACTCTAGTCGAGTAATCGAACGCGTTCCAGCAAACATTCTGCCAGCGGAAATAGACATACGCTATCGTTGAAAACTACTGCATTGTTTGCATTTCAAACGTCCTGTGAAACAAATGAAAAGTGAATCGTTTGGACTATTTCTAATTCCAGTACGTTTCACCGGGACGCTTTGCTTAAATATAAATGGGTGCTATTACTTCGGGAAGGGGAGGTTGAATTTTCGTAAAATTTCTGTTAAATTAAATACGTACGTAGTATATTTGGATATTTGAAATTTTGACTTGTGTATATGAAAAATTAAAGATATAAGATTTAGGACATTTTATTGATGCTTGGTAAATTAATAGCATTTAATAAAAAATCACGAGGAAGCTGGTAAATGGAGGTTGTTGAAAAAAGAGTTCAGGACTTATCGTTAGAAATTGCTCACAAAAATATTCATTCTTTTTGTGATTTTTTTCCTGTTTATATATCGTGTGCAGCGTGTAAATGCATGATTGTCTTCCCAAATTCTTATTTTGATATCCACAAAAAGTGCTATTCTCCACCTTTCGTTTCTGCGAACTTTACTTTTTTAAAATTCCCACTGTACCTTTTCTACAGTAATGTACTATCCACGTTCTCACGATATTACCAAATTATAACACGATAACAGTTATTAAGAATCATATGAAGAAATCGAAGCTAGTTCCTAACTCTTACAAGCTCCACCCCTCAGCTTACATTACCAATTATTTTTTAAATATTATACTTCCACTTGTACTAACAATATGTGCTCTCTACGCCGTGAGCTCTCCCTTTAGCATTCTATACATTCTCAAAATACTGTAATTTTGTCCTTGAAAAAAGAAGAGGACACTCGAAAAAAAATTACATCGCACAGGTACGAATTAATAATGTACTACTGTTCAACGTTTATCGATGTCTGCATCTAAACGACTGGGTACCATGTCGTGAGTGGCAACGTCACCAATTTTCCCGACAAAAAACAGCCGATAATGTTTGAGTCACGTCGTGACAATAGAAACTTTTCGAATCCTGACACGAAATTCCCTAGAATTGAAAGCAACGTCATCCGGATATCAATTCCTCCCCTTTTTTCGACCGAAATAGAGCCGTAGGAAAGTAGCGAAACGAATAGAATGATACCAATCACGGTATTGTTGCGATAACGCGATTGTCGGTTATGAAGTTTCGAAACTCGCCGTTTGTCCCCCTCTGACCGCCTCGCCGATCGACCCAGGAAATTTTCCGGCCAGCTGTGTCTACCCTTGTTGGACATCACTGGCAGTGCCTGCGATCGTCTGATGACTTTTCTACGAAAACACGAACTTGTCGTCGATTACGTGAATATCGATTTCACCCAGAAAGTGCTTCTTCTGCCACAGATTGTTTATACTTGTACCATTTAGCGTGTGTACTTTCGCACCAGCAGACCTAGGTAAATTGTTTTTGAAATAAAAATAAGGAATGAAGATTTGAGGTATAAGTTTGTTACTTGTAATACTGTCAATAAAATAGTATTTGTTTATTTGACACAATAGGAATTTTGAATAATAATATCTCTTCATTAGTTTTCATTTGCAATACTCGTGGTAATATGATGGTTAATAAAATTTTATTTGCGATCCATGAATTTAAAGTTATTTTTTAGCAAAGGATTCTAATTGTTTAATAGATGTACCAATAAAATTTTGGGAAATTGAGAAATTGTAGTACGAAAGAATAGGGATGTATATACTTTGTTCATCATTTTGTAAGAGAGATAGGGAAACATTTGATTCGAAAGTACATAAAAGGCATTTTAACGAACACTTTTTAATTTCTAAGAAGAAATTCGTTTTACGTATAATTTCCTCTAATAATGGAAATATATTTAAGCACCAACAATATTCGAACTGGTTCGTACATTTATTCAACGGTGCTTGAAAACTTGAAGGGGATAAAATTAAATACCCAGTGCTAATTATAAATCCTCAACTGAACGATATCAATATTAAATTTCGCGATATTAACAGTTAATTATTCACAAATTGCTTTCATTTCAGCTTCGATTGAATGATATAATTAACATCATAAAGCAAATAATTGAATTCGCTAAATATCTCCAATTCTTTCAAATCCATCATCTCTTTTCGCAACAGTAATAATAAAAAGATGCAACTCCACAATATTTTACTACGTTTCTAGTAGCATTCCAAATAAGAGCAAGTAAGCTTTCATCGCTTTCTAACGACCTTCCTAACGACACTTAAGCATGCCCCCCCCCCCCCCACCACCACCACCATCAAAACTATGCCCTTCTTCCTTATCACCTCACATTATAAAAAACGAAATTATTTAGTTCACATTTTCCATGTCTTTGACTTTCGCCCCAAAAATGACATCCCCCGGCTTACAAGGTTTCCCCCTCTAAAACCGTATGCTAAACCGAAACGCACGCTATTCACCCCCGTCGTCTAGCTATTTTGATATTCGTAACAGAATAAAGGCGCGCAGCCCATACGTTCGCAGCACACGACACCTCGACAGATACTTGGGAATTGGATTTTTATTCAGCTGTCCCGCAGCCAGACGTTTCAGATTCATCGTAATTTCTCACTTAGACCCCCAACGTGACTGATCGATCTGACGTCGGCCGACCCTCCTGCCGCTGATAAAACGCCGCTTACAGTAATGACGGATGGGCGGATTTCCCTTCGCCGCGAGTGTCACGAGCCCGCGTTTTGTCCGTCCTGCCTTCAAAACGCGTCACTTTTCCTCGCCGCTCCACATCCACGCGCTACGTGGATCAGTCGTTCTGCATGAAAGCCCGCCGAACGCTCGTCGGTTCTCATCGATTATCGCTCAGCGTGTTATATTAAATCCCTCTGTCAGACGGCTCGCTCGAACGAATGAATTTCCCCCGTTTTGTGAACGTCGGAATACGATTCAACGCCTATTGCATGTTGGGATACTTATCGTTTGGAATTTAGTTCAAGATGTAGGTTTAGGTCCAAAATGGTCGTTTCACAATCCTGTTGAAGACCGTGTACCATACGTACTTCCGTAACTAATTCAAACATTCCCGTGGGCCACTAGTTTCCACCACGTTGAAGTGTTTGTCAATAGAACTTGCCACGAAACATATGCACTCCAGTACAGTGGCGCACCCAGAGGGGGGGGGCAATGGTCCTAACCCCCCCTCCAAAAGAGTTTTGTAAAAAGAAAAGAAAACTGGATTTTATTCTTTAAATAAATTTTTATAATCACCTAATGAATTTTATCGAATTTGCATTTAAAATATTTTTATCAGTAAATTATCGATATTCTTTTGCTTTTACAGATTTTGATGTTATTTTCCACTGATTTCAAAAGTGTACTTGTAGGGTTTTGGTAATCAATAGGTAAGTTGCATGGAGAACCGTATTAATAGTGTCTATGTACATTATATTTCGAAGATCGATTGTGTGCATACTGCATAGTACATGCGGCTTAGGGCACGATCGTACGGGGAAAAACTGGTATGTATGACTATTCGTAAACTAGCATTCAATATTTTTTTTAAAGTGTCAGCCAGGTGCCGCGTAATTATTAAAGAGAAACTGCCAGACAAGACTGGAACTCGAAAAACATGAAAAAACAAGCTGATGACTTTTGCGTATATTGTGGAGAAGAATATGGCGTGAACCGCTTTCTCGAAGATTTTGTACAATGCGCAACGTGTGGTAGATGGGCACCCTTGATGATTTTCAATGTTACCATTGTTAGTTTAAAACCGGGGCAATATCGGAGTGTATACAATTGTGCCCACCCTATGGAGAAAATCAGAAAAAGAAGAGGTTTCGTTTTGTTTTTGAATTGAATAGTATGATTGGGCCTTTGAATTGTATTTTTGTTGTTTAACGTTGATTAAGAAATCATTTAATAAATACAGTATTAATTCCACAATTTGTTTTATAAATTGAAAAATTATAGACCTGGAACTTCAACTATACGATTTTGCACTGATGATTTAACCCTACTATTTTCAAAATACTAATTCTATACCACGCCAACAGATTCCTTTAAAGACACAACTGTACAGGGTGTACCAAAAAGATGTGAACCTCGGATTAACTCGGAAGTATGAAGTTTTCAGACAAAATTTTATGGGTTTAAGAAGAGGCATCTGATGGTGACCTTGACCATGACCTAACGGTCAAATTTTGAGGTCATTCCAAGGTCAACTTCATTTTTAAATTTTGAACTACTATTTTCGACACCAGAAATGAAAAGAACGAAAAATTTTACGTTAATGTATGTAATCATGATATTGAGTCAAAGACCCCTAGGGGTTATTTGACGGTCGAATCGTTTTTTCTACCAAGACCCCGGTTTAAGTCGAGAGGATGAAGTTTTTGAAAAAAATGTCTAAAGCAAAAGTTTTAGTGTTTGGAAAGGAGCATTTGATAGTGACGTCATGCAATATTGTTCCAAAGTTAATAGCCCTCCCCTTGTAAGTTGAACGTACTTCTGAATCATTTGTCAACGACTTTTTCCACTTAATTTCAGTGAAGCGAACATCGATAGGCAGAGCTGAAATAAATGGGAGATCTTTGGAAGTGGGATCATTTCTTAAAATACAAGAAGCTATAAATAATAAAACTTCAGAAAAGGTTTCTTTTAATTTAAATTTAGTAGTTACAGTAAACGTCGACGGGTAGAATTCCCACGAATAAAAACTCTGTGCCGCTACATACACTTTTCGAAATGAAGATGTTTCGAATAGCGAATTTGATTATTAATATAGCCAGAAAGAAATCAATTTGTCAGTCAAGGTAAAACGCAATAAGAATCATGACTCGTATGATTCACAATCAGAGTAGTAAATTTGAGTAACCACTTCATTTTATTCCAACTAAATTGTAAGAAAGTCAAGGTTTAAGCCTCCTACCTTATTCAGGCATACGCAAAAATTTCCCGTATACAGTTTTAAAATCCGTGCCCTCGTGTAAGATCTCTTTATAAGCTCCGCGAAGTTCAAATAAGAAGAATGAACTAAAGTTAATTAAAATGCTTTCGAAATAACTCAAAATTGCTGACACGAAAAGTAATTTGTATACACTTCAGCAAAATGTTTGATTCTAATATAAACAAACGCGGGAAGGCGTAACACATGCCTAAACAATGGCTCAGTTGAGATTTGTGAAAAATTTTTAGTGCAAAAAAACTACAAAAACCAAGAAGCATGAAAACCACGGTTCTAAGCAACACAATTAAAGAAAAATTGAAGCTTATATAACAAATGTGTATTTTCTAGAATTCTGTGCCATCTTCAGAATCATTCAATAGATTTTTACTTATCGAAGCATAATATTCTAATACGGTAAACAATATACTATAGACATATATGTAATAAATTTACTATTATTATATTAATTTCTAAATATATAAGTAAGCTAATTACGCTGTTAGGCTCACACCTCAAATATCCAAAATTGAGATTCCTTTTATATATTCCACGAATTAATAAATATTGTTGCAAAATATTAATATTAAAATTTATAACTATTAATTAAATTATATTTATTTATATTTTTAATTTTTTAAAATTCTGAATTTTAAAATAAATTAGAATTAAAATAAAAATATAATTTTATTAATTTAATTAATCAAATTAATTATCGATTATTTATTATTATCATATAATTGATTGTTCACGCTACAACAAACAACGAAGTTTGAAAATTTTAGGAATCACTGATTTTGGGTTTAGATAATGAATTTTAACTCCCTGCCCATCATTACTCGATATAAAATTTATACCTTTCGTTTAGTATACCTACAGCTTTAGTATATTTCAGGTTAAACTACACTTCAATTTTAACTTAACGTCTGCTGATTTGGAGACACTCCATCTCGTGCCTTTAGCCCGTATCCTTGCCAGTCTGAAGCTGGCATGTCTGTTTTTAGTTGCACAGGAGGACAGCCGACTCGTAATCAGTGATAAAATAGTAAAGACCAGAAAATTGAAGAATTTAAAACTGCGTGTTCACATTTACATCTATTTTATTATCCTTCTTTAAGTTTTTAGAAAACATATACTAGAATCATTCTCTGTCGACACATTTAATCGTATTGTCAGTGCTTCCCATATCCCATACGAACGGCGGCTGCAGACGAAAACAAAAGAAAGCAACACAACTCCTTGAACGATCGGGTATGGCTGAATGAAACACACACACGAGGATGTTTTGATCGAAAAGAATTTTATTCTCGACAACTGTCGTCATAGCACATGATTTACCGTACGTGTGAGTGTGTGAGAGGGCCAACCAACCATCTTGACACTCTCTTCCCTCGCTCGTGGTACGTAATCAGCTCGTTCTCGCTCTTTCTCTCTCTCTTACTCTCTCTCTCTCTCTCTCTATATCATGTATACGTTCAAAAAATGTGTAATCATGGAAATATAGGTACGCCTAGGTTCTCTAAAAGGTTCACCTGTACGCGCGTTCTTCTCGCTCTCGTAAAATAAAAGTAATATTTTTGTGTTTTTGTTTTCCTGTTTAGTATTCTCCGCTATCGTGTTCACCGCGCCGTAGACGGATTTCTCTTGCGACACTAAATTACACATTTGTACATCGTTAACATCCCATAAAAGTAGCCTTTCCTCCTTCTCTCTTCCTCTCGCTCGCGCCATCTCTCCCCAACCCTCTCCCCTCGCTCTCTTTCAATTTCGCCACTATACTTTTCTCGAATTCACCTTAAACATTTACAAACTAGGATATTTCGAGTCCCCTTTACAAGATATGCTCGCGAACGCGCTCACACGCGCGCATACACGTCTCGCCACACGTTCACACGCGCTCGCATCTCCTTCGCCCGGGATTTATTAATTGGGAACTCTCTCGCAACTTCCAGAGCAGTCATCCCTCTGGACACGTTTTCTCTATCACACAAACACCGCACTCGATATGCATGCCACGGTTGATATGCACAAATGTGTATGTATACTTCGGGAACTTTCGGGAGGGATCGAGGATGAGTCGGATCCTAGAAACGAGATACAAGATGTCCGATCGCGGGACCTCGCTAAGCGTGAATTCCCACGGAGACTGCGCTCGGAACCGTGACGCGGCGCTTCATTCGCTCCTCGCGACAGTACATATCGTAACAGGAACGAGGTCCGCGAGAGAGATGGGCAAAATATTATTCGGATGACGAATAACGAATAAACGTCTATTCGTCACAAACAGATACATTTTTAGTCGAATAGGAACTCATCCGAAAATTTTTTAATCGAATAATAATTTATCTAGATAACATAAGTAATTCTGATGCGGATAATTATTTGCTCGTTGCATAGATTGTATGAACACACATTTACAAAACTAAGAGGAAATCAATTTATTCGAATAAATAACGATAAATTATTCGAATAAATGGGTAGAATGATACGTTACAAATAACGAATAATTATTATCCAGATGAAATACTCGACTAAATAGAATGTATTCGGATAGTTATGTTAGGTAAATATTTATTCGAAGCAATTCGAGTAATGCCCATCTCTGGCTCGCGGTAACACGGCGGATGCTTTCTGGCGAATCGCCCATTGTTCGCCCGAAATGTTCGTTGGAAACGATCATATCACGTATTAGGCAGTGCAAATCGTGACCATTATTGGTAGCGAGATCGATAGGTTTTTTGTAAGAAAATCGACTGAACAACGAAGAAACTTGCTTCGGTTGTAAAAAGACGCTTAAGGACGTGTTTAGGCGAGACACTTCGGTGGCTGGCGACTACTGGGAGACAGTATGAGACACATTCGGGCCGCAGAGTTTCTGGTTTCATACTGCTTTTTCAAGCCAAACTGAGCAACTCCACTTTCTGAAAACTTCTCTAATCTCCAAGATATGATTAGTACTACTTAAGCTTATGAATTTTCTCTATTTTATTTTTCATAGAGTTGATCAGTTTGAGTGGTTCAATTAATCATTCTGAATGGTTCATTTAACCTCTTAAGACCCACCTCCGTAATATTACGTTTCTTACGAACAGTCTCAATATTCCAACTCCCTAATATTACGTCCGATAGAATAAAAAATAAATTTCGCTTTTTTTAAAAGACACTGTCTCATCCCAATTTATAAGCATGTATATAGTAAAATAGAAACATAAAAATGGGTTGTAATTTTGTGACGTTTTTCTAAAATGTAGAGTGTCGTTGATGGGTTAACACGCTGGCTACCACGTCACTGGTGATGGACATGCGACTTTTCATTAGCACCATGTGATTGGGACGGGCGAACTACTTTTATTTAAAAAAATGTGTTTTTGTATAGATTCATATTACACAATATTTTATCGTTGTGCGCTTATGATAAAAGAAAAATTACTGTGGGGTAGACGATGGGACGTACAACGCCTGTTGGGTAGTCAACGTGTTAACCATGTTAAAGACATATCATACAATACCGATCCCCACCAGAAGATGGTACAAGGACATCATTGAATAAAATAAATTACAAATGCGTCAGATTTAGCAAATACTTTAATGTAAGAGTTATGAAATTTCTATTTTCAATTGTCGATAATTAGAAATCATTCGTTGTTTTGTTGGTAAAACTAACCAAGTTCATCATTCCACCCAAAAGTCCTTAAGGATTAATGAAACCAATTAATTTCCAAGTTTTTTAAAACAATATGTAAATTAATAAAAATCCATATGTGGAGCTTATGTATTTTGCAATAACTTTCAATTATTACCTAATTTATTTTAATAAATTAACAATCGTAATATTCTTTAAAAAAATAAAAACATAAAAACCCTCTTTCAAAAATATTCTCTTGAGAGATTATCGTGTGATTACATTGCGCGTCCGTGAGTGCGCATTGGTTTGTTAAAAGTGTTTCGACTCTTAAGGCGGATTCACACGTACCAGTTCCACAAAATCGTTTCCCTATATTGCAATGGAGAAGTTCACAATTGCCTGTGTCATTTACTGCCAGCAACACAAAGAGACCACTGACATTGGCGGCACTGAACCGTCACGAAACTGATACGTGTGAATCAGCCTTTATAAGTGGAAACTACCGGTGAGACACAGTGACCTGTCGCCAGACACTGTGTGGCTCTGCCTGAGTACTCGTATTGATTGCAACATGGACCTTTTCACATGAAACACATCTGTGCCTCGAGACTGGTATTTCAAACATTTTCTGTACTTTTTTATCTTCTTTAAACTAGTACTGTCTATACCAATGGAATATCCAGAGGATACCAGTCGCAAGCCATAAGAAAGTGTTGTGTGGAAAGGTCTTGTAACTTCAGTGGCAAACCACTTTATTTTGGAATAAGGCTCTCATAAGCCAAGCTGATTAACTCCATAAAATAAAATGTAAGAACATCGATAAGTTAAGCACTAATTCTGCACACAAATGCTATAATTGGGAAATGTACAGAAAGTAGAACTAATCAGTTTGGCTTCTGATTATGAGAGGCTCTCCTAGGATACCTAGTGATTTTTCCTTCTAGTGACTGAGACTGACAACTGCACAAGCCAGTCGCATCACATTATGAAACAGTAAAGAAGACACAGAAGATAGAAATGTATGAATATTCCTCAGAAAACCGTCGCGAGCCACCAAATTATCTTGCCGAAAAGGGATCCTAAGTCAAAAACGTTACTTGTTCAAAAGTCTCATTCTCCTTTCGACACCCATCAAATAATATATTACTCAATTACTTTTACATCATACTAAAAGTAATGACACAGCCGAACACAAATGTTACTCATTTACAATTAAAACTCGACTATCTTCGCTCACAGAGTGCCCCGTTCGAATTGTCACAATTCATCATCGAAATGAAATCGCTACGTCCCTTGTCCATCGTTAGCCACGATACTTTCCACGCCAACGAAACATCAAATTTTCTTTCGAATCGATACGAACGTGTGTGTGCACTGCACGTGCAAATGCATCTGCCCGTATCCGACGGGATGAAGATAGTAAAAAATGGCACAAAATGCCTTGGGCTCGCTAACCTCCACAGAGAGAACATGACGTACGAGTGTTTGACCCTCGGCCAACGGTGTTGGGTCTTTTTGAACCCAATAGTATGGGAAATTGGAGAAATCGAAGAATTCACATCTCTACTGCTCTAAGAAAAGGAACATTGTTGAAAATGCGTACAGTAGGATAGTTAATACAGGGTCCAAAGTGACCCAAGCGTCGGCTTCCGTGTGATCAACCCGAATCGTCCGCTATCCGAGTGTTTAATGATTTGCACGAAGTGAAACGATTAGACAAAGCTCGGCAGGTTAATGTAACGTGCTTATCGGATGTGTTCAACAAACAGCTTCGAAACGCATTAAGAACACCTAGGTATGGAATCGCCGAGTGTGCGTGACAGGGTTATTGTTCGCGTTACGGCCATACCTTATTTTCATCGTGGCGACGTCCTTCGTCGTTAGCGTCCCCCTTCGCTCCCCCACGCATCAGTATTCGTTAAGTTCATCCAATAAAACACACACACACACACACACGCATGCATCATATATGTAAAAGCTACGGAACACCAAAAAATAACGTTCGTTTCTCTCGTTTTTCGCTCGAACGCTTAAGGATACGCACCATGCACTCGTTATATGCCCACACACGTCCCCGTATGTATGCACGCCTCATATTCCCGTCTCTCCACGTTCGTATTGTTCAGTGACACATCCCTACCGACGTTAGCAATTATCGCTGACAATCGTTGCGGAAAGAAGTGTCGACTGGCCTCAAGTAGCGCGAACAACGAAGCTCACACATCAACACGAAACACATTGCACTCTTGCCTATGTAATTAACACATTCTGCCGCCGCGCTGGTCACGTGAAAATACGTTTTTTCCACATTGTCGCTTAACCGCCGGCCACGTGAAATTATGTGTTTTCTGCTTATTTTGACTATAAATACCAATAGGTAAAATATTAGGTCAGTGGAAAAATTCGTTCGCTTACTGTTAGGTGATGTTATATACCTAAGGTGTTATGGAAATGTCTTCTTTCACTGTACCTGCTTCTACTTAGGGGCGAATTTGGGTATAGGCTAAGTAGGCTGCAGCGTAGGGCGGCAAATTTAGGGGAGCGGCTTTTGGGAAGCGACAAATTTTGGGGAGCGGAAGATTTTGGTGAGTAACAAATTTTGGGAAACGACAAATGTTGGGATGCGGCAAATTTTGGGGAGCAACAAATTTTGTGGAACGACAAATTTTGGAGAGCGTCAAATTTTGGGAAACGACAAATGTTGGGATGCAGCAAATTTTTGAAACCACCAAATTTTGTGGAACGACAAATTTTGGGGAGTGACAAATTTTGGGAAGCGGCAAATGTTTGGGTGCGCAAAATTTTGGAGACCAACAAATTTTGTGGAACAGCAAATTTTGCGAAGCGACAAATTTTGGGAAGCGGCAAATGTTCGGGTGCGGAAAATTTTGGAGACCAACAAATTTTGTGGAATAGCAAACTTTGGGAAGCGACAAATTTTGGGGAGCGGCAAATTTTTGGGAGCAACAAATATTGGGGAACAGCAAATTTTGGGAAGCGACAAATTTTGGGGAGCGACAAATTTTTGGGAGCAACAAATATTGGGGAGCAACAAATTTTGCGAAGCACAAAATTCTAGAAAGCGACAAATTTTTTGGAGGGGGGCAACAAATTTTGAGCGAAAAAAGTTGGAAAATGTTTAAACACAAAGGCTTGATACAACTTTAAAAACAATTCACTTTTTCTTCAAGTAACGAATTAGCAATGACTCAGATGTGAATTGCCATATAGAATTAATATTGAAATTGTCTCAACTGTTTTAAATTAAAATATTTTTATTTCAAATCCACCCCTGCTTGTACTTGTGCCAGAAGAATGCCACAAGTTCATATACAGTGTCATCCGTTAAAACTGCAACCTATGCGCGCGCCAACAGACGAAAATGGCAACACCGCCTCACGGACGCATTCCACTACAACCATACACCGGCCCAGCGTTCGGAGGGTTAACAGCGACCGCTGGGTAGCAGTGATGCCGGAGCTTCGAAGATTTTAGGATGGTCTCTTTCAAATTAACGCCGCAAAGAGCTGTGCAGAATTTCCCGGCCCAGGTAAGCGAGCCGCACGCTTCGCTTTTATGGTCGGTTTACCACTCGCACCTCGGATTAGTGTAATGAGGTTTGAAAACAATGTCAACTGATCTCGTACCCGTCTTAATTTCAAAAATTTTACCTACGACAGGATTGATCGCGGCGCTATACCCTTGTACGGAGAGATTTTTCGCCACCTGCGTGTAAAAGCCACAATAATGATGCATCGTTCCAAAAAATGACATTAACGGAAGCCGGTATATGCGTGGTGTTGAGTAGCTAAAAGGTTAAACATTCAAACACAAAAATTCTAGAAAAAAGATTCAAACACCGCTACAATCAAAGACACGTCCCATTAGTTACTCCTTACGTCCGATCTATGCATGCACTGCATATAAGGATAAAATTATAAAAAAGAAAACCAGAACAATAGATTCTGAGGTCTGCAGAACTAACACATAATTGAATAAAAATTTAATTTCTCAATTTATGAAAGTAATGACACAGAAACAACTAGCGTATTGTTTATCAACATCATGATTTTTAAAAAGAGCATTAAATACGGTATTAAATAAACAGTTTGCAAAAGCTTTTCACAACAATTATGGTTAAAAAATTGATAAAAGAAAAATTAAGTAAACGTAAAATATTTTGAATTATCCATCATTAAGAGGGAATAATTTTTCCTCATTTTTCGGCGCAAATTGCATTCTGATATCTTTTATAATTCAAAAGTTATACGAAAAAGGCCCCAAATTCTTCAACCCCAGTCGGGAAATTTCAAATAGCTCCTTGTGACGTTAATTTGAAAGAGACCATCCTAAAATTTTCAAAGCTCGGGCATCACCGCTGCCCAGCGGTCGCTGGCAACCCTCCGAACGCCGGGCCGATGCATGGTTGTAGTGGAATGCGTCCGTGAGGCGGTGTTGCCATTTTCGTCTGTTCGCGCGCGCGCGTAGGTTGCAGTTTTAACGGATGACCCTGTATATCCAAGGAAAATACATTGATTAAAAAATACAGTGTTATATTTTTATTTTTAATGAAAACTTTGGTTCAATAAATCGAACGAACTTTTGCACCGACCTAATAAAACAAATGTTCATATTTAACGTAATCTGAGATTGACATGTTATACGGCTTCAATTAAAATGGAGTAGATTTGCAATTGCAGCAATTTTTCCAAAGTGTCAGTGTTAAATCAAAACACAAGACTATTGCTCGCGGTTAAGCAAGTTTCGTAAGTGGTAAATGCGGTGCGGAATGTATTAACACTTTGCCGACCGAACGAGTTATCGCCTGACGTCGCGTCGGACATTGCCACAGCTTTCGTGATCCGTTTGAAATCGCATGCTCTAACTTAAAACTTCCCTGTTGCCCGATACTGTTCGACTGCTTGACTAATCGAGTGAAATTTGGAAATTATTTGTGGAGCGAATGTTAAATCTGAAATTATATGCGCCTTTTTTTCAGGCTCGCGTGAGAGAATATATTTGTAAATGTGGTTCCTTTGAAATTTTAAGTAATTAAAATATATTAATAGGTTTTCGTGTGTTAGTAACTTTTCACGGTGCGCCGACACTGGAAATAATTATATTGATGCAGTGATACGTTGGAATATCCACACTTTCGCCCCATTACCCTCCCCTACGAAATCCGGTGAATAGTCGACCCAAATTCTTTAAATGCGGGGAAGACGTTGGAACGCTTCTCAGATATTTTTATGCATATCTGCTCGAATAAATATAGTTTTTGTCCAATTATACGAATCATGAAAAGCTACTTCGTATGTATGAAGACTAAAACATCCGCGACCTGTATTTCATTTAGGCCCGATGGAACTTTTAAATGGAGCAGAATCAGCTGCGAATAATCTCAAGCACGTCTTCTACTTTTACGTCTTGCATCTCTGTTCAGAGAGAGAGAGAGCGGCAAAAATAGCCAGATGCAAAATTTTTTGACCTAAAACATGAAGTGTCCCGTCAAGTATTCATTTTTTAATACGTACAACCCAATACTTTCACACGCAGAATAGCAGGAACAGATTAATTCATGTAGAAAAATATACCTACAGCTCCATTTAAAAAACAGTGCGGTTACATTTTGTAGGTTTATCAGAGCATTTTAAAAATCATCAGGGCATCTGAAAAATATTCAGCACCATGTTTCTCCGCACCTTTTTCTATCTTCACATAGAAGACACAGTAGTAGTAGTACACCGCATGTCGCGTTTAATAGCTTAAGGGGTTACATATCCTTGATAAGGAAAATAGGGTAATTTTTATGATTTTTTTTCATTTAAAGAAACGTCATATTTAAAAATCAAGATGTACACCTTGTTGTATATAAATTCAGCTATGTTTGTTTGGTTAGTGTCTTGTTTGGTTTTTTATTAACAAAAGAAGCTGAAAACTTAGGGCAAAAATCACACGCTTGACTTTCAGTAGCTGCCGTTTTTCAAAAAATAAATTTTTTCTAGATTTTTTACTAGATTATAATCTTGAGAATGTTCGTGCAAAATTTTATTCAAATCGGTCCAGTAATCGCCGAGATATTTTTGGTACCGCAAATGCTGTGAGAAAGAACTGCTATGACACCATTTCTTAAGATTTCAAATTTCGTTTTGCAGAGAATTGAAGCTATCAGCGCAATAGTGGTCTAACCCACAATTTTGGGTGGATTGACATTTCAGCCTAAACCACCTCTTATGCAGCAAAATTTGAATTCTATAGTGGCCTGAGCAACTTTCCAAAAACATCTACAAAATAGCAGCACAAAAACGTGCTTTTGCACTGAGAATTTTGATTAACTCATGTAATACCAATTCTCCAATATTCATACATTTACAGATATATACTAATAATGCACATCTTAGCAATTATATTTTTAAAAAAAATCATACCTATTTACCTACAAATACAAATAGAAGCAACGACTTTCGAACGTTAATAATTTCATTAGCCATAATCTCCAAACAAAGGTTTTGGATTTACGCCACTATTGCGCCGATAGCCTAAATTTATACACAACAAGATGTATATTTTGATTTTTAAGTATCACGTGTTTTTATACGAAACGAAAAATCATAAAAATGACCTTTTTCCGATCTGTCAAGGTTATGTAACCCTTTAAGTACGAGTTAATTAATTTTTCAAATAACCATCGGGTGTTCAGATCGCCAAAATGATTCAGTTAACAAATTGAGTGATCATTTTCAAAAAAATTGAAGAGAGCTGCAATCGTTTACCTAATATTTCTTCCGCGTAAACTTCATAAAACTGCTCTCACGCGTACGTTATTTCGATTTCGAGGTATCCACTTAAAGTTATTCCAATCGCTCTCGTAGCGTTTACGTTGAGCACAATGCAGCATGGCGTAAAAAAAAGAGGGGATCTTCCCTCCCGGTCGTTCAGCGATGCAGCGTGCAGCAGGGGGATTTCCCGCGAGCAGTTGGCAATGCGTTAATCGTAATCTGTACGATGGGAACGGTCGATGTCCCGTGGTTCTCGTACGCCTGTAAAATTCAGGACGCCCGTGTAGATGCCGGATAATCGGTACGTGCCTCGCGATCGCAAGACAACGGGACCCCTTCTCAACGGACAATGTTCTTTAATTAAAAAAGAAAAAAGGAGAAGAGAAAGAAGAAGGTGGAAAAGGACCAAAAAGAGACGCAGGGAGCAACCGAACGTCCCCTATTCCCTGTAGCGATTGTTTGTAGCCCCTTCCCCGACTGTAATCGTTTGGCAGCGTTTCAAGTATATATATACACACACACACATACAAGTAGACACGCGCGCTCAATGCTGATACATATATATATATATGAAACACTCGTCACGAAGAGATATACAACTGAAACGAGGAACCATTGTCTTCTCCTTCTCCCCTTTCTGTGCGTCGTAAGACGTTGCTTGTATGTGTGCATGGACTAACGTAAGCTGCGAGTAAACGCCACAATATGAAAGGTAGCATGGGCGCAGAAGGAAGAAGTTTCTTTTCTAGAAAGCGCCGGTAACGAAGATCAAGCCGCGCGGCGGGCGATGGTAGGACTATTACTTATCCCTCCTAAGGGAGCAATAAAAGTCTGAGTATTAAGTTCTTTAATAAAAGAAGAGGAAAGGAGCGGGGGCGGAGGGGGAGGGGAGGAACGAAGGAAACGGCGGTGAGGAAGTTCGCGAACTGTTGAACTTTAGGAGGGTTGTGTTTGCTTCTCGATAGCTTCGAAAGCATTAAATCGTGTGAACCGTCTCCTCCGGTTTAGCTTCGGTTCGGTCGTATGGCACAGGAGGGCGACACTTTAGGCGACGGCGACGAAACGGCCATTAAATGGCAACTTTGTGTCCCTGCCATCGAGAATTTTATATAGCACCGAAGTGCCTACGGTTTAACGCAAGTTACTTCATCGTCGGCCAGGGCGAGCCGTTTCGTTAGATTATATGACTTGCAGTATTCTTGTGGACGTCTTCAACGGCTTTTAGAATGTTTGAAAAACTGTGCATGTAATCACGTCCGGCTTGTCCCTATAGGCAAAACTAAATAGGCAGTTGCCTAGGGCGTGAGGTTGACAGGGGCCGCAAAATGGTCTTTTCATTGTTGGCAGTTTTTAAAATAAAGTTTTAAATGGAATACTCCAAGTTGTAATATAAATGTTTTAAACTACGAATCAAAATTCAGAGTACCTAAGGTCATTAAAAACCTCAAATAAATGTATTATAAAGAGCGTAATTTACAATATTCGCAAAAGAGCTGGGTCTGAATATAATCACTCGATAATACCAACGACTAGGATAATCTTCTGCTTTTATCCTGTACTTCTAATGTTTCTCTTTTACCATTTGCCCAATTTCTTTGTATGACTTACAATCTTTATACAAAGTTACAGCATTTTTAACCATTTCTCTTTAGAATGCTTGCAATAAATAAACCTTTAGATTTGCAAACTTCTAAATAGTGTTACTGGGATGAGAAATAATGTGGTATACTTATTAATGTGGTATACTTTTCAATACGTATTTCACAATACGTATTAATTTCCACATTTTTTTCTTGATTTTTGTTAATCACGGCCAAACACGGTACAGCGAATATTATTTTTGACAACAAATTTTAACCTCCACTGCTTAAAGAGTTATTTCTTACTATTAAATAATATGAAGCGAGGGGTCCGAAGTGTCCCCCTCCAATTTCCAATTACTTTTCGCCATCTGTTATAATTTATGAAATAGTAGCAGAATCACAAGAATGTATTTTGAAATGTGCTGTTGGTATTTGTGGATTGTGTGACTGATGCAAATCATGTCCGAATTGTAAAATATACTATTGCTTCATTTCAAACATTCTGCGACGTTTCTTAACAAGAAATAAAGAAAGAAGCATTGAATAATATAATTAAAGAAAAAACAAAAATATTCCATTTTCGAAATTTCATCTCTGGACCTTTTGAATTCGGTGCTACCCACTTTGTCACATTATCTCAACAGTTATCAAATAATTTATATAACAGTAGTAACGAAATACCTTAAAGTCCGATATTTGAAACAATTCAGTTACATCTTTGTAAATATTAAAAGTGTCTACAATTAATATTTTACATATTACGAAGACACTTATATAATCATCAATATTTTGTACACTCTAATTATTTTATGAAATGTAACCAGAATTTGTTATACTTCGTTTTCAGTTAGATTTTATACAGAACATTACTGTTTTGCTATACTAGTCTGTTAATAGGGGAGAATGGGGCAATCGCGGTCAGCAGGCAATGATGGTCAGTGTTATTATTATAAAGCGGCATGTCCGAAATGTGTAATTTCTTTTCTTTACCTTCCATGACATCATTCGCTATATTGTCGAACGACCTCGCCTTAATCGTTGCTAAGTAACCAAGAAAAACAACCCTTTTTGTGTTTTAAACGTCGTTGATGTTATATTTTGTATCACGTAAGAGATAAATACTAATTTTGAAGCTTTTTTTACATTTCAACTTTACGTAAATACAGATATACTATCAAGGCAAAAGATTAGAATCAAATTTAATATAAATACATTTAATTTATTTATGTAATCTTCAATTTTATCAATGAAATCGTGTGCGGGCAATGATGGTCGCTTGACAGTTAGCGCTCCCAACGTGATTACTATTATTCCCCAGTGTGGAATAAAAATATCTTTCTTCATCAGAAGAATTTTATTCTGTAGATGGAAAATATACGCCCTAGAATAACTGGAAAAGCCAATTGGGCTTTCGAAACGCTTGAAAAAGCAGTGTTCAAGTGTATTATTTGCTATCGGTTTGGCCATGATAATGAAATGTGGTTTCGATGCATCTCGTCTGGACTCTCGGCTCATTCTGAATGTTGTGGATGGGACTCGGTGGATGGATACATATGCGAAAATTTTAAATTAATTGCCCGCAACGTGGCCGTTATTACCCGCAGGTGTGGACAATGGCGGTCAAACACATATTTTCTGTATTTTGTAATTTTATTGAATAAATCAATATAATATTAATTATTTTCGTATCCTACGAATAGGTTGATAGTTTCAGTTTACAAAAAAATCATTTTCAAGAAATGTTGCACCTTATATCTTGGTTTTATTACACTTATCGCTTAAGTGACCGCCATTACCCATTCTCCCCTAAACTATCGAAACTAAACATCCTAAAATAAAGTACTTTAAAATTATTTCCATTAACCATTTTTTTCAAATTGTTTTATTAACTTTCTGCCCGTGCCAGAAATTTTGTGGCTCACTGTAACCAGTTGAACATTTAATTATAACTCGACCAACAACTGCCGCTACGCCATTTATCAGGAACGAGTTTAGCGAAAATACTATTTTCTGAGCATTTAAATTGTCAGAAGTTTGTGGAAAAGCAGAGTATATACAGGGTGTGCTGAAACTATAGGTAAAAATTTCGCTGGTTAATGGAACTCAGAAAACCAAACAAAAATGTCTAAATGAACGTAGACCTGCCAACTAATAGTTTTCAAAAAGCTAAGGTCATTACATACTATGTATACCGTACAATGGCCGTCTCGATTTCTAAGTCTCAATTCATCGAAGTTCCCTGTAGAGGCATTTAGAAAGTTTAGTTTACTCGACGCCCATTAATAATCTAGAAAAATTTATACAATACACTCAAAATGATTCTCAAACCAGTGCAAGAAAATCCAGAAATTTTTAAACATATACGTTCATGCAGTGGCGCACCCAGAGAGGGAGGGGGGGCGCAAGGATCACTGGCACCCCCCAAAGAAGAGGCATTGTAAGCAGAAAAAAAAACTGAATTTTATTCTTTAAATCAATTTTATAATCACCTGATGAATTTTATTGAATTTGCATTAAACAAATCTTTCAACTCGGCTCCTCCCCAAGTTTAAATCCTGAGTACGCCACTGCGTTCATGTACATATCTATAAAGAAACTGAGGTATATATCGAAATGAGTAGTCACCGTTTTGAAAATTTAGGTACCTTAAAGTGGTTTGCAATTGGTTTACTGCTTTTTAAAGAGTTGACAAAGTGTCAGCGGTCATTTATTTGTTACGATGGATGAGGAATGAATAGCGTAACGTAATAAATTTTGCAGGAGTGATTATTAAGTTTTGCAATTAATTCAGGTTAATTAATTTTTGTTACCCAAAGCGAAGGCATATTTACGTAACGAGTTAACTGGCCTTTGTCAATTAACTAAACATACTCGTCACTCTACGGTATGTATAATGGCACATAGAACTTATTGTTGGCTTCCAAATTGACCACCTAGAAAATGAATAGTTTGCTGATCCATGTCTATTGAAAACTAGGCAAAAAATATTGTGGAAGATGTGCGTAAAGAAATTTTAGAATCGTAGCTGCTAATAGTCAGCCATTTTGATAAAACTTAGCTTTAAACATTAAGTTTTTGGAGAAAATGAGGCATTTATTTTTCAATTAATTACAAAGAAATAAATTAAAGATGAGACTTGTTCTTTGATACAATGTATATTAACATCATAAGCTTTAAAAAAAACATGTTTATTTAGTCAAAAATATGCATTAGGAATAGATGACGCTTCCTTTATAGGTTCAGTGCAGAACCAGAGGCATTCCGAAGTAGAATTTAGCAGATCGCTGAATTTCGTTTCGTTTCGTCAAAATTGCTGCAAAACAAACGAATTTTGTTTAAAAAGCATCTTTAATAATTCATCAGTAGCGTCGTCTATATATAATGCATATTTCTGGCGAAACAAACATGTTTTTTTATAGCTTATGATGTTAATGAACATTGCATCAGAGAACAAGCCTCAGCTTCAATTTATTTCTTTGTAATTAATTGAAACAGAAATGCTTCACTTTTTGCAAAAAACGACTGCTTTAGAGTCTTTAGTTAGTTTTATTAGTAAATACGCGGTTGTTAACAGCAGCGGTCCAGCTAGAAGTACACAGCTATCAAATTTCATAACCCTTTCGTTTATTTCCGTAAGTTGCACTACCCCGCTAAGATTGTACCTATACTTCTGATACACGCGGTATATTCGCCGTGACCTTTGACAGACGCTGTTTGTTCGATACAGAAAACGTATTATTGTATTATGTACGACTAAGCCAGTGAAGCAAAGTTGTTGCTTGAACATCAAACGAGCCTCGAGAGCGTGCTAATTAAATTCATCGAATTTACTACTTGAACCGAGAGTCGATCGAAGGAAAGCACGAAAAGAGACGTCGAGCAATTAACGTAGTTTCTATTGCAAACTGGTCGATATACACAGGATTTGCGTAATTACTTTGGCTAATTGCTTTGTATTGCCGTTTAAATGCTGCCTCCGATGTGTTCGCTTGGAAGTTTATTCGTACGTACGGAGTCTTGCAGAGATCTGTTTCCGCAATGTATAGTCGTCGTTGTACACACTATTTTGACCTTGAACAAACCTCGCGAAGCACGCGTATAGATTTTCATCTCTCTGGATGTTGGACAGGAACATCGTTTTTGGACTGTTTTTCAGCCTCTCGATGTTCTCAGCGATATTAAAATAAAAGCAAACCCTCTTTTTGAAATATAGGTACTATTTTATGAATTTACGTGTATTTTATGCATAATGTTTTTTAATTTTTTTTTAATTTAGTTATTTTAAGTCGCATCAGCCTCTGTAGTAACGATATTCGTAACTCCTGAAGAAGATTGGTATTTTCAAGCAATCTCAGCAGGTGTTTTATCTTCTTTGCACAAATTTTGTTACAAGGGGAATTTAGCAATTTCTTTCGGGTATATGTGTTGCAAATGTTTTTCCAAAAATTATGTAAACGTTGGTAAATGCTAAATTCCTATGATGCCCATTCAATATTTACGGGATTGCTTAAAAGAGCAATATAAATGTTGAAAGATAAGAAATTTAGTAAAGTATAAAAGTTGCTACACTATAGATGACAATTTTGTCTCTTTCAAAAATGGAAACAGTCCTTTATTTTCTATTATAAAATTGTCTCAGTACATTTTTCCTAATTAAAATATTGTCTGAATAATTTTTCCATTAAAATACGCGTTGATTTCTAAGATATATACATGTCCTACTCAAATTCGTTGCATATGCTAAGGTATTTTAGGTGAAACGTTTAACTGATCGCTAAAATTAGCGCAATATACATAGAGCTGTTTGTTTGGAATATTTACGAAAAGAATTGATATTGAAATAAAAATTCCCCGAGGCCGAATTGATTTTAAGGGGCTCGTGAAATCGAGATCTTCGTGTAATCGGAAAACTACCGTCCGATGAAATTTGTTTGGCTCAATGTTGACATTCATCGATTTAACATGTTTGCATAAATTTGCATGGTCCGCGGCATTGTTGCAGCAGCAAAAAAGGATTGAATCAAAAGTAAACTGAATCGTGAGTGAAATAGCATACACGTAGTGAAGGCTCCAGTAGTCGATATCACGATACGATCAGCCACGTTCCTTCTCTATTATTATACTTCCTCTGTACTTATTACTTTCTCCTATAAATGGCACGCATCTGCATTCCGGTAGTGAATTATGACCCAATTTTTTATCTGATAAACACCTCAGAAGAGTTAAATCAAAACTCCAGTAGTCGATATCAAGATATTTTCAGCCGCGGTTCTTTTTCTAGAGTAAATTATTTTTTCATTCGAAATACATAAATTTGCACTACAACCAATATCAATAATGTTAACATAAAACTGCCCCATGAGGGTTAATTCAATTTTTTCGAAACACGTTGGAGATCTTTGAATGAGAACTCCAGTAGTCGATATCAAGAGATGTTCAGCCATGTACCTTCTCTATTATTATAAATTATTTGTTCCCAAGAGCGACACAAATATGCATTCCAAAAGTAAATTGTGACCCAATTTTTGACCTTATGAATGCCTCAAAATAGTTGAATCGGAACTTCAGTAGTCGATATCAAGGTATGGTCAGCCATGTACGTTCTTTTCTAATATGAATTATTCTTTCATGTAAATTACACAGATTTGCACTACCATCGACAGCCATTAATCTGTGCTGCAAAGAGAAAGCTGCCTGAGGAGGGTTCATTCAACATTTTTCCTGGCGTACGTCCGAGATACTTGACTCGGGGCTCAAGTAGTCGATATCAAGATTTTTAGCTCGAGCAGCTTTCCCGCATGGGCGTTGCAAGTTTGCAGCGTGGAATTAATGACAATAACTTATAGTGCTAAAGCAAAGTTCCACGAGGGGGGTGGATTATGACTCGATATCTTATCATCAACAGCGAACCACCTTCGCAAACTTTGTATTTTTATCTTTACTCTTCTATATACCTATATAACACCTGCTCGAAAATCATGTACGTATCTGCAAAGGTCTTAAAAGTACATTGCACTGAGAAATGCAATACAAATGAAATTTGAAGTAGAATGATTAATATATATCTTAAAATAATTTAAATTTTCTTTAATTAACATGACAGTCTATGCATTGTTATAGTTATTTTGAACTGTTATGTAAACGTAAAAAACTATTGTGATGCTGCAGAAAAAAAAGTGTCGGTTTAATAATAATAGTGAATAAATACACCGCGTTGCTTGGTATTTCAATTACGTTTGAATTCAATCGTTTATTGTTTGATAAATTTAAATATTTCAAATTTCTTTGTAGTAAGTACTACTTAGTCTTTTTAGAATCGCGTTATAAACGTGTCGATAAACTTATTTCTCCACGTCCATCAAACTTTTGAACTTCAAGTTTTCATTGATATTAATGCAGAAGGAAATTCCTTTCACGATTACGAGGTGAGTTCCTTTTTAAATAATCCCCTGTTTTGCTTCCAGAAAATTTGTTATTTTGTATCATAAAAGTGCCATTCAATCACAACCTCAACGAATGACATATAAGTATGGAATTTCAGTGGTGTACATAAAAACTTGGAATAGATTTTGCAATGCATGTTTTAATACCTGTATTCTAGGTCGAAATCATTCGCACTAATGAAATGACAAAGAACCTAATATTCAAGCAACAGAAACTAATATTCCATTTGAAAGAAAACAAAAATACACAGTTGCCTTTAAAAAATAAGAAAGAAAAGAATATAAGCATATAATAAGAAGAACCCCTACTATTACTATTTACTCTAACATCATATTCCACATTAAAAAGTTGACTAAGAATGATCCCGTTACGTTTCTCCCACTTTCCCACCACCTTCAAACTGTTCAACCAATTTTATTTCAAAAAACTTTACGCAGTGACACTTCTATGGCACAACATGATACTATATGGTAAAACCTTGCTCATGTTTCAACAACATTAATGTCCATTACATCTTAAAAGATTACATCTACCTAGAGGTCCAAGAAAAAAGACAAATTCAGGAATCTTTTTAGAAAAACGTACAGGTGTAAATCGTACCCAATTTTTTTCACTAAGATTTATTAATTATTTATATATATATTATTTATATTACCCTAAATTTTGATTGAAAAATAATAATAACTAATGAAGTTTTTCCGAAACAAAAATTGGGCGGATTATAAAAATAGATTAAACGTAAAGGTCATGCACGTTCCCATTTTTTCAAATTTAAATCTCAATTTTTTATAATTACAAAAAAGCACAATTTCTTCAATGAAAATTTCATGTTTATTCTCTAAATGGTGACCGGCTTGTAAGAAAAAGCAATATTAAAAATCGAAAAACGTCAGAAACCTTTACTTTTAATATATTTTTAGAATCCATTCATCTTTTTGTCTTTGGTTCAGTTGTCTATTATTATTTTTCACTCGAAACTTGAGGCAGCCTAATTAATAAATACATATAAATAGATACCATTCACTAGAAAAAAATTTGATATGATTACGATGTACACCTACATTTTCTCAAAAGAGTTCCTAAATAATTTGTCTTTTTTAAAGCTCCTTAAGCACGTGTACAACGAGACAGGTGAACCGATTGGAAAATTAAAATGCAATGCTCCTCGAGTTGCCTACGAAGAGGCAATATAGGTATCTCCCAACCTCCTGGATGGATCAGTTTGTCTCGGCTTTTGTGACTCTCAAATGAAATGGATCGCAATATTGTAGGCAGTAGCATCGGGAGAGTTGGCATCACGGATGTTCATTAGCTACCGCTGTGTCCGTTCGCCATTCTGTCTGAGATTCGTACCGAGGCATAGACGAATCGAAAAAAGAGGATTCTAAACGTGTATTTTCCGTAGAAAGCCTTTTTATACGCAAATCTCTTGTCCCTGTTGTCTACGTGCGCGTATATGTCCGTGTGTCGTTGCCGTATTTCTTTTTCGTCCTTTCAATTGGGGATGACATAGATCACGTGAAGGGGGGAGGCATAATTTTATCCTGAAAATTCCACACCAACGCGGGGATACAAAGGGGGAGAAGTAAAAAAAATAACTAAAGGGAAACCTTTTTTCGCGTCATCTGGAGTGGAATATACGCGTGTATACGTATCGCAGTGGCGAACGCGAGCGCTCGGTTTTGAAACTTTTGGATAACGTAACGTCATTGCCGTTGAGGAATTAGCGGAGCGCGTCTGCTGCATTTTTACGTGATGTTTGCGTTTCGAAATACTGTGGACCGTCTATTATACGAACTTTAATGCACAAACCCTCTGTTACCGCAACAGAACATGTCCTTATAGAACATACCCCCCTCCCCCCTTGAAACATTCTTCTGTAACTGTGGAAACTAACTTTGGTCATAATAATTTTATGTGAAATTAATAGAGTATAATTGGAATTATTTAAAGAATTACAGTAATTCGTCGTTATTGTCCTGTTTTTACCATGCGTAATAGTCCCGCTCACTATCCCCACCATTTCTTGGAATCCTTCGGTCGAGAGTGAGAGAACGAAAGAGACGACGGCAACTTCGTGTCAACTGTTTCGTTCCCTCTCGCTCGGCTCTTGGGTTTTCTCACTCGCGGCATCGGCCGCACGGAATAGTCTTAGAGCATATACTACTCTAAGGGAATAGTGTCCGCATCGCGTTATTGTCCCGCCGCCAGCCCCGTTCGTCGGGACTATAATGACGAATTACTTTATACCAATAATAAATTTTAATTCTCATAAATTATCCTGCGTTAAAACTTTATATTTTAGTGATCTGAATTTGTGAAAAATAAGCCAAATAATCGAACGATTATAAATTTTGTAGAGTAGAATTAAATGAAATAATTGCAATGATGAATATCCCTTTTATTAACCAGTTGTTTTTCTTTTCCCCCGAATTTCCCATGGAAGGGGGACAAAAACCATGTATTAAGCGAAACGGTTAAAAATTGGAATTCAGAATATTTTATTCCTGCCTTGATGTATTATGAGATTCATTAATAATCTTGGCGAAAATAATGTGGCGCGGTTATTTATTGCATTGAATCCGACAAGGATATAAATGCGTATTATTTAAGACGTTGCGTATAATATTAAAAGACTGTGAAGCTGTTTAAAAACTCATTACGATTTAATGAAAGAAATGGAATTAAGGAACTATTTAATTAATGAAGTATCAAATATGTGCTAAATACACTCATCGATAAAGGGGGCAGATGTCTCGATGTGATTTACTGTAAAAATTCATATTATAAGTACTTGATAATAAATACAACTCGGGGCTTAAAATGACAACCAGTGTACTCGACAATATATTCACACTTATTCTCATTTTTAAACAACAATATCCTTACACGAACCACTGACCTGAATTAAAAAGGTGTAAACTAATAGAAATGTCATAAAACTATCAAGAAAACATGGATATCAAGAGAGGTCCACCACTAACATTAAACATTTTCATAATCTACATTAGAGTTATTAGTTAAACATCCTCAAGAGTCTCATTTTATATTTTCATAACAAGTGTTATTGGGCTTATAAAAAAAATAACACTTTACAAAGTTAAACATAATGTTTCATACGAATATTATATTTTTTAAATAACAATGTTTGATGGGTGGAGATTATGAACACAATTTTCTTAAATTCGTTTCCATGTGCCATATAAAAAAATTTAGTGCTCAATGTGCACATATGCAAGAAATTATGTAGGTTAGAAATTCGATCTGCAATTACCAACGGTTTACTTATTATAAATCAAAATAAAAAGTATGTATAGCTTATTTAATACATCACCCCCTACTTTAGTGAAAATGTTTATTGCCAGAGAAATAATAAACATTAGAGAAAAACTCGAACTTATCACGACTATTAATACACAATATTTATGTTCGTTTTTCTGTTTTCACCAGTTACTGTAATTTGCAAAATGCAATTGAAACAAAAGTACTGAGAAAAAAATCTTTGTTCACACCTTAAAACATAAATAATCCCCATTTGCATGATATCTGAGGTAGCATGCAATTCTACAATTAACGCTGCTTATAAAATGGGTAATTAGAAAACTGTAATATTAGTGACACGCTAATAACGAAATTTCTAACAGTAAAATATAATAACATCATTTGATTATGTAAAGCGCAAAAGAGAAATGTTATTCCACAAGGTTGAACATCATAAAACCTTACACGACTCATCAAGCAGAAAGACAAGAACCCCAAATTCAAAAAAAAATTATTTCATTTCTGCTACTCGTGCTTGCGTCATTTCGCCTAAAACCTACAATGCTGGACGACAGAAAAGCGAGTGTTCCACTATCCGAAACTCCCCACTATCCGAACACTGGCGTCTTTCTATTATTTCAGATAACACTGGTTCCAGTGTATCGCCAGGCAAACCTTTGTTAATCAGCCTGTCCCGGATTAAATCCAATTCAGCATCCTCCCCACTACCTATATTCATCGCGTGCCGAGCGAGCATCATTATTTTACAATTAATTAACCACGCCATGCCCGCCTGAGCAAACATTATCATGCCGACCGCGAGAAAAGAAACATTGACACCAACTGTCGATGAAAATGCTAGGATTGCGTCGAGCCCTGACAACAGAGGTGTGTAATTAACAAGGAAACGTTCACAAACCCGAAAATTCTGATTCTAATGAAACCTCGTGCGAATGTAGATCACACTGGAGTAAGAAGAAGCATTTTCTTCTGCGGTAAATTCACTCCGAAGGGATGGAAAAGATGCAAAGATATTAAAGATATCGCGTTTTTTCGATTGTTTAATATAACTTTGTAACGGCACGAGCTACAACAAACCTTAAATATAAAAATTGTTCACCTTTTTATGCTTTACCATACTCCCAAATAAAGATAAAGTCATATTAAGAAAACGATAACACGCGAAAACATTAAGGGTTGATTTCACCCCTTCAGAGTGAATTTCTCCCCTTCAGAATGAATTTCCCCAGAAAAAAATTCTTACTTGCATACTCCGATACGCTTTACATTCGCACAAAGTTTCATTAAAATCAGAATTTTCGGGTCGGCAACGTCCCCCTTGTAAGGAACCAGGGCTGCTCCAATGCATCAAACGGCGGATCAATATCGCGTAATATCCGTACGATCTGTGAACGTCCTCCACCACGGCAATATTATTACTTCGTTTGAACGGAGCCTGGGCGAAAAAAGGTCTGCCGGTGAATGGTCTGATTATTCGCCATAATTGACGCTTCGCCGTCAGTTTCATTGATACAAGAGTTTTTGTACCGCTTCCAATCTTAGTTTCCAATCTTACTCTCAATAAAGCGCGAGGAGCTCGTACCCTTAATGGACTACCATTCATTGCTGGCATCGAGAAGAGACATCTTGCTGCTTGCTCGTTTCCTTTCCGCTCCGTTGAAACGGACGAGGAAGAAATTTCCTCTTTCTTTTTTCTTTTTCCGTAACGATTTCGATCGAAACGAAGCACCGTCTGTCGACGACGGTGCATAAGGAGCAGCGAGGGAGGATAATACGCGGTAAATATCGCATTTCAGGCACCGGCACAACACCATAAATGTCGCGGTGGCGTGACTCTGTCGTGAAATGCCTGCCAAGGTCAGCTTAATTAACATTTTCAGGCCAACCGCGTAAAAATAGACGTGACTTTTTAAAAAATGTATGCAGGCAGGCAAATTTTAGCAGCCACGATGTTGCGGGAGATTGATGAGAATGGAGGGCTCGCTGGAAACTGCGGGCGCGGCTGGCTACGTCAACGAAACTTGGCGCAGAAGGTATTTGTAGATGGGTGGATGGCAAGCTTTCATAATAAATGCGCAAGTTTTGACGCTTTGGGCAAGTTAAAGGTTTATTGGTACAGATGCATTTTGGGGGTTCAGCTCTTCGTTTCGGTTTTGGTGTATTTTCAGATATCGAGGTAACAATGAGGCTGAGATGAATTTTGCTTTCGTAGCAGATGCAGTGTGCCTTAGAAGAAAGTGGCTGATAGATAAAGCTGGAAAATGGCCAATTCTGGACCTCGTGGGAAAAGTAGGATTGTAACGAATCAGAAGAACGTAATTGAAGACTCCTTGTTGAAAAAATAATAATTTTTACCGGAAAATGTTCGCCGTGCCAATAGTGATTTTTGGCACTTACAGTGTTTTGTACCAGGACTCTTCAATTGTTTATCTGATATGTAGTAGGAAAGTTGCAAGTTGTACAAAGTTAAAAATATTTTTGACTCTGGTAAAACTCCGTGGGAATATCTTATAAAGGTAAGGGTAAGAATATTATATTTTAAATTTCCATTTCCTTTGTGGAATAAGCAAATAATAATACCACCTTTTGGGAGCAGATAAGTTAGCTTGATATTTCTATCAATAAATTTTATATGTCGAAGTTAGGTATATCGAGCTTCTATGGAACCTCTCTGAATTCTTGCAAATTTCTGCTGCGCGGAATGTTTATTACTTCACATTACTACACATGATCCCACACAACAAAACGTTTTGCTGGTGTCTTTGATAACTTATTTCTGCATTAGTATTTGTTTTGTACATACATTCTATCTATGATGCTCTTTTCTAATCTGTTCATTAGTTTCCCAATTTCTTTTTACGATTCCTGTTACCTTTCCAATGAGAAATTATAATATTCCCGGCTTCTATACTCGTTTCATTATCTTTGTTAGCCATGGTAATACGTATTGCAGTTTATGCAAGGCGTTTAAGAAAATTTTGAGAATTTGGTGACACATAAAAATAGCTGAATAATATCCCGTTAACATAGGTCCGTAAATCAACTTTGATCAAGACACAAGCACTATATTTCATTTGTCGAAATCAAGTGCACACAAAGTTACTATACGCCGTTACTCGTCTATACTTTTCATCGTCATAACTCAACTTAATTTACATAGACTCGTTTAAGGGGTTATGCCTAGTCAGCTTTTGAAAAAGAACGCGATTTTCGGAAATTTTTTGTGGAATATCTAGTGTATATTTTTTTACAACAATTCGCTTATTTTAAAGGTACATATATTCAGCAACTCTCGGTAATTTTGTTATGGAAAAACATTAAAAAATGAACGAATAACAGCCATTCTCGAGGAAGCTGCGTTGATATCGGGGAACAAGATATTTGGGAAACCGCTGTATCGATTGGCATGAACTTTGGCAGACTTCTTTTATATATCAAAAACTAGTAGATGAACGAAGGATTTTTTATTTGAACAAAAACTCTATTTTTAATTACCGAAAAACGAACAATTTGTGTTAAACGACCGGCATTTCGTCAAAAATCAACTTTTTGAAAAAATCTTCGTTCATTTACTGAATTCAACTATATATTAACAGAATATTTTTGAATTTTTAATTTTAGATGATCCGGCTCAGGGAAAACTCGCTCACCGCACAGCGCTTTTATCAAAACAGTTTCCGCCAGAATGGCTGTTATTTGTTTATTTTTTAATGTTTTTCTATAATAAAATTATTGAAAGTTTCTCCATATTTGTACTTTTAAAATAAGCGAATAGCTGTAAAAAAATATACAGTAAATATTCCACAAAAAATTCCCGAAAATCGCGTTCGTTTTCGAAATCTGACTAGGCATAACCCCTTAATTTCTGTGTCTCGAATTAATGATACAAAAGATTTACAATGCGGAATGCAGACTACTCCTAAAGTAATTCGACAGAAGAAAACAATTCTTCAAAATGACAACTCTGCTAGGATGATCATTCTTGAAAAATTGAAATAAAAGTCTAACTGGAAACAAAACATCTGCCTCGAGCTTGCCTCATCCCCAGTAATATTGATTTATAGGTTTATGTTGACAGTACACTCCCTTACTTCGGTGAGGACCATATGCCACCAAATTCTTCTACATCACCCCTCTAACACAGATTTCTTCAATAAAACACTCCTCATTCCTCGACAATACATAAACCGATACAGAATCTTCTTGAAAAAGAAACTACACCTTACAATAAGTTTTCAGAGTTCAATCATGTCCACAATGAACCCACCCTGTACCTATAAATAACTTCGTCACATCAGAGAACCAAAAAACTGTTATCTACTCTTACTATTCCCAGAACTCACCTCAAGCTCCTCTATCACGCCCCTCCCCCTCCCCCCGTGCCAATATATCCGCGCCACGCAAGCAGTTAAAGAGCATAAATTATCCCGCAGCAAGGTGAACAGTGCATCAGCGCAAGAGGGCAGCGGGTCGGCCATTCTACGTTCCCGTCTGGGGCGCGGGTAATTTAGTTCCGCGCGACGGTGGAGAGAAAAATCCCCCCAGTCCCTTCGGATTGTTCGTTCGAGTACGGTTTGTAGGTCACACGGAACCGTTGGGTCGGCCATCGCCGATGAACAGAGGAGCGTAATTACCGATGCTCACGAATCGTGACCCAGGCGAGCGTGGTTCAACGGCCGCGGGGAAAAGGGCCGTTTTTGCGGGGGATTTCATTCAACGCCCCCTCGTGCTCCTCCGCTGTCACGTGCTCGGTACCCCCCTTCAGACACGATTACCGTAATTCCTTCGAAATACCGCTCCGCGAAACAACCAATAAACCGGGGGGTGGTCTCGTTGGTTGGCGAATAAAATGACCGCCAGAAACGTGTCCCGTCTCGTGTTCTCCACCCAGTACCCACGTATTATCGATCACCCAAGCCCCCCTCCGCGCCGAACACGTCGCAAAGTATACGATTCCAACGCAACTGGGCTTCACCTGTAACGCGGTCTGGATTTTTTTCCCTACCGAAACGCTCCCGAGATCGTCGAGCGGAGGAAAAACAGCTGAATCGAACGATAGGCGATAAACCAATCGGTGGCAATTGCGTGCGATGCGCTGCACGCGCTATCATCTCACCCTCGATCTCTCCCCGGCGCGCTCGCGCGCGCGTATGCACAGACACGCAACCCTTTCAATCATATTATCACACACGACGTTTCATAACGTATATTCGACCACACCAGGCACTCGAGACACGTACGACCCGGTTGGGCAAATACGCACACACTTGCCTACACGCACACACACACGCATACGCGCAAGACATGGACGCACAAAGACACAGGCTGATAACTGACCGATATTCGCAATTGGCGTTTCGGCTTACCGCTTACCGCCAAGTGTCCAGGATCAACTCACACAGACTCGCTTACGTAAGACACTAACGCGAGGCATGAGCCGGTCAACCAATCGCAAGCTCCTCGTTTTCAGTGTTTGAGCAATATAGTTTATGTGTTCCCGCTTGCAATTGGCTTACGGGCTTCCTGTGCTTACTATACAGTCTTATGTAATTGATTCTATCGGCTCCGGTTAATATAAAAACAAAGGGGGCTGAAACGGAACGAAACGGATGACAGAGATCGATCGACGACGGATACCATTCTGGGATCGCGGCATTCTCTCGTTGAGCAGCGTTCCGGTGTGTATCGCTCGCGGAGATGTGCGATCGACGCCAGTGACCGAGGCAACTTGTACCGAAGAGTGAGCACTTCAAACGACGATTTGAGATAGAAAGGTAATTGGTGGGCAGATTGAGGCTCTTGAACGTTTATGGTGTCACTGGTGCGCTGGCGACACTTCACAGTGGTAGAAGCAGGATTTGCAGTCTTTTTGGGCAGAGTGTACCCAGGCCCAAATTACAGGAGGGCTTAGGGGGGCTGCAGCCCCGGGCCCCACTTTCCAGGGGGACAGGATTTTGCAAATTAAAGTCAAGAAAAAACATTTCAACTAAAAGTGCATTTTACAATATCTTTCCGATGTTTGTCTTTTAACATTATTTTTCGTTATGATTGAATGCTATTTAATTTTAGGTACAATAAATTTCGATTTTTAAAGATTTATGCATCTTATTAAATGTTGTATCACACAAAGAATATCCCCTCCCCGCGCTTTTTAAGCATAAGGCCCTGGAAGGTTTCATATCCCGGGTCCCAAAAATCATAATCCGGGCCTGTGTGTATCAATACAGATAAGTCTATCCTGTGGTCGTAATTGAAACACTTACAAGGGTACGCCGCAAACCCGCACTTATCAATTGGAGCGCAACTTTTATAGAGTGATTCAAGACAAGATCAACGGTATATTTCATTCGTGCCCAATCGCTCTTTAGAGATGTGAAAACTAACCTCAAAGTCAAATAGGCACTCCCACTGTTTCGCGTATAACTCCTAAAGTACAAGAGACAGAAAAAATGTTTCGAACAAAAGTTAAATGGCGCAATAAGCACTGCAAACTTGCGTTAACAAAATTTTAAAAAAAGTTTTTCCTGTTACGTATTTATTTTTCTAAACTCTTTTCAAAAATTTATTAACGCAATTTTGCAGCGCTTATTGTACCATTCAACTTTTGTTTGACATTTTTTTCTCTGTCTCTTGTACTTTAGGAGTTACTCGCGAAAAAGTGGAAGTGCCTATTTGACTTTGAGGTTATTTTTCACAACCGTAAAGGGCGGTTGGACACGAATGAAACATACCGCTGTTCTTGTCTTGAGTCACTCTGTAAACCCACAAAGTTGCGTTCCAATCGGTGAGTAAGGGTTCGCGATGTTTCCTTGTTAGGGACATTTAATTGTTTATCTTTAGCTCCACACATTTATGAGAAATTTTGTACTGTCAATGATACACATTTTTGTGATGGTGTCCATGACTAAATGAAAACACGATGTTGTTATGAAGGCAGTGGGCGTCAGCTATTAGAGCATCCATATTGCTGTTGTAAATTTGGCAAAAGTGAACTGTATATCATAAACTGTTAGTTTTTAATTTAATAAATAGGTAATTCCTTCGACTTCATACGAATTTATCATACTTGCCACTTAAGAATTTGAGAATCCAATATTGAAAATAATTCATTTCGGAATATTAATAAATATACAGAGTAAATGGTAGCACACATGAAAGGTTGGTGATTCTACCTCAAAAAATACGTCGTGAATTTAGAATAAACTTTTTCCAAGCGTAGCTTGAAATTCGAGGAAAATGACTGTAAAATTTGAACAATTTCGTGTGTAATGTTATTGTCAAATAACTAACCTCACATTTAGATTACTGTTAGTACATGAATTCTTATAAGTTCTATCATTTTATCGATATAGTTGCACACAACTGTCAAAAGTACAGTGACACGATTCTCAAGTTAGGTCCATGTGGTGGTAACATTTTCAACAATTTCTAAATCGATAAAGTTAACCAATAAGTATCAAATACAATGAAGACAAAAAGAATGAATAATTTAAAGTTGGATTAGCTAAATCGAGATATAATCAAGTGCAACATGACAACTGTTCAAAGTCATTGTCCTTAAAACTAAAACCTGTCATAAAAAAATCACGACCAGCTGTGCCACCAATTACAAGAAACTTTATTTACTCATAACAATTGTAAAAAGAATTTTCAAGATGAACCATGAAAAAAGTGTATCCGTATCAAATGTAAAACATGGAACGAGGGGATTTCCCAGGATAGACAAGCGATACCAGCGCCATAAGTAAACCCCACAAGTTAAAATTACTCATATTCACATAACAAGAATATCATTTTCAAGCTTTCCTGTAGCCACCACTGTGTGCCAAAAAGACGAATAAAATATGCTACCAGGTGATAGGGTCAGATTAAAAATCACCGATTTGTCGACCTTTGTAACAAACAGATTCTTTATACGTCAGCCATTGATTTCGAAAAATTTGAACCTACGTTCGCCCTTTAAAAGATTGAATTATCCCAAACTGCCAACTTTCGGTACATTTGCCTCACACCGACGCGGCGATATGCATAACGCATGTACGATACGTATATTATTTAAGAACACACACTTAAGGGCTTTAAACTCCTCGATGACGTCGAATCGATATCGAAAAAGGCAGTGTCGTTACGTACGCGGATGTAACCCCCGAACGGTGTCTAAACGCGCGGCAGAAGTAAATCAATTTACCGTCAAGAGAATTGCAACAACGGCGGATCCAGAGGTGTACCCGACGTCATATTTCACGCTCTATCGTTCCCGTGAATTTTCGTCTGGAACACGAACGTCAATAACCATCCGAAGTGACAATATCGGCTCCCGTACGTCGCGCTCGTTCGTTATCGTCGATCTACCGTTGGATCGGTCCTCCACTCGGTCTTACCTCGATGTCGGAACGGTGCGCCCGTAATTCGCACGTATTCAAATGAAAAACGACCACCGTGACTGGCAGACACGATGTTAAAACTGGCGTTACACGTAGTCCACCCGTCGTCACCGCGTTCCTTCCTTTTTTTATTCTTGCACCAATGGCGGATACGTGGCAGCACGGTGACCCGAACGAAACCGTGTCCAATCTAATGTCGTCTAATTAACATCCTCGAATTGACTAGAAAATCCACGTTTAGTAATAGTACGGCAGCCAAACACGGCGATAGAAATTATTCTCACGCGTCAGTCTATCTACACATCTCTCTGGGAACATGCACTGCAGTCTTCGTGTTCGTTATCATAAGAAACATTGTTTAAACGTATCTTTTACAACGGTGCAAGGCGTTCACCCTTGTACTCGATTTTTTATAGCTTTATAGTATTCGCCGCCACCCTAGGTCCGCCTTGGCCGTTCTAGAAAGTATTACCCGTCAGTATTGTGCTGCGGAGGCCACCACCGAACGACGACGTGTGGCTCCTCTACCCGTGGCGCGTCATCGCTCCAGCCCCGTTGGATCACCGAATCCTCCAAAACGTTAACGTGCTTGCCGTGCTCACGGAGGGAGGGGGGCGTGTGATCGCGGCCAGTGTTATTCCTCGGGGCGGGCGGATAGCGATTCGGTCGCATCGATCGATCCTCGACAGATTCTTCGTTTTACGTGTTTCACCCCTGTGCATTAGTCACGACGCGAGACACATCCCCCGACCGTTTCATCGGTCACTCGCACGTAAATCCCGCGGCAAGTGGACGTTCGTTTCCCAGGCAGTCGGCTTAGACGACGACGACGACGACTTCCCCCCATTCTCGTACGTTCCGTATGTATAATCCACATCCACGTACACGGAACATATCTCGACTGTTTCCGCTTTCTTCTCTTCTTTCTCTCAACGATCTCTCTCTCTCTCTCTCTCTCTCTCTCTCTCTCTCTCTCTCTCTCTCTCTCTCTCTCTCTCTCTCTCTCTCTCTTTCTCTATATATGTTGGTAGGAGTGTTATGTATATGTATATATATTATATGTTTTTTTATGTATACGCAATCCACGTGACAAGGTTGACGTCCCTGTCCATCGGCCAACGCGAAGGTCTCCCCCTCCGAATAACTTGTCGTATCGTTTTTCACTACCACTCGTCCGGCACTGGACAGGACGTCTTTTAGCAGTCGGTGTCGTCCTGGTGGCGTCTACGTAGCTCCAGGTAACGGTGCCGGGCGTCGCAGTAATGAAGCAGCGGTACCTAGACGTCGGTGCCAGTCCCTTCCTGATAGCCCTCATCGGGCGAGCTACGCGTCGAGCCCAGGACACGCTTCAGCGCCGAGACAGGTGGCAAAACGGGCACTCCCTTCTGCCAAACTCGTATCTGCTTCGCGCCCGGTGGAAACTGCTCAACTATGGGCGCCACCACCGCCAGCGACTCCTTTGACGGGTACGTGCTCACTGGTACCGATGTCCTGCACGCGTCCCTACCCTCCCACAGGCAACTCGAGTAGAGGATCTTCGCGTCGTCCACCACCTCCATCCGACTGTAATCAGCCCCGCCGTACGGCGTAATGTCCTCCGCGGAGCCGCGACGCGTGTCCCTGATCAAATCGGGATTTTCGATAGGCATCAAGGACGTGGTCGACGAAAAACAGGCGCCCGGCGCTACCATCACCGACGGCTGCTGACTCTGGTCGTCGAAACGACCGATCGTTCCGTACTCGTTCTCCGTCTGCAACACCGCTGCCTGAGGTCTCTGCACGTAGCTCAGGCTCAGCGACACCGGCGGCTTCGACTCCACGCCGAACGACGTTGTCTCGATCTCCTCGTGCTTCCTGCGTGTGGTAGACGTCGCGGACGACGGATTTTCGTTGTTCCCACCGCCGCCGTCCCCGGACACACCACCCTCCGCGGGCACTCCTGATTTCACGTCCTTCAAGGGCATTCGTCTCAGACGGATGAACAGCACGAGAATGATGAGGAGTATGAAGAGAATAAGGACGACTAGCGCGGCGGAGATGCCCGCGATCTGGCCAGAGCCAAGGGTGGACATGCCAGCGGTTCTCAGGGACACGTGAAGAGTGAAATTCGCCTCAACGCTGCCCGCGCGGTTCTCAGCCACGCAATAAAATTCACTCGAGTCCGCTTCCTGGGCGTTAGTAAGCACCAGCGTGCTCCGTTTCCTGAACTGACCTTCCTCAAAGATTAAGATCTTTTGGTAACTGCTGAACGCGGAGTGATTGGTCAGCATCCTACCGTTCCAATACCACTTCACCTTAGCCGGCGGTATCGCGCTAACCCGACACACGATACTGGCATTCTCGCCTATCGTAGCCTCGGCGTACCGGCTGGCGATCAGAAGTATCGGACAACAGGCGAAATCGTCTATCCCCAGATCGGTGAATGTACGATTGAGTAACTGCTTAGGTCCGTGGCAGACGGGCGCCTGAAGGGTTGGCAAATTGTGCTTCACCAGCCACATCTTCATCTCGCGTAAGTGACAATCGCAGAGCCAAGGATTGTCGTGAAGCTCGATACTCGTAAGCTTGTTTAGAGGCTCGAAGGTGCCTGGATGAAGTTTCGACAACTGATTGTTGTTCAATTTCAGACTCTCCAGCAGCTCCAACCCCTGAAAGCCTTTCGCCTCGATCTCCCCGAGCTGCGTGTGGGATAGGTCCAACTTGACCAGATTCGGTGTTGTTTCGAACGCATAAGAGTGAATCCTCTTCAGGGGATTGTTCGCCAGCACCAGATCCCTGAGGAACGGTGTGTCTGAGAAACTTGCACTAGGGACTACAGTTAATAGGTTATGGCTGAGATCGAGCTCCACCAGATTCGTAAGGCCCGCCAGCGCTTTGCTATCGATTCGGTCGATACGGCACTCGCGTAGGTAGAGACGCTGTAGATTCGTCAACCGTACGCGTACGAAGATGTTGCTCGGCAGGGAACGAATGTCGTTGCTGCTGGTGTCCAGCACTTGCGTCTCCGGATCGACCCACTCCGGTATGCTGGTCAGGGCGCGATTTATACACTCGACCGTACGCTTCCCGCTCTTCCACTTGCAGGAACACTCGTCGGCACACTTGTCACTGGTCGCGATACCGAGCAACGTCGTCACGTAAAGCAAGAACACCGAGATTTCCATGACGAACGTGTTTATTATTGTCGAACGATGGTCCTGGCTTCGGTAAACACTATCCGCCTCGACTGTCTTGCTCGAGGACGCTAGCTTCACCAGACGCATCAATACGCGAGAAATGTTTCCTCTCTCCCGAGAAGATCCTCCGCGGATGAGCTTGCGCCCATTTTTTTTCCTCCTCGACGATGAGACGTCTTCGCGTTCGTCCTTCACCTTTTACCTTCCTCCTCGTTCTTTCTCTCCGCGTCCCGATAAGTTTCACGCGTGTATTCGACGCGACTGTCACCTCACCCCGTGCACCCGAGTTTACGCAAACCCTCCTCCCCGTGTGGTTCTTGCAGCATACCACGGCTAATTATGCAAACGAGAGGGTCGGGATTAAGTGGTCTCAGGTCGTCCATTCGTGAATCCTCCTGACTCGATGACTGCGCGGCTATTCCTCGCCCCGGGTGAACGGTATCCTCCGTCGCTGACCAGGGCGGCTATTTTCGGCGAACTCACGAATCGACGAAAACCACCACCGTCTTCTTTCCTGGCTGGCTCTCCCGTATTTGTCGGTACTTGTCACACGCGCGCGCGCACATTGAGATACATACGTACGAGCGTCCGTTCTTACGTAAACGCGTCGGCCAGCGCGTGCACTTCCCTGGCGGAAAGCACCCCCGGCACGCCACCGACGTTCGACGAGTAACACCCCCGTTTGATCGTCGCACCAGCACGGGACCCCGAACAACACCCACGCGAACAACCGAAAATCTCGCGCGACGAGACGTGTGCCGTCCGCGTTCTCTCCCGCTGCCTTAGCCCGAGGCGTTGTCCGTGCTCGGCGATCCCCACTTTCCCCGTCCCCTCTTTCTCCCTGTATTTTCGTGGAACGCGCGAAACAACACTCGTAACCGATGCCGCGGACGCTCGTCGTGAAATGAGAGACTACGAAAAGCCCGGCACTGAACCGGAGAGATACGCTCGCCCCCTGGTCTCCGTCTCTCTCCCGCTCACGGCACGTCGTTGCACGCCGCCAGGAGGGAAAACGCCGACGCGAAGTAGGGCGCACCCTTCTTCCACTCCGGCCAGACTATACACGGAGAGGGTGTACACACCACCACCGTGATTCCCCAACGCCCCTCGCGCGCCCCCCGCCCGTCTCGCCCTCAGCCTCATCCACCAGCATCCCTCACCCCCTCCCTCGTCTCTAGCCTGGCCTGTCCCTTGCAAATCCTCCCCGAGCGCCCCGCCGCTCCCCAGCCAGCAGACAGCTCGTGCGCTTTCCACACAACGGAGTCGGAGCAGTAGGGATCGTTTCCACTCCCTACCCGCGGAACGAGCAACCCCACCTTCGTTGCCGGCGCTTTCCACCCCTCTAAATGGGGTACACGACGGGCGGGCGCGCGCACAACATTCACTAGTACTCGCTCCCGGCTCTCCTCTCTCCCCGATCTGCCCCCCTCGCCGCCCCTCGCCCGCGCGTTTTCCTACGGAGTCGCCTGACCTCACCACCGCCCCCTCCGTCTCACCCTCACCTCGCCCCTGGCTCCGTCCTCTTGCCACCTTCAACCCTCCAACCTCCGTTTTTCGACGTATCGAATGCTACGTCACAGCGGCGAGATATACGACTATTTCACAAAGTGGTTAAATGCACTGCCAGATTACGGGACAGCGGGGACGGGGGTTGCGGAGGATCCGAGGGGGAAGGAGGCCGCCAACGATGCCCAACGGTGGCGGTTACGATATCGTCGCCTATCCGCCACCGTCAACTGCCAGGGACTCCTGTCGTTTCTGGCTATGATCAGGCCTGGAACAGTCACTTTTCCCTTTTCTTCTCCTTCTTCCGCGCCCCGCTCGGCCCCGACGCGGCCTTCGCTCCCGCGTTTACGTTCTCAACAAGTCTGCGCCTTCTTTTCAACCCTCCCCAGGCTACCCCTTCTCCCGTCTGCCATTTCTCGCTGGAAATTACACGGAAAATGGGGGTATTCCTTCCGTAGAGGAAAGTTAGGTTCGCTCGAGGACCACCCCCTGGCGTCAAAGAGGGTGGCTCCGCGGATCTGCCTACAGCCGAGAGTAAAGGTGACACTGCGACACGCCGGGGGAGACGATGGACGACACGCGGCGGCCGCCGCTGCGCGAATTTCCCTCGAAAGGGCCTTTTACGAGGGTAATTGATTTCGCCTGAACCGATACACGTGCCTCCGCCGTACGCCGCGTGTAATGCACCCTTAATGGACGCGGGGGCCTTCGGCCGTGATTACGCGATCAAAGAACCTCGTGATGAGAACATCGCCGTGGGTTCGATCGCCGGTCGACACGCGTTCCCTGAATTTCACTACACTCTCGATAGGGATGGTAGCGCATCACCCGCCCCTCGGCGAGTCCCCTCCGCGCGTGCATTTCCATTTCCACGCGCGTCCTTGCGATCTGCTTTCGAGCATTTATCGATTTACGATACCGAGGAATTACGGAGGCACCGGGGAGGGACCGTCGTAAAGAAAGTTGAAAGGGCAGGAGGTACAACCAAGGTAACGGGCGAGGAGGGTAGACGGGACGAGCGGTAAGAACCGCGACGGTTTCGCCGGCTTAAAGTTCCGCCCGCCCGTCGAGTTTCGCGCGTCTCTGTCGGTTGCACTCCGCCGATGGCACTCCGTTCCACAGGCCACTGACGCTATTTAAGCGATTACTTAAAATCAATAGCGCTCGTTCATGCCGCGCCGACAGCCCGATAGTATAATTCTTATCCCCAAACTCTTCCTACCGCCTTTTTTTCGACCCCGACACTTGAACCCGCCCCCCGTCCATTCGCCGCGGAGTACGCTCCGATCAAAGCTGGGAGGGTGACAGCGAGGGCGACAAAGGGAAGAGCAGAAGAAATATCGCGACAGGGCTGTACGGGTCGCCTGTGGCCGGACTCTTTCCGAGGGGTTCATCGAGTCGCTGTTCGCCACTATCACGACCCGACCGGCTAGTCGCATTTTATCAAGCAGCCCGGCTAGCGATGTAACGCGCCTCGACATGCGTGCGTTACAAGCACCTACGCGATTGTTTCGCAGATTTACGGCGCGGACAAGTATGATCGAGGGGCGCAAAACTTATCACTAATTGCTCGGGCCATTAATCGCCCGCTACACGCGTGTCGCGCCTCGATGCTGACCGCGATACTTCGCGCACGGGGTGCTTGTAGCTTGTCTTTGCCCAAGTATGTAGGGAGGCGAACTTTTCGTACGCTGGACAGGATGCGGGGCATGTGAGCTTTGGAGATTAAGTGCTTGGTAATCAGAAGTTTGTATACTCTTGTAAGTACCCTGTGGGTCACGAAATAATTTATGCGACTTGTATTGTTTAATAAGTTGAATTCCTCAGGTGAAACATAATTTACGCGCACGACGTAATGAAAATTATGGGAAACAAAAGGAATATAGTGTTTGGATAAAATAATCATTTTTTTGGAAGATGGGGCCCTCGGAGGCCGTATGGGCAGAGGAAAATGATGAGTATTATTATTAAAATACATATTTGTTAAAAATTTTTCACTAGTTTTGATGTGCACTACGAGCTGTAAAATTTTATAACCCTTTTTCTGAAACATTTTGTATGTTCCAGAAATGAGTAGTCAAATTTTGCGAGTCTGTTCTACTCATTCTAAGGATTAAAACAAACGAAAGAATCGTATGACACTTATTTCCCAAGTTACAAATGAAGGGTAAGGAGGAAACACGAGGAATGTCCATTTTTCGTGATTTTACGATTTATAGCATATTTTGTTAGTGGCAACTGCGACTACAGAACTGTCGAATCACAAAAGGCTCTAAAGTTCAAATACCCCTATAATGGCGGCCGATGAGTAGTTGTCGCCTGGGCCTCTCAGAACGTTTGCCACCTGGACCTTTTTTCTTAAATCCGCCACTGTATAGGTACTGGTTAAAAACAGGAAATCTCCACTCTGGACTGGATCAAAATACGGAATGTCCCCACTCTTTGCCTAAGCCTAAGCTTTTGTCGTCAAGGTAAAACAAGAAATTATTTAAAAAGAAAATTATATAAGAAAATTAAATTTATTCAACCTTGTTTCTTTACTGATGGACTAAAGTATTAAAACTTAATTTTTTCGATAACGCTGTTTCGTGACATTCCCTGTTTTCCACCTACCCTTTAAATGTTTTATTCTGTGGCAAAATTTCGCTAACACGCTTGATAAAGTTACAAATACGAGTGTCCTTGTAACTCCGTGGTGACACATTCTTCAAGATGATAGTGAGTCATAATAGTATTCTTCATAAAGAACCATAGTCAAATAAATTAATCCCACATTTATTATGTAGCAATGAATCTATACATGATATCCTTGATATCCATATATATCCTACGCGTTATTACATGTAATTTTATGTACAACATTTTTTCTCAGTGTGTAAAATAAACTTTGTAAATTTGATCACTTATTTTTGGGTCACCTTCTATATTATTGGCAAATTCTAGTACCTTTATATTATCAGAACTCGCGTACTATTTCCACCCGATAACGCAGTGTTTCTAACGTTATTGAATAACGTTAGTACTGTCCCTGTATTGTTTCATAGAAAATAGATTTGCAAGAAAAAACTTTAAACATTGTATTCGGTTCAGATGCAATGACTAATATTTTTCTTCACTTTACACACTACAAAACGTTCTTCTGAGTTAACAACGTTAAGCTCTAATAACTTTCTTCTGCCTTTATTTGTTATAAGTATCATGTTTAGCACTTTTTTACGATACTCCTTACGATGCCGCAGCTCCCTTTCATCCAAAAGGAAATTGCAATATTTTTTAGTTTCAAACTTGTTTCTTTACCTTTGCTAGCCACGATAATGCGTAATGCAGTTTCTATTACTTTTAACAGAGATTTCCGCAGTAAAATTTCACTATTCACTTCCCAGAATCTACTACGCATTGCTAAGTCTCCATATTAGTAAACTTAATTCATTGAAAAAAAAGTTAATTCATTGAATCGTTGTTCTTCATAGATCATGTAATCTGTGCAAATAATTTGGTGAAACTCAATGACTGGAAAATGACTTCAATGGCTCACACTTAAAATCGTCTACCATATTTGACTTTTCATTTCTGTTCATAAAATATAATATGTAGTTATAATTCCTTTCAGATCAATGTAAGACTACATATTGCTAGTTATTTGAGTGCAAAAAATATCGCAAAATTTCATGAAACCTTAATGAAGAATTAATATGTATGATAATAATTAAGAAAAGTACATCAGATTAAAAATCACTCATTTTGTGATTGAATGATTAATTTATGAAGTAAAGTATCTATATGAATTTATAAAGTAAAATATCTATAATTAATTCGTTTTCTATATTTCTCATTTATTAAACATCAAGTTAGGTGAATCTTATTGTATTATTTCATTACACAGCGTTTCTAATTGCGCGGAAGATCAAAAGGAGCAAAATAATGGAAGAGCAGCACTTATTCTGCATCATAGTCAAGATTTTCTGCGTGAAATTGCAAAGGTCACAAACAGAAGTCACACTACAGGGGCGTATATTTTTAAAGATATTCAAAGTTGAAAATCGTATTTCAAATAAAACTGAAAAAAGGTAGAAAACATATTTCAAACGATTAGTATAGATGATACACTTACACGAATAAGGTCAATTAACAATAAGCTCAAAGCAGTAGAAACTATATAGTAAAATAAATGCTAGGAAATGTATTGAATTTATATTTTTTGTCTACAATTAACGTTAGAATTTCTGAAGTGAACATAAATAGATGACTTGTGATTTTAGGTTTCTATTACGTATATGTATATATGTATATGTATTTATGAAAATTATACTTATGCCACTATTTCATAAAACTTTGCATTTTTATAAATGTAGAGAACGATTTTCAATATAAGTGACTGCGTATTTTACTTGTTTTTATTTTATATAAAAAAATTCTGTTATACTATTCCACTATTATCGTTTGTAAATTACAGACTGGTTGCACAACTTACGATAATTAGACAAATGAAAATTATTTGGGAAATCACAGTTTTTACGTATCAGATCAATCCGAGTTTCTCACGTGATACACGATATTTTCTGTTGTACTGTTTTACAGTAGTTGCAAAGGCAAATTCATTGACCTATAATATTACGACCTGGAGTAAACGACCTCTAAACTTAATATTCATGTGGGAGAAAATGCTACCCTTGATAGCATTTTCATGAGTTGTCTGCAGTGTTTTTTGAATCTTCAGCGTATTATTAGCCTCTGCAGAAATCTATTTTTTTTTTAATTCAGAAAAAAGTCCTTATACTGTGAATTTTCTTTAAATTCTACATTAAGAAAAATACAGATAAATATTCAGAAGAAATACACTTTCAGTGTAAATATTAAGGATACAGGTCACCCCAAAGTCATAATATTGTAAATCATTGGGCTCATCTTTGTAACAGTTACAATACTATACAAAAAAACTAGCTGATCCCATTTAATAAATCTTTTAATGAAAACAAAGTGTTGGAAATTTCAATCACCCTAACTCATTAACGGCGAAAAACCGTTTTTCTGTCGAATTACCATAAGTGATTAAAAAATTGTGGAACCCATTACGATAAACACCCTGTATATTAAAAAATTCAAAATATCAAAATTATTATAATTAATCTTGTATTTCAAACTACTTCAGTAAGTTTACTGGTTGTTCCAAAAATTTCGTTGTATTCTGTATTAATCATACGCGATTGAAGTTTGCAATTCTACCATAAGGATGGGTGCATAATATATATATATATATATATATTATTACCCGTGGAGAAATTTTATTTCTCCTGTGTATTGGATAATAATCTTCACAGAACCGTAGAGCAACGATTATAATTCTAGATTTAACGATTTTAATTACCAACACATCATAAATTCTCTTGCCTCACAAATTGATCAAAGCCTAAACTTACTCCGTTCATCGAAGCGGTAGACAATTTTTAGTAAAATACAAGATGTCTCTGAAAGAGATGGATTCTTTGAGGAAGGTGGTATAATGCGCAAAATAAAATAGGTCCTATAAGCATGGCGTCGAAAAAGTATATCTAACAAAATAAATAGCGTTAAAGCTTAATATCCCTAACGTGACAGAGCTACAATTATTTGGTTTATGGGCACCATTTTCCTGTTCGCAAAGGCGAACTCACCGTTAAAGTGACTGATGCATTTGTTAGAATATATTTAGCCAGACATTTCTACTTACAGTTGATACAGCATTCCGTTTAAAAATACATTTCGAAAAATAAAATATCTGGAGATCGAGGCTATTAAAAAAAAAAATGATTACTATTAATTCTTTTGATAAATCTATTAGCTAAACTTATGTACGTTAGACTTTGATATTTGTTTCACAAGATCCGTACCAGTAAGTACACGTGTTGAACACAATGTTTGTAGATTGTTTTACTTCACTCTACCTCCTCAATCTTCCTCGCATAGATCGTCTTTTTAAAACACCCTGTACAATACTACGTTCTATTAATTTTGATACTAGACGCTGCGAGTGCTTCAATCTAAATTTTAACAATGAGCTATAGTATTTCACACGTTGAAATATTTACTCACACCATATCGTGCGCAGAGATGATATTCTAATTATGCATTACCCACTTTGTTTACCGTATTATCCGCGAATAATCGTGCCGAGAATCGACGTTAACAGGACATTGTGGAACGAAAGAAGACATATGCGTCGTTATACTGAACCGGAAATTTTATTTAAGGACCAAATTTGCTTTGCTATTTTGTTCCTTTTGAAAACAAATCCATTGACATGCGTTTCTTTTTCATCACCAGATCGGGTCTGTGCTCGGAGAAATCAAAAAAACAAATAAAAAAGGTTCTGTTTCGTAATCTGGGCACAAACCTGTCTTCACAATCGACAAATAAACATATTTACGTTCCTGGAATAACGGACAATCTTTCAAAATGGTTCTTCTCGTACGTGGTTAAAGTTCCTCAACGTTACTCGAACGTAAAAAGAATTCTGTACCAAAACTCGTACGATCGCGCCGGAAACATACGCTGCTATCTACCAATTTTTTTTCTTCTTTTTCCATGCAAGTCGGCCAGTACTGCGTGTATGTTTCTTTTTTAATGCACACGATACTTGTTGCTGCGTGTCAGAAATGCAAGATCTTTGAAGTGTACACACACGTGTATTCGCATATAAAACGTTTAAAAGGAAAAAAAAACGGGTGCACAGTAATGCGCGACTTGCATTCACAATAATTCGTTATCAGATTTTTCGTGTCACGGTATAAACCAATTTTGTTCGAGCGTATAAAGAATTTCCTGCATCATTTGTTGATACGAAAAGGTGTACGCTTGTAAACACATTTTCGATGTACCGTCGCTCTAAAACGCTTCAACATGACATCATTACGTAGAAGTAAAACGGAACTTTAGAAATAAATTACAGTGATTGTTACACATGTAACGTGACGGTACTCCTCGCACTTGAAAGAATTTCTTTTTTTTGTGATTTTTTCATTTTTTTTTCAACTGATTCTTCATGGATTATTGGAGATCTTGTTCCAATATCACAAACGAGCTGCTCAAGCTATTAAATGATTTCGTGATGTTGTCTTTAAACCAATTTACCGTTTTGTACTGTGAAAGTGTGTAATATTTGTAGAGTGTGCAGCTCGTTGCACTGGACTGTGCCAGTGCGGATTGCAGTGAAGGTACAAGACTGTTGATGGAACAATTTCAGTCACGCAAAGATGTTCTACCCTTCACTTTATACGAATTCAATCGTATATATATATTTAATTATTAATACAACTCTTCGTGATGGTCGTAAGAGTTTTCCATAAACCCAAATCCAGATGTTGACACATCGCTTCCAACATTGCACTCTTATGTCATAAAGGTGCACTGACAAATAGTTTCCACATCAAGAATAACCTTCTTCTCCAAGATGAGGCGTAGGAACTTCACTTGGATACACATCTATGCGACAGACGTGAGGGAATGCTTACGAGGCGTTTCAAGAACAAAATTACTCGGATGATTTTTCTGTGTGTAAGCAACCATCGACGCTTGAAAAGAGTATATATGTATCCGAAGATTTCGTAAGAATTCAAGTTCCATGTACAACATGGAGAATGACAGAAGTTTCGGGGTAAAATTTCATTGATCCACTCATCAATTTCAACAGTGAAACAAAACAAACACGTAGATATCTATATATCCCTTCAGTCTATGCGCATAGCATTGCATTCAGCAATTCTCATCACCCAATTTCTACTAGAGATTTATACTTTTTATCTCGCATGAACACCATTCTTTAAAAAGAGTCAAGATGGTGAATACAATAACGACACTTTTCATTGTACGAATGTAAGATCCGAAAGATACTGGCGTTTAAAACTGACAGATGAACGACGTCTGCGTCTACACGACACATCGCAAAGCTATCGAGACATACGTTAAATCATTGGGAATAATTCCATGCAGTGCGTCTACGAAGATCGATTAAACTGTTAATTACTTCTTTATCTGTTGGCACATGCTTGACTCTTTTAAAGATTGATTAAAATATACTTCACAAAATAGATTCCATATCGGATCTAATGGTGTCTCAAATTATAATTCAGCAAGACCAAGAGTATTACTTTCCTCGTCTATACAACTTCGCCAAAAAGAACCGCAATAATCTTCACAACATATAACACAAAAGCAAAATTTTACAGTGAATATGTAGGAGAGTATTGTTTTTAGAACAGACACATCTGAAATACTGTTCGACTTATTGAATTACGTGTTCCCATACCGAGGAAATAATAAAAAATATGAGAGAGAAATAGAGAGAGAGAGAGAGAGAGAGAGAGAGAGAGAGAGAGAAAGAGAGAGAAAGAGAAAGAAAAAAGGATTACAATATTACATTGGAACAGAATGTCATATGCGATTTTACTTTATCTCAAGTATATCTGACTGGTGAAAATTTTTGTTTGGCCAGTAACATCGCATATGAGGGAAAAAAACGTAATCGATAAAAGATAGAGCCACAAAAAAAAAGAGGAGAGAAAAAGAACACCGAGCAGTGTACTTTTTCTCTAAACTGTTATAAATACAACGCTTACGTAATTATTTAGATAAATCACTGCCAATTTTTGTAACTATTTCCTGTTTTCACTTTCAAATATACATCCCAATGTGCAAACGAATGTTTCGCACATTGATCCTCTACTATTAATTGGCTTTCTCCTATCGCCCCAAACATCATGATGCCTGCTCCGTTGCAACAATACGATGCGTGCTTGTGTTATAATCAATCGTTGAGATTTCCTACATTTAACGAGTTCTCAAATCACATTTTTTTTTTTCTCGAACTGGCAAAAAAGTGTAAATCGATGGGCAACAAGACCCTTCGCGCACAGCTACCCGCGGCGACAGGGATATTCCCAATATTTGAAACGTCGTATGTATCAAATTATAATTTGTTGTTTAGCACAGAAAAACGGTTTCTAATGCATTTAACACCATAATACTAAATCACAGCATTAATGCTCAAATGGTGACACAAGAGAGATCATTCGTACGTCAGTAATTAATAATTGCTTAAGCATATCATTCGTAGAGCAGGATTGTAAAATATTTGTGCAAAAGATACATAATATTACCCTGTCTACTACAAACGTGCTCATAATTTGCTCGGTAACGAAACGAAGAGAGGACTTTTTCGTTCTATCTTTGATATGCATACAAGTCAGTATATATAGAAGTTTCGTATTAAATATTCGTAATTCACCAATGTATGGTTTGTAATATCATACTTCGCGATTGCACTTAAATATGTGTCACCTACATTTGAATATTAAGTAAGTCAAAACCTTTAAGTAAGCGATTGTATTTTATACGTGACATTGCGTGGAACTATACTCGATTCGAAAGCTTAACATTTCTCTTTGCGAACGCACACATGCAAAGCCATCAATTTTCCATTTCATGGACACTCGAAATCATGATCAGTTTTCGCATCCATTCTACAGCAGTATCTCAAACGATCACACTTCTCCGTTCCAGCAGTCAATCTTCATCGTCATAAGAGGATCTCTCCTGTTGCCTCCACCGACAAAGCAAAATATCCGTTAAAACTGATATTATAAGCCTAAATGCATTCCAAAAACCGTTTTTCATCGCTTTCATTAATATCTCTCGTTGAAATTTTCTGCCTCAAATATGATATATTCTACTATTGCCTATTTTTAATGTATACGCATTTCGTTCCATAAACCTAGGTCGTCTTGGCTGGTGGTGCACTTTTTCTTCACGGAGAATATTAACAACATAATAGAAATTTCATCGAAAATCATTTCTCATATACGCCGTTATACTTTTACGCTTCTCGCACGGTTAGCATGTACACGGATATCAAAGAGAAAAACCAAGAATAAAAAGGGATTCCATGATGTCCTATTATAGTTTTGGCAGTTATTTTATCTGTCACAGAAACTGGCATCTTATCCTGTATCATCTATATTTTACTTTACTTTTGCAGGTTTATCGAAAACGTGTCCGAAGAGTAACAAAGAGTCGTCCTCTGCTAGATAATTTCATTACTCGTACGTTGTTTGTTATATCGATTTCGAAGTGTAGCAGACACGTGAATAATCAATAGAAATCATACATCGAATCCCTAACATTGACAAATGCCACCAGCCAGTTATTTATAAAAAATAATTATATAAAACTAGTCAATTTTACAACCTCTGACGCTCAATCACAATTTCGTAAAAAAAATCAGATTAAATTAAAAAAAAGTTTCTATTATCGCTTCACAGAAAGAAAAGAGCTATCTTTTGCATTTTGAAAAGTGATTTGAATTTCAGAGTTGTATGACAGCATTGACAGGTAGCAAAATCAAGCCATGATCAAATATTAAGATCAATACGATATTTAGAATTTGTGATTGTATATTTAAGGAGAATTTTATATGCGGGTATGGTGATGCAAAAGTAATGGGCACGCGGATTAATATATAGTGTTCGGATACTCGAGGGCGGCGCTCAAGTACGACCGCTCTCGCGCTGTTGCTTCTCCTTTAAATCGCGCGTGCCATCACGTTTTCCCTTAAAGAACAAAAAAAAAAAAAAAAAAGAATAACGGTCTTGGAAGTATGAAGCCATTGTATAAAAATTTACTATTAAAATGATGGATAATCTTCATGTAGTATTTACAGTTGCGGTAAAATGTAATGATTATTATGTTACTCATGTATTCGTTTACATATTGTGCTCTTGATAATGGCTTGACTCTGGCGCACTTTAGATTATGTACATTTATATGTATCTATGTACAAAGAATGACTCGCACCGGCATTCACATCACTTCATTCACTGAGTCCACTGCTTCACGCTCAGTATGCCTTATATTTACAAGTAATTCATGTTTCCCGTTTGCTTACTATGACGTTAATTGAAATTTTCAATTTTTTTTCTATATAGACCACTTTTTTTTTATCTAAATGTTCATAGCACTGTTTCGTCTTTATACACCGTTAAACACACCAGACAATTCTTTTCTTTTTTTCAGACTGAAGTTTCACTCTGCGAGTTCAAAGCATAACGATGTATGCCTTACATGTACGAGCCACACAATCACCGTATTTTTACACTTTAAACTCTTTGAGCGCATGTAAAACTTCCTCGATGACCATGTATCGAAACTACTTGGAGACATTACCCTCTTCCATACTGTTATTGTCTTCTGGTCTTGCTACGTACAAACTTGGATCTATCACCTTCGGGATAGGCTTAATTTCTGTTCCAAGCTCTTGCTCGATACGATGCAAGTTAAAACGGTCTTCGTATGTAATTAGGTTAATCGCTATACCTAAGTGGCCGAATCGTCCTGACCGACCGATACGATGCAAGTATGTCTCTGCCATTTTTGGAAAGTCGAAATTGATCACGACGTTCACTGCTTGTACATCAATACCACGTGTAAAGAGATCGCTGCTCACCTACGGATGCACAAAAGTCACGTAATCGATGCGGAGTCTCTTAAATGGTGTACAAATGGAAAATACAAATTCAATTGCTGTAAATTTCAAGCACGAGAAGTTCCAAAAGTTATGTATATTCTTTTTTCCCTCGAACAATAAATCAATTATATGTTATCGGAGTGATTACTTACCAAGTTTCTACAAAGCCCTGCTCGAAAATCATGAAACACGCGATTTCGGTGTGCCTGCGCCATTTTCGCGTGTATGTAATAACAGCAGTATCCAAGATCTGTTATTTTCTTTGCAAGTAATTCAACGCGTTGCGTTGAATTGCAGAATATTATGCTTTGCGTTATTTGCAACTTGAAGGAAGAAAGGGAAATTATATAGTTAGACGAAAACGGTATACGAAACAGTTATGGCGCGGGCTAAGTGAAATTTTCGCATACAATGTAATCTTACCTTGGAGAACAGCGTGTTAAGGCAATGAACCTTCTGTCGTTCTTGTACAAAGGCGTAATATTGTGTTACACCTTTTAACGTGAGTTCCTCCATTAAATTAATCTCGTATGGATCTCTCAAGTGTTTCTCCATAAATTGTTTCACCGTGAGAGGAAATGTGGCTGAGTACAGCAATATCTGACGTGCATGTGGTAATCTAAATGTGAATGTAACGAAGGAAAGTATTTGTAAAAGCGTGAAGTTGTATTTCAGGTAAAGTTTATTTGTATATAAGTATAACGTACCTAGAAATTACATGATCCAACATTCCTTTGAAATCTTGCGATAGAAGCTTATCTGCTTCATCCAAAACTAGAATTTTACAATGATCCATGTTTGCAACGTTCTTGTCCATGAGATCAAGAATTCTTCCTGGCGTTGCTATTATTACTTGCACTACAAACAAACATAATATAATTAACAACTTCCTAGACTCAAGTGTTATGATTAATTACACATGGAGTTTCAGAATTATAAATACAAACTCAACTAATTACCGGAATCTACGGAAGAAAATTAAGTTTCAATACACAAAAGTCTGCAAACTAATTTCTTTTATATAATTACCATTTCCTACAGATTTGATATTTTAAGAAAATAAGCCTATCAACACAGAATTACCTCAAAATAACAGTCCTGCTAGGGATTAATTTTGTTTATAGTTTTTATTAAGATACTCGAACCTCGATAACTCGAAAATTGTCTTCATTCCCTTCCGCTCCCCTGTAAACACCTCTACAACTCGAAATAAAACTTCCTTAACTCGAACAATATTTTGGATATTAAATTATGTGTTTCACCTCTACAACTCGAATTTAGAAGAACTCCGACCTCTAGAAGTCGAATTTTACTTCTACATATGTATTACGAAATTTCGTAGAAAGATCAGAAAATATTGAGGAAAATGTTTCCTCTGCATTATTCACAAATAATTAAAAATGCTACTAATTTACAATACACTAAAAGACTAGCACAAAGCAAAATCACAATTTTTTTTAGTATGTAATAAAGAGTAATATTTCGAGCATAAAATGTGTCTTATAATTATTTTTATACATGTAGGTATATATGTAGTATATAAGTTGTAAGTATATTTGATTATAGGTATACAATAAACAATTGACCTTTAAAAATTGAATTTGTGTTGTTTTACAGCTTCATAAGTCAAAAAATTAACAGTCATACAAAGCCTCTAGAAGTCGAATTTTCGTTTGTTGAACGTCTCTTACTCGAAAACTCGATATTCTGAAATCTCTATAATTCGAAGATTTTTTTCTCTTCCCTTAAGATTCGAGTTATCGAGGTTCCACTGTACTAAAATTCACTTCTATATTTTTTTGTAGCTTCCATATCTCTTTCTGCTTACCCAAATGCAAACGTTTCGAATATTCATCTCACGTATGGATATACAAGTACTGGTGGAAGATAAGTAACTAAATTCTATCATGAAAATTTAAAGAAACAAATATTCCCTACAAAATTACATACTTTGAAAACAGTTTGCAGACCTACGTTTACCAAGATCTCTTTGTTCGTTTTAATGAATCCCATTACCAAATTAAGTTCATATTTGCAAACTTCATACACCCGTATAAATGAATATTAACACAAACCTTTCTGATAAATCCTCATAATATCATCTCGTAAGTTTGTTCCTCCGGTAGTTACCATTACCTTTATGTCCATGTGTTTAGCGAGTTCAATACAGATCTGTGATGTCTGAAGAGCTAACTCCCTAGTGGGTACGATTACCAGCGCCTGGATCACATCTTTTCGTGGATCCACCTAAAGCGACGCATCACAAGAGAAAACTTTATTGAAACACAGAAGTATTTACAAAGGGCATAATCTTGATATTAATACCACATTCGACACATTTTGGGACAAACTTGTGTTTGCTACGAATTTCTCAAACTCTTTAACTTGAAAATAGGGAGAAAATCTGCCAATTACATCATTTTTAATAGCGACGAATAAAACAGATCGAACTGGTCTACGTACAAGTCAGAATAAATAAAAGTCGTGAACGTAAACGAGGGTAACGTAGCGTTAATGGCTGACATCGTCGGAATGCATACCTGTTCTAGCACTGGAATCGAATAGGCCCCAGTTTTGCCAGTCCCGTTCTTTGCACGAGCTAAGACGTCTTTACCAGACAATGCAATGGGAATACTGGCCTCTTGAATCGGGGAAGGCTTATCCCAGCCCTTCTCAAAAATCCCCATCAATAATTCTCGTTTTAGGCAAAACTCCTCAAATTCATTGCCACGAGTATCAGTAACATCCTACAAATTTTTACAATTCGTTTAATTATTAACTTGAAATAATTACCAATAAATAACGCAACGGCGTTCGCAGAATATTTTACTTTAAATTTTAATTCAAGAAGCTCGATATTAATAAAAGTTTCATAGACGTAACGGACATTATATACTTACACTAGTTTTAATACGTATGTCCTTTGGTGGAATTTTTAATTTGGCTTTCCAACCTACATCGTCCATTTTGTCAATCTCTGATTTTGAAGTCAAACCAGAATTTAGGACATGATTGGAATTTATGTGTGTTTCTGTCATCATTTTTGAAATGATGAAATAAATCTACTTGCTGAAATAAAATTTTCCCCCGTAAATGAAGTATAGACATTAACGGAATCGATAGAATTTATATTCCGCAAATTTCCAGGTACCAATCAGGGTAAAAAGATTTATTGCAAGCGTGCGACTAATAATTTACGATCGTAAGATTTATAAAAAAAAAAACTCTGCGAGGTATTCGATCGCCAGTAGCGAGGAATTAGAAATTTAAATTTGTAATAGCGAGGTATCGGTTAAACAGTTGATTACCTATGGGACGAAAGGCAAACAGCAAGTGTGACCTGTTGGAAAGATCACAATGGAATGTAAACATGATATACACTCTTATTGGAACAATACTAGTTTTTACACACTTGAGTGTTACAAGGAAATATAAGAATTCTCCTTGTTATTGGTTACATCGTTCGTAAAAAAATTTAAATTTCGAAGATCGCGTTCCTTTGAGAATGAAAATTCGTTTCACAATACATATACATACGTGCGCTGAAATACGACACACGTGAAATGTGTTTAAATATGGTAGGGAAAATTGCATTTATTCCTACCAAACGAAAGTTACAAGGATGAATATCCAAATGAATAAAATAATTATACTGTATGTTATGCAGTTACGATATATTTCGTAAGCTTTACGTAATTTCTAAACGAAACAGAAAGTCCGAACGTCGAGAATTGCTTTTAAAATGAAGAAAATTTGTGAATTAAAGTCAGACATGCCACATTTACGGTAAGAAGATCCGTAACATGCTTATTTGGAAAGTTGGCCGCAGATATTGGCAGCATTTTCGAATATCGCGTATACGCGAGATACGAAAGCAGCGTTCATTTGAAATTCCAGTTAATTGTAAAGAAATTGCGAGTAAGTTTTCAACGTACTAATAAGGCCCCCCTTACTGGACGATTTCAATACGCGGCGGCACTGCCGTCAGACATACTCGCGAACGGGACGGAAAACAGAGCACAGGGCAAAACCATCTGCGCAAAGTCGATTCTCTTCTCCCTATGTAAACGGCCCGAAAATCCTTCGCGCGATAAACGTACGCGATGGAACGGAAAGCAGAAACGTTATAAATGCGCGACCGTTCGTTCGCCGATACGTCCACAGCCGCGAAGCTACTTACCTTGAAATGGATGGATATCGATGCTGAAGCTGAGCACTCGATTAGGAAACAACACGCCAAAATGGCCGTTCCAATGTCAAGTTTTCTTTGCAGTGCTTAACCGCCGCGTTCTTTCCTTGCAGGAGCACTTAACATGGATTACTTGCTCGGAAAGCGTATCGCGTAATACGCGGCACTCAGTATATCACGTTCTTTTCCGTTTGTAATATGAGACTAACGCACTGCGTCAAATGCGAGCGATAATTATTCCTCGTTGAACGTACACGACATGCGCCATGAAAGAGTAAAGACACTCAGACCAGAAAACCGTTACGACGTCGCGCGCACTCTACGGACAAGTGGCGTCCAATTGCGTGCGAGACTTCAAGGCGCATTTCCAAGACCCCCCGGCATTGGTCGGATACAAACTCTCGTGCTTACCGTTGCTTCGGCGTTTGTAATTGAAATTACTGCCACTTTAATGGAACAGAAGAAGCTTGTAGGTATTTCTTCTCGTGTTAAAGTATGTAGTTTGAAATTGATTTATCTTGTAGCAAAAAATCTTCGCGATTGAGGAGAAAACGTGCGAATGAAATTTCATGTAGTACTCCTGCCTTTCCTACGATTTAAACTTTTCACAACTGAACGTGGGTTTCCATGGGAATGAAAAAGAAATACTGGAACTTGCTTCGAATTAGTTTGTTTGTTTGCCGATCGTTTTGTCGAAATTAAATTATATTAGAACAATAATGTGACGACAGTTTGAATACAAATTTTACACTATACGTGAGAACAGAGTACATTTAATATATTATATTACACGCTCCTATACATAAATAATAGTATGTATACGTTAGAAGAACAAAAGCCTTGTTCTAAGTACAATTTTGCTCTCTCCTTTGGGATATTCTATATTTCCTGCAAGCCTCGGGACAATGTCGTTCTAAATATCGCCTTTGAGAGAATGCTTTGAAACACTCTCCGCATCGCCATTGCCACTGATGGTGGTTCCGTGTCCTTTGATGAGCACGTAAATTCGATCTGCAAAACATATAGATTACATCAAAGCCTTCAAGTTAAACAGTCATTTAGTAACATTATAAGTCTTACATAATTCCAAAATTGGAAAAAATGAGGCAATTTATTAAAATAAATTAAAATAGAAAATTAGACAAATCGACATATCGCGAAGATTCCTTTTCATTTCCCGCCAATACAATAACAAAAAAAAAAACGTAATCACCAGGGGCGACGTGAGTTGTGTGGAATATGGGGAGTATATATTCCACACTTGAGATTTTGCTGTATGTAGAATTCCACATTCGAAACTTTGGAGGGCATTTTACTTTTTTTTATTTTTTGTTTGCGTACTACTGTTTTTAGGCTGTTGGTATATATTTTTTTAAGTTGTACTCCTCCCTCCCCAACTCGACACTCGGGAAAAATTTACTCCGCCGACCTTAGTGATCACGTAATTCAAGTGAAAATCAGGGCCGTCTTAACAAATTTGAGCGCCCCGGGCTAAAAAATTTTGGCGCCCTAGCCCCCAAGGGTGCAATTTCTTCGCAATCGGTGCAAGGCAGTACATCACGACCCCAGGTCTCTACCAAGGCAAACACGAACAAAAACAATGCCCCCGAACGAAATTTTTATCTCCAAAATTGAAGAGAAAAAAGCATTTCAACATATTTGATTCTTAAGCGCCCTTGAATCACGGGCGCCCCTGGGCTATAGCCCATTTAGCCCATTGGTAAAGGTGGCTCTGGTGAAAATCGAAAAAGTATATGTACCGATCAGCGAAGGACTTATGACACACGGGGCATTCGAAAGGTCGCTCGCCAGTGTGGAGGCGCAAGTGGCCCTTGAGCACCCAGGGCCGATCAAAGCTCTTGCGGCAGTAAGGGCAATAATGCATGGTCTTGTTCCGTTTCCAGTTCTGGGTGTTCTCTACACTCGACGCCTTTAAGTTGCTGCTGAAATACTGGCTCTGAGAGGGGTCGATCGGCTTTTTGTTTGGGGTTAAGTACATTGTTTGCGCCGTCGATTGGCTCTCGGCACCGTTGAACGTCCTGTTCAAGTTCACGGCCACCTTGATCTCGTCGCTCGTCACATTCAGAGGGCAGTTCAACTTTTTCGCGTTCATCTGCAACGGTATCTGCACTTTCTCTAGCTTCTGCTCGTCCTTTACGTCGACGACTACCTGGCCAGTGTTAGTGGGGACACTGCCAGCGGCTGATGAAAGAGGACTGTCCATTTCGGGGAAACCCATGTCGCCGTTCAGCTCCTTCCTCCATATCATGTTGTTTTCTTTGTTAAAGCAGTACCGCGTAACGATCGGCAGCTTCGACGAGGTCCATATGTTGTTGCATTTCGTGGAATTGTCTTTGGCCTGCTGCTTTCGTTTGGCATCGGTGGTCGACGGCGGGGTCCACGGCAATTCGGTCTCTGCGTATAAGAAAGATCTTTTTTTTTCTGGTTTCGTATGTTTCGAGACGGCATTTATAACCGATGCACAATTTTTGTTCCAGTATATTTTGTTAATTCTTTCCTTTGAGGAAGCTTAAAAAATCTATGATGGGCGGGCAAACGAGTGTAAATCAAATTTTGGTCAAAGCTTAAACAGTTCCTTTTTTGTTCTCCTTTGTCAATCGAAGTTAAAAGTAAAAGCTTCTTTTAACATATATGTTAACAACTTTCACGTTCAAAATTTTACATCTGATGTTACATAGAACTTTAAATATTCCAAGTGTCTTTCTGCAAAAAGTAATAATTCTGACTTACAGAGCAGTGCCGTTTTATCATTTTCGGGGGCCCTGAGGCGAGCTCCATATGAGGCCCCCTAAATTATTCTAAATTAAACAAAATGAACAAAACCGCGCTAACACGCGAAGTGAATGAGTATTAAAACAGTTAAATAAATAAGATTAAACGTGGGGAGCATTCCACGAGAAACGGGCCCCATTTTAAAATCTAAATTTTGGTATATCTATTTTCTTATTTTTCGTTATTTTTTTCCGTCACAGTTGAAGGGCCCACATCCAATTCTTTTCTAGCTTTTACAACCCTATTTTTTTTAATTTTCCAATTTTCAGGGGGCTCCGGGGCCCTGAGACGACTGCGTCTTTCGCCTCTATGTTAAGACGGCACTGATACAGGCACTATTTTCACGTATATAATGGAATCAAAAATGTGTAAAGGTGTAATAAAGCATGTGGGTATAACTTCAGGGGCGAATTCGTCAGAAAAAAATAGTGAAGAAAGTTCATACTCTAAACATTTGACCAGCTTGACCCTGTTTTCTAAACGCAGTCATTTTTACATAAAAATCAATTTACAATTAAAAAAATATATTACTCGATACACAAAAGAACGTATCATTACGATTTTTTCCAAGCATCTTTAAAGGAAAGAAGTTACTGATAATTGCTAATTCGATAATTCGAGCTTCAATACGAGCTTCTAAACGTCTTCTCATTGATCTGATGAGACGTTACGTTCCTTCAGTAAGGTCACAAATAAAGTATACAGCGTTGATAGTAAATAGATGAGTATAGAATCACTTACGTTAGCACAGTTTCTAACGAGAACGATTAAAATACAAAAATCCATTTAATTTACAATTTAACAAAGTCAAATGTTTATATGAACTGTGGGATGACCCTCTCTCCTAGCATTCTGTTAGTCTAAGTATCTATTCGATAAGGGCTTTGTAGCAATTCCATCCAAAATAACTTTCTTATCACCACACTTCCCACTTCAAGGTTCAAATTACTCATCCGATCACTAAAGGCTATGGTCATTTTCTCCCCTCGAAATATATTACACCATCTAGAACTCGTCACTTTCAGAACCCCGAGGATTTTCCAATGAATATTTCGATAGATTCATTTCTTTTCTGCAGTGTACTCTGTAGGAGAGTATGTAACTGAGACTGTCTGTGCCAGTGAAGCATTAAATAAACATTGAAACTACGAAAAATAAATTATTTGGGCATACTTAAAGAAATCAAACATTAAACTTAGCAAAAAGAAATTTTTAATAAGGTTCATTAAATTAGACAAAGATGTTGAACGACCTAAAAGTCATACTTAAGTACTCAATTTTAATTACTTGTACTTTCGTCAGCTCGATATAGCTTACGATTCAGTTGCAACCGGTGTTGTTTGTAGAAACGTTACTAAAATATCTTAATATATAAAGCAGAAAGCTTCTATATGTTTGTGTGTTTGTTTGTCGCCTAAAAACTTTCGAACGATAAAATCTGGGATCACGAAATGTGCCTCAGCTCATTATGCCTGACTAATCCAGATGAATGTGACCATTTCCACAAAAAACTAAAAAACAGCCGAGTAGTAAAGCTAGTAGGTTTATTATATTATTGAAGTATAATAACTGGTCTTTCTAACAGAACTTTCTTCATTATGTACATTTGTGTGTTGAATTCATCCGTAAAGTTATGCCCACATATTTGTGTGTCCTCCTATACAGTTCGTAAAAATATTTCATCTGCACTGCGTAATAAAATTCAGAAAAGACGATGGTTTGAAAATAACACAACAGCATAGTGTATATAACATTGAATACATAGAAACCACACATTTTATAATAATAGTTATCTTTTCTGTACATATTATATGTACAAGAGATTTTGCCTATTTAATGAAAATTTAACACTGAAGAATTTTTCCATTCATGTGTACTTTTATTTATACGTATTGTTCAGCCATATCCCGATGAATACAATCTCATTAGAATTTTCCTAGCGCTATAAATACTGTAGCATGTTTCCCCATAAAAACTCATACAAATTGAACAATAAAATACAATGGAATGAATTTATTGTGTTTTAAATGAATGTGGATACGTTCTTGGGTTTTTACGATACATTCGCCGAACATGTTTAAAACATAAGTTTCTTTGAGGTTTACCGCTTCATAATACGTTCACTTTAACTCTGACTGGTATTGACGTGTTTTTACGTCCAAACTATTCCATGGGTTCCCTCAGTTCTCTGTGGGCCGTCCTTAAATTACGTAAGACTTTTTTGGGGGGTGTCGCGAATTTCTTACGTTTGCTTACAAGGATGGAGGGAGTCAGGTAGCGTCTTACGTAATATTTTTTACACTAGTTTTCAATAAATACAAGTTCTATCATTAATGTTCCAGAAAAGTAGTTTAACTTTAAATTTCCCGAAACCGAGTTAAATGAGTTATATAAACCTTTAAAAGAATTTTAATAACTGAAAAAATTCAATGTAAAAAATATTACGTAAGGAGGGGCTTGCAATATTAAATCTTACGAATTCTTATACTGGGAGAGGGCGAAGGTAAGAAATCGCCAAAATTACCCGTACGTAATTTAAGGACGGCCTCTGGCAGCGGCGTCTTTTCACGCCGAGGCAACAGAGAAAGTACGTGTAGTCTTGAATTTTTAATTCAGGGACATTTGACATCACGATCAACTACAGCGTGTATTTTATCAAGATTGTTGGTGCATTCCAATTTATGATTAACAGCAGTAAGTATAAAAAATTGAAACTGTAAGTTAATAGCAACGCCTGGGGTTATAGTAGAGTTGCCAACTTTTTTCAGGAAAATATTGTTCTTTACAACCAAATGTGATAAAAAATATAATACATCGTGAAAAAATATAGTACCTTTCGGACGAAAGCACATCTTATTTTTTAAATGTATATATTTCTTCGCATTTTGTATTATTAATTTATGATCTTTAACAAATATGTCAATGGTTTGATTACACTGAAAGTCCAAATTAACACATACGAGGTGCTCATTTTTTATAAGAGATACACTGGCTCTGTTTCTCTCTTCCCGCACTTCATTTTCATTATAGAAACAATCTTCTCTGTGAAAGCTGAAGTGGCGAGAATAAAGACAAAGTACAGAATTATTTTATATAAATTCTGACAAATAACTCAGACCATACTTTTTTTAAGTCGCGTTCAGAAGTTTAAAATTTAAATTGGCAAATTAAAGTTTTGATGTTGCCATAAAATAAAAAAAATAAGTAAAAATTGTAGTATTTTATCGATACAGAATTTTTACGTACTGTTTCTTTTTCTAACAGTATATAGTACACTAGACAAAAATATAGTACAATAGTTGGCAACCCTAGGTTATAGATTAATCGAACGATACTTTCCCCGCTAGTAGCGAACGCGTAAAATGGCCTGCCATGATAGAGAACATTATTTCCAATTCCTTAGTGCCAGCCGAAGGGTCAAGTATCATGCATCAAGTAGCAACTTCAAGAAACACCCAGAAACCTGAGTCCGAGAGGGCTCGGCCTTGGCCGTGCGAGTGTAAATTGTTATGAAACGTGTCTAAAGAAGGGAAGGAGATCCAACATTGGATACGAATACGACTCGCATTACCAACCATAACGCGATACAGTTCGTACATTGTATGTACGATACTTTGTCCATAACCACGCGAAGGTTTCACTGTCGTCCCTTGACACACTGTACCCTCGTGTTCGACAGCAACGGAAAGGAACTTGGTTTTCTTACCTTCGGGGGAATTGTCGGTTTTCCTATACCTCGTCATCGATTTGATCAGACATCGCGGCATTTTGCTGCTGGAAACGGGCAAGCACAGTTTCGCAGAGGGAACGAAATAAGACAGTGCCGGCAGCTCGTTGCACCAGCGATGGAGCAAACCACTGTCACACGGTCGACAGGCATTTGTCGTCTGCCATCCCAGTACCGTAACGATAAAAGAGTCGCCCACGGGAATGACAAGAAATAAAACGTCCTTGATGCAGAGTTGGGCATTATTCGAATAAATTTTTATTCGAATAGGAATAGGAATCTATTATTAATCAATTTTTATTCGAATAAAAAGTTATTAATAATAATAAATAATATGGATATACTTTCGAATGGTCCAAGTGGCCGATTTACACGAGGTTTGAAGGGAGGGGTGGGGAGTGTGTGTGGACCCTAAATTTAAAATTGTCGCTTCGGGTATTTAGTAGTTTCCGAAATATTAATAAAAAATTATTGTTAATATTTTTACAAATTTTTTTTAACTGCATACACGTAGCCCTAACGGGAATTCATCCTACCCCCCCCCCCCAAATTGTTCTGCGGACAGCTGGACGCGTTTCCCTTGTGCCCGCGTGCCCCTCAGGCGCCTAAAAGGCACGCGAATTTAGCTGAAATTCAAAGCCAATTTTCTCAGAAACGAAGCGTGATATTAAAAAATTGTATTCTATATTTTCGTCTTATTATGGCATGTAGAATCCCGCCCCTCCTAGAATATTGACTCTCAATAGAGTAATAGGTATCCACCATCTATAATAGGATGGATCGCATCCGCAAGTTTCTGGTTAACCTTTCCAAACTCACATCGGTTCGCTATCACGATTTACGCGCCCCCCCCCCCCCCCCCCGCGCTAGTCTAGCCCCAACCAATACTACTATGCAGAACAAGTTGGAAAGTGGAATGCGTTATGTCGGATTAAATCAACAGAAAGGGTTCTTTATTAATATAATGTTTTTTATTAATATCTCGGAAACTAATAAATTCCCGAAGCACCAATTTTAGATTTAGAGTCCACACGCTCTCCCCTGAAACCTCGTTTCTACTGGAACCATTCCGAAGTACAGCCTTAAATATTAATAATAACAAATTAGTAATAAAAATTTAGTCTTTTTCCTCGAATAACTTCATTTTATTCAAAGATTCTTCGAATACAAATTTATTCGAATAATGCCCAACTCGGCCTCGATGCCTGTCGTATGTTTTCCCGCAGCTTTGAGAGGATACGGATATTTAATTATTTTACGAGGAGGAATGCCGCGGGTGGATGAAAAATGGGAAGGATAAGGATTGGAAAATTTTATGGAGAATTATGTATGGAGAGCGATCGAAGGTTCTGCGTGTAGTGGGAAACAGAATTTGGCGTTATTTGAATAATTTCGAATAAATATTTATTTAAGATAATGGTTCGAAAAAAGTTATCATAATTGAATAATGCATACGAGGAATAATTGTCCGATATTCGTAATAGATTACTCAATTCACGTAATTGGAACAATTTTGTTTATTTATTTGAATGTTTTTCTGAAGATTATGTGAATTATTGTTCGGGTTATTATACAAAAGTTCTTTGAATATTATTCGAAAATTGCTAGAAAATCTTTCGAAAATTGTTCGTGTGATAATTTGGATAATTCTGATATTGTGTTTTCGTAGATATATATGCGTGAATTTTATATAAGACATTTCAACAATCTGTCTAAACGATTGAAACACACATATAAAGTGAGCCCAATGACAGTGATATCGTCCAAATAAAACATTTAAAAAATATTTAAGCGGTCTCCCTAGTGTGACGGCCTGAAAAGAAGGCGATATTTGGGATTTTTTTAAGAGAAAGCAATAAATTGTATTAATTAAAAATTGTATCTCTATATTTGTACATATTTGGACAACATTTAAAAAAAAATCAGTTGAAAATGCATCTGCAGCTCCGAGTTGCAGGCCAATAAATAATTAGAGCGCTTAAGAAAACATGTCTGTCCTCGACATGATTGCGGCCGTTGCTTGCTGACTGATAAACAAAAATCAAGAACATTCTTAATCTATATTTGTCTATATTTAGCGTTGGGCCTTTGGCAAACGAAACATAACAATAAATAACAAAATGGCGGCATTTTAAAGAAAAGATCCTGATTTCTGCGAAAAAGAAACTGTAAAATTTTTTTAGTGCCAAAAGTTTATTGCAGCAATTATTGACATGGTTATAGGCCGAACGAAAATAATGTAGACCCACAAACATGTCCTACCAATCTCAACTGGATTGGTCCATGAGTTCTTTACAAATCGTGTGCGCCAGCTTTGAAAATGCAGTTTTGAGAATAACGCGTTTAAAGTTTTAAGTACTATTATTTTTTAATTGAATATATTTTAAAATGTTTGGTAAATATGTATCTACATAAATATAGGCATAAAGTTTGTAATTAATATAATTAAAGGTATTCGTTTTAGTTTTCAGACCGTCACACTAGGGACCCCTTAATTATAACAACCAATTTGCAACATATTACATAAAGAGTATACAGTTTACAGAGTTACAGTTTAAGAATAATAAAAGATACAGAGCATATCAGTAGTATATACACAAACACTTAGAGCAATAAATAGTGAATCATCCTGAGAAGTAATTTATCGATTTAAAATTACTGGAGTAAACTTTTACACAAATGAAAACTAATTGTGAGAGACTACATTTTAAATGTTATTCAAGTTTATATCCAATATTTAATTGTTATTCGTAAGGAATTGTGCTCAACACTAATACGAAATATAATTAACCAAATAAAACGGCCTCATTTTCCTTATAAGGTGAATTAGTTAATTACTTTACGATTTTTTTAAAATTATGCAGGATTGGAGAAGACCTCAATACCTTCCAGCAGTATCGTGCAATTTTTCGTTTGTGCCCATTTTCGGTTCTTCAGAAGGCTTCAATGCTTCTATTGAAGTTCTCCTGCACATTTTAACCCTCGGTTGTCACACCTCCTTTTTCGAATGTAGTTGTCATACTGGGTCAATTTGATCCAGTCAATTTTCAATCAGTTGTTATTTAAAAACTATTTGTTAAATTAAGTTGTAAACATTCTGCGGTAAAGTTTGAACATTGTAGAATATATGCCCATCGTTGAAAGTTGACACTTAAAGTATTATCATGCTTAAAATTTTTTTTGAAAGAATAAGAGTTCCCGCAAAAAGCTTTTTTGCTTAAAAACTCATAACTTTTTAATGTTTAATATTTTTAAAAATTTATAGTTACACTCTTGAGATATGCTGCTTTGATAAAAAAAATAGTCCAAAATCGGAGCTTTCAAAAAAGGTATTTATTTTGCATACTGAATGGTGGCATCATTTGGATTGAAAAACTCATGCATTTGTATAGGAAAAAAACATTTATTATTATTCCCAGAATATGAAATTTAATTTTAGCAATAACAAAGTAGGTATGTTAAATTAAAAACAAGTCTATTGCAGACCGCCACAGTCATTGCATAAATAAGTGGGGTGCCGGTCGCACATCGGACGCAAGCGTGTGGGACACTGTATTTGTGTCCCGTAATACAAATGTGTCCTGATTGTCGCTTCAGTAAAAGAAAATACAATTCATATGAAAGTACTTCTATTTTTACTTTTTTGATTGCTCTTAGACACAAAAATGACTGCATCTGATTTGGAGTAAAAACGACGCCGTTGTCACACATGGGTCAATTTGACCCTACCTCAAATTTCGACGGCTTTCAAACACGCACTGACACTTCCACTCAGTCGGAAAGTATCTCTACTTGTAGAGGATACATGAAAATACTACTACATAGCGCCAGTAGTATAATTCTCAATGATGCCTCAAAGATATTTGATCGCAAAGTCAAACTCCGAGTGAATTTGACCCAGTGTGACAACCGAGGGTTAAAAAAAAAACGGAATGTTCGGGTTACCGAACTTCCCTTGCGGTCGCTGGGTCGCCGGTGAGTGCGAGAGAGTCTGACAGTCGACGCTCTTTCAATTCGATTAAAAAAACATGCAATCGCACACGGACGAGTATCACACTAAGCCCTGTTTCACACGTTCACGGCAAAAAATGTGAAGATCTTATAGAAATTTCCCGTCTACGCAGCGACGACAAGTGTGAAAGGTCTCCATATGATCTTCGTTCCTTTTGCCGTATAAACGGCGCCGTGGCGTGAACATTTGAAACAGGGCTAACTGAATACCCTGTCAATTTTCCCCGAAAACATGCCGAGCTCTCAAATTGTGTCAACTGATTCAAGCACATAAACCTCTAGTAGCAAATAATTTATTTTCTATGAGCTTTTGAAACAACGTGAACATTCTGCCTTAAGGTTTCCGCCATATCTGGGTTGCTGCGTACAATATTGCATTTAGAATGAAGGATATAATAAAGAATAAAAGTGTGGGATGAAAATTTGAATCTTATTGGCGAGGGAGAATAACGAAGAGTGTGCGCCCACGTCCAGAGCATTGAAGATGAATACATGGACAAAGAAAGCATTACATATAGAACTTGATAATTTAATGAGATAAGTTGGTGGTCTCAGGGCTGGTGTGAACATTTTATAATAATAAACAGGGACGAAACTAGGTTGTAAGCGCCCCGGAGCAAGGATTCTGTTTGGCGCCCCCCCCCCTCAACTTTTTACCACCTCCTATTGCCCACCTTAGGAGGTTGAGTCCACACTTTACATATAAAAGACATTATAAACGTGTTTATTAACTGGATTCAAACATATTGCAGGTACCCTAATTTGTTTGTTGTTTGATAATAGATAAATAAATTTTAATTACTTTTCCATAGAATGTATTTCTCCTTTATTCCTAATGGAATAACGTAATATATAAATTTGAATAAAGCCATTAATGTAGCTTTTCCAAAACTATGTCTTCTTTCTATAAGGATTTCTCATTTGGCGCCCCCCGAAAATCGGCGCCCGGGGCAGAAACACCCTTTGCTCCCCCTAGTTACGTCCCTGATAATAAATATCTATGAATAGATCCTCGAAAAATTTACGATCAGTTTTTCGTCGACCGCGGGGCCATTTAAAGAAATTTTATAATAATAAATATCTACGCATAAGGCCCCGCAAAATTTACGATTAGCTTTTCGTGCACGGTAGGGCCCTGTAAAGCGCGGGACCCGGTTCGCCCCGGCCCTGGGTGGAATGAATGTTGAAACTGATATTGAAGATACTGATAGTGAAAAAGGAGACAGTGACCGTGATGAGAACTCGGAGGAAGATGATTTAAAGCTACCTTTAGAGACGTTCAATATTATTGTGCAATATATTGCAATATATTGCACAATAATATACGGTCAATATCGCACAGTCAGCGGACTATCTCTTTCCTTCCTGTGTCTCATCGCGAGGCGTACTGACAGTGGCGGATTTAAGAAAAAAGGCTCAGGTGGCAAACGGTTCGAGGTGCCCACTTTTTCGGGAAAATGATGAGGTAGTTTACTAAAAGGGGGGAAGTGTACAGAAAAGTATAGAAAAAATAGTGCTTGGATAAAATCATAAATTTTTTTTGAAGACAGGGCTCTAGGGGGGCTTCTGAGCAGGGGCCCTTTTCCGGGAAAATAAAGTGGTAGTTTACTGAAAACGGGCTCAGTGTAATAATACAGAAAAAAAGATATAGTTTGGATAAAATCATAATTTTTTTTTGAGGATGGGGTGGTCCTGGGGGCAGGGACCCAAGTGGCAACTGCTCATCGGTCGCACTGTTAAATCCGTCACTGCGTACTGGTACTTTTTCGGAGTAATTTCGTTTCCTACCCCATTGCCAGGAAAACATTCTTCAATCTAAGATAAGAACCACAAGATTAATTTTCATCACGGTCAACGCTTGGAACGTCATTATAATTTATTTATACTGTAGCGGAGGTTTATTGCCTGCCGAACATAGTAAAGGAAAAAAAGCCACATTTGGCTTCCAAAAATTAATCAAGCTGATCGGCCAGAGCGTTTCGCCAGGGTCGTGGCAGGGGTGTCCGGAAGCTTTTTTCCATGGGGAGGGGGGGGGGGGGCAACTTTAAGATGATGGTAAAGAAAAATATACCCCTCTTGCTTTTTTAACCCATTTTATAGCGCCAATTTAATTGAAAATTAACCCGAAATTTAAAAATATTCCCATTTTTAGTATAAACTTAATAAAGATCAGTTTTGAAAAAGAAGCGATTTTTTCTCAGAACCCAGGGGGGGCAACTGCCCCTTTTGCCCCCGCCCCCCTTCGGACGCCCATGGGTCGCGGTTTATGACCGTTTTGTCCCGCGAGTTCGCGGTTGACGACGGTACCTGTATGTCCGAAGTCATCGTACATACTACCTACCGCCTGAAACTCACAAACACTACCATGTTATATAAGTATTTGTCAAGATAGAGCATTTATTGGATGTTCATGATATATATTATGTTCACTAGATGTTCATGATATAAAATTCATATGTTTTCACCCAACTTTATGTATTAATGAAACGGAACATTAATAATACAATATTTAGAAACAAAGTGAACTGCAAAACGTTAGTACAACTAATGGGATATTTATCTAATGAAATAAAATATAAATTATATGTCGAAGAAGGCAACCACCTAATTAGCTAGGTCTATCTCACGTTGCTTCTTCCCTACGAGTAAGGAATTGCCTGGCAACAGTGGTCAAAAGTCAAAACTGAACTGATATCGCACAGTACTGCCCACAGACGATGCAGTCTATTCCATATCGCACAATAAATATCAAAACCATTTTGATTCACAAAATATATTGTACAATCTTCCAATATGATCCACAGACGGTCAATAATATTGTGCAATATTGAATAATATTCTGGTCGCTTAAAGAGCTGTTCGACGAATGTTTCCCACGTTGTATGCTGCATAATGCAGTTAGCTTCTTATTATTATTACGGGGGTATTCTCATCTAGAAGACCAATTTTTTGCGTTTCTTTAGGGGCGATGCACAAAAAACTACACAGTTTTCACCGATGAGTATAATCCACACGTATTTTTTAACATTGCACTTATTTGTAAACAAAATTTTAGCCATATATAATGATAATTAATGGAGATATTGATCATCTCGCAAAGCGTGTGCAAAAAAAAGTTGCCTCATGGTGCATACGATTCCGGCTATTCCGCTGATCCAAAACGAAAAAAACCAAAAGGATTCTTAATCAGTAAGAGTGTGGCTATAGCCGGTAGCAGATTTATGAAAAAAATTAAAATTCACACAATGGCGGGACTTTGAATTTAAACTCATCTTTTCCGTATCTTTTTTCGTCTTTAAACGGCCTGAAGGTGTACGAAAAAAATGAACCAGATTGGCTCACTAGAAGTTGAGATATCGTGCGCACCGTCATGAAAAAACACCGTTTTGAGGAAAACCCATATCTCCATTAATTATTATTATATACGAGTGGAATTTTTTTTACAATTAACTGAAATATTAATAAGGGGACATCCTTAAATTACGTAAGGACTTTTAGGGAGAAGGGGGTCGCGAATGTCTTACGTTTTCTTACAGGGGGCGGGAGGGGGGTGAGTCAGGTAGCGTCTTACGTAATATTTTTTAACCTAATTTTCAATAAATACAAATTCTATCATTAAGTTCCAAAAAAAGTAGTTTTAGTTTAAATTTCCCGAAACCGAGTTAAATGAATTATACAAACCTTTAAAAGAATTTTAATAACTGAAAAAATTAAGTGTAAAAAATATTACGTAAGGAGGGGGTTCGAATATCAAATCTCACGAATTCTTATACTGGGGGAGGAACGGGGGAAGAATTCACCAAAATTACCCTTACAGTAGAGCGCCAATTATCCGAACCTCGATTAACCAAACCGTCGATTATCCGAACCAGTGCTGCATCATCACTATCCCCACCACTGCTTCAAACCAGTGTAGCGGTATCATGGATTGATTGACTTTTGTGTAATATAAATTAACACATTAGTACTCTTGTATTTAATAAGTAATTTTAGGTGTAATTCCTATAGTTTTAAACTGTGTAAAGTACATGCATGCTTCATTCTCCAAGCTGTTCGATTATCCGAACAATTCGAATTTCCGAACCACCTCGGTGCCAAGCAGTTCGGATAATTGACGCTCTACTGTACGTAATTGAAGGACGGTCCTTAAATACATGTGGATAATGCTTATCAGTAAAAATTGCATAACTTGTCTGTAGGTCGTCCCTAAAGAGAATAGAGAGGATCTCGTCTCTCCAGACGAGAATACCCCCAATTACGAAAACGCAGCGTGAAAAACGCTCGTCACCAGCAGTAGCAACGAAGGAGCACTTCGAAAGGGCCGGCTCGAGCCTTTTTGATGATCTTACTCTGAATTTTTATTCGCAGCTTAAAACCTTTATAGCACAATTTGTAATATTTCAGTTAGAACTTTATTTTAAAAAAACGCCAACAATGAAAAGACTTTAGGGACTGGACAGGTGCCTAATTTTGCCCATAAGGACGAGCCGGACCTGTCCTTCGATCTATTCCGACGAGAAAGAACGACAGCGAAGGAGACGATAATAGCCGAGAAAGTAACAAGTCAGTGCGATACTCATCCGTGTGCGATAGCATGCTTTTCCAATCGAATTAAAAGAGCGCTGACACTCAGACTCTCTCGGACTCACGGGGGAGCCAGCGGCCGCTGAGAGGCAAATTTAATAGCGCGCGTGATTTGTAAGTACAGTCGAACCTCGATAAATCAACAACCTCTATAAGTTGAAAATTTTCTTCATTCCCTTCCGCTCCACTGTAAACAGCGAAATAAAACTTCCTTAACTCAAACTATATTTTGGACGTTAAATTTTGTATGTCACCTCTACAATTCGAATTTAGAAGAACTCTGATCTCTAAAAGTCGAAATTTACTTCTACATATGTATTACGAAATTTCGTAGAAAGATCTAAAAATATTGAGAAAAATGTTTTCTCTGCATTATTCACGATTGAAAATGCTATTGAATTAATTGTAATTAAAAAGACTAGCACAAAGCAAAATCAGAATTTGTTTTAATATGTAATAAAGAGTAATATTTCGAGCATAAAATGTGTCATAATTCTTCTTATATATTTGATTATAGGTATACAATAAACAATTGACCTTTAAAACTTGAATTTGTGTTGTTTTACAGTTTTATAAGTCGAAAAATTAACAGTCGTAAAAAGCCTTTAGAAGTCGAATTTTCGTTTGTTGAACGTCTCTTACTCGAAAACTCGATAAGCCGAAACCTTTATAATTTGAAGATTTTTTCCCTTCCCTTGAGATTCGAGTTATCGAGGTTCGACTGTACTTATTATCTCAGCTTTGTTCGCAGTATTACCATTAGACATTACATTATTTTACAATCTGGGAAAGTCATATTATAAATGGATAAAACAATTCGTATAATGGAGTAATTATAATATCCTAAGTAGTCTACCTCTTCTCATTTGGTTTCGCCTGATTTCATAAAGGTCAAGCAAATTCGAATTCCAGACTAACGTACGGGAGCCTGATACATTACACGGGCAAATACATGGTTTGTATACATTTCTTATGATACGTTTATACACCGCTTCTTGTACCGCGAATTTACCGCGTGTACCGATTGCGAATGGAGATTATAATTCTTCTGCGTATGTTACATATAGAATTCGTTTGAATTTCTGTTTATGCATTTGATGCACTCAAATAAATATATTAAATACTGTTATATTAAAACTAATTAAGAATATTATCTTGCTTATTTTATGGTTACATTCGATAAATTGTTATTTATTTCAGAAAAATAAATGTTTCACATTCCTTGTACTCAAAATTCAATCTTATTCTAAAGAATCGTAACCTGAAATCTGTTTATTAGTCTGTGATACACAGATATATAGTTATTCCTATTAATATTCAGACATTACAATATTTCCATATTTCCATATTCTTTTATACTGGATTAATCGAAATTCGTTCAATCGAAATATTTTATTGTAATGTACGTTTCAAGTGAAACGAAGAAATAATGTTCACATTACAATGATAAATTAACAGAAGCATTTATACGAAGCAATTAAGCTGACAAGTATTCATACAAATTATTAAAACACTTTTTAGTTTATAAGAAATGTAAAAGGTATCAATATTTGTAGAATATCGAAATATAATTGTAATTTAAACATTATTCCTTTAAAACATCTAGTGGAAGACTATACAGGTGTGGAAAGAATAAATATAAGTGTAAAGAAAGTGGTGGAATGGCTAAGGGGCGTAGAAGGAAGAAGGAAAGAAAAAGATAAGGAATGGAAAGAGAGCAAAATGATACCAAAGAATAACAGTTTTAACACTAGTTTTAACAGAAAAACGGATAGGGTAAACGCACCAATAAATGAACACTTAATGCTAATGAATGAACACTATTATAAAATTATGTTTGATTTCACGTGCTGCAAAAATTGTTTGGATATGAAGCAAGAAATTAAAAGAAGTCTCTGATTAATTAGTTGCTTACTTTAATAACTTATATTACTCATTTTAATAAAAAATGTCCATTCACTGATATAGGAGAGACAGCATTAAATATATTGAGGCAAGATAGTGTAAGCGAAATGTAGAGTGAGTGTGGAAGAAGGTGAGCGAGCAGAAGATGTGTCACATTTCTGGACAGCAAGGTCGAAATTAATTATTAAATAAATATACATATTAAAATTATCCTTTACTTTGTTTTATAACTGGTTTGAAGAAAATATGACAATACAAGAAAGAGTTTGGATTTTATTACTGGCTTTAATTGTACACGATTTTATAAACTGGAATAAATAATTTCATGTAACATCAAACAAATTGATCTACTGTTTCAGCAATTTATGAATATATATACAGAGACGAATGTAGCTGTAGAAATACTGTTATGACCGAATGTACATTAACGAGGGTATGTAACTTCTGTTTGCATTTAGAGTTCAGAGTAAATGTTACTATTGCTACTACTACATATTTCTCGCGAATTTGGTCGGACGGAGCGGTTGGAAGGGGAAACAGGCGCGTGAGGGGCTCCACCGAAGGACAGCGCTGATTTAGACAAAGGATCTCTTCCTTCTATAATTTCGACACGGTTCCTGTAGCGACCTTTAGTGTCTTGATAACAGTCGTAGTGATAACAAGTAACTGGCACTTTAAAAAAAACCCCGTACACCATAAAGTCCGTTGGAATAATTTAGAGATATTAATCTATCTCTCGGGTAACATACGCCAGGAAAACCCTTTGTAAGTGCATTAAACATTCCTCTTTTATTTCTATCCAAAACTCATACGTTTACTTCAATTTTGTAATATTAATTGAAAATATAAAATCCAATATAATTTTCATAGCTGTACTACCGAATCATTAAAACAACCATTAAAACTATGAAGTAGAAATTGTTTGGATATAGAAATCGAAAACTAAACTCACAAAAAAGAAGGATAATTACTAATATTTTTCCTTTATATAAACATACTTCCTGTTCAATTTCGTGTTTTTCATCAAGACGAAGATGTTGAAGGGCCTAAAGGTCATCAACCGTCGATTATTTGTCTCGTTCGAATAATTTGAACTGAATCAGTTGCACAAAGTTCAAAGCGACCGAATTCGTCGATAGCAAATGAAATTCGAGCGATTGGAAATCTCGGTAATTTCAGATAAAGAGAATTAATTGAACGAAATTGTTTCAGATCATGCGTCCCACTTTATTCGTGCTCCTCTTACTGAATATCTTTTATTTGCACATCGATTCTTCAGGTAAGTTCAAATTTACACGGCTATGATTCTAATTTCCGAACGACGAATTCTAACTTTTCTTCCTATTTTTGCGCCGAAAGTGATACGCTGTCAACAGCCAGAGTTTTTCCTGTGCGAGAATAATAACTGTGTTTCAAAAGTCTTCCAATGTGACGGGGAGAACGATTGCGGCGACAACTCGGACGAAAAAGATTGTCGTGACTTTGTTGTACGTATTAAACTATATTTTAAGATATTTTATACTTCGTTGCAACCTGTTTGATAAATGTATAATGTTTCGAATCACACATGTATTTTCATTATTTGCTTCAGAGTTCCATTTCCTTGATCCGATGTGCCACAGACGAATTCCAATGTGCAGATCGTTCTTGCATACCCGAAGAAAAGTTTTGCAATGCCAAGCCAGATTGTTACGACAAAAGCGACGAATACGATGGTTGCGTGAAAGAAGTAAGTTTGTATTTAAATTCCCATTCTTTGATTCTCAATGAGGTAAATAGACCAGTTATCAATCACACAAAAATACTATGATTTAAAGTTAATATTTAAGTCTTACGACCCTAATTTGGACGTATTTAAGACGTACGAATCAGGACGTCGTAACGACGCACAAAATTTACGTCTTTAAGACTACTGTCTTATGAAACTTTGTGGGATAAGTCTAGCGGTCGAACGATGACATTCTACAAAACATTTCGCAACAATACGCATTTTTTATAAACAGTTAAGATCAATACATACCTAAAAGTTGAAACAGTTTACGGGTCATTCGGGTCATTCCACGTAAACGCGACTGCCTCTTGCCGTCGGTACCAGGGATTCTATTTAAACTGAAATATGATGTAGTCCAAATGAAGTTGGGGGGTGTTTAAGTCATCATTTTGCTAGTTTCGAATTTATTTAAAAAATACAGGCTGTTAAAGTTTGCAATTTTTTACTATTGTTGTGAAACCGAGATGTATTTAAGAATTTTTATCTTGGAAACTATTGAACGTATTGAGTTCACTCTTCTTTTATTTTAATCTAGAAGGTTTGACCTGTTTGAATAATATTTTTTCGAATTGAAAAATCATTTTTGAAACATGGAAAATTATAAACTAATTTTGGCCTCAAATGGCCCTTATAAGTGTTTGGGTAGTTCCGAGTAAGGGTTGCTTCATAAGAGGGAAGCCTAGGTTCGATTCCCATCAAGGTTAAAATTTTTTTCCCACGCGTCTCTAAAATGTCTTCAAGATGCCTTTAAGGAGGGAAGACTCATGTAACTAAATAGTTAGAAAATCGAGGCATTTTCGTGATTCTTTTTTAAAGAAAAAGAATTTAATCGATGTTCCTGGAATTTTCAGGATATTGTATTGTCAGATTAGGGTAAATAAAAAAATTTTGTTTAGCAAAAAAAAATGGCAAATAACAGAGTTATAAGGGTTTATGTCCAGTTTGTTGGCGACGCAATTGTTCCGCGGCGGGTAACGTAGCGTCGGCTGTATTCATCAAAAACGAAAAATTCAAAAAATTTTGTTGTATTTACGAGTATACGCACAAATCTTAGCTATTCGGAACATAAATTATGCAAGATTGAACAAATGGTGGCCTTTTGAAAAAAAAAGTTTACTTTCTTCGAACGAAATTTTGCCTTAAATGCGCAAAAATAACTATTTATTTAAACAATATCATTATACCAATAGCTAAGTTCTATGAAGAAAATGTTCACAAACATGATTACGCAAGGCTAAATTGATCGGTTGAAAATTTTTGAAGTTACATTGCCCGCCAATTTTAAAACTGTCGCTTCGAGAAAAACGCGTTGTAAGTTTTCTGGTAACCATTGCGTCATCTGTTCCCCCGTAGCAGAACTGGCTATAGCCGCTTTAATTTTTCGAATTTCGTTCTGCGGCTTTGGGAGCATATTTTCGTGATATCCAACTATTGATTTATGCAAGAAAATAAAAATCGATTTTTTCTGGGATAAATGACTTTAAGACATTTGTGTGCTATCTGTGTTAGTCCGTTTAATCTTTTAATTAAGCTATATTTAAAATATGATGGGAATATTTGTAACAAACACACTGTGACGTCGCATTTGGCTGCTTTACCACCAATCTATTTATTATATTCCCATTATCTTCTTTATTCATTCTTTTCAAATTTATCTGTTTAAATCGGTTCTGTTTAACTTCGTCTTGTTTTCTATTTTTATTTTTCTTCTGAAATGCATGAAGCATTTTCCATTCTTCAGAAGATTTTACATATCCTCTATAAATATGACATTAAAATCTTTACTTAAATGTATCGAGATTTTTGAAAACGTCTCGTAAAATGCCTCTTTTGCCGTAAACTTATAAAAGTTAGTTTTAGTGTTTTAATCTTTTATTCAATTATTTACGTGCCACTTTTAATAAAGAAAAAAATGGAAGCAGTTGATGCTACAAAGGGAGGCAAGGCATTAATGGAGACATTTATCTTATGCTCTTAATTTTTCGCATAAAATCATTTTCCATGCCTTATACAGGTTAATACTATGTTCATGGGTGTCCGGAGGGGTGTGCAAAAGGAGCAGTTGCCCCCCCTGACTTTTGAGAAAAAATCGCTTATTTTTCAAAACTGGTCTTTATTAAGTTTATACTAAAAAAGTGAATATTTCTAAATTTTGGATTTAAATTTTTAATTAAACTGGCACTACAAAATGAGTTCAAAATAGCTAGCGGATTATCGTTTTTTCATTACTATATTTTTTATCACCGTCATCCTGAAGTTACCCCCTCCTGGAAAAAAGTCTACGGACGCCTTTGACTATGTTCGTGTAAATATTTCAAAGAGCATATGTTTTGATTATGTAAATGTAGAGCTTAAAATAGGAAAGACACGTTATACTAACGACGGATGTCCATGTACTTTATTTCTCGAGATATTATGGTATAAACAGAAGCAGTAAGATATTTATTAACACTTTGAGTGACGCAAGGTTTGGCGAATAATTACGTATAATATTTCGAATCACTGCTGAATTCTGTAGACCAATACATTACGTATAATATTAAAAATATTTCGAAGGCGCTTGAGTCTGAATTCATTTCCATCAGGAAAATTTCTCCAATTTTAAATTACAGAAATTACAGAAATTAAAATTAGCAAGTAAATTAGGATTAACTAGAGCGAGCGAAGTGTCGCACAGTGGTCCCAAATCGCCAAAAGCTGGCCAAAATTCAATTTTTGAAGTATGTAGCAGCTTTTTGTTAATATAGCAAATTTATTGTACATATATTAGTGCATCAAATGCCGCTTGAGTTTCTTAAATATATTGATTGGTTACTGAGATATAGGCCGTCAAAGTTGACGAAATTTCATGCTCCTTAATGTCTTGAAAATGGGAGCATGTTTAATGTGTCAGAGGAAGTTTATCTGAAAAGATCCATATGTGAAACAGTTTACCACTAAAGTAGGTGTTATAAACATAAAGTTTCCATAGAAACAAAGTAAAATATCTTTGAATTTACCCTTGTAATTCCCTTCGCAATGTGTCATAAATCTAAGTCATGTTTTAACAAAACGGAAGGAAAAATATGAGTGTCACCGAGTGTCACGCTGTAACAAGTTTCTTGGATATAAAGTAACATGTCAAGTATGATATCCAATTGAGAAAATTTGCAGCTTTTTTAAATATTTAAATTTGACGTGCCAAATCTGTTTAGTATATGAATAAAACAGCATTCGTTATTTCAAACAACACTTATAATCCATAATTTTCTTTTATTATTTTCGACAATACACTTGAACTACGTGACCTACTAAACGCAAGAATGTTGAGTTTTTCACTGAAATCGGAAAAATAAAAATTCGACATTCTAATTATATCGTTTTAGCCAAAAATCGGAAAATAACCAATTTTCAAAAAAATTAACTTAAAAACAACGTTTATACCAGTGATATTAGATCCGCCATTTGTGTTTGTTTTTGCAATTTTGACTTCGGGACTCTAGGATACCGAGTTTAGACCAAATTTGATACGTCTCTGATATACACGTTCGACATATTCGATTCGCTATTTTGTTTTAAAAAATTTGAAGTTCAGATATGTAATGAGCGACCCAAAAATCCCCGGGCACCGATTTCTGACTAATAAATTGACATGTGTTTTGAAGTGTTTGACGCTTTTTAGCGATTTGGGACCACTGTGTGTCGCCGCGGCGACGTGGAATACCTAAACTTTTAAGTTTGTACAATTTTTTACTTTTAAAACAAACATACGCAGATTCTTGAACAATATGTTCACATAGAATATCGACGTATAAGTACGCTAAAGCCGTAGATAGGTAGAAAGTCCCTCGGCGTGAGAATACGCCGACGCCACTCAAAATGCCAATATCCGAAATGTTAGGGAAAGGAAAACAGAAATAGAAGAAATACATACAATTTTATTTCTCTTGTACTTTCACTGAAAGTATTAAACGCTTCGCAACATGCATCCAATCTATTTTTATTATAACATTAGTTTATTATAACTCAAGAAACAAACTTTAGAAAATATATATTTATACAATATATAATTTTTTATTTTTTGCTTGAGATTTATCTTTTGAAGTATTTATATGAAATTGGGAATCACCCTATACATGTATTTCTTTGCGAAACAACAATCTAACTCATCGTTAAATTGTTATTCCTAACAGATACTAAAATGTGACGGATTTCGATGCAGAGATGGCCATTGCATAATAAACGAATGGGTCTGCGACAATGTTCTGGATTGTCCTGATAACAGCGATGAAATAAATTGCGGTAATTTTAGTTTATGCAATCGTTTCACGGCTATGTAACGTCATCAGTTTTACATTAGTCAATTTTGCGATCGATATTTTGATTTACATTTTGTAGGAATCAACGCGATGCCTGCCAACGAATGTAACAACGAAATCGATCGATACTTGTGCAAAAATCAAAGATGCATCTCTTTGAACGCAACTTGTAATGAGAAGGACGACTGTGGCGATAATTCGGACGAAAATGTCGAGGAATGTAAGAAGGGTACGTATGCACCCGAGATGTGATATAAATAACCGAAGCGACGATTTTCTTATAATAATTACATTTCTAACTATTTCAAATTCCAGCTGACATATCGTGCAAAGAAACAGCAAAATGCGACCACAATTGCAGGAAAACACCAGAAGGTGCTCAATGTTCGTGTAAATCCGGTTACAAATTAGTGGACAATCGAACATGCACAGGTAAAACTTTGAAACGAAAGATTTAATTAATTTACGAAGAAAATATTGATTAATGTTTAAAATTTGCTTGCCATATTTCAGATGTGGACGAGTGTGAAAATTACGGCATATGTGATCAGAAATGCATGAACACTGCTGGGTCCTACATATGTTCATGTCAATCTGGTTACACCTTCCATGAAGATAAAAACTTTTGTAAAGCCGAAGGTATTCCATTTCTTACAGTTACATACTCATTCTTTAAATAATAAAAATTCAACATTGAGAAAATTACAGTCCCCCGAAAACACAATGTTTCAAAATGATGTGTGCAGATTTAATTACAAACAATCATGTTTTAATAAACACATATCTGAGACAGTTGTTTCACATATATTCAATTTCTTCATTAATAACTTTATTAAAAAGGTGTGGCCCGCCAGAAATTGAACATAATTATTGTATTTTGTGAGACTTTAAAGATGTTTATGTTTCCAATTGAATGTCGACAGGTGGTGAAGCATTGATGGTGTTTTCAATAAAATCAGAAATCCGTGCGATCTACTTAGATTCTGAAGTATACGACTCAGTAACTCGAAATTTACAACATGCCGTGGCAGTCTCCTTAGATGCAAATTACGTATACTGGTCCGACATTAAAGATGGAGACGAAGCAATATTTAGGAGTTTGGAAGATGGTTCTAATCAAGAAATCATTGTTACGACAGGTAAATTATATATGTATATACGCACTTAACCCTTCGTGGTCACACGGGGTGTATCGCACCCCAAGAGCAATTTTCGAGTTAAAACGTCGCGCCTTTACGACTTCGAAAGGAGATTAATCGCAAAAAATATAAAAAAAAAATAAAAAATCGCTTTTTCCCCACAACCGTGGAAAATCGTTCATTTTCAACTACAAACTTTATCATATCAAAATTTATATTTCTAAGAAAAAACTATTAGACTATGATTGTATAAGTATTATGAATGCACAATTATCACTGAAAAGTTAAAAGATTAAAAAATACGAAAATGGTAACTCAAAAAATGACGCTGGGGTGCGGTGAACCCCATGTGACCAATTTGTGATTATAAGGTGTGACCACGGAGGGTTAATTACTATAATCAACATTCCATTAATTCTTTTTTTTAGCTACAATTGACACCACTATTATACGAAGTAGATTGTAGTATTCATTTGTTCAACATTGTTAGACAGATATTACATGTTTTATATTTTGAAGGTTTAAACAGTCCCGATGAGATAGCAGTGGATTGGGTAACAGGCAATATATATTTCACCGACAGTGGTTATATGCATATTGGAGTTTGTAATAAAGATGGTACTTATTGTACCATTATAATTAAAGATCGAAATGGGAAGCCAAGGGGCCTTGCTCTGTTACCATCGAGCGGGTGAGTAAAGCATGACGAACGAAATAGACCGAAGGAAAATTAATTTCCTATTTCTAAATCACTGATAAATTCTCCAATATTTCTAAAAGTTGGAAATATTTTTCATTCCACAATATTTTAATCATTATTCCATGATCTCAATTTTACTTAATACTTTATAACATATAATTAAAATATACACAATCTCAAGTAACATTAACCCTTTTGGTACGGCGTACATTTCCGCGAAAGTGCTTTTAACTAAATTTGTTTGTTTAAACTATCGGAGATGCCGATTAAAGTCGGTGCTAGGAACGACGGCTCGTTCCGTGCCGCCAGATATATTCGGCACTCTTCCACACAGGTCATCAGATGGCTGCCGGATATATCCGGCGCTCGTACCGAAAGGGTTAAAAATCAACACGAATAACAGCATTATGTATTTTTAGTATAATGTATTGGACTGAATGGGGCTTGAATGCGCGTATATTAATGGGAGGAATGGATGGAAAAAATAGCAGAGCATTGATTACAGAAAACTTAGAATGGCCAAACAGTTTGTCTATTGATTACGCAAACAATAGATTGTACTGGGTAGATAGCAAATTGAAAGTAATCGAATCGATACGATTAGATGGTTCAGACCGCAGGGTATGCGCTTCTCTACAATAATTATTGAAATAATGATCTTACACGTTGATGGACTATTTTTCCATTTTTATCTTGTATCTTTTCAGACTATATTACATGGAATAGCAAAGAAACCCTTTTCAGTAGCAGTCTTCGAAAATAAGTTATACTGGAGCGACTGGATATCCAATACGATACAGTCATGCGATAAATTCACTGGAAAGGATTGGAAAATTTTGGCACACGCAAATAACACCATTTACGGGATACATATATATCATTCCATTTTGAAACCCAAGGTAGATTTCATATTTTTTTACTAGAGTCTATTTAATTCTCCTGTTTCGTAGTAAAATTAAATTGTTACAATATAATAACAGATTCCTGACCCATGCAATTCAAATCCTTGTTCGCAATTGTGTCTACTAAATTCAGAGAATGGGTATACATGTGCTTGCACAGTAGACAAAGAATTGAATGCAGATCAACATACGTGCCGCGGTAAGTACTAACACTATTCTGTCTTAGCACTATATCTTCAAAAGATTCAAATATTCTCTTTCTAATTTGGATTCCATAAAAGAATATAGGTAAAGTACAATTAAATTAATTTCCCGAATTAACTGAACGTGTTGAAAAATTTCAGCAATCAAGAAGAGGATGCATCTTATTATCGCAGCAGGAAATACATTCATAGACTATTATCACGAATTGCTGGGAAAACCAAAATTCATACCGAGTATTACACTAAAGCATGTTACCGAAGTTACTTACAACCCTCTTACAGGTAGAATTTTAATAATTAATTGTTATAAAACTGTTGTCGAAGCTACTCACTATTGTGTGAAACGTGACGTCACTTTAATTTTATAGCACCTTCGGTATTGAAGTATTGATTCAGTATATTTTATTAAATGTTTCTCTTAATACTGTATAAAAATCGGCACAGGTGGTCTGCTTGCGAGTGATCAACGGGCGGAAGAAATTTTCAACTTCGACAAGAACACTGGAGACGTGAAACCCGTGATGTCTATTCAGAATAAAGTATTGGGAGGGATAGATTTTGATTACATCGGGAACAATTTATATTTCTCGGATATGATACACGATACTATAGAAGTTCATAGCTTGAGTACCAACGAGAAAACAGTATTTTACTTCCAAGAGGAGCCTCGTGATATTGCTCTAGTGCCAGAAGAAGGGTAATAATTTTCAGAATAATCTTTAAAGAGCCAATTAGTCTGTAAATTACAGTTTCGAGTAAAATACATAAGCCTTTCGTTGGCAATCAATATTGTACTAATGATAATGTTGCAGCATAATGTTCGTCGTTTTCCGCAAGAATGACAAGTACCGCATAGATTTAGTGAATATGAACGGACTCGGCCGTAGAGTACCAATTGAAGGGGAAAAGAACTCATTGCTTGGACCAGAGGTATCGTTGTGTTACGACAAAGATCTAAAGCAACTGTTTTGGAGTGATCAAGGCACTGGTCGTATTGGAATTACCACGATCAATGGTGTGTATTCATAAAACGATGAAGTATGTTCTAAGGTGGCTGGTAAACATGCTAATTATTCTGTTTCTTAAGATTTCGGGACCCATATCTTCCGCACTGGATTGACAGAACCCGTAAGTCTTGCTGTTCTCGGTGACCATGTCTTTTGGACTCAGTACCAGTCGGACCAGTTGTTCTGGACTAGTAAGAGTAGCACGCAACATTACCAGAAGCGCATTGCATTACGTGAGTTCGCCAAAACGAATATACGAATATATAGAAATGAAGAGAATTCGGAAATTGTTTGCAGCGATTCGTAACGAAGTAATTCTTTTCCGTCAGGCACGCCACGAGAATTGGAAAGATTGCAGCTAGTAGGTATACACGGAACGTACGTAAACGAGCACGAATGTCACAGAAACAATGGGAACTGTTCTCACGTATGCCTGGTATCTAATCTTCGTTCGCACGTAAGTCTAAACCTCTCTGATTCATATTAGATCTTTGGTCACGCTCAGGCACCTTGAGCATGCAATATTTTACTTGACTCTTAGAAACAGGGAGATCTCTTTCCCTAATTTATTGTGCACAGTTTAAAGTATAAACTACCTAGCGCGAATTTTAAGAAACACTAAAAACTTTATTGAATAGTATATTTCACAATGTGATCGTTTTTTCGATTTTTGGATATAACTGACTAAGGATATGAGATAACACAACTTGAAATATAAGATGTGTTCAGTTTTATACCCTGTATCACACTACCGGAAGAAAGCTTTTCGAAGACTTTAGTTTATAAAGAAAATAAGTTTCTTAACATTATGAATTGTATAATGCAAATAACAGATTAGAGGAATGATATTCATAAATCTTTTGTATAAAATGAGTTTGGGCTATTTTGTATTGTTATAAAGTTATATTCGAAAAACGTGAAAACGCGAGAACTTTGGGGGATGGAATACTTATAAGTTATGCAGGAAGCTGCCAACCCTCAATGATCTGAAACTGAGAAAATTTAGTTCGAAGATTTTAATTGTCAAAGAAGAGTAGCTTTATTTCTATTGGGTATATTTTATTTCTTCTTATTGTTTTACACTGCTTTTTAATTGGTTATTTAATAGTGAGTAGTATAATTAATATTATTTTAAATTTTCTGTACTTTTTGATTTTTAAGTCTAAAATGGAATTTAAGCCTATAGCTTGATAGTTCTATGGATTGCTAATTTTTTGCAAAATAAAGATCACAAAATTATGGGATCCGTACTCCGTAAAAACTAATTTTTTGTTAATTTGAGGGTGGATAGTTTTCTGCATAACTAGGCCCAATTTGTTCTGCATAACTAGGCACAAAGTTGTATGAAAATCGGAATCTTCAGGGTGGATGCTTTCCCTTGTTAAATGCAAGATTTTTATCCATTACCCTATTAGAATTACAAACTTTATATCCATTTTTATACTGTTCCCACTTAACTTTGCATTTGACGCCCCTTGTCGAGAATTTTCTAAAATCATAATGTAAAATTCTGGAATTATTTCTAAAATTGTAGAATATTTAATTCCTTTTAGTTTATACTTTAGTTCTAACATTGTAGAATATTCTAAATTTGCATACACGACAAAAAGCGGTTCGCAAAATTTCGACCTAACAATTCGAGTCTATAAATGAATCACGATCTGAAAACCTTCCCACAGGGAAGGTTAACTCTTATTCTCAATTCTTATGTAAATTTTCAGATATGCGCGTGTCCGCCCGATATGATGCTGAATGCAGATAACCGAACGTGCAGTGCTCAAACCGCGTGCGAACCGGGCGAAATAAAATGCAGTGAACACGATATATGCATAAAATTACATCAGAGGTACATTATTAAAATTATTATAAATTAACCATTTCACTGTTTAGTCTGCACTACGTCCAGGCACGACGGAAAATGATAAACCGTTTTAATTTCTAGAATGTTTGTCTGTGAGCATAGGTAATTTAAATAATTAAAAGAATAAACACTCTTCAATTCCGTCATTTTTTGCAAACAGCGAAAGGGTTAACTCTCTAATTCCTCAGGAAACTACAGTATTTCGTTATAATTTCAGATGCGATGGCGTGCCAGACTGCCCTAACGGAGAAGACGAATCAAGCGTATGCGATGAACTTCGCCCGTCGAAGTGTAAAAAGGCCACTCAATTCGCATGTAAAACCGGCGAATGTATAAGCAAGACGAAACGTTGTAATTCCCACTACGACTGTCCAGATCGATCGGACGAGGAGGGCTGCGATAAGAAAGAATGCAACTCTAGTAAATCAACACATTTACTAAATCTTATTTACAATGTCTTTATTGTGTACAACAATAAGACCGTTTGAATTTAACAGAAAGTTATATTAGACATTATATACTGTGTATATAAGCGAACGATAATGTAGATCCGATCGAGGATGAAACTATTATTCGATAGTAATGCTTGTAGTTATAATAACTATAAGCTCGAACACTACCTCATTCAATAAATTCACATTGTTTAAAACCAGTGTTGTTGTGCTTGAATAATTGCGACACGTGAATAGAATTACGATTGAACTTGTAGCCGAAGGCTATTTCGTTAAAATACTTCATACGTAAAAATATATGTAGATATTTGAGAATTACTTGATCTTGAATTAGAGTAGAATAAAATTGAATTTCTTCGTATCCTTACTACTTTTCGATTTTTTATTCTTTCCAAGCTTTATTTCAAAGAGATAAATTTCAAAATTCAGATAATAGAAGTAGTTGACTATTTTATTAAAATTATATTTAAAGTTTCTGTCCGGTTCGTATACCCAATTTATTTCTCGCGATAAGGAACGCGAAATTCGTATAACCGAACGGATAATACTACTGTCACGAAGCATCCACATCGGAAAACGATGTTCGATGTCGTACTAGCCTGAATAAATCTTCAACGATGCTTAAGAAACCAACCGATCATTCACCGTGCCTCTAATATCTTTCAGATGAGTTTGAATGTCACGAAGGAGCTTGCATATCAAAATATCAAGTGTGCGACGGACATTACGACTGTAGCGATGCTTCTGATGAAAGTAATTGCGGTAAGCATACGTGCGGTACTGAGAATTTCGCGTGCGACAATGGAATGTGTATCCCTGAAACATGGGTATGCGATGGCGAGGTAAGTCCATAATTTTTATTAACGCAACATCACTATTACGGAACAACTTGACGCATTTACATTTTTGAGAAATAAATTGCATGGTATCAGGGGGACATTTAACGCAATAATTGATTTTCTAAATAGAATATCCGGGATCTTATTTCAGAAGGAAGACAAGTATCTAAAAAGTGTCATAACATATTGTGTCTAATGGTAACAGTTGTCACGAGACTGATAAACCAAGTATTATTAATTTTTTATTAATTATAGTCAACGAGCTGATGCGTAAAAATCGGTAACTCACTGTGAATTTTGAAAAATAAAAAAATTCCCTTGCAATTTAAATTCGCGAAGTTGGATGACTCGCTCTATACAGGGTGGATAAAAAATGATGGACACCGCTTTCAAGGATGAATCTACAAAATTTCAGAATCGGTGGAGATTTGTAAAAAAAATCTTGCCGCAAAATTGTTTATAAGATTGAAAATTAAACGCGTGCTTTTCATTGTTTTTTTCTTTTTACCGCGGTGACATTTTTGGACCTGAGGTTTAGTTGAAATCGGTGGAGCCCTTGTGAGGGAAAAATATTAATTATTTGCCTCGAAACAGCTTTCGAATTTTGTGTCTTATTGAGCAGAACGCGTTGGTGTAAAGAAAACTTTAACATTAATCTGAAAGCGGTGTCCATCACTTTTTATCCACCCTATACAGTTACCTAGTTAAAAAGCATATGTACATTCAAGTATAGAATGCAATCTTTTAATTTTTTATTCCAATTCAGGCGGACTGTACAGATAGTTCCGACGAGAGCAGTAGTTGCCAAAAAAGAGCTTGCCCGTCCGAAATGTTTACGTGTCGCAGTGGTCGTTGCATAGACTCGGTATTAAAGTGCAACACAGTCGATGACTGCGATGATAACAGCGACGAGCAATATTGCACGGAAATAGGCCACGGTAATTCTGTCAACTGCACTGCAGATGAATACAAATGCTATAATGTAGAATTGTGCCTTCCAAAAAGTGTAAGGTGAGCCATTTTTGATAATTTTCTTTTTCGTCCACTCATCTTGCTGTTTGCTTTAATAACGACATTACGAAGTCTACTTGTTTCTTCTCTTCTTCCTTTCCCTTTTTTTTTTAATCAATTTTATTACGCAGGTGTAATGGCGTACCGGATTGCCCAAAGTTCGATGACGAACGTAATTGCGTTCGATGCCAAAAGGGACAGTACGCTTGCGACAATCAGAATTGCATCGATGAGGCCTGGGTGTGCGATAGGTCCGACGACTGCGGCGACGGATCTGATGAGAGAGATTGCGACGGGGTTAAATTGGAGAGGTTCAGCACTATCTCTAAGTGCAAAGAATTCAAATGTTCTAATGGAGTCTGCCTCCCCTTTGAGAAAGTATGCGACGGAATATCGGATTGTTTGGACCGAAGCGACGAATCTGGAAAATGCGGTACGCACCGTAACGTCATAAATAAATGTATATTCTGTTACATTAGAACCTCCATTACCCAAATTAATGTGGAGACATGATTACTCCTGAGAAATGAACACTCATTTTTCTGTTGTTCATTATTCTATGTTTTATATAAAATAGCACATATACATAACGTGTTTAAAAAAAAATGTTTCAGGGCTTATATTGGGTGGAATGTACCTGGTAGATGATAATTCTTAGCACACTGAATCAAAATATCTTACAAGGGAATTATATTACGCTTTTTTTTGCTGCCCAAATTCACTCTAAGGGGTGAAATTGGCTCCCGAAAATCCGGCTATTTTCAGATTTTTGTGATAACTCGCGAACTGTATGAGATAGAAAAAAAATTCAGACAAAAGTTACTTCTTTTAATTAGGATTATGACTTGGTAAAAGTGATACGTGAGAATTATAACACAAAATTGAAAAATAGCCGGATTTTTAGGGGTGAATTTCACACCCTTAGAGTGATTTTAAGCAACAAAAAAATTGCGCAATACATTCCTATATATCCTCGTATATATCTTCATGATTTTTTGAATTTCCGGGTTGGGAATTTTCCCTTGTTAGTATATATGTATATGTCGAAAACTACCGAAGGGGTATTACCGAATTTGATGAGTAATATCTAGCGTATAGGTCCCGAACCCATTTTTAATACCTAGCATAAATTACATAAATAAAAAGACAATAGAAAGAAACGATTTTTCTAAAGATTAATGTATCATAATTTCGATATTATAATATCGTTTACGTCCTACTTATTTTTTCCACCAAATTAATGATGTTACCATAAGATTATAACACATATGTATTTGAAATACTTTTGTAGCAATCTCGTGTACAAAAGAAAATTTCTGCGAAAACATCTGCCACAAGTCACCCTCGGGTCCCGTGTGCGGTTGTCGAAAAGGATTTCAATTGAGCAGCGACTTAAAATCGTGCGAGGATATAAATGAATGCGAAAACAGCGTCTGTTCCCAAGCTTGTCACAACACCGACGGATCGTTCACTTGCTCTTGTTACGAGGGATACGTGCTCCGAAGTGATAAAATTTCTTGTAAAGTGGCGGGTACGAAATGCATATTTTTTTAATCTTCCATAGTTCTCATTCGACATCAGCACATTCGAATAAAGGAGGGAATTAAATGATTAATGATTACCCATTTTTTATTACGAAATATGATGATAGGGCCACAAATGGAAATAATCACGGTTGCTGGAAATGAAATTAGGAAGCTGAAACCAAGCTTAAGTTCCATTGAAATGCTCTATGAAGATTTCAACTCTGATATAACTGGCATTGACGTAAACGCCAACGAGGGAGCTATCTATTGGAGCAGTGGTAAGTCCACACTTGAAAATTATTCAGGAGACAGAGTTGGGCAAAATGTAATCCAATTACAAATTACGATTAAAATGTAATTGTGTATTTGATTACACATTATTTTCTGTAATCGTTAATATTTAGGTAGTTGACAAAATTGTGGTCAACTACCTAAATTAGGAAACAATCCAGCGATGGATACTGTAGCGTAATTATCCAAAGTATCGTAAAAGAATAGGAGTAAACTACGCATACACTATTGTAATTAATGTTGTCAAATATTTTTCTAATAACCGCTTCTCACAAAGGTTCCATCAAAGTTTGATAAGTTCCCTTGCTTGTTGTTCCAAAATGAGACTTAAACTTCAATTAATTCACATGCATGAATACATCTTGAATTTGGTCCCATCACTAATAATACACTACTAAATGAAAATATGATTTCCCTCAGATATCTTAGGTATGATAAGTAAAATACATATAGAGAGCAAAACACGAAAGACTGTTACTGGCCTTGGGAGACCAGAAGCTCTAGCTGTTGATTGGATCACCGATAATGTGTACTTTAACGACAATGATCATGCAAGCAGCATTAAGGTATTACATTTTTATTAATCGCTTCACACAAAGTTAACATCCAACCAAGCGTATTCTGAGAAAGGCTTTCTGCTTAAAGGTATGCAATCTAGAGCAGCAGAAGTGCGCTGAAGTGGTTTCAATTGAGAAACGAAATATAGCCATGTCCATTGTTGTCGATCCAAAACAAGGGTATGATTCAACTTTAGAATTACTTTAAGCTATTTTTTCGTATTTCATTTATGAATACCTTGTAATCATAAAAAATCATAATGCAGCTGGCTATTTTGGAGTCAAACCAGCTGGATACATTACGATATACCGGCGGGAAAAATATATCGGTCTACTACAACAGGTTCTAACGCGACACCAATCGTTCATCGTAATATTGGCATTGTCAGTGCATTGGCGATTGATTACGCGAGGTCTAGATTATACTGGGCGGACACTTTCTTAAAAACTATCGAGTCTTCAAACTTTGACGGTTCTCATCGTGCAATATTTTTGAAAACGGATGTAAGTATTTGTGCACAGTATACGCGAGGAAAATATTGTTTCAAATATTCCCCTTTTACCCGTATGCCTGATGCTTTAGATCCATTATGCTCCGAGTATGAACATATACGAAGATAATTTGTATTGGTTGATGGATACGACTGGCACCATAAAAAAATGCAAATTATATGGCGACAGATCGTGTACAGCGGTCTCTATTGGTACCTCCAACATCGACAAACACTTTACAATCATGCACACCTCGAGGCAACCTATTGGTAGGTACATAAAGGACTAATCGTGGCGAATCGGCATTAGAAGCAGGGACGAAATGTTTTTTCGTTTCGTTCCGGTTCAGCTCCAATAATAATAATTTCGTTTCGGTTAATATCGTTCCTGCTGAAAAATATTTCGTTTCCATCGGAACGAAAAAGAAATTTTGTTTCGAACCGGTTATTTCATTTATAAAAAAAACTCGTATAAACTTATTTTAACAATTTTATTGCCTTTGGTACTTATATTGTAAAATATTACACGTTCTAGTTATGTATTATAGAATATTATATATTATGTCTTAAGAAAAAAATTTAGAGTTTTGATGCTTTCTTTGCAAGCCGTGCCCACGAGGGCAAGACTCCCAACGCCTCTCCCAGCACCGCAGTCAGCCCTATCAGGGGTCTGAACCGACACGAGACATGATGAAAATAAGGGGCGCGCTCAATTTAAATTTTTTAACCTGAAGTGTACAGAACGTTATTAGTCGGAATTTTTATTTCGGTTATATCGTTTTCACTCCTCCAACAGAGTTAAGAATTTCGTTTCGTTTCTGTTTCGGTTCCGAAAAAATATTTCGTTCTTTTCGTTTATCGTTTTCGTTTCTGTTCCATTCCGCGTCCCTGATTAGAAGTAATGTGAAAAAAGGTCAAGGTACGCTTTTCCTTCTTGAACAAGTTGATTTGTGTCTTATTTTCATTGAGCAGCGAAAAACACTTGTGAGGACCATAAATGCGAGCACATGTGTATAGTGGAAAACAACAGTCCGAAGTGTATTTGCCAAACTAGACATCCGCAGAACTCCGAAGGCACTTGTGTGCAAGACACGCATCCGAAATTTCAATTTAATACGACCACAGCTTATCGAAGAGGCGAGGACATTCGTCGCCCAAGTGGAGCATTAATTGGAACTATTGTAATGATAGTACTTTGCATCGTAATTATATCGGGGTATTTATACTATCAAAAGATCAGACCAGCATTTTCGACAAAATATAATCTCAGGTAAATTGGTAAACTATTTTCATAATTTATACAAACTGCTGTACTTGTAGAATTTTTTACGAATTTTTTCCCCCGTTTATAGTATGCGTTTTGAAAATCCATCATACGATCGACGAAGTGAAATTGCGGTTCTCGATTGCATAGCCGGTTTACCTCCAGGGGAACACGAGTACACGAATCCAGTGACTAACATGCCGAAGGTAATGTAATTATGTTGTGTTGAGTTATAGAAATCATACGTTAACTAGTAAAATACCCCCGCGCTTCGCTTCGGGCCTAAGAGTCTCTTAGTAAGAGATACAGTAAAGTCTCGTTACGGGCTCGGTTTGGTGTATACGATCCGGTCTTTTCGCTATCCCCACTACTTCTGTCTCACTCTTGTCCGGCGAAGGCGAGAGCGAGCGAAGGCACTGAAAGCGAGCGAGGACAGTACGAGACAGGCGACGCGTTGATGTTTTGTCTCGCTCTGTCTTTCGGACGCCGTGACACTCCGTCCCTTGCGTGCGCGACGGGCGTGCGCGATGGCCACAAGCGCTTACGGTGAGCACGGGACCGCTTTGCAAAATCTTGACGCAGGCCCGACTCGAGTCTTTTTTGCGCCCTAAGCGAACTTGTCAAATTGCGCCCTTTATTATAATACATTTATTTGAGATTATTTACGACTTTACTCTGCAAAATTAGGCTACTGCTAGGGCGTAAGGTTGATAAGAGGCGCAAAATGGTATTTTCATTGTTGGCATTGTTGAAAATAAATTTTTAAATGAAATACTACAAATTGTATCTACAACGGTTTTAAACTACGAGTAAAAATTAAAAATAAGAACGTGAAAAAGCTCAATTAAATGTATTATAATAAAGGGCACAATTTGACAAGTTCGTCTAGAGCGCAAAAAAGATTTGAGCCGGGCCTGCGTCAAGATTTGGCGAAACGGTTCTCGTGCCCACCGTAAGCGCTTGCCACCAAGCGCACACCCGCCGCGCACGCAAAGCGTTCCATCTCGCCCCCCCCCCCCCCCTTCAGCCAGAAAGAAGCGAAAAACTCACACTCGGAATTAGGGCTCCCTTCTTCGCGATACGGGCTCAACGCCGGTCCCGACCAGCGAGCGGCTAACGAGACTTTACTGTATTGAGAGACTTCAAGAAAACACATTTCACCCATTTTCACCCCCCTTTGAGCATGCAATTTCCAAAAATCGTTTCTTAATGGGTACCTGCGGATCCTCGGCCACTTATTCCCGCCGCGGTGCTATTTAGCAAGCAAGAAGCGCTCGTCCGGTCGCCGCCTGGCGGTCGCGTCGCGAACTACTATTATTTAAAAATCATTATTTAAAAAAATAAAAACGTTAGAACCTTCTGATATTTACTGAGAAACCGCATTTCAAAGTATGCAAATTCAATTTTATATAATAGTATAGATATAGATATAGATTATACTTTTTTATCTTTTCAGAACGAGAAAGTAACAGAAAAAAACGAGAAATCGATTGCAAATAATAAACATGCCGACCAATTGGACGAGGAATTTGAAGAATCGGGATACAAGCTTAGCACTCGCTTAATATAACAAAACATAATTTAAACTATCGAAGTAAAATGCCATTCGCCTAGGAAATTAAAAATACAAATTTAATTGTAAATAATTATTTATATAGTACGATGTACTATGCAATACTATGTACACTTTTGCGATGAGAGAGATTATACACGATATTTATTTCCAAGTAATAAATAAGAATTAAGTTTGCAAATGAATATATTCTTTCGAGTGATATGGATATACATTTCCCTTTTGTAAAGTAACCGATAGTGTGATTTATCTTCGTGTTAATCCATGATTAGATTATTATAAAATTTACATTGCGATATATTTTATTAACATCATTATGTAAATAAGTAAATTACCAAGAATCTCAATTATTTAATACATCACTTCCATATTTTCCAATTGCATTATTATTTACAATTATATAAATACCTCTTGCGTTAACTAATAAGGTAAGGACTATCGATAGCACCAAATCCTGCTGCTATACCAACTTCGTTTTCAGATGATGGCTTACTTCTCAAAATATGACCCACCTCTTCGTTATATATGATATTTTCTTGGTCTCTGTGAAAGAGAATAATTCGTTTCAATGTAATGTATTTTAAAACGTGAAGGGCAAAAGAAGTATATTCAATTAATTACCCAATGACAACGCCATAAACACCAAGCTCTGATACAATATCAGAAAAATAAGGGCTGTGGTTTTCGAATGGCTCGTTCTGTGCACGTACAATATAATTCTTTTGTACTGGAGGATAAAGACGATCCATGAGTATCCAAGCTGTTCTTTCCTCTGAACTTTTCACAGACTCTAAATGCTGCTTTATATCGTCATTGTAAATATTGTTTCCGCCTCCTTCCCGTTGTGGTTTCAGGACATATCGTTTCGGTTCTGACATAGCCTTTTCGATTATTGCGTCCCCTTCATCGTTCTGTTTTTACCAAATATTTTTGAATCGTTATATACTATTGTTAGAAGATACAGCAAATATTTTAATAAACTTATTCTATAAGTACCATACAAGTTTATTGCTATTTATACAATATATTATTTTCTACACTTACGAATTCCAGTGAATAAAGCCCAGCAAAAACTTCTTGAATTCGTTTTATCGCATCATCTTCTTTCAAAAACATATTCAATGCATTTGGATATGCTAGGGATTGTTGTACCTAGAGACAAAGAATTATCTTGTTTATTATGTGTGTATGTATGTACCTACAGGGTTATCCACTTAAGGGCTCATTCTGGTAATCACGCCGCAAAATTCGGCAACATTCAGGTTTTTTCTGTCAGTGAATGCAATGAATAACAATGTCAAACTTCTTTTTCCTTTATCAACCTACTTATAATGTGTACGGAACAATTTTTTAACTACACTTTTAATTGTGTTTTTTCAATGTTATCCGGAGTTAAAAATCGCGCCTTTGAAAATACGCCGGGAGTGATTTCAGCTCACAGACTCATCTGAAACAAAAAAACCAAACTGATTCTTAATCATTATGAGTACCGCTATCGCAGGTGCCAGAATTAGCCACGTAAGTCAAAATTTAACAAAATTGCGCGCACTCAAACTTTGAGTAAAAATGGAAAATTTCGATACTTGAAATTTAAATGCGCGCAATGTTATTAAATTTTTACTTACGTGGCTAATTCTGGCACCTGCGATAGCGGTATTCATAATGATTAAGAACCAGTTTGGTTTTTTTGTTTCAGATGAGTCTGTGAGCTGAAATCACTCCCGGCGTATTTTCAAAGGCCCGATTTTTAAGTCCAGATAACATCGAAAAAACACAATTAAAAGTGTAGTTAAAAAATTATTCCGTATACATTATAAGTAACCTAATAAATGAAAAAAATGTTTGACATTGTTATTCATTGCATTCAATGAGAAAAAACCCTGAATTTTGCGGCGTGATTGCCAGAATGATCAGTCCCTGTCCTAAAGAAGAAATTGGATTTTGAATGTACCAACGACTTGCGCAGAGCTTTTGCGTCATTTTCCCCTGAACCTGAGGACATATGTCGAGGCAATGGTCTGAAGAAGGCCACGCAAGGCATCTGCTTTCGCGCGTGCGTTCAGAGTTAAGTGGATAACTCTGTATGTATTTATTAATGACTCCCTTTTTGCATATTCCTATCCTAAGCTATTTACTCTTCTTTCACACTTGCCTTTCATTCTTGTCCTTTCCTTTTCCTCTCTACCCTGTTTCTTATTTCTTATCCTACCCTTATTTTATTTACTTATCAGACTCTCCTACTCTTCAAACATTCCTTCTTTCATGCTTCCCCTCCACTCCTACTTCCCTTCAACCTTCCTCACTCCTCCGATTCTTTCCAATATTAGTTTTATCCACACTTGCCCTTCTTCTAATATCTGTCGTATCTTCTCCTGTCTTTCTCTGCCCCCTCTTCCTCTCCACCGCACGTTTCCGATACGTGCTCCTATGTTTCCTCTTCTCCACCACATACCCTACACACCCTTTCTTCATCTTCTTCCCAGTATCTTGTTTCTCTCAATTCATTCCCCACCCTCCATCTCTCTTCTTTCCACCTTCTCCTTAAATATTTTGATATTCCGCCCACTCTTACTTCCCTGTACTATTTATTGTACTTGACCTTCCTAGTCCTCTCTTCATTTTCTTTTTCCTGCTTTTCTATATCTTTTCTTTCTACTTCCCTCCACTCCATTTTCCCTTCTCTCCTTTCTGTCTCTCTCCGCTATCTTCAGATCCCATCCCCTTTCCTCGAAGTACTTCTTTCTGCCTTCTTCCCATTTTGACGATCCTCCTCCTTTACTTCTTCCCAAGTCCCCCCTTTTTCCTTTCGTAACCTCTCTTCGAAACTCCATGCCCTTTTTGCTGCCCTAGTTCCTATCCTAGCTTCTCTTAACTTCATCCCTAATTATACACCCTGGCGTCCTCCAATCCACCCCCATCGTCAATCTTATAAATCTCTCCGGCGTCCTCTCTATCTTCTCCCTTTCTTCCCAAACCAAACTCTCCACTCCGTAGGACATTACTTTCCGATTCTCCTCCAAACATCCTCTTTCCCATTAACCACACTTGTCTCATTACCCCCTGCCTTCTTTACATTCTCCTCCACGCGTGCTTCCATCCCTCCATTGCTTTTCAACCTAAATTCCAGGTGTAGCATGCAGAAAAGGAAGCGTTGAGAAACGCTAACCATCGAGAAGTTTCGCGAACCCGCTTGTAGGCTGCCCGAGTGCAGAGACGTGCGGGCGCGGAACCGCGGCTCACGAGGCCCGCGCTTGACGACGCGTCTGTTGATTTCTGCGGCTGCGGATAGCAATGATTGAGTATAAATTAAAGGCCCGCAGAGGCATTTCCTGCTTCGCTGTTCCGAGAGAGAGGACGAGGTACGACCAACGGCCGCTCTCGGACAGCTTAGGGACTCCGGCAGGAGAGTTCGGCGATAATACCTGAACGCCTATCGAGAGAGTACAGAGCATTTCATTAGAAAAGAGAGGAGAGTACGAGAGAATATTCCTGGACGCCCGTTCGATATGGAGGTTTCGGCGACAATACCTGGACGCCAATCGAATGGGAGAGTACAGAGGAACTCCTGGACGCCTCGTTAAAATAGAGAGGAGAGTACGGGAGAATATTCCTGGACGCCCGTTCAGTATGGAGAGTTCGGCGACAATACCTGGACGCCAACCGAACGGGAGAGTACAGAGTAACTCCTGGACGCCTCAGTAGAGTAGAGTCGCGAAAGTACAAAGCCCTTTCTTAAATACCCGATAGTTGAGAGAGAAGAATACGGAAGGATATTCCTGGACGCCTGTTCAATATAGAGAGTTCAGCGACAATACCTGGACGCCAATCGAATGGGAGAGTACAGAGTAACTCCTGGTCGCCTCATTAGATTAAAGTTAAGTGCCGTCTGCACAATAGAATCTAGTAGAACTGTATAAACACAGCGAGACGCAATGTCTGTCTTCCGAAATTTGTAGCCCCGTCCTATCAACCAAATCATGTATTCCTACCTAATCCGAATAAACCTTGTCTGTCCAGCAATTATTCTAGTTCCTGTCAATCCTAAAGGCTACACAGGTACGTTATCTCGTTTACCTCTTCCACCATATTCCTCTTTCATTGCCATTATTCCTCACCTTTCCCGCCCCTGCTACTCTGAACCTCATAATTTTCGTATTTTCCGTGTTTACTGTTAATCTCTTTTTTCCGCTGTATCTTTCCAATTTTCTCAACATTGCCCTCATGTTTCTCTCATCATTCGCCAACAACACTACGTCGTCCACATATATTAGAACGCAAATCCTTCTCCCTGGTACCTTGACTCCACCTTGTTCCTCCTTACTTAACACTCCTTCCATATCTGCCGTCAAGATGTTAAATCGCAGTGGACTGACAATGAGTAGACACTAGGGCTCGGATTATTTGTCGAATTTTTCGGTATTCGAATATTTCAGTTGCTCAATTATTTGGCGAATATAATTCGAACATTTAAGTATTCGAATATTGATGTATTCGAATAGTATGGTGTGAAATGGGTCAAAATTAGTTTACTAGATTTCACGAAAAGTATTCGAATACATCAGTAGTTCGAATATTCAGTTCCTCAATTATTTGACGAATATAATTCGAATATCCATACTGATGTATTCGAACAGTATGGTGTGAATTATAAAACAGGTTCTTTAGGTTCATTTGTCAGGGTGACATCTTGTATAATAATTCAAGATTACTAATACATCAGTATTCGAATAGTATTCGAATAATAACATTTGAATACTGAAATATTCGAATATTAAATTATTCAAATAGTCCCAGCCCTGAACACCCCTGTCTTACTCCTCTCGCCGTCCAAAATTCTTCCCCCTCCTCCCTCCAAGTTTTACCTTGCTCTTCGTCTCTCTGTATATTTCCCCTACCCTCTCTCAAAATCACCCTGTCCACCGAATCAAACACTGCCCTAAAGTCTACGAACAGGGCTACCAGTCTTCCTCTGGGCTTTGCTAAATATCTATTTATCATGTAGTTTAGCAATACTTTGTTTATTATTGCTGAGTAGAAAAATATTGACGCTAATTCATACTTCACAGGCATACCTTTTTAGTACCAGCTAAATGATAGTGTATAGATGGACATTTTATTGCTCGGGAACGTTCTATTAATAATCTCACGGACCATTCTCGTTCCGTGGGATAAGCTTCAACTTCATAACCAGAACGGAAGTAGACCACGGAGACCACTTGATTTCCACTAAAAATATTTAAAGTAATTACTCCGTAAATATTTATTTAAACGTATCTAGAAAACTAGCAATTATTTGTTTATGTTCAGTACAATTCATCTCTGACCAAAATGTTTAATGCTTGAAACACTGAATGCATAGTAAGTGAAATAAAAAAGGAAACGTACGATAAGTAGATTAAAAATATAATTTCCAAACATTCCATCATGTACAACTATATATACGTACACTATTAATTCCTTGTCAGGTCCCAGTTTTGCGTCGGTTACTAAATCTGTTAAGCTCTTTCTAATTACCATAATATCAGGGTTGAGTTTTTGTATTTCAAATTCGTGAAATCTTTGATCGCATATGTTATAAGTAATATTTTCAACAACAAACAATATCACAGCCCTAAAATTGAAAATATTAATTATGCAAGAATAATTAGCCATGTATTTACTTCTACAATATAGTGGAGGCTAATTACTCTTTATTGTTGTATAGTTTCCATGCATGTGTTAAGCCTTTGCCGAGACCCGTAATAGGATTATTTTCTGGAATCTGAGAATTACTAAATGATTAAAAACTGAATGTTTTATGGAATATAAATGCAAATAAATAAAACAAACCTACATTTTCTAATTTGCTTGGGTGACCCAATTGTCGTAAGATGTACCTGAAAAAGATTTGTGCAATGGAGACAATATTTAAATATTGTGAAGTGAGGTAACAGTTTTATGATAAAAATTTACTTGTGATATTGAGAAATAATTGTCGCTATTCCTCCAAAACTGCTCGCGATAGTATTTAGCTCAACCTGTTTAATATGATTCTCATGTAACATGTAATCGGAACGAAGCAATCCAAGGCTTAAAGTCTATAAAAGAAGAATATTTACGTGATAAGTGCTCATAAAAATAAATGTATACAAGCTGAGCCACAAGATACAGAATATGTGAATATTTTACTTGGAATTTAAGACACAATTGAATGCACAGTAGAATCCCTCTTAACTGATCCCTACTAGGGCTGGGACTATTCGAATAATTTAATATTCGAATATTTTACAAGTATTCGAATGCTACGAATAAACTTCGAATATTTAAGTATTCGAATGTTATTATTCGAATACTGATGTATTCAAATAGTATGGTCTGAAGTCGGTCAAAATTAGCTTACAAGATTTCACTCTGACAAACAAACTTAAAGAACTTGATTTATAATTCACACAATATTATTCGAATACATCAATATTCGAATACTTAAATATTCGAATAGTATTCGAATACTTGAATTATATTCGCCAAATAATTGCGCAACTGAAGTATTCGAATATTTGAATACCGAAAAATTCGACAAATAGTCCCAACTCTAATCCCTACAGCACCAGACCTCTGGCCAGATAAACGAATGGCCAGTTACTTTGAAATTATATGCCAAATACATATTATACATAACAAAATATATACGATATTTTCACGTAAGAAATATACAGATTCTCCTATAACGTGTTCATGTGAACTGACTGTGATTCAAACGCAGTTAAAAAATTGTAGGATCTGTATTCATTTCTAGAATTTTTTGCCACGTTTCGTACACAGAGTATTAGATTTTAGATAGAACCTTAAAAAGTGATAAAAAAATTGGATTACAATGTTCGATTATAAGAAAAGAACTGTCGAGTTAAAATTTTTACACTTCCAGCTTTAATTAAGTCCGAAGAATATATTTATTCGTTCAATTAAAGTTTCCTCTATGATAAATGCTGTGAACCACCGATGAGCTACGTAACACGGAATGTATCAATTTTATCTTTCCACTGACCCTCTCAACGAGAATGTGGGAAAGTAAAGATGGACTGGATAAGGGGGAGTTTACTGTATATAACAATACTTAGGTATTCTGAAGAAGTGAATCAGGTGAACATAAGTTTCTCTCTCAAGATCACTTTTTTCAATGCTACCAAAGACCTCAATGGTTTCTTTTATTACAAGCATTTATTTAACTTCACTTGTGAGTTCGTTAGTTTGTTAGAGTGAAATCTTGTAAACTAATTTTGACCCACTTCCACATATCCGATCGACTTGAAACATTGCATACAACATTTTCACTAAAAAGTATAAAATAATTTATCGCAAGAAATTTTTTTAAAAAACAAGCTTTTGTTAAAATGTACTAAAACGGAAATAATTTTGATACCGACTTAAATGACTGCCTTAGAAGAAGTTCCTCATATAACTGAAAATAAAAGCGTCAGGCGTAAATATTGAATATTAAAAGTTATACAAAAACTAATCACTGAACAGCATGGCATAATTTTTTCTTGACTTTTAATCTAGTTAGATCTCAGTACAGACTTTAAATCGAGGAATTAGACTGCTCACAATCAAGTGAAAAAAACTCGTGCAACGAGGATGCTCTACGACAATGCATAAAATAATGTATCAAAATATGTAGAGCATTATAAATATTTATATAAAAAGGACATTTCAATATCTACGTCCCATGCCTTTATTTTAATTCATATGAAGGAATTCTTCCAAGGCATTTAGGCTGGTATCAAAATTATTTCTTCCCTTTTTAGTACATTTTAATAAAAACTTGTTTTGTAAAACAAGTTTTTTACTATAAATTATTTAAATTTTATTCACCATGTTAGTCCCTCTAAAACATCTAATTTACATACATCTTATCTGAAATTTCATATCCAAGAGACATATTCAGGCGTTCTATTTCTCGTAACTTACGCTGTAGAATAATAAATTTGTTATTAATATGTTACTTTACTTGACTATATCCTTCGTTATAAACCGTTTCATATATCTCGAACAATTTTGCTGTAAATGGATCAGCATGAATTGTACTAAAATAAAAAGAATATCATATAATAAATACACAGAAAAAATGAAACTTTTTAAACTTTGTATACCTTTTTAAACTCTTCGTAATAAAATCATTATCGTGAGCTGCCTTATGTATAAGTTCGTTTAATAATACTTGTATGTTCTTCGCCTTCTCAAAATTCTTTCTAGGAAAACTCGATGGTAGTAGAGTGAATGGTAAAATCTGCACTTGATTTTTATTATACGCTTCCTTCGATCGCATACTAACACCTACAAAAAAGGGGATAAAATTATACACAGAAATGTTAGAAAAAGCATTATTTACTTTCATCAATGGAAATTAATCGACAAGCTCTCGATCGAATTAAAAAATTTATAAACGAATACCATGCAAAAGTGCCCAATCCTTAGCCTTATCTATAACATTTTGTAACTCTTCGTTCGAAACTTGCATCTGAATGCAAGGTTGTAAATGCGGAATCTCCATTACTGTCAATTACTGTAAATACGTAACGAATTACACGGAACACCAAGCGGGAAATAACTTTACAACCGCGTTAACTGTCATTTAAAATGATTTTGATATAATACTGTCAAGTCATTGCCTTGTTTTACCTTAGGATAAATGTACACACGTAATTGATACTACATATATACTTACGTGACACGCGCCACGTGATTGTAGCTAAAAAATGCGTTCCACTACCACATACAAATGCGCGCGAAAGAGGTATGTATGTATATACAAATCTCGTTCTAGCGCAAGCAGTGAAACGATTGGTGATGCGCGAGCTAGGTGCGCGTGAAATTGTGTCCATGTGTCGTCGGCGGCGGCCACTCGATGCGCGTCGAAGCAAATGACATGTGCGTTGCTGTGGCAACAAGTGTTTAGCTTATCGTTAGTATGTATATGCATTACAAGTATTTATAATAGATATAGCATATAAATTCATAGGACGAAGGCATCACCAGAACAGTAATTTTAAATATTAATTTTCTTCTTTGTTGAATTCGTGCGCTTTGTGAGGTTAGAACGTGCGTTTTATGTATCTAATTTTTGTTTGTCCGATCCATGTGCTTTATGAGGTTATGACTTGATAGACCACTACGAAAAGCACATGGCATTAGAATTGCACGCAGTAGTGCGTTTTATGAAAGGATAAATATAATCATTTGCTAAAAACCTATAGTTATAAAAATATTCTTCTTCGGGAATGAGCAACGAAATGAATATATTTTTCAGTCGTTTCATTCTTTTTATTTGTATTTAGTACAGAGTAATTCATTGGCTTTAATAGGTTATTTCACATTTAATCTTGTACTCTGTAAGTAAATTAGTAATTTCTTATAGCGAATTCGGACGGTCGCACTGGTGCGCACTGAGTGCGACTTTTAGCCAATTGGAAGCGAGAAAACTCGCACTCAGTGCGCACTAGTGCAGGTTGCCGAATCTGCTATTAGACAGAAGAAGGAACGAAAGTTTTATAAAACACATTTATTTAATAGCGAGTGATGATGAAATTGGCGATGCCTTAAACGCGGGAATATTTAAACGTAAACGATATTCAAAAGTATGCGAATAAATTTGTTGGGTTGGACAATTTATGAGAATGGCGCGGCGAATTCTCATGTGCCAGCTCAGCCGATTTCGTTGAGAATCAACTTCTAAGAAGAACGATTGCGTAAAAATTCAAAATCGATCGGTACCGAGATTTACGCGTCCAGCGCTGTTTTGTTTTCGTCTCTTAACTGCTATAAATAAATAAGAAGTTATAGAAGTTGCAATAATCTATAGATAATATCACATATCTTGAAAGGGACAAATATATAATTTATCGTAAAGAGAAGTTTATTAACCCCTTACGCGATTATCACGGGCTGACCCGACGCACGCTCATTGATCAGCCGGTGAGAGTCGCGGGCTGTTGTGGCTCAACACGTCACGTTCACGCACGGGGTTATGACTCGGTAGATGTATACTTTCTGTTAAACTTGCATTTGCGGTATCATAAGAAAGTGCACATTATTCTTTCGCGTAGTTTTGAAGAGGCAGTAAGAGAATTGTATGTAAAAACGAAAGTGGGGGTCAACAGAAATCAGGCCCCTCGAGAAATCCTTCGGTGACACGTGAGGCCCATCGAGAAAATCTTCGGTGACGCATGTGGCCCATCGATGCGATGTTTATTTTTTACGTGAGCGAGTGAGTCGTACATACTTGCAAAAAGTCCCTAAATATCTGTGATGATCGCGGATGCATGGTGGGGGTGGGAAAGAATGTGAAGTTAGAGTTTTTCTCTGGTGTGGAGTTTAGTGTTGTTAGAATCGTGAGCATTGTGAGAATTATCATAAGAATTATTACTAGAGAATTATTGTTAGCATTGTTTTGGTGATTATTATTTTGTTTTACATTAATAGTTTTTTGGTGATTATTATTTGGTCTTACTATAATAGTTTTGTACTTGGTAAGTGATAAATAACGTTTGTTGTAACGAGTAAGCAATGTGATTGGTTTTGGTATAGCGAGTTGCTTGGTTTAGAAATTTATAGAAATTTGTCACTACAGCAGACAGCCAAGGATTACTGGAATCATCTTCCGATTCAGGCTTTCGTCCAGATGAGATAGAAACTGCTTCTACTATTAGTGAAACATTCATTTCAATGGATATCAACCCAATTCCATGGATTTATTAAACTTGACCGAAATCGTGAAAATCCAGCAGCACCTAGCTGTCCAATTACTGGAATACTGGCTGTAAATATACTAGGTGCTAGTGAAGACAGAGGAGGTTATTCTAAATATTTTTGACCAATTTTTTATCAATGATACAAATAGATATGCAAAGGCTTGTCTGAAACCAACAAGATTAGTTTTCACATACAAAACAATGGTATTGGACAAAAAATCAGAGTACTGAAACACCATCTTTCTAAAAAAAATTTATTCATTTTGTGGACAATAATACTTTTGACACACATCTGAATCCCAAATTGTTCAAAACTACAAGGCAAAATGGAAAAGGAACTCCACAAGCCTTGCACAGGAAGAAACTTAGAAAAGGTGGAATTATTGATTTTCAAGGGAAAAATATGCATTTTCAAGTGAAAAACAAGAAAAGTGTGACAATTCTCTCAAAAATCCACAATACGGATATGGTAGAAATTCAAAAACGAGGAGAAATGATTAAAAAACTGAAGCAATAATTGATTACAATTACACCATGGGAAAAGTAGATGGAGCAGATCAATATTTACGAACTTATGGAATCATCAAGAAGGGTGAAAACCTATCTTCAATTTCGGTTAGCTCTAATTGATTTGTTGACTATCAAATATAAGAAAGAAGAACTGAATGCCAGTCCTGGTCTTCCACCTCAGCAGTCCTTTGAGACCAATAAAGAAAGATTTCATAGAAGAAATTCCTCCAAATGAGAAGAAGGTGAAATCATATCGTCAGTGTGTTGTATGTGGTTCCAAAAAATATATGAATGGCAAAAGGAGTAGAAGAGAAACGTGGTTAAACTGTAAAAATTGCGACGTTGGATTTCTTGTTTTAAAATATACGACGTATTTCTTGTTTTAAAATATATCACACATACTTAAATTTTTAGATATGTTGTAATTGAATATTATGTACTTAGTTTTTTTTAATTTTTCCCAACAAAAGATATTTATTTACTTTTCATTATTGCTTCTTTTACCCCAGAATACCTTACCCAATTAATTTATAAAAAATAGAAAAATGGACATTTTTTGGACGATATTTTGAATTTTATTTGTCACGCCCAGGGGTGAATCCCCAGTGGTCGTGTATATACTAGGCAAGAATAAGTGTTATTCAAACTGTAGGAGAACTAATTAATGGAATGATGAGGTCTTATTAAAATAAAGTCACATTTTAATTAATATTTTCACGTAATATATGCAATATCTTAGAAATAAGTAAATATCCAAAGAATATAACATTACGTGTATAAAAAACGTGACAATTGGCATTAACATTTATGACCAAATAATTTCGCACATTCCGCTAGAACAAATTAACGCGCGCAAATTCACGCATGCGCAGTCACGGCTACCACGCAAGTGCTTCCAAGACAGGCACCATTTATTCTCCCCTGGTGGTGAAGTCCAACCAACAGGCGTCATATTCGTGAGCTGAGATACCTTAAATTTTCTATTTTCCCCTTTTCGCGGAATAACAAAGCGACTTAATCTCATTTGACGATAACATTATTGCAGTTACATGCAGTTTTTATATCTGTTCCGTCACGATACGCGTAGCAACCAAAAAAGGAAACTTGAAAGTAGAATACTTATGACTTATTTCCAACTGCGTCCTAAAGAATTTTACGCACGTAATTGAACCATTCATCCGCGTCCCCTATTTCCTTCAAGTCTAACTACTAAACACGCGTTGAATTCGCAACAGAGCACTTAACTTAACACTTCGTATTTTCATTTATTCGGCCACTTTACGCGACACCGATGCCTCGATCAATTTCCAATCTTCAGAGTCGTGTGCTCTATGACCGACGCTTGCGCTGTACCGTTCCTTCTGTGAAAGCACAGTTCTTTCACTCGTAAACCTCTGCTTTGTACTATTGTGTACTATCGAAGCAGTGCGCTGAAATATTCCTATTTTGTGTGAAATACGTCCGAAGCGTTACATATTAAAGTAAATCGCATAGTAGCGATCATTAATAGCGACTCGTAGCCGGATATATCGTAATAGTTTCAATTCGTATTGTTGCTTCATGTTCCATCATGAGTGACTATTCAGCGGTTGCTCCGCCTCAAAATTTTAGCCAAAGCTCCGCGTTTGCGGCGGCTTTGCAACGTGCAAAACAAGTAAGTAGATACGTCAAGCGTGCGTAATCTAGGTTATGATTAAATTACTATCACATAAGTAGGCCACGCAAGGTTTTACACACTCGTAAAGCCGTATGTCGGTATAGATTATTAATAAACAAATAGCTCGTAATCGTGCTGGTAATTTTGCTCGCCCGAAATACTGGGTTCATATTTCGATGTATATGGTTAATTCCCATCGATAATTGGAAAGAGTAACTATCGCTTGGATGTGCATTAAATTTGTGTGATGTTGAAAAAAAATTTGGTTTGTCATGTTATTTACTTTGTTTGAATCGCATTATTTATACGCGTACAGCCATGTATATATATATGTGTATATATATATGTATGATTATTCCGATGTGTCGTACGATTGTTCGCTCGCCAGATGCGAAGCGAGCGATGCTAATCGAGAGAAGCGTTCTAATTCTAGTAATTTAACAAATAATGTGTTTTCTTGATAATTTAGTTGAAGAAGAATCGTGTAGTAATGGACGAAGTGTCGTTTACACCTTTAAATATGAATTATTTTCTAGATAGCTGCAAAAATTAATCCAGCTGGTGCTCAGAATAATCAGGATGCTAAATTGAAACGTCCGCTTGAAGACGGCTCAGGTAAAAACGTCACGCGTACATGCGAAGATAATGCTCTCTTCTATCTATTAGGGATTATACTTTATAATGTAATTTATACCAAAGTAACATTTTAACGAGGTCAGCAGTTTCTGGAAGAATACGATTCCATTATACTTGAAAGCAGTTTGTAAAAAAAGAAAAGAAAAGAGAAATAAGAGACCGTGTCTTTATTTGTTGCGTAACTTTTGAATTATTCTTCTAGAACCAGAAGCAAAGAAAATGGCATCGTTGGTAGCAGATCCATTGATAGGACTTCGCGGTCCACCGGGAAATAATTCGTTAGGGGATTCGAACAATCAAGGCGGCAGGCCGGGCCAAGCTGGATCCTCGACGGGGCCGATTGGGAACGTAGGAGGTATTTGTAACGAAGATATCAGAGTTCCAGATAAAATGGTTGGTCTAAGTAAGTAAAAGTGAAATTCCATATGTATATATTGTGTTTTAATGAAACCGAATAGCTAAACATAAATTCACGTGGTTATATTACTTCAAATATTCCTAATACAGACATGGGTAGAGAGAGAAGTTTTATTTAGATGAAAATTCTGAACGACGAATGAAACATAATATTTTTGTCCATTTCGACGATCTTTCATATCTAGGTATTACCCAATTCTGTCTTAATTAATATTTGTTTTTCTAATATACATATTGTACATATTCATGCTGGTGTATCCAAACATTTTAGTTGTTACGATAAAACAGTTTGATAGCACATATTGATAATTACGATGTAGAAGTAAATTTGTTAAAATGCTATCGAATAGACTATTGCGATTGAGATTTTCATTCTGTACATTGATATGCTTGCAGTAATTGGGAGAGGCGGAGAACAGATAACAAGATTGCAAAGTGAAACAGGATGTAAAATACAGATGGCACCAGAAAGTGGTGGGCTACCTGAACGTGTTTGCACATTAACTGGCTCGCGAGAAGCTGTCAAGTAACTTGTTTTTCCGTCCTTATTTCGTTAATTTTAACTATTTTGTATGCAATGCAATTTCCACTTTACAAACTACTTCCTAGACGAATGGGATTACTTTGTGGTGTTACGTCAAGTGGCACTCATTGGTTACACAACATAATGCAAAATATATATTTTACATCTGTACATATACATATATATATATATATATATAATATTTACATATTGTACACATACAGAGCTACATATGCATAGATATAAATATGTATTTATGTATATGTATGTGCATATACTCACTTATAAACACATGTACGGGGAAACAAAGCTGCTATCCTCCTCGTATTTCATGTATAGGAAGGTCATTAGATTCTGATTTACTTGAACAGCAGATCATTCCACCTAGATCCACTATTATATCTCCTAGAAACACCTGAAAGTATCAACTATTTATTTCGACAAAATGGTTTCGAAAGATCACATTGCGGTGTTATTTGTAATATAAGATTACTGTGCCTTCGTATACACTGATTGTATCTGTTAGAAAGATGTGTTTCAAGCACGAATAGTACCGGTGAAATATAGTTTGCGTATGTCTAGTATACTCCATATGCTATCACTTCATGTTAACATGCATTTCTTGGATGTAGGTTACGTGCTTTCGCGTATTGAAATTTGTCAAATGTTTTACAGAGTCTTTGTTTAGCTGCTGGATGTGAATAGCGGGCTCATACTTGACTATTACATATGCTTCAGAAACTATTTTCCCATTGAGAAGTTATCGATAATTTGTGGCTTTTGATTTAATAATTTTGTACTTACTAATAGCTTTTTACTTTCAATAGGATGTGGAGAAAGAAGGAAGGAAGGAGGATAGGATATGCATGGGGACGTGTTATTCGCAACTGGAAGAAAATTGAATTTTTTATTTATTTAAATCTGCTTACGATTAAGCCTACGACATTTGAACATGAAATTTAATTTTATTATACACTTAAGAAATAACTCTCTGTCATACAAAAAAGAAAAAAAGAAAATAATGTGACATTCCTAATTTATTATATTTTGGCACACAGTAGACATCACATTATGTGTTGCAAACAAATTACATATCGTATACCGATAGATTATATTTTCCACCGGGAGATGCTAAAAAAATTTACATCGCACGTTTGAATTATGTGTGTTGCAGTCGGGCTAAAGAATTGGTACTGTCGATTGTCAATCAAAGAAGTAGAACCGAAGGAATCGGTGATATGAATATGAGCGGCAACAGTGGCGGAATGATGGGGCATCCAGGGTTCGTTGAGATAATGATTCCGGGACCTAAAGTTGGCTTGATTATTGGGAAGGGAGGCGAGACGATAAAGCAGCTTCAAGAAAAGTCTGGGGCAAAAATGGTTGTCATTCAAGAGGGTCCTTCCCAAGAGCAGGAAAAGCCGCTAAGGTAATAACAACTCTAAATTTATGCTTGCATCGCAATATTATCTTTGAAACTCGAAAGACTTTACGGCAGTAAAAGTGATATTTGTCTGTCTGCGATTAGGATAACTGGTGATCCGCAGAAAGTTGAATACGCCAAACAATTAGTATATGAATTAATAGCTGAAAAAGAAATGCAAATGTTTCATAGAGGCGCAAGAAGTAGCGATAGGAGCGGAAGTTATTCCAACGATAATACTTTTAATCATGGTTCTGGAACCACTGATGGAGTGGAGGTATAATACATCGTTCCTGAACAATCGATACAGCGGTTGATGTTTATACAAGAAAATTCTTGAAAATTTACTCTTACGAGTGCGCATTCCCACTGATGGATGTGTTCGTTTGTCAGGTACTGGTTCCCAGAGCAGCGGTGGGTGTTGTTATCGGCAAGGGAGGAGACATGATAAAAAAAATACAGGCAGAAACTGGTGCGAGGGTTCAGTTTCAACAAGGCAGAGAAGATGGCCCCGGAGATAGAAAGTGCATAGTATCTGGGAAACATCAAGCTGTGGAGCAAGTTCGCCAACGCATTCAAGAACTTATTGACAGTGTAATGGTAAATTTTATTTGAAATTTCGTGAGATATATCTTACGAGTGTAAGATTAGTTATACTTTCAAATACTTTTTTCTTTAGAGAAGAGACGATGGTAGGAGTAACATGGGAGCAAGAAGTGGCCCACGAGGCAATGGATTCGGCGGTAATCGGAATCCAAATGAATATGGAGGATGGGATAGACGTCAGGGAGGACCTATGCAAGATAAAATCGAAACAACATTCACTGTCCCGTCGTCAAAGTGTGGTATAATTATTGGAAAAGGTGAGATTCTAGTATTTCACAAATGCAAGGGGATACAAAGAATGTATAAATAACTACGAACTCGATTATTTCAGGCGGTGAGACTATTAAACAGATCAATCAACAAACGGGGGCACATTGCGAACTGGACAGACGAAATCAGAGTAACGAGAATGAGAAGATTTTCATAATTCGCGGCAATCCTGAGCAAGTGGAGCATGCAAAAAGAATATTTAGCGAAAAACTGGGCATGGTAAATATCTGATGACACAACTTAGTAGGAAAATATTTTAATAAGTTACTAATTATTTCATTACTAATTACTCGTGAATTCATTCGAAGGCCCCAGCTAACGCATCATTTACTGGTGCACAAGGTGCAATTGGATACAACCCAACTTGGAATGCTGGGACAGCTTATCAAGCCTGGCCAAATCAGCCTCAAGCTACCGATACAGGTACGTGTATTTATGCTTTTCATTAAAATGATACGAGCGTATAATTTACACATAAAATCACTCGGTGCCATAGCTGCTGCCAACCAAGCTCCCGTTCAAGTGAATCCGCAGACAGGGCAGCCGGACTACAGTGCGCAATGGGCAGAATATTACAGATCACTTGGTATGCATAGAGAAGCAGATATGATTGAACAGCAAGCAAAACAGGGGAAACCAGAGCACAATCCGCAGCCAGGTAAAATCCTAGAATCACACTTAGTAATTGCGAAATGTGTATCTGCTTTTCCCTAAAGCTTCGAATCAAGTAAAATCGTGTTCTTCCGATTTATGAACATCAATCTTACTCAGGGAATACACAGAATCCAAGTAACGCTCCAGCAACTGGCACTGGTGGGCCGGCGCAGCAGCAGCAGCAACAGCAGCAGCAGCAGCAACAGCAGCAGCAGCAGCAGCAGCAAGCGGGAGCTACTCAAAATGGAGGCCAAGCCGACTACAGTGCACAGTGGGCCGAGTATTATAGAAGTATTGGTAAAATAAAAGAAGCTGAAGCTATAGAAGCTCAAATGAAAGCGGGAAAGGTACGTTGATGACTGAATACAAGAAAGAATTATAACGGAATGTGTGGTATGATGTAAAGATTACCGAGGGTGCTACGTTTAATTCTTGTAGCTGGGAATGCAAAACAATCAAATGGCACAGCAGCAAATGCAACAGAGTATGCAGGGCCAGTCAGGCCCGGCAGGTGGAGCACCTAACGCGTTTCCACAAGCTTATGGTAATTATCCAACAATAAATCCTGGCTCGACACCGACGGGTTACTATGCAGCGGGGGCTGGATCCACAACGCAACCACAAGCTGGCCAACAGAATCCATCTTTCCCAACTGGCTATCAGAATTATCCATATACGCAAGCGAATACAGAGAGTTAAGCTTCTACCAGGAAGAACATAGAATGTAAGTATTCGTTTTTATATAGCAAATTTACATGCCTGCATAATTAGAAAATTGTATGATATGCCAATTTTCTTTTCGCAATTCAACAGAACTTCAGTTCGCTTTTACTTCCGTTTTACAATCAAAAACACGAAAGTGCAACGAATTACACGCGAGTGTAACAGTTACATGTATCTGCCCGTTTATATTTCTTTTTTTATATCATACAATTTTGTTAAATCTTTACTTATATTAAGTCAATGTAAAATTGAGTGCAGCAAAAACATGCAGTTTTTAAGTGCCCCGAAGTATCTTCCGAGAAAAATTTATTATACAATAGAAGTTCAGAACTATTTAGTTGAGTGTGCAACGTTGAAAACAATTTCTTATTCTCTGTATTCAAACACTCGTGAAATTTAGATGCGAAATTTTTTAATATAAATTAATTTCGACGGGAATTATTGAAATGCATAATCGAAGCCAATCGTTTACTTTACAGATTTATAATCATTTTCGTTCAGTTTTCTGACAATTTTTAAAATATTGTATTTGAAATTCTTGACTGATTATCATAGAGAAAGTACATGTACCCATATTTCACGAATATTCTTATTATATTTTTCGTATATGAATGTTTAAAAAAAAATGAAAAATGAAATGCAACATAATTTTCTCTACTCGTGCTACAATTTTGTGCTATATATTGTACTATATATATATTAAGTAATTTGGCATTTATGCGATGTTCTTATTCACACACGCGCACGCTCGCACACATACACACACACACACACATACACACAGTCACACACGATATTTATATTTATTAATTGTATAATTAATTGCATACCATTATATTGAATCACTTGTATTTATATTGGCTTGATATTTCTTGCTTATTATGAAAATCAATGGTGTAAGAAGAAGGGATGCCATATGCGCACTGATAAATGTTGATACTTTCAGGGAGTTAAATGTTTATGAAAATGCTAAATTCCTAATATTTTTCATGTTTTGTATAATTATTGAAATGGTATATTTTACACCTTTGAAAGTATAGTTATATTTATATACACCACATGTGTTTTATTATAATTGTTTGTTTATTTCAGATAGTTTTCAGATAGTTTCCCATCGGGATGCGGTTTAAATGCCTGCTGTAACTTCATACACTGTTTAAAATAAATTACGATAGTTGATCGCTTCGCAAAACCCATGAAAATTTAAAGAATGCCACTAGAAACCGACTATGTTCTATTTATACTATAATATTTTGTGTTTTTTTTTTATATACATAGATATTATACATATTGTAGGATATTCAATGGTTTTAATTTTAAGTAACGTGAAAATGCCAGAAGTTTAATATTATAATATAATATCAACATGATGTCTACTTGTGTTCTACTTATATACTACTGTATGTATTTTTGTTCCATAACACCTGATTGTAACATAAATTGAAACTGGCAGGTGAAGCAGCAGGTCAGAAACAGGAACGGGGAACCTACAACAAATATCCATATTATGCTTCCCATTTATCATTAAAAATACTAAAAAATTATCCTTAAAAATATGTATTAATAAGGAAAACATCTTAGATACTTTATTTCGATATGTCATTATTTATGTTTCACTGTCTCATTCATGGAACGTTTGCCTTTAGTGTATTAGAAAAAAGAAAACCTTTATAGTATAAAAGTGGCTGTAACGGACAGCTAAGACTCGTTTCTATTGTTTATGAAAATGTTTTACCTAATATGTATGCAAGAGAATTATGATACACACGTATGATGGTCTACATACACGAATATGCTATTATAACAATACTAAATACAATTTTACCTTGGTTCCTTTGCTTTTTCTTGTCAAATACCACTACTATTTTTAGATTGCCAATTTGGAGCTGCCAGTTGTAGGGATCTGTTCTTCGATAAATCTCATCGAGGGGATCTGATATCTTAAATCTTTGATTCAGCATACTGTGTGTTTACATTCAAAGGAATCAGGACCTGCAAAACTGGAGAGTTATGGATGGCATATTAAATGGTTGTTTGCTACGTATAACATGTATAATCACATATATTCTTTACTAAGTTACCAAATGGTTATTCACATGAATGTATTAATCGTATCGTAGTAGATAATTATCGACAGATTTTACTAGTCATATGTGAAACCTTGACTTCCAAATCATTTAAGTTTTATCAAGATTGAATACTTTCAATATTCGCTGATATATGTTTGTCAATTGAACTTACAACATCAAAGAGCAAAAATTCAATGTACCATGCATAATGTTGGGCACACCATAGTCTGGGTAATTTAATTCATAAAGTTTTATCATTTATACCATTTAAGTATTTCTAATGTCTTTACACTATGTTAGCAAAAGAAAAGACACATATTTGCAAGAACGATAGATAAGTTTTTGTTATATTTTTGTTGTTTAGTCTTATGTAATACTTTACTTATGTATAGCTAAGGGAAATTCACTTTTTTTTTTATATAACTGAATCTTGAATAAGTAATATAAGAAAAAGAAAATGTTATTTTGTATATTTACTGAAGATTCTTCTTCTCCAGTTACAAATTAAGTGAATAAAATTTTCAGTATCGTACATTAGATAGATATGTAATAAACAGAAACATAAAAGCTGTTAAGCATTTTTATCTTGTTGCCTGCATATATTTACAAAGGGTTTCGATAAAAGAATACTTTATTCAAAGGTAATAATAGTTACCATTATAATAAAATTATGTTTTTTTACAAGTATACGATTTTATATATTATTTTAGTCAAACTAGAATACACCTAATTCTCAGGATAAATATTTCATTTATATTAGATAATGTGATTATTTATTCTTTTTATTTGAATACGTGCACATGTACATTTGATACAGGATAAGTATAAGTATGCCACAGGTCAAAATATTATACGAATACTATCTTATAAAAACATCATCTTCTTCGTACATGCTTTATACTTTGTACACGTTTAATAATAAAACTACAATATTATAGTTGCCCTATAATTTTTATACAATTGTATATGTATAAAGGATAAGAACGAAAAATCTACGTTTAAATCTCGTACCATCTAGTCTAAATAAAATATTCAAATCTTCATTTATCTTTCTTCTTTCAGTCGTCTATTAAAACGGCATTGGTTTAATGTAACTTTAAATAATAAGTGTCTCATTTTTCTATGTTAAATTACAGTATAAACCTAACAAAATTTACATTCAAATAAAAAACATGTTTTTTATGTATCAATCGTAATTCACACTTGTAATAAGAAAACATAAATAATAATTAATTTTCATTCCATTAATATTAAATGTCTGTACTTAGTAGGGTGGCTCTTTTACTTTTGGTAAAATTTTTTTCAAGATTTCTTTGGGGCACCCTCCAGAATAGTTCCAAATAATTAAAAAAAAAATCTGTGTAAAGTTTGAGCTCGATCGGATAACGGGAAAGGGTGCCCCTGAGCCCTTAAACATTTAAATCATTATTTAACAGCTCGCGAAGTCGATTTTATATAATATCCTCCAAGTTATTGATTAAATAAAAAAATATGTCAAATAAAAGTTGTAGAGTCGGACAAGGAGCATCTTTTATGGCGTATTACTTTTTCTCGTGCGACAAACGGTTTTCGAAAAAAGTCCAAAAAACTAAAACAAACTTTTCCTCAAATTTTGAAAGTTCAAATGCTTCTAGAACACTTTATTTATGAAGGGGAACAAAAAAATGGAATTTTTATTTTCGAGGACTATTTTTTAAACATTTAGGGGGGAGGGCATATACCGAAATATGCGAAAAGGATCATTTTTTTTCTTATTTTCAGTGTTTGATATGTTTGATATATGAAATTTTGGTCCCAAATTTTCAGGAAACATTCATGACATATCAAACATTGAAAATAAGGAAAAAAATTTATCTCTTTCGCATATTTCGGTATATGCCCCCCTTAAATGTTTAAAAAATAGTCCTCGAAAATGACAATTCCATTTTTTTTGTACCCCTTCACAAATAAAGTGTTCTAGAAGCATTTAAACTTTCAAAATTTGAGGAAAGTTTTTTTTTTTAGTTTTTCGGACTTTTTTCGAAAACCGTTTGTCGCACGAGAAAAAGTAATAAAACATGAAAGATGCTCCTTGTCTGGATCTACAACTTTTGTTTGACATATTTTTTTATTTAATCAATAACTTGGCGGATATTATATAAAATGGACTTCGCGAGCTGTTAAATAATGATTTAAATGTTGAAGGACACAGGGGCATCCTTTCCCGTTATCAGATCGAGCTCAAACTTTACACAGCTTTTTTTTTAATTATTTGAAACTATTCTGGAGTCGAAAATAAGAGCCACCCTAGTACTTAGTTATTTAAATCAAGTTGTCTCGAATCAATAAATTATGTTCGTGTAATCAAATTTAAATATATAACAGTAAAAATTGAATTCTGCACAACACGTTTTCAAGAATTCTATCCGTTATATCTTCGAAATTATAAACATTCGATAAAGGGTAATGAAAATGTTTCAGGGAACAAGGATGATACAAACTTTCCATTGCCCTAACGAAGAAAAGCAAATAATAGGTACCCAAAAAGACTTTTAATACATTTTATACAATATTGCCTCAAGCGACTCGTAGGAGACAAATGGATTTGTAATAACAGGTTTGTATGATTATTTCTTTCCGAGAGGAAAACAAAAATTACTCAAGTCACATTTGACGAAGCTTTTTTTATTATACATAAAATCAGTTAATTATTTCAGTTCCAATTTTTAATACTCTTTTAAAATACAATATTTAGCTTGGCGAATGTATTTTACATATCATTATGCTTAAAGTATTTTGTACTACACATGCATTATATGCAAACTTGTTTTATACATATGTACATATGTAATCAATTTACTAAAAGGTATATGCATTATGTGTATAAACTACATTTTCTCTTCTAATTATACAGAATCCATTTTTAAAAATGCATATTTCATACTTTCAAAAAATCGATAATTCATTTTACTGTATATAATGTACACAAGTTCTGCTTGTTTATTAAACACGTATAAATGATACACATGTATATATGTATCCACAGTTAAGCGTGTAGTGTTTGTAGAAAGGATACAAATAGAATAACAAAATGTATATTTGTGCCTTAAGCAGTCATTGTTTCTTTGGAACTCATAAAATTCAGCGTAATTCGAAATTATTGGCACGTATGTACACCTATGTTAATCAAAGCGCCTAAATACTTGCATATGTAAATATTATTTGCCAGCAAATAATACATACCCATTAATTAAATGAATAAGTAAATACTTTTCTCTAAATCTGTGCTACGGTAAATTAAATTAGAATAACTTCACATTCCTGGTGGTGGGCCGTACATTGGATTCAACTGTTGCGTGCAACGTATGAACGTAGCACGTCGCGGTAACTCGCGTAATCGCGCAGCTCCCGTATACGTGCACGCGGAGCGTAGCCCACCCAGCATATCTAATATAGTGTTTTCCACTTCGCCTTTGTATGGTACTTCCACAGTCTTGCCTTCCGATGATCTAGAAAAGTTGTAAAACATAGAATCCAGTGTACGAAATACAATGACGGATTTAACAGGGTGACCGATGAACTAGTTGCCATCCGGGCCCCTGCCTAGAAGGCCCCCCTTAGGGCCCCATGCTTAAAAAAATTATGATTTTATTCAAACTATATGTTTTTTCTGTATTATTACACTGACAAGGGAACGCCGTGAACCCGGACTCACCGATTGGAACGCAACTTTGTGGGTTTTTGGAGTGACTCAAGACAAGAACAACGGTGTGTTTCATTTGGGCCCTATCGCCCTTTAAGGGGATGAAAACTAACCTCAAAGTCAAATTGGTACTTCCACTTTTTCGCGTATAACTTTCAAAGTACAACAGACAGAAAAAAATGTTTCAAACAAAAGTTTAATGGTGCAATAAGGGCTACAAACTTGTTTTAACAAAATTTTGAAAAGAGTTTAAAAAGTACCTGAACGAAAAGAACTTTTTTCAAAATTTTGTTAACGCAAGTTTGCAGCGCTTATTGCACCATTAAACTTTTGTTTGAAACATTTTTTTCTGTCTGTTGTACTTTAGGAGTTATACGCGAAAAAGTGGAAGTACCAATTTGACTTTGAGGTTAGTTTTCATCCTCTTAAAGGGCGCTAGGGCCCAAATGAAACACACCGTTGTTCTTGTTTTGAGTCACTCTAAAAACCCACAATGTTGTGTTCCAATCGGTGAGTCCGAGTTCGCGGTGTTCCCTTGTGAGTCCGTTTTCAGTAAACTACCGCTTTATTTTCCCGAAAAAGGCCCCCCTAGGGCCCTGTCTTAAAAAAAATTATGATTTTATCAAAGTACTATTTTTTCTATACTTTTCTGTACATTTATCCCCTTTTAGTAAACTACTTCCTCATTTTCCCAAAAAAGTGGGCCCCTCAGAACGTTTGCCACCTGGGCCTTTTTTCTTAAATCCGCCACTGACGAAATAGTGCTGCCACTATAACGTTCTCTATATACACGCACCTGTATTCAGCGATACCTCCAGCGTGCTTCTGCATCGCTGTATTCGAAGCCATACCATAAAATAATTTAAATTTCCTCCCATTCTTCTCTATAATATCGCCTCCGCATTCGTCGTGTCCAGCAAACATACCACCCGCCATTACAAAATCCGCACCAGCGCCAAACGCCTTTGCTAGATCACCTGGACAAGCGCAACCTCCGTCCTGAAACAAGATACATGCTTTTAAACAATGTGCGTGTGATTATTTTACTGCAAACATCATTGCGACGTGCGTTACGAAAAGTAGCAGGTTTAAATTTTTTTTACGAAAAATAGCACGTTTGAGCGCTTTGCCACGAAAAGTAGCACCTTCCAACTGTAGCGACGAGAAGCAGCATATTTCGATGGTTGACTACGAAAAATAGCATGTTTCGTCTTTCGTTGCGAAAACTAACACGTTTAAGCGGTTTGCCACGAAAAGTAGCATGTTCCGTTTATAGCGACGAAAAGCAGCACATTTGGATGATTGGCTGCGAAACATCGAGTGCGTCAACTTAGATACCTTCCGACGCGATTTTTATTTACTACTAGGTCGGTAATTTATTAAACATGGAAATACCGTACTTAAATTATGTAGATTAAAATTTTCATACGTGTTTTGGAGATTAGATGGAGTTATTATTTATTAAACAATATTTTCAAAAGTTGAATTCTTCGATGCAAAATGCACTTCAACAATTTAAACTAATCACGCGCCGAAACGTGATAGTTCCTGCAGTTTAATCCAGAACGTGCTAGTCTTCGTGGCTAAGCAGTCAAATATGTTAGTTTTCGCGGCGGAAGACCAAGCGTGCTAATCAAGGGTGTCCATAGACTTTTTTCCAGGAGGGGGCAACTTTGGGGTGACGGTGAAGAAAAACATAGTAATGAAAAAACAAGCAACCCACTTACTTTTTTTGAACACATTTTGTAAATTTAGAAATATTCACTTTTTTAGTATAAACTTAATAAAGATCAGTTTTTAAGAATAAGCGATCTTTTCTCAAAAGCCAGGAGCCCCCCTTCGGATGCCCATGGTGCTAATATTCGTCAAAAACGATGGAATGTGCTTCTTTACGTGGCAAACTGAAGCGCGCTATTTTTTCGTAAGAAAAATGAAACGTGTTACTTTTCGTAACGCACGTCGATTGTAGGGATACGAAGCAATAATGTAGTTAATATACTAAATCTTTACCGAAATTATGTGCCCCTTCAAACCATGAGCAGCATCTGCGCACTCAATCACAGCGCTCAGTTGTGGATACCCTACACCAGTCTTCATTCGTGTCGTGCACACAGACCCGGGACCAATTCCAACTTTTATAACATCGGCCCCGGATAGAATCAGCTCCTCTACCATTTCTCCAGTCACTACATTCCCTGCCTACAGTGGCAGTAATTAATCTTTACTTTTAAATATAAGGCGGAAATTAGTACTAAATAATGGCGTGATATTTCTTTCATTATCCTCCGAAAATTATAACGATAACTGCACGGTTACTTACAATTATCGTATGTTTGGGATACTCGGATCTAACTTTTCTAACATATTCAACGAAATGTTGCGAATATCCATTAGCAACGTCTAAGCAAATAAAAGATAATTCGGGCACAGCAGCTAGGACGCTCGACAACCGTTCGTAATCCTCTTTCCCTGTGCCAGAGCTAGCGGCCACGTATTTAAGGTGCTCAGGATTTCGCACTGCGAAGTCCTTCCATTCTTCTGCCGTGTAGTACTTGTGCACAGTGGTAAAAAGACCGTACTAAAATATAACAAAAACTATAATTTTATAAATATCATAACTTGCGTTTCAGAATTATAGATACAATTTTAACTGCTGGACAGAGTTCATGAAAGGAAATCAGAATGTTTTCACAAACGTTGCTCTGCAAACTTTAACTACCAGGCCTTTTAGATCATAAACCAGTAGTACTTTTCATGACTACATTTATTGAGAGGCACTCGTGTTTCAAAATGTCAATACGCCATTAATAAATGGAAGACCTTAGAATAATTAATAACAAATCTTGTTAAGGGGGAATCTGGTGTAATCGGCAGAAATCAATATTCTTTTTGGGAATTTTTTCTAAGGAAACTATACGTGCAATCTTTTTCAAACTTCCAGGCTATACTATATCGTTTTTCAAGAAGTGAACAAATGTTTGTTGTTTTAAAAATAACGAATTCGAAATGGGGCAAGTGTTTCAGCGCGGAAGTGGTTCAACTGTGCGCAGTTTAGAGTCATTGTCGGGACCCGAAACTAAAATAGCATATATAGTTTTGCGTTTTTAATAAAAGTACGCTACGGAAGAACCTCAAATCGCATTCAGAGATGCAAAATTAAGATAACAGTGAGTGTCTGGAAAAAATAGTTGCATCTTACGCTAAAAAATCTCACAGTAATTGTGCAATAAAGCTCATTGAAATTGATAATATTATTCCAGATAGAGGCACATCCATAGCACAATTTTATTAAAAATTTCTGTTTCAGCCCACAGCAACAGATTCTAAACTGCACGCAGTTCAACAACTTGGTCACTCCGAAACACTTGCGCCATTTGGAATTACCGCGTTATTCTTATATAAAAAAATGTTTGTTCACTTCTTGAAATACATAATAATATAGCCTGAAAGTTTTACAAAGATTGCATGTATAGTTTCCTCACAAAAAATTATCAAAAACAATCTTGATTTCTGCCAATTACACGAGGTTCCCTTCTTAAGCAGTAATTTTGTTTACTTTCAGTAACAAAGTGATTTCTCTAAATTAAAATAAGTCTTTACTAGCGAGGTGAATATCTTAAGAATAATTAGTTCGCCGACCCATGTTTGTTTTGCCTTTTTTTTTAGTTATAACTAGTTTTGAAATACCTTGTACATCACGATTTATCTATGAACTTGCATTTTTACCCGACTGCGGCACGCAAAGGAGGGTATTGTGTTTATCAGGCAATGTTTGTATGTCCCATGTTACGCTCTAGAGCCGGTACGGATACACCGATTTGGACAAATGAGGTGTCTTTAGAATTGTCTTGACGTTCCGAATGTTATAGGATATATAATTTTCAAAAAAGTAAAAAATAAAAAAATTAAAAAAATTTAAAAAACCCGACTGCTTAAAAAGCGAACTAAAATGACAAAAATAATAATAAGATGACAATTTAAATTAACTCAATTGCCTGCAGTCGGAGGCCTTAAATCTTTTGATGCAAATGATTTGATGCAATTACATTCGAACGTTTATTTCGAAATAGAAAATTACATATCGTCTTAATAAATATTGTGTATCGCTGTTCGCCCTAATTAGATTTGAGGGGCTATTAACAAGACTAACGGTATTTCCCACACAAACAAAGAGAGAAACATATAAGTTACAAAATACGCCGAAGTTGAAATGTCGCTATATAAGCTTGAATTTGCATCGATGTTGTCCAATTCTTTTGTTATCAAAAGATTTAAGGCCTCAGACTGCAGGCGATTGAGTTAATTTAAATTGTCATCTTATTATTAATTTTGTCATTTCAGTTCGCTTTTTTTAAGTATACAATTTTGTTGAAGTGAAATTGAAAGCGTAAAAAATTATAATATACCGTTGACAAGACTTTTGCCATTTCAAATGTTCCTACTGTATCCATGTTCGAAGCCATCACTGGTATCCCTTTATAAGTTTGTTTCGAATTACGAAATGTAATTTCCCCGTAGAGGTCGACCTAAAATTATAAAAGCTATTAAAATCATAATCGATTACAATGGTGATTTTTATCTCAAGATACATATAAAAATATATGTAAGTTACATACCGTTTACTTAATAAATTACAAAATTCTTTTGTTATAAACATGATCCATAACATGATCTAGCAGAGATATAACATAATTTTTGAGTATAAGAAATTATGATATTCTGGTAATAATTAAAGAAACAGCCTCTGAGGACATTTCTAATTAAACAAACATTAATGAAACATTCCGTATTCACAGGTCTTGTGTAAAGAGAACGATACATATGTATTATTATTAGAATTTCAGATTAGGTCGACTATGCGGGATCCTTGAGTAAAGTTTCAGAAAAAATGTAGACCGTGGAAAATCTTTATACATGGAAGTATTACTTACATCGGATCTGCTTTTCAGTGTACTCCTTTTCGGACGTAACAGGACGTCTTTGAAATCTAATTTGATGTCGTTGATGATGTTAGGCATTTTAACAGGCCAATATTATTTCCAATTACTCCACCGACTTGCCGCGATGTGTCACGAGTCCTGTCCCGTCGCGCAATGCAACGGAGACCGTACGAGACTTGCAGTTTCGTAGCGAACTCCCTCAAGGCGTACTTCTTAATCGTTATTCAATCCGAGTTAATGCAGGCGCATTGAAATGTATCATTGGTTTAATCGTGTCAAATACTGAAAGTTACCAATAAGAGTCTGTATTTGCCGAGTAGCCTACACACCGGATAATAACGTTACTAAATAACTTGTAACGAAATATTCAGATTTGCACTATTTATTTATTGCACAGTTTATTTTTCGAATGGTCTCAAATTGAACGTTCTTATACGAGTTTATTTTACACGTTTACTGACTTACACTTCGTGCTTTTCGATCTGGTAGACTTTGCAGTCGAAAGACGGGGATGCTATTAGTGACTGCGACAGTTGCTCTTTATTGACTGACACTGCCTGATTAGAGATCTTTATTGCTGCATCGACGTAACTGTTGCTAAGCAAGTTGCAGGAATTGCTTAGGAAAAAGTTGACTATTTGTATACTTTCGCAGTTTTAAAAATGGTATTACAATTAGAAAAGCAATTATTTCGGTTACAATGACGTGAAAGACAAAATATTGCTCGAACAGTGTTCGTTAAAACGTGAAGTAAAATGTATGTATATCAATTTTTAAATATCGTTATATTAAGGGCGAATTCCACTTACGCCCCAAACTTAAGGTGCAATTTCATGCTGACGCTCAATGCTCGTTTTGAGCGTCAAAACCAGTCACGTGATCGATCAATGTGACTTTCAGCGTCAAGCGGAAAAGCAAAATCGAGTTTAGCTTTTCCGTGCGTTTCCGCTTGACGCTCATTCACTTCGACTCGCTCGTTCGTTGGTCGAGCGTCGGTCACGTGATTCGTTTTGACGCTCAAAACAAGCGTCAACGCTGAAAGTCCCGTGGACCGATCACGTGACTGGTTTTGACGTTCAAAACGAGCATCAAGAGCGAGCATAAAATCGCACCTTTAGAGCATATAAATATGGAGGAAGCATACAATGGGCGAAAGTGTAGACGGCGGTAAAAAGAGAAAAATGTACATGGGGGACACCCCCTCTCTTTCTAACATCAGAAAAAAAGCCCTGTCGCCCCTGGCGCTAGAAAGAGAGTGGGTATCCCCCATGTATATTTTTCTCTTTTTACCGCCGTCTACATTTTCGCCCATTGCGTGCTTCCTCCATGTTTATATGCTCTAAGCGCCCAAATCCCCCGCACAGTAGCAGAGCCGGATTTACCTTTCAGGGGCCCTAGGCTGAATATTTGGTGGGCCCTCGGTTAAATGTAAAAAATAAATTGACGCTGATTTGATTTTTTTTATCATAATACTCGTATAATCTAAATAAGAATTTAATTACAAAATTAACATTGAATATCAAAACTAAGCATAACATTAACATAAATAAAGATACAAGTTAATAAAGATAATATAAAAAAATGCTAATTTTTCGAAAAAGATATTTAGAATGAAGGGCCCTCAGCTAAACGGAGCCCTAGGCTTCAGCCTTGTTAGCCTAAAGGTAAATCCAGCACTGCACAGCAGCGAAATCACAGGCGTTACGGACGATTTGGGCGTAAATGGAACGCACCCTAATAAATAAATTTTTATTAACGAACGTACATACACTGTTCTGCATTCTAGATTATAGGGAAATTAAGGTTGATACTTTTATTGTAGTAAAAAGAGTCAGATTTGAGAACATTTATCTTTACATTTAATTATTTTATTATTGTCACCTTCATAAATATGAAACTATAATTAATATATTATACTTACCGTATCTTCAATATATAATATCGTTAACATTGTTTATGGGTTTGTCTATACAAAGGTGAATAAAAGTAAGGAATACCCGCTTATCCATGAATCGTATATTTAGTTTTGTCATGCTGCGTTTACAATTCTATGGAATGAATCAAGTAAATGTAGTATTATTAATAGAAACGTTATAATAATTATAACTGCATGTTCGTGAATTGTTGCCAATTATACGAACACCAAAATTATAAAGTAGAAATAAATCTCGTTATAATTTCAGTTGTCGTAAGTGGTTCCAGCTTACATGAAATATGAATAAGGAAATGGCTGATAACAACAATATGTGATAGAAATAGTTTGTCACCTCCATGAAATATGAAATTTGTTGACTAGGTTCTATCGTATCTCACAGAATACTAATAAATTTAATGACGCACTTTCGTGTTGTAGATTAAAACAGACCAACTTGGAATGCATTGGAAAACCAATAGTTAACTGAACTCGCGAAGGTTGGCAGTTAAAAACAGAGCAGCGTAAGAGGAGAAAAAAAGTCAACCTTTTACATATTCTTAAATTCCCCATTGTCACTGTTGAGCATGAGTATATTAGGATTCTCCTTTTCAAACTCTGTTGCGTCTCTGCCTCCGGGTCGTTCGTCCTGTCCCCATTCGCCCAGGGCCGCGTTCATCACGTCTGGTTCCTCGCGCAGCTTCTCTGCCTCTTTCTGTGACATTACTAACAGTGTATGATGAAACGTATCATACAAATACGGCGTAGAAACTTATTTCAAACGCATACTGGCCGTGAAACAAGTGCTTATATAAAAGTTTAATCAACAATATAGCGTGCTACATAATTTATTTATTATACGAACTATAAATAGAACACATGGTATCAATCATTAACATTCATGTTAACTAGGCACTGAACAAGTGTACACGAGCAAAAACTTGAATATTTGCGGAGCACGTAGTTTAGGATTAGTGTTGCTTTTCACAAACCTGCTTATCCTCTTTGGCAAATTTGTCGAACATATTCGCGTACAATTTTTTCTCTTTCTCTAATTGCTTCTTCATAAGATTGCAACAAATTGCTGATTGCTTTATGGCTGCTGTATTGTTCGGCTCCATCTTCAGAACCGCTTCGAAATCTTTAATCGCAACTTCGGGCGAGGCTAGCCCGAGATAGGCTTGACCTCTTCGAAACAGTGCCTTCACATTTTCTGGGCTTAAAGACAAGGCTTCGTTACAGGAATCCTTTGCTTCGTTGTTCTGATCTGTTTTCAAGTAACACAGAGCGAGGTTCAGGTGCGCGGACAAGAGAAGACTATTTCTTTCCGGTTGCAGATCTCCTTCGAAGGAATCGCTGTATTCCAAGAACGAAGTGACCTTTTTGTACATCGTAATAGCTAAATTATACTTGTTCGCTTTGAAGTAATTTGTTCCTCTTTCTTTGAATATTTTAGCCTGTTCTATCTGCTCGTCAGGCTTTAAACTCCAGCTTTCTACCGCCTGAAACATGGATAAGAAGTGTTAATGTAAGTGCTATAGTAATTTACGATATTATGTGACTTTTGAATCTTTGCGGTCCCGAGCCTTTGTGGCGTGACTTCCGTTGGTCTCGTTAATTTCGCGCGGCAAGTGGAGCGTTACACATCCAGTTAATTTGATCATCGCACGTATTCTCGTCAGAACTATTACGTCACTGTCAATATCGGAGGTATCAGCGTAATCGTCGGTATTATGTGGATCGTAATCCTCTAAGTCAAATTCGCTATTCCTACTTTTCCAGATTCTGCTTTGGTCTCGCTTTTCTTCGACCATCGAGTTACAATGAAATAAAAACAGTACAAATATTCGTACAACTGAAATAAAAAACTAGAAAATAAAAAATATATAATAAAAAATTTTATGTTAAACGATTTTATTAAAAATGCACTAAAAAGTCAAAATAATTCTTTTCTTATACTACAATTTCGATGGTATTTTTTCACTTTAAATAAAATCGTGGAGCAGGATATGTCACAACAAATTCATTTCGACGCTTGATTCTGTATTAAATTCATTCATATTCTTCTGTTATGACATATCCTGCTCCACGATTTTATTTAAAGTGAAAAAATACCATCGAAATTGTAGTATAAGAGAAATATTTTTTACTTTTTAGTGCATTTTTAATAAAATCGTTTAACATAAAAAATTTTTTCTTTATATTTTTTATTTTCTAGTTTTTTAGTGTTTGTGGATTTACATTTCACAGCTCAGACTTCTTTACAAATATCTTTTATTGCTCTATAGAGTTTAACAGTTTGCTTAAACGCTATAGTGCTAATGTCACTAAAAAATAATTCTTTTCTTGTACTACAATTTCGATGGTGATATACTAAGAACGCCTGCAAAGTTTTATTTTTAATATTCGCACATACGTGACGAATCATTTCTCGATAAATTTTGTATTTTCGGCAACCGCGATGTGACTAGCGCCCCGAACGCAGCGGCTTTTTGTCGTTTTCGTAAAGAACGCGAGTAGCCGATTTCAAGTCGTTTGGATTTGTGGTTATCGGTTATATTTATCGATGACTGGGTAATTTTTTCACCCGCTCGGGGCTAATTTTTTTTTTTAAATATTGTATTGTCATCCAAACTACGCACGCCTGCAAAGTTTCAAGACAATTGGATAGTTGGAAGTGGGTTCAATTTGAGTTGCCAGATTTGAACCATACATACAAACATACAAACAAACATACATACAAACATACATACAAACAAACATACAAACATACAGAGGATCGAAGCTGAATAAAATCATTTAACCGTTTTAGTGCCACGCAGCGCGATCGCGCTGTTCGCGTACTGTGGTGAACCGTGTCGCTTTTTTTGGTCACGATCGTCAATTCGATTACGCTCGGTTCCGAATGTATCTTGTCGCGAGTCTGTCAGAGTTTCCTCTCGTAATTACAAATTTTCTTTCAAATAATCGTAAACAACCTGCATAATTAGCTGTCTTTCTTTAACACATTGAGTCCCAAGGTTTATTTTTAACAAAAGCGCTATCGCGCTTCATGGCACAATCCGACACGGATTTTTAAAAACCCCTGGCACTAAAACGGTTAAAAATCACGGGAGCTTCAGGCTCTGTTGCGGTAAACTTTCTCGCTCCGAATTTGCTGAGACCGGCAATATTCATGCCAGGGGCATCTCGCGTGCCGCGAGTATCCCGGCTTGAGACCGCAAAAGGATTAATACAAATAATTACTTTTCCAAAGCTCTTTAACTCCACTACGTATTCCACAGTTGCGTTCGGCGGAATATCGAACTCCGGTTTCCCTACATCTTTAAATGCATATTTGCTTTTGATCTTCAGCCTCGACTTCTCCCCGCTTTTAAAGCTTAGTAAGGCTTTCTCTACGCCCTCTATGACACCACACTCTTCCCCTTCGCCGAATGAGAATTGAACATCTTTGTCTTCGAACACCTTACCGTTGTACATTCCCGTTAAATGTACTAAAACGGAGAATTAATTTTGAGATAAAATACGCCGCTTGTATTGAAAACTCAAATGCTATATAATCATACTTGCTATTTACTAAAGCGCCTTCGTGCGGAGTGACGTAATCTTTTCCTTGGGTGATCTGGAATTTCTCGATACTTCCATCTTTCTCGGGACTCAAATCGTCTCCGGTCCAATCGATCATTTCGATCTAAACAAGTAGACGACACATTCATGATACTAAATATACAAAGAAATCGAGGGCAATCGATGCATTTAAAATCTCCGATTCGTCGGATGTAACTGTAATAGTTTTAAGGTGAAGTTACCTCAAATATAAGCGTCGCGTTTGGGGGAATAGTAGGAGGAACACCTCGACTTCCATACGCGTATTCGGGAGCACAGGTGAGTTTCGCGATTTCACCTTTCTTCATAGTCGCTACCCCGATGGTCCAGGCTTTGATGACGTACCCCTTCTTAAGCTTAAACGTAAACGCTTCATTGCGGTCCTTGCTCGAATCGAACTTCGTTCCATCCAGCAAGGTACCCGTGTAATGCACTGTTACGTTGCTCCTCGGCGCTGGGATTTCATCCCCGACACCCTCCTTAATAATTTCCTTCAGAACACCTCCGTCCTGTTTGGGGGAAATGTCTACGGCAGGCATTCTTAATAAACAAAGAAATTAAAATAAACATGAAATTTTCTGTACAACACGTTATCTTCCTTGTACTATTTTCATTCACCGTAAATAACGATTGTAAAGAAAATAAACAAATGAAGAATAGACATCGGGAGATTATACATAATCCCCATTTCCCCATTTAATATAAAAAAGTGAAATGTTGTTTGTTTGTTTGTCCTTCTTTCACGCCTAAACGGCTGAACGGATTTCAATGAAATTTTGAATATATATTACGTACGTTCTAGATTACGTTATAGGCTATTCATTTTATTTTTTGCTTTTTTATTTTGGAATATAAATAATTCCCGGTGAAACCGGGTCAACGGGCCAGCTAGTGTTCGATAAAATAAGGCTACAGGAGAATAATTATAACACTTTTCAACTTACACTATGCAGTTTTCAATAAAAATACAAATATACGATATTCGTGTGATGAACAATTGATGAAATGAATATTTATGCAGATAGTTTTATACAATAGTACGTAATTAAGAAATACATACATTCTGTGTGTCCGTGTTTAATAAATCGGTAATAAAATAGCACTTCGCGCGTGAGTAAACAACACCCCTTTACACTCGTTTAAATCCAGGCCAATCCAGGCAGACGAATCCAGAAACTAATGCTGGCCTCGCAGCTCATTTGATCAATTTCATAGAACTTACCAGAAATCCTAAAGCTTCACTTCCGTATCGATTATCGAATTTTAATATTGTACGTTTCGACTTTGATATCGATATTGTGTTTTCTTTTGCGATCGATCGATAGCAACTGTTGCTTTGTTGCGATACTCGCTCTAGCGGCGCATTGCGCAAGCTCGTAAAGCGCGAAGTTTGAATATAAAACTTTATTACATTAGAAATTTGTCTTCGTCTTCTTCCTTATCGCTAGAAAACAATGTATTGAAGGAAAAAGAGAAACGAACGTACAAAGAAGCCTGTTTCTTCTCCTCGCATTTGATCTCCGACATTGTAACAGTCTTGACGTGTCACAATAAAACTCAGCCTTGATCAATCTTGAAATATCCTCGTTCCGTTTCTTAATCGTTCCAAATAATTTAATAAATTCAATTTAGTTTAGTTCAACAAGTTTTATTCAGTTCTAAGTTATTTGTTACAAAACATTTCGTTCATATAACATCACGCGTACGCGAGCAGAGTCCTTCAGGGCTCCACGGACGCCGAACCGTACGGAACTCCCTTCGAACCACAAGAATTCCCAGCCGGCCCCGCAACAGCTTATGCCCGATTTCTTCATCTCTGACTAAAGTCCCAGTCAGTGAACGACCAATTGTATGCCCTGATAACCATCTGTCTCCAGTCTGACATCAGATCGGTAGCAGGGTCTGGCTCTGGCATGAGAGCGCAGAGTCTGACGTCAGAACCGTAGCAGACGGCAGAATCTGCTGTGAATCTGCTGCCGATCTGACATCAGGCACTGACATCAGACTCTGCACCTCAGAACGCAGCCAAATGCAGACACAGACGACTACGATTCTGATGTCAGATTCTGCTCCCCAGATTTGGCTATCAGGATGCTATCATGTGGCACTCGTCGACCAGTTGGATGCTATCATGTGGCAGTTAAGTGGAGTATAACTGGAAGATTAATAGCGTATTCGGACGGTCGCACTGAGTGCGACTTTTAGCCAATTGGAAGCGAGAAAACTCGCACTCAGTGCGCACTAGTGCAGGTTGCCGAATCTGCTATAAGATAACTGAAGGTGAATAAATCGGCACAGCCGACTGTACTACTAGCCGTGCTGTACAACGTGGCAACACAGCTCATGTGAGGAACAGGAGTTCTATTTTCAATAGTGGAGTTTTGTACTCAGCATTTTAATTAACGTTATTCTGTGATATAAAATTATACTAATATACAGTATTTTTTATTAATTATGTATAAGGAATACATAAATATCAACAAGGGCATGCGCAAAAAGTTAGGGAAAAAGATTTCCCTGAAGTATTAAATATTAGGAACATCAAGGAAGCAAAGATGTTTTATTTTTTACAGTCAGTTATAAAAATAAAAAAACTCGCACTAACTGAAATGTAATAAGAGTATAAATAATATATAAAGTATAGATATTAGGCTTAAGTACAATGTAACACAGATAAAAGTAAGGATGTAGATGTGAGAACCAAACAACCTCCTTTGTAAGTACAGTATTGTGTCTCCGTATGTGCTCGCTGGTCGGGACCAGCGTTGAGCTCCTATCGTGAACAGATCCCTAATTCCGAGCTGTGATGCCAGATCGGGGACGGGTTCCCTCGAGAATTTCCCCCACCTCGCGCACACTACGCCGGAGCAGCGTGTCCGTGAGTTGGACTCCGAAGCGCCGAACTCACGGACACGCTGCTCCGGCGTAGTATGCGCGAGGTGGGGGAAATTCTCGAGGGAACCCGTCCCCGATCTGGCATCCTGGATTCGGCTCGGAGCACGCGGCTCGATTGCCTGGGCCGACAAATTCCCAATAGCTCTTCGCGACGTTCGTTAAAATTTTTGAAGCTCGGGCATCACTGCTGTGCAGCAGTCGCTGGCAGCTATCCGCTGGGCCGGTGCATGGTTGTAGTGGAATCCGTCCGCGAGGCGCTGTTGCCATTTTACAAGTTCCCACGAGCGCGGGTTGCAGGATAAAACGCTGACCCTGTATGTACTGCATTAGAACAGTAGTAATATAAATTATTTTTATTAATAACTTATTTTAAATTAAAATCACTGCATATCTTGAAGTAATTTTGGAGGTTTACCCTTTAGGGCCCCAGTTTTGTCCTGGTGTTCTGTAAACACAGTCCTGCAAGAGGTAATAGGGGGGCACGTAGTGATGGGATTTGAAGCGCTTTAAAGCGCTGCGAATCTGTCTTGAATATCAGGCGACTACTTCGAAGCACTTCGAACATGATTCGAAGCTTAAAACTCTTGAAAGTTTTGATAAGTTTTGAGTCTTGATAGGTCTTGAAAGTCTTGGAAGTCTTGCTTCAAAGTCTTGGTAAGTTTCGGACCCGTATGTACGTCCACCACCGACTCGCGGAACAATACAGTTATAAACCGCGACCGTGGCGAGACCCTCTAGCCGATCAACCTGGCTTTTTCAAGACTTTCAAGATTTCCAAAACTTCAAAGACTTTCAAGAGTTTCAAGACCTATCAAGACTTTCAAGAGTTTCAAGACCTATCAAGACTTTCAAGAGTTTTAAGCTTCGAATTATGTTCGAAGTGCTTCGAAGTTTTCGTCATATATATAGATTCGAAGCACTTTAGATCCCATCACTGGGGCACGTTTTGCGGCCAGCAGTGTATCGGTCAAGACCCCGCTGAGTGACCTCACACCTAAGTCACTATACCTCGTAGAGGCATTATAAGTCTATTAGCTAAAACCGAGATTTACACTGTTTGTTCTCTGAATAATTTTGCCTAGAAATTCCATGGTCAATATAAGTAGTGACTTAATTGATTTACCAATTGAAAGTTTTAACATCAAAGAGGTTTTTGAACTATGTAACTCATTTTCAGAGAAAGTTGAACTTACACTGATGGGCTTCTGAACCCTCTATATGTAATTTACAACGGATACATTTTCCCAATGTTTTTTATACTTTTAAAGTATTTGCACGTGGTAATGAATAATTTTATATTGGGTGGATTTAAAATCATGGTATACCTGGAAAACTGATGATTTGTCATGAATAAAGTAGGCAAAGAATGCAGAAGAAAACTTGTTCATATAAGGCTTTGTTTTCAAGAAAATTGGTGTATTTAAATAATAATCATTTTCCAGGAGTGTAAATGTATGAAATGAAGGAAATTAAATATATTCACGCTTTATAAAAAGATTGCAGAGGACCACATTATATAACATTTAGATGCAGCAACTTATTCGAAAGCTTTTTATATATTTCTTTGTTGGTTTCTTTCCCTGGAAAAAGATTTTGATATACCAAGAAGTAATTTGTACTTCTGTGGATAAATTCAAAGATAAGGGAATAACAATTAATGACTATGCATTTGAACTGTCGTGATAGAATTAAGCAAACACAGAAAAATATGTGACTAATATGGAAAATTGCAGGAAATGTGACCACGTAAATTACTGTGCTTCTCTGATTTAAGATAAACATTGTAATTGCTCCGTGTAACAAGTATAAATACACGAGCGGTTAAAGTGTGACAGTTCTTTTTCTTAATGCAACTCGTAAGATGAAGTTATTTAAATTTTCTTTCTTTCTTATGGTGCTACTTTGCATCGCGGTATGATTTCAAAAATACGTCGAGTACCTTTTATCATTCCGTATTGTACATAGCTGTGTGTTAAAGATATTTCCATAAACATTATATTCTTCTCTCATTTGGATAATTGTTACTAATATTAGAAGCGGAGAATGGTGATAAAATAAATAATTGTATTAGTTTCACGGATCGTTCGTTTCTCGAAAACGCGCATACTGATTACACTATATCTAAATTAACTTATCTGCGATGTTGAGGGCGTTGCTTCATTAATTCTGATATTATATTCCAGTGATGCGATTGTTAGAATATATTATTTTGTTGGCATTCTGAGCTTTAGAATTCTCATCATCAGCAACACAATATTCCTTTTTCATTTTCAATTTTGAATGTCTAAAAATTACACAGATGCGTCAAATGAACTAAAAATATATCCATTAAAATAAATATTGTTTTAGTTCGTTATCAATTAAATTATATATTCTATTAAATAAAAGTAGTATAAAAGTTTTTTTGTTTTCAGATAATTTAGATTACTGGAATTCTTTAACTTTAATTATATTATTTGTACAGCAATAACGTCCTGCTATTCCATTAGTGCAGGCCTGTCCAACTTTTGCTCTTGCCCTCGAAGGGCAGCCGCGGGTGGTGGCGAGCGAAGGCAAGAGCGACGGCAAAAGCGGCAACCGTAAAAGAGTGGGAATAGGTAGTGTTCACAGATTTCTCCACCAAGAAGGCCTTTCGCTCTTGGGCCTGGTTCCGTGCCTTCGAGAGCGAAGAGCAACTCGCAGCTGCTCGCGCGAGCAAATCCCTGGACAGGCCTGCATTAGTGCAACATTCATGTACTTTTTGTACTACATATTTTTTTTCTCAATTACAATTTTTTTTCCGTTTTACAGACAACCGTGTTGTCCATAAATGTTAATGCCCCCATGGCTGGACATCATGGTAAATCAGTAGCATGCCGCGGTGGTGGAAGACGGGGACCATGGTGGGCAAATGGTGGCAACGGGAATGGAAACAGTACCGGAGCTGGTGATGCAAACGCTGGTAAGTTTTTATAGTATCAGAAGTCAACCTATGAATTCCAAAATTTACCTGGATTTCATAAATGTGATATCTTCAATATATGTTCTTAAATCTATTTTTAAAAACAGATCAATCTAGAAATACTCTTCTTAATTATTATGTCTTGAATCAGTTGATTGTAAAATCATTAGACTTTAATATTAACTCTTCACACCATCAGATATTTAAAATCTGGAGTACAATGTTTTGCAGACAATAATTCTTATTCATAATATATTACAGGACTTGACGGACGAAAAATGATGCGAACTTCGGGAATTTTTTAAAACAAAACCATTAAATATATTTACTTCCAGCTTTGTGGCTTCATTTGTCAATCTTTAGAGAATATGAAAAAAAAATTGTATGCAAAAATAGTGGTTATATCCGGAGTTATAGTGCTTCAAATAGAACGCCTTACAAAAATCATATGCGCATTGTTAGCATAAAATCAGCCGTTGCAGTTGTCTGAAATAGAAAATTTAAATATTAAATATTTGTGTACTCTGTATGAGTGTGGCTATCGCCTGAACTAGATTAAATGAGAAATACTGAAAATTAAAAAAAAGTGGCAGCGTCTAAAACAGACATCGATTTTTGTAAAAAATTCGCTGGTTTTTTAAGTCGCAAAAGTCTAATTTTGCAAAAGCCGACTTAGTTTGAGTAACAACGAGAATGAGACATCTACTGAAGATATATACCAAGTTTGAAGGAAATTGGGTGATTGGTTTTTGATATATCATGCTAATAACCAATTCGACAAACATAGTTTTGAGAAAAACGTGTTTCATTTTAAGTACCCTCCTTTTAAATTAATTTGTTTTTAAAAAGTTGCCTAAATATGTACAAATATAGGCATAAAGTTTTTAATTATTATAATTTTAAGGTTTCTCTTAAAAAAAAAAAAAAAAAAAAAAAAAAAACCGCGCTTCTTTTCAGGCCGTCAAAGAGGGAGACTTTAAGGGGGTATTCTGGTCTGACGGGTCAAATTTTTTTATATTGCATTTTCTACTGATACATTATATGGGTAATACGTGTGCAAAAGGTTTTTTTCCAATTCGTAATATTAGCAGAGCTACAGGGTGTAGAATAGGTAGGTATCTATACGTCGTGCTCATTGAGTGGGACGGACGCATAACAGTTTTGTTCCTGCAAGTGTATTTCGGCAAAGTTTCGGCGGACTGTTCTTTCTAGGGGGAAGGGGGAGGGGTTGTGCATTTTTGTGCCTTTGAGAACACAAAAATCGACCATTTGGTTATGAGGAGACCGTTACTCTCCTAGGTCGCAACTTAGTTTGGCTTCGAACGTTGAGTAAACTTTAAACGCGATTTTCCCGAAACCATGTTTTTCGAATAGGTGACCTTGATTTTTCAAGATCGGCTGGACCAACTGAGTCCAAGTTTTGCATATATTATCAGCACACGTGTGGCTATCGTCCCTACCAGAATTATGATAAAATATTTTGTTTTTAAACTTTCACAGACCTTTAAAGTTGAAAAAATGTGCGAAAATCGAAACTTAATTTTCAAACCGCCGCCATTTGCTTAATTTTCAATATTTTTTTATCATTCTGGTAGGGACGATAGCCAAAGGCATACAAATAAAGAATCTCTTTACATTTTTTGTTTCTGATCACTAGAACGAGCCCAATCGTGGTCACTGTGACCCCATGTTTTTTTCACCATTACTTTAAAGCAGTCAACTGCGTCTGATTTTAATTTTTTTCTATTGACAAAATTTGTAAAGATTGCTCAAATATCAATACGCATGTAGCAATAAACTAAATAATAATAAAACTTATGGGTTCTTTGTAAAAAAAATCCGAAATAACGCGACGAAATCGCCTCGTCAGACCAGAATACCCTCTTAAGTATCTAAATAATTATTTTAGAGAGATACATTTTTATGCGTACAATTTTCATTCCCTAAACAGGTGGAACAAACGCAACAATGTCGAAATAATGGACAACATAGGCGAACACATAGTTAATTATGACGAAGATAAATCAGTAGGATAGTATGCAATATATTTTTGTGGAATTATATCAGTATCTAAGAAATTATATAACACCGCCATATGTATGAAATAAAGTGTATAATTTTCAAGACTTTATAAACCAAACATAATTTTAACAATGGGCTTTATTTCTGCGAATATCATGAAATATTTCTAATTAATACTACAACTACACAATTTAATAATGCACATATTTTTATTCATATCGAATAAATTTACATCATAACATTTATTTAAATCCACTGTCCATCTACATCCTTATCTTATCATATACGTGTTTGTAGCACGAAAAATAAAGAAATATATTCAAATTTGAAACAATCATTAACAGAAACAAAAATAACTGCAATGTAAATAGTCGCAAAATAAACAGGAAAGCATAAGAACTTTATGATTCTCGTGTATTCTATTAACTCATACAGGACGAGCGCGGGAAGATTATCTCCCACAGACTGGCCGAGCTTCGAAATGGCGCAAACCATCGTGGGAAGGAAAATAGAAAATTTCATGAAAAAAAAGAGCAAATACCGTTTTCTATTGCTATTGCAAAATGATTATACAAAGTACGGCCAAATTGATGGTACAATCGAGGAGGTGATTTCTCGTAAGAAAATACGTCAAAACTGCACAGTGTAATTTTTTCGTACAGACTTTCTTCTCGAGAAAATCAATTTTGACATTTTGTTGGTCACGTACGTGCTTGACTAATTGTAAGAATTGTTAGAATGCAACAGTAAATATGGCACAACTGCTGACGAAGCGAATCATTGGGCAGAAATAAGTCGAAATTGTAGAATAACTTTTTTCGAATAAGGTTTTGTTTTCAAGAAAATCTAGTTTGAAGATCTAAAAACCGGTTCCACCTTTAAATCGATTTTTCCGAAATCAAATTCCATTTGAAGAAAGTTATTCTACAATTTCGACTTATTTGTAGACTAGCTTTACTACTCTGATACACCCGGAATTTAAATTCTGATTTCATAAAAAAATTTCTTTATTTTTTTGTGAAAATTGTCACATTCATTTGGATTAGCCAGGCATAATGAAGCATATTTCGTGATCAAAGAGTTTACCGTTTGAAAGTTTTTAGGGACAGATAAACACACAAACATATAAACTTTCTGCTTCAAATATTAAGATGAGAATTCATTCCAGTCGCAGTTGGATCGTATTTATTGAGGAATCTGTTGCTTTCTAGTCAGGTGCATGGGTACTTAGCATTTTTTGAAAATCAATTTTCTCGGACACTAACAAGGGAACACCGCGAACCCGGACTCATCGATTGGAACGTAACTTTGTGGGTTTTTAGAGTGACTCAAAACAAGAACAACGATTTGTTTCATTTAGGCCCTATCGCCCTTTAAGGGGCTGAAAATTAACTTCAAAGTAAAGTGGTCAGATATTTTGTGGGCCAATGTGGGACAAACAAGCAACAAAAAAGGTTAACAGATCCGTGAAGAGATCGTTTCCGTACTTTATTAGAGCATTTACAATATGTTTAAAGACACATACTTGTGAAACGAAATTAAAAATATTTTTTTCCCGTAACAAAAAATGAACTTAATTGTACTTGGTCATTAAAAGAGAGAAAGAGCAATTCGACTGCGATCGTCACAGTTGAATATCACAAGTAACTATATCAATTTATATAACTTATATAAATAATCATGGATATAAAATAAAGAATATTAAATATAAACATCTAGTATGAAGTACAGGAAACAGTAACTTTATGCCACTGCGAAAATGTAAAAGGTTACACGTCCAATGCGGGATACTTTGCGGGACATTTTTCAATGCGGGACAAAGGGCTCAAATGCGGGACGTCTGGTCGCTTTACCTCAAAGTCACATTGGCACTTCCACTTTTTCGCGTATAACTCTCAAAGTACAACAGACAGAAAAAATGTTTCAAACAAAAGTTTAATGGTGCAATAAGCGCTGCAAACTTGCGTTAACAAAATTTTGAAAAAAGTTTTTTTCGTTCAGGTATTTTTTTTAAACTCTTTTCAAAATTTTGTTAACGCAAGTTTGTAGCGCTTATTGCACCATTAAACTTTTGTTTGAAACATTTTTTTCTGTCTGTTGTACTTTGAGAGTTATACGCGAAAAAGTGGAAGTGCCAATTTGACTTTGAGGTTAGTTTTTACCCTTTTAAAGGGCGATAGGGCCCAAATGAAACACCCCGTTGTTCTTGTTTTGAGTCACTCTAAAAATCCACAAAGTTGCGTTCCAATCGGTGAGTCCGGGTTCGCGGTGTTCCCTTGTAAGCCTCGCATGGAAAAACTTTGTTCTGCACTTTTGCGCGAGGAATCATTCCATGTCTGCTTGTACCATCATTTCGGTCGCAGCCTGTATATGTATCTATATTTCTAAGATTATACGATCTATCGTATTATTACATGTATGGTTATTGTTAATGTCATCTTAGATCTAAAATATCTTCGTGGCTTTTGGCGGTACGTATATTAATAGAAACAATAAAAAGTACATTTGTATAAACGACAATTTGTATAAATATTTGTACATTCTCTATTACAATTAATTATTTTAAGAGAAAGATATGTGTAGGTCGTAGATGTCTGTCTGTTCAATCATATTGATGTAAAACAAATATAAACATATTTCATTCCAAGATTGTCATATGATCTACTACTATTCTTATGTGGGGGTGTTTTATTTATATTGATGTAGTACAAAATATTGTAACCCGACTAACATAAAATGCACAACGCGACATTACGGAAACAAATTATTACATTTAAAGCAATTTTACATACTACAGGAAGCTTGCTTCCATAACTATATTTTTCCCGCGTATTTTTAAAGATTTCTTGCAGGGACCTGGAACGAAATGTTTTTTCGTTTCGTGTCGGTTCAGCTAGGATAATAATAATTTCGTTTCGGTTAATATCGTTCCTGCTGAAAAATATTTCGTTTCCATCAGAACGAAAAACAAATTTTGTTCCGAACCGGTTTATAAAAAAACTCGTATAAACTTATTTTAACAATTTGATTGCCTTTGGTGCTTATATTATAAAATATTATACGTTATAGTTATGTATTATAGAATATTATGTATTATGTCTTAAGAAAAAAATTTAGAGTTTTGATGCTTTCGGTTGCAAGCCGTGCCCACGAGGGCAGGACTCCCAACGCCTCTCCCAGCACCGCAGTCAGCCCTATCAGGGGTCTGAACCGACACGAAACCTGATGAAAATAAGGGGCGCGCTCAATTTAAATTTTTTAACCTGAAGTGTACAGAACGTTATTAGTCGGAATTTTTATTTCGGTTATATCGTTTTCACTCCTCCAACAGAGTTAAGACTATCGTTTCGTTTCTGTTTCGGTTCCGAAAAAATATTTCGTTCTTTTCGTTTATCGTTTTCGTTTCTGTTCCGTTCCGGATCCCTGATTTCTTTATTAGTGTTCAAATGGAACATTTCGTTTCCTGAGCGCAAACAATGAAACTTCGATTTGTTTACACAGAAATTCCAATAACACTCTATACATTTTTTCAATTTAACATCTTTCATCCCTTCATTAACTTCCTTTAAATTCAATAATTCTTTTAAATTTTTGCAAAATACCAGTGTTACTTATTGAATATAAATGAATTTTTATCACAGTGTTTTCATCATTTTCAGTCCAATTATAAAAAGATATTAAAAAAAGTTATGTAAAACTTGGCTTAAGTTTTTATAGAATACAAGTTTATCCAAAATTTTGGATTACCCATTTTCGTAGGAATACTCAAATACAAATGGTTAATTTCAAGTGTAAATACTTTATACGATATGCTGTAGGTATAAAAAGAAACAATCAACTCAAGTGGCAAGCACAAGTATTATTTGTATTGTGTTGTCTCTTATAATCTTTTCCCATTACTGTAAATTATATATTACAGAATATTATAAAACGAGAGTGACGTATAAATAATATATGATACATATTTCACATTTAACTAAATAAAGTAATAACAAATTCTCATATCCGTACACATTTGTTTACAACTTTAAGATGTATGAAATTTAGCCTAATAAGCATATGTCTTTTATTCCGTGTATCGCGTGCACCATTCACTTTCTCAGCAAATGAGTAAGATCTTTATTTTGCTTCTGAAGCATTATGTCTGTCTTCTCCGCCGAATCTGTTATATTGTCAATTAAGTCATTCTGCAAATCTATTTCTTCCGATAATCCTATCGCCAATCCTTTTAATCTAGCTAACGAACCACTCATCTCGTCCAAATTCTTTTCTAAAATCTTGCTCACGTTATTACCCGCAGACCTATTACCTTCGTCCTCGTCGTCTAGGCCGCGTAACTTTAACGCCGGGCTTGTACTAGCCAGCTTAGTCTGTACTTGTTCTAAAGAATTGGACAATGCAGGCGACGCCATAGATTCGGAACTAGAAGACTCTGATAATTTAGTCGACGGTATGGGCGCATCCAACGATTTACCGCTCAGGTAATTCTTCAGACTTCCGAACACACTTTTTATTCCTTGGATATGTTTCTGACTAAACCTTAAAGTACTATTGATGTCGTCTAATCTTTTCTCCGTTCTTTCTAATTGTTCTCTTTGCCTAATGAGTTCCTGAAATAGCCATTAATATTGGTACGTTATACATAGCCAAAGAGTTGCGCAACTATATAAATATGATGAAAAATAAAGGTATTGGAAGTGGTACATAAGAAACGATGCTTCTTCGAACTTTGATAATACATAGATATTTCCCAACATTCTGTATTTAATAAATAAAGCGAACAATAATAATACAAATTAAGATGAGATTAGTGACCTTAAGTTTTTATAATGTAGCAACGAATCTGTGCGTCGAAGCGAGATCAAACTGCTACGAACTTTCCGGATGTTCTCATTAAAATTCTCCAACGGATGAAAAGTGATTTAGCTCAGAAACGATGCATTTCCACAAATGCAACTATATAACCTTCTTTTCTCCTCGAGGTGAGTAGAATACATTCTCAAAGTTTCGTTATTTATTTCTGGGATGCGGTATATGTTTTAATTAGATCATAGACTAATGAGAGCTTTCAATTGATTTATATAGATGAACCAGCTTGAAATTAGATTCGCAAATACAATACAGCTTTCGTAAAGTAAAAATACAATTGATGTGGGTAATAAAGCTACGTCTGGAATCATCGAACATTCCTTTCAACTAAAAACATGTTTCTTTGTTACTATTTAGCATAAACAAGCAGATAAAAACGTATCTGGCGGTGACAATGTTATTGGAGGAATGCGATACAACGATACTCGTTAATCGCGTATTACAATGTGATACACAACAGAAAGCTGCTCGGTGTATCACTCATTGTCACAATTGGATGATTAATATTTTTCCAGGAAAATACCTCTGCAGTGGCAGCCCCAATCTGCTCGGAGTCCCTTAACAATGAGATAGACCTTTCCGACGATTGTAACGTGCGATCTTCGATCTCTTTTCTTCGTTGCAATAACTGTTGATGCTGCTGCTCGAGTTCGTTGTCGAAATTGTTGTAATGATTGTAAGCCGTGCGATTCGACGACCTGGGTAGTGCGCTTTTTAGAAAGGTTTCGTCGTCGATATCATCTTCCAGAGAGAAGAACGGATTCTTCGGGTCACTTAGGTAATTCTGACCTGCCATCTCACTTTGAATTTCGCGTGCTCGACAATCTTTGTGCAAAAACTAATTCAAAAACGGGGTGAATCACTCGACAGTGCTCGACACTGTGCAACACTCGCAGCAACCTAAAGTCTACGTTGGCCTCTGTATACTCTACGTTGCGTTTAACTAAATAGTTGGCGTTTGACATGCCAATGTTACCTACCGAGATTACGCCAGTGGCTCTCAAACGTTTTACTGAATCATTATAATGCATATGGTCCTTCCAAAATGCTAGTATACCCGATTTTATTAAATGTTCGACGTGCAGTTTATGAAACATGAAATTCAGTTGTTAATGATCGCTGTTGTGGATTATTTGATATCGATTTGAAAGCACGTTAAATGGTAAATTATTTTATACGCGGGTTCATTTGAGAGATACTGTTATGTGTGCTTAGTCGGTAAAACAGGAACTACTATATTTTAGTAGAAGAGTAGTTAGATGGATAAATAAGCAATTGCCTTAGTTGTTGAGTTGATAATTGTTTCAATACTTGTATGTATAGAAACTGAATATGTTAATCGATAATTATAGGGATACAATAACTCATTAATGAGCGCAGCCCTCTAGTGGCAAATTCGGAAGATGCGACGGTATTTGTCCTCTTCATAGCGGCAAGATTTTCTTTGATTTCCTTTGAATTCTTCTTTCTTCGCATTTGGAACGATGATTTTTTGACGATTGGTTGTGGAATGGAGAATTTTTTCTCTGACTGACCATGATATTTAGACGAATCAAATCGGAGGAATCGGTGGGGACCGAACATTGAACTATATAGAATATCTGGAATGTGAACACCGCGAACACGGTACGGCAAATTCCAGACAGACCGGGCCGAGGGAGATAGTGGCATTGGATGGGTGTCTATCCTTTGTTATACACTATCCAGGTATAGACGCGTGTGTAAGAGTGAAACAGCATCCAACGCTGTGCAACCATCTCTTTTCAACAACGCGGTCCGGTTCCTAATACCCACAGTTCGCATTTCAAATATTCTATAGTTCAATGTTCGGTTACATATAGTTCAATGGGACCGAATCGTTCATTGTATCGTGCGTAGGACCAATGTAGGTTCTTACACTACATTTTACTTTAGAGCATGAGCGTCCGGAGGGGGAAAAAATCGCTTACTTTTTAAAACTGATTTTTATTAAGCGTATACTAAAAAAGGGAATATTTTCGAAATTCGGTTTTAAATTTTTAATTAAATTGTCACTAAAAATTGGGTTAAAAAAACAAAAGGGGTATATTTTTCTTTACCATCATCCCAAAGTTGCCTCCCCTGGAAAGAAGTCTACGGGCGCCCCTGCTGTAGAGTGGACTCGTTCCGCGCAGGGATATACTGTTGATTGGTAGGATACCGGCGGAGAAAGTGCTACGACCAATCGCAAAAGTGCTACGACTAATCGCGTGCGTCAGATCCGTGGGAGCTGCGCAGATCGATCGTAAATCGGTAGAGTCGTGGGTCTGCTCTTACATGGAATGGAGTGTAGAACCAGTGTAGAGTGTAGTGTAGGACCACAAACGAAGTATAGGATAGACCGGATCAGTGGCGGATTTAAGAAAAAAGGCCCAGGTGGAAGAAAGACCCATTTTTGGAGGAAAATGAAGAGGTAGTTTATTAAAATCGGGCTAAGTGTAGTAGTACAGAAAAAATATAGTGTTTGGTTAAATCATAACTTTTTTTTTGAAGATAGAGCCCTAGAGGGCCTTCTGGGTAGGGGCCTATTTTTTCGGGAAAAAGAAGAGATAGTTTACGAAAGGCGGGCCAAGTGTAGTGGTACGAAAAAAATTTAGTGTTTGGATACCTATACCTAATCCAAATTTTTTTTGGTCATGGGACCCTGCCTTTTGTGCCAGGGCCTAGCTGGCAACTGCTCATCAGCCGCCCTGTAAAATCCGCCACTGGACCGGATATCATATGAACTTCCGTGTCTCACATTCTGAAATATCGATCTCCTGAAACACATGTGGAGGATATCCAATTAAGAACGGTTGTTATTTTCAGAGCGTAAGGAAAACATGTTTAGACCGATCGAGAACAAATTATATTCTGAACAAAATAACTGCTTTCCAAATATTAATAATAAAATCTTAGATACCAATAAATATAATAAATATTTACATTAAGAAAATAACTAAATATAAAACATTAATAACCGATTTCATTCATTCCACAAATTACAAATTCGCGCCCAAACCAATATACAGACAGACAACATACCAATCCAAAACCCTACACACCACTGGTTTTTGAGCGCCCCCTACGAGATATAGAATATACCTCGACTGAGCTGTGGTTGACATCTCAAATGGTAAAATCATCGAATGCACAAGAAGGACTTTGGACGCTAGCGCCACGTAAAGGAATACCTCTGCAAACTCCATTCCTTTTATCTATCGAGGTAAGAAAGGCAACGACAACGATGTATAAAAAAAATTTTAAGTTAAACGATTCTCTCTAATTTGATAAAAAATGCATTAAAAACTAAAAAAATAATTATTTTAAGTCGTTTTAAATAAAATCGTATAACTTAAATTTTTTTTTTATATATTTTTTTATTATTTACTTTAAGTGTTTGAATTTCACAACTAAAAAATATTTGAAGAATTGAAATATTTGTACGTGACGGATCATTTCTCGATAAATTATGTAATTACGGAAATCGCGATGCTTCTATTACGCATCGCAGCGATTTTTTGTCGTTTTCGAGAAGAACACGAGAATCTGATTTCAAGTCGATTGCATTTGTGGTTATGGGTTAATATTGTAGGGGATGCAATTTTTCCACACCTTCGGGGGAATTTTTTTTAAATTTTGTATTGTCATCATAACTACGTACCTACGCCTGCAAAGTTTCAAGTTTATTCGATTGGTGGAAGTGGGTTATAATTGAATTACACGATTTGTACCAAACATACAAAAAACCAACAAATAAAAAATGACTTCAGAAATTATGCACGAAGGCAACAATAACTGCAACTTTGAGAATATTCGACGTAATAAAAACGATGATGATGAACTTCGGAACATATTTGAAAACACTTGACGATGACGCAATCGATTGCGAAAATGTCGGGGGTAAAATACAATTAATTCGGAGAATTCACCTCAAAATCTCAAGCATTACTTTAAAGATCAACGTGAATCTAAAAAAGAAACAATAAATACCTTCGAAATTACAAAAAGAAAGTTTACATGCACATCTAAAATTAGGAATACAATGAGCACTGAAAGAAGGAAGTCACCATTCCTATCGAGGCTAAATGTTTAGAATTATTAAGGCTGTGTAGTCGACGTCGTTTAGAGATCCCAAGATTCTGTGTTATCATATAACATGAACGCCTTTCCGGACAACCCGTTTATCTTTTTCATGGACAACCGGCCACCCATCTTCTCCGCCGACGTTTCCAAGAACCTGAGGAAGATCGTCGAGCTGTCAGACACAGGTTGCGATGCTCGAATACCAATTGGAACAGTTCCCCCACACACCAAACGAGATTATTCCTCGAAATCGTCCAAAGTGAAATCGAATGACAACTGGAAGTCCTACTATGGGGAAAAGTTCGGGAGTAAGTCCTGCAGAGAAAGGTTTGGAGGAGAAAGTGGACGAAACACGATGGATACCGGAGACGTGTATGTTTTCCCAAAGGAAAATGCGAATATTCGTCAGGTACTTATTTAATGGATCAACATTGAAGCCAATTATCATGGAACTCACTGAGATTAATTATTATAAAAAATGTGAAAATTTCAATAGAGTCGCATAGTGCTTAGAGAAATGGACCAAAAATATCCAGGTCCACAAATCATTTTGAACGCTTTAAAAGCCGAAATAGAAAATTACGTTCGTCATTGTTTATATCATTATTTTCCTCCAAATTATTACTTTTTTCTGTGCTTTATTCCTAATGTCTAATTATTTATTTTTTTAATTTCTAATTTTTCTAAATTACTATTAGGTACTATTTTCCTCGAATAATGGCAATTTTAAACCCCATCTTAAATTCCTATCTTCCTAAAATTTCAAACTGCAAACATTAATTCTATATTACTCAAAAAAAATTCCTAACTCTACAAAGCAGAGCTAAAAATATAAAATATAATATTCTACAAAATTTCCCCCTGAATTTTTAACATTCTTTCAAACCACGATATAATCCGCTACCACTGATTCCAAATCGGCTAACCCTTGTCTCCACTCTAACTTTCTCAATCCATTCTACAGCAGCATTGGCAAAAATGCCCCACAGTGGAAGACACCGGCGAGGGCACAGCGTTCACCAACGACCCAGAAAACAGAAGTACAAAAATCAACGAAGGGGCGTCATCAGATAGAACAAGATCACGTCGCTGGAAACGCGACGACACCCCCTGCAATATGTGTGGCCACGACGTAGGCCCGCAAAGCTTCCAAAACGCGATAAACAAGTCGATTGAGGATCACCTGTATCAGCCGCGAAAATTGCCAAGAGCTGGCTCAGCTCGTGCTCCATATCCCTGTTCCAATGGTTCCAGACCTGACCCCAGAATCCACAATCAAGACATCGTCGACGAAGAAAGAACGAGGTCCCTGAGAGCAGAGTATTCAGACCTATTCAAGTCTGAAGAGGCTTCGTCGAACTCGTCCAGCAGAGAGCGTTGGACACGATCGGACATGTCCACCTTCTACAACATCGAGCACCTATTGGACGAAAGCTCGCAGAAGAGTCAGAAATCGAAGAAGTCGAGCAACGCAGCTAGATACGGGGAAGACGCGCACGCTGTCAGGTTGCGATCCAGAACGTGTTCACCGCCGGCTGATCGACGGAAAAGGACTCGGTCTGTCCCGAAGCCTGCGCACCAGGACGTGAAGCAGGCTCAGGATCAACATATCTCTCAAGGTTCCATGGATTCGTCGAGCAACGCTGAATCTGTCCGCCTCAGCTCTGCCCGATCCAAGGAGAAGCTCAAGAGATTCGTGAATCGTGCAGTGGATAAAGACAGTATACCCGATGTCTTAAATGTTTCCACATCCACTAACCATCTGCCCAATAGAACGTTGCCGCCTGCGTCGATTGGCGAGGGGAAGAGTAAACAGAAGGGTGGTTTCGCCTTCTGGGAGTTCATTCCACTGGAGGACGAAGGCGATCAGAAAGGGAGGAAGAGGTCTGGAAGCGAGAAGGGTGCTTGGGTACTGCAGAAGAAGAGCTCTTTGGGCAGCAAAGATCCTTCATTGACGAAATGCTTAGTAAATGCCAAGGATGATGCTGTTAAATCGAAGACGAAAAGAAGGACTGTTCAGAAGAACGTCGCAGACGAGGATTCAGCTCGACGGACGTCGAAGACCTCGAACGATTCAACCCCGCCATCGAGACCTCTCAGTGCGGGGGGATCGATAAACAATAAAAAGAATCATCCTGCAGATTCCCCTCGAATGCAATCGGCTAAACCCTCGGTAGACTCCAACGAGGCGAAGTTAAGCCCGAAGGTGGCGCCTTCGAAGACGCGGAGAAATACAGCAATCCCACGGAGGATAAAGAGCGAGGATGAAGCTAAATCGGAGTCTAAGAATCGAGGTAAAATCGAGGGCAGGCTGCCTGTCAGTGGGATTGGCAAGCCGAGTCAGAACTCGAAGACTCACAGCAGCGCCACGAAGTCTGAGCCCAACGCTGATAAGAAGAAGAAGGTAGGCAATGTAGCCTTGAAGGGTGATCTGGAGATGAAGAAATCTGGGATCAAGATCTTGGAGAAGACTGTAGCGTGCTTGAAGCGCAAGCTCGAGATGCCGAAGGACGAAGCTTCCGTTTCGAATCCCATGATGACACAGAAGAAGGTTCGATCGGAAGTGGCTGCCTCCAGGCTGCCAGTTAGAATAGGGAATCGTGTCAGATCGAAGAATCCAGTGGAGCTGAGTCTTCTGGGCAAATGGAAAAGGCAAGTGCCCACCAAGGAGCAAAGTAAAGAGACGTTGAAGTCGACTGAGGATTCGAGTAACCAGCAAAGCTCGGTCAGGTCGCGAACAAAACCGAGAATAAGGGCTTCGATAAATCCAACGTTCGTGGAAAGTGTCCAGGCAAGTGTGGAGATTAAGGACTCCTCTAAATGGGGGCAGAACGGAAACGGCAGATTGGTGGAAGGTAATACTGGGGATAAGTTGATCGATGGTGTACACAGGGAAAGAAGTTTGTCGAGGACAGAATTACTGAAGGAAAAGAATTTGGGGGGTAATGCTGGGGAACGAGAAATTGGCGATTTGAAAGTAGCGAATGTGGAGCAGGATCAACGGAAGCGAGATATCGCGAATCGTGTTTATGGAAGAGAGATAAATCGAAGAAGTAATTTAGTGAAAGAAGTAGACGCTGGTGTGGCGAAAGGTGGCTTTAAAGGGAAGTGTCTTTTCCATTTGAATGGGGAGCAGAATATTATTTGTAATAATTATTGCAACAAGGAGCACAGGAATTTGAGAGCATTTCGGCCGGGTACGTCTATGGCGGTCAAAGCGCGAATTTAATTGGTGAGTTTTGATTGTGGGGAGGACATTGGAGGAACTATGCTGTGATGAAAATTTTGAAAATTATTAAAGTAGTAAATGTGTTAACAAATCGTATTGATCGTATTTGCGCTCTTGTATTACTTGTTTAAAAGTTAAGCAGTTTATGGAAATTTTTGAACCGTGTCAGATAATGGTAACATATGTAAATGGCAAATAGAATATTTGCCTGATTTTGTAAGTATCAAGTGGACTTCAAACGTAACAAGTTTTTCGTAGGTATTATTTAAATATACTTGTCAAATATTTTACATTGGTTGAAGCAGGAAAGTAGTAATGATATTTTAATTCTCCTTTATAGCAACATTATGTGCAACATATATTTATGAAGATATGTAAATATCACTGTTTTCTTATTCCGTATAAATCTGTACAGTGTGAATTAATGAGAAGGAAATATTTAATTATTTCTTACACTCGATGATAAGAAAAGATTATGAAATATGATTTAGATGATTTCAAAGAACAAACGTAACAAACACAATTTTTTCTGTGAAGATTACTCGTTTTACTTGATTTTCAAAACACACTCAACTGTAATAAAATATTACCTTGAACTAAGACATATACAATGTAGAATGTGGAATATTGCTCTCTGAATGTCGATTGCATTTATTTTAAACATTACGATTTTGAAGAAACTCGGCTTAAATTGGCATACACAGAAAGAAGAGGAGACACTCTCTACCAGAAGAGGATCTCTCCTTATTACCACAATTATCGATTACAAGTAGTAATTACGACGACAATTGAAGAAAACACTGAAAGCGCCAAAATTAAAGAATAAAATTTCCTCGGAAAATATTCTAAGCGTCAATGGTAATACTATAATATAGAATCTGATTTTTGGCATTTACAGTCTTTTCTACAAAGACTCTTCAATTTTGATAATTTACCATCTACTCTCCACAGAATATCTATTTTACAAAAAGCTCAATAATTCTGAGGACGTGGTGGATGCAATATTCCAACACTTTCCTTGAATAACTCAGATTTCCACATAAGTGGCTTGCAAAATTTTGTGCCAGATTTCAGTGGTAGGTACAGCAAAATACCAGTGGCGGATTTAACGGGCAGCGGATGAGCAGTTGCCGCTTGGGCCCCTGCCTAGAAGGCCCCCAGGGCCCTATCTTTACAAAAACTGGTAATAATCATTTTTTTGTTATAAATTATAATAATAATTTTCATACGACGCTCGCGTAAATTCACTTGTAATTCTGTTATTTATACAAGGTGTCCCAGAACGTTCGCCACCTGGGCCTTGTTCCTTAAATCCGCCACTGCAAAACACCCATGCGTCTAATCTATTTAGATCTATCATGTTCCACACAATTTTTTAGTAACTCACCCTATAAAGTCGACTCTGTAATTCCCGACTTGTACGATATAATAGCCACAATAATAATAATAATAATCAATAGCCATCATCGCAATCAATGACAACTCCAAAGTTCAACGATTACGAATGTTGGCACGTCGGTGAAGAAGCTGGGCGTGTGTGTGCCTCCATATGGAGCACATAGGCGCGTATACATCCGTGTGCACAAGGGGGAGCCGCGCTCATGGGTTACCTCAAAAGAAGATCCCGAATGATACCAATTATGTCATCAACGCACCATGCAGTCCCTCGGTGCCGTTCGTTCCCTGTCACACCACGGATTTCGCCCGCATGTCAGCCCCTGCCACTATCTCCACCCTCCTGCTCTTCGTAATACGCGGTGGCCTCTGTGGGGCTCCGCGCAATCTCAGAATCAGAAGAAAAATATGTAATTGTCCGTGCCCTTGCCCCTCCCCCGTCTTTTCTACGGCAGAACGAAAACACGGGACGATCGCGATAAGGGGACGATCTGAAAGCGATACACCAGGAAACGCGAAGGACTTGCACAGCGTGCGCTTGGGATGATGCTCCGCGCCGTGTAATTAGACGTGGTTACGCTGTGGTGCAATTTTCGTGGGACGAAAGGGTGGAATAAGGTGGAGGAAGACTTTCTAGATTTGTATTTTTCAAAGTCAGAGTAGTAACATTATGTAGTGAGGTGGGACTGAGTGTATGTAACGAAAGGTATTTTCTTTTGGGAATCTTTAACGGTGATTTTGGGTGTTACGATTAAAATGTCAAGAGGAGTGCAGCTCCATCTTTACCAACTTCGAGTAAATTAGAATAAATTGAAAAATATATATTCTCACATAATAAATAGTAGTTATTGAGATAATAAGTTTTTATTTCTATTCTTGGCGAAATTGTCAAATCTGCAGCTGCCCGAAACAAAAATATTGCACAGAACAGTAATGGGTGCAGGTTCAAAATTTCCAATAAATTTAGGATTTGCATCAAACGTGCACCAAACGATGTAGATTTTTTAACGTATATTACACGTCATAACTCAAAAAACTGCCAAAAATAAAGTTGCACCCCTCCCCAGTTCAGAAATATAATAAGTACTATGGGTTTTATTCAGTCGCTGTTGCCCTAAAGAATTCTAAAATGCAACACAAATTGATGGACAGTAAAAATTTACGTTCCTTCTAGGTCACTCACCTCCACCACTGACCTTCGCGAAAACAAAACTACTTAGATAATTATTACAGATTTCGTGTACGGTGTACGACACCCAAAGTCGCATAGTGAGAAAATCTTTTTGGGCAAGCAATGACAGGGATGAACGACGGAAGACAAGGGACGAATCCGAGAACGAGAGAGGAGAGAGTGGCGTTGGAAAGGAGGTGAAAGCAGAAGAGAGCGGCCCAGCTGAGGGGGGAGGCAGATAATCAAATAACCTGCACGCACCGTATAAATTATCAATCAGGGCGCGATTGTGCAACCCCAACAGAGGGAGCCAGCCGTGTCTGGGTAAGGGTTGCTACACATCGCCGTTCCGCTAAGGGCGGGGGAAGGGAGGGGAAGACTGTGCGAGACCTCGCCGTGTCGAGTGACCCCGCAAACGGTTATCTTCCCTTCGTGCGTGGGCGTGCGTGGACGTGAGTTCACGCCCTTAGTCGCCTGGATGACACGTGCAAAGAGGGTTAGATGTGTCTGACATTAAAGGCGACCTCCACGTGCTGCGGAGCATCCCGTCACCGCAACGGGAAATTACTTTGCACGGGATCATCTGAGATTTTTGGCAACACTTTTCTGGAGCTTCATCAGAGATTGTATTTAGGTATTTTTTAGTTTAAAATCGGTGGTTTACTTATTGATTGTAGAAGACGTGGAGTAGATACCTATACTGCCCTTCTTATTGTTAGTTAAAATATCCTATCTAACATTTCTAAAGATCCGAGAAAACTGAAGTTTTATTGTTTTCTTTCTGCCATCCTTATAAAAACATAAATAAATTGGACTGTTTCTAGATCTCTACGAAGCGTGTGGGGGTTTCTAACTTTATTTAAAAGGTAAAAGACGTGTGAAACTTCAAACATTTAAATATTTCTTGAGAAAGGGAAAAAAGTTAGGTAAGACGTTTTTAACTAAGAAGGGTAGTATAGGTACTCGAAGAGGGAAGTTTTCGGGAACTCATTGGGAAGATAGTGTTGATGTGTTTATTATAATTTTCTAGAAGAGGGTTGACGACTTTACTCCACATTTTTCTGCGCTTGATGCAGGTCATTTTAGAATTTAGGTGATGAGATCTTATTTAACTTTTTCTAAATTTTCACAGGCATCTTCAATTTTTTTATGTAATTCTATCGACAGAGAAAGTATTTTTATGCCCACGAGATGGAAAGTAAATAAACTATAAGATCCTAAATATAATAAATTATAAATATAATAAATTCAAGATTTCAAAATTCAACTTTTCAAAATTTACTAAAAGAATTATACAAAATTTAAGATTACTTTAACGAGCCTTGTGCATCATCTCATCTACCACAAAAAAATTATAAAAGAGATTACAATACAAGTGGACAATTTATATGGTCCGCCCTTCTGTTGTACATAAAAGAGCACATTTTGAACGCTGATCCTTTGTTTGCTATAACAAATTCGACGTCAAAATACGCAGGAAACGGTGCCTGTACTTTCGTTATGCCAGGAACGCGTGCAATGCGCACACACGAAGATGGTAACTAAGAGGGTGATACTATTATGCCCTTGCTGGCAGGCGTGGGTGTGCACACACGTAAATTCACGCCCTACATTCTGAGCTGACACGTGCAATGGGTTAGATACAACCTACCCCGAGCATTTACAAGCGACATCCAACGCGTGCAAGGTGGGTAAGGTACGGCGCACGTGTACGTTGTACAATTGAACGGGAATCGTGTTAATTTACGCTCAAGGTGGTGGTGAATTTTTATCAGCTATTTTAATTATACGGGGTGATTCGAAAATTATAGTACAATCAAATGTAACAAAGTAATTTTCGAAATAAGGAATTAAGTTTAATATTGGATTAATTGACACATTCACCAGTACCTGTCACGTGTTAATAATGTTTCCATTTTTACGATGAGCTAATTATAAGCTAATGGTACATAGATGAAATACATGAATTTCACTTTTTTTAAGTAGGTATTGAAATCAGATAACCTGGAGGATATTTAGGACACTATATTGCATTCTTTTGTGTGGTGTATAAGGTGCACTAAAAATGTAGCTTGATGTATTGCAAATTTTATAATTAGTGTTGGTGTAAGTGTCAAGCAGTAAGTTTCAAATTTAATTAAGTAGATTCTTGATATGGAGAACACAGAGTGAGAAGGGTCTTCTCTGTAAAAGGGCCCGGATGCGAGAAACATTTTGTGGCCCCAAACAATTCCTCAACGGTAAAAAAGCATAATATCTTTTGACGGGAAAATAATAGAGAGCACTGTTTTTTTCTTCACTTCCTTGTTTTTGGGGGGAAGGTGGTCGCGAATTTCTTACGTTTTCTTACAAGGGGGAGTCAGCTAGCATTTTACGTAACATTTTTTAAACTAATTGTCAATAAATACAAATTTTATCATTAGTATTCTAGAAAAGTAGTTTTAGTTTAAATTTTCCGATACCGAATTAAATGAATTATATAAACCTTTAAAAGAATTTTAATAACTGAAAAAATTCAGTGCAAAAGATATTACATAAGGAGGGGGTTGGAATATCAAATCTTACAAATTTTTATACTTGGGGAGGGAGGGGGTAAAAAATCGCCAAAATTACCCTTACGTAATTTAAGGCCGGCCCCTTAGAGCGTGAAATTCAAGTCGGATTATAAAATGAAATTAATTTTAGTCAAATAAATTTTTTTCGTTCTCACTTGTTTCTTTTTTATTTTCTCTTTTCTTCATTCTACCATTTCCTTCGGTCCGTGTGACTTTCATCTAGCTAGCTAATACCAAATCTTGTGAAACACACACATAGATCCTTCTGCAGCTAATTAAAAATGTACCCACACCATATTGAATAATTCTACAAAACCTGTAGCGTGATATGTGTATAAGTATTGCAAATTTCCCAATTGGTGGTAGTGAAAGTGTTAAGTATAGCTTTAATAAAATTAGAGCTATGCTTCTTAATTAGATTCGTCATCTGTAGAGCACTTTCATGTAGAGTGCAGGCAATGCCGAGTCCTGTGAAGCACACGCCGAGTGTGTACACACACGCGGCCGGGCGCGTAGATCACGCACGAAAGGAGCGAGAAACTGTATACACACGTAGCCACGTACGCGCGAGCCAATTAGCCGTCGAAAGGGTGCACCCTGAGGCCCTTCGGCATATAGAAAATTAATCCGCGCGTAATTCCTCGGAGCTGATCGGGACGCTCTTCGTGCATACATAAGAAATTCTTTCCAATGCTTCTGTTCCTTCGGGCAAACACACGAGGAGTCTGTTCATGCTGGCTTTTAGATGGCCCTAAAGGTACTCTGCTCTTAAATGGCAGCCGTTTGGCAAACTTTTATGGCACTGTTAAATTTCTGTTACTTAATAAGATTTTCTTTTAAAAGACAGAGCGGGTGATTTAATTTGAAGAGGGGAGCGAAGGTAATGTTTTGGGTTTATGATGGTTACAACAGAGTGGATTGGGTGTTGCGAAATAAAATGATGGTAGGGATTCTTATTTTATGGTGATTCTAGTATTATTATTTCCTGTTTGCAGGTGTAGAGACTTAGGTACTTAATATCTAGTGCTGCGATTATTACACAGTTATTTGAACATAGAAAATACTTAGAAACTTCTTGACTTACACATGAGGCATTGAGAACAAAAACGGACTATCCTACATGTTTTGTTAAATTGAGTTAGTAGCTGTAATGAATTCTAATAGGCTGTATGTGCTAATCATATAAAATAGGAAATATTAATTTTGATCTATTTAAAACCATATGGCATAATAAAGTCCGTGTTGTATTGAAATTTTGTGCGACATCTGCGTGCAATACTTATTAAAATTAAATGAAAAATTAATTATGGGAACAATAGGAAGCATTTTGAATATTAGAAGCTAAAAATTGTACTTTTGGATGCAAGAACGTCCTCGGGCCACTAAGGCACTTTTTGCATAAAATGCATAATTAGATTCCTCATTTTTTCTGCATCAACACCTCTAAATTTCGTTGCTGTATCTTTAAAATTGATAGAGCTATGATAAATGTTGTGAATCTATGACTATTTGTATGGTTATATTTTTTCAATATTCTATATTTTTTTCAAATAGTATGCAAATATTAAATAAATAATGTTAAAAAACCACATTTTTTTCTATACTTCTCCATTTTATGCAAGAAGGGTTTGACAGGGCTATAACTATAATTAACTTCGCTGATTTATTTATTACATAATTCCGATTGTAATAATACAAAGGAGATATAAGTATCAAATTTTTAAATATTATAAACAGTTTTACAACAACTTCACTATGTATAAAAAATATCTAACTTCATAATGTTTACAGATACTTTTCTCGAAATTCAATTTTGGGACTGAGGGCCTTCTTGCCTCCAACAGTACAGTTATGACTCCACTGGCAATAACGCCTGAAAAACAAAATACTGTTGAAACCCTATTTTTTAAATCACCTACTTCTCCGGTTAACGAGTATCAGAGTTAGTCTCTGCCTTAAATTATTTTTTCCTTTAATAGTATACACAGAATCATGTAGCAATGTATACATGGAATGACATCAAGAGGGTTTAATTTTTATAGAGTAAATAATTCTAAACTGAGTAGAATATGCAGTTCTAACAAGTGATGCGAAAGTCGTCGTCCAATGTTAATAGCTCCTAATTTTTTTAATTTCAGGTATATGTCAGTGATATTTTGATATTTCAATAGAAGAGTCTTACGAAATTTATTGTCCACAAAGATGAATAAGTATGCCCTTCAAGAACGCGGAAAAATTGTGTCGATGTTTTTACGTAATAATTCATCGGTGGTCTTATTTAGACGAATGTTTAAAGACTTCTTTCTTTGGAGCTATTTGAATTTTGAAGGCATTGGTTTACGCGAATAACCCACAGACTTTACAACAATTAAAGTACAATAATCTACACGTAATCGAAAATCTAACCCCATAAATTCTTCACAATACCATGGAAAATGCAATAAAAAGAGCCCAAATTTGCATCACTTTAAATGGCGGTCATCTGTTGGATATTATCATTGGAACTTGATGTCATAAAATCGGAATTGGGAATTAACTAAATAAAAAATTATTTAAATAAGGATCAAATAAAATGACGAATTTATGACGAATAATTTTTTAACTTTTATTCGTTACTCGAAATATTATTTAAATAAAAATTTTGTCCATCTCTGCATAAACTTGATAAATCTGAATAAACCATCGCACAATAAAAGGCCACGTTGTTTCATTTAAAACCAAAGTTATAGAATAAGAAAATCGGATGATGATATTTGCGCCACCTTTTATATAGCAAGTAATCACTTTTTTCAATTATCGTATTAATAGTAGGGGAGAGTGGGGTAAAACGGAACGGGTGGGTAAAACGGAACAGCAATGTTTCTCTTAGATAAGAGCTGCGAATGAGTTGGTATCGCGTAACACGGGACCAAAGGGTCCTCGCAGCATTGTGTGATAGACCATAGACCCGTGCACACGTTATTTTTCCGTTAAGAGAGTTGGAAAAATTTCCGGTATCGACGTTTCAATATTGTGTTGTACTTTCGACCATTTTACGGCACTTGGATTTCGAAAATTAATAACGGTAAATACATCGTTGGATTCTATAATCCTTACGCTACATTTTGACGTATTAAAAAGTTCTTTACCTCACGCTGAAGTGTGAATATTAAATGTTTACTAAATGACTGCATGTGGGGCAAAACAGAACACTTTTCGTGGGGTAAAACGGAACACCTATTTAACCCAATTCCACCAATCCAATTGTCTTGAAACTTTGCAGGCGTGCGTAGTTATGATGACAATACAAAATTATGAAAAAAAAACGGGAGGGGTGAAAATATTACCCAGTCATCAATAAATATAACCCGTAACCACAAATCCAAACGACTTGAAATCAGCCTGTAACCACAAATCAAATCAATTCAATCGATATGCAATCAGCATATAACCACAAATAAAAACTTAGACACTAAAAAGTAAGTAATAAAACAGATATGCAAAAAATTTTTTTAAGTTAATCTAATTTATTTAAAATGCACTAAAACTGAAAAATTCTCCATGCACGTGTTGATATTTATTATTTATGTAAAAATCCATGTGTATTTGGTTATTTTCAGTAATTTTTATATTATCTGGTAAAATATTTTTTCTTATGTGTATAATATATATTTCTGTTATATTTTATTCGTAATAGTTATACCTAAAACATATATTTATAGTTTTTAACATAAATGAATACATTTGAAATCATAAAAATAAAGATTTTGTACGTTTACATGGTCTTCAAGTAGGTGTTCCGTTTTACCGCACCACTTGAGCGAGGCGAAGATTTCAATACCTTCGGTAAATCTCATTTTCCTTCGTTCCTAAAGATTTTTCCTAACAGTGGCTTCGATTTTCTTATAGTCTAAGGTCCACCGAAGACTCCCGTTGAAGTCCCGTGTCTTTTTCTCTTTCCGATTTTATATTATCACCCTCCAAAGTTAAGCGTTCCGTTTTACCCCACTCTCCCCTACCTACCCACCTTTTGTGAAAATTATTCAGAAAACTGTAGCACTACTACCACAAACTACACGTCTTAGTATTAAAACATTATACCACCTCTCTCTCAAAATAATACCACCCCTATTTTCATGCAAATCACTGCCTTCCCAAAAAATCAATCAAAAATTTGAAAAACGACAGGGAAATTAATGACAAAGGGTATCGATGCGTGTTCGTCTGAGCATAGATGAATCGCCAATGCTGCGTGATCCGATTTTATAATTTCAGCGTCCCATGGTCCCGAGCTGGAGCGATCGAATGGAAAGATCGCTTCCACGGCAGGAAGCAAAGAAAATAAATAAACGGTGAAATCCGGGGCGTGCGTTCCTCTGCTTCCTGAAGCGGAATGCACCCATTAAAGGATGCAGCCACGCGCCAAGATAAAGGATCCTGGGGGAGACTAAATAGTTTCCTATGGCCGCAGGCAGTGCACGATTGTGCATCGAGCCATCGTAGGACAACGGGACTCGGAACGTTCTCACGTTTCCACGTGCAACGCTTCGGTCAGTCACTTTTGACACGTGCGTCGTTTTGCCAACCCTCGTGCAAATCGATATAGAAACGACGTTGAATATCCATAGTCTCGTCACAGTCCGATGAAGAGTTTTCTCTTACACCAGACTGATGCTTTTGTTAATTAAGTGCAGGACTTTGGAATAAAAAGGATTAATACGTACGCGACCACCGTTCAGTGTAAAAATCGTTCCACGCAGATCATTTTTATATTTTTAATAGTTGCACTCAATGTAGAACATGGGCGTAGCCAAGGAGGGGCAGGGGTGGGCATCCCTCCCCCGCGGGACAGGAAAAAAATAATATATTAATTGTCCGTTCAAAATTAAATTAATTTCTTAGTAAATAAAAATAAATTAAATTGTGACGTAATCGCGTATTACACGACCCTGCTTACCTTGATTCCTAACTGCGTACATAAAACCAAAATTCAGTTTCACTATTTATTATTGCCCCTCCCTGAATGAAATACTGACTACGCCCCTGCATGCTTGTATTTATATAGAATGTAGATTATATTCTCTATTAGTGGAAGGCATACTTCCTTTGTTTAACAGATGATGGAATGCGAAATACTGTGAGTAAACGACAATCGTTTCTGCATATGTATTCTTATCAAATTCCACGTATATTCTTTTTGGTATATTAAGGAGACACACATACGAGGCATTGAGAGCAAAAACGGACTAGCCCACATTGAAAAAAAAATTAATTTTTCCTATTTATATAATTAATAACTAACTCAATTTTACAATTGTCCGTTTTTGTTCTCCATGCCTCATATTATGTCTGAGAATGGTTGAATGGCAAGTGACATTAAAATGTTATCTTCCATTCTGAAACTTAATTCAAATTTATATAATTCGAAATTATATGTAGTTAAACATTTCTGGTTGCATTTATAATAAAAATGTGCTACAGGGAGTGTAGGATAATCTAGATGTTAGACCAGGATTATTGCCAGGTTAGGCCAGGACAAATTGGAAAGTCAAAAATTTCTATCACTACTTACTTATTCATATGGATATCTGATTAAAAACAAAACTATCTCAACTAAATAGGCTTAGAGCAGCCTGTGATAAATACTGTTTGAAAGTGGAACCAGCAAGACCCAGCCTCTAACAAGATTATTTCAACTTCTGAGACCGATTTGGAGAGTTTTTAATGTCGTTTCCCTCAAAGCCTAAAACTAATACATAGAAACTTCACTATACCCTTTTAACTTACATACAGTAATGGAAAAATTTATTTCACCACTCGAATAAAAACGTTATCACTTATAACTGGATTATTAGTACTAAGAAAATATTATTGCAAAAATGTGTAGCTAACTATCTCGACCAAGATAAATTAGATGAACTATGAACATTCTGCGTAGCCCTACTACGTAAATTTGAGAGTGGTGCAATAAATATTCCCAGTACTGTATTTCTCCATAAACAACCACCCCATTCCCAATATGTATATCCATTAGCATCCTATCAATCTATTCCACCAACAAAACCACATTCCTCAACACGAATCAAGCACATATAAATTCTTCGGCTCACCTCTCACATCCTCAATCTTCTGTACGTCATTTTGTCTGACATAAATCAAGCCACTAGCAGATCCACCCCGGAATAGCTTCGCAGAGAACCCCGCTATAGATATATAAACATCTTTATTGTTCCTTATGGTTTACAATCTATGTAATGGAATGTCCATTTTTTGTGATTCTGCTGTGTATAACGTATTTTGTTGGTGGCAATTGGGGCCACAGTGCTGTCGAATCACAAAGGGTTACACAGTAGAAATGTTCACATAAGACAACGTTAAAGATTTGGCAGGGACGTAACTAGGGGGAGGGGGGGGGGGCGGGCAGCGGGTGTTCCTGCCCCGGGCACCGATTTGCTGGGGGCGCCAAATGAGAAATCTTTATAGAGAAAAGACATAGTTTTGGAAAAGCTACATCAATGGCTTTATTCAAATTTATATATTACGTTATTCCATTAGGAATAAAGGAGATACACATTTTATGGAAAAGTAATTAAAATTTATTTATCTGTTATCAAACAACAAACAAATTAGAGTATCTGCAATATGTTTGGAACCAGTTAATAATCACGTTTATTATGTCTTTTATATGTAAAGTGTGGACTCAACCTCCTAAGGTGGGCAGTAGGAGGTGGTAAAATGTTGAGGGGGGAGGGGGGTGCCAAACAGAATCCTTGCTCCGGGACGCTTACAACATAGTTTTGTCCCTGAGATTTGGTGCACAGGTTAACCCTTCATTGACACTCTGGTTATGAGCCATCCATGAGCTGATTTTGACGCTCTACACATTCTATATACAAAATAAATAGTTTTTTCCAAAGCCGACTTACAAACTATTTTTTCTCTCAAAATATTATATCCGAACAACAACTTTGTAGAATTTTAGCTTCTAATATTGAAATTTGTAAAAGTTACAACTTTTTAAAGATTTCCTTCGTTTTTTTTCGACATATGGTAATCTATAATTTTTTAACAAAAACTGTGATTAAATTTCAATAAAAAAAACTATTGTAATATATTCTAGAGACCTTATAATTGACCCATAATTTTTTTTTACGACGATTTGATTCTTTAGATGAGAATGACAGTCGTTCAAAAATTGCTCTGGGTGTGAGCCACCCAGGTATGTCACAGTTGATCGAAAAAGGAAAGGTCAACGAAAGGTTAAAAACGAGGAATGTCCCCAGTCTTCCTACTTGCACTGTGTATTTCTGATTAGTGTGAGCTTGCAATACGTCAGGAACCCTCGGACGTCACTGTGCACACATTCTTGTTTTGATAATAATAGAAGTGGACATTTATTTTGTTACAGTGCATTCTGCAGTGTTCCACTTGAAAGATATTAAAACAATGTAAAACAATTACCTTTTTGCTCAGTTCTTTTCTGATACCTAATTAGAGTATAAATTGTTCATATTACGAACAATACAATTAAGTTCATTGAACCTTGTTTCTTTACTGATAGACTAAAGTATTAAAACTTGATTTTCTCAATAAAGCTGTTTCGTGACATTCTTTGCTTTATCCCTTATCCTCAATATCTACATCCCTTAATGCTATCCAGTATCGTTACTTACACTCTATGCTATATTTTTTATTCTATACTTTTAACCTATCTTAAATTGCTATAACCTACTGTTACCTTCTTCCTATTTACTACTCTACCTTCTATCTCAATCTTTCTATCCTCCCTTTCCCTCCTTCTATTCCTATTCCTATTTTAATCTACTTGTTCTTCCTCAACCTTTATCCCCACTCTTCTCTCCTCCTTCTCCTTCGCAAACCCACCATCCAACTTTCCCGCGTTCCAATATCGTCAAAAATTTCCCTTATTCTCTCCCCTATTGTTCTTCCTTCCGCTCCATCTCCACACCTATCCTCTTTCTTCTTCCCTCTCACACACCCTGCACTTTTACTTACCTATAACTCCCCTATCTCTTTCTTCAGCCTGTACGTTGCCATCATTAATAATTCTTTTTAACTATTGTAGACGAATAACAGAAGCTTGGGCGATGGGACTTGAACCCAAGATCCGCGGGTCCACTGCATACTGGCCAGGCGCGTTACCGATTCCCCCAAAGCTGACTCCCCGATGTTACTTTTCCTGAATTCTACAACTACCGAAACCAACGGGGAGCCACCTATGTGCCGATCGCGCCATAGGCCGTTCCCAAACTCTGAAAGCTCACAGTGTCTTGGTAAAAAAGGCCGGTACCTGTCGAAAAACGAGATACAGCGATGCTGCCGTTTATTTACCGCGATCGATCGAAGCCGCGAGTGGTTACGCGGCCAGCGCGTAAATGGCCCCGGGCCTTTATTTAATAAGTTGTTATAAATTAAGGGGCTACCGCATATTAAACCACTCTCGGCATATTTATAGTGATTCTTAAGGGAGTACGCCGAGCAGTACGGATATGTAAATCACTCGACCCGCCGCCCCAGCCACGCCACTTTTCGATCCTCCGGTTTCGCCTTGGCGCACGCAGCCGATCCTCGCGGTCTCCTCTGCCCTCCTGCGGCTGCACCGCTTCCTACGCGTCCATCTTGGCTACCGGGAGAGTGTATGGGTTCGCCAGAGGTCCGGACCCAACACACGCGCGGACAGCCTTATGAATTTATCCCCGACGATGGAACGACAAACGGTTTTAATTGCCGCTCCGGGCTACGCGAGAGATCGGCGCGGATCTCGCGGGATCCGCCGCTTCCTCGATCCCTCGTTATCTCGTCCCGACGATGGGTTGATAAGGTTGAAGAGTGGAGGCTCGAGTGGGACCAACCTCGGTGTCCTTTGTGGAAGAAAGGATTGGTAAAGTAAATTGAACGAGTTTTATATCTTGAAGTAGATTTTCTGGGGAAAATCGTTTTTCAGTAAAATGTTGAATAGGAAGGCTCCCATTTGTGCGATTTACTTATTGTCAGAAAATAAGAAGAAAAATAGAAGAGATGCGTATAGGGTCAGGCGGGGTAGCGTGTAACAAAAAAGTTAATAATGATTGTAAACAACAGAATGCACGATAAATCAACTTTTCTTTTGGACTTAAACAATCGACAGTCTTGGTCCTCGAAATCAGAATTAGCAGATGTTAATAATTATCCTTAAAAGCTAATCAATTTGACACTTTTCTGAGATCACATAATTGTTACAGTGTGCCCCAGATCTGTGGCATACATTAACTGCCTTAGGACACACTATAATAATTGCACAAAACCATAAAAGCACCAATAAAACAAAAAAAATCTTCAACTCAAATTATATCTTTTCAAAATATTATCTGGGAATGAATAAGAATGTGCATGACGTTTTGTCTTATTTGCCATTTTAGGAAACGGCAATATAAGTTCCAACTGATGTCATATTCATGTTACACTGTGCCCCTCATCGTGTAAACAACAAAATATCAATTAGAATTTTATGGGGCATGAATACCGACAAACTGTATTGTTATATCAAGCAACAAATATATGTAGTTTGTTCACAAAATATTATTACTTACCAGAATTACTGTATGTTAGAATAAAAACAAAAGACTTTTCTTTGAATTCGTCACGTTTAAACACGAAGAAACCTAGGGTAAATCCGGGAGACGCGGTCGACCTAATATAAAATGGCTATTAAAACTAATACAAATATTACTTATTTTATCAGAACACATCTGATGTGTTCAGAATTTTATGCTGATTCAGAAAAACTGGTCGATATTTGCTTTAAGACAATATTTACTGTAAATCGGTTTGAAAACTAAAGTCATGACATCTGACCACCTCTCCCGAGGTGCCAGGAGAAATGGTTTTCGTCGTTGGCAGAGACCACTCACATAATTATTCATGGAAAAATAACAAAGAAGAAACAAAATTATTTATGAGTGAATACAACTACAGATTCATTGATATTTAATTTTGTTTACGCTAAACAAGTAAAGAACACATCAAAGATAAAGCGAACTATCTACTGGCGATTAGCAAGGCAAATGAATACAAAAGTGAATAAATAAAATAAATAAATAATAATAATAATAAAATAATGATAAAAAATAAAAATATAAATAAAAATAATAAAAAAATCATAACTCGACCATCTCTCCTTTCTGCAGCGAGAGATGCTCTTCTCGTTAGTTTTGAGAGGAAGAGTTAATATGACTGAATACTTTGGCTGCCTTGTCCCTCAATATCTCTAATATCTTATTATTCCCAAACATAAAACGAAAATAAACTTAGAAGTATATTTTAAATACGATTCTGTGCACCGCTATTTGACAAAAGAGGTTAAATGTAACCTCAGTTTAACTTTTATAGCCTGTAAATCTAGAAAAACACAGAAGGAATCGAAATGACGCTATTCATTCAATTGTTTGGTTTCTAGAGAAGTAATTGGTCTGCACTTTAACGCGTTTTTACGCATAGAGTCTGAAATATAGCGACTCGACCAACTCTCCGACCCGACCGCGTCTCCCGGATTTACCCTATTTTGGTAAATATTATCACGGGAAAGGTACGATGCCGGCAAATGACAACTGAATCAAAATGACTGCAGGTGCGTTTGTTAAAAACGTAGAATGACGCAATAAAGATGTCACAAAGGAAGAAATACTTTCACTGTTATACTGTGCCCCGTGTTACAATCAAACCTATCTGACCCTATTCACCCTTAAAATTGGGAAAGATTGTTCAATGAAAAATTTAATGGGATACCTAAATTTTTAAATGATGAACAACCACAGAGAATCTTAAAATGATTAATTAATTAGTCTCCTATTGATATGACTCTTAAGAGATTCCGGTTAATTAACGAGAGATTTGCAAAGACATACCCGGTGCATCGGGAAGAAGAGATAATGACGATACTAACAGATATGGAGTAACAAAAGTTAAAATAAATTTTCAGGACTAAAAGGGATGTTCGATTACTCGAACTTCCCAAAACCAATTTTACATTGCCATTAAATCCATCCCCGCTGATTTTACACAAACCGGCGAATCTACCCCGAGAAAAATCGAAACGTATCGGAAATGTAGAATAAAACTGTGCCGCGCGTGATTTCGTCCCGAAGGAAATGGATGCTGAAAATCGCGCGAGGGCGAGCTGGCACGGCGACGGTTGCCACGTCCGCGGGGAATCGTCGCGATAGGAAATTCCCGTGAATTCGGCAAATTGACGGGTCCCCGGCGCGCGAAATTGGATCGTTTGTATCGTTTGCAACTGTAACGCCGACAAATGTTGCCGCGTGCCATTATAAACACGACAATGAGGCCCTAGCGCGGCAGGGAGCGGGCCAGTGATCGGATTATCCTGGAAACTCCTTGGGCAAGAGAGCACGAACAGCCGCGAGTTTCTACGTGCGGATCACGAGCGTGTACGCGCCGCTTCGTACAACTGACATAAGGCATTGTTAGCGTCCCGGGGGACAAACCGAGATCAAACGCTGTTAGCACAAACTGCGCCCCCGTTTCTCTCTCCCGGTTAAGTTCATTTCGCTGCCATACCTCGGATGCTCGTCGAGCATGCTGCCGCTCCTAATTTGCTGTAGTTGGATTTTATCGAGAGTTTCCTTCCATTCCATCTACTAGTTACTCCCATTTTTGTTTATTCTTGGGTGCTGCGAGGCTTCGAGGGTATACACAGCTCGCGTGTATCGTATCAAGCAAGATGCTTGGACCATTTAGAGCATCGAGGTTTGTGATCCAATTCACATTTGATCGAAGATTCGTCGGATATTGAATTTGTTGTTCTTGGCGGAATTGAGGAACTTGCGGCAAGAGGGGTGCAGCTCCACTTTCGACAGTTTGTGAATTAAGACGTGTAATATATGTAAAAGAATTCTTCATCGTTTGGTGCACGTTTCATGCAAATCTGATAAGAAATGAGCGATTCATTGCAGATTGCTCCAGATTTGAAAAATTCGCCAAAAATGGAAATAAAAAGTTATCAAAGCAATAATTTTGTAAACAGATTTTTCTAATTTACTCGAAATTGTTCGAGATGGAGCTGCACCCCTCTTGCTGCAAGGTACTCAATTGAAGGATTTCGTAGAATGTCTATAGGGTGACTGTACCTAATGTCGCCAGGCAAAAGTTAAATCGCTGTCAATTGAATAATAATTGATATTTTTGCATGCAGTTCGTTTCAAAGTAAAGAGAAATTATTCATCTTTCATGTAGCATAAGTTAGAATCGTTGGAACCTACAAATGTTTAATTAGCACTCAAAAAACGTAAGACATGCAAAAATCGAGTCGGGAAAAAAGTGTACCTAATATCGCCAACTTTAGAAATATTGATTGATTCATGTATATATGAGTTTTTAAAGTCATTTTCACATGTGCTTTTATTATTTCTTGCACTAAAAGTGTAATTTTATCAATCTTTGATTTTATTTTTATTAGAAGAATATAGAAATTTAAAAATATAGATTTTTAAAATATTTTATTTTTTACGTTCCGATGTTCATATTGGACAAATAAAGTTTATTTCGGTTGCTCGGCACATTTTGTAACCCCACTAGTAACAAACATTACATCGAAACCATTGTTCTCCGGTAGGCGGTATTAAGAACACCCATTCTGCTAAAAGAAAAACACTATTTTCATCACGGAAAATATTTGAATCGATTTCATTCCTTAAGTACATCATTAATTAGGTATTTCTAGTAGATATTCTTGCATTCACGGAATTATTAGACTTGTCTTCTCCGAATGGGATGTAAAATTGTGGCAGTCCAATAAATTTTTACATTATTAAGATTCTCTAAAATCCTTCCCTTTCTGTAATTGTTGATCACATGACTAATGACTATGTTTAGGTACTAATTCAGTGCATAATCGATAAATTTTAGTGCTTACTTTGCGAGATATAGCGGGTGGCGATATTAGGAACAGTGGCAATATTAGGTACAGTCACCTAGTATACTTATAGGATACGTCTTCCAAAACGGTATAACGATTATTTAAATCTTTTTTTATATCTTTTGTAATTTACAAGTTATAAGCGCCTAAGTAGGTAAAGTGGTGGTTTCTTTTTTAAGGGTACATTCTCGTGTAATCCCTTAAAAAATTGAGGATTTTTTTAAAGGATTCTTTTCGTAAATGAACTTGCTATCGTATTACCAACTTTCATAAGTTTTCGTCCTCTCAATTTGATTTTATTCAGCATAGAAAATTACCGGTTTCAGGGCACTTTTACTAAAACATGTAGTACTAATCATCGAATTTTCATTATTCTGCAGTAACGATTCGTAATACGATAGCTATAGGTACCTACGCATATAGGTATTTTAAGAAAAACTTTCGATTTTTTTATACGAGGTGAGCCGTTCTTAAATATCATGTACTCTACTCATGTGAGTTATAGCTATTTATTCAAGATTACAGCGGAGAAGAAACAATAAAAAAAATACCCTGCACTTGGATTGGACCAATTAACAATTGAGGAGCCCAGTGGAAAACAGGTACATGCCACGTATGCATAAATTTGCGTTTTTTGTACCATTCATTAGTTCCTGCAATGTAGTGTAATTCTAAAACTTCCTAATATTGTATAATAACATCTACGTTTCTCCGAGCAAAATCATATTACCTAAATTTTCTGTGCGCTGTGAAAAAACAAGTGTGTAGGTATTGGAAGAGGGACCCATGCCACACAGATCTTACATTGTTTTCAAAATGGATATAACCGCTAGAGAGTTTAATTATTTACACTATTATTTCTTATTCATTTACTAAGTACACAACACATATTTAGCAATATAATTTTCCAATTTGTTCAAAAATATTCGGATTATAGGAGCTCATAACCAATGATTTATTCGAAGTAAAATGTACTAAAAACTGATCTATAATAAAAGTAATTTTTCAACAAAAAATTGATAATAGTTGTCATTTACCATCTAGTTCAAGTAAGGGAGAGTGGCGTAAACACGAACGCGGGGTAACCGCGAATGCGATGGTTACGGCGTTTTAATAAATAAAAACGATGTTCCCTCTCCACTAACTAATAGTTTAGGTCGTATCCAACGCCGGGCAGAAAATAATAAATACAGAACGCCCATGCTATTCAAGATAAAAAACAAGTTATTATTTTCATCATGTTTCAAGTAATATTTTGTCCATTTTCAATTGCATGCAATTACTGCTGAATTAATGATACAATTGTTTTTTTTTTAAGTTGAAATAAAGCACTTTTTTGCCAACATTTTGTGACCAAGGTGTCGCTTGAATCATAATTCTAACCTCTGAAATAAATCCTGTTTTATTTTTTTATGCCGTCGTGGGGTATTGACGAACAATTCGGATGGGGTAATCTTGAACCTTCGAGATTAGCAACGTTAACCGATTGTGATGAAATTTTCAGCATGTATAAAACTTACTTAAATCTACAGAAGGGATTTTTGAATTTTCATTACAGGCTCAGGAAAAAAGATTAAAAACGACCTTTACTATTTTTTTCGATATTCCGACCAATTGCAATTTTTTCCAACGCACAAGAAGAGGAATTTGAAAAATACATTAGCTATAGGTTGTAGCAACATTTTTTATGAGTCGACCATTGAAGTCGCGCTTTCTGTGCGACTTCTGCGTTATTTAGCACTCTGTTCATGATTACTCCACGGCAGTCGAGTAATCACGAACACCAAGGGTTTAGATTTTTCACTATAACGTTGATTTTTATTATAATTTTTCAAAAATTCGTCACACTACTTTATAGATAAATAGTTTAAGTATGTTTGCAAATAATAAACAAATTAATTTCTTACACAGTTTTTGTTTTGTTTGCTTTTTTGCTTAGGTGTTCGGCATTACCCCACTCTCCTTTACCGCTTAAAATAATTACAATATCGTAACGCATATCTTATGAAAATAATTTTTCCTTCAACTTGCTTTCCTCCAAAATCAGAAAACGGTGGCATGTGCTTGCTTTCCACTGAGCTCCTCAATTGTGCAACGTTTCATCAAAATCTGCATGTGTCACTTACCGATCTTCCCTTGTGAGGTATTTCGGCGATTGACACGTGGGCATTATTCGGCGGAGAAAATTTTTCCCGAGTGTGGAGATGGGGGCGGGGGGAGTACAAATTAAAACATCAAATTTCAACCGCCTAAAAACAGTAGTGCGCAAATAAAAAATAAAAATGGTAAAATGTCCTCGAAATTCCCGAATGTGGAATTCCAAACACAGCAATATTTCAAGTGTTAAGTACTCCACACATTCCACACAACTCACGCTGGCCCTGCCTAATTAGAAGGAGCGTTATCCTGTGGCCTCTCATTATAATTCTTACAATATACAATGTAAAATACTCCTGCAAAATTAGACCATCTAATTTTGAAACTCCCCCACGTATTCCCAAAATTTCACAATTTTCTCAGTTTTCAAGTGCCCGATCTCCCATTACCATTATGCTCTAGTTCTTTCGGGTCTCCTCGAAATTCCACCATCGTCCAACGAGGATCCAACGAAAGTCCAACGCCCAGCGAAGAGGAAGAAGAGCGCCGCGAGCGTCGTTATAGTTGCGTGGGTACTATAATCCCGCGATAGTCGTGCCGAGGGACTTAAAGCACGCCGCTGGCCATAAGTCATTCCGGCTGGCGAAGAGGAGGACCTGACGAGGACGCGGCGAATCGTGTCGGTGGTCGAGCAGAGGAGCAGAAACGGGAAGAGGAGAAGTGTCCCCGAAAATCGTGAAACCCACGCGGCCGTGTCGGGTTAATATATTTCACCTAGTGGGATACATCCTCCGTGGGTGCTTTTATATACCGTGCACGGTATTTATGTGTCGCCGCCTTGCCTAAGCGTTTGATATATGAACTATGAAGGCACGATAGCCGAGAGTGAACCGATAGGGTTTCGGGGTTGGGGAGGGAGGACAGAGACGTCCGCACGGTGCGCGGGCAGCAAAGTGGCGAAAATGAAAACAGAAGAGAACGAAAGTATTTGTGAGATGGACGATCGCGTGACGAGGAAAGAGTGACCCAAAAATGAAGGGTAAGGGAAAAACGGGGAATCTCCATTTTTCGTGATTTTGCGATTTATAGCATATTTTGTTGGTGGCAATCACTGGGACTGCCGAATTGTCGAATCACAAAGGCTTATAAAGTACAAATACCTTCGTAAAATTACGTTAAAGATTTCGTATACTGGTTAAAAGCAAGAAATGTTCACTCTGCGCTGGAACAAAATACGGAATGTCAACACTAGTGATGGAGTGCAAAATCACTAACAGTGATTTATCACCGTGATCGCAGAATCACGATCACGGGCGTGATTTAAGTTAAATGATTTAACTTAATCAGCCGTGAAATAATTCAATCATGACCAAGAATTACGATTACAGTATTCACAATGAGCAAATTCACTTGAGGTAAAAAAATCACGGGCGTGATTTAAGTTAAATCACGCCCGTGATTTTTATTTGTACGTTTTATTTGTAACACAAGATATATTGAAGTCTTTTATAAAAAATAATTCAATCATGAGCAAGAATTACGATTAGAGTTAAATCACGCCCGTGATTTTTTTACCTCAAGTGAATTTGCTAACTGTGAATACTCTAATCGTAATTCTTGCTCATGATTGAATTATTTTTTATAAAAGACTTCAATATATCTTGTGTTACAAATAAAACGTGCTAATTTAGCGAATACATAATATATACATTCATAAATAGTAAATGTATGCACGCACTGATTTGATTGGCTAAAGTATTCACATATACATTATACTTTTTAACTAAAGTGAAGAAATATTCGCTAATTTAAATAGATCAAGAACGATCACATTGGTTCAAAATATACGACTGACATTCTATAAGCACAGTGAGGACTTGAGAATGTTTCGAGAGAAATTAGAAATTGGGGTTACGTGGCGCGTGCAAAGAGCAGTTATACTTTCCACCAATCAGATCACAAAAATCGCGAATCACTGTTCTGCCTGCACCAATCAGAAGCGATCACGAAAATCACGGATCACTGTGAAAAATCACCGTGGTTGAGAACGAACGTGATCGGATCACTCGTGATTCACAAATCACGGTTCTAGCCAACACTAGTCAACACCCTTTGCCCAAGCATAAGCTTCTGTCGTCAAGGTAAAACAATTAATTATTTAAGAAGAAAATTAAATTCATTAAACCTTGTTTCTGTACTGATGGACTAAAGTATTAAAACTTAATTTTCTCGATAACGCTGATTTGTGACATTCCTTGTTTTTCCCCTTACCCTTCAAATGAGGGGTGCTTTCGTCTACTTTTGTTCCCACGATTTTGGAACTGAATTTTGTGGAAAATTATACCTTATGATGAGACCTTATTCGCTTCGACGCACGGACTTTTATGTCAGTCGATAATTTAAATAATTATTTCTACGGGGTTTGTTGAGTGCTAACAACCAATTTGAACTTAGATTTTCAAAATTCACAATTCCATATAGTGGGCCGTATGTAAAAAATTATTCTAATTTTCATAAAACTTTGGTCTAATATTCGTAACGTAAAAAGTTATAAAATGAACTTTCGAACCTAGTGTAATATTTATGGTTTTAATAATAATTATTTTCAATTTTGTGGTACCTATGTATACTTGATTGGTAGAATATAGATACATGATTACTAGAGTGGCTCTTATTTACTCTTGGTGAAATTTTTTTCAAGCTTTTCTTCGCGGTACCCTGTAGAATAGTTCCAAATAATAAAAAAAAAAATCTGTGTAAAATTTGAGCCCGATTCGATAACGGGGAAAGGTGCTCCTGGGCCCATGAAATTTAAATAATTATTCAACAGTTCATAAAGTGGATTTTATATAATATTCTCCAAGTTTTTAATTACATAAAAAAATATGTTAAACAGAAGTTGTAGATCCAGACAAGGAGCATCTTTTATGTTGTATTACTTTTTCTCGTGCGACAAACGGTTTTTGAAAAAAAGTCCGACAAACTGGAAAAAACATTTTTGTTTCAAATTCTGAAAGTTTACATCCTTCTCGAACACTTTTTATTTATGAAGGCGAAAACAAACTTGTAATTTTTATTTTCGAGGACTATTTTTTAAACATTTAAGGGGGAAGCATATACCAAGATCTGCCAAAAAGATAACATTTTCTCCATATTCTCAGTGTTTGATATGTCATGATTGTTTCCTGAAAATCTGGGATCGAAATTCGTAAAAATATCGAAGATATACATTGACATCAGAAGTGAGGTATTCAAATGTGTTTTTTCTCGAAATCCTGATGTCTATATCTTCGAGGCGAAGAAAATTCAAAAATCGAAAATAAGAGCCACTCTAAATAATTATTTACGCCCGTGGCTACCGAGTGCCTCTGCATTAGTGACATTCTCGTAATAGAAGTTGTGAATTTTGAAAATCTACACAAGCAAAACACATCGAAGTGTAAGGTAAAAGTACCAATAACTGGACACTTAAGGATATCAAAGTTGTATATCTTGAAAATGGACTAAAAATAAATGTTCTTTTTAACAAAAGTGTGAATATTCAGATAAATGTTACTTCTTTCTATCAAATGAGCTACCAAAAACTTGTTTTCAGTGCGTTATTTTAATTACATTGAGTAAAAACACAAGTAGTTATGTGTACCAGTACATGGATAATAGAATTCTGATTTGCCCCAGCATCCCATTTTTGGTGTCCCAATACTTGAACAATGGGGAAGATGACGCAAGCTCGGCGCAGAGGGCGCCACTAATGTTCGTGTGACTGGTTTGCGCGCGAATTTTTCATTTTTCAATTTTAGGTTATGTTGAAAATGTAGCATGCGATTGACTAAAAATATGACTTGAAAATAAAAAACTGTTAATTTATATACAGTATTCTTACACTTTTGATATACAAAAATTTGAGAAAACACAGACACTTTACCGATTCGACAATGCGGTCAGATATTGGGGCTTCATCTAAGCATTCAAAATGCTGACGGGCCGACCAACTGGTCGGCTGGTCAGTTATTGGGACAGCGTGCAGAGGACAAGATTATTATGTACCGATACATGAACACGTATATTTTTAATTAAAATCAACATTAACAGATCAATGTTTTGTTTGGTATGTAACAAGAAACTTCTTAAGATTCCGTACATACGTTTTTTTCTCAGAAAAACATTATATATTGATTATTATCACCTTAGCAACTAACTGTATTTTTCTTAAGAATTACTTAAGAAATCTACGCAGAATTCAAGTGCATGCACCTCCGATATTTAAAGACTGTTTTATATATTAAACTTTACATCTAGGGCTTTCTTAATTTTTTATATAAGAGATCAAGATGCAAAATAACATATATTCCTAACAATATTGTTCTAAACTTTCTATGAAGCTTAGTAAAAATATAAATGTCATTGGTGTCCAGGTATTGAGACGTGTCCAGTTATTGGTACTTATATCTTATGGTCTGACGCGTTAATGAATTTTCACTTTGTTCACCTCCCATATCTCAGAAAGGAATTATCACCTCAACTTGAAAATTGGTAACCATCATAAGGTATCGTTTGGCACAAAATTTAGTTCCAAAATCGTGGGACCAAAAGTACCTAGGCGATTTCTTGGGTCACTCTTTGGCGAGCAAAGATTGGCTTCACCAAGGTGGGTGGTGATAATGATAGTATCAGATGTTTCGTGGCAGTTATAGTTTGATAGGTTGTTGTTTTGGGGGAAAGTCGAAGGATTTTTGGGTTTTGAGATTTTAGAGCAGAGTGCTGTGGGCGTGAGCAGTGGCGGATTTGGAGATTTGGCGCCCCTGGGCCAATAAGAGTCCACCGCCCTTTACGCAAAATATCATCAAACATTTTAATTTAAAAGCGTCGAGACAATTTCAAAATTAATTCAATATCGCAACTCACATATGGATTATTGTTAATTCGCTATATGAAAAAGAAGTGAATTGTTTTTAAACCCTTCCCAATTTCTCTCGCCCAAAATTTGTCACGCCCCAAAATTTGCGACCCTAGGCTGCAGCCTATAGGGTAAATGTACCAGTAAATGAACACGTACCAGTGAATGGACATTTTTTATTAAAATGAGTAAAATAAGTTATTATAATAAGCAACTAATTAATTAGAGATTTCTTTTAATTTCTTGCTTCATATCCAAACAATTTTTGCAGCACGTGGAATCAATCGCGCTGTAAACATAATTTTATAATAGTATTCATTCATTAGCATTACTCATTTATTGGTGCTTCTACCTTACACAAATTCGCCCCTGGGTGTGAGAGTGTTTTCTAAATACCACAAATAGTCATACCCTTAGAATTCGCGCTGCAAAGTGAAGGGGACTGATAGCTCACGCACTCTTTTGTATTCTATTGAGACATGCGCATTGCAGTCCTGACTACTGCTTGGTATACATTATCATATATTTGTAGATGTGTGGAGTAAGTTCTTAACGACGGTAATGCGTGGAACAGTGTGTCTTTTAGACAGTCCTTATAGAGTTTTTACGAAAGAGAAATATAGCTACAGATCCTTTACCTGGTTTAGCTTAATGAGTTACGAGAAATTTAAAAAGTAGGTAATATTTACTTTACTAATAATATTCCAACGAAGTAACATTCATAGTATTTACGAATAAATTCCTGCGATAATGCTTTAGAATATCAGAACATACAATTAGGGTAAATCGGGGAGACGCCGGAGAGTTGGTCGAGTCGCAATATTTCAGGCTCTATACGTAAAAACGCGTTAAAGTGCAGACCAATTACTTCTCTAGAAGCCAAACAATTGAATGAATAGCGTCACTTCGGTTCCTTCTGTGTTTTTTTTAGATTTACAGGCTATGAAAGGTAAACTGAGGTTACATTTAACCTCTTTTGTCAAACAACGGTGTACAGAATCGTATTTAAAATATACTTCTAAATTTATTTTCGTTTAATGTTTGGGAATAATAAGATAGTAGAGATATTGAGGGACAATGCAGCCAAAGTATTTAGCCATATTAACTCTTCCTCTCAAAACTAACGAGAAGATCATCTCTCGCTGCAGAAAGGAGAGATGGTCGTGTTATGATTTTTTATTATTTTTATTTATATTTTTATTTTTTATCATTATTTTATTATTATTATGGTTTATTTATTTTATTTATTCACTTTTGTATTCATTTGCCTTGCTAATCGCCGGTAGGTAGTTCGCTTTATCTTTGATGTGTTCTTTACTTGTTTAGCGTAAACAAATTAAATATCAATGAATCTGTAGTTGTATTCACTCATAAATAATTTTGCTTCCTTCTTTGTTATTTTGCCATGAATAATTATGTGAGTGGTCCCTGCCAAGGACGAAAACCATTTCTCCCGGCACCTCGGGAGAGGTGGTCAGATGTCATGACTTCAGCTTTCAACCCGATTTACAGTAAATATTGTCTTAAAACAAATATCGACCAGTTTTTCTGAATCAGCATAAAATTTTGAACATATTAGGTTTGTTCTGATAAAATAAGTAATATCTGTATTAGTTTTAATAGCCTTTTTATATTAGGTCGACCGCGTCTCCCGGATTTACCCTATATAGAATTAGGACATTCTGTCCCCAAAATCATGCAGTACAACAGTAAAGTTGACTTTTATATGCTTCATCACTGCTTAACGAGCACAGCTTGATAATTTCAATTCCTCAATAGTTTTCCTCCACCTTTAAAGTATTCTACCTCCGGTATTGCATGCAACGCGTTAAAAAAGTTAGCCTGTCCCAGAGAGAAGGATCGAAGTGAAAAGGATAATTCGAGGGTGCATAATCGAACTTGCTCCTTGAGCGAAAGACTAGGAACGCTGCGAGACAGAGGAACAAAGGGAAGCCGGTTGCTTGATTGGGTTACCACTTAGCCCCGTGATTGCCATTTGTGACTTCTTTGCCATTTTCGCCTTTCAGCACCCTCGCGAGATTCCGAATCAGAATCTTCACGATTACTCTCGTATTCTCTTCCCTCTGCGCCTTTTAGCGTGCTCGACGATCTTGGTCGAAAAGCTTTGATTAGAAAAATGCGTGGCTCCTTCCCTGAAAATTCTTTGCGCCCTAACGAGTCACAGACATCGATCGATCTCCTTTGACAAACGAATTTTATAATATACAAATAATGATAGCTTGAGCTACAAATGAAATAAAGCACCTATCCTACATGATAATATTGATGATAGAATATGTAACTAAACTGAATGATAAATCTAATAATTAACACGTCGACTACCATGGAGGCATCAGTGACCATTCCTTGGAACTTGAATGCAGGTGAGTGAACGGAAAACGTGGGTCAATCACGTAGCAACGAAAGTGTTAATTTAAAATACTGAACCTGAGGAAGAAATGATTCTAGGTTAACGTTGAGTCAGATGTAAATCTAACTTAAATACCTCTAAATAACAGGCACAAATATAAAAAAAATATACCTCTGCTACTGTTGCCAGAAACTTGCACACATGTTCTTACATTATAAATATCGTTCAACCTCTTCCACAATTACAGAGAGAGTTTTCATTAAAAAAAAATCATAGCAGTTATCACATGAATTTTCACACGTTCCTCCTAAAAAAATTGCCATTCAGTATAATTCCATGTCACTATACTAATCAAAAAGAAGTACCTATTGAAATAATAAAACATTATGCGACGAAGTATTTACATTTTACAAGGGGAGGACGGGATGTGATAGACATCGATTTTGATAAGCCTTGAGACAATGGATCTACGTCGGAAATAAGTAAATAGGTATCCGAGCGTTTAAGCCAATAGGCCTTAATAATAGAGATATTTACACGTAAATTATTAAACATTTCATAGTGGCCGTGGGGTTTTAGTGGGTAAATCCTACAGTACTCTGGCGCCCCCGGGGGATTTCCCTCTTTAGACGTTTTTTATAAATTTTTAAAAAAAAATTATAAAAAAATAATTGATATATTGACTTACACGCTCGGACACCTATTTACTTATTTCCGACATAGATCCATCGTGCCAAGCCTTATCGAAATCGATGTTTATCACACCCTGTCCTCCCCTTGTTAGCTAATGAAAAATTTCTGAATCAAAATTTTCCTCAAACGTAATGCAATCATCAAAAACCAACACCTGTCATTTTACCAGAGTACACTGTGTTTCGATCGGATTATTTCAGAAAGCTGTTAAGCATAAATTATCGAGAAAGCTTTCCAGCCAGTCTCTGTGCGCGCAGGCGCAATCACTGTTTCGTAATCAGCTATGCAAACGATCCTTGGCGCAATAAAGGTGGCAGTGTCTATAATGGCGCCAGTAGAGGTGGTTTTTGCTCGTAAACGTTTCCAGTGAAATACACACTAATAACGGGTTGGAAACATTGGTAGGTAAATATATCTGACCCTGTACACGCGTGTACGTACACACGCGCAGGCGTCGATTTCGATGAACGGGAGTAGTGGCTGTCCACAAACGACTCACTGGATGTTGTAGACGGTGCATCATACTTCGTGGTACTTTATGATCGTTGATTATAATTACAGTAGCCCGACTCGAGAACTGCCGGCTCGATCGTGTTTACTTGGAAGAACCTACTCAAGATCCATTCTTACGTCGATGGGAAGGGTATTTTGAGTCCTGGACAGTAAAATGCCTTCTTCCTTGTAATTACCCGAGCCTCCGATGACGATGACTCGATGGGTAGAGGGAAGTTTGAATAGAACTGTATGGTATCGTGGGACCAGTGGCGGATTTAATAAGGCGGCCGATGAGCAGTTGCTACATGGGCCCCTGCTCGAAAGGCCCCACCAGGGCCCCATCCTTAAAACAAATTATGATTTTAATCAAACTATATTCTTTTTCTGTATTATTACACTGAGCCTGTTTTCAGTAAACTACCGTTTTAGTATCGCAAAAATGGGCCCAGCTTAGGAGGCCCACCCCTAGCGTCCTGTCTTCAAAAATAAATTATGATTTTATCCAAGCACTTTTTTTCTATCCTTTTCCGTACATTTACTCCCTTTTAGTAAACTACCTCTTCATTTTCCCGAAAAAATGGGCCCCTCGACGTTTGCCACCTGGGCCTTTTTTCTTAAGTCCGCCACTACGTAGGACTGCTTGGTGTCTGCTTCATCCTGGATGTGGTCCCAGGAAAGAAGATTTAAAGGGTGTCAAAGGGTAGTAGAAAGGGGGGTGGGTAGTGGGACGATGATTTTCTGAGATTTAGAGAAAATAACATATTTAATAACATGTTTTTGTTAATTGGTTATAAGTACTGTATTACATAGGAAGCTCACTAATACAGCGAAATTCTGTGGGATTCAAATGTGTCTAGCTGTTTGGAAAATTATTCCACAGGTGATAAATGTGTAAGTCAGTGGAAGATGGATGATTCGTTTCGGTATTCTTGCTGTCAATCATAGAATGTGTCAGCTGGGCTTCAACGTGAAAAATTTGGTACTTTCGATTAATCAATGTTGGTTGCTCCTATCTCGTGAGATTATACATGTTGATATTTAAATAAATTGATGTAAGAAGGCACATTATAGGTAGACACTTGACCCACTTCAACGCTGGCTGCGGAACACAAACACGATGAAAAAAGTTCGTATAGACAGGTGCCCTATTTGATCTTGTTCCTGAGTTATAACCATTTTCGTACTCTAATAATACTTAATGGTAAACAAGGATAATGTAGGTGATTCTACTATGTAAATGTTTGTATAACTCTTTGTAACTGGGCTTGTTTTACGTAATAGTAAATTAACAGGTTAATTTTCTGCAAATTTCTTAAGCAATTAATTTTTTTATTTTTATTTTTATTTATTACCACCCCTGCCTTTCGGCTTAAAATGGCTTCTGTTTACATCTTCCCTTAAGCTTTATATTTGTCTTTACATTACCATTTATCCTTCCACACCCCTCTCTTTGCTTATTCTATCAATCTTATAAAATGTTATACTCTCTATTCTGTACCACTCTACTCTACTTTCTTTGCAGTTTTTCGTCGGTCTTCTTTTTGACTTAATCCACGTCATCGCCCCTTCCCGTTCCATCTTCTCTCCTCCCCCTCCTCTCCCTTTCCTCAACTATATTCTTTATGTCCCCTTAAGCAATTAATTGAGTGAAGTAGGTATTGGAAGAAGTTCCACTTGATGTCCACCACCACATTCTAGTCACATTTATTTATATATATATATATATATATATATATATAAAGTTAAATTTATATAAAGGTAATGAGTTGCACAATACTGGAGTAAAAAACTGGTTATAACTCGGGAACAACGTCAAATAGGACACATGTTTTTATGAACTTTTTTCATCGTCTTTGTGCTCCACGTCCACCGTTGAAGAGGGTTCCACATGTTAAGATACACCCTGTAATTCCGGGGGAGATGGTCATACGGGAGAGATGGCCAATAAAAGTATTTCTTAGAAAAAGCGTCTGATTGCGTTGCTTATATCTGGGTAAAAAGTATCGCTCAAAAGTAGCATTCTCAGTCCAGATCATTGAAACAGAACGTTGTTAAAGGCATGTAAATATACTTTAAAATTTAAGCTAGTGCATGTGCTTATTGGATCCACGAAAATTGCACGGAGTTTCACGCTGTTTGTCATATGTGTGAATTAAAGATAAGAGATACAACAAAAGCCCAAAGAAGACTTGAGCGGTCGAGCACGAAAACGGATGAAAACTGGTCAAAATCGGTGATAACCAGGTCTATATGGCCTATATATATATATGGCCAACTGTATATGGCCATCTGTCACGAGTACTGCGGGAGAGATGGCCAATGACACTTTTTTTATTCGTGAAATTTGCCTATTAAATAATAATTTTCCGTTTATTGTTATTAAGAGATATGTAGACAAAAGATCAAAGTTTTGTTCTATGCCGTGCTCGTTGCTATATTTAAAATATGTTGGCTATAGAAGACTCTCAACGAAACTATGGCCATCTCTCTCGGAATTACCCTACCTAAATGTTACCAATTATAACAGAAGAGAAATTTTGTGAATTCTGATCTTTTACAATACGAATCACTTTCGCAAAATAATTTGCTCCAAAATGAGAAGCCTCTAAAATCACCTTGTGAGATGAGTTTCTAGAATCTCCGACCACTGTCAAAACAAAAACTTCAAACTGCTCCTAACGAACTCATTCCACCAGCAAACACAGCACAAAATAATCCAAACCTCGTAAAAAAACCTTATTCCTTCCACATACAAAACCTATTTTCTCTTACCTAATGATTACACAACCGTTACCAAAAATCTCTCCCAAAAATCATGCACAGCCCGCGCAATAAATCGAATAATACCTACTTAGAAAGTATCTATAATGAACGACATAAACGCGTTAATCAAAGTTCGTCGATAAATTCGGATAGGACGAAAGAGCGTCGAATCTGGGACGTATAAAAATTTCTGCACTCGCCGAATATATATTTCCGGCGAGGGGCGCAGTTAGCGTGTATCGGCGCGCATGCCCTCGTATTCGAAAAGGTATTCGTGCCGCGGTGGCTCGACAATGGGGGCCCGTAATAAATTATAAATCGAAAAAAGAAGGAACAACGGCAACAAGAAGCGGCAACCGCGGCGAGTTACGGTTTCGCGTTAAATATGAAATACTGCTATCCGCGTCCGGACCACGCACACGCGTGCCCGCGCGAGCGTATGTATGTGCACGCAGACCGTGGCGCGGTATTAAGTAGCTGTTTAACATATTTTAATTGCCGCATTAAAATTCTAAATGTCACGGCACGGTTATCCACTGTGGCGCTCGTAATGGCTCGGCTAATAGACCCTCGTGGATCGTTTGTCTATAAAAGTCTGATTTTTAGGGATCAACTGGGGTAGGGAAGGATTGCCATGTAGTTGATTATTTTCACTTGGGTTTTTGTCTTTTTTCATGGAGACGCCGACAAAGGAGGTTCGGAGGTAGAATTGTTGTGATTGAGAATGCTCATGGAATGGGGATTCAATTGCAAGTGGAGTTATGAGGTTGAGTTTTGGGGAACCAGCTTCGATGGGAGTTGTATGAATTCTGGTGTTGTGATATGTATGTCGCAATAGAGTATAGTGAAGGAATTTGCGAAAGTATCAGTAGAGAGTACCTATGTGACGTTGGGAGGAAAAAGCATGGACCTAAATGTCTTTGTTGCTTCTGAAGAGATTGAGATATTGTTGAAGATTTGAAAGGTATGGATATTTTGGATGGGTTTAGATATGTAGGTACTCCTTTTTCTACGTTAAATACAAATGTAATCCGGTCACTGCCTCAGAAAATCTTCAAAACCACCTAACGGTCTGCAATCATGGCTCAGGGAATGGAGAATCAAAATTAACAGCGACAAATCCACCCAGGTCACATTTACCTTAAGCAACAGCATTTGCTATGTGTGACAATAAACAACTCTCCCATTCCCGTTAAACCTGAAATTAAACACCTTGGACTCCACCTACATCCAAAACTAACTTGGAAAACCCACGTTAAGGCTAAAAAGCAGCAGCTAGCACTAAAAATATAACAAATGAATTGGTTAATAGATAGGAAATCACAGCTCTCAATCGAAAACAAAGTACTGCTATACAAGACAATAATAGTTCCAATCTGGACATACGGAATCGAATTATGGGGATGCGCCAAGCCATCCAATACAAAAATCCTGCAGACATTTCAATCAAAGACACTCCGAACAATAACAAATGCACCGTGGTATATCTCAAATCAAACATTACACAACGATCTATGTGTACCTCTGCTCCAAGACGTAATCACATGCAACACAATACAGAAACCGAAACTTAAACCACCAAAATCATCTAGTCAATGACTAATCCAGCATGTCGAAAGAAGACTCAAGAAGACCTGGCCAGAAGACTTCTCTAGATAAGCTCGGTTAAACCATCGATGGATGGTTTCCAACTCGAGCCACATAACATTCAACTCATTAACTCATTACTCTTATTAATAAATGATGTAGAGTAAATTATAAATTTGCAATAGGAAAAAAATAGAAATGTAAAAAAGGTATAAAAATTTCATGATTTTCCATTGATTCCTCGCCAGCAAGTACCTTTATCAAGACAGAAGAACTTTTTTTACGTTACGTCTGAATATTTACGATTCTATTTTGCTAGTCGACAGTGACATGTGCTTGGAGTTTTAGGGCGACAGGTCCTAGCCGAGGCCGAAGGGTTCCAAGATGGAAGTCATCAGCCCATTAAGAAGACCTTATTAATATTGTAATTCCCTTTTAATACGTGTAAATCTAGGGTCAAGACAAGGCCACCTTGGAGTCTGTTTTATGGCGACTCGATTTTATAGATTTCTCGGTGCAACGGTTCCAAGAAGCAAGATTTCGAACAGATCACCGCGACGGAAACTACCGAGCAAACGGTTTGATTGAGGTAGGACGGTTTGAGGCGCAAGAATCTATAATATAAATTTAATAATTTGATCTTTAGGTAGAGACTTCAATAAATTTTCAATTATGGTACTTCTAAATTAACCATTCTATACAAGTAGTCCATCAGTTTCTGCACTTCTACTCAGCATGAGCAGAATAATTCTCCCATATAGGGTAATTATGGGAGAGTTGCGGCACCTTAGCAAAATTGTCACCGTGTCTAAATTTTGCGATGAAAACTATTCCCAAGGATTCGTATTATTAGTTGAACATCTTATGCTACTGGGGGATAGGTGCGATAAAGGGGACAATTTTATTTGGCGTCCATTTCTGATAATATCTCGATAAGTATTTAAAACATTGGCCTTCAATAAATATATTTTGCAAACTCATTAATAATAACAAAATCTTCGATTTTCAAATATATCGAAAATGTTCCTTTCACGACTACACAGTCTTAAAGGGGTACAGCAGTATTGGAAGCGCAAAATCGGTGGTTTCTTTTATGAGGATTACTTCAGTACTAAACAATCATGACACGCATACTTTTTACAGTCCGTTTTGCATGTGTTTACGCGTAATTACAAACAAAAAATTGTCGATATTGTTAAAATCATTGAAATTATTAAGCGCTGAATGTGACTCCACGCGTCGCGTACTTGAAACTTGTGTACATAGTTTTAGGTGAACCTGTGATCTGAAAGCAAAATGCTTTGAGGTCAGTAATTTCTTTACCAAGTGTTATAACGTACAACTTCCCCACCGAAGTTGTGGTAGTTATGCACGAAACAAACTTCTTTTCGCGTTTTCACGGAAAAAATCATTTATAATAATTTATACAAAATGTTGCTACCATCCAATGTTGATGGGGAAATTCCACATTATAGAGAAGGAAGTTTTACATGTCCGGTTAAAATTTCAAGTGAAAATATTCATTCGTTCAAAAGTTATGATGTACACGGTTTTTAAATATGTAGTTTCGAGATAAACGGCTTCAAAGTTAAGTCCCCTACGCCAATGCCGCTCTGCGTTGCCGTTACTCGACGGTGCACCGAATTACGTTCAGCGCTATAATTTCCGTAATTATTCGAATTTCTTCATGAAAGTTAGACATTTCATCGCTTTCCATTCATCGCTCATTTCGACATATCGCCATCGTAATTGTAGTACAAGAAAAGAATTATTTCTAGTTTTTAGTGCATTTTAAAATCGTTTAACTTAAATTTATTTTATATACATTTTTATTTTCTAGTTTTTAGTGTTTGTGGATGTTTTATTTTTTTTTATTTATGACTGTTTTTTCATAATTTTGTATTGTCATCCAAACTACGCACGCCTGCAAAGTTTCAAGTCTATTGTATAGTTGGAAGTGGATAGTTAGAATTAAAATTGAATTTCCAGATTGGAACCAAACATGATACAAAGAAACAAGCAAATAGAGGATCGGAGCTAAGTAAAATCGTTTGATTAATAATAATTTGTATGCCCAATCCCTTTAGAATTTTGGCACTATGATTTGTCCAATTTAAAACCTGCCCCTTTTATAGCACTCCCCCCTACTTGCATCGAAGAAAATCAAAATTTTAATATTCCCCACCAACAGCCTAAAGCAAATAAAATTGACAGTGCTGTATTTTATTACCGACAACCCTGAAATCCCCAAAGCGCGGCATCTCTCCCATAGTTACCCTAAACACTAACTTCCCAAACAAAGCCCTAAAACTGAAACTCGTCAAAAGTCACCCCAAAACGAACAAACTGGAAATAAGACGGTCAAAAATTCAAATCCTCCACCCACAATTAAACCTCCGCCACAAAAGCTTGGTCCCACGGACTCCTGAAATCTTCCCATTCCCCATCCCCCCCATCTTCGACAAGTCACACGGCAGCAAAAAGAAAAAGCAAAAGAAAACCTCAACGTCCGCCAGCAATCTCCGTCGCGTTCACGCGCACTCACCGCGACGCACCCAATGGCATTCGTTTCCCAAAGTGCAACACGCGAAAACGTTGTTCCAGCGCGGCGGGTAGGTAGGCACACGTACGCGCGCTTTAACAAACGAACGAACACGGATATCTGGTATGATCGGCGGGGCTAGGCGGCTCGCCGCCGCCGGTGCTAAGTCAGTCACTTGATGGTGCTGGTATGACGTGGTAAATTATTTATTCACCGGCGACTGCGGGTGAATAATGGATCTTCCTTCGGCGCGAATGGCACCGAGGAGCGTTATTGATCACCGAAATATCAAAAGTAGGCGTATCCATCAACGATGGACCACCATACGCACCGGGAACGCTGTGTCGAAACGAGCCGCGGCATAGGGAGCGCTCGCTCGCTCGCGCGCGCGCCCGCGTACACACAGGGACGAAAGGAGACGCGGAGAACGGATGGACGAATGGACGGACGGGGCAGACAGGCGGGATGGAATGCTCGGCCTGCATCGTGCCGGGCCCGTTCCGACAATAAAATCGATTTTTCATACCGGGCATTTATCATGTACACCCGCGATAATGGGCATGTATGGGGGATACGGTGTAAATATTTCGAGGTAAATAATCGTTAGCCCCGGTGTGTACCGGAGAGTGCGGAGAGAGCATTAATAACATCGGTGTCCTTTTCACGTGCTAGAGAAATTGACAGCACCGCAGAATCCTTCGTTACCAATGAGCCAGCGCGCGATGCCACGATAATAAGCGTCCGTGATTATTGTTCGTCTTACGACGGATTCTCTTTTTGCCTGCACCGACGGGCATGGCGAGCAGTTTCAGAGAAAATGATACAGTGGAACGTGCGTTGTTTGGCTTGGTGAGAAGATCAGACTGTTTGGAGGAGAGAGTTTTCGGAAAATGGTACTTATTGGTTGTTTTATGGAGATCGTCATTCTGCGCTCTGGGTGTAGTAGGGTGGGTACGTGGAAGTGGGATCAATGAGTGGTATGGGGAATCGGTGTTTTAAGTACTGTAAACTGGGGGAATATAGGCAGTGCGGGGTAACATTGTCATCTACTTAACATCTATTAAAAAGGTAGAGGAAAAAATTTCATACATTTTTATACTTGTAGTACAATCACAAGCGATGCATTTATAATAGGTTACCTAAACGAAATTTAAAAATGTTAATTAAAAAAATAAGAAAAAATATAAAAATAAGAAAAATATAAAAGAGAGTGCATTGAACATAAAGGAAATAAATTTAAGTGTTAATGTAAGTTCAGATGTTGTAAAACATTAATTTTTATGTATAACGTATTTAAAGAAGGAAAAGGTAAAAAATTTTATGCGTTTTGACACTTGTGGTACATTCACTAAAGATGCAATGTTATGATAGGATACTTAAAGCAAATGTAAAAATGTTAATTTTTATATTATATATGGGGAATACAATCCCGGCCATTATTTACTATCCCGGGATTTTTTAAAGTCTATCTCGGGATTCCGGGAATAATCCCGGGATTGGGTAAGAGAAAATTTCAGTAATTAAAGTGATTTATTATGTGCTAAAATTCTAAATCTTTATTTAATGTAAACAAACTTACTTTCTATCAGTAGTCTGAAACATAAACTAATATCATTTTTCACAATAAAAGCAGTAATGAAGAATAATAACGTCTCAATAAGTACGAACGAAGAAACAACCAGGCATTTAAAGTACGTACATATCTAATGTAAGTACAATGTTTCGACTTTACGTGTTCAGACAAGTTGCGATCTGCAACTCGCACGATTTCGAAATAGCGGAAGGTGAGAATAGTATTCTAAAAATAAATATGGTTCAGTTAGTTGTAGACGACTTAATATTATTATTTAAATAAATCATTATTATTTTTATTGTCTTTATTATTATGAAATGGCTATGTTTATTTATTCTGTTTATTTTTATATTTATCGGATGTTCCTAAAGTAATTCACATTTTTAAATAATTCCGAAATTCTCGGGATTAGTTATATCAAATCCCGGGATTTTTGGAGTCCAAAAAACAGCCGGGATCGCGGAATCCCGTAACCCGGGATTGAATTCCCTAATTATGTAGGAAAATGTTCCAAAAACATGCCAATGTTCCCCTAGTTTATGGTACTTTGGGGACTTCGTGATGCAAGTTCTTGACATACCTACATAGGTACTTAGGTACTATGAGATATTGTAATTTTTTAAGTCTCTAAGTTACATGTAGGTTGATGGTACCTAATATCACCTAGCAAAAGTTAAATCGCTGTTAATTGAATATTAATTAATATTATGTTCGCGAATGTTTCAAATATTTTCAATTAAAATATCTTTTCTGCCACCCTTGTAACTTCTAACTACTATCACAGCATTAGTATTTTACCTATTACCTCCTATCTACTTAGGTAGGCACATATCGTTGCAATGAAAAGTATCAAACTTTCTTTTCCTCTACACCAGTGTTTCCTAACCCTTTTTGAGTCACGATCCACTTTTATAATATTCAAATAAATAGCAACTTCCTTTCATTTATAAAAAAATCAGTGTTAGGTACATCATTAATAGAACCGGACGATTTAACCATATTAAAAAATAATTAAATGCTAAAAATCGTAAAATAAAAATAACCGTGGCGACCGCTCAGAAAACACTTCGCGACGAACTTGAGGGTCACGACCCACAGGTTGGGAATCACTGCTCTAGATCCAAGCTTCATAGAGAAAAATTTTTTTAAATTTTATGTATGCAATGGATCTCCTCATTTCTATTAGAAATATCACAAATCATACTCCACCTCATCTAAATAATTTTTAAACATACCATTCCATCACAAATTTATAAACCGGTGTGAAAATGCAACAGTACCTCCCTACTCAAAATAACAATATTCAAATCAGTACGTATCGATATTGAACACTTCTATACCTACAAAATTCTAATATAAACTGTAACGTTTTTAATAGCAGCGTAATCGCCTTCACTGAATCTCGCTCATTAAACCACTACCTTCGTCAAATCCTTCTGCCATCTTTGTGATTTTCTATTGTCGCATTGTCCTACTTGTAGATGCGGTTCCAACAAGGACGTGCTATTATTATTATTATCAAAGTGGCCCCGAACGGTGGTCTCCTCGTGGTCGCACCGCAATTAGTATCCCGCTGATTTTCAAAAGGAGGGGTGTTACGATTCGCTTCCGAGCTACGCACTCGTGGCCTCTCCAGCCGCATCGCGCCCTTTGTCCGAGCAATCGATGAAATTTTTCGGTTGGCTTGTCAAGATCGAGGGCCAAATTGTCGGCGACAAGTGTCCTACGGCCGAATAATCGGCGTTCAAGCAGATACAATAGCGCTCGCCCCGCAAACGAACGTCCTTATCTCGGTAACAAACTCTATTTTACGTCGCCCACCTATATGGACGTATCTTCCCTCAAATCTATGCAAGTGAACCTTAATTGTATACAATCGTTCCTATTTTATTTTTTCTCTTTTTAGTCTTTAGATTTCAGATTACATTTCTGATAAATATATATTCGTTTTTGGGGGGAGACTTGTCTCATCGAGTTACTCAATTTTGCAAGGGGAGGTGCAGCTCACTGGTTGCAGGGTTTGTCGGTTTTTAAAACTGATTTTTATATATAAATTTGTAAAATTCGAAACCCGGGTTTATATGCTAGAATTAATATGCGGAAACGGATTAATTATTTAATTAAAAACGCTAACATTTTGACTTGAAATCGCCTCGGACACAAGCATATTGTAGTTTACTGTAAAACTAATCTTCATGAATTCATATTTTCTGAAGAAAAATACTAAATGGAATAAAGATTTATATTTGGTACCTTTTAAAAGATTTTTGTGCGCATCTTAGATATTTTTTTCATTCGGTTTTGTATGCAGTCTATTTTATTGTGTTATATTTTTGCAGGTCCATAAACATTAAATGAACCCAAAAATTGTACGGATTTTAGTTATTTTAATTCTTTTTTATTTATTTGGTTTTGTATAGATATAGTATATTTTATTTTATTATCTTTTTGTAATTCCATAAATATTAAGGAAATTGAAAATTTTTAAAATAAGTACAAATATTTATTTACTATTTTAATTATATACTTTTTGTGAAATTTCGAAAACCGTTTTACCTGGTTTTTGGGGAATAAGTAGTGGAATTCGAAAACCGGTTTTTTCAAAAGTCGGTTTCAATATAAAACCTAACTGGTTGGTTCCTATACAATATGTTTATATTATCTAGAATCATTATTGAGGTATGTAGAAATTAATTGTTGAAGTGGATATGTGGACCTTGGGGGTGGTTGAGCAAAGAGTAAGGTACTGAAAAGTGAACTACTAAATGAAAGTACTGAATATCGTTTGAAATCGTTACGTTCGATTTCAAGTACCTAAAACTTGCGCAGCAGTCCGAAAAAATACGTTTCAATTTTCAAAGAAGTGGATATTTCATGTAAATCCAAAAGTTATCATTCTATACAAAAGCCCAGAAACATTTTTCCAAACTATTACTCCCCATCTCGGTCTGAAGTAAAATTCCCCCCTCTACGAAAAAATTCCGGTATTTATTTACAAAAGGGCAGTCCTCGCCGATTTCGATGAGCTTGAAATATGTTGTCAAAGTTAACATTCTGAACAACTTTTTTCTATACATGTTACCATCGCTCGGCTTTAGTTTTCGAGATATTCGCACAAATCTGTGATCGATAGGTGGCCGCTAAACCATCCAAACCGACTACCGATCACAGATTTTGGCGAATATCTCGAAAACTAAAGCCGAGCGATGGTAACACATATAGTAAAAAGTTGTTCAGAATGTTAACTTTGACAACATATTTCAAGGTCATCGAAATCGGGAAGGACTGCCCTTTTGTAAATAATTACCAAAATTCCTACCATCCTAAACCCTTCCACGAGCTCCTTTTACAAATAAGTGGATCTTCAATTTATCTCAAATGCCACTGTCTCAAAGAAAAACCCAGAAGCACCGTTCCAAATTCCTCCCCACTTTGAGCTCAAATAAAATTCTCTCCAATTTGCAAAACAGTCCCTGCCAATTTTATCAGAAGACCTTCCACCAGTGAAAGCTCCCTTGACAAATAATTGGATAGGTACCTGTTCAATTTAACTCCAAAGAAAAAGACCGAAACACCGTTCGAAATCATTACTCCCCAACTCGATCTCAAGTAAAAATTCTTTTATTTAACTCGTTTCGCGGATCGTTACGAAACGCTGCACGGTATCGTTGCCTGGTCGAACTGAAATAGAACGAGGCAAGCTCGTAACGACGTCCGTGACAAATCCGTGTCTATTAATCTCCGCCCGAATACGCGGCTTGGCACGGACGTGTCGGTTCTGTTTATTAGCATCGGTAGACACCGGGACCGTTTACAAGGTGTAACTATGTGGCCAGGTGGTCGATCGTGAAACTCGACCAACGAAAACCTTACGTCAGGAATGACCCCCAGCTGAGAATTCTCCGGGGCTTCTTAATTTCTTCTTTTTATCTGGCTTTTTTCCTCTTTTATCTCTCGCCTCCTACGGCGTTACCTCTTCATCATCGCCTTTACACGGGCCACGGCATCCTCCAGGCCCGGATAGCCCAGCGGATTCAAGGATAATTACACGATCGATATGCTAAATATCTCTCGCCTCAATCACGTAGATAAACGGAGGCGCATGGTAAATTGGATTAGCCGCTAGATTACTGACGTCCACATCCCGCCGTCACTGTTTGCTGTCACGGGGCTGGGTTTTTGGTGAACGATCGCGACACGGCGAACAGACGCTGGGATCGTTTGGTACGGAGTTATATGCATAAGTATATGTTGTTCGATGCTTTGGGATAAAATTATTGAGAGTTGAATTATTTACGGAGTGTTCATAAATTTGTGGTGCCTATGCTGGGTGGTCTCTGCATTGGTTTGCCACCATATTTCAGGGCGAGCAGGGAATGTTCACTGATTTCTATTGGAAGATGTACAATTGTAGTAAATATTTTAGAATTAGTGTTTGATTGGAAAAAATTGGAGTTATTATTGGGGTAATTAGATAACAAAAATGTAATTTAAATGCTACAGTAAAACGAGGAGGTATAACTTTCAAATGTCGTTTGAAAGCAGTGTAAAAATATGGAAAGAAAAATCCGTGGTCTATGCAAGGTAATTAGGGGGAAGATGCCAAATTCTGTATGAGAAGAATTTTGTTGTTTTTATGGGTTAACATTTAGTTTTAATAAAGTTTGTTGATTTGATAGAAATATATAGGTATATTAAATCTTTTATAAATTTAAGAAGAAACCTTGGGCATCTTCCCCCAATTAACTTACAGAGACCGAGGATTCTTCTTTCCATATGTTTATATTGATTTCAAATGATATTTGAAACACGATACGCAAACTGTGTTAAATTATACCTCCCAGTTTTACTGCAGTATTTGAATGCAGTAGGGGATGGATGAAATTGAAAGTGTATGTCTGAAACTAAAGTATGTCTGACACTACTAAGTAATATTCTACTTAGTCTATTCTTTCTTTTCAAAGCAAGTCAATCGCTCAATGGACACCGTTATCCAAATATTTAATCGCATAAATAATCCACAACTGTAATTACATTGTTTACAAATTCTCTGATTGTTCAAAGAAAAAAAAAGAAACAAATATATAATGACAGAGGAAATTTGATTCTCTCCAAAAATATAATCTGACTGGCATTAAAAACTCCTTACAAAATTCATCAAAATCTACAAATTCAAAGGGTAATTATGGGAGAGTTGCTGCAGCTTACGCAAAATTGTCACTGTGTCCAAATTTTGCAATGAAAACTTTTTCTGGGGGTACATATTATCAGTTGAACATCTTGTGCTACTACTTCTAGTGAAGAAAATCAAAATTTTAATATTGGTCACCCTTAAAAAATTGAAACCAAAAACATCCGTTTTGGGGAGAGACGCCGCACTTCTAGGCGTGATGCCGGTTGTCAAAACACTTTTAATTTTCCATTTAAACTTGTTAACTTTAAGTTATCATTTAAAAAATAGTAAAAGCAAAGTAAAATGAAACATCTTTTTAATTTATGCAGTTATAAAATACAATAACATTGGAAAAATAAATAAGTGTAGATATTATTTCTGCTTTTGTAAATCTAATTCTCTTTTCTTCTTCACATTCATTACACATAAAATAAGAATAAAATGTGAAAAAATAGTAAAAAGTCCACGAATATGTTTGAATTATCAGATTTGTGATTAAAAATAAATAATTTTCCTTGAGATATCACGGTATTTATTTTGAAACACTTTTTTTGTAGGTATTTTTAACAATAAAAACACCATTTAGTCGACTTAGGTACCTTCCATTCAGAGTTGGGCAAAATGTAATCTAATTACAAATTACAAATTACAATTAAAATGTAATTCTGTAATTGATTAGGTACACATTATTTTCTGTAATACTTCATTTAGTAGTTGACAAAATTGTAGTCAACTACCTAAATTAACGATTACAGAAAATAATGTGTACCCAATAAATTCCACAATTAGGGGAAGTAGGGGCAAAACCGGGACGTTAAGGATAAAAGCTCATAACTTTGACATTATTAAAGTAAAAAAGAAATTGAAATTAGGATTCATTAGAATAAACCCTTAATTAAATAATAGTATATATCCATTTTTTTAATACAATAACAAATACAAAAAAATTACGATTTAAAATATGGTTCGATTTTACGGTTTTACCCCATGGCCTGGGAAAAACCGGGTACCATACTAAAAACTGGCCCTAGCACCTATAACAACGGAATTCGTCCAATTCTTCGGTCCTCCAACCAGTGCAGCCTTCGTGAGCCCACTTACAATAAGCTGTACACTGCACCCAACCTTCATTCAATTTGGATGAACCATAGGATTCTTGGACATAAATGAAAATGTGTTCAGCGTTTTCATCACCACTGTTATCATTATCCTTCCGTATTTTGTTTAATTTTGTGGTTTCCTTTCTCTTTAGTTGTAGTCCTTTATTAAGATTTAGTTTAATGTTGATAACTCCCTCTTTTTCGGGTACCCGGTTTTACCCCGTACGGTTTTGCCCCAGCATACAATTTTGTAAATATTACGAATTATCAACAATACCAGGGCGAAGTACAAACAAACTGTCTTAGTTATTTACACTTTAATATGCAACAATTAACATAATTCACACAAAAATGTACATACCTGAACACTGTCAAAAGTGTTGAAGTTTCTTAACTATCGAAAATTAGATGAGGGCCTTCAAAAACACACAAGACGATATAACTTTACTATGCACGATTGTAAGACGATCGTCTTTTGTTGATGCAACAATGCACATCGTGACAATATGTCGCTGCAACGGCGCAGGAAAATTTAAGGCCGTTTTAAAAATAATAGCACGTCCCGGTTTTACCTAGGTACTCGGTTTTGTCCTAATTTCCCCTACATTTTAATCGTAATTTTTAATTTGTAATTAGATTACATTTTGCCCAACTCTGCTTCCGATAGGTATAATACGTTATCAATCCGGTATAAAAATGCGGCATCTATCTCAAATGCCCGGGAGAGACGCCGCACTTTCGCATTTCCAAGTGCTATGTCGAATGTGACCTATTCTGGCAGAGAAATATTCCACAGAGTTCCTTTAATGGAGGGAAACCACTATGGCGGTCGAAAGTAAAGGCTATTTTCAAGACATTTTTTTATAACGAAATGTAACTTTCTATGAAAAATCTTTATTACCAACTGAAAACACATACATTTAACGAATATTTTATCCTTCTAGATTGAAAAAAAGTTGGGTAGTTTGGCCACAGCGTACAATGACGTTAGGCTCTGCAAAAAAATTTACAAAACGGGCGGTCCTGTAATTTTCCAACATTTACTTTGAATTGAAAAATTCGAACGTTTTCGTAAAGTATATTACAATAGCTTCAGTTAGGCATACAGATTAAAAAAAAAATTAATTTTTTAAGAAATGGCGAACTTTGAAAGAAAAGGTATAAAACATCAACATGTTTTTTCAATGTTACGATTGGTTGTAACATTAAAACACTTGTACGCTTAACTGAAGATAATATTACGAATATTCCCTGAAAAGAGTGACCCAAAAATGATGCCTTTTTTAGTCTCTTTTTGGTCCCACGATTTTGCAACTGAATTTTATGCGAAACGATATCTTATGACGAGACATCAATCATACAAATTTTTCAAGTTGAGGTGACAATTAGTTTGTGAGATATGGGTGGTCAAAGAAGTGAAAATTCGTTAACGCGTCAGCCCATACGCTTCGATGCATAGACTTTTATGTCAGTCCAATAATTACAATAATTATTTCCAGGGGTTTTGCTGACTGCTAACCACGAATTTGAAATTAGATTTTCAAAATTCACGAAGAAAAATCAAAATCAAGAAATATAAAGGACTGTGTAGTGGGAGTTTTTTTTTAATATATAGTCCACCATATTAATTCGGCCATTGTGAGTTTTGCTGACTGCTAACAATGAATTTGAACTTAGATTTTCAAAATTCACAAATAAAAATAAAAATCAAGAAATATAAATGTCTGTGTAGTGGGTGTCTTTTTTAAATATATCGACCACCATTTTAAATCAGCCATTGTGTATTCTAAGTTCAAATTCGTTGTTAGCAGTGAGCAAAACCCCTGGAAATAATTGTTTAAATTATCGGACTGACATAAAAGTCCGTACATCAAAGCGTATGGACTGACGCGTTAACGAATTTTCACTTCTTTCACCTCCCATATCTCGGAAACTAATTGTCACCTCAACTTGAAAATTTTGTGTGATTGATTTCTCATCGTATGGTATCGTTTCGCATAAAATTCAGCTCCAAAATCGTGGGACCAAAAAGAGGCTATTTCTTGGGTCACTCTTTCAAGTGAATCCTATAAAAAATTAACTGAGTTATTAATCCGCCCGTTTGAAAAATGCCGTTTCGAGATAATCGCGTTTAAAGTTTTGACAGAAGTTATTTTTTGCAACTCAAAGATCGCAACTGTTTACGGTCTCGTCATGGTCAGTGAATCTCTGCCTAGTTCTAAACCAGTGGCGAACAACCTTTTGTCAGAAGTGGGCCACAAGTGGAAACATACTTCTCTACGCGGGCCGCAATATTCACACCTAATATTGTCAAGCTCGTTCATGAAAAACAGATATGACGATGTTCAGGTGGGCCGCAGGTCTGCGGCTGGCGGGCCAATTGTGGCCCGCGGGCCGCGGGTTGCTCATCACTGTTCTAAACAATATATAAACTCATAATCCCTTTTATTAGATACATTTTGATTCATGGGCATAAACTTCTCCGGCGATTGACACCAAGTTACCTGTGCGTGCACTCGATTCAAAACCTTCCATAGCTCCTAGAATTTTTCAAGACCAGCTTTGAAATTGTGCAGGTATATTTTTCAGACCCCACGTATTATGAAAAGGCATAAAAAGAAAACCGGGAAAAAAATGTTCACAGTTGCTTCCCCCTTAACGTATCACAAGAAACTATGAATTTTCAACTACTAACAAGAAGATAACAAAAATAAACTCGACGTATAACTAAATATTTAGGTATTGAGATCAAGTGCGGTAGGCTTACCTCGCAAAGCAGCAAAATCTTTAAAAGTAGTAAGGGAAGCAAATAAAACCGACAGTGTTGTATTTTATTACCGACAACTCTGAAATACCGAAAGTGCGGCGTCTCTGCCATAATTACCCTATGCATAGGTATTCTCTAGTTTCTCCAGATCCAAAGCCCCATCGCTACCGGTTCTCTTTGTCCATATACAATACCATAAAAAAACTATTACAGCTATCACTGGCGAGTCCGATTCACAAGTCCTGCATTGAGCAGCGTGCATACGCGTGCTGCGTCGCACACAGGCGCGTACACGCCCGGATAAATCGCGTGCAAACTTATGCACTGGAACATGCGAGAAGCGTGAGTTTAATCTACTAACCCATAAGCCTGGACAGACGGGCCCGAACTAAAGGGGATCGAGGATAAGAGATATACAGTGGACGGGGAGGGGTGTCCCCCAGCGAACCACAGAGGTGGACTTAAAGGCTTCGGATTCTTATTTCCCCATAAATAATTTTAATGACGCGCCGCGGCAGCTCAGGTATAGGGCGAAGCTATGCGGGGTCCTGTACCTGTAGGCAGCCTCGTATTGTTATTTATTATATTCGTCGCATGTGAATAAGCGTCTACGCGCGAGCAACAGGGTCCGCGGCTGCGGCTGTTGAGACGCGAGAACCACACCGGGACATGCCATCCTCGGCAGAACTCGCTGACTATTTTTCACGCGCACCGAGCCTTCTGTATCGTTTGCGAACTTTTCACGTTCGAGACTGCTGGACGTTAGAGCTTTATCGCGAGTAATTGCTCACGGATTTTAAGCGGCCACGATGGCTGAACGTGTTGCCCGAGTTTGGTATAGTAGTGGCGAGTCTTGTGGTGTCGGGAAGAGTTAATCGTTCTTTTTCTATTGATAGATAGGAGATTAATCCGAGGGTTGGGATTTTCTGGGATTCTTTTAAGGCTGCTGCTCTTTTTGGGTGTCGTTGGAGACACTCCTTGATAATTTCTTATTTTATCTGCTTACTATGTTTTCACTTCTGTTTGTAATAATTTGGTTAAGTAGCTTGTGGTGGGCCAAAGGTAAGGAGAGCGAGGCGGTTAAGATTAGGCTTTGTTGTGGGAAAGAAAAGGGGAACGTTTAGGAATGTTGGTATATATAAATGTAATATAGAAATTATATGCTTATTAAAGGTTGCTGTTTCTTAATATGACGCCTTCTCGTGACTGAATAGCAGTTTACCCCTCTGACGTGGCAGAATATGACATGATACAACAATAAAGGTGCGTATCCACTTGTGAAGAGGTCTCCAGGCGTTGAGACATGTTGCGATGCATGCATCGACTCCCAGGTTTCATGAAACTGGCATCTCTCACCGGCCAGGACGATGAGCAAGGTCCGAGTGCGGCAAGAATTATGGGTTGTATCGAGACTTGTACTCGTTACTGGGATTGACAAAGAAGTATCGATACTACTCGGGTATGGGTGAAAAAGTATCGATGCCTCTAAATACTGGTATCGAATAGATTATTATTCTCCGTAAAAAAGTACTTGCGCATTATCCACGGTGCCACAATTCCTGTAACCATTTCGTTTTACACTGTCAACCACTCCAAAAATAATAAGAATCAACAGAAAAAAATTGTCGCTCAATAAGTGTCCAAGAGAAAAATATGTTTTGTATCGGGACTACATACATATTTAGGTGGCGAGAGAACGTTTTGTGTGGAAGGTTACGGTGTTTGTGGCTAAAAAACCTCGTTGCCCACTAGAAAAATGTAGACATGGAATTTTCCTCCCCGGCTTCTTGTTATTTTGACCTGATTCACGTTTAAAAAACAATGAAAAAAGTTATTTGTTGCGCATTCGATTCGATTCGATTCAAGTATCGCACGACAAGTATCGATACCAAAAGCACTCGGTATCGAATCAAAGGTTGCGATACTTCGCTTGTAAGTATTTACTACTTACAATGGAACATCTCGAACCCGGAAATTCAAAAAATTCTGGAACTTTGTGGATATGTAGGGAATTTCTTCCTGGTTACAACGCAATTTTTGTTTGCTGCCCAAATTCATTCTCAGAGGGTGTAATTGATCTCCAAAAATCCGGTTATTTTCCGATATTGTGTTACAACTCGTGAACTGTAAAATAATTTTTTACAAAATGATAGATATAATTAAAAGAAGTAACTTTTGTCTTGAAACTTTTTTTCTGTTTTTTAGAGTTCGCGGGTTATAACACAAAATCGGAAAATAGCTGAATTTTTAGGGATTAATTTCACCCCCTTCGAGTGAATTTGGGTAGCAAACAAAAATTGCGTTGTAATCAGGAGGAAATCCCCTGCATATTCACAAAGTTTTAGAATTATTTTAATTTTCGGGTTCGGGATCTTCCCGGATCTTCGGAATCTACTCACGTAGTAACATATATCATGAAACCTGAGAGTCGATGCATGCATTGCAAGCTGCAGTTCGTAACATGTTTCAACGCTTTGAGACCCTTTCGTATCCTCGTATCGTATCGCCGTTGCGTATCAGTGTGAACGGGCAGCGTTGAACCGTCGCGTATCAAAATTTGATACAAAGATACGCAACAGCATCAATGATGATACGGGAGAAAATGACACACCGACACCTTGTCGTATCACTGGATGATACTCAACGGTGATAGGATACGAGGATACGCAACGAATGGATACGTGTGTGCGACACGCGTGTGATGAATACCGTTTTTCATTGTTTTTTTAGAATCGTCGTGTGAACGGTTCCATAATAATCAATGTGACATGACATTGGTATCGATCGTACACGTATCGCGATGTAAAACTGGGGTAATGAGTAATGAAACAATCCATTGTATAGGCACTATTACTGCACAGAAAGAAGACCCCTGGCAGGTGGTTCAGTTCGCTGCTGTGACGATTGGTTTTTGTCACCTAAAGCTGGGAATCCACCTAGAAGCTAAAGCCGGAAATCCACCTGGAAGCCAAGCTAAGCTCAGCCATGCTATTCTCTGCTACGTTTTAAAAAATTAATTCCAATAAATTCTTATGAAACCGTTTCCACCAAAAGCTAAGCTAAGTTGTGCCATGCTATGCTATGTTAAAAAAAATAGCTTCAATACATCATTTTCCACTAAAAGCTACGTTTCTAGGCTATACCTTGCTATGTTTCCAACAAATTGCTTGCGGGGCAATCTAGTGCTACGTCGCGCTAACTCGACAAAAATATAGCACAGAAACGTAGCTTTTGGTGGAAAATGATGTATTGAAGCTGTTTTTTTTTTTAAACATAGCATAGCATGGCATAGCTTAGCTTATCTTTTGGTGGAAACGGTTCCATAAAAATGCATTGAAATTAATTTTTTAAAACGTAGCGTAGCATAGCATAGCATAGCATGGCACAGCTTAGCTTAGCTTCCAGGTGGATTCTCAGCTTAAGCTATGCTATGCGATGCTATGCTATGCCATGCTATGCTATGCCATGCTACGTTTTAAAAAAATTAGCTTCAATACATTCATAAGCCGGGAATCCGGGGGCTAAAAGACGGGACACACGTATTTTTGTTATTGGCGGAACCGGCCACATATACTTGGGTACTACTATGCACACAGACAGGGGTTCAGGCGGAGCTCGCGGCGGACTGCACCGCCTGTCAGGGGCCTTCTTCCTGTGCAGTAATAGCACCAAAGCATCTATACCTACACATGGTTACACAGTGTAACATAGCAACATTTTTAATCACTCTGATTATTCACTTGTTATCAAATTCAAAGTAACGTAAAGTACTTTGAAGTGCAAGATATTTCAAAGTAGATAACAGAAACCACATCCCGAGTCTATTCTTACATTGCCAAACCATCGCTACTATGAAGACCAATTGACCTATCAAAAGCTACCAGTGGAACATAGTACTTACACATCCCACATGCCCTCAACCCTCACCAAAGAAATCGATCCCACTCTCACCCACAACAAAAGAACACCCTCCCAACAAAATCATCTAACCATAACATCAGCATCTCCTCACATCCATCCAAACAACCTCCCACAGCCACACCAAGTACCCTGCCCCGCAAAGTGGATCACCGAGAAGCATACTATGATCGATAACAAAGTTTCCCAGAGCGTTGTCTAAAAAATTCGCACCCCCCCCCCCCCGGAAAATCCGGCAAACTCGGGCGAACACATCGTTGCAACCTATCCCGGTAGGCTCGTGGACAATTACGCGAGGCTGTCCCCGTCTCGGTAGAGAGATCTTCGAGAATGATCGTTCGCGCGGGACGCGACCAATCGACGAGCGGCCGCTCGGCGTCGGCGGAGGGGGTACGGCGCGCGCGGGCGCGCTGTCGACCGCGTGGCAACGCTGCTGACGCGTCGGTGGGCGTGGCTACGGCGGACCAATCGGGGACAGCGCAACCGTAGCGTCTCCCAACCCGTTTAGGCCACGCCCACTTCGCCGATACGATACCCCGGAGCGGGTAGCGGGTTCCGCTGCGCCCGTGCAGCGATTATACGCGTTATTATACCGTCGAGCGCACCGAGTCACGAGCCATGCCGCGCTCCTCGGGCGTAGCTATCGCTTCATCGCGAGCCGCGTGAACGACGCGCTTCGCCTTTCCGCGCTGTTTTCACGCGATGCCGCTCAGCCCGCGGATTACCCCGCTGTGATCGATACCGCCGGAGAGATCTCCGCCGGCCAGCCCAAGTGCGTTGATCGCGACCTCGAGGGAACCATGAAGGTACGTGTGCATGTTGTTGAGATTGTAACGTCCCTGGGAGGATATGTGGGTGTCACGTTGGTTGGGAAGGCTGGTCTAGGTTTAACTTTCGGGGGTTGAAGCATTTGTGGAATTCTTGAGCTAGAAGCTGGTGAGGATGTGTGCGTGGAGGGTATGGATTGTGTTGGGTGTGGGCATATCAGAGCGAGAGGCTTGAGGAACCGAGGGTACGCAGCGTGATATTTTTGGGAAGAAGCTGTCAAATTTGTTTTTGATAGGGTTTGTGAGGATATGGGTTTAAGTAGTTGACTGTGCCTTGCTGCACCTAGATTTCAACAACTTTGCGGGTGGGTAGCTGAATAGTTGGAGGTGAACGTGTGGCGTGGATAGGAATTGTTTGTTTATTGCAAACAGTGGTCGTTTTGGTGAGCATACATTTGTGTCAAGAGTATTAGCTGAAGATAGGTTTGTAGGGATAAGTATGGATATCGATCACATTCGTTGAAGGTACATATTGGTTCAGATGACTGAAAGGATTCATGTAGTAGTAGAGGAAACCTGTACAAACTGTATACCATACTTATTCCTGAAAATAAATGAAATCAGCCCACGCCCGTTTGGCAATTGTTTTCCGCCATAACGAACTGTTAGTCAACAGAGATTCGTGACGAAATACGTAGGTACCTACCTATCGAAAATTTAGACAGAGTGGGTTCCTATGTTCTTGACTCCTGACACTTTTGTGCTTTAATACTATGACCTTGTAGTTTTTCTAAGACGTCATTATACTTCCACCCAGAATGCATACCTATTCAAGAACGTGTACTTTAACGTGTAAGTAGAACGTGTTACTAATAAGAACGTGTTACTCTCCAATTGTAACGTATAATACTACTCTATAGCGCAATTTCATCCATAAGCATCTCAAATTTACCGTCTGTAATACAATTTGATCTCGTTAGCCCTGTGAAGTCTTCAATTTAAAAGATAGTGGTTATAATAAGTAATAGTAGCGTACAGTTAAAGTTTGACATGCACTCTCATAATACGCATTACCATTAGAAATAAGGTTAATATTTAGCAATCAAAACAAATCAAATTTCATAAATAATTTAAACTCAGGGAATTTTTTTCTCCTCTGAAAAATTTGATTTTTGGCGCTTATAGTGTTTTCTACAAGTAGATACATTTCAATTGTATTCTGCGAAACTGGAATTCCAATAACAAAACCAAACTCCATTGGTGTTTTATAAAATATAACATCACCCCCCAAGTTATGTGATTTGAAAATTCCCATAAGTCGAGGATGAATTCAAGCACCGTCGGCCAAGTGTGAAGTTGGTTTCTCGATTCAGAAAGGGTGCAGAAAATCTTGACAGATTGTTTGGAAGAGGATTTTGATTATAAAGTGTTTAGGTACTTAAAGATAAATCCTATTCTCAATAGGTAGGTGCTTACGCAGTCACAGATTAAAATTTTATTGTTGTCATAGTCAAATAACAAGGGAGACTTCAGTTATTAAAGAATATGAACATCATTTACCTATCCACACTTCAGTTTTATAATATACCTACGCAGAAATGTGCTCGTTGAGCTTGAATAGGTGCAGGCATTGCACCGACGAATCAACGAATCGTATTCACAAAATCACAATTCATTATTCATACGAATTTTATTAATTTTATTAAGTATGATTAACTGTTAGTTATCGTTTACTTTCCATTATAAACAATTCACATCTCACACCTATTTGTTTAATTTTCCAACCCCTTGCAAGGCCGACGTTTCTGGCAACCAATCGACAGACCGTGACTGGGTCAATTTAGACCCATGTGCATATTTCTGTCCCTCTGTATCACTTCGAGACATCCTTCTTTTCAACATAAATTGATAACTTGAGAACATGTGTCATAATGTACACAGCCATAGTCTCCCGGGGTTTAACATTTACTTCGTATCAGGCATCTGATTTTACCACGACAACAGTAAAATTCTAATTACATTCTTAAGCATCAAACGTACCGTAAACTGAGGGAATATTGACAGTAGGGGGTAACATTGTCAGTTAGTTAACATGTATTAAAGAAGGAAAACGACCAAAATTGTACGCACTTTGACACTTGTAGTACCTACAATCACAAAAAAATGCAATGTTACGATAGGATACTTAAAGCAAATTTAAAAATGTTAATTTTTATAAGCATTACATAACAAAATGTTACACAAACCAATGTTCCCCTAAGTAAGTAGTTTACGGTACCATCTATGCAGGACACGATCTAAATAGCCCTTCCGCCGCTGTGGATAAAAATGATTTTGGCCGCCCTTTATATTCAACTAGCTTTACTCGGCTTCGCCCGAAATTTAGATTCCAATTTTATAAATAAAATTTCTTTTATTTATTTTCTTTTTGGGGGTGAAAATAGTCACATTCATCTGGATTAGTTCGGCATACTGAGCTGGGACACATTTCGTGACCCCAGAGTTTACCGTTTGAACGTTTATAGGCGACAGACAAACACACAAACACTTCCTGCTTTATATATAACATTATAAATAATTATTTTAAAATACAATTTTTGACAGTGGGTGAGTTTTTGGGGGGTATTTGTTGAATAACAAAAGTCTTTTGTAAAGCACCTTTCCCTTAGTATAATAATAATTATATGTGCGATTTAATAAGAATTTATAAGTTTGATACTAAATTCAAACATGTAGATATTACCTCCTTTTTACTGCTTCTTCAAAAAGTTTTACTATTTCCTTGATTTTAATTTTCTCTTTCTACCAATTTTGCCGCCCTGAGCAGTTGCCCTGCTTGCGCCCCCTAGATCGGGCACCGTATTTATGTTTCTACAACACTTTTTACTCGCAGCACTCTCTCAAACAATCTGTCCAAAGCTTAAACTCGGGGAATTTTACTCCTGGGCCGCGTCAGGTTGCTCGAGCGCCACGGTGGCGTGATTCCCCGCAGTTTGGCCGCGCCATAAAATCCCTAGATCCGTGACGGCCGCGGCTTGATGAGGTTGATGAGCGTTGGTGGACAGGCCGCGTCTCCCCGTGTCGCGTTGCAAAAAAGGGGCAGCGCGAACGGCTGGCGGGGAATCCCCGATGGAAGTCGGATAAAGGAGCGAACGGCAGCCAACCACGGAGCCGCTTCCGACGTATTGCTAGGCGCGGTCGACGAGACGCGAAATAGAGGTGGCGGATTACGCTCGATCGTTCCGCGCGATTGTCTTGTCGGGATGTCGATCGCGTGTCACCTCCGCCGACTCCCCCCTCCGTATGCTAAATATCGTCGAACGCCCGCTACTCGGGCGCATACCCGATGAGCTTTTCCCCGTTGTCACCGAGGCATCGATGCGTGTCGCTGCCTTGAATCGGAATGCTGCATCGAAGACATTGAATATCTAAGTGATCGAGCTTGTCGATCGATGCCTACCATTCTGTATAGGCACTCGATTATTGGCGTGCAAAAGCTTCTGCAGATGATTTTTTTTTTGCGTGGGGGGGGGGGAGGTGGAGATGAGTTTTAGAATATTCTGTGCCACGTGGGTCAGTGAAGATTGATGGTGTCTAGTGGGAGCGAAGTTTTTGTTATGTGAATTAAATAGGATATTTTTTTATTTGGCGGTAAAGGGGCGTAGGGTGAGGAAGATGGAGTCCGTGGCACACCCAGAAGGGGGCCAAGGCTCTGGCACCCCCAAGGAAGGGGCTTTGTAAAACGAAAAGAAAACTCGATTTTTTAAACAAATTTTTATAATCGCCTAATGAATTTGATTGAATTTACTTTAAAAATATTTTTAATCGTTTAACAGCATTCCCCGGTCAAAAAATAAAAAAAATTTGCGTATTTTCATCCTACAACATCTCAAGAATGACCAGGTCAAATTTTAGAACGAAATTCCTAACGGTACAGATTTTACAGGCAGTTCAGGGGGGGGGGGGGCAACAATGCGACAGCCTTAAAATAGGAGTTTTTTTGAAGATGGATTGTGCCGCAGGTATAGTAGATAAGAATGTGATTTATCTTTTAAATAATAATACATTTATTGATCTAACAACGGGCAAGTACCCGTCACTAGACGAACGCGCTCGGCGCCAAACTTTAAGTTTGTTTTTCTCGAAACAATTTTTCATGCACTATCGCCAGGATAAAAAATGCAATTCCTGACCGAATCTAAAATTTCAAACGGAACTCCATTCGTAATTACACTGGCTTTCGCGCTACCCTGTATTGCGAATTTTTATACACTCAATTTTTTTGCGAAACATTTTTGTGCGAGAAAAAACATATTTCGGGATGTTGTGGTGGTGATAGTCCAGGTATACATTGTATACTTTTTTCTAAAAAAGACATAAAAGTCACCTACGTTTTCATGTAATTTGACCGGGGAATGCCCTTAACTTGGCTCCTCCTAAGATTAAATCCTGAGCGCGCCACTGTTTGGAGAATCGTGTTAAAACATTAGAACTATTGACAATTAATGTAATATAAATACTTATTTCTACCAGACCAGTCAACATGACTGGTTATTTATAAAATTATGAAAAAAAATAAACCTTTGAGTATTCATATGGTGAAAAATATATACATAATATTAGGTATATATACTTACACTACTTTTTTCAAAGGTACTTAAAAATGGTAAATTTATTACCAAATTTAAAACCAGTCATTTTGACCGGTTTGCTACTTACAATTACCTCTATATGTACCTATAATGTTAAATAGCTTGAGAAGTTACTGGTTTAGTATAATTGAATACAGGGATATGAACTTTTTACTGATTTTCAAGATTCTACCACAAATTTGAAATATCGAATGCTGTAGACTGTAGAGCTTGCCAAATAGTAGATAGGGAATAAAATAACGTTTTTCAAACTACTTAGGGTTTTATCACTTTATAATATGACAAGGAATTTAAATTTAATATTGTGCATTTAGAGAATATAGTTTGGAAAATCCCTTTGCACTAGTATAACAAGAAGGAAAAGTAGAAGTGTAGCGAAGAATTTAGAGAAATATAGCAACCTACTTTTCTTCCTACCCTTCCATAGAAATTTTTTCCGCCTCTGCCTTATTAATTCCCCAGACAAGAATGCTTCAATTATTTAAAACTGTATAAAAATGAGGAGAGAAGGTAGGTCCGCCTCGGTCTTTCTTGGGGGTTGCAAGGGCGACGTATGCCACGCTAAATAACAGTCGCGCGTCCAGCGGTGGATATCTATAAAACATACCTACGCAGAGGACAGGCGAAATCGTAAATACCTGTAAGATCACATGCGAGACGGAGCGCGTCGTCCCACGCGGAAAGGGCCCTATATACGCGAGTCCTTACGCGAAAGGACCTTTCAAGATGGCACCCAGTGCGTGTGTGGTCCAGTAAATTGTCGGCGTAAGGCGCAAAATGGCGCATCAGCCTGATCCGGAGTTATATGACTACGTTTTTAGAGGACTCGTGTTCGAACGGAGACCGCGAAGGCGACAGAAACGGAGACAGAGGGACGGGGGTGGTTATTAAATGCCAGTGGCAGGTCGACCTGTGACATTGCAAAGATATTAGAAACTGCTTTGAACGATGGAAGGCAGTGATTTTCAATTAATTGCGAAGCATTGTTAAAGTCTTGCTAGATCTGGATAACAGGAGAATAAGAATGGGACGTAAAAGTCTTACGAATTTAGGGCTCGAACTATTTGTCGAATTTTTCGGTATTCGAATATTCGAATACTTCAGTTGCTCAATTATTTGGCGAATATAATTCGAATATCCAAGTATTCAAATACTATCCGAATATTTAAGTATTCAAACACTATTTGAATATTTAAGTATTCGAATACTGATGTTCTTTGGGTTCATTTTTTACAAGTTTTTATTTAGTTTCAGTTGTGAGTTCGTTAGTTTGTCAGAGTGAAATCTTGTAAGTTAATTTTGACCCACTTCAACAAAAAGGTTTGAGATTTTGTAAGTTTAAGCGACGGAATAAAATAAATGTCTCGTTTTTAATGATATAACATTATTTTTTAATACTAGTATATGTATTTAAGAATGCAAATTATTTACATTTAGGTATATAGGTTTAAGACCATATTGTACGAGAAATACAATTACTCGATATTTGGTGACTCCGCCTTTATATATTCTCTATTATTTCTGTCTTATTTGTAATAATTTTATTCCCGCCCTTTTAAAACCAAATGAGATTTACCTATATGTTGAAAAAATACTCACAATGTTGCCACATGTTGTAGCTAATCAATAAATGAAAGTTCAGTAACATCCATGCATTGCTACTTTAATTACAGCCACGACTTTCACAGATTTTGACGGAAATGTTTTGAGTATAATAATTTGGCCACCCTCTGTAATTCAAAATAATTTTTATCATCTTACGTTCCTAATAAAAGTGTTTCAAGTACCAAGCAAGTTGTAGTAGGTACCTACCTAAATAACATAAATGATATTCGAATAATCGAAAAACAATAATTGGATTGGTTACGTGGACATTTGTTAGAAAGAACTCAACGACTTTTATGTAGTCATTCTTCATCTTGTATGGAATGATATTTGTCTGAAACAATTAATGGTGGAATTTCATTGTGACACGAATGGGTGTCTGGTTTTCCGAAAATTAGTAGTAGGTTCGCTAAAAGAGCGTGAAATACCGCACTCTGTGTCGTAGAATCTCGAACGAAAGATAGGAAAGCATTTGTCCGAAGTTTCGGAGCCGACATCATTGAACGTGTCGCCGATCCCATAGATCGTAACTCCGGATGATCCGTTTTACGCGGGACAGGAGTTAGATCCGCGTGCCCTTTTACACCATTAATCTTCCCTGATCTCACGAAATCCCTACGTTAATTCTGTTTTATCGATCCCATTTACTTAACGCCCGATGAACTATTACCCACGAAGTTTGTTTCCACTGTCCTGCATTCTTCCCTCGCGTAATTGATTTGAGGGACCGCCGCCGCTCGTAGATACCGTGATAATATACCTAACAGCATCCTTCCATATCGCGTTAGCCGCCATTTAATTGTTACTTAATACGAAATTATGGATTTCGTAATATAACAGTTATAATGTGCCGCGCTTTACTATAGGTAGGTAATAGATTACTGAATAACTACCACAGAAAAAATATAGTTATGATATAATAAGTGAGGAATAGCATAAAGTCCAATGAGATTTATCTAGTTTTGTGAGTAGGTACTATAAGAGGACATTTCTTAAAAGATATTTGCCGCGAGTGCCCTTCCACCATATTGCTGTTAATACTTTCACTTCTATTTATTTGTGCAGAATGCAGCTTTCGTTAGCTAAATTAATAAAAATACGCAAGTGTTCAAAAAAGGGAAATTTCAAATAATTAAATACTTACCTATTTCTCTGACATTGATTACTGAGGGGATGTTTTATAAGCATAAGCTCCGTTCGAATACCTACTTAATACAAAATCCGAATTGCAATATATTTGAATATCCAAGCTCTTGAATAATAAAGCATTCTGTTAATAAAGCGCGCGAATAATAAATCCTTCGATTAATCAAATCCAAAGCTCAACCGAAGATGAAAAATTCTCGCGATTGGTGTCCCACAGTATACATCTAAAAATCCTCGCGCCGATCTGCCCTTTCCTTGATTTCGCCAGTTCCGCAAAGACTTACTAATGTGTCAAGGGTGCGATATGTAAATGGCGACGGCGCGATCCGCGCGGATAGCCGCTCTTTTTGCTCGTTTACCCTCGCGACGAGGCTCGTCGGCGTGGACGAATAATAATGGGAACGATACACCTTCGTTGGCACACGTACTGGCCAAATGTGGCGGTTATGCTAATCGGGGGAAGAATTTTATTCCGCCACGGCCGCGCGGAAGAAACGTCGGCGCGCCGATGACAAAGTGCGTATTCCGTGAATTGAAAATAGAGAAGGAAAGGGAAAAGAAAGGCGGGGCGATAATATATCGCGATAGCAGTGCAAGCAAAACGAATCGAGCCACACTTCTGGCACTCTATTAATAAAACGCAAACATATGTTAATGTGACGCGTTTCCATGGACCCGTTGAATCAATTTATTATCCAGATCTAGAGCTCTCGCTGGTAATTCTTTTTTCTTTCATTTAATCTCGATCTGCGAGTCGATTCGTGCCACGTGTGTCTGCAGTTATGTACACGCATGGCTATGAATAAATGAAACCAGGGTGCGAGTAATTAGGTACTGCGATTTCGATTTCATCGCCTCGGCGGAAGGATCTACTTATTCAGTTAGGTATGTCTTCGTGCGACACGTGGTCAAATGTCGTACTTTCTGTTCTTATCGAAGAGTTCTCTATATTTTCATTAAATCTTCCAAGATACTACCCTAAAGAAACCCTAATAATTACAGACTACCTCCACGGTTTGTCATACATGTAAGGGAGCGTGGGGTAATTATGAACACCTAAGCAAAAAAGCAAACAAAACGAAAACTGTGTGAGAAATGAATTTGTTTATTATTTACAAAGATACTTAAACTATTCATCTGTAAAGTACTGTGACGAATTTTTGAAAAATTATAATAAAAATCAACTTTATAGCGAAAACGCAAAACCCGTGGTGTTCGTGATTACTCGACTGCCGTGGGGTAATCACGAACAGAGAGCTAAATATCGCAGAAGTCGCATAGAAAGCGCGACTTCAATAGTCAACCTATAAAAAATGTTGCTACAACCTATACCTAATATATTTTTCAAATTCCTCTTCTTGTGCGTTAGAAAAAAATTGTAATTGGTCGGAATATCGGAAAAAAATAGTAAAGGTCGTTTTTTAAACTTTTTTTCTGAGCCTGTAATGAAAATTCAAAAATCCCTTCTGTAGATTTAAGTAAGTTTTATACATGCTGAAAATTTCATAAAAATCGGTTGACGTTGCTAATCTGGAAGGTTCGAGATTAGCCCAGCCGGGTTGTTCGTCAATGCCCCACGACATCAAAAAATAAAAAAGAATTTACTTCAGAGGTTAGAATCATGATTCAAGCGACGCCTTGGTCACAAAATGTTGGTAAAGAAGTGCTTTATTTCAACTTAAAAAGAAACAATTGTATCATTAATTCAACAGTAATTACATGTAATTGAAAATGGACAAAATATTACTTGAAACATGATGAAAATAATAAATTGTGTTTATCTTGAATAGCATGAGCGTTCTGTATTTATTACTTTTTGCCCGGCGTTGGATACGACCTAAACTATTAGCTAGTGGAGAGGGAACATCGTTTTTATTTATTAAAACGCCGTAACCATCGCATTCGCGATTACCCCGCGTTCGTGTTTACCCCACTTTCCCTTACTCCTGGGCCCAAATTCGTACCTTTTTCTTTTTTCATTCCTAAGGGGGTATTCGCTCAAATTTGATCCAAGGAAGCGAATTTTGGAAACTTTATCGTAATGAACATTGCTTATCTTTTAATACAACACAATGAAAATAACTTCCAAGATAATAAATACACAAAACAATAAAAATGTAGACTTAGTACTGTATAATAAAAAAAATCCCCAAAAATTCTGATCGATTACTCCCTGAAGATGAACAAAATATTCTTCGAAAGAACACCTAGGTATATCAAAATCACCCTAAATACCCGGCATACGCAGCCCAAGGGTTAAACGCCACTTAACTGTATCTCCAGCAATAAAAGCTGGTCGCATCTTTGCACCCTCGATGCTCGGGAGTCACTCGTCCTCCCCCGTGGATCGGCTTCAGGGGCTATTAGTACGTGGCTCGAGCTAATCGCGAGACGAATCTCCTACCCGTCAGCCCCTACCCTTGCCATTCACAGTAACACACCGACGGTGGCCGATGCGTAGCGAGCCGGAGCTGGCGGACATTGTGCCGTGCGAAAAGCAGAAATCGGATGGCGATTTAAATAGATCTCGAGTGGCTGACGGCGGCTCCTTGAACGGACACGGACCATTGTGCCCGCGGGGGATCGTTTTCTTGCCGGGGAACGGGGAACGGAGGACTTTTCTACGAAGGCGTGAAGAGGCTCGTGCCCTTCGTCCAGTGCCACTCGAAAAGCCGCTCGAAACACACAAAAAGCCCGAGGAGCATTATTTTCCGGCGGATGGCGTCCATCTTTCACGCGCCTCTGTCTCTCCGCTGCGGCGCAGTGGCGAGGTATCGGTTTGAAAGAACGGCCGAAAGAAGGATGCCCGTAGTGGGCCACTTTGTCAACTTGTCACCTGGGCCCCGAAGATGCGAAAGAAAACGAACGAATGGCCCCTCGGGAAGAAGGGAACGAGCCCCGTTCTTGTTCGCACCAGGAAGTCCCGACTCCTCTCTTCCTGGAGAGTACACCACCTTTCTTTTGCTCTCGAGCTTTCCACTCAAGTCGGCCTTTCGATCTCCTTCGGTCGTTGTTTTTTCACTGGTTATTGCGAATGGCTGGTCAAATTGTCGTTGAGCCTTGGCAGAACAGGAGGGGTGGATTTTGTGTAATTGCATTCTGGAGGGATGTTACTTGTTAGTTTTAAAGTGGTGGTCAAAGGAAAGTTTAGAATTGATATTTTTATTTACATGTCTGATGAATTTTGTCTAATGATAGGTACTATATTATTATTGTTACTCTTCAGATTTTCAATTTTCTTTTGACCACTACTATAAATAACAGTTTCAGTTTAAGTGAAATGGCTTTATTACTGAATGTGGAAGAATGTCATTATTTAAAGGTAGTAGGTAAATGTATTGTGTTGTTCTATTTAATCGAGATATGGATTATGAAGAACACTGGTTCCATTTATGAACAGTGTTTTAATTGGCTAATTTTTTAACAGTGAATGTTTTTTACTATTCTCTCCTTTGTTTTCAGAAGTGATTAATTAACGTCGAATTGCTTGCAAAGCGTGTAACTTAATTTCATTAGACCTTGTCATGGAAACGATGAACGAAAAGAGTACATAAGGTGGACAGTATTTACTTGGCAGCGCTACCCCTGCAGAAGCACATAAACTAATAAATTCCTCTAACGAGAACTTGTGAATACAGATAAGTTCTGTTAGATAGCGACCTTCTCGGATCGAGGGAGCCCGCTACAAAGTGTTCGTTTCTAATTGGCTTGCGTGTTTGTTCCTAGCTGAAACGAATTTACGCCTCGTGTCCGTGGAATACAGAGAATCCTCCAAGGGAAAGTAGTCGCGCGCGCGCGCACGAGGAGCGTGTAAAGCCGGGGGATCGTGTGGCATTAAACAAACTGGGACGTTGTATCGGAATCAATGTTTCAACTTTATCCATCGAGGCCTTGAGTCACTTTACCTTAAAACATCTCACTATTCTGAAAAAATGAAGTTCTGAATAATTGAATTTTGGGGATTATTCAAGTGTGAAGGAATGTGGTAAAAATGGTAGACATCCTCAAAATTTGTGTTATTATATTCTAAATTAATTATGATATTACAATTCCTACTGCAATTCAATTTTTATTTATTAGAGACGCTCGATACCGTAAAAAAATGACTGAAAAATCGAAGAATATCCCAAGAATCTTCCACATGTGAAACAGTTCTGGAAATACTTATTTCGTCACTCTTATTTCAAATTTATTTTAAGTTTGATACGAATCATTTTATCAATCACATCGCGCAATAAATATTTCTTACTGTATCTTCACAAAAATCAGAACATGATAAGCTGTTAAGAGTCCACCAAACTCTTCACCCTTCCGTTAATTCTATCCTCAATTGCAAAACATATTCTCCCAATAATCTGTACCCAATTTCTTCCACCCCATTGAGGGAGGATTCTCGTCTAACAGCCCCAAAAGTAACTGATATTTAAGATTTTTTTTTTTAAAAACTTTTGGTCATATTGGATTAAACTCTTTTGAGATATAAGGAGGCATCTTTAAACTTGCAGAAAATATTTTTTTATGTCGATCCTTCTTATTATTTATTAATTATCGTGGAATCTTGTCCATTTCTTCGACGGTGTAGCACCTATCACAGTCATCTGATTGTAAAGAAAATAGAAGTTTCTTAAAGTTAGATAGTTTACGCTGGGATTGATTAATTTTAAATAAAAAAAAAAATGAAAAATTGAAGGAGTTATAGTGTTTGACAGAAAAAGTAAGTTTTTTCCTTAGCCAAATTTTTCATATTACTTTTTATATCGACGAAAAGAGTATTATAAATAAAAACTAAAATTAAAATTTTAGGTCCAGTCCCAGCGTAAGTTTAAGAAAATTTTCTGTGACAGGTGTTACACCTGACGCCAACATCGTCGAAGAGGTCAACATAAGGATCTACATAAAAAAATTCTACAAGTTTAATGATGCCTCCTTATATCCCAAAAGAGTTTAATGCAATATTAACAATAGTTTTTTCAAAAGAAATTCACATATCTCGGGGGCTGTTACACGAAAATCCCCCCTTAAAACACGTATACCTACTTATAACACCAAACATCTTCGTAATCCAAACTCGCAATCCCTCCAGTCACGTTCTCGCTCCACCTCAATTTACCCAAAATGAAATTCCCATCAGATCTCCGGCGGCAGTAAAAGGTGGGCCGAGAAGAGGCCCCAGCCAAGTCCCTGAAAGTTACGCTCATTGTTGCCGGTGGGGACGAGCATTATCGTTATTACCGGTGGCGTGTAGTGCCCAGGCCGAGTGACATCGTGGCCGTAGACAGGCGACACGAAGGGAAAGAAGTATCGGTTTCAATGGACACCGTGTCGCGGACCGAAAGTGACACGGAGCCGCGAATGCCGTAGGAAACCCCATAGCGGGACCCCCGGAGGACCTCCCGTCGACAGGCTTTCAGGTTTGAAAGTCATACCCGGGTGGTGGGTTCGCCGTCGACAAGGGGACCGAAACCGAAACCACTCGAGAGGCAAGAATGGGGCCTCGTGGCCGTCTCTGAATAGAGGCGTGTACAAACCCAGTGTACCAGTCCTCTCTATTCGCCTCTCTGCGAACCGTATCGCCGATCCACCTTTGTGTAAATAAGGCAATAAGGCGAAGGAAGCGGGATTATTCTCCTCTAAGTCCGCAGATCGGATTATGCGGAGTGGCTGAGGGTATCGATTCCATCCGGACGCCAAATATTTCAATGGACCGTGGCGTCCAACTTCGACGGCCAATAGGAAAGAGTTGTAAACTGTTTTATGGAGGATACGGTGATGTGCCTTAAGGTGTCGAAAGAGGATGTGTTTCTGTGTATTGGGAGTTTTCTTATATGTGTATTTGACTTAGTCACTTAATCCATACAAACTCAATTCCCATATATTCTACAGATTATGATATTACTCTGGGGTCTAAGATTTGTGATTTTCAGTGTCGCTTGTTCGTGCTATATAGTGATAGGTACTTTTTAATTCACTAGAGGAAATGGTACATCGTGCGAAAAAGTTGAATATGTATGCGACTTTTGTATATGAACCATGAAATGTTTTTTAATTATTTACTTTTGATCTGTGATGTTGCCAAAGAAGTATTTTTTATGATTTTTGTTAGAGGGCTATATTACCTTCACTTTTGTAAGAGCACAGACTCACTCAATTGAACTCAATTAAATTGTTTTTCTTTTGCTTCCACAGTTTATCACACTAGCAAACTACCCCCGCGCTTCGCTTCGGACCTAAGAGATATTAAGGACTCCATGAAAACACATTTCAGCCCTTTTCACCACCTCCTAGGTGTTGATTAGGGCAAAATTCTGAAATTGCATTTTAGGCATTTCTGTGGGTAACCTTTCGAAGTAAAAACAAAATTGATATCTAATCGGGCCTAAGAGATTTTGAGGAATCCGTGAAAATACATTTCACCCCTTTTCACCCCTTCGGGGATGGAATTTCCAAAAATCCTTCCTTAGTGGGTACCTACGTCATGAAAACAATATAAGTTCAAAATTTCACGTTCCTAGTTGATGGGTCAGTCAGTCAGTCAGTTAGTCAAAACTTTTTCTTTTATATATGTATAGATAACCTTATTAGTTTAAATTAAGCAGTTTAAATTATGAATCAAATTTTAAGAAGATATATAAAACAGGGGGGGCATATTACATCCCCATCTTCTATTATTATATAACACCATTCGTGTCACTACCACGACCTAAGATTCCTGAAAAAGTCCTTCATAAATTTCAAAATTATGAAGGTCCTCCCAAAGCCTTTTTTTCCCTCTGTTCCTCTTAACTCTCCCTATAAGCCTCATTACCCATTACTATATGTATAAGTTTCCCTACCAAAGTCCAGAGATTTTCAAACACCAGAAGAAAATGGCCAAATTCGTAGCCATCAACGAAATCGTTCTTTCCAAAATCGCAGATCAGAGGTTGCCTCTCCCCGCGTATCATTCTCGTAACAAACCCTGAAAATCACGCCCCTGGCATGCCGTGCGACCGCAGGAAGCAGCTTTGGGAGAGTCTGGGCCGAGTACAAATGGGAGGGTATGCCGTTCGTTCACCATAACTCATGGGGCTGGTCCTGTGACGAGGACGCGTCTCTCCATGATGGGTACCGCGTGCAGAACCTTACAACGCGCGCACACACATGAGCGTTAGGTTGTAGGTATAGAGGCAGCACCTACGGCTTGCAGGTATTACGTTACAATGGCATTATGTAACCTCCCGTGCGCCACCATTGTGGGGTCGGCTGTGACGTATGGTTAACCACCGACCATAACCAACCAAATGTTCGCACGTCCTAACCATGCACGGATCTCGTGCTGTGTCGTTGTGGTTGGCACAGAAGCCTTCAGAATGCCTCGAGTTCGAAGGCACGGGTCCAAAGGGCGGGAAGTGATCATCCGCGGGGTGTAATTAACTGTAGTAATTGCAGAGTAGGACGGTTTGTGGTGGAGGATTCTTCCGATGGCGAATGGAGCATTCGGGGGTTGAAAGTGCAACGTGATTTTCAGCGTTTCTTTAAGAATTTAATACAACGCGTTCCTTCCATTGAGTTTGCTGATGTTCTTGACCTCTTGAGCTATGAACTCGTAAACATTTGGTAGGGTAAATCCGGGAGACGCGGTCGACCTAATATAAAATGGCTATTAAAACTAATACAGATATTACTTATTTTATCAGAACAAACCTAATATGTTCAAAATTTTATGCTGATTCAGAAAAACTGGTCGATACTTGCTTTAAGACAATATTTACTGTAAATCGAGGTAATCCCGAGGTGCCGGGAGAAATGGTTTTCGTCGTTGACAGAGACCACTCACATAATTATTCATGGAAAAATAACAAAGAAGAAAGCAAAATTATTTATAAGTGAATACAACTACAGATTCATTGATATTTAATTTGTGTACGCTAAAAAAGTAAAGAACACATCAAAGAAAAAGTGAACTACCTACCAACGATTAGCAAGGCAAATGAATACAAAAGTGAATAAATAAAATAAATAAACAATAATAATAATAAAATAATGATAAAAAATAAAAATATAAATAAAAATAATAAAAAATCATAACACGACCATCTCTCCTTTCTGCAGCGAGAGATGATCTTCTCGTTAGTTTTGAGAGGAAGAGTATTAATATGGCTAAATACTTTGGCTGCATTGTCCCTCAATATCTCTACTATCTTATTATTCCCAAACATTAAACGAAAATAAACTTAGAAGTATATTTTAAATGCGATTCTGTACACCGTTGTTTGACAAAAGAGGTTAAATGTAACCTCAGTTTACCTTTTATAGCCTGTAAATCTAGAAAAACACAGAAGGAAGCGAAGTGACGCTATTCATTCAATTGTTTGGCTTCTAGAGAAGTTTGGTCTGCACTTTAACGCGTTTTTACGTATAGAGCCTGAAATATAGCGACTCGACCAACTTTCCGGCCCGACCGCGTCTCCCGGATTTACCCTATGTACTTTTATTTACAATTTCCAAGAAAAATAACTCTGTTCAAATAATCAAGTAGGTATGCCATCATAGACTTATTTTTCCACTAAATCCGCGTCCTCTGATTTTATTCGCACGTTCCTTAATCGAGTGTATTGAAATTTTCCAGTCATTTGTCTCGCAGCGTTCGTACAATTGCTGCATACTTCCTCTGGGCCCGCAATGAAAGCGTAATTTTCGGTGTGCCCACGCGCTCCGGCGAGATTAGAAATTTGCACCGCCGCGCCGGTTCTATTGCGAGTCGCGTCGTTAATCTTCCAGCTTCGGGTCTTTTCTTCCGTCGTAATAAATCCGCTGCTAAAATATTGCCCCCGTTTCGAGCTGCACACGCGTGCACATGGGACTGTGTTAAAGGGCGCAGCATCCACACCCACACCGCAGAGGTTGGGCAAGAAGAGAGAGAGAGAGAGAGAGTTATAGGTGACAATAACGAGCCGCGGCTGCATGCAAGGCGGGCTCGTAAAACGAAGGATTAGAACTCCTTTCGGCTATTAGCGTAATATATGCCTTCGGATATCAAAAAGCCTGCGAATCACAAGGACGATCTCCGCGCTGCGATGTGGCGAGAGTGAACCGTCCACGAAGACTCTGAGTCCCGAAATTTCTTCAACGAAGATCAATTCACTCTCAATATTGTACAAGGTGGATTGATTCTTTTAAATAGTATTCTACTTACAGGGAAGTCTTGTAATCGTCAAAGAATCATTTCAAGCGTTAATAACAGTTTAAAACTGGCGTCATGTCCAATAAGTGAAGCCTAAAGCAGGGGACATTTATGTCATTAAAATAGGTACAGTTACTCACAAAATTGAGCGTACACCTAGATTGGTAACGAAAATTGGCGGGAAAATGAATACAAACACACATATTCAAAAATGAAAACACAATATATATTTTATTCGTACATTTTACCAAATAATACGTAAAAAGAATTCTAAATAAAATGGACTATTGGTCTATATTTAACAGAAATTGTACAAGTATACGTATTTTAGTGGCACAAGATTGAGCGTACACCTTGTTAAAATACTATTTACAAACTTATACTATATCGTTTCCTTTATTAATACTTCGTCGCATATCCCCTGGCATCAATTACGGCTTGTAAGCGACGTGGCATAGAATAAATTAGGTGTTTTATTAAAGAAGGCGGAGTTTTCCCATTCTTCTCGCAACTTTCGTTTGAAATCTTCTATATTCGTGAAATTGTTATTTGCCATCCTGGATTTTATTTCTTCCCAGACATTCTCAATGGGATTGAGATCAGGTGACTGGGGAGGTGTTTTCAGCATCTTTGGGATATTATACAGCTACCATAATTGAACTATATACATATGATGAATGCTTTGGGTCATTATCCTGTTGAAAGTAATACACCCGCGGCATTTTTAATTTTTCTGCTGAATCTTTTAGATTCCTTTTTAAGATATTTAAGTACTTAATTTTGTCCATAATGCCATCTATGTATTCGATACTTCCGGTACCATTCGCACCTATACATCCTCATAACATAACGGATCCTCCTCCGTGTTTAACCGTTGGACATATATTTCTATGGTGGTGCTCACTATTTGGCTGTAGCCATACAATTTGCTTCCTTCTATCCCGTCCAAAAAATTGATTTTAGTCTCGTCAGAAAATATAACATTTTCCCAAAAACTTTCGTCAAAATTTACAAACGCTTTTGCAAATTCTATGCGTTTCTGTCTATTTGACTTGGGAGATATACGGTTTCTTTCGAGCGACTCGACCATTATATCCCTCTTTTCTTAATGTTCTGCGAACTGTTTCAACCGAGATATCTTTATTTATACGCGAGGAAACATTTAACATTAATTTCCTCACACTTGTGTTCGGATTTATTTTAATTTGTCGACAAATGAATCGTTCATCAGTGTTCGACAATATTTTCTTTCTTCCTTGGCCAGGTGTATTTTGGACTGTTCCATCGTACCGAAATTTGTTTATAATTTTTTATACGGAAGAATGTGTTCTGCCGACTATTTTCCCTACTTGACGAAAGGATTTACCTTGCGAATATAAGTTTACAATAAGATTTCGTATTGAAATGTCAGTCTGCTTCCTCTTATCAGCCATGTTGCTACTATAATCGTCAATATACGGATAACATATAATTTTTTGTGTATGGTTCCTGAGCAACCGAACTTTGAAAGACATTTCGCGGGACTTTCTCTCCAATAATACCAACATTTAACCAATACAGACCTGCGTAATGTGAAAATTCCTACGTGTACGCTCAATTTTGTGTCACTAAAGTACATGTACTTTTACAATTTCTGTTAAATATAGACAAATAGTGCATTTTATTTAGAAATTTTTTACGAATTATTTAGTAAAATATACGAATAAAATATATATTGTGTTTTCGTTTTTGAATATGTGTGTTTGTATTCATTTTTTCGCCAATTTTCATTACCAACCTAGGTGTACGCTCAATTTTGTGAGTAACTGTATAGGGTAAATCCGGGAGACGCGGTCGGGCCGGAGAGTTGGACGAGTCGCAATATTTCAGGGTCTATACGTAAAAACGCGTTAAAATGCAGACCAATTACTTCTCTAGAAGCCAAACAATTAAATGAATAGCGTCACTTCGGTTCCTTCTGTGTTTTTCTAGATTTACAGGCTATAAAAGGTAAACTGAGGTTACATTTAACCTCTTTTGTCAAACAACGGTGTACAGAATCGTATTTAAAATATACTTCTAAGTTTATTTTCGTTTAATGTTTGGAAATAATAAGATAGTAGAGATATTGAGGGACAATGCAGCCAAAGTATTTAGCCATATTAATTCTTCCTCTCAAAACTAACGAGAAGACCATCTCCCGCTGCAGAAAGGAGAGATGGTCGAGTTATGATTTATTTATTATTTTTATTTATATTTTTATTTTTTATCATTATTTTAGTATTATTGTTTATTTAGTTTATTTATTCACTTTTGTATTCATTTGCCTTGCTAATCGCCGGTAGGTAGTTCGCTTTATCTTTGATGTGTTCTTTATTTGTTTAGCGTAAACAAATTAAATATCAATGAATCTGTAGTTGTATTCACTCATAAATAATTTTGCTTTCTTCCTTGTTATTTTTCCATGAATAATTATGTGAGTGGTCTCTGCCAACGACGAAAACCATTTCTCCCGGCACCTCGGGAGAGGTGGTCAGATGTCATGACTTCAGTTTTCAACCCGATTTACAGTAAAAATTGTCTTAAAGCAAATATCGACCAGTTTTTCTGAATCAGTATAAAATTTTGAACATATTAGGTTTGTTCTGATAAAATAAGTAATGACTGTATTGGTTTTAATAGCCATTTTATATTAGGTCGACCGCGTCTCCCGGATTTACCCTAAAAGTTAGGAACTCTGAGTTAAGATATCGCTGTGTTAGCTACTTGTTGGTCCTCTGCTTCAAACAAGAGAATACGAAGAATAGTTTATGAAACCGATACAGTGATGGTCTATTCTGGATATCCAACAATCTACCAACCCGGGATATCAAGTTTAACATGCACTTAACCGATGTGTGCGCAGACCTTAAGATGTTACATACCTTTGTCAGGTCGGAAATAGGGTTATCTTTATGATTTTAGTTTTCATTTAAAAACCGTTATATTTAAAAATTAGGGCATACACCTTCTCGTGTACAAATTAAGCTGTATTCTCTTCACAAAGAAATTTGATGTACCTTCCCTCAAGGCCTCATCATATTTGCGGTACCAAAAATATCTCGGAGATTACTAGACCTATTTGATAAAATTAGAATCTAGTACTTGTCGAGACGATTTTCGGATTAGTCGCTTGTTCTGTTTTTTATTAACAAAAGAAGATGAAAACTTAGGTCGAATATCACGTGCACATCTTTGAGTAATTGCCATTTATCAAACTCGGCGCCAACAAGTGCTGGATTATAGTCTCAAGAATATTCGCGCAAAATTTTATTCAACTCTGTAATCATTTCTGAGTTCCTGCAACCACAGAAAACGAACGGCAATATATGACAAAAGTGTGTCAAATAATTTTTTTTTATACGAATAAAGGTCCCAAGAACAAGACACAAATTATAAATTTTTCGATTTATTTCACACCCCTCGAGGAAAAAAATCCCAAAAGTGATCAATTATTAAGCGCCGAGAACGTATGTAACCCCTGAAACTTTTTTCACCATCAATACCGCGTCAGCTACAAAGCCGTTCCAACATTCAAGCAGTCATAACGCTCGCACCCGCCCGACACCATCGACAGCGACGTGCCAAAGAACGAGCCACCCCTGCGCAGCCTCCCTCTTGCCGGAAGTTTATTTACCCGACACGCCCCCCTCGTTCGAAGATCATTTAGCCGGTGGTCGATCTAACGCCGTCGATCCGTCAGGAGTTGCCGTAACAAGGTCGCCGACACAATGACAGAGATGTTCGGAGGCGGCTGGATGCCTCGGTTGCCCATTTACGCGTCCCATTGGCGTAACGCGGCGCCCATGGAAGCCACGTCCGTGGGGATGCGAAGGGGTGGGCCGGTCACGTACACTACACCCGGTGGCAGGGCGCTAGGGGGGGCGAGAACTTGCGCGCACAACAATGCTGTACGCGAGGGCACGGGCATGCGTGTCACCACATCGAAGGGGGAGCGTGTACGGGGTTCTGGGGGGCTGCTACCTTCCACCCTGGCTTCGCGGTTATGTTGCCAACGTGTAACGTTCCCCGCGGGGTGCCCTTTTCGCTTGACCAGCTGCCTGCCGGATCGTTCACCGGGGCCCCGCCATTCGACACGTCGTGTCTGTAAACTGTGAATTAGCGGGGACTTGGGTGATCGTTGTTGGGGCTTGAAGGTGGACGAAGGCTTGGGTGGAGGTTCTGGGATCACGACATGGCAATTCCATGGGATTTCTTTTGGTTGAGTTGTAGTTAAAGTTCATTTGGGTGGCGTGGTTGGTTGGAGAAATGGAGATTTTGATGGGTATTTGAATTTTGTTGGAGGAAAGTTGAGAGCTTCTGAAGTGTGCTGTCAAGGGACGGTGGATATTTTGTTACACGATTGAGGATTTACAGTAGTGTGGCAAAGATAGTCAAAGGGGGTAGGCAAACGTGGGGAAGTTAACATATTGAGTTTTTGGAGGCTAAAAATATGTTTTCCTATACGCGCCTGGACGCAGCTTCACGAATTTCAAACTCGATTTTCTCGAAAACGAAGCGCGATATAAAAAAAAAGTTACTCATTCTTTTCGACTTATAACAAGTAAATAAGTCGAGAAAAAAGAATAAAATTTTTTGATATCGCGCTTCATTTTCGAGAAAATCGGCTTCGAAATTCTTGACGTTGCGTCCAGTCGCGTATAGCAAAACCTACCTTAAGAATGCAAAACTACTTAGGCCACAGGGGAATAGAGGAGACCTTTGCCTTTGAGGTTCTTCTAATAAGTCAACATGCACCTTGCATATTTTTGAACATTTAGAAACACGTGCTACGGTAATTCACAGTAACTGCTGAGCAACGATTTATAAAGTTACGTCGGAGGTAAATAAAGATGAAGAAACTCGCAGGAGTTGCAAGTCGTCGTTAAAAGGAAGTCGCAGAATGCGCAGAATAGAACGCCGTGTATGAGTTCCTGAAAGGACAGGAAAGGGTATGACATAGCACCCGTAGCGAACCAAGTTGAAACAGATTGATCGCGACAGACACATCCATCAAACGCGCGGCTGCTTTCGTGACAAGAACATCCGATAGTTTGCTGGTTGAATTGAATATAGGATAGGGTGGCACAGCCCTGCATATGGGCAAGTTATCGGGGAAGCCTTGACCTTGTCGCAGGCGAACGTGTGAAATCAAACGAAACGAATACGAATCTTTGGAAAAAGAGCCTGCGGAGCACAAAATAGAAACTTGCTGGTATTACAACCCCTCATCACTAACGCCACAATTTTTAAAACTATCAATACCCAAAAGTATACAGGGTGTCCCACGATATATTCCCCAGGTGGATGTGTTATTATTAAAAGTAATGGACGAGGGTGAAATTTCAGACCTAACATTGTATAGGGTAAATCCGGGAGACGCGGTCGGGCCGGAGAGTTGGTCGAGTCGCTATATTTCAGACTCTATACGTAAAAACGCGTTAAAGTGCAGACCAATTACTTCTCTAGAAGCCAAACAATTGAATGAATAGCGTCACTTCGGTTCCTTCTGTGTTTTTCTAGATTTACAGGCTATAAAAGGTAAACTGAGGTTACATTTAACCTCTTTTGTCAAACAACAGTGTACAGAATCGTATTTAAAATATACTTCTAAGTTTATTTTCGTTTAATGTTTGGAAATAATAAGATAGTAGAGATATTGAGGGACAATGCAGCCAAAGTATTTAGCCATATTAATTCTTCCTCTCAAAACTAACGAGAAGATCATCTCTCGCTGCAGAAAGGAGAGATGGTCGAGTTATGATTTTTTTATTATTTTTATTTATATTTTTATTTTTTATCATTATTTTAGTATTATTGTTTATTTATTTTATTTATTCACTTTTGTATTCATTTGCCTTGCTAATCGCCGGTAGGTAGTTCGCTTTATCTTTGATGTGTTCTTTACTTGTTTAGCGTAAACAAATTAAATATCAATGAATCTGTAGTTGTATTCACTCATAAATAATTTTGCTTTCTTCCTTGTTATTTTTCCATGAATAATTATGTGAGTGGTCTCTGCCAACGACGAAAACCATTTCCCCCGGCACCTTGGGAGAGGTGGTCAGATGTCATGACTTCAGTTCTCAAGCCGATTTACAGTAAATATTGTCTTAAAGCAAATATCGACCAGTTTTTCTGAATCAGCATAAAATTCTGAACATATTAGGTTTGTTCTGATAAAATAAGTAATATCTGTATTAGTGTTAATAGCCATTTTATATTAGGTTGACCGCGTCTCCCGGATTTACCCTACAATTAATTTCAGAATCTCAAACCCTAAGACCAAAAAAATTTATAAAAAAGTAATCGTTAACCTAGACACCTCTTCTTACAGCATAAAAATTGAAACCGTGGAATGGCGGGGCTAGACGACTCCGTAAGCTTCCTCCCTGTTGGAGCATGCGCGATAAAGCAAGCTTCGGTATTGCTCGGTACACTCATAACACATGTTTATCCGCTGTTACAGACAGAAGTGGAGGACATGACGAGTGACAGTGTTTGCGAGGGCACAGGTCCGAGTGTCGGTGCTCCTGAAACCACCGGCGGCCTGATCGGACCGGAAATGTCCCCGAGCGTGATGGAGTGCGGGGGCTGCGGGGAACGCGTCCGCGAGCGCACTGTTCTCTGCGTCGGCGGGCGAACTTGGCACTCGAGGTGTCTGAGATGCTGTGCCTGTGCCAGGCCACTGCACGATCAGCACTCCTGCTTCCTGAAGGGCATGCGACTCTACTGCAGGCATGACTACGCTTTGTAAGTGAAACATCCGTTCGCCATTATGCTCACCTTGCGAGTACCGTTCGCCGCGCGTATCACGAGAGTTCGGTGGAATTTCGTCGAGTATTACGTTTCTGTTTATTTAGTTGGAGAATTTCTCGCTGCTTGTTTTCATATTATTTATCTGGTTTGGTTGGAGAGCTTGTGTTTATTGGGAGCACGCTGTTGGGAAGCTGTAAAGTATAGTAGAACGCTGGCAATTTTGCATCGATTTAGAGGTGCTGGAATGAGTTCTGTATCGGTTAATTAAGGATTGAAGGTTAAGGTTAACGAATTCTGTGGGTAATCGGTAAGCAATTTAGAAAAAATGTGGGAACCGAGTGTGTAGATCTTCACCTATCACACACAGTGTGGCCAATTTGGATGTTTCACATCCAAATCTAGATGGTTTTAAATACGTTTGGGTGTCAGAATAAGTATGCTATTCACATGTTAGATGTAAATCTAGATGGTTTTAATAGAATCATGGATGTTTTTAGCTAAGGCTGAATATCAATTATCAAAAATAAATTTAATTGATTGGAATAATAAAACAGATGCAGACTCCTTCCGAAAAGAAGTTCTTCAATTTAAAAATGACCCCGGTTCAAGTTCATTTGAAGAAATTAGAAAATAGGCGATTTCTGAATTAATATTACCGCATTCAAATGCTGAAATAGAAAGAGTGTTCAGCTGGATGAATTACAGAAAATCCAAACTGAGAAATAAAATGAAATTAGAACTGCTATGTAAATGCCACTTTAATGATTAAATTTAGTTTATCCAGATTAGAGAAATGTTGCACTTTTATCCAAGGTGTTGAATGAGATTGGCACAATTGCTGTAGATTTTAGAATTAATGTAGACTTATCAAGTAGCAATGTTAGCCTTTATTATTTTATTGAATTAAAGTGTGAGTATTTATATTTTAACCCCTCGTTGACACTCTGGGTGTGAGCCACCCATAAGCTGCTTTTGACGCTCTGTACATTTTATATGTAAAATAAATAGGTACCTTTTTACCCAAGCCGACTTACAAACTATTTTTTCTCTCAAAATATTATATCCGAACAACCACTCTGTAGATTTTTAGCTTTTAATATTGAAATTTGTAAAAGTTACAACTTTTTAAAGATTTTCTTCGTTTTTTTCGACATATGGTAATTCAGATTTTGTTTTTACAAAAACTATGATTAAATTTCAATAAAAAAAAACTATTTGAATACATTCTAGAGGCCTTGAAATTGACCCATAATTTTTTTCATTACGATTGGATTCATTTGATGAGAATGGCAGTCGTTCAAAAATTGCTCTGGGTGTGAACCACCCAGGTATGTCAAAGTTGATCGAAGAAAGAGGTGTGTCAACGAAGGGTTAATAAACTGTACTGGTGGATTAGCTTTTAATATTGAAATTTGTAAAAGTTACAACTTTTTAAAGATTTTCTTCGTTTTTTTCGACATATGGTAATCTAGAATTTTTTTCCAAAAACTATGATTAAATTTCAATAAAAAAAACTATTTGAATACATTCTAGAGGCCTTAAAATTTACCTATGATTTTTTTCATTATGATTGGATTCTTTTGATGAGAATGGCAGTCGTTCAAAAATTGCTCTGGGTGTGAGCCACCCAGGAATGTCAAAGTTGATCGAAAAAAGAGGTGTGTCAACGAAAGGTTAATAAACTGTGCTGGTGGATTAGGAATGCATGTTTTTGGATGAAAAGCTGAATATGGAATTGGTGAAACTTATCACACGCTAAATTCTCTCGAGCGTCACATTCTCTCCCGAAAATTCAGAAAATTGTGCAACCTTGTGTGCAAGTAGAGTAGTTCATCCGTTTTGTTGGTGCCATAGTGTCGTTTTGGGAGAGGGGGTGAAATCACCCCTTGAAAAAAATTCAGAATTTTCTTTTCGTGGAATATCTCGAGAACGGTGAACAATATCGAAACAAAATTTAAATAAAATTTCCATCTTTTTTATATCTACAGAACTTCGTGAAAATAATTATCTAAAACCCCATACTTTTCAAGCTCCCCTCACCACTACTTCTTAATTCGATAAGTCTATTTTTGCCAACCCATAAGTCGATAATTGTCAGTAAAACTTAAATATTCTATCTTAACTGAAAATCTCTGCTACTCTGTGTGTAGCCCTGCTAAAGATGAAATCTTGAAATTTCAAATGAAATAAAATATCTTTTGACGATAACTAAAAGTCGTCATTATTTAAAGATCCAAATTAACAGGAATATAAAATTTCTTTTTATCGAAATGTGACACCTCGAGACGCTTAAAAACCAATATATTCCCCTCGTGAAAAGGTGTTATTATAAACGATTCGAGTTGCTATAAAGACACATTGTTCGACATACAAGACGGTGTTGCGCTATTCGATAGCGAGTCGATCGTGGCGAGCGCGCTTTCGAATATTTTCGTAGGGAGGAAGGTCAAGAAAGTATAGGGAGACCGATCGTAAGCGAGAGAAGTTCGAAGTGACTCGTCGATTGTGCACAGGCCGTCCGAGCCGAAGACTTTCCAACGTGTTTATCCAACTGTCAATCAAACGATCCGGTCACCTGGCTTGTGCACCGGCCCGTCTAAATCACGTATATCGCGATATCCGATCGCGACGTGCGACCAGTATCGCTGTCTGCATTATCGAACACGGAAATCAGTGTATAGTCCCGCGAGGAAAGAAATCGAGTGGAGTGAGTTTACGTGATATTCATTATTTTTCGATGTTTCTGTACTGTAAAATTATCGTCGTTTCAAGTCAAACGAGGGGAATACTATTACGTAAAGGGAAGGGTTTCAAGATGCTTTAAAACACTTTGAATATATTAAATGACAGTAAAAATGTCAGTCACTTTGAATATTACTCGAATCTCAAAAAGATTTTAAATTTTCATGAATCTTGGAAGCCTTAGTAATTCTTTCGATTGGGTTAGTGGATAAATATAAGACTTATATTTAGATTCCCAAGCTCGATAAAACCTTTAAAAATCTCTTAGAGCTGAATAATGTGTGAGGTGACTTGGAAGTTGAAATAGAACAGAAATATTTCAACAAAAAAATAATATAATAATAACCATTTCAATATTTCTGTGTTGATCAGAAATTTTAAAGTAATCAGACAAATATTACAAAACAACGATTTTTCATACCCTTCTCCTCATTTTCACTCCATCTCACCTTTATTACCCATATAGGTATTTATAAATGAAATAAAAGTAGCACAGAAACATTCTCATATAGCAATAACAAAAAATCACCAAGCAATTCAATCTTAGTACCATACCAATACCAACTTCACTTACCAGATTTACCTAATCAATTACAACACATCGCTCTTATAAACAAGTCACCGAGGACCCCATTGCACCATTGCACCAAAAAGAATCTCCAGCATTCCGCGCGAATCGAAAGGACAATGAAAATAATGATTCACCAGAATATCAACCGTCGACGAGCAAGATATTTCATAACGCGTATAATACTGTTCGATCGACCGCGCGCGCGGTCAGAAATTTCGCAACGGCGTCGGCGTCTGTGAAGACAGTTGCCAGATTTTTCAAGCCGTCTGTCTTTTCGGGCAGGCGAAGTCGTGTGTGCGGGAGGTCCGGAGGAATCCGCCGCGTAATTTTTTTGACTCGTGCTTTTCGCCTCGTAATGCTGGCTTACGATGACCCGGTCGACAGGATCCACGACCCCGTAGACTCGTCGACAAGCGAGTCGGAGAGAGGCGAAGCCACCTTCTCGATCTACGCTCGGCCCTCCCGTGATAAATGATCGGAAACTATACCGCGGGCCCGTCGAAGCGGCAGGGAACGGGACACCACCTCCGAAATGCTCAGCCCGATTCACAGTTGACGTGTTGATACAATGTGACCTAATTAATACTGCTTATACACGGTAATTGGTATATACGAGCCTCGTCTGTGGGGTGAATGGCCTCATTATTGGACGTGCGAGGTATAATCTTTTGAAAGTGCCTTTTATCGGTACGCGAGGGATGTGGACAGGAAGTGTGAGTAATCGGGAGTATTGATAGTAGGTAGATATCGGGATTTGTATTGATCGCAGAATATGTAAAAGTCTTTAGATAAGTGAAATCTTACAAGAGTAGATCCCCGATTCGGAAGTTCAAAAAATTAGGAATCTTTGGGGATATTTAGAGGATATACCTATAGATTTGTATTATGTCATTTCTCTGGTTACTCAAATTCATCCTAAGGGGGCGAAATTGAGCCTTGGAAATCTGGCTACTTTCCGATTTTGTGTTATATCTCACGAACTGAAAGGGATAGAAAAAAGCTTTCAGGTGACAGTTATTTCTTTTAATTAGGACTCTCATTTGGTAATTTACAGTTCTTAGTAACTTACATTTTTTTGTTATGTATTAACCAGTAGCGCACTCAGGATTTAATCTTGGGGGAAGTCGGGTTGAAGGAATAAAAATATTTTTAACGCAAAGTCAATAAAATTCACTAGGTGATTATCAAATTTTATTTAATAAATAAAATCCATCTTTTTTTCTTTTACAAAGCTCTCGAATTACTTCAGATTATTAATCTTAGATGTGGGTAAGAAAAGAAAAAAAGAAAGAAAATGCGAACTACATTTAATTATGCTGAAAATGTGCGAAAAATTAGGAGAAATTGTGATGAAGAATACATTACAAAAATCGTAAAGTTGTTAGAGGCAAAGTATTAGAAAGTAAAAATTGCTTTTCTTAGAAAAAATATTTGAATTTATTAAGTTGTGAAGATCGAAAAACTATGTTTGATCAGTTTTGGAATTAGGGAGACATTCGCAGGTTTAAAAAACACATTTTCGTACAAGTTACTCATAATATTTTACAACAATAAATAAGTTTCACATTAGAAGAACGTATATGTTGTGAAACATTTTCTTCGATAATGGAAAAATATTTTTTAATACGCCCAAACGTAATAGTCTAAATTTTCTCGAAACAGAAAATACATGACTTACCTACACCACTTTCATAATTTATTTAATTTCCGGGTTGGGGATCTTCCCTTGTTAGTTTCTTTAGCATTTCAGAACTGTTCAAGTATTTATTTTTATATAATTTTGTCTAGTTTGTGGCTGAAGCATTGCATGAATTATGAAGATTGTATCCAGAGGATGGAATTTAAACTTCTATCTTCCAAAATTAAATCATATTTTTTTAATTTTACTGAAAACATAGTGCGACTAATAAACATCGTACAATCAATTACATTTATGGGAATCAGGTTGCAAGCAAGAGAGATATGCCTCTGTTTTATTTATTCAAAGCAGGGAAAGATGTACAATGATATCGAAAGGCAGAAACTACGTAGATCTTAATCCTACTGTCTCTTAACGAAGAAATAACTCGTTGCTTGTAAGAAGTGCAGTCTCGTCGACGCCCACGCGGACGTCTAGGAAGGGATTTGAATTTTGAGCGAGCCCGTGCCGATCGTGGGACTCTTTCGACATAACCGATGTAGATCCTATCCCAAGCAAGCTCGCGAGGTGCTCCCAAGTGAAAAACAACGGATATTAATCCCTACGGGAAGCTTCTTACGAGGTCTTGGGTCTTATTGTTTCTGTGGCGAGGAAGAATGAAACCCTTGCTGTCAACGAACTTTTATAATCAGTACACGATATTGTCCTTTGAATTCTATTTAGCCAATTGATAAATTGGATTTATGAACAGACTTAAAATTCGAGGTCGTGTCTGAATTGTTTAGTGATTCTTTTCTACGTGGAATACTCATAAAGAAGATAGATCATTAAGACGCTGAACTTTTTATTCCATCAATTTTTTATCTTCGCCTAGGATTGCCTAGGAACTCGCCTTGGTCTAATAATTGACAATAGGCAAAAGAAATAATTCGATTATTTTCACCAAAACAACTAAATTCTAGTTTACCATGACTTCCTGTGTCGACTATAGAATCTAATCATTTGCAAACCAGGCATAGCAGGCACACCAAAGCTCAAAATAAAGTTGCACACTCATGTCATTAAATTTCATAAGAATATTAGAACTCAAAATTCGTAACTTGAAATTACTCTCTCTTATTACACTTCACATCAAACTCCTGCATTAATAAGAGTATAGCAGTGGCCAAAGTAGTCCTCCAGTCCTCTAGGTAATCTATCTATCTACATATGCATAGGTACAATATAAAAGAACAAGTCCTGACTGGCTGACTCTTCAACGCCCAGCTCAAACCGTTTAACCAAGGAACGTGAAATTTGGAAGGTACATTGTTTCATGACGTAGGAATTTACTAAGGAAGGATTTTTGAAAATTCCGCCCCTAAAGGGGTGCAAAGAAGTAAAATATGTTTTCTCGAACTCCTTGATATCTCTTAGGCCCGATTAGGTATCAACTTGGTTTTTACTTACAAAGGTTACTCACACAAATGCCTACAAACCAACATATGCATATATAAATGCTCGTTAAGCAAAGGTTACCTAACAGAAATTACGTAAAAAATTACTCTAAAAAAGAAAACAGATATAAAAGTAATTCCTTTTAATTATTCTACTCCAGCGAAGCACGGGGGTATTTTGCTAGTCGACCAATAAATAACTACCGCTACAAATATTCAAAGCCACTCCTCAAACCCATACGCCGCTCCAACAACCACGTTCCTATATCAATGCATCCCCGAAGGATTGTCAAACCACCCCGTGGATGCCATGCAACCACATTCCCTGTAGCCTCTATCTAGCCAGGACCTGGTACGAAACAATCAGCTCCATTAGCAACCCCCGACATCTAACCGGGCCCGTGCAAATATCTTCCCACCGTAGAGCGTCCCTCTTAATCCCGCTCGCGGATTGTCGCGAGGTGCAGCGCGGAGGCAGCATGGTGGACGGTTGTGGGCCCAGCGATCGGTCCCCTGTGCTTTCTCTCCGCGGGTCGAATAGGGTGGTGGGGCCACCGGGGTAGTCGCGTGGCCCCATAAGATATCCTGGCCGCGGACGGGGCGGCGGGGCGAGGGGCCGGCGAACACAGGCCGTATAAACAGCCTAGGTGGATCGTCGCCTTAGGAACCGGACGGGGAATCGGGATGCACTTTCCGTGTTCATGAATATGATAATGGGCTAATGGCCGCTAGTCGTTGTTTAATTACCGGTCGGGGCGCGCACAACCGACCACACCGAACTCCCGGTCCCGCGAACGCCACACCGTCGTGCTCCTGCTTGTCGTTAGCAGGCGGACGCTCCTCTGGGTGCTCCTCTCGGTGCACCCATAACACCCACCTTCCGAGCCATTCATCTGGCTGTGCGTGCGTGTGTCGTGTACCATGCTCGTGTCTTGCCGCTACACGGCTACCGTTTACAACGGCGTAGCTGCCGAGGGCTTTTTCCAGCGGACCACGAAGCTCCAAGGCAGTCCCCCCGGGGCTGGCTCCTCGCGAGCTTTGGGTCGTTGAAGGGAGGATGCTCCGGGGGAGACAGTGGGGGTTTAGAAGTTTTACGCGTGAACTGGAAGCTACCGTGTTTTAAATTTTGAGGTTGATTTTTTGTTTTGTTTTCATTTCGTGCGAAGAGGACATTTGCATCTTTTGATGAGAATATTAAATTGGGAGGTTTAAGCGAATAGATTTTGTGCTTTGAAGAATATGAAATGGATTAAGGGAGTTGAGGAAGAGTTGTAAGTTTTTTTCTTAGCTTATAATTAGCTAGCGATAGGAGTGGGTGGTCAGAGGATATGTCCCATGCTCGTGCATCGGGTCTTTGTAAACTGTTACGGGATGAGCTTGTGTGTGCAAAGAAGGAGCTAAGTGGCTGTGAAACATGCGCCACTGGATATCACTTTCCAAGACGAGAGAGCCAAGTTTCTCTTCCTTCAACTTTCCTGTCTTCCTCCAGACTTCGCTTCTATTCTGAGGGCGCTTTCTAATATGATCCTTCACCTCTTACATTTTTCATTTCTCTTGTCATCCTTTTTCTGCTCGTCCATCTACTTTTCAGTCTCTTGGTTTGCTTTTCTTTCACCTTTCTGAGACATACATCAGCTTGTTTCTTATTTATTCTCTCTATTATCTCATACTTTCTAATTTCCTTGCTATCCCCATTTAACTTGCATTTGAAAATTTGTGTTTTATGAAATCATCTTAGTGGGGTATATTTTCTTTAACTTCTTGTCCCCTTCAAAGGAGCAATTTGAAGAGATGTGCAATAAAGACGTTTGCATATAAACCATCTCCGTTTGACAAAGTGTTCTAATGTTTTGCCAGCATAACAATATGTCTTTATAACATACGCACCGTCCATATAATAAAAAGTGAAGAAAAAAAACATAAAATTACAATCAGCAGTACCAAGACTAATTAACAATTTCAAAAGAACAAGGCTAATATCAAGAAACTTAAAACTGTATAAGAGCCTTCGCTATTCACAACCCTTTGCTTCTATACAACTGGCGAATAGAATCAAATAATTCGGTGACTCTACTGAAATAGAAACTTCCCTTGCCCAGTCGATGCACACATACCACTTCCCCTTCTTTTACAATCAAATGATGCTCCTAATTTCTGGAATACCTGTTCCATCGATCAGTCTACAAAATATTCAGCCAGTACCATGTCACACGTTATAATTGGCACCTGGCACACCATTACCCCTTGCTGACCCTTAATTAACCCCTTTCTCCCTCAATTTCTCCTCGTTCCCTCTCGTCTCATCCCTCTCACGTTCCCCTCTTCCCTTCCCCTTTCCTATCGCTCCTTCCACTTCTCCCTTATCTTCGTCCGTTTCTCCTCTTTGCCTCCTTGCGGCGCTCGTTCCTCCCTCCCCCCCTGCAGCCCTCTGCAACGGCGCGACGGACACCCCACGCGAGTTTACGTACACGCAAACATACTCTTCGGAGTCGCAGCTCGCGCTTCGGGGTCCAGTAGTCATTTATTTGTCAGAGGACGACCGGTATACCCTTGCCTCTTCCAGGTAAACGCGCGTTCGTGCGCGACGCGTTATCTAACAGCGCGGCGGAGTGCTCTCCCTCTCTCATTTGGAGTATACACGAATTATTCCTTGCGACCGTTCACGCGAGCATGACCACGGCCGTGCATACATTTCGTGGGAATAAAATAGGGCAGTTGAGAGTTTTGCACTGTTTTCTAAAGTTACCGGGTCCGCTGCTAATGTACTTTTGAAAAATCGACCACCACAAATCGCGGTATTTTTCATCCCAGTTTACCCATACGTTTAACGTAATTTCAAGGTGCGAAGCACACGCGTACTATATAGTAATAACTTTTTTACGTTTTGGTAAAAATCGACCAAGTTTTCAGAGCAGTGAAAACGCGATTAGGTCAGAAAATGCCCAAGGGCTGTAGTAGGGTTAAGGGTCTGTTCCGGTTTAGAGACCATAGAAATAGGTGATTTTTAGGAATTAATTAAAGGCAAACTACTACATATAATTTAATGGGACTTTTTGCATTGTATTAAGGATGTCTTAAACTATAGAAATAAATTTTTTGTTTTATAATTAATCATTGGAGACGGCACGGGAGGAGTCGTTAAATTCGAGGCGTCAAAAAATTCATCCAAATCGGTGAAACCTGTAGCATCTAAACCATTGGTCTGAAATAAAAAAACATGCCAGATTATTAAAGGGCATGAAACTCGCTCGTGGACTGACTAGAAAAATTACAAAAAATGACATTTTTTGAGAAAATAACGACACTTGGAGTTTAAAATCACTTTTTCCTTATATTTTTCATCCTTTCAACGCCTTTAAAAATTACAAATTTTCAATTTTTTTAAATTTTACTGGTTTCTCCACGAGCCAGAAGTATATTCTTCAAAATAAAGAGAGGTTCAGTCGAATTGGATAATAACTTTTCGAGATACAGGTGCTACCGATTTTAAGAACACTGTTTCGAGAAAAACGCGTTTAAAGTTTTACGTGAGCGCCGACTGGCTTGTTACTTATGCATTTGCTACTCAAATGCCTATAACGAATTTTACGAATTTCGAAAAACCTTTTAAACGCGTATTCTTAAAAGGTTGAACATTCGATAAATGAAATAAAAAAATGATTTTTATATCGGAAGCTAAGGGCCTTAGTACACCCAAAAAGGCTCGAGCCTTTTTTACGCTTTATGCGATCTTGCCAAATTAGGCTCTTTATTTATAATATCAACATTATTTGAGCTTTTCGATGAACTTATTCTGAATTTTTATTCGCAGCCTAAAACATTTATAGTACAACTTGTAATATTTCATTTAAATCTTTATTTTAAAAAATGCCAACAATAAAAAGCCCATTTTGCACCCCTTGCCAACTTTACGTCCTAGGCAGCTGCCTAATTTTGCGTATAGGGACGATCCGGGCCTGGATAGCCTGGTGGTTTTTGATTTCCTGTGAAAGATTTACGAATGTATGCGATATTATAACCGCTAAGGAATTGATAACTCACCCTTCATCTTCCAGCGACAGCGTTTCTTAAAGGTTAATGGAACATCAATAGGAAAGTATTCCCCACTATGTATTGTGCTGCTGTAATGAGTGGCGAAAACATATTTGACGGCTTGACTAGGAAATATATCATCAATCCTTCAGTGTGCCTTCAAAGTTCGCTTAAGTTTCCATTTCCTTTGTTAACAAGCTCGTAATTACTATCTTCACATCCCCTTTCAAAGTAGGTATACACATACATATTCCCTTATGCTTCCCCAGATAAAAGAGACATCCCTCAATTCCCCTTATTCAAATCGTCCCAACACTGCACAGAGAACTCTGCACACTGATCTAATCCTACAGTTCCCCCAAAAAATCAACCACTATATCTCTCAAACTCCATCCAAAAATTACACATTAAGTGCAGCAATTCTTTCCATACCCATCAAGCACCCGAACATCTCAATACCACCGAAGCAAACATCTTCCTAGACATCCAGCGGATCTGTGCCCGCGCGCGATAAGAGAGTCGCGAATAATAATTAATATCGTTGCTTCGCACGCAACGGTCCGCCACTTTGCTACCCAGGCGATTACTAATGGCGCCAGAGAGTAGATTCACCAGGAAATCTCCGAGGACTGGCGTTTTTCCTCGAGAAAGGGCCTCCAGGGCGCGTCGATAGCCGGCTTATCGACACCTCAATACACCAGCACGCAGAGCCATGGGGAATCGTCGTCGTTCGAATGCCTCTCTCGCTGGACACCGCGGATACATTCGTTAGAGGACGCGCCTCGGAAGCTAAGTCCTCCTGCGAGGCACCGTCGTTGAATTTATTGGCGCCATTGCCGCAGGTGGCCGAGTGCGCTGCGTGCGTGCAAATTCTTTACGGCTGCCTCTGATTTTCCTGCACGGGGGACGCGGCATCGTTAGTCACGCTGCCTCGATATGGAAAAACTGTGGAATTCACGACGGCTCTTCTGAGGATGGTGTCTCTGGGAGAAGTGGCTACGTGGGTCTTAGAAATGCGAGAGTGGTGTTAATAGAAGTGGCTGAATATTTTGGAGCAAAGTTATGCTCGCTTTTGATGCTTCTCAAATTTCAACCGCGTTTGCTGATTTTTGCTTCTGTTTCTTGTAAATGGCATGATTTTATGGGTGATAGGCATGGAATGAGATTGAAGTTTTGGGCTCATGCGTAGCGATAGATTGACAGTGGGATTGAAATAGGAAATTATGTGAAGAGCTGAGTCATGCGCTTTGCTTTCCTCAATCGAATTTCACGTTCCAACCGTATCACACCAGAGTGTTAGTTGCAATTAGGGATACAGTATGTCGTAGAATATGAAAGGAAGTAACCCCTCTCCAGAAAATAAATAAGAAATGATATTCGAAGGAATTAAAGGGTAAAACTGGGGGTAAAACTTTCGTTGCATTCACTGTAATATTTTTACTAAACAGTTCACCAATAGTGACTTCTTGAAATGAATACTACACCAATCCCTTCATTCAATAGACCAGAAGTATTTTGAAAAAAAAACAGTGTAAAAATTCCTTTAAGTGCAAAGGACAATGACGAAAAAACGATAATTAACCCTTCGTGGTCACACGGGGTGTATTGTACCCCAAGAATAATTTTCGAGTTAAAATGTCGTGTCTTTACGACTTCCAAAGGGGATTTATCGCAAGAAAAAAGTATAAGAAAATTAATAAATCGCTATTTTTCCACAACCATGGATAATCGCTCATTTTCAACTACAAATTTTATCATATCAAAATTTACATTTCCAGAAAAAGACTATTAGACTATGATTGTATAAATATTACGAACGTACACTTATCACTGAAAAGTTAAATGACACAAAAATACGAAAATGGTAACTCAAAAAATGACGCTAGGGTACAATGAACCACGTGTGACCAACTTGTGATTATAAGAAGGTGTGACCACGAAGGGTTAATATTACCCATCTGTCATTCAAAGTCTATAATTGTGTCTATGAATAATCTTCCATGATAACATTGCTCGTGGGATGTTCAAAACCAATCCCAGTTCTTCTCGAAATCTGGAGGCATTTGAATAATTATAAACAGTTCTACAGAGACTAATTCACTAATACATACGTCGTCCAGGTTTTTCTAGAGTTACTAATAAATAAATGCCTGTTCTGTTGACAGGACGTTCGGTGCAAAGTGTGCAAAATGTGGGCGCAGCGTGGGTGCCGGGGATTGGGTGAGAAGGGCCAGGGAAAGGGTTTATCATTTAGCCTGCTTCGCCTGCGACGCCTGCTCTCGTCAGCTCTCCACGGGGGAGCAATTCGCTCTCTTGGACGCAAGGCTGCTCTGCAAAGCTCACTATCTGGACGTCGTCGAAGGCAACAACACTTCGTCTGATGGTGAGACTGTGCAGATACCTCGCTGCACTTATTATTGTTAAAGGTATTGAAATAGAAGTCGGGCATTGTGTAATTATAATATGCAATGGGGATGGTTCTTAAGTCGAACGTATTTTCGAAGTATTTTTAGAATTGTAAAGTAAATGTCCTTATTAAAGACCAGTCGCTTCCATCGAAAGTGATGAACGAGTAAATGTGTCGAGGAACATGATGAACAGTTGGAGTGTTTTTTATGTATCGTCAATTTCGTTGCGAGTCTTAGGGAATATGAAATTTAGGAGTTACTCATTGATACCAGAGACTGCAAAGTATTTAGTGAGAGTAGTGAGGGAAGTGAAATTAGGGAAATGGTTTTGGAACTTCATATAATGGGTAAAAATTGAAATGGGACCTAAGCTAAATTTTTAAACCATCATATCGACGAGTTTTAAAAAATTGGAGAATTTACCTTACTTAAGTGTCGTAACACTGAAATTACTAAATCTTAATTAACAGTTCCCCATCATTCCTTCATAATTCCCCACTAACATCCAATACTGACGGTCACTAGCAAGACTATACAAAATTGAAAACTGAAGGAACGAAATGGCCCCCTTTAAAACCATAACCCACCTCAAGAAGACACTTGACTCGCAACAAAAACCAGTCCACTTCAAATACCTTGCAAAGTGCGACAGGCATGACACCCCCAACTTCCTCATCAATGCTCGGCGATCAGATAATATCGTCACGTAATCGCCACGCGCAACATCGAGCCGTTATTTGCATTAAAGTCCGCCGGGGTCCTCTGACGGCGCGCGACGTGCCCTTTAAATTGGGCTCGAATGAAAAGATCGGGGGTTAGGATTCAGAGGCGAACGGAAGGTGGGGCACACCCTAATTGGTACTTTCGCAGAAGGCGGTGACTCGGAGAGCGGCCACAAGAGCGGTAACAAGGCGAAGAGAGTGAGAACGACGTTCACGGAGGAGCAGCTATCCGTTCTCCAAGCGAACTTCCAGCTGGACAGCAATCCCGACGGCCAGGACCTCGAGAGGATAGCACATGTGACGGGACTCAGCAAAAGAGTTACGCAGGTTTGGTTCCAGAATTCTAGGGCGAGGCAGAAGAAGCATCTGCACACGGGCAAAATGAAAGGGCAACACGGTACTTCTTGCGTTTGTTTCTTTTAGCACTACCTAAAAGAGCGATTTAGCGTGGCTAGAGGTCGATGGTTCGCTTGCAGGGCAGAGGAGCATTTTGTTTGAAAGAATGTTTCTTTGAGAGTTAGAAGTAAATTTTAAGGGGACATAACAGACCTGTGAAATTCAAGGAAATATTGAGTTAGTTGAAGTAGGAAGAACTTTCAGTAGTAGAGTTAGTTCATTATTTTTAGTTTTAAGTACCGGTAGAGAATGGTAATAAAAGGTCATTTCTGTTACTGATTTTAATAAAGAATTGTTGTTTAAAAAGGGAGATCTAGTGGTTCAATGGACATAGTAATGAGAATTATGAAAATTGAGAGGATAGAATAATTAGCAGTGGTGGATTTACGGAAAAGGCTCAGGTGACAAATGTTCTGGCGGGCCCATTTTTCGGGAAAATGAAGAGGTACCGTATGTACCACAAGAGCGTGGACGCGATATTTCCGTGTAAATAATTACTTTTTGTAAAAGTTTTTATATAAATCGATAGTACATCTAAAAAGCTAATACGCACTTAATTAGTAGTGTGTCCAATCTCTACCATTTGCGATTATTGCATGAGAGTGTCTGGGTATACTTTCGACCAACTTTTGTGCGTATAAGACTGGAAGAGACCTCCACTAGGACTTTTAATTTTAAAATACGCTTTCCTCGGAGTTTGTACTTCATAATAGACCAAACATTTTCTATTGGATTAGCATCAGGGGAGTGAGATGGTCAATCCAACAAGTTGATACCGTTACTCGTTTTCCATTCCGTGCAAAGGCGGCTTAGGTGTTTCGGATAATTATCGTCTTGAAGTGCCCACTGCCTTCTCGTTCCACCAAACCAACGTTTCGCTGATGTTAGGAGAACCCTTTTATCTATAATCTGATCATTTTTTGGGCATTTAAATTTTCCGTAAAGACTCATAATATCCCGAAACCCCGAACGTTAAAAAAAATCCAAACATGAACTTTCATTGGATGTTTAATACTCCTTTGGATAACTGGATTTCCACGGGCAGACCAAGCCCGTTTGATAGGACTCCAAGCCCAAAAAGATGCCTCGACGCTGAAAACAACATTGTCTCGCGTTTTCGTGTGCCCACGTCAGTCGTTTTTCGACGTGCTTTGTTGAAAGTAATGGCTTTGAGATTATACTCCGCCATGTAACATTATTTTCCTTTAAGCGACGGTTAATTGGACACACTACTAGTTAAGTGCGTATTAGCTTTTTAGATGTACTATTGATTTACATAAAAATTTGTACAAAAAATAATTTTTTACACGGAAATATCGCGTCCACGTTCTTGTGGTACATACTGTAGTTTACTAAAAACGGGCTAAGTATGCAGAAAAGTACAGAAAAAATATAGCGTTTGGATAAAATCATAATTGAATTGGCAGTGGCCTATTTTTTCGGTAAAATGAAGAGGTAGTTTACTAAAAACGGGTTAAGTGTAATAGTATAGAAAAACAATACAGTGTTTGGATAAAATTATAATTTTTTGGGGGGCATGGGGCCTTGCAGGGCCTCCTAGGTACGGGCCCAGGCGGTAGCTGCTCATCGGCCGTCCGTTAAATTCGCTACTGACAATTAGCGAAAGTATTTAACATACCCAGACGTTTTGTAATTGTGGTACAATAATATTTCATTCGTAAATATAAATCAACTGATTAAACTGCGAGTAAACAAAAATTCGAACGTATTTGACAATCTAATAAATAGAATTGGGGTCCTCGCAAGCTAAAGTTGTATCAGAGAGTTAAACAGAGAAATCTTACATTTGTAGAGAATCTCGAGCTGGGAGGATGCTTTTTGGATTCGTCGAAGTGGATTTTTCGACCTCGCGAACTACACTTAAAAATATCGAAGATTATCATAATTCAGAATCGAGGAATCTTCGTTTGCTGTTACAGTTCATCAATCACCCCCGAATTCTACCGCGTCTACGGGCGATTTCGGCAGACACATCAATTTACACCTGACCTATTCCTTTCAACATCAACAGCAACACCATCACGGCCAGCAGCAGCCGCAGCTCAGCCCAGCTACGTGCAAAAGTCCCATACCTTCCATTTATCATAACCACGGTAAGAGAATTATAGATTTCCTGGCACATTTTTGATATGAAATTCTACGAAATTACTGCTTTCTTGCTGATAAATTCTTAAGAAACAACTCAACATTTTCAACCTTTAATGATCATCTTCAACGCTGGTCATAACTACTTTTGTTTTAGTCCCATTTTTTTTTAGAATTCAGGTTGGTTAACAGTAACACGCAAAAGTAATTATTTTCATTTAAATTCTATTATCAAATGTCAAGTTAAATTTAAGGGGTCAGTCCACTGTGATGGTTTGAAAAATGAAGCTATTTTTAAAGATTTTTTTCTTCGTAGATACAACATATAATGCAATAAATCTTTTTAGTATTTATTCAGCTACTCTTATATTATACACAAAAAATATAAAATAATTTTTTTAATTTGTTTTAAAACTTTAAACGCGATTATCTCAAAACAACATTTTTTCAACTGGTGCAGGTGATTGCAAAAAAACTATTTGACCAATCAGTCTGAAATTTTTACACGTTATTCAGCACATCAGTGGCTATGGTCGGGACTACGGAAACCTTTTTCGATTAAACATTTCATACTTTTTACAAGGCATTATGATTGAAAAATTCGCCGCATTTCAACACTTAAACTTCAAACCTCCGCCATTTTGTTAATTTTTTATCAGTAAAAATAATCCTAGTTCCGGCGATAACCGCACTCATAATGAATGCAACACACTTTGAATTTTTCGTTTGAAATGCGTCATTCTCCCGGAACCACCTACACCAGCACTACATCGCATTCTCAAGGCTCTCACACCAGTGCGATATATATTTAAAAAAAAATGTTAAAAATTTAAAATAGATTTTTTTATGCTGTCAATAAGTTTATTAATAAGTAGACAAAACATTATTTACGTTGGACATTCCGTTTACTAAAAAATAAATCCTAAAAAAATGACAATTTATCACGACTTCACAGTGGACTGACCCCTTAAGGTAAGTTGTACCAAAGGATTTAAATCTCTGATCGTTAAAGGTTGACAACGGTAGCTTCATTATTCAATGAAACATGGAATGAAAATGCATATGAAATAGTTCCTAAGGTACTAGTAAGAACTTTTACCAAAATGTGGAAAAATAATTAAGCTAAACCTTCGTTAATAATTAGTTAAAATCGCCCAGTTATTCTTTTGTACTTGAAATTACATTAAACCTCTAAGAACTCAGAGTTTCAACTCGACATGACAAATTTTTGCAGAGCACGAGAATTCATCGTAAAATTTTCTTCACCTTTACATAATTAATGCAATGTAATCGTTACTGTCAAAGATAGCCTCGATCATTAAGAACCAGTCATTAGCTTCATGCAAGATATACGATGCTAATTGTAAGAAGCTAATTCAGTGATAGAAGGATTTAACAGGATAATTTCTAAAGTTCTTACGACAGCAAAATCATAACTAACGTCGACGGCGATTAATTGTTCCCCAAAGACAAAACCAAATTTTGCTTTGACAAGGTCTACTCTCTATCGCAACTCCGTCAACTCTGTCTTCAGGCTCGGAACAGTCGATGGACGAGCTCTCGCAAGACTCGATGATGTTGTCGATGCCGAACGAGGTTTAATCGTCGCCGCTGGATTAGTTTGTATTGTAAATACTCTTTACCGCGTTAAGATATTATTTTTACCCGCGCGTCATGAATCTTTCTCGGTGAGAGCGTCGATTGATTCCGTTCGAGCTTTATTTACCAACGAAGATCGATCGAAGTTTGAATCTTGGACCGCGCGAACTTTTCCTTCGCATTCGTCGACGAAATAAACTGTAAAAAAAGTGGAAAAGGGAGTATCGCTTCGTTCGATAATTTTAATCTCGACGAATCTGTCGACGAACGTTGAAGGAAATGCTTGTTGTGAAACTCTGTGGTTTAAGATTCAACGCCAATTTACTTTCAGTTACACGTTTCTGAAACGTGCCAATTTCAGCGAACTACTTTAGTACGTACTTCGCAATAGTATTTATTTGGTCAGTTAATCCTTCGAAGTTTTGAAGCTACTTTTTAGAAAAGGTCTATTGGATCACTTCTACTTTCTGCTAGGGTGGAAACAATTGTGTATTATAAATAATGTGTGAGTTAGTGAAAGCATTTGCACCTGTCACCTTATTCAATTTTCAGAACGCGTGAGTCCTAAATGAATTTATTCTATTTTTTTAAAACATTAGAAATCTGTTCCACCTTTACTTAAACAAAGAACAGATGCTGTTCTTCAATCCTACATTCAACATGCAACTTAAAAAAAGTAGCAATATAAATTTCAAAATTATATATAATTTGTACAAATCAATTACCCAAAATCAGATCAATATTTCAGTAAAACTCAATTAACAAACTTTTAAAACCGTAAATCATGCGTACCATAACTTATCAAAAATTCAATTTTTAAAGCTGCAATGCTTCAAAGGATTAACCGATCACGCACGATAAATCCTAACATCTACATTCGTACTTCCGGATAGCGCTTAAGAGAAGGATGTTGCTGAAAAGGTATGCCGTGCGTTTTGTATGATTTAGAACGAAATCCGCCCAAAACGTTGTTAAACCTATTAAGATATCAGCAAGAACGTAGGAGACGCCAATTTTTAAGACTGGATGGCGGCACAGCTCTCTCGCACTCGGTGTCAAGCTTATTATAAATAAGTGAATACATTTAACGTCTCATGTTTATGCATGAACATGCGCCCGTGTGTACCGATATGGAAACGAGTTGCGAACTTCATCGGCTCGTTCACTCCCTCCTATCGCGAGCCCCCTCGATACGACTCCGTCGTATCAGCGCGATTCAATATTAACCCCTTTCATATCTGCATCATTATGGAGCTGGATGCTCCAGGCTGCATTAATTTCAGTTTTCTTGGCATTAATTGGTGACTACTTTGGAGAGCTTTCGAATTGTCGCAGAATAATACTGTTCGAAGGTTGGAAGATTTTGTTGGCGGCATTTTATTTCGAAGGGGGTAGTTTTGTGTTTGGGGCTGAAGAGTTGAGAACCCTTAGATTTTTTTAAGGAAAAGTATGTGATATATTAAGGCGAAACTTGTTGTGTTAATTAATATACTTGTGGAGATGTGACATGAATTTTTTGGGGGAGGGGGAGGGGTCAGAAGAAAGTGATATGAGGGTGCACGTACGGTATATATTCGGAGTTATGTATCTTCGATACTTCTTTGAATTTTGAGGGAATATTTTGGAGATAAACTTTAGAAACCTTAACTTTTAAGAAACGATGAAATACATATCGATTTTTTATGTAAGACATAAAACTACCCCTTTCAGAGTGTCTCAGTGAACTAAAAAAAATTGGGTTGTGTATTTGTGCCTCGTGTGGGATAAAAACTAGAAAAATTTGTGAAACAAATGAATTGATATTTATTCAGTATACGTGCTATATAGTTTAACACAGATTAGGGGACAAACTGTTTTATGCACGAGCAGACACATGACTTCAAAGTTTAAGGAATCCGCGATGAACATTCTGGTCTGAATGATTGCTAGGAAACAGAATTGCATTCAGAAAAAGTATCAGCTTTGGATTAAAAAGTAGGACTAGTGTAAACCAAAATTACAAAAGAGTTTCTAACTTGCTAAAGCTGGCAGTTTATGAAAGAAAATTTTATGGAAAGGGGTTTTACCTTTATCCCTGCCCAAGAAAAATTTAGAAAAAAGAATTTTTTGCATAAAGACTTGTTGCTCTTCAGCATTTAATTCTCAACTCAATACGACTTTGCCAAACACAAATTCACTACAGAAATCCAATATTCCAAATCTATTTCTTTAAGTTCCTACTTGTTATTTCATTTGATATTTCTTATTACTTCCATTACTACATGATTTCAGTTGTCGATGTAACTGAAAAGGGTTAATATTGGATCTAAAAATCAACACAATCCTGAAATGTCCTTCGCATTTGTAAAGAAGCGATAAATGTAATTTTCCTTCTTTTTTCGGAGAACAGTGCCGAGTGTTTGTTCTGAATTACATTAATCCGCAAGGTTCCCTGATGTAATCAGGCCGTCGTTGTAATTAAACGTGTAAGGTCGACTAAGATTAGCGCGAACGAGGAAACGAGGGTCGTTCGATGTCCTCGAGGGCTTCCGGAAGTCTCGTTTATTGTAGACTCGAGCTTCTTGGGTCTCGAGGGACATCCGAAAGCAATGTTCCAAAATGAAAGTATCTTTTACAGTGTCTAGGTAATTGTGTAACCGCAAAAGAATCGTAATTTAATATACATGTACTGTGATGTAAATATTGTAAGTAACTAAGTATATACAAATATAAAATGTTGCACATACTTCGAGTGTTCCTTCGTTCATTCCCCTTGACCCTTTCAAAATGGCTTCATCGGTTTAAAAATTGAAATTTTGTTAAAATACATACATGTGTTATTTATTAAATAAAATAATTGACAGGTAGAAATGAATGGTGAATAATTATTGATCGTGGTTTATAAGGTCGAAGAAGAAAAGACGAGTTAACAGTAAAAGACATTTTTATTAATAACAGTACGGTTTACAATATTGCGGTAATGAGTGTACAACACAAGAGCAATATCAAATACTCGTGCACGGTTTCATTGGGGGTTTATATACAAAAGCTACGGGGCACGTCTATGTACAATTTCATTTTGAAAATAAAGTAGCTCATAGGACACGTGTGTCGTAAGGATTTCGAAAATTCCAACGAGTATGACGTCGCGAATTATTTAATACGTGAAAGGACGAGGTGGAATGCGCTACCGTTGATATTCCTTGGAATATCCTGTTTAGGGTAAAGTTAAACTTAGGAAGTATTCGATTTCTAAACGTCACTTTGCTACGATTTGGAAGTACTAAATTTAAGCGAAATAGAAAAATAAGGAAAAATGATATAACTTCCAAAGACTTTTAAAAATTTTATATACGTGAGAAATTCAATTGATCAAACACAAATGAAACAAAAATACGTTTAATCAGTTTGGTAACAGATTTTGAGTGATCAATTTACGAAATTAATCATTGACAGTTGTTAAAACAATTACTAAAAATAAGAAGGTAAATGTTGGTCGATGTTTTTCAATTCATAAGTTCGTTTCTATTTCGACTGGGGCACTCCATTGCACTCTTGCCAATAGATCCACTAAAATACTCGCTACGCGAAGGGAAACTAAGGAAATTGGAATAAATAATCATCGTCTCGTCTATTCGTAAACTATAATCCTCACCACGGAATCATATCCTATTTGCATTATCACTTTTACTTCCTGCTTCGCTGTCAACAGTTCCTTTTTGGTATGTACAAGAACGAGAATCATCCCGATGATTCTACATCAGCATCCTCGCGATTCTTCTCTTTAATCCTAGGATTCAAAGTGTTATCCTCGCCAGAGAATTGACCACAAGATGTCAATATTACCTTTAATATTCTCACAAGGAATAATTCCCAGTTGGGGTTCACAGTACCAAGTAAATATTGGCACTGTTCGAAACGTTAAATAGATAATGATAAAATTATATATATAATTTATCATTAACTAAGGCTTCGAACAGTCCCAATATTTAATTGATATGCCCACCCCCAGCTGGGGATTATTCTTTGCCAGTTCATCGAATTCTCTTAGAATTTCATAACACTTTCTTCTCGATATAATACAAAATGTTATTAAAACTTTGAAGAAAACCAGATTCACAATGTGCAAATGATGATCTTCTATGTCTTCCTCTTTAATATCCTAGGTGTTTGTCGTACCGGTTCCCCAATTGTCACATAAATTGGCCGAGGAACACTTTCAGCGCTCTCTGATCGTTCGAGAACCATGGTGCAGTTCTGAATGCACTGTCAGAAGTATAATCACCGATTTCACGTAGAGTTCTTCCGCGAAGTTATCCCGTCTGGTGACAGAACTGGGCTTGAAGGTGATTGGGCGTCGTTGGGGTTAGGGGTGTCAAAGGGGTGAGAGGTGTCAGTGGACTGCCAGGACTTTCGCTCCCCGCACTACCGCCTTGATACCCGCCCAAATAGGCGCCCACCATGCTCACTCCCGAAGGGTAAAGCTCCCCTGGATGATGCTGCATCGGCGGTGAATGGTGCACTGCGCACAAAATTGAACTACGATTGAAAATCTTTGGGGATACCGATGAAAGCATAAAATAACACCTTGTGGATGAAGGAACGAGAATTCTTTAGGTAGTGTTGAAGGAATCTTATTTGTAATACGAAACGATATTTATTCGTTACGGAAGAATGTATTCTTATATATTTCTAATTTCTGTCTGAATTTATGAGATTTATGAAATTTTATGCTTCATGTGTCCCCAAAAAGATAGCTTGTGGTTGATAAATGTTGATGCTGGAGAAAGCTGGACACTTTTGAAATAACATTTGAGATAATCTTGAGAAATATTAATGTCAACCTGAGACGTAATTCCGAAAACTGTAACAGTGCATCTAGAATACTTTAATAAATCATCAAAGAATGCCACGTTATCATGAGATATGAAGATTAGGTATAAGTATGAACTTATACCTAATAACTTCTCATTTCGTATTCGCCACTGTTCTTCACTCATAATACCACAATTAATTCCCTAAATTTCGGGTCAATAGTATCCAAGAAAAATGAATCCCCTTAACCCCCATGAAACAGAATCCCTCAGAGGGTTCAAATCTCTCCTCATCCACAATTAAAAATCAACCACAACGTTTCAAAGAAAATCAGAGCAGTATGAACAATGCATATACTCACTCTGCGTTTTAATTTTGCCGCTATGCTTCTTCTGCCTGGCCCTCGAGTTCTGGAACCAAACCTGCGTCACCCTTTTGCTGAGCCCCGTCACATGCGCTATCCTCTCGAGGTCCTGGCCGTCGGGGTTGCTGTCCAATTGGAAGTTGGCCTGCAAAACGGAGAGCTGCTCCTCGGTAAAGGTCGTCCTGACCCTCTTCGTTTTGCTGCCCTTGCCCCCGTGCTCGGAATCGCAGTCCTCCGAGGACGAGGTGTTGTTCCCCTCGACCACGTCGAGGTAGTGAGCCTTGCAGAGCAACCTGGCATCTAGCAGGGCGAATTGCTCCCCCGTGGACAGCTGACGGGAACAGGCGTCGCAGGCGAAACAGGCCAAATGATAAACCCTTTCCCTGGCCCTCCGCACCCAATCCCCGGCACCAACGCTGCGCCCACATTTCGCGCACTTCGCACCGAACGTCCTGGGACATTGAAAATCAAAAGGTCTGTACAGCTGCGAGGGTGAAATGGACTGGGTCGTATAACTGGGAAGTGCGAGGTGGGATGGATTGTGGATCACTTCTTCTTGTTACACGAGTTTCTGATTGTGGTATCCTAAATTAAGACTTTGAATGGTCTGAGAAGTGTCCCTCTAACCCATCTTTGGCAGATGCAGCGTCCGTTTAGAAAAATAAGATCTATTTTTCATTGCTTCTTGAAAAAGATTAGAATTTTAGATGGTAACAAGATGCGAAGCTATTTTAAAAGTTTATCCTGAGACCCATGTTAATGAAATTCTAAGACAAAATGGAGGAAGTAAACATTCGGGGACTCTGACACAATATTTTCGATGCTTTCCATAAAATACCAACGTGAAAACATGCCAAAGCCATGCACAGAATGTGTTAATTTGGATATATAAGCGATGGGAAAGTCATTACGAGGATGTTTAGAAAAGAAAAGCTAAGAAAAGGCACTTACAACAGATTTATTTTCTTCCCAGCACCCTGAGTTTTACTCTGGGTCTCTACAGCAATCTCAGAAGGAACTCAAGTACAGTGCTTAGTAAAAGCGAGAAGAATATTCAACTTCTTACACCTTAAACGAAGCGAAACCATCCCACACAGTGACCAAACCAACTGCCCTCCAATTTCCATTATCCCATCACTGGACTGGAGCTTTCGAAACTATACTTTCACGGCGAATTAGCGATCGCGTCGACTCCCGTTTCGTTAGCTAGGGAGTCATCGGTGGAGGGAGACAAGGGGCTATTTTGGTCGGGGCCGCAGGTTCATTCAGGACCTCCGTGCACGAGAATCCGCTGGCCCTGTCCTCATTAACATACTACTCTGCCACTCGATGTCCCTCGGAGCGGAGCGCGTCAGAAGCGCGCGAGCCACGGTTTAAAGGATCGTCTTGGGCACAGCGCGCGATTCGTCCGGCAGATTACGTCGAGATTATCTCGACGTCTCAGTCCTGCGGCTTCCCCATCGCCCTACAAATGACTCGAGCCCTTTGACTTCACACCGACGACCAGGAAACAGATGACACGCTCGCGACTATTCCCCCTGGTGCGTGCTTGGCCATTCGTTGCTAATTACCGAGCCACGAACACTGATGCAAGTATCAGGTGCTTAGTAAAAAGTCTGCGTGTTTCGTGAGGTGGGAAAAAATTACCGAGAGTGACAAAAATGACATTAATGATTGAATTTCTTTCTTTCGAAATGAAACAGGTGGATTTGTATTTTATCTGAATATGGAGGTTGAAACGTTTGCCTCTCTCAAGAATATCTGGGGAATACAAAAAGGCGATGCAATGAGCTATCAAGTATTAAATAAAATGGGGTGGAACTGGATAGGTCGAAGAAAACTTCTTCATAGAATGAGAAAGAAACGTCACGAGGAGGAGAAGAGCGAGCAGAAGGTGAAGAAGAAGAATGGTCGATCGACTAAAGGGTTATTGTATGGAAAAATATGGTAAGCCACGGAAGGATTAGTCTGCTCATGGATTGCATCGTCATCGTCGCATCGAAGATATTTTCGGGCATTATTGGTTATGGTGATCGTGCACAGGGCACGCCTAGAAGCATGCGCGCGTTCCCCTCGAGACACCAAACCTGCCTCTGCATCCCTTTTCTTTCAATCCTTCGAAACCTTTGCCTGTCAGGAATTTGACAGCCTGTTTACATTAGCACTCGATACTCACAAATGCACCGCCGCAAACTCCTTCTCCACTAGAATCATTGTTTCAGAAATTTCTCTATTAGCTCAATGTTGATGCATCTTGATATCCAATAAACTCCCAACACCCTCAAAGGTACGTCTACACGACGACACTTTTGTGTCTAGATCATAGTCTTTTGGGTCTAGCTAGAGCTAGTTTCGGTGTCTTCAGTCTAGCTCTAGCTGCAACTCTCAGTTTCCAATCTTCCAGAAATTTTTTTGAGAGTTGTATACACTTGATCCAGACACAAAAGTGTAGTCGTGTAGATGTACCTTTAAACCAACCTGAGAGAAAGAACAGTAGATACCAAAACCCAAGCCTAACAATCTCATTAAAAAGCCCCTTCTACAACCGCGGACAAATTCAGAACATGTCAAAATCAATTTAAAAACAACCCCGCCTCGAAATCGCGCCACCATTCTCCGAGTTAATTTACACCGACCATCAAAAGCCCCCCAAACATTACAATTACCTTCTGTCCTCCCGTTTGAATAGAATCAGGAAGAAGTTCCTTCATAAACATCCAGCAACGTCGTCCTAAAATGTTTGCGACGCATTGCCGGACACCTTCCACGCAAGATCAGGGAAAGTGCAAAAGATGACGCGTTTCGCTGTTGGGCCCCGTGACAAGGGGGGCCTCTGGACGTTGGGCGAGGTGTCATTAGCATAAATAGTGGCGCCACCCCTTTCCTCCTCTCGCGTTCGCGTCGGGGCGACCAAAAGGTAGAAGGGTACAGACAGCAGAAGCCTCTGTGTAACCAGCCCAGGGGTCAGAGGAGGGGGGGACTGGTATTGGGTATCTATAAATCTTCAGGGCCGTACATCGGCTACCAAACGACCCCGCCCTAATTTATTCATTTGTTCTTCCACATAGGCGGGCCCTATAAGTCAACGGGGGATTAAGTCAGGCGCTATCCGACCTCTGCACGGTAGAATTCATGGCCCTCCCCCCCCCCCCCTCTCGGTTCGATTCTCGCGCTCCGCAGGCAGATCACGATCGCGATCTTCGATATCATCGGAGATGCACAAGCGAACGACAAAATAAATTACAACGTTTGGTGCGTTTTATGGCTGAGTTATTGTCTCTGCGGTAAGGGTGCTGGGACGTTCGCGCGACTGGGGAGAATTAGAATGTGGCGCTGGGATCGATTAGGAGTTCCATTATCAAGAGAATGGGGTAGTTTGTCTGCTGTATGGTAGTGTTTTTTTTTATACGATTTTTTCTTTCCATTGTAATAACTTTAACCCTTGGTTATCACACTGTGTCAAAACGACCCACACTTTAACTTTGAGGTGTCATTGAAAATGGTACTACTGTTTAAACCTGATGATACTTTAAATGGCAATTTTCATGGGCGAACATATATTCTACAATTTTCAAACTTTATCTTAGAATTTCTGCGTCTTAATTTAACAGATAGTTTTTAAAAAGCAGCTGATTGAGAATTGGCTTGGCTCGAATGGACCCAGTGTGACAACTATGTTCGGAAAAACAGGTGTGACAACCGAGGGTTAACATAAACGCGTACAGTGCGACGCGTATATGCGCGTTCAGGACAAAACTCATAACTTCTGAACTAATCAGTTTTCGACCTAAGTATCCTAATAATTTTTTAAAGAGAATAACAAGATGCAGAGATTGGTGTATACAAAAATATACAATTTCATTAAGAAAAATTGAAGTGATCTTGAATTTTTATTGAATAGAAATTTTTTTAACAAAATCTAGTTTTGAAATTTATTGTCAACTGAATACTGACTAACGTTTGTTCGAAACATTTTTTTGTCAAATTATTTGTATCACATTTATCGCGTTTCACTGCTATTTCAGAACTGAAAACAGCATCCATCCATGGAAACGTCATGATAGATATCGTTTAAATAATTCGGAAAAGCAGATCGGATGCTTAAAACTTCCATGTTTTTGTTTCTTGATGCAGAACAAAACCACTTTTCAAAAATTTCTTGGTGTGTCCTCGTTGAACGAATGGATTTCCCTAACAAAGAGATAAATAACATTCAGTGTAGCAGTTTGTAGGAGAAAAAAAACGATGTGTCAATGTGATACAATAGCTTCTTGATACAGAAGAATAAAAATTACAGGTTGGTTTGAACCGTTCTTTCTGAAACTCTTTTTTTAAAAAAAAAGTTTTTTTGAATGGAAATTAAAAGTATACATGCCTCTATACAAATTATCCATATTTAAGGTATAACAAACACTATTTTAAAACAAATCACAAACAAAAACGAATAATGCACGAAGAAGCTAATTTTTTAGTTTTTTTGTTATAAGAAACATATGATAATTATTGATACTCTATTGGTTTATTGGGATATTATATTTTACATTCATATTCCTTATTTACGGATTAATGGTTATATAGGATAACTAGATCAAAATTCAACATTTATTATTTCGATTTTTGTCTATTACGTGCCGCACTGATGCGCGACGATAACAATTGTGACGAATTTATAACAGTTTGTCTTACTAACAGTGTTACACTGCTTTACACTAAATTGTAATGAGTGATAAAGATGAATAATAATAATAATAAATGGCATAATTTCATGTAATTGGTATTCGTTTTGTGAGCAATTCTACAATATTTTGTGAATATGGTTTAGATAAGAGCTTATGGCGTGGTTTTGCTACTACTTATGAAACATTGTATACAAAAAAGTTCGCGAAGCAGTTGTGAATCCTGTGAAAGCCTCACGTGTGCATTTGTGTTGGAGCGAGTAGAGTCGACCGACCAGTTCTGCTCGTCATGTTTAACACATTCCGTGCCACCACAAGCTGCAAAACTCAATGTATCTAAACCAACTTCCACATAAGCATTCGTAATAAATAATTCATTCCCCTCGATGGATACTGTCAACCTATAAACCCCCCTTCCCACTTTCAAACCCTAACAAACCACATAAAACATACTCCACCCCGTACACAAAATTCTCCAACGGAAATTCCTCGCTTTATCAACGCCATCGAGTATTACTCCATTCGCAACTGGAAATCAGCCAAGACTCAACGGTACCTCGTAAACCTAAACCCCAATCAGGAAGTGCTCGTTCCCGCAAAAAGATACATCGAACAGGTCCCCAAATTATTAGCGATTATCGAGGCCCGGAGTGTTTAGAAAATCGTCGGAATCACTCGACAGGAGCGGAGATTACTTTGGCCTCGCCCCCTCCCCTGTAAACGAATTCGGGGCCTTTTTCGGTGGTTCCCGGGCATTTCCATTTAAGTGCCATTAGGGCAGAAACGATAAGCGCGTGATTAAGGCGGCGGTCGATTCGCTGTCGCGAGCTACGGCCACACTGAATTAAGAGAACCGGAATCCCCGACGCTGGGACCGCTAATAGAGCGATTTCTGGTCCACTCTTTGCTCGAGGAGCGCGGCTCGTTTTATTCCCTTGGCTTCACCCCACCGCTCTTCTTCTTCTTTTTTTTCATTCAGCCCGATACGACACGGGGGAAACGGATCGTCGGGGGCGGAGAATAGCGTCGGCGAATATTTATTAATTTAAAAGACACCCGTCCCGGCTGAAAAGCACCGACACACAAGGGTGGACGAAAGAGAGAAAATCACAGCTGGCTTCGGGGCCCTTACGAGGCGAATTCCTACGGTCCCCTGGAACACTGGCAGCCTCTCGCTGGTGACTCGGCACCCACATGCGCGGCGCAGTGTCCGTGTTCACCGTCGAAAACCACCAGCCTCCTGGAATCGCCTCGTAATCGTGTAAGTTGTAATCATTAGGCCGATAGGGGTAGCACGGGGGAGCGGCTGACTTAAATGAATTGACAAACTAGACGGTGGATTTGTGTACTACGTCGAATGCAGTTGTCATCGGATCTAACAAGGAGATCATATGTATACTGGATGAGCGACGCTTTTTTTATGGAATTGGGGTTAAATGTGGGAGTGGATCAATGTGAGTAACTTCTAGAGGCTTAGTGGGGGAGGTTTCAGAAAAATATTGTGTTTACAAGTGGCTTGATGGATTTTTATGGGGTTTAAGTGGTTCTCGAGTAGCACAGTGGCTGTACGTGGGACGTTCTGATTGCAGCATGGGAGGATTAGGACTAGAGGTGTGACTATCGATAAAGTTATCGATAAATGTCGACAATACTGAAATGTTATCGATATTTCGATATACCGATAATATCGTTAAGGAGAATAGAAGCGGCTGAGGTAGAATGCAACGCATTAATTGTATAATAAAGTCATTCAGAATCTATTTACTTTTATTTGAACTTATTGCAGGAAACATATTAGAATATTTTGGCTGTAATCTTGTACTTCTGTTTGTAAGAATTTGTATATTTATATGCGTATTGTAAATTATACATTATATATATATAACACATATGTATATTTTTCTCAAAATTATATAGTTAAAAAAATATTTAAATTTTCAAATCGGTTTTTATTGATACATTATTGTAATCAGTATTTGATTTTATATTTTGTGTTTTCTTATCCAAATTTGCATATACACTCTCATTTATACTTATATGTGCACCCATTGTTAAATATTGTTACTGTTGCTCGGCTGTATATTTGAATTATTTTGGTTAATATCGTACTTGTATATTAAATTACTTTTTACCGTTTTAACATATTCTTTTGAATCGAAAGAGATGTCTTTATATGTATCGAAAGCGATATCTTTATGAGTATTAGGGTGGTCCTTATATGTATGGTAAGAAATCAAAGTTTTTATAATTTTCTTCTGACCCTCTCAGAAGCTTCCAAATAGTTTAAAAGAATTTCGTCTAAAATTTTGTTAAAATATATTAAGGATTAAAGGTCGCTCAATGACATTGAAATATTACTATTTTGGTATAAATTGATAGAAATTTTTTCAATAAGGACAAAATAATTTTTTTAACTTTTAAGTGGGAGTATAACATTAAAATGCAGGCACACATCGCATAGACGAAACAGGTTTATAACGAGTGTGTAGTGTATTGTGTTGTGGCATAAGGCTTTATATGCACATTTAAATTTCTCTCTTGAATCAAATGCAGACGCAAACTTTGACGTACATTCTATTCAGGTTGTTAAATGCATAGATAAAAGCATGGTTTCGAATTCTGATATATAAATATGGGCCCCGTTTCAATAAAATTGACAAGTGACAATTATGGAAAGTCGCAGTTGCCATACTTGTGGTACATGCGAAATATAAAGTCCTTGAGCGACCTTTATATATCAAAATATACAAATAAAAAACAGGAAATTTTTTTTGTCGAATAGAAGATTTTAAGAGGGTCAGACAATACAAATTTTAAAGTTGAAAAATAAGGACCACCCTAATGAGTATGTACGTGTATCGTTGTGTTACAATGTCTTTAAAATGTTTTTTTAATCGTTGCTGCAACAAAATATGGTGTATTTTACCTCCGCCGTTTCTATTCGCCTTAACGATATCTTAACGATATTGTCGATATATCGTTAAGATAATCGATAATCACACCTCTAATTAGGACTTGAGTTCTATGGTGATGTAGAGGTACCTTCTTTGACACAATTTTCACATAAATATTTATAACTATAAGCTCTATAGGTATTATAAAGTCACTTAATTGAAACGTGATGAATTTTAAGTTCAATGGGGGATCAAGTACCAAGACCCTAGAAGCTAAACTTGAATCATCGTAGGGTTACTTCCAGATTGACTTCGAAAGTTTTTAACAGAAATTAATGTTTAATTTCCTTCTACGTCCCCTGACATTTAAAAGCAAATTCAAAGTACAAAATACAAAGTTACGTAACTGTCATGACACTTGTGACCAGTCAAACAAGATAGACATTGAAAGAACAGCATGAATCGCTTTAACCTTGCCGAATCGATTGAATATAAGCACTTTGAGTGGCGCGAGGATTTTAAAAATGCCCCCTTAAATTGGTCAGGCCTTTCTGCTACGTTTTGTATAAAACGAACCCGTCGTTTAGTTTGTTTTCAAAGTAAACATTTAGGGACTCCTGGACAGTCCTGTCGATGTTTCCCACAAACTACAAAATGCAAATGCCTCGGCGTGAAAACACGTCGACGCCAGTAAAAGTGCCCTAACTGCCCTTCTTCATTTTTTACAATGACGGAACAGAATTATCGAGTGCGATGTACGATCCTCCTGCCCCAGCTCAGGATTTACTGAAATTTCGCGGAGAACTGGCATCGAGGACGACGCCTGTCGATCGAAAAGCGCCGCTGCAAAAGTTCGTGCCTTCGCCGATTGGCGAAACGCGGCCCCCCTGTCTCGTTTTTTATTTTACGAGGGTCCTGTAACCGCGAGAAAAAGTCAGTTGAGATGTCCTTTATTCGTGCCCAGCATCGGTGCAGCCTCAACGTCACAACGTGACTCGCAGCTCGCGCGTGAGCATGCGTGGTACACGCATGCCCGGTGACGTGAATAGCCGACTGTACGTGAGGTCCAAAGAAGAAGAAGAAAAAGAAGAAGACAGAACCAAGAAGACTACATCGGAAGACATTAATCACCCACTGGCGAATCTCTAGTGCGTACAGCCTATACGTCGAATACCCGCAGATATCTGTTCGTCTGAGGAATATCGGCACCCACGTGACGGCCACGTGATCCCAGAAGGAGACCCACTTATTTTTTCATACAGAAAATGTTCTATAGAAACGGACTCAGGAATCGAAACCGACAAAGAAGTGCATATGAACGAACGTTAGGTGTGAATACAGCAGCGATGACTGTGTGTACATACCACGTCACCGATTTATTTTATTAATGTATGTGTAACCGTAAAAAGTCCTTAGTTCCTACCATGATGTAAGGACGATAGGTGTGCTCCTGCGCAGGCTTCCAGATTAGCCAATAACGTGCCCTTCCCAAGATCTTCCATATTGGATCTCAACCAATAAAATAAAATGAATTTGTCGACATTTCAATAACGCGTCCGTACGCATACATATGCATTCATATCCAAACATATTTCAATATAGCGAAAGTGGGTAGGTGCGGTAGAAGACGAAAATGAGCTGCCGATCGAGCACACCTATTGTCCTTACATCATGAGTTCCTAATTCATCAACAGTTCCATATAGTTTTTAGTTTGCCATCAAAGTAGGCTTCTCGAAATCAATGATCGCCCCTTTAAGTGGGAATGTACAGTGTTGTATCAGGATATTGACACAAAAGCATGACACTTCAACGAGAAGCTTGTTCTACGAGCACAAAGGGTCGAATGCTACAGGGAACATTTTGGCGAGTCACGAGTTCGTAATCCAGACCGATACCCTTCAAAATCGATCCCAAGGGAGCTGTTCGTGGAATCCTTTGAAACTGGCTGCTCAACAGGGTGTCCCGAGATATCAGTTATGCTGGTGTCAGCGTACGCCGCGAGGACGGTCCCCATAAGTCGAACAAATGATCGTTCTTTCCAGGAGCTGCAGTGGTAGTCGAGAAACGTCCTCTTAAGCTCGGCTTTACTCACCGGTTACACGTATCAGTGGGGTGTCTCTACGAGCAGGGGGAATGTTATTGGATTTATCGATAATCCTTCGTGTTGCTTCCGAGGGCAACTGTCGCTTCTGATCGATCAGATCGTGATCGAGCGATTGAAAGTTGCGTTAGATGGAGTAGGTGTATCGTTGTTTCTTCAGAAGGAAACTGGCAATTTGGTTTAGTGTAGGAGGGAGCGTTTCACTTTTCTGCCAAAGGGTAAATGAATATCGAGTTTGAAGCAAATAATCAATTTTAAATGAAGAGCTGCCAAAAATGCATTGGCTACCGGAAGATTCGCATCATATTATTGCTGGCGAAATGGGAAGGTATAATAACATGTTTTTACTTGTCAATGAAAGTTGAATATGGAATATTATAAGTACAATTTTCATCCTAGCTTGGGAAACCTAGGTGGACCATTTTGAGGCAATAGCAGCAGTAAAGCAATGCATGGAAAAACAAGAGATATCATACTTAAATTCCCCTTTCATATTCTCCACAGTGCCAAAAATCAGATTTTCGTAAAAACGGGTGAAGATTTAAGGGGGGAGGCCAGTGTAATGGTCTGAAAAATAAGGGTGTTTTCGAGATTTTTTTCATCCAAACAACGCAAGAAAATCAATGTATTGCTTAGTATAGTTAATATGTAGGTACATATTGAAGGGTAAGAAAATTTTTTCAACCAAATTCATAAATCCGTTTTCGGTATACTCTTCGTCAAAATGTACGCTGTGTCAAAATCGTTCCTGTGGTGTTGACAGTGCCTCAGCCATACGGTTAATCCGAATTCAAAAAGACAAAAATATTTAGGAACTAGAAACCTACGTCTATTACGTGACGATAGAAAAAAGTAAATATCGTAAAAGATAACAAAATGGCGGACCACTGAAAAAAATTCATATTTTGGGGTAAAGATGTTGATAAAAAAAATAGAAGGCAGTTAATTAAAAAAAAACTGATCGCCACGTAATAGAGGCGGGTTTTTCGTAGAATAAATGACTTTGCTCGTGTCAATTAGACGTACCTATAGTTTTTTCTGTAGATATAGGTACTGTCAACGCGGTTGAAAAATGTCATTCTAAGCAAAACGCGTGCAAAGTTCCGCTCGCCTCAGTCACGCGCTTGACACCGCTTCAATTGTACGAATTTCTTCATAAAATTTGGAGAGAGCATTCTTGAAAGTCATCTTTCAGAAAATGTGAAAAAGAAAAAAAATTTTCCGATTTTTGACAGTGGTCCCCCTTAAAGACACAGGGATTTCAAAGAAGTGCAACGAACTTATGGCATCACCAATAAATGATTTCGAAAAGTGTTTCCAGCATAAAAGTGCCTATATGATATCTGAAGAAGACAATTCCGAGAAATATTAAAAAAATTCCTCCTTAAATCTATACACACCTAAAACTGACTAATCAAACAATGCACATATCCATATACTTGAATCCTGTATTCGAAACTGGACCCACAACGTCCACTCCAATAAGCGAAAAAATATAAAATATTCAATTATACCGCACCAATATAGCAGCAAAGCACATTCAATCATTACAAGCATGCATTTCAACTAATCACCACGAAATGGAACTGCAACCCGAATAGATACGCCACACAATAAAAAAGTAAATAAATAGGTACGTCAACTGGAGATACATAAATCATTGAACCTCGGGAACAGGGGATTGCTCGGTGAAGAAATAGCGAAGATTCAAGTTGACCAGCCAGATATCATGTGGCCGTGGAAATAGAAACGAGTTGTACTTACAAGGCGTAGTCGTGCCTGCAGTAAAGCCGCATCCCCCGAAGGAAACAAGAGTGCTGATCGTGCAGAGGCCTCGCACAGGCGCAACACTTGAGGCACCTGGAATGCCAGGTACGACCCCCTACACAGAGGACAGTGCGTTCGCGAACGCTTTCTCCGCAACCACCGCAGTCCATTTCCATTCCATCATGGCTCTCGTTGCTCACGATACTGCTGCTCACCTTCTTGATACTTGGCACGTTGTTGTTATTGCTGGTGTTGTTGTTGTTGTTGTTCGAACAGAGGATACTGTCCGTGCACTCTGTCTCCGCCTCGATTTCGGTCTGCAACAGATTCGTTGTAACGCGATCAGTTCGAGGAAGCTGAATACCGTCGCTGATGGAGGATGGAACCTGCAGAGCCTTTTGGTCTGAGGACGCTTTTAATGGAAAAAAGGTTCAAGGCTGGAAAGTGGAGGTTTAACTCTCGGACTGCGCGGCTCCAAGATTCAACTTGGAGAAGTCTTGAAATATTAAAAGGCTCGAAATGTCAGTTAATAAAGAATCAGTTTGCCTTTCCTTCCAGAAAGCTGTTGTACTAAATTGCAACCGTCGCAACTTCAAAATCAAGGACCCTTTCAGATAAGACAATTGATAGCTCGCGAATGGTATTCTTTATACGCTCCTATTCAAACTCCCTCCAGGTCTCTCAAGCATCCTCATCTCTACCCAGTGGATATCTACATATAGACGAAATAACAGTCGCGAGAGTCGAAAGCGTTTCTTTCTAAAGGGCCATGAAACTTTATCGATCTGATCGAGAAATTATACTATCCAGGGTGTTAGCGTTATCGGGGGGAGGAAGGCGTAAAGTTTGTAACCTGGTGGAACGACGATCGTCCATCGATATAATAAAGTGTACACACGCATAGGAATGGCGGAATAGCATAGCAGCGGAATCGTTTCCGGGTGTGGAGTACGGAAAGCCTGGCTGCGGGCTCCAAATCTCAATTAATACTCGGCAAAGTGAAATAATAAACGAGAGGGGGCTGCCGCCGGCTGATAAATGATGCTGCTCCGGGCATGATCCCTCGATCCCTGGATGGGCTGGCCAACGTCTACGATTCGCATGATTACACACACGTCGTGTATCACTGTTCCTGCACGCGATTCTGTGGGACGATCGTTGCGGGGTGGGGGGCGCGAAATTGTTCGTCGCGAAAATTTAAGGGACACTGGCAAATAAGTATACAGGTGGATGTGGAGAACAGTTAACACGCTGACTGTCCTGGGGGTCACCAGTGATTAGGTACCACTTCGAAATTATAACGATTATAATAAATAAACCGCCACATTTGCAAACTTCTCGACTATTATTACTGTCAGTGGGAATTGTATGGAATATTAAATGCATCACTAAACCATGAAATATTCTTATTTCTCATGATACATATGTGAATAAATGTGAGTGGTAATTATCGTGTTAAATATCTCTGTTTGAATGGAAGATGAAAAATGAGTACAGGGGTCATTGGTTTTGGGGACTTTCATGGAATTGAGATATGTTGTTGTCCACATGAAATTAGGGGTAGGTTGAGTAATCATTCTAGTGGTATCGAATTTGTTTAAGTAAAATGGAACGTTGAATTTTGAGACTTTTGACTACTTTGGGGTTGTATAGGGTGACTGTACCTAATATCGCCACTGTTCCTAATATCGCCACCCGCTATATCTCGCAAAGTAAGCACTAAAATTTATCGGTTATGCACTGAATTAGTACCTAACCATATGTAGCAAGACATACTGTAATTGCAGCGTCATGTGATGAACAATTACAGAAAGGGAAGGATTTTAGAGAATCTTAATAGTGTAAAAATTTATTGGACTGCCACAATTTTACATCCCATTCGGAGAAGGCAAGTCTAATAATTCCGTGAATGTAAGAATATCTACTAGAAATACCTAATTAATGATGTACTTAAGGAATGAAATCGATTCAAATATTTTCCGTGATGAAAATAGTATTTTTCTTTTAGAACAATGGTTTCGATGTAATGTTTGTTACAGGTGGGGTTACGAAATGTTCCGAGCAACCGAAATAAACTTTATTTGTCCAATATGAACATCGGAACTTAAAAAATAAAATATGTTAAAAATCTATATTTTTAAATTTCTATATTTTTCTAATAAAAATAAAATCAAAGATGGATAAAAATACATTTATAGTGCAAGAAATAATAAAAGCACATGTGATAATGACTTTAAAAACTAATATATACATGAATTAATCAATATTTCTTGAGTTGGCGATATTTGGTACACTTTTTTTCAGGACCCGATTTTTACATGTCTCACGTTGTTTGAGTCCTAATTAAAAATTTGTAGGTTTCAACGATTCTAACATATGATAGATGAAATATGAATAATTTCTCTTTACTTTGAAGCGAACTGCATGTAAAAATATCAATTAGTATTCAATTGACAGCGATTTAACTTTTGCCTAGCGATATTAGGTACAGTCACCCTATATCTATGCATTTTTGTCTTTAAAATTATTAATTGCACGGAGTTTATGTTTCTATTTTAACTAAGAAGAGTAGGTAAGCTTTTATGAACTCGTTTTTGTAAAGTTCATTCCTTTTGGTTTATACACATCGATAATATTATTTTTAAGCATGTGTCAGAATGTGACCTGAGGATGATCTTGAACGAGGAAATTTAGAAATCGCATGCCAAAATCAAAACATATTTTTCAATAAAAATCTGTCAATTATACACGAATGCAATTTAATATCTGAAAAATAGTATTTTTACTTGCAAAATTCCGAAACGTAATGATGTGGTACACGTTCGCGAAGCAACGCTTGCAAAATACTCGTTCTCAGCTTGCACGACAATAGAAAAAAATCTGAATCGTGTTCACGGAGCTAATCGTTCGAATGCATGAGACACCGTGGGCACTCGTTTAATTAATTAGACCCACTTGTGAAAGGTGATCGAGGGACCTCTTCGCCAACTATAAACCGGAAAGAGGTTCCTACGAAGCCGGTCGTGTAAAACCGCGGATGTCGCCCGCAGAATTTACTACGGACGATATATTAATTTGCTTGGGGATAATATTCGACAAGATTTATCGCTGGACTCAGCGATCGAGCTATTAAATCCGCAGGATTTGTTAATAATCCTAAACAACGGGACCATGGTGAATTTTAGAAGGGGTCCTGAGGCTGAAATAGGTGTTTCTTTCTGTAAACGTCTTACAGTCGATTCACTCGCATACATACTGTATGCGAGTGCATGTGTATGGAGGCATTATTATTTCTAAAGTTATTTAATACATAGTATAAGAACTTTGTTCGTTTAAAAGTTGTTCAATTTAATGATTGGGGTGTAATATTAGAGTAAGTGGAACTTTTTGTAAGATTGATACTTGCAAATTTTGGAAGTTATTATTTTTTTAAATGGGGCAATATATTTTTGTTGCACTTATTTTATTGTTAATGAGACCAATGAAACGTAGATATAATTATGTAGTCAGTATGTTAAGAGATGTTCTCAAAAACATCGAAGACGAATATTAACTTTAAATAGTTTAGATAATTTTAAAAGGATCGAAGAATAGATAAATGAATTCAAAAACAAAGTTCTGTTAGTGGTGAAATCATGCACAGTCATGAGAGTACCTACCTATGTAGTAAATGATTAATGAAAGTTACACTTTATTTAATTCTTGGAATATAGAATAAGATAGTTATTCAAGAAAATGAAGGTGACATTAAAATCCTTGCAACTAATAATTTGACAGAAACCTCAATTATTCTAATATTACATTTCGAAATACTTTTCTCAAGTACAAAAAAGGGACATTCGCCCATTACCCTCGATTATTATTTCCCTCAGATGTCACAAATACTGCCATTACTGCACAATATTTTCAACACCAGGGAGGACAAACCCATAACAATATCATTGCACTTGAATAAATATTCGCGGCGCAGAGCTACGCTATTCAAATGAAATCATTCCAGCAAATTACCAAACACAGTACAAAACTAAGCCACTCCCATTGAACAGCGTAGCCAGAACAAAACAACCCCCATCTCGGCTCAACTTTGCATTTGAATTCCCGATTGAAACGTCTCGGTCCTTTAGCGTGCCGTCGCTCATTAGTCGGAAACTGTTCGAGACAAACCTGCGGCTAGAGTCTGGGCCGCGATTAATTGACAATCGAATGACACGATGCAGCTGATTCGATTCTTTCGTTCGTTCCAGTCACGGCGTGTCGGACGCGAACGGGACGGTCGAAGACGGAGAAAGACAACGCGAACGGGGCAGAGAAAGTCATTGTGAGTGCGTAGAGATAAACGCGAAGATAACACGTATCTGATCTGTAGGCAATTTTTTTCTTATCGCTGCCCGGGCACACGTGCTCGCGCGCGCGCACCTGCGCGCACATGCGCGCTCTGTTCACGTGCAGGCCCCGCCACGATAAATATTAATTGGTACACGAGTAATGCAACAAAGGTTATTGTATTCGTCCCAGCGTGCAATCAATGAGTTAATTACATCACGTCCCTCAATTTATTGCGTGCTCCTCTGTTTACCCCTCTCCACCCGCGCGCGCGGGCTCATATGCAAAAGCTGTCGCGCGTAATTTAATCGAACGGAACGGGCACCGTGGAAAACGTCGGTGATAAGAGCGATAAAGCTGCGACCTGGGCGAATTCCGTTGGAGAATCGAAACGACAGGTAACGGCGTGGTGTAACGATTGGGTCTTTTGTTTGCGGTATTGTTCGGGTTAAACGAAATACCTATTGGATCCAAGGAAGTAACAGGATTTTTTTGTAATAAAAGTTTTGGGAATTCTGCGATAGAAAATGCGGGGGAGCTTCTGGCTGTAAGTGACTATTGGCGCACCCTCTGCTTTTGAAATAGAGTAAGTTGAGGACAGTCAACTAACATAAAATGGCTATTAAAACTAACCCTGGATGGGTTATTTATTTGATTAGAACAAACCTAATATGTTTAGAATTTTGATGCTGAAACTGGTCGCAAAAATTGGTCGATATTTGTTAAAAATCGGGTTGAAAATTGAAGTCATGAGTTTTGGCCATCTCTCCTGAATGGTCCTCGTCGTTAGGGAAGATGGCCCGCCTCTTTGGGAGCGATAACCCACACAGTGGTGGATTTAAGAAACAAGACCCAGGTGGCAAACGTTCTGAGGAGCCCATTTTGGGGGAAAATGAAGAGGTAGCTTACCAAAAACGGGCTAAGTGTAGTAATATGAAAAAAAATATAGTATTTGGATACCTATACCTAACCATAATTTTTACCCGACTGCGGCACGCAAAGGAGGATATTGTGTTTATCAGGCTATGTTTGTATGTCCATGTTCCGCTCTAGAGCTTGTACGGATACACCGATTTGGACAAATGAGGTGTCTTTAGAATTGTCTTGACGTTCCGAATGTTATAGGATATATAATTTACAAAAATATAAAAATAAAAAAATTATAAAAATTTAAAAAACCCGACTGCTTAAAAAGCGAACTAAAATGATAAAAATAATAATAAGATGACAATTTAAATTAACTCAATTGCCTGCAGTCGGAGGCCTTAAATCTTTCGATGCTCTTCTATCCCAAGCATGTACCGCAATGACTAAAGAAAGTGCTTCAAGCTGATAACAAAAAGAGGTGGACAACATCGATGCAAATTCAAGCTTATATAGTGACACTTCAACTGCAGCGTATTTTGTAACTTATATGTTTCTCTCTTTGTCCGTGTGGGAAATACCGTTAGTATTGTTAATAGCCCATCAAATCTAATTAGAGCGAACAGCGATACACAATATTTATTAAGACAATATGTAATTTTCTATTTCGAAATGAATGTTCGAATGTAATTACATCAAATCATTTGCATCAAAAGATTTAAGGCCTCCGACTGCAGGCAATTGAGTTAATTTAAATTGACTTAAATCTTATTATTATTTTTATCATTTTAGTTCGCTTTTTAAGCAGTCGGGTTTTTTAAATTTTTTTAATTTTTTGTTTGGTCATGGGGCCCTGCGGAGGCCTTCTATGTGGGGACCTAGGTGGCAACTGCTCATCAGCCGCCCTGTTAAATCCGTTACTGAACCCACATAATTATTCGTAAAAAGAAAGCAAAATTATTTACAACTACAGATTTATTGAAATTTCATTTGTTTACGGTAAACAAGTAAAGAAGACACCAAACAAAAAGTGAACAAATAAACAAAAACTTAATTTAAAATATTTGTAAAGAATAAACTATTTATTAGATCTAACTATTTTTTCTTTCTGGTCACAACTATTATCTATCTTTATACCTACAGTGAAGTGATGTATTAACACCAAGTATACCCTTTAGTGACTTTTATTATACAGAAGTAGTCCTATTCTTTCAGAACACCTAATAATGTAGTTTAAGAAAGTTATGAAAGGAAAGCGAAAATTTCATAGTCAAAGGTGTATTGGCCGTTATAATGCGGATGCATGTAAATATAAAGTGAACGTATACTTTTGTGAGTAACTGTATGTGCCACCGTGTTTTCTGTCCTCTGTTTCTTATTGCGGAGGGCAGCGCGAAGCTCTGCAGAAGAATACAGTGATCAGTTGTCAGTTGCAGCGCGCCGCAGGTGAAAGATCGACCTCATAGAAATTTTAGAGTACCCTGCAGGCAGATGCAAAGCACCCTCAGCAAAAGAGTGTATTACCATTTTGTAACAAGTTTTGGCAGTCGTGAACGCCGAGAAACTGGTACAACTATTGCTATTCTTACTCCCACCCTACTTAACGTGCATTTCACATTGAACCCAATTAAAACAGATCGCTGAAAGATCCTGCATATCAGCAGCCAGAAGTTGGGCTGACGCACAACAGCCGGCGGATTTACATACGAACGAGCGAAAGAACGCCTCGACTAACCGTCAATGTGGTAACGTTGATAGAAAGGCCCGTTGCACGGCCGACACCTCAAGAAAGACAACATCGACGACAGCCAATTTCGAGAGACGTTACGACCCGTCTTTCTTTCCGTCGTCCTCTCCTTGTCGCGCCTCCTCTCGTCGGCCAGTAATCATTTCACGTATAACTGGACGGTCATTGATTTATGATCTGCCGAAGGCAAAGTTGGGCTTCCCACCTGTGATTTATGCCCTCTGGCATTTCGATCTTCCTTGGAGAAAAGCGCGCTGGTGCCCATCGGCGGCGCAACTACGTCGATTAATGCCGTGTCGCGCAACACCGTGGCCATTTTAACGCGATTATTATACCTTGCACGAAATAACCGGTGGATCGATTACTTCGTTGACGGTCACCACGAATCGTTGTAAATCAGAGACTGTTTAAACGATGCTCGAAGACTTCATTCTTAACATGTTGGTACCTCGAGCCATTTTTGGGCACAAATAGGTATTGGTCTTGTTTGGGGTTGAAAGGAGTAAAAGGGGTAGGGGTGGGAGATTAAATTCTTGATGTTTGATGCTCTTCTGTTCAGTGTTTGATCTTTCTTTGCACAAAATTTCAAAAACTTTGGTCTATTGTTTTAATTTGGTAATTATATTTCCCCATAAAAATACGTGTTAAGATTTTCAAGGCATCCTTTTATAATGAAATGTAATATTCTATGAAAAATCTTTAGTACCAACTTAAAATACTTATATTTAACTAATATTTTATGCTTCTAGATTGAATTTTTTTGGATAGTATGGCCACAGCATACGATGATGTTAGGCTCTGCAAAAAAATTACAAAACGGGCGGTTGTGTAACTTTCCAGTGTTTGCTCTGAATTGAAAAATTTGAACGTTTTCTTAAAGTATATTACAATAGCTTCAGTTAAGGCTAACTGTTAAGCGTACAGATTTAAATAAACATTAATTTTTTAAAAAATGGCGAGCTTTGAAAGAAAAGGTATCAAAAATCAACACGTTTTTTCAATGTTACGATTAGATGAATTATGCGATCAAAACACCTGTACGTTTAACTGAAGATAATTTTATTACGAATATTCTCTGAAAATTTCAAGTGAATCCGATAAAAATTCACTGAATTATTAATCCGCTCGTTTGAAAAATGCCGTTTCGAGATAATCACGTTTAAAGTTTTGATAGAAGTTAATTTTCCCGCCTTAAATAAATCCCTCTTATTAGATGCATTTAGATTCTTGGACATAAACTTTTCGGGCGATTGACACCAAGTTACCTATGTGTGCACTCGATTCTGAGTGTTGTGCTACCTATACAAAACCTTCCGTAACTCCCAGAATTTTTCGAGATCCACTTTGAAATTGTGCAGATATATTTTTCACACCCCAAATATTATGAAAGTGCACAAAAAGGAAAATCGGAAAAAAAAATTTCATAGTGGCTTTCCCCCTTAAATTGAAAGTCAAATAATTTAAAAACTACCGAATCAATTTTTATACAATTTTGCAAGGGGTTTGGTTTTATGGTATTGCATATTGCATAAAGATTCATTCATCCAATTTTCAAAGATTTTCGCTTATTTTTAATGTTACTGATGTTCATCCTTAAATAAGATTTTAGAAGTACCTAATGGGATTCATTGTGCTTGTTCGAAGAAAGAATTAGAAACCACGCGAATTTCCTAATAGCGAGACATAATGAATGATTATATAACAATTCCGAACGCTAGATCATTATTCACAGAAGCATGAGACGTTAATACTGTCAATTGCATGTTCCACGAATTAATAATTCACAGTCGCACTTATCCTCGTAAATTACTATTATCGCGTAACGAATGTTTTTGCGGAACATTATACACCATGAAAACCTGGGGTTATATAATTGCAATTCATTAAATCCATTGTTTGAAAGCGATAAATTTTCACGCTTCGTACGTCTTATTAAATCCTGAAATGTATGAATCTCTCGTATACGCGGATATCAAAAGGATTACACAAATATTTAGCCAACGATCCTTTCTGTTGATTCATTCGAAATCCTTCTGATGAAGTATCACCGGCAATTCTGCACGGTCTCATTGTTTCGAGGCGTTAAATCATAAATTTCAACGGTCCGGGCGCAAACTGGGAAGGCGTAATGCACCGACGAAAGTGCTTTCTAATTACCTGCGAGTTACGCAACGGGGAAAATTCGCGCGAAACCAGAGAATAGGAAGGCGCTTGAATGGCCATGGCCGACCGTGGGACTTTACGATGGTGTCCCCCGCTTTACGATCCACCGAAAACCAACTCCACGAAATCCAAGGGGTAATTTACAGCCGGCCGAAATTCGTCTTGTCCAACGCCGCCTTGAGAAAACGGTTCGAAGTATAAAAAGGAGGGTGCTTTTCTTCGAAACGGAGCTCGACTATGTAATAGTATTATCTGTGGGTTTAAAAACTCATTTTCCACCGATTGCGGGTTTCCTTTTTTTGTTGGATATCTCTCGTGATACAGATTACAATTAATTTTGTAATTATATGGGGAGTTTATTGATCTCAATGGAAACTTTTTGTGCTTTTGCTGTGGTAAGGGAAATTTCACATTCTTCTTCACAAAAGTGGAAATGGACGGTAGTAATTTTAAATTGAACAATTTGGTTTGCTTTATAGTCTTTCTTGAATCGTCTGGCAAAATGTTGGGGAAATATGTACGAACAGATGGAAAATTATTTTTTCCCTTTTCAACGTGATTGGAGTATGATAAGTAGTTTAGAGTAGGCCACTTGAATCGACGAATTTGAAGAAGTGTTACCTTCTGCTCTAATATAATCCCTTACTAAGTAGACTTCGATAATTCCAAACTTAAGGGAGTATATAGGTATTTCGGGGTCAAACAATCGTTTTTTTCTCGTTTTTTTTGTGGTAGCCACAAATCTTAGAAGTATTTTGAAAAAGATTTCGTTGAAAAATTCGAAAAATTGCGAGAGTTACAGCGTAAAAACGTTTCCCAAGACGGTGAACATTGTAACTCGGGAACGGATCGATATTTTTTGTTGAAATTTTAACTGAACCTACAAAACACTTGTCTCCACAATGTGGAACTCGCTCACTAAGATCGTATAACTTTAACAACATTTAAGACAACATTCATCACAGAATTACTTGAGTAAAATCCTTCGAAGTTGATATTTGTTGTATAACTCCGTGAATTTTTATTAAAATTTATCGACATTGTTCCATATTGTAGATTTTGAGTTAAAGAACACTCAAATACAGCGATTTTGTTTTTAGATGAGTCGGTCAATCGGAATCGTGTCACCACATGGAGGCGCGCATTACGCAAGCACTCACTTTGGCGTCTTGTATATTAATTAATTTTTAATATTTTGTAAACATTCTTATTTGAAAATACGTCTTATATCTCTATGAAAGAACTGTTAAAAGAGCAAATGGTTTAAGTTATTATTGGCTCTACAATCTAGTCCAGAAGCAACCGCTGATTTTAGCTGTCTAATACCCATGTACCCCATTAACGCAAAAAACACAGAACAATCGAATATTCCAAATTTGATATTTTACACTCTTTCTTCAATTCAGACAATCTCCATCAGTTTTCGAAGAAAAATTCAAGTTCCAGCAACCAGTTAACTAACAATAAGTCATAAACATCTTGCTGCAATCATAGCATCAACATTGCCAGCCTTTTGGAGATTTGAATGCCACAGCAGCACGCGAGCACAGAAGAACAGAATAAACATTAGAGCCATGGAACGAAGCAAAGGTGACGAAAAGGATTCTTCTAACTGATTATTATTTCAACATTCCTCCACGAGGGATGGAATGTAATTTTCATTGGATGGGCGAAGGAATTTTTCAATTCACCTGGACGACCGTTTGTAGTAGGTGGACGCGATCCCCGAAGAATGCAATCAGCGAGTAGTTAAGAAGAATAATAGGAGCCATTTTTTATTCGTCAGCACATCGGGGGCGACGGAGATGAGCTGACAAAGTGAGAAATGCCCGGGTGAGGAGGTCAAACGGGCTTCACCTACCGACTACCGGACACCGAACATGCTCATATACATCCGATTCGTCCACTTCGCTACACAGACGGACGTTTAATGGCACGGGCGAGTACCATTCCCCGTGATTTATCGCCCTTATACGTTTCACCGGCTATCGTAAATAATTTTTCGCGATATTTCAAAATTATTTTACCCGCCGCGAGGCATCGGGCCCCGCTCGAGGAGATACTCAAGCTTGCACTTTGTGTGGCGGTGGGCTCGACACTTGAACCAACGGGTACGGGGAGGAAATCGATTAAGGAAATTGGTAAAGGATTTCGGACAGAGCTGTTATGAAGAAGAATGTTGCGTGGAATGAATGTTTGTGTTTGGTCGTGTGTGATACAGATATTTTTAATGTAAGAAGGTAACGCTAAGTGTGGTGGTTAGATATGGGGCGGAAGAAATGTTGCGTTTGTTGGTATGTAGCTTTTGACAATTGAGTTCTCTTTATAGACTTGGTTCTAATGATAGTCGAGGATAATTTCTTAATTTTTCGTTAATTCTGCTGTTATCTGTTTCAGATTTTTTGGAGGAGCATTGGCATATTAATAGGAGACTTGAAGAATATAGGTACCTAAGTATCTTTTTATGAGTATAGTGAGTGAAAATTGAAACTTTGATAAGTTTTTTCTGAAGAATGTATGTCAGTAATTTAATACAGATGATAATTTATCAGAAACTTATCACATTTTTTTAAACAGAGACCACGTGAGTGGGTAAACGCTTCTACATAGTAGTATATATTAATAAAAAATATATAAAAAAATTTATGTTAAACGATTTTATTAAAAATGCACTAAAAAGTAAAAAATAATTCTTTTCTTATACTACAATTTCGATTGTATTTTTTCACTTTAAATGAAATCGTGGAGCAGGATATGTCATAACAGAATATGAATCAATTTAATACAGAATCAAGCGTCGAAATGAATTTGTTGTGACATATCCTGCTCCACGATTTTATTTAAAGTGAAAAAATACCATCGAAATTGTAGTATAAGAAAAGAATTATTTTTTATTTTTTAGGGCATTTTTAATAAAATCGTTTAGCATAAAATTGTTTTTATGAATTTTTTATTTTCTAGTTTTTAGTGTTTGTTTTCACATCTCACAGCTCAGAATTTTTTACAAATATCTTTTATTGCTCTATAGTTTAATTTCAAATCGCGATGCGACTAGCGTCCCGAACGCAGCGGCTTTCTGTCGTTTTCGTAAAGAACGCGTGTGGCTAATTTTAAATCGTTTGAATTTGTTGTTATGGGTTATATTTATTGAAGACTGTGTAATATTTCCACCCGCTCGAAGCTAATTTTTTTTTAAATATTGTATTGTCATCCAAACTACGCACGCCTGAAAAGTTTCAAGACAATTGGATAGTTGGAAGTGGGTTAAATTTGAGTTGCCAGATTTGAACTATACATACATACAAACATACAGAGGATCGAAGCTGAATAAAATCGTTTAAAAATGGTCAAAGATTTTTATTTTTATCTGTAGCGATTCTACTTGTAAGTATAATTTCTGGATGATTATTAAATTATTGTAAAAATGAGCTGGTAGTAAAAGAATTTATTGCCTAAAGTAGAAAAGGTATTTTTAATAAAAATTTAAAAAATACTAAGAGACACATACTGCACATTCCTTGCAGTAAGGTACTTGTGCAGATTTACTGCTTATTTATGCCCTTGTCCATTTTAATTGAACATTCGATCAATTCATCTAACACTTTACTGAGCATAGAAAATTCTGGAGTACTGACAATTGTGATACCATTCGATGAAAATCTTCCTGACATCCGACGGTAAAGTATTCAAAGGAAAAGGTACCTAATGCAATTACTTTCTGTGTATTTATTAATTATTACGCATGACAATTATGAACGCAATGGGTACTTTAAATATTCCATTTAATATATCGCAGCACTTAACATTCAATCAATGTATTATCAAGCGTGAAATGTTATAACGTGGTACTATTTGACAAGAGACTTTCTGATATCCGACGACAGAGCGTCACACAGTTCAAGAACATTTGCACATTAATTTCAGAATTTAAATTAACCTCTCAGCGCGTTGCGCACGAGGATCACAAACACGGCGGGTAATTCAAACACTTCGTTTAAATGCGCTCAAACGTTTGATATTTAATCAACATAGGTACCATAGGTACATAGGTTACATAGAGTACAAAGTGTTATGACGTTCTGAAAATTGCGATGGCATTACATAGGAGGCTTTCTGACGTCCGACCACGAAGCATTGACGACTTGGAAACTTGAACGTAACTTCCATCGTACGCAAACAAATACACCTGTACACACATTCGCGTATCTTGCGCGTCCGCGGAGGCGAGCTCTCTTTGTTTGCATATAATCAAGTATTTTTCGTTGATCGATTGTCAATGAAGCGTACCAGAGTTGTGGTTAAATATAGCCAGTTCTTGGTCGACTCTTCAAATTTCGGAAACGAAAAAAGAATTGTGAATACGTTGTTTGTATTAGCAACGCACTGTCAGAAGTTAAGCTGAATTTTTATATTGTAATATAACGAGGTGAAAAGGGACAAAGTATTGTTTATTTGTTACGAATTTTGTGGAGGTGTAAGGCTGACAATTTAGTCCAATTTAGAAGTATAAAGGAATTTATGCAGCAGAGTAAATTATTTTTTGAATGAAAAAATTATTCTTCTAATGTTACTACGTCATAGGAATGTCGAATGAAGAAAGATCTCTGTAAAATTTATTTGAAGATTGTGGTGCATATGTTGGTTTCTATTGTAATGGATGTTTGAGCCTAGCTATTAATTACTATAAATTGCAATAGGGGGAGTGCTTGTTGCGAATAAAAATATAAGAAACATCGGAAATAAACTTCTTCAGAGTTGTGTTGCGTTGATGCATAATAACAGAAGAAAATCCATTCGTTCTATTAATATTATTCTTTCTTAAATAATGTACATATTCATTGTGGCGCAATTTGTAGTTTCTTCTATCAAAAGGGGTATTTGCAGAACAAATCTATGACTTCTAAATATACCCACAGAAAACATAATTCCCCGTGCTGTTTCTCAACATAACACATACTAATTTGAAGTGTTACAGATAATTCAGAAAAAAATCCAACAAATCCAATGAACCGTGCAATGTAGCAGCGCTATTCTACCCAAAGCTTTCATTTACCAAGGAATGCCTCTGCGCAAGTCAGCAACAGTGGCAGTGAACTATAATCCGCGAACACCATCACTATCTAATCGAAACGTATGCATTAAACCACCCTTTAACGTCTCATCACCTCACAGTCAAAACTTCCAAACTGAATCCCCAAACTGTTATTCGAAACCCAAAGAACCATCGACCAACCACCTCATCCCCAATAATATACGGAACATCTCCACTTCGAAGACCCCAACTCTCAGCAACCCCGTAACACCAAGCAGCCCGCGGAACTAACCTTCATGTTGTGATCACCCCGTTCGTGGATCCTCCGAGTCACGAACTGTCCATCCCTCGTTCCATAATTAACCAACAGGTCCAAACGGAGTCCGCGGGTGTCACAAACGTGTCCCAGGCCCGCCAAGTCCCGTTCACAACACCGTGGTCCCGGAAACTCTCGAGAACTCGCGCCTAGGAGAGGTTTGCGACCGGCGCGTCAACGTCTACGTTGCTACTGACGCGGTAAAACCGGCAGGGGCCATAAAAAAACTATGGACGATCGGATGGAATAGATCGAAAAGGATCACAGACGGTACCCTGTCCCGATCCGTGGCCCGGGGAAGACTGGCATCCTCGTTTCTGCCCCTTCCACGCGCCACAATCGCCGCTTGGTCCACGCGCGCACACAGCCAGCTCGTTTCAGTTCAGGGTAGCCCAGCGCGCGCTCGTCGCTCGCTTGCGGACGGCTGGAGAGTGTACGTGCACGGTTGCGCGCGTGTTAGAGCTGGTGGAAACAGCGCTGGAGGGGAATAGTGTTGCGTGACTCGAGTCGACGGGGTCGTTCGTGTCGAGGGGGTGGCGGTGGAACGATGGTTTTCAGGACGAAGACCCCTGGAACAGAGACCAAGCTCCGCCTACGGGAGCACGCCCATGTTCCCTGCTCATACACCACGAAACTTGGCACTATCGCGAAGCTGCTCGAGTGGAGGGAGCCAGCTTCCCTCAAGCGAATCAAACCCGAATGGAATTTCCGCGGAGATTCGAGCGCGCTCTTCTTCCTACCCGCGAACGAGCACTCTCTTCCGTTTCCATTTTTCTGCTGGCCCCCGTCTTGGGACTTTCCTCGCGTTCTGCTCTCTTGGGCGCTGATGTTAAAGCAAGCTTCTTTGTCTCTTTTTCTTTTTCGGAGTCTACAGCTTTGGTCTCCTTGCTTATTTCAGGTTTCTGTTCCGTGTCAATTTTCCTCTCCTTTCGGTTGCACTTTCAATCGCTTTTGGGTTGTTCTTCTCGATTTTGGGAATTACTTTTCATATATTCTTGGAATACTTTTGTACGTTACTGTGTTTTAGTACAGTAGAGACTTCACCCTCTTCAGTTTTTGGAGTAGCATCTTCGTTTGGTTCATTCAAACTCAGACTAAAAATCTTTAGATATTGATTGTAATATTGCTACCTATTGGTGGAATTATTAGCCTTTTATCATATACAAATGTTGTTTTAGAGGCACGAGAATCACTGTTCTCAACTAATAGATACGTATTCACTTTTGTTGGCGGAACCAATATACCTGCGTAAAAATTCTCTAGGATCTCGATTAAATTTAGCTGATATTATAGCATACGTGACTCGAACACTTGCAAAATCGACTAAACAACGTCAAACACGGCGTCTCTAATTAAACATCGTCAAAACCTTCCGAGAAACTCCATGTTGGCAAATATTTGAGCAACTCGTTTCGCGTGCGAGTGACTTTCGCGTCTCAGGCAAATATTTAGAGCATCGTATGGCCATTTTACGTCTACCTCGATTATCGATCAAAATGAAAATCGTCGCAGAGCACATTCTAACTGAGAACACGTCCCCCAAAGCGGCGCTCGAAGATGCGTGCTTAATCGATGATTCCTTCAGCGTCGCCAAACAGGAACGTGCGCGTGTGACAATCAGGTGATCGTACACCTAACAAAACGATCGATCACCCGATCGCGCACTTCTGGTTTCCTTCGAATCGATCGCCGATAAGGAAAAGAGATACACGTAATCGAAGGCGCACGGCGAATAGTCACGTATCGTGTGAATTGCGGGCGTGCGAATTGCGTCAGAAAGGAATAACAATACTTCTCCTCTTGGCGTTGTTTTACTATAACGAATATCGGAGGAAGCAAACAATAACGAGTTGTGGGATAAGGATTCGATGTAACGATCCGAGTTTAGTTTTTCTGCTTCTGTGTGGATCTACAGGATGACTCAAAGTAGGCGTCGAAGAATTTGGAGGCATGTAGTTCATACACCGCAAAGTTCATAAAAGTGGTCAACGTAAATCCTACGATGAACTTTAATGGAGATAAGGTACTACGAGTTTCCAACTTCTTCAACCACTTTTTAGATCCCTCTGTACACCCTGTGGATCGAGAAGTTGCATTCGATTCGATGATCACTAGGGTAAAGAACCATTTACTGTCACCTTAAGCTGTTTTACTTCAAATAACGAATAAGTCTTGTGAAATGATACGTAAAAAAATTAGCATACAGTTGAAACTGTTATTTATATGATACAAAAACCAGGACTTCATTTTTTCTTCGTTAATTTGGAAAAAACGATCAAAATTTTTAAGCGGATATTAGGAGAGTGAAAACGATGACTTTCTTTCTAGCGAAAAAGAAAACAAGGCGTTAAAGGAAATGGTGTAATTGTAATGTTTAAGTTGTTAACATAACAAAATATAATGTTTTAAATAATATAAGCATCACAGAAAATAATATAGATCCGAATTCAACGATTCATTAAGTCTTTTTATTTATTAATTGGGTGACAGTGATTGGTACAAGCGTTTCAAGCATTTTGGTGTTACTGCTATAGCAGTAGTTGCTCATGTACATGAGACGGCATATCCTTAAAATGAAATAAACATTATTAGGTTAGCTGGCAGTAATTGGGGTGTCGGTAATTCAGTCAAATACATTCTAAGGGTGTCAGTAATAGATCCCGAAATATCTTTTTAAAATTGATGAATTTATGCATAAAAATCGAAGTTTTAAGATCCACTTTTAGTATATACTTTTAGTCTATAAGATGATGTCAGAGTCAACGCTTAAAGTATCAGTAATTGGGTCCTTTACACTATTTAAATCAAATATTTTCAGTGATGTATCAATTACTCAGCTACGGCTATTCGTCCTCTTTATATTAGGGATACGTTAACGTAGGTGGAACTTTTAGTATTATAAAAAGTTAAATAAAAATCATCCGTAAGGATATCTGTTACTCAATATTCATCACCCACGGAATAGTACAGAAAATCAGAGCGTTGGAGCGGAGCTCGGAGCTGGAGCGCGGAGCAATTCAGGAATGGGGTTTTGTCCGGAGCACGGAAAACTTTTACCGCTTCACTGCTCCGGATTTTTTTTATTATTATTTGAATTTTATTCTTTTTATAAAAGTAGATGAATTTTTTCAAATACCAATTCTCAATTTTTCATCATGGAAAAAATATTATATTGTAGGACCGCGGAGCCCGGTGCTAACACGGGCGCGCGGCGAAAAGGCAAACAAAAAGAAACTAAAAACTTCGAAATTGATCGCCGGCGTTACCATGTGCAGTACTTGCTCCAGCTCCGCTCCAAGTTCCGAGTAAAGCGGGGAATCCACCGGGAAACTAAGCTGAGCTATGCGATGCTATACTATGCCATGCTACGTTTTAAAAAAATTAGCTTCAATAGATTCTTGTAGAACCGTTTCCACCGAAAATTAAGTTAAAATATATCATAGCATAGCATAACTTAGCTTAGCTTAGCTTACCTTTCTGGTGGATTCCCAGCTTTACTCGGAGCTTGGGAGCTGAGCTTGAGCAAGTATTTGGTGTCGGAAGCGGAGCAGGAGCGGAGTAATTTAAAAATTGGTCTGCTCCAATCCCCTGCAAGAAACACTAGTTACAGCAAAGCTAACAAATCATTCAAAATCAATTCTTCAAACAGTACCAGTTCAAAAGAGCAACAAACACAAATATCCCTTCGTACAGCTCAAAATCCAAACTCCCATTTCCCTCGCTTAAGAAAACCTCAAAAATCCTTAACCCAGACTCCAAGAAGCGGGACAAAAAAAATAGGCCACGGCCAAGAATTTGGAACCGATTGAAGGACGATCGAAAACGCTGCGTCTCCGCAAGGTCATGGGATGGGGCTCGGTTGACCGTTTAGTTACGGGTTACCCCTAGACAGACACCATCCCCTTGCAGCATATTTACGCGTGGATATATATTTTATATTCCCGTCGTTTCCTTTTTATTTTCGATGAGTTTGGGTTCTCGAGGGGGTTCGAGCACCTGTTTGTATTTCTGCTGCGCCGACACATAAATCATCCTGGAATGGACTAACGCCTTTTATCACTGCTATCCCTCTCCCCGGCTGTATCTCTCTCTATCAAAGCGGTCGCGCGAGCGTGTGTGCGTGCCGGGGCCCTAAGTATACATTCACAGAACCGCAGTCGAGCGGCCCGTATACGCCCACGCCTAAGATGAATATGAATTTTTCGTTTCGGGGCCCAGGGAAACTGTCAAACGGGTTTCGGCCCTATCCCCACCCCCTGCCGCCGCAGCCTCGCTCGTTTTATTGCCACCACGGGGACCGTGCGCGTGTGCACGCATCCGTGAAATCCAGTGTTTCTTGAATTATGCCCCGCCAGGGCAGAAAAAGGGATCGACGAAAAAGGGGGCCACTATTTTCGGATTAGACCGGCAAAGTGGACGCGTGAAAATGGTCGGACGTCTGGGCGACTGGACTTTCGTTTTTCTACCTGTTTGCCTGCGGCCAGCGATCGATAAAGGTCCGCTGATGCATTCGCGACTGATAACCTGGCGCTACGGGTGCAACATGGATTCGGATGAAGGAATTATTGGGACAGCTACTGCTCAGTTCTCCGAGGTTCGTTGTTCTGTATGGTGAGTAAGGTAACGTGAATAATTTTGAATAGGAAACAGGAGCAAATATTTTCGATTAAATCTAGTCTGTAGAGTTTCCTGCGAAATTAGTGTTAGAAGGTATCCAAAATGCAGATACAAGTACCTTCGAGGAACTTCTACAATGGAATGCTCCGTTCCTTTATTTTGGGGAATTTTCCAATAACAATAAGCCACCCTAAAAGCGTCTCGATTGCTCGCCAGTTTCTTAACGACGATATTTAAATCGGTCCACGGATTCCCTTTTGAATATGAAACACACAGCAGGTGTCCCAGCTTTCCTTTTCTGCTCCGAATTGCACTTCACACCCGAGAAAATTTCTATCATTTCCACCGCCGAATGCAAGGGTTCCGTTGAAGAGGAGCCACGGTTTTCTTTGATTCTCAGGGAGATCTGAAGTCAAAGAATAAGCCACGATTTCATGAATGACTACTGAGAAGGAGAGAATTTTCTCATCGATTGAAAGTGCTACAGAAGGGAAGCCACCTTTGCCTACCGAAGGGTGCCTTTTTGAAGATGCTTCGATAAAGAAGACTAATGATACTTTTCTCGTTTCTCGAGAAGTTCCATTCTGTGGGAGGGTCTACACCTTCTGGGTTCCCTTCAATGCCTGTATTAAAGTAGGAAATTTTTGATGAAGCTACCAAATTGAATGACACTAAATAAAATTTAGAAACTCATGATGCCCCAATGCATGAATCTTCTATTCTCTGTTTTAGGTAAAAAAGTTAATCCCATCAGTATCAATAATTTCAACGTTTCATAGTCTCCTAAGTATCCTCTCCACCACCCCCACTCCTCTCTCCACTCAACAGCCTTTCAAAATCCCTACAAATCTAACTTCCCACAGCCACTTTCTTCCCTCTTCCCTCCCGTTTCATCGGGACCAACGCGCGACTTCGAAGGTACTCCGTGCGCCGGAAGAGTTGACACCCGCGCTAGCATTCGAAGAAAAGGAGAATCGATCCGACCGATTTGTCGCGGCGGTATCTGCGGCGCCGCGGCCGCGGTACCATTTTCGAGACAAATGCGCGTGGTACGTTCTCGATGCAGCCTATTTATTAAGATCATCGTAGGAGCGCGTGCAGAGGCCAGCGGGCACACGCGTGCACCCATGACACCGTTCGGAGCGAGTGTATGGGTGCGGTGGACGCGTTTACGCCGCCACAAACGAGACACCGGGGACCTAGAGGGTCCTGCGATCGGCAGGGAACGGGCCATTAGTAACGCTTACCCGGCATAAAGCGAGAAAAATGGCGGTCGAATTATTCCACTGGCGGGGCCGGAGGTGGACAAAGGTCCTACCTCACGAGGACACGCGGAGGATCCTCGAAAAAGGAGCCACGGGGTTCCACGGTGCCGATCCTGCCGAAGGAGATGACCCTGCCGCAGGCTCCTCCGACGCTCCACCGATGGCATTAATCGATACCATCGGGGATCTTGTTCGCGATCGATGTCCCTTTCCTCTGGGGGTGTGCACGCACACATATTGCGCGCTGCTCGGCCGATTCTCGCCCCGTCGGGCGCCATATGTACTCGGTTTTGTTCCTCTGTCTTCGGGGGAGCGGGGCTTTTATTGCTGGTGCGGGATGGTTTGAAGCTGTACGAATTAGTAGGGAGATTGGAGGGCTGGAACGAAGGTGTGAAGACACTTTAGAAATTTGTGGTTGCAAGGTTAGTTTGTGTAGGCCAGTGTAGGCAAAGGAATGTACCTACCTATTGGGGCAGGGGGAAACTTGATGAAGTTTAAATCGAAGGAAAGTGCTTTTATTAGTTTCTGTTTCAGAATATTGTATGTATAATTGACCGATCAAACGAGTCCGCCGGAGGGACTGTAATTAGGGTAAATCTGGGAGACGCGGCCGGGCCGGAGAGTTGGTCGAGTCGCTATATTTTAGACTCTATAAGTAAAAACGCGTTAAAGTGCAGACCAATTACTTCTCTAGATGCCAAACAATTGAATGAATAGCGTCACTTCGGTTCCTTCCGTGGTTTTCTAGATTTACATTTTACAGGCTATAAAAGGTAAACTGAGGTTACATTTAATCCCTTTTGTCAAACAACGGTCTACAGAATCGTATTTAAAATATACTTCTAAGTTTATTTTCGTTTAATGTTTGGGAATAATAAGATAGTAGAGATATTGACAATGCAGCCAAAGTATTTAGCCATATTAACTCTTCCTCTCAAAAATAACGAGAAGACCATCTCTCGCTTCAGAAAGGATTTTTTATTTTTATTTATGTTTTTATTTTTTATCATTATTTTATTACTATTATTGCTTCTTTATTTTATTTATTCACGTTTGTATTCATTTGCCTTGCTAATCACTAGTAGGTAGGTCGCTTTATCTTTGATGTGTTCCTTACTTGTTTAGCGTAAACAAATTAAATATCAATGAATCTGTAGTTGTATTCACTCATAAATAATTTTGCTTTCTTCTTTGTTATTTTTCCTTGAATAATTATGTGAGTGGTCTCTGCCAACGACGAAAACCATTTCTTCCTCCATCTCAGGAGAGGTGGTCAGATGTCATGACTTCAGTTTTCAACCCTATTTACAGTAAATATTGTCTTAAAGCAAATATCGACCAGTTTTTCTGAATCAGTATAAAATTCTGAACACATTATGTTTGTTCTGATAAAATAAGTAATATCTGTATTCGTTTTAATAGCCATTTTATATTAGGTCGACCGCGTCTCCCGGATTTACCCTATATGAAGCATCTAATTCGAAAATAATTACTTGTAGAACTGTCAAGTACGTACGCGGAAAAATACACAACGTTTAAAGTTTAAATAAAACAATACTTCTTACTCATATTGTTCTGTTGTGCGAAAGATTATACACGTTTAGAATTTTACGCGATTATTTATTGCTTATTAAAGGAATTTAAGCAGATGGGAAAGTCGAAGAAAAGAGATCTTTCTCGCTCGCGGTTAAGGTAACGTGAAAGAGAATCTAGCAAAACGTCAAAAAAATTAAAAACTATGCAAGAACGGCTAAATAACCTAACAAAGGGTTGGATGGAATTTATTGTTTTAATTTTAAAACGGAGGAAAGTGCTTTTATTAAGCAGTTTCTGTTTCAGAATATTGTATGTATAATTTGCAGTTGTAAGCTATAAGTACCTACACGATGTAATTATAAGGGCTGTATTGGGCACAACGCGAATTACAATCTGCTAGAAAAAGCAAAGTGGAATACAGATTATGGTGTAAAAGGCGGGAATACGCTCACTGTCGATCTTTAAACGTAAGTGTTCATTGGTCTTCGAAAACAATAAAAATAGCATATTGTAAATAGGATATAAGTCTTTAAATGGCACCTATAGTTTTGTCAGTCATAAATATGAAATAAAATTCACTTCTTAGGCTCATGAAAATACACTGCTGAACAAAATTAAAGGATTACTATAATTTTCCGAAAATTTTGATCATTTTCAAATGTCTGTATCTCCACGAAAAATGATCGCAAAAAATATTTAAAAAAGAAGCATTTTAACGCTTGAAGTTTCTAGTTTTTTAATCAAGGACTCAATTTTTTTCATTCATTATGATACTATTTCATCGAGACGAAGCACAGAAAATGAAATTTCAAAAATTTCAGTTCATTTTTGAACGTATGTATACGGGCCAAATTTTTTTTCAAGTAAATCCAATAGAGGGTTCTTGTAGAGCATACATTTCTCTTTAATATGGAGTTTCATTGTTTCGTTGTATGATTTTTATAGACTGGATTATTCGCGATCAAAGCAAAAAAGGTACTTTTCACTTTTGATGCCTATTACTTGCGAACGAATGATCGTAGAAAAAATTCTCATAGTGTTTTGGAAAGCTAAAAAATTTTCCTTTCAGAGCTCTTACTTGCCAATTTAATGAGATTTTTTCATCGTATAAAATCCATTTTAAAATAACCCCCAAAATTGCATTTTTGCAATTTTTTGCAAAACATGATGACACTTCAATGAAAATCATGAAATCATTCGTTTTCTTTAAAAAAAGTGGTTGAATTCTTGATTCAAAAACGAGAAACTTCAAGCGTTAAAATGATATTAAAAATAATAAAATAAAAATAAAATAATAAAAATAAAAATAAATATTTTTCGCGGAGACACAGATACTTGAAAATGATCAAAATTTTCAGCAAATTTTGTAATCCTTTAATTTTGTCCCTTAGTGCACTATACAGGACGCATCCGCGATAACAGCCGTTAAAATGATATAAATAGCAGATAGTAATGAAGCGTAACCAACAATTTCTCACAAATTCAATATCCTAAAGTTATTACCAGTCTCATTATCCCAAACCACCACATTGTTAATTAATAACGTGAAACTACAGTAAAAGCACCACGTGCTAAGAGCCGTATGCACACAAATGCATTATCCAAATACACGCATACTCGAACGTACCCATGATGCCTATGGGAACACTTGGAAATCGTGTGAAATGTAAAACTTATAATAGCTTGACCCACAATGGATGTTTTCCCTCCGAGTGTTCCGAGTTCTTTCATCGAGCATTTAACACGCTCGAGGTGGTCGCCGACTCGCGGTTTCTCTCCAAACATTTCCCAAAGAATTTCCCAGAGTTCACGCGGCATTATCATGATAAAAGTGGTCCACGGACCTGTTCGCATTCGAAGCCAGCTCGGACGGACTTTTGTGGGTGCCAGGGCCCATTGTCCACCAGCCCCCGATACTCCATAAAAGAATACGAATTCGAGAAAGCAGTCCTGACATGTCACTCTCTGTTAACCGCCCGCTGCGCAAACATGCGAACCACGTAGAAATCCGACGACATGGCAGCCTTCGAGTTAACCAGCCCGCTTTCTTGACATTAAAAACGCTGATAAACCTGGCCTCGACCCAATAACGCTCCCTAGAAATTCGGAGCCCTCGCTACTTCGTGTTCAGTCAGCTGTGAATGAAGCGACACGTCAAACTCTTATCGTGCTTCGTAAAAAATGACGTCAAAACAGGGTGAATGACGTCAAAGGTTGATAGTATTCGCGATGACATGATAGTGCAGCTTCAGTCAATATTTAAATTTGATGAATTGGCAAACCTTAAGTAATTCGATTTAATCTATTTTTTGGAGTGGAGATGTTGTTCGGTACGTAAGTACTTTTGGGTATGTAAAAGTAAATGTGCAATTGGTTGAAATACAATAATGTGTGTGACGATTTATCTTGAGGATTTAAATATTTTAATACTTTATTTCAAAGTGACGTTTCTGCTGACATGTTAGAAGTAGGGATTGCAAACCGGTAAATCGGTAAATCGGTTTGAAGTTTTTTTTCACTGATAACGTAGTAGATATCGACGGAATCATGCGCTACATATGTGCGCTACATTGTTATACATACAATTTTTACCGGTAATTCGCCACATTTTTACCGGTATTTCGATAAATTACATAATTTCTCGATATTTACCGGTAAATCGCATCGTATGTACAGCAATGTAGCGCATATAGGGTAAATCCGGGAGACGCGATCGACATAATATAAAATGGCTATTAAAACTAATACAGGTATTACTTATTTTATCAGAACAAACCTAATATGTTCAGAATGTAATGCTGATTCAGAAAAACTGGTCGATATTTGCTTTAAGACAATATTTACTGTAAATCGGGTTGAAAACTGAAGTCATGACATCTGACCACCTCTCCCGAGGTGCCGGGAGAAATGGTTTTCGTCGTTGGCAGAGACCACTCACATAATTATTCATGGAAAAATAACAATGAAGGAAGCAAAATTATTTATGAGTGAATACAACTACATATTCATTGATATTTAATTTGTTTACGCTAAACAAGTAAGGAACACATCAAAGATAAAGCGAACTACCTAACGGCAATTAGCAAGGCAAATGAATACAAAAGTGATTGAATAAAATAAATAAACAATAATAATAATAAAATAATGATAAAAAATAAAAATATAAATAAAAATAATAAAAAAATCATAACTCGACCATCTCTCCTTTCTGTAGCGAGAGACGGTCTTCTCGTTAGTTTTGAGAGGAAGAGTTAATATGGATAAATACTTTGGCTGCATTGTCCCTCAATATCTCTACTATCTTATTATTCCCAAACATTAAACGAAAATAAACTTAGAAATATATTTTAAATACGATTCTGTACACCGTTATTTGACAAAAGAGGTTAAATGTAACCTCAGTTTACCTTTTATAGCCTGTAAATCTAGAAAACCACAGAAGGAACCGAAGTGACGCTATTCATTCAATTGTTTGGCTTCTAGAGAAGTAATTGGTCTGCTTTTTTAACGCGTTTTTACGTATGGTAAAAGTCCCCATTTCTACTCATGTACCGATTTCTACTCATTTTCTATTTTTCTTATTATTATAAGTGTTACATTTGGACTATAGTAGTAACAAAATAATTCCTAATTATTTAAACATTTACGCGAGTTTTGCACGAGCTTGGGGTTGAACACAGTGCAGTATAAACAACGAAAAACTTTTAAAACGATAGACCCACGGTTTTTCGATCGTGTTCTAGCTGTTTGTGCCAAATAACAGCGACATTATTGGTATTCGATAATTGGGCAGAAAATAGTCTTTGCAGTGAAAGTTCTTATTTAGTAACAAAAACAGATACCGTATTGTGCTCTGGATTTAGAGTTTTTTACTATTTTCAATTTTTTTTAAGTAGAAAACAGGTGAGTAGGTTTAGGGTCAAGTGAACCACCGTCATATCCGCATTTCTACTCACCACACTTTTAGTAACATAACCTCACAATTCAATGTACGCTGTAACCTCTATTTCTATTCGAAGGCATTTTATCTTTTATTTATCATTATTTTATGCTTTACTATTGTGTTAGAAACCCTCCCCATACAAGATGTAACTAATTTTAACCTGAAAAGGCAACATATTATGTGAGTAGAAATTGGTACAAATGGTGAGTAGAAATACGTACATCGCTATTTTTTCGTGAGCAGAAATACGAACATTTAGAACATTGTATTTAATTACAAATTACTAATAGTTAAACATCGTAAAATATCTTTCTAAAATAGTTTTTGAATTGATTGATTTATTATTCAAGAATTAATCAATTACTCTTCAAATTTTGATCACAAACAAATTTTTTACTCTTTCTTTATGACGAGTAACCTCTTAAATGAGTAGAAATTGGGACATTCACCTTATAGAGTCTGAAATATAGCGACTCGACCAACTCTCCGGCCCGACCGCGTCTCCCAGATTTACCCTATGTAGCGCATAATTCCGTCGATATCTACTACGTTATCAGTGAAAAAAAACTTCAAACCGATTTACGGATTTACCGGTTTGCAATCCCTAGTTAGAAGTCTCTAAATTCCTGTTATGAAATAGTACAATCATTTCTGAAGCAATGAGTTCCTTGGAGCCCTTTCAATTTATCTTTCTGGTGCTGGGCTCAACAAACACAAAACCAAAACTCGCTCATCGCAGCCTAATACAGTAGTAGTTAATTAAAGCAACTAAGCAAAACACCATTCCCTTGGAACAGTGACACACAAAAACCCTTGAAGCTTCCTCCACTACACATTATAATTTCCACGCAACAAGGTACCTACTACCTTCCCCCGAAACGCCGAGAACCACCCCGAACACAGATTACACAAGGTAAATATCCGTCGATATTCCGCAGGTTCATTAGCCAGATATATCGTCATCCTTCGTTAGCAGTCGACAATCCGTGCCTGGCTGCTGGTACCCGAGGAATTGCCTTGCAGCCAGAAATTTCGCGAGATATTTATGCACAAGTATACACGCCTGCAACGTCTACGGATGCGTGTATAGTCCTGTAATTTTCGGATTTCCACTTTCCACCGTTCTCGAGGAGGGCGGAAGGGGGTGTGCGCGGCAGCGACGATACGAAAGCCACCACCCCCTCCTCGGCGGGTCCTCTCATCCGCCGTCTACGCCGCGCGCTCTCAGCTTCCTGCTCTGTGATCTCAGCCCCGTCTGAGTTTCATCCCTCTTCAAGTTAGCTAACAGCAGGATCCTGCACAATGTAGTCGTGATTGCAAATCCGCTCGTTATCATCAAAACTGCGCCCGACCTAACGAAACCCACCCCCTCGTCGCGCGCAATCCTCCTCCACGCCTCTCTCCCCCGTCCCTTCGTTTTCACTTCTGCGCCCTGTATCGCCCTGCCTGTCGCACCTTTGACGCGACAAAGTGAATACTTTCAGACAGTAAAGAGGTTGCCCGCTCTCGCGAGATTTTTCCTCCGCGAGGGAAGTTCAGAAGTCCCAACCACCCTCCGACGCTCGCTAATTCAATCGGCGACAGCGGAGGACCGAGGACGTTCAAACTTTCTGCTCGACCTGCTTGATTCACTGGGGGTGTAATACGAAATTCAAATCTGTCGGGACCGTGGCGCTTGTTTACGAGTTTTTCGCGGGTTTTGGGCGGGGATGATCGTTCTTGGAGCGGACGGGCGCTTTGAACGGGTGCTCTTGTTAAAATCCTCTGTTTTGAATGAAATTCTAGTATTTGGTACAGATAATGAACTTGGAATAATGCAATAAAAATCATGTAATGGCCTCCCAATCATCAGACCTCAATCCCATCGAAAAATTGTGGGATGAACCAAATAAATAGACAGATTCGGAAAAAATGACAGAAATCAGTAACGTAAGTATGGAGATGTGTGGAGAATATAAGAAGGAATATTTTCTTATAAAAGTTTTCAAACATTAACATTGTATACTTTCTTTATAGTAAAAAGTATTTTTCATATTTCTGAATGGTTACCTAATTCTTTCCAGATTTGGAGCAACTATGACAGCTGTTATAGACATAGACGAATAGAATGAGTGAGAAATAAATATTTTTTGTGAAGCATGAAGAGTTAATTGAAACAGAATGTTAGCTCTTTTAGCTTTTAGTTTAACCCTTCGTGGTCACAGCTTCTTATAATCACAAATTGGCCACACGGGGTTCACTGTACCCCAGCGTCATTTTTGAGTTACAATTTTCGTATTTTTTAATCTTTTAACTGTTGAATGATAATTGTACCTACATTCGTAATACTTATACAGTCATACACTAGTAGTCTTTTTCTATAAATGTAAATTTTGATATGAAATTTGTAGTTGAAAAAATAGTTGTGCATAAAAGGGATTTTTCCTTTTTTTTTTTGTTAAAATTCCCCAATTTTTAAATTTGAATATTAAGGTCTAAAAATTCACAGAAATATTGGCAAGGAAAAAATAGCCTGGGGTGTAAAACACCCCGTGTGACCACGAAGGGTTAAAGTGATTTTATGCGAAATGTAGGTGCTTGGTCATGAAATTCTCTTCAGCGATCTACTTGCGTTAATTAACTTTCCCTGAACTAATTTCTGTAAAATGTCTACAAACTGTATGACTGAACACTTGTTACTGAATGTTTAAAAGTAGCGGTAAACTGTAATAATGGCACCTTACCCGATGCCACTTCCTTCAGCGTGTGAAAAACTCGATGGTAAACAAAACACAGGGCAGCAATTGTTCACAACACCGTCACCCTAACGTCAGCTACAATAGGCCGTCGAGTGATTGATCTTCAAGAATGGAAATCATGGCACAATAAAGGAACAGTTTTGATAGCGGATGCCGATGATCCTTGCTCACCTGCAATAGCATAGGTCGTTTCGTCATCGTGTGGGAATGTCGTGAGTTTTCTTACCGTATTCCTAGGGATGTCACGTTCGGAAAGATTCCTCTAATCTCTAATGTTTTCATAGCACCAGCAACTTCCCTCGACTCATAACGCCGGTTTAGAAGTGACTTTTCATTTATAAAGAATTTAAAACGAATTCCTTACCCCTACGAACCTCAAATATCTCGTAGCTGAACTAGACGAGAGGGTAGAAACATGAAACACCACGGTTCTAGTCTCTGTACACTATCTACTGACATTTGCAGAAACGCTTGGAAACTAGATGTTCTGAAGCGTATAGCGCTTTCCCACAGCTGCTGGTTGTGTTCGTTGCAGTTCTACTGCTTGGTCGATGTTTGCTGTTAGTCCTGCAGCCGAAAGTTTTTGTGTCTTCATATTGAAGTGGAATTCACGTCGGTTTGTTTTGCGATTTTCAAAGGAACAAAGAGGGTAAGTTATTCTGTAATAATTGTAGTTTCAGAATATCAGTGAGGATTTAAAGTATGTTGTGTTTTTGAGTGTGATATAATGACGAAAAGTGAAATGGCGAGTTGGTTGTAATATGAGACACTGTGGATCCAGATAATGATTATGCATGTCCAGAGAGCAAAATGTAAATGAGGCATTTGATGGAAAAAGGGCACATAGGCCTATGTGCCTTTTTTCCTTACACCGTTTAAATCGATTCAGGTATATGTTATATATATAATACATGAAGGACATTACTTCTCTCGCGTTCAGATTATCTAAATGCTGCTTTATTACGTAGCGTGATCGACACGCAGCTACATAGTCGCTGAGCGGACGCGCTACCGCGCTGCCGTGCAATAAATACTTTTGTTTCATAGAGGATTTTCTGTAAGCGAGAAAATATGGAAAATGAGGCGAGTATCGAATCCGCAAGGAAAGAAGCTAATTTAGGAAAGAAAAAATTGATTTGTAAGGCAGCTTGCTGCAAAAAATCGAAGAAATTAATACTTACTTAAAACATAACATTTTTTGTTTATTTTTGCGCTTCATTTTGTATTTATTATTTAAGCGATGTATAAAAAATGGGCAACGAAGTACGTAAAGAAAATTATATGTAAATAACTAAACAAAGAAGCAATTTTGTTACGAATTTACCATATTTACGGAAAAAGGGCACATAAACCACTTGCTTAAAACTTATAAATAAAGACACATATCATTTTCAAATCATGACTTCTGTTTTCAGAACGTTTGGAGGACACGGTAACTACATCCTTGAAAAAATTGGTTTTAATTGCATTACATTGTATTAAGTTATATTGTAATGAAAACTTTGAAATCGATTTTCTTGAAATGGCATTTTCGCGTATGTGCCCTTTTTCCATCAAATGCCTCAAATATGTAACTAGGTATGCGTGTTATTATTCCTATTCCTGGTACTTATATGCAAATAAAACATTTTCGTTAACACATTCACGCAGTTTCAGAACTTATTATTTTGTAAAATAATACTGTTTTGTATTGCTACCTGAATTTGATATTGCCAGATTCTGACTTTCATTAGAAAAATAAAAGTTCAAAAGTTCTGCAAGGTCCACCATATTTATACTGCCCTCCTTAGTTAAACTGTCCTATCTAGCATTCTTTCATTTTTTGAGATATGTTGATATATTTGAAGCTTCACGCTTCACGCGTAAAGATTTATAAACACTCTAATGTATTTAACTTCTTTCCAAATGGTTAAAATATCCAATCTAAAACAATTAATTAATTGGTACGTTAATAATACATTACCTACCGGTATATCTATTACAAAAAAAATATATTAGGCTCTTACAAAATAATGACAACATGTTTTAATTTGAATGAAGGGAATTAAGGACGGTACAAAGTAAATTATAAAACTTCAGTTTTCTCGGTTGTTTCAAAATGCTAGATAGGACATTTTAACTAAAGAGGGCAGTATATTTATGCAGTATATTTCACATGAAATTCACCGAGATTTTTCGTGTTATTTTCTTATCAACGGTTATTCTGAGACTCCCTAAGTCAAACAACAATAGGTGTCTCCGTAAGAAACCGTATGCACTTACTAAATTGACAACAATGAAAATCCAATAAGAAAAAGGATACACAAAATCCAAGGACACAGTTATTAATGAAACTCATCACTGCATCTCCCAAATCTAAGGTTATACACAACCATAAACACTTACCCCTCAGAATTCACATCTTCAACAACACGTAGAGAAAAGTTCCCCCTATTGGACCACTTAAGAAAGTATAAGTATAAAAAATTGAGAACAATTTCAGGATTGTAATTGATACATAAATCTAATAAAACCGAATGAAACACTATGTGGCTAGTTACAAAAAAATATTTTCAAACTACCGTCAATGGTCCAATCTTGGTTTCCTAATTTGAACCACTGATATCATAAAATGGACCATGTCTATTTTTCATTATTGAAGGTCAGAAATTTTATTTAAAAATATACTTACATCCTATAAAAAAAAAATAAAAAATAACTCTGAGAAGCATTTTACAGCTTACTAAGAAAAAATAAATATGCATTTGAGGAAATTATCAGTTCCTGTCGGACTGGCATTTTATGCACTCGTAATAATTGGTATTACTACCGAAAATGCAGATAAATAAACAACACGAAGCCATTCTTCATCCTCTGCTTCGCTTGAATAATTCTATACCATAATCTGTCCAATTTTCCATATTTTCCCCGCTGTGATTTTATCCTTAAGAAAGAAACAACGTTGCATAATTTGTATTAGTCCAACTTAAGAACCATTTACTGGTTCAATTTAAGAAACTAACCCAATTTTAGTTTTATGTGTAATAAACAAAAACTAGTGTAAGTATCAGATAAACATTATGATAACATTAAAGATATCACCATTCATATAATATGACACTCATTAGAATTTAAAATTTACCTACCAGTAAAAAATTACAGCTTATATAAATTAGAGGAAAACTTACATCAGCCAGCGTCAAAACAAAACATTCATCACGCTATAGTTATTACTAATTCTACAGTGTTCTGTTTAAATATTGTTACTAAGCAACGTGTGAGCTACAACCTCGTGATCGCCTAAATCAATTAATATGTGAATAAAGACTATAGTCCAATTTACGATCCGTTCCAAGTTAGGGAACTTTCCCCTACCAAAAAAAGAGGAAGCAAAATCGATTGAGCAACCTTTGGGTAACCATTGCAAGGTGCAGGAAGGCTTTTTCCATTCACCGTGTTCATCCCATTCATCGATTACGCCGCGATACACGAGGCGAAGGCCCCGCGCAATTGGAAGCACCGATCGTCCCACGCACAAAGGAGATCATCCCTAATCCGGAGCACAGGCGACATTGAATGCAACCACAAGCCTAAGCCCGTTACACGTATCTCGTTTCGCATTCGTGGGATCCGCGAGATTATGCGTCTCGAGGGTTGCACGACGCCACGCACGCAAACAAGCGCAGCCATGTATGTACGCGCGTGCAAGCTGTTTCCTATTCGCACGATTCCATGGGAACAGGTCGTTTCCGCGGGGAGCTCAGGTGCGCGGCGAGATACACGCGATGCATCCACGCCGATGATTCAGCTGGATCCAGCGACAACGGTGATAATGTTGCGATAATTAGTCAGGAGGGAGCGATAATATCTGCCGATGCCGTTACCAACCGACGTCGATTCTTTCCCCGTCATCGACAGATTGACACTTTCCACGACGCACGCACGACGACCGCGTCACGCTTCCACGGGGGAAGGGGACCGCAGAAATCGGCGTGAAAAATCAAAGGCGATTGTCGTTAATCGTTGCTCGTCTTCTTTCTTTGCGCCGGTGAATAAGAACCTGATTGCTGGGGCGTAATTAACGAACGGAGACTGAAGGATGGATAGCGTCGATGCGAAGCATTGTGTCCTTTCCGTTTCGATGGAAATGATGCTTCCAGTGTATGGGGGAGTGGGAAAGGGAGGAAGGGTGTGGAAGGTGTTTGGATGAATTTAGAAGATGCTAAAGCCTGTGCTTTTGGAATTTTTACGCGAATGTGGTTGAATGGAGATGCAGTGGAGTGTATGAAAAGTGGGGGAGAAGAAATTTCATGTGACATTTCTGAGATATTCTTATTCGAGCAATTATTGTCACCCCTAAATAATTTCTTGAACTTTTCCAGATAGGGCTAATATACCAGGACAGAGTTAGGTGCAACGCTCTACACAGTTTAAATTTAAGACACTTCAAATACACCACATCTATATTACCAAAGTTTTTCGAAACTTAAAATCTTGGGCAGCAATGTCGTTCAGATTCTGAACTGGGACGCATCTCGATTTCCTCAACCAGCTCGAAACACAAACTTTCAATCCCAGCAAAGATTAGGGTAAAGAGTACAATGGTTGGCCACTTAAGTAAGAGTGTCACATAAATAATGAATTATAAATGTGAATTTAGTAAATTTGAAATGGAAATCAATATAAATAAGTACGAAAAACCCCTAATAATCTAAAAATAAATAGAGTTTATAAAAAAATCAAGAATGTATAAAAATATACAAAAAATATGTTTCCTACGAAGAAATATAGTTATTGGCATGGTGAAGACAGTAATTGTCCAATCGGTTCGACAGTGATTGGCTGCTATTTGATACATAATATAACCTGAAAGAAAATGTTACCTGATTTGGCGATAGAAATAAGATTAAAATTATTCAATAAAAATGGATATATTTTATTTAGTATGTATTTGTCGTGTTTGTTTCTGTTTTGAACAGGGGGCTAATTACTGTTTCACCATTAACATGGTTAAAAACCGGTCACTGGCCGTCCGGCCAATTACTATCATTCAACATTATTCATATGACAGTTGTTGGCCCCCCTGTTTTTTCATAATATATGTATAATTTTAACAAATAAATAATTCTTTTATAAAGTTTCAACTTTTATTTATCGATATGTACCGAATATAAGAGATATACATATCATAAATACATTAAACTATTCGCAAACTTTCAACTGTACTCTTATGGTTTTTTTATTAAATGGTTGTAATTTCCAAGCTTCAAAGCCGAGTCATCCTATTTGCTTTTATATATAATCACAGTATATAATGAGTGGAGAAATATTGATTACATCCGAAGCAAGAAAGTACAGGGAATATGAATATGTTCATTACAAAAATGCATGACATTGGTGTTTCTTTATATTCATTTATTTCTCAAAATAAGGCCAATCACTGTCAAGTGCCCAACCAACCTTTACCCATATTGCTACTTTCTAGGTTTAAAATCACTGTGAATGTGCATTTCTCCGAGACAATGTTGTGCACTTAAGGGACGACATCGCCTTGGAGGCTCAAAAATCATATGTGAGTTTGAGAATTTTTTGGGGCCAAATTAGAAAATAAATGAAAATACTTTTTTAAGTACTTTATTCTACATGCCTTATGGAATAAAAAAAGTGGTAACTATTTTTTTTTTTAAACGAAACAGCGTTGCTGGTCTTCTTGCAGTCCTGCAGTTTTTGAAAAGACACTCTCCACGATTAGCAGTAGAAGTCCCGTATACTTTGATGTAGAATAAAAAACTGAAAATTTTCATTATTAACATGACATTTACTAAAAAAATACTTAGCGATTTGTCACAATATTTTAGCTGAAAAATTTGCCTAAAATTTTAAGCCTAAATTGTGTCTAAAATTGCCTGCAGCAAAAAAAGTTTTTAATGAATCGTAAAATCTGTTTATACTTCTGTAGATAATCTATTATAGAAGATTCTATTACAACTCCAAGAGAATCGAATAAAAATTGTTCAAGTTACGCAGCTACCCAATTTGAAGAAAGTGATTCCGAGGAGCTTCACTGGACAGCACATAACTCGGGCATTTTGTAATATTTCTGTACAATATTTATACAATACATTCATTAATACATGCCCTAAACATAAGAAGTATAGAAATAATTTTCAACTTCATAGTATATAAAAAAAAAATTCGCCCAATTTGGTGCTGTTTCGAGCGTCTGAGGGTGGCGTAACCCCTTAACGAAGCTGGTACGTCGCGAAGTGTAAATAGCAGGAGGCTCGTTCTCATCGGGATGTAACCGATTACACGGATTTTTCCAGCGCCGCGTCCCCGTGCCCGTATTACATCACAGGTCGGCGTTGTAAGTGGTGCACGCGGACCGGAATGAAGCGCGTTGCTCGTTGATTCGAAAGGAATAATCGGATTAGAGCTGAATACTGGCGCGCGCAGGGTGCAGTTCATTGTGGACGTTGACTCGAGAGGGATGAAGCCCACGTAGCTATGCTAGGAATACGGGCGGCTCTCGCTCCTTTTTTTCCTTGAACAATCGAGAGCAAGCCAGTCCGAGGCACGGTCGAATTTGATTCCAGGGGGCTGCGCTCCTGCCACGTGCCCCCTATTACGTAATATTAGACTTACACCCCCTCACACCCTCTTATTAGGACGTCGCGGACCCAGCGTTTCGCAGCCTGCCGACTGTGACTGCCGATTTTCCTTCGGGATTCACTCGAATCGCGGTCCCACGCGACCACGTCGAGTGTGATGGTATCGATGATGGTTTCGTGGATTGGACTGAGTTCATGTGAACGTTTTGTATTCTTCGTAGGGTAAACTGCACCAATGCTAATGCACTGCACTAAGCGTTACCACTCCTGATTAAAAAGCCAAATATTATGAAGTACGAGCTTAGAAAGTACTTTTCTACAATTTCGTATTTTTCTTTCACTACAACACTGCAAATTCCAGTAGTTGATCTGAACAACGGCCGAGTTTTAAGCGTCCACCGTCGAAATGAAAACTGCCAACTAGAATAGAAGAGAAACATTCCGTAACGAGGAAGAGTTGATGGCTTTCTTAAGCAACTATCCTGAATCAGATGACTCTAACTACTTAGATCTTAATTTTATTTTCTTTTGTCTGAGCTATTATTTATTTTTACTTTTAGTTATTAATGAAGAATGAATTATTAAAAAGTCATTAGTTTATTTTTAGTTTTTGAGTGGCAATAATTGTCACGTGTGAGGAAAAATGTACTTAAGTATGCTAATGATTGTACTTCTATGCCTATGTTTTGTTTCTTATTCAATAGTTTTAAAATAAAAGCCCGAATAGGCATTCAAGATATTTTATTTTAATGAGAAATCCATAATCATCGATAATAAATGAAAATTAAGACCATATAAAAACTTCACAAATAAAATATAGAAATTCCAACTAGGATTTTTAGTTAGGGTGCCAATCATTGTACAGTTTACCCTGCATTGGGAATTATGTAGGTATTGTGTGCAGGAAGTTACGTAGTAGTGGAGCGTTTCTGATTGATGTTTATTGATATTTGAAGGGATTGACACACATTCTTGTGATGGATAGTGATATTATTGGGAAGGGTTTTTAAAATTGCTTATGTATAATAAAATGCTGTCAAAGAGGAAATGTGGCATCGATAATGTTATGATCTGGAATTGACAAGAGAAAAAGGAGCTGAGTAGTATTATTTGGAACTTTTGAAGAAAGGTGAAACTGATAATTCTAAAAATCTTCCATTGTGACAATGCTCGAGTATCTATGTCCCTATAGCAATCGCAACTCAAAGAAATCCCCAAATTTTATATTAGAAAGTAATCAGTCATCTAGCATAATTATCCGTACCAATCACTACAAAACTCTTTAAATGATTAAAAAAACTCCAGAAGTACTCCGAATATCTTCCCTCAAAAACTCTTATAAAATGGCAAAAACCCAATGACAAACATTTCATACAAATCCCGCAATTCCTATCCTACGCGCACCTCACTACTGACTTGCACGGCACTAAGGTAAATTTGCATAAGTCGTGCCCATTAAGAACAAATGCTACATACCCACATGAAAAATAACAGGGAAAATGAAACAACATTAGTAAACAGAGTAAACAGTTTAATAAACTAAAACATAAAAAAGTAATCAACTTCCACTTATAAAAACGATTTACTTTTACTGTGACAAAAGTACCTACTTCACCACGAAACCCAACCAAGGAAAAGCGAAGGAAATCTCTCCTCCCGGCCTGAGCAGATGAAGCAGCCGTCCGCCATTCGTTATGCAAGCGATAAAGCGAGGCCTGTCCGTCGGATAAAAATCGTTCCTCCGGAAGGTCCGAGCGAAGTGGCTTAAATGCTTGAAGGAGCCCGAGGAATAATCTTGCGAGCGAAATTAAATCACCCCTCGGCGATTACCGCGTTTCGCCGTGTCGATTGAGTCGTTCGCGGAGACGAAATTTCTCTTCCTCCTCCGCCCTGTGGCGGTTCGTCCCTCCCCGCTGGCCTGTCGAGGGGGGTTCGTGCGCACCCATGGAAATAAATAACGAGGCCGGAGCATATCGAGATCGGCAACGGCGTTCAAGAAGAAAGAAATCTCGTCGGCTGGGTACGCGGTGAATTGGTATTTAAAAATATGCACGCCGACAGATGCAGTTTCCATGTCGCACGCTTCCAGCGGCTCCCATAAATATGATAAGGCCCTATAAAGAGATATACGAGCCTATAAGCCGGTTTCGCGTACCTACCGACTCGGTCCTGCACTCGCCGACGACTGCTGGCAAAGCGAAGAAAACGACGAGTAAACGCCGCGGGAGGGGCGGCAGGGGGTGAACGAGGAGGAAACGAATGGGTCGAAGATTACGCGTTAACGTTCATTAATTGGAAGGTTAATCGGCGGTTTCTGCGATCCACCAAACCAACTGCGAACGACAATCAGAGGGATATTCGCGCGCGCCCCTGATCGACGCGAATGCTACCGAGAGATTGCGAGACGGATTAACTTGGGTATAAAGTAGAGGAATTTGTATCGAGCGATAAAGATGCTTTTGGTGTTTCGTCGATGAGCCTCGGATTGTTTTATTTACCGCCGCTTGCGGCAGTGGGTAATTTTAAATCGAAGGGAGGAGTGGTGCGTTGCGAGCGCGATTCTGCAAGCATGATGGAAGACTTTGGAAGGAAGACTGGGAGAATGGGGAATTGTGGGTAGATTGATTTTAATTGAGGGTATTCCTTGTAGTTGCTTTTCTCATTGTAGTGTATTTTTCCACATGGGGTAGTTTGTTGATGGCGGGCATATATTTAGGGGCGAATGCAACGTGCTATAGGGTAGCAAGGAAAAGAGTTTATGCAAAAATATGTTCTATTCTAATGTAAGGGCTTTTTCGTATGAGACACCAATGTGAGTTGTGAGTATTTCACCTGAATGACTTCAGAAGACTCAATACTTGGTGTAAAAACAGTTTCACTCAGTCACACAATTTTTTAGCAGAATTATACCTACATACAAAATATTACGGCTCTGTGATATCGGATTAAAATAAGAATTTAGTTCATATTTCTTACATCGCGATAGAAATGAGCATTCCGATCGTTCGTAGTACATCGCCCCTTTCCCCCGCACCTGCCGCAATAGCCCCTCAATTATTTTAAGTCATTGTTTAGAGCTGGTACACGGTTTCAGTCAGATGGACGCGCGCGAACGTTACAATTTTGGTCCGAATAAAATAAAAAGTAAGCTTGAAAATTCAAATGTGTTTATTGTTATTAATTTGCGCGGTGTCCGAGTTTAGTTTTTGATGTATTTTAGACTATTATATCATAATATGTTTATGTAATCGGATCACGTCATTTGGGGCGAATAGGATCACTCTTTTTTATCATTTGAGTATTTTTATGATTATAAATATGATAATTGTTTATATACAGAAGGTTTGTAGGTACGTAAAAATGAGCAATCAGGGATCATGGTGTCCCAAAAAAATAGAGGAAGCTGTGATAAAAATTAAATCTAAAGAAGTGACGACAAGAATAAATAAATTAATGGTCTTAAGTAGATGGCATTGTATTTTCTGTGGCGAAAAATTAATTCGACCACTTTCAGAAGATTGTCTGAGAAGAGTGGTGCCACGAGAATTGTGCTGATAGAGGCGGCAAAAAACGGCAATATCCTTCCGATTTGTATTCTAAGGAGTGTCACTTGACTTCACTGTCATTAAATTAGATTTGTTTAAGTTGATTCTAAAGATTTTGGTATGAAAATTTCAGTTCCTTCAGAGATTCCTGGGTTATCCGTTTCGCCCCAAGTTTCGGGGCGAATCGAATATTTCTTACTTTTTCGTTTTTGTTTATAAATGAAAGATTTTTATGTTTAATTTCAATTTTTTGTATTAATGTTCAAGCCAAAGGTGTGCTGATCTTGAATATATAATACAAAATTAGTTTTTTAATGATTGACTATTATTATTTTACCATCAAACACAAGGCGATCCGATTCCCCTCGGTCTACCCTATTTTGGGATTTGGTAGGTAAAATTGTGATGAAAGAGGAACAGAAATCTTTGACACTTATTTCATATATTATTTAACGAATTTTATCTGAAAGTGGCCATTTTGAGCTCATGTTATAAACAACTATTTACTTAGTCTCACAGCAACGCCCGCATATACAGAACTTAAAAACAATACCAACTAGAATCCATGTGTGCATGAATTTTTCTCATTATTTCATTTTACTGAATTCACTCTTAAAGATATATTCATTAATAACGAAACACTGATTATTCTGTGATAAGAAAGCATGTCAGAGCACACCACTATCTACCACCTACCAAAAAGTTCGCTTCCAAATCGCGAATAAACCAACAAATTTGTTTATTAAAAAATTACTCTTAAACAAATCTGAAATTCAAACACTCATAAACGGTTTCGTGCGATTGTTTTGTTCTCAGTCGCAAGATCCTTCAATTATTCCCAGCTCCACACGTCCAGCGTTCGCAAATTAATTGAAACCGTTCGACGACGTCAATCAGCGAAGTCTAAGTGACCAGCGAGGTAACGAACATCTCGAAGGAGCAGCCTTTCCGAAGAGGAAGCTGAAGGCGTCGCAAGGAGTTTACGTCGCGGGAATACCTCGGGTATGGATGGTCGGTGAATTTTCACGTATCCATCGGTGGAAAAGTAAAATGGCCGTTGCTGTACGTACGGCCGTTGATCGATAAAAGCGTCGCGACGCTGGGCGTGTCCGCTGCTGCAAGCCGCCTCCGCAACGCCCCGCGAATCGCCGCGAAACTGCGGGAAAGTTTACCCGCGTCGTCGACAAACGGCGCAGCGACAAAAAGGCGAGGCACCCCCGCTGCTAACAAACTCCGTTTTCCCTCTGTTCTTCCTGGCCCTCTTCCCCTTCTTTTCCCTCCCCGTTTCGTCCAAAATACTCGCCGTCCTCTACGTCCTCCTCATCTCCTTCCATTCCAGACTGCCACCCTTCCGCGAACACTCGGAGGAACTCGCTAAAGAGAAACGTTCTTGGCGCTGGCGTCATTATGAAACTGATTTTTTGTCTTGCGGTGGAGACAGAATTCTGTCTGCAACGTCCACTTGCGATGTAGGGTAGCTCGGGGTAATATGCCACCGCAGGTAATATGCCACTTCTCCATAATTTTTTACATCATACACAGATCCCGTTACATTTGCACTAATTCCGTTCAATTTAGTGTAACTGCTAAGACGACAATAGATTTTGGCTTTTACCTTCTTTTATTTTCAGTTAATCCTGATAAGTTGTAAAAGTATCTTGATCTAATTTCACACTGTAACTAGAATGCAAATTATACGTTTGTGTGAACAGTTCTACAAAAAATCAATGGATTATGATAAGGTATACTGACAAACGAATTTTATAACCTCTCGCACATCCGTTAGAACTATGTATTTTGTGGAGAAATTTGCAATTCTTGTTCTTATGGCTGTGTGGAGTAATATGCCACATGTTTGTCGGTACAATATGCCACAAAGTCATATCTTTATAACTCTTTCTATTTAATGCCATCGAGTTGTTTTTTTCGTATTAGAACCATGCCTAAGAAGTATTTACGAACTTCAAGCCGTGCTGCTTGGTCAGAAAGTTTAAAGGAAGCCATTCGAATGGTGAAGGAAGCTCGTACTATAATATATAGAAAAAATTTTGAGAATGTAGATATTTCTTATGACGATTCGACTGATGCAGAAAATGACCACCACTGTGCAATAAGTGGACTATATTATTACGATAAGAAAGGATCTAAATGTGACTGGGTAAAAACTACTCGTTGCAAAAAGTGGGTCCATGAAGACTGCGTAGAGATTGGGGACTATTTAGTTTGTAAGGAATAGCTATTTTTTTAAATATATTTTACGTTTCGTTGAGTTCAAATATTTGTTTTTAGTTACTAATAGTTTGAGTAGTTTAAAATATTGTTGATTCTCAAAAATTTGAGTGATTAGTTCGCACTTCATAGCTTGTGGCATATTACCTCAGAGGTTGTGGCATATTTACCCACCACTTGGGTAATATGCCACTTTCGAGGACTTTTGTATTTGTACGTTTCTCATTGAACTATAAAGGTTACATATCTCTGCTTATTAGACAATGCACAGAATTAGTTACACTTTCATATGGTTTTATCTTTCTTCCTGTATCTACTTATACTTGCGAAATATCGCATTTCAAAGTTAACTGTGGCATATTACCCCGAGTTACCCTAACATTCGCGGTTCTGATGAATCGTGGAAAGAAATTGATTCGAGGGGTAGTTTAGTCTTGAGATGAAGACATGTGTTTCAGTTTGAAGACTTTCGGGATAGGTGCCTATGTCTTTTCGTTCAAAATTTAATGAAGTATATTTAGAGAGTAGGGGGAATTATCGAGAAAATTAAGTGTTTTGTTGCAGTGCAGAGTGGACATTGACTGTTTTTATTCAAATTACCATTAAACTAACCAATATACAAAAACTTTAACGTTATCTTACAGGGGCATTTGAACTTTATAACACTTTGTGATTCGACAGTTTTGTGGTCCCAGTTGCCACCAACGAAGTATGATGTAAAATCACAAAATCACGAAAAATTGACATTCCTCATTTGTCCCTTACCCTTGATTTAATGTATGGATGCTGAAAAGTCTGCGTGATGGGAGAGTAGTGTTACTTGTCCTTTGTAAACAGACGTTGTATTTCTGATGAAATACTGTTTCCCAATTTTGTATTTTAAATTGCGAGGATAGAGGGTAAACTGTACAATGATTGGCACCCTAAGCGGAAATCCCAATTGGAATGACTATATTTTTTTGTGAAGTTTTAACATGGTTTTAATTGTCGGTTATTATCGAAGATTACGGATTTCTCATTAAAATAAAATATCTTGAGTAGCCACTTACATATTAAGTCTTTTATTTTAAAAAGATTCAATGAAAAACAAAAATAGACATAAAAGTACAATCATTGGCACCGTAAAATTTCAGGTTATATAGAAAAACATATGTAGTTAAAAACGAAGTTTAAACTGTTTAAACAGACTATTTCATTCACTATTAAATACCTAAATCACTTAATAAATCTGTATTTCAATCCATTACTTAGTTATAAAGCGACAAAGTATACTTATTTACCCCGTATCAAAATTTTAAGAGAACGCCTGGAACTCAGCCCTTTGTCCCACTTTGTAGTGTTGCCAGATATAAAATGTGTAGTTCAACTACTGGGCTTTGCAGTGTTGTAGTGAAAGAAACATAAAAACTTGTAAAAAAAGTACTTTCCAAGCTTGTACTTCTTAATATCTGATTTTTTAATCAGGAGTTCCAATGATTAAAAAGTCAAAGTGCATTAGTGCAGTTTACCCTAAGTAGAGTTAGTGAACGTTTCCCAACAAAGTCTTCGATTAATTTTTAAATGATACCGTAGATAGAACAATTTACAAATTATAAAACTTTAAAGAAAATGTTCAAAGTGGCCATCTCGAGATAATATTCGAATAATTTCAAATTGATTTCGTATCCCCTCTTTCAGTTCATTAACACCATTAATTTCTGTAGCTTTCAAAACAGACCTCGAAAAAACAGAACCCTCCACTATTTTCTACAACTCCGAAGGTATATGTATGTGCCTTAACTTACAAAAGTAACTTCATCCTACCCCTAGAATTCTTCTGCATAAAACCGTGAACCGAGAAACACAGATAATCTATGAAATCAAGTGTTTTCTACCAAACCACAGGCACATAGTAAGAAACTCCACCCTGACCACCGGTTATTTCGATAAAGGGCTAATCGTAATTGGCGCGCCACTTGCTGGCGCGTATCAATGATGCCCGCGGGGGGTATTTTTGAGGCCTCGCTTACCTCGCCGTTGTCAACGACGTTTAATTCACCGTGTAACCATACGCGGGATCGAGTTAACGTTAAGATCAAATTGGATTTGGCGCCGGCGCTGGCCCGACTAAAACTTAGTCATCCGGCAGGACCCTCCTAATCCGTTTATGCTCCTTCGTCCTGGCTGCTGCCGTCGCCGTCTCCGCGTCTACGTCGCCCAGTGAAATAAAGAGAACGGCGGGGAAACAAAAAGAGAAGCGTCGGAAGGAGGAACGAGAAGCTGTGCTGGTCCCCATTTAACTTCCGTGCCGCGCGATACTTGCAGGGCGAAGAATGATATTGCTGAACACGGAATTGCAGGGGAACACAGATACACCCTTACAAGTGTAGGTACATGAGAAGTGGGATGGTGAAAAGAGCGCGATATTCGAGTAGCCGATTTAGTTCAGATTTTGGACATAGTGTGTCTTAAATCGTCATCCCTTATTTCGATTTCAAATGAATTTTGCACAGCTCTGTACACAGGTGCAGTGTGCGAGCACAACACCACCGTCACTTCTAGGGATTGCAAATTTACCGACTTTTTCAGTTACCGGTAATTCGGTAAAATTTTCATTCAAAACCGGTTTATCGGTAATTTACCGGTAATTATTTAAGGTATTGAAAATATAAAAGTAAAGATCACAAAAAAAAATTTCTTGAACTCTAATCGAGCATTATGAAAAATATATGCAAATAAAACTGTTCTAAACATAAAATATAAAATGATATAACACAAAATAGATACATTTGTATAACTATTGACATTACTTATTAATATGCATCTTCACCGTGAAAACAATGAAAAGAATCTTAACTTATATACATAGTTAAATATTTTTTATTTAAGAATTCTTTTTAACAAATAAGCACGCCAAAAACATAATTTGTTCAAACTTTGGTCTCCTGATAAACCGCTCTTAGATTCTACACTTGTTGTTCGGGTAGTCATTAAGAAATCATATGCCATTTGTAGATATTTTCTTTTTACTTCTTCTACTTGAAAATACGTCTATTCTTTGGTGGCTTGATTCAGATTTTTAGTTTCCTTTTGATTTAAAGTTGATTCTTTCTGAGATATTTCGGTTTTTGTCTCTATTATTAATTGAAGCTTTTTCATTGATAACGGAGTAAATATCGACGGAATTAATGAATGCATATATGCGCTACATTGCTATACATAATTTATCGAATTACCGGTAAATATTTGGCGAATTACCGGTAAAAATTTGAGGGTATTTCTCGCGATTTACCGGCAAACCGGTAAATTGGTTTACCGGTATTGCAATCCCTAGTCACTTCCAAATCGCTGCCAGTAGAACGTCAGCTAACTCGAGGAAGAAGAATGGCAGCTTACGAACGGAGAACCTGAATGTCCATTAAACATTATAATTTATTAAAGACACTTCATACCTTTCAACAGCCTCTAGCCTACGACACTCGACATTGCAACTTATCGCATCCCCAATCCTCAAACTCCTGTTCGGTCTTCGCCATGTTCGCCCGCGTGAGATTTAACGAGGGACAAATATTTATTATCATTTACGCCGATACCGAACTAACTCCGCGGCAGCGAGTCTCTGTGGAACATCAAAGCGTTGATCATCCTCAAAGGGGGAGTATGAACGCCGGCGCGTGTACAGAGCCGATGTAATCGCCGGGAATCGGATTACATCAAAGATCCTTGGGCGCTGACTTCGCGATTTCGCGTGGATAACGGTGTAAACGGGGCGACGATTCCGGTTGAGGCGACTTAAAAAGCTCGGATCTCCACCCTCGGGTCTCGTTCGGCCGCGGAGGATAGGATCCTTCCTGAGGAGGATGATTACGCGGCGGGGAGGGCAGAGTCTGCCGGGCAGGCTCGTAAAATTGGGGAGAACAAGGTGAATTCGGCTCGCCCCGGTCCGGTTTATCGAGCTGGAACAACAAGCGGCAATCAGGCATAACTCGATCATTTCATTCTTCTACGGTCCGTGCTCCACCCTCGATCTTCCTGGCCCTTCCTCTGTTGCGTTGCCTTGCTGTACTTTTGCGATACACGCGCGTAGAGGACGTTTCAAAAGCGTCAGGTCGCGGTGAATGGTCTGGTCTAGGAAGGGACTTTAGGTTAGGATCGATTCTGCTGTTTAGGTAGGTATGATAAATTGAGGTGTCGATGTGGTATAGAAATCAAATATTATTTTTTTAGTGAAGAGTGTGAATTCCATGCTGAATACTGTGGTAAACGGTGTAAGTGCTAGAATAATTTATTATAGCCTCGAGATTTATTTTAGTCGCAAATTAAGCTGAGATCGTAAATATCAAACATTTCAAATTTCAAAGAGATAAAAAAATTCCACTTCCTGTACTTACAGCATTTGCCATTTCAACCCCTCAATTATGAATGAGTGTCGCTGTAAAAGATGTTTCCGGGTGATGTACAGTTAACCTTGATTCTCTGAACACCGTTTAAGTACCTATATATCTTAATTATGTTTTTATGGTAGGAATAAAATTTGAAATAATATTTCGAGTGAAATATGGTGAGAAGTATGAAATGTGGGGACAGAACCGATGAGGAAGATTATATTTTGAACGTAAATTGAAATGAATTCTTTGGGGGTTGTTTTGTAAATTTTATTTAAGAATTGTAATATGAATTGGTAAATGAAGATTCAGTTTTAAAAAATTATACTTCACAGAGGGATTATTCCTAGCTTTGAATCAGTCTGTACATTCACACAATGTAAGAGGACGTCGACGATTGTGCGACTTACCTTGGTAGAATGTCTCCCCTGTTTTATTTTGTCGGAATCGCGAATCCTAAAATCTCAAACAGTTTCTCGGCAACGCGCCTGCACAGTTTCAGCCTGCACGTGTTTGGAATATATATTTCGTACCGAAAAGACAAACACACCGGTAAACATTGAATTTCTGCTCCGTTGCAGGGGAGGGCATAATTGGTGAAAATATTTCGCGATTGAAAACAGTCGAAACGGGCATACACAAAATATTAAATTACTAGAAGCGTAATAGATTTGATCAATCGTGGAATAAAACTTGCAAAGAAATTTTAATAATTCCTTTTTTTATCTTTATATAAAATATCATATTTTTAACAAAAGAATAGTGGAAGGAAGTTTCCACGATTTATATTCAAGTGCCTCGATCTTAGTAGATTTCAAAGTTTTTATTAGGTTTAGAAAATTTGTGTCATTTTCGTTATTCACTAGTATAATCTCATCTAAAATTGTTTGCTATTTGGAGGCATTTAACCTAATCAAAAGGTAAACGAACTATGCCGATTCTAGGATCAAAAAGAACGTCCAAGTTTCTTACTTTTTACATCTCGGTTTTAATTTCCTTCAATACTTGTATCTTCCCTAGATTTTGAATTCCTTAGTCTCCTAAATTTCTACCATCCTTAACATTTTCCATGAAACGAAAGAACCAGACCAACCGAACGGAAAATCTGTATGCAGGTATGTACACACTACGCGCAGAGTGCACTCTCTAAATATTATGCACCCCCGTGGGTGGCTCCTCATTGGTCGATTCGGTAGCTACGTACCACGCAGGCGGCTGGTTATCAAGGGGGAAGGGCTGCAAACCCCTAATTTCTGGAACGATAATTTCAGTCATCGCGCGCGGTGGTCGATTTGCGAATCGCGTTACGCCACGCTCAAAGGGCCAACGAGACTCGATTCTGTTGGTATATTTCATCGGTCGATTATTACGACTCGAACGAGCCAGCATGTGTACAACGAAGGACAGAATGGGCGGTCTGTTTTTATTGAAAAAAGCTCGCCTTTCTTTCTGCGGCACGCTTCTGTCCACGTAATATCCATAATTCGATGGATCGAGAAAGGTTCAAAGGGTTGATGTTACAAAGGCAAGGGCGTTGCGCGCTCGACGGAGGGTCGCGTTTCTCCATCTTCACGTCACGTTTGAAAAAATTCATTGCACAATAAAGTACCTTGTAATAAAACGGTTGATAATTAGATGCGGCTTTATTAACAGGAAGAAATATTGGTAACCAAAAATCCAGACGCTTTGAAAGTTTTGATTAGGGGTGTGAGATTTATGGGAATTAGTGGGAATGAAAGAATGTGATCGCTTAAGAATATTTGCATGAGATATGGATTATCGAAAAAGTTGGATCTACTTACTTAGTTTTTTAATTATAACTAAAGGAAATAATAATCGAATAAGATTGTTGATGTTATGTATCAACTTAAAGAATTTTTAAATATTACAGGAGATGGTGTGCAGCTCGATATTAATATGAGGGCTCGGATGCAATAAGGGGACTAGCGCCCGAAACTGGGAAAAATTATTGTCCAAACGCTAAGAAATATTGGAAAATTTAATGTTGTTAAACTGTATTTGAAAAATATAGTGTTGTAAAGCTCGTCGCGACACACCTTTTTTCTATTTACAGTTTGTTTATCGAATCATTACTATTCGAGCTAAAAATTATAAACAAAAAATTTTTCATCGTCCAAAATCATTATTTCTTTAAACATAAATTGCGATAATTTGAGTAAATATTAAGGGATTGTTATGAGATTTAAAACATAACTTCAGAAAACTCTAGCGAAGCCGTAAAACGTATGCACAAAACCCTTATGTTAAAAAATGTAATAATATTTAATTAAATATTTATTTATAATAATATAATAATATATAATATATTTATTTATATATTATTATATAAATATAATAATATATTTATTTATAATAATATTTAATTAAATATTATTACATTTTTTAACATAAGGGTTTTAAAAAGAAATACTAGACATAACACATGTTTTTCAACGTTCGCCGTTAAAAAGTATCGAGGCAATTTTGAGGTATATTTAACTTGCCACGACAAAGTTTTTCCTTAATATACACGGAAGATTTTCACCAATTTTCACACTGATTAATAAATAATTGTAGAAGATATGATGATATATATAAATTTCGCGCGCCACCAACAGTCAACGCGAGTGCTAAAACTGCTAAATACCGCAATACATATACTTGTACGCGGCTGCTGACTATTGCTGGTGCGCGAGATTTATATATATCATCATATCTTCTACAATTATTTATTAATCAGTGTGAAAATTAGTGAAAATCTTCCTTGTATATTAAGGAAAAACTTTGTCACTGCAAGTTATATGTACCTGAAAATTGCCTCGATACTTTTTAACGGCGAACGTTGAAAAACATGGGTTATGTCCAGTATTTCTTTTTAATTAAATATTATTATATTTTTTAACAAAAGGTTTTTGTGCATACGTTTTACGGCTTCGCTAGAGTTTTCTGAAGTTATGTTTTAAGTCTCATAACGATCCCTTAATATTTACTCGAGTTATCGCAATTTATGTTTAAATAAATAATGATTTTGGACGATGAAAAATTTTTTGTTTATAATTTTTAGCTCGAATAGTAATGATTGGATAAACAAACTGTAAATAGAAAAAATGTGTGTCGTGACGAGCTTTACAAAACTATATTTTTTAAAATACAGTTCAAAAACTTTTAATTTTCCTGTATTTCTTAGCGTTTGGACAATAATTTTTCCCATTTTCGAGCGTTAGTCCCTTTATTGCATCCGAGCCCTCTCTTAATAAATAACGTCGACGTATTTCAGATATTTGAAACATACAAATACATTAGATTAACACACTGAAAATCGAAGACGTAGAACTACGTCTTTTGGAGCAAAAGGTTTTCTAGATACACCACACCCTTAAGAGGTACTACGATCCTCTGTAAGTACTTCCATCAATGTCCATTCAATTACATCACACACGAAATTAAGTAGGTACAAATGAACCATTTTCAAACAAAAATACAGGACAGTAATCGAAGTGTTTAAAGACTCAAGAACAACCCTTCGAATATGTAATTCAATTTCCCCTGCTCTGCAATGTGTTAATCTACCGAACATCACTCAAAGCGTAATTAAACATAAAGCTTTAAAGGCAGACTTTGACATCGCGTACTTTCGAGCGAAACTAATTCTAAACGAACTGGCGCACATAAAAGTGAACAAATATTCTACGATCTTGGATTCAGGACGCGCCCCAGCTTTGCACCTCCCTGTACCTCGCAACATTATTCGGTCCACTTGTCGGCACCCCTCTGTGTAGCAACCCCTACACAGCCACCCTTCCGTAATCCTGTTACTGAATACGATGCTTCCACGCACCTACGCACTCGCCTACCTACCCCCTTTATTCCCGCAGTCTCGCAAAAAACAATGGACGACACGGATCTCGGTTCGAAGACTACCGAAACGGAAGAAATACAAATTCGTCAGATTCTCCTTTTTTACAGACAGTTCGAAAGAAACTTGCTTTTTCTCGCAATTTCGGGGAAGTCACTATGAATGATCTTTCCTGTCTGGGACTTGAAAACACGGCAATACTAAACCGAAGTTTAGGGGCTGACTAAATAGGCTTTACTCCACTTAATACTGTATCCTGAAATCTAGGAAATATAGATAGCGGTAAAGAGTGAAATCGTTGATCACCTGACAGTGAATGACCCTATTTTGAGGAAACAAGAAATATAAAGAAATACCTACGTTATGCTATATCCATTTTTATTGAATAATTTTAGTCCTATTTCTATCACCAACTGAAATAACATTTTCTTTTAGGTTATATTACGTGTCAAACAGCGGCTAATTACTGTCGAACGATTGAACAATTACTGTATTGACTCTGTCAACTACATATCTTTCTTCATACGAACAAATTTGTTGTATATTCTTATAAATTCGTGATTTTTTTATAAAATACTTATTTTTAGATTATTAGGGCATTTTTCGTAATATTTATATTGATTTTCATTTCAAATTTACTAAATTCAGATTTGTAATTCACTATTTATGTGACACTCTTACTTAAATTGCTTAAATTCTAGTCTTTTGAATATTAAACGCAAGGGGTAATGAATGTCCAAGTAGGTACTGTTTGACACGAATTTAGTCGTTTGGGATATAATAGTTATAGAAACTATTTCTATTTCTATTTATCTTAGTTATATGTCTATATATTCTTACTTCCTCCATTCTCTACCACTGCCAAATTCTCTAATATACTCTTAAGTAACACCACACCTTTGTTTAAATATCCTTTGGATTGAATATTATTTATTTATTATTATTAAATAGTATTTTCTGTGGATTAATTTATGTAAATAAAGACATCGGTATCAAACCTTAGCTACTCTTTCGGTTGAAGATGAAAACTTGATTACATCTTCACACAAGAATCATATTCATTCAATCACTATTATATTATTGCATCTAATATTGTTTAAAAACAATTTCCTTAAAAATCTATTCTGCCCAGCTCTCAACGTATGTTCGATCACATGAAAGAACAGAGTCAAAAGGATCCAGTAGAGTTGCAAATGTGTTAACATCCAAGTGCCATTTTTTACCAGAATAAGGACAGTCCAGAACTGCACAGGAGCTAGAGCACAAGACAGCGGCAAGCGAGAAGCAACAAACGAGGAAAAAAAGTTCCATGGACACGTAATAGGACGTTAATCAAGGGACGATCAGTAGGAAACATCAAAGGGCGGCCGGCGGAATTGGAAATTGCATGCAAATCACAAGGAAAGAAGGAGTTTATTTCTTCCTTTATCTTCGCGGGCTCCCTCCATTCCCGATCGCTTCCTTCCTTCCTTCCTTCCTGTCAAACCGACCTCGCAGCCGCAAATTAGCCGCCAACGGGCTAAAAGAAAGTTAAAAGAGGGTTGCCTGCCTCGGCCATTTCCATTTGCAACCCCTTCCACCGCGTTCCAATCGCTAATCCCCTCTCCCTTTCTCTTCCTCTCTACTTTCACCAGCCTTCGCTCTGGAAATTCATGATCGATCGACCGTATCGACTGGCATTTTTCCGCCGCGATAATTATTGTCCCCGCTGATGATTTGCATGAATTTGCATCGATTCCATTCCACTCGGCGGCCGCTCGAAAATCGTGACGCGGGAGCAACAATTCTTCTCCCGTCTCTGTCTGCCCGTCCCACCCAATTTCGGCGAACAGCAGAACGTATCAAGGATTCCGTATTCAGATCCCTGTTTCCGTCGTATCAATTGTAGCGCGCGGGGAGTTGAGCACGTCGTAGGACGCGACATGTGCCACCAGCCACAGCGATTCACCCTGTGTCTTATGTAACGAGAGAATGGGGTGGCGTGCACAGAGTGACTCCCGATTGTTCGACACCCCTTTGCGTCATTTTTCGCCGCGGCTCGGTCCGCTCGCTCGAGTGCGCTACCAGAGGATTAACCCCCGGGAACCTTGTAGCAACAGGAATGGGGGTTGTGGAATTTACGCTGCACGGGGAAACAAGTTTCGAGTAAATATGGGGATTCTAATTTGGCGAACAACTCGTCGGGCAATCTCCTTGGGGTTTGTTTGTTGGTTCTTGATATATGCAGTCGAAGAATTAAATGAACTCTTGAACTGTAAATGAGTTGGAGCTCTTGGTAACAGAAGAAATTTTGAGGACTTCAATAATAAGTCAGTTCATTTTTAAATTCCACGTCAGAGCCTGGCCATTTTTTATTCATTTTTATTTATTTATTTAGTACGGGTAACAACCATTTGGTACATTATAATGATATGAAACGTCATGAGTAGAGGGCGGAGAAATAAGATCACATTAAGGTAAAGGTTAAAGTACGCAATTATCAAAGAAAACAACAGAAAGAGATGAGATAACAAGCAAGGGAATTGGGGGAAGATGCCAATTAATCATAGGGTAAATCCGGGAGACGCGGTTGGGCCGGAGAGTTGGTCGAGTCGCTATATTTCAGACTCTATACGTCAAAACGCGTTAAAGCGCAGACCAATTACTTCTCTAGAAGCCAAACAATTGAATGAATAGCGTCACTTCCGTTTATCGCGTCACTTACAGACTATAAAATGTAAACTGAGGTTACATTTAACCTCTTTTGTCAAACAACGGTGTATAGAATCGTATTTAAAATATACTTCTAAGTTTATTTTCGTTTAATGTTTTTGGAAATAATAAGATGGTAGAGATAGTGAGGGACAATGCAGCCAAAGTATTTAGCCATATTAACTCTTCCTCTCAAAACTAACGAGAAGGCCATCTCTCGCTGCAGAAAGGACAGATGGTGGAGTTATGATTTTTTTATTATTTTTATTTATACTTTTATTTTTTATCATTATTGTATTATTATTATTGTTTATTTATTTTATTTATTCACTTTTGTATTCATTTGCCTTGCTAATCGCCGGTAGGTAGTTCGCTTTATCTTTGATGCGTTCTTTACTTGTTTAGCGTAAACAAATCTGTAGTTGTATTCACTCATAAATAATTTTTCTTTCTTCTTTGTTATTTTCCCATGAATAATTACATGAGTGGTCTTTGCCAATGACGACAACCATTTCTCCCGGCACCTCAGGAGAGGTGGTCAGATGTCATAACTTCAGTTTTCAACCTGATTTACAGTAAATATTGTCTCAAAGCAAATATCGACCAGTTTTTCTGAATCAGCATAAAATTTTGAACATATTAGGTTTGTTCTGATAAAATAAGTAATATCTGTATTAGTTTCAATATCCATTTTATATTAGGTCGACCGCGTCTCCCGGATTTACCCTAACTCAGAGTTTATCCAGTATATGTTAGTAAGATCGTGAGAGATTGCTTGGAATTAGTTTTAACATACAACATAATACACGTTGTGAAACAGATTATGCTACAGCGTGCGCAAAAAATTTTGCTGCCGCTTGATATTTTGATTTGTAATAACAAAAAGAAAGTATTATCAACAGCGGTGGGTTGTTAGCTGGAAAGAAGCTATTTTTCCTATTTATTCTGATTTTTGCTCAAATGATTGGCGTACAATTTGACTGACTTAACGAGGTTGGTATCCTTCCAAACACATTGGGGTAAGATGCCTGCGAGTATAGAGGTTGCAACTTACTTATTTCAGTAAACTATGTGTATTTATAGTAAACAATGCGAACCTACGTGAGAAAATCGAACAGAGGACAATGGACAGAGGATGATCTTCTTTTGCTAATACTTGCGAAAATTGTACCGAATAAAAAGTGCCACACCAATTTTTGTTTCGTACCCCAATGCATTGGGTTAAGATGCCAAATAGTCTATGAGAAGAATTGTTGTTTTTATGAGTTAACATTTAGTTTTTGTTAATTTAGTAGCGTTCGTTTCATAGTATATGATTTAGGTAACAAATGAGCTTTGTTGATTTGATAGAAACATATATATTAAATTTTTTATGATTTTAATAAGAAACCTTCGGCATCCTCCCACTTACCTTATCAATATTGCAATTTAATTATCTAGAATACGCAGAACTGAATTTCTGAAAGTAGAAAAAGAAAAGCGAAAAAGATAATATTACGGCAGTACCTATTAGCGAGCATACACATTCTGCAAACGCAATTGTACCTATTTACCGTACAGAGTGTGGTGCCTATCAATATGAATACTAGGGAAATAAAATTTGAAGTGCGCAAAGATTTCAGGGCAACTAATGCGATTGCTTAAGAGATTATAAACAAAAAGCAGATATTTCCTCGCCTCTCTAAGCTCATCAACCCATACGTGGCTAACATTTATTAAAGACAACCTATCATACACGTATGAGCGACAAAATCCCACAAAGAAACGTGTATATCTTCCTTCCCACAAGAAACCATCCAACAAAAGCTAAATACCAATCATTTACGCCATATAAACAATTTCACGCTCGACAAGTGGACGAAAAAATAAGCCACAAGAACAATTGCAACCTAATACACCAGCTCGATCATTCTTCGAACGCATTCCCCGTTTCTATTATTACAGATGTAAGTGTTACGCTTAAGCCTCCCATGGGGCGGTCATGGACCCAGCCCGACACGGCTGTAATCCTGTAAAAATGCAAATTTCCAGGGCGATTCCCAAAGCCTCCAGTGGGATCGTCGTTCGGCAGAGGCTGTGTTTGCTGCAGCGCCAGAGGTATGGCGGTGCGTCGAGCTTGATACCGTTTCGTAGAGACACGGACGCAGTTAGAACGCATTACAACGTGCATGTAATGCGCTACCCACGGGCAAATATTCACAGATGCGAGCCAGGAAAATTCGGCTTTGCGGCGCTCTCGCGTCGGCTACGGCTAACAGGATTTATTTGTATCCGCGTGTACGTAGCGTTCCACGTTTCGGGGGCTCTCTCGCCAACCCCCCCGCCGCACCCTCTGTGCCAATGGAACACGGTACATATGTACACGTACGTATGTAGTACACCCTGCACACGGCAGTGTACTGGCGAGAGAAAGAGAGAGGAACGGAGTTAGACTAACTAACGGACTACCAGTTCATTAGAGATCGCTAAACTTTAGGGTGCACGCGGAAAGGGTGAGGATTTCGTTATCGCCGCCCCGTCTACGTTTTATACCAGCCCGTATCCCGATGGTAATAAAAATCAGCCTGGCTGCTGGGTATTCTTCTCGCGGCGGGCTTTTCGAGTCGCGCTACCCGCGAAAGTGTAGCAGGGAGTAATTTTTTTTTATGCTGGGAAAGGGTGGAGTTTTGCCTGGTAATGAGGAATAACAGAGGTCTGCTGACATGTAGTGTATCGCGAGGTGTAGTGTACTTAGACTTAATTCAGAAGTGCACACGAGAGTGGGAGAGGAATTAATTTTTGTTTATAGGTAATGGGAGAGGATAGGCTTTTGGCTGGCGACGAGGAATAATGAATGTTCATTTATGTGTAGCATATCGATACTATATAAGTAAGTAACTCTTTACATTTCGTGGCATGAGATGGATGCTTATGAGGTAGCATTAGCGATTTGACCCTTTTGCCGAACTGGTTACCTTCGTGTTTAGGTGAAGAGATGGCACATCGTACAATTGGGTAATTTTTTGGATTCGTGTATTATTTTTATATGGAATATCAGATGTGGGAATGAGTTACGGATGAACGCTTAATCCCATCAGTGTACACTCCGTGGCTGTACATTGTATGCAGATGATTTTCGAAATTCCCGAATGTGTATTCCGCCCTCTTTAGTTCAAATGTCCTATCTAGTATTTTAAAACAACCGAGAAAACTGAAGTTTTATCATTTACTTTGTACTGTCCTTATTTCCCTTCATTCAAATTAGAACATGTTGTCATTATTTCGTAACAGCCTAATATAATTTTTTGTAATAGGTATACCGGTAGGTAATGTATTAACGTACCAATTAATTAATTGTTTTAGATAGGATAGTTTAACCATTTAGAAAGAAGTTAGGTTATATACATTAGATTGTTTATAAATCTTTACGACGCACGTAGAATTTTCTAACTTTACTTAAAAGGTAAAAGACGTGTGGAACTTTGAATATTTCAACATATCTCAAAAAATGAAAAAATGCTAGATAGGACAGTTTAACTAAGGAGGGCAGTATTAGCATGTGGACAATAAAAGGCATGAATTTTTAAACATGTCATCAAGACCGCTTTCAAACGACTTTTAAAATAAATAATTTTATTGCTTTTATATTCTTTATTTACTGTAGAAATGTAGTTTAATAAATAGAAGAAAGTTTTATTCCATTACTATAATTCTTTTCATCGCAATAAGTTACTGAAAATCGCATAAATGAATCGGCGCGCTAACTAGAATGACTTCTTAAGGGGTTACATCCACCTAGAGGTCCGGAAAAAGCATACAAGTTCAGTAATTTTTTGGGGGAAAATTATAAGTGAAAATCATACACAATGTTTTTCTACTAAAAGATACATCTTTTAAATATATTATTCTAAATTTTCATGAGATATTATTATTAACTAAAGGAGATATCAGCTTGGATATGAGCCGTATTTTTTTAAGCATTACCTGGTGGACATTCTCTAGGCCAAAGGTTGCATCTGATAGCAAAAATTCAAATAGATTTTAAAAATAAATAACATTCAGATGTACCTGATTGTCTCCGAATTTTAATATTGTATTTTGGTAAAAAAGGGCGACCGTTGAAGTTGAAATATAGTATTTCGGTGGAAAAATTCTTCTTTTCCAAGAAGATTTTGCAAGTATTTCCATTATTGCAAAATTGAAAGCAAAATTTAAAAATGTGAGAACGTCAGGTACTTCTGGAAGTTTAATATTTTTAAAATCTATTTGAATTTTTGCTTTCAGATGCATCGTTTGGCCTATGGAATGTCCACCAACTAATACTTAAAAAAAACACGACTCATATCCAATCCGATATCTCCTTTATTTAATAATAATATCTCATGAGAATTTAGAATAATATAATTAAAATATGTATCTCTTAGTAGAAAGACATTGTGTATGATTTTCACTTATACTTTTCTCCAAAAAAAATCATGAACTTGTATGCTTTTTCCGGACCTCTAGGTGGGTGTAATCCCTTAAAGAAATCCTTAACAGATTGATTCAGAAAATTATATTTTTACCATAGCATTCAAATTGCCATAATATTCACAACTGAAATATTAATATACAGAGTGCAGAAACAAAGAAGTCTATCGGTGGCTTAGTACACAAATATTGTATGTCCATTTTTAGCGTTTCCGAGATAAAACAGATTTAAATATGCAATGGCAGAGATAAGATACGGGGGGATACAATGAACAAAAATATTATTTTTGGCAAATTTATAAAGTAGATATAAATGTGATTTTTATACAGCATATTGAAACAGTCAAGAACTATTTTTTGCATGTAAAAACTAAAATTTCACAAAAAGTGGACATACAATATTTGTGCACTAAGCCATCGATATAATCTTGCACAAAGAGCTTCGCCCTACTCGAAGAATTCTTCTGTATAATATAAAACTTGTGGGTAGGTATATGCCTTCTTTGTTTAACAACAATAATATTGAAAATAGTCTCAGAAGAAAAGTCGAAGTAATCACATTTCAGATTCGAAGAACCTAAACGAAAATCATAAAATACTATACAGCATTGCTGTCAACCCCCCCCCCCCCCCTCCTCCAAGGATTTGGCGAAGAAGCACGAAGTAACAGCGACGAAAGTGGTTTCTCAGCGATCAATCTAAAAAACTGCTGGAACTAACCGATCCCCTTCCGCTTCGTTCCTGTGATTCGCATTTCACAATAAACTCGATATGCGGGGGACAAGCGTGTCCGTTTCTCTCGCTCGTCTCTTCCGTTCCTCCCGTGGTAGCATTAATCTTAAACGCATGCCAGTAATAATCACGCGTCTTGTGTCCGCTACGTGAAACGAACCGACTATGTATCGTGAAACGACGACTTGCCTTCCCAAAAACGAAAACTTCCCTTGAGCGATGATTGAGCAAGGCATGTGTCCAACCACCACTAAATCGATTAAACGGGGAACGCTTGTGCGAGGAAGAAGGGAGTGACAAATAATTTTAAACATTGCCAAGATTTAATTGGATTTCAGATTGATGAACTGAAGACAAACACATCTGTTCTGAATTATTTTAAGGACTGGATAACACCGAGTAACTTCTCTTTAACCACTAGTCTGCAAATATATTGCTCATTACTGTACTTACTTTCCATTTCAGAGTCTTAATTCACATCTCAGAGTTTCTTCTCATTTTCGAGATAAATTAGTAAGGGAGAGTGGGGTGAACACGAACGCGGGGTAATCGCGAATGCGATGTTACGGCGTTTTAATAAATAAAGACGATGTTCCCTCTCCACTAGCTAATAGTTTAGGTCGTATCCAACGCCGGGCAGAAAGTAATAAATACAGGACGCTCATGCTATTCAAGATAAACACAATTTATTATTTTCATCATGTTTCAAGTAATATTTTGTCCATTTTCAATTGCAAGTAATTACTGTTGAATTAATGATACAATTGTTTTTTTTTAAGTTGAAATAAAGCACTTTTTTGCCAACTTTTGTGACCAAGGCGTTGCTTGAATCATGATTCTAACCTCTGAAATAAATTCTTTTTCATTTTTTTATGTCGTGGGGTATTGGCGAACAAATCGGATGGGGTACTCACGAAACTTCGAGATTACAACGTTAACCGATTTTGATGAAAATTTCAGCATGTAGGGGAGGGTTGCCTATATCGTACCACTTAAGACATTTTACGTTATATTTCATATTTTGTACTAATATGATCGCAAGTGACTATTGGATATTGTAGCTCGATCTTTTGGGCACCTACTATTATATGCTTAGCCTTTTGTTCGGAACAAATTAATTTGTTATTAATCTTTTTGTCACATACTGTAAAAGGTACGATTTAGGGAACCGGTCTCCTAAATCGTACCCCTCGGTTTCCAAAATCGTACCTCCACGAAAAAATAGTATCAATAACAAATAAAGAAGAAAATATTCAACATAAAGTAATGATTATTACATAGTTACATATACAAATGTATATGGATCACACACAGGCCGCAATAACCTATGTATATGATATATGTACATAACCTATATAACATACGAGTTGTCAGATCCTACTGGTACAATTGTAGTGGTACGATTTAGGAAACATGATCAATTTATACTTTATAATCAATGTAATATGTACTTAAAATGAATGTAAAATATTCTACATTAAACCCGCTTTTAGAAAAATGAAAAAATACAGGACAAAATTGCATTGTTTGATTATTATCAGCTGTAATAAACTGGTAAAAAGTTACATCAATCATATCCGATTTTTTTAAATGTTTATAGCATGCAAAAAATAGGGTGTGTAAGCTCAAAGGTTTTGTTTCTATTTCTTATTTCCGCATTTACTTGATATTTTTATTATCAGATGTCGTTTACATTCGTTAATTACTGAGAAATTGATGAGGTACGATTTAGGTACCAGTATGATATTAGCAACTCTCCCCTCTAAAACTTACTTAAATCTACAAAAGTTATTTTGAATTTTCATCACAGGCTCAGAAAAAATGTTTAAAAAACGGCCTTTACTATTTTTTCGATATTCCGACCAATTGCAATTATTTTCTAACTAACAAGAAGAGGAATTTAAAAAATATATTAGGTATAGGTTGTAGCAACGTTTTTTATGGGTTGACCATTGAAGTCGCGTTTTCTGTGCGACTTCTGCGATATTTAGGACTCTGTTCGTGATTACCCCACGACAGTCGAGTCATCACGAACACCAAGGGTTTTGCTTTTTCACTATAAAGTTGATTTTTATTATAATTTTTCAAAAATTCGTCACAGTACTTTATAGATGAATAGTTTAAGTATCTTTGTAAATAATACACAAATTCATTTCTCACATAGTTTTCGTTTTGTTTTCTTTTTTGCTTAGGTGTTCGCAATTGCCACACTCTCCCTTACCTACACAATTAAGAACCTTCTTGTTCAATATCTTACCGAGGAGCAAGCTGTTCCCTACTCGATTGATCATGGATTAAATTGATTTATCGATGAAAAATCGTGGACTATGTACGATTTGGCTAAAACCCACTTAGTCAATGCAAAGGTGGATAATACGCGGTAGATCTTACGCAACGATTAATAATTAACATCTGCATAAAGTCGATCATGAAACTGTGGGAGGGAATGAGGATTCGGTCGATGCCAGCCGCGGTCGTTGAAAGATTCGACCGGAAGGAGTTGATTGTCGATCGACGATCGGCTCATTGGTGGTCCGGTATTGTCGGGCGTCGCGTCGAGGAGATCTTAATCGTTTATTTATGCCGGTGAATGCGCGCTGGTATCTACCTGTCGTTTCGTGGCATTGTGCCGTGACTTTAGCTCCGCCGCGAGGATGCGTCACGACGTTACAAGCCGATTTTATTTCCTGCTTATCGTCCCATTACATAATAACCCCGACCGCTGCCATCGGCCCGCTTGATCGTAGATTATCGCCGATCGATAGACATCTACACCGACAACCGTTGCCTCCCCTTCTGAGGGATCGACGCCGCGAGAGGGCCTCCTATCATTTGGTCTCACCGCCATTGATCCTTTCTGCGGAAAGCAACGCTCATTTCCGTTTACGCCGCTGCGAGTCGCGACGCAGACGTCAGGTGCGCGATTAGAACAGTCATGGGATGCAGGAAGGGCGAGCGAAGCGATGCTTCACGTTCAGCTGTGTGATTTGAGAATTCAGTTCCGAGGTTTGCGGCCGTTATCAGCGATTTAAAAAATGTGGGGCAGGGGAAGATGTTTGGTGCAAGTAGCTTTCTGATATTAGAAGATGAAATAGGTAGGTAGAGACCTCTGAAAGGTGTTGCTTTTTTCATATCTAGTGTAAAAGGAAGAAGTGCATTTGAAAGGGTATGCGGTTCAGTGGCGCGCCCAGAGGGAGGGAGGGGTTGGCATCCCCAAAGAAAAAGGAAAAAGAAGATTAGTGTCGCCACGACTGAAGTAATTCAAGAGCTTTGTAAAAAAGAAAAGCCGAATTTTATTCTTCAAATAATTATTCATATCCACCTAATGTATTTTATTGAATCTGTATTAAAAATAATTTTATCCGCTCGACTCTGCTCCATCCCTAAAAAAAGCTAAGATCATACGAAGATAGGATCTATTAAAATACCTAACATTCGCATCTCTCAATTTTCTGTCTTCACGTGGAGAAGAAGCGCAAGTCGACACAGTGTTCGTAATCAAACCTGTATATTCTATATTCAATTGATTCGCGATCCTCGCAGAATTCCAAGTGCCTATCGAACGTTTCGACGCGGCGCTTGACGGCGGGAGATAAAATCAGACCTGAAGGGGTTAAAACACACGGCGTGCGAACGTGTGCGATACCTTCGTCCCAGGTCGAACGCGTCTCTCGATACTACGCGGCTCTGAAGTTGACGAATGTGCTAAGATCACCCGAAGGTGACTGGCAGATTGTTCGCCAGCGTTCTCAGCGGTGGTCCACGCTCGACGCGGCTCCGATCGATAGATTCTGACCTTAAACGACCGCTTCGGCACGCCTCTCGAAAAATGATAGATTCCTGCCTAACCCGATTCGGACTTCGATACAGCTTGTTTCCCGTCGATTTATCGCGGTTCGCGCGTTCCTGCGCAACAGCCCGCCGTGTGTGGTGCGCGCAGGAATTACGCGTGCTGCCGCGAATGAACGCGTGACGACGCCTACGAGGACGCGAGCAACGCTTCGGTTGCACTTGCAAATTAGTTGCCGCGAGTAAGGGGAAACTTTTGGAAAAGGATATGTCTGTCTGCGGAATTTTTGTTTTGTATTTTTGACTGGAAGTAAACCCTTCGTGGTCACACTTCTGTAAACTTACGCGGTGGTCACACGGCCGATTTTTAAACAATTACCGTAGGAACTGTGTCCGGTCAATCGAGTCCCAAAAATTATAATAGAACATTGTAGAATATGGAATAGTCGCGTTTTAGTAAGAAATGATATGACAACATGTACCAAAAAAATCGGAAAAGTGTAAGTCCTGAAAAATGATCTTTTTTACTAAAACAATCGTACTTTTTTTATTTCTCAATATTTTTCAAAAGACGTATTTATTTTGAGATCTGAAGATGGTCAATTGTGGAATAAAAAACACGTTTAATATAGAGAAATAACTATTTATTATTATTATTATTATAATGATTCTTATTATTATTAAATGATTATTATTATTATTTTTATTCATAAGAAAGTAATTTAACAATGAAAAGTATTGAATCTAAGTAGTCTTCTCTTCGCATTCGGCACACATATATAGGTATATTCTGTGTTCGTACTCATTATACAGTAGGGTGGTCCTTATTTTTCAACTTTAAAATTTGTATTATCTGAACCTCTTAAAATCTTCTATTCGACAAAAAAATATCTTACTGTTTTTTATTTGTATATTTTGATATATAAAGGTCGCTCAAGGACTTTATATTTCGCATGTACCACAAGTATGGCAACTGCGACTTTCCATAATTGTCACTTGTCAATTTTAATGAAACGAGCCCCATATTTATATATCAGAATCCGAAACCATGCTTTTATCTATGCATTTAACAACCTGAATAGAATGTACATCAAAGTTTGCGTCTGTATCTGATTCAAGAGCTGCTGATGAGAGAAATTTAAATGTGCATATAAAGCCTTATGCCACAACACAATACACTACACACTCGTTATAAACCCGTTTCGTCTATGCGATGTGTGCTCGACTTTTAATGTTATACTCTCACTTAAAAGTTAGAAAAATTATTTTGTCCTTATTGCAAGAATTTCTATCAATTTATACCAAAATAGTAATATTTCAATGTCATTGAGCGATCTTTAATCCTTAATATATTTTAACAAAATTTTAGACGAAATTCTTTTAAACTATTTGGAAGCTTCTGAGAGAGTCAGAAGAAAATTTTAAAAACTTTGACTTCTTACCATACACATAAGGACCACCCTATTATACAGGCATATAATTTGGGAGGAAAAAAAATATTGTCACAGCCATACACATTACATTTTATTAAAGTAAATTTCTCGAATTAGAGTAGAATAAAAAAATTTCTTTTTTTCGATCAAATTTACGCGTTGGTCACACATGGGTCCGATGGACCCATGCTCAAATCCGATGTTTTAGTAACGACTGCCACTCACCAACGAACTTTTCGGATTCAAAAACTGACGGTTTCTGCCGGAAGAGGAAACCTCAAATTTCCGTAAAATCTCAGGTCAATGCCATTTCAAAGCCAGGAACATACCGGTATCAATCTCCAAAGTTAAAAAGCGGGTCCATTGGACCCAGTGTGATTAGAAAGGGCTAATTGTAAAATGAGTTGTACCCTTATGGTAGTAGAATGTGATGGTGGAAATTATATCAATTTATATCAATAACTGTTGTCAAGAGATATACTCAAATTTGGAGGGTGGAGTGTATGATACTAGAGGTATTTTAATTGTACGTACATTTTGAACGATGATACCTAAATGTTGATTGTGGTTGGAATAATGTAGTACAATATTTATTAATGAATGTTCTTTCTACGCTTGACTTTATATTAGGTGAACTTGATCTACCTATGACAATTCAGTGCTCTAGTGTAGACTGTGTACGACCAAACATTCAAAGAAGGAGTTGCCTCAAGGTTGTGATTTGAGCACAGTATTCATGTTTACTGATCACTTTGATGTTGAGTTTTCTGCAACACAACCAGAAGGAAGTAGATGTTTCAGGGAGGTAAAGATTCTAAACACCAAAGATATGTGTTCTTATTCCTACTTCATGAAAAACGTAAAACATCATTTGAAATAATATAAATTGAATTTCAACCGTAAAAATTGTTCTAATTAGAAGAGATGATTTCGGCGCACTGGTTCGGTCTATTAAATAATTAAATGAAAGTTATTTTGCAATTTTGAGAATTTTTATCAAATTCCAACGTTTCGGTCAATGATTATGACCATTCTCAAGGAAAGTTAGATAAAAAGAAAAAATATTGCGTATGCTTTTATACTAAAAATTTTATATTTTAACAAATATCAAGTTAATATCAAGTTAAATAACGGTTACCGCTCTGGCATCGTTTGGCCGCACTTTGGTTCACCATCTAGATGTTCTTGCTTTGTGATTACTGTTTACTAGTGATTGCGATCCTGGACAAAGATCGGATCGATCCTAAAAATCGATCTTTTATGAAGGATCGGTTATGAGATCGATCAATCGTGGAAAAAAAAGATCGATCCTAAAAAGGTTACTGAAATTAACTTTATTCTCATTGGTCACACTTATATAGTACTAATATAGTACTTTTAATGATAACTTTTCATACACAAGTTGTCTCTTTTTATAATGACCATCGAAAAAATTTTATCCTTAGATTCTTCATATATTTATTCAGCTATACATAATTACAAAAATATCAAATATCAAATATTGAATATTAAGATATAAGTGACTAATTAGACAATTGAGCAATGAGGTAACCAAAACAAGATGGACTAGGAAATAAATATAGAGTCATAGTTTATATTAAATTATATACTCTATTATATATTATAGTACAATATATAGGGTAAACCAGGGCGAATCGGATCACTTTGTGTTTGACGGTAAAAAAATAATAGTTAAACATTAAAAAACTAATTTTTTATAATATATTCGTAAGCAGTACACCTTTGGCTTCAACTTGAATATATAAAAATTGAAACTAAACACAAAAATCTTTCATTTATAAACAAAAGACGAAAAAATGAGAAATATCCGATTCGCCACGAAATTTGGGGCGAATCGAACCACCCAGAAATTTCTGAAAAAACTGAAATTTTCATAACAAAATCTTTCAAATCAACTTAAACTAATCTAATTTAATGACAGTGAAGTCAAGTGACACTACTTAGCACACAGATCGGAAGGATATTGCCGTTTTTTGCCGCCTCTATCAGCACAATTCTCGTGGCACCACTCTTCTACAGACAATCTTTTGAAAATGGAAGAATTAATTTTTCGCCGCAGTAAATACAATGTCATCTTCTTAAAACCATTAATTTATTTATTTTTTCGGCGTTTTTTTAAATTTAATTTTTATCACAGTTTCCTTTATTTTTTTTTTTGGACACCACGATCCCTGATTGCGCTTTTTTATGTACCTACGGACCATCTGTATATAAACAATTATCATATTTATAATCATAAAAATACTCAAATGAAAAAAAGAGTGATCCGATTCGCCCCACACAACGTGATCCGGTTAGCCCCATATATAAGTATTTCAAAGATTGTAGATTACATAAACATATTATAATATAATACTCTAAAATACATCAAATACTAATCTTAGACACCTTGCAAACTAATAACAATAAGCACATTTGAATTTACAAGCTTACCTTTTATTTTAAATACAAAATTGCAGATTACGTAGGTTAGATACGACCAAAATTGTAACGCTCGCACGCAACCATCTCGCTGAAAACGTATGCCAGCTCTAAACAATGACTTAAAACAATTGACGAACTATTGCAGTAGGTGCGGGGGAGAGGGCTGAGATGTTACGAACGATCGGAATGATCATTTCTATCGCGATGTAAGAAATATGGACTAAATTCTTATTTTGATCCGATTCGCCCTGTGATCCGATTCGCCCTGGTCTACCCTAATATGTTACAATACATATGTACCCAGATAGCACACGACGTCTATAAGCCGTCTTTAAGACGTCTTTCAGACTTTCAAGACGTCTGACACGTCAAGACACGAATATATATATTCGTGTATTATATGATGCGTATTTTACGTAGCCATTACTGTCTGGCACTTACTAAGCATACAATTATTTTTTTTTAACCGATCCTAAAGAAAAAAGGATCGATCCTTGATAGATCGGAATTAAAAAAGATCGGTGAAAGATCGATCGTATTTTCCCTAAAAAGATCGATTTTAGATCGATCCAACAAAAGATCGCCATCACTACTGTTTACCTCAATCACCGGTTAACCGACTCGTGCGTCGCACGTTCCCAGCAATGAACGTGATATTTGTTAAAATATACAAACTTTTAGCGTAAAAGCCGACGCAGTATTTTTTCTTTTTATCTAACTTTCCTTGAGAATGGCCATAATCATTGACCGAAACGTTGGAATTTGATAAAAATTCTCAAAATTGCAAAATAGATAGAAATTAATTTCATTTAATTATTTAATAGATCGAACCAGTGCGTGGAAATCATCTCTTCTAAGTAAAACATCATTTATGCTCGATCTCCTGATGCTATTTTAATTAAAATTACGAAACAAAAGCTTCGATGAAAACTCTTCAAAAGAATCCCAAACTGTGGTCGCAATGGAAGAAGATTGCACTCATTACTAATAAGTAAGCAAGATCACAATAGTTTCTCGAAAATGCTATCCAAACATACGTGATATTTTATATATCGAATTAATGGTCTCAAAAATGTCAATAGTGCACCCTGGTTTGACAAGTTATACCTACTAACCCGAAAGAAGTTCCCTTTTATGGTACCTACAGGTGGAAGCTTCCGTGGCGCCGTTGATGAGCTGAATACTCGTGCTACCGAGGCGGCCATTCCAAAGATCCCTTAACGATCGCATCGTCGATCGTAAAATCCGCGATCGCTGATTAGCCGAAAGCCCGTGTCACAGGGGTAGGAAGGCCGTCTGAGCGGCGAAGTAAATTTCAAGGTCCTGCCTTAACGACGGGGGCGTGTTTACGGTAGGCAATGTCCCCTAGTTTTTGTCCGCGTTTAGGGCCGGCATGGCGGCGCTCTTAATCAAAGTTTGATCGCCACGAGCACCCCTCTTGCACCCTCCCCTATCCGGTGTACGCAAAGATCCACGGATGTTAGCGAGAACGGCTCGCGATCCTTTATAATTGCGGCCTTGCCTCCTGAGGAGCCTGGCTGAGATTATAAATCAAGCAATCAACCGCTATAAAAGTCCGCCCACGCGAACACGCGACCCTCTTTTTCCCGCGATCGAGCCACGATTTTTCTTCTTTTCTCTTCATTTGGCTGGGGGAGAAGTGAGCTGTGCAGGGGACCCGCGGCGGCGATGGGCTTTCTTGAATCGACCTGATGGGTGAAACGCGACAACACCCCCATTGGAGGTATTATTGGTAATGGTAGCAGGGAATTCTGACGCATTGTTGCATCGTCTGAGAGGGAGATAAGAGTGGTCTTAGGTCTTTAATTACTTGCAGAGGGAGGTATTTCGTGACTGAGGATATGTTCTGGATTAGATCCAAAGTTTGTGATCTTCTGTACTGCACTTTAAGAATTCAGAATTATCAGTATGGAGATATCGATATCCAGAATTATTTTTATGGGATTTAAGGGACCCAGGGTTATGATGATTAAATCTAGAATCTTTTACAATCGACTTACGAATTCAAATTTGTTGATAGCGGGGAGCAAGAGTCTGAAGTGGTCTATGTTATCCTTCTACATGATTTTTAGTCATCGGTATGTAAATTCCACAAGTTCAAGATTACCCATATTAAATCCCATGAGCGTGGACAGCCCTTAGACCACAAATTTTCCAACATCCATGAACACTCTTTTCGCTCCAATGATTAAAAGAAAGTGCATTGAACGTAAAAAGAAACAAATGTAAGAGTGAATGTAAGTACAGATTGGTAAAACTTTAGCTGTTAGTGATATTTATATGATGAGCCTTTACCCTGATCGCGGGGTAACATTGGCTGGTAATTAACATGTATTAAAGAAGAAAAAGGCTGAAAATTTTATCCAGATGTAAAAATTTTAATTTTTATAATATATAACATGTTCCAAAAACTTAGGGAAGAGTGGGTATAGTTGTCACAAGGGTGGGTTGTCACAAGCGCTATAACAAAGAATGTACTAATAATCCATGGCAACGTGTAAACATATCGCCGTCTCCTTTCCGCATCCCTCAATTCGCTGCGGAGTCACATGAAGACACGACGTGTCATCGTTTATTTTCGTGCGCTCAAAGTAAATTACGCCGTATTTTCTATGAAATAAGTGTAGGTTATTTCAGGGCTGCACAAGGAGCTGTTTTCGGCGCCTAGCGGCTAGCAACCCGCCTGTTCCGTTGCTAAGGTCAGAATCGGTGAGGACAACTGCAGTAGTGTATGTACGTGCTCGTAGGCTCGTAGCGTAAGTATACATATATGGCTGGGTTCAAGGTATAGTAAATACACGTAACACTAATGCAGTTCTCCTCACCGATTCTAACCTTAGCAACGAGACACGTGGGTTGCTGGCCGCTAGGCACCGAAAACAGCTCCTTGTGCAGCCCTGGGTTATTTCTTAGTATTGACTATAATATTGTTGCATTATTCTCGTAGTTTAGGGTTTTTTTTAACTTACTGTAATGACTTTGTTGCATTTTTTAAATATTTTAATACATGAGTAGAAAGGTGGGATTGTATAACGAGTTGGGTCAAGTTGTCAGAAAATTTAGAAAGAAGAACAAAGCAAAACGAGTTATTTTATCCGATAAAGGAAAAAAAGAGGAAGCATCAGCAATTAATAAAGATGGAAAAGAAAATGAAGAAGACTTTTGCCTTGTGTGCTTGTCTCTGTATTCAGAAAATCAATCCAGAGAAATTGGGGTTCAGTGATAGAGTTGTAAACTGTTTGTTAATAATGTTTCTAAGTTTAACTTTGTGTTCAAGACTATAGCATGTATAATTACAATAAAAAATGATATTACTTCCCTAATTGAATCGGCTTTTTAATAATAAAATTAGCTATCTAAATTTGTGACAACCAACCCAGCCTCGGGTTATATTGTCACAAAACAGTCCCTGCAAATAATGTGAATTATCTCCTAATTTGATTGACAAAATCCATAGGACCAATTTTTTTTATAAAGTCAGACGTACGTAGTTTATATTAATCTAAGCCTGAATGAACTTCCCTGCGGCTATAACCCGTAAAAAAATCAAAATAAGAAAATGAGACAACCATACCCGGTCTCCCCTACCAATGTTCCCTCAGTGTGTGGTACCTACTTACCTTAAACAATTCTGCATAAGCATCCATAGAATCAAAATTAGCCTCAAAAATCAACCTCCCCCTACTAAATGAGAATTACGCATAACAACCCCCTCGAAAAATGGAAACCCCTTTCCTCTTCCAGCGACACCACACAGTAGGTACCCCAGCATTTAAGAGCCACTAATGGGACGCAGTTTGGATACCCTAACGTACGCTCATCTCGAAATTTGTTACCTCGCATTCCAAGTTATCGCCACCTCCCCCGGCTGGCCAGCGGGATGGCACCTACCCTCGAAACTCTCGTGGCGCGATTGCGATTCGCTACGCCAGGCCTCTCTCTCTCGTTTTCTTTGGCTCTTCGCGCGGCAGACAAACCGACCAGCAAAGACGATTGTTGCGCCAACAAAATACGCGAGCCGGGCCGAGGTGAAAAGAAATCAGGACCAGTCTGGGACCGGAGCATTGTCGCGGCTAGGACCGTCCCGTATATATATAACCGAGGAGTTTAAAGAGCACAATGCACCATAAATCAGCGATCATCGCGCGTTCCCTCGCGTCGCCCGATTCAGGCGGAACGCGCGTGGGCGCGTTCTCGCACGCGCGCCCCCGAATCGCCGAATCCCGTATCTTATCGTCGATTTTCCATTCTTTACGACCACCTGATAAGTAAGCCCGAATCCTCGGGAGCACGCGACGATTGTAATTCACGAGCTTTCCCGATGTTTATGCCTCTGTGCCTCCTGCATTCGAGGACTTCCGTCGCGAGGATCAGCGGCTTTCGTACCCCAAACTGTGGGGTGGTTCGAAGATTATGTAGTGGGCAATTTTGTGGGCTTTTAGATGGACATGAATCTTGTGAGATAGAGGAGTGCTTTTGGAACGTGTCTCTGTTTTCTGGTTTCTTTAAGATGTTTTGGGGGATGCAAGAGAGGATACTATGTCTGACGGAAATTTGAAAGTAACCATCGTGAAGTATAATTGAGGACCTTGCAGTTCCATTTTTGACAGTTTTTGACTTATGACGTGTAATATATGTAAAAAATCTAAAAGAAATCCGGTAACAAATGAGCGATTTATTGCAAATTTTGAACCTGCACCCATCACTGTTTTGTGCGATATTTTTGTATTGGGCAGCTCCGGATTTGACAAATTCGCCAAAAAATAGAAATACAAACTTATTAACTCAATAACTACCAGGTACTTATTGTGGGAAAATATATATTTTTCAATTAGTGTTTTTTTCTAATTTACGCGGGGTTGGTACAGATGGAGCTGCATTCCTCTTGCTGTAAGGTCCTCAATTTTTACTTGAACCCTACCTAATTTAACGTGTATTACATTATGCTTGAATTTTATCAAAATCTGATGTGGAATGGTTTTATAGTAGGTGTAGTAAATAGAACCATCCAGTTGGTACGAGGTGTTGCTCGTTTTATTGTATTCGATTTTAGCTACGAAATCGTCTGATTATTTAAGAAATGAAGATTTTGCAAAATTTCGTAGAATGATTACTTACTGTAAGATGAAACTATGAGCACGTGTGCTGTTACATCTTGTGCTACGAGTTAAGCACGCGTGCTGTTACATCTTGTGCTAAAGTCACTAATGGAGACAGTACCATAATCTAAATTATTTATGGAAATGTGTAAGGATAAACGCAGCCTACATAATTTTTCTTAATGAATCCCCGAAGAACCCTCTCCTAACCCTTTAGCGCCGGACGTATCATATGTACACGACATACGTATACATTCCCTTTGAAAGTTGAACAAATTCACTATTTGCACCAGATTAGTACATGATTAGACTAGTTTTATTCATTGAAGAAAGATGGACCTACCAGAACCCTGTATTTATTCATTTTATGCATTTTAACCTCTGAAAACCTATTGTGGTGTGGGCGTGTTTAACATTTTTGTAAAAGTGACAAAACGTGCTTCAATTTTTTTAAGGTAAGTAATAAATTCTTTTAGCAATTAAATCAATAAGAAATTATTTCGACAGAGAACCTTTTAGTGTATTATACCGAACTCTTCTCCTATTATCTTGAAAGTTTAAAATGGCTCCTGTCTAAATCTGAAAGGAAGGCGATCACCTAAAATGTTTAAATATCTTGCAACCCCAACATTTATGCTATCCAAAAATACAGCACAAAAGTCTACCAGTTGCGCTCATGTTATTCCCTCAATGAAACCAAGAGAACGCAATTTATTTATTACAGTATTCTTGGAATTATTATGAAGGATCCACTACCTACATGAATCAAACTCGTTATCAGATATATGTATGTACGTAGGTGCTTCATGAATGGCGTATTGGAAGTGGACTCTTTCATTTCGGACTTCTTTCTACAATGCTTAAATTTCTAAATGAATGTATACACGGTATCCAGGGAGATTCGTATTCTATATGCGTCTCGTCTATCGTATTATGCATGTAAACAGATAGACGTGCATCTAGTTCGCAAATGATCGAAACGTATTCTGATTTGTATTCGCTCGCCGTGCAGGCCCAATCATTCTATTTGCCAGCGGATGAGACGAAACGAAATGAAATCTAGAAATTCGGCTTATTCCACTCGCGAACGCGTCGGCTTTATTACTTTCATAATAATCATCCGCTTCCTCTTTGGGCAGAACGGCGAATGAATATTTGATTAATTCGCTCCGAGCTACTGAGTTTCACGGATGTTTCTCGTAAAATGCTGTATATAACGCTTTCCATCCACTCGAGTGGACTTTTTCTTAATGTTTCGCGGTAGTGATCAGCGAGCTGCTTGAAAAGATTAGAGAACTGCTTAATTAGATGATTTCATCCCCCAAAAAAGCAATTAATGCTTTCAAAACAGTTTATACTGCGCGAGGTACCCTTTTATTGGCATATTTATTATCCATAAATAACAGTAAATAGAATTAAGAGATTTTATATGAAAAAATATCGAAAATAAAATATTTTCCCAACATTATATTGGGTTTGGAGATTTGTGTTGAGAGGGTAAGTACCTAATTCTGATTTAATTAATAGATTTGAGATTTGTAGAGGTAATGATAGGGCGCATAAGAAAATAGAAGTTCATTCGAAATATCTCCGATATTTAAACGATTTCAATGACTACAGTCAAAGATAATTGTACGTATAGAGCAAACATGATATAGTAAAATAATATACGTAATCTATATTCAACCATCAGGTCAGAAAATTAAGAGAAAATTTCGGTTTACGCGATACAACTTCAATCAAGCATGATAGAAACCCAAAATAGTTACTTTCTTGAATTAGGCGATAGATATATATGTTACTAGCTTTACTGCTCGGCTTCGCCCGAAATTTAGATTCTGATTTTATGAAAAAAAATTTATTTATTTATTTTTTATTGTTTATTAAGTGGCAATGTATCATATATGATCAAAAAAAATCTGGCCAATTCTGCTTATGTATCATATATGATCAAATGGAATAACTTTTTTGATTTTCAAACGATTTGAACGAAACTTGGTATGTAATGGTTTTTGGGGTCGCTGAATCTGAATTTGGCATTGGAATTGTAAAATTTAATATTTAAAATGACTCACAATGGCCGACCCAAAATGGCTGCCAAATATTAAAATATTATCGGGGTTTAGAAAAATTGTATATAGGGGTTTTTGGGGTCGCCCATACTCCTGTATACCAAATTTTGTGTGATTCACTTAATTTTTCGATGTTGACAGTTTGGCCACGAATAGTAAAAAAAGCCGTGCCAGTTAACCGGTTAAGATATATTTTGCAATCAAATTATTACTTCCATAAATTTAGCAATTCGAAAATTCATAACACTCCTGTAATGTACCCATTTTTAAAATGAAACTATTTAATTTAGATTATGTATGTATGTAGTATATGCACTTTATTTTCCACGAAAATATGAAACTCAATTAAAGATGTAAATGGAAGGTTAATTGTAAGTGTACGAGAGTGACAGAACGTATAATCCCCATAAAAAAAACTTCAAAAAAGTAAAAAAATTACGCCAAATACATGAAAAAGTCGAGGATGGAAAAGAATAAATCTCAAAAAAAATAGAAGAAAATATACAATATAAAAAAATATGTGAAATCAAAATGAGCTGAAAGTACATAAAGGTGCTTTCCAACTGCGCTTAAGACACAACTACATATACACAGCTAAAATGCTGTGTTCGTACATTTCATTACTCATATCGCGGACATTTTAATAATGTGAAGATAAAATGTAACATCTAGACATTTGCCTAGATGTCCGCGGGCTGGAAGTCAAATACTTGCCGTGGCCAGGCAAGGGATTCTCGGACCATCAATACCCATACCTTCCCTCTTGCAGGCTTTCAAATAATTTGTCAATTTAAAACTCTAACAATATGAGTGCACTTTCATTATTTTGCGTTTCTAAATAACTCTTATTCATCGACACCTTGACCTTGCCTGACCACGCCAAGTATTTGACTTCCAGACCACGGGCATCTAGGCAATTAAAATGTCCGCGATATGAGTAATGGAATGTATGAACACAGCATTTCAGCTGTGTATATGTAATTGTGTCATCTTAAGCGCAGTTGGAAAGCACCTTTATGCACTTGCAGCTCATTTTGATTTCACATATTTTTTATATTGTATATTTTCTTCTATTTTTTCTGTGATTTACTATTTTCTATCCTCGATTTTTTCATATACTTGCCGTAATTTTTTCAAACTTAATTAAAACGATTTTCAAAATTTAAAAAAAAAATAAACTTTTGGTATGCAGCGAGTCAACAAAATACCAATGGTCTATTTATAAAAATTAGTCAACTAGCCCCGGTCTCCCCTAATACATACATAGCCTGGCGTAGGTCGCAGCATCATTTTACGCTTCGATTATCTACATATACATAAAATCCTCAGTTTAGTTACAAATAAAAAACAGTTTGATGATACACAAACATGTCGCAATTCAAATTTCGGCAACTTACCTTGTGTTTGAGACTGCATTTTTGTAAAAACACGTTTATAATTTGGTTATAACTTGACGGTAAGCTGTCAAAATTTTGAGTGGATTGCATAGTGAAGATAGCGATTGACGAACGAAAGATGTGTTAGTCTTTCTTTTGGCTGAAGGTGTGCGTGTAACGCGTATTATGTCGGCAAAAATTTGGCTTGAAGAAGAAAAATCTTAAAATTTCCGACTGATCCATGAGACGATATTACGATATCTCTGTCATGCGTGGGCCGATTTTATTGAAATTGGTCTTATTCGAAAGCTTATATGCGGTTTACATAAGAAAAATGCCTTTAAATTTAGAAAAATATTGCAGCCGTGATGAGATATTAATGAAATAAGTTTCAGGTTAAGTTGGATTAGCCGGGTGACGAGTAAATGATAAGCGGTAGCGACAGTCGACATATACAGGGTGTCGAAACATGTACTTAGCGTCGAGACGCTGCCGCGTCTCTAGATAAATAATGTATACTATATCGAATAGAAGTGTATAAAAAAACTTACATAAAAATTCCTTGCGCGAAGACGATTCGAAAAATCCCGCGTCGTCCTTCAATCTGAGACTGCGTTCTCCAGATGTAACCAAACACGTGGAATCTAACTTGTCATCTGATTAGAAGAAATTCAGAATATTATATACATATTCAAAATACAGTAAATCGCGAGGAATACGTACCGTGTTATAGGAATTTCGTGGTAGGAAGCACAAAACTTATTGTTAGTTCAGTAATAACACAGAACGAAATGAACGAGCTCAAGAGGCATACGCGAAATAAGAGTGAAATTCAAAACTCCTGTGAAACAAAGCGCGAAATAATGTTAGCACAATGATCTGCATGTCGCGCCATCTATTGGCCGAAGGTAGGAACTATGACTACATATGCGATCACCCCCCTCCATATGTTTCTTCGTTTCGGCTGCCATCGGCACTATTCGTCCATTTCCGTAGTTCCAAAACAAAAGTGTTCCGCGTTCTATGAAACCGCGTTATACAACGGTTATCGCAGTTTTTTCGCGCTGTATTGGCATCTATCGTGCATGAAAGTGTAGAATAAATAATTAAGAAACGTGGAGAAGTAAATTAATGATAAAAGTGTGCAAGATTCGCGACGGGACAAAGTAAAAATTTCACCTGACACGATTGTCCCGCTGGCCACTTCCAACGGTAAATTCTAGAATAGAAACGGTTCAAACTTGGATTCTCATTGCGAGAGACGAGTTGAGTTAACAGCAATTACTATATATCATAGTGCGCACTATTTGGTATAAAGTACATGTCGAAAGAAGCAGTCGCGTATTCGTCTTATGCAGACGATTTATCTGATATATCGAGAGATAATAATGACGCTGATGGATATATAGATTCTCAAAACACTTTATCGTCGCGCGTTTGCGCATGCGTCAGTTGTTCGCTATGGGCAGTTTTCAACTTTGAGGAAAATTACGATTTGTTGGTATAACGTATCTTAATAATTCGGTAGTACATGGTTAGGTTCGGATAGACAGATGTGTATCTATAATTTGCATACGTAAATCGGAATTGGGAACATAGAATAATTCGTGATTGATACTTAGATATAATTTTAAAAGCTAAAAGCATAGAATATTCCATAAACCTTCGATAAAGTATTAACGCGAAAGTCGAAGGAGGAAAAGCTGCTAAGAAGAATAGTTGTTTACCGAAAAGGTAAACGTTTAATTTGTTGCGAATATTCCTTGCAATTCAATGCTAGTAGATCAATGTTGAAGTTTGAATGACACGTTAGTGACGTAAAATTCGTTTTCGTTAAATTCTTCGATACGCGAGCGATAATCTCGTAAAAGTAAAAATAATATGTATATAGCTGTAATGTGAGATACAGGAAGGGGTAAACGAAGATGTGTTGCAAACGTGTGTGCGCGTGTGTGTTCGCGTGCATCTGCTGCTGCTGTACTTGAATATTGCGCGCCAGAAGTTGAGGAGGATTACAAAACCTCAACTGCCCATACCTCGAAACCAAAACCTCAAATTCAAGAATGGTAACGTATATTTTGATTTCGATTCAGGTTATGCCATATTTTTGGGACATGCATATATATAATAAATAAATTCCAAAAATGTGTTCATTATGTAATTATGTAAAACAACTTTAACAACTTTAAAAGTCTATTTTCTATGATAAAAAAGTAATCACTATTTTATATATATTTTATAAAAATTTTATTATGCATTATACATGATAAATATAAATATTTATATTTATTCAAAAAAAATTTGTATATATTATTTCTAATGTGAACTTTTCCTCTGGGAAACCTTTTTTTCACCGGAAATTCATATGGATCGAAAGCACGTATCAAATAACATGCAAAAATAACAATTTTGAGTTTAGGAATCTATTCGTTGGAAACCAACAACCATGTCGTTGGGGCGAAAAGGTTGCAAAATTTTGACATATTTTCTAACCTTTATTGTGACAGTTACAGTGGTTGTCGCATATGATTCGTTGTAGGAGATTGGAGAGGTAGGAGTATGTAGTTTCTTTGTTTTTTGAAACGGTTACATTGAGGGATTTCGACAGCATAAAATACTTAGGGTGTTTCTAAAAAAGAGGGTATAAGGAGAGTACATACATATGTGTTTAGTATTTAGTTTGTATTTTATATATAGGTTGTATGTTCTATTATGGATTTTCTATGGAGAAATTGTCTTTTTATGTTATATATTTCAATACTGCACTCCCTCCTCTCTGTACAATATTTCCGTTGATTTATTCCGAAACAACGCATTCCACTTTCTAATTTGTCCACGGTATTAGTATTGGTTTGGGCTAGATTAGCGCGGGGGGCGCGCGCCCGCTTGCGGACCCGTAAAGCATGGTAGCGAACCGATGTGAATTTGGGCATAACCTAAAATAATATTTTTCACAGAAAAAGTAGGAAGAGGGTGCGTTTTTAGTATCTGAGGATCTGTGATTATACTCACCAATGCGACCGTGCCAGGCCCGTGCCATACGTTGTATAGTATTGATTAAAAAAAAGTATCCATTAAAATTGAAGCATATAGTTGTTCACATTAGGGGTTAGAATATACGTCAAAATTTCACAGTGCGTTTTACTTAATAACTTTTCACAGAATAGATTCCTAAACTCAGAATTGTTATTTTTGCATGTTATTTGATACGTGCTTTCGATCCATATAAATTTCCCGTGAAAGAAAAGGTTTCCCAGAGGAAAAGTTTACCCTATTTCTACGAAAATTATGAACAAACGTCTGTTGATTTCCAACAGAAAATAATCGTGACAGAAATTAAAAATCGAGATCCATTTATCTTTTTAAAAAATGGAGTCAAAAACCTTTCACATCCGAGTACTTTAGATTCATTTTATGGATAATCCCAGCACCAAGACATTTTTTTTAAATTTATCACATAATACATAGTAACTTTTAAGGCACCATGTATACATATACATCGTATGCACATTCTATCACAGAGTTGAAGCGTTTAATTATCGCGTCTTTTATCAATTTTCTACAAAAATGAATTAGGGAAATATATTCTATTCATCTTAAACCAATTACTTTTCTAACGGCAGTTTCGTAAAGAATCATATACTTAAAGAGCCGTTTCTACGTTGATTAACGCTCATTAAATAACCATTTTTCACGTGACATCCTCAGTGGAGGAAAATAAGTATCGTTTTGAATTCTTTGGAACTACATATCGACGTGTGTTATGAAAAGTAACACGTTTCAATTTTCTTACGCAAAATAGCACGTTTCAGTTTGCCACGAGAAGAAGCACGTTTTATCGTTTCTGACGAATATTAGCACGTTTGGTCTTCGTTGCGACGAAAACTAGCACGTTATACTGTTTCGCCACGAAAAATAGCATATTTGGGAACTTGCGGCGAAAACTAACATATTATCCGGTTTGGCCACGAAGAATAGCACGTTTTGGATTATACTGCAGACTGCAAAAACTATCACGTTTCAGCGCGTGGTCAGTTTAAAAGAATTCAACTGTTGAAAATAATGTTTAATAAATAATAATTCTATCTAATCTCCAAAAGACAACACATATGAAAATTTTAAGCACGTGGCAAACCGCTCAAACGTGTTAGTTTTCGCAGCGAAAACCGAAACGTAATAGTTTTCGTAAGAACGAAGGCAAACGTGCTACTTTTCGTAAGAAAATTGAAACGTGCTACTTTTCGTAACGCACATCGATATGCAGTATATATCATCAATCATTCGCGCGATTTTCACTTTCGAATTACCGGTATCCGTCTGGTTTGCTACAAATTACCATAAGCACGACCAATAGAACTAGAAATCGCTGACGAAAGATCGACGAAAATATTGCTCGTAAATTCTAGCCAGCTCGTTCATCGAAATGAGATTCGCAGAGTAACATAACAGATAAACCGCTTATGCAAATATAACATCACTTTATTTTATAAACGTAGGACGAACGACGCAGGTCATTACAAAAATAAGATTACAAAATATAATATTTCACCTAAACACAATGCGTAATTATTGCGCATACAAACGATAATCTATTACTGCTTAATCGTTACAAAATGTATATCAAATCAGCCAGTATTACAGACGCACCCACGCACTTCGGTTCCTTCCTTGTTTCATTTTCGTGTTTCTTTGTTACGCTTAACATCTATTGGACTACCCTTTCGCGTTTTCTTCGTTAAGAAATCTTCGCTGAATATCAACTTACCGATAAATGCTTCCTTCGAGCATCCAAACGTTTCATTTTCTCTTGGATATAACAAGATTCACAACATTAATATGGCTGAATGTTTCATTTACAGCCCAGTTATACGATTTTCTTTTAACCCCTAACAAGAATTCTCTGCCTGCTTATTCTACAACAGTGCTTAATGCGTATCTTTACGCTCATGTACTTTCAATTGAATGGAAACAGAAAATCGGTAAATAAAAACACTAATAGAATCATTGCCGGTTTTCAAAGTGTTAACACTCGATTCAGTAGTTCGCTAATTATTTCCAATATTAAATGTGTTTCCATTCAAGTACCATACAAAATTCGATAACAGTTTCGCCGGATTCGATAAAAGATCGATAATCAATTTCTTGGAAAATGTTATCGTTAAATTATGCGAAATGGAATTTCTTATCGGCAATAAGTAACTGTTTATCTAAGAATGATAACATTCAAGAGCCTGAAATCCATTTATTTTCTTGTTAAGGGTTAATAATCTCTCTCAATCTCATCATTTAATGAAAAAAACCATGGATATAAATTCAAATTCTATCCATCCCAGCCTCCCACGTGAAAGTACATGAATTTTTATTTCTCCAGAACGTAAAACCTTTGCGATCACTTATACTTTCAAACAACCACTTGGAATGAACGATTTAAACACAAATTGTTCGCCGAAGAATGTTCACCTCTATTCCTAAGACCACAATTTACAACGCTGCAACAGAAGAGAAAGAGAGAGACTAACGATGATATCGAGAACATATAGCTTAGAGAAGTGTTCAAACATTCCACTCTAGTCGCTTTGTTTATGTTATCAGTTCTGTACAGAGTTCCGTGTCCACTGTTATATGTTATGGCGAATTTAAACTCTTGCCTGCCAACGCAGCTGCCTTAGAAAGCACTATTTGGATGTCCATTGAAGGGAAATTCTAGACACACAATAAAACAGATTATTTCATTGATAGCGCGGAAATGTTCGAATTCTACTTACATTCTACTTACTTGTAAAAGTTTGACGTTCGTAGCAAAGTCGCCGGCGAGTAGTTGGTCCCTCAGTAGCCTGAAAAATTACGCGAAAACATTCATACGCGCTTCTAGGAGTCGAAATTCGTTCGAACGAAGTGATGCTTACAAAATCATGGCACAGCAAATATGAATTAGGAAACTGAATCTGTTCTCGTCAGCGAACAGTGAATCCCAAATTCTCATAACATCCGGTAACGGGAATTCTTGCGAGAGGAGTAGAGTTAACCATCTGATAGAAATGTATCATTTACTCGAGCGTGAATGTTTCATTGACGATATCGTGCTTTCATTGCCGTAAATTCGATAAGGAATTCTAATTTAATTCGATCTACCTAAAGCTGTAATATTGCGGGCACAATTCCTGTTGATGCAAACGTAGCCAAACTTCAGGATCGTTAGCTTTTACTTGTGTTGTCAGTTTACTCATCATAGAGTTAATCCCAAACTCTGCTTCATCCAACGATTTTATAAAGAAATCGCGAATCTCGCTCATCAAATTGGTGAAACAGAAAAAGGTGTCTGCTTCGGCGTGTTCTACGAGGGATATTCACAATGTTAGGTGTAAAGTTCCAAGAACTTGTGGTTCAGGGACAGCTATTTACGATTTACCTCTCCATTTTTTATCAGGGTCACAAGCGAATGCATGATATATAGGGCCAACAATTTCGTTCATGCCTTGCACGTAGCCCTGGCCTGGATTCAGTTTAGCATAGAGGAAGAGTATTCTCTCTAAAACCTCCCAGTGCGCCTCGCCACCTTCCGCCAGTGGAGCATAATCTTCCGCGGCTTTCCTAATCGAAACTGCTATCTACAACAAAACATGAAATACCGTTTTTACACATTCCTTTCTGGGTGAACTGGTTGAATTACTCAAACCGTGTTACCTGCTGCTTTCCATATCAGCGTTAAAATAGCAAAAACAAAGTTAGTCTTGTTATTTTCTTACGTCGCTCGCAGATTTAATTACCTTAGTGACGCCGAGTCCTTTCCTCTCCACATTTGCGCTTCTCAACACTGTGTGCTGCACTCTGTGATGCAAACGTTTCTGCCCACTGGCATTCACAATCTCTTCGCAGGGATGATCTGTACCTTGTTGAAAGAACGATATGTCTGGACACAGTCTCCTGCAAAGAGGATTTATTTTATGCTCTTAGTAGCAAGTAACTATGATCGCATACGGTAGAAACGTTACCTAACATCCTTGTCTATCTGCAGGAGAACTTCGTTGTCCTTAAAGTAGGTTTGCCATTTGCTATCAGGATTTAAATTCAAGGGATGATCGTGAAGTGTAACGTCCACCCTTTCGCCATCATTATTTATTTCCCCCGGAGTAACAATGAGATCCTCTATAAATAATAAACATAAGTATGACTCGTTTAATCCTTTCGTCATTTATTTTTGCACTCTAAACAGAATAAAGGTAATTAGGCGTACCAATAAAAGTTTTATAAAGTATTCTCTTGCGCGTAAGAGTTTCAGACCAACTGGCCCTTGTTGGAGGCAAGTAATTCAACAACAATTTCCAACACAATGGCCTCAGGCCTCCTTCATCAGGAATTCCTAAAAATAATAACTGATTAGTGCAATTCAGAAGATTTAGGATTCGAGAGAATGTTTTTAAAGTTATCGCGTGCAGTCGGCTGCACAGAGATGTGTACAAAGTGTGCAGCATCCAGCGTGACAGACAAAGGGGATTAAGATAGACACAGAGACTCATACCATGGAAGCACAATCGTTTCAGACTGACGAGATCTATTTCCTCGGCGTTCAGAACATCGTCGAAGTCGTTTAATCTGGAACAACAAGTTTCTTCACTGAAAAATCCTGAGGTGACTAAAACACGCGATTGATTACCTTTTTCTTAAAATACTCATCGCGGCTGCGTTTGACACGTGCGTTACTTAACGAGAGCTCCGCTGTGCTCTTATCGGCATTTGATAGGCGTGTGGGCGTACAGTGATAGAAGTACCCTCTCCTCGCATTATTGTCAGTGACCTGCCAGATTGACAGGCGAACTACCCGCCATTTTTTACCTCTCGTACAGATCGACTGTCTTTTATATTGAACAATGCTTTAAGGCTCTTGTTGTAGGAAGCGGAGAAATCGTTCTTATCATTACAATATGGCACTTTATACTCGGGCTATTAAATACACGCGAGCTATAGTTTCTGCGCGAGTTAATCTGACTTATGCCTAACCTATCTGACAAACGTCTATGTTAGGTACAAATATTCCCTTTTAGTATATGCAGACTTAATTTTTCTTTTTATTCAGTGCATGATATATTAATATCGAAATATTGTTTGATGTTGATATAGGAGGAATCAGGTGATATAAAATATTGTAACGTAGGTCGTTGAATATAAACATAAGCAACTGTTTGCCGAATAATGCCGACAGCCCAGGCGATGTATAGAATAGACATTACATCTAATGTAAGCTTTTGTCACACGGATTGGGGAATCCTAAGCAACGAGGTCTCTTATAATTATTAATGTCTTATTCTCTATGCTTCGCCTAAAATCCTCTTCCTATAATCGTGTCGCTTGCAACGTTATCGATTCGAATCATATATTTATTACTCGATGTTTCACGGTGGCGTTTATTCAGGCGCCACTAATAGGTGAATATGTCGTTAATTTTGAAGTTTAGCGAGAAGATGCAGTGCTAATTTGCGAATTAATTTTTCATTGCTAATAGTAATTAAAACAAAAAAACAGCTGCCTAAGTTGTCTAGAGGACATTGGCTGCATGTTTACACAAGCCTTGCTGCCATCTCGGCTCACTCGTATTGAAAATATTCGATATGTAGCACCGAGTGACGTCGAAAATTTCTCGGAAATACATTAAGTTGATCGAACCCCACCACTTTGCGCTTGCCGCGGGGTGGTCAACCCCACCACGTTAGGCTCGCTAGCTAACCAACGATCCTTATTCGAATCGAGCGGTTGAAGTAATGAGACATATCTTCGCTACGGCTTTGCTTTATTACTTATTCGATTTTTATTATACAATATTAGGATATCTCAAGAAATATCTAATCGGTTTCCACGCTTCTCCGTTCTCCGATCATTAATAATTAATACATTTATTCGTCTTTTATAATAGAATTATAATCTTTCGCGACATTTTTCGAGTCGACTGCTGTTTAATTATTATAGAGATGCATTCCTTTTAAAATGATTGTATTATATTTCACGTTTGTTTGTCGCAGATATGTATACGCCTGGGAGCTACTCCATCGAAAGGGATAGAGGCGCCACTTATGGCGCCAAAATTTGAATCGGTTGCAACAAAGAGGTGACCTTTTACGTACATACAATTTATATCTTTTCGTGTTTTTTACATGTACACATATTACAGAATTTTATAGTTGATCAGTGTTAACATTAAATGGGTAGAGATTAAGTCGAACTTTTTTTATTAAGATTTGCTTGCTGTATTCAAAATAGAAGACTTTTGCTACATAACTGATAAATTTTTACTGAAACTTCGATACTTATGCACAATTAAATTGCGTTATAATGATTTTTACGAAACTATCTTTATAAAGCCATCGAAATTGCATTTATATGCGGTCTCCGAGGCAAGTTCGAATATTTCATAGAAACTTCACATTTGAACATGCCATTGAAGCGTGATTTTAACTCATGAATTTTTATATTTGCAACGAGTCTTGAATAATTATCAAAATCGCTATACATTTTATAATGAAACTTGAAATATGAACATATTTACAACTCTGATGATGGAAGCCATTTCTGTTTTTGAATTTAAACAATTATTCACGAATATTATTTCCTGTACATATAAATAATTTCAATAATAATTCATTAATAATATTTTTACTTAATGTTGGTATTGACAAGAAAGTCACAAAGATACTAATATGTATTTTCGTAACAAACACTCGATTTGATTGACCAGGCGAATGATGAGAATTAACCGGAATAAATAGAAAAGAAAAACACAAGAGAATTGTGTTCATTGAATCTTTCTACCCTTCCCCCTCACTCTATCAATCTTTTTTTTACAGCAAATTTGGTGATCGCACGCAATGCGGTCGACATTTAGAGCCAGTGCTCGTTGCTCAGAATTACATCTCACCTACCATGCACTAAATCGTCAGAGTAAAAACTTTGGTCTAAAGTATAATAATACAAAAAGCAGAGGCAAATTTGTTTTCGCTTATACTCACCAACCCTTACGATTTGTTAACACGAATAATGTTCTTGGAGTTTTGGGGAAGTTAGGAAATATTATCTACGGATGTGAAAGACAAAAGACAGGCTAACATTGTTTATTACTTTTTTTTTGTATTCAAGGTATCTCGAAGTAATATTACAAGCAATAATATAATCAAATGTAATGAATAAAAAGCGATGAAACTAAACATCAGACGTTACACCTCATTCGTTATTGGTCACAATTCTTATCTCATTCTCGAATGATTGATTCCATTTTATTTCTTATTTGCATTTACGGTTCCTGTTCTCTTTTTTAAATGTTTTCTCTCTCTTTCGCTCTCTCTCCCTCTCATTAATAATTTGTACTTCTCTATTGGCGCAATCCCTTGCCTCTCTAGTTCCTAAGAAACCGGTCGATTGCTTCACCAACGTCGACAGATTTGCGAGGTTTCACTATACGTTATCTTTACGACGATAATAATGTTATCAAACGATGCAACTCGATTCCTTAACCGATCGACGAACAACCTCGATCTTTGGAAAAATCAGCGAGAAGAAGTTCAAAGGAATTCGTTTTCCAAACTACAAAACGAATCTAACGACAAGTATTAAAAGCTTTCGCCCATTTTGGCGAAAGGAAATGATCTCTGACTCGCCGCAGGGACATTTGAAACGTTTGGGTGAACGGGGAAAAGAGAAACGAGACAATGAATCGAGTCGCATCGTCACGAAATTTCGCCACGTTGACGAGCACAAAGAAAGTCGTCAAAAGACGACAGCTTCCTCGTGGTCGTCCACGTCGACGCGTTCGGCTCAATAAAATCTGGTTGATTAACAGTAAAATGAACGTTAGTCGTAATAAATCTTTTTTGTTTTCTTCTTATTTACCAGTCGATAATTATACACCGTCTTCTAATGGATGGTTACCTGGGAATATACAAAGTACGTAGAAAAAGAAGGAGAAAGTAAAACGTCTTCCTATGAATTAAAATGCCTTGCACTCGTAAATACGCGAATGTATCGCGTGTATGTATAGCTTAGAACGCATTGTTGGCGATTTTTGGCGCGCCCAGTGGGACCCAGTGACTTCAATGCGTCGGCGTAACCAGTGCAGTTGAACGAGGGATTCGACACCATGAAATGGCAACTTTGGAAGCCTTCGACCCTTTGCATTCCATTTTCTCCCCTTTCGTCTTTGCTGCGTTTCAAAGCCTTTAGTTTTCTGAGCTTTCCTCTTCTGAAGCAACAATTTCACAAAAGAAATTCCAGCAGGCAGTGCTCTAAAATGTAAAACTGCTGAACAACTAATAAATAGAAGGAAAAATCTCCATTACCTAATCAGTAAATAATAAAGAAAATTACACTTCGAAACTGGTCGCAAAGCACCGATGTAGGGAGGATCGAACTTCGTGGTCTCGTGGCTGGGCAAGAAGAGTGTCTAAAACCTAAGGGAGAATTTCGAGGGCGCCCCAGAAAATCGCCGACAGTAATCGATGGTTGCCGCCCACGTTTAATATTCTTGTTACTCTTTAATCGTAATGTACCGTTACAATGTTCGTATAACAATAAAGCAATATGCAAATGGTATGAAGACTTCTTTTCTCGAAGGGTGACTGCTCGTTTGGCGCGTTCCGTGCATCGCGCGACTCAAGTAATACGTATCATGTAACAATAAAACATTGCACTTTCACCTGTCACCGCGCATATATCTTTAATCTATTTCTCGTGTATCGTGAATTCTTATTTCTCCCCTATTTCTGCCTATCGTCCACGCTATTTTTTCGTTTTTTTTTTTTCATTCTCTTCGCGACACGCCCGTTTGCATCGTCGATCCCACACGCCCTGCTCGACGACACTTATTGCTGATCGACGCGGTGCAACGTTTCATCGCCGTCTATACAATAATACACGCTATTTATATATAATAAATTATCTTTCGTATAGGTGTAACACGTTATCCAGCAGGATAACGTATCATCTCGAATAGTATTCTTTACAACGCGAGCTTGTGTCCACTAGCACACGTTCGACAGTCGAGTCGTTTTCACGCGCAACTTATCACCTCGTCTACATTTTCTTTTATCAATATGTTTCCGCGCACTTCTCTCGGTATTATCGCCACTCTCCTTTGTGTTCCACCGACGTAAACGCTTCGAACGCCACCGCGCATCTGAAAACGACCGAACTTCGAACCCGTTGCGTCTGCACGAAACATCCGCTCCGAGCTTCTATCGACGCTTTTCTATCCGTCGATGTAGTAACCAAATACAGCTTAATCCTAACGAACGACTCGAGCGAACGGGAAATCGCTGGACGCGGTCTTAACTCTTCGAGGGTCGTAGAGCTCGCCAACTTTGTCGATTATCAGAGCGCGATTATAGTGAAAGTTGTTCTTCTAATTCGTCTGGTCAGTTTAATTTGTGTAGGGTGAGACATGTAATTCCGGGAGGCTGCAGAACAGAAAACGGGGTGGGAAATGGTTGAAGGGATTTAATAATGCCTTAATTCCTATGGTATTAATTTATTCGCAAGTGTGCTTTTTGGGATATCGAAAAAGGTTTCAGACAAAAGTTGAATGACTTCGAGGAGGGTATGTACCGATGTACATACACAGATCTTTCATAGGTGGAAGTATAGAGGAAATGTAAGATCAACTTCGTTTTGTAAACGGCACTGTATTCTTTTAATTCATTAATCAATTTTTGCCTGAACTTTGTTTCGACATCGCCAATAGTTTCGAAGGTATTCGTGTATGTAAATCATTTTAAACAAAGACGCTGCATATATCTTTTCCTATTTGCTCATGGGAAAATTTGAAATACCGAAGAAGGTACCTACTGATTTTTTAATACATTAATCTACGAGAAAAATACCAGCATAAGACGTTAAGTGTTATTATATCATTCAAGTTTTCTCTTTACCATTCTTCTCTGTTTCTCTAATCAAATTTCATGTCTCACCCAATATTATATATTTATTCTTTCCACCTGACTAGCACGATTTCTCTTGGAACACTATTTTCCGCGTTTAAATATTTATAAAATACCGTGTGTCAGTGCTAGGCGAGCTCTCGCGTCGGCTCGCGGGCCTGGAAGAGTTAAGGGAGCCAGTGGAAAAGCGCAATAAAAAGTCAGCCAGCTTTCCAAGGTTCGCTCGAGTCGCTTCAGTGCAGTCGGTGTGTTTCGCTTCTCTTCCTTCTCTGTTTTCTTTTTTTTTTTTTCAATAATTACGGCGCTTAGAATATAGCATTTTCACCCCTGTTATACGCGCACGCTCGCATTCACTCTGTTTCCCACGCATTCGTCGTCTTTTCCTCTCTTTCCCTTCGATCGCACGCTAGTTCTATCTAATCTCGCGCTCGCTCTTCCGCTTCTCGCCGCCGTGGAATCTTTCTCCCACCGATCCGAAGAATGAACGCGATTCTTTTGGATACCTCTGGTTCCCTTAAACGTTACGTTTTACGTCGAACAGTTTCGACGATTCTCGTTAATACTTTGATGACCGGAATACAGTTATCCCCGCTGGAAGTCATTAGCTCGTTTCGAGGAAACGTTCGCTGAAAGGGGTGCAAATAACGGCGACAATAAATAAACGCGTGCATCGTTAATTCTTGTGAGTCGAAGAAATGAGTACGGAAAGAAGTCAGAAATCGCAGCGGGATCGACAACGCGACGCGCAGTCTCGCACTGCCCCGTTGCTTCCGCTGTCGATCCCGAGGCTACATAAATACGACGATTAGAAATTTATAGAAGAATATTCAGGAGATAAATCATGCGTTAACCACTCGATATTTAATCGCAGAACAGAAGTGTTCGCTCGTTGCGAGCAAAGTTCGTGGAATAGATCGAAACAGACGCATATAACGAGGGAAAGGTTCGAAGTATCCCCTATTTTATTCGGATTCTTTTTCGCAGGATGGTGGTACAAATTCCTGCTGCTGTGTGCAAAATATTAGGTGTAGATACTCGATAATTTCAGAGATACAAATTGTTAATTTACCACGTTGTAAGGTGTCTCCTCTGAGTGTTATTATTTTTACTATCGATGGGCATTCAAACTTCTAACCTGAAAATTAATATGAATTCATTCAGAACATGAAAGTTCGAACAGCTTCGAATATTATTTGAAACCAGAAGCTTTTAAAAATCTCGATAAACCTTGAAACTCTTGAATGGAAAGAAGTCTTTTGTTACGAGCAATAACCTGATAGACAAATGGGATTATTTCAACCAATTATATCTCTAAAATTATTTAGTACCTACGCTTAATGTTTTATATACTACAGCGCTGATTTAATGATTATCATCCAGCAAAAGTATATCGAAATTGGAGGGAGACAGGTCGATCCTTTCCCTTGTAAGCATCATTCGTCCCCTACTATTAAACCTTAAATATTTCTTTCTCCTTTCTCTAACTACGTATAATCAAAATGTGTGGCTTCAACCCCACATTCTCCACGTCGATTAATTTCTCTCGAGAAACTCGTCCTAGCCCCCCCCTCTGCCCGTCCCACTCGTCGTAACGATTCGAACGATTGGCATATTGCTCCTCTCCCTTGATTTTCACGCGTTCGTTCGTGAAATTAATTAATTGAACGCGCGAAAATTAATTAACATCGACTTCGACTTCGTCTTCCGTGAAAACGATCCATATATCTTCTTTCTTTCTTTCTTTCTTGAAAACAGAATTTTTCGGTTCGACAGGAACTATTTTTCTCCTACTTATTTCTCACGTCGTGAATGATTGTTCATTATCCTCATCGAATAACGCGCCGCGTTTCACGCTACTTCCTCATCCTCGTTAAATAATCAATCTTCTTCTGCTAACACGGGGAATATTTGTACACGATTCGATGGACAGAAGTTCGCGAAGGGATAGGGTTTAAAAACCGCGACGTTTTGTGAGAAATCATATCATTAGAAAAAGTAAGAATGAAATAATAATCGTAAAGATTACGGTCAGTTTCATGATCGAGCAATATGAATACATCACAGAGAATTATGTTTTCACTTCCTCCCTTCACCCTCGCCCTTTCCGTCATTTCCCCCCTCGTTCTTTCATAAATTTAAACTTATGCGAGATTTCGTTTTTTTTTTTTTGACGATTTGAAACCTTTTGAACCCTCTTATCGTGGCACAAGTTCGCAGGAAATAATCACGCTCTGATCTCTTTAACATTTCTTTCGTTTCCTAAGCACACTTCACTGAGTTTACCAGTAAAAAGCGCCTAAAAGTCATTTACAAGCAATCGTCATAAATTAGTAGACTGTCGCATAAAATTAAATTAATTCGACTAGCGTAAGTCAGAGACACCAATAAAACAATAGTTTTCTGATATGGAATATTAAATATTAAATTACGCCATATTTATCGTTCCTTTTTCTACAAAAATTCCATTATAAAGCAAAGAAACAACATCGGAAATACACGAGAAATTAACGTTCTCGTTGCATCCAATGCGTATTGGTATGTTAGGCACTCAACATTGTCACAGGATACATCTGCATTTCGGTGCGATGTAAAATAAATAATCCACGTGCGTCGTGCACGATTTAACACTTTACCTGCGGGACACGGAATATTCCAATTTCCAATTTCGATAGATATTCCCTGATCACAGACGATATTCCGTATTATCCCAATTTCAACTGTCACAGCTGTTTACCCGTACTTAAGACAAATTTGTAAGAAACCCAAGAAAGTATTTTCGCTGCAAACTAAACTGCGTTCCATATAAGAGCATACCGACGCCCCTAAATATTTGCGACCGATCTGCGCAGCTCCCACGGATCTGATACACGCAATTTAATACCAATCAACAGTATATCCCTGCGCGAAACAAGTGTGCTCTAATGTGGAACGCAGAGTATGTTAATTTCCCACAGTCAAAAATGGAAGTAAAGTGTTAAATGGAATTGGAGGATGATCGTCGACAACCATAGCCGAATATTTCTGACCCGATCGCCGACACTCGATAAATCGTTCGAAAAAATGTTACATCCCAAATAAGTAGAAGTTTTCCACTACAAGAGTTGAAAACACCTAGCAATCGAATATCTTCTTCGCGGTAAAATAAGAAACGCTGGTCGTGCTGTATCGTGACCACATAGAGGGCTCGAAATCGAAACAGAATCGTTCGCGAAGATGCTCTCGCAGCGATTACTACGTACTCAGCCGTTTAACGTTACAGAGACCGGTATAATAATTTCGACGAATACGTTCATCGTATTCCTCGACCCTCCCCATCCCTCCCTCGCAAGGAGTCGCCATATTCGCGTCGCTTACAGATCCCTAAGTATCGTTAAAAATTCGAAACTACAAATATCGTGTGAAGTTAGAAAAATCGTACGTTAGAAATTTCAACCAGACTTGAAACACGCTCGAAACGGAATTGAAATCGGTGAACAGTGTTTCTGAAGTCTCTCGTGACACACGATCAATCTCGAGTCGAATCGAAGAAGATGTGGATTCGAGATCGATCGCATTGGAATTTTCGAATCCCTCTGTCTGTTTCGCCGATCTCGATTTCCTCCCGAGACGATCAATATGACAGTTTTTCTAGATATGCGTAAAGTCCGGCGTTTCCACTGTTAAAAATTCGCTAGTCGTTCTCTCCCCGGCTTTATCTATTCCTAGACGACGTGCGTTTCACCTAACTATCGAATACCGATTATTACTCGCTATCTCTACAGCCATTGGCACTAAATGCCCTGTAAATTCGACAGAAAATCATCGATCATTGAACGGTGATCAACGGTGGACGCGTAGTGATTAAATCTCTGAGCATACACGCACGCACACTCTCGTTTTCTTGTTTCGTTTATTTTTTTTTTTTGCTTTTGTTGTCTTTAGTTTTTCTTAGAGTATAAGGTAAAAAATCGAGAGTCTTATAGTAATATTTCGCATACCGATTAGAATACTGTTATAGCGCAGGAATCTTTAATCGAATCAGCAATTCTGTTATTTTTTGCAAAGATACGTTTATATTAATTTACTTCTCTCCCTTTTTTCACGCGAGCTTTTTACAAAGAAAATTTTGTGAAAAATAAATAGTCCTGAAGGTGATTTAAAATCGTATTTTGGATTTGATATCGATTGTAAATGAAACTCAGGAGTTACAAGATTAAAGAGTATGAGATAACAAACACTTTATGCACGTTATGACAGTATTCTCATCGCTGCGAGACTTTTCATTTCGTCTACGAACATTAGACACTTGAACCGTCAAAAAAGCCACTTCGACCGAACCATTGCTACCCTAAAAATTCCAGAACCATGAGACACAAATGATCTTAAGCCAATAATTCATTGCAGAACTCGCTCTTCCACCATAATCTTCCAACAGAAATCCGAATCACATAAAATGCCGATGATCCAGATTTCAAATAAAAATTTCTTGCTCAACCAATGATTCTCGAATTCACAAGACTACTAGTTAATTCCACGAACACGATCAGAAATAAATAATACCATCGATAATAGCGAAGGAAAAAATTCTATATTCGCGACGCAAACACGAGATGAAACTTCGCGAGAAATTAATGAAAGCAAATTAATTGTTATGGTCGAAAATTTTCGTTTACTATTAACGAAAATTACCCACGCATTCTGATGCTCACTCGTTCCTCTCTCACGCCCTCGCACATACACTCGCACTCGTGTCTGTTTCATCGGTTTTCCTCCTTTTTTCATTTCAGGCATCAGAAACGAGTACATTCGACTCAATGGCAGTCTGTTCTTGAGATCCAGGCAACGTTTACTGCGTGCAGAAGCATTCCTCATTTCTTCTTTTGTATCTCTGTTCTTCTGTTTTCGTCTCTTTTTCGACTGCCCTGGTTTCCTTTCAATTTTCATTTTTCACGCGGGAATACAAATGCACGAAGCAAACGTAGCTAGAATTTGAGGAACTTTTTCTATTATTTTTTATCTCTTTTTCCTTATTTTATTTTCATCCCTTCCCCAACAGCGCGAGGGCCTTTTGTGACCACGCAGTGAGAACCTCTATTATCCGGACACCCGTTATTAGACTTTTCTATTTTAATCCAATTGCTCGTGGTACAGTCGCAGTAAAACCTCGATTAAAAGAATTTTTCTTTTTTATTTCGAATGTTATTCAACTCCTTAAATAATGTTTATATTTTACGAATTTATTTCTGAGTGAAATTGCTTTTTTGCTGATTTCTCGTATTTTCTGTCGAAATGTGAAATACGTTTAATATTCATCAGATTTGGCATTGATTCGATAATCGATTCATTTATGAAAGGACAGTTCGCTTTCCACTCATATGAATACAATGAACGTTCACGTGTTTCGTTGATCGAGATATCTCCTCATTGGAATTTTCCACTCTTCGAGTAGTCTTCTGAATCATGGGTGATTAAAAAATTAAACAGTGTATGCCGTCGTTGAAGCGCTATTAATAGGATACTGTGAAAAAATCGTGGCTTCTGTTGTTAAATAAATATATACAAGAACGTGGAATTATTACGTCCGTTGTGTTGAAAATTTTCAATAACAAATTTCTTAACATATTTTTCCTTTTTGTGCGATACAATAGGATTTTAACCATTTATGTAATAATAACGCAAATTCCCGCGTGTGTAACGAGTGGTGAAAGGCAAACTTGAATATCAATACTTTTGAAAACCAATTTTTGCAAAATATTTCAATTAATCGTTTCACATTTTTTGACGAACAAAAAATATGAGGAAATTCGTTATTAAAATTTTACAATACGATCGATATAGCAATCCCACGTTGTATATATTTATTCATACGTTACGAATAAATGAAAATTTTTTTCATTCTTGCCTAGCAATCTTGTCTAATTGAGCGCACACAGGATACTGAGATGTACCGTGTGAAAAGTGTGAAACTTAAAGTCCATTGTTGTTCTCGGGTATGTTTGTTTTATTGTGAATAGTATGTAGTATCATTGTGAATAATAATAAAGCTGAGATTTAATATAGTATAGTCTTAGTAACGATAATCACGTCAGTATATCTGTTTGTAAAGGTGCCATTCCACTGAGGCAACGCCCGTTGCCGAAAAATTGCCGCAGTGGAATCCCACCTTACCGAAACGCATACGGATAATAAAAAAATACACAGGGAGGAGGGAAACAAGTGTTTCGTGTACGCCTGCAAGAAAAACGCCACGATTCGAAGAAACGAACGAAAAATCTCATTTTCTCAATAGAAGAAAAACCTATCCACTGGTACAACTTCTTAACCCGAAACCATCGCATTTAAAACATCCATGGTGTTACGTACACTTTAATATAAACAAATATGTGAACTCGACGATGATTGCCAAGAATTCATCCCCATGAAATAAATAAATGGCAATGTCTAAATTAATCTTCTGAATAATCGTCATGCTCCGTCACTACAGAATGACGATGTACATTTTTTGATGGAAAATAAAAGTTCAGACGGTTTCAGGTGAAATTTTCATGATCAAGATTATTTATACTGCCCTGTGCCATGTTTCTTGCAAGAGTGCAATTCGTCCAAACTATCGAACAAAAGTGACAAAGGCTTACAAAACTCGTAGAACGTAAAAAAATAAGTGGCTACTATCAGAGTGAATAATAAATAATACATGTACATATTTATATATACTCGACGCTTAACGACTAAAACGTCCCCGCTAGTTGAACTGTCACGAACGAAAAAACCTCACCCCTCGATCGCCCTTTTGACCCGTGTGATCGAGGTTTTACTGCGACTCGGGTCGTTCTCGATCCACGTGCGCGGCAGGATATTCGCGCATTTCGATTTACACACAGAAAAAGAGAGAAAAACGGAGAACAAAAATCATCCTTCCTATCGAGATAATACTGTTACAATGTCCCCTTCGCGAAACCTCGCGACCTCTCCTCCATTCCCCTCGTCGAACTGTTAATTGGACGGTGCATTCGAACTAATTACATCGTCTCGATCGATCTTCTGTCGAGGTCGCCAGGATTACTCGACCGTATTTTCAGTTTTTCTTTTAGCGAGGGAATAGAAATAATGTGTCGAATGCTCTCCGCGAAATAGTCGCTTGCGCAATTCCCTTGTCGATTTTTAAGCGACTTCATAATGCGGTGGTTCAACGTCTCGAAGAATGTATAGAAAACGACGGCGCGACCTGTGGCCAGAGCTGGGCAGAATTTCGGGACGATGGAATTCTCAAGCTTTCAGTCGCTTGATACGATTCACGTGTTTGGTATCAGTCTTTTCTTTGGTTTAATAAATTGTGTGAACAGCGTTATCGGTAAACTTCGATGGTGCAAGAGAAAGTGGAGGTCGAAGTCGACGGATGCAGATAAATAAAGTGAATTTCACTCTGTTTTGCAATGAGTAATAACTGCGTGATATTAATACTTGTTGAGTAAGCAGTCGCGTATTATTGATGAAGGCTTTAAACAGATCTATACTGTCTATATTTCGAAGGTGCGTGAGAAATAGAAAAGAGCTGTTTGAACTGTGCATAAAAAGGTATAAATAAAAGTATTCTCTAACATTATAATTTGATGAGAAATTGTAGATGATATATTTAAATAAAATGTGTATAATTCAAAGGGGAGTTACTTTCAAACCCTCAATCTCAATTTTGATCAATCTTCAACGCAAGTAGAATTTTCCACTTCCCACTTCCCAAAACTTTGACCAGTTCGTTCTAAACCACCTCACGCTTCAACTCAAAATTTTGCCTCTGACCTCAAACTCCTCTTACACTCCACGTTCGATGCATTTCTTTGTAACAGTAATCGTGTGACAAATTGAGGAACACCTAAAAAGTACTTATCTCTTACCCCCCAGAGAAAATTAAATTCCCAAGCAAGCGTCGATTAAAAATTCGCTCGTATCATCAGAAACGCGAACGATGCCCAACTCTGCTCCAGCAGCGGCCGCGCGGAGTTTCGTCAGTCGGATGATTTCAACCAGTCTATGCTTCGTAAGAAGAGGAAAATGAACTGTATTTCTTCATGGAGTTAATTCAGAGAACATCTTGGCTCGCTCTACAAATTACATGTACACGCACACATACGCGCAAACACACGCGGGGAACAACACCGGACATAGTTTTCTCTACCACAGCGTTGCCCCGATGGGCGGTCCGAGAGCACGAGCATCCATCGCGTTTCCTAAAGCTCGCGTGGAAGGGGGCGCTCGAAACCAATGAAGTTGCGGGCATGTAACGGATGGGGAAAACTCTAGTAGTGTGCGTGTAGGCTCGTACCCTGAAATCAGCATGTAACCGTTACATGCTGATTTCATTGCGATTAAATTGATTTGATTTGTGGTTATAGGCTGATTTCAAGTCGTTTTTCCACGCGAGCTTTGGATAACGCGATGGATGCTCGTGCTCTCGGACCGCCCATCGGGGCAACGCTGCTCTACCACCTCGAGCGAGGTGCAACTCCCCTCGCGCCCCTCTTGTAAACGCTACTCAGTCCTGTTCTCGACGAAGGAAACAAATTTTCGGAACCAACTCGCTATGCTCTCTAGTTCCGCTATTTCAATTTTTTTTTTGCTCGTTTTCTTATTTCCGCTCATTCCTCGTTACTCACGCTCGCCCTTCCCTGCTCGACTCTCGCACGCAAATTTTATCGTCCTACGGCTTACACGCTACGCACAGTGCTTTGACTCCCTAGTCCAGCCCGTGGCGACCGAAAGCGCGACGTCGTAGAAAAATAGTTAGATTGGTGGACCTCTGGAGCCAGTCGGTCTCTCAGTTCGAGGCTCAAGGCCGGAGGAGAACTCGAAGAACCCACGCGTTTCCTTTCGTCGTGGGGATGGTCCATTCGCGCTACTGCATGGAGAACACGTGAGAAGTCCACTTCCCGTTTTACTGGGAATTGGACAGTCCATCAGTGCTGTCCATGGCGAACGATCGAGACGCTTGGCTTTCAGTCGCCATTTGCCGCGGAAATGGTACAAATCGAAATGATCCTTAACAGTAAACTGTTTGTCTTCTATATTATTGATTCTCATAGTCGCTCGCTATCCGCACAGCCACGCTCGCCTAAACGTTAAAAAAAAAATTCCGTCGGTTCTTCCACACTCCTTCTTCGCCGTGCTAATCTTCGTCTTCCAGCCGCGCCGTCTCCCGCCTCCTTCCTTTCCTGCGTCGCGATACCCTTAGCTCTCTACTCAGTTAGCGTTTATTCAGCAAACTAGCCGTCAGTTATTTCCTTCCCTCAATCTTTTCTCAACGAAATTGTAAAGAAGTTTATAGGAGCCATTGTTCTCGTAATATATATTTCTATATATGTATATATAATATATATATAATTTATATATATTCAACGATAAAAAAGAAAACGCCTCGGTCGAAACAACCACCGAGCATCGTTATCGCGGCGACAAGGGTCTTTCCAATCTTGCCACTTTCTATTATTTCTCTTTCCGTTTTGTTGACCGGGGGAAACGTCGAATTCTGAAGTGGCTGCTCGAAAGCCTAGTTTCTCTTCGAGAAAGACGACGGAACGCGGTGTATAGAACCCGTTCGCGACACAAAACGCCACTCGAAAATCCGTCGTTTCTTCTTTTTTTTTTATTCATTTTCTGTTTTTCGTTTTACGCGCCCATATTACCGTTACCGTACGTGGCACACGAAAGAGTGGGTGAGAATCGTAAGAGAAGGAAGCCTCCTTAGCTTCGTTGAAGAGAAACCTCGAGATTGTTGGACACCGTCGATCTTAGAAAATCGTAAAAAATTCAAGGTGACCACGTACGGGGGCGAACAACGCGTTGGAACGGACATGGCGACGCTGACGTGTATTCCTGAGACGCGGAGGGCGCGAAGGAATTCTTGAATCCCTTACCATATAAATAATAAAAACGACAAAGAAAAAGCGCGCACACACACAGAATAAAGAGAAAGAATGTGTCTTTTGTCCTTTCTAAACGATAGACGACATTGTACTCGTGTTTCGTTGCGAATTATGAGCTACTTTATAGAAAACCACCGACCACGAATAAATAACGGAAACCGAGGGGTTTTATAATCTTTCATTCCGTGGAATTAGGAATTTTTATCGGCTAGTGCATCGTCAGCGAACAAATACACGTCAACGTGTTCCCTCGTGAATCGACTTTACGGTTTACCAGGCAAAGAAGCGCGATGCGGGGCCATCCACGCAGCAGCTCGCGAAGTTACAGTTCTCGCGCAGCCTTATCGTCCCTAAGAGTTGGGAGCAAGGTTGAGGGAAAACGAGACTTGTTCGAGTCGCGCTGATTCTTAGGAAGGTTAAGGCTTTTCCCTAAATGCTCCGTAAAGTATGCTGTATAAATGCGTATGCGTGCGTGTGTATTTGTTTTTTTTTTTTTTTTTTTTTTTTTAATTTGTACGCGATGTATGCGCGCAACGTTCTCGTATACATTGTACGCGCTTGCCCACAAATGGTTATGGAAGCGCTCGAATATTTAACTGTTTAACGTGCTTCTTGCCACGAGAGGCCACTTTCCGTAAGGAGTGTATATTAATTTTTGGAACAATGGACGACGTTCTTTTAAAAATTCAGTATTAATTCGAGCTGGTTCAATGGTCAATTTCACCTTAGTTTCTTTGGCGAAGTTAATTTGATCGATCGATTGAGAATCGAAACAGCTGACGGAGGAACGTTTACACGGTGGCTTTCCTTAAGTTTAATTTAGAAATAATTAGGGTTTAGATATGTTCAGATATAGTTGACGTAGAAAGTGATAAGTTTAAGTGTGAAATTAAGGCCGGTTGCTTTGGTTGGCAGGTGTTAACGCGTTAAATACGGATCAGCGAATTAGTGTAATTCGATAACGACGCGCTAATGAAGGATTAGTTTGAAAGAGAATACTCTTTCGTATAATTTACTTAGAAAAGGTTTAAATACCAGATTAACGCGCTGATAGCGATTTGCAAGTCCGTTCGTAACGCGTTAAGATAGCGTTATCGGTCACTAGATTTGTTGGAATCTGAGATCAATAGCCCGCCATTGGAGGAATCACTTTGAACAATTAAATAATGGGAATTTTGTAGAAGATGCTCCCTAATATCGTTCGTTTCGTGCTTCCAACAACAAGAAAATTACATTTGGGTAATACATTCGTATAATTAAATAGAAAATAGTTTTCCTCCGATAATGTGTTGATCAGTAAATGCCAAAAATTCTACACCAAAGAACAAGATGGCCATAGACATCTCAAACTCGAAGACTTTCTAGATCCACGGATATGTCTAGCCACAAAGAAAATTAACTCATTAAAACCCATTGAAGCTTCTAACAATCGTCACAATTTTCTCAAAAACGTCACTCTTAACTCGTACCAGTACTTCTCGATTCATCGCCGCAGTTCGCATCATCCTCGCGACGACGCGACAAGAAACACGTTAATGAACAAAGAAAGAAAAAGAAAACGGGACGAACAGTGTCGCGTACGCGTGATCACGCATTCGGAGCCGAAAGAGAGGAGATGGATCGCGCGCATACACGCGGAAACCATGCGTAACAAGAGGTTGCGAGAAAAGAACAAGGCAAAGAATGAAAGAAACGCAAAGGAGAACACGGGAACGATCGAAGAAACTCGTGTCTCGATTTCTTAGGCCCTCGTGCGAACACCGACATCGAGATGCTGCTGTACGTTGCACCCTCGGCAGGGTGCTCTTCCTCGAAGTTACGATATATATATATATCAAAGATGCATGTAATTCACTTTCGTCACGGACTTGTAGTTCACTGTGTAGAATCTTCAACTCTTTCTCGTACCTGTCGCGTCACATCCGACGCAAATACACGTCGAACTACGGAGGTGGGGGTGTGAAAAAACGGGTCGAAAGAGTCGCATGGAAAATCGTAGAAAAACGATGAACACGCGGTAGAAAAAGTTGCGTCTTGTTCGTCGAGGATCCGCAGGATCGTGATCGCGCTAGGTACGGAAAATCGTTTTCCTTGAATTTTTCTTCCCCTTCTCTGCTCCCCAGTAAGCTTCAACCCTTTCGACGTCGTACGTACCTTAGGTAATCACGCGTATATAACGTATGCAACATCGCTCTAAATAGTATATACACACAGTACAAGTTACGGATTAGCGTTCACATTTATCATACCGATAGACAATATTAATAACTTGGTTGTATCTCGCCGTGTACTCGTCTAACAATTCCTACGTACTCTAACTGCTAAACGTTAACTAAAGTTCGCTTAACCATACCGCCTGTACTTATCGTCCTTCCCTCCTATCCGTGCCTCGCTTACTTCCCTACGTACATACTTAAACGAGTTACCTAAAATTAATCCTCCCGTAGGCGCACGCTCGTCCGCATCGGTCTCGAAACCGAACGCTCTCGCTAGTCTCTGCTCTCAATCGACGCTCACTGTTCGCGGGGAAAAGAGTCCTCGGATCGACAGGATCCCGAAATCGCTCTTAGAATATACGTTGGTCTACTGCTTTGACGCCGGCATCTGGCGCCGGCAAATCCGATCGAGCGGAAACGAAAGGTGAAAGTAGAAGATGCAACGCGCGCGGGCCCGCGCGACCCACCGGAATCGATCGTTCCTCCCCTCGAAAAGGCACGAAAAAATCTTCCAGCTGCGAGCTACACTCGTACCTCGCGTCTCTTAACCTAACGATAAACATCCTCGATCGATGTCGCGTAGAAAACGATTTTTCTTGGAGGTGTGGGTGGGATAGTGTCTCTGGGGAGTGTGCCACCTGCGGAGCTCGTGCCCCTTCAGGTGTTTCAGCCTTCTGCGTTTCGACTTTTTGTTCCACGATTCACGGGGGACGGGCGGTTAGAAGGTAGTGAAGAGAGGGAAAAGGTGGGTGGGTTTAAAAAAGTATCACGCGGTAGAAAAAAAATCGTTGAGCGGGCCTTCGAATAGTCGAAAGCACGCCGACGATTGTTGAAGGGGGTGAACGATCGTCGCGCGGCCATCTGACACGCACCGATCCGCTATTTTGCCGCCACTACATCTACGAAGGAACAAAAGTATCGTGGGTTACTCGATATTTGGCACAGATTAAACGGAATTTCGCCCCTCGCGGCTTCCGCGAGATCGACCTGCAGAGAGAAAGAAACGTTTTCCCCGACGAAAGGTCACTCGATTTTCTTCGTTCAACTTAGTGCATCTTAATGTGTGTCAAATATTAAGCATGCGGTGCGTACTGGGCGATTCAGACATAGGTGGTCGAAATTCGGAAGCGTGTTACACTCGCTCCAAGAATGGAGAAAGATCGTTAACAAGGAGTACACGAGCGATCCTTTTCTGTGATAAAAACGTCATTTCTATCACACACAATTTAGTAACAACACCTGGCAAGACTTCAGATTTTCCAGGTATTGATACTCTTGCGGTTGAGATTATCTAAGATAAATTAATTTTCCTTATAAATCCCCCCGAAATCGTAACATATTTTCTCACGAGGAAATTCAAAATACACTAGAATTTCTTTTAATAAATTCTACAGTTTTTGAAACGTCCATGTGAGGCACGTATAGCTAAACAAACAAACCATTTCCAGCAATTTTTTTGATGCAAAGAAATATGGATTCTGTTTGTAACTCGAACAAAAGCGTTTCCAGAGAAGTTTCTATGATTTCCTCCACCCTTAAAGTGGAACGGTGTACGCTCTCAAATTTCGGCCAACCCCTTCCGCACCACCCTGTGTATAATATATATACGCATATATACATACGTGCATACCTGTGTGTCCAGTGTAATCGTCGTGGTTGTGTGTCCCGTGTGTTTCGGTTAACGTCTCCTTTTTTGTCCGTCGAATAGTCCGTTCTCTCTCAGCGACAACGTTCGCGAAATGGTAACCCCATAAATATCGGAAAAAGAAAGAGAAAAGAACCATCGCGCGTCGGTCAAAAGTGATTCGTCTCCTCGCGACGTCAAGTGTATATCCTCCTTCGTTTCTTTGTTTCCATTTTTATATTCTCGTAACAATGTAAAAAAGAACGTAAATAAGTATTTATATATATATGTTCATTATGTATATATATACACACATATACATATACGTATACGTGTACATATATGTGTATATACGCCAGAGGATTCATATACATGTATATACGTATATATGGTGTGTATGTATGTATACATATCGGTACAATACATCGTACGTAGCCTTACCGTCTAGGAATATTATTATTATCATTAATATTATTATTATCAGTATTAATATTATTAATGTTATCATTAATATTATTGTTGTGGTAGCAAGTCGCTTAAGTCTAGAAAAATGAAAATCCTGCCTCGTAGGACGAGGAGAAACGCCCGCTTCGCTGTCTCGCGATTCGCGAATGGAGGGTGAAGAGATGGGGGTGTACGGGGAGGAAGGGTGGAGGGTGGTGACTGGGTGGGTGGGTTCGGTTCGGACCCTTGAACGATCTCGACCGGTCGGGAGAGCAGCGCGGGAGGGAGAATCCTTTCTTCGAGATTCAAGGAGAACGCGGGGGATCGTCGTCGCGGCGCCCGCAGACGTGCCACACGTAAAAACGAGAACTCGGAACCACGAACGGGAGGGTTTTCGGTTACGTGTGTGTCGGTGGTATTTACAAGAAGAAGTAAAAGGGGTTTGAGGCGTCGAGTGGATGGGCGAGAGGGGTTGGGCGTCGTGGGTCATGGGGGTTGGTTGGGGGTTGGAGACGTTTCGACGACTCGGTGGCGAGGATCCTTTCGTCGAGCTTCTTCGACTTGATGCTTCCACCTTCGTTTCGAGCTTACCCAGGCCCACCGCGGACTTGATAGCTGATCTGGATCGTTGCCTCGACCGAGCCCCGCCGCGGTTCAACCATCGAACCGAGCCGCTCGCCAGCCTCGATCTTATCGACGAGCATATCTTATCCTGTGCATCGAACAGGGATCGTCCAAACGGTCCTCGCGCGAGATCGTGGTCACGGATCCGGTGCGTGCGGTCGAAACGAAGGCGGATGAACGGGCAGTAGGAACATACGAAAACACCGACCAGACTCGCTCGTATCACGGCTTATCGTCGGTCGATGGTGCAACACCGAACGCAAGGAGGCCTTCCCCGAGCGTCTTCGAGAGGAAACGGGGCCCCCGGCACGAGCGTCCAGGGTGCAAACGTAAAACGGTCGCTTAAAGATCCTTCCTTCGTCTCTCTGTCTATGATCTCCGGCTCGCCTGGCGTGCACGTGTGACGCGCCGACGGTATTCCTCTCGCCTGGACGCGACACGGGGACTGCTGTTTCTAGAGCGGAGGCGAGCTAGCCGTGGCGTGGAGCGCGTTCAGTTTACTGATCGCGTCGCGCCTTTCGATCACGAGTGCTTCACCACGATCACGCCGGGACGCTGCTGGGTCTGCTGTTGCCTGTGGAACTGGAGGAACTCGGCCTGCAGTAGCCGCTGCTTCGCCGTCGACGACGCGGTCGCCGACGTCGGCGACTTGCCCGGCGCGTTCGCCGTCTGTTTGTTGGTCAACGCGAGGGGCACGTCCTGCGCTGGCTCGTCGCTGAACAGATGGTCACCCTCAAGGTGGCGTATCGCCTCGACGATCGTCTCCAGGTTCTGTCGCGAGGTGTTCGCCAGGTACAGCCTCGCCTGGGGGGAGCCGTCGTCTAACGTGTTCGACGGCGACGGCAACCTGCAATTAGAACGATGGGTTTTCGTCTGTTAGACAGGCTTGGTAATTCCGATATTCTTGACTAGTTATTTTGTGCACAGCTGAGCCAAAGCTTGGGCATGGTTAAGTGGCTATGGTGTGTGGGGAAAATTGGAGCTAATAAGGGATCTATTCACCTGTCGACTGGCTCACTTTTTAATTAGAAACGATTAGAAATGCGTACCTAAGAATGGTTAAAACTGAGTTATCTTATTTTCACAGTAAACAATGTACGTGGTTCAACATCAGATATTTGCTATCTTCATGTGAAAGTAGTTGTTAAATTTTCTGGATAAATTGACTCCTAGTGTCAGTTAATAGGATACTTAAACAGTTCTGACGAAAATTCTCATTGTTAGACTCAATAATTGATCCCGGATGATTATTAGTTAGAGTTAGAGTCACTCAAATGATGACCATAACTGCTCCAAACAAGTAAAACAAACATCATTTACCACTTCCTACTCTATACCATATCAGCAATACCTCTCCTCGTCTATCTTTTCCTTCACATTCCACCTATACACAACTCGTTTACCATACCTATCCCCACTCCCTTCAGCCGGCCCAATTAACCATAAGATCCCCGTCCACCCTCTACATCCCCATAAGAACCTTCCAGCTCCACCATCTTGAATTTCAACCTCCCTTCCACCCGTTCCACATCCCACGGCCAGGCATGGGGACGCTTACCTCTCGACCTCGACCTTCGGTTCCGCTTTCATCGCCGCCTCGAGGACGCTGGGTAGCCGTTGCGGTTCCGCTGTCGGCGAGAACGGCCTGGTTGGGCTGGCGGTGATGTACTGGGGCGAGGTGGTCTTGAAATCCCCCGTACTCGAGGCGTACGTGACGCGGCTCGACGAGGAGAACGAGTCGCCTGTCGTTTGCTCTTCGATCGTGGTGAACGCCTGTGTTAGGCGAAACGTGACGACCTTCGGGCTCCCAGGGCACGTCTCCTCTTCCTTGATATCCTCGGGCACCATATCGGCGGGCTGTGGCGACAGCGGTGGTGAACTTGGGTCCGGACTAGACGTCTCCACTGTCTGCGTCGAGCCGACCGGTGGCAAGGACACCACGGAGACTACTTGAAGAGCTGCTACAGCTTCCTCTGTCTCCTGGGCGATCACGTTGTCCGTGTGCTCGATCACCTGCGCAGAAATATCGTGCAAGTTTCAGTGATTGAGGGACCAACTATGACGATCAACTTGATATCGAAGAGCGGACGGTACCTCGTGTGGCTGATAAGTGATGAGCTGATTATCCCGGAATCTCTCCGGGTAGAGTTGACTCTGTATAGCTCTCATTTGCTTCTCGAGGTGCAACCTCGCTTGCCGCTCCCTTTCTAACTGCCGTCTCAGCTCCACTACCTCGCTGTTAGCCACGGAATGTCCATCTGTGGTCACCGTTATTACAGACAGGGGTTCAGGGGACATGCTACCCAACCCCTCGTCACCACTCTCGCTAACGTGCATCGGTAGGCTGACCACGACACCTCCTGAAACAAAGAAATTGTAATTTAACTGCATGTTCACCGTGACGTCCATAGCACGCCCAAACGAAGAAACGTTGATCCAATATTCATCGTGACGTTCGTAGCGGGATGAGACGAGGAAATCTTAATTGAAAGCTCACGATGCGCGCACAGTATCTACGCCGATACTCAAGACGACGGAAGCAAACGCTAGGAGAATCGCAGTTGCCTCTACTTCGTAATCAGCCCGTTGCATTTGGCCCGAACGAAGGGACGTAATGATTTCCAGAGCAAAGATCCGTCCCCCTTTCTATCCACGGCGGCTCGATAATCTGAAGATTTAATGGCACCGCGAAGGAGAGTAAACGAAGTTTCGATCCCATTGATCAGATTGCGACTTTTTCTCTCTCGCGAACGGAACAGAATATCCGGCGCAAGGATGCCCGACCTCCAGGAATGTAATTACTCCCGCGAAAATGATGAACGTCCCTCGTATATTAATCCCCACGCCACTTTCGGCGGGCAAATTAAAAAATTCCTCGACGAATGGCTTCGATGAGTCAGTAGCGCAAGGTGGGTTATATGCTGATGACGGGGGTAAATTAGTAGCGCGATCGTGACACTGATCAGTGTATAGTTTTCCAGACGAATAGGAGGACGTTCGACGTAGTTGATTGTACTAAACGTGAAAAGATTCTTTAAGCACGTAGAATCACGAGATTTTTCCTACTTTACAAATTGATCAGTGACAACATTTATTCAAATTAAATAGAATTCATTTGATAAATTAATAGTAAGTGTTAAATAACACACTATCTGAATGGTAAGCTAATTGTATACTGGGGGGTATTTGATATTTTGAGTTCCTTTCTGAGAAAATTTCCTGTTTACTTGGTCACTTTCTTCACTTTTCGTTCAGATCAGTGCTAGATCTTGACAATTTATACAGCGCAGCCTGCAATTTGTCTGTCAATTTTCCACAGTGGGGCCCCCATAATCTGAGCTCTGCTTAAACCGATAATTTCCTTAATTCGTGGTCGTGTTCTGAAGAAGTTAGCATTAACGTCGTTTCTGTTGTAGATAGATGGATAATTCGAGCTGGTTCGAATCATTCGAAGTTCCACTATGTCTAATCTTGTTGATTATTCAAAAGTTTTTTTCGAATTATTAATTTTTCAAACGAATCATATAGAATTTAATTAAAAACGGATCAGATATATGAAATTACTTAAGAGTGAAACACTCACCTTGATTGTCCGGCTTGCGCTTCTTGATCGGGACATCACCGCCCTCGTGCTGGTTCACCAATCGCTTCAATTGACAGTTCTGTGACAGCAGCTGTGTCTTCTCTTGCTCCAACTGGTATATGTACTCGGCAGTCTGCTGAAGTATCGCAGCCTGAAACAGGAATATCAAAATGTATTAATGAAGGGAGTGTGTAATTGTAACAAGTTTGATATCCAGTAATTTATGCAACATTTGATCACTTTTCATAATGATGTACACGTAAAATACAAAGTACCTCGCCAAGTGTTAATTTATCGACAGGTAGTCCCTTATTCTTATACGTGAAATAACAAGAGAGATCGATCTAATTATAAACGTAAAGAAATATACACGGTTTAATTTAAAAAATAACACAGTTGCACCTTGCGCATTACGGTGGACCTTATTTATACGTGTCGAATTTCTTTGCTCTCACCCCCTAGAACGGTGCCATTTGATAAAAAAAATATAGTCCCTGGAAAGGTTTATTGCAATCGGGCAACAGGAAAGGGTGCCGACCAGGCCTTAAAGTTTAGAATTCAGCAATGGTTTGAATTTGAAGAATTTCTCAAAAATGGTAAGCCCTATCAAAATTTTGTTACAATAATATTAAAAGAGCATTCAATTTTCTACAATTACTGTATGTATAATTTTTTCGTGCTTCCAACCATTTTTTAGATAATAGCGTTTGAATATAGAAAGGTCTGCACTACGCACGTATAGACGATACGCCACGCCAGACAGGTGGGACGCGTGAAGTGCCGATCTCTCCATATTCAAACGCTATTATCTGAAAAACGGTTGGATGCACGAAAAAATTATATATACAGCAATTGTAGAAAATTGTATGCTCTTTTAATATTATTTGAACAAAATTTCGATAGGGCTTACCATTTTTGAGAAATTCTTCAAATTCAAAGCAATGCTGAATTCTAAACTTTAAGCCCAGGTCGGCATCCTTTCCTGTTGTCCGATTGCAGTAATCTTTTTCCGGGACTATTTCTTTAGGAAATGGAACCATATTAGCGGGTGAGAGTAAAAGAAATCGCAGGTTAAACATGCCACCCTATCGCGCATGTATCGGTATACCCTTCATAAAAATATTGTTACAGGAAGATGAGAAAACAGTGCAGTGCTCGCAACAAGTGGCTGTATACCACTGAAATGAAGTACAAGTATAATTCACACCTATACATTTATTCATACACTTTTCAATGCTCCAATACAGAGGGTACCATCCCCCTATATTTTACGATCGTTGCATCGACATACCCGACCCAGCTGTGCTTCTTCCATTAACCACGCTTCGACAACAAGCTCTTCGACTTGCTTCGAAAATCGCAGCGGGGGGGGGGGAGGTGTGGCCTGCTCGTTTAAAGTCGAAAGAGAGGAGGAACGACGTGGAAATGGGCTGCGTTTAAAAAGAATCGTGGGTAATGATACGAGGGGCGCAGGTGTTCCGTGGGCATTATTCGTAACCTGCGTCGGAGGGCACGATGGTAGGTGTGGGTATTTCCTGTTTACATGCCATGGGGGGACCACCATGGGTCTGCACGAGTCGATAACATCCGGAGGAGAGCCGACTATCGCGTGTCGCGCGCGCTAACGTACTACGGCGTAGTAAAACGGGATTGGTGTGTGCCCCGTGGAGGAGCCGCTGAAAACAAAAGGGCCAATTGATACCGGAGTCGAAGGTAACGGGCCCAGGTACGTTTTGCACCTGCCGACAGGTGGCCAACGAACCAGATGCTCCCGATCGTGAAGCCACCTCACGATCGTCCAGCCAGCCACTGTCTTCGCGTGTTCTCTGGAAACTCGCCTCGGCCTGCTCGCAATTAAAATCGCTCCGCGCCCCTTCCGCGATGACGACGTCGCTTCCTCTGCTAACGAGGGAAGCGCAAGGGGCTCGAGTCATGGTTTTCTTTCAAATTGTTGCGCTTGCCACGCGGCATGGATAATAATTTATCGAGTGCCGAGGGAGGAAGATTGGACTGCTTGGGCAAAACGGTGGAGAGGGGGGAATTATTTAGTTTACTGTAGATATATACAGGGCCCGATCTGGCTCTTCCGCCGCTCTGGGCAAAAATGATTTTTGCCGTCCTTTATATTTAATTATAAATAATTAGTTTAAAATATAATTTTTTGCAGTGAGTGAAATTTTTTGTAGGTATTTGTTGAATAACAAAAGTCTTTTGTAAAGTACTTTAATATAAGTACGCACTTTTCGCTAGTATAATAGTCATTATATGGGTGAGTTAAAAACTTTATAAGTTTGATACTAAATTGAAACATATATTATCTACTTTTTACCGCTTTTTCAAAAGGTTCACTTTTTTATTGGTTTTTATTGATTTTAATTTTCTCTTTCTGCCAATTTTGCCACTCTAGACAGTTCGGGCCCCTCTAGATCGAGCCCTGTATACTTAGACTCTCGAGCTATTCGAAATTCGAGTGTAAAATACTTGATTTTAGCGAAGCAAGCTGGGTACTCGATTATTTGGGTAGCTCGAATATCGGAATAGGTGAAATCATTTAGAATGACTCATAACGACTTATAATTCACTTCATGGCGAAAAATAAGTTGATCCCAGTATTGCAACCCTAGTAGCATTTCTCGTTGGCCTACAGTATTCCCAAGTTGGGAATTAGTTGACCATCAAAATGCCAACAATAAATGCTACTAAGGAAGGAACTTGGTCTTTATGGTCTGCAACTGTTGATTGTGGACTTAAAATTCTTGCTGCAACCCATGCTAAGAAACCAGTTTTCTGGAACTATCACATTTATGCAATATTGGTGAAGTTCCCTGCTTCAAGTGGTACTAACATCAGAGTAGCTTAGAGAACGTTCGGGTACTCGGGAACTCTAAGAAGTCGTTTACCTTACGATTTCACAAGGAAAATTAGAAACATGATTTAAAAACTGCACTAGTGTGATTACTACGACAGAAGTTTATACATGAGCGAAGCAACACCTTGAAGAAGTACCTATAGTCGAATCAGTTTCACAGTGATACTAATCTTCGATATTACGAGACACTGCCAGAGTAGATGTACCAGTAAATGAACACGTACCAGTGAATGGACACTTTTTATTAAAATGGGTAAAATAAGTTATTAAAATAATCAACTGATTAATTAGAGACTTCTTTTAATTTCTTGCTCAAGACCCAAACAATTTTTATAGCAGGTGGAATCAATCGCGCTGCAAACATAATTTTATAATAGTGTTCATTCATTAGCCTTAAGTGTTCGTTTATTGGTGCGTTTACCCCAATTAGCAAATCACTGATCGGATGTTTTTCCACCCATCACTTTTTCTCACGAACGATTGTCATCGACAAAAAACGTCGTAAAATTAATTAAAGGTCAGAGTGCTTTCTACCAAATCGATACAGGATAATTTACGAGTCAGTGGGGCCACAGTACGGTGTATAAATTCGGGTTGAAGTCAAAGAGCCGCGAGATGTGAAACGTTCGACAGCCTAGCCGTGTCATTCGTCGAGTCCATCAGAACAGATATTCATTATCAAACGCGCTATCAGTCGCTTCATTTATCGTCCACAGTCTATAATTGAACTCCTGCGAGCTATTTATTTACCTCACGGAAATGGAGACCGAAACGAGGAAGGAAAGCCAGGGCAACCCATACGAGGTGGACGAAATCTTGGAAATAGAGAAATATGGCACCGACATGAATTACAAGCACAAGTATATCTGGCAGCTCGTAACAGGTCACATTCTTCTTCAAGTAGCAGGGTTAATCGGCATGTACAGTGCCTTTGCTTACGCCAAACGCGCCAGCATTGTATGGGGTAAGTGAAACACCGGATGGCAGTGAGGGAAAAGCATGGAACGTTCAACGAAATGAAGAAGACCTAAGTCTAGCCTGAGTCTAACGCTAATTCGTGGCATTGTGCACGTAAACTTGCTATTAGTATATTTTTCAATGGTTAGAGCGATCTGTTGTGAAAAAGTAAGACAGTAATGTGCAACATGTGCTTTCTTCATGGAATATAGTGATTTCGATAAAATGATGTTGAAAATGATTTTGAGTAATATGATAGATTTAGTTATAGCGTAAGAGGCAATGATCGAGTCACCGCTACTTTTTATCTGAGAATATTGGGAAGCCTTGACTTTTAGAATTTTTCCATGAATCCTTCTCGAGGAAAAAATGTACCACAGTAATAAAGTATCCGAACAGTATCGCGTTATGAACATATACTTTGCAATTTTACTAATGCAAGGATTATACGTAAGTACTCTGAATAATTCATAGATGCAGAATATCAAAGAGATTAATATAATATAATAATTACGTTTGCATGGGCCATATCAATTATCATTTTACAGTCAAATTTGTGAAAATCTGCAGTTTAAACGAAATCGAAATTTACACTCAATGCTACTTAAAAACCACCACCACTATAGAAATCACATTTAAAGTGACTCAGAGTGAGTGATACACAGTGACATTATTGAGTGTTACTTTCTAGCTATTTAACTCTAATATTGACTATCTTAACCCTTTGATTCCTGACAATTCGAACGCCCAGCGTAGGTACCTACTTCGCGTGCGGAACTCCTCTACTCCCATCTCTTAACCCCTCGTTGACACTCTGGGTGTGAGCCACCCATAAGTTGCTTTTGACGCTCTGTACATTTTATATGTAAAATAAATACCTTTTTACCCAAGCCGACTTACAAACTATTTTTTCTCTCAAAATATTATATCCGAACAACCACTCTGTAGATTTTTAGCTTTTAATATTGAAATTTGTAAAAGTTACAACTTTTTAAAGATTTTCTTCGTTTTTTTTCGACATATGGTAATCTAGATTTTTTTTTAAAAACTATGATTAAATTTCAATAAAAAAAACTATTTGAATACATTCTAGAGGCCTTGAAATTGACCCATGATTTTTTTCATTACGATTGGATTCATTTGATGAGAATGGCAGTCGTTCAAAAATTGCTCTGTGTGTGAGCCACCCAGGTATGTCAAAGTTGATCGAAAAAAGTGGTGTGTCAACGAAGGGTTAACCATAGTCTCAGAACGCCTATGGGCGTTCTTCGCACACGATGCACCGAACACATAATATACGCGCACATAACACTCAAAGGGTTAAGAATAACGCTTCTGAATGTGTATTTTACAGGATTTATCGTTGGTTTCTACGCAGCTGAGGGAATAGGTCTTGCCGCGCATCGTGCCTACACTCACAAAAGTTTCAAACCCAGCCGTCCTCTAAAAATCTTTCTTATACTCTGTCAAACGATGGCAGGCCAGGTTATAAACAATTTTTGCCACTCTTCTACCATAAACTTCCTAAAGACTTTTTTAATCTAAATTTTATACAGCAAAAAACTTTTGCAAAATACGTGCTTAAAGAATCTCCCTACCTTGACGGACGAAAAATGATAAGAACTTTGGGAATTTTTCAAAACAAAACCATTAAATATATATTTACTTCCTGTTTTGTGGCTTTATTTGAAAATCCATAGAGAATAAGACAAAAAATTGTATGCGAAAATAGTGGTTATATCCGGAGTTATAGTGCTTCAAATTGAGCGCTATACAAAAATCATTTGCGCATGGTTAGCATAAAATCAGCCCTTGTAGTTATCTGAAATAGAAAATTAAAAAATTTGTGTAATCTGTATGAGTGTGGCTATCGTCTGAACTAGATTAAATGAGAAATACTGAAAAGTAAAAAAAAAGTGGCAGCGTCTAAAACAGACATCGATTTCTGCAAAAAATTCGCTGATTTTTTAAGTCGCAAAAGTTTAATTTTGCAGAAACCGACTTAGTTTTAGTAACAACGAGAATTGGACATCTACTGAAGATATATACCAAGTTTGAAGTAAATCGGGTGATTGGTTTTTGAGATATCATGCTATCCAATTCGAAAAACATCGTTTTGAGAAAAACACGTTTAAAGTAGTAGCTACCGTTTTCTTTTTAATTATTTTTTTTTAAATATTGCCTAAATATGTACAAATATAGGCATAAAGTTTTCAATTAATATAATTTGAGAGTTTCTCGTAAAGAAATCCCAAATTTCGCGTTCCTTTTCAGGACGTCAAAGTAGGGAGACCCCTTAATAGAATTTTCGAATATGTAATCCAAATCGAGAACAACTTTTCGTAATAATTTCGTGAATTGGAAGATTTCAATAATGATACTAATAACCTAATAATATTAATAAATTTAATAATAGTTTTAAGTAACAGCCTTGCTTTAAACAACTTTTGGCATGAAGTTGAGTTCAAGGTCCTAATTGAAACGATTGCGCTAATTACAGAATAGTATCTTCACGTGGGCAAGGGACCATATGCTTCACCACAAATACAGCGATACGGACGCAGATCCACACAATTCCAATCGAGGATTTTTCTTCTCGCACATGGGGTGGCTGATGATGGAGCCGCATCCTTTGTTACAGCAGAAAAAACGCGAAATCGATGTGTCTGAGCTGCGGGCAGACAAACTCATCATGTTTCAGCGCAAGTGAATAGAAACGAGCGATTAATTATTCCCCATCTAATTTTTAATAAGGAGAGGTTTTCAGGTGTTCGCCGCCGATCGCTTTGCTATCTGGACATGTTGTAGAAAACCGAAAAATAAGAAATATGTGTTCTTTTATTTTAGTCCGTTTGCATATTTGGGAAGTGAAACCACCCTTCAAAATTCATAAGGAGAGGTACAGAAGTTCCTATTGTTAGTTGAAAGAATATTATAACATTATGTATATCAAGTTTTATTGAATACAATGTTAGAATATTCTTCAAACTAACAATAGGAACATTGTACCTCTTCTCATAAACTTTGAGGGGAGGTTTCACCCCCTAAATATGCAAACGGGCCAAAACAAAAAAAAACACGTATTTGTTATTTTTCGGTCCTCTAAAACATATCCGAAACACAAAGCAATCGGAGGTGGACACCTAGAAACCTCTCATGTCTTATCATTTCAGAAAATACATAGAAAGGGAAATGAATCTATTTTAATTTCATGTACATTGAATTGTTACATTTTTTAGGGTTCAGAAGAGTTTGAAGTCTTGAGGATGTGTCACTTCCTTTCAGTAACACAAAAAAAATTAATATTCATTTTCAATGGGAAACACAAAACTTGATATTAAACGAAATCTCTATCCCCTTCAATTTTTCACAATTTTTTATGTGAAAACTCTCCTCGTGAAAATCACATTTTGATAAATTCTAATTCATATAAGTATTTTTTCCATTGACCATTTCATGGTGGAAAAGAGAATTGCGTCAAGAGTCGTGCAGTACTTTGAAGATTCATATGGATTACGTCAATTTCAGGTACTTCCTGTACATCTATATTCCCCTGATAGCGTTAGTCCCAATAGGAGTGCCGATGTACTTTTGGAACGAGTCATTCTGGAACGCTTTCTTCGTGGTGTACTGTTTCCAATACGTCACCAACCTGCACGTCACCTGGACGGTCAACTCGTTCGCGCACCTCTGGGGATCGAAGCCTTACGACACGTAAATTGACAATATAACGTCATTCATTAGCACCTGTTCCCTGATTTTAACGTACCACGACACGATACAAGATTTCCTCGGCCATAATAACGCACGAGGCTCTGATAATGATGATGGGGGAAGCGAATTGCATCCCATTTTAACGCGTTTAGTGTCAAAATCGATTTTCCTCGGTTTAATCATTTAATCATCTGTTCAATGGCTAGCAAGGATAATTTTTTTCTCTTCCTCTGCATTGCTAAATAATTATACATGCTTTTACTTTGGAAAGGATATATGTTTAATATTTCTGTTAATACCTGGTTAACATGGCTAGAGAAAAGAAATTCTATTTGCTGAGGGTATTTAAATGCTGGATAATTATGTCGTCAATGTGGATGTGAATTTTTCAAACAAAAACGTGACCATGGAAAGATAAAATTTACCTCCACCAAATTTTCTCTACCTTAATTTAAAAAGCTATCTATATACGTCCCAGTTTCTAGCTTCTCTTCATACAAACATTCATGATCAAGATCTCTCAATTTCGAGATCCACTATTGCTTACTAAAAACTAAAGGAGCAAACAGTCAACAGACCAAGTACCCCAAAATAGGACACACATATCGCTCAAATTGTTCCTAAAATAGTAAACGGACAATAAAAAATATGGACATTTCAGGAGGATCCGAGCCGCGGAATCGTACATTTCTTCAATCCTGACACTTGGAGACGGCTGGCACAATTTCCATCACGCTTTCCCATGGGACTATCGAAATGGGGAAAAGTTCTGCGTGACCGCCAAAGTTATCGACCTGCTCGCCTACCTTGGGCTGGCCTACGATCTCAAGATGGCGTCGCCCAGCATTATAAACGGCCACTTGAACAGGCACGGGAACAAAGTCAATCAACAAACGCTTGTCGAGAAGCTCGTCGAGTTCCGACGAGAACGAAACGGAACCAAAAACAAACACGCAATGTGAACGGAGAGAATCGCGATGTAAATCGACCTTTACGACTGGAATCGCTCATCTGCACGTCATCGAACATGGCTACTGTACATGATTGTCTCGAAGTACCACTGGAATTCTGTTGAACAAATAGATCGTAAATGTAGACGTAAGCCTTTGCTCCAAAAATCTTCGTTTTCGAGGATATTGACTTTGAAAGTGCGCGGAATTTGTGAGTGAAAATGTTGGAAGATATTATTTGGTAGTTTGTTTGAATTGAATGAAAAAATTGAGCGAGAAATGAGAGAGTTTTTAAGTTGAAGTTTTTTATTTATTCGCTGAGGAATAAAATGGGGAAATTGGATGTTGAAGAATCTTTTATTAAAAATACTATTTTGCGACGTTATGTGTTTTGTGTACAGACGCGCGTGTGTGTGAAATCGACTATTTCGAGAACGAAGGGTTGTGCAAAAAGACTGCTTTTGACAATTTCGCCATATTTTTCATAGAAAATTACCTGATTTTGGCTTGCAATTTTGATATACTTTGTATGAATAAGGTGGAAAGAAATGCAAACTTTTCATAATAAATTCTGATGACTATATATTTGGAACTCAAAAGGTACTAACGTAATTCGTAAGTATCGAGATGTGAAGTCTGAATATTTGAATTAACATACAGTGGATTAATTCATTAATCATCGAATTGAATCCACCCAAAATATCCTAAATATCTTACTTCGTGAGAAATTTAATTAATTCATAAGTATGCAGTTGTATTGCCCGGAACACCATCTGAAATTAATTTAATTACATTTTAAAACACGCGGGCGCCATTTAAAGCGCTAATATTTCACGAGGATGAATATGCACACTAAAATGATTAAAAGCTGCCATCACTCGAATAATTTCGAATCCATTTCGTACCTTTTCGCGCAGTTCATAGACGTCATTAATTGCTATTGTTATCAGAACACATTTCAATCGCGCCCCCTCCCCCACAAAATTCCAAACACTTGCTTTAATCCTCCATAACTCAGAAACTATCACATATACGCCCACTGCACACATATTTAAATACATACTTTGGGCTGGCCTACGTCTATATAGACTTGCGCTCATGAAGTATTGACACGCATCTATGAATCACTCTGTATGATTTTTGATAGAAACCAATCCAGAGACCCAACTTAGTTTCCATCAATTGCAACAAAAGCGAGGAAAATTGAAAGACACACCTACTTGCACACTGCCAGGAATCGTTTACCATTTAGGGAGTGATTCATCTATTTTCGTTTTTACGCGAAAGAAAACGAAAATTGAGTGCGACGAGCAAGGAAACGAAGGAAAGAATCACGAAAGCAGCATCACGGAAAACTTCTCGCGAGGGACGCTGAGCATCTAACCCAGAAGAAGTAGAAAAACGAAGTAACCGTGAAATGCGGAACGAAAGCACGGTAGACGCGGAGGTGCGTGGGGGAGGGGCGTAGTCAAAGAATCTCTTCGTGGCAAGGACAACATTTCGCGAGGAGGGAAATGAAAGGATTTCGTGGGAAGACGAAGCCAAGAAAAACTTGTCAAACGTAACAAGATAGATTGAAGTGGCGGGAAAAGGAATTGCAGGAAATGTTTGAAAGAGAAAGAAAAAGGAAGGGAGCGGACCGCGGTGAAATTGAATAAAGGGAGACAGGAAGAGAAATATTACGCGAGGGACGGAAAATGATGTCTGAAGAGAGGGGAGGGACCAGCGGGGTAAAATAAGAAGAGGAGGAAAAGCGGGAAAGTCTTCGGGAAGAAGCGACGCACGTGGCGGAGGAGCAGAATTCCTGCTGGAAGAAAGAAAACAGTATTAAGGTAACAAAATATGCGAGAACGCGTAGTCGGAATGAGAAAAGAAATGGAGAGGTCATCGATGAGGGCTGACGAGGGAAGTAAAAATATTTAGGAACGATGATGAATAGTGCTAATAAATAATCACCACAATCATAGAAATGTGTTTGCAAGGGAATACCGCGAGCCCATATTCACCGATTGCAACGCAATTTTTTGGATTTATAGAGTAACTCAAGACAAAAACAACGGTATGTTTCATTCCTGCCCCATCACGCTTTAAGGAGAGTTTTCGGTCTAAAAATCTTGTTGATTTGTTGAAATTCGTAAAATTCCCGAAGTTATAGGCATTTGAGTAGCGAAAAATGCATGGGTTGCAACCGGCCAATCGGCGCTCACGTAAAACTTTAAACGCGTTTTTCCCGAAACAGTGTTCTCAAAATCGGTGGGACCTGTATCTCCAAAAGTTATTATCCGATTTGACTAAAACTTTTTTTATTTTGAAGAATGTACTTCTGGCTGGGGGGGGGGGGGGCAGAAAAAATACAAAAGAGTGAAAATTTATAATTTTTAAAACCGTGGAAAGGACGAATAGTATAGGGAAAAAAGTGATTTCAAACTTCAAGTGTCGTTATTTTCTCAAAAAAAATGTCATTTTTGTAATTTTTTTCTGGTTTCCCCCCTAGCCAGAAGTATATTCTTCAAAATAAAAAGTTTCAGTCGAATCGGATAATAACTTTTGGAGATACAGGTCCCACCGATTTGGATGAATTTTTTGACGCCTTGACTTTAACGACTCCCCAGTGCCGTCTGCAATGATTAATTATAAAACAAAAAATATATTTCTATAATTTAAGACATACTTAATACGATGCAAAAAGTCCCATTAAATTATATATAGTAGTTTTCCTTTAATTAATTCCTAAACATCACCTATTTTTTGGGTCTCTAGACCGGAACCTCCCTTTAAGGGTGTAAAAACTAACCTCAAAGTCATATAGGGACTCCCACCTTTTCGCATATTACTCCTAAAGTACAAGAGGCAGAAAAAAAATTCCAAACAAAAGTTGAATGACATAATATGCGCTGCAAACTAGCGTCAACAAAATTTTAAAAAGTATTTAAAAAAAATATCTGACGAAAAAATCTTTTTCCAAAAATTTTATCAATGCAACTTTGCAGCGTTTAGTACACCACTTAACTTTTGTTTGAAACATTTTGGTCATCATGACCATGCGATGGTTCTTTTTATATCAAACAGCATGGTTTCAGAGATATTCAAGGTGCCAATTTTCATTGGTCTACTCTATATTTTAATAATTAATAATGTACACCTGCACATCATGACAAGCGTCTTCCAGCCACCTAAACTCTTAAAGGGTTAAGGGATTCGTAAGACAACAGATGGGTAGAAAAGAACTCTCCCACAGAAGAATAAGAAGCGAGAGGAAGACATATCCCGAGGGTGAAGAAAAAGGGGAGCTTGAAGCCTCGAAGACAAATTGAAGAAAAGTGGAAGGGTGTCGCGCGAGGAGGAAGCTGAAAAGGGGTCTAAAGGTGTGCGCGGCAGGAACAAGATGGCCGCCTCGAGAGAAAGAGAATTAGGGAAGCAGAGTAGAAGAGGGAGTTCTAACGAGTGAAAGACGAAAAGGAGAAAAGGTGTCCCGACAATAATAATATCACAGAGCAGAAACGACCGGATACCAGGTCTTGTTATTGCGTTCGCGTGCACGCAAGCCAGGTCTTGGGGCGAAATCGCGGACACACGGCATCTGCCACGAGGCACAAAGGACTGGACGAAAAGACTTGCCCTTTGCACGCTCTGCTTTATTCGCAGGCCCTTAACTGTGCAATTAAAAGCTCATGGCTAAGACTGTGGACATCCGAGGCGAACCTTCGTGCTCTGTTCACACGCGAATCTCGCTAGACCGAACTCTGTCTGCGCTTGAATAACTTTGTTCTTTGGTTAGACAGTATTGGCGACGAATTTCATGAGTTTATTAATTCTGCTTCATTCGAGCTTTTAATTGCGATTATCTCTGTAGAAAAATATAATAGGGGAGGGTTGACTATATCGTACCACTTAAGACATTTTACGTTATATTTCATATTTGGTACTAATTTGAACGCAAATATGACTATTGGATATTGTAGCTTGATCTTTTAGGCACCTACTATTATATGCTTAGCCTTTTGTTCGGAACAAATTAATTTGTTATTAATCTTTTTGTCGCATACTGTAAAAGGTACGATTTAGGCAACCGGTCTCCTAAATCGTACCCATCGGTTTCCAAAATCGTACCTCCGCGAAAAAATAGTATCAATAACAAATAAAGAAGAAAATATTCAACATAAAGTAATGATTATTACATAGTTACATATACAAATGTATTATGGATCAAAACACAGGTCGCAATAACCTATGTATATGATATATGTACATAACCTATATAACATACGAGTTGTCAAATCCTACTGGTACGATTGTAATAGTACGATTTACGAAACATGATCAATTTATTTATAAATATCAATTTATACTTATAATCAATGTAATATGTACTTAAAATGAATGTAAAATATTCTACATTAAACCCGCTTTTAGAAAAATACAAAAATACAGGACAAAATTGCATTGTTTGATTATTATTAGCTAAAATAAACTGGTAAAAAGTTACATCAATCATATCTGATTTTTTAAAATGTTTATAGCACGCACAAAATATGGTGTAAGCTCAAAAGGTTTTGTTTCTATTTCTTATTTCGCATTTACTTGATATTTTTATTATCAGATGTCGTTTACATTCATTAATTACTGAGAAATTGATGGGGTACGATTTAGGTAACCAGTACGATATTGGCAACTCTTCCCTAGAAGTGGAGGTTTATGTTTCCAAGAATTTCAAACTTTTTTATGATTAGAAATAATGTTTGGAAAGTGATAACATCAATTGGTCTCTTGCTCAGAATGTTATTTCTTCAGTTTTATACGAGGAACAGGCCAATATCACTTTCAATCCCCCACGCAAGCAGCGTTTCCCGCCAAGAAACAGCTCGCTCAACGACTCGAAGGAACCACACTTTACGCTTACTTTATCGTTTCCGATTGGAACGGCCACTGTGCCACCCAACGACGGGATTAACTGTAATCGCGCAAACGGAATAAGGATGTGACGTGTTCGGTACTCGCAACTGGTATTTTACATGGTCACAAATGTTTACACACACCTATCTTCGTCATGAGTAACGGAACTACTATATGCTTTGTAATAGGTACAGTAGAATCTTCGGTATTCGAATTAATGTTTGTAGAATGCACAAGTCATTTTCTTCATGGTGATTATTCTACATTTCAGAAAGGATGATACAAGTAACAATAACAAAAAATTCTGCTTCTTACTGACGCCAATCCTAGATCTTTTAATATTGAATATTTTTGCTGATGTTGTGACATTATCACTGTTTCATAATTTCTGATAGAACGTAAAAATTAGATACGTTAAGAATTGTATGTAACGATTGCAATAGATATAAGGACATTATAAACAAGGTATGATGAGCGAGGACTGTTTTAGCTAGGGTGGCCAACTTTTTCCCGGGAAAATATGGTATTTTAAGGACAAAGGTGAAAAAATATAGTATTTTTCAGAGGAAAGTGGTGCAAAATAAAATTATTTTTTAAATATTACATATTTCTGTGCACTTTACATTATTACTTAATTTACTGTCCTTAAAAAATACGACAAAGGCTTGATTGCACTGAAAGTCCAAATTAACATACGGGCTCATTTTTTATGAGAGATAAACTGGCTCTGTTTCTCTCTTCCCGCCACTTCATATTAGGTAATGAATGCAATGACAGAAAAAATCCTCTCTGGTAAGGTTTAAATTTGTAAATTAAAGTTTTGATGGTAGCATAGAATAAAAAAATAAGTAAGAATTTGATCAATGTATCAGAAATATAGTATTTTTATGTACTACATCTTCTTCCAGCAGTAGGTATATAGTACACTAAACAAAAATATAGTACAATATTATATATTAAAGTACGGTTGGCAACCCTAAGTAGTTTTAACATACATTTCATAATAACTGTCAATTTTTCATTTTCTTCCTGTAAACGAAGACTGTTGCTGTAAATATCTTTTCTAAAGGGATCGTCCTTAAATTACGTAGGGCTTTGGGTGAGCGGGGATAGCGAATTTCTTACGTTTTCTTACAAAGGGGGAGAGGAATACAGGTAGCGTCAAACATAATATTCTTTTAACCTAATTTTCAATATGTGTAGTCAAACAAACCAAGTTAAATGAATGAAATAAACCTTTAAAATACTGTTAATAACTCAGAAAATAGAATGTAAAAAATATTAAATGAGGAAGGGGGTTGTTGGTGGCTGTATATAAAATATTACAAATTCTTGTACCGAGGAAGGGTGGGGATAAGAAATCGCCAAAATTATGATTAAAATGATTTTCTCGAAAACGTTAAGTGAATTACGAAATGGTCAAATTTGGGGTCCTCCGTAACCTCGGAGTGTCAAATCCGCTCTGAAACTGTCAAACGTCGTTCTACGATTAATTCTACAAATCACGAATTCTTTCACTTGCATAAGCTTCAATAACATTAGTATGCAACCTAAATTTAACCTGACTGTGGTGGAAGGGCACAGCTGGTCTGCAAGAGGTCGAAAGCACCTAGCCGCAAAAGCACCCAGTGCGAAAAGGCTTTTATGCTCTCCGGAGCAGAACGAAGTATACTTCGACCAGGAGGGGCCGGAAGGCTACCAAGAAGACAGAGTCGAAGCGCACGGCCTCTTCGAGCAGAGTTCCAGCGCACGTGCCGAAATCTTAATACCATTCTGCAAAGTCGAGGCGGGCCAAGGTCGAGCCCAGCGTTTCCTGAACGGCCCCAACCCGACGATTTACGGCCGTGGTGCGGCCGACTGGCCAGCAATTTTTTAAATAACTCGCACCGAGTGTTTCGCACGCGAACAACCGTTTCCCCTGGCGAGTCGGTCAATCCCGATTCCGTTCGCTGATTTACGATTATCGGCGGAAACGAGCGGGTGCTTTTCATCTGTTGGGCATCAACATCGAGGATATACACCTCAGCGTAGATCGATGAGACGATCAGATCGAGTAGTATCGAGACGTGAGTGGATGTATGCGAGTTCTCAGACAGTCCTACGAGAAGTAGTAGACTAGGATCGCTGTGGAGTAATTAGTCGATACGATGGTAATTGGTAATGACAGCTGAAGAATATTTGTTAGCATGCAACATATTGTCACGAAGAGACACCGGGCACCTGTCATCCAACACTGCTTCCTACTTCAACAAGGGAATACAAGCTCATGCATAATCTGACGCAAAGAGAAACGTCACAAGCAAGCGGTATCTACCATTTTACAGTTCGTGCAATCCTAAAAACACATCTACTGATACAGCACATACTCATATTTATTCATGAAACACTGTCACGTTTGGTCGACCGTATGATACGTGTAATCTTATTCTTCGTGTTAACATAGCGGATCAAGTGGTGCCAATCTGAGAGATGGTGACATCCACAATCAGTTATCCTTAATTCTTCAGAATTTGCTCGAGCAAACTCGTGAATCAGCGGACAATCTACTCCAAAGTAGATACGCTGGCGGAGCAGAATGATTCCGGAACGTCAGGGAGCAGATGGGATCTCCTCGGTCCACGAATTTCCCTGGTACCGCGGTGTCGGAAAAATCAGGATACGACAGCTGTGACCGTGAATGAATAGTGTGACGACACAGCGACCGATCGATAAGAGTGAAAGACTAGAGGGCATAATACCGCGCAGCTGGCGATCGAAAGAAAGGAAAGTTCACAGCCGCGGAGCGTGCCCGTGGTCTGAGCTCGTGACCCTACCTGGTGAACTCATTTCCACGCGTAGCCCAGCTCTGTATCCTTTTCAAGCCGGATCGCCGGCCAAAGTCGCCGAGAATAAAATCTCCTCTTTGTGTGCGCGGGGGGGTTGGTGGTTACCAACTTCGCGAGATCACTTCTACTCGAAAGTACGACACAGTTTTGCCCCAGTTTAACCCTTCTAGACACTGTGCATCGTCACCTCCGAGGAAACATCCTCGGAATCAATCCGACCGCTTCGCGAAGAGTCATCGCATCTGTGACTCGAAAAAAGGGGTAAAGGCGTTTTTACGCGGGATTGATGTCACTCGCGATTGATATTCAGGGTAGGTAGAGACGGGGGTAGCTTAACCTTTTATACGCTGGAATTAGAACGCTGATTATAGCATCTAAAGGGTTGAGAAAGGTAGACAATGGATACGTGGCGTGTAAAGGGTTGGAAAAGGTAAAAAGTGGATGCGTGGTATCTAAAGGGTTGAAGAAGGTAGAGGATGGGTGACACCCAAAGAGCTGGAAGAGGTAGAAAATGCTGGAATATTTCTGACGAGCCACAAAACTGTCTCGTGTGAAAGGGGCTAACAACTCTCCTCACCAAAGTATTGGGCCATAACGATTACGTGAGAAGAACCTCAAACTTCCCATGGATTTAGATTGCCAATCAGAATGAAGGCACTGCTGCTGCCAGGGGAGGTGTAAAAATTAAGCAGCTTCAAATCTGTCAGTAATTAATTTATCGTCAATAACCCTACAAAATGGCAATCTACCTATATTCATTTTGTAACAGCAACTTAACTCAAGTGTTTCCCCAATTAAAAACCCATCATTTGGAACATAACCCCTTTAGCGCACTCACTCTACGATAAATTGTTTGAAAGGGAAACTACACTTAGCAATTTTCAAATGCCATTTCCTCGACAGTTTCGATCCTCGTTCGAAGCCATCGCTCCCCGCGACGGAATTCACTCCCACCGAAAGTCCACTCGGCCTCGAGAAGAATCGAATCGTTTTCTTCTTGTTGCGTCGGCGTCGGCGTCGGCATTCCAAAGACCGAACACGCTGATGCAAGAGAGCGGTGGTCTCAGGCCGTTCTCGACCACCTATCGAAACTCGCTCTCACCTCCACGCTGTTTCGCGTCCCTTTATGATTCTGCGTGCCATCCATGGTCCACCCGCTCTTCTTGCCGCTACCACGACAGGCGAACTGTACTGTTTCCCTTGTTCGTGTTTATCGATCGACGATTATCCTGCATCGAACTGCTCATCATCGGTGGATCGCTGGGGGATTCAGATTACCCTTGATGCAACTAGGGCTACTTGTTCATTTTTTTCTCGTGCAGCAACAATTTTATCGTTTTTCTTTGCACGTCCCCAACCTTCCACGAGTTTACTCGAGGATTTCCTGAATGGTTATTCCGTAGATGGATCGTGTTTGATGGAAAAAGAGGATGAAACGTGATACCTAAGTATCCCAGGTGTAATCGGAGGTGGTATAGCATTTACATACGTTTTTTTATCATTCTCTCATCACACATTGGATGAATGTGTTTTACTTTCTTGATTCGGTAGCAATTTCACTTCCTTGACGAATCTCAAAACTGTCAATTTTCTAGCACTGGCTTTTAAAAATGATTTCAATTGCACAACAATGACTCACAGTTAGAAGGATCTTTAAAGATGTTCATATCGGCTTTTAGCATTTAGATGCAGGGATCAGCTGCGCAGTACGTCTTACGATATGAAATTACACACGCTGGGGAGAATAAAGAGTACAGGAAAAGAAAAATTACCAACAAAAAGTTTGCAAGCTTGAAAGCCCTGCAGAGCCCATGGAAAAAGCTGAAATTGAATGTAGGTACTCTTAGTTGTGTATAAATCTCTCGCGGATTTATGTTGATTTATATAATTAAAATTTTTCCTTGATTTCAACGTTACTATTTCAACAATATTAAATTCTAAAAAGTGCCTAGTTCTAGTACTGTTTCAGTGAATCACTGTTCACCTGCTTCGTCAGACAAAGCAAAGACAAATGAAATGCCTAATTAACCACCCTGTCGGTGTTAGTCGACAGTGTCCAATACATACTGCCCCCAAAAAAGTCATAGCTCTCAAACGAAACCATAAAATTCAAACCTTTTCATTCAAAATTTCATAAAAAAATTGAAAAAAAGTTAAAACCGTTTTCAAAAACATAAAAATGCACTAAAAAGCAAAAAATAATTTTTTCCCTTATTTAATCTATGACTATCAATTTCTTTAAGTCGGCGCTAGATTTACGCAGTGCAAATGATGAGGCGCCGACTTAAAAAAATTGATAGTCGTAGATTAAATAAGGGAAAAAATTATTTCTTACTTTTTAGTGCATTTTTATGTTTTTCAAGTTGATTTGAATTGTTTTCATTTTTTATTTTTTATTTTTTTAATTATTTAAGTTACATAACTACATTTATTTTAAAAAAATATGAGTAGGCTTACAAAAAGAGCTGCTCGCAAGAAAGAACCGTTTGATAGAAATGGAAAATTCCAAAATTAAGTGACTTGAAAAAGTGAGAATAAGGATGTCTCAAATTCGTTATATGGGGTCTACAATTGAACGCGCGGAAATACTCTAAAATGCAAGAATACATGAAATACAAATTATGTAATGAGGCAAAGTTTAAATTAACCAGTGTTAGAAAGGTATTGAGCCAATATTGATGCAGTGTAGAATGGGACCACCGGGGCATCGCTGTCTTTTGAATAAAAAACAAGATCATCAAAATCGGTCTATATGCTGAGGAGGTATGCGGGGACAAACATAAAAAAAAACATACGGGTCGAATCTATAATCTCCTCCCTTTTGAAGTCGGTAAAAAATACAATTTATTCAGTTCCCCTAATCAACCTATTCAACCCGTATCAACAAGAGCTTAAAAACAAATTGAATTTTAAAATCAGCACTGCTCTTGAAATCCCTGCAAACGGCTGTACAGCACACGCAGGTTTCCACTTCCTAACCAAACAGAGTCCTGCAACATTTCTGGCATCAAACGACTCGTTACTCTTCCCTGAATGCTCTCCCAAAATAGCGTTCGCGGAGAATTGACAGAAAATTCGCAAAATCGCAGAAACGCGCACACTGTGTGTCCCGAATCGCGTCGGTCTCGTGTTTCAAAGGCACAATGTTCGCGGCGGAGTGGCTGGCCGCCAAAGCGTTAGGATTTACAGCCAATGGATCCTCGCTGAGGTGCTCGCTATTACGTCGTAATTGCCTTGACGGACGGCGTAGAAATGCGTTTTCGGCTGGACCGCGGGAATTACCATTTTCTTGGGCCGTTCATAACACGGCGGAGCGCGTCGCTAGTTTTCGGCGTAATGTCCGCCAGATTTTGCCTGTGCGCCTTGGCGTCCCTCTAATTTCTCCGTAATGCGCGGGGATTCGCAATTAGCCGTAAATTCCCACGCCAAGACGCATCGCTTCGGGAAGACGCCTCGTACTTTTATAGCCGTGATACGTTTCGGCTACCGAGAATAAGTGCGCGGGTGAAGGAAAGGTGAAAGACCGAGTTGATATGCAGAGTAAGGAGGAAAAACTAGGAATGTCCATTTTTCCTAGTTTTGCGATTTATAGCATATTTTGTTGGTGGCAACTGAGACTACAGAACTGTCGAATCGCAAAGGGTTATAATGTTCAAATGCCCTCGTGAGATAACGTTAAAGTTTTGGTATGCTGGGTAAAAACAGGCAATGTCCACTCTGCATTGGAACAAAACATAATTTTCTGGATAAAGCTGCTTTGTGACATTCCCTGGTTCTTCGCTTACCTTTCATATGTGGAGTCAACTACTTGACAGTCGAAAACAAGGAGAAAGAATGATTGTATTAAGGGCACTAATCAAATTTGGCAAAAATGACACTTTTGAGGGGAATTAATTACATACAAGGAAATGACTACAAATTCTAACCAGTACTTTCAGGTAATATTTGTTAATACTGTAAACTGTAAACATTTTTTTTACAATATATAGGTTTTGCAGTGATTGCCAAAAAAATTTATACAGTGCGTTTAAAGTATATTTCTTTCTGCACTGAATCTCAACATTAAAGTGTGAACACTCTAGTTTTCCGAAATAAAAAAAAAACAAATATCTGTGCACCCCGAAAATCGAAATTTATTGTAAAAATCGCCTTCTTCTAGTCGCTGTTTTAATAATTTTGGTTGAATTCTTTTTTTCCGGGGTTCAGACTGAAATTGTTGGTTCTAGGAGAAACATATTCTAAGGAAACCGTTGTATCTGTATTTTTTAGCTCAAAACTTTTTCGAAAACCTCGTGTGGTGCTATTTGTAAAAGAGATATGTATATAAAAAAATATTCTTTTACTCTACGTGATAGTAGTAACCATTGTATAAGAGGAAAACTCTGTACTTGCTTTCATCTTCTCGTAATTAATTCGCAAAAAATACTTGATTTTTGTTAAGTTCACAAAAATTTAACCTGAATACATTGAATGTTAGTGTTTTTGGAACAAAATATGACAGTTAAAATATTTTTTAACTGGATACTTAAGTAAAAGAGAGGAAGAAGTTGAAACTAGAAGGAATTTATCATGATTTCTAATTTAATATCCTTGAATATCAGGAGCAATCTTTTCCTCCACTTTTTAACACTTTATTTGCCGCTGTCACGTATTACTATACGAATTGATTTCACTCTACCATAGCACATGGACTTAAAAATTCGAAAAATTCGGTAACAGAACTGAAAAGATTTTCAATATAAACGACTAATTTGAAAAAATGTCAAGGTTCCACTGAAAGTACGAAATTCTGTGGGTAACTGCAAAAATCAAATTTTCGCACTTGTACCTGTATTAAGAAAGTGCAAGTGTCTTCTCCAAACCACAGACAATCTTCACAAAGAACAGCAGAGACACGGGATATTTCGTGGCGAGTAGATAGTGTATTAAAATTTTTTCGTTATCGCCGGCCCACATCGCGCGCAAATCAACGGCGTGTCCGCTGCAAACGCTCGATCGGCCAACGATATAATCAAAGTTAATTAACAGCTTGTTCCGCGGTTCCGTTAGAGTTTTCGTATCTTTTCCCTGAGTGGACAGCGGGACAGGACAGGCGAGGAGGGATAATTAAAATTCCCCGCGATGAGGTAACGAGTGGTGAGATCGACCTTTCTGGCAGGAGAACGAGAAAAGAAACTCGTTGCCGCGGTTTTAGAAGCGACTTCCAAGAAGGATGGTCTTTTGTAGCCGCGGCGTATGCTAAACGGGTTTACCTGCGAAAGAGGTGAAACAGGAGACGCCAGAAACGCGAGCCAAACGACCGTTACGGGGCCCTTTGCTGGGCCCAGAAACGACTCTGCTCGCGAATTAATACCCCTTTCAGAAAAAAGTGTAACGAACATTGTATTCTTCATCCTATAACGATTTCAGGGATGTGACGAGTTTCCAAATTGCTTATCTTCTATCATTGTTGCGTTCAATTAGTACTTTTTGGGCCTTTTTGGGGACTTACATAAGTTTCTTCGTAGTGGATGATACAATTGAATGAGTACATAGTAATTTTACGCGATAAAATAACTGGAAACTTGTGGAAGAAAATTTGTTCACAGAAAGCTTAAGTACTTTTTGGGGACATTTATTTTGAAAATTCATCTGGAACGCGTCTCTACCATACTCGGTAATGAGTTAAACGCATAGAATGCACTGCTCGAAATTTTCTTAGCAAATCAAGTTGAAAATTAATTAAAGTCCTCGTTTCGAAAGGGGAACAACAAATTCTTAAAATAATTAATTTTGAACACCATGTTGAATATTAGAAGAGTTGATTTAGTGAATGGTAATTGCAACCCAATTTGAAGAACAACGTTAGATGTATCCACAGCGTAAAGCTTAATTCGTGTCCGACCGCATTCTGGGCATTTCTACTTGCCCACATTGATCCCTAACCAACTGACAAGAAATAAATCTTGCGTGATTTTCGAGTGTCTCTCACATTTACAACGGAACGTAAAATATTCCATCCCCCCCTCCAAAGAGTAACTCCAACATATCGCAAAGAAATACGTTACCACCGCGTTATCAACGCGTGTGCAATTATCGCTGAATTCTCTAATGTTTCCCAGGGAAAGAAATCAGCCAATTATACCACTAACCGAGGCACTTCCGCTTGCCTACAATCATAAAACTAAATATATGTAAAAATGCAGAGTATCTATAGCTTTCTAGCATGTAAACCAATGGAAATATTCTACAATTTATCTTGAAACGTAAAAGATAATGCACACAATCGAATATCTACATTAAAAAGTAACGTAAGGAAATATACATAGATATCCTACTTTATCATAATTGCTGAAAATTAATTACCAAACCCATAAATCAATCCAGAATGTTACCCATTATATTGTAGTTAAATAATTTCATTTATCTTCCCCGGAAACAAGGAAATATCTATTCGCTTTTTCCTTAGTTTCTTTTAATGGCTAGTCTACATATTACTGCCAACTGTCAGGCAGAGATACAGCAAACGAAATAGAGAACGGCCAGTACAGAAAAGTGCAATCTTTCGGTTGATATGCAATCTTGTTGCCTGGCTAACGTAAACGCTTCGCTCGCCGCTGCATGGTCTATTAAAGCGAACGAGAATTGCAAATTACCTGCATTCGTTCGCCTGTCATGGCACATTGCGGTCAAGCGTCCCGGCGCCAGACGACGCCGCAAATGCTCCAGCGTCGAAACGGAAACGCAGAAATACGCCTCTCGAGCGGGGCAGGCCTTTTTAACGCGCCATTTTTCGCACCCCTTTCCATTCTTAACGGGGAACACCTCTGTGGCGGCGGGGAAAAAAGGCCTTTTTTTAGAAAGTTCTTTTTTCAGAAATTATTTACAGTATTCGTATAAAATTTGTATTTCCTACTTTTAGTACAATGTCTTAAGAGATTATACAAAAAATGAATAGAAAATCATGCATAAATTTTAATATATTAATTAATCTTTTAGACTCTTCACAAAAAACATGGGTCCGTGGCGGGATGTGTAACTTTGGAACGGCAGCTCCAAAATCAAATTTAAATTTGTTTTATGAACTATACGAGTGTAGTTTCGATTGCACGTATCGATCTTGAAAATAAATTATTTTTGTAAAAATAGGGCGCTTTAGAATATGTTTCGGAAATCAGCAAATAATGGGCAGTTTTTCGAGTGTATTTAAAAATATTTGTTTTTTAATTAATATATTCAAGTTTATACATGGTTTTCTGTTCATTTTTTTTATAGTCCCTTAAGACATTGTGCTAAAGATAGGTAATAAAAAAATTATATGAAAGCTTAAGGCGAACTTGCACGGTTCAGTTTGATTGAACAATGCGGTCGATTCAACAAAATTGAAAGCAAAGTGAACAGTGTAAATTACCATTCGATCAAAGTGTTCAAGGAAATTAAACATTGGAAGAAGTTGACAAAGTTTCTAATTCTGTCCAATGCGATTGCCCATTCAGGTTGATTCGTCCAAATTGAACGTATGTAAACGCGCACCTTGAATATTGAAAGTTCTATTTCAGTTGCGTTGATCTATTGTTTGTAAACAACGCTTGCTGCTTGGTGCCAGGAAATAGTTTGTAAAGGCAATAAGAACATTATAAATAATTTGTAGTATCTCTCGATTTTATACTGGTGTATAAATGAAGAGGAGAACAGACTTCATTACTACTTCTTCTTTACGTTTATTTTAATTTCCTGACACAGTGCCATTAAATGTTCACAAATTATTTCAACACCGTACGTAGAATTTGCTTAGACGTAATTTTTAAGTCAATTTCTTTGAAGTGTGTAAACATTCGCCTTCCAATTTCATTGTTCCAATTCTGTTGAATCGACCACATTCTTCAACCAAAGTGAACTGTGTAAATTCGGAGTTATGAATATTTCGACGCCATTGGAAGGAACAAGATTGCACTTTATCCAAATATTTAATACCTATTTTTACAAATACAGTTGGTACGGAGACTTTGAATAGAGGAGTTAAGGTTAGCGATTATGCATTGTTGCGCAAAGCAAAAGTAAGGGGGTAGAACGAATTTGATTCTAATTGCAGCAAAGCGCCAAGGTTAACGCGTGCATTGCGTGGCAGAGGGAGTATTAACGCATTAAGAACAACGAGTTGCACACAAAAGAATCAAGTGAATTACCGTCTTCGTGAATGCGATGTCACTATTAATCACTTGGATTTTCAGGAACTCGTGTCCCTTGAGCTTACAGAGTAGCTCTATCGATAACTAATCACTTCGTGGATCCTTCACACTGATCAAAGACAGAACTAAACAATCTTCACATCAATTAAAACTTCCCAACGACTATGTTTTGAAGTCTCTTTTTTCGAAAGTAGTTGTCACGCTGGGTCAATTCAGACCAAGCCAATTTTTAACCAGCTGCCGTTTAAAAACTATCTATTAAATTAGGTTGCAGAAAATCTGAAATAAAGTTTGGAAATTTCAGAATACATGCTCATCGGTGAGAATTAATACTTACCGTATCATCAAGTTTAAAAAAATTTTTGGAATAGAAGAGTTACAGAAAAACTGTTCTTACTTATTAAACCATACCTTTTTTAATTTTTAATATTTTTAACTAAAAATGGTTATACTCTCGAGATATGCTAAGTACTTTAATGAAAAAAATTTTAAAAATTTAATAAAAACATTATTTAATAAATAAAACTCCCCTCATTCGGGAAGAGTCTCTACCTTGCAATGTAGAGGATACATAAAAATAGTACTACGTGGCGGCAGTAGTACCATTTTCAATAATGCCTCAAATATATTTTACCTGAAAGTCAAATTTTTGATCAGTTTGAGCCAGTGTGACAACCGAGGGTTAAAAACTCGAATATTCTTGATGACATTTATGCTATCAACTGTGTTCATCGAGATACTAATCATATTTATTTACCCATATTACCTGTTCATACATTTCCGTTTTCCAAATCAGAACTGAAGCAAATAGTACTGGCACATGAAAAGTAAAAATGGCACAAAGAATGAAACCGCCTAACAGTTTCTAGACCTACTTATTGTTTTAAATTGTCGTGAACGAAACTCTGGGCCACTGAATCGACAAAGATCTGCATGATGAACGAATATTTAATCGGTGAGAACCAGTGACGAGGCGCCCAAGTAATTCAATCGTGCAGTTGAACCATTTCAATGGGGAATACACGGCAAGAATAAATGATAGCCCATTCCCACGGTTACCGTATTAAGAACACGTATCCGCGCTCATATGATCCGAGCAACTTCGCCGGCGTATTTGGAGGACTTGGCATGGAAACGTTGGGAAGAAAAATAACTTAAGTGCATTCGAGTTCCGCGGGGCTGGGAAAAGCTGGACACCTTGCCAAGGCACGAAGCTGTACATTACGACGACGGAAGGAGCAGGGCGGAAGGAAGCAGGATTAAACCGTGCTGCACTAAACAGCTCAGGCTCGCCGAACGATTGCGACAATTTTGAGAAAAGTGGAGGCAGAAGTACGGTGAATTGAGGAAATTCAAATCGACGAGGGAAAACTTATACAGCTATGTGAAAATTATGAATATTGTGATGTGGTGATAATAGCAGTAGGTATTATTACTTGTGGAATTGCGGCTAGAGCTTAGCAGAGCTAATTAGAGCTTAAAGGGAACATATCGAACCCGCACACGCCGATTTTGATGGGACGCAGATTTACAAAATAGTGGAAAATATTTGACACGTATTTTTTGTTATCGACAATCGTCCATGTTGAAAGGGTGAAAAGAGCACTTGATGTTGGGGGTCGAATCATATTTTCAGAAATTTTCTAAAAACTGAGCAGGGATTTGGATTCGTTTTTAAAAAAAAACTCACACTTTAAAAAAAAAATTCTTCTCGAAGTATTACAGAAAATATGTTTTCGACCCCAACTTTTGGGGCTGTTTTCGCCCCTCCAATGTGGACGATTGTCGATAACAAAATATACGTTTCAAATATTTTTCACTATTCTGCAAATCGACGTGTGCGGGTTCGATATGTTCCCTTGTTGTTTAGACTGCTTGATGGATTTTATTGTCAACATGATTTTGGAAGATTTACCTTATTTTATGTCAGAAGCAACGTAGAGATTCCAAGGAGAATTATATCAAACTTCGTTTGGTCTAAAGAATAAACGAATTGAGATTATAAAAAAACAAAGAGGGAGAGAGGGGGGAACAGAAATCTCCCTGTAAAAGAAAACAGAGAAAGGGACGCGAATCAAAGTGTATCTACTCAGCAAAAATATCGTGCCTCACGCGAGACTTTAGTCTCAGGAGACAATTATTTAATTATTTTATAATTGTTTAATTAGTTTCATGAAATAAGACTCTCCTGAGACAAGTTTCATGATATTTTATCAAAAATCTCATCTCTCGCAACTATTTATTTCCATTATTTACATTTAGTTGCAGAGATTTTTGCTTCCTGATAAAAATGTTTCATGTAAAATCTCATCGTGGATTCACACCGTAACATAAAATCATCTCTATAAACTTTTCATTGCAAAACAAACGTCTACCCACGTTACAATTTCCCTCTCCACAGTGCACAAGAATGCACACCTGCACCAACATCCACTGAAGAAACACGAATTTCTGCTAAAATTTGCCAACTACCATTACAAAATCTTCATCACACGTGTGCTGGTGATTATGAAAGTGGTATAAGTCAAAAGAACCTAAAAAATTGAGATTTCTCTTGTTTTATTACATGTTATATTATGAAAGAATTGTTGCAAAATAGCCGCCAAGTAAACAATGACGTGATAGTGTAACTTTCATAATCAGCCGCGACACTTCACGTTCATTTCGATAGTGGAGTAAGTCATTTATTCTCTGTAAGTAATTTGTAAGAAAGGAAATAATTACATATTTTTGTATTATACATTATCCTTAGATGTCGGACGAGAAAAGAAAAAGAGGAAGAAAACACGAAATATACTTAACGGGTTAACTGGCAATGTATCATATATGATAAAAAAAAAATCTGGTCGATTCGGCTTATGTATCATATATGATCAAATGGAATAACTTTTTTGATTTTCAAACGATTTGAATGAAACTTGGTATGTAATGGTGTTTGGGGTCGCTGAATCTGAATTTGGCATTGGAATTGTAACATTCAATATGGCAGACTCAAAATGGCCGACCCAAAATGGCTGCCAAATATTAAAATATTATCGGGATTTAGAAAAATTGTATATAGGGGTTTTTGGAGTCGCCCATACCCCTGTATACCAAATTTTGTGCGATTCACTTAATTTTTGATGTTGCCAGTTTGGGCACGAATAGTAAAAAAAAGCCGTGGCAGTTAACCGGTTAATTATGCTGATAATATGAGAAAATTAGGAGAAATAGTGGTAAAGGATATATACATTACCAAAAATGGTAAAGTTGTTAGAGCCTATTGGAGAATATTTAAAAATAAAAATTGCTTTTCTTCGCAAAATCTTTTAATATATTAAGATGTGAAGATCGAAAATCTACATTCGAGCACTTTTGGAATTTGGAAGACATTCAAAGGTTTAGAAAACACATTTTCTTATAAAATGTGAAAAGTTACTCATAAAATTTTCCAATGACAGATAAATTTGACATTAGAACCGCCATATATATATTGCGAAACACTTTGTTCAATAACGGAAAAATATTTTTTTAATAAGCCCAAACAGTCTAAATAACTCAAAACAAAGAATACACGACTTACACCACTTTCATAATCACCGACACACCTAATACACAGGACAGTGCGAGAAAATTGGCGAGAAGGAGATGACAGGGGTACACGAAGAAGAGTTTCCTCCTCTCCCTACTCGGCGAAGAAACAGAGGAGGGAAGGGACGAAAAAGACCGCGGCGGACAGACGGGCCGTGGAGGTAACGTTATGCAACTGCATTCTGAGCGTGGCGTACTCTCGTACGTGCACTCGAGGACATTACTCCCAGCGACTCGATGTCGTTTCCGCGCGGCTGCCACGGGGCCCGATCCAAAAAGACGGAGAAACCGTGACGATGGCTAAAATATCTCGTCAGGCAGGGCGCACACGGCCGCCGTCGAAATTGGCGTAAACTTCTTTCCCAGTTCGATGCACGCCCCACCATCGTCGAGCTCTTGATTACTCGACCAACACAATTCGCCCTCCCTGCTTAAAGCAGTGACTTTTAACGTTCCGAACGTCTGGCGCCGTTTAAATGCCCACGATGGCATTGGCGCGACGCGCTGCTGGACGGTTGAACGAGTTCTCTCGCGATTTTGATGAATGAAGTTCGACCTCCAGCGCCATGCATGGCGCACTTTACTGACTGTTAATGCGCGATAACTCACTTTAAGGATTGTATCTGGTTGTACGCGGTACTCGGCGATCGTGGGTAGGGGAGATTCAACATGTCGAATTTATGTCGTTATTTCTGACGAAAATGCGAGGAGTTTACGGTTTGTGGAAATTTTTGGGATGCAGTTTGGTAAATTGGATCTGGAATGTTATTTGTAAGATTCCTTGGCTTCTGCATCTGTCATTTCTTATTTCACTTTCGAATCAAGTTTGACCGTTATCGCCACTAAGAGGCATCGGTAAATACATTTCTGATTACTTAGAATTGGGCCAAATTATGCAGAAAGCTCCCTCCCGAAACCGAATAAATTTAGCTTGAAGATTTTAATTATTAAAAAAGATAGCATTATTTCTGTTGGCTATAGTTTATTTGAAATTTTCTGTAGTTTTTGTTTCTTAAGCCTAAAATGGAACTATGGCTTGGTAATTTTAATAACTGTATAATGTAAGAGTTGTTCTATGAGTTGCTAACTTTTTGCAAAATAAATTAGGGACTCGTACTGTCTTTAACTAATTTTTTGTCATTTTTTAGGTTTTAGGTTTCTGCATAACTTGGCTCAATCGGAGTTGGTCCACCCTTAAGCCGGATACACGTGTGTGCAATGCCACGTGCGATGTAACACGCAATTAAGAAGATTTTCAGGTTTGAAGTGTCGCACCGAACGCTTGTACGTACACCATGCGTTGGATTGCACGTTGCATCACGCACGCGTGTACCCTGCTTAACGCGTCGCCACCTCGGGAGATGCGTTCGGACGTCGCGAGGAGTATCCCCCGACCTTGCTGGAATGCGACGATCACGCGCGGAATCGCGCTGCCCGCCGTTGGTCGGTCGTCTTAGAGGGCTCATTAACATAAATACATAACGTTCACGTAACGAGTATGCCGCGGTTCAACATACTCCGCGAGCGAGCGGCCATTAGGCCGCGATAGAGCTTGCTGGCTGTAAAATGCAGCGGCTGGAATGCGCGTGGGAATGCCAGTGCTGGAGAAAGAGACGGCGAAAGGAGAGAGGCTGGGCACGAATCGGTTGCGATCGATCGTTTTCCATTATTTAAACACTCTGGAAACGATTAGCGCTCCCTGCCACCGCGGAACGCGTTCCCCGGCGCGTTTTAATTGAATCTTTGCGTTTATTACGATCGTGGATTATCCTGGCTTTTTTTATTGGAGGAACTGTGAACGATAGCGTTAGGTTAATCTTATTTTGAAGGGTATGCTAAGTGACGAAGTTTGCGTCGTAACGGTTTACGTGATAGGTGTACTTATGTACTGTCGTTTGGTGAAGGGAAACTGGTCGTCTGTATCGCTAGTAATGATTAAGAAAGTATTAGTATGTAATTAGCTTTGATTCTCGTTTCTATTTTCATCACTGCTAACTGGAATTCTGCAGAGTTGTACATTAACTAAATAAAACATTATTTAAATAACGGTTCGATCAAAAGTTACTTTAACTTTAGATTATTTGACAAATAAAGTTAATTTTTCTATTTCGTTAATAAAGTTAACCCGAGTTAACTTTATTCGACTCATGCCGATTAATTGTTTTAACTTTCATTCGTTATCCGAAATTTTTATTTGAATAAAAATTTCGCCCACCTCTGAATTCCGCAGGATATTTTCTAAAATTTAATTGTGATTAGAGAAATTAATTTTGTGGAAATTTATGAAGGTAACTCCTGATAATTTTTCCTCGACCTTGACGTACTCAAACCTTGAAAATTTAGTAGCTATTTTTCTATCAATTTCTCCAATAATCCATCATTAATGTCTCCAGTAATCATCTATTTAAATAGTGAACACCATCCGATACAACAAGTATAATAATAAGTTCTCTCTCGTCTTTTCGTACGATTTTAAAATTCACTGACAAGTAAAATTCGCGAGAAACAGGACACCTCTCGTTCTGGTACCATCGATTGCGTACCTTACAAACTCTATAATCGGATCAACGTCGCAACGAGTGGGTTGGTTAACGCCATTCTCCGCTGGATTTAGGGATTTATCTGATGAAGACGCACGCGTATAATGTAACGAGGTTACAACCAGTCGAAGGCGTTGGGTCGAAAGCGTACGAGATATCGAGAACTACTCCAGTTACAAGGGAAATTGGCACAGCAGTCCATTCTCGACAGGCAGGGAACATCCATGAACTGTTCACTATAGATTTTAATAAGCTGGGCAAGTTTATACCCAAAACAAGAAAACTATATTCTTTCCTAGCAGCAATAAATCAAAGTCAAAAAGTGAAATTATCCTGTAGAACTTCAGCCCTTAAACTTGAGTTGCCATAACTGAAAGAAAAACATTTACGTGCCCCTTATTTTTAGCTACTATGCAAACTTACAAAGTTTCATTAAAATCAGATACTTCGCAGTCGTTTGCGAGAAAGAAAACATCAAAGCTATTTCTTCAAGCAAAAATTAAGAAGTACAAAAAATATTTGATAAGAAAAAGACGGAGAATAATAGGGAGAATAATAACAAAATAGGAAGAAAATATAGATGCAATTGTCGATTGGCTACCCACTGGGGGGACAAATTATAAGATCTATCGAGGCCCTTTAAAAAGTAACCAGGGACCACTGGGCTGGAGAACGCGGGAATTCCATTAGGTTCGATTGCGCCTGGAAATATAAAATTTCATCGGCGAGGAGCAATAGGATCGAATGGAGGTGAAAGGACCACGGTGAAACGGAGAGACTGAAAAATAACAACGATATCGGTTAACGTGAATTGATTCACTCTCCCGTGAACGCGATACGGTTGTATTCTTTGAAATCCCTAAATCGAATATGATCGACAGCGCGCGTCTTATAAATTTTGAAGCCCCCGCCGCGTATCGTCGTTCGCGTTTCGCTTCGCTGGTTGTCTTGGAGAAATAAAAATAAATGATAATATGGAACAGAGTTTGGTGGACGAAGATGTTTAACTAACTTGTTACTTCTCGTAGTAACAATTGCCAGAACGATTTCGAGATGCTGAATAATAACATTCTAAAGTAGTGGAATATTGATATTCCATTTAGGAAATTACAGATGACCAACTGATAAAGCGACAGTAACTAAATTAATATTGCAGAGATATTTTTTTTTAAAATAATTTTTCAAAGAATCGAAGGCTTACAAATCGTTTAAGATGCCTAAGATATGTGACAGAGCTGAAGACTTAATAATTAATAATAATAATTCTCATTGTTGTTGGGATTAATATGATCATAGCAATAATGTTACAGATGATGCAATATTACTGTATTATATTTTTCTCTCTCAGAAAGAATATATAATTTTAAACCAAGTTTCACTTCTTCGCCCTGAGACGACCTTGAAATAAACACACATTATAATTACCAAACAACTAATAAGAAATCCTCCATCGACCTAATTAATACACTCCACTCTACAGTGCTAAGAAATACCACTCAACTTGAATCAGAACCATAATAACAACAATGTTCCCCACGCACCAGCATGTAAATAAAAGACGATACAAAATAATATCAAAAGTAGATTCTACATGCAATTGGGCTGCTACTGCACCTGACCCCAGAATTCCCTCTAAAAGATAAAAAAAGAAGGAAGAAAAAACCAATTTGACCATTTTTCACCGATTACAATTCCAATGAAATGAAAAAGTGTGCACACGTTACGTTCGAATACCTACTATTCCCAACGGTCACCTAAAAGTAACCAAAATCCTCCGCGTCGCCCATTTTCGTTGGCGACAGAGGGTAGACTGAAAAATCGAGGGATCGTCCGCGAAAACAGTGGGTGGGAAAATTAAAAGAGAAAACACCGGGGCGAGGATACATCTGACACTCTAATCCAACGGCGATTGCGGTGGGACAGCTGTATTCCCAGGAGAGTCAACATTGATAGCGACGGTCATGCAATTACCGGCTTCAGCCGGAGCCATGGAAAAGCCGGTAATTAGTTAACGTGCTCCAGATTCGATGTTTGAGGAGATAAGCTGACAGCATGGCCGCGGCTGCATGCGATTCATGGGGTTGGTTCATGGTCATGGTCAAGGTTACCTAGTGGATTCCACATTCATCGGTACGGGCCATCTGCTGCCCCGCGTGCAACCATCGATCTCGCTTTTGGAAACAGAATCGAGTGGGGCCGTGATAACCGAGACGGAGCGGAAGAAACGTTTTCGTTGGAGGAGAACGTTGAATGAGAAGTCTTTGAGGTATTAAGGAGAAAAAACTGAATTGTGGAAGATTGTTTCTTGATAGAAAGTGAATGAGAGTAGGATGGTCGAAGAAGATAGACATAACACTTACGTATATTTGTTATTATTTTGAAGTTTAAAGTATAGCATAATAAGTTGACAGTTTGTGTAACAAAAGTTTTGAAAACGTTTTTACCTATGTATAGTAGACTCGAGAATCATAGCCATCTTGTAATACTTTTATATACATATGTAAATTAATGCACAGTACTGGAAATATTTATTGCATCACTCGAATAAACACGAAATATTATTGCAAAATTTATTCATTGCAAAAATGTCTAACTCGTTATATTGGCTGAAATCATTTTATCAATCATATTACCTACTATGAAAATTGTGCTTAGCACGTCAGAGTGACGCAATAAATATTTCCAGTACTATATGTTATACATATAATATATACATTAATACCTATTGTTGTCGAATGTTTCCATTAAATCAAGGCTATGATTCCTCAGCCTAATTGAAGTAAAAATTTTGTAGGTAAAAGAGCTAGGCTTTTTACAAGAAGGCTTTTACAATTGTCCTGCGACAAATAGACTTATCACGAGCCACAAAAGTGTCTCTTCTGAAGAGGTCCAAGCGCGACTCGTCCTCTCTCGCATCCGATTTCTTAAAGCAGATTTCATGGGTTCGATCGAGTGTCAACCGCGGATCTCGTGAGAACGGATACGATGCAGAAGACGAGTGGATCTGACTTTTCCCTGTACGAGACCACTGTGAAACGTACACGCTGTCTCGTATTAAGGACAGCCAGAAATCGTGCCATTTGACGAGCCGTGCCTTATCTGCGGAGGGAACGGCACATGATCTCTGCCATCGCGACGTGGCCAGCACAGAGTCAGCGACCCCCCAAGTCTCTGGCATCTTCTCGCCAGAAATCCGCTTGCGACTTCGAAATCCAAGTGGACTGTCGAGTGGACCACGTCGGGGGGTCGAATAAGATGACACATGTGCTTAGGTCTACTGAATATTTCTTATTTAAAAAGAAGTGAACAGTTTGTAGCCCCTCAGAGACCTTCTTTATTGCTGACGTTGGCTCCCATTTTTTATATGGATTAGTATGAGGCTGGAGGAGTGTTTTAATCTGTGCTAAGCTGAACTGTTGAGATGTAAACTTGTTAGGGTTAATGTTCTTATTATGTGGTCAGTTAGTACGAATTTTTTGGGATAAGCGAATCTTTGTTGGAGCGAGCAGAGAAGCAGAACATGGCCAGTGTTGGTGAAGTTAACTAAGCAAGCGATATATTTTAGCGAGCAGATCCTGAGGGTCATATCTTAGAGTCATAAGGCTTTTGCAGTATATTAATCTCATTTTAACTAAATATTTATCTTCGAAGCAAAGACTTTAAATTGAATCCAAAACTGCCTCCGTGACATCTGAAGTCTACATCATCCCAACCTCTACATCTTCCAATCCCACTTCGTATATTACACAAAATTCAGTTTCCTAAATTTTTCTCCACCACCCTCACTCAAACCAACATTTTAATTCAAATCAATTCAATTCCAGTCCGTTTCTAAATCAGGTGTCACTTCAGAACACAGTAGGTGCCCCAATGCCACTCTACTCCAACGCCCAACGTGTCCCATTACAATTCCTTCAGCATCAACGACCCATTACCCACACACCCAAACAATCATAAGTCGATGAAAAAGCTCGTCCGCTTTACTGAACTCGTCTTTATTAAAAGTAAGAATACATTACATGCTTTTTTAAACCAAGTATTTTCCTTAACTATCTATGCCCTTTTGCCATTTTTCTGATAAAAGTATCAGTAAGTGTAGCAAGAAAAGTCCTTTCCATAAACCTAACAGCGGGAGAACCAACTTTTCCGCCGACCTAACACAACAATTAACCCCCAAATATTCCACCTGCGCCCAACAGGCAGCCGACCTGCGACGCCAACCATCGCGAATGCCCCCTAACACTTTCAGCCACGCGGCGACCATGGACGTAAGCGTTAATTAAGCGTAATCCGTCGTGGTTAGCGTTTACAAGGGAACAAAGTGTTGGTACACGAGATGCAAGGTGTACACGGTATCGCGCGTAGGAGGACCATGGGAACATCCGTGGGGAATCGTGAGCGGCGCGGATCGCATCCGTGGAAACGTCCCTGAGACCAAGCGGGACGTGTCAGTGGGATTTTCATCGGGCGTCGTTCGCGTGTAAACGGGCCACGTCGGCCTGGCGACGAAGGGGAGCCGGGGAGGGCCGGTCGTGTCCGCCGTCGCGGAATCGCTTTTGCCCTGGTATACGGGTGAATCGAGAGGAACGGCCAGTGGTACCAGCACGTGGCCGTTTATGGGAGACGCGATGCCCATTGGATGGCAAGCTCAGTCCTGGCTGGACGTGTGGACGACCCTGACCTTGACTGTCGGACAAGGACAGCGAGACGACTCGAGCACCGTGAAGCTTCGTTCACAACGGTACACGGATGCGTCTGCTGGACGCGGCTTGGCGATTTTAGATGGCTTGACCTACATCGTCCAGATCCGTGTAGATCCTTAGAGAAGACGTTATAGTGTGATTCTGGAGAAAATGGTAGGTATAGTGGGGGATGCACTAGGGCAGCGTTTACCAATTGGGCTTCCGTGATAAGAAGTTTAAGCAACCGCGATAAGGTATCTTATAATAAAACTTAAATATTAAAGAAATGGGTAAATTATTCAATGGAAATTGTAAAATTTGAAGCGGCACGGCGTCGTTAACGCAGGTTCAGGTTGGGGGTTCCACAAAATTTTAGTGAGTTTGGAAGGGTCCCGGGGCAAAATTTAATTGTGTATCTATAGCAGAGGTGGGCAAATTTTTTATTTAAATAAAATTTCGAATAACGAATGAAAGTGTAAAAAAAAATGATTCGTCGAATAAAGTTAGCTCGGGGTAACGAACGAATGATGAATAATTTTTTTTTAACTTTTATTCGTTATTCAAAGTTTTAGTTACATAAAAGTTTTGACCATCTCTAGTTGGTATATGATGTGTATAATGGAGTGCTGCGTGGGGCGGGGTACCAAAAAGTTTGTAAGAAAATGGAGTTTAGTTTTTTGTGTTTTTTAGAGTCTGGCGGTGTACATATTATGGAACTGTAATTAGGTTGTAGTGGCAATGTGTTTAGTTGTGCTTGGTGCAGTAATTACGAGTATATGGATACCTATGTAATTTTAATATTGTGGGTAAGTTTTAGTTACTTCTGCGAATGAGGGTTGAAATCGTCAGCAAGATTTTTAAAGTATGCCCAATGCATTTAATGTACATGGTATATAGGGTAAATGTCCCAATTACTGCCAGTGTTCCTATTACTGTCACTTTATTTATTTTACTTAAAGAGAATTTAACGTATAAAGAATAGCGCACAATAATAATGATAATAATAAGAAGGAGAACAGTACCAATATACGTTACCTTTTTATTCAGTAAAATAAATCAAGTGGCAGTAATAGGGACACTAACAGTAAATTGAACATTTACCCTACCAGCTGTTTTTGCGCCCGATATATAAATGATACTGTGCTTTGCTCACAAGCGTTCCATTTTACGCTAGATCGACAAGCAATTTCAATTTTTTCGTTTTTAACATCTGTACTATGAGGAAACACTGAAACGATACCAAAAGAACAAAGACTTGTCTCTTAATCACAAGTGTGTCAATAACCACACAATTAATCGCAACTATATTTTACTTTTAAAAATAAGGAACCAGAAAACGTATCAAAAGTGGACACCAAAAATTCCCCCAAATTCTCCGTAACTATAACTCCACGATAATTCATCATAACAGAAGGTGAAAATAAGAACAATTATCTGTACCAATTCCACAAACCCAAAATATAAACCTCTGGAATTAGATAATTGAGTTCGACACCAGAGAACAGCTATTCCCCCTTACCCACTTTGATCCTCAAGTTTGATCCAGAAGACAAGACGCATAAGCCGTTACTATGCACGAAAACATTCAACCACAGTGTCCCCCGTAAAAACCAAAGAAACGATCAACAAAAAGCCCCAAGGTTTCCGATAACCTCCCCCTCTTACGTGCCCCGAGTAAGCCACGGTGTTTCCAGCGGGAAAGATGAAAAAATGGACCGGAAGCGTCGTGGTAAGTACGCGTGAAAGAAGACGGGGCACAATGAAAGGGCTGAACCTGATCCGGGGGACACGTTCTCAGGAACAAAAAAGGCTCGCCCGTAAGTGCGTGTGAACCGAGCTTGAAGGTGCACACGCGCCAGGTACAAAGCGCGAGGAGGCGCGAAAGAGGAGAAACGTGGTTGGGGACGGTGGTCGTCGGGCATGGTTTGTTTGCATTCCGCGGCCGTGAAGCGGTCGTCAGTCTTCCATGGAAATTATCGTCGCGCATGGGGCCCCGGCTGCTCTTCGTCCCCCCAACTCATCTGACGACGCCGTTCTCTCGCTTCTTCTGCCTCGCGCACCTTGAAACCAACGGCGATCAAGGCAAGTGCGTTCAGAGTGCCCGTCTGACAATGGCAACACGTCCATATCTTTGGATCGAATTAGTATCATAGGTGTGCACGGTTTCTCTGCACTGATACTCTGCGAAATACAGTGACATATGAATTTATTTACGTACAGGGTGGATCACGTAAGGGGGGCCACAGGTATATATGAAATATGAATAGATTTGGGAGGATTTTGGGCTTCTGAATGGGGGATAATTTCGTGGCTCATAATTGGCGTTTTAGATAATTTCTGGTGAGTGGGCAAATGAGTATAAGTCAATTTTATCTCGAGCTTAAATAGGTTCGATTTTTTTTTTAGAATCGAAGTTAAAAATAAAAATTTCTTTTAACATATGTACCGGCAATTATGAAAGTGGTATAAGTCAAGAATCTAAAGAAATTGAATTCCTCGTTTACTTTGTGTTACCTCACCTTACATTTCAAAATAACTGATAAATTCAATTTTTTTATATTTCTATATATTTCTATATGTAAAAAATTGAATCTGTCTTATTTTGAAACGCGAGATGATGTAACACTAGTGATAAATTATAAATGATATATAATAATAAGTGATAAATTCAATTTTTTATATAGAAGTACCTGCAGAAAAATAAAAAAATAATTGAATTTTTTATTTAGAAAATTTTTTATATAGAATATTTTTTTATATAGAAATATATAAGAATAAAAAAAATTGAATTTATCACTTAGGTATTTTGGAACGTAAGGTGATGTAACACAGGGTAAGTGATGAATTCAATTTTTTTAGATTTTTGACATACACCACGTTCATAATCACCGACACATATGTATATGTTATCAACTTCCACGTCCAAAATTTAACACCTGACCTTACATAGTCACTTTAAATATTCCAAGTGTCTTCCTGCAAAACTAATAATTTTGACTTATAGGTAGAACTCGTTTGGCCGCCCACCAGAAATATATTGGTAGATCTGTGAATATCAAAAATTGGAATTTAGGAATTCATCGAACTATTTCCACGAAATACAGTCTTGCAAACATTAATGATACCGATTATAATCATACCAATATAGTTAAAAAGGGCCTGAAAGCTCCAAGTCCTCTGTCAAAAGCTTGGACAATTCGAAAATCGATATCTATCGGAAATTTCAGCATTGAAAACGACAAACAACGAGGTTCCCCGTGCAGTCGCGGAAAATCTCTGAATAATTCACGGTTTCGACTAATCCTTTATCCCAGCACGTGAACGATAAGACTTCAAATGACAGGTTTAACGGTCGCTGGCACCCAACTGGTTCAAGCACCGAGTCAAAGAGCCGTCTCGTCCTATGTATGCACGCGCGTTGCATTAACTATGCGATCGAACTCGCTCTGCATATTTTGTCATTCGCGTGCGATCGCGTACGTGTGCATGTGAGCGTTTCATTGAATCTCCCTGGCGAATAATGAAGTTTAAGTTCTAGCGTGGCGGGCGTCCTTTCTATGACAACAAAGGGGAGGAGAGATATTAGCATCGCGCGGGCGCGACACAGCAGAGTCGACTAAAATGGTACTTTCAATGAAGGAAGCGGCAAATAGAAATTACTCGTCGCTGGCACGGCAAACTGCGTCCATTTAATCGTCCTATCGTACAGAAATTGCCATACTTTTACAGAAAGCTCGTCAGGGACGAGTTATTTAAGTTATAAATAAATAGAAGTTGCTTCAACGAATATTCCTTTCCGCGGAAAGTCTCTTTTACTAAATAGTTAATTAAGCTCCTGACACGTTAATCACAGTTGGGGCAGCAATGTCAACTTTTACTCCACTCGAGACTTGGAATTTCGAAAACTACCGGGCACTATAGAATTTGTTGCACGGAATATCGCTGAGCGGATGCAGGCATCGAGTTCCTCGCCCCTGCATTAGGGAACTCCCTCCGTCGCCCCTCGAGACGTCGCGCTCCGCAGCCTTCGATTTCCCCTGGTTCGCGCGAAATCTCCACGCGGATTCCCGCGCCAACGAGATTAAAGTCCACGGCTGTCAGGTGGTCCGCGGCACGGTTCGTTGAGAACGGAGGGTCTGCGAGTCCGAGTGACAAGCCAGACAAGGAAAAGGGAAAGGAAAGAAGCGGCCACGCGACAAGCTCCCTCGGCGAGGCGCGACCGGAAAGGCAAGAACGAGGAACGGCCGTAGGAAGGAAGAGGGAATTCGATCGAATTCCATGAACAAGGAGGGAAGGGAATGGGAGAGGAGGCTTGCCACGGGCCCCCTCTTATTTATGCATTAAAAGATGCCAATCGATATCCATCGATATTGCCATTCTCGAGTGGCGTGGCTCTGGTCTACAGCCGAAACTTAAACTCCATTTCGCTATGGTATTTCAAGTAGTTGCCGAACTCTCGAGAAACTTTAATATCCCGCGTCGCGAAAGATTAAAGATTCAACCGCTACTTGTCATTCCATCGCCACGTCCCGTGGCAACCGTCCTTCGCGTCCACGTTCGCCGATCCCTTTCCCACCCCCGTGCTTCCATCTCGCTGCCCTCTTTCTCTCTCTCTCTGTTTCCCTTTTGCTCTGCTGCCTTCACTCGTTTGCACAGCGCTCCGACGGTAAATCGTTTGCACAGTCACTCGACGAGCGCGACTTTCGCAGTCGGTCCATTTCTTCGGGACGCCCTCCGCGCGATTCAGCTTCGGGGATCGGGGGAATGGTCGAGTGGCGGCGGTAACAGTGTTGCGATTGATAAGTAAGCGATGTTTAGCTTGAAACTGGAGGCCAACTTGATTCAGCTTTGGATTGTGATGTATGGAATTGCTCGATGGTAAATTTGACCTATGGGGTGAAGAGGAATGAAGATGGAACCGATTTTTAATCGGAGGCATCGGTGCTCCGTGGCTCTTTGAAACCGATTTCCTTCAGAATACAGAGTTATTAAAAATAGGTATTTTACGATATTGACTGAGTTTTGTAGAAATATTCAATTTAATTTGCAGACGCACTATGTGCAGTGCTATATTCAGTTAATTCTTAATCAGATGTACATCTAGTGTACCAAGTTTTCCAAATCGATTTTCTCGAAAACTGAGCTAGAAAAATAAGAATATTCTATTTCTCACTTTTCCTATACGACTTACCACGAAACACTTTCTACAGAAGTAGAGTAAAGACAAAGAAATATCTTCGAGCAAAATTTCTTTCATGCAAACGAGTAGAATCCATATTAAACTTAACAACTGTAACTGAAATATTCCTTCAAAATTAGCCAAATCTTCATTGATTAATTACCCCAAGTTATCTATTAAATTGAAAAGGCTGCACAGTATTACCGACTTATAAAATTACTGGGAGACAGTATCGAAATGAACGTCACTGTGGTACCAAGAACGGTCACGTTCACGCATTCTTCGTTCCACGATGGAAATGTTAAAGGTGAGGCGAGTTCTCGTTGCAACGATGTGCCGCGCTCTAGTGGCAGTGCCATGCACCGATTCTGCAAGTTGCAGCAGCGGGACCTCCGCGTTGCAACGTGTGCAACGGGGCAGCAGTTGCGTGCATTTATGCACGCCCGTTTCCTGGCGAGGGGAACAGTGCAAGGGAAAGGGACGGAGAGACCGAGAATATTCGCGGTCCTCGAGTACAATCAGCTGAAAAACATCGTTGCAACTTCAGTAACCTACATCGAGGAGAAAGTACCAGCTGGAGGTGTTGAATAAAAGGTGCATAAATAAATGTACATGTATGTTATTAACACGTCCAGTGCATTGTGGACCACCACCGATATTATTCTTAAGTAAAGTCTTCAACAATATTAGAAGCATACTATAAAATAAAATGGAGGGGAGAAGAAAATAAAGGGAGGAAGGATTTAACATATTTTCATTTTCCTGAGATTGGATGCTGCAATTGAACTTTTTCATTAGTTTTTAATTTAAAGATCAATTTCAAGCTTTTGATAGGTTTTCGAAAAGTGTTATGAAATTAAATAATAACGATCAATCAAGATAACAGTGTATGAATATTTTCGTAACTTCAACTTCGTTTTCTTGTATTTTATTTCAAGATCTAATTGATTTGCCAATACGCTTTTTCGTTTAATCAGTGATTAATTTTCAAGAAACATCGTGGGTCACTACCAACGTTGCCACCTCTCCGGTATTTGGCAAAATTTCCGGGTTGTAGAGAAAAATGAGATAATAAGAAATTGTGGTATTATATATGGTAACAATTTTATATACAATAAAAGTTATTAATTTAAAAAGCTGATATTTTTAAATTCTCAATTGTTTATGTTTAAAAGAATTGCACATTTCTTTTCCGGATATTCAAGAACAATCCTTTTGTTTGCTTTTTCCATCTTCAGGTTTATATTCGAATCTCCGTGTTGGAATGTGTGACAGTCCGGGATTTATATGGTGATAAAATGGTAACCCTGGTCACTACCCACGTAACACGTGTCTGTTAATATTCATTTTATAAGCGCACAGACCCCTAATTATATTTATAAGCCAAGTCTTACCGAATTGCAAATAACTAATACATGAATATGTAGTGTGCGATATTTCTGAGCTGATTGTACGAACGTAAGCGAGTGTCTGCTGCTGTGGCTCACGGCGAAGCGTCGAGACGCTGGTCTCTCTCTCTATATATCTTTTTCCCTTGCGAAAATGCATCGTCACGAAGCTAGCCATGCGTGGCATATTTGCATGCGTAGATTGACCGTCGCGGAATCTATCGCTTTTATGAAGGCTTGGATACCGATCTTACGTATGAAATCAGTTATGGAGTCACTTAAATTATTGATAATAGTAGGGTAAGCATGACGTGGCATTGGGTGGTCCAGTGATCGAGAGGTTTAAATTAATTCCAAAGAAATAATCAATTATGTAAACTACCTCGTTACTGCTTTCTGATTGGCAGCAACTTCTGTTTATATATGTAATCGCAGTCTAAGTAGTTTATTCAATTCTAATATGAAAAACAAATGTGCATGATCTTTGTCGTACACGAATTCTTTTAATTCACAATACATACTGCTGTGCGTGTTAATTCGAAAGTGCGTATCCGGTGAAAAGGTGGTTCTGAGATAAATGACTTTTAGCATTCTGTGCTATGCCATCGGTATGCTATGAAAATTGGATTAGGTTAAATATTAAATCTCGATAAAAAAGTATCTAAATATTTGTCACAAACCCGTAAAATATTTTATAAACGCAACTGGAAACTTTGGTAGATACGCCCAAAATCAGGCATCGATTTCAAATACGTCCGAAATATAAACTGTTATATTTTCAATTTTAATACAGATATTTAATCAATTTAATACTATTTTTCTGCTACCTGGCAGCAATAACTAAATTTAAGCGAAAGTTACAGATACGCCCTTTCGAATTAACACGGCAGAATATCATTAGTCTATTCGTTCGCAAGGAAAAAGCAACGCAGTTACACGAATATGCAAAACGTGAAAAACTTATTGCGAAATGAAAGGAATTTGACGTTGGAAACCTTTCTTAATCTCGTGAATAGATCGATTATAGAAATATCACTAATAATATCGTGACCATCCTATGTACAAACTAATTCAATTAATCCACTTTACCTAAAAGAAGAAACAACCAAACACGTAGATAAAAAACCGATTTAGAAGGCCTCGACTTGAAGTAATATATTAAAATCTGTCTGCTCTTACATCAACATAAAATATATCACTTGGCGAACATCCCAATACCTAAAACATTCTAGCCTTCAATATCTGCCCATGTCGTTCGCCATCCTCATTGACTCATCGCCTCTAATCAAAACTCTGAATCCCACCAACAGATTAAGAAACATTCTCCTCAAAGGTGAAGCTCCCCTTACATCACCCACAAGAATTCAAAGGAAAGCCATTCCTCCTTAATCGCCAGCAAAGAAAAATGGCCCCATCACATTGGCATACGACGAAGCCGCAAGAGCAAACGCGACAAAGAGCGATATCGATCATTCGAGCGCGCCAACGTGGGGCAAACGATACTCAACGCGTCCGTCTGTCCGTGGAACCGCGGATTCTATTATCGGCCAGCGAAAAGTTATTTTTAACGTCGATTTTCTGCGAGCCGCCATCGTGGCGGACTTCTCTGTACAACGCCACTGACCTCGCCAACCGCCGACTGTGGTTCACCGCGAAACTCATATCTGAAACGTCATCTCTTACTCGGCCAGCTTCTGATTCCCTCCCTGTTTTTGTAATCGCTTTTATTCCCAGCCCTCTGCACCCAGACGGAACTGAGTCTTCGTTTTCATCCGCCACGCGTGCTCACTCGTGGCGCGCGCCAGATACACTGCGCCCCGGAAAGTCGATTAGATATATTTGGGACCGTGATCTGTAGGGTGACCGAGAAATGGACGATCCTTTGTGGTGAAATGACAGAAAATGTGGAACACAATTCCTTCGTACGGGCCTTCGTTCTCGAGAGAATGGAGGTTGACGGCGAATCGAGTTTCGGTGCGTCTGTCCAGTACTGGTTAATTCTACTTGCAGCGGAATGGGTGGCTATTACGGTGGTCCTTATTTTCAACTTTCGATTTTTTGTGTTGCACACCTTAAAAATATGACAATTGGTATGAAAATGGTTTCTACGAAGTTTCAGAGCGATTGGAGAACGGGAAAAGTTTTGGAATTGTAGCGATTTCACGTCAATTTTGCAACATCATCGTGTTCCGCTATTATAGAGGAATTAGAGAATGTTTTCTAATAAAAGCACAACTTCTTAGGTGTGTAATAGTATCATTTGTGTGTGCCTTGAAACAGGCTTCTGGAATGCTTTGAATTTTACCATTAAAATTAGCGTATAATATTGATTTTTTAAAGAATGTGGAATATTTGAAATTTGTTATCATCTTGAATTTTCTAGCAAAAAAAAGGGGGGATTGTTTTCTAGTGTGTACATTACAGAACTTTTTGTCTTTTGGTTCTAGGTCCAACGGTGTGGATTTGAAAAATTCCACCGCGGAATAACTCAAAGGAAAAATTCATATTGGCTGCGCAGCTATTGTCCTGCCATTTTTAAAAAAAAATTTAAAAAAAATATTTCTTTGTTCTTTTTTTATACATATCATAAGAACCTTATGTGCCATTTTTGGGGAAAGTTCATAAATTTCTTTAAAACACCTCCGAAGTTATACTACCATTTTTGGCCTATCATCGTGGCGATACCCTTTAATGAGTGTTTTCCTATTTCCCTGTATATCTTGAAACCCATAGTAGATACGAAAAAAATAGTTACACTGAAAATTGAATGTTATTTTGCTCCATAAAACTATGCTATCAAATTATTCATAATTCGTAGTTTAAAAAAAAAGCATTCCCCACTATTAAACAATTCAATTTCATCCTGCAAAACCAAGAAGCATCAGAAAAGAAATTGTGTAGTACTTTTACTGAGGTCCTCTGCAAACTTGCAAAGTTGAAAAAAATCGAAATTTTCGGATTACGGGATTAATCTTCTTAGTTTTAGCATTGTTTGTTTTTAAAATACACATTCGTGGACTCTTGGACATTGCTTTTGATGTTTTTCAAAGAATATCAACGCGAAAACACGCCGGCGCGTGTAAGAGTGCTAAAGTACATGGCAAACCGATATTCGCACATTAAGATTGAACGTTATAAAACATCTTAAATATATTTGAAAACGGTTGGAGATTGAGGGAGAGCGTAAAAGGGCATTATGATATTCAAGTTTTCAGAGTCTCTCTTTTATGACTTAGAACGGGAACGCTTAGTTTCTAATTTATGACAGTGATTTCACCAATTATCGGAGCCTTAATTTCTCTCTAAATCGTTAAACCCAATTACCTTCTTAACATAGTCGTACGATAGTCCGACGAGTGGCGCCGATGGAAACGGGAAATAAGGACACCGTGTCTGAACGAATTAGGTAGGCGTAATTATTTTCTTAATGTGATCGAACCAGCGGCCACGGAATAAGTAGAGCTAGTCAAAGAAAAGAAGAACGTTGCGGTTCGAGAAATGAATGTGCAAAGGAAACCCGTAATCGGAAAGATTTCACCCGATCTTGTGCTAAGCGTTGGGTAAATGAAAACGAAGTAAGGGGACGCGAGATCTAGCAGGCGAGTGTATTAAAATTACCCTGTGGTTGGCGAGATTAAAGGCTTCCTAGTTTTCTATTAAGCGCTACGCGACTAGTTTAACTTTGTTCTACGTGCAATTTGCATCGTTTCATTCAAATTTCTCGATAACTGTGAGCCTGAAGATACTGGATCGTAGCTTGTGAAATATTCGCGTCTAGAATGGTTCTACAATTTTGATCTACTTCGCGATAATCTTCTGTTTAACACGAGATTAAATATCGACTTGTATTCCTGTGTTGCAATGGAATAATTCCAATAGTTCAGACTTAATATTCTACATGTCCTTTGATTAACAGGAAGCGTATCGCCTGATAATCCTCTGATTAACAAGAATTCGATACAGCTTTTTGACTGGGGATAAGAATTACTGCAGTTACTCAACTGACACAAAATTCGATTTGAAGACATGAAAGTAGTTTAGGGTTTGTCGGTTTTTTATAAATTTTTAACATTCGAAAATCGGTTTTTAAATTTAAAAACCCGGTTTTAGATAGTGGAATTAAAATGAAAAAGTTAATTAATTATTTAATTAACAACGTTAACATTTTTACTTGAAATCGCCTCGGACACAAGCATAGTGTAGTCAAAGTATACTGTAAAACTAATCCGAATTCATGAGTTCATATTTTCTGGAGAAAAATACTAAATGAAATTAAGATTCATAATTTATATTTTGTACGGATTTTAGCTACTGTAGTTTTTTTATTTGGTTTTGTTTATATTTTATTTTATTTAATTATATATTTTTCTGTAAAAATTAGAATACCGGTTTTTTGGAATACTGGAATTCGAAAACCAGTTTTTCCAAAAGTCGTTTTTTGTACAAACCCTAAAAACCGCGGCATGCTACGTTCCATCCAATCCTATCTTTGACCTAGTGCCATAGTGGAGCCATTACACCGACAAGGCGTGAGACCCAACCAATAACAATGCTATCGTCGAGCCATAATTACGAAGAAATTATAATAAAGCCTGATAGAACACCGTTGTAACCCGTGATTTTCTTCATTCTCTACAATCGGTCCTGGCCGTCCACGTAATTACGCACGAGCGCAGATAGTTACATAAACGCGTTCCTTGCCGTCCAGGAGAAAATACGATAATTTATAGGGCGTATCGAGCAGCATGTGCTCAGCGTTATTTCAAGCTGACACTTTGCAACACACTCTACAACTAACTTCCATGTACCTCTTTCAAATCTCCCCTTGAATCATTAATTCTTGAAAATATAATTCTCACACTACTAGGTACATATTTTAAATACAGTTGAGACTTTAATTATACAATTACGTTGATGAAAAGTATGAAATTAAATTGAATTCTTAAACTTACACACGGTGATAAATATTCACTGTGTTTAATGTTGCTTTTTGTCAAGTTTATTATTATTTCCAAATGGGTATCTACAAAGGCGTAAGGTAGTTAATTATTCATTCTAAGAATAAAATATGTCGTCCTTCAACTACATGTTATTTTCACTTGTCCTTAGTACTGTGATTGATAGAGAAGTCGTAATTTTTAAAAGTCGAGAAACTAAGGATCGTTGAAGCTCATTACGAGTCTGTCGTATAATAGATGAGCACCTAGTGTGACTCAGAAAATTGCTTACTATAAACGACGGAACGATGACTATCTAGCGAGTAACGATAGCAATCGAATGACTGTGTTGCCTTCAATCTCTACAAATAGCACAAAGTAGTACCAATTATTACAAAATTATCTTCGATTGTTTCATCATGTGAACAACTGTGTTGGAAGTGTCGTGGCACAGGATCTAGGTAAAAGAAGCTGGCTCGAAGGCAATTTTAAGAAATCAAGAAGGAGGACCGATGATTATACAGAGAGAAAGAAGAATATAGTAAAACAACGCTCGAGGTGGTATCGCGTCTTGTATAAGACTGGCCAATTTAACGTAATTATCTCGTCGTTATCTGAATTAGCCTCGTTCTGAGTTACGTCTGTGATTGACTTATGATTGCACAATTAACTTTCACACACTCTAATATTCACCTCCAATTAATGTCGTGTTAACATTGCGAAACAATTTTTACTTTAATTCCTGGGCCTTTCTGGTGTGGCGGCTGAAAAAAATTTAATTTTTCTAAAATTAAAAAAAGAAACAAGAATTTCACATATCCTTTTGCGAGTTTGTAGTTTCATTCTATCATCTTTCAGTACTATAAAAAAATTAGTATGTAAATATATCCATTTAAAGAGGAATAGGAGCATCGTGAAGAGAACAATATCCTTCCGGATGCCCGACCTGATTGCCAAAAAAATCAAAAGTCCCATCCACTTCAAATATATCCAGCATACTCGGTTACTTTATTGTAACTAGAATTTTGCAAGTATTTGCAAAATTGGATTACTACGGTCAACAAAACCATAATTTCTTTTTGCTAAAATTGGTAAAATCTTTTTAATCGTTTCACTATGCTGGTTCAGACGATAGCCACCGGTCTACAAATTACCAATCTTTTTGAATTTTGTGTTTGGGATAACTAAATTGCTGATATATCAGGTCGGACATCCAGAAGGATATTTTTAAATATCGGCTATAAATGGATATTTTTACTCACAAATTTTTTTTATAGTCTTAAAAGGTGATAGAATAAAGCTACAAACTTGCAAAGGAATACGCGCAATACTTGTTTCCTTTTTTAATTCCCCAAAATTAAGTTTAATCGTCGTAATCAACACCGGAATTATATTAACAGAAAATAAACTTTTCAATATGCATGAGTTTAATTTACAACTTTGCTTCGTGAACAAATTACTCTATTACTACAACCACGGACTAAAATATCCCAAACTTCCTTAATGTCCATTAAAAGGCCGTTAACGAGTTACCGATCCATTTAATTCCCAAACCAAAAACCCCGACGTTCCCTACGATACCCCCACCACGTGAAACTCCCTCATCCAGCTTCCCATCAATAAAAACCATTCCCCCATCAGCGATCGTAACCCAGCGGGTCCAGTAACGGGGTCATTTACTTTACGATTTTACCGCGCAGCGTCGTATCCTCGTCCCACGACCTTGCGCCATTCACGATTCACGCGTTTCGATCGCGTTTCCACCCGAGCGTCCTTTAATCGGCGCGATCGGAGCACACAGGGGGGCCTCCCTCATTAGCCAAACACACGCGGCGTAGTGGAAAACGCTCCGCGCTACGGTGTATAGCCGCCGTGTGCAAACCAAGGCGCTCATTGAAAAGCTCCCCGCAATGCACTCGGCCAGATGCATAGCGGCGCATCCGCGGCGGGCGCCCCCTGGCCCGCCGCAACCCGCCCGCTCGCGAAAGATCTGTCAATGCGCGGGCGGGCGGACCTGAAAAACCGTGGCGCGTCATTCATCGCGACGTAGGACAGAGGCATCGTCGATAATGAGGGAGAAGATGGCGGATCGCGGGAGCGAACGGGCGGGGAGGGGGTGGGCGCGGGCGGGTGTTCCCATTTCTCTTTCCCGCTGCTGGCGGAGTTACGGTTGTAATTGTAACGGAACCATTAAAAGCAGCGACAGAAAGCTCCGGCGAATATTAGGTACGGCCTCGATCGCGGGCGGCGGCGGTGGTGGTGGCCGCGATAATAAAAGTATCGCGCCCAGCCGTGGTGGTAGTGACGGCGGGCGCGGTGGTAGTAGCAGCAGCCAGCAGCAGTCTCGTACGCGCTGTAGTAGCATGAATAGTAGTAGTACGAGTAGTAGTAGGAGTAGTAGTAGGTGGTCGGTCGCAAGCCACAGTTGCAGTCGAAGCAGAATCGTGAGAGAGCTGGCTGGAGGGGTTGAGAGTGGCGGGCACGAGGGGGCTGAAGGGGCGGGGGAGGGGGGCAGAGAGCGTAGCCAGGCTGGGTCTGGTCGCGCTAGGTCGACTCTCTGGTTGCGGCGCTCCGTAATGAATGGCGCATCGCGCGCGGGGCAACGCCCTGTCAGCCAGCTGACTGAAATGAACCGAATCGAACCGAGCCGAGTTGCGCCGAATCCTGCCGAGCCTGCACCGCGCTACACGAAGCTTCTTTTCGCGCGGACGCCACTCCCTCTACGAGTCCGCTATCAATTTTCAAATTTCCTTCGATACCGCGCGATCGATCACCACCGCCTAATGGACGACATACTCGCTTTGTCAGATCTTTCTTTCTCTTGCTCCTTCTTTCTATTATTTTCTTGCTAGTGACGCTTGTGCGTATAGGGGACAGTCGGTGGGCATAGTATCTTGCTATGTGTGTCTGGGAGAATGGTATGATTAATAAAAATATTGTAATTGTGTCGGTACATGTGTTGCGTTAATCATGGTGTCGTGCTATTTCTGAATTGCAGCATTTATGGATAAATCGGAGTACTGTTGGATTGTACAGTTCAGGACACTTGATTAATCCACTCACGACTAAATTTGGAGCAGAGGTTTTGTGAAAATAACTCGTTTCTGACAAAGATTTCAGACAAGCGAAGTTTAATGAAAAGTTCTGCATGTTAATGAATTGAGCGCAGTAATATTTTAGAAAATACACTTATGTTTAAAATTCAAATCATAGAATTTTCATTTTCTTGAAAATTCAAAGATTTATACTTCTGTTACACCTTCGTTCTTATCTCTAAAACTTTCTCTCAACAACCGTCAAGAAATATCACAAATAATAATTCAATCAAAACCTACGAACGTTCCCATACCTTTTGCTTTATAAATTCTCAATTTCCTTGATCCCTAACAACTAATTTCCCCGTATTCTTTAATACAAAACGAACTTTCCAGTTTCAAAACCTTTCACCAATCACCCAACAAAAACAATCAATCTAAAAAAAAATCTACCCAAACTGTTGCCACGAGCAAGAATAACAAGACACAGGGTAAGTGTTTCAAATTGAGCGTTTCCTTCGCTGCAGGTTAAAATTTCTCTTGCAGCGCGTCAGTAGCCGTTGCTCGATGAGGAGGGGAGGCCAGGAACGTTCATCCGGGCAGATCGCGTAAGCATGTCGGCGCGACGAATCTGCGAGCTGGCGCGAGAGGAAGAATGGAGACGGGGTTCTCTCGACAGTAATCGCAGTCATCCCCCATAAACTGTTCGCCCGACAACCCGACCCGGTTTTACACTTACACACACAGACTCACGCTCGTCTCGTGGCTCCCCAGCCCATTTCTCGATAAGGCTGTGCCTCGGATTCGTCGATTCTCGAAACTGTGCCGACCCGTAAATGGGCCACTCCTGAAAGGCTCGGGAGCAAACTGTACTGTTCTGACAAAGGCACAACTTTACGCGGGAACTTGGATCGTTTGGTTTCAACGTCCTTAGGACGGAGTTCGATTGGCGGAAACATAGTTACCTACTCGATATCCTACTTCGGCGGAACCGAGGCGGGCCTCGGAAGCTCGATCTTCGGTTTCGTTACTGTTACTGCGAGCTCCGAGAACATCCTGCATACGTACCTGAAACAGAGTGGAAGATATTGGTCAGAAAAAGATGGGAAGGTCATTATTAACTGGGGAGGATGAGCTGCTTCATCGCGAAGATTAAAAAATTTCAATCGTACGTCCTCGCGAAGCGAATAAATTCGCCTGTGAACATTTTTAGAAGCTTCTGGTACAGAAATTACCCACTCGACGACAACTATTTAGCGATGACTTTTCCGTTTGTGTAATTACGAAGGAGTGCCTATTCTAAAAAGTGAAGAGTATTCCTAAGGGTTTCAAATTGGATTTCACTGGGAATTGTATAAAATAAGCATCGTCGACTATTGGGCTCGAAATTCTCCATTCGCAGTAGCATATTCCTGCGATACAGCGACCCAGAGAAAGATTATTCCTTCTGCTAAGAAGATCCACACTGGGCAACGAGATGACACTCGGTAAACCGCCCTGGCGCGTGTAAGGTTGCGGGGTCTGGGCGATCAGAGGCAACGAACTTGCTGCTGGGGGCTAGTTGATAGGAGCCCTGTAATACATAGATGGGCCAGAAGAAGGGGGTTATTTGGTTTTGGTGCTTCGTGGGGTGGGCACCAGTGCAGCCGACACGAGATGGGCGAGGGCAACGGGCGTGACGTCACGCCCTGCCCTGATACTGCAGAAGGGCAGGGGGGGGGGGGGGGGGGTGTGTGTGAAGTGCAATTAGACGAGAGATGACCAGCCAGGGAGGGAGCACGAGAGGTGTGCTGGCAGGCACACCTGGGAAAGAGTTGTACCCTCTGTGCTCCTACCACGCGAACGCGGGGAAAATGCACGGAAAAACGAGCGGGGCGAGTGAAAGAGGGTGTGACGAGAAGACGAGAGAGCGGAGAAGAAGATGGTAGCCGAAGGCGAGAAAAATGGAAGTCGAAAAAAAAACTATAGAAGAGGAAAACAGACGGTGGGTCGATAATGTAGAAGGACTAGGAGAGGGAGGCGATAAATGCAATAACAAATGTGAGGAATGAATAGGAAGCTGGCAGGGAAGGGGCTGCGGATAAGTGAGAAGGAAGGAAAAAATGGGCGGGAGAGGAAAAACAGTGGAGCGAGCGGAACGGGAAAGGGGAAAAAACGAGAGTAACGTAAGAGTACGAGGAAGAGGAACAGGAAGTGGGAGGAGGAGGCGGTGGAGGGAAACGTAGTAGAAAGGAGCGTCGCCCGGGCGAGTGGAATATCGAGCGACGTCCGCCGTCGGGACGCCGACCCACGCAAGCCGTGACGTCACGCGACGCGTCAGCTGCTGCTTCCGCGCAGTGCAAACCGTGCGCCCAGCTCTGTAGACCCCACCGGAGGCTCCTGGTCTTCCCGGATCCGCCACGGGTCTTCCTCATTCTGTTTGCACGGACGAAAACGTGGTCGCCACATGCGCCACGCGTGCAGCCGCGTTTTCTTCCCTTTCTACGCGTGGTATACGTATATTTTTCAATGGAACGGGTATCGTGTTCGTTAAAAACCGTCAGGCTTTTGCTAGCGGGGATTTCGATAGATTGTTTAATGTTGAAGGGTAAAATGAGAATGGTCAAAATGTAGTGATTGATATTGGGAGGTTTTGTAATATACAGAAGAAATTGGTCGTACGCATTTCAAATTTTGAAACTTATAAGTTTTGTTTTAACCCTTCGTTCACACACCTCCTTTTTCGATCAACTTTGACATACCTGTGTGCCTCACATCCAGAACAATTTTGGAACGACTGCCATTCTCATCTTTAGATTATTATAAAAAAAATCATGGGTCAATTTCAAGGTCTTTAGAATATATTCCAATAGTTTTTTCATTGAAATTTTATCACAGTTTTTATAAAAAAAAATCTAGATTACCACATGTCGACAAAAAAACGAAGAAAATTTTTAAAAAAAATTGTAACTTTTACATATTTCAATATTAGAAGCTAAAAATCTACAGATTTGTTGTCCGGATATAATATTCGCAGAAAAAAAATAGTTTGAAAGTCGGCGTTGGAAAAAAGTATTTATTTTCCATATAGAAGGTACAGAGCGTCAGAATCAGCTTATGGGTGGTTCACACCCAGAGTGTCAATGAGGAGTTAACATCCCGTATTGATAACAGAACAATGTCCCCTTCTTCTTAGGGTAAATCCGGGAGACGCGGTCGACCTAGTATAAAATGGCTATTAAAGCTAATATAGAAATTATTTATTTTATCGGAATAAACCTAATATATTCAGAATTTTATGCTGATTCAGAAAAACTGGTCGATATTTGCTTTAAGACAATATTTACTGTAAATCGGGTTGAAAACTGAAGTCATGACATCTGACCACCTCTCCCGAGGTGCCGGGAAAAATGGTTTTCATCGTTGGCAGAGAACACTTACATAATTATTCATGGAAAATTAACAAAGGATAAAGCAAAATTATTTATGAGTGAATACAACTACAGATTCATTGATATTTAATTTGTTTAATAATTAATTGCTAAATAAGTAAAGAACATATCAAAGAAAAAGTGAACTACCTACTGGCGATTAGCAAGGCAAATGAATACAAAAGTGAATAAATAAAATAAATAAACAATAATAATAATAAAATAATGATAAAAAATGAAAATACAAATAAAAATAATAAAAAAATCATAACTCGACTATGTCTCCTTTCTGCAGCGAGAGATGGTCTTCTCGTTAGTTTTGAGAGGAAGAGTTAATATGGCTAAATACTTTGGCTGCATTGTACCTCAATATCTCTACTATCTTATTGTTCCCAAACATTAAACGAAAATAAACTTAGAACTATATTTTAAATACGATTCTGTACACCGTTGTTTGACAAAAGAGGTTAAATGTAACCTCAGTTTACCTTTTATAGCCTGCAAATCTAGAAAAACACAGAAGGAACCGAAGTGACGCTGTTCATTCCATTTTTTGGCTTCGAGAGAAGTAACTGGGCTGTAATTTAACGCGTTTTTACGTATAGAGTCTGAAATATAGTGACTCGACCAACTCTCCGGCCCGACCGCGTCTCCCGGATTTACCCTACCAATTTATGCCTCCTGCAAACTACAGGAGCCTAACCACGAGAAACTCAAAACTGAAAACCTAAACTCTCTGTTAAATCTCCGAAACGCCCCCTACAATCCTCCACCTATATTCGACCCAACCCATTTTTCCCTAACCGCAATCACTGACACAAACCAATCCGACAATTCCTCCTCCCACATCCCTCACCATTCCCCCAGCAGCAGGTACGCGAAGATTTGTTCCAAAACTCCTACACGTCCCCATATCACGTCTCGCGAGTGCCAGAATGGAAGCGTAAAGGCGGCGATCGATTGTAACAGCGAGCCAGCGTTTTCCCGCCATTTTAGTCGCAGACAGGAAACGGTCGGCGTGGCGGTGACGGCGTCTGGTTTGACCCGGAAGTGGAGTGCCGCGGATGGAGGAGAGAATGACGGGCAGACGGCGCATAGCGATGGGTGGGGGGAAGGGGATGAGGGGGAGGAGAGAGAGAGAGAGAAAAAGTCATTGTCTATGAATTCCTGGCGGGCTTCCGCCTGGGCGTATCTCCGCGACCGGATTGACTGCCTACGAGCGTTCGCGTGCGTCTATCCAGCACACAGAGGCTACTTTCACGTACGACGACGCGTGCAACGACTCGAAATTCCAATCTCTGCTCGATAAAAGTCCGCCTACGTGTCACCTACCACGGCCTCGGGACGATTCGAGACGCATTTCTTGCGGGGGCCACGCCGTCGGAAGGCCCTTCGCGGTGCACGCTCCCCCGGCCATGGCACTCTATCGCCCCGCGATGACGCACGCCGGCAGATAATCGACGACCTTGAATGTAACCGGACGAAAGATCGCGCTAAATATATCATAGGCACGGTTTTCGTGCACCCCCAGCGCGTTTTCGTCGCCAACTCTTGCGGGCGACTTATCAGAAGCTTCGGAGTTCCCCTAGATTCTCACCGGGAGCCTGATGCACCTCGAAGCGCTTGGGAAGTGGGGATAAAGGAAGAAGGCAGAGAGCCACATGCACGGAACCGTGAATTTTTTCAGGCGACGTATATAGCTTCGGGAAGAACGAAGACAATGACTGACTCGTACAATAGAACGTTCACTGCTCGAGCGACAGGACTTTTTCTCTGATGAATCTAAATATAGGGCATCAGATAAAGGAATACAATAGTGGATAGTGTAAAAGGAGGCAGGTCTCAAATGTTTCGCGGAAAGAAGCTAGAAAAATTCTTCGACTGCTTTCTACTATCCAGGAACCAATTTCAAGATTCAAACTTTTAATGCAATATGCACCGGAACATTTGTACATCCTCCCAACACAGAGTAAGACTATTTGTAGCACTAAAACCGTTCGAATAACCGAAACTTTATATACCGAAAGATTGAGGAATCATTGCGTGTTCAAAGGCCAAAGATTCTCCGCTCTGTCGACAAAATAGTCAACGGTGCTCCAAGGTTGTGCATTCAGCTTCCCAGAGATACATCGACTCTACTTCGTCTTTCGAGGTTAGCCAATGCGAGCGCGGTTTTCAGCGGTGTTGATCCACCACAACGAGCGAGAAGAGACGGCCGCGCTCGCCGACCCTCTTACCACCGACTCGCAGACGAGCCCGCAAGTACGCCAATTGGCTAACGCGATAAATGAGTAGAATAAAACGAATTGACCGTACGATAGGTTAGGAGCATCAGCCGGTCGGGCCAGTCAGTCAGGCGTTCGGCTTCCTGTGACGCATCCGATTGAACGGCCAAAGAGGAATGAGACGCAGTATGCAACAACTCGCCTGGTACCACCAGACACTAACGCCTCTCTTTCACGTGTTTCTCGCGTCCCTGCGTCGCTCGCGCCACGTGGGTGGCACGTACACCCATGACGAAACACATTATCGGCCGATCGATCGAATGATTCATCGCTCCTATCCGTTAACCTTCCGCTTCCTGATTTTACCCGCAATTAGAACGGCCATGCTAGATACCCCGCTAAGTACACAATCCAGCACGCGGCCAGACACGACGCTCGTGAGCTCCTACCGCTGCCCAAACAACGGGACAACGCGCCGCGTGGGGGGCCCTCGAGATGCAACCACCCGACGACACGCTGGTCTCCCTAATCTCGGATACAGAGTTCGCGAGGGACAACCGAATTTTGATAACGTAGTGTTAATTGAGAAATATCGAAAAGGGAGTTTCAGATGTGGGGGTGTGAAGTTTAGGTGAGGAATTTATTAAGTTTTACCTAATTTCGGATACCGAGTTCGTGATGGACAACCGAATTTTGATGACGTAGTGTGGATTTTGTGACTTTTGAAAATTTTTCGTGTTAGAGGATGAGGTTTGACAGATTTTTCAGCTGGCTGTATTGATATAATTTAGAATCAACGATTTCGGCACCTTCATCGGAAAGTTCGTAATACAGTGTTGTGCCGAAAAGAACGCGCGTCTTCTGTCTTGATAAGAACCCGTCGTTATCCCCGTTATTTCTTTTGTAGTTGCCGCAGCGAGTGAGAGGATCCTCTTTTTTCGATCGACGACGCCGCGGCAGTGTCGATCGTAATTTATGGCTTGTCACTGTCGCGTGGCCTCTCACTCGCCACGGCAGAGAGCAAAGGCAAGTCGAATAGACTACCCGCCTTGAAAAGAGCTCGTGCCCGATCACGACGTGCGGGTTCTTTTCAAGACAAAACTGTATACTAAACTTACAAGGAATATTTAGAATGTTCAATTCTTGACAGCTGCTTGACTCACTGATGGATAGAGTCATTTGAGTAAGTGGTCTCATGTGATCTCTAGTTACTTTCATCAATGCAATAGTAGCAACCGAACAGCCCAGTCGATCTTTGCATCATCAAACGCTTTTCACCACTGCCACTCATTCAGAAACAAATAACAACAAAGTTACTGGTTACAACTAAAGCAGAACATATTCCAGCATCAAGAAACACAAATGGATTTCTCCAAAGTTCCTCTCAAAATAATTATCCCTAAAATCACACTAAAAATCCAGCCTGCTTTGTTTACCAACATTAGTTTTTAATCTCGCACACCTTTCAAAACAAGCCGGCTTAAGCTACCATCATTCCCAAATTTCCCATCAACTCGGTTCCTAAAAACCTTCTCATCTGCATCTCACAAACAAAACAGACATCCCTCGCGTTCCCAACTTCTTCCAAATTCTCAGACTGACAAAAGATACCAGTCGGAAATCGCGAGCCCACGCACACGCGGGGCCAGCTGGGACGAGGAGCGTTTACGAGCCGCTCCACTTGCGAAAGGTATCGGTGGTGCTCGCGGGCCTCACCGTGTCAACAGTCAACGACCTTTCGGCTTACTCCAGTGACCAGCGCCGGCACCAAGTGCATGCAAAGTGAAGTACGACGGAAAATCGAGCGTGCAGATAATAGCTGGGTAGGCCTGAGCGCGGTGCTTTCCTCTCTGTTGTCGTTCGGTCGAGTAAGTAGTCGGCTCGGCGAGGCTTTTCAGCCTCTCCCGTAATGGCCGCTCAAGGTTTACGCTCCGCCGAGCAATCCTAGCCTGGATCGATCGACCAGAGACGCGCTACCACCATCATCCCCCTTTTCCTGGCGCGTGCTATCGCTTTCTTGTCGATACCACGCCAAGATTATCGGGGGAGTTGGCGAAACAGTAGGGAGCAGCGGCTGAGGCTCGCCTGCACCCCCCAAGGGGGCTGGTCGGCTAGCAGCGACCCGTGTCGTCGCGGCACGAGCACGAGGAAGAAGCAACTGCGATCACCGTGATCTATTCATAGATCGTCGAACGCGAAAGAACGCGGAGGGGCACAGCGCGGAAGATCGTGAATCAGTGCTGCCACCAACGCGTGCACGGGGGATCCGACGGGGGTGTTGGGCACGCGCGGGGTGGGCCACGGAATGTGTTACGAGCGAACTACTTTCGTGGAAAGGAAATTACTGGAAGTGATAGTGGAGCAGGGCAGGAAACTGTAAAATTCTTTTTTGGTAGTTTAGAGGGAGTTGGGTTACGTGGCACGTGTGGCAGTTTTGCGATGGGGGCGTATGAAGATCTTGTGTTTTTCAATGGAACTGTTTGAATTTCTTTTTTAAATTGTGGTGTTTTTTCATTTTTACATCTAGTGGTTAATAATTATATTGGATACACGAAACTCGTGATTTAGGTAGATTCTTTTGCGTGAAATACGAAGATCTTATTTCTTTAAATTTCTTTCCAAATGAAAACTTCAATTTTGCCACGGATTAATTGATATAAATATAACACCACAAATAAGTGTTACATAATTCACATACTTATGCAAATACAAGGAGAAATACGATTCCCCAAGAAACCTCCGAGACCAGCTAAAATTTATTTATTTATTTAGGGTAAAGGACCCAAGTACTGTCACCTACCCAATTACTATAAGCTGTTTTACTTAATTGTATTCTTCAACTAAACAAATTAAATAATAATAGATAAATAGAGAACCTTATACTTTTGGCCAATAAATACAAAAACTATGTAATAATGTTAGAGTCAAATCTTAAAGTGGCAGTAATTGGGTTCTTTACCCTATTGACAATTTCACCGCAACAAATTTAGAATCTGAAGTGAATTTCACTCGAGAATATACTCGTGCTTCTGTCCACCTGCAAAACTAATATCCTAATGACTCAAGCGTGGACTGGCGAGCGAATGATTAAAGACCGCAGTCAGGCTTCCTCCACTTTTTTCAAACGATCTTAGAATTAATCTGTACGCGTGCTCGGAGTGCAAACAAATCGACCTTGACAAAGTCGACAGCATATACCAGTTTTCGACGGGGGGAAAAACTCGCTGGTGCATTACACTCTCGCGGCGGGTCTCGGCAGGAGGAAAAGGTCCGAAACGATGATGGCCGTTAATCAATGTCATCCAGCATGCACGCTGGAATCTACGAATGCATCGAGGTCACGGTATCCGGCGAATCTAATCACGAACTTGACTCGATAGGAATACGGAAGGTCCCTGGGGTTAAGCTGGCGGTTTTGACGACCGCTTGAACAGATTCGTCAGCTACGAGCGAAAGCAAGCCATTCGGAGATCTGATAGCGCTTTTCGCCTCATTCCACGGGGCAACGAGCGGAGCTGGCAGATGCTGGGACACGTCGGTGATAGTAGACGAGGGCATCGACTGACCTTTCAGAACATGCAACTGCTTTCGAAAACTTTGAAGCTTCAACTGTCATGCCCCGCGATCCTCTAAAAAACTCTGTGCCAATCTGACGGTCATGCTAGTTGCATCTGACAAGTTTTGATTGCTGTGGGAAGTCACTCCTTTCCCATGATACCTTCCCGTTCATTTTCTGGACAATTTGCTCACTCGGGAGGTGTTTGAAGGTGTGGGCCAGAGATGGGCAAACTTTTAATTAAATAAATTTCGAATAACGAATAAAAGTTAAAAAATTTATTCGTCATGTGTCGAATAAATTCTCGTCGAATAAAAAATTGAACTTTATTTGTCAAATAATCTGAAATTAAAGTAACTTTTATTTGATCCGTTATTCATATAATTTTTATTTAGTTAATGCCCAACTCTGGTGTGACCTTTTGTAGTGATTTAACATCCGGGTGTTGTATTTATTTCCTTTGCAGCGGTCGAGGAGTAACTTTTTATTGGCTTTAAAGGTTTTATATGGAAGTGTGGTTTTAACTGAGATTGCTTGCGAATGTTGGCGCAACCATATCGCGTTAAAAAGGGGAATGGGCGAGGATAAAAGGTGTGATATCGCAGCCTTGGTCTCCATAATGCTTGGAAAGGACGAAACCTTCGGGGCGATTATGAAAAACAAAAAGCGAACTAGTTCGCCTTCTTGTACGCGGCGACACAAGAAATGCCAAGGACGATGTCTTTGATCTTCGCGTTGAATATAAATCTGCCGGCTGATCGTTTGAAAACGTAGTTCACCTACTCAATGGAAATATTAATCAGATGTAATCGTATTTGAAACGGTATGTAAAATAAAAAATGGGGTTTGACCTTAAAAAAACTTGTATAGGTATGCTAGTAGGTACATTATACTTTGTGGCTGGGGGAACAAGTTAAGAAGAAACGAGGTTAATTTGTAATTCTTACAATCGCGACAATTAGCATTCAATCTGATTTCAAAATAACAGTAGGTACGTCACTTAAGGGTGATGAAACGAATTTGTCTACTCAAATATTTCACTGCATAGGTACTATAGAATTTTTGGTTAGAAACCGCTTCACGGTATCCTCAATCATTTTCAAAATAATATGAGAATGGTGAAATTTTGAGATCCAACTCCCAACTTTCCGTAGCTAAAAATTCTCCCCATACTTGACTTCTTCCAAAGTCTGCAAACTTTCTCGAAATTTATGTCAAACCTAGCAAATATTTCTGATAAAGGGGGCATTCGCAATCACATTTTTCAGAAAACCGATACAGTTTTTACATATATCTATAGTATAGTATCTAAAAAATACTCAGTAAAAGTTATAAGAAGAAATTCGTAACGGTATAGATTCTACAACGATAGAAGCGACTCGACCTCCGAACGGGCGCAACGTACAAGCAAAACTTTAAACTTTATCTCGAAACACGATTTTATCACGGTAGCCAACATAAGAAAAGAAATTATGGGCCGATTCCAAAAATCTGGGTAACATTTTCTTTGTAACTGAATTCGTTATCGTATCAGTCTCCGATCATAAATTTCAGAGGTCACAGTTTTTCGTTATTAACATTCTTAGGAGTCAAATTACGCTTTTTTTTTAGCATATTTGTGTACAAACGTGCACCAAACATCGTTATTTCGCTTTCTTTGCCTTCTTGAAGGCTGATACGACAGCGTTTGATATAAGATATAAAAATATCTTTGATTTTTTTATTTGAGACAATCCCCTTTGAGTTACTATACTGGCTACCGTCGACGCCTCTTTCTGTCGTAGCAGTGCACTTAGTGCCATATAGAAATCGAATCACTATAGGAAAATGAAAAATAATTTTTTCATATCCTTGAATAACGAATAAATACCACAACTTTTTTTTATTGCAAGTTGTATATTTTCAAAACTTTTTGCGATTTGATGAGAATGTCCCCTCAAGTTTATTTGCGCAGTACGAACGCTTCCTCCGAGCATGCCACGCTGAATTAGCGCAGCCACCCGCGAGTCCGATAATCGTGAATCATTTCCAACCCATTCTGATCAGACGAGATATTCTATCACGCTCGCGAAACCTGACGCTGGTCGACACGGAGAACGTCGCGTCGCGAAATTACGCCGCAAGCGAACGACTTATTTTCGGTTTACTCGAGCGTGTGAGACAAGACGACGCAATATCTCTAGGAAGGCGACGAGCGACGATATTTCTAGGACGCGGGACCGTCTGTCGTGGGGTGGCAAAATGACGATGCGTTAAGGACATCCCGCGGAAGGTGCGCGGACGTAATTCCATGGAAATAGAAATCCTTTCGCCGACATCTGGAACCGCCATTGGTCGCGGTCGACGGCAGCGGAAAAACGGCGCCCGCCGCGAGTGAAACTGCATTCTTGTCAAGTACGTTTGCGGCGATCGTAACCAATCATTATTCCACGCAAGGTGAACCAGCACGCTTTCCCAGGAAATACACTGGCACAAGCTTAAAATCCTCTATCGCGAATGCCTTCTCATTTTTGCCCACCAACCGCGATACTACTTGCAATGGAGGTGTACAAGTTTTGGGTAAAATCTTACGTATCAACCAAGCTACGTATAGTGACGTGTTAATTGCATGGGGAAGAATATTCAACATTTTGAGGGAAAAGTGGAGTTAAAGTCCCTTTTCCTATATCCTGTAAATGAATTTTTGGAATCGCTTAGGTCTTAAGTGGTGCAAGTTATTTTTCTTTGCACGAAAACATATAAAGGGTAAACTTGCCTAAATCGTATCCGTTAAGAACAAATGCTTATTACATGAAAAATAACATGGAAAATGAAACAAAATTACTGGTAATCAACTTTTTATTAAAAGAATAAACAGAGTTATAAACTCAAACAATAAAAAGTAATCAACTTCTATTCATAAAAACGATTTATTTTTAATATGGAAAAAGTACGATTTAGGATTAATGTTCCTAAATCGTACCATACTTATACTAATTCGTAGTTTCAAATTTAATTACTACAATCATCACATACATATTCAAAAGTAATTCTATCTATTGCCGCGTAAAGCTCGTGTACCCACATTTTCCACTGCGTGCATTGTATCATATTTTCCTGTCTATTCTCTCGATACAATTTACAAAACCAGCTTTCATTTTCATCGTCTTTCTTTTCTTCTTCTCTTCTTTCTTTTGTGAAACTCTTACGAGTTTCTTTTACTTTTCTGATTTTTCTGGTTGTGATTTTCTTTTTAGCCTTATCCAATTTTTCTTCTAGATTGTTTTTGTATGCTCGTACCAGTACGATTTAAACTTACACACGGTGGTACAAAATAGGCACATAAGTCAATATGAATTCAAATATGTGGCGTTAAAATATAGGGCACTGTTTGTTGATGTCAAAATAAGAAATAAACTTGAAAATATACGTAGTTTCACATAGAAATTTGTTTCACTGATTCTCAGAAATAGTAATTGTACAAAATCCTTAAGAATCGTGGAAAATTTTTAGTGAAAGGTACCCTAAAAACTTATTTGCGATACATTTTTTGTGGAGTAACGGCATGGTGACTTGGCTTGTTAATGGCGTACGGCAGGCCTGCACAGCTAGGCTGTGGCGGGCAAGAGCGCTCTCGATTGCTCGTGAGCAAAGCGAAGAGCGACGCCGTGAGCAGTTCCCCCACCCTGTGGCCAATAGCTGCCGCAGTATGTGTGTAAACTGTAAGGTGGGTTGCTGAAGTTCAGCGGAACACTTCACTCACGAACACTCCTCACCACGGCACTGTTGCTCATGAAGACGTGGCTGGGCGCTTTACGATGCTCTTTCCGCACGCGCCCGAAAATTTTTGCCCGGCGGGCAATCAGTTGTGCATGCCTGGCGTACGGCTAACTATTGTATATACTTTCTACCGATAGGGGCAATTCTGACTGTCTTAGATTAACGTTAAAAGAAACAACGGGCGTACGATTTTGGCGCAAGTACGAATTAGGCAAGTTTACCCTATAAGTTACAATAAATGAGTTTTAAATGAGTTTTAAATGAGTTATTGGAAATTTTGATTTGATACGGTTGTGTCCAATATTCCCTGTTTTATGCACCGTGTAGTTCGAAATATATGCTGTATAACAAACCGCGCTGATACAAGGTAATTCAATTTGAAATAAAATGTGGAGAAGCGTACTGAAATATTCAATTTACTAGCTGCTACCATAAAACATCATATATCTACATGTAATATTGAAATAAATATTTCAAATGGATATTGAAAATTGTACTCATTGTTAAAATAAATCCAGCAGTAAATGGGAATGGAACGAATCCTTCTGCAAAAATAAGTCTGAACTGTGGAAAACATTTTTTTAAACAAATCTACTATATAAATCTACGGTTTGGCACCAGTTGAGTAGAAACTTAGATTCAACTCGAACATATTGAAAAAATAAATCGCAGGAAGCCTCGCTTAGTAACTTCCCTTCGCATTTACCCTGGCAAGATGGAGAGCAGAAGATCCTGTCCAAAGCCACGGCCTGGAAAGTGGCTGGCGAGCCGCGAACGAAACGAGAGCGACGGCGGTATGCTAACGCGCAGATTCATCGAGAGATCGTAGCTATGAATAGGAGATAAATAGACAAAGGGAGGAGGAAAGAAAGAAAGACAGGTAGGAACGCCGTGAGGTGTTGCAAACAGAATAGTCAAGGTTCACGGGAGAGGTATGCGGATCTGTGAAGTCGATACAGCCGAACGAACCAACCGAGATTTCGCCAGTAGAATATGCACGGGACGAACAGACACAAATCTCGCCGCACACGGATAAAAAATTTATTTTCACCAATATTTTTCATCCGATCGCGGAAGTTTCGTTCAAGGAGAATGGGGAAAGGAACGGCTTCGAATTTGCTCGATACCGATCTTCGACCGATTTGCCTGACTTTCTGTTTAATTATTTTAAAAATGTTTTTGTAATTTTACCGTCACATTTAAAATGAAAATAGCTGTTTTACCACCTTCCTTTGTATGGAGAAAACTATGCTTGCAATCGGACATGCCGATTAAAATCTGTTGTGTGATACGCGATGAACTTCCGGATGAGGGATCTTCCCTCGATAGGTTTGTCTTTCTTGTGCGTCGAAGGACTGTTTATTTTTAGCCTCGACTTGCCGAATCTCTTTTGTTGTTACGTAAAGTGACGACTGACGTCGATGGAAGAAATAAATACCCGGTTTCTCGCGAAAACGGTGGTAAAAGAATACCTATCGATATACTTTATATTGGCTTTTCTCGACCTTGCTAACAAATGCATTATCTTTCTATAAAAACGGTTCTCCCGTATATGAATAAATATTTCTCAATATTTGAGTGCTAATTGTGATCAGAAAATAGGATGATTTTGTGGTAGGAAAAAGCGTCGAAGACGTCAGTGGTGAAGAATACTGGTAGATTTGAACAGTAGTTTGAATTCCAACATTCTATCATGAAAAATTAGAATTTTATTCAAATGCTGAAGCTATGAGTTACTCCTTAGAAAAATCAAAGGGTGAAGTTGAAAAGTGGAGTTTGCAATGGAAGATGGAAGTTGTGTCTCTTAGGAGGGGATTCTCGCCTAACAGCCCCAAAAGTAACTGGTGTTTAAGATTTAAAAAAAAAACTGTTAGTCATATTGGATTAAACTCTTTTGGCACATAAGAAGGTATCTTTAAACTTGCAGAAAATATTTTTTTTATGTCGATCCTTCTTATTATTAATTATTGTGGAATCTTGGCCAACACTTCAACGATATAACTCCTGTTGGCGGGACGTGTAGCACATATCACAGTCACCTAATTACAAAAGGAATAGAAGTTTCTTAAAGTTAGATAGTTTACGCTAGAATTGATTCACTTTGAAGAAAAAATCAATAAAAAATTGAAAGAGTTATATAGCGTTTGAAAGAAAAAGTTTTTTCTTAGCCAATTTTTTCATATTATTCTTTATATCGACGAAGAAAGTATTATAAATAAAAACTAAAATTAAAATTTTAGGTTCAGTCTCAGCGTAAATTGTTTAAATTTAAGAAAATTTTCTTCTTTTTGCAATCAGATGGCTGTGACAGGTGCTACACCTGACGTCAACATCGTCGAAGAGGTTAACACGATTCCACAATATTAATAAATAATAATAAGGATCGACATAAAAAATTCTACAAGTTTAAAGGTGCCTCCTTATATCCCAAAAGAGTCGAATGCAATATTAACAATAGTTCTTTAAAAAAAATTAATAAATTTCAGGGGCTGTTACAGGAGAATCCCCCCTTAATTAAGTCCTCATCGGAAGTTGCAGGTAGTGAATACTTAACGAGTGATTAAAGAGTATGTGATGGTTACATATAAATGAAACACGAATAGCGTTTGTGCACTCGAACAGAAAATGTATATTATGAACATTGAAAAACTGGTAACATAATAAACTACAAAAGAAAAATAATACTGCTTAAAGATTTGGAAAAATCTTCTGCGACCGTACGCATACCGTATCCGAGGACAAAGTGAACCGTAACGGAAAAGGAAGTAGGTTCCGCGGTCTCAGGCAGGAAGTGTCTGTGGCGCCCTCACTCTATTCCCGAATACAGGAATCACCTTCAAAGTAGCCTTAAGTTCATATAAAAACCTCCCCATTTAAGACCAACCCTCCATCCATCGCCCTGATTTACAACCCCTCTACCCACATCTTCCTACGTATCTTGGACAATTGCGAGAATTTCATTCAGAACTCGGTGACAGAACATCAGCAAACGGGCGAAGAGTGCTAGCGCTCCAAGACCTTCCTTTTGTCCTGGATCGCGCACAGAGGCTGGTTTTCCCCGAAGGGAAACTTTCTGCCCCGACAGAGTAATACCACCGCTTTTCTCGTCCTCCCCCCGGAGCATTGGCGACGCAGAGAATTTCCACCTTAAGGCCGATCGAGTGTAAATAAAGCGGAGATACGTCGCGCAAACCTGCAGGGAGGGCAGAGGCCGAGGGAACGAGGCAGCGGGCGAACGAACGAGCTCGATTCTTAGCGCTCGCGTGAGCATGACCCGCGCAACACTCCGTTGGAATTCCACGACGGTAGTTCTTTCCGTAGCCACCATCGGCCGTAAATGCCTCGGGAGTTGTCGCTGCAAAAAGATATTTCCAACACGCGCGACAAACTGCTTGCGACACGACACGGGAATACGCGGGAGCGCTTCGAGCGACGTGCAACGTAACGACACGCGCCCCGTAATGTCCGTACGAAACGGTGCGAAGGTCTGACAAGGGAGCCGGGACAAGCGCTACGCACTAATGTTAACCCTGCTACGATTTTCGGCTCAATTACACGTTGAGAATAATTGTAAGGAACAAGAAACACGCGTAGGTGTTAGTAACAACCCCCATACATGTTTCTCAAAATTACAAGTTGACCAGGAAATGAGAAGGCGAGAGGGTTGAAAAAGACCCGAAGACCGCAATAAGGTTAAAGGTCTGCGCACACATATCAGTTCCGTGTCAGTACCGTTCCGGCGTGCCAGTGATAAGAAGAAGAGGGGCGTAGAGGGTCTCTTCTTCTTACCACTGGTACGCCCGAACGGTACTGACACGGAACTGACAAGTGTGCGCAGACCTTAACGGAGTAAGAATACGGTTGGATAAAAAAGACCCTAAAGAGGGTAAAGAGTTAATGAAATTTTGTAAATGGATGGAAAACTGAAAAGTATTTGAGACACTGTAGTGTTTCTACACAGCAGATTTTGGATAACGTGTTTCGCAAAGTCTGTTTGAAATGGTGTAAAGGTCTGAAAAGGGAGACCAGGCAAAGTGTTACGCATCGATTTTAATGGTAAATGGATGGAAAATTGAGAAATATTTGGAGTAATTTGGACCGTTTGCAGGCACCTCATATTTAGTTTGCAGGATGCAAAGATCTAATAATAGAGTCATGTATCGATTTTTGCAATATTTTTTACGCGAGTGGAAAATTGGAAGATACTTGGTCTACATTTGGTTTTTTGCAGGGACACCTAACAGCTTATAAAATGAGAGATAAAATACTTCTTTGCACAAGAAATAGATTACACCATGTGTAATAATTAGGGAATACAATCTCGGTCAGTATTTACTATCGATCGAAAATTGCAGTAATCAAAATGATTTATTATGTGTTAAAATTCTAAATCTTTATTTAAAGTAAACAAGCTTACTTTCTATCATTAGTCTGAAACATAAACTGATATCATTTTTAAAAATAAAGACGGTAGAACAATGAAGAATAATAAAGGCTCAAGAAGTAAATAATATCAGTAAACCATTATGAAGATTTTTGGAAATGCGAACGAAGAAACAGCAAAGCACCTGAAGTACATATCTACAATGTTTTGATTTTACACAAGTGTTCACACAAGTTGCGATTTGCAACTTGCGCGATTTCGAAATAGCGGAAAATGAGAATATCATTGTAAAAATAAATATAGTTAGTTATATGCGACTTAATATTATTATTTAAATAAATCATTATTATTATTATTATTATTGTCATTATTATGAAATGACTATGTTTATTTATTCTGTTTATTTTTATATTTTTCAGGTGTTCATAAAGTAATTCACATTTTTAACAAATCCCGAAAATCTCGGAATTAGATATATCAAATCCCGTGATTTTTGGAATCCAAAAAAACAGCTGGGGTCGCGAGATCTCGGGATTGTATTCCCTAGTAATAATATAACAAACTCGCGGAGCGTACTACTAAAAATTTAGTGTGATAATCGACTTCAAAAGTGGTTAAAGTCGAAACAGCTAATCGTTAAAAGTTTTAACAATTTTTTTAGCAACGAATTAACATTTTCCGCGTTCGTTTTATTAACGAATTGATTTAACTTAAAACAATTAAGTATCATGAACCGAGTACGCATGGCTAGAATAGCCATGCAGATTAATGAATTATGTCTATTATAAACAAAAACTAATTGTAAGAAAGAAATTAACAAGTAACATTTTTCTTCGGTGGGTTTACCTCTTCCCTGCTTATATTAAGTGAAATAAATCAATAAATATTGAAATTCAGATGCTATCTGTTGCGACAAATCGAAGCAGAGCCTTAATAAATCCTACAAGTGAAACGGAGCTATAGTGACATTGCGTAACATCGTATTTCGTTAACGCTATTTATTGCGAACGGAATTGTACGATCATGAATGAATGCAACGACGGCATAGGAGCTGCGCAAAAACTGATCACGCGAGAACAGATTGCAATCCATTGCGTTACTTATGGCGCCTGTAAATTATGGGCCTCGGAGAGAGCATTTTGTGCCACGCCGCGCCTCGCGTCGCTGCCCTTTTTCTCTTGAATAAATATCGAGGTATCCGTACGGTGGTCTTTGCAAACAACGAAGCAACAAAAAGAATATCTCCTCGACACTCAGGCTCCAGCGCCATACGACGGAACGAAAGAAAATAGCAATCTAGAGGCCTATGCACATATCGAATTCAAAAAAATTAGACGTTAATGAAGTAATAAGTGTCACGAAAGAAAAAGAGAAGCTGAAGATCAATTTCCACTCTCAGGAGACACTATACTTTTTGATACATTCGTATTTGAACGAAAAGTGGAAGATACTGCCTTACATATCTTTGAAGCACCAAAGTATTAAGGGAGGAGGTTCCGGTCTAAAAATCGATTTTTTTTAATTTCATTTTTCAAATGTTCAACCTTTTAGGAGTACGTGTTTAAAAGGATTTGTTGAAATTCGTAAAATTCACGAAGTTATAGGCATTTGAGTAGCGGCAAATGCATGAGCAACAACCGGCCACTCGATGCTCAAGTAAAACTTTAAACGCGTTTTCCCGAAAAAGTGTTCCCAAAACGGTGGGACCTATATCTCCAAAAGTTATTATCCGATTCGACTGAAACTTTTTTTATTTTGAAGAATATACTTCTGGCTAGGGGGAGACCAGAAAAAATACAAAATAGTGAAAATTTATAATTTTTAAAGGCGTGGAAAGGACGAACAGTATAGGGAAAAAGTGACTTCAAAATTCTAGTGTCGTTATTTTCTCAAAAAATGTCATTTTTGTAATTTTTTTCTGGTTTCCCCCCCCTAGCCAGAAGTATATTCTTCAAAATAAAAAAAGTTTCAGTCGAATCGGATAATAACTTTTGGAGATACAGGTCCCACCGATTTGGATGAATTTTTTTACGCCTTGAGTCTGCAATGATTAATTATAAAACAAAAAATATATTTCTATAATTTAAGACATACTTAATACAATGCAAAAAATCCCATAAAATTATATATAGTAGTTTTCCTTTAATTAATTTCTAAAGATCACCTATTTTTTTGGGCTCTAGACCGGAACTTCCCCTTAATTAAATGATGCATCGTTGCTTCCGAAACTGTGATAAGTTTCTTTTGTATGTCTCCTTACACTAGAATAAAGACTAGCATGCAAATATCTGACAAGCTGAAACACAGGAATATAGTAATTACCCTAAGTTACACTTAAGTTTTATGTATTGAAAACAATATTCTCCAAGGTACATGTCATCAAACGTCTTCTTAGCTCCGCATTACGAAATGGCCTTTACATAGCCAACATCTCCAAAGTTACGAGCAAGATACTCGAGAATCCCATCATCTTTGTATCCCTCACTACATCTCCACAAGGAACAACACTCCACTCTGCAGACCACACTGCAAGGAAACGATCCCAAACCCAAAAATTCTAATTTTAATGAAACTTCGTGTGAATGTAGAGAATATTGAAGTATGTATGTAAGGAGCAATTTTTTTCTGCGAGAATTCAGTTTGACGGGGTGAAACCAGCTCTCAAAATCATCGTATTTTGTCGTATTTTTAATATAACTTTATTTTTCTTTTGGTAGTATGCTAGAACATAAGAAGTTAAACAATTCTGATATTTAAATTTTTGTTCTGTCTCGCACCGTTACAAAGTTATATTAAACAAGTGCCATAATTTTAAGGGCTGATTTCACTCGTTAAATGTGAATTTCCGTAGAAGAAGATAATTGCTCCTTACCTACTCCAATATGCTCTACATTCACACGAAGTTTTATTAATGCTTTGACAGTTTAATAAAATTTCAAATTCCGGTTTAAAAAATGTATATTTCTTTATGTTCTAAAATATTTCTATTTAGACTAAAACGTGTAAAAATCATATTTTATAAATGGTATATTTTTCTTTTTTTTTCCCTTTTTTCTTAAGGTCTAAACACACTTATCAGTTCCGTGTCAGTACCAGTTCGGGGTACCAGTGGTAAGAAGGAGAGACCCTCTATGCCCCTCTAACAAGGAGAAGAGGGACGTAGAGGGTCTCTTCTTCTTATCACTCACACGTCGGAACGGAACCTTAAAAGTCTCAACACACTTATCAGTTCCGTGTCAGTTCCGTTCTGGCGAGCCAGTGGTAAGAAGAAGAGGGGCGTAGAGGGTCTCTTCTTCTTACCACTGGTACGCCGGAACGGAACTGACACGGAACTGACACGGAACTGATAAGTGTGTTTAGACCTTTATTCTTCCGTCCGTGCTTCACGCGGGATAAACTGTTAAGGGGTCATTCCGGTTATATGGGTTGAAAAAATCGATTTTTTTAAAACATTTTTCGAAAGTAGGTATCCTCAAGAATGTATTGTTAAATTTTCATTGAAAAATTCCGGTTATTTTAGCTTTTACAGAGTTACAAAGTTGTACAGAGTTTTTCTCGAAACGTCATTTTTTCACATCGTGAAGATAAAATCTCAAAATCTATCGAACCGATTGCTTTATAAATTTTACTGCTTATTCTGCACACCTATGACTCTCGCAGGGACTACAATCAAGTATTTCCATTGAGTGTAACCTGCTATTAAAATCGAAAATAGCAAAAGAAAAGAGCGGAAAAACATTTTTCTTGCATTTTGAAGATAAATCACTAATTATAGTCCGAGCGAGAGCGACAGTCACACTGATCAAGAATCGGTTTGGATTTTTGGTTTCAGATAAGTCTAACAGCTGAAATCGCCTTCACGAGCGACGCATGAATTTTCGAACATGTCATCAAGATTGCTTTCAAAAGCATTTGAATTGTATTACTTTTATATTTTTTATTTACTATAGAAATGTAGTTTAATAAATAGAAAAAAGTGTTATGCCATTACTATAACTATTTTCGTCGCACTAAATTTCTGAAAATCGCTGAATTTATGGCGCGTTAACCGAAATGACCCCTTAAGCCGCGTCCCCACTGCATCTATATTTGCCGATCGGCAAGGCTGCTTTGTAAATCGATCGGCATGCGTTTAGCTTTTCAAACCATGCGACCCAAGCCGACAGACACGTCTACATTTATTTGGCAGTACCGAGCGGTCTTACCGATTTGTAAACGCCGACGAAGTGGGAACACGGCTTTAGGTTCTCGACGCTCTGCCCGTGCCTCACACAGTGTAAACTGTCAATGGGTTAAAATCCGAATTCTCAAGCCGAACGTTTCCTTATGAGAATAAACCTGTCGTCTCAGCTGCAACAAAGATCTCCGTTGCCATCCTCCTCTATCAGATTCATCGACGCCAGCGACCACCCCTCGGACATCCCGTGTATAGCGGTCATTTTAATTAACAAGCCGCTCGAAGGGAAAGCCTAACGACTTCCCGCGTGCTTTCTAACCGCGGGGCCCCGCGACAGTTCCCGTCCCCCGTGAAATATGTCGACGGCTAATTGGTTTCTCCTCGAGCGCCCTAAGGAGCAAGCGGGCTCGCGTGTGCCCGCGCCGATTCGCAGATAGTCGCATCGTTGGTTCAGCAATTTTTGCCCCGCGCTCCTGGATCTCCGTTCCCCCTAGGCGAAATGGACACGGACGAGCCACTCGGCGAACCACGCCCAACATTGTTCCCGAAGAGGGACAAGCCGGTCGGTCGTCTCTGCGCGCGTCTGGCCAGATCGAGTATTATTACCGGCTCATAAATACTTCTCGCGCGGAACTACGATGTGCCTCTCCCTTCTTCCTACCCTTCCCGGTCCCCTTCACCTTTCGACTTAATGCAAGTCGACCGCGTAGATCGCAACGAGACGGTGGAACCGCATGCCCGTATGATTAATGCCCCGGCAATTTGTCTGCTGCGAATCGAGATCGACGAACCAAGAGCCGCGCGCATTCGCTACGTGCTGGCGCGTTACGCCGATGGAAAAAACGCCTTCGATCGGCGGCGATGTTCGCGCCGGCCAGGCGGAACCAGTCCGCTCTTCTTCGTTTGTAATTACTCGACGTGACATAATTGGTGGCGTCGCCGTGGATGGGAGGGGGTGTCTTTAACTTTTTAGCTGCGAAGGATGTTCAAGTTCGATCTTGAGGCGTGAATCCACGGTGAGGTTTTACGCGAGACGAAAATCTCAGCAACAACTAAATGTAAATAATGGAAATAATCGCGAGTCATGAAACTCGTCTCGTTGGAGTCTAAGTAGTTTCGTTTAAAATTGCTATAAATAAATCCATATTTTCCAAATTTTCAAATAACAGTAGGCAGGTATTGAAAATAACGTGCCGAAATATTATTTCAAATAGCTATTTCTTACTTTAATTTCAAACACAATTTGTCCAAGTCTGGTATATACACACTACTTTCCGCGAGTCTAAGAAATAATTTTAATTGATACCTGTCACCAACAAAGCTAAAGTTGGCCGCAAAAGGTTCAGCAAAGCGATCGTTCTGCAAGGCCTGGCCGACTTGGAGGGGCATTCCACAGAACCTTGCGCTACTCAAAGTAGCAAATATATTATTTGTTAGTGAGTAATGAAAATACGCCGAGACCATGCACAAGATGCAAATCCCTCGGCGTGGAAGCACGCCGATGCCACGCGAAGTGATAATCTCCTACGGATCCATCCTTCGGATCACTTTGAAAATTTCAATAACGATGAAACGTTAAACTGATTTCATCAAAGTGTCATTGTACCTATGCCAGTTCAAACAGACGTGCGAGATTGAAAAGCAAAAGCATCGATCCCGTGGCAAAGTGCGCGAATAATACGTTTAACGCGCGGATGGGAGCCAATGGAACGGAAGTCAACAAATGGAAACAACGTGGGCGTGAAAGTTCGATAGGTCGGCGACGTTCGATCATCCATCAATTTGATCGCGGAAACAAATGCACCTTTATCGGCGATTCCTGTTACGCCGTTTCTCGAAACGTCGCGTCCCTTTGCGTGGGGTGCCTTAAGCCGAGCATAAATCAACCCTTGTTGGCGAACACAAACAGAAGCTCTCTTCCACTTCGATCGAAGTGTGCTCTTAACGAGCACACCAGCTAGTATGCATATCAGGGTAGATATCAAATGTGCACGACTGATCGTTCTATTTATTTTTCAGTGACAAAGTGTCTGCTTGATAATTAGTATTTACCAATGCTTTCTTTCTCTGGGGGTTACTACTTTTTAAAAATAGTAAATAAATGAACACTTATTCCACGTGATGCAACCATTCTTTGGCTATGAAACACGAAATTAGAAGAAGTCTCTAATTAATTAGTTGCTTTTTTTAATAACGTATTTTACCTATTTTAAAAAGAAACGTTCGTTCACTGTTACATCCACCCTATATATGAGGCGTCTATAGATGAATGCTGCAAATAGTTAGTCAAGAAGGCTTTCCTTCGTCAATTTTATGTAGAAGCTTCTATGTTTCCTCGTGTAAAAACCCTGCAGCTGAATCTGAAATACCACTTCAGCATAAATACCGTTCCCACACATCAGTGAAAGAATTCTACTAAAAACCGGGCTGCATTCTGTTCCTAGAAATAATTCCACGAATACTAGAAAGTACTATGCGAAGAATATTAAAAGAAATCGCTCGTAAGAATTCGTACGCGCGTTTACAGTTATCAAAGTGAACCGGCGATCGTCCAAGGGAAAATATCCCCCCGATCACGGAAGTTCTTCAGAGATTTATAGCTACGGCAAAAACCATTCAGCCGACCATCGCCGAGAGGCACGTGAATTTTAGCACCTTTCCACCGCTCCCTCCGCAAACACTTTTCCTTCATCCACGAATATCGAGGACAGTTCCGTTTACCATCTCCTGTTCGTATCACTTAGCGCGCGTACTTGTTGCGTTTAGCGCAATAGCGGTTCGGACCAAGACGCTAATAAGACACCTGCGAACCAATAACGGAGAGGATCGACGTCCTCGTCATCTTCTGGGTGCTTGAAATTTCTATGGCCATGCGCAAAATGCAAATGGTTTTTGCTGTCCCGTGGCATTCCATCCACTGGTCGCGCGGGAAAAGGAAGAGCACGAATGACTCTTTCCATCCGTGGTAGTTGACCCTAAAACTGTTCGCCGATTAAGTACCGTGTAATGCTAGGTGAAGTGAAGAGTTTAGGTAACGATAAATAGCGATTCTCGGCTCTAACTGTTTTGCTATCAATTTCCATAAGTAAGCTAAACTTCTGTTTACGACGAAGGAAGTTCTGTTGGAGCTTGACGAATAAATAGGTTGCTTTTATATGCGCTTGAAATCTGAAACAGGTATTGTAGGTTCTTTGTCGATTTAAGGGGGAACTGTTTCAAGATTCTGTGAAGTGTGAAAGGAAAAAAGTTCTGCGAATATGATGGCCTTAGAAAGAATATTGTACTTGGTAGGTTACGATGATTGTATACTTAGAATTTAAAAAGATGGAAATATTTAAATTTGTATGCATTTCATTTTGGAATCAAGAATGTAATATGTACTGTGCATTAAGGCGGGAACCTGATTTAGAATGCTGAAGAAATCGACTTTTTAGTAATATTCGTGGAGAATGTATTCCCAAAGTTACAGACAGAAATTCGAAGTAGCTTCATAGATACAGCCGACGTAACAGATGCGTGTCGCGCAGATATAGGTACGGTCGAAAACTTTAAACGCATTTTTCTCGAAACCACGTTTTCTAAACTTATGTACACGATAAAGAAAAATTTAATTGACCGATTGACTTCACCCGAGGCTTTTTAGTTACCTACATACTGACCAACCATCGTGGGCAAATGAAAAACATTTATGCAGAAATTAAATTAAACCATTTTTTTTTTTAAATAAAAACGTCGAAATTTTTCCGTCAAAATCGTAACTTTTTCTTTAAAATCCCATAACTTTATCAATTTTTGACATTTTTCTTATTTTTCTAATTCACCGACGATGTAAATTCGTGTCAATTAAGAAAAACTTTGGCTTTTTTATTTCAGGCAAAAATTGGATTCGCTAGGATGTACCCAATTTGACAACTCCGGCGGCACGGCGCTACGAAGACATACCAATAAAACAATTTTAAATGAGTTATTCTTGAATAAAAAAAAAAGTGTTCTTGTTGAATATACAGTAAAACCCCCTTAAAGTTTTGTAAAGATTCGCTTTATATTTGTTGAGAAAATAATTCTTAAAACCCACCGTGTCTTCAGCGTCCTAAACCAGGTTCCCCCCTTGCGCAGTCAACGACCAAAGATAGAACCTTTATGGTCCCTGCTTCCTGTGATTTAAATCGATACTCTGACACCCCCTGCAAAATGAGTAGGTACGCAATCACACAAATACTAGTTCAGTCAACTTTCAAATTTTAACAACCCTTCGATCACACCCCCCCCCCCAAAAAAAACAATTCCCCCAAATATCCCATTCACCAACGATTTCAATTAATCCAACCACTTCTATACCCCTTACATCCTCCAACAATCACGTGCACGAACCAAACCGTGTAACGAGGACTAGAATCTCAAACACTGCAATATATGCGAACGGGAAAAATGTGAAATGCAAAAAGAAAAATAATAAGTCACATCTGAACCACGTGTAATGAAACAGCGACAGGACCGTGTGAAATAGGTTTGCGGAGGTCTGCTGGCCGAGAATTTTCGCCTCCTCGAGGATCGAAATTTACGAGGACCACCTGCGATGACCGAATACCGTCATGACGCGGCCCCCTCGATAATGGTCCACCGGGGGAGAAATCGGGTGAGGGGGGGTTGGTCGACACGACAGGTGCGTCCTCTCTCTACGGTGGACGCGGTGCATCATATCGCGTGGGGAGGCCGGGGGGCCGTCAATGGGAGACGTGCGTGGCCATCATCGGGGAGTGGATCGCGCGCGTGCAACGAGTACGCGCGCGAAACAGCGGCAGCATTCAAGAACGACGAACGGACGGACGGACGTACGGACGGACCCGCTTACCTTGGCGAGGTCCTTCCACTCGGGGCTCTGGAATGCAACGAGCTACGTGGCCCCGAGAAAAAGAACAGCAGAAGAACGCGGAGAAGAAGAAGAGGAGATGGAGGAGCAGGAGGAAATGTAATAAAACGAAGAGGACGATTACGGGGAAGAGAGTCAGAGGTGGTCCGGCGCAGCAATTGCGTTGAAGGGGGTCGCGCGAAAAGGGGAGGAAGGGCAGTCGAGGAGAATTTGTGTCGAGTGGGGAGGCAGGTGAGAATGGAAAACGAGGGGTGGGGTGATTACTTTTTATTTTAGGTTTTCTTTTTTTTTTTTTTCGAGAGAGTTTCGTGGTAGATGAGTCTTTGGGATGTGTACATATAAGATGGTATAACTGACAAGGAGCGTTTTTCAACTGGTAATTTTTCGAGGGGTGAACTTATTTAGTTCGATTTCTTGGAAAGTTATAGAGATAAAGGGGAATGTTTAGATTGTTTTTGATAGTGGTTAGTTTTGTACTCTAGGGAGAAATATTGTTGAAAAACAATCTGACCGGCTATAGTGGTGTCGCATGTGACTTGGTAAAATTTTCGTTTAGACTATATTATTACTCATGAAATGTCAAATATTTTTCATACTAAATGTTTTTGTCTATCAGTAATAGTTTCTTAGAAATTTAACTAGGTTCTCCATCCTCAATTTGAAGGACGGTTTTCGTCCCTTTACCATAAATTGCAGCCGATAAAAAAATGTGATTAATATTCTCTAATACTCTACTTGTGTGTCATAATAGTCGGGAATTGCCAATTAGGCGGTGTTCCCTGTGAGTTCAACGTTGTGTTCCTCTGTATTATGAATAATATTCATTTAGTTTTTGCTTATTAGATTTATGAAATTTAATGTTTATGTAGAAGGGTGCTAGATTTAGTAATCATCTGTGCATTGATGCAGACTTTTGGCTACACAATTCCAAGAATGGCTAGAAGCATGAGAATAATTAATAAAATTCGACAGCTTGTTGACAAAATTTTTAAAGAATGATTACTTTCAGAATTGCGTGTATAGAAAGACAAATGATTATATTGCGATTTTGACCTTAGAATAAATCAACTCCAAAAGGAAAGAGCAACTAATATGCGCCCACTGGGAACTTTAAAAAGGAAAATGTTATCACAATATTATATTCTAATTTTTAATAATTTACTTTACTTACTTTAATTTACTTTAATTTATTTTGTAATTTACAATTTCCTAACTTCTCCTGTATAATTTATGTAATGTATTTGATTATTTCCTACGAAAATATCATCATATTGAAATTACAAATAGAGGTCTATAGTTTCTGGATATGAACGAACAGTAGAATTCTGCTTACCCGAGCTAAAAGATCGAGCACATTAGCGACAATCCACTTCCGAGCGATTTCGAGTGATAAACTTATCCACCGGAGGAGATGCGCGTAGGAGATCGGTGCATCGCGCTGCATCTCGTTACGAGCCCCACCTCGCGTTCATTGAGTTCCTGTTTGACGCGCATTTATTATCGCTGGAAATCAGGTTAGACGAGACTTAAGAGCTTACTTCGTGTGCCTGGCCTAATGAAATTAAATACGACACGCGAGAGCATTCTATTAACCGTGCCGAAACTAAAAAATGTCGCGGGCGATTAAACGGGATTTATCGGCACAGGTGCAGCTGCGCGATCGTGCACGTGAGCTGATAATCACTTGTTACAGGAATCTCAAGAATTTCAACATTTAATAGTGTAGGAAATACGAAATTCAGCTCCTTGAATTTAATTTTACGAAAGATGATTAAACGTTCCCAAGAAATGTCAAAAACTTTCACAGGTCTACAAAATTTTTTTCAACAACGAAATTATTCCAGTTTTATAGTCCACAATTCCAAGAACTAATAAGACACTTATGATTTTTCAAAACTTGTGCGTAACTGTATAAAATAATGCCTTGGAAGATCTACCAGCTGCAATAAAAAGAAATGTATAAGGTTACAATAACGCTTGGCTAAATGGCAAATAAGAGCCCATAACTCGAAACAAACAGCTGAGGACTACAGGGAGGATCATCCGGCTGAGAAAGATGGACCGTAAAAGTCAATCGATTGAATAGTTTTCGAATTTACAGCCTGTCCAACGATATACGGGCATCGTTTCATTATCCTCGCACATTATCCGTTAGTTGGATTCCGCGTGTAATTTCCCGCTTTAAAAGTTCGAGCGTGGATGATGATTGGCTCCGAATGCATTCAATAATCGATACGGAGATCGTATACTTGATTTACTCGCAGCGTGGTACAGGAACGATACACGCGACTTATGTAACTGTGTATCGCGTTACAAAAGCCTCGCAGTCGATCATTGGAAAGGTAATAATATATTTATCGGAAGCATAATAACGCCGACGTACGCGGAATTCAACTACGCAATTCCTAATGCGAGAGACAGCGCCGTGGACAGATGAAATCATATTTGCACAGGAATGCGAGGTGGGGGCAAGGAAAACGTCATTGAACGTAATTGTGTTAACTTGTACATTCCTGAAACGGTGGAGGGGACTGGATTGGTAACGAGATTCCGAAGGAAGGATTTCTCCGGATTTCCGAAGGATTTTCTAACTTTGTAAGAAATTTGAAGAATACTATTTGAACCTCCTAAATTTCTAAGGGTTGGTGCGTTTGGAAGATGCTTACAGCGATGGTGACGTATTATGATTAATTCGGTAAAATTACTGTAGATTTTTAATCCAGAAGAAAATATTCTATTTTATATATGAAACATTGAGAGCAAGAATGAACTAACCCACATTCGAAAAAATTAATTTCTTCATATTTTATATGATTAGTACAATCTGTTGGGAATACATTACTGTTACCAACTCAATTCTGCAAAAAAATACTTGAGCAACCATGCTTTCTATATTATAATTCTTTAAATTCTAATCTCAATTTCTTATGACACTTTCCTCTCCTATTGGCATTTTTATTCTACAGTACGGAGCCTTACAAATATACAGTGACTACACTAGGACCCACTCAAGTGGCATGTAAAGCGATATCCCTAAGGATACAACCCCCAAATTGATCACTCCTCCATTTATTACAGAGCGGTGTTTATATAGGTATGTCCTCACATTCCTACACACTTCAGGACCTTTTATGACTAATGTCCACAAAATGTTCCAAGCTCATCCCCATGTTATTGACTTGTCATCAAAATGGCAAATGACCCCCCCCAACTATTTATCTCCCACTACTTCTGCGTCACCATACCTCTATAAAACGCTATATAGATTATAATCTGTATATAGCAATAAAGACTCAATCATTATTGGATCATTATAGGAAAACAACATATCATCAGACTTTCCACTCCAAAGTACAAATTACTAAGGGTTATGGGTCATCCCCTTCTTACAAAACAGCTAATCTATTTAACCCTTTAGCGCCGGTACCTACATCCCGTTGAAGGAAAAATATCCTGTTTTCTTTTTATCGATAAAAATTGTCTGAATTTTTCTTTTTTAATTTGTTTTCACAGTTTAAAATTAGAACTGGGATTATTCGAATAATTTAATATTCGAATATTTTACAAGTATTCGAATGCTACGAATAAACTTCGATATTCAAATTCGAGATTCAAATAGTTGAGTATTCGAATGTTATTATTCGACTACTATTCGAATACTGATGTATTCAAGATTTCACTCTGACAAATGAACCTCAAGAACTTGATTTATAATTCACACCATACTATTCGAATACTTAAATATTCGAATACTTGGATATTCGAATTATATTCGAATACTTGGATATTTGAATTATATTCGAATACTTGGATATTCGAATTATATTCGCCAAATAATTGAGCAAGTGAAGTATTCGAATATTCGAATACCGAAAAATTCGACAAATAGTCCCAGCCCTATTTAAAATACATAAAACAAATGAATACAAGGTTCAGGTAGGTCCATCTTTCTTCAAAGAACAAAACTACTCTAAACATGTACTACTTCATCTGGTACGAGTGCAAATTGCGAAACAGCAAAGACAGTAAATGTGTCATATGTGATACATCTGCCCCTAAAGGGTTAACACCTAGGACAGTATTTTGACACAAAGCATTTTCGAAACAGCATTCCATTCTTGGGGGGTACTCAATCTTGTACTCCAGTTGCAGTTGCATAATTGTTGGATATTTCGTGTCTGCCGTGAGTGCATGATGAAATGTAAAGGTTAAACTTGTATCAACACTCTAAGAGGAGATACTGCGTTATGGTTTATTGTTTAAAGAAGGAAAGATGTTCCTTTTCGGATTAAGCCGAGTGAGCACCGATATTCTTTCTCTCGACTCTCGTTTGAAGCCATTCGTTCATTGCGACTTGTCTGTTACAGACGTATATTCCAACTTCTTTTCTAATTAAAGTTTTAGATTGTAGTTACAAACAGACTTGTTTTAATTAATCACCTACCCCACAACCAACAATAATTTAAATAATATTTAATTGTAAGCGGTACTGTTTATAGGAACGTTATTGAAATATATTCTATTGTGTTACAATTATTCTTAGCATGAGAGAATTAGCATAGGAATGTTTTCATACTTTATCTAATTTGTCTTGGGCAACATAATATACAGGGTGTTTCACCTAACTTTACCACCTGAAATATGTCTGCCATATTTCAAATTTCATAAAAACGTTTCCTACAACTCCTGGTTTTGCGGGGGCCAGTAGTAACAATAGTTTTATTCTGGGGGTGGGGGGTTACTGACAAGCGTAGGTCAACCATGTTTTTTTTTAAATGGAATACTATATTTTATTTGTCCTTCAAGGTTACTAAAGTTTTTTTAAAAAAAAAAAAGACTTTAGAAAAACAAAGTTCCCGTCCATAATTATTACTACATTCCTGTCCATAATTATTAGGACACCTGTTGTATTTGCACAAAAAGTGATATTTGGTGCAGATTGAATATCGCCCACTGCTTTTAATGTAAAATTCCGACTAAAGTAAAATTAGTACGAGTTCTTCGATAAATCTGCAACATTTCTCACAATAATTATTCCGCACGGCGTTTCACACTCGGGTTTCCAACAAACTTTTACATGTCCACCTCCCAAACAAACGGATAAACGAATGAAACGAAATAATCCTCTGAAAAGGACAGCAGATGAACGAGCTTCGTGGGAGGAAAGCAGTCCGGCAAAATCAGCGAGGAACAATGCCGCGTGCGCGCAGGTACGCGACCCCGTAATGTAAATAATTCGCTGGCCATTCCGCGGCAATTGAGATATCACTGTGACATAACAATGCGACGCGTATGCACGCGCAGCTGGCACGCATTATCGCGAATCTCGTTCGTGCGAAACGTCGAGCATACTGCCGGGGCGTTTCGCGCGCGATACCGCCCGAGCGGGGGAGGGGGCGCAGCGCCACAACGGCGGGCGAGGAGGGAACGACGAATTCGATACGAGCAACGTAAGAGTATTTAACGTGCTACGCATTCCGCGTACCCTCGAGTTAGCCGGCTCGCCTGTATCGATAAGATATCCCTGCTCAGGGCGATGAAACTCGAGACGGCGACGCGTATGCTGCGGGCGATACGCGCCCGATAACGATTCCTCCTATCTCGCTACCTGGAATCGAGATCTAGAAGGCGAGACGTGTACAGAGGCGAAATAAAAAGGTGAATTAAGATCCCACTGTAAATGGAACGCTCGGCTGCGGCACGCTGCGCGCGATCGTCGCGTTCTTCCGAACGCTCTTGGGACTCAGAGGGTGGATTAAGTATGAACTTCAGTAATATTAAAAATAAGCGGAACTCTGAAAATTTGAGGAATGAATAGTAAACCCCCCTGCAAAAGTTTAGAAAAAATGATTCAGTAGTTTTTAAATTATTTATTATTTTTTTCCCCATTTCTGACTGGTTTCCATCACAGAAAAAAGCCTTATTAATATCTTGGAAATTGATTAACTTTTCGCTGAGATTGTCAATGAAAATCATCCTTAAATGTTGGAGTGTCTAAAATGTTTCTGGGGTTTTTAGTTCGGGGGGTGAGAAAGGTAATCAAAATTGTGGAAAATGCCGCGATAGTGTGGGTTGTTTCGGCTCCATTTTTTTAATTCTGGCAAAGTAGAGGAAAGAAAAACGTTTGCCTTCCCGACGTGGTACAGTTGCTGTCGCTTGCAAGTATTTACACAGTATCGTTTCTCGTAATTTTTTTTTAGTGTGTGTAGAATTAAAGTCGAATACATTTTTGGGTTTTCGGTAAGTTATCGTAACTTAGAAAATAAATCCCACGCGCGTCACGGTCACATGACATTTCTGTCGCACTGATCTCTAGATTCATGCACCATTAATTAACGTATAACGAAGCAGCAGTTTATAAACGATTCTAAATTTAAGTATTATGTAATACTAACACAAATAGATAAGTACTGGGGCCCCTAAGAAACGTTGAACACGAAGACAGTGATTATACAATAATAACAAACCCACTGACACATACAATACCGCTCAAAAGTATTTGATCAATTATTGTTATAGATATGAACGTTTGATGAAAAAGAAAATAAAACATTTTTCCACATATCTGCGGCTCAACTTGGATACTCTTAGCTCATAGCCATCGTTTCATTCTATTGTGTTATCCTAAAAGTGGTTGTCGAATTACAATTTGATTAGCATAATTATTATTCGAGTATTATTTACAGCTGAATCATAAAATATAACATTACCAACACTCATATGTCATTAAATAATTTTGAAGTGAAAAATTGAATACAAGTAGGTTATTAGGATCTGAACAGTTCGATCACATAAAAAGCAGAAATAACAGTCTCATTTATTGATTTAAATTCCAAAATTGCACATATACTGAGAAAGAGGAGTAGTACTTTGATAAAGGCAAGCAATAATCAACTACGTTAAGCTTTATTCTATTTTCTCCGTTTCAAATATTTTCGATCAGTAGTGTACCTGAACTTTACTCATTAATCCATCGTAAACCACCTGAAAACTAAAACGGCACAGAGCAAAGTCCCTGGAAGCATAAATTTCGCGCATAAACCGCAATGATAAACAAGTTTCGGTACCGATTACACTGGTTCCACGTATAGGAGGAAAAGATTCCAGTAAACTGACCACGACCAACCGAAGAATAAACGCCACTGTCCATCGTGGACAAAGTACAACGGTGGACGCGACATGCATTTTACAAGTTGGTACGCAGGTAAATCGGAAGAATAAGGTACCCAGGTACACGCGCGGGGCGGCGCGTGACTCAACATGTAAATGTTGTACGGTCGACTATTAATTTGTTACGTGTTTAACCCAAATAACCATTCCAGGACCGGTGGACGATCGTGCGTATCATGGGCGCAGCTAATGCAAGCGACTACGGGTGGGTTACGTCGCGTCGCGAGAGGCGCCAATCCCCATAAGGCAAGGACTGCTCAAGTGCTCGCTCTCTCTATGCCCACGATCCCAACGCATCTGTAATGCTCCAATCCCAAATCTGTAACTAAATGTTTCCATTCAATTCAAATCAATTTTAAGCATTTTAATACCTGAGTCACTGCCTTGGTTTATAGACTGAGAAATAATTTCTTTGGCCTTGCCCTTTTCTGTCATGCTTGCTTCTACGAAAACGGCACCAAAAGACACTAGCAAATCCTGTGTGGGCTGGTGTTTAATTTTATATGAGGTTAGTGGCAATTTGATTTGATTCTAGCTTATAATAGACTTTGTACTTCAGTTTTGTTTTACTTGAGTACTAAGGCAGAGTCAACACAGAAGTATCTAAATCCTAATATACCTCAAATTCGATTCAGTGCAATTTCAGTGCAATTCTTGACCCACTTTGTGCAGGTGGACTAGGAACCTCTTTGCACCTCTTATCAGTGCGGAATTAAGACCTTAAGGGGGGTCACCACTATAATGGCCCGAAAAGTAAAGGTATCTTTGGATATTTATTAAAAGCAAATTACGTAATGAATCTTTTCTAAACTTTCAGAACTTCTTATTGGATATTTAAGTGATACGAATATCTTTTTTAAATTTATTTCAAACAGATTTATAAGCTGTCCAGGACCAGTAACTTATGGCTGCAAAAAAATACCGCTGACAGGGTTGACAGTTTTCCGACGTAACGGTTCTTCGGAAATCAAAAAACTAAAAAGTTTTAGAAACTATATGGCACGACGGGTTCACTTTTGAAAATTTGAAACATGACAAAATGGCGAACTGCTGAAAAAAAATTGTGAAATTTGGTTCTAGTAAATTAACCTCTTTCGTTGAAAAAGAAATAGAAGGAAACGACCAATCAAAAAAATCTTCCGGTGTGTCATAGCCATCTGCATGTAGTTTCTAAAACATTTTGGTTTGTTGATTTTAGAAGCCCCCTTTCGTTAGAAAACTGTCAACCAGATTTTTTGCAGCGCAAAGTTATTAGTCCTGTACAGCTTGTAAGTCTGCTTTAAATAAATTTTAAAAAATATATTCGTATAACATAAATATCCAATAACATGTTCTGAAAGTTTAAAAAATATTCTTTACGTAGTTTGCTTTTAATAAATTTCCAAAGATACCTTTACTTTTCGGGCCATTACAGCGGTGTCCCCCCTGAAAGGCCCTAAGCACTTAAAAGATTTTCTTAGGCATTTCCGATAATTTGACTAAATAGTGTTTCCAACAAAAGTTAGATTATAAAATTCAGAAAATTTCTATGGTGCCCCCCTTTCTCCTGATGTCTTAAGCAGGTGCTTATTTTGCTTACTGGTTAATCCAGCACTGTCTCTTATAATTAATTTGGTAAACATTTGGTGAAACAGGAGAGTAGCTCTATTCTTGCGTCCATCGCACATAATAAAAATATAGAAAAAATCAATTTATCAATCAAATTATCCGTGTCACTTATTATTAGTATTACTTCTTGAAGATAAGAATTTTAAATCAGGGTAAAATCAGAAACTGCAGTACAGGCTTATTCTGACTGGTGCATGAATGAAAATTTTGAGTAAATGCGCCCTGAATCTGACAAGCAGAAAATGGAATCAATTATTAAAGAAACGCGAAAAGATCGAATCATGGGTCTAAGAATCATCAATACACGAAATAAATAAAAGCTTCTTGCCATGTAATAACAATAGAAAGTGATTATTGCGTTCCGAATGGTGGTACATATATCGAGTGCACACGTTCGTTTTCGACTTTCCTCCTCGCAGTATTTTATCGCTTCCACCCACCGCAGTGCATACACCATGATAATGCGCGCGAAACGAAAACATTGCATCAGAATCGAAAAGCAACGCAATAATCGGGTGTTTCTTGGCAATGATCTGCGGCGCAACGAGTCAACAAACTCATTGACTTTTCTTAAGCCCAACCACGCGGTCCGACGGGAGTGAGTCACCGCGAGATTACTCGCTTGATCTCGTCACCCTTCCTTCTCCCCTCGCCAAATCGCTATTCGCAAAATATATACATGTATGCGCGCTGCCACAGCTCGAGGTGCCAAGTTCCTCTGCGTCGTTTTCACACTTTCGTGGAACCTTTGGAGGATTTTTTGGTCAGCAAATTTTTGGGAAAATGAAAGACCGAAGGTGAACACTGACCCTCTGTACTGCGAATATACTTCTTAGGCACATCGAAATGTAAAGCGGTACACTGATGTAATTAAACTTTGAGAAAGTGGAAGAATTCGTGACTTGTAGGAATTAAATGAATTATTTATTTTGAAATCATTATACTATATTTTCAGTACAGCGTTGAGCGAAAAATCTCGGGTCGATTGACGAGCGAATTAGTTGGAGTGCAAAGACTTAAGAATATAATGTAATGCAAGAACTTTTGTAATTTTGTACAGAGACACTCTTCCAGGATCGGTTCTACTCACCAAAATAATAAAAACGTTGGTATAAGCATAAGGTAAATGGTCCAGTACTTAAACAAGGCCCAATAATTAAAAATTGGGAAGAAATTTTATTGATAATAACAGCTTTACTAATTTGCAACGTTTAAACTGTTCGAAATATAATTGCAAAATGTATTAGCTTTATATAGATAAATTATAAGCTTACATAACTGAATAGTTATATCATGCAAAAATATTATTGTACGGTGAAGCTTCAACAGTTTCAATCCTGCTTCTTACTTAATGGGCTCAAGCAAGCGAGAGAATATTTTTGTTAAGGTTGTAATTAATTATTATTTTATAATTTCTAGATAGCACAGTTATTTTGGATTTATTATATATTGAAGAATTGAAAATTAATTGGAACTCTTAATAATTTTTTCTTTTTAATATTGAAATTGTTGCGTTTATCCACTAGTACATAATAACATGACACGGACTAGTTATCAAACGCGTGTTTAATGGTTATTTAAACACTGGAACAGACGTCAGTGTTCAGTTTTAAAATTATTATTAATTATTATATTCAAGTTTTAAAATTATTAACATTTATTGTACCAAAGTAAGTATTTTCTTGTATCCTATATATTTACGTTAATAATAACTAGACAAAAATATAATATTGTTTAAGAATTATTAGGATAATTAATCTTAAACTCGTCATAATATTAACATAACCTAAAAATTTATAATATACTTTTAATCATTTTTTCATGTCGAAGATTTAACACAAATTTATTATAAATAAAATGTTTTTATTACCCCAAAATATTACCATATTGATTTATTTTCATTAACTGATAGAAATAGTTAAATTAAATATATATTCAATAATTCGGACACTGATAACTAATGACTGGGACACGCTATGAATTTCATTTAATTAATAGGCCATATGAATAGTTTCACGTTTTAATTAATTTAAAACTTTTCCTTTAACAAATGTAGATTCTTGTTTCGTTATCTGAAAGTAGAAATTTCACGCTTTCGAATAATTATATTTAGTTATAATTTTATACTATTTAAATATAAAAGAAATTGCAATTATCTCAACTGCTTCCTTAACTATTTCACCACTGGACCATTTACCTTATATCCAATAATGCTTAGTTTTGGAGTTATATGCATTTTTATATTTAAAAAAACAAAGGCGAAATGATAATCAATACATAATATCGATCCGCGGAAATACAGCTGGACATCGTTGGATGCCACTTTAATAAGCATTCGAGCCCCGTGTGTTACGGAATATAAAAATAATAATTTATATATAACTACAAAACTAAACATTATTGGACGTATGACTATACCTTTCTTTTTTATTATTGTTATGAGTAGAACTGATCCTGAAAAAATATCCCACTTTTTTAGAAACACCCTGTATAGGCTATGGTCTTCTATTGCTTAAGGGTATAAGATGATAATACAACCACTCACCCTCTGGTTAATCAGCAAGAATTATTTCAACGTACCTGCAACAGGAAAGTAGAATGTGATTAGAATCAAATGAGGCATCTAATTCTTTAAAAGCCCTCATGTGACATGAGAATTATAAGCTATTAGTATATCAGACACATCAGTGATGTCTGGCACACTTCTTTGAGTTAGTCATAAATGAGATGCCGTAATTTTTACGAGCGATAGAATTATAGGAATGAATTTACGAGAAAGACGAATTAATTAATTGTGAGATCTGAATCATTACGGTTTTCCAGAAAATGTTAAGATCTTATTGTTTCTTTAATTCAACTATACTAAAACTGCATTCCCACATTTTATTTCTTTTCTGCTATTTTATACATCTATAATGTCATCAAGTTAAATTCACGCTGAATTCAAAATATATTTTCCTTATCATAATATTACTGTAACAAATTGCTTTCTTTCTCTACCTAAAGATCTCAGTGGTTACTCTAATATTGTAGACTTAAAAAAAAAAATTACGACGGGTGCAAGAAACATTTTAGATAAAATAATTGTACTATAAATGATATTTTAATTACATATTACAATTACAATTTCTTATCCTACTCGTGAAAACATTAAAACTGCCGCGAGATCCTATTTCATTAATTCACGTCTAATTATTAATTCCACGGGGAGAAGAGGCATATTAATATTTACTTATCGTTCCTGTGTATCTTTCGTCCTTGGGAATATTAATGACATTCGCCACGACCAATTCGGACACGTGTCACACGATGTCCAAGGACCTCGTGGACGATACTTTTCGTTGATGATTCATGCCTCGATAATAAAAAATGTCAAGACGCGAGATTCGACGCGATTACGCTGACAAGTACGACGGGTGTGAAAAATTTCATTCCATGCGCCTATTTTCTGCTTTGGAGTTAGAATATTCTACTTGGTTATACAGAGTTGTGGAATAGGATATTCTATTTTGATATTTAGAGTTTTGGAATAGAATATTCTATTTCGATATTTAGAGTTTTGGAATAGAATATTCTATTTGGAAAGTTAGAATTTCTGAATAGAATAGAATATTCTATTTGTATACTTAGAGTTATTAAATAGAATATTTCATTCGAATGTTTAGAATTATAGAGTAGGACATTTCATTTAGATATTTATAGTTTTTCAATAAGATATTCCATTCGAATATTTAGAATTATAGAGTAGCTTATTGCATTTGGACATTCAGAGTTTTGTTTCACACATGAACGTATCAATATACCTGCAACAACATCTAAGAAATCCTTCCTGTCTAAATACTTGCTTTACAGACAAAAATTCAACCACACTTCAATGCATCATACTCAACTGTAATTAAAAAACCGAACATTTCATCCAGACATCCAAATGTCTGCACGTGTGTTCCATCTGATCGTCGCCATTCGGTTTAATTGAAACGACAATCAATATTTCTATGTAACTCCGCTTCGAGGAGCCAATTACGTGTTCCATCGGAGTAGGATTAATAACCGAGGAGGCGAAAAGAACGATATACCGCGTTGCTATCGCCAAGAGCAAGCGATAAAAGATACAATAAAGTGGCCGTAACATCGACGAGATTACTTGGCCACATAAAATCGCGAAAAGTCGTAAGAGTGATCACGTAACGAGCCAGGAACGCGAGAGAACTCGGACTGATGGCGCAGAATCGGGACAAACGTAGAAAACCATTAACATTTTACAACGGTTGATGAACCAAGGAATCCATTACGCGATGCACGACTTTAATAAAAGCTGCGTAATGCGATTCATGCATTCGCGGGAATCACGATGGTCTTGAGCGTTATTTACAATGGAGTGTCAGCGTCACAAGTTTGTGGGATTAAATGTGCTTTCCCTGGTGGACATTTCCCAATAAAGTTCCGTCGTGGTTTACCATAAAGATTCTATTTAAACGAGCTAAGACAATGATAGGTGGATAACCTAGTCTCAGAGGTGAAATGGAATAAAAAGATTGAAAGGATTACAGAAATTATGGGTGGTCTCCTTATTCATGCATCATTAGATGTATGAATAGCTTAGAAGTAAGGAGAATTTATGGCTTTTAAAGCGAAGATAGTGAACTTGTCAAAACTATCAACTTTCAAATTTAATCCATTAGGCAGTAGAACTATTTCCTGATAATCTATACTGCCGCTTCTGGTGTCTTGTTTTTTCCTTTTCTTAAGGCATACGTATAATTTTTTTCCATATCAGAAAGCTGGAGATCCCGTAATGGGATATTTATACAGATGGTGATTGATATGCAAGATACACGTGCTGAGATTTACTTAGCTTCTATCTAAACCTGATGCAAACTACAGAATGTACGAATTTTGCAATAAATGTTACGTTTTGCAGAAAAAGAAATTTAAAAAATCTACATGGTAGATTGTGAAACTAACATACAAAATATTGAAGTTGTATTTTTTTGAATTAACACATTCTCAAATCTATGTTTTAAAAGAAAATTTATGAAAATCATTTGCAAATAATACAAGATGCTATAAAATAACAGTATAAATGAGAATGGAACGTGAAAATTTAATTTCAATTTTAATATAAATATTTTGTCCATAGGAATGGTAAAAAATATTTGCATGTCTTTATTTACAAAAATTCATACGTAGATAAGTATTTGTTTTTTCGAGCCTAAGACGTACTGGCAACCAGGTTTAACTTGCGAAAATACGTAGTAGGTACTAGATATGTCACCAATCGCGAATGTTTAATAACTACTATTAGCAGCGAATATTGCATACCTATTAGGGGTCGTCCTTAAATTACGTAAGGCTGTTGGGGAGGGGGCTCGCAAATTTCTTACGTATTCTTATAAAGATAGGAGAGGGAGTCCGGTAGCATCTTACGTAATATTTTTTTAACCTAATTTTCAATATGAGTGGCCTAAAAAACGATGTTTCATCGCACATACGAAACCGAGTTAAATGAATTATGTAAATCTTTAAAAGAATTTTAGTAACCGAAAAAATGCAATGTAAAAAATATTACGTAAGGAGGAAGGGGGGTTGGAATATAGAATATTGCAAATTCTTATACCGAAGGAGGGAGGAGGTAAGAAATCGCCAAAATTACCTTTACGTAATTTAAAGAGGCCCTTTAATAATGCAATACTATCGACATTATTTCCATTTACTGCATCGACCAGTCGTGACAGTTTAATAAACATCATAGAAACAGCAACGGAGTGAGAGTTAATTGGCTGTCGAATAAATTTGGTCATATTAAATGAACACAGCGCGTAAGAATAATTTATACGAATTTCATTTAGCCACGAGATAATCCGCTAGTATAAAACGGGATTTAATCGTGTCAAGTGCAACGCTCGTGGCTATAAAAAGTGAACGTTTAACAATATTTCAAAAATCTGCCTGCAACATTGCAATATTTAATCCCAGTATAAGTAGCATTATATCTTGCCTTGCGTTTAATGCCATTTTTAGCGAACGCAAAGGATTTAAATGCAGTGTGCATGGGTTTTATTCAGCGTGCAACTAATGCCAATAAAGGGATAGGATATATTGTCTTTTCTGCAAACTGTGTACTTCAACAACATGAAACGACTAATTTTTTTTAATCAGTATGTATGATAGTAGAATTTCTTTCTAAATGATAATAAAAATTTCCTTTATCTTGGAGTGTTGAATGGTGTGAAATTTACATTACAATTTCTCCTTAGTACCCTATTGTTATTTTTATCTAAATAGTACACTATATGCTGCATTAGTATAGACAAATAATTATACTTCATCTTAAATCGTATTTAAACTGTAATTAATTTTAATTTACTTCAATTCTAATTGTACTTTATCCAAATTTACCAATTCTTCGGTATTACCCTTCGCATTAAACACCTTCGTCTTAAAAAACTGGAACATTCTATTGGCTGTGAAAACTGAAGTCTCGCAACTAAAAATCGTTTCTAACTCCAACTCTAACCACTCGAGAACTAAAAGAAATTCGTCAAAATTCAGACTTCTAAAAACCGCTATTCCGCATAGAAATGCCAAACGAGATGCCTTTGAAGCCGCCGCATTTCGTCACGAGGATCAACTTTCTACTCGGTTCAAGCACCTGAAACTCGTACGTTCTTCTACGAATTCATCATCGGCAAAGAACTGCCAAAAAGGACAGAAAGAGAAACCGATAAGGATGGAGGGGGTTATCGAGCAGAAAATTAACGGATTTTTAATTACTGCTTCCAAAAGCGACATGTCTATTCCACGACTGATCGACCCTCGTCCGTTTGAAAGCCGGGGCGGAGAGGAAAGAAAAGAAAGTTTCGCCGGTTTGGTCGATAGACGTGGCGTGAAGCTGCCATGTCACGTAACCAATCAGCGTTATTTAGTACGCGGAACAAAGGAAATTATGGTAACGTGGTCAAAGGGAATGCAGTAACAAGTTTCTTGCACAGTTTTTTTCGCGTTATTTTTCTTTCCCGCCACGTGGGCCATCGGTGGCCACGCAGCAGAACGTACTACATATTAGGTCAGTGCAAAAGTTCGTTTGTTAGGTGTAAGGAAATGACTTAGTTTATCACATTTCACTGCATATAAAATTGCCGATCGCGGATAGCGTAAAAGTTCCTTTGTTTATGGTGGCGATACAGTAACGATTACTAAGCTCGCTCACGACTCGAGAAAAGTCGCAGAAAGTCCCACAAAGAAAATAAACAGAATAGTTGTAACCAAGAAATACTTTCATTCAAACTTCCCCACGCGAAACGGCAATTTCATATGCACCAACCAAACTTTTACCAGAAAAGGGACAAAAGGTCATAGATAGCCGAGGAAAGCATTTTGATTAAAAAAATGTGTAATATATTTTTACTTTTAATAAAGACTGGTTCAATAAAAAGAAACGAATTTTTGCAGCGACTTAATATAAACGAATACTTATATTGTTTCAATATTGAAATCATTAAAATATGATTGTGAATTTTATTGTATCATACCATCTTGTGCATGATTTCGGTGCAAACTTTCATTCGAAGTTGAAAGGTATTCTCAATTCAGTGTTGCAATGAAAGAACCGAAAAAGCTGAAGTTATGCAGAATATAATACAAGTAGGTACTATTTTTCTATAACTGAATATCGCAATCTATTTTTCTCAGCACTTTTTGTGTTCTACCAAGAATTTAAACTTCCACTGTAGGACGGTACGTGTTAATAATTAAAATCGCTAATGAAAAGTTTGTTATGGGCCACCCATGGCCCATGGGGAATGGAATAAGTTAAATTTTGACGCTGGTGGACGCTTAGTGGTACAAGTTGTGGTTCTTTCGATGGGAAACCGAGTTCCAAAATATATTTTAAAATATTCGATGTCTCTATTTAGAGATCTTTATATCAATGACTTCTCTGGTGCGCATCTTTATTGTGGATGGAGGAATATAGGTGGTTGTAGTTACTGTGAGGAGCTATAGCTCTTTTCTATTGTAAAGGGAGAGAAAGTCGTAGAGGGACACGTTGCAATCTTCAGTGAATTCTATCTTTGGATGATCAGTGTTCCTTAGCTCCTTGATGGAGATATTGGTTTCCACTTTCTTGGCTAAAAGTGACCTGCTTTTCCTTTTGGGTAAAATCGTTTGTACAATATACGGTAGTAAGTTTCTTTAGTTTCAGTGCTTTATATCACATTTTTATCATAATACACACTATCGATTAAAATTTAATAATGTTAATCACGAAAGTCTACGTATACCTCGTCAGATTTGAAATATTATAAAAAGTATTGAAATTTTGAAAAATAATAGACGAAATTGTATACAAAAAGAATAATAACGGTAATAGTGTTCGAAAAGTCTGTGAAAAAAAAAGTTATTGTTTCTTCTAATTGTAAGAGAAAAGAGTGATTAGAAATACCAAAGTCAATAGCGTGTGAAATTGCCATTGTTTATTCATCGTTGTGTGCATTAGAATGTATGAAGACACTAAAGCCATCCACCTGCTATCATGGGACACCATATACATTGCTTATTTTAACGACTGGAATAAATAAATCTGTAGAAGGAAGAGTAATGAGCGCTGCTGGTCCGTTAAGGGGTTGCATACACTGCATAGGTTGCATTGCTGCACCTACAAGATGCACCTGCATTTTCTTCTACTAAATAGAACCATGCACAGTATGTTCCTCCTTTTTTTTATTTTAGCTTGGTTTTAGCTAGCTCACTGGTTCATTTTCCGGGCAAAAAATCTTTCAGTGTACTGGTATTTATAACTGAAAAATTCTTGTAAAAAACACTGTAGCGCCAAAAATCAAATTCTATACACTGTCTGATAAATGTTTTTTAATGTTGGCACTTACAGTGTTTTCTACAAGAACTCTCTAGTTTTGAGTTGCCTTAAAATTACTGCTTGGCCTACTACCCGAATATCTTAGAAATGCTTCGCCATATATTTCTTTCACCCCTGCAGCTAAATAGTTCACGTGCCTTAACACGAGTCTGTCTACTAGTTACAGTGCAAACTAAACTTCTGTCTGTGTTTACGCCATTCGTCTGGCACGCGCGTGCCTTCGCATATCGAAATGAATTTAAAACATTGACCAGTGGTTTTCGAGTACCGAACATGACCACTGGCAATCGCGAAGGACTTTTAAGATCCCTCAAACAACGTGGAATATGTAGTCTAAGAAACGATACAAAGAGATGCAGCATCGTTTAAGTCTGAGACTACTGCTGAAGTAAACAGGTGTGTACTGTTAAAAACGGTCCGGGCAAGTATAAGAAAAATGTTATGCTTCACCCTGAGGTGCCTACGGGATATTAGGGTGACACTTCAATGCCCACACTTCAGTGTCGATTCTTCACAGCCGACTCTCTTCACTATCCACACTTCACGGCTCAAGACTTCACAGCTCACCCTTGCCACATTAAAGTATATAATTCACACATCACAGTCCACAATTCACACATCGCACTTCACAGTCTGCAATTCAAATACCCCAGTTTATACTTTACAATTTCAACTTCATGCTTTATAAGTCACACAACACAATACTTCGTAGCTTATAATTCAGACATCACACTCCACAGTTCAGTCTTTACACTTCACACCAGACACCATACACTATTCTTACCCTCTAATTATCAATCGTCATCACTGAACTCTGTACTTGTACCGCAACGTTGGTCTTGATCTACATCGCGACAAGAAACGCTGGAGATAGCGACGAGCCTTTATCAGATATAATGAAAATACTGGAAACCTCGCTGTATTTAACGTTAACTCTAACTTCCAGCAACGTTGCGCTGGTATTCTATTCCGAATCGATAATGTTTGCACGCGACACGAAAATGGTGTGAAGGCCCGAAGCTCCCCAACCGTGTGACAAAAATTTACATTGGATGTTTGCTCCATCCTGCACCTGGCCTATGGCTTCACCACACCCCGCCAAATAGTCATATCTCGTTGACTACACAGAACCATTTCCTTTCTACCGCCATCAACCCCTCATCGTATTATTCTCCTCGTAAAGATCCAAAGACGGCGAACGATACTAAAACGCGTGGTCGAATCGGTCTGCACAGGAAGGGAGGGGCAAGAAGAATACGCGTAAATAGTAGTAGGCCAGTCGACATTAAATTTGCATTTATATTGTGCCCCGTAATTTATGACACTGACTTATCTCGTGCAGTGGATGTACGTGCTCGTAATTGTTTTCCCCGCGTGCGCGCATACGCACGAAGAGCTGGCCTCGTGGATCGCGTAATCGCTCAAACCGCGCGGCAAAAGCGAGAAAATCGACTGGAACCACTAAAGAGATCCACGGGGGTGGAGGACAAAAGAAAAGTTCAGTGCGGAGGGACGACATGCAAAAACGATGAACAAAGGTGGCACGACTGAGACGCAGCAGAATGGAGGAATAAAGGCAGGGAGAAGCACAGAGGGAAAAGAGGCAGGTGCAATAATAAAACTCCTCGAGCGCGGAGTGGTCTGTCCTGCGAGTTGTCGCGAATTATAAAGGGTAGTGATACAAGATGCGCCATTCTGGCTTAGGAAAGATGGTAAACTCGTTTATGGACATTTTACTGATGAGATGCTTCCACGATGTTGCATAGAAGACCAGGAAATGCGCATTATTGGGGAAAATGATACGAAAGTAATATGTGTACTAAATGGCTTTTGTAAGTGATAATAAATGAGCTGAAACTTTCATGATGACTTGTTTCAATGTTTCCTTAAGGGGGTATTCTCGTCTAACAGCCCCAAAAGTAACTGATATTTAAGAATTTGTTTGGGAAAAACTGTTGGTCATATTAGATTAAACTCTTTTGGGATATAAGGAGGCATCTTTAAACTTGTAGAAAATATTTTTTTATGTCGATGCTTCTTAATATTTAGTAATTATTGTGGAATCTTGTTCACCTATTCGACGATATAACTCCTGTTGGCGGGATGTGTAGCACCTATCACAGTCATCCGATTGCAAAAAAAAAAGAATAGATGTTTCTTAAAGTTAAATAGTTTACGCTGAGATTAGTCCATTTTACAGAAAAAAGAAATGAAAAATTGAAAGAGTTTGAAAGAAAAAGTAAGTTTTCTGTAGACAAATTTTTCATATTATTCTTCATATCGACGAAAAAAGTATTATAAATAAAAACTAAGTTATTTAACTTAGTTAAGTTATGTAAGTTATTTAACTTTAAGAAATTTTCTTCTTCTTTTTGCAAATCAGATGACTGTGACAGGTGCTACACCTGACGCCAACATCACCGAAGAGGTTAACACGATTCGACAATAATTAATAAATAATAAGAAGGATCGACATAGAAAAAAATTCTACAAGTTTAAAGATCCCTCCCTATATTCCATAAGAGTTTAATGCAATATTAACAATACTTTTTTTTTTCTAAAAAAAAAAAGGTCATACATTTTGGGGGCTGTTACGCGAGAATATCCCCTGGGGGGAGGGGCGAGATCCTCTATCCTTTTTAGGGACGGCGAACAAAAAGCTACACGGTTTTTGCCCATGAGCATTATTTCTGCGTATTTATTAACATTTCAAGAAGTTGTAAAAAAATCACCCATATGTAATAATAATTAATGGACACATGGGTTTTTCTCAAAACGATTTTCATGACAGCGCGCACGATATCTCAAACTTCTAGTAGGCCAATCTGGTTCAAATCTTTTTCATATAGCTTCAGAAAACATATAATTCTAGTCGGTAGCAGAATCGGGTCAAACAAGTTTTTCTTTCACATGTTTAAGGCCGTTTAAATGAGTTTAAAATCAAAGTCTCGCAATTTTGTGAATTTTTATTATTTTTTTTTATAAGTCTAGGAGCCATAACCACACTCTTGCAGATTAAGAACCTTTTGGTTTTTTGTTTTAGATCAGCGGAACAGTCGGAATCGTGCTCACCACGAAGCAACTTTTTTTTTGCATTCGCTTTACGATATGACCTTCATCTGCACTAATTATTATTACATAGATGATGAAAACAATTAACTCTGGATCGAATTACTGCTGGATGAATTTTATGAGAGTAGAATGGATTGATGTAAATTTTTCTTGCATTAAGAGGTATTTTATGTTTAAAATATTTCTCATACAAATTTGATATAAGCTATGGTGGTGATTTCACGTAGCAGATATGCTTGCCAGTGTTGTGTTAAATAATAATTACACCTTTCTAGGTACGATCCACGTGTGCTAACACTTGGCACGTTGCAATTGACATTTGTTGCCATGTAATTTTATGCGATAATCAACCCCCTTTTTGTAGCATTGTATCTATACATATACGTTGTCAGAAGGTCAAGGTAGTTGGAGATATATTACAAGACCAACAGATAAAAGGAAACTTGATATCAACATGCAATGGTTTCGTAGACATTTATACATGTATCTTCAATAACACCCATGTATAATAATTTAAAAATAAATTAGTAAACCTATTAATACCTCTTGATCAACCTACTTTTACGTATTTAGAAATTGTACTTCGAGTTTACCTTCATGCCTGTCTACTGTGTCCATTGATTTGCATAAGAAGCATTTATTCAATAATCAATTATCAGAATTAAACAAGACGTACATCCTTAACAAAAACCCTAGTAGCACAAGATATTGAGTGCACATACATCCAATATTAAAAAGAGATTCAATCTCATTTTGATATGTAAATATACATAATATTTATTCTAGATTAAGAAGCAAGAATTTTTCCGAATATACGGGAAATATTCATTTTATATTAGGGAAAAAATATTTTTTTCCGAATATTTACTTTACATTTTCTAGATATTAATTTTATATTTCCTGAATATTTATTTCACATTTCCTGGATGTTTACTATATATTTTCTAAATATTTCTTTCATATTCTATGAATATTTAGTTTATATTTTCTAAACATTCATTTCACATTTTCTGTATGTGTATATAATATTTGGATTCATCATTTTTTCCATATTAAAAAGTATGGCTAAAAAATATTTCTTTAATATTTGAAAAAACATATATTTAAACAATATTTTATGCTCCTGAGGAACACTATACGTTGAAAATTTGGAATTTCGAAATGCAAAAATGCTTTTGTAAGCCATTGCGCAACGAGGATTAAGGAAAAAAGTTAATATATCCAGATGTTAACTAAATGGAAGAGCTATTTACATTTGTTTACCGAAAATGGTTTATCCAGTCTGGCTTGGTGTATCTAACGCAGCACGTGAAACCGTGAAAATGAGGCTTCACGAGGAGGAAATGATGAACGACACGCGAAAGTATCGTACGCGCGACTCCCATGAATTACTTCCGGGTTCCTATCGACTAATTAGGTTAACGACTCGCCAAATGCGACCAAACGATAACAGTACAGGGTCGTCGTCAACACGAAAAGTGAATCAGCTGATTTGAAAAATTCCATTACGTAATTCACACCTGACTGACATGCAATGTGTGATGCACAGTAGCACACACTTAATATCATTCATTATTTTTAAATTTTCGTGTCTGTATATGCAATGTAATATACAGATACGATGACTTTGCAATCAATATAGGAATATTCTACTTGTACTGTTTGTAGTGCGGTGCAAAATTTTACAAAATGCCATTGAGAGATTAATATTGATATGTAACGATATGTAGGAAAAGTAACTTGCAGTCAAAATGATCAATTTATAAAACTGGAAGCTTGCGGAATTCTTGAACAAAACATCTACAATCAATTGCTTTCTTCGAAAGCGATAAATCATAATAACAGAACACGTACTGATGCTTCTTCGTCGTAATCGATAAAACTTCTTAAGGCAGGATTAGAAGAATCATATGAACAGAAATCATAGTACATCTAGAATCCTTTAAAAAAAATTGAATAAGAAAAATTGAAATTTAAATACCATATAAAGAATAAAAAGAAAAATCTAAAATACTACAAAAGAAAATAGATTCGCACAAGATCCAATTTTTTTAAATAACTATAGATGAACAATTTCTTCATTTAGAAACATTATGTTTCTGCTATTGCTCCAGAAAAATTTACACGTTTACATTATCTTGTACAATAATAAAAATAAAATGCTCCTACATTGATTCCACCGGTGTCGAACTTATATATAAGGTATTTTATAAAAATCAACCTGTAAGCAAGATGGCTAAACGATCTCGAAGCGTGAGGGACTGCAGGTCGTCGTACCAATCGTAATTCACCTTTATCGGGAACATTATCGATCAGAGGCCTTTCTTGCGGGCCGCGGCTCGTTCCATCGATATTTACGCCGCCGATACTTTAATGATTCATACCAGTTATGTGATCGACATGCTCGATAAATGCCGTACACGGAGACTGACGCATGCAGGTAAAATGTAACCCCGATAATTCGGTTCGAATCCGATGAAATTCTGTGGGATCAATGGACATGAGCTTCGAGCATGAAAATTGATTTCCTTTATAATTCCAATCTTTAGAACTAAGGATTTTAATAACTAAACATATGTAGAATACCCAAATGAGATTTCAGATTACTATGAAGTGTTGAATGTTAAAGTTTAAACCTTCAGGTGGGGCCATTTTATTTAATTTGACGTGTTTTTTATTTATATTCCAGATGAAAAGAGTTTATTCTTACTATTATTATTTGTTGTATCTTCATTTTCGTTTTCGAAGGCTTTTTATGAACATGATAAATCTCAATGAAAATCGAAAACTGAGGAGCAAGGTTGCTTCTTTGAAACTGCTGGGTAACAGTTATAACAGGTGTTAAGGCTCCCAATTTTTTTATTTCAGGTAGGTATATGTTAGTCATGTTTTCACTTTTCAATAGAAGAGACTCACAAAATTATTTTCCATAAAGATGAATAAGTATACTCTTCAAGAACGCAGGGTAATTGTGTCGATGTTTTTACGTAATAATTCGTAATCTCCCGTTTTGGGGATTTGTTATGCCGAGCCAGATTCCCCGATTTTAACTACCCTAGACTTCTGTCTTTTGATTTACGTGAATAACCCACATACTTTACAACAATTAATAGACAATATTCAACACGAAATCGAAAATCTAACCCCACGAATTCCTCGCAATACCATGGGAAATGGAATAAAAAGAACCCAAGTTTGCATCAATTCGAATGACGTTTATTTATTCGATATTATCTTTGGAATTTATAAGTCCTAATAAATTGTACCACAAAAAACTAATTAATAGTTACTTAGTAAAGTTACTTAATTACTTAGTAAACTAAGTAATTTCATTTGAAACCAAAGTTATAGACTAAGAAAATCGGACGATGAATTTTGCGCCACCTGTTAGATCAGATCGAAATTTGTTTTATAATTTCTGAATGATAAAATTCTAGTCTACTTTTACCAATCCATTTAGCTAAATATGAATTCGTATTACTCGAAATCTCAGCGAAGAATTATCAACAGCTTCGCCACCAAAATTCTATCACGTAAAAAGCTACCTGCCTCACTGTTCACGTTTGCATTCGTTAAACAATTAACCAGAGAGTGTTCCAAACACCACACGTCTAATTTAAACCATCACAGCAAAACAATTAACCTACACAGTAAAAAAAAAAACTATAAAACAGCCCCAAAATTGTACAAAGCCTAATTCATCCAATTTCTCAATAAGAAAAACCTCCTAAACCTATCTTTTTACATCAAGTGCTGAACCCTAATTCACAAAACACATTCACATTACAATGGCAATAACCGCAATACAAAATCAATGGAAGAAAAAGAAATAAAAAAAATACACGCCTGTTAATTCGAGGGTTGCGTTAAAGGTGCGCGACAATAGGTGCCTTTAACAATTAGAAAGGATTCCACGAGCGTAAGTATTACTGCCACTAGCAATAAGTTCGGTTGTCTTAACGGGTGCTAAACCCACAACGCTTCCTTAATTATGATCGATGACGATCCTCGACGTGTCTGAGGCACAGATATGCGAGCCGTGTCTCATTCGGGAAAAGCGTTGATGAATGGAAAATTCATCCCGCGTTACGACACCGTGACGATGACAAATGAACGATTTTGTCAGGCTCTTTCGCATGCTTTAGCAGATACAAGAGACCACCGACGCTGCAGATGCGAGATAAACTTTTTCCTTAGACGAGGCATGTGCGTTTCGTAACGCGTCATTCCTCTTTGTGGAGAAGACGCTGGAGATATACATTGTTTACATTGATACCTGTTGAGTAATACTGCAAATTGTTGCAGGATTTCTGTCGACACGCGTTGCCCGAAGTAATTAGGAAGTTTCGTATTTGGAGAATGAAGGAAACGCCAAAGATGGAAGGAATGTTTTTCCAGGCGCGTTTGGTAGGGCATCCTGAACCAAAAAGTGTATTTATGTAATGGGCCTATTTGGGTTCGTTACCGAAATAAAGATTGAAATCATACTTGCTAAGTGTCGACGAAGATCTAGGGCACTCAGGAAGTTCAGTTTGCTCCCACTATTCAACTAGTCTACTTCTATTCCCTCGTACACAATTTTTGCAATAATGGCCACAAAGAAGCTACAGGTGATTATCATCTACTATGTATATTTGAAGCGTAGACTTTCTCGTCGCTCCAGGTTTCACAAAATACAAAAGATTTCAAAGAATATTTCCTTTTCACCGTCGACTATGAAGGAATACATTTATTTACAAGCATACCGAGCAATAGTGACATTCATAGATGAAGTTGAAAGGAATCTGAGCGTGCTTGTGTTATCAGATTCTACTTGGACACAGATTCCCTCGTACCTCTTCTTTCTGGATGAAGACCAGTTCGCTCGCAATAATATTTAATAATTGTCACAATTTTTACTAATAGCCAAATGAAGATTCATATAAAACAATTTCTACTTAATTTGTAATCCACAATATTAGAAATTATAAGAAACGTCATATCACTAATCCACGTTTATCTCGAGAAGAAATGGATGATTTTTTATAATGCATATTATCTTCATTCAAAATGATGTGACAAACGTATTGAAAATTGAAGGTCATGCTATATGTTACTTTATAAAATTTACCAATTTCGGTGAAATTAAATAGGTGAAATTTTGGAAATAAGCAAAGTTTGTTCCGCGCAAGTAGTTTCCAGAATAGGTATTGGTCACCACTGAATAAATGATCCTCTTATTTCATTTGAATGGCGTCTAACAAGCAACGAAGGGTTTTCACTTTTCGCGTACACACGCGCCAAGGGAAACGCGTGTCCCGCATTTGTTTACACGGCTCCAGGTTCCTTTTATCGACAGCTAGACTATCCGCTTTCACAAATGTGCAGTAACTTTCCACAAATAGAACACTTGACCGACAGGTTGACAGCTCCGCCGAAGCGAGAAATCCAGTCGATTCCACAATGACCGCTTCGATTTCTTTTAATTGATACTAAATTTGCATTACCCGCGATTTGGGCTCCTCAGCGTCGACTTTGTCATTGGATAAAATTGTAAAATGCAGTGAACAAGTTGTTAACGACAGATAGTAGGGAGGATATAAAAGATGTGAAAAATGTCTTTTCATTTAGTAGTTTTAGAAATATTAGTCCAAATAGATAATTCACTCCCAACTTTGGGGGATATCTCCACCGTCTAGATTTTTATTTCTCATGGCACTGGCAGATTAAAAAATATGTGTGAAATATTTTCATAAGAAATTAAATAATTATTTTTTCATCCATTAGTTTTCGAGATATTCAGCTAAATATATATTTCACTCCCAACTTTGAGGGATATCTCCACCCTCTAGATATGACACTGGCAGATTAAAAAATATGTGCGAAATATTTTCATATGAAATTAAATAATTACTTTTTCATCTATTAGTTTCCGAGATATTCAGCTGAATTTATATATCATTCCGAATTTGGAGGGATATTTTCACCCTCTAGATATGGCGCTGGCAGATAATAAAAAATACGCGTGAAATCCTTTTTTAGAAATTACTCAATACCCAAGTTTCATCAAAATGATTATCACTTCAAGAGTTTCGGTTCTAACTGGCAATGAGATTAATATGCAACACGTGGAATCTTTATGATCATTCTGTATTCTTTCAAATATAAATATTTAATAAGTAGTTAAAAGTTGATTTGATCTGACTAAATAATGGAGTACAAAATGAAGCACGTAGTTATTATGGCGCTACCACATTTATCTATAATAATCTACTTTCTCAGCCATTTTCAGAACGAGATAAGTTCTTCTCAGCTGAAATACGTTAATACACTTGCTGCATTAAGTTCGAGCACAAGTAAATGGGATTAACGTTAGATATTTTTAATGATGCAGCTGACTGCGCTCATTTCTATATGCATTATCGATATGTTATCAACAAATCGATGGTTATCGGGGGATAATGGTTAGTAGGATCTCCAGTTTGTAGCAGACCTCGAGGACCATAAACGAGTCGGACACTCGAGTTTATTACTACAATAAAATAACAGATACGCAGAAGAAAGTGCAACGTGACACAGCGTATAATGAGCTGGGAGACTGTCGTCAGGTCTTATTGCGAAGTCAATCGTGAGCGAAGTCACGTTTTCGTGGAGTAAAAACGCAAATTCGTACGCGATTTTAGTGTCAATTAAGAGATGAGCTGGTTTCTAAGTGAACTCGTGAATTTAAATGTCCTCCAAAGTAATAAATATTAAAGGAAACTAATCAATAATTTCCGTAATAGCAATTCTACTACATAAGTCACTATAAATTATTATAATTATTCAACTATCAAAAGAGATTTAAATACAGAGAAAGTAACGAATATCTAATTTAATCGTTTTACTTCATTTCATTTCTATACATTTATTTCCCCACGTTACTCCATTTTTATAATCGGGGTAAGTGCGGGGTACATACGGAGAACATGCGTTATATTAATTTATCCTGCTCGTGTGTTGTGCTGATAAGAGCGACTACACTTCCATTAGTCGAACCTACATCAGTGTGTTTCGAAACTCGAAAGTCTTGTTAGTTAAGTGCTGAAGAGAATACTTTTTATTTCTCAGTCAAGAATAAAGCTATAACTTAATTCACTGTGCAAGCAAATGGATAAAGCCTCTAAAACTAAAAATTACTAACTCAAATTATCAAAGTTTGGACTTACACCATTATGATTCCCAGCCCTCCATATGAATCTCCTACAGGATATTTCAAATTTTTATTGAAACAACAGCCAACAAGAAAGGAAGCAAAGAAGCCTCAAAGAATTTATTAAGCTCTCCACCAGAGTTAACCGAAATCTGTCCGAAACCAAAGGCAGAGGATCAAAGCGAAGCCTGAGAAACGAGAACTGCGCAGTACAGTAAATTTTGTACGCGAAGAAAGGATACCTACGTGCCTAGCATCTCGTGCACGGATTTCCTCCCACGATATCGTTTCAAGCATTGCGCATGATGTATCGCCGTTTCGTCTGAATCACGATACATATGTAAAAAAGAAAGACGGAAAGAGAGAAAGAAAGAAAAAAATGTAGAAGCTCGCCCACGCACGGTCCAGCGATCCTGCGTCTTGTCGACATGCATTTCTTACATGTAGGACGCAAGAACGGAAGCACAGACAGCTGCACGATACACAACTAGGGCTTACGAGGCACTGCAGCTTTATTGTTTTCCCATATCAGGCCCACTTTTGATGGTTACATCCACGATCGCCTATCTGCCTTTGGCGCAGCGCTGCAATTTTCACGAGCAACTCTGCACGTGAGTGAGAATTCTTCGAACAGCTGAATCTTTAAATGGTGGCGTGGGATACCGTGACACGTTGCGGTACATTGGTTTCTAGTGCTTCCTTCGCGGCGATGGAAACGTAATTGGGAGTAATGAAGAGTAGGTGACGTATGATTAGAGGTTGAAGGAAGGCAGTAGAGTGTTGGTTATTGGAAGTTTCGGGGAAGATATGATTGAATAATGGAATTAGATTTTCGGGGGTGAGGGATTCTTGTTTAAGATGTTGATAATTTTAAGGGAAAGTAGTAATATAAAGAGTAGAAGTAAGGGAAAAGTAGTAATATAAAGAATAATACTAAAGGAAAAGTAATAATATAAAGAGTCATAGTAAAGGAAAAGCAGTGTAGGCAAAGCATTGAAGATTCTGGAGAGATATGGCTGAATAATGCAATTTTTGGGTGATGGGACATTCTTGTCTGCGATGTTCATATTTCATAGGGAAAGTAGGGAAATAATGAGTAGCAAAAGTAAAGGAAAAGTAGTGTGGAGAAAGGATTTTCGTGTTTCATGCCTTTTCGATTGTGACCTGATGTACTTAAGTTAATAATTTTTAATTGAGCGTGGTATTTAATTATATAAGGAGTCACATGATTCTGAAACCTAGAGGAATGGCGGATACTTTCATTCGTGCTAAGTGCTAACCGTTTGTAATAGTAGTAAGTAAAAGAAAAGTATACGAAGTAAAAGTGGCATATGCTGATGAGTAATGAAATATACAGAAAATGTAATTTTCGCTCAATAAAATTGAGAATATTCTAGTCGGTACTTCCAACATAGAAATTGCTATTTCGTAAATGATTATTGCGATGAAAAGAAATGGTAAATTTTTTACCGATGACATAGAATGGTAATTAAAGAATAGCAATATATTAAGAGTGACATTGACGTCGTTATTCATTTTCTATTTGCCAGATGAATCAACGAATCAATTCGTCCATCAACACATGATTCATACACCCCACGTACTGGACAAATGAATGCCAGACACTGTGAATTATAATTAATTGATCCTAGTGTTACAGCTCAATCATTATATAATGAGTATATAATGGAGAGCAAAAGAATTCGATTGGCTATTTCGCAACTTGTACAATCGTTATAGTAGTCATCGAATATGAAAAATTCAGTACCTAATCGAATTTTGCGCCGTTTTCATCACTTTACGTGCCGATTAGTGGTTCAAGTACAACTCCCGCATTCTAAATTAAATTAATCTAATTTAACTCACAACAAAACCTCAATACTTAAAACCAAAAAACTACTACTATCACAAAAAAGAACAAAGCGTTCCAAACTATTAACAGGCACACCAAAGTTTAAAGTTATAATTCATTGAAAAAGGGCCAACACTATATTTCAAAGAGCTTTAAGATCCACAATTTTTAAAATTTTGAAAAATCCTTCGATATGCGTCTATATATCACTAAAAATTCAAAAAAGTCACTTCAAAAAGTGTCCGATTTCGCGTGGAATGACTCTATGCTAAAATTTTCTCCAAGCCTAAATTCCATAATCTTAATAAATGCAGACTTGATTCTAGTGCAAGAGATATGTAAGCACTGAGAGCAGTCGGCTCCATACAATCTCAATCCGCAGACCGAGAAAACGCAACAGGCGAGAATACAAACGTTCCCCGCGTTGATCACCGATCAGAGTGTCCCCATCTTCGTCCCCAGAAGAAAGGTGTCGAGGAGGGACATTTTTGCTCACCTCTGAAGCGGTGACACTTTGTGAAAGCGGCACGCGGCGCCTCCTCTTTCCCTCTCTCTCGCTCTGCCTCTCTTTCAGCAGCTATCCAGCGAGTGTTGAGCTCATTAACAGAGAGTTCTGCACCGGAGCGATGGTACTTGATTTATTGCCGTTACAACGCGACAGATACGGGCTGGCTGGGTTTTATCAGGCCGCTCGTTAACGGCCAAGGAGCCCGGAGGAGGGAGCACAGAGAGATGAAACGCAGGAGACACCCCTGGGGGAAGGACAAAAGGCGATTTCCCACGAGCAGGCGACCTAGAGATCCTCGCAGGTATGTATCTGGTGCTCGCCAAGACGACAAGTCGAGCTAACGAATCTCCGCGCTCGCAATGCAATCCGGAGCTGACGCAGCGAAGATCGTCATCGCCGACGTCCTGGCGCCGCGATACCTTTTGCCAACGGGCTATGAATTTCACCGAGGGAACGTGTCCAGCCTTATCCTGTCATCCTACTAATCGCAATTATACAAACGATCGAACAGCGGAAAAGGAGGAGGAAGAATTAGCTCGCGGTGTATGGGAGATGAGACTGTTTGGAAAACAACATGAACAGTACTGGAAATATTTATTTTACTAGTAAAATTAATGTATTAGGCAGAATTTTCGTAGTAATACGATTGATTTTTGCCAAACAAACGAGCTACACATTTTTACAATAAATCAAAGCTGGTAATAATAATAAGAGAGGTGTAAGTGATAACGTGTTTAATATTCGAGTGATGCAATAAATATTTCCAGTACTGTAGCAATTTAAATTTTTCTGCTTTTGGGAAGACAGAAAGATACATATACATAACGTGTGAATGCCTTTAAAATATTAGATACTAGATGCTAGATTAGAGAGGGGATACCAACACAATACTCAAAGCCTATTATTAACTTTCTTATGCAGATATATGAAAATGAGTTTCAAATTTTCTCTGGACCACCATTGTATTCGCCATTCGCACAGCGGACGTTAAATACCAATAAAGCGAACATCTTGCACAGCTTTGGAACACTCTGTACCTACACACATATAAGAGAAGCGCGGCCAGCGATCTGCTGGAAGCTCCCCGGTGGATCGTTAATAAAATAGAAATTCCAGGATGCCGCGAGTATCGCCTGATCGTCACGAGTTCCGTTTCGCCGATAGCAGCTCTGGAATGTCCACAGATTCAGGGCACGGTCGCTTCTAAAGACACTCTGTCCGAGGATCTCGGTTTCAGAGGTGGCCAAAGGCAGTGGAAGCAACGCCACCGTTTCTATCGCTGGATCTCGCAATCCTTGCTTCTCATTTATACCGGGAGCAACAAATCTTGGGCTTGTCACGGAAGTCCCCATTAGGAGCGAAGCTGTTGGCGAGGAAAAGTAGGATTCCACCGCACACCACGGCGACAAAATAAACAAATGTAGATTACGGGCTCTGGCTGAGGACACACGGTAGTAACACGCAACCTGTGGTCGCGATATTTTCAAAAATCGCCCGCCCCATTTTGCTGCACCGGTGTTGACCGTTTCAGCGGCACGAGTGGAGGATCTTCTCGACCTGCGCGCAGTTACGAGCGACTCCTGTGTGAACAACGAGGAATCGCGTGTGGTTTAAAATTCTTGCATGATTGTCGAATAAATTCGTGCGGTTTCTGAATGTAGAACTTTAATTTATTTTCAAAAATATTTAGTAACATTTAATCTGTCATCTAGGTATTCTCCAGCATTGTCCACGACTTCTTCCCACCGCTTTGGTAATTCTTCCAATCCACGTTTCAAGGATTTGACGGTTTTTGATTTCAATTAATTTTGGTCAAAGCGTCCGCTCAAAGAAATTCCGCTCAAAGCGTTTTCAAGTGGTAATCTGTCGGAGCAAGGTCCGGCGAGTAGCTTTGCAACCACGATTCAACTCGTACAGCAAACACGTGTCAGAGATGCTCGTTTTTATTCACTTGAGACTCTATATTTTTTAACCCTAAAGCTTTATTGTTACTAACGCGATACGAAAACTTCTAGAACAATTTTATTCTGATACTGAAAAACAAATGCTACCGGACGATAGGGTAAAGAGTACAATGGTTGGCCACTTAAGTAAGAGTGTCACATAAATAATGAATTATAAACGTGAATTTAGTAAATTTGAAATGGAAATCAATATAAATAAGTACGAAAAACTCCTAATAATCTAAAAATAGAGTTTATAAAAAAAAAATCAAGAATGTATAAAAATATACAAAAAATATGTTTCCTACGAAGAAATATAGTTATTGGCATGGTCAAGACAGTAATTGTCCAATCGGTTCGACAGTGATTGGCCGCTATTTGATACATAATATAACCTGAAAGAAAATGTTACCTGATTTGGCGATAGAAATAAGATTAAAATTATTCAACAAAAATGGATATATTTTATTGAGTATGTATTTGCCGGGTTTGTTTCTGTTTTGAACAGGGGGCTAATTACTATTTCACCATTGACATGGTTAAAAAACAGTCACTGGCCGTCCGGCCAATTACTATCATTCAACATTATTCATATGACAGTTGTTGGCCCCCCTGTTTTTTCATAACATATGTATAATTTTAACCAATAAATAATCCTTTTATAAAGTTTCAACTTTTATTTATCGATATATACCGAATATGAGAGATATACATATCATAAATACATTAAACTATTCGCAAACTTTCAACTGTACTCTTATGGTTTTTTGATTAAATGGCTGTAATTTCCAAGCTTCAAAGCCGAGTCATCCTATTTGCTTTTATATATAATCACAGTATATAATGAGTGGAGAAATATTGATTACATCCGAAGCAAGAAAGTACAAGGAATATGAATATGTTCATTAAAAAAAGGCAAGACATTGGTATTTCTTTATATTCGTTTATTTCTCAAAATAAGGCCAATCACTGTCAGGTGGTCAACCCCTGTACTCTTTACCCCTATATAATACATTTGTTATTAGAAGAAATTTATTAAGAAATGAAAACCACGTGAACTTATCAGACAACCTAACATAATCTAGTGGAACGAAATTCATAAATTGAATTTCAGGTGAAACACTATCTACATAAAAGTCTGCCAAGTGTCTATAACAGCCTATAACAACGAATGGGTTGAAGGAATACACTAGTTTTAGTTACCTTCTGAAATTAAACCCCTTCAACTGTACCACTCCTTAATCATTTCACACAACAACACATTAGGCTGGTCCACAGCCACGTGGAATTTTTTGTTGTATTCTGTGTTGTTCTTCACAAATCAGTTTTGTTCCTTAAACCAAAAAAGTGTGTATATTAAAAACTGGCCTATATAAACCATATTTACAGGTCTCTACGATTTGCAACATTATTTTACACAATTAAGTGTATGTTATTCCTTAATAGCGTAAAAAAAAATGTTTTTGTGTCAGGTATAAAAATGGCTTCCACTATATAGTACCCCCAAATCTGCAAGGACGTCAGCTGGAGAGTCGTTGATTGGAAAACAGACAGAAACTCTTTCCCATGCCCCTAAAAACGATTAATCCTAGCGACCTCTAAATTAAATATTGTCCGATTAGGCTAAAATTTTGTACAGGTGTCAGTTAGCATATTTGGAACAAAAGCAACCTTGTGGAAAACGTACATTTTATACAGAAAGAAATGGACAACCCTACAGCACATATTTTCCTTTCCATACCTAAATTCTCACCAACGCGCTAAAAGTCACGCCCGAGCAGTATCTTCAGCGCAAAATCCAATCAATCCAACAATTAATTTCCCCACGTTTGAATCTAAACACCGCGTCGACGTCCCCGTCACCCAGTCATCGGGGGTTTAACACCCAACCGGCTAGATTGCGCCAGAACAGATGGTATCGGCCCGAATTCCTCCAAACATTCCCAACTAACAGTCCAATCGTCGGTGCCGTCTCTCAGCCGAGGGCAGAGTCCAACTGCAGGCTTATCAGCGTGTAATTCGTCCGCGATAGCAGCGAACGGTCGCTCGAGACCAGCTAGCGGATCCAGCGAGGCGATGAAAGGGTCCAGGTGCTGGATCGAGCGCCACCCACGAAAATCGTGGACTGTTTACACGCGTGCCGCGTTACGCAATGGGCCAGCTAATGTAACAGCCAGCTCGCTGGCCGGCGCGTACACGTTGTAACGAGATCACTTTGCAATGATTGCACGCCGTCGCCGCAATGGCATCTGTGCCTAAGGTAATTGACCTGCAGCGTGTTACGCAATTCTTAACTAGGTTCCAGGAGACTCTGATTCCACGTACGCGTACCTGGCTCGGTGGCACGGCGGCGGACGATGCAACAGGCGAACGAACGTTCCCTCCAGGGTCGCCCGAGCTCCGTGCCCGTCGTCGTCAACATAGAAACGCGACGAGGCCTGCGCCACAGAGCACTGGACCCCACGTTCCATTCGCGCGACATTCTTCTTTCTCCGCTCGTAACGCCAAGTAAGTATGCCATCCGGCTAGTTGCACCATCGTCCTCCCGGCGTTTACTCACAGAGCGCACCTGCGCTGCCGAACTCGACGGGAATGGACCGACGCGACGCTGGGCGTTGGGAGGCTCGGAAGTGGCTGGACGTTTCGGTGATTATTCGCGTGGGAGAGGAATGGGAAGGAAACGTTTCCCACACGAGCATTCTCATTTTAATGACATATATGAATTTAGAGCATATTGGAGCAAGGTGCAGTTTTCTTTTTCTATGGCAATTTACTCTGGAGGGAAAAGATTTTTAAGGTGAACTCAGCACTTAAAGTTATTGCATTTTTTTGTAATATAAGTTTGTAAGGTGGCGTTATTATTAAATATTGAATATAAGACTTGTTCAGTTTTTATGCACTATCGCATTACCAAAAGGAAAATAAAAGTATACTAAAAAAAAACACGATAACTTTAAGCGACAATACTGTAAACATTGATTTCATCACTCTCAAATTTACGTACTTAGCATGCACACTTTGCATAGCAATATGATTCGAGCTACACATGTTTGCAATAATATTTTTCTAGTACTAATAATAAGAGAGGTATAGGTGATAACGTGTTTAATATTCGAGTGATGCAATAAATATTTCCAGTACTATAGCGATATAATTTTTTTCGGGTTTCAGAAGGCAAAAAAATATACATAACGTGTGAATGCCTTTAAACTACCAATGCCAATCAAGTGTCTCGCTTGAAAAGGCCCTAATAAAGGTTACTGACGTCGATTTCGAAAGAACGATTACCACAGCCAATGATTTAACCACTTTTCTCTTTCGTGAAACGTCTTAGCAAACAGCAAATATTATTCCGCCCAGAAGCGTTTCGCACAAAAGCGGAGACGCTCATAAATACATTCCTCTGCCGTGACTTTCTCCAAAGTGTACAGAGCGTTCGAGGAACGGGGCGAAATAACCGCGATGCGGGGGAAAACGGCGCTGGAAAACGCGGAAGAAAAAAACGGACGGCTAGCAAGACGAAACGGAAGGCAAGAACCAAAGCAAAGCGGTGTATTTGCAGTGAAAAACTAGACGGAACGTGTCGTAAAATGTTCTCGTTTCTCAGGTTCGCGAGAACGCTGGGAATTCTCACTGTGTGGGAATTAAACTCCGCGTTAAACTTTATTTTCTTGTTAAATTAACGAACCGTATCTCTAGTGGGATCGAGTGGAGCCAAGTTCTATATCGAACGTGGAGCTGTCTCGATAACTTCGCAAATATTAATTTTAACAAAAATTCTCAATATTTTGGTGAAGGATATTCTTTCAATAAACTCTGTTGAGTGTCGTAAATGGCATGAAGCTACTAGACAAACTATGGTGAAAGGTTCCAGATGCCTATATCGTATGTGATATTAAAGGTCTAGCACGTAGAAGTCATGTACTGCATTTGCACTCGCTAAAAACGAAGAAATTATTTATCCTTATGTACCATTAAAAATAAAATAACGCGACCTGTAAACAATACAACTATCACGTTCACCGCAAATGAAGAAAGTCCCTATCTCTATGTCCAGTTAATGGATTATATACCTTTGACAGGTCGGAAAAGAGGGTTATTTTTTATTTTTTCATGTAAAAAATGTTATATTTAAAAATCAAGACATAAACTTATAAATTTGATGAAAAATAAATTCGATATGTTGAGAAATGATCCCATAGCAGCCCCTTCTCCTTCAGAGATTACTGGAGACTACTTCAAATTTATTTCTGAAGAGAATAAAGCTTAATTAACACACCAAAATGTGTATATCTTGATTTTTAAATACAACGTTTTTTTTATATAAAAAAAAATCATAAAGATAACCCTACTTTCCGACTTGTCAAAGGTATGTAACCCCTTAACAATAAAACGAACGCACCTTGCCGCCCCCCAATTACCTAATTCGACTGAGAAGCGTGTCGTCGCAATGCTAAAAGCCGCTCACGTAGAGCGAATCGAAAATGAAACGAGACAGTGGACATGGCCAGAGCCAGTTCTCGACGATGTTCATCAAAGGTGACTACAGAAGACGTCCACTGTCTTGTAAACACGGATGCCAAATCGAGCGGGGATACTTAGTTGCAAGTCTGTTCGCGGCGGCAATTACGGGTAACAAGGATCGAAAAAGGGAACTGGGGAGACAGGGCGCGGAGAACGGAATAGCAAAAGGGGCTAGCGAGTAGAGTAAGTCAGAACCGAGTCGCGTTTCCGTCGAGTTTCAGGGCGATGACAAGACTCGAATGACGAGCACACAATGGAGAGGAGGCTGTCCTTCCTAGAGGAGATGAGTTCCTGATTGCACTGATGTTACTGGAGATGCAATGTCAAGGCACCAGAGCAACGCCACAAGTGCAACTGAATTATAGTGATCTGAAACCGTTTCCTTTGTATGTACCTGCCACGTTGTTTTCTAACGTTTTTTGCGAGGAATTTGGGGGTTTGAAACGGTTCTTAAATGTAAATGTAGGGTTTATTAGTGATTTTGTGTGGTCAATTTTTTTGGATAAATGCATCGTTTTAATGTGAATTTTGTTAATACTTTCGCTGTGGCATTGGAATGTTGAGATAATAGTTTAATATCGTGAGAACTGCGCGATCAATTTTAATCGAGCTTTAATTTACTTGGAAATTTAAACGCTTGAAACTTTCGGGGGGACCATTTTAAGGAAAAATATTTTAGATAAAAGTTGCTTGTTCCCCTTTGAGATTTCAAGGTCAATATTAATGCAGGTTGAAAGGTTTATGGGATCTATGAAATTTGAGATAAGAGCGATTAAAACTGATCCCTTAATTCTGGAGATATTAAGCTGTTAAGAATTACGTGGACCACTCTGTATATAATATATTCATTCGCTACAGAAGCCAAGTAAAATCGATTTGTGACTTTTCCATCGCTGGTATCGTCGATTTTGAACACTCCACGATGTATATATTTCTTAGAAAGTCGTACACGTAACTGTATACTTCCTGGTAAACGGTAAGTAGTAGTTTATTCAAATTTAATTACGTAGCGAAAGAAATTAACGTAAGAATAGAGCGACAGATCATGATGTAATTAGAAATAACGTCACATTCGTTGAATTCTTCTCCATCCGCATTTATTTCAAGTGAGTAAAAATACTTTGGAACCGAAAATACAACCTTTTCGTGCCCACTGAAACATTTCAAACATGATTTTTCCATCAGTAGGCACATCAACTGACGAATAAACACGGGTTTATTGTTAGAAAATGCCATTACTTCCAATGAATTCCACCGGTTCAATCCCAAATAACAATATAATAAACGAGACACTGAAATGCCATTTGAAATCTTTATTCCCTTCTCCAACTTTAAACCCCTAAGTCTCCCCCTACTTCAGCGACCCTCCCGAACCATTCGAAAACTGTAAAACAGCCACATCGTATAAATCTGTCAATTTACTGATCACGGACTGCCCCACAAAAGCCAAAAGCGTCGAATACGTCGTAGAAATCAGCGGGCGTCGGAAACACCGCGTTTCGGGGCCACGGTTGAAAAGCGTCGCGCGATAAGTGACGCGGAGCCGTGGCAAAGGGACGGCGGAAGCGGGCCACAAAGGTGGCTCAAGTTTTCAGGGTGTCGTGGGGGGAGGGAGGGACGGCGGCAAGAAGAAACAAATAATAACACGATCGTCGCGGCGTTGTAAACACTCGAGAGGGAAAAGGCGGAATAAAACAATAACGGAACAATTGGTCCACTTTCGGCCAAGTTTCCGCGGCTGAATAAAGGGTAAAAAGGGGTGCTGCTCGTCCGTCGAGGACGCGACAGAAACGCCAAGGGTGGAAGAGAAAGAGAGCCGGAAAGCAACGGGGACGGGGGAGAGGGAGGGCGCAAGAGGGGGTTGTCTTGAGGCCGACGCCCAGATCGATGCTCCCGTCTGAGGTTCCTGTAGGCGGAGGCTGTGCAGAATTCCCGACCGTAAGGACCTCCGTGGTCCTTGTCGCGTGCACTTCCCCCCGTTATTTTGCTGCGGGGAGAATTTCAAGCCCGACGCCAGCTTGAAAACCTTCCAACCAACCTCCCGCTTCCGCGAACTTTGCCCCCTCGATGGGATCAAGTTCACTTCCTGCTAAATACGACTGGGTCACGTCGATGCCCTCCTCCCTCGCGAAATGGACCACACTGTGCGCCGTGACGGAGAATTTTATAACGGATTTGGCAACGAAGGGGTGCTTTATTTTTTGCACATAGTTGGGGAAGAATTGGGAAATGCACTTTTCCTTTGAATCAAAAATTTCACTTGAAATAAATGTCGTTGGCCACGTGGCACAGGGAATGTTGAATGAGGTATCACAGCTGAGGTGAAGCTAGTGATTCTTCATGGCAATCAAGGGGAACCTGAATTGAAAATTTATTAAATTTCTTAAACAGAAATCATAATATACTACAGTATATATAAGATGTAAAGGCTGATCCTATTCCCCAGGAAGACTTAAATGGTTATAGAAGATATTATACATTGACACGAGTAAAATTAATTCTAAAATGTGTACCAAAAAAACTGATGGAGGGTATGTTTTCATACAGAGTACCATGAGATGCCCAGGCAACGATCATTTGGGAGACTATACGAGCAATTAAAGGTATCGTTGACGGACACAACGTTAACTAATTTAAATCGAAAGCCAAGGGGTGGAGGTCTGGGAAGCGGGGTGACGAGCAACAAGAAAAGAAAACTGCTCGAAGGGTTCTACGTTTGCTGGACGATCCACCGAGCCATTCGCAGCGCAGGAGTCCCATTGTGCGACATTACAGCCCTCCTGGGGGAGGTCCAGCAGTCTTAAGGGCACATGTGACAAATGCCTTTATTCGTTTGCTCACACCCCTTCTACGTTCCACGATCGTAAGGCACGTTACGTACCTACTCTGTGAAAGCACTCTTTTGCCCATCGTTGGTGTAACTCGAGCACGTGCCATTACGAAGCTCGGAAAGCGTCAGTAACCCCCACGGTCTGGACGATGTAGCCGCACACCTCAATTATTGCCACAGATTATGTTAGCGAGTGGTGGACTCGGGCCAAAAGAAACGCGAGTGAAATTGCTGTTTCATTGGAAAAGGGAGTGCGCGAGGTTTAGATCATCGGTTCGGTTCAAAATTTTGGGTGTAGTTAGCTGTGGCGGATTTCAGGGAAAAGGCACAGGTGGCAAACATTCTGGGACATCCTGTATACATAACAGAATTACAAATAAATTTACGCGCGTATGGTATGAAAATTATGGGAAATAAAAAAGATATATAGTGTTTGGATTTTTATTATTATTTTTTACTCACTGGTGCCCATCAAATTCGCCACTGGTAGTTAGTGTAAAGTATGTATAGGTAATAATCTGCTAAAAGCGGAGAGTGCACTACTCAAAATTACGGGGAAATTGAATTCAAGGTATCAGCTTTCCCAAATTTGATGTATGGATTTATATGTGAAATGAGATGAATTTAAATAACTAGTAGTGGGAAAAATTTGTAATTGTAAAAGGTGTGTATAAGAATGTGGAAAAGGAAGTAATATATATATATATATATTAAGGCTTTGGACAAGGGGAAACTTTGAATTCGATTATCTGAGGAAATTTAAAGTAGTGTGCTCCACGTGTTTATGATATTGTTGTATATGATCTATACTAATTGTACACGAAATTTGAATTAAAATCTGTGTCTATAAGAGTAAAGGTATAATACCAAAAATAATAAAATGATTTCTACAAGCTGGAAAATAAATTAGGTTTTACCAAATTTTTAGAACATCATTGAAAGCTGCAATTCCAATTTGAACGTTGCATAATCTTAAACCAACAGCTTGAATCACATTTTAAAATGATCTATGTATGCCAGTGGCACTGAAGTTAATTTCGTTTCCTCGAGTTCCCACTCACAGGATTGAAAAGAAATATGATCAATCTGCGCCATGAAATCGCGTTAAGGGATTCGCGCGAGCGTAATTTCGGTATGGACCTCGAAAGGTGTCACGGAGAACGTTCATCTACAGCGAGGGTAGCTCATCATTGGCGCCGACAAATCCAATTATTCGTACCCACGAGAGAGAACGGAAGGAACGAGAAAAAAAATAACGTCCTGTCTGAGCAATTTCTCGTAATACCGAGTTATAGTAGCGTTATGAACAGTCTACACTTGTTACCGTTGCTGTTCATCAATTTCAATTTTAAAGTCCAAATAGCGCCAGCTATTAATTCAGAACACAGGCGACTAGATTTTGCGATTACTGCAGCTCATCTAACCGTGAGAATGTGTTAAATTTTAATGTATTAACTGGGTAGTTTCTGCACCAGAAACTTTCCTCGTGTATTTGAGAATGATCAACGATGAATTAATTCGTTCCGATAATGAATGTTATAAATATAAGACTGAAGAAAATGTTTCACCTTTTGGATGACTAAAAATGTGGACTTTTTCAAGTGATAAGTTAATCCTTATCACTCTAATTCATTTTTTTTTGTAAATGCACAACAAACTATGTATAAGATATAAAGTTTGAAATAGGAGAAAATATTGTACAGTGATTTTGAAATTAATAATTCATTTAGTTCTGTGAATCATGAATTTTTCTATGTTTCAAAGGTTTAATGATATCGGAATGTAATGTTAAATTAATCTCAGTTTGGATGGGAAAGGATTAACTCGTCTTTCCTGGTTAACAAGTTGAAGAGAATAGCCAGGAAATGGTTAACCATTTCGGTTCAAAATATAAGGTTAAAATGATGTTAGAATGATGTACTACGTATGTTTTAATCAAACATCAAACGAATTTCAAAAAGATTGGACAGGGGAGGCAGACTCACAAATTTTGACCACTTAGAACACACTATGCACACCTAGGAAGATCTTGGACTGCGCGTGGATAAGCAGACTTACCTGTAACAAACAAAAATAAAATGGTTATTATTTCACCCGCATTTACGATTACAACTATTAATAAAGTGAACATCTGCATCTACACAATTCACAGATTCCTTCATATTTTACAGAGACATGAAGAGATGATAGACTTTAAAAAATGATTACTAAAAATGCACGAGTACTCCACTTTCAAACACTTTATCGTTTTATTTATCAAAAGAATCATTGTGCTTTTAGATCACAATATAATTAACGGCGGCCTCGTGTGGAGTAATTAAATTAATTTCACGTGGATATTGATACGAATTCGGTGTAAAAATAGTCACGCCCAAATTGAGGGTGAGAAACCTTTGCTTTCACCCTCCCATCGCCATTCTACATTTCCTCTAGCATGATTTCCTCTAGGCAGGATAAAAAAGCGGAAGGGCTTGGGCCATTAGTTATTTGCCTTATAATTGATGTTAATAAAGACGACGTGATTTATTGCATCATATATTCGTTAGAACATCCTGAGTGTAACGTGCATTTCTTGGGGAAGGGAACGGTAATGACGTTTATTTGCGACATGCTTGTGAACCGACATTCCTTACGCGCTTCGATATTACATTACCTTCCAATCGCCAATTAACTTTCAACCAAGTTATAAGAAAGAAAAAGAAATACAATGTGAAATACATAGAACGGTGTTTCTCAGCCTTCTCTGAGCCGCGACCCCTTTTTATAATATTCAAATAACCTGCAACAACCCACCTATTAGCTAAGGTAAATTTAATAAGGTAAAGAAACCACATTAAAAATAGGTATTTCAAAATATCATTGTAACTTAATAATATTTAATTATCTTAATACATATATTAAATATACTCGAAGATATTTAATATGTCAAACCTACTTAAAGATATTTAATATATTTAATTATCTTATTTAGTGTGGTGATTGTGCTTGCATCTGGGTTCCAGCTTTTTCTTTCTTTCATGTATGAAAAATCAGTGTTACATCATTAATAGAATATGGCAACGTAACCATATTAAAATAAGCAAGTGTTAAAAGTCGTCAACTAAATATAACCGCGGTGACCCTCACTGGTTGGGAACCACTAACATTGAAAAATAAAGGGATGTAGATAAGCGCTAAATTTTCACATAAGCAACATCCAAATGACATGCAATTCAAGTACTAGAGATATGAGTCGTATCATATTAGGTCCATTACAAAATATTTTATCACAGTTATTCACTTTTGTGTAATGGTGGGAATAAAATGACCTAAATTTTAACTTCAAATCACCAAATCCGATTGGTTTCAAGTTTTAACTCTAGCTACTTCAAATCTTGTGCGCTCCACTCTACTTTTCAACTTTGGAGCACAAAAGGTAGAACAGGGAGTTTTGCCCACCAATATCGCAATTGAGGGACCCAGTAGAAAACATACATATACCACATTAATTCGTTCCTTCAATTTAGCGTAATTCCACCACCTCCTAATACAATAGCGTGTACGTTTCATCGAGTAGAATTATATTAAATAAAAAACAAATGCGTAATGGGAAAGGGGCCATGCCATTCAGCTCCACGTGACACGTGACCTAATAAAATTAATGTTTCAGCTAAAATTTGACAATAGTTGTCATTTACGATCTAACTCAAGTTCCGTTTAAAATAATTAAAATTTCGTATCACATTTCCTATAAAAAGAATTTTCCTTCAACCTGTTTTCTTCTAAAATCATAAAACGCCACATGTGCCTGTTTCCACTGGGCCCCTCAATTTACAATTACACAACTTAATTTAGTGCCGATTATTGGATGCCAAACAAATTTACTCAGATTAGATATATACGTCTAGTGATATAAGTATCAATTAATTAATTTTAAATTACTCATGTGAAATTCACTATACTATATTGGTACCTATCCCAAAGTCCGCATTTAATACGGCGCAGCACGAAGAAAAACAACGATAAAATGCGAATGGTTAAAAACACATAAAAAATGTGTGAAAATAACCGAAACAACAGTCGCGAGCCACGAAAGTGTCTCGTGTGAAATGGTTCTAACCGTACATGCGTGTACTTCTGGTTGGAAAAAGTGCGGATCCGATTGTCTTGCGTTCCCATCGCGAGAAAGCCGACGAAACGATTTTCTTGTGTAACGGATTTAAAAGAATCTCGGCGACGGTGCGACGCTGATTTACGATCACTGGCGTTCAGCGATAACACACCAGCAGGCGTAATTCATTGTAGCGGCCGCGTTATGTAACGCGTTCTGTGAATGAATCACAAGTTACGTTTGCCACGGCTTTATCTACACCCGCGAGCTGTGCTTCTTTTAGAATATCGCTTTTTTCCCGCTGGCGCGCGCAGATTCCTTTGATCGCGGCGTTACTCATTGGACACGTAATAATCATCGGCATAACAATGATACTTATTATTTGAAATACTCTCGAGGCACGATCAAAATACTCTTCCCAGAGTATTTCAAGTTATCAAGGATACCTGAGCGTGTTAAACCTCCAACAGCCGATCGTAAACAACGACGCGACGCGCCGATTGTTGGGTCACTTTTGACCCGTATCGGAAGTTTTATTGTACGCGCTTTAGAACTAGTTTTTAGTTCAGATAGTGCTTATGATAATATAGTTACACTTTTCTCTCCGTTGCACTTAACCGTAAACATGGGTCAAAAGTGACCCACCATCGGTTGGAGGGTTAAATAATCAGAGATAACTGGATATTATCCCGTTTTATATTTTAAGGAATTTGGTAAACCATTCTTAAGTTTTTTTTATTTAAAACAGTATGTATTTTTAATTAGGGAGGGAAAGAGTAACAGGTTGTAATATACAACAAGGCAGTGTTGTATATTTTCTATAGACTATGTGATAAATATTTCAAACGTATGAATCAAGTTTGTTCTTCTTTTTCAACGTAAAATGGAAAATTATCGATGTCGCAAGTTTGAGACGCGTAGCCGCCAACGTATTAATTATAGGTATTAATAACGTACACACAACAGACACTTTGGTTTAACCACTTGTGTCGCCAAAATTATTGGGTATGTACGTAATATTTTGTATGCTATGATTTTACAAAATCTGATCGAAATTTGTAAAGAATTATTAACTTCTTTCTCTGTTACTGTGCAAATGGTAATATGTGTTTCTTATTGTACTAATAGTGCTTATTATTGTCAAATGTACACTCATGAAAAACAAGTCTAAAATGCCCTCATCAGATTTCAATCTTCTTTTACAGGACACATGTCTCTATCGATATACGTAAAACCTAGCATACTCAATAATGTTAGAAATAAAATATTTTCCCAATTAACGTCCAAGGATCAAATCCTTAAAATTCTACAACACTTCCAGAAAAGTGTATCAAATTTACCACGAGTCTTCCTTAATTAAAACAAAACGTTTATATTCAAATTTCCATTCACATTTAAGCACCAATCACGCCACAATGCAATGGAATTTCAAAATACAGTAAATAGGCTGACAAGCACAGAATTTCCATGCGTGTACGTTTTCATTCCCGTCGTGTTTGAAAATTCGTATGAAATGTATTATTCTTATTATCCATGGACTGGCAATTTCTTCAGGGCCCTTGCTTCCTGATGACAGTAGTAGCCTTGAGTAGAGCTCAGACAGTGGAGGGAACGAACCAAGCGGAGTCGAGCAGAGCAAGCAGGCAGGCGTTACAACGCTGAAGAGGAGGCAGAGTTGCGTGGCGTGTATCTATGTTTAGACGGCCGACTACGTCACATCCGGTAGTCTGCGCTCCCCTTGATCGTTCGCTCGCTCTTTCGCCTTCTATCTTGTTCTCCTTGCACTTCGCCGTGCTCCTTCGTCTGGCTCCTTTTCCGTTGTCGCTGGCATTATAATACAGGCCCTCGTCACGTGGCGTCACTGATTTCTCGAGAACCCCCAGTTTCTATCGACGGGACGAACAAATTGGTAGAACCGGCGGAAATTTTCAAAATTAAAATGACAACGCCGGTGGTCGTCGCCAGTGGATTTCAAAGATTTTACAAAATACGAGAATTGAAGAATTTTAAGAATTATTCTAAAACGCCCAGAAATTTCAAGATTTTTTTAAAACTCAAGGCTTTGGGAGTTTGAGAAATCTTAGGTCACCTAGAAATTCAAAGATTTTTTAGTAAATTCGAGGTCTGTGGGATTTGAAGAATTTCAAAAATTTTCTTACGACTTCAATGAAAATTTCAGAGGGTCGACAAATTTATATTGATTGTTTTGAAATATAGAGTAGAATACATAGAGTAGAAAAGTATTTGCAGTAGGTATATTTTTATTAATTTCGCGGGACTGCATTGTTTTTAAATAGTGATAAATAATTTCGTAATGATTACTGGAATTCAAGTATACATTTATCCATGAAATATTAAGTCTCTGTGTTTAGTAACGGTCCATAGGATATTCTCGTACGAACATGACCTATGATAATTTATGGACTGCGACCTTCGGACCGCTACGATGTTATGATTACCGATTGAATCTCTTTTCACGCCATCAAGGCTGACCACATCCTAGCAAGATGCAGCCGACATATGGCCAAGAATCGATTCTTCACGAACGCTTAATCACCACCTTACTACCTTCGCCGTTTAATTCATCAGTTTCGACATACATATGTCACGATCAATATATCCACCTCCTCTCTGTCTTTCCACGAACCGAAAAATTACTGATAATTAATAAAGTTTCAAATAAACCAACAAAATATATAAAATTAATCAATATAGAAAATCTGTCAACTCGTAAATGCAAAATAAATCAACAAAAGTTAATCAATCTAGTCGCACGTTTGAAGCAAATTCACACGCCTTACCAATATTTCTTAAATTTCCACACAATTCACTGGTTCTTAAAAATATTTGAGGACATTGCAGCAAGACGAGTGTAACTCCATTTTTGACAGCTTTTGAATTATTATGTGTAATATAAGTAATCAAAAATTCTACATCGTTTCGTGCACGTTTAATGCAAATCCGATAACAAATGAGCGATTTATTGTAAATAAACAAAAAATAGAATAGAAAAATATTAACATTAATATATTTATTACAGAATACTTTTTCGCCAAAAACAAAAATAAAAACTTATCAACTCAATAACTACTACTTATTCTGTACAAAAAATATGTATTTTTCAATTAGTATTCTCTTTTTAATGTTAAGTCAAAGCAATAATTTTATAACCAGTTTTTTCTAATTTACTCGAACTTGCTGCAAGATTCTCATTTACAATTGCATTTAATTGTTAACCTTACTTTGACGTTTCTGCTCCTTATTTTTCCTTTATTCTCTTTTTAATTGTCTTATTTCTTAGTTTTTAGGGCCAGATTTTATGGCAACAGTCATGCTGTACCTTGCTCTTTGCAGCAGCAATAACAACATTATTAAGATTATTATCTCAAACAGAACAGAAATATTTTAATGTCACAATTCTATCAATGCTAATCATTAAACAATATTTAACCATGGTCACTGGATAGCGACTGCACATTGGATTCAGGGTTCATTTTGACCCATAATTTTATTGGTAGGTATACACCTTAGAATAAGCTCTTACATTAGACTTCCATCTTGATATGATTTAAAATCCTCATTCCCTTCAAAAAGTACTACTACTAATAAATATCGTACACTGGCGTTCATAAACATTAGGACACCTACTCTGTGTGTAATAATTATGAAAAACGTTGCAAGATTTTACTTCATTTAATATTTTAAAATGAAAGCAGTGAAAAGTATCCAATCTGTACCAAATATCACATTTTGTACAAATACACCATGTGCCTCAATATTTATAAACGACATTATACACTTGAATATTTAACGTGGGTCAAAATGGACCCGCTTAGCGCGAGTTAAATAGCGTTAGAAGCGTCGACACTTAACATAAGAAACAGTCGCAGCGATCGCGTCGCCAATCCATCAATAAACCATCAACAATATAACCCACTATAGGATAACAAACCGAATTTGAAATCCCCAGAAATTCCTACAGAAGCGCACAATACCGCGGGCGAATTCCGTGTGGCATCCAGCGCTGGGTCAAGCGTAATTCGAATGGACCTCGGTGTTAACCGACGAAACGGCGCGCTCTCAATTAACCGCTAATTAGTCCCCGAACTACTGTATACGGTATTGCGTGGAGAGCACGTTTTAGGCGTTTAGCCGAATCAAAGCGTCGCACAGTGTTTCGCGTAATGGGCAAAAGTCAAGAATCCGAAGTGTTTGATCCACAAATTCTTTTATCTTAAAATGTTAAGAAAGGAACGTAGATTTCAATGTTACCCATAACTTCTGCTGAATTTATTAATTTGTTGTCAAAAGTGATACTAGAAATTCATTACAAATTTCGTTACATTTTTTCAAACACGTGCCATTGACAGAATATTTATGCTTTTCATTTGATGTTTATAAGTTGTGTTTAATACTGTCATACCTTCAAAACTGCCGAGTCAGTTTTTTACAATACTAACAATTTGTACTAATTTTTTATGTTAAATGTTTACCAACTTCAATTGGACTTTAAAAAAAAAAACACCAAAAAATACCTCCGTGATGTTTTCGAATATTGATTCAGGGATCATTAAACTTTATATTAACGTCAATTTCAGCTGCACATATTTGCACAAAACCGAAATATAGCCAAAATCATTAAGACGCTCACCGCTCCGGCCCTTAGCGTAGTCGCTGGGGCTCCTCTCGTGTGTCCCGCGAAAGCATAAGACACTTATGTGAATCTACACATCCGATATGCTTTTTCCCGTATGTTTCTACGATATCTACCATGAATTTTCCATTCTGGATGCTGTCTTCAATTTTAAAATATCAGTTAAACGCGATACACGCGATAAAAATAATTTGATAAAAAAATGTTTCAAACAAAAGTTAGTCAGTATACAGTTGACAACAAATTGCAAAAGTAAATATTAATAAAAAACTTTTTATTCGCTAAAAAATCAAGAACGCCTTAATTTTTTTAATGTAACTGTATATTTTTTTATACACCAATCGATGCATTTTTATATTCTCTTTAAAAAAGTATCAGGGTACTTAGGACGAAAACTGATTAGTTCAGAAGTTATGAGTTTTGTCCCGAACGCCCATATACGCGAAACACTGTGCGTCGGTCGACGCGCTCGGTACGCGACAATTCAGCCGCGGATCGCCATTGATACGGTGTTCCAATTAAAAAGACGTCCAATTAAAACGCCCGACGGAATGGTCCAGCGCGCGCGTGCGCAGTTACGGGTCGGGCACACGAGGAGGGCACGAGGAGCGCACGAGGGCCACCGGCTTCGAGTAAAGTTTTCATTAACGAGAAAGTGCACGGCGAGCGTATATTATATCGAGTGAAGCCGACTCGAGTTGAATTGCGTGCGCTTTAAGAACTCGCGGCGGCGGCCCTCGTGCATCGTCGACGTCCCCTGCGCCCTACCCTGTGTTCCTCTTGGTCGTCGTCGTCGTCGACGCGAAGAAACACGTATGCACACGCTCGTAGTACCTCTGGCAAGGGCCGACCACGCGCGAGTACACCTAAAATGTGTACACCGTGTATACAGCCGCGATACGATATACTACGCAGTAGTACACCGCGTAATTTCTGCTACAGTAACCAGGGTCGAATTAACTCCGCGTCACGAGGTATCCCTTCCTTTCTTTTTTTTTCTCTTTAGATGACTCTGATTGCGAGTCGATCTCTTGAACGGGAATGGGAGACGCGGACTGGAATAAGTACAGTGATGATGATTTTGGGGGAATGATTTGTTTTGGGGACGGGTGCTTAGGTGATGTTGATAAGTACTTTGATGTGGAGGATGGTTCGTGCTTTTGACGGTGTTTCAATGATATCGCGAATGGAGATTAGGAGTGACTGGAAGATTCATTTTTAATTGTGATTAAGTGTTATGAAGCAAAGCAGATGACTTAGGAATTGTATCAAAATGTAGTCTCTTAGTCGTACAAAATGGATGGGGAATAATACTTTGATTGGAATACCTATGTTGGAGGAATTGGTGTTCAAGGCAACTGGTGAAATGGAGCGAAAAGTAAAAGAGCAGTGTGGAAGAAGATTAGATTTCTAAGCGTTATACTCTCTCATCCCATTCTCAGATATCTTCCACCTCAACAGATGTTAATTAATATTCCTATGCATCCAAGGAACTTTTCTTAAGGTAGTTTCTGAACGATCTACTAAATTCAAGAATACTCTCAAATTTCGTGCAAATCTAATTTGGAATACAAAAAACCATTGTACTAAGTTTAAAATCGATTTACCACTTAGTTATCGAGAAATTGTTAATTAAAGTTGATGCGTTGTAACACAGTGGCATGTGGCAGAATAAAAAAGTAGATTATACCTAGTTTCAGTTTTTTTTTCTGAAGCAGAAAAATTATATTCAAGAAGTGTACCAAAAGTGGCACAAAAGTACATCCAAATGTCAGGAAATGAATTTATTAATTTCTGCAAACATCACCACATAGTTTTTTTTAGTAAATGCCAATAAAAAATAGATTTACGTGTCGACATTTTCCTTCTTCTCCAATATTATTTTTTAAATAAATTTTTCTATATAACGCAACCTATCTGTCACTTTGATTATAAAAGACGCTTCAAATGAATGCGACGCTGTCAGATCTGCTGCTCGAATTCACTACGCTGACAAATTTAATATTCTATTTTCGTATTACGATTATTTATATTAACATTGAACTTTTTAAAATATATATACATAATGTTAAAAATTATTATTATTATTTCTATAGTATTATTTATATTTATCATTTATTACCCAACTGTAATTTGACTAACATAGTTGGTTTGTAACTACCTTAAGGTTACTAGGCACTCGTTTTTGTCGAAAATGAAGCATTTCTTTTTCAATTAATTACACAGCAATAAATTGAAGCTGGGACTTGTTTCTTGACACATTGTTTATTAACATCATAAGCTTTAAAAAAAAACCATGTTTTTGGGTAAAAAATGTGCATTATAGATAACGCTACAAAGGGATCATTAAAAAGGCATTTTAAAAAAGTTTCTTTTGTTTTGCAGCAATTTTGACGGAACGAAACGAGATTCAGTGACCTGCTTGTAAATTCTACTTCAGAATACCCCTGTTTATGCACTCAACCTATAAAAGTAGCAAAATTATGATAATTACAGCTACAAAATGGCGATTTTTTAAAAAAGTGCGTTTTTCGTCCAACGACATGAGGATTTACTTTCTTTCCATAAAGAATAAGAATTTTTATTAACTTCAATTAAGGTTCAAGCCGAAACTACATATTTTGTGAACATGCTTGAATTTGATTTGAATCGATTGAAGCTTACGTTTTTGAGTTATCACTACAAAGCAAAAAAAAACTTTTTTAAAACTCTCTTTAATAATAATTCATCTGTAGCGTCATCTATAATGCATATTTTTGGCGAAACAAACATGTTTCTTACAGTTTCTGATGTTAATAGACATTGTGTCAAAGAACAAATCTCAGCTTCGATTTATTTCTTTGTAATTAATTAAAAAAGAAATGCTTCATTTTCGACAAAAACGACTTCCTATTACCCTCAAGAGACAATTCTTCAGATCACTTACCAGAGATAGCACCAATACCAAAAAAAAAAAAAAAAAAAAAAAAAAAAAAAAAAAAAAAAGGAAAGGTCCAGCTGAGACGTCTGAATTTCTCTGAAATACCAGTTATGTGCCACAAAAACATCTAGTGTTGAAAGCCCTAAACAAAGCAAATAAAATTCACCTCACAGATTCGCCATCCAACAATACAGATATTAAAACCAGAAATCATTTTGAAAGTGAGTACAATAGACATTCTACTTCCTAATACATGTTTCCTGTCGGTTGACAGTCTGATTTCCGACCTTGAAAACGATGTACTACGCGTACGTTGCACTCGTATGAATGCGCTCGAGCGATCTTCGAGGCAACGTTGGCTGCGTTCACGTGCACGCGAGTTATGACACGAGCCGAACGCGCGCTCCGAGGTAATGGAAGCGACCGAGCCAGTAGGTTACACGCTCCCGCTGTAATAAACGCCAACGAAAGCAAAAACACCGGCATCGAGTTAGTATGCAATGCCCTCCCGTCTGATTAAAAACAAGAGGGGTGCGTGCGTATGGAAATACTACGCGTCTCACAGGAAACCAAGCCTCTTTGGGAAGGGAGCGATTGCATTTCAGATACTCTTCAAACATGCAACGATCGGCAGCTTTGTGTACGATTAGCAGGTTGCAATTAAAGGGGAAATAAAAGGATCTTTAATGAGTTTACATCGAGGTGACCAGTTACCCTCGTTTAGATGCAACTATATTGCAAAATGTATCGAATTGCGTCCTTGTAGAAAACACTGCAAGTGCCGAAAATCCAATTCTATCCTATAGTATTACCATTGGCATGTAGAAGGCTTTGCGATAATTTTTTTTTCAATTTTGGCACTTACAGTGTTTCCTATAAGGATTCTTCAATCGCAAAAGTGCCCCAGATTAACAAAATAATTATGTAGTGCCTCTCCATTTTGCACTTACCTTCTAAATGTTCGAGCACTCGCAAAAATACTTAATTGAATGAATTAAACATTGAAGATGAGGTAAATGAATTTTGAAATATATAATTAAGAGACTGGCCAGGACGATGTAGCTAAGAGCAATTTGAAAGCATTTGTTCCGATCTTGAGAGATATCACGAGACTTCCTGCCGAACAAGAAAACCAGAATACAGCCCCGAGCGATTTCGTTTAATTTTATGTTGAATTTAATACACGAGTGAAACTCCTTGTAAATCGTGAAGTAATTAGTTCGTTATACTTCGAGAATGTAGACAAAAAGAGGTATCAACAATTTCATAGCTATTAATTATTTAAAGAACATTTAACAACGCTTTACCGATCCTTTGTCCACCTTTCACTAGATTATCATCAAATAGCTCGCAACTATTCATTAAGTATTGCAATTTGTAGCATATAATCGCGTACCGTCGAGTCATAAATTATTGACGATCACGCGATCATTGAATCATTACATATTTTCGCGCCCGGTGTACACCTTTCCATTCCCCCTTACTGTTGCAATTCATTTTATAATTTACTTTCATCGTTTTCGTGATGCATTTTCATCGATAAAATTAAGATTTACTTTCGATTAATTTAACATTTTCATGACAGAATTTTTATGAAAATTTATTTTATTATTCATCACGGCAGATAAATTTTAAAATACAAATAAACGAGTCACAGTGTAGATTTTTCGTTCGATGGTCTACGATTTTAAAAAAATCTTCGTTTTTACTGGAACACTTTCTTCTGCTCCGCGGAGCTTTAATGTATTCACCTTCGTGTCTTTCATTACATACTCTTAACAGTATTTTAATATCTTTCCATCATGCGATGTAACAGTTTTATAATAAACAGTTGTACGTTCTACACTTTGTTGAATTATGCTTTGTGATCATGGTTACGAGACTTCGACTTCCTTTGCTTCACGGCTGGCAGGCCTGCGAGAGCAGAACATGCAACATTGTAGAGCTGCGAGGAAGCACGTAGCTCGCGTGCGAGTCGATGAACGAAAGGATCGATCGATTATGTGGCGAATATGCAGCGCGCCGCTCGCAAACGCGAACCTCCGCGATCGATCGATCCTCGCCTTGCAACCCACGCTCGCGGACTCTACTATTTGCCTGCATGCACTTCCTGCATGTGCAATGCTTTTGTTCCGTGACTTTTCGGACTACTTTCCTCCATGTAAAAACATTCACAATTCAGATTACCAGGAAAGCGATTAATTATAGAGTCGAAACGATTCCGCAAATAATCCTTCCGAAAACGTCCTATAACTCGGATGAAAGTATCATACGGCCCATTTCCTGCAATCTCAATAATCTCGAGATAATAAAAAAGTAGATCGAACTTTGAAACGCCACCCAATTATATTGTAACACGTAACGTTTTTTATTCAATTAGCAAAGTGAACAGGGCGTGGTACATCAATTAAAACATAGTTGCAAACATTTACATCGAGTTTTTTCAAACACTCGGCATTCAAAATTTTCAACTTCCTTAGTTTCGTAGGATGACTGAAGTTCGCCCCACAGGAAAAGGGTTTCCAGACCTAGCCCTTACATTCAAATTACCTTCCACAAATCTCCTCACAAATACACTTGCCACCTCGCGTGTAAAAAAGCCAACCCACACATGCAGCAATTACTACACGTACCACCGTAGCAGAATAAATCGTTAAATCTGCTGGCCCCTTTACGTATTCATAGCGCTGAAAGCACCCATAAAATTATCCAGCAAAGACAATCTTCGATCTCGTCGGACCGTTTAAATTTTCAGTCCCGTCCACCATACAATAACAGCAGCGTGGTGTTCTTTTTTTTCAGCCGCGTACAACAGACAATGCAGCAATCGCGGCGTGCACATCTAAAACGAAGAACGCAGTTACACGAAGGCATTCATGACTTGCGTGGCGGGGACGGGGTAGAAGGGGGGATGATTTCTTGCACGCCACCGCGCGTGCAACTAAAGTCTATTCCCTCCCCACACCTGTGATATTGTTGCAATATGGCGACTGCTAAGTCTGCCACTCCGAGGTGGGCGACGAGGAAGGGTACGGCTGCAAAATTGCATCGTGATACAGCAAACGAGCGCGGGGATCAACACTGTTGACCGACCAGGTCAATTACCGATAAATTGTACGCGGGGAGGGAGATCGGCCATTCGTTTGACCGTTGCCTTACATAAGTTACATTCGCGACGTCCATTCTCCCACACGGAAGCAGACGGAAATCGTTCCCAGGGAGTGCTTTATACAGACAGGGAGGGGATGTTTCGACGTGGCAACGGAGCTGGTCGTGATTTTATTCGCCACAAAGTAGCGAAATATTATCGCGCTGACGAATCATGGTGTTCGTGCGCGCGCGCAACTCGATACACCCGCCGGCCTGGCTTTTCTTGGGTCTAGAAAGCTGCGAACCTACGTGATCCATTTACAAACGCGAAAACGTTGGAACAATGCCCCCCCTTTCAGGCTTTGACAGTAAATGGTAGCGGTGATTGTATCAATTCTATCATTAGAATGTGCGCGTTGGCGACGGCGCAGTGTCAATGCTTGATACGTTCCACTGAAATGTGGCAGCTATTCGATGCTATTTAGTTAGATGTAGGGGTGTATAAAGTGGAAGTGAAAGATCGGAGTTGGGGGATCTGGAAGGCAGCAAATTATTATTTTGTGGACTTTCGCAGAGGGAGTTATAAAATACAAGAGCAAACCAACCCCACCCCACAGTCTTGGTTTCTCACAAGGGAAGTTGGGCAACCCGGAAATTCAGACAATTATGCAACTTTGTGTGCAAGTAGAGAAGTTCCTTCGTAAGACAAACTTATTTTTTGTTTTGTTTTTTGGTGCCGCAGTGCAGTTTTTTTGGGGGGGGGGGGGGTCATCCCTTGAAAGAAATGCAGAATTTTCTTCTTCGTAGAATATTTCGAGAACGGTGAGAAATATTGGAAAGAAGTTTAAAGAAAAGTTGCATCATTTTTTATATCTAGAAAACTGGGTAAAAAGCATTATCAAATTAAGGATTGTTGGTGGGGGTAACTTGAAAAGTATGGGTTTTTCGATAATTATTTTTACGCAGTTTTGTAGATATAAAAAGGATGCAACTTTTTGTTTATACTTCTTTCCGATATCTCTCACCGTGCGTGAAATATTCTGCGAAAAATAAAATTTGGCTTTTTTTCAAGCGGTGATTTCATACCCTAATACTGCACTGTGAAAACAACAAAAAGTAGGTTTGTCTTACGCATGAACTACTCTACTTCCACACAAAGTTGCATAATTTTCTGAATTTCCGGGTTGCCTAACTTCCCTTGACAGTATAATATATAGTAAATGATGGTACTCCTATATTGTGATGCTTCAGGAAGACCTGAAGTTTGCAAGTTTGCCATTTGCAGCGGGTCAACCATCCCTAAGAATGTCCAATCGATTTACTTTTAAAGAATCGATTAATTCAAGTCTGCTCCCCTAGACCAACGCCATTATGCAATCAATGTTCCTCTTCATGTCAGAACAGAAAAGGACAAATTGACTATTGGAACCTAGTATTTGCCAATTACGGCCGCTTTCCACAAAACATTTTCCTCTACCTCTTTCAAACTAAAGCTTTAATTATTCGAACACGAATAATTTTTGCGAATATTCGAATATTCGAATAATCAAGAGTATTCGAATAATTAGGAGTATTCAAATAATTAGGAGTATTCGAATAATAAATTTAGAGAAATAACGTTATAGTAACGGGGGATGAACTAAAAATATTATAGTTCTTTAACAACGTTTATGGGATTTATAGCTTCCAAAAAAATGTCTGCTTATACAGTTTATCCATCGTCTATAGCGGGACACGGATAGGCCAGATTTAATAAAGTTCAACATTTATCGTTTGAAAAACAAATAATTGTAGAGGCCATGAAAATAATTTCGCGATACCGTTTTAAAAAAGATTTAATGTTTAGATTCCTATTCGGTACAATCCGAAATTCGATCACTCCGAATATTTGAATATTCGAATACCTACTCATAAGTATTCGAATATTCGAATCTCAAATTAGAATTCTTTGATATTCGAATATTCGAATCTCAAATTAGAATTCTCTGATATTCGAATATTCGAATCTCAAATTCGAATTCTGTGGTATTCGAGTATCCGAATCTCAAATACGAATTCTCTGGTATTCGAATATTCGAATCTCAAATACGAATTCTCTGGTATTCGAATATTCGAATCTCAAATTCGAATTCTGTGGTATTCGAATATTCGAATCTCAAATTCGAATTCTGTGGTATTCGAATATTCGAATCGCAAATTCAAATTCTCTGGTATTCGAATATTCGAATCTCAAATACGAATTCTCTGGTATTCGAATATTCGAATCTCAAATTAGAATTCTCTGATATTCGAATATTCGAATCTCAAATTCGAATTCTGTGGTATTCGAATATTCGAATCTCAAATACGAATTCTCTGGTATTCGAATATTCGAATCTCAAATTCAAATTTTCTGGTATTCGAATATTTAGATCATTCAAATATTCGTTACAGTCCCAGTTCAAACTCCCAAAATACCAACTACAATAAGTACGCATAAGTATCCCGCGTGAAAAGACTTCCTCCATACAACCATAGTCTCTACCATACCCAAAGCAACGCAGTACCATAGCCCAGCACCCCAGAAACAATCCTCAACAATCTCCTAACACGACCATATTCGATGTCAGCCGACAATGCGCGCCATATCCCATGATTCCACGGGGCACAAGCTCGCGCCCCGCAGTCGCACGCATTTCGGGGGGCGCGCGCCCCTGTTTGAACAGTGGCGGAATCGCCGCCGGCGGGCGCGTGTCGCCGCGGCGATCGAGTTTCGAGGCACACGGAAGAAAACCCCGAAGGTTGTGTCAGCGTTCCTTTTCCAAAGGCCGTCGCGGTGGCGGCGTCGGTGGTCGGGAACGAGAAGCAGCTTCTACGTCGTCATGAATCGCTCGAGTAGAACGCGCCAGTGCTGTAGGCTGGCTGGCCGGCTGGCTGGCTTGATGGGGCAAGGTGTAGGTCCCGTGACGTAGCAGTACGTATTTCTACTACTACGTTGTAACCTCCGTACATCCAACCCCTCTGCCCACCCTCGCCGGTCGTCGCCAGCCCCACCACCACGCTGGAATCAGACCTGGTTCTCCAACCCTCCCTCGTGTGTAACCGGAATATGAGCAGCTACCCCTCCACCGGCGTTCTCTAGCCAGCCAGCCGCCACCTACACCGCCTCCTCTTCTTTCTCCTCCACGTTGCACGTCGTAGCCATGGCAATATTGATCGACCGGCTGGCCGGCCAGCCAGCCAGCCGGCCAGACTGGCTGGTATGCTTGGTCTGCGCTTCCTACGACAGCCAACGAGAGCTTTCGGGGCCGCCGCGATATGCCTTTTCCTCGAGGATCCTTCGATCCAGCCGCGCGAGACTACTACACCCCGTGCACAATGTTACGCAGCTGTGGCGTCCCGCGCGCGCTTTCCCTCGCCGCCCATCTTCGCCCGGCGTCCCGCTCCGCCAGCCGAATGATACGCACGCCGAAATCTTGCGAACGGCGCTCGGAGCAAGATCCTCTCTGCTGTTTCATGTCGCCGAGGTGGACACGCGGCGGGCGACGTTCGGTCAGCCCCCCGTGATCCGTCGTCTTTTCTAATATTTGAACAGGCGGCGCTGTAGGAGGTGGATGCTACTGGCGGGCACGAAGAGTGGCCCTGTTAGGGCTCGTGTTTATGGATACGATTTATTTTTGCGAAGGCACTCGGCGATGGCTGCAGGAATGCTTGAAACGAGGATGGTGGCAAGTGTGCAGATCGGTGATAGCGATGCGGGAGGTAGTGTAGTGTTGGAGTTAGGTGGATATGCGTTGGAGAATATTAGTTCTGGAAAGATGTATGAAAATATAATGTAACTTGTATGAAATAATGTAGATAGAAAAAGTATGCGGGAGAATGGGAAAGTAGTGTTCCATTTGAGGGATAGAATTGAGTGAGTAATATGAAGGATGGTAATGATAATACTACCATCGCGATATGATGTCCACGAATTAAATAACCGACTGCATTATCAATTTAAATATACTTTTGATATCGTATAAACCATTTCCTAGTAACTGTCAGATACTTGCCTTAAAAATGCCAAGAAATATTATTCCATTTATATAAGCATCGTGAAATGTCTGTGTCACTAAACACAATCGATACGCGAGGAAAAATTTAAAAATGACATAATTTAAAATAAAAATGAAAATAAAAATAATACAGATTTCATATCCCCCTTTTTATGGTATACTGAAGACATTTTTAAAACATCTCATTTTTTTCCAGTTTTCAGACCTATGAAAATATACTATCACATTATTTAGTATACATTTTACGTTAAATTCATTTAATTCTTCCATCACATTGATCAAAACCAATTTACCTTTAAAAAAAACCTATCCAAAAAATCTACTATTGGTTATTATTTATTTTGTCTTACTCTTTTTCTCTTTTCCACATTTTCGAACAATGGCAGGAAGAGAAACGTTTTTATTGCGATCGTACAAATCAGTTTCTATCAAGAGTTAGTAGCAGAACACGCGGTGTTTGCGTGGCAGTGCACCAGCACAGCGTCGGGGAACTGCAAAGTTCTCGTCGCAAACACAGCGATGAGAGTTCGTAAACCTCATTGCGCCGTAAACTCAGCCCTGAATGCGGTGCTCCTAACGAGCTACGATACGGATCCCCCCATCCGCCATTCCCAATACAAACCAATTTTTCTCAATGAATCGCCGCCGATAATAGTTTGTAATTTCTTTCACCAATTTTCTCTCGACTCGGTTCATTCTGCACCAGCCACCTTCCGTTCGGCAGATATTTCTTACCCCAGGGGCGAGACAATTTGGGAAACTTCTTTTCGAAACTCTTGTAATTAGATATTTTCGGCGATTAGAGCGTGTTAAGATGTACGCGAGCTTTTTCTTTTTCACTACCTTCCTCGGAATATCGCGTAACATGTGAAAAATTCTCGACTCTTTATGTTCAAAATTGCAGAGTTTGAGTTCAGGGGATGCCTGAAGGTTTTGAAGAAATTTGACAGTTTTCAAGGATTATTGCAAGTACATGTACTGTTTATTTCTGGTATAATCGAGGGCTTATGTATCGGGTTGATTTTGAAACATTCCCTTTCAGGATACATATCACCATATAGCCATTTTTAACTAATAAAGAAGCGTCTCCAATTCAAGGATTCTGATTTTAATGAAACCTCGTGTGAATGTAGAAGGTAGATTATATTGAAGTATGAAAGAAGCAATGTTACTTTAGCGGAAGTTCAGTCTGAAGCGATGAAATCAGTTCTTAAAATTATTGCACTTTTTCATTTTTTTAATATAACTTTATTGTTCTATTGCTAGATCATGGAGCATAAAATCTGGACAATTCTTGTAATTAAAGATTTGTTCTATCTCGCTCTGTTACGAAGTTATATTTAAAAAAAAAAAAAAAGAGAAACGAAAACCGCGATAACTTTAAGGGCTGATTGCATCCCTTGGAACTGAATTTCCGCAGAAATTACATTCACGCGAACTTACATTAACCCTACAGTGCACACGTAAATTACGTGTTTTGTGTTTTTAAATTACGTATTTTGTGTTTTTAAATTATGTCAATTTTGTGTAATTGCACACGCAGGGCCTCGCAGACCTATAGAGTAAAGGTACCAATTACTGTCACCCTAAGCTATTTTACTTAAAATAACGAATAAATCGTGTGAAATGACACAAAAAAATTTAGCATACAATTGAAACTGTTATTTATACGATACAAAAAACAGCACTTAATTTTTTCTTCGTTAATTTGGATAAAACGATAAAAAATTTTAAGCGGAAATTCGGAGAGTGAAAACGATGACTTCCATACTAGCGAAAGAGAAAACAAGGCGTTAAAGAAAATGCTGTAATTGTAATATTTAAGCTATTAAAATAACAAAATATAATGTTTTAGATAATATAAGCATCATAGAAAGTAATAACGATCGTAATTCAACGATTCATTAGGTTTTTTTATTTATTAATTGGGTGATAGTGATTGGTACAAGCGTTTCAAATATTTTGGTATTACTATCATAGCAGTAGTTGCTCATGTACACGAGACAACAAAACCTGAAATTGAGATAAACAGTATTAGCTTAGCTGGCAGTAATTGAGATGTCAGTAGTTCAGTCAAATACATTTTAAGGGTGTCTTTAATAGATCCCGAAATATATTTTTGAAATTGATGAATTTATACATAAAAAATCGAGGTTTTAAGATCCACCCATTTTTTCATTAAGTAAACATATTAAACAATAATAAATAACAAGAACAACATATACTCTTAGTCTATAAGTACAAAACTATAAGATAATGTCAGAGTCAACGCTTAAAGTGTCAGTAATTGGGTCCTTTACCCTATCGGCAAATCTAGGAATGCATGGATATTTTGAGAAAAAAATATTTTTAAATCAGAATTGCCGGGTTTGGAAGATTCCTTGTAAGCCACCCAATTCTTACCCACCATTTAATATACCAAATACCCAATGGATCCCTGCAAACACCACATCAACTATCTCCTAACAAACCTAATCGATAAATTCCCAGCGTAGCCACCTGAACCTAAGCTCCCGGTTTCCAATAAAACAAAAGTTCAGCCATACCATCCCATCATCGAATCGCGAAATCGAAGAACGAGAATCGACAGTTAAGTCCACATTTGTGCCCGTCAACTGGCTGCAAGAGATAGAAAGGTGGCCCATGAAAAATCGAATGTCGTTAACGCTTTACCTTCCCCCTCGATACACGCGGGTCGCTGCGAGCGTGGAACGAGGTTCGATCGCCGTGACCCGTTTGAAATTTACTCTGTCGGAGAACAATATATATACAGGCGAGTTGGACAACTTTTTTCCCCCTTCGATCAGGGTACAGGTGTGCGCGCACGCCACCAGGCCAGTTCAAAGGACCTGACCCGGCCGAGTGGCCGAGATCCATTCTGGGAGCTGACCGAATGCTCACCCAAGATCACCTCGTGCCTCTGGACCAGACACACCGTAAATCGAGCACGACCCCCTGTGACCTATCCCCCCGCCAACCCCTTCCTTCATATCCGACGGCCCCAAAACGGGAAGCAAAAGGTCGAGGTGACCAAATTACACCCATCGGTTAGTAATAATGAATGACAGCACGGAGTACGTCGTTGGAGTACGATATGTACTCGAATGCTAGAGGAGACCCCGATACAACTGATATTTTGGTGCCGTGGATTTCCTGTGGCTGCTATTTGTGCAGCTTGGGGAAATGCTTCTGGAAACGTCGAGTGCATTAATTACCTATTATTCTGATACTTATAGAAGTACTCTTATAGAAGACTATATACGTACGTTTGTCAGAATTATGGGGATTGGCATACTGTTTTATATGGTTCGTGTAAGTGGAATTTTTTAGGGTAGAAGTACTCGAGTTTCTAGAATAGAAGGGGTCGATCTCTTCCAATTGATATACCGATAAAGTTACTATAAATACCTCAATGCTCAACTCGCGGTACTATGAATAGATTGGAAAACGCTAGGAAGTGAATATTATATAATATAATAACGTATGTATCTAGGCAGGTATCTACGTAGGTATATAAGCAGAATGGCACCTAAAACGCAGCTGAAGCAAGCATTGTTCGAACACTGCAGAAAGGTAGGATGTTAATAGTCACACAGCGACCTTGCAGCTGCGCCTCAGGGAGGGCTAATGAAAACGCAGCAAGGTAAAAGAAAGGGTAACACGCGAACGGTTGACGTTCTACGTCTTCAGGTGGCTACTGTTTCATCTAGAGGCCCTAGATGCAACGATACCGAAGGTGTTGCGCTTCGTGAGTACATAAATTACCCGTGACCCTTCACGCACCAACACCACAAATATTTGCTATGGCGTCTACAACGGAACTGAGCCATTTTCGAGGCCTCCCCGACCACGCTATCGAAGCCCTTATCGATAACGACTCCGCCCGCTAAGCAAACTCGTAACAGTAGCGACATTCATGGCATTCGAAAAAAGAACTCCTCGATTGACAATGAGAGAACGAATAATTCCGTGGATCGTTGATATTGAACGTAAACGCCTTTCAACTGCCCACGAAGAATATAAGAAAGACTTTTTAGATACTGGAAACCCTCCTCGTTTCGGTTGGGTCCTTTCTTCGGTCTTAGAAATTTGTGGTGAAAAGTTTTAATGGAATATAAACTGTGAAGTTAATTATGTTTGAATGAGTGGTATAAGACGTTGCAGAGATGTGAAGTCAGTTGCTGTAATTCAAGAGTAAAACACTTGAGTGCCAAAAATCAAATTTTTCAGGAGTGGGAAGAAACTTCCTTGACTTCAAATTATTTACGAAATTTTTATTTGTTTCGCTTGCTAAATATGCTTAAGAATATAATAACGAAGAATTGTATTTATAGAGAACCATATGTGTGGCACCTCTTAGTTGTAGAGAAAGCTGAATCTGCCATTCGTTTAAATTTCCAAAAGTGGCAATCCTATTTACCTATCGCTTAATTGGCACTTAGAGTGTTTTTTACAAAGACCCTTCAATTGTTTTTCGACATTTGCAAGAAATTATGATTTCAAATAATTTCAAATTTATTATCTACGTTAATTCCAATGGAATATTTTTGTAAAAAAAAAGGAAAAAATCGTAATGAAAGATATCCCAAGTCAGATTTTTAAAAGAAAAAAATAATTACACGAATACTAGGCTGGTCCGAAAACGTTTTCTTTTTAATCTTAATGTGTGCGATGTGTCAAAAAGCTCGCTGATTTTTTTTTATAATTTTAAAAATATATCTAGCCGCTGGCTGGGGATTCAAAGGAGTGCCTCGTAAGGGTAGAGATATCGACACTATCGGTTATATCAGGGTTGACTAACTGGCGGCTCGAGAGCCATCGGGGGCCCCTCCGCCTTGCTGTCACGCTGAACGCCCCCCTCCATACCTACCAGACTCTGGCGATCGCAGTCGAAAGGAGAAGGAAAGAAGCAGGAATCGACTGCGATCGTCAGAGTCTGGTCGGTATGGAGGGGGGCCGTTCAGCGTGGCAGCAAGGCGGAGGGGCCCCCGATGGCTCTCGAGCCGCCAGTTAGTCAACCCTGATCAACAAAAACTATTAATTTGAAAAAAAACGACATATATAGTTTTAAAATTATAGAAAAAAAATCAGCGAACTTTTTAACAAACCTCACATCTTTTTTTCACTATGTCAAGTCAGATTTTAAAAAATATATTTTTGCACGTTCTGGACCCAGCCTACCCCTTTAGGGTCCAAGGGACACGGCTAATCCTATTTTTTTTTATGAAAAAATCTAATTACACTTTGTGCAGAGCCACTTTTTTGCTATGACAGGGAAAGAATTCAAATTTTTTTCGGCCCAGCCTACTGAATACTTAACAAAGGATCACCCTTGCCACGTTAGCTGTTGATACTCCCTCGATCGAGGATCCAACTCATACAAATATCGAAGTTGAATAGTTTTTATTCCGTAGCAGCGTTTTCAAGACAATCGTTACAATTTCCAGCGGTTAATATGCGGGAAATAATGCCAATCCCACGAACGTCGGTGAACGTGGTTTGTCGCGATACGTAGGACGTGTGACTTGCGGTATGCTAGCAATGGTTTGGCCGTACACCTGATATCGTGTTTTCCACCAACCGCTCTACACGCATTCGCTTATGAAGATCGACTTTATCGTTCAGGTGAGCCTTATCAGGACTTGGACTTCACAGGCATTTAGTCGGCGTGATTTACTAGATAGGGGAAGAACTGGGAGCTTCCAGGACTTATGTAATGAGAGACGTCAGACTGAATTGTGCGCAAAAGAAAATTCTTACCTTCTTTGCCCCTTTCACCTTTGAACGGCGAATAGTTTGATCGCGGGTCAAATGCAGGGTCCATTATGTCCCATAATTTTGCTTGTATAAAAATAAGCTTTTATATTATATTCTGATCCTGTAATGACCTGAAATTCACATTTTCTTCCAGAACTAACACCAACATTAAGTAACACGCAATTTGAGATGTGAGATGGGTCGAAATGGACCATGCATCCGCCATTTCGGCGTTAAGAAATATGAATTTCCATTAGCACACATCTACTCCATCTATAATTTATAAAACCCTGTTGTAGAGACACACACAGTGATTTTACACTGCAACATAGTTATGTAATATCGTACAAAAATAAGTGCAGAAATTTGTTGCATGGTGCATTGGGTCACCAAACGTTAAATGCCCCAATTATTCATATTCTTATGAAGAGTTACAATTTTTCAGAAAAAAAAAATTAGAGTGATATTGACGCTAATAAAAACAATTCTTTAAAATCCCAATACTTTTATATTCCTCAAAGATATTCGTCGAAACTTATAAATGTACTCAGCCTTTTTTGAAAAAGCAGAATTTCCCTGAAATCACAATTCAAACAAACATCCTCTCCCCACTGTATAATAGTTCGTTCATGCTGTGCGACCCTCGCGGGTCCCCAGCCGGGGTGACTCGATTTTTCATTAAACGCGATTTACAAGTGAAACGACGACAGAGTTCAAACGCCTTTGAGTACGAGTGCAAAATGCAGAGGAGGATGGGCAGTCGCCGCTGGACCACTTCCGCCCATTATTTTATCGAAGAGCGAAGAGAGATCGCGGCGAACCGATGGCCAGCAGAAGAGAAAACAGGAATATAAAGGAGACACAGGGCGAAAAGGAGGCTGCTTTTAACGTGGAAGGCTCGAGTAACCGGCTTGGGACTGTCGTCGGAAAGTACACTTTGAATATTGGTGTGGACCAAGACGAGATGCTCGACGAAGTGCAACCTTAGGCTAGGTCGCCTCCAATGTGGGCACCGAGATCCCCTTTGACTTGATATCTTGATGAGATGAGGTCGGGGGTGGGGGCGATGGACTCAGATTTTAAAACTCGAGAAAGAACAGATTACAGTTTCGCCATCTCCAGACCCAGGGTACAAGTTTGTACATCGTGGAATATAAATGATGAACTTTTTATCCTTAAACTGTGTTCTGAGCTGGATACAGGGAAAAATTAGTAGAAAATTTATATTTGCCTGTTTTGATTATTAAAAACAGAGTAGCTGATTTAAAAATGGAGTTCAGATGTGCAAAGGGATATTCTTTTAATACCTTTCTGCTTTTATGGAAATGTCACCTCTGGAGACAATTTCCAAAATTAGAAATGTGAACTGAGAATGAGCAAAGCAGAAGTCCATGGTTGCGAGATGGCAAGGAGCAAGTCGTTCGCTACTAGAAATACCAAAATGTTCTTCGAGCTGTCAGGAAGATCGTGCAGCTCGAGCAATCAGTAACGCGGCGTGTAACGCGAGGACGATAAGATCCGCGGCTCGGTTCGCGCGATTACTCGTACGTCCACGGATTATCCGACAAAAGGCTTGCGCAGAGTTACGCGCACCGCCCACGCCTAGGCCCATGCATGAATTGTATCTCTATCGGGGTCCCGGAAGTTGGCTTGATATCGATGCCACCTTAGATCATCGCTCTATTCTCCCGACGTTTACAACTGCACGGGGGGGATGATCGAACGAGCGGGGGGTCAACGTAAATGCCAAGCTGCCAAGGCTACAAATAACACCACGTGGATTCATGATACTTCGCGACAACCACGGTATTTGTGATTGATAGGAGAAGGAACACAGCTGGGGATCACCGCCGACGACAGAGAGGGTCAACAGACTCGATTGAATCGTTTCCTGACGGATATTTACGAGCCGTCCAACGGGTGTATTTGCATTGAGACTGTGGCGAATGAAGGATGATTTGATGCGGAGTGTGCGAAGCTTTCTGCGTGGAGCGTGGGACGGGGGTGTTCGAGCTTCTTTCTGGGAACGCTGCGTATAGTTTTATCCAGAGGTATTTCTTCAGAGTCCGATCTAGTTCTTCCGCCGCTTAGGACCAAAATGATTTTTGCCGCCCTCTATACTTAATTATCAATAAATATTTCAAAATATAATTTTTGACAGAGAGGGAAATTTTGCGGAGGCAATTGTTGAATAACAAAAGCCTTTTGTTGTGTAAAAAAAATTAATATTCATAAAAAAAAACAGTAACAAAATAAAATATATGTATAGGTAAGAGGTAGGTGCCTATTTTTTAAATTTCAAAAAATAAGAATTTAACGAATGAAACAAAATAAGTATAAGAAAAGGGGAAAAACTGAGATCTTTAAGTACGCACCTTTCCCTAGTATAATAGTAATTATATGCGTGATTTAAAAACAATCTATAAGTTTGATTTTTACCGCTTTATCAAAGTTTCACTTTTAATTTGGGTTTTATTGATTCGAACCCTGTACTTCCTTCAGGGCAAATATTTGCGAACTGACTGAAAACGCTGTTGTGTTGAATTAGCAAATCTGAAGGATTTAAGAAACTCGCTTCTGCTCGTAACGCGTTGACTGCATACGGGGATAACCGATTACAGGTATTTCAAGTTTACAGTTTTTCTTCAGAACGCTTGCAATAATTGAATCTCCAGATTTGCAAACTTCTGAATAACATCACTGTACGAGATATATTTATTTTCGACACTGCAATTTATTGTGAAAGATATTTCTCGATCCTACATACAAAAATAGAAGCCTAACATCTCTCACCTTTAAGGAAGCCCTATTTAGGACGGCTAGGAATGAGGTGATACTTGGAATTTTTTTCTAAGAAACTGTTAAGCGGAACTTTTCCAAACTTTCAGAGTATTTTATATCACATTCAAACAATAAAAATTAATTTTTACGTTACAAAGTGTTCGGTAGAAATGGAGAAAGTTGAAAGTTGGCAAATTGGTGGGACTTCAAAGAAAAAGTGACGATTCTGCCCCAAGATACTTCGTTTTATTTATGGAAAAAGAGTTGTTCAATTCAATATATTTATCAATGTCTTAGGTTCATCTACAATTTAATTATACTAGAAATAAGAAACTCCTTGGTTTTTTTATTTCAGGGAAGAAATGGAGCCACCATTACAATCGCCAATTTGCAACTCCGACGCGCGAGTCCTAACGAACGTGTTCATATATCTTCATTTCTACCGAACACTTTGTAACGTAAAAATTAATTTTTATTGTTTGAATGTGAACTAAAATACCCTGAGAGTTTGGAAAAGATCCGCTTAACAGTTTCTTAGAAAAAAATTCCCAAGAATCACCATATTCCTAGCATCCTAAATAGGGCTCCCCCCTCAATGGTACATTTCACAGAATACTCGCCCGTTACAATACAAGAAAGAAAGGAAGAAGGAAAGGTTTGATTACCCAATTAGCAATACCCACCACGAATAACCATTAAACGCACTGCTGCAGAATGAACCATCAAGCCCAAAGTTACAGCCGCCCTTAATGAAGCGATAAAACGCGGATAACTTAAATTCCCTTCGACTGCTCCCTTCGTGAGTCGCGGATAAACAATGGCCAGTGCTCGGCACGAAGAAATCCCCGTTGCGGCAAAAACGGTTTCCGCGGAATCGCGGCGATATTCGCACTAGTCCACGGTCTGGAACGGAATTCCTGGATTCCAGGGTTCCGCAAATTACCAGAAGATACGCGACGGCAGACAGCGGTCGGTGAAGATACAGACGAGCAAAACAAGGATAATTGGCAAGGGTAAACAGCGACAGAGGATGGGCAAAGGCGATCCACGGTGTAGGTAGCGAAGGAAAGGTGCTGCTACAAAAAAGGTATTATTAACCGTCTGGTTGAACAAAGAGGAACAGTAATTTTGCTGTTGGCATGAACCGTGAGGAAGTTCGCGTCTCCTTCCTCTTCTCCTTCGCGTCTTCTTCGTTTTCTCTTTATCGTCCTTCCCTCCCTCCCACGCTGCGTTTTTGTTGCGTTCGACTAGAGCTCATCCACTTTTTAGCATCCTTCGAATGTTATTTTGCTCCTGCCTCGTTATAAGGTTCACCGTATCGCATTATGTAAGAGGGGCGGGGGACGAAGGCGTGAGAAGGAAACAGGACGCACAGATAAGCAGAGGGGTGGGTTCTTGGAGTTGCTAAGTGATGTTTAAATTTTTGGATCTTCAAATGGCTGCTGTTAGAAGTTAGCAGATGCGGATCGTGTCTTGTGCTTAGAGCTATGAGTAGTTTTACGAACTCCAATGTCCCCTTCAGGGATGAAAATTGGATTTTTGAAACGAATGAAACGTACTTTTCCACAGAATTTGTAGAACAGTATGTTTATCATTTGTGAAATGGAAATCTCTATGTGACAAAGTGACGTACAGATTTGAGTCTCACTTTTTACAAACTAAAGACTGATATTTTAGCAATTAAGTTCGTATCGAGAAATTTTGAAATTTAGAGAAAGATCGTGCGTCGAGCCTTCAAAAATTTTTAACGTTGGGAAACGAAATTATTTTAGTCTGCAAATTCTGCCTCGATTGCGAGTTTTTTCTTAAAATTGAACGAATGAATACCAATGTTGTAATTCTCCGATTAAATTTGTAGCTTTCATGGCAATTGCGCTGCTGTCGAGTGTGAATAGAATCTTTGAAAAGCGTTAGCCTGGGATTCAACGGGCGTCGTTTTCCCCTCGCATCAAGTGATCGACCTCGATTAATTAGCGGGGCCAATTAACGCGACGCTCGATCTGATCGCGCGTCGATACATTATTTATCCTTTGAGCGCTAATTGGCCAGCAACTAGAGTGTCCGTTTCGCCCACTATTACGCAGCTGAATTTTCAATTTTAATTTAGACATGGCGATCTCACCATATGCACCCAAAACGAAATTCCTCGTTTTCTATCTACCCACCACTCCTTCAATTCCTATCGATTAACTAAAATAGAAGCAAAGATTAAAAAACGAGTCCCACTCTCACTTCCACCTAAACGCAAAGTGTAGGAGCTTCAACCCAACGAATGACCCAGTTAACGGGTTAAAACGAACCCCAAAAAAGTGCCTCCTGTAGTCAAACACAAAGGACGAACGTAATCCCAGAACAGCGCAAGAAATCACGTCTCGCGACGGACACATACTCCGGGGGACGAACAAAAAAACATAGTAAGAGCGCGGAATCCGTGGAATTCGCGAAATTTAGCACGGGTGAGCAAGTTGTTGGACGCGTGTTTTCCGACCCGGTGGTTCCCCCTCTCTCAGCCTTCTCCCCCTCTTTCCCATTACCCCCGATTCTTTCGAACGACCGTTCACAGCTATATTTGTGGCGAAAGACAGGCTCGCGCGTTTCCATGAACGCGTCGGTACAGTTATACGCGCCGCGGGTCTGGTGGGTGGGAAGGCAACGAGGAGGCACCGAAAGACAACCGACGGATCTCGATCCAGCGATGGGGCCCACACGCCGGACGAGCCACAGAGTTAAAAGACTTTTTAAGCCTGTCCGGCCGTGATTTACGGCGCTCGTTTAAAGCCCACGACGAGAGCTGGATACCATCTTGTCGTTCTTGTCGCGGGGACCGCGATCCTGCTCGCTCCTTTCGAAAACATTCGACGGGGGAAAGCCGAGTGTCAGCGTGAACGCCTAATAAAATACGCCGCCCTGGGATCGAAACTTTCGAGGAATCGTGTTTTGCTTCATAAACTTCTCTCCTTCTTCTGCCCCCACCTCTCCTGTCTTTTGTCACTCCGTGGCTGTCACTGCGTTACCACGAAATTTTATGTGGCTCGCTCCGCGTGTTACGTTAACCTGCAGCGAACTTTTCGAAGAACCTGGGAAGGATCCATCCGCAACGTCCCTTTGGGCAGGGTCGTAAGAAAGATCGCTTCGTAGCTCCTTTTCGCTGGTAGCACTGGCCTGCGTGGGATGTTTACGGGTATTGTAATTTTTTATCGCCGCGGCTGAGGAGATGTCTAGCAAATTGCTGCGGGATCCTCGGTACGGTGATGCATGGACGCTTCATGTTTTATGGTTACTCGCGATGGACGGTGCAGGTTCCCGAGTTTCTTTTCGAGATTTCTTCTTGACCGTACTGACGATCCTCGGTCTGAAGTTGGGAATAGAGGACTTAATTGTTTGGCGCTCGATGGTCGTTGATACATTTCTCAGAGTAAGCTGATTATATTTAAATTAGGATATTTCGAAATCCCTAAAGTTTGCAGAACTTCAGTCTTCTCAATGGCTAATCTGTTTCGTTTTTGAGAAATTAATTACCCCGTAGTGTGCCATTAGGTATAAGAGCTTGAAATAACCAAAATCAAAAATAAAACGCTAGAGAAATCTTACTCCAAAATGTACCTCGGCCAACTACTAATTTCCCAAACCGTCATTCTACTTTCTTTACGTCACAGCTCATACTCGATTTTACCCAGTCTCCCACCGTTCGAATTCATTTCAAACGCGCAGAAATCAAGGCCAAAAGAACCGATGAGACATTGCAGCGCGAGCAAAAGCCCTGCCCAATTACAAGTCTCGTCGGGAGACCGGAAAGATGGAATCGACGGTGTCTCGAGCGCGTCTCGAAATCGCGTCTCGGCTGAAATAACGGCAATGAAGAGACTCGGGAAAGTATGCAGCCGGAAAAACGTGCGCGGTGAGGTCATCGTCTGACGTGGCTGCATCCAGAGGCGAACGCGAGCGCGCGCCGGACGATTCACGCGCGCACACACGGCCAGGTGAGCACGCGCGCGGGCATAGGACGCCGTCACGGGCAGGCATCATCATCGCGCGCACGCCTGGGACACGGGGCCTCCGTGTGTACGCACGCCGTACACGGGGAAGGTACACGCACGAAACGCGGCCGCGCGCACCACCGCACACAAGGAAAGGCGCAGGCCGAGCCGCGGAGGCGCAGTCACAACTACGCACACCCACTCGAACTGCATTCATTCATAAAAGTAGCGAGCAGAGCCCGTGTGCCGCGCCCTGCTAGCCTCCGGCTGGCCTTTTACGAGCACAACGTACACTGCTTCTCTCTCTCTCTCTCTCTCTCTCTCTCTCTCTCTCTCTCTCTCTCTCTTTCTCTCTCACACACACACACACACACGCGCGCGCGCGCGCGCTAGCCGGGATCCCTGACCGCGTGCATCAGAGTACGCGTGCTACGTTGTAGTACTATCGAGGGACAGTATCGATTGTGATCCATCGGGTTCTGGATGCATCTGGCGTTTGGGTTTCGGGATATTTAGTGTTGGGGTTTGGATTATAGAAATGACGGGGTAAATAGGGAAACAAAGTTTGGTGGATAGTAGTAGGTTGGAGAAGACGAAGCTGATAGGGGAATTGGATTTCAGGGGGTTGCCCTTGGAAGTTGATATTTTCATTTGGGTGTTTGGGTTGGGAGTAAGTTTGATGGTGTTGGTGGGATAAATAGGGAAATACGTTCTGGCGGTAAATAGTTAATATTTGGCGGTATAAGTAGTAGGTTGGAAAGCTGACGAAGGGACTGTACTTTAGAGGGGTTGCTCCTGGAAGTTGATATTTTTATTTGGGTGGTTGGGTTTGCAGTACCTAAGTTTTATAGAGATGGTGAAATAGAGTTTGGTGGGTGGTAGTACCTAGATTAAAGAAGTGGAAGACTGATAAAAGGACTGTGTTTTGGGAGGGTTGCACCTGGAAGTTGATATTTTTATTTGGGTGCTTGGGTTTGGAGCATCTAAGATTCATGGTGATGGCGGGATAAAGAGGGAAATAAAGTTTGGTGGGTGTTGATAGGTTGGAGAAGCGGAAGCATTTGGGAACTGTATTTTAGAAGGGTTGTTCGTGAAAGTTGATATTTTTATTTGCGTATTTGGATTTGAGGATATTTGGGGTTAGACTGAGTTTTATATATGTAGGTATAATTAGGTTTGTAAATTGAGAAATAGAGATTGATTGGGGGTGGGGGCAGAATTAAAAGGCTGATGAGGGAACTGTACTTTAGGGTTGTTGCTCTTGGGTATTTTTAGTCGAGGATGGTGGATTGTGTCCATTTTTGGGAATATTTATTTCTGGAACGGCTCCAAAGAGAAAAATTGGAGCCTGAGCTGTGGAGGATGGGGTAGAATTCGTGGTGTAACAGGGAGGACTGATTGCTTACGTAAAAATGAGTCGGACACGGAGGGGGAAATTTGTGCGTAAGAGGTTTCATTTTCGACGAAGATATGTTGTCAGTTTCATATAGGAAGTATATAAATCAAGATTAAAGCAAGGGACCAAGCTTTCGAAACGTGTGTGCTACTCATTCTACTTACTTCGCGATTATGTGTTAACATGTTGTATCCCCGCCTTCGCACAACATTCAAAGGATAAGGATACCGAGTGGCGCACGATCTTAAAATTAAGACATTCTCGGACAACTCGCGCAATTCCCGCGGCGAATGCAGTCATTACGCGAAGATTTACGCCACGGTCTTTCGACTTTAATTGTTCAATTCATCTGTACCCGACAAGCGTAATTATCGTATAAAATAAGTTACACGAACGTAAACCAACCGAACCAGGTGTATAATCACATGATTGCATTTTAATTGCCCCCTCGTTTCAGCTGCTACCATATACTTATACCACTACAATAAATCGAGTCCAGTACCCAAAAATATATTACGAAACAATATCAACTTCCAATCCCCTTGTAAACAAACTTCTCCTACAATATTGTACAAGTCTTCAATCTCTTCAACAGACATTCCACAGACAAAATTATCCTCCCATTCTACTACCACAATACAGGGTGAGGCACCTAAACATGGCGACTTCAAATTGCTCGCAAATTGATTTCATATCTCGATGAAAATGTAAGGTAATAGAAACGAGCTTGTATTGCCTTATACACCCCCTTGATACCATACAACTTTTGTTTGAACAATTTTTTCATACAGCAATTGAGCGCCTTGCAGCAAGAGGGATGCAGCTCCATGTTTACAAACTCCGAGTAAATTTAGAAAAAAGTGTTGATAAAATTATTTGACTTAACACTGAAAAGAAAACATTAATTAAAGAATATATATTTTCACACAATTAGTAGTAGTTATTGAATTGATAAATTTTTATTTCAATATTTGGCGAATTTTTCATATCTGGAGCTGCCCCTGCCCCTACACTCCTTTTGCTGCAAGCTCCTCAATTTACGAGTACATAATTTAAAGTCGTCAATTTAGTGCCTCACCCTTTACACCAGCGTTGTCCCGATGGGCGGTCCAAGAGCACGAGCATCCATCGTGTTTTCCAAAGCTCGCGTGGAAGGGGGCGCTCGAAACCAATGAAGTTGCGGGCATGTAACGGGTGGGGAAAACTCTAGTAGTGTGCGTGTAGGCTCGTACCCTGAAATCAGCATGTAACCGTTACATGCTGATTTCATTGCGATTAAATTGATTTGATTTGTGGTTATAGGCTGATTTCAAGTCGTTTTTCCACGCGAGCTTTGGAAAATGTGATGAATGCTCGTGCTCTCGGACCGCCTATCGGGGCAACGCTTCTTTACGCTATCCGACAATAACTAACTGAAATTCACTTGAATCGTGAAATTCGTTATCATTTGTCCACAGCGCTCTCAGAGATCTAAACACCACAGATTACAAAGAGTAACAAGGCATTAGATTGAAAGCATATAGTCGAAATTAGCCTTCCCGTGTTACGTTACGCTTCGCCCGCTTAGCGCCCCCCCCCCCCCTCCCCCCACCCCCGCCGTAGAAATCAGTTCGAATTTGCAGCAACATTCTTGCCGGCGCACAGTGTTTCGCGTATATGGGCGTTCGGGACAAAACTCATAACTTCTGAACTAATCAGTTTTCGTCCTAAGTACCCTCATACATTTTTAAAGAGAATATAAAAATGCATCGATTGGTGTATAAAAAAATATACAGTTACATTAAAAAAATTAAGGCGATCTTGATTTTTTAGCGAATAAAAAGTTTTTTATTAATATTTACTTTTGCAATTTGTTGTCAACTGTATACTGACTAACTTTTGTTTGAAACATTTTTTTATCAAATTATTTTTATCGCGTGTATCGCGTTTAACTGCTATTTTAAAATTGAAGACAGCATCCAGAATGGAAAATTCATGGTAGATATCGTAGAAACATACGGGAAAAAGCATATCGGATGTGTAGATTCACATAAGTGTCTTATGCTTTCGCGGGACACACGAGAGGAGCCCCAGCGACTACGCTAAGGGCCGGAGCGGTGAGCGTCTTAATAATGATTTTGGCTATATTTCGGTTTTGTGCAAATATGTGCAGCTGAAATTGACGTTAATATAAAGTTTAATGATCCCTGAATCAATATTCGAAAACATCACGGAGGTATTTTTTGGTGTTTTTTTTTTAAAAGTCCAATTGAAGTTGGTAAACATTTAACATAAAAAATTAGTACAAATTGTTAGTATTGTAAAAAACTGACTCGGCAGTTTTGAAGGTATGACAGTATTAAACACAACTTATAAACATCAAATGAAAAGCATAAATATTCTGTCGATGGCACGTGTTTGAAAAAATGTAACGAAATTTGTAATGAATTTCTAGTATCACTTTTAACAACAAATTAATAAATTCAGCAGAAGTTATGGGTAACATTGAAATCTACGTTCCTTTCTTAACATTTTAAGATAAAAGAATTTGTGGATCAAACACTTCGGATTCTTGACTTTTGTCCATTACGCGAAACACTGTGCGACGTCGGATACACGGCTCTTACGCTGTATAAATATACAGTGGCTAGACCAAGCAACCGTTCCTGCGAGCTCTCCCATCCCCGCGTCTCTCTCGCTGTCTGCGCGCGGCTACTCTAATGCGCCTGGGGAGAAATTGTGTGCTAATGGCTGATCGCTATCCATGCTCGCGGCCTGCAGTAAATTCAACCTCACTTCCCGAACCGCCGCCGTTACAGCCGCTATCGAAGTCGCGCTATTATTATCCATTTTCCGAGCACACCGAGATACAACACCCTCCTCCTCCGCGTGCACGGCGGGCAGCTGACTCCTCGCATATGCGCGCGCGCAACGGTCTCGTGGCCCGAAGAACCGGGTCTACCATTTTAGCAGATTGACTTGTAGTCGAAATAGTCTACGTTTTTAACCCGCGAAGGGGCGCGTATCATAGTTTCACACGACCAGGGGCGCAGTGTGTTCTATGCACCCCTATATTAATGTAAAATATTTGTTACTAACAAGGGAAGATCCCGAACCCGGAAATTCAAAAAATTTTGAAACTTTGTGAATATGTAGGGGATTTCCTACTGATTACAATGTAATTTTTGTTTGCTGTCCAAATTCACTCGAAGATGGTGAAATTAACCCCTGAAAATTCGGCTATTTGTCGATTTTGTGTTATAACTCGCGAACTGTACGAGATAGTGAAAAAAGTGTCAAGACAAAAGTTATTTCTTTTAATTAGACCTACCATTTGGTAAAAAAATTATTTTACAGTTCACGAGTTATAACACAAAATCGGAAAATAACCGGATTTTCAGGGGTCAATTGCACCCCCTGAGAGTGAATTTGGGCAGCAAACAAAAATTTCGTTATAATCAGGAGGAAATCCCCTACATATTCACAAAGTTTCAGAATTTTTTGAATTTCCGGGTTCGGGATGTTCCCTTGAAAGGTGATTCTATTTTTATTAAATGACTTGAATTTTACTCGAGTTGCATGCTCTCGTATTTACCACTTCAAAGAATCACTTCTCAGACACTCAATAGCTACGTGACTTCGGGTCACTAAATATGCCCTCAGCTAAGGGTTATAAATTTAGGAAGAGTTAAATGACGTAAAGTTATTTGTTCCTTGTCTTCCTCAAAAATATACGGATATTAGATACGTAAAAACTCGGCAGCGCGATGTTTTTTATACATCACGGACACACGGAACCTTTGACAATTCACGAAAAATAGGGAGGATACTTCAGACTGTGTTAACTAAAAATAAAACGCACCCGCGCGGCCGCTCACGAGTTAATTAGATCCATGAAGAGTGTAATAAAGGGGGTTGGCTGATTTCAAAATTTAAGTAAAGTGAGCCTTGTTCGGCATGATAATGTAAAATGGTTGGCAATGTGGTAATTTTAGAGAATTAAGCGTATATTGGGTTTAAGTTTTTTCCACCCTTCAATGTTCTTCGGATTACGACAGTAATTGGAAAGACTATGTATGGTACAGAGAAATGTTTGATTTTCGAAGGCAGATCATGGACGAATACTATTTATATAAATAAACGATCAAGTATCAAAGCCTGCCAACTCCTAGCACACTATACTTAACAATGAAAGCGAATTTGTAGGCATTTGGCGTTTGAAAACGGCCTATAATGTGATTGGCACATAGAGTAGATGTCCCTATTACGGTGGCTTTATATTTAAAGAAGCCGTACCAAAAAACTCGCATAAATAAGCGAAAAAAGAATTTTTTTAATTCAGTTAAACTATTAATGTATGTGTTACAAACGAGAAGGTTGTATTTTTAAACAATTAAAGCATAGTAAAAAAATCAAAAAGGTACATGAAGATTTCGATGAATTTACCTAAATCCTTAACGAAAACGGTAAGGAACACTTACTTTACAGAAGTGAATAAATTGATAATTATCATGATTTGAACATATGTAAAGTATTAATCATATCATAAAAAGCTTCAAATTGATGAAAAAATAGCAAAATGGGCACTTTTGAAACGTTTTCATATTTTTAAAATGAAGCCACTAATAGGGACAAAATTTTAACGCTTGTCCGTATTAAGGTGCCTGTGAATGTACCCGTCAGCGTCCGCTCACTCCCTGTGTAACTGCTAAACCTAACCTTAGTTTCGTTTCTCAGAGCGCGTGAACAGATATTTATATTTGCATACTTTGCTTTTGTAATGAAAAGATCATATTAAAATTAAATAAAAACACTTCTCGTAGAAAAGAAAATGCTTTGAACAGTTCAAAGTTCAAAGACATAATCGCGGGAACGCTATTCAAAAATGGCACCGTAATTGGGGCATCGTAATACGGACAACGCGCTTTTTAGGACAAAAACTGTATGTACTTTTATTTCAATTTAAAAAAAAAACACATAAAAAATGACATTTTTAAACGGAAAATGCCTTAATAAAGGGAAAAATTTTAAAAAACCAATGCAAATTTTCACCAAGCAAAATTAAATTAAGAGAAGTCAGTAATTAATTCATTCGTGAGAAAGTCGGCGTCAAAGCACCGTAATAGGGGCATCTAACCTAGGTGGCGTCCCGTCACTGCGGTATTTGTAGAGTTCAGGAAAGAGTCCCATAGGAAAGTCGGCGTTGGGGGAATTGGTAACGCGGCTGACCCGCGGATCTCGGGTTCGAATCCCATCGCCCGAGGTTCTGTTTTTCTCCTACAAATTCAACATCTACAAACCAGAGGTTCGTATGAAAATCCAGAAGAAGGCCAACTCTTAAACGTTTACCTCCAAAAACCCACGACGACTTCTCTACCACCTTTACAAGTTACTGTATCCGCATCGGTCTATAAATACAATGATATACCCGTTGACCGCGAAAATTCATCCATTCAAAAGGACGTCATCCAACACCTTACGCATTGAATCACGGCCAACGAGGGAACACGGGGGCCGCTTGATGGTCGTCGAGGGCATATCAAGCAGAAGGAAGATAAGAGAGACTGAGCGATCGAGACAGCTGGGTATCTCGAGACAGGACGAAGTCGTCCTGGTTCTGATCGGTCGGCCGCGTTCAAGGCCGTATAAAAAGCCCAAGCACGCCGCAAATGCAACCGCAACGGCACATCCTACCAGCGAGATATAACACGATAAGTAGAAACCGCCCGGCTGCACCGTTTCCTCCTCTCCTCCTCGTCGTTAGGAATCGTCCCCTGGCCCGATCGACTCGGCAATTAAGACGAGATCAACAGGCCGCGGGGCCGCCAAAAATGCAACCGAAAGAGGAGGAAGGGAGGAGGAGGACATAGGAACCACGCGACGAGGAGAGGAACCGCTGGCCCATTGGCCAGAAATCCTCCGCCGAAAAACCAGTCTCGCGAAACTGCACCGGCAACCTCGTTATCTGAACTCGAGCACGAACCGACCGTTTCTCGCCCCTCTCGAGTCCAGAGAACGGCTAACCGGTTCCGTTCATGTACGCCTCCTTGGTATTTTAACGTCCTCAGCTTCTTTCATCCCCCACCTTTCGCTGTGCCCGCAACATTTCCTCGGGGACCAGCGGGTAACGCGTGTACACGGTATTAAATTCCGCCGAACTCGCGGTTAGGATGTTCTGATGGCCGAAGAGAGGCGTGTGTCCCTTTGGAGGCTGGTATGAAGGGCATGTGTGCCCCGACACGCTTCGTGCCACCTTGATAATTCAGATTTTGGGTAGAAGTTTGAAAATTCTTGGGAAATTGGAACACAGCGGTTGTATTGGAATTTATATTGCTTCAGGTTATTTGGACACTAGCTTGAATTCAAGATCGAAGGGTAACATATGTTTTTTTGTTATTGGAACGTTTCGAACCTGAGAAGAACAGTGGGTCTTTGGTAACAAGTGTGGTAGGAGACGTATTAAGGGTTTGTGATTGGGAGATTTGAGAGATTGGTGTGAGTTTGTAAATGAGCTGATGATGACTGTAACTGGTGTTATCAATTAAAGAATTTCGATTATGCATATATTTACTCCAAATTGAATTAGATTTGCCTGGAAGCTCGAATTTCTTATTTTTGAAGGTTTAGTTTCTTGCTTTAAGCCATCTACTAGATACTGCTGTTCTAACATTCTGAATGGAGCTCACATACCAAGCTTGGCGTTTTAAATCTATTACAAATTGCTAAAAATGAGTCATACTCGAATATAAGAAATCAATCGCCATAATATCATCAGCAATATTTTCTAATGCGTACTTCCATGGACTTTGCTTACCAAACAATTACAAATACTAAAAAAATCAATTCATTCGACTAGAGTGGAAAGTGCGAAACACAATTTCTATTATTAAAGTGTGCAGTAATAAAAGATCAAAGGCAAATGGCAGGTCGATGAACTTACACAGCGAAACGGCAATAAACGTTAGAATGGTATGCTTTATTATGCCAAACGATTAAGTGTTAGCGTCACATAACCACTTTGAGAAACGTCAATACGAAAAAGTTTTAATTGCAAAGGCGGTAGTGTAGGCCCGATTACTAACACTAACTTCATAATCGATAGCTTCAATGCAAAGCTTGTTCCCAAGTTATAACAATTCGATCGACATTACATTTGCAAAACTAATGTATTATTCGTTGACATCGTTAACTATAGCCAAGGAATCGAAATGGGAGCAACGAGTACCTACACTTCACACATTCTATTCCTAATATCGAAAAAAAAATCATTAACCCTTTGGATACTTGGGTACGCCGCGTGCGGAACTGATCTCGACGCATCTCTTTTAACCATAGCCGCTAATCGCCCATCAGATCCCCGCACACATACAGTTAGTAAAAAAAGTATTTGGACACTTTTTAAAATCGCACAACTTTTTTAGAATTGGTCTTAACGACTTGATTTTTTTTTGAGGACCTAGAAGGATTTGTTTTCTAAGTGACGTGTTTCGTCGTTTTCGAAAAAATTGCAATTGGTCGGAATAGCGAAGAAAATAGTAAAGGTCGTTTTTTAAACTTTTTTTGTGAGCTTGTAATGAAAATTCAAAAAACCCGTTTGTATATCGAAGTAAGTTGTATACATGCTGAAAATTTCATATAAATCGGTTAATGTTGCTCTGAGCTACACACGTTTAAAGACTGCAGAATAAGGTCGAGAATCGCGGAAATTCCCAGAAATCAGCGATTTTCGACCTTATTCCGCGATCTTTAAGCGTTTATAGCTCAGAGCAACATTAACCGATTTTGATGAAATTTTAGGCATGTATATAACTTACTTCAATCTACAAATGGGTTTTTTGAATTTTCATTACAAGCTCACAAAAAAAAGTTTAAAAAACGACCTTTACTATTTTCTTCGCTATTCCGACCAATTGCAATTTTTTCGAAAACGACGAAACATGTCACTTAGAAAACAAATCCTTCTAGGTCCTCAAAAAAAATCAAGTCGTTAAGACCAATTCTAAAAAAGTTATGCGATTTTAAAAAGTGTCCAAATACTTTTTTTACTAACTGTAGCTTTAATATATTCCCCCAAATTCATTTCTGAATCGTAACTCTATCGTCTAATTTCAGATACTTCAAGTTAGGAACAAAGAGATAGACTCTGACACCAAGAAGTTGTCATAAATATAATAATTCTAATTTGTATGGTAATTTAAATTAAACCTTTTCTTATGAACTTTCGCGCTCTCGATTTTTAACTTCCAATTTTACTATAAAATATTACCTACGACCAGCTTAACGTCGAAGTATCCACGAGTGCATTAAATTTTGCAAGTCTCTTTAAAAGCCAAGAAACAAGAACCTTCCTAGTATCCAACATGCCCGCTTATTTCGCGTAAAAACGTAACAATGCGTGTACACTTTTAAAAGCAGAAATACGAGGCACTTAAGAGAAAAGAATACGTATGACATTCCGCTACGTGCATAAAACAAACTTTTATCCCACGTATGGAGGATACTAAAAACATATTACACGCATCACGTTTACATAATAAACAATGTTATTCGTAACCAACTTTCTTCCCCCGGGGAGTAATAAAAGAAATTTCATGCATTCAATTGGAAGGGAGAGAAAAATACGAGGAAGAGCGCCATAATAACGTTCATAAACAGTTTCCAAGTGGCGAAGGGGGGACATTTTAAAATGGTTTATAAGAGGATTACAAAGCACAAGCATTTCGTGATGCGACTACGCTGACGCGAAACGAATGATTCATCTCGCGATTGCCGTCCAGTTTTCCCCTTTTTTTTGCGCACATTCCGATCATTATACACGTTTCCTGTGTGGAAAAACGCGCGTCTGGTAACGGATGCAAAAATCGTATCCCTCGCAAACCGCGGCGGACGCTCGACCTCCGCGAAGCCAAACTCCCGTCGCGACTTCCGGGGCAGGGCGCAATTATGCAAAATTCTGCCAGGCCAACATCGATCCCATTTATTTTGATGTTACCGCGGACCAATTTGCTTTTACGACGACACAGGGGTGGGACGAGAATGTCGCGATTCGTCGGTGATCGGGATGGTAATTTTCGCAAAGTAGCAGCGAAGAGGATGCAAGGCAGCGAGAGTTGCGAGTGAAGGTTGTTTGAGGATGTAGTTGCATTCAGGCGACAGTCGTGTACTTTTTTTGTGGGCGTTACATTGGTGTTATGTATGTTTCATAATAATTTTTAGAGATTTTGATTTCATTGAAGGAGAGAGAAAGGAAGAGGAGACACTGTTCTGTTGGAATACAAGAGGTATAGAGATATTGTGGGCTAATAGATGCAATTTTAAAATATTTGGTAGCGTTGGATTAACAATATGTTGTTTTTTCTTCTTTTTTATTTTCTTTTTCTAACAAGGGAAGTTTGGATACCCGAACATTCAGATTTTTTTGAAACTGTGCGGGTTTGTAGTGGACGTGGATAGAAGTATCAGGCAATTTTTTGTTTGTGCTCATTTTCGGCTCTTCAGGGTGAAAAAACACTAAAAGTTCATATGTGATTTCCTACTTTCCTGTATATATTGAAAACTATAGTAGATACAAAAATTATTACAATGAAAATTCAACGGCTTCTTATGACCTATAAAATTGTGTAATCAAATTCTTTAAAACTTGTAATTTAAACAATAAAATATTCCCCACCACAAATTCTAAACAATTCGATTATATAGTTCTATACAGTATAAAAATCCAATAAATTTCCTTTATAGCAATTTTTTTATATCTGCTATAGTTTTCAAGATATACTGGGAAATAGGAAAACACTCATCAACCTTTAGGGAATGTTTTCACCCTGAAGAACAGAAAATGGTCACAAACAAAAAATTGCCTGATACTTCTATTGAGGTCCTCTACCAACCTGTACAGTTTAAAAAAATCTGTATGTAAGCTTGCGAGATGCTGCTTTAATGGAAACCGTGAAAGATAAAGAAGACTCTAATTTGTGGGAATGTGGGAGGTGTAGAACTGCAATGGATAATCTTTGGCAGAACCTTGAAATGGAATTTTAAGCCCTTGCACTACAAAAAGTTCGTTAAACTTATAGAAACTAGAAGATTAGTTCTACTGCTACTGAAGTCTTCATCTCCAAGGAACCATCTGTTTTCAGATTGTACAATGTACCTATCCTATAAAAGCCTGTATATCCTTTCTGTATTTCTAGGAAGCTTTCAGATGTCACGAATGTAGCAAAATCTATAGCTTCCCTTACTCTAAACTTGCAAATGCCTCGCAGGTGCGCATAGATCACAACGACTGACATTGCCAGACGTTGTGCCTGGTGGTTACACTCGAATCACAAAAGGTTTAACCTACTACTGCCATACTTGCCATCGTGTTGCTTATCAGTTACCAATGCATGCTACTGCAGTAGAAACACGTTTAACGTAACCACTTACATCTGCGAAATGACTGTTACAATTGATAATAAAAAATAGCTACAATGTGTCCAGTTGGCAGTAGCAAGTGTAGCTCTAATTCTGGTCAATTAAGTACGATAATACAGATGTACGATCTGTAAAAATGAAAGGAAATTCAGGCAGCCAAGTGGGATAACAGTGACGATGAACTCCTTAAGGGCGCCATTATGTCATCGACGAAACTCGAGAACTCGGGACAATAACAACTTTCCAAAAATAAGAACGAGAATGCTGTTCAGAACGGAACAGACTCTGGACAGTAGAAGGAACGCGGGCGATATAGAGAGGAGGGCGGGAGGAGAGTTGGAATCGCAGCGGTAAAACAGAGAACAAATAGAGATGTTAGGAGAAGCAGAAGCAGATTAAATCACAATTAAGTCATTGTCAACGAGACTCGAGAACAAGTGACAAAGGCGACTTTCAGGAAACGAGAATGGCGACGAACAGAGCAACATTGAGCAGAGATTTTAAAACCGAAAAAAAAACTTAATCGTACAGTGGAAGAAGAGGGTCCGAGTTGATACCGCGAGAGCCAATAAAATGACAAGTAGAAAAATGAAGACCAGATACTATGTCACCGTCCAAAATAAAGGCACAATTAACTGATTATCAAAACTCGAGAGTAATCCGTAAAGAAGCGACTTTTCAGAAAACAAGAATGGCAACGAACGCGCTTAGGTGGCAATGCAGCGTCGAACGGTGCCTGGAGAACAGGAGGAGCGCGGCGGAGAAACGGAGAACGCTTGAATCTGCTGAGAACAGGAAAGAGAGGCGGCAGAAGCGAGAGAGAAACAGAAGCAGAAGCTGAAGAAGGGGGTTCAGTCGACTGGTAAGGTTGAGGTTGGGATTAAGTAAGGTTAGGCTGCCAACGTGGTAGACGACTGCAGCCTGAAAATAGCACGGCACTCACTGTCTGGCTATGTGGCGTCTGTACTCCACTCCCGCCGCTCGGTTCCTCCGTTTCTCCGTTTATCCGTTTGTCAGTCAGCCCGTCCTTTCTCATTCGTCTATCCGTCGATCTGAAACCGTACACGCGCCACACACAACTGCGCCAGACTCGCTGCACTTACAAGGGTGGTGTACAAGTTTCGGGTCATCGAGGTAGCTAAAAATCTTACACAGACGCCGATGGAAATCTATTTATTACGCAGCTCGAAATTAACAGGTTATCGCTTATACCTACCTACTTAGCATTGGGTAAATATCATTGCGTAATTATTTATTGGGTATTCGGTGCTCGATGTCCTCGCCAGAAGAAGTTGGACAGCAACTTACTCGCGTATAGATATGAAAATTATGCAATACTAGATTGGGTTTATGGGTGGTGCAATAAATATTTCCAGTAACTATGTAGATAGTCTGTAGCATGTATAGTAATATGTGAAATACGTACAGCAAATTAATCAAAATTCTGTGATAAAAGTAGAGCTCAAAAGTTTGCCTTTTGGAACTTTTGTGAGAACAAGATCGCTTTAAATAACTAATGGTAGAAATAATTAGAAATTAGTAGATATATATGTATCTACATATCCCTGAAATTACTATGTGAATCCCAGCTGCCACTTAACTACAATTCGTTTTTATGTACAAGTGCATATATCGGGGGTACGGACAAGGTAAACTTTGAACTTGATTTTCCTACAAACTCTTGACTACTGCACTCTGTACGTTTGACACAAAATTATACATGCCGTGTGTTAACAGCCCCCTACCCATAAGGCCCCCAAGGCCCAATATTAAATAAGAATTATGACTTTATCCAAACACTATAATTTTTTTTCTTTTCTACACTTAGACCAATTTTAATAAACTACCTCTTCGTTTTCCCGGAAAAATGGACCCCTCGGAACATTTGCCACCTGGGCATTTTCCCCCAAATCCGCTACTGTGTACTCCAAGTAGCGTTCAAGCCGTTGTTCCCATCTTTTCTCGCTTCGGCGATGGACAATTTACTCGGGCACCTACGTTTCCGTTCTTCTAGCCATAATGCACCATAAATGATCGAAATAACGTCGAGACATTCGCATTTCCGCGAGACTCACGAAACGCTATTACTGTAAACTGTGAACGCTTGCAGACATCCGAGAATCTAGAATCTAGATTCTGCGGTCAACCGATAGTCTCCGCGAAAGAGTCTCTTGTGAAATAGTCACGAGGAAATGTCACCGTAAAAATGTCGTATAAAACTTGCATCCATTTTATGGTACATTGGTGTCTGATAATTTTTCACCCTTCGCGCATTGATTTATTACTCGTCGATCGATCAGAGATACATTTTCAGAAAGTTCTACTCAAAATTTCGAACGTGTTTAACTTGCTCTTAATAATGCCGATATCGTTTAATTTGGTGATGATACAGCAAAGAATATAATCATTTCAGATTTATCTCATACAAAGACAACGGTAATAAGAGACTATAGTATTAGAGGAAAAGTTGTAGGAAACACTTTTCAAAATTTACAGGATTTTAAGTTCTCCCACAAAGTAAAGTCCACTTGTTAATCCATATAGCAAATACTTTGAGTAAAGGGTCAAGTTTTCGATCAGAGGACAAAGTATTTTTATTTAAATTAAATACGGAAATCCAAATTCAATATGTTGGGATTAGATTCTCTGTGCTATATAATGAAATCCATGAAAATCAACTTAAAAATTAAGAAAACCCTTTCAAAAACTTGCAACCAGAAGCACGTCAATTTCCACGTTAAACATTTCCATTAAGAGGTTATGCCTAAATGTAAGGTCTGAAAACACAAGTATTTCCGGGATTTTTTTTTAAAAACTTGAAGACTTTTTAAATAAACAGTTGTATATTCGAAAGTATATATTTAAAAGTTTTTGTTGTATTTTTTTGCAATGCGATATCTAAATAAATAATGGAATTATAGGCGATCTCACGGCAGAGTTTTTTTTATTACGGTGACCACTGTAGCTTTAACCTGGTTCATCAGAAATAAAAAGTTCGACCAAATTTAGTTAGTATATTATATTATCTAATCCTTAATCGTGGCTTTTTCATTTCTGTTGCGTAGTTTTTATTTCACAGATGAAAAATTATGAAAAATGAAAAATGAGAGCAATTCTGTGGCGAAAATCGATACTTTTGCTATGAAAAGCCGCCACTTTGTAGCAAATTAATTTGTCGGTATAATGAACGATTAAGAACTACATTATCTAATATACTAACCAAATTCCCGCGAATTTTTTATTTCATATGACCCAGATCAAAATTATAGTGGTCACCGCAAACTACTAAAAAAAGATCGCTGCAGGGAGATCGCAAATATTTCTTTTATTTATTTATACTTTTCATCACAAAAGTTATTATAGGTAGTTTAACATGTCCACTTTCGAATGCATAAAGGTTTGATTAAAAAAGCCTTCAAGTTTTTCCCCAAACAATTCCCGAATATACATGTTTTTTCAGACCTCACAGATAGGCATAACCCCTTAAGAAAATCATCGACACACCTTGCAAAGAAAAACGACAACTTCATACGCTGCAATCGAATATTTCCCATCCCTCGTGTATCAATGTCGCTGAAACGACGAGGCATCGTACCGCAGCACAATCGAGCAAAACAAATTGAATTTTTCGAACGAAATTGTTCTTGGATCGCAGGAAACCTGTTTCTCCTGACGACCATTTCTCTCTCTCTCTCGCTCTCTCTCTCTCTCTCTCGCTTTCTCTCTCTCTCTCCCAATTGTCCCGATAACTGATCTTTTAATTACTACAGTGCCTGGGTCTCCAGTTAAACGGCTCGATGAAACACGATCGACCTCAACCAAAAGCTCATCCCATCTTCAATCTTCAAAACAGAAACAAAAACGAAAGAAAGAAAAAAATCATAATCGGCCTTCTACATCGTTCGATCTAACGGAGACCACTAATCCGTTCGAAATGCCACGTAACCGAGAGAAGAATGTTGGATACGAAGCAATTCGAAGCCTTGTCTGCAGGCTTGCTCGTAAAACTTGTACTTGACCCTATTTTCGCCGCGATAACTACTCTTGTTGATGTTATTGTCGTGGACTCTGTACGGCTGGGCGGCGATACGAACCGCAATAAACGAGGGTGAGTGACTGTACAATCAGAGCTGGCCATTTATCGTGCCGCAACTGCACATTCCGCGCTCGCCTATAAATTATAATCCAATTTTATGGTTTTTTAACCGCCGCCCGCGGACTAAGCCGCGTAATCGGAAATTATCTCGCCGCGTGAAAGAGGATTTGCACGGTCGGGGAAACGTAACCCATTGTGTCACGCTGGTCGATTGGGATTCTTCTCGGACGCCGTCCGGGCTGCTTAGAATAGCGATTAAGAGAGCTCGCGCTGCCCGAGTGTAAGTGAGGAATCGTTCTGGGCGCTGAATTTGCTCAAGATTGTCAAAAGGCGGGTTCGGCAGAATTTCCGTGTTATAAAATACGGTAGGCGCAGTGAAAATTCGATATTGTGTAAGTATCGTAATCACGGAGATTGCTGAGTGGGAACTTTATATTATCGTAATACAATCAAATTAAATTGAATTAAGTGGACTGGAAGCTTGTGTATTATGAAATTAGGCATTGGGAGAAAAAACGGACTATTCCTCATTGAAAAAAAAAGTAATTTTTCCTATTTTATATGATTAATCCAGTCTATTGGAATATGTTATTGCTACAAACTCAATTTCTGAAAAAATATGGGTTAATTCGTTCTTGCTCTCAATGCCTCAAATTACATGAAAATTATGTAGAATTAAGAAATTGAGCTAAGTTTAATGGTGATTAGGTATTGAGACATGTTTATTTTTAAAAGATAGTAGGTATCCTTTCTGTCGGTGTATCAATATTTCAAAATTCAGCGGTGCATCGAACAATCGGGGTGAATTTTATGATTTTTTAATTAGTTGAATGCTTCATGTGGCGATGATATGTATAAAACGTCCCAAAATGACACGAACCAGCCCTTTGATTACAAAGTGGCAATACCTTTTTACAATATGGAGTCCCGTTTTCAAGATATAGGGAGGTGGAAGTTGAGAGTCCGACTTCGGGCGCGCCATATTCGAATATCAGCGGGAAATGAATCCACACGCGAGAATCACTAGCTGATGTTCCCGTTACCAATAAACATTCTAATATATTATGAATATTCATAACGAACATTTACATCTATAGGTATACTATTATTTTAAAAAAAATCGCGATCAAATTGTAATATATATTTTATACTCAACAGAAAACTATATTTTTACACGAATAATAAAACATATCAATGCTAAGTAGGCATTAGAAAGCGGCGTGATAATTTATTTAGCCACCAGAATCTCAATTTTTACTTCACTTCACTATCACACCATTTAAACCACAGACTCTTCGAGACAGGTCTTATCACGTTGACTGCCGAAATGATACTGGCCGCGCGAAGCTACTTTTGACTGTGGGTGGGGATTAGGGGTCGTTTTGAAATTTCAGGGTGCAGAGGAAATGTTATGGTTCGTAATTAAGAAAGGTGGGGGAAGCAGTTCGTGATAAGGCACTAACGCAATGTTTTGTAGTAACGATGAAGTATCATAGACAATTTCTAGCTTTAGTCTTTTATTTTCCTCTTAAATGATTATTTGGATAGTGTAACGAGTATACGGCGATGTTTAGGGTTTAACTTGTCACAAATAGTGCAGAATTTGTACCACTGACTTAGGATCTCCCATGTTTTCAATGAATAACTGAAGAGTACTTGTAGAATGCACTGTAAGTGCCAAAAATCTTTCCGGTAAATTTTTTTTGTTGTAATTTGGCACTTAAAGTGTTTTCTACAAGGGCTCTTCAATTGTACGTTTCCTATGTATTTTGAATTTTCAGATAGTATACAGGATTGTGGTTGCATGGTATTTGAATAACACGCACTGGGAGTCGGATTCCAACTCTTTAATTACTCATATTTTAAAGACAAGGCTGCAATTTGCAGACAATGATGGATTTTTTTATCTTTCCAGCATGAGAAGTTTACATGCTTCAGCTGGTTTTATAATTGTTTGATATGCTACCACAGTGCACAATAATTTGAGTATTCTTTAAACAGAAGTTTATTGCTTCTGAAATAATTATTCTTCCTTTTATTTTACAGCTACACGAGTATAAATTATAAATGCCTGAAGCTGGTAAGCTTCACAAACAAACAATAATATTCCAGCGTCATAAAACTCAACTAACACAGAGTAATAATCTGTACTCATCTAACTTAGTGATATAAATACTTCATATAAATAAATATTTCAAACAAATCACTTAATGGAGGTCCCATTTTTATCGACGAACAAATTCTAACTTCACTGTAGTCGCACAGTTATTCATCACAGTAGGACTGTAACGAATATTCGAATACTCTAAGTATTCGAATACCAGAGAATTTGGATTTGCGATTCGAATATTCGAATAATTAGGAGTATTTGAATATTCGGAGTGATTGAAATTCGGATTGTAAGTACCGAATAGGAATCTGAATATGAAATATTGTTTCTTTACAATTATTTGTTTCTCAAACGATAAATCTGGAACGTTATTAATCTTTAGTAAGTTTATAAATTTTGAAACGAAATTATGAATTTAATTATTTTACAATCGTTATTCGAACAAATTATTCAAAAAAATAATGATGAATAATTTGAATAAATGGAAGAAATAATTTGTTGCAAAGAGTAAATATTTACTATTTAAATAAAATACTTTACGAAAAAGAACTTATTCGAATAATTACGTTACATGCGTATATATTTACTCAAAGCAATGGGAATAATGCTCAATAATTCTTCATTTTCAACATAAAGTTCAAAATTTTAGAATAAACATACATTTTTGTAGGAAGCTAAAAATTTACAAAAGATTAATAAAGTTCCAAATTTATCAATAATGTTCGAATATTCGAAAACTCCTAATTACTCGAATATTCGAGTGTTAGAATTATTCGAAGAAACTATTCGAAATTATTCGAATATTTACAGTTCTACTTCACAGTTCGCTTTATTTCCAAACAAAACTTTCTAAGAAAAGCTTATCTGCTATGAAAATAACCATAAATATACCCTCCAATCATACGGTACTTTCAATTTCTCTATTTTCGCGACGAAACACGGAAAAAGGGAGAATTCCCACCGACGATCTACATTCGCGCAGTGCGTGTGGAACCCGAGCGTGCAACAACTGCATCTGATTCCGATAACGGTCGTTGTAGAATCAATAACCGACATTCCACAGCTAACGAGTCCCCTTCTGCATTCTTTCGTGGCAGACCTAATGGCCTGGGAGAACGTAATCGTATGATATTCGCGAAACAGAGAGCCGCGGACCCGCCCACGCACCGTGGAATGTCGCATGCAGTGAAAAAAGCTGGCTAACACCGGCGATGGAAAAGATTATTTTGTAAATGGTGCGGGAGACACACGCGTATATCTTTGCAACCTTTAGTGCTGGCCACATAACGACCAGTTACCAAATGATTCGTTGAATGAAGCGGTGGATGTAAATGTTGATACGCTTCCTACAGTAGAGGACAAAAAATGACCGCTTTTCAATCCACTCCTACCTCTATTACTTTTCCTCGAATTGCGGCATATGGCCCAATATACAAATCCAGAACGAGAATTAAAAGCTGTATAGAACCGATTTAAAGTTGAATTTATTTAACTAACAAACAAAAACATTAAACATTACATTAAACCAGAAAACACACTTTCATAGCCGACCAAAAGTTTCCATTTTTTAAAAAGTACCTAATAAAAAATCTAATATTTTGAGGGGGGCACCTTTTGCTTTTAGGACGGCCTAAAAAATTAACAAATCTGGTAACTCCTTTGCCGATCCCAAAAATATGTTGTTCCATTCAATGCCATATACCCAAAACTTTTATTTGTTAGTTCAATAAATTGAACTTCAACTCGGTTTTATGAAGCTTTCATTTCCCTGTCAGAATATGTGTATTCAATACATACCATAGTTCCAACTTAATGCTAAAAAATAACTTTTTTGTCCGCTACTGTAGGTATATTGACACTTTGAGCGGTGTAAGGTTCTCTAAGCCTAGAACGACATTAACACTTATACCTACAGAGCGTACACTTATAAACACTATGGTGTCTCGGACGATCTCAAATTGAAATTGGAATATTTTAAAATTCACAAGATTTTCGGAAAATTAAACTCTATTCTATTAGCATAATTTATCAAATTACACTCATTTCGAAATCATCGCTTTTTTCATTTTTGTAAATAATGTTTCACGTCTTATTAAACGTAGATATTTCCTTCGACGAAGATTGAAGTTGTTATTAGGAGAAGGGTCCAATCAGTGGAAGAGTAGTTTTTGCGTTCACATGTGCCCTCTTTATGTCGTCCTAGATCAAACGATCAATACTATCGACAGGTATATAAGTGTAACGTGCTTCGGTGCTCAGAGGATACTTTGATGAGTTCATCTTCGCACAGAACCAAATAAAGAAGAAATAACCTACTGGGCTGGAGGACCTACTCAACAATTCAGCCCGGCGAAAACGATCGTTATTCAGCCTCTGACATATGAAATTGCAGGCACATATGTAACTTTTCCTAATACAGTAGAACCACGATTATTCGAACAAACTGGAATACATGATGCTGAGGTGATTGATTTTTCTAGATTATCGAACGAGAAATCACCTCATGGATTATGTAAAAATTAAATAAATTCCATGCAGAGATGGGGAAAAATTTTATTTAAATAAAATTTCGAATAATGAATAAAAGCTCAAAAAAATTATTCGTCATGTGTCTAATAAAAAAATTAACTCTATTCGTCAAATAATCTAAACTTAAAGTAACTTTTATTTCATCCGTTTAGTTAATTCCCAACTCTGGTTCCATATACCTAACTCTTTTGAGCTACTAAATTGAATAATCCTTCTCAAATTAGTTTTTCATAATGTTACTCCGTTACTTCTTTCGACTCTGTAACTGTTTTAGAATGCATATGTATATTCTTCCCAGTGAATATGATCTTCGTTATTTTTATTTTCTAATGTCTTATATTAATGTCCATGGTTTTACAACCGAATTGATGTTCAGTACTGTTTTCACTGTTAAGGCAATATCTTCCGAGACAATTAATAAATATCTCCATTACCTGACATTGATCAGATACCAAATATTTGGATGAACTCTATACACATAATCAAACGTTCAAATAAACAAAAGTTGAGATAATGGAGATTCCACTGTACCAAACACTGTTCAATGAAATCAGTGACAAGTAAAGTCCTCCAATTTCTTCCAGAACAAGGTATTCCACTTGAAGATAAAGTAATCGCCCTGCATTGATTCTACTTTGTAATCTTCCATCTCCATAATCCAACGCAGCAATAAATTTCTTCAGGCGAAATAAATATCCTGAATCGAGAAAATGATAAGACGTTCCACGCCACATGGGACGACTCATCATATTTATCAAAACCGAAATTTTTATCGAAGCAAGAAACCTATTTTTCAATTCAACGTTGAAGTAAAATACAAAGAAGAAGCTAAAATGCTGGAATATTTCACATAATTGTCACTTATCTACGATGAATTACAGGGTAATATTTTTATCTCTTCTTATGGCCCCCTTAAAACCTGAAAGTCCACATTGGCCACGGCATGGAAGGCGTGAAGATTCTAATAATCGATGCTTTTGATGGGCAAGGCTTGCTCTCGATGAACGTCGAAGACGATACATATCTTAACAATATCGCATCGAGTTCGATTCAGTCGTTTACGACCGCTGGCTGGTATCGCATTTTCAAACCAGCTTTCTCTCAGATCAGGTTTGAACGCGAGAATGGAAGGAACGTTCTCACGATGACGTACGCGGTCGCCCCGACTTTTTAGTTTCTTCGTTAAGAACCGAACAGCCGTCATCTTGGCTTTCCCTTCATCGTGCGAAAATGTCCACGCGTTGCTCGAGAAATTCACAGAGGAGACTTCGTTTAGAGTTCAGACAATCTGCCTCTTTGGGGCTCGTTCATTTTTCAAATTTTGTAAGTAATCGTGCGAATCGAATAACACGTCGAGTTATTCTGTATTGATTTTTAATGAAAAGAGTGATATCGTGAATAAAGGACGTGCGAAACATTTTGAAGAGTTTGTGTCAAGTGCTTGGTCATAGTTTTTAGTAGAATTCAGTTATTTCTAGAGTACGTCTTAATGCTGATTAATTACAAATAATTGTTATCGGTTATTTTATGACTTTATTTCTATCTAATTGCGTAGTATAAGCTTCGAGTCGACCTGTACGTCATTGGTTTCTTACTTCTTCAGTTACATTTAATAAAAAATGTTCTGCAATTATTAAGTAACCGTCATCTCTCCATCTATTCCAGAGCAATTCAAAATTAATATCCGACTTCCAACCTGAGCATACTTCAAAGATAAATTTGACTTACATTCCTCAAGTTTTTTAAATTCCCTTTATGTCATACTAAACATAAACGAAAAGGGTGTTTCTAACACCCGTCGAATTCTCTTAAATCCCTCACAAGATTACAAAAAGAATATTGCACAGTCCTTCTAAAAACTAAAACTGACCTTGATCCTTCAATTTAAAAAAAAAAAAACAAAGATTCCATACACATCTCTTACATCAATTTATTAATCACCCAAAAACAAAGCGCCCATACACATCTGTTACGCCAATTTATTACTCGCTGCAAACAAACCTAATTCCCCACAGAATTCTACAAGAACTCCCAAAAATCTCGCGGACCCCTTCAATAAACACCCTCCGGTGCCCGCACTTCATCCCATTGCAAACGACATCGTTCAATGAAACGATGAAAATACACGATTCTAGATCGTTAAACTCGAAGGCTGACTGTCAGGCCACGGTGTTATCAGTGAAAAAGAAAGAGCACGGCCGGCTTTATTCATCAAACAGTCGCGCCACGGAGCCACGTTGAAAGCGTTTCATTCATCGTTAGCGGAGTCCCACTGGCCGAGGCGCACACAGCCGTCCACGCCGACACAGACGCGCGCAGAACGCGACGAGCCAAGATGTTATCAGTGCATGCTCGCCGGTTCGGCAGATTAGGATAAGACGTAACTACGCGCGTAACGTCGCATAATAATACCATGCCTTTTTCCCTCGCCTTCTTTCCGTCCACGTAATCAGCGCGGCCCCCTTATCCGTGCTTAGAATCGCAGAAACAGTTGCACACACCGGGCTTCATTCAAGTTTCCATTTAGTGGCCACTCATAGTACGCTCCGCGTACTACTATATCCATTACTTACTACGCTTCATGCCTGTGCCTATGCTGAATTTATGCAATCGCTAACAGCGATGGCTACGAGCGTGCCTCCATTATCGCGCCGCGGATAAATCCGTGAACGAGTTGCCAGCCATTTATCACGCCCCCTTATGAAACCGACTCGAGGGTTGCTTCGGTAATCATTGAAGGTAAATACCATCCTCCCCATTAAAGACCTCGCTCCCTTTATCGACCCCTTGCTTTTGTTATTCCGTCGAAAGCGGCAGGTGAGCGAATTTATTCAGCGATGCGTTCAATCATTGCGATTGAAGGCTGACTCTCGCTCGCTGGCTTCTGATTAGGATACGCGATACGGAGATCTGGGGATTGGCAAGAATTTCACGATCTTTGGTTCGATTATTTCATGATAAGTGGGGAATAAAGAGTGATGGAGTACAGTTAGCTTTTGTATTACATGAATAATTGTTCGTGTCTTGTAATTAAGGTGTTGTTTATTTAATCAGCTAAATGTAAGGTTATGGAGGCACGAAGGGAGTGTAACTGTAATTGGGGAAATTAAACCGTTGAAATGATTAAAAGCTAAGCTCACAATAATCTATACTAAGGCTTCAAAATTAAAGCTAAACTTTGAAATTCTGCATTCGTTCCAGGCTTTTCGTCCACAAGACTAAGGAGGAATGACTAATCAAAAATTTCAATTTATCACACAGGATGTCTTCCCGAAACAGTAATTAAACTGCAACCTCCACTGGCACTCTATTAACCACCATTACACGAAGCAACACCGATCATAAACGGAGCCCGTAAGAATCCCACCACGAAACGCGATATTATTTATTACTCTAACAGCGTGATATTTATTACGCGACTGCACGTATAATTTCCGCTAATTGTGGTCGACGCATCGTGGCGTCTTTTTACTGCAGCGCGAACATACACTGCCACCCAAAAGTTTCGAGCAACTCATCGATTTTCATTCAAAATCGCATCGTATGAAAAATATTCTCCCAACACCACATTAACACTTTAAACAATCGTTACAATGCTCCTGATTCCAACGAACTTGTAATACGTGAGATATTTACTAGAATTTATTTATTTAAAACGCTTCCGTGATATTCGTTGGAGGTGATTATTTCTTATTTCACTGTTGAAGCCAAGATATAACAAGAAAAATTGAAAGTACCAATGAAGAAGCTTACTTTCGAAACACGAGTTTCCACAAAAATCTGAATTGCTACCGTGGAACGTGCTGAATGTGCAAAACACTTGCGTCCCTTGGTCCATGCAGTGTTCGATACTTTTGGTCGTTAGTGTATGCCCCAGCCTCGGCTGCACTTTAATCCTGAAATTTATAATGGGCCACTGGTCGAGGACTTCGCTGAAATCGCGAGTGCAACCTCCGCGCGCACACGACTGGGCATCATGTTGCGTGTAGATTCGCAGAACATGCACGCGCGGGCACGATCTCTCGCTCGTAATCAGCTTGCCATTGCGTGAGCGTGTAACGCAACGTTAATTACAATTAATAATGTTATGCAATTTCTCTACGTCAGCTGCCGTTTCCCTTGTCCCACGTCCCTCGCCGCCCAAGCGTAGCCCACAATGAGGTTGACCCTTTTACCGTGAAGGGTTAAGTGTACGCGTATACGCTCGAGAACCAGCGTCAACGCGGGACCATTGAATTACACGCAATCTGTTGCTGCTACCTTTCCGTGCTATCCCTGTGACACGTTCGGAGTACTTTTGGGTCAGGTGGAAAGGTACAAAATGGTTGAAGCTGGACGAATATTATATAGTGGAAAGATTGCGTAAATCCAGAAAGAATTTTTCCTTTTTTACTATAAAAATTTTAGGAGTTTGTTTATTTATCCTTTTTTTTTTTAAATGGTTTGACGTTTTTAGGATTTTAGCGGTGGTTGAATGACTTTAGGATTGACTGAAAATAGAAATGATAAGTTTGGGCGATATGGTGATGTAATCAGAGAATTTTGGATGGATAATTAGGAATGAGAATTTGGTTAATAGTTGCCTAGTTATTCTAACCAGTGTATAATTAGCATATCAGCTGCAAAATCATGTGATCTTAGAGATGCAATAGAGTCACTACGATTTTACAATTCAAACACCAACTCATAACTCAAAAAATAGGAAGCTCCGAAAACCACTGAGTTTTTCTTTATACCATTCTTTTCCTCCTTCAGCCAATATTTATCTTTCGCTCTGATAAAGGTATCTAATAATTTCTGTAAGCCACAAAATATTCAGTTACTTTCGAAATTTGAAGTGGAAAGGCTCGTTCCTTCCTAAGATCTATCAAAAGCCCGCTCCATTTGAAATAAATCAGAGAATACAATTACACAAAGAGTTAATTGGGGGGAAGAAGACTTCATCTACGTTAAACAGGACACTCCAGGCAGTCAAGTTCGTTCACCTTGGAGAAACCAGCGCATATAACCTTCCGCGACATGCCTTTGCCGTACCGCGAAATTCGGTGCACGTAAATGCGGCTCAAGTGCGTGGAATGGATGATCGATCTGTAGATCGAACTGTTGAACCGCGAATTCCTTGCGGTGCACACAACGTTATAACGGAGGGGGACAGGCGGAGCAATGCAAGCAATGCCACCGAGGACACTGAAACGAATTGCATTCCAATAAAAGAATGCATTCCAATATATTTACTCCTTCGTCCTTTGTTTATCCTCCGTGAAATTTTCTGCCAGGCAGTTTTAAAAATATACCACCAGGAGATCGCATTTCTCATAGTAGAACTTACCTGTCCTAGAAAAATTGATTGCGGCAAAAATCTTAATTTCGAAATTCGAGATATAGTTACATGGAGTAACTTATAAATACTTGAGGACTTAACTGTTGCCTTTAGCGATTACGTCTATGGTGACAGAGCAAAATTGAGATTTTTTATTGTAAAGACATTTCATCCCAGCAAGCTTAATCGGTACATGAACGTATTAATTTAAATCGAAACCCATTTTAACGTTCTATGTATTATGCAGTAAGATTAATTAAGGCTGCGAGGTCGATTTGGGTCCATCTTACACATTAATCTATGTACTTTACTCGTTCATTTTTTAATGTTTTTCTATAACAAAATTACTGAGAGTTGCTGCATATGTACTTTTAAAATATGCGAATAGTGGTAAAAAAATATACAATAGATATTGCACAAAAAATTCCCGAAAATCGCGTTCTTTTTTGACAGCTGACTAGGCACAACCCCTTAAGTCACTTATCACTCATTAGTGCCAGTTTTCTAAGAAAATCTAAAACAAAAGTGATTGAAGAGTCCTTGTAGAGAGCACTGTAAGTGCCAAAAATCAACTTCTATATATACCTACTATAGAATTGGTACCTACGTACCAATTTTTCTTTTAATTTTGGCTCTTACAGTGTTTTCTACAAGGACTCTTCAATTTTAGATGACAAGAGTGGCAGAATCTCATACTCGTATGAAAGCTTGTTTTGGTATATGTACGACTGAAACCATATGGTTGGTAAAAATTGACCTCGTATTAACTAAATAAAAAATTATTTAAATAACGGATCGAATAAAAGCTACGTTATGAATTAAAAGTTACACATGAATATTTTTTTTAAACTTTTATTCGTTATTGGAAATTTTAAATTAAATAAAAATTTTGCCCATCTCTGGTCCACGATAGGATCGAGCCATCCACCACCATCCAAGAGAGAACCGAATCGAAGTCGAACGCTTCCTATTATCATGAATGAAGCTCGATACCATATCTCCCCATGTTTCTTTCGAAGCGATTGTCCCGACGCTCGAAACATGCATACTTTAACCCGTGGTTCACTTTACGATTCCATTACAATAGGTCTCTTACTACGCACGCACTGCTGGTGGAACAGATATAACGCACTGCTCGACGCCCATTCAAGTGGCCTGAAACGTGATACTCTTGTGGGTAATAGCCGCTACAAGTGTATTTTCGACGCTCGTACTCGCTGGCACAGCTATAGAGAAGTCGTAAAAATTAGCCAGTCGTTAGAGTAAACATGTTTCGGGTGTCGTGCAAGCTTCAGGGAAATAGGAGAAGATGGGGCCTCATTCAGGCCGGTGTGGAGTGGCCCAGCTAGTATACAGTTTCCATTAACCCCATTGCAGGATGTACGAAACCTTAAAACTGGACTGGATGTATGACCCTCGGCCTTTCTTCCCTTTTGCTTCAATCGATGCCGCCACTTACATGATAAATTTAAGATTTCAGTATATGTACGTGCGGCAGGAAGTATACTTCAGGGCCCTGCAGCTCCGAATCGCCTATTCGTCGACAGTTTTTAAATGGACGTTGAAATAACAGAAGCGAAAAAGGCGTTAAAATTGTGAAAAGTTTAGTACTGTTACTGCTCTTCTATGATTAAATATTGCTGCTTAATTTCTTTGTCACTCTTTAAGGTTCTATGTACCTAAAACATTAAATTCCATAATGGTGGGGAAAATATTAACTCTGTGAGTGACGACTTTTGGCGCCAAAAGTCTATACCGTCTATATTGAAGACTATTGTTAGATTTGTTAGGTACAACGTGGACTTCGTCGTGAATTGCAAGAAGTGAGTTTGTTGGAACGAGTTGAATCACAGAAATGAATTATAGTAAAACCACAGCTACCTTCGATCTCTGCTGCTCTTATGAATTCACTACACGTCTTCCACTAATAATACAAACGCAACGTGGTCGGGAATTTCGGTATGTCGATTAATTTCGTTTAATAATTCAGTGTTGAATGATCATTTGCAATCCTTAAAAAATCGTAAGGTTGTTAAAGCGTTAAATCGCAAAAGAACTTCATCGATTCTTCGCACCTTACGTAACTATCTCGGTCGTTACGAAATCATAACCCTTGGCACCGCGCACGAAGCCCGAGTAATTATTTTCGTCATCGAGCAACGAAAACGTGCGCAGTAACCGTGTGCTCGCTATTTGTAAACAGAATGTTTGTCAACAACGAACCGACCAGTTCATTACGCCCTCCGTTACGTTTGCCAAGCGACTAGCAAGCCCGCGACCGTTCAACTCGACCTCCTTCGGCTTCTTTTCGAGAACCACCTTTGCACGAGTCTCGTTCGATCATTGGATCACAGAATGCACATGGAGCAACGATGACTCGTAACATCACCTTCGAGCATTGTTAATTGACCCCGAATTTCGACTGCCATTCGTTCAGGGCATCGACGCAAAGTTCTGATAGAGTTTGTCCCCTAAACTATAGGTTGTTGAGAAGCGTTACACTTCTTACAAAATAATAATAATAATAATAAATAATAATTCTTCGGTAAGAAAGAATTAATAAGAAGGAAGTGTATTTTATCAGATTGTATATGGTTGCATATCAGTTCTTTATTTAATAAATAATGTCAATTTAAAATATGGTAATTGAATTTATTGTAGCTAAATAAATATTAATTGTTCTAGACAAGTTTCTACTTTGCGTGTATTGCGTTTTTAGTACGAGATCGTGCTTAATTCGCGATGGAATTGAAAGGCAGGTGATTCCTCGTGAAAAATCAAGTCGCAATTGTTGAATGAAATTTTTTATCACAGGTTTAATTTTCTGGGAAAGTGATTTTGAAGGTTCACAGGGTATACGTACGCTGAGTGCTGATACAGTTGTATTTCTAGAGAATTCTTTCTGTTTTGATGCTTAACAATGAGAAATTGAAAAATAAGAAAATTATAAACGGAAATAATGAATTACAAGTATTGATTCAACTAGGATGAATTTCATTATACAGATACTTGCATTTACCTAACAACTGGTCTCATAAGTCTCTGAAAATAATCCTGTATATCTAGTCAACGCAGAATCTACTTTGCCTCTGTGTACTATCTTCTCTTGTTACTGTTCGTTAGTGTTAACAGCGTAGTGTACTAATGGTCATTAGCTGAGGATTTACTGTTATAAGAGAACTCCTAATTGAGACTGAGTATAATACTAACTTAATATTTGAATACTTCATGTGTACTATATTAATTTGCAATCAGCAAATCAACCCCTACTCTTGCAATTTTCACAACAACGCCACTGTGACCAACATGTATAATACCACGTTCATCACTAAACTATGGAACATTCTCATTTCCCACAGTGCAAGTTTGAAAACCTCAAACATTTGTCACCCAAAACAATGCATGCACAGGCGTGGAAACACGCCGACACCATTCAAAGCAATAACGCCAGACTAATCAATGTTCCCAACTTTTTATTTCACATGAGTTGATCAGTCATGCCCTCTGAATGGCTCATACAAGCCCCGAAGCATTTACCACATTGCTAAATTGTCCATCGACAGAAAGTCGATAGTACGCCCCAGGCCATGAACGTCCCCCCGTTCCACGCACACGTAATTCCATGCAATGCCCTTAATAATTTCGCTGTTACGTGCTCGACGATTATAGCGGCGACATAAATAGTTATTTAGTTAGGAATGTGGACGCGTGCGGCAGGGGTGTGGTGGGGCGCGAGGTTCTGCCGCGGTTTAACGAGACGTGTCGAGGGGGTGAAAGAAGGAGGACAGCAAAAAGAGCAGGCACGAGGTAGGCGCGATACTCTCGATCCATTTGACCGAGTTTTTCTTACGTTGCTCGCCTTTTTGCCCACGATCTCCCACTCGTCGCACGAACCCGCCTTGCGAGATCGTTGACCGAATGACACGGTGAGCAGAGCGCGACTCGCTCGTTCACCCGCGACACGTCGCTGAGGCTCGGCCGACCCGGCTCGCTATTATCGGCCCACGATGGGAGAACCTTATCGGGCGCGCGTCCGCTCTCTGCACGTGCGTTTATCACTCGTAGACTTCGATAAAGACCGCCGTGGACAGCTTCGCTGAAAGACTCTCCTTGAAGGGGAGAAGAACGCGGGAAATTGGGGGTGCACTGTTGATTTGGCGTTGAAGAGTAATGGGCAGACGGATGGGGACTGTCGAGAATACGTCTCCGGTGGAATTGAGGATAGATGTATTATAAACGGACTTTCGGCCATCCTTGTCGACAATTCATAATGCAAGATTTATATTTACCACCTCTCAGTTTTTCTGGCATTCGCGAATTGAGGACCTTGCAGCAAGAGGGGTGCAGCTCCATTTTTTTTATATATACGTAAAAAATTCTACATTGCTTGATGCACGTTTGATGCAAATTCGATAATAAATGAGTGATTTATTGCAAATAAATAAAAATATTACTATTAATATTACTATTAGTATTTTTTCACCAAAAATAGAAATAAAAACTTATCAACTCAATAACTACTGCTTACTGTGTGAAAATATATATTTCTAATTAGTGTTCTCTTTTTAATGTTAAGTCAAAGCAATAACTTTATAAATATTTTTTTTCTAATTTACTCAAAGTTGGTGAAGATGGAGCTACACCCCACTTACTCTAAGGTCCTCGATTCTTGGTCATTTGCGAAAGTAATTCATTTTTATAATTTCACGCCGGAAAGACAGGATTTTATTCCCTAAAACAGATGTTCCTATACCATCCGAATTCTACGTTATACAAATACTGTAACTTTCTAGTTCTCTGTAGAGATAATGTTATAACTTCTCGTGTCGGAGACTCAACTGGTGTTCAGAAAAACTTACGCTAATTGTGTTCGAGTCATATAGACCCCATGAGAGAATCCATGCATACTTTTGCAAGCGTAAGAAAACACATGCATAGAAGTAGCCAAAGTCAACAAGCCCGTCTCCGATAAGATTCTAAATAAGAAAGGTGTATGGAAGTAAAGACATGGTTGACTCATAGTTGACATGGTTTAGGCACGTTACCGCAGACCATTACCGAGGTGAAGTGGATAATTTCTCAGGTAAAGCGGTTAACAGGCCAATAACTCGCGACCGCTGTCGTTTCTTTCGTTTTCAGTGAGGCATCTTTGTGTCTACCTCGTTCCTGTTTGGTCTTGAAAAGCACTGTAGAGGGCTGTCCATCACAGTCAATGAATTCAAACACTTCAGTCACACGTGTTGGTATTACCACGGGTATTAGTTTCGAATACCGTCGCGCTGAACTACTACGACGTTTCATAACTACGGGTAAGGAGTTCGATAATTATTAATGAAAAAATAGAGTGCAGCGAGCTAACCCATACGACCTTGACCCAAATTTTCAGCACCTAGGAAATCCCGATGAAATAATAACACGGTTTCTTCGAAAAGTTCTTACGGCATAATAGGGATGCAGGAAAAAGTAAGCTGCAAAAAATAGTTATCTGCGAATTATGCGAAACTGTAAAAAGTACTGTTCTACGTAATATTGCTAATTTGTCGCGTATTGTATGATAGTTGGGTAATAGTTGTTTGAGAACACATACGACGATTGTTTCTACTGTAACAAGGGTCTGGTAAATTTGCTCTATAGCTACTTGAAGGGAGTAAGCGAATGCTAAGGTACAGCTCAATGAGATATGAAAATTATGGGTAATCAAGGGAACCTAGCAATTCTGAGGGTGCTATTAGAAACGTGGAACATAACAAACGATCAGGCGATAAAATCGATTTATCGCAAAGTGTATTCTCAGTCGCCTAAATTTAATAATTGATTTGGATGACGTTAAGCTGCAATATATAATGCATGGAGTCTACACAACGTAAATAGGTAACCTCGAAAGGAAGGAGGAATAAGATTGATATACTAAAACCATTTTTTTACAGTATGTTGCGCCAATGTATGTTTACCATTTTATTATTGAATTGACTCTTAATATTTTATCAAATTACTGTTCAAATAAAAGATTTCTATGAAATTCTTCGTATAGGTACTTTGGGCAAAAATGAATTAAATTAATCTTCATTTATGTACATAAAAGGGACACCGAAATCAATTGTTGAAAATAAATAGATCTTTAGCACTGTATCTTTAATTTTTTAGGATCGTTTTTGAAAATTAATTCGTACACAGTAAGAAGGAAACACGTAATTCCCAAATCATTCTAAACTTCATCATAGCCCCGACGCAGTCATAATAAATATAATTGATCAATTTCCAATTTTCTGCAATTTCCTCGAGACAGTCGACCCATGAAATTTAAATTGTTTAAACTGCCGTGCACACGTCCACCGTTTACGTAACAGAAGATACTGCTTGCCGGAGAAAAAACAAAGAAGCATAAAATTAAATTAGCAGATTTAATTGTCTTCACGACGCGGAACTAAGTAGCCGCGAACTCTCGATCGAAGTTTACTTTAGGAATCATTAACTTTTAATTGGGACGCTGGCGAGACGTACGTTTTAACTTGGTCGCAACTTTTACGTAAGGATTTTTATATAACGTAAGTGGCGATAGAAAAACGACCACGAGACGATGGTAATAAACGTCATCGATTTATCGTGACAACGCGACAGTGGCTCTTTGCAACCCAGACGAAACCTTGGCAAATTTTTTTCAGCCAGACAGTGAGTTACACTGAAAATCGTTTAACGCTCTCACATTTGCATCGGCCCTTGTGAAAAAGAAACGCAACACAAGTCTGATTCATAAATCAGACTCGCGTATAATCAATGCAGAAATATTATATGTGCAGAAATATTACACAATATGATGTAGATATGCAAAATTTCGAGGGATACCAACAACAGTACAACGTTTACAAATAGTTCAAGGTCTTGTGTACATTAGATCATGCCTATGTATATTTATTTTAGAGCCTTGAATGCTAAGTACAATGAAAATATGAAGTTAATTGTCGAATAGGATTTTCTTTCTTATTGTTTATAAATTAAAGTTTAGCGTTATACGAGTTTACTGGCATACGTGTGTTTTAATGCACTTCTCCGTAATTGTTAAAAATTTTACTTTTTACATATTAGACATGCGATTTTCATTCTTTTGTTTTTTAAGTACATAAATAAAATTTCGAATAACGAATAAAAATTTTAAAAAATGATTCCTCATGTGTCGAATAAAGTTAACTGGGGTTAACGAACGAAAGACGAAAAATTTGTTTAACTTATATTCGTTATTCGAAATTTTATTTAAATAAAATTTTTGCCCATCTCAGAATTATATGTCACTACTGTGCTACAACTTCTATCCAAGATTTCTACAATCTCACACTTGTTAGATTTTTCTTGATTATGATAAAAATATCACTCCATTTGCTTCTTTCAATCTCCCACTTTATGAAAACTTCCACACTGGTATCAATAAATCTTACAAGAAACAAATTCATGACTCATGCACCTAAATAAATAACTATACAATTTTCTCCCACTGCAAAGTTCCCTATCCAACAAATGCAGTATCGAGCAAAAGATTTTGAGCCCCTCACAGGCAGCTAAATAACATTATAACAATTTAATCCTTCACTGAAGCTCAAACAAAATTCTCCATTGTTCCCCACATTCGACCAAGTCACAATACAAACCAGATTTAGAATCAGTGTAAAATAATGAAAAGGCAAAGATCGCGGGCGATATCGAGCATGAGTCATGGACAACAAGAAGCTCCGCTCGAACGGTACGAATCCACGTATGGATGCGCGTGTACAAATGTCCCGCGCGGAACGTTGTTCAGCGACGGTGACATGCATAAATACATGAGAATAGTCGCACGATAACTATATTTCGCGATAGAGCGATACGTGGAGGTAGCGGGCCGCGGGTGATGGGAAAGAACAGGAGTACGACATGGCGCCAAGTATCCTCGCGTGCGACGATAATGACACCGTATTACGTACGCTCGTTTATACGAACCGAAGGCATGTGGAACAACGTCCTTCTTTTTTTCCCTTCCCTTCCTCACGTGTCTCTCCGCGGTATCGTTTGCACGCGTATTGCCCTGCACTTTGGGAACGGCGACGCTAGAAACTGTTCTTGGTGACACAGTTGGGCAAACGTTCGCCTCGCTAACACGTAGCTGCGTAGTTTCTAAGCCTTTTTGTACACGCCACTTGCGTGTCGTTCGTTGCCCGAGAAACGCGGATGTTACAGTGACTTTCTTGCTTCCAGCTTGTTGGGAGCTTGAGTTGCCGGGAATGGATTTTTTAATTTAAGAGATGGGTCAGGTGGGTTCGCCCGATTATTTTACAACCTCTGAATTTTCTGCTATTTTTGAAGGTGTAAGAAGGGGACGTGTGATAGCCTAGATGAATATTTACAGATGAATATTTACAGGAATATTTACACAAAATTTATTTCGTTCAAATGCCACGAACAGCGACTACGTACTTCGACTCGTCATCGATTTTAAATTTTAATGAAGAAACACGTTTTTTCTTACAGTTATTCTCATTCTTACTCTGGACCCAAAATTCTTTTCCGCAACCGTCCTCTACCTATATAGATTAGGTGGCGTACACAATTTATTAAATACTAAGACACCTACTCTGTGTAGAATAATTATGACAAACGTATTGAAGAAGTCTAACAAAGTTTACTTTATTTGATATTTGAAATTAAAAGCAGTGAAAAGTATTCAATCTGTACCAAGTATCACATTTTCTACGAATACAGCAGGTGTCCTAATACTTGTGAACGGCAGTGTACGTAACAGTGGCCTAAGCAAACGCATCTAGGCAGTGACGGATTTAAGGGGTTATACCTAGTCAGAAAACCGAAAAGAGGCGATTTTTTTTTAAAACGACCATTAGTGATAATCATGAAGCTATTTTTCGTTTATATAATCGAAACTATACATTGAAAAAAATCCCTCCGTCATTCAGTAGATTTTTATATAAAAAATAAGCCCACAAAATTTCAGAAAGATTGGTGCAGTAGTTTTTGATATATCTTGCTCACCGTTTTTAAAAAGGCTTTTTGTTTGTCGTTGTATTTTACTATTATAAACGTAAATATTTTTCTACAAAAAAATTACGAAATATTCTTTAAATGTTGCTCTTTTAAGTGCAAAAAGTTCTGTCAAAATATTTGCTTCCGCTTTTTCAAAAACAATTCGCAAACATTCGCTTCTTTTCGGCCTCCTGACTAGGTATAACCCCTTAAGGGAATAAGCCTAGGTGGCAAAAGGAGCCCATTTTTTCGGGAAAATGAAGATATAGTTTACTAATTAAAAGTAAAAGGCTACGTGTAGTTGTACAGGAAAAAATATAGTTTGGATAAAATCATAATTTGTTTAGGATTGTGCCCAAGCGACAGCTTCTCATTGGCGGCCCGTTAAATCTGCCACTGCATGTAAGTACCAAAGGCCAACAAGAATTTTAATGGACTTCTGATAGAACGAAACCAATTTCGGATCGAACAGACCCCCATTGATAAGCAGATGTGCAGAGTCAGAGAGCTGCAGGAACGAAGCCCACGAATCGTTAGATGATACGCACCACCATACATTTTCATAAACCCTGTCACGTATCTCAGCACGCTCGCTCGAAGCAATCTTCATAATTTCCATCGACAGTGAACGATCACTCGCGTTAAATGCTCCCACCGAGCCTCCATTTTCCTTCTTCGATGTTTTGCTCGTGTCCTTCACCTCGTGCGTCGCGATGTCGCGCTCGGTTCTCACCGTGATAAATGCAACCGATAAATACGAGCGCGGTATGAACGACGACTTTGGAGATGCTTGTGGGTACGACCAGTAGTGTTTCGTCATCTTGAATTAACATCGAGGGACCGGCGGCGGGGCATGGGAGATGAGTAAAAACGACGAGGAAGACCAGGATGGCATTATCCATTAATTGCAGCCGCCGTATCTGCGACATTCACGTCTTTTACGAGCGGTCAGCGCAGAAATCACGGCGACATTAAATCACGGGACGTATTAAAAGCAATTAAGGAAGTCTGATGCGTCTCGTCAGTTTTCCTGCGTGGGGATTACCCGTGGCAGGGGATTCTTCTTGTGTGGGATCATATATGCTCTATTACCATCGACTCGAAAAATGGGAAACGAGGGTCGAAATGGCTTTGAACGTTTGAAGATTTTTGAAAGCACGTAATTGAAACTGCATGAGTTCCCAGGAACATGACGTTTCTTTGCTTGATGAGCTTACTAACTTTTTAATTTAACTGCTGTTAAGTGCAGGTTTTTTATTTCTTTGCACAGGTCAGTTTTTGGTCACCTTTTTTACCTCAAATTTATTAACTTTCTGTTATCGAATGTACGGATTTTATCCCTCACGTGGAGTCTGAAAGACTCCTGCAGAATTATTTTTTATATATTTTCCTTCCTTTCATTCGACCTTGTTTCGTAAAGTATATAGTAAGTAAAAAATGTAAGTAAAAAGTATATTTTCAAATATGTAATAAAGTCACTAATAACTCCAGTATATGTTAAAAATAAATGTAGGCTTGAAAATGTCAAATTATGCTGTCTAACAGCCATTTCGGTCTGTAACATATAATAGCCGCTTCTTATAGATTTTTGTGCGCTGAAAACGAATCCGCAAACAGTTCATCGTCATAAATATATGTACACAACGATCAAAGGGAAAAGGACATCCGAAATGTACCCATTTTTATAGATATCTTTCTATATATTTCAAAAACTAAGGGTCCGGGAGAAAATCTGACTACTCCACATGATGCAGCAGACATTTTTCTTCTAGAAACCATCAACAGAAGTGGTAAAACACCTTTTGTTTACCACACAGAATCGAAAGAATTTGGCAAAACATGCGGCGCCGACAGTGGTAGTCAATGGCGGTGAACGCGTCCACTACCGCTCAGCGTCACAGTATCGCGTAACGCGCGTGACTACCACTACTGTTGACGGTTTCCGGAGGAAAAATGACTGCTGCGTCGCATGAAGTAGTCAGATTTTCTCCTAGACCCTTAGTTTTTGAAATATATAGAAACATATCTGCAAAAATTGGTGCATTTCGGGTGTCCTTTTCACTTTGATCGTTGTTTAAACATATTTAAATATTAATAATTCAATAATAACTTAGATCGTTGTATTCACGAGGGTTCATAGAATAATTTGATGGAACAAGCAACCGAATAACTATTACTTTTTGAACGCAAAAGATGTTCAAAGTTGAAAATTTAATTTTTTTTTCAAAATCAAATTTCTCGAAAACTGAGAGTGATGGCGACAAACGGTTTGCGGATTCGTTTTCAGCGCACAAAAATCTACAATAAACAGTTATTGAATGTTACAGAATAGAAAAAAAAGTTGAATTTTGTTGGACAGTGTTATTGAAGAGGTGTCTGCGGGACTCCACGTCATGGTTTATGTCACAAAGTGTGGCGTCACTGGTTAAGGGTTATCTCGTTTCATAGAGTACCATTTTGTAAGGAACACAGATGGGGAATTGATTGAACTTTCGTAATTCGTAACATTCTACCAAAGCATAATTTCTTTGCTTTTAATTTTCTTAATTTTATTTGGGTCCATAAAAAGCAGTTTACTGTGGAAGAAAGCTCCTCATCAATGGTGCCTGATGAACGTTTTTATGTAACGATTTATGATGATATCAAAGTCGACTTTTGAAGCTGCTTACACAGTCGTGATTACGAAAGTGTATATATAATGTATATCAGTATCGATCTTAGATCGCCGTAAATCACGAAAGTTGCATATGCAGTGGTGTGAAAACACAGGTGCAACGGTCGTTACGCACAATGGCGTCATTAGGGTAAGATGTTACCGACAAATGCCACTAACAATCACCAGTCACGTTCTATAAATACGCACGATGACTCCTGACTCCAAGGTGTGTCTGGGGACAGGTCGCAGCGGGAATGAGACCTGCGTCTATTTTTCTCGGCAGGTGAACAGAAGCAGAAGGAATTCGAGAACGTTGAACTAAAACTATGTCAGGGAGCAGCGCGAAGCAAACATTTCGTCTAGATCCCGTTCAGATGAAATTATGAAATATGTGTATAAATTCTTGTTTTGTACATACTCAGATTTTATTCTTTTCCGAACGTGAAACTTTAGGATGATTAAATTTTCAGAATTTATGTAAGCAACAAGGGCATTAAAATGATTTAAAAATGTATTTTCGATCATTTTAGTGGATGTAAAATATTTTGCAGAAAGTAGAATTGGGATTGTGTGTTCAAAAACATAAAACAGAATTTTTATGTTCCAAATATTGTTTCAAAAAAATTGATTTTGGAGGCTTGTCAAGTACGCGTGTGCCTGCTTTATTTTTCTACTTTAAATTTGTAGAAACTAGGTGACTGAATCAAGCAGGGAAATTGCAGAAATTTCTCGCCAGTTTTAAACTGAAAGTTGCAGATGTAGATACTTGAAAATTGAACTTAAATGGAAACGTCGGAAGCCTGAAAATTCTAATTTTAATACGACTTCGTGTGAATGTAGAGCATATTGGAGTATGCAAGCAATTTTTTCTAGACATTCACTCTGGAATGGAGGGGTGAAATCAGCCCTTGAAGTTATTGCATATTTTTAATATAACTTTGTAACGGTGCGATATAGAACAAAATTTTAAATATAAGAATTGTTCAGTACTTTATGCTCTATCACACTACCGAAAGAAAAATAAAGTTATATTTTAAAAAACGCGACAGCTTTAAGGGCTGATTTTACCCCTTCAAAGTAAATATCCGCAGAAAAAAAATTGCTCCTTCCAATACACGAAGTTTCCTTAAAATCAGAATTTTCGGTTTGGAACAGTTTCCTTGTTAGTCACGTATGCCAAAAACGGCATACAATCGAATCGTAAAGGAAGAAACATCTCACAACACAGACGCAAACTGAAATTATTACCAAACATTAAAATGAATCAAAATGAACTGATGTAAACTGCAATTTAATTTGACATCCCCGTAAAATGGTGCTCGAACGATCAACTTACAATTGCTACTGCCACCTCCATTGAAACGTCGCCCAGAAACGTTTCCATCGTACGTTCACCGCGCGATGCAGCCTCCAGCTTTAATAACTAGAACAATCCATGCTCGTGCTTTTACGTGGCAAACATCGATGTCGATTGGCGCGTGTACGGGTTGCTACTGGCGTGCATGCGCGAGCAAATGATTTACGCGGGGCCTGTGTGTAAATTAATCAGCGACGTGGTTTGGTCGCGCATTAGTCGCGCGTGTTCGTGTAAACAATTCCGTTTGGACAAGGCACGAAAAGAAGAGAGGAAGAAAGAGGGAATAAAATATAAAAAAAAAACCGACGGACGTTAAACTTTAGTCGTCCGTCCTTCACAGTTATCAAATCGGTTATTATTAGCGTGCAGGAATAGGAAAATTCGATATTACACAGTCACAGGCGTGACGAGTCGATTAATATCACTCGACCAGTGGTGACTTGGCCGAGTGCCCGAGTTACGTGTCCTTTGTTTTTGTCGAATGGATCGAAAAGCAGGAGATATGCTGGAGGTTTCACTGCATTTGAAGAGAACCATGTCACTCGAGAAGCGTGGAAAAAAAAATATGGAAGATAGTGGATAGTGGAAGATCTACGAATCTGTGGTGTCCAAATTTATATTTTTCTTCTGTATTGGTAAATTTGGATACCTAAGTGTTCTATAGGGGGAGGTTTAACACGTTGACTGGCGTGTCACCCGTATTCGGGTGACGGCAAAAATCTTGATTAGGCCGCGTCACCCGAATACGGGTGACGCTTATTTGTGCGCTTACGATAATAATAATAATAATAATAATAATAATAATAATAATAATAATCTTAAGAAGCTTGCCGCGATATTGTGCCGTTCGAACTTCAGTCTTAAGTGCGCGCGGTATAGCATCGCGCGTGGCCTGACGGACATTTTCTTACAAACTCGCGTGGCAGTCAACGTGTTAAGGAGTAGGGGAGACCGGGGCTAGTTGATACAGAGGCATGTTGATACAGACGAATTATCTCGACACTGTATATATGTAGCACCTTGTGCGCGAGATATGCGAAGCTAGTTGTTCAATTCTTTACTACGATCCAGGGTACGTCTGTGTTCCTTGACGTTAACAATCCATTTTTAACTGTTTTCGTTTCTATAGAGAAAAAGTAAATAGTTGTGTTCACTTCCCAATCCGTCGCGAGACGGTACAGAGAATTTTATCACTCAAATTAATTGGGCATCACATTGAGTCCTTTGAAGGTAAGGTAATTACGTTTTGTTATTTTGTTTATATGCTCTACATTTTTTTATGGAGACGTTTGTACATAATGACTTCCTGTGGGGTACGTTGATACGTTTTCTCTGGGGCATGTTGATACAGTGTATCAATTTTCCCCGACTACTTTTAATTGGATTTTTTCCATTTATTTCTAGAAAAATGGTTCGAAATTATACCAAAAAGACAAATCGTGGCGAAATATCTCTAGAGATTTTTTAAAAAGCGCGTCTCGCAATAGAAACAGACTCAATATCATTAAGGAAAAGCGCGAAAATATACAATATTGACAAAATGAGTTTATTAAGATATATTAACAAAAAGAAAACGGCGCCTCATGTTAAAATGGGATATTCCAGACATCTGCAAATTTTAACAGACAGTTTAGAAGATAAGCTACAGGAATACATTCTGCATTCTTCCAAAATTTATTATGGGTTAACTCCTAAGAATATACGAAGTCTGGCATATGAATTAGGTGTTGCCAATGATATTCTAATTCCCAACACATTGTTACTCAGACGAAAGTGATTAATTTTATATCAATTAAATGTCAATTATATTATTATACTAGATTATATGTCAATTAAATTTAAATAAAAATAATTTTCTATGTTTATTAACAAAATCGGTTTGGTTTTTAGTTTCCATCTTTGTTCAATTTTATTCTATATTGTTGGAAAGGTATCTAGATTAAAATTTTATTTTTCAAATTTACTAGTTACGTACTCATTAAACGGATATTTTACAGATGTATCAACATGCCCCAGAGCAGTATCAACTTTCCCCGCAGTGGGGTAAATTGATACACATTGCCTTCGTCCAAATAACATTTTTTCATTCATTTTCTATGTATTTTCTCAAGTTTTCGCTTACTATATATTAAAGAGGAAGGACCAAAGTATATTTTGGAATATTTGTTATTATGTAATTAATTCAAACAAAAATGAAAAACATTGAAAACTGAAAAACGTATCAACTTGCCCCGGTCTCCCCTAAGGGTGATATTTCAAGCTAGTAGTGATTCACGTGGTCGCCACGATTTACTTTAAGATTTCATGAGCCACTCATGAGGTATTCTAAATTTCAAATTTGATGATTGTCTTAAGGGATTTTTTATTTAATTTTATTATTTGCTATTGAAATATGCAGTATCGGAGCTTTCACTCATGCCAGCATTACTCCATTTGAGATTTAATTTTGAAAAAAGTGCTTAGTAATATCTACGAGACTTTAGTTTACTATTAATATTTATCTTTAATTGCAGTTTGAATGGACTACTTATGGACTATTTATGTATTCTGTGACGCCTCACACCACAAATATACACTCTTCCAACTCCATCGCGCAGTGCAGGTTTAATGCTAAGCCTTATTCCCTATATCACTATATAGACACAGTATAAAACTATCAATGACAAAGGGGCAAAGTAAGCAAACACGCAGTAAGAAAACCAAATAATGGTATATACAAGCAAGCAGCACGAGGTCATTCCTCATGCAAAAATAAATCAAAATTGCAGAATAAAATTTTTTCATCCGAGGCTTACTTTTGAAGAAAATCGATTTTGAAAAATCGCTAGGAAGGAATAGAATTTATCAGTACCGTCAAATGGAGTAACTTTGACCACAAAACTAGATTTTAGAACAAATTCCCCTAGCACGTATTGTATAAAAGGTACTATAAAAGGTACTACCTATTCTAGAATAGGAGTTATTCTCAGACAAAATGCATCTTGAAGTAGGCAATTAAAGCTATCCAAGGCACTTTGTCTGAGAATAACTCCTATTCTAGAATAGGTAGACGGTAAAGGAATTTCCCCAATTAGAAATTACCCCATTTGACGGTAAATACAGCACAACTGCGAATGAAATGAATGCTCGTCTACAAATAAATAGAAACTGTAGAATAACGTTCAAATGGACTTTAATCTCGAAAAACTTGATTTGTAGATGGAACCGATTTTTAGATCTTCAAACTCGATTTTCTTAAAAACAAAGCCTTATTGTAAAAAAGCTGTTCTACAATTTTATTTCGTCTCATTTCTGCCCAAGGATTCGCTTCATCAGCATTTGTGCCATATTTACTGCTACGTTCCACGAAATCTTAGTCAGGCGCATGCGTGCCCAGCAAAATATCCATGTCGATTTTCTGGGAATCTGAGGCCTCGGATGAAAAATTTTATTCCACACTTTTGATATATTCTTGCATAATGAATCACTTCTTCTCGGCCGCACCCTGTATATCACACTGCGCACATTCGTGAAGATATCAAATAATATACCAAGAGTATTCCTCGCACACTTTGCGTAATTGCCAAGCGTACAGGTGAAAAGGCGACGAGCCGAATGGCCGTATTAACGGTACAATTAAGTGGCCAGCCGCAGGAACAAATTAACGCCATGATTGTGTTCTAATCGTGTGATCCTCGTGCCCCCCCCCCCCCCCTCGTCCTTGCAATTTAGAAGCGTGTCGCTGGTGTCAGCCTGCACGCGCTTAGTCGCCTAGGAATGCAGAAGGAAACACGAAGCCGCGGTCTCGTATAACGGCCTGCGTTATAACTTCACCGCAGCCGCAAAAGTACGCAGTAGAATTTTTCGTTACGGCCAGACGTATACGCGGGGACTAACATCGCTGTAATTTACTATCGTCCCGAGTAATCCATTTTACTTTTAACACTCTTGCCAGGTGAAATTAAAGTCACGGGGAACGCGGGATGTTGCTCGAGCTGTGCAAGAGGATTTTGTGTTTGGAAGATGGTAAGTCGAGTGGAGAAATGGGCAAATGACGGGGAGAAGGTTTAGTATCGTAGGGGAGATTGTGAAAAGGGTTGAGATTAGGAGAGCTGTGGGGAACCAATATGGTCGCGACGCGGAAAGCTTGTAACAGGAAGTATTTAAATTGTAGGATCAGTGTTCTTAGACTAAATACAATGGTTGAATACTTTTTTGTTTGGGTGGAAATAGTGTTTCTGATAAAAGCATGTGAAGAGTGCTTCGAAAATACGATTAATAGGAGAAAGATTACGATAAAAACAAAATAATACGTGGTGGTCAGGTAATTTTGTAAAATTGTAGAAGAGACTGTGATGGTGAGTACAAATAAATATGCTCTGATAGTTTTGTAGCCTACTGGATATCCTATATATTTAGAAGGCATCTTTAAATCATATATTGGGGCATTTTTTAACACCTTATTGCAGGTTGTGAAAATAATTAGAAAAACAACAGCCGAGGATTTGATTTGCAGCGAAAAAAATAAGTTACCGCTTACTCTGTATAGAACACTTAACAGAACTCGGCACATACAATCAATTGAGAATATTCTTGATCATTTAGATGCACATAAGTGAACTTAAACTTGTGTTATAATAGCGGAAAATAAATACATATAGTTGACTCAACTAATTTAGTGAAATGGTCCTTTACATTTCGTGCCTCTTGCTCCTATGCGTAAGATGAAGAAAGCCGCCAATATTTGAATAAACTCAACACACCTATTTTATAAAATTTCCACTCTCAATGCCCATACAAACAAAGAACCAAGTACCCTTGCACAGTTACGCCTGATACGCAACCAACCCAATTCGCATTCCAAAGTATACAATCAATTGAAGTGAAAATGAGGAACCACCAACTTCACATAATTTTCCAACACCCTCCCAAAAAACGATCCCCTCGAACCCCTATCTTACAACTCGACATATAGTACCAGTCCGCGATGCGCGTCCTTCGCCCTAGTTACTGCAAAACAGAGTAATTTCGCGTGGAAAAGGGCCCTTCCTGCCTCCTAGGCTCTGACCCAGCCGCTCGTGGACGTCGCGTAATTAGAAACGTGTGAAACGAAATTCAATCCGAGATGAAAGAAAATAATCCGTCGGTTTTGCTCGCCGCTCTCGTAACGTCCCGTCCGTCGAAGATCGGGCGAACTTTCTCTTCTGTCCGCTCGGGACACCTTGTAGAAAGCAACGGCTGTATCGGCGTGGTGCACGGCAGGTATACAGCGAAGCCGAGACACCTTTGTCGGTTCGCTCGGGCTAACCAGAAGGAGGGACCGTAGGGAAGCCCGAGACAAAGGGACGGACAGGGTCCCAAGGAACGGGGAGGGGGACAGCGGAGAGGGGAGAGAGGAGCAAAATGACCCAGATGCTCCGGTGCCCATACGTTTGGCTCGCGTTCAGCGAAGCCTGCTTCAGGAGGAACCGATTGCTGAGGAACCTTGTTCAAACACACCATGCATATCCCTGCGCGCCATTTTCCTCGGAGAGGAACACATCTTCACGAGTTCAAAAAGTATACAATTTTACAGTATCTCAAAGTATAATTTTTAGGAAACCATTTTTTTTTTAATTTTAACGGGCAAATTCGAAGTAATGACACGAGTGTCTCCTCGATCAAGGAGTTCACCACCTTTTTATTTATATAATTCATATAACACTCTGATAGAGTTTGGTCAGAGGATTTAAAAAAACTCTATATAATACACCAAGGAGCAACAAACATGCCTCGACCATGCCATTCAGAGAATACACCGTGCCATGAATAGGCTTCCCAAACACCGTGTGGCAAATTCAGCCGCATGAATCACGCGTGTGAAACTGTTAACGATTCCAGGGTTAAGGGAAATTTATTCCGTGTATCCCGGTATGAAAAGGAGCGCGTTACTCGACGTCGAGGACGGATTTCCAGGCGCGCGTAAAACTCCTCCCGCGTCTCAATATTGCGTTACAAAATGACACGACAGTGTCAGGGAGAAAAATTTGCACGCATATGTGCGTGAGCCTCTCTCTCTCTCTATGGGTGGCGACGCTTAAAAGCATTAACATTCACGGCGAGCCGGAGAGGGGAGAGGTAACGCGCGAAAAATGAGCGGTGGAAAAAGGAAGAGGAGGAAGAAAGGAGGTTGGGATACGCGACGTTGGCAGCGGCGTAAAGCCACTTATTGCACTTCGTGTTCCGTAGTAGTACTACCATTGGCACGAAAAAGGTGGATGGAGGAGAGGAGACTAGCTCGACGGGCGAAGCACGTGACGTCTGGGTTCCCGCCGTCCTTTCCTACCGAGCCGAAACGCGCACGACCATCGGGATCAAGAGAAAGAACACAGAGGGGGGAAGAGCCTGACGAGGGAACCTTCAGTGATGTGTCTTTTATTTTGCAAGTTTGCGTAGGGGGAGAGACGGTCGACTGAAAAAGTCGAATGAATTTTGTTTCCCTGATTGTTATGCTCTTTAGGAATGTGGAAGATACTTTTTGCTGCTTCTAGAAATGTTTTGGGCGAGAATGGCTGGTAAGAGAAGTGTGTATTGTGTAGTAATTTTAATGATAATAATATATGAATTTTTAAATTGGTATGTATCCTTTTTGTAAATAGTTTTTGGAAAGAAACTGTTACTGTGCGTAGGACGTACTTAAGGAATCACTCCCACGTGTATAGAATTTAGCTGTTTAATCTAATCCAAACGTGACATTCATTTTCTCAAAATTCTCATTTGCATGTAATATTAATTGAATTTTCGGGGAATTGTTGAATAGTGGAATATTCATATTTTTAAAGTAGAATAAGAGAACCGTCTGCCTTGATGGCAGAATATTTTATGTGAATAAGTAGATTTTAGGTTTGAATTTTAGTTTAAAGTTTAGATTTTATTCACGTCCTCTTTTTAAAGAGTTTTGTGCTCTTTCCAGCTCCGTCAATCTGTGAAGGAATTTATTACGAATGTTAGACAATTCTTATTTTCATCCTGTATGCTATTCTGAACGAAGAAGAAGCTGATAAAATTTTAACGATTTTCCTCGAGGTCATTCCTAAATCCATAAAATCAATTCACTCTTAGAAACTCGGGACGAGCCAGAAATAAAAATCGCGGAGCACTCCCCTCGGACGCCGCAAACCAGGAAAGTTGAAAGAAAATGGGCATTGTTGTGCCATTTTAGTTTCCTCGTGACAAAAATACAAGCAGAAAGCTGAGGCCAAGAAAAAGCAGGCGCGTCTTCTAAATAAAGAAGCAAGAACAATAAAATAAAACGAGCGGGCATGGACAGAGGAGAGAGGGGAAAATGGGAGGCCCAGTAAAAAATAAAACGGAGAGGAAAAAGTACACGTGTTGCTGGTAGCCAATTGAAAGGAGAGAAAGGGGGCACGAAGTGATACGAGGTAAGCTCGCTACAGCTGTTAAGAATTCAAGGAAATAAATGTGATCTGCCGACGATGTTCCTCGATAAAACCCCCTTGATCCTTGACTGAATGAAAGCTACTCAGGATCGACGATCGCTTGCTCAATGTCCCGTAGCAGAGTCGATGGGGATAATTAAAAGTACGGAATTAGCAGCAAATGGAACTCGTAACTGAAGATGCTATCGTCGGCGCGCTTGCGAAATTAAAGGAAGCGAGTAATTAAAATTATTACGGGAACCGGATGTGCCAACCACGGTTTTTACAAACCATAAAAGTTAATGCCAAAGTAATAACGGTAACACCACGAGCATAAACCACACTTAATAACCGTAAAAATCATTTACTGATTTACTCCCATTTTACTGGCTATTGGGAAAATCGGAGGAAAATAATTCTTTTGTTATAACTCTTCGTAATATTAAGTAAGTAGTGCGACCACTCGACTTGCACGTTTAACTAAAATTTTTAGGCTACAGTTTTGGGGTATCGTTTCCTATGTTACAATAGTTGAATATGGAATTTGTGTGAATTAGCACCTACAATAAATGTTTCAGCCATTCGAAACGAGTTCAGAATTTTTAATTTTCCATATCCTTCGATTTATTTTCATATCTACTCATTAACCGACCCCCTGTTCTCCTAAAAAAATTTGACAGATCTTTGCAATTATCAGCTTCTCCCCGCCCCCCATTTCAATTTTCAAGTGGCGAGGTTTCCCGAGGAACAGACAGAAACGCTGCCATCAATTGAGCAGCCTTGAAGGAAATATATTTGCACGTCTTGAGGAGAGTATCTGAGATCGATCATCTCGTACGAGACAAGGCACGGTTTATGCGCGCGCGAATCCACCCCCCTACCCACGTGAAGAACGGTGCAGGCCCGATCCGAGTTTCGTTAAAAGGCGCAGGAGAGGAGCGGTACACTTTTATTTTTGTCTGGCGAGCGCTAAATGAAAATGGGTCGAGGCGTCTGTGCTCATTTGCGCTCCTCCTTTTATTTCTTTCTCCGAGTGCTGTCGCTACAAAAGGCGCGGCGACTCCTCGAGCGTGCAGCCCTGTGCCGGGCTGCTGCTAACGATAACGTTATCGATAAGACGAACCTCAAGCGCTAATACGGAAGGTGCAAGGTGTGTCTAAAGTATAGGAATAGAAATTACTGATAGCACCGTGGGTGCGCGAGATAAATGGTTGCAAGGTTGCTGTGGGCTGCAGAATTTTTACTTGGAGGCGATGAACTTTAGTTGATGCTCGAACTGATGTATTTTGTGATTTTTCTTCCTCAGGGGAAGGTTGGAGGTTCATTTATCCGAGTCTATGAAGAAGCAGTTGGTATGGAACATGTATTTTTATCGACATCTGACAGAGGAAATGGAATATTATAAATTATAAAAAAAATTATCATAAAAGAATCTTTTACACGCTGATAATATTGGTTCCCAAGAAACTTGTGATTAAACAAGATGCGATAAGATCAGATATTCAAAATAATTATTTTTTTTAAAAAATAATGGAAAAGTCAGTAAGTAAAAATTGACTTTTATTTCAATCGAAGACAGTTATCATTAATCTCATAGAAATTTCTCAAAAAACTGAAATGATTAAGAAGTATTAATTTTTAATTGTTCCCGTTACGAATAATCATTATGAATGATTAAAAAATGTTGGCCAACAGTAATTGTCCAAAGCAAAAATTTTTTGTTACCGCTAACCAATATCGACGAAAGAAAAATTTTCTGGTTACGTTCGATCATTCTCAAGTGTTATTAACATTACTGATAATTCGTATTCATTGATAACATGCAAAAATTAATTATAAAATTTGTATATTTCATTAAGTAAAAAACGCTGAAGTTATTGTACTGCAATATCTTTCATCCTATTCTTTGTTTCATATATTTCCATATCATTTGTTTTGCTTAATAAAATATGTAAGTTACCTATACAATTAATTTCTTTTCGTATTGCTAGTTTTATTTAATTATCAGTAATGTTAATAACACTAATTGACAATGATCGAATATAATCAGAGAAAAATTTGCCGTCGGGTAACAAAAAAAAATTGCGGTCATTTATATCGGTTACTGGTAACCAAAATTAAATTTCCGTCATCGATAATGGTTATTCGTAACCAAAATAAAATTCCCTTCATCGATAATGATTACCGGTAATGAAAAGGTTTTAATCATTTATCATGGTTATTCATCACCAAAATCATTTAATTAAAAATATTAACTCTTATACCAAAACTGTTAAAATTTGTCTTATAACAGTTATGATGTCTGGATAAGATGAAATGTTTCGAAAAGTACTTGTATTTATCTAGAATATAGAATGATTAATGTTTAAAAATTTATCTTCTATTACCCTAGGATTCCCTTATCCGAACAGATATATCTCCCTATTACTTCAGCATTTTGAACACAGTATAGCAGCTCCTAATACACCTTTACTTTAAATCCCTAACGAATACCAGCCCTAAAGTATACTTAATCTTACAAAACTTCGCTCAAAATGTATGACGCAATCGCCACATTAACGTCTGGAAAAAGGAAAGTATATACAAATCCACTCGTTCCATCTCATCCATAATACCTTCAGTACCATCTCCATATACCTCACCCAACACAACCCCCCTTCATTTTTGCCTTTCCCAGTAATCACGAGGAAGCTTCTACGAGCTGGCACTAGCCCTCTCTCATTTCCCTGTTTCACAGAAACCGCTCGCAACTTTCCACAAGCGTTGCTCACCGTGTGACCAATTAATAAGAAAGCGTTCCCGATACTTTCCGTGGATTGTCGCGTAACGAGCAAGAAAAGGCCCGCGGCGGTAAAAAAGCAAACGGGACGCTCTTCGTATTTGGCGATGGGGCCTCGTTAATATTCGCAGCGTAGCGAAAGAGGGGGCCCAGCGATACGCTCCGCAGAAGGTTTCTTAGTGGGCCAGGGCTCCGCGAAATCCGCCGGCCAAGGTTTGGCCTTCGTCTTGGCGTGTCAAGAAAGAAGGGACAAGGAGCGGAGAGGCGAAGGCGAGCGAGGCCGAACACAAGGGAAAAGGACAAAAAAGAAAAGGGCGGGAGAGGTGGAGCCGCGGCGAAGGAACGAGCGAACGAACAAAAGGGACGGAGAGATCTCCTTAAGAGAAATGCGTGGGAATTGAACCATGTGGCTGGCTCGCGAGGACTGGTTCGCGAAATATCGCATTGCGAAAGTACGCGCACACCCGCAAACCAACCGTACACCGAACAGTGTACGTACGCGCGCACAAGTGCGCATGCGTGGCTCTCCTGGGCAGGATATGGGATTTTGTTTGATCGTAAGAGATTCGTTCATTGATACGCGAGGAAATTGAGGTGTCCGGAAAATCTAGGAAGAGTTGATTCGTGATCAAAGATTTCTTTCAGTATTTATTTCTAAGGGAACGTTTATGTTGGAGCTGCCATAGACGTTATAAGAGCATCTATCAGACACAGTACAGCTCGTAATGAAAAAAAAATCGAAATAATCAATATTCAATTCTTATCTAGTTATTCTATAGAACCATTAGTCCGTAAATAAGGAATATGGATGTAAAATATAATACCCCAAACAACCAATACAGTGTCAATAATTATCATATGTTTGTTAGAACCTAAAAACTAAAAAATTAGCGTCCTCGTGCATTATTCAGTCTTGTTTGTGATACTTTTTTTCGATAGTGTTTGTTATACCTTAAATATAGATAATTTGAACAAAAGTATGTATAATTATAATTTCCAATGTAAAAAATCTCCCTCTTTTTTAAAGAGCAAATTTTTTGGCTGAAATGTCGCGCCTTTATGACTTCCAGAGGGGATTTATCGCTGAGAAAAAATGAAAAAAAATAATAAAAATATGGCTTTTTCCCACAGCCATGGAAAATCACTTTTCTTGAACTACAAATTTGATCATATCAAAATTTACATTTCTAGAAAAAGACTATTTAAGTTAAAAGATTCAAAAATACGAAAATGGTAACGCAAAAATATCTTTCTTTTTTTGGAATGTTTATAGTGGAGCTGTGATAATAATACAATTTCAGTCATTTAAAGCTTCGCAAAAATGAACCATTTACAACAGCATGAGTGATTCTGAAGAAGAATAATTATTATCTACAACGCAGTAAACGTAAACATTGTGTTGCATTTAATTTAGCAGCTACTTCGTCTCATAACTTATCTAAAATAAATCTGTTATGTATCAACGATAGAAACGGCGATAATAGCGAAGAAAAAGTAATATTTAGTTCTCAACGCTTGTAGGTGCATATTGTTGGTCATCTAGTAAGCGTAGCTCTGCTCGCTGCTGCAATGTAAACACTTCCATTATCAAACTATATGTGGAATGTATTTCTACGCTTCGCTCTCATCACCGTTTTGATCGTTTATCGTAGCTCGAACATAAATTCTCTTATTTTGTGTGAAAGCAATGTGTTTATACCAGTTGAACTTTGGTGAATATAATTTTGTTAGTATTAGAATTCAATGAGCAAACGTAACTACCTATTGGGTATAAATTCTTGAAGATTTTCTTCGATGTTAGAACGAAATGATTCATGCTAGTGCGATAGTTGATTGGAGCTGATTGTATCATTTTGATGGAAAGCTACAGGAAGTACCAGTTTATCATACTGTCATAGTAGCACCTGCTTCCTGAACAGAGGCTATAGACACTATTCTTCATTCGCGATGGGGACGATAAAACTGAAGCCCAACCTTTTCGCGCTGAATAGCAAAATCTTCTAAGCTTTCAGTACTGCAAAGTGCAAACACTGGGTAAACTGTACCAACAAACGTTTTTTGAGATGCCACTGGATATTACTTAAAAATATTTAAATACTATTTGAACGATTTATTATTTTGAAACGATAAATGCTCGATTAATTTCAAACGTAGAAATCGTCCATATTGTCAAATGATGACCGTTCTACTAGACTTATGTGCTTATTCTCTCTACTAGTTATTTTCCAAACGTATTATTCATCACCGTGATCTCACTTTCTATTCCCACAACCATTCTCACTTTCTATTTCAAAATTTAAGTTCCTTCAAAAAGTAGCTTATTTCCGGGTATTTGAAAACTGCACACTTAGGAACTCTTTGATTGTACTAATTGATATCTCAAGAAATTAATTCTGAAATACAGGGGCAGATCTGAAGATTCGGTGCCCCTTGTCTAACAAGTGTCTGCCGCCCTTTCCGCGAAATATCATTTAATAGGTATTTTAAATTAAAAGAGGCGAGCAATTTCAAAATTAATTCAATATAGCAACTCACATATGAGTTATTGCTAATTCGGTATAAGAAAAAGAAGTTAATTGTTTTTACAGTTGTCTCTAGCTTCTGTGTTTAAACCTTTCCCCATTTCTTTCGCTCAAAATTTTACGCTCCCCAAAATTTGTCACCCCCAAATTTGCCGCCCTACTTAGCCTGTACACAAATCCGCCCCTGCCAAAATATACTGCCCTAATATAATTAAGTCTTCCTATCCATTCTCAAGATTTGAATTCTACAAAGTGAAATAAAATGCTTCCTTGTGCAAAAGTAAGTCAAATGAATAAAATAACTTTTTTCCAAATGTGGCCCCAATTTCAAAAATACAAATTTTGAAACTCCCAATGTACCAATATTAAGTCCCAAAAGAACCCTATCGTATTCCCCTGTAAATCAAAATTCATGGGGTCCCATAGTTTTCTTAAATCTTGCCGCCACTGCTACCAATAACCTTTAAACTGAAAATCAAGAAGAATAGTAATACACAAAGACATATGGAAGCGATTCTTAATCAAATAAACATACACTACGATCATGTTCAAATTTCCTCGAAAACGAAGCATATTTTAAAAAGAAATTATTCTCAAATTTCGATTTATGTTTGCACGAGGAATGACGCTATCCTTGAGTATATATTACAATTATCATCCCAGATCCTGCACCGCCCTGCATATCGAGGAGAATGACCGTGATTATGCTGTTCATAAAGAATTTCTACGATTGTCAGCCGTTGAAGGCGCAGTACGAGAATGGTAAAGGTGAGCACACATGGGCGCATGTGTGTCAGTCGGGACAAGAACCTCGAGTGGCGCGTGACTCGTAATTGCCACTGTGAACTAACAGCTGATTTTACGCGTAAATGCCTGCTGGATATCTACGTATACGCGTATCGTACACGTCGATGCATTCAGGTATCGTCGGGTCACGTGACATAACGAAGAATGAACGGACACGACACACGTTCCCTCCATTAAATGTACGATTTATACGAATATTAAATAACTGATGGGTTTTAGCTTCCTATACCACATCCTGCGAGCTGTCCAAGCGGAATAAATAAATAAATGACACGTAGCAAAGAGATGATTGTACGAGCCACGGATATGAAAAATTCAATGGTATCGATGGATTCTGTTGGAACCGACGCAGTTAAATATTAAATGTCGCAAGTCGTTTGTTTTGGGAAATGCTTCCTGCTGCGATTTTCTCTTCGGATATGGCTACTAGTAACAAAGAAGAGATTCCAAATGTATGAATATGTATAAAATAGCATGTACGAGCCACGAAAGAATTCTACATCCTGCTCTGCACAGAATAATAAAAGATTCACTTAGGCAAACAATTTTATTGACTAGTAAGGAATATGATACCTTCAAAATTCATCGTCTGGGACACGGACCATGAATAGTTACGCTAAAAGACACGGACGGCGTACTGCATACGCCGTGGCATTTTTTTTTTGTAATTTTGAAGAGCAGCAATAGGCTTTTTGTTTATCTCTTGATTGAATAATTTTCTATTTCTAATGGTAGCTAATTACGACAAAAAATAAGCAGTTTTCCAGAAAACAAAATAATAACTGAAAAAATAAAATTACCCCCAAAAAGATTCTATTGAGACCCCAGCTTAACGCGGTCAGTGTCACACGGCTCGACTATGGCGGTACAAACGATAGAAGCACTGACGTGACTAGGCACACGAGGGCCGATCGACCGGGTCTAGTTTAGCGGCGTGGGATCGGGCGACGACTTTCACATGCTAAAATTAGTCGTACGACGCCGCGCGACAATTTGCAAAAGCCGCCGCCGAAGTCGGCTCCGCGGCGTCGGTCTCGTTGCGTAATATGTATCTCCTGGGTACGAAGCGCGGCAGCGTTTGAGCCTCATTGGCGAATTCACCTTACTCAAAGCGAAGCAGGTTACCGTTTCCGGTCCACGTGCTGACCTTAGTAGGAGCGACACATCCTGTTAAGGACGCCACCATCGTCGCTGTCAGCGGCATGACCGTACGCAACGAAAACCTACGACCGCCAAATAACGAATTCCACCCTTAAATCCCTCTGAGACGAAAATAGGGAAACATAATCTCGCAGAAGATAACATAAATTTTAGCCCTTCAATACCCCCCTTTTTGAATGTAATTTAAACAAGTGTTGACACGACTGAACGTTGCATATAAAATTTCTAAAACTTCAATTTCTAATATACAGACGATGAAATCGAATTTTTAATGTATTCAACATTGGTTGTTCTTCAATAATATTAAATGGTCTGGAGACTTGCAGTGGTGAATGAGAGGCAAATGAAATGCATACAGCAGAGTGATACTAATTAGTAAACGTAACACCACTCTGGCCATAATGCGATATTTGTTAATGGATGATTTCGAAGCATGGTGCAAAAAGTGCAGCATAAGAATAACTGTTTGTACGCACAGCACATTTTGCACCCCTTCGTGATATACATCTCGAGGGTCTGGGAGAGTCGAAGCGATCGAGAAAGTGTTGCACTCGAGCGAAATCATCGGCAAAATTTATATTATGAATTAAAACACACCGTGTGTAGGTGCAAGGCAGTGTAAATGTATTTCGTACACTGAATGCAACATCCTTCTCTCTCCCTCTGATTCTGCGCGTGCAAATGGTGGCTAAATGGATACTGACTGCATTCCTTTGGATAAATCGACCCTTTGAATTCAGCGTGCGTTGGAATAATGGTCCAACTATTAAAATATTATTACGTCGACAGGAAGACTAGCCTTAAATAGAAAACCACGTGCAATAAGCGGCACGCCAAATTCGAAGGGTCGATCGACTAACGTGACACGCCTGGAAGCCAAAAAGAGAATGGTACTCAAGCTGGGGATTAATGCTTCCTCCAGCACAGGTAACTTATTGGAGGAAGTGCTACAGATGCGTCACTCGACGAAGAAGCGTTTGGAACTACTACGAAGGATGACAGTACTTCCTTTTCAACAACTCTCATCGATCTCAACCGACACTATATAGCATGTCTCGTGTTCTCTGGTGTTGCGAAAAAAAAAAGGGGGGAGGGAAGAGGAAAACTGCTGAATGCGTTCCCGATAGCAACGTTGCACATCATATATAGCGATGCTCTATTCCGTTGAACGTCTCGAGTCACAGAAATAATCCCTTCATGACAAGGAGGGTTTCGTTCGTGGTGCTTCAAACTTCGAGCACAATTGATGCTGTTCGAATGTAGACGGCGGCCCGTGAACGAAGAGACACGCGATCGCTGCCCGAGTGGAAGAAAGAGCAATGATTCGCTTACCTTGGAAAGTTTCTCGCCCTCGTGATGCGGCAGCAACGTCCTCAACGACTGGAAACCAGCGTTAATACTTTGCATCCGACGCCGTTCGTTACTGTTGGCGATCTCTCGCCGCATCCGCTTCTCCTGCTCCATGTGGCTTCGCGGCGTAACGCGGCCGACGTTGCTGGTACCGTTCCCGTTGCTCGGCGCAACGTTCTGACCAGCAACACGGCGTGATACCACGCCGTTGCCCTTCGATTGCTGTTGCTCGTGCGAATCAGCAACAACCTCGGCGACCGTCACGCTCGTCGCCACCGAGCCGTCCTCGACTGTTCCAATGCTTCTGCAACAGAAATTAGCTCGTTTCAACGGCTGATTTTTGGCACCTTGCTGCGTAAACTTAACCCTTTGCATCCCAAGTATGCCTCGCGGAATTTAATGCTATTGAATTGTAAATTAATGGGTCTAGGTTCGTTTGATTAAATATTGTAGAAATGGAAGAGTATACCATTTTTATGGTTAACTGAGTTATTGGTGTATTATTATTATTCCGCTGTATTATTATTATAAATATACTTAGTTGATTAATGTGAAGATAAAGGCTTATTGGTGGGTGAGGTTCATGGCGAGGACGTGACTTTTTTTGTTGGCTGGATTGGGGACTAATTTGGTGATTTATGGCCCGGGAGAAGTTGGAGTCTAATTGGGACTTGGCTGTTTTGTCTGTAGTTTAAGGGGGTTACTCGCAGTCACTACGTAGAAAGAGAACGATTCTTTGGGAATTTATTTCAGGCAGTTTAAATGCATATTTTTGTGCAAATGTTTTTATACTCAGATGAGAAACACTTTAACAAGTTATTATATTATGTTTTGGTGTGAAAGTATTTATTTATTGCAAAATTACAACTGATTTTCCGAAATTGGATTTTTGATTGCGGTGACCAGGATTTCTTTAAAAAAAAAGGGAAAAAAGCTTCACCAATCTTTCTGAAACTTTGTAGGTTTCTTCTAGACATTCTAATATAGTCTTTAATCAAAGCATTTGTTTTTCCAATGCATGGTTTTCATTTTAAGGATAAAAAACGAGTTTTTTTTCTACGAAAATCGATCATTTCACTTTAACATCCGCCATTTTGTCCCGGTTTAATATTTTATAAAACAGAACGATTAAAGACTGGATGAACTATTGCACTAACTAAATCTTCTTGGTTTTTTTATTTCGGTTAACCCAGTTCCGAATAATGTTGGTCACCGCGAAACGTATTTCTAAAAACAGCTTCTGGGAAATCAGTTGTGATTTTACACACTTTTATACCAAAACATAATATAATAACCCGTTAAAATGTCCGTCATCTGAATACAAAATCCTTTGCATAAAAATATGCATCTACTTTCTGAAATAAATTCCCAAAGAATCGTATTTTTCTACCTCCTGACTGTGAATAAACCCTTAATGGCGATTGGCGTGTCGTAGGGGGCGTGTTTTTGGACTGTCATTATGGGGGCTAAATTGCAGGCACGTGCAATGCTGGTGCAGTGTATACCTAGCGGAAGGATTGCGCAGAGCAGGTGCAAAATTCAGGTAGAAGGTTGAGAAATTTACAATGGCGATCTCACGTTTTCTTCTACCTGCTTTCATTGAAGCACATCTTGCAAGAGGAAATTAAAAATATAACGAATCACGACAGCAATGGAAATTTTAGACTCTAACCAAAGTTCGCCAAATATTTGAATTCTATCTAAATTTCAAATTTTAAAGCAAATCATGGTCTACTTAAGCGGGGGATTATACTTTACGTAACTCTAAAACAGGTCGATTTTGGGGAATTCTTTCTGGAGAAATTATGAAGCAAACCATCTTGAACATATTTATTGCTTTATACTTAATATTTGAAGAGGAGAAAAAGCATGATTTTTTAGGAAATTTTTGATAGTACATTTTCTCATGAACTCTACAATTTTGTGAAGTTTCGACTTTTTCATTGTTTCTGAGGTTCATAAATAGGGTAAATCCGGGAGACGCGGTCGACCTAATATAAAATGGCTATTAAAGCTAATACAGATATTACTTATTTTATGAGAATAAACCTAATATGTTCAGAATTTTATGCTGATTCAGAAAAACTGGTCGATATTTGCTTTAAGACAATATTTACTGTAAATCGGGTTAAAAACTGAAGTCACGACATCTGACCATCTCTCCCAAGGTGCCGGGAGAAATGGTTTTCGCTGTTGGCAGAGACTACTCACATAATTATTCATGGAAAAATAACAAAGAAGAAAGCAAAATTATTTATGAGTAAAAAACAACTACAGATTCATTGATATTTAATTTGTTTACGCTAAACAATTAAAGAACACATCAAAGATAAAGCGAACTACCTACCGGCGATTAGCAAGGCAAATGAATAGAAAAGTGAATAAATAAAATAAATAAACAATAATAATAATAAAATAATGATAAAATATAAAAATATAAATAAAAATAATAAAAAAATCATAACTCGACCATCTCTCCTTTCTGTAGCGAGAGATGGTCTTCTCCTTAGTTTTGAGAGGAAGAGTTAATATCGCTAAATACTTTGGCTGCATTGTCCCTCAATATCTCTACTGTGTTATTATTTCCAAACATTAAACGAAAATAAACTTAGAAGTATATTTTAAATACGATTCTGTACACCGTTGTTTGACAAAAGAGGTTAAATGTAACCTCAGTTTAACTTTTATAGCCTGTAAATCTAGAAAGACACAGAAGGATCCGAAGTGACGCTATTCATTTAATTGTTTGACTTCTAGAGAAGTAATTGGGCTGCACTTTAACGCGTTTTTACGTATAGAGTCTGAAATATAGCGACTCGACCAACTCTCCGGCCCGACCGCGTCTCCCGGATTTACCCTAATAGGAATATTTTCGGCTTTTGGTTCTAGACAAAAATTGAAGGCCCTAGAACCCCCACCGTTTCGCAGCTTCGGCAAAATTTTATTTTTCCTGTCTTCAAATGTTAAATATAAAGTCATAAAAGGATTCAAAATAATTTGCTTCATAATTTCTCCAGAAAAAAATCCCCAAAATCGGCGTGTTTTTGTTGGATATTTCGTGTTTGCCGTAAGTGCATGGTGGAATGTAAAGGTCAAAATTTAATCAACACTCTAAGAGGAGATACTGAGATTATGATTTATTGTTTAAAGAAGGAAAGATGTTCCTCTTCTGATTGAGCCGAGTGGGCACCGATGTTCTTTCTCTCATTCGTTCTTAGCGACTTGTTTGTTACCGATCTATATACCAACTTCTTCCTTAATTAAAGTTTGAGATTGTAATAACAAAAAGACTTGTTTTAATCAATCACCTATCCCACAACCAATAGTTTTAGCTATGCGTAAAATATAATCCCCCCTTAAATGGACAAAATTTCAAGTGTCCACAAAAGTAGCGTGAAGGCATTGTTTCATAAGAGTACTTCCCAATTGTAGAATAATTATACATCCGTATTAATATTCCAATTCAAGATGCACACTTCTATAAACATTTAGTGCACATAATATGCACAACTTCCCAAATTATTACACTAAAGCGATTCATATCCAACTCACATTGAGCACCGACTCATTAAGTCAATAGCCGCTTTCCCAATACTAATATTATATAAGATAAGTAATAACACGTTGAGCATTTGAATAATGCACTAAATAAATCCAGTAGCGTCCACATCATTATAATTATTATCAACGTCTTCATCGCGCAATTACTTTAAATGAAATAGAATAACATTACAAATATTACATAAGAGGCAAGACACAATCGTAACGCCGCTATGAAACCTAATCAGACATACATGTATATTATGGTACAGATACATATATCGAACTCGTAAATTCGACAGTAAGTGGATCGAGGCAGAAAGACAGAGAGCCGTGTACGGTCCACGGTGTCCCATTTCATCGTTTCGTTCTCTCCTCGATGGGATCAATGGGAGCTGAATGAGAAGTGAGACACAACTCCATTCGACCCCGAGCGTGGCTCCTTATTTTCCCACGTTTTTTTTTCGCAAGGTCGTTGTTCCGACGCTCGAGGCGTGTTTACTTTAACGCCCGGATGATTTGACCCACTTCCCTATTGCTCGTCCACTGACGTTGTTGCACGCGTGGCCAGCGAAATAGAGTCGGCGAAATAGGGAAGTCGGCCGAGTCAGTCAGCCGTTAAAGTAAACACGTTTCGAGCGCCTGGACAAGGACGTCAGGGAGGGGAAAAAAAAGCGTGGGAAAATAAACACGCGAGCCTCGCTTAGGGTCGTACGGAGTGTGTGTATCTCACCTCTCATTCAGCTCCCGTTAATCCCATTGATGGATGCACGGAAGCCTAAAGTGGCGTCGTAGACGTTACTTCGGCGAGACTTACGAGGGGGCCACGTCAAGTGCTCGGCAGCGATTTTTAACGAAACTTTCTAAGTAGGTAGAGGCGCAATAAATATTGCAGCCATGCTTGGTCTTTTCTATGGACGCGTAATAGATTAGGAGATACGTATTTAACTTGTTAACCGGCAGTTGTTTCGATCGAAAGCGTTCTCTAGCTAGTCGATGGTAAATAAGAAACGAGTTAAGTAGTTTGTAGCAAGTATGTATGTATGAATATGCCTTAAGGGGGTATTCTAGTCTAGACACTCGTTTTTGAAGGTGATATTTGGAAATTAATTCTGAAAAACCTATCAAACCTACAGGGCAGGGGTTTTGCACACATATTTAGTAGTGCTTGAACTATCAACACAAATTTTTGGAATGCATTATATTGAAATTTGTACAAGTTACACGCCGAAGCGCAGGTCATGTCATAAAAAATCGGCCCCATCGGGCGCACGAATTGCGGTCGTCCTAGTCATCTGAAACGAAAGTACCAAAGATTTTTTTAATCTATATGAGTGTAGTTATCGCCCGAACTAGAAGTAACCAAGTCCGGACATTGTTATCGAGATCGCAGCTGTTTAAAAATTTATATTTGACTTTTTCGACTTTTCTTGAGCTAAAACAAGGTGTGGGGGAGGTTGTATTAAAACTATTGCTATAATTCTAGTTCGGGCCATAGGTACACATTCACTTTGAATGTGTGTAAAATTTTAGCTTAATCGGTCCAGTAGGTTTTGAGAAAAATGTGCGCCCGATTTAAAAAAATTGTTTCCAGAAAAACGCGTTTAAAGTTTTTCATGCAGTTACGACCTGTACGACTGAAGTTACGGTAGATAACGACTAATTTCTGTAACTTATCCCTAATCAGTTATACCAGGACCACAGAGGAAACCTTCCTCAGCTCCAAAGAACTCATGTTGGGCAGCTCTCTCTCGTCTGCTAGCAGTCATAGCCTCTTTAGATACAAGAATCGAGGGAACGATTACGTGCCACGCTGCGGCCTTAAGCCCTTATAACTCTGGGAGTTTTTCGAATTTCACTTTAATATTTTAGGGACATATTTTCGAAACCCTAAACTATTAGAAAATAAAAAAAAATCGAATTTTTGGGTAGAAAACCCCCTTAATGGATCTTTTCACTCTAACGCTCTAAAAAATTACTGTTGATTTTGGGCCTTTTTTGCCACAAGAAGAATGTGTTTACTAAATTGAAGATTTTTCTATTTATTGATACGTGTTTTGAGAATACAAAAATCATATTTTTTTTAATGCGTGCCAATTTTTTAGGGCATTACAGTGAAATGTTATTTCTCGTGTAAACAGAATGTTGAAACTAAGGACTGAAGAATTCGCCGATAAGTTGATGAACAATTTATTTAAAAGAAGGAGTAGATATTATTAAGTACATGAATTTTAAGTTTACTTTATTAACCCTTTGTGATAAATATGGCAAAAAGAATTGAGTAAATGACAACAAGGTTAATTTATATGCGGAAGGACAGAGTGTTATTGTTACAGTATAATGATTACTGTACTAAGAGGAGCAAAATGAAATGGCAATGGTGTGGTAAAAGGAACTTGGAAGATTTCTAGATCAGAAAATGCTTCGACCCTATTCATTGGACTATGTCGTCTTGCTTGAATGGAGTTTAAAGTCGTAAGCAGTAATGAAAATTCACTGATGCACGAAGTAGCGAGTGAAATGTACTATCCCTATTGTTACGCGAGAGAACAAACGAGGCTCATATTTTTTGCTTCCGTATCTACTTACGAAGTTACATTAATACGAGTGACTTTTCAATACATGTTGCAATCTAGGGAGAGTAATATGGTGGTGATAATCTTACTTCTAGGTTTGTCTGTCCCAGCAACATGATTACTTAAACATATTTAAGTGGAATATTATGCTTTACTAACTATCATATAATAGGGGTGTGATAAGGACAACGGTTTCTAAACCACCCGCATGTTTGTCAAATTATACACACCACTGGAAATATTTATTAACAAAGTGCATGATATTCAGCGTATTTTGGCCAAGATACTGAACACCTAATTATCAAATCAGTGATCACTTAATCCACGCCAAATATCAAATTTATTGCGAGCATTACTTATTTTGAAGAGACGAGAATCTCAGATGATAACAGAACAAAAATGTTGAACGAAACTGTTAAAATTTTCAATTAAATAATGAAATAACTGTAATTTAATGACTATTATCTTTTCTGTAATAAAATGCAATGCATTAACTGAAACTTTTATTCCATAGATTTTTGTATAAATGAGAATCTTTTATTTTCTTGAACGTAGAAAAAAATTCTGATTGAAAAGGAGCGTTTATTCTGGTCCAGAAAAGTTAAAGTTGTGATAAGCACATTTCCTGAAAATGTTGTGGGGTAGATAGATCTGAAGTTGAAACCGTAAACCGTCCGGTGAATATAATTATATAAAATTCTACTGTATTTATCCTGCTTCCAATGACCTTAAATAATCCTAATTAAAAAAATATTATATATTTTTATTTTTAATATATTTTTTTATATTCTGTTTAATGATTTTTTATGCACAATTCACAGCAAAATTCTGCATAAAAAACGCCATTTAACTTTAAAGTGACATAAAATGTATATTTTATTAAATTAAAAAAAAATTGGCCCGTCAGCCAATAATGGCAACATTATTTTACAAGAATATTATTTTAATTTTCAGATCCATCCATGTTTAGAAGAGATATGCTGACCAATTATTCTGCAGTGGTCTAAAGAACCAAAAATCATAAATAATTTGATACAAGAAATATTGTAAATAAATTTTGTCATGCAATTTATGGACTAATAAACCATGTGCAATAAGTATTCTGTTTTATCTTTTTTAATTAACCCCCTCAAAGTCCCTAAAATCATTCATTTTCGCCGCAGCTTAACGTATGTTAACCCCTTAAGGGGGGACTATTTTTTAGTATTTTTTCTGAAGAAATTATAAAATTATGAAGATAGTGGACCTCCAGTATCATAAAAAAAAATTTTAATACTTCAATGTTGCATAAATAGATTAAAAAATTTCCTGCAAAATCGTACTTCTTTTCCTAAGATCTACAATTTTGTCAATTTTCGACTTTTTTTGTTTTTGAGGTTCATCGACAATAGTCTGGAATTATCTAGTTGTATGTGTAAGGGCAAGTGGATTGGTTGAAAAATTGTCTCTAAATTACCCCCACCGTTTTGCAAATTCGACGACGACGACGCTGTAGCAAGATGTATCAATAGCTACAACTACAATGCATATTTTTAAGATAAAATTTTTTCCTATCTTCAAAAGTTAAATATAAAGACATAAAAAAACAGTTCTAAATGATTTGCTTCATAATTTCTCCAGAAAAAATCCCCAAAATCGGCCTATTTTAGCGTTGCCTAAAGTATAGTCCGCCCTTAAAACAGAAAAGAAATTACTTAAAAGTTGAAAGTTCGATAAATAGCTTTTATTTATAAAAGTTAGCAGTTTCATTCGACCCCCGCAAGAATCTAATTTCAAAGCTTCGTCCGAATTACATGGAAATGAAATTATGAGTCAAAATGGACAGACCTTGCACCCAAGGACTACATTTCCTCTAGCCTATCCTCCCCCTTTCACATCTTCTACATCATTTAAAAACACAGAAATCACACTTTAAAAAAGGGCCATAAAGAAGGAAGCTTCGAATATAGTCCTCAATGCATCCAAGCACAGGTGGGACAAAGAAATAGTCATTGGCAGAGCATTATGGCGGTAGCGCTCGTTTGATAGTGCACACGACAGGCTGGTGTCGGTGTCTCTTGAAAAGCGTTTCGACGCTGCCGCCAAAGAGATCCCGAAAATGAAAGGGACGAGATGGAAGAGGACGACACCAACGGCAGACGCGCGTGCCCCCTCGACGCGCAGCGTCCACCAGCGTCTGGTTTTGTGGTGGCTTTGAATATTTGATTTACTGGCAGATACGGGGCGCAGCGCGCTGAAATCAACGCGAATGGAAATATAAAAAAAAACGCCTGCCTGGGTCCAAGGGCTTTTAAGGAAATTGAAAGCGTCGGCGGCTGGTTTGTTTCGCGGGCTGGCCGAGACTTATCGTCAGTTAAATTCGCGGTCAATGAAGCGGGACATCGTTGTCGTCCTGCGGTTAGGTTACAGCCTCGAACACTCGTACTTAACTGCGCGCAATTCCTCGCTACATGGAATTATCCTTCCCTCCCCCTTGTCACCTTATACCGTTTCCAACCCTAGAACGACATTGAGACTTTTTGAGCGTAGCTGATACTCTGGGGGCGCGAATGACCCCGAGTTGGAATTTGAATATTTTAAAATTCACTTAAAGTTTCCGAAAAATTATTTTCTATTTCTCTCTAGATATCTTTAGAAAAAATATTTACAGCATGTGGTTTTCGTTTACAGCATGAATGTCAAAATTTGTAAGTGAAAGCTTGAGGTGGTGTTAGTGTCTATTGACACTTTTGTAAATATTAAAATTTTCTGATGTCACCGGCGACCCCATCGTGTCGTTCTAGGGATGACGCTTTTTATGACCCTGCATTCCAGTGGTTAGGATTTTTTTTTTTAAGAAGCAAGGTGTAGTCGAGAATCTTTTTCCTCTCTCCTTTTTATGTTATTTGTAGGCAAGGTGCAAGCATAGGCAGGTGGGCGCGTGTTTAAGTCGTTAACCGAGGAAGACGAGTTAACTCGTCACCTAAACATTTCTTCACATTATATAAAATGAATGAAGTATTCGCGGAGACTTAAGGATCACAGTTTTGTAACGGGAGAAGATACTTTAGAATGTCGTATGCAACATTCGTGGTTGTTAAAATAATTAATTGCATCATTTCAGGAGAAGCGGCCCGGTTCACAGGTTAAATTATTTATATTGAGGTCAATTCTGAATTCTATATAGGAACTAATTGAGGCCTGAAACTCTACGTAAACTGAACTACAGCAGATTATTTTGTATGTGTGTAATAAAGTCAGTATGATTAATATTATTTTAGGCAACCATGATGATGCATGAATATTTCAAAGTTTAGTTGTAATAATACAAAATTAATTTAGTAACAAAACTGAGCAGATTTGTATTCAAGTGTTTCCACAAAATTAACATAACTTCAAATTTGACGTAATGAAAAAGGTAGTTGCATTAATATGGGGCCAACTACGTTTATGCAGCATACTCCACAGAATTTTCAATCAATCTCTAAAACCGTCCACACTGGCTCTCAGCCATTTAAATATTCATCCTGTTCATTCCACTTCGCCAGGGTTACTTTCGATCCGTGCTCCTGAATAACTGTCCAGTGCCGTTGAAATTTCCTTCGGCTCATTTACAGGCACCGCATGTATCACTAAGGGCAGACTCTACGTGTTCTCGCATATTATCGTCCACTCCGATCCGACTACACACGATCGTTTTCCCATTACGCCACGCGCCCAATATGCTTACAATTACAGTACATATCGCAAGCCGAAAGCTGGACACGGGTATCACGGCTCGCTGAGTACTCGAAACATTCGAGTATCTTGGTATGCGATCCTGGTAAAAGTGATTTTATCGAATCTAATCGAGAGCAGTTCAAGTAAGAACTCGGATAATTCTGAGTGCCTTATTGGAGTACTTACTTAGTTGAGCTAGTCAGGTTGCTATCGAAGTACTCGGAGATTTCAGCTGTGAGAAGTTTTTCTGGAATATTTTGGCAAAGCTACTATGTTGGGCTCGACTCAAACATTTTCTACGTTCAATTTTGGTGACCATAGCACGGTCCAGATATTACTTCCTGCTCTTCTAGTGATTTCTAGCAATTACAAGTTTTGAAAAATATTGTAAACTCTTTTTGTAATTAACATTTCTATAAGAAATATTCTTGCAAAAAAAGAATTGTTTTCAAATGTTCGTCATTCCTTCAAAAATCAATATTTTTTCGAAATCTTGGGTACATTTCCAGTGTTTCGTGTATAGATGACAAAACTTTTGTCTTTTTGTTCTGGGCCCAACGGTGTGAACGTGAAAAATTCCACCGCGAAATGACTCAAATAGAAAATACGTATGCGGCTATTGTGCCGCTATACTTTATTAAAAAAGTCTGTAAAAATATGTTTTTGTTCTTGTTTAAGAACCTTATGTTACATTCTTAATAAAGTTCATAAATTTCCTCAAAATCACCTCCAAAGTTATCCTACAATTTTTGGCCTATCGTCGTGGCGTTACCCCTTAACTTTAAATTAGAACATTTCGGTTCCTTCATTTCAGTAGCAAAATAATTTTCTATCTTCACCTAATAACAAGCTTCGCCATACTTTTATGTGAAATAAGAAAAAGTCGTAACTCGAAAGTTCGGTTAAAAATAGATTATTTCCGCGAAGACTGAGCCTCGGTTAAAAAAGGAGACCAGGCGTTTCAAGGAAGATTAACTCAGCAAAGTGATGTATCCTTATGGCGGCAGACACAATGAACAGTTGAGAAACGAAGAAATGAATGTTTCGCGTCTGGAAAGACAGAAAGAAAGGAGGACGGGAAAACGAATGGCACTAACACACCGGTGGGGAACATCTGGTAAAATTACACAGACGACCGGGGGAAGGGAGGATGGGAAAAGAGGGACAAGATCGGGATGGCGGATGTGAGATGAGTCAGCAGGGAAAGACCGTGACCTTGTGCCCCGTTCTCTGGACACATTCGTTCACAGCATGATGATAATAGAAACGGAGTATAGATCCATCTACATATGGCTAATATACGGTGTGAAATGCACTGCAACGATAAAGCTTATCGATATAAAAAAAAAAGTACACCTTTCAAAACAAAAAACACACGTACATTGCAAGTGAACTTTTCGACGAGATTGGAAGAAATTAATTTCAGAACTAGTTTCACGTTTGAATTGGATCAATGAAACTACTGTGAAATTAATCACAGATATCCCTTTAATCCCTAATGTTCGGTTAAGTTTCCTTAACTGACAAATTCTAGTGAGACACTAATTACTCAGAGTCTATACCCCACGATAATGGATCGTTTAAATATTTAGTTTTACCTTGTTCCAGACTAGGGTTGGATAAGTGGCCACGAACTTTGACCCTTTGCAACGCCTATGGACTAAGTTCACGTGGAAGAGTTAGGAGGAATCAATTCTAAAGATAGTGCACTGAATAGGACGGCGACGATGCAAGGATCCAAGCATTTGAATGAACTAGAAACCACTGTTCAGGCGGCTTTTCATGACAATGAAAGGTCAATGTACTTACACCTGCTATGTAAGTATTATCGACCAGAAAATGATTGTTGTACTGCGAATCGGAAACGAGGGCAATTACAATGTCAAAGGAATTTTCTAGAAGTCATGAATCACCAACTAAGAAAATTCAGTATACATATTTCATGGAAGACAGTGAAAAAAAAATTGAAGGTAACATTCGACGATCCGCTAACTGTCGATTTCTCTCAAATTTCCCAATCTTTCATTGGTCTTTTACAAACCATCCAAACATAATATTATAAATAAAATAGAAATCTTTAAATGTCATAAATAAAACTGAAATATTCTCAAAATTGAAAACCAACGAATAGTTGAGAAATTAAAGAAAGGTGCGTCCGTCGAAGTGTTAAAATCACTTTTATGTAAACGAATGGATCTGTTCACAAATGGGCCATCGATTGGGAGGTGTGCGCTTGTAAAGGATCAGCGGAGGCAAGAGAGGAGGCAAGTGACACGAAAGAACGTCGAGGAAGCACATTGAGAATCCTGATAAGTCCCAGACTCATGAAAAATTGATGGAATCGATGGACTTCCTGAGGGATGTATAATAACACGTGGCCCACGAGCTAGAATTCCACATGGCATTCTCCCATCGAATGGTTACATTAGATCAGCTGGTACGCTTGCTGGCTGGATGGCTGGTTGCCGTGACGTCAGCTTGTTCGTCGGATACCCGCTGCGCTCGCTTGGATCAGTCTCGTGGAAGTAGGTCGACCAAGTAGGTGGCTACCTCCCTTTTCATCGCAGACCTTATATATTCGTCTTTGAAAGGGGTAAACATAATCCCCAGCCACTTGGTTAACGAGCCACCGCTAATCGGTGCGAAAATTTCAATCCCCCGCAACTACAGGAAACTCTGCGTATCGTGGTTACCAAAAGGGGATGCTGAGGCATGAAGCCATTATATCTATGACATGTTTATAATTTCGTGTACCAACGAACGTTCAAGCAATTAATCAGAGTTATTTTTAACCGATTGCGCACAGAAATTGAAATTAAGGTAGCATATTAATGTTACATTTTATAAAATTGCAAGAATTAATATTTCGTAGAATTAAGTAAAAATCACTGTACTATACTATTTTCCGCTCCTTCAGCCGTACTCAAGGAAAGTAAAAACGAGTAGATTTAATTTCCTCAATTACCAAGTTAAAGTCACAGGTCATCCCACATCAAAAAAAATAAACACACAAGATGGGACCTCTCCATCCAAAATTAATTGCCTCAAAACAGAACCCCAACTATTCATCAAACTCAGGACTTGCAAGAGCATCCAAAACACTCAGGAACCCCCAACATCTACTGATCTCCAGACCCTCATATCCCGAAATCATCGGAAAAAATTCCGAGCCTGAGATCCCAACGCCCATCTCCGTCCACGAATGCGTGGCATTACTCTTTCGCGCAAGCGCCTTCCTGTGCTAGTGATAGAGTAGCCACAGACACAGAGATCGCGTTGTTACGTGTGTGCGTGTCGGCTCGACTCGCGTGAGTCACCAACAGCTGATGGCTGGCGCCACTCAGCTGGTTGTTACCGGTGCCTTCGCACGAGCCTCGCTATCTCTGGCTGCCTATCAGCTGCGAGCAACTAGGAACCGACCGGAAAGGACGTCTTGTTCGGCTCTCTAAAAAAAAGACTCGACAGAAAAAGAGGCGCTCGCGCGGCCGGCACCGGAGCTACTCGAAAGTTCGCCTCGTGGCCTGGCTTTTCACTGGTGGCCCTCCGGCTCGCCGGGGATCAATGGAACGCGGCCGAAACGACGTGCCAGTTGCGGCTGGCTCGGTTTCTCGCTCCAGCGTCCCGCCACTCCCGATTGATACTCGCGCGAATGGAAATACACGGTTCGACGGTGTCGCTGTGTCCGCGATAGCCGCGGGTCAAGGTTCGCGAAAACTCGTGTAAATTCGCGTCCCGGCGGCATTCAACGCGATCATTCATCGCTCCGATTCAATGGATTTTCTTATAAGATTCTTTAGGGATTTTTTCTCTAACAAATTTTACTTCATTTGGTACTTTAAATTAAAAGTAATGAAAAGTATTCACTCTGCAGCAAATATTACATTTTCTGCAAATACGGCAGGTGTGATAATAGTTACAGGCAGCGGTGTATACACTTGGGTTCGCTCGGTCCTTGGCAATTTTTTGTGTGGGATTTGTGGTGTAAGCGAATGCATGTTTTTGGGACGCCTGGTGATTTGGGGAACAGAGATGAGTTTGGCTCGGAGAATTTTCGAGCTGGATGCATGTTTCGGAAATGGGTGTGCGGTGGACAAGTATGTTGAGATGGATGTTAGATCTGAAGAGTTCTATGCAAATATTAGACTCTGAGTTTCGACAAAAAGTCGAATTTATCTGGTTTAAAATTGTGTGAAAAATATAGCTTTCAGTGAAAATTGCTGAGACAAAACAAATCGAAGATAAACCAGTTGTATAACAGTAATATTCGAGCAACTTAAAATTTAGAATATTTAAAACTCTTCATCACAACGAAAACTCACTCATTCCAATACTATTTCAAGATGAAAACAATAATGTAATCGAAAGTATTCAATTTAAGATAGTAACAGATCAATTATAGCGCTCAATAAAATACGCACTTTTCTAATAGGTACTTTCACAGTTCTGCCATCCAAAAACACAATCAAAATGCTCGTAAATTTAGAAAATAGCACCGTTACAGGTGATATTTTTCCAGTCACCCTGTATATAGACTCAAGGCCAAGTTTGGATAGAACAGGGGAACTGTGTGTTGCTCTCCCAATGGTCATGAACGAGCCTGTGTAAGTGCGTACGGATATGCCTGTAGAGTCCCTACGTCTGCGTGTGTAAGTCGGTTTACGTTAGGGGTTTGAACACCCTACCCATCTATCCAACCACGGGAAACCTCTCCCTACGAACGAAGCCCAGCGAGCGCACAATGGAGACCTATCTTCCCTTTGCCTGCTCTTCGTTTTATTTCCCGTGACGGTCTCGTTTCATTCGTCTCGCGGTTCTTCAATGAGAATTTGATCAGGAACGATCATGTTGGAGTAAAGTCCAAGAGTCGGAGGTTTATTAAACTTTTCGCGTCAAGGTATTCGGTGAAAATGTAATAAGTATGAAGGCTTTGTGAATTTTGAGGGGGCAATATCTAAATAAATTTTGCAGCTGCAGTGAATTTCTAGTTTTCGTTCTTTTAAAGACCCTAACGAGCTTATTATTTAGTTAAGAGTATTTGAATACTCTAATGTTAGAGTATTGTATGAATATTCTTTTGTGTATTTTAAAATCCGAGTAAAATTATCAAAATTAACTGAAAGAATTCGATATATAATTCGTGTTATACGTATTCAAATACTTGAATAGTTGAGTGTTCAGGTATTTATATATGGAAGATTTAAAAAATCTTCTTGCACTGATTTCTATAATATGCTTAGACACAACAATCGTCAAAATCTGTCCATTCTTGTATTTATACCTACACTACAGATTAATCGAAGTCGAGGATAAACTTTTCCTTCTGGAATGACTATAATTTCGTCGTATTACAGGACCATATCGAGCTCGTTGTTCTTTCAAACTCCAGATTACTCCGGGAATGGAGACCGAAGATTGGCCATTTTGTCACGATACATTCGATTACAGTTCATTACAGAGCCGTTTGGCCAGCGTGGCTTCAAAGGAAAACATAGGAGCGAATAAGCGTAAAAATTGCTGCCAGCAGCAGCAGCTGCCGCTGCTGCGAGGGAATTTTTCTAGAAACGAAGCTGTCGGCGACAGATGTTAACAGGATCAAGAACAAGACCAGAAGCGAACAGTACAACCCATGACCCTCCCTCCTTGTCCTGGACTCTTCCTTCGACCGACTCATTGTTCCTTATTTTAGACATGACAACAGAATTTAGTGGCCATTCTTAAGAATTAAGCTTGTAGACTTTCTTAAACCAACACACTTGTAATCTGTTCCCAAGAAGGATAATTTCATTTCATTTAACTTCTCCTTAAGATATGCTCTGAAATGTAGGAGTTACAATTAACTCTAAAGGGTTCGTAAGAAATTGCTGTAAGATTGCGTTGAAATATTATTTCGAAGAATATAATATCTCAGATTATTGCAAAATTTGTGTGGAATATCGAGATTTTATATTAAATTTTCTAATAAGTAATCTACCATTTTTGCTTTCAACTGTAACAAATGTAATTGAATTTTTAATTGAAACGTGCCCCTTTCATTGAAATTAGGAAAATGCATAAAAGCACTTCTTCATATTCCAATCATCCCTTATGCATCAACGTTTTGCCAATAAAGCCAGCTGCTCCAGAAAAATTAACCAAAGTGAAAGAAAGAGAAGAACAAAAGCATTGAAATTTTCTTAAAATACAGCAGGTGCCCTAACGCTGGTATAAACAAAACATCATTCTAAAAAATCCAACACCAACTGTACAACCCAGTTCCATTCCCAACCACAGCTACGAACCAAAGAAGACAAGGTGCATCATCGAGGACAATTCGGCGGCAGCATCCGAAGCTCGTCAGGCTACGTCAGAATGTTGTTTGCACAGGTCTCAGTATGCAGTGCATCGCTCGATGATTGGCGAGATCGAGTTACAGAGCCACGGGACAGGGGCGAGGTAAGGGTTAAAGATGGAAGCCAATTTCGCGGATGTCTTTGGCAGTAAGGATTGCCCGCTGTCGTGTTAGCTCACACAGGATGGAATGAAGAACGAGAATGGGAATGAGATTGGGAACAGCCAGGCATATATTTAGCTGTGTGACGTAAGGTACAGGCCAGCGGGCGCCACGTCGAGTCTACGTGCCTCTTCTTCGTCTTCCTCCTCTTCTTCTTCGTCCGCTCGGGACGCCGCCGCCAGTTTATATCCGCGAAATCCTATCGGGCTAAATTGACTTCCTACTTTTATTATTTAATCACTCAGCTGGCCAGAGGCACGGTGTACAGATCCCATCTAGGCTATTTATAACAGAGAAGCATATCGAGCTCAATCGACATTCCGTTACTACTCTTCGCTGGATGAGAGGAAGAAATATGAAAGCACTAGCCCCCCACGGTTACGTTTCTCTTAACCCTTAATTACTGCTGCTGCTGCAACACTCTATTAATACGCTTGATTTATGGACGCGCATTCCGTGCCGCTTGAATAAAACCAACGAGACGTTTGTCTGAGGATACTTAGGCGTCGAGTGCGCGCGTAGTTCGCTTGAAACTGTAGTGTATCGAGAAGTGGGTTAAAATGCGTTGGAAATGGGAAAGACGAGTCGAAAGCTCGGAGATATAAATCTTTTTGTATTGGGCTTCCTTTGGGAGAAAATCGAAGTTGAAGGTCTGTAAAATAGTTTCACTGTAACTACTTGTTACTACCTGTGATTCCGTTTCTAGATAGTGCCGGAGATATTGTCTGGCTGTTTCACTGAATTATTTTGAATTTCACAATGATGGGGTACAATTAAACTGTTAAGTGGCGGAGACGAGTTAACTCGTCATTGGGAAATTACACGCTGGGTCAACGAAGTTGATTTGTGCTTGATTTTGTACTCTATAGTATATACTGTAATTTGTAAGTACGTAGCGATAAAGGTGACGTAACATTCCCATTACAACTTTTCTTGGTAAATTTCAATCTGTAAAAATCTCGGTCCCATCGGACGAAAATAAAAGTGAGCGCGAGAGCGTGGGCTGTGGTCGCTGCCTCGACAGATAATCGAACGAGCCTGTCAGAAATGGCAAGGACTCTCCACGCGTCCTGATACCTGTTCCAATGCAGATATCCTCCTCTATATGTGCATATAGAATACATCGGGCTGTTAATCGGCTGGTGCACCACCTGCGCGACGAAAACAATGACAATTTATATCGATGACGATCGGAATGCGAGTGCCCTGACGCGTGAAACGATGCGAGTCGACCAGCTGTCGGATTTCGACGAGGCAACGCGACCACCAATGACAGCTGGTAGTTTCTACACCGCGTCAGATTGTAAGAATCCTCATCTCTCCTTTCTTTCTCCGTATCGCGCGCCTATTTCTTGACGTCATCCAAAACGTCACGCGTTAGGTATCGCGGATCGTTGAATAAATAATCACCAACGTGACTGATGTTTACCTTGACCCTTTGGGTACTATAGGCGTATATGTACATAAATACATTCATTCAGTGCACGTGATGTGTGCGGGGAACGCCCACGGGCGTTCAGCGACTATGGTTAGGAGGTGCGACAAGAGAATTTCCGCACGCGACGTACGCTGAGTGTTTAAATTACCAGAATCCAAAGAGATAATATAGCTCATGGAAAATTTTTTGGGGGGAAAGAGTGCTACGGTTTTAAAGGTTGGGGACAGTTATAAAAGTGAAAAATCGCTTCAGGTGGAGACACGTAAAATGAATTTTGACTTCTGTTTCTATTTGAGTGAAGAAAAAGTGGTACAAGTAGGTTGGTTTTTTTATTTTGGGATGTTTTGGCTACCGTGCATGATACACGTGTAGTAAAGATGACTTAGAAAAATTGTCGAGGATTCAGATTTCAAAGCAGTGATTTAAACGTGATTTTTCACAGCGTTCGAGTGCAACAAAATATTAAGAAGTACTAATCCAATATCATAAGCCTTGTTTATCATTATTGAGAATTCTCTCAATTATTTATCTAATACTCAAGCAAATATAAATTCCAATCTAATCGCCTCCAACAAACTGACTCCCAAGAAAAGCTATTTTCAACCGTGAAGGCGTGGAAACACGTCTAAATCGAGCAAAGTCCACGTATGGTCGAAAATATTCCAAATCAAAACCACTCGACCTACCACGCAGGACCTATACAGAATTCTCCAGATTCTGCACAATACTTCTCGCGTGTTATAAGTAACAGAAAATTTGAAGCCACGGTCGCAAATTATTCCCGGTAACGTGCATTCGAGCAGCAGGATGGAATTGGTGAATGCAAAAGAGCTGAGCCTTGGGCGTTGAAAATATTCAAACTCCAGAGTCACGGGGTCGGGGCGCGGAAGAGGAAAGACGAGATGAAAGATTCGCAGGGGGAAGGTCCTTGAGCGCGAGAGAAAGCAAGGAAGCGATAGCGCGCAGAAGGTAAAGGTCTCCGGGTAAGAACCTTCCTGCGTAAATGGCAGGGACGGGGCTTTTCGTATTGTGTACCGCCTAAATCGCGTTTTCGAAACGCTTCCTCGGATTGGTGGAAGGTCAGGGAACAAAGTGAAACCTGGCGCGCGTATTCTTCTGGGTTTGGGTGCAGCAAGAGGCCCAGGTAGTTTCAGGGTGCAGAGCCGAGGTCTTTGTTAATTCCCAAGCCGGTGAAAAAATACGGCGCAGGTATGAAAACGGTTCTTAAGCGTGTAGGAGGTACACCGTCGACTTCGGCGAGATTCAGCCCTCGGCTGAGCTTATTCAGAATTGTAAAATCTTTCTCCTTTCCCTGAACGAAAGCCATTGGTTGGTTTATGGATTGGCAACTTAGGTGACGTTTTTAGCAAAGTGCGTGAATAAGTAGCCTTCACTTCTCGTGTCAAAGTATGTAACGATGGAATAGGTGTGGAGACTCGCATGGGAAGTTTAATTTGTTACGTGATAAAAAAAGTCCCCAACCCGAAGATTCTGATTTTAATGAAACTTTGTGTAAATGTAGAGTGTACTGGAGTAGGCAAGGGGCAATATTGTTTTGTGTGGAAATTTACTCTGGAAAGGTGAAATCAGCTTAATGTTACCGCGATTTTTTTTTAACTCTGTAACGTTGCGAAATAGAACAAAACTTTAAATATAAGAATTTTTCAGTTTTGTATATTCTATCACACTACCAATATAAAAGTTATACTAAAAACATGAGTGAATTTCCAAAGAAAGAAATTGCTAGAATCAGTAAAAATTTCGGGGTGGTACCGTTTCCTTGTGGATCCTTCATTTTGCACGAAATGAATGAATTAGTAGAGGAAATTCCCAATGATTTAAAAGAAATAAGCGACTTTAACGACCCGTAGCTGAGTTTCCGTTACAAAAATAATTATATTAAATATAACAACTGTCCTATGATTTTTGAATGAAGTACGTCCACTTACTTCATACAATATTACCTCTCTGTGTACATGGATCAGACTTAGGTAATACTTAAATGGTGTAGCTGAGATTTTCAATAAAAAATTCAAGGATAGGATTATGAAGCGACATTGGTAGTAACGCGCGAACGTACTCGAAATAAAAAGAAAGAGAAGGGCGTCAGACAGGGGCACTATACCTGTCTGATGTTGGTCCCTTCGCTTGTATCCATGAGTAATACCTACACACACATGTGCATGTAACATGAGTTTGCGGTGCACAGTGGATATGTGGAGCGTAAGAGGTCAACAGAGAAACCATTGTTGTCTGCTCTGCCAGGCTCCAGAACTGGAAGGCGTTTCAAGACTGCAGAGGCCATTTTCGCAGTTTAGCTGTCTACTATGGCAAGATAAAAAAAAAGGAAATGCAAAGGATTCGGGTGGGAAAAGAATATAAGAATATCACGTTCGTCTATCCTCGTCGATATGCTTGCACGCATCTTAATTAAGATTCGACTTTTTATACTTTAAATAATCTTATGTGTGACGCCAAGCTGTTCAAAATATACGAGATTATTCTTTGTATAGTTAATGCATTCATTATAGCAATAAATCTCTCGCCTGAGTTTATTTAAATAATCTGTATGTGGGTGTAAAAAAAATGGTTTTGTTGATCATTTGAAATAATTAAATGAAATAGCATTTGGTATTATCCTGGTAATTAATTGCATGAAGAAACTTGAGTTAATTAGCAATTCTTTGGCTTGGATACGTTAGCAATCGAGTGACAATAACTTATTACTTTCTATAGTGACTTGCAAATTCAAAGGAGAATATAAAAATATTGTGTAATTACTGCACCGACGCTTAAGAAATTATGATGGAAATAAAGATGTATTATGTGAATATGGCCTTTAATCACTGCCCCAGCTGATGCTTCATTTTTAATCAATGGTACTTTGAACGAATCATACTCGCCTTATCGAAATCAACAGAGAAATACATTTTAAGATTCGTATTTAATTTTGGTGGTCAGAAGCCTCTGTGCCATATAGATGCTGTTAAGAGGACGTACAGATAATTCTTTATCAATGACATGTGCTCAGAGAAAAAAAATGAGAAAGAAAAGAAAGAAAGAGCGGTCTTTCCACACACTCATTCAATCGACGAAATGAGTCAACCACTGACACTATCATCTCTTTATGCATCATAAATCACTAGAGAATTTCCATATATGTACATATTGCATATTTTTATTAACTAAGCTATATTTGTCTAGCTACACTATTTTGGAGTAAATGCAAGGTCTTAGAATATTTAAATTAAAGTTTTGGTAGACTAAAAGTAGGTCGTTTAAATATATTTACCAAACTCTCGATGCTACGTAGATGACATGTAACTAGAAAATACGGAAATAGCTTCGGTTCTAATTGGACAATTGATACCTACACCTAAGTAACACCCACGAGCAAAAATACTCGTTAATACAGTGTTCCATTGAACGTGCACCAGCTGATTCATACGAAACGTCAATTGCGTCACAAATACGCGTGCAACGAAATTACGTATCGATCGAAATAACAGCCCAATACATGTAGCTATGTAAATTGGATGAATGGCCACCGACATTTGAGCAGAGTTGGGCATTATCTAAATAAAACACTCTTTAAATAACGGATCAAATAAAAGTTACTTTAACATTAGATTATTTGACGAATAAAATTAATTTTTTCATTCGACAATCATTTTTTTTAACTTCTATTCATTATTCAAAATTTTTAGTTAAATAAACATTTTGCCCATTTCTGCATCTGGATAACCACGAAATTACGGGAAATCGAGGAAAACATTGTTTAACGTTTAAAAAAATGTCATTCCATGCTAATATCTTCATTCGCCAAAATCTTGCAAATTAATTTCTAAAATTCTACGAGGAATATGTTTTTAAAAAATTTCGTGCTCGCGCGGCTACCGCCTTCTAAATATCTATCAAACTATGAAAACTGGAAACCCGAAGGAAACATTTGTTAACAATTTAATGCATCGTACTATCTTAATTCATATAAAACCATACAAATGATTTTCCAAAATTTTCCAAAAGATATATTATAAAAAAATGTTGCGCCTATTTTGTAACACCGGGAGCACGCGGGTAGTCAGACGCTTGTAATCGGTGGTGTAGGTTCCTAGTGACTGTAAGCGTCGTTGTAGAAAACGAGCGAGCGCGAATGTTCGTGCGACTTAACCCTTGGCCGTAAGTACGGCTGGGTAACGAGATTTGAAAATATACAGTTCCAGTAAGTGTTAAGTCCATTCCTAGACGAGGCCAGCCAAGTGCCGAGATTTTGCAGTGCAATGACGTGACGCCGCGCGACGCGTCATCGTGCCTGTTTTCGCCGTGCAAAAACCAGGCGGCGATATTATGCATTCACGGGTAATGCTGCCTCTCGCTCGAAACAATCGGTAATCAATAAACGCAACACACCGTTCTACTTTGGAAATGCATCGCATATGCACGAATTACGACAAAGCGCGCGGGAACGGTGACGCATGCGCGTCGTTAAGGCCACGTGTTTCGGCGATAATTTGGCAAGGAATCATTTCAATCAATATTTAACCCTTTCCGTGTGTATATTCTTGTTATACTTCTACTCTTGCGGATAATATCACTGATATCATGTTTGCCGATATTTATTACTGTTGATATTACGCGCTTACGTTCTCGAAAGTCTGCCTACACGCAGCGTCATTAATCTCTGTAATAAGGATTCTATTTGTACAATTTGTGGTATTATCAGCAGCTCGGGTATGATTGCTCAGATGAATCTTTGGAATCGAGATTCCCAATTTAACGCCTCGGCGATGATTTTGTGTTTGGTATGAGCTTCGTGTTTTTCGAGCCGTATCAAATGAAACTCGATTTTAATGATGCCGAGTTATTTCCCAGGGTTTATTTTGTTAGACGCAGCTGATGTTATGTATCTTTTATTCTACGTGCCGCTGGTCAAACCGCGAATGCGATGAAGATAATAATTTGTGTTACATACGTGTGCTGTGGGTTTACATGTAACGGAGGTAAATTATTTTGCTTTTAAAACGCCAACACGGGGTGCTTTCGTATGGAGCGAGCTACTTTGTTAAATTGAATTTGGTCCATTACGGATTTTGGATTCGATCCGATTGTCGCCGGAGCAGATATCAGGCAACCCAATTAAGTCTGTTATCTCGTCTCACTCGACTCTATAATTAACCACGATCGCGAAAAACACAAGCGTGAATTTCGTGCTCCTTATCGTGCGCCGCAACATCCGTCCACAATGAGCGTGTCAAAAATATTGCTAGGCTTTTTGACGAATGTTTAGACCTTCGGACAGCGAGATGAATATGTATGTATGCAAATGCTAACTCGATACTTTTTAACTATTGTCGTACAGTTACATTACTGATCGTCCATATTTCCGATTTTCTTTGTTCGCGAAGTGCCATCCACGAGACGGGACATTAAAAATTACAGCGATAACCGGTTCACTGTCATAGAAATCATCGTGTCGAACTCACAGTGCCTCTTCAAAGTGCTCATAATAAGGAAACGGTAATAAGGAACGATGTTAAGCACGGAGTGGGCGCGTTAGTGTTAAATATTTTAGTTATTGCTGAATTTTTAGTACTCATTCTAACTGTAGTTGATTAGTTTAGCTTAAGAAATAAGAAAAAAAAAACAGAAACCAAAAATAGAACCAAAATCGAAGGAACGTATGTTGATTTGTTCAAAAAAATTCTTTTATTATATCTTAGACTTCCTAGATAAAGACAAATTTAGAATATTTTTCTTATTATACTTTTATGATAAGATATTCTGAATTTATGACCTTATCTTTATTTAAGAAGTCTAAAATATATTAAAAGAAATTTTCTTGAATAAACCCACATGCGTTTTTTTAATTCTTTCGGTTAACGAGTTATTATTCTGTACATGAATAATTGCTATTACTAAACTTGGCGAAATGTAATCTATTTACAAATTACAAATTACGATTAAAATGTATTGTGTAATTGATTACATATTAGTTTCTGTAATCGTTAATTTAGGTAGTTGACCACAATTTTGTCAAGCATGGTAGCGAACCGATGTGAGTTTGAAGATTTGAACCAGAAACTTGCGGATACGATCCATGCTATTATACAGGCTGGATACCTATTAATCAATTGATAGTCAATACTCGGGGGGGGGGGGGTGTCTACAGGCCAAAATAAGACGAAAATATAGAATAAAATTTTTTAATATCGCGCTTCGTTTTCGAGAAAATTCGCTTTGAATTTCAGCTAAATACGCGTGCCATTTAGGCGCCTGAGGGGCACGCGGAGGTAAGGGGGACGCGTCCAGCTGTCCGTAGAACAAATTGGGGGAGCAAGATGAATCCCTGTTAGGCCTTCGTGTACGCAGTTGAAAAAATTATTTGTAAAAAAATTAACAAGAATTATTTATTAATATTTCAGAAACTAATAAATATCCGAAGCTACAATTTTAGATTTAGGGTCCACACACTCTCCCCACCCCTCCTCTCAAACCTCGCGTCGATCGGCCACTGGGGCTATGCGGAAGCATATCCGAAAATAATGTGTAATCAATTACACAATTACATTTTAATCGTAATTTGTAATTTGTAATTAGATTACATTTTGCCCAACACTGTACCACCGGTGGCCCACGCTGAGCGCTCTTTTCAACACAAGCGTGCCAAGGTGCGCCATCGGTGGTACACGCGACCTGAATGACAAGTCGCCCAAAAATAGCGCGGCACGGAACACGTTAACCATTAGGAATAACACGAAATATAAAGTGATCGACTCATAACTGTACGATGAATATCTCCGGAAAACCCGTAACGCCGTGCAACGTACGTAAGGTCGCGTTAAGTGCAAGTGCACCAACCTACGTAGATTAAAGGCGGATTCACACATATCAGTTCCGCGACGGTTGAATGTCGTCAGTGTCGGTGATGAAAAATATCGTTTTCCTGCTTTCCGAGTGCAGCGGTTCACGCTTGTCCGTATCAGTTACTGACACCGTCTCAAAGAGACCACCGACAGTGACGGCGCTCAGCCGTCGCGGAACTGATACGTGTGACTCCGCCTTAACTTGGCGCAAGTGTAATACGCAATCCAAGATTCCCTCTCTTGCTCACCGAATCTCTCTTTCTCTCTGCGCTTCTATCCCGGCCTGCTCGTGACGCTGCAGCACAGATTGACGTGCGTGTGCAGGCATAGGTGCGCGTGTACGTGCATAAAATGTGAACTGCGTACGATAATACGGTGCAAGCAACGTTGACCGTGGTCAGGATTGGCTCGACCGATTTATTAAGTCGCGCAAACCGAGCGAACGAAAAAGCGCCATCGGCCGAGCGAGATGCCTCTCTCATTCCCCAACGCTTGATAAACGATGTGATGATAATAACCACGGTGAGAGAACAGGCGGTGCCGCGCACGCCGCACGCACACGGTCGAAAGGGGGGTCCGACGTAAATACCGAAGGAAAATCGATAGGGCATCGAGCGACAGTAATTTTTATCTTGTAACGCGCCGCGGAAAACCTACGCGATGGCGGGTGGATGGTACGCGCTTCCTTTTCTATTTTTACACATAGTGGTCCGTTATTGGTGGCGCAACCCGATAGTGGGCTGACTCATCATGGAAAAACAAGTCGACATTGCGGGATGACTTTTTTTTCGGCGTGGCTTGGTTCCCGAGAAAATCGGCCTCGAAAATGCAACCCGACTCTTGGCTACGCGGGCATGCGGAACGGGCGATTTTTCAACGCCGATTTTGGTGTGAATAAAGGCACATTCGTAAAAAAGTTATTCCACAGTTTTGGCTCATGTTTGCACAAGGACTCGTTTTATACGCAATTGCGACATATTTACTTCTGGGTTCTGTGAATTCTTGGCTAACTATATGCATCTTTAAGAGATCTTAAAAGTCTGTTTTGCCAAATTAAAATTTTGAACAGTCTTTTGTGAAGAATTACTCGGTTCGTAGTCGTAGCACCAAAAACGGGCCACCCTGTGTATTGATAGGAACCCGTTCCACAAGGATGCTTACTCTTCAACAGGAGAGTTGCAGCAAAAATTCGGATCCCTCAAGGTCATTGGAGGGTGAACTCCACTCTACGTGTTCCTTGCGTGCTCGTTCCGCCTAATTGTTTGTTTTAAGGGCAATCTGCGCGGTGAGAAAAGGATGGAAGTATCAGCAAATCCATTGTTTTGACGAACGTCTGCAGAGGAAGGTCGAAAAAGTAAATATAGAAATTACTAAGAAAGGTATTATAGACGAAGCTTGTGTTGCAGTGACGTTTTTACCGGAATTTAAGCGACCTCTGATCGTATATTAAAATTCGAGCAGCTGAGATACGTATCTAAACTTCTTTCTGTTAATTAAATATCGAGTTAAAGGAGAATGAGAACTTCGCAAATATTACCGCTGGTCGCGAGAAAAAAAAGAGGATGGACTTTGAAATGCACACGTGAGTTCGACACCAGTCGCAATCTCTAAACTCATGAACTTGTGAACTTACGATTATTATATAAAAAAAAAAAAACGAGGTGTACAGAAATGACACAAAAGTAACTTGGGGTGATTATATACGATAAGAACTGTGAAATCATATTGGGGAAAAAGACGATCGCATGGAATGTTACCACACTGCTCAAAATAAGTACAAGATCCCTCTCGAGGAACAAATAAATATGAAAATTCAGCAGGAAGAACCGAATACAACAAACGGATCTATAGAGGCAGAATATTGAATATCGCACAATTTCCATGGAATGTTTAAGTTTTGCCGTGCAGGTAGCTCTCGAAATATCGATTGCCTCGTTCTCAAGACGCAATCCTCTAATTGCTCGGAGCAGAGCAAAGTTTAAGAGAATTAATTAGATGGTCAATATTTTCCCGCAGTCGCATGACCAATTTGCAAATTTACGGCACGAAATGACGCCAGTTAGCGTACATCATCGCTCCATTCGTATAGAGCTCAAATGAACTACGAGAGAAAATTTATCACGATCGGCGGTGTATCAATCGCGCGGATTACGTAATGGCGGGACGTTTAATCAGCTGATACGATGGGTCGCGCGATGAGCGGATAAACACGTATCAGATGTTCTTTCTCGTAATAAGCTGTTCCTCGTACTTCGCAACACTTTGCAAAAAAACATGGAAAGTGTTCCGCGGAATCTAAGCGTCAAAGAAAAATCAGATAACGCGACAACAAAGATTACATACTTCCTACTTATGGCGTCGTATTTCGCTTAAGATTATCTTTCATTTCATTTAATTTTCCCTTATAGCCTGTCGTGCATTTGGGCGAAGCGCGATATAAACAATCATATCTCTAAATTCCGGTTACTCGTATGATATTATATTACAACACAAGTAAACACTATTATACATTACAACCATACCCGTTATTTTCTATCACACTGTGGAATGAAAATATGATTCCATTTTTTCATTTGCAGAAATGTCGATGACCTTTATATTTCGACCTCTCCATATCTCTGTATCTTTGAGGGAATAGCGAGGATATTTGGATGTTTCACTTAGCGTGCCATTTGCAAATCAAAGGAACGAAATCAAACGTACATGGTGAAACTGAATGTAAGGTATACCGCGTGCATTAACGCAATCATTTACGCTCGATACCTCCAATAAGAACTTTATAGTCTGTAAAATCGCTGGCACATGTATCTTTTCGTGTTCCCAGACGCAACGACCGATTCATTCAAGCTATCTTTATATGGCGTACACTGCTCAGCGTTTCTTACACCATACTCGGTCGTGTAATTTCAGTTAGCTTGCTTATTATCGCGTATTATGCGCCGTGTAGCCAGGTCAACGGTAGAAACTGTGTGTACGATCGTAATATCGACGATAATCACCATACGCAATTGCAGAGGCTCGTTAAATGTAATGCAAATTGCGAATTTTACGTATATACAGAGTCATGAAGATATTGGCACAGCTCATTTGAATTCGACTTGTCGTTTGACTTTCCGTACACTTTGGCGTGACTACGTGACCAGTAATAGGAGTATTTAAAGCTTGTTAAGAGATATCTTAAGTCGAGGATATGAAAATGAAAATTCTTGGCTTGAAAATTTTGTAACGATTATGAAGTGTAAAAAGCCTGGAATGTTTTGAAAATGAAGAAAATTCAGACTAAAATATTTATCATAGAATACTTCACTTTCAAAATAATCAATTTTGAAGATTCACATTCCTATAGTGGTCAAATATTGCAACGTAAGAATTTCCTACCACCTTCTCCAAAACCTCTTACACAAACCAGTATCAGGATTGGAAAAAACTTGTTCATATTTCTGCAGACTAAATCTTCTATTCCACCGCCTAAGAATTCTGAAATTCTACCACTTCGCCATGCAAAGCGACAAACACTAAACTAGCATGGTGCCCTACATCCACCTTCCATAATAAACACAATATCACTTTTCATACAATTATTCCCAATCCTAAGATTCAACACATATCGACTGAAAAGAATTCCAACAATCTCGCAACAGCATACAAGGACTTAAGCGTAGTGGAGAGGTGCGCGCATTTTTTGACAGATCCTGATAGATCCTTTCCCGTTGAAAGGCGCTCGCGCGCGCGCGGACAATAGATCGAAGCTCTACGCGAGCGAACGTAATGAGGGGCAGGACGGTGATGAGCGTATGTAAACAAGAAATCGCGGCGGAGCGGCATGCTTGGAGTTATTTATAGAAATCCATTATTGTGCAACAAACGTGGCTTTACGTAACGCGCGTAGTATATACCCCGGTCTCTGTCGGTCAGTCGGCCGTATACAAAGGAACTGGCTTTCCTCGTCCTTTTGTTTTTTCGCCCAGGCTGGTTCGCTCGCTCGCTCGCTCGCTCGCATCGCGTACAGCGGGCAACAGAACTCGGGGCAACTGAAAACCGCTTCGCTCCGCACCGTTCGCTACGAATGTAAACAAAAGCTACGAGAGACGATTCTGAGAATCGTGTACGGTGAAAAAAGGAAGGAGGGGACGAGGGTGAGAGAAAAGAAACGACTCCTAAATGGAAGAGTATACGGGCAAGCAAGTTCCCTGCTCGGGGCTGTGCCAGAGAGCTCGATACATATTTCTTTTTCGCGAGCGATTTCGATCGTATCGTGACCGTGATACGTATGTATATAGACACAACAGGCCATCGTCGTTGGCCCGATGTGGCCGTCACGAGAGAAACGTAGGAAACGATTGTTCGAGCAGGGAGATACAAACGCTGCAGAGTACCGTACATGCATTCCAAACCTGTTTAGACAACTCGCGATAACATTCCGAGAAACGATTAATCGCGACTACGGTTGCGCGCCCACCCGAGCGGCCGTTTGCCGCCGCCAGAGTCGTCGCAGAAAACCGGTATGATTTATCCCAGACGCGATATAATTTGCCCGTAGGAATTCTTTGCGCCCCAAATGTATCGAAGCGTGGTAACGACCTTCGTCACTAACGAAGTTTAGGATCTTTGTTTAATTTCCTTTTTTAAGGAGCGCGGATGGTTAAGAACTACGTGTGCGGGCCGTAAAAGTGGGGATGATTTTCAAAATGGAATTTCAAGGTTGAAGAAGGAAAAGTTCTTAAGTTCTTATTAATTGGGGTCCTATGATGTTTTTTTGTTTATGTTGTGAAGAATATGGAGGAACATTTATGGAATGTAGGAGGTAGCGTTTGTGTTTTCTTTTTTGCAGAAATGGAATGGTGTTTGGTAGTTAGTGAGTTGTAACTATGCTCATAAATAGAAACGAATAGGGAACAGATCCGAAGATTTATTGCTACTAGAAGTTATTACACGCTCCAGATTTATAAAGTACTGAGAAAAATGCATGCCAGTGACTACCTCTACAGAAATGTCTGTCTAGTTACTTGATCAGATTTTACTAAACTTGAATTGTACAAAATAACTTGTAGTCATTTGAGCCGAACACAGTTCGAAAAATGCTACCCTAAGGAATATCTTAAATTTGAAAGTATGGTTACAATTGACGATGACGTTGGATTTGTATTAATATTCCCTACGATATTATAAAAACAAAATGATATGATCAAAATCAAAACCAAATTCCAACAGAAATAGAGAAAAAATTGGACAAGTATTTAAGAAATAGTATTCACCGAAGCGTATGCAAATAAAATATTATATAAAATTTAATTCGAAAACTTAAGGACCGAATAGTTCTAATTCAATAATTAAAATAAAAACATTTTATTTTGAATTCAGAAATTCCATTAACTAATTGAAGTACCTAACGCCGATGAAACTAAGCAAAAATAACACATGAACGTCTAAAGATTCTCTAACTGTGAATAAATAATATCCTTTAAAATTAATCGCCACTCTAAAATACAGATACTTTTCTATAAATATTTTCATATACCATGAAGAACTAAGATATTTTGGGTTCTACTATTAACCTACTCACTCCACGTTTACGTCAAACAAAAGCATGTTTCTATTTCCACGACGATGAAACAAAAAAACAGCATACCCAAGCTCAATTCGAAAAGAATTCCAAAGCAGTAAAGTATCATACAATTTCGTTGTAAATACGATAAAACGCACGAGTTCGACGTAAAATAGCCTGCTCACTATTTACTGTTTGGGCGGTACAACGGTGCATTTCACTCGAGTCCGATCCCCCGCGCCATGCTTGTTTGGGCGTGAACGCGTGGTGGGCAAGAATTCGACACGACGCGGTGGTACGAATTTCCCTCGGACTCGCCGATAATGAAACACTGCGAAGGGGGCTAAAATAGAACGGGAATCGATGAAATTTGACTCGAGATAGGCGAAAGAATCTCGTGTAATTGCAGCGTGTGAAAGAGACAGAGGATATTGTGCCGGCCGGCCGGCTTCGCGCTTGCCTCACCGGCCGGCATCGCTTCGCGACAGCTGGCCATCGAGTGGGACAGAGACAGAGGATGGCTATACTAAGATTTTGTTTGTATTGTGCACGCGTTTCACGTCTGTGTCACGATTACGACCAGGCCTGCCAATATATACAGCGCGGCGCCGCGACACCGTCGACGACGACAATGACGACGGTGTCGCGGGGCGACGACGACACGGATACCGCGGTGGAAGAGAAGGAGACGATGATGGACGTTGGGTTACGCTCTGAAACGGCACGGCTCGATAACGGCGGTGGACAAGCACGCCTTCCTTTGCCGATAAATTTGTGTCATCCCGCTTGCAAAGAATTCGCGGGCGAGGCGTTACACCGTGCGGTTCAACTCGCCAATGACGTGGCGTGTCAAACCGTGCCGTTGCTCTACACGTTATAGAACGCGGTGACGTGCACGCGAGCCAGAGACCGAACGCATATGTAACGCGCCACGATTTTTCCGCGACACGACACATGGCCCCTGCGTGTCGCGCATTTACGCCGGGCCGCTTTTCAAATTCGTCGGCCGGCGAGCGAGGACGAATTACTCGCGACGGGGGAGGTAGTAGGGAAGCAGACTCACCCGCACAAGTTGGTTTCCTGTTCCTCGGTGGCTTCGACGATTTCCTCGAGCAGAATACGATCCTCACCACCAAACACTGACATATCTCGTTGGTCCGCAACACTGAGAATCCCGCCGCGCGATTCCACCACGTCCCTGTAACCGTCGTCGCGGCAGCGAAAAGGACGACGGGCCCTCTGCTCGCACACTTCCACCGGGAAAACAATAACGCGCACACTTCTCACGCCCTTTGCGACGCGGATACTCGCCGGAACTCGTGATTAAATTTTTCCTCTGCCGCGGTGGCACGCACCGAGATTCGTCCACGGGACAGCCACTCCGCGCGGCGCACACACAACGCCCGAACGCGTTTTGTAATGGCGATCTTTGGCGGGAAACAGCTGAGGGCCCCCACAGCGTACCACGAATCACTCCGCCACCGGCTTCAGGGCCGTCACTACGCGAGGTTCACCGAGAGCCCCTCCACTTTCTTCCCGTTCGGCACACGCGGCGCCCTTCCCTCCTGCCCAATTTCTCGCCAAATTTGTCCGCTTCGTAGCACAATTTCTTTTTATCGCGTACCTATTCAAGATATATCACGTAGACCCGATGGACCCTGAGACGGTCTTTCAACGTAATTATTAACTTCACTGTGCAAATGTCCCGGATGGCACGGGCGCGGTAAAGTTCTCGACTTTTGAGAATAAAACTTATCGAGGGAAAAATGTCACGGATAGCGTTGCGAGGGCCGCGTGAAGCCACACATTTCAAATTAATCGTCCGATGAACGTCGTGACGCGAGAAATCGTTTTACATGCTCCCGTCGACGGAACCATCACGTGGCGTAACATACTAAACGTTATCGTCCGTAACACTTCCACGATGGAAATAACACTCGCGCACTGTGGCAGCAATATAAACCGGGGATACAGTTGAACGGACGATAAACTACGTGGCGCCGATCCTCTATGCCGATGAAAACGGAGAAACAGTATCATTTGCAGGTGCACGGGCGTGGACGAGCACAGAGATTCACGGCGTTGGACGCTCCGAAACCATTTTCAAGGCACTCGCGAAAAGTTCAGTGGACGCGGTTAGGGTGAACGCTACATCGTATGCTGCCCTGGACAACGACTCTCTTTGGACCAATCCCACACCAGCTCATCTTCGGTTTCACGCCGAGTTTCTACAGTTTTCCGCAGGTAGTTGCACGCAAGCCATCCGGTCGTTTCGTAACGGATCACTGGTATACCTAGCTGTCTCCTCGGCGGGCTATTGTTAGAAATATTTAACGCGTTAGATGGGACTACTTTCTCGTCGCGTAGGTTTACGCTAGAGGAATGGTGCGGCCGCGCGGGAAACATCTGCCAGCTGGCAGAGGCCCCGCCCATAGAATACGCCAGTCTCCCCCACTTCCCCCACCAGCGCGAGCTAACTCACATACACCACGTTCAGAGCCATCTGTATAGCCACGACCGTGCGCGCGAACACGCGACACACACACAGGATCTTCTATCCTGGTCCTTCATCGAGCTCTCTGCGCAATGTTACACGATACAAAAGTTGACAATAAAAATTTGTTTCTTCCCCGCGCGTACGACACGTCGTAAGTGGCCTGTCGTGCATAGTCCTATATAGATGCGCAATGAGATGAACGATAAAGAGACGCGTCTATGAAATACAACTAAACAAAGAATTAATCCTCTGTATCCGAAGATATCGTTAATTTTTCGCTCCTTCGATTTTCTCTCTTAAATAGTACCTGCTTCTTAATACTTTAAACTAACTTTTATATAAATATCACTAAAAGCTTATTTGTTTATATTTCTACGACATGCGATTCTGAACGATCTTAATATTTTATCTTCGAACAGAAATCGCTTAATATTTAAAAAGGTTCTAGCTTCGCGAACTATATGCGAAATTTGTTGGAATTAAAATATAAGCGTATGAAATGAAGATTTGCGATATCGTGCGTTAATACTCTACGCGCGTTACTCCCTTCTTACTTTTCTCGGAAAATAATGGATTTCAATGATACAAAATTAAACGTATGCGATAATAATTGAATCTTTCAAATAGAAGTCTAATAATATTATAATTTACGATATTAAATCGAATAATACTTTAGGAATTGTACGTGTTCTTATTTAAATCGATAAATTCGCAAAAATCTTGCAGCCCGTGCCATCTAACGGCCACCCGTCGTACTCGCTAAATGTAACGGAACGGCAACCGAAATACAAACACAGATGATTTAATATAAACAATGTACTTCCATCATTATTTGCAAATTTTTTACAATATATGTGAAAAACGTTTATTTTTAATCATTCTCTCTTTACTTCTATAAAAGAAATATATGATTGACGAACGTACAAATAAAAAAAGAGAGGAAATGGAAATGTTCTCACTTCCAAACCTAGCATATATCGATAAATACTGTTGTTGATTATTTGCGGCGCGGTCTTTCTTTTTAATTCATTACAATGACAGGCTAAAAATAATATTTGCGGACCGTATTCATAGTTATTGTTCATAATATCTGTTTACATAACTAATATATTACATTGTTAAAAAAAATATATATGGAAATTGCAAAATCATTTAAAAAGGATAACTATGAATACGCCTTAAATGCAGTTAAATAAATGAATATTACTTCTTTTCGTTCCTTTCTCTTTTAAAACAGCTCATTCATTAATTCAGGAATTGTTATTCATAACTTGAACTTTAGGCTCATAAATTTGGAAATTTAAATCTCATCTGCCTTCGAAATTTTTAGCGCGTCATTTAACAAGATTCGGGAACAATTTGAAATGTGAAAATATGAAATCACGAATCATTTTTGTTAACACTTTATATAAAGGAGCAACCTACTCAATTTTATTTAGCCGATTATATTTTTCTCGGAAAGTTGCGCACACGAAGTATGTCCAGTTTGATTTGAATTTTCACTTCAGTTTGAACAGAAAACATTATCTTAAATATGCAGATTTTCAAATCCAGCATTGCTTCGTAAGAACAGAATTTAAACTGTAATAGTGAATTCTATCTGTGCTGGATTTTACAATGGACGTTACTTCAATTTAAATCTAGAACTCATTTTCAAGTAACACGCACAAATCTGCTATAATCTGCGTTTTTGTTTCGTCATTGATATTGTTTTCCTTTTGTACTCACAGTCGCGTGATTAATGTATTTAAAGAAACCTAAGAACATTTCGCTCTATAATTGTAATACTATTCATAATGCCTCCCAATTTGTACACGACAGTGGATTAAAAAAGAAACGTTACTACTTTGTCTTTGCTCAGCAGATATGGATATATAATATTCCCCGAAATAATAAATTTTTTTACATTGTTAATATGAAACCGCATGTCAACCTAACGAAAACACATATTTTAGCATACAAGAAGCGATAAAAATCCTGGTATGATCGACGCAATAAAATGTAGCTCACCAATTGAATATTTCGTGTCTATCGTTTTATCAATTAACTGCTAAAATATGTTTGATACCAATCCGAATCGGCACTGGATGAGATTCGAAAATATTGAATAAATAAGGAGAGTAATCTCGTTACTCTGTCATACTAAAAATAGTATTAAAGAGTCCAAGACAAATTAATCTTAAACTTTGCTCGACTGCTTTGATTTACTGTAATGATTATAAAGCTAGATATAGATACAATATCTGATATACAAATGCATCAACCACTTTCTATCAGTTATGTTTCTTGTACACTGTGGTTACGTTCTCGTCATTTTTTCTTTTTCATTAAAAAAAAAAAGAAGTAGTTAAACCTAACAATGTGCTAAATGCTATATTTACAAGATTAGAAGTTGACAGTTTCATTCTCTTTAATTATGTACAGATGTGTACTGGTTGGTTACAGTAGAGAGTAAATCAACAAATCTATTTATTAAAATATGTAAAACTATTTCAATAACGCGAATTGCATCGTTAAGGCAAATGTGATTAGATCTGTAATGAATCGATATCCAAGAAATAGTTTGTACTTTATCATTTATTTTACTATATTTTTACTTCCTATTTTAATATATCTTTGTTGATTTACTCTGTTCAACGTGTTCTCTTTAAATTACATGCTTTCAATTTCTGTTTCCTTAAAAAAAAATGTTTAAATATACATTAGTAATTTTTCAAACGTGGTTCATGCATCTGCAGTCAATTTAGTACAACATGAAAGCATGGATTTACAAATAATGGCGCGACGAAGGAAACAATTACCTTGAACGATAGATTGATTTCGCATATTTATAAGAAAATATAAATGTAACGTGTGTACAAAGTTTTCTTTACGCATCTGCTAGTAATGCACATAAATGTAAATATTACGATAAAATCAATTTTGATCTTTTTCTTAGTGGATTGTTATTGTTACGCGTGTGATATTACAACTTAATTCGGATCAGTTCGTTCTGGAGTATACTCATTTATTTTAAAACATCAAAATTGACATATAAACGGAAATACACCGTATAAACTAAAATAACTATCTTATTACCTGTTAATGTTTACCGCATTCATTACGATAATAAAATATGTTGTAATACTTTAGTAGAAGTAATACATTCGCTATTAATATTTCTATTATAGCAAGAATAATTGTTAAAACTAGACTTTTCCACAGAATACTAGATTCAACACTTTTGTACAGCTGTATTAAAATAATGAACAGACTTTAAATCTTTCCCAAAACGAAGCAATCCTTTGACTCGAATTAAATGCTATTGTCTCCCGATGCACGATAGAGTAAGTTGTAACTTTTAGAATAGACTAAGATCTCTCTCATTTTTTTTTATATATGCGTGTATATATAGATGTATGTTCACATTAGCATATTAATAAAGCATATAACAAAGAATGTAACCACGGTGAAGTATGAATTTCGAGTTATTTGCATCTACATGCCTTACCTGTAAATCCATGTTTATTTTTATGCAATGATGGAACTTATTCATGGTACTAACTATGTACTAGCTTTGTTATAATAACTTTTTCAATCCTAATTTCAACCTTTCCTGAGCTGGATTCACTTTGATTTTCAATTGCTGAATAAGATCGTATATTTTTAAAGAAGGCCCAACTTTAAAACCTGTCAAGTCTATTATTTGGTCCTTAGTGAGTGTCAACAAAGTTTTTCCATCTATTTTACGTTTACTAAAATTATCGCAATACGTTGCACAATCATTAACACGAAGAAATTGTGCAACATCAAACACATTCCATTCAGATGGCACTAAATCACCGGATTCAGAACTTTTTTGAACACCATCTGCTAGCCTTGGGATGTATTTATTAGAGACAGACATCACCTAAAGAATAAAAATTTTCCTTAAAAGTGTAACACTCGATTTTCATCATACAATATCATCCTCTATCGTACAATTGAAAATTGCCACATAACAAAAAAGCATTGATTAACATCAGAAAATTTTCTTAGCAAAATCTTATCGAACATTACTGCAGGAAATATTAAATTCAATTTGTCATAAAATTTTTTACACAACAATACGATTTAAAATCAATTTTTATATTAAATTATATAGCTCAAATTGAATTGCACTTGGCAGTTAGTTTTCAATGCTATGTCCAACATATCTGATTAACACATTCAGTCATTTTTCAGACACAGTACTTGAATCTAAGGATCTAATGGAAATAAAACATTTCGATACTGCTTTTATTAAAGAATTTTAAAAACTTAAAATAATGTAAAAGAAATAACACTTACGTTAATGTATGATGTCGCAGTTCTTTCTTTTGGCGGCGGAGGGCTTGGCGTCTCACTTTGAGTATCATGCAATGCTTGACCTTGCCCAGTAGTGGGACTAGGTAATGTTTGATCAGGTCCGACTGGCTCTTCTGCTGGCTCTGGTTCCCTATTTCTTTGTTCCGGTAAACTTTCCACGTCATGTTCTCTCTCGATCTTTACTCCTTGAGCAGGCTCTAATTCTCGCTCACGTTCACGAGCCGTACTAATACGTTCACTGTGCCGAGGTAGAATATTTTTCGCGCACGATACTTTGCTGCTTTTCTTCAGTTTTCTCTTAGCTTTACGTTTAAGGCCTCTTGGTGATTTTACTGAGAAACGTAATGTGTGTATACATTTAGAAATGGTATCCTGAATACTCTATCACATATTTCAATATATATATATATTAAATTACAGCTAATTACAGTTACGAAGTATATTTACCAGTAGGACTAGTGTTTTTATTGAGTACACGGGGCCCTTCTAATTTATGATCAACCAGATCGCACCACCCAACTGGATATATGTCAGGGCTCTGACAATCGAGCCACTGATCATATTCATCTTCCCAGCCGTCGAAATGTACTCTTAATAACCTTCCAATCACCCTAGTAATAGTAGCAACACAAACTAATCTAGGATCCATTAAATCAGCGGCTTCGAGTCTCATCCCCTCGATAAACCCATGTTGAGGTATTTCCTACAATGTAAGTTATTTTTCAGTTAAAATAACGAATAAAAGGAAAGATAATGAACAGCAATGACTAAAGTAAGGTACATAAGACTCGATCTCTACGAAATTTTAGCTCGCATAGTTTTCTGAATGATCTTGTTCTAGAGCAGTGGTGAGCAACCTTCTGTCCGAAGTGGACCACTTGTGAAAACCTACTACTCATAAATATAACTAATCCTATATCTTTTACAGTTCAAAAGATATATGCCAATATTATTATGCTCATCATTATTCTAGAAATTATTGAAGCTGTCTCTGTAGTTACCCTATTAAATAATTGCAAAGAGGCAGGTATAGTATTCGTCTCTGACAAATATGCATCCCATGTGAATGTAGTAGGATCGAATCCCTTTGGTGGCGTGAGTGGCAGACCATGCTGGGAACAAAATCCGATTGGAAAAATACAAGGTGAGCATGAATTATAGCAAAACCAATCAGCACCGCTCGTATCCTCGTCGTAACTATCTATGCGGATCATTATATAATCCTCCTTCAAAACTTGCATAACTGTCGCTGCGCATATGGCGGAAAGATTAAGCGGATCAATGGCCTCTATCTTCATTCCTTCTCGAAATGTATAATTAAGGTGCAAATGATGGTTCTTTGGCACATAAAAGAGATCTTCAGTCGCGTCGTCTTCGCATAATTTTGATTTCGTCACACGTTCCAAATATTCCGGATATGCGTCCAATGTCTGCCCTACCCTCTTGGCCCAGCCAACAGGGTGTATAAGGGGGGAATCTTCGTGGCACCAAAAACCATTGTCTTCGGGTGGTGAGTCGTAGTATCTCACGTGCAAACGTTTGCCGACGATCTTCTGTATCGTTGCTACCTTCACCTGCGAGATTCTATTTTTATCTACTACTTCCAAATGAAGTCCGCATCTGAAACGCGACTTCATACTATCGTTAACTTTATTATAAAAATTAGTTGGCAATGTCCTTGCGCCCGTTAACCGTCTCATTAGAAAATCCTTCCAGTCTTTGTACTTGTTAGCAATTGCTGCAATAAATTTGTCATAATTAAGAGAATGGTTCTCTAGTCACTTGTTTACGATCTTTACTTACTGTTAGGTGGAATGAGAGGTTTCCCAATGGTTGCACACCAGCCTACTGGGTGTATATCATTGGAGCACAAAGACACCCAGAAATCTTTATCAGCGTTGAGTCCAAAGCCTTCGTACCTTAACAGCGCTCTATATCCAGATATACGTAACACAGTAGCAACCCAAAATGAATCTGGGAAAGCTTCGCATACCTCGTCGCAATCTGTATTCTCCACTTCGACTTTCATACCAACTGTTATATTATCCCATATCTCCGATATAGGTGCCTATGGAACGAAAATGAGATTAAAACTTCTACGAAGATACACGTATCACGGACAGTGGTACAAGGTATATTTGGAAGCGTAGCGTCTTTCTATAATTGTATAGAAAACTGACGTGTTTAAAGCAAGATACTGGGGCAGCGCAGAATCCAGGTTCAACCAGCTGCGGGGTCCAATCGTATGAACCTGCCATTTCAGCGGTTCTCTTTCTCCTCACAGGTAAATCCTCCGGCATCACTGGTTCGGATATAACTTTCTCTTTCTCTAATTCGATAGGTTCCTTTACATCCACTTCTTCCTTCACCGGGACCTAAAAAACTCAGAGTACCACGTCGTTCTATTATCATATATTGCCGAACAACACTTACGTTTTTCGTTACTTTCGATTCGTTCGGAGACGCTGGATCTACAGACGTAGGCGCCTCTACCGAATGAGATGGACTGTACGTAGAATCTGCGGTAGGAGCTGTGTGTTCCGAGGATCGTGCGCACGCTCTACTACAAAATCTGCGTTCCTTCGTGTAAAATGCGTGTTTCACACCAATAGCGCCACACTTCTCGCAAACAGCTACGACAAATAAAAGCCGCTTATAAGCGTATAAGGATAATGCATAGAAGTGACTTACAGTTACACTTTTAGCTCGTTTTAAATTCTATATCTTACCTATACCATCCTTACGAATAGGAATAAAATTTAAGTCTGTGTGCGGTTGGTACGCGATCGGTGTCTTTAGCACAAGTCCAGGGTGCTTTATAGGCTTTATCTTCCTATTACGATTGTCCTGAGTAGTTTGCGTCGCTGCATTGTTTACGACCTGCTCCCGCTCTTCGTCACCAATGTAATCTTCTAGCGTTAAGTATTCGGTCATTTCTTGCCTTTCAGACTGCGAATCGTATTCCTAAAAAGACAGGAAATATGACTCTTATACGGTTCGTGCAGAGTTCGGTTAAAAGGTAGCGTTAATTTTTAAGAATATTCAACTGACTTGTTGTATCTCTTGGGCATCGACGGCTTCCATAGCTTCGTCGGGTTCCGAGCACTCGTTAGCGAACTGTGGCGGTAGATACCGTACCATAGTTGTAGGTGCGATTTGATGGTTCCTAATGTCTTCGTATGGATTCGAGCCATGAGAGAAAAATGGACTTTCGGCTTGACGAGGATCCAACATAAGTTCGTGAGTGGGTTCTCCGTGCACCATCATATCTCCCATCCATACCATCCCTAGTTCCGGTAATCCAGGGATGGAAGCATACACTGAATTCATACAAATATCCATCCCTATAGTCACATAACGATCCAAGTATTACTTTTAGATAAATTAGGCGTAACGATAGTTTGTAGCTTCGGACAACGAAATGTTGCTATTGCTCGGCGCAAAACAGAATGCTTCTACACAAACGATAAAACTTTGATAAGATTAAGACACTTGGTATTAAGACAAGAGTATCCCTGGCTCGTGTAGGAAAACTTATTTGACTAAATCTACCTAGCGCGAAATACAGAGCACGGGAGATTTTCAAAGCGGACGCTACGGTATTTAAATGCCAATTTGAATCGTACGAAATCTAAAAAAAAGTCATTATGATTTATTTCTCAAAGCGACGCCGAAGCTTCCAAAATCAACATTTATTCAACCTTTTCCACTGGGAAACATTTTTCGAGAGAAGCAGTTTCTCTTTGAAGATACACCATATCCTGTGTAAGGTATTCAATTCCAGGATCATAAATTACGATGTAATTTAACGCGCGAAGATATCACATAGCGTAGGAAAACAAGTACGAACCATTAGAAGCTTGCATGTCCATGACAAAGCAGGACCTGGAAACTCTTGTACATTCAAGTGGTGTACAAATTGTTACGCCATCTGATTTGAACCATTATCGTTACACCGAGCCGGCGGTATATACGAAGTTTTATTTCCAATTCATTATTATTTCATAACGAAGAAACGAAGAGGAATATTGTAGAAGCATCGTACCAGTATCCATTATGTTTTATTAAGTTCGCATTCGAAGTAAATGTGGATTTTAAATCGCTTGAAATACGAACGATTAGGACATTCTATACGATTCTACGCAACGGTAGGTATATTTTACTAGACTTTTAGTTACTTGAAGGTTATTTAATGTACGGTCACAGCCGACTGTGGTAAAGTCTAAACTGCGTTCCATATAAGAGCATTCCGAAGCCCCTACCGATTTGCGACCGATCTGCGCAGCTTCCACGGCTCTGACACACGCGATTGGTCGTAGCACTTTCCCTGCCGGTTTACTACCAATCAACAGTGTATCCCTGCGCGGAACAAGTATGCTCTAATGTGGAACGCAGTGTAGTACTAGCCGTGCTGAAAGCAAAATGGCAACACCGCGAGAGTCCGACTTCGATGTACCTAGCCCAACTTACCGTATCAACCTCTCACTACCCACCGGCCTCCCGGCTACAGTCTCCCTCTACCGGCCTTTCGGTTTCCCGTTTATCTTTTAAATGTTTATATTAATGTAGTATTGAAGTCATCTAAATATCAGAAATGGAGCAATAATCCAGATGTTATATTTATTTATATTAACCCTACAGATCTTTATTTTTGTGTGTAGCACATTTATTTAATACAATCTGTAGCATTTTTGGACATTTTGTTTTACATAATTTTTTTACAAATTTCACGTATTCATTAAGGGAAATTAATAATAATAATAATAATAATAATAATAAGTTTATTTGTACTACAGGCTCACAGCCTATTACAAAGAAGGTTGTTTGGTTCTCTCATATACATCCTTACTTTTATCTGTGTTACATTGTACTTAAGCCTAATATCTATACTTTATATATTATTTATATTCTTATTACATTTCAATTAGTGCGAGTTTTCTTATTTTTATAACTGACTGTACAAAATAAAACATCTCCTTTGCTTCCTCGATGTTTCTAATATTTAATACTTCAGGGAACTCTTTTTCCCTAACTTTTTGTGGATGCCCTTGTTGATAATGGGGACATATATGTAGACAGAACATGCCTTAGAGTCTTCCTTCTTCCTATGTTGCATAGTTGACATTCTTCTGCGTCGCTTATTTCTACTCTTCCTTCCTTCTTAACCAACTTCAAAAAGGAGGTTATAGATTCGACCCGTATGTTTTTTTTGTTTATTCCCTCATAACTTCTCAGTATATGGACCGATTTTGATGATCTTTTTTCTATTCGAAAGAGGGCAATACCCCGGTGGTCCCATTCTACACTAAATCAACATTGGCCCAATATTTTGCCAGTTACAGTAAAAGTTATAAAGACTATTGTTACCTAATTATTATTATTAGTTTATGTACGTACGCGCACATCTCTTCAGCATGTTGTATCAATATATATAAAACTAAAAAATTAAAAATAAAAAAGTTTAAAAAAAATTAAAACCGACTTCAAAAAAATAAAATTGCACTAAAAAGTAAAAAATAATTTTTTCCCTTATTTAATCTACGACTCTCATATTTTTTAAGTCGTTGCCTCATCATTTGCACTGTGTAAATCTGGTGCCGACATAAAAAATATGAGAGTCGTAGATTAAATAAGGGAAAAAATTATTTTTTACTTTTTAGTGCAATTTTTTTTTGAAGTCGGTTTTAATTTTTTTAAAATTTTCTTTTACCATACTGAATTCATGTATTCCTGCCAAGAATTGCAAGGGAAATTATAATGATACTTTAAAAGATAATAATTATAATTGTATATTTTTATTCCCCAAAGATGATGTATTACCGAAAAAATAAATGGTTGCTATTCCTCGTAAAAATTGGATACCAACAAAATATTCTGCCAGTTGTAGATGATTCCAATTTTATTATTCGCATAAAATTTACATATCCAGTTATGGGTCCCATTCTGTTGCTAAAAAATTAAATTGCTATATATGTCGATTATTAATTGTGGAGAATAAAGGTAAAACTATAGGCGATGTATATTTTGATCACTTACAAAGAGGGGGCCTTTCTGTTTCTACTAAAGAAGTGATAACCTCATTTATTCATGTGTATGCAATCATGTAAGTCATAATAGATAATAGTAATTTGGAATCCCAACTTTTGCAATCTGAAAATCATAAACACATTTTATGTAAGTTAATCCATTATAATAAAAAAAGGTGAGAAAATTTTCCACAATTATAATACTGTCCTCTAACACGATTTTATAATTAACTGCATAATTGTTCCTTTCAATAGCTAATTATGCTAACCTCTTTTCCACGGGGTACTTAACCTGTTTGGCTTCGTACTAATAATTTTGTCCACATATATTTCAGGTCTCTATTAACTTTTATATACCTTTATCAATTTTTAAATCCTTCATTTTGGTTCAAAGATGGTTTTAACTTGTTTCACACTTCTATTTTCTTGAAATCTCTGTAAATATTTCAAATATAATGCATCGCAACACCAAACTATTCCGAGAGTCCACAAAATATTAGTATACTTCTATATTACTTCTACTTACAATAGTTATGATATTTATGTATTCCTTATACATAATTAATAAAAATACTGTATATTAGTATAATTTTATATTACAAAATAACGTTAATTAAAATGCTGAGTACAAACCTCCACTATTGAAAATGGGACTTCTGATTCTCACATGAGCGGTGTTGCCACATTGTATAGCACAGCTAGTATTATAGTCGGCTGTGGTACGGTGGAAATATCTTGAAATTTCTATATTCCCGTTCTCAAAATCAAAGACACGGTCTAAAATATTGAACTTTGAATTCTTTCACTCCATAAAATTTGTATTTGCGAATTTGGGCATCATGCGAAATGACGTATAATAGCAAAATGGTGGATGCTTTGAAAGCTGCACTTCGTAATGAAAGGAATTTGAATATATCCTTCCTTGCACATATTTATAATATCGATTATTAGTTAACTTCAACGAAAATAAACTCAATACTCTTATTATTCCTAATTTATTTAGAAACATCGTTATAAATATAGCCTCTTTTTCGAGAAGATAAAATCAGTAGATAAAATGCAAAATAATAGCACATTCGGCAACCTGCACTAATGCGCACTAAGTGCGAACTTTTTCACTCCCAATTGGCTAAAATTCGCACTCAATGCGACCGTCCGAATACGCTATAAGAATCGATTTTTCAAAGTGTGATCAAATGTTTATAGAATTCTATTCAAGTACAAACTTCAAAATTAATATCATTCATCTTACTTAACGCATCTCAAAATTTCGTCATTCATGCACTGTGCATGCAATATTCCTTATATCCTTCCTAGAACCAAAGTTGCTACACCCAGTTTTATGCCTAATGTAATTAGAGTTAATTCCTGTATAACAACAATTAAATAATCACTTTACAACTTGACGCATGCAGTTAATGATATTATTCTACTTAAGGATTTAGAATATTTGAATTTCTATCCCATTGTCGACGACAAATTCTTATTTATCAATGGAATCATAATTTTTTACTATTCTCTTACATATTTTGTTACTATGGAAGTAAAATAAAATTGTATAATAATATGTACAGTATTTGTATATACGTGTAATTGTATTTAATATGTACAGTGCATACATAACAAATATAACATAATTCAAAGTATATTTTAATCGTGTTAATGATTGTCTTCATAATTGGTTTAAAGCAAAGGTGATTCTTCCACTATTTAACTTTTATATAAACAATGCAACAATTTATTCCAAATTGCCACTACAATGTTTATTAAATTATTGATATCTACTTGTCATAATTATCTAAATTGCATAACTTATGTTTATCTATCAGCAGGACTTATGACTGGCAAATTCACCACTGAACTTTGGACACTACTGTACTGTCAAGTGCAACAGTTGCTTCGTTCATAACAATTCTTTTCTGTAATTATGAAAACAATATACTTTACATTTTTTACCAATCTCATTGTATGCATAATTGATTGATTCTCTCATTTTACATTTTATAGGAAAGATATAAGTTCGTGAAGTGACTCAGCAATATTTGACGTGAACATTATGGTTGAAAAGATGGAAAAACAGGTGACAGAAATAAAGCTACCTATGCCGTGGGGTCACATCGCAGGGAAAGTCTATGGGCCTGCGAAAGATTCAAAAATTCTGGTGGTACACGGTATCCTAGACAATGCTGGATCGTTTCATAAATTAATAGAACTTCTTCCACAAAACTATCAGTATGTAAGCATAGACTTGCCAGGACATGGACTTTCGTCGCCATTTCCTCCCGATATACCATTATGCTTTCTCAATTATGTGTATACAATATCATTAGTCTTGGACGCCTTAAAATGGAAAACTTGTATCTACTTAGGGCATAGTTTAGGTGCTCAGTTAGGACTATATTTTAGTGTCTTGTATCCTGGAAGGCTGGAGAAAGTCATAGCTATAGACGGGCTTATACCTAACGCAGTAGATGAGCTTGTTCCTTACATTCAGAACTTGTATGATTTAAATTCTTATACTAAAATACCAGCAAAGCTCTATACTAAAGACGAAATAATCTACGCGTTAAAATCCAAAAGACAAGAAGCGTTGACAACAGACGCTGCGGAAGCTACGTTCGAACGTGCAGTGACGAAAGTTGGTAATTTGTATAAGTATAATCGTGACCCTAGGTTGAGATTCCTTGTGTGCCCAATATTTAATATACAGCAACAGCGAGAGTATTTTAAGACGTTGCCATCTCCAGTTTTTGCAATTATTCCCAATAATTCCAGTAAAACAAAAACAATGGCTCGATCGATAGAGTTGATACAAACATATTGTAATACTAAAGATAAATTCACTATAACTTACGTAAAAGGAAATCATGATGTGCATAATAACTACCCCGAGAGGGTAGCTCCGCACATACTTAAAATTTTAAATGATAATTTACCGAGTAAATTGTAAAACTTTATTTCAGCAAGGAATAACTTTTCAGAATACACTGTTATTCGTTTAATATTTAATTTACCTTCGTTAATGGTGAAAGTTATTGTTTAGATCTATTTTTTTATGTACGGGTATAAAATGGAATTATAATATACAGGAGAAATGTACACTTCGAATGGACTATAATTGTACGAATCACGATATATCGTTTAACATCATTTCACTTTTATTCGTACTACACCTTCGGCTTGCTGAACTTTTATACACACTTCGTTACCTTGTAGAATAGTATTTTTTAACTCGTCTTCTAATAATATTGCCGTATGATTCATGAACGATCCATTTCTTTTTGTGTCGTAACTGTGGTTTAACGTTAATCTGATTTTGTACCAGCAAATCAATGCGTTTGGTAATGGTTTCTCGTTAGTTGCATTTATCTTCCCAAAGTTCACTACACGTTCAGCAATTTCACTTTCTTTCATTTCTATTATTAAATGTACGTCGGATAAACGTTCGCATAGGTATAAACTTGAATTTAAGTCGAAAACTTGATTTATCTGTAACGTAATAAATGATATCGCAGAAATTTGTGAAGTACTATCGAAGTTTATAACGTATTTAGAAATTTACCTTGAATTGATTAATATGCTGAGCAATCCCATAGGAATTTGTATTGCAAAAAGAATTTTCTTCATTTGGGTATTCATCGAATTTCTGCAAGAAAAATACTGTAAAATACCTGTGCTTAATTTTCCATTCTACTTTTAATTTTATAATTAATATGCATCCTTATAAACACACCTTTCCCGAATTTGACGCATTAAATACATGCGGTGAAATTCTTTGTAAATTCTCGTCTTTAACATAAACCATATTTGGCAAATCTTCTGAAAATACCAGTTGACCTATAAGGAATATTTGTTCGGGTAATAACATGCCATTTGGTTTAAGTAAACACCTGCGAAATGAATGGTACAATTCTTGTAATTTCCTCAACCAAGCACAACTCTACGCTAACAGATATTTTTTAAGTATCTTTACCTAAAAAATTCATAATTGTGGTCTTGACCATAATCTTTCAATTCCCCTTTAATATCAAAATCGTGTACAAATATAGTATCCAAAGAAATTTTAATGTGGCTGTACTTTGATACGATATGCAATTTCTCTTTAAAACCATTTTGCTCTGCGATCTGTTCAATGAAACGGCGGAGCGTGGAGTTCTCAGTTTTATAATACAACGTTTTGCTGTGTTTATTTTCCTTCAGTAACATTAGTCCATAAATTGGAAAAGGAGAAGTGTCCAAAATGCTATTTATTTCTTTGCTGGTTAACGATTTACTAACTTCCGTAAGTAACTTTACATACTCAAAGTCGTTTAAGAATGTTATCACTTCTTTCGGCAAGCGATATAAAATTTTTTCCTCATTACAGTCTTCAAATTCAGACTTTTCCGATGTATAAGAGCATTTCAGTTTTCCTTTCAACATTTCCCCTTTAACAGTTAACGTACTCCCTTCTTTGAACAATCTTGGTATCGCTGAGAAAATAACAGTTTGCCAACAGGATTTTCTCTCTGACGTGTCTATTATTATTTCTTCGTCAAGGTGCAACTTAAACCAAGTCACTAAACCGTCTATGATACCGCCGCGTCTACATTTTACATTTATGGTACTCTTCGTTCCATCTGTATTAAACTTTTCTAAGTCTGGCAAGTCATTAAAATTGACGGTAAACAGAACTTTGGGTTCCGTGATGTAAGTAACGTTCGCGTCTTTTAAATTGTCCGTGTCGTAATATTCCTCGTCTAGCAACACGGACGTATTACGAAAACGTAGAGGGCAAGATTCTTTAACTCTATCGAACAGTACCGACGATCTATGCCTTATGTATTCGCATTCGACGGCAGCTACATAAACCGTGGCACTCATAGGTATCACTAAACTATTCCTATCTAAGATATTCTTATGAGCATTTATTAAGGAATCTATCACGTGTTCTCCGAAAAGACCAGCGTCGAACGTTTCTGTCGTTATTAACTTCACTCTGCAAGAAATGTGTCTTTAATAGAAATGAATTTTTTAAAGTAATCAAAGTGAAAGCCGCTATCAGCACCATACTCCGACGAAATAGGTAGAAGATAATAAGTAAAAGACGGACCTTTCTGAAATATCGGTAGGTATCGTAAGATCCGTTGATAATTTAGGTAATAACACTACATTCTTAGCATCATTCGTTTCAAATACTTTCTCCGCAATTTTTATCATCGCTGGCGAACATTCGCACGCATAAATCTTCCTCGCGCCTGCGTTCTGCGCGTATAAACTTAACAAACCCGTACCAGTTCCTATGTCTAGTACAGTATCGTATCCTTGAGAAACTCTCTTTCTTATCGCATTCTCGAACGCGTCGTTGCGCTGTTTGTCGTTTAGCATTGGGAAATGCCACCTATCTACGGCCATGCTTAGCGCGTTTTGCATGTTTCTTTCTGCCGGCAGAAAATTAGGATTGGCCCGCAGCGCTCTCTTTAAATACTTCATTGCCTTTATTGGATCATTATTCCTTTAACAACATATTTTTTATCCTCATTACATGGAATTTTAGCGGTCATGATATCTGTCATATTAAAAAGTTGATTTTAAATTAACTAATTGCGAATTTGTCTAAGTAGCGAGTTCGAATTACCTCAGAAGGTGAGCTGCGAAATTATTTAACATACGGGGATTGTTCGGATACATGTGTAACGAACGTGTGTAACATAAAACAACATCGGCGAATCTGTTATCGCACGCGAGTTGCATTCCCCATTGACCTGAGAAACAGATACATGTAAATCTTTGCGCATTAAGGAACGCGTAGCACGTAAAAGGTATAAACATACAAAGGACATCAACAAAAGCTTCTTCGATGTCTGATCGCTTCGCTGGGCATAATTCTGCTACGACTGTATAGTACGCGTATGCTTTTCCTACATTTCCAGTTCTGTCATGATCATAAGCCTTTTGCAGTGACTTTGCAACTATCTCGTTTACTTCCTTTTGCATTTTTAACAATACGCGAGATATCCGTTGATTTGTGTTCACCATGAAAATGCATACCCCCTTCGAACTATGTGCAATTAAAGGTACTGAATTTCAATTGTTTGTTTCGTTAAGCGAAGGTACGATCCGCCGAACGTTAGCTGAATAAACAGAGGTAACTTTAAAAATACATCGTGGATTTATAAATTAATTATTTCGACGCAGACGAGGTATAGGAGAGGTCAATGTATAATACAATTTTTATTCCACGGTTCAGGAGCGCGCGACCCCCTTCGCTATTTTCGTGCAACATCCTACATTATCGATTGAAACTGGAATGATATTGCAACGCTGTTAGCGAGAAGGATTGGAACTAAATATTACGCTCGGTAATAAAGGTGTATCTCTATTGGGAAATACTGTGAGAGCGCCATCTACTAAAGTAAGCTCTGTAATCGGGTCAATCGCGTTACAGGACTGGTGTCACACAAGTATTGAAATAATGCAATAATGTTTTTGTCATTAAATAGTCTGTTAAATTTTATAAAATCGATCATCAAACAATCGAAATTCCCAATACTGCCAATTACATGTGACAGCTAACCCGATTAGACTGCTTTAATTTTCGCCACCAGATTGCGTAGTGGAAATAAAAAAATGCCAATTGATTGACACAACGTTCCGTAAAGAGGGACTAGAGTTCGTTGGACTATATAACGATAGATTTCTTCACCTTCAATAATCTTTTAGTTAGAGTTATGTTCCACATGACTGCCAAATGATAGCATCTAACTGGTCGACGAATCCTACATGATAGCATCTAATTAGTCGTTCACTGACCGGGACTTTATTCGGAGGTGAAGAAATCGGGCATAAGAAGACAGTTCTTGAAATGCCACTTTTGCGAAAGTGTATACAGAAGCGTTATTTTTGTAAATTGTACCAAAGAAAAAATAAACCTAACCTATCCTAAGTTCTGTAAAATTACAGGATATAGATCTTTTAGGTGAGGCACCTAAAACAGGCAACCTGAAATATTTGTCTACTTGTCGCGATAGAAAAATATTTCAGACAAATGTTGCTTATATAGTTTCAGAAGGGGCATTATCTTTTTCTTTTTATCACAGACGAGATATAGAGTGGATGGAACATCTAATGCATTTTGCTGTCCCTGATTCGTGGCGACCTGGTCCTTCTCGATAAATACCTATATCTTGGAATACCTCACCAAGTGATATTTCAGCGAGATGCTGAAGCAAAGAGAAGTTTGAAAATTTTCAAACTTCCATCCAGTGGCGGATTTCAGGAAAGAGGCCCAGGTAGCAAACGTTCTGAGGGTCCCATTTTTCAGGAAAATGAAGAAGCTTGGATAAAATTATATTTTTTTTTTTGAAAATGGAGCCCTTCTGAGCAGAGGCTCAAACGGCAACTGCTCATCAGTCGCCCGATAAATCCGCCAGGCGTCAGTGCTTCCATTAGATTCAGAATCTCACTGAAATATAAGTTCCACTTATCCTTCTATCTTAATACTATACTCGTACCCTGGGGTAGGAATAATCGAGCAACATTAATAATTTTACATTAAAAATGCATTAGATGTTCGGTCTATTCTGTACCTTGCTTGCGGTACTGCCACCTCTGATTGATGTTAGTGTAAGGTTGTTAAAGATCAACAATGATTACGAATAGAACACTTTCGTGTCTTCCCTTAGAGCATATAAACATGGAGGAAGCATGCAATAGGCGAAAATGTAGATGGCGGTAGAAAGAGAAAGATATATGTACATAGGGCACACCCCCTCTCTTTCTAGCGCCAGCGTTTTTTTATGTTAGAAAGAGAGAGGGTGTCCTTCATGTATATTTTTCTCTTTCTACCGCCGTCTACTTTTGCGCCCATTACATGCTTCCTCCATGTTTATATGCTCTAAGTGTCTTCCCTAAGTCATTATAGCTTGTTTGTAATTTAAATTAATCTACCAGCATTTGATACCATTGCTTTTCATAACCTGAAAGTGGTGAATCCTTTGTTTCACAGATGGCACTACTGTTACATTAGTCCGAAGTAAAGGAGATTCAAATGGACTGTGATATTTACTAAGTAGTAAAATTATATATAGGTATATAAATGTTATTAGTGCAATAGTCTTGAGTGAAAATTTTTTTTGTTAAAACCAAGATCTGACATTTTTACAAGCTTTTATTTAGATCCACTTGTGAGTTCGTTAGTTTGTTAGGGCGAAATCTTGTAAACTAATTTTGACCCACTTCTACATATCTGATCGACTTGAAACTTTGCACACATGCGTAGTTCCGATGGCAATACAATCTTTTCAGTAAATAACAAGACAGTTTGTAGTAAATTTTTTTTAAGAACAAGCTTTTATTAAAATGTACTAAAAAGGAAGAAAATAATTTTAGAAGAATTCCCTCATATGACTATAAATAAAAGCGTGGGGCGTAAGTATTGAATATTAAAAGTTATAGAATATTTACGCCCCACGCATTTATTTTTAGTCATATAAGGGAATTCTTTTAAGGCAGTTATTTAGGCTGGTATCAAAATTATTTTTTCATTTTTAGTATAGTTTAATAAAAGCTTGTTTTTAAACAATTTTATTTTACTATAAATTTACTTTTATATTTGTTAAAGCATTGTAAATAAGCTAGTTTATAAGTACCATTATACTATCTCTGTATGATAACTTTGGAAAGTTTGCTTATGGACCTGTCTAGGTTCAAAGTATTTAATAAAAAAAAAGTGGTCCGAAGTCAAACAGATTCTTTATATTATATGTGTACCTACAATCTTAGTTTACCATTCTTAATTGCACTTTCGTAGTTTCACAAGTCAGTTATACATCTTAATATTATTATGCTGCAGTGTCCAGCGGTGTTACCTGCTTTTTTTAGACTTAAGGTACGTTAAAGCAATAAAGTTAATGGTTTGGGAGTCTCTTGTTATATTTCAATTGTTGTTACACATTATGGTAGGTACGATGTCATTAATAAAATTAATATTCGTCATAAATTTAAAATAGCACGCGGTTAAATAAATAAGAAATATTGTTGCATTGAATAAGCCTGGTTTAGAGAATTTATCGAGTAAGAAAGCCTAAAATTAAGTCATCTCCATATTCTCCTACTTTATCACCACCAAATGATTTGTTATTCTGTAAAACCAAATCTATCTTGAAACATTTCAAATGAATAGCTAAATAGTATTACACACCAATGACTCAAAAGTGTTTCCAACAATTTCACAAGCGATAAAAAAAGATTGTATTTTAAAGGATATTAAAATACTATGCAATTTTAAATATGGCTTCCTCAAAATTCCCATAATTCTGGAACTTGAGGGGTCTCCCTACTTTGACGGTCTGAAATGGAGCGCGATATTGTTTTTTTTTTTTTAAGAGAAATCCTCAAATTATATTATTTGAAAACTTTATGCCTATATTTATACATGTTTAGGTGACATTTTAAAAAAATTTAATTAAAAAAACGGTACCTGAAAGTTTAAACACGTTTTTCTCAAAACGATGTTTTTCGAATTGGTTAGCATAATATCTCAAAAACCAATCACCTGATTTACTTCAAACTAGCCATATATCTTCAGTAGATTTCCCATTCTCGCCGGTACTAAAACTAAGTCGGTTTTTGCAAAAAAAATCGACGTCTGTTTAGACGCTGCCATTTTTGTTTAATTTTCAGTATTTCTCATTTAATCTAGTTCAGGCGGTAGTCACACTCATAAAGATTACACAAATTTTTAAATTTTCTATTTCAGACAACTACCTCGGCTGAATTTATGCTAACAATGCGCATATGATTTTTGTAACGCGCTGAATTTGAAGCACTATAACTCCGGATATAACCACTACTTTTGCATACAATTTTTTTTCATATTCTCTAAACATTGACAAATGAAGCCACAAAGCTGGAAGTAAATATATTGAATGGTTTCCTTTTAAAAAATTCCCCAAATTCGCTTCATTTTTCGTCCATCAAGGTAGGGAGGCCCCTTAATCCCCAAATCTCGTATACCATGATCTACATATATCAAAATACCTATGTACTCCAGGCAAAACACAGCATTCCATCCCCATATTGACGTGCAACCAACAAGCAAAACAATTCCTTCCTATATCAAACATAATTTAAATAAGCACTATCTACAGTGATTCTCTAAATCAGTGCTTCCCAACCTTTTTTGAATATTCACTAAGTAACGATCCCTTTTTGTAATACTCAAATAACCCGGAACCCCCTCCCCCGTATAAGGTAAGGTAAATTTAATAAGATAAAGAAAACACATTAAAAATAGGTATTTTATAATATAATTCTAACTTAATAATTAAAATAAACGAGTGGTAAAAATCGCCAACTAAAAGTAACTGTAGCCACCCCCTAGAAAACACTTTGCGCTCCACAGTTTGGGAATCATTTCCCTAAGTCACTTCGCCCTGCTCATTACAACGACAAAAATCATTTTCATTCCAAATTTATAATCGACACGAAACGCATTTAGAGCAAAACTATTTTGGTATCCATTTCGCCCACGTGTAGCAGGTACTTACACACAAATTTCATAAAACTTACAAAACGGCATTCAGTTAGCCGTGTACCAGAGAAGATGAGCGAAATTTAGGAGACCACATATATAGCTGTCCAAGATCTAGCTACCATCTTTGAATCCGTCTCTTTTGATCTCCCTCGGTGTTCGTGAGCTCGGGGTTCCAAAGGCGAGCCTGGGTTTCGTGTCGGAGTGGTCGAACCGGTTGCTCCGGGGTATGCTTTCAGCTTAGGCCTGCCCATCACGGAAATTCCCGTACTGTCGCATTCGTATACACGCATAAAAAGGATCAAAAGATGTTCTAACGCCTGTGTGCTCATAGGCGGGGCGAAATGGCAGAACCTCCAATGACCGGCTCCTCTCGTGTTCAGAAACGGTCCAGCGCTGCCGTGGCTGGTTCCCTACATTTATAATCAAAATTCGAGGCACAAAACGCCGATATAAATCAAAGGGGGACAGTCTTATTACGATCTAGAGATGAAACCCAGCTAGGGGGACGTTGCACCGGGGCAACACGAGTTCTTGCGGCTCTAATGGCGGAGGGTAGTAATTCTTCAGCCCACGTGGGATAGTATTATACCTTTATTCGAGTTGCCTGCTTAATCTAATATTCAAACCGGTGCTAACGGGTTTCCATATTGTTACGCGCTTTGTACCATGAATTTTTTATATATTGCGTAAGCCGGTGGAAATGAGAATTACCTAGCCTCGTGTCTGTAGGTGGATTGCTCGTGAAAAATGGGAGTCTTCAATTGAAGTGCTTGAATCCTGAATGCTTCGGTGAGATGAAACGCGTGGAATTTGTTTTTTTTTTTTTAATATAGACTAGTATTCATGCATTTCACTTCTGGATGAGTTTTGGGACCATCTGAGGATTCTCTTGAATGTAAAGGGTGACCCAAGAAATCGCCTCTTTTGGTCTCAAGATTCTGAAACTGAATTTTATGCTAAACGGATTTTTGTCAGTCCGTTATTTTAAACATTTAGGTATTCCCACGGGTTTTGCTGACTGCTAACAACGAATTTGAATTTAGATTTTCAACATTCACAATGACCGATTCAATATGGTGGACGATATATTAAAAAAGCAACCACTAGGTACACAGGTATTTAGATTTCTTGATTTTTTCTTTTTTTTGTGAATTTTGAATATCTAAGTTGAAATTCGCTGTTAGCAGTCAGCAAAACCACTGGGAATAATTGTTTAAATTATCGGACTGACAGAAAAGTCCGTGCATTGAAGCGTATGGGCTGACGCGTTAACGAATTTTCACTTCTTTTACCTCCTATACCTGACAAACTAATTGTCACCTCAACTTTAAAAATTCGTGTGATTGATCATAAGATATCGTTTGGCATAAAATTCAGTTTCAAAATCGTGGGACCAAAAAGAGGCGAAAAAGGCCCCATGGGTCACTCTTTGATTGGGCTTAACCCTTCGTTGCATAACTTCTTCGATTTTGGAAAGAATACATTTTTGGACTCGTACAAGTGATAATAATAACAGAAAAATAATAAAAAAAATTGTGTTTCTTTATTTTTCCACTTTTCCGCCTTTACGATTATAATTACTTAAAAACCGCGGAATTACAACGTTCAGCGCGATGTTTGTAAATGTTTAGAAACTAAGATATGTATATTTCATGATAAAATAGCTATATCACACTACAGGCTAGTTAAAACAGAAAAATTAAAAAGAAAATATATATTGCATATATGCAACAGTGTGTTTACACTCCCCATGGAAGATAAATACCGATACTTACGTACAAGAAATATTCTTTTTTTTTTAAATGAAAATTGTCTAAAACGCAGGAATCGTAAGACAACAAGTATTCCTAAACGGTGTTCTTGATAACATTTACACTCCTATAACTGATAATTACACACGCTGAAATAAATTAGAAGTTATCTAAAAACGCATATGTAGAAGTTGAAATAAAGTTGGATCACAATACCATTATATTATTATAAATTACAACTACAAATTAACTTAAGAACTTCCCAGTCAAATCATTTCAAAATACATAGGGGAGACCGGGGCTAGTTGATACGATATGCTGTTTTCAATATTTTTCATGTTTATTTGAATTAATTACTTAATAACAAATATGCCAAAATATACTTTGGTCCTTCCCCTTTAATATATAGTAAGCGAAATCTTGAGAAAATACATACAAAATGAATAAAAAAATGTTATTTGGGCGAAGGCAAAATACATTAATTTACCCCACTGCGGAGCTAGTTGATACGTTATTCTGTTTTCAATTTTTTCGTTTTTTATTTAAATTAATTACTTAATAACAAATATGCCAAAATATACTTTGGTCCTTCCCCTTTAATATATAGTAGGCGAAAGCTTGAGAAAATACATACAAAATGAATGAAAAAATATTATTTGGACGATCAATTTGGATGTATCAAATCTATTTACTTTTTCTCTATATAAACGAAAACAGTTAAAAAACGATTGTTAACGTTAAGGTACACAGACGTACGCTGGATCGCAGTAAAGAATTGAACAACAAATTTCACATATCTCGCTCAAATGGAGTTACATATGTATATACGGTATCGAAATAATTCGTCTGTGTCAACCTGCCCCTGTATCGTCTAGCCCCGGTCTCTCCTATCATGCTTGCAGAAATTGCAGAAAACTGCAAACATCTTTCAAAGAATCCCCACGACCAACCCCTTATAAGAACTCCCTAAAACAACTCCCCAAACTTCCGTGTAAAACGGATTATCTCCCGATAATTCTAACGTCGCCCCAAGTGTTTGCACATCCGTTATTCGTCCAAAAAACCGTTTCCCCTCGTTCGAGAAATTACACCGTTTGCATACGGGTTGCAGTCAGCCTGGGCGTCGCGGGCGCGGGGCGGTAATCAAGGATGCGCACAATGCACCCACGCAAAGGATTATCGGCGAGTCGTTCGGCGCTTTGTCCGAGGAATAAAGTGTCTTTAGCTGCTTCGTTTTCAGCTTAATACCTTTAAGAGAGTACAGTAAAACGGTCGAGTGACGTCCGCCCGAATGACGAGGAAGGAAGGTACGGAGCGGTCTTTTTTCCTCCCCCGTTTTTTTCCTTCCCTTCGCCGGTCAAAGTACAGGCAAAATCGGTCGTAAAGTTTTCGTGCCTTACCTGCGCGCCGCGAGGGAGCACGGGAGGCTAAGGTACGTCGGGGCTCGGACGGTTGCGAATTACCATGCAATAAAATTAATATTGTTTAAATGCGGTTTGAAAGCGTCCCCGCGCACAACCGGCACCCCCGTAAATGCACGAAACGTGGCGAGCTAAGCTAACCCAGCATAAGCGGGCTTAATCTTTTACCCTAGCCACGTAGCTTTCACAAATTTCTTTCGACCATCCTGCCATGCTTTTTTCCACCTTCTTGCACCTTGCTGTGTCTCTCCCCCTTGGCGAGAAAAAAACCGTGTGGGTGTTATCACGATTTGGGAAATTCGAATAGGCACTTTCAGATGTTTCTTGGCTATGGTGTACTGGGCTTTAGTATTTCTGTTTCTTTTGTGTTTAATATTTTGTGTTTACCTGGCGTGGGATTCGTTTGATTATTAATTGTTATTCGCTGTGGCGGGTGAATCACGTGAGCTGATCGTATTGATTAGTTTTGGAGTTGGTAGACTGGTTTAGAATTTTCTCTTTTGAGGTGGACAATTTTAATTCAAGATTGTAATACCTAGATATTAGGTAGGTATATGTATTTTGTGATCGATTGAACAATGGTGCTTTTTTGTTTGTCAGTTGAAGGAACAAGATAGTACGAACATCTGGTTTAATTTAAACAACCATTGAAGATGATCTTGGAAAGTTCAAGAAACTTCTAGGGACAAGAAGAAGTACTTACATCCTGCGTATGAGGTAATAGTCTAATCGGACGTGTTGTAAATTATGGTTAACGTGACGGGACTTTATGTTATTAACGAACAATCTCTGTACTTACCTGGCACTCTAATCGTCAACCATAAATTATCTTAGAATCGATAATCCATTTGCTTGTACACCAATAGATTCATTTATTTCAGGTTTGACAAGCGTTGAATGACGATAAATTGAGGTTTGATGCTTTTATGGCTTCATTGTTTTACCTTCGTGTTTCTGTTATAATTAGACCCCCTGCAGTTGTGCGTTCCTTATATTTGTATAATGGCCCCTCAGTTGGGAAAACCATTATTTCTTCTTTTAACTTTAGACATTGTTAAAGAAATACTATGTTGTAAATCGAAATGGAGGGTACTGTGTTCGAAGGACGAACCAAATGAAATTCAATATGACAGAATAATTCATTCTGATAGATAATCCGTTAATTATTTCAGTCTCCTAATTATACACAATTTTTTGAAAACACTTTTTTTATCACTGAAACCAGTATTTTTTAAAGACAGCTTACTAACGATAGCGATTTTAATTCATTTTTATTTCATCTTTCGATAAATAATCTAAAAATGAATCATACCTAGATCAGACTTACTATTAATTATCTTTGATTAGGCGCCAGAGACGTTGTCAGTCATAATACTAGCCAGGGCACGGTTATTTCATGGGCTCTATGAAGACGAAGGGCTTTTAGGTACTAATTTTATGTAAAGTTACGAGACGTTGCAGCACCCTGATGTGCCATCATGCTTCCCGCAGGTGCCATAATCAAGAGGTTGCGATTCAGAGCCGCTGAGCTGCCGTATAACTAAATGTTCTACCAGGAATTCCGACTAGCCAACTCGTCCCGACGTACCAACGCGTTTTCTGATACAAAAGAGATAAAGGTGATAAAGAAGGACCTGTCGATTTCGAGGCAACTCTTAAATTGAATCGAGTGTCTTATGTTATACGAGATCGAGTAGAATTAAAGGTACTCTCCTAAAAAATCACTTCCAAAAATACGTCATTTTTGGATTTTATTTAAAAAAAGCAAAGGTCATAAGATTAAAAATTTTTCAGGCTAAATTTGTACATCGTTGAAGATAATAAAAAGATTTTTTGCTTATTTGATCTTATATTGCTGTCGGTTTGTGGCTGTGACTGCCCTGGTGATACAAAAAAAAGTCCCTCATCTGCGGAATTTATTACGCCTTGTAGAATTATCTGAAATCAACAAAATAAGAAAATTCTTACAGTTTATAAGATTGTTCGTGGAATCATCTATGGTCGTAATAAAATACTTCAAATGTTTTGGCACATGTTTCAACCACAAACTTAAAAAGAAAGTTGGGATCGTAGATGATTCCATAGATCTTATAAACTTTAAGAATTTTTTAGGTTTGTTGATTTCACATAATTCTACAGGGCGATATAAATTCCACAAATTTTTCTGTATCGCCAAGACAATAAAATTAAAGACACCAACAGACAGCAGTATTAGATGAAATATCACCTCCCAAAAACTGTTATTATCTTCAATGGTGTACAAATACAGCCTAAAAAGTTTTTCAACACTAAGTAGGACGTTTACTTTTTTTTATATAAAATCCTAAAGATTATCTATTTTTAGAGTGATTTGATGGGTGGGTACCCTTAAGGGTGCCGTTTTTTATTGACACGTAAGAAATATGAATTATTGAGATTATTGGCCCTTTTATTTTGCAATCAAATCACTCCTTGTCATTCATTTCGTCCCTTCATTGACCTTATTTTTTCTTACTACCGATCATCTTTTGGTCTCAGTGACAAAATTTAATTAATTTCGTAATTAAATTTGTCTTCATAATTTTAGTCAGTCAGGTAGGTACTCATTGATCTGATAGATTTTGACTGTTAATTACAGTGTTAATTACTTGAATAATGCATATCGATAGCTTAGTGCACAAATATTATACTTCCACTTTTTGTGAAATTTGAGTTCTTATGTGCAACAAATAGTTCTTGGCTGTTTCTTTATACTGTGTAAAAATCACATTTATATCTACTTCATAAATTTGTCAAAAATAATATTTTTGTTCGTTGCACGCTCCTGAATCTTATATACCATTGCATTTTTAAACCTGCTTTTCTTAAAAACGCTAAAAGTGATACAATATTTGTGCACTAAGCCATCGATATGTATACTTTTTAACATCTCCTTGGTCATGCATCCATTATAGCAGCCCCTGAAATTCGTAATAGATCAAATCGCGAATAAATTAATATACTCAATATTTCCAACTAGTTTACTCAAGGCATTCTAATTATTTGTCACTCCTAACTCCTCGATAAAGGAAACATGGCGTTCAATAGTGGCAGTTACCTCACACGAATTCTTGAAATTTCATAAAAAAGAAAAATGACGTCATCATTAATTACCTACTTCGATAGCACTAGTTTACAAAGTCCAAAAAATTATTTGTGATCGAGACTCCACTATGAAATTCTTATATAAGGAGGTCCGCTAAACTCAAAAATTGACATGAAACTAAATCCTAAGGATACGTTTTTGAGATATCGCTCGATGAATATTTTGGTAATATTTTAGGAAGACGAACCGACGTTTTTGGTCATATCTCACGTTAGCGTTGACCGATTTGATCGCGACGACTCTTAAATTAAAGGTAATTAAATTGCATATAATTCTTTCCTATATTGTTTTCCAATCGGGCCAATAGTTTAGGCGGAATCGAGCGAAACTTAAGAAAAATGTAGTGTTTCGGGACCGAAATTGAAATCGAAAATTTACTACATTGCCTGGAAGACATAGAAATTATCATGTGACATCCATTTTCTTATTTTTTATGTAGAGTGCGCACCTTTGCGAAGAAAACAAACCAAACTTGAGCAAAATCCATGCACAAATAAGGAAGTTACGGGCGATAGAATGGGAGTGCCTATTTTCAACTGTTTCCCTATTTTTTCCTGTTTCTTGGCGAATTACGTATTTGTCTTCAATGAAAACAAATTCAATATCGGCCCCAAAACATTACATGTTTCTTAAGTTTCACTCAATTCCGCGTAAACTAATTAATTACCCTTAATTTAATCAAATTGGTCAACTCTAACTCGAGATATGGCCAAAAACGTCGGGTCGTCTTCTTAAAAAATTACCAAAATATTCATCGGGCGATATCTCAAAAACGTATCCTTAGGATTTCCTCTCATGTCGATTTTTGAGTTCCGGAGACCACCTTACATAAGAATTTCATAGCGGAGTCTCCGTCACCAAATGACTGTAAGCTAGTGTAATCAAGCAAAAAATTCTATCTTCAAACCTACATTCGTATCTTCATGGATATCATAACTATTACATTCCCCAACACCCCATCTTACTTCATCCCCCATTCCAAATTGCATTCACCCGAAAATCGATAATAATATGACAGAAACTGATATTTCCATAAATAGTACATAAAACACTTCGCCCACAATCAAGTCCCTGCAATTACATTGTTAAAAACTTTCCTCTTTACTTTACTTAGGCGTGATTCCACCCCCAAAACAGAAACAATAAAATTCATAACCAATAGGGCCCCCAATCCTGGCCTCCTATATCTTCGCAAACAGATTTACTGTTAAACGGTGTATAAAGCATTTTACAATTTCATTCGACTTGGGAAACTGTATCGGGGGATCGAGTCCGAAGCCTGTCCAAATAAAGTGCACCGCGCGCGCGAGCCTTCATCGGCGACGTGTTTATGGCGCCATAAAAAAATAAAAATAGAAAATATTTTTACGGCGCCGATCATTAAAGTCGACTCGACGGAAGAAACGAAGATGTTCGTCGATTAATGTCCGCCGGCTCGCCCAAACTATGATTCTCGAACGCGCAAAAAGTAAAAAAAAAGTAGCAAGAGAAGAAAAGAAGGAGAGGGGGGAAAGAGATGACAAAAGAAACGCCAAATGACGCTATCGTGTTTTATCTTTTACGCCTTCTTGACATGCCTTTCCACCGCCGAGCAATATTATTTTTAATATTAACGTTCCGTTTGCAATAAAGGTGCCGAGTCATCGCGACGAGCATGCAAATATCGCCGCGTAATTGTACTCTCAACGATTACGCGTAATCCACTTAAAGAAACCATTGACGCAAGTGCCGTGCCCTCGAAGACACTTCTATTTGAAGATACTACCATCGTAGGTGCGCCTATATATTTTGTTTCCCTCTTTTTAAATTCTCAAGGTGGACCTTTAACTTTAGCAAAGTTCGTAAACGACAACTGTATGGTAAATCAACCATTGTTTACTGTTCATCAGACTTGGGTGCCATTTTTATAGGCGCCAATAAATTCCAAATTTCTGCCGATTTGAACCCTTTCCTGCTTTCGAAACACTCCGTTTTCGCTTCATAAAGAATATGGACAGTTTGGCGAAGAAGTTCAAGATTCCTGTGCCCCGAAACAGCAAGCCTTCATTTTAAAGTTAAGCTCACTTTGAAGTCGAGTTATGCAAGAATTAAATAGGTAGTATGTTATTTTTTTGCCATTGCACAATATATTTTCCTTTCCATTGGTAATATTTTTCTATTAAATTGATATTGGTACATGAACGTTCAAACTGTATTTATTAGGTCTGTAAATTTTTTGTGAGAACACATCGTGTGGGTACTAATTGTAAGATAACAGGCAAAATCTCATTTGATAAATTTTGAGGAGAAATGGGATTAAATGGATTAAATATCTCATTGTAAGTTTATTTGAGCTTATCTTCATAAACGGTAGGTATATATATTTTTTCACACATTTGTTTCATTATGGTTTAGGAAACTTTTTCAGTTTAATAACGTTCTTGACAGAAAATTGTTCTTTAATTCGCATATGTTGTTCATTCGAGATTATTTTATTCCTATTATGTAATACGAAAAGTTTCAATATTACCATAAATACTTTGATAGGTGTGATTTTAATTATTTACGTTTAAATATCATCGAGCAAGTGTGAAAAAAATCAGTTGAAGGATTCTTTAAATAGTCTTATTAAGCACAGAATGTTCTTTCCACAACTTCTATACATTTAAAACACTCTGTAGAGCATTGAAAATAGGAAGTAGGTAGCTACTTTTTACAGTTTCGTAGAACTTTCGAGTGCACTTTTTAGTGCATTGGAAATGCGTTGAGTGTGGGGAAGAAGGATAAGAAGGAAGGGAAGGAATAGTGTAGAAACCCAGGATGGTAAAAAAATTCCTAAAAGTTGGAACGGGACTAAGGATTAAGTTAGAGAGTTTTCCGTTTTCTAGACGTAGCGGACTTTGTATTATATCGGTGTTTACCAGCCATTACGGTCGTAGCCTCGTACCATTTGGATTCCCTCAGATCCCAAAATTTAAAAGGCACGGAAACCTCAATCGAGACCCAGAAACATTTATGCGACCCAACAATTCCGGGCAGCTCAACTAGGGGTACTTTCGCTACTTCGTTTTTGAAATGGTAACAAAACCAGTTAATTCTTTAAAAAGATAAAATTTGGTCTAGATTAAGTATTGAAAAATGACTAAATAAATCAGGTGCATTTGCAGGTATTTATTATGATACCAAAATAACTCAAAATACCTCGAACTAATATAATAGGAAATATACTAATATATAAATCCATAATTAAATTCCTTGAAATAGTGAAAAATGATGAAGAATGCGAATGTTTCAGTAAATCCTTGCAACATATGTATGTATGTAAATTTATGGAGTGAAAAAGAGAATACGAAATTTAAGATACGCAATAAAATAAATTAATGAAGTCAAAAAGAGAATACGAAATATAAGATGCAGAAATAAAATAAATTACTGAAGTCAAAAAGAGAAGGCGAAATATAAGATACAAAATAAAATAAATTAATAAGAAACTAAGGGGAATGGAAAAATGTGTTCAAGCGACGAAGTAAGCTGAGATACACTATAGCGCGTAGCGAGTAGGTACGGAAACGGAGTCCACGACGGATACTGCTGCGCTCGTTGGAAAAGGTCCGTCCCTTACAGGTCTTTATGATTGTTCTATTGGGGGCAATTCCACTACAGTTAGGTCGGAAATTTTTAAAGAGGTAACTACAATGTAGAGCAATCATCGGGCCTCAGGCAACTGACGGACAGTAGAAAACAAAAGGCGGTATGGGCAATACTGTCCCGCCCTGTTCCGCAGCCGTCCCGTTTTTAATTGAAACGGTAACGTTTTAGGGTCACCCCTCGCCCCCATTTGCGAAAGGTCATTAAATTTCCTGGATTCGTTTGTCCTGTTCTTGGAAATAAGAAATCCCCGTCTTTCGCGGCAACGGGCAGTATAGACGCGTATTATAACTTACAACCTTCACCCGGTTGAGGAAAAATTAGTCGGATTAATATTTCAAGCCGATGCTATCCAAGCTTATTTCTTTCACATGGTAGAATCCAATATTAAATTTAACGATAATAAATTTAAAATATTCCGTTCTCCCTTAGCAGGTACTTACTAAAATTAAATGTTAATTGGACAAAATTTATGCAAGTTGATATACCTAAATAAAACAAGGTGGCTGATTTTTCTGTTTTTTTTTTTTCTAAATTAAAAGACAAACGAAGGAAATGTAATCGTGTGTCGAATTACATAGAATTTGAAATACTACTCAGTTTTTCATTGTTAGTATAATTTGTAGAATTTTTATGAATATGCGTTCGAGTGGTTAAGAACGAGATTTGTTCCCGTATTAAGGTATCTCCTCGGAAGCTTGACGTTGTCACCATGGCATCTGGAAAGTCGTAAACTAACCGAGTAATCACAGCGTTTACCGCAACTGCTGTGGACCCAAGTACCGAGCAGCAGGGTTTCTGGAAACTGTGGGTCTGCTTGTAAGAAGCGTCGTGATGACACCTTGACAAAGTGCGTAACTCATGGGCCATTGAAGGCTGCAGCAAACGGCTTTTGTTGTGTTATTATGCCATCGATCATCCGGCATCGCGTGGCGTTACGTAAATCACACCGATAATAAAGGGAGTCAATCGCTGCTAGACACTTTCCGGCCACGGGGAACAATAAATTCGGCTACTCCAGTCTTTTCTTTCGCAAATACTGAAGACTAGGGATATTAAATCTCACGAAGATTATTCCCTTCATTTGTAGGTACACTACAGTTCTTAAAAAACTGAAATCAATTAACAAGGGAAGATCCCCAACCCGGAAATTCAAAAAATTATGAAACTTTGAGGATATGTAGATATGAATTATGCAAATTTTTTTGGCTGCCTGAATTCACTCTATTGGGATGAAATTGACCCCTGAAAATCCGACTACTTTCTGATTTTGTGTTATAACTCGCGAAATGTAAGATATAGAAAAAAAGTTTCCAGACAAAAGTTAGTTCTTTTAATTAGGACTATCATTTGGGAGAAGTGATACGCCAGTTATGACAGAAAATTGGAAAATGACCGGATTTTCAGGGGTCAATTTCACCCCCTTAGAGTGAATTTGGGCGGCAAAAAAAATTGCATAATACATAGGGGAGAGTGGGGTAATTACGAACGCGGGGTAATCGGCGCTTTAATAAATAAAAACTGATGTTCCCTTTCCACTGGCTAATAGTTTAAGTCGTATCCCACGCCGGGCACAAAGTAGTAAAAACAGAATGCTCATGCTATTCAAGATAAACACAATTTATTATTTTCATCATGTTTCAAGTAATATTTTATCCATTTTCAATTGCATGTAATTACTGTTGAATTAATGATACATTTGGGGTTTTCTTAAGTTGAAATAAAGCACTTCTTTACCAACATTTTGTGACCAAGGCGTGGCTTGAATCATGATTCTAACCCCTGAAATAAATTGCTTTTTATTTTTTGATGTCGTGCGATAATGACGAACAAATCTTTAAGCGTTTCGTTTTTTAAAGTTTCGTAATTTTCTGAATTTCCGGGTTGGGAATCTCCCCTTGTAAGATCGACGTTGGAGATTTAATACAAAAAATTATTAACCCTTCTCATTTCAACTTCTTCGTTCCCCAATCAACCAAAGAACTCCGAAATAGGAAAATAAACTTAGCAATATGTACCTACTGATTTCAAAATCAAAAATTCATTTAATTCAACGAATCACGGTTTCTTCCACTTATACACGGTTTAATAATCCTTGGAGTGCAAAGTGTTAATCAATCTCGATTTTCCCTGTGAATGTGTTACCTAATATACACGCATATCTAACTCCTCATTCATTGCTTCCTATGTAGTACACTAATCTAAGTGTTTTGGCAACGCACGATTGCCACATTAATTGAGAGCAAAAACGGACTAACCCACGTTGAAAAAAAAAAATAATTTTCCCTATTTTATATGATTATATAGTACAGCCTATTGGAATACGTTATTGCTACTAATTCAGTTTCGCAAAAAATGTGGGTTAGTCCGTCTTCGTTCCCAATGCCTCAATTGTACATCATCCGTAGTCGCGGGCGAATACAGAAAATGAGGGCAAGAATGGGGTAGGATTGTAGGGGTTCGGAGGGGTGTGAAGGGGAACCGGAAAGGCCAAAAGGAGAGAACAAAACGAGGGAGGATATAGGCGTCCGTAGGCGGAGCGTTTCCACAAGGCGACCGAAAGGGGCTTAAGGGACCACAAATGCTGGCTGCAATCGAGTCAATATTGTGACACACGTCGCCGTCGGTGGGCTCGAGGACAGCTGCCATTATACCTACAGATTATCTTTGCCTTCTACCTACATAATCGACCTTGCGACAAACCGCTTCATCGCCCGGCCTGATTTGACGGATATGTATTGACATTATCGAATCACGCCCCGCACGCTCGCAACCTGATTACCGATTCCCCGCACTCGGACGGGGTCCGATGCAAGCTTTAAGAATAATTTACCGACCGCCATTGTTTCCACTGGATTATGCATCGAGCCCGGACTTAGGGACCTCTCCAACCCTTGTAATTTTAACGAGATCACGTCGCCTACGACAACATTATAATTCTCACGATTAGATACAGTTTAGCAGCTTATCGCCTGGCATGCTACGCCCGATGGTCCCTCGCTGCAGGCACTTTCTTGTTATTGGGACGGGGTATTTAAAACTGATTAATAGCTGCCGTAATGGTTACCGATTTTATTGAATGATGGAAAGGATTAGAATTAGAGAAATGGAATTAATATTGTTATAAGTGTTTTGAAAGGTAAGGTGGAATATTCTCTGGAGTAGATCGAAGTTTGTGCGACAGGTATATCGTTAACAGGGCTGAATTAAGACCTTTAGAGGCCGTTAGAATTTAAGGGGGAACCTGGACGCTGGAAACATTGTGATTTTTAAGAATTATTTTCTCAATAAATATCAAGCGAGTCTTTCCAAAACTTTAAATGTGTTTTACTGTATATTCAGACAACAAGAAAATTGTTTTTTATTCAAGAATAATAAATTTAATATTGTTTTATTGGTATATCTTTGTAGTGTCTCGCCGCCGGAGTCCTCAAATTGTGTACATCATAGTAGCTCCAATAAAAAAGCCGAAGTTTTTCTCTATTGACATGAATTTATATCGCCGATGAATTACAAAAATAAGAGAAAAGTCTAAAATTGACAACGTTACGATTTTGGCGGAAAAATTTCGACGTTCTTATGCAAAAAAAATGGTTTAATTTAATTTCTGCATAAATGTTTTTCATTCGTCGACGATAGTTGGTCAGTATGTAACTAGAAAGCCCCGGGTGAAGTCAATCGGTCAAATCAATTTTTCTCTATCATGTACACAAGTTTAAAAAACGTGGTTTCGAGAAAAACGCGTTTAAAGTTTCCGACCGTATCTGTGTGACATGCATCTGTTACGTCGGCTGTATCTATGAAGCTAGTTTAAATTTCTGTCTGTAACTATTACTATCGATTAAAAAAAAAATAAAAAAAATCGATTTTTTCAGCGTCCTAAATCAGGTTCACCCCTTAAAAGATTTTGAGTCCCCTTATACAGAGTGATATCACTTCAACGCAATGTAGGTACGATCTTTTAACCATATCCGATAATTTGACTAAAAAGTGTTTGCAACAAAAGTTCAATTTTAAAATTCAGATAATTTCCATGGTCCCCTCTTGTCTTCCGATGCCCTAAGCACGTGCTTATTTTGCTTGTTGATTAATTCAGCACTGATCGTTAAGACTGATTATTATCTAAAAGTGATTACTATCTGGTAGCTTTATTAATCTACGAGATTACTGTAGTTTTGGGACACGATGATATGGATCAGGTGCCTAAAGCGAATGTAAATCTAGAACCCGTGAATAATGGTACCTATCAATGGCAAACTGATGTGTTGATTAATTTCTAATTTCACGAGAGACGTGCATACTTAGTAGGAGCACGGGGAGTGCGCGTTTCGAGTAGCTCGAAAGAAATATGGAATGTTGATAAGCAAGGGATATATCTCCGGTTATTGCTTCATACTGAAATAGTTCTGTGTGTTGTCCGCGGTCGGGTGCAATCACTACGCGCAAATGTTTAATTCTCATTTACACTTACGCAAACGTAATAAAAGATGATGATCGATCTTAATCATACCCGCTGGCAAACTCCCGAGTTTTTGGCCTTAAATCATTTCCGCGGTAAGAGGTAATTTATGAACTGCCGGTACAGTTTATAATTGTTATACATTCTTAATTATGTATGATTTTGTTACGACCGCGCAGTAAAATATCACGTCAATCTGTTGTTGCGGGTGCAACGAACCCGATGCGCTCGCCTGCATGCCCGCAACAACGTGCTCGACGAATTTCCGTAGCTGTTTGTTGCGGTTCATCGGGGGAGATAACGAACGATTAATCCGGTAATAATGCATCGGTCGACAATAATTGAGTCGCTACTTTCTCACGAATGCGGGGGATTTAAATTGGTTGCTCAAGATAGTCTGGGAATCACCATTCATTCTTTTTGTTTAATTATTTAATGTTACATCCCTCACATTACAACTTAGATTCATACTATCGGTCCGGTCACGGTCCGGTCTCGATTAAATTCACATCCCTGAGCGTCCACACTCGCCCGTCTTGATAGTGTGAGCGCTCACGGATGTGATTTTGATCGAGACCGGACCGTGACCGGACCGATAGTGTGAATCTAGCCTTAAAGTGACTAACAAGGGAAGATTCCGAAACCGGAAATTCAAAAAGTGTTGAAACTTTGTAAATATGTAGGGAATTTCCTCCTGATTACAATGCAATTTTTGCTTGTTGCCCAAAGTCACTCTAAGGGGGTGTAATTGACCCCTGAAAATCCAGTTATTTTCTGATTTTGTGTTATAACTCGCGAACTGTAAATTTTTTTTACCGAATGATAGATCTAATTAAAAGAAGTAACATTTATCTCGAAACTTTTTTTCTATCTCTTACTATTCGTGAGTTATAACACATAATCGAAAAATAGCAGAATTTTCAGGGGTTAATTTCACCACCGTCTAGTGAATTTGGGCATCAAACATAAATTGCGTTGTAACCAGGAGGAAATTCCCTATATAGGTATCCACAAAGTTTCAGAATTTTTTTAATTTTCGGGTTCGGGATCTTCCCTTGTAAGCATAGCAATGTTCTTTGTACAATATTTGCGTATATATCAGGTGAAACATACTTGTGTGTTATATGCTGTACATTCTGTGTGTGTGTGAATGTCCATTTTTTGTGATTTTGCGATTTAGAGCATATTTTGTTGGTGGCAACTGGGATTACCGAACTCTCGAAACACAAACGGTTATAAACGTTTAAGATTTGGTATACTGTTGAGAAACAGGGAATGTCCACTCTGCACTAGAACAAAGTACGGTATGTCCCCACGCTTTGCCTAAGCACAAGCTTCTGTCGTCAAGGTAAAACAAGAAATTATTTAAGAAAAAAATTAAATCATTGAACCCCGTTTCTTTACTGACGGACTAAAGTATTAAAACTTAATTTTCTCGGTAAAACTGTTTTGTGACATTCCCTGTTTTCCCCCTTACCCTTCATATACCTATATGATGCAAGATGTTTATTTCTAATACCTACTACTGCAATGATCAATACAGTGAAGCTTTCATTCAGTATAGAATATATTAATAATCTTACATGTTTTGCTATTAGTATTATTCCTACTCCAAAACTCTAAAAATATTTTTGAAATTGTCACGTTTAACGACATAATAATGTTGCACACTTGCAGAGAAGTTTTACAAAATGTCTGAACACAATATTATTCTTACAAAATCCATACAGTGTTTGCAAATAAATAAAGAGTATTTGTAGAAAACACTGTAAATGCCAATATTAAAAAAAAAATTATCGGGAAATGTTCCACGTGCTAATGGTAATACTATGGTATAGAATTGGATTTGTGGCATACCTACAGTGTTTTCTACAAGCACTCTTCAAATATAAAAACGGAAATAAGGAAGGGTAGGTATATAACAGAATTTTGATTTTCTCTAGCGTTTCATAGATCTTTTTCTGAATGTCTCATTATTCCCGTATAAAGACTAACATGATAGTATCTACCTTCCGAAAAATCCACGCAATTGTTTTCCAAGATCGGATGAATCGATTTTCAAAACTTTCCTCCCCCAACTATAGTAAAAAGTCTACTCAATCACACAAATATTCCTATTTAAATAAATACCTACATATTTTTCAGCAAAGTCACCCGAATCTATCGAAAACATTGATTTTGATTACAAACACGATATCACCTGATCGAGTGGCAGAGAACCAAATATCCCCCTCGCCATTAAGATATACCAACTTACTACTATTTACAACAACCGCGAGTATTCTCGCGAGCGCAATGTCCCCCGAATATTCCCCACTCCTGCCACCTCCGAAGAGGGCGCGCGAGGGGGTAGCGACGAAGATATATTTTCATAACGGGAGTAAAGCGCGACAAGTGCGAAAAATGTTGTCTATTTCCCGTCGTTTACAAGGGGAGCGCTTCCGCGGGGGCGTGAGGGCCGCCTCCCGCGCGTTCGTTATCAGCCAGCGATATCTCTGGCGGCAGGGAAGCTCGTCGGACGCCATCACGCTCGACGAGCGGCAGGTCGCACTCTGATTGGCCGAGCCAGGGTTGTGGAGGGGGTGAGTCCGGGCCGTAGGCGGACGCAACGTCGAAGAGCGGTCGCACCCTTCGTAATCACAGACGAGCAAGCAGTCGTCGGTACCACATCGTGGACACCCAAGATACGCAAGTCACGCCGGCAGTTATCGTTCATCCGACAGTCAGGTTCCGTGAAACTCGCCTGGAAGGACGAGGCAGCGACGATCGTGCCGACCCGCGGATCTCCACGATCGCCGAGGACAGTGTTGGCTCCGGGTAGCTTAGAGGCGGTGTTCGTTTTTGGTGACAAGTGAAGGGAGTGTTGGTCGGGCAGAGAGGCACCCCAGGAACGGCAGGATCGCGCGAGTCCAGTTTGCCATGGGACGTTGGCCGGTCAGTTGGTAGTCGAACGCCGGCGATCGGTTCGGTCTGGTCGCAGGATCTCTTCCTCCTGGGCGGTTGTCTATGAATCCTGGTGGTCAGGGCTCACGGAGCATCGCGCGCGTTCAGGGACGTCCACGGTCCACCCAGTGCCTGCGCATCAGTCCTCGACGGAGACGCGCGACCGTGGCACGCGGTTGCGCTGGAACGTTCGGCCACATGACGGACATCAGCAGCATTGGCATGGTCTCGTACTACAACCCGCTGGCGATGTACCGGCAGCAACAGCAGGCGGCCGGCCAGCAGCCGCTGGTGCAGCAGGCCCAGCAACACGGCCAGACGCAACAGGCGCAGCAACACGCGAACGGGACGGCCGCCGATAGCGGGGGACAGTACTGGTACGGTTATCCGCACGGACATCCGCACGCGGCCCACCATCACCAGCCCGGCGGCCCGCAGCAGTATCTGGACCATGCGGAGGTCCTGGCGGGCTGGCCGCACGCACACGCACACTACACGCACCTTCAGTACCAGCATCACCAGGCCTACCAGCAACACCAGCAGCAGCAACAGCAGATGAACGGCGTGGGGGACTGGAGCGGCGACGAGGCGAACCCGGCGGTCGGCGCCGGCGAACCCAGCCCGCCGATCACCGTCAGCGGCAGCGAGATCAGCAACCCCGGCACACCGTCCACTCCACCCGCCAGCAACAACAACAACACCATCACCGCCAACAACAACACGACGCCAATGAGACCCGTGCAGGTCAGGAGCCCGTACGAATGGATGAAGAAGACGTCGTACCAGAGCCAACCGAATCCAGGTTAGTCAGACTTTCTGTTTCTCCTCTTCGCCTCTGTTATGATCCGTGGAATTTCAAATACTGGGTATTTGTCAATCGGATGGGCCGCAGGAGCGTGAAGGTTAACGTAGACGTTCGTCTCGGCAGAATGGTTGCCACAGGCGGCAGCCGTTTCTTGGACGTTGGGCTTTGGGTAAATTAATTGCTCGGAGATTCGTTTGCTAATGGAAAGATTTGAACCGGGTTGGGGTGCTTACTTTGTTTATTGGGGATAGGGGAATCTTGATTTTATAAGCTTACCTCCTGTAACTCGGTTTATTACTAAGTTTTATGAATACTGTAACGAATAGAAGGACGAGAGTTCGTTAATTTTTGGGACAGTTTAAGATTATACCTGGGAAGCCAATTAAAACTGAGGCGACTATGGTTCCTCTGGTACCGTTTAGTGCTAATTCTTCTGGTACCATTATCCTATTGCCGCTTCTGTCTTAATGAAGGCAGAACGCTTCTGTTTCAAACTCGGCTTCCTTCCATTTCTCTACAAGCATCCGCAAAGGTACAAGGTACAAGGATTTAAATGATAGTGAAATTGTTATTAAATCCCCATAGTAACTCAATATATCTTCTGATTAACCTTCTTGAACGAAAATTTCACAATGACAATGGAACTTTAAAATAGAAGTAAATTACTGAAAAATCAACATTTTCTCGAACCAAGTATATTACCCAAGGTTCGTCAAAGCTTAAACTAAACTTTCCTCGTCGAATCTCAAATTTCTGACATTCACAAGAATATTTATACCTATATCCAGCGATATCCTTCGTTTACCAAAACTACCTACCGCTGTACCATAAAATTAATCTACCTAGGCAGGCAACGAAGGACAGAGTCGTTAATCCCAAATTTAATATCCGAAAACGGTCGCTGCCCATTGTGCATAATAAACCAGTTCACGGGAATTAAGATCCCCTTTGTTCGGCAGTAGGTAACGAACGCGCGGACTAGCAATTAGTAAATTTGGGAAAACAACCGACCGGCGTACGGGCAAACAGAGATCCGCGACTTTGCAAAGGCACTCGTTAAAATCTTAATGCCATTTTGGATTCGTCGAGCGTGTGTTTACGCGACGGCGCGTTGTTGCTGATGACTGCGCGATTCCCAAGCAGGAATCTCGCGCTCGGCGAGTCGAACGACGGCAGGACGAGTGATGTTGGGAACGATCGCGCAGGAAGCAGTAACGATAAATTACGTTTCATTTACGTTTTGACGCGCGACACCATCCGCTTGTCACACTTGTTTAGGCGAACCTCTAATTGCCCGCATTAAATTAATCGACGACACGCGTGATGGATGAGAAGAATTAAAACGTTCTCTCGCTAATACCGATAAGGTGTCGATTATCCTACGAAATGTTGAAATGCGTTGTTCCTCCCGCCATTCATGAGGCAGCCAACAAAGGAACGATTCAAATATTCCTGAACATTCACGTTGAAAGTTTCAACGAATGGTTTCGAGGCTCGTACGAAATTTCGGTGTACCAGCGCCTCGTTTCTGTATACCAACATACTATATTTACGACGTATGATTTATCCTTGTGGCGTAATGGCTATACTATTTCGAGAAACAGACACTACGGAACGTGGAGAATAATTTTATTATATTTCATTACGAGAAATTTCATCGAAATCTGAATTTAACATCATTTTCTTTTCTTCGTTACGAAGGGTATTTGAAATTTTAATTTCTATTTAATCGCCGAGGTTTTAGGAAGTTAGTCATTTCGTCTGACAGATAATGGTGGGCAGAAATGAAATTTTCTTTGATGTGATCGATTATTCTAAGAATATATTGTATTCTGTGATTCCGTGAGAAATTAATTCGCGTTACATCATTGGATTCTTTAACATAACTATATAATGTTCCTATTATACGTCATGGATTAGTAGACAAAGACATCTATCTAGTGAGAACTGTTTTGTTCATTTGCTTCTAAAGGTATGTTTTCCTATCCGATAAATAAGTCGGGAAAAAGGAATAACATTTTTTTATATTGCGCTACCTTAACACCAGAATTAACTTGGACTCATTGATCAGCTCCATAGGTTCTTATTCCCCTCTATGTATTTCGTGTCACAAAAATTAGAGAATTTTCCAAGATTCATACTGAGAAACGGGGCTTACGGTGAACTATTACTTCCACGAGAAATAGACACAGTTAAAAAATTAGAAAACTCCATCAAAGAATTTAAACGACACCTATGTTGTCTACTAACCGAGGATAACGTTCTACTTGAATATTTATACAGTGAGGGAAAAAAGTATTGGCACACTAGCTTTGTTTTTAAATATCTCGACATATTTCGATTGATGTCTTCTAACATATAGAAGTAATGTATTTTTCAGGGCTCTGAATAGTAATTTAAACAAGTAACAAAAGAAAAACGAGAATTCTACACCTACTAAAAAAATATATTGACACACTTATAACATAATTATTAAATACACAGTTTTTTAAATTGTCAAACACGTAACAACTGTTTAATATTTTGTGTTTACGTTTGCAATCGATTTGGCACTCGATTTTACAAGTTTTTTGGTACTTTCTAGAGGAACTTTTGACTTCTCTTCCAACAGTGCCATTTTTAAATCACTTCTATTGCTTATTTTTCTTCTTCGAATTTATTGGATTAATATATACCAAAGCTTTTCTATGCGATTAAAAATTCCTTCAAACCGAATTCTACCTATTTTTATTCACCGTGTAGCTTCAGAGTAACATATTCCTACACCTAATTCACATCAAAGCGTTATCAAGGGCAAGGAAGGTTCGGGAGCGAGGAATCGGGGCGCGTGTAAATTTGCACGGAAAGTAGAGCCGCGGTGAATAATCAACTCGGTTCTGAGCGTAGCTTAATTCGATGAAAAATATCGTAGAGGAAAAGCGTTTTTAAGAAACATCCCGCGGAGGACATGGCGCGCAGCGTGCTCGGCTATAAACACGTCTCCGCGGTCTAGATACGGTGAACAATGTAAACACGGTAACAGACGAGCAAACATCTAATTGCTCTCAAATATTTGTGAGATAATCTCCGTCCTCTTGCTGTCGTCTCGATTTTCAACCGGACCAACCGCGTCGGGAGCGCTGCTCGCTCGAGCCGCGGCTCCAAATCCACCCGACCGAGAAATTCCATTTCCAGTAGGAAATCTGCTCAGTTCCACATGAAACAGCGATCCCGATTATGTTAATGGCCGTCGTACAAATTGGCGATTAGAAGCTTCTTGACTTACCGCGGACGCTGGTTGCTTCGGTAAACCGTCCCCTCGTATGCTAATTCGTCGTGAACACAGCTCACCGTTTGAGTTTCGCATTAGTATTCATACGTCGGGAAGGATTTATGGCTGAGGAAATTCTGACGTAACTTTTCATTCCTCGGGGGACTTTATTTGCTCCCTACAAGAAACAACAATGTACGGAAAATGTAATGTCAGGGATTGTTGTCACCGTGTTGGAAATTGTCGAATGGGGAACTACTGTTTGCATTTTCTGGAGCGTTAATTTAGGTGGGAAATGCTTGGGTGGGATTGATACGGTGGATTTTGTTAAACGGTCCATGATTCGTTAAGAGTTTTGCAGTGCTATGAGATTGCGCTAACTTCTTAAATATCAGAACTGGAAAATAGGCTGCGGTGTTCAAAGTTTTCGATAGATTCCTTTGATGTAAATAGTATACATGTAGCGCTAAAATTCTTGTTACAAATATGAGTATAATAATCGAGATATTATGTAAAGTACCATATATACATAGGGGCTATTTGAAAAAAAATGGCAGTTTCAGAAAGGGGAATTCTTGTAAAAAAAAACAGAAGTCAAATTATAGAAAGAAATTTTAGAGTTTGAACTAGAGTTTTAAGGGGGGATTGCGCCTTGTTGCAATAGGTAATTCTTTGTGAATTTTTTGTACAAAAACGGTTGGACAAATTAATTTGAGGCTTGGCAGGCTGTTTTATTGTATCTTGAACTATTGTTCTGAATTTTTGTGTGACAGTGAAAAAAAAACATGGCAGATACAAAAAGAGCGTTGAAAAATAATCAGGTGGTCCTGGCGTTGACGAAAAGTACCTACTGTAATGGTTATCCGAAATACAAAAGGGAAAACAGATTCATAACCTATATGAATGTGGCTATTGCTGGAAGTAGATTTATTGCCGTATCTGTTACCGTTCCTTTTTTATTTAAAGAAGTTTTCCCGATTTTCAGGCAAAACCTTTCTCAGACTCAAATCGGGGCTTCATCTTCTTCAAAAGACTGCTATTTTAACATTTTTTTATTTTTCTTAATGCATCTACTACCACCGATAGCCACATTCATATAGATTAAGAATCTCTTTTCCTTTTTATGTTTCGGATAACCCTCACAGTACTTTTCGTCACCGCCAGCACCACCCGATTATTTTTCAACACCATATATCTGCCGTGTTTTTTTTTCACTGCCACACCAAAATTCAGAACAATAGTTCAAGATACAGTAAAACAACATGTGAAACCTCAAATTAATTTGTCAAACTGTTTTTATACAAAAAATTCACAAAGAATTTCCTATTTTTCGGCTCAACAAAGCGCAATCCTCCCTTAAAAAGAATCTGTGTAAAAATAAAATATCTCATAATGTTGGTCCCAGGAAGCAAGTAAAACGTGAGATGCAGAACGTTCGATTCAGCAGTCATTTTTCTACTGTTGCAGCGTGCAACATAGCTGCAAACTGCAACGCAAGTGCGGGTTCAACGATTCACGAGCTCTGCACCCTTGACGCCCTTGGTACGATAACAATTACTGTCATTCGATTATTGTGATTCCCTTGTTTTAATAATCGTGGTACGTAGGCATAGGTGGCCTTGAACAGCTAGGTAGCTTGCATGCGTCGTTGTTCATTATCGTTCGAGCATGCGAATATTCTATTGACATTCGACCATCAGTTAATCGCTTCGCATTAATGCTGGGCATGTCTGTTTTCGTCGAATGGCAATTACGTTCCCACAGAATTTCACCTGACAACTGGAATATTAATGATGTTGGTATTGCATGAAAGGTGCAATTCCATTGGACGATGTGCATAAATAAGTGTGTTGCTTAATTGTCCTATAAATTTTAGATATGTACTTAAATGTGTTCTGTTACCAAGCATGTCATATCACACAAAATCAATCGGAGGTAGGTACATATTGCATCAGAATTTACAAAATACTCATTTTGACCTCTCCTCCCCTTCGATTTTTAATGCAGTATCCAAAGGGCCCCCTCAGTACTCCAAATTTGTGTCTGTTACATATTGCCTCAAAATTGACAAAATACTCGTTTTGATATTACACTACTTCGCCCCTCCCTTTCCATTCTTAAATTTTTTAGGCCCTCCTCAGTAGTCCACATTTTTGTAACTTAAATCAGATACCCAGTAGGGTGTGTCAATTTTTTCAATGTTTTAATTTTAAAAACGACTAGTGGAAAAACAGTACAATTTTAGGTTTAAAATTAACAACTACCTTTAAATGTTGTGTAATATATCATTTACCTAGTTGGAATTTCATTTGAAATTATAGAAAAATACGAATGTTACTAAAATTATTAACAAAAAAATTTAATAAATGAGCTTATGAACCGCAACAGAAGCAAACAAGATATCGCTTCTTTGGTGGACTTTGTTAAATAGCATTAAATTTACTACATAGATGACACATGGCTAGATCTGTTGCTAAAGTTACATATTTTTTTATTTTGTAATAAATACACATTTCCATACATTTTCATGTGCATGTAATAAATACTAATTTCCACATATTTTTATTTACATTTTCATGCTTTTATGTAAGCAAGACTCACTTTAAGCAGTATATGAATATGTAATTTGTAGTTAAATCTTACTTAATTTTCACTTTTTTCAGTTGTGATTTGAAGTAGCTAAACCACACCCAACTCAATTTCTGAAGATAGTTTCACATTCAGGATTAAAAGCAGCATTACTTTGTCACTACCTAGTCATTTTAAAATTTTAAATTTACCCACAATATCGACACACCCTAATATCCAGCCTATATAACGAAAACTTTTCTCCCATTTAATTTACTCAACACGCCCTTTCTGTTTTAATATAGTCACCTAAATTAATTCGTGTCATCAACTGACATTTTCGCAATCGTATCTCCTAGTTTTAAATCATCAGATACGATTCTTACATAGGAACACGACAAACGTCCCTCACTTCTACGCAGGCAACCATTCCAGGCAACGTGGAATCGTTACCGAGCGGCATGTCCTCACCCTTTCCCTCCGTGTTGTTCAGTTTCACCCCGTCTTTCTCTTTCGTCCACCATTTCACAACTGCGCGACCCTCCAATACCTTGTAGCGGCTATTATCTGCATTTTATGGTTATATTGCAGGCAGCCGCTGCCTTGTATAACGACCGCTCTCGCGTGATTCGGAACGCGCGTATTACAGTTTTCGCGCGTTCGCGCGCCCCTGTCGGTGTGCGCAATTTTTGCTCGTCACGATTAGTCGGCGCTCCTTGGAATGACCGCGTTCGCTCGACTCTCCGTAATGGCGGCACGCGATTCCTCCAGGCTTTACAGCCGACGCCATTTTGGTTGCGCCGCGAGAAGGCGATCGCGATCCACACGGAAACGGCTCCGCGGCGACCCTCCTCGCTCTCTAAAATGCTCCACTTCCACTCAACCTCGTTCCACCTCCTCAATGAATCTTAAAAATAATTCTTATCGCGCATTAAGGATGTATCGGACCTATTTTGAAAATAGTACCAAGTCCAGTGGCGGATTTAACAGCGGCTGATGAGCAGATGCTCCCTGGGCCCTTGTCCAGAAGGCCCCAAAAATTATGATTAGGTATAGGTATCCAAACACTGTAATTATTTTCGTACTACTACACTTGGCTTGTTTTTAGAAAACTGCTTCTTCACTTTCCCGAATAATGGGCCCCTGCCCAGAAGGCCACCCTAGGGCCCTATATTCCCCAAAAAAATATGATTTTAACCAAACACTATATTTCTTACTGTAGTATTACACTTAGCCCGTTTTTAGTAAACTACTTTTTCCTTTTTCCGAAAAAAATGGGCTTTTCAGAACGTTTGCCACCTGGGCCTTTTTTCTTAAATCCGCCACTGACCAAGTCCATGAAAATGTGTGAAATTGTTCTTTTTAATATTCTTGACGTGCTCCAAATTTTTTTAACGAATTCACTAAACGGTTACTAAGTTATAACGATTTTAATTCTCACTGATTTTACACGTAGTCTTATAGAAAGTGACGATCTTGACAGATAAAACAGCTGAAAAAATGTTGAAGAAATGGTACCAATGTTTTCAATTTTTTTGTACATGTAGTATATGGATAGATGAAAATATCTGCCGAGTTTCAATTGTTTTCACTACACCGCGTTAAAGAAATAAATTAGAACTTGAGAAAATTGTGAATTCAGGGCATTTTCACTGCCAAAAGTTTAGCAAATAATGCTTGAAAAAGCATTTGTAAAGTGAGAAATACATTTCTCGAAGTAAAAATAAGACTCCAATTGTCGTTCGAGTTCCTTACATCTAGATTTACTATGCGTAAGACGTAGATATTCAAGTATTTCAAATTTCATATACTTTTATCTAATATTGTACGTCCAATACATCCTTAAGGCGGTTAAGGAGATCGGTGCAAAAGTTTGTTTGCTTATTGAACCAAAGTCTTTGTTAAAAGTAAAAATATATTACCTACATCTTTTTTAAATCAAAGTATTTTCTTTGGCTGTCTATCTATGACCTTTTGTCAATTTTCTAGGTGTACTGAAAAAAGGAATTTCCATAATGCTGAGAATCCACCTGAAAGCTAAGCTATGCTAAGCTTTAAAGAATTAGCTTCAATACATCCTTATAGCAGCGTTTCTACTAAAAAGCTAAGCTGCGCTATGTTTCTTACGCAAGGTAAGGGTAAGTTTACGTGGGGGCTGCGATAAACGATCAGAGTGGCGATGAGAGCGAAGCACAGAAACACATTCTATAGTTTCATAATGGAAGTGTTTACATTGACGCAGCGAGCAGAGTTACTCAGAGATGACCAACGATACAAGCGTCCGATCGACGATAATTTCTATGGCAGCTCCAACGTAAACTTACCCTAAGTTAGCTCGACGTAGCTATGTTCCCGGAAAATTACTCGCGGAGGAATCCCACCTACGTTGAGCTAACTTCACTTCAGAAAAGAACATACCTACCTAGCACAGCATTTGATGGAAACGCTTCCATAAAGTCGGGAATCCACCTGGAAGCTACGCTAAGCTATGCTATGCTATATTTTAGCTTAGCTTTTAGTGGAAACGGTTCCATAAGAATGTATTGAAGCTAATTTTTTTAAAACCTAGCATGGCATAGCATAGCATCGTATAGCATAGCTTAACTTCTAGGTGGATTCCCGGCTTAAGGATGTGCTGAAGCTAATTTTTTAAAACTTAGCATAGCATAGCTTAGTTCAGCTCCCAGGTGGATCTCCGGCTTTATAGCATCCCCAAACATATCATAGCTTAGTTTTTAGGTGGATTCCCAGCTTAACGATCAATATTTTCCTCGCGATCCAATCACAACCGACACTATATTATAAGTACAGCTATCGCAATCTCACTAGAAGGATTCAAACCTGAAAATATCCCACTCCAACCGCCACACGTCGCGGTGCCTTCGCAGTCTACGCAAATTACTTCCCAAAACAGAAGAAACTGTTCATTAACCCACCTACATCACGGATAAATCGATATTTCCTTCCCGAATCTATCGCTAAGAGCCACCTAAATAAATGTCCACCGAGAAAGTTCTCTGGCGGTAAATGTGGACCGTGAACGTGAAGGGAATCGGGTTCATTCATCGGCGCGACAATTAAATAGTAAAACTACTCGGGCCGCTTGTTTTGCCAACAATAAAGGATAATTAAATTGGTCGTCTGCCGAGAGTTCACGGGGGGCGTTTCGTCGTAGGTAGCTTGTCCCGGAGCCGCGGGCCTGCTCCCTGGATTTTTCCAGGGAAAATGCCGGTCTCCTCGAGCCGGGACCGGAGGCCTATGTCGTTGCGCGGGTAGACGCTGCTCGGACCCTTCTGCCCCATTCTTCGCTCGGTTTTGCCCGCAACTCGAGGACCCACTATTGAGTCGCTGTCGCACGGCAATATAATAATAAGGCGAAGGGCAGATCGGGGACTACTCGAGGTACCTAGCCGGAGTGTATGTATACGAAGTGGAAGCCACGATTCCCGATTCGAAGGAAACCCGCCGGTATACCTCGATCGGCTAGGTATGCATTCGAGGCATTGTCTCCAGCCAGGCGTCGAATAAACCGTTCCTGTAAGCTACCCAATAAAAGCCCGGCCCGACCTGTTCTACCACTTCCATCGCGTCAGCGATTACTGTAAACACGGTTGTAAAGAGCGCGTGCACCGACAAGAAGCGCTCGAGTAGGCGATTTAATTAGGTACACTGCCCAGATTAGTTGGACGCAACCTCTGGGTAATCCTCATCGATACCTATCTGGGGCGCGCCAGTGACGGAATTCGAGATAAATGCAACGATAGACGATAACGGATAGTTTCCGCGACTCAGCGATCTGTGCGGGCGTCTAGCCGAGTCTCTGTTTAGCGCGATTAAAGGTGTTCTCAGATGGGTGCTAGAAGGTACTTCTGCTTGGATCGCGGCCATTTTTCCGGGGCAAGTTGGTAGAGTTGATTTGTGTTAAATGCAAGCCGCGAGGTATGTTTTTGTTTGGCATCTCCGGTCTTTGCAGTTCCAGGGGTGGGTTTTTAATGTTCGCGCAAGGTTCTTGTCACGTTTATTGCCCTGTTTTTACTGCTACGTACGCTACATTTGGTTAATTTGTGGACAGGAGTTATTTTTGAACGCTGGAAAGAAATAGGACGAGGTTGCCGACGTTCTAGATTCTTGATAGATAACTTAATTACTGAAGTTCTCTGACAAATGAAAGATTCGAATCGTCGTTTAACAGCTCGCTGACGTGTATTTAGGTCAGAACAGTTTTAACGAAAGATTCTACTGAATATACAAGTACTATACAGGGTGTTTCGCGTAACATGACGACCTCAAATTAGTCGTAAATTATTGGCGTTAAAAAATATTTTAAACAAAAGTTGCATGGTATCAAGAGGGTGTATAATGCAATAACAGCTGTTTTTTACTAATTTACATTTTTATCAAGATATAAGGATCATCCTCAGTTTTTTAAATGGAATGCTAAATATTTCTTCCTGAATTTTGATAAAGTTTTCATGTAAGTTACATTTTTAATATGAAAACTCTGCTGAAAATAAAGAACACTCATAATTGCTTAAATATTACTCTCACCTATATGGGGGATGTAACAATGGAAGTTATTCTCTTGCACTCCAAGGATTTTTGGCGCATACCGATAGAAAATCGTAAAGGCTTTCACATAATGCTTAGTAAATCGTAATTGATTATGATCATATTACTATTTTTTATTACAAAGAATTAATTCATAATTAATAATTCATTGGGTGTCACATCAGGGGTCAAATGCAACTGTTAACTTTTATCAATAAAAGTTATTTATCGAACTTTTAACTCTTAAATCATTTTTTTTCTGTTTTAAATTAACTTTGTACATTAACACTTTAACTCTGTTGTAAGAGTTCAGTTTTAACAGTTATTAATGAAACTTCTGAAGGATCATGTACTTTTGAACAGATACCTACTCAAGGGGTGAAATATAAAAGTTAGGAATATTTTTTTAATTAGTATTATTTAAGAAAGTGGAAGCAGAATAAATATAGAAGAGAAAGCACATTGTGATTCTTATACATTATAAATTATAAGTACAAATATTTTCACCGAACAGTTTAAAGTTTCAACTTCAGATCTATCTACCCCACAATATTTTCAGGATATCTGCTTGTCTCAATTTTAACTTTTTCAAGGCAGTGTAATGTCCCTGTTTAAGTAGAACTTTCTCCTACCTTTAAGAAAATAATCGTTTCTTATTTACCCCCAAAATGTATGGAATAAAAATTAATAGACTGCATCTTATAAGACTTTTCTGGGAACAGAAAAGACAATAGTCATAAAATTACACTTATTTCATAATTAATTTAAAATTTTAACAGTTTCATTCGACGCCTGGTTAGGAACGCTATTTCTCGCAGCATGAAAGCTTAAACCAGCTTCGTCTTCACTAAGCTTAGGCAAAAATATCACTTACTAATCACAAAAGTGTCTCGTCTAAAAAGGTCCCTATCACCACAATCAATGAACGTGTTGAACATACCTCTTTGATCTTTAGGCGAGGTGCACATAGAAATGGAAAAATCGATATGGCAATGTATGCAATTAATCAGCATGATCATTAATTTTTATATATTAACTTGTCAGCGACATCACCACTGCAACACCACTTAGCTATGCGCATCCTCAGATTACTCCCCTACTAGAGTCAGGGAAGAAATCACGCCGGTAGCGAGGTCGGTCCACGAGATTCCTACTCACGAGAATGCGCAAAGGATACTTGATATACAATATACAAATGTTGCGCGGCACAATAGAGGCAATTGTGATGCCACTGACGAATGGCACCCGCGCGGGTTCAGAAGCATCGGTTAGAGGAGTCGAAATCGTCGGTGTGGGGTGGACTGGTTAAGGGGGCGGCAGAGGGGTGAGCCGAGGGCGTCGCACACCCGCAGAAAACCGGGGCACGCGCTTTTACCATTTCGCCACGCGAAATGGAAGAGCAAACGCTATAATGGGGTGGCAACGAGCCCCAGGAGCCCTGTTTCTTTGCTCCCTCGGTCGCTCCTCTTCTTGTCTCTCTTCTCCCACCTCGCACGCAAAACGTTCGTCCCCCTTTGCTCCCTCGAACATGTAGATACCCCGAGAGAAATAGCCGAATGGAACGAGGAAATCGTGTCGCGGAACGCGCAGAGAACGACCCGCTTCGGTGGCTATGGAAGACAGCGGGCAGTACCAATTTGCGGTAACTACTCATCTAGAAGGGAACACGTAATCAATACCCCGACTGATTCCGACTCACGGTGAATCTTAGTCGACGGAAACGTGACAAATAGTCAACTGAACTGTGGCGACGAGATCTTATGATGTAGGAACTCACTCGATGCCTTGTAGAAGCTTTTTGCTTGTAATCCCTGTACAAATACCTCAAACTGTCCGCGTGACATCCAAATTTTTCCACTTGGCGTAGTTTATATCCTTTTTTTTGCTATGTGGTAGAGAAGATTGAACAAAGAAAGATGCACTCATAGATGGTGGTGGACTGGGTCTGAAGATATTGGTTGCCAGGAGACAAAGGGCGCCCACCGAAAACTATAAGCCTATCATTTAATTTTGATAAGAAATAAAATTTTCAAAAAATGCATACATGGCAACGAAGTAAATTAAAAATTTTGTGAAATAAATGTATCCTCGAAAAATGATTTTATTACATTTCTTTTATTAAAATAGTAATACAACGTAAACTTCCATTATATTTTCAAGCTACTAAAAGGTCATTAACAGTTTTAAGACGTCACCCTGGCCAGTCCGTCATTGCCTATAGATTGCAAGTTTGATAATTACTTGGTCTGTTTCTCGCAAGGATTAGCTGGCAATAACAAATGCGCACGCGAGCATGCTGCATGTCAAACATCTTCGCACAAAGTAGAACACAATGCGTGGGACAAGCCTATCTTGACTGACCTGGCGTAACAATTACTCTATTCAGAGTACTAGTAGATCGAGTGTTGACAAGGAACCGGCCGGATAATCGTAGGTGCGAGTTCCGATATCAGGGAGATGAAAAAGGCCGACGGTAATCCTTGCCGACTCACACAGCCGCATCGTTGGTAAATCGAAAAACCGACCGTTCGCGCCCCCTTCAAACAACGCTCTCCTCTGGGATTCCGATAGACTTTTTCGGATCCGAAAGTTCAAGTGGCGGAACTTGGACGGCTAAAAATCGAGGAGGCGGAGGACACGGAGCTCCACGAATTCTTTGCTATGTCACTTGCACGCTGTCCAACGTGAAATTTATCCTTTTTCTTTTTTAATAGTTAGAAAAAGACATAATCTCTGCACAGTGCAAAATTTCTTCTTCTCTTTTTAACCGTTTGACACTGTGACACTTTTGGAACGCTTCAAAATTCACTTAACTTTAGAGAAGGTATTTACAGCATATGGTTTTGGTTTAATGTAAGAAAATCGAAATTTGGGAGCGAAAGCTTAATATTCCAGCGTTTATTGACACATTTGTTTAGAACGGTACAGTTTTCGCGGATCGCCGGCGACCCCACAGTGTCGCGCTAGAGTTCAGAATTAAAAGCGTCACTTAACCCAAACCCAGGGATTCTTGCCTCGACCAATTCGCCGAATTTGTGACGGAAACGCGAGTCACGAAAATTATCGCCGGCTTAATGGACTCTATGTGCGTAGGAAGATCATGTCGCAATTAAAGTAAATGCCGCGTAGGGTTTGGAATTTTTTGATTCGATGACAATCTTGAGAGATAAAATGTCTGTCGATAAGATTTAATAATGTTTTATGTTTGCCTACGTGCATCCAGCTTGAACGATGATTATGCTTAACATTCACAAATATTTGTGAACTCAAAAGTGCCTTTCTTCCCTGGCAATACACGAGACTCCGCGTTGCCGAACGGAACGTCCCCAATGTTGTTTCACAATTCCCATTGTATCGTTAATTAAAACTCGTACACGCAAACTCAGTAGGAGCTGCAAGTTAACTGGATCCTCAATTTAAGTTCAAAGATCGCCCCACTTTTGGCAACGCGGAAACGACAGTTTCCATAGCCCTTTTAATTCACGCGGGAGAATCGTGGCAACTGCATCGAGCGTGACCCCTTCTGCATGCGTACACTTTATATTCGCAACAACGGGCGCTTGATTCCCGGGGCATTATCGTGGCCGCGAGGCGCAAAAGGTGCTGGGGCGATAACGATCGTCCGCAATCTGAGCGAGCGAAAACTCGAAATTCGACGGGGCATAATATATTGTTCTAATATTTGAACAGACATGATACGTGTATTTTCAAATCCCCTGCGCACACACACAGAGGCGCCGCGTACGCGGGCGAGCAGCGGTGTTTGTACGCGAACCGGGCGCGTCGCGACCTCCACGGTTCAGGCCTCAATTTACGCGCACACTCTAAATACCGTTTCGTCATTTTATGGAACGGCGAGGATTCGTATCCACCGTTGTGGCGTTCGTTTTAAATTGGTTTCTCTTTTGTGCGACGGTGACGGTAATCTTGGGAGATTTCGTGCCAGCCATGCTGGATCCACCTATATATACCGTCGAAAAGTCTAAGGTCGAAGCTTATTCGTGATGTCTCGAAGGCCTCCAGCACTCTTATCGAGGAGTGGTGGATTAACGTGCACGCCTTTGATCTCGCCGGCCGGCCTTATCTAATCGTTTTCCTTTCTCCCGTTCCGTCCCGTCCCGTTTCCCCCTTCCACGTCCCGCCCGTCCGTTTCCCACCGCTCTGTGCGCTTCTCATTTTGTATTCCGTGCGCACGTAATCGTTCCGAATGCCACGTTGAATTCACACCATCCGCCGATACGCGACCGGCGGCTCCTTTTGCCATCGAACTTCCCCTTGGCCGCAGCGGCAGCCTCCAGCTAGGTGATTCGTGCGACTTCTTTTCTGCTTCTAGCTTTTAATCCGAAATGCTCGCGGTTTAGTGAGAACGATCCGCTCGAATCGTAGGTACCTACTTAGTATTAATCGGCTCGTAGAGTCGATATGCTTTGTTTAAATTGCATGCATCGTTCGTAAGGGTGAGAATGTTGCTTCCGTTTTTATGTCCAAGTAGTTTCCGCGGCACAATTGTGGAAGGTTTCAGTACGCTTATTTTTCGTCGCGTCGTGATTTATCGTGTCGCCTCGGCGCTCGCTCCGGCATGCTTGGATGTTTTTTAAATCTCGCTTTAGTTACTTTATTAATACCCCTCGCGAGAGATGTGGCTGCGAGCGCGATCGTCAAAAGCGTTATCTCTTTAGCGCGTTATTGACAAGAGAATTAGAGAAGTAGATATTAAACGTGTAATAATGTCGAGCGTTATCTTTTTCTCACTTTTTTCTCAGGAAAGACTCGAACAAAAGACAAATACAGAGTGGTCTACACGGATCATCAGAGGTTGGAGCTCGAGAAAGAGTTTCATTACAACCGTTACATCACGATCCGCCGTAAGGCCGAGCTCGCCGCCAATCTTGCGCTTTCCGAACGGCAGGTGAGTGTTCCCCAATCTTCAAATTAGATATTCAGTACTGGCAATGGGACGGGGGTAAACGACGAACATTTGGTTTTGCACGCTGAACATTGGATTTTTAAGTTACTTAAGTTTTGTATGCTACATAATCGCTTCGATCCTGAAGAACAAAATATTCTCAGTAACACTGTATATAATTCAAGAGCAAGGGGAAAACGAGGAATGTCCATTTTTCGCGATTTTGCGATTTGTAGCATATTTTGTTGGTGGCAACTGGGACTACCAAACTGTCAAATCACAAAGGGTTATAAAGTTTAAATGCCCCCGTAAGATAACGTTAAAGTTTTAGTACACTGGTTAAAAACAGGTAATGTCCACTCTGCACTGGAACAAAACATTTAATTTTCTCGATAAAGCTGTTTTGTGACATTCTCTGTTTTTCCCCTCACTTTTCAATTATAGCATATCTACTCCTTAAGGTACGTCTTTTGTGTCTACCTAGAGCTAGCTGCAGTGTCTTCAGTCTAGCTCCAGCTGCAACTCCCGCGACGATAGGTCGAATTCAGTGTCGCGGACTGCTCTAGGCAGTTTCCAATCTTCCGGAAACTTTTTTGAGTGTCGTATACACTTGATCTAGACACAAAAGTGTTGTCGTGTAGACGTACCTTTAGAGTGTCGTTTTAATTGACGCAATTAATCACGCCCTTATTGCTCATTACACCTATAAGTAACTTTCAAACTTTAGCTTTAACTACAGAGTAGTCATGCATAATCTACGGCCAAACATTGTCATTGCTTTATTACAGCAGTGTTAAAAAGAAAGTTCAAACTGCGAACGGTAAGAAAAATAAGATAAGGGATAGATCGGGGGATTGCTAAAATAGGACAATACCAACACAATTCTTAAAGCACAGTATTAATGCCTCCGTGGTCACGCCTGCCTATAATCACAAATTGGTCACGTCGGGTTCACTGCTCCCAGCGTCATTTTTGCGTTACCATTTTCGTATTTTGGAATCTTTTACCTTTTCAGTGATAATTATACATTCGTAATATTCATAAAATTATACTAATAGTCTTTTTCTGGAGATGTAAATTTTGATATGGAGAAATTTGTATTGTGGATAAAAGCTATTTTTTTGTTAAAATTCGTCAAATTTTTAAATTTTAATATCAAGATTCAAATTGATTTTGAATTCGTAGAGGCGCGACATTTGAACTCGAAAATTTCCCGGAGCGCGATACAGCTTGTGTGACAACGGAGGGTTAAATTAGCGACGCAGACATAGGAATGTGAATTTTAAACTTTCCTTTGACCACCATTGTGCACAAGAAGTACAGAAGATTCCCCTTGAAACGCATACCAGCCTCACCAAAAGCTGCAGCAATCGTCCCCCCATCAGTCCGACCGAAAACGAAATACAATCCCAAGCGCAGCGAAGGTGGCGAAAATAAAACGACTCAGGGTATTGACGAAGCTACAGCAAGTGTTAACGAGGCGAACATTGCCGTTGTGCGTGTTACAGGTGAAGATCTGGTTCCAAAACCGAAGGGCGAAGGAGCGGAAGCAGGTGAAGAAGCGGGAGGAGTTGGAGCAGAAGGATATCAAACCCGACGGTTTCGGTGGCGGTGCAATGGCCACGTTGGCGCTCAGCGGGATGGGAGGAATGCTCGGTGGATTGATGCACAATGGTGGCTCGCCGCCGCTGGGCCTGGGGCACCCGCCTCACGCGCTCACTTTGAGCCACGGGCCCGCTTCGCTGCACGCGCACGGCCATCAGCACGCTCACCCGCACACGGTGCTCGGCTTGTGACCGGAGGAAACGGCCGCAGAAACGTGGTCCAGCCACGGCTGACCGCGCAAACATGCCTCCTCTCGTGGCCACGATCGCGAGAAGATCGGGGACCACGCTCGATCATCCGCTGCCCCCCTGAACGGATGCCGCGCGGCGCACCCACTCGCTACACCCTCAGAATCCGACGATCGCCGATCGATCCGCGATGCCACATGGAAAATATTCCCGTTCTCGGTTCACTGACACCACGCACCACCGCGGAGGAGCGAACGTTCGAGGATCTCAGTGGCCAACGCACCGTGATAACAGAGTGATCCGCGCTTCTCGGTCCGGTATGTTCAGCAATGCCCGACGCGCGGATAACGACGGTCTTTCACGACAAGACTGGAATCTGTACTTGTCCGTCCAATGGTGATTGCGCGTGGACACGGAGATATTGCTCTGCTTCTTTCCGTACGTCCGTTCGAACTGTTTCGCTGTCGACGTTGGTGGGGGCCTGTAGGAAACGGCACGGTGGCCGGCACGGCTCTCGGCAGTGTTCGCGATCCAGGCGCCTCGTGGCGGCCGCGACACAGTGTTGTATACAGTATTATTTTCAGTCTCGCTAGAGCGAAGTTCCGGCTACGAATCGTCTCCTTTTCTGCACAATGTACATACAGTCGTGGTTGTTCTTCGTTCGTGGGAGCGGTTTGTGTTGTGATTGTTTCCAGCGGTCCGTGGGAGATACCGCGACAGTTTCGTCGGACGCTTTCTGCGCTCCGTCGCGACGGGTCTCACCCGCGAGCCCGTCTCCTCGCGCGGGCTACGATTAACAACGCCTCGGAGATACTCGCGAGATCGCCGAATGGCTATCAGATCTCCGGCTTCCGCTATCACTTGAGAAGGGAGAAAGAATCGATGGAGAAACGTGCAATCTTTTTGCCTTAAAACCATCAGCCGCTGTACTCGTATCGAGTGGTTGCGTCGAATGCGTTATAGAGAATTAATTGAGGTTACGTTAAGTTGGTAGGTTAGGTGCAAAAAAAAGAAATATATATGAATATATATATATATATATACATATGTATATGTTCCCCTCGGTTAAGGTTTTTATCACGTGTGCGTTCCAAGGGGGCGCCATAGCAGACTGTTTTATATATTTTTTAAAAGTGTAATATGTACAAATTAGTGGAGTTAAGGTGTCCGATGTTGAGTTTGTCGGAGAGTGTGATTTTCTTTTCGGTAATTGTTGGCGGGCACGGAGGAGTCGCGGAGATATTACGAGCGTCGGTGGTTAAATAGTTTATTGTATATATATATATATATAATGCTTAGACGTGCAGGGGTTGCACAAACAGAGACCTTTTCGACAAGTATGACGTGGATGGGATCAAATGACATTGTATATTTTATATATACATATACGCAACACCGAGTTTCTTACAATAGAACATTTCGAACACGAAAAGAAAGACAGAACATTAATTCATCTCTCTCTTCTGGAATGCGTCGATAGACCTCACGATGCGAAGATCTCATTTCTGTTTCGTTTATTTATCGCTGTCGTAAGCTGTTGGTAATGTTGTTACGGTGTCGTTGCAGTATTCTTTTCAAGCAATTTCGCAGGTTGTTTTATGCGAGTGATGATGGAACATGGTACTTTCGTTATGAATTGTAAATAGAATAAAGTTTATGACGCTGGAACCCCTTGGTACTGCATTAGTATTTACGCTCCCCTGTAAATTAAAAAAAGCACACAAACCGAGAACAATATGCGCCATACAAACCTACGCGTGAGAGGGCGCAAGGTGTCACTTATATTTCTTCGGTTTCTTTACATCGTTCGAACATAACACAGCATGTCTCGTGGTTAACGATAGCGTTCGACGCAACGATTCCTCGATAATCTGATTCAGTCATAGCAGATCTTGCTCTTCGTTTCATTCGCCTATATGCATACCGCTTCTGCCGCACTCTAAAGCAGTTCGATCTTTCTCTAGCCGTTAGTTCTTCGGGAGCGTAGTGTTACGAGCCAAGCTTTATTTCGAGAATAGTGATATCGCGGGGTGGAGCGTTGATAGTAGCGAAGGGACAAGCGGATCCAGGTGGATCGCGTAACAGGTGCACGTGTGCTACGATGACTCGAGAATCTTCGCGAAGTATATAGGCCCCCATGGTGTCTGTGCCACGACAGAGCCGATTTTTCAAATAAAGGGGAGGCAAAGCGCAGGAGACTTTCATGGGGATGAAAAATTTCTCTACCCTTTCTTTCGCGATTGTAGTCCGTCGTGTTGACAATCGAAAGAAAATCATCGACAGATGAGCCGAGTTCTGCATGAAACACGACCGATTTGCGCCCCCCCCCCCCCGCGGTCCACGCGGGCATTTGAAAAATCGCCGTCGTCGCCGATTGCCCGATTGCTATTGTTGCGCGGGCGCAATGCAATAGAAACTGTTCACCAACGATCGAATCTACGAACACCCGAGTCCGTAGGCACGGCAAGAAACTGCGTCTCGAGCTTCTCGACTCGCGTTTCTTCCAACGGGCGTATATACTTCACGGAAATTCGCTATTCCGTTAACATTCGCACCCTGCACCGCTGGGTAGCCAGGCGAGATGCAATCGGTGAGGAATTAATTGGAAGGAGCATACAGAATGAATTTACTTATCGCGTTATTTTTGAAAATAACTTTGAACGTGAAATTGCCGTGGCGTGGTGTAACGTAATGAAGCTTACTCAATCTTGACTAGACTTTTACATCATAACATAACAATATTAGCTGTGTTTCAACAAATATTGTTCATAAGAAGTGCTGGAACTGTTTGCCACTGCGAGACCTTGCTGTACTTCGCCGGTTTTAAAGATCAGTGAAAACTATAGCGACGAACGCAATGCTTGGTACCACAAGAGGTACGCAGGATTGTGTAAAGAGACAGCAATTTCCCATCTCATAAATTGGTTTCACTGATCGAAAAATACTTTCACGTTCGAAGTTGTCTTTCTCGTTAATTGCGCGGTGAAAAGAAATTTATTCTTTTTAACTCTTAGTGTACCACTCCTCGTCGGTTGTATCGTGTGTTATAGAACACCCTGTGCAGAGCAATCGAAGGACAGTCGCGCAGCCCCGCGTTCTTGAGTTGCTTCATCGAGCAACCACGTGTACATAGTATAGGTAGAGTTTTACAGTGGTAGAATATGCAATAAGTGCGCGCAGTATCTTTTTTAAACGGTCATTGAAATCGCCAGACGGGGGGAACGCAGACTCGCGTTCAGGCGCGTCGAATTGTTGCGAGAGTTTGCGCAAGAAGTATGCCTTAATCGACGAGAAGGGAAGTCATAGGATGCTCCGTTAATTTTATTCGTGTCTATTTTAACCTTCGACTTTTGTGATCGGCTTTTGGGACGACGCTCTCAAAACGTGCTCCTTTCCCTCTGCTCTCAGCATGCGACCGCGTTTCGCGCGGATGTTCCCGCAAAAATTTCGATCCTCGAATATTTCCAAGTCCGACGACAATAAAAGACAAGTACGAAAAGCATGCTTTCGGATGGGAAAGGGAGGACGAGCCGGGATTTTAGGTGCCGTGTGCCTTGAGCGTCGCCAACCCGTAACGAGCGATTACGATTTTCTGTGGGCGTATGCGAGCGAGAGAGATCGCAGGTAACATTGATAACCTCGCGTGAGAACTGTACATATACGTTAATGCCGCAAATCGTAAGTTATTAATTACAGTAATTATTAGTATTATTAACACACTATGAATGTTACACGATCGTTAAGCCTAGCATTATGTCGACATGTGATCGCATCTTAAATTCCAAAATACACGGTCTTATGTTTAGTAACGACATCGCCCATCTCATTTCAGCCCTCCAGACATAAATTCTCCGCAATTGTGCGTACAGGTACAATTATTTATCTGCATCCAGCTAAAGCACTGGACCATAGAAGGAAACCATCGGGCCGTTTCATTTTCACTCTCGCGAGATCGCCGTGGCGAATCGTCGATAAACGATAAGCACTAGATAGCAATAAAATCGGGACGGCGAGCCAGTTGAGACGCGCCCGGCGGGCAATAACGATTAAATCGTTAGAACGGCTCGAGGGGAACTGCTACGACTGGCTCTTGCCGCGATTTGTTTGCCATTCCTAGGAGAAGTTCCCCGCGACGGTGCCTCCGCGACGCTTCGAATGGGGCTCGTTAGATCCTCCATAAATACGAGCATAAAAACGTGTAATGCGGTTTATGTGAGCGACCAGGCCTGGTAACCGATGCCAGCGTATCCACGGGACACACTGACGCTTCGGCGCGCACACACAGAGCACCGAATAAAGCAAGAGGAGACGAAGCTGCGAAGGTGGCAACGAGTCCCGCGGGAGCCCTGAACTTAACTACCAGATCGATGTCCGACCCCAGCCCCTCTTCATCCCCTGAAAACAACCCCAGCTACTTGCACGCAACCCAGCTCACCTCTCACCCATCTCTATTCGCCTATGGTGAGCGTCGATCGGAGAGGAAGCTCGCGGGTTTAACGCGCGGCACCGCGTTCCGGCGACGGTGACTTCAGCGGCGTCTGGAAAAGTCGCGCGGTAAACACCGCGGCGGAAGAAAGAAACCGCGATGGTTGTTTTGCGCGGGGCGAACGGCGCTTGGGTACAAGATTACGATCGGTGATCGCGACGCTGGAATTGTATGAGGAGGTTGAGGTAACGGAGATGGTTACGCAACGGGGGAATCGAGACGGGTCGCGTATTTTTGAGAGACCAAGGATAGCGCGCAGGTGTTATAAAGATAGTTTCGACGGTTTGTTTTCATCATATTCGCGGAAAATAATGTGAAGTAGCTAGGGGCTTTTGGGTGACGCGCTGCTTGGTTCTGCTGCTTGGAGATGGTGGAATGTAAATGATTACGGTTGTTTATGAGGAGTAACTACATTGCTACATTGTGCGTAGCATTCCCTGTGAAAGAATTGGGGTGATTTGTCTAGTTTGGTCTAGTTTGATATATTTAAGTATATTCGTCTTTGAATAGACAGGCGGCATTTCTGGTCGAGAAGACTACTTGTGATGTAGAAACTAAATGTTTAATAAAGATCTCATGATTTCTTTTTATTCGTGATTAAGGTGGATTAAGGTAGAGCAAACATATAGGAGGGAGCTACAACACTTGAATTTCTTATTCATTGGTAATTCTTGAAAAATAGTGTACGTACCTTTAGCCCCTTTTATTTCCTCGTCTGCCATGGAATTAAATCTATTGCTCATAATTCGTCCCTCCTACTTCTATGACAATATCGCCTGAGCAGCTATCAATTTCGAAACTTCCAGCGACCTAACTTTTGCCCAGAACGCGACGTCTTCGCCAGTTTACCCGTGATTTATGATGTTGAACGCACGAACTCGTCCAGGAAATAACATAAACTGGCGTCCTGGCGTGTCCACGGCTCTACAAACAGCGACAAAGAAATCAAAAAGTGCTTCCCCTTCCCCCAACGCGCGTACAACCGAGGGGCCCGCCGCTGGGCCCGTTCGAACGCCGCGCCGTGGACGCTGGAAATCGGGATTAGTAGGACGAGATAAAGGGGGTAGAAAGGGATGCAGCCCCGTGAATTCTGAAGGGACGTTGTCCGGTCGGCAGACCCGTACGTAATTGGACCCCGAGACGCAACAACGTTTCACGTATACCGAGAAATTCCGGGGGATACCCTTTTTGTTCGAGTTGCTCGGTCCAGTCGGTCCAGTCGAAAACACCGAATAGATAGTTTTATGAGGGGGTGCTATAAAGGACCTGAATCGAGTATCGATGGTTCCAAAGGGGCTAATCTGCGGATGAAAACTGTAATAAAACGTCCTTCCTGCGTATGTATCTGAAATCCTTTTGCAGCGCGCGCGCCCCTTACCTACCTTTGCGCGGAGGGCCTCAGGTAGAATTCCCGTGTTCCTGGCCGCTGACGCCTGGGGAATAAGAAACTATACCGCCTTCTTGTTTCTCCTTTCCCTTCAACAATGACACCGAAACCTTAAGCAATTAGGTGTAGGTACGCACCTTGCGACGAAAATAAAAGTGGGACGCGAGAACGGGCGACGGTTTAATACGCTTATAATAAGCTTGCGAAGCGACAACTGTTTTATCGTTTTTAGTAGACACGCGTGGTGACTCGGGGTTGAAACTCAACCTGTGTAAGTCTAAAATAAGGAAAATATGCAAGATAGGGGGATTCTGGTTCCTGCAAATTACAAGTGATCGTACTTATTTCTTCACCAGCAAACCGAGACAGGTAAGAGTAAAGAGATAAAGAACAGGGTGATTTTTTTTAAAAAGAGTACCTACTTTTATTGTAGCGGTTAAAAAATGACATACAGTGGAAAGCACAATAGTAATTATAAGTACGGTATATTTTTCTGTAGATAAGACATTCTTCAGAAAGGTCTCATTATTCTTAATTTCTTAGTAGAATTCTGTGAAAAATTAAGATATAAGAACACCGGTCTCTCTTGGTTTTATAGGAGCTATAATATATATTTTTGTCTGTGGGACCATCGTTTTGAGTATTTAGAGGCATGATGATTTAATTAATGATTGTGAAAGTCGGGGCACTATTTAGATGAAAAGAATTTCATCAAATGAATTGTTGTTTATATTGTATTTTCATTTGGATTGTAACTTATGCGCGAAGGAATGTTTAAATTGGCTTTAGTGACCATTGAATTGTGTAAGTTACGTGTAAGTACGTAACTGCAGGGATCTCTTTATTGAGTCGCGTCCAGTAATGGTAATTATAAATTTCCTATTTTTTGCATTACAAATTGTATATAGGTAAGTGCATGTTTCATATGTATAATATGATGGTCACTTTTCCTTTAAATTAGTGGAAATTACATTTTTTGTTGTCACTTTATTTACAAGATAAAGTTACGCAGTATATTTCAACGTAAGCACGTTATTTTTTATACTATATATAGCAAGTTTTTTTAAAAGTCGTAGCGAATTATGTTGCGCCATCTTCTAGCGACGCTGAAAATGAAAATGCATTTTCTAATTGCTAAAAAACGCGATTATAGGGAATATTTGATTTAATATGCAATATGCTGAGTTCAGAGTTTCGTGTTATTAACATTTAATTTCTTGTTTTAAATATAATATTTCAATTGCAATGTAGTGGAGTCAAACATGGATTCTCGTTCGTGTCTTAACATCGAAGTCGATAAAATTAACGAACATAAACGACTTGCTCTCTACTATGAAAGAAACAGAAGCTGTGAAATTAGATATATAAGTAGACGTTTTTTCAATGCATAAATAATAAATAAGGCTGAAAAGATGCGATCTCACTGTTTCTTTTATTACCGATCCAGCATCACGCAATATTTACTTTCTTTTCTCACCGCTAATAGCGCTGTAATCTCATTCTGTTCTGAATTCATAACATTGGACCACAGACGAGATATATATAAAATAGAGCTTTCACCTTATGGACTTCGCGTCACTACGTTCTGAAATACCGACCCTCTAAAAAAAACCACTGGATTTCGAGCGCCCTTTACGTTTTTCGAGTGGTGACTGTGGGAAACATAGGGTAGATGTCCCAATTACATACCGTGCCCTGTCCCAATTACTGTGCCTTTGTACTTACAGAAGCCATACAAAAAAACTCGGATAAATATTTATTTTCCTTATTTAAGGAAAGAATTTTTTTTAATTAAGTGAAACTATTAATGTATGTGTTACAAATGAGAAGGTTGCATTTTTAAACAACTAAAGGGTAAACAACTGGTAAAAAAGTTTCAAAAATGCATATGAAGGTTTTGATGGATTTACCTAAATCCTTACCGGAAACGGTAAGGAACACGTACTTTACAGAACTGAATAAATTGATAATTATCATGATTTGCACGTAAGTAAAGTGTTTATTATATCATAAAAGATTCAAATTTTATGAAAAATAGCAAAATGAGCACTTTTTAACCGTTTTCGTATTTTTAAAGTGAAGACGGTAATTGGGACAGAAACGCTTGTCCCTATTACCGTGCCCTTCGGTGCCCACTGGTTCCCTCTGTAACTGCTAAATCTAACCTTACTTTTGTTTCTCAGAACGGGTGAACAGAAATTTATATTTGCATATTTTGCTTTTATAGTGAGAAGATAATATTAAAATTACATAAAAATACCTCTCGTAGAGCACAAAAATGTTCTGAACTGTTTAATGTTGAAAGACATAACATTACCGCGGGAACGCTAGGGTAAAGGACCCAATTACTGCCACCTACCCAATTACTGTCACCCTAAGCTATTTTACGTAAAATAACGAATAAATCTTATAAAATGATGCATAAAAAAAATTTAGCATACAATTCAAACTGTTATTTATACGATACAAAAAACAATTCTTAATTTTTTCTTCGTTAATTTGAATAAAACGATAAAAACTTTCAAATGGATATTAGGAGAATGGAAACGATGACTTTCTTACTAGCGAAAGAGAAAACAAAGCGTTAAAGAAAATGCTGTAATTGTAATATTTAAGATATTAACAAAACAAAATATAATATTTTAAATAATATAAGCATCATAGAAAGTAATAAAGATCCGAATTCAACGATTCATTAAGTCTTTTTTACTTATTAATTGGGTGACAGTGATTGGTACAAGCGTTTCAAGCATTTTGGTATTACTGCCATAGCAGTAGTTGCTAATGTAAATGTTTAAAATGACAGATAAATAGTATTAGGTTAGCTGGCAGTAATTGGGGTGTCAGTAATTCAGTCAAATACATTTGAAGGGTGTCAGTAATAGATCCCGTAATATATTTTTGAAGTTGATGAATTTATACATAAAAATCGAAGTTTTAAGATCCACCAAATTTTTTTCATCAAGTAAACATATTAAACAATAATAAATAACAAGAACAACATATACTTTTAGTCTATAAGTACAAAACTATAAGATAATGTCAGCGTCAACGCTTAATGTGTCAGTAATTGGGTCATTTACCCTATTCAAAAAAAGGCACGGTACTTGAGGGCACGGGAATAGGGACAACGCATTTTTCAGGGCACGGTAACTGGGACAAAAGCATGTATTTTTATTTCAATTAACAAAATATGAAAAATTAACATTTTCAACCCGAAAAAATGCCTTAATAAAGAGAAAAGTTCAAAATACCAATATAAATTTTCACTAAGCAAAATTAAAGTGAGAGAAGTCAGTAATTAATTTCTTCGTGAGCAAGTCGGCGTCAAAGCACGGTAATTGGGACATCTACCCTATTATATTTATACCACTGACATTGGTAAACGTACAACTTCATGCTGATGCTCGACTCTCGTTTCGAGCGTCAAAACCAATCACGTGACTGATGCTCGACCAACGAACGAGCGAGTCAGAGGAGTGAGCGCGTGTAAAGCGGAAAAGCACGGAAAAGGTAAACCGAGTTTAGTTTTTCCGCTTGACCAAAGAGGAGATATAATAAGAGGCGTCACTCGACAAGGACAGAAATAAACTGGGGAAATCACTAGACAACCAATTTAAATGTCCATTCGGCATGGATCGGTAAACTTCGACAATAATCAGCCAACTGCGTTAAGGTAAATTTAGTTGATTTGAATATCCCGCTTGAATAGACAACCAATTTAAATGCCAAGGTCAAGTAAAGACTTCAAACGTTCCGCCCGAAGTGACGCCTCTTATTATATCTCCTCTTTGGCTTGACGCTGAAAGTCACTTGGACCAATCACGTGACTGGTTTTGACGCTCAAAACGAGTGTCGAGCGTCGGCATGAATTCGCACCTAAGAGCTAAACCGAGTTTAGCTTTTCCGCTTGACGCTGAAAGTCACGTGGACCAAGCACGTGACTGGTTTTGACGCTCAAATGAGCGTCGAGCGTCAACATGAAATCGCACCTTGAAGCTACTTCTTATTCCCGAGCTTATCACCGAGAGAAGTATAAAAGATGTGTATACTCAGGGTGTCCCACTAACTCTCCACCTCAAATCTCTGTTAATATGTAAAATAATTTTACTTTATTTAATCACGGAAATTCGCAGTCACTTTTCGTTTTAAGTTTGAATCGAAGCATACATTGCAACAGTATAGTTTTATTGTATAAGAAATTGCTGAAGCTTTAATTTGTTAGATTGAACTTCAAGCTTTTGAAATTTGGGCAGTCACATTTGAAATTTTGCTATGTCAATATCTAAATAAATACTAGAATTGTCAAATATTTTATTAGTATCAGAAGTACATTTTTTCTTACAAAAAACACCCACACGATTATTTTCGAGAATTCTTTACGTTCCACTCGCTGTTTTTTTTTTTTGCTAGAACTTGTAATAAGTGGATAATAATTGAGTAGAATACCATGTGGCTAACTTTCTGGGACCCTAGGTGATTGCTGTTTCTGCAGAGCACCTTTAACGAATAAAAATTATTTTCAGTCAATTTTGAATTTCGAGTCACGTTTACATATCAGAGATGTACATATTTAACATATTCAAATACGTCGATTTATCTTAGTTTCGTAACTAAAATTCGAAGATGAGTGGAATGAAACTCACGTATCATATTATGAACAATTGATTACACAGTTTTTCAATGTCTCAGTACAAATTAAAAAGTAAATAACACGTATTTTTGTGTAAAGGTACTCGTACGTGCACTACTGACTCACAGAAAAGCGTGTGATCAAAATGCGGTAAAGTTATCACGACAGTTTATTTGATGAATATTTCTTCGTGTTAAAATCGAAGAATCACAATGTACAGTATAAATAAATTATTAAGGTTTCCATGCTCTTAGATTGTAACATGAAGATTACAGAAAGCACATGCATAGAAGCTTTGTGATCGATAATTATTCTACGAAATTGTTGCAAAAGCAAAAGGCTTATGCATTGATATATTTTTGTATAGTTATAATATCAGAGTCTATGTGACTGAAAAGAAAGAACGCAAAACTTGTACTATTAAATTATTTCACTGCACTTGAATGATATTTATAACAAAAATTAAGGTTTTAAAATTAATTGCATTAATACACTAACAACGGGAGACTAGAGTAGGCTTATAATATCGTTGCTCATATCTCGATCTATGGTAACTGAATCTTGTGATATGTTAAGAAGTAAAAAACTTTGTTTAGTAAAGATTATAAAAATATTGATCTGTCATTTGTAAAATCAAATCGATATTTAATAATCGCCCGCCGATAACGTATTGACATGAACCTTAATTTTCGTTATAATAGTTTTATACCGGCTTACCTAAAAAAATAGATTTAAAATATTCACAGTATATATATAAAATGATTAGGAAATTATCAGTATGTTTAAAAGCATATTTACATAATTTCATTCTCCTTTCTTGCATAAGCATTAAAAATTTCATAGTATGCAGTTTCACACATTTTTCTTTATATAGATCGTATTACTTTGTATAGAACGAGATTTCGTTTATTTTTATATATAATTCCAAGTTTCGATATGAAAGTAAAAAATATCTTCTTATCGTTTGATATACTTATTATAATAGGCAAATAACTTATATTTGAGTAAAATTTATAGCATATACGTAAGTCTATATTGTCAAACTCACACCTACTTAGGAAACATTACATACAAGTGCTACAGTTAAATAGTGTAGCACAGCTCAAATTTATGTACAATTAATAGAGATTAGTTCTCGATAAAAATAGTATAAACATTTTTATAAAATTTCACTAATAGAATCAGTGTTGCACACACAAATGTTTTACATACTTCACAAATAATTCATGTTTACCGACACTTACTGCCAAATACCTTTGAAACGCGATCGATACAAAAGATCCAGTTTCCTTTTTAATACCGTATTTGTTAAATGAGAAATTTCTTTCACGCACTTTGATAATTCTTACAAAGGCAGAATAATTTTATGAAATATGCCTCCATTTCTCTCGTTACTCTATCAGTTGAATACAGCTTTATGATAGGCTTTAACGAAATATCGTTAGTTAATAAACTAACTTGCTTTAAGAAGCGACATAAAAACACTTATCAGTGTTATTAACGCTACTAATTTTCTTACTACACTATTGTGAGCATGTTACAGAAATGCTATCTTCGTGTAATTGTGCGATACAGTTTCTCACTTCTTTTTTTTTTATAAATCTATTATGCGTTAGTGGACATCTTTTTAAACAAGTGGTTATTGTTTCATCGAACACTGCCTAGTGAGAACCATTCAATCGTTTCGTTCGTTAAATCGAGCCGCCCGAGCGGCAAACGTATTCCGCCAAGAAATTCATTTTCTTGTAGAGTGTCGTGATTCCATATTGTAGCTTCCAACGTTCTTTCTTTGATAACGTCTAGAGACATTCTATACTCCAACTATAATAAAAAAAATATATATTCGGCGTCCAACAAGTCTTATTTAAACACGAACGTAGAAAATTCCTTACCATTTCCATGAACGAAGGATGACAATTTTTTCTAACGACTTTTGTTTTCCGCTTCGTCTTTTTCGTGGGGTCGGGTTTAAGATAAACTTTCACATATGTATTCGGTTCTTGGCCGTTAGCTACTTTAGGCAAGCCCCTTGCATGGCAAACCATTACATAAAATGCTCCACGAGTATAATGAAGGGACATTTTAATTTGCCCACTTTGTACGTTCTCTCTGACCTTTTTCTCGGCCCACCAGTTTCCAACTAATTGAAGAAAAAAATTACAAGGTAGTTACGACAATTCTACGCGTTGTAGAAGCATATTTTACAAATTCCACTATACCTTTCACTTTGCGTAAATGAATATCAGCATTTTGTTGGTCTCGCAGTAAAGGATGAAAGAAAGTGTATATTAAGTCGCTTTGTGAAATTTCTGGTGCCATCTTGAACAAGCTTACAAGGAATTTTTCGATATCCGCTCGACGTTTGTCGGCAACTTGCTTTATATTCGATCTTCCAACACTTATACCACTCGGTAAACTGTAACATAAATTACAATAATGTATTTCAGTTTAGTCGCGCTGTGTAGGGACTGTTTTGTAAATATTTTATATATTATTAATCAGTTGGTAAACATTGTAAACAGAAATATAGACTTCTTTCTTTTGTAATACACAGCAAGTATTTTGTATATGGATATCAAGCATTTTTGTCTGATTAGATAGCATAACAAAAGATAACAAAGTTGAGTTCTGACATTAAGATATAAAACACTTTGCAAACAAAGACGATGCTGCATACTTTCATGTTCTATTTCTAACTGTTGCAACGGTGACAGTGTTAATTGCGTGCTGCTGCGTTGCATTTGTACATATTTATATGTTCAGATACGGATCTTTGATCTTAGAAGAAATTATTTCTACAGGTGTGTATAATAATTTCGCGTTATCACGCGAACATACAATAAGTATATAATATCATATTCTGTGTTCTATGTAAAGGAAAATATTAAAGAATTAAAAATGGGCCTCAGACGATTCCGTGCTCAAATGTCGATAGAACAGAAGTTAGCCAAGTTATCTACTACCCCAGAATATTACCGAAAAATACCACAAACCGATTCCTTGGTATCCAAGTCACAAAAAAATATAAATGATAATGTAAGGAAGCCAATTAATGCTAACGTTGAACAATTAAATTAATTGTCCGATTAACGAGATGGGATACCGTCAGCTAATTAATTATGTATAAATTGAGTCAATATGTAAATATATTAAATGGCTATTAATTAAATGTGACGCATGCAGAGAAATTTAATATATAATTGACAAAGGGGAAGAAAATAAAAAACCTCCAACAATAAAACATGAGAATACGGAATCACCAAGTATAATTTGCACGAATAAAAAGCAGAAGACAAAATATGAAATGACTGATGGAATACAAGGTAATGGAACAAAGATATCATTTTACTTACCTAGCAACTTTTGCAAGAGGAAAGTGAATGCACAGCTTTTGATAAAATTCACAAAATTCCTTATATGACCTGAATAAATAAGTGGGGTCTACGTGGCCTTTTCGCTGTATGCGCAAAATGTACATATAATACTTTTCAGGGTCATATCGTTTCTGATATCCATGTACTTGAACGCTTGTTAATTGACCTTCTTGCTGCATTCTGTGTAACAATGACATAAATATACTCGAGCTTTCGAACTTACACACAATCGTATGAAATATTTGAACATAAACTTACGTATATGTACGCGGAATGAAGGATAACAGTGCTCCATCATTATGATCCCCCGAAAACCTTAGCTGTGCTAAATTATGCAAGAAAAAGTTGAACTGCGTGAACCAGCTTTTAAGCGAACTTTCTATCATTCGGGCGAACGTTGCCGCCGCTTCGGGGTTTGTTTGTTCAGGCAGAAGAGCCTTCTGCACATAACTAACTGCATCCACAGTCACTCCAGGAATTCCAGATGAAGTCATCTGTGAATTTGTGTAGTTATTCATTTTCGACTTGTTCACTAATTCCTTGATTTCAATATCGCCGAGCTTTTGTTGTACAACATGTAGTTTACGTAAATCAGACACATTATTTTGGGAGGATAATAGACCATCCATTTTTGAATTCTGTTTAGTATCCGTCTAAATCGATTGTATTAAATTGTATATCGCACAAAAGCACATTGAACGCGGCACTCGAACGAGTTTCACTCTTCTCCTAATTAATTCAGACTGCTGCATGGTACGATACTACGAGAGCTCGAACGATAAACACTAATTAAATACATCCCATAAAGTTTAGCGCGATAGCGGACCATTCTCTGATAAAGCGAGTGGATAAGTCCTTCCGTTGCGGTTTTATTGTGTTCATAAAAGAATAACGGTCCAAATTATCATATTATTTAGTTAAAAAAAACCTCCTTTGTTTTCAATAAAATAATTGTTTCACGGTAGAAAACTATTTTTCCGTATTAAAGGAATAATACTAATAATTTTAAGAATATTATAATAATTCTCGCTTCGTGTAGTACTAATATATTTTTAGCGCGTATAATATAATATAAACATACCAATCCGAAAAGATGAAGAATAAGATTCCCATGTTTTCGCACCACATTAAACGCTTGGCAACATAAATCCACAAAGTGGTGAAATTTAGCTGATGGTTTGTCTCCACCATTTATAACATATGCCATATCAGATGTTAATACGAACGGTGTTCTATCCCTAATTAAAAGTATGGAATGTATAGTAATATTTTCTCAGAACTAGAAACTACGCGAGGTTCAATATCTTTACCTTTTAAAATTCCCGAACATTTGCGCGTCACCCAAGAATTTCCCAAAATCGATATGAAAGAGATGTCCCGATGTTTTTAACATGATATTGTCATTATGTCTATCACAAATGCCTAAGATATAAGTAGCGACACTGTAGCCTGCACAAGATGCAGTGAAGTTTTCCACCGCTCTTTCGTATTCTAATTCTGAGGGATTATGCTTTGCCAACCACTCGGCAATTGGTCGATCCTTAAACGATCCAGTTAGGCCAAATTCAACCTGTATTTTCCTTAACGTCTCTGCATTTGTAACCATTTCTATCATCCCACGTTTGTAACCAGTGGGCACGCAAGCGAACGTTACCATTTTAAGGTCAAGGCCTTCTTTCAGCCACAGCTTGTCCATAATACGAACCATTTGAAGAGTTAACATGTCTTGTTGCAAATCGTCTCCAACCTTCAAAATTATTTAGTATAAATTGAGATGCTAGTGCTAATTACGCAGCAGGTGTGTCTAACAACATACCTTGAAAATCGCCGGGCAAATTACATCGTCGCAACTTAGGAAGTTGATTTTCAATGGAAGAGTAAACGATGGAAAATACGAACAAGTCTGTACATTTATCCCAAATACTTGTTTACTCGGAGATAACGGTAAACATGTACCATCGTCTTCCATCAACTGACAATGTATATTTTGTAATCCAACTTTAAGCCCATCCAGTCGCAATGATTCTTTCGTCTGTTTGATATTCTCCGCCACCTCGTGTAAGTTCTGTAAGAATAAGAATTGTACTACTATCATTAGGAGAATTCTAAAGATAGAACGTATGAAAACAAATCATACTTTGACGAGTAATTGCTGCGTAAGGAAGCTGTTCCTTAATGCATCGCCGATAACGGCTAGTAGTGCTCTTAACATCAACTGTAACCTTCTATGATAACGCGCATAACTAATATTTTTGTCATCTTCTGGTGTAGTTTCAGCAGAATTCTGAAAATAAAACATTTCAAAGGGATTAGTAAGCGTAAATAATCGGATTATATAAATAGAGAATGTAAATGAAAAAATATTTTGTAGATGCAGTAGGGTGTCAATTATTCGAACTGCTTGGGACCGAGATGGTTCGGATAATCGAACAGTTCAGAGAATGAAGCATGCATATACTTTACACAGTTTATAACTATAGGAATTACACCTAAAATTACTTATTAAATACAAAAGTACTACTGCGTTAATTTATATTACGCAAAAGTCAATTAATCAATCGGTAACGCTACACTGGTTCGAAGAAGTGGTGGGGATAGCGATGATGCAGTACTGGTTCGGATAATTGACGCTCTACTGTATGTATATTACATTAAATTAGTAGGTCTGGAAAGTTACTCTATACATGGTGTTCCTCTGGTCAATACTCTACGGGGTGATTATACAGGCAAAAATAAGTCGAAAATCAAGAGTGACGAAATTGTGGTAAAGTTTTCGAGAAAATTGGCTTTCAAATTTCATCTAAATACGCGTTCACCGATGGTGCCTGAGGGACCCATGGAAGTGAGCGGAACGTCCTACGAACAGCTGATGCGTTCCGCTGGGTTTGAAGTCCATTTTCTCGAAAACGAAGCCTGTACCGTAATTTCGTCACTTTTGATTTTCGTCTTATTTCTGCCTGTAAAATCACACCCTGAAGTATTGACTATAAGTAGAGGAACACCCGGTAGATATAGAAATTTATAAAATCAACGGCATATTTCGTGGAAACTCTTTTCCGTTTTAGTTTTATATATTGATGAAAGTTGTAAACGACATAGGTTCGATATTACTCGTAACTATAATCCAACCTGTACCTGGGGACTTTGTCCTGGCAATGCTTGCGTTAGAAGCCAATAAATGTGATGAGCTACTCGTGGCGAAATTAATGCTCGTTCTAATAAAAATCTCGCAAGGGGAGACGTTTCGTATGTTTCGTGTTTCAGTGCTTGCAATAATTGCGGTAGATAGTCTACGAGTTCGTCGTTACTTAATTCTCGAATCCATTCAACTGCCATTTCTCTTACTTTCATGTCTGGGAAACTACAAAGTATCTGTGGTTATTAAAGTTACAGATAAATACATACAACATTTAGAATTCATTTAGAATTTTCAATTACCAAGGCAGCAATAATTGCAAAGCTTGAACAGGTGGTAAAGGGCTCCAGACTCTAAGAGACGCGTGAAGATCGGGCAAGCATGCCCAATCCCAACTGTGAGCAGCTAAAAGTACTTTAGGCAAAGCTTCGGGTTTATCGTGTAGGTAATGGCGTTTCTCCCATAAAATTTCTCTTTCTTCGATAAGTGGCCTGTTAATACCAGAAATAAGTATTAATAATATGTTAAAAATGATTGTTAACGTAGAGATACTTACTTTGAGAATGTATTCTGTTGGGTGATGTCTATTAATAATTCCTGTGTATTCTGGTCCAGCGAATTGAAATCAAGAGATTCTACATCGTAATCTCTTAGCTCTGTAGGGAATAATACCTTTCCCCCATAATCGGGCAATTCTAAACCAATAATAGGATGCGTATCTCCATGGGGATGAATTCCAGGCGCCGGAGCCGGACCTAATCTTTTGTCAGCAATCGCTGGCCAAAGGGATAAGAAGAAACTTCCTTGACTCATAACTCTGTGACGAAAGAAAGAGAATATATGAAGAAGCATTTAATGTTTTTGACTCTGTTATATAAACAATTATAATTACCCCTCGTAGTCAAAGAATTGTATAGCACCCCAGCCTAATTCTTCTTTCTGCATGGTATTCTCAGAAGACGAATTAGACTCGTGCTCGGTAGGTTGTAATGTACGGCCATAGAGGACTAACACTAATCTAGCTTCTCTTGGTACTTGACACACGCTTATTCCATGAAACTCCAACCTTTTGCATTAAAATAATAATTCGAATTTAGAAAATAAAATACAATTTCTAAAGGGCAAACTTCTGAATAATTACCATGAATTAAATAGAATTCTGGGATAAAAATTAGAACTGACTGCCATAGGTTCGGATACAACTGGATTCCCAACAGGCCTGGTCCCATGGAATATTTGAGCTGCGACAATATAATCATCGTGTTTCCATGATCCTGGCAGTCTGTGTAATGCCCCGACACGGACTAATACAGTGTCTAACACCTCGGACGACACTAATGTATCTGTTATAAAATAAAACATTACGCAAGATTAGATTTTCTTAAAATGAATCACTGAACGAGATATTTATAAACATATTCTTCTTACTCGCTGGGAATTCACTCCTGCTGCTTAATTCAAAATCAACTCTAAACGCGTGACAAAACGTTTCTACAAGATCTTGTATAGCATCACGGATTTTGCGACAATGGGACGATATCACATCTGGGAATTTCGTTCGTAACGTCACAACAGAGTAGTCACCATCCTCGTGCAGGATTTCTGGCTTCTTGCATTCTATATTCGTCGTATGAGCTTGAGGCAAAAATTGACAACACGCGTTCACGAAGTTGTCAACAGCTTCTGTAATTTCAAACGTTTCTATGCTTCCCATTAACGCGCTTACTGCCTTTACCGCTTGAACGACACCGCGGGGTTGCAGTTGCGGCAAAAGAGTAGAGCTATGATTAGTAGTTGCCAATTGTATAGCAGCAGTCTCCACACGTTCCATTTCCTTTTCTACAGTCTCTGTAAGAAAAAGTCTCAATTATTCTTTTACGATTTTGAGACACGCTAACACAATAACGTTATAGTAAGTACAAATGCTTTAACCCTCTAGGGACTAGGGGGACTCCAGAGTCCAGACTCCCATAGATTGTAACGAATTTTTATTAACATCACTATCGATAAGATCGAGATTTAATGCGTATAGTGACTTTTAGCAGGCACTGTAGGCAGGAAACAAACTGTTTTCACCATCAGAACCAGAGATTCGACTTTTTACAGTTATAAACAAGTGAATCTCGTTGGTGCCATGATCCTGATCTGAGCTTGTTACGATTTGTCAACTAGTTTTATAAATTAAAGTAAGTAAAAGTACTTTTTATAGTAAAATAAGCATATATATATATATAGTAAAAGTGAGTGCTAATTGACAAAATAAAGTATGGGCACTGCACTCTGTTTACGTTATGTATAAAGGCTTTCGGGTTGAAGTTATGGCAAGCGTATGTCCCAACGAGACTCGGGAGTAAATATTTCTGGAAATTAAGTACTTATACGTCATAGCTATTTGTTAAATAGTGTATAAATCGTATACGAATAAATACTTTTGTTAATATTTATCTTATTTATGGTTACTATAGCAACTAGATGTCATTAGATCATTTTCCAATGTTTAGCGAATCTAGACAAAGATGCACTGTATGCATTAACCCTTCGTGGTCACACGGGGTGTATCGTACCCCAAGAATAATTTTTTAGTTAAAATGTCGTGTCTTTACGACTTCCAAAGGGGATTTATCGCAAGAAAAAAATAAAAAAAAATTAAAAAATCGCTTTTTCCCCTCAACCGTGCAAAATCGCTCATTTTCAACTGCAAATTTTGTCATATCAAAAGTTAGATTTCTAGAAAAAGACTATTAGACTATGATTGTATAAGTATTACGAACGTACAATTATCACTGAAAAGTTAAAAGATTCAAAAATATGAAAATGGTAACTCAAAAAATGACGCTGGGGTACAGTGAACCCCATGTGACCAACTTGTGATTATAAAAATAAGCCATTTCCATTTTACGTAAAATTCATTGTATATTTCTGTTGTAACAGAAGCAACAATTGTTTTTACGATTATCATGAAAAACATAACAGCTATTTAAAATTATAACACTATTTTTCATTACTACTATTTACTAAAAAAAATTCAGAAATTGAAAACCCAACTGCTTAAAAAGCAAATTAAAATGACAAAAATAATAATAAGATGACAATTTAAATTAACTCAATCGCCTGCAGTCAGAGGCCTTAAATCTTTTGATGCTCTCCTACCCCAAGCATGTACCGCAATGACTAAAGAAAGTGCTTCAAGCTGGTAACAAAAAGAGGTGGACAACATCGAAGCAAATTCAAGCTTATATAGCGACATTTCAACTTCTGCGTATTTTGTAACTTATATGTTTCTCTCTTTTTCTGTGTGGGAAATACTGTCAGTCATGTTAATAGCCCATCAAATCTAATTAGGGCGAACAGCGATACACAATATTTATTAAGACAATATGTAATTTTTTATTTTGATATAAATGTTCGAATGTAATTACATCAAATCATTTGCATCAAAAGATTTAAGGCCTCCGACTGCAGGCAATTGAGTTAATTTAAATTGTCATCTTATTATTATTTTTGTCATTTTAGTTCGCTTTTTAAGCAGTCGGGTTTTTTAAATTTTTTTATCTTTTACTTTTTTGAAAATTATATATCCTATGACATTCGGAAGATCAAGACAATTCTAAAGACACCTTATTTGTCCAAATCAATGTATCCGTACAGGCTCTAGAGCGTAACATAGCCGTACAAACATAGCTTGATAAACACAATACCCTCCTTTGCGTGCCGCAGTCGGGTAAAAATGATGTTCCATAGTAGAAAAATAATTGAAGTACATATTTATGTTATGAAAAAAATTACCCGTAAGTCCCAGTGGGGGTCCTACGTCCCACACCAGATATCAATGATTTTCACATTTTCTGCATTCCAAACGAATAGTTTCCAAATCCGAAGTATAAAATAGACTACTTTAATCCTCAGAATAATTCTACGAGTTTAAAACACCCCCGTAAGTACCTAGAGGGTTAACTAGCAAGCAAATGTTAGCATACCTAGTAATATGAGCAGCGTATCGTAGGAAATGGGTTGTACAGGTTCATTTGGGAGAATGTCTTCTAATTTAAGACACTGATCACGATTATCGTCTTGAAGCTATTACAAAACACAGATGTGTAAGGCAAATGCTTGAAGATTACAATATGTTTGCTTACAAGTAAATACTTACGGTTCGCGATATAGATCGTTTTATTTGTGCTTTGATCTGGATAGCTAACTCAATGTCTTTTTCTAATTTAATACACTGGTGTATATATTCGTATTGAGCTAAAGTCGTATTAGGCGCGAAATACTCTGCCAAACCCCACACTCTTAAGCAATATTTTTCTATATTTACCGTACCTTCATCCTCCAAGGAACAAGCGACATTGAGAATAACATGTTCGATGCTACAATTCACTGGAAGCACATACGTATAATGTATTAAATTATCGGAAATTATTAGGACAATTTTATACGTACAAAAACTTACCGTCACAAGTAAAAGTAATGGACGGAGTATTTTCATCGGAATCCATTAACTGCGGATGTACAACCAATTTTATACTTGTGCCTTCGGGGTATAAATTCTCCATCATTGGACTGACTACATGCCCCATATTTGTACCAGGATCGTTAAATGGAAAATCACCTGCGCGCATTTGGCGTATTAATAAAAACTCGAAGCGTCATGAAATTAGTGAATTAAATATTTTATGCTTTACTAACTTCGCACAGACTTCATCATTTCATGAAACGCTCTGAGATCACAGTCACTGAGCGATGGTCTAGTTTTTCTCACCGTTACATTTTCGTATAAGTGTGTCTGCCGTTTTTGCTGCAATAAGTGGATGCTATTAATGATTCAAGTTATTAGGTATTCAGCTTTATATTAGGGCTGGGACTATTTGTCGAATTTTTCGGTATTCGAATATTCGAATACTTCAGTTGCTCAATTATTTGGCGAATATAATTCGAATATCCAAGTTTTCGAATACTGGTGTATTCAGTATTCGAATAGATCAGTATTCGAATAGATCAGTATTCGAATAGATCAGTATTCGAATAGATCAGTATTCGAATAGTATTCGAATAATAACATTCGAATAGTATTCGAATAATAACATTCGAATACTCAAATATTCAAAGTTTATTCGTAGCATTCGAATACTTGTAAAATATTCGAATATTAAATTATTCGAATACTATTTTATATTGAAATTGTTAGAATACTTACTCTTCTGTCCAAAGAGGTCCTTCTTCGTTCGATAGTGTTCCAAGCAGACGAATTCCTGGGTGGTAGCGGTGGTGGTGCAGCTGGTGATACAGCCGGAGATTTAGCGGACTTCTCCACAGCAACGTATACTGGATCTGAATTAACGCTCTCGTTTGTGCTATACATGTAGTCGAATGGATCGAACGGGTCGTACATCGATCCGCTGACTTGCGATTGTGCCTCTGTTTAAACATATAGTATTACTATGCGATGGGCATCAGCACTTTGATACACACGTTTAATTACGAAATTACTTTGCTTCATACAAATGCAAATTTATTGTTGTAATATTACCATCTTTATGCGCTTGCGCAATATCATTGTTATCTTCAGTCTTAACAAGTAACGGATCAAATGCTTCCAATACGCTAACTCGAACGTTCGTTCTATCTTCTACTTGATCGAAAGAACTCAAATCTATAAGATTATTATTTGGCTTCTTCTCTATCACTTTCAGTACATTTAATTGTTCGTCGTCCATAGAGAATGTAGGTTTTTGACCACCACAAACAGCGGGAGTAATACTTGGTCTGTAATTCATAGGTAACGGAGGTATCTGTAAACAAAGATTATTAAAACTCATTTTTAAAGAGAAATATCAATTTTATGTATAAGCTTCGAAATTCTATTAACAAAAAAGGCACTAATAAGCTTGTAATTAATATTTCATATCATTAAACATAACACTGTTAATGCGTTCCGTGCCACCGTGAAATTCAGATTTTTGGTAGGACTATAAAAAGTTCTACCAAAAAAAAAAATGATTCGCCATATTCGATTACAGAAAAATAGTAATTGCGTTAAATTCTGCATAATTTTAACTCCCCCGTACTCTAGTTTCAATATCAAATTGGAGAATATGCTTGTCCGTTGAATGAAACTTTCGCTTTCAATAAATATCGCGAGTCGGTGACCCACGTGGCACGGGACGTGTTAAACTGATCGTTCGGATTAAAAACTTCACGCGCAATATACCTGCATAAGAAAAAAACCTTTTATATCACAAAAATTCCATGCAGGCTGCAATGAGAATTATCGATAAAAATTATCATTCTAATAAAAGAAAAATGTATATTCAATTCCAAACGATATCGAACATTGTCGAAAGCAAAGAAATATGTATCGCTTACTTGTGGTGCTAAATCAGGTACATTACTGTTAATACTACTGGATCTTGACATGATAGGACTAATTTTTGGAGTTCCAGGTGTGCAGGGTGCCGTGGAAGATCTAGGGTCAGGAGAGAGCGACTGATATCGGAAGTCCCGAGAGTGATAGCCCGCAGAGCTACTACTGCGCGATACTCTTGCCTGTTTTTTTAACAACGAGGGATGAGTTTGCCATTTTGGTTCTACAGATGTATTTCTGTCGTGGGACACAAATAATTTATACAACAGGTAATTCGAGTCAGTAATATCCTTGCGATAAATAATCCAACAGGAATCTTACGGCGGCGCAGGTGGAGACGGACAGTAATCTGTTAAAGTATCCGCTTTCACCGGACTTGTAAAATTGATCAAGTCGAAAGACTGTTCTTGGCTCGTGGTAGCTGACGTAGAGTTTCTCCTAGATGGAACTGGTGGTGGTGCTAGTATCACAGCATTTCTACTCTGATTAGTATTAAAAGCCCCGGGCCTTGGTCGACTCCTACTCTGAAATCTATAATTCCCTTTTCTCACAGATTTGTTAAATACGACGCGTTCCTTCGTTGCAATCGTACGTAGAATAAGGCTACAAGTATATACGAATAATAGAAATTACTTTTCAACTTGCTGGGCGCTGTCGCTTTCCGATGTACCGCTATGTACAATACTATTTCCTTTGTGTACGCCATTCTTCGAAACACATGATTGCTGTATGCTACTAAATTCCGAACGCTGCTTCTGCAGTTTAAATTTCTCTAAGGCAAGACTCTCCAGACTCAATGCCTGCGCACGTTCCAGATCTTCTTGGAATTGACGTTCGTAATCGATCACCGCTGACCTTTGAGCACCTGTGTCTCTATTGTAGTGTGACATCTACAATTAAATTAGAAACTACTTAGTACATTAAAGAATGACAGAAGTGTAAATATAGACGCCTGTTCAAGGCTCAACTGTGATCTAAACTTATGAATGTATTGGTAGGTTGCTACTGATAGGTGAATATCTGAAACCCGTGCTACACAAATGCAATGGAAGAGAAGCAGATAAGGAAGGGGGGTCATTCTAACCTGCACTTCAACTGTGTATACGAAAGTAAATTAATCCGCGCTGTTAACAAAATTCAACAAACAAGAATCACCAGAATCTTATAATTAATATTCTCGTGAGTAATGTTTTCTAGGTGCTTAACATACATCCTCAGCCAAGATTTAAGGTCTGTAATTAACAGAATAAAAAAAGATACTCGTTCCGAGGAATTAAATGTACATTGGCTGTGGATCGTAACATGTGCGCCAGCAGGGAAAAGGGATACACTATTGACACGAAGCTCGTCGTTTAAAGGACTCAGTTATCAGTTTAAAGAGACGGATGTATCAGGAGTGTACATAAACAGATTACGGCTCACCGTAGCATTATTTTCGACGGAATATCTCGCTGTCAGGTATCGCGGATAATCGGCCAGCAGAAGGGCAATACGGATGGCGAAGGAGCACTGTCACCTAATCAAGGAAATGACATTTTCGAATCCTCTAATCGGCCGTCGTATACAAACGACCCGCGGCACATACGTTGGCTTATGTATCTACATACAACTGTCGCTTTATGAACGAAGGAGTGCACTGGCTTGAAGCTGCTGCGACCAATAGACGATGCACGAGCAGAAGGCACGCATAACAGGCCTGGAGGTATCGTCTACGTGCAACGAAACGCTACCCTACAGGCGCGCCTGTGTGCACGCACGATACCGTCTTGCATCGACGCGACGATACAATGTGCAACGGAAGACTGGCACTGGTGCGGGTGTAATTGAAAGTGGTGACAGTACACGGGCAGGAACATATTCGACTCTTTTCAGTGTGTCGCTTGATCAGCTGGTTAATCTGTTCAGCTTGAGCAGCGAGCCTTATTTGATTACAGTTGATTTAATGCACGGAATGCGTAGGATCGCTTACAGTTAGGAACACCATATTTGTATAGCGGCGCGAGCTGTATAGTAGGTGTAGCAGAGAGCTTGTGGTAACGGTATTCGGGACTTTTAAGGCGACTAGGCAGTCGAAAAATCGATTTTTTTTTTATTGCATTTCCGAAAGTACTATCGTTTGTGAATAAAATGCCGCTTGAGTTATAGTAAAATTGTAGATTTGGCAGCTAAAAACATCAAGCGGCACCCTATAGCGCCGCCTTTGTCCAGAAACTTTAAACGCGTTTTTCTCTAATATTTTTTCTCTTCATTTTTTCCTGATTGCGAACGAATGGAGGTTCAGATCGACTTGGCAAAATTACAGGATGTGTAAAACATGTGCCATTTCCGGGAAAACCTCTGATATGGTCCGTAAAAATTTGAAATTTTCATAAAAAAATCCGGCGACTTAATTTTTTTTATGAAAATCTCGAATTTTTTCAGACCATATCAGAGGTTTGCCCGGAAATGGCACATGTTTTACACATCCTGTAATTTTTTCCAAGTCGATCTGAATCTCCATTCGTTCGCAATCAGGAAAAAGTGAAGAGAAAAAAATATTCGACAAAAACGCGTTTAATGTTTCTGGGCAAAGGCGACTCTATAGGCTGCCGCTTGGCGTTTTTAGCTGCCAAATCCACAATTTTGCGAATTTTACTATAAACCAAGCGGTATCTTATTCAGAAAAGATAGTGCTTTCGGAAAATGCAATAAAAAATCGATTTTTCGACTGCCTAGTCCCCTTAAGCTACCGTAATTTGACAACAGGAGATTCAAGATGAAATTAGATTTTATGTTTTAATATGTTTCGCTGGTGAACGTTTTATACATTATTTTTATGGATGAATTAAGATAATTGGGAAATTATGTTGTTTCTAATTTGTTTTAAAATTCCAAAGAGCACCGAACAAATCTATTCGGCATACATGTGGTTTTTATAATTGGTACTTAAAGAGGGACGGTGGGATTAGAGCAGAGAACAATGGGTATAAACAAATATAAGATTATTATATACTGGCTGATGGCTAGTCAGAACTCTGCTATGCGGGAGATTGTTGTGCAGTAGATGAATCAAAATATTATATTCTGTGTTTCAAAGGTCTTTATTATTGGGAGAGGGGGGGGGGGGGGGGAGTTTATAGACAATGAACTGTAGGAATGTGCATAGGGAGATATAACTCAGAGGAGATAAGTTTTGTAAATCAGCAGGCCAACGTCATGGACCTTATACTCAGCCAATGATCTCTATATGCATATATGCAGAGTTAAAATATTTTTGTGTTGTGAAGATTTATTTTACTGCGCATATACAGGGTGTTTATAGAAATGTGGGACATTTTTTCAGGATCGGTTCTACTCGTCGAACTAATAAAAAACAAACGGTATAGGTACGCGTATGTTCAATAATGCTTAGTTTTGCAGTTATAAGCATTTTTATATTCCGTGAAACACCGGCCCGAAATGTCTATTAAAGGGCAATCGGCAAACTGGCACGTTCGTCATTTGGACTAATCTTAATATATAAAGCAGAAAGTGTTTGTGTGTTTGTAAACTATGGGGTCACGAAATGTGTTCCTATTTTCACAAAAAATAAATTTTTTTATAAAACCGGAATTTTTAATTTCGGGCGAAGCCGAGTAGTAAAGCTAGTATACTATATTTTCATTCATATCCTTTCCTTCTCGCCTTTAAAGAATTAAAGGCAAAATGATAATCAATGTATTGATCCGCGGAAACACAGCTGGGCTTCGTTAAATGCCACATCAATAGACGATTCGGGCACGTGTTTTACGAAATATAAAAATGCTTATAACTGCAAAACTAAGCATTATTGGACATATGCGTACCTATACCATTTTTTTTTTTATTATTTTGATGAGTAGAACCGATCCTGGAAAAATCTCCTTCATATTTATAAACACCCTGTATATCTCATATTGTTAGTCTATTTTATGGAGTATTTGCCAACAGTTTTGAAATTTTTTTGATAAGGCCTAAATAATTTTGTATTCATTAATACTTTCGATTTTTTAAACTACCTACTGTAAGTTACATTCCAGATTACTTATATTTCCATATTCCTATGTTCAAGATGTATGATTTTTATACAGATTCTTAAAGACTCAATAATGGTATATTACATGTTTCTTATAATATTTTTTAGACATAGCTTATCAGTACATATAAACGAGATATAAAAGAAGTAAATCTGTAAAATGACAATTTTACATTTAAGATAATTGAAGATCACAAAATTACAATCTTAATGAAACAGATAATGAATACAGTATAATTTTTATTTGTATGTTTGTTTATTACATCATATACAGCATATAAAACGCTTATAAAAATATAAATGTTTTATTTGTATAACAATATTCTTAAATTACTTTCACAAAATATAGTGCAAGGACACTAAATTCGTAAAGTACATTCCCAAGTATATCTAGGATAAAGTACTTTCATTTAGAAGTACTTTAACTACTACTACATCATATCAAAATGTATATTAGCAGAATAATATACCAATTTCGATGATGTTATAAATAATATAATTATCTGTTTGTGGTAACGTGAAAAGATCGTAAAATAATACGAACTGGGCTTCGTGAAAATTGTACCATTTCTGTTAACATTTCTGAGTATATAACGTGGGTGCTGAATTTCTTCAATGCAGTATAAAAATAAAAGAATGTCAAAATCAATTTATCGAAAGAGTTAAAACTTTCATATTTTTCGAGATATATTAAGTACGCAAAAAACTGTAGGTAACGTTGAGGTTTATATATTAAAAATTATCCTTAAAAAAATGCGATTCGCAGATCTAAGATGGTTGCACGATCCTAAGCCAGAATCCTTTCTCGCTCGTAATTACAAGGCTTCGTGTACTGAATTTTATCGGTGTGATTGTTCGATCACAGATTTCCACTTGATGGTTCCTTAAGAACGAAATTATTCCCATTTTGATTTGCAGAAGGGCGAATCGCATTCCTGAAAAAGAAAATCCAATTTTTTTAAATAGATTGATACAACAACACAGTTTTGTTTAATGGTAATCGTGGTGTTTAATTGTTTGGCTCAAAATACCAATCGAATTACATTTGACATTTTGAAAAATGATCGAATTCCGTTAAATGAATTGCACGATATACTTTTTATACGCTGCAGTAAATTAAAGTATGTAATGATAGCAATTAAAGTAAGAATACTTATCGTTAGCCAATGAATCACCTATACAATTTCGTGGTCCTTCTCCAAACGGAAGATACGTATATGGATGCCTCGTTCGTTTGTTCTCGTCCGTGAATCTCTCAGGGTCGAACGTAGCAGGGTTGGGATAATAATCTGGATCATGATGAAGACCATAAATTGGAATGATCACCCTCATGCCAGTTGGTAACTCGACTTTAGTACCCGGTATTTGGTATTGATACTCGCATCTTCGAGAGAGGAGCGAAGCTGGAGGGTATTTCCTTAGAGTTTCTGAAAGCGATTACGAAAAATGAATCTCCTTTTGACAATCTTAGGATGCTGGTACTATTCTGACTCTTTCAATAGAAAATATATAGAATGAGTCAACGATCGTTTGAACCTAAAATATCATTCTTCTCATTTAGCATGTAGAAAAATAATCGAAGAGAAAAACGTTGAAAGATGAAAGACGAGTCACGGTTCTGTAGATCTTCAGATCACTAATAAGTTCTCTGCAGGATTCACTTTAATGCTTTCGTCACGGGCGTGGATTCATACGTCCCGTGCAATTTTACAAACAATCGAAAGCATGCACCATCGTTATAGTAATTATACGAGAATCGTTAAAAAATATCGATTCGATTAAAAAATTCGGTGCCTTGTTACAAAAGTCTGTATGGGATATGCGCAGCGAATGCGTTAATTTTATACCAGGGATAGATAACGATCTGAATTTTTCTTTCGATTTAATCTATTCTGCAGTTATGGGGCCGTTGATAACATCTGATTGGGAATTTAGTGCCTGCGTCGAAAAACGCGACCACTTTTACCTGCAATAATCATATCGAGGTACTTCATGTCCTGCACAGCGTCGTACGTTAATTTGCCATTTCTGTTCTCGATAGCGTCGTGGATGTCACGTCTCGTTTTCTCCTGAATCTCAGCATTCAGGGCCAGCTCGTGAAGGCAAAACGCGATGGTGTTCGATGACGTTTCATAACCAGCGGCGAAGAACACAAACGCTTGGGCCGCAATGCTGTTCTCGTCCAATTCTATAAATAACGATGCTTATGTTATAAAGCCTTTCAAAAAGGAATACTGTTTTTTATCGTTTACACGTCTAATGACTAAGCTCAGGGATACGGGCGTGATAAAATCTCGGTAAAAGTAAAACGATCATAATTCGGCGGTTTTAAGGGTTTAAAGTCGAAATGTTTGGCGGCATAGAATTATATACTTGAAAAATCACACAACTCGTATTTTGACGGAAGTACGTAATTTAAATGGAACGGTGTCATTCTCGATTTAAATGCAAGCGACTCGATGTGCCTGTTCATTTTCCCTTGCTTGGTGAAATGTGGGCTCCCGAATATTTATTTCCTGGCCCAACTACTATTATTACGAGCTGATTATAGTGGTAACTGATTGAACGGAGATTAATCAATAGTGATAGATGAATATTACATTGGAATTAACATAGTTACGAACCAGTGGTTGATTTAACCCTTCGTGGTCACACGGGGTGTATTGTACCCCAAGAATAATTTTCGAGTTAAAATGTCGCGCCTTTACGACTTCCAAAGGGGAATTATCGCAAGAAAAAAAATAAAAAAATTAAAAAATCGCTTTTGTCCCCACAAATCGCTCGTGGAAAATCGCTCATTTTCAACTACAAATTTGATCATATCAAAATTTACATTTCTAGAAAAATACTATTAGACCATGGTTGTATAAGTATTACGAATGTACAATTAACACTGAAAAGTTAAAAGATTCAAAAATACGAAAATGGTGACTCAAAAAATGACGCTGGGGTACAGTGAACCCCGTGTGACCATCTTGTGATTATAAGGTGTGACCACGAAGGGTTAAGGGGAGAAGCCCGTATAAACGGTTTATTTTTGTATCAATTTTTAGGAATTTTTTGTAAAGATACCAATGCGCTAATCCTTTTGGAATTTTAAGGGTACTTTATTTAACATTAGAACAAGTAAAAAAAATTAATAACAGTAAACTTATAATAAATACAAATGAAATAGAGCGGTATCTGGAATAGGTCTTTTTTCGAGATGCAAAACGGCGCCGGTTGTAGCGTCTCTGGTAGTTATGTAAAGCAGACCAATATTTTTTTTTCTGTGTAATGATGTAAAAATTGCAGATTTTAAAAATGGAGGAACTTCAAACAATTAGATGTGATTTTCTCCAAAAATTCGCGTTTTATTTGTTTAAAAACGGTGATTAAAATTAATAATTTGATTAAACCTCGTGGTTCATATTCCGAGAAATATTATAAACTAAAAGTGTGCAAAATTTGAAGTTGATTGGTCAAAAAGTTTTTGAGTTATCCCCGGCGCCAATTTTGTAAATGTGGTTTCGAGAAAAACGTATTTAAAATGCGTTATAGGTACGCTCGGCGCTCGGAAGCGCGCTGACTCACCAGGCTATATTATCAATACGGAGTTGAATTTCGGCCTATAACTTTGAGAATATATTTTTTAAATGTTTTAGAATTGATTTATGGAAAGATTTATGTTTCCATTTTTCGTTAGATTTATACGGTCTTCTCCCCTTAAGGAAAAAGGCCTAGAAACGTTCTGAGGGGCCTATTTTTTCGGGAAAATTAAGAGGTAGTTTACTAAAAACGGGCTAAGTGTAATAGTACAGAAAAATAAATATAGTGTTTGGATAAAATCCTCCACAGTCACGAACACACAAATGCTAATTTCCACAATTGTCAAAGTTACCCAAGTATACTTTCTTGTTTTTACTTTTTTGATTATTTATCAAAGCTTAATACGCCACAAGTCCGTAACAAGTGAAATCCTTGAATTACTCTAAACGATATATGTATATAGTTTCGCAGAATTGACGGATACATCATACGTACTTTGGTAAATAATACTCGCGAGCAACAAGTGCAGTATACGTTTTAATTACGAGTCGAGAATGCCAGCTTTGTGAGAAGTCCGTGAAGCATTTCGTTAATGCAGCACGATAACTTCATTGCAACTACGCGGTTCTCAGAGTGGTCATGAATGAAGTACTTACTGCCAATTTTATCTTGATTAATTCGCAACAGAACTGTATCGTTTATGGTCATGCATCATAGCTACTCCGAGCGTGCAACGAGCAACCCGTATATTGACCCAAGAGAGTTATCAATTACGTAACGTTCTTCGATTACAATAATCGAGTTGCTTGAAAGTGATAGGAGCTACTACACAAGCAGAAATTGCAAAAATTTTCATGTGCATTTCTCTTCTGTAGATATACTACTTGCAAAGGCAATGCAGTAAGGTCGTATGTGTTATCGTATATTAGCTTTAGTACTCGGCTTTGCCTGGAATTTAGATCCTCAGTTTATAAAAATTTTTTTGTGAAAATAATCACATTCATCTGGATTAGTCAGGCATAATGAGCTGAGGCACATTCCGTGATTCCAGAGTTTACCGTTCGAAATTTTTTAGACGACAGACAAACACAAACGTATAAACTTTGCAGCGGTACCGTTAAGGAACTAGTTCTTGATCAGGCACTAATTTTTGATCAGTTCATGAAATAAATCGTTCTTTTTAGTTTATGTCAATAAATAATTGTTTGAAATAATTACTAACATAAAAATTGATAATTCAAAAATATATGCGTTGTCTGTGAAAGCATTTAGTATTGTTAGTTTTTGTGAAAATAAATGTGTAAGGTAGCTCACTTGAAGGAAGCCACTGTTGAACGCCATCTCTTACTGTTCGAACTAAGGTTGTTATGGTATTAAAGGTTATTTTCATACATTTTGCTTACAAGTTTTCTTTACAATATAGCGAAAGAATTTTAGTATTATATGCATCATTTTGCTTTAAAAGTCAGTGGTCATTATTTAGTTCCACTTTTTTCGCCATCTCTTACTGTTCGAACTAAGGTTGTTATGGTATTAAAGGTTATTTTCATACACTTTGCTTACAAGTTTTCTTTACAATATAGCGAAAGAATTTTAGTATTATATGTATCATTTTGCTTTAAAAGTCAGTGGTCATTATTTAGTTCCACTTTTTTCTTGTGGAACTAATTTTTGATCACCTGAATAAAAATTAGGTTAGGACATTATAAAATTATAAAAAAATTAAATTTAGATGGTATAATACTAAAAATAAGTTTATTTGGTACTTGCTTTTTAATTAGTATTAGTATCTGATCAAATATTAGTTCCTTACCTGATAAGAAATTAGTTCCCACGTTTTTTAGATGATCAAAAACTAGTTCCTAGTCACCTTATTATTCCCTACCTTATAAATAATTAAATTATACTTATTTTCAACTTTTTAAAATTTTTCCTTAAAGTGTAAACATTAATTAATCTTTTAGTATAAAAAAGTCTATGGTTTAAAGTTTTAATAGGTTAAAAATAAATATTAAAGCGGGAAGCCTTCTAAACTGATCAGAAACTAGTTCCTTAACGGTAGCTTAATTGTAATTCATATAGTAACTCGAAGCATATGCATATATATATTTTCAGCTGTATAAAAATTGTGCTATATGCTATCCCGTTTCCCCCCAAAATACAGTATGTTGTATCACGAGTGCATCCAGCGCACCAACCCACATGATAAAGCCAATGACATTTCTCTTGTAAAGCGTGGGATTTATCTCCGTATAAAGTAATTTATATCTATAAATGCGGGCTCGACGATACACTCATCGCTTATAAGGCAAGTTCGTGCTATTTCCACGTTTTCACCGGCCATATCATGCTTTTCCCGTTGGACCTAACACCCGCAGGTCATTTTTACGCGCGGTAAAGTGACATACCCATCTCTTCAGCCGTCTCTGCGTCCTCCTCGTGGTTGACCTGCCCGTTCCCCGCGTCGTTCTCCAGCGTGCCCCTATTCTTCAATTCGATCAACAGGTCCATGAAATCGTGCCTCTTCACGCCGTGCTCCTCTCGTTGCTTCACCATCTGTGACACGACGTCCTTGAAGAATTTGGTCACCCCAGGATCGATCACCTGGACACCTAGGACCTTGTACAACCTGGGCATGGCCGTTCTAAGCATCCGCCACAGGGTGGCTTTGTAACTAGGCCTAGAGAGCTTCTTTGCTGCCCTGTGAAACTCGGAATCCTCGTCAGTAAGCGCGTTTATTTGTATGCCGAACGCGCAGGTACCGATGACGTCTATCGTAAATTTAGCCGCCAACTCGCGGATCTCAATCGGTCGGTGAGCTTCGGAGGACCTGTCGATTAATTTTTGAAATTCCTCGCTGCACTCCACCAGAAGGTAGAACATCCTCTTGAGCTTGCCAGACGAGAAGGCTGGGGTCAGCTTGGCCCTGAGGCTCTTCCACTTCTTTCCCTCCAGGTTGAAGAGATGAGCGGACAGTGGGTCCTGGCGAGGAAGGGAAGTTGGTTGTACAGAGGGACCCAGAAGTAATTGGATAAAGAGCAACGTTAATTGTAAGGCTACAGAGTGATCTATGCTTGATGGACAGCCTGTGATTACTGAATTTCTCTGGAATGATTTTGTAAAAAGGATTGAATGATTTTTAATCTGAAAATCAAATGGGAATATCTTCAAGAATGCACTTAATGTTTGTAATTTCGAGCTTGCTGACAAAATAAGTGGCTTGCACACTCGTATTTCATTGTGAGTGGAGGCACTCGAGACACATTGAAGTGCTACTTCATCGATGTCCTTGAAGATGAAGACGCTAAATTAGTTTTTTATCATCAAAAGGAAAAAACTGCCGAACACGAATTTTTGAAAAGTGTGTAGCAATCTTGTATCTGGTTACAAATTGCTTTGTGGACTTAACATTGCCCTCTGGGAGATAATTCTACTTATCTTGGGGATGAAAAAAATCATATAATCATGCGTGTGGAAATACGTACACTTCGAGTTATCGAAGTCTAAAAAGTTCATATAGTTTCAAGTTGATTTCGACACACAAATTGGTTGCGATGTAATAAAACATTACAGTGGCTACTACGACTACGGTATGTGTTATTATTGTTTAGTATTTGCACTAAAGCAAATCAGAAAATCTTATATTTTCACGTTATCCAAACACTGCTGCAAAACTCGCAGATAAAATGTATCTCTAATTCTGAAAAAAGCGTTTCTTCATCTCTGATCGTGTGACCATTTCCCAAATTGAATAGATTCCCAATGTTCAATCGAGAAAAAAAAAGTATCCCTAGAAGTTTATACTAAGATGAATCATTGTGTCTGAACTATTTCCTATTTTCCCCGCAATTCTTAAGGGAAGAACCTGGTTTAGAGGGTCCAAATTTTCGATTTTTTTTTGCTTTAATCGATTGTAATACTTTTAGAGAATATATTCCTGAAGTTTTGGAATGAAATTCAAAGTATTTCGGAAGTATCAAACCATAAACTTTAAATTTAAAACGCTTTTTTATCAAAAGAATATTTTTCAAGTTCGTGGAAAAGATAGCAGATTTTTCCACTGAAACTCAGACTATCAAAGATAACAGATACTTTTTCCCGGAGCTTTTTAGTTAAGTAATGATCAACCATCGTCGATGAACTAAAACGTTTGTGAACAATTAAACTATACCAGATTTTTGCATAAAAACGTCAATTTTTTTCCTCAAAACTGTAACTTTGCTTTTAAAGTTCCATAATTTTGTCAATTTTAGACTTTTTCTTATTTCTTTAATTCACCGACAATGTAAGTTCATGAATACTAAGAAAAATTTCAGTTTGTTTATTTTGGGCAGAAATTAAAAAGTCCATTTCATTTGCCATTTCACAAATCAATGAACTTGATATTTTTAAATTAATTTTTTTGTATTGTATAAATATATATTAAAAAACCCATAAAGTTTCGGAAAGATCGACTTTATTTTTCTGCGTTAAAAAAATTTACGAATGTCACCTTTTATCGGCGTCCTAAGCCAGGATCTCCCCATAAGATATGAATTATTTTTAGGGTTCATTGCATAACCGCACCATGGTTGAAATAATCCTTATGTAAGTTCAATATACAATCTCCATTTAGTTTACCAAAATTTTCAACAGTTAGTTTTCATATTTTTGCGGTAAATATTACTGAATATATAAAAAAATATCATTAACTTTCCCGTCTTCTTTCAGGGTATGCGCATTGAAGACCTCACCACTGCTCGGTACACCTGCAATAAAAATTACCTGCGAATTTACTGGAATGCCACGATTCGAGAAGCAAGCGAAATTCTTGACGCAGATATTCTTGATGAGATCTGGGTCCCGCAGGATCAGTACGGGCGTTCTAACGCGGAACACTCCGAAGAACCTCTCGTGCTTGAACCACTCGTACATCTCCTGAATCCCTTCAGGCAGGGATTTCCGGAACAGAAGCATGGGGGCGTAATTCCCAAACACCACGGTGGGTTTTCGAAACGGCACGCCGCGCCTCTCCCAGAAGTTGAAGGTCGAGGTGAAGAAGCAGTACAAAATCCCTAGGAACAGTCCCAGTAACAGGAACTGCTCCAGGAGCTCCCTTAACACACTCCACATTTTCAAGAATTGCAACAAAATCTCACGTTCAAACTTGACACGTGTTTCAAGTCGCGATTCTTTTATGTTTAATCGTAATGTTTATGTGTAATATAATGCGTCCCAGCGTTATATTCGCAGCGCGCCAACAGTGCCACCGGATATCCGTTCAATGGCACACGTCGCGCGCTTCTACTTTAATTGCAAAACAAAAGGACGCTTTTGCCGAGCGTCCCGGCTCGAATTACGCAGCGCGACGTTCCAATCGAATCCTTGGGACTGTTTATAGATGAGAGTGCACCTGCACGGTAGAGAGTGAATCACTTGCCCTCCGGTGTTTGCACTCGCCCGTTTCTCCGCGGGGGAAATGTCAGTGGTGCACGGGCCGCGCGGCTATATATGCGTGCCACTGACGTCTTGATCGCACGTGATTATCGGGTCACTGATTTCAGCACGCGTACTGTAACTAAGCGTTAACGGTTGTGTTTAAGAGCGCCTCGTTTGTGAGCCGCCGCCTCGTTTCCAAACATTTAACCTTTTACCAACGGTTTCACACTTTTTAGAGGTTGTACAGTTATGTTGGTTTAGGCGTGCACAGCGGCGGTTCGACTCGACCGAGCATTCGTTTATGATATATCGAAGGGGACGCGGGAACGGTTGCACTGTTCAGCGATCGCTGGAGAATCGTGCCGAGAAAGCTTCGGAACGAAATTATACCGGCACTTATATCGTAATATGCGACTTTCTATCGCTCTGGAATCCGTGCAACACGCTGGCTCATTTTCAAGAACGGAATACTCCTCCGCTTACAACTAGCAATAATGTAGTAAAGTGTCTCTGAAAGATAGGTGTCCGTGCCACGTTGCTGGAGCTCTTCAAACACTCGATATCTCATTGAATTTTGTAACGTTTAATCCTCACGGTATCGGCTTCACAGTGGGATCCACATTTCTGTCCATTTTACGTAACGTTAAACGAAGTTTATCGCGGGCGACTGGCAATCCCAATTACACCGAACGATTATCTTTGGGAAGTTTTATGCGAAGGCGGGTGCAAAGTACCAGCGGTGACTTTAGCGTACGTCGACGGCACTGCACGCGTTTGGGGGCAACGGGAGAAGATAGAGGGGGATGGGAGGAGGAGGGAAAGAGAGGACGCGGGCGAAAAAAAGGCGCCGTGGGTAAGTACGCAATGCGTATCGCTGTTCCCGAAAGGCTGACCTCCCACCGACTGGAGATATACGAACGCACGCACGCATTTATAGAGACCTTGCGCTCTTGCTCTCCTACTCGAGTCCCGGCTGGAGCTCTTGTGCCTCGTTTGAAAGCCGCTCGTTTATCTACAACAGCTTCTTTCTCTCTCCCTCGCCGCCTTTCACGATAATTAGCCGGAGATGTATCGGGGCACTAGACCCGGTCAACCACTTGGCTATCTCTTTTTTGATCGATAGTTTCGAGGCACCGCGTTGGCGTGCGCCTTTTTGCCTGATGCCATCGTTATCAAGACGTCTCTGTAATGATGTACATAACAGGTGTATGCTACTGCGCGGTATTACGGCCATTTTTAGTTTTAATATGATACATTAGTACTTGAACTTGTTGTATTAACTTTTGAGTACTTTCACACGCTCATTGCCATAGCACATTTGTATTCTACTACTTTAGTGTTTTTTAATTGTTATATTTTAGTGCAGAAATATTTCAGAATAAAGTAGTAATATATGTGTTTCAATATCCCAGGCTTTTAACACCGCAGTGTTTTAATGTTTTAGTATTGCATTATAATATTCTAATTTCGCTCAGCTATTGAGTTTTTTGCGAATTTGTCAGTGAAAGGATTGATCAATGCCGGCATTGGTGTACGTTACAAACGGTCAGAAATCGTATAACACGCGTAACTTTTAAGTAAAACTTGATCCCCTGTAAGGAATTCCAGTACGCGATAGTACTACGTCCAGCGCATAGATAACATGGTTTACGTGTCGTTCTGTACGTGTGTCTGTCGGCAATTTGCTGCAAATGAAAATAGATCTTACTTTTACTGTCAACCTGATCTCTCCTATGCTTTTAGATGGAAATAGATGGTAGAGCAGAGGGACTTGGTTCGACTTCTTCATGCATGCCTTTCCCTACTCTTTATGATATATGAGACTAGGTGACGAGAAAAAAATACAAGAATAGCGAATCAAAACTCGCTAGGGCACGATGCTTCGTCTTTTTTTTTCTTCACAACCTGTTCCTGAAATTATTTGCATGGTATAAAACTAACGAGCTTCGAAAAACTACGACACTACGAGCCGTAAATATGGTTTATGATTATATTTTTTGCGTAAGTGTTTATATTTTTATTAACAGAATATATGTTAGTCTTCAAAGACTGAATAAGTATATATTTTAATAATTCCATTTTTTTTTAAACAACAAAATTTTATTATCATTTCTAAGAAAGCGTTATCATGATTGAGTAAGAGTCAAAGAATTTATTATCATTTCACCTCCACGTTATTTTGAGTCACAAACAGAAATTCGAATTAACGCTGTTATGACATACTGCGCGTGGTATGCGATATATGTGCAAACTTATCGATCACTCAAGAGGATAAAATCGATAGCATGAATATTTAGCAATTGGCTAGTCTGAATCAGATATATAGAGTCAATACGCCTGATATTTTCAGAGATGGAGTTAATGCAGAAATGCAACCGCGGATACAATTAAACATAATTATGTCAAATCCTTCTTACCAGCGGCCGTAGCCGTGATGGAAAACACCGATTTTTGTTAGATCACCGATGTTAAGCATCACGGGGCGGGTACTGGGGAAAGATGGGAGGAGGGAGACGACCACCTTTCTCCCGGTGCGCCTGCTGCTGCTGGGACCCGAAGGAGAGAGAGGAGAGGAAAAGAGATACAACTATATTTAGTTGGGCAATATAAGCGGATAAAGCTTGAAACGCCATTCCTGTTTAACAGGAAAAACAATAAATACAAATACAAATAATTATGTCAAGTTTCCGTATCATAATCATCGACGAAGTATAGGATAGATCCTATCACCCAATGTAACTTTTGTTACACGCTCGGGGGCAGGGTTGTCAGGTTTTTCCCTACGGTAGTGGAGGGGGAACACCTACAGCAGTAGTGGTATATTTGTGTCACGGCGTCATCACACAAATGTCCGGCCAGTATTGTAGTCGACTAGTCGGCTAAAAAGGTCGATTGATCGTCTCCCTTTTTGTGAATACTTACTCATTTTTCTTTCTTTTTTTCTAACAAGTTTCATAACTTTGCTATTAGAGATAAGACTATCCGGCGACTAGTCGGTTTCTTGGGGGCCGATTAATCGGCTAGTCGGCTAGTCGGCCAAATCCCTAGTCGGTATATCTCTAAAAATAATATTACCACAGACGACGTACAGGATAGACCTATCACCTTGTGGGAGTTCGTGTCACCACAGACGAGGTATAGGATAGAGCTATCAACTAATGCATTTTTTTGTCACCGGTTTGTGGAGTCCTAGGATCCATTACCATTTTAGTGCATTGGCGTAACTGGGATTCTTGTCTGGGGCGGGGGGCAGGTCCCATCTCGGGGGAGATGGGGGGGAAAGGGGGGCCTTTCTCTCTCGCTCTCGCTCTCTCTTTTTTATAGGTGGAGGAAATCTTTATATACATACACATTTTATAAGAATCATTTGTCTACATATTTATTTAACACTAAAACAAACAGTAAACTGAAAAAAAGTTATTGATTATTTAACAGATGAATGTTTTTACTTATTTCGATAGTTTCTAGGTAGGGGACATTCCGCGTTTTGATGGGGCCAATCCACATTTTGAGGCGGCCAGGTCTACCCGGCCCCCTAACTAGTTACGCCAATGTTTTAGTGTCACTTGCAACGTTACCGATGAAGTCTCGAAACAGATTGTAACGCTACGCATGGTAGGAATTAGAATTCAGCACGGGTAGAACTAGCTTATGCGAAATCCGCGATTTACAAATGATTCTATTAGAGTAGCAATTTAAATATCGTTTTATAAATGTATATAAAAGAAAGATCACAAGAAAATAAGAACACATACGCCTTTTAACCTTGCTGTTCTATTCGGGTTTTTAACGCAAAACAAAATTTATCATAAAAAATTATATAAACAACGACATTATTTGTGAAAGACATGCTTTGATGATATAGCGTGGAATACCTCACTAAGGAATTGTAACTTGGTATATTTTAATAAGGTGCTGAAGTAGAGAGGACTTTCAAAATTGTCAAAAACCCGTCAGTTCCAGTATCTCGCTGAAATATTCCGGGTTCTATTTATCCTTCTATCTAAACACTATATTTGTATTCTGGGGTCGGGAGGGAATAATCAAATAGCACAATAATTTTACACAAGTATTTTTAATTCATATAGAAGTTACAAATATTTCAAGTTAAAATTATTGTTACATTCTACGTAAAAGTATTACGAAAGTATTGCAAGTTAAAGAAATTCTTATATCCGACTAGAATATTTGACAATCACAGCCATCGGCATGGATCTCACCGATTACCAGATCTTACCACGAGGAAGTTACTGTGCTTGCAGACCCATAGAGCGATGGATGGAATCAAAGTTCCATCGATCTCTTCAGTTTAAATATAGAATCTACGAAACTGCCAAGCAATCATTCGATTAAAAGAAATTCAAGAAAGAAGGAAAGACGAGGGGTAAGCATGAAACTACTTCTGGATAGCGCAGATCTTACCACCCTGCTGTCCGAGTCGAAAGGGAAAAGCGTTCAGCGTCCCTGAACCGATTCCTGTTGCCCCGAGCAACCCGTCAGAAGCACACTAGGTGTGACCTGACTCAAGCCGACTAACGTGGAGATTGGGCAACCAGCCCGGGTGACTTACGCAGGCAATGTACAAAATGGTATAGCCCCTACACCCGAAACTTTTCCCTTTGGACTAGAACATCAGAGGATGAAACTGATCCATCCATACCGATTCCATGCTCAGCCACTTGCTTCTGGAAACGGAAGCAGCGGTGACTTCCTCATCGGAGATGAGGAGCCAACAAACGAGCAACAAAACTAATGATTCAGTGACTACTTGACAATTTTACATGGAGCCTAAAATACTTCATACTATAATAAATTAGCCTAGGCTTCTTTAGATGTTTTCTTTTACTATCACTTTTCACTACTTTCTTTTCAAGTATATTATTTTGTTAAACTCCCTTTCCCGCGAGAGGGTGGACCTGAAAACCTGAAACAATCACCTACTTTATGTTAGCAATGGTGTGATAGAATTGGGAGGGAACTAAGAAAATGCTTATTAGACTGGTGCCGATCAAAATGATTTGGAACGACAGAAGAGCACACACCAGTATGCCGAACCATCGTAGGAGATACCTATATAAAGAAGAGCAGGAAATATAAACCCATCGATGAGATGCATGAGAGGAACAAATCATGCAAACTCATCGAAGGAATGCTGCATATAAAATAAATCATGTAAACCCATCGAAGAAATGCATCGAATAAAATAAATCATTTATAGTATAAATAGGGTTGACTAACTGTCGTCTCACGAGCCACCGGGGGCCCCTTCGACTTGCTGCCACGCTGAAAGGCCTCCTCCATACCTACCAGACTCTGACGATCGCAGTCGAAAAGAGAAGGAAAGAAGCAGGGCTCGACTGCGATCGTCAGAGTCTGGTACAAGGCAGCAAGGCGGAGGGGCCCCGGCGGCTCGTGAGTCGCCAATTAGTCAACCCTGATTTATACCCATCGAAGAAATGCATGAAATAGGACAACACATTTCAGAGTAGTTCCTGAGTTGGACGCTTTACATGAGCAGAGATCACTAAATTCAGTCCCTAGATTATGGGTCGGTAACATAGTTTGGGTGGTGACACCACAGACGAGGTATATGATAGACCTATCACCTTATGGATGTTTGTGTCGCCACCCAAACTGTGTTACCGACCCATAATTTGAGGACTGAATGTAGTGGCATCTGCTCATGAACAGAGTCCAACTCGGCAACTACTCTGAAATTAGTTGAAATGCTGAAAGGTGTGTGCATGCTTGCTACGTGTGACTTGTTTGAAGGCCTTTGCTACGTTAAGCTTTTGCTCATCTTGTCAACGACTCACGCGGATTTCTCTCCGAAAATCCATTTCGGGGATCAAAGACACTATGATGCTCAAAAATGGTATTTCTTCAAAGCCCAGTGTAAGCTATAAATTGCAAGATGACATTGGTTATTATTACTTTGCGTGAAGTAGAACTCTTTCACGTATCGTACGTCGAAAAGTATTAAAAATTCACGATGTTACTGACATTCCTGCAAGTTTCTAATACACTGTTTAAACATTCTAGTGAAGTAATAATAATTGGATTTTATTTGCCCCGAGCATTACTTTACCGCCGACATTGAAATTTACAGTAAAATCTAATTTTTAAAAGCCTCGCAGAAAGTTGCATGATGCATGAGTGTCGTGGGGTGCATGGATACAACTGCAAATCGAGTTACTTTTCAAACCCGCTTTGCAAAATAAGATTTTATCTAGCCCTGAGAAATTCGTCGGTTCAGTATTCGGTGAAGTGTGTGCATGTCATAGTGCATATTATTTCCTGATTTCCCAATTCGAGCAACAATTTCATCGATTACTGGACCATGTGGGAGGCCTTCACTGAGATATACCCGTTACCTAGAAGACTTTTTTAGAAACTGACTACCTTGTCGATGTTAGTAACTAAGGGGGAGAAACAAGTATGTCACTCGTATTTCTCCAAATATTCCTCCAACTATTAATTTACACTAAGTTCAACTAAAATGTATTTATACATTATAAGTAATACTATGTGATATGTATAAGCATTAACATTCATTTATCGAATGATTAAACATTGAGAATAAAAGAGAATTCATTCGGCGTAGAAAATCATTTGCAAATCCAAGGCCAAATGTTACTAATTGCTTAATATCTCGAGTTGTATCGGTCATAGTTAATAATAATTTATACTGGCCTGTTAGTGCAAATGTTGTTAACATTATTTGTCATAGCAATAGTCACTGGCATGGATATTTTAGCAGAAAATCCATTTTTGCCGAAGAATTCGTTTGATTTCGCACATTGTAATCAACCGTCGACTTTGTTTTGATCGGGGGACATGGTTTCCTGAAGTTTATATAGGAAGCTCACGGAGCTCCATGTACTCAGTCGTCGTTGGTCCTCCGGGCCTGGAGGACCTCCACGGACCCTGGAGCTGCTGAGCCACCTGGACTTCCTGGAAACGTGGTCAGGGATTCAGCCCTGGACCTTCCTGCACCCCCTCGGCCCCCTGAAATGGAGTTCCCGAGCCACCTGAACTTCCCGGGGACCTGGTCAGGGTTCCAAACCTTGGTCCTTCCTTCACCCCCTCGGCCTCCTGACCTAGGTTAGCTTATTCGGTTGGTGCCGATGAAATTTTCGGGTTCGTTAAAAGCCATTCAAAATGTTATTATTCTGCCAAGGCCAAAACTGATTTCTTTTCCTTTTTAACTGATTTCTTCGATTGTTTTTCATCATCTGTCCTATTTCATACATTCCTTCGTGGATTTTTGCATGAGTCGTTTTATTTCGTGTATTTCTACCGATGGGTTTAAATGATTTAATTTATTTGATACAATTCTTCGATGCGTTTACATGATTTATTTTTTTGTATTTCTTCGATGGGTTTACATGATTTATTTTACACGATGCATTTCTTCGACGTGTTTACATGATATATTTTATTTGATGCATTTCTTCGATGGGGGTTACCTGATTTATTTTACATAATGCATTTTCTTCGATTAGTTTACATGATATATTTTATTGTATGCATTTCTTCGATGGGGTTACATGATTTATTTGACATGTTGCATTTTCTTCGATAGGTTTACATGATATATTTTATTTGATGTATTTCTTCGATGGGTTTACATGATTTATTTTATTTGATGCATTTCTTCGATGATTTTGCATGATTTATTTTATTTGATGCATTCCTTTGATGATTTTGAATGATTTGTTCCCTCTCGTGCATCTCGTCGATGGATTTATATTTCCTGCTCTTCTTCATGTAGGTATCTCTACGATGGTTCTGCATGCTCGTGCGTGCTCTTCTGACAATTTCAAATCATGTCGATCGGCACCAACCGAATAAGTATGTTCTTAGTTTTCTCTGAAGCCTACCACACTATTACTAACATAATGTAGTTGATTGTTTCAGCATTTCAGGTCCACGGTCTCGTGGGAAGGAGGTTAATAAAATAATATATTTAAAAGAAAATAGTGAAAAGTGATAGTGAACAGTGGTAGTGAACGAAGACATCTAAGGAAGCCTAGGTTAATTTATTATAGCATGAAGTATTTAAGGCTCCATGTAAAATTGCCAAGTAGTCACTGAATCATTAGCTTTGTTGCTCTTTCGTTGGCTCCTCATCTTCGATGAGGAGGTCGCCGCTGCTTCCGTTTCCAGAACCAAGTGCCTGAGCATGGAATCGGTATGGGTGGATCAGTTTCATCCCCTGATGTTCTGGTCAAAAGGGAAAAGTTTCGGGCGTAGGGGGTGTACCTTTTGGTATACTGCCTGCATAAGTCACCCGGTCCGATTCCCAGTCTCCTCGTTAGTCGGCTTGAGTCAGGTCACACCTCGTGTTGCTCCTGACGAGTCGCTGGGTGCAGAGGAATCGTTTGGGAGACGCCGAGCGCTTTTCTCTTTCGACTCGGACAGCAGGGTGGTAGGAACTGCGCCATCCAATACTCCTTTCATGCTCACCCGTAGTCTTTCCTTCTTTGCTGAATTTATTTTAATCGTGTGATTGCTTGGCAGTTCCCTAAATTCGATATCTAAACCGAAGGGATTGATGGAACTTTGTTTCCATCCATCTCTTTGGTTTAGTAGGCTAAGGGATTCATGTACAGGGAGATCGATGGAACTTTGATTCCATCTATCTCTCTACGGGTCTCGAAACGCAGCAACCTCCTCGTGGTGAGACCTGGTAATCGGTGAAAACCGAGCCGATAGCTGCGATTGTCAAATATTCTAATTAGATATAAGAATTTCTTTAACTTGCAATACTATGGTAGAATGTAAGAAGAAAATATGTAACTTGAAATGTTTGTTCGTTTGTTTCTACCGGCCCCCAGAACACGAGTATAGTGTTAAGTTAGAAGGATAAGTGCATGTTGAAATATTTCATCGAAATACTGGAACTGATGGGTTTTCGACAATTTTTAAAGTTCTCTCTGCTTCAGCGCCTTATTGAAATATATTGCTTGGCGAGGTATTCCACGTTACACCATGAAAGCATGTCTTCCACAAATAATGTTGTTGTTTATATTAATTTTTATGTTCAATAAATTTGTTTTGCATTAAGTAAACTGGATTAGAACAGCGCGATTAAAAGGCGTATGTGTTCTTGTTTTGTTGTGATCCTTCTTTCTTTGTCGTTGCACGGAATACGTTTATAAAACGATCTTTAAATTGTTACTCTAACAGAATTATTTGTAAATCGCGGGTTTCAAATGATATAAGTCTTACCCGCGTTGAATTCTAATTTCTACCACGCGTAGCGTTACAATCTTATTTTAGACTGAATCGATAACGTTGGGTGTGACATGAAAATGGTAAGGGGGCTCGCGAGCCCCCCGAGCGTGTGACACAAAATTACATTGCGTGATGGGTCTATCCTATACCTCGTCTGTGGTGACACGAACTCCCATAAGGTGATACGTTTATCCTATACCTCGTCTGTGGTCCTAGGACTCCACAAACCGGTGACAGAAAAATGCATGGGTTAATAGGTTTATCTTATACCTTGTCTGTGATAAGACGATCATTAAATTGTTATTCTAGCAGAAACATTTGTAAATCGCGGGCTTCGAGTGATCTAGTTTCACGCGTAGCGTTATAATCTGTTTCGAGACTCGACTGGTAACGTTGCATGTGACACTAAAGTGGTAATGGAGTCGTGGGACTCAACAAACCGGTGACAGAAAAGTGCATTGGTTGATAGGTCTATCCTACATCTCATCTGTGTTTGGAAGCAAGGTCATCGACGAAGTATAGAATAGACCTATCACCTTATGGGACTTCGTGTCACCACCCAAACTGTATTACCGACCCATAACTCGAGGACTGAATTTAGCGGCCTCTGCTCATGAACAGCGTCCAACTTAGGAACTACTCTGAAATGTGTTGAAATGCTGAAAGGTGTGCGTGATTGTATACGTGTGACTTGTTTAGAGTGAGAGTTTGACAGAGGACAGGCTTTTGTTACGCTACGCTTTGGCTCGGTTTGTCAGCGACTCACGAGAATTCGCGTGGATTTTTCTTCGAAAATCTATTTTGGTGATCTCTTCTTGAAAGCTTATACAAGCTATAAATTGCAAGATAACATTGATTGTTAGTACTTTACATGTAGTGGAACACTTAACTAACATTTTCGCGAGTCGTATGTTGAAAAATATTAAAAATTGACGCTGTTACTGACATTCCCACAAATCTCTGCACTCGGTGCATGTCTAAATAGACGGTGCCCATCCTACGACACGTATAAATCATTGAGAACAAGGAATCCAAACGTTTTTTTAAAATTTATATTCGTAGTTTTCGGCACCCGATGACATTTTGCAATAGTTTATTTATTACTTGGGAACGATAGATTAGTAGTTAAAACTCTACGTTTCGTTACAAATTGATTGGCCCTTTCCTTATTAACTATTGTATGGATTTAAAAATTGTAAAGAACATCTCCGATGTAAGTACCCGGGCGTATCGCTTGCGTTAAGGTCTGTTTTCATTATTCCTAGATATGTACATATGAGAAAACAGTTATGGTATTTTTTAAAGCACAAGTAAAAAAAAGGTCCTGTTTTACGGACGTCGCGACTCGCGTGTGAGATAAAATGGGAGGGAAACGGCACGGAGGTCCTTTACGCGACAAACGATCATTCTGGCAGCGGCAACAAAGTATAATACTACATTGTCTTCTTGCATTCTCCGTGCGTCTGATTTTCGCGTGTCGATGTCGGTCCACGGACAAGCTAGGCTTCTAGATTTTAATTTCTTCTACAAATTCTGCAAAAGCCGTAATCAGTAGCTAAAAGCGGAAAACATGTATGTACACATGCTAAGCTAATCATAAGGTGAAATTTTTACATTCTCTGTTTCGGCTCGATTCGAGCATTTACGGCATATTAGTGAGATTTTTTTAATACAAGGAAAATCAAATACGACGTGATTCGGGCAAGTAGGTATGTACATATGTAGAGTTGCTGGCTATACTTCCGAAAACCGGTCAAATCCGATTGGGCTGAAATTTTGCAAATAGGTTCATGTTGCATAAAAATAATGTTTGCGAGAAGGATTTTTGGCGACTCGAAAAATTTTTTTTTACCATTTCAATGTCATTCCCTACCTTACCGACAGAGCGGAGAATCTGATACAACAGTTATTCAATGCATTCTCCTTATTAATATCCTAAAATCTATAGAACAGAGATCAACTTAGAAAAAGATATCAGCTTGATACTGGGTATTAGTATTGGTTTGGGTTAGATTTGGCGGGGGGCGCGCGCCCGCTCGCGGGCGCGTAAAGCATGGTAGCGAACCGATGTGAGTTTGCACGGGGCCAAGCCCCGTGCGTAAGGCGTCTAGCTAGAAGAGAGAGCAGATTAATTTGACTCAAATTTTGCGTACAGCTTTTTTTTTGCACATGTACGAATCGAAGGTCCTAGATCAGGATGAGAAGGCGCTGTTTTATTTTTTATCACACCTATCTTGTGAGTGTTGACAGTCGCGGTCGCTGGGCCCGTGACTCGTGCGCCTATTCCAGAGATAGAAACAATGTTGCGAGAAACATTTTTAGCCATTTAAGTTAGGATCCAAAATTCAGTTAAAACTGCGCCTTCAGAGCATTCGGAACGTATCTGGAAGTGTATAGTAATTGTTAAGTTAAGTGCCATGAATCTATTTTCTTTATCAAAAAAATTAAATAACCGAGAGGACACGATTCAATGGCTTAGGGAAATTGAATTGATTCCTACTGGAAAGTTTTGTGCCAAACACAAAAGAGAAATGAATTATGTTGAAGAACCGGAAGGTTTAGGCCGTTTCCGATGCCGCAAGCATCAGAAATACAATCACAGTATTTCTGCAGCGCATAATACATGGTTCTTATTTTTCTTCTTATTATTATTATTATTATCATCATCATCATCATCATCATCTAGTTTATATTGTATTATATCTTGTTGTTTATTTTATGTGAAAATAGGTTCGAATTTTGTCATGTCAGCATTGAGGCGTGCATAATAATTACTTACGCTTTTGCTAGACGATTTACATTCGAGCAAGTACGGCATGAATGCAGTATTGTTGAGGGTCAAACAGTTTCCTCAGAAACTGTAGCAGACCGATTTTCTTTCTGCAGAGAGGTGTGTACTCTGGCTCTCGACAAAAATTATATTGCAGATGGGTTAATTGGGGGCCCTGACACTATTGTCGAAATCGACGAGTGCAAAATTGGTAGAAGAAAATTTGAAAGAGGGCGTTTAAGAGAAGGCAAATGGATTCTTGGTATGATAGATATATGTTACTGTTATTTTATACATTTTTTAGGTAGTTATGTAGTTTATTGGGTTTTTGGAAATTTCGCTATTAATTTTTATCGTTCGAAAGGGATGATAGAGCGTGGCGGAGGCAAGTACCGCTTGGAAATATGTCCAGGAAATAAGCGTGATGAAAATACGCTTATTTCACTTATTCAAAAACATGTAGTAGCGGGAACAAAAATTATAACAGATTGCTGGAAGGGGTATGCAAATTTAGAGAAATATGGATATGTTCATGAGACGGTGAATCACTCCACAAATTTTGTGGATCCAGACAGTGGAGCATATACCCAAACCATTGAAGCGTCGTGGCGGGCTTTGCGGGCTCGTTTGAGTAGGGGCGGAATTAAAGATGACACCATGATTGATCACATCTGTGAATATTTATGGCGGTATGAAGTGAAGAAGTCAGGCAGAGACCCATTTGAAACGTTATTGAATGATATTAAATATGTATATACAGGAGAATAATAAAGAGAATGCATTGAATAACTGTTGTATCCTATTCTCGACTCTGTCGGTAAGGTAGGAAACGACATTGAAATGGTAAAAAAAAAATTTTCGAGTCGCCAAAAATCCTTCTCGCAAACGTTATTTTTATGCAAAATAAAGCTATTTGCAAAATTTCAGCCCAATTGGGTTTGACCGGTTTTCGGAAGTTTCGCCATAAACCATTACCTACCCACTTTTTTCATGTTTTATTTAATTAGCATTTAAATGTTCCGTATCAAAGCTTGACAATTATGGCAACCCTAAAAATAAATCACTACCTACCCACTTGTTTCATATTTTATTTGTTTAGCATTTAAACAAAATAAAAAATGGTAAAGATTCGTTAAGAGCAAACGCCTGATTTAGCGAGCTCTGCTTGCAAGACATTTCAAGTCGCATTGATTTTTGCCTTCAGGTGTATCGCGTTTCTGGGAACGGCGTCTGTTTAAAAAAAAAGACGAACTTTTCGATGGCCTTGACCTCAACAATCGATGAGAAAAAGGCCGCACATCTACTGAACGTTCGCTATCGTATTATTTTCTGGATTTTAAAAAAATATGTTATTATTTTTCCTCTTTCTGCACCAATTTTTTGCCGTACCTTCCTCATACCAAACTGCGTCGTAATTGGTTTCATTTTAGTAGACAAATCTGACATACAATACAGATGTTTGCATAATGATAAAAATATTGAAAAATTATTTTTCCATTAGAGGATACTGCATATTAATGGCCCTGTATTCCTTTCAAGCGCCTTCTGAACAATTTTAGAAATCTCTGTGAACCTGATATCTACGTTTCCATATTTAAAAAAGTGATAGGAACTAGAGGAAATGCTGTATTGCGTTGTCTCAAGCGTAAATGTTGTAAAACGTTTATAAGACCGACTCGAAAAATCCGATCTTACCATATTTTATGGAAGAAAGAAAGTCAGAAAAGCATGTATTTAGCCGCGTAATATAACATTTTTAATAGTTTTCTTAGCAGGTTAGTCAATTGAATGTCAGGGTGGCTTAAAGTAATTATTTAAACATTTAAAGACAGTTCTTCGAAATATAAAAGAAATAATTACGGCTACAGTCCCTAGTAATAATCCCACTAAATATAAAGAATTTAATGAAATTTAATGAACTTTTTTCCCGCTTGGGACCGCAAGTCAAATTTTCCGCCTACCCAAGCTCGGAAATATCATTCCAACTACCACTAATGTAGGGTGGGGAAAGTTCCCCTTTCATGCGGCCGCCCAGGCTAGGGAAAATGCGCATGCTGGATGCGCGTGATTATTATGTAGTCCCCTCCTCGAAGTGACAGAAAATATAACCTATATGCTATATGACAATAAATGTTTATTGGCTATTTCGTTCCTTTACGCTACATTTGTGAACTTTTTATAACTTAACATCCTTCCAAAATATCGTTGTTACGCCGCAACGGTATATTTATGAAATTGGGTATAGCATATAGGTTATAATTTCTGTCACTTTGAGGTAGAGGTGTGACTATCGAAATGTTATCGATATTTCGATATATCGATAATATGGTTAAGATATCGTTGACGCGAATAGACCCAGATAGCACACGACTTATAGACGACGTGTGCTACCTGGGAAATCAGCTGAGGTATACACGAAAAAAGGTCAGCAGCGTAGAAAGCGTTGCTGGGCCCATACACGACGCTATCCAGCACCGAAAAACACCGTTGTGAACGGACGAAAATATCGGTGCTGAGCCCATTCAGTGTTTTTCGGTGCTGGATAGCGCCGTGAATTCAAATACAAACAAATAGATTCTGATTGACTTTATTATACAAATAATGCGTTGCATTCTAAGCGGAAAAAGGTCTGTACCGTTGGCAACGGTGCTCGAAAAGTGAGCACCGTAAAAACCGGTGCTGGGTCCATTCACGGCGCTATCCAGCACCGAAGAACACCGTTGTGAATGGGCGAAAACATCGGTGCTGAGCCGCTGAGTATCGAAAGCGATATCTTTAAAAGTATGAATATGTATCGTTGCTTTACAATGTCTTTAAAATTGTTATTTGCATCGTTGCTGCAACAAAGTGTGTTATATTCTACCTCAGCCTCTTCTAGAAGAGGCGAATAGATCTATTCGTCTTAACCATATCTTAACGATATTGCCGATATATTGTTAAATATCAATAAGATATCGATAATCTATCAATAATCGATAGTCACACCTCTAATCAAGCATAGAAATCTGTAAACATGAAAATTGATGCTAAAATCAAGTAGAGTCTAATAAAAGGCATGAATTTGGCAAACATAAACAAATTAAGCTAAAACTTATTATTTCGATGAAATGTACTAAAAAAATGACGTTATGAATAGGAAATTTTGATTTCTTAACCACGAATAATTACACTCATCGACTTCATAAATATATCGTTGAGGCGTAATAATAATATTTTGGAAGGATGTTAAGTCATAAAAAGTTCACAAATGTAGCCCAAAAGAACGAAATATCCAATAAACATTTATTATCCTGTAGCATATAGGTTAAGTATATTTTCTGTCACTTCGAGGACAGAAAATCCACTCTTCGAAGTGACCGAAAATATAACCTAACTAAGACTCTGTACAAATGTTTATTACGTAGTTGTATTTATATAATATTTCTAATCGAAATTTATGGAAATAAGTGCAAATTATGCTTCTATTAAAATGTATTAGTAAACGGAATTATGCAACATGTTTCTTGAAATTAGTCTTAACGTTCATGCCGTTTTAGATTTTAAACGTTTCCGATAAGATTTAATTTCAATTCCTACCACTCGTAGCATTGTAATCTTATTTTAGACTGAATCGATAACGTTGGGTGTGACACGAAAATGGTAAGGGGGCTCGCGAGCCCCCCGAGCGTGTGACACAAAATTACATTCCGTGATAGGTCTATTCTATACCTGGTCTGTGGCAAGGTCTATTCTACACATTGTCTGTGGGCGAACTAAATGTACAGTGGATAAATCGCGCCTATATCGACAGAGTACCGGAAATCTCTCTATTAAATTCTATTCTTAACCGCTGGTAGAGCTGCAATGGTATTCTATTCTCAATCGATAACGTTGCACGCGACACGAGAATGGTAAGAGGGTTCCAAAGCTCCGAGGTGTGTGGCAAAAATTAAATTGGAAGTTAGGTCATTTCTATATTTCACCTGTATTTCAAAATTAGTTACCTCGAATTATCATGAATTTCATTTCCAATCCTTTCCGCAGATTTAGCAGTAACCTCAGTTCGAGAAACTAAAATAAATTACCTAAACTCATTGTAAATTAAACCAATTAAACTCATGACGTAAAAACCGTCATTTCACGTAATTAAACGCAACAGAAGAATTTTTCATATCGCGAAGACTAAAACAATACCCAATAACCGATACTCCGAAGCTTAAATACTCTTTCAAATATCAGCTCCCGAAAATCAGTCTTCGCCAATGATTTCGTGATTCACTCTGTGCTGGTACAGCCTGGACGTACACCGAGAAGCATTATTTATGGGGCGACTCGATACCACCACGCCATGCGTCACGATCAAAGAGTTCGAATCGAAGGCTCAGACGGTCCCGAACATCTGGACAACTTCCAAAGGCTGCATACCAGACACTCGGTATCGCGCCATATTGCCTAGCGCGTGGCTTGGGCCAGAAATTCGAAGAGAACCGCGGCAACCTTCGCCGAGGCAGCGCGCCGTGGGCGAGTAGGAGTCGGGACATTATTTTCGAGCTGTCTCTGGGAGACGGTTTCGAGAGGATGGTGAAGCTTTTTGGCGCGGATTGCGCAATGAAGCGCGGGGGACTGCATGGCGCGAGCGACGCTCTGCGCCGCGCCGCGATTCCGTCGGTCGGCGCGTGCGTGACGGTGCCGCGGTCCGTGGTCGGCCGTCTCTGAAATGTTGATGCTAAATAAAACTCCTAGCTGGTTGGGACGATGCCATGCGTTCTAATTTTCACGAAGGCACGGCCGCTCGTGGACGTGGTGGCCCGGGTTCTGCCGCGTTGTCGGAGGCGGATACGATAGTCTCGCGAGGCCCTCCGGGTTACCTGTTCTTCGTGCCTAGGAGAGGGAAGTCTAGGGAAGCCGAGGGAAGAACGGTAGCAGCAGCAGCGGCTGCTGAGGACAAAGGGGAACCCGCCTACACGCCTGGTCCTCTCGCGGGTGATCGGTTGCTGTTGTTACTGGCGCTGCTGCTGATCGTGGCCGGCCGACTGAGAGCCGAGGGACCAGTGCACCGTCCGCGGTTCTTCCATGTGAACGCCGCGGTGACATGGCTGCCGCCCTTCTGGGCAAGTGCATCGGTCTGCTAGCGCTCATCCTCCTACTCTACTCCTGCTGCTATGCCTTCCGTATACGCGAGCACGGCGTGCAGACGTCCTCCACGTCGGCGGAGCAGCCGCAACGCGGCACCTGCGCTACCATCTTTGGCAGATGCCAGGAGAAGACGGGCGCGAGTACGTCGACGGGCCGAAAGTGGCACGAGACGACAGCATCGCGGCTTGCCAGCGGTCGGAAACCACCTGCCGAGGTGACGTCGCCTGATGATGACGACAATGGGGCAGAGGGGGTGCGAGCGAGGCAAGAAAGAATCGGGCGCTCGAGGGAGCACGAGGACCAGGACGTGGACGACGCGGCGAGCGTCGAGGTGGAGGACGATGATTATTACGAAGATCTGGCGATCGTCGAGGTGGAGGAGGAGGAAGAGGAGGATGTCGATAGAGGTGCGAGTGATGAAGAGATAGAGGAGGATTCTGGCGTGGATGAGGATGAGGAGGAAAAAGAGGAGGAGGAGAACGGTGACGAAGACGATGGAAAAGAGGAAAGGGAGAGAGATCGTGGAGTTCAGAGGATGTCTGTGGAAGATGAGGACAAAAAGGACGAAAGAAGGAGTGAAAAGGATTCGCGAAAGAAACTGGGCGATGCTAGATTAATGGCGATGAAAGACGCCCCGCGTGGTAAAGTAATAATGATTGGTAAGGGTGCAAGAAGGTCTGCGGATGAAGCAGAGAGACAAGGGAAAGCAGATGTGAAGAAGCCAGCGAGTTTAGAGAAAGTTTCGAAAGAAAGAGTTGGGGATATTACGAAACGAGAAAAGGCTGAGGAAGACGATGATAAAGTAAAGGATGTTGATGAAGATATAGAAGATGATGAAGACCAGGAGGATGAAGAGGATAAGAATAATGATGAAGACGAAGATGAAGAAGATGATGAAGATTCTGAAGAAGAAGAAGTGGAGTCTACTCCTCCTCCGAAGAAGCTGGAAAAAGTTCGATTCGCGGATAAGGACAAGGTTAAATCTGCAGAAGTTAAACCGACTCCAACTGTTTTTGAAAAGCCAACAGTTGAAGTGAAGAAACCATCTGAAACCACAAAGAAACAAGAAGAACCCGCGAAGAAAGTAGTGGAAGCAGTGAAGAAATCAGTCGAGAGTGCAAAGAAGTCTGCCGAGAGCCCAGAGAGGTCAGCTGAGAGCGCAAGGAAAGCCGAACTCTCCAAACCAACGAAACTTGAACCCGAATCGGTTAAACCCGCGCGAAAATCGGAGGAAAAGGCTAGTGCGTCCGTGAAACCGGAACTGTCTAAAGTAGCGCCGAAAGCAAAGCCAGAACCACCGAAGCAGCCAGAAAATACGAAAGTGAAAACAGTGCAAGCTACTCCGGCTAAAGAGGTTAAACGATTCGATAGTGAGTATCGTGTTTGAAAGGGGTGATTTGTTGTTTGAGATTCATGGAATACGTTTGTACGACTCGTATCTGGAGAACGGAAGGCGTTGCTTACGTTTGTTTGAAGTATCAGTGATTATTTTCCTTCGGTTCTGTAGCGAAATTAAAATAATGCCCGCGATTGTTTGTAGAAGAAGAAGAGACGAAAGCAAAAACGAAAGCGCACGTGGAAGCTCCTTTTACTCTGGCTCAACTGAACGATGCGTTACTACGCGTGCCGACCTTCGTGCCAAATTTCACGGCCGTCGAGGATTTCGAGTGTCAGCAGCACGGCAAGATCTTCCTTCGGCAGTTGAGGGGCTATAAATTGTGGGCTCTCCAAAGTAAGTCGAGCCTGTCCGATTTCACATTTACACTCCTGATGCGTTGGGCTTAATGGATACGCTCTTGCTGACTTTGTTTCTTTCAGAGGAGAATAACGTTAGGAAACACTTTTCTACGAATGCAAAATTACGTTGCTCATATTACTGAAATTATTGAGAGAATATCTTCGAAATTCCTTGTGATATCGAAAAATGTTTCAAATCAAAGTTAAATTTTTTAAAAGAGAGGTATAATCTAAAGCCAATAGTTTTCTTTCAAGATGACTTGTGGAGGAGTTATGAAGGTCAATATTGTTTTTTTTTATATAGAACCATTTAATGCATCGATCGAGTAATATAGTAAAATATATAGTTTCATTAAAAAAAATTACGTTGACCTTTGTATCTCTTTTATACTTCCACCTGGAGAAAAATTTTTAACATCAAGTCACTCATCCCTTGAAAACATTCAATTCTTGTTTGAAACATTTTTCCATATCACCAACAGCTTTAAAGATATGCACCTGAATGTACTTAAATGAAACACTTTATTAGTAGTGCAAAAAACAAGATTGTACTAATGTTTTTCAAAAGAATCTTTTTATACACGGGAAATTGGAATAACAAGTAGTATAGCGAATCTTATGACAGACCAATACCCTTATTTGAATTTTCAGTCTACTATAAATTTCCTTATAGTGCAATACATCTGCGTGAACTTGAAGTATTTATTTCCCACTAAAATTTATTAATATAAAATTAAGTAAAAATGCCACCAATCAACAGCCTACTATAAATTTCCTTATAACTCATTTGTATGAAATTGAAGTATTAACTTTTCACTAAAATTTAATTAATTAAAAATGCGACCAATCACCAGCCTAGTACAAATTTCCTTGTGACTCATTTGTATGAAACTGAAGTACTTACTGAAGTTCATTAATATAAAATTAATTAAAAATGACACCCACACCCCTCCACACTAAATAGTGTTATAGACCATGAACCAAAGGACCACCCCAAACAACCACCACATTAAAATATAATAGTAATCATCAAATAGACGTAACTGACTCACCACTCAAACTCTGTCATTTTAGGCCATCTATGAATCGATTATCTTTTTCCAATGAGTCAATTGCATACAAATTTTATGCATGCTTGATCTATTATATCGTTCTCCATGTGGAATTTCCAGTGTTGGACTCGAGTGCGAAAATCCCGTCGAGTCTATTGCGCGGAAACGTCAACCAGCTCGGAGATTTTGACGAGTGTTTGGGCGTGGTGGCGTACGTGAAATTGAATGACAATACGATAAAGGTGCAGGGCAAATATTGCTTGGCCAATATAGATTTACACGCGTCTCACACGGACATGAGGCTTCCGGTTAACATGATGCAGGCTCGTGCTTTCATAAGAGGAAACATGCATGACGTAAGTCAGCGATTTTATCTATTTTGCAAAACGACGTCGAACTCCTCGCTGTGCTTGTGTAAATGCATACATTTGTGAATGCTCGTGGCCGAAGCCCGCAACAATGAAGTGCGGTGCCAACGATTCTAAATCAGGGGCACGTGGGGAATTTTGAAAATGCATGAATACAGGATGATCTTAGAAATTGGGGTAGGCTAGTTTTCAGTAGTCTAGTGAGGATAGAGGAAATCTCTACCTTCCAATGTTTATATATTTTTTTAAATATATGCTGATGCTTTTGCAGCTGGTAAATGCATTGTTTTTTTCTTTTAAATAGGACTACATATTTTCTAAAATCACTCTGTACATTCCAGGGGATGAGTTTCAACTAATATGTACAAAAGAAAATAATTGCGAGGTTCGTGTAGAGTCTAAAATATGCAGTGAGTTATTAGTATATAAATAATTGTAAACTGTACTAATTGTAAATGAAACTTGTTCTGATACTATGGAGCATGCAGAATGCTTAATAATTATGGACTTACGATGTTTGGATTCGAAAACGTCACTTTTATCTTCCTCGCAATATATTTCTTGCAGAATCATTCTTATTTCGTTTGATGGACTGGTATAAAAATCATAACATCATTGTGATATTTACAATTATTTATAAACAACAGTCAATCATATTTATTCATGAATAACTATGAGTATTAGTATGCATGCAGTTTCACAATATTATATTTGGTTGCTGGAAAATGTGGCATTGAAGTAGTTAATTATGAATGATCTAGATCGATTATCTACTGACATACAATTCTAAAGCACTTTGTTATATATAAATCTACTATAACGCTTTACATCAAATGTAGAGTGATATACACAGGTATATACAGTATTATACGAGCTAAGTGCCAAATATGAGTTATTTAATTACACAAAGGAGAAATTTAATTTAAGCTGTCATAAACGGAACGAAAAAGATATATGAAACGCTTTTCAGATGCAAGGGAGTTGCTGGCATATTGTTCCTATACAAAATTATTGATAATGGCACGTAGTACTTAATTACGAAAATGTCTCATTCTACTTAATTTTGGCACTTAGCCCCCTTTGGTAACTTCTACCTTTCAATTATACTTGAACTTTGTACTACTTGCAACTTTTTAATTAATTAGGTTAGGTAAACTACTTAGTAAGCGACCGGGGTATTTTAATAGCGCAGATGTAACTGTTACTCGCATTTTTCAGCCTGGCCACTTTATTCCGAAATTTACGACGGCGAAGTGGGCATTATGCCTTCCAGCAGCGTGCTCTGCCGAAGACGCTCAGAATATATTGGAACAAGCGTTGAGCTACTTCAATTCTACCACAGGAATCAAATTTACGGTGGAAGTTGATCCTAACATGTGCTACGTCAAACAGACATCAAAGGCCTACTCGAAAGAGACGATTGGTGTTTTGTACGTACTTTTCCTTTTCGTATCTGACACTTGCGTTTCAACAAAATTATGTTACAGTAGAATATTTCGTAATACATCGTGCTTTCACGTACTACGATAATAAAATAGGACATTGGAGAAGCTTCAATATTTCTTCAAATTAGAACATGGTAATCCTCTCAAAACTTACTAAAAAGCAAAAGGGCTCGTGCAATTTATACTAATTGTAAGACGTGGATATTTGACAAATTATTCATCGTTATTAATAAGCTTTCTCTTATGTCACGATTGTTGAGTAGTAGATAACATATCTTTCCAGAAGATGACATAGAAAATTTATCCATCGCATAAATTTTTAGAAATATCGAAAACATTTAGGAGCCCTATTTTATTGCCTCAAAATTTGAACGTGTTCTTTCATTTTGAATTCTGTCACAGGTACTTCTACGCCATGATCATCTGCCTTGTCATCGTAGCGACCGTGAGAGACTATGTGGTGGTATCAGAGAGAAAAGGTAGATTCTCATAAAATTCTGTACTCTGTGTACTTAAGTTGATACACGTAGAACATTTGTTTCTTTATACAAATAACATTCCGTTAGCGAACGGTTTTCAAAGAGCTCGGCTGAATTTATTCTGCTCTCTTCTAGGGAACTATTCGGAGAGAATAATAATGTCCTTTTCTTTACGGAGGACCATGAAAGCCTTATTGAAAAGTGGGACGAGTGAAAACGATATTAGGTGCATTCATGGAATAAGGACACTCGTCACGATTGCCCTTTATCTTGCTCATCAGCTCATAGCAATATCGAGGCTGCCATTTTCTAATCGAATTGACCTTACGGAGGTTCGTATGGAAGTTCAATAAGTTTAATACATTTATCATCTTGTCTACGTTTATGTTTGATGTCTGTTGCCGATATAGGTTGCGAATAATCCGATCAGCTCGGTTCTAAGAGCATCGATGGTTTATACGGACGCGTTTCTGCTACTCAGCGGCGTCCTAACTGCTTACAATATGGCGAACGAGTATACGATTCGCGGTGAGATCCGTTGGTTTTGTCGTTTTATCGCCAGATATATCAGGCAAGTTTCACTTAAATTGTAAGATTGTTGTATTAACCCTTTCGCTGCGTACTTAATTTTTTCGGACGATTTTTGAAAAGTGTCAATTTTACATCAATAAAAAAAGTTTTTTAGTATACAAAAAAGGTTTCTTTTTAAGAGAATACATTTTTTTAATGCATGGACTATAGTCGACCATCGCAGCGAAAGGGTTAAAGGAGTATATATATTTTTCATGAAATTTCTACTTATATTTATGATAAGAGATATTACTACTACTTACTATTAGAATTGTTTATCGTGAAGTTACAGCCTCTTACTTTACAGTTTATAAATGACTGCTACGAAAAATTTGCTTTTATTGCAAACAAAAATATAATTTTCTCAGAAAATTACGAGAGATTATTTTTCGTATTGGGTAAAATAAGGAGCTTAGGTCAAATATGTGTATGGTGAAGAAAGTGTGGCATTAACTTATGAATGATTATTGCAAGATAAATCACGTGATAAAGTTGAATTTTGAAACCTATTGGACGTGCTAACATTATCTTAATTTGTTTAAACAACATCACATGCTTCTAAATACCTACGTTCGTGTAGATATAAATAAATAATTAATAATAACAAAGGAAAATTCAATTCTTATTGCAGAAAGAAAGTAACGAATTATCGAAGTAAAATAAATATTTAAGTTATGTTCAATACGAGAATAAATAATTTTATATGTGTATACTGGAATATAATATACTTATCTACTAATAGTATATTTATTATCCAAGTTGAAATACAACGTTAGGCGCGATCTCGATAAGAACTATGGACCTATGGAATGCCTGACCATGTGCGGGGCGTTTCTACTTATCCGCGCTATCGGGTAAGGCAGGAAACGATCTACGCAGAGTCTAAAAAGAAGTTCACGTATTTAAAAGCATGTGTAACTGTTTAAATAAATTAAGTTGACTTTGCTATAATCTATATACACGCATTTAGAAAAAATTGACTGTATATTATATTTTTTTAGTCCAAACCTGAGCCACTAAAATTTCGTATTTCGACTATTTTTAGAAATATTAGCCTTCAACATACTTAATATTACGAAGGCAAGTTCCTTATTTTATCTCATTTAAATTTCGGGATATAGTCCTTTCTTATCAAACTATGCTAGTTCAATTACCGATGTAGGTACTGTTTATATTTTCTTGTGGCCATATTTATTTAATCGAATGTACGTAAAGTAATAATCTAATAAAAATGAATCAACTGTGAAAGTATAAGCTTTTCAAAAGATGCATTACAAAATGATTTTTGACGTTGTTTATAATAAAATATAACCGATTAGAATGACGTTGTTTGTAATAAAATATAACTGATGAGTCTACCCTTTGGCAGAAATAAATGGGACACCGTATATTACATATTTCAACTCTGCATTCACGATCTGATGACTTAAACTGAATTGAAAATGGAGATTATATTAACCCGTCTATTTTCTAGACTTACGCCAGCATTACTTGCAGTAGTGTTTTGGTACGCATTTGTAATGGAACACACAGGATCTGGGCCACAGTGGAACAGCGTCATACTGCCGAACGCTGAACTCTGCAAGAACAATGCCTGGACGAATTTGCTGTACATACAAAACTTCTTCCCCTTCGAAGAAATGGTACTAGAATCATTACAAAACGTATTAGTTCAAACTGTTGGAGATTTTAGACAAAAAACTGTGCCCATTTGACTAATACTAGAGCTAGTTTTATAAAAAATTTGAGGACGTAACAGTACTTCCCACAGCTTCAACTATCTTTTAAGGATCATATGTTTTACTACTGACAAAAACTCCATTTCTTCCATTTATAGTGCGCAACACACACCCATCAGTTGGCGTTGGACATGCAGCTGTCACTATTGACACCGATGTTGGTATTCTTCTTAGAATGCAAGCCAGTCATCGGGATTATCATGGTGTTCTTCTTCATCTTAGTATCAGCCACGCTTCGTTACGTTGCAACGATGGGCAACTATCTGTCACTGGTCATTTTTCATGGAATGTCGTAAGTGTACATTTCATAAACCAAGCTATATGTATTTTCCAAGCCATAATCTTTGGGAAAAAATATTTGAACTTATCGTCAGATATATAACAGTTTACAATTATTTAAGTGGGTCTAGCAGGGTAAGCATGGGGAAAACGGTCCCAACACCAATGTTAGTATTTATGTTTATCAAATAATGCTCTTTGCCTAAAAAAAACACCGAGTGTAATTTCAGATCTCTATTCTCCCTCGTAAGTGTGATATGGGGGTAACGACTCTAAACTTTACACTTTTTTCTCAATACCTACTTAAGATATTTGAATGCATCGAAATGCACATAGTGGATACTTTTTAGTTTTACTAATTTAGGGGGGTTGGTTTCTGTAAACAACTCTTTGATTGACACCTACGAAGAAAATCAGGAGTAACGCGTTACTACTTCGCTACATATTATCTATATAAGCTGCAGATGGGTTGGATTGGGGGAACATATTAAAAAATAAATAAATCGAATATAAATCATCTCTCTTACTATTTGCATTTTGATGCATTCAAATATATTAAGTAATTGTTGAGAAAAAAATTTTAAAGTTTAAGGTTGTTATCCCCACATCCCCATACCCGAGATCTGAAATTACTTTCAGTGTTCTTTTAGGCAAAGAACATTACTTGGTAAACATAAATACTAAAATTACTGCTGGGGCCATTTTCCCCATGCTTACCTTGCAAGACCCTTCAGAAAAAGTACTGAGTGTTATCTTCAGGTATGTTCATTTAACACACATTAGAATCCTAGTTAGTGTTAAGAAGACTAGTTATATTAGGTATAGTTTCAAACTCAGAGAATAAAATAATTAAATATTACACTATTATTCTCTATTCACATTTAAATAAGATAATGTCCAGCCTAATTTTTAATATTACCTTAAGTCAGTTCTACTTCTTTGGTTTCCTTTAATGCTACTTTTTAATTTCAGATTGAAGCATCTTTACAAGACTGCTAATTTAACTTACGCACTGCCCTTACACAGAGCCACGCCATATGTGTTCGGCGTAGGTCTTGGCGCGCTGCTGCATTCCACTGGAAAAAACGTCAGGATCCACAAGGTATTCCTCAACATTTTGTCCATAATCGTTGTCTTTCGAGGAAACGTTGATGTGCTAATTTCAGGTGTTAGTGATCTTGGGATGGTTGATCGCGATGGCCTTGGGATCCTGGTCGTTATTTTCACCATGGCACCTAGCCAGAAGGGACTACGTGTATGATGCTGAAGAGGCGACCAATTACGCTGTGATTAGTCCCGTCCTGTGGGCCTTGTCTATGTGCTGGTGCATATTTGCATGCTACACGAACAATGGAGGTATGTCACTTGATATTCAATAAAGTCTGTTGCATATTGTGTTCGTGTTCATCGAGAATGCCACTGAACTTGATAATATAAACCTACATCAAATTATGAATGAACGGATAAAAATATGTTCGACTAATTCCTTAAATTCGTTTAGTTACTCGGTATTACAATGAAAATGGAATAATGTGAGTACTTAAATCTTGTTTCTGTAGGTATAATAAATAGATTCCTGTCGAATCACTGGTTAGTGATCTTCAGCAGGATATCATATGCGGTATACTTGACGCAGTTCGCAGTATTTTTCTATAACGTTGGGACCACGAGATACTCTACTGAGTTTCAGCTTCATAGAGCCGTAAGTAAACGAAACGCCCCCACATGGTATTAAAATAATTTTATTTACATGCACAATAAGGGCCTCTTCACATGAAACTCTTTTGTACCTCGCTCACAGAGCTAATACTAGTATAAAACAGAAAAATGGAAGCGAGAAACGTGTGAATTGGTCCTAAACATCAATCAATGTCCTCAACGTCAGAATTCACTCACTATGTATTCGCAGATCGATCCTCTGGAAGCAGCTGCGGTCATAGCTGCATCGATCGTTCTCACCTTGCTCTTCGATCTTCCGATGCAAGAGATCAAAAACGTAATAATGGAAAGCACGGACATGTCGGTCGTGGAGGTTGCTAGCAAAGTAAGTCCAGAGACGCCAGTCATCGACGATGCGCAGAAGCCCGCCACAGGAGACCAAGTGAAAGAGAAAGTCTTTGAGGACGACGACGAGGTGGCCTTAACCGGATGGGATTGGCAGAAGGACATAGGGGGCACGACTCTGAGCAACGAGAACGTGGATGACGAAGAGCAGTTGAACATGCCAATTCTGAAGAAGTCGGGCGGTCGGAGAAGATCGTTCATCGGTCACGATTCCTCCGGTGAGCCGCTTCCAACGTGGGACTGGATCAAGGAACCGAGCAAACGTCAGTCGATGGCCGACGACGACTACAGAGAGAGGGGAAGGAGGAGCAGAAACGATCACAGGGATTATCGTGACGGGGAGGATGAGTCGTTGGACCTTTCCAGGGCGCAACAGGAGCGGGAGGAAACTGCCAAGCAAAGCAGACGTTCACTCTCCAGGAGCTTGGATAGCAAGAGGCCGCCAGCACAGGACAGCGACGAGGAGGACGAGTATTTGCGGAGGCGGGAGGAGGAGGAGGACCAGAGACGGTACAGGAGATCGGAGTCCAGGGGGAGGTCGGTGATTAGGGAATCGGACGATTATCGGTCGTGGGAGTTCGTCGGTAAGGAACGCTCTTCCTCCAGGGGTCTGGACGCCAAAAGGCTCTCCAGCAAATCGGACGAGTACGAAGCTACACAAAGACAAACAAGACTTACCCCCTCGAGATCCAGCGACGCAAGGAGGCCCCTCTCCTCGGAGAGCGAGGACGAGCCGTCGCGGAAGAAGGTCGAAAGAAGGCAGCCGTCCGAGCCCAGGATCAGCGACGAAGAGGACTGGGAGGGCGAGCTGAGGATACGGAGGAAACAATTTATGGAGAAGCTCGCTACGCAACAGGGAGAGGAGGCTGAGGAGGACGATTACAGTTCCCCGAGGAGGAGGTCCTCGGCGGAGGGGAAGATCGCCTTGCTCAAGGACCCTTCAGCTGGCGATAACATGGATTCCTGGACGATCAGTGTGGGGTCTCGCGTCGCTCAGCTGGGCTCCTCTCAGGAACGCAGCGAGCCCGAGGAGGACAACGCGTATCTCCGACGGAGGGAATACCGTGAGCAGGCGCCCCCTCTTAGGGAGGACACGCAGAGCGAGGAGGAAGTTATCTGGGACGCGTCGAGGAGGAGATCTTACACCAGCAGCAGCCAAGTGACCTCCGTCGAAGAGGACGAGGATGCTTCCAGTTTCAACTTCGTCCTGACGAAGGGCAGCAAGAGGGTCTCGCTGCAGGACCTGTCTAAGCTGTCCCAGGAGGACTCTGACCTGGCGGACTCTGGATGGAACGTTGTGAGAAGTGAGAGCAGCGACGCGTTGCCCAGATCCACGTCGTTGGGGTTGTTTAAGAGGGAGTCGATCGTGAAGAGCCAGGCTAGCGAAGAAGACCCAGAGTACCTACTGCCAGAGAGGCCGAAGCTGGTGCAGCAGGAACGCGAGCATCCTTTCAAGAAGGCTTGGCAGATGCAGAAGTCCAGGTCCGAGGAGGATGGCTCCGCGGCGTACGCCATTAAGGAGTCGAAGGAGCTGTCGAAAGCCGAGGGAAAGCCGAGGGACGATGATGTTCAGGATGAGAAGAGGGAGGATGGTGGTGACCAGTACGATGACGTGGGCTCGTTCGCTGATGATGAATCCGAATCGATCACCTATTCTCGTAGCACAGACACCGAGGAGTACAGAACTGCCTCGAAATCCGAGGAAATTGAGACAGCGTCGACGGAACGGAGTGAAAGCGCCAGTATTGAGGATAACAAAGCCAATTCGAAGTCAGATCCCGAGGAGGACTCTTTAACATTTAATTGGCCGACCGAAGATCAACAATTCGAAGTTTTCAAAACAAGTTTGAGAAGTAAGTCGGAAGAGATGGATTGGAATTGGGAGGAGGAGGAAACTTGAAGGGGCGGTGGATCGAAATATAGAAAAATACCAGATAATCACGTAAATAACAAAGTAAATTATTAAGGGAGGAGTCACTCGGATGGGCGAGTGGGTAGGATGAACGGAATATTTTTGGCGGCAGCCACCACTCGGTAGGGACGAAGTAGGTGCTCGAACAGTCGATTGATGTTTATATCATGGTTATGTATGTAAGTGAATAAATCACGAATGGATCGTTTTAAAACATATTGTTACCACCCTGCTATTTCTGTGTATATTATCTTCCTTGCAGCTTCGTGCATTTTTTGTATCGAAAGTTCGTAATTAAGGATATGTTTGTCGAGATTGAAGGCACAGTAATTGGTAATTGGCACAGATTTTCAAATATATAAGCTGGACTCTATTTTTTTATAGCAAATAATGAACAATAAGTTTATTAATTGTTCGTTGGACGTAGGATGAAAAGAACGAAAATTTTCTACAGTACTTAATTTTTCAGATCTGTCGATAATTTGATAATACCACTTAGAAAATTAATGGAATAGGTATATAAATCCTTAGACACAATTACTGCTTTGTCAGCTTATTGTTAGTAATTAATTCAAAATGGAAAGTAACATTTTAAGTAACACTGATATAACACAAAGGTCTGTTAACAATAATTAAAATGTTTTACAGCAAATGATGAAAGGAGTATTCTTTCAAAGCGACGGATAACTATGCTAAGGCAAGCACAGTGGTTGAAGTACAAATTAATGTAAAAGGAAATTGTATTTATTTTTCTTTTCGTATCATTAAAAATGATAGCACGTAATAATAGTAACCAGAACATTGCATCGATCTTGTCAGTCGCTTCAATGATAAAAATACGCGGATAATAGAATCTTACTACCCTGTAATGCCACGAATAAAACAGGGAATTTTAGATCCACGTCAATAATTGTGTTATTTTTGGGGAATGCGATAGGAAATATTGCTTATTAAATTCGTATTACTCTACGACGCATACCGTTCATCTTCCGTCTGTCGTGAACAACTCCGTCGATCTCATTACGGTCGACAGGAAAAGACGACCGGGGAACGGAGCGGACTGACTTAAAGTACGTCATTAAAATTCAGTCGGAATCTCCCTGTCATTATCTTTGAATCCTATGGTCAAACGGCCTCGTTATCGCTAATTAACTGATCTCGCTCAGAAATTTGGAATCCCTCTGCATATTAACATTTTTAACTTCGTTTAACGCACAAACGGTTCGACGATTTAAATCTCCACTGACCGAGTATAATTTCGTCCATAAAGGCTTGATGCCAATTATAATTTTCATTGCGGCTGTGTTCCATTAATGAAAAACAAGAATGCCGGCGGCCAAAATAAAAATCGTGCAAAAAGGAAATTCATTTATTATTCAATCTTCGAGTTTACAATGCCTATATCGTTTGTACGAATTTGTTCATAATTTTGATATCACAGAAACGACTTCCGCCGACAAAAAATTCATTCAGGAAGGATAACTGTTCTTGATGAAAATATAAGGAAAAGAAGTCCATACGGTTGATAATTTATGTGATAAAAATTCTTCTATAGACTTTCTGTTTTCATGAAATACATAAAAAATTGCGAACTTCGATGGCTCGTATTTTTCACACAAATTCGAAACCAGCAAAATGATGACTTAAACCCCACCTAATTGCAGGTCAACTACATAATATTCCAATTTCATGATACCTACACTCGCTACTCACAAAAGAATCCATCATACTTTGTAGAACAGGTTGGCACGCGTCGAAACGAGCACCTTTCCCTCGTCGCGAGTGATTTACACCGCGATGCGTGCCCGACGAGGTACAATTTCCTGCCGGGGCTTCGAAGCTTCGTATTAGCGAGTTTAAAAAGAAGGAATTGCCTTCCTCCGCGTGCTTTACGACGCGAAATCTCGTAAAGAGCTCATACGGCCGCATAATGCTCTGCCGTTTGCTACCGCGCGGCAGCGAGTTGATTCTCGGCTGGACGTTATCCATGTCGGTGATGTACGCCTGCGTTTATAGTGCCAGGGGGATTACTTCCGTTCAGCATAGGTACGATCCGCAGGAGACGGCCGCTTACGGTGGTTTTCATTGCATCGCTAGCTAGACCACGCGCCGTGGCTTGGCTCGTTTCTGCCTGTCACACGGGACACGCCGCCAGGCGACGTCTTCATACCGTGGACATCCCGCGAATAAGCAGAATATCCGTGTATACGGGCCACAGAAACTGATTACAAGACCATAAATGCCTCGTGTTGCATGCTCAATTTTTCTTTCTTCATCAACTCCTCTCATTCCATTAAAAGTGAAAGTTCAATCCTCAGCTATGTTTCTTAGGTTTCTGTGAGGGATTGGATTCTTTGAGGAGAGTCCCGTGTGTAGATTTTTAATTTAACATTCGAACACCACGTTACATTTGATTTTCTTGTTGTGTATACTCTACTAAAACTACCCTAGGGTTTGGGGCTTGTTCCATGGGTGATTATTCTCTGGAAGCATGTCCTTAAGGCGGGAACTGGCGATCCTGGGGTACTCGAGGTGGCTTACCGACGAGTGGATGTCAAATATTTAGAATCAATGCTACATCGTCTTTTTTGGTGTGTTTGTAATCCCTTCTGGGATGCGAATGTTTATCTTCAAGTTATCGTATTAGAACAGGTTAATCTTCTTGGTAGCACGAGCTGACTTTGTAAGCTATTAGCATGTAGTCACGATGCTTATGGTATGTTATAACAGCAGGTGTAATTAATTTATAAAGATTTTCTATGATCTATGCATTAAAGTGTTTCGAATAATCGTCCCGACAGTAATGACACGTTGACATATTTCATACTTAAGTCTTCGTGGTATCCTGTGTACGTTGCAGTTACGTCAGGACTAATTACCGTCATCAATTTCCGTTAATTGTCTGGTCTGTCCTGATACACGCATTGTTGACGTACAACGTTCCTCCTGACATCACGGCCAATTGCTTCACCTCGTTCAATCAACGCGCTTCGAAAATCTTGTCCTACCTTTGTACTCTTGTTAACAACGTGTTTAGACTGCGTTTGAATCACCTGAATATCCGACGCATCGGATTAAGATGGATGACCGTAGCCTGATGAATTAACCTTTATATGATTACGCTGGAGGCAAAGTTCGTAAAAGTGCACTCTAGACACTGTGGTGTAAATCAATTTCTTATTATTACGATACACTAAATATAAAAGGCATCGTTTTAACGCTGAAAATACCAAGTTGCTTCAATTTTGGTACTTGACGCCAACAAATTTGAGTCCTTTTTTCTTCTTAAGGATGAACTTCAAAATAAGCGCAAATCTTTGAAAATTGGAGGAATGAATCTTTATGCAATAGTAAAACCCCCTGCAAAATTTTAGAAAAATTGATTCGGTAGTTTTTAAATTATTTAACTTTCAATTTACTATGTATTCTTATGAGAAAACGCAATATTGAGAAATAAAACTACAAAATTAAGAGTGAAATAATAGGCCAATGTCTTTAAAATCTTGTGTACCTCCAGAAATATCAAACTCTGAACAAAATTTTCACAAAAAATCCGAACAATTGGTTCAATCTTTTTTTTTAAATGAAAGAGAATGACACGAAAACTTGGTTTTTATTTGATTGTTGTTTAACAGCTTCAAGAATTTGTGTCCGTACAGAAGAATGTATATCTGCCTGTATAGTGGAAAAGTATTTTTAAGTTACAACAGATATTTTTCGGCGATCGGTTTCACTCACAATTTCGTTACCTACTTTGCTTTCGAATTCTTACCTCAACCTTTTTTAATTTCGAGGGAATCTAATAAAGCACGAATTATTGTTCTTGACTGCGGAGTTACTTGCGAATCGCGTAACGTGTGACCGTGTAAAACAAGTGAAATCTATTTGGACCCATTCCAGCCCCCAATTGTCGCAGCAGGACAAGGAGGGAATGCTGCCGGAATTCATACGTATTAAACGCATCCCTGCATCGAGGGACGAGATATCAAATTATCTAACAGAATTCTGGCGCGAAATATACGAATACCCGAGGACTTCGATAAGTGGTTCCGGTCTCTAGACGTTCCCAGGTATGAAACCACAAAATGGCATAGCCATCGTGAACCCGGACGTTCGAGGAATTCGAAACGGTCGAAACGCGAGTGGTACGACCTTCCACAGATCACTTCCCAGCAGTTTGGACTACCATGCTTCACGAGACCGTGGCTGTGCGCGAAAGCTTGGAACGGGACCCTTGAGATTCTAGAATCCAGGGTCTCGAACTGCGTGACCCTTCATAAGCCAGGAATGCAGCCGTGGTTCCGATTCAGGTGTTCTGGATCTTCCGCTGATGACGAGCAAGAATCTTGTCTTTTCTGATCTTACACCGCGGCCAACGTAAGAAATTCGCTCCAAGTAGAATCGACCACATTTCCCACTTGAAGGCAGGGATTTTCATGAAATTTACGTGTGATGTAGTTCACGTGAAAACAGGCTGAGTTTAAGTCCTCGTTTCCCTGCTTCCAAATTTGTTTAAAAAATATAAGCAGTCAAAGTTCGCAGTCGAAATAATGCCTTCTCTACGAAACAAGACTTTGTCTAATCTGGTCACTTCAAAATAGGCTTACAAAGTTAAAACACAAAATTAATATAAAATTGGGATAGATCGATCGTGGTCCGCTCATGGTCTTAAAGTATAGACGTCCAAAAAGTAAATACGTCCCTAGCTTGTCAACGTCTGATGCCCAACAGAGTAGCCTTCGACACCTGTTACATTACGACACTCCTATATCTGTTCCACCAAATAATACAGTCTCTTTTAGCTGGAACTGGCAGGACGAGGCGCAGCGCAGGTAAAAAGGGAGACAACGGAAACAGCTGTTGCCGTGCTTGCAAGGTATTTGCGATTACGGCCGGCCTCCTTGCGCGTGGCAGAACGTATTATTTGGCGACCCTTTGGCCGTGAGAGGCCGCGAACGCGTTCACAGCTGAAATTATGCGCTCGTTTACTCCGCGGCCGGGTTATCATGCGAACAGTTATGACGCCGCGAGCCACGACCGTGTGGTAAAATTACATTTCCAATTCATGAAATGTCAGTTATACGGGACGGAGGATGACTGAGCATGGTCCTCTGCGACGCCGCCCGCCGAGGAGAGCACGCGGAACCGCTCCACCCTCGCCATTCCTGGTTCTTCTTTTTGCTCCGTGTGTTTCGAAACAATGAGCTCGTTTAATCGGATGCCAGTCCAATTTCGGCGGACCAGTGCCACCCTTGAAACGCCTGAATTAGCTTCTTTATCAGGGGGACTGGGATATTCGGGGTTGCGATAGCGTTCTCTGCGCGGGATGACTCAATTTTTACCACGATTGGCACTGTTGCGCGTGCATAAGCCATCCATCGAGGAGTTAATGGCGGTGAGGAGTGTTGCGAATGAGTGGGACTGCGAATGTAGGGTGCAAATCTTCTTTTATATTGTAAAAATAAATTTTGCCCTCTATGAACAGGATAGATATTGTTAGAATTACTTCTTAAGGGTTGGAAATTAATACCACACTATAAACACAAATATGGTGTATTATAAACTCAACACACAGTATATCCACGTATCAGTATAATTTGGTAAAAGATAAATGCACACAAGGAAAGGAATTAACCAGGCAAGTACGAACACGATGCGCACAGCCTGGTCACATTTCGTAGACTGACTCTGTCGACGCTCTTCGTCCCAATCAACACCCTTCACTCCCTTTTTCCAGAATAGAAGAAACACAACTCTCTAAGCCTAAAACCTAACAGTGACAATCGTTGAACTCCAACAGATATCGTAAGAGTGTTTAACTGTTGCTTTATAAATATTATTTTGCAAAACTATTTAGCCATCGAAGAGTAATGCTCCTTTGGGTTTAATCCAGCATCGATTAGAGTACGTTTGCTTTTTAAGGGAGATGGATTCAGTAGTTGATCTCTATTCGAAGGAGACTGCAATCGAATCTCACTTTCAGCGGCGCGGGGGTTAGCGAAACGTTGATAAAGTAAAACAAATTTCCCCTTCTTTATCTTTTACGCATGAGGAAAGATAATAGCCCCGAGTTATAGAGGATCGGTGCCCCTCGAAGTGAAGTTTTATACCCGTAGCCATCGATAGGTATCTACGGCAATATCGATAACTTTTACGGGAAGCAAATTACAGGATAGCCGGTTTTCCAAAATTCGATTAAGCATCGGTATTCGTAATATTTCTTTTTTTTTAGTATGGCCACTTTTTCAAAGGTTCTCCATAGCACCGATAAGGTTCCAAATCAAAAAGGGACGGGAGAGATAAGGTCGCCTGGAGGTATGGATCTAACGGAAGTCCATTTCGTAGGACTTTCACCTTTCGCATGAAATCGAAGAATCGTAAAACATGTTTATGTTCCTTCTCCAACGAGTTCAAAGGAAAATTGTTATTTTCATACTAAGAAAGAATATATTACATTTGCATACGTCTCAACGTGCATGAAAAATTTTAATGCCTACTAAACTTTACGTACCATGCAGATATCAATGATTTATATTTACAGAATATCTAAGTCAGTGATTTCCAACCTGTGGGTAGTTTCTTGTTTTTTTAAAAATATTATTAAGGGGGAACACCACTGTGACGGCCGGAAAAGTAAGCCGTTTTTAAGAATTTTATTCAGCAATAATTTACAGTTTTTATAGAAAATTGTGTACAATGTCTTAAGAGACTATAAAAAAAATAGAAATACCGATTTCTTAAATAAATTATTTTTGTAAAAATGGTGCGCTTTAGAAGAAAAGTTTCGAAAATCCGCGAATAAGATGGACAATTTTTCGAGCGTTTTTAAAAAAATTTGTATTCAATCAAAACATCCGTACGTGCAACGGTAATTACACTCATATTCTTTATACAAAAAAAGAAATTTGATTTCGGACCTGCTGTTCCATATTTACAGATTCAGTCAACGCGCGTGGGGCGTCTAGAAGATTAATTAATATATTAAAGTTTATGCATGTTTTCTATTTTGTTTATAATCTCTTAAGACATTGTACTAAAGGTAGGTAATAAAAATTATATATGAAAACTGTAAATTGTTCCTGAAAAAAATTCTTAAAAATGGCTTACTTTTCCGGCCGTCACAGTGGTGTTCCCCCTTATTAAGTTAGAATTATATTCTGAAATACCTATTTTTAATGTGTTTTCTGTACTTTATTCAATTTACCTTACCTTCTAGGGGGGGGAGGGTTATTTGAATATTATAGAAGGAGATCGATTTTATATAATATTTGTAGGAGTAAAAATTATATTTAAGACTTCTTATGTGAAGTTAACGTTGTAAATTAATAAACATTATTCTTTGTGCAGCTAATAAATTAAATTACTAAGAGATCCGTGGATTCCAGACATCTGATTATTTATTCTTCTCGTTCACTCCAATTTTTCAAACGAACTTTCTTCTTCGCCCAACTTTTGTGGAAGTAGCAACACCTAAATCTAATAATAAACCTAGAATCTCCACCGACTGTAACCAAATATCATTACCAACTTCACTGTCAAAATACTTCGGAATCTTCGTGCGCCCTGCAACGATCCCTCAAACGGTAAATTCCCACGATTCTCATAGTTTCCATTCGTCTAAAAGTCGCAAGAATATTTTAAAAAATTCAATCCACCTTAAAGTACGAAAGTAAAAAGTAACACGAATAAAAATCAGCCCAAACGACATACTCCGTCGTCGGGGATGGTCTCGCCAAACATAAAAGTGTCTTAATTCTTTCCACGCCCCCTGTCTTCGCAGTATCATTATCATAACCGACCACGGGATAATCTTTTATTTGCTTCCCAGCTGATTTCCCGCCAGCTCGTTCGTTTCATCCAGCCAGTCACCCCTCCGACCGAACCCAATTCCGCTTTCGTTCCCCTTTTACACTCTGCCCCCTCTCCCCCACCCCCGCCGGCTAAGGCGCCACTTAAATAAATCATATAAATACGGCTGCGTTCGCCTTCCACCCGCGCGACCGGTAGGCAATGCCATGGCGGTTCATGCATTCGCCGTTTTAATCTAATCTGGGGGGCGCATGTAAGAATATATTAAAGAAAAACTTTGCGCAGTGCTGCGACGTGCTTCTGAAAATTATACCGTCTCGAGAAGCACGGCTCTGTCGAGGACGGTCGGGGAGGACGTGGGTGAAGAGAAGACAGAAACGACGAGAGGAAGGTAGGGCATGGCGAGGAGGAAGAGATAGAGAGGGGGCAGGGGGACGAAAGAAGGGAAAAGAGGGAAAAGAGGCATAGAGGGATGGAGGGAGGCCAAAGTGGTTTCCACATCCAACTCTACGCCTATACTTTTCGTACCTTCGGTTACCCACCTCCCACCGCCAACTATCCAGACCCATACATTTATTTACATGTAATTACGTTACACCCTCATCTCGCCCAGTCGCCAGAAACTAATAAACTAATAAACTTTCGCGTAATTTATTTATGAGGACGTCCCTGGCGACACTCGTGGAAAAGAAGGCGTTAAGAAGTTCGTTGTAATGGCTGAGCGTGGGAGTGCGTTGGGGGTGGAGATCGATTGCGGTGGGCGGCGGGAGATTGTAGCAAGTGGTTACTGTGGCGTGAAGGTATGATGTTTATGTATGGTTTCGATCAATTATTTCGACTTTTGTTAAAAGTAACGCCGATGAATTGTGGATAATTTATGAGGATGGAGTACTTTTCAAGCCAGAGGGAGTTATTTATTTGTTAATTCTGATATTTTCATTGGAGGAAGGTTAACTCCAGTATAAAAACGTGGCATGTGCCACATTTGTAAATTAATTTTATGTTCAATAATTTCCAGGGATTTCGATGAAGATTTGAAGAAATAAATGTTACATGTATTTGATTTAAAAAAATGAATATTTAATTGATAATTTATGACTGAAAACCAAAAATGTAATTTGATTGGATGATTGTAGATGGCTTAAAAACTTGTTCCTGTTTATGCAGTGTGAGAAATGTTTTGAAGTTAGTATTTCATACACTTTTGTTATACGTTTCATTAAAAATTTTATTTCAGTGTTAGGTAATGCAAATTTTCAAATCGTCTGCATACATCAATACTTGTGTAAACTATTCCAAAATTTTATAACAGTTCATCTTTTTGATACAGAATTTATTCACATTGTCCTGTTGAAATATAAACTTCTCCCCAGTAAAATTTCTAGCACACTTTCCTATTTGCTGGTCAACTAACTTTATATAACCAACGCTATTCATCTCTCCCTTTATAAACTTTAATTTAATCTTCCCACGATACCCAATTTCTCAATAAATCAATAATCAATAACACTACTAATTATTCCAACTACCTAGACTATCTAACTTCAATACCTCGTCGTCCCTAAGGCAGCGTTTCTTCCCCTTTTCCTTACATTCACCAACAAACTGAAATCCACTATCTTATCCTCGCGAAGTACACAATACCAACGATTCTCAACGAAGCTAAATAAATTCCATTAATCCCAAACTTCCACATGCCCAAATAAAATACTAAAACCACAAGCTTTAGGGTAATTGTCGAGAAATAGTAGCTCCGAGGATTTTCAAAATTGAATACGAGTCGAGTTAAGGAGGGACGGAGGGGGTGGGTGCAAAAAGTACTGCCACGCAGATCGGATTTTTGCTTGTAATGCCTGCAGCGAGGCAAGAAGGTAAAGGTATTGACATGCGAATACGAGAAGTCCAGATGATGACTATATACCAGGGGATAAGACGTCGTGGAGGCGTCTAAGGCGCCTAGCACGCGGAGGGCCGTGCAAGCAGACTCCGAGGGGTTGGGGGTGGCTCGCAAGCGCGACTACGTGGGGCTGGCGAGACCGGGGGAAAACGGCTGCCTTATCTCCGCGAACCGAGATTGACTTCCTTTCTATCCATTCAACCGCTCAAATGAGTTCCTTTGATAACTGTTGTGTGATCGAGTGTGCTGAATACTGAAGGGTTTCGAGCTCCGGTCCGCGAACCTGCCTGGGATGCCTCGCCCTCTGACTTCACTATCGGAAGGCACCTACGCGAAAAAGCCTCCCCTCCAGCAACTGTCACGGCACCCATGCCCTTGAAATCTTCTCAGGTAACGCGGACTCCAGAACGTTACCTGATTCGAGCGATTTTTTTTGTCCGCGAAACGAAATTACCGTTCTTAACACTCCACTAGTGGGACGGAATGCTTGTTCAGGGATTCATTGGGTGGGCTTAATTTTGTATTGATAAAGGAATTTGAGGAATATGGACTTGATCATTGCTGGTTATGAAACTGCAGGCAAGAAATTGTTCGATGTGGTGATTAGTGTTTTAGGTACCTACAGTGACTTAGGTCTACATAAATTAACAGGAATAAGTGATTATAAACCCATCACTTGGCCTATACTTTCAAATACGAAAAATAATTCTCGAACGAATACAACGTTCTTTCGAAAATAAGTTTGTGTGATTGCATTTATTTGTTACAGACAACGTTGATTTGGAAAAACAGGGAAAGATAGGAAATATGCGAGTACGTGTGAATCAGTAAAAGTGATGAGCTGCATACAACTGGTGTACAGTTTACCTGAGATTTAATGATAAACATAAAATGGAGAATGCAAAGGTTTCGAAGGTGGAAATTTATAACTATTCAAAATGATGGCCTGTTGGAAGATTGGTATATATTCATTGATTTCATCTAACATTTTAGTGTGTAACGCTAAATGGGCAATAAATCTTCTTCAACATTTGTATCTGAGTGTTTTAATATTCTTTAATGTTGACTTCTTAAAAAAGTTGAAAAGTATCGTTTAAATTAACGTTACCTTAATCCTTAATTCCTCCTAGTCATGCTAAATGTAATGTCATTTTTATGGTAATCTCAGTTGAATCGTGTCGGGCTTCACAACTTTAACCATTCTAGGCTGATATATCGTGGACCATGACTACTGCCCACATCGTGGGATTTAGCGACAGTGTTTATTACAGGAAATAAATCCGTTTACCGATGCAGTAGTCACGCAGTTGAATTATACTGTCGTACCTGAATTATAAATGCCCTACAACGATTATCACATAAATAATTTAATCTAATGAATATTTAAATTGCTCTTTAAAATTAAATATGGTTTCTACAGAACGGAGTGCAATACTGATAACTACGATATACACTGGTATTAAAATACCATCCAGTATTATTTCAAATATTTACCCAAGAAGCAACGCAATCAGCTCAACCACAAAAAGCTAATACCACAAGAAAGAATAAAAGAAACATATCCAGTACCCAATTTACTCGAACCTCGTTTCGGGGTGTTCAATTGCCCTCCTATGTAAATATACCAGCACCCGCTGGATCTAGTAGCGTCGCCAAGGCGCCAAGTGGGTAATTGGTACGTTTCCAAGAGCGCGTTGTTGCCGGATAATACTTTTTTCGGTGGACGGCGGCGAATACAGGATGGTGTCTCTGTACGGAAGATTGCACCCTTTCCAGCCCTCAGAAGCTCTTAATTAATGGCGCAGGCATGCCAACGGAGGCCTTCCCGCACGGTGTAAGGAGGGTTTATGCTACAGACTTGTAATCTCATGATGCCGTAACTTATTCTAAATGCACTAGTGGGACCAGCGAGATACCCTCGGCGTTGTCTAGGAGGTAAGTTTCGGCCTCCGCTCGCTCCTTTGCCGTGCCACCGCGCTACCAGTTGATGGTTAAACACACCTGACATTCCTGCCGGCGCGGAGAAATGCTGTCGGACAGCTGTCTTACATAGTCCATTACCAATGAAACTTGCCGCCTAATTAAAGTAAACGCGGCGTACGCGCGATCTGTAGGTCTACCAGCAGGCAATGACGAGTTATCTTCTGCACGCGCGGCGAAAGGGAGTTCTGTCACGTCTGCACGCTGGGGAAACAGGGGGTCTTTCGAATCGCAAGCTGAGAAATCCAAAGCAGATCATTTATTTCTTATATGACCCCTTTGATCTGTTGAAATGTGCACTCGACTGATGGATTCTTCCTCTCAGACTGTGAAACTCGAAGGTATCCATCACTTGCACAATATACTTTTAATGATAATAGCGATAATATTTGATTCTAAGGTCTCTCTAATAAATAAGTCCATACTCCACACGCAAATTTGTCAAAATTAATCGCGTGACAGTACCTACTGACTTCCTGTGCTGTAAATATGCAGGAGTAATGGGATAATAAAAATAGCTACGCAAGTTTTTCTAATTGCAGTTATACCTTTACACGCACAACCCGGTTGTTGCGTAAGATCGTTAAGCAAGTGTGTAGTGTACGATACTGCAAGAATGTGTCACCCCCGAGGACGCACACGGAAAGATTGGTGAAAGGTCACGCGAGCCCAAGGGTCGCTGGCAAGTAACGAAGAGGTCGAGGGGTGATAATCGCTGAGATACCATGAATTTACCCCTTGGCCCCACGAGGCCGTAGATTACGAACTCTGCCTCGCGTCTTCCCTTCCACTCAACGAACCCTTCTTTCCTTCCTTATTGAGGCTCCTACCTGGCTGAAATATACATTTGTACGGATGCCACTCTTGTCTTCCGTCCCTGCTTCTGGTATCTCTTGATTTATCGCCTGACAACGCTGTTATTAAGTCTCTGGGTGGATAGATGAGATTACATTAACGCGGGCAGCAACCACGGAAGTCCGTTGCTGATGTGACAACATCTTAGACGTTTGAACAGTTAAAAATAATATTGGAATAGTATTGTATTTGCAATGAGTTGAAGCATGACTTCAAGAATTGTGATTACTAACAAAAATTTTCGATAGATCGTTCGGTAGTTTCGTTACATTATATGTCGAAAAAGAAATGATCCTTGCCTCAGGATACTTAATTACTGAACTATAACATTTTAATTAAATACTTAACCCTTTGTGGTCACACCTACTTATAATCACAAATTGGTCACATAGGGTTCGCTGCACCCCAGTGTCATTTTAGAGTTACCTACCATTTTCGTATTCTTGAATTTTTTAACTTTTGAGTGATAATTGTACATTCTTAATACTCATACAATCATGATCTAATAGTCTTTTTCTAGATATGTAAATTTCGATATGCTGAAATTTGTATGTGAAAAACTAGTTATGGATAAAAGGGATTTTTTCTTTTTTGTTTTGTTAAAATTCACCAAATATTTAAATTTTATTATTAGGATCTAAAAATTTGCAATATTGGCAAAAACATCACCGGGGGGGGGGGGGGCTGATACACCCCGTGTGACCATGAAGGGTAACATACTTGAAACTTCATATATTCCTGCTTATCTACATCAGCATACAACGCAAAAGTCGGAAAGAACTTCAATGCTTGAGACTAACAACCAAAGAGCGCAGCAGCTAGCAATAATTAATGTAGCTTCTACATTACTTTTCCCCCCGGATGATAGAACTGTCATCAACCAGCTTCTTTATAAGAATCTCTGCAGCGATTCAATGGACGTCGACATTAAACGGCGAATGGGACACTTAACATGCCACTCCGTTCCAGACGAGCAATTAATCATACGCCTAGCGTTTTTCCATTATAATTAACGTTTCCCCGGCGTGCCTCGCGGGCCGCAGCCGTCGTTTCAACGAAGACAAAGCACTTTCACAACATCCGCGACTGTTTTCCATACATTTTCCGATCTCCCGCGTGTTTCGAGTGCTCCCCTCGAGTGGCTTGGCGGAGCATCGCCGGCGCGGATGCAAAATGAAATCCTGCATCGAGCCCCTGCGATCACGGCGTGCCGTTGGGAAGGAGACGGGAATCGAAAGTAGACGAAACAAAAGGAGAAAATGGAGGCAGGGGAGGTAAAACATCAGAGCTTTTCGCTCGACACTCCGTCGACATCACTCCGAATGGATCGAACCGCGGCCCGTCGCGTGCTCCCATCGCGTACGCAGCGCGCGTCTGGATACACCGTATGCGTGTACACGGCCGAAGGAGGACTGTTTAGTTGCCGCGTCGCAGAAACTCAACGGAAGGATCTCGTGTAGACGCATTGGAAATTCAGAGAGGCGTATTTACACGTCAATAAACGTTATTACTGGGCGTTGATGCGAGTCGGCGGCAACCTCTGCGCTAGAGATCCGTCCCGAGCATCCGTTCCGAAGGAAGGGAGCGTTAGCTCGGTTCGTCAAGCCGAATATAGTTCGATGCGAGACCTAGCAGCTTCGATATCAGTGAGATTAATGTAATTGGTAAGGAAAGTACATTTGTGTTTTTGTTTAATAAGGGGCACAATATTCTTCGTTAGAGATTTTAGTTTGATGAAGTTTCGGTATATGAGGTGAGTAGCGAGTGCGGTATTGTGGAGATACGTTGAGTGAAGCTCTCAAAGTCAAAACTTGGTTTCCTTGAAGTGCTTGTTTAACTTTAGGATGTTCTTCTTTCTATTTACACACTGTGCAAATGGGAGTTTGGTGTTTAGGCATGTCCTTCTAACTTTCGTTAAACTTTTAACAAATTTAAAGAGAGTTTCGCACTTTCCAGTATGGATTGATACTTACTCATGCACGATATGCACTGTTCTGGTACTAGGGGTGTGCGGATACACGAAAGTACAGGTATCTGAGGCTCAGGTTGGATCGGGTGGTGATCGGAACGGGTCAGCTCAGGATCCCGAAAGTTTGTCGATAGGTACATAAATATATTCGGCTACCCGTTATTTCGGGACCCGATTTTCGTTTCGGGATCGGACGTTCGATTCAGTACATCATTTTCCCGCCCAGGCGGAAACCAGTTTCGTACTTAACCCATTTGCATCATGACTCTACTTAAGCTGCCGCGCTGAAACATCAGCGACGTTCAACTGACGACTGGCTCGTATCACCGCGTATATCCGCGCTCGGTGATAGTAGACAGTCGCGGGCTCGCGGATTATTCCGTGCTTTGTGATACTAGACAGTCGCGGCTCGCGGATTATTCCGCGCTTGGTGATACTAGACAGTCGCAGCTCGCGGAATATTCCGCGCTTGGATGCAAATGGGTTAAAATCGGATGACACTGAAAATCACAGTTTAAAAGTTTAAGTACACGACCAGACGGAAAAATTATGTTGTGAATCGGATCCCGAATCGCAAATCAGGTCCCGAGTCGCGAATTGAGACCCGCAATAACGGGTACCCGAATATGTTTACGTGTCGACAAACTTTCGAGATCCCGATCCGCAACCAAAAAAAATTTCTGACTCGACCCGAGCTCGAAATATCGGGTACCCGCACACCCCTAATTGGTACACGGGTATAAAAAGAAGAAGAACTCCCTTTATCTGGGATGGTCACTTTAAAATTGACTTTCCAAGGACCTGTTACACACTGCTACATGCAGTTGATCATACTATTTGCATGCTATGCAACTGCTATGTTTTACTGGCTGACTCTTGGCCAATGATACTTTTTCTACGATAATCAAATGTATAGGGTGACTGTACCTAACTTCGCCAAGCAAAAGTTAAATCGCTGTCAATTGAATATTAATTTATATTTTTGCATGCAGTTCGTTTCAAAGTAAAGAGAAATTATTCATCTTTCATGTAGCATAAGTTAGAATCGTTGAAACCTACAAATTTTTAATTAGGACTCAAAAAACGCAAGCCATGCAAAAATCGGGTCCTGAAAAAAGTGTACCTAATATCGCCAACTCAAGAAATATTGATTAATTCATGTATATATGAGTTTTTAAAGTCATTTTCACATGTGCTTTTATTATTTTTTGCTCTATAAATATTTTTTATCCATCTTCGATTTTATTTTTATTAGAAAAATATAGATTTTTAAAATATTTTATTTTTTACGTTCCGATATACATATTGGAAAAATAAAGTTTATTTCGGTTGCTCGGCACATTTCGTAACCCCACCTGTAACACACATTACATCGAAATCATTGTTCTCTGGTAGGCGGTATTAAGAACACTCATTCTGCTAAAAGAAAAACACTATTTTCATCACAAAAAATATTTGCATCGATTTCATTCCTTAAGTACATCATTAATTAGGTATTTCTAGTAGATATTCTTGCATTCGCGGAATTATTAGACTTGCCTTGTCCGAATGGGATATAAAATTGTGGCAGTCTAATAAATTTTTACACTATTAAGATTCTCTAAAATCCTTCCCTTTCTGTAATTGTTGATCATATGACGCTGCAACTACAGTATGTCTTCCTACATATATTTAGGTACTAATTGAGTGCATAACCAATAAATTTTAGTGCTTACTTTGCGAGATGTAGCGGGTGGCGATATTAGGAACAGTGGCGGTATTAGGTACAGTCACCCTAGGTAAATGATTTCGAGTGAAAAAAAGTGTCACTGTTCGGCGGAAACCACGAGAAAGTGGTGGGCCTCTGCTTCAAGAAAGGATTTGATTGCAGCTATTCCATAAAAAAAAATATTATTTTTCACTTTCCCGGGAAATATATCTTTGAAATAATTCATTAATCGAAAGACCAATCCTCCTGGATTAAAATAAAAAAAAAGGGCGAACTTTATTCTAAAAGAAACATTTATAGAAACTAAACAGAAAGAGTAAACGTTAACAAAGTATATTTTTTAAACAAATTCGAAACCAGCAAAATAATGACTTCACCTTTTCTAATTTCACGTGGACTACAATAATGTAGGTATAAACCTGCCTCAGTTTCACGAAAATCCCTCACACCTATTGCAAAAACTGATCCATTCGTCATGACATGGCCCCGGTCGCCTGTTCCCAACACGAAGGGCCGAGCTCTTCCTTTCCGGATGAAGCTGCGTCGGCCCGAAGGGCGGCCTCATTGAATACAGAGTGCATTACCCACCTGTGCCATAGAATCAAACGTACGAGGAGGTCGGACCCGTAACAAACTTATACACCGCGCCTATTCCCAAACGGCCGCGTGGCTTTCGATTCGAGATTGTAAATAGTCCAGATGTCAATCGACCACCCCGCTGGGGAGCCAAGTAATTTCCATGGAATCGAGCGGCGGCCGTTTACGCGAAACGCTCAGACCCTACGCGGAAATGAAGCTTGTCACTCAAGCTGCGAGAACTCTCGAATTTCCCGCTGCAATTTCTTGGCGAGCACGGATCTTGGATTCTTTAACGACGTACGCGTGAACGATGGAAGACGCAGAATTGCGGCTCTGCGTTCGCGTTCAGATGGAAATCAGGGGGCCAGTCAGGTTGTCGCGTGCCCGCAATACGCGTGTCAGATAGGAAATTGAAATAGTTCTCGTGGAGCGGCGGACGAAACGAAATTATGAGCTGCAATTGATGTCGTCTGACGGGATAATCTATATTGATGTGGTACGACGAAGAATATGTGCGTTTTCAGAAGTGCTCACTGTTGGTGTTTCGTAGATGTCCATTTTGCAGAAACAGTGGTGATTTGATAGTGATATTTTTTTCTTATTATTAGTGACCTAGGGTCTGGTTTACAATTTGTTGTACAGTTTGATCTGTTTTAGGTAATCCAATAATCTTTGTATTAGATCGCAGGATGAGGGTTCTTCTTTGTTGAGGAGGTACTAGTGCGTGGGTTTTGTGTGTCCAATCGTGATTCTTGAAGTTACGACCTGATCCTGTTTTGGTAGCGAGCGTAATATATATTTTCTTTAAAACAGTTGTCTTTAATTGATAGCAATCGTGGCTTAATTGTGAGCGTCCATTCTTCGTTCCATTTTTTACTGGTGATAAAAAGAGATAGAAGATGCATGATTATGTTCGAAATATCTGTCAGGCGTTAGACAAGTGTTTCAAGTAGAAAAGGATCTAGGAAAGAAGCATGGTGCATTGGGCGTGAATACGTATGTATTTGGGAAGGTGACAGAGTAATTATTTTTGCATTATCGATTAGGGTTTGGAGAAGTGGTTGAATGGTTTCTAAGAATACACTTGTTACGACTGCCTAGTACCCTTAAGTAGTCATCGTTTACTGATTAAACTCTACACACAAATTATCGTACAAATAATTGTCTCTTGCTCGTTATAGTTTCACGAGTTGGCTTGTCTGTGATTACTGTCTCATAAATACCTTAGAAATGTAACAGTGGTAGAAGACAATTAGGAAGTCGTTTGTCTCATCCCTTATCCACTTCCAATCCCCTTCAACACCAATAAATCGTCGTAGACGTGTGTATTGTGCCTTGGAGAGGTACGGTGATGCCGTAACAGCAGTGAGGGGTGAATCCAGAATGTCATCAACATACTTTTTGAACATTAGTGCCATAAGGGCTTAGGGTGTGTTGAAATGTGATCAAATAAGAGTAGGCCCGTAATAAGTGGCCAGGTACACATGTGGCAACTTGTACCCCCAAGAGTATTGTTCTACACACCACTGAAGTGGGTCTCGTGTTGGACACCATGCATGTACTACTGAAAATATTTATTGTATCATTTGAAAATGTATCGTGATATCCCTTTATACTTCACTTAATATACCTATGTAAGTGTTGAGAAAATATTATTACGAGATTGTGAAACCATTTTTTTTAATAGTGTACTATTTTCTCTACCATACGATAATTGTGCACCCTACTTTATGGGGCGAGCCCTGTTTAGGACGCTAGGAATAAGGTGATTCTCGAGATTCTTCTTCTAAGAAACTGTTAAGCGAATCTTTTCCAAATTTTCAGGGTGTTTTAGTTCACATTCAAACAATAAGAATTAATTTTTTGTTGCAGACTGTTCAGTAGAAATGGAGATATATGAACACGTGTGTAGGGACTCGCGCGCCGGAGTTGCAAATTTGCGATTATGTTGGAGGTCTCAATTCTTCCCTGAAACCAGAAAACCAAGAATTTTCTTATTTCTAGTATGATTACATTGTCGACGAACCTAATCAACGAAAAAAAAGTTAAAAGTTGACAAATTGGTGGACTTCAAAGAAAAGTTACGATTCTGCCCCAAGATATTTCGTACTATTTGTGGAAAAAGATTTGTTCAATTCAATCTATTTATCAAAGTATTAGGTCCACCGACAATGTAATTATACGAGAAATAAGAAAATCCTCGGTTTTTTATTTCAGCGAAGTACTGGGGCCTCCAACATAATCACAAATTTGCAACCTTCATATATCACCGCTTTTATCGAACATTTTGTAACGAAAAAATTAATTTTTATTGTTTGAATGTGAACTAACATACCCCCAAAGTTTGAAAAAGACCCGCTTAACAGTTTCTTAGAAGAAATTCCTAAAAATCACTTAATTCCTAGAGTCCTAAATAGGGCTCCCCCTTAAGTTATAGGTGATGCAATGAATATATCCACCGATGTAGCGCTTCAAATAAACAAGTTTCTAATACAAATCTACAGGACAGACATTACCATACCTGGTGGATGGAAGGATTTGCACCCATCTTATACATCCAACTATACAACTTACGTTACTCATTACTTATCAATGTCACTGACTTAAAAAAATAAAGATTTTAGATCACAAAGAGATCTACTAGAAACACTTATTCTTATACGTGTATCAACAAAGTCATAGGTATGTCAGAGTGGACCCCATATCCACCACACAACAGTCAAAACATCGAACCATCACACGACCAAAACTTCACCCCACCATCTCTTTTCAACACCCCCAAATAAGCACAGTCACAGTCAAGAGACCCCGACATCCTCCCCAAAGGGAACCCCAAGAATTACCAGTTATTACGGGTCTCTACAGATGTCCAAGGGCAGAAGACGGAAAGGTATCGACGTCGGGGGTAGGGGGGCAGCGTCGGGTTTCCTCACTTTGTCTTCCGTCTTTCTTGCGGCCGTGGTGTGCGGGCCGGATGATATAGCGCGTGAAATTTGCCGCCATTGTGCCGCGACAGAACTACGCGAGGGTAATACGGCACCGCCGCTAACTAGCCCTTGTTATAACGCCGTTCGTTCGTTGTTCGTCGTTCGTCGTTCACCGACTGTCACCGCCCGCCACCACCGCCGCCGCCGTTCCCCTCCCTGCCAACCCTCTCAGCGGGGCCGCGCACAGTGTTTCATTTTGACGGGCCAGCCGGTCGGCAGTGCCGAGTCGTCGAAACTATAACAGCTCTAAATGCCCTACGCTCCATGGATTTCGCCGAAATCCGGTAATTACCTCCATTCTCGTCAAGTGAGGAAGAGGCAGGGGCCGCGAGAGGGTGAGCGGAATTACTCGAGATCGGCGAAGCTTTTGCCTGGGCGCAGTCCGAATTTCACTGAACGAGCAATTTTCTATCGCGTCCCAGCGGCGTCCTTCAATGTGAGCCGCGTACACCCACCCACCTACACCTTCGCTCTCCTGTGTTCCCTCCTCTTTTTTCTCTCTCTCTTCTTTCCTTCCCATCGTACCATCCACGCGCGCCACCTTTTGTTCGCCGCTCGTCCGTGTCGCACGCGCCCCTGTGCGCGCGCGTGCGAGCCCGGAAGCACGTTTACACTGTTGAGTATATCGTTGCCGCGATTCGGTGGAACGTTCGATGCGCTCCCTTAGGGGGATGCTGGTTTCTTTTTCCTTTTTCCTTTTTTTTTGCTCGTCCCTTTGGTCGCGTTAACGCGCGACGCTGATTTCATTGAGAGAATTATGTCGCTGGGGAGTGGGTTCGTTGGGCTCCGTGGATAAAAGTGAGAAAGAAAGGGCGAAAGTTGCCATTCGCAGTCCGAAAGTTGGCGCTGGTCTTTGTCCAGTTGTTTGAAGATTGAGCGTAGATTTTGAGCGGCTGTGCTTTTAACACTATTCCTACCGCGACCGGTCGAACGACCGGTCGTGGTGGGTAAGACAGACTACAAATTTTTCTCAGAAAATAAACAATAAAAAAGAAGCGAATATTGAAAAATATATTATAAGTATATTTGAGGAAAAATCGTGAAGTTTAAAGGCGATTCAATTACGTTGTATATAGGAAATTCTAATCGAGATTTTAAAAACGGTCATTTGACCGGTCGTGGTAGGAATAGTGTTAAGATTGGTAAATGCGCGCAGTCAGGGTTTCAGTTACTTTGATGTGCTACTATCTTTCATTCTTATGAGTAAATACTTCTGTTTATACTTGTGTGTACGCAACAAGTAATAATGAAAGTGTGTATTAAAATCAGAGTAAATTATGCTCATTTATTTATTCATAAATTATGCACACCTATGTTTATTTTAATTTTATATTGTGTAAAACGAAAAAGAAGTGAATGAGAACTTTTATGAAATAAAGTATTTACCAAATACCTTGCACTTTCGTTGCAAAATAAATTTAAATAATGGTGATTCATTTTTATTTCATTATTATGACTGTTACATGTGTTATAAACACACAAGAATATTATCAAAAATTATTTGTAGCGTGTAAGACACAATTTGATAAAAGATAAAGTTTGTTCCAATTTCTGTCATCAACAATAACACGTAAAATATCTTATCACGTTCAGTTATTACCTGAGACCGTTCAGTCACATATGAGAAAACGAAATACAGTAAAATGCGAAAATAGAATTTCAAGTTCCACATTAAATAACCGAGATCCATCAGCCCCTATGTTTCTGCAGATGTTACCGTGGGATACTGTATCCTATATTCGATATCTGCCACTGCGTAATTCCTGCACTCAACCCTATATTCTTGTCCTCTGCAGCATCATTGTTCCAACTGAATTTTCGTTTCAAACAATACTCGGTTCCACGAGTCGAGCCATTTATTTTTACCCAACATACAAGCAGCAACCTCAAGCGTCCCCCTAGAAACAATTGTAAAAACTTTGAAATTACACGCGGAAGGAGAAAAGTAGATCAGTTTAGTTCAGTTTGGAAAGCGACTAGCCACGAGACAAAGGTCGGAGGAGAAAAGCCACGTCGTAAAAGGAAGTTTCTACGAAAACACGCAGTGCGGTAAAATGGGCAAGAATTTTGACGATATTGAATTACTTCGTTGAATGGAGCTCGCACTCTTTGTCCGCAGAGGGCATACCGCGAGCAAATCGGTTCCTTTTGAGCGATAGGAATTCAGCATACGTCCTCCGTTTCAGTACGCGAGGAATTTCAAGTACAGCGGGCAGTCCTTCGGGGAAGAAATACAAGCTTGGCGTCCCTTTGTGAAACTTTAACTCACTCGAGACAAAGCCTTGAAATGAATCAGAAGCGAGCCCCGCCGAGGAAATGGGGGTTGCCGTGGATCGGTGACTCGGTGACCACAAGAGGAAAGTAAAATAGATGAAAAAAAGATTCGCGTCGATTCCCATTAAAAATTCATGCCCGCGCGGCTGTGCTTTACAGGTCGGTTTTTAAAGGGGCCCGCGCATTAGCGCGTAAAGTACAATTTTACGGTAAGTGGGCGGCTTTTGACAACCTACGTTACGAGAGGTTTTTATGGCCGCCGTGGCTCAAGCGTATACTGTTTACTTTAAACTGCGAATCCCGTGACGTTGATGGTAATGTGCAATCAGGAAAGTAGGAAGTTTCAAGTACGATTTTAATCGAGATAGACAAGGGAAGGCAGCAGCTTGGGACGACGAAATATTCCCTCCCCGGCTGATATAATTTCGAGATGCATAAAAAGAAACCGCGGAGTAAATGAGCGCGAAGCCTGCACTGAATTTTTAAGAATCACGCGCATCTTAAGTCGAGCAAGCTGAAAATCGTTCGCCATTCTCGTTTGTGCAGATAAATTTGGAACTCTGTTATAGAAATTATAGAAAGTTATTTGAGAACGCAGTGGCGAAGTCAGGATTTAATCTTGGGGGGAGCCGAGTTGAACGGATAGAAATATTTTTAATACAAATTTAATAACATCCATTGGATGATTATGAAAATTTATTTAAAGAATGAAATCCAGTTTTCTCTTCTTTGGGGGTACCAGCGCCCCTTGCTCCCCCCCCCCCGTTCTCTCTCTCTCTCTCTCTCTCTCTCTCTGAGTGCTGTTATATTTTCTATTTTTCTGATTCTAACATAAATTAGTATTACGTTTCACATAACTCATATAGGTATAAGGCATTGAGAGCAAAAACAGACTGACCTACATTTTTTGTGAAATTGAGTTAGTAACAATAACCTGTACTAATCATATAAAACAAGAAAAATTAATTTTTTTTCAATGTGGGTTAGTCCGTTTTTGCTCTCAATGTCTCATATAAATCTCTAGTATGCTACTCTGCTGAAGTAAAAGTGCTCACCCTGCTAAAGATCTTCGGAAACAATTATCCAATCATTATGCACACGTAGAAGATCGTGTCTAGCAACCGTGGAGTTCCTACACCGGACATCCAACTAAACCGATTAATTTCAGCTGTAGAAAGTGAAGACAGAAGTGTCCTCGCGATTAATTCTTTCCTTGCGAGACAGATTCAACTAAACGCTTGTAACGGAAATTATTTCCGCGTTGGCGTTTCGGAGGCCGTCGCGAGGCGGGATTCACGGGGTACCGGAAGGAAGGACACAGGAGGCACCATATTGCCTGGCACATCGCGAAAAAGCGGGATTTAATGCAGCAGATATTGTAGAGCGCGGGGGCGGACAATAAGATGTCGACAAAAGGAGAACAACCGACGGCGCGCGCCGCCCTGTTACGCGGGCCAGCTCCTGAAGTCCTGAACGAACAGCACGGTGACAGGACAATTTGTGCGCATAAATCACCAGGCTGTTTCTTTATATCGTTTAATATGAATCTACCAGCCTGTCCCGTTCCCGTAACGTACGAGGCGTCGAGAACAACCGTTGTACCGAGATTGATTGCGAGCCACGATTCCGCCTCGGAGCGATATCGCGGCGACGAGTTCGAGAAATCAAAGCACGGTAGATCCTTCGAGTCATCTGTCAGTCAATGTGTTGGGGAAGCCTAATGAATTCGATTGATGAAAGGAAGATTATCATCATGTGTGCATTTATTTCAAAGTCTTCTTCATGAGTGATGAAAAGTGAGAAATAGAAAGGATGTAAAATTAAGAGTGTTAATACTGTTAATTAAATTTGTTTAGATGGGGGATTGTATGGTTTTTATGGGGATAATATGTGATTGAGGACATTTTTCCCTAGGTGCAATTGTGTACGTTATACTGAAGATACCTTGAGTTTTTTAAATTGGAATATAGGTAGGTATATCGTAGTTATTTGTTGATGGGTAAAATGGTTACACTTTGGTAAGGTTATGATGAAGAAATCGTCTAATAGTCTAGTCGTTATGAAAAAGGAGCAATGATTGTTTTAATGATAAATTTTTAATTTCACTTATAATACATTATACGTAAGTTGTGATATTTGTGCGTAACTGAGAATCGTAATTTTATTACTAAAGTAACTGATGTTGATATTAACATAGTTTCGTTTTGGCTTGTTTTTCAAACAATCTTCTTAGGAGAATGCACACTAAGGATTGGCACGCAAAACTAAGAATAAATATATAATGATTAGTAGAAACAGCCATTGTTATTATTTATATGGTTATGATTACTTTCATGATTCGCGTGATCTACTTACCTACTGAGAGTATAATCGCAATTGAATTTGGAATAAACTGTAAGACGCTTACACTGTGTGAATTATTGACTCGTGCCTGACTACTCATTGACTGTTTCTACTTGCTCACCTCATTTAGTGAGAAGGAAGTTAACGAAGAGCTCCCTATTTATTTATTTTACCGTATACGATCGGTTTATTCATAAGAAAATGAATTAGAAATCTAAGTGTTGAAAAATGTATGGTGCCACTAAAAAAAATGAATATAATCTTGGACAGGGCCGTCCGTAAATTACGGAAGGGTAATTTTGGCGAATTCTTACCCCCTCCCTACCCCAGTATAAGAATTTGTAAGATTTGATATTTCAACCCCCGCCTTACGTAATATTTTTGACATTTAAATTTATCAGTTATTAAAATTCTTTTAAAGGTTTATATAATTCATTTAACTCGGTGTTCGGGGAATTTAAACTAAAACCACTATTCTGGAATATTAATGATACAATTTGTGTTTATTGAAAATTAGGTTAAAAAATATTACGTAAGACGCTACCTGACTCCTCCTCTGGTAAGAGAACGTAAGAAATTTGCGCCCCCCTCCTTCCCAAAAGCTTTACGTAATTTAAGGATGACCCCACAGAGTAACACACAAACCTTTACTTAAAGAGACAAACTTAGATCTATCATACGGTATTTCCCTGGAGCAGGGGTGCACAAGGAGCCGTTTTTAGCGCCTAGCTGCGAGCAACCCACCTGTCCTGTTGCTAAGGTTAGAATCGGTGAGGAGAATTGCAGTAGTGTACGTGCGTGCTCGTAAGCTCGTAGCGTAAGTATATATGGCTGGGTTCCTTGTGGGGCCCCAGTGCAGAACAGGTCCCGTAATAAAATTCAGTGGAGTCATGAAATTTCCAAAATATCTGCTACTGCCGGAATTTGGTATGACTTGACGGTTCTATTTTACTGATAATGAAACATTTTTTGCTAATAATACTCATCTTTTCATCGACACATAAAATATTTAGAAGATTAATACTATACAAATAAATAACTCGGACACAAAGAAAACCAAATTTTAATTAACGATAACGATAATTCATAAATGTTAGAAAGTTATATATGTACAAATATATGCATATCTACACGCATGTGGTGTCCACCATTAGACTTAGCGTTATTTACAACCACAAAATTACATAACTAATAAATATATACACGTAACAATATACGGGGAGTTAACGAAAATGTAACAATAATAATATATACATAATATGTACATAACTGAAAAATTATATACACAAGGATGGAAGGACAGAACAATACACGCAGACTTTGTGAAAGATACTAGGTGGAGTACATGCAATTATAAAAAATGATTATTGCGCTTTGTTGCCGGTAGCCGTTTTTGTTGTACCAGATATTCTATGTTTGGTTGCATACTTCGGTTTTGGCTCAAGAGCAACGAACATTTTAAATTGTTATCCGTTATGAGTGTCCGGAACGGCGACTTCGCTTTCTTCAGGGTAGAAAATAACTGCTCGCAAACGTAAGTGGAACCAAATATTGCTAATATTTTCGCGACGCATTTGTGCAAATACGGATATTCAATTTGTCATACATTAATAATACCATCCGTCTCCTGAATTTTTTTTTCAATTCTACGTCACCTCTTAAATTTCTTAAGTCTATTTGTAATTGTGGTGACACTGTATCTATATTTACAGTTAGTGGACTGATAACTACGTTCAATTCATTTTCGAGTGCATACAAATCCTGATTCCGGTTTTAAAATTGATCACCCAACTTCTGTAATATAATTTCATATTGCTCAAAATTAGTATGCTGTGTTATAATTGATCTTAATTTCGGAAAATTGCACACATTTTTTGCCTGTAACTCTGCCTTCCATACTTGAATTTTTTTATAAAATCGCAAATTAAGTTAGAAAATTGAAGTATGGTTTTATCTTTTCCTTGCAGCTGTGTATTTAGAATATTTAAATGGTCTGCTAGATCCGAAATAAATCCTAAATCACAGAGTCAATCTGTATTTTCCAACTCGGGAGCAGGATTTTCTGACATTTCCAAAAACACGGAAATTACGCTATGTAGGCGGAAGAATCGATCTAAGGTTCTTCCACGGCTAAGCCACCGTATTTCCGTGTATAGGGGTATCTCCGTGAAGTCTGCGTCTATATCTTTTAAAAAATTTCTGAACTGCCGGCGTTTTAAAGGATTCATTTTAATATAATTAGTTATTCTGGTCACAACGGGCATAACGTGTTCCATCTCTATACTTTTTGCACACAAATTCTGCTGGTGTATCGCACAGTGCATTGCCCTAATTTCCTGAGGAACTGCTAGATTTTTTAATTTGCTTCGGAGGCGGTCAACGAAACCACGATGTTTCCCAATCATCGCTGGAGCACCATCAGTAGTGACGGACACTAATTTAGTCCAGTCTAATTTATGATTATTAACCGCCTCCTCCACACAAAACCGTATATCATCTCCTGTTGTGGTTTCTGCTAACGAAGAAAAATCTAGCAGTTCCTCAGTTACTTCTAAATTTTCGTTAACCCCCCGAATAAAAATTGCCATTTGCGGAGTGCCGGAGATGTCCGTCGATTCATCCAGGGCCAAACTATAAACAATAAATGTTTTCCCTAACTCCCGCAATTGCCGCGTCACATCTGCAGCCATCTCTTCTATCCGCCGCATGATTGTCATTCGCGAGAGAGTGGTCGCTTCATATATTTTACGCTGCTGCGCATTGTCATCCACTGTCGCCAATAAACAATTTTTTATAAATTCTCCATCCGTATATGGGCGGTATGTTTTCGCTATTTCCAGCGCGATTTGGTAACTGCATTTAATTCCAGCGATTCTAATAGAATTATTTTCCTAGGATCAAAACAATGAGTTACTATAATGAATCTTAAAACAATGATTGATAATCGGGGCTATTCCACGTTAAAATTAAAATTAAAGAAATTGCATTGCTCATATTTGAATAAAGGATTCCAACAGTTTTTAAATGATTATAAACACAGGACAATACCTCGAAACAAAGCGCAAATATTGAATAGAAGGATTCATAGATTATAAAATAACTTACTTTGTCTGAGATGTCTTCCTACTGCCATGGGGCCCCTACTGCCATGGGGGCCCTACTGCCATGGGGCCCCTACTGCCATGGGGGCCCCTACTGCCATGGGGCCCCTACTGCCATGGGGCCCCTACTGCCATGGGGGCCCTACTGCCATGGGGTCCCTACTGCCATGGCGGCCCCTACTGCCATGGGGGCCCCTACTGCCATGGGGCCCCTACTGCCATGGGAAAGAAAGAACAAAGGCAAAATGACAATCAATAAAAATGGCGTTTCACGGAATACTAAACTTTAATAAACATTTCGGGCTGATATAACGCCATTTTTAGATTGTCATTTTGCCTTTGTTTTTTCTTTATGAATTGCCCCATGGCAGTAGGGGCCCCATGGCAGTAGGCGCCCCATGGCAGTAGGGCCCCCATGGCAGTAGGGGCCCCATGGCAGTAGGGGCCCCATGGCAGTAGGGGCCCCCATGGCAGTCGGGGCTCCATGGCAGTAGGGGCCCCCATGGCAGTAGGGGCCCCATGGCAGTAGGGGCCCCATGGCAGTAGGGGCCCCCATGGCACTAGGGGCCCCCATGGCAGCTGGGGCCCCCATGGCAGTAGGGGCCCCCATGGCAGTAGGGGCCCCCATGGCAGTAGGGGATGTAGCAGACCATTTAAATATTCTAAATACACAGCTGCAAGGAAAAGATAAAACCATACTTCAATTTTCTAACTTAATTTGCGATTTTAAAAAAAAATTCAAGTATGGAACGCAGAGTTACAGGCAAAAATGTGTGCAATTTTCCGAAATTAAGATCAATTATGACACAGCATACTAATTTTGAGCAATATGAAATTATATTACAGAAGTTGGGTGATCAATTTCAAAACCGGTATCAGGATTTGTATGCACTCGAAAATGAATTGAACGTAGTTACCAGTCCACTAACTGTAAATATAGATACAGTGTCACCACAATTACAAATAGACTTAAGAAATTTAAGAGGTGACGTAGAAATGAAAAAAAAATTCAGTAGACGGATGGTATTATTAATGTATGACAAATTGAATATCCGTATTTGCACAAATGCGTCGCGAAAATATTAGCAATATTTGGTTCCACTTACGTTTGCGCGCAGTTATTTTCTACCCTGAAGAATGCGAAGTCGCCGTTCCGGACACTCATAACGGATAACAATTCAAAATGTTCGTTGCTCTTGAGCCAAAACCGAAGTATACAACCAAGCATAGAATATCTGGTACAACAAAAACGGCTACCGGCAACAAAGCGGAATAATCATTTTTTATAATTGCATGTACTCCACCTAGTATCTTTCACAAAGTCTGCGTGTATTGTTCTGTCCTTCCATCCTTGTGTATTTAATTTTTCAGTTATGTACATATTATGTATATATTATTATTTTTACATTTTCGTTAACTCCCCGTATATTGTTACGTGTATATATGTATTAGTTATGTAATTTTGTGGTTGTAAATAACGCTAAGTCTAATGGTGGACACCACATGCGTGTAGATATGCATATATTTGTACATATATAACTTTCTAACATTTATGAATTATCGTTATCGTTAATTAAAATTTGGTTTTCTTTGTGTCCGAGTTATTTATTTGTATAGTATTAATCTTCTAAATATTTTATGTGTCGATGAAAAGATGAGTATTATTAGCAAAAAATGTTTCATTATCAGTAAAATAGAACCGTCAAGTGATACCAAATTCCGGCAGTAGCAGATATTTTGGAAATTTCATGACTCCCCTGAATTTTATTACGGGACCTGTTCTGCACTGGGGCCCCACAAGGAACCCAGCCATATATACTTCCGCTACGAGCCTACGAGCACGCACGTACACTACTGCAATTCTCCTCACCGATTCTAACCTTAGCAACAGGACAGGTGGGTTGCTCGCAGCTAGGCGCTAAAAACGGCTCCTTGTGCACCCCTGCCCTGGAGAGTAAAAAAAACAAACGATAAAAATTTCTTATTTCTCCTATTAGTAGGTAAACATTAGCTTGTAATATTTTAAATTGTACACTAAGTGTCGCAGAAAATTTGAGAATAGCAGCAGTTACACACGTCTTTGAATACAAGTGAATTTAAGTATATAATTTTCCAACTTCAGTATCGAATATTTTATCAGGTTTGATATTACATATAAAAATCCACATACACATCGATATCACTGTATAACTCACACACACATATAAACATAAAATTTTCAATTTACTTCCACTATTAATTCAAAACATCATCTACAATTTTAAACAATTTTTCTCCCCTAATGATACCATTTATCTCATTCCTCACTTTAGCAAACAAATTATATAATTTCAAACCTAAGTTCCATTCCACTTCACTATCAAAGCCATCATCTATTCTAAATGCATATTAAGTACATCGTCATCGACTAATGCAACGAAATGGTGTATTAAATACGATGAAATATAAAATTGAAGTGAGTAAGTGGTCGATGAACAGAAATGCTGCGAAACGAAAGGTATGATGGCCAGAGCGTGAAAAACGCGGAACTTGCGGTGAATCAAATATTTTCCGCGCGTTACGTCGCGGGCGCAGACTTTACGATAAGGCGGCAGCGGACGATCGCTGCATTCGACTCACGTTTACATTTATCCTTTTTGGGAAATGAGTGATAATTCGTCGAAATCGAATTACCAGGCTGTGGCCCACCGTGAAAGGCGCCGAAGTTGGCAGCAACGGCCAGCACACAGCAGGGCGGTGCGCAGCGCGTTTTCGAAATTTGATTATGACGTACTGCACGTGCACGAGCAACCACAGCGTCGTGTTGCACATAAATGATACGAATCGAAAGCGCACGTTTGAACTGGAAAAAGGTCAAGCGTTGCGATTCCTATAACGCTATCTATCATTTAACATCTTTTTTCACATAGAATTTATAATTGTGTAACATATAAAGTCATATAGGAGGGAGGTCGAAAAATTTAGGAGTGCATAGTACATACAGTGATGGATAGAAAATGTCTAATTAGTCAGCATACGTTTAACACAACCTACAATGGGTGATCTTTAATATCACGTATCTCCGACCTGCTGTACACAATTTCTCAATTGCCATTTTTCATATTAGTTGGAATGTTAATTCAGCAATTCAGTGTCAACAAAAACTCATATAGTTTATAAAAAAAAGGAAATATGTTAAAATTAATTTTAACATATTAAAATTTATGGATGTCTTTCTATTGATTTTCTTATATAATCTCTTAAGACAGCATACTAAAGGTAGAAAATAAAAATTTTCTATGAAAACTGTAAATTATTCCTGAAAAAAAAATCTTAAAAATGGCTTACGTTTCCGGCCGTCACAGTGGTGTTCCCCCTGAAATTTTTAGAAGAAATTCAGTTAATTTAGATACATAGGCAAGTGAACACTCTTCGATTCCCTCATTTTGTGAAACAGCCAAATGGTAAACAACTTAATAATAAAAATTATTAAAAAACTTCCTTCCCGTACATTTCCACTAAATATAAAACCCTAACTGTAAAATATTCTTCATAAAACTATAAACAATAGAATACTATAATTATGCTCCACTCATAGAAGCTGGCGCATGAAAATTGATACACATTCCCACCTCCACTACAATTTATTGAATTAACCGATGCATATTAATCAACGAAATCGATAAACCTTTCGTGCACCATTTAATTAACAGATTCGAAGACATGGTCGTAGAGATACTATTTCATGGATGGAACGAAAGAAGTACTCGAATCGATGGAGTGTACAAGGTGGTCGTATGCAACGAATTGCTGGACGATTTAAAGTTGTTCGAGACAGCTTCGCCGTTACGATCACCGGGGGAAACGACTCGAATTCGACAAAATATTCACTTTGCAAGATTGACCGTCCGTATAAACCGCCGTAAAATGCATATGCTCTGCTGGATGCCGCGCAAATGCACGCCTCGTGCGCTGCGGGCACAATCCCGCGAAAGGGATGCAGACTCTGGAAAACGAGTCTGTGTATCCCCGCGGATCGAACGGTCAGGATCCTTGGAAATTTATATCGATTTATGCCGGCGATATCACACGCGGCAGAAGGAGAGCGAGGTAGTGCAGTTTGCTACCCCAAACGTCAGTTTGATCCTCCTTAACTGCGTCTCCAAGCTCGATTTATTACAAAGACCGAGCTGTGTCCGTAGACAGCATTATCGATAAGGGGTGGAGCTGGAGTCGTGGGCCTCTAAATCGTTGATATAATTTCGCAAGTCTATTCATGTCTTTTATTTCGTTTTCGTAATCATCCCCCTTCAATCTCCTCCACTTTGCTCTCTTCTTTGTGGAATTGTTATTGAAATTTGATATTTTGAGTACAGAACGCTTCGCTTTTCTATTTCGTAGCTACTGAGACTGACTATTATGTATAAAGCTGTGTTTCCTAATCGTTTTTGAGTCGTGACCCCTTTTATAATAGGTATTCAAATAAGCTGCGACAACCCCTCCTCCATATAAATTAATGTAAATATAATAAGGTACATAAAACACATTAAAAATAGGTATTTCAGAATATAATTCTAACTTAATAATATTTAATTATCTTAATACATAAATTAAATACACTTAAAGATATTTAATATATTTAATTATTTTATTTAATGGGATGGCTGCGCTTGCATCTGGGTAACCAGTTGTTCCTTTCTTTCATTTATAAAAAATCAGTGTTACATCGTTAATAGAATATGGCAATGTAACCATATTAAAATAAATAGTTGCTACGAATCGTCAACTAAAAATAACCGCGGCGACCCCTAGGTTGTGAACCACTGGTATGTAAAGAGATTAGAATGATGGCAACATGATCCTGTTGACACATAATTCTGCACAGAATTACCATTTTCATAGTCCTGAAGAAGGAGAAATTCCTTAAATCTGCAAAGTTACGAATATTCAACGTGCATGGTTCGAAACGTGCCTAGTTAATATGAGATAGAAGAGTGTCTATCGACCTCTGAACACGAGAGTTTTGATTTTCGCAAGGATTAATCGACGGAAGCAGCCGCCAAGTAAGGAAGGAGAGATCTGCAGCGTCGCTGCAGTCGATAAATTTGCCAGAAGTTTAATTTCATTTTATAGGCGTGATACTTTAGCAAAAGCACCTACACTTTACACTAACGCCACGGTGCTACCGCGAGAGGAGCCGACCTTCCACCCGTTGAGTTAGGAATTATACATTACGCCGCCTTAAATCATGGCTGGAGCGCGGCCTCGCGTAATTATATCGTCGTTTTTGGAGCCACTCTTAATACACCCCCGCAAGCGTCGCGTGATCCTTAGCCAACGTTTCGTGCCGACTATCTTCTTTCTGTTTCCACGTCATTTCACCCCCGCTCGTGATCGCCCAGCGGAGGTATGCGATAGGTGAACGCAATTTCTAAACGTTACCAAGTACGTACTTTAAGCACCACGACACGTGAGCCTAGCACTGTATGCCACTTTGTTCGACCAGGTAACGACTTAATGAAGAGAATATTGTAGCACCGGGGATATCGCTGAAACGATCATTCGTAGTGGTGCTGGTAGGGTTCAACTGCGTAACTAACGCTGCTCATTTCGGTGTGTAAAGTATAGTAAGTTCCTTCTCGCTATCTTGATTTCCCATGGAGATATGAAAATCGTCCTTTGTTGAGTGTTGGACGTGGGGCGGAAAGTTTGTAGTATGGGTTGAAAGTTAATAGTTACTGAGATATTCATCAATCTTTTTATACATTGTACTGTTCTTTTTAATAGAAAGTCCATAATATTTTGCTAACTATGCTAGGATGTGACATTTTTGAATAAGGATATTCGAAATGATGAAGACATTTTGTGATTACTTCGCGCTCGACGCTCTATACCATTTTTTCCTTAGGAGGAAGTTAAGGGTTATATTTAGCGCTAGCTGATCAACATTAACAAAAGATATGGAACTATGTGCCATTATAATATATGCTGCGACAATCGTGATAAGTAATTTTATATTTCTGATAAGTAACACACTGAGCATTAGTTAAAATAACAATTATGCACTTTACAAATATTTCGGTGCCATTAACATTCGAACTCCTGCCCCATAATCTTTGTTATCCAACGTCCAATGTTCGTTCAAATTTCAGAGTGAAAAATTGGGTATTTCTTTTAAATACTGCAAGCAACCTGCTTCTTCCAATGAAAAAGCGCAGCAATAAAAAATCAATTCTAATAAATTCTCTAATTACACCATCTTTTCGTAAAATCGTCAAATACCGCAAATTCCGTATATTAAATTTAAAGGAAAACGGCTCGACCAATAAATATTGAAAGCGGAATTGAAGAACGAGACAGTGCAAACAGAAGAATAAAATTCGATAGCAACAGTCGGCCGCGGTATTAACATGGAATTGTTAATCGTGCATTAAGAAGCGGCAGCGGGCCGTGGAAGGGTAAATTCAACGAGGCCAGATTGCCGACGAGCGAAGACAATGAATACAAGGAAAGGCAGGCACTGATCAAACACTTGATTAAAGAAACTTTCCGATAGCTACTTCGCGAGAAAACCGACATCGGCCGTGGTGATTGGATAAGCCAAGGTACCAGAATTTTCATCGCCCCCCTGGACCACCCCTCGGCTCGCCCTTCTCCGCGACTGCCTCTCGTTTTTCCCCTCATCCGGTACTTGAAAGTTTTTCGACCGCGCCAGGAGACTACTCGGCTGTTTTCCCTTCTTGCCAATCCTTTGTTACCCCCGCTGGAAATTCGTAGTTTCGACGGCGCTTTAATTAAATTAATCTTCGACGCCAACACTTTTTTTTATTCGCTCCTTGCGCTTTTCACCTGAGCTCACGGGGGCACGGTCTAGGTAAAACAAACTCGGTAATGAAAAACCAATAGTACCAGGGCGAACTTCGTTCATTTTACGTAATTACTCCGGGAACCGATATTATTCCATAATTCCTTTTGCACGTTTGCAATCTACGTGTATTGATTTGATTTAGCCAGCATGTGTGACGGAAATTGAACGATTGGCAGCGATAATAAGCACGTGTGAGGAGTACATTAATCCTTGGTTTGTCCATTGGGGTGGTTTTTGTTCCAGTTATTTTCCCTTTCTTTGTAATACTTGGGACATATGCGGGGACAGTACGAAAAGATTTTGATGATTCTTGGATCGTATACGGTGGAATAAAAAATTAGAGAAATGAGAGCTTAGTATGAATATATTGGATAATAAATGCAAATTTTTGAGTACGTGATTTACTTTCACTAATATGTGTGACCTATTTTCGATGGAGCTTGTTTAAAATTCGTGGTTTATATTTGATAAATTGCTCTGATAGACAGTTGATTGTTTTTTGCACAATGTCCTTCAAATAAACAAGTTAGGTGTAGTATGTGCAGCAGTCAATAGTCCACTGCAACCGAAACACATTTTTAATAAACGATCACCATTTAATAAACCACACAATTATTGCTAACCAAATCTGTAATTGTTAAAGTCGAGAAAACTTCAGATTTTAATATCCCGAAAGTTGGAATTTCATTTTGCTTCGGGTTATATTCTGATTGAAACACCAACACTTGCTGTTTCTTCTGGTGTAAAAATTACTGTAATTTGTACGAAAAAGTTGAAAGCCCGAACCAAAATTCTGCAGGTTTTTAAATATAGTGTATAATATAAAACACATATTTTTAAAACGTAAATACCATCAGTAGCTGTCAGAAGCTGTTCAAGGTTGCAATGAAGGGGTGAAGAGAATCTTCTGGAAAATGAAATTCTTTTAAATGGTGGTCGCTTATCGCAGCAATTTCGCGAAATTGTAGACGTTTCTTGACTTAACTCTCGACTATAAGCGCCCACCCTCGTATATAACTGTGCACTCTACTTTGTACGATGCCTCGCGGGATTTCGCAGCTCTTGCGGATTTTATTATTTTTCCATTCAATTATCATTTAAACCGCCGGAAATTGCATTAACGCGACGCACTCCACGATTTCATTCGTTCGTCGACTGCGATCGAGTGAAAAACGTCTCACATTCGAATGCAAAGTGAAAAAACACTGCGCATACACTAACAAACATGAAGGTTAATAAAAGTTTCACTCACTCCACTCTTCTACCTGAATATCGCGATGAAGTGGAATCTCTCAACCATCTTGACCTCTTGCGAAAGGTGTCGTTTCCTGGAAAACGATATTAAAAGCATGAAAACTTCAAAGTCCCGAGATATAATGTCAAAGTTCTTGTGGTGCATACTTGTTGGAGGGCTCTGTGGACGCTGCAAGATGGCTAAAGTCGAGAGGCACATGTTACAGCGGCCGTCGATGTAAAACGTAGTCAAGTTTAAACAAACCATAGATGAAGTTTCCGCCTATGCAAACGGCGGAGCAATATCGTAATTGATTTCAGAACTGTTGGCCCAGAGGACCTCCTCGACTTACTATCGGTACGAATGCATTCCAAGTTAGCAGTTCGTAACTTGATTTTATTAGTTTTACCTCTAAATGTAGATATAACAAGACCAATGTCTGCATACGGAAAATGGAAGTATTCCTTCGCCAGTTTCGACGAGTGCATTAGAAAATTAAATCCTGTCGCCCGGTCTCACTTCGATGCGCGGCTACATCAAACGAATGAAAATGAGGAAAAGCAGGCTGTTCCCCAAAGTACGCTGGCTGAATCTCTGGGACTCAAAACTTCGACTAACTGTTTTTATATCTTATCGTGTAGAAATAATATTTCAGTTGTAATAGGTTTTGTTTATTAGAACAGGTTAAATTAAATTTTGCGCTTTTTAGGGATTGAAAATAATTTTGAATCATTTTCAACGGAGTAATATTTTATTTAGGCACGATGATTATGCGAATTTAGAGATCTACGATTACGAGCATAAAATATTTACGTGGTAGTATAGTATTGATTTTATGAATTTTTTAATTATCCTGCGACCAATAAGAAACATTTTTTGTAAACAATTCGAGCTAAGGAAATTTCATTTGAAACCCAAACTTTTGTACTTCTCTAATTTCAATTCTAATACTTGAGCCTAATTTTACATCGTCACATTGAATGCTAAGTTGGTTTATTTCAATGCTGCGCGTTAAAAAGCGCTGCTAACCAAACGAAAACTTTAACCTAATCTTGTATTTTTAAAAACATAAAGTAAGCAGTAAATTACTTGTCGTTCATCCATTTAATGAAAGTTTCACTTCAGATAAACTATTTATATTTACTCCTTTGAAGACTTGCATTAACCATAGTGGGCACAATATTTTCGAGATATCGGGGCGCAACATTTTCGGTACGCACAAAATCGAATTTCAAGACACGAGATAACTGAATTCCGATATATCAATAATGCAATTTCTAGCCCGGACAATCGAATTTCAAGGAACGGACCGTGGAAAGGTTAACGATATGCAGATGCGAAAGGCCGCAGTTTTTAAATGACCCAACAAAAAAAGAAAAAAAAAGATGAACTCGAATCGCCAGGGAAGAAACAGAGGGGGCGAGACAATTCCGAACGAATGAAATGTAAATCGGGAAATAAAGGTAACGTTGCGGAAAATTAAATACCATTTGAATAACGCAAATGGTAATAGAATTATCGAGCTGATCGATTAAAGCAATAATACCTGCCAGTCTTCCCGCCGTACTATCCATTCTATCCCCGCCCCATTTTTTTCCTCCCCTAGATCCGTCCCTCCCCCGTTTCACTGGCGATTCTTCCTTTCGGCTTCTTTTCCTCCCTCGCGAGTCTCTAAAGGCACGTTTTCCTATACGCACCTGGACGCAAAATCAAGAAATTTTATTCAAAATCGATTTTCTCGAAAATGAAGCGCGATATTAAAAAAAGTTACTCTTCCTTTTCGATTTATAACAAGTAAATATGTCGAGAAAGAGGAATACAATTTTTTGATATTGCGCTTCATTTTCGAGAAAATCGGCTTTGAATTTCTTGATGTCCAGTCGCGTATATGGAAATCTACCTTTATCCAGCAAAACAGAGACACCCATTTCATCATCCCTCTCGATTCGGTGCCATTTAAAAACTCCCACCCGTCATACGCTAAGTAAATAACCGCGTTCTATACCGGATATAATATTTCGATGAAAAAGCCGAAACAGTAACGGGGAGTACTGTCAGCTAGTCACTGTAAATAATCACAGGCGAGGGAACAAACGCCTCGGTACTCGATGGAGGGGTAACTCGGCTAGAAACCGTGAATCTTCGCTATAGCAACGAAGGATGAGGAAGCCCCCTCAAACCCCCTGACTTTCCTTAACGAATGCCACGCAGGTACGATTGTTTAACGCAGCGAGTGTGAGGAGTGAAGCTTTTAGTCAAGACGAATGAGACGACTAGCTCAGTCTCGGCACCAACAGCAGGAAATTGCGTTTCATTGTAGCGAGCCGGTGTTTGCTTCCGAGCTACGATACCTTCGTTCTGCACCTCTCCTCCAGTCTCTGCCACTCTGCCCATCCTTCCTCCTTCGTCCTTTGCCGTCGCGGCTGCCTACGATAAGATACGAATGACAATTATACCCACTAGGTATCAGCCCAGAACCTCCTTCGCCTGGAGCCTCGTTTGTACGACCTTAAAATTCTCGGCTCGCCCTGGCAGAAAACTCATTTCCATTGTTCCCACGGAGACCCCTTTTTCACCTCCGACTTGTCTCGGCCGATGCAAACAAATCGATGCACGTGGAAGCTAGTTACATCGAGCTGCTCCACTTTGTGCGCCGTTCGGTGCTTTGGACGTGATATTTCTTGCGACAGAGGGTGCTGCTTCTGGGGGGGTTGCTTTCCATCTTACTCTTCCGTGCAAATGCCACTCGAAGCGACTTTCACTTACTTCTTCATCCAAAAGTAGGGGTCCATCGAGGGAGCAGATTTGTGGAACGTGACAGTAGCTTTTTCGTAAATGCTTCTATGTGTGAATAATCGAAGCAATGTTTTTTTCTACTTATTTCGAGCCGCAGGATCCTCTGCCTCTAGGACTTGTTTTCGCCCACCCTGTAGAGGGGTGGTAAAGAGAGGCAAACAGATTGGTAAGAGCGCAGAGGCCCGGGTCTCCGCGCGGCCTGCCCTCCGTTATTTATATTCATATCGATGCATGGGAAAAGTTGGCAACCTTCTTGCCACTGCCATCAGCGACGCCGACGCAGACGCTGCTCGCCTATTCTCGCCCCCGTTCCTCCACCTCTTCCGCTGGTTTCGCGCCACGCGCTGCATCTTCGCCGGCCATAAATACAAAAAAACTCACGGGGACAACCGCGCCAGCCGCGATTTATTGCATATGAGTTCTCGGATTTGTCAATCGTCCGCCGTGCCTCTTCTAACCGCAGCCACCTTTCTCTCGCCTGCGCTCGACGCTCCGCTTCCACCCCTAACGCTGGTCGCGGTCGAGCGCCACTTATTTTCCGGAACAAAACGCTATGAATCATCGGCCTGGATGCTCGGCGAATGCTTCCTCGCAGATACCGAAAGCGGATACAATACGGACACTCGACGCTCCGCTCGAATCGTGTATTTCGATAATAGCTTTTAAGCTTCCGGAGATCGTCGTGTTTTTACGGTGTTCATCGTTCAGATGGGATACAAGCTTTCTCCTTCTCTCAGTAAATGTATTTGGGACCTTTTGCGACCTTGTGGGTCGTGACTGCTATTGGGGATGTTTTTTAAAGTTGGTGGTAAGCAAACGTATCCTAAATAGTAACACGGAGGAACATTTGCCGGAAATTTGTTACCCTCTTGGGGACAAAAGAATTATGTTAGTGCGTAAATACTTGTGAGTCGTGGTGTACTGTAAAATTATCTTGAATTTAAATACAAATTATTATTGAAACAAATTCAAATTGGTACTTTTATTTATTCCGTATGTAAGATACTTCAGTACGTTAATATTACTCTCTGCATGAGTTTTTGTAAATAAATGTTACTATTAATACCACTAGTTAATTTTGAGTTCATATTTAATAATGAAAATCAGCTACGGTCAATGTACTCGTGTACCAATATTATTGTGTCCAAGTGTCTATTACGAATTAAACTGTAGGATCTACAAGTTCCATTAGAAAGTCTTTTTACGGTTGCCTTTATTTTCCTGCTATTAGATACACCCTCAGAACGCCCTTGCTGGCCGGTTCGATTTATCAAGCGAGACAATTTATGGGGGAAGCAGCGTGAAGCTCATCTCAAAGCACGAAGGTGGTAGATCGAACTTGCGGCCACCCAGAAAATGGAGTGTCCTGAAACGGGCCGAGCGTGTCGGCCAATTTATGACACGTAATTAAAAAGTCAAGCGCCCGCGGCAGCGTCGTTCCTCCAGGGCACATTCTATCTGGCGCAAACTCGATAAGACCGATAAGTGGATAACGCCAATCACCAATGTTTTGATAAGAAATAAATTAGTTCACCATTTCCGAGCCCCTTAAGATAATGCAACCGCGAGCACTGGCACCAGATCTCCTCGAATATTTACGACTGCGAAGCGTGATCAATTATTATCATTTTTATTACAAATACTTCTGCAATAGTTTCTTTTGCAATTAAACGATTTAAGAAAATTCATTAGCTATTATTTGTTAAGAAGTTCCACTTATATAAATTCACTAATATTTATCCTAAGTTCGTTAGAAAGGACTGTTTATTATAACTCCCAAGAAAGGGATTTTATTGAATCAGTTTTTATTCGCGCATATAACGGCATTAGTCATGGTCAAAGGCAGAAAGAAACAGGACTTTAAGTTCTGTTAAAGGGAAGAAAAGAAAATAGTTTTCTCCTTTCATTATGCCCGGAACACGGTCGAATGCAAGAGTACCCTTCCATTGGGCAAACTTCCTTGGAAATTCAGACTGCAAGGCGGAAACTTTTTTTAATTTCATTTACTCTAATTTGTAAAGTAACTTTTCAATAGTAATTCTCCTGCAGGTACGAAGAGGAGTGGGGAGGCAGGGACGCCGGGGAACGGGACAGGGGGCAATGGAAAGGTGAAAGACAAAACCAAAGACTTGCTACTTTGATTAGTGGTAATGTTCAAAACCCTTCTCGGTTATACGTTTATACGAATACCAGGACAGGTTAATTAATTATTTACCGCAGAACCTATGATTAACGAGGGAAACGTTTAAAAATTGAAATTTAGAATATTTCACGTAGTTATTCTTTGCGACATGACGACATAAATTATAATACTTTGTATCGGATTCAAATTAGCAAGAAAAATGTATAAATAAGAAACTAACCTAAATATACTTCCCAACAAAATGTCATTGTACGAATTGATGTTACACTTAATTATAGTAAATTTTTTTAAAAAACAAGCTTTTATTAAAATGTACTAAAAAGGAAAACAATAATTGTTATGTGTGACTAAAAATAAAAGCGTGGGGGGTAAATATTTAAATGTCCTTTTTATATAAATATTTATAATGCTCTACGTATTTTAATACATTAGTTTTCGCATTCTGCTAGAGCGATCTTGTTGCCCGTCTTTTTCCGACTTGATTGCGAACAGTCTAATTCCTCAATTAAAAATCAATGTCGTTCAGCAATTAGTTTTTGCATATCTTTTAATATTCAATATTTACGCCCCACGCTTTTATTTTCATTCATACGTGGGAATTCTTCTAAAGTATTTAGGCTGGTATCAAAATTATTTTGTTCCTTTTTAGTACATTTTAATAAAAGCTCGTTTTTAAAAAAATAATTTTTTACTATAATTCAAGTCGATCGGATATGTGGAATTGGGTCAAAACTAGCTTACAAGATTTCACCCTAACAAACTAACTAACGAACTCTCAAGTGAAGCTGAATAAAAGCTTGTAAAAATACTTTGGCATGCACTCTATAAATAATCCATGCTGCATGTCAATTTTCTTTATCTCCGCGACATAATAATACTCATTTTTACACCGTTCTATCGCACGCCCGATAACGAACACATTTACCACAATCCCAAGTCCAACCGATCAATCGTTCCCTCCTGTCTCGACAATTTAATGGCCCAATAAGAGTGGACCACCACTGACGAAGAGAAAAACTTGGACTGGTATAAACGTTACATCAGAAGTATTCGACGCCCGAAATTAGGAGCAAGTGAAAACGAACGCCTTGCTGATAACAGTTGGAAAGAAAAACAAGAATCGAGTTGACGAGGGGAAGGGACAGAGGAGGGATTTCCCGAAATCGTGCGAGATTAATCCAGACTGGCGTGCCCCAGGCGCAATTACAAGTACAAACAATGGCACCACGACAGCGTCATTGTCCTGCATGTGATATAAAAAAAAAAGAAAGATCGACAGAGAAAGAGAGGGGAAGGAAGAAGAAGAGGAGGAAAAAAATGTAAGGTCCCTGGCTTGTAATCACATGCTGCTGCTGTCTGAGCGCTCGAGTTCGGGGAATAATTTAGAGCCGCGAACAAAAGACGCTCGTTTCGCATCGATATCACGTCGTGGAAATAGCGAAATAATTACCACTCGCTTGCTGCGTCCCGTTTTCTAAGAGTCGCACGGCGTGAAAATCGCGGCGGCCGCGATTCTACACACGTTTACGTCATTTTCAATTTAGAATCCAATGTTACACGGCGGCACGTTTCGAAACGTGTTGAGAAATTCCCGCTACAAACGTCGCCGCTTTAACCCGCGGAATTATACATTCAGAAAAGGTGCCCGCTGAATCCTAAATTCGTTTGCGCTGCCTTTTATTCTTCCTACATTCAATATGTAATATAATGTAATGGGATTAAGTGCGGAAGAAAGTCGAGCGGGCAAATTTAATCCCTAACCTTAGTCTCGCGACCCTCGTCCAACGTAGCTGGGAATTAATTAATTCGTCTTTTGACCGGAAACCTTTCAGCAGATGGGGAATCCTTTCCTTTCCCTTTTTCTTTTTCAGAACTATAGCTCCAGTATTGGCCGGTATTTAATTAATTGAGAATAATATGAATTCGTCTCGATTCAGCTCCGCTACCCCTTTCCCTCGCCCGCCCCCTTTTCACTTTCTCTTTCCGTTTCTCCGATACTGCGTCTTCTATACTTCCCGGTCTATTGTTGTCGCCCCCGCAGCGATCTTCGTGTCAAAAGGTATTTCGTAATTAAGCTGCTCGAGCGATGCTTCCGTTTCGCTTTACCTTAGCCAAATTGTAGGTGATAGGTGATTAGATTTAACTGCAGTGTCATGCTGGAAAAGCAACTATATTTTGGCGGGAAACATTATGCAAACGTGTACGTGAGAATTCTAAAACTTTGCAAACCCTTTAAGGGCTCATTCTACTTTGATGGGCCGAAAAATGAAAATATTTGTAAAGATTTTTTTCTCAGTAAATACAACATATAACGAAATAAATCTTTTTGGTGTTTATTAAGCTATTCATATATTATACAAAAAAATTTAAACAGAATTTTTGCAATTTGTTTTAATTGTTTTTTACAGTGTCAATATGGTACCTAAAAAAAGGAGGTATGTTCACGGCTTAGGTGATTTCCCGGCTCAGGCTTATCCGAAACAAAAAATTCCAAAAGATTCTTAATCTGTATGAATGTCGCTATAGCCCTTATCTCAATTAGCAATTTTTGTCGAGAAATAACTGAGATTTTTCTCGGAGCAGTTTCGAGAAAATACCCTTTTCGGTGTTTTGTTAAACTTCTTTTTTCAAACGGGTGCCATTTTCTTACTTTTCAACAAAAATTGTTAATTGAGCTAGGGGCTATAGTTACACTGATACAGATTAAGAATCATTAATGACTCACCTACGCCTCGAACATACCTCTTTTTTTAGGTGTCATATTGACACTGTAAAGAAACAATTAAAACAAATTGCAAATATTCTTTATAATATTTTTTTGTATAATATAAGAGTAGTTTAATAAATACCAAAAATATTTATTTCATTATATGTTTATTTACCCATAAAAAATCTTTACAAATAGCTGAATTTTTCGGCGGTTCAAAGTAGAATGACCCCTTAAAGACGAACATTTCAAATTTCAAGTCGCAATTTACCGCGATACTACAATTTATACTAATTGCCATTTAATAGCTCCTCGGGATGTCTGAAAGTGTTTTAAAGTGCCTTCCCAACACTTCGATCTCTTCAAACATAATTTCGAAATATCGACAGTGTAGGCCCACTATTTGCGCTTCCAAGCACCTACCTTAAACCATTACCAATCGCTGCAAATTTAAGCAGAACCCACACAACGAAGGGTGCTGCTTAGGCGCAGCTCCGTGCAGACAATTAACGGCGAAAATCGCCTGGAAAGCGACAACAGGATGTTTCATCGGCAACAGTTTAAGGAAGACGATTCACGCCGAGTGCTGTTGGAACGCGCAACAATTGATAACTCGATGAAGACATCGCGCGTTAAAAGGAGGAAACAGTAGTTTCCGAGGGACGAAAGAGCCACCTCCCCCCGAAGTATTTCTACGGGGGCTGGCTGAAAGCACTCGAATCCAACCGAGTCTGCTGTTATTCCAAGTAATGGCGTGTGTTTATGCACGCGAAGTAACTAAACTTACTTACCCTACTCCCTCAAACCGAACGAACCCAACCTTCGCCCACGTTTCCCTTCCCGATACCTTCTCTTGCCGCTCACTCGTTTGCTTGTTCGTTCTACTCTGAATAATAATAAGATTTGGCTCGTTAGAAGTTTCATTAGAGCTTTGTTTACCGCGTCTAGGGAGGGCGCGGGGGCTGAGAGGGGCAGGGGTTATAGGAGAAGTAGGACGAGATGGTGGAAGGCCAAAACACGTTTGAAGAGACGTCCCTGGGTGCATCTGGTGGAGTACGTTCGCCCTCGTGCAAGCTCCTGCAGTTCCTCTTCTTACAGAATCCTTAAGCGACGCTTTAGGCCACTGCAGTAGTTCGATGCACGGGATTTAATATATCCGGTGCGCCAAGAAACTTTGAAACGATTCCTTCGCTTCGAAGCTAGTACACGCGTTAGCTGCTAGGGAGCTCGTGAAGGTATTTGAGCTTTTTTAGATGCGAACTGGATATGGTGATAGTGTCAGTGCGTCTTAGACTCTTGATGAAGCTGGATAAAGTAGGTATTGGCGAAACGTCGAGACCTTTTGCTGGATGGATCCTGTTAAGGATTCGAAAGGCCACGGGGTTTATGATGCGGACGTGCTCTCTTCGCTATTTTTGAGTTAAGAATTTCATTAGCGCGATTATTGTGGCTGTTAAGCATCTGGCATCGTAAACAGGAGAAAATTCCAAATCCCAGTTATGACGGGTACCCTTGGAGTCTCTCCTGGCGCTCAATAGCGATTGACGTGTTATAAACCCCCTGGACAGGTCGCGCACGTGAGGGTCGTTTCTGTCCACGGGACCTTGGGGCCTGTTTCGGGGTCTCGGTACGGTGTCTCCCCACTGCATTTTGTTTATGCGGAAAGGTGGGCGGAGTGTGGACATAATTCGGGAAGACGCCCAATGTGCCACCTTAAGGACTTTGATTGATACAGGAATATTTCAACCCTGATTGGACCTCCGTAGTAGAAGTTGGTGGTGGTGCGAACCGAGGTGTCGTTAGAGGGTTCGCGGAGGAGGAAGAGCAGAACTCACACCAGAAATTCAGGAAAAGGTTCTCGACTCCTGTCGGCCTTGAAAAACGGCCATAACACAGAGAATTAGACTCTTGTCGACCAAAGTGACGGTCACTTCTAATAAATGTTGTTGTTTTTAAAATCGAGCGTTGTTAATGAACCAGAATTATCCAAATAACAATTACGCTCAAACCAATTCAGTGTATGAAAGCTTGCAGAGGTTTTTATTGCAATAGTATGCATATTCGTGGGGGTTGATTTATTCAAGTATTGTCTTCGGAATGTTTCAATCCTGTCCTCGTTTTTACAGAACCATTTGTTAATAGTATTCGAGTAGTCAATCGGAAAAAGGAAATTTAACAAATCAATATTCACGTGTTCCGTCACTCGCAGTATGGGTTAGGAAAACATTTCCGGAAACGTTGCGAAATTTCAGAATTAATTATCAGCGAAATAGTTGTGATCCATTCTATTACGTAGGTAAATAGTATGGTTTCGCAGAAGGATTGAATACGCCCCTGTTTGACTATAAACGCGCCTATAATTCAATCATTAATTAACAGATGACTTACAAATTTACATTGATTAAACGTTAAGCAATATTAATACACGCTCGCTTCTGTCCTAAAAACGAGAAAAAATGACTGATTAATATAATCAATCAGTAATTTAGTATCCCAAATTACTGTTTCATCTAAAATAACACATTTAGAGGAATTTCTGCATATGTTGCTATGTACCCAAAGTCCTACAAAAATTAGACGAAATGTTTCTGTCCTTGTTAATATGTATAAACCACAGTACATTTTTAATTTATGAAAGAAAAATACCACAATGGATTCTCACGTGAAGAATAAATTAAAATTGATAACTAATTGTAAGAAAGATGTTCATAATAAATGAACGTTCACATTCTACTTTGGAGATATTTTTATCTTGATCTCAAGAAACCATTGCTTCTAAATAAATTTCCTGAAACTATTACTCCAAAGCACGATTCCTTAAAAAATGTGTCAACCTGCACGATTCTTAGCTACAAAAAAACTTGAAAAAAGAATGCAGCCATCGGTATCGTTGGAGTTAACGAGGCAAGGATTAATTATTCGTTCCAGTGCGTGCCCTTTTGTCGGCGATCGCGTTTGAATTCGTTTAAGTTTAGACGAGTAATTGGAAAAAAATCCCGAAAATCAGAGGAGAAGGAATTCGAGCTGGCAACATGAATATCTTTTTATCTTTCAGTGGCCGTGCTCGAAGCTAGCCGTAAGTGCCCATTCATACCAGGCATTCAAATTGCGGCGGGGAAGCTGGCTCCATTATTTTTTACGGTGAATACGAAGAAGGAGAGGTGCTCGCGTTTGTACTTTGCGAAGTAATTACATCCCTGCGTTGATCATGGTGATCCTTTTTTTAATTCCACGATCATTCGCCCTCTCGCCCCTCCCGCCGCTTTGTTTCCCGCTTTTCAAGCAACCTTGGCGAGTCCTCTTCCTTCGCTCTCCCTTGGGACTTCTGTGAAATCTTTCTAATTTTACGCAGACCACTCGATATTATCGCTGAAGTGAGTATTTCTGTGCTGATTGGAATAGTTGAGTGGCGATTGCCAGTCTGTGCTTTTGTATGTGCGCGGGGGTGTGTTCTTAACCCTTTGCTGATAATTTGAAGACTCTTCTAGTCTCATCTCTTAAACATAGTCGCAGAACGCTTATAGGCGTTCCGCGCCTACACTGCGTAACATTCAGAACGGTTAATGATGCTCAGTACGTTACGAAAGAGTACTTCTCTCATGCTGTAGTCATTAAACATTGTTTGGTAAAGATACGGCGAGTTTTAAATAAAATATTTTTGTGGTTGTAAGGAAAAACGCCGCATGTCACATGTTTCCACTTTTGAAATATTGTCGTTTAAAGTTCTAAACACCAATAATTCTTCTTATTGCTTTGTTTCCTTGTCCTCTTTTTACGACATAAACGTAAAGTTCCTTCACTTTGCACGATATTCAATATTCGTATAATTAATGTAAATAATAATAAACAGAAGAGTAATAATTTACGGACACTTTAGGCAGAACGACGCAAGTCCGCTGGGCTTGTGTTATTCTACTCGATTGTGTCACAGTTAAGTAGTTTTTTCAAAGCAAAATATAAACATTGTACGCAAGACGTGAACATCCCACGCGTCTCGTATTAGTGCGTTCCTGTTCAGTCAATTTCATCTTGCGACTTATGTGATGAGCGTCTTAAATCAATTTAGTAATGTTTAATAAATATCTACATCAAAATTCAGCTATATTATGTGTGAAATATATATGTAAAAAGGATCTCATTGCCCAGTATTCTTCAGATACGGATTTGACGGATACGGATCCATTTTCTGAAGATAGGTAGTACGTTATAACTAAGTCCATGTAATTAAATAATATACAGTTAGTAAAAAAAAGTATTCGGACACTTCTTAAAATCGCATAATTTTTTTAGAATTGGTCCAAACGACATGAGTTTTTTTTGAGAAGCTAGAATGATTATTTTGCTAAGTTACGTGTTTCGTCGTTTTGAAAAAAATGCAATTGGCCGGAATAGCAAAAAAAATTAGTAAAGATCGTTTTTTAAACTTTGTTTTGTGAGCCTGTAATGAAAATTCAAAAAACCCGTTCGTAGATTGAAGTAAGTTATATACATGCCTAAAATTTCATCAAAATCGGTTAACGTTTCTCTGAGCTATAAACGCTTAAAGATCGCAGAATAAGGTCGAAAATCGCTGATTTCGAGAATTTCGCGATTAAAAAATGGCAGAGTAAAGATTAAAAAAAGAAAAAACACATACTTGCAAAGAGAGTATTTATATTACAATTATAAATCAGTAAGAAAAAGTTACTTTAGAGTATCGAAGAGTTATTTTCTTCACTGTACGTGTCTATTGCGTATCTATGCTGCTAGGACATGAATGTACATATGTATTCCAAATGTCATTTTTCATCATATATCCAAAATTTGCATTAATATCTATCATATGTTTTGAGATATTTAACGTGCGACGATCGCCCCCCCCCCCCCCCCCCACCTCCTGGTACTATCGCCACCGGTCTACACTACATCTTCAGAATATTGGATATTTCTAGACAATCAGCTTTTCAGACTAAACATCGAAATCCATTTTATCATATCTCAATACGCATCGTCGTATGCGCGCGCCTCGCGATGGCATTCACGATTCGTTGGTTGGTGATAATAACGCAACGTCAGGCAGAGAAGCGCAGACCTTTAGGCGATATAAGTTCTTCACAATGAAACCGGAAAATTAAATTCCAGCTCTGGCAGTATTCAGCAACTTGCTCTACGCACCTTTGCCCCACTCACGATCGTGATGCTGGCATGAAAATGGAAAGGGCAGGAAAGGGATCACCTACTTGTTAGAGATCCCTATTGATTCGGCCCTTTGTCGAAATGGAGCTGCATTTACAGTGGCTGACGAAATTGTTGCAGCTATCATGATCGAGAATACTAACGAAAGAAATGTGCCAGTTAAGCTAGTGTAATACGAGTTTGTATTACAGAAATATAAAAAAAATTGACTGAAGCTGAACAAAAATTACAAAAGTATCGGAGGAATAAGATTATTACTTACTGTCGATTTGTATGTCGTTCATTTAGCACTAATTATTATATAATTGAACGACGATCCATACTGTGCATAAAATTTTTCTATGGTGGTTGTATTGTGAGCCAAATATTTGGTTCAACTCTCATTGATTTTGTTCTTATAGAATTTGAACGATAATCGAATATGACAAAATTTGCATTTTATATTGACAAGCCCCTACTTACACCATTTTCTATCTCAAACTTCTAAGGGTTCGAATTTATAACCCCTCCACAGATAATCATTGGATTATTTTTCAAATGTTATCTACACAGTTCTGATACTGATGTGATTTTATTTATGTGACATCTTTAACCCTTTAACTTCCAGTGTTGAATCGGTGCAACATACATTTTAAAAGTGCGTAAAATTCTATCGCCTGTTTATATTTAACTTTTGTTAGCAACCATCCGTAGTTTCCCCGACGGTAAAGTATATTTCAATGATTTCGGTTGAGAAAATCAAACATTCTGTTCAAAAATTTATTGTGGATTATTACTTCAGGCTACCATCTTGTATTTCCTTACACTTCCCAAAGAAATCAGTGGAAAATAGAGGTAAGTTCTTATTTTTCATATATATATATAAAAAAAAACGATATTTTCCGTTTCAAAATAACAAGATACAACATAAATATTAGTCTCACAATTTTGAAATACCGGTTCAAGGTTTTGTGCGTTAAAGGGTGAATTTGATCTAACACCACTGTTTCTAAATAAAATTTCCGAAACCATTATTCCAAAGCACTATTCCTTAAAAATTTACGTTTTTCCGTTATTCTCAATTACACGTGTCCGAATACTTTCGAGAGCCACTATACATGATGATTGATGAAATATCCACCTACATACATATGTAAACAAGAAGAAACTAATCTTCGCCATTACAAATTTTGAATATAATCATACTCCGTGTTCACAGTTAGTGATACATTATTCCCTGCATTATTCATAGAACCACGTCATTCGCCATATCTAAATCTATCGCGACAATTATGAATCACATGAACGTAAATTCACACAATTTTTTATAATCGCATTCAAGCGCGAGGAATGCATGTACATGCATTTGTGAATGTAGCCTGCGACCTTCCGCAAAGTCAATTAGAGACAGGTAACAGAATCATCCACGCAAACGTGTCGATGTGACTAATCGACAGTAACGGATACACGGGTGCAACAACGATACGGGCAGGCCGCGAGCAGGATCGGAGACGCAGAAACGACATTAACGGAACGTTTTAATCAGAAATCGATGGAAGAATCGTGACGTGTTGGTAAATCGATTACAGGGGGGCCACCCTGAATCGCGCCGTAGGGTGTATTTCGGGCAGGAAGGAGGGCTGGGAGAGGACGAGAATGGAAGCTGACTTATTATCGCGACGACTGGGTAGATTGGCCCGTGGTATGAATGATAAATCTCCACTAGGCAAATACAGTAATTTAACATTCGCTAACGAGTCATCTATATGGTAAACAGAGGGGTCCGCTGGCAGCTCACGGCTGCCTATACCGCAACCACCTCTGTTGCCACAATATTAAATACCTCTCGCCCGCGCATGGATTTAACCGATGAGCTAACATTTGGGCGAGTTCCCAAATTCACTTTTACCACGATACACGCCACCGTGTACGCAAGAGACGGTATTTCGGGACCCCCTGCCCGACCTCTCTCCTCCTGGAACAATATCTATCGGCGGCGAGCGAAAACAGCTGCGCCTGTAACGGTTTTCATATTCCTGATACTTTTCAATCCTCTCGTGGCGTTCAACGTTATTTCGCAATTTTCCGAAGCACCGATTAATAACGTCGCGACCTTACGGTACCGTATCAACGTTCCACCGTTTATTTGAGTACGCGAGGGTGGCTCGCGGAGTTTCGGCAACTTCTGGGTGTGATTCGTTTGTTCTGTTGGGAACACCGTATTTCTCGCATCACGTTGATAATGGGAATTAGGGTAAACTGTACAATTGATACCTTAAGCGGAAATCCCAATTGGAATGTCTACATTTTCTGTGAAATTTTTATATGGTCTTAATTTTCAGTTATTATTGATGCTTATGGATTTCTCAATAAAATAAAACATCTTGAGTACCTATTAACTCTTTTATTTTAAAAATATTCAATGGGAAACTAATGTAGGCGTAAAAGTACAATCATTGGCATACTTCGTATATTTATTGTCACAGCGTCATTCAATTATTGGCATTCAAAAACTTCTTCTTCGATAATTAAAAATAAAAATAAACAAGAGATCCGACAAAAGAGTCATCTGATTCTGGATAATTGCTTAAGATAGCCATCAACTCTTCCTCGTTGTGGAATGTCTCTTTTCTATTGCATTTCTTCTTATCAAAATTTTAAGAAAGTACTTAAAACTCAGCCCTTTGTCACACAGCTACTTTAAAGACTTTTTTGTGGTGCTGTCGGATATAAAATGTGTAATTCAACTACTGGAATTTGCAGTGTTGTAGTGAAAGAAAAATAAGAAATTGTAAAAAAATACTTTCTGAGCTCGTACGTGCTTCTTAATATTTGGCTTTTTAATCAGGACTGTCAATGATTAGGGTAGTGTTAGTGCAGTTTACTTTACTTGTATTACTTGGGAAATCGAGAAACTCAGATTGGAAGCAAAGATAATTCAGATTGCATGTGTGGATTTTTTATGGGTGGTGGCTTTATTAGTTATTTAGGAATTGAAGAGCTTATTTCCAAATTAATAATGCCCCGTGTTAATTGTACTCTTTATGGTAGAAAATATGTTCTCGAGGGGTGAGCAGCGTTTCACGAAATGGATATTATAAAGTATTAAGAAATGTTGGGGATATGAATGTTCCAGGAATAATTACACATTTTTAGACCATTTGCTGCAGTTAGATGCTTTAATTTTTGGAGAGTTCTTTGTTCGAAAGTTAGTCATAAAGTGGGGAAGCTCTATCATCCGAAGATTTAGATGACAGTATCAATTTTCAAGGTCCAACTCCGAAAAGTCTCTTCTACCAGCGAGATGGCCCTTCGATAAAGCTTTATCGAACGAAAGGAGAGCCAGGTCGGTATGCCGGAGCCATTTTTCCATAGCTTGATCTATGGTATCAATTTGACCGCGGCGAATTCTTGGTTGACGTTTGGAATCGTTATTTATTACTTCCAAGTCGATGGAACACTGAGCCCGTCCTGAAGCAAATTCGAACCAAAGGTCGAAAGTAAAAGAAAATCTTCATTTACACGTACTTGTAAGATCATTAATACCCGAAACAATTATTTCCCATCTACCTACTTCATGTAACCACAAACGACTTTGAAATCTATAGAGAAATATAAATGTAAAGTCTGTTGAAAGACCAGGAATCCTGAAATGTCTTCGAATATTATAATATTATTAAGGGCGTATTAAAATAGAAATTATTAATATGTCACGAACAGCTGGTACCTACAAGTTTTCCACAAAAGATCTTGAAATCATTCATCTGTCTGTTCTATTCCAGATTTGACATTCTTAAAATTACTTCCAATTTGTAGGTAGTAGGTACGATGCTACGATGACATCGAATATGAAATATGTACTTACAGATCCGATTTCATTGTGATATATTATATCATGGAATCTCATTCTACGCTATTTGTCAAGCTCGCTACTTCGGCTGGTATTATTCTTGAACCTTTATTTCACAAGGCTAGCTACCACAATAGAAAATGTAAGAGGTAATGATACCCTCGTGGATACTTATCACAGACTTTATCACGACACGCAACCATTTACCACTAAAATATCACCAAACATTGAAAGGTGAACGTGCAATAAGTATTAGGTTGGTGCAAAAGTTCGTTGGCTTTATTGAACCAAAGTCTTTATTAGGACTAAAAATATATTACATGTTTTTTTGATTAAAGTATTTTGTAGTGTCACTTTTCTGGTAAAACACCAACACCTACCATTACCTAATAAGGAAAGAACGAACTTTTGCACCCACCTAATATTTATGAGATACTTCAAACCTTTGACAGCACTGTTATCTATTGTCCATTGTGGAAAATATAATTTTCATGCCAAATTTAAAATCCATTACAGTTGTGACTCATTTCGAAGTGCAATTAGATCGATAGTTTAGTTTCTCGCGCAAATATGTAGCTGTTAACCAGGATGAAAATGTTACTTGTCTTTTCTGAAGCTAAATATATTATCTAAGGGGGAACTATCGATTAAAGTATACGAAAATGCCAAAGGAATTTTAATAATGCGTCGAATGTTCTCACCTTTAACGAGGCTGTCGTCTAAATTTAAACACGGAATGGTACGTCGTTAATTCTAGCACTACAATTTTCAGAAGCACCAGGCTGTTTCCTAGCGCTAATTGCAGTTATACTTTCATACGTTTAGGTTGTTACAGCGTTTACCTCCGTTTGCTTTGAAGTGCACTTCACCGCCGAGGCACCCTCCGAGTCAAGGTGAAATTTAACGAGACCTCTGTCACAGGGGGCAAAGATACAAAAGCTAAACGCGAGACGCATCACAAACCTCATATAATTGGCCGAGAATTTAGCAGGCGGTAAACAAAGCGGATGCACGGACCCGTGAAACCGCACCGTTTCTAGCTCGCGTGTTCGAGATTAAAGCGGTTTCCATATTCGTCAAAAAAGTTCTCCTGCCTAATTTTCGAATACGATATATCTCTGTCCTTCACTAACGAAAACGTGAAATAGTGGTCATTTTATTTTGCCTGACACTTTTGATTTTTCTGTGTCAGGAATGCGCAGAGTGTACTAGTGTAAGTAGATCCTCCGCTTGGCACAGAAAAAGAAAAAGAAAGCACAGAAGTAGAAAGAGAGCTTCATAAATCAGTGTAGCATACGTAAGAGTTAAGTGGAGTTTCATTATAATATGATTATGGAAGTAGATCATGACTAAAATATTGTTCATAATGGAGATAAGCAAGAAGAAAGAATGATATAGTTTTCAAGCAAGTGAAATGTAATTTTGTGTATAGTAATGGGGAAAGTTTTTTCAACTATATCATGAATAGAAGAGATAAATAAATTTCTTGCAGTAAGTGGAATATCATCTTTCTTCTAAACACCTTAATTTGCAATCCAGTTCGTGATGAATAAAATGATCACTAGTAAACATTTAATAAGTGTTCAATCCTCTTACGAAAATAAAACAAAATTTCCAGTATTAGGGATAAAGAGTACAGCGGTTGAATCACCTGACAGTGATTGACCTTATTTTGAGAAATAAATGAATATAAAGAAATACCAATGTCATGCCTTTATTTAATGAACATATTCATAATCCTTGCACTTCCTTGCTTCGGATGTAATCAATATTTCTCCACTCATTATATACTGTGATTATATATAAAAGCAAATAGGATGACTCGGCTTTGAAGATTGGAAATTACAGCCATTTAATCAAAAAACCATAAGAGTACACTTGAAAGTTTGCGAATAGTTTAATGTATTTATGATATGTATATCTCTCATATTCGGTATATATCGATAAATGAAAGTTGAAACTGTATAAAAGGATTATTTATTTGTTAAAATTATACATATATTATGAAAAAACAGGGGGGCCAACAACTGTCATATGAATAATGTTGAATGATAGTAATTGACCGGACGGCCAGTGACTGTTTTTTAATCATGTTAATGGTGAAACAGTAATTAGCCCCCTGTTCAAAACAGAAACAAACACGACAAATACATACTAAATAAAATATATTCATTTTTATTGAATAATTTTAATCTTATTTCTATCGCCAAATCAGTAACATTTTCTTTTAGGTTATATTATGTATCAAATAGCGGCCAATCACTGTCGAACCGAATGGACAATTACTGTCTTGACCATGCCAATAACTATATTTCTTCGTTGGAAACATATTTTTTGTATATTTTTATACATTCTTGATTTTTTTTATAAACTCTATTTATTTTTAGATTATTAGGAGTTTTTCGTACTTATTTATATTGATTTCCATTTCAAGTTTACTAAATTCACATTTATAATTCATTATTTATGTGACGCTCTTACTTAAGTGGCCAACCATTGTACTCTTTACCTATCTGTTCAATATGAAGGTGATCCAATTATTCGTTATATATTTATAATGTAATTTGAAGTGTAACGTTGATCGCGGTCGCGCCAAGAACTATGACTCAATGCCCGACTATGCACGGGGCGTTTCTACTTGCCCGTCCTATCTGGTGAAGAACTAGCTTCCCGACATAGTTGGAAGAGTTTTCCTTCAGTTTCTACCCTCTATGTTCCCATTATAATTTTTGTATGACAACTATGTTTCACTATGTTAACTATGACATTTTATTCGTCATTAAATGGTACAGAAATGTAAAATTCTAGGTAGATAGACATTCCATCTTGAAAAATTAAGATTCCCGTTATGTAAACTATGTACTCCCGTATAAAAAATCTAACCGATTACATGATATTAATATCAGAGGCAAACAATCCCGGAAACGAAAGAAGAGAAAAGATGTATATCTTTTTCAGTTACTAAGTAGTAGTACTAGCTGTACTTTCACCTACTGCATACTATCAACACAATTACACTTGTGCTCCAACAACGTTCAATTAATCTTCTCAGAAATTACGTTAAAATTAAAACAGACTAACCTCGCCTCTTTTTTATACAAAAATCTCTCCTCTTCTGATAACTGCATAATCAACATTCCACTACTTGTACATTCACCTGTCAGCCTTCTTTATCGAAGCAACACATACGGTTTTCGAAAAAGTTGCAACAACGATTGCCACTCACTAATTACTTAACGGTTCCAGGGAAATGATCAATGGGAAACGTTCGGTGTCCCATCGAATGCATACCTCAGCATCCGGATAGAAGCGGCGGCGGCGGGCTATATCGGGTGCACGAGACAAATCCACGGTGGCGGGCTTTCCACGGGCAGAAAACCTTGAAAGATTTCGAAGGTTGGGGTAAGAGCGAACCGCTGTACCATGCAATGGATCGGATTAAATATTATTATGAGGAAGAACGAGACGTGTCGTGCGGCACGGTACAGCCTTTCGTTCCTCGTCGATCCCCTTCGTTTCCCCTTAACCAGCCCGTTTTCCGCCACCCCCCTGCTCAGCCAGTCTCCTCGTCCGAAGAAGCTGCGCGCCCAGCCTCTGAAACCGAAGTCTCGAAAGTTTGGCCCCTTCCCAGCGGTCCCGCCATCAACTACACCGCGAGGAATGCATTTTTCATATCCTCGCGATATTATCGCACCCGCCGGTTGTATTAATCGGTTTGGAAAGGGAAATATAACGAAGGGAAAACTTCGCGACGGCACGACGTGGATTCTGGAAGAATTATATAAACGTCTGGGGGAAGCGGATGACAGATGCATATTAGATAGGGGTGCCTTGAACGGATCTCATAAATGATACGTGGCGAGAGAATTCGTGGACGTTCTTAATTGAGGAGCTGAAAAGGTAAGCGATGAAAATGTTAAAGAAATCAAAGGTTATTTATTTAGTGGAATAGGATGTAAATTCAATATTAAATACGGTGGTAAACGCTGTATATGCTGGAATAATTTATTTTAGTTCCTGGGACTGTCGCAAGATAGAGCTGGGATCAGAGTTGGACATTAACTAAATAAAAAATTATTTAAATAACGGATGAAATAAAAGTAACTTTAACTTAAAATTTTTTGACGAATAAAGTTAATTTTTTTATTCCGGGTCAACTTATAATTTTTTTTTAACTTTTCTTCGTTATTCGAAATTTTATTTACATAAAAATGTTGCTCTTCTCTGGCTGAGATCATACGAAGTGACCAATGTCGCTACGGTTGGAGATTTTCACTTCTGACACTTGTACCATTTACCACTTCAGTTCCTCAATTGTTTCATCGTTGTTCTATCTTTCGTTGAAGTACTTTGGAAACTTCTGCTACAAGAATTTGTTTCTAGAAAGTGACTCAGTGGCGAGGCTCGATACCCTTCGTTGTGGAGAGTATTTGATTGGTTACAGAAGAGGACTGATTTAGATCTTCGTGGGGAAGGAATTGCTGTAGAATATGAATACGTATGTACGTTTCGAGCAATTGAAACACGCAAAAATGTGTGTAGCTGAAGAAATATGATTCTGATTATGATACAGTAAAATGGGATCTGAAATTTAATAGGTTTTCCATTTATTTGTTTGCGATTTTTATTACGATTATCACTGTCATATTCTAACAAGTAGACCTACTTTTTGTAATTCCTCTATCATATGTTGACTGAATAATAATAAATTGTTTGTTGATTATTTAACACGAGTAAATTTGTATCAGTAGCAATTTTGCATTCCATACGAGGTCCCAAATTGACCAATTTCTACCATCGTACTTCCTAAATTGAGTGGTTTTAAACGAATTCATCGCCAAACAATAATGTACAACTGTTTTACAACCCTGTTATAAATATCACTTGCAGCATCTAACATTTTCACTTCATCTGGTGGTCCATGCGTTTATGCTATTCGAGACATTCTTCATTTCGAAGTCCACCAAACTTAATTTGCACAGCCAGGATAACAATCAATCCCACATCTTCAATACTTTTCGCCATATCACCGAATAACGCATCTCCCAAGAAATAGATGAACCGATTAAATCTGCATCGAATCCCCGAGAAGCTAATTTAAATACGTTCAAGCAGTGGAAATATAAATAGAGCTCATCGACTTCCTGACGTAGCCCTGTGGTACAGAGAAATGTTCGATGGAAAGAAACCAGGGTACTGTCGACAAGTAATTAAAGCCGGTCGCGGACCAAAGAACGAAGGAATTTAAAGACCTTTCTTCGTCTTTGAAAACGACTTCCTTGTTCCTACCGTCGGTATCCGGCCAACGACGACCACGATATCCGAACGGGAAAGCCCCTATTGGTCGTTAGAGGATCGCAGACGATCCTCGAGAAGGAGGCTTCATTCCAGGAACGGTAGTCACCCGATAATTCCGTGGAGGGCTCCAATAATTTTGATATGTAAATACAAGTCGGTATCCTTGTCTCGTGGTATCGGCCTGATTAAAATATCCTGAGGCTCGGATTACCGAGGCTTCGATTCACAGAGGAATCGCCCAGAGAGTTGCCCAGACATCTTATCCCCTGCTTAGGGAGTCCATCCTTTTTTTTGTCATAGTCTCTCCTCTCCCCGTCTCCCTCGTGCTTTAAATTTCATTACCGAATCATCGGGACCCAGTGCTGAGCAGGCCATTCCCGTCTGACCCGTCAGGAGGTTTGCAACAACGTCACTGGTCGCCGTCTCCCTGGTAACGGAATCATTGGCCACGCCACAAACTTTCCAGATCGACCGATCATCGGTGAACGTTGTTATCGCGTGCATCTGGCGGAGGCACTCGAAACAAAGTTCTTGAGAGAGAGAAAAAAACACTTATCGCGAAAACGCTCGAATAAGCTATCGAGAAATTACATCGGCTCCTCGACCCATGATCCCAATTTAACACAGACGGCGCTCCAATTATGAAGTTCCCGGCTTCGCTCGCTCTTTAAAGGAAGTGTACAACCGTTCGAGAAGTTTTTAGGCGCTCGACTCTGGGCGAATGGCGATCGCTAATCTCATTATCCCGGCCAACAGCGAGTTTATCGTTTATTATTTCGCGCGAGCCTAGAATTGGACGCGTCGACGGAATGGCTGGGGGAAGGAGTGAAGGGGAAATGGGGTTGGAAAAAAGGGAAACAGTGAGGGGGGCGTGCGCGTACGGCCTCGATGAGGGTGAATGAACAATTAATAGTGACGATGGAATAAGAAGAGCGAGCGGGTGGCAGGCTCGAGTTATAATGACGAGGCATTAAATAACAACGAGAACCGTTAAGGGATGACGAGATAAAAACCTTCGTGGATCGTTAGCAGGCGTCTCGGCCATTTCTTATTCTCTCTCCGATTCTCTCCCTCGTCCCTTCCTCCGCTAAATGGACTCTTTCGCTCCTTGTCGAATACCCCTCTCCCGCGCCCGCTGCCTCTGTCTCCCTCGTTCACCGCGATTCCCTCTCTCTCTATCTTCGTCTTCCCGCTCAATTCTCGCGCCCCTTAAAGAAACTTTTAATGTAATTGCCGCGGGACGTGAAAACCGCTGATACCGTTACCCCTGGCCTGGAGAAATCCGATCCGTGAAAATAAGTCGAGATAGCGTCCCACCTAAAATCCCACCCACTTACCGTCCCACTCTCCCCTCGTTTCCTTTCGATCTTTCTGTTCCTCTCTCTTCTCCTCGTTTTTTCCTCTTCAGAAAGGCCTCTGCCACCTCCTCCTCCATCGAAATACATGTTCACCAAGGCTCGGTTAACGCTGTGCTCGACTCCGAGTCACCGGAGACCTGCTTACTTTAGACGCAACTATGTGCTTAGGATGTTATCCACTGGGTCGGTGGAAAAGTTCATTCGCTTTATTAAAAGTGAAAATATAGTACAGGTTTCTTTAATCAAAGTATTTCCCTTGACTGTCTTGTATGACCTTTTGCCAGTTTTCTGGTAGAAGTACAAATAGGTATAGTAAAAGAAGACATTTACGTACACCTGATATTACCTAACAGTGAGCGAACGAATTTTTACGCCGTTCTAATATTTTCGTAACGGATCTGTAACACACAATGCAGTATCCTGTTTTACTTGAATGAGGATATCGTGTCTTACGAAATTTTATTATACGTTCGAGTGACCTTTGAATGGTAAATGTGCCCTGAACCAGTTGGGATAATGGAGATTCGCTAGTTACTTTAAGGGGTCATTCCGGTTAGACGGGTTGAAAAAATCGATTTTTTTAAAAAATATTTTTCGAAAGTACATGTCCTCAAGAATGTACCGTTAAATTTTTATGAAAAAAAATCCGATTATTTTAGTTTCTACAGAGGCATTTTGTAGGGAGTGCAAAGGCTCGGCCTCTATAGATGAAAACTTTGAACGCGTTTGTCTCAAAACGTCATTTTTTCACATCGTGAAGATAAAATCTCAAAATCCGATTGCTTTATAAATGTTACTGCTTATTCTGCACACCTATGACTCTCGCAGGGACTGCAACCACGAATTTTCATTGAGTCTAACCTACATTTAAAATCGAAAATAGCAAAAGAAAAAAAGCCGAAAAACATTTTTCTTGCAATTTGCCCGTCATTTTGTTAATTTTGAAGATAAATCACTAATTATAGTCCAAGCGATAGCGACAGTCATACTGATCAAGAATCTGTTTGGATTTTTTGGTTCAGATAAGTCTAACAGCTGAAATCGCTTTTATGAGCGAGGCATGAATTTTTAGACATGTCATCAAGACCGCTTTCAAAAGCATTTTAAAAGCAATAATTTGATTACATTTATATTTTTTATTTACTATAGAAATGTGGTTTAATAAATAGAAAAAAGTTTATTTCCATTACAATAAATATTTACGTCGTAATAAATTCCTGAAAATCGCTGGATTTATCGGCGCACTAATCGGAATAATCCCTTAAGTACACTGTACATTATTAGTGAAGTAAAATAGCAAGATTTGAAGAGTAAAGAGTTTGACATTGTTTACAGATAGTAGGGGGTGTATATGGTACTATTAAGGTGACTCTTATTTTTTAATATCCGATTTCATTTACTCTCACCCCCTAGTACGGTTCCATTTCATGACAAAATAATCCCTGAAAAAGTTTATTGCAATCAGACAACAGAAAAGGCTTAGGCCTTTTTAGAATTCATCGATGCTTTGGATTGAATGAATTTCTCAAAACTGGTAAGTCCTATCGAAATTTTGTTCAAATAATATTAAAAGAGCATTCAATTTTCTACAAATTCTGTAAATATATATTTTTTTCGTACATCCAAACATTTTTTAGATAATAGCGTTTGAATACAGAGAGGTCCACACTACGCGCATATAGGCAATACGCGACGCTGTAAAGGCGGTACGCTACTAACAGTCATCTGTCGCTATTCTAATAAAGTAACTAATAAAATAAAAAAAATAGTAATAATAATAATTCTTTAAAGCAGAATTAAGCTATTCCAAGTAATAATTTGGAAGCGATTTACAGCTCGTATGCACAGAGGTCAGTAGCGTTCTGCACTCTGGTACAGCGTGTGCCACTTTAAAGGGGTGTTTCGAACCCTTAAACTGTTAATCAGCAAAAACGAAAAGAAGCATGTGTCTAATAATTTGTAATGCCCGAGAAACTTATACCAGACTAAGAAAAGAGAAAAGAAAGAAAATTCTGTATACTAGTCTACGGAAAGAAAAAGAAAGAATATTTGATATACCAGTCTAAAAAGGAAAAAGAAAGTTACGCTGTTATTTATTGTATTCAATATGGATCGGGATTAACCCCATCCAGGTTGCGTCGTTGCGGGTTGAATATCCAGTGTCCATCGTGCAACTTTTACTTGATAATCGCCCTCCACGGAAACACTCTTGCAGCTCCCCGTTCGCCGCGTTGACCTTCACGCCTGGCGTATCTCCCAAATTGTTCCGTCGGTCACTTTGTCGTCGGTGACGGATTGGTGGCGCGTGGATTGCGCGGCGGCCGCATCGACGCGCTGCAAGCGAAACACGCCGGCTTGTTTTTCAAACGATTTAGGCGTTGTTTCCCCGCTGCGGGGCGAAACAGAGCGCGAAAAAACGGGCCGTTTATTCCGCGGAAAATCTAGAATTTTCACTCTGACGGGAATGAGCGGGGCGCATTTGACGCGCGCGCTCGCTGGACGAAATTGATTGCGTTATACGTATCGTTACTTCCTTCGCCGACTGCGTAACGGACCCGTGATGTTTTAAACTTTATTTATATACACTCTGCCAGAGAAAGGGGTAGTTCCGACCACTTAGTTACAGGAGGCAGTTTCGTTACTATATTTGCGATGCCTGCATGAATTCTTGTTGGAATATAAGTGGTATGATGAGACTACTTTGGAAGTGTGTGGAAAAGAATGTTTTCGAGACTTTAATCTGGAGCTTTAGTGGAATTACTGGGAAATGTATATGTGTGTTGAGTGTGTTTATTAATTTTAGGTCTGTTGTAATAATTTTGAAACAGTGTACATGTCTGATGTATGTTTGACCCTGCAACTGAGCGAAGGAGCGCGCAGTGATAGTGGTTCGCCTATGGTCAGACGCGCTGCATCGAGTTATACATATCTATATAAGTATGTACCTATGTGCAATATTTGATAGGGAATTTAGTTTTAGAATTGTTGTCAAAATTCAGGTGCATACTTTATCCTTTTTGTCTGAGTATATATACCATGTTGTAATACCATCTTGGTGCTAATTGTAATACGCAAGAGATAGAAGTAAGAGCACTAGGGTACTTGATAATTTTGAGAAACATATTCTTGAAAGGGAAACTTTATGATCTTCACTTTAATTGCACGAAAAAATCAGGATTTCAAATTTAAGTAGCCGACAGTTTGTATTAAATTAATATTTTGGAAATTCACTCCGTTAATCAGAGGATACATTAATATAATAACGAAATCTTTTTTGTTTATAATTTCAGATAATCTGAATTCTCAGATTTTTGAACCTCAAAAACAATAAAAATGTCGAAAAGGGACAAAATTGTAGAGCTTAGGAGAAAAAGTACGATTTTTGGGAAATTTTTTGATCACACTGTTTCTCCTAAGCTCTACAATTTTGTAAATTTTCAACTTTTTTATTGTTCTTGAGGTTCATTGATTATATAATTTCATAAATAATAAGAATATTTTGTGGTTTTCTGATTTTAGACAAGAATTAAAGGCGCTAGAACCCCCACCGTTTTCCAACATCCGCGACGGCGTTGTAGCAAGGTTCCTTGATAGCGACATCTACAATGCATATTTTTAACATAAATTTTTTTTCATGTCTTCAACTTTTAAATATGGAGCCACAAAATAGTCCAAATTGTTTACTCCATAAGTACTTACCTATAATGCTCCCTTAAACAAAAAGGTCCTACATATCAAATCACTCGTAAAACTTCTTCGTTTCAACCACATAAGACACTTCCCCGTACATTTACAAGTTATACCACCCTCGTCTACCAAGGTAGGGGGGATGCGCAACACGTACGTACCTATATCTGGAATTGTCGGCCGGTCTCCTCGATAGCGAAGTAACGAAAGAGGCGTGCAGCGCTTGGCAGCGCCGAAATGCCTTCGAACGATATTATTACACGGTTCATTTAAGTTAGATAACAACAACTCTATAGCCAGGTTGGCGGCGTATCAAGATGGGTAACAGCCACCGTGGTACAATATCCGCTACATCTCTCGCCTGCAGCCTAATTACTTTCCGGCCCCCGGCACCGGTACCAACAGTAACGAAGGTGGAAGCAGAACGGTCGGAGTCACAGAGACCACCTCCATCGAGCCACCGCCACCACCTTCGATATAACTCCCCGGCACGTTGCTAGACGCCTACTAATAAGGACTCAAGAACTGTCCCTCCCCAATTTCAATGAAACCTTGCAGCTTTGTAGAGCAGCTGGAAACAGGGGGTGCGTAATTCTTTTCAGCTGTGATAAGTCAGATTTAACCATTCACAAAGGCAACTGTTCGTTGCGTTGAGAAAATACACAGGGCGCCATCGAACTGGTGATAGAATACTAAAGGGGGTGATTCTATATAAAGAAATAATTAGAAAGTGTAGAGTAACATGTTTTCCTACGAGATTTCGTATTTTAGAAAGTCGATTTTAAAAATTCCACTGATACACATGCATTTTATTAGGAATTGCTGGGCTGCAACATTAAATATGGTACAAATGCAGATTAAAAAGAATTTTTGTGGGGAAATAAGTCGAAATAGTCAAGGTCATTTTTCTTGAAAAAGAAGTTTCAATTAAAAAAATAACTTTTTATATTTTTAACTTACATTTTCATATAAAATTACACTCTGTCGGGTTGTATCGCCATTTCGTTGACACCCTGTATGTGGCGCACTGTTAAACGTCAAATATTGTATACAAGGCGTTCTGAGGTTTTCGTACAAACTTTGCCACAGTTCTACACCTGAAAATAAGACTGGCATGTAATAAAAAGTCCATCAATGATTTATTACAAAGTTATAACAAATATATGAAACATGAAGGACAAAAGAATACTCTGTCTTAGTTCAATACAGGATAAGACGAGATACGTAATATTTATGTTATCCGTTGATGTAAGGCAGCGATGCCCCGATGGGCGGCCCGAGATAAACGAACATTCATAGCGTTTTCCAAAACTCTAGTAGTGTGCGTGTAGGCTCGTACCCATAGGCTTTTTTAGAACTGGGGCTCTTGGAGCCCTAGTGTTCTACATTTTAGGAATTGGGAAAATAAACAGGAATTGACTAATGATTAAACAATAATATTATATAATTGGACGGAATAGACTTGAACAGTCTCATTTACACATCTGATTAACAAACAGTTTCTTATTAAACGATTTTTATTCAACTTCAATCCTCTGTTTGTTTGTATGTATGTTTGTTTAGTTCAAATCTAGAAACTCAATTTTAACCCACTTCCAACTATCCAATAGACTTGAAACTTTGCAGGCGTACGTATTTTGGATGACAATACAAAATTATGAAGAAAAAGAAACCGCTTCAGGGGTTTAAAAAATTACTCAGTCATCAATAAATATAATCCTTAACCACAAATCCAAACGACTTGAAATCAGCCTATAACCACAAATCAAATCAATTTAATCGACATGAAATCAGCATGTAACCACAAATCAAAACTAGACAATAAAAAGTAAATAAAGAAAAGAATTATTTTTCAGTATGTAATCTTACTGATAAGATATAAAACAAAGTTTAAGTTAAACTGTTAAACGATTTTATTTAAAATGCACTAAAAACTAAAAAATAATTCTTTTCTTTATTTATTTTCTATTGCCTAGTTTTGATTTGTGGTTACATGCTGATTTCATGTCGATTAAATTGATTTGATTTGTGGTTATAGGCTGATTTCAAGTCGTTTGGATTTGTGATTAAGGGTTATATTTATTGATGACTGGGTAATTTTTTAAACCCCTGGGGCGGTTTCTTTTTCTTCATAATTTTGTATTGTCATCCAAAATACGTACGCTTGCAAAGTTTCAAGTCTATTGGATAGTTGGAAGTGGGTTAAAATTGAGTTTCTAGATTTGAACTAAACAAACATACATACAAACAAACAGAGGATGGAAGTTGAATAAAAATTGTTTAATAAGAAACTGTTTGATAATCAGATGTGTAAATGGGACTGTTCAAGTCTATTCCATCCAATTATATAATATTATTGTTTAATCATTAGTCAATTCCTGTTTATTTTCCCAATTATTATTGATAAAGCCGGGGGAGATTTTGAAATGCAAACATAGGTACAGCGTTTACATCCCGTTTCATATTTTTGATATAACGTTTTGATAAACCATTTATGGACATCTTACATGACATTTTAGTCTTATTTTTACGTATAGAAGACACTGGTAAAGTTTGTGCGGAAACCTCTGTAATACCTTGTATGAATTAATGAATGAATATTGTTTAATAAGTGTTTCAGTGCAGAGCAAAGATTTCTGATAAATATTTGTCACTGAGTCATAATGGCTGATGTTGAAAATATTTGCAGACGATTTTGAGTTCAAAATATAAATAGCTGAATTATTGTAGAAAATGAAGGCTTTGATAAACTTTTTTATTGCTTTATGCACTATATTTTTCCCCAAAAGCCACAAAATATTTATCTGAGAATCAGAATACTTTGTATCTCCAAAATAGAATAGTTACTCAGGTAGCATGAAAAGGGTGAAACTTTGGAGGGTAATTTCCTCCCCTAAAATTGTGCCGCCGCAGCTGAAAAGAAAGCACGTGATCTTTATTTTTTGATCGCACTATAAACCATCGAAGTTTCATGAAAATCAGCGTCGGACGCCTGGAGAGTGTTCCTTGTGAGTAGGTTCCCGCTGCGGAGGTCAGGAAGATGGTGGTGATGGAGGCAGTGGTTAGGAACGCGGTGGTCTACCGTGAGAACGATAATCCTTCTTCCTTTTATTTTATTTCTTATGCTCCAGTTTAATTAGTTTCCCGATAATACCTGCTATCTCCTCTCCGCAGCGGAAAGAAGGAGCGCCCACCGCCGCCCATTCCATTCCATTCCGACGTACCACCTTCTCCGTGCAATTCCTCGCAGCATCGAATCGTTCAAAGGCACTCGTCCGATCTGATTTGAGGGATCGTTTGCTCCTTCCGAGTTACTGCACCTCCTTGACGTATCCGCAATTTTATGATGATGAGGCGGATGGAAGATTGGTAGGGGGCTGTAGGTAAATGAAACACGGATTTCTCGAGAATGGGTGAATAGATTGCTTCTGTGCGAGGCTCTCCTCCTTTGCTGATCGCGGTTTTTTACCGTGTTTCCTCTTTCCCTGCTGTGGAAAACGAACGGGTCCTTCGAATGGAATATTATTCATATTTCTTAACGATTCCTTAGTTATCTCGATTTTTACAAAAATAAGATCACGCACAAAGACACGCATAATATAAAATAGTGGTCGAAAGAAAGTTTCAACCATTCAAGGTGACTTGAAACAGTTGAAACTTTGCATAGATACGTTGTTCCGATGAAAATACAATACCTATGCTAAGGTTTTTTTTTAACATTTAAAGTAGATAATACAGATTAAAATTCTCGAAGACTAAATAGTATAAATTTTTTTTGAAATCAAGGAAAAGAATTTAATGTAGATAAAAAAGATTAAAATTCTCTGAAACTAAAAAGCATATATTAGAAGCACAATAATAATATTTTTTTTTTAAAAAGCAAGCTTTTATTATAACGTAGGTACTAAAAAGGAAAAAAATATTTTTTAAATAAATACTTATATAAGGCGGACATTTCGCTTTTATTTTTCGTCATATGAAGGAATTCTTTTAAGGCCGTCATTTAGGCCGGTATCAAAATTATTTCTTTCCTTTTTAGTACATTTTAATAAAAGCTTAGGTATTACAGTTCATATCTCATACATGGGGATTGTAAAATACACCTGTGATACGTATGCCCACAAAACCTAAATAGCATTAAATCCGTTATGCAGGCATACAAAAATATTAGTTTTAAACATTCTTTTGAACCGCCTTCCCTTAAATGATTATCCTCGCCGGCAAAAAAATTGGGAATGAACCTATAAATGAAGATACCAGTCTGTAACCCAGATTCCACGTCCCATATTCCTCCCGTTGCTTCCCCCAATGATGACTGTCTCCATAAATCAAAAGCTTCACAAATTTCAAACCGTTTAACGCGCGGCGACCACCGAATTTTCCAGGCGCACCCTGCAGCAGAGCGGAATCCCGCAGCGGTCGGGAGCTGTCGCAGGCCGAATGCAGATCCTCGGCGAGTTTCGCTGAAAAAATAACGAGTATTTGGAATTGACGAGCTGCGGAATCGCGGCCGGCCCGACGGCCGTAACTCGCGGCAGTCTTTCTATACGCGCGGCCTCTGTGGCGATTTTCCAGGCAGATTTCCAGCCAGAAAACGATTCGACCTGTTCAAGTCGTATGTTTGTTTTGGAAGTTGCGCGCCGTCGCGTTCCAGACCACCGGCGGCCCCGCAGCCGCCATCTCGACTCTTCACCCGGGTCAACCAGCAATATCTCCTGCCCACCCAACTGGCCGCCCGGCCGATGGTGGCCGGGTGAAAGAGCACCCTTTTGGGGTTTGTGATGCGTGCAGATGGCCGTGCAGAGGGAAATCACGCGTGGCTGCGCTCAACTGCACGGTTGCACCAAATACATGCCAACCGCCGGCGAAACGTTCGACCGACCAACACCAATTAAGCCAATGACGTTCACCGCTGCCGATGATAATGGTAACCCTGCGTTTTCGGGCCCCGTATCCTATAATATAACGAGACGCCAAAGAAGCTGATCGAATCCAACAAAACCGTCATTCAGCAGTTACAGAGTAGATAGGACTGACTGAACTGACCGAGAAGTCATCAGTAAACGTGGGTTCGAAAGTTCACTGTTTTGAGTCATCGTTTTCCGGTTTTGGTAGCGGGAATAATTTGGTGTAATGTTTACAGACAAATTAGTAGTTTATTAGTTACTTCGGTATTCCAAATTACCAACAGTATTCCAAATATGCTGTACTTCCTCTATTTCCGATTATGTTTCTAAGCATTTAATCTTTTGCACTCTATCTCTATTTTTGTATAACTATACCTACTGTATAATTTCTAATCCTACTATTTTTCTCTTTTTTGTTTTTTTTATATCTACCTATTTAGTTTCATTTTTCCTTTATTTTCTTGTTATTTTCGTAAAGTCTACTCGTGCAATAAAAAAAAATTATTATTAGTAGTAGTAGTATTATATGTAAAGTAATATAATTTTCAGTCATATAAATAAGCTGATGGCTTATAAGAATGGGGACTATTTAAATGAATGTGCTCCATAATTAATTAGTGTACTTATGTATAAAAAATAGCAAGCAGTGTATCGACGTCGGTGAATAAAAATGTCGGGTAATATGAAAATAGAGGCCAATTTGTAATGCATAGTCGTCATTCATAAAAAAAAATTGATAATTTTATTAGAATTGTCAATGAGAATTTAAGTAGTTTCGAAACAATAATAGCGAAATATTCGCTAAAATTCTAGGTATTACACTGATAGTCATATCATTATGTAAGAAATAACTACTATCCCTTATTTATTCGATAGGCAGTGACTTCATGTAAATTTACCTGTCACAACTTATATAAAATAAATAATTCCAAAAAGTATCAAATGCGATCTTCCACCCGACATGTGGGGCAAAAGTTCCCATGTTATGGGGTAAAAGAACGCAACGAGAAGTTTTCACAAAAGTGTTTTATTTTCCTACATACAATAGTTTTGGTAATACATATAGCAAAACTACTAATAGTTTACAATTAATTTTTTTGTAATCAAGGTGACAGTAATAGCACATAACATTACTCCCACCTTCGTAGTTTGCGTAGGCATCAGTCTTCTGGAGGATCAGTTCTTCTTTACACGCAGGACAAATTATTTTTTCCATAGACGTTGAAGTTTAGGCTATTTTCTTTTCCGAACCGATTTGCCTTGTTCCTTTCAAAATATTTTAGAAGTAAATGTTATTTTTTGAATTTTTTTGCTTTTCTAATTATTTCTTTGCACGTTCCTATTCAGATTTTCTTTTCATTGCTTCATTTACTTCAAGCTGATTTTTAAATAGGGAGTTTGCATTCAAACTCTTGCCCCAGCAGCTACTTTTCCATTGTTTAATCAATCCTGTTATCTATGAGGAGAACAGAAAACTTCTATTAATACTTTTGAGTAGAAGAATTTCAGCTCTTTCAGACGACGTATTAATTAAAATATTTACTGATCAATTTGTAGGAATAATATTGATTCCTAAAAATGAGAATATTACATCAGAACTAACGAATTCCAGTACTTACCGCATTGTACGATAACAAAACGAAATAAAGCTACACAATTCGACACTGGTGACTCTACCTTGATTGACAATTGATTGTTAATCACTATTGGCAACTGCCACAACTGAAACAATGAAATTTGCATGGTGCGAATTTTTACCCGCTACGAACTTTTACCTACGTCCACTCTACGAGCATGCAATAAAATTGATGCTAGTAACGCCTGACCTTGCAGAAGGAAAAGCAATATCGGCTTATCTTTTGCATACAATTTCGGAATCTATGCTAAAATTCGAATACTGTGTGAACTGAAACTCACTTTTATTCGTTAAGCGTAGTGGGTAAAATGTCGCGACTGGGTAACAGTTTTCTTGCGGTTCTAATAATTCTGCCATCGATTGCAAGCGGAGCCAAGATACTTGCTGTCGTCCCGTTTCCATCTTACAGCCACCAGGTTTGGAACCTTTTTTGTTTCTTTTCGAGTAAAGTCATCCAGAAAACATTTACGTTTTGAAGTGTCAAAATAAAGTTGTAAAACACAACCAGTACTGTGATCGTGAATAAGTGTTTCAAAAACAATTTTACGCTTTGAACTCCAAATTATTTGGGCAAATTAGAGCATGCAACTTTTGATAGATTAACAAAAATACTTTAAGTACCTATAATAATCATAAAAAATGTGTATTTTGTTGTGTTTTAACATTATGTAACGTGGTTTTATATAAACTTTATTCATCCATTTAACCTCATGAATACTCTGCATCAATTTGGCCCCAGCCTTTCGAAACACCCTTTATATTCAAAATGTACGCTACAAATTACATTTGAAATTATTATAGAAATTCATATTAGTATTTAGTACGAGCCTGCTGTGTTCCTAATCGAGCAAACATGGAGGGCCGAGATTCATAGTGGTGTAAGTCACTCGTATGGTGTTTCTTGTAAAATAACGTTTTGCGTTTACTGTTATAAAAAACTCTACATATACCTGTATTGCAGTTGTGAGAACACATCCAAAGCCTCAAAATACTACCATAATAAATAGAGGAACTGCAGTATATTTGGAATATCAGTTTGTTTAAGACGAATAAAAAATTACGGCAGAGGATGGGGACAAATCAAACTGCATTGTAACATAGGGAAACTAATAAACTTTTATATTTCAAACTCTCAGTAATAATAAAAAAAAAAATAGCTGAAAGTTTGGTGTAAATGAAAAATGTCAGGAAGTATCGATTTCGTTAAGGTGCAGGTAATTTGGAATACCGGTACTCTAATTTACCTTTACTTTATACACTTAAAAAAACATGTCGATAATAAAATTATTTTCTATTATGATGTAATCAGGCTGAAAATCATAAAATAGGAATAATCTTAGGTAAGTATAAATGGACAGCGCCTGGCCAAAACTGACGTGGCGCGGCGGTAGCCGTTACGCGCGAAACAAAAGCATCGATAAGCTTTGGAATATTCCAAATTACCTTTACCTTGGATATTCTGAATTAGCAACATGACATTAAAACCTGAAATTATCGAAATTATCGCAGAACTGAAATGAAACTATAGAAGGAACATGCAAATAAGTAAAAAAAGTTTGGCAGATTGACGTTTTCTTATTCTGCAGATTACGTTGAAAATGTAAAATTGGCGGTTCATCCACAAATGTCATTAGTTAACAGCCCCTATTATCTACGGTGTTACAAATTAGATAACGTTAGTAGTTTATTAGATACGTCGGTATTCCAAATTACCAACAGTACCTATTCCAATTATGCTGCACTTCTTCTATGTATAGGTAAGTAGATACATAAGAATTAAAAGAAATTAATTTTTAATTTTTTTCATTTCTTACTTGTCAGTGCAACGCATGAAAAGCGTCTAATCAGCATCAACACATTCGTCATATTAACTTATATTGTTCATGCGTTGTGCCGATAACAGTGATGACATTTACAATTAGTCGAACTTAAACCAGTATGTTTCGCAACGCTCTGCTCTTGTTAGTCAAGTGCTAAAGAGAAATCTTGTTATTTTTCAATCAAGAATGAAGTTATAGCTTAATTCACTAAGAATGTAAACAGATGGAGCCTGTAAGGCTTAAAAACTGTTATTAACTCAAATTATCAAAATTTAGATTTGCACTACTATGATTCTCAGCCTTCCATATGCAGGCAGGATTTTTGTTTCATTTTAAAAGAAAAGTAATTGCGAGATTTTAAACGTACAGGCTTCTTAGGCTTTACGCTTCTATATTATATAATTACATATTATTATATAGGTGACAATACATTAGTCTTACTTGTAGACGTAGATGTAAATGATCTATGTAATCTGTTGTTGCAAAGAAAAGCATAATTATTCTATATTTTGCATAGACCTTGTCACCTCCTATCGAAGATATACGCGCACTGTTGGAAAAAAGTGTGCGCCAACCTGTTGCGCCCATTGCATTTTTGCACTATGCTCATTTACCTCGTATTTCGTGTCGTCATAACAAAGACACATCGGTGTATCGAGCAGGCCGTAAAACCCCGCAAAATGGGTTGTAAAATCGGTTCGAAAGGCGCCATCGTGTTACCTGCACGGGGTCAAAAAGTTTTTACGTTGCTCTTATGCAATTCCAGATAGTCTTCAGGGGGTTCATGATGGATTTGGCGAAACGAGGGCACGAGCTACTAGTTTTTACACCATTCCCAGCTAACAATCGATCAATGGAGAACTACACGGAGGTTGATTTGCACGCTTTAACCGATATGTTCAAGAATCGGTTCCAGTATTCTAGCAGCGCAGAGCATGGGATTTGGCAGTTTTTAACCAGATTGGCCGAATTCAGCGAAACAATAAGCGATATAACATTGTCTCATCCAGTGATGCAGCGACTTATAGCTCCGAACAGCACGGAGAAGTTCGATTTGATCCTTCTACAGTGTTTGTACCACGATGCTTTGTACGCGTTGTCGACTCGTTTCAACGCGCCAATGGTTGGAATTATATCGTCGAATATATTAAGCACTCACAGCTACATGCTCGGTACGTGTACGAAGGAATCTTATAAACGATACATTGCGAATGGTGCAGCTTTGTTTAATTGAAAACATGGTCATGTGATGTTCAATTTGTTCATTGCAGTGGTTTCTATGATTTACGATGATTTATCAATATAAAAGTTATGGTCAGATCTTTCGATAGAGAATAACATGTTATTGCGTATATTTTATAATTAGGTACTTTTGTCATCAAGAGCCCTTTGGCTGTTTTAAATGGAAAATTGTGTTCTTCTGTTTTAGTATCGTAGAACAGACCAAGAAAAATTTAGTGGTAACACTTGATGGTAATTTTGATAAATATTTGACGTGAAAAAAATATTTGTTCGTGCTAATCTACAATTTTTATACTAAATAAAAAAGGAAAATCAATAGGTACTTCTAACGAAAAATAGGAATCCTATCTTTAGGATTAAGAACATAGCAAAATTTGGGATTTTTTTTAAGAAATTTGTTTTTATGCATCTTTGAAGAAGTTGTCGTTTTTTCTATTAATTTTTAGTAATAAATATAGGAGTTATGGTCGACTATCACGCTACGCAAAGTTCGTCGTCAGCTGGTGTGCATGATCTTTATTTCCCAGGTAAACTGAAATAGAAAAATGAAACGGTGTTTTACTTTATACATATGTAAGTTCCATTTGATGAACCCGAATAAAAAAGAATTATTGAGGAGAGTGGTGAGTTTTCAAAACAAATCTTAATTATTGAAATCAAGATGTGCCAATTTTGTTATGTACCAAAAAAGGTATGACTTATCGGTATTCTGGTTCATTAAATTGAAGCTACATAGGTATGTATAAAGTAAAACGCCGTTTCATTTTTCTGTTTTAGGTCGAGCATGCATAACTCCTATATTTAGTATTAAAAATTAGTCCAAATTTCAGATGAATCGATTTGCTAGTTTCTTTAAAAGAAATCCAAATTTTGCTCTGGTTTTAGCCCCCCAAAATAGGATTACCACCTTAATATACTGCCATTTTAAAATGGCAACATAGCCTCAGATTTTTCGTCAGAAAAAGAGCAATTTCATAATTCTTACAATAATAATATATTTTCTATTGAAAATAGTCCGATTTTTGGTTATAATAATGCAATACATTATAACATTCAATACAGAGAGTACCAAAATTAAATCTCAGTATGTAAAGCGATATTTTGATTCCTTTAGCGCGAGATATTTGTCTGTTTCACCTTATCACGGAATTTTGAATTTAGAGAAAGTAATTAGCTAATTCGGCTAATAATTTTATTCATTATGCTGCAGGGCATCCGCCGGAAACAGCTACCGTTCCGGATATCTTTCTTGAGTACACAGATGACATGAACATATGGAATCGAATGGTCAATACGTACTATTACTTCCGCCAGCTCTACATACATCGGTTTATCAATAGTCCAATTCAAGAGCGAATAGTACGAAAGCATTTTGGCGACACGATGCCTGGTATTGAAGAACTTCAAAATAATCTCAGCATGCTCCTAGTTAGCACTCATCCGTTTTTCTGTTATCCTCGGGCACGTGTTCCTGCTGTTATCTACTTTGGTGGATGTCGTTTCGGACGTACTAAAGGGAGTCTAACGCAGGTAAATTTTCAAACTTTTTAACTTCTGTGCTGTGGAAAATGTGGCTGTATAGTGGACGATCGAAAAGAAGTTTTGAAAGATGAACAGTAACGGAAATAATATAATTTCAAATCAAGAAACTATATTACATGAGAATATTAATTTTAGAACTGATTTTACCTCCTTAATACTCGTAAGTTAAATAATATGAACGAGCAAATGATTTTCGTTTGAATTATTTCATTAAAATTTAGTTACTAGGGGATACCGGGGCAGATTGTAACAAAAAAGGTTTTCACAGTCTTTCTCGAAAGTGTTTTCCTCAATCAGGAAATAACTTGCGTGATTTAATACTCAAATATGTGATGAACTAATTGCGTGAAAGTACGTGACAAAAGTCTTGGACACTTAGATATCTAGCTTCACCTGAAACAAATCGGAACTTTTGTTACAATGTGCCCCAGTCCGGGGTAAATTGTAACACAACTGTTTTACTTATTTAAATACAAATATGAACACAAATAAACATTTCTAAAGAATATAAATTAAAACACAGATCATTATTAAACATTTGATATACATGAGTTAAACAATCATTTCTTATTCATCTGATTTTATCAAAATCTTCTTCTTCGCTTTCTTTACTTCTTCCTTTATACTTTTTTCTATTTTTTGGATTTTCGATTGTTCTGTTGTTCGTCTAGACTCTAGAGCATCTTTTTCCGGTGTGTCAGCAAATAGCTTGCTTTATCTAAACATCAAAAACTAAACATTAATCACGAAAATGCATACACATTATAATAAACCAATGTGTACTGATTCGTTTGCGACAAAAAAGCAAAAATTCAAACGGTATCTAATGACGGTTAATTTACTCCGTGTCACAACCTGCTCCACCTCCCCTAATCAATTTAACTTTAATTTTATTTTATATTTGAATAAGTATCTCCTGAAATAAATGTTTCCAAGCAGAACAGTCCTGAGTAATATATTTTTAAAATAGACGAAACAAAGTAATGCAAATAATTTATTCCTTCAAATATTAGCGTTTATTTGGAATTTCAAATCATTTTAGCCCGAGTATGATATCAGTGCATACGAATGCAAAATAATTGTTATATCTACGATGACTATTCGGAAAGCAAAGAAAAATTATTTTATACATATAACTGAAGACTTTTATATACTTAGTTTTGAAAATTCCTGCCCTTAGAAGTAGGTAGGCACCTACAGGTAAATATTTTTCTCGAGACTAAAATAGATGTGAACATTGACCATGAAAGACGTAGCAAATTAAGATCCAAAAATTCTTATAACATTAAAAGCAAACGTGATTTCCTAACACAGAATCTAAGTTCATGTTAGATGTAACAAGACATCTTATCTAATTTTGTATGCGACATGCATGCAAAAGTGACAAGTCTCAATGGTAAAATAGTGTAGATTGAATAAAATATCGATTTCTTATGTAGGACCTGAAGGAAATCCTAGACAAATCGACGTCAGGTTTCATATACTTCAGCTTAGGGACCAACTTGAAAAGTGCTGATATTCCTAAGGAACTGCAAAGTGTTTTGCTGTCAACCTTCGCAGAACTACCGTACACAGTTGTGTGGAAGTTTGAGACTGACGATTTGCCTGGAAAACCTGATAACGTGGTCATTAGAAAATGGTTGCCTCAAGAAGAGGTACTCGGTCAGTATTTTCAACTACCAAAACTTATTTTATGAATATTCGTTTCATAATTCCAATCATGGCCCATTTTCTGGGGAATTTAGTACACACTTTTCACCGATTTCAAATAATACTGATAACCTGAGAAGCTCAGAAATTACAGCCTTGGAAAATACGATCCTTCCATTTTCATATTTCTCAGACTTTTCCATTTTATGACAGAATTTATCGATGGAAAACACTTCGCAACTTACACAATTATTGGCCAACCATTCTTCATATTTAAGTATTTCTTAGAAATCAACTGCATGTACTTATATCCTTAATCCATTCAGGTCACCCAAACATCCTGCTGTTCATTTATCACGGCGGTCTCCAAAGTACAGAAGAGAGCATAGAATACGCAGTGCCAACGATCGGTTTCCCAATACTCATCGACCAATACCAAAACGTAAGGAGGTTGGAGGAAGTTGGAGCCACGCGGGTACTCAGTTTCACTGAACTCACGAAGGCAACATTCAAGAGCACCATTCTGGAAATGATCCGGAATCCAAGGTGATTATCCTGCTCTGATCAATACTGGCCGACTCGATACGAGAATCCTCCATCGAACAGCATTCTTCTATCGAGTCTAGTGCTTTCTTTAAGAGACACCGTCCCGCCTTTAATCAGGATAATAGCGTTGCGAAGTAATTAAGTCCTTTGTCTTCCACCTTTTCCTATTTAGTTACAAAGAGAACATCAGCAAGTTCCGCGAATTGTTCCACGACGTGCCGTACGATCCTTTGGAGCAGGGAATCAGGTGGTTGGAGCACGTTATTCGTCACAAAGGGGCAGCCCATCTTCGTACAAAATCTCGAGATTTGCCATTGTACAAAGTCATGCTTCTGGACATACTGGCGGTCGTCCTCGCCTTCCTTGCTTTGCTATTCTATATTGCCTTCTTCATTACACGGCACGCGTATAAAACTGTTATGCGATACACAAATGCGAACATGAAAGTCGCATCTTCGAAGAAAAAGGAGTAAGTTCTAATGAAACGTAATATCAGCATAAGATACTTAAAGGAGGAACCTGGGGTAATCGGCAGATATCAAGGTTCATTGGGGGAAATTTTTTTCGAGTAAACTATACATGCAATCTTTTTAAAACTTTCAGGGTTTATTATTATGTATTTCAAGAAGTGAACAAACATTTTTTTTTATATAAAAATAACGCGGTAATTCCAAATGGCGCAGGTGTTTCGGAGCGGCCAAGTTGTTCAACTACGTGTAGTCTAGGCAGAGCTTGAAAACTGTTATAATATCGATTTTGGTTCTCCAAACGGTTATGAAGAACCTTTATTCTGAATAACTGTTATGAAGGACCGAAATTTCCAACTATTATCTGTCTCGATTAGGGTTCCTATTTCTTTCCTCATATCGGTTCCATAACAGTTATTTTTTCGGTTCTATATCGGTTCCGAAACGGTTCTAGAATCAATTCTTGCATCGACTAATTCCCTAATTCATATTATTAATTATTAGTGTAGCTGCAGATTGCTGTATATGTGCATATGTTTTATAAAATCCTGTTAATTTATAAATATTAGTTGATAAAACAGTCAAAAATGTGATTTGAATACTTTTTAATACTTTATTCATTTAAAAGTGTTATAAAAATTAGGGATTGACGATTGCGCAATGGATCCTTGTAAATGATGTTTTCTAGTTGAACACGAAGCACGAGAATGTCCGTAAAATATGCGCTGGTAAGGTAAGTAGTGACGTTTTTTAGAGGAGAAATAAATAATATCTTACTATCACAAAGATTTAAACCGTTCGACGGAAAAATTAGTGGATCCCGCGAGGACATCGATTCATCGAGACGGTTGAAGGGGGCCGATGCCTTTCAGTGGCAATGACCCGCGAAATTGCTTTACGCAATCGGCCATTATGCGTCTGAAAATTTCGCCAGGCATTCGGGATCGGGCCGCCGTTTGATGTGATACGAATATTATATATTGTTCATTGTCGACCACATTTGATTGCACCGATCGCGCAATTATCGATGCCCTTTTGTCGTGTAATAAAACTCAACCGCGCGCATCTACATTGATCGTACGTGCGCGATGCGTAAACGTATAAACAAACCGTTTCCAAACGCGTGCGAACGCGAATGCAAACGGTTTAGGACCAATAGGAACCGAACGAAAGATAGAGAAAACGAATATTGGTTTCCATGAATATTAACAACGCTTTTGCCTCTTTTGTCTTTTTGCCATTTTGCGCTACGGTATATTCTTTTTCTCCATTTCAGGTCAAAGTGGTTTAACTTCAACAAACGGTTTCTGCCATTGAATACACTCGTGTTTCCTAACAATAATATTATAAAAATATTTATGAAAATATTCTTCAATCGTCCGAATGGATGCTTACATAATATATAATAACTCCCGGAATTAAACAAATTTTTTCGTCGAGTATTTCTTTTCCTACGTTGGGACGTTATAATCGACTGTTAAAATTTTAAAGAAGTCTTGCAGGATAATTTGAACATTGCAAAGTGTTTCTAAATTGTTTAACCACACATTACCAAAGTAGGTACTCCAGTTTATTTTATAAAAATTGAAACCTAGTAGTACGTGCCTTTTATGTTGCCAATAGAAAATTCAAGACATCTTATCTAATAAAAGATCATCTAATATTAAATAAATCTGGAACCCTTTCTAAAAGTCTCAACTACGACATACCGTGTGCTCCTCGAATTTTTCAATTTCAAGTAACCTTATTATCCATATTAATAATAACTGTAACTGTCCCATTTCTCAGGTACTTCGGTACTTCGCTATATTTTAAAATTTAAACTAATTCACAGTATTTTATTGCCACTGACGCGAACTATGAATTGGGGAAAATGGTAGGGCAAGGAAAAGTAGTGACCCAGTGTTGTCAAACAAGATGCTGCAGAAATGGACGAATCGCTGCCGATTTCCAGTTACAGAAAGAGAGAACGTGGGTCGAGTATAACGGAGTGGTTGGGCTGAAAGGGGCGAGTACCTTTTAGGAGCTTAGAGATTACACTTGGGACGAGCTAGTAGTAATGCGGAGGTGAGTCTCACAAGAGCAAGCCGCTCATTCCCACGAAGGATTCGGCAGAACTTATAATACCTACGATGTGGGATCGGTTGCGGCACGCTTCTGCCACCCACTGTCACCCTCTTGGCGCTATCGTTTCGTCTTTAGACGCCATCCCCTTCCTTGCATCGCTACGCATTCATAATTCAATGTCAAGCACCACTTACCGAGGTCTCGAAGCTTCCAACCCCTGGGCGAATTTGAGTTTTCGCTCAATCGTGATGGAAATCGAATACGCCAACTTGCACGGGGGAGATTTAACTGGCAAAAAATATATTTTTATTGTTGATTTTTAGCATAGGTTGGTACGATGTGTACGTATTGGCTAAGACTTGAACCAGTAACGCAATAGAATGGAATTGTTTCAGTGGTTACTTTTTAATCTAAGAATTTTATTTTCAAAAAGTAAATGTATCTTTGGTAAAATAATATGAAGCAAATATAATGGGGTAAATCCGGAAGACGCGGTCGGGCCGGAGAGTTGGTCGAGTCGCTATATTTCGGACTCTATACGTAAAAACGCGTTAAAGTGCAGACCAATTACTTCTCTAGAAGCCAAACAATTGAATGAATAGCGTCACTTCGGTTCCTTCTGTGTTTTCTAGATTTACAGGCTATAAAAGGTAAACTGAGGTTACATTTAACCTCTTTTGTCAAACATCGGTGTACAGAATCGTATTTAAAATATACTTCTAAATTTATTTTCGTTTAATGTTTGGGAAAAATAAGATAGTAGAGATATTGAGAGACAATGCAGCCAAAGTATTTAGCCATATTAACTCTTCCTCTCAAAACTAACGAGAAGACCATCTCTCGCTACAGAAAGGAGAGATGGTCGAGTTATGATTTTTTTATTATTTTTATTTATATTTTTATTTTTTATCATTATTTTATTATTATTATTGTTTATTTATTTTATTTATTTACTTTTGTATTCATTTGCCTTGCTAATCGCCGGTAGGTAGTTCGCTTTATCTTTGATGTGTTCTTTACTTGTTTAGCGTAAACAAATTAAATATCAATGAATCTGAAGTTGTATTCACTCATAAATAATTTTGCTTTCTTCTTTATTATTTTTCCATGAATAATTATGTGAGTGGTCTCTACCAACGACGAAAACCATTTCTCCCGGCACCTCGGGAGAGGTAGTCAGATGTCATGACTTTAGTTTTCAACCCGATTTACAGTAAATATTGTCTTAAAGCAAATATCGACCAGTTTTTCTGAATCAGAATAAATTTCTGAACATACTAGGTTTGTTCTGATAAAATAAGTAATATCTGTATTAGTTTTAATAGCCATTTTATATTAGGTCATATTAGGTTATATTAGGATTATGGAAGGTAGTAATTTATATTGCTTTATGGTTCGTAAAGTCAAGGTGAGAACACTGTGATTTTAAAGCGCATAAATTTATAAATATATTCCTTCATGAAAATATAGAATATTTCTCTAACTGCACTACAAAGAATATTTAGAAATGAACTTACCACACTTGATGGTTTTCGAAATTGAAATATTAAGTTGTGCAAAGGCTATGGATTATAATGTCCACTTTGCTTTTTACACAATACCATTCTTAATAATACCTCAATATCAATAATACACTCTCAAAAAATCTTAGTAACAAAATGATCCATACATCCCCCAAGTACAAGAGGAATATTCCATTGTACGTTCATCATATAACTCTGACTCGTAACCCTCGAGCAGCTGAAGCACGAAGACGAAAGACGTCGCCTGGATATTAGAAATTAGACCCGGGGATAAGAAAAATTAAGTGTCCCATCGAACCGCAAAATCTTCCCCTTCGGGCGAATTCAGGGAGAACGTCATTTAACGCGAGAAATACTTTGAATAGCAATATCCATTATCGCGGAGTTACACCCGAACGGACACCTCGTTCCATCGTAATCGGATTAGACTCTGGGGGATGGAACGAGACGGGCAGCGTGGCGCAAACGTGGCGGAGACAGAGACAGAAGGGCGAAGGGCGAGGAAACGAAACGAAGATGAAAGAAAAGAAGAGGAGAGAATTCTTCAAAGTAGACAAGTATTGCCGCGTGAGGGGAGTATCGCTTTAATCTGTCGGGGGAAAATCTTGTAAATAATCGGAGTAATTATCCAGCTCGCTTTGGAGAGGGAGGGTGTGCTGGGGGTGGCGCAAAGAGCTGCATAAGGATTCTTCTGCATCAGAAGGGAAATGAAAATAAGGAGAGAGGCTTATTTCATTATCAACGGCGACGAAACGATTGATAATATTGGCTTGAGCAGATGAGCCGATGCCAAAAGCGCCTTTCCGTCAGACTGAGGAGATGTCTTGTGTTTAGGTCTCTCGCTACGGGAAATTGCTGCACCGGAAATTGAGTGGCGGAGTTCCGCGCGAGTGTTTGACGTCCCGCGGCAAATTGAAAGTTACTGCGACACAGGGTGGAGGGAGAGGGGCGCGACAATATTTTATAACCTACGCGCGAATAATACCGCGAGTTAAAGAGGTTTATTTGTCAATTCATAACGCATTCTGATCGATTGCGAGTTAATGTCGTTACACTTTTCCAACCAACGCCACAGTGGTTCGAGTATACTACATGCTAGCTGGACAAAATTATTTTTTCGCGGTATTTCACTAAAAATATAAATAAATTGAAAATATGACTAATTGAATAAAGGAAAAAGAACAAAACGACAGTATTGTACTTTAACTATAATTATCAGTTATAACATTATGTCTATTCCTGTAATTTCTGAGTTTTGAAGTTTAAAACCTCCTGTTTGAAATCAGCTTTCTCTGCATCACTATTAAAACAGTGTTTTACTATATGTTCCACGGCGTTCCATGCAACAAGGGTTGAATGTATGGAAAGTAGAGACTTCTTAGTTTTTTTTTAATTAGATGATCGATCTGCAAAAATTTGCAAAACTATGTTTTGTGAATTGTTTTCGAGTGCGACACTCGGCAGGAGAGATAGCACAGTTGTTATATTTCAGACTCCATACGTAAATGCCCCCAAAAAAGCTCAGCTCACTAACCCCAGAAATAATTGAGTTGTTAACAAATAATTCAACTGAAAATGCTCTGCAAATAGAAGTTGTCAGCACTATTCCACTTGATGAAGATGAGATATCATCACATTCTACTGAATGCTCTTCGGATGATTTAAGTTTAAGTAGTGAATAAGATTAGCGTGTATTGTAATTAACAAGAAGTTAATCGTTATAGGGCATAATTATAGTTATAGTAAAACTATAATACTGTTGTTTTGTTCTTTTTCCTTTATTGAATTAGTCATATTTTTATTTCATTGATATTTTTAGTGAAATAATAAACTGTGATACGAATCGCGTTTGTTTTCTAACAATTTGAACCCCATATAAACCAAAATCCGCGAAAAAATAATTTTGTTCAGCTAGCATGTAGTATACTCGAACCACTGTGCAACGCTCGAACAGGTATTGCCCAATACGGGTAGATGTACAGAAATAAGAACGACGACGCGTTGGTTGCAAACACGAATTTGCCACAAATTCCTGCAGATGTATTTTTACATTTTCGTGCTTTGGAAAATTCCAACTGGAAAAGTTGTGAAGAACGAATATCGGGGTTTAAGCTGTTCGGCGTAGTAAGCACCAACGCCTATTTATAGAAATGAAATGATTATGAATTTAGTGAGAATTACACTAGTGATGTAAGCATGAAAACAGATGATTATACGATTATAATTATATGTGCTGTATATGTGGATAATTGTGCAGAATAAGAATGTTAAGTACATAGATTACTGCTCATCAGAGTTTGTTCACTAATGCAAGGAACAATTAAACACCTTTCTCGTGATAATAATTTATTTTATCAAGGAACATATTATGTACAGAAAGTCCTATTAGGAACTAGTACATTTAAAAAAAAAACAATGATCGAAATCTTCTTTATTAATTGATAATAAACAATTTTTCAAAGAAAATAATATTTGCAAGCATAAATGCAATTTTTATCGATCAAGGTCTTTGTTTTAATCACTTTATTGGCATTTCTGTTTTTCACATACATGGGGCACAATTATTTGGAAAGTAATTTTCTTATTTCTTCTTGAAGGAGAGCTTATAAGTCATCAGTAGACTGCGGATGTTTATGCAAATGCATATATTGATATGCAAAAATTATTTTGCATATTCTTTTGTATCTATCTCTCTGAATTTTGGTTGCGATAATAGATGAATTATCGAATCGTTATGTGATATTAGTGATAAGTACCAATATTCATATCATGCGGTAGAATAACTCGTTAGTAGAGACTAATTATTCATTTATTACACTCGCCCGATACACATAAACAATTTCGATAAAATTAAACAGATTCGACCATTTTCTTTTTTTAGCACCCGAAGGTAGTAAAATTATTAATTTTCAGTCTTTATTTTATTTCTGCAAATAGGCAGTTGAAACTTTTAATGGAAATAATGTCGTTGCAATTGCAACTGCTCAGAATATTTTTCAACAGACACAAGTCGCTCAAAATTTCACATTTATTAAGGCACATTTACAAATTCTTCTACAAGCAATAAAGAAATTGGGAACTGTCGGTCTACTCTTAACAAATTCGATAAAAATAAACATGGCATATATTACGTGGATATTTGTATATGCTTTTTGCATATCTTACGTGCATAAACATCCGCAGTCTAGTCACCAGAGACTTTGGAATAATATTTCAATCTGTTTTCATAAGCATAGAAAGTAGCAGTTTCACAGAAAAGTCCATCGAAGTAGAAGAGGTCAATGATAACAGCTACAAGTACAAACTACTGTTATCATACAGCTCTAAAATAATAATTTACAACTACCCTTAAGGTCTCTTCACACTAGACACTTTTGTGGCTAGCAACTGATATTTTATGGATATTGACCCATCTCCTACCCTTTTCCATCTCTAAACCAGGACTGTGCCTATCAAGTAAATATATCCGAAATACCACTTACGAGTCACAGAATTGTTTTGCATGGAAATTGTTTTTTTCCCAAAATTTCGCGAAGATGAAATATATTCCATCTGATTGCTCATGCATATTCCAACATTAAAGAACCACCCAAACACTAAACTTATCCTAATTTCCGATCCACAATAACCACGTGAACAAACACTCATATCCAGTAGTGTAGGTATTTCCTGAAATTAAGTGACAAATTCGAAATAACTTTTTACACGAAGTTATCGAAACTGCGTGACATTGTACCCCGAGATTTTCTACAACTAATGAAGCCATGGTGCACAATATACGTGTACACGCAAAACTTGCACTAACAACGTATCTCCTCTATTCGACGTTCTCCTAGTTACTGCACGAGGAGCTGTCGCGTACTCGCACAACAATCCCGGATCCTGTAATGCGTCGAGGAAAGCTTTCCTTGCATGAATACCCAAGTATGCAAATGCCGGCGCGGCATTAGACGTTTCTCTTCGCCTTCGAACATCACTCGAGGGTCCTTTCCGTTAGACATCCTCCTTTTCCTCCGTATCTACGGGCACTTTATTACTCCAGCTCGTGTCTAAGAGACGAATTCACGAGACAAAGGTACGAAAGAAGAGTCGTCGTCGACGACTTTATGGTCATCCATATTTGCAAACGCGGAAATTTTCTCTCTGCGGACGTGAAAGCACCACTCATTTCTGTGTTAGGTGATAACGACACACTTCCTTTTCGATATTATCAGCTAGAATGAAAATGAATATACTCAGGTAGAGGAGCATCGGTTTCTTTGTCAAGGTAAATCGTGTTTGGTAAAGTTTCGACGATCTTTTTAATGAAGAAGGTATAGTGTTTAAACAGTGGGTTAGTGATAACTATTATTGCGTTCATAGTTCATACTGTCCAATGAAATGTTTCGTTTGCCATGGGTGCCAATTATTGGGAGAAATATTGTGTAATGCTGCTATCAGTTCACTTGTACGATGTAATTAATACTTTAACTATGGTATACTTTGAAAATATTTATGAAAATAAACCTTTCTTTTGAGGGTGCGAAAGGTACAATGAAGAACATTCTTTTTTGAATGACGTATGCCTCGGGATTTCAGAATTACTATAGCACGAGATAGCTTCGTTATCCTAGTTATAGTTGACAAGGAAATAACACCACAAATAATTTTTAGATGATATAATTTAAGAAATTTGAGGGTGATTACTGATAAGTTTGGATATTTTTTCGAAGTTTCTGTTAATCTAAGTTACTCTTGCACAATATATTTGCTAAATAATATGTTAAAGGGTACAGCAAGCGAAATTAACGAGGATATGATCTGTGTAGGAGAATAAGTGGACTAAGTCTGCGTAGGGTCAGACGTTCCATGGACCAATATGCCGGAAATTATATGATCCTTCTGTAACTTCGCATGCGTGAACTATTTTAAAAATTATTTCGAGCAAGAGCTAAACAAATTTATAAGAATTTTAGATTCATTCAACAATTTATTATCAATTCTGTATAAAACTCTTAACTTACATTTAAGTATATGGTTTCTATGATAAACCAGCCCTCTTTGCAACACGAAATTTAATAAAATTATTATACGAACAATACTATTTTACCCTAAACAAAGTAAAAAGTTTTACATAATTAACATTCCCCACTAAAATTGGACGTACATCAGTCAATTTTACATACTTACAATTAATCACTAAAAAACAATAATTCACACTTCACTCTCTCAATCTGAAGACTTCCAAAAACTTCCAATTGCTCCAAAAGGATCATTATTTTCATAATTCTCGAAACTACTATTCTATGGTTTAAGTACCCCCATTTTAAGAATGCCAGTATTCCAAAAGAACCGTGCAACCGGTTGTCGCATTTTTATAAAAAGAAACCAAAATAATTAAAAGAGTAAAAACATATTTATAATTAATTTAAAATTTTTCAGTTTATTTAATATTTATACAATTACAAAAATATAACAAAATAAAATATATTCTGTCTACAAAAAATCAAATAAATATGAAAAAACTAAAATAACTAAAATCAGTACAAACTCGTACAATGTTTCAGTTCATATAATATTTATGAAATTACAAAAATATAACAAAATAAAATATAAATTATAAATCTTTATTTCATTTAGTATCTTTCTTCTCGAAATATAAACTCATGAAGATTAGTTTTTAATTACACAAATAATTAATTTTTTACATATTAATTCTAGTATCTGAAACCGGTTTATTAAATTTAAAAACCGGTTTTCGAATATTACAAATTTATAAAAAAAAGGTTTTTGTACCCGGTTTTTAAAAACCTTAAGTACCATCACAAATAAAGAATCAGTCTATACCTAAATTCTTGTCAACCAATATTTCGCTAATCGTGTGCAAAAATTTGGGCCATTTCTAGACGGAGGAAGCGCAGATAACTAGCCGAGATTGGCATCACGTCGAGGTTGGACCTTTGGTGAGAGGCGAGGGCCGCAGGAGGGGTTCATACGTGTTCGACTAAAAGCAAACACCTTCAGTGGCCGAAGAGGCGCCTCTTGAGTTGCACAGAAGGCGAACGATGTGTGCTGTAGCGGATAAGACAGGGTTGTGCCTCGGGTTCACGGTACCGCGGTATTTATTTTGGCAAGTACATGGCGCACGGCGTCCAAGGAACCGCGGCAGCCTTGGTGTGCATGCACTACAAGCACGGCCTTAAAGGAACGCATTGTGGAAATCACCCGATTTCCGCAGTCTGGACACGTCGCGGAGGATGGAGAGAAGAGGACTGTCTCGTGTTTGCACGATCCAGAGGATGTATATATACAGGGTGATCTAAAAAAGGGATCCAGCAGCTTGGGGATGCACGGAATGTGGAAAATGAAGTTTCTGGGCTTGCAGAGTAGGTAGTGCTAATTAAAGTGTATGAAACTGAGTAAAAAGTACTTAGAGGACGTGGAACGAAAAATTAACGTCAAAGCTAGAAGTTCTCTAGAGTGAAACTTAATATTGCAATAGCATGAGATGAATTGATTAGAACAGTTTTGTTTAATTGATAGTGAAATTAATGAATCTTTTTGTGTCAGAGTTCGAAGCTACAGTTTTATCGTTGGAGCGAATAGGAAACGTTTATAATTTGAAAGTGTACAGAATTCTGCGATGGAAATTGGTGGTGTACACTTATTCTGAGAATAAGTTTTTTATATGTGAAAGTAAGTGTAATGTAAGTGGTTGCTTTATATGCTACACCAGCTACACGAAATAAACAATAGAAGGCAAATGACTGGTGTCATTGAAATCGAAAATCAGTTCTAACTTTAATAATGTTAATTTTTCGATCCATGTTTACTGAGCATACTCTCTCAGTGTAATAATACAGCATACTCCGAGATTTGAACCCTCTTTCCTGTACAGTACTGTAGAGTACTCAGAAAAAGAGTCAAAAAATGTCAAATCGACAAATCAAGCCTGACAGCGATGCAAGCAATTTATTTCATTTATGGAAATCAATTGTACGCAAGCAACGATACATCATAGCGCGCAGGTTGACCTGCAATATATTCTCTTGTCGATATTTTGCTGATCCCCAGGCCTCAAGCCTCTGAATTTCTTTTATTTAGATATACGAAAAGCTTATTTTCTTGTGACGAATTCGTAACGTAGAGGGCTCGCGAACGACAAACACAAAATACCTAAAAAATAATACAACACGAGGAAGAAATTTTTCAAAATGTACGTAATTCCTTACTACGAAAATTTCAGACAGGTAGATGTACAGAATATCTTTCACAGAAACCCAAAATAAAAAGCTGACTCCAAGCACACACCTGCCTTTCTCTTGTCTCCTGTCGAATAAAATTCATACGTGGAACTACACTGCCATCACGTAGCATAACAAATTTCTTCCTAATTCGAATTTAATACCTGCAACGATGACAATATCTTATCATACAGAAAAGTTAGCTTACTTTCTTTGCTTCACCTACTATCCAGCAGAGATGGGCAACATTTTTATTTAAATAAAAATTTCGAATAACGAATAAAAGACAAAAGATGTATCGTCATGTGTTGAATAATTTAAGGTTGAAGTAACGTTTATTCGATCCGTTAATTAATCAATTTTTTATTTCGTTAATGGCCAACTATGCTATCCAGGTCATTTCTCACTCAAAAGCATCTCTGGTGTACTTAAAATCGCATATTTAAAAACACTCACATTCAAATAACCGACTTTATCCACAGTAAATGCATTCTGCTACTGAACATATTATTCACGAGTGAAATTCTGAAATTTTCAAAACGAATCAAGTCGTCATACTCTATCCCGAGGAATTTCCAAATACCAAGTTAACGAGTTAACGAGAACATCTCCACTTCCCTTAATTCACAGAGTAATCTGACTTTTTTAATAACGGTGTATGTCAACTGGGCACCTGTCGTCTATTCTTACGAGCATCACGCGGCCCTAAATTCAGCCGCCATCTTTTCAGATCACCTTGTAGACAAAAACCCACATCGGTGCTTAGGTGTCTACCAAAGTGCTCGTGTATCAGCAGAAGGCGCGTCTGCACGTGGACGCGAGCAGCGAAATCAACGACAATGAAGAAACACGGCATTCGCGTAGCACGCGGATGGGGAAAGCGGATAAGCAGCCTACTAACGAGACGCTGGACCAGAGATCACGTCCGGTAGCCAGCTTTCCCCCTCGTCGAAACTTACCCCGATCCTGCTGGACAGAAGAAGAAAGGGAATCGAATTGGTGAGTGGGGAGACGGGGGAGAAATCGTCCCAGCGAGAGCGCCGATTTCGCTCATCGATAAAATAAATAGAAACGTACCGACACGTACGCGTCGCGTGTACGTGCGAACCAATAAAAGACTCTCTGTACCAGCAACGTATATTTCCGATCGTGTTTCCATGGATTTCTCTCGCCACCTTTGTGGCCCCTGTCAACTAGTTTCGATGGCGCGATTGAAATTGAATACTCTTAATGAGGTGACGAATGAAAGGAATGTTCGATTTATTGTTTGTAATTGAAAGTTGAGGGTAAGAATTTTTATGGTAATTTTGGTCCAAACGGTGACCAATACTTTTGATCGTGTTTCTATTGATACACTTAAGGACGCTAGGCAGTCGTTTCTGTCTAAAATGGAGCATTTCTGTTTCGATTAATTACAAAGAAACAAATTGAAACTGAGACTTGTTCTTTGGCATGAAGTTTATTACTCCATTGATGAGGTTTTACTATCCCACAAGCTCTAAAAGATGAGGTCTTAGTTTCTTTCTATAAAGAAAAACAGATTTTATTAACTTTAATTTAGGTCTAATCCGAAACTACACGTTTTGTGAAGATGCTCGAATTTGTTTTGAATCGATTGGAACCTCCGTTTTTGTGTTATCACTGCAAAACAAAAGAAACTATTTTTAAAAAGCTTCTTTAATGATCCATCTGTAGCGTCAGATATAATGCATATTTTTGACTAAACAAACAAGTTTTTTAAAGCTTATGATGTCAATAAACTTCATGCCAAAGAAAAAGTCTCAGTTTCAATTTGTTTCTTTGTAATTAATTGTAATAGAAATGCTTCATTTTACACAGGAACGACAGCCTAGTACTCTTAAGAATCCTTTGAACTATTTGCGACTCCATGATCAAAATTTAATACTATTAATGAGACGACAGGTAAACAGAATTCTCAATTGATTGCGTATAATTAACACGCGAATGAAGTATTCTTATTGGTATTGGTTCTAATGCTAATTGAAGTTGAATGTTATTGACACGCGTTTCGATTAGAGGCGTGTGTAAATGGTGTGGTCGAGTTGGTGGATTAAATTTAGTAGTTGAATTAGTGAGCTTTGGTGGTCGGATATTAGAATACTAGAGTTACATTAGTTGAATAGATTAAGTTGAGTTTTTTCAATGAATGTGTCAAGAAAATTTCAAGTAGTATATAATCCGACGAATTCTTGAAATTATAGAACATGGAAAAATATACAAATTCTTGACGTGAAGAATATTAAAAAACTTCCTGCTATCTTTTTTTTAATTTGAGATTCCATTTTTAGGATACAGCTGGTTGAGGCTTGGGTTTCATCTTCTGGTGCACTCCATTTCAACGTCGGCAGCACTCACACACGAGAAACGCGAGTGTTTCACATGAAAAATATTCATTAAAATGTTAAATGTATATCAGGACGTGGTAACAATTTGTTGAAAACCGAGTTTCACTAGAATAAGATCCACGCAAAGGAAAAGTTTGTTATTCTATATTACGTATATTCAATATTTCAAAACAATATTCTTTATTTGTAATTACTATTATATGTAGTTACTAATAATTTGTTATTACTAGAGGAAGTTATTAAAAGTAGGGGAGAGCGAGGACAAACGTAACACTTTTTACATTTGGCCTAGCTGTCAATTTCCTCTTACAGATATAAAAACGAAAATTATGCCTTAAGATAGTATGTTTCTTGGTCTCTCATTTGACCACAAATGCAGCCTTCCATGATAATTAGTCAAAGAGTTATGGCAATTTTCCGCAGTGACCGTCAGTGTTACTTTTGTCCTGCAGGGGTAGAACGGAAGTAACACTAATTATTTTGAGGAGAATTAAGTAAAAACACTTCTTCCAAAACAAAATAGGATTTTTTATTATCAGAAACATTGCATACAAACATTTAAATAAACATATTTTAAGTAGCTAACGATAAGAAAGCATCTTCAAACACTTCGTTGATACTGTGTATTTGGTTTAATATGGAATCTCGTGTAACGGCCCCAAAAGTAACTAATATTTATGATTTTTTTAAAAAACTATTGTTAATATTGGATTCATCTCTTTTGCGATATAGGGAGGCATCTTTAAACTTATAGAAACTTTCGTCCCCGTAGTGACGTGTTACTTTTGTCCCCAGCCATGTTTTTCAGCATAGAACTGTTATAACGTACAAATTATACAAGACTTATTGAAATCAAGTACACGAACTTATAAAGACATTATGTAAGAACGCTCTAACAAATAATTGGATTAATGTCTATAGTTTAACTATGAATATTAACAAAAAAAACCAACAGAGGAGACAAATGCCTGAAATAACGAAATCAGCTTGCCCACGGTAAACGAATCGTCGTATTGCTCAGTGTCACTCCGTGAAAGAAAAGAAACACTAAACACACGTAACTATGTAAAGCAAACGTTTTGGAAACTTTTGTGGATGACAGGAGAATGCGTGTTACTTTCATGTCGCCGTTACGTTTGTCCCCGCTCTCCCCTATGATAAATTATGCAGGATGCCCTTAATTAGATGGCCAAATATTTTTAAAAAGTTGCGTATTGAGATGATCGAAAACAAATCGATCACAAATAGTTCAAATAGCAGTATACTTCATATTACCCAACACAACGTAAAAAATTTATTCTACAAACCTTATCAGCAAGAAATACAACTAACATAAATATCTCGAAAACTAAACACCACATGTAATTATTACTTCACATGTGCACTACAAAATGTAATCAGAATAAAAAGACCCGCGTGTAAAATAATTCTACTGTTTCACAATGGTTGGTAAGCAGCAATCACTGGGATGCACATACTATCCCTTCTTGTTCTTCGTCTTCCCGTAATTCGGGCGAGTGTCAAATGAAGGTAACGTAATCGTGAGATCATCCGAACCAATCAGCGCCAATTTGTCCTCATCTTATGAGATTAAGCCTCAACAGGAGAGCGTAGTGTCAACTGTTGGTATACGGAGGGACGACGGAGGGATTCCTGCGAACCGTTGTAATCCGCAGTACAAACAAATCCTCAGAATGTTCAACGAACGTCCAGTAAACATGGGGGTGTACGCAACGTCAGTTTCATATGCTTAAATGACGCTTCATTTCCACTTTCTCCAATGGACGCCAGCAAGTCGTAATTACTGGCCAGCTTGATTATAACTCTGGCTAATTGTCTCCGGATGGAATCTTCTGTAAACTCACACGACTCTCGCCGTTCGACCGCAGAGAACCATTTGGTTGTGTAATTTTTGGGGACATTCTAAGCAAAAATTAATAAATGATATCTAAGGATTTTTTTTTAATTATGTTCAATGTCAAGTTTAAGCTTCTATTTTATTTCCGTAAACTTCGAGTATCTCACAAATAAAGTATATTCTGAGAGAAATGTAGAGAGTAAAGGGAATCGATTGTTATTAATTTTAGAAATGATGGTAGAAAGAGAAGCACCACTCTTTTCTACTTCATTATATAATACTAGCTTTATTACTCGGCTTCGCCCGAGGTTTACATTCTGATTTTATAAAAAAAATTTTCATTTTTTTGTGAAAATGGTCACCTTCATCTGTATTAGTCAGACATAATGAGCTGAGGTAGATTTCGTGATCCTAGATTTTATCGTTCGAAAGTTTTTAGGCGACAGAAAAACACACAAACGTGTAGAAGCTTTCTGCTTTATATATCAAGATTTCAGGGGTCCACTGCTTTGTCTACATCTGATTAACCCTTCGTGGTCACACGGGGTGTATTGTACCTCAAGAATAATTTTCGAGTTAAAATGTCGTGTCTTTACGACTTCCAAAGGGGATTTAACGAAAAAAAATAAAAAAAATAAAAAATCGCTTTTTCCCACAACCGTGGAAAATCGCTCATTTTCAACTACAAATTTTATCATATCAAAATTTATATTTCTAGATAAAGACTATTAGACCATGTATAAGTATTACGAACGTACAATTATCACTGAAAAGTTAAAAGATTCAAAAATACGAAAATGGTAACTCAAAAAATGCCGCTGGGGTACAGTAAACCCCGTGTGACTAACTTGGGATTATAAGAAGGTGTGACCACGAAGGGTTAATTAAATACATTCGATTTTCTTCTACATCATTCCAAAATAGCTGTCGATTTAGGATGCTGGAATAATGTCCCTAGTGGCGATGAACAGATATTGTGTATCAAATTTGAAAAGTCAAAGTAGTCGTTAATATCAGAAATCTTATACGACCACGCAGATCTACAAGCATTTCATCTTCAATTCAATAAAAATCTCCAGCTTGCAGTATACCTACTTTACATCCTAATTATTACCTGCAAACTCATCTCGCAAATCATCCCCGCCCAGAGCATTCCGAAACGAATGGAGTATAAGCAACAAGCAAAACTGAACGCTTTTAGTAGAACATTGTCTCTCGCCTCGAGATAAATCCCGCGTGCCTGTAATCTCTGAAAGTTCTTTATTCTGCCGATAAATTTCTTTATCAAGGACGTTCGTGCGCCCAGCCGGTCCGCTAAAAGAAAATTAAGCTTAACGCCATCTCGTAGGAGATAAAAACAGAGGGAATCCTTTTTGCCAGGGAAATTTAGTGTCTCGTTGGAAGGGTAACCGCGTGCACGTAGCGCGCTGTAGAAGGGAGGCTCGGAGAAAAAAAGAGCTGAAGGTTCGAGAAAACGCGTTACGCGTTCAACGTGATTTATCGTGGCATCCTGCTGGTCACTGGACGGTCGTCCTGGGCCCATTGGATCCTTCGACGCCACGACAACGTCGCACGACGCTGATGTCTGCCGTGGATCGTCCTGTTCTACTTTTACGTTCCCTCGTATAACAAGGAAACGCGTTTTTCCCTAATTTACAGCCAGCCCAGCGGAGAAAAGGACGAAGCCTGGAAACGAGGAATGAGCGTGATTAGTTGAAAAAAGAGCTACGAGCTTTACCAAATGCTTCCGCGGTGGTGTTCGCCGGATTGCTGTAAAAACAGCGAATAAAAGGGAATTGGATTGCGCCGTGGGACTGTTTTAAGGGTATTCGTATGTGGATTAAATAGATAATTGTTAAATTTGGGCACATTTCTCATTACTGTTATAGATACTAATCGATCATGTGATTGAAAGAACAAAGAGTGACCCAAAAATGAGGCCTTTTTTAGCCTCTTTTTGGTCCTACGATTTTGGAACTGAATTTTGTTATAAATTGTACCTTATGATGAGACATCAATCACAACAGATTTTTAAGTTGAGGTGACAATTAGTTTCTGAGATATGGGAGGTCAAAGAAGTGAAAATTCGTTAACGCGTCAGCCCATGCGCTTCGATACACGAACTTCTATGACAAAAATATAAATGTCCGTGTAGTGGGTGTTTTTTTTTTTTTTTTTAATATATCGTCCACCATACTGATTCGGCCACTGTAAATTTTGGTATATTAAAAAAAAGCACCTACTACACAGTCATTTATATTTCTTGATTTTTACTTTTTATTCGTGAATTTTGAAAATCCAAGTTCAAATTCGTTGTTAGCAGTCAGCAAGACACCTGGAAATAATTGTTCAAATTATCGGACTGACATAAAAGTCCGTACATCGAAGCGTATGGGCTGATGCGTTAACGAATTTTCACTTCTTTCACCTCCCATATGTCAGAAACTAATTGTCACCTCAACTTGAAAATTTCGTGTGATTGATGTCTCATCGTAAGGTATCGTTTCGCATGAAATTCAGTTCTAAAATCGTGGGACCAACAAGAGGCTATTTCTTGGGTCACTCTTTACATGCCACAAACCTGGGTCTTTACTTATTTCTTGGAATGTGTTAAAATAGAAGTTTAGAATGTACTGTGTTTTCTTTATCATCAAAATTGATTAGTTCTCAGCCAATAAGCACATATCTTGTAATATATATTTATAAAACAGATAGGTTACAGTGGCACCATTTATAACTTGATAGAACTTTTATATAAACTATGTTATTGCTCACGAAAAATTAATCACTTTTTGTATTTAATATTTTATTTTATCTCCATTACTTTTCAAGTTTACCATTCCCAACATTGAGGGCAGTCGGTATCCCTGTAACATGAATATTAGCTGAAACAAAGAAATATATAGCGAATATTTTTTAATACTATCCATATGTTAAATTTCATCCAAATCGTGAATTCTCGAAAATTGAGATGAGCAAGTAGAGATATCCTTTAGGTGGTCAGACCCGCGTAAATATCTCGTGCATGGTTACAGGGTTACAGATTTGCCACTAATAAGTAGATCATATTAATATTGATCACCATATTGGAAATTTACATGAAGGGATAAAATATTTTTATCGTCATGGTTGTTCCCTTGAACTTTAGACTTTAGGAACAGGAAGAAATATGCACCGTGACGAAGCCCGTTTGAAACTGACCGATAGAGCAATAGAAAGTGAAAGTGAAGACGGGGAATGAAAGGGAGCACAGTGGATCGTTGGTTTAATGCGGAATCAACGCAATATTTTTCAATAAGGAACCCCGAGACGCATTAACGGCACTCCTGGTATATATATCACGACGATAATGACGCGCTTTGCAGCATCGCCACCCCAAACGTTGGTACGAGTTCGCTGGTGGAACTTACTCGCCAAGTCGAGCAAACCTTATAAATGCCACCGTGGAACCATAAACCTATGATGCACGAGCACCCTCGCCTAGCCTGCGTTTCAGTTTTTGCTGCCCTCAGTGCTATCTTCTCCCTTTCGTTTTCCGCGGAATGTCAGGCTCGAACGTGGAACTTTGTCGATCGAGCTTCCGACATGAACCAAGGTCATAGCTGATTTATTTCGATCGTTCCTTTGAACCCTGATAGTAGAAATTCATGGATATGAATTTTATCGCGCCTACTTCGCAGCTTTTCGTCTTCCCCGGGTTATAAAACGTGGTGAATCACGTTTTCTTTATTTTAATAATAGGAAAGATAGGGTTATTGTATATTAAATGTTGCATTCTTACAAAATGTTTAGAAATTCTAAATTACTCATTAAAGGGGAAATTACTAAAAGTGTGTACTTTCATATTAAAATAATTTTTATGTTGTTTAGAAAAAGTCGAAACTGTCCTTATGGAAAGGTGATGACATTTTTGTCTTATAAAGAAACGTCATATTTAAAAAATCAAGATATATACATCTTGTTGTGTATAAATTAAGCTGTATTCTCTTCGAAAAGAAATTTGATATCTTAAGAAATGGTGCCATAGCAGTCCCTTCTCTCAAGGCCTCTTCATAGTTACAGCATTACAGTATTACTCCCAGCTTACTTGACCAATTTGAATAAAATTTTGCACGAATATTAATTAAGACTATAATGTAGTACTTGTCGAGACGATTTTTCGATTAGTGTCTTGTTTTTTTTTCTATTAACAAACAAGATGAAAACTTAGGTCGAAAATCACATACTTGACATTGAGCAGGTGTCACTTTTAGAAAAATATAGTTTTTCAAAATTGGCGTCGATTTTCAAATCTAACCCCTTAATATTCATAAAGTTATTAGACTCTGGTGCACAGAAATGGTATATGAAAGCATGTAGAATAAAACTGAAACGTTTATCCACTTTCGCAATTCAGTGGTAAAATAAACTCAATGTTGAAGCATCTTGCGTAAGCGCGATTCATTGTATGAAAAAGTATCGTGCATCAAATGGGCAAGAAAGGGGGGAAAGAAACGGATTTACTAGTGGTAGTTTTATTTGTACGTCTGCCAGTTAAAGCGGGGAATAATTAGGGAAGGCCGCTCATTATCAATGGAGTCTTAACGAGAAATGGAGTTTCCGTTTCCTGTCTAGACAAAGTGCCTTCTGAACGTGGAAAAGCAAGAGAGTAAAACACTGAATGATTCAACACAAACAAGACCCACATAGCGATTAGGACTCTCCCTATTCAATGGACATTATTGTTCCACAGCGCGGGAGAGAGTGTTTCAGGGATCAATAAGGACTTAATAACGGGAATTGTTTTTGAAATTCATTAAGCGTTGCCTTCTTTCATTAGCAGTATTCGTTATTTATTACACATTGCATTTCTCACATGTTACATTTAAATTAACTGTGTTCAATTTTTCAATTGAATGCACTCAAAATAAAAATATCTATATTAATCAAGGTTCATAATAATGTGAATTAGAATTGTGAAATCGTTCTCTAAAGTTGATTTACTATATAAAATATGTCACACACAGGACTGAAGGATATCCTTGTGAGTAACTTGTTTGTGAAAGATGAGGATACGCCTCGAGTAAAAAAGGATAATTATTTTTCTTATATTAAAAGAGAAACGAAAGAGCCGCGTTATTGATTATTTTGATAATCGCTGCTTATGAAGGGGTGCGGAATAAGTGGAGAAGTAATGGTTTAGAGATGTCTGATCCACTGCGACCGTACATACTCGTACACGCGGACGCGTGTGGGTGTTAGTGCGACGGTAGCAGCCACGCGGTTATCGCTTTGACAGTTCGCACAGTTCGAAATCCAATAAAAAGCTAATTGAATCTGTGACGCCACCTGACTTCACTAATGAAATTTCGAAGTACCAATTTCACGTTACACCGTTCTGGCCTACCTGATCGACGCCAGGGTTGGCGACCGTTCTAGTGCTCGCTCGCATCGCTTAAATTCCCTAAATTGGAATAAAATGAGCTTCCAAACTTAAGGCGCTGGAGCTGATTTAATTATAATACTTGATTCGCTTATAGCAGATTTTTTCGACCAGTGAAATAAACGAAATAAACGCTGCTAATATTAAGTAATGAAATTTAAATTTTTCTTCCGAATGAACTTTACTTAAATTTGCGTCTAATTCACCGTGACCTGAATTTCGCCACAATTTCACACGCACATAATGAAATTCAATAAATAATGCGTTCGATTTTACTTAATAAGTTTTGAAGGCACAGAGGGTAGTCAAAAGTAGAGAGTGAGAGGGATTTATGAAAACATAGAGTTACAATTATTTAGTCTTCGAGACTTCTATGTAGATTGACTGCACATCAAAATGAGATCTAAAATTGTAGAGGTTTCCAAAATGAAAAGATATATTTGATATCATAGAAAAGGTATGTCCAGCCGAAAATAGAAAGGAGAAAGTAATTAAGGAGTCATTCTACTTTGAACCGCTGAAAAATTAAAGTATTTATAAAGATATTTTTCTCAGTAAATGCAACATATAATGAAATAATTTTTTTTGTATTTATTAAGCTGCTCATATATTATACATAAAAAATTTAAAAAGAATTTTTGCAATTCAGTTTAATTACTCTAAATTAATTACTCTAATTACTCTAAAAAAGAGGTATGTTCATGGTGTAAATTATTTACCGGCTGAGGCTTATACGAAACAAGAAATTCGAAAAGATTCTTAATCTGAATTAGTGTCGCTATAACCCCTAGCTCAATTAACCATTTTTGTTGAAAAGTAACAAAATGGCGCCGGTTTGAAAAAAAAGTTTGTCAGAACACCCAAAAAGATGTAGGGGAGATCGGGGATGGTTGTCACACGGGTAGGTTGCCACAACCGCTATAACAAAGAAACTATAAACAATAAGAATGTACTAATAATCCATAGCGATGCGTAAACATATCGCCGCCTCCCCCCGCATCACACAAGTCGTTGTGGGGTCGCATGGAGACACAATGTGTTATTGTTTGCCTTAGAGTAAGTTTGTTTCTTTGTATTGACTATAACATTGTTGCATTATTCTCGTAGTTGAGGGTTTTTTCGAACTTACTGCAATGATTTTTTGACATTTTTTAAACTTTTTTATACATGAATAAGGTAAATGTCCCAGTACTTAAACATGGCCCAATAATTAAAAACCGAGAAGAAATTTTATTAATAATAACAGTTTTACTAATTTGCAACGTTTAAACTATTCGAAATATAATTGCAAAATGTATTAGCTTTATATAGATACAATTATAAGCTTACATAACTGAATAGTTATATCATGCAAAAATATTATTATACAGTAAAGCTTCAACAGTTTCAATCTCACGTCTCACCTAATGGGCTCAAGCAAGCGAGAGAATATTTTTGTTAAGGTTGTAATTAATTATTATTTTATCATTTTTGAAATAGTACAGTTGTTGTGGATTTATTATATGTTGAAGAATTGAAAATTAATTGGATCTCTTAATAATTTTTTCTATTTAATATTGAAATTGTTGCGTTTATCCAATAGTACACGATAACATGTCACGGACCAGTTATTAAACGCGTATTTAATGGTTATATAAACACTGGTACAGACGTCAGTATTCAGTGAAGTATTGTTTTGTATCCTATATATTTACGTTAATAATAACTAGAAAAAAATATAATACTGTTTAAGAATTATTAGGATAATTAATCTTAAACTCGTTATAATATTAGCATAACCTAAAATTTTATAATATACTTTTAATCATTTTCAGACATAAAGTCATGCCGAAGATTTAACACAAATGTATTATAAATAAAATGTTTTTATTACCCCAAAATATTACCGTATTCATTTCTTTTCATTAACTGATAGAAATAGTTCAATTAAATATATATTCAATAATTGGGACACTGATAATTAATGACTGGGACACGCTATGAATTTCATTTAATTACTGGGTCATATGAACAGTTTCATGTTTTAATTAATTTAAAACTTTTCCTTTAATAAATGTAGATTCTTGTTACGTTATCTGAAACTAGAAATTTTACGCTTTCGAATAATTATATTTAGTTATAATTTTATACTATTTAAATATAAAAGAAATTGCAATTATCTGAACTGCTTCCTTAACTGTTTCACCACTGGGCCATTTACTTTAGAGGGGTGAAATTGTTTAACGGTTTGGGGCAAGATGTCACAGAACATTTGGGATTAGGTATTTGCCGCATGTGACAACTAATCCCGCTGTAACTTGCTATACCTATCATGTGATATTATATTCTTTTGTTTGTTTGGCAACAGTTCTCAATAATAATGCTGCGAACTTATAATAAGAAGACGTCCAGAGGTAAGGTGCCCGCGGAATTAATGTTATGTGCGGCAAGAGAGGTTAAAAAGGGTAATTACACAATAAGAGGGATTTCAAAAGATTATAATATAAATAACAGCACTTTAGCGCGATATTGTCAGACCTACAATAAAAAATGATATTAGTTTCTTAATTGAATCAACTTTTTATTCATAAACTTAGCTATCCAAATGTGTGACAATTAACCCCAGGTACTGTGACAACCAACCAGACCTCGGGGTATGTTGTCACAAAATAGATCCTGCAAATAATGTGAATTGACTGCTAATCTGATTGACAAAATCCATACGACCAATTTTTTTTATAAAGTCGGACGTACTTAGTTTATATTAATTTAAGTTCGAATGAACTTCCCTGCAGCTATAACCTGTAAAAAAATCAAAATAAGAAAATGAAACAACCATCCCCGGTCTCCTCTATTCTGGGGTGTTTCATGCGAAGAATCTCGGATATTTCTCGACAAAAATTGTTAATTGAGCTACGGGCTAGATTATGAATCCTTTGGAATTTTTTGTTTCGAATAAGTCTGAGCCGGGAAATCACCTACGCTATGAACATAATACCTCATTTTTTAAAGCTTTGACGCTGTAAAAAATCATTAAAACAAATTAAAAATTCTTTTTAAATTTTTCTCTCTATAATATAAGATTTGCTTAATAAATACTAAAAAGATTTATTTTATTATATGTTGCATTTACTCAGAAAAAATCTTTACAAATAGTTTCATTTTTCGGTCGATCAAAGTAGCATGATCCCTTATGGTGGAATTTCACACCTCAAGAAAATGTTTAAAGTTATGCTGCGTCACGAAGTACCAAATATTTAGAAAAATTAACAAAACCGATTAGCAACTAGTACCTACTTACTATTTTTACTGCAACGCTCCCACATTTCTAACAACCTCACACAAAACGGAAAACCCTACACCCATCACCTAAAATCAACGCAATAAAGTTAAGAGCACACACCTATCGGTTCCAAAAATCTTCCCCTGCCCCCACCGAAGTCAATCGCGCTTACAGAAGCGCGTCAACAGAAACAAGGCCTAAGGGAAGCGTAGTGCTTTATATCCTAGCCTCGCGTAAATAGTAAACGTGTCTTGTCTCCCGGAACACCCTCGAGAAAATCGGTGGAGCACAGAAGGTGAATGGGGTGGTGAGGGGGGCCGCAGGAGGGGGTGAAATTCGTGGACCGAACGTGGCGAAGGGTTCCCAGGGGAGGCTGCATCACCGACGAAGAGATATGAATTTTTCGCCAGAACAGAAGGAGAGAACGCGGCGCGGGGGGGTCTGGGGGAGGGAAGAAAGGGAGAAAGCAGACGTAACTTGGAGCGATATAAAACTGGAAGCGGAAACTCGACGGGGCACGAGCGGCATCGTGTAGTCACGATATTTTCAGGCCGGCGCGAAATTATGCGGAGCCCGCGTCCGAAAAGAAGGGGCCGCAATTACAGTTAAAAAACTTTTTCGGGGAACGGCGCGGCGAGTTTAAGAAGTGACATTCGTCTCTCGAAATTAACCTGGGTCCGCGCGTGCTCGCGATACGAATGGCCGCCAGCTTTTTTCCACCAGTCCCTTCCCCCCATCGTCTGTAAAAAGGACGCGAGGATGCAACATTAGGCACGGGCACAATGAAATACAGGAGAGCCGAGCCCCCCCCCCCCCTGGCATCAAGAGATTCCCGCAACTTTCGAGGAAATTATGTCGACTTTTCCGGAGATACGTGTCTCTGGCGGTGTCTCGCGACGGGATTTATAATGGCCAGCAGAAGAAAGTTACGTCGGGCGATGAATATCACCGCTGCAATCGTCACGCCTGGTTAAAGCGCCATAACGCAAGATGCCGGGGCGCGGCGGCGCGCGGAGATAGTCTGAGGCGGCAAGATGGGGCGTAACAGGTGCGTGGGTGGTTTCGATAAAGTTTATGAGCTTGATTGTATGGGGAGTAAAAATGGTACAGTAGCACCTCTGGTATCTGAACGTTCTCGGAACCGAATGTTCTGTCATTCGAACGTTGTATTCTAGGAGCTGTATATTTCTTTTCATGGTTAGGTATGTTGTATGCATCTATGTTTATTATCGAAATAGCTGCGAACGCAGCACTTTCATCCTTCTGTAACGTTGGAAATGAATATTATTCACCCTATTTTAGGATGAAGTTGACACTACACACTTTAACGCCTTATACAGGGTGGGGCAATAACTTTCACCACCTGGAATAATTGCGTTACTTTTAGAGATATGAAAAAACTTTGTTTATAACAGTTCGTGGTGCTGAGGGGGCAATAACTTGCTGGTAATAAATTTTTTGTGGGTGGAGGGTTGTCGGAGATTTCAGGGTCACCCCTATTTTTTTATATACCCACATAGCACGCTGTAATTTTATCTCCCTAGTAGAATAGGGGCTGTTTAGACGATATCAACGACCTACAGTACTGTAGTTTAGATAGTTTTGACTATATTTCCAACATTTTAAAAAAAATTCTATAAAATTTCAGTTCGAAACAACTGAATATATGCACGATGAGGTGAGTCGTGATAGGGCGAATTAGTATTTACGAATAAAAAGAGGTTTAATAATAAGAATAGATATAAAATAAGTGAAAGATTGTGTACATTAACGTTCGCACTGCGTGGTCCTTAGACGACTGACTCTCCCTTCTCTCCGTTCTTCTCACGTCGGCTCTCTCTTCCACGCACCTTGCATACTACCGACAACACGCACGTTACCGGTATATGTACTTTTAAATCAAAATCAATCCTCTCTTTTGAAAATCGAAACTCCCTTAACACGCTGTTTAGTGATAACAATAAATAAGAATTTCAAACTTTAACTTTCAGAATACTCAAACTCGAATTATTTTAATCAGCTACCATAGGTCAGAGACTTAACTTAGCCCCAAAGAAAAAAGTCTAAGGGTGTTAAATCGCCATTCAATCCATTGTTGAAATCCCGGCCGATTTATGTGGAGAAGTTATCCAGAATTGGGTCTCCCGGATCGCCTCCTGCAGTCGAAGCCGTGACCGAAGGTCATTTGATCGATGTTATTTTTAAAACATAATGACTTTGAATGTATTTTACTCCGCAATAAAGATTTCCGCCAAAGCTCGCATACACCTCTTTATATTCAATTTTAAAGATCGAACGCCCTTATTAAAAGACCCTTTACATAGAAAACAAACTGTTCAATTTATAACACCAACGCAATCATATTGGATAAGGTTACTATGAAGCTCGTATGCATCTGAATACTCAGATGCACTGTAGACGCAAAGAGGGAAGCCCGTTCCTCTCGGTACAATTGCAGCATGGGGTGCGTGTAGAATGTCAAATGGGGATCCCTTGGTATTCGCAGATCGCCTAAATCACCGGTAAATGAAATTAATTTATCCGAGCCAATCTGTCGCGTCAGCGTTACGCTCACTAGCCTCGGGGCTGTATGTACGCGTACGCGATGCATGTGACAGACAATATATTTGGCGCCCCTTGGCTACTGGTACCGGGCCATGTGACATCGTAATCCAGCACCATTTCAGAGTTCATCCAGTCAGGCCTCTGGATAAAGGGGTCCCGTCATTTCCTGCGACTTGCGAATTCGATCACCGCGACTGGACCGTGAAAAAGCTCGCGTCCCCGTTCACTCTGATGCGAGTCGTCCAATCACTCGATAAGGGACCCATGCATAAGTTGTCATCGTTGCTTAGAAATTTCGTGCACCATTCTACGCAGACAAAACAATTTAGTTTTACGAAAGGATGAACAGGATTTCTGATTATTTCCTGATTATGCGGTGATGTCTTTGATACGTATTATGTTTTGTTGAAATATCCTTCGTTTTTATGAAATATCGTAATTATTTTTACAGCAAGTCGTATCGGTGTACTTGCTTTTATTATTTATTAGATTGCTGGCTTTTGCCAATTAGTAGCTGCATTACATTAAATTCATTAAGTGTGTCCATAAATTCAACAACACATTAAATCACTGAAAATTAATATGTAACATGTTCTGGACGTATGACCATTTTGCTTAATACATTTAATTGACACGTTTAATAACACAATAAAATAAATTATCTCATAAAGGCGGCGTTAATGGGAACATTGACCTAATTTTATAATTTTATATAATAAAATCGTTTTCGTCTAATAGTTGTAATCTAACGCAAAATTTTTCAGAACTTTGGATGATAAACATTACATTTGGATAAAAAGAATCACCATACTGTGGGTATTTAAATCAAGTCATACAAGTTTTAACGATAATGTTTGTCGAAATGTACCATTATCACTACCAATCTTATGTTCTTGTATTTTAAATATTCAGTTAGGTCTTGTAGCCTGTACAAGGGGAAAATCGTGGCGTTTCCTTGGTATGAAAACTAGGAGTCAAAGCCATTCGGTGTTTTCCTTTCGAAACCGATTAATATTGCAGTAACAGCATGCGCATTATTCAGGGGATTATCCCTTTCGCTTTCAGGAGAATGGTGCACTCATGCGTGTGTCTCTTCTCACCCCTGCCTGCCCCACCGTAGCCGTAATCCTCGTATGAAATTGTTATCAGGAGTGCTGTAAGACTGATATATGGTGGATACACGCATAATATGAGGGTCCCGAGGCCCGTAGATATGGCGTAAAATTGTAACTCGCGAATTATGCGTTAGAGACACGCCGCTGATTTCCCCTTCTTCACCTTCGTGCCTTTCGCGAACGATCGGCTGCTTCGTACAGTGATAGCTTTTCCACGCGAGGAGCTTTCAATTATACGGTAGACTCTGAATCGTAAAATAGAAATTGTGAATACTGGAGTCATAATTATAAATCTCCGCTAATTTTACTTAATGCTGACGCAAAGAATGTATATGTACGTATGTACGTAAGAGGAAATATTTCTCAAGCATTGTACGTTGAAATTTGAAACTATTGAATGTTTGGAGTTTTTAGGAAAAGTGTTGTATATGGAGAATTTGAAAAGCTGTTTTTATACTTATTTATACGAGTAACTTTTTTCAAAAACTATTCACTAATATTTTAGGATTAAGGGGGTATAACCGTTTGAAAGTGTCAAAAATCGGATTTTTTCTTTTTACATATTTTTATAGATTGATGTTTTAGGAATATTATAAATTAAGTCCGATGTAAAAATTCGAAAGACTGCCAAAGTTATAGGCATTTGAGTGGAACGGGGCGGCGAGGCGCGGCGACTCGACCGATCGCAGCGGAACTATATTTTTCATTACGGTGGGCCTAAAAACTCGGGCTACGTTCAACCAATTCACTTCCAATTTTGCATGCAGAATCGTAATAAGATTCCACATCGTCCTACGAGGGCTTTTTTATTCCGATTCCCCGTTTATTATTTATAAAGAAAAAACCTGGACGTTTCTCTTAGAAAAATGTAACTATCCTTTGATCTCCCACCATTTCTTTATTTTTAAAAATTTTCAAAATCGGCTCCGTTGGACGATAGCTACTAACATACATTATAAGAAAATTTTATTGTTTTTGATTTCAGACACGACATACAGCTTATTTCAGGCCCACCGTTTAGCCGTCTAAAATCGGGAGACTTTCGGATATGTATCCATAACTTCCGAAAAACAAGTTTTTTAATTGAAACTTTCTTTTTAAGTAGTTCATAATACTATGTAAAGATAGTAAAAAGCAGAAAATCTGCATCAAGCCGTTGACTTGTAAAAAAAATCCACAAAGTGTACACATTTTCCTAGGGTTCAAACGGGTATACCTCCTTAAGGGGAGGTTCTAGTCTAAATGTCGATTTTTTTTATTTCATTTTTCGAATGTTCAACCTTTTAGGAAAACGTGTTTAAAAGGATTTGTTGAAATTCGTAAAATTCCCGAAGTTATAGGCATTTGAGTAGCGGCAAATGCATGGGTAACACCCGGCTACTCGGCGCTCACGTAAAACTTTAAACGCGTTTTTCCCGAAACAGTGTTCTCAAAATCGGTGGGACTTGTATCTCCAAAAGTTATTATCCGATTCGACTGAAACTTTTTTATTTTGAAGAATATACTTCTGGCTAGGGGGGGGGGGACTAGAAAAAATTACAAAAAATTGAAAAATTAATAATTTTTAAAGGCGTTGAAAGGACGAAAAATACATGGAAAAGTGATTTCAAGCTTGAAGTGTTGTTATTCTCTCAAAAAATGTAATTTTTGTAATTTGTTTTAGCCCCCCCCCTGGCCAAAAGAATAATCTTCAAAATAAAAAAGGTTTCAGTCGAATCGGATAATAACTTTTGGAGATACAGGTCCCACCGATTTGGATTAATTTTTTGACGCCTTGACTTTAACGACTCCCCAGGGCTGTCTGCAATGATTAATTATAAAACAAAAAATATATTTCTATAATTTAAGACATCCTTAATACAATGCAAAAAGTCTCATTAAATTATATATAGTAGTTTTCCTCTAATTAATTCCTAAATATCACCTATTTTTTTGGGCTCTAGACCAGAACCTCCCCTTAAGGGGGAAGCCTACGTAGAACGATCAAAAGAACATGCTTCTTTGGGAATTTTTTCTAGAAAAACCGATAAACTTTCATTATTAAACATTAGTCTATTAGAAAGAGTACATCTTACAGATATTTCAGTATTTTTGCAGTAAAAAGTATTGAAAGGTTTGTGAGTTATAGGCGATGTCCGGGACGTCCTTTTTTTAGGCGCTTTGCGGTGACAACCGTAGTTCGGTGGCGGATCACCCTAAATAGAAAATACGATTTTTTTTAATTAATACATGAAATTATCTAGGCGCTGTCGGGCCCGAGTTTCGAAAAATTATTTTGAGACAAAATGGTGGCTGTTCAAAGTTGAAGCATCGATATTTGTAAAAAAAATCGCTCGTTTTTCGAGTATAAAAAAAATCTTGGTAAAAAAAGAAGAGCTTCCGATAGCGCTTAGATTTTTAACCTTAAAATAAGCCTGAAAACCCTCGAGTCAATCGGTTCATTAATTTTTTAGTTATATGAGTCACCGACTTTCAAAACATGATTTTGAGGAGAACGCGTTTAAAGTTTTTGGTCTGAGCGCTGCACTGAGGAACAACTACTTAAATAGGAAGTTGTAAATACACAGGTATAACTTACCTAGTTAATTTTGGTCGGATTAAGTTGACATTTTCAGGAAATATTTTCAAGATGTTGTACTTCAACAAAATGTAAAAAACGAATTGTCGAATCTTTCTAGGTAGTCCTTCCTTTATTGATCTATGAGATATGAGAAGTATTCTAAAAATAGGAAAAGGATCGATGAAAAATCGTCCAAGAATACATAATAAACCAAGAAAGAATTATTAACAAATTTATGAAAACTCATCAAGATATTTGAAAATTTACAGGATTCAGAAAAATATCTTTTGCAGTCATGGTTGCAAGTTTTTACTTTTTCCTGAACACCCATTATATTATCGTCAACTTGAAATGTTTGATCAAATTTTCAATATTGTTCTCCATGTTCCCTACATTGTATGCATGATCCCTTCATTTTTACTGGCGTTGCAGTTAATCGCTTCGTTTCCGTTGTCAACACGACTGGTCAAATTGTTAAATTTTGCAATTTTCAGTCCCGTTCCGGTAATTCGTGCTCGATACATTTAATATATGAACTGCGATTGCATTTAGCCAACGTTTCACGAATAATACACGGATAGAAACATTTCACGGCAAATTAAGGGAAAATATTTTTGATACATGTTGGTAGACGATAAAATAACGTTCTCCTAATGTACAATGTTTTTCTCTGTATAATTTCAAATTTAATACCAGCGCGTCTTTATAGTGCATGAATATTTAGATATTGGTATAGATTTATGCATATAATGCTGCTATCAGACATATATTTCAATGAAACAACAGATAAGCAGTTACGCAAGTAATTTCTGTTCGATCACATTTTATTCGCATTTTCTAATCTTAGAAGCATATTGTTAGTTAAAACAAAGTGCAAAAATTCTATTTTCATGAACGTCAACACTATCTTCAAAAGTCAACACTGGTACCACAAAGGTTTTGAACCTTCCTTCATCAAATTTCAGAAATTCATTTCTTAGAAACTTGGTAACCCAATGATTTTCATTTTATACGCTCAAAAATATAATTTTGAGAAGAGAATCATATAACTTTGTAACGTTGCGGGGTAGAACAACCACTTCAAATATAAGAATTGTTCAGTTTTTATACTCTGTCACACTACCAAAAGAAAAATAAAGTTATATTAAAAAAGTGAAAAAACTTGATAACTTTCAGATTGATTTTCCATAGAAAAAAATACTCCTTTCATACTCCAATATGCTCTGCATTCACACGGAGTTTCATTAAAATCAGAATTTTCGGGTTGGGAACATTTTCTTGCAAGCGGTGCACATATTCGTCGCGCAATGGACGAGCGAAACGTTCAAACCTAAATCGTATTTATACGGATTACAGGATCGGCGAGTGCGTACGAGTAAACGGGCAATTAAAATCGTGATAAATAGGATCCCTCGTCGGCGTATTCCGCCTCTTCCCAAATTAACGCAGGTGGGGGGAACGTTCGATTTAAATCCGACGGAGCCGTTGCTCATATCGATCTCGCGGATAGAAAATCGTCCGGATATCGTTGATAAAAATCGAGCCGGCAGCACTGTCTGCCTTGGAAACGCTCCGCCGACGTATTGCCCTCCACTTTGGTGGTTTCGAGGTAAACATCGAGCTCCGCGATTTAATGGCCATCATTTACATCGCCGGTCGAGAGCTGAGTAATTAAACCCATCCAAACTCGTTTTATACCGGCGGCTCTATTCGATGGACCACGATGGTTTCAGGCAAAGAGTGTTTGGGTTTATGGGCGGATCGTGAAGGGATTAGTAAACCGAATCCTTTTAAGGGCCTGGCCATTATCTAGGAAGGGACTGCCTCTTCGTTCCTGATCGATCACACAACGGCGACTAGCTTCTTGCCCCGTAAAGTGGCGAATATTTAGAAGGGGTTCGCGTCGTTCTTGCGCGGTCGTCAGTTGATCTTTTGTGATACTTGAGGGGTGGAATGATTGCACTGGAGGAGTGGTCTAGGCCCTTTGGTTCACTTAAAGGTTTACTTTCCGTGTCCGGTAACGGGATGGCAGATAATATGTAACATAAGTGATAGATGATTCTTCGTCTTTTTAACCGACTTCAAAAGGAGGAGGTTACTCAATTCGTCACGTATATTTCATTATGTATGTATGTTCACGCATAACTTCCACGTAGGTGCACCGATTTCGATGATTTTATTTTTGTTTAAAAGCATATGAGGAGCTGGTGGTACCATGGAATTTTTTTTTATTATTATCTGGATATTCTGGAATTATCTAAAATTGCAGTTTTAATGTATGTTCGCGCGTAACTTTGTAACGTGTGGACCGATTGGAATGATTCTTTCAATGTTATATGGATACCCCAATTGGTATCATAATAAATGTTTTTTAACCGACTTCAAACGAAGGTAACTAAAAATTAAAAAATAATGGATTTTTTAAAAAAAGTAAAAAACGACTTCAAAGGTGTGCTAAAAGAATAAAATAATTTTTTTCTTAAGTCGGTGTTAAAATAGAAACAAAATTAAATAAATTTCTAAACCTTTATCAATTATAGTCCATTAGCACACTAATGTCGGGGAATTAGAGCGTGCAAATATTTAGTGGGACGTCACGCGTTCAGCCGATTTAATTTTGTTTCTATTTTGGCACCGACTTAAAAAAAACGATTTTATTCTTTTTAGCACACCTTTGTTTCTTATGTAGAATGTTTAATAATATTGTCAAAGCAGAATGTTTTCTACCGCTTTTCAAACATATTTCGATGACACATATGTTATTGGACATCTGTACTTTTGTTTCAATGCCAATCATTACGAGGCAATACAAATTCAACAATTACATTAGAAGGTAGGGAGAGGTGCTTTAAAATGGACAATTTTATTTAGCATCCATTTTTAATAATATCATGATAGGTATTTAAAACACAAGTCCATTAATAGGAAATACGTTTATTGGCCTCCAATAAAAATATATTGCAAAAATGCAAACTCATTAATAATAACAGAAAATAACAAAATCTTGGATTTTTAAATATGTCGAAAATATCCCGTTTCCGACTACATAGGTAGTCTTAAATGGGACATTAGACGTCATAAAAGGGACACGTTAATAAACATTAACAAAATAAGAACAAACATGAGATCAATTGTTAAAATATCATTAACGGCACATAAAACAAAAAAAATTGAATACACCCTTTATTATACCCAAATTTTACATTGGAACCAATCTTCTTACTGGTAGCACAGTTTTCTTTACAAACGCAGCACTCATTATTTTTAGAATTATTTGTTAATAACCTCGCTCGTTTTCGTAAGCACATGTTCAAGTCAGAAGAGTCATCACAATAATCTGAATCAGGAATTGAAATCTCACTGCTACTGGAAAGGAAACGGACGTCCCATTTAAGTTTTGTTATGTTGTTCCATTTAAGACTATTAATGATATAAGACTTTCACACATATTGTTAGTATATAACTTTACCCCACAAAGCCACGCCAGTGGCTCCAGAAAACTAAAGAAACTTTTCATTTTATATCAGAAAAACATCAACCGCTGATGATTTGTTGCGAGGGAAGCCGCGATGAAGTTTACGTCAAATGTACGTCTAAGTAGGCACTAATAGTGTTGCCTCAAACAGGAAAATAACTTGTACGTGTAATGTGTTTAAAATTTTGACAATATGATTTCTTCCATTTAAAACCTGTCCCCTTTATAGCACCTCTCCTCTACCTTGAAATAATTAGAAACTTCGAAATTTAAACTGATTGATTATGAGTGATTTCGTAAGTAACCAATACAAGCATTTATATATTCACATTGACACCAAAACTCCTCCAATTTCAATATCAATACCATCACTTTTATGCAACAGAAATCAAGCTGATCAACAATATGAAAGGAACATAGAGGTCACCAACGTGACAAAGCACTGGAAGGTTACATAATAAAAATAACCAATTACAAGAACTAAAAACTTTAACTCCTGTTTTATTCCGTTTCATCCTCATCGCGCGCGCCACAACACCACCGCGCGTACAGAATAAAAAATCGACGAGGAATCGCGGATGGAGCCGCGAGGGCAGCAAAATGGCAAGCGATGAACGACCAAAGTCTACGGGTGTTAATGGACAAATACGTAACGTCTCCTTCTCGGGGCTCTTAGAGGAAGGGCAGAGGCAAAGAAGAAAGTTAAAGTTTCTGGCCTTGCCGCCCCCGAGGGCTTCTGGTTAGCGAGGGGATGGAGCCGATTCGAGCGCGGGCTTGCAGAAGATAGGACTGTTGCCTATCTCTCTGGCCATGAATAAAAACACAATGGATCTGCTGCTCGGGCAAGTGTTTCCGAATGAAACTGCGCAACTAATTAAAAGTTCACACCATTACCGCGGCTAATGATACTAAGATTGTATTATTAATCCCGGGCCCCCGTTTCCCGTTCTCTTTCCGCTGCAGAGGCTTAGACGCCGCCCACCCCTGTCTTGTAAACGACAGCAGCTTAGAAATTCATTTTCCCGCTGTTTACAGCGCCGAGGCAATAATCCAGGAGCCAGTGTCATCAGATAACCCCGTGTAATTAGAATTCTTGCCGTTTCGTTGTCCGTCGCCCTTTAACGTGTTCATTTTATGCTCGAGCTGCGCAGGACGGTTCCGGCGTGCATTTCAATGAGACATTGGCACTTATTTGAAGTAGAAAGAAATCGCAGGATTAAATGGGAGTCACGACTTTCACTTCTGGTATTTTCTAATTTCTGTTGTGAGTTGTTTTTGTAGGGGGTTGGGGTAACAAGATGAAGCTTCCGGTAGTATAAAACTCGGACCCAGTTTATCGTTCGAGTTTTCCAAAGTTGCGGGTTTATTCTTCGAATCAATAAAGGAAAGGTTATGGAGCTCGTAATGGGGAAAGTTTATTACTGAAATTAAGAATTGCTAGTCTTCAAGCGACCAGGTTACTGCGCTTCTTGTTTCTCCTCTGGGTGTACCGAACTTAGCTCGTTTAAATTACTTTTGATTCTGTCAAACTACGAAACAAGTTCTTAAATTGATCCTCAATCGCAACAGTAATTTAACAAGAGGATATTACGGACATGCCAATTATTTCATAGCGTTTAAACTGTGGGACGAGAAAAAAGTTAGCGGAAAGGCAGCGACGTGAAATCTTCTCGTGGGATGGTGAATAATTATGAAAGTCAGTTACCTGGCGGGGAACACAATGTCGTAAAAATAGAAGATATCTTTTATTGTGGAGAAAGGATAGCATTTAGCTGGGGATGAAGGAAAATAAAAGGCGAAAATAGGGACGGAAAGGGGGTATGAGTCGGTAGCTCGTCCCTTACATTCGTTAAAACAGTAAATTATTTTCCCAATTTGCGAGGATGCCTATGAGGGTGAGCAGGGGCGAAGGGAACGGGACCAGGGGGTGGGGGGCCTGAAGGGAAAAACTTGAGAAGGGAGGGAAAGCTGGCGAACGGAGGTGTGTTCCCTCGGTATTTCGTGGTAAGAGGGCCGATTATAACAAGTGCATTAAAACTCGCAAGTCCGGATCCGTCGTCGTTCTCGTCGTCAACTTTTAATAGAATTCTTCTCCCCGCTACTCTCGGACAATTGAACTGCAATGGCAGCTTAGGCAAAAGGGCCGAGGCAGGGAAAAGGAGGGATGGATCGTTTTAAAGAGCAAGTTTAAGAAAAAAAAAGAAAAATATGAATGGCAAGTGAGGTGGAATGAGATGAAAAAAGGGACATAAGTGTGTGTGAGGATATTGGGGGAAACGTGAGGGTGTTGAGTGATTTAAATAGAAACATGAATAATTATTTGGTAATGTGTAGGTTACAATAATGAACACTGCATAATGTCTTTCTGTCACTCCCCTTTTATATGCGTCTTGTGATGGTGTCTCGCATGTAAGCAACTTTTGCAATGCTCACTTCAGGATTCCTTCATTTCACTTAAATTTTTGAGTTGATGTTGGATTGAGGATAATATCCGTCGAATTTTCTGTAATAATTTATGACAGTTTCAGGAGCAGCATAATTTGATTTTTGTCATTCCGCGTCAAATTGATCACGTTTTGCACTTTCATTTGAGGAACCTTGATGAAATTAGAATATGATGTAGTCTACGTGGCATTAAGAAGAGTTTAAGTCATCATCTTCCTAAATAGTTACGAATTTCTGTAACAAATATGGAACGTCAAATCAATCATTTTCTGTATGTGGTATCAAAGATTTTTCTGAAATTGAAGTACTATGTAGTTCACGTGAAATTAGGTGGGGTTTAAGGGGGTAGGTTACCCTCAAAATTTTCGAAAATTGTTTTCTAGGCTTTTTACATATTCCGCTAGCTACATCTTTTCTACGTATTTTAAGCGCAACCGGGCCTCAAAATTCCAAAAATGGAAGGAATTGCAGCCAAAAATATACGAGCCTGCACATGAGATCGGATGACGACAAAACTGCATGTTCAACTTTAAACGCGATTTCCCAGAAACTACGTTTTCCAAAACGGTGAACATAAAATCTCGAAACCGGATCCAACGATTTGAATGAAAATTTACAGAGAGGTGCAGGAAACTATTCCCCACAATGCGTCGAGAGCACATCTTTCATACAAATTTAAAAAAAAGATAAAAATATTTTTCCTACATAAAAAGTGTAAAATCATATACATCAACGAAAAATATTAATTTGTTTATCAAAATTTTAGTTCCGACACAAGATGGAGACTGTTTCACAGATTATAAAAATGCCTTTACTTTGTATTTTAGGTAATTCACTTGTCCGGAATCGTGTTCACCATCAGACGGTGCATCGCGTACACGTTCTCACATTTATATTTATAACTTTTTTCCCTGTAAATATATTTAAAATTTACTTCTTTTGCATTAAAGTCAACGAAATGGCAATTAAAAATTAAAACAGAAATTATCTCTATATTCCTTTATTACTTCAGAATATGCGTTTGAAAAAGAGCTTGATTTTGGACTGTTGAGGGTAACCTACCCTCTTAAGGCAGCACTTCACTGATCTCAAATTTGTTTAAAAAGTACGTGCAGAATTTCAGGGACCTACTGCGAAGAATCACATGCACAATCGCGGCAAAAATATCATTCAACAGCAAATAAACAATACTAAATAAAAATTACACAAATAAATCTATACCCACACTATTAAAAGTAATTAACATTCATTTATTAAGCACACAGACCACCTAATTATAAATCTAACCCAGTCTTAGCACACTACAAATAACTAATAACGTTTCCGTAACTGTATCATCGTTCTCTTCCACTTTAGTGTTCCTTTCGTGTTCAGTACACCAGTTACGCAGAGTACAACGCGCTCATTGTATGAAGCATTGTAGAAACAGCGACGTTCGTCGAGCAGAAAAAACGCTCTGCAGCCTATCGGTAGTAACACAAATTGGTCGGAAAAGAGGGATACAGATCCTCGAGAAGTAACGGAATTGAAAAGGTTCCGGTCGACGTTTCTTTCATCGCGGTCTTGAATTACGGGAAACTGTCTACGATGCCTGGTCCACGGCCGAGGAGGAGGATGGAGTAAAAATCGAATAACGATGCGAGAATCTTGACTCTTGTAACAGCCATTCCGACGAAATTGCTCGGACTCGAGGAGAGTTCCGATGAAAAGAAAGCTCCTTTCGTTAGTTCGCAAATAAGATTCCGCCGTTCAATGGGCGATCTCGTTTGCCTTTAACGTATGCTGAATCGAACGAACAAACTTTTCAATGGCCAATAAAGGTGAGTTTAATTTGTAATTCGTGCCGCGATATGAACGTATTTCGTTCTCGATATTCAGATCAATTGATCCCGATCCCATTACCCCCGAGTACCAAACTTTGCATTGCGTTTTCCACACTTTGGTCGATGAAAGACGAATCGTTGGGACTAATTGTTAGCTGCTACACATACAGAAAATTCTACGCTCGGTTCTAGATTTTTTCACAGACATTTTACATCCCATTCGAAGCACTCAACCAGGATTCCATTCTACTTATAAGTTTTGTTTTACTGGTACAGTATTCGGATACCTCCCACCTATTTTCCCAGCCCAATCTCGGTTCACAAATTTTGTTGATAATTAGTCGGGTGCCTTCAAACGGCGCGACAGTTGGATCTCTAACGAGACACCCGGTTCCTTGTCGGCTGATCTGGACGAATTAAGGAAGCAAGCGATTCGAAGAAACCAATAACGACGGGGGAGGACGACTGACTGAGAGGAAGAGGATAGTTGCCCCCGGTAGCCGCCTCTAAGAAGAATCGAACCGCCTCATTACGTTAATTTCCCCGGAGATGCCTGCATTTTTCTGATTCCATCCATTCTCCGTCGCGCGGCGTTGCTCCAGTTTCTCTGCCCTCTCTCCAGTCTGCGCCCCTCCTCTCCGCCCCGTGATCCATCCGCGGCCAGAGGAGGGCAGCGGAGAGAGAGAGAGAGAGAGAGATTTTATATCGAGACGTAGAGCTGAGAATGAAACCATTTATTGCAACGCGAAGACCCGTGAGAGGTAAGGGTCCAGGATGCCTTTACCCGAGGGAATGATGGGACGAGCTGCCGCAGGCTTCTGCACGGGGTGTGCTCCGGAAAAAATCAAGAAAGAGACGCAGACAGTGGAAATGAGGGACGCGGAGGCCGTTAACGTCCCGACAACGAGTTACATCGCTGAGGAGAACACGAACTAAGTACCGATCGAAGTCGGTGTCTGCTAGACGCGCACGCGGAGGATATAAACTGAGGACGCGTTTTATCGTCGGTCCTCCTCCTTTCCTCTCCCCCGATTTTTCTCTCATTAAAGGAACGAACATGCTCGTCCTGGGATACGTATGGGTTTATTGTAAAGGAGATGGTGAATCAGGCACGAGATGAGATTCTTTGGATAACGATGCTGGGGAAGGATTATGGTTGTTGGCTGTGGCAAATTAGTGTTTAGGTGCGTTAAGGGGGTACTCTAGTGTAACTGCCCGTTTTTCAACGCCAACTTCGGGAATTTATTTAAGAAAAACTTAAAGTTTGGAAGATTTGTGGCAACAACTAAACGGTAAATGGTGGGGGCTGTTGTGGTGGGGGAAAAAACTTTGGGACCCCTACTACGGATTCCGCACCATGAGACCCCTAATTTACCTGAAGAACCCGAGTGATATCGTGAAAAATGTAGTATATGGGCCGCGCAGGCATAGTGTGGTGTCCACGTCAATATTTTCGCAAAACCGGAGTTACCAGTTGCTACAGAACATTATTGTTTGTGCAGTGATTTGTTGTTCAGATAGTATTTCTACGCTGGGTGAAGTAGAACACATAGTTTTCAGTCGATAGAAAGTGTTTAAAATGCGATCGGTCAATGTGTAGGGAGTATGTGGCGGAAATATGTTGCGACTGCGTTTAGTGTAAATGAATGATTTCATAGTGATTTATACTGTTTCATGGCCGATTCAATATGTTGGACGATATAATAAACAAAAAACACCCACTCCGCAGACGTTTATATTTTTTATTTTGTTTTTTTTGTTGTGAATTTTGAAAATCTAAGTTCAAATTCGTTGTCAGCATTCAGCAAAACCTCTGGAAATAATTGTTTAAATTATCGGACTGGCATAAACGTCTGTACCTCGAAGTGTGGGGGCTGACACGTTAACGAATTTTCACTTCTTTGACCTTCCATATCTCAGAAACTAATTGTCATCTAGCTAAACTTGAAAATTTGGTGTGATTGATGTCTCATCATAAGGCATAAAATTCAGTTAAAAAATCGTTGGACCAAAAAGAGGCGAAAAAAGGCCTCATTTTTGCATGCATTTGCATTTTGCACCTTCTAAAGAGTGCTTTAGGCCCTTTATCCTACTAAGTCAAAGGTCTCATAGGCTATTATTTAAGATTACGTGTTCAAATTTTAAATGAGCGGTTTAAAAAATGGAAGAAATACTCTTAAGTACGTGCAATTGAATTTTGATGCCATATTTTTTGGAAACCGAAGGAATTGATTCTTACTAAATCTGCATTACTTATGATATTTTCAAATTTTGTTATTTGTACTACTTGAATTCTAACGAAACTTAAGTATTGAATTAATCAATAATGAGTAAACACTAAACCTGTCCCCAGCACTAATAATATTAATAATAATAAAATATTATATGGAGATTAAAATAAGATAAATACACTACCGTGCAAGAAGCGAAGTACGTGTACTAATTGTTAGGAGATTAATGGTCCAGAAACCACACAAAATTGTATATTCCAGGTTAATTGTATATTTCAGTAGTATTAGTCAATGCCAGTTGACACCACGAAACAAATAACAGTCCTGTTGGAAGATCAGAAGATATTTTGCTTGCAGAAAAGTAACAGATACTGTTTGGATATAAGTTTTGAAGTAAGATTAGAGATGGGAAGTAGGGCATGTTATTGGTACCCGTTCGCGTATTCTCTGGATCTCTGTGGAACTTCAAATTAAAAGTTACGATTCAATAACGTAGGTTTCTGAGATTTCCGTTATGCAGTGCACTTCGTACGACACAAAGTTAGAAATAAGTACGAATGTAGTACGTATTTGTTCAGTGACTGTGAGGGAATAGAATCACTAACTTTCCAATGTATCGAAGATTCCCTCTACAAAACCTTTTTAAGCATTCAAATGTTTGCAAATATAAGCATACAGATTCCATCCTTAAAACTACTTTTACTTTTACGTTCATGCTGCACACGGAAATTAGCAACTTCTGCATGATTGAATCATTCATTTACGGGCTGAAAAAATTGTAGCATTACAGATTTCATCGACCATCTATACATAGTCTGTTCCAAAGAAAGTATGGAACAAATATCTGTGCACAACTTATTTAAAACCCCTAATCGATTAACCAGACCCAGTTCAGGAAATCTCGAAATAACTATGTGATCATACCAAGCGACAAAGAAATAGAGGAGCACGCATAATGCCTGCATATGAATACATAAATCTGTATACATATTAGATTCTTGTCTATATATATTATATGTATATTACTTGTTTTATTACCTTGTAAAGCAAGAAAAATATATATTATCACGATGAAGTATATATTTCATCTTCCTCCATTTGACTTAATTCCATTTTAAACGCGTGAACAACACAAATACTTATGGTACCACCTAATATCCATATAAGCTCAAATGTCTGACCATTATGTGCCTTAACCACTTAAATGATCAATTATAAGCATATTCTAAACTACAATCCTTACAGTTTACACATAGTACACATAATTCTATGTACTATACATTATACTTATCATATTTAACCCAGACTAATCACCAGTTAATATCAATATTTTCTACAATAAGGCTAACTGCAACTTCTTTGCACCCCCGTTCATCCTATCACCCAATTCACGGTGTCAGGATTGCGTCGAAAATTCGCGAGCCATGGCCTATCCCTTGAATCGCCTCTGGTCCTTTCGAGAAGCAGCAGAGAAATATCCTAGAGCCTCTCACTTCGGCGGTTAATTAATGCAGCTACATTAAGAAGGAAAGGCTCGACCGAAATCCTCCCCCGTTTCCTCTCGTTCGAACTTCCTCCTCTCCATCCCCCAGTGCCCACCCCCGCACGGACCTATGCAAGGAATCCCCAGGCTGTGTTATTGTACTCGAACTGTCTGGATGTGGGGTTAATTGGAAGCCCCCGCGTGTAGTTCCACGCCAACCCCCTCGATCCGTTTTGGGCCGTCGCACCGCGAAGCCTGTTGGATGCCTTCGTCGTTTCCGTTGCCCCTGGCCCCTTCCCGATCCCCCTGCCCCTTCGTTTTGTAACGTACAGCAGCGATCCAACTTTGTCTCCTTAGCGGCGTCGGTGTTGTACGCGTCGTGGGCCGAATAGCACCTTAATACCGCGCGAAATGCGCGACGGGATATATGTTCCGGCGTGCCGGAAACAATAATCGCGCCGGTAAGTGCGCGTGCAAGCGAAATCGAGCGAGCTTAACGGCCTCGCCGGTGGCTGGATGCTTTGGAAGTTTTGTAAACGACGGAAGAAACCGGCGGCGGAGTCGTCGTCTACGTACCACTTCTGCGCTTCCAACCTCCAGTTCTCCAGCGTCTCAGATTTTGCGCCTTGTTAATTGTCTACTGGCGGACGACTTTCCGTACTGTTGTGTATGATTCAGCGAAGGTTTTGTAAAGTTTGTAGGTTCACAAGACGTGGTCCCTCATGTATAAATGGGTATCATATGTAGGATAAAGTCTGTTTTGTTAACGCAGATTTAATGCAGGACTTTGTGTAGCGTTTTTGGGAGAGAGTGTTAGAGGATGGTTTTTAGTGTTGGGGGAAATGGATTGTTACGTTGAAAGTAGAAAGGTTTTTGTAGACATCTTGTGGGACAATTGGAGGATGGCCCTAGCTATTTTACCAAATTTTTACCTTTATTAGGCTGAGGAATCATTTTGCCCTTTTTTTAATACAGCTAGAGATCTGTTAAGGGGACTAAGTAGGCAAATAGATGGAAGATCAAATATTTTTCTGCAGATTAATTACAAGGAGATGAATAAAAATTGTGACCAGTACTTTTGGGCAATGTTTATTAATACTATAAACTGTAAAAAGAAATGTATACGACGGCGCTATAGTCGTCTGATGTGTTGACGTTTTTCTGTGGTTTTGCACTGATTGCAAAAAAATGGAGGTTCGGATCGAATTGAAATTTTTACACTGTGTTCATAATATATTCCTTACTATCCTGAGCTTCAACAGTAAGCTGTAGAAACTCTAGAGTCTGAGATAAAAAAGAAACAGTCATATGTGTATCTCGAAAATCGACATTTATCGTAAAAATCGCCTAACCCCAGTCGTAATTTTAATGATTTTGGTTAAATCCTTTAAAAGACACTTTTTCTAAAACACTGTCTAATCAATCTCGCGTGGCGCCATTTGTAAAAGAGATATGTACATAAAAAAAATATTTTTTTACTCTACGTGATAGTAATAAGCATTATGTAAAAGGAAAAGTCTGTGCTCGCTTTCATCCCCTTGTAATTATTTCGCCAAAAATACTTGATTTTCGAGCGATTCGACTGCTTAGTCCCCTTAAAGTATTACATATTATATATCAGTATATGTATATAAAAGTACTACAGAAAGGCTATGATTACCCAGCCCAATTGAGATAAAAAACGTTTCTTCGACAAAAAAGCGGCGTTTTGAAAAAAGCTAGCCTATACAAAAACGCTGATTTTACATTTGTCCTGTGACAGATACATTAAACAGTAGTAATCTCCATGCACTGGTTTGTTTTGCTAATGTTTTACAAAATGAAAGATCATTCTACACTATCAAATCATCCTCTTAATCTATCTTATAATAAAGGCTCCGTTGTACAAATTCCATCTAGTTACCCGAACACATGTAATAAAGGTACCACTGTTACTCTACCCCTTCATAAAAAGTGCAACTCACACATAAACCTCCATCGTACAATCACAGACCCACCTGTTCTGACCCAAGCAAGCACCCACGTCAAGGTACCAATCGAATCCCAGCACGTTCGCTCATCTACTTTGACCTTCGCAGCTTATCCCCGAAGATTCCCATCCCCCTCCCCTCCATTCTTTCCGTCCGGTATAATTCTCCATTTAACACCCGGTTCTCGTACTAACGATATATTGGCAATTGCGCGAGATTCGCCTTTCCCTTTGCCCGCGCTACCAGCCCTAAGCCACTGGCTTCCTCCATCCTGGTTCCTCCTGCAACCTCTCATCCTCTTATTCTTCCGCCTTCTACTCCTTGGTTATTGCCACGGTAGGCCGGATGCATAGCAATAGCAAGAGGCGCGCACGCGTCCTAGGGAGCTGTACGCATTGCGGTTGTAATATCGCGGGTCGAGCGTTTTGCCGGTGCAAAGATATTATACCTAAGCCCCACGGTGTGGTTTCTGCCTCTCTGTTTCTCTTTCGGTCAGCCGCATCCTGGTCTCTTCCGTTATGCCGTTGCCTTGGCGTAACGACGCCGCCATTTGCCACCTTCCCGGATGGCGAAGGAGACGGGGTGGTAGCAGGGGGATGGGAACTGAGCAACGCGGCAGGCTTCGAGACAGCGATATCTTTAAGGGCTGAATGTCGCCTTCGTCGCTTCCGGACACGCGTCTCTCGTGGGCCCAGCGTCCGGCCGCTGCCCGCCGACGGCGCGCCTCTACCCCTCCGCGCTGGCTAGCCTCTCTGTCTGTATACGTGGCAGCCTTACAAATTCACGCGCGTAATCCCCGGTCGTCCATGTCCGCGCGTTCAAGTGCACGCACACGTGCGACTAAGTGCGACGGCTACGAGTCCAGCACGGAATTCGGGGACAACCCTTGGTAATTTACGGCGGAGACAATTGGTCAGGGGGGTGTAGCCGCGCCTAGTGCAACAGGGGGATAATGTAGTCCCCTGTGCACTGCATGGCGACCGTACGAATGCGGGGATGACGCGCTGCTCGACGGGCTTCGTCGTGGAGGCTTTCCTTGTTGTTGCATAGTTTTGGGGGTATGGGGCGTGGAATGGGAGGGGTGAGTTTTTAATAAGTGGAGGAGTCTAAGGCTAGGATTCCATGGGCTGGTGTTCATGAATAGTAATAGTTATTGGTAATGCTAATTAAAGTGGAAATTGAAAATGAAGTTAGAAAATGCGGGAATCACTAATGGGGATCGAGTGGAATGCTCGTTGGTTTACGACACATCTTTTGTAATGTGGAATTTACTTTCGTAGAGTTTATGAAGGATATTGATATTATTAAAGCGAAGTCATCGTCGTTACAAAACCGACTGAGGAGTTGAAATGGTAAACGATGGAAGCGTCAAGGAAATAAAAAAATAGTTTTTTAAGGGAAAAGAATGTAAATTCTGTGGTGAATAGGGTGGTAAACGCTGCAAGTGCTTGAATAATTTATTTTAGTTTCTGGGGCTGACGCAAGGTTGTGCTAAAATCCACAAAACTATGTTTTTGGTTTATACTGAAAATTGTCACTTCTGGCACTTACATCTTCTCAAATTCCTGGAAGTTAAGGAATATAAACTCTAGATAATCTAAGGATTGTATCATAAAATTCGTGTTCCTTAAATACTCGAACACTTTCTAATGTCTTCAAAAATGTTCCCAAAAGTACAAATTTCTTCTGCATGGAAACCAATGTATGATTTCATTAAAATTCAATATTTCTCTAAACATAACAGAACAAAATAAGCGAAAGGCTCTCTGTTTTTTCTATTTGAAGGTATAATTACTTAATACTTTACCAATTTACATTCTCTATCCTTAATACTTTATCAGTGCACAATATAATTATCATTTGCGGTTGTCAGCTGTTTTGGTGTAGAAAAAGGAAAGGGCACAGTGAAACAGTTCGTACGTGTTACCACTGTTGATTGCACTTGCTGGCCTTTTCGGCCAAGGATGAACGTGAAACTATGTTCGTGCATGCGGCAACCATTAAAAGGAACACTGTAGAGAGAAACACCATGCCCCATCTAATCTGTGACATGTATAAAAAGAATAAGCTATAAACACGAACAATAAAAAACTGTGTGAAGAATATGTTGCTCTTAACAGCAGTATTTAAACAAATTATTATGAAGACGTCATGAACGATAAACCATTATTTGTAACAATATCTACGTATATTATTCACCCAATTACTCATTTAAATAATTACAGTATGAAGGGGCCTCTCGCTTTATGTAAAAAATAAAACTTTATTCTTCCATTAAAAGGGTAAAGAAGACTGTAAGTGAAGCACCTTAAATTTATGCAAAATTTTTGCAAAAACTTTCGTTGGAAACAATTTTTTAAATAATGGACCTGTGCAAAGTTACAGGAGAGTATAGATCCAGTCATAATGTATTGCAGCGGGAACCGTCTGACCATATACAAGCTTCTTCCACTTACTCTCTTATACGTTTCTTTTCCTCGCATTCTAGTCAAAGAAATTATACTCATCTTTTTGTTTCCTGCTTTATGTACCACTTAAGGTGTTGGTAATTTTGAAGATCGCGTAAATATTCCGTGGTCTTAATATGCCAACTGATTAATAATTGCATTTGAAACGCCCGCATTATAATATTTATAGTGATAAGAAGTGTCTGAAATTTTCTCTCGCATATGAAACAAAAGAAGTAATTATACAATTACTTTCTCGAAGAATGAATTTTATCGATTTATTTAGTTTCAAGGAGATGGTAACTATAACTAATCATTTTACTTTCTTGTAAATTATAAGAAACTGGTAACAAAAGCGTAGGTATTTCTGCATTCAAAGAAGATGAAAGTGAACTTGAAATGCATCTTAAAACCTAGTTACAAAAATTCTTCTTGAAAATTAAACAATTCTATAAAATATATTGTTTGAATGAATAATTTTACACGATATTATCTTCAGTGATCACTGTATACTATCAAAATTTCTGTATTTCCTGTATTTTCAATCTTATTTCCATCTACAATCTTCAGAATTCTTATACCACGCACTATTATCGTAACTATACCTAATACAAATCCCGTAAGGCGTTGAAAAACCTTCATGGGTTTCCGAAATTCGCTAAATCTGCAGTATAACCGAGCGTTATACGTATAATAACGTCCTCCTTATGCGTCTAGCAACTTATAAGTACCATTACGATAGCGAAGAACCTCAAAAGTGCGTTCACTGCAGAATTTCGTGATTCTCCGAGGATTGTCCCGGTAGCCGTAGTTGAAATAAATTCCAAGTCCGCGCTCGGCAACTTGCAAATTTATGGTAATGCTGGATCACGAATCCCCCAAATGAATTTTATTTAAAGTTTCTTACGTCCAGCGGCGGTGTGGTTTGCCTGGAAAAACTTTGGAATTCATAAATACAATTTGAATGATTTTCGTAATCCGGTAGGAGGTTTTCATCACGACCAAGGAAACAAGGTATAATGACGATCAGACGTTGGGAAAATTGCTCGATATTAAATGAAAAGCTTGAAACCGTCTCGCTTGTCGCGTCTGCTTTTAAGTTTCCGTATAAACGGAGTCTCTTAATGGTCGAGGGATTTTAATCGATGGAGTCTGTTAATTTTTAAGGGGTCGTTACACAACTACCTACGTTCTCATAAAAATAGTAATAAACAAATGCTACAACATTGTAAGATATCGGAATATTTTAATATATATTCTATTTATTTTAAAGTTTCATTGTTCACGCTCTAAGTGATATAATTTAAAATTCAACAGTTTGTGTGGTATTTTATTTATAGTACATCTTTTAATAGTACCAAGACTAGAAAGTCCTATGCAATTCAGTTAGAAAACTTTCTTCGCCATATTAAAATTGAAGCAAAACGGAAAAGTGACTGAAAGTGCAAACATTGGTTCTATCTTTTCAAATTTATGCAACCGAGGAGGAGCATGATAATCAAGATATCTTGTGCATATAACCCCGAAGTTTCGTGGATCCTTGATTTTTCGATGTTGGAAAGCCTCCCTTGTTAGCAGGATGGGTAAACCGGAGACGTATTTCATTACAAATTTGCATGGATTTAAAGCGTGGCGCGGCGAGAAAGTTGTGCCCAAAGACCAAGAACGTGTAACGATCTGGCCGTTTTCAATGCCTTCTTCCACCATCCCATTTCCAGGACAAAGAAAGTTCCACGGTAAGCGGCAGCAAGTGTGATAGAGTATAGAGTGGTACGGCGGGCGTAGACGAGTGAAAGGGATGAGGGGAACAATGTGGGTTGATGGATACCAAGCTCTTTGCACAGTCATCAGGGACTGAGCCAAACGGAATACCATTTTCCTACCTAACGTAAAACATTGTGAACGTGTATTCCGTCGCGGTGAAAGACGATGAACCTTAATCCTACCATTGACGCGTCGCGTTTCATGAATAGTTTGGGACGTAAGCTGCGAGGTAAAATTATTTTCCTTCTATCCTCTGAATGTTTCCAAATCTTGGACAATCGATCAGCTCGTGGACCGTTTTGTAATTTTGCGAGAAAGGTGTTCTAATGTAGGACGAGACACAAGAACGGGAGGTAGTGGAGATTTCTAGAAACAATGATGGTATTGGAAGATGTCACTGGAGAATGTCTTTACCGAGGTATATTTTGAGAAAATGTAATTTTGATTGCTTGAAGGATTGAAGGTAAGCTCGAGATCACTAAATGTTTTATTAAATTGGAACATATCTCCTTCGATCTTAATATAACTGTAACCTATACTAGCACGAGTTCAATTACCATAATTATTCCAAATCAATCAGATTCTGTTCTTCTTCCTGAGTAGAATAAGCTTTCGCTGTTGCGATTTATACCTACGGTACCTCATATATGTAAATAAAGATCGGAGTCTCCATCATTGAAATGACACGTTCACATATTCAATTATTTATCCCTCGAATTAACCAAGTACCTAAGCTTGAATAATCAGAGGTCCAGGTGAATTTTTAATAATACCCCAACAATGCCACCACGATGTAGCCCCCAAAGGAGAAGTTGCCTGTAGCTTTTTCGTCATCGTTGAATTAGAGAATCGTGTACTCGAAACAGGGTCAGAACCGAAGGCGCGTCTTCGTCGAGCTCGCAGTTTCATGGGAACTAAACCGATCTCCAGGTCGGCCCTATCTCGCCCGCGGCAAAGGGTCGTATGTTTCAGTGCGTTCCGCGAGTTTTAAGTTTCGAGTGATGCTCTCGCGGATTTTTGAAGAGGTCGCGCACACTTTTGCGCCTTCCACTTCTCTCCCACGGCGGTGAAACAACTCCGCAGGATGAATAACGCACACACAGCCGTGCCCCGTCGGGCATTCATGCCAGCCGTTCGTGTTCCGTCGACGACCACCTCGAATGCTTTTTGGGTCGAGTGGTTCCTACGTACCCGGCGTATTTTCAGCCGGGCCAGGCTTGCCGTGACGAAAAGTCTTTGACCGAACTAACGGAGAAAAGGCCGGCGTCGTTGAGAATCTTTTTCATGCATTTCCCTCGCGCGCAGTTTCACCCGAAAGGGAGCAGCTCTTGGCGTCAGTTTTCTAACGATTCGGGAGCCCCTATCTTGTCGCGGTACCATGATCGCTCGCGAATCGGTATCATTAAAATCGCGCCGTTGTGAAGGCCGGAATCATGGAATCGTGGTGGAGCGCGCAGCTAAAATTGGCAATCTCCAGCCACAATTTATTTTTGCTTCCCTGCAGGTCGAAGATGCGCGCAGGTCGGGGAGTTGAAAGGTGAAATGGATGTTGGTATAATTATATTTGTGTCTGAGGGAATGTTAGTTCTATACAGAGTTAGGCATTAAATAAATAAAAATTTATTTAAATAACAGATCGAATAAAAGTTACTTTATAAGTTTAGATTATTCGACGAATAAAGTTAATTTTTTTATTTGACGAGGATTTATTCAACGAATAAAGTTAAACCGGGTGAACTTTATTCGACACACGAGGAATAATTTTTTTTAACTTTTATTCGTTATTCGAAATTTTCATTTAAATAAAATTTTTACCCATATCTGAAGTTCTATATAGTACATACAAAATAGGGGGATTAGAATTTATTCCTTTACTAGTTTGCTCGATATTTTTTAATAATTTTCTGTTACTTTAATGCTGATAGTGATGAAACTTTATTAAAATATTTCAACATTTGCGAGCTAAATTTGTAGTAGATAACACCGAGTATATTGTTTTCTCCTGTACGGAAAGGAAAATGTACGTTTAAATTCTTCATAATCACCTGAAGCAAAACATCTTATTACTGTTTGCCCTTTTATAGCAGAAATTCATCCCACCACTTTTAATTTTTAAATAGCTGTACGTATTTCGGGCTTCCAGACAGCTCTCATTTAAATTTAGAAGAATACAAAGATACAAGTGAGATTGCAAAAGTAAACAAGCTTTCTTTTATTTTTATTTAGTCATTGTATCCTCTGCAAAGTGTCAGTATCTATTCATTTTCTGTCATTTACTCTCTTCATTGTATAAGCGCCTTCCAAGGATCGCTAGTTTAGCCATAGATCCACAGCGACCTGGCAGAAATTCACGCGGTGCAGTAGGGACTTTCTTTGGAGTATTCTCGAGGGTGGTTAAGCAGGGGACAGAACAAGGGGGTAGGAAGGTGGTTGCGAGTCTCTTATTGGGGTCCAAGAAATATATGGACGGAAATAAGCCCCTGGCATCGTCAAGATGAAAGGACGATAAAGGCAGGTCGAGTGACCGGAGGCATGCAAATTGATAGTAATAGCTATCCTCCACTGTCTCTACCTTCAGCCTCCCCCGTTTTCCATGTTTCTTAGAGGATTCACCGCCCCTCGTGCCACATCCTCGGAATCCTCGCGTGCGCCATGTGACATCGATCATTTTGATTTAGCACCCATTCGGTTATTATCCGTAGGAAACACAACGACACAATAGGAAATCTTCCACCTTGATCAGACCCAGTTGTATCTGTTTATTCGATATTGATAGTAATACAAGCTACTGTTCCTTGTCGCTTAATGTTTTTTATATGGGAATGTCGGGTGTTGCCGTGGTTGGACGAACATTTTGGGATAACGAATGCTTCTGAGAACATTTGCATGTGTCCAAAAAGTTCTTGAAGGGAAAGTTCCAAGCTATGGAGTCACCGATTTTTATGAAATCTTTCTATTGTTGATCCCTATTGAGGAAACATTTTCTCACAACGTACACTGATTAGCACAATGGCTGAAGTGGCTGAAGTGACTCATAGGCAAAATTTGCACACGCCGATGCCCTATATTTTTTAAACAAATTCGGAACCAACAAAATGATGACTTAAAACCCCCATAATTTCGCGTGGACTACATTGAATTTCAATTTTATCAAAGATATTTAACAAACGATGAATCTCAAGTAGTGCTCCTTCTCGAGAATTCTTTCACAATTAGAGGTAGCAATCGCAGAGAGCCTCCAAGAATTTAGTACTAAGCAAAAAAAAAAAGATAAATTCCGGACTTTAACAAAGGAATTTTATATATTTCAGTCCACTGAAAGAAGGACACTCAATTTACCATAACTTTTGGAGGTGTTATATACGATCAAGCCAACATTCACTCAAAATGGAAGAAATTTTTTAATAGCTACAGATTTTATCAGAAAAATAGAAACGAAATACATTAAACAACTATTTTAAAACATAAAAGTAATGTTTCGCTTTGCTCAAATTTTGTATTATATAAAAATCAATTATATTTAATATCGGTTTATTCATTTATACAAGTTTTGTGCAAATTGAACAGGAATGAATAATTATTAAAAGTTTTCTTGTGTTTTTGATAAATATTATCAACATTATTCCAAAAATATAAATTTTGTAATATTTTTCTCAAGAAATATGATCTGATTTCTGATTTCTCGAGACAGAAAAAATATCGAGAAATCAGGAACAGTAATCTCAAGATGCAACAAAAGGATCGTTCAGAGTATTTAGACTGTCATAAACATTTAAGCTCAAATATGTCACGCTATTAAAATTAAAAGAACTCCAATTACCATTCATTAACACAAATTCTCGGTCACAATGCCCCTACATTCACATTCTAAATTTATTCATCGAAATAAAATAGTACATTGAAATCCTCGATCCCACAGGCACGATCCCTCCTCGTTAGATAATCTTCCCCGCGTACCATCGAGGCATCGTTTTGGTCTCTGTTTCGGTGGAATTAAACAATTACTCCCAGCTTGCATTAAATGGCCGCACTTTTATTCGGAACTGCGTTCGCTTTGTTGTTCTCGCGGCCCGTCCCTTTTTCACGGGGACAGCCGGTGTAAATAACAAGAACGGCAGTTAAATCTCATTGGTCGTCCACGTCGAAAAAGGGCGAAGCGTGCGGATACCAAGAGGGATGAAGGGGCACGAGAATGTACACTTACCGACAAAAGTTAAGAACAGTTTCTCGCAGTTTTCGGAACACAAACCATGAAATTAATATCACACTGATAACCGAACGTTGCGCACGTCATAACACTAATGCATTTCATACGCTGAAATGTGATGGAAATGGTCGTAGATAGAGATGAGCAATTTAAACAGAAACTAGGAAACTCTTCATATTTTAAGAGTCGAATATCGTAATGACGTGGAGGACTAATACTTGTGGAATATTAAGTAGTTTTAATATTACAATAATTCGAAACGTGCTAATTCATACTTTTATACATAACTTACGGAAAGTAAATAAGCTTAACATAACTTACAAAATAAATATTCCTCAAGTTTTATCTCAACGAATTCCGTCCCCATTTATTTTCCATGTTCACATCTGCAAGATTATTATAAATTTAGGAGTATTTCATCCACATACATCTGTGAACTACGATCTTCAGATTTCTCATATTATCCACAATGAACTATTACACATATGTATATCAAGGAATAAACACAGCCTAATACACCTACTATAGCCTCCAAATCAGCCATAAATTTATCACACATGACACATGTCATGTGATTTCTCTCAAAATTCGAAAAGTTTAAAAAGGAATAAGAACTCGATCGGGTGTAAAAGGCCCAAGGGCGGTAGCGCGAGAGAATTGATCGGTAACTGGTTTGTTTCTTAACTTTTGCCAGCAAGTGTATGTGTATCGAGTGGAGAGTGTCGAGCGATAGCATCCACGTGGGAGCAATGCGTCCGTAGCCAAGAAGGGGTTGGCAGAGGGCGGTTGCCTCTCTGATTTACACCGGGCCAGACTTCTTCTGAATATTTAACGGGGCAAGCCTGAACATCGCCAGTTCCGTCGTGCCGCTGATCCGGATTAAGGGAAAGTGATAAGTTACCCCGAGGTTCGTATGCGACTTCCACTCAGCAGCTGAATGCCTCCGCTGGCTGCTGTTTCGCTTTTCCACCCCTCTTTTATTCCTCTTCTCGCGCTTTTACTCCGCCACCCTCTGTCGCACCTTTTACTGCAACTTCGTGTCCCGGCCAACTTCCTCGAAACCCAAGACACTGAACGTACTTCGTTCCGTTTCAAACGCGCTGCCCCTCGCCCCCACCGCCGCCACCTGCTTCTTCGTCTTTTATCTTCCCCTCTCGCGGGGCGTACGAGTGTTTCTTTGTACCTGCCTGTCGAGATGTTGCTAAGCGAGCACGCTGGTATTTAGCAGCGAGAGGCACGGTAAATGCATGTTAAAGAGTGTTTATTACCGTGGGCTGCTTCAATGGCACTTGGAGCTTGGAAAGACGAGAATTATCACGCTGTCGTTTCGAAATGAGTTTCTTACAGGCGATGCGCTGCGGCGGAAACAGTGATGTTTGATGGCTCTTTCGAGGAGCATAATTGTTATTCTTTCACTGTCGTGAGTAATAAGAATAATAGCTATTGAAAGTACAGATATGATACTTGTAGGGAGTTGGGCGTTAACTAAATAAAAAATTATTTAAATAACGGATCAAATAAAGTTACTTTAACTTCAGATTATTCGATGAATAAAGTTAATTTTTGTATTCGACGAATAAAGTTAACCCAGGCCAAATTTATTCGACACATGACGAATAATTTCTTTAACTTTTATTCGTTATTTGAGATTTTATTTGAACCAGTGTTTAGTAAAGATCAAGATCTTTGAGCAGCTGTTTGTATATACCCCGCTAGCTACGGATAATTCCGGACAGAAAGAGTTTTGTCTTTCTTTCAAAAAATGATTTGTTTATTAAAGTATCGATAATTCTTTGTGTTGCCTTCGTAGATAATTAACCAAAGTTCAATTATCTATAAAGTATATCTAATTAGAGTCAATACTTTCGTTTCAATTTAACTTTTCCCTTAAGTGTTCGTAATTCGCCTACTCTCCCCTATACAATCTGTAGAGTTCAAAATTGTACTTTTAATCCCCAAAACTGATTCCCGATAGAGAAAGTCTATTGCAGCTACTGGACACTATTTCTATGAACAAAAATTAGAAAAAAGATTATTCCTTTTAATAGCACAATAATGGATACAATATTAAAAGGGAGCAAAGGAAGCGCGAGTTCGTCGAGGGGAATTAGTACACGCACAGACGAAGAGTTTGTAAATACCGAAACGCGCAGGTGGCTAAGCACTGCTAGTAAAGTATGGAACGACAGGGTATTGCTCTGTGGTCGGCGATATTGGTAACCGCATTTAAATGACGGGCATCGTGCGGTTTCCCAAATAGGATACTTTTGAATTGTAACTCCAGCATTGGCGGTACGCTCTGACAGAGACCAGAGTTTCTAATGGACACTTAACTTCAATTAAACTAAAATTCGAACTACCAGCGGCGATGTTAGCGACGCCGTTGCGCTGGTTATTATACTCCCGATCTGAATCGCCGTGAACCAGCGCGGAAGGATACTGAGAGGGTGAATCGGAGCGTGTCCGAAATGCTCAAGCCGATTCATTAATGAGAAACAAAAAGTGAAGGCGTGTAGCAGTGTCGTATGTTCTCTCCATTAACGTTTCGGTTGCTTCTGTTAAGCAGGAGGTTATGTGTTGAGTTTATTTAGAACTACTGAATTTTTTTAGTAGATGTTCATGTTACGCTACGAGTTATTAAATGTTTGGTGAGATATGTAGGGTTATTTTTTAAATTTCTTTAAGTTATTACTCATTCAGCACTGTTTAGTGCTGAAGATAGTATTTTGGTATATATTTCATTTAAAAAGTTCGTTAAAATAGAGTTTCTACTTTATTTCGTTTGTATAAACATTGATGTCATAAATTGTTCCTAATGAAGAGGATCATAAATTTATTAGTGTCTTCTAATTACACTCTTCTCCAAATCCTGAATAGATTGATCATTGCAAATAAAAAATCGATATTACATAATAATTTGTAAAAGTAGAGAATGTTTCCTAAATCAGGGACATTAACAGTACTACATAGTAGCAAAGCCTGAGCTACATCATGCATGTTTACAAAACGATAAAACTGTTATAAAGAAATAATTGATTCTAATCCTGAGAAATGCTACGAACACTAATTGTAAGACAAACTCAACACTTTATTTCAGAATAAAACACTTGCACCTGTTACCAGAAGACAGAAGCTACCAAAAAATGTCACAGACCTAATAAATCATCTCTGGCACTAAACACCACATCCCACACTTACCACCACAGCAGCAATTCACAACAAACCTTAGAAATTCTGATCTATTAATCAGCCACTATTTGCAAAAACTTATTCCACCATAAAAAACGGCTCTCCCCACTAGATACGAAAATCAGCGTCAACAGTAGAATCAGAACGCAGAGGCGCGCCTATCGAAACGAATCAATGCGTGCAGAATTATTAACGAAACCGTGGTTGTCAAGCAGCCGGGGGTGGCGCCGACGAAAAGCAAACGTCATAATTGCCACGTAATTATGCGCATTTTAATTCGGGAAACCTCCCCCTGTTACACTTGGTTCCGCCGTGATATCGCCTGAGCGGAGGGAGGGGGGGGGGGGGGTGGCGCGCGCGAGAGCAATCGCAGCAAATTACAATCATGTCTGTTTGACGTGCGTGAGAGTTTGATTTATTAATCATCGGCCCGCAACGGGACAGTTTCCCGAATATTTTCGCGCCATCGCCCCGCCGTAATTTTCTCCGCTCGCGACCGTTGTAATTTATGCCCACTCGCTGCGAAGTATCGTCGCCGGTGTTATTTGTCTCTGCGCCACACACCCTCTTCCGCCCTCTGTCACTCTCACCCTCTCTCTCTCTCTCTTTCCCTTGCTCCGTTTTTAGCCCCCTTCCCACCGCGATTTCGCGTGGCGAGCGTCGCTTTGTCGAGCAGTGCTGGACGTGCGGTACGTTTCAGCGGTACGATTAAACGATTATCTGTATCAGCGAATTTTCGCGAATTAACGGCCCCCGCGACTACTCGCTTCCGGTCGGCCGCCATCGGCAACGCCATCATCGTCGCCGTCGCCGCCATGATACCCGAATCCGCGCGATTCCGATCGGGAATTTTGGATTTTTCTGCCCGCCGACAGATCCGAGCTGAGGGAAATTTCACTGCTGACACCGAAACGCCTCGTTAATGTCGGTGAATTCGAGAAACCCGTGCGGAGGGCACGGAGGGGTGGGGGGGGGGCGCGGCATAATGTGCCCGGTGTGCGTAACGAATTTGTGAATGACACTAACGAGTAAATAATACAAACGCGACACGTTGACTCTCGCAAACAAGTCGGTTCATTATGCTGTGTTTTCGCTGCCTGGGCCGTTTGATTACTAATATTTGATCGAGTCGCGCGCGGTCGTGTTCGATTTCGCTGATTCTCGCGGACACCGCGAAATGTTCGATTAACGGCTGTTAAGGCGTTGCGTTGCACGCGATGCGGCAGGGATGCTGAATGATTAATGGCTAGCTGGCTGATAAACGTAGGATGCACCTTTCGAATAGTTCAATAATGGATTGATCTTTGAGTTTTGGAAATGGGGTGTGGATTCTCTTTTTGGGGTGAAAATATATGCAACGGTAGTTGAATCTTATGTGAATTAGCGTCGGTTTTATGATACGATTTTTTCTGAATTTTATAAAGTCTCTATGCGTATAGGGTGTAAAAAAGAAGTTAGGAGTTTGGATGGTGTATAGGGTTCACTGGTAGAGTTAAAAATAATTTTTCATTTCAATAATGTAGGTAATAATGTAGTTCTCTACGTTCTGTACTGTGTGTAAACAAATGATTAACTTGCAATATTGTTAGTATGACTACATATTCCGTGCACTTACACAATGGATTTCCATGTAGGGTAAACTTGCCCAATTCGTACCTGCGTCTAAATCGTACCCCCGCTGTTTCTTTTAAGGGGTTATGCCCACCTGTGAGGTGTGAAAAAACATGTTTATTCGGTAATTTTTGGGGAAAAGCTTGCAGGCTTTTTTAAAGAAACCTTTATGTATTCGAAAGTGTACATCTTATACTACTTCTAGTAATTATTCCAATGAAAATGATAAATAAATAAAAGTAATATCAGTGATCTCTCGGCAGCGATTTTTTTTCAGTAGTTTGCGGTGACCACTCTAATTTTGACTTGATTTATCTGAAATAAGAAATTCGAAGGAATTTAGTTAGTATATTAAATTATCTTGTCCACAATCGTTCATTATCCCGAAAAATTAATTTGCTACAAAATGGCGTCTGTTCAAATTAAACTATCGATTTTCTCTACAAAAATTGGTTATTTTTCATTTGTAAAATAAAAACTACGCAACGGAAATGGAAAAACCACGATTAAGGGGACATTCTACTCCCTCGGCTGAAAAATCGGCCACTTTTCGGTGATAATTTTTATAATGAAATAAACATTTAACGTTTTCGAATTTCTGGGGGTATATTCTACCACTCTTGAAATACAAGAAAAAATCTTTGTTATTTGTTTATTTCTTTTGTTTACATAAATATTTCGCTGTGAAGTTGGCGGCTTCAGAATTGCTGGCGGTTGAAATTTCGGACAACTGAATCATTGGAAATAAAAAAAACAAACATATTTCTAATTCGCAGAAGTATGGTTATCTTGCTTTCTACGAAAGAACAATTTTTTACCAAAATTAGTAAAATGCCAGTCGATCAAATTTGAAATTACTGAAAGTGGCACTTCTTTTCTATATTTAATTGATATAAAATGTGGGAAAATATTAAAAATCTTAAGATGTTTGTGGTTAGCGAGATAGCCATACTCCTGCAAATTAAAAATATCTTTGGTTTTTTTATTTCCAATGATCAAGTCGTCCGAAATTTCAACCGCCAGCAATTCTGAAGCCACCAACTTCACTGCGAAATATTTATGTAAACAAATGAAATAAACAAACAATAAAGATTTTTTCTTGTATTTCAAGAGTGGTAGAATATACCCCCAGAAATTCGAAAACCTTAAGTGTTTATTTCATTATAAAAACTATCACCGAAAAGTGCCCGATTTTTCGGCCGAGAGAGTAGAATGTCCCCTTAAGGACGAGATTTTTATATATAGAATAAGTCTACAAAAGCTGAATTCATTCGATGCAGCGGTTCTCGAGATATTTTGGTCACCGATTCTGAAAATGTAGTTTCGAGAAAAACTCGTTTAAAGTTTTAAGTTAGGTTTACATCCTCCAGGACATACCTATACTAAAACTCGCACAGCTCCGCCAATTTTAATCGGATCAAATTGAAACTTTCACACAATACTTTTGAGATGTTGTATTTTAAGAAAATGTTCATTTTCCGGATTTTGCTGATGGACATAACCCCTTAAGGAGGGAATCCTATTTTATGGGCTAACAACATAGCAAAATTTAGGATTATTTTTTTAAGAAACTAGCATTTCAATTCATCTGACATTTGGACCATGTTTTTATCCATCCTTGAAGAAGTTGCAGCTTTTTTTTTATTAATTTTTAGTAATAAATATAGGAGTTATGCATCACGCAGCCCAAAACTCGTCATCCGCTGGTGTGCTTGATATTTACCTTCCAGGTAATCTGAAACAGATAAATGAATCGGCATTTTACTTTGTACATACGTAGCTTCAATTTGATGAATCAGAATACCGCTACGTTCTATACTTCTTTTGTTACATAAGAAAATTGGCGCAAAATTGTATTGCAAAGATTAAAGGTTCAGACCTTTCAATTTGAAAACTCTTAACACTGCTCAATAAATTTTTTTGTTTATCGCTGGTTCATTAATTTCAAGCTACATATGTATAAAATAAAACGCAATTTTGCATAACTACTATATTCATGGTTAAAAATTAAAAAAAAAATTGCAGCTTCCTCAAAGATGCATCAAAACATGGTCCAAATTTCAGATGAATCGAATAACTGGTTTCTTAAAAAAAACCCAAATTTTGCTATGTTTTTAGTCCAAAGAATAGGAGTTTCCCTTAACCTAAGACAGTCACAATCACCCCTATTGGTAAAAACTGTATACAAGAGTTAGCTATATGCCATTAACAAGCCGAGTCACCATGCCGTCACTCCACAAAAAGAAATATAAAGCAGATAAGTTTTTCGGGTACTTTTCACTAAAATTTTTCCATGATTCTTAAGGATTTTGTACAATTATTATTTGTGAGAACCAGTGAAACAAATTTCTATATGAAACTACATCTATTTTCAAGTTTGTTTCTTGTTTTGACATCAACGAACAGTGCCCTATAATTTAGCGCCATAGATTTGAATTTAAATTGTGCCTATTTCGTACCACCGCCTGTAAGCTTAAATCATACTGGTACGAACATACAAAAACAATCTAGAAAAAAATGGTTGAAGCTAAAAAGAAAATCATAACTAGCAAAACCAGAACAGCAAAGGAAACTCGTAAGAGGAAGAATACAGCCAAAACTAATATACAAAAGAAAGAAAAAAGGAAGGAGAAAGACGATGAAAATGAAAGCTGGTTTTGTAAATTGTGTGTAGAAAATAGACAGGAAAATATGATACAGTGCACGCAGTGCAAAATGTGGGTACACGAGCTTTGTGCGTGAATGGATAGAAATACTTTTGAATATGTACGTGATGATTGCAGTAATTAAATTCGAAAGTACGAATTAGGATAAATATGGTACGATTTAAGAACATTAATCCTAAATCGTACTTGTTCCATATTAAAAGTAAATCATTTTTATGAACAGAAGTTGATTATTTTTTGTTGTTTGAGTTTATAAAACTGTTTATTTTATTAATAAAGAGTTGATTACCACCAATTTTGTTCCAGTTTCTCCGTTATTTTTCATGTAATAAGCATTTGTTCTTAAGGGGTACGATTTAGGCAAGTTTAACCTATGTATGTTCTCTTCCCCACCTTTCCATTTCCCAGTTACTCGATACGTAACATATACTAATACAATTTACTATTAAAACTAAAACAAATGATCGTAGTCCATTATATTATCTAAAGAGAATTCACTCGAAAAATCAAAACCTTTCAATAATCCCTAGTTTACACTACTTCCTTATTTTAATTACCACAGTAATTACATTTCCACATTTTTAATGCACCTATTCATACTGGCACGTAGCTTTAATATTCAAAGTCGGGGTAATTCCTTAACGTGAGACGTTAAGTGAGTTTTTTGTTTCGTCGATTACGAATGCCACAAAGTCTAGACAGCAGATCCTCCATACGCATTATACGACTTGATTTCTACCGGACGACCGCAGGTATTGTCGCATTGTTCGGCCGCTGATTGGAATTTAAATTTTATTCATAGGCTCGTTTATATCCGGCCAGTTATGTATTCAAATCGGACCGTCCGAGCGCGCGAGCCCGTTGTACGTTTCTGCGTAGCTAACTCGGGCCTGCGCGACGCCCATGCCCGGCGATAATTTCGCCGATTTCTATCGAAATCATCGAATCGAGGCGAGTTTGAAAAGCGGAAATTCGTTGATTTCATTCTGCCGTTTTTCCCGCCCCATCCCATCGGAAAATTTCCGCGACGACGCTGACCGAATCAGGCAGCAAATCATCCGTGAAACGGACAACAGCAGGAAATGATGGTTCGCTTATTAAAGCGGCCACGAGATTCTGCGAAAGGTTTCGGGGGCGGCAGATCGACCGTTTACGATCCGTTCGAAATTCCACCCGCGCAGAGGGGCCAGCAGAATTGCCATTATTTCGTCGGTTGTTTAATGATAACTCCGCTGCCGCTCCTCCTGCAGGATACAATACGTCGTCAGGATGATTCTGGACATCTGTATTACGGGCCGTCCTTCTTCTCCGACGTTTGCTTCAATCGCCTATTGCGGCGTCGCTCGTGACTTATTCCAGACGAGTAAGGGTACGTATTTGGCATGACGTCAAACGTGGATATTAGGATTCCCCGGAGTAGATGGCCAAAGGGGCCAAAGGAGACGAAGAAGGAGAGAGAAAAAAAGGAAAGAGGAAGGGCTATGTGGTACCCGTTCGTGCGTCACATCCGTGACCAGCCTACGAGCGCGCGTGGTCCTTGCCATCGTCATACAGTTCCATTCGAGGAAGGGACCTTTATTTTTGGAACACGTTACAGCTGCCCCCTCCCCCTGCTTCACGTCCAATGTCAATTTCATGTGCGGGGTGTTTCCTTGTCAATGGACGTTACTTCAAGAAATTATAAAAGGAAGCTTGTATAAACGTGGGTGGTATCTGATCTCTGTTTTGAGTTAAGGGAGATCGGGGAAAAGAGTAGTGGAATAAAATTTTTCCTTTTCAATAAAAATGTGTAGAAATAAATTTATAATATAATTTAAACATTACTATTGACAAATTACGAGTAGTAAAATTTCAAATAAACTTGGAGTACCTATATTAAAATTCAACTTGAAAGAATAGATGCAAGAAGGATCACTTTACCCCACGTATGGAGTAAAATGAGATACTATCCTGGGTAAAGTGAGCTGAAATAAAATAACAATTTTAGTTAAGGATATAGGTAATTATTAACCCCTTGAGCTGGGATGATGTGTGAAGCACGTCAACTTCTAGCTTCTTTGCGCCGTGGTTGCCAAAAACTGTGGCAGATTTTTCATTTTTGCGGATTTTGCGCACATTACTTGCGCATCTGTTCTTTGCAACTCAGGTTACCCCGGTTACTTTACCCTGAATATGTACTCAGTGGAACATAATGTTGGGATTAATGTTTTCTAAAACGCTTGTATATGTATGTTTATAAGTTTGTTTTCAACACGCAGAAAAACATTCGAGTTAAAATAACACATTTAGACTCATTTATCCAAAAAGCTAAAATGAAAAGACAACCAATCGGAAGTTCCTAGAAATTAATTTTGAAAGTTTTTAAACGAAGTTACATTTTTCGATGTCTGAATGTGCATAATTATCATTGTTATATTACATACACATATTACGTCACTAAAATTTGTAAATATATTTTATTTTTAAATAACAAATTAAGGAAGCTCATTTTACCCCGAGGCTCACTTTACAAAATGGGGAAATATGAGTGAATCTGTCAAGCTATTTACTTTATGATTAAAGTGGTCACTTGAAAGCAATTCATTCTAAGACCGCCTGTATTTTCAATTCCATTCCATAAAGCATTAAACATTATTAGCAGACGTACTACTCTGCTCCCCCTTCCCCTGATAAATGGAACAATTTCCCTTATTCCACCGTGCATATCGATCTTCTTTCCTGGAACCACCGTAACATCCTTATCTCTCCCTCAACTTCCCTCTCGTTACCGCCGAACGTTTCTGATTCCTCTGTTCCGCGACGGACGCGAACTTGTCCTCCTAGCGACCCTCCCCCCTTCCCGCCGGGCCGCTAGCAAAGAGGGCGGCCCTCCTCCCTTCGCCTCTTTACGAATTGCAAATTTTCGGCAAGTTTTCGTTAGGGAAATTCAGCCGGCGGTGTTCACTGTATACAAAGTGGCACTAGAGGATAGAGTAGATAGCTAAGAGGAGGCAAGAGAGGGGCCTCGGATACGCGCTCCACGGTAAAAGCACAAATATTTGACGGGTAAATAGAGTGATACTTGATGCGGCGCTGGTTGGTGGAGGATACTGCCAGCGGTGCTGCTACCCGCCGTCACTGCTGCGTCTGGTCTCAAAGCTGCCATTGCTGCCTCCGCCGATGCTGTTGCTACTGTTCCTCCCGGTGCCGTACTGACGATAGGCTACGTTGCAAGCGGGGGGCGAGAGGGGGCTTGCACGGTACGCTTCCACGGGAGTGTTTCAGGGAACCCTCCTACGCCGGCCGCCCAGTTTGCACGGCGGTGAGATCCATCACGCCCGGGCAAATTGCAAACATTAGCTTGCAACTTGCAACTCTTCGGCGTTGCACTTGCGCGACCGCCGTCGAACAATGGATCACCCTAGACGCGGGTGACCGTGACTCAGATTCATCTTGGTTTCGCGGTGGATCGATCGTCGAGGGGCTTGAACGCCGTTTCGATTGGGAGGGCACTGAAGATCATAATCAACTCGGTGTGAATTAAAACGTAGCACGATGGGTGAGTAAATGGAGACTCGTGAAATAATGAATGAGGAATACAAAGGGACGTTTTTATGATGTGGAATTGAGAAAGATGTGGGATGAATTCTTGTAAAGTAACATATACCGAGGTTCAGAGGAATCGTTGTTATTGGACAGATTAAAGTAGGCACGTCACCCCTTCGAGTGGTTGTTACGTGTCTGTAGAAGACGAAATGAAATTCCACTCTGAAGGAGTTGTAGAAGAAAAGAATCCCCTGTTGAAAAGGAAGCAGGGGTCCGTGATCTCTTCGTCGCTTATCCACGAACACGAACGGTTGGGGTGAAGGGTAGTCAGGAGCAATATAATGTGTTTTTAATAAATCGTGGAGGAACTTGTATGGAGATCGGTCTGAATAAATTTGATTTAAAATCCAAAGGGGGCTGAGTGACAGAGGAACGCGTGAATGAATGCTGCTCTTGCCAACGAGGGGAGTCGAGGAACATTTGTTTGGAAGTGTCGAAGTATCGAAGATATGTCTTAGCCCCAGCCTCAATTTCCTTACGCTTTATCTAATCGGCTGCGACTTTAACATCTTCCTTCACAATTTCTCTCGTGTGCTGTGGGTCCTTTTCACGTTCTTTCTTATGCCCAACATTGTAAGTACAAGGAAGTATAATCTAGTTTTTGAGTTAAGTGTTATTATACAAGGTATTCCATTAATCCTAACATAAAGGGTTTCATCGAGAATATGTTAAAAAACTTTGTGATACTAAGGAGAAAATATAACTGTATGCTCTTCTTCTAAAGTGGTTGATACATTAAAGTTAACAACTACCATTAGTAATAGATATTAAAATATAGAATACCATTTAAACATGCAAACTCGTATCTCTAAAGTGACTTCATTAATAAAGAATGGAATTATTATATAATGACTCCATATTTATCACAGATCTATAATCTTATTTTAAAAACTTTATGAATCTTAAGCCCAAAGCTTCCAAGATATTCATGGTACGAAATTATCAACTTTGCTCACCAATAATATTTATCTTTGCCAAGTGATCGTCTCTACGAATGGTGTCGAAGCCAACAGTGTGTTCCATAAGTGACAAAACTTGATTACTCTCACATTAAAGGTGAGTAACTAGATGATTTGGGGTTTGGATGTTCGCAAATCGAAAGACTAACAGACAAGGCCGATTCGACGCGCCTATTCGTCACTGGAGAACCCTAACGTCTACCAGCCACGATAAACCGGGGCTTCGATTCCCTCCGTAGGCTACCCTAGCCATTAAACACAATGCCGCTGCTATTACTCTTCACGGTGTTATTGAACGGGCTCCATTATCATCGTATAATATCGCGATATCTTTTCACCCCGTTGGGAGTGCCCGCAGAACGGAAGAACTGCCAAATCGTAGCGAGCTCGTTTCGAGCCCCGCGCGCTTGGAACGTCGCCTGAAAGTCCCTGGCAAACCAGGACAGCCGTGGAAACTAATAGTTTTCAAAAATATACCCGGAAACGGCGCACATTTTCCAGCTACGAAAAATGCTCGTCGCTCGTATCTACGTGGCACTCAATCTTCTTTTTTATTCGTTTTCGATATCGCCTAATAGGGAAACAAAAAACACTTCGTTGCAGTAAAATAAATTTGAATGAAACGCGGACACTGAAGTCTTCCTTTTAAACGGTTCAGAAATATTTTTTAATACACTGCTGTATAGAAGTCTGGAATCACAATGTGGATTAATGGGTTTTTTGGTTGTTCACGTTTTATTGGAATTGTTACTGAGAGTATTAACTTTGAGTTAGAGTTGGGCATTAACTAAATGAAAAATTATTTCTTATTAAATAACGGATCAAATAAAAGTTACTTTAACTTCAGATTATTCGGCGAGTAAAGTTAATTTTTTTATTTGACGAGAATTTATTCGATGAATAAAGTTAATTTTTTTATTCGTAGAGGGTTTTAACTTCAGTGTCGAATACATTTTTCAACTTTAACTGTATTCGACGTCGAACCCGGGTTAACTTTATTCAACACATGACGAATCATTTTTTTTTAACTTTTATTCGTTATTCAAAATTTTATTTTAAATAAAAAATTTGCTCATCTCTGTTTTGAGTTAAGGGAAAATTTGTAATGTGATAAGACTTTCATGCGAATAAGCTAGTTATTCCAAACTTTGGCTGGCACTGTATGTATCGAGGTGTATGTGCTTTAAGTTTCCTTGGAAATTGACTAGTAATTGAACGTTCATGATTATTTCACGAAATTCCAGTATGAAAATAATGAAAACTAAACGCACATTGGTAAGTCCTCGGAGTCTAAATGTGTTCATTCCTGAAGAAAAAGTAGACTACGAAATTTAATCGTCCACGTTTTAGTTTTCTTATCATGTGTTGGTTCTGTACACACATGTGGTACTAATGACAGTTTAAATTCATTTAGGGAAAGTAGATTTACGTATCACGCAGGAAGCCCAAATAAATTTCATCCGATTTTCATGTCATATTAGAAGACCATTTAAATTACTATTTATTCCAAAATTCAAAAGACTTTTTGAAAAATAAGAAAATTACAACATATTGAAACACAATGACGTTTACATTGCACGAATTTTTTGAACACTGACCAACTGACAACGAGTTCTTTAGACAGAACATCGATAAATTCCCTCAACGTGGTTAAAACTAAACAAGAAAACAATTGATATTTCTGTGACATTTCAATGGAATAAAATTTACCTAAAACAACCTGCCGACTTGCAGAACTATTTCCCTAACGTACCCACTGGTTTGTCAGAACGATTTCTTAAAAGTACTCAACGACTTGTCAAACAACTTCCCACAAGTGAGCAACAACTTGTGAAACCTCTCGTGACATCCTTTCCCGCGCATATTTGGTACTTAATACCATCCCCATAAGGCACAGTCATCTACCACGAAAACACTGCATCCCTCTCACCGCAAGTCTTCTTCCAGCGTCTCGAATTTACCGTGCCATCGATTCCGCGTCGACACGGGCAACGAGCTAACGAACGAAGCCAACGAAGCTGCACCGCGCCGCAGCGGCGCGTCCTCGTTACGGCAGGAGCGGCTAAAACGGCAGCGGCTCTACCTGTACAAGATAAACAGTACTCAATTATAAATTCCTCATATGCAAATCCTCAGAGCTCAGCGGCTGTGAAGCGCCCTGTGAGCAAGTCGTTGCTTCCTTCCGTGTGGGCGTTCAAGAAGCGGAAGAGACAGCGCTGTCGCGGAACATTATCCGCGAAAGGAACGACAAGGGACGAGGATGTGGGGGCGGGAGGTGGGAAGAGGGGGAGAAAGGGGGTCGAAGAGCAAGTAGAGACAGAACGAAGTGGCTGCAGACGAACAGGCGGGAAACGGGCCTGAACAGAGGTGCACCGTGAAGGGGAAAGACAAACCGAGATGAAGAAATAGAGGGGATACAGAGGATGAAAGGGTGAAAAGGGAATGGCGAGGGGTGGGGTTGGGCCTGATTGGCGGCGGTGTTAACTGGGAAAGCTAAGCCAGAAGTCGGCTCGCCTGCTGCGTCGTCATCCGTGTGACAACTTATAATTTGATAGAAACCCAGCTCGTACTGCGCTTGTACCAGCTCTGATACCCATCCTCCTCTTGCCTCCACCCCTCCGTTGCCCCCCCCCCCCCCACTGGTCTCCTGCGTTTCGTTCTCTTGTACAGCTTGATACTTGCGCACACACACAGGCGTCACTTAATCTGCGCCCACTGGTCCAAGGTGTCTATGCTCATCGTCAGCCTAACTGTCGGCAGGGGTTTTTGGGGAGAGGGACTGCCTCCATTGGGAAGGTAGGATCGAGTTGGATGGGATAGTTTAATTCTGCTGATCATATCGCGCGATGTTTGCACTACCCTCGGGGTGCCCACCCGCTGACTGGATGTAAGAGGATTGCACAGGTGCGATTCATTATGCACGTGAGTAGATCGTGGTGAACGAATTTTGGAGGAATTTTGGTATGCGGTGTATCTGCAGTGAGTAGTGGTGTGAAGAATTGGAAGATGAATCTTGAATGGATGGGCTGTTCTTATAATTTGGGGTTTTAATCTGTGAATATGTTGCGTAAATTATATTTAATACGTTGAGTGTCACGGGAGGATTGAAAGTTCTTGATAGGACAGTGATGGCGAACCTTTTTGAGAAGTGGGTCAAATTTTGTTCATTATTTTTTTTAATACTAGCCCGTGGGTCATTAAGTCAGTGGTGTCACTTGGAAAGGGGGTGGGGTGGTAAGAAGGGTATCAATAATTTGGAAACACCGAAAATTTGTTAATAGAAAAACTTGACAGTTGACCCTTTTTTTATTCTCCCTTTTAAAATCCTCTAAAGAGGTTTACGTTTCCTATTTGTTTTACAACTTTTACTTTTGCACGTGCAGAGCAAAAAATAAAGGTCGAATTCAAAAAATTGATATCAATGGGGTGATACCATGAATTACCGCCCGTGCCCAGTGGCGCCTCTGCACTGAGTATTTGAATGAACAAGGAATAAAGACAAACACATATATATTATGAAATATTCTTTATTAATAAACATATTTACAGATATATGTATGTATAATAAAGTTGATAAAAGTATATTTAATGTGAAATCTGTTGTTGCTTATTTTCAGATAGTTTCTTAATATTAGGTTCATATTCCGTATTCATTATTTTAACGTATTTCGCAGTACATTCATTTCCAAGTTTATTTCTGTTCGTAGATTTTGCAAAATTCATTGAAGAAAACAATTGTTTCATATTTTCGATTGTCTGTTCTCTCTTTTATGATATAAGCAATAAGTTTATAAAAATCAACGCGTGGGTCACTTAAAAAACCTTCGTGAGTCAGTGTCTGACCCGCAAGTCATAGGTTTGCCACCACTGTGATAGGACTTTAAGGACTGATCAAAAGAGGAAGTTGCTTTAAATGCCTCGTAGCTTTAGCTTTTTTCTTCTTGGTTTCATTTCGACAGCAAATTGAAGGATATGCTTCTTACTTTAATGGAAGCTTTACTTGCGAATCTTGCGAATATCGGCAGCCATCAGTGATACTGAACGTGCTAGTTAGTTGCAAGTGGAAATTACACGAGATTGGCCTGGTAACCTTTATGTTACTTAACATACTCGCTATGAAGTGTAATATTTCTAAGGCAACAACGTCCAATACAAGTGATACGAGTAATATTGATAAAAGAAAAGAGATCTATTTCTTTGAAATGTCGAAATCAGACAGCATAAACACTAATTCGACTCACTACAATTATTATTAAACGTAATTATTGGACAGTCCACTTGAACGGTTAACAAAGTACAGCAAGCTTCACGATGCTGAATTAAAACTTAACGTAGGGGAAAGTGGGGCAAAACCGGGTGCCTGATGTATTTTTCCTCCGAGCAAAAAGTCAGCTGGCAAAACAAATGTTGGACACTGTTACCAATCTTAATTGAACCTTACAGAATCAGAAAATGAGAATGCTTCTTTGAAAAAGTATTTGGCTCACAGAAAAACAAGATTTCTTGGAAGTATGCAAGTATCCGATTCTACCCTATAGGTGTAGGTAATATCGGGTACCTATTAAAAACGCGAAAATATAATATAATTATAAAACCTTTATTACCATTATTTCAGAAGTCATGAAGAAAGTTATTTTAACAAATATCAACTTGTACATACATTTGTTTTTATCTATCTAGTAAACAAAAATCGTAAATCAAGGTTTCGTCGCTCACCAATAATAAATAATAATAATAATAATAATAATAGTAATAATAATAACAGATTCCTTAAATCCAAGTAGTATAAAAAGGTCAATTTACCAACACAACATTGGAACATTTCAACCCGAATTTTTAAAACTTTTCTGGATTAAAAACTACGACAGTCTTTGCCCTGCGATTGATCTCACACCCCTCCACCATGCGTTGCCTGCATATCGCAGCTCTTCTCTTAAAAAAACAATGATATCCGGTCAGATCCGCGTACCCGGTCCTATTCCACTTTCTAAATTTTCATCAATCCAAGCTTCAACACGCAGAGTCTCCATTCCACTCTGATTCGGGGCCGCATGAATCGCGCAAAAATTCTGCCCTTATCAATCGGAGCCAGCAGCAGCATGAATTACGAAGAGATAAACAAGTCACAGTAGACATGATGAGGTGTGCAGAGCTAAATGAAAGCTGGGATACGAAATCCACGCAGCCAGCGTGCGTTGCGCTGCTCCGCGGGGAGGAATTTCCCCGATGAAAGAGAAGGAGAGGTGAAGAAGGGAGGGCGCGTGAGGCAGAGAAGGAGGGACAGCGATGGGGGTGGGAAAGGGGGGCGAGCTTGCTCAGCAGATTGGTATCAATGGAGACAAATTGAGTTGGCCGGTGATCGATGAAGCTCACCGTCCGTGACGCGAAGTTACGGTAGCGTGCACAACGTTTTCCCTTCCTTCTCCTTTCGCGTGCCCGGCCGCGGCATAGAGCCGTCTCTTTCTACAACGGCATTCGTTTGAGAACATATCTTGCGGGCCCGAGTATCGCAGCCACTATATCGCCGGTGAATTTACACGTTCGCCTACGAACGGGTCAGGTTCGATCGAACCTGACCTCGGGAATTCGGTTATCTTTCAGACACGCCTCGCCTCGGTGAAATTGCTGCTGGCTGCTTGGAGAAGAAGAGAATATTGCCTGAACGATTCGGTTATTACCTAAGCCGTAGTTTACGTGGGCTGTGGCCAGCGGGAGGGGGCAGTAAAGTGGTAAAAAAATACTTGAACTCGATGGTGAACGAGTATTTGTTTTATTGAGTCGATAAGAGAACTTACTTGTTCTAGATAGTAGCTGATTTGGACGATAAAAGACGTTGAGTTCTTCTTTAGAGTAAGTTTTCATCAACTTTGTTCAAAGATGACTTTCGTGATATAGAGGTATATCTGCGTTAGAGCTTCTGAAGGGTAAGGACATTTACACAGGCTTGCTAAGTTTTTGTTAAATCGAAGAAATGCATAGAAAAGGAACCATAAAAATGGAATATCCACAAAGTCGTTTTCGCGTGAAGACGGACCGCTCGAATTCGAAGGATTTCCATCTTGCCCATCAGTGTCTTCCAAGCGCCGCAGTGAGTGTAATATTCAACAGGAGCATAGGAATCGCAAATGCCAAGTAGTCGATCACCAGACAGTTCGATGTATACGGAAAGTTTGGGTATTAGTTTAAATCTGTGAGAAGTTCCCGGAGAATTCTTTGCAGCCACTTCCCATAAGAACAACATCCTCATCGTTCATCTGCTGCCAGTTAAGATAGAAGACGAATATTTCACTACGTAGCACGAGACGTTTAGACACCTTTACCGAGCCCTCGAGCGTGCTCTGATAATAGAGAGTACAATGGGCTCACCTTTAACACGTAATCGACTAATGTCGATTACCATGGCAATTCGATCGCCCGTCTGTACGTACATATCTGCATCTTCTACTCCCGAGCTGAAGGGAAGCCCACTGCCGGTATGAGAGATAGACGATAGTGGGCTATTGAGACGCGGTGTGTAAACTCAGACTACCAGCTTTTAGTTGATTAACGCACGCCGACCGTGACTCACTGCGGATCTCGAGTACAATGAAAATAGCTTCCACTGGAAAGACGGATTACTCCAGATTATTGACTTTCGACTCACTCCTTCGTCTCGCCGCGAGTCAGCCCGGATAAAGAAAAGAAGGGATAAGACGATGAATTCCAGGTCCCCCTGGTTAAGTCTGACTTGGCACGGGACGCTCTACTGTCGGACGAATTATACGACACGTTCCCTACTCTATCCGGGTCTCGTGCTACTCTTCCAATTATAGTGTACCGTAATTGCTCTCTAATGATCTGGATGATTATGATTGGGGAGTTCTCTGTGCCACTTTTTGTAGGTACTTGTTTATTAAGGGGTCACATACGTGTAGCCGCGGCGAAAACGAGTGATTGCAGGGATTTTTTAGGAGTTGTATTAAAAAAAATAAAACAAAATAGCTATTGCACATGATTTATTAGTACATAAAGTGCACGAAAAAATTTATTTACACTAATTTTTGTATTATTATTTAGGATTTTTCAGGTTCTTTAGACCACTGCAGAAAAATGGTCAGTATGATATCTACTTTAAACATCGATGGATCTGAAAAATAGAATGATATTCTTGTAAAATAATGTTGCCATTATGGGCTGACGGGTCAAATTTTCTAATTAAAAAAAAATTATTTATGGCACTTTAAAGTTAAATAATTTTTTTTCATGCACAAATTTGATTTGTAATTGTGCATACAAAATTAATTGAACAAAATATCAAAAATGAGATATCGTGCTGATCATTTTCTCTTCAGTGGTCTGAAGAACCTAAAAAATCATAAATAATTTAATACAAAAATTATTGATAATAATCTTTTTGTGTACATTATGAAGTATAATAAATGAAGTATTTTGTTATACTGTTTTTAGTAAAACCCCTAAGAAAAATCCCTAAAATCATTCATTTTCGCCGCAGCTAAACGTATGTAACCCCTTAAGGGTAAGGATAACTAGTGAGCTAGCCTTGCAAACGATGTCAACTATGTATGTACTTTATTTTTTAGTTCTACGATGCTTGTTTTCGATGTAATTAACTAATGCAATAAATCGTATCCTGCGCAGAATAGGATGAAATAAAAATCATTACAAAATGTTCACTTTAGGTGAAGTTAATTCGTTCATTTGATTCCGACAAAAGGTGACAACAAAGGAAACACTTTCTTTTCGTATCCGTACTTTGTAATCTGTAATGTAACTCCGGCGATAAATAACTTCATGTGAAATTAATATTTTTTAATTACTTTTGTTTCGTTTTACTCTTTGGAGAAAGCATTTTTGGTGCGTTATTATTTTGCACTAATAAAGGATTACTGAAGACCGAAATAAATTTTAAAGCTGACCTTACTTTTCATACTGACGCACTGATTATGTGTTTTTATTATATAAATTAGATAAGGGGATCGCGACACTATATGAATGATGTGTGTTCAATTTGATGAGATGGAATATTAGTAAATTGAGCATGGCAATTAAAAAGGGGTAAGACGTACGGAAGTAACTAAGTATTCTGTGAAAGATCCTACTTACATAAAGTATTACCGCTCGAACGATTAAACGGTGACGACGCTGTTGGAATCTTTGAGAGGCTTTCCATCATTTTACGACCCATAAAAACTTGTTACTTAAAGACAGACACGGCTTGCAATGGAACTCGTAAAATGCTTATTTTCAATGTTAGAGTAGTCTGTGCTAATCGTGTCCACTAATAAAGAACGTTAATGTATGTATGCAAATATCAAGTATATAAATGAGGAGCGCTCTGAAAAACAGTCATCCTAATTATTTTAAACAACTAATCTAAATGTTCCTTACACTACGATGTACTCATCATATTTAATCGTAAATAACATTATTCATAATACGTAAAAAATTATTGCACTATTGAAACACCATTATTGCGAGAAATTGTTTTCAAAATCTAACATATATTTCAATATTCTTCAAGTTAATTGTCTCGAAGGGTTAAACATTTTTGTACTCGTTAATAAATTCATTGTAAACTGTTGTTCGAGTTACTTACACATAATTTCAATATTTAATTTATCATCTTTGTTCTAATGTCCTCTGTACCTTCAAATCTTCTCCCTTTCAAGGTGAATTCGATGTTAGAAAATAAGAGGAAGTCTAATGGGAATAAATCAGCATATACGAGAGTCCTTTTAATTCTGAAATCTCTTACTTTCCGAAAAAGTACTTTACTGTCACTGCACTACTTCCTGTTACTCAAAAATAAAATCTTCCTGAACGAATTCTTTCAAAGGAACAACACTCGAGTCGCACATAATATTCCTCATTCCCGTACCCTTAAAAAGTTAAAACGAATCTCCACACAATTTTACCCACTCTCAGAATATAATAGCAAAAAACTCGTAAAAGCCATTAAAATTGACACGTATCCGCGCGTATCACCACCAATTCTTCTGTCCTGGAGGTTTTTACTTAACCGATGTGTAAAAAGCAAACAAGTGGATTTCAACATTTGTCAAATACGCCAGGAAGGATTGGCGAGCTATCAGGATCGAGCCGTCGTCAATGGCGATTTCGTATTTACGAGGCATGAATTTTACAACTCGTTCACTGTAACCTGATTATCCGAATTCCGGGCTCTGGCGGGAACGCGGACACGCGAGCGTGTCGATACACGTGTACGCGTGGAACCGTTTCTACTCGCTCTATTTCCCAACATGCATAATGCACGGCTGAGGCGAGTTTACATTGCCAATGGCGAATCGAAAAAGTTCCCACTCGCGCCGGAGGTATTTTTTCGGGCTGGTTGTTTGTCGGAATTTCGAGAAAAAAGTGTTTCAACAAAATTTTCGTCGAATCGTCCGAGAAGCGATACTCTGCTGCTAGTTTTCCGTGGCCACGAATTGTACGCGAAAATAAGTAAACAATAATTTATCAGCTTGTGTAGATCATAATTTGGTTTGCACTGTTTTTTTGAGAGTTCTATGTGTATAAAATTTTCATTCGCGTGAAAGGTTTTCCGTAGAAGTATTCAGTTGGTTGATAGTTTTGTCGTATTTTTTAAGGAAATTTTAACTTGTCGGAAAATGTTTCCTATACATTCACTTACTACATATTGAAAAAAAAACGAGAATAAATTTTAACCAGCCCAATAGCTTCTTACAGAAAAAAAGGAAATTATTCTTTTACCTTATGTATGTATTTACTGACATTTACTGGTTTCCAATTTTCTTGCATTCACGATTAATAACTGTACACGATTACTTTCCTGCATGGGAACAGTGTTGGTCCCACGACGTCTTAGCAACGACTCAATCGACTGAATGTAATATTTACGTTTGAGTTAGAGTTTATGTTCTCTACTTCCACTTCCACAGACTTGAATACTCTTGTGACCTGTGTAACAGTCATGTTTACACTCGATTAGTTTATCATGTTTACATACGATACAGAGTATCGTATCTTCTTCCAATTTTACCCATACACTCTCAAACCTCTCATCTTACTTTAATATCAAAGTACTTTAGATGAGAGTATTTTATTTATTAACAATTTCAGCTCAGCAAGGTTACTAAGTTATTAAACATCCAGTGAAATTAAATACCCCAGTGGGTGTTTAAAATAACTAACAATAAGACACACACACTTCCAACATCCTCTTGTATAATTATTCAGACTATTAAACATCGTACAGAATTTCTATTTGAAACTTCATTATCTCAAACACATTTCAAACGACTTACATAACATTTCAAACGTTTGTTTCTGCATCAACCGATTTAGATGAAATTTTGAAATTTTTATTACAGACTCACATAGAAAAACGATCTCCACTATTTTCTTCTCTGTTCGGACCAATTGCAATTTTTTTTTATACCAACGAAACACGTCATAGTAAACTAATCCTTCTATCTTTTCAACAAAACTCAAATCCTTTAGACCAATTTTAAAACAGTTATTCTGTTTTAAATGGTGTCCGAATACTTTTGTGGCCCGCTGTATATTTGTCAGCCTATACTTGTGTGCCTGAAATAATTACCTTCCTACAGACAGTTCTGCTAAACGAACACAAAAAGAAAATAGAAAATGCGCGAGCCTACCCAAATTACTGACCACGACCCGTAGAACTGTACCGTGTGGAAAGGCCGATCGTTTCAAAAGGCTCGAAAATATACGTCCGCGTTGACAATTCCCGGGCTGATCGATAGGCGCGATATACGAATGATTTCGTCTAGACGTTCGGCTCAATCGGTCGGAAACGATTTGTCCCTGAGGCCGTTGGTGAATTCGGATGTTCGCCGGGCGCGCCGGAATCTTGGTTCGTTGATGGAAAAACGCGGGCACGGAAGTCGGTAACGACCGGCGTGGAAAAAAGTTTTAAAGTAAATATCGTAAAAATTCATTTCCTACCAGCAATACGTTTCCATTCGTCCTCTCGCTCTTGCTCCCTCCCCCGCACGTTCTGCCCCCACCCCCCTTTCGCGTCTCACCCTCTTCTTTCCTCTTCGTCCCCTGCCCCCTGTTTTGTGGCGTCGCTTTTGCCTCTTTCTTTCCTCTCGGCGCCTCTCCAATGCCGCGAGTCCGAATACAATAATCCTGGCCGCTCGTATTCGTAAGCGTTAGCGGGGTTAAAACGCTAGCCCGGCCAAGGAACGGGGGGTGAGCGGGGCAGCGAGGGGGTGGCTGCAGGTGTTAGCGTACATCGTTTAAACGGAGTCGGTTCTTTATGATAAAATTAAAACAAGCGAGCGCGCGCGTAGACATCGGTTAACAGGTATTTGCCGACACGGAATCGGTGCTGCGGCTTCTCACCGAGGCTACCGACCAACCAGGCGTTCGATTCGTTCAGAAGGTAACCGTCTCTGTTCGCTATCCAGCGACGATTACGCGCACAAAGTGTGACCCTGGTTAATTGGGACCCGCGCAAATTGGACGTGATTAATTCCGCGATCGATGCCGCGGGACGCGACTGTGTCGGTGGCGATCAAGGGTCTTTTCATAGACTGCACTTTTGCGGTTGGTACTTCGAATATATTCAACTATGTTTTATTTTTCTTTCACGTTCTTTAACCAGCTTTATTCTGCCAAGTGAGAATATGTCAGAAATTCTAGTCGGGAGCTAAGAAAGTGTCTCCTGTGAAAGGGCGCTAATGGAACTTTCTTTGAGGATGCTTCTTTTGGATTTATAGATATCTATGTTTAATCTTGGAATTTTTAGTGGAAGAAACGTAATAATGTTTGATGTGTGGCAGAAGCAGTTGGGTTTTTGGGGTTTACTAGAATTTCGCTTTTTTTTATGCAACTAGTCAAAAGTGCAAGTATGTTATTGGGAAAATTGAGGATAGGACACCTTCTGACTTGTAGAAAGTTTTGCATCTTTGGACATTTTAAAATTGCTTCCTTAGGATACTCTGCAAATGAAAGGAACATCGTCATTTTTTAGATTGTCAATCTTATTTTTAGTAGAGTGTTATCACATATTCCAATCAATTTTTGATAATAGAATTGATACTTTCTCGATACGTTTTTTTAAAAATAAAAACGAAAAAATAATACTTTATTCCTTTTATTCTGCGTTATTTATAAGTTAACGCCATTAGAAATCAAAATAAAGCACCAAAATAATCAACATTATCATAATAGTTAACTTAAATCACCGTTAAACTTTGGTATACGATTTTATGGGATCATTAAGTGGCACCAAATATCGGACACAGTAAAAGTTACTAATGTAACACAGAATAGTTTCAATATAATTTGCAGCGATCAGAGATACTATATAATGTTGAGAATTTTCGGGGATATCGGCACGAGCTCTCGCGTGTACAATAATGCAACTCACGCGTTTTTTGGCCACTAAAATTTGTAGATAGGTAGATATAATATTCTGTAATTTATACGATGGTGCCGGATTCCCGCCAAAAACAACAATCAATTGATCCGGAACGTCGAAACCTAATAGTTGTCTCTTCTAGGGTAAATCCGGGAGACACGGTCGACCTAATATAAAATGGCTATTAAAACTAATACAGATATTACTTAAATAATCAGAACAAACCTAATATGTTCAAAATTTTATACTGATTCAGAAAAACTGGTCGATATTTGCTTTAAGACAATATTTACTGTAAATCGGCTTGAAAACTGAAGTCATGACATCTGGCCACCTCTCCCGAGGTGCCGGGAGAAATGGTTTTCGTCGTTGGCAGAGACCACTCACATAATTATTCATGGAAAAATAAAAGGGAAGAAAGCCAAATTATTTATGAGTGAATACAACTACAGATTCATTGATATTTAATTTGTTTACGCTAAACAAGTAAAGAACACATCAAAGATAAAGCGAACTACCTACCGGCGATTAGCAAGGCAAATGAATACAAAAGTGAATAAATAAAATAAATAAACAATAATAATAAACAAATAATGATAAAAAATAAAAATATAAATAAAGATAATAAAAAAATCATAATTCGACCATCTCTCCTTTTTGCAGCGAGAGATGGTCTTCTCCTTAGTTTTGAGAGGAAGAGTTAATATGGCTAAATACTTTGGCTGCATTGTCTCTCAATATCTCTACTATCTTATTATTCCCAAACATTAAACGAAAATAAACACAGAAGTACATTTTAAATACGATTCTGTACACCGTTGTTTGACAAAAGAGGTTAAGTGTAACCTCAGTTTACCTTTTATAGCTTGTGAATCTAGAAAAACACAGAAGGAACCGAAGTGACGCTATTCATTCAATTGTTTGGCTTCTAGAGAAGTAATTGGTCTGCACTTTAACCCGTTTTTACGTATAGAGTCTGAAATATAGCTACTCGACCAACTCTCCGGCCCGACCGCGTCTCCCGGATTTACCCTATCCCCTCTACGTTTTACGCGAAATAACGACTCGGTAGCGTTTCAAATGTCACAGATACAGCTAATGTCCGGCGTTAAAGGGAGTCCTCCTACACCATTTTAAGTATTTAATCAAAATCTCATAATTAAGAATATCACGTTCCACTTGCTTAACATTTCGAAATATGACATAATTCCCACTGGGGATGATTTAGTAGCAGTGCTGCTCATACCAAGTTCATTCATATTATTTACCATCTTCACTTTTCGATGGTATTAGAACGACGCGTTAATGATCCCTTTGCACGAGTAAGGTGTAATTATCTGCGTACCAATCGATAACCGACTCTATGTCGATCATAGATGTCACAGTAGCGTACGAGTATTATTGACGATACGAATTATCTCTCGCATCACGATGAGATCTCCAGGATAACCAATAGGGTAATATTGTACTACACCCCGTCTAATTATCGTACGTGCCTAATTTCAAGGTACCGAGTTGAAACGCACTAGCCGTAACTAACGCTGATCGGTAAACGCTATTAATCTACAGCTTGACGTCTGCTAATCAACGGTCGACAAAATGTGAGCCAAGTTTCGCTCGCTCATAGCAACGAATAGTAATAGGTGCCTGATTGCTGATACCATATGCAGTAAATTCCGTTCCTTTAATAATACTCAAATACTGGATTTTCGACTTATACTTTTCTTAAAGAATAATTATTAATAGAACAGATACAGAAGATTGTACAGAAAAGTTTAACACTTCATTTCTTGAACTACATAAACCCCGAACTTCGTCCTCCACAAATTTTCTTAACTCTACGTCGTCGAACTTAACACTCTCAAGTCTTATAATTATCGTCATTAAATCCCAATAACCCAAAAATATTCCCATTTATTTAATAATCAATTTCTCAAGACGCGTGGGATATTTCGCAGATATTTCGGGGGTGAGTTGGTAAAAGCTCGTTCAGACTTTGCCCCGGTTTCCGCAGCGGCGGACTGGCGTTCAAACGTTTTTCCGATCAGCGACGATTCCGACGACGTGATTCGGGGCAAAGCAGCCTTTTCAAAGCCTGCGCGCCTCAAATAACGTTAACGGCTGGTCTGCCGTCTGCGATCATTATACACGCGGCCTTAATTACGACGTTTAAGCGACACGGTCGAACGATCTGGCGACGCGAGAGAATTTAATTACATGCCAGCCCGAAAAAGGCCGCGAAGGCGAAAGTGGGCTGCCGTGTGCCCCTGCGCCTCTGCGCGGGGCCTGTGGTGGGAAGGTGGTTGGCGGCGGAGGGTCGGAGAGAAAGACTGGCCAGGGCAACCGGAATTAACCTGGGCGTACAGCCGTCGACGGCGATATAGCAACCACCCTATTGCGTAACAACCGTTCCGCAGTCGACATCGGCTCGCTTGGTGAAGAAAGAAAAGAAGAGGACACGTTTTCGAAGCTAGGAATGTATGGACTTGATCTCTTCGTGAATTTGAAGACCGTTGACTTTATTATCAAAGAGGTATTAATAGTCGAAGCTTGGGAATACTGTAGTGGATCGCGTTGAAAATTATTCACTATTCAGTATCGACCTCTATGAAAATTATGTGGGGATATTTTATCTCTATTGTTACACAGCGTGGCGAAGACGTGTCAAATTTTGTGCGATGATAACGGGAGGGCGATGTTTGTAAGAGTACATAGGTGATAGGAACTTCATAGTGGAATTATTCACAGAACCTTGAATGCTAATTGCAAGGAAATATTAGCTGAATGTTTCGTAGGATTTCTTTTATTCTTATACAATTTCATTCCTGGCTGAACAACCTGAAAATATGTTGACATACGAGAGGGATGGGTTAGAGAGAGAGAGAGAGAGAGAGAGAGAGAGAGAGAGAGAGCGTGCTTCGGTAATTTTTTATCATTACAGATTACAAAATTAGCACAGAGGTATGTATATGGGTAAGAAAAATTTGACGACCCGTGCTATTTTAACAAATTCGAAACCAGTAAAGTGATGACTTGTATTAAACCTCTCCTAATATAACGTGGACCATATTATAAATCGATTTCGCCAGGCTCCCTAATAGCAAGTGCAAAATGTGATCGATTTGATCTGGAGTGACCCATAATTACAGATTCCAAACCGTCACATCCAGCATGTTTTAAACAAATTCTAAATTAGTAGGGGAGAGCGGGGACAAACGTAACACTTTTTACATTTGGCCAAGCTGTCAATTACCTCTTACAGATATAAAAACGAAAATTATGCCTTAAGATAGTGTGTTTCTTGGTCTACCATTTGACCACAAATGCAGCTTTCCATGATAATTAGTCAAAGAGTTATCGCAATTTTCCGCAGTGACTGTCAGTGTTACTTTTGTCCTGCAGGGGTAGGACGAAAGTAACATACCATGGGGACGAAAGTAGCACTAATTATTTTGAGGAGAATTAAGTAAAAACACTTTTCCCAAAACAAAATAGGATTTTTTATTATCAGAAACAATGGAAACAAACATTTAAATAAACATATTTTAAGTAGCTAACGATAAAAAAAGCAGCTTCAAACATTTCTTTGATACTGTGCATTTGATTTAATGTGGAATCTCGTGTAACGGCCCCAAAAGTAACTAATATTTACGATTTTTTTAAAAAACTATTGTTAATATTGGATTCATCTCTTTTGCGATATAGGGAGGCATCTTTAAACTTATAGAAACTTTCGTCCCCGTAGTGACGTGTTACTTTTGTCCCCAGTCATGTTTTTCAGCATAGAACTGTTATAACGTACAAATTATACAAGACTTATTGAAATCAAGTACACGAACTTATAAAGACATTATGTAAGAACGCTCTAACAGATAATTGGATCAACGTCTATAGTTTAACTATGAATATTAACAAAAAACCAACAGAGGGGACACATGATGTAATGATATTTCTATTTGTACTTTTGACATTACATGGAAAAAATAATCATTGCAAAATCTCATCTGAATGAAGATGTAGGTAACGCTAAAAGTAAGCTGTCCGATTAACTGCATCACAGGATTTCTCCATTATTACTTATCTGATGCATTTTTACATAATTATTTGCAAAATTTGAAGGTCCTACGACATTCTACTGTCGATGTTATATCTCTGTTATTACAACGAATTTTTCCATGGGACCTTTTTTACGTTCTTTTCAAGGGCCCAAACTGTGATATCATGGGGAATTTTTTTCGATTTTTTAAAACTGTCAAAGTGGAATAACCCATTCACATTACAAGAATCACATTACATTTTAATTGTATTAAGACCCCCCGTAGGACCCATGTCTCAAAACAGTATCAATAAGATTAAAATAGAACACAAGATTAAACAAATTTCTTAACCAATACCTACATCCTTATTAATTCACTCTCCTTAGCATTCCTTCCGCCACCCGCCACGAATGATTAACATACACTTCTTAAGACAAACTAACCGCCAGAAACATGACAAAAGCAGCGGCGCGCGGAAGGCAAAAACTGATCGTTCTAAAAAACGCAGGGGGTTACGAGAAGCGGCAGGAGAAGAAATAATTGAAACGAAAGCAAAACGGTATCAACGCGACCTGATGAAAATGGCCGGGTATCGTGGCATGGAGTGAAATAGCAGCAGGGGTGTGCAGCCGCGCGGGCTCGTACAACGTCGATGAAGTAAAACGCACCCAGGGTAATTGGCGCACCTTTCAGATGTAAATGCGGTTCGTTAGTGGGTTCCCAGCGAGCGATGCATCGCCGACGGCCACGCTAGGGTGTCGGGAGCACTGGACCCGTCCAGTTGGAAATACACCCCAGTCATCCGTAGACTGACACTGTTCCCGTTACCACCGTTCCTCTGTCACGCCAGCAACGACCCGGTATAAGTCAGCTAAGGTCTTAAACGCCATTCACATTATCATGGTAATACAAGGCGCCTGGAATTTTTCCACGGTGTTGGGTGTCAACGAGAACCGTCGCGATGATCACCCAGCTGGCATAATTTGTCGAAGGCGGGGTGGCTGAATACATTTCGCGTCATTTTGCTTGGTATTTATTCAGTGACTGCAACGATGGTCGCAAGATGAACCGTGGACCAACAGCGAGGAAGGTGAGACTCGAAGGAATGAACTTGTGACCACAGGGATCGTCAGAGGAATTATGGTGAAGTGAAATAAACGTTAGTTGAAGTATAGGGGTGACGATTTTGGAACTGGGTAGTGTTAAATGATTAGTAGAGAGCGTGGGAAATGTGTGGGTTAGCAGCTTCTTTGGAAAATTATATGATGCTAGAAACAGAGCCACCTTTACCAATGGGCTAAATGGGCTATAGCCCAGGGGCGCCCGTGATCCAAGGCCGCTTTAGAATCAAATATGTTGAAATGCTTTTTTCTCTTCAATTTTGGAGACAAAAATTTCGTTCGCGGAATTGTTTTTGTTTGTGTTTGCCTTGGTGGAGACCTGGGGTTGGGATGTACTGCCTTGCACCGATTGCGAAGAAATTGCACCCTTGGGGGCTAGGGCGCCGAAATTTTTGAGCCCAGGGCGCTCAAATTTGTTAAGGTGGCCCTGGCTAGAAAGGATAATACGTGTTGCAAAATTCTGGCTTAGTAGGCATTAAAATTAAAGTAAAGTTACTGGAATTTCAAAATTGATGTTTCGATTGTTAAATGCTGATGTGATGAATAAAAACCTTCAAACTCCCAGGTAGATTAAAAAGAGAGCAAAAACAAAATAATCTGTGCTTTCGAAAGGAGCATAGTTTCCTTATCTTCAATTACAGTAAACGAAATTTAATTACCATCCATTTCAATTCTGACAATTGGGAATCTAAACTAGAGCTATGATTATTCGAATCTTGACAAGAATTTCACAATAAAGTGTGATAAAATATTTCATGTCCAGATTTCTATTCGGTACAATCCGAAATTCGATCACTCCGAATATTCGAATACTCCTTTTTATTCGAATATTTGAATCTCAAATTCGAATTCTCCGGTATTCGAATACGTGTATATTCAAATTCGAATTCTTCGGTATTCGAATACTTGAATATTCAAATACTTACATTATTCGAATATTCTTTACAGCCCTAATCTAAACGACCTACTCAAAATTCTATACAGAAATTTAATATAATACATATTCCTTCTATCGTCACTAAAAGTACAGCTAAACCCGCATTAAAATTGCTCTATTTGTCGGCATTTGTCACAGCAACATTCATAATATAGTGCCACAATAAATCACGATTGCGTTAGGAACGAAGATTGCGTTTTCCAGTTGATTCTCTATACGCTGAAATAAAATGCGTCAGCCAAAAACCGACCCTTTTCCAGTGGTATTTCGTCGATGGAACGATATACGTGTACGTATATCGCTGGGCGATAGATGGAATCTCGATTATCGTCATAGAGAAAACGCGATATCGATTAGTTTCGAGCGTTATCGGGTGGTTGTATGCCGAGATTCGAAACACACCTCGGAGGGCCTCGTCACGAACACGATCCCGTATAGACCAGCACGGTAATTATCTGCTAGTAATTGCTAATCGATTGCCGTCAATCTCAGATCACCCGTGAAACAGTATCAATAGAGGGAGGGAACTTAACATCGTGGCCGTGGGATCGTAAGCGCTATTGATAAATTTTCATCAGCCACCCGATTCAATGAAAATCTAGCTAAATTGGCAGGCATAACGATAATGGGGGATAGGCTGATTTCGTGAAAGGAACATTCATTGAACCGTACATTTTCTTAACTCTCATAAGTAACGCATTCAGTGAATTAATCGTGAACTATTGAACGGCTTGTTAATTTATGGAACGGAATGTTGATGTTTCAGTATAAACGAAGTAAATTATTAGCTATTAGGGTTCGTCGGTTTTTAAAAACCGAGTTTAAACACCGTTTTTTTTTATAAATTTATAAAATTCGAAAACTGGTTTTTAAATTTAGAAAACCGTTTTTTATATTAGAATTAATATGTGAAAATGAATGAATTATTTATTTAAAAACTAAACTTAGTGTAAAACTAATCTTCATGAGTAGTTGTGATGGAAAGAAAGAATATGAATACTCCCTGAGATAAAAAAATAGTGAAACGTATGACGTTGATTTCAAACAATTCTTAAGTTTAGTAACGTATAAAACACACCAAAATAAATTACAACCACACCACTGTCTTCAAACTTGAAACTTTGTCCATCTTATTTAAAATTACTTTTATACACCCCGAATAAATTACAGAAACCAAATTTTAAGAGGGATCACGGTCGCGCTGCAATGCCTAAAGAAAGTTGGGAAAAATTAATTGAGTCGCACGGAATGCTATATAAATTACTTTTATAATAAACATAATTACAATTCAAAACTCCCTACCTCCCTAGATATCCAAACACACCAAACTTCCACCTCAAACGATACATTATTAGAGAAAAAAGAAGCATGGCTAGCGCAAATCACGCGGAGTGACCATTACTGGGAGCGCCCGTAACGAGGGCACAATTACATTCGTAATAAAGGAAAACAAATGTTCCTGGCTGTGCTCACTATTTAAAGACACAACGTTATCGTGGTCGTGCCGCGTTTCAGCGGCGAGAGGGGCCGGCAATTTAGCCATTTTTGCCGCACAACAGCCCGGAGGGAACGCTTTGAACTTTGGCGCGTCTATAATTTTCGTGGTCGCGCTGCCAACCGAGTGGAGAGTAATGGACGCGTCGACCGGAAATGTGTTAGAACCAAGCGAACGTCGCTTTGGATACCATCAGGTGGCTTCATTTGTTGCTTAAATTTTCAAGTTGCCTCGAAAGGACATTTTAATAATACCAAAATTGTATTAAATTCAAGCAACCGTGGTTTTGCACGCCATTGTGATCTTTGGAGTTTTAGGTGATAGCTTCATTTGTTGTTCAGATTTTCGAGCTCCTTCAAAGGAATAACGTTTCGTTTCTCAAACCATTTAGTGCTCGAATTTCTCTCGGCGACACGCCACTGAGGCGCAACGTCGAGCCCACTGAACGAAAGGCCGAAACTTTTACCATCTGGTCAGGGTAGAACGCATGAATCCACACTTTTAACATGTTACACACGCTTTTGTAGGAGGCGGCGCTCCCGCGCGTTCGTATAACAAGCGACGGTGGCGAAGAGGGTGATATTAATTTTTGTCAGAACTGCCGTTCCTCGGCGTCCCTTTTGCGCCGCGTTTTCGACGCCGCTCCTTTGTCGTTCGTTCATTAAACGCGGCCGGGGCATTTTTAATTTACGTTTGCACGGCAAGAGAGAAGGAAATCGGCAAACGGTGTGCTTTGTGACACATGGACTGTTGTGTCTGCGCCTTAGTAATGCCTTGACGCGGACAGAGTGGCATTCTGAGGAAGCAAAAGAGGGTGATATCTACGTTTCTGCTAAATTCTACCCCTAAATTGGTACCAAGTTTGGAATCTTTGATGACTCGTTGTGATATTTCCGGTTTTGGTTTGGAGGATGGATTTAAGAAACAATAGAGGGGGTGGCTTTCAATGTTAAATTTTTTATGGTCCTGTGAAGAAAAACAGAAAAGTTTGATGAAAATTCTAGTTTCTAGAACAAGCAAAAATAAGAGATCCTTTTTTTTAGTGAGATAATTCCGGCCAAATGACTATTTTTCTGTTATTGATCCCAATTTTGTTACAACGTAAATTTATGCTTTCTCGGTCATACTAATACAAACTAGACACTTCAAACTATCAATTTATATAAAAAAAAAACTAACAAATGTGTAACTTGTTTAAATTTTATAGCATTTACTGCTTATGTGGGCGGAATTACCCCGCTTCCCCTATTTGAAGCATTTCTGAATATCATTTATAATTTAACACTTATATACGCAAAGATAAAAAAAGTGCCTTGGATAAAAGGGGTGGTTTCTCCCTTAAAGTCGAAAGATAGCAACAACCACCCACGTCAAAGTTTTTGCTTGTGGATAATTATGCAAAGTTCCATCAAAATCGGCGGTCGACACTTATCGAACGACCCTCGTAAGTGTACCAACGCTGCGCTGGCTACGCGGGATTATATTTTTGATACGGTACAGAAGTTTCCCCCCGGGGATAGCTGGAAGAGCGCATTTAACGTTTACGTTGTCGATAAGAAAAATCTCGTCGGGGACTTCTCTCGGCGTCGCGGAACCCTCTTGCCGGTACTTTCGATGTCGAGGTGCTTCGTTAATTCGCCTTCAAGCTTGGAAATAATTTCCAGGCGGAGAATTTCATCAGGACGCGGCTAAAGTAGCCCTTGTAACGTCTGGCAGCCGGCTTAACACTCGTTTAAGTGTGTATGTGTGCGTACGGGACAGCGGTTTAGTCGTCGCTGACGAAATATTACTTTCGTTATTGTCTGTCTCAGAGCGGGCAGCAACAACCGGTACCGGGGTTCCTTCTCCCCTGTGAACTGTTTTAATTAATCCACGTCGAATTAACGGTTAAAGCATTACGAACTAGACAGATCTGGACCAACGTTCTATCTCGCGTAATCCTCTTATTTTATAGGACTCGTTATTGTGCGTGCTTCGTTAGTTACGATGCTCCTGGCGCCATTTATTAACGAAGAATCTTGAACCGCGCGGGGCTTGATTCCCTACTTTACTGCGCTACGATTCATCGATGCTTATCCTGGGAAGCTTGAGTGCTCCATTATTTCAAGTATTTTTTTACTTGAATTGAATTGAACTTATTTTTGTCCACTCGAACAGTGTTCAGAATTTCGAAGGAAATAATTAGTAGGAGAGGCTAATTTTAAGTTTTATTTATGAATTTTAAATTTAATATTGGGACTGGAAGAAAGGTAGATTAAAATTCGCGCCAGAGGTATGGGATGTATGTAGAAAGTATGACACTCGAAGGAAGAAAAGTTTTTTCGAATTTTTGTAAATACATACACATGTGTGCGTACAGTTCATACGTAATTCCCCTTTCTCCAAACACAAACAATCAAATAACAGGCATTTTTCTGTGTTACCTTCACACAGTACTATTTTGAAAGGAATTATCTAAAGGGACCACCTTGGATTTTGATGCAAACTTACACAGAAGTCCGATATCATCACTAACATTTGAAGCATTTCTGATCTTCGTAGCCAAGAAAATATTCCCACAAATTTTATATTCTCACTTAAAATTACACTTGACTAAAAAGAATACTACTCAAGGTGTTATTACAGATGTATCATAAGAAAAGGAAATTTTAAAACTTCTCAATCTGCCCTTGGAAATGCCTTCAGGCATCACAAAGCCTTCGTCGAAACAATCGTTTAAAGTTGCCACCGGTTGGTCGAAGTAGCCCCTGGAAAAAGTTAGCCCTGGGCAGTTATTTGTGAGTTCGCCGTCTCGATGAAGTCGCGATCGGTACTCCCCCTCCTAAGTGGACTCGATTAATCCACGGTCATTAGCGTCACTCTAGACGAAAGCAGGTTAGAGTAGAGACTGTTTAACAGCGACATCGGGTTTAATTTCTGTCCCCGGTAATCCTGCATTCACGTTAATCCGAGCTTCACGGCGCTGTCCGAACTACGCTCGTAATGGGGACACAAGACTAATGTGCCGTTAATTCGGAAATAATTAGCGACCGGTCTTCGTCGGGTTCCGCTTCACCTGTCTGACACTAGATCGTGACTCCCCTTTAACTTGGCCCAATTTGAACGCGAAACACAAGACAGCCTCCCTGACCAATCGATTAAAAGTTCGCCCTTTGAGCACTGCCAGTTCGAAAGTTTAACGCTTGGTAATTTTATATTTGTCCGTGGATAGTTGGCGTCAATTAATTAATCACCAGGGGCCGTTAAACTTGAACCAGTAATTATTATGCCTGTGAAGAAGTTCTGTCTACTATCTTAGATACTATATATGGTGTCTTATGATGCGAGATAAAGGAATTAGTTTTTCGTGCGATGTGTATTGTGTGGGAGTATTTGGATACTATGAAGGTAGACTGTTTATTTGGTACGCATTAAAATTTGTTGTTTAAGTGAAACTATTTGATAGTTGTATTGATGATAAAAGTATTTAATTGTTATTGTTGAAAGAGTTTTGCAAGAACGTGATGGTATAAAATCAGGATAATATAGTGGAAGCGTAATTGCTTAAATAAAAGATATCAGGATACATGAAAACGTTAGATTTCTTGTGAATTAGAAGAAGGTATGAAATTGTTGGAAATGTTTCATGATTTGGAATAAAGACGAGTGTTACAGCTATTTAATAACAATTTTCATATATGATTTAAAAGTTGAAATGCTCATTATGAAAATTTGCATTTGTCACCAGTTTTATTTTGAATCCTGGTGAGTACTTTGGAATTCATTTGTTTAAAATTTAATTATGTACCTTACTTTTCACACCCACAAAATATAGGAAACTAGAAAATATTAAGAACCATCAAATTTAGATAGGGAGGAAGCCTAGTCCAGGGAAAGGTAGTAATGAAAGAAAAGGAAGAAATTCCCTGTGAGAAAGGAACGTAGAAAACAATGCCGTAGTTAAACCAATAATGTGGTCTGAGATAGGCCGTAAGAGCATTCGAGGAAATTAGCTTCATTTAAATTCTTTGTACGACTGGTCATGCTCTTCACCGTGAAACGAGAGCTTAAACTGTAGGTCAACAAACTTTTATACGTGCACATTTCCTTATATGCCGCTAATGAGTCAAGTAAATGCTGCTAATTGGCGGCAACGAACGAAAATATCGAAAGAATTTTCTGTAATAACATTCCCCCTTTTTTTGAAGTAGGTAGACATAGATCGTATATTGCTAAAAAATTTTTAAAGATTTAATATCTGATTTAAAATCTATCTGTATTTAACCCTTTCTTTAAGGCGTACATTTCCGCGAAAGTGCGTTTTTCTAAAAATCAATTTTTTTTTAACTACTGGAGATGCTGACTAAACTCGACGCTAGGAACGGCAGCTCGCTCCGTGACGCCGACTAAAGTCGGCGCTCGTACACACGGGTCGTCGCGTGGGTGCCGATTATAGTTGGGGCTCGCGACGAAAGGGTTAATACTTAGTTTCTGTAGCATGAGCTTAGTTCAAAATATTAACTACTTCTCCTGAGTAGGTGACTCTTCAGTAATTTTGGGCAGCGCAACGATTTTCACTACTGTATAGAAGATTTTCTCATTGTAAAATTCTTCTCTATTCCTTGAATTCTCGACTGTGCTCATGGAAGCCTAATCCCAGTATACAATTTAGTCTCCATACATATCAGCTCTTTGAATATATGAAGTATTTCATAATAATAAATGCACATTTAAGGGTACGCTCCTATCAAATCACTCCACAAATAGGTCATTCTTAGGATTTTATTTTAAAAAAAAAGTAAACGTCATAGTGCTAAAAAACTTTTTAGGCGGTATTTGTATATCATTGAAGATAATAATTTTTTCCCTATATTTTATCTAATACTGCTGCCTGTTGGTGTCTGTGACTGTCGTGGTAATACAAAAAGTCTGCGGAATTTATAACGCCTTGTAGAATTATCTGAAATCAACAAGTCAAGAAAATTCTTAAAGTGAATAAGATTTTCCATTTTCTCCTTCTTTTTATAAACATTTCCGTGCGTAAACATAAATGCTTTTTTTTTAAATGTGGTTTAAACGTCTGCCAAAACATGAGATTACAATATTTTGCTATGACCACAGATGATTTCATGAAGAATCTTATAAACTTTAAGAATTTTCTTGGTATGTTGATTTCATATAATTCTACAAGGTGTTATAAATTCTGCAGACGCGGATTATTTTTGTAACACCAGAACAATCACAACCCACAACAGACAGTATTATTAGATAAAATATTCAAATTTTTGTATTATCTTCAATGATGTACAAATAAAGCCCAAAAATTTTTTTACACTATGACGTTTACTCTTTTTTTTAAATAAAATCCTACAAATGACTTATTGTTGCAGTGATTTGATGGGAGGGTACCCTTAACTTGTTAGTAGCAGAACTCATCAGGAGAAACTTATAAATCCATGAGGATCTATTTCTTTCTTCCCATCACAACCACATATTGGTATCGAAGTCACTTTCCTTACTTCTTCCTTAGCCTCTATATCAATTTAAAGCAGCTTTATACGCTTGTTTACATCGATCATCCCCAACCACTTCACGAATTCTCCTCATTCAATTCCACACTCACAGTCCCCGAAACACTCTAAATATCGCCAAGATCGCAACTCCACAATCACTAATTCGAATTTCCCTCGCCTTCCCCGAAAACAGTATTACCTGTCCCATTCGCCAGCCATGATTGGAACCCAGGAAGCCTCTCGCAACACGTCAACCCCCAATCTTCCAATTCAGCCTGTTCCCGGCTGTAACAGAAATCGAAGAATATTATCGCCCCCCGTGGAACTATTATCGCTCTCATTACTTTTCCATCGTCGTGTTTCCGTTGATGTCTCTTCACACCCCCATCCCGGTCGCATGTTTCCACTCGCGGGCCAGCGGTACTGATATCGATGCGAAACGCTTCCAGAATCGGGCTTGTATCAGCGGCATCGTTCCGCTGGAGTGTTATTGGGCGAGAAATGCCTTTTCCCGCGGACAGCAACCGCAACGCGGACGCTCATAGGCGCCTGGAGTCTACGATTTTACAAGCTTTTGTAAGTTCCAGCTTACAGGGGGGCCCGCCATTATCGAACAATGCCACCCGATACCAATCGTTTCGCCCTCTGCTAGAGTCCAGGGCCGAGACGCTACTACCTGTACAATGGAATTGCACGATCGAATTGGGACGGGGGTGGCACGCAGCTCTGGCCAGGGACGATCAATTTTGATAATAGAGCATTGGGGATATTTCGCGAGAGACCGATTTTGGGAAAAATTCGCGCCGGCCGCATTATCTGGTGATTGCTTCCTAGTGGTCGGATTGAAACGGGCGAAAGGAGAGTTTTAAAATGTCGAGATAAAGGGAACGGTTGAAACGGAAAACGACTCTTTCAGCGTGCACGATGGAAATCGTGATTGTCTGGGTTTAATAAGTGGAAGATTACCAGCGAAATTTCATGGTATTCTCTTTCTCCTCTTTTTTAGGTTGGTGATATCGCTGCCTTAAGGAAGTTTGTAAAAATCTGTTCCCACAGTGGACGTTGGTGTATTTTAATTTTATTTTTAGGGGAGATGTATGTGTATTAGTTCTTAGAGTTTTGTTTCAGTTTATTTTGCTTCGCTTATTGGGTTTGTTAATTGCCACTGATTTGTAGTATAAAACACAAAAATGGAGTGTGTGGAATATATATAATACTGTGCTAATATCACTGTACTTTATTGTACATCTAATGAATCTTAGGAACAGTATAACTTAAAAAGTTCATTGGTATTAAATAATTTAAAAGTTACAGGCGTGTTGTTTACACATAAATCTGGCTACACAAGGCAGGTTGTTTTCTACTCAAAAGAAGCTGCTGAGTGCACAATAAACACTCGAAATTTAAAGTCTGCGTTAAAAGAAAGAATTTGCTAGCTGGTTGTAAAAATACAGTACACAAACCTCTAGTAGACCACAAAGAAGTGCTACATCCTCCTCTGCACATTAAACAAGGGTTGATAAAGCTCTGTCTAAAGGAAGTGCCAGCTTTAAGTACCATTCCACAAAATTGCTGAGTATCTTTTTATGAAAAACTCGAGGAGTATTTCATTTGGCTTTTTAAGCTTGGAGATCATTGCGAATGAAGCATAAAGAGAATTATAGTTCTATCAATGACAAATTTGTAGAGGTCGAGGAAATTATCGCTTCACAATGTCGAAATGAGATGTGCAGAAATTGGAAAAACGAAGATTTCGAGGCATCCTCTATACTACAAAATATAAATATAACTTGAAAAATGAATTTTAATGCACGCCTCCTTCTCCTTTCTCCTCGTCTGCCTTTTTAAGGGTACTTTGCCGGTCGAAACAAAGGCATATTTTCATGAATTTCTCTTCAAGAATTAATATTCAGGTTTTAATCTCTTTTTTGGTTAAATGTTTATTATTTCTTGCTGCATAGACTAGTACTTTTCATGTTTCCAAAATATAATTACAAATGTGTTGATTTAAATCGCAATTAAAGTGGCAAGTCGCAATTAAGTTGGCCTTAAAGTGGTACTAAAGTGATAAGAATAGAACGATTATGCCCTATAGGGGTGTACACATAAAGTGGACTAGAATCATCTAGGTATCAAAAATAATTTTTGTTCCATCCACAGAAAGCAACGAAAAAATGGCAGAAAATCCAGAATTTTTTCTTTACAGGTCGCTGTTTTGTAACCACTATTGATAAATCAATAATTCTAGTCGACTTTATACATACACCCCTATAGGGTAAATCCGGGAGACGTGGCCGGGCCGGAGAGTTGGTCGAAACCACGGTGAAATAGACAGGTGTTCCGACTCTATACCTTTTTACCCGAGCGATTTTGTGTGCCGATTTCTGTTTAGTTCCCCTGACCGTTGCGAGAGGTGTGGCGACCTACAAGGCATATACATATGTATTAATGAGACTGTAGTAGTAGAGACTTTAGTGGTATTACTGGGCTTGCCAGAAACAACAGGCCACGCATGCGCGTGATGATCCCATCCACACCAGGCCTGTATATATATATGTAAATGCCTTTACGACATCAACGAAATCTGCCGGTCGCCAGAAGAACTAGGACCAAAAAGTCACACATTCTGAACACGAGTCGGAACACCTGTCTATTTCACCGTGGTCGAAACAGTTGATTCCTAGAGAATTAATTGTTCTGAACCTTAACACTCTTTTACATATACACAGATGTAGAGTCTGAATATAGCGACTCGAGCAACTCTCCAGCCCGACCGCGTCTCTCGGATTTACCCTAGCAAGGGTGGCGAACTTACGGCACGCGTACCAGAGGTGGCACGTACGAAAATTTTGCTGGCACGTCAATGATTTACAGGTGCTATCATTAATAGCTGTATATAAATCTGAAATAATTATTATATGGTTAGATACACCTACGAAAATATTTTTGGCCAGATTTTATTATACGACAATGTGAATGTCAACTTATGAGTTAATTCCAGAGATGGACAATAAATTATTCGTTATGTGTCGAATAAAATAGCCCTAGGTTAACATTATTCGTTGAATGAAAAAATTAGCTGTATTCGTCGAATAATCCAAAGTTGAAGTAAGTCTTATTTGATCCGTTATTTAAATAATTTTTTATATAGTTAATGCCCAACTGTGGTTAATTCTTATGAAATTCTATGTTAATTTTTAAACTAGTCTGAATAAAATTCTGCAATGATTAATTTTCTATTAATTTTTCCCTATTAAAAACAACCCGGCACGTCAGCAATTCTATAAATATTATTTATAAATTTTTGGCACGCGCAGATAAAAAGGTTCGCTATCCCTGCCCTATTGGACACAATCATTCTATTTTTATCATTTTAGAACCACTTTGACGCCGAGGAAACTTTCCACGGTGTTCTCACTGAGGCACAAACTTTGCGACTTAAATCCACAAATTCGTAATTATATTTTGGAAATATGTAAAATACAATTCTATACAGCAAGGAATAATAAATATTTAAAAACAATAGGCCTCTTGTTCGATAGCCAAAGTAGAATGGATCATTAAGCAGAAATATAGGTACTACTTTACAATTCCCAATGTACATAACATCACCACAAATATTTACACAAGCATAATTCCGCTTTAGGGACTATTCTCGTTCCAAATTGACACAAAATATGTGTTCCTATCTAACTCACGCTAGAATACTGACTCAGTACCGCCGATCGCCATGGAGACGCAAGAAAAATTTTCCAAATTAAACCCAGCCCGCGTAATTATCGCTGATTGATCAATCCGCTGAAATGTACAGTTTGCAAATTCTTTTTTCTGTTAGGGAAGCCTACTCGCCCCCAGGAGGCGAGCCTCCCTTCGAAGATTCCGAACGGAGGGAATCGAATACGCGGGCTCGTAGTTTTGATCGAAGGGTTAGCTTCCCCTCCCCTAACCCCCTTATATTCCCGGATCCTTGAGGACCAACTGTTAATCTCCCGCAGTGCTTTGCCCTCCAGATTGATGCCTTTTAATTTGTCCTCCTGTTAAATTAAAATCGACTTAGTCTTTTCCCTCGCCCCCACCTCCCTCTGTCCTTCCCCCATCGAGCGAGTCGTTTCGTTCTCTCTCCGGGTATCTACATCATTTGCGTTCGATGAGCCCCCTGATTCGCAGGCATAAAACACTCTTCATCTACTTGGATGCACGCACCGTTCCGTACGCTTTGATCAACCCTCCCCCACCTCTCTCCCTCCTCCCTGATTCTGATTCCCCTGACAGGTGGTGCGGCGTGTCTCTTCCATTCACGTGATGAGTCTACCGTTTCACTTTATCACCCTTCGCCGACGGATACGGGAGGCATAGCCAGCTACTATTATCGGTGCGCGCTTTTATGTCGGTCGCTTTAGCGGTTGCCATGTTTTTAACGAGGGACAATATAACCGGGGAGGGAAATAAGAGGACCGACACAAGAAACGGTTCCGTTTTAAACGCCCGAGCGTTCCATAAGAAGCACAAAGGATTCCATTAAATCGAAGTCGCTCGAATCGCGTAAACGATGTTACACGCCACGGTTCGCATAATCCGAGCTTCCTCCAAGGCCCCCTCCTCCCGGCGTATGCACAGCGCCGTTCCGAGCGGAGTACTGAATTAACACGTTAACTACTGTATGGACGCGTGCCCCGTATCGCGTTACCTCGCTCACCAGATGTGAAACTCTGTATTATTCCTGGGGAACTAGGGTCCGGTTGCGCTGGTTGCTATTTATTCAAGAAATTGGCAGCGTACCTCGGTAGGAACGCAAAAACAATGTTAACTGGGGAAAAGTCACTTTGTGAATAACTGTAAGAAATGGCAAAATGAAACGAATCGTAGGTGAATTGATCACTTCAACAAAAATAAGTCGATATTGTAGAACAGCTTTTCCTGAAGCGAAGCTCTGTTTCTGAGGAAATTTAAACACAGTAGGTATTAGATATGTTTATTGCACCACACAAATTTACATAGCACGCAGAATTTTCATAGCAATGTGATTGATAAAATCATTTTTATCCAACTCATTTTAACCAAAATAGCGACCTACACATTTTTTGCAATAAAGAAATAGTGCAATAATATTTTCCTAGTAGGTACTAATGATAAGAAGGGTACCTATAAGCGTCTATTCGAGTGATGCAATAAATAGTTCGAGTATGTACTGTTTGTACACGACAACTATACCCCTTTTACGTGCACCTGGAAATCCACCACCCAGTATATAATAATGGCTGAAATGGTTTGAAAGATCCAGGATTGGACATAGTAGTATAAGGGACGGGCTTTGCTACACGTTGATCGGGCGAATAAGTTTCAGAAATCGTTGGACCGTCGAATATGTGCGTGCACATCGATGGCCACGGTGCATAAGTGTTCGTGTATGTGCGTTCGTAGTGATTCGTTTGAATGCATTTGTCCAGCAGCGTCCACCGAAAGCGCAATAGTTCTGCTGGCCTGGCAACGACAATGGCATGCATTAACCTTTGTGCAGTTGTAACTGCAGTTGCGAGATAGTGGCTCGCCCTTTGAGGGGGTGAGGAAAGGGTCGCCCCAGCAGACCAGAGTTCTCTTGGCATTTACAACCATTTCGCGTAATCTCAACGAATACATTCATCGGAGGGGGGAGCCGGTGTTAAGTGGACGAACCAATTATTGCGCTGTCTGGCCTTTATCCGTCGTGCGTCGAATGCTGTGCCGATATTTCGGTATCAGCTGGGAATAGTTCGGCGTTGCTTTGCATCTAGATCGATCACTATCGTCGAATTATCAACGGCAGATGATGTTTGGAGATGTTCGTAGCTGTGGCGTTCAACCTATCATGAAAGTAAAGATTAGGTCATACAGTGGTCATATAGTGGTGGCAGAAATGGGCAAATTTTTTATTTAAGTAAAATTTCGAATAACGAATAAAAATCAAAAAATTATTCGTCATATGTCGAATAAAGTTAACCCGAGTTAATTTTAAAATAAAAATGATGAAGATTTAAATTTTCGTCATCGGGCGATACTACATTGTAACGTGCGCGCCAGGCCTCAACGCCCTGGACCTCGGCGACTCGAACGCTCGCCAGAAAATTATTCGACGTTGAATACACGGTCTAATAAAGTTAAAGTTACAGTTACACTTAAAGTTAAAAAATTTATTTGACGCTGAAGTTGAAACTCACGACGAATAAAAAAAATAACTTTATTCGTCGAATAAAAAAATTAATTTTGTTCGTCGAATAAATTCTTATCGAATAAAAAAGTTAACTTTAATCGTCGAATAATCTAAAGTTAAAGTAACTTTTATTTGATCCTTATTTAAATAATTTTTTTATTTAGTTAATGCCCAACTCTGTGTGGTGGTTATGGTTGACTGTTTGTGGTGGGGAAATTGTGCTTATGTTGAGCTTCTTTCAATTCGAACTGCGAAATTGTGTGTTGTACTTTGTTATGAAAAGGAATGAGGAACATTGGTTTAAAGTTTTTTTGAGGTATTTTCTGGTTGCATTAGGCTTGGACTTATGCGTTGTGCCATGTTATGCAGAGAAATGATAAAAATTGATTTAAACTCTTTCACTCTCTGGCAAAATATTTTCAAATTATTTAAACACGTTTTACTTCAGACATGACCCGAAACACACCTACCATAGTGACCACAATTATATGTTAGTAAGGGAGAAACAAACCAACGATTTTTTAAAAAGTAGGAGGCTCAAATCTCATTCAGCATCTTTGTATAAAATTCTCAATGAACAAATTACATCTCGAATCCAATGAGCGAAGTAGAACTTCCACTGTAGCTTTCATAATATCCTTACATTCAACTCGATAACTTTACCTTCAAACTTTCCTGTAATGCCTCACCAAGCTTCAATAAGATATCAAGAACATTTCTCTTCAAAACCTCACAATTACTACTTGTACCATTATTTAATTAAAATATTATCACCCACTTCCACTAAACCACTATTAAAAAATTTAATATCGATTCAACATAGTTCAATCTGACATCTACACTCTATTTTTAACTTAATATTTCTGCCTTCAAATCGTGCACGAACGATGTGCGCGAATGAGTCACAAATAGTGGCATGTTTCCGTTGAACCAAGTCGTCATCAGACGACAGGATTAACCAAACGTGGAACCGGAGCAGATAATTTTACCTTTGATTACGAGGAGCTGCGGGTGCGTCTGAGAGAGAAGCGTCGCGCACCTTATCTGCTAACCAGGGAGATCGATGAATCGGAATATCACGGGTCGAAGAGAGCAAATAGGGGTGTGCTTTGACATCGTCTTGCGATGAGTAAAAATGGGAACGGAGAATCTCGGTGCCCGCGTGTTCAAGGGGAAACCCCGACGATTATGTCGGTAATTGCGTTCCGTCCTTAGATGACGTCGGCAACTGCCGGAAGCGATGGAGGAGGTCGAGGGATCCTTCAGCTTGTAATACGAAAGCTTTTGATGTACGGAGGGCCACGATGACGTGGTAATTCGCAGAAACAGATCCAACTCCATGAGATATCACATTGTCAAGGCTCTTTTAAAGCAATAAGGATCGTACAAGTTGCTTGTACCTTGTGACGATGCAGAATGTCGATACGCGATTAGTTTTGTTTACAAAATTTCGATCACCATTGTTTCATTATTTTTGGTAAACAGTAATCGTCATTTTGGTAGTGTATGTGTTCTGTTTTGGGTTTTTTTGAGGATCGAAGTAGCGTTTTAATATATTAATATTTATGAATGTGATTTAAGAGGTATTTCCTTATTTATTTGTAGCTTCCTTTTTACGGGATTAATTAGTTTCTTTATAATAAAGTATTTTAATAGAGGAAAGAACAGCGTAGTTTTTTGTCTTTCTTAAGTTACGTAATTTATTTAGCAACTGAAGATAAGATCCATAATCAGTTGAGTTCAAATGTTGTGTACAAACGTGCAACAGAGGAGAAAATTCATTTTTCGACGTTATTCAGTGTCTGCTTAGACTAGATACATCTGCTGACTAGATACATCGGGCAAGTAGAAACACCCAGTATTTAGTCAGACATGCATCAATAGCTCACGCTATGGAGTCATTTTACGATACACCCCAATTAAGATTGCAAATATCACAGATCAACAGTAGATATGGCTTTTTAATACATAGTATACGAATTTTATTATTTCAAGAATACTTTTTTTTACTGAATAGCAAGAGAAAGCTTAACACATTTCATTGATTATTTTACCATTGTGACTTTGAAAGTATATGGTCATTTTGCTATTTAAGAAGTGGGCCACAAACGTAGATAATTAAAAACTTATATTACACCTCAAAAATATAAAAACAACCTACTTACAATTTGCACATGTCTACTGAGAAAAAATGAATCCTATTACACGTTCTCCCCCTCGCATAAAAAAAGTGTTTAAAGAACAAAAGTTTCTCGTTTTGCTTAAAGTATTTTAGTCTGCTATAGCCATAATTTTGTATCTTGTACAATGTAAAATATAAAAAGGAATATAATGAACCGTATTGCGAATGTTTAAGCCGCATACTCCATCAACTCACGTTGAACGAAGTAAAACAATTTATTCCAGAATCTTGACAAACGACCGTACATACGTTACTTTCCGTTTCGCTTTAACTCGAATCCCGGGGCTAATGCATCGTCTGCTGTCGCAGGGTTAGCATAATGTGCTTAGCAACCCCAGGATCGCACCACGGTCACCCACCGAACAAGTACTGTACAAGAGCCAGCACTTAATGTCTCCATATAGGGGTGAGAATTTCCATTCAAGGCTTGATTTTTATTAGAAATCCCTTTAAACATCGATGTGTTTATAATGATAGTTTTATGCGGCACTTGCAATTATTGATGACACAATTATATTTAAGGAAATTTAAAAATGTTCAAAGTAAGTAAATATGGCGAACATCTACGTTCATATTCTTTATTTATTTTTTAGGAGAAATTAGTTCGCATGTATAATAACAGTATACACTAAACGTGAACTATTAATGAGTGTAAAACAATTAGTTTAGGTATATGGAAATTCGATATTTTGGTAGATTCATTTGACTAAAAACTGAAATCCATCTGAGATAATATTAATTGAAGGAATGTGAGGTGCATACTATGATGAAATTATAAAACAAAGCGATATTAAATTATGAGATTATGTTCTCTATGAAATTCAATCCCATAACATTTAAAATTGAATAACTTATACTCTACAATTTTAAAGCATTCACCTTGAAGAAATAATATTAATATTAAATTATGAATTATCTTGGACCACGTAATTTCAGTTCATGAAGCGATTAAAATAGACTACTTGTCTTGTTTTTCTTCGAACTTTCATTCTTGCTATCACTACCCGTTAAATTCACGAGTTTATAGCAAACGAGAATTTAATCTCCTTATGAACAACGATGGGAAACGTTTTTGGAGGGCTTTCTCCGCCCGGCCACGTGATTTGCAATTAACTTACATAGGAGTTGTTCAACGCTAATTAATAACCACGTCAGAAACTTAAGGCTCTCCACCCCGATCGGGTTACTTTCAAGTTACCGAGTTTGGAAATTAACGATCATGAAATTAAATCTCAATTGCATTGGCAAATAATATTAGAACTGGCGTCAAGTAGATACTCAATCCTTAATAAATTCGTGTTTCATTAAATTCTATCCTTTATTATCCTCTATATTCTGGCACCCACGCTTCTCATATTCTTTAAGCTTGGTAACAGCCTTACTGTGTTTTCATAATCACGAATTCACACTAATGATACACATCTTCAGTAATTATCCACGTACATTCTAATAAAACCTTCACCATCAAAATGTATTTCATATACAGTCGAACCTCGATAACTCGAATCTCAAGGGAAGGGAAAAAATCTTCGAATTATAGAGGTTTCGGCTTATCGAGTTTTCGAGTAAGAGAGGTTCAACAAACGAAATTGTGACTTATACATATACAAAAATAATTATAAGACACGTTTTATGCTCGAAATTTTATACTCTTTATTATATATTAAAAAAATTTGTGAATTAGCTTTGTGCTAGTCTTTTAGTGTCTTGTAATTCAATAGGATTTTCAATCGTAAATAATGCAGAGAAAATGTTTTCCTCAATATTTTGAGATCTTTCTACGAAATATCGTAATACATATGTAGAAATAAACTTCGATTTGTAAATGTCGGAGTTCTTCTGAATTCGAGTTGTATAGGTGAAATACATAATTTAACATGCAAAATATAGTTCGAGTTATGAAAATTTTATTTCGAGTTGTAGAGGTGTTTAGAAGGGAGCGGAAGGAAATGAAGAAAATTTTCGTCTTATAAAGGTTTTCGAGTTATCGAAGTTCGACTGTACCTACCCCACTACTGAAGACACAAAAACAGTCAAGGTATCTACTATAAACTTCCCACTATTCATCGCAGTTCCTTTCAACGCCAAAACCAGCGCGGTACCTTTCACAATTAGTCATCCCCTTCGATTGAAAGACCGAAACCATGAGTCACGGCGCCTTATCCAAAGATTCCCAGTCCACGAATCAGTTTCCCGCGAAAGTCACGGGGAATGAACACTGCGATCGAAGATCTCCTTCCTCGTGGATACTTCGATCTCCCCGATCTCGCGCTTCCGGTAGCCCCCGTGGCCGGATAGGAAATAAGGTGTTCGTAGAAATCTCATATGCCCGGGTCTCGCATAAAATAGGCTGAATAAATCACGTAGTCGAAGAGCAGAAGGAGGCTCAGCCAGAGGGGGTGAGGTGCTGTGGTGGCGGCAGGGTGGTCGTCGGGAACGGTGGAGGGGTGGGGGTATGAGAATCGAAGGGCAGAGGGACGGCAGAGAGAAGGTAAGACAAACTTTCCCTCAGACCTGGTGCATGCTTCCTCCTTCTACCTCCCCTGCCTCTCGCCCGCTTTGTTCGCCCAGAACCGATCCACCTTCGACGCCGTAGCCGTCGTCTGGGGCGCGTTTCGCAGTTGAGCGGCGCGCCGCTCTAAGGAAACTGATATTGCCGGCAATATCCAGTTGTTTGCATTGATTCGGGCTGTCTGAGAATCCCGAAGAGCTATTTCTATCCCTGCCTGCCTTCGAGACTTCGCCAGCGAAAATTCAGACCCCTCCCCCCCCTCCAGTGCCTCTCGTTTCGGTGTGCCCGCTTCCTGTTCCTTCTTTTCGGTAACGGGCCTCGCGGCGTAGGCGCAGCTCCCGAAGCACGTACGCATAGATTATTGAAAGCCCACCCAGCGAAAATTTTCGCGGCTCGGTACGCACCTTCGTTTAACATCTTGTCGTCAATTTCGCCGATCTCTTCCCTTTCGCCCTGCCCCATCGTGGCATTTTTATTCGCAAGCCCCAGGCAGTCTCAATTCATCGGCCAAGAGAGTTGAGAAGGGTGCATGTTGATCGATATTTTGCTCGATTCGGAGGTAACTTGGTGGGTATTTTGTGCGTATTCAATTTTTTTGGTGCAAGGTTTTAGTCGGTTTAGTCTTTGTTTTGGGTGTTATTTGTTTTGACGAGCCTTCTGCTTCTTATTCGATATATGATAACACAGTCTAACAAAATGAAGCTTTTTTCTGTTTCGCAATATCCACTGAATGATTCTTGTAGAGTTTTTCGCCCTGAACACGAATCCGCAAATCGTTTTTGAGAAATTCGATTTTGAAAAAAACTGCAAATTTTCGAATTTGAACATCTTTTATGCCGAAACGGTAATAGTTGGTTATTTGGTTGCTCGTTGCGTCAAATTATTCTATGAACCCTCCTGAATACAACGATATAAGTTGTTATTGCATTATGAACATTTAAACATGTTGAAACAACGATCAAAGGGAAAAGCACACCCGAAATGCACCTATTTTGCAGATATCTTTCAATTTATTTCCAAAACTGAGGGTCTAGGAGAAAATCCGACTACTCTAAGCCATGCAGCAGACATTTTTCCTTCGGGAAGCATCAACAGAAGTGCTAAACCGAGTTCTGTTTTCAATACAGAAACGAAATAGTTTGGCAAAACCGTCGCCCTCGACAGTGGTAGTCACGCGCGTTAAGCGATTGTGTTACGCTGTGAGCGGCAGTGGATCGCGCGCCGCCGTTGACTACCACTGTTGACACCGCGCATTTTGTCAAACTATTTCGCTTCTGTATTGAAAACAAAACGCGACTTACCACTTTTGTTGATGATTTCCGAAGGAAAAATGTCTGCTGCATCGTGTGGGATGGTCAGATTTTCTTCTAGAGCCTTAGTTTTGGAAGTAAATTGAAATATATCTTCAAAAATGTGTGCTTTTCGGGTGTCATTTTCCATTTCATCGTTGTTTAAACATATTTAAATGATCATAATGCAATAATAACTTATATCGTTGTATTCGGGAGAGTTCATAGAATAATATGACGGACCGAGCAACCGAATAGCTATTACGGTTTCGACACCAAAGATGTTCAAAGTTGAAAATTTGCAATTTCTTTCAAAATCGATTTTCTCAGAAACTGAGGGCGATAGAGCAATTCCGCTCGCGGATTCATGTTCTGGGCGAAAAACTCTACAAGAATCGCTCAGCGGATATTGCGGGCCAAAAATCGTATTGGACAGTGTAAGTTGAAGATGCAACATGGTTTTAGGAAATGTATGTACTTTACTGTGCGTTGAGATTATTTCACATTGTTAATTTATCATGTAGGTATTCTATGAGAAAAAGGGGATTTTTCTCGGACTTATAGAATTTTAGAAAATTCTCTTATTTTTAAACGAAAAGAATTCCGACAGTAACTAGTTTAAAGTTCCGTGGTGATTAAAAAATATATTTGCATAAAGAATCTAGACTTCTCCATTCTCACTACAAATCATAGAACATTATTAACATTACATTTATTAACATTGTTATTAGCTTTACAGTTTTTAACACAAAGAATAGTAATTTCTTGGAAACATCCAAATGTTCCATCCGACGAAAAAATATTCATGGGGATTGCTCCTGCGTCTAGGCGCGCCGTGGAAGGCTACCCTCGGTGCCTAAAATTCAAGCGATCTATCACAGGCTGACGTCACCGTCCTATAGGAACGACAAGGGGTGTCCCAATGCAAACTACCCCGCCATTCGGATGATATATCCATCGGCACCTGTTAGACGACAGCGTCTGAACGCGTCTCGGCGCCACTCTCGTACCCTCGCGTGGATGCACGACTTAAGCCTTCTTACCATGAATTATCGAGTGCCGTTCGCTGGAAAGTTAAGGCCTCACTCGCGTGTCAGCGTTGGGATCCTTGGGGCCACGATACCATCGACCATTCATTGTTTTGTCAAAGGGACACCACGGCGAGATTACGACGACGATACATCGAGCTGTTCGTTGTCCATTGCACTTTTGAAGTTGGTGCCCTTTTCTGAGAAGATGGATACTTGGAATTTGGAACAATTTGCGTAATTTGCATCTTGTGATTTCATTGCGTATATTTAGTACCCTAAATATATTAGATACCTTCAAGGGAATTCAACTGATTTTTAATGAAGACTTGAGTGAATGCTTGTATTAGTTGTACTCTGATATTTAGCATTGTTGTAATGAGATAGTGGCATGAAGAGTATGAATTGGAAATATGGTGACTATTTGTTAAGCAGTATCGATTTACGATTAATGTCATAAGTGATTATGGAATTATCTGGGAAATTTGTTATTCAAACAATGCGTTGAAAATGATACGGATTAAAAGATTGCTTACTCGAAGAGATTTGTTGAAACATTTTCATGTATTTAAATTCAATTACATTTTTTTATGAAGAACGATTACCCGAACTCCATTTAAATTAGATGAAAGAGTTTACTTAGTTCCTTTGAATCCTTTAATCCTTTAATCCTTTAATCCTTCGCAGCTCAGAAGCTATAGCATGCACTTTCTAACATCATATAAAATTTTTCACTCATTTCAATGTTCAAGTTCATTAGCAAACTACTCTCCATCTCGAATTCGACTTACAATAACAACACCAAAGTCCTTCCATGAAATCGCCAACTTTTCTAAAGTTCACTATCAATTTCATCCTGTTTCGCAAAGTTTCACTTACGTGGCCTGGATTTAAGTAAGATAGCGTTTCCCATAGCTCATTTATGCGCAATACTAAAAGTTTGTTTACTCCGTGGTATGCTACGTACATCGAGGTCCCTTGGATCTTTATGTAAACGAGTCTGCGAGGCCGACTTGTGTCGCGGCGTCGGTATATTTCTCGTTCAGCTGGGAAACAATAAATTTCAGGAACGGTTAATGTAAAAGGGCCCGTTACCGATGTCCTGCTAGTCAGGAAGCGTGGTAATTTATGGGCCACAGTTGTAACGGCGGACACTGAATCGCTGTTGCCTCACTTCGATTGGGTTAAGCCTAAAACCCCGTTCGCATGATGGTCAGGTTCAGGCCTCCCCCTTTTCCGTGCGCACCGCAGGTTAACGTTTCCTTCGACTATGCATCAGGACTCCCTGCATTTCCGGCTGGACAATGCACGATCTCTATCCCTAGTTTCCGTAAGAAGTCAATTTCGTGCTGTTCCGCGTGCTATTGTGACATTTGACACGCAGGGGAACATTTTCATAGCCGTGGTCAATTAGCTATGGTTGGCTATTCTGCGAGAATTACGATACTTTGGTTATTAATATTTGGTTTACGATTTAATCCCCAATTTTAAGTATAATATACAAGACAACACAGTAAATAGGAGAGATGAAGTTGTTATGACCCGACTCAGAATTGGCTACACAAACCTAACGCATGAACACCTAATGGATAAATCACTTCCGAAAATGTGCGATAAATGTAATATTCCAATCACAGTTAAACACCTATTACATAACTGTACCAAATTTGGCAATCTCCGGAACGTAGCTGATGCCAATATAGATGAAATGCTAACCAGGGCTTGAAACGGTTCCGAAAATAACTGTTTAAAACTGTTATATAAATGTTCTGATTAAAATGGTTATGGAGAACCTTAATTCTGAATAACTGTTATGAAGAACCGAAATTTCCAACTATTATCTGTTTCGGTTACAGTTTCTATTTCCCTCCTCATATCGATTCCATAACCGTTATTTTTTCGGTTCCGAAACGGTTCCAAAATCAATTCTTGTATCAACTTTTCCCTAATTGATATCATTAATTATTGTAGCTGTAATTTACTGTACATGTGCATGTTTTTTTACAAAATCCTTATAGAAATAGGAGAAACTTTTAACTTCCTATTCTGAATAATATAGTGTGTGTGAATGAAAAAAATTTGTAGCTGATTTATTTATTTCAACGCTTTATTAGAAATCAATGGTATGTATAAATGTTGTTCCTTTTTTTTATAAGGATTTTGTAAAAAATTTGCACATATACAGCAATCTGCAGCTACAATAATAATTAATGATATCAATTAGGGAAAAGTCGATACAAGAATTGATTCTAGAACCGTTTCGGAACCGATATAGAACCGAAAAAAGTAATGGTTATGCAACCGATATGAGAATAATAGTTGGAAATTTCAGTTCTTCATAACAGTTATTCAGAATAAAGGTTCTTTATAACCGTTTGGAGACCGAAATCGATATTACAACAGTTTTCAAGCCCCGATGCTAACCAAACAAGCACACATGGGGAAGTTAATCGACTGAACTTTAAAATCTAACTAAGTAACCTATAACTACATAGTTCTCAATCAGTATCTCAACATCTTTATAAATCTGTACTATACATATAATACGTGTGTATGTAAAATGTGTAATTGTATTTGTTATTGTATTTTGATAGTAAATGTATGCCTTATTTATATGTATGTATGTTGCTAATAACCTGTAGCAGTTGATGCAACAATAACAAGTAATAAACAAAAATATTTGGTTTGTGTGTGATAATGTGTTGATGGAAATGTAGTTTTGTTTTATCTTTAAATAAAACGAAGAACCACAGTGGTAATTTTAATTTCTATATTAAATAATTTCTTTATTTTGAGGAGAGTTAATGTAGGAAGAAATATTTGTCAACAAATCTGGTAAGCACATATATTGCTGACGTAATGTGCACTTAGCTTAGCGTGTTGATCTTTTATTTAACCTTTAAGATATAAGGTATAAAAGCTAATAAAATTGTATGTTTATGTGATGCGAAATAATAAAAATATGTGACCTCGTTAGAAAGTAAATGAAATGTGGTATTAAAATCTCTTGAAGTTATTACTCCCTAGAATAATTAAATTCAGTATTATATTTTTCTCACCAAATTAGACAAATTTCTATGAGCAAATTTGATGTAAACTAGTATTATTTAATCTTCGAAGTTGGAATACAATAGAATGCAGTACGTAAAATTTATATTCAGGGTCTTATACCTACATTTATGTTTCACGTACTTTAACGTTTGCCCCAAGTGTTGGTTTCAAGCACTCATTTAATATTAGGTCAACTTAACTCAAATTTGCTCAGAAACGGTATATTTGCAAACTTCACGGAAGATTTAATGTTCTTATTCAGAAAAATGGTGTCCAAATGAATGATGAGAAAATTATGTATAAATGGTTCACAAAGGTAGAAAGACTGTAATTTGGTGTAAGAGTCTCATTGCTCCTGCCAGTAAAGTAAATTGGTTTATTAAAATTTCTCTTTTATATAAATGTAATGGTGCACGTGTTACAGCGTATGTTTTCATTCAACGTAAAGTACAATAAATTACATCTATAAATAACTCGGCCACGCGAGAAACTATACCGCACAGTGTTGCGTAGAAACATAAATTCACCCCTCCGATCCGCAAAGTGTTGAAATTTACGGTGAAAGATTTATTAAATCGTTGGGGTGAAGATGAATTATCGTTTATTAATTTATCGCCATATGAGACAATTAGAAAATTGAAGTGTGAATATAATGAGTATTGATTTGATGAAGCATTTGTTCCTATTGTATTATTTTAATCCTCCATTTATCAATTATTTAAATGTTTCACTTTTACTGCAATCTTTTATTGCAGTCACTTTCGCTTGTAATAATGATCAAGTATAATTAATAGAGAGTAAAAAGAGGCTGTTATTGGTTATAGGAAGAACGTCATTGTATGTGATCTCGAGGGATCAAAAGCGTAGGAAAGATCGATCGCGACGCGAGAACGCGTGCATAAGTATAGGTTTTATCGCGGTCGAGGATGGTTACACGTCATTAACCACCCTTTTAGTGGATTTCATAGTGCGCGTAACCCAAGAGTCATAAATGCCGCCAACTGACGTGTCAGCTTTGTGATTGATCTATACTACTTTGAATATACTACGCACACCCTTATTACGAACTTTTTGTGTTACTATAAAGCTTCAAGAGATCTGTAATGGATGAAACTTTTTTGGCTTGTTACACCATTATTAAGCCATATGCCCCGACACACACAAACCTTTAATACTATTAAGCCAAAATATGTACTATGATTTTGAGAATTACTTGTTCGAATTTAACAGTTAATACGTGGTATACGCTTATGAACATAGACAAATAGATTTTCATATTTGTGTTCTTTGTATTTTAAAAATGACTGTTGTATTTCCTGAGACGAAAAATATAGTGTAAATTATATACTTTCTATGGAATATTGCTGCTTCTATTTGGTGGGATTTACTTTCAGTTTCCTTCAACTCTGTGTTGCAAACAAAAACAGCTAATTTACTTTTTTTTTACTCAAGCGAATTTTACTGAAAATTCTTCTCAACTTACATATATATTACATTTACTACCTTTTATAAGATAAAATTATTTTTAAATTACTAACCCCCAAAAATTATTAACTTTCTAATTCACATTTATCAATATACATTTATATTCAGTTTAATGAGTTCTACTCATGTACAATAATTGCACCATGGATGAATAAAGATTCTTAGACATTCTGGACATATTTTACGTCAAATTTTTAAATATTTATGCTATCGGTGATTGAAATTCATGTTCATAAAATTTATTCGTACCATAGGAACCGTAGAGTAAGAGATGTTTTTCATTTGTTAACTACTCGATCATCCGGAACGGTGAATTTATACCGAATTTTAGCAAGACCACATACGGTTCTCACACAATCGACGGGCGGTTAACGCCAGTGATCCATCTTGAATAATTAAGCGACGTGGCCGCGTTGATAAAAGTATTCCATTATGCGAGTTGTCCGCCACTCCACGCTGAATCTCTTCCATGGTAATGGCAGTTCCTCGTTACGAGGTTTATTCCAAATGCACTGGTCGATTTGCGGTGCTCCAGATACTATAGCAAATCCTAACGATATTATTAGACTGAACGTACCTAATTAATGATAAAATCCAAGCCATTAAGTTACAGAAATATTTTCTGTAAACATAAATCAGTACTCCCACAGTGATCACAATATTTCACGAAATTAAACAATTACTTAAAATTAGGGAATCCTAAGTAGAACACCACTCAACAAAATAATTTGAACCACAAACTTAAAAATCCCGAAACCACACCATTGTGCTCAGCAATTTTCATGAAATCAGAATTAAATGCTTCGAAAGCTCGTAAAATTTCGAGCGTTCAGTTTCCAGTTGACCCTCTGGAATAATTGAAAAATTGATTCCACGTGTCTCGCCAAAACGCGGTAAAGCAGCTCGGGGACGAAAATCTCGTAACCAACCAGATTTCATTTAAATGCAGATGACCCCGCGTAAGTGCCATCACGTCATTCGACTTTAATATCGATGGCTATCGTTAGTTCACCCCCGCCAGTGGTGCACCATTCGTTCTCCTCTCTTCCTTCCTTCCTTCCTCCCAGGAATAGATCTGCGTTATCACGGTTTTGCGAGAACGATTCTACATATATACGCGGGAGGATATTGCAGACACGAAGTACTCTTTCTTCGAGGGAATCGACAGCGTTCCGCCAGGAGACCAGCCAGCAGAAACGTTAGGAGTGGCGGGAGATTCAGAGGGACCTCGGATAATCCTGCGAGAAACGTATTGTCCCGGGGGAGTTCAATAATTAAGGAAAGTATCATATCTGAGGGGGATGAACGGGTACCATTGCATTTTTACTGGCCCTGGGGCCTGGACTTTCAACCTGCAAGGCGGAATTTTAATGCCAGAAGTTATTACTGCCGCGATGGGGGGTATTTAGTCGAACGTTATGAACGGTTTTATTACGATAGGATTACTTTTTTCCATTCGGATGGCACTCGAGCAGAATGGGGCCGAGTGATTTAGAACTAAGTGGCCTTTATGAGAAATTTTAGCATCGACCTGGGTCTAGCTTAATGATTACCGCGAGATTAAATGCTAGTTGGCCTCCCCTGGCTCGGTCGATTAAAATTGGTGGGCAACTGCATGGACGCGGGCTGGCGGAGGGTCAAGAAAGGAGAGGTCGGCGGCGTACCTTTTCTCCATCGATTCCGATCTCCGCTCGAGCCGAGTTCCCCTTCGAGAACTTTATCAATGGCCAATTCCTAACTCTCCTCTTCCTTTCTTCCCGTATTTTAATACGAACGGGAACAAGCGGGTAGGGAAACAATAGTACTTCAACGGAGCCAGTTTGGAACTTTGTTTTTAAACACACACTTCCTCGTCTCCTCGAGCCCCCCCCCCTACCGTCCACCCACTCATATCCCTCTCGATTTGCCTTGAAAATTTTTGTGATTTTACTTCAACCTTCTGTGAGCTTATTCCAAGTTAACGTTGGGTAGAGATTTGTTTGTTGTCGGAGCGATGAACATTATGGGTGCTGGTAATGAGGTAGCAAATGTTTTAATTAGAAGGAAGTTGTGCCTCGTAAAATTAATGTGGTTGCAAATGTAGAACGTTCCACTTACAAGGGGAACCCGAAAATTAAAAAAGTTCTGAAACTTTGTGAATATTTTCTAAAATTGACTTAACGTAAAATTCACTCGAAGGGAGTGAAATTAACCCCAGAAAATTCTGTTATTTTCCGACTTTGTGTTATAACTCGTGAATTGTAAGAGATAGAAAAAAAGATTCAAGACAAAAGTCACTTTTTTTTAAATAGATCTATCATTTGGTAGAAAAGTAATTTTACAGTTCACGAGTTATAAGCGGATTTTCAGGGGTCAATTACACCCCCTTAGAGTCAATTTGGGCAGCAAACAAAAATTGCGTTATAATCAGGAGGAAATTTCCTACGTATTCACAAAGTTTCAGAATTTGTTGAATTTTCGGGTTCGGGATCTTCCCTTGTTAGTTTTAATAGATGCGATTATCAGGCTACTGCAGTGAATTGGAGGTATTAGAAAATAATATCAAAATGCAAAAATCAATATTCCTGTTTGTATGTACTTTGCATTTGGGCACCTACATAGTTATCCCCCAAAAATCTATTTAAAAAAATATATTTTTATAAGAGCTATTTACGTATTTCTTATCAGAAAAATGCACAAGTTTGTCGTTTGAACCGGTTTTCTAGCTCTATACTACCAAATAAGTTGTACCTACACCCTAACTTTGAGGGCTATTTTCACCTTTCCAATATGGACATTTGGCGATAAAGAACTTGCGTACCAAATATTCTTATAGGAACTACTACTTACGTAAGCTTCATCAAAATTGAGGATTATCATTTCGGGATCTTTCCCTTTTAGATCAATGGAGGGGAGGAAAAACTAAATGTACATTATTATACACAATAATAAATTTGATAAATCATAAGTTAAACAGTCCATCTTTCACGATATTTCACACTTAACCCTAATTTCTCCCTTAAACGAACGTATTGTTGCCACAATGAGCCCATTTACCCCAACACCTTGAGCTTAAGCAATTCAATACTCCCAACAGCTCGTGTTTCTTTACATTTCCGAGAGGCAGTGATTCTCCGTCGCAGATTGAACGGATTTCCTCGTTGCATTCTTCTAAACTGTCCGAAATCGGCGCAATAATGGCGCGAGCCCCGGCAAGAAACGTAAACGCATCCCTTAACGCCTCCCGATAAAAACACAATGGCCATCGTTGCCGCTCGATTGACCGCACTTAGAGAAGCCTGGAACGTTTTACCGACTTCTGCCGTCGTCGTTGTTAACGCGGAGGGCGGAACGAAATGGCTCGCGCGAGAGGTAGGCGCCGATTAAGGGGATGCATTCGATTCCAGCCTCGCCTTCCTCTCGTTTTTTTCCCTCTCCTCCCCCGGTCTCAGGAGCACGGGAAGACACAATAGTTTTAGCTTCGACAATCGGTTGATTGGGAAGAATTACGAGACGATTGTTCGGCCCCGTTGGCTCCGTTTTAGCGAAGTGGATGTGTCGGAAAGGAGAACAGCGCGTAAACGGGAGCACGGGAGGGTGCTAACGAGGGGCCAGAAGCATCCCTTTCTGTGCTACGCTCCCTCCTCTCTCCTTACGGTCGCCAGTTCAGCGTCATTCACACCGAAGACCAACGTCATTTAACTCGACAAGGTCCCCTGCAGATCCACTTGCACCGTCTTCTTTCTGGCCTCGTGCGAGTCGCACTCTACCTCGATGGCGTTGCCACTCCGCGCGGTGAATGAGGAGCACGCATTCACCGCTGTTTACGCGCCTTCAACAGCCACTTTTTATGAATTTTAGGCGCAAATTGGCGTATTATGCGAGGTGTCGAGTGTGTTTTTCAAGATCTGAACGTAGGTAGTGGTTGAATGACGATTGTACAGGCTGCTTTACTTTAATTTGCTCTGCGTGAGTACCGATGTATTTTCGCCTGACTTTGCTTGGCGTAGTTTACACTTGGTCTCCCAGATAGTTTATTACTGGACGGATCGTTCTGTAATTTCCTAGCCGAGAAACTAAAATGTTTCCTTAATATTTCGAGCATCGGGAATATTGAGCACTGGAGTTTTGAAATATACTAAGAGTTTCGGTACATTAAGAGAATATTGCAGATGAATACGTGACATATCGAATGAGACATCAAGATCCGCTAATATCATTTAATCTACCAGGCTTGTACCCTCTACGAATATTTTTACATCCATGTGCCGCATTAATCCCTGAATTTTTGTCCCCTATTCATGAAACGTCAGGCATGTCAGTGCCACGTATCCTCTGTGATCTACACAGATTTTAGTAAAACGAAAAGAGGAGTATGTAGAACATTTTGGCATTCAGCGAGTGGATGAATGCCTCCCCTATCAATTACATAGTGGCAAGTCGACAGAACTCTCATTACACGTTACGGAGCTCATGCATATCCCGTAACAAGTTTCCGTCATTACGTTCGCCACGAAAGCGTGCGCTCGCTGCTATGGGTTTGATATCGGCGATAGCGCAGATGGGAATGCAACCCTGTCTGTGCCCTTTTTCCAGTTTTCAATACCTGACGCTACTATTCGTGTCAGTCTACAAGTCATACTCTTTTTAAGCCAGCATCCATGCTTCGTGTCTCTTATTGTTAGACACTTTTAGTATCGGTTTTGGAACGCATATTTCTTTTGATTACGTTCTATAGCTAGGAAGTTTGATAGCTCTAACAGTATTTCTGGCAACTTTAACAATAATTCGATGGTATGGAGGATTATTAAATAGATCTGTGTTGTATAAAATACTGATCTACAAGGTGGAAGATATATTTTGATTTTGCAGTAAGTAATCGTGGAAAAAAATTAAGGACAATATTAAATTCAAGATAGACCTCTAAGTAAATTTAGTATCACTTTTAAAATTACTAAAATATATTTGTAACCCAAGAAATGGTTCTGAGCTTCCACTCTGCAGTCTTTAAGTTATCATTAATTCTTTCAGTTAAACAATACTTATCAAATATAATAATAAAGACTTGTACGAGAATCTACTGTGAACCTTAGAATCTTCCATCTATGATTTATTTCCTTTATTTAAAGAGAAACGGGCAAATTTAACAGATAGTTATGCCCAATGTTCTCGAGCGATCACGTCTCGATTCAAATGAAAATAAATTGCCTGACCAACGGTTGGGCCGGCCTCCGATCGGCAGATTGAAGGTGGTAGATTAACGATTCCTAACTTTCGATCCAACAGGCTGCCACGGCACCCTCGTAAATCGCCGACGCAATAACGACGGGCGCTGGGAACGTGCGGGCCGACAGACACGTCGGGGGCTGCATTAGAAGCTCTTCCTCGTCTTTACGTTCGTCTAGGACAATCGTAGCTTCCAATTATCCCGCGACACTACCCTTTATTGCATGCTTCGTCGTCGTTCATCCGCGCGGTTCTCACCGTTCCCAAACGAGCCGTTGTACTTGATAAAAGGATGTCAATCGCCATTTCTAACCCGGCGTCATTACTCTTCCTAGTGAAAAAGCGATTTATCATGTTGCTTCACGTAAAACTGTCGATAATTTCGGTCGACCTCCAGATCGATTTCATCCAGTCACGCTGTTCGTACTTAGAAATTAAGATGTGATCACGTTCTCCTTTCTTCATCTTTGATTTAAGCTCGTAAACCGTTAGATGTGGAAGAAATAATTGTTAAAGCATGGAAAACAGGAAGAAAAGTGGAAACTGAAGTTTATGTATTCATTCCTTTATCATTAAGTTGTGATTTCAAAGACAACACTTTTTACTTAAATTAATCACTTGTCAAAAGATGAAAGAGAATTTTTTAATTAATTACATTTTACAGAGTAAAGTTCATAAATTGGGCACAAGTGTGTGTTGATAAATGAATAAACGAAGAACAATCGTAATATCTTCCCAGTGAAAGCAAGCGAGTGGTTGTTTTCAAAATTTCCTCTTTTCAGAGGATCTACACATGATTACGTTGTGCACTAGTGGATAAGAATCAGTTTGATCGAACTATCACTATTTTGGACACTATCAAGAAAAACTACTGATGGAGCAGTATGTACCTCCTGTGGGATTCTAATTATTTTTAAAGTGGATTGCGGTTTCTCATCAAAAATCCTTCTACACACAGGGACACTGAGGCCTTCACCTGTCCCACGTTCAAAGTACACTTACGAGACGCCACGAAACAGCAACTAAAATAAAATGAAGAATGAATAATCTTAAATTCCCCAATTCTTAAACTCCCATGCCATTAATTGAGCTCCCATATTTCCTTTCCTCATCTTTCTTAAACTATCACTATCTCTACGAACTAAACCCATCAAAATACCACTCCCAGACTACAAAAGTGTCCCATCCAAAATGCCCTCACCCTTCCAATCCACTTCCAAGTCACCATCACCCGTCGCGATTCCACCAGCGATGCAAACAGAGGTCCAAAGCATCGCCAAATTAGATTCCACGATGGTCCCCGAAATGACTTTAAAAATTCGCAGATCATCCTAACGAAGTACCTACTACGTATGTGCAATTCGCTTCAGGTGACCGATCGTGCGCAGAATTTGAACATCGTCGCCTGTTCGAGGTATCTGGATTTTTAACAAGCCCTAGACCTCCCGCACCTTCGGTTCAATGACATCCAATAGAACTGGATGCTTTCTGCCCGTGGCTCGACACGGACGCTCACCTTTTTCGGTCCCACTCTACCATGACTAATCTAGGTTTCCGTAACGCTCGGCAAAAGACGGCTGGTAACTGTCGCAGCTTCTTTCGGCTGCTGATCACGTCTTGACCGCACCTCGTCTCATCGAATCTGCCCCTGCAGCCGCTCGGGCCTTGATGGCCAACGTACCGTAAAGCAGCCTTGATTGTCCATATTGTCCAGCAGCGTTAAGTTATGGAGATTCCTAATGCTAACCAGGTCGTCCTTAACTAGTTGGAAGATCCAGCTTTTCTAAAGCACAGAGCGACCCATTGTGTACCGGGAACAAAACGATTCCACTGCTGCCCGCATTATGACACGGTTTGAGCGGGCGCGGGGTTCGGAGGCTTGTCGCGGAATGAAAGTATCGAAATACATCAGGACGAATTTCTTTAGCCTCGATGATGCTTCGAGCATCGTCCCGTTTCAGTGCATTAGCTTGGTCCATACGAAATTGCCGTTTCTCGTAGGGAAGTTGAATGATAATATTTTTTGCTTTTCATCTATTTTATATATTATATTTTGTTGAGTCTCCTTAGAACGTTTGCGCTATCTGCAATTGGCAATTTCATATGCATTAACCCAATATATTTCTTTAAATCTGATCTTAAATCTTTAGTCTGAATAAATATTTTGTGGTATTTTCTGCATTGGTCACCCTTCTTGTTAGGAGGTGAAATACGAGGAGTTAAATATGACAAGGGCTGCAGGTTTTCTTGGATAAAATTGTTTACTGGAAAGAAAAATTGTGTTGGTCTGTTAGAAATGGAAATAATTAAGATGATGGTATTTGGCTTCTTAAACCTAGCAAGCCTATTCTATTTCAGCATTAGAATGTAAATTTATGTTTTACTTAAAACGCACACACAGCACAATCGAAGTAGAAACTTAAAAAAACTTATAATTAAACTTCAGTAGAAGAATGGGTTATTGTACCCAGTAGAATAATTCCTTGCGAATGTAAACAAAGCAGGGCCCTTATATTATATCACAAACTATTGTCGCGCAGAACATTGTCCAAAAACAATTTACAACATTCTTATATTAAACAAAAGGTACTTAATTATTTTTTCAACGATTGAAGAAAGGGGAGGGCCTGTGTAGTCTGGCTCCTCGCTGTTGTTTTCCTTTCATCAATGCGAAAAGCGCGACGACGAGCGAGCTGTTCGCTGACAGAGCTCTCTGCCGTCGCGACAATGAAAGAAGGGGAAAATAGGGGGAAAAATATTTCGCGTCGAAGAAACGAAATCACGCTTCGACGAGGTCGCCCCGCGGCTCTCCCGTTCTCGCAACACGGGGGAAAGAAACGCGGCTTAAACGCTTAAGAGCGCGACGTGTAAACGTTAATTATCGTGGCTGGCACGCGAGGCAAGCGACGAGCAATAATTATTTTCGCAACGCGCCGCGATTAATTCAAGTGGTTGCGGCGACTGTAGAGGGTGGTGGTGGACAAGCTTAGCACCCCGCCTAGCCCGTACATAAAAGCAGAACGTAGTCACGAGCACTTGGCTTGAATATTACGTACCGCCACGTAGGCCCTTCTGTGTACATCGCTTATGTACAGTCAGCTAGATTAGTACACCTTCCCTTGAATTTCAGCAGTCTGGTTATTTTAGGACGTGTTACATTTAAGCTCGTGGTCTACATTTTTTCATTGCCCGCCCTCCTTTCTCCATTATTCAACGACCGTGGTTAAACGACCGAATGTTTTCTCGTCTCATCACGCTTCTTTAAATTACTGATCGTGATTCGAATGATTCGATGTTTATATTCGTATTCGTTTTCGGTGATTTCTGTCAAAAGTGTTTTTTAGAACTTGGATTATTCCACGAGTGTCTTGTGACAGTATAATGATTACTGAACCTGTTAGAAAGTTTGTGATTCTCGGTTTTATTGAATTAAATTTGATAGGATACTTAGATTTCTAGTTGTTCAAATAGCAATTGCCTCTGCAATGTGTGCCCAGATGTATTCCTACTATCGTGCTTTATTACATTTGCAATAAATGATGATGACATTGTAAAGTATAATTGGAGAATTCTTATGAAATTGTTGAAGAATTTACAAACATTTATGTAGCTTTCGTTAATCGAAGTAATTTCTAGTTAAGGCAATTTTCAAAATTATGCTCGCATTTTAAATGATGCGAGAAGGAAACTGAGTATGAGAGCAAGTGGAAGCGGCCTGCACATGGATAGACAGATTCTCCATATCTGTATCTCTCTTCAAATTTTTACAAATGCTTTATTTTAGAAACTGTTACAAGCAAGATATGTTCAGATTAAACGTACAAATTTATCAACAATTTATTTAAGATTCTTACCTTATCTTCGTCCTCTTCTTTAGAAGGAGAATAGTGTTCTTCTTATGCAATTCGTAAAGTTTCTTCAAACTATGAATATCGATAAAAACGGTTATTCCTAAATCATTGTGGTATTTTGGAAAAATTTTTCATGACGAAAATTATTTTTCGAACTTTTGAAGAGCTAATATTTTCGTGATTATATACCTACCTACATGTGATATGCTAAATGGGGAGATTTCAATATCTCCTTCACATATGTACATATTTAAATGAAACCTGGTTTTATTATCCTTTCATTGAATATTAAAGTACCCAGTTAACGACGTGAACGAATTGCATTTTTAACCAACATTTACATGATATTATCGTTAATATTCTAATTCCATCAATTCCACGTTATAAATTTATAACACTAATGAAACTCGGTATTTGTAGCTAACATTCATCAGATCAAATGAGTACACTATTTATGTACATTAGATATAACCTTCGGTCCCCTACCACTTCACACTACCACAATTCCATTGCAACGAGTGGAAAATAAAATTATTATTTCTATCAACAGTAGACTTATCAATAAAGCCACGTTCAGCCTTTACATTTCTTCTTGAAAATCAAGCAATTTCTCTGCACTTTCTAAACAGTCGCTTTACCGCTACACACTTATATTCAAAACTTTCTACCATACCAACAAGTACTATATCAATTCTTCGAACACTTGTACAGAATTCAAACACGTGCCAGCAACTTTCCAATTACAGTCAGGCCCGGCTCAAGCCTTGTTTGCACCCTCGGCGAACGTGCCAAATTGCGCCCTTTATTACGCCTTTATGTGCCCCGTATAATACATTTATTCGAGCCTTTTGCAAAAATGCACATTAACTAAATAAAAAATGATTTAATTGACGGATAAAATTATTTGACGAAAAAATTTAATTGTTTTATTCAACTGGAATTTATTCGACAAATAACGTTAATTTGTTGTATTCGTCGAGCGTTTCCACTTCAGCGCGGAATAATTTTTTCAACTTCAACTTCAACTTCAACTTCAACTTCAACTTCCACTTCGACTTCAACTTTAACTTTAACTTTAACTTTAACTTCAAATTTACTTTACTCGACGTTCATTTAAAATTTTATTTTAAAAAATGACAACAGTGAAAATACCACCCCCCCCCCATCAATTTTACGCCCTAGACAGCTGCCTAATTTCGCTTATAGGGACGAGCCGGGCTAGCTTGCAGTAATATCACTTGCCTTACACTTACTTCTATCACTAAAAATCACGCTTCCTTCATTCATTCTATGGACAACAGCGCAAAATCCATGCAAACGAAAAAACCGCGCCACCGTAATGCCATGTTGGCCAATTTTCTTTATCGCCGCTGAATATTCATACATGTACAGTTAATTGAGATTTTTCTCTCACGAATATAGCAAGAAAGAAGTTCCATGGTGTTTCTCGAACACGCGTTCACTCGCGTGTACGTAGACCTGGCTATCAGTGTAATTTCTTAGCGAGAATAAGCCAGATAATGGTGGAAGTAAGCCAGTAGAATTAAACCGTCAAGTGTCAGTCGTTGGGAGGCAACGCGGTCAGATAAGCGGATAGAAAAATGTTTAGCTATTTCTGCCGCGTCCTGTTCAACCACACGTTTCGACGATGGTAAATGCGTGCCCCTGGAGAATGCAACACGTAACTTGATCACTCCTGTTCGCAATGATTCTGCGCTTGATATCTGCACTTTTGTAAACGATAGCGACCGGACGTTATTATTTACGTGCGTGACAGAGGGCTATTAAAAAGAGAAACGGTGCTCGTTTAGATACGCGCCTGGTGTTGCAGAAAAATCGCGAGCGCAATAATCGGCCGTCTCTGTGCTTCTCTAAGTTCACTTTTGAGCTGAGTTGTGCTCGATGCAGCTGAGAATTGCTGGTGCAAATTCTTAGATAGGGGGAATGAGATATTATGTTAGATGATGGTCTTTTGAGAACTGAGCTAACTCGTTCATTGTAATTTTTGTTGTGATCAGAAGTTTAACTTGAAATAGGTGGTACTTTATGGGTAGCTTCAAAATGGTATCCTTATCATGAGACTGCGGATGTTTATGCAATTAAACAAGTGAAACCTTGATAGAAATATGTTTCGTTATTAGAGGGTTTTCCAAATATATTTTTTATTTTAAAGAATGTTATGTTTATTTATTTCTAGCATATACAGTACTTATTTACTTAGCTCGAGTATAGTAACGATCATGATATAGTGTATTCGATTTTTTTACAATCGGGAGGTCTTAATTATCGTAATAATATGTATCAAACTTGCATAAACTTTCGCAGTCTACTTATCATATGTGCCGGTGGTTATGAAAGTGGTGTAAATAAAAAACCCCAAAATTGAGATTTCTTTTATTTCATGTTATATTGATTTATATTTGAATATTAGGAAAGAATTGTTGCATAATAACCGTCAAGTAAGCAATGACATGATTTTCATAATGAGCCGCGACAGTTTCACGTTCATTTCGATAGTGGTGTAAGTCATTTGTTCTCTGTATGTAATTTGTGAGAAAGGAAATAATTACATATTTTTGTAATAGGTATGTGTTAACGTTGGATGTCAGGCAAGAAAAGAAAAAAGAAAGAAAACACCATATATACTTAATTATGATAAAAATATGAGAACAATTAATAAAAAATACATTACCAAAACTGGTAAAGTTGTTAGTGACAAAGTATTTGATAATAAGAATGGTTTTTGTTCGAAAAAATGGTTGAATTTATTAAGTTGTGAATTTTTGTGAAGTTTATTTTTGGAATTTGGGGGACACTCGAAGGTTTAAAAAACACATTTTCGTACAAGTTACTCATAACATTTTACAATGATAAATAAGTTTGACATCAGAAGAGCATACATGTTGTGAAAAATTTTGTTCAATAATGGAAAAATACGTCCAAATGCAACAGTCTAAATATGTTGAAACAAAAACTACATGACTTACACCACTTTCGCAATCACCGGCACGTATATTATTTGCATGAGGTGTACTTCTTGGATAGATTTTATCACAATACCATAAAAATTGCAAAATTCCCTCCTTCAATGAAAACGTAAATTCATGCCAGCAATATACAAATGCACAAACAGAACATCGCAAATAACGAAACAAACTAGGTACAGATAAAAGACGATATGAATAACAAGTATTTAAAAAAAATATCCAAAGTAAAGTCAAATACAACTTACATAAAAACATACCACAAAAATAGTCCATTTTTTGCAACTGCTTTCTCGCGAATATACAATGAAAAAAATAAAATTCTATTTGTTTAAAATCAATGAAAAATTTGCCAAAATAATGTCAGCTGAATCTACAAGGGAATGGGAACACGTTTTATGAAAGCCTCTTGTATCACTCACGAAAAAGACTGTACCCCTTCGCACGAAAGGGGTGAGATAGTTGAGGGTTGGTTTAAGGCGCGGCAAGGCAGACCGAGTTAAGGTTAGGCAGGGGATGTTTCCTCGCAATTACGCGAAGCTACATCCTCCCGTTGCTTTATAGACCGACGGTTGCTGCAACCACTACCCACCCTACTGGATTCCTCGGTTGCTTACGTTCCGACAAATATCCTTAAGGACTATCCGAATCGTACATTTACACCCTTCCGCCCCCGCCCCCCATCGCGATTAAAGCAGATATTAATGACGGTGCGTTCTGTAATTTCTTTTCAGCGTCGTGTCGCGCCTTCTAAATGGCCTTGTAACGAACGTTAACGTCATTACGTGTCCTGGGTGGAGCACTGAAAACAGAGAACCGTGTAACACGCGCCACGTGCCTGTATTAAACATAAATTTTTAATTAAATTTAATTAAAGGACGCTGTACAGCTTTGATACAAGTTCGCGATGCATTTACAAGCGCGAGCACCATCGCGGATAGAATTTCGCGATATCGAGAGATCGAGGGTAACTGTGGGCAATCTAGATTCTGTTTACTTTTCGCCTGTCTGACAATTAGTGTATTGTGGAATATTCTGGACATCCTTTACTCATTTTGCAGATGTGTCTGTGGATCGTAGAAAAATATTGAGATTTGGGGAAAAATTTATTTCTGATTTTCTGAATTTTAGTGGTAGACTTTGAATATTCTGGACATATTTTACTCATTTGGCAGATGTTTCTGTGGATCGCAGAAGAGTAGCAGAATTTAGAAAAAAATTTGTTCTGATTTTCTGATTATAATTGTAGATTTGGAATATTTTGCACAAGTTTTACATATTTTGCAAATGCTTATGTGGATCGTAGAAGAATAGTAGAATTTGGGGAAAAACTTGTTTTGTTTTTCTGAATTTTAATTGTGGATTTGGAATATTCTGGACATGCTTTATTCATTTTGCAGATGTTTCTGTGGATCGTAGAAGAGTAGCAGAATTTAGAAAAAAATTTGTTCTGATTTTCTGATTATAATTGTAGATTTGGAATATTTTGCACAAGTTTTACATATTTTGCAAATGCTTATGTGGATCGTAGAAGAATAGTAGAATTTGGGGAAAAACTTGTTTTGATTTTCTGAATTTTAATTGTGGATTTGGAATATTCTGGACCTGTTTTACTCATTTTGCAGATGTTTCTGTGGGTCGTAGAAAAATATTGAGATTTAGAGAAAAATTTGTTTCTGATTTTCTAAATTTTAATGTCACATAGACTTTGAATATTCTGCACAAGTTTCACACATATCGTACATGCTTTCCACATTTCGCAAACGTTTTGCATATCTGCATATGCTACACGTGCATAAACATCCACTCCGTCCACTCCTAAACTGCACAGTTTTCATACCGAGCAAACACCTGCATCTATTCCTAAATTTTGAACAGATTTTCATACTCCCCACTACCAGAGTATCACACCAGAAATCAATTTCATACTGCCAAAGTGCGTACAGCATCAATAGATTATCTATCACTTTGAGTGGCATCAGCGTGTTCTCACGCCCTGGGATTTACATACCTACTCTGCACAGTTTTGTCGTGCTTTCGCTTTGATATTTTTCTGATAAGCAGCCAAAGTATTGTCCGAGAGCACCGAGTGATTACTTTGAAACCAAAGCGCCCTAGGATTTCGCTTTGTACAAATCTTTTCCGTTAGAACCAAATACTCGGAAAGGTCTGACTGACTTCAATAGGCATTTTTCAAAACCTTTCGTCACTCGAAGCGTTAAATTCTATATTCTCTCTTACAGCTTCATCAAAGCATCTTGACCGACTTGAATGGGCATTTCTAAACATCTTGCGCCACTCAAAGTGTTTAATCTCTATACTGTCCATTACATCTTCATGAAAGTGTCTTGAGCAACTTGAAGAGGCATTTTTAAAAACCTTTCGCCCCTCAAGCTTCAATGTCTATATCCTGCATTGGGTCGTGAAAGTGCCATGCCCGACTTGGAAGGGCATTTCTCAGAACCTTGCGCCAATCAAAGCGTTAAATTCCATATTCCCTATTGGATCTTAAAGGAGCATTTTTTTAGAACCTCGCGCTGCTCAAAGTGCACGAAGAAAACTATGCCCCACAAAGGGACACTCCGCGATGAAAAGGATTGCCGGTTACACGCCGCGTTACCATCTCACAGCGAATTCCTGTCACGTAACCTGATATTCGGGCGCAGAGGGGCCCGATTAATTGATAATTCTAACCGCTTTAGGAAACTCGCCGTAACGTCGCTCATTCGCGAATTGCATTAGCGGCGGCGGGTTCGCGCGCGGGAATTTTCACGCTGGTCGATCCCGGCGATCGGAAACAGAGGCGGGGACGGCCGTGCGATTTAATACGTGCTCGCCAGGCCACCGATACTCGGGGCCGACTCCCCCGCGCCGATCAATCTTTTCGCGTACACGCGACGACTTTCCGCCGCGACTGATTGTATTTCACGCGTCGTTTGCCTTTCTCATTTATCGTGCTCTCGCATCTGCCCCTCTTAGCGTGGCCAGAGAGATCCGCCGGCGTATCAGCGGGGGCGAATTAACGCGCGTACCCCCTTGTATCGGCCGATCGACTTTTGGTCCCCGCGGACGGGCGCGATGGCCGCTTCTGTTGCAGCGTTCTGCTCTCATATCTCTCGGCTATCATTCCGTGCGATTAAACAGAGACCCTGGAGAGTTTAAAGTTTTCGAGTTGCAGCGGCTGAGGGGCAGGGGGGTGTGGAGGGGGGTAGGATTTCGTAACGGGGTCGCCCCGTTACGGGCAACGCTCAAATTGACGGGGTGGGACAGACAATGGTTCAAGACTCACGGTTCGCCGGACACTAATATAAATGCAAATCGACTGTTACACACTTCTGAATGTCTCGTAAAACAAACTGGACGCGGAGGTCAGCTCGAACCGTAGATAGGGGGAGGGGGATGGCGATGAAGGGGGTGAGATCGTTAATGATCGGTTTCGACGTCGTGGTCCTGACAATTTGTCGAAGGTAATGTTTGCCGAGCACTGATGGCGCCGTGTTACGACGAAATGGTCATTGGGAATTAGCATTACTGGGCGAGTATTGTTTGAGCGCTGTGTTCTTTTCGGGGGAATATCACTGCTCGTTGCGTTCGTTTTGTGTTACGCGTGTGTTGGCTCGTGGATGATCGATATGGGTATTTAAAGAGGTTCGTGGAGGTCATTAATTGGCTGGAAGTCGAAACGTTAATGAGCGGGATATTGTGAATTGGATGAAAGTAAATTCTTTCAAATATTGTTCTATGCGCGTAGGGGCATTAGGAGTATTTTGAGATGGTTCGAAGGAAATGTAAGTGTTGCTTGTAAACACGAGCTATAGGGGAGGCTGGGTATGGTTGTCTCATGGGTGCGTTGTCACAACCGCTATAACAAAGAAACTAGAAACAATAGGAATGTACTAGTAATCCATGGCGACGAATAAACATATCGCCGCTTCCTTCCCCCATCACGCAATTCAAGACACGTGTCATTGTTTGTTTTCGTGCGCTCGATGTAAATTACGCCGTGTTTTCAATGAAGGAAGTACATATACAAGGTTACCTCTTAGTGTTGAGTATAATATTGTTGGATTATTCTTGTGGTTTACAGGTTTTTTCTAACTTACTGTAATGCTTTTTTTTCATTTTTTAAACATTTTAATACATGAGTAGAGAGGTGGGATTGTTTAATGGTTTGGGTCAAGTTGTCACAGTGCATTTGGAAAGAAGAACAAAGCAAAATGAGTTATTTTATCCGATAAAGGAAAAATTAAAAAACAGAAAAGTAGAAATTAATAAAGAAGAAAAAGAAAATGATGAAAACGTTTGCCTTGCGTGCTTGTCTCTGTATTCAGAAAGCAAACGCAGAAAAATTGGGGTTCAGTGATAAAGTTAAACTTAAAGATAAACTGTTTGTTAATAATTTTTCTAAGTTTAATTTTGTGTTCAAGACTATAGCATTTATAATTACAATAAAAAATGATATTACTTCCTTAATTTAATCGGCATTTTATTAATAAACTTAGCTATCTAAATTTGCGATAACCAACCCAACCCTGGGGGTATATGTATTGTCACAAAATAGTTCCTGCAAATAATGTGAAGTAGCTCCTAATCTGATTGATACAATCCACGGGACCAATTTTTTTTGTAAAGTCGGACGTACGTAGTTTAAATTAATTTACGTCTGAATGAACTTCCCTGCAGCTATAACTCGTAAAAATATCAAAATAAAAAATGAGACAACTATACCCGGTCTCCCCTACGCAGAACAGGAGAGTATTCAAATGAAATCACAAATGAAGGGTGAGGGGAAAAAACTGGGAATGTCCACGTATCGTGATTTTGCGATTTATAGCATACTTTGTTGGTGGCAACTGGGACTACATAAAGGGTTATAAAGTTCAAATACCCTAGTAAGATAACGTTAAAGATTTGGTATAAGTACTGGATAGAAACAGGAAATGTCCCTTCTGCACTGGAACAAAATAAGGAATGTCCCCATTCTTTGCCTATACACAAGCTTAGTCGTCAAGGTAAAACAAAAAATTATTTAAGAAGGAAATTAAATTCATTGAACTTTATTACTTTACTGGTGGACCAAAGTACTAAAATTATTTTTTCTCGATAGAACTGTTTTGCGACATTCCCCGTTTTCTCCTTACCCTTCAAATATGATTGTGTATCAATATTGAATAGGTGTATATTTATACGATGCAGTAATATTTCTCCTACGTGTGCCTCTAGGAAACTTCAGAATCCTTTCAACGTTCTTGTTAACATTCCTTCTCCTAATGTTCCTTTACCCCTTTCCCCCCTGAATTTTAACACATTTCCTACATTTAACAAATGACAAGTACACCTTCAAAAGCAAGTTATAGTAAATATCTGTTTTCATACAATTCTCCATTGATCAATGCTAGACAACATGCCATCCATCAAACAGTAGCACAACAATAACGCGTTTAATTTTTAAATCCTACAGAACATGTTTCAAAAAGTTCCAAATAAATTGCATAAATCACATTCTGAAGGAAGCCACAGTGAAGAACCGTAGAAAGCCTGAGAAATTCGACAGTGTCAGGCTCCCTCGTGTCAGAGGGGAAAGTAACAGATTTTGAAAGAACAGGGAAAGAAGATGAAGCATCCGTGAAGGAGATGAGCCCACCAAAAAACGAGACGGGGAAGGTCTGAAGCGGCTGCTCGCGAGTCACACGCGTAGGGAAGATCCAGCTTCAGGGCTGGAACGGCGAGGGGGGAGGGGTGGAGGGGAACTAAGCGCAGAACGAGAGGGCTAGGAAAGAGCAGCAGTTCTTAGAATTGTCTCTCACAATAAGAGGCTTGTCGGACTAAAAAGAAAAGTTTACCGGTTAGGGGTGAAATTGTACGGACCATGCGTCCGTGCAAGAATTTTTCTCGTCTCGTTCGCCTTCCTCTTCCGACCCCGCGCCGCCCCTCGTCGCCGTCTACCTCGCTCGCCGTACCTTAGTTTGTATAAACAAGCGGATTTCGAGCTTAAGCGAGATACGCCGAAAAGGGGGATAACTCGTTTTTCGAGGAATTCGAAGGAACTACCGTCCGGGGCACTGCGGATCTACGGAAGTAAAAACGAGAAGAAAGAAACGCGGAGCGTCTCATTGCCGTTTCCGGGTCCGAGGCTCGCCAAACAATGCTCTGGAAAAGTTTATCTCCATAGATTGGCCGACGTCCGTGGCTGCATAAAGAGCGCGCTCCTTCTATGCGCGGATCAGCCTCGCTAAGGACGATTACGGACGTGACTTCGATATTTCCGAGATTATGCCCGACTGTTCGAAGTATTAAGGAGGCTAAATACTTTTGATAACCAGATTACTGGATTATCGATTGAAGGGGACAAAAGTGGGAAGTTGATGGGAAGGAAATATTGTGTAGGGGAAATATATGATTCTTTAAAAAATTGTAAGGCACTAGTGTTATTATCATCTGCATGTAATTAACAGGCTAATGGACCTTTTTTGTAATATCTTTTTAGATATTAATCTGAGAAATTCGGACGCAGATTAGTGATTGATATAAATGAAGGTTCTTAGGATACTGAAGTTCGTGGTTTGCTTTACTACTTGACCCTTGTAGAAAAAGAGACCTTAATACATTTTTTATTATACAAAATAATCCGTGATTGCAATTAATACGTTTCTTCTTATAAATGCGCGTTCCAGATATTAATACTTAATTCTAAGTGGGCCTAGATTTCTATGCCTTTAGAAGCTTTTATAATCCTTCACTTAACAAGCAAGTGTTCTATCGTCTTATAAGAAAAGTACGTACAAAATCTCCACAGAATAATTTCGCATGGTTCAACAGGTCCTACTTTTATTACTAAATTGCCCATTCATTCAAAATATCATTCCATTAAATTGAAAATATTCCTTTCTATTGCTTATTCTAAAATTGTGAGGGTCACAGTTCCCTAATTGTGTTGAGCAACGTGTACATATGTGTACAGCGAGATTGAAACGTTGTTAAAAAAAAAGAGTTTTAGCAGAGAACATGTTCATCGTTTAAGAAACGTCCAGGAGGAAGTTGAAAGTCTTTAAGAAGTAAACTATAGCGGCGTTTGATACAGACAAGATTTAACGGCGTAACAATATCTCGTTATTGCTTCCCGAAGAATCCGCGAACATCGTTAGGAAGCAGACACCATGTAACAGACTTAACGGTCTGCAAAAGTTTCGCTTTATTTGACCAACATGTCTTGTAACTTTCTTTTCTAAGTTCCCAGCTAACGATTTCTCCGCGGAGTTCTGAATCCTTCCCACACCCCCCTGAAACTGTAGAGCATAGTGGCGCTTTTTCTACAGCTAGCAGTTTGTTTCATTAAGATGGTGCCCTAAAGTCGTATGACCTCCTTGAACGAAGAGTCTTTATCTGACCAATTATAACAGGGACCGTGCGAATCTTCCCTTATCTTCATAGTTGTCGCTGAAGAATATGTAGAACGTACCCGTGGAAGCAAGGTGGTGGGAATTAAGATTTATTAAAGCACTTTAGACGAGGAGCGCAGTGCAGCTTGTTTGAAACCAGCAAGAGGGAAACGAGAGGAAGAATCTTATTACCTTTAACTCTATTCATAGAACTATACAAGGTGTGGCGTAATAAGTGTGTCAAACTTCAGGGGTGGATTCAGCTGTGAAAAGCAATAAGAAAAGTTCATGAACACGTGTCCAATTTGACCTACTTTCTGAGCTTCAGCAAGTTTTGCATTCCAATAACTCATTTCATGAACCAACGTTATTCGTGGACAGTCGAATTTAACATTCGATATTCTACAAATAACGTTGGATATGTTATAAACGAGGCAAATATTATTAATACTATTTAGTTCCTAGAATAGAAGATTCGCTGAAACTCAAAAACAACATTAAATCAAATGAGGTATTGAGAGCAAAAACGGACTAAACCATATCGAAAAAAATTCATATTTTTTATATGATTAGTAGAACCTATTGGAAAACATTATTGCTACCAACAAAATTTCGTAAAAAATGGGTTAGCCTATTTTAGTTTTCAATGCCTCAAATGACCCTTTTTAATATTTTTCAGTACTGAATTCACCCTCAAAATTAGACACAATTGTTACGTTACGCTCCGTGTATGTAAATAACAGACAAGATATCTTATTTGCAAGCAGTATGATTTATTACGAACACAACGAACAGCAATTTGATTGTCAGTGCCCAGGCATCCAAAATCTAACAACGTTCACCTCCAAAGACCAGGATCATTAATGACTGCAGGGCGTCTACGTACCTTCATTAGCGGTCGCGGCGGTTCTTGACGCCCGTATTACCTTAAACAGGTGAACGTGAACTTCTCTTGAGGCGCACACGCGACTAAACTCATTGTTTCAACGGGAGATGATGGGACCAGGGAATGCGACCACGGGCCAACAATATACGCAAACGTATGCTCGGGGGGTTGGCTGGATCTTCGCGGCGAGATAGTAAACAGCGACATCTTCTCGGTTCACACTTGGCAACACCCCGAGTCCTCAAGGGCGCAGTGCCTTCAGCTGCCCTTGCGGTTGACCGAGCCCCGTAAACCCCATAAATAATGGTGGTCCCCGAGCCACTGTGCCAGCTGCGCTGCGGCTCGTTGCTTTTCAGTTTCGCTCTTCCACCTTCGTTTTCCCTGGATATCGTGTGCTCCGCGTTGATAGGGACTCGTACAATTTGTATTCTTATTTCATGTGTTATGAGTGGGAAATTGTTTCCTTTGGTTTTTTGGACTTTTAGACACCTGTGGAGCAGATTGTTTTTGGGCATTGATGGATGAAAATTTTGAATTCAATTGGTGTTGAGAGATGAACACCGTGGGGTGGTTTGAAGAAGAGAGGTAACTTTTACGGATGGTAACTGTGCTTTTGTAATTTGAACTTTTGGTAGATACCATTGCAGAAAGGGTTCGGGAATTATTCTCTTCCACTGAATTATTCATTTCACTGAAATTAACCAACTTAGCTGGTGACAGAAAAATAATTAGGTACTTAGTTCTATAGTTTTTTATAGAACTGCAAGTGAAGAAATAAATGATCGGAATTCATGGGAGAGAAGCACGAAAGTCTGAATAAATATAAGAGAAATATGAATTTTACTGAGCACCTGAGGATCTCAGATAAAATTAGAAAAAGTAATTGTTGAGTAAAATCTAAAGGATATTTCGTATAAATATGCGTAGATGGGTATCTTTCATGCAAGCATTCTATTATCACAGCGATATCATTCATGTACTCTCGGAAATGCCCTAATAATGTACAATCCACATCAAATTATGTCATTTATTTTATCGTTTACTTTCAACCTTTCCCACCATCACTGTACATCTTCACATAATCCAGTTACCAGAGCAACTCACTCCAATAATCGCAATAAGAAATGCGAACAACTGCCCCACACCCGTTTTTCAGATCACTTTAAACCAGGGATCGAAAAAGTTTTGAAACTCTCGTTTTTAAAAAAATTCTGTTAAAACTTATGCATACAATATCGACATACAAATTATCTACGTAAATATTACAAATAAATAACGCATTCAGAATATCAATTTAACTGTGATAATTATTTAATATTGTTACAGAACTATTCATTGAATAGTATTCAGTATTTGTTACAACGATTGAGAACCTTTTTAATATTAATGAACAAAATATCTGTTTCTGTTATCGAAATTTTTTCATTTGTATGTTTTATAAGCAAGGACGAAACTAGGTTGTAGGCGCCCCGGAGCAAGGATTCTGTTTGACGCCCCCCCCCCCCTCAACATACCACCTCCTATTGCCCACCTTAGGAGATTGAGTCCACACTTTACATATAAAAGACGTAATAAACGTGTTTATTAACTGATATCAAACATATTGCAGGTACCCTAATTTGTTTGTTGTTTGATAACAGATAAATAAATTGATTTCAAACATAAAACTGATTTCAAACATATTGCAGGTACCCTAATTTGTTTATTGTTTGATAACAGATAAATAAATTTTAATTACTTTTCCATAAAATGTGTTTCTCCTTTATTCCTAATGGAATAACGTAATATATAAATTTGAATAAAGCCATTGATGTAGCTTTTCCAAAACTATGTCTTTTCTCTATAAAGATTTATCATTTGGCGCCCCCCCCCCCCCCCTAAGTCGGCGCCCGGGGCAGAAACACCCGTTGCCCCGCCCCCCTAGTTACGTCCCTGTTTATAAATTCTATTTCAATTACAACTTTTATGTTCAAGAACTTCTTCTATCGGTTCTGATAGGCACTTATAATATATTTTAATGCATTTTTTAAAAAAGTTCTACGGTCCATGTTTTAAATAGATTTTGAAAAGTTCCAGAACTCTTTCGATCCCTACTTTAAACACAATTCCCCCAACGAATCGCGCCAAATGAACACTGTGCACAATATAAAATAACATTTTGGGTGTCTATAAACCACTAAAAGTAGAATCCCCTTGCAACACGTATGCAGCCGGTATCGCGAGAAATACTGTGTTGCTCGGTGGCGATAAACGATTAGTTTCTCGTTCATTTTCGAAAAGGCATTCGCTCACTGGAACGCCGAAACATTTTTCGCCGCATATGGCGGCGCGGTTTCGCGCAACACCTGCGCGGGCAATACGTTAATGTGTCAAATTGATGGACCCCTTCGTAATTAATAGAGGAGACTCGGGACCGTCGACTGCGCGGCTGCAGAGGAACGCGAGGGGCGGTGAAGGAGGGGCGGGGTGAACGCCAGAGAGATTTGCAACGTGGCGTGGACCGATTTAAAACTGGCAACCAGCACATAGTAGGCGCCCGCTAATTGATACGTGACCATTAATTACTGTGTCATTTTCGCGGAGCTGTGTTGCGGACCGCGCACGTGCTCCTGACAAGAGTCTACGCTCGGCTTCCATGGAGGACCGAGCGATACGCGCCGACGCCAGCGAGACGGAGAAGGGTAGAAAAAATAAATAGATATTCAGTGAGAAAGAAAGGAGGTCGAGGAAATCGGTGTGAAACAGGGGACACGCGCTTTCGCGATAAATGTACGATTTATACTGGTAATATTGTTCTGGCCTCTTAATTAAACCACCCGTTCTCGTTCTTACACGTATGTGCGCGATTTCTCAGTGGATATTTCCCTTTTCAGGGTAGTTCTTAGGGCCTTTCTACGCGAAACGTTTCTGTGGATTATTATTAGAGTTTCTGTAAGTATATTCAATACATACATACGTAGGGTGACCGTATCTAATATCGCCTAGCAAAAGTTAAATGGTTGTCAATTGAATAATAATTTATATTTTTGTATGCAATTCATTTCAAAGTAAAGAGAAATTATTCATCTTTCATGTAGCATAAGTTAGAATCGTTGAAACCTACAAATTTTTAATTAGGAATTAAAACAACGTAAGACATACAAAAATTCGGCCCTGAAAAAAGTGTACCTAGTATCGTCTATTCAAGAAATATTGATTAATTCATGTATATACGAGTTTTTAAAGCCATTTTCACATGTGCTTTTATTATTTATTGCTCTACAAATGTTTTTCTGTCCATCATTAATTCTATTTTTATTACAAAAATGTAGAAATAGAATTTTTAAAATATTTTATTTTTACTTTCGGATGTACATATTGGACAAATAAAGTTTATTTCGGTTGCTCCGCACATTTCGTGACCCCACCTGTAACAAACATTACATCGAAACCATTGTTCTCCGGTAGGCGGTATTGAGAACATGCATACTGCCAAAAGAAAAACGCTATTTTCATTACGAAAAATATTTGAATCGATTTTATTTCTTAAGTACATTATTAATTTGGTATTTCTACTTAGTAGATATTCTTGCATTCACAGAATTATTAGACTTACCTTCTCCGAATGTGATGTAAAATTGTGGCGTTCTAATAAATTTTTATACTATTAAGATTCATTAAAATATTTCCCTTTCTGTAATTGTTCATCACATGACGCTGCAATTACAGTATGTTTTCCTACATATGGTTAGGCAATAATTCAGTGCAAAAGCGATAAATTTTAGAGCTTACTTTGCGATATATAACAATGGGCGATATTAGGTACAGGCACCCTATGTATATGGACGTGTGAGAAATATCCTTCAATTTTATTTCGAAAACCTTTGAATTTTATTATTTTTATTTTATTATTATCTTATTTTGCGTAAGAGCAACTGTTTGAAATAATATGATCGATCTGTGATAAATTTTAATCGCTACTCACGATCAATATGGAGTTACAGTAAACATAGTGAATAAACATCCCTAAATTCGTTTTGAATTTTGTAAATTGGATGTCATTGTTATTCCACACGATGCATTAGCATAGAATAATTATTATATGAGTGATCATTTCTTCATATGAAAGAGAATTACAATATATCGTTCCTTGTCGCGCAAATGGTGAAAAATATTCGCCTCTGCTTTTCTCCTGCCAGTGGATTTTTTCAACCTTTACGATCTCTTCTGAAGTGAGCCAACCAACTGCAGGAGAACGAGACGTATACTCGTTAATTTGAGGGGTCGTCCAGTTGAAAATGTGAACAGCCCTTTCCGTCAAAAGGTCTGAATACGAGAAACTTGTGGATCTCTTGGAAACGATCATGGGAATAAATAGAATTGGATGATCGAGCATTTAATTGTGGTGTTAAGTATAATGCAGCGAGGTAAGTGACTAAGCATTAAGTGGTAGGAAATCACAAGTAGAGAGGACTTCATCCATTTATCCGTTTATCTGTCAAGGCTGGATTCCACACTTTCGAACCTGAGTTGATTCGAAACAAGATTACTTAATAGCTGCTGCTTAAAAGGAAAATGAGAGGAAAAATAGTCATCTATATTTGTAACAACTTAAACATCACAAAACTGCTAATTACTTTATTGCAAATAATATATTGGATACCGAAATAAAGAAATTGAAAGTGAATCTGCTTCCTCGGTGGATTTAACAGTAGAATGCAAGAAAATCCTGGTTGGAGAAAAAGTGCAAGAGAAGATGAAAATGGACACCACCATGAATATCCAGAGTGATTAAATATTGATTCGTAACCAGCTCGTATTGCGTCGCTATAAGGGGCTTACGAGATTTCCTTCTTCATTTCATTTTCTACATATTCGCATAGGATTTCCAAGTGTGCCTCCTGGCTTCGTCTTTTCCTTCGTCCTTGAGCGTCGAGAACAGATCGAATCAAAATTGCGTCTCCCCCTGCAATGTCTGTAATTAATTCTTCCTCCGCCTTGCTTCGCAGCAGGAAATCTGTCCTCTGATATCTTTGTTCGCCGGATTTCATTGAGAAGCGACAGGAAAAAAAACTCAGCCCGGATATGCCTTCTTGGGGACGGTCCCGACAGGTGGTAAATTCCCTTAAAAAACCAATCTCGCTGACGCTTAACAGCTAATTTTTCTCGTAGAATTGCCATTTACGCTCTTGATGACGGGAAGACCGATTATCCTTCTCGCGCGAATGTATTTCACAGTACTTTCTCCCTTTTTCTGCGTTACGTAAACGATATTGAAGAGAGCGAAGTAAGGAGTATGATATTTTTATCTAATAATACTCCGCTTCGTCAATTTAAAAGGGAAATGTGTTTTCTATTATTTATGGATACACTCGTGTATAAAAATGCCATGAATTCGGGGAAATGATGTGCATAGAAATGCAGAAAAAGGTTTAGATTGGTGCATCAAGGAGTGGAAAATGTAGACCAACCTGCTGTAATGGTAGTCTTTGTTTTCAGGGAAATGTGTGGGTGGTAAAAATGTATGAAATACACGTGAAGTAGAATGAAACTGGGTTGACTGTAGAGCGTATACATAACATACATACCTATATAGTTACAGTGTACTGAAATTTTAATATTGTAGCAAAAATATTGAATGATCATTCTAATAAAAAATACAGTTTTCGTGGTGTTTGAACTGTAAAAACTCAAACTTATTCGATTACTTATCGAAACTTATTATTCTCAAACTTATTATTTTACTACAAATTTTAAAAATCATGTCATGTCGTTTTAAAATATTTCATATAAATACAGTATTATTTAATTTCTAGAATTTTAGTGGACATAAAATTTTTCAGATTTTACATTCAGAACAGATTCATAGTGGAACGAACGCAAATTTTCACATGTACTTTTAAAATCAATTTGTTCTCAAAGAAATCATACTACGTTGAATGTTTAATTTACATCTTTGATTTATTTTTTTATTTTATTTATCGTCCTTCACTTCCTGTCTACTTTTGAAATACACTCAACAGGGGTTGCAGTGGTAATTGAGTCATATGTGTGATCATTCAATATGCTGTCATTGCTTGTGTGGGTTTGTAATGGATTTTCTGTAGTGCAACTGACTGCATATAAACTGTTGTTATCGTTGGCAGTTTATCATCGGTCCCAGGAGCTCAGAAGTCGTTGCTTAAAACTGCATTATACGGTACTTCGCGGCAGTCGTAAAGCGTTCCTGTCGTCTCATGGAAGCATAGAATATTAAGCATGAAGTAAACACGCGCAATGGTCAGGCAATAAAACGATGGTGCCATGAAAGTAACAGGAAAATTTATTAATATTCGTCTCGTCTTCAAATGTCTCCCAATGTAGTTGAAACTGTGGAGAAACTGTATTTCTCTCGTTTGATTGGTCTGCGCCTACTAAAATCAGCATTGAGTCTATTAATGAATTTATTTCATGAAAGAAGATAATTGGAGATAATTTCTTTAAAACAAAGGGAAAGATTCTTGTATCATTGAACCCTTTTTAAATAGTATCTACGCACATTATCACAGTCGAACGTTTTAATTTACCACATGTAATAAGTGTTTCTATGATTAGATGTTTAGCAGAATCCCTTCTAATGCAGGATTGTTAGTGAAGAAAATAACGAAAGAACTATTTCTCACCTAACACGGGGACGAAATTAGGTATGAGAATAGATATAACTAAGTAGGTATAATTAGATATAAGTAATAGAAGCTTCATAAATTTTCAAGTGTCCTGAGAAAAATATTGATTCCTCATAATCACCCTATATTATACAACTAATACTGTGACATGAATTTCAAAAATACTACTTTTATTGACTTCAACGTTCAAGAAGGTGCACACAACGTACCCAAATTTTAAAAAGTCCAATCTTAGGAAGGAACAAATGTGCATTGCACTAAGTAGCAAAGTGGAGTACTATTACACATATTTCCAATAGATGAATACTTTACACAAAACTGTACAGTCCGTTCTAGTCAGTAATAAACAAAAATAATCTTCATTTCACTTTCAATTATCAAAATCCAAAACCGAGAATGTATCGTTCAACAAATCACAAATTAAAGTAAGAATATTCCTGAAAGTTCACGTTACATTTCAAAGTATACTGCAATCACAAAGCAAGGCTTACTTTCAATGACCCCACAGTGATCGCAAATTAAGCATATACAAGGAATGCTTCGGGACCGTTGCAAACGTTAGTAGCAAGTGGTAACCCTGTGGCCCTAATCAAAATTCGGTTTCAACTCCGTCGGATAAATTGAACTTTCTGGATCAGCATCTCGGAGGCATTTCTGATCAAGATGCAGCTTCTCGAATCGAAGGCAATCACAGCACAGTCGCTGTATCAACGCTATTATTGCCGTGGAATATGATAAGCACGGTGGGGTATCAGTTTGTGGGTAATGGTAATTACATAGAGAGCCTCGAGGCAACGAGGGAGGTGGCAACAATACCCCGTGCTCCGGGTGACGCAGAACTATTAGCTCCGAATCTGATACCCATAATTAGACTCCTCTCAGATCTTACGCTGCCCCCCATTTGACAGGCATAATTGAAACTCTGGGCCCAAAGAAGGCTTTGAGCAACAAACACCAAACTTTTTTGGGACGAATGAAATAGAAAAAGGAGACTTGCAACTGCTAGTGCAATATATTCCAGGGAGTAATGGAAGATTGAAAGTGAATATGATTCTATATACAATGAGTTGAAAGAACGGATTAGGCAATATCCTTTTTAAAGTGGTAGTAAAATTTCATTTTCCGTAGCGTGGAATTATTATATTTCAATTTTGTATTTATATGTCGTTGTGTACTGCAAATAAAACACTCGTTTGGTAAGTTTTGAAATTTTGTAATTTATGTTTATGCATTTCGAATTATTTGTTAGACTCCTTAAACATTGAAATTGTTGTCTATTATTCGAGGAATTTTTGGTGGAGGTGATGAAGGGTATGAATGAAGGCAATGGCTCATAGAATTCTTGGGAAAATTTATTTTGTAATACTCGCAGATTTTAACATTTGAACAATAACAATAGTGATCTTCAAGCACCTTATCTTATGCGGGTAATAAAATATACAAGAATTAGCAGTATCTACAAATTTTACTTACAAGAAAACATTAGTAACTCAAAAGTTCCAATTTTTATAAGTTTTTACAGATTTGTAGCCTTCAATAAATATTCATACTAATTACTTATGTCTTATTAATTTACCTTATATATCTCACCAATGTCAAGCTTCTTTTCTCAAGCTATTTTTACTACTACTACCAATGAATTGTACAAATTATTTATACAAATTGAATAGAGCCATACACTAACTACAATGTGAAGACGTAGATCGAACTTGGTGAAAGTTGGCCTACGATAGATAACCGATTAGATGACTAAGCGGCAAGTTTTCCGTATCGGTCCAATTACCAGGAGAATTGCAGGGGCAACCAAATCTGCCAGCTAAGAACATTTCTCCGTAACGCAGGCCATACATCTTAATCCAGATTATTAATTAAATTTGCCGCATAAAGCTGTTTCGGCTGGCAAACTCGGAAATATATTACCCCGAATCAGTGAATTAATGTAGCTGCGGGTCTGCTGCACGCAAATATTTTGTCCACGGATCACAGCCAACCCGAACCCCCTCCACGCACACCCTAGCCAAGTTGAAAATAAAATGCAGAACGAGATTTATTGCTAAAGTACGGGCGATATATTTTGCTGAATTGACGTTATCTCTATGTCTCATTATACGTGTTAGTGGACACGGTGCACGGTATTCCATAAATCAACGTGGATTCGCGCGACGAAATAATTTGACGATTAATATAGTCGCATCGTGGACGGGAGTCCGCGTAAATTGATATTCGTTTGGTTTACGCATGTTACGAAATGGGCCGAGAATGACTTTTGCCACGTCCCAAAGGGACGATTTTGCTGAGATGAAGTTCGGTGGTGATTTCTTTTCGTAAATATCTCTGATAGCTGAGAATTTTTTGGGGAATAGTTGGTTCTCGTCAAAATATGGGACTTTTTGTATATTAAGTAAATTCTGGATTATTATAATCCTGTGTCACAATAGTTTCAACGTCATTGAACTTAATTCACTCATTGAGCAGCTATTTTCACGAAAATTTTCATGAATCTCTATACAGATTTATTTTAATCTGGTACCCAGTCAAATTCAAATTCAGTGTCAATAACAGTTCCTAGTTTGTTGTATGTAGCCCCTGATTGCATTTCAGATCCCACTAGATACATTGTCAGTTCTATGTAGTTCAATACATGACATATTCTGTCCATTGTACACCATCACTTTCATAATTAGCTCAACAAACTTCATCCACTTCTTGTATCCACTACACAGAAGATATCCCATTTTCAGGCGAAAAGGGGTAATTTTTCCCACAACACTTACCCAGTTCCCCGTAACATATATCATAATATATGGTGACAGAGCTGAATTAACCATAAGGGTTGAAAATAAAAAATACACATTTGTTTTAGTCTTCATAAAAGAGAAATGTTTGAGAAGCATTCAAACTTCCAAAATTTAAAAAAATATCGGACATGAAATCTTTTCATATTTATACAATAAAAAAGAAACTATTAATTAAATAATTGAATTATAGTGTATCATAGAGCCATGCAAAATTTGAAGTAAATTGCTTGAATAGTTTTTGAGCAATCGTGGGTACCATGTTTGAAAATCTGGTTTCAAGAAAAATGCATTTGAATGCGTAACTTCTAATGTCTGTCTCTTCAATATTTCTGCGAATTTCAATCCCAAATTTTGGGAAAATATTTTTAACGTACCAAACATTGAAAATATGTTTAGAAAAATAAAACTTTTAGGAATATCTAGGTGTGTGTTCCCCTTAAATTTTTAAAAAATAGTACTTGAAAAGAACAAATAAACATTTACAGCATTTAAACTTTCAAAATTAGGAAAATATTCTTTCACATTCTTTCAATTTTTCGGGCTTTTTCAAAAAACAGTTGTCGTACGAGAAAAGGTACTACAATATAGGTAAAAGATGCTCGTTGTCTGGCTATACAACTTTTGTTTGACATGTTTTTTTTATGCAATGATTAACTTAGAGAGTAATTAAATAAAACCGGCTTTGTGTTCAAGGACCCAGGGGCTCCTTTTCCCCTTATCCATTCTGGCACTAATTTTACTCAGATTTTTTTTTATTATTTGTAACTATTTTGAGGTGTATCGCGAAGAAAATTCGAAAATAAGAGCCACCCTAGTATATATTCCTTAAAACTATCCCATCATTTTCATTCATCTGCGATGCTTATACCCTCATTTTCTCATTCAAACAACCGCCCAACCCCTTAAATCCTAGCACCCACATTACAGTACCTAATAAAATCTCTTCCGTCTCCTCTCCTTGCTGTCAAACATCGCTGGGATATCCCCGTGCGTAAACGTTTCGCCGGGCCCTAGGGACATCATGATCCGCGTCACAATTATCGTAGAAAAGAATCTGCACGGGGATAGGAGTAACGAGGCCGCATTGATACGTCGCGGCGATTTGCAGGGCGCGCGATCGCGCGTGTAATAAAATCCAGTCGCGCCGCGCATTCATATCGTGACGTAGGGTTTTAGAGGGTTTTTCAAAGAGACGCGCGGACGACCTTTATGCGAGCCGGTATACGCTGGGAATATGATCTCCAGCGTCGATTCAAAACGCGGAAATATTTATCCGCGCTGGCTGAATACGCGGACGGGAGCAAACCGACAGCAGAGTTCGACTGATAGCGCGGCCCGACGTCTCATCCTTCGTCATCAGCGCCACTCGTGCCTGGTATATTTATTTTATCGTATGAATGGATCGTTTGCTCGCGAATATAAATTGAACACTTATCGAAAATAAAAAGGAACAACTTAGGCATTCAGCGTCAGCTTTCCGCGATCGGGGGCTCCTGTTATTGATTTCCTACGTGTTAAGTGGCCCTATGTGAGGCATATATGAGTTCGATTGATTCCACGTTTGAGGAATTAGATGGTCCACTCCTGGCAAAGATATCTGAAATTTCGTGGACTGCTGAATGGTAATCGTGGGGGCAGTAGGTACTTACTGCTGTATGATGAACCTTCCTACGATTGGATTTGTGTACAGTGCGTACATAGCTATAATGGATGACTATGCGCGAATTATTAAGTAAGTCGTTTCACGTGGATGTGTGTTCTTGTAAAGCAGGAAGGAAAATATATTATCGAATATTTTTATCCTTTTGGGTATTTTATTTGATTCGCTTTTTAACGCGTGAAAGATGCAGAGTTATGAAATAAGCTAATATAGGGTAAATCCGGTATAGTTCGACCACCGGGAGAGTCAGGCCAGTGTTGATATTTTAAGATTGTCGCAAGACTGACTGTGTGTCATTGACACAAAATAAATGGATGCGCTTGTCGTTGATCATGCATTGACCATTGTCACAAATCTATATTTAAATTATAGGAAACACTTAAGACTTTATGCGAGTCTGAAAGTTTTTAGACCAAGTTACAGTGCTGGTGATATTTGAAAGACAGGTAAGTTTATTTACACTATTCTGATATTAGGGGATATAATATGCATAAAACTACAGCGTCACCAAAACAATGCGTATGTATTCGTTTTTAATTTATTTTGACAAGATGGTCGATCATTCCCTTGATTATGGGATAGTCCGACAACATTAATGCGGGACAGTCCGACCACATTAGTTAAATATACAGTGTGTCCGTTGTATCTGAAAAAGTGTAACTATCTTGAAAAATATGTATGGTACGAAAAATTATTTCAGACGAAAGTTGTGGGATGTGGAGGGGGGCGTAGCATGCTCCTATTTTTTATTTCTTATTCTTGTAACTGACATCGAAAAGTTTTCTAAACACTACATACATGTGTTTTTCTTACTGTAGACTCATCTTCAGATTCAGGGAGCGAAAATTCCATTCTACAAAATGAATGCGTGGAATGCGGAGAAAACTATTTTGAAATCTCGAAAAGCGACGATTGGATTAAATGTGTGCACTAAAGTCGTTGCTTTCATGATACTAGATGCTCCAAGTATAAGAATGTTTGCGATTTACATGGAAAACTGAAGAAGAAATAACATATCAATTAACTTCTTCGTGTATTATACTTTTTGTAAGCTACACTTTTTGTTATTTTTCAAGGTCGGTCTCACCCGTAGTGGGTGGACGGTCTAACCCCGACATGCGGGTGAGACCGACCAGTTACAGTGCTAATGTTTTTGGTTGAAAATGAAAATAAATATTTGAAATTATCGCACATTATAATTTATATATACCCTAACTTGCTTGGGCTTTGCTTTAATTTGTAAAAAACGACAAAAATGTGAAAAACAACGATGCTAAAATTTCTTTTCCAAAAAGTGGTCGAACTCTTCCGGACTTACAATATCAAAATGTTTACAGAGGTCCTTTCAATATTTTTTTAATATTTTAATTTCAATAAAATTCGGTTTTGATAAAGTTAAGATTGATTAAGGGGTTGAAACGTTGATCGTCAGAGTGCTCAGATGAGTATTTTAACACTAACGAGTGTGACCTATCCGATCTTTTATTTTCCAACACATCAAAGGGATTCAATCAGTTCCAACTGAGTTTCTCATTAACGCGTAAGATCGATAATCCGTTGCATTACACGTCGGGTCGAAAATAGCTACAACGAGCAATTAAACGAAAGTCTGGGCTAACTGATCAAGGGGGACAGACGGCGGCGGCCCTTTGAATTCAGGGAATTCGATAAAATGATCAAAAGCATAGGTCACCTGTAATTTGCACTAGCAGAGTCATCGCACTTTCAACGTCCTCGTCAACGTTGCTCGCAGAACTGACGACTCGCAATCAAATAAAAGAAAATATGCGTTCGGATTCCTCGTTCGTTTGAACGCCAGCCCGATCGTCCGCCAACTCTAACAGATTCATTACCTTTCACCTTGTAACGTTGCTCCCTGTATCCCGTGCCCTACGACTTCATTTTATTTTCCACATTCAGAGTGCGCACACGTGTAGAGTTACAAAACCGCGTGAAATTTTCGCAAAAATTGAGACGAATACACGGTAAAATGGATACAACCATATAAATATATTGATGACTTTGTATATCGAAGCTCAAAATAAGCCATTGAGGATGAATGGATCGATTAACTTTACATTGAATATTAGAATATTAAATACATAATCTACAGACCAGTGTTTCCCAACCTTTTTTCAGTCGCGAACCGAAAGAACCGTGGCAACCCCCACGTTGAGAATCAATGCTATAAACTTATTTAAAAAACATATGAATATATAAGCTCTACAATAGTAAAACTAATTATCGAACTGACTCTCCGAATAATTTTCGAGTTATTCGGCCAGACAGTTTACCAACCCCCAACTTGGAAGCATAATTTCACTCCCCAAGCATAAATCCCTACCACTAAAAAAAAAATCTGTCTAACAGTGGTAACAGTTGTCCGATGTTCCCCTCAAGCATGCCCAATGGTGCACCAAAAAGCTGCATCCCCGTAACCCTGCGCATTCGTATAAACATTCACCTACCTACTCTTACATCGCCGCAAAACCGAAATACCTGGCCGCGAGCCGGTCGCGTCCGCTGTTGCCTCAGTTCTTTCACCTTCGACGGGGGACATCGGCGACGCACAAAGGGTGGCTATTACAATTAGTGGACATTATGGCAGTGCGTAGAGCGGGCTGCAGCAACGCGAATGGACCGACCAACGGATCGGCACAGTCTATCATTGCGAGGCCAGGGTGTACAGCTCCGCCGAACCGCTCTCTCACCCCTTCTAACCCGTTTCCCAACCGAAATACTATCCCCACCGACCAGTTTCACCGTTTTCCACCACCACCGGCTCAATCCCGCTTCTGTCGGCCGTTCCCCCGTTCGCCCAGCACCCCTCCCTCGCCCTGCCCCTGCTGCTCCCCCCTCCCCCACGTCCTCCTCCCCCCGTCGTAATTACAAGCATTCATTTCACACTAAAAGCCGCTGGCGCTGTCCTGGTCTGTCCGAAACGAGCCCCGCGCGAGTCGCATTTTCGCTACGGATTGCCACTCGTCCGCTACCAACCACCGCCTCCCCCCCCCCTCCCCTCCCAACCCACAGCTCCCCACCGCCCACACCCTCGTCGTTCCAACGCTTTCCCCGTTCAACCCTTTTCCAAATTTGCACGATTACAGGGCGCACGGCTGCTAACGCCGATAGTTCAGACGCACGCTCGTTTCGGTTGACGTTTTCGCGGACAAAAAAATTTTCTGTCCGTCACCGTCCGGCTGTTTTTCATCGGGCCGCATTCGCATGCGAAAATATTGATGACTGGGAGAGCCCGGCCCCCGTGCCCATTGATGGATGACGCAGATTTTACGTTGTTCTGAAATGAGGACACGTTTTCGGGGATGTCGCGTGCGGATGTTACTGTTGTAGGGATTTTTTAAATTGTTTTGGAGGGGTGCGGGGTCCGAGGCTTTCGAAATGCTTGAGTGGTATGTTTGGATATAGAAGATGTATTCGTTTATGTTGCTCGTGTGGGGTATGTGTCTTCTGTTTGAGGTTTTCGAAGTCTATTCTGTAGTGTGGTAGAATGCGTGACTAAATTTTGAAATATTGGAAGCTTCTTCTACTCCTAAGGAGGACTACTACCCCTTTGGTAATTTAAAAACACTTGGCTCTTTTTAAATATAAACGCTTTCTGTCCGTGATACAATCTTGAGAGGATTATTTATTATGTCTCGATTGTGACATCTATTTTTCCGAACGTAAATTTTAAATCAGCTGCTGTTTAAAAACTATCTGTCAAATTAAGTCACAAAAATTCTGAGATAAAGCGTGTACATTGTAGAATATACGATCATCATTGAAAATTTACACTTAAAGTATCATCATGTTTAAACAGTTGTACCATTTTCAACGATGCCTGAAAGACATTTTACCTCAAAGTCAAATTTTGCTCGTTTTGACTCAGTGTAACAACCAAGGGTTACACCTTTCAACCATCACTGTAGTCTATGTAATATCCAGATACTACTACCTCATGTTTGTCAGTGGATACCATCGATATTCACGCACCCCAATGTCCAATTCGAACCAATATCAATACATAGAGGACGAAGCTTTTCCAACAGGATACTCGACTAACAATTCCCTTTAACTCCACTCTTTCGATATTCATCCTCTGTGTTGCTAATTTAAGTACATTACAAAGAACGCCGAAAGAGTGAATACACCTTCCCTTTCCCGAGTACACGAAGTTGAAACGAGGGGTACAATGCCCGTGGATTCCACAGCCATTCTTCACGTGCATATGTCGCTGGTAGTGGTGTGAGGTCGCGTACGTGCACGCGGAGGGAAGGGCAGAGGAAAGGATCGAAGGAACAGGATGAAAAAGCATCGCACACGACGGGGAGGAGAGAGACAGAATGGCCAGGAAGGAACGGAGGGGAGGGATGCCGGGGAACAGTACCGTGGAACTCGGAAGTTTTTTATTCTCTAAATATCGGACCCAATCAGGCACCCTCGGCTCTCTGCGCGCGCGAATATAAATGCCCTCCATCTCGTCTATATAATCATGGGAGTGTGAAATTAACCAGCCAATCCGGCAGCCAACCGCAAAGCCCGCACACATTGCACGCTCTGAGCCGGCGGCCAGCCCCGATTGGCTCTTTCAGAATTTTCTGCGGTGTCTGAATTTAAATGCAGAGCCGAAGGACGGGGTGTTGGTGTTCTTCCGCCTGGGGAGGCTTCGGCGCGCCACTGAGAAACGATAAACGTTATCGACACTTTGCACTGCTTATCAAACGTTTCAGGGATATCAGCGTTGTTCGTATTTTCCTGGTGGATCGAAGATAAAGCGTGGGTACCTCGGCCACTTTTGAACTCTGCGATGACTTAAGGTTAGAAGCAAAATGCACGGAGAACGAGTCACGGATTGGGCTATAACGTCGCACACAGTTGGTGTGTGTCGCGTATTGTAACGGGTTAAGTGCACGGGGTGCAGTACACTCAATTCTGTGTGGAAATCAGGTCCAAAGTTTTTATCTTTCACAAATCCTGTACTTATACAAAATAAAGTAGATAAGTTATTAAAAAAAAATTATACATGTGTATTTATTTAAGTACAATATTACGAAGGCAAGGACCTATATAAGTGAATGGGGAAGCTGACTGCAATTTTTTGCCACCTGTGGCGCCACCAGCACACGTGCCACTTGTCATCAATGTTTTAAATAAATAAATAGAATGTAAGAATATGGTAAAAAGAGTTGCTTATCCAAATAATTAAGGATATTTATCATTGTTAATGTGGGGATATTTGAATTAGAATTTATGTCATCATGTATATCTACACACGTGTGGAGGCATCAAATAGTTAGGTTAGGGCATACATCTTCAATAATAAGTAAAAAAATCTTCAAGTTGGACAACAGTTAAAGGTCCATAATTCTCACCATTTGTTGTCATTTTAATTTTAAAATCAACAGTCAGCAAATAACGTAAAAGATGTAAATAAATACAACTTCTAATATTGTAACGACATTTTAGTTTGGTACGTGCGCTAGTGGCGCTCTCTGCGCTGAGTTTTGTGTCTGCTTCCCCATTGAAACTTAAGAAGAGAAGTGACGTTTTTAACTTTTAAATAAAAACGAATAAAAAAATGTTTATTTTACGTAAAGCGAAATACATATTACGATATTGTGAAAACACAATCGGTGTATGACGTTTTACGCCAGAGTACTTACCAAAATAAATTGTCGCATAGCTGTGTGTGCGCGCAAAACAGAACGCGGAATTTACTCGCGCAGCGGAAATCAGCGACGAAGCAGGTTCCCCGTCGGTGCCTCATAGACTAAAGGAAAAAGTGTGAACCGACACCAGAAAAAGGGTAACGATGCCTGTAATGCATGCAAGAATGGAACCACCATCCAGAGCGCGTGCAAGCAGGACAAGAGACGTTGTTTACGCTTAGCAAAAAAAAAAGTAGGTCAGTCGAGGCTCGAGCCGAGACGAGCCGGTTCCTTGCCAGGGAAAAGAGTGTGGACTAGTTCCAGAAAAAAAAAACAGGCGACGAGTTGTACGCGTGTACGAACGTAGGCTTTCGTCCTTGCGAAAAAAAAGAAAGCTGTTGTACGCGCGAACAAGTAAACAGGGGGAGCCGAACCCCGAGGCTAGGCGGTCTCCTTTATTGTCGGTGCTCGATGGACGAGGCAAAAAAGGTGTGAACATGGAGTTCTAGAAAAAGGATAGACGGGGTGTTAGGCGAGTGGAAGAAGGACGAAAGAACTTGTACGTCCTCGCAGGAAAAAAAAAGAAGGCAGCTGCGGGCATGTGGAAGAAAGAAGGGGGAGTCGACCCCCGAGGCTAGGCGGTCCTTTTTATCGCCGGTGCCCGGTGGACGAGGGAAAAAAGGTGCGAACAAGTAGTTGCAGGAAAAGGACAGACGTGGTGCTAGACGAGTGTAAGAAGGGTAGATGTGGCTACAGTCGCGATTTTGTGCGTGCGTGAAAAGAGGGTGGACGAAATGCGCCTCGCGAGGATGGGGTCAGAAGCTTGACTGGAGTCCTTGATGATAATTTGTAAGCTGAGTAAGAACGTGTGGATAATTAGTTGCAGGTGAAAGTGGGGACATTATTCAAGTGTTCAGTGATATTTTTATATTGAGATGGGGTCTAAAGTAGTAGATGTGAAAGGTGTAGTGACTAACTTGTGACTAACCTAATCAAGTGGTGCGTAAAACGATGTCCTTGGATCTAGTATCACCAAATGTGATCTTCATTATCTAGTAGAAAGCGCTTATTTAGTCAGATTTCTACAACCCCACGGCCTTAAGGGTACTAAGCAGTTTTTTTTGTCGAAAATAAAGCATTTCTTCTTCAATTAATTACAAAGAAATAAATTGAAACTGAGACTTGTTCTTTGACACAAAGTTTATTCATCATAAGCCTTGAAAAATCGTTTGTTTCGCCAATAAATACATTATGCGTGTGAAAAAGTACATTCCTGAGTAGTATGAATATGTATAATATTATGTATATGTTTTTTAATAATATAAAAATTAAAAAATATGCATAAAGATTTATTTTTTTTGTATTTTATAAATAACCAGTCATTTTGACTGGTCTGGTAGAAGTAGGAATTCATTAATTGTCGGCAGTTCTAGTGTTAACAAAGTTTGTTTTGTTTTGCAACAATTTTGACTAAACTCTGCTTCGGAATATCCCTGGTTCTGCACTGAACCTATAAAAGAAATAAAATTGTGGAAATGACAGCTACGAAATGGCGATTTTTCAAAAAAGTGCGTGGTTTGTTAAAGAACGATGAAGTTTTATTTTCTTTCCATAAAGAATAAGAGTTTTTATTAACTTCAGTTTAGATTCAGGCCGAAACTACACATATTCTGAATATTCTCGAATTTGATTTGAATCGATTGGCAAAAGAAAATAAACTTTTTTAAAACACCTTGTGATGTTAATAAACTTTGTGTCAAAGAACAAGTCGCAGTATCAATTTATTTCTTTATAATTAATTGAAATAGAAATGCTTCATTTTCGACAAAAACGGCTGCCTAGTATCCTTAAACTACAAGTGTCCAAGAACTGTGTTGAATATGTTTCTGTGAGCTTTTATAACATCATTATTGTTGCATTAGGTAATCACATACCATATTTTTCATATTGCATAGTTGCTTTTATTTCTGCCACTATTGATTACACTGTGGAAAACGTACATAACCGCTGATTATTGTGTTTATGTTTGTCTAAATCTGAGTCATCGTGCCTTATTCAAGTAATTTTACAACTACATATGAGGCGTTTTTTTAAAAGTATAAGTCCATTTTTTGGAAAAAATGAGTTAATGGTAGTTTTAGTCAGATATAGATATCCTCTTTTCATATTTATAGTCCCACAGTCAATGGTGAATAATATCCTCATAAATTAATAAAAAAAAGTTGAACTGTAAAATGTTATCGCAGGAATGTTTTTGTTGAAAATGGAATAAGCCCGTTTGTAGCAAAAAATCGTTTATTTTCTTTAACATTTTTATTAACTATTATTTTATAATAAAATTTAACAAGTTTATAGTTTTGAAAACCATTACCCGAATTGGTTAACATTTGCCAATATTTTTAAGTTGATTCAAACTGAAACCCTTTAATATCTCAATGTATGAATAAATGGAGTTATACCACTTTAAAAAAAAAAAACGGATTATATAAGAGTGCAGGGCACGGTATATACGTGTTTATTTATTTGTGTCTAATGGAAAATTTAGGGGGTACAACAACTGAAGAATTGTAACTCCTGTTGGGACAGAGCATCCTTCTGTGTTCGCTGGACTTTTAATTCTAATTCTAGTTCTGTACTAATTGAAAGCTGATTAAATGTAGCATATTATCGTATTGACGATTAAATAATTTTACTGACTTCCACTATTCGTTATATATTATAAGTTGGCAAAGCAAAACTTTGCTTACCCCTACTGCCTTCGAACCTCAAGAATCCTCTTTCCCCACCAAATTCAAAGCGAGATTGCTCTTTCGAGAATAATGCGTGCCAATTAACCCAACTGACACAATAACACACCAAAATGCACCCTTATATACCCGCAAATCCGATATCACGTTTCACTTTTTGCCCCAGCGCATAACAACTTAACGAGATCGACGTAACTTTAACAATTTTTACGTTCGCAGTGCCCCACCCCCGCCTCGCCCCTCGCAGATTTATGGGCGATAGTACAAAATCCACAGCCATCACTACTTTTAATTACATTTGCATGGGATTTGCATATTTCCGTGGCGGCCGCGGTCGCGTCTTCCCCATCACGTTACTACGTGATTTTTTCAAAAATGCCCCACACGAAAACCCAGCAAATCGCGGCATCGAATGGTGCGCTCCACGCGAGGGAGAGAAAGCAGGAAAGACGATTGATAGGCACCGCGACGGCCTGACAGAGGCCGCTGATCGTGATCGCGACAGAAAGGGCACGGGCGAAGAGGTACAAAAGAGAGGACGAAACGCGGGAGGACGAGCTGAACAAAGAGACAACACGAAAATCGGGTTTGCGCGGCACGGGAGCGGGGCCCTCGCACAATGGCGGAGATTAAACGAAACTGCCGCGCAACAGCGGGGGTAGTTTCTGTTTATCGCATCATATAAATACGGAATTAATTAAAACTGCGGAGTTAATTGAATTTTTATAACCTTTTGTAGGGACTCGGGGTCTCGTCCGACGTCGCCGTGGCCGCACTGCGTTAACTGGGTAGTTACCGAGCCTCGACGCCCTCCCATTCCGGTAAGTGTAATAGCGTCACGGAAATATTACCCTTTTGTGGAGAGAGGAACGCGTCGGTTGCACCCTCTGCCCTCCGTTGCAACGCCCTCCCTCTTCCCACCCCCCGTTCCTGCTCTCTGTCTCACTCTCTCGCCCCCTGATAAAATCGCCTGGAGGTATTTACGACGACGATGCACAATCTGCTCGCGAATAAACGGCCGTTGTGTACTTTTAACGAGGTAACCGAGTCCCGCCGCTACTCGTGCGCGAGGGGCGGCTGCCGGCGGATTGGGGGTGGCTGATGCCAGCACGCTGCGAGTATCATTATCGCTGTTACGCGGGTGCCGCGATTTTTTCTAACTTATCGTTACGATTTATGAAATCGTATCGATTCCACTTCCAGGAGTTACCTGACCCTCTCTGAACGAAACACGCACGCTTCCGTCACGTGCTGAACGAAGTCTAGTTGGAGGCGATTCTAGTTCGCGTTGGATCTGTGTGTAGGGAATGTTATTGGTGGCGTTAGGTTTGTGGTTAACAGTTTTTCGAAATTGGATGGTGATTTTATTACTGGGTGATCAGAACTCTGTTAGATTTTTGAGCCACTGAAGGGTATGACTGGTAAGTTCCTATTTCGAGGTAGGGTAAGTGCATCTGTAATATCTCGTGAAGTAAGTACTGGTAATGTTGGTAATGAACTGAATTGAGGACCTTGCAGCAAGAGGGGTGCAGCTCAATCTTTACCAAGTTCTAGTAAATTAGAAAAAAACTGTTTATAAATTATTGCTTTGACTTAACATTATAAAGAGAACACTAATTGAAAGAAATATATTTTCACACATTAAATAGTAGTTATTGAGTTGGTAAGTTTCTATTCCTATTTTTGAAGAATTTTTCAAATCTGGAGCTGCCCAAAAAAATGTTGTAGCAAATAGTAGTGGGTGCAGGTTCAAAATTTGCACTAAATTGCTCATTTGTTATGGGATTTGCATGAAATTTTTTGTACGTATGTTGCAGGTTATAACTGCAAAATTGTCAAAAATGGAGTTGCGCCCCTCTTGCAGTAAGGTCCTCGATTAGTAGCCGAGCATGTGTAAGAAGACATACTATGATTGCACCATCACGTGAGCAATTTCTAGTTTAAAAATGTATTAAATTGTGACAATTTTATATCACATTGAGATAAGGTAAGTTAAAAGTCTATAAATGTATGAATATTTACGGGGGTGTATAATTAATGAGTTCTAACATTTTTGTTAACGGAAACAGTTTATTGTGCCGGGGTCATCATGTACTAAATATCGCTTATCAGTGATTTCAGTGCGGTATTTTCTATAGATTGGAACACGACATTTTCGGAGTTCCAGGGCTGAATTTCGTTTGCTCAACATGTAAACGTGATCGTCCCAACAAATAATATGTAGGTAATGATGTATAAATATTTTGAAAATGTATTTCTTTTTTTTTGTAATAAAGACATTTTTTTAAACATAATTCCAATGAAACAAATTTGGTAAGAAACCTTCCAAATATTCATATGCATGACACTAAATAATCAATACATATACAAATGTAACTTTAAAAGCTCAAAAATAGATACATAAATGAATCAATATTTCCCAGATAGCCGATATTATATGTACTTTTTCAAGATCTTGATTTTTGCTTGTCTTGCTTTCTTCCACTCGCGATTGCAAATGTCAAGATTTCAACAGTCCTGTTCTAACCTGCCATACGTGAAATACAAACAATTTCGTTTTTATCTTAGACTATTAAGAAATACAAATATCAATTATCCATTAATTGAGAACGATTTTAACTTGAGTTGGCGAAATTAGATGCCGATTTATATATGCATCAAGTTCTTCTGAAAATATAAGAGAGCATTTACCAGCCCAAAATCATGTTATTGTTAATCTGAAAATTTACAAGAATAGCGTCAACCCTCTATAAGCGAAATTTTTAGGATACTCGAAGGCAATAAAGACAGTACTTACATAAATTAACAGATGAATATCGATTTCATTTCACAAATATTTTACTATAAAATACAGGTTTGTCATTCCTATATTACAACAGTTAAATATACATAGACCTTTTGTGAATTAACACCTGCAACATGAAACACAGATATCACCTAAAAGTCACACGAGGGTTATCGAAGCAATACTAAAATAATTAATGAATCATAGAAAACCAAGAAATTCCACTTACACTCGGACGTGCCACATAAGCCTCGTGCAAGCAGTAAGCACGTCGCGCTATTTCTGCTGAATTTAACCCAGCAGCGGGCGTGTTAAACACATAAAGCGCGCAATCGCGTTTTAAACACCCCCCCGTTAGAGCGGCGGGCGAGAAGGAAAATTGTCGTCGCGGAAAAGTAGTCGGGGGAGCAAGAAACAGTGAGTGTACCTGTTGCCTCGGGGCTTCAGCCTTCAGTGACTCGTTTCCTCGCGGTTTTGACAAAATGTCCCCGCCGTGGGTGGAAGGATAACCGCGACGGGGAAAAACGCGGCGGGCGGGACGCGGCACCCACGTAAGTAAACCTCATAAGTAATCTCGCCGGGGGCGCGTCTTCGATTTGAATTACCCTTCTGTTATTTCTTGCCCGTCGTCGGGCGTTATCAGAAATCCGCTCGCTCGTCGGATTAGCATGTCTGAGGTAGCGACCATCAATTTCAATATCCACTCGATAAATATTCCTTTGGAAACCCCGACTTCTTTCCTCTGCGCCGATCAGCCCATCCCCATCGGCCGGCCCCCACACCCCCGTCTGGAGATCCGTAAGATTCGATGGAGCAACGAGACGTACGGCCCGATAGACGGGTCGCAGACTGGCTTTAGATAATATCCTCCCCCAATCTCTATACGGTGAGACTCTGCAACGATATTTTGCCTGGAAAGTTCGACGGTGTAGCCATATAATGTCAGGGGAAAGGTGTGCCCCACGGAGGATTGCTCGGTGATCTGGAACCGCTCTGCGACTAAAGGGATTTTCTCCGCGCAGCGTCAATGTTCTGTACGGTGTCCTTTAACGTGATTAATTTCTGGTTACGATTAAGGTGCAAATCCACGATGAGATTTTACACGAGACTCAGCAACAACTAAATGTAAATAATGGATATAGTCGCGAGGGATCAGATTTTTGAAAATATATCATGAACCTTGTCTCGTGAGAGTCTAATTTCATGAAATTAATGACAAAATAATTAAAAAAATAATAGGAAAATGAAATAATTGTCTCGTGAGATTAAAGTCCTGTGTGAGACACGATATTTTTGTCTCATCCTGGATTTGCACCTTTAGAGAGATATCGGGTGGTTAAAATTACTTGCAATTATTTGCGGATGAATTGATAACAGAAGAAAGAGTTTTAATGATGTTTAAGTGTGCTTAAATATTGTTATGCTACATGGAAAGCGATATATCGTGGACCAAATTGTTGGTAGTTTGCCTGGCAAGGGGTAGGAGAAAGGACACAGGGGGACAGAGTTTCAGCGCGGCTATTCGGGAGGCATTTCAGCTTGAAGTCTGGGGAGCAAGCAAAGCGTGGCATCAAATTTTTACTTCGTTACATCTTAATACTTCGCTTCTTTGCGGTGTATACCTTCCCCGTCCCGGTTCTATTTGGTCAAGCACCGTGCTGTTTTACTTTTCCCGACGGTAACTCGGCGGGCGCGGGCATAAGTAATGAAGAAACCTTGAAGACTTTTCCTGCGGATCTGAAACTGTACTTTCGCGGACGAAAGAGGGAAACGAGACTTTGGCAGAGGAAACCGGTGAAAAAGGGAAAAGACAGAAACTGGGGGCGGGTGGGAGTTGGAGAGAAAAAAGGGACGGGAGATCAAGGTAATATTAATAAGTAGAAGGAAAAGTTGGTTTGATCAGCTAACCAGGACGAGTCCAGCACTAGACCACATCACAGAAGAGCTCGAAGCGCCGAAGCTATTAGCATAATTACAATACTTCCGTCTGGCCGATCCAACTTTCTGCTTATTTTAAGCTACGGCTCTGATATCTCTACCGTGATGGGATTGCGGCCGAATCCATTACGCTGATGCAATGTTAAAGGGCCAAATCATCGGGATGAATGTTCCGTTAAGCCGTCATTGATTCCAGAATTCTCGTGTCGGGTTTAATTGGGCAACGCGTATCGTTCGTTTCCAACGTCCAATCTGTGCTACTGCAATAGACATAAGGAATTTTGACGAATTAGTGGTATTGAAGGAAATGTATCGTACACCTGTTTTTTTTACACACTGATCAAAGTGTTGGACACGTGAGAAAATTCTATGAATTTTTTATTTATTTTTTAGGTCGTAATACGAAGAGATATTGGGTTCAACTTGTGACGTCCATTGTTGGTTGGCATTGTCTGTTAATTTGTATGAATATATTCATGCAGAAAATATTCATAGATTTGACAGATTCTGTAACGACCAAAATAGATGATAATTTAACCCTCCGTGGTCACACCTTGTAATTACAAATTAGTCACATGGGGTTCACTGCACCCTAGGGTTATTTTAAATTACCATTTTCATATTATTTAATCTTTTAACTTTTGAGTGATAATTGTACATTCGTAATATTCATTCCATCATGCTGTAATAGTCTTTCTCTAGAAATGTAACTTTTGATATGTTGAAATTTGTATTTGAACAAATAGTTTTCTTTTGTTAAGTTTCACGAAATTTTTAAATTTTATTATTGAGATGTAAACATTTACAGAAATATTGGCAAATACATATCCTGGGATGCGTTACACCCCGTGTGACCGCGAAGGGTTAATGGTACTCAGGTAGGAAAATATACTTGATGGCAAATTAATTCCCAGTGTAAATCATGAAATACTTTTTGTGCTTCAAAACTATAAAACCCTGTTAATACCTTCTCTGCAGGAATAAATTTTATTGCCTCACAGTGGGGAAGCTTCAGGACTCCTGTATCCAGTACAGTTTTCAGAAAACTCAGAATATTATAACCAAATGTTACCATAGAACTGTGCAAAATTTGTTAATAAAGATTCATTAATGATCTGATGAACATTAGAGTTTCGTTGGCACACCGCAAAACCGTTTAATCATATGGGACGTATTTCAAGTGATGGATCAAATATACAAGAATTTAAATAAAAATGAAAACATGGATTTAGTATTTTTACACCTACACAGCTTTATAAATTGTAAGAAACCATTGTGTTCACGAAAAATTGAGTTACATTACGTTTCTTAAACATTTAATCAGAATTAGTGAATTCTGATTTATAATAATAATAATATTTATTAACGGATACTATCCTTTGGTACAGACATTAGTGATAAATGGAATAAAGTGTACAATTAAAAAATAACATATAATATGGAATTAATTATTGAGAACTTATATGCTAGGCAGGTAAGTATCAGGTCGCCTATCATGTTACCAAGTATTGCGTGCTTTAACGTATATAGGGGCCCAGAAAAAAGTCAACATCAAATTCAACTTTGTTCGCAGACTTACATAGTCTATTGCTAATGATACTCTTACTGAATGTTGTTTTGTAAGAACATAAATGAAAGATGGCAAGCCATTTTAGTATCCTAGGTGGTACGTATAGTTTGAATAGTTTCCATATCTCGGTACAATTTTTTAATCATATAAAATATTGGTTGCTGTACATCGATCTATCATTCCCTACTGCACGAACCTTAATGATAGTGGTATCGTGAGCATCCTAGTGCACCCCATGATCTATTACGCATGATAAAGTGTCCTTTGAGATCGTAAGGGTGCAAAGCTGAATCAGCTGTAGCTACCGAACCGAGACACCCTTCGCAACTTCTAGCTCGTTTATGTTCGTGCCGAAAATAAATCTGATTCGTTACGGTGTATGCCAGTTATTTACCGCTTCGACTTGATAGAAGGACGAAAATTGTGTGCTACAACTGAACGAGTCATCGTTTTTTAAATTAGTTCGCACTTTCCACTTCAGTTCATTCGATCTTCTATGGGAACCCTTTTATACTAAACAGAATATGAACGCAACACTAGCAAAGTATATTTATGACTTATTAAAGCATAACAATTACGAAATATTTTTTATCGGCAATGCGCTAACAGTGAGACCCTAAAAGATATTATTCTATTTCAAGTACACATATGAAATTAGTTTCCAAGCTGTGAAGACACAAAAAACTGCCCGTACAATAGCTTCAGTTGAAAAGGAAAGTATAATAAGGAAATTGAATTTTTCCGGAAAAATATTTGTTATTATATAGAAATTTCAGTCACTTTTTTTTAAGTTAAACTGTGTACAACAAGGAAACATGTTGTATATACACTTATTCCACTTAAACACCTAGCTGATTGTGTTCTGCATTCAGCCAAACACAATTCACAATTATCTTATGGAATTTCACAAAATAAAATTAATCAAAATTGCTCTTCGTTTGATATTATATAAAGGTAGGGTAACGACAGCACACCTTTTCATTCTAAAAAATGAGCAACCTCGAAGTCTCTGCAAATACTATTCTTTAAAGAAGAATTTGTATATAAAACTATCTGTATTATCTAATCTGGATTTTCCATTGAAACACAACCAACTTATCTAATTATCCTTACTTATTTTCAGAAATTCAAGTCTGCGTATTCTGGATAATTAAGTTGCAATATTGATACTTGTTATTTCATCTCTATCTGTTCTTTTCTTTGCTATTTGTCTACTCTAATCTTTATCTTAACGTTATCTTATTTGTCCGTCCTCTACTCATGTCGTTTCATGACATTATAATTTGTCAAAGAGTTAAGGGAGAGTGGGGTAATTACGAACACCTAAGCAAAAAAGCGAACAAAACGAAAATTATGTGAGAAATGAATTTGTTTATTATTTACAAACATATTTAAAGTATGCATCTATAAAGTACTGTGACGATTTTTTGAAAAATTATAATAAAAATCAACTTTACAGTGAAAAGGCAAAACCCTTGGTGTTCGTGATTACTCGACTGCCGTGGGGTAATCGCGAACAGAGTTCTAAATATCGCAGAAGTCGCGCAGAAAGCACGGCTGCAATGGTCAACTCATAAAAAATGTTGCTACAACTTACACCTGATGTATTTTTCAAATTCCTCTTCTTATGCGTTAGAAAAAAATTGCAATTGGTCGGAATATCGAAAAAAATAGTAAAGGTCGTTTTTTAAACTTTTTTGTCAGAGCCTGTAATAAAAATTCAAAAATCCCTTTTGTAAATTTAAGTAAGTTTTATACATGCTGAAAATTTCATCAAAATCGGTTATCGTTGCTAATCTCGAAGGTTCGAGATTACCCCATCCGAGTTGTTCGTCATTGTCCCACGACATCAAAAAATAAAAAAGAATTTATTTCGGAGGTTAGAATCATAATTCAAGCAACGCCTTGGTCACAAAATGTTGGTAAAAAAGTGCTTTATTTCAACTTAAACAAGAAAACAATTGTATCATTAATTCAACAGTAATTACATGCAATTGAAATGGACAAAATATTACTTGAAACATGATGAAAATAATAAATTGTGTTTATCTGGAATTGCATAAGCTTTCTGTATTTATTACTTTCTGCCCGGCGTTGGATACGACCTAAACTATTAGCTAGTGGAGCGGGAACATCGTTTTTATTTATTAAAACGCCGTAACATCGCATTCGCGATTACCCCGCGTTCGTGTTTACCCCACGCTCCGTTACTACGCGTAATAAATAAACAAATAAAAAAACTTACAATGACAACCATCGCCCACCACCGCTAATTTGAGAAACAATGCAATACCTACGCATACTTTCATCGAACACAATATCCATGCGATGGTACCCCTCCCAAAATTTAACCATCAAGCCCTGTATGTTGCACCAACTGTGCCCTGTTCATGGAATCCAAGAATGCCACCCGACAAAGCGTTATCGTAATCTTCGTATCGTTACGCCGTAATGGGAGCCCAGCGATGTCACAGTGAAATGAACGATAGTCCAATGGGCCTGACAACATTATCAATGGATTCGTCGGCAGCAGAGCCGCGATATAATAGAAATCGCAACCCCCTCCACCCGTGGAAGATTAATCGTTCGTACGATCGAATCAAATTGCCGATGAGACGTGAAATTCAACGCAGGGATTCCCCCATTCCCGTCAGCGGTGGCTGCAAATAAACTTTCGTCTTTCCATTCACGCCGCGGAAGGGAAAAGCGGTCAGCGTAGGTGGAAAATCGAGGAAGCCGGTTACACGCGTCCGTTCCTTTTCCTTCTAGCGAAAAATCGCTCATACTTGAAGTACTTTTCGAGTAACACGAATCACCGCTGAATAACAGCGAAAGGAATGCCGTGGAAAGGGTTGCGATCGATACAGTCGATCTGCGAAAAGTTGCACGCGAAGCGCTGACCGTTCCGTAAAGCGTGCTAGCGGGAAAGAGGCAAATGAGTTAAACGAAGCTGGTCGCGCGCCGCGCAGATGGAAGCGAAAAGCAAAGCGGCCTGCGGTGCCAGTGACAGAGCTACGTTGTCGCGTGTAACGAAGTAGATTAGTCAGTGTGACAGAAGACCGTAATTTCCTAGGCAAATGACACCGATCGTGCAACCAACGCACTGTGCTTCCACCACGCCCGCCACGTGTTTCCGTCCTCGTAAAATCTGCTCCGTTCTGTTGTATCGTCGTGGCAACGGGGTTTTAATAAGGGGGCATATTTTCTGCTCGTTACTGAATGCTGAAGGTGCAATGTGAGTTTGGAAATTATGGAAATCTGGATTCAGATTATGGGAACTGAAATTGTGGAGTTTATGGGATAACTGAAATTGTGTAATAGAAATATGTATTGGCATGAAGAATTGCGTTCAGCGAAGATAGTATGTATACAGTGGCGGACGAAAGAAAGCATCCTTTAAAATCGTATAACTTTTTTAGAATTGATCCAAACAACTTGAGTTTCTTTTGAGTAGCTAGAAGAATTAGTTTGCTATGTGACGTGTTTCATCGTTTTGAAAAAAATTACAATTGGAATAGTGAAAAAAATAGTAATGGTCGTTATCTCAATTTTTTTTCTGTAATGAAAATTCAAAAATCCCGTTTGAAAATTTCATTAAAATCGCTTAATGTTGCTCTGAGCTATAAACGCTTAAAGATCGCAGAATAAGGTCGAAAATCGCTGATTTCGGATATTCTGTGATCTTTAAGCGTTTGTAGCTCAGAGCAACGTTAACCGATTTTGATGAAATTTTCAACATGTATACAACCAATGTTGGTAAAAGACAGAAATAATGTTCTGTCACGGCGGGCCACCAATTTTTGAAAGATTTATGGGGGTTTTCTGCTTTGGAGCGCTAAAAATTGACTTTTTGCTTTATTTTGACGCTTATAGTGTTAGAAAGGGCCCATTGAAAGTTTTTTGGCGAAAACTTGAAATTAGCTGAGTTACAGATGTTTGAATGAACTATAGTACGGGCTATCTAAACGGCTCAGGTAAACTTTAAATGCGTTTTTCTAAAAACACGAAATGTTTTCGTACAATATTTTCGTAAACTTTTGCCACGATTCAAAAAAAGGTATAATACTTGAAACGTATGGTTAAAAAATATATAATTTTCATCTGAACCACGATTATTCACTTCGACGAGATTCTCTATTTTTTTTCAAGGGTTGATAGGGTAAAAGTTTGGTCAAATTCGCATTACTTTGCTTTGAACCGCCGTCATTTTGAAAATTACTGTTCAAATACAAAACTCCACTTACGTAGATTGTAAAGCAATTTTCCTTTTCGATTTCTGACCATTCGTTCATCCGGTAGGATGGCAGAAAGGGGGAGGACCGGTCACACGGATCGAACGTTCAAAAGCGACGCAGCGCTGAACGATTCCTGACACGAATACTTACAAACAAAAAATGTTTTTTAAAAGTACAATAAATGTACTTTAATAACATATATGTATACGTTTGAATGGCAAACAATATATCTCGTCTAGCAAAAATGATTTAAAAAATCCTAAAATATACACTCCCAAGGTAGAAAGCTTCCTTTTAAGATAAAAAATCTATTTCAGAAACATACTCTCACCATCTACGAGTTGCTGGTTCAAATCCCCATGACCATCCATTTCTGAAACACATTTTTTTACCTTAAATCTCGCAAATGTTGACAAACAAATCTAGCCTTGACGAGCTCCGACAGTCGACGCCATCGAAAACCCAAAAACGAGTGGATTTTCCTAGAATTTTCCGAGTTGTCCTTTGCATCGACTGTCGAAGTTGGTTGGGATGGTGTTATTTAACATAAGGGTACGTCAATGCCCGGTCTACATTTTTTAATCTTAAGATTTTACCGATATTCCAAATTTCTCAGTGCCATATACATGAATAATTAATATTCAGCTAGCTGTTAAGCTAGCAGAATCTTGTAATGGGGGCTGAAGCTATAATCCTTGAGAATAGAGTTTAGTAACAGTAATCGTATGTTGCAACAACACTCCAAATATTATTAGAAACAGATCCTCAGACAACAACTCTAAAACTAACCGAAAAAGTCAAATTCTAATGCTTCTTTCAAAGTAAATGAACAAAAATAAGTAATTTTCCAAACAAAATGAACCCTAAAATTGAAGACTTTTTCAACGGCGAACATTGTACAAATTTAATGCATAATTATGAAAAAATTACGAAAACTAAAATCCTCCGGTACTACATTTTCTTTATCACAAATTAAAGAACCTACCTACATACTATAAAGTTGCCAGGATTCAAACCTTCGGGATTAAATGCTATCACGATTTCATTAATCCAGAAATAACTTAAACGCGAATATATCGTCAGGGGGAAAGAGAGGAAGCTGTAAATGGTTTCCATTGACTCCGAAGGAAAGAAACCAAAAAGGTGGTCGAGGTTACTTACACGTTGGTCTAAACTGGCGTTGTCTGATCCTGCGGGCCTGGACAGCGAGTGGTCGGAAACGATTACATGTGATTTAAGGAGCTCTCCAGTCTCGGACCTCCAGGTTCGCTGGACCACTGCATCTAGCTTGCTCTAGAGTCTAGACCCTAGTCTGTTTTATCTACGAAGTGCAGCAGTCGCCTCCACTTAGACGCCTATTGGCCCCCGTTCTTTTGCACATAGACCACTTTCTTGCATCTCAATACAAGACATACGACACGATCGCTGATCGATGCAATCACTTCCATTCGTTTCTAGTTATGGGAATGGATATATTTTTGTGGATCTGTTATTAGTGTGTTATCATGTGTTATTATTAGACAGCGTGGCATACGAAAAGGAGTCGTCTTTAACAGATCGTCATGAAGTTAATTTTAATGTGATCATCCTAGACTTTAAAGTATGTGATTGTATTTCACGGATTTTTAGAAAGGCGATCTTGAAGCGATATTTGAAAAATAAACATTTGTTTATGACTTCCATGTAGCAAATACGAATTCTTGGTTTAAAAAATTTTATTCAGATAAGAGAATCGTTCTTGGATAAAATAAAAGGAGGAACTTCGTATGATCTTGGTCTTGGAGCTGAGATTTCTGTTATGTTTACCGTTTTGAGCCGAACGCAAAAATTGCAAACTTTGACGGACCTGTATTCTCTTAACAAATTTTAAATTGCCAAAATGATGACTTAAACCTCCACTAATTTCACGTCGATTACATTATCATCATTATCCTCGGCACCAAGTGCACAAAGTAATCAATTTATCGCCGAATGACCAATAGACAAAAATTGCATACTTCAACGACTTGTATTTGTTAAACAGTTTTAAATTCAGTAAAATGATGACTTAAACCTCCCTCAATATTACCTGAACTACACCATACTCCCAATTGCATCAAAATCCCTCGCACCAAATTAAAAAAATAATCAATTAAGCACAGATTACCCCCAAGCTTTCAAAGAAGCTATAATTATTCGCATTAATAATTTTTTTATGCACTCCTGAGATTAGTGAAAAAGGCGTCTGTTACGTGATTTATGATTATAACCTATAACTATAACCTTGAAAAAAAGCCTCATTGCTCCAAGAACGTCACCACCTGAAGAACCGAATCCACAGGGCTGACGAAGAGGCACGCGACACAATGTTAGTTATTAGTGAATGCTATTGTCATGTCAGAGTCACTCGAGCGATTGATGAAGCAGGTACAGACGCTACCGTGTCCTTGGACAAGACGAGGTAGAAGCTGGTTGCAGCCTCTCGAGACAAGTGGCACCATCGACATGGTAACGGCCTGGTAACTGCCTCGTAAGCTATCTAACGGAGCACCACCGACTCGAGCGGCCGATCCTCGTGTGGTGATTCGAGCTTTAGGTTCAATAGCCTCTTCATCAAGGATCACACGTCTAAATCCTCGGAATTGGACCATGGATCGCCCACTTGATCGAGCTTCGTGGAAATTCACAAGGACTGTACAACGCGCATACTCGCAGGAGACCCATGAAAGTCCAGGGCCTCCAAAACTGCTGGTCTACGGTCGATCCTAGAGGACGTTTTTGCCTGGTTCAATCACGATAGTCGTAGAATTCGAACGTTCAGAACGATGTCTGTATCGGTCGCGATGTTTTTTTTTCTTCAAAGCTCTGAATTACAACTGGACGCGCACCCTTCGCTTAATTGGACTTCAGGCTTCCAACTATAGTGACTAGGCCGGCAATCGAGGCGATCATGGCTACGCTTGTTGCCGCTTTTGACGATGATAGCGATACAACGCTCAGTAACGATTGATTGGTCGAGATCGTCTGTACGTTTCCCCGATAATGCTATTCTCTTGTTTCTCTTCCGCTTGGATGAAGGGTGTATTGTGGCTGAAGCTATCTCATTACAGGGCCACTGTTTGGTCTCGGTTAGAGAAGGATGCCCCCACCCCGCCCCCCCCCCCCTCGACAAATGGATCACTTGGGACGCCCTCGTTGATTAATTTGCATTTCCAACTTGAGGGCTGAGCGTTCTTTTCTGGACTTTGTGTTCTGTAACTATAATGTGCCAGATTTAAATCCTTATACCTACGTGAAAAAATTCTGCGATTTGATTCATTTTTTCTTACGATCGGTGGGTCTTTCAGGAACTTGTGTTTTGTATATTTGGATGCAGAAATAATGGTATATAGTTAAAATCGGGAAATCATGAATTGTACTGTTGGATGCAAGTACGGCCTCAGGACACTACGCCCCTTTTGGCATAAAACGCATTTTTTCTACATATGCCCGTTAAATTTCATTGTCGTGTCTTTAAAATTGACAGAGCTATGGTAAATTTTGTAAATCGATGTTGATTAGAGTTGGGTGTTATTCGAATAAAATATCGCATGAATTTTTTCGAATAAAATTTACGAATAAAATGAAGTTATTCGAGAATAAGGAATAAAAGTTCATTTGAATAAAAATTTATTCGAATAAGAATTAATTTGAATAAATCTTCGAAAAAGAATTTATTCGAATAAGTTTTCGGATAATAATTGATTCGAAAAAATCTTCGAATAAGAATTTATTCGAATAAATCTTCGAATAAGAATTTGTTTGAATAAATCGTCGAATAAATAATGGCAACGAAAATGGCAATCTGCTAACATATTAATTAAAACACAATTGAGATTGTCGTCCTAGTTGGCGAATACAAATTGATACCGAAAATGATAACCGAAAATAATGTTTTGTGTCGGGTACCCTTCTCTGTAATAGACAGACATAAACTGTCGGTCATCAAAGGTCGGCCCGGTGGGCCGCTATGTCGAGAAGCGTTCCTTTTCTGTCACCCCACGTATTCGTAACATTTATTCGTCGCTAAGCTCTCTTGAATAACGAATATTTAGTTATTCTTTATTCGTTATTCGAAATAAGATTTTGACCAACTCTGATGTTGACCAATAGTCCTTAATAATTCGTATCTAAGTCAAACTATGACTATTTTTATGGCTATATTTTTCCAATATTCTATATTTTTTCGAATATTATGCAAATATTAAATAAGTAATAAAAAATAATGTTAAAAACATATTTTTTTCTATATTCCTCCATTTCGTGCCAAAAGGGCCTGAGAGGGGTATAATTAAAATTAATTTCACTGATTAATTTATTACACAATTCCGATTGTAATAATGCAATTACAAAGGAGACGTATCAACTTTGTAAATATTATAGACAATTTTACAACAACTTCGCTGTGTATAAAAAATATCTAACTTCATAATGTTTACAGATACTTTTCTCGAAACTGAATTTTGTCGCTGAGGCACTTCTTACATCCAACACTACAATTTTGAAATTGATACTTTATTGTGTATTATTGAATTGTTTTTATGCAAAATCGATTTCGTCTTGATGACCACTTGGGGTACATAAATATGGTTCTTCTTATTATATTATTTTTTTGTAATTTTTTGTATACTCTGCATAGGTGTTGTTTATTTCACTGCAATATAAAGTGTAGAGGAATTTTCAGAGCAACTTAGGAAATGGCGACTCCTTGTACAAAATTAAGGCATTATATCGGTAAAACTATGACGATTTTAATGATAAAAGTGTAATGTGCTTCTTGAAGATTAATATTCTGGAAGATAAAAGAACTATGCATGTCCTTATTTTCTTTTAGAAACTACTCAATAGGGACACCGCCGTCCCACCATTTCTCAAGCAGATTTTAACATAAGTACGCCCAAAGGAGATCTACCTTCCTCTGTTCAAACTCCACATTTTCCGATCTGGCCATAAAGATCTCATTTTGCAAATAGTTATGGAAATGGATAAAACCACTCCAACACAGAATGAAACAAGAGCACCATAAAAAATGAATCTAAAGTTGTAAAAAAAACTCTCATCTAACAATTAGTGCCGGAACTTCGAGGAGACACCTAAGCACCTTGCAAGCTCGCCATTGAAGCTCAAATCTTCAAGTATCTTCCCCACAAATTCTGATAAGAACACAATAAGTACGCATTATTTCAAAACACGCACGATCATCAAAACTTGTCCTCGCCCGGTACATTACTGCCCAAAGTCTGTCTTGGAATTCATACAACTATGCTAATTCGAAGCAATTGGGTTTCACGGTGCGGTCAGACGCAATTGCCGGGGATATCCCGTATTTGTGGCGTCGAATGTTCGACTCTCGTAGAGAGTTTCGACCGCGACACAATAGGGCTGTATAAGAACTCGTTAGAACGTATCGATACTATGGACGGGGACGGTTGTCCACGAAGACACCCGTGTTACATGACAATGGGAAGACGGTCACGGAAGGCGAGCATCCCGTTCAACGAGCTTCTAGGCACAAAACCGTAAAGACGTTTCGACGGATGCTTTTACCGTCCTCGAGGAGAAATTGGCCGGTGTCGCTGTTGCCGCGCAGACAGCGATCGGTCTCCCTGGCCATTAAATTGACATACAGTGAATCGGTGTCAGAAGCATCCGGGCACCGTTTGAATGGGTTTATTTAATGCAGAACCAGAAAATCGTGGAGATAGCCTGTCGATTCCGGAAGAATCGCGCCCCCTACCCTTGCACATACACCCCAATCGAATGGAAATATACCGGTCGCCCTTTTGTCGAGCACAATGCCCAGGCCTTACGATCGTCCAATATTTTCCGTCAACAAACTGCACGCGTTCATCTCGTTATAAAGTCTGTTTGATCGGCAAACATTGCAGCGTCGATGCATGCGGCCTGCATCGCATCGCCGGTGCATGTCGGAAAAATACGCGGAGGAATCATTCCAACTACCCCCGCCCTTGTAACACTTGATTGCGGAATCGGCTCGGTTCGAACGAGTATTCTTACGAGCTCGCGTTGCGAAGGATTAATTTTATGTGTTACGTGGAGGCTTGAGTAATTGAATATTTTGTGTTGTGAAATGATACATAGTTGAGAAAGCCTGTGTGTATCGTATACGTTTGGAATATTAAAACAGGTACGGTAGATTTGATGTAGGGTGTCGGGTTTAGTGACTGTATGTCAACAGGGGTTAAGTTTTTGGAGGTTCTATGTGTACAGTGGATTCTTCTTTTTTCGTGTGGGGCATATTCAGTGTAAAGGGTAAACACTTTGCTTTTACACTGGAACGTTACTTATTTAGAAATATAGTAGCCTGCTGTTAGTATTTGGGGCTTCCATGTGTAGAGGATGTAGGATTCTGGTACCTATAGCTTTGTTAGTGGTCTGAGTTAAGTAAGGCTAGCGAAAAAAGAAGGACTAACATTTTCAAAAAATTACTTGTTATGTTATGAGAAGGAGCTGAAATTCTTCTTGAAGTAAGAAGTCACATAGAGCATCTGCTGTAGAGACAAACCAGAAAAACTTATCATATCGCAACAAGTATATACAACTATACTGGCAATAAGTTTGGAACCAAACGCAATGATACGACACTAACGAGATATATCTACCAATATTTTTTATATATAAAATGCAACGATATGCTTAAGAAACTTGTGGTAAAATTGGTATATTTTAACGTAAAAACACCAAAAATAATTAAGAATTTCGTTTATTATGTAATGCAAAATATAGAAGAAACAAAATGATGCTTGGAAATAAGTATGGAACGGACCGATGTTCTGGAAAAAGTTATGAAACATTATGGATTTGCAAAGAAAGTCACGATAATTTATTCAATATTTATATTACTTAGTATTGTCTAACATTTATACATGCATATTTGTTAGTTACTTTATGGCTTCCATCTCATTATTCTCTATTCAATACTCTTTTCCTAAAATCCGAATCATTCATTTGTCATGGAAACAAATTTTGCTACCACAGTGTGAAAACTTGACTATATCGATGCCAAAGTGTATCCTACAAGCTATGATACGTGCACGTGAGAACGTCACAAATTACTTAATAATATAAATATTAAATAAATTATTGTTAATTTCTTTGCAAATTCATACTTATTTCCAAGCAACATATTGTATCTTCTATATTTTTTTATCACATAATAAAGGAATTCCTCAATTATTTTTGGTGCTTTTAAAAATACTGGTACCTGCTTTTCGTTAGTTTCGTAGCTTTATGTTTGGTTCCAATCATATTGCAAGAGGTTATAGTACATATTATGTACTATTAGACATATTATGAACATATTATGTTTATTAGAACTTTTTCCCTTGTTTAAACGAGCACTATGAGCCCTCGACATTTATAACCTTAATTTTTAAACTATTATATAACATGCATCCTTAAGCCCTTACATTTTCACTCCCTACTTCGTTATATCTTCTACCCCCTATTACATTCACAACCTCATTATTATTCCCTCCACATCTCAATAAGTATTACATTCAAACATAAATTCATCACAACTTTTTCACTTATTCAGATCAGCGCCATGTGTCCCAAAAGCTTGTAAACCTCCTCTTTAGATACCTCGCATAGAATCCACCATTGAGCACTTAACTCTCAGCCCGCTATTGCGCTACCGTCTTCACCCTCCACCACATTCGCAGCTACCCTGTACTCCTTCCATCCACAATGCCTACCTAAGAAGATAATTGATCCATAGCATATCCGTTGGATCGCTTCGAGTATTATCAAGGCCGTCAGCAATCTCGACACTTTGCATCTGTGCCCAATATCACAGCCTTGGAGTTCGTCTAGCCGTGGTAGACTTACGTCTGCGCCGGTGAGGACAGCTCGCTTACGCGAGCCGCGATGACAAACGCTGCCATCTAAACAAAGGGTCCCGCGCTATACGTGCGGCAGACACGCAATTTCCGTGGCATGTAAATCGCCGCGAAATGAATTTCTGCCAATCACGCACGTGCGTCAGAGGCGGCGATCGTCAGTAACCCTGACTGTTTGTTGAATATCACCGAAAAAAATGTAAGCTCTCTGGGCGAAATTCTGCGTTGACAATGAAAACGAGCAGGGGTGAACGTAAATAATCGATGAAGCCGTGAATATTTTCGTTGGGAATATCTCTGTTTGGAAACAATCCCTGTCCCTCGGGAGCAGTAGAAATAAGATTATGGAATTCACCAGATTGGAATAACCATGGGAAATATAATAGTTTATAAAGTATACATGAATGGTAATGTTTGAATTAATTGCAAGTATGATGCGGATTTATTTCTAGTCTTGTAGTTTTTAAGAAAAGTAGGACAATTACAGGGAGTAGATTTGACTGTTTGGCTAGTCACTCTAGAAGAGATCATCAAATGTCGCTATGTATGTGCAAGGTTAACGAGGAGAATTTATTTTTGCAATTACTAGTTAATAAATATTGATTCATTTTTAATACTTAAAGCCTTATTTGTCTGACGAGTTCAGCTAGTGAGCAGTGCCAGGGGTATAAGGTGGTCAATAGTAGGCTAAAAATATAGGTACTTTTGAGTGTAACTTCGCCGTGAAAATTCACCTTACATTTAAGAATTATTTAAATTATAGAAATTAAAAACAGCGACGTTCTCGATAATTTATATTTCACACAAATATTACACGGTTAGACAAAATTGGTCTTTTTCGGACTTGTAACGTTCAATAGCCATTTCTTATAAGTTTTCGTGCGCTAAAAACGAATCCGCAAACCGTTTGTCGCCATCACCCCCAGTTTTTGAGAAATTCGGATTAAAAAAAAAATGCGAATTTTTCATCTTTTCCAAAACTAAGGGTCTAAGCAAAAATCTGACTACTCTACGCATTGCAGCAGACATTTTTCCTTCGGAAAGCATCAACAGAAGTGGTAAGTCACATTTTGTTTTCAATACAGACGCGAAATAGTTTGGCAAAACGTGCGGCGGGGACAGTGGTAGTCAACGGTGGCGCGCGATCCACTGCCGCTCAGCGTAACACAATCGCTTAACACGCGTGACTACCACTGTCGGCGCCGTACGTTTTGCCAAACTATTTCGCTCTGTATTGAAAACAAAACGTGACTGACCACTTCTGTTGATGCTTTCCGAAGGAAAAATGCCTGCTACATCGTGTGGAGTAGTCAGATTTTATCCTAGACCCTTCGTTTTGGAAATAAATTTAAAGACATCTCCAAAAATGGGTGCATTTCGGGTGTTTTTCCCCTTTGATCTCTGTTTAAACATATTTAAATGTTCATAATGCACTAATAACTTATATCGTTGTATTTGGGAGAGTTCATAGAATAATGTGATGGAACAAGCAACCGAATAATTATTACTGTTTCGACACAAAAGATGTCGAAATTTGAAAATTTGCAGTTTTTTCCAAAATCGAATTTCTCATACACTGAGGGTGATGGCGACAAACGCTTTGCAGATTCGTTTTCAGCGCACGAAAACCTATAAGAAACGGCTATTGAATCTTACAAGTCCAGATGGCTGTCGAACTGTGTTATTAGGTGTCCATAGAATATACTTTTCTTTAAATGACTACAAACTTATTATAGCGAATAAAAGCTGATTAGTTATTCGTCAACCGAAAAAAATATTGCTGGTCTCGTACTTATATAACAACTCAAGGTCCAAGAACACTAAAAATTTACTATAACTCCCCATTCAGAACCATTCTACAGATTCCTTTGACCCCACACATAACATACACCACAATCGTTTCAATCTCCACAACGACCTTACTGCGACAATATTCACTCATGAGGCCACTTACCTTAATCATTCAACTCCACAGCACCAACCCCCGGGACTTTCTTACTTCCCCGGCGTTTTCCAAAAATCACAGAAGCCTCGGGTACAAGTAGAGTAGGGATTACATCGAGACATCAAGACTGCGCTTTTTTTATCCTCGCGCATTCATCCGACCTGTCGATTCGAGTCTCGCGATTCGCATATGCCTGCTCGATGGCCCGCCCCGTCGGTGCTGCCATACCCGTGATTGATGTTCGCCGTCGTTCCACAGACGCGACTACATAAATCAAAAGGCGCCCTTGTACGCGCGAACCCTTTTCTTGTCGCTTTCTCTCCCTTCCTCCTTTCGTTCCTTTTTTTTCTCCCCCTACTCTGTAAGGCGCCACGGCGCGTTATCAAATCCGTCGATGACAGACGAGAACGTATTAAATACCGAGCTGGGACGGGCATCGATTGTCGCCGAGTGCCAGACGAGGTGGTGGATGAAAAAGGGTGCGAAGCAAACGAACACGTGCATCATCCTTGAGGCCCCCAACGATTGAGATACATTTTGTGCGCCCTCCTTCGCCCTCCTCCGCACCACCCTGATTATGTGTCCCACGTTGCTTGTTCTGTACATATTATTTGGCACTGCAAGGGTGCTTCTGACAGATTCATCGTGAGAGTTGTAATTTTTAAAGGTAAAGGATGTCTCGTATTGCCTTGATTTACGAGGGCAAGCACTGCCTGTTTGCATTCACTTGGAAGCTGTATTTTGTTGGAATGAGGACGAAATGAAGACGGACATTTAGATTTGAGTGTTTTTCTGTAGAATTTTGATAGAAGTTTGTTATAATGTTACGTGGTTGCGGAGGTTTTTGCGGTCTTGCGTTGAGATCTGAGATTTCTTGTGGAACAACCTGAGTATTTTGCTATCGAACTTCGAGCCAGATCCGTATTTCAGGATGAAATATCAGGAAATAATGTTATGATACTTCTAATAGCTGATATTTATGTGATCCAAAATTGTGTAAAGCAAATGTAATGAATGAAGTTAACGTTTTAATCTTCGGAAAATATAAACATAATTTTTAAGCATGCATGATTGAAACAAATATACAACCCGGTGCAAATATATTTGTTGTATTCCATAAACATCTGGAGAAAGATTTAGCACAGGAAAGCTCCGAAAATCCACTATAAAAATGAAGCAAAAATTAATCGAATGGGTCATTTTAATAGATGCTGCCTGTACAATGAGTGACGCAGCTGTTAAAATCGCTTCTCACTGTTGTTCCATGCGGGGGGGATTCTAACGTACAAAAGCGAAGATTCATCCGTCTCTCGCAACTCTTACAGCTTCCCTCCCTCTCCCCGTCTCCAGATGGTATTTCTTGTCAGAAATGATGTATCGATACAAGCAGGGCCCACGAATGCACGCGTAATCGCGAGCGTATCAGAGCATGCGAGTGTGTTGCGAATGAATGAAATTTCACACGATCCACGGCTTGCTACACGGTCTGAAAACAAATTTAAACATATCTATGAAATGGTAATAATATTACGCGCAAAATTACAAATTAAAATAATTTTATTAATTAAAGCAATACCACTCACGCGGAACGAAAATAAAATTGTTGCTTGGATGCATTCTACTGGGACGCTAAAATTCGCCATTGTGAAATATTAAACGAAAGTCCGGTATTTCTTTTTAATACTTGTAGCGTGTAAATGTAGAATAATCGCATATAGAGTTTAAAAAATGTCACAATTCGAATTCCAAAAATGTTTTAAAATCCCGAGATCTTAAGGGGACATTCTACCCTCTCGGCCGAAAATTCGGCCACATTTCGGTGATGGTTTTTGTAATGAAATAAACACTTAACGTTTTCGTATTTTGCGGGGCATATTCTACCACTCTTGAAACACAAGAAAATATCTTTGTTGTTTGTTTATTTAATTATTTCGCAGTGAAGTTAGCGTCTTCAGAATTTGACCCCCATGCTGGTGGTTGCAATTTTGGATGACTGGAACATCGGAAATAAAAAAACCAAACATATTTTTAATTTGCAGGAGTATGGTCCGGCTTACCGCGAATATGTTAACTGTTTGAATATTTTCCCACTTTTTTATATCGATTAAGAAGTAAGGAAATGCCATTTTCGGTTCTATCAAGTATGATCGACCGCCATTTTAATATTTTTTGTCCAAAATTGTTCTTTCGCGGTATACCAGATAACCATACTCCTGTGAATTAGAAATATGTTTGGTGTCCGAAATTGCAAGGGGTCAAATTCTGAAGACGCCAACCTCACTGCGAAATATTTATGTACACAAGTGAAATAAACATACAACAAAGATTTTTTCTCTTATTTCAAGAGTGGTAGAATATACCTCACAAAATACAAGAACTTTAAGTGTTTATTTAATTATAAAAACCATCACCGAAAAGTGGTCGAATTTTCGGCAGAGAGCGTAGAAATTTCCCTTAAGTTTCACAGATCCGCTCAGATTGGGTATACGCTACTGTTACAACAGAATAAAATTCACAAAAACCTTTCGATCATATCCCATTATCAAGTTCGTCGCATGCGTGCAAGTGAGTTCGCAGGGGCTAAGTACTCAGTGGCCATCGTTGAAACGACAGCATCGAGTTTCTCGTACCCGCGAATTAAGCGTTGTCGAAGGACCAGATTAAAGTGTCCCGAGATCATCGATCCTGAGGCGGAAGGACGGTGCCTGGCATAGTCCTGCTCGCTTCTCGGCGAACGCTCGGATAAATAGTTCGTTCGCGGGAAAGCAGTGGAGCTCTTATTCGAATTGGCTGAATTCCAAGGACGAAGTCGATAGAAGGAGGCCCTTCTTTCTTTGTCCTTGCGCCGTTCTTTTCATCTCTCCAGCGGGCTCTCTTTTAACGGGCCAAAGATCTGAGGAATAGTTGAGAGTTTGGTCGATAGTTCGAGGGGCTCGTGGCATTTCGTTCCGCTCGAAATTCCGCAAAACATGTGGCCGACCGCAACGGAATCAAAATAAATCTCTGTTGGAATCAGACATGGCGGACGCTCTTTAGCGCGACACGCGATCCAGCCTCCCAGCTTTGCTTAGGACACGCGCCCCAGGACGTTCTTGGTTGCCGCGTAGATTGTAAAACACTACCTTCGTTTACGAATCGCTAGATCTCTAAAAGGGAAACTTTCCGGGCGGGATGCCACGTGTTCATTTCCTCGCGAACATTCCTCCGGCTCCTTCGAGGATTCCACTGCTATGTCGACCACGGGCTGTCGAAAATTCCTTTCTAACTCGCGGAAGAATTTAAATTGGAAATCATATCGCGCTCACGGTATCACGGAGCCTACGCTGCGATGGAAAAATTGATGTTAATATTTACATATATACAATGACTTTAGGAGGTGTGCTTTTGGAGTCATTATGAATAAGGTAAATGGTTCCGATGTTCGAAATAGGAGAATGCGATTACATATGTGTACATTTGCGTAAGGTATGTATTATCGAGGATGATGGTCTGTTTCGTTTTGTATAATTAAGGAAACTTTGAGATGCAACACGAATGGTTGCAATGAGAATGACTTCATTGTAAAGTGTAATTAGTGTGTTGTTCTTTGTATATGTAAATCCACTTGAGACTACTGTTAGCTACTTTATGTAATTGCTATTGTTCACTTGTTTCAGTTATTCGGTACACAATTTTATAAATACTGTAAATTAGATTTTAATACTGTGACAATAGAAGAAATAAAATGGTTTACAAATTCCATTCTTTGTTTCTCTTTTTTCTCCTGCTTCGTTTTTATAGAAGCTACTGCTGTTTTTCTTTCTTTCCTTTAATTTCAAATTATTATTTATGTTTGTTTCCTTTTTGAAGTTTTTTATATAGTTATCATTTTGAGCAGGGGCACTTTTTATTAGATTATGAATAACTGTTAAAGGTACAGTGCATTTGCACCTAAATAATTTACACTTCCCGATACAGTTTAAATTGCTGCTTGATGAACCACGAATACTGTAAAAAGTCATCTAGATTTTGTTACATAAGGAGTGAAATGTAAAAAACTATTATGAATATACAATGGGGCTATACTCAATATGTAAGCTCGCTGATATCATCTAAATTCTATAAGACACACCTTTTCTATGGAAAAGTTTTGGACAAAACACTTCAACAAAGTGACTTTCAATTCTAAAAGCCTCAGTAAGTAAAACAGACAATCTATCACAACGTACCTTACAGAAATCATAAGAAAATATTATAGATACCTTATCACATAGAAAGATACTTGTTAGATACTTATTTATTCCACGTGTGCAACTGGTCGTCCGCGAATTACGTCTGTCACGGACTACCTAATGACGGTTTGGAAAATGTTTGACGGCTCACATGTGCAACGATAGTTGCACGTACTTAACATAATAATAGATTACGAAAGTCGAAGCGATATTCGACGAAATCATTTGTTATAGTATGCCTTTATATGACACAAGTGGGAGCGTATGCGCGAGTCCATTATCTTCGTTATCAATTGTTCCTACGTGGATCGCCATTCATTGGCATCGTATAAATATCTGACAAATTCGTGGATGGAATCGAGTCGTATCCAAGTAACGATCCGAGCATGAATAAGGCAGTGTGTTTGTACATCCTCGCTATTGCAGCGGGTGCCTCCTGCACCATAATTCCACCAAGTGCTATAAAAGGCGTAAGTTTGTGCAATTCATAAAATCTTTAGTATCATTTTCCCATATACTTGCTATGTACACGATATTTCCACACTTCAGTGGCTATATACGAGATTTGCACATCATAGAAGAGGATCATATTCATACTTAACACATATTTGTTTGTTGAAATTGAGGAACTAAATATATATTTAATTTTTTTAATTGCAAAATAAGGCGTAATTTACGATACAATCGAAGAAGTGGTGATACTTTGTGAAAAGATGTGTAAGAGAAGTGAAATTAAATTTTTCCATCGGAGGCTTCATTTTTGAAAAAATCAAATTGAAACGTTCGTGGAATGTATATTTTTAATCGGTTTTGCTACCCCTGTATAAATATGTGCACCGTTTCCCATTCAAATTGATTGCAGGAGAAAATACAAGAGTATTTTAGTCAATTTTTTAGGAACACAAATCAGTGTAATGAAAATGGGATTTCGTAAAAAGGAAGATTACAGTTTACACCACGTTTGTACTTATTTTTTCCACAAGGAGTCAACATTTTTTCGATTGTACCACAAACCTCACGAAAATTTGTACAGTCCTCTATCTGTTCTCTATCTGTTCACTCCTTTATTTTTCTACTGAAAATGTACAAAATATTGTGAAAACAATTTTTCACAATCGGTACGGAGTCACCCCTACCAAAAGTATTATAATACACAATCGTAACCGTCATTCAGTAATTCCAATAAGCACTGTTAGCATCACAAAAGTTTTCCACAAAGTTCAGTCACATGTTCCAAAAAAAAAAAAAATATACATAGTGCCAATATAAGATTATAGCAATATTTAAGGAAGGCATTATAATGCTATTGTATAAACCAAACTCATTTCCATTTGAACAGATAATAGACAGGGAATTCTCAATAATAAGACGAAATCTGCCAACACCAACCACCACCCAGGCTCCGAATGATTCAGAAGAATCTCCAGACACATCTCCATGGGAGGAAATAATTCCCCATGCAATCCAAACTTTGGAACAAAAATTGAAAGAAGTAACTGACTGGATAGACGAATCCCGTCCTACCACGAGTTCTGAAGAACAAACCAACTCTCCTTCAACTACTGCTGCCAGTGAGTCTTCTTCCACCACTAGACCCTATCCACAACCCAGCACTGTCCGACCACTTTATCCACTACCTACGACCAGGATACCACTTCCAACCATTAGCACAAGTAAACCATACGAAATTCCAACCACTAAAGTACCGCTTTATACAACACCTAGCACCCGCCAACCCTACTCAACCCCTTCCACTAGCGGACCATATACAACACCTAGCACCCGCCAACCCTACTCAACCCCTTCCACTAGCGGACCATATACAACACCTAGCACCCGCCAACCCTACTCAACCCCTTCCACTAGCGGACCATATACAACACCTAGCACCCGCCAACCCTACTCAACGCCTTCCACTAGCGGACCATATACAACACCTAGCACCCGCCAACCCTACTCAACCCCTTCCACTAGCGGACCATATACAACACCTAGCACCCGCCAACCCTACTCAACCCCTTCCACTAGCGGACCATATACAACACCTAGCACCCGCCAACCCTACTCAACCCCTTCCACTAGCGGACCATATACAACACCTAGCACCCGCCAACCCTACTCAACCCCTTCCACTAGCGGACCATATACAACACCTAGCACCCGCCAACCCTACTCAACGCCTTCCACTAGCGGACCATATACAACACCTAGCACCCGCCAACCCTACTCAACCCCTTCCACTAGCGGACCATATACAACACCTAGCACCCCCCAACCGTACTCAACACCTTCCACTAGCGGACCATATACAACACCTAGCACCCGCCAACCCTACTCAACCCCTTCCACTAGCGGACCATATACAACACCCAGCACCCCCAAACCGTACTCAACACCTTCCACTAGCGGACCATATACAACACCCAGCACCCCCCAACCATACTCAACACCTTCCACTAGCGGACCATATACGACACCCAGCACCTCCCAACCGTACTCAACACCTTCCACTAGCGGACCATATACAACACCCAGCACCCCCCAACCGTACTCAACTCCTTCCACTAGCGGACCATATACAACACCTAGCACCCCCCAACCGTACTCAACACCTTCCACTAGCGGACCATATACAACACCCAGCACCCCCAAACCGTACTCAACACCTTCCACTAGCGGACCATATACAACACCCAGCACCCCCCAACCGTACTCAACACCTTCCACTAGCGGACCATATACAACACCCAGCACCCGCCAACCCTCATCAACCCCTTCCACTAGCGGACCATATACAACACCCAGCACCCCCCAACCGTACTCAACACCTTCCACTAGCGGACCATATACAACACCCAGCACCCCCCAACCGTACTCAACACCTTCCACTAGCGGACCATATACGACACCTAGTACCCGTCAACCCTCCTCAACGCCTTCCACTAGCGGACCCTATACGACACCTAGCACCCGTCAACCCTCCTCAACGCCTTCCACTAGCGGACCATATACGACACCTAGCACCCGTCAACCGTACGAAACACCCAGTACTAGCCGACCGCTTTATCCACTACCTACGATCAAGATACCACTTCCAACAATTAGCACAAGTAAACCCTTCGAAATATCTACCGCTAAGATACCGCTTTATCCACTACCTACGATCAAGATACCAATTCCAATAATTAAATTGTATTAAATACGTAGCACCATTGCACTCTACACAACTCCTAGCACTAGCCGAACGTATCCAATCCAGCTCCAGTGAACAGTACGCAACACCTAACACTAGCTCACCATACGCAACATCTAGCTCCAGTGCCCCCCATGCAACACTCACCACTTGTCAACTATATCCAACACCTAACTCAATTCTCCTTCTCTAGTACCTACGATCATGATACCAATTATAACACTTATGTCCAGTCAGCCCTTGCGAACATGCAGCTCGTGTCACCCTTCCACAAAGTCTAATTGCAGTGAATCCTATCCAGCGTCTCGCTCCAATAAACTTTATCCGTACCTACCAGAAGTAAACCCTATCCCGCACCTACCACTCGTCAACCTCGTGCAATAGCTACCAGTAGTCGGTCCTACTCGACCTCTGCTGCTTCCGTCCCTCGTACTACTATCAGCAGGAGAAGGAGACAAACGAGGGATATTGGAAAAAACGTAGCAGAATTACTCGACCCAAATGATTTCGCTCAACTGCTCGACTTCAACCCTTTAGGGAATCTGGCATCGTTGCTGTCCAAGGTTGACCTCTCTTACATCACCGTCCCCGTGCCGGTGATACCAGTGCCACAGGACCCTCCCAACCTGCCAATTCTTCCTGGCCTGCGTGAAAACGTAGAGTACGCTAGGAATCTTACGGCACAAGCATTGGGTGACGCATCTGATCTGCGTAAAGCTATACAAAAAGCCACAGAGAGAGCAATACACAGTGTGGACCCTGTGAGTGCTGTGGCATCCTTGTCCAACAAGATACTCCAGATATATGACACCGTGGCGCAGCATTGCCCAGCGCGGCGAATTGGGGCGGCTGTTTTGCAAGATGGTCTGATTATTGTCGGGGACGTCATCAAGAGTGTAGTCAGCATTGCTTAGCGTCACGTGGCGAAAGTTGCAAATGTGCTTGGTTGAAGCAAGTAGTGCCGATACTTAGCATTGACGAGTTCAGCTGAAGCATGTGATGTACGATTAACAGAAAATTGGATGCATTAAATGTATAAGTAGTAAAGAAATATAGTTGTATTGCAAATGAGCTGCAGGTGTATTGTTTTGTTATTTCAATCCAACCAACTTGAATTACTCGTGACATAAACAGTTTGTAGATGTAAGAGAAATAAATAATATAAATAGAATTTCGACCGGAAAAATTGTTCTAATTAGAAGACATGATTTTGGCGCACTGGTTCGGTCTATTAAATTATTTAATAGACCGAACCAGTGCGCCGAAATCATCTCTTGTAACAAGAGAAATAAAGTCAGGAAAGGTTTATGAACACCGAAGTTAATATTTTGAATTCCAAACCAGATTTTTTATTTTCACGGAAATCAAAGTCGTTTGCTGCCACGTAAATGTGACCAAAAGACTTGAAGAAGTTGTATTGCATAATAATTAGAAGTCTTCACCTATTAAAAATAAGTCAAGTACTTTGTTTCTTGATTTAATTAATGGACCCACAACACAAATTCCATCGTTTTCACATAAATAAAATATCGTCGTGCAATATAATTTTGTGCATGCTCTATGAGGTTTAAATCAGGAGACTGATTCGACCAGTTACTAAAATTAACATCTTCATAAATGGAACACACTTTAACCAGTCTCATGGAATATTTAGAATAATTCCATTACAGCAGTCATCCCGATCGATATGCAGTGTGGAATTTCCCAACTTGTCTCTAAATAATTATGTTCAATATCAATAATTTCTTACTTGACATCACTTTATATTCATACTGCTTAACATAAACTATTTCATTCCTTAACTTCCATCAATAAGCGTAAGTACAGCTCTCGCAAACAAAACAGAAGTTGGCTGTGAAGTCTCCCATTGTTCCCAATCCTTTCCATCTTACAAGAATATGCATTCCCTTCATCACTAACCCACGCACCCCACCTTCCAACTTTTCCAAATACTCATAATTGTCATTCTTTTCCATGACTGAGCTAGTCACAAAAAAAAACGATGACCAAAGTAACCGTGGCGAGACGCGATCAACCGCCAGCAGATTCTCGAGCACGTACCGAAGACGTCGTCATCAGCGGGGACGTGCAACCGCCCTCCCCCGCCACTCACTTTCCCCCGGATGAAATTTATGTATGGAAATATCCGCGTGAGCATTACGCATGTAGAATATCACGACCAGCAGCTGGAGGCCCTCCCGTGACGACACTTCGTAGGAAAATGTATTTTAGCGCTCACGATGGAGGCGGCAAGGTGGAAATATGCGCTCGAGCGACCCTTTCCTTTCCCGCGCCATTCGTTTTCCCCCGGTTTTCCCTTGCTACCCGCGAACCTCTCTCGTCGAACCCACCGACGAGCATCCACCATCGACAGCTCCCTGCAGGCATCGAAGCCGCAAGGACTGTATAGTCGAGAGCTTCTTTCATATTTCTACGTGTAGATTTGCGGCGCAGAGGTGCATCCACCGCGTCCTGGAACGTCCTCATGTTTTATGCACGCACGATGACAATTTTATGAGCGCGGGAACAGATTGTTAGGGGGAGCAGGGCGGGGATGAGTCGGTCAGCGACGTTCCCTCGCTCTTGAGAACCGCGCGCGCCTTTTCTGTCGAAGCATTCACGTCTCCTCAAGTGTCTTCCACACGGTAGGAAGCTGTGAAATTGATTATAGGATAATGATCCTTAACACTGACGTCGTGTTTGCATCGAGCTAACGCCAATCTTACAATGTTCGCGCTGTTGGATATGTATTTCCTTTGGAATGTTTAAGGAGTCTCCTTACTTTGACGGTCTGAAAAGGAGCGCGACATTTGGAATATTTTTTAAGACAAACCCTCAAATTATATTAACTGAAAACTTTATGCCTATATTTGCACATATTTAGGCAACATTTAAAAAAAATAATTTAAGAAAACGGTCCCTAAAACATTAAACGCGTTTTTCTCAAAAGAAGTTTTTCGAATTGGTTAACATAATATCTCAAAAACCAATCACCCGATTTATTTCAAACTTGGTATATATCTTCAGTAGATGTCCCATTCTCATTGTTACTAAAATTAAGTTGGTTTTTGCAAAATTAGACTTTTGCGACTTAAAAAAGCAGCAAATTTTTTGTAGAAATTGATGTCTGCTTTAGTCACTGCCATTTTTTTTTACTTTTCAGTATTTCCCATTTAATCTAGTTCAGACGATAGTTGCACTCAAACAGATTACATAATTTTTTAAAATTTCTATTTCAGACAACTACAATGGTTGATTTTATACTAACCATGCGCATATGATTTTTGTGAGGCGCTCTATTTGAAGCACTACATGTAACTGCGGATCTAACCACTATTCTTGCAAACAATTTTTTTTCATATTCTCTAGAAATTAACAAATAACGCCACCAAGCTGGAAGTAAATATATTTAATGGTTTTGTTTTAAAAAAATTCCCAAATTTAGCATCATTTTTCATCTGTCAAGGGAGACCCCTTAATTTAACGCATTTAGACTTTGTTATATGTCGAGGGATTATTTAAAACCATACTGGGATGTCGAGTGATAATTTCTAAGGAAGGTAATTAAATAAGTACTGAACAAGAAAGTAGTAGTTTCCTAAATGTACTATAACTTCTTGATATTGAAGGCATATCTGTGAGAGCTATGATGTTCCCGTTAAAAACGAAACTTGTCTATCGATACTGAGAAATAGTTTATTACCATAGCGCTGTATATTAATACAATTATTCTCGCCAATCAAACATTTTTAAGAATAAAAAACTGGACACAGGTGAATCACTGTTGTTGAAAACAGAATGGTTGTCGATTGCTCGCGGACCAATTAAATCATATTACGAAATCGTTATTTACTTTCGATATGTTGTTTCGAATGTTTCATTCTATTTTCGCGGTCAAATCGATTGTCACCTTCGCGACGATGTAAAATACTTAAATGTTCACTTTGAATATTGAAGTGACGAATTTATGTTTACGTTAAAGCCGCGATTGTCATTTCCGCGTGAAGAGGTTGTCACGTTTCCTTTTCGCAGAAAGTGACGCTTAACACTTTGATTTTCCTTCTTTGCCGCCAGTGGCCGTCATTTGGCAGTATCGCATGCCCGTATCGATACGTATGTTCTCGCCGTTTATCAATGGATTCTCGATGCACGCTTGGATAAGATGAGCGACTTCTTCGCAGTATCCGTATCGTTTTGGAGTTAGCGACATGGCGACCCAACGTTTCCTGTCTTCTGCTTTTTGTATAGCTGAAAGTAAGTACTTTATTAGCATTGTTATTCACGACGTTAATGTTTGTAATTTTATACTTGGAAGCCTTTAAACATCTGGTTCTGATTTAATTAATTTCAAATTTAATTTAATCAAGCTTTGTTACATAGGTATATATTTTTGGCTTCAAGAGCATATATTATGCATTCGACAGAATAACTACGAGTTAACTGATTAATAATTATTTCACAGAACCCACAACCCTTGTTACTGATTAAAGACTAGTTCTATAATCATGCTTTGTGCCAGTTAATAGCATAGCAAATTTATCCTATAAAACGAAAAGTGACACCTGTTGACTGTAGCTTTTGAATCATTTAGGTTATTGTCATCAGGAATGATTACCAGGTTTAAATAAGCCAAGAGGAATCAAAACATTTTCATTCTGCCAAAGTTGAAAATTCATTTTGCTTAATTCTTGTCAGAAGAACTTTATTTCTTGATCTACCGAATCAAATATCATATAATTCCTTTCCTTAAATTCTTAACGTTATCACCCCTTCAAAGCACAAGTGTAGAATCACTTTTCCACAGACAATGAAGGATACGTATTTGCTTAAGGGGACTAGGCAGTCGAAAAATCGACTTTGTATTTCATTTTCCGAAAGTACTATCTTTTCTGAATAAAATGCCGCTTGCTTTATAATAAAATTCGCAAAATTATTGATTTGGCAGCTAAAAATCTTTACCTTTGCCCAGAAACTTTAAACGCGTTTTTCTCGAATTTTTTGTTCTCTTGGTTTTCGCCTAATTGCGACTGAAAGGAGGTTCAGATCGACTTAAAAAAATTATAGGATGTATAAAACATGTGCCATTTTCCGCCAAACCTCTGATACGGTCCGTAAAATTCGAGATCTTCATAAAATAATTAAAAAGTCCCTGATTTTTAGTAGCGCACAAACATGGCCGAATTTTTCTTGAAATAATCGTCGTTTTTCGGCCACCAGTTTGATAATTCTGTCTTAATTTTAGTTGTTATTGGTACCGCGAGAAATTACAGATGTAACAAACAAGAATCACATCTTGAAATTGGATTAGGGGAGACCGGGGATGGTTGTCACACGGATAGGTTGTCACAACCGCTATAACAAAGAAACTATAAACTATAGGAATATACTAATAATCCATGGCGATGCGTAAACATATGGAGTCACAATATGTCATTGTTTGTTTTCGTGCGCTCGATGTAAATTAGGCCGTATTTTCTATCAACTATAGGTTGTTTCTTAGTATTGACTATAACATTGTTGCATTATTTTGGTACTTTAAAGTTTTTTCTAACTTACTGCAATGATTTTTTTACATTTTTTAAACTTTTTAATACATGAGTACAGGGGTGAAATTGTTTAACGGTTTGAGGCAAGTTGTCACAGAACATTTGGGGTTAGGTATTTGCCGCATGTGACAACTAATCCCGCTGTAACTTGTTGGACTCATCATGTGATATTGTATTTTTTTGTTTGTTTGCCAACAGTTTTCAATAATAATGCCGCGAACTTGTAATAAGAAGACGTCCAGAGGTAAGGTGCCCCCGGAATTAATGTTACGTGCGGCAAGAGAGGTTAAAAAGGGCAATTACACAATAAAAGGGATTGCAAAAGATTATAATATAAATTACCGCACTCTAGCGCGATATTGTCAGAACTACAATAAAAAATGATATTACTTTCTTAATTGAATCGACTTTTTATTCATAAACTTAGCTATCCAAATGTGTGACAATCAACCCCAGATACTGTGACGACCAACCCGACCTCGGGGTATGTTGTCACAAAATAGTTCCTGCAAATAATCTGAATTAGCTCCTAATCTGGTTGACAAAATCCATAGAATCATTTTTTTTTATAAAGTCGGATGTACTTAGTTTATATTAATCTAAGTTTGAATGAACTTCCCTGCAGCTATAACCTGTAAAAAAATCAAAATAAGAAAACGAGACAACCATCCCCGGTCTCCCCTACGTCACTTTTTAAAGCACACGTATATTTCATACAAATTTTTTCAATCTCTATGATAATAATAAATATTCGGTAAAACGATACATTTGGATTTTCTTTCATTTTTTTTAAAATCACATTAAAAAGAAAGAGTTTCTTTCATAGAAAACGACAGCCTAGTCCCCTTCGTGCTTCTAAAGACTGCGAAGCATTACAATCTCCTTACAACATTTATAAGTACATATCGAGAAATCGTGAGATTGGCAACAGTAGATCAAAGAAGAAGGTTCAATTGCTTTCCAAACCTCGAAACTAATCCCCATCTCCATCCCCATAGAATCCCCTCTGCAAAGCACCTTCCTGTTTGCGCATGCGCATTCAAGACCTCACAACTGCCCAATATGCCTATACACTGATTTACCTGTCATAGGGCTGTCTATGAAGCCAGGGCATATACCGACAACGCGTATTCCTTTCTGAGCTAGTCCTCTGGCTAAAGGTATAGTCATTCCTGCAACCGCCGCCGTCGTGCCACCGTAAACAACAAATTCAGGTGGAGCGTCGAAAGCCATCGTACTCGAGAGATTGATAATGATGCCCCTCTGCTGATGCGAGTCTGGTTTGTTCTCTGCCATCATACCCACCATTAGTCGAGTCACGTTAAATAAACCCCACACGTTCGTTTCGAAGTGACACCTGTACATGTCGGTTGAATGGGGCTTTTTGTCTTTGAAGTTATACACGTGCTCGGCCCCAAATACACCGGCGGAATTGACTAGTACATTCACGCCGCCGAATTTCTCTTTCACGCACTTCATGCTCTCTTGTACGTCTTTCTCGACTCTAACCTACGAAATAATTCCATTCTGTTAGTGGTATCAATGCTTTATTTGAGTTATTATGTAAACTGCGTGGGAATAATATATTTTGTAATGCCTGCAGCAACAATTTTGTATCCGTTGCTTTGGAAGAAGTTGAGGACCTTGTAGGAATAGGGCTGCAGCTCCACCTTTACCAACTTCAGGTAAATTAGAAAAAACTGTTTATAAAATTATTGCTTTGACTTAACATTAAGAAGGGAACACTAATTAAAATAGGGTAAATCCGGGAGACGCGGTCGACCTAATACAAAATGGCTATTAAATCTAATACAGGTATTACTTATGTTATGAGAACAAACCTAATATGTTCAGAATTTTATGCTGATTCAGAAAAACTGGTCGATATTTGCTTTAAGACAATATTTACTGTAAATGGGGTTGAAAACTGAAGTCATGACATCTGACCATCTCTCCCGAGGTGCCGGGAGAAATGGTTTTCGTCGTTGGCAGAGACCACTCACATAATTATTCATGGAAAAATAACAAAGAAGAAAGCAAAATTATTTATGAGTGAATACAACTACAGATTCATTGATACTTAATTTGTTTACGCTAAACAAGTAAAGAACACATCAAAGATAAAGCGAACTACCTACCGGCGATTAGCAAGGCAAATGAATACAAAAGTGAATAAATAAAATAAATAAACAATAATAATAATAAAATAATGATAAAAAAATGAAAATATAAATAAAAATAATAAAAATGTCATAACTCGACCATCTCTCCTTTTTTGCAGCGAGAGATGGTCTACTCGTTAGTTTTGAGAGGAAGAGTTAATATGGCTAAATACAATATCTCTACTATCTTATTATTTCCAAACATTAAACGAAAATAAACTAGAACTATATTTAAATACGATTCTGTACACCGTTGTTTGACAAAAGAGTTTAAATGTAACCTCAGTTTACCTTTTATAGCTTGTAAATCTAGAAAAACACAGCAGGAACCGAAATGACACTATTCATTCAATTGTTTGGCTTCTAGAGAAGTAATTGGGCTGCACTTTAACGCGTTTTTACGTATAGAGTCTGAAATATAGCGACTCGACCAACTCTCCGGGCCCGACCGCGTCTCCCGGATTTACCCTATATATATTTTCACACAATAAGTAGTAGTTATTCAGTTGATAAGTTTTTATTTCTACTTTTGGCAAATTTTTCGAATCTGGTGCATTCGTATTGCGCAAAATTTTGCAATAAATCGCTCATTTGTTATCGGATTTGCATCAAACGTGTACCAAACGATGTAGAATATATATTACATGTTCTACATCAAGAGACACGGTAGTGTCTCGCGCCAAGTTTTGTGGGTATATTACACGTTATAACTCAAAAACTGTCCGAAATGGAGCTGCACCCTGTTGCTGCAAAGTCCGCATTTCTAATGATAGCGAAATTTTTTACTGTTTGTTATAGCAGAGCAGTGAAAAGATGACGATAGATGAAAAATGAATTTAAATCAAATTTTTTAATGATATATTTATGCGATACTCATTTATGCGAGAAATCATAAAATTTTGTATCTGTATTGAATTCCAAGGCTGCATCAGAGGGATGAAATATTGAGGAATAATTTATAATTTCATCGAAGAGAAATATGTACCCTTTTTTTTTGTTCATACTACATTACAGAGACTTATTAAAATTATAATAATTAAAATGCCAGAACATTAAAATGGTATATTAATTTGCAAAATTTCATTCTTTAATACTATAAAGTAAGTAAAATATTTGCTATAGAACGAAATGCAACGAATTGTGATCACTTTCCCCTAAACCCTTCTGGTGTGTTTAGGAGTATATACCTCCATTTCATTGGAGGCAGTAAAAATATTTACAACTCCCAAATGCTACTTTATTCGATATAATGGACAGGTTTATTCGTGCAAACGGTATTGAGCGAAGTTTTGTAAGGAAGTCAACTTACGTCGGTACACGTAAATACAGCTCTTTCACCCATGAGACTGGCTACTTTAGCTCCATTGCAAGATATATCGACCAATGCCACTTTACCACCTTGGCAAAGAATTTTCTCGGCGACAGCCTTCCCTATACCGTTCGCACCTCCAGTTATGTAGGCAACTATGTGCTAAAAGTCATATTTAATCAAATATCAGCTCCTTTTAATCTGCATCAATATAGAAGGCTAGTTAATCGTCGGTAAAATTTCTGCTGATAAAATGATAAATGTTTCTGCCTATCTGCAAGAATTCAAAAAATTCATGGAATTTTTTCTTCAAATTTCAGAGTAGTGGCCTTTTTTTAGACAGAACTGCTGCGTTTCGTCATATTACCATAACTAGTCAAATTATAGAGAAAGGATTGAAATAAATATGACTTATTTTCTACAGAAATATTTAATAATGCAAGAATGTATTCATTGTATGCATTGTATTCAATGTATGTATGTATGTATCGTATTCAATTCAGAAAAGAAATAAACAGGTTACCATGGATAACGCAAAAAGGCCATTCCTCTCTAAAATATGGAAAAAGAATTTTATCGTTATTTTCCCCTGTCATATCGTGTGTTTCATTTTCACATTTGGTAACGTTTGAAAATTCAACAGAAATTTGAATTACATCGTGCCAGAGAAATTTAGGATGGTGAATTATTATATCGCTACCTGCATTTTCCCCATTTTGACATTCCTTGGTTATTACACACCACCGTGACCGAAATTGGATTTCTCCTGTTTCTTAACTTCCCTTCGTTCGGTCTAAGAAGATTTCAAGTTAGTCAAGTACTTGGGACATACTAAGGAAAACTTTAAAAATCCGATGAATCGAGTTCGCTTCGTAAGTACTTATTAAATGATGCAATTACTTTTAATGAAAATCGAAGACGTCGAATTTTATCAACCTCCTCTAAGTATTTTATCATGGAAATTAAAGAATTCAGCCGACACTAGTGTATTGTAACAAAATATATACATGAAACATGTGTTTCTTAAATACTTACCAATTGTTCACCTACTTCTTTATTGAATTTCAAATTAGCCAGTTTACTTTTGTATATAGTGTCAATTGAAACGGATGGAAGACAAAAGCGAACGACTATCATTCTGTTTATCGATACTGAGCTTCCTTCATGAGTATCACCTATACATAAACTATCATTTCTAAATATATCTTTCCGTACAAAAGGAAAAATTGCACCGATGACTACATAAAAAAATCTGGTGTATCACTTAAAAATAAGGTGGCCAGCATCCTGAAAATTTTTCATGGTAATTTCTCGTGTCCAATCATTTCTATACTCCCAGACAAAAAGATTGCACATCTGTGCTATTTTTCATTAAGGTAGGTTTTCCTATACGCAACTGGATGCAACGTCGAAAATTTCAAAGTCGATTTTCTCGAAAATGAAGCACAATATCAAAAAATTTTGTCCCTTTTTCGCAACTTATTTACTCGTTATAAGTTGAAAAGGAACAGTAACGTTTCTTGATATCGCGGTTCATTTTCGAGAAAATCGGCTTTGAAATTCTTGACATTGGCGTTCAGTCGCGTATACGAAAACCTACTTTAATGAAAATCACAGGCGTTGAAGATTATTTGGGCGTAAGTGGAATTCGCCCATTATGAATTGAAGAGTCCTTGTAAAAAGCATTGTAACAGCCAAAATTAAAAAAATAATTATCGAAATAGTTCTACTTAATTTGACTTCTGGCACTTACAGTGTTTTCTACAAGTGCTCTTCGATTCCTGAAATTTGGGGGATTCGGGATTGCTTATGAATGAGCGTTGCTATAATAGCCGAGGAACAGTTTTTTGTCCAGCGGGAATTCGCTTGAAACATCGATCTGTTAAGGGGGCAACGTCATGCGGGCGATATAACCTAATTCTCGACGATTAAATGCAACGGTTCAGATAAGGCTTGTAAATTAAGCGAATTATGCCGTCGGTAGCGTTGCTCGACGTAGCCTCGGCCGATTAACATGCGCATTACGCGAGGTCGGAACGCTCAACCTGACATTTGCATTGGAACGTGTCGAACAACCTGAGACCTCTATAACACCTGGTGCCTCGGATTACTTGTAATTCTCTGCTACATTGATCGTGAACTGCACCCTAAGAAACTGTTTTAACGTTCGGGAAAGAAATCTATAAAAATGTATGAGAACTAAAATAGAATACAGAATAAAATTTATTAAAGAATTATTTTAAGGCAATGGTACTTCCTTTGTATTTCTGTAAATGCATTTAGAGGCGTTGCTGCTGAAATAGTTTTAGTTATGAGCCCCTCAATTGGTCTGCAACTCTCCTCAACTAATACTCCAACACATACATTGCTGTTAATAAGTATTAACACACATACTCTGTGCAGAATAGTTGCGAAAATCGTTGAACATTAATTGAAAAACTCTAACAAATTTTGTTTTATTTGGTATTTTAAAGTAAAAGCAATGAAAAGTATTCAATCTGTACTAAATATCATATTTCTTGCAAATACACTACTTAGGCGTCCCCATATTTATGAAGGGCAGTCTATGTCTGACCAATTTCAATTCACCACTACTTCGAATTTCTCGTCGTACTAGAGTTGTGAATCAAGTGATGTTAACCTAAGCACCAAGAAGCAAACTCGAGACAGCCTTTCACAGTTGAGGGGTCTAGTGGAAAACAGGCACATGCCACCGTTTTATAATTTTAGAGAAAAGCAAGTTGAAGGAAAAATTGTTTTCATAGGAGATGCGGTACGAAATTGCAATTATATTAAACGGTACTTGAATTAGGGAGTAAATGCTAACTATTGTCAAATTTTAGTTGAAAAATCATTTTCATAGAAAATGCGGTACGAAATTGTAATTATATTAAACGGCACTTGAATTAGATGGCAAATGACAACTGTTATAAAATTTTAGCTGAAAAATTAATTTTATCAGGTGATTTTTCCCCAAGGACAAGTTCTTTTCCACTACGTATTTGCTTTTCTCAGCGTGAAGAAAATTTAATATGATTCTGTTCGGTGAAACGTATATGTTATTATATAACAAGGTGGTGGGATCACACTACATTACAGGAATGGTACAAAGAAACGAAAATTTATGGACATGTGGCATGTGCCAATTTTCCTCTGAGCCCCTCAATTAATTCCCTCAATTCTTCTGAATTCATCTAAAACCAACCGTAAGCCACAGCTCATTGTCAAAGAATTAATCGATCTGCAACGCGTCTCGCCCAGTAGGTACCCCAGCACATATGCCCGACCAATTTCAATCCACCGCTACTTCCAATTTCCTGGGCGTCATTACCGGTGTTCGTAAACCTTCGACCACGGGAAATCTTGCGCTGTTCTCGCTGGAAGAAACCAGTCCTACCCTAACTGCCGCCGGAGCGTCTGCTCGCGACAGCCATCGGCTTTCGTTCTTCCGCCCGTATCCGCCGCCGTTCCCGCCCCTCCTTAGACCAATCGTCCCCGCAGCTGGCAATATTCAGCTGGTAGCGACGACTACTGCTCGCCACCCACACGCGGCGTCTCTCCGCTGTTGCGTATCGAGCGCGGAGGAAGCCTCGCAGCCCCCATACCTGGGTCCTTCGTTTTGCACACGGGTGCGAATCCTGGAGAGACGCCGCGCGGAGAAATGAGGTGGCGGTAGGCGGTAGGAGGGTTCGAGGATCCAGGCTGAGGCTCAGCTACGCGAGAGCACGGCTACGTCGAAATAAGGGGATGGGGACGGAGGTCGCAGAGGTCGGACACCACGTAAATTGCATACCCGATTGCGGTCTACTGAAGAGTGGCGCCCTCCGCTGGGCAGCCCTCCCCTTCAGACCGTACCAACCCCAAACTGGATCTAACAAGCCAGCAACCACAGACTAGGTTCAGCTTGCAACGGGACTGCCACCTCTGGGGACCGCCGGCGGGTAAAGCCGGTGAACTGTCCCTCATGTCCTGACTGGAAAACCCCCCTGCCCCTTCCTCCACGTCACCCTTCCTATCCCCCGTCTTCAGCCGTGAAAACCTTCGAACTCATCCGGCCGTCCTAACAAGCCCGCTTACGCTCAGCCTCTAAACCTACTGACGTCGACGTGCACTCGTCTCGACGCTGTTTCTCTGATCGCGAGTTACCGCGGGGTGGTAACTTACGCCGGGGTCGAAGGAGCAATGCATCTGAGTGCTGGTGTATGCTTCGTGATCGAGAGTCACTGGTTTTTGTGTAGTCCTGATTGCTATTACGGGTGTTTCGTGGGAAATAAGTGATGCAGTGGAATCTGGAGTAACTTTCTCGTTGTTTGTATAGAATGTAAAGGGTGGACTTTTTAGTTGGATATGAAGTAGCTCAAAGTGTAATAAGAGAGTGAGGGATATTGTAGTTACTAATGTATTTCACTTGTGTCGTTGTTATTTAAAGAAAGGGAAGCGGAAAGTGGTTAATCATTTGAGCAATTTTTCATGTTTCTGGGAACAGCAGTTATACAGAATCTGTGTGTTGTGAAACCTGCGAGAGAATACCTACCAAGAGGGTTATCCAAATTTATAGCGAATTTCAGATTTACAGTGTGCAGAGTATCGTTAGTCTACTATCATGTTATTTAATATTCCATTCACTTATATGCTCGAAAAATGAATTACGAATATGCATATAGGGGCTTTTCTTTCAAAGTAAACAGAACTTTAATATTTCTGAATTTCTATATCCCTGTACTTTGGAGAACGCATCTCGAATGTTGTTCTAAACTCGGTGCATTTGCGAGACCAGCTACCTATTGTAATCGCTGGATTTTATGGAAGCACAACTGCGACAATATCCCGAAGACTTTAATGAGTCGCAACAATATGGAGTCAGACATCACCTCGTTGCTGGTAAGGACAGAAAATCCCCGCCTGCCATTTCCCAACAGAGCACCACAAACGTCCCAGTTAGAGGACTCGCCCTAATTACCGCTTCTGGATGTTACAGAATGAAAGAAACCGTTTCATAATAAGTGCCACTGGCAGATCCGAGTGGCGTCTTCGGTTGGCAGGCTTAAATAAACTGCAGTAATCATCGCATGATACCGCTAATTGCTGGTCGCTGTGCCTTGTTAGGGAGTTTCTTACTCCTGCATGACGTCCAATTGTTGTCGAAAGCTGTGTTAATACTCCAACGCCATCATTTTCTCTTCCTTTCCTCTTGTCACTTTCCTTTGCACTCGTTGTTTCCTTTGTGACACTTCTTCTTTATTTAAGAGTCTGTTGATGCAAAAATAAAATGACTGTGTGGTCGAAGTATGACATTCTGAGGGGTAATTATTAAGGATATTTGTTGGATAAAATTAGATGCTATTTCAGTCTTCGAAGTATAAAATTCTTTTATTATTTTCTTGGAGCCACGTGATCTCCCTTCAAGATTCGACTTGTGCAAATATGAAATGACGTTGTAATCGAAATATTTTTGGATAGGTAATTGTGATAATTTCAAAAACAAATAATTATTTGTTGTATTGTTAAAATTAATTTAACAAATAAACAAATTAATATTTCACTGGATATTTCGTCACGAATCTCTGTTAACTAACAGTTCAATATAGCGGAAAACAATTGCCAAACGCGCCTGGGCTTCTTTCATTTATTTTCAGGAATAAGTATGGTATACGGTTTTATACATGTTTCCCCTACTTCTCTTATTGTTAGCACTAGGAAAATATTATTGCAAAAATGTGTAGCACTCTATCTCGGCCAAAATAAATTGAATAAAAATCCTTTTATCAATCATATTGCTATAAAAATTGTGCGTACATAGTACATAAAAATGTGTGATGCAATAAATATTTTTAGTGCTGCTTTTTCGCAAAATTTGACGATAAATAAACGACCACTAATGACCCAATGAACTTTCTTAATTCTTAACCGTAGTATTCGCAGTATGTTCCAAAAACAGTTAATTATATCAGCAACAACTGCTCCAAAACGCTGCACGCCCGATGAACGTAGGTAACGAACGAGCGCGCCGCTCCGGCGACAAAAAGGAAACGAGAAGGGAAGAAGTGCGCTGGAGCAAACAAAAATAGCAGCAGGAAGTGGAAGATACAGCGTAAAAACGTGTGCCGCGAAAAATGTGGCAGCTTACCAGTAACATTTTCCTCCGTATTACCGTCGCTTGGCGTTTTATCTCTCCCCGCGGCCTTTTATTACGTTACTTCTGTTTCATTTGCACTCGTCGAGCTATCCGTCGCCCCGTCTCCATTCCGACCCCTCTCCTCATCGCGGCCACCTTCTTTTCCATCCAACGTCATCCCTCAGCCTCGAAATCGAGACCGCGCGAATGCAAATGGGGGCGGACGGCCGCGGAGCTCCTTTATACGAAACAGCCCCAGTTTCCAGCCACGAAAAGTTCCGAGTAAATCAGGCGCGTTAATGCATTCTAACGGCGGGCTGGAGCTTCATGAGGGAAGAATAGCCAAGTGGCATTGTGAACTTTTCAAATCCTATTAATGTAAAATACCAGGAATTCCGCGAACGATCCCGCAGGATGTCCTCCCGCGCGTCGAGCTATCCGCGCGATGTGTGCCTTCCGCTGGCCGCGCTCGAACTCGCAAGAATTTGAATAAAACGAACGACGCCGCATCCACGAGCCCCTTCGAAACTTCCAACAACTAGCATCGCACCTGCCATCAGCCGCATGACCCGGATTTGAAGGATTACTCGTTTCGATGGGACACGCTAGCGTTAAGCCTGGCGTCGGCTGCTCTGTATCGGGGACGCCGGATAAATGTCAGTTTTATGCGATGCTCCGAGCTTCCTGGGTAAAGTCTCTGTTGCGCTAAATCGACGACGAGTGCTTACTTTCCTCTGCAATCTGCAACCCCTTATCTGCGGGCTCGCTTGAATTCGATCGCTGGAGTCGTCCGCGGCTCGATAGTCATCCTGGCTCCAGTGAAAGGTACTTTGCGAGGGAGGGTTGTGTTTCAGGTGTCGAAGGAGAAAAATATGCCGGAGATGGGAACGGCTGGGGCGCGACGGGGCGAGTGGGACGGCTGGTGAAGGGTGAGGAAGAGGGAGGGTGTCTGTGCCAAGGTAAGAGGCTGAAGAGCCCATCTGGCTTCCAATCAGAGTGTTGCCACCAGCACATGTGTTCACGGCACGTTGAAGGTGGCGGCTCAATCAACGGGGGTGCATCTCTCTTTGGCCCACCCTTCCTTATCCCCCTCGCTGGCAACTTTATATCACATAATCGAGCTTCGAGGCCGCGCTCCTTGCCTCCTCCCCTCCCATCTTTTCTCTAACATTTTTCCTTCTACGTCGCCGTTATCGGGCCCTCGCCTTCCCCTCCCTTTGAATTCGACTCTTCCACCTTTCTCCACCGTAAGCCACCACTTCGCCCTTGCGACCCTCTCTGCGCCCTCGCTCTTCGGTTTCTTCGACGTCATCAAACCTTCCCGAGGCCCTCTTCAATTCCGGTGAACAACATTAAGACTCGTCAACAAGCCTATCTAACGGCGTTGGAAGGTATTGGTGATTACAGGGACCATGAAGAGGGGAGATTCGTACAGTGCACTGTGAGGGAATGATGTGTTCGCGATTGGAATATGCGTGTATTGTCTGGCCACCTCATCAGGCCAGATACATATGTCAGCTGGAGAGGATACTGGATTCTTGAGATATGTTGCTTCTCAGGGGTTGAAACGGTTCCGAAAATAACTGTTTCTAACTGTTATATATCGGTTCTGACTGAAACAGTTATGAAAGAACCGATATTCTGAATAACTGTTATAAGGAACCGAAATTTCTGGCTATATCGATTTCGGTTACGGTTCTGCAGAACCGATATTATATCGGTTCCGTAACGGTTATATATCGGTTTTATAACAGTAATGTATCCTATCGGTTACACATCGGGTATGCATAGCACGTTCCAAAATATTTACGATCAATGTGAATTTTTTTAATGGAAATTCGATTTGTTTATAAGTCTTTTTATCGCTGGGCCTCTCTATCAGGTGTCTCTCTTTTTAAAACTCCATCAATGCAGGAAAAGCCGAAATGAAAGACAGCCTCTGTAAATTAAGTACTGAAAAGAGAGATTCTACATAGTGAGGCTCAGCGATGAAGGATCTTATAAACAAACGCGAAGAACGATATAATATCGGTTCTGTAGAACCGGAACCGAAACCGATATAGGCCAGAACCCTTTTCACTCGTAACTGTTTCAAGATGATTTCGGTTCTCATAACTGTTTCGAGAACCGAAACCGATATCATAACTGTTTTCAACCCCTGTTGCTTCTGAAACTGGACAACGTTTAATGAAGAACGATCACAATTATTACGAACCATTTATGCAATCTTTCAACATCTGTACATTACAAGAATGCAGAACTGTATCTGATATTCTATCCTTTCACGAGATTTTAAATGATATTGCTAACTCTTCACAACTTGTGCGGTAGTTAACCGTGGTAAATAATTAATTTACAAAAGGGCAGTCCTCTCCGATTTCGATGACCTTGAAATATGTTATCGGGGGCGTGATTCCGAACAACTTCCTCCCCCGTAAGGGGCCGCCAATTTTTGGGAGATTTACCATAAAAAATGCGTAAATATCCAAACAATAGGCGGGGGTAAAACTGAAACTGAGCGACGGTAATATGTGTAGGAAAAAGTTCAGAATATTAACTTTGGCAACATGTTTCAAGGTCATCGAAATCGACGAGGACTGCCCTTTTGTAAATAATTACCCTTCTGCGATATATTACATTTCATGTTCCATCTAGGCAATTCTGGGAAGCAAAATTGTGTTACACCACTTTATACAAACCGAGTTTTGGCTAATCTGATCCAATCAACCGTATTTATGACGCAGCCAGCAGGTTTAATTGCTCATTTGATATTTTCACCATATCTTACTTCACAGTCAAACGTCGTGTGATTGTGGTAATTTCAAAAAATATATTCTGAAATGACTTAGTTCAGCTTTTTCTTTTCTTGCTTTTGTTGATACTGTTTTTGCCCAACAACATCTCTTTTCGTGTTTATTGTACTTTTGTACACTAAAGGGAATACATTTTCCTATTTACAAAATAAATAATAATAATAATAATTGGTTGATGAGAAAGCGCGATCATTCTTCGACGACCAAATCTATGATTGTGGCCGTGTTGCTCATGGATGTGGGATTTTAGTGAATTGTTTACCCGGCGTTGGGGAGGCGGGGAAATGTACAAAGAATAGTAAGGTGGAGCCCCACAGACCCCGCAAATAATTTAGTGTATTATAGAAATCCATATCTTTATTTAATATGAGATTACGTGTGGTGTGATTACGATAAAAACGCGGATACATCAAATTAAATTTTTATTACCCAAAAATACGTAACTAATTAAACATCTTTAATTTTCAACAAAAATATACTCTTCCTAGCATATATAATGAACAAACTAAATAACGACATTAAATGTGGAGAATGGTTGTCATTTTTTAAAATATTGGTAGTTTTGGCGCTGGTATGCACTGTGAAGTCTGAAGAGATTTGGCTGAAGATTATGAGCAGATAGGGGAGGAACTTATCATTATAGAGGCATGTCAAGATTTTGATTATTTAGAGATAATGTCGCTGGAGTTTTATGTGGGAGGATATGTGTGTCATGTGAGGAGATAGGTCAGATTTTATTACAGAGTTGATCAGAGCCAGTTGAGAAGAAGTTGTTAGTAGTCGTGGATACATATAGTTATTTTATTTCCAGAATTAGTCGCCAGAATTAATATATTACATAAATTATAAACCAGCTGTCAGACAATTAGGGATACATTTTAAACGATTGCTACGCAGTCGGTGCTCCGCTTCCTAGCTATTAACGTAAACTTATCATTTGAACATTTTGTGAACTATCTTTTACAAATCAGTATAATATATACGTACTATTTATCAAAACATATTTGAATATCATTTAATTTAAAAGATATTCAGATGACAAGTTGATGTGTTCTTTCGATGAACGAATGGATCAGTTGTATAAGAATCAATCAATAACACTTACTAAAGCTATTATACTCAGTCCTCATTATTCCCTTGATTAACATAATAATGACGTCGCTTGTTATTTCCCTGCAATTCATGTTCCACATCGATAGAGGATTCTTGCTGAAAAGACATACGTATTCATTATCGGAAGCCTTCTGGTCTGCCAATTTGAATAATGTTCCACGTGGATGTGTATCGTTGCGAATAAAAAAAAAGTATGTCAGATGCGATTGGAAATAGTTTAAGTGGCTAACCTTAGCTGTCAAGTGATTCTTGAAAAAAAAACCATCTGCCTTATAAAACTCAATGCTCGAATTCAAACATAATTTCGTAGCAGGCGCATCAGTTCACGTGGAAGGTTTTGAAGCGTCTTTTAGGCAAATTCGATGTTTCTTTATCATGCAGATGCGAGACTCATGCTGCTTGTTCAAATTTAAACGAGTCCACTCGTCGTATGCTAATTTATCGATGCCCCCTCGAGTGTATACCACCGTCGTCCCATCTGCAAACGAATACAAATGTGCTATTCACACATTGCTCTCGCATAAACGTGAATGTGTTTATAACATTTTTATGCACGATATATGACGAACGTTTAACTTAATCTCATTTCTCTCGAAAGATCAATAATCCCTACGTCCAAATTTACATATGTGCTTGTCCTAATCCACGCAGAAAATAAAAAGTGTATGCCAAAAGTTGACAATTAAACGTGCAGATTTTACAAATAAGGGGAAAAAATATTGCATGACAGAGGAACAGGATAAAAGTGGGTGAAGGAATTGAAGAAGAGAAGAAGAGAACAGTGGATAGAGGGTTGGGGAGGAACAGGGTAAACAATAAAGTACAATGGAAGTAGACGTAAAAGAACACGAGGTATAGGAAAGAAACGAGCCTAGAATAAGTTGTAGATATAAGGTAGGGTAATAAGGATGAGTAAAACAGTATGAAATTGGTTTGAGAAAAAAATATAAGGTAGATAGGTAAAAGCTTTAGCAAATAAGGTAATTAAAAATTAAATAGACTGGCAAATTATAACCCAAATTTTAATCAAAAGGAGGCAATAAAAGTTATTTGTACATAGGTACATAAATAAGGTCTTCTGAATTTTGAATTCACAAGAGCTGAACAACGTTGTCATATTTCAAATTAGCAGGAACCTTCGTTTCTCAACGAGAAAAACGTTAAAGCACATTTATTTATTTCGTTTCGGGGAAAGATAAAACGTGTATATGACACATCAATCGCTTTGTCTTCAGTAACGACCTGAAACGTTCTCCAATCATAGTTCGCTTTGTGCCTTTCCCTGATTGTGTGCTCGGCGAAGAAGCATTAGAGCTCTTTAATCGAATACACGGCACGCGATTGTGCTCGGACATTCGTAACGAGTTTTTTGTTCGTCGTATAACGTGTTTGCACGGTACACGGTGGATGGACGGGATCAATCCCGTCCTCGCAACCCCTTCAAACACGTGCACCAGGGATGAAGTAACAGTTTTGTTTGACGTGCACGGGATTACGATCATAAGTACACAAATAAAAGGAAATCATACTTAGTAAGCAGGCTAAGAAAAATGTTGTTATTCAGAAGGGGAAATTTATTGTTACTGTTTTGTTATAAATGAAAAAGAATTTCTTATACACCCGTTGTTATTGTATTGTTTGCTATTGTACTATAAGTTGTTTGTATAATAAATTTATTCGTCGTGACAGAGCAGCAAGCAGTTTCTGTTTGTTAGTAGCTGTAGAAATTTCGTAGACTGTATTTAATGAGTAGGTAGGGTAAACGATACAGTAGTTGACCACCTAAGAGCTTCCGTTTAGGTAAACGCTATGGAATAAGTAACTTGAATTTTATAAATGAAGTTTTGATATACCAGGCGGAAAGAGAAGTATGAAAGATGATTATAACACCAAAGAAATTTTGAGAAATCAGTAGTTTCAATGTTATGCTATTATAAAGAAACATAACTCAAAATTGTAATTATTGACCGGTCGTGGCATAGTTGTTTACCGATCCAGGTACAGTTGTTGACCACTTGCTGAATATAAAAGAAAATGACATATTTTTTACTTTAAAATCACTTTTATTAAAACCATCGGTCAACATATCAAAATCAAAGATATATTGTCTTGGGGCAGAGTGAGTTTCATATGCACCCTTCAAGACGTATGCCGTGCACTTCTTCGCGGTTGCATTGGCTTCACATTCGTTTTTTTGGCTTCTTAGATTTCTTTTTCACCTGTTCCTTTTTTCTTCGTCTCCCTTTTCTTCTCTTTGCATCTCATTGCCTCTTTCTTTTTCTTCTTTTGCTTTTTTCTTTTCTTTTGTTTTCTTTCATCAAACGTCTTTAATCTCCGAATTATCGTACCGAGATAAGAAGACTATGGCAGCAGAAATTTGAAGTGCTCAACTTCTGTACCCTAGTCAATAACTGTATCGTTTACTCTATGTACTAGTATGAGTAGATAAGTAGTATTTTATACTTAAAAAATAATTAATATCAGCTCCGGTAGGTAAAAGTGCAATTGATTTTAAACAAAAAATGAGAAGTCTTTTTATTCTTCAAAATCCGCTGGTTTATTCGTTTGAATATTTGAATCACCTAATAAGTATTCTATATTTTCAAAGTTCCAATGTGGTATGTATCTAGAAACTCTATAGAAATATTATAGATTTTTAGAAATATTATAGAAATATTAATATGCAGTGTTTAAATCATCTCTGAGAGTTAATTAATTTTCTGCATAGTCTTCAATCATTTCTCTCCTGCAGCGATTTATTTACTGTAAAATACTCTTTCGAGCTACAACAAAACTTCTAATTCGAAGCACATCAACCTCAGCACCCCCGTAATCACAGTGTTCACAGTTGGTCTGTTACGAGAACCTATCCATGCCACCCCATATACCGGCACCGAAACTGTACCGTCAGTAATTACTTTCAGGCCCATTCGTTCAATAACGATCTCAATGAAAATCGCTTTATCTTCCTTACAGCAGATTCTGGTGGCGAATTAAGTGAGCGCAGTTTATTTGCTCGTATCGTCGGTGGTTTAGAGGTGAAGAAGAGCGAGCTCGGGGCGGGCATAGAGGTAGAGGGAGAGAAAGAATGGGGGTGCAGCAGGCCGAGAGAGAAGATGAAAGACCGAAGAGAAGCGGTAGGTAGCGGCGGAGGATGGTGGGTGGGTTGTGCATGGACTCGCGAGATACGAGAAATAATGGTAGCACGTATACGCGCGCTGCTTGTACACACAAGACCACATGCACCGAGAGAAACTGACCACCGAACAGTTCCAATGGGGCCTGCTCGCCACTCGGGCGGTAATAGTCTCTACAATAATCATTTATTGTTCCTCAATGGCGTCGACGCGGTGGCGGAGGTGGGCTAACAGGAAGGGTGAAGAGAGAGGGGGCGAGGGAGGTTGGGAATAACAATTTAAAGTCGATAGTAAACCCGATTCAAACGTGCAGCTCCCGCGTCCTCCCTTACGGGGAAACTGTTTACCAATAATCGTCCGATTATAGAAGAACTTAACGGACATCCACTGGCGGAAAGTGTTCACCATTGTCGTTCGCAGAGTTTGCCATACGATCGCGTGTTATTTGCTATATTTCAGTTTGGGTGCTTTAGTTTATGCGAGGAATCTGTTCGATCGCGGCGTGGAATAGGTAGAAAAAAAGTGGTGTTTGAAAGTTGGAAATTGAGGCTTTTAGTTTTCCTTTTCGTTGCATGGAGTGAATGTATAGTGTTTTAAGGAGTCCTGGAAAGGGGAGATAGAAATTGGTTTTACAGTGGTTGCAACAGTTTTTTTAAGGGTAGACATGTTATTGTTGTAGACTTTTAAATTTTTAAACTTTTGTTTATGATACTTTTTGTTGCGTTAGAAATTTTTCAAAACTGTCTTGTCTCTACCAGCGAATATGTGGAAAATGGAAACTTCGATAACTTGCATTATTTAAATAAATTCAAAACCACCAAAATAATGACTTAGACCCCTGTTCATATAACATAGAATACCTATATTAGTTTTCAATTTGATCAAAATGCCTGACACGATGTACGAAATGTAATCGGTTTGGCGTAGAACGATCCATAGTAAACAAATGCATTTCTTCCACGACTTGTGTTCCTTAAACAAATTCGAAATGAGTGAAATGATGACTTAAACTCGTTCTCATTTCTCGTGAAATACAACATATTTTAATTTCATGAAAATCCCTCACACCAATTGCAAAAGGTGTTCTTCGACATTGCAAATCAGCAAAATTCGACGCACTGTACTTTCTAAATAAATTCGAAACCAGCGAAATGATGACTTAAACGCCCCATAATATCACATCGACTATATCATACTCCAATTTCATCAGAATACCTCGCACCACGTGCAAGATCTGATCAATTTGCTTTAAGCGGGAATTCTCGTCTAACAGCCCCAAAAGTAATTGGTGTTTAAGAATTTTTTTGGGAAAAAATGTTGGTCATATTGGATTAAACTCTTTTGGGATATGAGGAGGCATCTTTAAACTTGCAGAAAATATTTTTTTTGTCGATCCTCCTTATTATTAATGAATTATTGTGGAATCTTGTCCACATCTTCGACGATTCAACTCCTGTTGACGGGATATGTAGCCCCTATCGCAATCATGTGTTTGCAAAAAAATAGAAGTTTCTTAAAGTTAGATAGTTTGCACTGGGATTGGTCCACTTTAAAGAAAAAAAATGAAAAATTGAAAGAGTTATAGCATAGATGTTGAAAGAAAAAGTAAGTTTTTTCCTTAGACAAACTTTTCATATTATTCTTTATATCGACGAAAAAAGTATTATAAATAGAAACTAAAGTTAAAGTTTTAGGTCCAGTCCCAGCGTAAATTATTTAACATTAAGAAAATTTTCTTCTTTTTTCACTCCGATGACTGTGACAAGTGCTACACCCGACACCAACATCGTCGAAGAGGTTAACATGATTCCACAATAATTAATAAATAATAAGAAGGATCGATATTAAAAAAATATATTTTCTGCAAGTTTAAATACCACCTTATATCCCAAAAGAGTTTAATGCAATATGACCAACAGTTTTTTTAAAAAAAAATCATAAATTTCGGGGGCTGTTACACGAGAATCCCCCTTTAAAATGACACATACTTAACCCTTCGGTGCATTCTGTTGCAAATGTGCAACATATTTTTTCTTTTTAATTTTTGGTGTAGTAACTAGCATTTAGTGTGATGTAACTACCTTATTGTGAGGATACATATCCTAGTTTCTAAACATTTACATAGATCGCGCCGACCGTTATAGTTCTGTTGGTTTGAAGGAATCATAAGCGCAATTGCGGAAAAAGTGGAAAAGTCAGTCGTGAGTGATTATTGACAAATCAGTCTTCGCGTCTTTCTTTGCAATAGCTATTTAAAAATTTTATAATGAAAACATACACAAAGATGTGTATTAATGTTATATGTGCTTAAAATATATTCATTTCTAAAATACAAAATTCAAAAATGCTTTAAATTTTATGTTGCATTTCTGCAACATTATGGAATAGAGATGTTTTAGTCACATTTTTTAAAATTCCTTTTTAGATGGCCAAGCGTAAAAAGGTTTTGATTGAGGCGAAATTACAATGTGTGACGCAAAATTTTTCAGAAAGTGAGGGCGAATATGAAAATGATAGCAACGAAGATTCTGATATAAAATGTCTGAATCAGATTGAACGGGAAAATTTGTAAAGATAAAACACGGAACATAGTGAACGAAAAGAAATCGGCCACCTATGTTCTAACATTAAATGTTCGACAAGACGAAATAAATCACTGGCTGACTTATGAAATCGTCAAAGGTGAAAACTTCTGGGTTGCACAGGTCACAGCTATTTCAAATGTTCTAAATGTGCAGTTAATTTATGTTTAACAAAAAATAAAAATTGTTTTCGAAAATTTCACGAATAATTATAATCATAAGTAGTTAAAATAACAATTATTATAATTATCATTTTTTGTTTTACTTTTGCATAATGTTGCAAATTTGTAACATTACATAACCTTCTTTTTTAATAAATTCCGAAAGCACAATTTTTTTATTATTTTTCCCCTATTATCATCACTTGTACGAGCCCAAAAATGTATTTTTTCAAATCGAAGAAGTTATGCAACGAAGGGTTAAGATAAGCAGAATACATTCCTACAGTTTGCCCACCTATTTCAGTTACACCATGTACATACGTACATACGCACTACTGAAAGAGTCTGACCACTGTTACTGTTATCTCCTCTATGAAGGTAGCTACTGACGCCGTGACTGAAATCGAATTCCTCGAACGTTCTCGGAAGAACTGGAACCAGTTCGTAGATAACCCTAACCCCGCCGCTTAATATTCCTTTCGATCAGCAGTAGACTGACCCTCTCGGATTTCTCCAGATAACGTCCCGCCTCCGGAATGCCGCGTCTGATAAATCGCCCGTGTCGCGGACGATCGTTATTCCGGGTGTGCCCTTAGATACAAGGGTTGATGCGATTTAAATGGATAGTAATAGTTTACGTGTGCCCTGGCTGAATGAAAAGAAATATCGACCCTCCCGCGTACTGATCCCATCGGTCTCAAATTTTCCCCCGTGAAATGAAACCGTTCCTCCCATCTGATAAACGTGTAATGTGTTGTAATTCAGATCGCTGCCTTCCGTTTATTTTAGCCATTGTTGGCGCGCGTGTTCTTCACTGCTATTCCCTGACACCTTAGCCCTTGCGTTGGTATTCCTGTTACTTAGATAATAATCTCTCATGTCTGATCAAATTAGTAATAAGAACCTCGTTCCCATTCCTAGAGGGCTATGTAGTCTCAAATATTTTATTGAAACAGAGGATACTTTGTTTTGTTAAAAATCGAGCGAGGTCGTAGTCATTTACGACTGTTAATAATTGTTACGGTGAAATTTAGAAATAAATGTCTAAACACACCAGTGTCAAAGTATATTTCGACCAATACTCTAAGTTTTCTCGAAACCACCGTCAAAGTGTTAATGATACACTAGTTTCCTAGCAGTACGCGACACGATTCGCAGAATCGGACATGGCGTCGCGAGAAGAGTAACAGGACTACTCGAATCCCGTCTAAGTCGACGAAAGGAGGAATTACTAATGCGACCGCAGTGTGTATGTATATATACTCATGCACAGAAGCCGTAGCATTTGCATGGCGCATCGGTAATAAACACTTGCTGAGCAAACGGTGTGTGCTAGACGTTTGATTGGGCCGGGCGCGTAATGACAGGGCATTGTCATGCAAATCTTGTCGAAGCCCTGCCGCTTATGGCCCCGGGGCCCATTAAGCCTGCAGGCATTCGCTTATCGTCCTGTTTGGTGACCGTAAATCGTCAATTTGCGAGTCCCCCGAACTTGACAGGGTTACGTGTCCTTGAGACGATCCTTAATTCGATAGGAATGGATACAGCGCGCGGTTCGCCTCGAAACTGTTGAAAGGAGGATTCGGAACGCGGTGTGAACGTCGTGTTATAGCATCGAATAAGAGCCTTCTTGATTTTGGCCGATGTAGTTTGAATTTCTCTGGTATCCTCCGATGTGTTTCGATTGGTAACGCCTGCACATACTTTGATGAATAAAGTGACAGGTTCTGATATTCAGTTTTGACACAGGTAAAGTGGAGAAGCTCTGTGTTTAATTAATGGGGGTATTCGAAGTAAAAGTTTCGACAGTGAGAGGATTATTTGCTATCAGTCGTGTCGGAATGATATGCAGTTGAGGAAAGTTTTGAATGTGTTAAGAATTAGCTAAATGGAGTGTTTGGTGAAATGAAGTTGCAAAGACTGAAGGGAATAGGATATACTGGACAAGAAAATATTTCAGGGACGGAATGTAACTTTTGGAGATCTTATAGAAAAGAGGAAATTTTTTTAAATATCGTTGCATTTGGATCAATGTTTTCGAGATTCTAATTGCTCAGTGCACTGTTTCCCAACCTTTTTTGAGTAGAGAACCCTTTTCATAATATTCAAATATCCTGTGACTCCCCTCTCAAATAAAGCAATGTAAATTTAATAAAATAAAGGAAAAACATTAAAAATAGGTGTTTCAGAACATTATTCTAAATTAATAATATTAAAAAAAAACCCTATTGACCTCCCAGAAACCACTTGTTTAGGAATCACTGGCTTAGTGAGTTGCTAAAGTTTATTTGGGATGAAAGTTACTTCGATGCATTTATAAATTTTAAGTTTCTGACATAATTCTTATTTGAAATTTTACACTTTATTGTATAAACTACCACTTGTCATATTGTCAAGAGATTAAAATTAAAATTGAGAAGCTGCGTTTGCCTGTGTATTTATATTTAATACTTCATGAGAAATAGTACCAATTAAAATAAATAATATCGCGATTGAATTAGTAACCGTTACAACAATTTCCATTGATGCTCCGTGTAAATGGCTCGTAGGCAATCAAGGGGTACGAAAGTCAATTACAAGCAAACGAACAGATGTGCTCTCGTGGTGTCTTGTCCTCGTGGGGTTTTTATGACGATGTTATTGTCAGAGGGGTGTTTATGATCCCCGTGATTTAATTCTGTTCTGAAGTGGATGGTTTCTATGTAGCCTGCTGAAGTAGGACAATTTGCTCGTCCTCGCGATTTAAGCACTCTTGTTTGTAATTCGAATTTAATATTCAGTCTGCTTCTAGCGCTGTCGCCTCCTTCATGTTACGACAACGAAGGATATCATTCTTTTATGAAATCACTAGCAAAATACCCGTGCTCCGCTACGGTATAAATTAGACTTTCCGTTCTCATTTAATTCGGCATTTAATTTTAAACTTACGTATATGTACGTGGATCTTGGAATTATTCAATAGCCTATAACAGTCATATTAAAACAAAGATTCCTCAGGTATATGGTTCATCGAAATCGGCTCACAGTAGTTTTTAAATTTGGCGCTTTCAAACATATATACATACATGGCACGAATATTTTTATATAATGGTACAGATACAGATACCTATAAATTCTCAGGCAAAATATTTATGGGACAAATTCTGCAGTACCCTAATATTATAAAAAGCATAGCCATTTATTTTATCTAAGGTGACCGTACCTAATATCGCCTAGCAAAAGTTAAATCGCTGTCAATTGAATAATAATTTATATTTCTACATGCAATTCATTTCAAAGTAAAGAGAAATTATTCATCTTTCATGTACATAGAATAAGTCAGAATCGTTGAAACCTACAAACTTTGAATTAGGAATTAACAACCGTAAGACATGCAAAAATCCGGTCCTGAAAAAAGTGTACCAAAAATCACCTACTCAAGAAATATTGATTAATTCATGTATATATGAGTTTTTAAAGTCATTTTCAGAAGTGCTTTTATTATTTCTTGTTTTTTATCAATTTTGTTTTTATTACAAAAATATAGAAATGGGATTTTTAAAATATTTTATTTTTTACGTTCGGATGTATAGGAAATTCAGACAAAACCTTGGTAAAACCGGGACGTGCTATTATTTTTTAAACTGCCTTAAATTTTCCCACGTCGTTGCAGCGACATATTGTAGGGATGTCCATTATTTTATCAACAAAAGATAATCGTGTTACAAGCGTGCTTACTAAGGTTACGTCGTCTTGTGTGTTTTTGAAGGCTCTGATCTAATTTTCGATCATTAAGAACTTCAAAGTTCAAACACATTTGACAGTTCAGGTAGATACATTTTGGTCTGAATTATGTTAATTGTTGCATGTTAAAGTGTAAATAATTAAAAACGCGATGGTATTGTTGATATGATGATGCATTCGTAATATTTACAAAATTGTATGCTGGGGCAAAACCGTACGGGGTAAAACCGGGCATCCGGTTTTGCATAAAATTTGTATAACAAAGAAACGAAAAGGAGCACGTTATCAAAATTAAAACAAAATCTTAATAAAGGACTACAAGTAAGGAGAAAGAAAACCACCAAATTAAACAAACTACCGAAGATATTTGCATTTATGTCCAAGAATCATATGGTTCATTGAAATTGAATAAAGGTTATATAGGCGCAGTTTACAACGTGTTCTAACTGGTTGGGAGACTGAAGAATTGGATGAGTTTCGATGTTATAGGTTCTAGGGCCAGTATCTAGTATGGTACCCGGTTCTACCCATGCTATGGGGTAAAACCGTAAAAACAAAACATATTTTAAATTGTTATTTTTTTTTTATTTGTTCTTCTATTAAAAGAATTGGATATATACTATTATTTAATAAAGAATTTATTCTAACGACTCCTAATTTCAATTTCTTTTTTACATTAATAATATCAAAGTTATGAGCTTTTATCCTTATCGTCACGATTTTATCCCGGTCTCCCCAACATATTGGACAAATAAAGTTTATTTCGGTTGCTCCGCATATTTCGTGACCCCACCTGTAACAAACATTAAGTACATCGAAACTATTGTTCTCCGGTAGGCGGTATTGTGAACACGCTTACTGCTACAAGAAATATGCTATTTTCATTATGAAAAATATTTGAATCCATTTCATTCCTTAAGTACATAATTAATTAGGTATTTTTAGTAGGTATTCTTGCATTCACAAAATTATTAGACTTACCTTCTCCGAATGCGATGTAAAATTGTGGCAGTCCAATAAAATTTTACACTATTAAGATTTTCTAAAATACTTCCCTTTCTGTAATTGTTGATCACATGACGCATTATACGCAATATGACATTAAGGTACTAATTCAGTGCATAACCGATAACTTTTAGCGCTTACTTTGCGAGACATAGCAAGTGGCGATATTAGGAACATGCGCGATATCAGGTTCGGTCACCCTGCATGGTATCAACTATGTCCCATTTCAGTTCATCACACGACACACACTGAAAGTACTATCTTTACTTCGAAAGTATTGTCCAAGTATCCCCAAATTTTATCCGGAGCGAGTTAACGCCAACTTTCTCGTCAGAATCGATCGCTCGAAAAGACCAAACCAACTTGAAAGGACATTTCTGAAAAGTCAAAACCTTGCGCCATCCAAAGTGTTAATTTCAAATTGAACATTCGAAACCCCATCCATCCTAAAAAACTGTCAATCACCAGCTACATATCCCTCTAGTTCTCCAAACCCCTCTCGTCCAATACTACTCGTTGCCCATCACTGCAGAAAATCGTATTCTTAACTTATTCTTGAATTGATCTTTGCACCTCCCCGTAAAAATCTCGACACGAACCTGAAGCAAAACGGGTGCGTTTAGGTACGTTGGCAGGGAGCACGGCCCGCCCATGTTCATGCGTATCTGCAATAACAGGATCACTGGCTTATAGCCGGGGCTTAGAGGGTTCGATCAATTATTGTTCACTTCCTATCTACGTCACGCCGGCCTGGAGCGTCGACCAACAACGAAGCCAGACCGTGAGTTGCACTCGCTGCTGCACTTCCTGCTGTTATTAGGAAGTAAGCTATCCAGCCCTCTAGAAACTGTCACGTTATGATGTTTATGCTACTGCATTCTCGGGTTAATATCACGAGCCGTCAGAGATAACGGTTATCGAGGCTTGGTGGCTCGATAAGCGTGTATTTCTATTGTGAACGTAAAACCGTTGCCTGGAGATTGCTGCAAGAATGGGGTGAAATTTGGGAGGCCTCTCAAGGGTGTTAAAGTTTCTTCCCCTTCCTTTATTGTTTTGTATCGTGGCTAATAAAATTGTTAGTGGATGTTGAATTAGTGGAGGATGTTATACTGTAGTGTGAATTTTTAATTCGAATTTTGCGTCGTCGAACATTGCTCAAGTGTTAGCTGAACGTCACAGGCTGTGACAATAGCCTGGATTATCGTAGGTGAAACAGCCTATACACCCATCAGAACCAACTATATCGTCATGGTTAGGCCGCTTATCTCCGTACGGTGGCATGCTAATCAACGAGCTACTACGCCTACATCTATACGGAGTAAACGTGTCTGGATAGTTATCTCGATTTGTCGAAATAATCCTGGGACAGATCACAGCATCCCCCCTCAGCTTTAGCTCCGTCTCTACTTCGATAACCCTGGGTTGTTATTGCGATATCTATCCTGCGTCCTGCTTAGTAATTTGTTTTCTTTTTAAATCAATTTAGGAGTGTTAATGGCTCTTGGTAAATATCGATTTTTGGCTAATTGTAAAGAACTTAAACTCGAAAGTTTGTAGGTCAACCTGCTGCTTAGGAAACTTCGGGGAACTGGGGTGGAACAAGAGTTGGGTGTAGAAACTTAAGAGTCATTAAATATAGTTGAGGATGTATTTATATTTAATATTTGTTACTACCCTTGTAGAAGGGATTCAGGTCAACGAGGGAGACCAAGCTGAGTCATACGCTTTATGTACTCAATGATTGAGGTCAGTCACTTTGACAAATTTTCAGTGGCTTGTCCCGGGCCACATGATGGTAGTAAAAATTAGAAATGATAAGTTAGACACAGTTATATACAGTGCGTGTCATAAATATACCAACCCCAAACAATTTGAATGATCGGAAGTTTTGGAAGTAAATTACGGTATAATATTGCTTTCTGTTCCTAAATAGGGTCATAGAAAGGAACATTAAAAAATGAGTCCTATGAATTTATTGAACTTATTACGTTAAATTAAATATATTACAAAAAAGCTATTTAATTATTGTTTCATTAATGTACCAACTGTAACAAAAACTTATTCTATTTTAATTAATATGTACGGATAGAAATATTTAATGATGTATTACATTTTCTCATCTACGAATTAAGTCACAAAGTCGATTTTCCATACCGGAAATGAGATTTGTTATTACCCTGTTGAGCAGAATGAAAGGATTACTATCATCTCCCGGTAACTTTGTTTATTTTTAAATTTTCAAAATAAAATAAGTTTGTGTTACAGTTAGTATATTGTATTTAAGAAACAATAATTAAATAGCAGTTTTGTTATATTTTTAATTTAACGTACTAAGTTCAATAAATTCATGGGACTGTTTTTTAATGTCCCTTTTTATGACCTTATTCACCAATAGAATGTAATATTATAGCATAATTTACTTCAAAACATCAGATCATTTAAACTGTACGGGATTGATATATTTATGACACGCACTGTATTTGAACTAAATTTATATTGTGATTGTGTAACTTCGAATCGTGAACAGTTTTTTACATTTTTGCACACCACGAAAATCTAATCTTTGCAATCTATAATAGTCCTACAATAATTCGCCATCTTATGTCATAAAATAACACACGGAAGCTGCCATTAATGTAAGATATTCCTAGATTATTATCTTCAATTTTCTTCATTTATTCTACAGTCGCGAATATGTTTCAACTTCTGTACATCACAAGATAGATTTAAATACAAACGATTTACACCTTCTGTGCCACGCGGGTCACCATCTACTCACGATATGGATGAAAAGTAGAACTTCATCCAACAGACACGCGTATTTTTCAGTTCGATATTGAAATCAAAGTAGTTAAGAAAGTACCTAAAGTTATAAACATTTTTACACAACTCTTCCCTTCCTATAATTGAATACCTCAATCTAATTTTCTCGCCAATTTTTATGAACCCATAGAAGATCTAAATCTCCACAGCACTCAAAATATGCTAGAACCTTCCGTGAACTCAAAAATCATTTTTATTTCAAATTTATCACCGACAAATCTACCCCAGTCGAAGATTTGCATCATAATTACAATCTACTATTTTGATGGTTCTAAAAACCCAGTGAACAATTTGAAAATTTGAGAAGGATTGACACTGCTTGTAAGTTTGCTCCAAAATTGTCAAGACCACCAAAAACTCGATACCTAGCACCCGCCCACAACGTGCCACCTAAACCAACAGCATAATCATCGCACTAAATTTCCTCGTTGAAAGTTCTCCCGAAACAATTGCTTGACAGGAATTCAACAACACGGCACAGAAAATTGCGTTTCGCGGGTGTTCAACGAGAACTTGGAATCGCCTAAATCAGGAGCAGAAGCGCGAGGGAAGTTCCCGGGGTTCGTCACTTGCCCCGCGGAAATAAATTGCAGTTTATCTCGACGGTGGGGAATAAAAGGAAGCGTTTTCGGCAACGAAGCACTGCCAGCAAGCGTTACAAGTGACGGACTCGTTTGCGGTGCCGCCGGCCGAGTTTCGCGAGCCGCCGTTGCATTGATTACGCTGCCTGTCATTGGAAGGCGGGCGAAAGAGCAACGAGGGAGTCTTGCGAGCTAGCAACGCGAGGCCGGAACCTAACGAGAATATCGAGGAAGTCCTTTACAAGAGGTTTACGACGGCGGTAAGGCCGCCGCGAGGAGGCGGGAACGGGAAGACGGAATAATATCGTCCCGTGACGAAATCGTTCCGGTAAACTCCCTGGTGGCGTATCCCTACCCCCGCGCCCCTCTCGAAACGAAGGGAAAATTGGAAGAGACTGGAGGCGACTGGTTGCACGGCGGATAAGAGAAAGAGCCGCCGAAGAAGCGAGGCCGTAGGAGAAAAAGGAGGTTGGGGGGTGGAGGGCCCTCCTTGAAACGCGGTTCCTCTGGGACTCGCGAATGAAATTTCATTTCGGGAGCGCCGTAATCTCGAAATTGTTACTTGACTTCGTTCGTGAAAGGAGAGCATGAAAGGGATCCTCTGGATTCGTTCTGTAATCGGCGAAATCACCTACACTTCACTCTCCGTACCCCCACCGCCCTCCTCGTCTGCTGCCCCATTTTATCCCGTCTTCGTCGACCCATTCTAAACACCTACAATCTACTTTCCGTGCCCCTCTCTCTTTAAGCAGCAACCTTATTGTTTCGTACACCTGTGTTTTCAATTGGCTCGAGTTCCCGGGGCAAAGGTGCCAAGCAAACGAAGCTTGATAAGGCTCTAAAGGAGTTCTAACTACCTCGGAATCGATGCAATCTACGAGGAGGCTCGATGAATCGAGTCATAACGAAGGCTAGAGGGGCCGGATAAATAAAGGGTGTTTCTTAATACATGGAAGACTTCGCAGGCGTGGATTCACCCGAGAAACATGAAAAAGGAGGGGGCGCGAGAGTGTAAAAGAAGTGGGAAGGTACTTGCTTTTATACTGAATTCTCATATAAGCACGTTTGGAAGCAAACTGATTGACTATGTATAAAATAAGAAGTAGAGGGAATGGAGCAGTTGAGCATTAATTTTGTGCTTAAGCATCCGTGGTCACACCTTCTTATAATCACAAATTGGTTATATGGAGTTCACTGCACTGCAGCGTCACTTTTGAGTTACCATTTTCGTATTTTTGAATCTTTTAACTTTTGAATGATAATTGTAGGTATTAGATTCTAGTAGTTGCTTTTTCTAGAAACGTAAATTTTGATATACCGAAATTTGTATTTTAAAAAATAGTCGTGGACAAACGAGATATATTTTCTTAAAATTCATCACATTTAAATTTTATTATTAAGGTCTAAAAATTTACAGAAATATTGGCAAATACATATTCTGGGATGCGATACACCCCGGGTGACCACGAAGGGTTAAGTATACTTAAATTGACACATTCGCAGAAAGTGACTTGTATGTTTTTTAGGAGATAATTTTCAAACATTCTTTTTATTAAACTCTTGGGAGTGACTGTATAGTACCTACTATTGAAAATTGTGAGTGTATTATTCATGATGAAAATTCGCTGTTATTCTCAAACTTGAAGAATCTAACTTTTAACAATTCGTAGGTTTTAATCCTCTAGTGCATTCTGGTTGCAGGAATTAAATTGTGAATAATTCCTTTCCGCTATCGTACCATACAGACGGTTATACATAATTCCTTCTTTCAGTTTTTAAAAATCAATTTTGTCTACCTCATTGTTCACCAATAACAATTTAAATAGTAATAAATATTTGATTTTAATTATATATCACACAGCACACATATTTTAGTCTCATTTAGATATTTTAGTCTCATAACGTAACAAATGCAACTTTCGCTGAAATGGAATGCCACGTTGCAAATAATTTTGTAAAATGGTATTAATAATGACAATATTAAAAAATAGGGTTGCAATGAAGAGACCGCCTAATATGGATCTGAAACAACGCGTCTCATGATTTATAGCCGCTTCGAGTCGATATTTCCAGTAGGAGTAGAATGCATAACTTCTTCGAAATGTGCAATACGATGATTAATCACGCAGCCACCCACATTCAGACTTATTGTTCCAGCATTCCGGATGTTGGTACTTCGCGGACCCATTCTTCCTGAAATCTCACCGCTATCCATTACTATCCTAGCCCAGTAACCTAATTTTCGATAGGAGATTAATCGTATAATTCAGCCTTGGTCGATGCGGAGACGCGGCCGATAACGTATATGCGGGCCAAACGGTATTAATGCCAGATCCAGGAAAGTCGATCCGATCATTCCGCGAATGAGAGCGTAAATCAGAGAGGGAGGAGGAAATTAGACCGCGAACAGTTCGTTCCAAGAATATCTGACGCCGATTCGATACGCTTCTAACGCGTTGGAAGCTCCCAGTCACTTCCAATTCTTCTGATATATTTCTGCTATATTATAATCTTTTCAAGAACGCTGCTTCTTAAATTATGTTAACTAAGCAGGGTATTGGAAAAGTTTAGGTGCAAAAATTAGTGACTTACTTTGGAGATTCTATAGACAACAGACTCATTAGAGAATACAGAAACATAATATGCACATCCACTTTTCGGTGTGTTTCTATCATATGAAAATTGTAGACTGGATACTTTTCTTTTGCTTTGTCAAGTACCAACTTTAAATTGTTGAAAGAAGGCTTCAAACATTAAAATGCACTCCTCAGGGTATTTGGACCACTTGAACTACTTAATAAATATTTTCCTTTCCCATCTTGGGATAATCTACAATTAATCAAACATTTTCTAATAGCAAAGCGTTGCAACGGTATATAAAGCCTCCACTAAATTCTCCAAAATACAGCAGGCATTCGATAACCCGTTGCAAAGAATATCAGAAACGAGATATCTCGTGATCCAGGGCGCAACCCTCGAACGCCATCAGCACCACGCGCGACAAGCATTGTCCCACCCTCGAAACGGAAGAAAGGCTCTGGTATCTCGAAACCGCGATCGTTTCCCGAACTGTTCCTCGCGGTTGTCGCCTGGAATGCAAAAGGAAGGTGAAACAGGTGATATACGGGGAAGCGACACACGCGAGATAGAAAGAAAGAAAAATCTTGGAGAACGAATGAGGGCGGCCATGGATGGGGGTCGGCCGGGGGGGAGTAGACGGTGTCCCAACGTGCGATTAGATGACTTGTCAACCTACGAGAAAATTGCGTTTTACAAACTTGTTTCGAGAAAAGAATTGGAGGGAATTGCGGATGAGGGCGGTAGGAAGGAGCCAGGCAAAGCAAAAGGAGCGCAGGGGGATAGGGATGGTGAGGTCTGTCGTGGAACAGAGGGAAGTGGACAGGTGAGAGAAGGAGAAAGGTCCGGGGGGGGATGAAGATGAGGAAGAACGAGAGAAGGGAAGAAGAGGAGCCCCTTCTTATATTAGGGCGAAGCGGTCTGAACCGAGCTTCGAGCGATGCAAAGTCGCCGCGCTGCCTCTGCAGCACCCTGCCTTCCCTTTTCCTTCTTCCTGGCCTCCACCTACTCCTTACAAAGAGAGACACAAATTGCCTCGGAACTTAGTTTCGTCGGATATAAAGGACTTTCCGATTACGTTAGCCGTACTCCGTGATTGATCCGAGATGACGATTGCGAGAGCAACTCGATGTGACCCCCTTTTCTGTTCCTGTTCTCCTTCTTACGGCGACATTTACCATCTTCCTGGCTCGAAGAATGCGAGCGTTTATAGGGGCAGGATTAACTGGAGAGTCTGGAGTCTCGCTCGTGGAATTTCAGACGGGATAGTTCTTTCTCGATCCTTGTAGCTACAGTGGAACGGATTTATTAAGTAGGTGCACATGGTGCTGTCTCCGACCATTACATTCGGCGTCGTGGGAAAGTGGAAATTATGTGGGAAAAAGTTTGTATTTGTCAGTATGTGTGTCAAATGATATTGTTTAAAAGGAATGGCGGAGTATGGTATCAGCTGCTCTCTCCTAAATGACAACCTGAGACCTCAATATAAAGTAACTATGAAATTGTTTTTAGTAAAATAAGAAATATCATATTTATGAAACCTTTTTAAACAAAAATTGATTTCTAAACTCAAATGGATATTCATCACGCGATGGGTCGTTTTCAATACAGCTACGAGAATTCTACAGAAAAGGAAATGCTACATTACCAAAAAGGTGTTAAAGCGTCTCAGAAAATAGTAGTCAATATAAGTTGCGTGTCCAACAGCTATGACTTGTTCCAGGCCTCGTTTCTAACATTCCTTAAATAATCTAATAAACTATCGACCAGCTTACTCCGTCGTTCCACAGAACAACCGATCGGTGTTCAAACCAGACACCTTCCTTTGATCGCAATCAGCAAACTGCAGGGACCAGTACAGCGCAAACAGCATTGCAGTCGCCATACGCGCGAAACAAACTGCGCAGCCATCCCACCGCCTAAAGAAGCCCATATGCGAGCTGGACATTTATTCAAACACGACAGGGGACAGACTTTTAGGCGCATGGTCAGTGACAAAGGCGAAGAAAAAAGAATCTGGACGTGGTTGTACAAACAGGGTTAATTCGGTTTGTAGCGACTAGCCGCTTCGCAAGGGGTGGACCGGCTCCTCTGAAGAGAAATTTTGGCCAAACAACCGTCGAAGCTCGTTTGGCCAGTCTTCGGGAGACCCCTTCGGGCAGTGTAGGCGATGTTTATGAAGTTTACATACGCGGGATCGAAAAAGGCTTTCGCCCGTATAGGAGATAAGCTCCGTCGTTGGCCCCTCGGACCTTTCGCTTTCGTCCCCCTTTTTTCGCCTAATATGACGATAAAATAAGGAAAGCCCGCGGCACGGGACTAAAAATGATTCGTGCCGGAGCTGTGATTCTTTCGGATTTTACGGTTCAGAGGTATCCAGGCTCACGACCTTTCGCATCGATTGGCTTTCCACGTAGGGGTGGCACGGTGCAATAATGAATACGCGGAGCCGTCTTATTTATACGGCGTGGATACGGAGTTAAAGGGCGGAATTATTATTTTGGCACCATCCATTTATTCACGCGCCTCTGTAATCTTCTCGTCGAACGAATCCGCCGCTTCCCGCATCCAAGGGCTTCACTCTATCGAATTAATCCACGGACGTAGGCTGTTTCCGTCTTTCGAATAACAGTCGGGTAATTCCATCCGACGTGGAGCGAATCGGATTGACTGTTACACCTACTGTGATTGATAAATGATCGTCATATTCGATTTTGTGTTCGAATTGTAGAAGGCTTTGTGTTTTGACAACTGAGCTTCCAGAGTAAGATTGAAATGAATGAAAAATAATGAAATAACTATTTCAGTTTCCTAAAGCTTAGGTAACATTGACGACCCCTGTTTTAAGTAGCTTAAGTTAAATCAGCCCTTTGGTTGCTTCGTTGCGAAATAAAATATCCCTACAACATGAATGGAACAAAGGTCAAAACCCTCGCGGAATGTCCTTTTCAAGAGAATGATTACTCCAATCACTCAGCCTCGCAAAGGGCAAACATATTCTTTCACCTAGTCCAACGTAAATCTGCTTATGCGGAAACGTAACGAGGCTGCGATGCTTATCGGTGCAAAAAGAGCACGTGGAAAACGGTCGGTTGCATGGAAGCGGTAACGACCAGAGGGCCAAAGGGCTGGACAAACGAGTTTTCGAATTTTCCAGCCGACCGCCCCGATGCAAGGGTCAACCAGGTTAATGTTTCCCTCCTGTTCGCCCCAGCATCACCACTCATCCACGTTTCTCTTTCGTTCTATCTCTCGTTTCCCGTGCATATGCACGGCTGTCCTTTCCACCACCACCCTCTGAACCATTCTCCACCGAACGAACCCTTCTTCACCCCACCTGCCCTCGTCCACGTCTTTCCTAACATGCTTTCCCAGGCTGGTTGTCTCTCGTCGTTCCAATTTGTGCTCAGACTTTGACCCGTATTTTTTAGTGGCGACGGCAGGGGACAGTCGGGTGGGGGGCATTGCTTGGATGAAGGGAAACGGTCGACCGGGCCCGGCAGCAACGAAATTCGATGGAAAAATTCCTGCCGAATGAAATATTCCCCAGGGTCGATTGTGAGTTTGGACGTTTTCCGGCTGATCGGACGTTGCAACGTGGCCGCCGACGCGGAAACCTCCATCCTGTTTCCGGCAGACCGAGCCCGCAGCCGTCACTCCGTAATCTCTGACACCTACTTTTCGCTCGTACACTTTGAAGAATGAAAAATTCATCGGCAACATTTTCGCGTTTCCTACGGTGTTTGCTTCTTTGGGGACGATCGCTGACGCGTGTGCTCGTTGCTGACGCGGGAGGTAAGTTATTCGGACGTTCGGGACAGCTCGCGAATGGTACAGGATAAGAACTATTCGGGCAGCTCTGTGAAATTAATGGATGCGAAACTTTGGCGCTACTAAGAAGTATGGCTGGTATTTTTGACATAGAGTAAGTGAACCTAAGTACGCCTACTTAAATTCAAATTGTTCTCAATCGAAGGGTAATTTATATTCTTGCCCCTAATTAGTTGTCAGATAAAAAAGAAATTGTTTGTATGGCATGTACGGCAGGTTAGAACTGTTGAAGTCTAAAGATTTTTAATCGCAATAGGAAAAAATATGTAAAAAAAAGTTTTATGATAAACGATTTTATTAAAAATGCACAAAAACTAAATTAATTTGCATTAAAAACTAAAAAATAATTATTTTCTTGTACTACAATCTCGGTGGCGTTTTTTCACTTTAAACAAAATCGTTTAAAAATGAGAATAGCGATAATCTGGATCTTGGGAAAATGGAGAAATATTGATTAATTCATGTATTTATCAGCTTTTAATGTTACATTTATACGTGCACTTATTTTTTACCATAGAAATATTTTGGAGGCTTTTTTCCAAAGTTTTTTTATTGAGGCTATGTTTAAAACGTATATTTATTATAAAAATAAAGAAATACAATTTGAAAATATTCATATAATTATACAATATTTTTTTAGACAATCACGTTTACTCACTTTCGCGTCCCCTTCTGTAGCAAATACCACACTGGAACCACTGGTAGGTGCACACTTTTTGTATTTTCATTTCTATGGTAATTTTTTTTGTTACACTTGAAGAACACGGATTGCTTAATTAATAAAAGACTTATAATAACAAACAATAAAATTTTTATATCCGATTAATATTATCACCTTTTCGAAAACCCATATTTTGCACTGTGTTAAAACAAATTGTTGTAATGTTTCAACAGTTTTATTTTCTATCCTAATGACTAATAATACACTATAATACAGTTATAGTACACTATAGTATACTGAAGATTGTTGATGCAATATAGGTACATCTGAAATTAATTATTTTCTCTAAAACAAATTGGTGGTCCATATTATTAAAAATAAATAATGAGAAATTCATGTATATCTGTCTCGACATCTAGTAATTCGAGGGTGCACTTCTCGATTCAGCCACTTCCAACTAAAACGTTCGAGTACGTAGCTTTAAATAGCGTAGCCCGAAAAGACGTATCATAAACGTCGTCCGACTATTAAAGCGATTGCGCCACGAATGGTACAGGTTTAGCTGATCGTTCGTCTTATTTTACCCCAGAGCGATCCCTGATCCATTACTACACGAATAAACCAAGCTTTCAGATTATTACGACGTAAAAGGGGGAGAGGAGTATGGCTTCTAAATTTACTTCGAAATCGTCCAAGCCGTTTTGCCGATACACATTGTCGAGGGTACACGGGAAAGTTGCAGCCGCGGACCGGAGAGGAGCAGCCTGCGATTGACTGGCCGCAAAGTTTAACAGTACAATGCCGCCATCGTTACAATAAGGCTTCGGGAGACGCGGCGCATTACCGTGGACCCAGTAAATTCCTCGTATTTCGACACAGTCGCGATGCACTGTGCCTTCATATCTCTGGCTGTGGATATTTCGAGGGAATGGAGGCAACGTGCACTCCAATCTGATCCCCAATTTTTTCCTAGTAATAGTATTGCGAGCCATTGTTGCCTCCGATACGTACAGAAACTCCTGCCACATGTTTTCGCTGGTGGTATAAAAGGGAGGAACCAAGGCTGCCACGAAATAAAGAGATATCGATTCTGAATCTTACGTATGTGCTGGAATGCATCTTTGTTCGATCTTGCCTCCCGATAACCCATTTCTTTCGTTTCGTTTTAAAAGCGATCCTTCCTTCGTGTATGATCGATTATTTGTGTGATACGAGTGCCATTATGAAGAATCGATTAGTTTAAAGTAGGTTAACAAATTTTTAGCATTGTAATTTTTAGGTAAGAAATTGTGGCTGATATATTGAGGATTCTTTTGCAGTGGGATATACGTGGCTTCTATTTGAATAATAATACAGATTTGTTGCCAATGTGCATTTTTATTGATAAGAAGGAATAGAAGATCATAAAGAATTGAGCGTTTTTAGGGAATTTAGGAAGTTCTGAGAAACTTTCCTGAGTTGTATTATTCTCCGAAATGGTCTAGCCGGGTAAGCATAGAGAAAACGTCCCCAGCACCAATTTTAGTATTTATGTATACCAAATGCTCTTGGCTTAAAAAAACACTGAGAGAAATTTCAAATCTCTACCACCTCTCGTTAGGGTGATATGAGGATAACATACTTAATTTGAATGCTTTAAAATACACGTAGTAGGCACTTTTTTGTTCTACTACATATATTCTTTCGAAATTGTGGATCAGTCATTAAGGGCGGAAATAAAGTAATTAATTCTTTAAAGTTTGTTTTTGTAAACAATCCTTTGGGTGACATCTACAAAAAAAATCAGGAGTAAAGCGTTAGAAGTTAGCTATTATCTGTATAAGTTGCAGGGGGGTCGGATTGACGAAATATATTAAAGAAATATAAAACGAATATAAAACCTCTTGGCAGATTATACTATATGAGCCGCATGTCCAATGGATAGCCAAAAAATCGCGCATGTGTGGAATTTTTTTAAGAAAAACTTAGGAAACTGTATTCATAAATGTTATTACATTGTAAAAATTATATATTCAACAGATTATACATGTGTTCATATGTAGCAGAACTGAAAAGATCCTACTACGTGCATTTTGAAGCATTCAAATATCTTAAATAGTTGTTGAGAGAAAAAACTGTAAAGTTTAGGATTGTTATGCCCATATCACCCTAACGAGAAGGGGAGATATCTGAAATTTCTCTTAGTAGTTGTTTAGGCGAAGAGCATTATTTGGTAGATATACCTATATAAATACTAAAATTGGTGCTGCAGCCGTTTTCCCTATGCTTACCCGGCTGGACCATTTGACAGACTTTCAGCTATTTTTATTATACCTCATTACATAACTCTATTTCCTACGCTAAACCCTCTACACTCTTGCCACCCTGATCCGCAGCTCTCAAGCGAAGATGGCCAAAACTAATCATTCCGCATCTCTCTCGACGCGCGCAATTAGTGTCGCAAGTGTACCCTCTGGTTACCTGATCGTTGCTCCTTTTCATGTCACAGGAATAAAGGAGGCACGCTCCGAAAGACTGTCCTCTGTTTCGCGTAATTTCCATTTATTTGCAGTTTATCGTTCCCAGACGCTTCTCGTTATTCCACTGTTGGTCTTGTTAGCACGGAAAAGCCAGGGTAGAGGGGGAGGGCCCCTGTTTTCCACCGTTTCTTTTTGACATCTGGATTCCCAGCGCGGATACGGCCGGATCGAAGGTTTGCGCGGGACCAGGGACAATCAGACGAGTATTGAGGGCAGAGACAATTGTCGTCCGACCGGATGGACTTTGTCGCTTCCACCTCCGATTATCCTTTGACCGACCTAGAGATGAGACAATAATACGAGAGAGCCACTCGTAGGAAAGATAAGAGGAGGCCAGTGGATGGTAAGCGGGAGGACGGGGCCGTTATTTCTCGTTATCGGTTGTTACGTGTGCGAAACAAACGAATCCGACGACGGTAAAACCCTTTGTGTTCTTGACGAGCACACCGAATCCGAGCGCCCACCGCCCGACAATACTTTCGTTTCACCACTCTTCCCCGAGCAAACTTTCAAAAAGATTTCATCGATTCGAGAGGGCTGGTTTGTGCCTCCGCACAATGCCAGTCCAATGAAATTCACCGGTTTGTTCAATTTGCCGCGGACTGGTTGATTCGGCCGCTGGAGAAGCACGGGCTTCGGGTTGATTATACAATGCTGCTCATAAGTATTAGGCCACCTACTCTCTGTGGAATAGTTGTGCAAAATGTCGCAAATTTATTGAACAACTCCAGAAAATTTTACTTTATTTGGCACTTTAAATTAAAATCAGTGGAAAGTATTTGATCTGCACTAAATATCACATTTTCTGCAAGTACAGCAGGTGTCCTAATACTTAGGGCCGTCGTTAAATTACGTAAGGCTAATTTTTACAATTTCTTACCTGTCCCTCCCCTAGTATAAGAATTCTTAAGATTTTATATTTCAATCCCCTCCTCCTATTTTCTTACTTAATATTTTTTATATTGCGTTTTCAGTCATTAAAATTATTTTATAGGTTTTTTATAATTCATTTAACTCTGTTTCACGTATACGGTGTAAAGTCATTTTGAAGGCACTCATATTAAAAATTAGAGTAAAAAAATATTATATAAGAAGCTACCTGACTACCCCCGCCCGTAAAAAAAATGTAAGAAATGTACGACCCCCGCCCCCTCAAAAGAACCTTACATAATTTAAGGACGACATCTCATGTACGACAATGGTATAGGGTAAAGGGCCCAAATTTCGACCCCCATTTGTATTTAACCCTGTTGAGGGCGTATAAAATGTTAGAATGAGCTGGTACTTTTCACGAATTTTCTTTGAACGTTTCTCTATGTATCCACGAATCTCAAAATGTGATTATGTCATGTCAATACGAAATAATAAACAAAATGTGAGTTCTGAAAAAAGTGTTCCTAATTTCGTCCCCCAAAGAAATGTTTGTAAAACAGGAAATAAATTGAAAAATTAATTTTCGTCCCTGGGACGAAATTGAGACACTTCCGGGGGATGAATTTTGGAATTCGCGCAGTTTCAATATGGTGATCGCTCTAACAGACCACGCGAATACATACATGGCCTGTATGAGAAACTGCAAGATATGCCCACAAAAAATGCTACAACTTCAAATTCGAAATAATATTCACTTCTACGAGTAACATGCTATCATACTGAAGACTGTAAAAACTCACCGTGCTCGAAAATCTTCTTCTCTTTCGCAAACGCACAAACACCTAACCTGTTACTTGCAAGTCTATCATAATACTGACGTATATTAATGCAATATTTACCACCAGATCACACTGAAAATGCCATAGGAGTAAAGAAACGCAGAGGGACGAAATTAGGCGCGGGGACGAAATTTGGGCCTTTTACCCTAATGGTGAAAATTACTTGTGTGATCTAGTTGATCCGTGGTGAAAAAGTATTATCTAGGTTCGATGGGTAGTTTTCCCTAAATTCTACCACGTTGTGCACACTCCAATGGCGTAAGCCTGTTGCCACATTCAATGAATGCGCCCCGCGTTCAGCGGCTGAGCAAAGAAACACTGGCAACGAAAACAGCGGACACAATGGTGGACTGACCGGGCAGAATTCATTATTTCAAAATCAGGGAATTCGGCGCGCCGACAAAGGACCAAAAGGCTTCTGCCGGACACTCGTACGGGCTCGTAGTCCAGCAAAGCTTGTTGAAGCTCGTACATATATCAATCTGCGCGCACGCAGATACATGGATGCTGCTGGATGCATGGGTGAAAGCGTGCGTGACTATGGAATATGTATTTGGGGCTCGGTGGCGAACGAAAATGGGAGGCCATTCTGCTGTGGACTTAGGAGTATGGAGGAAGAGGGACGCAGGCCGTTGGTCGGTGAGAGGGGAGGACAGAGAGGGTGAAAAGTAAGCGTGTCCATGCCGAAGGACTGGGAAGAGGATTAGTCGAACTGCTCCCATGAAATTGTTGCTGTTGCAATGGAATCGGGTTGCTTTGCGTTGACTTCTCTCTCAGGAAACGGCGCGCCACTCGGGATCCTCTGTCTGGCGCACCCTTATTTCCTGGCATTACGATTCACGGGAGAAGGAAAGCGTCGGGGCAAAGTCGATGCGCTCCGTTTGATTACACCCTGCGATCCGATTATATTCTCTTCCGGGCGAGCGTACTTTGTGCGAGGCCGACGCGTCAACTTTCCAATGAGAGACGCGAGATGCAACACATGCAACGTGCTTGACGGTTCACTCGGTTACGTGCTCTTTATCGTTTATTCATTGAGTTGCCTGGTTGTTAGGATGTGAAGTTTTCCTGATTCGGAATGTTTAAGCTCTATCTTCCAGGATCGAAGTATAAAATAAAGCGGGGCTGTAGGTCTGTAATATTTTACATATGAAGTATTTTGAACTGTTCGAACTGTACTGATGCAGGGAATGTTATAAAATAACATTTACAGCGTAGGCGGAAAAAGAGAGCCTACGGCGTTGGGACTCGAACCTCAGATCGGCGCGTCCTCTGCGTGCGTAACTACTACCCAGCCGCCTAACCAACTCCACCAACGTCGACTCCCCTAGGAGACTCTCCTTCCAAACTCTGCATATAGGGGAAATGTGTCTAAAACGACCCCCTTAAGGCGCAATTCATATAAAAAATACAAATGCACATTATTTAAATAAAAGTAAAGTAGCTTTTGTGGATTAGTTTATCTACTTTATTATTGGCTTAGATCAAATTTAGCTACCTGATCAATTATATTTTTTATTCGCATTTTTGTGAAAACATGCTAAAGGAATCTCTACAAAAATGACCCCTAGGATCATTTTATACCTACTCATAGTAAATAAGACGAACATTAAAATGCATTGATTTGTTTAAATAAAAACAGAAATTAAACTCAATCATAAAATATGCGAACATAATAAATTAAAACAAGTTTTTTAAAAAAAATCAAATCTTAGATAATTTTTGGTACATAATCCATGAATATAAATACTTAAAATCAACTAACAAACATAAAAAAATGAGATGAGCTTCAGAGACTCAATTTTTTTCGCACACTCTCTGTCATTCCTGGGATCATTTTACCTTAGTAGAGAGGGATTATATGACCCCGAACATCCAACTCACATTCAGTGGTTGAATATAACGTCAAATTATTACATTCGGTAACGAAACATACATTAAATTATTGTTGAATTGTCATTAAATTCGCGGAAAAACAGCTGTCACACTATGTTTATAGCAAAAGATACACAACATTGAAAATGACCTTACCTTAGGACTCAGGGCTGCACAAGGAGCTATTTTCAGCGCCTAGCGGCGAGCAACCCGCCTGTCCCGTTAGTAAGGTAGAATCGGTGAGGAGACCTGCAGTAGTGTATGTGCATGCTCGTCGGCTTGTAGCATAAGTATATATAGCTGGGTTCAAGTCATACCAAATGCACGTACACTATTGCAGTTCTCCTCACCGATTCTAACCTTAGCAACGGGACAGGCGGGTTGCTCGTCGCTAGGCGCCGAAAACAGCTCCTTGTGCAGCCGGCTTAGATAAAAAGCAGTAATTTTGATTTTTTTTTGTTTATAGCACACACAGCCCTGATATTTACATGGCACTTCGTGTGACACTTGAGGACGTACAGGCTGAACTTTTGTACTTCGATATTAAGAAATAGCAGCACTAATAGCCGCAGAACACCCAGGAATCATGTTACCCTGAAGGATCGGTTTAGACACATTTCCCCTACTGTGGGGGGGTATCCAATTAAGAATGATCGTAAGAGAAAAACAAATCTAACTTTGAGGACAAAGTATATTATGAACAATTTAAACTGCTTTACAAATATTAAACAAAATTTTAGACACCAATAAATATTTACAATACAAGAGTAACTAAATACAAAACATTAATAACCCACTTCATTCATTTCATAAATTACAAATTCGAACGCAAACCAAACATACATACAGACAACATACCAACACAAAACCCTATAACCCCAAAATAACGTAGCGCCACCTATGTCACATCATTGGCCGTTCCCAAACGCCAAATGCTTACAGCTCGGCCAAACCAGACAAATTTGGCTGTCCTCGGCCACGTATTCTCAAAGTTCCAAACAAACACAAATCGGAACGTCAATACACGAGGGGTACACAATTCCACTTCCAAAATTGTAGGTGAAAAACCCAACGCGTAGCATGCGCGGCGATGGTACCAAACACGTTGATAAAGCTTAAATGTCTGATCGACGATCAATCGACAGCGTTGATCACGATCCCCTCAAACGCACTATTTCGAGAAGGAGCGATCGTTGGGCGCAGAGGACGGAGGGCGTGCACCAGGCTTATGAATACGTCTGAAAAGTGTATCGGCAATTGCCATCTCTTTCACGTAGCGATATCTGCCCGCGGTATAATCGGGTCCTGCCAGTGGCAGTAGCGGCAATTGGACCGATAGGAATGGCTACCATTAGAGTATCTTGGACACGGCCCAGGACCTGCTTCTGCAGTAAATGGATTTTCTTTGAAAGACATCGTGTACCCCGGTAGCCAGTAGCCGACAGCGTTTTCATAACTCCGCTCGATTCATCCGCGAAATCAGCGTTCCCGTTTCGATACCGTCCCGAGCTGGAAAGCCTTCCGCGCATCGAACGGTAATCCGTTCCCCCTTGAATAAGAAACCTCGTAATAACGCAACGAGTAACCAAAGATTTCCATTATACGTTCGAATTCCATCGTTGATTTTCCCTGGTACGTAGAAAAATACACCGGATATTGCTACCGCCGCGGAAATTTACGGGGACCTTTACCACGCTACGACGTTTGCACATTACGCTTTCCCGCCATTTGCCGTTCAATCGAGAAACGTTTACGTGTTGTGTGTCTGGCGGGGAGAGGTTTGGATTTAGGGAAGTCTCGATTGTTTCCTTTATAAATATGTGAGGATTAAAAATGTGGAAATCAAGGTTGTTGGCTGTATAGGGTGTCTGGTGGAAGATACTATAATTCATGAAAATTGGTGTGCTTTGGCGCATTGTTTACGAGGAAAATGACTTCGAACATGAAATTGGGTCGAGTTATGCAGAAACTTACAAACCCTCAATGAAATCATTGTTGGTTGATAGCTTTCTGCATAACTTGCCCCAAGTGATGCAGAGTAGGCATTGTAGAGGTAGATGAGCCTAGTATATTCTTTTTTATTTAATGAAATAACGACAATTCTTATAATTAAGTACAGACAAGTGGTGGTACATAGTGAATTGTACGTAATTTACATTCTTCTTTGAAGTTGACTTTGTCAAAAAGCACATGATGAATCAGTTTAAGTTATTTTGTATGTTACTTCCTAAAAGGTTGTACATATCACGTTTAAGCGATACTTTGATTATATATGCACATCGATGACCTGATATCAGGAAAGCTAAAAGAAGTTCATTCATAAGTATATTATAATAAATAACAATCACAGAAGATTTTGCAATACTTATTTCATTATTCCATATTCGTATTATTCCAACAATTTACAAAATATACTGCATATGATATTCGATTTGAAATGCAAGAAAAACCGCCAAAGAATCGCTTGTTATTTACTATCACTGTTAATGATAGTGTCAATGTTGCCAGTAGAACGTCCTAAAAGTAAAATAAAATTCTGCCTAATAACACAGTATACTAAAATATAAATAAAGCAATTAATATCAAATTTCTGAACAGAGCAAAAAGTAAAGAAAAATTCTCAATAATTCAAAGAACAAGTTTCATTACAGCACCTAATTTTGATCCACATGATTTCTTAAGAAAAATAGAATGTGCACCATAAATTTAAGCAACCATTTTCGTAAAAGAATAGAGTTTACAAGCAGAGCTGGATTTAAGGAAAATGGCCAAAGTGGCACACATTCTGAGACACCCTGTACACCTAACAGAATTGCAAATAAATTTATGTGCATGTGGTAGATATGCAAATTATGGGTAATGAAAAAATATAATGTTTGGATCAGTGGCACTCAGGATTTAATCTTGGGGGGAACCGAGTTGAACGGATAAAAATATTTTTAATGAAAATTCAATAAAATTCATTAGGTTATTATAAAAATTTATTTAAAGAATAAAATCCAGTATTCTTTTCTTTTTACAAAGCCCTTTATTTGGGGGGTGCCGGGGCCCCTTAACCCCCCTCTGGGTGCGCCACTGGTTTGAATAAAATCATAATTTCTTTTTGGAAGATGGGGTCCTGGGGGCCTTCTAGGTCCGCCACTGTTTATAATTCATGAAACAAGCATTTATAGAATACCTGATTTTCGTGAAGCACAATGTGCTCCTGTTTGACACCCTTTTCACGACCAACTCGGATGGTCACCGTTAAGGGTGTCAAGTACGACGTTGAATGGCGTACTGAACAAGGTGATAGTATTGACATAGGTCATTCTGGAGCACATAAAACGTGCCGTTCGAACGTTGGATGAACCAAGTCTCGTCGAATCGGCAATAATTTTGGTTATTATAGGAACGGTGGCACGACCCAGTCCTGATCCCCGTCGCAAGAGTTATAGACTAATTAAATCGGTGACAGAGCGTATTTGCGCTTTCACCGAACGCACGCGACTAATTACCAGTTTACGGCGAACCAATGGCACGTTAGGTGTAGGCGATTTGTCGGTTCCCTTCTAATTGCTCGCATCGACGTTCGTTACGAGCTTGTAATTTTGCGTCACTCGCATACTGCTGCGATTTGTTACGTGCTGGCGTTGTGGGCTAGAATGGATCGTCGTTGTGAAAAGATTACCAGCTGTTTATCGAGAATTATTAATGAAGGTTCTCGTTTGTAAACTGTGTTGAATTTATATATTTGAAAAATGAAGATTACGCGTTACCGAGTGTTAAACGGTGTTTTGGAATATGTATCTTAGTTTGTAATATTGAAAGGTCATTTCGATGTCAGGGAAAATTGTTTAGAAATATTTGATTGTCCTGATATACGTCTTAAGTCCAGCAGAATTTCAGTTTTGAAACATCTTGCATGCTATGTATATTATATACACTGTTTAATATATGTATAGAAATCTATATGGAATCTATAAAGTGTTTGATAATGTTGAGGGTGTATAAGTGCAATCGACACTTGAATATCTAGAAGAAACTTATTTAAAGGTCACCCGAAATTAAAGGATGGATATAAATATGAAACGATGCTATATAAAATTTACAAAGGAGGAAAGTGTTTATCGGAGTAATTACGAAGATATACTTTTCACTCACATTTTGATGCTTCTCAAATATAAGAAAAGATGATCGAATCTTCTGAGATCGTTCTACACATGTTCCAATAGTTGCATTCAGAATCATCTGCTTAATCCTAATTTCTCAGAATTTATACAATTAAAGCGTATTGACACTCACTGTTATACTTTGTACATTTTGTTCGCGTATGTGCTCACTTATGTCCATTTTGTTGGTGGCAACTGGAGCCACAGAACTGTCGGAACACAAAGAGTTATAAAGTAGAAATGTCCACATCAGACAACGTTGAAGATTTGGTGTACTGGTTAAAAACAGGGAATGTCTACCGACCACTGGAATAAAACAAGATATGTCCCCAGTCTTCCTACTTGTACTATGTATTTTTTATTAGTGTAAGCTTGCACTACGTCAGGAGCCTTCGGACGTCACTGTGTACACATCCGTGTTGTGATAATAATAGAAGTGTTCTGCAGTGTTCCATTTAAAAGATATTAAAACAATGTAAAACAATTACCTTTTTGCTGAGTTCTTATCTGATGCCTAATTAGAGTATAAATTATTCATGTTATAAACAATACAATTAAGTACATTGAACCTTATTTCTTTAGTGATGAACTTAAGTATTAAAACTTGATTCTCCCAATAAAGCTGTTTTGTGACATTCCTTGTTTTTTCCCCTTACCCATCATACATTACACATTTATTTTAGGTACATTTACACATTTTCTACTTTTACTCATCTATTCCAAACTACCACCGTTTTCACCAAATTCAAAATACCAGCTCTGATCCACAGAACTATCTTCTACAAAATGAACCCAGATATTCATTAGTGTCCCCCGCAAATTCTCCACAAATATCCCCCAATGAATTCAGCTAAAAATAATAGCGAAACCAATGATTACGCTCACTCACACTCTGTGGCAACATATCACCGGCAGTAACGGAACTCACGTTCCACTAAAACAGCTCTAAAATGACACGTTCCCTTCCCGCCTAACGTTGTAATCATCCCTCTCTCGCGGCGCCTATACCATCCATACCGATTCCCCTTTATCTCCCTGTCTGCTTGGAGATTGCCCCTCGTCGATCCGCCCTAACCAACGGAACTTACGAACGTGAGGCACGAATAAAGTGTCGATTCTTCCAAAGGACAGAATTAGGAGGTTCTAGGAGGCTGGCTGCTGGCCAGCCAGCCAAGTTTCCGATATGCAATTCCGCTTTATTTCCGGATCGTTTGACGCGGCCTGCGCGTTCGCGCAAAGGCTAATGTAATGGAAACGCTGGTAAGCCCTCCTATGCATATTATTGTGCTACTTCCATGCCGCGTCGCAATGCTAATAATTGTTATGGCCCGATAGAGTGCAATTCCACGCCACTCGACCGCCGCGCCGGCCGGATCGCCCGGCCATTCCACTTTGGCATTGAATAAATTGCAACAGTTTTCCCGTCGCTCCCCAATTCGTTTCAACTAGAGGATCATCGTTCTGCCCACGTTAACGTCCGAACCCCCTACGCGCCCAACCCCCTTTCCTCCCTCCGCCCCGCCGCATCATCAATTCGATTTCGTTCGATTTGAATCGTTCGAATTGATTTGACCTTTGTCAGCTAACACTGGAGGGACTGGGCAGAGGAACGGCTCCTCGTGCAAAGACAAGTAAAAAAATGTGAAATAATTTATTTTTGGTGAGTGCATACTTTTGGGAGAGGATTGATTTTGATGGTGGAAGTAGTTTGGGTGTGCAGATGTTTATTGTGGGGGTGTACGCTCTTGAAAATTGAGGTAAGGAATTATTTGGGGAATGGGAACTTGGTGGAATTCGATTAAGGCAATTTGAAATATGAAGACCACAAGTCTGTTGACGACAACATCCACGATATTTTCAGCAGTTGTTATAAAAAATTAATGTTAGAAGTTGTATGTTGAGACTATTATGAATTTTCTGTTATTTGAGTAAAATATTTTTGTATAATGTTTATTATACTAAATTTATTTGAGTGAACATACAATATCATAACTTCATGCTGATTATCATATTTTTTACAAACTATGGAACGGAATGAAAATAATTATTTTAGATTTTTTATTCTCTTTTTCGTAGCCTGTGCTAGGATTCGTTAGACACCCTGTATAAGAGTGGATTGTCGTTCGACAAGAACGGAGCGTTTCGAACGAATACTGTTATGGACTCTGGAACTGTTTCCACAATCGATTCTTTTTTCGCACAGCAACTGCAACAGCGTCAACGATCGTAGAGTTCTGTTGCATTCGGCGAGCCGTGTGCTCCGACCACAGTATTTTTTATTTTATGGGTCGAATCACTTGGTAACGTGGACCACATATATTCCGAGGGAATTCGTCAATTGCAGTTGGGTGTATTCAATGCGCTTGAAAATTAGATCGAACGAGCAACAATTGGGAAGAATGATGTATTTCGAGTGCATCGACTATGGCAGGATTAAAGGGAGAGAAATGTGTAGTTGTGCATGCTGCTGCAGTGGAAAGAATATAACTTTGATCAGACGTATTGGAAAATATGGAACTCGTTTATTAGTGTTAGAAAATAATATATATTCCTGTTATATCTTCAAAAGGAGAAAATAATATAGATTGAATGCTTCTATAGGTATTTACAATCACTAGATGGGAAGAAAATTTCACAATTATTAAAATAATTAACTTCTCTACTCTACTCTTTTTCGTTTCGCATATCTGCTTCAGTGCAAATAATTATTGCAATTACTGCCATCAATGGCACTTTACAACAATAATCGTATATAAATTTTTAAACCAACGAATGATTGTCCAGTAACAGAGTTGAGCATTAACTAAATAAAAAATTATTTAAATAAGGATCAAATAAAAGTTACTTTAACTTTAGATTATTGGACGAAAAAAAGTTATTCTTTTTATTCGACGAACAAAGTTAATTTTTTTATTCGACGAGAATTTATTCGACGAATAAAGTTAATTTTTTTATTCGTCGTGGGTTTCAACTTCAGCGTCGAATAAATTTTTTAACTGTTACTTTAACTTTAATTTGAACTTTATTAGACGTCAAGTCATTTTCTGGCGCGCGTTGAAGTCGCTGAAAACCGGGGGGTTGAGGCATTGAGGCCTAGCACGCGCATTACAATGTAGTACCGCCCGATGACGAAAATTTAAAGCTTCATAATTTTTATCTTACATTTTTTAAAATAGTATCAATGGATTGTTGAACTCTTTCTGGCGAAAATAACTCGGGTTACCTTTATTCGACACATGACGAATAAATTTTTTATTTTTATTCGTTATTCGAAATTTTATTTAAATAAAAATTTTGCCCACTTCTGTCCAGTAAAGCATATAACTTATTACTATGAGAAATGAATAATTGCCCAAAGTTTCACACATCTTCCTTCATCTTTGTGAAACCTAGCACCTACATAAATGCACACAAATTGTGCAAAGTACTGTTTCTCCATAAAAGAATAAAGCAGAAATGAAATCGTTATCAAGACTTCCTCATACCACTGAAAAATAAAACACCGATCCAAAAGCCTCACAAAATAAAGAAAATCTAACAAAGAGATTTACCTCCACTAATCCCTAAAACAATCCATCTTTTATGCAAACTAATCCCCAAACTCCACACCACCTGAACTACACATTCATCCCTTACTCAAACTTGTTCCATCTAAACCTTCGCTGCAGCATAACTCTGTTTAATAAAAGAAAAATACCAATAAAAGTACCAATTCTCTCAGCACGAGTCTGACCATTATACAATGGCCGACAAAAGGGCCACGGGAGGCGTTGAAAGGATTTTCACGGCTCGACCCCACGAACGAAGTAGCTTGTCTTCCTTTATTGGGCTCAGAGACGTAACCGGTAACGTTTCATGCAAAACGCTTTTCAACTTAGGCCAGCGGAGTCGTTAAAATTTGAAATGTAAATGAGCCCGCCCCCTCTCCCTGGAAGGGACTCGATAACGTCGAAATCCCAGCAAAAATCACTCGGCGTTACTGCAGTTTCGCGCTTCCTATACAGCAGATGCTACGATTTTATTTTCCTTCGCCAAGTTCTGAGCGGTGCCCGGTCGCCCACGGTTGCTCCGTATCGGCCAGCACCGCCATGTAAACGAGGAGATTCCGAGCTGTAACAAGCGGTAACTAAACGCATAAGACCGTGCCGTACAACCGTGCCCGGCCATTGGTTTAACGAGAGCGTAAAAGTTAAAACAGTAAGTGCCCCTTAAAAGCGCTTTTCCACCGCGGCTTTAAACAGCACGCACCTCAGTATTTTATACGCGCAACTCCTTCCTGCAGTTTTTACTTGCCTCGGATAAATGAACCGGGCAATTTTCGGACCACTTCAGCCGAGCCCTTGATGTCTCTTCTTAAGGGGGCAACATACACCTACGACTAGAAAAACCGGGGTGAACTTTGACAATTTCTTTTCACTGAAAATATTTTGTAATTTAAAAATCTTTATACGCATCTTAAAATACATACTTTAATTTAAGAATTGTGTAAATTTAATTCGAAAACTAAGAAGATTGAATATGTAACAGCAATTTCCGTGAGGCAGTTTTTTCAGAACAGTTTCTGCGGTAACCAAAATATCGCCGAAAGTTTTTATCCGAAAAAAGAAATTTTTTTCTTACAATACATAAAAGAATCTAGTTTTTGTCGTAGCCGGTTTTAAAAATATCAATTTTGCCAAATGGCGGCTATTTGAATACAAATGTGTGATTTCTCTGTAAAGAAACATCCTTTTTTAATTGATAAAAAATTAACTATAGCGTTTAAAATACTCCAACCACAAAAACTATATAATTCTATCAAAAACCTATGTTCCAAATTTCAACTGACTCGCTACACTAGTTCTCGAGAAATATTGGTTACCGTTTTGTCAAATACCATTATGAGAAAAATGCTATTACATATTCAATCTTATTAGTTTTCGAATTAAATTTACACAATTGTTACATTAAAGTATATATTTTAAGATGCATACAAAGATTTTTCATTTAAAAATATTTTCAATGAAAAAAGAATTGTCAACGTTCACCCTTGATTTTTCTAGTTCTATGTGTATGTTGCCCCATAATCCTCTTGCAGATCCAACGACAAGTGGGGTTCGGCGCCGTACCTGGCCCAGTAATTGAATTCGACGTGGATTTTAACGCTGATTGTTGAAGGTGTGTAGAGGGGAAGTGTTGATATTCTGCAAATAGTTTTGCGTGATAAATGTTTGGGGAAACGTAGGGTTGTGTATGAATTGAAAGTGGTGGGGAATATATAATTCGGATAATAAATGAATCTATGCGAGAATTAAGTGCACTATGGACATGAATCTGATCTAGCTTTCAAATATACTCCGAGGCAACTCAGTCTTGACTAACCACCCTCTAGAACACAGAGAGAACGTGACAAACGTAGTATTCAAACCTCCCATGTCTCTCCTTCTGTATAAATATTTGTCTCTTAAACACTCTAACAATAAGAGACGTTACAAAGCATATGGTATTTCACTAAAAAGAAGATAAACTATTTAAATATAAAAATAAGGAAAATTTTCATTCAAATTCGCATTGATAAACAATACAAATTAATTTCCAACCTAATCGTTATTCCACCACCAACTGTTTACTCGAGTAAAAGCTGAGGGGGGTTAGGTTAAGTGCCCAATTTCTTTCCACCGAAGAAGGCACTAAAAGTTAAGGTTAATATCGGAGCTGGAATTATAAAGGAAACGAGAAACTGCCGCAGAATCCGTTAGTTTGCCGTGCTCTGTATGTACAGTAAAGGCGACTCGATTTCAGGTACTCATAGCAATCGTATTAGTTCAATCGCACAAGAAATCGAAGCGTACAGCTGACTTTCCGCCCGTGGACTCTCGGTACATGAAATTTTATTGAACGAATTCCCGAGGGAATAAGTGTTTCCCTCTGCTCTTTGTTTCGAACTTTCCGCGCCAATAAAAGATGCATTAGTCAGCGGCACGGGCATAAAAGGAAAGCAAAAGTTTTCAGTGTCATCCTTGGCCTTCCGTCGGTAAATTTTCGAGAACGGCATAAAGGTCGGGGACGGAGGGGTCTGAACGAAGAAATGTAGCAGCAATGGCAGAAAGTAAGGCTTGGCGATGCGCCATAGCGATTTATTTATTTTCCTCTGTGCAAACTTCCCTTCGGGGAGGGGGGGGGGGCGGCTAGACAAACAAGGGAACAAAAACGTTTTATTACGCGATTAAGCTCAATGATGACGATATTTCAGCAGGCGATAAAAGAACTCGCCAGACGCAGCTACTGGAAAAGGAAAGAGACGGGGTTGTCCGACAATTTTCGACGAATTTCGATTTATTAACGAAGATTCCGAGAGATAATGAATGGTAAGGAATGGTAACGAATCTCATTTTCGTTGGAGCACCTGGAAATACAATTAGAAAGTCTACGTACACACAAATTTATCAGAATTATCAAAATTATTGTGTTTTTATAACATTTTTAATTTATGGGGGCTTTTGTGACGAAATGTAGAAGTTTATCGATTAATTAAAATGTGAGAGTAACACTGCGAAAATTGAACATCTTCAGAAATAAGTATAAAGTATATTTCTTTGAATGAAGGTAATTTAAACAGAAAAAAGTTGATATTTTCGTAACCGTGCTTTGTTATGTTCTTAAGCAGTAGAATTTAATATTTTTCTCAGATCACGAAGTCAGTGTTCTCTTGGTAGGAATTTTTACTACTTCAGAATTGTCGATATTTGCTAATTTCAGACAATACGGAGCCTCGACGGGAATCGACGGTCGAAGAGAAAGAAGGAAAGAAGAAGCTGCAAAGATCGCCTGTGTTCATGAAACATTTATGCGATCATAAAGACAGTTCATAAAGTTTGTACGTGGGGATGTAGTCACTAAGCTGTCGTACGCATACACTGATGGCGATACTGTGCGGTCGAAATGTTTATGAGTCGTGGAACTTGGAAAAACTATTAACTTTCCTCCGCCACGAACGTATATAATTGGAATTAATGGTGGAAAATATGAATGGATTTGGTAAAACATTATCGCTTTCAGATTTTGTGATGCTTGTGAAAGCATTCTATGTCATCAACATCTTCTTAAATGAAAATATGTGAAATATGTGAATTAAGGATTATTACTGAGGTGTATGTATAATCGTCTGCATTGATAACATAATTTACGAGAGATTTCGGCAAATGAGATTCTGTCATATTTATTTTTTAATGTAATCTAGTCAAATTGAAATTTTCTTACCAATTTAAACATGATTCAAATGGGCTTTAACCGTGTGTCATGTATGCATTTATTTGTGCTTAAATATCCTTTAGCTGTTTTGTTAAAATTAAAGGCACACTCCAATAGTAAGTAAAGGATTATTCTTTATTCATATTTGTTCACTAATATCTCTCTTTCTTCAGAAAGCCAACAAACAAATCTTACATAAAATCACTGAAAAAATAAATACAGATTTCACTATTTAAAAACAAATTTCTTCTTATATCTCGTCCTATAACGTCAATCGCCATCTGCATCAAATCAAATTACCTTAAGGGAAGAATCCTATTTCTTGAGCTAAAACATAGCAAAATTTGGGATTTTTTTTTAAGAAACTGGCAATTCGATTCATTTGAAATTTGGACTATGTTTTTATGCATCTTTGCAGAAGTTGCAGTTTTTGTGTATTAATTTTTAATAATAAATATAGGAGTTATGCATAATAATTCACACCGCGGAAAATTCGTCGTCAGCTGATGTGCATGTTATTTACCTTCCAGGTACTCTGAAACGGAAAAATGAAACTGCATTTTACTTTATACACATGTAGCTTCAGTTTGATAAACCAGAATACCAATAAGTTATATACTTCGTTCGTCACATAACAAAATTGGCACAAAATTGGATAGTAGAAATGAAAGATTCAGACCTTTCAGTTTGAAAACTCACCGCTCTCCTCAATAAATCTTTTTGTTTTATTCTGCATATTATTCGTAACTCCTACTTATTTTTAAAAATGAATAAAAAAGCTGCAACTTCTTCAAAAATGCCTACAAACATGGTGAAAATTTCAGACGAATCGAATCGCTAGTTTCTTTAAAAAAAAAATTCCTAAATTTGGTATATTTGCAGCCAAAAAGTAGTATTTCCCCCTCAAACGAATAACTAATACAACACAGAAGAATTCCGTCAGAAATTGAAATAAATCTCGTCTTCCCAACACCGTTTCATTCACCATGTCCCATGAACATCAAATACACATTCATCAGAGTTGAGTAACATTTTTATTCAATCGCGATTAGTGCAAACTCGATTGTTTTAATATTTACAACGCCTCTTGTTCAGTATTGAAACCGACGATACGCAATATTCGGCCACAAAAAAAAATAAATAAAAAACCTTCGAAAATATGGGAACGAGTCCAAGAGTGCCCATCAATTCGTTTCTCGCTATCAAAGTCCGATGGGAAGCAAATTTTACGACGAAGTCGTTAAGCGAGATCGGGCAAAACAATAACGAATCGCTGGCTGGAAGGATGGCCGGGCGATAAATAATGCTTTTGCAATAAATAATCGTATTACGTGGCCACGTGGGGCGTTTCGCGATCGGCGGACAGAGTCCATGGGCCAGCAGATCGCTGCTCCCGTACGTACGGTCACGATGGTATCGTGATAATCGACGTTCGATAATATCCTCCAATAAATTTGCCCCGATAACGGAGAGGATTTATATTATTGGAGCACCGCGGATTATAAACGCAGGGTTACGACGTGCTACGGGGCCAATTCGTTCTCCTCTGACGGGGATCATCTACAGCTGAACGATAGTGATACGGTTCCTCTGCGTTTTCTTTCCAAATATATCGACGCTGCTATCCTGTTTTCACTTGCGCTTTTATTATTCGTAATTATAGACAGTCTATTCTCCATAATTAGATTGAAAAATCCCTGCAAAAGTTGTAAATGAAGGTTTTTGTGACACACTGGCGTGGTTAGAAGATAGCTGCCACTTAACATGTTACATTGTTGCCTTGTAATAAATTTATATTGTCAAGTACTATGTTAGATATTAAGTAATTGGTGATCAGGTATATTTTATTTAGAATTTGGAATTCAGGTTTTGTGGAAGGTAATGAAAGTATGTACCTATTAGAGATTTGCTCGATTTTATTGGTTGTTTTACTAAATAATGTGCCAGTTTGAGCAGTTAAGGCATCCTGCGGTAGGAGGACTACTTGTAGATCTCCCATGTTGATTCTCTCGCGACGGAAATAATAATGACCGAGGAAGCTGTAATTGTTACTGATAAAATTGAAAGCTAGTCTACCATACTACAAGCATATTACATTATTTCACAACATTATTTTACAAGAATATTATTTTATTTTTCAGATCCATCGATGTTTAAGGGGAATATCATGCAGACCACTTTTCCTAAAGTGGTCTAAAGAACCTAAAAATTATAAACACTTTAATACAAAAATCATTCGAAATAAATTTTTTCGTGCACTTCATGGACTAATAAATCATATGTGAAAAGTATTTTGTTTTATTTGTTTTAATAAAATCGCTAAAAAATCCTAAATTCATTCATTTTCGCCGCGGCTAAACATATGTATCCCCTTAAGAACTAAATGTTAAAACGTCGAACCATGACTTACATTCAAATGGTGTTCAAGGGGATACTTTAAACTACTCTGAAGCCCAATCCTTGTTTATTTATAATACTGGAACAATAACATAGCATTCCACTGAAAGTAAATTACGTTACGGGTCAAAATGGACCTCGTGTTTGCCACACAGTCAACTGGTATCCGCCACATAAGGGTTAAAAGGCAAGGAGTGGCAAACAGCTATACATCAAGACGGTTGGAGAGGGGTAAAGAAGAAGAAGGTGAAAACGAAGGAATTGGGCCACTTTCCCTTGTCCCGCGATGTAATTGGAAACCGTCCCCGAAGATAGTTCTATGTATCAACAGCCCGCTGGATAACGGTGCCATTCTCTTCCGCTTATCGGATAATTACGGGGATGAATCCGCCTTGCCACGGATTGGAACGAAGACTGGCTCGTCCCAGGAAGACTCTCCTTCGGTGAAAACGATAGCACAGGGAGAAGAAAAGGGAGAAGCGGCCACGAGGAGGGGGAAGGTGGAAGAAAGAGAAGTCGTTACAAAAAGTCAAGTCGGATCAAGTCGAGGGGCTGCACACTCGTGAAAAGGGATGTAGGCGTTAGATTAGCGTGATCTCCAGTGATAACGTTCTCTCCCCCTTCATCCCCCTTCCCTTGTTCTTTCCTCCGACAGCCTGGGTACCGGCTCCTCCGCGTCTCCCTCGCCTGGGCGTCACGACTCTCATAGAGCCATCGCCTGGGCTCCAGAACGGGCAGCATCTTAGCACGTTGCTAGCGTGCAATTACTGACCCCTTAACGAGGAGGGTTGCGGATGCAACTTTTGAAAATCTCCTATTAGAAATAACGGCCCCACGGGCGTACGTGTCTCAAGCTCCCCGGCAAATTGGAATCTGCGCGATGAGAAGGGCGCGCTCACCATCCCCCTACAACCCCCCCCCCCCTCCCTCAAAGTAGTCGAAGACCGCGTCGAAGGGAATCGATTTGTGTACCGGCAGTTTCGTTAAGACGCGATTAAGGCAGCCGGTTTGTTTTCCCTGGGAGTCGCACCCCCTCCCCTGGATCCCCGTGAGACTTTTCCATGCTAATTCGCGAATCGGGGAATAGATTGCGTTTTAACGCGTAAGTTGCTGCGGGAAATTCAGCTGAGCACGCCAGAGATCCTGGAGATTGTTTGATAATTCCGGTTGGGGATGATTGTGGCTGAGGATCGTGGATTTTCTTATGATTAGTTCGTGGATTTTCGTAGATTTTTAACCTCATTTTTAACCTTCACTCTGTGGACAGGGGTGCAAATACACTCAAAGCTAATAAAAACATAAACAAAAAGTTACCGAATAGAAACTTTCCCAAGTATTCTTGTAGAAATGCTATCTATGCTAATTTTCACACAGAATGTGATAAAAATTTCATTGAAATTTTTCTTCTTTAACTTCAAAGGCAGTTGAGCGCTTAACAGTGTACGGGGGTGCATATGCACCCGGATATACCCTGTGCAAAAATCATTTTTGTAAGCAGCTGCGTTAGTATTTTTCTACAGTTTATTTTGTATTTACATTACTGTTGCCTAAAATATATGGTTTTTAGTAACTTTTTCTTCAGCGTAATGTCGTTATTTCTAACATGGTTTGATGTAGTTTCAGTTCGGTCTTTGCGTACGTTTCAAAGAAGTAAGATAGGCTTTTTATTGAATTAGTGGCAAGTGTTTGGTAAGTTATAGTGTTTCTTTATTTTAAAGATGATGCTAATTAGTGCAATAATATATCTTCAGAGTGTGTTTATTTATTTTCTTTCCACCGAACCCAGCACCAGCAAGAGAAGTAAGAGATCTCAACGCAGATGCTACATGCCCCCCGGTCTAGTGACATCAAGACCAGCTTGAGCTACGTTTGTCAAGAACCAGCGTGTAAACATCATAGCAGCAATATTTGGGATAAATGCATGAACACCGAAATTCATGATAATGAAGAATTAATACACACTGATTCTAACGATACATCTTAAACTTATTTTTCATTATTTAAATACAACTTTTAAATTTTTGTATTTTAAATTAAATGTTATAATTCTTTCTACACTTATCTTCTTAAAAATTAATAAAGTTTCACAAATACTTACGCAGCCAAAGTTTTTTCTATGCATTTGGGACTGAAAATGCGTGGGGTGTTATTACACCCCTATACACGGTTAACGTTAAGCTATTAGTACGCAGAGTGAAGGTTAAGCGGTGTTGTATGTTTGGTGAGGACGATGTGTGGGACCAGCAGGCCTAGGACAAAATGCACAAAAGGATCCTTCCCCTTTTCCTTTGAATATTTCTAATAACTTACGTCACAATATGCTATTTGCATCTGATAAGGTAAAGTCTATGTATGCCAGATTGTTCTCCCACCATGCTCACAGCAAGTTAATTTAAAATTAGCTTACAGAAGGGCAAAGTAGTTTGGTACTTGAGGGCCAAATATGAATTTTACTTATATCGACAACTTTGAAAGTAAAAGACCTTGCTCAATAGCCTTTAAAAAAACATTTTTCAAGTTACAAAATTTCACAAAGTAGAATGAACTATTTTTAGCTGAAAGTTCGTAAGCTTGTCGATCTCCAGATACAAAATTTTCGTAGTACTAATGACACATTCCTTCATCCAGTACTGAGCAGAGCAATCAGTTATACAAACATATCACGGATAAAAAATTCAAGCTTCCAAAATATTTGGAACTACAAAAATATAATATCACAAAGTTTCATTTCAGCGCATACAACGTGCGCAAAATTAATGTTTAGTTGCCATTCCTTTGCAATTTGCCTACTCATCCACGGTCCCACAATCTGATCAATTTTTCGCATAAATTGCGGCGTAGGCAACGAATCTTGTTCTACGAGAGCGACAAATTCATTTGCACCTTCGACAATACAAAGTAACGAGCAAAACATCGCTAACGCCATTACAGCGTCCATTGTAAAAGGTTAACGCGACTCGTAATCACTTTCGGATTGTCACGCACCTCTGCCACCGGCGGCAGTCAATAAAGTTCATTTGTATTTGTCTAATTAACCGCAGCCCTATTGTCTATGACAATCCCCGGGCGTAACTACAGCCACGTGACTTCGCGACTGTTGGAACTCGAACAATACATCGATTCAGAGGACACCCGTTCGGCACAGCGAGTAGGAATCGATCTCGCCTACCCCGTCGTCAGATCGACGGGACGTAGGCGTGCAAAACTTCGCGAGATCTCTGTTATTTTTCTAACGAGTGCCCTGCGAACGTTAAAGACCCGTTAATGGCTTTTAATTTCACAGGACACGCACGAGCGATTCGCAGCGATGTTTATGACAACGAGCTTTGAAAGCTCGCTTTCGCATAAGCTCGCTCGCGTCGCGGGTACACAGAGGAATTTTCCCGGGGGAAAAAAGGTGTGTCACACGCGTCGCGAATTCCTACGCTTCCCTGTTGCAGAATAAAACGCGGGGCGAGTATGCCGCGCGTCAAAAATATCCCAGTATTTACGTCGTCGACGGGCGGGAGAATAATGGGCTTGAATAAATTTATAACGAGCAGGATATTTATTCGTCACAGGCAGCAGAGAGTAACGGATAAATCTCGTTACGCGAAAATAATTATTAGTCGCACAAAGTCAGGCGAATCTTTGTTGTTAGGTGCGCTGCTTCTGTTACTTTTCGTCGTAGTGGTGGGACGGTAGCATCGAGGAGGATTTAATTCGTTTACTGAAATAGTGAAATTGAATAGTGAATTACTTATTATTTATATCTCATGGGAGACAGGGGTGGTTGGAGTTAGTAGTGTAATTTGAAAAAAGGGATTTCTGTTGAGTGATTAGAATAAATTATATTAAGATTTATAACTGGAAATTGATACATGTTCTTTGCGTTGGAGTCTACGTTTTATTCCTAAATTATAGGAAAGTTCTTACACCTTTTTATTTTAATTTGCTCTCTCTTAAGGGGCTACATACACGTAAGTAGAAAAGTCGAAATAATGTTATTTTCTATGGCCCCGGAATCGACGATTTTCTGTAAATTCAAAAAAAAAATTATCTCACTTTAACCTGTACCTACCTTAAACTTTAAACGCTGTTTCTAGAAACTACGTTTTTCAAATCGGTGCCAATGATATTTCAAAAACTACTGAACCGATTTCAATGAAACTTGGTTCGATTATTTCTCACATCAGTTTCTAGTCTTTATCATATGGATTTTTTTTCAAAGCCATAGTTTGTTTTTAGTCATTAAAAAAGTGATGAAATTTTTCTCAGAAATTCAATTTTAAAGTTCAATCACTCATATTTATTTTTTTAAATGAAAATTTAAAAACTAGCGTATGATAAAGACTAGTTTCTTTTCCATACTTTAAGAAACAAAAAGAATTGTCGTCATTTTTTTTTTTGGAAAATATTCTTTAAATTATAAGCTTTCAAGTGCATGTTACGACTTTTGATTAACAAAATTACTTATAGGTACAAAAATTCATAAAATGTCCCCTCTTTTCACGGTCCTACTTAGATGTAAAACTTCACATTAGAGAAATAAATGCTATCGCTGTATCAAGGGATTTTCAGGTACATTCGTATTATAATTTTGGATTCATTTTCTCATGCAAGATCACTTCTTGTTGCGCCGCGTATTTTGGTGATCACAATTTTTTAAACCCCTTAAGTGGATCTCAAGTTCCTTGGAATTCGACAATTCGAAAGTCTCCAGCAGCCCCGCTGGATCCCTTCCTCAAGCCCAGTCATTTCCACGCGGCTCGTTCGCGCGTTAAAAAGGAAAATCGCTTTATTACGGGGTTTCGGGGACGGTGGCCGGTAATTTCCGAAGGTGAGTCTTTGACAATTGTCGCGGGCACGTGGAAACGCATTCAGAGGGCGGTCGGCGGCGAGGTAAATGAAGAACATAGGAAATCCTGAGGAAGGAAGAAGAGTAAGAGGGAGGGAGGAAAAGATCTTGGTAATGGCCGTCCACCGACGGGGGGTCAATTTAGACTTCAAAGGGTTCTCCAAGAATAAAGGATATATAAAAAGGAGTCTGGGGGCCCCGTGCATCCAGGGGAGAATTCCATCTCGGCGAGTTATCGGTACCTACGATCCACGAGCAAACTCGCTCCATTATTTCCCAATAAATTCTCAACACTTAGAAGACAGTCCATCCCCACCCCCGCCGCTCCATGGTTCCTTTTTCCATCCAACCACCCCCACGCGCAGCCACCCCCCGATTCTGTCTATCCTCTGTCGCTCGGTTCACGTGCAAGTCCAGCACGAAGTTTGAAGTGGTTTTAAAGTGTCATCGCACACTTTCGCGCAGACGACGACGGTGCCATCGACTCGACTCGTTTCGTTCGCCGTATCGATAAACTATAACGAGACAAATGGATGTGGGAGCCGTGCAAGCCTCTCTGTACACTTTCCCTTGCCACCCTGAACGATGGTCCCCGCCTGTCCCTTTCTTCCCTCTGCGCCCTCTGTCCTTCCCTTGCCAGCCAGTTTCGCCAGCCATCTTTCTCTAACACGATCACTTTTGTCTTCTACCCCCTCACGTGTACTCGTTCGCCCGACTCTTCCACCCGTTTCGTCCTGAGCGGCTGGTAAGAGAGGGAATCAAAGTTGTAACTGCACGTGGCCCGACCATCCCATTTTCTCTTCATCCCTTATCCCCCGTTTCATCCCTCACGAACACGTACTTACGCTCGCCGAACTTACCTTGACTCCTCGCGATAGATATAAATGAACTCCTTACTTTCGATCACTCCAACCCCCCGCGTTGCGCCGCGCTGCGGGAACTGAACGCAACAGTCGCTTCGTTTTCATTCTTTCGTTCGTCATTGGGGTGGTTAATGAGAGTGGATTACGTGGTAGTTTCGATGGATTTTGTGCTCCCCTGGTGCTGTTACGTGGCCAGGGCTGTTTGAAGGTGTAAGGTGTTTAGTGGAGATTTTAAGTCTGTCTAAGAAATTAGATTGCAGTGTTAAATTGGCATATTTTTCATGTTTCTTGTAGGGGCTAGTTTTACGTATACACACAGTGACTCATGGGTTTGCTCATGCAAAATTAGAAGTAATTTTGAAAGACATTATCGTGGTTTCGATTGATGGTAGATGAGAGAGATGTTCATTTTCAAATTCGAGTGTTTTATTTGCTGGCTCGTATTCCATTGTGACATAAAAGGTTTTAAATATTATAATAAACAGTGCTTTGTATTTTAGAAAATTTTGGTGAAATCAGTTTGCCATGTAATGCGTTATAGGGATGTTATATTACGCTAATGTTAATTTTATATTACGCTAATGTTAATGTTATATTACGCTAATGTTAATGTTATATTACGCTAATGTTAATGTTATATTACGCTAAAGTTGTTGTAGCTTTACGTAGCATCTTTCAGAAACAATAGCTTCATAATATCGAATAATGAAAACATTCTTCATAATTACTTTTTATACATTTTTATATTTCCATTAGACTGAATTGAAATCAAGTAAGTTGGATTATGTGTTCAATTTTAGCTTTATGTACAATAAAACATTTTTTACTTCATATATTGATTTTTAGTTTATTTATCCTACAAACATTTTTAATACCATACTATGTGATAAAAAAGATTATTTAATTCATTTTCAAAGTCGAACTGTCTGCTATTTTTACAGTGATCCCAATCTAAGCCACGTTACAAGCGCTCATCGAAAGGATAAGTAATAGCGATGCAGTGCATAGTGGTACAAAATCCCCAAAATTGGAACAAACGATCGAAGAACCCATTGCAGTTTCCATTTGGAAATGATTGCAACTATTAGAGGGATAAACCCCTTCAAAGGAATTTGTGAATTGTTCCCTTTTTGTACAGTTTTCTTTTGTTTCTGCTGAATGTAACAATATCGTAACACCATGGACTTTTAAATGATTCTTTTATTTTTTCTTGATTATTTTTAAATGGTTATCGTAACCTGTGTATCATAATAACGGGATAAGAAATTAATAATAACAATTTCGGGGACGATTACGGCTTTAGCTAACGAAAAGACTACAGAGTATGACTATGCTAGTGATGAACTACGTTTGAAAAAAAAACGTTTCCTTAGTTGCGTTGATAGGAATACCTAATTCATCATTTCTAAATTATATTGCTTCTACGACTCCTCGTACAACAAAAGAAGGTAATATGTAAACTGTGGAAAGATGCCTTTTCGACGTTCAATTTTAAAATGTCACCTGAAAATTTTACTACAGATAATCCATTTAAAAATTCTAAAACCAAATAAAATCATAACAGAACTTCTTAGTCATTACTCCAAGAGATTACATCCATCATCAAAGCAGAGGAGTTCAGTTGTAATAGATGTATAAGACTGACATGGAATACACTTGAAAAAATTAAAAAACATTGAATAGTAGAATAAAGAACTACTATTTTGTATATATTTTCATTGAAAAAATCACTTTATGTCAGATTTAACCAGGTACTTGTAAAACCTGTATGACTTACAATATTGTGTGCACTATGAAGTGATAGAACATGGGACATAGGCGATTAAAAGTAGTAGAGATCAAGATTTCATCACGACGACTATGGGTGTGTATGATGTCCAAGAGATGGCAGCACTTGTACCACGCTTGCAGCAACCGGAAATCAGTCTGTGGAAGGAAGAGGAAGTGGAGGAATTCGCATTTCTCATGGAGTTACTTATTCTAGATCTATATGAAGATTAAACAAGTCCTAACATATTTTGTGTCTAGATTAAGTTTTAATGAAGCTAACATTTGTGGAGATTTCCCATAAATGAGACTCGGATTTTCTCGTGGAAATAAAATAGAATCCTGTCTTAAGTTTCCTGTTCTATTAACTAAAATTGAAAGAAATCTGAAATAAGAAAAAACTGAATATATTTACTGAAAGTAGACCTGACCAATTATTAATTCTTAATAAATTCAAATTATTTGAACATCATTTTAGCCTAGATCGTCAAACTCCTCTCGACGACGATTCCCAGTTTACATGATTACAAAATCTTATTTACACTTCAAATTTGTTTTACCATCATACTTCCTTCTTTCACCGCGTAACCTTTTCCATCTACATTACCTCATACCTTATCAAGCAATGCAGATATTCAAAATAACCATGATAAACAGAGGTTCCCGAATTTCCCTTAATATCAAACGTTTTCAAGCAACCTAAATCAAATGTCCATAACAGAAATGTCACAATTCATACCTTTCTTATCTTTCAAAATATTTACAATCCACTAAACACAAAATATCCAACGGAAGCCATTGAAACACCCATCGATCCACGCAATTGCAAACATACACAAAAACCAAGCATTTAATCGATTCACTCATTTAAAAATTTAGACTCTAGTAGACTTCCCGCATCACGTTTGACATCCAACGACAACACATGTACCATTTCGGCTACAGAAATCAGGGTCGCAGTATTCCAGTAACAGAGGAAGGGGCGAAGGCGACAGATGCGTTATCGCTGCAGGCACCCCGCGAATCGAAATGAACTGGGAATCTCTTTCTAACTCACCACCCCTCAACTGATGCCTTCTTCTTTCGACATGCTTGCCCCTGCTCCCCGTCTTCCTCCCTCTGAAGCAAGCCCCCTTCTGTCGCTCCCACCTCCTGGATAGTTTCCTTTCTCTCCTCTGCTCGGCATTTCGTAGGTCTGCCAGGGGTACACTCGTAGCCGGCTGCCTAATATATGGCTCCTTGTAATTGCCCCGCGATAAATTAATACGATTTCGCACGCATGTGCCGCACGATATATAGGCCCATTGTTTCAGGGCCGTGAGCGCCCTGCAGGAACGAGAGGGCGCCAGCAGCGCCCACGACTCGGATACCAGCTCCTCCGCGGTTGCTCGCTTGGTGCTTTTCCCTTTTTTCTTTCTTTCTTACGTCGATATCGAAGAAGAGAAACACCTGCCGCTCGGTGGACGATCACAAGGGGAATCCGACGAGTCGGCTTGTTCGTTACGAGAACAATGCGGAACGACGTAATTTATGGGTGGATTGGACGAGATTCGGTAACGGGGGTGGGCTCGATTTGTAGAGCAAACGGGGAATTTAAATAGACTCCCGTCGGTGCTCGTGCAATTAACGGCGAAGGAGTTTGGTCCCGATTCGACGGCCTTAATGTGGCTGCTGGTGAAAAATGTCCCCGGCCCGTTACGGTTTCGGGTGACCAGGCTCGTATGCCAAGTGTTTGCAATAGAGAGGAGAATGAACCGTGTGGATGGATATTAAGGTGGTGGGAATGAAGAGTTCCGCGGCGATGAGTTTGTGATTGAGTTCCAAGACTGCTTGAATTTTTAAACAATATCGCTTAGTGCTGGAATAATAGTTGACTGTTCTGTAGGCAAAGTGATGATGAAGAAGAACTTGACTGGTGTGGGTGTGACTAAATTAGAATTAGGTTGAAGTTCAAATGTTTTAAGGGGACGTTCCGGTCTAGAGCTCATAAAAATAGGTGATATTTAGGAATTAATTAAAGGAAAACTACTACATATAATTGAATGGGATTTTTTGCGTTGAATTAAGGATGTCTTAAACTATAGAAATGAATTTTTTATTTTGCAATTAATCATTGCAGACGGCACTAGGAGTCGGTATAGTCATGGCGTCAAAAAATTCATCCAAAACGGTGGAACCTGTAATATCAAAATCATTGATCTCAAATAAAAAGCAATACCAGATTATTAAAGGGCTTGAAACTCGCTCGTAGTCATAGCAGTAAAAATTACAATAAAATGATATTTTTGAGAAAATAACAACACTTGAAATTTGTAATCACTTTTTCCCTATATTTTTTGTCCTTTCAGCGCCTTTAAAAATTACAAATTTTCAATTTTTTTACAATTTTACTGGTTGCTCCACGAGCCAGAAGTATATTCTTCAAAATAAAGAAGTTTCAGTCGAATCGGATAATAACTTTTCGAAATATAAGGTTACACCGATTTTAAAAACACTGTTTCGAGAGAAACGTGTTTAAAGTTTTATTATGAGCGCTGAGTGGCCGAGTGTTACCCATGCATTTGTCGTTACTCAAATGCGTATAACTTCGTGAATTTTACGAATTTCAAAAAATCCTTTTAAACACGTATTCTTAAAAGTGTGAACATTCGAAAATGGATTAAAAAAAAAAAGATTTTTAGACCTGAACCTCCCCTTAATTAAAACTGTGGAAATCTGAATATTCTTGAAATTGAACTAATGGATTCCGTTGTTCTGATGACTATAACGTATTGTTTTATAGAGAAAGATACCCTTAAAACGCTAGAGGTACGTGATAAATGTCTCCTTCAAATCTCATTCCTACTATTTTCTACATTTCATACAAACTTCACAAAATTGCCTATATGCGAACTTATAACGTTCAGATGTAATCACTTTTTAGTTCACTCGTAAATAATTATTGATAACACTATTTGTGTTTCCAGAAATTTTTCTGCCTTATTTATACAAAATAAACTACTACCCTTCAATACAAATTTGATTTTAGTATAATGAAAATAAATCTGGTAGGTGTACACGAATTAGGAATAAAATTTCAAAGTACTTACATAATCTGATAAAACTGGATTACGGACCTATACCTACTTACTAACCATTTTTTATTCAGTTCAGTGAGTACTATACTCTTAATTAAATAATCATTATGTAAATGGAGTATTTCCCTGTCCACGCGCACATACCTAGAACAAGAACTATTTCCTCCTCATTTCTCACAACACGTATAATCCATCAGACGAAAAAAAGAACAAGTTGAAGCTATCAAACGACAGTTCTGTACCCAAATCCTTCTCGATAATTACAAGTGTACTCAGATACGAAGAACGACCGATATGCTCAAAGCAAATCACTTCCTTCGCGTCCACACATTATACCAGAGATCACGAAATAAAATCCTTCCACACCAACCTCGCTCTAATCATTTACACACCCAAAAAATCCACAATCTATCCGGCGCATTTTATTTAATTAAATGTAAATGAGAAAGTGGGGACACTAACGAGGAAAATTTGATAGGTGAAAAATTATTGCCGATGCGTGGGAGCATTTCCAGGAAGAAAAATGTTGGCCTGGCCTGCACGGGAATTAGCATCATTACGCTTGATAAAGAAAATGAGGGGGCGCGGGGCGAGGTTCGGTTGGCGCGTGTGCGTAAACAGGGGTGATTATCTGCGTACACACGCTTTAATGGTGAGTTTCAACAAAAATTATCGGCCGGATAATTTTACGAGAGGCAGCGGTTTAGCATTAATTATTCCCGCGCCCCGCGTCGCGCTTCGTTACTCGGTAAATTGAGAACATAAATTAAAAATAGTAGTTTAGTTGTAGCTACCATATGTGACGTGTCCATGTGGACGCAACGCACGGACGCGGATGTCTATTATCAGGCTCATACGCGAATTTACATCCTGCATAAACATTAACGTCGATTCCCTGGCTCGTTGGCGAAAATCTGCAAAAATATCGTGGCCATCCCGCCGCGGCTCAGCCTCCATATCGCCCTTCAAACCTTGCCGTTCTCTATCCATTAAACACCCACGCCGGAACGTGGAAGGGGGGGGGGTGTAATTGATCCGTCTGAAATCAGTTTATCTATGATCAATTACGAGGCCCGTCCTGACGATAAACAGAAAACGAGCGCGGGATCTCTTTCCGTGGAGAGTTATTGTTATAGTGTCGTGGCCGCTTGAAACTCCGCTCCACTTGAGCGGTGGATATTCGCAAATTCTGTTTGCGGCAGTTAGTCCAGGGAGCCGTGTACAGAGCCAAATATCGTCAGAAACGATTTCGCGGGCTGGAGGGCTACGGTGTACGTTCGCAGTGGCACGATAAAAGTAACGGATACGGTAATTTAGTTCGTTAATGAACTTCCAGTTGGCAAGCCCACAGTCTTGCTTGCGAGAGGCTCGAGCCAACTGGGAAGATACATCGTCCCTGGAAATTGGAATACCACGGGGCTCGAGGAGCATCGTACAGATTCTGCACGGCAGGAGAGATAAAGAGATGGGGGGATAAAATTGTACGACGGGGGATACGGATCCTATGAAGTGGATCGTATTGTTGTTGATGAAGGAAAATAAGAAATCGTTCCGTTTAACAGGGGAAACGCTTCGAGCACGTATTACTTAAACAACGCTTCGAGGGCCCTTACTCCGCTGCGCAATGTTTAACAACGCCATCGAAACGTACTAAAAGGTACAGACGCGAGCGCTCAAGCGTCTCTCCGCCTCTGTCAGAGACCTTCTTTGGACGTTTAATGATAACTTCTTTTCGTGGAGGGATTCTTACTTGCCGTGTTCATAGTTTATTGTCATCCCTCCAGGAGTAATTCTAGCAGCTCCCAGTCTGCGACTCAACTACTTTCAGCTGGGAATTCTTCTGCGAGGCGTTAACGTTTAATGGAGGAGATCAGTGTGTTGTGTTTAACAGTGACTGTGTAGGCTGGCAAAAGTGTGTGGATTAATATGCAAACTGGTATAGAGTGAATATTAGTAATTCAAAGGTATCATGTAAACGTACACATCGACTGATTGAATAGCTACAAGAGACTTGTGTATGTATTTACATTGGACATACATAGCTTGCATGAGGATCTGAATGCTGTTGGATTAATGATGGAGTGCACGTAGTTTGGCTAAACTGCAGCTAATTACTCGAATCTTAGAATCAACAACTCTTTATAAGAACATATACATACACTGTTTTAAAAATATAGCGTAGCTATTTTCTATTTGCAATATGCTTCATTGATGTACATCAGCGCACCTACAGGTTTCTATAATCAAAAACATTTCCTGTCAGATTTCCGAAACTCTACAAAATATACAGATTTGGACCCACTCGAAACAAAGGTCCTTCATTCCTATATAGGTAAGTGTTCCAAACATGATAAAATCAAAGATTTGAATGCTTCCACGAAGCATAATAAGATAATAAGGTTAGGGTTACCTTATATATATGTAGCTTCAGTTTGATGAACCAGAATACCGATAAATTATATACTTCTTTTGTTACATAAGAAAATTGGCGCAAAATTGGATAGCAAAAATTAAAGGTTCAGACCTTTCAGTTTGACAACTTGCAACCCTCCTCAATAAATATTTTTGTTTTATTGATACTGAATAATATTGAACTGAAGCTACATATGTATAAAGTAAAAGGCCGTTTCATTTTTCTGCTTCAGATTACGTGGAATAAATAATATCATGCACACCAGCGGATGACGAATTTTGCGTGTGTTGGTAGATCAGACATAAGTCCTATATTTATTATTAAAAATTAATAAAAAAGCTGCAACTTCTTCGAAGATGCGTAAAAACACGGTACAAATTTTAGATGATTTGAATTGCTAATTTGTTAAAAAAAAAATCCCTAATTTTGAAATATTTTTAGCCCCAAAAATAGAATTTCATGCCTAGTTGGCAGGCGAAAGAAACTTGATATTCATGAATTTTTTGTGGAAAATCTAATGTATATTTTTTACAACTATTTGCTTATTTTAGAAGTACATATATTCAGCAACTCTTAGTAATTTAATTATAGGAAAATATTAAATAGTGAACGAATAACAGCCATTCTGCCGGAAGCTATTTTTTTTAGCGGTGAACACGATTTTTCCGAGCCGGATCATCTGAAATAAAAAAAACAAACAAGATTTCGTTCGTATATTAATTTATTCTATGATTAACGGAGGAAATTTCTGAAATATTAATTTGAAACAAAATGGTGGCTAATTAAATTTGAAATCCTGATTTTTTCGCGTGATTATTGCACGAAAATATTACATAATATTACATAAATATATTTCTACGCAAAAATTACCAGATGTTCTTTAAATGTCACTCTTTTAAGTGCAAAAAGTTCTGTAAAAATATAAGCTTCCACATTTTCAAAAAAAATTCACAAACATTCGCCTCTTCTCGGCCGCCTGACGATTTATAACCCCTCAATACAGACCCCTGATGAAAAATTCTACGTAATTTTCCAAAGCATGATTGCCCTCCACTTGCAACAACATCTAAACCAGCCACCACCCTCCCACCAGACAATGAACAACAATAACAAACCACCACAAAACGCGCGGGAACCATAGACGCCAGAACGCCAAGCTTTTCGAAACGACGTTAAGATTCATTTACCCGCGTCGCTAATGGGATTAATGCTCGCCGTTAAAAAGTCGCGGATTAATGCGTTAATGAACCGTGCCTGGTAGCCCGCGCGTGTTTGCAACGGCTATTCTATTATCTCCGCTGAATTTCGCGCCCACCGAGTGCTTTTAACATTTTATCAATGACCGCGCGCGGCATGCGCGCGCGCGTCCACCCGCCGAGGGTAAACCGAGGCGCGCGTTGCCGGCTGCCCGCCAATAAATAGCGATAATGTCGCGGCATTATAGCAATAAACGCAAAATATAAATACAAATTTAGTGGGCGGCCGAAAGTGAGCCAGCCAACAACGATACTGCGGCAAGTGCGTTGAGGACGGTTAGAAGGGAGGGGGGTTGTGAGGGGGTGAGCAGAAAGTTGGGGAGGGTTAGGGGTGCAGCGGGGGAGGTGAACGCGAAACCGGCTTATTATAAATTGATCTAATCTATATGCATTAAAAGCGTGTTCCGATACGCACACCTAGCCACTTGGCTGCCAACGATATCGCATTTTGATAATGCGCCGGGATATTCAAATTAGGCGAGTTTATCAGATTTAGCGGAGTGTCGCCACGGGATCGCAGATACGGGGATACGCAGGCTCCTCTCGCAGCTATATCTTATCCAGCCGATTTTTTCGCGATCCTACCCTGCCATGGACGGTGGTAATTACCGGCGTTTTCGCGTGTATAACTATTGCTGCCCGTTCGTACGCCTCTTATCTGCTACCGTATCGGGATAATCGTCGTTGTTTTGGAAGATCCTTTTTGCTTGTCGGTGATATTTGTATATCGTCGCTCGCTGGCGATAACGCGTGTAATGTGGACGTGGATCGATTATAGTTGTGGCAGAGCGAGTTTCGCTGTTCGATATCTTGCTTCTCGCTTGAGGGGACGTGCAGTCGTTGATTTGAAAAAGTGGCTGTATACTCGTGCTTCTTGTGGAGCAGCATGGCCAATAAACCGGAGTACAACCAGTTAGTAGATGATTCCTCGTGGAAAAAACAAATCTAAGATATGGAATGAATTAAAATATATTACTTTAATATTATTAATTAACATTATTTGTGGTCTTCATCCGATGTAGTTTGGAATTAAGGCTACCCTCCCATCGAATCACTCCAACAATAGGTTATTTTCAGGGCTTTATTTTAAAAAAAGGAAACGTCATGGTGTTAAAAAACATTTTGAGCTGTTACCTCTGTGACTGTCCTGATATCGATAATTCCACATGGCGTTATAAATTACGCAGATTTTTATATATTACCAGGATATTTACAGCCACCAATAGACAGCAGTATTAGATAAAATATGCACAAAAAATTATCACCTTCAATGATGTACAAATACAGCCTAAAAAATTTGAACGCTATGAAAGTTTACCTTTTTTTTAAATAAAATTCTAAAAATAACCTATTTTTGGAGCGATTTGATGGGAGAGTACCCTTAAATGACATTGACAGTTGCGTGTGTCCTTTTGAAGCTATGTTTGCGCAAAAAGTGTTGGATTTATTTATTAACAAAATGATGTATGCACATTTATACGCCTGTGTTCTGAATTTAAGAAATATTTTTTATATGAAATGAATGTTCTTTATCCACGTTAAAATTCGAAATTAGGCCCCCCTGAATGGTGGCCAGTGTAAACGACTTACGAATCGTCGTCCAAAATGCAAACTAAATTCATTCGTCGTGTCACGTGGTCCAGGGGGTGGAATAAAGGGGCCGCGATGAAGATACAAGGGAAAACCAAAGAAGGGGAAACGAAGAAGACAACGACACGTACGAGGGGAAAATGACAGGCGAATAGAATGGAGGATATACTCCGGATAGCGAAGGAAGATTTATCGGCGAGCTGAATCGGTTCAGAGGTGAAACTTAACACGATCTACGACGTGACGAGAAGTATCGTGGGGCAGAACGTTGGCTAAAGTGATTCATAAGACGCGCCAGCGGGGCATTCACAATTTCATCGAATTTTTTTATCGCCCGTGTCCACGTATGGGGGTCGCGAATCTCGCGGCCAGAGTTGCATGGCGTTGGCGAGTGGAAAACAAGGGGCAACGCCGGCAATCGACCAGCGCGGGGGATTATCCGACAAGTCGTGGCTGGATAGGACCATAAATTATGACGGGGAATTTGTTCGCTCGCTCTATAATTCCCTGAGAGTGTGGTGCATGAAAAAAAAAACAAGGGAAATGTATGAGCCCCTAAGCAACCGAGTGATCGTGTTTTCCAATAGCTGTGTTTCCTTTTTGCAGCCATTGGACAGGCTGTTAACACGTTCACTGTTGAGTATTCAAACGCTCTCTGACAAGCAGAACATAAAAATAAAGGGTGTCCCATTTGAAGTGAACCACGCAATTTTCTTTTAAACTATTTGTTATTAAAAAAATGTTTCAAGTAAAATTTATTTTGTTTCTTGTAATGGTTACGAATCTTATCTATTTAACCCAACACTGCGCATTCTTTTGTGCGAAAAAAATTGTTTCTAGCGTATATTTCACCTCTGAATTCGGAAAAATTATTAAAAGAATTAAGTAATGTAACGTTTCGCTAAAAGAAATTCGCTTTATTAACTGTTATCGTTAAAAAGTTTAATAATGTTCCAGTTCCTATAACAGCAATGAAATATCTGGTAGAATTGGCAGCGATTCGTTACAATTCACAAAGGATTAAAATCTTTATTCGAACAGTGATACGTGTCTCTTTGAGACTTTAAAATCGATCTGTCTACCCCAGAAGCGAGATTGGAGCCTTGCCTCGCCAAGTCCGCGCGTAGACATTGTGTGGAGGCGAATGAATCACCGGGGATTATCGCATTCAAAATTCGTTTACGCCACCTTTTTCCTGGACGCGAGACGCCTCGTAAGGTAATTTTATAAAGGGATTCAATTGGCTTTACATCCGACCAGTGAAATATGAGGCTGCGCCGTGTGAAATAAGAGCCGATTGGATCGGAAGAGTATCTAGACGGCCACTTGGTGTCTACTTATACACGACGAACGGACTCTTCCTTCGTGCTGCACCTCCCTTTGCCAGCTTATACGGTATTGAAATCTCGGTTGCCTAGACCAGCTAGGTTCGATGCTAATCGGGCCCTCCGAGATTTCCCACTCTTCTCTCTTCTACGAAGATAACAAACCATTCTGTTATTTGGATACACGTGAAAGTACAGAGGTGTTTCGTTTCAGGCTGTGCACTGGAGTTTGGTAGGATATACGTACGTAAATACTTCGGTGATGAGGCGTTTTTAAAAAGGTTTATACAGCTAAAATTTAGATGATAAGTGAATTTTGTATTGATTCAAATATATACATACCAAGTTATCAAAACCTATGGAGAGCTAAATTATCTATTGGGTCTAGCAGGAAGCTTCTTTTCAAGCAGGGGGTGCTTTGACTTGTCCATAATAAAAGTGAAAGAGTCGAGTAAAAGTGTTCTCGGACAAAGGTGAACTTGGTCAATTCCATGGACAATATTGTGACAACAGCTGCAAAAATATGTAAAGAAATATTGTGTATTATAGTAGCAAAGTCTGAACTACAGCACAAAATAACCATGTTTAGTGTTAGTCATATAGAAGACATCCAGTATATCATAAATTTTTAAAAGCATAAATTAACTGCAGTCATTTACAATAAAAAACCTTCTTTTAACAGAAAAAGGATCATTTCCCTCCATAAAAGAAAAAAATCCAAGAAATCATCCACCGTATGTTTTTACTTAGCATCATCAAATTACGTATGCACCTGTTTTGCTATTTGCACATTTTTCTAATAGCAAAAGGTTCCATAATTTTGAGGAAGTTAAGGATACAGTATTCGATTTTTTGCAATAAAAGTGGGTGAATAGATGAGTTACTAACAAATATAAAAAATAGTGCTTGATAGCAACGAACATTGTATTCTAAACCGATTCAAATGATGAGTGGTAAGAGTAGGTGCCTTTTCTACAGATCTAGAACATTCATCTGTATGTCTATACTAACATCATACCAGTTGTTGAAATTTAATTACAATCCAACTGTCAATGGGTTGCATAGTCAAACAGAGACAGACTGAAGGGAACATTTAGAGGGGCCATGTCGAAAAAGAGAATCGATACCCTGACGAGATTTTAATAGCTACAAAGGACACGCGAAGCCTCCCTTGAGGATTGTACCCACTCTGAAAAGAGAATGACGTGTTTACCTCGTGGTAAAAAAGGTGCTCGTCATTCACGGCCTATTCAACGTTACAACGCCGACGCCGGTTCTTTCAGCGCAGACAGTCATCGGTGATTTATCTTTGTTATTAATTTTTAATTAACGTACCTGTCAATAGCGGCCAGAATGTATGCGGGCGAGGAGGGCGATCGAATGAAATCGCCGTGAAAGGTTCCTGGAAGGAGAAAGAAAGGGGTGGATGGCACGCTGACTTCAGCGCTGTTACGTATCGCAATTACGTGACGTGTTAATTATCAGTCCGCTATTATTACATCTCTCAAAATTGTGCTTTTGTTCCGTGGGCTTATTCGTTCGAGGCTTCGAATTGTTGTGAGGAGCTAATATCACACACTGTAGACTGGTGCATTCTTGTACGTGTATTTTGATATTTTTATACCCAGAATGAAAAGGAAAATCGTTTTATCAAGGATAAATCCAGGATGATGACACAGAAGTGGACCATGCAGTCTTTTATTCCGTCACTCAGACATTTGTTCACGAAAGACTGCCACGTTCGACCACACAATACACAACAGCAAGATAACGACATTCATAATTAGTTATTCTTCTGAATTGATGTGAACAAACTTGTGAGACACTGTAATTCAAATTCCCTGCTCAGATGATAAATGGCTTCCACAATTGTGCCGGTGATTATGAAAGTAGTATAAGTCATGTATTGTTTGTTTGGAGATATTTAGATTGTTGCATTGGGGCGTATTAAAAAATATTTTTCCATTATTGAACAAAATGTTTCACAACATATATGTTCTTCTAATGTCAAACTTATCTACCATTATAAAATTTTATGAGTGACCTGTACGAAAATGTGTTTTTTAAACCTTTAAATGTGTCCTAAAATTCCAAAAGTGTCTTCACAACTTAATAAATTTAAACATTTAGCAATTACATAAGCAATATAACAAAAGCAATTTTTATTTTCAGAAACTTTGCCACTAACCACTTTATCAGTTTTGATAATATACAATTCTTTACTACTATTTCTCCTAATTTTTCTCATATTTTCAGCATAATTAAGTATATTTCGCGTTTCCTTTTTTTTTCTTTTCTTGCCCCACATCTAAACTTAATACATAATACATAATACAATAATGTGTAACTATTTTATTTCCTTTCTCACAAATTACTTACAGACAACAAATGACTTACTCCACTATCGAAATGAACTTGAAACTGTCGCGACTCATTATGAAAATTGGCTATTTTGTCATTGCTTACTTGACCGTTCTTTTCCAACAAATCTTTCATAATATCCAAATACAAATCAATATAACATGAAATAAGAGAGATCTCAATTTTGGTGTTTTCCCCACTTACACCACTTTCATAATCACTGACACAATTAACAATTTATAGAATATGCTCCGTAGCAGCGGTTCCCATTTAAATTTTGCCACGCAACACTTCCAAACTCGCTAAACTTTAGCGGAATCCCCTACCTCGACAGTTTTTTCTTGTATACGAAGGGTAACATCAAACTAACTCATTTATAAATAAAACAAAAAAATACGAATTTTATTATAAGATAACTTTTCATATCGCGGAACACGGAAACGTAACCAATTGAAACGTGCAGTCGATAATGAAAGTAATTAAAGTCGTTCCATAATTATGTGGGATACTATAAAAAGTTGCTTGATTATTTTACAGTGTAGCACGAAGCACCCGATACGACGTAAATATCGATATCAGCCCCAGTGGTATTTAATAATCAACCGCGATCAACAGCGGAATTTACATAGAATTGTAGCAGCGAGCATGTACTGAAAGAAGATCGCGGCTATCCGTGTATAGAAGGAAACGAGGTAGTAACGAATAATCTCGATGCACACGGTCTCATACATATTTATTCGGGACTTGTGTACACGATGAAAGCACCAACGATCCATATGCATGTGACGACCGAACCGCACATTCGAGGTGCAGGATAGCCTTGTAAAGGGCCTCGTTGACGGTCGAAAAGCGCAATCGCTTTCTTCTTCATAGATGAATTTAGTATTCGATGTAAGAAGCGTTTTTGCAACATCGACAAGAGGAATCGGAGTAATTTGATGAAGGCATAAAATGTGGACCTATATGCATGCTTTACATATTTTATAGTGGTTTGAATTTTGATATGTTCGAACAACTTGTAAGGTTACTACTTTAGGTATTGAAAGGTTTGATCGATAATTGCATACACTTATACTTATGGTAATTGAATTTCTGTGTCGATCGAATACTATAAAGTCGCTGTATACGCTGCATATAATTATGCATAATATTATTGAAAAATATATTTATGAGTCTTAATGCACGTGGTAAATTATGGCAAGAGTAATTTGCTGATCATTCTTGATTTAAATTGTGGAATATGTGAAATGGAAAGAAGTTCGTTTCTATTTCTCGGTTAAATGTAAACGAAGAATGAACTCCGTACCATTTACAGTTTCGGAAATGAATATTCATTCGCACAACCTGTCAGCACGAAAATTAGCAAAGTTGCACATTTCGAAGCTCTGTATTTTTTAAACGAATTCTAAAGCAACAGAGTGATGACTAAAATACCCTTTAATATCCTGTTAGCTGCATCATTGAAAAATAACGATAACGGAATTACAAATCATACACGATATAGCATTATATTATTTCTAATTTCAAAATAGAAAACATAAAGAAGTTGAATTTGGCAGCACTGTTAATATGTGCTGATAAAATGTATAGAAGAAATAGCAATATAGTATCTTCTATCTGTAACGATAGTTTTAGTGTTCATTACCCCAATTTTAAACAGTTAATTTTTTTAAATAAAATGAATATTTCCCCTAAAGTACACCACTACATTTCTCCTCGTTCATAATTCTTCAGACGTGATTAGTTTAAAGACCACTTATTTTGTGTTTCGATTTACATAAACAAACACAGGATCCTCATCCACAGTCAACAATCTCGAAACCGTGAAATTACGATTACCTATTTACATACAATTTCACAGGACTAATAGTCATGTTGAATTAATTACACTTTATTAGTCAATTATGGGCGTGCACGTGAAGGGAATTGTGTAATCTGATATGGCGGCGACGTAATTCCTTTCTCCCCAATGGAATTGGAAGCTCCGTGATTTCAAAGGAACAGGTGTGTCCCGAGGTTTTCGAATTGAGCTTTCATCGGTGTTGATGTTTCTCGCTTTTGCTGTCCGCGATTCGTGCGATATGTAGATACCTTTTACGCAAATGAAAACTGCATGTACACGTGGTAGCGGTCGTGTGAGCTGGGCATTTCTACATCAAATACAGGAGGATTGCGAAGGACGAAAGGTTCGCGGCTAATATGGAAAATTAAAAAGGAGCCTTCCGTCACTGATTCGACGAATTACTGGATTTTCCATTTCATGGAGAATCCTGTGCGAGTGGAAACTCCAGCGACAGGGAAGCGTGATTTTGCGTAGCACCTCGCGTGTAAATTTTTGGTAGCCTGCGATGGTGATTCGCCTCGATATCTTGTGAACATATTAGCAGGCAACTTGGAATTCAGGTATTAAATATGGAGAATATTTAACGTTTCGAGTACTATTTCCCATAAATAGATTCTACACTTACTATTACTCGATTGATACTACTTTTTTATATTTTCAACATAAAATTTGAAAAAATTGTAGACAGGCAATAGGATACATTCTTGCAAGATTTGGAAATGTGTAATTATGTTTTGAAGAAAAGGACAAAGAGTAAGAAAGGGATTTTGAATAATTGTTAGAAAAGATACTAAAGAATATCAAGTATATGTTTCCTGTGATTAGTAACAAACTTATACGCACATAAGTATATACAGTGCCAGACGAAATTATTAGGACACACTATAAAACAGAATAACTTTTCTAAATTGGTCCATACAACTCGAGTTTTTTTGTGAAGCTAGAAGGATTAGTTTACCAGCTGACGTGTTTCGCTGTTTTGAAAAAAATTGCAATTGGTCGGAATAGCGAAGAAAATAGTGAAGGTCGTTTCTCAACTTTTCTGAGCCTGTAATAAAAATTTAAAAAATGCCTTTTATAGACTTAAGTAAGTTGGGAAACTAATCCTTCTACCTTCACAAAATAACTCAAATCGTTTGGACCAATTTTAGAAAAGCTATTATATTTTAAAGGGTGTCCTAATACTTTTGTCCGGCATTGTACTTCTAAACACTACAATTGCGTCTTTCACGTCACACTTTCACATCATTTTGTGTAATAATAAGTTGGAACATCTCCACATTGATCACGAACATGTTTCGTTCATACGTAACATATTCGACAAAGATCAATGCGTAGACAAGAACGATAGACGATTCTCAATATAAACAACTGTACGTTACAAAAAATAAATTCTTCCAATCGTTATAATTGTAAATGGAGCGAATTTCCACAATATTCCCTAACGAGACACTTTTGTAAGTTGCTGAATCGAAAGTAACCGTCTCGTCACATAATGTGGTCTACGTGCAGTGAGTTTCACCCCCCTCTTTTCTTGCCCCTTCCCTCGACGCGGCACAAATCCTGCCCCGTTACAATGTTATAGGGAAGTAATGACCTCGAGGTCCGCTATTAACATGAAAATGCTTGTCATACATCGTGATAAATAATGCATCGGCGTCAAAGGCCCTGCTACTCGTTTTTCCCTCCGTGTTCGCCCACCCTTCGTTCCCATTGCAGGAAATGCTCTGAATGCAGTTCAGGCGCGATAACTCGTGGCCTTCGGTGGTTGCAGCGGCTGCATACAATGTGGCACAGCCTTGCGAGCGCCACACGCTTTTCGTTTAATGAAAACCTTTACGGATCGGATTTTTGCTTCTTCAAAGGGAAAAAGGCGACAATGCATCACAACGGTGAAGATAGCGTGCGAAAGTGTCGTTTGAGTATTTTAGGGGATGAAAGTGATGTTGGTTGTATTTTGTTCTGGAAAGCTGGTGTTTATATTATGTAGTGTATTATACTCGAAAATCGGGGTGTGTGACACGAATATTTTGAGTTTTAAAAGAATGGACAATGTAAATAGGAACATGAATTTTTAATATACAATTTATATATTGGATGTTATAATATATTATAATTGTTAGTATTCTTCGTTGACTAACAAGGAGAGGCTTTTAGGTGTGCGCCTCCCATTGTTTTGGTTTTTGAATATGTTTTAAAGGATCGAAAAATAAAAAATACCTGTCTTTTTACTTTGCCCCGTTTGCAGGTTTAAGGGGTGAAACCACGTTCGCCACCAATCATAGGAAGAGGTACAGAACGTTTTATTTTGAGGTAAAAAGTGACGTGAAAAATTGTTGAAACGTTTTGTCCAATAACGCACCATTCTTACAAAAAACAGAATTTGTTTATTTCCTCAAGTACTTCCCGAGATAATCTTATATAGAATTAAAAAATTTTTGATTTTCTGTTCTAGGTCAAAAATTGAAGGAGAAATCTTTCCGGCCGCGGTACTGTTTTTCTCTTCTGTTTTTCAGAAGAAGCTTCATTTGTAGAGCTATGGCGCCGCCATTTTGTATAAAAAAAATTAAAAAAAATTACTTCAAGGTATGTAGAATAAAGGTCTTCAAACCGATTTTATATTTCATTCACTATACTCGCATAAAAATTCTCCAAAGCAGGCTAAAAACCTCTCCTCGTAAGTAAAGAGTAACGATCTTGAAGTTAAATTTGTGTTTGGAAGAATTCAAGCAACCAACAGCAATTTCAACTCGAGCACAAAGCGCAATCGCTGATTTAATCCGTCAATATTTTTATCGACATCAGTTTATAACAGCACCTATTCGTATACACTTGCTCCACGGGTGCTTCGAAGAGAAACATGTTAAAAAACTCATATAATCGGGGAACAATCGTGCAAATACATATATTACGTAATGGGAGAAGTACCTTTGTCACGAAACACGTGTTCGAGTAACAATATTATCACAAAGATCGGGGTTCTCGAGGCGCGTCTGAAGGGATCCACAAAGGGACGTTTAGCGGAGCCCTGTATTCTAGCGTCCTAGGAACATTATTACGTTCCGAGTGATCGATATTCGCAGAACCCGTGAAAGACAGTCGGCAAGCATGAAAGCGGAGCCTGTGAGAGGATCGCGTGCCATTTTTCCAGCGGACCAGCGCCAAAGGGTTCGACGAACCACCGCGTGACAATACTAACCGGTTTCACGGTGAGTTCCTGGCCAAGTGGGAGCGATCGTGCACTCCTTGCTACGTCCCATATGTTAGCATGAAAGTGCGAGCCTCCGAGCACCGCTGCCACAAAATTTCGAGGACCTTCATTTTTCCCAAACAGCCCGTCCATTGGCCACTTTCGCCGGATGACGCGCCAGACGCCATCGGCATCACCCAGCAATTTGTAGTGGCTGTGGCGCTACCGATTCCCTGGCGGCTGCACGAGATCTGTGGTCCATTCTTAACTGGTCCGATCCGATATTGCATACATACAGAAATCTTAGTAGTAGTAACGTAATTGAAGACCTTCCAGCAAGAGGGGTGCAATTCCTTTTTTTTTTACAGTTTTTGACATATGTATGACGTGTAAAATACGTAAAAAAAAATTCTACATCGTTTGGTGCACGTTTGATCCAAATCCGATAAAAAATCAGCGATTTATTGCAAATTTTAAATCTGCACCCGTTATTGATTTGCGCAATACGGATGCTCCGTATTTGAAAAATTCGCCACAAATTGAAATAAAAAGTTATCAACTCATTAACTACTACTTATTGTGTGGAAATATATATTTTTCAATTAGTGTTCTCTTTTTAATGTTAAGTCAAAGCAATAGTTTTATAAACAGTTTTTTTCTAATTTACTCGAAGTTGGTAAAGATGGATAAATGAAGAAATAATGATAAATATTAAGGCGTTATTGTTTTATTAGAAAATGTATTCTGCTTTAAATGTGTTACAGTGGGATAGTTCTGTGTGAAAAAGCAGGGGGAATGTGTTTTGAATATTTTGTAAGCGAAAATGGGGAATAACAGCTATGTATTTGCTGGATTATCATTAGAATTTGGGAGAAATTGCATGGAAAGTTCAAAGAAGCTTTAGTTTAGTTTGGTGTACATATTTGTCTTTCATGATAAAATGTCAAAGTGACGCTGAATTATATTACCAAAGAAAGTGCTCGCAATTCGAGACGCAAGTGTTTTTAGACATATTCAATGAAAACAAAGGAAATAATTCCATTACTGTGCGTAATAATGATAAATGTTACATAAGGTATTACTTCAGCAAATATCCCAAGCTAATCCGGGAAGTAATCACAATTCTGTAATTGAATGCATGACAGTGGTTCTATGCGCCTTAGATCAGAAAAATAGAAACGATCCATCGAAGAAATACAATCCATCACTATAAGTGTTCCTTATACTAAATATTTCACTCACAATCCAGGTTTAAATATTCCTTTCTTTACATTAAACAAAGCACCACACAGCATTTTGTATAAAAGAAAGTTACCTATTATAAAATATAAATTACATATAATTCTTCTATTAGCTAGCATACTAATCTTAAATCCACGCATTTATTGATCTATAAATGCCAACGTATTATTCCATAACAATTTTCCAGGTCAAAGGAAAGCAGGACAAGCTTCCAACGTGTAGCCACTTATGCCCAAGAACAGCTTGTACATACAAGTTATTCAGCTATCGATACCGAATCCAGGATCCCAAGCAGCTTCTTCACGTGCAGCATGTTTGCACGCTTCCACCACGAATTACTTGCTGCTGGCCGTTCATCTTCGTCGAGGAAACGAACCAGCGGAAACTGCGCCACGCAGCCGCCATTTTTCAACGGATAAACAGGTACAAATTTTTCGTGGACTCGTGCCACTAGTCTGACCGGGTTTAAAAATTCATAAGGCAGTTCGGGCGAAGATACGAAACAATGGGGCATCGTATGAATTTTAGAAGAGTGGCGAATTTGAGACGCACCGCTGGAACATTTTATTCAGTAGGAAAGCGCAATCCAGTAACCGTGCTTTATCTCCTGGGCCCGCTAAATTTAAGGGATTATCTGCTGGAGCAGAAGTCGGTGAAGCGCAGGTGCTTGCCGTGTTGACGTTGCAATGCGAAAGAACTCGAGCCCACGAGGGGGTGGGAAGAGAACAGCCTCTGATGATGTCGTCTCGTGTCGAATGAGAATTATGTAGGAAGCTTGTAGAAACAGGTATCTACGAGTTGCAGAACAACAACCTTTTAGTGTTGGTTAGGTGTTATAAGTGTCAGTCATGTGTAATTGATATGGAGGGACGTTAACCCTCTATCACCGAAATTTTTAACACTTCACACTTTTAAATTAAATCTAGGCATTTGATGGAAAAAGGGCACATACGCCAAAATGCCGTTTCAAGAAAATCGATTTCAAAGTTTCCATTATAGTATAACTTGATACAATGTAATGCAATTAAAACCAATTTTTTTAAGGATGCAGTTACCCTGTCCTTCAAACATTCTGAAAACAGAAATCATGATTTGAAAATGATATGTGTCTTTATTTATAAGTTTTAAGCAAGTGGTTTATGTGCCCTTTTTCCGTAAAAGTGGTAAATTCGTAACAAAATTGCTTCTTTGTTTAGTTATTTATGTATAATTTTGTTTACTTACTTCGTTGCCCAATTTTTATACATCGCTTATATAAAAAATACAAAATGAAGTGCAAAAATAAACAAAAAATGTTATGTTTTAAGTATTAATTTCTTCGATTTTTTGTAGCAAGCTGTCTTACAAATAAATTTTTTCTTTCCTAAATTAGCTTCTTTCTTTGCGGATTCGATACTCGCCTCACTTTCCATATTTTCTCGCTTACAGAAAATCCTCTACGAAACAAAAATACTTATTGCACGACAGCACGGTAGCGCGACCTATCAGTGACTATGTAGCTGCGTGTCGATCACGGTACGTAATAAAGCAGCATTTAGCTAATCTAAACTGGAGAGAAGTAATGACCTTGATATATTATATATATAACATATGTTAAAAAAAATTGATTCATTTTATGAGGGAACAGTTTTCAAACATTTCCAAAATTTATTACTTCAGCGATGGTGCCTCAAGCCAATATAAAAACAAACACAATTTTCTGAATTTATGTTATCACGAAGAAGATTTTCAAATTAAGGCCGAATGGCATTTTTTTGCAACGTCGCATGGGAAAGGTCCATGTGATGCTATTGGCGGAACAATTAAAAGACTTGCAGCAAGAGCAAGTTTACAAAATTCTCTAGAAAATCAAATTCTATCACCGACTGATTTATATGAATGGGCAAAAAAACATTTAAAACAAATTACGATTGAATATGCTACAAACGAAGAACATTCAGTGACTAAAGATTTTCTAAAAGGAAGATATGATAAAGCACGACGAATTATTGGAACGCTAAATGCACATACTTATATTCCACTCAGCACAACGAAGATGGAAATTAAATCATATTCTCGAGTACGGTACACAACATGCAAAAAAAGAAAAGGAAGAATCACTAAAAGCTACCTAGTGTTGCTAATCTTTTATATGGTGAGCAGATATTCCTATTATTTTTCTCCAAAATACTGAAAATACTGAACCAAATGTTTGTTTTGTCGCATCGTATATAAATACTTTCCTACGCTAGACGATTGTTTTGAAAACGCGTGTGTGCGGCCTGACCATGGGATCCGTGCAGTTCCAAGCGGCGTGCACTATCGTAAGTTTTATTTTTTTGTTGACTGTTCCCACAATTTCTCCACTTTTTTCAAAATCCCAAAATCCTATTAGCTGAGGGTTCAACGAATAGAATGGTATTTTTTTCAAACCGGACCGTGGGTGCGAACGACGTAAAATCGCGATTTGAAACTTTGACATCGGTTGCCATCAAGTTTATTAACAATAAACAAAATATTCTAAATATTGGTTGAGAAAGCATTCCTTCAGCTTTAAAATGAGCCCATGACGGAGACATTATCTTTAAAAATAACCGCGATATTAGAGTTTAACTGATGACGCGACAGCCGATTTTGTTCCAATTTTTAAGACTTTAACATTAAATATTTCGAAAACTATTTGACATAGGCCTTTAAAGTTCAATATACTTTGTTTTTGCAAGGTTATCGACAAATGCTGTAATTTTGAAGAGAATCGGTGAAACTAAATTTTCCCTCTATCCGTTTTGACGTGGTATAGCTCGTGGGGGCCCTTTGCCCATGCTTACCCTGCTAGATCCTATTAATATCTGGGAAATATTCGTATTTAGCGCATGCGCGTTGTTCCGCAGCTACCTTCACCTTCATACTTCGATCTCCCAAATGAACCGCAATCGTTTCTTCCATTCGCATTTAAATGACACATACTCAGGCTCGCAACAAATACTCTTTCTCGTCACAAAACCCTACATATTTATAATATAATGAACTTCTTTAAATTATTTAACTATGTTCCACCATCTCGACCATCTTCAGGTTTTTATATTTAATAGTTCGATAATAGAGCATTATTCTTGATTTTTTATTGAATATATGAAGTACAGTTAGTATATAGCTATTTTTCGTTTTTTTTTTCATTCAAATATCTTAAGTAGTAACCGAGATAAAAGATAATAACGTTAAGGGCGTTTACCCCCGTATTACCCTTAAACGGGGGGTAGTCTTAACTCCAGGAATCGGCGTGGATGCCGTTTGCCCATGCTTACCCTGCTAGATCCTTTGAAATCGGTCATTTGATCGGGCCTGGTACGGTTAATGTTAAAAAATATAAAGAGTGACAGAAAACACGTCAATTTCTTAAAAATATCAACTATGAGCCGCAAAAGTGTCTCAAAAGAAAACGTCCCAGAGTTCATGACCTCAGCATCTCTTCCCGCAACATCGTTCTTCCTTCACCCCGTTTATTTTGCGGGGGTCAGAGATTCTCCTTCCGGTTCAGGACCACGTATTCACGGGGTCAGCGGGTGCGTACAGGCGACAGCGCCAGTAAAAATAACACGATAACCTCGCAGATGTCACCTGCCAGAACATTCGCGCGCCCGACAACTGCATCTGGGCAATGAAAAAGGAAAAAAAAGCACGGCGGCCCACTTATGGAAAAAATCGTGACGCGCTCTGTCTTCGTCCGTCCCGTTCGGCGCGGGCTTCATTGCGATTTTTAATTAGCGATTATCGAGGCCCAGGTGGTGGTGACGCGCGCGACTTTTCGATCGGATTTCGATTGCGTCCACTTGGAATATATTGCGCGCGGTGCTTGACCGCACGCATGAGTTATAACTTTAATTATATAATAAATCCTTCAATTTCGGGCGAGCGTGCGCCCCACCGCGGCCTGACTGTTGTGCAACAATGTTTCCAGATCGCCTCTCGCGCAATCTGGACTTAATTCCTGGAGGGCAGATATCGTGATTACGTGGGAAAGTTACGCAACCCGGCTGCTTCTTTCGGGGATGTGTCAATGGCATGAGAGGTGTTTCTTTAGTGACTTTTATGTAAACTGTGTTGGATAAGGGTGGTGGAAGAAGGGTGTGAATTTGACGTAAAATGAGTAGGGTAAGTACACCTAATTCCGCCTATCCAAATGCAAATTGTTCTCAATTGAAGGGTAATTGATATTTTTGTTTCTACTCAGTTTCAGATAAAAAGAAATTGTTTGTATTTCATGTATGGCAGGTTAGAACTATTGGAATCTGCAGATTTTCAATGGCGAGTGGAAAAAAGCCAGACAAGGAAAAATCTGGATCTTGAAAAAGTGCACATAATATCGTGTACCTCAAATTAGTATATTGATTAATTCCTGTATTTATAAGCTTTTAAAATTATATTTGCATGCATATTTATTATTTTCCACCATATGAATATTTTGGAGACTTTTCGTCAAACTTTTTTTATTGAGATTATATTTAAAAATGTCTTTATTATATAAATAAAGAAATACAGTTACAAAATATTTATATTATTACATAATAAAATTGTATAAAATTAAGATTGTATACATTAAGCATCCCTTTACAATTATCATTAATTTTCATACAGTTTTCTCGATTTATTTGTGTATATACTTAAGGGGGTTTGTATTCAGGTTTAGACGGTCGATTTTATGATTTTTTTCTAGGCGACGAAAAAGGATACAATATTGGTGCTGTGTATACACTTTTATTGGTCTTTTGGCTGTGTAAAATCGTGAAGGGTGATTTAAAATGTTTACAACTTTCAGAGTTATAAGTTGTCGTGCGCGATGTCATCTGAACATCCTTGCTGACTTGTCCCAAGACTTTTCTACTCGGCAGAAAAAATTGAACCAAACGTTTGTTTAATCCTTATAATTGTCTAACTTTTAGGTGCCAAAAGAAATCGAAGTTTCGAAAATATTTACCTGCTTTTGTAATTTAATTGTAACACCTCCCTGACAGCCCCTAAAATTGATCTCTAATCCTTATTAGAAACTTCTTAGCCTACCCTTCATTTCCCCCTGTTTCACACTTTCCTATCCTCTCCACATCCAAGTCATCCCTGAAAATACCACTATCCAACAGAACTTACGATCAGGAAAGTAACTTCCATCGTCCACTCGCCGTAGTTCCGCCTGTAGCCGGAGTAACGGATTCCGAGGGCAGAAAGACTCGAAATCTCAGTCGACCATATGGTGTTTTCTCTTTAATCGTTCCAGATTGAAATGTACACCCTTCCAGTCCCGTGTATGAATATCGAAATTGCCGGAGAAAAAGGAACAGGTTGAGGGAGGAAGAGGCGGGAGGGGAAGTAAAAGGAAGAAGAGGTGACTTCGTCGCGATTTCCCAAGCGGTGTGCGCGCACCTGCTCTGGGCGCCGCTCCACTTCTCGCGCATACGATGCAGATCGTCCTGAAAGATTCTGTCGCCCCGAGACACGCTACTCGTGTTTCCAACATGCTCGAGGGGTCCTTATGAACACCTGATTGCTCGCACATGTGTCGTGCCAGAAGACACGCAGAGTATCTGACTGGTCTACATATGTATGTACGTGGTTCTACCACGATCATGAGGGGACACCCAGTCGCGGACGACCAGGTGGGTCCGCAGATGCAGGCCATTTTGACAGAAGTGGTGCTAAACGCGAGCTACGATTGCGAAAGACGAAGGACGAGGCCCAAGTATGTCGCGCTAATTGGGTACTTTGGAGGGGGCTTCTGAGGGATGCTGTCGCTGAAAGGAATGGCAAATGAGGAATTTGAAAATAGTTTTAAGATGGGGTTGGGGTTTTTGAATGCGTCTAATGTTAAGTCGAGAGGAACCTCTCTTCGAAAGGGTATTACGTAAGGATAAGTAATAATAAATGTAGTAGAAACTCCATTAGAGAAGATACACCTAAGTAGTAATATGTACAGTATAATTTCTTTTAGTAACTACTTAAGCGGTAATGATACTGTAGAGCCCGGAAAGGCAGCCTCATTTTGAGAATTTTTATGCGAGTCTAGAGAATGGAATACAAATTCTGTGTGAAGGGCTTTATTGTACATAGCTTGAAGTATGATCATAATTTTTTTTAAATTTTTTAATACAAAATGGCTGCGCCACAGTTCAAGAGAAGAAGCTTCTTCTGAAAAACAGTGTTTCGTGGCCGGAAAGATTTCACCTTCAATTTTTGACCTACAACAAAAAACCGGAAATCTTTGAGTTCTATATAAGATTATCTCGGGAAGTACACGAGGAAATTAAAAAATACTCTTTTTTGTACAAATGGTGCGTGATTGAACAAAACGTTTCAACAATTTCGAAGTTGTGGCAGTTACGTGTTTTGTTCAATCAAGCACCATTCTTACAAAAATCAGTATTTTTTCATTTCCTCGTGTGTTTCCCGAGATAATCTTATATAGAACTCAAAAAATTTCGGTTTTTTGTTCTAGGTCAAAAATTGAAGGAGAAATCTTTCCGGCCGCGAAGCACTGTTTTTCAGAAGAAGCTTCTTTTGTTGAGCTGTGGCGCCGCCAGTTTGTACTAAAAAAATTAAAACAAAAATTGTGATCATACTTCAAGGTGTGTACAATAATGGACTTCAAACAGATTTTGTATTCCATTCACTATACTCGCATAAAAAAACTTCTCAATATCAAGCTGCCTTTCCGGGCTCTACAGTGTCATTACCCCTTAATGGTACAGCTGATAATAACTGTATATTCTATATATATTAATATATAGAGTATAACCTCTTTTTGAAAGACTAGTAATAACTACGTATAGTAGAACCTCCTATATTCGAATGCTTTACTTTGTGTTTGTTACAGCACATAAGCGTAAAGAAGAAATAAATATTTAGTGCTCGTTTCTCCTATAATGACTTGAAATTTAAACAGGAACCTCCATGAGATAGGATCGCGTGGAACGAATGTCAGAAATAATGAACTCTTGTCACTAGTACAAATTGGAAATCGGAGAATCTGGGTCGTAGTAACAACTTTCCTTGCTCCAAATGATCAAAGTTATTAGCTTTGACTTTTCAGTCGAAAGCGCAAAAGGTAATGAGCATACTTCAAGTCAGCCGCGTTTAAAGGGGAAAAAGAATACGGATCAAACGAATGAAAATCACCGATAGCGACTCATTAAAATTTTTGTGTTAATTGCGAGAAGTAAACTAAAATCGCGAAGCGAACGGTAAGTGAATAAATTGTTCGTGGCGCGATATTTATGATTACACAGCAGTTTTATAGAAGTTACTTGTTCTTCAGGTGGACGGGGAAGAAATCAATACACGATTACGTATTCCTTTAAAATATTGTAATTGGTAAACCTATTAAATTATTGACATTAATCGTGAGCAACTATTTCATTGATGATTTCGTTCAACTCTTGACACATGTGTGTTACAAGTTCTACTTTATGTACGAGTGCAAAAATCTTGCTAACTACAGTGAGGCATCCAATTTGTTAAAAGTGAAAAATGCAAATTTAAACAAAAAATGTATCGGCCATTCCATGCAAAATCGATCACATTTTGTATTTGGCCTGAGGGATTTTGATGAAATTAAAGAATAATGTAGTCCACGTGAAATTGGAGAATGTTTCATTCATCATTTTGCTGGCTTGAATTTAAAAAAAAACATCATAATGCTATAAATAGTTAAACAAATCATTTGGAATTTTTGCCTATGTGCCATCCCATGTTACATCAATCACATTTAGAACTTAATGGTAAGAATATCAATGAAATTGAAATATCATTTAGACCACATGAAGTGAAAAGGTGTTTAATTGAGGTGGATTTAAAAAGGGTTGAGTGAAACTATCTAATTTTGTATACTATACAAATAATTTTTTCTCGAAGCCTATCAATTGTATACAGTTCATTCGTCGTTGATTTTAACCCATGAGCTGTGTCGGCTTAAATCAGTTTTTATTTGACCCGAAAAGATATTTTTTGAGCATGAAAATGCGTTACATGTAGTGAAAAGTGAAAGCGGCTGTTTTAATGCTGAAGTGTTTTAAGATTGGAAGATTTATACACTAATCTTTTGGGACCTCGCCCAGCCAGCGCCACGTGGTTGTACAGGGTGTATAAAAAGTGATGGACACCGCTTTCAGGGGTGAATCTACACCTCTGGACAGGTGGACATTTGTAAAACAATTTTGTGGCAAGTTTCTTTACAATTGTCCATCGATACAGGGTTGTAGAATATAGATTCACTCCTGAAAGCGCTGTCCATCACTTTTTATACACCCTGTACATACAGCCATGTCAGCCAGGGTTGAATATGCCCCTAAGTAGTACACAGGACCTCGGTAATGTAGGAAATAATGCAGATGATTCTGGCAAAGTATCTTAATTTACAGTTGACACCGCTGTATCGATGCACGTGTCTGCCTGAATTGATCACGTACGTTTCCACTGATCGTGCTCCACTGCTTTCATCAGGTAGACGTGACCGGTGATTATCGATTAGAGGCATCTTCGATCTAGCATAGTAATGCGATCGTACATCGTGAAATCACGTAATACCTGTCGCGAATGCGCAGAGGGATTTGCATGTGTCAATCCAGCGTCACGGGATTCTCACCGTGAGCGTGTTTAGAATGGTACTGCACCCCTATTTGCTTTAATTTTTCTAATTAATAATGCCCTTCGTGAACTCTGTGTCTACATATTCTATGTTTTAAAGGTGCACTTGCTTCATTGGATGACAACACTTAGATATCAATTTCTAGGAGATATAGAAAGAACTCGTAATTAGATATTCTAATTTTTATTCAGTCCAGTACTCCAAAAGTGTAATGAATCAGTTTTTATAAAGACTTAAGAAGAAAGAATATAGAGTCTGTATATTTAGATATCGATAACTGATGGTTGCACTCAAAATTCTCAGCTGAATTATCACTATGAAAATTAATCCCCACAGCTGGGTCATTGAACGGTCACTTTTTATCGTCAATTGGTCTGTGATTCCAATGAAACTGAAGTATAATGTGGTCCACATGAAATTAGGGCAAGTTTAAGTCATCATTTTTCTGGTATCGAATTTGTTTAAAAAATGCAGACCATCAAAGTGTGCCACTTTGGTCCATAGAAAAGCACGTGTTCTAACAAATTACCCTTCATTGCAAACACGTCCCATTTTGTAAACAAAATGCAGTTTCAAACAACTCCAGAATAGTCGTCCATTCCATACCAATTAAAAAATTATCCACAAAAATACATCTGCTTGCAACATAAAGCATTACAAGTTCAAAACCACAACATATCCGGATGTGTAAAAGAGACGCTTCCCACGTACAAATTCTCTTCCTGCCAGCTTCGCATTGCATGAAAATGGGAAGGAATCGGATCCCTCATTTCCCTGGAACATTATCGGCCAGAACGAAAAGCTTAACAACGATCGACTGTTCTGTTCGACGATACTTTCCCCTCTATTTCTCGATCGCCTCTGTGAATCGTTATTGCTGGTTACACCTGTAAATCAGACCCCCGAGGCGGTTACCACCCACGGGATTCGTGGGCAGAACACGCGCGGTCAGATCTACAGATTATACGGACGACTGGTATCTTGTTGCTTTCCTTCCCTCTCCTCGTGTTTCACCTACGCCGAGGCCCCTCGCCCCTGCACCACTCGCCCTCTGCATACTGCCGTTTATGTACGTAGATACATACGGCTGCTTACCAGGGGCAGCGAGCAGCATCGGCTATCCCGGCCAATCTGAAACAACCTTCTGCCTTGGTCGCAATAAGCCAGCGAATAGGTAATTTAAGATCGGTTTCTGGTTCATACGATTAATTTTCCAGTCACGAGTACCAGCTGAATCGCATATTAACGCTCCAATGGTCATTGTCGTTACAGGTTGCTACGATACAGTGCTGAGTGTGGACGCTTGAAGGTACCAGTGCCTTTTGATACTTAAGGGTACAGGACTATTAAACAACTAAAATCGACGGTTTCTTTTGGGTTGGATTGCTTAGATACCAAATAATCGCCATTACAGTAGATTGCACAGTTTTTTATGCACGCTTGTATAAATAGGTCATTTAGAATAAAAAAATGGTCAGAATGTTAAAATTTTTCGATGTTATTTAATGCTAAAGATGGTCCTGCGTAGCGCGCAGCTGTGGTCCGTGTACATACAGTGTGGAATTCTACTGGGGAATTTAAACAAAAATTGTGAAAGTTACACACGAAGTAATTTTTTCTCCACATTTTTACGAAAAGAATCGTCTTTAATCAGTTATAAAATGTTTTAGAAACATCTAATGTTGATGCGGAAGTTTCACACTGTAGAGAAAGGAACTCCACACCTCCAGCTAAAATTTCAAGTGAAAATATTCATTGGTTGAAGAGTTATGATCTACACGGTGTTTAAAAATGTAGTTTCGAGATAAACGGCTTGAAAGTTAAGTTCGCTACACCAATACCGTTCTGCGAGGTCGTTACTCAGTGCACTCAATTACGATCAGCGCTATAATTTCCGTAATTATTTGAATTTCTTCATGAAATTTTGTTGTAGATGTTCACAAAGCATGACATTTTCAGAATTAATAATATTAATGTAATCGATTTTTCGAAATTTCAATAATCCTGTACCCTCTTAATACTTATATACATCGGTAGAAAAGATTATGAGAATCGTTAGATATGTTGTCCTGTGGTGATCCTCTACTGGGATTTCGGGTTTTTAATCGTTTTCGTAGGTGAATTTTTTTGATGTGGAATTTGTGGAGAAATTGTTAAGGGCACAGGGTTTCAATATCTTGTCCTATCTACTTTATGTATTCCTATTTTATTAGGTGTTCGAATTTCTACTAGTTTTGAAATGTTGAAAGATTTGAGTGTCAAGTGTTGTCTGGATAACTTAGCTATTCACACATCTAACTTGTACTCATGCAATAGTTAAGCTTCTAAAGTCTAAGGTTATCATCGTCTCATTTTACAATTTTGTACACCTATGTTACTACAGATACATAGCACATTAACTAATAGCGAAAACGTAAAGATACATAGCTCAGAGGAAATCAATCAGTAATCAAATTTATTTCATGTAAGACTCACTCAAATATCGATCATCGCTGTTCAGTACTTCAATTCTATTTCATTTTCTGTAAACACGCAGTTCACACAACATTACCTCGATTCAAAATAATAATTATTTATCTCCCCTGCTGTATTAATCAGAGACATTTGCTTTACAAACTTTAGAACTGCCAAAACCATACTATAGTGATTTCGAACTGAATAATCCATTATATACTACGGATCATGAATTCATTTACTTCTACAACGTTAAATAATATCACTAACGTTAATTAAAACTTGAGTGCACTTGAAAGGCACATTTTTAAGTATAAAGGATTAAGAATCCACATAGAGACATTTCTGGAGTAAAAATAAGTCGAAGACATGGAAAAGACTATTCTCAACAAATTTTCAAAACCGATGTTCTCGAAAACAGAGCATCGAACGGAAAACTTCATTGGACGTTTTCGATTTACTCTTACATAACGCATTGTAGCCCACGCTTTGTATTACATTCCTAAAACGTGATCAGTCCGCAACTTTCTCGCCCAAAACTCCAACACATCGCTTCCCATGTCGGCATATCTCCGCCTCGTACACCGAATAATCGGTACAGTCATTATCGCGAGGCGTTCAGCGAATTTCGAATTACGACATCAGCGGAAGAGACATTAATTTGATCACACAGCCTGGCTGGGTTGCATTAAGTAAGTGGTTAAATACACCGTTTGCCCGCGTTGCAGCGGCGTCTTCCCTTGCATCTGGTTTGTTGCCCGGTTATTATCGTGCCATTTTCGCGCGAGCAATTACAGAAACCACGAAATCTCGGCTTTCTTTCCTGCACCGCCGTTTAGGACAGCCGTGCATAAAATTGCAGATTACGCAATAGCCGACGGCGCCATCGCTTACTGGCTGCAACGGGGCTTAATGCAGTGACGTTCGTTATACGCGATAAACCGAGCTTCGGATTCGCCACGGAGGGAACCTCTGGGGGATTCGTAGCCGCATTCCCTTTTGCTCGCTGTACGAATTTTCCCCGGCGCACCGACCGAAAAAGAAACTATTATTTACGTCGTGCCAAGTGCTTGGTCGTCCATGCTGTTTAGATAAAGGACGGTCAGGAAAGAGTCGTGGTCGAAGGAGCACGAAATGTCTGGTACGATGAGCATTTGATAGATATGTTGCACGATGGTTATATAATGGACACGAAGAATATTTTGAACTTCCGTTTATCCATAATATATTTATTATACTAAATTGAGAGTATTCAACGTTTGACTGTTTTAATCTGGACTCTGCGTCTGAGGTTGGTGACTTTTGGAATGGATGTAGATGTGGAAATATACTGAGTTTTTACGGATTTCGAAAAGTAAGAGAGGGGATGACGGGATAGGGCAGAAGTGCAGGACTTTGGTAGAATGACGCAGTAGCTAGGATGACGATGGATAGCAGGGATGACACAGAGTTTACAATTACGTAGCGTTTGAGAGGATATTGGAGGTTTGCGGAGAAAATCATAGCTGAAAATATTGGGTTATGCGTGAGTTGTGGATAAAGGTTGGTACATTACAGTTGGATATTAGTTTCATTTGCAAGGGAATTTGTGCAGGGGATTTTTGAAATTTTTGAGGACCTGAGTTCGGTTACCCGAATATTCCGATTTTTTTGAAGTTATGCAGGTTAATAGAGGACCTCAATATAAGTATGAAGCAATTTTTCGTTTATGCCCATTTTCGGTTCTACAGGGTGAAAATACCCTACTTTCCTGAATACCTATCTTGAAAAATACAGTAGATATAAAAAAATTATCACAATGAAAACAACAGCTTTTTATGCCCTATAAAATTACGCAATGCAATTGTTAAAAATTTGTAGTTTAAATAAAAAATCGTTCCCCAATACAAATTTTAAACAATTCGTCTATTGCACAGTTTCAAAAAAATCGGAATGAACTTCCCTTGTGAGTGGTACTCAGAAAAATACTGTTCGTAACATATCAATTGGTTTGACGGAAGCACTTGTTACATTTCCCCTGAATTCTTATATAAGAGTTTATATTCATACGAAAGGTGAAACACTTAATAATTTAATTACGTCACTGCTGTAAATAATTCCTTAGAGTTTGGTACATTCTGCTGGTCCCAAGGGACTTCTGTCATCTCTTCATACGACACACTACAAACTTTGCCAAGAAATAGCACACAATCTATCAGTTGCAAGTAAAACAGAACCCGCTGTTAAATCCGTCCAAAGCACAAACCAATCGCGCCGCAAAATCTTTACATACTTCATGTTTGTGCCATCGGTTCGTGCGTTCCTGCACGCATCAAAGAAAAATTCCGCAGGAACGTTACCGCGCCCGTTCGCCTAGCAAACCGTTCGCCATCCCCGGCATTCCGAAGCGGCCGTTAATCCCATACGTACCGCGGGCAACAAAGTTGAACGGAACTTACGTTCGAGAAAAATATCCGCGAGCTTGCCGTGCCGTGCGGCATCAAAAGGGCACGGAGGGAAATGGAGGGAAACGGCCGGACGTGGAATAGCATAGAATTCCGAAACAGGGTTTACTCTGTGGCGAGTAGAGCAGGGTGGTCGGCCCTATCGATGCAACGACGAATGGTCGGGAGGAGGAGTTCATTACGCATGGAAAAATAAACTAAAGGGAGCTGCTCGACTACGGGACCGCTAGAGGAAGGCCGTTGCAGCATTCAATGCCACGGCCCTCTCCCTCTTCCTCGTCTTCCTCTTTCTCTTTGTGCCCCACGGCAGGATCCCTCATCGAGAGTACCTCCATGGCCCTTATCCTCCTTTACCTCTTCCTCCTTCATATTGTGTCTACCCTCCCTACCCCCGCCGCCCTCGCCTGCCCCCACTTGCATCTCGCCGTCTCATTGCTCTGCCTTATGCCCACACGAACCGCCCGTAATGATTTAACCTCTCTCGCTATTAATCATCGAAATTAACCGGCACCGTGTACCGCGGTAAAAGAATCGGGAGAGTCTCGATCCAATTCGAACTACTCTTTATCGTGTTCCGCTCTTATCCCCCTTCCAACCACCCATCGCCGTTGCACCCTGTCCTCCACTCACTTTCTCTCTGTCCCTCGGTTTGCGGAGGAACGGGCTCGCCTGCCGTATTGACGTTATGAAGAGACCCGATGGTACTCGATGACGCACCGGCAAGTGGTAGAAAAAAGGCACTTTGGCATTCACGTGAATACAGAGGAGGAACGAAGGGGCCTTGAGGAAGCCGCGAATCCACGCGGAGAGTTTGTTTCCCTAGTTTTTACGGCCTATCTCGGGACGATAAATATTGGACGCGTCAAGGGAACGAAGATTTTTGTGGCTCGCGCTGCGCGGTCGATGTGTCGCTCTGTCCGCTGGTGTCATCGATTATTGACGCTGGACGTTATCGACGACTGATCGCGAGCAATTAACACGACATTACAGGTAGCCAGATAGCGAAAATATGGGGCGGAGACTGGGACTCGACGGTGCCCTCTTGTGAAACGTGATAAACACGCTCCCGTTTGACGTTATCGATCCACGTGTCAATTCGGCATCGCACTTCCGGCTGGACGTAAGTGCGTCCCCAGAGGGTAGAAATCGGTTATCGTTGCACAACGTTCCGCGAACTTCCCGATCAATCGGACTCCCGTGTGTCGACCATTGGATGCCATTTGTTTGTGTGTGTGCACGTTGGTGCTGTTGGTGCATAGCGATGGTAGTAATATCGATGAGTAGATGAAGTTTGGAATCTGTTGCTATTACAGAACCGCTGAAATTAACTTAGGGTAGTTTAACGTGGATATAAGCAAATGGTAAGTTCGAATTTAGGGGAAAGGATTGAGTGAGGTGGGGGAAACTGAAAGAGTGGGAAGCACGTTTGTAGGTGTAGAATTGCAAAGGTAGTACATAAATAGGATGTAGAGAGAAAGGAAGCTTGAAATTTGACCATGCAATGAGTAAGTACAGCAAAATTTTATGAGATCTTCTTGCTAGGTTTCAGTGTAAATGTAAAAAATACCACGTGAATGCACAGAAGTCTTAGAGCAATCACACAATCAAAACGCTAATACAGTGAAATAATTATTGCATTATCCAACTTGAAAGAAAAATAAAAAGAATGGATGCACGATTTAGATACCTACATTGAATAATGGTGGAAAGTAAAAAATACGGATAAAAATCATAAACCATGTGACCATTAGAAAAACGTTGCAAATTTTAATGTTTTCAAGATTAATGTTCTTCAAGATCGTAAAGGTCCAAATAGAGTAGAAATTTTGGGGTTACTACAGCCTTTTATGACGTGATTAAATTATTAAATAAAGAATTTTTTTATTGATAAAATAAATTTATATTTACATATATTATGTCAGAGTTAGATTAATTTTGTTGTTATCAATAATAGTGTGATTAATTTATCCTTTTTTCAAATTTATATTCAATTAGATTTCGAATTTTATATTTATTATGTGTTTTGGAAATATGAGTTTATCCATTAATAATCCGTGGCTGAGCTTCAAATTCTAATTACTCAATATTAGGAGTTATTCGTTCACTTGCTCAATCTGTTTCTTATGAAGTAAGTTTATTTTTAACACATGTGTTAATAACGAAATTCTGACTGTAAACGAAACCTGCATGCTGTAAATATCTCCTCTAAGGATACCGAAGGAGAAAACAAAAGAATTTTTCGGAAACGTTAAGTGAATTTTGAAATATTCAAACATCAATTTGTTGGTGGCCCGCGAGCGCAGAGTTAATATTTCCATATAATAATTCTAAAATTTGTTAATATCTTGTGGATTCATTGCTGGAACCTACGTGTCCAAGCTCGAGCAACGCGGACGCACAGACCAGGAGGAGAAAAGAGACGACTAGGAGGACGGAAGGGAGAGGAGACAGAAAATAATGACGCGTTTCATTGGACCCATTGTGCCCAGAATTCAAGTTCACAGATACAATTGATGTGTATCTATTGCTGCCACTGTAGAGCGACGCCATTCAATCGACTTTCAATCTCTGGATGGTGTCGGCTCGCGGGCTTGGACGGAAGAGGGCTGGGCGCCCCCCGTTTCCAGAGGACATTAGGCGCATTGTGTCTATCGATTTGGGATGAAATCGTGGTGGAAATCTTTTTCCACGCCATCTTCATCAATTGTCTCCTTTTCTTCGCTATCATAGCGTCTTTCGCGATACGCGTGGTTTTACCCTTTTCTTATCTAATGCTTTGTTCGTATGTTATATTTTTGGACCTTCCAATTCACTGGGCAGAGAAAATGCTTTTGTGAATGTACCCTGCTTCTTATTTACCTCTTTACTTCTCTTCTTCTTCAATATTATTTTGAGAAGTTATTTTGATGAAGCTAGTATTTGAAAAAGCTTGGAATATAGTGGCATTTCTTCCACAGTCAATTTAGTGACTTATTTATGGGACACTGGGGGAGATGATCTCTTCAAGGAGTTACTTCAATTTTGTTTGAGTTTCCTCACCGCTGACACACCTAGGTATATTGTTCAGGACGCAGCCTCTATCTCCACTCGAATGCCTCCCTTTTTTTCTTCCTTTCGCTTTTAGTAATATTTTTCCTTCCTGTAATGACTACAGGAGAAAGGTGGAGACGTCGAGCACAATAAGCAGTATTCCCTCCTACACAGCGGGATGATTCCCTTTTACGCCCGCTGGAATCGTCACATCTCCATAGAATACCATTGAAAATAATTTCGCACGAAAGTCCGTCTGATTATATGATGACAGGCCATTATGTAAAGCATTGCCGTTTCGCTGGCTGGTAACCTTCAATCTAGATGTATCAACGATTACAGTAATAACCACGAACAGTCAATCGTAAAATAACGCTATTGTCTTGCACAAACGACTGTTTACCCTCAGATCGCCTGCAGAATGTAGATGAACGTGGTAGATCGTCAAGCTTTGCCACATTCACTCTTGTGACTAAGTAGGAAAAACTTTCACGGATGTATTCTTCGGTGCACTTTAATTAAGTCTCAGATTGCAGTTGTTACGTGAGCGTCTTTCGTGAAAGTATGATATAAATTGAGTCGACCTAATGGAAGTTTCTTCTGAGATCGATTGGATGTCGAACAGAAGCTATTAAAAATGGTGACGTTTTCGTTGTTAATGAATCGAAGTGTCCATCGAATTTTGGCATCAGGGAATACCGAAGTTGGAAGAGTAATAAAATTTATTTTATTAGGCAACACTTTGTGACACTGTGGCAGTACTTGGGTCAAGTTAATCTGCAAATTCTTTGACAGTATAATACTGTGTGTGACTTTGCTCTAGTTACGATTTTAAAAACATTGCTTCACGTTTTATAGATATACTTTTATTTCTGCGAGTTAGATTGATATTATTAGAAGAGGATTGGAAAAGAAATGATCAAAGGTGCGTTTACAGTAGGTTTTCGTTATAAGCTCATTTTGACCATGCGTTGTGTGCTCGGTCGCTATCCCCATCATTCCTTGGAATCCTTCGGTCGAGTACTCTCATTAGCGGCTCGGAATAGTCCCCGCTATGCGTTGTAAGCTCGCCACGAGCCCCGAGTGTGGAGCCTATAACGAGAACTTGGTGTATTAACATTCCCTTCCTGAAATGTGAAGTTAATGTTATATGTAAATATGATTGCAGAACACCTGGATCAGTGTAAACTCTAATTAAAAATACTATAGAAAAATAATTGGAATATCAATACGTACATCCTCCCGAAAGAGATTTAGGATCCACCGACTCGACTACTAAAGATTCATCACTATTTCAAACAATTTCATGCTGTTTTCGAATAAACTACCGCTCAGTTTGAATTTGATGAACCAAAAGCCTTTTCCAATGTGCAGATAAATTACAATTTCGACATACGCGTTAACAGTTTCACGTGTTTTGCTACCCTGAAATTTCAGCGACACCAGATCCACGTTCCGTTTTATGGGAACATAATCACGGGGCGTTCCTTATCTCCGTAGAAGGCTTTTAAGAAAATGCGTTGCAGCACGCTGCAGGAATTGCATCCCCCAAAAGCCGGCGCGACGTATCGCCGCGCGGTCGCAATTACGGGCGATCCCGAGCTTTTTGATCTAAAAAGCGAGGGTCGGAACACCAGAAATCCCGTAGTATTCACGAACCTATTGTCACGAAGAGATCACGTGTGTGATGCGTGAGAATGGAACTGAGCCAGTCTCGGTACACCGAATAATAGATATTACCACAAAAGCGGCGTGTGCCGTCACGTTGAAAATTGATTGGACATGTACCGGTGGTTGATAAGGCAACCTCTTGTTACACGTGATGCGATATACCCGCTTGTCCACGGCAACGAGAGTGCACGAGCAAATGTAAATCGCGAATACTTTGCTTTTTCGAGCTGACGAAGGGGGCGCGTGCGAATGAAATGAATCGAACGACTTCGGGTACGTCCCATTTAAGTTTTGCATTTTCTATTTTAGTTTACCCTGTGTAGGAAGCATGGATGAACATTTAAATTAAAATCGAAGTGCAGCTGATCGCATAGGTCGTTTACTTCAAAGCGGGTCTAATTTTTAACAGCTGGTTAAAGTGTCAATTTTAAGGGGTCTTCCCACTGTGACGCCTTGATAAAATACCGTTGTTTGGAACCTTTTTTGTCACAAGAAGAATGTGTTTACTAAATCGAAGTTTCTTCTGTTTATTAATACGTGCTTTGAGAAAACAAAAATATATTTTCCATATTTTTTTAATGCTAGCTTCCGCCAAAATAAATGAGTGTAATATGCGTAGTAAAGTAAAAGATGCCTCGACTGCGTCGTCGATTTTGGAGGAACCGCGTGTTTGAAATAAAAAAAACCAAAAAGATTTGTGATCAGTATGACTGTCGCTATGGCAGGGACTGAGATTAATTAGATTGATGAAGAATTAACAAAATGGCGGACGTCCAAAGATGAACTATCCAAATTAGCTAAATTTTTAAATCATTCTTCGACACAGAAGAAGAGAAAAAACAACGAAAATGTGTGATTCCAGTTCGGGCCATAGCGACAGTCATACTGATTACAAACCTCCCTAATACTCCTGTCTTTTTTTCACAGTGCATATTTCACCCTCTTATTTTGGGGCAAGCAAGAATTAAAAAAATATAAAAAAATTTATATTCTCAAAACACATTTAATAAATAGTAAAAATTTCAATTTAGTAAACACATTCTTTTTGTGACAAAATAGTTCCAAGCAGCCGGATTTTATCAGGGCATCATAGTGAAAAGATCCCTTAATGTGACCAATCTACGAGCTGATAAAGCCTTATTTCGTAAAAGACTTCGGAAGACTTCGGGTCATTCTTTTCTAGGAGTCTTGGGCGCTTGATTTTAAAGCGAAATTTTAAAAACTAGAAATTATTTATAATTTTAATAAGAAAACTGTGATTAGAAAGGTCAATCCTTTTTTATTAATGTGAAAGAAAAATGATAGAACTCCGAAGAAGAACTCTACATAATTTTTAATTTCCACTTTAAATTCGAAATCTGGAAGATGATCATTTAAACATCCTCTAATTTCACGTAGCCTACATAATATTTCAATTTCATCAAAATCTCTGACATGAAGTGCCTTAATGTGATCGATTTGATACGCCATGGAGTAAAAAGTGAAAATATTCATTCCTCAGTATTTTCTAACAAATTCATGATGATTTAAACCTCCTCCAATTTCACTAGGAATACATACGTCATAATTCAATTTGATAATCCCTGTCGGCATGTGCCAAAAGTTATCGATTTGTGGTGGAAGAATCCAAAAGTGCTCTCTCTGTCTCTCTCATTGCTTGGTCCGAGTTAAAATCAATCGGTCAATTACAGAGAAATAAACTATGCGTGAAAGGGCCTGTTGAACTTCAACTTCAAATTCACTGGCAATGAGTGTCTTCTTTAAACCATATATATCTAAACCTGGCTATTACCATAGAAACATGCTGATCATCATGCTGAATTTGTATTTCGCATTGTAAATTCATGCAAATTTGTCCAATATAAAAAATCCACACCAATGCTTCAAAATGAAACTTCAGAATCTTGTTCTTCATGCTACTTCAACAAACTGTCACCAAAATACATTCTACCCTGAACAATATAATCTCCCTATCTTCCATTCAAATCCCAACCACGAGAAAGCAACGCCGCCGCTAATAACCAACAGTAGTCGACTCAGCCTGTAGCAGCTCCTGACTCGATTCTCGTTAACGCTGGGATCGAAAGTGTGCGGGTCGCATCCAGCGCGGGCGAACAATTTTTTTGCCCCCTCCTCCCCTACCTCCCGAAATTATCAAACACAGGCTAGCCCGTTACAGCTTCGTCGTTTCTGCGGTATGGATGCTTCGTTTTCCTGCGCCCCGTGTCTCCACGTGAATTCCACCGCTCGTCCAGAGTGCGGATAATCTAATTATCCTGGACGACAAATCTCGTTAGCCGCGCTATGCCCATAGCCGTCGACGCGACACGACGGCCAGGACAATGTCGTCCTTGACGATGTAAACGCAACGGCGTAACGCAGTGGCTCGTTGCAGTCGGAATAGAAGAAAAACAGGACAGGCGTGGAAGGAAGGAGGCGGCGTGCGCAACAGAGAGGGGGATATCGTTAACGTAATCACGAATTTCTCCGTGAAAATTATTCGCCCGCCAACCCCCCGCCCGCTGGTTCGCCGACCAGAGGAGGCAGGGAAGAAAAGAAAAACGTTTACGGGGGCTTATGCAAATGCAGGTAATTAATTTCGCGAATCCTATTAGCCCTGCCCAACGGTCGTAGGTGCAGGAAGGCGGAAATTCTACGGGCACCCTCCTCCCTTCGCGATACTCGACTTTTCCAGATCCTCGACTTTCGAACGCAGCCGTGCCCGCACCTGAGGGTTCATTTCGAGGTGAACAACGATTACGCGTGCCCGGAAGTATTCGGTTAATTGGATCGCCCCGCGCCCTTCTAAACTTGCGCGTCTGCCCGATGCTATCGAATAGGCAATCTTCGTCTTGATTCGCTTCTAAATACGCATTTGCCTTGTTCAACCAAGTTGCTTCTCGCTATCGTATGTGCCGCGGTACAGAGTGGTGTATAGTGGTTGGTTTCATCCTTTGCACGTCGCGCTTCAAGATGAATTAATCTTGTAAGACCGGCTCAAAGGATGAGGCTTGTTGCCTTGACATGACGGGGGTGGGTTGCTAGTGAAAGATTTTTTCAGAGAATTTAACGTGACAAACATAGTAACAATTAATAAAGAAATAGGAGAATTTCATGAATTTCGAAAATAGGAGAACTCAGAGACTTTATAATTTGTTTTGTAAAAAAGTGAGGAAATTGTTGACTTAAGTTTACTTTAAGGGGATGTTCCGGTCTAGAGCCCATACAAACAGATGATATTTAGGAATTAATTAAAGGAAAGCTACCACAGATAATGTAATGGGACTTTTTGCATTGTGTTTAGAATGTTTTAAAATGTAGAAATATATTTTTTCCTGTAATTAATCATTGCAAATGGCACTGGGATTCGTTGAAGTGAAGGCGTCAAAATATTCATGCAAAACTGTGGGACATGGAGCACCTAAACCATTGGTCTGAAATAAGAAATAATCCGAGATTATTAAAGGCATGAAATTTTCTAATGGGCGTAGCTTTAAAAATTACAAAAAATGACATTCTTTCACAAAATAACGACACTTGAAATTTGAAATGACTTTTTTCCTATGTTTATCGCCCTTTTAACGCCTTACAAACATACAATTTTTCTAAATTTTTAAAGTATTAGAAGTTTCTCCACTGCATAGAAGTATATTCTCCAAACCGAAAAAAGTTTCAATCGAATCGGAGAATAAGTTTTTGAGTCATTTGTCCCATAGAGTTGACGAACACTGTTCCGAGAAAAACACGTTTAAAGTTTTACGTGAGCGCCAAGTGGCCGGGTTCAGTCAACTGCCTATAACATCAGGAATTTTTCGAATTTCAAAAAGTCCTTTAAAATACGTATTCTTAAAAGGTTGCACATTCGAAAAATGAAGTAAAAAATCGATTTTTTCACATTTTTAAACCGGAACCTCCTCTTAAGGAGGAATGTTATTCTTTGGACTAAAAATATAGCAAAACCTGGGATTTTTTTAAAGAAACCAACGATTCATCTGAAATTTGGACCATGTTTTGATGCATCTTTGAGGAGCCTGTACTTTTATTTTTATTAATTTTTAACTATAAATATAGTAGTTATGCATATTTATCTACCAGGTACTTTGAAGCAGAAAAATGAAACGACGTTTTATTTTATACATACGTAGCTTGAAATTGATGAACCAGCAAAAAACAAAAATATTTATTCACCAGTGTGGAGAGTTTTCACACTGAAAGGTTTGAACCTTTAATTTTTACAATTCAATTTTGCGCCAATTTTCTTATGTAACAAAAGAAGTATTGAATTTAGCGGTATTCTGGTTCATCAAATGGAAGCTACATATGTACAAAGTAAAACGCTGTTTCATTTATATGTTTCAGGTTACTTGGAAGGTAAGTATCACGCACACCAGTGAACGACGAGTTTAGCGCGGCGTGATGCATAACTCCTATATTTATTATTAAAAATGAATAAAAAACTGCACTTCTTCAAGGATGCATAAAAACGTGGTCCAAATTTCAGATGAATCGAAATGCTAGTTTCTTAAAAAATCCTAAATTTTGCTATGTTGTTAGCCTATAAAATAGGATTCCTCCCTTAAGCCACACAACTGTGCTGATTCTCTCGTTAGCCAAAGGCTGTAGAAATACAAAACAATCTCTTCTTTTTTATTCCATTCCACTATTACGCGTTATTATTATAATTTTTCGTCTGAATTAGCTCCATGCCTTCATTTTCAATGAAGACGTTAAACTTATCGCTACTCATTTCCGTCTAATTACACCTACAACCCCAAACGCACCCCACCGAAAGCAGCCGAGCATTTATCACACACATAATCACTGAAAATACATTCCCAAATACAATAGCATAATAAATACACCCCATTAGCTCCCAAGCTCAGCATCCTCGCCACCCGAATTTCCGCACAAAAACATTCCATTCTGTGCCTTCAAATTTATTCTTCCACAGTGGATCGTCTGTTTTCGATCGCGCCGCGAATTACGCCCCGCTTCATACAATATTTCTCTACAGAAACGCTGCGTCAAAGTGGTGTCCGCACATAACCCCCTTTTTTCACAGAGATACATTCGGTTGTATTTCTGTCATTCCGCGGCATCGGTCCCGTCATTGTCATAAACGGTTCGACGCTTCTGCTGACCCAACCGCGGCAGCAGTTAATGTGCCTATCGTGAAAAATTCGTTAATTTCACAGTGACTGCGCCCGAGTGGTTGTTCCACCTCGTTGTATACAACCGCCCCCCTTTGTCCGTACGTGTCGGCGCGCGTGTACGTGCAACGTGGGATCTGTATCGAGCCAGGCAAAACCAGGGCGACACCGCTCCCGCACCAGCTTTTCGGGTTCCCACCGGGAGGGTTTCTGCCGCCCTTCCGGCGTCACGTATTATTGACGGCTTAAATTCATTAGATTCTCCCGCGGAACCATGAGAGGAGGGTGAGCTCCGTTTGGGGTGCAGCTGAAGGGCGAGAGAGGGTAGCAGAAGGACGTGCGCGAGAACGCGACATCGTGATTGTTGAATTAGGAATGGGAGGATGTGAATTTTCGGGGATATTTTGCGAGTGGTCCTTTGGAAACGATTTAATTCATTGTATATCTTGCCGTGTGCACTCGTTTTTTCGGGGGGTATTTATTCTCTTTGTTGTTGGAAGAGGAATGTTCTTGGGTGATAGGGGGATCAAGAAGAAGATGAAGGATGTGTGTGAGATTTTTACTTTTCTTACTTTACTTTACCTTTTGTATTATTTTCACGTTTACCGTTAAGTCTTACGATTACTTTTAATATTTGTTATGTTTGTTTGTGTTGTTTGTATTTTAGTTTCACGGTTAGGCTTCCCAACAGTGGGAAGCATATAATTACAAACATATACTTACCACTGCAGCCTCGCCTTTACTCTTATTGACTATGTTAGCTGTAAATACTTAGCTTTCTTATTTTTCGAGTAGTAAAAACGATTATTAATAAAATAATAAAAATAAAAAATTTCGATATTGCGAATGGTGAATTGGGAACTGATCACTTTAAAACGATTAAATTCGTTGAGCGTATTCTCGTGTGCATTTATTTCTTCCAGAGTGTATCACACTTCCTTATTTTGAAAGAAGAATATTTAGGAATAGAATGAATACACACTGGGGTGTTCTTAACGGGAAAGGAGACTAGGAAGGATGCATGAGATTTTGACATCATGATTGTAGAGTTACAAGTTACAAGTAGGAAGAAATAAATTCCATTAATTTCAAAACGATTGACAATTTTATATTCTATTACACGTGATTCAGTACATCAAATTGAATCGACTTCCTTATGTTTAAAATTAACCTTATAAAGAAGCAGCTGTCCACATCATTTAAGAAGTTCATTACATCTATTAGACTCATTCGACAACGTCAGAGTCTGTGAAATACGTCTACAAGGTTTATTATTAAAAAATTTCAATAATATACTCATAAAAACCTTCTGTCTATTCTGATGATAAACACGACCGTGCTGATGAACTTTAATTCGCTTTGCAAACAAGTGAAAGAAGTTATATACTTTCCACGAAGCCCCTGAGGAAATTGCGTGAATCTTTGTACAGACGAGCCTCGTTCAATTTACCATAAAGCGAGTGATTTAAGATTCCGTCGGCATTCTTAGAATTATATCTCCATCATCCATTTTGTATCCTCCAATTGCTGGTCTGGTGCAAACGCATTTTTCTTCCCATACCGTGGACGGGAGCAACGTAAGTTATTTCTTTGGTTCAATGCTACGAAAGCCTTCGAGGGGTTACGTCGTCGACGATGCCCTTCCCACCCCGATTTGTTATATTTACGAGAAATTTCATCGAGGCAAACGCCCCTTTCTCCGAATTAATATATCGTGCTTTTACATGAGAAACATTTATTTTAGAAAAATGTGCCTATACACTATACAGGGTGGATTCAGCACTGAAAAATAACAAAAAAAGGTTTATATAAGCATACAAGAATGTCTGATTTGACCTTGTTTCTGAACTTTATTAAATTCTATATTCCAATAATTCATTTAATAATATTACACCATCAAAATTTTGTGGCCTTCGTCGTTTTGGGGATTTTTTTAAAATTGTAAATCTTGCATCTTCTTCTATTTATATATTATGAAACATTTATATGGTGTACTCCTTTTAAATTTCATCCAGTACATCTTCAGCCAATTTAAAATTTCTTCGTAACTATTCTCCTCTCCCTTTGAGGCTGCTTCTTTTAGAATTTCTAAAAGAAATTCTTTTTAGAATTTTAGAGTCTACCTTTCAAGTTTAACACACTCGTTACATTATGTTCTATAAATTAGTAACCTTGAAAAAGAATCAAAACTTTAAAGACTAAAACTTTTTCCAAAGATTTCTCCAGAATCCATTATATTTTCCCTCAAAATACATCTTTCACCATTAAAATCCCTTCTTACTGGTACAATCGTACAGAGTTTCGGCAATTTAGTCTGCAAATGGCTATTTTATGTTCTCTCCGCCAAATTCAATTAATCTGTCCCAATGATATTGTGCTTCGAACACTATAATACCCATACTTCATTCGATTATTCGGTTGGAACGTCGGATTTGAATATTCCAGGTAGCTGGAGCAGTTTAAAGGGCTTTAAACACTCGGGCGGATAGCTGTCCTCCCACCACCACGCTATCATCTTTATCGTCTGGTCGGAGTGATTAACTTCCCTTTCATTAACGCAGTATTCGTGACCTTCGCATCCAACGCGGTCTCTTCCTCGTCTCGTGGAGCGTTCTCGCGCATTCCTGTCGCATTTTAAACCCACCCATCCCCTCCCCCGTTATATCTCACCTTGCCCTTTCTATGAAAGTCTGTCGAGCCTCGAGTTAATAATGTCCCCGCAATTAATAATCGTGAAATTAATACCGAGGCACTGGAATAAAGATGGATGGAGGGACGTCGTCGTTCCATCTCTGTTTCCCGTGTTCTCTCGTCCTTCCCCGCGGCCGCGACGGTATTCAGGATTAAACCTTTATCGCCGGCTTCCTCCTTTCCCCCGATCGTGTCCTTCGCGCGATCTTCAGCCCGCATCTTTTAGCAGAGGCGCTTTGATTCGCACTCCTCTGTAATTTAATCGGATTTCTGGCGGTCGCCTCCGAAATTTTGTCGTGGAAGTTCCTTAATTCTATGGCGCCGAATTTTTTTTTGTTACACTGGGATCTTTTGGTGATCGTATTTCCTTTTTATCGTTGGTGGAAATCTGTGCAAATCTAATGAAATTATGGGAAAACTCCCTCTTTCACTCATTAGAGTTTAATTATATAAACGAAGCTTTTAATTTATTTTTAGAATTATAGTTTACCGGAGACTATTATTTCTGGAATGTTTACTATATTCATCATTTCTCTTTTATATTATTTTTCAAGTTAGTTGACTGAAGATACTATCTCTTGGAAGTTGAAAGCATTTTAAAATATTAAAGGTTCTGCCGGCTTTACAGATGCACTGTGTCCTACTGTAATTTGTCAGTAAATATTTCAGATAAAAGTAGGAAGATTTCAACGGAGACTTTTATGTAGTAACGACTGAATCACATGCAATAAGAAGTATCTCTACAGGTACATTATAGTACATCCACAAACGTAATAGGATTCCTGAAAGATCAGTTCAAAAATTCCTCTCGTCGTAGAATCTACAGAAATCGAATGTGATTACCTCAAGGCAGAGGCTAAATCCAAAGAATAAAATATTTCAAGAAGATCGTGCAACTATACATAATTTAAAATACATGATAGGTATACTTGACAGATAACTTGGGAGTGGATTGAATCCAAGTGCCCAGATTGAATAACATTTTTTCCAGCATCAAACATCGAACAATTCACTTCCTGTATTTGAAAGTAACTGACAAAATAACATTGTACAACCTTAACCAACGCAAGCCACTGTTTTCCTTTCTCCTCTGCATTGTAATATAAAAAGTACACAGTTCCGTTAAAAAATTAAAGATAAACTTGAAATACCTACACAATCTCGTTCCCAAAACCACCCCTTGGCTATTTTGAATAATTCTTTATATCGATAGTAATTCCAACGATTCTCGCGTGTACCAATTAAAATAGAACAGTCTCGACGAATGCTCCCTATCACCTAGGAAAATGCTACAAACTCTTTATGAAGCCCTGACAAATTGACAGCAGAACCGCGCAAAGTCACTGCAACGTACTTTGGAAGGGACTCGAAAACTGTAACGACCCACGCTCGAACGTCCGTTTCCAATCGGGGAACGTAATCCCTGGCGTTATGCTTCGCTAATACACGCATGCACATATACACACATGGCCGCAGCCACACACACGAGGACGCAGAGTCACGGGGAATTCGTTGGACTTCCTTTCATCCATCGATTCATTTATCCATCTCGATTGAAAGGCCACGACGAATCGATGACCTATCCTACTTTTAAATCAATTGCTGGCTACGTGGGAACGCGCGTCCGATGAAAAGCCATCCGTACCATAGACCCAGCCCGATGAAATCAAACCTTGAGCTCGCCAAATTCGTTTCCAGAGAGCACTCGTCGGGTTGTTCATCGGCCAGAGAGGTTGGAGGAGGACACGAAAGATCTGCGGAGGTCTGAACGATCGCGCGGGGGAATCAATTAATTCTTTTCCATCGGTGATTCCGCTGAGTCGAAATATTTTATGCCACAAAAGCTTGCAGCCCCGCGTAACGGTGTCGGTCCGATAACCCCGGGGAAAATGCTCGACGCGTCCCCTTTTTTTCTCGAGATGTAGGACGTTCGATGTTCGCCACTGTGAGCTTTAATTTGGACAATGTGGCGACAGTGGTTAAATTGCCAGGACTTGTACGAAACGGTTGTGGATTTAACGATAAGAGTGTTTAGAATTCGGTTAGCAATGGTCTTGAGATTCTGAACTGCGAGAGAAAAACGACTGAGGAAACTCTTCCAAGATTTGTTTGATTTTAAAGACGCAAGAATTTCTGATTTATTGTGAAATATAGCTTTCTATTATTTTGTAGAGCAATACATTTACTGATCGTGTGTTTTAATGGAAAATAAATTTTAAGATTTGTGAATTATAGTACAGTATAACTGCAGTGGTATTTTGACGAATACTTTTATCAAAACATGGCAGAATCAATAAAGTGGTACGAATATATTAAAAGAGGTTCATTAAAATCAGAATAATTCAAAGTTAAATTCGTTTTAAACAGCAAACTCTATGAAATTAGAGCATACTGGAGAACATTTCAGAGAATTATTATAATTTCATGATAATTTACTTTTAAATATGAAATTGAATAACACTCTGTTGGAAGTGAACTCCAGTGCACATTGACCTACAAACCATTGCTATTTCAATAAAATTCAAACGCCCCTGCTAAATTTACTTGAACTTACTCCTTTACTTAATTACCATAAAATCACGATCCTACACTATAACTGTATTTTTCCAAAACACTAATTGCACATCTCCTATACTAACATGCATTTTTTAATTCCATTTGACTTAACAGGCTTTTCGTCTAATACAATACACTTTACAATACTTTAGAATATTACTGTAGGGAAACGACTGATACCAACTTACTTAAAAAAATAAACACATATAAAAGTAATTGCTTTTTTATTATTCTACCTTAGCGAAGCACGGGTACTCTACTATAGTAATGATATAAAGAGGACACCTAATATTTCTACCTCATGTTCTCGCGTTTTATAATCCATTAGCAGCTAATAATCTATACATAATGTTGTCATCATCTATGGTGTCTAACAGTGCCAATATTTACTTGACATTTCGGCCCCCTACAGTGAACGTTTCCTTGCCAGATTCAAACAATCCACCATACTTTTTCTCGAAGAGTCCCAGTTACAGCTCACGCCAACATTTTCTTAACTAATATCGCGCGGGTGGCGGAAGAAACGAACGAGGCCGAGCCACACACAGATTCCACGTACGTTGGCAACGACAACTTGCTTCCCCAGCATGAATAGTCATGCAAACAAGCATCCACGCGGATTGTAAAGGGGCGAGCCGGTCGCAATTATACAGACTGCAACTGGCATTTGTGGCAAGAGCTAATTCGGAGACGCGCGAACATCGAGCACCGTCAAAGGGTAAATACGTTTCTTTAACGCGCTGCGAATCACGGACGGTTACGAAATCCGGGCATATTCAGCTTTCACCGGGTGCTCCAATATTTTACCCCAGAATTTTCTTTGATAATGTAGCGGAGCCACCCATATTCTGCGAGGAACGCATTCCCTGAAATTAACGTCACTGCGATACCCGTGCACACGGCACAGAGGTAGGGGAAAATCGAGTTACGTATTGTCACATACTCATTTCGTAACGCGAAGGCATTAAACCGCGGGCACTCGTTCGTTTTTGATGAAGGCGAGCGAGAACGTCGTCAGATATATTTGAAATTTCGTTCTACTTTGTGACTGTATGCGGTTTCGCTTCATCTCTTGAAATTCTTCCACTTTGTGAAGATAAATGTGAGGTGAGCTAATGCGAATGGAGGCAAGTCAGAGGTAATAATACGTGTTATATACATGCATAGACTGTGATAAACATGACACGATTTTTTGTCAGAAAATATTTTGGATTTTCCGAAATTAGAAGACAAGTTGATGAAAATTTGATGAAAAAGCTGTGGATGTGACAGGGCATCACATAATTCCTTATTGGCTTGAAATTTGAAGCTATATTTATTAAATATATATACAGTACCAGACAAAAATATTGGGATACCATTTAAGACAAAATAAATTTTTTAAAATTGGTCCAAACGACTAGAGTTTTTTCTGAGAAGCTATATGAAATTTTTAGCATGTATACAACGTACTTCAATCTACAAAAGGTATTTTTTAAATTTTCATTACAGGCTCAGATAAATAAGTTGAAAAAAGGACTTCCACTATTTTCTGTTTTAAATTGTGTACAAATGTTGTTGTCCGCCATTGTATTGTTCAGGAACAATAAATTCGTAAAACATAAGGATACAGTGATCCTAATTTAGAAATTTAACATTTTAGTGCATTTCCCCGTGTCATAAGGCACGTCACCTAAATACCTAATTATCTCTGGTTGTAATTTTTATATTAGAATAGTCTATTTGATTTTAAACTGAATCTGACCGAATCGGGTCATTCCCAAGGAGAAAGTAAAGGGAGTGCGAATTAAAGACACAAGCATGTTGACCAATAGCAGAGCAAAACTTATGCCTCTTCCTAATCTATAAACCGCTATAAATCTTGTACATGAAAGACGAAAACATTGCCTCTAAATTTCTACTACAGATACTCCCCCACTATTCTTGCCTACTATTTGGATCGTGCATGAATTCTGAATATCTAGGTAAACATTAACACTCTTCTGAGGTCGAATCCTGCTTCAAACGTTCAGTATTGTTTTGACAGCGAAAGGAGAAGGACTGCGTCCAAGAATATTTCTCAATCACGTAGTCACCGTATGTGATGGTGAAACAAATTTCGTTTTCATTAAAGTGTTTTAATCCGCAATCGGAAGTCCAGAAAGCAGTGAGTGAACAGATTCAACAAATTATTGTCACTTTGTGTCCTGACATACATTAAATTCTCCCAGGACGAAGGTAAACATCCATATCAATTACATATCCAAATGTGTGAGTGCTTTCGAATTCCTCCCACTCGATATCACCCTCCCATCGAAATTGTGCACATTAACCCTATTTATAGAGGCATTCCTCTCTCATTAAAATGATAAAAACAATCTTAAGTTCAATTTCCATTAACGATAGTAAGCACTGCACACTCTTCTAACAGAAATCACTTTACACTCACAATGTCCATACCAATACATCGATGTTTACGAAAAAATCAGCTGAAATGCTCTTTCCTTCTTAGACAATATCACACGACATAAAACATAATTCTTCACCATCTTCGAAACTACCAAGGACAGGTTCCCAACCCGAAAATTTTGATTTTAATGAAATTTCGTGAAAATGTAGAGCATATTGGAGTATGCAAGGAGCAATTTTACGAGATTCACTTTGAAGGGCTGAAATTAGCCCTTAAACTTATTGCGTTCTTTTAAATATAACTTTCTAACGGTGCGAGCTAGATAACTTAAAGCGTAAGAAATGTTTAGTTTTTTATGCTCTATCCAACTACAAAATAAAAATAAAGTTATATTAAAAAATGAAGAAACGCGATACCTTCAAATGTTGATTTCACCCCGTCAAGGTAAATTTCCATTGAAAAAAGAAATGTCTGCTTTCATATTCTATACTATATTCGCACGAAGTTTCATGAAAGGCATAATTCTCGTTTCAGGAACGTTTCCTCGTAAGTAGCCACTATACTCGTCAAATGCCCCGATGTTTACGAGCAACTAGAATCAAACTAGAAATCCACATACCCACGAACTGTTGAACCTCGCAAAGCTACCCTTCCCTCTCCAGCCAGCTCCTACCTCACGCGCGCCACGTGCAATCAAAAGTGGCGCTCAAGGAAATTAGAAAGTCAGTAAAGCCGGAGAGCACTCCAGCGGTGCGTAAGCGACGCTATCGCGGTGGACATCTTGCAGCCCTTGTTTCCCTGCTGAACCATTTCCCTCGTCGACGCCTACCCTCCATACCTTTTCCATTTCTCCACCCCTCCCACCCTCTGCGAATGGAAAGTGTTCGCTGGCCGCGAGTGCAATTAACTGCAGCACGGATCCCAAGCTCGAGACGGGAGCCCTCGCTCGTAATTCGTACGGTATTTCGTGCGGTTAGACGAAACTTGGTAAGTTCGGCTCGTGACACCTGCCGCGCGTAATCAACCTGCCGAGTTAACTGGGTTCCTCGTTCCCTTGGCCGTGGCCTCCCGCTTGAACGCGCGTTCCTCGCGCAACTGCGCCGCCAGCCGACGCGTATTGTCTGAATCTCGGGGTTATCCGGACGTCGCGCGGATTCATGCTCGATCGGCCAATGGGAACGGCGACGTGTGCAGTCGTCGGCTGCTTCTGGAACTCCGTGGCCCCGTTACATGCGAGCTCGCGAGACGCTTTCGTTGATAGCCAGGCCGTTCCTCGTTATCGAAATATCGCGAGCGTCTGCTGTGCGACACTTCTCGAGGCAGGCTTACGAACCGTTTCTGTGGGAATGCTGATGCATTTGTGCATTGCGCAGATGATAGTGGCTAACGTGAAGCTCGGTTAAGTGGGATTTCGAGTGACAGTCTCGAGGGCAAGTGGCGATAGATGCGTTCTAGGACTGTTGTTACAGGGGAAGATGGAATTACTTAGACTAATTCTTATGCATAGGACTATGTTGAATGTTGGTTGATAGGGGACATCTTGGACTGTGTATTAATTTGAAAGGAATTCTTAAGGGGTTACACCTAAGGTCAGGGCCAGATATATTGGCCGGTGAGATTCGTGGGGGTATTCTCTCACCACACAGTTTGCCTGCCTCGGTGCTCCTTTTCTCAACGTTTTCTGACTCGCTCCCGGTCCATCTCGTTCTCGTCTTCGCAGAACAATAGTGAGCCAGAAGTGGTGGGGATGGTGCCAAGCTTCTGGCGTGTAGGCCAAACCGAGCTGTCAGCGTAGAAATACACACAGCAGAATAGATGTGCGTTAGCTAGGAAAAAATTCAGGTGTTTTATTGGTCAGAACATTGATTCTTTCTCGATCGCTTCATCTTGTATTGGTCTACGCATAGCTTCGTAACACACAGAACTATTACGCTAAAAATAAATAACAGCCACACGGCTACGTTCAGGTGGAACCGAGCAGTGTTCCCGTTACCCCACCATACTCTTCGGGGGCCACGCAAATCCAACTGATAAATCCACGATCGTCAGATGGTGATGGCTGATTTCTCCTCTATCGCTGTTCGCGAAAACGAATTCACCGGCTAATATATCTGGCCCCGACCTTAGTCAGGAGACCATAAAGAGGCGAATGTTTGTGAATTTTTCTTGAAAAAGCGGAAGCAAATAATTGCACAGAACTTTTTGCACTTTAAAGAGCAACATTTAAAGAACATTTGGTAATGTTTTTGTAGAAAAGTATTTAAAATCTACTGGATGAGGGAGTGATTTTTTTCCATTGTATAGTTCCAATGTTATCAACGAAAAACGGCCAGTACTGATAACTATGAAGCCATTTTTCCCTGATATAATCGAAACTATACATTGAAAGAAAATCCTTCCGCTATTCAGTAGATTTTTATATAAAAAGTAAGCCCACAAAATTTCATAAAGATTGGTGCAGTAGTTTTTCAGATATCTTGTTCAACGTTTTTAAAAAGGCTTCTTGGATGTCGTTGTTTTTTTATTATAAACGTAAATATTTTTCTACAAAAAAATTACCAAATGTTGTTTAAATGTTCCTCTTGTAAGTGCAAAAAGTTCTGTAAACATATATGCATCCGCTTTTTCAAGAAAAATTCACAAACATTCGCCCCTTTTCGGCCTCCTGACTAGATCTAAATCCTCAAGGTAATATGACAATGACACGAAGGGGTTTCATCCTACTATAATATTCGATAGGAAGATTGCTTCGGTTTTTCCTCCTTAGGTAGTTAGGTACGAGCTTAAAGTACCAGGCATTGTCCGGGTAAAACTTTGATTGTCACAGAGTGTCAAGGGGGTGAATTAGGGGTTAAGGGGTTCAATGTCCAGACTTCATGGTAGTCTATATTTTCCGGAGAGTTGTAGAGAATAATTATGCAATATTTAGTCCAGATCGGATAAAGAGATCGTGATAAAATGTATCCTATACAATTATTTCTGGTCCTAGATTTCGTGTAAATATACAATATTTCAGAAAGATCCGTTGCTTAATTGCGACGTGATTGAGTAACAAACATCCAAACACACTTACGCATTTATTATATCAGTAGGGATGCGTATTACGTGACAGAGTGACACTTAATTTAACTTGAGAGTCACACATGGAATTATTGACAAATTCGCAGATTATTATGAAAAATTAGTAATTAAACTGTACTAAATTTATTCTGGATATAATGTTTAAAACTGTATGTTTATTACACCATACATGCTGGAAGATATGGGAAGGCGCGACTGATCCGTTTAGTAGAATGCGCGAGCAAAGTAGTATAAGCGCACAAGGGAAGCAGAAGCGTATATGGTCAGACGCGCTCTGCAAACCAATACATATAACTAAAACTACATTTCTTTGTAACTGTTCTCAGGTGCATTATTTTAAAAATTATTTTTGGTGGAAGTTGCTCGTGTGGATAAGAGCTTTAGAAACATGCAAAAATTTTACAGCGGAATCAATAAACTTTCTTAAGTTACATCCATGTTTATCAAGTTAGAAGAAGCACAAGATCTTATAGCATTAAAGATCTTTCGAAATGTGAATCTTCTGGTGAACTATGTTTGCTGAAATTAAAATTCAGGCTGTATTTCAATGCAGAGTGTATGGGGTAAATAAAATTTATTTCTTTTGAATATTATTAACGAGAAAATTACAATACACGCAACAAAGGAATAATATTATGAGTGTTGGACGTATTTGCTCATTTCAGTCTCTAAATATCAATACAAATGTTACATTGATATCATTAATCGATTCTCGACGAACTTTTCGAAACAAGTGGATATTGTATTTTCATCATTCTACTTTCCAAGCACAGCCACTGTGGGCTTTTACTAAATACTCGCCCATTATAAATAAAAATAAATCACACAACTATTGCAACAATTTTCAAGTTGAGAGATTTTCCGCGAATCGGCCAAATAAATAATTAATGAGATACCATGTACAGACTATTACTAAATATAAAATTGCGCATTAAACTTTATTCTCGGCCACTTAAACGAAATTAGTCGTGCTAAAATTTCAAAAGCATAACAGAAAAATCCTTTCCTGAAATTACAAAATCAATTATTGCTCCGTAATACACTTTCTGTCGACGGTGTCTCTTACACTGAATGGTGAAATCAAACTTGCTCTTGAAATTCGAAATCTATACAAGGCTGAATCGTTCATCGAATGAAGCCTGGTCTACGCGAATACCCGTACTGATTGGAACGACCGAGGACGTATTTTATTTTGCTGGGATATCTTGATTTTGATTACCCAGCGGTTATTTCTTTTATTGGGTCGCGGCAAAAGTGGAGAGATAGAGGGCGGATCGGCCGGCGCAATAAAACCAGGATCGCTGATCGAATCGTAAAATACATAAATTTCGACACAGGAATCTGTATAGGAAAGATTCAAAGATTTAGAGATGCTAAGATTATGATGGAGACAGGCAAGAAACTTCCTCCAATCGCACGCTACAATCTTCCCGTAAAATTTCGCACAAAACCCACCCTATTCCCCATAAAATTCTGCAAAATAAATACATTACTAATTTTTAAAAGGACATTCAAACCGCAAGACGAAAAGCCTATCAATTACCAAAAACACAGACTCAAGGAGAGTTATATAATTCAATAACCCATTCCCAGAAGCAAAATCAATCCTTCAACCCAGAACCGATTACTCCAAGACTCGGCAGCCGCCGGAGCGTGTAACGCATCCGCAGAGAATACGAGAGCAGACATGTAACAAGAGCAAGAGCAACAAGTGCTCAACGGGTAATTACCCACAAGTTCGCTACAGAGACCGTTACACGGCCAACAAATTCGCGTGCCGCGGAAGCAGCGATATAAATCGTCAAACTTCACCAGGGACTACTGTCGAACGGATTCATGAAATGCCTCTTTTCAGAGGATCCTCCGCGCGTAAATACGAAGGGAACGCTCAAAGGCGCGTCCTCCGCGGGAAGTAAATTCAATTTGTATCATTAAACGAATCGGGACGCGTGTCGCTCTGAAGGGAACGATGAATCGGCGCGAGCTTATCCCCTGGTGTCTTCGGGCCTCTCTTTCCACGCGGAGTGGGTGCAGCAGAGACACTGGGGATCCTCTGAAACCGTCGATACACGCGAGATCCGCGATACAGGATCGACGAGATCGAAGAGGGCGCCTGGGTCTTTGTCGCCGGTGAACGCAGAAGAGCCTCCCTGTCCTGCTGAGGAACAGCGTGGCGAGGGGGTGAAGGGATGGCCAAGGAAGGCAGACAGGAGGAGGCAAAAGTCGGGAAAGATGGGAAAGATGGGAAAGACGGGAAAAAGGAGGCCCTTCGTAACACCCTGGCGGCCACCCTCCCGTCGGCGGATGCACCTCCGCGAGTAGCAGGAACAGCAGCAGCAGCAACCTCCCTCCAAAGCGTGGAACGTGGCGCATGCCCATCCGGGAATCGAACCCGCGGAGGCACAACGTCACCGGCGAACCAGCCGTCGGGATCGTCAGTGCGTTTGGCGAACAGTTCGCGAACGGACGTGTCCCTCGTGGCCTCTTGGAGAACGCTAGCCCCGTCCCCAGTTATAAACACGAGACGGAACGAGGCGTCTGGAGCGAGCTGGCGGGATTCACGGGGCGTGATCCACGCGGCCAGGTGGTAGACGGCTGTTAGGAGGCGCGTGATGACAAAAGCTGCACACGTCGCAGCCGTTCCTTCATGGTCGACGATTACGCCGGAGAAGTACGAGGAGCTAGCGTGTCCTCGTCGTAGAACGCTTTCCCCGTAGATCGTCGACGGCTGGCCGCGATCTAGCACGTCCTCGGCGATCGTTGGAGCGTCCAGGGCACGGTCCATGCATGCGTTGACCCTCTCGGAGGAGCGTGCACCGAGACACCAAGGTCGCCCGCGATCAATGAGCGTCGCGTCTGACGCCACGTGACGGGACTCGTGGCGTGCCAGCGGGCTCGTTCAGGCGGCCTGGCCCGCGAAAACCGACCAAGCACAGAGGACACAATCGACTGGAAGCATCCTCGAAGTCTGTTCCACTCTAGCTTTTACCACTCGTCGCTGCTGGGAGCCTTGCTTCACTGGCTTCCCTCGAAATCGTGCTCATCAGAATCTCGATCGCTCCGTTACTTACATTCGACTGACTTGGTCGAGGTCTTCGAAAGTTCGGGAAGCAAGAATTCATTTGGGAGCACGTTATCTCGCGCTGGGAATCTCGGTTGAATCGGGCGTGAACTGTCTCGAGGAGATTCCTCGATCTCGTGATCGTGTGGTGTAAAAGGAAGGAAATCTTTCCTCTGGTGGGACGGTTGTTTCGTCTGTAATACGTCACGTCGAACTTGCGTTGTTTTCACCGGGTTAGAAGCGGGAGAGTGAGGATAGAGAGACAGGGAGCCGAGGGGAGAGACAGTGAGGTGCAGTGCGATCTGTGCTAAGGAGACTCTGGAGACGACGACGTGACATGACGCTGTAATCATAAACGGGAGAAGGGTGAACGAGGGCTGAGGATCGGGAAGAGGAGCCGATTCGCTGGATCTTCCTGACGCGGGATCTTCGTCATCGTGGCTGGTGAGTTCCGTTGCATTCGCAGCTAAACTCTTGCTTTATCGTTTCACTAGCACCGCGGATGAAGGCTGGTGGGAGGATTTTAGCGCGACTCACGAATAAAAATGCACCGCCCTGAATGTGAAACGGAAGCATCAATCTCTCGCAAGAAGTCGAGAGAAAGAGCAACAAGTGTTGCTGATATCGCACCGCGGAGACAATCTTCGATATGAATGTTGTAAACACCGTCCGAAAGCGGGGCAGAATTTACTGGTGAACGAAATCACGAGATTTTCGTTAATCTTGTCGCCGTGAAATATGAAATGCCGATCGCGCGCTTCGCTGCGATAAATCCGTTCAAAGCCCGCCCCGTCTCGTATGTAATCATCAAAAACGTGGGCGTTAATGCCCGTTACATCGAAGGAGCATAATTTCAGCGTGAATGTGTTCGGCGCGATCGATTCAATTGAGATCCGCCGTCGTTAAACATTGAAGCATGGGCAAAACAGTAAAATACCGTGCGCGTAATTTTCGCGTGGATTTCTGTCGACATAGGGACGGGAAGGGAGGAATTATGTACTGGTAAATATTATTCGCGAGGGAATCGCGCCGTTTGTTGCGCTGTAAGTCGAAATGATTTTAATTGGAAACGAATTTCGAATGATTAATATTTTCTACTGGATACAAATGAAGTTGTAAAGTACTTTTCTGTAGTGTAAGATGGGAGAGTTACTTTGTTGGTCTGCAAGTAGTAGGGTTTATACAGTAGAGTAGGATGTAAACAATGCGCAGGGTGAGGTAGGAACGAAAGTTTCAGTTAAGATGGTTTTTTAGAAATGGGACACTTAATTGTTTCGTTTGGTTGTGAAGAAATTCTCTGTTTCATTTTAAATGATATTGAATTTAGGGTAATATTCATGTGATAAATAGATATTTAAGTTTGTAAATAGGTATTCTAAGGTATTCAGTCTTTTCTGTTACGTAGAAGTTTGACATCTCTTCGCACGAAATACTAGGAAAACTAATAGTTACCTCGATTTTTCATCCAAAGTCTACTTGTATTTTGCCTTTGTTCTATGTAGAATATGATGGTATTATTATTGAAGAATGGCAGATAATTAGGCACTCTGTTTATGAGAGGATATTATGTATAAAAGACGAGGGAATACCGTTGGGACGACTCGCTAATTGATCGATACCTCCCCAGTTAGTGGGATTCATTAAGAAGTTTAATATTAATTGTCGTAATCAATTCAAATGAATAACCAATGCTTGATAGAAAACTGAGAGTTTCCTCATCGTTCATTCCGGTAAAAATGAGAAGAATTTCCTTGAAAGTGAACAAAGAGGAGTTAAAAACAAAGAAATGTTTATCAATCAGTCATCAGAAACTACAATATTTTGGGTTTACCGTATTAGACGCATTCTCCTTCACCATTCAAAGGTATCACGTTGTAAAATGAAAAATTACCCTTTATTAATGGATCCATGGCATCAGCTCATGCAACAAGTTTCTACTTTGAAATTCTATAACTTCTTCTTAAACCACTTCTTACTGTGAAAAATAATAAAAGAGTTTCTCGAGCTGTTAATGCTAAGTACTCCGTCCACTATGTGTTTCCAAATTCTTAACTGCTTTCACTTAACACTAGTAGGGCTAAATAATAGGATTAAAAACAACTAAACCTGGCAGGAACAGAAATCAGGAAGTCAATGATAAAAATACTTTAGCAACCAAGAATAGTGATAACCTAATCGAAATGAAGAGAGCCCACGGGCGCCATAGGTGATTCACGAAGATGAAAATGAATGGAGAAAATAGCGAAGCAAAGATAATATAAATAAAAAGAAGGTGTTAATGATGTTAAAGTATGTGTTAATCTATTTCTGAGATGGCAGTTCTGACCATAGAACACAGTACAATAAAAAGATGTATTTGACTCAATAATTATATCTAATTCGCAGATATTGTTACTGGTTACGACTCAAAACATGTAAATGAATTTTCACTCTGAAATTTCGTAGCTACAATGAATATTAAGATATCTTTATACAATTTTAAATTAATACAAAGGGGGTTTATATTTTTATAATAAGAGTTGCAGTCCCACCCTTTTGTGTTGAAAAAATAGTTATTCTATAATTTGTGTGAATATACCATTAATCAATATGAATTAATACACTTGATAAATTATCTTTGTTTAATAATATGCTTTGTCCTCATATTTTAATACAAAAGACAAAATGTGATCACTTGAAGGCGTATCAATCACGTCCTTCCCCGTAACAAAGTTTCCAGATTGCGCAAACTTTTTACACATCATAGACCGTAGGGGCGTGCAGAAATGTCTAGCAGCATGGCACGCAATGTTATTTTCTGGAAAACTTGCGTTCACGAGGCAGCAAAACGAGAAAGTAAATACCGATAACTGCTGACATAAAGTTAGACCGGGGAAACCGGAAATTAAAGGGTAAATAGCCTCGTACTTTATTGAAGGTAATTTTGTTCAATTATTGAGTTATCTCTTAAACGTTGTTCTCCCGAACTAACCGGGGAAAGATCATTCGACTGAAAAACTTTTAATGGCTCCTGAAATATTTTCTAAATACCTTTGCCTTTGCACCTGCTTCGTAAGTTTCACGTTATTGCCCCGTTTCTTGCATCACTCCGAACGAGATGTTCTTCGAGTATGGAATTTAAACGTTGAACGTGAAAAAGTGGTGCGAATTAACTCGTTTAATGCGTGTGTGTATTTGCAAGGACGAATTGTTGCAGTTATATACCGTGTGAACATTTCACACGAGAAGTTTAATATCCCAGATGTAATTAATTAGCAAAATTGGCAATCATTTAAAAAGAAAGGCTGTTTTACTTTACTAATCAAGGTCTGAGGTGCATATCAGTACCTAGAATAAATGACAAAGGAATTGAGAAAGTGATCAGACGTCTATACAACTGACTAACAATGAGGAAGTTACACTAAAATAAATATGGGATGTCTTGGAATAAGTGGTATATCCGAGAAGGAAGTGATCTGGGTGCAAAAACGAATCGAAACTATAGAATAAAATATCTTCGGAAATAGAGGCTCATATAAAAAAATTCTACTCTAAATTTCCATTTATTTTCACTCATTGAATCATTACCTGCTCGATTACACCATTCACATTTGAGGCATTAAGAGCAACAACTAACCCACACTGAAAAAATATTCAGTTTTGCTATTTTATACGATTAACAGAGCCTATTGGAATACATTATTACTACTAACTCAATTTCGCAAAAAAATGTATGTTAGTCCGTTGTTGCTCTCAATGTCTCACTTATTTGCTCACTTTCAACTCTAATTTCCTTCAAACGTGACAGCAAATCCTTCCTACTCAACCATCTAACAGTATGTATGTATCTTACCCTATGTGAAATACATAAAGACTATTCTCGAATAATCATTTTACTACGTGCATAGACATCCTCTCATTTCATCCTCACATTTTCCTCTGTCCTCATATTTTCTTTTCCTTCCATGTGCTCACAGGTCAGGCTTAAAAACAGCTAAGCCACGCGTCGCCTTTTCACCAGCTTACGTTACTTTTATTTTGGTATAATAACGACAATTTTGAGGTATTATTATTATTATTATTACAAGACACCTTCGGCATTCAGCTACCTCCTACCCCTAAATGACAACTCCCTTTCCCCTCCAACCACTTTCGTCTAATTTATCATTTTTGCTAACGCGTACTTACTTTCTACCACCAATCTGCAAACATCTTGCGCACAATATCCTTGCTAATCCCATTTGCACTATGAACACCTCCACAACATTCTAATAACTCTGATAGCTCTCCTATCCATCTTCCACCACCAATCAATTATTCTTCCCCCAACGAGGCCCACAAATAAACACCACACAAGGTATAATTAAAAAGAAACGTAGTTATACAATGTTAAACATTCTACCTGGTTCGAACCAGAATCGAAGGCCATCGGCTACCATTTCATCCCCGTCCATCACGATGCTAAACACGCTGATGGCATGTACATACTATCACCGCGCGTTGTTATCGCGGCCCCGTATAACGCAGCCGCGCTGTATCCTGTTAATTTAAATTATAATCAAAAATTAACGACCAGCCAAGTCCGAGGTTCGCCCGTTGGGTCGTCGAGGGTGGATCGATGTGGCCGTATCACGCGAGGACCGTTTCGGTGTATCGCGGCTTATCGCCGTACGGAATGAAGTCGAGAAAGAATTCGCCGTCTCCTCGAAATGGCCCAGAAAATATTTGCACGGAATTCTTCTGGCGACAGTTCCCTCCGTTTCGCTTTACGTCCGTGACAGGCTGGCTACGTTTTTGCGACACAGCGTTACGCGGGTCGATAATGGCATGTCGACCTGTTAGACATTACAAGCCCCATTACGCGGGAATTCTGCCCGATAACGAATCCCCGCGCAAAATGAACGGGCCCTCCACCGTTCTCTCGTCCGACGACGAATCGAGGCTGCCACGACGCGAGGCTTCTTATTAGAATCGAGAGGCTAGACTCGTAACAATCGTGGCTCTTCCAGGAAATCGTCGCGGTTGCATGTCGCGAGGATACCGCATTAAGGGCGCAGAATCATCGCCCTTTTCGCGCACGGGGGCTCGTGTGTCATCAGAGAGGAGCGGGAAGAGTAAAAACTGGTAATACAGTCCGAAACGTTGGATGACAGCCGGTAAACCCTCATCCCGATGGGGCTTATACTCGATTGGGCAAATTGCCGCCAATCATAAATAATTGACAGACAATCACGAGGGATTTAGGTTTTCCAGCTCGGGACGTCCATTTTGATACTGGTTTCGTGGCGATTCGGGATTCTAAATTTACAGTGCGCTCCTCTCGTGTTCACGTCACTGGTTTATTTTTTCTTTTTTGATTTTTGGAAGACAGCTGATAGAGTTCGGCGAGCTTATCGGACTGATAAATTACATATGTTTGCGGAAGACTGTTGTTTAAGAATTCTGAAGATTGAAATGAAAATTGACAGGAATTGTGGAGTCGGTGATAGTCATTATGACACTGCGGGAGTGATAAAAGTTGCGTCCAATTAGGCACTTAATATATCAGTGAAAATTTATATTAAATTTCATCACTGACAAGTTCTGCAATTCCTATACTGAAGAATCCTCTTTCGAGTGGACAATCTCTTCGTATACTTACTTGAATGTATTGCTATTGAGAGTGTTTTATAACGATCAAAGCGAACGAAAATTGATTGGTACACGGTAAGAAGATATGCCCCTCAAAAATTTGTTAAAATTCTTTAACCAAGTTTACTCCATTCTTTTCGCATTGTAATATGTCCTGAACATTACTATGATACCTACAAAATAACATTTTCGCAATTAATCAAGTATGACCATTTCTCTTTTGAGGTCCAATTCAATCCTTGTAATTATTTCTGTAATTATTACTGGACGGTAATAAAATTTATTTGCATTTTTATAATACAGATACATAGTTTTGTGTGAATAATATTACAAATTGACAAATCTTGAAATTAGACAGACACATTATTTCTAAAGTAAATATTGCTTTGTATCCTAATGAATTACATAAATTCAGAGCACAAGGATTTTTGACATCCACAGAAATTCATCATTACAAAATCACTTCTTTGGTTTTCCGAAAGGTGCAAGGTTTAAGCACGTCGCGCGTTCGTGATGAATAGAAACGAAAGCGGGACGTTATCTCTAAAACGCTACGGCGTGCCTGTACGTGTCTTGGGCACGATGCAAAATGCGAATCGATGCGTCTGAAACGAACGATAAAGTTATTCGTAAGTTCAAAGGCTCTCCTTTTAGAGAAAAATCGCCGTCGGTTGGATCGCGTGTGCCTCAGAAATTTGTAGGGATCGCGCGTGATTCGAGGAACAGACGTCACGGACACACGTATACATCAAGATCGCGAATACCGCGGCGTAGCATGCCTTCCCCTAATCAGATAAAAGAGGACTGCAAACGAAATACCGCGGGGGTATTTTTACCTCTGCCCGCCCGACAAAATGCCGCCCGCGCACATTCAAACGACACGTATCGCGGTAATTTGTAAAGCAGCCGTTCAGATTGCGATCAACGAAGAGTGAAATTCAGTGCTCCGTAACTTATAATCCGAACGTGTCACTGGGCAATTGATTCTTTTCGCGCGTGTCGTGCATTATGATCCAGCTGGGCTTTCCTCATTAGCGCTGCATTCCTGTGTTCACTTGTCAGTTGAGCAGGTGCGTCGAATGAGTGCCGTTAAGTTCCCTTTTCTTTTCTGGGTGTTTGTTACGAGAATTGTGATCATAAATTGGGAGGTTAAATGCTGCTGGATGTTTGTGACAAAGTGTTAGTGAGAACATAGTACCTTATTTGCAATGGTACTGTATAGGGGATGGTGTATAAATATTTGCAAGCTAGTTTCTTCGCCATTGTTGAGGACTATGAATTTTCCCTTCGAGTTTTGGAATATTTTGAAGTTCTTTGTACGGTGCGATTTAAGGAAAGGTGAAGTAAAGTATAGAAATTTGAAAAAACAGTGCAGCTATTCATATATTAGCGTTGATAGAGCAGTACATAGTTTTCTGTTTTATTAATGCAAGTGTAATGCAGAAGAACCTCGAATATTCGAAGAACGATGAGTTTAGATAACAGAACTCTCAATTTTCTGTCGCTAAGCATTCCACGGCAACGTAAATTTAAATAAAAAAATGAATAGCAGGTTCAGAAAGTGGTTGCGCAAGTTTGTAAAGTAATTAGATTGCAAGTAGTACTACTTACTACAACTACGCATCATAGCACAGAAATATTTTCCAAAACGACATAGCCAAAAATAAAAATGAATATAACCCTCAATAATTTTAAACAAAGCAGTCAGTGCCTCAGCATCGTGTCAGATAGCCCCACTTCATATACTGCAGCTAAGAAAAGAAAGGGTTCTCTTCAATCCACGTTTCGCCGTCTCGAATACCAACTTACACTCGCAAGAAGGCGCAGACCAAACGACAGATGCATATGAATCTACATAAAAAAGAACGATCGCACTTTTACGGATAATTACAAAAGATAAGATAGGTACCCAGGTGGCCGTTTGGAAGTGGAAGTCACCGCACCGCCAGATGGAAAAGTCGAAACCAGGAGTCGTGAGGCATGAGACCGCGACATTCAGAAAGGGCCAGGGTGAAGTTTCCGGGGGGTTTTCGAAGCGCCTGGAACTCGTTCGTAACTGGAGTCCGATCCTACCCGTAATTACAATTCGAACAAAGTTATGCCGGCCTGGATCGGGCGGGGATGTGTCAAGTATTTAATCAGGGCCGAGTTGAGTCTACGAGAGACAATAGATGGCGACCAGCCCCCCTCAGTCTATCCCCTCCATTGCCATCTGCCTTACCATCCGTGCCCCTTCATCTCCTTCGCGCCTTTCCAGCTTGGTTCCACTATGACTAGGGGTGCAATTATGTCGACCTCATTTCGGGACAGCTTCACTCCTCCCCCAAGCATTGTACTATTCCTCATCCTGTCTCTGTCTGCCCCTTGATCGCCCCCTCTCACGCCTGAAAATCGTCCTTTGCGTAGCTATCTTTCTTTCCTACATTTTCTTTCCCTCCCTTTTCTTAGCTTCTTTTAATGTTATCTTGCAGCTTTTTGCTTTCTTAACCCCTCCGTTTATTCTCGCAGGATTATCCAGCGTAGATTTTCTTTGTGCATTCAGTGACCCCCTGCGCCGTTCTTTTTCGACTCTCTCGCAACATTCAGGTTGCCCCTTTGTGACAGCGTTAGATCATACAGTGACTGTTCAGAAAAATTTTTGTCCTGTTCAGAGGGCTCCGTGTGTTACTTTAACATCTCGAAGAATTAGAATTTTTATCCTTTTTATACCTTTTGAATCCTTAAAGGGTCATTCTACTTTGATCGGCCGAAAAATTAAGCCATTTTTAAAGATTTTTCTCAGCAAATACAACATATAATGAAATAAATCTTTTTAGTATTTATTAAGCTACTCTTATATTATGGAAAAAATTAAAAAGAATTTTTTAATTTGTTTTAATGTATTTTTTACACCGTTAATATGGCAAAAGGAATACGTTCATGGCGTAGGTGATTTCTCAGTTTCTGTGTCCCTGAAACAAAAAATTCCAAAAGATTCTTGATGTGTATGGGTATCGCTATAGCCTCTAGCTCAATTAACAATTTTTGTCGAGAAATAACCGAGATTTTTCTCCCGGGAATACATCCTTTTGGGTGTTTTGTCAAACTTTCTTCAAACCAGCGCCATTTTGTTACTTTTCAACAAAAAGTAGTAATTGCGCTGCGAGTTGTAGCGACACTCATACAGATTAAGAATCATTTGGAATTTTTTGTTTCGGATAAGCCTGAGCCGGGAAATCACCTACGCCATTAACATATCTTTTTTAGGTGACATATTGACACTGTGAAAAAACAATTAAAACAAATTGCAAAAATTCTTTTTAAATTTTTTATGTATAATATAAGAGTAGCTTAATAAATACCAAAAATATTTATTTCATTATATATTGCATTTACTCAGAAAAATATCTTTAAAAATAGCTTATTTTTCGGCGGTTCAAAGTAGAATGACCCCTTAATAAATACACTGGTATGTAAGTACGAGAACTCTTCTCTTCAATAACCTTCTTATCATATTTTTTTATAACAAATCAATCACTTACATGGGCAATTCTTAGATCGCTTTACATGTGCATTGGATCGTTACTGGACGTTACTGGAAGAAACTGTGTTAAGCAGTGAAAGTAGTTTACGTAAGAGTGATACTGTAACTTATGTCTTTCGTAATAAAATTCATAACGAATTCTCGTTGCAAAGGTTGTAAATGTGGTGTGTTATTCTTTTCGAGAGTTTATGACTGCAGAGGGGCCGCAAGCACTTCACTGGTTTCCTCAAAAATAATTTCAACGTCGCCACAAATTCAGTTTAACGCTACAACAAACCTCTGGGTAATAGTTAGCGAGTATTTTGCGTCATGATTAATTCAGACATTTATGTTCTTTCTCGCCATTTTGAATTAAACAGTTGAAACGGAATGTGTTTTTGTTGTTGCCCGTAGGATTGCTGCTACCCCATAAAGATAACAAACGGGTTGCGTCTTTCTCCTTCATGAATTGCAAATTTTCGTCCTCATGCTTCTTCTGCTTTCTTCATCAGCTCCGCCACGCGTGTATTTTTGAAACTTTAAATTCGTTTTGCTCGTGTATTGGGGTACATAAATTCAGGGATTTTTGGCACATAGTACTGACATTTTTTCGCACTTTCGTAAAGAAAGAACTGCATCGTGATTTATAAACAGAGAATAAAATTATTCTACTCCGTTATTGTCCATTTTAATGTATATTGGAAATAGTTATTTAAGAGATAGAATCTTGTTGCGGATAATCGATTATTCTGCACATGAAAGTTTCTCACAATTTGAGTTATCCCTTATAAATGCATATTTAATGTACTTTCTAATTACACAATCGTCAGTAAAAATTGATATAAGTGAATTTTAATAAGATTTTTTTAAACTTCCATACATCTGTAGGATGTTTCGTTTCTTATGAAGAAGGTAACTTTAAACTCTTCTGACACTGTGCAAAATAGTGCAACTAGATAAATTTGTTCATTACCACGAAATATTTGTTAATCGAGGAAAATTTTTTCAAAACATTGCACATCTTAAACGATACTATAAGATATAGAAATATGTGATTGAGCTAGGTGCCCGACGTGCGACGGAGAAACGAAATATAGGAGAACAAGGGAAAGTAGTCTGTATATAGTCAGACGCGTTTTCCAGTTGCTCCGACTAGAACTACAATACTTACCTTTATAACTTTTCAGATCAGTGGATGAATCTGAAATTAAATGTATCTGCAACTTCACCACATTAGCTGCTCTTACTCAATAATTATGTAATGAAAGTAAAACAAAATTTCGCCGTCTCCCTTCATTTTAAAATCACTGGCCATTACGAAGTCATGTACTTCTGTTGAGCACAACTTTCGTAAATAAAACAAGCATGATTTGCATTATGTAACGTCATTTCTTTCATTAATGGTAAGTACCTGCTCCTGCTACTATAATTCATTGCAACGTCAAATTACCCGATCGAATCGAGATAGCAACTTTGTTAAGTACCTTGATTCGAAACCGGTTTTACCGATTGCACAGGATCAAACTTTACGTCCGCTTTCGCTCAAAGCTCTTCGCGTAAGCATCGCTACCTCTCATACAAACCATTCAATGAAAATATTATAACTAGTCTTGAAATCCATGCTTGCAGCTCGAGGACTGTTTACTCGAACAGTGACGTCCACCTGAACATTAAATTGCAGTCACTGAAGAAGGTACTCGATTATTAATTGCCTAAACATTTCGACCAATTACAGTCTCTTACGTAACAACGATATCCTCGAGGAGATTAAGCTGAAGTATGTATGTAAAATTATATACTGTTAGAAAGTACGTTTAAAAAGTTACCAGGCTTTTATTTTATAACGAGTTTCAAGTTCTTCCGTTGGTGATTACTGTTTGATAACATTTCAGGGCAGTTTCAATGAATTTTCGCAGTACAGATGAAAATTGCAAACTTTGATGGTTTATATTTTTTAAACAAACTCAAATCTAGCAAACTGCTGATTTAAACCCCTTTCAATGTTACGTTGACTGCATCTTATTTCAGTTTCATCAAATTCCCTCTTACCATTTGTAAAAAGTCGCAAACTTTGATGTCCTGTATTGTTTAAACAAATCTTAATCCAGCAAAACGATAACTTAAACCCCCTTTAATACCGGATTAACAACCTAATATTTCAAGATCATTAAAATCCCTAAACTCAAGTGCTCAAACCGATCGATTTCTCCTGAAATACCCACTGCATACAGATTCAGCTTGCCACATTCCTCCACAGATCCCATCTTAACCACCTCGCGTTACCGAAAGCGTGTACCACGGTTCTCAAGACAATCGCCGCAGCTTTTCCACCCCAAAAGCGAGGCCAGTCGTGGATGTTTATGCGTCGAGGAGGCGGTAATTCTCCGCTGCCCCCGCTCTCACGAAACAACGGCCGCCCGGTATGAAAAACCGTCGGTTTATTACCGAACGGAATTTCCCTGCCCGCGGCTATGTCGCCGCCGGATTATGCAATTTAAAACGAGTTAATTGAAGTGCAATAAGTCGTTAAAACTCTTGAGCAAATTAATTAATATAAAAGCCGGTTAGAATAGCGCACGGCCAAAGCTTTGCCCCTCGTCCCTGTCGCCAACCCCTTTTCCTCTCCCTTCGCCGCCCCTATCCCGGGCAGAGGGGCGGGAGGGTGCCGCGCGGTTACGACAACGATGGTGGCAACGATGAGGTCTGGGGGACGTCGGCGGCGGGGGCCGACGAGGAAAAGTACGGTTAATGAAATAATGTACGCCCGACGTAGTCCTCGAGCACGCAGCACGCGGGATTTAACTTTTCCATGAAAATACTTGTGCAAGCTAAAGAGGCGGCCCCCCGTCCGCCCCAACCACCCCACCGCCCTCCCGTTCCCGCCTCGGTGCTTTGAGCTGAAATCGCGGCGAGGGTGACTTGATCGTTGAAATCAAAGGAAACGCGAGACGTAATCTGTTTAATCAAGAACTTCATACGATGGAAAGGTATGTAACGACGTTGATGGGTCGGGTGGAGCGCTCGCCTGGAGCCTTCCACCACCTAGCCGACTGCAGATTCAATTTCCGACGGGCGATTCGTTTCTCCGCGCGGGGCTCGTTAGTCTTGACCTTTTTCCTACCGCTGATGTGCTTAAAACGTTAACACGCTGTGCGTTAAAAGGTGGTGGCTGTTTCTAATGGCAGCTGCGACGGAGTTCTGAACACTGTTTTGATCTGCATTAGTGTTTGATTTCCAATTCATGATTGCTGTGTACGCCGTGAAGAGTATGTTTAATATGGAATCTTTCCGTTTGTGGTATACTTTAGTAAAGTTCATTTATTGTTTATTTATTGATTTATTTATATATACGGGAAAACCCTTTGGTATATTGATGAGATTTTCCAAGCTGACGCTCTGTGTTTTCTCTCTTACAACTTAATGTGATAGAGCCGCGTTCTTGAATGCTGAATACACTACACACTCGTTATAAACACGTTTCGTCTATGCAATGTGTGCCCGGTAACTATCCCCACCATTTCTTAGAATCCTTCGGTCGAGAGTGAGAGAACCCGAGAACGAGCGGGAGAGGGCGAAAGAGTCGACACGAAGTTGCCGTCGACTACGAAAGAGAGAAAGCATGATACTTTATCTCGCTTCGTTATTCACGTGCGTACGCTCTGCCTCTTCACTGATACATTGTATGTAGTCGCACACGTGGGTGGAGCTCGAAGAAACAGAGCGTATGCACGTGAAAGACGAAGCGAGACGAAGAATCATGCTTTCTCTCTTTCGTAACCGACGGCAACTTCGTGTCGACTCTTTCGTTCCCTCTCGCTCACTCTTGGGTTTTATAGTGTCCACAACGCGCCGTACGTCCGCCGCCAGCCCCGTTCGTCGGGTTTATAACGAGTGCGTACTATACAAGAAAATATATGTGGTAAAACTGTCTTTATTAATGTCTGTCTCGCACGAGTTCGCTCGTGCCAATGCACGCCGGCGTGTGGAGTAGGGTTGTTAACGATATATATATCTATTCGATATTTTTGAAAATATTATATATATAGGGGATAGTTGCCTATATTGGACCGGCTCTAGGTTGGACCATTTGTATATCTCGATAAACAAATATATTTGCAGCGGTGTTTTTGGCTACATTGACTTAGAAAGTGCAGATGGAACTTGCGAGAACAGCGATACGGTTATTCATTAGTTTGTCGTTCATCGTCGTCGAAATATAGAAACACGTGGTGCGCGATCATTATTTTTCGTGCTATTTCAAGTGAATTTCTTTCTACAACTTGTAAGTACTATAATTTTAATTGATACTAGTGTAAAGTGTGCTGTCTTAGCTACAACTTCATGTCCTTACTTTTCCATATTCGTATAAATGTAACAATGAAAACATATCTTTTTGATGTAACCAACAAGTTGCCTAATATCGGACCATCACTAGTTGCTTGAATTGGACCGGTCCATTTTAGGATACAATCTATGTTATGGTAGCGAATAGTTAAAATCATACTAAAAAAATTTAAAAAACAATTAAAACCGACTTCAAAAAAATAAAACTGCACTAAAAAGTAAAAAATAATTTTTTCCCTTATTTAATCTACGACTCTCATATTTTTTAAGTCAGCGCCAGATTTACACAGTGGAAATGATGAGGCACCGACTTAAAAAGTATGAGAGTACCGTACATTTTAGTGCAATTTTCTTTTTTTGAAGTCGGTTTTAATTTTTTTATTTTTAACTTTTTCGTTTTATATATATTGACACCACATGCTGAGGAGATATGTGCGTACGTACATAAAATAATAATAATTAGGTGACAATATTCTTTATTAATAACCAGAACTGGCAAAATATTGCGCCAATGTTGATGCAGTGTAGGGTGGGACCACCGAGGCATCGCCCTCTTTCGAATAAAAAAAGGATCATGAAAATCGGCCCATATTCTGGGGAGTTATGCGGGGCGAAATATAAAAAAACCATCAAAACAACGTACTATTGCACTACGTGCACCGTAAGATGCTTGTTGCTTCCTGTTTCTATTTTTCTCAATGCCCTGATCAGTGTTTTTAAGATTGTATATTTAAATTCGTTGATTTTTAGGAGCGGTCCAAAGTAAGAAACCGGTGGTCCAAATTACGAAACCGGTTGCCTGGAATGGACCGAAGTCATTAGTTTAGTTTTTTTGAGATATTATTTTAATCACATATTTTATTAACACACTAAATACATGATAAAATCTACATAAAATGTCAATCTTTTTCCCGTTTCTGTTTGCTTTCTTCAATGTGTTATGTCCGTGTAGGAGAGGAAAATAAAAAAGTGGTCCAACATAGGCAACCTTCCCCTATATATATAGATATAAAAAATTTAAATAAAAATTTAGATAAAAATTTTCTTTTGTATACCAAGCTTATAAACGTAGTTTCTTATTCCTGTTTTTTAATCAAACATCATCGAAAGCATAACCTCATATTTGACGTGCTGTTTTAGAGTTCGTTGTGTTGAAGTAATGGTTTTTTCTTTTATAAAATCTGCTTACTTTTCGTGGAAATTTCATTGAATTCATTTAAAGCAAATGGAAAATAAATTCGAAATATATGAAAATCAGTAAATCCAGACTGTAAACCATCTCATTTTTCATTATAAGAGTTAATAAACAATATTGAAGAATTAATATTATTGATCATTTTTAGTAAAATGAAAATATCGTCATACTCGATATGTCGATACCTCATCTCTGATATACATACATATAACGTGTATCGATATGTATGCCTCGATATATCCGATATCGTAAAATCGATATAACGCATAATCTATATATCGCATAGTTGACATACTGTATAATCGATATATTGATATATTGGAAAATTTTGGCATCCCTAGTGTTGAGCCGATTTTGCAGCGCTGCCGAATCGTGCAGCGCCGTATTTCTTCAAGCGTCAGTGCACACTGCACACCGTTGCCACAAAACTGAATTCCTTCCGGGCATCGCTTCTAGGAAATTTGCAACAATGTTGAGACGCAACATACATAGAAAACAAAGAAACCCAGTAGAGGACTAATACATAAAAATAGAAAAACAAAAATGAACAAATTAAAGAAAAAAAGAAATAATACCTAAATAGAAAATAAGCAAAAAGGAACAAAATACAATGACAGTAAATAGAAGTTAACCCTTTCGCAGCGGTGTTCGACTATAGTCGACGTATTAAAAAAATGTATTCTCTGGTACTATGATACTCAGCAAATATCGATAGTTCTCCGAAAAAAAAAAATGAAAAACTGAAAGTTAAAAACTTTTTTTATTGATGTAAAATTTACACTTTTCAAGAATCGTCAGAAAATTTAAATAGGTACGCAGCGAAAAGGTTAACGGAAATTGTTAAGCGCCTTCCTCACTGAGTGCTTGAAAAAGTATAGTGTAAAATCCTACAAATGTTTCACGAGTGTCCTACATAACGGAAGGAGACAGAAAGAATTCCTTCAATATTCATATAACCAGGACGCGGCAATACGCACGTGCAAGAATGCAACTTATGCACGCACGTCGCGGCACCAATTGCACGGAATGCTCTCCAAACGTTCATTAAACGCCACGATTGTTCTACAAACATTTTTAATAATACCGTAATTGTCCCCATTCCCCGCGACATTCAGCGAATGTTATCCTACAATTATGAAACGCAGAAGATTCATTTATGTTGGAGCTGCAGCAAGGCAAGGGCACGTCGCCGCGATGCGCTTCGAGCGTCCTCGAATGATCTCTGTGCCCGGGCCCCGCGATACCCTCCCGCTCCGTAATGAAGCCTCGCGTTACGCAATTTCGTTCAATCGATAATGGCTCCGAAAGAGTGGCCCTTTCTTCTTCCGTTTCACCCTTTCATCGGGCGGTCCTCGGTTATGCGCGCGTCCGCTGACTTCACTGGGAACATTTAGCCCATGGCGAACCGGTTTTAAAAGGTCTAACGAACTGTGAAGTCGAGCTAATTGAGACTGTTGCAAAACGCGGCTGTATCTCCCTCTGCCGGAACCAGTTTACGGAGCTGCGACAGGTGTAACGCGAGGCTGTTTCATTGCTTTACGAGTGCTAATTATCTTAAACGGAGGAGGAGGGAACTGCCGGGCCGCGCGTGCAACAAGGAGGAGAGGAAAAAAATGCGGCAGCAATTTGCAAATCATTCGTCGCTTTGCTTGTCTCCCCGTCTCGCCTCGCGCCTGATTATTTCGTACGGCCGTCTAGTCGCAATTTATTCCCCTTGAGGCGACTCTCGGCGAATTTTTGCATTTCACACGGGAACAACCGCGTTCCCTCCTAATTACATCGGAACAGGGAATGATTTAATAACGTACACACGCGTCCTACTCGTCTTCCCAATTTCGGTGTAATTTAGGGATTTTTATCGTCCCCTCGGTAGGGACAACTTTTTGTATTTCATGATTCGAAATGTAGCTTCTTCGTGGGATGAAACTAGAGTGTGTGATATGTCGATGCAAGGAAAAGGTCATTCTGTAATTTATTGTAAATGAGAAGATTTTGCGCATGTGGCATAGTGGTTCAAAATGCGTTTGTACCTGAGCAAAATTATTTTTGTCATTATTTTGTCTTGTACGTATATATATATATATACTTTATTTTTAATGCTTTTTTTTACTTATTTATGACTATTTTCTACTTGTTTCGTGTATAAGTAAGAATACACGTATTCTCGGTAAAAGTTAATATTTCCATATTATAATCAATTAGTTTAATGGAAATTAAGATCAGAATGTAGCTTTATTGTAAGAAAATAAAATGAAAGAATAGTACTTATGATAACATAACTTATAAGAAAACTACATTTCTTTCAATAGTAAACTTACGGTGACATAACGAATAATCAAGTGCCATTATTGCACTGAATTGTAATATCACTTCCTTGAAAAAAGGTGACTTACGCCATACGGCAATTGATGTAATAATAATGATAACTTATACGAATGTCATTTTCAAGGCACTACGAGAAAATAAGTCAACACTTTCTACTAAACACAGTATACCTATTTTTACATTGCGTATCTCATTTATTATAATAGGTATATTAAGGAACTCATTCCTTGCTGAATTCGTCATCACATTCTACAGTCGCATTGGTTTTTAATGTGTGGAAAAATGTATGATAAATCGGAGGAATAAACTTCAGCAAATCTAGCATGTCCTTCTTTTTAGCCACTTTTAACAGTCACTTTGCTTAGGCTGTAAAATTGGCTCTTATTTTTTATTAACATAAACGAAAATATACGCAAGTTAGATTGGCAAATAAAACAAGTATTCTTAATAATTACTATTTCTATAATAAACTCATTTTTTGTAATTTTGCCCGACTTGTCAATTGAGAGGCTCAAATAAACACATAAGCATTTCAGCAAAAATAAAAAAAATGCATATAATTTCTTTGCTACTTGGATAAATAAATTAACAGGATTTAAAAACAACTTTGGCTGGTATTTCCATGCTATTGAAATTCAGCTATTACCTTAAAAAAAATCTCTCGTGTGTGGATGGTAAAGGGACATGCCGTGTACAAAATGCTGACTTTATTCAAAGAACGTACTTGCAATTTCTTTCGAATAATGCAATATTGAATTTCATATAACGCTGGATGTAATATTCCTTGCGTCCTTTCTATATCCGTTTCATCGCGCGAAATCTGGAATCACGAGAGCCGATCATACGTAAGTAGATTTCTTATTTGCCATCAATGCATCATTGCAAGTAGGTGTGTCGTACGTTATGTAATAAATCTTGCCATGATTCGTGAGTGCTTCTAGAAATAGACTTGGGACTTGGAAATTATTTAGTACTGTTTGAATTGAGTATTAACACTCGTCAACTTAAACTGGGGAATTAATCTCGTTAGATTAAATGCGAATCTGTGATTAGATAGTGACAGTAATTTAACTGTTTTCTCATTAATAAGGATATCGTAATGTGATAGTTATGATTAATTAATTGTACCATTAATATTTACTATTTATGGTTCATAATTCCTTGTTTGAAAAGTAGAAACTACGTGTCAAGTATGGACGAAGGATTTTTTATTGAGTACCTACAAAATTTGAGAATTATTGGCATATACTTCATGCAGCATTACTATAATTATTGCAAACGGGAACGTCCCACATTTACAGAAACATAGGTATACAAAAATAGCCTACAGTGTTAGCGATGACATCGTGACGCATGTTAATACCACAAAAACAAAATAAAGAATTGAGAGAAGATTAGCTACCTTAAATGTCACCAAAGTACATGACTCGAAAACTCATCTGAAAAATCATAAAATTAATCAGCATTATTAGTGAGAACTTTGGCAGAGCTAGTTACAGGGATGTTGTGCGTAGAATTCGACTGCAAACTATTGAATTATTTCATTTATTTCGAAAGATATTATACCATCCTCTGCATTAAAGAATGTTGTCTGGTAAATATTGGTTGTCGACGTTTAATAAGACAATTAATCAAGTGTCCGAGGTACAAAGATTTACTTTAAATTCTGATTTATTCAAAGTATTAAATTCCGTTGTGACACCGCCTGTCCGAATGACATCTCGCGCTCGTAACGCTGCCACAATACGCATCAGCGAATCCACCACAATTTCCCCTGAAGTCTGTAAAAGCTAGCCACAGTCAGCATCGAATACGTAAAACACCGGACGATAAACTCTTAATCCCGCACCCCGCAAAATTCATTCTACCCTCGCTCCTACAAAACGCCACCGACAACACAACTCTGCGCGCCGATACCTTCCGCCACGTTCGTCACGCATCCCCGAAATAACTCCCCTCGTTTAGCCGTCAGTGTCGCGATTCGCGATAAACAAACAATAAACGTTCGGAGCGGATTCGTCGGGCGTAAATCGGGCTTTCGGTCGAGCAAAGATCCGGCCACGGTAATCTTCCCTTATCAGAATGGATCGTGTAATGCCTCGTAACGAGGATGCAATGTCATCTGAAATCCCTGCCACGTAGGAGGAGGACGGGGTTGGGGTAGAGGCTCTGCGGAGGATCGTTGGATTCACAGGAATGACGAAACGCATCTCCGTATGTAACAGTACAGGTACACCCACCGATCCCCGCGCACATGCACGCCGGGCTACGTGCATTTCGGGCACGAGCAAGAAGCACACAGCCACGGGGCGTTAGGTGGCGCGGAACGGAGACAGAAAGAGCGGGTGGCGCCGTGGAACGGAGAGAGAGGGTTGTAAACGGACGAGCATGCGAGGCAAAGGCAACCAAGCGGGGAATCGGCGGGAGCTAGAGCTGAATTAGCATGGCTATCTGGGTAATATATTGGACTGTATCGTTGGACACGACCAGCCAGAGCCACGTGATATACTGACACCCCGGGTTTTATTGGCAGTACGTAGTCCACCCTCTCTACCCTAGCTTTTCAGCTAGCCTCACCTCTGCCGGCCCTTGACGCTCGGCTTATCCACTTTCCCCGTTAATCCGGCAACCGTAGTCGGCCGCCAGCGCTAAAAAATGTATTCCCTTTCCATTACGGTCCCTTTTTCGCCGCGCCGCCTGTGTGCCGAGGCTGTACACCGAGCAGCGCGATGACTGTTCCCGTATCAAGAGATTTTCGCGACGGTGTTACGATTTTGATGAAGGGGAGGTAACTCCGGCGGTGTTTCCTCAATTCACAGACTCTCCAGTCGAATTCGGAACTAGAGTTTATTGGAAGAGACGCTTTTTACAATCAGAATTAGAACTACCTTGAGGTTTTACTGACTTGCTTAGGGTTGGTTGCAAGAGTTTTCATACAGAAATTAATAGTGGTGCGTTGGTGGGGAACGAATGGAGGGAGGTACGTATGCCTCCAAGCATTGATGTCTGTGATTCTTTTAGGTGACAAGGTATCGTCAGATATCATATTGACTGGCGGAGGTCTTGCACACCTCCGAGTCCTGGAGTTTTGGTGTATGTAGTTAGTCTGGGACGTTCCTAACAACGGGCTTCCCTTTTGGGGAGCAGCAGGCTCCGTGGAAGCTTGGCAGTGTATCGTTAGCGAAACTACAGGCTGTACTTTATAATTTGAAGTGAAGACGATTCGAAAGGAAGGGCAGTGTTCAGAGTGATTTTTAATCAAAATTTTATATTGGAGAGCGTGCTGCGGGGTTTGTACGCTGCTGTCTGAAGTTTGCAAGCTCTTGTTGGCAGAAGGCGAATAGCACTTTGTATTCGATGGGATCACGTTCAAACGTGAATCTTGAATTTTGTGATATTGAGGTTTTGGATAAAAGAGACTCTTCGATTTTGTCTGTGAAATTTCTGTGAAATTTGAGGTTACTGGGGCCTTTTCACGTCAGACTCTTTTGCGACATGGATCAGATTTTTAAATATATTCACGTAGGTGTTATCAGTCTTAGGGGAAGGTTGCCTATGTTGGACCACTTTTTTATTTTTCTCCCCTACACGGACATAACACATTGAAGAAAGCAAAATAAAAACAGAAAAAAGATCTACATTTTATGTAGACATTATCATGTATTTAGTGTGTTGATAAAATGTGTGATTAAAATAATATCTCAAAAAAACTAAACTAATGACTTCGGTCCATTCCAGGCAACCGGTTTCGTAATTTGGACCACCGGTTTCCTACTTTGGACCGCTCCTAAAAATCAATGAATTTAAATATACAATCTAAAAAACACTGATCAAGGCTTTGAAAAGAAATAGAAACAGGAAGCAACAAGCGTCTTACGGTGCACGTAGTGCAATAGTACGTTGTTTTGATGTTTTTTTTTATATTTGTCCCCGCATAACTCTCCAGAATATGGGCCGATTTTGATGATCCTTTTTTTATTCGAAAGAGGGCGATGCCCCAGTGGTCCAATCCTACACTGCATCAACATTCGCGCAATATTTTGCCAGTTCTGGTTATTAATAAAGAATATTGTCACCTAATTATTATTATTTCATGTACGTACGCACATATCTCATCAGCATGTGGTATCAATATATATAAAACGAAAAAGTTAAAAATAAAAATTAAAACCGACTTCAAAAAAAGAAAATTGCACTAAAATGTACGGTACTCTCATACTTTTTAAGTCGGTGCCTCATCATTTTCACTGTGTAAATCTGGTGCCGACTTAAAAAATATGAGAGTCGTTGATTAAATAAGGGAAAATATTATATTTTACTTTTTAATGCAATTTTATTTTTTTTATGTCGGTTTTAATTGTTTTTTAAATTTTTTTAGTATGATTTTAACTATTCGCTACCATAACATAGATTGTATCCTAAAATGGATCGGTTCAATTCAAGCAACTAGTGATGGTCCAATATTAGGCAACTTGTTGGTTACATCAAAAAGATATGGTTTCATTGTTATACTTATACGAATATGGAAAAGTAAGGACATGAAGTTGTAGCTAAGACAGCACACTTTACACTAGTATCATTTAAAATTATAGTACTTACAAGTTGTAAAAAGAAATTCACTTGAAATAGCATGAAAAATAATGATCGCGCACCACGTGTTTCTACGACGGTGAACAACAAACTAATGAATAACCGTATCGCTGTTCTCGCAAGTTCCATCTCCACTTCCTAAATCAATGTAGCCAAAAAAACCGCTGCCTATATATTTGTTTATCGAGATATACAAATGGTCCAATCTAGGAGCCGGTCCAATATAGGCAACTCTCCCCTATATCGTGCAATGTAGTGATTTTAAATGATGTTTAATTATTGATATTCCATAACCTTGCATCGCGTTGTAAGTAGTTAAATTCTTAATAACATTGCACCTAATTCCTTGAATTTAATTGTGATATTTAACTGTATATTATTCAAACTGTACCAAACAGGAAATTTTAAAATATTCTTCGATATTCCTTCAGCATCCAAAACCTGCGTTATTAAATATTACATAATCGAATATAAATTAGTACTTCATTGGTACTAATAATAACACCCCCCTTCAGGTCCATCTAATAATAACCACTATTCGTTATTTTAATTTATTGACACAGCACGATGAAAATTATAAATGAGCAAAGGAAAACTAACTGATGGTAGAATATACAATATTCAATGTGTGTAGACCAGTAGATATTAAATAATCATTTCAACTGCGCGTGAGTGACAGACCTCGATAAAGAAAGTGTGGGTCGCGTCAAATTCGGCATACTGCACGTACAGTATATTCATCTGCCCTGAAAAATGTTGAATATTACTGGCTCCAGATTCATCCTTACGCAGGGGTGTGCGTGTGCGTACCTGTATACTTGACAAATTCAATAGAACTTGTGAAGAATTGGAATGCGCTGTGCACGCATATCCATGGAAAATGGCAGTAGTAAAGTATTCGAACGATCTCCCATTTTGCTCCCTAAAAAATAAAGTTGATCCAACGTCGTTTTATTCCAGCTCCGTTCCATGCCCGTACGAAGTGTCATTTGCGATATGGAATTACATATAGGTATTCCACTGCTGGCATCGCGATATTTAATTATTCGTTCTATGTGAAGACCGATAATTACAACGGTCTATCTTCTTGCTGTTTATTTTAGAATACACGGCAGTATCGAGATTAGTATTTTGTAATTTTGGACCAAGATATTTCTACAGTTCTAAATGCATGTTTAATTCTTCGTGGAGGATATTTCGAACCCCTCTCCCAAGGAAAGTTAGGCAACCCGGAAATTTAGAATAGTATGCAACTTTGTGTACAAGTAGAGTAGTTCATCCATAACACAAAACTATTTTTTGTTGGTGCAATAGTGCGGTGTTAGAGGGTGAAATCACCTCTTGAAAAAATGCAATGTTTTCTTTATCCTGGAATATTTCGATAACAGAGGGAGATTTCGAAAAGAAATTAAACAAAAGTTGCATCTTTTTTATATCTACAAAACAGCGTAAAAATAATTCAAACAAAAATCCATATTTTTCAAGTTAACCCAACCACCAATGATTGATTCGATAATTATTTTTACGCAGTTTTCTAGACATAAAATAAGATGCAACTTTTGTTTAAACTTTTTGATATCTTTCACGGCCCACGAGGTATTTCACAATAAAGAAAACTTCGCATTCTTTTCAAGGGGTGATATTACCCCCTAAAACGACACTATGGTACCAAAAAAAAGTAGTTTTGTGTTACGGATGAACTACTCTACTTGCACACAAAGTTGCATAATTTGAAGATCACTTAATGTGAAGTAGCTTCTCGAAAGTAGTAGACTCTGAAAAAATTAGTATATTCATTCATTAGATTTGCAAATTAAATGTTTTTCTGTTATTCTCAGATTATTGTGCTTCCTCCTCTGGTAGAAAACCTGCCTAAAAAATGGTGAATAGCCTTAAACACCGCTGGATGTATGATAAATTCATCGCGAAAATTGATACACTTGACCCATGGACGTAATAGGTATTGAAAGGTCCTCCGAACTTTACTCCACAAATTCGTTCCTTAGTAAAAATTAGTCGTTAAAATAAATCGATGGGTTTCTTTAAAAATAAATCCATGGCTTTGGCGGGACCTCGAGGCTCGCGCGCGACTATCGATCGCGGACGGTAATTAACGCGCGGTACACCCGAGAAAAATCGAAAGCGATCAAGCGTCGGTACGCTCTGCTAACTAATTACCCGCCATGGATCGTGATTGCATCGCTTTGTCAGTCTCTCTGACTAGCCCTCGCCTCACCTGCTGGATTTGCATTCCGATATTTGTTTCACGAAACTTGTGTTCCACCTCTTTCTCCCCGATACCTTGATCGCAACTAAATTCGATAACACTTTACCTCAGACTATCCTGTCTGTATGTACCAACATCGACATTTCCAGGTTTGACAATTATCAGCTGTATACCATTGAAAGTAATGTATTTTTTTACATTCACTTAAAGATTAATTAGAAATGTGTTGTAGGTACAGTAATTTATAAGTGGATTATGTCACATCTAATGGGAGGCATTGGTAATTATTGTAATAAAGACATGTCAGGGCAGTGATACTATTAATTTCGTGTGATGTTCTGTTTGTGGTTTGTTGGGGTTGTGTCAAGGTTTCGATAAAATATGAAGACATTCAGGGATCTGGTTTCATGCTGTCCCCTCCAGAGTATTTTTAAAAGAGAGTGATAGGATAGTGAAATAAAAATACATATCATTTTTTTTAATAAGCTTCATAGATAAATATTCTTGGATCTGATACTTGTTTTTGTTACTGTTGCAAAGTGATGGAATAACAAGGTGAATTTCTCGAAACCAGAGAGATTTTTATAAAATGTATTTATAACTGAAAAATACATGTCCAAGTGATTTCTGTATAGATATTTGTGTAAATATGTTCAACCTTGTTCAACAAGACATTTTGTCTTTGAAATTCATTTTCTATCTAAACGAAAAAACGGTATCACGCCTACATCTTATTTTTTTTTTACAAATCAGCAGTAGTTAATAAGACCTAAATTCTTAAGTTACCACTTTTCTCTCACAAGTAGTATTCGCTAAATTTCTGAGAATGCCAGTGACTAAGATCTCAAATAGAAATTACAAAATTGAATTGCCATCGCAATCCTGTTCGTCACATCCTACACCAATTTTAAATGTTAATCTCCTAGATTCCTAGAAGATAAAATAAACCTACATACTCTGCCCTTCATTAAACAAATTCCTCCACGAACTTCATCTTAACACGTTCCCAAGACGGTACTACCTCACGTATGTACGTACATCTACAGTGACCCGAATTAATATTTGGATACCATGGTACTTCAGAGATTATTGCTCTGCTTATTTGTTTATAATAGTGTTAAGCAATTGCTTGCTTTTTGACATGTTAAAACACTTATTTTAGTTAACAGAAACACAAATTTTATTTACTTAAATGCACATGGTCCTTTATAAATACAGTAATGCTTAATTCTTGTATCGCAAAAATATTCGGACACTGAACATTTCAAAATAATTTTTCGTAAAATATCAACAATATTAGAATAATTATAATTTTTTACTTGTGTCGGATGCCCAAAGTCACAGGTAGAGAAGGAACGGACCATGGCAAAAGTCATAAAACAAAAGTTAAAAGATAATTGTTTCACTCCACCTAATCACCTCATATTGATTAACCTTTTTGTTTAATAACCTCCAGTAAGTGTTTATGCGTCCTGGAAATATATTTTCCTAAGTGATCCAGTGCAATATGGCTCCATTCTTCTTGCAATCGTTGCTTTAAAGGGTTATACTTAGTCAGGAGGTCGAGAAGAATTTTTTTTGAAACAGCGGAAACATATATTTTTAGAAAACTTTTTGTATTTAAAAGAGAAATATTTAAAGAACATTTGATAATTTTTTGTAGAAAAATATTTACGTTTATAATAAAAATACAACGATATCCAAGAAGCCTTTTTAAAAACGGTGAGCAAGATATCTCAAAAACTACTGCACCAATCTTATTTTGTTAGCTTATTTTTATATAAAAATCTACTGAATGACGGAAGGATTTTTTCAATGTATAGTTTCGATTATATCAACGAAAAATGGCTTCATGGTTATCACTAAACGAAGCTATACAAGGGGGAAAAACTCCCTCAGTCAATCAGTAGATTTTTATATAAAAAGTAATCCCACAAAAGTTCAGAAAGTTTGGTGCATTAATTTTGAGATGTCTTGCTCACCGTTTTTAAAAAAGCTTCTTGAATGTCGTTATATTTTTATTATAAACGTAAATATCTTTCTACAAAAAAATTACCAAACGTTCTTTAAATGTTGCTCTTTTAAGTGCCAAAGGTCTGTAAAATGAAATGCTTCTGCATTTTCAAAAAAATGAATTCTCCTTTTAATCGTATTACAGATTTTCGGTCTATACTTACCTGACACCACCAATTTTGCATTGTACCTACATCACTGAAACAAAAGAGGTCCATTCCTCGAAGCGTCGAAATCAGACAGGCCCGGGAACATTTGTAACAGCAGCCTGACCTCTTCATAACAGTACACAAAAATATACACTGCACCTAAAAAAAAAAACAAACGAAAATATAGCACAGTCTACAGCCCGTAGGTTTCCAGATCCATGATAGCAGCGAAAGTGTTAAGAACGATTCTCACACATCGTTCCCGTCTTTCGTTTTCGCTCGTCGCCCATATTATCGGCACGGCGGAAGTTATTCAGGAATAAAGGTCGGACGTGGGCGCGCGCTCCTCGCGCGTCAATTTCCAACTGAAGGAGGGAGAGAAGACGTTCGCAGACGTTATTGGGGGGAATTGATATCGGAGGTGGCGATAGGAAGCCGGTACGTAGCCCTTCGCGAAATAAATTGATCCGAGGGATTCGTTGGTGCAACAGCATTCTTACGAACGTGGTAACGAGTTATATACCGTGGCCATTCGGCGCAGGTGCGCGCCTCTCGCTTGCTTCCTCCGTGTCACACAACTTTCGCGTTATTGCGATCTGCTCTTCGACACAATCGACTTATCCCCGTGATTTACTCCCTTTTAAAGCGGTCCGAAACGCCTCGACTTCACCGCGCCCCGATCGTTCCTTCTGCTTTCTCATGGCCCCCCTTTTCTTGTCCGCCCCCCCCCCCTCCCTCAACGAAGAAGTTTTACGATTCAAAGTTCTTTCGTTGTTCGTTAAAGCCGAACGAATTCACGGGCGGAAGATTGGGCGACGGGAAAGCCACTTTTCAGAAACGCACGATCGTATTATTTTACTGGAAACGCTCGCATGCCCCCCGTTCCCTCTGGTGGTGTTAAAACTTTACGAGCACCTCGGAACGCGGCGGATTTCTTTCCGCCGCGAGACTTTTCTCGTTCGTTTTCTGATCGGCGACCTTGGATCTCAGCGTGGGCTGAAGCCTTGCCACCGCCTTGCACTCTTCCCGATATTCGTTCCTCCTCGATTCGCAGAGGAAGCTGTGCACTTCGTTGCTAGTGATCGATGCGGCTCGACGATGAGGATCTCGTGGGGCGACGTGTATGTTAGAGAAGTAATGTGTCATTGTTTGGGGAAAGGTATGAAATTGCTTTGTATCGTTTTATGAACGTAAATTGTGGTGAAGATCTGGAAAGATGAATGAAAATCTGGGAAAAGGAAGGAAAAGAATTGCTGTGAAAGTAATCAGAGATTGAATTTTTTGTAGAAATGTTAATAGGGCGAGGGATCCGTGGGGGAACATAGTTGCAAACATTTATATTGGTTGTATTGTATTTTCTAACAAAAGGCTGCTCATTTGGAACAATGGGTAGTATAATTCGATTAATTGGCACTTCCTGAATCATTGTTACTGTTTTAATTACTGGTACACTCATAATGGACAGTATGACACGCAAGATACTGTGGTGTAGAAAATAAAACTTACTCTTCATGTAATTGATTCGCTCTTCACGGCATATCAGCTAATGACTTTCGATAACGTTAATTGCAATTACTTTGCTATTCTTGAGACTAATTACTATGGGTACAATCATAGCGACTGATTGTTCGTTATATTGTGACTTTAGATCCGACAATCTTGTTCCCTAGAGGCAGCCATTTCAACGTCCATCACTGACGTGCAGATTTCTTTATGAACTCTTTAATTAGAATACTGTCTTATCGAAGCATCAATTAAAATCGATATAACAGTTTTATTTTGCGTTGTCAACGTGAAAATAGGTGTAATAAAATAAAGCAGTGGGTTGAATCTATTAGTAAGGTTTGTTGCTTTTAAGAATGAATTGCCAATGGAGGATATGTTTTAAGGGGAGAAGCCACTGTGACGGCCGAAAATAAAGGCCATTTTCAAGACATCCTTTTATAATGAAATGTAACTTTCTACGAAACATATTTATTACCAACTGAAAATGCATATATTTAACTAATATTGTATGCTCCCAGATTGAAAATTTTTTCGGCAGTATGGCCACAGTATACGATAACGTTAGACTCTGCAAAAAAAAATTACAAAACGGGCGTTCTTGTAACTTTCCAATATCTGCTCCGAATTGAAAAATTCGAACGGTTTCTTAAAGTATATTACAATAGCTTATGTTAAGCTTATGTTAATTACAGATTTAAAAAAATATTCATTTTTGATGAAATGGCGTATTTAAGAAGAAATCTTGAACAAAAAGTATCAAAAATCAACATGTCTTTTTAATGTTACGATTAAATGAATTATTCGATCAAAAAACTGGTACGCTTAACTGAAGATAATTGTATTATGAATATTCCCTGAAAATTTCAAGTGAATCCGATAAAAATTGACTGAGTTATTAATGCGCCCAGTTTGAAAAATGTAGTTTCGAGATAATCGCGTTTAAAGTTTCGACAGAAGTTATTTTCTGCAACTCAAAGATCGCAGCTGTATACGGTCTCGTCGTGGTCAGTGATTCTCTACCTAATTCTAAACAATATATAAGCTCATAAACCCTCTTATTAGATACATTTGGATTTTTGGACATAAACTTTTCGGGCCATTGACACCAAGTTACCTATGCGTGCACTCGATTCTGAGCGTTGCGCTACCTATACAAAACCTTCCGTGGCTCCCAGAATTTTTCGAGATCCACTTTGACATTGTGCAGGTATATTTTCAAGTCCCCAAATATTATGAAAATGCACAAAAAGAAAAGAAAAATCGGAAGAAAAAATTTTTACAGTGGCTTCCCCCCTTAAAATAGTTCATTGATATATTTCAAACAATCTTATAATTTCTTTAAACTTAACTTTTGAATTTAATACACTCATATTTCCAGGGTTAGAAACCAAAGCTGCACAAAGACTTAATATACTTAAAGATACGCTATTGTTTTCTTTTATATTTTATAGATTGGTAAATGAAATTAGTTTTATTAATTTTTACTTCATGGTAGGAGACATATTGAAGAACGAAGTTTTCTTTAAGTAAAGAGAATTAAACCGAGTGGTTAATTAACAAGACGCAGGAGAGGTTTGAGGGAAGTTTTCTTGTAAAACTTGGCCTACATTTACCTGAACTTTAAGAAATTTAAACTTTTCCTCGAAAAGCGTACTAGATATGTAGAATTGATCCCATATTGGGTAAACTTTCCGTCCCTCTACTTACTTTGAGAACTAAAACCAACAATATTCTTTCAGCAAGTAAAGTCGGGGCTTCCAATAATAACATAACCAATTTTTTAATAAAAGTTTTACCACTTTTATTCAGTTAATTCGAGGTGAAAAAGGGTCGAATAAAATAATGTTTACTCATGGAGCGATGCTATAGTTATATAAATATGCATGTTCTTTTACCATCGTTATTTAAATTTGCTGTACTTCAACAAATTTATATTGAAAACGTTTTCCAAAATACTCTGTATTTAAATCTCAAACAACACATAACACAGTGAGTGCAATCGAGAAAAATAGCAAAATGTCATCCATTTCGTGCCTCATACATTGAAATTTCAAAAACGTGAAATACAGTATTGCAAATTAAATCAGTGAAGATCCCTATATAATGTTACTCCAGTAATTTGTCTATAAACATAAAATATTCCATTGTTATTAAGACTTATTAACGTAAAAATCATTAGAAACACCCACGTTCTGCATACATCCCTTATTATCCATAAAGCACGACTGTCTACCTCTAAAGGGAACACCATAGAAATTTTCTGAATTTTAATATCTAACTTTTTTTAGGAACACCTTTTAGTCAAATTATTGGAAATGCCTAAGAAATCGTGCATTGCGTTGAAGTGATCAACCTGTATAAGGAGGCCTCAAAATCTTTTAAGTGCATAGGGCCTCTAAGCCTCTCGCTGCACCAGTACCCCAATAGTATTTCAAGTAATTCCTCACAGACGGTTTCTCATTCCCAAAAATATTATTCTACACTTTTAATTAATTTTTCCACAAAGAACCAGCCTCTTCCCGATTGTCCAACCAATAACAGACCACTCTGTGCGGAACGAAAGATGAAGAGGAGGGAAAGAAATACTACTGCATGCACGTGCATGGTGTGAGACAATGAATGAAAAGAATACAAGGAAGAGAGAGAGAGAGAGAGAGAGAGGGTGGAAGAAAGAAAGACAAGACGGGAAGGGCCGACAGAGTCAGGTGGAAAGATTGAGTCTGTTCAGCGACTAGCAGCGGTTTTTACGCGCGACCTGTTTACACGACAATACCTTTGACACACTCGAGCCTGCGGTATCACGACTTGAAGCGACATTTCTATCTGCCCGCGTGCGTTCTCCCTGGAATTGTACGTCTCCTGCACCCGTGTGCCATTGTATTCTTTAGCAGCGTGCCTCGTAAGAGGTGTTTTCAAACAGTCCACCGAGTAACGTTGAATCGCTCGTCGGGAAACCCTCCCGATTCCCTAGCTTCTTACGGCCACGTAGAATTGTTCTCGGGTTGCTTACGAATCGAGGCACAAACGACCACGACGGTTTCCTGCTACTTCTTCTTCGGTTCTAGAAATCTATTCAGGATTTGGAGTCGCGCGAGTTTCACTCCTTGCGTTTGCACTCTCGCGAGGCATCTTAACGGGGGATTTTACTCCTCTGTGACCACAAAGCTGATTTTCTTTTGTATTCTACTGTAGTATGTAGTGTTGGAAATATTCTAGCAAAATCTTCAGCCGAAATTCGGAAAATTAACAAAGTTGCGATAGTTTGAAGGAAGTTGCGCACAATGCTGTGCATTTGCAGCTTCCCACGACTTCTTAAGGGGGCTTCCTACTTCGCCGTGACCGAAAAATCGATTCTTTTTCTTGCATTACCCTCGCGGTTTATAGTCTTAGGAATACTCGAGTAAAATTTGAAGTCGAAATTCGAGAAGTAAACAAAGTTAGGAAAGTTTGAAGCAGGTGGCTTGCAGTGTTGACTTTCTGGGTTCGCACTTTCCCAGGGCTCCTTAAGAGGGCTTTCTGCTTTCCCGTGGCCGAAAAACCGATTGCTTTTCTTGTAGTTTATAGTCTTGGAAATCTCCCAGAGAAACTTTAAGTCGAAATTCGAGGAGGTAACAAAATTACGAGAGTTTGAAAGAGGCGATGTGCTTCTATAATAGCGCAAGGAGAAAGACCTCGTGCGTGCACAGACTCTCCAATGTTTTGGAAGTAGATTAGGACTGAAAATGATTTCTACCTCGAGCAGTCTGATTATTAGAATATTTATCAAATATAATTTGAATTTTGGAGTCATCAAATATTTTTATATCTGATAATATACATATATGATAAAGAATATAAATCAGATTCCTAGTTCGTCATTTTTCGTTAAGATCATTAGTTTCATTTAAGATTTTGTAAAACTTTCTATTTTCTGCATTCAACTTTTGAACTACTTAGTACAACATCACGTCATTCGTGAATTGACTTAAAAAATGATTTGATTACTAGCTTAAAGTAATTGTAAAGTAGTTTTTATAGGACAAAATGCCAAGGGGATGAAATCGGGGGAGAGGTGGGATGTCCAGGTTCCATAGTAGCTTTTATTTTCCGCAGGGCCCTAGAGAGTAACTATGCAAAATTTTGTCCAGATAGGTGAAAGGGTGCAGGAGTTAATAGGGAACATACAGATATTTTATGTTATATATATATATAGATTATTCGAGATAGAATAAAAGTGACGTGGCCCCTTTCTGCGGGTCGCGACAGCATAATGTAGTGCTGCTGCTAGACGGACCCAGACGTCTCATCGTCTGAAGTTGACAGCCGCATTACGAATCAGACCGCCAGCAACAGTTGTGACAGAAACAGCTTTTATTCCTCTTACCAAAGAACGAAGTGGACTTACTCCCTAGCGTTCCTGCGTTCACCCTTCACTGGTATCACGTACTACTTATCTCTGAAATCCGTATCAATACTCACGAAATTAGTTGCGTTTAAAATTCTCGCGTTGAACTCGAAATTAAGACGTCCATTTCCACGTGGACCACTCATGTCCTACAATACATATTTCTCCTAACTAGACATTTTCTTTTCATTCTGATTAACAGATCCTTCGATTCGATTCGATATCGAAACAAAACAGAAACGAGAAAGGATTTAACACAAATGCAACTTTCCTGCAACTAAATATTACAATCCAGCTGAGCGTTTTTCTCCGCTGAATCTATTAAAAGATACGGAGTATAATCGCGAGGGAGTAGGAAGAACGCGTTCAATTCGAGACGAAACAGCGGCGAACGATCCCCAGCGGATTAAATTAACTCCAATCAATTCCGTGGGGATTAACTCGTTATTAACTGGCCCGCCCCATTCCCTTGGTCGTTGTATTGGCGCAATTTGTTTTTTTGCTCGCACTCGCGGGCGATGCGCCTGTGATGTAACAGTAACTGTAATATATCTATGGCCGAGCGAAATCCGCGCAGCGTACATCCAGGGTCGCCGATATCGAGCGTATCAACCTAGTAAAACGATATACAAGCAAACGAGTGAGGAAGGGACGGCGCGGGCGGTGAGTCTGTGACATCGGAGCTAGCTTGTCGAGTTTGTTTCCGATGTTTGCTAAATGCAGTCAAAGTGCATGTGAATTACCGCATTAACCTGGACTTCAGCCTCTGCGCTGTCACCGTCCCCGTAATTAAAACATTCTTGTCACCGAGCGAAACGTCACTGCAAACAGGCATGCCGATCATTTCGATTTGGACCCATTTGCCGGCCAAATTAATTAGCGGCCACGCCGGCAGGTGTAAATCGATAGGGGGCTAACAGCTGGTGAAGTCGAAGAATGCGCTCCGTCAAATGTGCAATCGAAGATCCTGTGATAGAGTTGTGTTTGCGGTTATTGGATGGCTGGGACTTCGTTAACTCTGGGTTATTGGTGGTACTGGCACACATGGAGGTTTCAGAAGCCAATCAGTGTAAGTCCATTAGCATTAAAACCGAGATTTATACTGTTTGTCCTCTGAATAATTTTGCCTAGTAATTTCGTGGCCAATATAATGGTCATTTATTGCTTACGTATGGAAGCAGTGACTTAATTGATTTATCAACTGAAAGTTTTAACAATAAAGGGGGTTTTGAACTACGCAACTCATTTTCAGGGAAGGTTGGACTACTGATTGGCTTCTAAATCTTCTACATATAAATACCATTTCGTGGTAATTTCTTTACGATATTATAATTCATTATGCCTAGTTTTCATTTTGAACCGACTTCAAAAAGGAGGAGGTTATAGATTCGACCAGTATGTATTTTTTTATGTTTTTCATCGCATAACTCCTCAGTATGTAGACCGATTTAGATAATCTTTTTTTATTCGAAAGAGGGCGATGCCCCGGTGGTCCCAATATTTTGCCAGTTCTGGTTAATAATAGAGACTATTGTCATATAATTATTATTATTTTAATATGTATAAATGTCAATATGTATAAAACTGAAAAGTTAAAAATAAAAAAATTAAAAGATATTAAAACCGATTTAAAAAAAATAAAAATGTACTTAAAAGTGAAAATTAATTTTTTTCCTTATTTAATCTACGACTCTCATATCTTTTAAGACGGCGCCACATCATTCGCACTGTGTAAATCTGGCACCGACTCAAAAAAATTGAGAGTCTTAGATTAAGTAAGAGAAAGAATTATTTTTCACTTTTTAGTGCATGTATTTATTTTTTTTTTATTTAATTCTTTTTAAATTTTTTTATAAAGTCAAAATTTGAAGAAAAGTGCAGTGGGTGAGTACTGAGGTCATTTTGTTTTTATTAAACATTTTAGTATATGCAGAGTGGTTTCTTCAAGGTGGTCGATAAAATGTCCTAGCATATTTGGCACATCATTATGAATAAAAAAAGTCGTATATGTAAAAAAGTAAGTCGAAAATGTAGAATAAATTTTTTTCCATTTGAATTTATATCCTCTTCTATCATTCACGCGAACATCCCACTTTTCTTCCAATGGATCGTTTCATTGATTTAAAAGCAGCGAGAACGAGGTAGAACCGCTCCGGTGCAGTTACGCTTTGTTAGTGGTACCGAAATGCAGCGTTTAGACCGTCCTCATCCGTCGAAATTTCCTTTGGCGGTAAAAGGAAGGCCATTTGTCTTTAAGAAGTATATATGTCCGGTATTCTGGAACCGTTTCCCCGTTCGTAACGATACTGTGAGTTAAGGAGCTGCTCGACCCGGTCCAAATCGATTCTGGATTTGGTCCGCGAACGTTCCCGCGTTTCGAGGGCCAATAAATAGTGAGAAAACGACCATCGGGCAAAGAGGTACCGCATAAATAATCCCATGACTCTGACAGCAGAGTACTCAGGCCGCATGGTGGTTCACAGAGGGCCCTATCCATGACGAGTGCCGTGTTTTATGGTATGTTGAATCGCATTTAAAGCCAAACGCGACATGCTTGACTCCGGGAACGCGCTTACATGCTGCGAATGGTTCAGCTGTGGCTGTTTCGAGGATTAACGGCTACCATTTTGTCTCCCGATACAGGATTATCATGTAAGACACTTATCACTTCACCTGACGATTTTCTACGAGACATTGCTATTGTGTGTGTATTTTTATAGAGGACTGCGGGCTCGGTCCATTTGCATCCTTAATATAGTTTCGTTTATATACATTTAAGAATAAGTTTTTAAATTGAAGTATGTAGAGTATTTTCTTAAACAAGTGATGTTGATTAACAATCGATATGTACCTAAGATGGGTTAAGATTGACCTTGAAGGCAATATGAAAAAGAGATGTTGAATATAATTTAACTATTCTTGTTTATAAGAAATTCTAGGGAAACCTACTCTGTTTTCCTATTCCACAGTATCTCACACTTTTCTACCTAGCTTCTTGTTTATAAGAAATTCTAGGGAAACCTACTCTATTTTCCTATTCCACAGTATCTCACACTTTTGTGTCTAGCAATAGTCTTCTAAATGTTATTGGATTTGAAATTCAATTCACATCACTTGCTCCTTTTACATGCCTACATTCTGTACTAGAAACTAATTTAGTGATCGTGGTAGTCGTAATTTAATTAACATCTTTGAAATAAGTTTCTGTCGAACGAAGAAAGACACATCCACAGAAGTTTTTTATTCTCCGAGCTGGAGTCTTTCTGTTGCCTCCTCAAAGGTCAAAGCTCCTATTCTTCCCCAGGTTTTCTCATCCACTATTGGCTCGTCTGTCTTATCGGCAACAGTCCGAAAGGCTTTTCGGTTCTTTGATTCGAGAAACAAAAGGCTGCAGATTGAAATTCGCTTGTTGTAGCTTGGCTATCCTCTATCGAGTGCCATGTTATACTTCGATAAGGCCAATGAACTCGGTTCGAGATTTTCGCTGGACGATGGCCTTGTTTGATATTTCCTTGCAAGGAGGCGATTGGGACTCCTGCACGTGACTCTCGATGACCTAATGTGAATTCTGCCTTCGTCTTTAATAGAAAAAACAGTTTAAAAATTCTAGAATTCATGTGTAATATTACCCAAAAATTAGGGACTAAATTTCTTTTATTCTAACTCTAAGAAATTTTAATCTGGAGGCCATAAAAATAGCAATCAATTAATTAAATTGACTAATCTTAATTGTTCTAATGCAGACTTTATGACGCTGTGCAGCAAATTAATGAAGCAACTATATGTGATTAATATAATTACAAAGTAAGCTGTAAAATGCAGTATTAACTTTCAACAATATTTGCTGCAGGAACGGCAACAAACATGTACAGCATTAACCGTTCAGTGATAATGGCACGATAAATTAGTCTACAATCAAGTTCTTGCTTATACTCGATGAATTTTTTCTTCGAATCTGTATATATATATAGAAACAATTTTCCGCTTGAAGATACTAGCTAGCAGATTAATGGATACACAATTTCAACCCTCTGAGGGCACGACTCTTGAGACTACGTTACTAATATCTTCTTGAATTTCTAATAGGCAAAGTATGACAATTTGAGACGAACTAAACGTACTACAATTATTTAAATGATTTGACTGTACATATATTGCTTTCTAAAAAAATAGCGACGTATTAAACTGTAAGAAATATGAATAAAATAATAAAATACTAAAAGTATACAAAGCTTATTAGAATTTAAACAATTTAGAAGCATTAACGAGCCTTTCTATATCTTTAAAAAATGTGTTTGCGGTACTCAATGCCGCGGCGCTCTCGCCAGAGGGTTAATAATTGAGACAAATAAGGCAGGACGAAAGTGAAACATACAAAACAGAAAGGGGTCTAGTTCGATATTATACAATTTCGTTAATAAACAGTGTTTTAGTTTATTTAACAGTGCGAAAGGCAGCCATGTTGTTAAAAAGATTAAATAACGTCGCTTCTAAATGCCCGTGGAATTCGAAGCGAACAGTTACATTCGTATATGCTAATTTATCGCATCGCTGCTGTGCTCTTGATCTTTGTATTTGAATGTCCTCTTTATCCCCTTTATCTTCTCTGTCGAACCTGTCTTCTCTCCTGACTGGCGTTCCGCACACGAAAGCCTCCCACGACTCTTGTCAGCCCTTGCCTTATTAGAATATTTTATGTTTGAACCGATGAAGGGAACTTTCGATGTCTGATCGCTCGGATTTAGCATAACCCTTCAACGGATCCGTCTTACGAACGTTTCTGCAAGAAACCTCGTTGGAGCTTGAATTTTTACCATTGCGCGATCCCTTCGCAGACGAGTAACGTAAACTTTCGTCGAACCTCGAATTTTTAAAATTGTAAAATTCCTTGCTCGACGAATGACGTGAACTTTCGTTACAACCTGGACTTTTATCGTTACGAATCCCTTCCCCCATGAATTACCGAAGGACGCACTGGTTTTCTTGGTAGCTCCAAGTCGAATCGGTGGAAGTTGCGTTTAAAAAAAGACTGTAAAATATTTTATATTCTATGGCGAAGAACTGAGTTGACTTGAAGCTAAGAAATACGCCTTGTGCGTGGACCTTTCCAATTTTATTAATTCTTCTCATTGAAATTACGTGGTTTAAAATGTTGAGTCCGTTCAAGAAAATATTATAGTTATCAACTTGTGTTTTTGCCAATTTTTCTCCACAGACTTGAAGCTATCGCAATATTCACACTAACAATAAATCATTTTGCAAGTTTCTAGATGAATGTATCTACCGTAAGATGAAATGATTCAGAAGATTACTGATATCGAAGTTGTCAGTTAACAATGGCAGTAAAGATGTGAAAGAAAGGTATCTATTTATCTTGGTTGTTTTCCTTATCTTCACTAAGTAAGTATTATAGTCGCCAAATTTTTTCCATACCTTTGGAAGCTAACTTAACGGTATACTTAGCATAAAAAATAGATTGATTATCAGATTCAGTGATATGACTTAATTAAAAAATTCCTGCAATTTTTTCAGTCAAAGATGCAGTCAACTTTGTTACTAAACACTCTTGAAAATTTTACTAAATTTTTTTCTTAACTTAACTCGCCCTAATCACTGGCCAAATATTCATAACCTAAGGTAGATGAAATGAAAGGTCAGCGATTGAGATACCTATCACTTAAACATTTTACATCTTATCTTCAACTTTATCGTCCATCAACCCTCAAAATTGTGCACGTTTCTCTGGAAATCAATTTTCTAATCCCATCTGGCGTGCCGTCCTCGCCACCAGCTGGATGTTCGCGCAAAGAGTGGTCTGTTTGCCGAAGACAGTGGACAAGGGCGATTCGAACGAATGGCCTCCATAAAGAACACGATTCAGGACCCGAAGACGTTGGATTTTCCTTGTTTGCGTCCACATGCCCGGTCGAAGCTGCGGTGAAACATTGTTGTAAACTATGCAGGGCTGCAGCTTTTCTCTGGGTTGTCCTTCTTTGAAGAGATACGAGCGTTGGAAGACGTATCTGGATGCTGAGAAGATTTCGCGCGTTGCCTCCAGCTTCTGTAATCCCTTTAGTTTTTGTATTCCGGGACGTAAAACTTGAAGGGAATCTCGTATTTGTGAAAATACGAGATTTCTGTTGAGGCGGACCGGCGTATCGTATTATTCGATGAACATGGAAACCTGCCTCGTTAGTCAAGCAGACAGAAAAGTATTTGCTTATATTTTTAGTGTACACGCAGGCATTGGAATGTTATACCCGATCTTTTGCATTTCTCGTCTCTTATTCGAGGTTTTGTTGAGCTTCTTGAACAACTATTGTAAGTAGATAGAAGGCATATATGGAGTGCACCGGGAGATTGTATTTTAGTCTCAGTATTTTCAGCTGGTTTTCTGTAAAGGATGTTGTATTGATACAAATTTTATTGAGAGGGAGTATTTTATGTTAAGGGATTGGACCACATTGGCCAGGTCAAGAAATACCGCATATTTGGGAATTTTTTATATTTCTGGATATTTTAATTTTTACCTGACTTTTGATTACTTATTTTCTTCCACACAAAACTGAGCTTCTTGCTTCAAAGTATAGTTATTTGGTTATTTCTCAGCCAATCGACACAAATTCAATGTATAAACAACTCAGGTTTATTTAATATTCTATTGTTAAAATATTGCCATCGTATAATCTCGACCGCGATATTTGTTTTTAAAGAAAAATTGAATAAAAATTGCATATATTATTCAAGGATTTCTATCTATATTGAAATTTTTTAATCGATAAAATTGTTTTTGTGACATAGAAATATATTTCCAAAGATGCGGTATTTCTTGACCTGGTCAAGGTGGTCTAACCCCTTAAGATATAGATGGCCAGTTATTGGAGTTTAGTGTGTCAAAGAATTCAATATTAATATTTACAAATGTTTATCTGGGAAGCGTATTTCAGGTATTTACAAAGAAATTAGTGAAACTGTTTCAAAATTATATTAGCGATTTCAGCTGTAAATGAAAGGCTAATAATTACAGGTCACATCAAAACAACTTCAATCATGTTTCTTAATGAAAACATAAAATAACATTAAACTGGAAAATTTCTAATCGACCAATGGACGCTTTAAGACTTGAACGTCCAAAAATGTGAAGGTAGAGAGAACTGTTAATAGCATATACAAATTAACTCAAAGAAACTTCCAACAACTTCATTACCTAACACAAGGTAGTGCAACATCTGAAGCAAATTATTCTGAAGGTTATGAAAAGATACTTTAAATCTGAACTGTACTCATCTGAAAAGTGATTTCTGCAAATTAGCACTTGGTTGCCCCAGCTTACTAATTTAAATATAATAATAATTATATTATATTTCAATGTTCCACTCAACATTATATACGCTGCGTAATAACAATAATATTATTCAAATCTTTACAAATGTGAGCATTTATTTACTGCAAGAACTTTTCAATGATTTCAAAAAACCATCAAAACAGCATATTGTAAGTAGAATAAAAATCTTTGAATGCTATAAAATCGGTAATTAAATCTGAAATAAAGTCGAATTTTTAGGCCCACACAAAGTAATAAATCCAAATGATGGAATCACGTGTACGTGACAGCGGTTATCAAAGTGTCAAAAATAGTTATAATTCCGAAAAAAATGGTGACTAACAAGTAGTAGTACCAGTCACTTGTAAGTAGTAACCCCCACAGTAATCGACATCTTAATCGTGAAACTACGCTCAGCCACGTGAACCGAGTTATGGGTGGTGGAGCAGCTCAAAAGTTTGACGCTAGGTTACCAACGATCCAGGCAACATTTTTCCACGATCTTGCGCCAGACTTGCTGGCTGCACAGCATCCAGGAAGGCATTACATCAAATTTGAATAAACTAGCTGTTGCTCCGACACCGTGGAACTGTACAAGCGTTACCGCGGCTCGAGTGGGTTGCTTGCTCGTTGCGGTGGCCGACGTCGACTTTTATGAAATACTGCCTGGCGAAAGTTCGCCGTTGGACCACCGAGCTGCTGACACCTGCAATCTGCGTTCTCAGCTGCATTCGAGATGCACACTGGCACGCCTTACAGTAGTAGCGGTGTTTTACGATTACTTCCACCACTGCCTGGTGGTACGCGCCACGTCCCACAACTCTTGATGGGTGCTGCGTGTTCTTTCGTCGTAATTTTTGGTATCCTTGAAAAAACTGGTCCGAAGACTTCCAGTTTTGTTGGTAGGTCCAATGACATTATTGGGAGATTATTGGAAATAGGATGGCAAAAATTCTTGTGATTTGCACCTTGCCAGGATAATCCTACCGGATTATCTATGAAGTGGATTCAGCGTCTGCTTGATACGTATACGCTTGGAATATGTTTTTTTTTAAATTTAATATCATCTGAGGTCGATTGGCCAGTGTTTTTTTAATCTTCGGTAGTCCTGTTGCTGTAAAAGTGGTTGCACAAGTGGGTTGGTGTGTATTTTTAGTTTGTTGTGGTGTTTAATATTTCTTTCTTGGATGGTATTTGTGACGAATGGGATGCCAAGGTCTTCATGGATGACTTTGTTGGATACATACGTGTTTGTGTTTCCTGTTTTTGGAATAATTTCAGAAAATCATGGAGATTCTATAGATCAGTGATTCCTAACCTATGGGTCGCGACCTCTGAGATGGTCGCGAAGTGCTTTCTGGAGAGTCGCACAGTGGTTCCAAAGTGACTTTTCGTGGACAAAATTCCGTGTCTCAATGAATTCTCAAACGATTTTTATCTTTTTTAGCTCATTTTGTCAGGGGCTAAATTTTTTAAAATTTCATATAGTAACTTTCAAAATTTTCTTTAGGGATTAAAGAAAAACAAACAAATTCTGAACTCATGGTTCCTTCTTCAAGGTCGACATACGATATCACATTCTCATTTCTTGTCCAACTATGGAGAAGACACGGAAGATGTAGAATATATGAAAGAAAGTTAATATTTTCTTGTATAAATTTGAATAATTTGATCTATATTTATTTTTTATTTCATTTCCCTTTAATGTTGTGTGAAAAAAACTGGTTAATAAACTCGTTGTTTCGGAACCAAGAGTTCAGAATTGTTTCTTTAATCCCTAAAGAAAACTTTGAAAGATACTGTATAGCAACAAATTTAATCCCCGATTAAACGAGTAAAAAAGGGTAATAATCGGTTGAAAATTCACTGAAGTACGGAATTTGGTCCACAAAAAGTCTCTTTGGAACCACCATGGGTCGTCATGGTTATGTTTAGTTAATGATTTTTACCACATATTTCTATTAATATGGTTATATTGACATATTTTATTAATAATGTAACACCGATTTTTCATAAATGAAAGGAAGGAAATATTTACCTTACCTTACATGGAATATTATCAAAAGGGATCGCGACTCAAAGAATGCCCATTACTCTATTGAACAACATTACCAATAATTCATTGAAAATGGTAGAGTCTTTGAATTTCTTCCCCAATTTCATTCATAATTCGTGTAATTCATTTTCCCTGGTGTATTTCCTAATCTTCAGAGACATTTGTTTTTTATTTTCCTTGAGTCTTCCACTTCGTGTGTTTGTGTGTGTATTAGTTTGGAATGGTACTATCCCCAGAGACAATTAAGATTGAAGCAATAAAATTGTAGATAAATCACATGGCAACCACGTAGAAAATTATTTATGTTCCATACGCGTCCAGGGATGTAGAAGTTTTAATAGCTCGGTCACATTTGTTTTCCAACGAGGAGCACACGACGCAACGCATATTGGGATTCCTCGGCCACCGTCTTGCCACCTTATTTCCACGGAAGTTCCACAATCGAAGTTCCTCGAGTTGTTTATGACGTCGACCGACTCACCGCGAATGTCCAACGTTGAGTTACGACGCGGAACTTCAATATTTAAGAATCTCCTTGGTTCCTTCTCTTCAAGTACACGCAAGCATCCTGAATCTTCGAAAGTCCCTGGCAAAGCTGGACGAAACTTTGCACGCGGCGCGGGGAAAACCGCGGTACAACCGAGAACACGGTAATTCCTCTTGAAAAAAAACGCGTCGACACTTGGAAAGAAATTTTTCACGAAACAGTGCACTTGTAATTGCATCCAGCAGTCGTGTTTGCATGAAATGTGCAAACGTCATGACCAGAAATATTTTGAAAAATGAAATAAAACTAGATAAATCTTTGAACTACTATAGTTTATTTTCTTTAAAAACCTGTTCTGGTTTACAAATCGCTGAAAAGTAGCGAAAAGAAATCAACTTCTTTTCCCCCTATTTTATTTCAATATCCAATAAGAAACTACGCTTAAAGTTTCAAAAGTCAAACTGATCAACTCCACTTTCTGTAAATTCCTCATCGTCGGTACCTCAGTACATAATAAATTCTTATTAATCTAAATTGGAATTTACTTCCAAACAGGAACGACATATTCAACAAAACTCTAACTTAATTAAATTTCCCAAACACTATACTAAAAAAAAAACAACATAAGATATCGCGAGTCCAATCGATGCACACGATTGCTTGGTTATCGCAAATGGATGAAGCGACAGTGTCGCAAGCGGCTAGCTGGTAAGATTAATTAACCCCGCAGGACGATTAGCATATCCGTCTGTTGACCCGTTCCCGACGAAGCGAAACCTCGCGAATCTTTATGCGCGCACATGCCTCTCTGTTCCTGCTGACCGAACAATAGCAATTGTCAGCAAGGCTGGAAGCCACAAAGAAGTTGTCGCATCGACTCGGAACGGATTCTCGAAATTCCGCGAACGCCGTCCAGGAGTTGCTCGTTCCAAGGCGGAACGCTGGGAAAAAGAGACGAAGGGAGACTGAATTATTTATCGCTGAATTTGACTCCGATATTTTCAGACCCCACGACAGATTATTCCGTAAGCCGCATACATAAGCGAAGACAGTGCATGATTTATAGGACGTTCGTTGTTTCATGAATGGGTGAGTATGCCGCGGCCACTACTGGCGGAGTCATTCGCTTCCTCTTTGCATGCGCCGCTCACACATTACATTTGCAAAAGAGGTGGCCCAGCAAAAGCAAGATATATTGGCGGCGGGCGAGCGAGTCCACCTTTGCTCCGCGGACGAAATGGTCCCTGAGGAACGTGCGAGCATGCTCGTTCGCTCATCGTAATTGTGTGTTACAAGTGTTGCGCATCGAATGCTTGCTGAACTCTGTGTACCTCTGCTATCCTCGATTGAATTGGAAAATGTACAAGATGGGACGTAAATTGGGTGAAAGGGTAATATATGAAGGGTATGGGGAAAAAATGGGGATGTCCATTTGTCGTGATTTTGCAATTTATAACATATTTTGTTGGTGGCAACTGGGACTACAGAACTGTCGAATCACAAAGGGTTATAAAGATCAAATACCCTCGTAAGATAACGTTAAAGATTTAATATACTACTGATTAAAAGCAGGAAATGTCCATTCTGCACAGGAACAAAATACGGAATAGCCCACTCTTTGCCTAAGTATAAGCTTCTGTCGTCAAGGTAAAAGAAGAAATTATTTAAGAAGAAAATTAAATCATTGAACCTTGTTTCTTTACTGATGGACTAAAGTATCAAAACTTAATTTTCTCGATAACGCTGTTCTGTGACATTCCCAGTTCTTTCCCCTACCCTTCATATATACCTATATTAAAATTCATCGAGATGATAGTATGGTTTCTCTGTATAGACTATTAGGGTAAATCCGGGAGACGCGGTTGATCTAATATAAAATGGCTATTAAAACTAATACAGATATTACTTATTTTATCAGAACAAACCTAATATGTTGAGAATTTTATGCTGATTCCGATAAACTGGTCGATATTTGCTTTAAGACAATATTTACTGTAAATCGGCTTGAAAACTGAAATCATAACATCTGACCACCTCTCCCGAGGTGCCAGGAGAAATGGTTTTTGTCGTTAGCAGAGACCACTCACATAATTATTCATGGAAAAATAACAAAGAAGAAAGCAAAATTATTTATGAGTGAATACAACTACAGATTCATTGATATTTAATTTGTTTACGCTAAACAAGTAAAGCACAATCAAAGATAAAGTGAACTACCTATCGGCGATTAGCAAGGCAAATGAATACAAAAGTGAATAAATAAACAATAATAATAATAAAATAATGATAAAAATAAATGTAACCTCAGTTTATCTTTTATAGCCTGTAAATTTAGAAAAATACAGAAGGAACCGAAGTGACGCTATTCATTCAATTGTTTGGCTTCTAGAGAAGTAATTGGGCTGCACTTTAACGCGTTTTTGCGTATAGAATCTGAAATATAGCGACTCGACCAACTCTCCGGCCCGACCGCGTCTCCCGGATTTACCCTATTACGATTTCTTCTGCACAGAATTCCGTCAGTTCCAAGTACTAGCCTATGACTCTATTGTGTTTCTTGTAATATTTCAAAATGGGATGTATGTAGACTTCTCTGTATTTGGTTTATACATAAAGAATAGAAAAGTAAACGTAGTATATGATTTGAAGCAGGCTCCACTGCAGTAAAATAAATAAGATTACATCTTTACGTCAATATTACCCCGCACGGTGCCCAATGATCCGCCAGCTAGAATATTCAGTGTTAATATTGACAATTGAATCGCTCTGGTGCTTCTGGGACCGCGGAGAACATTTTCCCGCGGACCATGGGGAAGGAATATAAACGATTTTTTTCCAGATTCGACGGTGGGTAGCCGACGGTATAATTCGTGCCGAGCGGGGGCATTTATTTTGTTCATCGCGCTTCCTATACGCGCTCACGTATCGGAGAACGCAGCCGGGGTAATCCCATAAAGTCAATTATTCCGCGGGGAATATTCCATTGTAGGGATATCGACGAATCATCGACAGAAACGATTGACTCGATTTAGGGTGGGAAGCGAGCGGGAAAAGAAAATTAAATTTACCCAAAATTTCTGCGGTGAACGACGCTCGCCCGACGTGTCCAGACTCCCGACGTCGATTCAGAGCGAGGGAACAACAAAAAAAAAAGAAGATTTCGACGTGAAACGTGTAATAACTGTGACGTGTAACGTTTTTCAATGGTAATCCGTTATTCGACGCTGGGACGCGATCGAAATCAAACGCGCGTTGGGTAAATATCATTTCGTACTTTATTTTTATGGCACTGGAAATCACCATTTGTTGGATCAACTGGCAGTGCTTGATATGGGGTGGGGGGTAAATTTTGCATTTTGCGAGGAGACGTGCAATTTGCAAGTATATGTAGGGTGGATGTACCAGTAAATGAACACGTACCGGGGAATGGACAATTTTTAATAAAATGAATAAAATAAGCAACTAATTAATTAGAGACTTCTTTTAATTTCTTGCTTCATATCCAAACAACGTTCGCAGCACATGGAATTAATCGCATTGCAAACATAATTTTATAAAAGTGTTCATTCATTAGCCTTAAGTGTTCATTTATTGGTGCGTTTTTCCTACTTCACTCGAACCGGTTTAAGTTGAAGAGAAATTGAGTAGATTATACTATTTTTGGTAGGTTAATATAAGATAATGGAGATTGATATATAATAAATGCAGATTTAGAAATGTATAGCTTCAGAGATAGTCACATTGATAATTTGGGTATCTCCGATTCTCTATATGTATCTACATATAGACCGATTGGTAATTCTAAAGTTCAAATAATTCCCTAAGAGTAGAACACAATAGAAAATATCCACGAAGCATGCGTTCTACTAAATACCTAAAACATAATTCTCTCTTTTTCACTTGAGGGGGGAATGCTATTCTTTAGGCTAAACGCATAGCAAAATTAGGGATTCTTTTTTAAAAACTATCGATACGATTCATCTGAATTTTGGACCATGTATATCAATATCTTTGAAGAAGTTGCAGTTTTTTTTATCCGTTTTTAATAATAAATATAGAAGTTATACATACATCATCGACCGTCACGCCGCGGAAAATTTGTTGCCTGATATTTATCTTCCAGCTAATCCGAAACAGAAAAATGAAACGGCGTCGTCCTTTATACATATGTAGCTTCAGTTAGGTGAACCAGAATGAAACAAAAAAATTTATCGAGGAGAGTGGAGAGTTTTCAAACTGAAAAGTCTGAATCTTTCATTTTTGCTCCGTCTAATGGTGGATCATGCATAACTCCTATATTTAATATTATTAAAAATGAATAAAAAATACTACAACTTCTTCAAAGATGCACAAATGCATGGTTAAAAATTCGAATCGCTAGTTTCTTAAAAAAAATCCCGAAGTTTACCAAATTTTTAGCTCAAAAAATGGGATTCCTCCCTTAAAACCATTTAACTCGCATTACTATTACAATATATGAAAACTGCGAACTAAAGCACCAGTTTTTACCAAAATGAATGTGAGCATCTAAAGCAAAACACACTGCTTGTTTAAGAATTTCTATCCACGATACGAATCTCCACCATGAAATAAACTCAAACTTTTCATAACTCATCATTCGGTTGAATACCTCCAACGAGAGGTTATCGCCCGTCCTCGTATGAATTACTCACGAATTTCAGCGGTGCGTTTCAACTGGAGCCATCGTTTTTGCGAAATTACTCGTCGCTACGTAGCAACGAGTATCGCGCAATGTTACCCGCGATTCGTCAGTTGCGCGCGGCGCGTTTCGGTCTCTCCGATTTCGACTCTTTACAAGGGGCTAACCGTAGCAGGAAGACCTCGAAAAATCCATTCACGGCGGTCAGAATATCCGGTTACGAGAGCAGAGATTGGGAAGCTTTGACAATGAACGAAGGTCCGCGGACGGACGCGGTGTACGCGACGTTTAAATGACCATCGCCGTTGAATGTTGCACTCGATGGGCCAGAAACTTTATCCTCCACGGAACTTTCGGGGCTTCCTATTTTAAATGAAGTTCCAAAGACCTGGGCAGCCTGATTGCCCGAAATTCGTATTCCCGCCGAGCACGTGTACGCTAACCCTGCGACGACTTTGAGTGTGGCCAGTTTGAGTTTTAGGACTCCGGCTTGAATTTTGATAGACTCGGGTTGGGTGACTTTGTAGTGATTGTGGGAGACTGGATTTGTAGTGTCTGTGGTATTAAATAGGGGCATTAGAACTCAGGTTTGGATGAAGTGTGGTAAATGTATTTGGACACTCGAGTTGAGGTGATTAATTTATAAATTTTTCATTATAATGTAATCAGGTGGTAAGCAGGTATTAAATAATTTAATTTGGGGGAAGCAATGTAAGCTCCAGAAATGTTATGATTAATAATATATATTTTTATGTACGTTCTACGGTTGTATGCATTTAAAAAGAAACATGAAATTCAAAATTAGACATATTTATAAATATCTTTAAAATTTTTACTTTCTCATACATATTTCGTGTTCATCTGCATGTATCACCCACAACTTGTCACCCATTTCACGTCTTCGAATACCCAGTCTCTCAGCATAAATTCGATTTTGAAGGTAACAAAGAATCCGATGGGGATAAATCAAGAGAACATTGAGTTGATTTACTTCTATAATCTTTTGTTCTGTCAGAAGCTGTTTCAACAATACTACAGAACGAGATCTGGTATTGTTTCCTCTTTCATGAAACAGAGGTTCTTCCCGATAAATATCCCGAAGCAAGTTTATTAATGGCCACGTATCTTATCAATCCATTCATAACATTCTGCCAAGTACACGTAATAAAATCAATCCCAGAACTCGAACCTGTTTCATATTCCCAAAATCGATATTCTCACAACAATCCCCAAAATTTCTATGTATAGTAATCTCGCGTTTATCGCGGTTCTTTCAAACGAAAGTCATAATGACCTCAGCCACGGAAAACACCATAACACGGGAATGTTTGGATTTTTTCTGTGCTTCGAAGCTGCCGAATAACAAATACAGTAATTAATGAAATGAATTACAACGTGCGGAACGTGATTACCGTTTAATATAGGACGTGTATTCCGATTCAATTGCGAGACACGTATTCGATGTAATTATTCGTATCGAGCAGATAGCAGAGCAGGAAGAAACATAGACACGGCTGATTTTTGTGCAGACGTACACTCGTGCGCGTGGTGGCACGTTAATCGAGATAAATCTCGATATTTATAGTCGACAATCGGCCGGATACATCGGGCATTGTACTTCTATAAATGCACCGACGTATCTGCAGCTGCAGCCAGGTTCGGAAGGGCAGAGGGCGGGGGGATATAACGTTTGAGCTTATTATACACGATCGCGGTATAGCGAACGCTTGACTGTGTATTTTTGTTTTACGTTCACGTGCCGTGAGTGAATACGGAAGAGGTGAATGCGGCTGGTGATTTATAATACACACCGGCTGGGAAAAATTATTCGAAAATGCAACTATGTCGGTGGGAAACAAAAATGTCCCCTTTGAAAAGCTTATAAATCATGGAATGCCTGGTTCGAATTCCTCTCGCCAAAAGTAAGTTTCGTTGGATGGTGTTTAATAAGATACAAGTGCTCCTTTTGAATTATGCAGGCTAGTTATTTCCAATTGCAACATGATTCTTTTGATGGGGTTCGAAATTCAAGTGAAATATTATTTAGGTTGTTTCACTAACTATGCTTTAAGAAGATTGCACGATTGTGTTTTCGATGTTGAGTTGACTTTTTATGGTTCGTTGTGCAAGAAGTTCTTTTATTTTATGTTTCTATGATATTTAGTTCTTAGGAAGAAAATAGGTGGTGTTACAATTTGGGAAGCTTTAATGGTGTTGTTGATTTTTAGGGGGTTTCATTAATTGAAACTCGTAAGTGAAACAATTTTAAAAGGAACACATATGCAACGATATGTAACAGGATGTAGATAGGCACAACTTATCCGTGCGATTAGAGTCCGAGAGCGCAAGGAAATTAGGATTGTCTATGGTCAGACGCACTCTGCAAACCTATTCCACTGGAAATGTATTGTTATATGGATGTGCCTGCAGCTTTCCAGGAGGGCGTTACGGTAAAAATTGTTTCAACTAAAATTTGACCAAATTGATATCAGCTTTAGAAACGTGGATAAATTTTGCAACCATTACACAGAAGACTTTCAACTTGTACTTTTTGTTGTTCTATTAAAAGAAACAGAAAACCTACTTTTCTGTGTACTATTACGAAATTATTTTTATACCGCAAAGTTTAATAAGAAAATTAGAATGATATTGATACCTTTCTGTAAACTTGTTGTAAGAAGCTAACGAAATATTTTCTATAACTGTTTGAAGGGAATTTGGGGTATTTATTGAGGTATAGTAAACCAGTGAACTGAATACCTATGTATGTTAATTAAATTGAATGTTTCAATGTAATAAAGTTAACGATCCCATTAGCGATAACTTTATTAATCAGTCACTCTCCGTTTTCCATTAAAAGTGGCAAATAAATTAATGCATTGAGCAAAAATGTTTGGAAATGTAATCCAGAATGTTTTACCTACCCATTAATTTATTCATTACTTGGTACATTATAAAATACATTAACAGTCTTGATGAAGATGAAGCTGTGAAGCAATGAACTGAACAAGAACGGACAAACTGTAATGCATGAATGTTGTGTACATGCATATCATTTAACGTAATATAAAATTTAACGAAGAATTCAATTAATGGGAACATGACGTAATCACATAAAGTAAACGAAGAACTGAACCTACTTTCCAATAAGATTTTACTTAAAAAATGTATGTCATTCTCAATAAAAAATTTAACTGAAGCACTCAGAAATACGTTTCTCGCAATAATTAATTTAATTAATACTTCACATTAAATTTTCTAAGTGTAAATAAAGATAATTCTTTTTGTACAATTACATCTTTGTGTTATAATGGTATCATTTACATAATAATGTAATTCTTTACATAATAGTAATAGTTTACATAATAACTGTAATACTATTACTGTAATTGCAGGCCTGCACAAGGAGCTGTTTTCGGCGCCTAGCGACGAGCATCCCGCCTGTCCCGTTGCTAAGGTTAGAATCGGTGAGGAGAACTGTAGTAGTGTATGTGCGTGATCGTAGGCTCGTAGCGTAAGTATATATGGCTGGGTTCAAGTCATACCAAATGCACGTACACTAACGCAGTTCTCCTCACCGATTCTAACCTTAACAACGGGACAGGCGGGATGCTCGTCGCTAGGCGCCGAAAACAGCTCCTTGTGCAGCCCTGTAGTGTAATAGTATCGCATAATAATATCGCTGTAATACTATTGCTGTAACAACGTACGTGATAATGTGATTCCCATATAACTGAATATTTCTTACTTTTGTCACGACGACGGTATTAATTCTATAAATATATGATGATATACTTTGAAAATCTGACAGAAGAATGACTTCGAGCGGCATTAAAACTAATTAGAGGAAGATACTCTTCGTTCAAGCGCAGACGATTTTTCGTCCGTGTTTCTTCCTTCCTAGAAGAGCGTGTAGCAAAAAGCCGGCGTGAGAAGTTAGAGAAACGGCCGAGAAAGAAGCACACACCTCGTAAGAAAAGTAATTGCTGGCAACAGATCATAGGGTCGGCTTCATCATGGCGTGCGCGAGGCATTTGACCAAAGCGGACGTAATAAAGTTTCGCTTTGCCGCCGCAGCCCCCGAGATCTAATATAAAATGAAAATAAATCAAAGCTTCTCTCATCAGGCTAGCCATTAACCTCGGTTTCTTTCTATCGCCCTCGTCGCAAGGAAATTATTAATGGCAGAAAAACAATTTGTCCTAGTGTAATGAAGGTGCTCTCCGCAGAATAGCTTCCTCGTGCTCATTATCAATTCCCTCAAATACCAAAAAAGTTACGCAAACACTACTGCTACGTTTATGGAAAAGTTAACGGTACTATTTAGTTTAATTTGTCCTACTTCTTTTTTTTTAAAACTGTTGCAACCTTCACCGAACTGAACAAAATGGAATTTTAAATGCAAAAGAATTGGGAGCTAAAAATTGTGCAACAGATTTTAATGTTAATGTAATAGTTGATAGTGTAAAGTTTGAATATGGTTATATTTAGCTCTGAAGAACTAATAATAGGTACAATTCATAGTATGGAATATTGACTTGTCAGTGAGGGTACTATTAATTCAATAGTAATTTGTTTAGTATATCAACATCAGCAAAAATTGCATAAACCTTCGTGAAAATTTCATTTAAAACTGTTCTCTCTGGTGGGAACAATATTTCTTTTAACATTCAGCCCAATTAACTCGCTCCTCTTGCACAACGGTCTTGAAATATAAGAATTTTTCTCCTTTGAATAAGTTAGTTCCCTTGAAACAGCACAGAACGGTGTATCGCATCACAAAGTTAATAAAATTATTCAACAAATATACACATTTCAATAATATCCACACCTGCAGACATATATTCCTCAACAAACAAGTGTGCCAAAAAATTAGTCTTGAGCAATGCTAATAATATATAATTTACGCGTCATTAAACAATCTCCAAAAAAAATTTAAATATTTACTTTCATCAAAAATACAGACAACTTCGATCAAAAACTGATTTAAAACACTCATTAACAGAACTAGGAGCTTCAGATACATTAGTGAAAGCAGACCATATATTTTCCCCGCGTTGGAATCGGAATCGTTGATGTCCATCGTGGCAGAAATTGAATTAAGTACCTTTTAGATAGGCTGTACCATGACTTACCTTTTTTCTTTCCGCGTTCACGGGACAAATTTTAATATTTTTAATTCCTGCATCGACTGACGTCCAGTTTTCCCTCTGGCGAAGAAAAATTAACGAATGTTGGCATAATTTTAAGAGAGAAAAATACATTCAGACGTACAAATACGGATGAAGCAGGAGCGCAAAACCGAGCGTCAGAGGGCGGAACTTTGCGTGTGTCAGGTGTTAGCCTCCTTAATTCTTTAAACGCAACGAGCAACCTCGTGCACATTTTTCCTTTACTTAACCAGCCGTCCTCTAAATCTACCATTAAAAGTTCCCGCGAATGTGCTTAAACTATGACGCTGAAACGAAACTCCACGCACGTAATAAACCTTTGTCCCGCGAGCGCTATGAATGGAACGCTTTACGCATTGAACGTTCAGACGTCTACGCGGTGAAAGGGAACATTCGCCAACAAGAGCATCCGAAATTGTAAGAGAATAAAGGAGGGAATAAATGTCGGGCGCGAAAAAATGCTATTGTTTGCGACATGGTTCGATTAATGTGCATTTAAATGACGGCAGGGGATGCTAAATTTTAGGTTTAAAACTTTAGTTCTGGTACCTACGCAATAAAACTATATTCAAGTTCAAAATGCAATAAAATTCATAGAATGGTCCCTGGAATTATTAGACTTCAATCTCATCGAAATATTTTGGGATGAACTTGCTAGATAAATTAGAAAAAGTAGCTCTAAGTTAGCAATACAACTATAAAGTATTCCAGAGCAATATATAGAGGAATATCACAGGTGAAAGCTTAAAAAAATAGTATAGATCGCAATAAACAAACATGGCGGATATATCGACAAAAATATAAATATCTCTTTTATTTCGTGGTACGACTTTTAATATCTTAACATTATATACTTCCTTTGTTCCATTATCGTAAAAGCTATCGCATGAGATAACATTCCTTCCTATTTTTCAACAGTTACCTGATTCTTTCCGGATTTGGTAATGTACCAACTGTTTAAGACTTTTGAACGGTGGGTTCTATCAATTTTGAGTTCTACATCTTCAGTTGTGAATTCAGAAGCTTTTTTGAATCTTTTCTTCCCGTGAATAATTTCATATAATTTTGAATAGGAGAGCAAAGGTAAAGAATAAACATAAATATGCTTCTGGGAATGAGGCATAATATCTTTATAAAAATGTGTCTAATGAAGTAATGCGTCTTGATGTTCGCAGTTTATATACCCTTAGTGTGCATTTTTAAGTAGACGAACCCGGTCGAGGCTTGACACGTCAACATTTATGAGAGTTGCTTGGTAGCATACCATTTTTTACACATAAACCCACCGAATCAATCTTCGTAAAAAGATATAATATTACCAAAGAGGTTCTCGAGGTTAAATCAGGTTAATCTATTCGCTTAGTATCACATCTTACAGCTGAACACCTCTTTACACTTCGTCATCATCCTTAACAGCGAATCATTAGCTACTTTCGCCTCTGTTGACGTTCGTTGTTTGAGGACACAGTCGATTCACTTGATAAATCGATCGTGTCACCAGCCTGATCATATTTCACGTTGCAAATCATTGCAGCTGGCGTATCTAATGTCAGAAATTGTGTTTCTCTCTTGCTTTGGGTGAATTTGTAGTAGATATTGAACCTATACCCGTATTGTACAGAGCCTAAGAACACGTTACACACGAGATAATTCTGTGGCTCATGACTGATACCTGGGATAAATTTAATTCTCAGTGTGCGCTATTTTAAAAAAATTAGAAGAAGATATAGAATGTTTAAACTTGTCCCACACATTCTAATATCTAAATGGAGTGTCAGTTCTTTGATATACGCGAATATATCACACTTGTTACCTACATGAAAGAATTTGTACCACTTGAAACGATTGCCAACGTTAACTCACATTAATACGTGATTCTTTTTTCATTTTATTTTCTTTTTCAGGTTGCATCAACCCATTTGGGTCATTAGCAACCAGGTTAATTTACATAAAAATGAAGGTAGATATAGATATTAGATTAGGTTAAATTTAAATTAAATTAAATGGAAATATTTAACATGTTTCAAGAATTTCGATACGCTTGAGCATCAATTTGCAGTTTGAGTCACTTCTGTAGGATTTAGGATGAGTTGATATAATGGTTGAATAATAATCCTTTCTTTCGTTCCCATACGTATAATCGGCAACGTTTCACCCCGAAAAATATAAAATAAGTAACAAACAAAATTAAATATACTAACACAGTGTTTTTAACGAAGCAGTTCCTCATCAAATCGTATTACAGGTAGCTTTCGTGTCACGGAATCGAACATACCCAGTTTTCCAATGAGGTTACTTTAAGGAAAGTGGAGAAGGGTGTGGATCGTCTCGCTTTGTGTTGTACACATGTCCACTGCATATTTGAAATCGATATCACCATACGATACATCGTGTTGTCCCGGGTTATTTATTACCTCCCACGTGAAACAATTCAATGGCAAGTTTTCTCTGGATTTATAATGAGTGCATCTACAAATTTTGTTATTGTTTGTGCTCTGCATGTCAAAATATCATATTGCAAATTTTGGTGGAAATATTTATTAGGAGAGTTTTAAATTTTCATTTCGTAAATTTGAATTCTTTGGTTGATATTAATCACAAAATATTGTAGGTGGTAAAAATTTGACTCCTTAATCTACATTTTGACAAATTAGAGTTTGAAATTAGATGATAAGAAGTAAGTAAAGACATATGAAAAAATAAGTCGATTCTTTAAATTTTTCGACTTGCATTACTCTTGAAGTGTTGCGTTCCCCAAGCATTCAATTTTTAAACTTGCAGAATATTTAAACCCTGACTCAGAAAGGTCGAAGTATCAAGAAGAAGTCAAGGAAAATATTCAACGAGAAATGAATTAATCCAGCATTCGATGATTAAAATGAAAACTAATTTGCCTCCGCCTTACATGAAAATAGTGGCGTTTATGCATTCAAGTTTTAAATACGCAGTTTTTACTCTGGATATACGTGGGAGTAATTAATTTACGCTGACTCGTTCTCCTGTTTCTGTAAGACTGAGAAAAGTGGAATTTATGGAATTATGCTGTTTTTCTAGTTACAAATTTAATTAGAAGATGAAGTGAAGATGTAAACTAGGTGTATATATTAATTCTAATAATGTTTCATTTATGTTGCAGGTACGTACACCAATACATATTCTATCGTTAATTTTCGTTAAGCAACGTTCGGTGAGTAGTTTTGTCATTATTGCATATTATAAACATAAATGAAGAAAAAGATACAGTAATCGCATATAAGAAGAGGGTGAAGCGTAATTAACCCTTGTATAATAATCTTATAATTAACTAATTTTCTTAGCAGTAGGTGATAGTCACTTACGTCTTTATCCGTGAGTGAAATTCCCAATTTGATCCACTTAAAAAACGTTAAATAGAAGTCTAAACATTTATACAATCTCAAGATTGCAGAAAATTATACGTTTTATATCTAATTCTAATAAATTCCAATATAGAGCTAGACTACATATACACCTATGGAGCACGTAATACAATGATGAATTCACTTCTACTTAAAACGCAAAGGGTTAATGTAAACTCGTGTCAAAGACAGAAAATTGCTTCGAAACGCTACGTCACAGATCACGATACCATTGAAATATCTCCCTATCGTGGTTTACTAAATCATATAAAAAAACTATGCCCACTAATTGCTCCACCCAACACACTGTAGACTATCTCTCTAGAAAAATGTCAGGGATAAATCATCATATACATAACAGAGTCAAATACACACCATCTGGAATTTCCAAACGACCAGGTGCTTTACTGACCGATAAAGACGTTCCTACAAAGATTGAATTTCTGACGACGCGACCCGTGGCGGGCAAAAATTCGAGGAAGAAGTCAGCTAATAGACGAGAAGGAGGAAAGAACCAGAGTCCGCGGGCGGAAAGGACGTTTATCGTTCAGAACGGGAATGATCTGTCGAACCACTGTATACCAACTCCCGTTTCTTCCCTTGGCGCTGCGGTGGTCGTCGACGGCCGTCCTGTAATCAAAAAGACATTACCCACGGTTACCCGCGAGCCCTTCAACTTTCCTGCTCCTGGACTCGGCCACAACTCCTTGCGAACGTTCCCGTCATCGGGGCGATGCGAAGCTGGAGACAATGACGCTACTTCATATTAATTTCCCTCCCGATGCTATCCACTGCCCCCTCCCCTCGAGACCCTCATTCTTTTCGTCGACAGTCCTCACTCGACGTCTCCTCTCGTCCTCCCCTGCTGGCGCAGGAAACCACATTGTTACCAGTTACTTTCATCTTCCGTTTGCCCGGCCAATTTTGTGGCATCCACCCCTCCTCTCCCTCCCTTACTTGCACATCCGCGCTCCATACGAAAAACTGGAAGAGGGCCGGTTTTGGTTTGGCGATTATTACCTGGCGGGCTGCCCGCTCCACGGTAGCATTGATCGCGCGACGACGAAAATCAGGATAATTGGAAAAATAATTATGAAATTGAAAATGAAGCGTCACTCGTGAAATTAGAGGTTCCTCGTTACGCAATGCTTCCCCATCCGAGTAATTAGCGCGGAGTATTCGACGCTGTTTTCGTTGTAAGGGAGTATTTTCGGGGCGGACGTTATGGAAATACAGACAGGGGTTCTGGCTCGAGAATCATTCCATGAAAAATTGGCTATTTTTTGCGACTAAAGGTCAGGGATTCGAGTGAAATTCTTATATAATGTTATTCGCGGGAAATTAGGGGGAGTTTAAGTCATGATTATACTGGTTTCGAATTTCTTTAAAAAAATACAGGACGTAAAAATTTGCAAATTCGCCTATTTTCGCGAAATCAAGCTTTATAAATGATTTTTTATGTCTGAAGATATGAATCGCAGAGAGTTCACTCTCCTCTTATTTTTGCAAACAGGGATTCACCTTAATAAATAAATTTTCCAAACTACATTAAATTCATGCTACAATATAAAAATTGCAAGCAAATTATCATTTTGCCAATTTCACTTCAAGGTTGCATTTCTAAAGTTCAGAAATAAATATTATCGGATTCATTAAAGTCTCTTCTGCTAATTAAGAAGTTTTCTAGCTTAACCACTTTAATACCAACATCACACTGAGTTGTTTCATGTCGCAATACCCTTAGTTTTTACATAACTTATAACAGAGTTGGGTATTAACTAAATAAAAAATTATTTAAATAATGGATCCAATAAAAGTTACTTTAACTTTACATTATTTGACGAATAAAATTAATTTATATAATTTATTAACCCGGGTTAACTGTATTCGACCATGACGAATAATTTTTTTAACATTTATTCACTATCCGAAATTTTTATTTCAATAAATCTTCTGCCAATCTCTGGCTAAAAGCTGCTTCAAAAAAAAAAAACAAAAGTACAAGACGATCAAAATACATCCCCTAAATAATGTCCACTACGTTCACCCTGTATAATTTCTTATATGTCGTACCATTTCCGCCTGCTGCCTCCACGATACCAAACTCCTGCATTTCCTGCATACAGGCACCTCGTTTTCCCCGAAGTCGTGTCCAATCACCAGTACAGGAATAATTTTCCGCCCGTTACGCTTCTAATCCGTGCTCACGGACGTTCCGCAGCCTGCTAGGACTCCGATCGGCAATAAAAGAGGGGCGACATCGCGCTCCTCGCCAGGACACTGTTTGGCGATACATTATTTAAATCAGCGCTACGCTTGTTTGCTGTCTCCGGGTGCAACATGTAAATACACTCGCCGCCGCGCAACCCCACGCTGGCCCCAGTCCGATGAGGGACAACCACCGAAAACAGCCACCGACCCCATCTCTCCCTGTGACGACGTGGATGATGGCGGACGTGGCGGTGCCTGCCATCCCGCAAACTCGATTCCGCCGCTTCTATCGGACACGCGACGTTCGGAAAATTCGCCGAACGCCGACGCGGCGGATGATCGAGTGGCGATCGCCCATTGTGTGATTGGTGTTACGATAAAAAATCTTGCCCGCGTTTGACGTGTTATTTATTCGGAAAACTGGGAGGGGGCAGTCGGGTTCCGGTCGTGCCTGGTATTTTCGCGTTTTACGCCCGTGTGGCGTGAATTCGAATTATCGGTGAGCATTTCGCATGACGGTGTGAACCTCGCCTCTAACAATATCTAATTCATCGTTTTTCAAGTACTTTTTCTGTGCCTGAGATCGATTATTCTGTACATGAACTATTCGAAGTATTGGAATATTGCTCGTGGGTACGACTCAATAAGAGTTTGTTGATTTCTCATTTTTCAATGTAGGTGCTAGGTAGTTACTGGGGATAAAACATGGATACGGTTGCACAGAAGGTATTTCAGGACATTAACCCTTAACTGGTGACATCCCATTTTGTCACATAAAAGGTGACGTGGAATCTCACAGACTCCTCTTTAATTAGTTGACATTGTCAAGCCTAAATTTATGTTTAATTATTTTTAAAATCACATTTTTGAATAGCGATTGAAAGTTGCCGGCATGACAAGGCATATTTTAAAACAAGGTCGAATGAAAAGACGGAAAATGTAGGAAAAATAATTCTGCAGGAGTCTTCCAGACTCCACGTCATCTGTTAAGGGGAGACTCCCGTGTAACAGCCCCTGAAATGTATGAATTTTTTTGGAAAAGCTATTGTTAATATTGCATTAAACTCTTTCGGAATATAAGGAGGCATCTTGAAACTTGCAGAAAATATCTTTTTTATGTCGATCCTTCTTATCATTTATTAATTTTTGTGGAATCCCTTCGACGATGTTGGCGTCTCGGATAACGCAAAAACTAATTGACTGATACATTTCAAATAAAGCTCATCTTATTCGTTATACATTTCTGCAGGTACTGGACTAAAAATGTAATTTTAGTTATTATTTATAATACTTTTTTTCGGCGATATAGAGAATAAAAATGAAAAATTTGTCTCGGGAAAAAGGTTACATTGCCTTTTAAACACTATAACTCTTTCCATTTTTTATATCTTTTCTTTAAAGTGGACCAATACCAGCGCATACTATCTAACTTTAAGAAACTTCTATTTTTTTGCAAACAGATGACTGCGATAGGTGCTACATATCCTGCCAACAGAACTTACATCATCGAAGAGGTGGATAAGATTCCACAATAATTAATAAATAATAAGAAGGATCGATATAAAAAAAATATTTTCTGCAAGTTTAAAGATGCCTTCTTATATCCCCAAAGAGTTTAATTAATATGAACAACAGTTTTTTCAAAAAAATTCTTAAACGTCAGTTACTTTTGCCGCTGTTAGACGAGAATCCCCCCTTAAGGATTAATTATCATGGGTTTATATTATTATGCACTTGCTGCCTGAAGCATCCACACGAATCAATACTAATCTTAAAAATCCTCCACGATATATGTTACCAGCTACATAATCATCCATCCATCCCATTTTCTTAACCATCACATCTTCCAAATACCACAAAATTTTTCCAATAATAAAAAATTCTGTAGGTATGCCTAAACAGGGCCACAAGGTGCACTAAGCGCAAGCTGGGGCCTCACTCTCTAAGTCTCTATGGGGCCATATTTTAAAACCTTACTCCTCGCAAATAACAATATAAAAAGCAGCCTAGTTATAGTCACAAAATAAAATATTTCTTAAATATTAGATTCATAATGAAAAACCAAGAGCTTAAAAACTTGCGAAGCCTCCCGCCTTCATTTAAAATACCTGCATCATTTTTTCCTTAGTATATAAAATTCATGTATGCGAACGTACCACCAAAGAGGCAAAAAACTATTGGGATAATAAGTAGCTATTTTGTTCCCTATATGTATCGGCATACATATTTCACATAACCGTAGAAATAAACTTGTTCTTTTGATTTCTAATAATGATGTTGCGCTTGTAGCCTCCAGAAATATAAATGCGGTCCTATCCCTAAGTCCCTCAAATTGAAACACCAACATTACGAAATATTAGGACAAGTTATCAAGAATTATTCAAGCTCCGAGCCTTTTATCAGTGAATAACTCACGCCTCGAGTTTCACAGTGCTATTGGCGCAGGTAACAACGCCGCGCGGTCTATGACACGGAAGAACGCGGAAAGAAATTCCACTGATCTTCCATATAAATTTTCCTTGCACCAGACCCGTGCGAGCCTGTTCACATGCAACGCAGATTCTTTGCTATAGGATTGTCGCCCAGGTCTACGCATCGCAAACGATTCGACTATGACGGTGCCGCGGCGATGGTTCCCTCGTTATTCTCGCACCGATACTTTCACTGAAAGAGTAAACACGCCGCGCCGTAATCCTCGGCCCCGTTGCGCGCTGAAATTTCAATCTTGAAAACGACGCTTTCACCTGGCTCGACGACTTGTCGACGACCACGAATCCGCGGGAGTCAGTCTCGCGATGGTGTGCAGTTTCGAAACGGCGCTACTATTGAGACTAGACGTAGGGAACGGAATATTAATGACATCAAGGGAACCGGGGAGGACGTTAACGCGCGCAGTCTGCACGGGTAACTTCGCATTTCTTCGTCCATTGTTTCGTGACGATTCCAATTTTTCCGGAGCAACACCGCGAACTCTGCGCTCGCGAGACTTACGCAGGATGTTTCGTAACAGGTGGAATATACTTGTAAAAGCAATGGTAGTGATTATAGGGGATTTTAATATGTAGTTCTGTAAGAAATGTTTTTCTTACGATGGGCAACAAAGACGCACAGTGTATACTATCGATATCTCATTATATTCTAATTCACAAGAGTCAGGCGAATCGTACAAAAGAACGCGGAGGGCTTCTGAATTAGCGACCAGTGTGTTCCGAAGACCGTACAAGAGCGTCCTTCCCGTGACGCTTCCTTTGGGCCTGGGATTTCCCTAAGTTCTCCCGCGCAAACGGCCCCAGCCGGTGTATTTGGGCTTCCGGGCGGCAGGCCGCGGTTTCGGAGCGCCATTTGAATGGGCGTCCATCGGATTTTCTTACAGTTCTGTTTCTCAGGAAATCGATTTTGTATATTCGTTTGGTACCAGTGAAAGTGATCAACGCTGCTACTCCTTGACACTTTGTGTGGCGCAAGGTTTTAAGAAATGTCCCTTTGAGGTGTTCACTGAAGGGAATTTCGAGTTTAGTTTGTTTTCAAAGTAAACATTTGGGGACTCTTGGGGGTCGTCAATTTCGAATTATTCGACTGAATAATTTTGCAACCCCCAATTTTGAAAGGTATTTTCACTCCTAAACATGAATTTCCGCCGCTAAAACGAAATATGTGTGTAATATTTTTAGGTACTCTACCTGTATGCCGAATTTCATACCGACTGGCATTCAGTTTTGTTCTAAATTATATAACATAAATCTACAATTTTCAATTATTATGCATGCTATATATATAATATTCAGCAGTCTTAAGACATTAAAGAAATGCATCAATTATTGTTGAAACATATTTTACATAATTTTATTACAATTCATACGTGTAAAATATTGACATACGAAAGATTTCGTTTGATATAGGTAATTTGTGGTGCTCTTAAACTTATGTAATACTTATTTGATCCATTTTGCTCTAGACATATTAATATCAATGCATATCTAGATGGCAATTTCATGACTCACTTTCTATATTTGCACAATAAATATTTGTCATTTGAACTCGAATGGTGCATTTAAAACTTATATAAACTGTTTATAGTTTCATCTTCTTTTTCTTCTTTAATTAATTTTAATATCGAATTGAAGAATTACACTTGTAGGTACTTGAAAGTGTTCAGGTATTTCTGCACAAGGCAGGCAGCCGCAGAAGTGCAAATACACCCTCTTGCTGTAAACTATCAGCCCCAGGCAGGAGCCAGATACCAAATGGTTTGAAAAATTTAAAATGCCAATCAGCGTTGCGTTTCAAACGTATATATTATCGATCGATCGTTATCGTAAAAGGCAATGGTCCGATCGTAACAGCACCCTGGTAACTGGAGCTGAAACTGTCGGGAACCTGCGCGCACACCTACAAAATTTTTGGTTCTACTCCTTTCCCCCCTCATGACTCATATTTTACCATACACGTGTGCAGCCTCGTTTCGGAAACTTGAAAGTTTACGATTACAGATTTCTTCGGTGGTTAATAACGTTAATGACCAGTCTCTCTAATATTCTCTTCCTTTAAATCGCCCATAACCATTACATAATAGTCTGAAGAAGTGTTATACGCATAGTGTTCGATGCAATAATTAATTCACTATTCACTCATGAAGAAATTATTAATTTTGTATCACGAGTTATTTAAAATGTGAAACAGTTATGTGACGTGTGGCTTAATAACAGTGCTTAACTGTAAGGTTGGATTCAGAAAAGAAGCTTATATAAAAGAAAATAGAAAATCACTGTTTACTTTGAAAAGTTTGATTCGTAGACCTGTATCGACGAAACAAATTTAGTGAGTGTCACGAGCCTTCAAATTTTGTATGCACCTTTCTTTAACACCCCTCTATTTGCTCAATAAACTACTCCATTCGCAACATGCGAAGCATCGTAGCGATTCTGCAATCAGTAATCAGAAATTCACCAAAGTGAAGCTACGTTTGAAAAAGCTTCCAGCGTCGTAGGGTGATTTATCCGCAAGATGCACCAGCAGCGGAGGAACAACGCGTTCCAGCTATATCGCTGAACGCAGTTTCCTCGTTTTGATTTCTGCCAGAATCGCAGATAATGCTGGACAATGCAGCCATTCAGGTGGAATAAGAGAGAAGGATAGGAGAAGAGGAAGGAAGACATAAAAATTGAATCGAGACCAAACACGGAACATATGGGGAAGACAAGGAGCGAGTAAGAAATCTGCATGAGGGCTTGCAATAAATTAGTAGCGGACTGCTGTTTGGTATCGTTATTTATAGTCGGCCCGGTCGTTTACATGGAACGATAACATTGTCGCTTGTTCACCGCCGAATAGCATTGCCTCGCCTTCTTTGCAATGCCTACTTTAACGTATCATGCGTCTGTGTCGGTCGAGGTTCACCCTCGATTGCTCGAGCTTCCGCAAATTAATGAGCGATAGCTTTGAGCTCGCCGTCCCGCGGCTTCTTCCACGTTTCGACATTATCTCCCGCTGCTTCCTCTGATTAAATTATTCGTTGAACCACCTTGACCTTCTGGCTTCCGGTGAACGCGCTCGACCTGGAGCATGTGGCCAGTCGGCCACTCTAGAACTTCGGTCTTCGTTGAGCAACGGTTCTTATTGTTGATGCGAGCTTCATTGACTTATAATTTAACTCTGAAGGTGAGTTGAGCTTATTTGGTATGCATGGAGTAATGTAATACGTGGGTAACATTTTAGGAATCAGTTCAACGTTTCAAAGTAATGATATAAGTTAGCGTAGGTATGCATTTGCACACAAAAGTTTGGAATTATTGGGTGCTTTAAGGAGGGTAGGGATTTTGTGGCCAAATAAATCAATTTTAGCAACTTTTCTGTGTAATGAGATTTTCAAGTCGATTGGAATAGAAATGATATTAGAAATTTTTACATGTGACATAATTGTAATGGATGATTGTAACAAATTGTGGTAAATATAAAGAGGTGAAGATATATTCATTTATATTCCAGTGATAAACAACGTAATGTTTGATTGAATATCAATAATAATTTGCACAATAACTTGCACGTATCTGCGACTTTATATGTATTTTAAAATACTTGAGGTATTCTACGTCAACTCGATCACGTTTTGCACTGGGTATCGAGGGTTATGATAACATTGAAATACGATGTACTCCACGTGCAATTAGGGCAGGTTTGAGTCATCATTTTTCTGATTTTGAATTTATTTAAAAAATACACGTCGTCGAAATTTTCAATTTTTACACATTTTTGCGTAAACGATTTCTCCACACGAACTTTTATCTCCAAAACCGTCGATCACATGAAATTCGATCTTCTATTATTTTAACCGAGATGGATTTCCATATGTAAATAATTTTATTTCAATACCTAAAACTCGTCCTTGCAACATGAATTTCAATTTGACGTGGAATATCCCACTTTCTTCCCCACGTGCATCTTTTTCCCCCAAAAAGAAACAGACCTCTTAAAAAGCCTTTTTCAAGTGTACACTGTACAGGAAACTTTACAGCAAAGCTTCTCGTCAGCGCATAAAAAAATCCACCTTCCCCTCGACCAACAATCAGTCTGATCCTTGAGCAAACTTCGTAATAAGTCTGACTTGCCCGTTGCGTGCCTCTGGTAACCGGAGATCCAGGATAAAATCTTGCATTTTCGAGGGAACGTGAAACGGATATCGGCTTCCTAAGTTTCAATCTTGATCCTTGGCAAATACACGCTTGGATCGGGGTCGTGTAACCAGGAAGCAACCCCCTGTAAGAAGAGGCACGCTCGTCACGTCGTTGACACTTTGAGTATATCTGTCTTCGGTGGGAAACGGTGTTTGTACGTAGCTTTCTTTTCCAAACGTGACTGGCTTATAATCGAAAGCCTCGCGCCAGCTTAAAGTGCTCCGCTACAACTGCGTGACCGGATGTTCCGACGAGGGTGAAAACGATCGAGTTTATTATTCCAACGACCCCGCCGACGTCGGCCACTCTTTCCACTCTCCAGAGCCCAACAGAGCGCAAAAACACTTGAGAACATGTGTCCTTATCCATGAAGGGGTTGCCACTGCAGTTTCTACCTCGAAATCGTATCCTTCTCGTGTAACCCGCGCGAATAATATCGCGTTTCAATGGATTTCATGGAACAGAGTTGCGCCACGTTTCTTAAGGCGTATTGTTGGTACGTACGTGTTTTCTTTTATTTTATAATAAAACATTCTTGGGCGGTATTTATTAAGGAATAATCACTTACTCTGGCGTTCATGATGTCTTCCTTCGAGTGTTGTTGCTCTTTTCAGTATATTCACTTCTTCCGTTGCTTCTTCGAGTTGTGTACTGGGAATTGTGAGTGAGAGGTCTTGTTAGAGTGATTTGAGTGTAGATGTTAAGATTTCAATATTTTGTTTCTTTTATGTAAGTGCGATTGGAGCAAAAGATATGATGTGACTTTTAAAAAAATGGGATGACCCAGAAAGTGTTTTGAAGGTAGAGTATTCGACACTGGCTAAATATTTGTGTTCATTTTGTACCAGAAATTAGTACCTGCTGTCCGCAGGGGCGGATTTACCCAGGCTGCAGCCTGGTGTAGCATATTTTGGGGGCGACAAATTTTGGGGAATGACAAATTTTGAGCGCAAGAAATTGGGAAAGGTTTAAACACAGAGGCTGAGACAACATTGAAAACTATTCACTTCTTTTTCATATAGCGAATTAGCAATAACTCATATTGTGAGTTGACATATTGAATTAATTTTGAAATTGTTTCGACTCTTTTAAGGGATTACACCTAGTCAAGAGGCCGAAAAAAGGCGAATGTTTGTGAATTTTTTGAAAAAGCGAAAGCATGTATATTTACAGAACTTTTTGCACTTAAAAGGGCAACATTTAAAGAACATTGCTTAATTTTTTTGTAGAAAATTTACGTTTATAATAAAAATACAACGACATCCAAGAAGCCTTTTTAAAAACAGTGAGCAAGATAACTCAAAAACTACTGTACCAATCTTTCTGAAATTTTGTGGGCTTATTTTCTATGTAAAAATCTGCTGAATGCCGGAGGGATTTTCTTCCATTGTATAGTTTCGATTTTATCAAAGGAAAACGGACATTGGTGCTAACCACGAAGCCAATTTTCGTTGATGTAATCGAAACTAAACATTGAAAAAAATCCTTCCGTCATTCAATAGATTTCTATATAAAAAATAAGCCCACAAAATTTCAAAAAGATTGGTGCAGTAGTTTTCGAGATACCTTGCTCACCGTTTTTAAAAAGGCTTCTTGAATGTCGTTGTATTGTTATTATAAACGTAAATATTTTTCTACAAAAAATTACCAAGTATTCTTTAAATGTTGCCCATTTAATTGCAAAAAGTTCTGTGAAAATATATGCTTCCGCTTTTAAAAAAAAAAATCGCTTCTTTTCGGCCTCCTGACTAGGTATAATACCTTAAATTAAAATATTTGATGATATTTCGCGGAAAGGGCGGCAGACACTTGTTACCCCTGGGGTGCCGAATCTCCAAATCCGTCCCCGACACTCCTCGTATAATTATAGTAACTTCGAAAAATGTGTAATTCTAGATTAAACTAAGTAGGGGAGACAGGGGCTGGTAGGCCAGTTTTTTAGTTTTTGATTTTTAATCAAATATGTGGAGGAAATATCATTAATCCGGTTAGTATATTTGATAGGGCATACATTTGGCTATGTGATTAAATGATTAAAGTTGACTCAATGTGACAATAATTAAGGTATTTTAATGTTTTTCTAACACCTTCCATGCTGGTGAACCAGCCCCATCATCGGGGTTGGTTGACTTACAGTATGGGGTAGGTTGACTATAGATACAATCAGTTAAGAAAATGATATTCGTAACTTATCTCAGTTGTAATAAAATAACACAATGTCACAAGAGTTGTTTCATTATAAAATATTAATTTCTTTCTTTCATATTTTAATAATAAACTGAAATTTTTTCAACTTAAACATAAATAACAATGTATTTATAACATAGTGAAATTTAACAAAAAAAAAAAAAAAATAAAAATCGCTTTCTGAATAACAAAATAAGAATTTAAACCTTATTAACGTTATTAGTCAACCAGCCCCGACCGATCATTTTGACTTCAATAATCTATATAACCTTCAATTATTTATGTACACACAAAATACTATATCAATAGATCGTCTAATAAAGAAACTTTAAAATAGTCTCTTAACATTTATTCTATTGTAACTATATAGAGCATGAAAAAATAAAATCTTTATGAAAAAATATTTACTTACGTAGTCAATTTTTCGACAAACGCTCATAACTGTTAAAAAACGTGACATAAATGCATGACATAGTAGAAGTGAATTTTTTCTACAGTGGATCTTTCCGCAGTAGACCATATATCGGTACAAAGTTATTAACAATTAGTCAACCCACCCCTTGAGACAACCAGCCCCGGTCTCCTCTACTAGATTACTTTCAGCATAATCAAGTTAAACTAAATTGCTGTTTCAGCCAGTAGTAACACATGTCTACGAAAATCCTGCACAGGAATAACCTAACGAAACCTGTTTTATAACTGCCCCTCGAATATTGTAGCTACAGTTTTTTTTCTGCACTACAGTGTTCAAAAGAACCTTAAACTGCAGAGTCACAGCATACGCAGCGCGAAATTACGTTTCCTTTTCGAAGAGGAAAAATAGCAGAAGAAAAGGAAATTGTGTGCAGACGTCAACGAATCACGATTAGAAATGAATTACGTTAATACATCATGATAGGAATCGTGACCGAGCAGATCTGGGTCTCGTGCTTATTCCAACTTTCTCCTCCAGCATACGCACATAATGAAAGAAAAATCTCGTTAGCATATCGCGGGCGAGGCAAACTCGGTCACCCTTAATCATATCGTAATCATTTACAATTACACTCTCGCCCCATCGCGGCCGACGTTGATAAATGTTAATGAGGATGGCTCGTAAATCCCCCTAATTCCAAATGGGAAATTTAAATGGGAAAGAAAACGGTAGGTAATTAAACACGGTGATTGACACTAGGAGTTCTGTAAATGAAGATTCTTTTAATTAAGGCCACACCTTGTGTACACTTTGAAGCTTTTCCCTCTTGTCGATCGTCGTCGAGCTTATTTTCGCAGATGTTTGCGACTCACTGTCCGAACAAATTCTGCGTCAGCTACTGGCAAAGTGTGTTCAGAATTTTAAACATTCAGTTGCTCCTTTCCACGAGTCTGATTCAGTTCGTTGAAGGCGAAAACACAGAATTATGCTGTTTCATCTTTCTACAGTGTTTAGTACATTACAATATTTTTCTAAAATGCTTGCAACAGTTATACAGACATTTCTTCATAAAGAAACATGCCTCCTTCAACTACACAGCCTCCAAAAAATTCAGGAAATATTCGGAACGTCGTGTAAACTTTCTTCACCCCTTCTTCGAATTAACCAAAGCTATACAAGATATCGAACACACGTAACACCTAAAGAGCAATGAAATTACAGGACGATAGCTGCAGCATACCCTCCCAGAATCTTTCCCCGCGCAGCTTCAACATTACTTTATTCCACGCTCATTCGTATGAATTTTGAAGGTTCACCGTAAAGTCTCGTTAAGCGAACGAGTTTCTTCCGTCGTAAAAATAAATTCTCAGCTGAACAATGTCTGAAACGCCCTCCCCACCCCTGGAGTAAGTTTCGCTCAGGTAGACGCGGCGCGCGTAAAAAATACGCGTGGGGGGATGAAATCGATCGTAGAAGCGGATTAAGCTCAGCGTGGCACCGTAAAAATGTGCTTCTCCACTTTATACATACTTTAGCCGCGCACGCGGCATCTCTCACGCGCTCTGTTCCTGCGCCGCTTTCGGTAATGCAACCATAAATAACAAAATAGCCCGGGCAAGCCCCGGTGCTCGCACGAAAACGCCACCTTGCCGTATCACAGCACGGGACGGCCGTTTCTTCGCAGATGTCCCCCTGCGTGGCAGCTACGACGACCAACTATATAAATGATCCATCGAGATTCGCTTGATGGATGCACCGATTTATTCTCAGCGCTGTTGGAAACCCGGGTGCGAAACGTTCATGGACCGATTATGCTTTAAGAGTATAATGATTTCGGTAATATTTTTACAAACAACTAAATCCTTCTGAGGAGACAGAAATTATCTAAGAAGGAAACTTCGGTAACCCGAAAATCTCGAGTTTTCTTAACCTTTACTGGATTGCAGAGGACCTCAACAGAAGTATCAGACATTTTTTTCTCTGCCACAATTTATAAGAATAGCCCGGTTATTGTGGTTACTATACATCATTAAGAATCTAGTATCTTGTTATAACAAGAAACATCACTCAGTTCGTACGCTCAGATTTTGATCAAACTTTGCTCGCAGGAGTAGCGAATGCATTTCAGTTTCTCCATATTAATGGAAAATTGGATATTTGATACGATTCGTGGAAGAGTAATTGAAGTACATACATTGATTCCACAGGAGATATATTTTGCAAAGATGCGGAAGAATCAAAAGATAATACTCAGGAAGGCACGCATCAAGTAAATGAAAGTTTCATACAATATATACGCACGATTCTTCGCGAAACGTAAGGGAATCAATGAAAACAAATTACCCATTTTATATGCAACGTTTTTAATAAGTGGTGAGGTTTAAAATGGAACTCTCGTTCTGTGAACCATCGATGCAAATAAAAAATCAGAGCATAGGAGAAGTGGATGAACGTGTACAGTGCATTTCAATAGCTTGAAAACGCCGCGTTGAAATTATTACAAAAGATTAAAAGTATTCACTTTGTTTGGCTCGTTACGACAGCACTAATTGAATCATTGATACCGAATAACTGAATAAACATTTGTGCCGTCCGCTAGAAGTCAAGCAAAGAGACACGTCACAAATAGCAGTATTTAATGCGCTTAATTTGTGCAGCTAGAAGCTCAAGGTGGAACGGTAAATAATCAGTATTTTCTGAATAAGATCTTGGACCGAAATCTAACAAAGTGGATTTGAATTACCTAATCAATTTCTAAGAGAATAATAAAATTGTGCTACAGTAATCTACTCTTATCATGCGTTCTCACTGCATAAATCTTTTAATACCATCATCCAGTTATAACAAAGGAAGCTTAAAATTGTTACTCACTCATTCTATTGATCCTTCTGGTCTATTCGTCTATTCCTCTACTTTCCCTTATAAAACACAAAACACTGCAGAATGCTGTTCCTCCATAAAATGGTACGATTACTTCGTATGTGTGCCTATATTTAAAATCTGGAGCAGTCAATACTAATATTCACGACAGTAGGTTGAATTATTATATATGCACTCCACTATACCACTTAAATTGTTCCCGTCAAAGTTGAAAGCTCAAGGTAATTAATCTATTTGCTAGAGAAGAGTGGACTCATTATTATTTATTTATTTATTGACGGGTTGATATACCCTCTGGTTTACAATAGTATAGGGTAAGTCTGGTATAGTTCGACCACCGGGGGAGTCCGGCCAGTGTTGATATTTTAAGACTGACGCAAGATAGGGCGCTGTGTGTCATTGACACAAATGAAATGAATGCGCTTGTTGTCGATCTTGCATTGACCATTGTCACAAATCCATATTTAAATTATAGGGAACACTTCAGACTTTATGCGAGTCTGAAAGTTTTTAGACCAAGTTACAGTGCTGGTGATATTTGAAAGACAGGTAGATGAGAATGGCACAACCGCGGTCAGCAGGCAATGATGGTCAGCATTGTTATTATAAAACGGCATGTCCGAAATGTGTAATTTCTTTTTTTTACCTTCCACGACATCATTCGCTATACTGTCGAACGACCTAGACTTAATCGTTGCTAAGCAACTAAGAAATACAACCCTTTTTGTGTTTTAAACGTCGTTGATGTTATATTTTGTGTGCACCACGTAAGAGATAAATACTAATTTTGAAGCTATTTTTACATTTTAACTTTACGTAAATACAGATATACTATCAAGGCAAAGGATTAGAATCAAATTTAATATAAATATATTTAATTTATTTATGTAATCTTCAATTTTATCAATGAAAACCTGTGCAGTGCCAAAGTTTTTGTTTGAAAATGAAAATAAATATTTGAAATTATCGCACACTATAATTTATATATACCCTAAATTGCTTGGGCTTTGCTTTAATGTGCATAAAACGACAAAAATATGAAAAACAACGATGCTACAATTTCTTTTCCAAAAAGTGATCGAACTCTCCCGGACTTACAATATACAGGTAGCGAAGTAAAGAACAAAATGAGAAGTAAAAGTAAAAGAGCCAGGCGAGTCGATTAAATCTTGGAATACCGGCCAAAAATAATAATGAAGTAATAAATTTTCTTGTTTGTATAAATAGCCACTGTGATAATTGACGCAATATTTGTATATCATTAGATTTGTAAATATTAATTATGACAGTGTTTTTAAATAAGCTTCTTTTTGATGAGTTTATTAATTTACCGTTCTTTGCGCGCGTATAGGTGGGCTTAGGGCGCTTTTTTGTACCTTTTTGTAAAAAAGGTAATTTTATGGTTAAACATTACGCATTTACAGTTTCGGGGAACGCTTTAAAGCTGACGCATACTGGCGAATTTGCCCGAAATCATGGCTAAAAGTAAAAAAAGAAATTTTTATTTTAAAAATTTATGAAGTGTACTTCACTTATGAAATATCAGAGCATGTTTTTGCATTAAAATAAATTTTTAATCTGTAATTCTCTAAGAGATATGCAACTGTAAACTTAATAGCGTTGAACAATGGATTTTTTCAGGTAAAATTAAAAATTATGTTATCATTTATTCTCGATGTAACAAGATAATCTGCCAATGTTGGTATTATCTAATATGTATGCGCGAAATTCATAATTACATTAATTGTATTATTTTTTAAATATATATTTTTCTTTCTTTGAGCGAATTGTCGTGTATCAAGCGCAATAAACTTCGATTTCTTTTTTAAAGCAAAGTTTAAAGGTCACAGAAGAAGTTCTGATTCACATTACCTGTGTCAATCTGCGACCTTACCAGTTATTTGCATTTGTAAATATTAATTTTGTTCACAATTTTTAATTCTATAATTAAAAAGATGTTGGTATGTTATTGCATATATTCAACATTGTATTATAAAAGTTATTATTACGATTAAGTATCACGTAGAATGTGTTTTATGTGTATTATAAAAGTGTGCATGCATAATTTAATGTTTTAAATATATTATAACAGTATAAGTCAAAGTTTTTCATTAAAAACGTGCATGAATATCTGTCTAGATTCATGTTATTGTAGTTTATTTCAACAATTTAACTTACATTTGAAGATATTAGTTTTGGCCACGATTTCGAACAAATTCGCAACCGTCATGACGGTGTGCTACCAAAAAAAAGCATAAACGATTCTCATAAACATTGCCTTCGCGGCACATTCTGTCAAAACAATTGGGGGGCGAGATTCATAGTGGTGTAAGTCACTCGCATGATGTTTCGCGTAAAGTAATATTTCGCATTTTGTGTTATAAAAAACTCTACGTATATATTACAGTTGTTGCAGCACATCTAAAGGGTTAAAATACTACCATAATAAATATGTATATACTTTAAAATACGTACAAAACAATAGGAACTTTTGAACCACATCTTTTGAACATTGAAAGGTGGTTTTATCCCCTAAACGTGTAAATGAACAAAAATGAAAAGATGTATTTCTTATTTTTCGATCCTCTAAAACATATGAAAAACCCAAAGCAATCGGAGGGGGATACCTACCTACAAATTCTTATAACTTTGAGGGGTGGTTTAACCCCCTAAATATGAAAATGGGCCAATATAAAAAAACATGTATATCTTATTTTTCGGTCCTCTAAAACATATCTAAAAAAAAATCAAAGCAATCGGAGACGGATAGCTAAAAACCTCTCCTTGTTAGTCGGACTTACACCAGTATGATTCCAAACGCTCGGCTCTTGTTAGTTAAGTACTAAAGAGACATGTCCTGATTTCTCAGTTAAGAATGAAGTTATAACTAACTTCACTATGAAAGTAAACAGATGGAGCCTTCGAGACGTAAAAATTATTATTACCTCAAATTATCCAAATTTGGACTTATACCACTATGATTTTCAACCCACAATTGTAAGAAGCGAGAGTTGTGTTTTGCGGTGTTAGGTAAAGGAGAGACATAGCTCTTAGATTCATAGTAAGTGCACACAGTTTGAAAAGCTAAAGGAGCTCCGGAAAATCTATTTTCCCACACATTATATTGAATAGGTACAGTCGAACAGACATTATTCTACGAGCTTGCAGTGTTAAAGGACCACTACAACTGAGAATAGTACTGTCGTCGTGGTAAGATCTGGGAATAGGAGTAATTAGGCGTAGTGAGAGTAATTATGGACCTTTCAGTCGTATATACAGAAATGTCTCCCAAGCTCGTCGCTGTACACAAGTACAGTTTATCTTTCCATAGAATGTACGACGCCGAGATACATTATACTGCACGCGTCATTCATCATCCACCGCGAATCGTCAACTGGGAGCGCATGGATTTGTCAATACTGATGATTTCGGCGTAAAGGACCACCCTGCTCGGGTCGAACGGAAATGCCAGCATCGCGGAGGATTTCCAACTGTAGAAACGGGCGTCTACAGAAATATCGGCTTATGTATGTCGCGAGTGCGACTATTTTCGGATGGTAAAACGCGCCCGCGAAACAGCGTCACTGAGAGGGCAACGAAAACGATGAAGATGACGATGGACGGTGGAAATCGGCCACCCAGCTGGCACGTTGTAATGGCCTCAATGACTGAATACGAGGGACGAATAAAACCAAGGAGGGATAGCGATCCTTTGAACGGGCCCCGTTGCTCGGCAATCTGTGAGACGGCTGAAATATCTCGTGGCACAAAAGAAACGGCGGATTTCGACGCGATAAATCCAAACGAAAATACACCTGTGACGAATCACGGATGTCGCGGGCGACGAAACGCTGTAAAGCTTCAAACGAGGTTAAATGTTTGCGAATAACTCTCCTCCCGCCTGTTAAAATTTGTCGCTCGCGATACTGGCGTGCCGGCGTTCGAAAAATTTCTTCTGGCTCTTGTAGGTACGTAGAAATGTTCAGTCTTAAAAAGCTAAATTCTATGCCTGGATATTGTGACTGCGAGGTGTTTCGCTGGAATGCGTCTGTACAGTAAGTGAGTACTATTTGTATGACTGCATCGTCTGAATTTATGGTAGCAGAGAATTTTTTGTGTGAAAAGTTTGGATTGCTTTATAGGTGTTTTTGATATTCCAAGATCACTTGTGTTTCTTGAGGGAGAGTGTTTATGGAAATAATTTGGTTTGTGAGCCATCCTAGGTTTAGGATAGATAAAGCTAATATACTTGATTAATTAATGAAAGAGAATTTTAGGAGATAGGGAGATTTGATGAAGTAAACACTCATTCTTGAACCAAAATTCGAGAAAGGAGTGATTCTTCGTGAAGAAATAAGTGTAAAGATCATTGAAACTAGAGAATAAAGTGTTTCTACTTTCTACTTCAGTAATTTCTATTTTGGTAAACTATATTTTCTTATTTTTCTAATAATTTCGAAATCATTCAGATACGCCAATTAATCTGTTACCTTTTATTACAAATTCGCTGTTATTTTATAAATACGGTGTGTTTAAACACATTTTGAGACTGTACCACTTTTAAATAGAAACTATTTTTTTATTGTTTTCAAATCGATTTAAAATGTCCTTAGTCCTTAATGTTATTCTGTTTCTTGCCTTTAGTAATTTATTAGTAAGCCTACATAGGGATTGCAATGCACTTGCTGTAAGCCATTCTTTCCTTTTAAGTTTTCCTGGTGGAGTAATGTATTTTTACGTTGACTTTTAGTAGACATTAAGGAGAACACAGCAAACACAAGGAATATTATTTCCGCTGTTTTTATGAGAGACATTGAAGAATGGAGTTTCTGAAAATACTGCAACGACACTGGCAAGTATGCAATAAGGAATTGTAGATGCATCTTCATCTGTAGAGCTGGGTTACTGAGAATAGCTATAGATTCATTTGTTCACCGTCTAGATGTGACAGATACCATTCTGAGTCTATTTATTCAGATGGCTGTTTCTTAAAACCTCTTTCATCTACTTAGGTTAGTTCTCTTTACTCACTTACTGTACCATTATTCTTATCATTTGTAGTAATAAAAAAAATTATATTACAACTACCAAGGTAAAACAATCGATACTGCAAAATTAGGTGTACGATATTACATCAAATTGAGGACCATTTTGAAGACAATAAAAGCATTCGATTGCGCCATTTTCGAGTTACCATATAAAATTACCTAAATAAGTCAGCATCGTTTTAATTATGTTTCACAGAACATTGCTGTTTCGTGATATGTGATTTAATTAATCCCACATTTTATTAACCCTACAGTGCACACGTAAATTCAAATTACACCATTGCATACCTTGGGCCTTACAGGCCCATATTTCCCAATCTAGGAATGTATGGATATTTTCAGACAAAAATTATTTTTAGACTGCACGTAATCTATTGCACTCAATCTCTATTAAGAAAAATATTTATAACAAAATGAAATACTGAAGAAATATCTTCATAACACTGCGTTTCATCGTTATCTGAATCTTTTTCAATATCATGAGAACAGGCTTACAGAAAGCTACATAAGATATGGTACAATTTATTTAAAATGTTCCTTTTTTATGTTCATTTAACTGTTCACATGGGCCCGCCAGGCTCCACTGTGCACTGTAGGGTGAATCCCAATTTCCTCACAAAGCTCCTATTCCCATCTCATGATATACCAATATTCCACAAAGCATCAATGGACGACCATAGATCACAGATCCAACGAAAATTTATTAGCTACAGAAACGGCTGATTTAGCACCTCCTAGTGGCAACAAAATCATACCAAGATATTTCCTCTCTGCAGCAGAAACAGGCTTTATCTTAAATAAACGATTTGAATTCTAATTTCTAAAGGGCGCTACGACGCGTGTCAGATGAGAATTGAGGGAAAAGGTAAGACTCGATTACGTTCCAACAGTACAGCACTTTGCTGTCGCGTGGTAATGAAATAAAGTAGCAGTAACGTGACAATATCACGCAATTAGTTTGCCGCGTAATGAATCGTTTCGCTGTGTCAGTCAGAATGCCAAGTCGTTGAAGGTATTTCACAAAAGCTGGCCGGTTGTGCGTGAAGGTCTACGAGCACTGTTACACGGATCCGTTGCTTGCCATCTATCGGTGTAGATGTTGCCAGACTCAGCGGCGCCTAATTTAATCACTAAGTAATTGTGTAATATCCAATTTGTAATGTAGGCTGCGTACCACTATGTTCCGCGCCGAGCCACTTCAGCGCGCATCTAAGCGTTCGCAAGCTGTGCAAGCTCGAATTATTGGAGATGCGTACCACGCAGGCTGAGTTCGCGAAACGCGAATTTCGCGATTTCAGCATAACTCGGGCGAAAATGAAAATTTTCTAAGAGTAATTACTCTGGATCGTGTTTAATACCACTGCTCCCGTGTACTCACTTAAGCTTTTAAAGGAAAAACCACCCGTGTAATTTTCTTTTCTCGGCATTTCCATTCATAAGCATAATATTTTTTATAATAGGTAGTAAATAAGATTCGTCAAGATCACATTTATGCTTTATGAAATTTCTCACGTTTCCTTAAGATAATGGATAAATCTGCAATCGTAGAATGTTCATGATGTAACTGGAAAATTTAACAGAAATACGTGGGATAATGGGAGGTAATGCTGTGTTAGAAATAAATTTAGAATGAAGAATAGATTTCTTTATTATCCTATAACTTTGAGAAAACTGAGTTAAAATTGAACGAACTAGTGCCTCAGTGGCTCTTGTTGCAAATATCTGCCATGTGTGTACGTTTTATAAAGTAGCATCAAGCTGTAGTCAGAAATATTCTTTAACTAACAAAAATGTAAAGACATAATACAGTTGAAGGAAAAAATTGTGCCACCCTTGGAAAAGTTATATTTTCTACCATTATCAAACTCCATCATAAATACCACCCCTCCAGTTGTTGTTTCATCCATGGAAGTATATCGCACAAATGTTTAAATAAATGAAACATAAAGCAACCACAACTATCAAACTACTGCAATAGCATCACCACTCCCATAGTTTGTATTACCGTGGAAACACAATTTGAAAGAACCACCTACCCCATACCTCATACTCGTTACACCCAGACTTTATGAAATCTTAATCTTGATTGCTAATCAGCTGCATACACGCACCATTTGCATACACAATTATTCTCCTCGAAGTCAAAAATAAGGCGAGCAAAATCCACCTTGGAATTTCATACGAAAGTCGTCCTGCCTGCTATTGCACCACGATTCCCATCCAGCAGCCTTCATAACTCACGACGCACGCTTTATTAAGAGATTCCTGAGAACCCGGGACGCTTTGTTTCAGTGGAGTTCGAAAAGCTCGGTCCAACAAAGGGAAGTTTACAATCGGCTGATTATACTTGCTCCCGTTTACTTTGTCGAACACGTGACTATGCGTGTCCAAGGAAAGTTCGGATTACGGGGCGAAACGATCGTTATCTCTATGCGAAAATTCGTTTCGCCTGAAAGGTGTGCCGCATGGGGGCCGCTATTTTTACCCGTAAGCCGCGATATCCCCGCGATCGTAAACTTCACGGTTCGTTTTCGAAGTTCAAGCTGCGAGGTATCTATGATACATCCTTGTCTTCCCCGTTTCTATTTTCGCAAGTGACTGCTGCTCGATATTGCTCAACTCGAGGGGAGTGGATTGAAACAGACCGGCCCGATTCCTGCTCGTCCTGTGCTGCCACCTCGCACTTGACATGAAGTCTGCGTCACTCTACACCGGAATCCCAATAATCCGAGGTGGAGGCAGTTAAGGATCATTCTCATTATCTTCCTCCGCTGTCAGGTGGCCGTTGAAAGATTCTTCAACGGTTTGGCACGGTGATATTAACATTCTCTGTCATCATTTCGTCAAAGAAAATTAATCGCGATAGCTTCATTGGAACACGACTTTGAATTAAGCGGATATCGGTTCAAGCAAGGTTTTGATTAAGGGGTCATTCTACATTGATCAGCCGAAAAATTAAGCTATTTTTAAAGATATTTTTCTGAGTAAATACAACATATAATGAAATAAATTTTTTTGGTATTTATTAAGCTACTCTTATATTATAAAAAAAATAAAAAGATTTTTTACAATTTGCTTTAATTGTTTTTTACAACTTCAAAATGGCACCTAAAAACAGAGGTATGTTCACGGTGTAGGTGATCTCCCGACTCAGGCTTATCCAAAACAAAAAATCCCAAACGATTCTTAATCTGTACGAGTGTCGCTATAGCCCCTAGCGTAAATTAATCCTTTTCGGTGTTTCGGCAAACTTTCTTTTCAAACCGACGCTATTTTCTTACTTTTCTACAAAAAATATTCTTTTTAACTTTTTTGTATAATGTAAGAGGAGCTTAATAAATACCAAACAGATTTATTTAATTATATATTGCATTTACTGAGAAAAATATCTTTAAAAATAGCTTAATTTTTCGGCGGTTCAAAGTAGAATGACTCCTTAAATGAAACTCGGTTTACTGAGGTCCCACTGTAGTGGTGTAGAGTATACTTATTAAAATTCTACTTGGTTTTTCAGTGAGTGATTTTCGTAAAGCGAAAATAATGTTTATAAAAGAAGGTGAGATATGGCAATGTAAGATTGATTAGTGTGAGAAATATTCTGATACTCTATAAGTCGTAAGTAACTTACACATTTCATATTCCAGTCAAGGGCGTCCGGAGACTTTTTTCCAGGAGGAGGGGAGGGCAACTTTGGGATGATGGTAAAGAAAAATATACCCCTTTTGCGTTTTTTAACCCATTACAGTGCCAATTTAATTAAAAATTTAAAACCGAAGTTTAAAAATATTCCCTTTTTTAGTATCAACTTAATAAAGATCAGTTTTGAAAAATAAGCGATTTTTCTCGAAAGCCAAGTGGAGGCAACTGCCCCTTTTGCACCCCCCTCCGGACGCCTATGATTCCAGTATGGTACACGTGACTGATCAAATTCAAGACATTTATTATTAAAAAAGTATTCAAGAAGAATATAGTCTATCTTCCACACTTCAGAGATTTATATTCATAAAATTCTAAGAAAGAACCAACTGCAATTAATATTAATCTTACTGAATACTACCAAATGAAGTAAAAACTGTAATAAATCCAACTCTACTATATGACTACGAATATTTTACTAAAAATGAATAACAAAACCAACGGAATAGGTAGTCCATAAATTATTGCCAGCTTCACGACACGTGTCACATACTTTCCACCCCACGAAACCATCTTCAAAACAGTGTCAACTATCTCTGAACACTTTATTCCCTCCCACAGTACAAATTGCAGACACCACTTTACGATTTCTTTCGCCACGTTGGTGTCGCAACGACCTCGCTGCCTTCCACAGAATTCCCCAAGGAAACTCGTCGCGTCAGGTCAGACGGCCGATCCTCCGTCGTTTTGACTTCTTTTCCTCGTTCGCGCGCTGTTTGCACACGCCCTAGTCGCGTGAAGAGTTATAAGAATATTTGTCGATGGCCCCCGGGCCCGTAGGAACGTGTCGGCCCGTTCGTCGTGCGTGTTGTTACACGGCCGAGCGACGGTGGACGGAGAGGATTCATTCTTTTCCCGAAGAAAGAGGACGAAAAAAATGGTTGGGCGGACGAGGACATCGGCGGAAAGGCTGTTTGCTTAGGATGCGCCCCAAAAACTGGGTGGTAAAAGCGACGCGACTCGTCGAAACACTCGGAGCGGAGTCACGACTTACGTCGAGTCTGGGAAACATTTCGGATAATGCATCGAGGCCGCCGCGAGAGTCAATATTTTCATTATTCCACGAGGGCCGCGCGTTTCGGCGCGTCGAAACCAGCGTGGAAGCAGCCGCGAAAAATTCCACTGATTTTTTTTGCCACCCTTCGACCTGCCCCCTTCCGCCAGAAGAGATAGCGTTGTTTGTTCTCCTCTTTTTGTTTGACCTTCTGTGAATATTTCTCTTCTGTCGAAACGCTGCGGGAAGAAGGGTCAAAGGATCTTAAAATGTGGAATGGCAGGGGGTTTCAGTAAGTGAAGCTCGAACGATTTGTGAACCAGATATTATAGGTGGGTTGAGTTGAGGTTTGATGGTCTTGTTAATTATTATTTTGAGTAGGAGTGGGGTTTAATGGAAATGGAGTTTAAAAGCGAGTTTATGGGATATAGGATATATTGGAAGGGAAAATAGGGATTTATTTCTGGACTTTGTAGTAGTATGATACACGATGGATGAGTTATATTCGATGCAGTTGCCTTTAAGTGGCTGTACAAACCATTTCGTAGAACCGCTAACTCGGACTAAGAATCGTCTTCCATGGAGGTCTTGCGTTCCCTCGGCCTCCTAACATCCTCTTCCGGTCCCTCGTCACTCATTACTTACTTCCAGATGCTACTATCGTAATTTTACTACCTAACTATATAAGATGTTTTCACGATTTTGAGGGATACTGAGAATTAAGATGAAGTTAGAATTGGTAATTCCTTGAAGATAGAGTTTATGGTAAAGCAATATGCTTCTTCGATATTTGTTTTAGATATTTGCGCGTAGGTATTAGTTAACATGGTGCACAATCTGTTTTGTTTTTTCATTTCAAGGTTTTTGAATGTACAATATAAAATGGTTTCAATGAGATGTGTGCAGCTGAATATAATAGGAAGAGAAGATTATTTCTAAATAAACATCATACATATTTTATATTGAAGATCATATATTTTTTACATTTTAATAATTTTAAAATGTCCTCTTACTTATCACCTCTTAATTGTTTGCAATTGTGTATATTCACTGATTAAAAAATCACACAAGTTTGAACAGGGATTAAATATTTCATATGTTACAATTCCATGTAATGTTTAGTTACTCAAAGAAGAAAATTACTAATCTGAATCTTTCTTTCGGTTTCAGGTGAGTCTAGTAGTCCAATTACGGAATCACGTAGTTGTAAGTAATTTCATATAAATAATTAAACCCAGAAGACAATTATTTTATGTTCTCGTAATTGATTAATCTTCAATTATAGTGTACATCATACACAAAGCGATCAATCTCTCAGGCTTTAGTATAAACTCTGCAATATACAGGTAGTGTATATGTTATCATAACAGAAGTCACGGGGTTTACATTAATTTAACATTCCCATTTGATAAAAAATTTTAAACGAAGAACTATATTTTTATCCAAATTCTATTTCTTCTTTTTCAAATTAAATATTCATCACTGGTTAATGCTAAAATAGCCAACGCACTCAGATCCTATCCCAGAAACGTAGACACCCTTCATTATTGCAGTTTACAAAACCTGAAAACTCTGCCCACTTTGTTCTTAAAGTATAAGCACAGCAGTTGGCCAACCATGCTGCTATGGGCCACTTAAAAATTATCCTTTTGTGGGCATTAATTCTAATTTTATACTCATTCTATCTCTTACTCTGATTAGACACAAATTTTTCAACGGGCTTCCAAACATCCCCAATAAATAATTGAATATTCATTGGAGAAGAATGGGAAAGTGATTAACTGATGCTGGTTTCGTCGAATGCGTAGCTAAGCAAAAGAGAAAATAGTGATATTTGTTAAGGGGTTACATACACCTTGATCGAAAAAATCGTTTTTTCCAATAAAGAATTTGCACAAGCTACAACATCAAAGGAAGATTAATTTTATGGTCCCGGAATCAACGATTTTCTGTAAGTTCAAAAAAGAATAAAATGATTTCATTTTAACCTGTAAGTTAAACTTTAAACGCTGTTTTCTTGAAACTACGTTTTTCATATCGGTGCCAATGATATTTCAAAAACTATTGAACCAATTTGAATGAACCTTGGCACGATTATTTCTCACATAAACATCTAGTCCTTATTTTTTTAAAATCCATAGTTTGTTTTTAATCATTAAAAAACTGATGAAAATTTTTTCACAAATTGCATTTTAAAGTTCAATCACTCATTTTTTTAATAAAGGCTATCGTAAAGACCTGTCGTAATTTCTCTTTTGGAAAATATTCTTTAAATTATAAGCTTTCAAGTGTATATTACGATTTTTAGATTAACAAAATTACTTATGGGTAAAACAAATCATAAAAAGTGCCATCTTTTCATGGTCTTAGGTGTATGTAACCCCTTAAATATATGGTTGGTGAAGTGTCACGAATGGTTGCCAGTAATAGCCTGGCAAAAGAGACGAATTACTCTCGTATAAATAACAGCCGGTGGCCCCTCGTCCCGAGCTGGCAACGGGTGAAAGACATTCGTCTGTTTCGACAGGTGCGTGCTGGCCGCTTCCGCGGTCCCTAATCGAGCAGACACACGTTCCTCCATTAAACGTTCCTCGAACAACAACCAGTGCGGTTTCTGCAATCTTCTCACGCGTGCACACGCCACGCGAGACCATAAGGGCCCTTCTTTCAGTCGGCCCCTCTTGATCATGGGGTCTCATCGCCGCGTTTAAGAAACCGGCCGCATTGCCATTCACGCGGAGAACATCGATTATGAGGTGGAAAATAAACCTGCACGAGTTATTCGTCAAAAATCTGACGCGATTCGCGAATTGGTTTGCTGAAGCAAGGAGGGAAGAGTTGTGTCACGGAATTTCAATTTTTATGCCATGGATGAAGTTTGGATTCATTTGTTTTTTGCTTATGTATGTGTTGGTGGAGACAATCGTTTTTCGTAGGTGGATGTTGATAAATTTAGCCATTAGTATTATTGATTTGGGGCAGTGAAAGATGGTTAAGCTTGAACGTGGGTACAAGGAGTTTCGATTATAAAGAGAATGTAGTTTTATTATTGACATACACGAGCTACTTACATTCTGGAGTGGAACATTTATTATTTTGTTACAATCTTCTTCTTCAAATCATTGGATAGACAGAATGTCAAAGTCAAACAGATATAAGTCTTCATAAGCAGACTTAAACCATTTAAAATGTTCCTAATTCATGGGAAAACATACATATTTTATTTTCAAACCTTCCATGCTACCCACATTATAATCGAAAAGCTTCCATAAAGTAACAAAAACATTATCTTCTAGCCATCCGACACACATAAATTGTGTTTCTCTCGGAGAAAGATCAGTACAATAAATAATCACAAATAAACTTTTCGCATCACCATTCGTTCCTTAGAATAACACATCGTTGCAGAAATTTCGTATAAGTTCTACACAATGCTTCTCCCAACCGTACAATTCCCCAATTCCCTATTCCGACGAATTATAGAGGATTGACTGTGAACGTCATTCAGGGTGAGCGAAGGGAAATGATTTAAAGGCGGAGCGGCGCAAGTTTTCACGCAGGAACGAGCAGGAATGAGAACTGTTTTCAATGCAGGGGTAAACGAGCATATAGGCAAACTATAAAACCAACTTTAGTTGGTGAAACGTGTGCAGCGTAAACGAGTGTTTGTGCTGGTATACGGATCTGTTTACGCGCGCGGTGGATAGGAACGGATGAAATCCATGATGGTTCGTTAGCGTAACAGCGTCTCCCATGTTGCTATGCGTCCGTCTCCGTTTCTGTCTTGTTACCGAAGTATAATAAACATCGAAACGTGCCAGTTGCGTTTGTCTTGCCTTGGCAAACCAAACGGAAGTCATCGTTGCCTGGAGAAAATTCTTGGCCCCATTTATGCGCCATGCATCTTGCAATTTCATTGCAGGCCTGTATCGTCTTCCTTTCGACCGCCGATCACCATTTTATGGAACCGGGAATACATCAATTGATTATTATACAGAGTGGCTCACTAGGTAGTTGACAAATTTTGCTGGCATCTTTGGTAGGAGCTTTTGAATTAAGAAGTTCGTGTAGGGGAGACCGGGGATGGTTGTCTCCTTTTCTTATTGTGATTTTTTTACAGGTTATAGCTGCAGGGAAGTTCAGTTAGTTTTAACTTAGATTAATATAAACTAAGTACGTCCGACTGTATAAAAAAAATTGGTCCTATGGATTTTGTCAACCAGATTAGGAGCTAATTCACATTATTTGTAGGAACTATTTTATGACAACAGATCCCGAGGTCGGGTTGGTTGTCACAGTATCTGAGGTTGATTGTCACACACTTGGATAGCTAAATTTATGAATAAAAAGTAGATTCAATTAAGAAAGTAATATCATTTTTTATTGTAGTTCTGACAATATCGCGCTAGAGTGCGGTAATTTATATTATAATCTTTTGCAATCCCTCTTATTGTGTAATTGCCCTTTTTAACCTCTCTTGCCGCACGTAACATTAATTCCGGGGGCACATTACCTCTGGACGTCTTCTTATTATAAGTTCGCGACATTATTATTGAGAACTGTTACCAAACAAACAAAAAATATAATATCACATGATAGGTAAAGCAAGTTACAGCGGGATTAATTGTCACATGCGGCAAATACCTAACCCCAAATGTTCTGTGACAACTTGCCCAAACCGTTAAACAATTTCACCCCTCTATTCGTGTATTAAAAAGTTTGAAAAATGTAAAAAAAATCATTGCAGTAAGTTAGAATAAATTCTAAACCACGAGAATAATGCAAAAATGTTATAGTCAATACTAAGAATCAACCTATACTTGATAGAAAATACGGCCTAATTTACTTCGAGCGCACGAAAACAAGCAATGACACATTGTGGCTCCATGCGACACACAGTGTTTCGAGTATACAACATGCTAGCTGGACAAAATTATTTTTTCGCGGTATTGGGTTTATATGGGGTTCAAATTGTTAGAAAACAAACTTGATTCATATCACAGTTTATTATATCACTAAAAATATTAATAGAATAAAAATATAACTAATTCAATAAAGGAAAATAAACCAAAACGACAGTATTATAGTTTAACTATAATTATAAGTCTCCCTTAAAACTATTAATTTCTTGTTAATTACAATACACGCTAATCTTATTCACTACTTGAATCATCCGAAGAACATTTAGTAGAATGTGATGATATCTCATCTTCATCAAGCGGAATGGTGCTGGCGACTTCTCTTTGCAGAGCAGTTTCAGTGGAATTATTTGCTACCAACTCAATTATTTCTGGGGTTAGTGAGCTGAGCTTTTTTGGGGGCATTTACCTATAGAGCCTGAAATATTACAAGTGCGCTATCTTTCCTGCCGAGTGTCGGACTCGAAAACAATTCACAAAACATAGTTTTGCAAATTTTTGCAGATCGATCATTTGATTAAAAAACTAGAAAGTCTCTACTTTCCGTACATTCAACCCTTGTTGCGTGGAACGCTGTGAAACATATAGTAAAACACGGTTTTAATAGTGATGCAGAGGAAGCTGTTTTCAAAAACCAGGTTTTAAATTTTAAAACTCAGAAATTACAGAAATAGACATAATGTTATAACTGATAATTATAGTTAAAGTACAATACTATCGTTTTGTTATTTTTCCTTTATTGAATTAGTCATATTTTTATTTTATTGATATTTTTAGTGAAATAATAAACTATGATACGAATCAGGTTTGTTTTCTAACAATTTGAACTCCATATAAACCCAAATCCGCGAAAAAATAATTTTGTCCAGCTAGCATGTAGTATACTCGAACCACTGTGCGACACCACAATGACTTGTGTGATGCGGGGGGAGGCGGCGATATGTTTACGCATCGCCATGGATTATTAATATATTCCTATTGTTTATAGTTTCTTTGTTATAGCGGTTGTGACAACCTACCCGTGTGACAACCATCCCCGGTCTCCCCTACTGTGCTTCGTAGGGATAGAATGAATAACCTGAAGTTAAAATGGTAATTATACAGAAGAGCGCATACCGGAATGATTTTGATAATCTTGAAATATGTTGTGTGGTCATCATTCCGAACAACTTTTTCCTGTACATGTTAGCGCACCTCGGCTTTAGTTTTCGAGATATTCATAAAAATATTTTGGTATTTATTCGGAATCAGCTACACTTGTGTTCTCTTCTATATAATTACCGTTAAAATAAATTACGAATCAATATCTATGTAACAAATCTTCTATATAATTACCGTTAAAATAAATAACAAATATACACCAAAATAAATTAAATTAAAAGAAATAACCTCAAGTTGTGAGTGAAGTAATGTCCCTGAGGGACAAATCTCAAAAAAATTTGTGTTAAACAATTTTATTAAAAATGCTCTAAAAACTAAAAAAAAATTTCTTTTCGTGTACTACAATTTTTTTCACTTCAAATAATTCTCTTTACACAAAATCGTGGGGCACCATGTGCAACCAGAAGTTGAAGAATCGGTTGGCAAGTGGAACATCATCAACTACAGTTTATCAATTTTCTGTCAGATTACTATATGTATCCCACAATTAAAATTTTGTTAATGCGAAAAGTTTCATTAATGCGAATGAAAGCTTTCTCACAACAAATTCATTTCGACATTTGCTCCGGTATTAAAGTGATTCATATACTGCCATGAAAAATATCCTGCTCCACGATTTTATTTAAAGAGAACTATTTAAAGTGAAAAGAATTGTAGTACCAGAAAATAATTATTTTTTCATTTTTAGTGCATTTTTAATAAAATCGTTTAACATAAAAATTTTTGTATTATGTATATTTTCTATGTAAATTTCTATATAAATTTCTGTCCCATAGATTGACGAAGTTGCTCAGAATGGATAATAGTTTCATTATAAGGCATGAGAGGATACAATAATTTACAAACAAACATTTCTTTATAGATACTACACTTTAATTTTTGTGATACTATATCGGAGAGTGCATACAACTTCTCATCTTCTGTTTCCACTTATTTGCTGTTAATCTAAGAGCTTGGCAATTTAAGAATTTAAGAACGCATTACATTAAATAGCTATTCAAGATGTGTGCAAGAAAATTAAGAGCACGATAATCATCACTTTCAATTAGTTGAGCGTCTAAACTCTTTTCATAAATCTCTTAAGGAGCTTTCTATCATGGTCGAATTCTCGTTCCATTATTCATCAACATATTAATCGATTTTTCTCCGGTGCCGTGCTCTTCGTTGCCGGTTTGTTCATATTCCAGAGAGTTAATAATAACGCGACGAAGCTCGATGTAATCGCGAAACCGCGTTAATTCGACGATGCCCAGGATGCAGCTAAGAGTTTAACGAGGAAGGAGTTTCGTGAACTTAAGACTCGTCGGCCATTCACGATGGCGGGAAAATGTGAAAAGTTTTTGGTCAGAGCCCCCAGCCAACCACCGTTCCCGTCTGATATTAATTAACATCACGGTCTCTCGCCCGACGCTTTATTCTCCTTTTTGTTCTTCTCATTCTTTTCCTTTTATTCTCGCTTCTGCAGCGTTCGTACCTATCATCAGCAATACTTGTCAAGTACCTCTGAAACTTTCTGATCGCCCCTAGCAGACAGAAACTCTGAAAACCGTATCTAGATGAGACATGATAAATAGATTACCATTTTTGAGACCGTAGATTCCGAACAATCACAGGAAATTTTGAGAAATTTGCATTAATATGTCAAATTAGCATGGAGAGCTGTGGAAATAGTTTGACCGGCACTTTTAGTTGGGCTATGCATATCGTCCTATTTTGGAATTTTTATTTTATTGTATATAGTATGCTACTTTGCAGCCTAATAGATTTCTGATAATAACAGCAGAGCCTTGAATACTATACACATTTGTATTATTAATTAAGCTCACAAATTTATATTTATTAAACTTCTCAAGACCTTGGTAAGACATCGAATTATAAGGAAATTAATAGATAAAGTACAGTTTTGTCTCCACAAGTGATCGAGCCTCGGGACCGGCCGTGATCAATTTTCGGCTTGCCTTTGCTCTCTGCCACTGCGAGTGAGAGAGACTAAGAATGAGTGAGAGGGCACGCGACAGCGACAAGCCATAAATTACGGTGCCCTCTCACTCATTCTCAGTCGCTCTCACTCGCCGCGGCAACTACAAAAGAGGTAGTGGGGACAGCGAATGATCTCTCTTGGAGGCAGAAGACCCGATCACTTGTGGAGACAGCACATTCCGAGTCACAGCTTCGTTCGCTCGAAACATCCATCCCGTTTCATAAAGGAGCGATATAAGTAATCGAAATGCCTCAATTCTTCACCCGCGATCTCTTTTCTCTCGTACCCTCTTCTATACTCCTATAATCTGATATCAAGACAAGCAAGACAAGTCTACATGCGCCGAAGTCCAACGAATCCCCAAGAAGTTCATCGACCTCCTCCCAGCAGCTGACTCGCAAATAATTTGCACTCCACGGGATAACCTCTCCTCCACCGCTTTCCGCGGAACTCTCCCACGAACGTCCTCTATACGACATCCAAGCGCACCTTCGGAATACGAAACGTATTTGGAGAAAATCATCGTCCAAGAACCAGAAAAACTTCCTTCGAAGGTGGATCTCGAAACTTGCCCCGTTCGGATGTTAATTAACATCGCCGTGGCTGCGCCCTCCGCTCGACATCCGGGCGTATTATCGATCCCCGCGAGGAAAATTGGAGCAGAATGTCTTTCAGCGTCTTGGACCGTTCCCGCCGCTGGAATCCGCGCGGGGGCTCCGTCCATCCGTTTGTTCGATTACCGAAACTTCGCCGTCAGTCCCGGGGAAACGGCAGGATAATTAAAGCATCCTGCCGATAATTGTTATCGACGTGACGCCAAACTTTCAGGAATGCAGTTGTCAATTGGGATAGGGAGCGGCGGCGCGGGTGGTTGGATGGGGGCGGCTTGGTAGTAAATGGTGGGCAGAGTCTGCTGAGCGGACGGCGTGCACAAGTCCAGCCGACTCCATTCCTGATCTCTGTTATTTATGCCCCCAGAAACACGGGGCACGCTTTGACGAACACGCCCGATGGAACTTTTAATTGAACGTTTTGAATCTTTCAGCGGTACAGCCGAAGTTTCTTCCGCGCGGTTGAAAGCGCCTCTCGTCCTGCTTGTTCCGACTCTGAGCGGCGGAGGGGACCGGGCTGGCTTCTCGACTAATCCGTCCCTTTCTCTGCCAACTCCCGCCAGCCCCCTGGTTCGGTCTATTTATCGACTTTAATTGCTTCGATTGTCTCGACATATCCTTTGGTCCTTGAATCTTCGACGGCACCGACGACCAATCGCGGACCGATAGTCGAACGGTTTCATCGGTCCGTCCATTGTGTTGTTGTTATTGTCGAAGACGTGGGCCAACATCGCGGGAAGGAGGTGGCTCCTTGTGCACGTGACGATCATCAGGCTCTGGGAATCGAATCATTTTTCTTCGTGGGGCAAGGAATCGATACAGTGTAGGGAAACGGTGTTTGATTTGTCGGAATTGAGTTCCCTGATAAATTGGGATTAGGGAATGGAGGGCGGGCGATGTAGATGCTTTGTTAGATAGGGGTCGTCTTTGTTCTTGTTTTGAGAGAGACTTTGGCATGTGATTATTCTATGGACGTTGGTAGGAAGGGTAAGACTTGGTGTATTTGAAAGTGATAATTTTGGAAAGAGTGTCTAAAAAACTTGAGTCTATTAAAGTAACTGATGGAGAACGTTAGAAGCTTGATTATGAATGTGAGTAGTTTAATTCTACGAGAATGACTAACTTTAGTTAGAAATACTAAATTAAAATTAAGGGGTCACCCTATCTTGACGGACGGAATATAATGCGAACTTCGGGATTTTTTTAAAAACAAAACCATTAAATATATTTACTTCCAATTTTGTGGATTATTTGTCAATCCTTAGAGAATATGAAGAAAAAAAATTGTATGCAAAAATAGTGGTTATATCCGGAGTTATAGTGTTTCAAATAGAGCGCCGTACAAAAATCATATGCGCATGGTTAGCACAAAATCAGTTGTTGTAGTGATCTGAAATAGAAAATTTAGAAATTTGTGTAATCTGCATGAGTGTGACTATCCTCTGAACTAGATTAAATGAGAAATACTGAAAAGTAAAAAAAATGGCAGCGTCTAAAACAAACATCGATTCCTGTAGAAAAAACTCTGGTTTCTTAAGTCGCAAAAGTTTAATTTTGCAAAAACCGACTTAGTTTTAGTAACAACGAGAATGGGACATCTACTGAAGATATATACCTAGTTTGAAGTAAATCGGGTGATTGGTTTTTGAGATATCATGCTAACCAATTCGATAAACGTTTTGAGAAAGACGCGTTTAAAGTTTTAGGTACTGTTTTTTTAATTAATTTTTTTAAATGTTGCTTAAATATGTGCACACATAGGCATAAAGTTTTCAATTAATATAATTTGAGGGTTTCTCTTAAAAAAATCCCAAATATCGCGCTCCTTTTCAGGCCGTCAAAGTAGGGAAACCCCTTAATTAAATTGAAACCCTCTCCAAAGATTCATAATTATTTCCAGGTCTTGAAATCATGCCAAATGTATGTTTGTCAAATCCAAAGAAATGTGTTTTTTCAATCGTCCACACGTAGTGGTTGCAATTCTTGGCCGGGTGATTAATGATGAGATTCTTTCTTTGAGAAAACCCACGCGATCCACGTGCGTGCGTGGACACACTTACTTCCGCGTAGATATTTTCAAACGGCTTGACAAATGGTCCCCGTCAGCGAATCGAATAAATTCCAGTTCAAACGGCGTAATAAAGAACGAACAGCGCGATAGAAACGCGGAGATAATGTAATTTCAGGCCAACAGCTCCTCCAGCCACGGTTCTTGTTTCTCAGATTTCGAGGAAACTCTTCGAAACAATCCACGCCGCATTAATCGGTCATCGGCTGGTTGCTCTGGGGCTGCACTCGAGGGCGATATTAAATTTTCCATCGCGGAACTTTGGTTGGTTCAATTAACCGCGTCAAAAATCAAGCAATAATCTCGTCTGCCTCATCGAAACTCAATCAGCGCGAAATTGCGAGGAGCATCGTGTAAAATTGTTGGAATCTTAGCCAAGGATAATTGAGTGTTGCTTTTATTACAATTGGGAGATTACAGTTTGCACGTAAAGTATCAATAGGTAATTACGATACAATTAAAAGCAATGAAACATCATCAAAAGTAATATCAATGGAGTCGCATTATAAATGTAACAATATAGAATTATTCTTCCTTCAGACATATGTACGTGATTCAAGCTTGATAAAATTTAAACTCGAGGGTGATCTCAAATGCATCGAGCCAAAATCAAGTCCAAATTCCGCTGATGAACATGTGATGAACATCACATAACCTTAGCTTGTACGAAATCTCTCTAAAATTTATAAAATCCAAAATTCGTGCGATATAACACGACAGCATTTGACACTTCCATGTTTAGATTAAAATAACTCATCCGCATCTTCATCATTAGTATTATACATTTATGTGACCCTTCACCAAAGGGAAGAATTATTTCAGTACCTACTAACAATGAAAAAGAAATCCTGAGCACGCAGGTTGACCTACGTAGGCCATCAGCCATTATTTGACAAAACATTTTGACACAAATAATTTAGAGATACGTATACGAGGTCACAGTGCTGTGCAGTGGACTCTAGAGGACCACTAGAGGTACCTACCACATGCTGAAAATCGTTATTAGAAACTCTTACGAATTCTTGGCTGGCCTTCGAATACGGGAAGAAGAGGAAGGCAAGAGGACGTAGCGCACATTGGTACAGCAGTATTTTGTTATCGCGTGCAAACATTCTCGACAGGTCGAAGGGAATCGTTCGAAGCCGAAAAAGCTTCGTGGCCAGCGTGGAGATCTTATAAATCATCGGCGTTCGGGTCCAAGCATCCGTTTTATCATCGTATGGAAATCCAGTGAATTATATGAAACGCTCAGTTTCTTATTTATGGTCGATCCCGATCGTAATTCTAGACCAAAAACCTTTTTTCCGTCTCCGCGGCCTTTTTACTGAAATCCTCGCCGTACGTTCAGGAAACCGCTACGAAATTGTTAACTCCTTACGCTGCGATTTATTCTAGGGCAGATCGACCAAAAATATTTCTATTTAATAATATTCTTATTAGAGACAAAATTTTGAAACAGGAAATAAAAATGTAGAGAAGTTAATACCAGTAATTCATTTAATCATATGAATTAGAAATTCTTGCATTTGTAAGGGATAAGACGTTTCAGGAGCTAGTAATATTGCAGATTTCAAAATCATCTGTAGTTGTTTCAATAGAAATTCATGTTTTATCTGTATGGAGAGTTTTATGCAATAGGTATTCAAATAATTAGACTGACAATAGAATATCTTGAACCTGGAAATTTAAAAAATTCTGAAACTTTATGAATATGTAGGGGATTTCCTCCTGATTACAATGCGATTTTTGTTTGCGGCCTATATTCACTTTAAGGGGGTGAAATTAACCCCTGAAAATCTGGCTATTTTTCGATTTTGTGTTATAACTCGCGAAGTGTAAGAACTTTAAGACACTAAATAATAGTCCTATTTAAAAGAAGTAACTTTTGTCTTGAAGCATTTTTTCTATCTGTTACAGTTCGGGAGTTATAACACAAAATCGGAAAATAGCCGAATTTTCAGGGGTTAATTTCACCCCCCTAGAGTGAATTTGGGCAGCAAACAAAAATTGCGTCGTAATCAGGAGGAAATTCCCTACATATTCACAAAGTTTCATAATTTTTTGAATTTCAGGGTTCGGGATGTTCCCTTGTGAGTTAAGTGGTTCACAAACGACCCAATCTAATTGACTGTAGGTAGTTTGAATTTAACAGATCACTGTTGCAATTTCACTATAGTTACCTGTAAATTATAAGATTCCCTTTCATTTGGCAAAATGCGGTTACGGTGTCATCCTCGAATTTTGATACACTTCTCATCTCATCTTCAAAGTTTCCCATAACTTTGTTGAAGTCTTCCGTTAGATAGTCATTGGGGATTTATTCACGTGTATTCCAAAACACATTATGATGATTGAATTATGTGTTCTGTAGGCATTCGGCGTTTGGGAACGGCCTATGGTACGATTGACACATAGGTGGCGCCTCTTTAGTTTGGGTATACAGGGTCATCCGTTAAAACTGCAACCTACGCGCGCGCCAACAGACGAAAATGACAACACCGCCTCACGGACACATTCCACTACAACTATGCACCGGCCCAGCGTTCGGAGGGTTAACAGCGACCGCTGGGTAGCAGTGATGCCCGAGCTTCGAAAATTTTAGGATAGTCTCTTTCAAATTAACGCCGCAAAGAGCTGTGCAGAATTTCCCGGCCCAGGTAAGCGAGCCGCACGCTCCGCTTTCATGATCGGTTTATCACTCGTACTCCGGATTACTGTAATGAGGTTTGAAAACAATGTCAACTGATCTCGTACATGTCTTAATTTCAAAAATTTTAGCTACGGCAGGATTGACCGCGGCGCTATACCATTGTACGTAGAGATTTTTCGCCACCTGCGTGTAAAAGCCACAATAATCACACATCGTTCCAAAAAATGACATTAACGGAAGCCGGTATATGCGTGGCGTTGAGTAGCTAAAAGGTTAAACATTCAAACACAAAAATTCTAGAAAAAAGATTCAAACACCGCTACAATCAAAGACACGTCTCATTAGTTACTCCTTACGTCCGATCTATGCATGCACTGCATATAAGGATAAAATTATAAAAAAGAAAACCAGAACAATAGATTCTGAGGTCTGCAGAACTAACACATAATTGAATAAAAATTTAATTTCTCAATTTATGAAAGTAATGACACAGAAACAACTAGCGTATTGTTTATCAACATCATGATTTTTAAAAAGAGCATTAAATACTGTTTTTCGCAACAATTATGGTTAAAAAATTGATAAAAGAAAAATTAAGTAAACGTAAAATATTTTGAATTATCCATCATTAAGAGGGAATAATTTTTCCTCATTTTTCGGCGCAAATTGCATTCTGATATGTTTTATAATTCAAAAGTTATACGAAAAAAGCCCCAAATTCTTCAACCCCGGTCGGGAAATTTCAAATAGCTCCTTGTGACGTTAATTTGAAAGAGACCATCCTAAAATATTCAAAGCTCGGGCATCAGCGCTGCCCAGCGGTCGCTGACAACGCTCCGCACGCCGGGCCGATGCATGGTTGTAGTGGAATGCGTCCGTGAGGCGGTATTGCCATTTTCGTCTGTTCGCGCGCGCGTAGGTTGCAGTTTTAACGGATGACCCTGTACATATGCAGAATTCGGGAAAGAGTCGGCGTTGGTGGAGTTGGTCAGACGGCTGTCCAGTACGCAAGAGGATCCCGCCGATCTTGGGTTCAGGTCCCATCGCCCGAGGCTCTTTTCCCGCCTACAGTTGGAATTTCAAATGCTTCAAATATTTTCTTCACTACGTATTATATAAATCTTCAAACCTTTTAAATCACCTTCGCCTTATCATTCTGTACAAAAACGTTACTCTATCATTCAAAAACTAAGAAGACAACACAGAAATAAAAAAGACTTAAATTTATACATGGTATATATACTGCAGAGTTCCTAATGCAACCGAGGCCAAAACTGTGAATGGAAAAATGAATAAATTCATTTAAAAATTTCTGCATAGTTTCTTCACGAGAAATCATGCTGCCCACTTTTTTAGCACGCTGTAAAGAAGAGAAGCACGACCAAGCTGCACAGCGCTGTCGGTAGAATCCAGCTTAATAACCCAGTGGATCAGCGAGAAATCCTTGATCTCTCCGACCCGGCAGGATAATAATGTCCATCGTCCCTTCTCATTTCGTTTGAAACAAAGGGTGACGAGAGACGGAGGAGGCGAAGAAGTTTGAAAAGGGGCAGGAGTCGTACGATCGACGGGTCCTCGAATTCCCGGGACGTTTTCCATGGGACGTGGGCTCGACAAGGGACGAGTTAATAATACCTCGAGCAGACTGACTGTTCAGACACCGTTAATTAAAGTCGGTGGCCCGGGTGCGAGGTCTGACCTCTCCTCTGGCATTTCGTTACTGGTATGGGCCCTTTCCCTTCCACCTAATTCGTACAACAATGTCTATTATTCAAGTTGTCCCCGCGGTACATGGTACAGCCACCTAACAGGGCTGTTGTCGCGCGTTGTAGGCCGAGGGCAAGTTTGCCAGGGAACGTATAACTCCTAAGGCTTACCAAGTTTGCCGCATCGAAAGTACTAGAAACTCAAGAGGGGGTCGCCTACGTTGCTCGCCGTTGCTGCATCGCGCAACGAAAGGCGCGGCTCATGACATCTTAATTAATCCGGCGGATTAAACCGCGCGCCCTGTAACGCCAAGCTGATCCCGATACTTTTACACCGCCGTGCGAATCTTTCAGCTCGCCGAAGTTCAGCTCGTCTGCTACGTGCACTTCACCGCTTCGATGTAACTGGCGAACTAACAGTTCTACTAGTTCGCCGCGACGAACTGGTAGAAGCCAGCGTGGGATTGAAACGTAATTCATTTTTTATTTGGAGCTTTGATCGGCGTTTGTAAAAAAGTTAATAAACACGGTTTGGAAGGGTGGTGTCAGAAGTACGTGAGGGTTAAGGAAGTTTTTAGTTAAAAAATGTTTGTCAGAAGTAGTGACGGCGTCAGGAGTTTTCACAGCCAAGAAATCTGTGCTCTACACGTGAAATTTTAAATTAAAGGTGGGTGATATCCAGTGATATGTGAGTCACCTAGTACATATTGTCAGAGTTTTGTTTATGAGTTAAGGGTGCACAAACTGTAGCAAATACAGTAATGCCTCGTTATAGTCCCGCTTTTAGCATGCGTAGTACGCCCGGTGACTATCCCCACCATTTCTTGGAATCCTTCGGTCGAGAGTGAGAGAAGGAAAGAGTCGACGGCAACTTCGTGTCAACTGCTTCGTTCCCTCTCGCTCGGCTCTTGGGTTTTCTCACTCGCGGCATCGGCCGCACCGAATAGTCTTAGAGCATATACTACTCTAAGGGAATAGTGTCCGCATCACGTTGTTCGCCCGCCGCCAGCCCCGTTCGTCGGGTTTATTACGAGGAATTACTGTATTTATGTCTAAGGGAGGTATAATTTCTTGGTAGCATGAAGGTATAGAAAATAGTGGGGAATATTCTATAAATTAAGATACCTTGTAAAGACGAAAGTACACAAACGTACGCTGTAAATATTATGCTAGCTCGTTGTAATTGCAAAAGTGGAAAGCAATCGTCGTACAAGAAGCAGACCAACAGGAACGTCAAAACAACTACATCCAAGAGTTCTTCCAACTTCCAGAACGTGAAAGACCAATAACTATATTTCGTATGGCTGCAGTACTTATTTACCGTTTCCTTTGCAAGAACTAATTAGCATACCTGGCGCTGCTTTTTAACCGTTAGAAATTCATCAGTGTTGATTTTCCAGATGAAACTCATCTTCTTTGTTCTATTCCACGGCCGACCGACTTCCGCGGCTCGCAATCAACAAATATTATTCTAACCCCGTCCTGCAAAACGACATCCCCTTGCATTTATCCCGTAGAGGGTAACTCGCTGTTTGTTATTTCCAAGTCAGCTCGTAGAATCAAATATATATCAAGTAAAATTGTCTTACTTGTAAGCGCAAAATATAATTAAACCAAGCAACTATTTAACCTGTTGCCTTATAATGAGGAGTGACACTCACGACGTAAATTATGTTCGAAGCTCATTATGCTATTGGATTTAAGGGTGGAATCCTATTTTTCGGCCAAAAAACATAGAAAAATTTAAGATTTTTTTTTAAGAATTCAGCGATTCGATTCATCTGAAATTTTGACCATGTTTTGATGCATCTTTGAAGAAGCTGCAGGTTTTTTTTATTAATTTTTAACCATGAATATAGTAATTATGCATGATCGACCATCACGCCACGCAAAATCGTCATCCGTTGGTGTGCATGATATTTATCTACCAGTTAATCTGATACAGAAAAATGAAACGGAAATTGATGAACCACCAAAAAACAAAAAAATTATTGAGCGGTGTGGAGAGTTATCAAACTGAAAGGTCTGAACCTTTAATATTTGCGATTCAATTTGTACCAATTTCCTTATGTACCAAAAAATTATAGAACTTAGAAGTATTCTGGTTCATCAAATTGAAACCACATATGTACAAAGTAAAATGCCGTTTCATTTTTCTGTTTCAGATTATCTGAAAGGTAAATATCATACACATCAGCGAACGACGAGTTTTGCGCGGCGTGATGCATAACTCCTATATTTATTATTAAAAATTAATAAAAAAAACTGCAACTTGTTCGAGGATGCATAAAAACATGGCCCAAAGTTCAGATGATTCGAAATGCTAGTTTCTTAAAAAAAATCCTAAATTTTGCTATGTTTTTAGACCATAAAATAGGATTTCCCCGTAATAAAGATGGAGTTGAAGAAGCCAATTGTTTGTTCATTACTTTAGTTTTCAGCAAGTCAAGAATGAATCCTATGGCAAGGGGCTAAATATAAAAACTTCTTAGTACTTATATTTCCACCTCCCTTGCAGTTCTCTCTGTGTAATAATTGATAATAAACTTTTGTTTACCATTGAAGTGTGCCTTCACTAAGGCAAAACTCATTTCATCGCACATCACAGTGGCTTGAAATACGTGGAAGTTAGTAATCCACGTTTAATACTGCGCAAGTATGCACAGAGGCTTCTAATCCTAAAATCCATTGTAGTAAACATCATGGTTTACAAGATTTACAACCCATTATTGAATGATAGAAGAAAATCATTCAGTTTTCTCATAGATATACTCTTACAAACTATTTAAATTCGACTCAGGAAAGACAAATAAAAAATATTCTCAAAAACAGGGAAGAAGTGTCGCCAATGTAATAAACGCAATCCTCGTTGCCCTCAACGCTGTTTGTTGCGCCAAGAAGTCGTCCAATGGCGCGTTGCCCGTCCAAACTTCCGCTCGGGCAGCGTCCCAAGAAAACGGAAGTGGGTAGCGACAGCCTCGCTGCTTCCTTGAAGCCACGAGAAACACAGCCTTAAGAGGGAGGAAAATTGCGGATGGGCGAAGTTTGCCCCGCAATTCCTGTACTGTACAATTAAATTAATCTCGCCAACGCAAAAATGGAGCCCGCCCTATGATATTGCAGCAAGAATCCCGCTGTTGTGTTGTCACTCTCCTTCTTCTCTACGTATGCAAGCACACGCACGTGTACGTGCCATTTGCTTCACCGGGCTCGTCAGCACCGCGCCGTTCTTTCTCCATTCTAGATGCATTCCCGGTGAGGAGGAATCCTGCGAATGCCCTGCCGCTATAAACGGCCAATAGGACGCGTCCAGGCAGTCTTTATTTGCCCTGAAAATGTGTCGAGTGTCAACAACTAAAACGTGCTATTTACTACGTCTTAAATAGTCGATGCCTATAAGTTAGAATAATAAGGAGTCGTGGATTCTTTGTGTTTTTTGGTGATTTTTAACTTCCTCTTCTTTGGACCATGGAAGATGAGTATCATTTTAAAGGTAGTTGCACCGTGTTGGTGTGCAATTAGGATTACATTTAGGGTTAATGAAGTGGTGTTTAAAAAATAGATGCAAGTTTTATGCAGTTTGTGTATAGTATTTTTAGTTTATATGGCAGATAAGAATTTTGGAAAATTTGAACCTCTCACTGACTTCACCTGTGACTGGGTGAAATTAAACCCGTACGCGCCTTAATTTCTTTTCCCATCATTTAGGAACGTGCTTCTTATAGTAATTGATATTTTGAACTCTGGAGATCGTGTTTCTAATATAAATTCAAAACATTTAGAACGTGGATCAACAGAGACCACTCAAGGGTTAATTACAGTACTGCATACTTTTTTGAATTGAAATAGAAGTAAGTAAATGGACGTTAAGATTTTCTTGTAATTAACTTGTTCGTAATAGCATTGTCGAGATTTGAAATAATTGATGGAGGAATGGAAACTAGTCGATGAGTTGTCGATATCTCAATAATAGTTAGTAGCATTTCTAGTTGCAGCATGAAGCTTCAGGATCTCGCTTGTTGGTTTACTTGGCAAATTTGAGGACGATGTTAGAATAGCACAGTGGATTCCGGATTAATCGAAGGTGGATTATTTGTGGATTATACAGGAAGTTCCAAGAGCTTGCATGGAATACTTCTCGGTCTTCCTGAATAATCACTCATTGTTACAGAAAACTCTTTTAATCCCGAGAACTTTCCACCTTATACGAATAGTTAAAACCTTCTCACTCGATGTGCAAATGCAACTACTGTTGGTAGCACATTTAATTTGAGCAAAATCTGTTCCAAACACAGGGCTAAGCATATAAAAAGTGAAGATCAAAAGAAAATTGTAAAAATTACCAATAAAAAATACATCGACTTAATATCTTTGTCAGTTTCCCTTTTCGAAATAAAAGCATAATATCCAAATCACAAGCTACCAGCTCAAAATTGAAGCCTCAATTGAGGACCTTGCAGCAAGGTGTAGCTCCATTTATTATAGTTTTTGAGTTATGACGTGTAATACACGTAAAAAAAATTCTACATCGTCTGATGCAAATCTTGACAAGATTTATTGCAAATTTTGTCATTACTCTATTACAAGTTAGGGGGGTAGCTCCAGATTTAAAAAATTCGCCAAAAATAGAAATAAAAACTTATCAATTCAATAATTGTCTTCAATTCTTTTCACCACCTCTCTCTCACATTTCAAACAAGATTTTATAAATTCTAAATACATTACTGATTCCCAAAATGATCCATTCTCAATGCACCAGATTCGAATAACGCTTGGTTATAGTGAACTCCAGAATTTAATATTATACACCAACGATACCGCAGAGTTCTTCATAGTTGCCAGTGATATTCCAGTCTCGCCGCAAAGAACCACTTTCTCAGGTGATAACGGTTCGTTACCATCTAATGGAGTAGTACTTTTTCAAGCTCTAGTATCGTGGGCGGCAGGCAGTGTCTAAGAAACAGCGGACTTGCGGGATCGTAAAGCTTCATAGCTGCATCGAATCGACCTGGCGCGGGTTAATAACATAAAGCTTGTCTGTAATTAACACAGGCGCGGGAGGGGGGGGGGGGGTAGGTGGGAAAATAATATCTCGGTGAATTCCGTGGGGCTCCGTTGGGATATCGTTTCACGGACGAGCAGTGACCCGAGGCAGTTCGGAGGCTGGTTTTCGAGAACCTGGGAGTTTCTTAATCTGCTCGTAAGTCAGGAGGGTTCCGAGGCAACGAGCGAGGCGTTGCCCCAAGAGTGCGATTCAGCTTTTCAACTAAGCTCGTATTACGCCTCTGGCCTGCTCATCCTGGCATCTTCGAGGCTGACGCGATTTTTCACCGCGATCCTCCGGATAATTGGGAACAGCCTTCCTGCCCGCCCGTTTCACCACCCTCTCGATTCTTGAATATAGTGGCTGTTCTTATTTAGCATATTCCACTTTGTTCTTCTTCTAAATTCATACACTGCAGCATCTACGTTAACACTTTGAGTGGCGCCAGGTTTTGAAAAATGCTCCTAAGTAGGTCAGGCCTTCATAAGCGATCGACTCTGCTGGAAAAGTTTTGTACACGTTTTCCAAGTAAATATTCGAAGATCGTAGAGTAGTACTTCCGATGCTTTCCAGAAAAATCAGCGCGGAGACATGCTAAAACCGTGCAGAGAATGCAAATTCCTCGGCATGAGAACACGCCGACGCCAATTGAAGTGATTGGCTGTGGTCCTGTGATAAGCAGAGTCGAGTGCAAATACTCGAGCACAGTTACGTGATGTGCTATTAAATGTAGGATGAGGAAGAAGGGCAGGGTACAATTAAGATGAATTAGTTTCGTCTGTTTTTTTATTCAAGATTTATTTTCCAACTTTTGTGAGTATAGCACCAAGTTTTGTCGGGGAAACGTGGCGATGACTGTAGCGGGTCTCGACATTGTGAATGGTGCTGTGTATGAGGAGCATGGATCACAATTTGCTTTTATATGTTGCATATAAAGTATGTTGTGCCAAATATTAATTGAAGCAGGTTCAAACGTGTTGAAACTTGTGAAGAAAATTTACTTCCACTCAAATTGTAGAGCCACTTACGTTAAATACAAATGTACCACGTTTTAAACAATTGTAATAAATAATCCACGAGTTAGCGCACTTCAGAATTGAAGTACACTTCGTGTTACATGAATGAATCGTAGTTTGTAGTACACTGCATACTGGCTATCATAGCAGTCATGAATAAACATTTGTGCATTTGTTATGCCAGCACTACACGATGTATTTTAATCGGTTGGTTAAACATTAAAAGAGTATAATACTGTATAATTGCTCTGTCTTGAATTAGAATGAGTCTAATTTCATGAACTTCATTTAACAAATGAATCACTTCACATGGGAGAATAATTGAAGGGTCCTCGTAAAAAATACTGTAAGTGCCAAAATTAAAAAAGAATCTTTTACATAGGAAAATGTTCTACGTGTCAATGGTAACATTATAGTATAGAATTTGGTTTTTGGCACCTACAGTGTTTTCTACAAGGACTCTTCAATTATGTTGTAAGTAAATGAAATTCCCGCGTGCTACGAATTTCTTAATTCAGAATGTTATCTATGCTCACGGGCGAGATCTTCATGTCCAAAGGAAATATAGGAGCCAATTTTGGGTGTTTTCCTTCGAGGAAGATATTACCTGCAGCTAGCCATAGTCGTTTATCTTCCCTATCCGCTTCAATTTTAATCTACCACGCCTGTGCTTGAATGTTTCTTACTTATAATCTTGTTCCGCGTCCCCTTCCTTAAAATGCAAATGCGAGGTAGCCGTTGTGGAAGAAGGTTCGCGTGATAAAAAGATTCGCTAATTCGGCCGTGTTACATATTTTGGAAAATTCAAAATGAGAACCTTTTTTTCTGTGCGTGAAAGCTTTTTTCATAACCATGCCTTTTAGGCACTAATGAATAATTAATATTAATGAATTCGTTATAGTGGTCACTCCTTGGTTAAACAAGGAGTAGAAAATTCATATAAAAATAGTAACAAGTAAGTTTTCTGCAATTCAATTGTAACCGCTTTCTTATTTATTATAAGGAATATTTAAAAATAGAATTGCAATTTCATCGAAATCCGTGCAACCACGCACAAAATGTGGTCAAATTATCTTAGAATGGTCTATAGGCAAAAATTGCAAACTTTAAAGTACTACCCTTTTTAAACAAATTTGAAACCAGCAAAGTGATGACTTAAACTTCTCTTAATATCGTGTAAACCACATCATATTTCAATATCATCGAAATCCCTCAGCCCACGTGGAAAATATGATGGATTTATCTGCGAAAGATACACATGCTTTCTCAAGAAATGTGAAGTAGGTATCTCACAAATTATTTTCAGAAAATAAATTCAGAATGACGAGAGGGATCGCTGTATGTGACAAGAACATAAGATTTTATTAAAAAACAATTCAATTGTCCCACTGTAAATACATTCATGCACTTATGCAAAAAATGAAATCACAGAAAGGTGGACAATTTTATATCATTCAAGTTCCACCTCCATCATTTTTAATATCTTCCAGCAAACAGAAGATACGACTAATCTGAACCGCCAGACACTCCCTGTACAATCTCCTTTCGTTCGAGTGGCAATCGCCTCGAACTCATCCCGCGGAGTACATTCCATTCGTAGTAACGTCGGCAATTACATCTCCACTTTTCGGCGAATATTAGGACTTCAACAAGGCGTGAAGTTTGAGGGGACGGCTTCGATGCAAATGGAACAGTGTACACCGTCCGGCAAGCTCCTTTTAACCCTTTGTAAGCTAACGTTCAGGTAACTACAGAACATTGGACGAGCGAGTCTGTTGTTCTGGCGGCGGTTGTTGGCTTGCTAACTGCTCGGTCGACCACCTCTCTCGCAAATTACCTCCAATTTACCACTAAAGTTGCATCGGTGCCTCGTTGTCCTTCTCTCTAGTCTTGGGTATCCATTGCTCACTCACTTCCCTCCCTCTCTGCCGAATTATAGCATCGCCTGTTATGCGTCGCGACGTAACCAGACTTGCTTCCTTCCCTAAATTCGAAATTTTCGCATCGTTTCTTCTCTTTGTATTTTCCTTTATCGATGTTTCCGTGATTAGTCGCAGTTATTTTGCTTCGTTATACTATTTACGATCCATTCGTCCTGAATTTATTTGGCAACTTTCTAATGACAAATTCTGAAAATTGCGGAGATATATTCTTCTTTTTTTAAGTGGAATTATGAATTTTTTTATGGAACATTCTTGGTTGGAGTTCCTTAAACTGAATGTATATTTATAATTAAAAATGTATATTTCGAGTCTAAAAGAATGAAAGAAATAATTTTAAAATTTCTGTAAGTATTGGTCTGTAGAAATTGCATCCAATTACAACTGCATTTCCACTTTCGAAGTACACAAATGTCTCATAAACAAGAAGTATTATGCAAGTTACAACGAAGTACACCCTATAAAAGTTATATGCTTTTAGAGTGCAAAGACATTTCAGAACCAAGTGCTTGCAGCTTTCGCCCCTTCTCCATCACAAAGGCTGCCACTTCTTTGAAGATTCCACGCCTTCTGTTTTTTAAATTTAATGCACATAGTACGACCTCTGTTCATACAACACGACACTTGTTTTCTAGTGTGCACATTTACTCTGCGAATTACTTCCTTGCATTTATGAACTATCTTGAAAGCCTGTGAGGGATGCATACTTAAGTAAATCCTGAGTTTTCTCATCTGGCAGATTCTGTCAGAAGAAATGTTCAGAGAGATTTCAAAGGATTTACTTCATAGAATGCCTTAAATAATTAAGAGAATTTCTAGCACTACAGAAAATTATATTAACTTCGCGTCTTCCTCTTACTTCCTCTTCTTCACTATTTAATACAATCTCTTATATTCAATACTGATCCAAAATCTAAATGATTTTCAAATGGCACTCTAAAATACTAAAAATAATCATTTTTCATCATTTCCACTACCAACTGCACTTACTACACAAGTACATGCATAAGTACATAGATTATTACATGAAAGTAGGCATTGCGTAATAATTAATAGGGGCACCAGTTGCTTTTAAAATATTACATTATTCTTGTTTGATTCTTACATTTCCACAAATGCCGATGTTCTAGAAATAAAAAGCCCGGTCAAATAAAAAGCCGGGTACTTGAGGCTAGTTGCCAATAATTTTCATGGTTCGATATCTGGTATCCAGCTTCCCTTATTCCCTCCCTGTTCAAACAGTGTCACGGCGCCCCTGTTTCCATCGAGATGTCCCGATTTCATTATCGAAAAATATGCCTCTTAAAAGCGACGGGACTCGTCCGACGACGACGACAGACCTGCATCCAGCTGCGGGGGTGCGCCCGCACCGCCAAGGAGGAATAGGAGGCCGTGGAGAAGTCCCCGGTAGAAGTGGCGGTATGCAAATGTCCGGTACCGGCAATCTGCTTAACTTCTCGTCTCGAAATTTCCCGACTTTCCCCTGGAGCTTATGTAAAGTCAGCCGTCTATTAATAATGTATTAAGTAATTACGAATACGGAAAAAGAGATGTAGGGGGCCGCAGTTTCAAATACGATTTGCACACTTATAGACGCCGAATACGAACGGGACGGTTAAGAGGCAGCGGGGAAACGTTTCAGCGGCGATGGAAGAACGCGAGGGGGTGGGCCTCGAGAACGTGTTCCCGCGCATGTAGAGCAACCCCGAGGAAACGTGGGACGAAGAACAGTTCGGGGCGGGCTTCGATAAAAACCACCGATTTCCATGGCTCGCGTAAAGCGCGAAACTTTCGCGATCAACTGGGTCTATGGATGTTCCAGGGATGCCCCCTTCGCAGCTGCTCCCTTCTGCGCGGGTGGAAATTTTGCAAAATCTCCTGGCTACCGGATTGCCAAGGAGTTCTGTGAATTATGCGAATTGCTCTGTGGTTTTGCGGTTTGGGGGTCTGGTTTCTAGTAGTGGTGAGTAATATGTGTGTAATTCGTTGTGTAGTGATAGGTGACTAGGAGGGGTTGAAACAAAACGCCGGGGTTGCGGAGTATGGAAATAGGTATTAATGATTAAACTTGATCGTTCTGATGACTTCTTATCTGTGTCAAATTGGGATCCTTTCACTTGAGGCGCTGCTATGTCTCACGAATAAGAATTGAAAAAGTTCTGGAACTCTCGTTTTTAAAAAAATTCTGTTAGAACTTAAATGTTTCGTTTAAGAAAACATCTGTTCCTGTGGAATTTTTATTGAAAGAAATGTTACCCTTAGGAACTTCTTTAAAAAGTGTTCTGATGGAACATATATTTTAGATTCTATGTAATAAAAGTTCCATAAGATAAAGAAAAGTATTAAACTATTAGGTACTAGATTTATTTAACAATATAATACCATATTCTTCATGTTTATCTAATAAAAGGTATAAGTAATTAATAGTTTCATAAGAAGTATTGAGCAGAAAAGAAAACTAAATAAATAACATTTTCTTATAACTTACAATTTACATGAACCAAAATTCATAAAAATTCTATAATACCTACGTAGAAATTATCTACGTAGGTAAATATTACAAATAAATAACACATTTAAAATATCAATTTGACTTTAATAATTATTTATTATTGTTGTAGTACTATTCATTGAATAGTATTTAGTATTTGTTACAACGTTTGAGAATTTTTTTAATATTGATGAACAAAATATCTGTTCAGGTTATAGAAAAAAAATTATTTTTATATTTTATAAGTTCCATTCCAACTAAAACTTTTATTTTCAAAGACTTTTACTTTATCGGCTCTCATGGAAACTTATAATGTGGGAACATTTTTAAAAAAAACTTCCGCGGTCCATGTTTTAAATAGAACCTATTGAAAAGTTCCAGAACTCTTTCGAACCCAGCTCACGAATGATATTTCAGAACACTCACTCTCTTTCTATCTTTTGTAATATTAGGTCGGTACAAAAGTTCTTTCGCTCACTATTAGGTGTACTGAAATGTCTTTTTTTATTTCATCTACTTGTACTTTTACCAGAAATATGGCAAAAGGTCAAGCAAGGAAAATACTTTAATTAAAAAAACATGTAATATATTTTTGTTTTTAATAAAAACTTTAGTTCAATAAAGAATTTTTGCACCGACCTAATAATTTTATTAACAATTATTCGCCGTCCGAAATTTTTATTTCAATAAAAATTTTGTCCATCTATGATCTCAAGCACACCAAAATATAAATGAAATGAATTTCTAACTGTGGTAGTTTTTCATATTTCGAGGTTCTGTACTTTAAAGAGGCGTAGCATTGAACAAAAGATTTTTGGTCGATTGACAAGAAAATAAGTTAAAGTGTACTGAATTAAACTAACTTTTTTTCTGATACCTAAGTGAATATATACGATATGTTAATTATCAACCACAGAAGTGTCTCCTGCGAAATGGCCCCTATTTGATATAGTCACACCTTGCTCAATATGTGCAGTTGGTTAGGAGATTGAAGATGCGGAGTTATATAGTTAAATATCTACGTTTGATTGTGTTGTAAAAATGGGGCTAAATGCAGATTTGGTGGCGATTTTTATGTACCTATTAGTTAGAAGGTGTAACTAAATAGAAACTCGTTTGTGACTGAACTTTTCGCTAATATGAGGACTCCTGAGTATTTTTCAAGGAATTTGATCGGATGGACAGAGTGCATCTGTGGAATTCGAGTAGTTTCGCGGTTGAATGGAATTTTGTGGGCGTTGGAAGAAGTGCATTTGGAGGAAGTGGTAAAGAACTGGTGCACGGAAAGTGCCTGTGGGGATGGTTTCGAACTGGGTGTATTGTTCTGAGTTCTACGAGATGATGGTCTCAAGATTCCACATCTAGCATGCATAACTTTTGGAAACTAGACTTCCAGAGTCGATGGTATGGTGACCTGCTATGTATCGGCAGAGATACTTTTCCAAGATTCCTGCGCATCATTGACTGAGCTTTGCATTCTGATCGCAACATATACATCTTTCACGCATTAGGGAATCGTGAAGAAGTTAAAGTCGTCTGCTATAACAGTTTTTTAGTATTTAAGAAAAATCAGGGATTTCTCAAAATTTCAGAAATAAATTCCTCGTAATTTAAATGATGAAAAAAGTTTCTAGAAAATTATGGTTGCGACTTAATCGTTACCATGGCAGAAATTTAACATTTCCAATATTATATTGTTTGTCATAGGAATCAAGAATACATTATCTGCTTTTTAATCAACTATCTGAGAGAAGAATCAGTATACCCTAAAATTTGACTAAGTAACCTATAACCAGTTATAAATCAGTATTTTAGCATCCTTACGAATCTATACTATATACATATGTATGTAAAATTTGTAATTGTATTTGTAATTTGTATCGTAATAGTAAATGTATGCCTCATTTACATGTACGCCGCTGATAATCTGTAGCACTTGATGCGACAATAATAAATCAATAACAAAAAAATTTTACCCGCTATATTGTTAGTATGTAATATTATTGTTCACGTATCACTTGCACTACACATGCAATTCGAAGTTAAACCGTATCAGAAGAATGTACTACATTTTTTCCTATAATAAGTCTTTTTCACAATGTTCTTCTCTATAATCAACTCCTCAATAAATCAACACACTACTGAATATTAGGGTGGTCCTAATTTTCAACATGCGATTTATTTTGCTCCCCCCCCCCCCCCCGCATGATTCCATTTCATAAAAAAGAGTTCCTGGAAAAGATTATTGCAATCGGACAACAGAAAAGGGTGCCGACCAAGCCTTAAAGTTTAGAATTAATCAATAATTGGAATTTAAAGAATCTTTCAAAAATGGTAAGCCTATCGAAATTTTGTTCAAATAATGTTAAAAGAGCACTCAATTTTCTGCAATGACTGTATATATAATTTTTTCGTGCTTCCATCCATTTTTTAGATAATTGCGTTCGGATATAGAGAGGTCCGTGCTATATAGGTAATAGGCAATACACCACGCCCGTAAAGGTCCTCTTATATTCAAACGCTATTACCTATAAAATGATTGGACGCACGAAAAAATTATATTTACAGTAATTGTAGAAAATTGAATGCTCTTTTAATATTATTTGAACAAAGTTTCGATAGGGTTTACCATTTTTGAGAAATCCTTTAAATCCAACCATTGACGAATTCTAAACTTTAAGGCCTGGTCGGCACCCTTTCCTGTGGTCCGATTGCAATAATATTTTCCAGGGACTCTTTTTTATGAAATGGAACCATTCTAGGGGTGAGAGCAAAGAAATACAAAAAAGAAATTCGTCACGTAAGTATAAATAAGGGCCATCCTACTGCATATACAACCATAACATATTTCTACTGTCTCCTTGCAAAACATTTAGACATAAAATTACCCCAATTCCAAGGGCTGTCCATTAATACATTCCTTCCAACTGAAGTAACGCGCGGAAATGGCACCAGGAATGATTAAAGATGAATCAGAGTCTAATTAAATATTTCGTCGCTCTCAAGTGACAGGGACTATCGGCTAATACGGACGATTGAATCGAAGCGAGAATAGGTCAGCTGTGCAATGAAATTAGTCGTAATATCGTTCTCCGAAGACTTGCAGAACTAATATCGTATAATTGAGGATCACTCCTCTCGGGGCAAACATTTCCTTTATGCGCCCGTTTTGACGGCCCCATAGAGAAGTATTTAATGAAATTACGTTCATTGGTATTACGTTATTACCGGCCAATGACGAAAGGAGCGGGCAGAGGGATGAACAATCTTGAAAACAAATCCTTGGCGAAGCTCGAAACTCCTTCCGGAATTACTGGCTCGGATTTACTCGGTAGAGAGGTTTCAGCCGAGCTTTCTCTAGTTCTTCCGTTCGGCAAGCGCACGGCCAACTTCAACGAAGGACGAGTGATTCGATATTAATGCCGTTACGAGTTCACGCCTTACTAACTCCCATATGGGGCGACCGTTTACGGATCTACACCAAAGCGGGCGGAAACTTTGCGCTCGCGCGTGGAAGTCTACCGCTCTCCTCGTAATTAATGGGCAACTATTCCACGGGCTCTGTCTCAAAATCACTATTCCGCAGGCATTTTCACTGGCTGCGAATTCGTAGGCGGGCTAGGGGTGCAATAATGACGTCTGGGTCGATTATTGATGGCGTGCAGGGTGCTTCAAGAGTCACTGAGCGGTTTCAAGGAGGGTAAATTGGTGAGTGTGGTCATTGGTAATCGTGCTCTGAGGATCCTCGGTCAAAGGTTGTGGATTTTCTGGTTAAACTCAATTTTTCATTCACGTTCGAGGAGGCAAAGGAAGTTAATTACAGAATTAACGCATGGATCATTATACAAGTTTAATTTCAAGTAAAATTGCAGGGGCCTTATCGAATTCAACAGGAAATGAATTCAACATTCATTTGTGAATACATTTATTTAAGTAGAGCGACAAGGGTTATATTATTATAATATTCCAATTCGTAGTTTAATTTTAGGTTTTCAGAGACAATAATGGAATATGCATGAAAGTAAATACTTGTATTTTATACAAAAATATTAGAAGACATTTGGAAAAATCTTTGGAAGAACCTGCACAATTACGTGGTCAGAATACATTACAATTTTGGTATTAATCAAACTCTATCATACAAATTTTACTACGAAGAAATATTTAAAATTATCTTTCAAAGAGTTTGTGTCCCATGACTGTAACAAAACACAATTTTTACACGAAATTGAAATAAAGTATAATTTGAAAATAAAGTATAATTGTAGAATATGTAATGTCTTATTACTACTAATTGTATCAACGTGATTGTTAATTAAACGTCTACTTTATTAGATTTTCATGGTTTTATACGATAAAAGGATGTTTCACGGTTCGCTGGGCACCTGATCATCCGCAGAGGTAGACGAAGGCACTTCTCATATTCTTTGACTGCAGATAACATTAATTTCTCGATATCTGGCAACGGTTAAGACTACTGGGAATACGGCTGGTCAACGATCTCCCTCGCTCGCCAACCCTTTCAGACCAACCCCCATGCAGTACAGTGAACGTTAACTTTTTTCCCTCGATATTCCTCGCTCGTGGTTGAGATTCAATTTGCAAAGGCTATTCCGCTAATTGCATAAGTACCGGACCGCAGTCACGTGTGGCTATAACTCGATCGTGCCTTCTGAGTCTGCGCCTCTAACACGCTAAAATTCAGGCGAACGTTCCATGGAACATGTTGAACGAAACTGCAGCAAACTCATCGCTCCAAATATTCAGTTTGGCTTACTAGATTTGAATAAAAATAATCTGTAACTGCAATATGTATTAAGTATTTTCACATCCAAAACGGTATTCCATCCAGAAACCATGAAATATAATGACAAACTGCAAACTGCGAACAGTAATAAATAATTCATTATATGCCAATACAGTGCTTAACATAAATATTAGTATTATTATTGTAAACGGGTGATCACCCTCTGGTTACATCCAAAGTATCTACATGAAGCAAAAGTAAAGTTTCAAGGTGCGGACAGTGTTTCGCAATGTACGTGCCAATAATTTGTTTATTAAAGGAGATAGGTGAGTTTTACGATTTCCGAAGCCAGTGGCGTGCTTTCTTAGATAGAAACGGGGAAATTTTATATATTAGTATTAACGCATCGTTGCATCATGGAAGTCCAAAGGGGCAGTTGTCCTCGCCGCTGGCTTTTGAGAAAAATCACTTATTTTTAAAAAAAACAGATCCTTATTAAGTTTATACTAAAAAGTGAATATTTTTAAATTTCGGTTTTAAATTTCTAATTAAATTGGCACTATCAAATGGGTTCAAAACAGCAAGAGGGCTACTCCACTCGCACCGCGGGTTTCATGAACCGATTCGTCGATATCATCGCCAGGGTTGCTTTTTTATTACTATGTTTCCTTACCGTCACCCCAAAGTTACCCCCCTCCCTGGAAAAAAGTCTGCAGATACCCATGCGTTGCGTTAATGACACGCTGTAATATTGAACAGAACAGAAATTGCATGATACTTTCCGAAAGTAGCCCAATTGTACTAATTTACATAGCTCGGCAAACGATCCCCCAAAATAACTTGCCCCCAATGAGTTAAACCGCCAAAATAAAATAAACTCCCCTTAATCCTCGGTAAGGAGAGCAATTTTATCAATCTTTGTACAACGAAATAATTTCCCAAAGCCCTTGAAATCGTGGATAGGTTTCCTTCAAAAGCAAGGGAAGGAGGAAAGGGTAGGAATACCCGGTATCGCGTTACTTTTCCCTCGTCGATTCGGAAATGTCGCTGGTAAGGATTTATTCATCGAACATTCGCACGTATTCACGGGGCAACGCGCTAGCACGCGGCGCGATATATAGTCTCCTCCCTCGTGAATACGTTCTCCGTATGCTCGGGGCGAGATTGCTCTAGTTAACGACAGGTATTTCAACGCTAACTACGCGACTGACTCGGCGTTGTTCGAAATGTTCCACGAGAAATTGCCCGCACGGCTCGCTATATCCACACCCCCTCCCCCTGCCCCTCTCCCCCCCCCCTCTATTTCTACGTACACGTCGTATAATAGTCATAATGCGATGCGCCTTCTCCTCGGTAACGGGAAAATTTCATGGGCCACGGAATAATTGCGAAGTATACGGGACGATTTCGTCGAGTTTTATCGGGCGTCGTCGTATTGGCGCGCGTACATCCGAACGCTCGACGTGCCTCGTAAAATATCGTGACGGAAAAAAGTCAAACTGAATATCGAACTGTTATAGTTTATTCGCCTCGGCGGGAAGCTTTACGATATTTCGGGACGAATGAGGCCGATGAGCTTCTTTAGCATGTTACTTGGCTGTACTTCTCGAATTAATGCGATGTGATTGCTACATTTTTTTTATTCGTGCAAGGTGTTATGTTAACCTTATTAAGCGAAGTAATGGTATGATTGGGGTTATTTTTTATTGGAAATCTTTGGATGGAAAGGTTTTTTATATTGCATAGATTTGCGTTGGTATTGAGGGGTCAACGGGGGTGAAATAGAGAAGTTTGATTGAAATTGCTATTAGCTTTGCGGATGTTTATAAGGTACTTGTTAGTGTGGATTTGGGTGAAGGAATTTTTTAGATAATACGTGTATGGAAAGTTGTAGGGAGATTATAGTTTATGGGAAAGCTTGTCTGACCGAAGACAATCCGCTTTCCCTTGTTATTCTGTACGAGGCAAGGTGCTCGAAATTTCTAGCTTGATTTAAGTCGATGTTATTGTTGTTGGTGAAAAATGGGTCGAACTAAAGTTGCACGGTTTTAAGGTAAACTTCTTGATGTTCCACTCGCTTCTTGAAGTTAAAGTCTTCCCTCTTCGAAGCATCATAAACTAGTTTCCAAATTACTAATCTCTGTAAATCGACAAAGTTTACTTCTCAAATACTTTCACCTTACTAGTAACTCAAAGCTGCTCCACTTTTTCCTCTTTTATGTTTGATACTCGCACCTCGATGGATTCATTCCAGAATTCGATATAAAGATATATGGGTTCATATCTAAAATAAAATAAAACAGTAGATTCAGTCACAGGAAAGTCAAATGACAAAAAAAACTCGGTACAAACACGTGGTCTCATTAATGCTCACAATCTTGTTACCTCAGCTTTTAACAAAAACTGCATTTTTCTTAGAAATAAATCTCTGTTGGGCGGGCAAATGAGTATAAATCAGAATTATTACTTTTGCAGGAAGGACACTTCAAATATTTAATGTGCCATGTAAGATCAGGTGTTAAATTATGGACGTGAAAGTTAACAACGTAGATATGTAATAGATGAAACTTTAATTTTTAACTTCGATTCACAAAAAGAACAAAACAGAAACTGTTTAAGGGGATTAGGCAATCGAAAAATCGATTTTTTTATTGCATTTTCCGAAAGTACTACTATCTTTTCTGAATAAAATGCGGAAACCTACAGCGTCGCCTTCGCCCAGAAACTTTAACCCGTTTTCCACGAATCTTTTTTCTCTTAGTTTTCTTCTAGTTCCGAATGAACGGAGGTTCAGACCGACTTGAAAAAATTACAGGAAGTATAAAACATGTGTCATTTTCCGCGAAACCTCTGATATGGTCCGTAAAAATTCGAGATTTCCATCGAAAAATTAAAAAATCGCGGAGTTTTATCAGCCCACAAATACGACCAAATTTCTCTTGAAATAATGGCGGTTTTGCAGCCACCAATTGAATAATTCTGTTTCAATTTTAGTTTGAATTGGTTCCGCGGGAAACTACGTACGTAATCAACAAAAATCACATCTTGAAATAGGATTATGTCACTTTTTATGACCAATATTACCTGAAAACTACCGAAGAACGTTAAAATGTTTTTCAGTCAGAACCGCCATTTTTAAAGCATATGTATCTTTAGTAATAAACATTGGGTAAATGGATACATCCGGATTTGCTTTCATTTTTTATTTTTAAAAATACATTAAAAGGTACCAGATATATTGGCCGGTGAATTTGTTTTCGCGAACAGCGATCGAGAAGAAATCAGTGCTTGGCCCTCGCAGGGAACCTAGCCGTTTGGCTGTTATTTATCCTTAATGTAATAGTTGTGTGCGTTACGAAGCTATGCGTAGACCAATACGAGATGAAGCTATCGAGAAAGAATCAATGTTCTGACCAATAAAGCTCCTGAATTTTTTCGTTGCTAACGCACACCTATTCTGATGTGTGTCACTGAATAGTGCCAGAATCTTGGCACTATCCCCACCACTTTTGACTCACTCTTGTTCTGCGAAGGCGAGAGCGAGATGGAACGAGAGTGAGTCAGAAAACGTTGAGAAAAAGAGCACCGAGGCAGGCAAACGGTGTGGTGGGAGAATACCTCTCACGAAACTCACCGGCCAATATATCTGGTACCGACCTTAGTCCCCTTAAGCTTGAGGTAAAATTTGACTTATACTCGTTTGCCCGCCCACCAGATAAGTAGTCAAACTACAGAAGCTCTATCACTCTCAACCACCAGACACATCCCCCAAAAGTGTCAACCACTAATAACCCTCAATTCTTCCCACAAATCTGGTCAAACTAAATAAATCCTCAAGAAAGGTCTACTATTATCACGCATGTAAAATAGAGTAGGCACTCGTTCTACTTTCTCCCAAATTAGAGGCTGCATCGGTCGTAAATCTCGTCGCGAAAAGACACCAAAGAAGAAAGGAAAATAAGAAAGAACGCGTAGATAGGAGGAGAGAGAGGGAGAGAGAAGCCGTCGAATCAGGACGCGGGAGAACGTGTTAAGGAGGATGGCCCGTCGCTGCGATGAGGATTTATGGCCTGTTCTCGAATCGCGAATACAATTTAAGCGCTGTTGATCCCGCCGTGACAAAGTGGCTAGCATGATGGATGCGGCCGTGCTTGCGTTTGTTACGCTGTCATTGAACAGAGACGAGCCGGGGGGTGACAAACGACGGAAACAGAGCTAGGAGAGAGAGGGCCGAGTAGAGGGAGTGAGAGAGACAGGGAGCAGGATCGACGAGAGTAGAACGTACCGGACGAACTATAAACAGAGCAGGCCTGGGCTCGAGGAGCAAACAACAAGTGAAAAGGAGAGATGGTTACAGACAGGGAGAAAAAGGGAGGAGCCGTTTACAGTAACACGAAAGGGGGTGGGAATGGGAAACGGCGGGGGTGGTTGCCGCGTAACATCCTATTTAGTCTGTAATTGGCGATTCATTCGATCGGCGATGTCCCAAGTTCCAAGTTTCTCGACCACCATAGAAGAAACTTGCTCGTCGATTCGGGAATAAAAAATATGGGGTTGTTTCGACGGCGGGGTCGTTAATAGGAAACTTCTTATTCTGCTGGCCTCTGTTGGGCCACTTATTTCTGCTCGCAATTCTATTGGAAATAAGTAAATCGGAGTAGGTACCGAGTGATTCAATGAACGGTGTTATAGGTGCTGCGTTGTTTTATTCGGAATATCAACGTCTCAAGTAACTTGGTTATTTTAGGAGTGTTTATCGAAGAATCGTTGTTCTTTTCTTTGGTTTCTTCTAACACCGATTTTCATTTCATCAGTGTGCTGTTGGACAGTGGGAGTGGGTAGAAGTTTGAGACAGAAAAAATCATGGGAATATATGAAAATAGTAATGAATATGGAATAATGAAGGAGGTTCTATTTGATGAAAAATAGGAAGGTATTTTGTTTTAAGAATTTTCAACGTAGGGATATCTACGTTTAATGTAAATCTTGGATTAATTTTCTCTGGCTAATTAGTGGAGAAGTTTAATGCACTGCGGTGCAGATGGAATTTAAAAGTCAAACCATAGGTACACATAGTTTTAACTCTCGAAAATATGAGTTCAATTCCTATCACATCTTCCTTTGTCGTTTGTTGCTGCCGGGAATATTCTCAACCTATGACTGCATTTTGAATATATTTTTCCCAATTTTCGGGTACTCCACTTATCAGCTGAACCAACAGGCTTTAGCAGGATTGCTTTTGATGTCGCGAGACCCGTGCATGTTGTACAAGATTGAGAATGATGTCGTGCTAATGCATCAACTTTGTTGCGATTTGTGTACCTCGGCTCCTCTCACGATGCAATTAGACCGAGAGTGCAGTACAATGGGGGGGGGGGCAAAATTCGTAAACAGACAGGGAAAAAGTAGAAAGATTACAGACTAAAATTTGATGCATAATACTTGAATGAGTCCTTTGTAATTATTACTCTAAAAATAGCATCTCAAACAAATAAGTTTAATCAGTAGAGGATCGGCATCTTTTTAATTCTTTTTAATTTTAATATGCTTCTTATGGTTCCTAAATCATATGACTACTAAAATGCTTTACACAAAAGCTACCACAATTCAGTATTTAATTTAAATTATTGTGACCCTCGACTAAAATCACAACACTTGTGTCGCCTACGCCTCCCTCACTAAAACAAGAGCCAATCATCGAAAGCTATTAAATTATTCCTACATAATCGGTCTCCAAGCCCCTCACCCAGATTCCTCCATAAACTCACTGGATCTCAGTAACGGGATAATCCAACACTTACACCTTCTACTCCGGAGTGCCACCCTTAATTGAGAAAGTTGAACGAGCGAAGAAGGCCGACAACGCTACACTTAGCATTATCTCCATCATCATACGATACCACTCCGCCCAGTGTATCCAAGCTGAAACCCTTATTAAACTCCAGGAAAGCACCACAGCCTCTCCATACAATACACATCGCAGTGCCACCCCGAAAGAATCCCACTTGACGTAATACATGCTTTCAACTACGAGCGACCAAGGAAACCGTGCCGCGAAATGCAGCCCGCTATTCCTTAATCCCTCGTTTCCCGTGCAGCAGTAATGCAGCCGACGCAACGGCAGATTCACCAGCGGCGAAAGAAATTGCAGATAAATATTTACATGGACCGCGTTCATAGCGTGGCAGTGGGTAGATACCATGGCGACGAGATACCATCGCTGCTCTATTGTTTCCGCGGTCTCTTAGCCTCGAGTGGCCCTTTATCTTGGCTTCGGGATGAACACACGTTCACGATACCGGCTGCTACGTAGCCGGGTGCCACGATCGGTCGAGTTCCATTCGAAAACGGCGGAGAAGAATGGTGGCCGATGGTCGCGACGGACAGGCTGGAGAAGGCCGGCGTGGAGGAACAGAGGACAGGAAGATGGAAACTGCAGTTCACGAATATTCCATGGATGGACGCTTGCGCAATGCGGCTATCAGGCCGGTCAGGTGATTACACCGTATCGTACGTCACTGGCCCCCGGTGTGAACGGTTCGTGAAGGGGGTGCAAAGTCCCATGCAGCGGCCGGGTCACGTTTCAAGCGCGCCCGCGACCCGCCAGAGGAGATTTCGGAAGTCACCTGGACGTTTCCTATTTACGGCACTTCCTAGCGAGCTAAATTAACCGAGAACGCCGTGGCGATCCTTATCCCCCCACGTTCTCACATTTTGCTTCGTCCTGGAGGACCAGCCAAGACGTCGGTGACGCTGCTAAGGTGGAACGGCCGGTGAGGAAGGGAAAACGACTGGGGAAGGGTTGGGCGGCAGCGGACGCGAGGGAGCGTGCTGCGCTCAGGGCGGGACGCTCTCTCCTCGCGTCTACGTGACCGAGCAGATAAGAGGGGCGAGGACGTCGTTAGTCTCTCGCCGAGGCGGAAGAACGTCCACGTGTACGCGAAAACTGTAGCTGCGTCGAGATTATCGGGCGTTACTTCGTTTACAAATTTCCCTCGACCACCCCCTACCCCGTCTTCAGCCCCATCGCTCTGCCGCCATTCTCAGCGGGCCGGGTGCGCTTTTATCGTATTATTTACCAGCTTTCACGTATCCTTTTTCACGTTCCGCCGTCCCTTGCTCGTTTTCCTCCAGTTTATTACCCCATCCAGCCGCTGCGGGATCCTGACGTACGAGCTCCTCGCTCTTTACCGTGTATCTTTCCCCTCCAGCCTCGCGCTTTCTTTCCCGCTCCTTCGCCTCCCTCGATTAATTACCATCTACTGTTCTGTAAGAGGATTTTAAACCCGCCCTTTAATCTGCCTTCTCCCGCGCGCGATTGAACGGCCACGGTGTATTATTAATTCCCGAAGCTTGAATCAGCTTGTCGATGGGAGAGAGATTACTGGGGTGGAAGAGGCTCGGCGGAACGGTGGGATGACTCGGGACCGTGCGGGCCGCCTGGCAGAAAGCTGGCTGAGAGACACTGGCCCCGCTGATTTAGGACCTCCGCGCTGGTATAGGTGCTCGGTAAATTCAGCTAATGGAATTTATCGCGACGTTCCAAGCCTAGATATAGAAACTCCCGCGGCTGGAGTAACCTTTTTATTGGACTGCGAGCGAGCCTCCGCTACCTGTGGCCGCTGATATTGTCTTAAGAGGAATATCACACCTGTCTGCATCGTTCAAGGAGAATTACGCACCTCTGGAAATTACTTTGTCTTACTTGGATTACTGGTTCCTCAACTCGTATACATTAATAATTATTTACTCTTTCGAATTGCAGGGTGCAAAGTTACACAATGTACTTTAACAAATAAAGGTGATCTTCATATCTCGATAAAAATGTCAGGTGGCAAAAACTGATTACTGTACGTCCCCCTTGATATCACACGACTTTTGTATGAAACATGTTTTCCTATAACAAACAGTTTACGAGTAATTTAAGGTGCTCGAGTTAAGTGAATCACCCTGTATTATGTATGGACTGGGAAGGTGTATGTTTGGAGGACCAATTTATCTTTGGAATGTTTTGAAATTGGTAGATTACAAGTTAATGCACTGCATGTAGTTGAAGGGTGAGGGGAAAAACAGAGAATGTCCATTTTTAATGATCCTGCGATGTACCTATAACATACCTACTTTGTTAGTGGCAACTGGGGCCACAGAACTGTCGACTCACGAAGGGTTATGAAGTAGAAATGCCCACACAAGACAACGTTAAAGATTTGGTGTACAGATTGAAAACAGGGAATGCCCATCCCCCACTGGAACGAAACAAGGAACTATTTCTGATTAGTGTAAGCTTGTACTACGACACAAACCTTCGGACGTCACTGTGTACACATCCTTGTTTTGATAATAATAGAAGTGGACATTTACATATATTGTTACAGTATTCTGCAGTGTTCCACTTGAAAGATATTAAAACAATTATCTTTTTGCTCACTTCTTTTGTGATGCCTAATTAGAGTATAAATTTTTCATGGTATGAACAATAAAGTTAAGGTCATTGAAACTTGTTACTTTACTGATGGATTAAAGTATTAAAACTCGATTTTCTCATTAAAGCTGTTTGTGGCATTCCTTGTTTTTTCCCCTTACCTTTTAGTTATAACTAAATAGTAATAATTATAGTACCTACCCCTTACCTTTTAGTTATTATTACTAGTATAATAGCTAGATTCTTAGACAGTTTCTCCAGTTCTAATCGTGTAACTCGTTTCTGTTGCAGGTACGTATACGTCAATTCATGCAACGTGAATGATTTTTGCTGAATAATCGGTGGTAAGTAGTTTCATGATTTTATCATGCCTTAAATTAATGGGATGAGCAAGGGCAATATAACTTCGTAAGAGAACTTTGAATTCCAAAATTAACACGAGAAAGTTACCAATAAATAATTCCCTTGTATGGGAAACTTTGGGATTACTAACTCCAAAAGTACCAGGTTGTGTGTAACCATTATTGCTCACAATCACCTTCGAAATAATTTTCGCCCGCATCAATAAGCAATTGTCAGAGTTTCGGTAAGTCCTCAGAGTGCTTCTGGGAAGCTGTTTTTGGAATGCTTCCCAGTTACGCTGTTATAATTATCTAAATGACTTCGAAGTTGGCATAACGAAGGCCCTCCAATGCTCGTTTAACCCGTGCAAGTAAGAAAAACTTACAGGGCAATAAATCCAAAAGAGAATGCTTATAAATTTTGAGGGCCATTTTACACAGCTTGAAGCAAGAGAATGATCCCCCTATATTTATCTATTGTCATAGTACAACCCCAGTGAAATTGTTTGTAACTATCTCACAGTTTATACTCACTACACAATTGTTACGTTTCAATGAACGTTTCTACAATAACTGGAACAAGTCTAAACATGTAAACATCCCTTTACTTCACTTCGAAGTACATTTACGAATCCAGCCGCAGAACTTTCCTGACATACGTTACACGAGCCGAAAGGCCATAAATTTTATTTGGATGAGCTTGCAAATTCGTGGCAAGATGTAAACCACACCTTCCACTTGCACTCCCCTTCGTGTTCCAACACTTGCACGACTGCGTCCACGTTAATCCCAAATTAACTTGCAACATGAGAAATTCCCATCAAACCATAATTTCAATCTTCTTGCACCACACCCAGTCAGAAAGTGCATAAACATGACCTATACCCAATCAGATGAGACTGCTCGGAGTGAAACTGGGCCAATTCGATTCCACCACGTCAGATTTCGATTTAATGTGTGCCACTCGATATTATGCCATCGAGGGTTGCTTTCGACTGGGACGGTTCGTTCGCAACGAGTGCGACGTAACGCCTGGGAGAAACGCGTGTCGCGGGCAGATTTGGAATACCGTTAATTATATGTAGAGGCTCGATAGCAGGCGGCTGGCTGTTTGAACGGGACACGCGGAACAAAACCGTGCGAGTCAGAATGATATTCTGAATAATTCGGCCGCACTTCCGCGCCTACGACTTACAAGCAAACCGTCTGAATCCGTTCATAGAGTTTTAGCCGCTCTGGCGTGCATTATTCAGCAGGCTGAATATTTAAATCACAGACGGGGAAAAAGAGAGTTCCGACGAAACTCGGTTTAACATGAGTGGCGATACACACGCCGCCTCCGGGCATTTACTTATTTAAAGGGTGCAACGCCGGCTATGTCGCGGACAGAACAGTTTTCGAGCCTATCTGCATTATAGAAAAAAGCTTTAGGACGACACCGTCATTCCAAGGACGTTATCTAGTAGGATTAGATGCACTCGTATGGAAGGGTAAGGTTGCCACTGGGTTTACGATGCACGTAAATAATTCCCCCCTCGGGATTCTGAAGGAATGGGCATTGGGTGACTTCTGCCACCTGAAGCTTTAAGGTCGTTTTTGTGTAGAAAGAAAATGCAGGTCCATTCGTGTGTGACCTTAAGTAATAATGGGCATAAGTATTAAGTTTCTTTTGTATTTGAGATCAAAGAAACTTTCAATAGAAAGTTAGAAAGCTTCATATAGGTTTCTACATTTTTTAATAACCAATTTTTGCCTTAGCTTTGTTCAATAATGCAAGGTACATGGTATACTCAGGGACGCTGGTTATGTGTGGCTATATTTTTAAATTGCATGTTTTGAGGAAGTGGTATAAATGTGTACAGCTTCGATATTCGGTTTACTCTGAAGTAATCTTATATGTAGTGGTAGACGCAGTTTATATTTAGTTCATTTTTTCATTAATTTTATTCTTTGTGTATCGAACAGAGGGCATTACCAAACTATGTGTTTTAAATATTGTTTTTCATAATTTCAATTGCATTTTGCTTCGTTTATATTACGTACGCGTTATAACGACGAGGCGAGATTATAGTGATCTGATCTACAACCATAAGTATTAGGTTGGTGCATATGAAATGGCCCATCGCGGATAGCATAAAAGTTCCTTTGTTTATGGTGGGTATACATCCCCTAACTGCTAACGCTTAACACCCAAGAAATACAACATAAACTAAAAAATATAAAATAGTTAAAGAGCAGAATATATTTTCATTTAAATTCCTCTACGTGAAACCGCAATTTCATATACACCAACGTAATCGAAACGTGATGAAACATATAGGGCCAGATTGAATATTATAATTAATGTTTAGAGGGCAGTAATTAATGTTTTAAAAGATGTGATGGAATTTGAATATTTTGTATATTTCAATGTGTTCTTGATCTAATATTTGAGAAGCTTTAATCTTGAAATTACCTCCATGTATTAGGGGGACTATATTTCTTCACAAGTTCTGTTTAGAGTATTAAAAATAATTAAAAAAAAATACTTTTTGTATCGTTTCTTAAATTCTTCACCATATGTGTGACTAAGCTTTGGAAAATTAGAGTTCCTTGAGTTTCAAAGTACCTTTATAATGAGTACGGAAAAGGACTAAATTAAAATTGTATGAAAATGATTAATTTTAATGTGAATATTCATGAGAATTCAGTGTAAATAGTCTTAGCAGTTAGAAATAATACTATATTTATTAAATAATACTCAGTGACAGAGAATTTTACTTAAAATTAATTACTTTATTCCTTTACAATTTTATCGAATTTTTCATAATGTGAGACGTCAGATTATAATTATACACGACGTTTATGTGGCTATAAACAACTTTCTCGTTTCCAAGAAAGTATATAGACTGCTCCTCTATAAATAGAGCTTTCACGTTGCTGATATCTCGGAATCGTTTTTAACTCGGCGATGAAACGTATATAAGTTTGCTTTTTCACTTTTGTGTACACGGTGGTCTCTGGGGCAAAATGAAACTTAGGAGATCGATTCAAACAAACTTTGAGGTCGATATAAGAGCATCTTGACAGTGGAACGTACAAAAAGTTTACTTTATTCTTGTTTCATCAAAACGATGTTATTCTTTCTTCTATTCCTCCTACAAAAGCATATCGTGCAATAAAATATTTCTAAAATGGTTTGTATAACACACAGTTGGACCACGGGAAAGGCAAGCATATGGTGGCAGCAGTTTATAATGTTTATCGCATCACACAGCATCTGTCGCTGCGTTTCTTTGTATAAAGATTTGTGGACGTTAGTCTACTGTAAGAAAACGTTAGTAAAGTACTTTCTGTGCTTTATGACCGGTATATGATCGTAAGATCTTAAGGAAACATTAAATGATAACTCCTTTTAATTTGCAACTAGACTTTCAAACAGTTTTTATATTTATTTCACGTTAATAATGCAATTTTTAATTAACTTGCATTACTATACAGAATATTAGATAATCTTATTACTTTCTAAATATTGCATCCTATTAAGTGAATAATTATTTGTTGTTCATTAATGACTCCCCACATGCAACCTGTCCTTAAGGGGGTATTCTACTGTCACATGCGATTTTTTCAACCTCTTCAGGATTTTTTTATGGACTTACTGAAAGATTGTTATGCTGAACTTCTTACTGTATATTTATTATATCTTGAACAATAAATAAACATTTTTTTAGTTGAAAATATGAAATAAATATGGCGCCACAGCCCATGAATACCGACCACCTCGAAAAAAATTGATCGATTTTTTGCTATGATTCTGGTCGTCCTGTTCAGCCGAAATAAAGAAATCAAAAAGATTCTTAAATTATTCGGGCATGACTATCGTTGGTAGCAGATTTGGTTTGAAATTTCAAAAATTCTTAACACCGCTGCAATTTGAACATTAAGTGTTGACTTTCGCGATTTTACTTCGTCTTGGTTGAGTTATCTGTTATAAAATTAAAAGAAATAGAAAAGAAGAATATTTTACCACAATTTTGCTAGGGACGATAGCCACACATCTGCCGAAGATGTGTGCACAAGATTGACCGACTCAGTCATGTAGAATTTAAAATATCGTGGGAACTATTTTATAAAACACCGTTTTGAGAAAAACGCGTTTAAAGTTTTGGAAACAGTTCTAATGAAAATAATTCTACTTACACCTAATCCGCCGCACCTGGTCCGGAATAAAAACCTTTCGTTCTGTACATAAAAAAAATCCTGGAATATGTTACAAAAAAAGGTATGTCACAGTAGAATACACCCCTTATACAAAAATACGGGGAAAAATTTGCCTAACTTCTCAGTCATCTCGAACTCAGCACCAGATCAATCACCGCGTCATATTCAACTCTTTAACCAAACGCTTATCGCTTCCAAACGAATTTTCTACCACTTGTTTATCATCTCCCAAAAAATACTCTGATTAAATACACGTCTGCCTCTCGAAGTAATAAAACTGGTAAACTTCAACAATCGAACTCGCTTAAATCTCGTACTACCAAAAATCTGTTCAGTTTCAGAACGCAACTTCTCCCAATTTCCATGGCCCAATTCCCTTAAAAAAAAGACAACATTCCATTCAACACCAGAGCACAAACCCATTTTACTTCATTTTCCCCTAAATATTCACTACACCAAGTAATCAACCGCCAAAGATCAACGGTAAAGAGAAGCAGAGAATCCCCTTCGATCGCGTGACCATTCAACGCAACCCTTCCAAGGCAAGAAAAAAAGGGAACCGGGTTATATCCCCCCAAGCGAGGAAAAGTCAATCGTTCCATTCTATCTCGGCGCTGGTTGCCAGTCACCGGTCTGCAGGACACGCGATAGCTTCCTTGGTTGATTTTTACCATCGCATATCGACTCGGCGTCAAAGTGCATCGACCTTTATCGGCGATACGATGTTTGCCCTAGCGATCAGCGACCTTTGCGAACTGGATCAGGTCGGAGGTCTCTTTAGCCGGGATCCCTTGTAGAGAGACTGGCTAAACGGCATAACGTGTCGCCCTTTAAGGGCGCTTCCACAGGAATGCGACGCCGTGCTGACGACGTGACACGCATCGGCAAAGCGCGATTCACGGCGCATGCTAATGCCCACGGGCTGAAAATCTGAAACGTCAACTGGAGCAACGTTGGAACGGTAACACGGGACGCCTACCGGGATTTCGTGGAGATTCAATTCGGTCCGTGGCGACGTTCGCCGAGTTCGTGACGATTTGCACCGGACGAGAGGCTGGCGGAACGGGATGGGGTGTTCAATTTGAACGTGTACACCCGTGTCGAACCGCGTCGCCAAGAAAGGGCGACAGCGGCCGTGTAAATTTGCACCAGCTGAACGAAATCCGTGGATCTTTAATAAAAGTAATGGACACTCGTTTTTAACCCCCTCTGATGAGAATAATGGAGGCGTTCTTTGCGCAACGTTTTTTGTATTGATGATGTTGAGGGTAAAAAAGAATGAAGGGAGTCTTGGGTTCTGGGAGCGTGGAATTTTAATGAACTTTGCGGAATAGAATGATAGATGTATGAGATAAAATTGATAGTATTTATTGTTCGACCATAAATATTGTACGCGTTGATTTTAAGTTTATGCCTATCTCACATATTAATAATAAACTTATTGCTCACTGTTGAATAAGGCAGAATTTTACGTCATCTTTACTTTATGTTCGATATGCCAATGAGGCACGTTCTCTATTTAAGCTATCCCCTCTTTTCTTTTTGTTTTCTTGACGAAATCAACACTTTCGAGACCACGCAGTATGTAACGTGCAATTGCGAGAAACAATTAATACAATTTATATCAATTATATCAAAGCAATATACAAGCACCTATATATCAAAGTGCAAGCTGTATTATACACATTTATTTCTTCGCCTCCACCACGAATTAATTAACACTCACAAGGAAACATTCCCAGTAGACGAAAATAGTAAAATTATACATAGATTACCCTTTGTACTTTGCATACTCTTTATACTAATAATAATTATAATAATTTAAAATTTTTAAGTGTTTAATAATGGTATAAAGAGAACACGTAATTATTGTATATTATTTTTAATATTATTTTGTTATTATCTAACGTTTCGAACAGTAACAATATTTACTTGATATAAAGACACTCTGGGAATGTTTCCTTGTCAGGTAAATTCATTGAGTCCACGTAGGGGTTTCAGACATATTGTTTCATGTTATGTACATTCGTCCATACATCTCACCCTGCCGATTTTAACTGCCCTGGATAAAGCATGGTAGGTAGTATCTACAGCTGAACGTAAATGATTTATTTATTAGGTCATTGATGCCCATCTTAAACGCAATCAAACTCGATCATCGTGTTCATCCAAACTCGCTTGCCTTCCGTAAATCCGCTTTCAGAAGCGGCGCAATAAATCGCTTTTTGAAAGCTTTCAGGCTTTTTCGGGGCCAGTGAAACATTGCTCTTGAAAAAAACGCTGCTGAAAGTCCTACCTCAAATGAAAAACTAACTGCACAGTTTGGAAAGTGACCAAGCACCGACACGATACCCTAGCGAACTGGTACACGGCGAGTTAATAAATTGCTGCCAAAAGTGATCCTTACCGACGTACGAGTTTTTAGCTCGCGATTTAATTGGTCCACGGGAATAAACCTTTGACATAGCAGCTCCGTGGCCATATACGGGGTGGTTCACACAAAGGGTGATGTTGTAAAGTTTTTCGGAAACCGTCAGGGACGACAGGCGAAATTCGTTTGAAACTCCACAGTGGAAGCTTGTGTTTAGCATGCGCGGTGTGGCAAATAACACAGTTCGACAGCCATCTGGACTCGTAAGATTCTATTGCCGTTTCTTATAGGTTTTCGTGCAGTGAAAATGAATCCGCAAACCGTTTGTCGCCATCACCCTCAGTTTTTGAGAAATTCGATTTTGAAAAAAATGGAAATTTTCAACTTTGAAATTTTCATCTTTTGTGTTCAAACAGTAATAGTTATTCGGTTGCTTGTCAGTCAAACTATTCTATGAATCCTCCCGAATACAACGATATAGGTTATTAGTGCATTCCGAACATTTAAATATGTTTAAACAGCGATCAAAGAGAAAAGAGTACCCGAAATGCACCCATTTTTGTAGATATCATTCAATTTATTTCCAAAACTGAGGGTCTAGGAGAAAATCTGACTGTTCCATGCGATGCAGCAGACATTTTTCCTCCGGAAACCATTACCAGGAGTGGTAAAACACATTTTGTTTTAAACACAGAAACGAAAGAGTTTGGTAAAATGTGCGCCGTCGACAGTGGTAGTCAACGGCGGCGCGCGATCCACTGCCGCTCACAGCGTAACACAATCGCTTAACGCGCGTGACTACCACTGTCGACAGCGCACGTTTTGCCAAACTATTTTGTTTCTGCATTGAAAACAGAACGTGGCTGACCACTTCTGTTCATGCTTTCCGAAGGAAAAATGTCTGTTGCGTCGCTTGGAGTAGTCAGATTTTCTCCTAGACCCTCAGTTTTGGAAATAAGTTGAAAGATATCTGCTAAGATGGGTGCATTTCGTGTATTCTTTTCCCTTTCATCGTTGTTTGAACATATTTAAATGTTCATCATGCACTAATGACATAAATCGTTGTATTCGGGAGGATTCATAGAATCATTTGACGGACAAGCAATCGAATAACAATTACTGTTTCGACACAAAAGATGTTCAAATTTGAAAATTTTCAGTTTTCTTCAAAATCAAATTTCTCAAAAACTCAGGGTGACGGCAACAAACGGTTTGGGGATTCGTTTTCAGCGCACGAAAACTTATAAGAAAAAGCTATTGAATGTTACAAGTCCGAAAAAAGTCAAATTTTGTGAACTGTGGAAGTAACGGTGCTGAATTAAAATGAAGATGTTTTAAAAATCTATGTGACTATATAGTAATCACTAGGGGGCATCATATTCGAATTTATCTCCGTGCAAAAAACTAAAAAAACAACATGATCATATTAAATTTTGTGGAAGGTTGGGGTTCGGTCCGCTCTACCCACCTGGCACGTAACAGCTTCTGTTTTCTTTTGAACCGGCATAGAATTCTTAAACTGGTGAGTATAATAGGGTAAATCCGGGAGACGCAGTCGACCTATTATAAAATGGCTATTAAAACTAATACAGATATTACTTATTTTATCAGAACAAACCTAATATGTTCAGAATTTTATGCTGATTCAGAAAAACTGGTCGATATTTGCTCTAAGACAGAATTTACTGTAAATCGTGTTGAAAACTGAAGTCATGACATCTGACCACCTCTCCCGAGGTGCTGGGGGAAATGGTTTTCGTCATTGGCAGAGACCACTCACATAATTATTCATGGAAAAATAACAAAGAAGAAAGCAAAATTATTTAGGAGTAGATACAACTACAGATTCATTGATATTTAATTTGTTTACGCTAAACAAGTAAAGAACAGATCAAAGATAAAGCGAACTACCTACCCGCGATTAGCAAGGCAAATACAAAAGTGAATAAATAAAATAAATAAACAATAATAATAATAAAATAATGATAAAAATAAAAATATAAATAAAAATAATAAAAAAATCATAACTCGACCATCTCTCCTTTCTGCAGCGAGAGATGGTTTTCTCGTTAGTTTTAAGAGAAAGAGTTAATATGGCTAAATACTTTGGCTGCATTGTCCCTCGATATCTCTAATATCTTATTATTCCCAAACATTAAACGAAAATAAACTTAGAAGTATATTTTAAATACGATTCTGTACACCGTTGTTTGACAAAAGAGGTTAAATGTAACCTCAGTTTACACTTGTAAATCTAGAAAAACGCAGAAGGAACCGAAGTGACGCTATTCATTCAATTGTTTGGCTTCTAGAGAAGTAATTGGTCTGCACTTTAACGCGTTTTTACGTATAGAGTCTGAAATATAGCGACTCGACCAACTCTCCGGCCCGACTGCGTTTCCCGGATTTACCCTATTTTAAAACAGTGGCAAGAAATTTAAAAAGTGGAGTCCCTAGAAGATTGTTTAGTGGTTACAGAAGAAACAAATTAACAGCACATGATCCTGTGTATCATTCATCAACCTTCCGTTCTAAGATTAATCGTCAGTTTCTTAAAAACGACACCTGCAACTAAAAAAGAGTAAAAGACCTCCATTTTTATCGTACAAAGAATCTATGCTTTTTATGCAGTCTCAACATTTCGATGCACGCGAACATCTCCTCAGAAATTGCACAGAAGAAGCAGCATCGATCGGAAGAACGATATTCCATAGGTATTAGGTATCCCTAAATCAGCGCGATAAATCTCGAAAATGGACCCAGAACGACAACAAAGCTTCCGTGGAGTAGCGTTCCACGAAGGCGCTGCAGCGGCGTTCGAGCAGAAAGAAAGGGGTTAACACGTTCCGGATAGCATCACCCGCCAGTTGGTCACTGGTGGAAGCTCCCATAAGCCTAGGTGACTCGCCGGCAGGTCACTGAAAGCAAAATGTCGAATGGCATAATAAACTGATGCAATATAAAAACTGTTTATTTTTGTTTTCATTCTGTTAAATGAAAGTGCGCTGTATAGTAGGTACTTTAACATCAGCATACTATTTTATAATAATAATAATTTATAAAACATCTTTATTACACCAAAAAGAATACAACAGAAAATGTAACAGAAATGAAATTAATGTACAAAAGACAAAAAATGTAGTAAGAGTGGTGATAGAGACGAGGCTCAGCGTAGCTGTTATTAGGCCAGACCTGATCATTCCTAATCAGACCTATAATCATTATTACAACAATAATAAGTAAAATTGAGTCGCTTGGCCTTAGCAAGGCGTTTGGGAAACTATGTCGCCGTCCTGAACGTACTGAAAAGAAGAAACCACTGTTGGAGGAGCACACGGACCCGCTAGTATTGTCCTTCAGCATACGTGACGAAGGGAGGGCCGATGAAAGGGATGAGAAGGGTGCGTCGCGGGGGTGGGTAACCGTGCATCGACGTCTCAGCAGTCGTCTCGCGTAGCTTATAGCGGACTAATCGTTGAAATACGCGCAAATATTTATTTTCCAGCTGTCACGAACAAGCCACTTTGCCCTGCTTCCTACGCGAAGGCGAGGTGGATAGGTATGTAGTACCTGGGAGAGGTTCCAAGAAATACGACTGCTGGATGCATCCGAAGCAGTACGCGGGCACGCGCGCTCTCCTTGCGCCCCGGAACTTTTTATTTATGTTATCCTGCACAGTTGCGCTCGCTCGCAGAAGCAAATCAAAATGTTTTCCCAACTTTCCCTCTGTATTCCCCCGTCTTCAACTGCTTCACTATCCTTTTCCCCATCTAGACGTCTGGAACGCTGCTCTTGTGATTATCGAGAACGCTTTGCTCTCGGATGGAGGACTCTTTATTCGTTTAAATAGTGGGATAGTCGTTTGCTTCCACAAGAGGTGAATTTAGAAATTGTATTTGTAGGGAATTGTTGTAACTCTGTTGGACGAGTGACATTGTACGCGTCCACAGTGAGAACTATGTATAATACATACTTATCAGCAGAGTTGAGCATTAGTCGAAGAAATTTTTATTCGTTATTCGTTATTCGTTATTCATCATTCGTCATTCGTCATTCGTCATTCGTCACTCGTTATTCGTTATTCGTTATTCGTTTTTCGTTTTTCGTTTTTCGTTTTTCGTTTTTCGTTTTTCGTTATTCGTTATTCGTTATTCGTTATTCGTTATTCGAAGGACTTCCGTGGCGAATAAGCGTGGGTCAGAACCCGAGCCTCGATTCCGACCTACGCTTATTCCTGACGCTTATTCGCCACGAAGGTCCTTCGAATAACGAATAACGAATAAAAATTTAGTCGAATGAAAAATTATTCCTTACTCTCGAATAACTTCATTTTATTTGAAATTTCTATTATAAGATTACCTATTCGAATAAAAAATTATTCTTTATTCTCGAATAACTTCATTTTATTCGCAATTCTTATTTGAGATCATTCGAATAAAAATTGATTCGAATAATGCCCAACTTTGCTTATGGGAGGCTGTATCTGATTATATACAGAGCGTCTTCACTTGCGCGCTTCAACATGAAAGGTAGGAGAAAAAGGTTTACATATTGCGTTCATCAAAGTGGATGTTATAATATAATTCTAGGGAGACTCAGGAATTTGCGCTTTATTTTGTTCTTGCTTGTATTTGGTGGTATGCTAATCAATGTTATCCAAAAATATTATACAAAACGTGAAGGGATGTGGAGGAATTTATTCATCAATAGGGAATATAAAATTAAGAGTTTTACAGAAATTATATAAAATTTTAATAACGTATTTCTTGGGACAGTGATTCCCAACATGTGGGTCATGAAGTGTTTTGTGGGGGGTCGCCAAGATTTTGTTCTTTTTTCGAATATTATTAAGTTAGAATTGTATTCTGAAATACCTAATTTTAATGTGTTTTTCACCTTATTAAATTTACCTTACTTTATATGGGGGTCGGGGATCGGAGGTTATTTGAATATTATAAAAGGGGGTCGCGACTCAAAAAAGGTTGTGAAATACTGTCTTAGGAATTAAAGTGAGACCACATGTATTTTAGGTCAGTCTAAAGTTATAATGGGAGAATATGAAGTACTGAGCGGGAAAGATGTTGTCTTTTCAGTCTGTTTCAACTGCTTCCTCGCTAGGTACGACGCGCAAGTGGAAGCGCCCAGTATATAGTCAGGCATAGACAAGTACTTCAGGCCGTGGACTATGCACGCGTCTAATGTTACAGTTCAAATTGATTTTCCACCTTGCGTTTAGTCAGTAGATTAGTTTAGTATTATATGAAACATAATATTGAAAATCTGTTATTTCTAAAATTCATTCCTTTCTCGCAGTTAGAATTGAACCCTTCTCGATTTTTATTCACTCTACTTCCGTTATGGCCCTAGTATGATTTCGACTGTCAGGTCATTTAATTTTTCAAAAGTTGGACTACAAACTTAGTAGGTGTTTTAAAGGCATATGTTGCTATTTAACAAAATGGAAATGTCCTTTGCATGGCCCATGTATATTCATTCTTTCACATATTAAAAAAAAAATTAACTCGATATCATGGTATACTTTTGATTTGTTCAATCGAAGATATATCACGAACAGCTTATCTATAAAAAATAAATTGTAAATGTAGATTTCGAAGATTATATTTTAGATAATTGTAAGGGTGAAAGGTTTTTCTTTTTCGACAATCCATAAGTCATCGTTGTGAGTTTTCTTTCGGCACTCATCATTTCAAAGAATTGCTTTAACGTACAAATTTGGAAAATGAAGCTGAAAAGGAAGAAGTTACTTACCCATGCTAACGTGAATTCTTCATTATACTATCATTATATATCATTATACTATCTGAAATATACTTCTAAAGTTTCATCTCTAACTTTGGGAAGAGCCTAACACGCGTTAAACTCATTTATAACAATTTCACATGATTGTTAGCGGCACCTCTGTCGTGATACAGGAGAACAATAATCCTGTGTCGATCATCGTTCGCAGAACTCACGGGTTTCGCTTCATTTCGTCCGATACATTCCATTAACCGCATCAAGTATCGAGGTACAGGTGTCGATAGTAATGAGTCCTATTATGCCGCTGACACCAGACGCGTTTAATTCGTAGCCACAAGAATTTAACGATCGCGGAGCTTCTAATTCTCGAATGTGCCATCGGTGCACTGATGAAGCTAGCTGAAATCGATATTGGGTTAAGCACTCGGCAATATTTTTGTAAACGACAAATACAGTGTCTCACGAACTTGTTCAGACTAGTCTACCTTGTTCACTCATCCGAATAGTAAAGTACTATTTTTAATAATAGACTGAGATTACAATACGCGTGGAAACGATGGTTATTAGTCTTACAGGAAATACACAGAATTCTTTAAAGATTTATAACTATCATACTTAGGAATTAAGGACAGTGTTGCTGACAGGTTCACTCGATATTTAATTTCAAATTGCACAGAGTTGCCTGTTTCGCTAAGAAATGTGTAGAATATATAGTCTGTGACGTTCCGCGATTTTTGTACCCAACTTAATATCACGAACGTACGAAATTTGTATGAGTGAAATCACTTTACCACTATTATGGTCCCACAAAGTCCCCATGAAAAATACACCAACGAAACGCTGCAGACTGTAAAAGACACGTAAGAACATCACGGAAATATGCGTCTGCGACTATGCTTCGTTAGCAGCTTGATGCACCTCCCGCCTAACTAAATTCAGACGAAATCGCGAGAACCCTTGTGCATCGACGGCTGCGCCTCGCGGAATCAAATTATGAGGGACCGAGGACCAACGCCCTTCTCGCCAGCGAATTTCACTTCCGCCCGTGGAGAGGTACAATAAAACGGACATTTGATGGACTCAGCCATCTACGGCTGAGAGCACAGGGAAAGGAATGTATACAGGGTGTCCAGCCAGGGAACCGAGAAACATTTCTGTCCTGTTCGACAGGTTATTCCGAGTGAAAGAGATCGTAAACTCAGTGGATCTATTTCCATTCGTTACCGAGATAAACATTGTTACTTCTTGGTATCAAGTTTATTAGCAACTGATGAATATGTATAGAATCTACTTCTGGCGCTTATTTTTCTTGTACTTGTTGACCAGTGTACTTCTATTTACTGTGCTGAATGCATGGTATGTTGAGAAATACACCGATATATTCGGTATGGATATATACGAAATCTAAAGTTTACAAAGTACACAAGAAGTTTCCAAGGTAACTGGCTCATCTCCATGCTGCACTGAAAAGAAGTATACTCGTTAAGATATTACGTGTAAGCTACGGCTGAATTTAGTTAGCTATTTTCTTCAAGGGTAAAGCTACCTTTACCACTACGGTATTAACAGCACCAAACATTGTTATCCCTAGGCATAACCACAAACGTCTTATGCCGCGTTTACACCAAGGCGAACACGAACAAAAACATTGTTCGCGAACGTTTTCGCCTGTTATTGCCGTGTCCACACCGCCGCAAACATGAACAAAACTCAGTGTACGAATCGTATGTGAACGTTTTGTTCTATATGCGGCGGTGTGGACACGAAAAGAACAGAAGAAAATGTTCGCGAACAATGTTTTTGCTCGTGTTCGCCTTGGTGTAAACGCGGCATTAAGATCATTGAAGGCCCCTGGGCAAAGCAATGCACTGGAACCTCTGAATAGGATTTAAAATCAGACTTTTTTTATATGGAGTCCCCTACTATCATGGGGCCCTTAGCGACTGCCCAGAGAGACCATGACATAAAGACCCCATTAGGCATAACTAAACTCACATGGAACAATCACGCTCCTCATTGTCAGTACCAATTCGCAATGAATACAAAAGCCTTCACATCGCTCATCCCGAAAAGAACTAGACCAAATACACCCCTGCGCATCTTCATAGATGATGCTTCCTCTACCACCGCAATATTAACATAGCTAAAAATTTTATTCCCACGCGTGTTTTGCAGGAAGAAGTTCATGCTTCTCAGTAGCCACTTGCAATGCTTTCCCAAATACCCTATGTCCTTCAAGCGTTAGCACCAACTCGCACAGTGCAGCTAACGCTTCAGGTTCGGAACGACCTACCGCAGATTTAGATTCGTCGATTACCTCGCGGGACACCCTGTACCGCGTACATATTTCTACAGAAAGAAAACGGGAAATAGAGAGCAGGGGAAAGAGAAACATATTAGTGGCCTCGTGACTAGAGCCGCACAGAGGGGGCCGGGGTGTGGAAAAGAGCATGCGAGAGCGCAAAGGTGAAGGGACGCCAAGGGACGGAGGTGAGCGGCTATGGAATTACGGGCAGGTAAATGAAACTGTTCCAGAGTCTCGTGCATGCAGCAGCCGCCTGGTTGCCGGAACCAACCTAACCCCGGCGTTGCAACAGCGAATGGTGAGGAAGACTTTTATTTTTATTTGCCTTCCGCTTTATTTTCGCTTTAATTTCTCCCTTTTCGTCGCCGCGCTTGCTAATGGGGATGCCAGTGGACGCGGGGAGGGTTGGACGCTGCACGGAGCAGATAGGAATGCAGAAGCAACCGGCTGTGCCTTCCCTTCTTTCTTCCAGTTACCGGTGCTCCTCTAAATCCTCACCGAAACTGCAATTCTTCTTTCGATGCCGATAAAATTAATTATCCTGTCCGCTCCGCTTCCATTCCGCCTTACTTTCCTTTCGCCGCTCGAATTCTCATCCCGTCCCGCCGGCAATCGTAAATTCTGGATATTAGGATTCGAAAATCCTTGGCCCGCAGGACAGAAGGAGGGGAAGGTGGCTACGGGCCTGGCGCGCCCCGCTGCGTTTCTTGCATTATAAATACCCTTAAGGGTGGCCCCTTCGCGCGCTACTTTTCGGAGCACGGAACTCGGCATACCAAGTGTAACGCCTCGCACCGTTTATTGGGAACCCGGGGAAGGAAAATGAATGGTCTGGAACTAGGCGCGGATGAGTGTTTGATTAATCTGTTTCTATCAGGCACGTGAGAAAGTTTAGGTATTTTTAGAAGAGGAAATTCTTTGGCGTATTTCTGATATCATATTGCAAGCATGTAATAGTAGATGAAGCGGTTCGATGGGGGCTCTGTTAGGTCGGAGTTATTATTTAATAACACTATAATACATCGAAGTTCCTAATAGGAATTCAAGTTTTACACGAAACCCAATACAGACCCAGTAGCTTAAGTAAAATGGCACTTCGTGGAGTACCATAAAGGACTCGATAAATATAGAATACTTGTAATTTTACAATATTGGGGACATTCAGCAATGGCACTTCATTTGTCATAAAACGGGCTCTGATGAATCGTAGTATTGGAAACAGAGAGTGTAGCTGTATCAGTGATACTTTTATAGCAAACATTTCATAGCCCTCTATATGATCGGGCGTATGCACGCGAGAGCCTAGTGAATGTAATTAATATATGTCACCGTCAGATCATTTTCGATTGAACATTTTGAACGCTAGTACAGCAGATCGTAAATTACAGTCCATTACGCTCGTGCGCATAAAGGTTACCTAGCAGTATAACCGCTTCTCTAATATTCCTGCATATTAGCTTTGGATGTAGGTCGAGTCGAGAGTCTGTGATAGCGATATGTAAACGGTTGCGATTTTCTGGCACGAGACCTGCCATCAGGGTAAATACGAATCCCTTATTCAATTTAAACGAATTAAACACTTCATGGAATCTACAAAGCTTTTCAAACACGAATTCGTGCCATTTAACGTCTCAATTATGAGTGCCAGTTCTTATTATCTACTCAGTAATAATACAGTTAAATTTCATGATAATTATGGAAATAGTGTAATTTCAGTAAAATTGTTCCTACTCAAAGTCAGTTGGAAGTTTTTATGGTTTTAGGTTTCCATTAAAGTTTACCTTCTCTCTTTCAACCACTTGTTGTTACCTTCCTATTAAAATTGACAGACAAATTAATCGCTGATAAAAAGTATCTAGTTCTACTTAAAGGGAAATACAGCCCCAGAAAAAAACATCCTCCAGTCACATTCTTTCCTTTCTCCCAACAAAACTTCTTTCTTCCTTTTATCATCCGAAGTAACAGAGATTCTTCAGAAGATATCAATTGTTGCCCCACCCTGCGTGAAAGCTAACCATCTGAAATTGATATTCTATTAGGAATCTGATAATTCCTCCCTCCGAGCGCTGACTCCGTACGAGTCATCAAGTTTCGCAAGCCCCGAGCGCGACGGGCGCCAGCGATATTTCATGACATCCGAATCGAGATTTCGTGTAGCAGATATACGATTTAATGCGAAACCAAGGGAAGACTCGCGAACGGAGAGAAATTTCGGGTATTGGTCTCGAGGTTCTCTAGGCATGCAGCCGCGTTTGTCGGCCTGGGAACCTACAACGATTTCCACTTACTTCTTTCAGGACTTGGGATAGAGATAGGGCTGTCCTGTTTTTTTTCCTTGGCTCTACTTTTACTATTCCCCGTCCGTGTTCCCTCCCCTTTGCATTCCACCTTCGTCTTCCTGCGAGTATCCCGAATTGCGGAGGCTAGGTATCACGGAAACAGCGTCAAGGCGGCGGCGCGTCCGGCTATCTCCGACTCTCTCTTACCTCGCCGCGACCTCGTTCTCCGTCGCGCTTCCTCTATCTAGGGGTGGTATCGCGCCCCACCGCCACCCCCTTTGCACTCTCCGTCTCGGTGGCCCTGCTCGTGCTGTCAGTCGAGTCCAGAGGACTCCGCGAATCACAACTTCGACCTTGCCGAGTTCCCTGAATTTCGACCCCCCATGGTCGACCGTGTGACTCGCAGCTCGCTCGAGTTTCTTCATGCTGCCTCCCCTGCGACTACGCTGTCTCCTAGACAATCACACATCTGCGCTATTCCAAATTCCGGGATTACACTTAGCGAGAACGTGAGAACAGGAACGATGTGTCAGATTTAAGCAGGATGCTGCCGATGACTAAAGAATAAATCCTTTCTGTGAGACGGTTTTCTCAAATATTCGTTTGACGAAGAACGTGTGGTACAGATGGTACTGATTGATATCATTTCGTTCCGCGCGACGGAATAAATCGTAACGCCTGGGGAAAATCGTAATTCCAGGGAGTAAGTTATTTGTCTGTTTCAAGTGACTCTCTGGTAGCTAAAGAAAATCTTTCGGAAGCGTATCCCTTCAAGGTCGGAGGTAACGCGATACAGAGTAAACACTAAGCGTGAAGTGCATCGTTTCGCCGCCATATTGACAGGCGAACACGTGAGTTCTCTCGTGCTTTTCCATCGTCCTTCACTTGGTTTCCCAAGCACTTTAGCTGATGTTATCGAAGCACTCTGGCTGAATCTTCGATAGCTGGACGATCCTGCGATGTTGCATTAGAGCTTCTGGGACGACATCAAGCCACCGTGAAGAATTAGAGTAACCTGGTGAGGTTTATTTAAATATTCCTCCGAGCTACGCACGCAGTCTATATATACACTGTATTTCAACAAGACTTCGAGGTCTACGTGTCGAGAACACGGTACTTTTCATTCAAAAATCACGTGCAAGGGTTCTGCAATAAAACAAACCCGAGACTCGTTTGCAGGCAAGTTCGAAGCCTCTAGGAGAGCAGCCAGCAGCTATTTTGATAAGACTTTGAGCTCCGACATTTGGTGTCGCGTGACGCCAGCCTTGACCTTGAAGGATTGCTCGTTGCTGAACTCTAAGTTCCGGGGGTACAAAAGTTTAGTGAAACTGTGCGAGAGTTTCGAAGCTCTATACATAAACTCGCGCCTGCATGGCTGTATGTGTACGTCCGTGTAGATATATTTTGTACTCCGTGCCGATCGATCGGTTGAAAGTGGTCCGTGATAAATGTGTCTTGATTCTTAACTGTCGTACGCAGATGGTGACCTTCGAAAAATTCGGCAAGATTTATTTTTATCGGTGCGCGAGTAAGTGACGGTGCAAGTTTCCTTCACAAGTCGCCTTGCTGGACTTTCTGTTCAATCGAATGCTTCTTCTGTTACGTCTTTCGAAAGTGGGTATACTTTTGAACATCCTGTATAAATATGACCAAGCGTGAAGCTGACAAAAATATTCTCAGGTAAGAAATTCAATTTCTTCTTTTTCTTATATTTGATATTTTTTTATCGTGAGGTGATCCGGGCAATTTCGACTGCACCTTTGATATTTCAAATAAAGAATATCCAGGCTGCTGGCAGGGACCAAATATTCTTTTCGTTTCGCAGTATGGATTTGTGTAGATTTATTTTATATTTTACTTTCAATTAAAGCTGTTAACAATTATTTGACCATTTAATGTTTTGGAAGAGGTAGGAAAGTAGAATTGCCAAGCCCTTCGTGCAGAAAGGTAATTTGAGCGAAGCACATGGCTGCTGCGTGCACATGGTGCAACACGTGAGAATAACCTGTCAAATATATTATACACCGTATTTTATTATATTTCCAATTTTTCTATATTACATCCTTCTGTTGTAACTGTTCTTTTTTCTATGTAGGTACCTATGTAATATTTAACCTCATTTTTTAAGATTTCTTGATCTTTATTACGAGATATTCTGCAGTATGATTGCAGCATCTTATACCACATCGTATTATATTTCTTACATCTATCTCCAAGAATTATTATCTGCGCCATTTTATTTTTTACATCCTCAAGAACGACATACCGTCCAACATACTGTTTTATTGCGATCAGTAAAAGAGTATCGCCGATAAAACCATGTGGGTCAACCCAATACGCGATTCCAGGAGTAAAATTAATCGTCAAACTTTATTTTTACATCTTCCTGGAATATTATATTCCCCTGCAAATGCACTGCTTTTAATACTGCACTAACCATTCTCATTTCGAATACTTTTAGCGCCGTCACATATGCGAAACCACCTGGGTAGTTTTCTCTAGAATATGAAGTTCCCCCATAACCCTAACAAACAATTTTCTAACTACGTAACTACATTTCGTAGTCCACACTCTGCAGTAAGCACCATAACCATTCACCACTATTTAAACCATCGTTACCAATTGTGGGGTAGTGCAATTATATTCCAACCTACCACCTAAATCTGCCTTCTGTTTGTAACAAATGACGGCTGGCTCTTTCTCGCCAGCGCGTTAAGACTTTCATAACACGCTCGCCTTCTATTTTGCACGTTGCGTATGCAGAGACACGCCGTCATATAATATTGCCTCAATAACGGCCATAGCAAGAGAGATGATCTGTGTGACGCCTGAGGGTTTATTACAGCCCAGTCCACCAATATTGGCCACTGGTCGATCGCACAGCTTCCCGTGGAGCCAAAGTGAGATAGATAGAGAATGACTGGGTACGAAGATTAAAAAGGGAACAAGCGTCGTTCATATAGTGATCCTATCACAACCTGTCGTTCATACTCGGTGCCACACGTGCTCTAGTTTGTAGTGTCCCGGCTCCGATAAACAACTCTTTCATAGCTTGACTAATTTTTGGCGAGTCAATTATTATCACTCGAGGGCGATAGTTCGCATGCGGTTTTCGACGGAATTGCTTCGTACGGGTTTACGAGAAACTGGCTGGCGTTTACTGCAACAAAGTATAGTACAATTATAGTGGTCGAGAAATTTTAGTGGATGTTTTGCTGAAAGATTCCCATCGCTTTTTGAATACTTGCTTCGATTATGGGAATAACAGTTCGATAAGTCGTCCATCTCCATTGGATTACCATACTTTAGGGTCTTGATGTCCAGTTATATGTAACTTTTCAAGTGTGTTCCATTTGTGTGATCACTTCCTTTACGATTCATATCACTATCAACACTATGCGTACCACGCCTGGTCAAATAACCGGTTTTAAAATTCGATTCAAAATTCTGCATTAAACTTTGTTTTTTTCGTGCATTTGACTTTATGACAATTCTTGTATTATGCGTTTAATCAATTTTTTTGTCGTTCCTTTCGTTTCATTTTTCGATGAGAACTTACTTACCAGCTGACAGTATCATTTGGAAAGTCTCAGAGATAACATTGAAGTGAACAAATCTTATAATACTCAGTATTTAGTTTTATATGTTATTCGTATAGTTTTATTTTATTCCCGAGTTTTATCCCTAAATATGTCAAGTCATTCCGCGAAAAAGTTATTGAAAGAAATAACTAACATAAATGAAGTGTTCGGAAATCAGTGAAAGGCTAAAATCAGAACATGCAAAAAATTAAAATAATATAATTTACTTATTTATTATTTTTAAGTTCAAAGTAAAAATGAAAATATATAATTTTTTTATTACTATCTCAAAGCTCTTTTATGCATTGTTTCTCGTGTTAAATTGATAAGTATTACTTATATCCAATTTGCAACAATGTGACCTTTATTTCCTAATTGATTGTTTAACCGATTACAGCAGGAATAGGTATATATAAAGTGCCGATACGTTTAGTGCTAAATTGAACGCCTTCTTCACATGGTCCACAGTTAACAACTACTCAAGTACTTCACACTCGACCTGTTAGCCAGTTAAAAACAGCAAACGATTTAGGAGTACTCGAGCTTTTGATCAATAAAGTGTATTGCATCGTTCAACTTACTGTACTTGAGGAATCACTAGACACGACAATATTCGCAGATCGATTATGCAGATAGTCGAACGTTCTATTAAAGTTATTAGATACTCGATCGATGGAAGTTACAGTAAAAGATGTTCACAGAATCGAGCTTCCGCCGTGCCTCTGAAACGATGGAGCAATCAAAGAGTAATAGGAGGGACTATTCTCATCGTTTATCGTTCATTCATGAGGGACCGTGATCCCGTAAATTCGATAAGTCGCGGGCACAAGCGGTGCCGCGTAATTCAGCACAGGGCTGCTACCAAAAATCAATCGAGACCCGTCGTCTGCGGAGTTTCGAAGCGCACTGCGTTCAGGGCTGGCTGAGAAGGTGGGTCTGAGGCACAGGGGATGAGGGCGAGCGGCACAGACCCAGAGAGGGGAGCGAAAGTCGAATACTCTCACGATACGCCCCGTCCCTTTCCAACCTGCAGGATTCCCGATAAAGCCGTCGAGCATTTGCTCGAAGCCTGCAGTGTACTCAGCTAGTCCGACTTCCGGAAGTTTCGTCCCTGAAGTTTACCCTTTCGCTCTGAGAAGCTCGGAACGTCGGAGGAATCTCGGGGAGGTCAAAGCTGCACGCAAGAGTTTGAGAAGCTGAATAGGCTGGGCCCGGGATAAAAAAGGGAACGAATACAGATAACGAGGAAACGTGGAACATTATCGTGCAAGCGAGGATGATCTTTCCTGACCCTAATTGCGAGTGGTTATTAAGAGAAAGAGTGGCGCAACTGTGCGCGCCTCGACTGCGAGTAGGTATTTAGCTCTGCGGGATTACGCGTTCCTCTGATCGCGCTGGATAGTTGACTCGCTTTTACTTCCCTACGATGGTACTGTAAAAAATGTTGTTAAACAATCTTACGGGTAGATAATAATATGTTTGTCTTTCATTATACATACAATTAGATTTCCATATCTTATTCAAAAGTAAATAATATGAATTCTTCTCCAAAGGGGTGGTTTTATCTGGATTCAAATGTAGTCCACAGAATTAGCAATTTTAAATTACAGAAGTCGCTTTTCTGGTTGAAAATATTGTGAAGTGTTATCACGGGCTTCATATTTAATTAATATAACATTGTCTCGAGGAATATAAAACATCGTAATCTCCTATTTCGTTCGTTTTAGTTTAGAGCTAGCCATGCGAGCGTATGATACTGTATAAGCTGATGCTGATTTGTCAGTTCCTTTTGTGGCAAAATAAGCTGTAGAGAGGAGTTTTCTATGTCGTTGAATTTTTGTTCTTTATTCGCATGGGGATTCATACAAACCGTGCAGTTATGATGGTGCACCGAGTTGCAATGCGTTCGTGCGAAGGTATCGTGAGTGGAATGTTAAAAACAGTTTCGATGGAAACAGAGGGCAGTGCTTTTTGCTGGAATGAAACTGACGATGCATACTAGTTTCCGTTACATTTTACACTTCCATTTTATTTTACAACGTACCTGTCCGGAATTTGTTTCGAAGAATCTTTTAATTAAATTATGGAGCAGGTAATCAACTAAAATTTCATATTCTTAGAGTTAAAATGTTAAATGTTAGAGGCAAAATTGTTGATGCTTATTTGCTAGCTATGCTAGTCTTCAGCCATAGATTTTAGGGTAATTCGTTATTTTGTTTCTATTTAATAAATTACTTATAGATCCTTCAACTCAGTGATTTATATGTTTGCACTACCAAACATATAATTTCATAATAATTTTTGCGCTGCTATTCATTGTCTTAAGGGCATCCCCCGGTCAAATCGCGCGAAAACATAGATGATATTTATGATATTTTTTAGAAAAAAGAATACCATATATGGGTCTAAAACTTTTTGCACTTTATTCTGCTACAAATGTAGAGTATAAAACAATTTTTTTGTTTCATTTTTACCCACCCCTCTCTCTGATATACATTGCGTGCTGCATCGTTGTAAAATAAAACTGGCCTACACTATCGCCATTATAACTTCAGACAGGATCATTCAAAATCAAAATACCAAAGATATTCCTTAATTACACATGTGTGGTTATCGCGTTTCCCCCAGACAGTGTTATGAAACAACTGGGTCATGATTGCCAAATGTTTAAACGATAGGGTCCCCGAAACATGGTTTTTTTCGCACAAAAATGTTTTGTAAAAAGAATTGAGTTTATGAAAATTCACAATAGAAGGTAGTGTAGAAGCCAGTGTAATTACGAGTAGAATCCCGTTTGAATTTTTAGATTCGGTAAAGAACTGCATTTTTTACCGTGGCGAAAATGCGTAAGAATTTGTCTCGAGAAAAACGTATTTAAGTTTGACGCCGATCGCGTTCGTCTCGCGACGGGGATTTGCCCGTGAGCGCCATATTTTCCATGCGTTTCTTCGATTAAAAAAAATAGATTCTTTTTTTAGATCAATAAATGTATTATTAATTAAAAGAAAAATCACATTTCTATCTATTATACCTGCGTCACAATCCATCTTCAAAAAACACCTATTTTTAAGGTCGTTACACTGTTGATCCCCCTGAACTGCCTGTAAATGTCGTTCTAAAATTTTATCTGGTTATTCTCAAAAATTCGATTTTTTGACGGGAGGGTGCCCTTAATTGATATGGAAGAACTTCAAAGTCCCGTTTAAAGATTCCATTAAATGGAGTAATTTTGAACCTGCACCCATTACCCTGCTGCAAATCAAGTGCAGCTGCAGATTTGAAAAATTCGCAAAAAATAGAAATACAACTTTTCAATTCAATAACTACTACTTATTGTATAAAAATATGTATTTTTCAATCAGTGTCCTCTTTTCAATGTTAAGTCACAGCAATCATTTTTTAAACAGTTTTTTCTAATTTACTCGAAGTTGGTCAAGATGTAGCTGCGTACCTCTTGCGGCAAGGTCCTCCTTTCCCTCCAGTTCTTAAATAATACGAAAGACGTGCTTTCTGAAATAGCCTGTAATTCACCTGACATTTGTAGTCCGCAATGAACACTTCCTCGAATATTATATTTCATAACCCAACACGTGGAAAAATTCTGAACGTTGGGAACACATTATGTTCCATGTCTATTAGGTATATCTTCCTGATATTGATTTCGTTCTCATACGCACTCCATAAATAAGTTTCCCTCCGCCGTTCATATCTTGAGGACCAGACGATAAATCTCTTTTCTGCTCATCTCTATTTACTCCTTTTTCGTTTTCTTCCTTGCTTATTTGTTTCCTCTTCGTCCCTTCTGCGCCAGTATGTAGCAAGCAACACAGTTGAATCTTGGCTCTTTCGGCATTCGTATTGCTCTCTTCGAGGTGGAAGCAATAACTTCCAATTTTCACGCGAAAACTCGTTGCGAAAAATGAATCATATATTCGGGCGATCCGTGACCCATAAACTTTATTTACACGACACGTCTTTTTCTCGTTGGAATTCGAAATTAGTAGAGAAGGACCCTACTTTTGATTTAAATAAGAAGTAGTTGGTAGAAGGGATTGGTACCCTTACTTGAAAATGATACTAGCAATAAGAGATCAAGAATAATAATAAGATGCATATTTCTGATAACAGAATTTTACTGTTAAACTATGTTTAAAGTTAGTACAGCCACTCGAAAGTAATTTTAACTATTGAAAAAATGGTACCATATTGTTTTCTTTTCTAAACGTCATTTAATTTATACATGCTTCATCAATTTTGGCCGAAATAAGTGGGAAGTAGAAGCTTGCCAATACAAACATTTGAGCGAGGACTACGAGAAAACGAATATTTTGTAAAATTAATATACAAAAAATACAATAACTGTCTTAAATCAATGTGTGCATTCTTTGCGCATAGAAGTTCTTTTTTCTTAATCTTGTGTCTTCATACACTCAGCAATTAATAAAAAGTTCAAGAACCCCCTTAATTGCGCGCGAGGAAAGCACTTTGGGTTTTAAAAGGGAATTAGGTACTGCCGCCAATATCAAAGTCGTCAATTAGTGGAGGGCATATCTTGGATTAATTTCTCAATAAAGATTACAGTGCACGTTTAAGAAGGATTTGACGTCATCACCTGCATTGTGTGACGAGGGTAATCAATTTACGTGAGATGCGCAATCATTATCTGTTCCCGATACAACAGCTTGCTGGGAGATCTTCGACCCTAATCAATACACTGCGCCACGACAATATCATTTACGATAAATTGAAGATTATCCCTAACGGTTTGGTAGTTTGCAGGAAGTTTACGTCGTGCTAATAAACTTCTCGGTATATCGAACAAACTCACGGCGTTTACTGGGACACTAATCCGACGAGATTTACAGCTTAAAAGGTCGTTAAAAGTTTCTTGGAAATTACAATGTGGCAGGCGGGGAACGTATAATTGCAAGAATTCTTCGATAATTAAGACCGATTTTCTTCCCTTTTCTAGGACGACGGAAAATGTCGATGAACCTTGCAATAAGTGTAGGGACTTGTGTCTAATTCCGAACATAATGCAACTATCGATAGAACTAAAGGATCTACAATATAGTTTGAAAGTCTGTTTGTCTGACATATTATTATATTTATTATTGTCAAGCATATTTAGATTAAGTTAATAACAATGTAGGTTTGTTTTGAAAATTATTGCTGCTGATGTGTAATAAGAGAGCACATATGAGATTTCTCGAGGTACAGCCATGGTTAAAAGAAAATTTCACATGTGAGCAGTAGTGAAATGAAATACCACAATTTGACAAAAAAGGGAATTCCTCGGAATAGAACAATGATATTAACATGATAATAACATGATAAATGTAATAGAGCAGGTATTAAAGTTACTCATGTTATGGGACACATTAAAAAATGCGAATTCCTTACACTAGGGAAAATCAAAGTCATTTATTTTCGAAATATTAAGTAGCAGTACAGGAGTGCACCTTTTGCTAATAATATATCACGTACCAAAGCTACAGTGAATCACAAATATATTGGGACACCCTTTAAAACAGAAATACATTTTTAAAATTTAACGAATCTACTTGAATTATTTTCAGAAGCTAAAAGAATTAGTCAGTAGGTGATGTGTTGCATCGTTTTTAAAAAAAAAAATGCAATTGGTCGGAATAGCGACCTTCACTTATTTTTTCTTGGCTATTCGGGTATCCGAATATTTTTGTGATTCACTGTGCATTAAATTTTGCTTTATATGCCTCTTATCATTGTCCTTATTAAGTCGCGTGCTAAATATTGGTTAGGTGGTCGTTAAAAAGAAACGAAGAAAGGAAATTGTGATAATCAGAGGTAGTTATTATTAATAAAACTAGAGTCACTGTTCTCACTATATCTCCTGATAAATTCTATAAACAAGCGGTTTGAACTACACTCATTGACTCGCCCACCTTATTTATCTACCCATTTTTAGCGTGTTCTACATTTCAAGGCAAATAAGATGTTCCTTCGAAAGGTCAGTGTTGTTTTGGTTCTGTGAGTGAGAAGACCTACCTTATGGGATAATTTCTTACGCGGCGTTACTGCTACACCGAAGGAAAAATCATAGTGTTTGTGACGTGATAATGAAACGAAATCGGTTTTCTTTAAAGTTTTTTGGGAAATAAAAAACTAAACAAGTTCAACAAATTATTATCGCGCCTTTAATGATTCTCAGAACACGAATAGAGACTTTGAAATTGGAGTGTATTCATATACCAGCAACAGAACCTTTTTTTCTATGAGCTTACATAACTTTCTATTCGTATTCCTCGTGTGTGAGTGCATATGCTGTTGACATTTAATTTCTAAACGCCTAACTGTCCACATCATGAGGGCCAAGACTAATATTATTAAAACGTAAGAATTTTGTATTTTTTAGCATAAACAATTTCTGTATTTTGGTTTGCCTTATAATTCTGAGACACTGTTTTAAAAGTACTACTTTAAAGACACCTTTCAATTATCATTCTTGTATCGAAAAGAAATCGGTTTGGTAGACCTCCCATCATCCCTTCTACATAAAATAGAAAACCTTACCAACCACGAACCAGGTCGATCCTTTTCCAAACCGCAATCAATTCTAACAAACTTCCGATGATCGATCATATACAACGTTGGTGCAACGTGACAATCGCTCGTAAATACCTCCTTAACAACCCCGCGGTAGTGTCTGATACGTGTATCTGGTGGTTGACTTACACGTTACAACTTGTAACATAGTACTTGACGATGATTCACGACACTGAAATAAGCGACCATGTATAACCGTTGGTGTTACCAGATATTTTTCTTAAAGCGATTGCTACTACCGAAAAGCTGTTACTTTGAAATATTTTGGGATACTCGAACAATAATTTCAACACTTTTCAGAAAGTACCGACGTGAACACACGACAAAATTGTGCACAGGGTGCAGATCCCTCGATATGAAAGCACGCTGACGCATATCCTTTTCACATGAGATATTTCAGTAGCCAGGGGCGGATTTGAGATTTGGCGCCTTTGGGCTAACAATCGTCTGCCGCCCCTTCCGCGAAATATCATAAAATATTTTAATTTAAAAGAGTTCGAAATTCGAAATTAATTCAATATGACAACTCACATAAGATTCATCGCTAATTTGCTAGATGAAAGAAAAGTGAATTGTTTTCAAAGTTGTCTCAAGCCTCTGTGTTTCAATATTTTTCATTCCCTTAAGCCCGAAATTTTCTACCCTACGTTACGGCCTACCTAGTCTATATACAAAACCGCCCCTGTCAGTACCTCACTGTAAAAATATAGAAAATGATAGGACTGGTGTAAATTATCTGGAAGAAATTACGCGAGTCCCGAAATTGTCTCGTATAAAAAAGCCTCAATTCCATTAGTAATCTACAAAATCATTCGTTACTCGTCTAACAAGAACAGAATCGTGACTGTCCCGCGATGAAGACCCATCCAGTGCTCTCGTTTCTAAAAAGAATAATGACCGATCGTCCTGGCACCCGAATCATTCTGCCTCTGAGGAAGTCCTTTGTCCGTCAACGATCACGGAGAAATTACTGCCGATGTAATTAGTGGATGATGCATCGCCGCGTTTAATAGGCATTCCGTTAACCGTTTGATGTAGTCGTGTCGTTGGACAGTTCTATCTGGCCTCTTCGAAGCGCGGGTCGACGTGCTTGATTACGTCTAATCGCATCGCCGTAATACCGTCCTTCCATTTCTGTTCGGAGTAAGTTACGCGCGACTGGTGTAATTACATATGCGCTTGATTTGTATTCCTGCGCGTTTTCTGGGACAGGTTGAAGGACGACGCGAAGGAAGAGCGAGGAGCCGAGTAGGTGATGAAAGAAATTCTGTGGGGTATTTATTTGGATGCTTATCGTGTGTGTATGCTCCAAAAACCCTCTAATAATTGAAACTTATCACTGTGAGTTATCTTAGACTGGATATTGAAAAAATACGTTCAACAATTTTGGGTATAAGTATTGTGGATGTGAAGGACACTTCGTGCACTTTTGTAAGTAGCGCATGTCCCTAAAGTTTACAACCATTACTTCTAAATACTAGGGAGTATTTGAGTACAAACAGCAAAAGTAATGTGTGCAAAAGGTCATAAAAGGTGGCCGAGAATTAAAGGTTGAAAAATTTAGGGACATGCACTGCTTATAAAGGTGGAAGTACTTAGTGTCAATTTATATAGGCTTGTGAATCGATCGTGTTGAAAGGATATGCAATTTTTGTTCCATTAATGCCAGTTGCGTACTTATATTTATTCTTTACAAATAATATCGACGCGGGGGAAATAAATAGTAGATGTTTCGGTCTCTTTCTATATCGCATCTATTTATGTTTCTTCAGATATATTTTCACAATTTTCATAAGCCATAAAATAATTTTATCAAGTTTTGAAGTCACAGCTATCAATAAAATTTATTTGCGCAGAATAACAAGTTATTTTCCGTTAATATTGTGGAGTTATTGATTTCACATTTTCTGTTTACTTGCGCGAATATTATATGGTTTAAAGCCCTTCTATTCTTTTTTTAAATTATGTAAATACATTATGTTTCAGAAAAGAATAAAAATTTGAGAATCCTTAAAACGGCAGTTTATTAATGCAGAAAGAGAGTTAACACTTTCTACTATACAACAACTGGGAACGTAAACAGAGGAGTGATAGTTCAGTTGGTTACCTGAAGTTCCACTATCGGTAGAATTTAGTGCGTGCGGAATTAACGTGATCATCCAATTTCCCATGAACTATTATCCTATTTGAAATTGCTATAGGCTGTTATTGCGAACGATGTGATGGGAGAAATCTGCGGTATGATAACCTGCATGCTGACCACATGTTATTCACTGTAAATTAGTTTACTTGTAATGATGTAAGCTGATTTCGAATGACGTCATGATCGGTTTATCACTATATATCGCGCACAAGTCTGCATTATGTAGCATATTCTATTGTCTAAACATTCACTGGTTAATAATAATAATAATAGTAAGCAAAAGAAGAAGAAGAATAGCGAGAGCTACACACATAGAAATTATAAAGATATATACTTCTTTGAAGTAGAGGTTTAGCTTCTACCAAAATGCACCATAAAGAACTTCACTATCTAGGAAGTTTTAAATACTTTCGCATTTTCATTAGAAAGGATATTTTCAAAAAATATTATACTGTAAATACATATTCTTACGTGAGTTATTTTCACTTGAATAAAAATTCGAAACTTTCCAATTTTATATAAATTCAAATCCTATTTTTACATAAGTGTCATCGAATACATTAGCCTAGAAACGGGGATGATTTCATTCCATTTTCATATAATACATGAAGCACAGAGTGGAGCTTAACAGTTAAAAAAAATTAAATATTTGATCCTTTAGATATATTGTACAAACACTATATAAAAACTTTGGACAATACATTTTTATATTTAGGAGTAGCTCAAACGAGTGAAAGACTATAGAAATTATGAAAATTAAACACATAATGGCTATATTTTAATTTATACATTGACATTTATAATACATTACATTTAAATTTACATTTACACTTATATTTGATAATTTGTTAAATTTATTGTTCACACAGGCTCAGACATCAGACAGGGTCTGTTTCCTGCTGTCAGGGTACAATCTACTAGTTGTTTTACTTAATTATACGTCAGATGGGGCACAATGATACGTTTTCTCAGTTTCTATTTTTCTTAATGAACAAGTGAATGCATTTGAAAAAATTTATAGAGCTCCATGCCCGTCCATATATTATCATGTGCTTTGGAAACTTTGCCATCATTGAGCTACCCCCAAATATAGATCAATTATGCTCATATTCTGCTCAATTTTATTTTTTATGAAAAGGAACAAGTTAAGATGTTAAGAAGATCAGATTTTCATAGTTGAAAAATAAGCTTCACCCTAATGCGTAGATATCATTGAATCGGAAGTGGATCTCATTTCGCCTGGAACACGTTTGTCCGAAGGCAGGCGGGCTGTAGGGTTCCGTTTGATTTTGACGAGAAATTTCTGGAAATCATTCGATAAGGAACAAAGAGACTGTCATAGTCGTACGTGTCCAATCACAGTCGCTTCCTGCTGGAATTGATTATTAATTGCCTGCACGTGTGCCACGTGCATCCATCTGAATCCCAGACGATGGCGCGAGGACATCACGCGCGTTTCGGCAGCCGATAAAGTTATGCCTGTCCATCGGCTACTAATTACCGATTGATTGACTTCCCCCTCTTTCCTTCCGGTCAGCATCGTCACGGAGACAAATTCGAGGAACGATTATTCAGGCCCTCCGACTAACAAACGCCGTGGCTCCACGGAATTTCAATGGTTTCTATTTAAAGAAATCGCGGGGTATGGTGCGAAATGACAACCAGAAACCCAGGAAATGTACAATTCCATTTAGAGCTTTAATTAAACTGGAAACATTAATTATTTTTAAAATAAATTATTTCTTCTTAATTGGTAACCTATTTAGAGAATTACATATTACCACGTAATTCACATATCTGGAAGTTAATTTGCACGATAACTTACAAAACTACAAATTCGAATCTGAATTTTTGCATGGATAGGGAAAAAAGGAACATTTACTCGCATTTTGCAAAAGAATACTTAATCGAGTTGTGAAAGGTGCTACAAGTGCTTAGCAGACGAAAATTTCAATGCCTTTGAAAGTGTATTAAATGAAATTTTCCGCATCGTCAATTCATTACGCTCTTATGGATTTTTTCCTTAACGATCCCTTTGCCACATTATTTTAAATATTTCTTTATCATATTTTAAATGACTTTAATGTCGCGGCGAGTGTCACGTGTTACTGACTGGCAGGCGATGTCTTTGACACACACAGAAATATAATTATTTCGTTAATAGCTCCACAGACGCACGCGAAAAACGTATGTACCTATCAATTTCTGCTCGTTTAATGCATGGGCGGGATATAATCATTTTTACTTTCATGCCGGGGGGCCAATTCCCTTTTGCAGAATATTAAATTCGCCGAATTTTTTGAATGACAGGAAAGTAGGAGCACTACCCTATTAAAACGCTTGCCAATGAAGTTCGTAGCTTAAAGTGCAGAAATGGAATACTGATCCTACGTAGAAAAATAAAAATAAAATATGAAATTAAATTGTTCCATACGAGGCTTCGGTTTCGAGAAAATCAAGTTTGTAAACTGGTCTGCTACATGTGCATGTGACTAAATAAACATTGGAAAATGTCACAGAAAGTATGACTTCGAAATGTGGGTCCACATGAAATTGAAGATTTCAAGAAAATCTGCTTTGAAGATGAAGCTGATTCTCTGTTAACTGAACGCGTACTTGATTAACATTTTCAAAGTAATCGAAGAAGGTGTTTGTAAAATTTATTCTCTAAGAGTTCAGGCATCAGTTGAGTTAATCATAAGTCTTACTGTTTTCCAATACTTGCGACGTTTACGAGACTTTAATCATCACCTCATTTTCAATCATGAATTCATTATGCAAGAAAATTATGGCAACGATTCGAGCTGTCCTCGTCACTTTGAGATACTGTTATAATAGGCGATGACTGATCGATAATTATGTTATAATCGCATTGACTGGGGGGTTGGTAATCGAAAATCCGAATTGCAATTTATCAAGACATTGAAACTGATCGTTATTAATTTTAAATTAGATTTCTGTGTCAAAGTAGAAAGTGATAAGCGAAAATGATAAATTAAGGAACAATTTAAAACGACGACATTAACTCTTTCTCTTTGTACAAGAATGTTTAAATTTAATTTTCTTTTAAAGAACTAGATAATTTCTCAAATCATTTTATTGTACTCTATTCCTAAAGTGGAACTGTCAGTTTGCTGTTTTACGTGAAACTTATGCTGTCTGCTAGATTAAGTGAGAATACCTTGCACGTCTATCGCTCTCAAAATTTCCATAATTAATTGCGGTGGTAATTTCGGAAACAGTCGATAAGTCGCAACAGTTCATTTGACAAATGAGTAATTACTTCGGTGGGCGATTAGAAATCTGCGGTGAGAGATATCGAGCACGAGTTAATAATTTATAGAGTCGTGCAGGGCGGCGCTGTGTATCGCAACATGGGTCGGCAATAAATTATTCTTGGATGTTACGACACGAAAGCTGTTTGGTACACTGTAAATCAGATCACTGAAACTTTAGTGACGAATGGTTTTCCACTCTGATACTTTCTTCTTTTTCAGTTCAAGAACTTATATGTAATAAATACCTAAAGTATTAATACAGTATACTCGGGACTAGCGACGAGCACTTAGCGGAGGGGCCAAAGCGAGCCCATAGCGAGAGGATACTGAATTACTTATTTTACAAACATTCGTAATACCAAAAGAAAATTTAAAAATTTTATGTAAACATTAAAGGAAATATTTTTTTCTCCTTTCGATTATTTCGAAATTACTTTGTATCTTTTAAATTGAAAAATAACCCTATAAGTATAAAATACTAAATCCAAAAGGATGCATTCGAAATCTGAAAGAATTTATCTCGTTATTTAGTATAATACACGTGTAATAACAAAAAAGATATCGTTTATGTTATTTTTCTTGGAAGTTATATAATATAAAATAATGGAGTCCTGTATGATATGGTTAGCTAGTTTTTGTTAAAGAAGAATATTTATATATCCCACAAAAACGAAAGGAAATGCCAGTAGCGAGTTTGGCTTCGTTGTTAACCCCAATGCAATTAAGTAAGGGAAGGGTCTGATGTCTTAAGTAGAGTTGATGAACGTCGTAATCGTCATTCGTCGGGTTGACGTCCGTATTTCATTAAATCTTATCTTATAAGGAAGAAACGCGTCCCCGAGGTAAGACATATGGGAGATGAGGCAGGCTTGAATCATAGCGCGCAGCTCAACTAATATAATAAACAATTGCCTTAACGAGGCAACAATGGAGTCGCAATATTGGTTGTGGCTGCTTGCTAACGATGATTGACAGCGGTTTTATGAAGACTCTTATACTGTACCTCAAGGCTGCGATTTACTCACGGGAAGCAGAGGATGTCTATGTGTGTAAAAGTTGATTTTGTCGTTATATTACTAGTTCACGAATTATAGAAAAATATGAACTCAATATTCCCTTTCTTTTTAGCCGATTTATAGATTAGCCTTTCATGAAAAGAGTTCTTAAGGTATCTTGTTCAATACTGAAAAAATACTGAAGACGGAATTGAAATACACAGTTTTTTATAGGTACTTTGATTCTATTCTTCTCACAGTGTGTAACTATTATCATTAATGAATTATCATGGTAAAATCTTATGTACTGTAATACGTAAGTAATTATAATGTGTATTTGCGTTTAAAAAAATGTGCTAAGTTTGATAACCCTGAAAGTTATACTTATATTTCGTTGGCCTCTAAAGATCCATCTGTATGGTCAGAAAAAATAACTCCATTTCCTACGTACATCATTCTGATATAATTTTTCCTTTTGCTACTATGTGCTTTACATTTGGTACTCAAAAGTTCTCTGCAACTCCTTTGCAACTAGCGAAGCGTTTTTGCAATTGTATAGAAACAGTGACATTATCAACTTCCGAAAAAAGAATTCAAAACACCCTGTGGTATTTGAGTATAAGCTTAACAATACGGTCTTGGCTCAGGTCTCGGAAATATAGGACCTAAACAGGTGTTTGTATTACTCCACTTCTAAACTTCTCAAGTCATTGTCTGCACATTGTTAGGAACTCCATCAAGACTCTAGAATTTTCGAAACGCTGCTCAGGGAATTTGAAGGATCCGCGTACTCCGAAATTGCTATACTTAGTCCCCACATTACGCCACATTAATTAATTTTTATACCCCTACTAAATCCCTCAGGATAAGGCAGTCTTTTCACCCACCTCTATATAAATCTAATCTTGGGTTATCCGACCCGATAAATCGCATTTGCAACATTGCGAATGCGTTCAGCTATTTTTTAGACTATGTTACAAGTGTACCTATTCTTTTAACAAGGCATTCCATAATCTTTTATAACTACACTATGCGTATGAGTAATCAACTGTCTAACCTGCTCTGTAAATCATTTCTCTTTTACACGTTAATGAGTAGGGTTGTTTCGATACCACCATGGTATTTATACTTGTATTCGTTATTTGGATAAAAAAATAAGCATCGATACTACTCGGGTATGGGTGGAAAAGTATCGATATTATTCTTCGTAAAAAAAGTACTTCTGCATTATCCATGGTGCCTCGATTCCTATAATCATTTCCATTTACACTGTCAACCACTCCAAATGTAATAAGAAGCAACCGATAAAAATTATCGGTCAATATATCTTCATCAGAAAAATACGTTTTATATCGGTACCTACCATTTAGGTGGTGAGAGAACGTTTTGTATGGAAGGTTACAGTATTTGTGGCTAGAAACCCTATTACTCACTAGAAAAAACTACGACCGACAATTTTCCTCGCTATCCTCTTAGGTTAACGTGATTGACAATTTAAAAAAAGAATGAAAAAAAATTACTTGTTGCGCATTCGATTTGATTCGATTCAAATAACTTTCTTCCGATACCTCATAAGTATCGCACGACATACACTTGTTTTTACTATTTACTATCATAACAACCCTCCTAATGGAACTTCATCCCGTTTATTGAAATAAATAAAACACACCTAGCCCAGCCAAGCAAATGTCACACCATTTGCTGGTGGCCAATATTCAACTCGATCGCCGTGCGTCAGCCCATCGAATTTGCCAATTACGAAACACTGCCACGAATCGACTCGCTGATCGCGTACGACCGACCGACTAAGAGGGTAGTTTGTCACCTCTTTCATGAATCATACTTCATCCGGCCCTCCCAAACGATACGCAATTAATATGCCGCGATAGCCATCGAATTCGTGGTGGCCAGCAGGAAAGTCGAAACCGTGGTGGATGCGTGTGGGCGACATATGCGTGGCCATCGAACCTGCAGTTGGTTCCAGCTATGGGACATCACTTCCGCGACGAAAGCAGCGTGGTTTCGAGTCACCAAGTCGTGGATGGAAGTAGTGAAGTGGAATTAAATTTCTCGCAGCGAAATGACTCGTTTTATTCACGGATGGGTATAACGCGTATACCCGGTGCTAGCGTGCACGTGGGCGTGTACAGAAACGTTTTTCTCGTTGAACGTTACGCACATGATAATGAGGGTGGGTGAGGCATCTCGTTTCTGCCGCCGGATGTCACGTGGTTCTTCGACCGATGAGCCCGCAGGCATCGTCCCTCTCTTCCTCACGTTCACGTTGAAATGACCATCACTTTTCGTCGTAATGCGAGTTTTATTCTGTGCAGTTTATACCATGCAGTACATACCATTGACAGGTCGGACTTTTAAGACTAGAATCTAGTACTTGCCGGCGCCGATTTTGAAAAAATTTATTTTTTGTAAAATAACACCTACTTAAAATCAAGAATGTGATTTTCGACCTAAGTTTTCATCTTGTTTTGTCAATAAAGCACAAAATGAAACACTAATCGAAAAGTCGTCTCGACAAGTATTAGATTATGGTTTTAAGAATATTCGTGCAAAATTTTATTCAAATTGTAATCTCTGAGATATTTTCGGTACCACAGATACTGTAACTATGAAGAATCCTTGAAAGAAGGGACTGCTATGGCATCATTTCTTTAGATATAAAATTTATTTTTAAAGAGAATACAGCTTAATTTATACACAAAAAGGTGTATATCTTGATTGATAAATATGACGTTTCTGTATATGAAAAAAAATCATTAAAATGACCCGATTTTCCGACCTATCAAGGGTCGGTACTATGTAACCCCTTAATCTTGAGTTCTTATAACTTGGATTTGAATAAATTTGTAGGAGGTGCTTGAAATGGGCAACTTTCGCAAGTGCAATGCTGTTATCGAGATGGAATTGTACTGATTTATAAATTTATGTGAGATAGTGTTTAGAGAATGGTTAAGAAGAATTTTGTATGTTTCTATAAACTTATGTTGTTCATTTAGCACAAGTTAGATAGACTATTATCGTTTTCAAGACAAGAACTGCAGTTTTGATAGAACAAAAGAAGAAACCAATTTTACGTGATCGATAGATGACAGACAGCGAAAAATGTGCAATTTAATATTCTGTGAATTAACAAAAGTCTGAACGATATGTCTTAAAGTTCACTCTTTCGTCAAAATAGTTATACTTGAACGAAGGGAACAATTCGAGCCGCATATTATGATTTTCTGGAAAACAATGTCTAGTTTTACCCAGGAAAAATAATGTTACCACTTTTTGCGTCTATTCCGCGGTAAATCCGCGGCGCAGAAAAATGCAGATTTTTATTAAAAAGTGAGTTCGGGGCCAGTGGTCGGAGAGAAAATGTTGGCGTTAGCATAACGCGGCGCAGTGTGTTCACTATAGTTTTCTGAAGCTCTGGGCGAGCCGCAGAACTGATGCAGTAGCGAAAAATAAATCCGTACTCTTCGTGTCATCCAACGTGCAATTTTAAACATTGCAACCGTGACGTGACAAACTGTGGGACTTCATCCGCGAAAAAAGTGTACGCGGATCTGTTTGCTCGCTTCATAATTACAGTTCACTTGCAATGATTCCACTTCACGGTACATAGTTCCTTGCGATCATTTTCGTGTTTTACAGTGCACCTTGGAATAATCATTTTCAACTATGATATTTTGAAAAGAATCGAAATTAAAATCTTATTAGTTACGAAACAAATTACAAACTTAGGAAACTCAGAGAAATATCTATTATTACTCTTTTGGAGGGTAAGCTTTATTTTATGCTTGTAAACGGATAGCTTATGCTCGATGTCATTATGAAAAAGAGAAAAGAGAATAGAATATTTATTTTTGACGTCGTCGTATGTGGTATTTAATCTCGCATCGCATTGAGCGAGGGAAGCTCAACGTTGAATAGCACCAGTTGAAGGTGGAAAACATTTTTTGCCGGAAAATTTGTTCATCTCTCGTCCCAGCGAAGAGAAATATTAATTAGACCCCACTTATGGTTTCCTCTTGTATCCTTTCAACTGTTTTCGTTGCGCTTCAATGGGAACCGAATCGACTGCGTTAAATTTACCGCGACTCCTTCAAACTATGCGCGTATCGTTACTCTTCCTACTTATGTAGGTACTCCAACTTTTTGCGTGTCATCTATTATTTGTCCCAACTCGGTATATAAACTGTGTGGAAAGTGAAGAAGGAAATTTTAAAATCGTCATTGCTTCATCTAGTAATGTAACTACGAAGTTCAATTAGTTGGTGTTACATATCATTTTAATAGGAGAGTTGTGTAGCTACTTGCGCGAGTAAGGTGCAGGGGATGGTAAAGCACTGATTATCGGAATGCAGCTTATCTGAAATTCCCATTATACGAAAATCTGTTTATGCAGCATGGGACGCACTTTGGAATTAACTGCAACGGGAGTACGCTCTGATGTAAAAGTATTTTGTTCGATGTAGCCGTCGAGTGGGTCTGGGAAATGTGATAATTTATCCAAAATTTTTAATAGTTTATCCTTTCAAATAAACACGAATAGTGTCAGAAAAGTATTATAATAATTGCTAGCGTGAAACTCGAATTTAGTGTAAAAATCGTGGTAAAAATTTCGATACAAATTTCTCAGTCGTTTATGAAAGACTTCAAAGATAAAGTTAATGTTTATTAAGGTATCAATATGTCAGATTCTTAGAGTAAGAATCCCAATTTTGTATATCCTTATCTCTGTTACTCCTGAATCCACGATTAAGATACAATTTAGAGTTAGAACTCGCATTGAGGATCTGTAAGATTCAAGTATGAACAACTTATTATTGTTATAAGAATCATTTAAAGGGGCCAAATTTGCCTTGAATCGAATGGAAAATCAATTTTCATATTTTTACAGAGTTCTTTAAAAGATAAGTACCTAAATCTTATTTAAATTCCAAGTAATATACTATTAAATTTAGAGAAATTTAGAAAAAGTAGTAATTATTTATATCAACACATAAGCATACCCTTTCAAATAGAATTTGATAAAGAGTCTGTAATAGAAATGTTTCTAACTCCCAACATATTTACTCATCTCGAGATATTGTACTTTAACTTAAGCACATTTTATTACTTTCCTGTACGAAAACGCCGTTGCCAATTGGCTGGAGCTCGTCAGTTCGATCACAGTGTCGCTAGAATGTAATAAAATTTACAGAGCGGAAATGTTGACTGTTCCCTGGAGCGATTGTGTGTCGAATGTTTGCTCGCGACGTCTCATTAAGACGTGCAATCTGCACGGAGTTACAATTGTTTATCCGTCGGTAGAAGAGGCGAAAACCGAAGGAGCTTCCCCCTTTCTCCTCCATGTCTCTACCCTCCTATAATCCTGGAGATTCTTAGTTTCGTCGCCTCCCACCCACGTTGCTTTCCGTCGTTTCATTTTATTTGTCTTTTGCGCTCGAAAAGCTGCGTTCATTCTCTGGACACGGAAGAAGGATTGGAACAATGCTCAGGCGGTTATCGGAAGTTGTTTGTCGACCAATTAGGATAATGGTTTGCCTTTGCTCGTTCCATCTCGGAGTGGCACGCCGATTAATACAAGGGAGGATGAAAGAACTTTGTAATGTTCATCGCGGTTCGGAAACAACGGCCAGCCGAATGAAAATAAATACGCTTTTATGGAGCGTGCTGCTTCTATTTAAATAAACGGATGCACTTTAAAACATTTTAACGTGGTGCACATGAATGCAGGAGTACGAATCGGTGAAATATTATTCACTTTGATCGTGGATGATGCTCTCGTTTCGTCGATTCAGGAACGGCTCGTGCTCGCGGAGCAGATTCCTCTATTCATTTCGCTGGGTTCTAAGATCAACTGTATTACTATGCAATCTCGAACGATGTTATTAAATTGGAAATATTTTGCTATGTAGATAAACTATTCACCTACGTTCTATTATTGTGTGATTTGGTATTAATTTTTGGTATTTATTCTATTTCGTTGGCACCCTGGTAAATTTTTGCTGGTTTAAATGCTTTATTTATTATTTATTAAGCTTGTACTTAAACACAGTATGCAAATATTTTGTTACACAGATCGCGTGTTACATATTTATTGACTATTACACTCACGTGGCATAAATTAAAGAACTCGTTTTAGACTGGTCGCGGGGAAAACAAGTGGTTCGCGTATAATTGACGTTTAATTGCGAATTAAATAGGCAATCGGGATCTACTTACTGTTAAATAAGATAAGATGTCGATACTGATAATGGGCGTAATCAAGGGGGGCGGGGTTAGGCGCTTGCCCCCCCCCCCCCACGACCGGAAAAAATAAATTATACGTTCGTCCAAAATTAAATTAGTTTATTACAAAATAAAAATAAATTCAATTGTGAAGTAATTCCGCATAACACGACCCCGATTATACTTTGTACGTAGGATGTAATAACAAAAATTGTTTCACTATTTATTGAATTAATGAAATCTTAGTTACGCCTATGATACTGGTGGTATTCTAAATACCAAACTATATTTATTAACAATAATAGGAGGCGCTTATGCAGCAAGATAAATTAATTGATATAATATCAAATCAAATTTAGATTATTTAATAGAAGTCACATAAAGAAAACTGGCTCTTGTTACCATTGCTATAATACTTTTATTCCTCGTTCTGTGGACATTTCTGTTCATATCAACTGTCATGTAATATGTATTCTTTTCTGCATTAATAATTCCGATTATGAACGCGAATGCAAACCTTATTGTTAATTACAGTTATGAATTCGTAATCGTTGTTGTTAATTCATACGTATAAATACGATTTATAATTCACGTTCGTGTTGCTAGGTCATATGCAATTACCGTTTCGTATATTCAAACGATTAAAAATTACAGTGAGTAAAAGAGATTTTTAATATTTTGTATATCTACCTTTCTACAGTTTGCAACAATATCCATACGCGATTTGCAATAGATTTAGATGCATTGTAAATTTCCTCAGATTTGGATTTTATTATATTCTGTAACTTTATGCAAAACATAATCATTATTTCTGAAAAACCTTTTGAATAATTATATAAATATTAGATTATACTTTTCACGTAGTAGGTAATCAAACGTTATTTGTTCACATATGAACAAATAAAATTATAGGGTTTTATTCTATTGTAATGATCCAAAGTACTAGAAATGAATGTTAGTAATTTATCATTCCATCAATTGGAATTATTTAAAAGCATAATTAGTGTGAAATTAGATTTGGAATATTTCGTGATTAACGTACCTAAATGAAATATGACTCATGGATTCAGCGGAAACGCCACGTGAAACGTTCCTTCCGAAGGAAATTGTTATTCTTCGTCGATCGTGTTCGTGGTCCATTGACGACTTTAACGCCTGATTATCGATACAGAGATCCTTGTCTGAAAACATTTACAGACACATTCGAGGACCTTCTAATAAATACCGTACGCGTCACATCCTGATCGCAAAGTTGTTCTTAAACAACTACCTACACACAGAGTACGTGACGAGGTGTCAAAGAGAGTCGTGACATCCTGTCTTTTGCATAAATTTCGTAAGCTCTGCGTCCAGAGCTGAGTGAATCCTCTTCGCGTTATCCTGTTGTTTATTAGCACGTTCACCGTGATGTATACGTTGCATTGAAAATGGAGTTACAACGCGTCGCGTGCACCAAACCCTTCTATAACAGCATTATTCATAATAATTATTGGATTTACATTTGTGACGATGGTAAATTCAAACGCGATGCATTGGAAAATTTTCGAACATAAACAGAGTACACTTGTTCTGCTGAAAAGTGTGTGAATGGTGGATAGTAACAAATTATGTTGACACACTTGATACAATTATTTCAGGGTAAAATATGGTTAAAGGATTGAGAATTGTATGACATTGGTATATTAAGAAAGAAACTGCGTGTAGAAAATTTAATATTTATTGTTTCGGAAATTCATAGATCGAAAGAAATTGTTAATGAATAGTAGTGATAGGGATCGTTCACGGATCTAACAAGGGAACACATCGAACTCTGCAGCTTTGCAGAATAGTGAAAAATATTTGACACGTATTTTTTGTTTTCAGCAATCGTCCGTGTTGAAGGGGTGAAAAGAGCCCCTAAGGTTGGAGGTCGAAAACATATTTTCTGAAAATTTCTAAAAACTATTCAGAGGTCTAGATTCGTTTTTAAAAAAAATCACAATTTAAAAAAATATCCTACGCCTAATAGTTCTCGAGATATTCCAGCAAATATGTTTTCGAACCCCGATTTTAGGGGCTGTTTTCATCTCTTCAACATGGACGATTGCCAAAAACAAGAAATAGGTGTCAAATATTTAGGTGTCACTATTCTGCAAATACAGAGTCTCATCAAAATGGGCGTGTGTGGTTTTGATATGTTCCCTTGTAAATTCCGAACCACTGAAAACCGTAAAGAATTTTGCTGTTTGGCAAAATCACTTAATATATTTGAGGTACACGTTATCGTCTTGTTTCACTGGGGCGGTTTGCATCCACTGCAAGCCATTTTCATAGTAAACGGAGGGAAATGGAGGACAGGGGAGAGAATCCCGTGGTTGCAAATGGAAGACCTGACGTAGGAGCGTAACTTGAAGGACGATTTTACGACGTTTTTATGGTTCATTCCGCGCGAGATATGTGTTCGCTATCGCGAAGTGATCTCTGTTTTACAATCGCACGGCCGCAACTGCTGTTGCAGCGGTTGCAACTGGCGTTTCGCTTGAATTTCTTCACCTACTCCTTCCTATTGCTGCAAGAAAATAAGAAGTAAACGGATAAGTCGCCAGAGAATTGCATAGCCTCGCGAATCCTGGATTTATAGTCTACCTTCCTACTGACGGAAGTAGACTATTCTTCGCAACAATTTAAATGTTCGTGAGTTTCAACTTTATTCCAAGTTTGAAATACTAACAACACTTTCGAAGAATCTGCATATTTTCGAAATCCCTGGCGGATAAATTGTAGGTATAGCAATATCGAACATGCCCGATCTATCGGAGAACTGTTCTAATTGGGACATCTACGTTAATTTCTACTGTTTTAAGATTCTATATTTATTATTATCATTATTATTATTATTATTATTATTATTATTATTATTATTATTATTATTATTATTAAGCGTCTTTATTGCATAAAGATACAAAAATAAGAAATAAAGAAAGAGAAAGAAAAAAAATACCTAAACTTGTTTTGCAATCTAACCGTAACTTATGAATTATGGACGGTGGCCAAATTATTATACTCAAAACATTTTCGTCAATTTTTGGGATGATTTTAAAATGGATTTCATACGATTAAAAGAAATCTTAAATTGGCAACTTAATTTTCTGAAAGAAAACTTTCTTAGCTTTCCAAAACATTCATGAAAATTTATCTACGATCATGAGTTCGCAAGTTATAGGTGTTCAAAGTGAAAAGTAGCTTTTTTACTTTGATCGCGAATAACTCAATCAATAAAAATCATACAACAAAACCAAAAAAAAGAACGAAATTAAAGAGAAATTTTTGCTGTATAAGTGCTCTTTGTTGGATTTACCGGAAATTTTTTTTTGATCCGTACATACGTTCAAACTAGGCAAAAATTTCTGAAACTTCGTTTCCCACGCTTCGTCTGGATAAAACAGTAGCATAATGGATTCAAAAAAATTGAATCTTCGATTCCAAAACTGGAAACTTCAAACGTTGAAATGCGTTCTTTTAAATATTTTCTGGGACCATTTTTCGCAGACATACAGTCATTTCATTCCATTATTTAAAGGTAAAAACTCTCAAACCTTTTTGTTTGATTATAATTAGTTGGGAACCCATTGCACTTGTAACAATTTGAAATTGCAAAACCTAGAAAGCACTTCCAGTTATAACTCAAAAACATCATAGATTTCTCGAGGTAAATGCGTTGATCGTAAAATATGTATATTGTATAGCATTCCAAAAATGATTATTCATTCTCACAATAAAAAATTCTTAAGCTTGACTACTTAGTGTATCTAATTAATTACACCCACATAAACCAATGAACAACGTGTGAAAAAATTCACCATTCCACTGTACCAAATCCTACAAGTAAATAATGAATCGTACAATGAGGCATAACTAAGCACCCCGGATATGTGCACGTTGATTAACAGCCGCGGTGTTAATGGAAACGGTCCCCTCCCGTCAATCGTACTTTCACGGTTATCGCCGAGACTATACGCCTGCTTCCGTGTCGCTCCATCGTCAGGATAGCACTCTGCTTGACTCGAATAATAGCCGTGGACAGTGGAATCGTGGGCGGCCGGTATCTGTTCGAACGATCAGCTTCGAAACGCACGTAACCATTGTGTGCCGGGATTTTTTTTGGGCCATTACGCACGACACGGCCGAAGCAGCGATGGAAGACAATAATTAAGGGGCCAGGATGCCGTGAAAATCGGTGTCGCCTCGGGTCGCAGGTCCGTGCTTCCCTCGCCGATTGCGTGACGCGCCGTTGCGTGACTCGGTGCGAACATCAAGCTGACCAAGTGGATACGAGGCCACGACCCCGTCATTATCGGTGAATCGTGTTAAACTGGCATAAACCACGTACCAAAGACTCGAAGGCGCTAACTGGACGTGAAATCTGCCCCCCTCCTTTCGAACCACCGCCGAAACGCAATCCTCTGCGTCCAGCTCCCTTGTTATCTAACGGGCTGAGCAATAAGTTTGTTTAACGTCACCCTGTATTACGATTGCGCGGAAAACCTCCAAGTAACGCATGCACGGCCCTGTTCTCTACTGTATTCTATCAACGTCTTCTGAATCATTCACGGATTCTATTGACGTAGAAGGTAGAAGCTTCCGTTTCTGCTTACGAATGCATCATCTCAGACATTTTCCATATGTTTCATCGTATTTCCTGAGACTCGACTGGGAGCTTGACGGAAGAAGTATAAGGGATGCATACATGTACCTACCAAAGGAAAATTGCAAACATTGTTTATCTCGTTGTCAAAAGTAAACACTGTGTAATGCTTCTGTAACTTTGATCGCAGCATTTAACTGGCTTAACATCACTTAAATTCATAATGCAGTCAGTTCATAATAACTACAGCTTTTTTGAACCTCGAAGCAGATTGCAAGAATCAACTTTCGCAGAGGGTTGAAGATAACACATCAGCAATGTCTGAGCGAACTTATTACCGAATCTAAGAGCGTACGTTCATTAATAACGTGGACAAATGTGCGGCCGTCTTCTACTTCTGGAGTGCGTTACGGTGTTGAGGATTTCGGGGGAGAAAGTAATGCAGCCTCCATTATTCTGAGTCGAAGGGAACGATTTCTTTTCTCTGTCTGAAAAATTCATCGGGGCTAGGCGTCAGGGCGCGGAAAAAGGGAGGGAACATTAGGAGGAAGATAAACACGGGGCCGAGATACTTTGAACTTGACAAATCGGGGAAGAAAGGTCACGGGAAAAGGGTAAACGAACCCTTGGTCCTTGAACCTTCCCCCCATATGTGCGCGTGTGCGTGAATTACACGAGGCCGCCGCACCTCTGGTAATGGCTTCTTATGATTTAGCGAGAGTGTTTTCTTAGTTTTCGCGAAAGTGGCGCTCGCGTAATCGTTTGTCAAGCGCCCGACGAAATAATAGCCGGTGCCGCCTCCCTCTTGGTTCAGCCTGTCTCCCACCCCGTAAAATCCTGCCGCGATATTTTACCATCATCGCTATTAAAGGCCATCCCGTAGATGAAGAGTAACGACGCGTCCTTCGCACGAGCTAGCAACCGACGACGTCGCGGACCCCATTTTCCAAGGATTCGACCTCCCGTTCTTTAAGTACCCTCCGAGATCTGACGTTGCATTTTTTCACCGGAATGCTGCTGTTAACGGACAATCTTCCCCATCCGGATAGTGAAGGATGCTGGTAAGAAGTTTTGAAAAGTTTAGCGTAATCGTGGCACTTGAAACGTGAACTGTTGGGCTACTTGTTGAGACTCATCGTGGACAGGATTTGTTTCAAAGTAATAGATAGGTACTACTTGTGTGGTGGCTGAACTCGTTATGAAAGATTTTAAGGTAGCCTTTAGCTCTCCTGGATGTGGGTTGAAGTGGATGCAATCTAGATGTTTATTTATTTCTTCTTTTTTTTCGTCTTTATTGCACCAAACATAGTGTGGTGAAAAGGTGAGGCCCAGCTGAAGCTGCTATAATGCCTAACCTCCGTATAGTGTCAGAAGATGAGACAAGTACAAGTACAAAGTAATAAAAAATTATACATATATATAAATGCTAGCAAAATACCCCCGCGCTTCGCTTCGGGTCTAAGAGATATTAAGGACCCCATCAGAACACACTTTACCCCTTTCCATCACCCCCCCTGGGGGTTGATTAGGGCAAAATCATTAAATTGGTTTTTAGGCACTTGTGTGGGTAACCTTTGTAACTAAAAACCAAGTTGATATCTAATCGGACCTAAGAAATAATTAGGAGTCCGAGAAAACTTTGGTTGGACTTTCAAAAAATCCCTTTTTATCTAACAGCTACGTCGCAAAAGGAATATACTCTCCGAATTTCATGATTTTAGGGTCAGCGGTTTGGACTCGATGGTGATGAATCAGTGAAACAACGATTATATAAGTATAGATATATATATATATATATATATATAGTATTGCTCCGTATGTGCTCGGTTTGGTGTACACCAGTGGCGAGCAACCTTTTGTCAGAAGTGGGCCACAAGTGGAAATATACTTCTCTACGCGGGCCGCAATATTCGCACCTAATATTGTCAAGCTCGTTCATGAAAAACAGATATGACGATGTTCAGGTGGGCCGCAGGTCTGCGGCTGGCGGGCCAAACGTGGCCCGCGGGCCGCGGGTTGCTCATCACTGGTGTACACGATAGGTGTTCGTCGCTACCCCCACCACTTCTGTCTCACTCTTGTCCGGCGAAGGCAAGAGCGAGATGGAACGAGAGCCACTGAAAGCGAGCGAGGACAGTACGAGACAGACGACGCGTTGATGTTTTGTCTCCCTCCGGCTTTCGGGCACCGTGACACTCCGTCCTTTGCGTGCGCGACGAGCGTGCGCGATGGTCGCAAGCACTTAGGTGAGCACGGGAACCGCATCGCAAAATCGTGACGCAGGCCCGGCTCAAGCCTTTTTTGCGCCCTAAGCGAACTTGTCAAATTGCGCCCTTTATTATAATACATTTATTTGAGATTATTTATGACTTTACTCTGCAAAATTAGGCGACTGCCTAGGGCGGAAAGTCGACAAGAGGTGCAAAATGATATTTTCATTACTGGTATTGTGGAAAATAAACTTTAAAATTAAATATTACAAGTTGTACTATAAGTGGATTAAACTACGAATACAAATTCAGAGTAAGCTTATCAATAATCTCAAATAAATGTATTATAATAAAAGGCGTAATTTGGCAAGCTCGTCTAGGGTGCAAAAAAGACTCGTGCCGTGCCTGGCTATCTGACCGTGGCGCGCATGCGTCGAGCAGTCACGATTCCATCTGAGTGCTCGCACCCCTCGCGCACGCTCGCCGCGCACGCAAAGCGTTCCATCTCACTCCCCCCTTCGGCCAGAAAGGAGCGAGAAACGAACACTCGGAATTAGGGATCTGTTCACGATAGGAGTTTAACACCGGTCCCGACTAGCGAGCACATACGGAGTACAGTAAGTTAAATAAGTTAAATACGGAAAGTAAATATTCGCAATGTATCCTATGGTATTGAGTAAACAGTATTTCTGCACAATTGTTAATGGTAGGGGAGAATGGGGCAATCGCGGTCAGCAGGCAATGATGGTCAGTATTGTTACTATAAAACGACATGTTCGAAATGTGCAATTTCCTTTCTTTATCTTCCACGACATCATTCGCTATGTCCTCAAACGACCTCGCCTCCATTGTTGCTATGCAAACAAGAAAAACAACCCTTTTTGTGTTTTAAACGTCGTTTATGTTATATTTTGTGTGCACCACGTAAGAGATAAATACTAATTTTGAAGCTTTTTTATACATTTCAGCTTTACGTAAATACAGATATTTAATCTATTTATGTAATCTTCAATTTTATCAATGAAAACGTGTGTGGGCAATGATGGTCGCTTGACAGTTAGCATCCGCAACGTGATTACCATTATTCCCCAGTATAGAATAAAAATATCTTTCTTCATTAGAAGAATTGTATTCTATAGATAGCAAAAATACGCGCTAGAACAACTGGAAAAGCCAATTAGGCTTCCGAAACGCTTGAAAAAGCAGTGTACAAGTATATTATTTGCTATCAGTTTGGCCATGATAATGAAATGTGGTGTCGAGGTATCTCGTTTGGTCTCTCGGCTCATTCTGAATGTTGCGGATGGGACTCGACGGATTGGTACATATGCAAAAAATTTTAAATTAATCGCCTGCAACGTGACCGCTATTACCCGCAGGTGTGGACAATGGCGGTCAAACACATCTTTTCTGTACTTTGTAATTTTATTGAATAAATCAATATAATATTAATTATTAACGTATCCTACGAATAGGTTGGTAGTTTAAGTTTACAAAAAAATCGCTTTCAACAAATATTGCACCTTATATCTTGATTTTATTACACTTATTGCTTAAGTGATCGCCATTACCCATTCTCCCTTAATTCTGAATTAAGGTACTCTGTACTTTGTTATAATTTCGTCCTTTATTCTCTTTCAGTTCATTTTTTTTTGTCAATCATTAGTGATGTTATTTTTTGGAGATCGCATAGCATGATTTTGCGTCATCGAGCCATTTTGAGCGTAAAATTTGTACCTACTTATACTTCAAATATTTATCGTCATTTGTACACGTGTGTATTTAATAAATATATAACGAAGTAAATATTTCCACGCGTGACTACAATATACATATTATTTATTTACCAGCTGCTTTTAGTTTCCCATCAAAGGTAACAAATAAACGAATGCTTTCAGCAAAATGGTCAAAATTATAATTCACAGTATTTTACCTATTGAAATTATTATACTTATTTATTCACGATTCGACGTAACGCCAAATCTATTAATGGGCTTATCGAAAATAACGTTATGAAATAATTAATTGACACAACGGGGGACAGATTTTAATATAATATAAACGCATATTATTTGAATCGTTCAATTTACTCTGTGAAATCTATGTGGTTATAAAACAAATTATCAGATTCAATAAGAGGAATCCAGTAATATATGTGCTAAATACAAGCAGAACTTTCAATTTAACTTTATCATAAAAATTCACGTTGTAATAAATTAACATATGACTACTTGTAAATACTTTGAGTTTCAATACTAAACGTGTCGATCTCTTTATTATTCACATTTCACGTCAATTATTCTCACATATCAGTGAAGAATGCCTGTTTTAAAGGATTATATTCACAGCTGTAGGATGAAAGGATGTGTTTATCATAATTCGGAATTCGAATAAGCACGCCAACCGAGCGCAAGAATAACAGCGCCGCAGTTGCAATGCAGCCGAGGGAGAGAATAGCGAGGCACCGCGAAATTCGGTAGTGGGTCACGGTGTGTGAAAATAAACGTGTGGTATCTAATTATAAAACCCGTAAAATCGATTAAAATGTATCAATCTTGCACTTGAATTGTGCGTATTCAGTACAAATACGTACTACGAACATGTATTGAACTCTGAATAGCATTAACAACTTCTTAAATTCTCGATAATATATATATACGTTACACGGACACAAAGCTCCACGGAAGTTGCTTTCTAAATAACACTGAATACAATCTGAGCTGGTTCCGATATTTTATAAAAGGAATAAAGATAGTCGTACACACTGATTCATAGTTAATGAAAAAATTTAAAGTTACATCGTGAAAATAATACCAATTGAAGCACTTGTTTTATGTTGTAAAAAAAAATATTCATTTCTTCAACAATTTACGTTATATTTTGTATATATTTGGTTATTAGAGGAGTGACGATTCAGAATACTGAAAGCAGGTGAAAGGGTTGATAGTGGGAGATTAAATGTAACATGTAGGGTGGCTCCTGATTGCAAATTTAAGTTTGTATTATTGTAATATTGTAAATTAGAGGAATAAAAATTTCGAAACTGCTCAGTTGATCTTAAAACAATCAAGGGTATTGGAAGTTATTGTATGAGACTGCATATGTTTTCTTCTTCTTATCTAAGAGCTAACTGAACTTGGATTTTTAATTTAAATGGTGCATTTTATAATAGAATCGACAGAATGTCGATAGATTAATCAAGGACACGTAATAAAAATTGTTAAAATTACATCTATATACGATTGCATTACTATATAATAGTAACAGTATCCAAATTTTTTAAAAATTTGCACGTACATCACTCACGTTAATTATTGATTTAGGCTCTTATTATTAAACAAAAGAAGCCATGAACAATAGGTATATATAGATTTTCAATCACAGCGTACCCAACTTACATAAATAACACACAGTCACTTAATGTACACCAGCAGAACTGAGTTTAAAAAACGCATCTTTAAATAATATTGCATAATAAGTATTTCATATAAAATACAATTGAAAGTCACCCATATTCTTCGTTTTCGATATATTTCCACCAATATTACGAAAATAATCACATTACCCTTTTTGTAAACTCGATACAACCTACAATTTGACGAAATAGTTTTCAAAATTTTTGTTCCTCATACAAAGTTCCTGCGAGATCAGTGAACCTTATACAACTTATACCATAAGTCATACAAACCCCCACATAATTCTACTATTATAATGTCACATAAATTCCATTTGTCGTACACAATGAGTAATCACGAGCACTATTAACGAGAAAGGAATCATAAAAGGTTATTGCACGATTCAGTAACCGTGAGTCACATTGGGTATTTTCGAGCAGCTTTGATATTCAGTCGATGTCATTCTGCTTCGTGTACTCCCTTGAAAGTAAGGAACCGAAGCAACGGGGTCGGGGAGCATGATTGCGCAGCGTGGCATTAGCATGCTGTCTCTAGATCCTATGCGGTTATCAACACTGAATTCCTTACTGCGTGCCCGGACTCTCAACGTGGCCCACCTCGATGTTGCATTCCCCTTGTACTTTATCGTTCATGTCCGGCAACGTGCAGTCCGTACATCTTCGCGCGCGCCTTTTGTCATGAATTTTCAACGCGCCCCACTCCCGCTGTTCTCCGAGGTTTTACGACACCCAGCCCCGTTCCTCCGGAAAGCTACGGTCCCCTGGACTTTGTACGACCTACCTTAAATCGTAGGGACGCGAGGTGCAATTTTCTTTGGCCATTGCTGACCTACTTCTCCCCTCGTTCCAACCACACTTCCAACCACTGTAAACTATTTGCGCATCGTATTCCGAAACGGACGCTCTTTTTTCATTGTGCCCCTCCGCGTTCCTCCGACGCTTCACGTGAATTTCATTTTTAATGAAATGTCTGCCGCCGATGTTTACCGCGGGGAATTCCCCAGTTTTTGGCGCGTATTTTTTGTAAATAACTGCGAGAACTTTTGATCACCGTATATAAAATACTTGATCGTTTCTATAGTTGGGTCGTGGTAGGTTTACTGTCTTCGTGGAAATGGGAATAAAGCTTTCAAATATTTTCATTGCAATATTTAGATAAGATTCTCTTATTATCTATATTGAATCAGGACAAGTTGCTCTTGGACGCATGTGTTTAATTATGCGGTAGGTCGGTATTTTTAATTAATTCATAACTTCAGAATTGCATAGTGCAATGTGAAAGTAATAAGACTAAGGGATGACGTAAGCTTAAAAGCTGTATTGATTATACTACTACAACTTTGGTATAAATTTTCAAAGGACTTAAACCGTCTTCAACTTTACTAGCGTTTATTCCCCTTTTTACAATCTTCTGTAAGTCAGGTACAAAACTAAAACGCTGACATGTAATTATATTCCGGCTTTTACGAAAGCTCAGCTCCTCGACAAATTTTGTGTTACAACGCTGCTTCAATTTGCAATTACTGGCTTCCTGTTAACACGGGTTCATAAAGTAAATTTCTAAGGAGACCTGTAACTCTTGTTTACGTAACCCGAGTTAGGTTTCAATATACTCTCCACCTTGCTCTCCGAAATGGCTGATATTTGTGCAAAAATTTGTTGCTTGCATTTGTTATTGTATTTCGCTGAGTGCCTTCACCTTCATTTACTCTTAAATACCTTCTTGTCATGGAATATGCACTCGTACCTCACAAAATTATAAAAAATAAGTTGTAGGTACATAAAGTAGGCGTGTAATTGGAATCTTCTAATAAATGGAAAAACACATCCTTTCCTTTTTCGATGGAACTGTAGGGATGTTCATTTTTTTTTTGGTGAGCCAAATGACTCCCAAAGAAGCAGTAAGTGAGTCCTCGCATAAAAATCGTACGTGACCAGGCTCTATTTACACTTCACGCCGCGATCATGGTCAGAATTTCTTCGTTATACGCAACCACACGAAACAGACGTTATTCTTGACCCAGCAACAGCTAACATCTAACTCGTGGTTATCTTTTCAGAGCCATTCGTATGAATAATTGATTCAGTACACTATCTTGCGTTATTTCTTACTTCTATTCTTATTTGGATTAATATGCTTCAGTTGTCTACTACAGTGCGCCATAGTTAGCAAAATAATCGTTATTTAGTCTTGACGCAAAAAGTGGCTGCTACTGACGAAGGTATGGTCTGTTTGGATTTGTTAGTTTGCTTCAATTTTTTAAAAGTAGTAAATCTTAAGATTTACCAACCAACGTTGATAAAAGCCCGAAGTAATATTCTCACTGGAAAGTTAAAACCTAAGATTTACCAATAGTTTATGGTAAAAGTTAGAATTTCAAGTAAAAATTTTTTTCAGGCTTTTATCAGTTAATGTTGGTGTTGCCAAGGTTATAATCCTGAGTAACTCTCAAAAGGTTTTAGCCGTCGCTCGTTCTTTGTTAAAAAGTTAATACCAAAAAACTCTGATTAGTAGTTGGTTGGGGCTAGATTTATTTAACGGCCGCTAACTTTTGAGAGATTTAAGATAAAAAATATGTTTCAGAGTCACTTAGATACTTACACTCTACGAGTGGCTGACTCAAATCTCCGTGACCATCCATTTTTGAAACACAATTTTTATCTTAAATCCCTCAAAAGTTGGCGGTCCCTCTCACGGGAAAGTGTATTTTCCTTGAATTTTCCGAGTTTTCCTTTGCATCGACTGTCGGAGTTAGTTGGGGTTAGATAAGAGGGTGCCAATGCTGAGTCTACATTTTTTAATCTATAATTTCTGATTGGACCACTCTTATTTGACTCCTCTACTCATAAGCTTTCCAACGGTGTGCCATACTCCATAGTGGGAAACATTATTTCAGGCTTTTACCAACGTTGGTTGGTAAATCTTAAGATTTACCGATATGCGGGCTTTTACAGTAACATATACGCCGATACAATTTGATTCGAGTATAATTCTTGCATTGATAACGGTACAGCTGTCGTGTATTCTAAATTAGTTGTAGTCATTACTTCGTGCTTCACGAAGTTCAGAGGACTTTGAGGGAAAGTGCAATATGCGTGTGCACCGTTGCACCCAAGAAAACATTTATTTAGATATGTCATAAAATGATAGTCCTCATTATGATATTCAACTTTCCTTTCTATCATTTTTTTTTTACTTTCCCATGAAAAATAACTACAGCTTCTGCCAATTTGTAAAATAATTCTGTACATGTTAAAGTATGTAAGTAATTATGTTAACATTAGTGATCATTTTCGCCGTTGCATATATCAAGAGCCATACGAAACGATGGATCACGGCTTTTAGTGTCTAAATGCAATGAATATGTACCTAGTCTAGTGTAATGGACGAATATCTCGTGTCCATCAACAGGTAGCACGTTTGATATGAGAAGACTGAGCAACGCTTATCTCTAGACCGAATTCGATAGATCCCACAGCGTACACGACCTATTTAGTTCATAGTGATGTGACAAGTAGTAAGATACCCTATGTAGACGTGAATTACAAGGAATCGTGTATATTTCTTAGATTCTGTCGTAAATAATTATTATGTGCTTGCAATCACATGAGAATCTTCGCGTGAGATAGTAACATGTTTACGAAGTTTCGTCGAAATTTTTGAAGGAGGTGAAAGTAGGAAGAACATCTAGATTCTGTAATATCGACAAATGCCACTAATATATCAAAGTGAAACGTTGTCTGTCTGTTTGTCTGTCCTCTTTTCACGCCTAAACGGCTGAACGGATTTCAATGAAATTTTGAATATACATTACATACGCCCTAGATTAGATTACAGGCTATTTGTTTAGCCTTTTTTATTTTGGAAACATCATAAATAATTCTCGGATGAAACCGGGTAACGGGTCAGCTAATTAAGAATAAATCAGCGTTTTAAAATTACTCTTGGCAGAATTCATTTTCCCATATCCGTGATAAAGTTTTAATATTCGTGATTCATGGGTAGGTGATTGATTTCTCAAGAAATAATATTTATAGTATAAAAATTACCTTACTGTTATAAAACACTTCAATCACAGAGTCTAAAGATTAATGTTTATCATCTTACACCCCTATTCAATAAATAACATTTGTAGAAGAATCTTAAACAATTTTCAAATAAAGCAAGAGTCGTCAAGAATTAAAAACAGACACCATTTTCCAAGAATTGATCCACTGTCTAGAATATTAAGAACGAATTCTCTCAAGCATTCGTTTCTTCCCCAAGCATCCCCAAAATTTCTTTTCTTCTCTCACACTAGTTAAAACCCAAACTCTCCATCGGTTCCCATAAATTCCACAACCGCTGCACCCAATCACCCAATCGCGACGATCCACCCCAGAACAGGGAATGCTAGATAGCCTTCGATATTTTAACGAGTTCACATTACTGCAATGTAAATTCTGAGTTCTCGAATATTCGAAGAATCAAGCGAGAAATTCGGTCATCCCCCTATTGCTACGCATGAAGGAAGATGTATACGTGTACATGTATACGTAGATATTCTAGCGGAGAAACGTTTTGCGGAAGGTTATCGCCTCTTTTCTCTTCCTTTCCTTCCTCGCCCCTCTCGTCCCTCTGGCTTCGTCTTTGCCTCATCCGCTGGCAGAGCTAGGGGAATGAAATAAATTCCGCGTTTCTGAGAAATTGGAGAGCCCCCAGGGTAGAAGACATTTTCTCTGGACCACCCCCGCCCCCCTTTCACCCCCAACCCCGGGAAACTCCTTATTCCGCGTCATCTGCTTTTCAATCAAGGTCGGGTATCGGCTCGACTGAGATGAGAAGGTGAACTCGCCTTCGAACCCGTGGCAGGTCGACGGCCACCTTGCCTCTAGGTTAGAGATAAGTTTCAGCGACCTTGCGCCTTCCGTGCTCTTTTTTAATTTTCGAACTGGAGGGACAGTGAGTTACGACGTTGACCGTAATGTCGAATGGAAGTTATTTTCTTAGAGAGAACATCACATTGTTCGTAAGTTCAAATTTGGAACTTTGCGCACGAGTGAGATAGGGGAAAGTATTTTAATCGAAGTTATTTTAGGGGCTGATGAAATTAGAAGCTATAAGATAACACCTTTGGTATCTTTGTACTTAGGAACGCTTGGCCAATGGTTCAAATTTTAACAATAGAATTATTTGAGTCTAAAACACTAATTTTAGCGTTTCATAGAAATGTAGGGTTAAATTTTCGTGTACTTTTAATTTCGAATTAGCATTATCGACTATTTAGCCAAATATTTGCATCCAATTAACGTTTAGACGATGATTAACCTATTTTTGAAACGTAATTTTCTTCAAGAATTCAATTTTTCTTTCGAACGAAGGCAAGATCGAAAAATGCAGCAGAGAAACTTAAAAGTTGTGGAACCTATTGAGTTACGGGTTGCGTAGTTTATTAGGAATATATTTTAATATTTCATGCTGGAAGTATAGAAGTAAAGTTTACTCCCTCGTGTCTGGCGCCTCTTCGTTCGAACATATTCGATATTCTAATCAAAACGAAGTTACGTATTCAAGCCACGAAGCGTTTCCAGTAACAGCGAGGAGAATAAAATATTATTCGAGCACGGTAACGTTTTGTCGCCGAGTCCGTAGATACAAGTTTTGCGATTTCGCTGGAGGCGCGATAAGTTAAAGTTTCTCTTTTTTATTCTTCGCAGGCCCGAGTTTCTTTCCAAGTTTATACTTTCTCCACCTTCTTTCGCTACCCAGACAACCCTTGTTTCTACCACAATTTTAGTTCAGTCGGCCGCCAGTCACGCATAACAAATGATTCTCTTTCTCAATCGGTTCTCTCGTTTTCTGCAAACTCCCCGCAAGCTTCTCCTCGCCCTCGTTTTGCTCTTAACCGCAAAGGCGCGGATACAATGAATCACACATAAAGTGAAGACACTCTGGAATGTTTGAAGATTCGGAAATAATATAAAACTGCAATTATTTCTGCAAATACACTTCTGGATATTTACACATTATAGAAATATTAGTCTTCTTGAATTCATTCTTAAGAAATACGCTTTGGGTATAGAATAATTAAATATCTTTCTTGGATTTGACAATAGTAGGCTAAAAAGCTTCCATATATATTTATGATCCAAGACCTGTCCCTTTTACGCCAAAAAATATCTTATTACAAGTTCACCTAGACTTCCCTTTAAGGATGAACTTCAGTAACATTAAAAATAAGCGAAAATCTTTGAAAATTGGAGGAACGAATCTTTATACAACAGTAAAACCCTGTACAAAATTTTAGTAAAATTGACTCGGTATCAATACAGTATATTCTTATGGGAAAACGCACTATTAAGAAATATAACTACAAAATTAAGAGTGAAATAATTGGTCAAAGTTTTTGAAATCTTGTGTATGGAAAGATCAAGCACTGAAAAAAATTGTCACAAAAGTTCCAGACAATTGCTTCGAAGTTGCCATGAAAGAACACCTGTCAGACCATCAATCAAACTTCTAAATGTACCTACAAACACCAAATGAAATTGTTGATAAAAACGGCCATAAAAAATGTATGTCTAGAATGAAAATATAGAGCTGACTAGTAGAGCTGTTAAGTGTACAAAAGTATGTATTTTGACAGATCCCGGAAACATATATTGAGGAGCATGTACTTGTCCGAGTTACCCTGTTCAAATTGTGGGAGAATTGAATAAAGAAGAAGAAAAGCACTACTCACAGACGCCGTAATAAAGTTTAGCCTAGGATCCAGCGTTGCGTTCTCCCCACCAAATAATCATCGCGAAAGAGGGTAGAAATACTGCTGGAGCAGCGCTGGAGAACACGGGGGACCAACGGTCAATCGAGTAACCTTGGCGTCCGAGTCGTCCGCGGAGAAAGTAGCGCGTCACTGGCCAGAAACAATTGAAGCTTCATCGTGCTTTGGGAACGGTGGATGTTAGTTCGTAGAGAAGCAGCGGAGCGGGCCGAGCCCGAGACAGGGAGGGACGAGTCGAAGAGAACAAAAGCGTCGGACGAAAGAAGATGCTGGAACCAATATGTAGCCCACTCTTCCGTCTCCATCCTCGCTTCCCTTCCGCCCACTTTTCGTTTCTTCCTTCTTTACCCAGAGGCAAAACCTTTGTTACTTGTTAGTGACTTTTATCTGGCCGCCCCGGGTGCTCGATTTATCTCGCTCTTCTCTCCTCTCCCTCGCAGCTTCTCGCCCGTCTCTTTCTCTACTTCCCTTTTCACGTTCAGCTTGCTATCACCTACCAACAGCCCGCAGCCTCGAACAGTCCGGAACTTCTTATTCCGGATTTTAGACCCGTAGGGGAAACTCTTTCTCATTCCTTTTCTTCTTCCCCCTTCCTCCCCTTTTTACCTTCCCCTTCTCCTCGCCCTTGCCAGTCCCCCCCCCCCCTCCGTTTCGTCGTTCTTTTTTCCCTTCCCTCTGCTTTCTTCCCTTATTCCACTCTTTCCAGGACCTACCACCTGCTCTTCTTTATCAGCGGCAGCTTAATCTCTCGCACGACTTTCGCTAGAGCAGACGACCGCGACAGCATGCGGCCAGCAACCACGGACTTTCTTCGGGCAAACTACCCTCCCTTATCTCCGCGCACTCGTGCACCGTTCCCCATTCAAACCTAGCGGATCCTTGATTCCCAACGTTTGATCTAGCACCAATAATCCTTGCCGCTCCTTCGTTAAATCTGGAGAATTACTTTACCGAGAAGTGCCGACCGCGATAATTCCCTTCGGAATCGGACGTCAGGAATTATTGCCACGGCTCCGAGCCGAGATTCTTCTAACGACGCGGTCTGAAAATGGATCAGCTACCTCCGCCCTTCGTCTCTGTCGCCTCCTAGAATTTCCAAGGGTGATCGGTGAGAGCCTCGATTCAATCGTGCGGGGGAAATTTTTAAGAAATTGAAGGTGGGAGTATGTAGGGAGGTATAGACGGTAGTTCTGCAGAGGGGTATGTTGGTGGTGGTTGGATACGGGGATGGTCGAGACAACTGTCAAGAGGGTGATTCTTGGTGAAAAAGCGAGTATCTATTTATGTTTCTTCTGTGGCGAAAAGATTAAAAAAAAAAGGACTAATTTCAGAATATCCAGAATTGAAAAAGGGTAAAATACACAAAAAGAAATAATACGCTAAAAACTGGATAAAGTTATGGGAAGAGAACACAAAGCAATTTATAAATATTGTATTATCTGTGCTGTGATTGATTTCATTTTGCCACTTCCACTTTGCCTCCGAGTTTAATAGAAGAGAAATGTATGAATTTCATGCACAATTTGTAGGTTACAATGGTTGTTAATTTGCTGGAATAAACTAATTTAGCATACTGTTGCGAGCACCGTGTATAATTGCATCGCCTACAGGTGCTTGCATCCGAAGTTAGAAGACAATACCGACCGACCGAAATAAAATTGTTATTGATTTACTGTCAGTCTTCACCTGTCCGAACTGATCAGAGCTGATTGACGGAATTACCAGGAGAACTCTATCCAATACTTTTGAATCTTGTATTATATTGTACAGAGTTACTTAAGATATGATCTTATTACAACTAGTTAATAAAATACCTAGCGAGGATCGTAATAATACTGTCATGTAATCTGAATCATAAGCTAAATTCTAAAAGAACAATACCTACACAAATAAGATATTACTCATCTGATTTTAGAAATAACAGTTTCATGCATAAAATTTTACAATTTTGAATAAAAACTCTAAACACTTTACTTCACTAACAAGTAATATTACAAATGATAATAGTGGCTTCCTTTTGTGACATATCTACTAAAATAGTTATTAATAATGTGGTAGCTTGTAATGAATATCTACTACAATAAATTTACAACTTTACCACGATATATTCGCAATGCCCCTACACTCGGTCCACAGTCATTCCTCTGCAACGTTCCGATGTCCTTGCAAAAATGCCTTAACATTCGTATTTCTTCATTATGCATAGTAAAATTGAAGACCTTGCAGTAAGAGTGGTGCAACTCTATCTTGACCAGTTTCGAGTAAACTGGAAAAGACTGTTTGTAGGCATAAAAAAATAAGATTATTCTTGGGACTGCTTGTCATCATTATCTATGGAAATATCCTCATCCGCAGTTAAAGGTGGGATCAGATGGCGCGTGGCTCGGCGAACTTTTCGCGTGAATGGCCGATCCACGCGCCGTCTGATCAGTCATGGCTCGGCTAGCTCGGGCTCGCCAAGCCGACTTGTCGAGCTAGACGAGCCGAGCCACGCGCCGTCTGATCTCACCTTAACACACATTTGAAAGCCTTCTAAAAAGGCTGTTTATATGGTGAGACGTAGTTGCGTGTTCGTATTGCACAAAACAGTAATGGGTGCAGGTTCAAAATTTGCAATAAATCGCTCATTTGTTATCAGATTTGCATCAAACTTGCTCCAAACGGTGTAGATTTTTTCACGAATATTCCATGCCATAACTTAAAAACTGTCAAAAGTGGAGTTGCATCCCTTTTCCTGCAAGGTCTTCAATTTTCTAACTGAGGAAAACTAGAAGAATATATAAGTGATCCTGAATACTGACACCTGCAGCCCCCCAAAGACCAATCAACTCCCCAAGATAAGCCTACCTACAGAAACCGCCAAGCTGCATACTTAAACAAGAGGAACTCAAATTTCCCAAGAAATTGCTCTCAAGAGTAGACATCCGCTGGCAAACTTCATCGACTGGATCTTCAACCACAGCGAAGTTTGCTGCTGGTCGATGAAGTCCAAAGTGAAAGCATTCAGTTGGCTAGACAGCAATGTCATAACATCATAAATCCTTCAGGGCAAGAGTCCACGTTCCTCTTCAACTGACTGTCATTAAACCCCATCGAGTTTAAGGCTCGTCGATATATCAAACTGGAAGTGACGATCTGGCGAAACAAAGCTCAACTGAAACTGCATCATTTCCCTCGCAACACGACGCAGTTTGGCAACGCGTCTGTTCCCCACAGTGTTGATCGATCGGTAATCGCGCGCGTCTCCAATCTTACGAGGACGGGTCTGGGAGGATTCCGAAATATCGGCGTGCGTTGCCTCACAGAACTCGGGGAAACGCTTTCGTGTCGCCGGAAGGAGCGCGCTTGTCCTTTCCACGATGCCTGGGAGAGAAATGACAGATGTCTACGGCGCACCTGTGTCTGCTGTCTCCGCTGCGTTCCCCGCTCGTTGCATCTGTGTCCTTAACGGGAACAGATCGTGTCGCGCGCGTACCCCTCCACCTTCTGATCCTTAATAAAAGAACGATACTTTCGTACGCAGACACGGAACGGATCTCTTTTGTGCCTTTGACGGGACGCTCGAAAGCTTCTTCAATCGCGTTCGCGTATCTTTCTCGTCGCTGCACTGTGATCCTTGACGCTCCGGTGCTTGTAACATGGGGGATTATTACGAGGATTTGGGGGCACTGTTGTGTCAGCTACGAGGCAATTCTGACATTAACGAAACGGTGAATGGAAGGAAATCTGAGAGGCATACAATCAAAATTGATGTCAGTGTCAATTATTGTGATTCGCGATTATCATGTAGAAAGTCTGCTTTTAACCGCTGATTTTAACTTGCTATTGCGTAACGGTGGCATACAAGTCCCTATTGCTGTATAGAGAAGAAGGGGTGCAGATATTTGATAATTTTAGGGATATAAGTGGTTCTATTAACATATTTTGCGATTTTATATTCTTAATATTATATTATCATAGATCTTGCCAGGTGCTGGCGTAGGTACATACAATTGTAGATCGGTTTGTTAGTCCCTTAGAAGTTTCTTCGGTGTAACTATTAGTAACTGATGATTATGAAATATTAGAAATGAATTTGCTCCATGCAAATAATTTTATTTCTGAGTTTAACGTTTATTTGGACAGTTACAGTTCTGCTAACGCGTTTCGCATCGGAACCGCGAGGGTTACGTTGCTGTTTACACATTCTCGCGCATTCAGCTGTCTGCTGATAGTCTGAGCTCCAAAATTACGAAAGTTTCGCGTTCTAGTTACATACGCTGTTTTTCCACTTGGCCTTATGTACATCCTCCACAATTTACGCAAGTTGTTATTGCGTAGCGACACTCGATGTTTATTCATTTATAATTGAGATGTCAAGCTGTACCGGCTGTCCATTGGGTTAGGTCAGGAAAGTGAAAAGAATAAGTATTTGCAGGATATTCTTCTGCTGGTGTACCTCACTTGGCGTTTAAACACACTTCCATTTCTTTCAAGAATCTAACTAAGTAGCTCAAATGATTTAAAATTGCATAGGGACCATTTCTTATGCATTTATAGGAATTATTCAAAATTTCAAATTAAAAAAGTAGTAATCTAAAATTAATATCTTTTATATTCGCAACTCGAATCTTCTTAAATTAAATTTTTCTGAGGTTCGACGTACATAGTCATAGTAGACAGTTAGATAGTTAAAAAATCAGAATTAATAGACTTTAATCAGGAATTGGTAGGAGTTATTAAACTTTCACGACGAATGAACTCATCTTGCCCAAATGGAATAGGTCTTTACCAGGATCCTACCGCAACAAGAAGGTAGCCGATTTTGTTCTAATTTCGCCTCACCTTCTTTACTCCGTTCAATCACCTGGAAAAAAGGCAATTCCTTTTTTTATCAGTCACAAGACGGAGGATTTATTCTTTTTCTCTGCTCCAGCGTCACTTCTTTAGGGAGGACACTGATTTATAATGTACCCTTGGGGATCACGTCCCTTCAAGCTCGAACACTGAAAAGCTTAGCGTGAAACCAATCGAAGAATGACCCTATTCGCATTTTCGGCGCTAAAACCCTATCTAGATATCGAAAGTCCATTCACGCGAGTATAATAGAAGACTAATCGTGCTGTCCGTGTTATCTGTTGTGTGCTCGCTGTTGATCGATATTGATTCCATTTCTACCGTATGAACCGTTTCAAAGGCTCGTCATTATCATATGTGACAGTTGGCAACTGAGTGATTGATAAAGTTTCATTGGCACGCGTGTTAATTAACTACACCATTAACCATTCAAATTCAATTAATTGTAACCTCGGTGAAAAAGTTGGCAATCTGGACATTCTTCAAAAACTATTATGTGAACATAAAAAATGATATAACCTATCTTTATTAAAAAATATGGAAGAGAAATTTTTTATTACCACTTTTTATTAAATTTTGTACGATTTAATTAAAACCCGCTGCAACGCCATCATATGGAAGAATGTCAGTTCTTCTAAAAAATATATATAGCTGCAATGTCAAAAATGTATAAAACAATTTGATACTGAAAGTGGATGTAACTCGACAATTTTTTTTACATAATTCTTCAAGAAAAATCTGCTTGTTATTCAGTGTAACACAATTTACTGTACATTATATCACTCTGTAGTAAAACGTAGTTCAGTTCGTATAAACTGAACAAGCTATTCTCGGATATTGTGCAATACAATTACAATTGCATTGCATTCGTGTCTCTTTGAAAATAGCGTCGGGACTCTCAACAAGATTAGTTTTCATATTGCATTCCGTTTCCTTCGCCGATATCCGGATTGCACGTGCTTCCGTATTGACCCAGTTTCGATTCAACTTCTGCTTGATGAAATCTCTGACGAGCCTACAGTATTTGCCTTTGATGCTTACGGTAAAGGTCATATACCTGCATTTAGGAGAACCGGTTGATCGGCAACAAAGCTGCCCGGACACCATCAGCTATGCTAATTAAGAGACTTGGATTGATGAGGATCTGACGGTTGATTTACTTGTAGAACTGTACAGAAGACTGTTTAGGGGATGTTGGAAGATTTTTACCATTGTTTAGTTGCTTCATTAATTTTTTGTGGTGAACGTACAAGGTGAATGACACTATCTGATTGTGAATAACAATTCATGGGTCGGGTAGGGAGATAATAGATAAGGTTTATGTGAATATATAGTATTTTAATTTAAGTCCACTCCGAATTTATGGTTTTGATTATAGTATTTTATATAGCGCTCAAAGTAATAAGAACTCGAAGACTCTCACGTGTGAGTAGAAATATTGCTATATTTTTAAGTAGCAATACTGATTTAAAAAATATATCTCATGCAGAAGCTTATCGATTATTTATTTTACAGATATTAGATTGTAATTTTCTATTTTTCTTTAAATTCTTTATTCTTGTTTTTAAAAGAATCCTTTGAATTCAATGTTGATGAATTCTTCAGGTGGGTAATAAAAGTAGATCATTTCGAAGGTAACTGTACTTCGACAACGTAGTAGGAAGTAAACTATTCGACGTCGAATAGAGGTAATGTTAAAGTTACAGTTAAAGTTGAAAAATTTATTTGACGCTGAAGCTGAAACGCTCGACGAATAATAAAATTAACTTTACTCATCGAATAAAAAAATTAACTTTATTCTACACTTGACGAATAATTTTTTTAACTTTTATTCTTAAATAATTTAAATAAAAATTTTGCCCATCTCTGGTTTATATAAACTATAGGGTAAGTCAGGAAGAGATGGTCATACGGGAGAAATGGACAGTGACAGTATTTTTTAGAAGGAAACGCCTGATGGCGTTGCCTCCACGTGGGTACAAAGTGTTATAGACAAGCAACAATCTCAGTTCATACTGTTGAAATAGACCGTTTTTAAAGGTTTGTAAATCCACTGTGAAATTTAAGCTAGTGCTTCAAAATGTTTGGTCTATATTATGATCACCTTCTTTGTGCTATTTATGGTGAATATTTGTAATTCTCAAGACGTATTTTGGATTGTGTATTGTTTACATTGTTTTTAACCGTAAAGTATTCTGGGTTCCGTTTGTTAGCTAAGTGAAATGGGAATGATCATCTTCCTAGGGATTTAAGGGAGAGATGGTCAATTTTTGTCAGGGAGAGATGGCCATAGCTGTATGTGATGTGATTTCAGATATTTTGAAGGTTGTTTTTGTAAAGCCTAGAATTGTCCTAGCAATGATCCTAGTCCATCTAATATGGTCTTTACTAATTTGAAACCGAATGTATGCTTGAATCAACCAAGCATCACGGGTCTCGCTGTTGAAATTGATGAAGAACGTACGCCAACCCAAGTTTTGGAAGATATCGTTCCTGTGTCATTCAAAAGATACCCTACTCGGAATCGCGTCAAACATCCGGGAACATTATTAACATCGCAAACACATATTAACATTGGAAAAATGAGTGACAGGTCAAAGGCGGAAAAAGAATTAAAACAACAAAAGTCCTGTAAGAATAAATGTGATTCCGTTCAATACTCTGCCGTTGACATTAATAATTGCAGAGGATGCGGAGGAAATTATTTCGGAACGAAAAAAAAGAAGACTGGCTAAGATGTAAGTCATGTGGTTACTGAGTCCATGAAAATTGCACAGAGTTTGACACTATGTGTCAAACATGCGAATTAGAAGACTCAAAGCAAAAGCCCAAAGAAGTTTTGAGCGGGTGAAACCAAAAGTGGACAAAAACTAGAAAGAATCTGTGATAACCAGGTAAGGTCCAAAACTTGTTAGCCTGAAAGGTATATATGCCCATCTTTCCCGGGCATTAAGGGAGAGATGGGCAATGACACTTTTTCTTCATTTGTAAAATTTGTGTATTAAATAATAATTTTTCGTTTATTTATATTAACGGCTATGTAGACAGAGGATTGAAGTTTTGTTCTACATCATTTTCGTTGCTTTATTTCAAATAGGTTGGCTGTAGGAGGCTCCAAACGAAACTATGACCATCTCACCCGGACTTACCCTAGAGCCTATTCTGTTGTTTTCTTTATATGTACTACATTCTTTCTGTCATATATCTTCTAAAACTGATGAAATAATTAAAAACTTCTTTGTTCGTGAGAGAATTGTGCAGATGCATCAACAAAATATTAAAATATTATAAACTGTGATAGCCAAGTATAATGCTTGCACTAACGATAATTTATTCTGTTTTAGGTAAGTTGAGCAGAATCAACGTGCCGTTACTTTCATTTTATTTCTGCTAGAACTGTGAGTACCAATGCAACATGTTCTACATAAACAATATCCAAGCGATCATGGAACATAACTAAATTAAGACTATAACAATTCAATGAAAATTATTCTTCAATCTTCCAAGAACAAATCTTCTTCACAACAGTATTGACACGTAACAGAAATGTGTACAGAGTGACTGATTCCTATAAATGCTTCCCTTCTGATAAATATATTGAATTAAAAAAGTCTAAGCCTTAGAGAATTCAAAGGTACTTAGAGATTTTGAGTCTTGCAGAAAATAATCAATGGATGGAAAATCTAAAGACATCCTGTACATTTTTAGTAGACACTGTAGCATACGAGAAACTTTAATAGATTGGATTGCAAGTTTCCCACACGCAAGGGGAGCTTCAAGATCCTTGCTTCACGGCACAAACTTGTCTCAACGATCGCCCCAACTAACTTGTCAAAAACGAAAGTAACCACCGTCCGTTTGCGCGTAATGACCATTAACGTTTCGTATTCTCTACAATATTGACTGTAATTAGTACCGTGAGGAGATTTAGTTGAGTGGACTTTGTTGGAATAATGTTCCTGTTCACTTGTTATCGAGCTCATTATTATCGAACCGCTTTTCTATTTCCGCAACTCATAAAAACTGTATCTCGTGACTGACTATATACACTCTACTATGTTCTTCTACTGACTGCACAATTTGCATGTCTTATATTTTTCTTCTGCTATCCTTTCTTTCATTTACCCTTTCACGTGTATAGTTAGTGTATGTGAAATGTTTAGATTACATATAGATAATCTTGATTCAGGATGATTTAATAATGAGAAGTAAACGTGTGTCAACTTTTGCACGCGATAGTGTACTCGATTAATGACAGAAACATACGTTAGGGACTCAACTGTAGCTCGTAGGAAAATTTTCTCATAGCAGGCATTTTTGTTTTTAAATTATCATCAATGTTATCAATAACTTTAGAGATATTCTTGGCATTACATCACACCCGGGTGAATGCTTTCTCTCGGTACATTTGAGGTCCCTATATACAGATATAAACTTGAGTTACAATTATTCTGTATTTATTTATCTTCTTGAAACAAATATGTAGTTCCACAGATGTTTCTTCCCATCCTCAAAACTAATGGAGTTGTTGTGCGTTCTGATGATAGATGACTCATTTTGTACAAAATATAAGTCATTCCACACCAGGTAGATTATTTTTCGCACTTGATGTTGACGATTTTTATGAAATTAAAATATGATATAATATATGCGAAATTTGGAAGAGTTTAAGTCACCAATTTGCTAACATCGAATTTATTTAAAAAGTATAGGTCCCTAAAGTTTGCTTCGTTCGACTGATAGTTTTGAAGATTAAAATTCGTTTATACATTCTTGTTTTCGTAAATATGAATGAAAATTGCAACTTCAGCTGGCAGTATTTCTTGAATAAATTTGAAACCAGCAAAATGATGACTTAAACCCCTCCTAATTTCACGTGAACTACATCATATCCCAATTTAATCAAAATCCCTCGTACCAATTACAAAATGTGATCGACTTCTCGTAAAATGTCCCACAGGCAAAGATCGCAAACTTCGACGCGCCGTATTACCTCAACAAATTCGAAACCAGCAAAATGATGACTTAAACCCTCCATAATTTCACATGAACTACAACATACTTAAATTCCATCAAAATCCCTCTTACCAATCGCAAAAGGTGATCGATTCATCGTACCATGGTCCCGTATATGTATGCATTTATACACTACAATACCTCCAAGGTTCTTCATTTCCTTCCTGCATTTTGCCTACTTCTTGCACCGTGTCAAGCATTAGTCTTTCATATCGATCAACAGCTCCAAAGCGTATCCGCGGACAGGAGCAGTTCCACCAATTGCCAGGAATCGGGGAATTTTTGGCGCGATTTCCGGGTTACGTGGATGGGATTCCAAAGAGGGTCGATGGAACTCTAGAATTCTCGCAATATCCGGTTAACGTTCGCGCGGGGATCGCCGCGATTACCGAATTCAGGGGAAGATTCCGCGTGTGTGAACGGTCGTGGAAAGGGAAAGGACGGCGGCAAGGCAGGAGAAAAATGGAAATGGAAGGAAGGCCAGAGGAGGAAAGGTGCACAAGAGGATGAATCGCCTCTCGCGCTCTCGAATGACAAATGGAGACCACAAGATTGCGCCTCCGACATCCAATTAGCCCGACCTTCCCCCGGTCCTGTTCGTCTTTTTCCTACACCTCCAACCCCTGTTCGTTTCGTCCAACCCTTACGACGTCAGGTGCAGGACACACCGGCGCGGATTCATCCCCTACACGGGCCGAAAAGCCAGAGGAGTCTGCCCTCTGTTGACATTTAATCAACAAAGTCCAAACTATTGTTCCAGTCGGATTCACGCATCCGCCGTTCTCCTGATCTTCAGCTTTGGAACGCTCTATCCCCGGCCGTTTATCAATTTATCGTCCCAACTGACGAGGAAGCGAACGCTTAGCGAAATTCGCGTGGATTATTGGAGCAGCGGAATTTGATTCTTTAACTCGTTCGAAGGGGTTTAGTTGTCATCAGAAGTGTTTCATTTCGACGTATCGACAAAATCTAGGACTGTTTAATGCGCTGCGGTACAGATAATGTTGATGAAATTCTTCCTTTAATGGAAGCCAAAAGAGGATTTCTCCCTGGTACCGCTCAAAGGGAACTTTTCCTTTAATGCTGCTCCAAGTATTTCTCCTGTTAAAGCCTGTGCCCTCAAGTAAATTTGAAGCAGGTCCGCAGAAGATTCGAACTTCCCGGAAGAGATTACAATTTTCTGCTCAGGCTCTGTAAACGGAGTCGCGTATTATGCGAAATATATTTATCGATAACGGTGAAATGTCATCGAGATGAAACTTTGAATAGTTGCCAAGCGGGTTTTTAAGTATGTGCTTGAATTTGTTGGGGGGAAAGAAGGCCATTATGGCACATGAGTTTTCGAAATACTGTTGAATATCTTAAAGATATTACTGCATTTATCATTGAACGTGAAATGTCTATTTTCTTGGTTGTTGACAAAGATATTAGGAAAAGGAAATTGGTTGTGTGAATAGAAAATATTTCATATTTGTAAAGTAAAGACTCAACTTACAATTGTCAAAAGATACGTGTACCAATTATAAATTTCTGTTAGAATGGCTACAAATACTCTATACTAGTGTTGTAACTGTCATGCTATGTTTTAGTTTAATGATCGTTTTAGCAGTGTATTACAGATCTGTACGCTGAATTTGATAATCTAAAATAACTAGGACCCTTTATTTTGCTCAGCGATCTTATCTCGTGATAATTGCTCAATGGACGTTGAATGATATTCTTTATTGAAAATTTCTCAAAGAAACTGCTCGAATCTTGATGTGCTTTGATGTCTTCTTGATCTTCCACTTTTTCAAAACAGTATTTTCGACATTCTAGCCAGGAAGGTGAATGATGCAAAAATTATTTTCTAATTGTTTGGGAATACCTCACTAATCGTTTTCTGAGTGAAGGATTAGATATGAAAGATTTAATCATCGGGAAGAATAATCTCCAGGTTCAGCACTATTAAATACCTTTACTCGAAGTGTCACTAGATTGATGATACACTGTAGAAAGATGGAAGATATCACAGGTGTTCATAATTGCATTATAATGTAGTTCAGAGTACCATAAAGAATTAACGAAATGTTTTGTATTCAATGTGAGGCATGTTTCATGGCAATAAATCTATACGTTAATCGTCACGAACGTCATTATCCTAAATTGAAGCGTAACTTAACTGGCGTTTAACCTAATAACACAAAGAAGTTCGTGGCACGTAAAGTGCTCATGAGAAGACTCATTAAATAGCTGCTCTAACTTATCAGTAGGCGATTAGATTGATTGCGTTAATGCTAATTCTGCAATTAAAACACGAAATTGGTACGTGATACGGGATTGATACGTGTTAAAAGTTATTTATATTCCACAGTAATTAGGTCACAGGGCGCGAGTATCGAGTATTTTCTCATAAACTCGATCTATAATAAAATATAATTTGTAGAAAGCAAATCAGTATATAAACTACTTATTCCTAGTCTGTATAGCTCTATTAAGTTTTTGCAGCCTTGTAGAGATCTGTAAAACTCTATAGAGCTTTGTAATATTTTGTAAAGCACTATAGAGCTTTGTCATACTTTGTAAAATTCTATAGAGCTTTGTAATACTTTCTAAAACGCTGTAGAGCTTTGTAATACATTGTAAATCTCTGTACAGCTTTATAATACTCTGTAGAGCAGCTTTGGTAGAGTTCTTGAAAGCTCTCCTGAGTTCTAGACTTTCTAGAGTTTCTTTCCCTCTCTAGACTTCTATAGACTTATTTAGACTTCCCCAAACTATCCACAATAATTCAACACATTTGTTTGCTTCTACTAAGTAATAACACATGCATTCATACCTCAAAATTCTTCAAGCGTTACATAAATCAGCGTTTCAAATCCTTATAAAATATGAAACCTGTGTAAACATTCCCAAACTTCCAATCTACAAACATCAGAATCATTTATGCTGCTCCCTTTTTCAACGGCTCCAAGTAGTCATATTTCAATCAGCAAATTGGATAGCATTTAGAGTCCTCGACACATTAATCTGCGCTCGATTAAGCAGAAGATTCTTTACCCGGTGAATACTCCCGAGGATGAGGTATCGAACAATGGATTTGTAGGATTCGCGTGAAACAGGATAATAAATCTCTAAAGGCACAATGTCGTTCTTCCGGATTGTTGCTGTCTGATATACACAGCAAACTCCTTTACTAATTGCTCATTAGGTTGGATCAGAAACATTCCTGTCTGTGTAGCCGTCGCGCATTTCTCCTCCACCAAATGCCGCTTCGAATTCCTGACCTCATTTCGTTCAATTAATTGACGAACTGACTTGTGTCTCTATAAATACTGACTTGAGAACCAACCAGCACCTTCATACAACCACGTTCTTCCACGTCACATTACTGATACATTTACGGCGAGTGCTTTTTGTGATATTAAGGTAGAGTAGACTTCCACTCAGACTTTGAGGAACATATTTACAATTAGGAGAATAGATTATAAATATCAAGATTAGAATATAAGAATGCTAAAGGCGTAATTTTACAAAACTATGAAATCAACGAAGGGCAGTTAGCAGTAACAACTATTCACAAGTTAGACACTAATAGAAACATAGAAAGTAACCATCAAATAAAAATCCATTTGAGAGAGTGAAAGGACGCTATCGAGAAAAACCGTTCACTCCATTTTCATTGCACCAATGAAAATATTTTACGTCTTTCGAGATTTCTGAAAAGGAAATGGAGGACGCCATTCGTAAACTGTTACGTTGGACCCTTTCGTCGTTACATCCCTTCAGCCTACTGTCTTTTCAGCTGCATTCCTCCTCTTGCCTCTGTTGTTCCTCCAGTTTTCCATGATTAATCGCTGCGAATTAATATCTCGCTGCGTGGTAACACCGTGTGGTTAAAGAGAGTCTCTACTCCATGTTTGCATTAGAAATTGTAATCAAAGACGTGGCTTGTTGGCACAAATCTTAAATGTGAATGGAGAACTTGTTCTTGCAAAATGTTTTCTCAGGATTAATAAATGGTTGAAGGAATATTTTTGCCTCTACTGAGCCTTCAGTCTCCTTTTTCTTTCGTCAGCATACACTGTTGGTGAGTAAGATATGAACTGTAAATAAGAACAATTTGCAGTGGCGAAGAAGTGAAATTTGATTGACAATTTCTGGTTTGCTTTATGTATTTTTTGTTCCCTCCCTGAAATCTCCGCGAAATATTATGAGGAATTCATTCGATATCTAGATGCCTCCCAAATCGTTAATTTCATGGTGCCTATTTCGAAGACGCTAATTAGCTGCGAGATACCTCTCAAATACCACCTCCTTACGACCAACACTTTTCTCACCGAAAACTTAAACACTCGAAGCAAAGTTTAGGAAATTCGATGCAAAAAATTGGACGAACTTACGTCTAGAGGGATTCTTTAATTAAATTGGGATAATTACTACCTTTCAACGGGTAAACAGCGTTTTTCTTTTCACATAGTAGATGCCATTTACTCGTCCTTCCCGCTGGTGTAAAGTAAATCCTAATGCTATCCTTTTAAACATTTCCGTGGAAGTTTCCACTGAGATTGCGTGTTTGCAAAAAATATCGTAAAGCACATTCGGTGTATTTAGTATGCGTGTGTTTAATAAGAGAAATTCTAATTGTTCGGGCACTCGTTTGCGGCTGGACTTTTTATCAGGCAAATTTTATCACATTTATCTCGTGCTGCTAAGGAACCACGTCTGGTTATAGCCGTAAAATCCAAAAATACTGGCTGAAACCTTGGTTGAAACGGTGCCCTCGTTGCAGTTTGCATAATTATCCAATAAAAAAGAACCTATGACGCTATAAAATAAATAGAGCGATTCTAGCGCATGCTCGAGAACGTGGTGTAACAAATGCGACGCCATAACAGTAATGAATTCTTTAATCCCCGATGTTTCAGGCGGTTAAATAAACCTGATAAACAAGGTATAATGCACTCGACCTAACGGTGCTTCCCTTTGGGATAAAATTCTGGGAGCAACTTTGAATTTTAATTCGAGCATTGAATGCCACGTACACCGTTAGAAAATTTATTTAACGTTACACAGAATTGAAAACATCTATTTTCTTTCGCATAACATTTATCATTTGGGAAACAATTGGTAACCAAATTGTGATAAACACATGCTGAATATTTTAAACGGCATATTTACGATTACTTGGAGCTGGATATGTTTGATTAGAAGTAGTTTTTCTTACAATAAGAAATATACACTGCTTTCAATAATAAACTGGCAATATTTAATTATACTATGTGCACAGCAGTATGTTAAAGGAAATTTCAAAAGTACCTACATAATGAGAAACAGAGAATGCGACGTCGGTATTTTAAATAAATAAATATCATTTAATACTTTCGATTCCGGGTAAGAATTTTTTAATAAGTTCATATTCATTGAATTCATTTATCTGAAATCAGGGAAATATTGTTGACTTGACGTGGAAAGAAATAACGTCTTTGCAATAATAAAGTAACATGCAAAAGTTTCCAGATACAGGTTTTTGCCTGTGTTTTAGCCAGGGTCCTTGAAATAATACGGAACTAAAATACGTTATGACTAAATACGTCTTTTCTGCTATTTTTAAGACTACGAATTTTAATATTAGCAACATCAAATTCCGATGGAATTTCTTCTAGATCTTCCATCATGGAATACCACTTCCTGCTGCGTACTCGCCATAAAACAAATTTAATTGGGTATGTCAATAATATACTGAAAGCTTCTATACAATCTTCCGTACGTCATGTCTTCATCGACTTTCAAACATCGTTTCAGAAGTACTTATACATGAGAGCGCCAGGCGGACACCGAACAAATTTTCGCGGTAATTCCTTCGCATGTATGTACCAACGATTTTTAGGATCGGACGGACGCATAAGCGGCTTGGGTGTAAAACATACTACCCCCGAGGGTAAAACGTACCCCTCATTATCCGCGTGTCCCGCACTTGAGTTACATCCCACGCGCGTATACCCTTTATGTCAATTTGCATACTAAACTCGTTGAAACAACTAACAAGGATTCCGCTGGAGGGTAGCATAAGCTACTAATATGTAAAATGTTGAAAAGGCCGCTTAGAAAGGAGGGAACAGTGCCTTCATTTGTCTGAAAGAAGCACTGTCTCAAGGTGTCTGTTGGAAGCTGTAGCTTAATTTGAAGATGTTACTAAATGTCAATCTTGTAGGATCACAATTTATTATAGGTTCTCATGTTATATTTCACTCTCAGCCATTTTTTCACGAAATATTCAATATTTAAGCCCCTCGAAAACACATGCACAGACGTATTTTCAGGCTAAGCTAAATGAATTACCTAATGTGACATAAAATTATTAAAACAGTTAAGGCCACGATAAGTCAAAGAAATATAGATTAGGATAATAGACAGAAAATTCTTTCCTTTAATCGGAATTCTTGTATAGTTATATAAAGAGTCCAGTGATACGAAATTTTTATCAGTACTTCCCCATAGACTGGCCGGAAGGGTTGCCTCCATCCGCTGGCGCCACAGTTGAGAAACTTCTGTACTAAAATCTCGAGGGAACATTAATATATTCCACAGAAACGTTCTCTAAACCTTTCACGAACCCCTTACAGACTACACAGAATTTTTTTCAAAATCTGCTCACAAAACACATCTACCCTTAAACCCCCAAAATATAATACAAAGTGTATCAATACGTATTAACTAAAAAACCACAGTACCATTTACTCACGTGCAATAAACATTTCAAGAATCTAGGAACTGCTTCCATCAACTCTCCGCCATCCACATGCTCCACTAGCAGACCTAGAACCAAATTTTTTATTGCTTGATGATAATAAAACAATTCCAGAAGAAAGTAAATCATGTCGAGCCCGTAAACATTCTATAGACGCGCAGCGCGAATAGTCATTCGTTAAATCCAGGTCGTTAAAAGTACCACGGGCCTGAAGCGTAATATCGAGTCAGGAGATCGATTGTCGCGGGTACCGCGAACCACGATGCAATAACCAACGCAACCCTTGCTGTAGATAATCGTCTCATAATTCACATATCCAGCGTCATTATTATTCATACTTGGAGTGAGACCACGGTATGCGGAGGCAAATTGCCAGCCGAGCCTGGCAAATACCACGTTGTATTCCCATACGTAGCGTACGTAGGAGTTTAGCTTTTCATCGGGCATTATGTAACGCTCCAGCTATGTACAGAGTGTGCCACCGCGAAAAGAGTCGGTTTACTTTAGAAGTTAATAACCCGTTAAGCAGCCGAACCTGCGATTGAGTTTCCCTCGTTAAAGTAGACAGACCGTGAAACAGGTTTGCCGTTCCCCTATTAAGCGTTAAGAGTCGCGGTTAGGCGAGGAGATTGAAACTTAATTCGGGAACACCGTTAGACTTGGATCAATCGCTCTGTCGGAGTAGTGGCTATGCAGCAGGTGTGACCTATTCGCCGAAGAAATCGAGATTACTCTGAACGAAGGCAGAGTGTGTAGCCATTTTAATACAAGCATAATCGAAAGGTTTTGTGCTTTTGCGATAGGAAGAAGGGTTGGAGGAGGAAAGTTTTTGTGTTGAAGGAGGAAATGTTTCTATCGACGTGAAAAATATTCTATGTATGTTTTCTAAGATTTTCACGTTATTTCTGCTTTTCTATTTTTACCCTCGAAATTGATCACTGATTTCTCCAAAATCGTATCCTGTTTTTTGTGAACCTATTGTATGTTTGCCGAGTATGTTCGAAATATGGATGCCAAGGCGAATTTAAAGATATTTTGGAATATGAAACTCAAAAGATCTTGAACAAGAAGCTTTTATTTGAATAATTTCGATATACATATCGTTTAAGGTAACAAAGAACAATTCTTAAACTGTTGAGTAATGAAGTGATCTATAAAAATATGACTTTGGGGAAATGTTTGTATTTGTACCAAAAAATCAATTCAAATCTGGCCAGCTGGAAATATTCAAGCATTCTGGAGTGCTCCTAATAATCAATAGATTTATGGTGTGCTTCGAAAATATTTAAATTTGATCGTTTGAATTCAGTAAAGATTAACCTTAATAACGCTAGAAGCCTAATTAGAGGTTGTTCGATGTGTTCTGTCATATCATATTAATTAAATCTCGCCCCTATTCGTTCAATTATGCAAGGGAGTATGCTTACGGTCAGTCGATCATTTTCACTGCACACCCCATACGTTTCCTAGCTGTTGATGGCTAGAAAAAGGCCAGGAGGGGCTTCAGCGATCACGCGAGCCCCGTAAATGGTTATCGCATCACTCGCCCGGAAGTACACCCCTGCTGGCCGGAAAAAATAGCCGGATACCCACGTCCCTGTAATTATGCTTCGTAAAATTCAGCAGTTCCTTCGCGTGTCAACAGGCCAGATTGGATCGTTCGAAGGATGAGACCAGACGTAAAATTTAAATCCCCGCTGAGTGGCCTTTTACGGGTTAGGTGTAATTTCTTCTTAGTTAACTGCATTTCGAAGCGTTGCATTAAACCTATCGATCGAGCATTTATATGTGCGAATGATGTGCTCCTGTGAATTATAACGCGTACACTTGCAGTTGCTTGCTAGAATATTCATGATAATATACCTACTCTTCTCACAAAAACTAAAATTATCCAATTTACATGAAACTTGGTTAATTTATCACACTTTCGTCACATGAGCTGTCTTCGATATCTCGGTTCCTTAGACAAGGCCGTAAAAAAATCGATCAGAAACGTTTGCAGAATCAGGAGGAGCGCGCGGGGATAGGCTGTCCTCGCGTGTCAAATGAAAATATGTCACTGCCAGTCGGTGGCAGTCGAAATCCGGATGCGGTGGCGCCCTCATCAGCATGCGAAAACTTTGTTATTTGTTTGAACACGTTCAATTATGCATGCGCAATATGCTGACAGTTTTCAAGGGTGCAGGGCGGGGAGTTTGAAAGGGTGGTCAAGGGAGACACGGGAGGGTGGCCGTGTGCCGTATTACGTCGCAGAAGAGGAAATGGCAATCCTATTGAAGGGGTGCGCTTTCGCTCAGACCTAATTGAAATAATAATAAAAAGTGAGCCCGTGACAATGAACGCACGTAGTAGCTTCGTGCTTTTTCACCTCTAACTGCACAAAGGGCGGTGCAACGGGAGCACAAAGTTATGTGAAGTGGCAGTAATTGATGTATGAGGGTAGTTTAACAATTTATTGCTAATGCTTTGGAACGTATTGCTTAAAACACTGTACCTTATGAGGATTTTAATGAAATTCTGTAAGTGGATAGCTTACCTATGTTTCAAAAACAACGATAGTTCAGTAGGGTGACCTGTCCAGTGAATGAACACCCCCCACTGAATGAACGTTGCTTATGTAATACGAAAAATTAACGCCTATCGCGCGCATTTCACGTTGAAACTTACACCGAAATTTAGAGTGGACACCCACAGACGTCTCGCAAAGGCGTTTTTCTTTTTACTTCTAACTTAACCGGCATTAATTCCGTTTATTCAACAGTTGACCCCACGGCCGTTCATTCACTGGCAAACGCGGACATTTCTTACTTCACCAATGAATGAACAACTTAACCTGTCTTTTTTTCTGTTGACACTTTCGCCGCCAGTGTGAAGATTAAGTTAACCCACCCCAGAAAATAAATTTCAGCTCTGCATGATTATGATCTTATAAGACTAGTAAAGTATCAAATCAATAATATTATTGCAATTAGAGAATAAAAAATTATTTACACAAAAAATCGTCTAAATACATTGGAAACCTAATCTCTGTTATTATCCCGTTCATTCACTGGGGTACCCCTGTTCATTCATTAGAAATTTATGTTCATTCACTGGTCATTGGCCCATTTTTTATATAATCCTCTGCCAGACTTTTAATGAAAGTTACAACTATCAAACATTGCTAGAATTGTGTTCCGGGATGTCTGACTTTCGTAATAAAACAGCTTGCTTGCAGAAATAACATTCAGGGAATTAAATGACGACTTTTGAATACTAATTTTAACAGACATGCAGCTTAAGTGTTCATTCACTGGACAGGTCACCCTAGATAGTATCAACGCTTTACTCGGCAGATCGAGTATCAAGCCTAATTTTAGTACAATTATAATCGTTATACTTTATTTGAGTTTGCACATCAAACAGTGTTTTCTACTTATTGATACTCTATTTAAATTGATTTCTCATCACACAGAATAAACCACAGGAATATATTAAAATTATTATTTTTATTACACAATAAACGATCAAACATGGCTGAAACAATTATTCTCTATGAACCTACAAAGTTTTAATACCATGCACAATTCACATGGTACTTTCGCTAAATATTTCACGTGACAATTTGTACTTCTTTACAAAATAAATTCCCCATTTAAATTCCAACTTGACAGCACCTCGGAACTAGCACCTGCCATCGACCAACAATTTCTAAACGATAACCGAATTATACATCGTCAGCGTACGCGTTCCCCGCGGCCACGAGCACGAAAAACGCGGCTGGGACCAACTCCCTACACATTTTACATTTGACGTGCGCTCGTAAGTTATGCGCACACTGAACGACGCCTGTGTGACGGATTTTTTCATCCGTCAACGAACGGCACGATCGAACGTGACGCGGCTGCGCTAATCAAAATCCGATGGAGCAACAACGAGCGCCGATTAAACAAGCCCTCCTGCTGAACCCTCGTCGCGTATCCGGAATCCCCGACGGGGTTGAACGCTTTTATAGGGAGGTCCGCCGCGTTCCGTGTATGGATATCGCGCGCGAAGCCTGGCTTCTGCCTCGTCCATGTCGAACAGTTACGTTGACCCATGGAATGGCCAGGTCGTCGCCGCATCCACTTGGTGAAGCATTAAACTTAGCGGCAACTAATCTACAGGAAGTTCGCATAATGCGGCACCAGTCTGCAGGGAGTGAAGGGGCGGCGGGGGTTGTCGAGCTGGTCAATTGGAAATGAGGTGACCGAGTTTCGAGATTCCTGCCGGCGAGGACCGTCTTTGCCTGGATCGCGTCGTCAGCCCTGGCATATCGAATTCTTCGTTGGACTCCGTGGAATGTTGAGAACCGAGTCGACCTTCCGCCCTCCCTCTCCCATTCTTCTTCCTTCTGCTGCCTCCGTTCCCCTTTTTGCCGCGTGGAATCGCGAGGAAATACTCCCGAGTACTTTGACGACTCGCGAGTCTTCGCTCAATGACCCAGTTCACGCTTGCGGCGGAGCAGTTGGTTAAAGAGGCATCGAGTTCCGAGGGAGAACATTGGTTCTGAGGTAGGCAGTACTTAGTGGTTGTAAATGACATGGGTTCTTCAGGTAAGGGCTGGGGCTCTGGTGGATGGAAAATGTGGAAATGGATTAGTTGCACTGTAGTAGTATATTATAATTAAATTATGGAATCAAGATCTATGAAGAAATTATTGGGAGAATTAGTATTCGAGAAGGTATTTCTGTAGATAGACGTCTTTATAAGTATTTGCATGATGAGCATTTTGAATAAAAACACTTTGTTATGGCGAGCTGTTAATTTTCATAGACTTGTTGCATTGTCACACTGCAGGATGTAGATACCTACTCATTTCAATGACTTGCTTCGAAAACAGCTTTCTTCACTAAAATTCGTAATATGGTTCTGCATAAAATGGAGCACTTCCGAAAGTTTCTATTGCTATCGATGATACACACTGTTATTATTAGGAATACGGTGTTTATTGCCCAGAAAAAGTGTGGTGTCCCTAATTTTTTGGGAGTTAAACAAATTGTATACAAGGAGAGGTGCAGCTAACACTTTTATGAATCCTGACTCTTAATGCACACATATATATATATAAAAGAAGAAGTCCTGGATGACTGACTGACTGACTCATAAACGCCCAGCTCAAACCATTTAACCTATGAATTGTTTTCATGACGTAGGCGCCCACTAAAGAAGGACTTTGGTAATTCCGTTCCCAAGAGGGTGAAAAGGGGTAAAATGTGTTTTCTCGGATTCCTTAATATCTCTTAGAGCCGATTAGATATCAACTTGGTTCTCACTCACAAAGATTGTCCACACGAATGCCTAAAAAACAATTTCAGGATTGTGCCTTAATCAACCCGTAAGGGGGTGAAAAGGGGTAAACTGTGTTTTTACGGACTTCTCAATATCTCTTAGGCCCGATTAGATATCAACTTGGTTTCTACTTACAAAGGTTTCCCACACAAATGCCTAAAAAACAATTTCAGGATTTTGCCCTAATCAACCCCTGAGGGGGTGAACAGGGGTGAAATTTGTTTTCATGGAGTCCATAACCCTTTCGTTACGAGCGCCGACTATAATCGGCACCCACACGATGATCTGTGTATAGGAGCGGCGACTTTAGTCGGCGCCACGGAACAAGCTGCCGATCCTAGCGTCGAATTTAGTCAGCATCTCCGGTACCTTAAAAAAAAATTTAGCACTGCAGCCTCGCCTTTACTCTTATCGTCTATGTCATTTGTAATATTCAGGTTTCTTCATCCTCTTTGAGTAATAAAGAAGTTTAATAATAATAATAATAATGTACGCCGTAACGAAGGGGTTAATATCTTTTAGGCCCGAAGCGAAGAGCGTGTATATTTTGTTAGTATTTAATAAACACCTGAGACTTAAATGGGAAAGGCAAGTACAAGTTTTACAAGTACTAAATGTCACTATCCATCATTTGAGTAGAATTATACAGATCGTATACCATAACGACGTGCGTTACGAAAAGTAGCACGTTTCAATTTTCTTACGAAAATAGGGTGACCTGTCCAGTGAATGAACACTTAAGCTGCATGTCTGTTAAAATTAGTATTCAAAAGTCGTTATTTAATTCCCTGAATATTATTTCTGCAAGCAAGCTGTTTTATTACGAAAGTCAGACATCCCGGATTAAAAGTCTGGCAGACGATTATATAAAAAATGGGCCAATGACCAGTGAATGAACATAAATTTCTAATGAATGAACAGGGGTACCCCAGTGAATGAACAGGATAATAACAGAGATTAGGTTTCCAATGTATTTAGACGATTTTTTGGGTAAATAATTTTTTATTCTCTAATTGCAATAATATTATTGATTTGATACTTTACTAGTCTTATAAGATCATAATCATGCATAGCTGAAATTTATTTTCTGGGGTGAGTTAACTTAATCTTCACACTGGCGGCGAAAGTGTCAACAGAAAAAAAGACAGGTTAAGTTGTTCATTCATTGGTAAAGTAAGAAATGTCCGCGTTTGCCAGTGAATGAACGGCCGTGGGGTCAACTGTTGAATAAACGGAATTAATGCCGTGTAAGTGAGAAGTAAAAAGAAAAACGCTTTTGCGAGACGTCTGTGGGTGTCCACTCTAAATTTCGGTGTAAGTTTCAACGTGAAATGCGCGCGATAGGCGTTAATTTTTCGTATTACATAAGCAACGTTCATTCAGTGGGGGGTGTTCATTCACTGGACAGGTCACCCTAGCACGTTTGCCTTCGTTCTCACGAAAACTACCTATCACGTTTCGGTTTTCGCTGCGAAAACTAGCAGGTTTGAGCGGTTTGTCACGTGATTAAAATTTTCAAATGTGTTGTCTTTTGGAAATTAGATGGAATTATTATTTATTAAACAATATTTTCAACAGTTGAATTCTTTTAAACTGACCACGCGCTGAAACGCGATAGTTTCTGCAGTTTGCAGTATAATCCAAAACGTGCTATTCTTCGTGGGCCAAACTGGATAATATGTTAGTTTTCGCCGCAAATTTTCAAATGTGCTATTTATCGTGGCGAAACAGTATAACGTGCTAGTTTTCGCCGCAACAGTACGAAATGTGCTATTCTTCGTGGCGAAGCAGTCAAATGTGTTAGTCTTCGCGGCGGAAGACCAAACGTGCAAATATTCGTCAGAAACGATGGAACGTGCTTCTTTTCGTGGCAAACCGAAACGTGCTACTTTTCGTAACGCACGTCGATAAATAATCCACATGATTTCTGAAGTAGGTAGGTATTCATATAATTAGAGAAAGCTATGAAAAAGACATTGCCTGCTTTAAACGCGCAACAAATTACAAACGTATGAAATGTACACGCGTGGTGTTTTTACACCTGAATACAAGTGAGTCTGAAATTGTACATACGCAATGGCGCACACGTGAATATGGTACTCAAGTGCAGACACGTGGCTTGTCGAGACCTTAATAGGTCAGTCTCACGGCTAAAAGAGATTTGCGGCAGAAAAGCTTTAAGGGTGGAGATGGCCTGACTGTTAGCAGCTGCATTTTCAGTTAATACACACATCCAATTCACCCCTCGATAACACCGACCTACATTTCTGTCTGAACGGACGCGGTAAAGTGCAATCGATCAGGCCTTTCTATGCCATTGATTCTGTCTAATACCTTAGTGGTTCTATTCATTACGAAAATTGTATGCTTGCATAACTAAAGTAAAATAGATTGGTGACAGCTTGCGTTTTACAGTAGGGTATAAGTTATAAGCTAAACTATCAATTTAAAGGGGGGTTTTAAGAAGCTGAATCGATAAAAGATAAAAACCTCCTTTACGAGCAGGGATAGAGAAAAGTATTGGAGGAACATTTTATGTAGACACTAAAGTGTATCATTCTTTTCTACTTATGCTTTTCTACTAAAAGAAATTTTTTAAACTTGTGCTATATTCTACGTAACATGTAAATATTTGAGAGAATTGATACATAATTGAAGAGTCCTTGTAGAAAACACTGTAAGTGCCAAAAATCAAATAGTAAATTTTTTTTAACTTTGGGACTTACAGTGTTTTCTACAAGGACTCTTCAATTCAAGAAAGAGGTTATTATTCACGCGATAGGTGCAATAATCAAGAAATAAGCTATAGAAAAATGAAGCATTTATTTAAATTTTTTGAATGTAACACTTCGTTTATTCCAGAATCTGGCAGAGAGAAAATCTGCCTGTCACAAAAATAACATACCGATGCTCATTCACTTGACACTTGACGACGGAATAATTTGCTCGCCTATTTGGCATACATGAAACATCAATAGCAGAACACTGACGAATAAAGAGAAAAATAATTTTAAGAGAGATCTCACTGTCAACTTTTCGTACAGTTACCGTAGCTCCCACTCGAAATACATCACACTCATATAATTACACGTAATCATCAATGCTCAAGTTAGTCCGGAAGCTTCCTGAACAAACTACATTCGATTCATCGTTCTCGCGTCACGCCCAATATCACGATCCTTTCGCCGCCGTCGTGAACGTTAGCTGCGACGCCGGCGTCTCTGGCTTCCGTCTGGAACGTCATGTGAGCTCTTATTAAAGGTGGCGATTTATCGCTAGTAATAATGGTGTGGTCTAGTGCTGGTATGAAGCGAATGTCTGCCTAAGGTTCCTAGAGGGACGACAGTGTCAGAAGGTTGAGCAACTGAAAACTCTTATGCTGATGATGATAACAATACTTCTAAAAAATAAACATTTATTTGAAGTGGAACAAGAAGGGGTAATTTGTTTATATAACAGTTTGAAATTGTCTTCTCCGCAAATGTCTGCCTAAGGTTCCTAGGGGAACTACGCAGTCAGAGGGTTGGAGGAACCGAAGAGTCTTCGAATCGAAAAATTAAACATTTATTTGATGTGAGAGAATAAGGGGTAGTTTGTTTATGCAGTAATTTAAAATTTGCTTCTCTAAGCATGTTTGAATAAGGTTCCTAGGGGAATAGCGGTGACAGAAATGTACAAAAATGGTAAGCATCTTTTCAGAAAACAAACAAACGTTTGAATTAAAAGGACAAGTGTTGATGTACATATAATTTAGTTGCAAATTCCCTTTATCTGGGAATTTATCCTGTATTTTATTCAGATAAACTATAGTAGTCATAGATGGTCTTTCGAATTTGGAGTCTATTTTCATATTTGTCGTTTAAGATGTGTAAGAGAAAATCGGATTAACGTTGGATTATTGTATCAGTAAGATTGAGGTTGAATAGATTTCAGGTAATATCGAAATCTAGTAGGGAATGTTTAAATTATATTGTATGGCATGCTTTCAAAACAGAAACAACACTGTAGTGGAACGAGTAGTAGTGTAGTCGAACCTTCTGTATGAGAGCCATTTTAGGTACTTGAAATCGATCACCTTTGCATTTTACTTTAGGGGTTTTGCTATAATTGTAATATAATGTGGTGGACATGAAACCAGAAGCAGTTCAATCATTGATTTTACTAGTCTCTAATTTTTTAAAAAAAATACAGGTTGTCGAAGTTTACAATTTTTGTCTATTTTTGCAGAATCAAGCTTTATAAATGGATTTTTGTTTCTAAAACTGTGAATTAATATACTTAATGTATCACATGTTGCGCTTGGTGTAAAGGATTTTGATAAAAAGCTATGAGGAGTTTAAGTTACTATTTTGCTAGCTTCGAATATGTTTGTTTAAAACGTGCAGGCAATCAAAATTTCCGATCTATGCCTATTCTCGTAAAAACTGGTTGAAAAATAAATTTTTATCTCCCAAACTACCAGCCTTACACACTTTACTTTTCTTTTATCTTAATCGACAAGGATCAGTTTTTCTAAATGCTTTGTTTAGTTGTAAACCCTTATTTTTCTATTCCGCGCGTGCCATTACGAGGCGTAGCCACTAGCACTCTGTGTTAACCGTACGAGCTGCGACAGATTAACAATTCTTGGCATCTTGGTGGCAAGCATCGGATGCGTTGACGTTCAACCACCGAGAAGCTCGACTGTAACGAGCTTCAGGATTGATTAACCATGGCGTCGAGCGACGTGCAACCGAGTCTACTTCTGCCAGGTCTGGGCAAACGAGTCGACGTCTCGATCCCTCGGCAAAAGATCAACGGAGCCTTAATTATGGTTGATTAATAGCTTTTTCGACGGATTGTTGGGTGACAGGGAAGTCGGCTTAACCGAACACTGTTATGATTTTTTGTAGGCTCATTTACTGGCGAATTTTCAGTGTACCAACTGCTTAAAATAAAACGAAGCGAGATAGAGCTTTGGACTAATTGAGTCACGCTGTGTTCATGAGATATAGAATCTGGTTTATTATATTATTGCTCCACAATGAAGCTTTGTGCACTTTATGCTCTGTATTTTTGGCGAGCATTCATATTTGAACTGCAGGCAAATTTGATCATTACAGTTTAGACTTTCGTCTAAACGTTTAAAAGTTTAGACTTCGTGGTCAGGCGGGGTGTATCGTTCCCCAAGATATGTCCGCCAATATTTGTGTAAATTTAAAGACCTTAAAAATAAAATTTAAAAATTTGGTGAACTTTAATAAAAAAAATCGCTTTTATCCACAACAATTTTTTTCAAGTAGGTACATATTTCAACATATCAAAATTTACAGTTCTAGAAAAAGACTGTTAGAGCATGATTGTATGAGTATTACGAATGTACAATTATCACTGAAAAGTTAAAAGATTGAAAAATACGAAAATGGTAACTCAAAACTGATGCTGGGGTCCAATGAACCCCATGTGACCAATTTGTGATTACAAGAAGGGTTAACATATCTAAATAATAATCTGATTTAGATCGTTCTTAATTAGGTTTTTCAAATCTTCATTGTCCACTTTTTCCTACCAGAAGAAACCGATACCTAGCCGTATTTTCGCTAGTATTCTTCCCTTTGAGACCAAAATTCATATTTTCTCTTAAAGGAAGCTGATGTAAGCATTCTGCGAAATAAAGATGATCTTCCATTTGATGTAAATGTTACAGGAATATAATACACCCATTAGGACACATAACATTAATAATATTATTATTATTCTTTGAGTATAGGTGCATTCTCCGTGATGCAGTTCAATTTTTGAACATGGTGCATATTCCACCTACGTAGTCAGAAAAATAAAATTTCACCCTGCCAATTAAGGATGAAGAATACTTCTCGTCTTAATGTCGATATCGAAAGCAATTTTAACCGATGCTAATTCAGAAGCCTGAACAGAATCGAGCAGCCCTCCACAATATCGGTAGTTTAAGAATGCCATTCATGAACTGATGCGGGTTGCAGTACCTATGTAATTTATAAAATCCTCATGATAACGTCACGCAATAGCAGAAAGTAGCCCACGGGATCCAAAGAATCAGGCCATTGGAACAACTGTAATTCACTGCTGAAAGACTTCAGTTTGCTCGTTCTGTCGGTATCGACGATTTATGATTGACTACTTATCGAGAACTGTTCATCGACTGGGTACTGCATCGAAGAAAATCTTATCGTACGATATTGTGAGGAAGGGGTCTGCTTAAGTCAAAAATGTCCAGAACAATCGATAATACGATAGCTTTGATTGACAGCGATAGATGCCCTCGCGTCCCCAGTAACCGAACGATGAATCATTTGTTGTAGACTGCCTGAAGAACAGATCACCGCCTCGAACGGTTAGAAAATCGAATAAGCATTATTAATAGCGAAAACGTCCAGCCTTAGGATAATCATCTCATGAATTAGTAAACACTGTGGAAGCAATCTTCTAGGACCACCTACGTGAGAGGGAGATAGAATTTTAAGTCGTCCTTCGATTTCTCTTCCTGCATCTACTTGTCGTGGGAACATGGTAATTACCGGCTTAATTGATTCGGAATAATTACTTTCGGCATGATTGATAGACTAAACGTGGCTTCTATCGTTTCTTTTTCGATGGAAGTACAGCTTGTGTCGCCCTCTTAATAATTTTAAGAATTTTAAATAGTATAAAAGGAGTATTTTTAAATTTTTAAGTCTCACGGATTATCAATATTTCCTGAGACTTTTACAGTGGCACTACCGTCATAAGTGTAGGGGATTAATTATCATATGAAATTTGCTTGCAAATCCTCCAAAATGGTAAAAGTCATAAAGAAACAACGTTTCCTTTCCTTGCGTAAATATTACCTGCAATCCTCCATGCATTCAGCTTCTCTAATGCAAATATTTATTGCATCACTCTCAAATTTACGCAGTTCGCACAATTTTCATAGCAATATGATTGATAACACTAGTTTACAAAATCCAAAAAATTCCACCATGAAATTCTTATGTAAGGTGCAAAAATAAGGAAAAAGTTGAAAATACGCACTCGCACTCTATCGCCCATAACTTCTTTATTTGACCATGGATTTTGCTCAGGTTGGGCTTGTTTTCTTCGTAAAGGTGGGCACTCTACGTAAAAAATAAGAAACTGGTCGTCACATGATAATTTCTATGTCTTCCAGGCTATGTAGTGAATTTTCGATTTTAATTTCAGCCCCAAAATATTACATTTTTCTTAAGTTTCGCTCGATTACGCCTAAACTATTGGTCTGACTTGAAAACAACGTAGAAAAGAATTGTATGCAATTTAATTATCTTTAATTTAAGAGTCATCACTGTCAAATCGGCCAACTTTAACGCGAGATATGGCCAAAAACGTCGGGTCGTCTTCTTAAAAATTTACCAAAATATTCATCGGACGATAAATCAAAAATGTATCCTTAGGGTTTCGTCTCATGTCGACTTTTGAGTTTAGGGGACCACCTTACATAAGAATTTCATAGCGAAGTCTCCGTCACCAAATGACTTTAAACTAGTGTAACCTGATTCGTATCCAATTTATTTTGGCCAAGATACTAAGCTACACATTTTTGCAATAATATTCTCCTAGCACTAATAATAAGGGAGGTATAAGTGTCAGCGTGTTTATTCGAGTGATGCAATAAATATTTCCAGTACTGTATTTTTCATTCTTATACCGTACCTTCCACACTCCTCTAACATTAAGCATTGTTCCCCACGTGTTACTCGTTTAAAAACAATTCCCTACGTACCTATCTTACACGATCATTCAAAGATTGAAAGATCAGGGAAAACCTCGAATAGTATTAATTTCCGGTAATACAAAATCCCATGGAGTCTGAGAAGATGAAACTTTGAGGGCTTCGCCTAGAGTAGTCTTTGTTATCGCAGTCACAGGAAACGTTTTCAAACGGGAGGGGAAATGAGTTAGCGGTCGTCTTCCGTTTTCCCGAGCGGCTGGCTTGGCCGTTGAAAACGAGCTGCTACGGCGCCCAAAATAGATTACAAACGTAATATTTCAACCGCCATAAATATTCTCTGTTAAGTCGTTGGCAGTCGACTCTTTCGCCCCGGATTTGCTGCTCGTTTTTCGGGAGGGCCTTTCGCGGGCTGCTAGTTGCCAACGCCGCGTTCTAATTGGGATAAGACGGATTTTTGTACCAGGTGGCCCTTAATTGGTCGGCCATCATTACGGGTGGTCTGGCGGTTCTAATTACTGTAGCTGCGCGGCAAACCTTTATGCATCGCGCGCGCGGTTCTCAAAAGATTTTCACGGCCGTCGAAACGCCGCGCCGTCTGTGGATGCAGCGAATTATTTATAACGACGATAACTGCTTCGAATACTTTGTGGGTTCAGATTCGTTTAGGTTCCGTCGGGAAATTTTAAGTAGCCTAATTACGGAAGGTTTTAGAGAGGAATGTAATTGCTGAATTGAAACGTCGTTGGCACTAGCAGTTATTTCTATTCTTCCTGGGAGGGTAATGTATTCGCGTTCTTTTTAGAAAGTTTGTACCCGAAGAGGGTTAGGTTTAATCGCAGCAGAAATAAAAAGAATTATTTAATTATTAAAGAAGGTTAGGGTTGTAAAAAATTGTTTGAAATGTATATACAGAAAGTTAATTAGGTAGGTGTATTCTGACAATTTTTGGTTTATGTTTTATGTTAAAATAAATTTGGTACTCGTAGATCTTTGAATTGCAGTATAAATGTTATTAACCGGTTAACTGGCAGTGTATCATATATGATAAAAAAAAAATCTGGCCAATTCTGCTTATGTATCATATATGATCAAATGGAATAACTTTTTTGATTTTCAAACGATTTGAATGAAACTTGGTACGTAATGGTTTTTGGGGTCGCTGAATCTGAATTTGGCATTGGAATTGTAAAATTTAGTATGGCAGACTCAAAATGGCCGACCCAAAATGGCTGCCAAATATTAAAATATTATCGGAATTTAGAAAAATTGTATATAGGGGTTTTTGGGTGGCCCATACCCCTGTATACCAAATTTTGTGTAATTCACTTCATTTTTCGATGTTGCCAGTTTGGGCACGAATAGTAAAAAAAGCCGTGCCAGTTAACGGGTTAATTGATAGGTGCATTCTTGAAAAGTAAACGCAATAGTTTAGGTTTTTCAATTCCAAAAGTGACAATAAATGTAATTTTTTTTCATTGAATCTTCATGCTACTAAGAAAATGTAAGGCATTTATTCACATATCTTTCGATTCTAATTTTCTACAAAGGAAACTTGTCCTTAATTTTAAAGATTAAAAATTCGTACTTACATACAATTAAGATAGCAATTTCTTACAAAAGTGTCTTAAATGTAATCATGTATGCCTCGTATAATCATGGCATACGAGAAACAACAGATTTTCGAACAAATTACCCATATGGGTGATTAACCAAATTACTGCAATGTGGTTATTTATTACAGCACATTCCTCATAAAAAAATGACGTAATCGAGTATGCAACATATATCAACACAATATTTGTAGTACAAAGAAAATTTATTGTCGTGTTCTCCTGTAAAAGGTCTCCAAAATAGTGTAGTTTACAAAAGTTTGCACCAATCGTCCAGAAACGAAAATATAATTACTATAACAAAGTACGAGGCTAATAAGACTAGCATTTTCTGCATCGCCGTGTATAGTTTAAAAATTATGGAAGCTTGCTTTTTCGTACATTATAGTTAGCGAATGCATAAATACTATCGACGTTGTTTATAATTGAGCAATTGTCAGGTAAGATAGACACTAATTTCAAGACGAAATATTACGTGGATCTTGCTTCTTCACTCTTCAGTGCTTGCTGGCGGCGTATTCCATTCTTGAATTTCTCCCGAGCCGAACAAAACGTATACAATAAACGCGGATACTTGGGCAATAACGTTAATCCAGATTACGATCCTCCAGCGTGCCATAGTATGCTACATCATAAAAGTATAAAATTAACCGAGATAAGCAGTAGTTCGCAGTGGTTATATAAGCCTTGTCTGCAATCCCAATTGCTATAATTACTATAATAAAATGGGGATCTTCCTTTCTGAGTAAGAAAGGAGATTTGAGAAACAAATCTATGTTACCACAGATAGAATCTCTGTAAGATCTTGAAAAAGTAAAGGAATGTTGACACAGTACTACATGCATAACACGTGCGGAAGTATGTACTTTAATCTAGATTTCTAGGAATTTACGATTTCTGTATTTGTAGCTTGATGTTTGATGATTATCAAAAAGCTAACTGACTCTCGTCGGAATGTTTGTTTCGCCACAGTTGCCAATGTCGTGATGCATTGGGTTAGCCAAAAAGTTCTCTTGTATTTTTTAAGGAAATTCAGACAGCAACACGTAGCGTAGAACATATTTGAAACAAATCTTTACGTCTTTGAAAACCAACCATTATTGCCCTCAAATTCCAGTCGTTTATTCCACTTTTTTATTTTCGATTCTATAAACTGTTAAAATAGAATATTATAAAATGTATTTTCTCCCCAAATTTCTGCAGGTATCTTTGAAATAATTCATAGCAAAAATCTTTAGCCATGCGAACATTAAAAAGTAATTACCAGAAGACTAGGTGTCACGTCAGAACAAAAACATTCCCGTTTACTCTGCTTCACGTGTCGCACACGTGGGGCCGGGGCTTAAACCTACTCAGCAAATTCAAATGCGGAGAGGGCAAGAATTCATTGAACGAATTCCTTGATCAGGATCTCATTTCGAGTACTTCGCTACTCGAAAAATTCGCTCAACAGCCGTAAAAATTTTCTCTCTCTACGTCCAATATTCCAAAAATTGCTACTAGTTCTACGTAGATAAGTTTAAATAAGAATTAAGCGTTCGTATTCTTACCCCGTGTTCCATGAGCGCTCCTACCAAGGCTGGCAAAATGAATGCTGAGATCGATCCCGGGGTATTTGTGATTCCCATTAGAATTCCAGCATAATTCGGTGCCAGGTCGTTGTGGTTGCATAAATGACCAACGAAGATCGCGCCGCAGACCACTATGCTCAGTATCAGTAGCACTGTGGAGGCAATGCGATTGCAACCAACGTACGCAATTGCGAGGAGACAGATGCTTGATGGAATACAACCTACGAATCATATGAATTGTAGCAGTTTGTATCGTGTATGGCGCTTCGACAATTGGTATATAGGATCTTCAAAAATAAGTGTTCAATGTTTTAGGGCAATGCCTTCTTACAGTGTAAGGGAAAATGGCCCCTTCATGTGGCTATGGCCATTTTATTCAAAGAATATCGTACAGGGTGCAAAAAAATTATTTGTCATGGTTTTTAGAAGTGATTCTATACGCTTGGTTGACGGTGGCTTAATGTTAGAAAAATAATGCAAGGACAAAATGTCTTGTTGAAATTTGTTTTACTCACTGAGAGAATAAAGTATCGAAGGAATCATTCTTTAGGTTCATTATATTTGGAACATTCTACCTCTGATACTTTTCATCGTCTCAGTGAGTAGAATACGTTGCAACAGAAAGGTTTGGATCTTGAATTTCGAGGACTAAGTCAATTCTGTGGCGTATTCTCTTAACAAGTGTAATCACCTGTGAAAATTGTGACAAATAATTCTTTAAACACTGTAAACACGCTAGTGTTGTCTATATAATTCGAGCAAGCGACACAAGCAACTTTTAAAAGTGTAAACATAATTTTAACGACAACGTTGTTTATTTCCATACTATATTTGGCGGATAAAGATCGGCGCTTGCGTTGCTGAAATGAGAATATACGAGATATTCTATGCTTACATAATTCGGAACCCTTCTGAACACACTGCATTAAACACTGATAACGTGACGAAACTCACTTATAAATACTGCAATTTTTCGAGCATTCGTCTGGCTCCAGTACCCATTCTGCCTGCCCCAATCCAATACTTTGCCCAGGATTGGATTTACAATTGAGTTAATAAGGTAAGGGGAGCAACTGAGGGAAGCGTTCTGTGGAATATAATGAATATTTTGGAAAACAGGTTCTGCTTTCGAGAATTACAGTTAAGTAGCTGATTAAGGAAATTCATACTAAGTCTTTAACATTACACTTCCACTACACTATTAACTATATATGCTCGAAATCATACATCATTCAGTATCTCAAGCTTTATCACTGTGCAAAATCTCATTAACAGTTTGAGTGGCGTAAGGTGTCGGAAAATGTCCCTTTAAATTGGTCAGGCCTTTCTGAGCGATCTCCTTTGCTGGGAAAATTTTGGACAAAGCGTAGAATACGCACACCTTACATTTCGAGGCAAACATTCGAGGACTCCCGGACAATGCTTTTGTTGGTATCCAGAAAATATTGGCGTGGGAACACGCTGACGCCACTCAAACTCAGAAATCGATTGATGCAGTGAGCACTTTGGCAGTATGAAATTGATTTGTAGTGTGACATTTGTAGCAGGTATTATGTGGTAGCAGGTATTATGAAAAGCTGTTCAAAGTCAACGTTACAGTCCTTTCCTCGTCAGAAAATTTATTTCCACTGCAAGTTACCTATGAGTTACCGATTTGATCCAAATTTTGTATGTAGGATGAACCAATAAGAATTACCACCTTCAACATCTTTGGAACCAAATAAGAGAAAAGTTTTTCGTATAAAAGTTGTTTAGTATGAATGGGGTCGTCGTATGTTCATATAAGCCTTTTCGCATCAAACAACTTTTATCCTTATTGGTCCATAACAAAACCATAACCAAATGGTCAATGAACCATTTTTATTGGTCCGCTCCATATAATATAATGCAATATCAAGGGCATAGGCCACATTATTTAAAAGTCTGCGAGACATTCGGGTTCAAAGCTCGATTCCTCCAGAGTCTCAATGCATACACAACGTAGAAACTCGTATTTAATTAAGTTGCAATAGCAGCTCAACTGTATTCATATGGATTATATGTATAATAAAACCATTATATGTATATAAACCGTACGTATACATATTCACTAATTTTTTATTATTTCTGAGAGTGGTAATTCAAATTAGCCTCATTCTTACGCAAAGGTCCACATAAAAGATCTGAAAAATATGAAACTTTGAACAAAATTTTCTCACGAAATTTTAAGCAGCGCGTCCTACAAATTCAACACGTTACAAAATGTGCCATGGACCAAGTATATGCAAGATTGTGTGCCCTTGCCACTCACTCGCCAGCACAATTTCTAGCAATCTCGTGTCACGCGGCAAATTTCACGATCTAAAGTGACTTACCGACTTGATATCGAATCTGAGTATTTTGTTCATGTACAACGGCAGTTGGGTGAGCAAAAGGTACCAAACAAAGTTGCCAAACGTGTTCGTGTAGATCAGCGCCCAGAAGGGTACCGATGTGAATATAGACTTCCATGGTACTGCCGCCTTTCCAGAGTGGGGGCTTCTGTGGCCGTACGTAGTCACAATAAGCTGTCTCTCCGTCTCGGTGATGTATTTTTGATCTTCTGGGCTGTCTTCGAAGAACCAATAAAAGACGATACACCAAATCAGTGGCAGGGTGCCGTGGATGTAGAAAACAGCTTCCCATCCCAACGCGCCCATTATCATTCCAGAGGTGAAGATAGACACAACGGTGCCAAGTGATGTCCCAGCAAAGATGATCGCGACCCACAGGCTCTTCTCTTCGTAAACTACCCATTTGCCTACGAGAACGTTCACCACTGGCAAATTTGCAGCGCTCATGACGCCCGTGAGGAATCTTACGATGTAGAGGACAACGAGTATATTAGCGGTAACTGGCACCAGTAGCGTTAGAATCGCGTTCGCCAGTACGCAGATCAGTAGGACGTTTTTCGTGTTGAAGCTGCGAAATATCGATGAATGGTTGTGATTCTTCAAGTCGTTCATATCTTCATAACGGTTTCGATGGGATTTTAATTATTTGCACAGGTCGAGATAGAAGTAATAGTTTGGGTGTTGAAAAGTTTCTGTGGATGGTAATTTTTAGGCTTTATACAAAAACTGACTTTTGAAGAAACCGGTTTTCGAATTCCATTATTCCCCAAAAAAAGGTTAAACCGGTTTTTGAATTTTCACAAAAAATATATATTTAAAATAGTATATAAATATTCGTACTTATTTTAATAATGTTCAGTTTCCTTAATATTTATGGAATTACAAAAATATAACAAAATAAAATATACTCTATCTATACAAAACCAAATAAATAAATAAATAAAAATTAAATTAACTAAAATCCGTACAAATCCGTACAATTTTTGAGTTCATTATCTCATTATCATTGCGGCAAAACAGACTAAAACTACGATGATTGGCATATTTGTACAAAGTAGTGCACAAAAGCGAGTAATTTTACGCATAAATGTACGGATAAAAAAGAAACCCGTGTTTCAAACAAATTTATTATAGGATACTGCGACAGCGAGTCAAATTACGAATCAAATGCCTCAAGGTTTTTTTTCGAATCGATTCATTAGAATGCCTGTCCAGGGATTTGCTCGCACGAGCAACCGCGAGTTGCTCTTCGCTCTTGAAGGCACCGAGCCAGGCCGTTCGTGTCTCTCGAGAGCGAAAGGTCCCCATGGTGGGGCGCAACCGTCGCTGTTGCCTTCGCTCGCAACCACGAACTGTGGTGCAAAGAGCTGCCTTGCTCTTCGAAGGCAAGAGCAAAAGTTGGACGGGCCTGCATTAGATCTGATGAAATCGTAGTTACCTTTTCGAAATATTGTGTTTTGAGAAACACGTGTTCAAAGTGTTCTCGGCTCATATCTGCGTTCAGAGTTTGAATTGCAGAATCTATACCTTTTCGAATTTTTGTGTGAAATTTTCACCAGGGTATTCTTAGGATGTTATACCACGAAAATATATATAAAAAAATCGATTTTCTGAAAAATTTTAACCGGAGGTCCCCTTAAGTTTTGGTCAGCAATCAGTGTCATCCACACGTGCAGAACCTTACCGATCTGAGAAGTATCCAGAAGGAAACATCCCTACGAGATAGCCCGCGAAGTATATACTGACAACTACTCCCTGTTCTGTCGGCGTCCAATCGTAAGGTCCTTCTATATCGATACCAGTTTCGCCCACACGATCGAAACCGCATTCATGGGATGCATCTCCTTGTGGGTTGTCCATCTTCCTAGCCTTGACCATGCCGACAATGGTCGTAGCGATATTGACCTTCAGGCCGTAGATGATCATATTTGCGATGCAGAGCATTATAGCGAACACGAACCTTACTATTTCCGCTGTTGAGAAAACATAAATACTTAGTAGGAGGCTTTTCTTATGACACGTGGCTGCGTAGATTAAGCGGCCGTCCCGACGTTTCCAAGTGAAAATCGCCACTGTGCGACGGGCTACATCACCGCGGAAATTACGCTCTAAATTTCACGTGGAGATTACGGCGAAGAGCGGAGACTATGAACTATTAAAACGCTATCGGCGAAGGTTAACTCGCGGCCGCAATTTGACACTTAAAATCGGCCTCGTGAATATTTAGCGGCCGATTTGCATAATAGTATGGAACGATAAAAATTATTGCCCCGCTCACCCATCCTTTATGCTTCAGTGTACACTTCCTTCCTCGTCTTCGTTGGTCGCGCTGATAACCATTACACCCGAACCAGCGCCCCCGATACCCGCCGTTAACCCGTCTTTTACTATCGACCCGATCTTGGACCCGCGAGTCCCGTTCTCTCGCGTATCCAACAGCTCGGTGACGACTATCGAATTATCGTTAACGACGAGCTCGAGCCAACGACGCAGGGATTCCTCCTCCGCGGATATCTTCTTTGACACGCGGGCTCGACTGTTTCTATCGGGGCGAGATTGTAACGGTGACGCTACCTGGTCGCAATATCATTTGTTTTAAAAATTCACATACATAACAGTTGCGTAATGATGGGTTGACGTTTCTTTAATCGCGATCGAGAAACGGTTGGTGTCATGAGGTGAACTAAAGTGGAAGCACTCAGGCTCACTTATTACACTTTATTATAATAATAAAACTTGAAGAATAGAATGCACTTAAGGGGGGAGACTACTGTAATGGTCCGAAAAGTAAGGATGTTTTCGGGAATTTATTTCAACCAAACAACGCAAGTAAATCAATGTATTGCTTAGTACAGTTAATATGTACATATTGAAGGGTAAAAAAATTTTTCAATCAAATTCATAAATCCGTTTCTTGTACATATATTCTTCGTCAAAATGTGCACTGCGGCAGAATCGTGCTTGTCGCGTTGATAGTGCCCAGGCCATATGGCTAATCTGAATCCAAAAAGACAACAATATTTAGAAACTAGGAGCCTACGTCTATTAAGTGACGATAAAAAAAAGGTAAATCGCAATAAATTACAAAATGGCGGACCACTGAAAAAAATCATGTTTTGGGGGTAAAAAGTTGGGGGAATGTTGATAAAAAAATATAAAAAAAATTTATGTTAAACAATTTTATTAAAAATGCACTAAAAACTAAAAAATAATTATTTTCTTGTGCTACAATTTTGATGGTGTTAAATAATTCATTTTAAATAAAATCGTGGGGCACGATATTTCATAACAGGATATGAATCACTTTAATACTTCAACATGTGGTTGCACATGGTACCCCACGATTTTATTTAAACTGAATTATTTAAAGTGATATTAAGACCATCAAAATTGAAGTACAAGAAAATAATTATTTTTTAGTTTTTAGTGCATTTTTAATAAAATATTTTAACATAAATTTTTTTTATATATTTTTTATTTTCTAGTTTTTAGTGTTTGTGGATTTACATTTCACAGCTCAGACTTCTTTACAAATATCTTGTATTGCTGTATACAGTTAACAGTTTGCTTAAATGCTACAGCGCTAAAGTCACTAAAAAATAATTCTTTTCTTGTACTACAATTTCGACGGTGATATACTACTAACGCCTGCAAAGTTTTAGATTTACTATTCGTACATACGTGACGGATCATTTCTCGATAAATTATGTAGATATTTTCGGTAATCGCGATGCGACTAATAGCATTCCGAACGCAGCGGCTTTTTGTCGTTTTCGTAAAGGACGCGAGTGGCTGATTTCAAGTCGTATGGATTTGTGATTATGGGTTATATTTATTGATGACTGCAAAGTTTCAAGACAATTGGATAGTTGGGAGAGGGTTAAATTTGAGGTGCCAGATTTGAACCATATATACATCAAACATACAAACAAACAAACAAACAGAGGATCAAAGTTGAATAAAATCGTTTAAGTAAAAATAGGAGGCCGTTAATTAAAAAAAAAAATGATCGTCAGGTAATAGAGACAGGTTTTTCGTACAATGAATACCCTTGCGTGTGTCAATTAGACGTTTTTCAGAAGAAAATCGAGTTTTCCGATTTTTTACAGTGGTCTCCCCCTTTAATATCAGGAAAGATAAGAGGATAATTACTTAGGAAGATAATAACTTGCAAAATAACGACTGCTCCTATTAACGGGTTTTTGGAACTAAATAATCCTCCTCCCGTTTTGAGGTCCTATTATGTGTACCCATTTTTGGTGGTGGGTACAGGATGGAGTTTTTATTGTGACACAAATCTTGTGCCCTTTGACAAACCGTTGGAGTCATGAGCAAGTTTAATTTGTCACATTGCAAATATAAATGGACAGCTCATAATACTTGTCAGGCTCAAAACCTTTGAGTGGATGTCGTTGCTGAAGGATGTACCATAAATAATTGATGATGAGTACCTAGATTATTTTGAGATCAGATTACATGATAAGGGAGGCAGTTTGGCTTGCAATTTCTTAACATTCTTTCTGTAGGTAATTATGTTTTCTTTACGATGATGCACAGGAACGCGTCATGTGTAGTACTACACTATACGTATAATATGAAATCTGTTTTATTATTTCCTATTAGAAAACAGATACAACATACATTATTGTGTTGAGCTAATAGAAGTACATAAACCGTCTAAAGTGTTTCATGAACCAAATTATATGAGGAGTGATTTTTCGAAAAGGCATATATCCATTTTTAACCTTGAAACAAATTTTGGTATTTGGCTTTTAAAAAATTACTCCTCATATGTTTCGTTCAAGTTTGGAGCATTTAATTGCTTTAATCTTGTTTTAATTGATGGTAGCATCGTTCTTATCTAAGGTCCACGGTAATGTTTGGAGAAGTATCGACCGCTTAAGAGTTTTTATTGTGCGACGTCAACCTGTTGAATGTTCCCGCTATGTATGTATGTACTTACATTAAATGTTCACTTTACTCTTTACGATTCTGCAGACACTAATGATCATTACCAACGAAGGAGTCTCTGCGTGCCGTTGAATAAACATAAACATACATATTGTGTAAGTTTCGTCTTCATTAACGTTTAACTGTCTTCTCGAAACTTAGGCTAGGTGCGTGTGCTGATTACATAAAACGTTTGAAAATAAAATTCATATCCATCTTAGAATATGTCAGTTAAATGAGGCATAGATTATAGAAATTATCATCGGAACTGTTTGACTATTTATCAGTCTAAGTCTACGTCTCTAGACATGAAATATGCAAGACAGAATACATTTACTCTTCTATAAACGATTTTTTTTTAAATAAATTTCATGAACACTTTATCAATTAAAAGAATGGTTTGTGATTCCGATATTACATGGAAGTTCTGCGAATTAGCATCTGCAATATAAAATACAGATATTATAACATGTTACCTCAAAGTCATACCACGTTGTGGAAGGTTAATAATACTAATTTTCATCGAGTTTAAATTCTCAAGTAACTTGAAATTTCCTGCAATTTTTATAAGACAACTAAAATTGGTATTATATAAAAGATGTTTCTGTTTACATTTCATTAGTCCATTCGAAAGGGTTTAAGTATGACTTGGATTATGAGTGCAAGAAGAGCATCTTTCAATAATACTGAAAGTTCATACGTCAGGGATAGAAATTGTGATTACTGTAAACAAATACCAAGGTTAGGCTTACTAGCAGTTCCTACAGTGGCCTCGCTCTTACTCTAATTTTAATATCTCTATATGTATTATATTTTCCATTTAAGGGGAACAAAGTCGTAATAATAAGAATGTTGTGGACCAGATGTGGAGTGATAGATTTTACACTGGAAATTAGTTGGAAAATATTATGCTCATATCCCCCCTCCCCCTGGATTACTCTATATACGTACTCATCTTTATCAATAGAATACTGTCCAGGGTTTATGAAATTCATTTTGCAAAAGATTTACTATCTCTATTTTACCCACACGGTTCTAGATCAATTTGCTTTCTGTTAGCCCAATCGCAGGCACCGATTTACTGTACACAATAGTAGTGGAAGCGAGTAATATGTACCGTATATTCCATGCAATTTCCACTATCTAGCGAGGCTTCTATAGCTCTCTCCTTGAACAAAAGGCTATTGACACAAAGTGCTGATAAATTAGTGCATAGTCAAGTGACGCATAAACAATCTGACCAGAGATAATGTGCAAATATAGGTTGGTATACAATGTCACGATTATTACTACCTTTACGTAATCTAGTGACGATACAAGATTGATGCGCGCTCCAATGTTTCTCCAATAAACAGGAAACCGTGCGGCATTTTGTATTCACGTCCATTTACACCACTCTCTAATAATACGTTGGCCAATACAAATTTCACGAATAGTTGCTCTAAACCTGAATCTGAAAGTCAACTTTCACTTCCATTTCATGAATTAAAAGTGAATCGTTTAGCATAAAATCAACCAGCAATCAACAACAATCAGTGCCAAATCTCTTCAAATGTAAATTCCGAGGCCCTAATTTACACGCTTCCTTATTTTTCTTCTATTACTTCAATCCTCCTATTCGAATCGACACGAAATGATTCCTACTTAACTTACACCGAAGGCACACAGAACCTTATGAAATAGGAAGCTTCAAGCTCGCATCAAATTGATAACAGGTCATTGACTCGGATGATAATTACATATTACCAAGTTTTTTAAACTAAATCTCTATCTCCCCCTGCAGACGATGATTAAAACTTTTATGGGCATCCATTGCCCTCTCTATTATTCCATTTGTCTCCATCTATGGCTCCATGAGCTTTCACCTGCTCCAGCAGCCCATCCCACTCGGCCTTCACGCCTGACGGGCATTCGACAAATGTACACCTGTAACGACCGGCCACACGTCGATCGACGATCAGAGATAACCAGCTCTTAGTATCGGCGACCTTTCGTGTGCCGAGAGAACGACAGGCGTAACGAAAGGTTCCGCAAGAGAACGAAGATAGGGAGGATAGGGGTGATTACGACAAAGGCCTACCGAGCTGGGTGGCGGGCCAAGACGACCGAGTCAGATATAACACTGGCGAGGACTATCGCCCGCGTTCAGTTGAGCCGCGCGGCGCGCATAGCGCTTCCACTCGGCTCGAGGTGAACGCTCGCGCATATCCGCGCGTGGAATACGGCGGCTGGGACAGAAATCCACTCGAGGAAATGCGAAGTCTCGACACGTTAAAAATGAATGTGCCATCACGCCCGTGTGAAGAGGCGAGGAGACGAAAGAAAGGAAGGCGGGCGGGTAGGCCGGGGATCAAGTAGACACCGGGGGAAACAGAAGGAAAGAAAAAGAGAAACACGGAGAGGTGCGTTCCAGGAGAGGTGGCGACTCGCTTCGCGACGGCTCACGGGCACCGAGGAACTCTCAGAGGCGTCAGGGCAACTGGATGCTGGTGACCGATTAGACACGAGCCGCGGCTGTGAAAATCCCTGGGACGGGAACCGGTCTGAGACGATTTGAGGCCCTCGAGATGCCGCATTGTTCGGTAGACGTTGGTCAGCCACTTTCCTGTCTCGCGGCTCCCTCCAGAATGTAAACACAGCGAGCACTCGGAAGGCCGCAACCTACTCGAAATAGAATCAGTCAAAGTCTGACACTTCTCGCCCGGTGGAATACCAATTAGCCGCTGGAACTCTGGGAGTCCGTCCTGCTAACAACCGTGATGCCCTTTTGACGTTCTTCGGCGTTCGTTCGCTACTCGGACCACCTACCGCGAAAGTAAAGCGAAACGATACAAAAGCGAGGCTCTCCTTCCCGCCCCAATCGCCTCGCACGTCCAGCCACGGCTAATTATAAGAAACGTTCGTTAATTTCTTTCTTTGCCTCTGTCTTTTCTTAGCAAGAAATTCTTACCTTCTTTCCTCGTCGCGTTAGATAGTCCACTGGCTGGTTCCTCGGACTGCAATTAGGCTGTCTGTATGCAGAGTAATTATTCGTTTACTTTGGGCGAAGGAACTCGCTTGTAGGACTGTATTAAAGATAGCTTGCGATCTGGCACAATAAAAGAGCCACTGGGCGCGTGTTAATTAGCGAGTCTGCCCTCCAAGCACAAAGAACGCAATATCAGCGGGGTAATACTCGCATTCCAAACAAGTCAACGTAATTTCCGATAGTGTAATTGAGGATTTCCGTTAATATGCTGCAACGACAATTCGTGTTTCCATTAACGTCTGAGCGCACCGAAAATCTAGATCAGTACAAATTGCGATCCAGATATTGCGTTGGCGCGTTCGATATCTGTTAATATCTATCTCTGTGCGGTGCATAGGAATAGCTTCAAGTGATTAAATATTGTTGTGGCTTGCGGTCGTATGCGTTGCAAATATTTGTGCTCGCACAGGCGAATTATAATAGCACTGTATTTCGTACAAATTCATATTCAGTATAACGGGGTGCAGATAGGGTGACTGTACTTAATATCGCCACTGTTCCTAATATCGCCACCCGCTATATCTCGAAAAGTAAGCACTAAAATTGAGCGATTATGCACTCAATTAGTACCTAAACATATGTAGGAAGACATACTGTAATTGCAGCGTCATATGATCAACAATTACAGAAAGGGAAGGATTTTAGAGAATCTTAATAGTGTAAAAATTTATTGGACTGCCACAATTTTATATCCCATTCGGAGAAGGCAAGTCTAATAATTCCGTGAATGCAAGAATATCTACTAGAAATACCTAATTAATGATGTACTTATGGAATGAAACCGATTCAAATATTTTCTGTGATGAAAATAGTGTTTTTCTTTTAGCAGAATGGGTTTTCTTAATACCGCCTACCGGAGAACAATGGTTTCGATGTAATGTTTGTTACAGGTGGGGTTACGAAATGTGCCGAGCAACCGAAATAAACATTATTTGTCCATTATGTATATCGGAACGTAAAAAATAAAATATTTTAAAAATCTGTATATTTCTAATAAAAATAAAATCGAAGATGGATAAAAAACATTTATACAGCAAAAAATAATAAAAGCACATGTGAAAATGACTTTAAAAACTCATATATACATAAATTAATCAATATTTCTTGAGTTGGCGATATTAGGTACACTTTTTTCAGGACCCGATTTTTGCATGTCTTACGTTTTTTGAGTCCTAATTAAAAATTTGTAGGTTTCAACGATTCTAACTTATGCTACATGAAAGATGAATAATTTCTATTTACTTTGAAACGAACTGCATGCAAAAATATCAATTATTATTCAATTGACAGCGATTTAACTTTTGCCTGGCGATATTAGGTACAGTCACCCTATATTTTTTCCTAAATATATTTGATTATACGGGCTCCTAGCTATTACAGTTTCCGCGTAAATATTAGGGGAAATTACAAATGATTTCAGACCTTTCAATCCAGATACGTTTTTCTGTTTTTTTTTAATATCTAATCGGGGACGTCGATTTGAAAGATATTCGGAATTATTCTCTCTAACATCTCGCCACCTTTTATGGCTACTTATCAATCTCATTTCTGTAAGTATCTCTTAGGTGTGATGATAAATCCTTTTCCCAGTTTTACAAAGCACGACACAAGTGGAAATTTTCTGGTTCCCATTTCGATTGTATCATGAATTCAGTTAGTCCTTTCTCAAAATAAATATTTATTTTTTTATTCAAACTATTGTCCTATAAATGTGATGTAATTGGTGACATAATGGCTCATGGAACATGGAAACCAAACGTAATTCAATTTCATTCAATTCTGTCTCTACTCCATACAATATTCGCTTGTCCTATGTCTACTAGACCCTATAATTTGAGATAGAAACCGCAAATGATCGACACAAACACCACGTGAAGTTTGCAGAACAGATCATCATCCATCTCCAAATTGTCAGTCACGTTTAATATCCAAATGGGTGGCCATCTTCAAACTCCATACATATTCAGATTCTCTAAAAATTACTGTCATAGTAACATTCCACTAATATCAACAAGCAATAAAATCCACAATTAACACACTTCTGTCACCAGATATTTCATCGGCACAAATGTGTCAAAACATCGAATCAAATATTGCACATGCTCGTCGTAAATATCCGTTGTAATAAATAATATCCCTCCCCTCTAGCCACTGTCGTTCGTTTCCTATCGAATAAATCTGTGGAGCACCGATAGACACGTTTCTGATACGAAATCGCGCGGATTGCGAGCAGAATGGTGGCAACCATGGGTGACGCTTAAATGGAAAACTCAAAGGTAAAGCGTCCAGGGGCGAGTGCGCATCGGATCACTAAAAATATACAAGGGAGACGAATGGTTGATATATGCGGGCATTAGTTATACACGAGATATATGAGGCAACGCGGGCGTCACTCTCACTCGCCGTTGGAATCCAGTGGTGCCCCGTGCGCATCCAACATAATCGGAGACGACCCATATTTCCCCGCCGCAATGCGTCAACTTCCCCGCGATTCCGTTTCGTGCCTCCATTTTTCATTCCTGCCCCGTGATCTCGGTGCCCAAATTCACCTTCCGTGTCATCGAGAGCATCTACTATTCCTCCGGCGTCATCCCTCATGCTTACCTCTGCGCGAGCTCCCTCCAGCTACCGAGGAAATTCCACCAGGGACCGGCGAAGACTACGGATCAACGACGGTTGAATGACAAACAGTCACTGATACTTTGGACATGTTCGATCAAATTTTTCAGGGTTTCCGGTAGCTAAGAGTGGTTTAGCAAACGCGTTCGAAAGAATGTAGGTACTCGTTGTCAAGTTGAGCTTCTATTTCAGGTGCGAAATTTGTTTAGAACCATATTTAATCATCTGTTAACTAGGAACTATGGTTATCCTCTTCTCCAACAAGGATTTCATATGTGTCAAACACAGAAAACTACACATCTACTTAAGTTGCACTTTGAGGTCAATTTAAATTTATATATCAAAGATCTATTTCGTCCCTGCAGAGTCAACTACTACTCACTCCTACTCAACTACTACAACCCTACTCACTCTTAGGTACTTACCTAATCATGTATTGCAAATTGCAATGTACTTAGGAATAATTGATTATTGAGGGATGTTTCAAACAGAATAGAGATGATTCTTATGTACAGGTGGGAATCTAGTGCTTTTATAATATAAGTTCCGTTTAGATCTCACACGTATGCTTCCGTGTCTAAGTACATATATTAGAGTATTTTCAAAAGTCGTAGACAAACACAGTACAAGACGATCGATAGAAGAATTGTAAATACCAGCTGAACTTGGTCTATCCCGTACACTGACCTCAAATGTATGCAAGCATTTATATGCACATACATGCACTACAGCAAACTGAAGACGATAGTGCTATTGAACGACCATGGAACGGTTGTTTGTTCCCCCAGTTTGCACAGCTTTCAAAGTCTACGGCAACTTCCGCCCGACTGACAATCGGTTGAATGGAATGCTAACGATGATGGATGGCCAACGATCTCTTTCTTCTGTGTAAACCGATGCTCAAAAAAGAAAAAGATAAGAGCAAACAAATCCACAGCTTGGACGCGCGGTCATTGTGAAATAGACTCACGTTTCGAACTGTTTCACAATCGCTTCGGTTGGTAATGAGTCACAGGATACCCGCTCCAGTATTCAAATTAACCTTGCGCAAAAAATTCGAACTAGAAATATTCATGGTTCTAATACGATGATCTGGTTTCGTGGAGTCGGCATAACTTAGATCTGTGACGTTAGCTTCTTTTTTGTTCGAATTCTTTACCAACTCTTCGCTCTCTGCCTCCAAATGTGATTATGAAACATGGAGATAGTATTTAATGGGAAATCGTCCGCTAAGACAGGTTATTGGAATCAAGTATTATTATAGCATTCAAGCTTATGTTATTTGTAAGATTGTAAGTTCGACAGATAGAGAAGGTTGTTTCACTATAGGGAGTGTCATAAACTGTGAGTATATTGACAGTGGTGAATTTAATATTATGCTTGGAAGAAATAGAGACAGTACATTTATGTTTTACAGTTACTATAGTTGTGTAGGGTTAATAGTGTAATATATATATATATATTCTTAAGTTCTTTACAATACAGGTGTACGTGTTTCTCCCGACCAACCGCCTAGCAACACTTTTCTGACAACGCTGTGTCTCGCAGCGCTTGTCTGGCAACGCTGGGTCTCGCAGCGCTTGTCTGGCAACACTGTGTCTGCAGCGACGCGAGCCTACTACAGTTCTTATTGGTATTACTATCAGCGCGATAACCCTGGTTGAATTTTAATTGCATAGATAAAATTCACTTTCGTTTTACTGCAGACAATAATGTTTCCATATCGTATTCGTATCTTAAAGACCATAAGCTTGCCATACTGATTATATTTCTGTCACCCTGTCTTATTCTTGGCCTGCCTAGATATCTTCCAATAGGTTTTCCTCCCATTACAATTTAATGAAATCACTTGTCATCCTATCTTGCTATTCTGTCCACTGAAACATACGCAATTTCATATCCTCACTGTATCTGGCCTCTCAGATAGCTCCATTAATTCTCATTCATATTTTCTTAGTAGGTATACTCCAAAATAAATTTCGTCTGTTTCCATTCCTCAGTATTTTATTCTCACATATAATTATTCTTCATTTTACCAAGTGTCCACTTATATCTTCATAAACTGTGCTCCAACTTACAAATGTTACCCAGGTATTATTATATTGATCCAGTATTCCCCAGTGTTATGCGGTCCTAAAATCTCGACCCTTTCTTTTTAATCGCCCTCTGTGCATAGGTATATTACCAATCGGGTCACCTTTAACTGGACAAGATAGGCTAGAAGTAGATACGACACCCTTTATCGCATTATAGGAGACGAGCCGTCATCTGGACAGCTACACCCATTCTACCTACACCCACTGCCAAGGTTCCCCTCTGCTCGTAAGCACGATACGAGCAACCTTCTCGCCTTTCGGATCAAACTGAAACGTCTTACCGATCTTGGACGCGAATGATATGATCCTCTTAATGTGTCCTACGGCTTACGAGTATTATGATATTCCCTCCACCATCCCTAATTCTTATCGCTGCCAGGGCCCACCCCTTAAGCCGGACGACGAAGCCCTCGACGAACGTCGGCTTACATACATATTTGATGCTCTGTCCGTTAGATGCTTATATATTTATACAGCAATGTGAACTGTAGAGTTTTTTTAGTGAATCAGCTCCGTTTCTAGCATTCCTCCATGGTTATTCAAATCTGATCGTGTGAACGTTGGGTAGTGTAATGTTTATATTACTCGAACGTGTTTAATATAAATAGACGTTTCAGTTCCCCATACACCTATTCTTTTATTCATAATTTTACTATTTTTCCTTACTCTGTTTTGTATTTTAAGGGGGGATTGCGCCTTGTTGGGCCGAAAAGTAGGTGCTTTTTTGTGAATTTTTTGTACAAAAACGATTCGACAAATTAATTGGAGATTTGGTAGGCTGTTTTATTGTATCTTGAACTGTTGTTCTAATTTTCTTTATGAGCGTGAAAAAAAGCATGACAGATATAGAGAGAACGTTGAAAAATAATCGGGTGGTCCGGGCGTAGACGAAAAGTACTGTATGCTTTATTCGAAACACAAAAAGGAAAAGAGATTCTTAATCTATATGAATGTGGCTACCTGTGGTAATATATTTTTTGCCGTATCTATTACCGTTCCTTTTTTATTTAAAGAAGTTTTCCCAATTTTGGGGCAAATCCTTTTTCAGTCTCAAATCAGGGCGCTTCAACTTCTTCAAAAGGCTGTCGTTTTAACATTTTTTTATTTTTCTTAATGCATCTAAAAAGTTGTTTTGTCTGCATTTGATTTTCGGATTCTCGACACTTGCTTGCTTTCTTCTTATGGTCAAATAATATTTTGGTAATCACGTGTCGGTTATATATGTATATCTCTATTTTATTAAAGTCAAGCCTGATGCAAAGTTTTGTTATGCATCCACACTGATGTGCAGAGATAAAAAAATGAAGAACACCATCTTTTTGACTAACCAGATTACATCTACCAAAAACGGAGCACAGAAATTATCTGCGAACATGATTAACACTGATGGTATGAATGTTATGTTATATATTAGCTCTTGTTAGGCAAATTAACAATCAATTATGATTAATGTAACGACTTTCAACTACTTATAATTTTCAATACAAGTTAAACAATAATGTCCTATTTATTATATTACAAGAGGTAGTATTTTTCCGAGAAATTTCGTAAGGGCCTGTTGAACCTTCCGGCTTCTACCTTCTAAAAGGAAAAAAGGTAAAGGGAAAAGCAGACGTGAGTATCCGAAGGGTCGACTTCGAGGCATCGTATAGTTCCATCGAGCACATCTACTTTTCTCCCCTTCGATGATGCTTCCCAGTTTAAGGCCATGTTTACGAACACTCGACTGCTTGAATCTTCTCTGCTCCGGAAGGTGAAATCGAAGCACGTAGATATACGAAGATTTCAACGTGAAACCTCACAATCGATTAGCCTTAAATAATACAATACCATGAGAGACTTAAAAAATATTTCACCACTTCGTAATCCAATCAGTTGAAAAGGAAATAATGTAAGCAATATTTTCTACGAATATTACTGGTAGCAAGCATGTTCTGGGGAAAATGAGTAAGTGTGCCCAACACTGACCATGTACCTCTTATCAAATAAAATAATTCCAATTAATCCCAAGGGAAGATTGAAAATTATTTCCAGTTACCATCAAATACTAAATAAAACATTTCCCACTAAATCAAATTCAACATCCAAATCCAATACACTTCCGCCCGACGCCCACCCACAAGACCTGCTTGCGAATATCCAGCAACCCCGTCATTATTTTTGCAATTAAAGGGGTGAAAATCAAAAAGGCGGCGACACGTGAGTTAAGAAATAAAAAGGGCGAAAAACAAGAAGAATCGGGTTTTCAAGAATGCGCACGACCCTCCAAAACGAGGTTGCTTTAACGAGTTCACGGCTCTTCTCCTGGCCGCTTTTTGATCTTTTCTACTCCGGTTTTCTTTCTCACGACTCGCCAACGTTCCTCGGGGGGTCCATCTCCGTCTTTCTGTCGCGCCGAGTAGTTCGGAATTCGTGCAGCTTTCGGTCGCGGCTGCATCGTCATCACCGTCAGTCGCGATAATGAGGACATCTTGTACCGCTAACAAGACGAGTGTGTCACATCTCCTTGCGCTCGACGCCCGGTGTCTTCCTCTTGGGGCGCGTCTCGCGAACATAGGAATATCATAATGCGGTTGGCTTGCAAATGTGCTTAGTCGACGGTGCGACGTTCAAAATTGCGCGTCGGGAAAGCGCACGGATCGCTTAGCAGAGCCAGCAAGGAGTCTGGAATCAACATTTCGCAGTTACGATAACTCGCAGACAGGTTCCCCGAATCGTTGGCGGGAATCGTGATCGCGGCACGTAGCCGTGGCCCGCACGATAGTCAAATTAACGTCTGCCGCTCGCGTGTCCTCGATTCCCCTTAACGTCTCCTTTTCCCGTCTTCAGAGAGTTCGCGAGAATGTCGCGGTTACCGAGAAAGGATTTTGTTAACGTTAGATCGAATACGTGGGTCCAACGCTTTTAATTCGGAGACTGGTAGTAAGGGGTTCGTTCGAGCTTGAAGAAAAACTAGGTAGAACCTGTGGTCTTTTATATTGGAGAAGGGGTAAGAAATGTATAAATTGAGATGATTACAGTACATGCTATCACGGTGTCTCGTGATTAGAGGTATTAGCTGAAATGATTTTACATACGTGAAGGTATAAGTAAAAAATGTAGGGCACCACTTTTTGATTTGAGACTTTGTTTTCAAAAAAAATCACATTGGTAGAATTCAATTGGTCAATTGGTAGAATCGGAAGATAGTACAACTATAAATAAAATGAATCCTTGTGCAAAAAAATAAGTGGAATTGGAATAATTTGTTTTCGAACGGGATTTTGTTTTCATGATAATCAAATTGGTCAATTGGTAGAATCAGAAGATAGTACAACTGTAAATAAAATGAATCCTTGTGCAAAAAAATAAGTCGAATTGCAATAATTTGTTTTCGAACGAGGTTTTGTTTTCATGATAATCAATCTTGATTTCCTCGAAAATACAGCTTCGTTTGAAAAAAGGTGCTGTAGAATTTCAATACATTTTTGCACACGATTTTATTTTATTCGCAGTTGTACTATATTTTCAACCGCAAATGGTTGCAAATGAATATTCAATATTCAAATGTGTTATTCCACATTTTCAACATATTTTTCATGTAGACTTACCACTTTTCAGCTTCTGCTACTAGTTACATGATACTGGATTTCAACCCTATGTAGGCTAAATGTAACTGGAGATACACCTGTAAGTTAATTGCTCCTGAAAAAAGAATTCAGAATAGGTACCTACTGTTCGAGTAACGAATGATCATAATCAGAGTTTGGATAGGCGTATAAAGGATTTCAAATTTTGATTGATCTTCTTTGACATTTCTTGATCTAATAATGTGGTGAGCAAGATTTGTACGAATGTGGATCGTAAAATGGAAAGTCTGCACATACAATGATGAGTAATAGGGGAGAGTTGCCTATATTGGACCGACACTTAGATTGGACCATTTGTATATCTCGATAAACAAATATATTTGCAGCGGTTTTTTTGGCTACATTGATTTAGGAAGTGGAGATGGAACTTGCGAGAACAGCGATACGGTTATTCATTAGTTTGTCGTTCACCGTCGTCGGAATATGGAAACACGTGGTGCACGATCATTATTTTTCGTGCTATTTCAAGTGAATTTCTTTCTACAACTTGTAAGTACTATAATTTTAAATGGTACTAGTGTAAAGTGTGTTGTCTTAGCTACAACTTCATGTCCTTACTTTCCCATATTCGTATAAGTATAACAATGAAAACATATCTTTTTGATGTAACCAACAAGTTGCCTAATATTGGACCATCACTAGTTGCTTGAATTGGACCGGTCCATTTTAGGATACAATCTATGTTATGGTAGCGAATAGTTAAAATCATACTAAAAAAATTTAAAAAACAATTAAAACCGACTTCAAAAAAATAAAATTGCACTAAAAAGTAAAATATAATATTTTCCCTTATTTAATCTACGACTCTCATATTTTTTAAGTCGGCGCCAGATTTACACAGTGTAAATGACGAGGCACCGACTTAAAAATATGAGAGTACCGTAAATTAAATAAGAGAAAAAATTATTTTTTACTTTTAGTGCAATTTTATTTTTCTGAAGTCGGTTTTAATTGTTTTATTTTTAACTTTCTAGTTTTATATATATTGTCACAACATGCAGCTTAGTGCCTGATGTTACACTCAAGGAACATGATATTATACTTAACCCGGCGTTGGTCAGATGGGGTCTCACGGACCCCAGATTTTAACTTGAGTATAACTTTTTAACAACGCGTGGCAGTGTTATTTAGTTTGCTCATTATATAAGCTATTTAGGAAGTATATTTTTGTTGAAAATTAAACATGTTTAATTAGTTAAGTATTCTTGGGTAATAAAAATTTAATTAAAGATATGGATTTCTATAAAACACTAAATTTATTGCGGGGTCTGTGGGACCCCACGTTACTACTCTTGTTACATTCCCCCACGTTACCAACGCCGGGTTAAATGTAAATATATAGAAAAAAAAACGGAAGTCTAAGAATCTTTATGTATACGAATTTTGAGACAAATACGATGCAAAATAATTTGCATAAAATTTTTTAATACAGATGCCTAAGCAAGCTTTCTCGACATTTCTGGTACATGAAAATATAATTGAAAAATGTAACAAATATTACCTTTAAAATTTCACAGATATCCATGCAAGAATGGCAAAAAATTAATTTTCGTAACAATATGTTTGTATCCCTAAAGGTTTTACAAGGCGAATATAAAATAATCAACGTTGCAGTAAGTTAACATTGACAACAAGCTCATGCATGAAAACACGAGTCCCCAGAAATAACAGATGTCGGTACATTCTGAAGCAAGTGCAGTAGCGACAGTCGCAAGCACCGATCCTCTTCTGTAGCTTCGCTTTCACGTCAGGCTAATTCATTCCTGCATACTTATAAATTATTCGTGATTTTCAAAATAATTTAATAACATTTTGAACAAACCTTGCGAAGCCTTGTGGTATACATATTCGCAAGACTCCCTCATATTTTCGGTTCTAGTTAATTTTCTTTGTAGGGAATGCACTTCTTAAAATTCTATAGCTTCAAAGAAATGCAAACTTCCGGGGACACTTAAACATCACAAACTGAATATTCAAGCTACTTCGTTCTGCAAAGCTATTCGGGATCGCACGAACGAGTGCACGTCTATTTAAGTTCGTCCTCGGGATCAAAAACGCAAAGAATCAATTTAAAACGCGCGCGTGAAAGTGTACAAAAAGGAAACAAGGGAAATTATTCAACAAATGAACACGATTTTCACACTCGTCTTTCTACAGAGAGCAAATAATATTTTCATTCAATTAAATTATTGATATAATTTAAATATGCATTACAGAAGCTTGAATCTTTAACTTTGTTATTCACGTAAATGCATCATATATTCAATATTTCCTCAATGGAATATTAAACTTTCAATTTTGGACATAGATGGTTCATATTCGTTTCAATATGCTTAAAAATTCAAATTACTTCATACGAATTTTACACAGTACCCGTATCAAATATGACATATTTGTGTATATTACTGTTTACAGGAGTTCAAAGGTTTCAAGGAATGTATGCTTCAAAATTTTTAATGAAAAAAATAGTAATTGGTGTTGTGGATATTCACATTGAAAATTCACAGTACGTAAGTAGAGGTACAGAGACGATTTTTTATATGCGTAATAATTTGGGGTTTACAATGTTTATGAATTATAAAATATGTCAATTTAAGTTTTACTGCGTGAACAATTTAACCACTTTCTAATTTTCAATTATATAAAACACGAAGTAAAATTTATTATAACAGTATTATTATTTGCGTAAAAATGCTTGCAGTGGCTCAGCCTTCAGAAAAAAAACAGAATTTTTATATGCTACCTATTCGAATAATGAACTTTCTTTCAAAACATTTATTCCCTTAAACATAAACAACCATCACAAACTCTTACATATTATTATATATTATACCTAGTGATTGCTCCATTCACATAAATAATAATCCTTCCAACCCTAATAAACATCATATTCCCCACGACAAAGTATAATTTCAAAAACCTCTCATAATCTCAGCATTTAGTATGTGCTTATATTCAGTTGAAGCAGAGTTGCAAATTTATTTTCACTAATGCCCTAGTAAAACGTTTTCATAAAAGTTATAAATGCTCGTCATCCAACGTAACAACGCTTTGAAAATATCTCACGTACTACCATAACTAGCCCAGAAATGGTCAAAATAATTTATCAAAATAGGAACACCGTGACAAAACAGTAACAGAAAGGCGAGCGCTCGTATATGCTTTCACGTGCTTAGCCTCGGATTACTGGCTCGTGAAACGTTAGAGGGATAGCACACATCGGCGCGCTGTCGACCTGGAGAATAATCGGCCAACCTGATCACGATAATCCATTAACGGACTTTCGCTTCCTCTAATTTCACCAGGTCTAACGGAATCGACAGCTTTTTCACATAACGGCGAAGCCCACCTGTCCAGGCATACGTAAAAGCCGTGCAACGGTGCCGAGACTTCCGACATTTTATCCATCGATCTGGACTTTCTATCTGCACGAGCCCCCGCTTACGGAGCCCGTTGCAAATCGAAGTTATCGCAGGGAGGAAGAAAATGTCGCTTTTAATATCCCGTATCTGTTGAATCTGAACTGTTTGGCGTCCCGCAGGGAGACACAGCTCCGTCCTTTCCTTGGGCGAATGAGCTACGCTTTCCAGAGGAACTTTGTTTCCCGCGATAACATTCCGAAGTCAAAGGGTTCCCTGTCTCTTTGTTCGATAACGATCGCCCTTTTCCCCCCTCTGCCCTCTTATCTCGCCGCGATTCACGACTCGGATTGAAGAATATAAGAGAATATCGCGTGAGCCTTTGATTTCGTTCCAAGGGCCATCAGATACGTACGTGGCTGAACGTGAGGCGGGAGGACAGCGACTTCCACAAGATGCAGAAGAATTCTGGTCGAGTCGTGACCGAATTAATGACAGTGGGAGGTATACCGAACGTTGCACAGCGGGAAAAGAAATTGTAGTTTCAGACATGCATAGTACCTACGAGTTGCTTAGTTCCTGGTCATGGTGTTTAAGGGGCCATTCTACTTTGATCGGCCGGAAAATGCTATTTTTAAAGATTTTATTCTCTGTAAATACAACATATAATGAAATAAATCTTTTTGGAATTTATTACATTTTCAATGATGCCTCATGGATATTTTACCTCAAAGTCAAATCGTGGGCCATTTTGGCCTAGAGTAACAACCGAGTGTTAAGGGGTAATGTCACTGTAGAGCCCGAAAAAGCAGACTGATTTTGAGAATTTTTTATGCCAGTATAGTGTATGGAATACAAAATCTCTTTGAAGGCCTTTATTGCACATACCTTGAAGTATTATGACAATTTTTTTTAGCTTTTTTAATGCAAATGGCGGCGCCACAGCTCAACAAATGAAGGTTCTTTTGAAAAACAGTATTCGGCAACCGGAAAGATTTCTCCTTCAATTATTGACCTAGAACAAAGAATAAAAAGTTATTGAGTTCTATATAAGATTTTCTCGGGAAGTACACGAGGAAATTAGAAAATACTGTTTTTTGTAAGAATGGTGCGTGATTGAACAAAACATTTCAACAATTTCGAGGTTGTGGCAGTTCCGTGTTTTGTTCAATCACGCATCATTCTTACAAAAATCAGTATTTTTTAATTTCCTCGTGTACTTCCCGAGATAATCTTATATAGAACTAAAAAATTTCCGTTGTTTGTTTTAGATAAAAAATTGGAGGATCAATTTTTCCAGCCGCGGAACACTATTTTTCAGAAGAAGCTTCTTTTGTTGAGCTGTACCGCCGCCATTTTGTATTAAAAAAATTAAAAAAAATTGTGGTCATACTTCTAGGTATGTACAATAAAGGCTTTCAAACAGATTTTGCATTCCATACACTGTATTCGCATAAAAAATTCTCAAAAGCAGGCTGCTTTGCCAGGCTCTACAGTGGCATTACCCCTTAATGGAATATGTTGCAAAGGATTGGCTATCTACTTTAGGAATAAGGTAAATGTCCCCATTTCTGCTCATTTTGTATTTTTCTTATTATTATGAGCGTTACGTTTGTACTATTGTTGCAACAAAATAATTCTAAATTATTCGAACATTTACGCGAGTGTTGCACGAGTTTGGGGCTAATCAAAGCGCAGTGTAAGCAACGAAAAACTTTTAAAACGAGAGACTCATGATTTTTCGATCGTGTTCTAGCTGGTTGTGCTAAGGAACCTCGTCACTAGTGGTATTCGATAATTGGGCAGAAAATAGTTTTTGCGGTAAAAATTCTTATTTAATAACAAAGAAACATACCGTATTGTGCTCTGGATTTAGATTTTTTACTATTTTTAATTTCTTTTAAACAGAGAACAGGTGAGTAGGTTTTGGGTCAAGTGAGTCACCGTCATGTTCGCATTTGTACTCACCAAGGTTTTAGTAATATAACCGCACAATTCAATGTATGCTGTAACCTCTATTTCTAGTCGAAGGCATTTTATTATTTGTTTATCATTATTTTATGCTTTTCTGTTGTGTTATAAAACCTCTCCATAAAAGATGTAATTTATTTTAACCTGAAAAGGCAATATATTATGAGAGCTGAAATTTGTACAAATGGTGAGTAGAAATACGTACATCGCTATTTTTCATGAGCAGGAATACGGACATCTAAAGCATTGTATTTAATTACAAATTACTTATAGTTAAACATCTTGAAATATCTTTCTTAAATAGTTTTTGAATTGGTTGATTTATTATTAAAGAATTAATCACTCTTCAAATTTTGATCACAAACAAATTTTTTACACCTTCTTTATGACGAATAACCTCTTAAATGAGCAGAAATTGGGACATTCACCTTACTTGATATAGAGTTAAGATTAAACTTGGGAGGAGAGACTGGAATGCATTACCCACTACCAAAAACACGAATATTTCAACGTCAAAATATTCGTTTTAGTAAAAAGTAAATCAGCAATGTCATCCAAACATTCATAAAGAAGATATACTGATAAGCTTCTACTTTAAATATGAAGTATTCTTCTCGCCTTATTTTAAATTTCCGCAAACATTATTACTGAAATATATTACTACACAAATCAATACCCATTCTAGCATACCCAATGAAAACTCCAATGCCAATATTCTCAACCCTTCGATATCCACATCGAGTCTTTGTTCCATTTATGCCCTCCTCAACTCGTCCGTTTCTTCATTCCACGGAAACGATAAGATAAGGCACCGAATGACAGAATAAAGTAATTAAAAAGCCATAATAATAAGAGAAAGTAAGGCTCTCGATATTATCGCTCGGATACATCGTCCCCGAGGACGATTCATAAAGGAGACTAACCATTCATTAGCCAAGGAAATATCTGGCTGTAACGAAGCAGTGGATGCTATCGATCTTCGCGGTTATTCTCCTTCCCCGCATCATTAATCCTAAATAAGGTTTATAAAATAAAGTAGAACGAGACCAGGGAGATCGATAACCTAGGGGAATAGTAAAGGTTATCCGGCCTGATCTTGTATTCTTGTCCCTCATACTTTCGATTGCTAGATTCTCTTCTTTTTCCTCTCTCTCTTTCTCGTTTTTTCATAGAACCTCGTTATAATTTATACCGATATCTCTACGGCGCGTTGGTCCAGTAACTGCCGCAATCCAAACGCTTCTGCCTCTGAAATTAAACGTGGAATTTTTATCGACGTTTTCGGGATCCAATTCCTCCCAGTCGTATCGCCTTTTATGATCGATACCGCGCGGTCAGTGGATCTCGCGAAATAATTTATAAGCTGCATCGCGGTTGTTCCGTTTCTTCTTCCGCCTTGACCAGAAATAATCCGTATCTTGGAGAATCCAGCCGATCGGACTAATTGGTTTATTCATTTTTCAGCCGTCGCCACCGTTTCCATGCTGCCGGCGGAACGCAAGAACGTGCATTGTATGTAATCGGGCGTGTGTAAAAGGAATAATGCCCCTCTTGTTCGCGAAGGCTCCAGCTCTGTATTTCACAGTTATACGCGGCTCGTATTTCATTCGATACGTTTCACAATATCCTAGCGTTTTTAGCAATTTCCCGTTTCAGCAACTAGGGTGGAAGGAAAAAACAATCCGTTCCAGACTGCAAAATGGAATTACGAGCGGTCCCGGCCACTGCGCGCCGGGACTAAACCACCGGTACGCGAATGTATTAAGCAGACGTTCGTTTTTACGAATACTACGGGAACTGTGTATTTAAATATTCTGGGTGTGTTATTATTGCAGATAGTTTGTCTTCGTAAGATTCTCGTGGGTGGTCAGTGTCAGCGAGTTTTAGCGAAATCGGCTTATTTTGCGAACTTTTTGCGTGTCATTCTTTCGCAGCGGTACTCGTTGCTGATCGAGGAATCCGTGTGACGGGAAATCTATAATTTGATTCGACGTGACAGCAGGATAATGGATTCGAATGTCGATCATCTTCCAATATCGTGGCAACCGTGTTGGAGAGCGATCGTCAAGACAACTTCAAATCTTAAAGCTTCAAGTGACACGCCGGAAAGGTCGTTCGCGTTTTCTATCGTGAATATAAGTCAACTTCGAAATGGAATTTTTTATTATTGTGAAAAGGTAGTAATTTTTGGAGTGAAATTAGTGGAAGTTCTGTGCACACCTCAAATGAAGAATTAATTGAAAATCCAGTCAGTCATATATTTTTTATAGATATGAAATCTTTGTGTCACTCCCTGATTCATCAACGTCCAGCCCAAACCGCTGAACCTAGAAACATGAAATTCGGAGAGTATATTCCTTTTAAGACGTAGGTGCCCGATAAGAAAGGATTTTTTAAAACTTTTTTGAAAGGGGGTAAAATATATTTTCTCGGACTCGTTAGTATTTTTTAGACAGACTTAGGCATTAACTAAATAAAAAATTATTTAAATAACGGGTCGAATAAAGGTTACTTTAACTTTAGATTATTCGACTAATATAGTTAATTTTTTTATTCCTCAAACGTTTCAACTTCAGCGTCAAATAAATTTCTCAACTGTAACTTTAACTTTATTCGACACACGATGATAAATATATTTTTTTTAACTTTCATTCGTTACGCGAAATTTTATTTAAACAAAAATTTTGCCCATCTCTGCTCTTAAGTCCGATTAGATATTCACTTGTTTTTTACTTACAAAGTTTACCCACACAGATGGCTAAAAACCAACATATACGTGTATAAATGTTTGTTAAACGAAGGTTACGTTACAAAAATTATTTAAAAACAGGCATAAAGGTAATTTCTTTTAATTATTCGACTGTAGTGAAGTGCGGGTATTTTGCTAGTTTTACTATAAAAATCAATTTTATTCACTAGCAAAGAAAGGCACTGAAATTGTTGAAACAGTGGAATATGAACAGTAACACATTTTACTATCAACAATAAAGAATTCAAAACGCATTTCAAATAATTTTTAGACACTGGTAGCTCAACATCTAAACAAACTAAATAAAGCAAACAATTCTATTGACGCTTTATCATGCAATAACGAATATTACCAAAGAGCACATTTGACAGTTTGCACTAAAATATTAAGGACTTGTCGGACAAGTTAAGGACACTAAGGAATGTCGCACATTTCACAATCACTAACCCCAAAAGATCATGTTACACATCTCCTAGGACACATTCTAAGTAGCATATTATATCAATTCCACCCCCCATTTTTCCTCAATTATTCATACTCAATATATACTCGAGCCTGAAAATACACGAGCTAGCGCTCTTCCTCTCGCGAGACTGCAGTCCAAATACTTCGTCCTTCGTATTTTCCACTAGCGAATACATTGAGCCACCTTCTCATTACCTTTCGCCGATGCCGCGTGTCATGAGGATGGCTATGCGATGGCACACGGTGGCGTTACGATGTAGGAAAATCCTCGTATTTAGCTAACAAGGAAACGTTCCCAATCTGAAAATTCTGATTTTAATGAAAGCTGGTGCGAATGTAGAGAAAATCACACCGAAGGGATGAAATCAGCCCTTAAGTTTATCGCGTTTTTTTCGTTTTCTAAATATAACTTTATTTTTGTTTTGGCTGTGTCATAAAGCCTAGAACCTGAAAAATTCTTGTATTTATAGTTTTGTTCTATCTCTGACCGTTACAAGGTTCACCCCTTCACGGTTTCAAAGCGCAAACAGTTAGGAATTTTCAACGCTTTGTGGGATAACGCCAGTGAAGAAGGCCAATTCTTGTTGACACAAGTGAGGATCCTGTCATGTGAATAGATAATAGTGTAGTCGTATAGTAGCTGGAAAAGCTATAGACAGTGGCAGACTGGCTAGGATGTCAGCCTGCCCGATGACAAGTGGGATCCCTTAAACATCAGACAATATGTTAAAAATGTTAATGACCTTTTAGTAGCTTGAAAATATAATAGAAGTTCCAATATTATTACTGTATGCAAGTAAAATTGACGATTTAACTAACTAACTTTTACACTAAAATTTATAATTATGGGTGGGATTTTTCCTTTGTCTCCTGGCAACCAATATTTTTAGAGCCAGTCCACCACTGTCAAGGTTGTAAGTTAAACCATCGAGCGACGGTAGCTACTAACATAGTAGCTCTGACTGAGGCTTCGGGACCTTTGGGTTGTTATCTTCCAATATTTCTGTCAATTTGTTTGTGACGATCCTCGAAACATGGTTCATTTAACGACCCACCGATATTACAAACTCGCCGTACCTCTTGCAGCTACTATAATCGTGGTTCCGTCGCAACAAAGGCATCGTTATTAAATGGCGTGCCCGATGGGAGACGGCGCGCGTGGACAGTTCCCGTGAGGAAAGATGGATACGTTCAATCCAATTCGCAGCGGCTGGCATCCCACTTCGCCCACAGGCCGGAGGGTAATTTTTATAGAAGCCGCGATTCACCGTAGCACCGTTACTCTCCACCCCCCCTTGTCGTCTTTCCAGCGAGTAATTTCTTCTAGGATCCCCTTCGTCTTCGGCCTCTCCTCGTCCGGGGCTTCTCTTCCTCCACTTCTTCTTCATCTTCTTCTTCTTGCGCTCCGCAGCTGCCTCCACCTCGCCGTCCAGGCCGGCGGCGCCAAGATTCTAGATAAGACTTGGAGAAAAATGCGACCGTGTATCTCTTCCCTTCTACGTACTTACCTAGACGTAAACGATTTCGTGGATTAAAGATGACGCTTCGGGGAATTCTAGTTACCCCGGCGAACTTCGAGCTGGCTCTGCGCGCGACTCCTTTGCACGGGATGCGATTCTAAGGGCCTTTTCACACGGGACACTTTTGCCAAGCGGCACTGGTGCTTCGGATATATTCACTTGCAAGAGATAGCCGTCGTTAACAAAGATAAAAGTAGGTGGACCGGTATGCGAATGTGTTTGGAACATCTGACGAGAGCTTGGAAAGTGTCTAATGGTTGATGCTGTCAGTTGCGACGCGATAGAAAATTCATGGGACTTTAGGTGGTGGCTGTAGGCATCTGCGTTCATGTTTCTAATCGTCTTGTATGTATTAGCTACCCTGGAAAGTTCGTGCGGTTTCTCCCGAGTGGAAACATCCTTATAACTCTTAAAGATTAAATTGACATGAAGAAACGTAGATTATTGCAACGTTGCAACTTTTAGCGATGTCGACGTTGCACTTTGTTATGTGATCCTTGGTTTCCACTCATTTTTGATTCTTCGACTTTGCCATTTTTGGAATGAGAAGGAATGGGCAGCGCTTCGAAGCTACGTTTCATTAACATTCAGAGATTCCTATATTAAAAATGTTCTCATGCTTTCTTTGAAATTTTGTAACGTTTCAGTAATTAAGGACAAACAGCGAAATGTAAAGACTTGAAAAGTGTGAGACATATAGGCTTTAAAGAGTTTCGTCGGTGTTCCTATGAAGTTCTTATTTTGCCTCTTCTTGAAGGAGGGAAGAAAGGCTTCTCTGTAGGATCTACCACCAATTTCAGGCCGTTAGAACCGTGTTAAATTGCCGTTGGGCTTGATAAAAGGAACGGCTAGGGCCTAGTTAGTTCCCATTACACGCTAATACCTGTGTAAATCGGTCCTTAAACAAGGCCGGCTCCACAAAGGTAGCAGCTGTCGCGTCAGGTTCTCAGCTCAAGGGTTCGCCATCATTCCATAGAGAGTAGACGCACATTTTTCTTTGGATTATAGCCTGTCGTGAATATATTCGTTTTTTCAGACTGATTAACGGCAGGACTTTGACTATCTGACCTAATCGGAGAACATCCATTTAGATAATTGATTTATTTCAGACAGATAGCCACTTCCAAACGCAAATATTTTTAAATAATTATGTAATATTATGTGACTTAATAATTTTGAGCGTGCAGAATGAACTTCTAATGAGATTCACAACTTCGTACTTTCATGCTTTAACCTTGCAAACTGCAATTTTTGTTTTATTTTTAATGCTCAGACACTAAGTTCATTTTTAATTTACATGATAACGATGTACATTGCATTATAAAACTTAGGGTGATACATTAATGACGTACGAGTATGTATGAATATTACAGTATACGTGGGGGTTGTTATCATTTAGTGAATGATACAGCTCAAATAATTGAACGTTCAAATACTATCTGACCTGTTCGTAATAGTACCTATACCATCTAAAACGATAAAAGAATCAAGTTTTTTCTGATTCAGAGCAAATCAAATAGCAGGGATTAGGGTTTTTCGGTTTTTAAAATCGGGTTTAAAAACCGGTTTTTATTTATGTATTTGTAAAATTCGAAAACCGGTTTTTAAATTTAAAGGATCGGTTTTATATATTAGAATTAATATGCAGAAATGAATTAATTATTTAATTAGTAACGTTAACATTTTGAGTTGAAATCACCTCCGACACAAGCATACTGCAGTAGGTAACAGTTTACTCATTACTGTGAAACTAATCTTCCTGAGTTCATATTTTCTGAAGAAAAATACTAAATGGAATAAAAATTTATAATTTGCTACCACTGTAAAAGATTTATATTTCGTGCGGATTTTAGTTATTTTATTTTTTTTCATTTGGTTTTGTATGCAGTCTATTTTATTGTGTTATATTTTTGTAGATCCATAAATATTAAATGAACTCAAAAATTGTACGGATTTGTACGTATTTTAGTTAATTTAATTTTTATTTATTTATTTGGTTTTGTATAGATACAGTATAGCTTATTTTGTTATATTTTGTAATTCCATAAATATTAAGGAAACTGAACCTTTTGTAAAATAAGTAAAAATATTTATTTACTATTTTAATTATATATTTTTTGCGAAAATTCGAAAACCGGTTTAACCGGTTTTGGGGAAAAGTGGAATTAGAAAACCGGTTTTTTTAAAAGTCGGTTTTTGTATAAACCCTAGCAGGGATATCTAGATTTGCATGAATATCTAACTTACAATTAGCTGCACCATATGCTGCCACTTTTATAATATTGCGCATTTTATTTGATTCTAATGTTGCACTTTGTTCTTGTTGCAGGTACGTGTCCTTGAATTTATGCAGTATCAATAACTTTAGCTGAATAACCAGAGGTGAGTTGTTTTGCAAATTTCTGTTTCACGAATTGTCAAAGTTTTTCTTTTGACTCAGTAACATTCAGAATGGAGTAACAGACTCACAATAAGAGATTTCCAAACATTAATCAATTACAATCAGTTGAAACAGCGTTAGAAGGATATTATACAGCATTTTCCACGCTATTTCATTAGCCGAGAACTAACCCAATTTATAGTATCACCAGACACAAGGAAAGTTTTTCTAAACAGAGTTCCATCAGTCTACGTCTCATTGTCTCATTACATCGACTATTTCCCTGTTTTCTAAACGATACGTGTCGCAAGAGCAGCCCATCGGAACACGGTTAAAGCAACTCCTGCTGTACTGCTCATACGTTACCACCTGTCGCAGGCGTCCTCCACTGTTCCAGCCAGCTCCGCTTGTCAGGGCACTCGTTAGCCAAAGATTTGTGACCCCCCTGTCCCATTAAGATGTAATGGCGAACCTTGTTCCCTTTCCCACTATATTTTCCACCAATGTAAGCGTCGTAAAATTCCACATTGCCGAACCCAAACAAGCAGCCGGAACACCCTGCTCCTCTAATAAAATCGATCTTAACCGTACGCCAGTCTTCCAGAACTTCGTTAAGTACCGGTCATTTAAAAAAAGATCCAAGCTTCCGAATCTTCGATAATTCTGGGTCTGAGAGCACGAAGGGGCCGATAATCGCGGTAGAAATGGAAGATTCGAAAAGGGGTTAGGTGTCTTTAAGAGTTCTTAATGAGAGGGAGCGCGCACAAGCCGAGTTTCAACCTGATATATATCTATTCCCATCTTTAACGAAAACCCAAAGATAATTGCGAGCCCAACGGTTGCTCTGCTTTGACATTTGAAGGACGCCCAAGCCTTTTCTATTATTGCATTCTTTCGTCCATTCGCTTGTCCGCGTCGTGGTTTTCCTTCTTCTTTTCCCAAGTCAATTTGTAGAAACTTACGTCCGAGCACTTGGATAAACGATCATTACGGAGTCGCTGTTACGAACCACCCTTCAGAGAGAGACTCATTAGTAACAGCAAGTGTCACGGTTCGTATAGGTGGGAGACAAGTATGGTTCGACAAACTTCCTTTCCCAAGGTAAAGGCCGGGCATAAAGGTTCAATCGTGCACTGGATTTTTTTTTTAATTAATTTAATTTAATTTAATTACAATAGACGGGTTGGACAACCCTTTGGTACAATTAATTGAGGCATTTGATGGAAAAAGGGCACATAGGTACATGTACCCTTCTTCCTTAAATCACAAATCGACTCAGGTATATGTTATAAGTATATATAATCTACCAAGGATATTACTTCTCTCCCGTTAAGTTAGCTAGATACTGTTTTGTTACGTAGCGTGATCGACAATGAAAATTGTGAAATCGATTTTCTTGAAATGTGATTTTGGCGTATGTGCCCTTTATCCATCAAATGCCTCAATTACCAGTGAGGTAGAGACACGGACGCACATTAAGAAATTCAACGCAATAAATGTAAAAATTTTGTGCGTATCTTAACTATGAAATCAGAGAAAACGTCAAGTTGGGCGTGATAAGAATTAGCAATGATACATGTGCGATCGACAGAAATAACAGAACTGTATGAAAGTGCAATAATATACGGTGTTGTGTACCTAAACTATCCTTTTCGAGTGCCAAAGCTAATCGAATAGGTATTTGGGTTACTCTCTGTGGAGGGAAGAATGAAACTTTTCGAGTGGTACGTACACATTTTTCGATTGTTGTTTCTTTGTTGTATGTTTCCCCATAGGTTTTATCGTGGAACAATATTCTTTTTTTTTTATTAAATGACTCGTTCGTGTAAGGTAAATGTCCCAGTACTTAAACATGGCCCAATAATTAAAAATCGAGAAGAAATTTGATTAATTATAACAGTTTTACTAATTTGCAACTTTTAAACTATTCGAAATATAATTGCAAAATGTATTAGCTTTATATAGATTCAATTATAAGCTTACATAACTGAATAGTTATATCATGCAAAAATATTATTGTACAGTAAAGCTTCAACAGTTTCAATCTCGCTTCTTACCTAATGGGCTCAAGCAAGCGGGAGAATATTTTTGTTAAGGTTGTAATCAATTATTATTTTATAATTTTTGAAATAGTACAGTTGTTGTGGATTTATTATATATCGAAGAATTGAAAATTAATTGGATCTCTTAATAATTTTTTCTTCTTAATATTGGAATTGTTGCGTTTATCCAATAGTACACGATAACATGTCACGGACCAGTTATTAAACGCGTATTTAATGGTTATATAAACACTGGTACAGACGTCAGTATTCAGTGAAGTATCGTTTTGTATCCTATATATTTACGTTAATAATAACTAAATAAAAATATAATACTGTTCAAGAATTATCAGGATAAGTAATCTTAAACTCGTCATAATATTAGCATAACCTAAAATTGTATAATATACTTTTAATCATTTTCAGGCATAAAGTCATGCCGAAGATTTAACACAAATGTATTATAAATAAAATGTTTTTATTACCCAAAAATATTACCATATTGATTTCTTTTCATTAACTGATAGAAATAGTTAAATTAAATATATATTCAATAATTGAGACACTGATAATTAATGACTGGGACACGCTATGAATTTCATTTAATTACTGGGCCATACGAACAGTTTCATGTTTTAATTAATTTAAAACTTTTCCTTTAACAAATGTAGATTCTTGTTACGTTATCTGAAACTAGAAATTTTACGTTTTCGAATAATTATATTTAGTTATAATTTTATACTATTTAAATATAAAAGAAATTGCAATTATCTCAACTGCTTCCTTAACTGTTTCACCACTGGGCCATTTACCTTACCTATAATATTTTTTTTCTTGTATTAAAATTACAAATTCCTTTTACACATTGCACAGTGTTATTATGCGAACGTAATGGTTATATCGACGTGCGTTACGAAAAGTAGCAGTTTCAATTTTCTTACGAAAACTAGCACCTTTCGGTTTGCCACGAAAAGAAGCACGTTCCATCGTTTCTGACGAATATTAGCACGTTTGGTCTTCCGCCGCGAAGACTAACACATTTGACTGCTTCGCCACGAAGAATAGCACATTTCGTACTGTTGCGGCGAAAACTAGCACGTTATACTGTTTCGCCACGAAAAATAGCACATTTGGGAATTTGCGACAATAACTAGCACGTTATCCGGTTTGGCCACGAAGAATAGCACGTTTTGGATTATACTGCAGACTGCAGAAACTATCACGTTTCAGCCCGTGGTCAGTTTAAAAGAATTCAACTGTTGAAAATATTGTTTAATAAATAATAATTCCATCTAATCTCCACAAGACAACACATATGGAAATTTTAATCTCGTGGCAATCCGCTCAAACGTGCTAGTTTTCGCAGCGAAAACCAAAACGTAATAGTGTTCATGGCAAACCGCTGAAACGTGCTAGTTTTCGCGGCGAAAGACGAAACATGCTATTTTTCGTGAGGACGAAGGCAAACGTGCTAGTTTTCGTAAGAAAATTGAAACGTGCTACTTTTCGTAACGCACGTCGATATGCTATAAGCATTAATGCATTACAGAGAGTAAATCTGTCGATTACTCTTTATTTATCGTTTGATTTCTCTATATTTAAAAAAAACGCCATTTTCCCTTGTGCACGGCGGAATATTTAAATGAAATTTTTTAAAGTGGTTCTGTTGCTGGCGAAGCAGGAAACGAAGGGGAAAAATTCGAAGCGTAACGCTCGAGATTTTAAAATTCAAACAGCCTTGTCGCAGTTCTGAACAACTTGACTTTAAGTAAACGAAACTGTCAAGTTTCATTAACGTAATTTACTTCGACCGTGTTTCTAGTTCCTCAAACGAGTAAACACTTCAACGTTTTCAATGTATACGTACGTATGTAGGTGTACGATGATATAGACGCAAGAAAATTATTAAGCGTCCACGTTTAAAGTATTTCTGCAGTTAGAGGAAATTGCGGTACTTTCGCGACGAGTATTTGCATTCCGCTGAAATAATTCTGAATGACACACGTGGCTGTTAAATTTTCTCTGTTAAGTTAGATAAAGTAATAGGAACACACGACCGGATGGAAACAAATTTGTAGAATAAAATAGATGACTTTGTGACGCTAATAAATTTATATATACAGAAAATAACATAAATCTTAATGCTGGAAATTTAAAGATGACATATAGAAAGGGGTTCTTGAGAGACTTACGTGTGGAATATCAAATTAACTGTTTATTTAAGGATCAGATACATGCTTCTTGTATCTGAAATCATGTCTAATGCTGTGAATTTTTTAAAGATCTGCAGTATTTATTCCAGTCCTACCTTTTCACATCACACATTTCTAATACTTTAACAACAATCTCATTACTTCCCAGATGTTGTACTATTCTTGAAAAAATTTTTCACGCTTTCCTTATAGCAGAATATATTCACAACCTTCACACTTAGAATTACTATCTCTAAACCAAAAATTAACCTAGAGAAATAAATATTTCACAACCATGCATGTACTCTCCTGAATTCATATAACATTCAAACATTAAAATATTTTCATAACCCAAATTTTTACAGAAGCTTCAACTTTACCCCCAAATTTTTATTTCTCGCAATATTATATTCTCATAATTAATCTCTTACCCTTAATTTCGCGTTCATAGTTAACGATTCTGCTGAATTAATTCCACTAAATAATAACGTTAGACTACCCTTGTATGCTTTTCAACGTCTAACCTTTGTATCGATCTATTAATTGTTATGAAAGTGATCAACACAGGAACACGGGGCCCAGGTGCGTCTGCTGTTAAAGACGCGAGCCACTCCCGGAAATTTGTTGTTTCATTTCATTGATGGGTCGCGACGAGCGAGGTAACAATATAAGGACACGGGCCCGGTGTAGCGAACTGGATTAAAACCGCATCAAAAGCGGAATGGTTATGTAATTACGTTAGTCCCTGTACTATCGGTTGAAAATAATAGGTTAGACGCGCTCACGGGCTCAGCGAGCGATAATTAGGTTGTATCGGGTTCGTAAGCTGCGTCCTAAGCGCAAACGTAGGCATCTTCAAACACATTAGACTCTAATGGTACCCTATTATGTTTCGTTATAGCTATAAAGTGTTATACACAAAGTTTCGAAGGTCCACTTTTTTGCAGCATGTGTCTCCTTTAATTTGTATCAAGTGGAAGTTGCTCTGAAGAAACTCTGGAAGCTGGTTAGCAAAAGTTCGTGGAAGAGATTGTTTATGGGGTTATACCTAGTTAGACGACCGAAAAGAGGCGAAAGTTTGTGATTTTTTTGGCAAAGCGGAAGCATATATTTTTCCAGAACCTTTTGCATTTAAAAGAGCAACATTTAAACAACATTTGGTAATTTTTTGTAGAAAAATATATATGTTTATAATAAAGTGACAACGGACATGCAAGAAGCCTTTTTAAAAAGTTGTTTTTGCGGTGAGCACTGCCATTCGGAATGAAGTTATCTAAAATCAAAAAACAAAAATGATTTTGTTAGTATATTAATGTATCCTCTTCCGAAATATTAATTTAAAACAAAATATCGGCTATTTAAAGTTAATGTCCTGATTTTTTCGCGCAAAAATCACGTCGTGGTATTAATACTCATTTATAGAGAACACTGTTTTCTCATGTCGTCATAAAGAGCGCCAAATTTCATAAAGTTCGATAGAAATTCTTATCGGTAGAGTAAATTCTTGAATTAATAATTAATCAGCAGTATTCCGAAGTTCCCGAGTCACTGTTTATCGTACTGCTTTTAAATTGCGCAGGGGAAACTAATCGTACAAAGGAGCTATAGTAAAATTGTTTCCAAAGGGGGTGTAATTTGGTGAATAGCAAACGTCAATTTCTGCGCGTCAGCCCGCGAATATTATATCTGGGAAGCTGTATAACCGTGGAAGGCACCAGATGAGCTAAAGTTCCTTTGCCGTCGAGTTATGATCAATTACGTACTAAAGAAAGAAAGGACGAAAAGAGGGAAGGGCTTACGACTGCGCCTTCCAATAAAATTCCGCGTTGCACGGGACGAAATTATTTAAAGCAGACTGCTGGGACGAAATCACTCCACCGCGGGGGAACCGTGGGGAAACGCGAAGGGAGCATCTCCCTTTCTTGGTCGTGGTGGGTGTCGTAAGAAAAGAGACCCCTACCCCAAGCTATAGGCAATTTGACTTTTCTGCCCTTTGAGTCCGGCGATCCTGGTTGTAAAGAAAGAATCAGTCCCGAGCAAGCCTCTCCACTAGAAGGACCTTCTGAATAAGGTAATAATCCAAAAGAAATGTTCTCTCTTTCCGATATTCTCTCCTCGAGATATAAAGCCTCGGTGATCAGTTAAAAAATACTTACCCATTCGTCCTCCTTCACCGTCAATGATGTCGTTCCTTTATTGCAAGCTCTCGCGGTGCTGCCCCGAATCGAGTAATTTAAGCACGGAACGAGGGAAACTATTTTACGAGCGTCACAGCTTTATTCATCCAAAGTTGGTCTGATTCCTTCAGATTTTTTTGCCGCAGAAGCTATTGCCTTTTGTGAGAGGTAACTCCAGATAGGACGAGCGTAGAAACCAACGACACGTATAAATCAAAAGCAATGGTGTCTTATTTAAGAAACTGTATAATTGAAAACTTTTGAATGCAATCACTTGATCACTTGTTATTGGTACGTTTGACAAAAGAGAAAATAGTACGATTTCTCTTTTGTTACCTTAAAAGTGGTTTTCGGACTGTAATTCGATTATTATTATTAATAGCTGTAGCTTACATAATACGAATTGAAGTGGAGAAATTACACGTGTCCTAAGAAAAAGGTCTAGCAATTTGACAAAGGCAAGCAATAATCAACTATGTTACGTTTCATTCTATTTTCTAAAAAATTCAAAGAAGGAACAGTCCGTTGTCGAGAAGTGCGTATTTTTCATTCTCCTTTGAAGCAAGAGGATTAAGAAAGTTAGACAGCAGTCCTAAGAACAGAATGGGGTGAGGGATGCTCGGTTGATGAGAAGTTTAAGATGATGTGGATATATTCGGGCGTGTTTCCATTTACCTAAAATTCCATGTAAACACGGCGGATACTTATGCACGAGGCTTTGAGAATAGTTAAGAAATATCCGCGTTTCGAGAAGGATAATATTGTTCGCTTCGTGGGGAATTTTCGAGGAAGTTTCTTTTACGCAAGTTTCGCCACTTCCGCCGCCTTATATTTCCGCCGATCCTATAAGCTAACTTCTGAAACTATACTTAAAACGTGATTTCGGTGCCGTTGTATTTTTCGACGGTGTAATCGAAAGTACGCAAGTTGCAAACTGGGTTATATTGTTAGTATCTTCCTGCGCAAACTTTCCTGTCGTTATTGACCAGCCAGAAATCAAAGTTCGCGCTTAAACCGCGAGGTTTGTTCAGTCACGAATTCATTTCTCCTTTTATTTTCACTTCAGTTGTCGTTTCGTATTCATTGTTGGCATGATCCTTTGGTTTCCTACGTTCTTTTAATGTGTACAACTTTAGAAATTTGTATAAGCAATTTTCAGACATGAGTGATAGTCGACTGTGTATGATGTACATTATAAATATTCGATTGAGTAGTTTAGCGGTTAAAATGTCAGGAATTAAGAAGAGAAAGTGGTCTGGGTGGTAAACAGCTGATCTTCAGAAATATTTAATTTTGTAGTAATAATGAGCAGCGATTTTTGTTCAAAAAGCACTACCACGAATGTTGCCATTATCAATCTTTCCCTCACTGATGAATCGATTTTTATGTTATTAGGTATAATAAATAAAGTGAGCAAACTCTTAAAGCATTAATTTGAAAGTACTGTATTTATTAATTTATTCATGCCTGCTGTGATATAATAGCATTCATTAAATAGGCATAATCAATAAAAAAAAAGTTTGAGATTTCCTATGAATATATCATAAGATATTTAAGAGAATACATATTCCCTAAGTCACCCTATTCACCACTAAAAGACTGTCAGGGCATGAAATAATTTACTGAAGTTATTTAGTGTGAAAGGTTAACAGTTGAATAGAAGAAAATATTAACTTCCTTTAATAGAACTTCAAAAAGTCGTACCTAGTTGGGTGCATCGAAAATAAATTTTTATTTATAAGCAAACATTTTTGTAAGTATTTTCTTCAAAAGCTCCAATGCAATTGAGCAATACCTTTAATATTAAACATCAAAGTGACACTTATAAATTGCCTCAGCAAAATAAAAACTAAAACCCCTACAAATCTCGATAATTTTATCTCAGCCGAATAATTTTATCAATCAATGAAATGAATTTATTTTTTAACGATCGCATTCTTGTATGCCTGATAGTGTGACTATTTATCTTATCATCTACAGATTAAGGACAAAGATAAATGGGAGGATTGAAAGAATTATTGACATTAATGAGTATCACAAAATTCTACAGAATACTAAGAAGGAATGGTCGTTTGGTACGAGGTCATTAGAAACATTGTTTTTCCTCGCCGCTGTCAGCCATTGAGAAAGATAACCCAACTCATTCGAAGCTAGTCTCCGTGAAGGCGAAATTGGCATTCTCACCGACATCTGAACACCGAGATTCGACGTTAGATTTTGGACACAGGATATTAGCAGAAGCGGTAGACGCGAGGGGAAACGTGCAGGAATTCAGCTTGGAAACAATCTCCTCTGGCTGTAGTATCTGTTTCTCTCTTGCCAGAATTCTCCCTTGCAATCTTGTTGGTTGGAGATAAGACTAATTACCATTGTATCCACGGAGAATGGCTCATACACCATCATCCTAGAAATCTTAACCCTTAATAATATCGCTGTCAGTTAGTAAGCTATGCACAACAAATCAGTTAATCGTATTTAAGCAATAATGCAACGGAACAAACTTCCTTTGACATTGTAATACCCTCGGATTGTGGTTACAAATGCTTGCAATTATATTTGGGTAATATTTGCTAGCGAAGAAGTCTTTAAGATCTTCAGATATTGGGTCACTGCAGAATTTGGCAAGATTTCTATCGCATTTAAATAAGGCATTATTGATAAAAAAGACTGTAGAATCCGTCGCCTGTATGGACAAGTGTTTCATTTTTCCTTTTGATTACTTGTAATTTTATTATAGTCGATTTATGTTTAGTATCCTAGTCGTTTTACACTTAACTGTTAACAGAAGTCTTGTAGTGTTAATGTAACGTTATAAATCGAAGTGGAACGTTCAGGAAATAAGTAGGCTTATGTACAATAAACTATCAAATGTTAGAGAAGATTAATATGTAAAATTCGCCCAACGTACAGTCATCTTCATTTATTTAGTATTGGGGTTTTATTGGATGGAGATTTGTAGATGACAGGAAAACTGTTTTTGTTGATAGCTTAGTGCATTGATATTGTAGGTATGCCCATTTTTAGCGTTTTTGAGAAAAGCAGGTTAAAACATACAATGGCACGTAAGATCCAGGAGCATACAATAAACAAAAATATTATTTCTGACAAATTTACGAAGTACATATAAATGTGATTTTTATACAGCATAAAGAAACAGTGAGGAATTATTTTTTGCATACAATAACTCAAATTTCATAAAAAGTTGACGTACAATATTTGGGCGCTAAGCCATTGATGTGTGCGTGATAATCATGTAGAATTGTAAAATGATTTCACAGTGCACCTATTGTTCTAAATCCTGCGAAATAACTGTTTTAAAACTTAGCATATGTAGAACACGCTTTTTATAATCTCTGCGTGTAACGATCTTTACTCAGGGTGGTTGATAAAAAAGTTGGTTTCCCTTAACCATCCTAATTTTATTTGAGTCTAACCAGCACTCACTACATACTTCATACACTCTACATTTTACGGACATTACGGTAAAGCGTCGTTGAATGAAACAATTTAATGAAATATAGTATTAGTTTACGGGATTCGTTTTTACAAAAGAAACTTGTACGTGTTTGCACAGTTCGTGTACGGACGACAAACTGACTCTCCCGTATCACAGCGATGCCGAAATAGTGCTCCAGAAGCGCGAGAACGTAATAAATTCTATTTTCTCAACGCACTTTCTTCCCAAATTTTTTCTACAAACCAGATTCAAAAGACACTTTCATCATGTATGCATTAGCAGAGGTGGGTAAAATTTTTACTAAAATAAAATTACGAGTAACGAATAAGAGTTAAAAGATTATTCGTCATACGTCAAATAAAGTTGACCCGGGTTAACTTTATTCGACGAATAAAGAGGTGTTGAGTAAGAAAATTAACTTTATTCGTTGAATAATCTAAAGTTAAAGTAACTTTTGTTTGATTCGTTATTTAAATAATTTTCTATTTAGTTAATGCCCAACTCTGTGCGTCAGCCATCTTCAAAAACTCACCCCACATGCAGAAACACACATTCCCTCTCCCTTCTCAACCATTCAAAATCACATAATATTACCCACACATGAAAGGTTCCCACTCCCACAGATCTCACACCCACCTTACAATCCAATATCCTAAAATCACTGGCACAGTGACCCTCGCGATTCAGCAATCATCGCGCCAGTTAAATCTCCATTTACGTATCTAAGGTTAGAGGTCACTGCACGAAAGTACCCGAATCGTGGTTCGCCATTAACACGGTGAAATACGTAAGACACACTTCTCGGGGTGGCGCGCACCCTGTCCCTCCCTGGAAAGCGACGAGTCGCCCCTTACTAATGGCTCCATTCCCCCCCAGCTCCCATCTCGAAACTTGGCGCGGACGTTATGAAAATTTACGGATTTTAAATGCTCGCGGACGGGCGCAGGCATTAGAAGTTTTTACCCGGGCGAAAACTTTGCCCTCCTTATCTGCCTTTATGGTCGAGCGCCGTTCGAGAAAGTGGGCTAACGCGAGGAGTATCTCGAAGCAGACGCATCGATCTCCCGGGACGCTCATAAAGGCGTGCAGCATCGGGGACGACGGTGCAGTGACGGAGGAAACGGGGGCAGGAAGTAGGATACAATTCAGGAAATTGTAGTGGACATTGTCTACAGAGGAAAAGTAGTCCATCCCTCATGGGAGGAGACTGTCCGTCAGTGTGCCAGTGGCTCGTTCACGACGTCTGACGCTGATCGACGCGGGGGCACCAGAGTGGTCGAGCTGTCCCGCGACGTTCCAATTATGTGTTTCCTTGCAAGATTTCGAGTAGATCGGGTGATTGAAAAGTTGCGCGATAGAAGTGAAACAGCTGGGCTATCAAGGCTAGGGAAAGTTGAAACAGGCATGCAATCGTTAACAACGTGTCTGCCTGATGTGTTACACAGCGATTTTAGAGGAAGCTTGTTGATATATAGAGAAACGTAGGTAGGTACTTGATTCGTGTTTAGTTGTTTCTTTGAATATTGAACACTTCATGAAGTAGTGATATAATAGCTAGTTATGATCCTTAAATTCAGACATCTTTGAATTAAAATAACTGTAGTTACTAGGCCCTAGTAGTTGGACTTCATTTCTGTACACAGTGTTTCGTAGTTACTTCCTGTGCTTTCTTAACAAGTTATCCCACAAACAATATTCTGACTTATTATCAATTACTTTTTTTACGTTACCTGCCCGTCCTCAAAATTAACTTCTTTCATATGCCCACAGTTGAGTTACAAATTTTTCAGGAAAGCATATCAGGTGAACACAACTTGGTAGCAAGCCCTGCATTAGCTTCGACGCCCGTAGTTGTCGACTTAATTTATTTATACACCATGGGTCGGGAGCACCATCATCGAGAAGCCCCCGTGCAAGCCTGCTGAGGCAGCAGTGACAAAGAGGGCCAGTGTCGGGAAAGTTGCTAACTTTATGCTCCGCTTGTTTAGATTGGGCAGGAAAGCGGTTCCCCGGTTCTCACCATTGTTGGTAATTTGGCACCGAGTTCGTTACCAAGCAGCCGGTGCCGTCAACGATTTAGCCGTAATCACGGAACTGGACGAGTTTCCTCAACTCCCAGAACCTAAGGACGCCTAAGGTGTTCATACTGTGCTCGTATAGGCATTCGCTGAATCTTAGATTGAAGCTCGAAGACGGAATATCAACACCAGCTGGCTACAACCGCTGAACACTTGACCTGGTTTCTCCATTTATTGCCTGGGGAAAGGCACGCGCGATTATCCACCCTGGCTGATATCCACCATGAAAAAGCCCTTGCGTAAGAAAGGAATTAATTAACTCGAATTACGGGTGGATGCGTCTGTACGCTATGCGGAGTTTGGAATGAAGAGACAGTAATATTTGAAAAATTGTGCGTAAAGTGTGTTTTATTTGTCCCACATTGAAGTTCAGAATTTTCTGTGTGAAAGCAGGGTTGAAATGAGTGAAATGAAAAATCAATGATTAATGATTCAGTATTGCTGTAAGAATCAGTTTAAGCATAAAGACCGAAGTAATCATATCGACTTCGTGTCTCTTATAAATTGTAGACCCTGACTTAATTATTGTTGGTGTCCATTTTTTTGCTTCATATGCACAACAGAATGAAAGAGAATTCAGTTTCTCAAGTCGAAAGACTGGAGTCTTTCAAAGCTTGACTTTCATTATTTATGGTAACTATTATTCAATAGAGAACCTGTAGTTATAAGTGAGTATTTTGAAAATAGTCAGTCTGGGTAGTTAGATCGTTTTAGTGACACTCGCGCTCGGCCGTCTACATGGTAGGTATTTATACCCCAGTTTCGCCACTTGCTGCAACTCATCGAGCAGTTAGAACTTGGGGGGCGAGACGGGATTTCTCTGAGTATACACATATCGTCACTAAAAGCGATATTCTAACCCGAAGTGCACATCCACAAACTGAATCATGTTGACTCGTCAATCAACGCTCGCATCTCCCACGTCTGTGCTGTTTTACGAAACACTTATCGCGTACCTCGACCACTTACAAGGAACATCACCCAACTGTTACACGCCGATTTTGGTGACACTCGGCATACAGGTAGAGTACCGAAAAATATTAAACACATATTTTTTTGCCGCGTAAATTCATGTTTAAGGGGTTGAAATTAGTTTTCAAAGTTGGAGTTGGAGAAATATGTAGTCCGATAACGGGGAAATGACTAGGGATAGAAAAATAATAAACAAGAAAGTTGCATGGTTTTTTATGAGGAATAACATGCCATAGGCAGAACTTCTTCAAAATCATAGGTGGCGCCGCTGTAGTAAAATAAATATTTTTCATAAATACCTCATATATTATTACATTTTTGTTTCTATAAACGCGTCAGTACACACAACAAAACGAAACCTATATATGTATATTCTTTCCAATTGCTAAAAATTATTGCCATTTCATCCGCAAAACATGAATTTCCACCACTAAAAAAATGTGTCTAATACTTTTATGAATCAATTTTCATCGAAATCGGCGTTTTTTGTTAGTACATAGAACAATTTCGAAGCAACGACTGCTTCGACAGTATGAAAAATTCTTGGAAAAAAACTAAAACATATCACGTTCGACCAATATCGGGCTTAACTACTTAAATGTTCATTCTCTTCAATAAGAATCCATTCAGGAAAGGAACACAGAATTGCAATTCAAAGTTGTTTCCATAAGTACCAGCCATTGTTACCATGAAGCTATAGAGAAACAATTCATTGGTGTTCCATCTTTCTCCTCGAATCGATTCCTGTTCTTCTTACACTTTAGTAATTAAAAGAATATCATCAATCTCACTTAGTGACTTTACCTTAAACACATAAACGTTATCCAAGGAAAACTTCAGTTCAACTTAATGAAAAATTCAGGACACAAAGGGGTAGTTATCTATAATTGATGGTTCTTAATTTCACGATCGCCAGCTGCGTGCAGGTAGGTAAGTTGTAATGAGTAAAAACTTATGAGGCATGAAAAAAAGGGAGAAATGGAGAAGGAGGAAACAGACCACGTCGAACCCTTTAATCCTATCTAGCAGCCGTTTAGCCAACCATTCGCTTCACTTCCTCGCTATGTACTCGCCAATAACTTCCCCCAATAGTCGGGACGTCACGAGTTCCAACGAACGAGTGGACTGTTTATACGCTTCCAATAACCGCAGAACAGTTGCCAACTGTCGCACCCGTCGATTTCCACGGTCCTTCCGTTCGCGAACTTACTTTCTCCACTTGCCAATCTCGCCGGAGGGGGATGTTCCAATGTAATCCCAATTTCGGAATTCTTCGCCACATTCCGCTGGGTACCTTCATAGCTGGCTTCCTTAATAAGGAGGAACGGTGGAAACGGTATAACGCGCGAGAAAGGTCGATTAACTTTTTCACACTCTGCTGAGCTCATTCGAAACGGTATTTTACGTTTCGGGCTGCGCGAAGAATTCGCTTCAAAGGAGGGGGTAACACCATTTACAGGAAATTAGACGGGTTGATGGTGTCAGTGAAGGAGAGTAAAGCATTGTTTGGTTATTATTTTCTTTCTGTGAGAGGCATTGTTTGGGCTCGATTTTTCTACGCTGTCTGTAATTTGGACTTTAGGATAGTTGAGTTGTTAGTAAAGATGGGATCGTTTAGAGGTGAAGTTGAGTACATTTTCGCTGGCGGTGGCAGTGTTCACTTTTGGAGTATATTGCAGGAATCAGTGGTAGGTAGTCTGTAGAAATTAGTAATGGACAGTAATAGCAGTTAGAGACAGTATACTCCACCTAAAGTAAGCAATCTCATATTCGTAGTCGGTTCAGTAACAGTTCTGTAACTGTCGGATAACAGATGAGTGTTTGGAATAGTAGTGTGACTTTGTTATTTTAGATTTACATTGCCTTCCCTTTCTGACTTCTGTCATTTCGAAAGTTTGTAATATTTGGTTTTCTTTGGAAATTGCATTTATCTTGAAATATACTTCAAATGTGCTACACTTGAAATTTATCGTTCATAGAATAACTTTCGGTCTTCAAAAATATTCACTCCTTATATGAAAAGATACATTGCTTAATTGTTTCTGAATGTTTAGTGATAGAGACAAACTAAAGCTGAAACTGCTAATTCTAATTAAGTAGTACCTGTGATTGCTCTGAGCTTCAGTATTATTAACGAAGTTATTTATTAACAATGTTGGCTCGGATTAATTGTCTACTTATTCCTGTCTCCAATGTCATTTAACAAGGCAAAGGATAGTAATCGGATTCCTGATATCAGATAAAATACCTCTAAAGAATTTCAAGGGAAAGTAACACGTTGCGTTATTAATGCTCATTATTTAGAAACATAGTTAACATCTGCTTTTAATAATCTGCTAATATTCCTTTATTATCTGATACACGAGGTGTTCGATTGTATTCTGAGTTGGTAGAAAATGTATCATGTGATGTTCCAAATTCAAAACCGATGCATTTATATACTTCCTGTTTGCCAAAACTTGAACATTAAGTATCCTTACCAATACAGACCATTAACGCAAACGTGCCGTCATGAACCAGATCACTGTTGCCTTAGATTCATAAAAAAAAGTTTAATTGCAATTATCAACTCCTCTTTTATGAACCCCCCTAACAAAGTTAATTAAAATGTGAGAAACAGCTTCACAATTCAAACTCATCCTTTCACCTGAAATTATTCTCGAAATATAAACAGCTGTATCCTGCAATGTTAATTATTTTATCAATTTGTGTCTCCATTATACAAAGGACAGTGGTAGAAATTGGTCAATTTTGGACATGGCTGGCAACGAAAATTTTTCACAGGATATATTTCTATCGGTCTTAAGAAATCCAAAATGCATAAATGTTTGCCCTGAAGGCGATGGAGAAGTTATAAATAATAAACTAAAATTATAAAAAATTATTTTTCCGAAAATTCTTTCCAACAAATATATAGAGCTCCAGAAACAGTATAACATTTATTTCATTTTTTTCAATATCCTTCGTATTTTACGAGTTATCAGCGCATAAGTAAACGGAGCGACTCGGATAAAAGGAGTGGTATCTCCCTTCAAGCGCAAAAGTAGTACCAACCGAATAAGGAAAGTTCTTAGTTTGATTGAACAAACAATCCAGCAGAGTTGCATCAAAATCGAGGGGTCAACGATCTTGTGAAGAAAGATAAATGCACTGGTGTACTCGGTCATTATGACATTACACAAGGAAACATTAACGCAAACGGTGTCTTTTAACATTATTATTATTTTTCTGGGAAATATTTCATTATGGTGTATGGGTTGTGGGGTGAGTTTTACAAACGAAGACATTCTGAACTTATCCTTATTATTTATAACTTTTCCATCTCCTCGAGACTAAATAATTATGCATTTCGGATTCTCTAAGTCCTGTAGAAACTTATCTTGCAAAAAACATTCGTTGCCAGCGAGTTGCGTTGTCATTTTTAAAAAAGCAAACACTCCTCTTTTTGCACAAAAAGTCTGTTCCTTCGTGAAGCATATAGACACTTCTGCTTAACACTTCGACGACCGCTGTTACCTATGCCTGATTTCACAATTTCAATTTACTACTTTCAGTGAGCCTAAGAAATCGACTTAAATTTCATATTTACCATCAATAAAACTACACCATTCAAGGATTCATATTCTATTTACAACATACTGTTTCGAAAACTTCCAAGAACCAATAAACACGTACTTATGAAATTTCAGAATATCGGCAGTGAAGATCGCCAAAGTGTTAACACGTGCCACACAGATGTTCGAACTATATGTCGCACTGTCTCTCCCGATGTTAAACGTCTGCCCTCGTCGTGCCTCCTTCAATCGGCGAGCAAGGGGATGTTGAAAAATCTAGCAGATCCTACGGCAGCGATCTCCAGGGTTAATCGAGCGTTTCAATGGTGGCGATGCCACACAAGTAGACACCCGGAATGGGTAACACGTGTTTGCAGTCGCGAGCAGCAGTGTGTTCCGCGCGTCGCGATTAATCTTACAATGCGTTCCGCGAATTTTGTCTCGGGACACACGCGGGAACCGCGACCGAATCCCGCCGTGCAGTTGCTGGAACTCGTGGAAACCGACGGCCTCCAGCGGGCCGAGGTTACCAGGAGGTCGAGGAAAAGTCATCATCATGATGAAAAGCATCCTGAGCCTCCTCCAAGCACAAGTACAGGGGTATAATGCTTCCTTCATCTGAGCCTTGCTGCTTTGTGTCTCGACTTCACCTTTCCCTCCATCATTCCTCTTACAATTAAAGAGAACTCGCTGCGCGCAAAGTGTCATTGCTACTGTCCACGCTCTCCAAAAACTTGAATAATCATTACACTTTGGAGACTAGGTAGGAATAGAGACCAGCTTCTTGGAGGATAGAAGAGGTCGAATAACTTTCTAAGCTTGAACAACCCGAATAACTTTTTTAAAGGAAGACGATACGTTGCTTTTTCTAAAAATGGGCTCTATTCTATGTGAGATCAGCTAACATCTTCCTAATTTATTATGTCAGTGCAAAAATTTGTTCGCTCACTGTTAGGCGATCTTAGATACCTATATGGAAATTTCTTTTTTTAGTACACCTACTTGAACTTTTACTAGAAAAGTGGCAGGAGGTCATAGATAGCCAAGGAAAATACTTTGATTAAAAAAACCTGTAATATATTTTTCCTTTTAATAAAGGCGTTCAATACATTTTTGCACCGACTCAATGTCTACGTTCACCTGGTTCGAAGGCTAACGGTGTTCGTTGGGATTTCGACTAATTCAGAGAATCAAGGGATTACGGGGATCGTGTATTACTCGAGGCCGAAATAAGGCTTCGAGATTTTAAGCAGGGCTATCCATCAATGTTACAGAAGGGCGATTAATCAAATTCGTTCGATTCACCTGGACGCGTCTGCCTTTATTCTTATTAATTACGTCGACCAGCGACGTCAAGTCGTCGTAGCCGAACAATGACGGCCGCGTACGCTTGGTTGTTTCGAGCCGGTTGGAAAAACGCGAGAAAGATGAACGTCATTGCTGTGGATATTGAATATGGAGATCGCGGTAACCGTGGTGAAAGAGAAGGAAGAGCATAATTTGTCAAGTGTTGACGCTAAGCTGCTAACTTTGCTGTGTAACGTCGCAGCCCGTCTCGTGCAGCCCTTTTGTGATACTTTCGTGGAACTACGGTCGTTGCCGCTTGAAAATAACCGAAGAATCGCTAGCAAACTAGGTGATAGGCTATTGGTATATCGATGATGATGGGCTTCGTTGTTGATTGCAAATAGCTCAAGAATGAATAGAATTCTATGTTTTTTTATTGATTGCAAGTACGTCAAATTGCTTTGCTCGTGTTTCGTCATTTCTAAAGCAAGAATTCGCTTTCTTAATAACAGAGAAACTGTGGAAAAAAAAACTAGGTAATAAAATATGGATACATGGGTGGGAGTATTTTTTAAACGCCTTGGAAGATTAACTAAAGAGTTATAAGTCAGAAAAGTAGAGTATGAGGGCAGATAGTACCTAATCAAATCTGCAACTGTGAATTCTCATTAATGGGAGCAGTTTCTTGCAATTGCTTGGGAAGAGTCTATAAAATGATCTAAAAAATTACACTTTGCAATTTTGAATATTGTACTTCCTTAATTTTCTTAAGGTCTTTCCAGAAATTTACATACTTTTGAATTTTTCCAATCGTTTTTAGACTAGAGCTGTTTCTGTCAAATACATACTTAAATATTAAACATTTCATTAACGTTAGTACATTCGTTTCATCATCACTTGCTATTGATATAATGATTTGACCATGCATAGAAAATTCATTTTTATTTGAACCATGATACAGAATTAATGAAGAAATCCATGTGGTCCTTATACAAATTAACAGAGGCCAATAACATGATTAAGCGTGCGTGATAATTGGATTTATAAGCAAGAAAGTGAAATTTGATCTTTTTTGAAAACTTTGGTTTAAATGTGTGGATAAATATGTCCAAAATGTACCGAGTAATTGGTTTTATTATTAATAATCTTTTACGAGTGGAATAGGTCAGTTATTATTCATTGTTCTATCGAAGTCGTCATAATATGAATTCTCAATATTCAAGTAGGTACCTACTGTTTTGATCTGAAAGTTGCCATATAATCCTTTATATGCAGAACTTGCATTTTTCTATAGGTACAGTAGAACCTCAACTACCACAATTAATTGGTCCCGATAATCAAATTATTCGTATAATCAATCAACTCACATTTACAACTGCGTTTCATATTATAACTACTAGTAAAAATTACATTAGAATACACGTTTAGATCAGTCACTTCATCTTTCACTCTGTCAACTTAATTTTGTTTTCAGTAAAAAATAGTTAGTATTTTCGTGGGAATATTTCTTTTTCGTACTTCATAGCATCTTACAATTTCACGACTCTTCTTGTATCGCAAAGAGCAATTAACTAGGTATTTCAGTTTCAGTTTCATCACTTTCCAAACTATTTATTAGTTCACTCTTCGCTTGTATTATTAACTTAACGATGTCAAAGGATGTTCAAATAATCAATATTCAAATTATTGAAATTCCACCTTGGATTTAAAAGAATTACGAGACCAAGAGGCCCAGCTATAAGTTCATGGCCACTTCACAGCATCCTATTCCGTTTTCTAGACCTCAAAGATCAAGGACTCGTACAGACACGGAATCATACAATTACTAAAAAGATGGATACCTATTTCGAACACTAGAACCTGTTCTACAAACCATTATAGAACAGACAAACTAATAAAGAACTTATCACTCACCCTCTGCAATGTTATACTTCTGGTTCTCTACACATCCCAGGAAAAACACAAAAAACTCACCAAAAGCAGCGTAAAGAATCCTTCCGCCGCCCACGACGAGAACATTCACGAAAGGCCACGGTCCTTCGATCAATTCGTTGCAGAGTTAATCGATCCCCGTTCATCCCCCGATCCACGGGGAATCGTAAAAACATCACGCGAATTTCATGGCCGAATTTATCGCGGGCACGATTGCTCGTAACAATGCGCGCCGGTGTCCCGCCATGAAAATCCCGACGCGTCATGATTCCGCGCCGCATGGTGTCACAGCCTGTAAGGAACAAAGGGAAAGAGAGAGATCTGGCCTGCATTTTTCACGGGCGATTCTTCAGGAGAACTCACGAGTGTTTCGTACACCATCGAGCCCGTGCGGCGGGATACATTATTCGTGGATCAGAAAGGAAACCCCGGGCTTTTCGAACGCTCGTCCGCCGCTGTTTCAATAAACTCATGGGAATCGACAACGCGGCGTATGGTATGTGTGTCGCCGAAACCGGTGGCGGTGCTGGTAGCGGCTCTGAAATATTAAACGACCGAATGCAGGCTGCAGTATGCATTCGTGCGTGTCTGACGCGCGTGAGTGGTGTGCGCGAGGCCCGGCACACCGATCTACTGTTTTGCCGCACCGCCATGTACCAGCATATTAGCTGGCTCTGATGCAGCTACGTGTATAATTAGGAAGATGCTCGCGGGTTAAACGTACACACGATAAATAGTATAATTAGCCGGATCGGCGTAGGCACGCGCATTCGCTTGATTATTCTTCGCATAGGAGATGACGGTGACCTTTGATGGCTGCGCGGAGATCGGCCATGTTTGGCGGGAGCACGGGTTGCGTATTAATTAAAGAAAAGAGGAGTTGATCGAACGTGTCACAGGGAATGTTTGAGTTTCTGATGAAATAAAAGGTGCAGGATCGTTTGCTTGCGGATAAGTAATTGATATGGAACAGAATTATGCGCACATGGTTTTTAACCTTTACAACCTCTCACCCCCCAGAACGGTGCCATTTGATAAAAAAATAGACTCTGAAAAAATTTATTGCAATGGGACAACAGGAAAGGGTTCCGACCAGGCTTTAAAGTTTAGATTTCATCAATAGTTTGGATTTAAAGAATTTCTCAAAAATGGTAAGACGTATCGAAATTTTGTTCAAATAATATTGAAAGAGCATTTAATTTTCCACAATTACTATATATATAAGTTTTTCATGCTTCCAACCATTTTTTAGATAATAGCGTTTGAATATACCTAGAGGGGTCTGCACTTCGCGCGTCTCTGTATGGCGTGACGTATTGTCTATACGCGGTAGTGTGCACCTCTCTATATTCAAACGTTATTATCTAAAAAATGGTTGGAAGCACGAAAAAATTATATATATAGTAATTGTAGAAAATTGAATATTCTTTTAATATTATTTAAACAAAATTTTAATAGGTCTTACCATTTTTTAGAAATTCTTTAAATCCAAACTACTGATGAATTCTGAACTTTAAGGGCTGTTCGACATCCTTTCCTGTTGTCCGATTGCAATAAACTTTTCTCAGGTACTATTTTTTTTTATCAAATAGCTCCGTTCTAGAGGATGAGAGCAAAGAAATACAACAAATTTCGACATAATATAGGGTATAAATAAGGGCTATCTTAGTAGAGCAGTGTCTTAACTTGTTTACCTCACGATTAGTCAAATTACATACTTTTATTATAGTTTAATAGGCTTAACCCAGTGTGTCTCAACCTTCTTTGAGTCGCGATTCCCTTTTATAATAATATTAAAACATTAAAAATAGGTATTTCAGAATATAATCCTAACGTAATAATATTAAAAAAAACGTGACAGCCCCCGCCCCCCGAAAACACTTCGCGACCCACAGGTTGGGAATCACTGACTTAACAATTTACTTATCAACGAATTACTTGTTAATAGGTTTAACTCTGCTTATCTCACGTGTAAGCATTCGGCGTTTGAGAACGGCCTATGGCGCTCCTGGCACGTAGGTGGCGCCACCGTTAGTTTGGGTATTTGTAGAGTTCAGAGAAGACTACTCGGAGAATCGGTGTTTAGGGGAATTAGTTACGCGACTGGCCAATACGCAGAGGACTCCTTTTTTCGCCTACATATGTACAATCCTTATTAACTCCTTGCCTTATGATTTAATTCGCTCCTGCGTGTCCGGTAATTAAACCAGAAATCTCTGGCGCGATGGGACCAAAGGAACTGACTATATGCTCAACCTCACAAGGACGATCAGAACGCAACGATAGGATAATGGGAGACTCAAAACAATTTGGTACATGTAAAGTGACTTTGCATGTCTTGCAGTCCCATCTAACGCAATCATGTTTGTCGCCAAATCTGCACCACGAGTCTCACTCGTGATTCCCATGTTTGACACGAAATCTGCACCATGAGTCTCACTCGATATCATAAGACAACGGGTTAACTATCAGTTCCTGCTAAACCAATATGAGCTGCTTGCTCCAAGAAAAGTCCCATTTAAGTATGTAAACAATCTTAATCCTCAACTGTCACTTAACCATACCAATAACGAAATCCATCACCTGCCAACAGCAACGACAACTCCAATTCGCAACGTAGTGCATTACGCCCATCAGCCAAAGCTCACTCTTCCCCAACACGAACGTCCACTGAAAAACAACCTACCCTACCATTTCAAGCCATATCAATACACACAATCTTCTTCCGAATACCACCACGTAATCCACCCCACTCCGTACATCCGACCACTCTTTCGAGGCGGGCGCTAATTATGAAATGTTCCGAGCGCGACCCTCCAGCACCCAATCGGATTACAATGCGCCACTGTATATTAGCCGTGTACCCTGTAACCTGTGCCGGCGTCGCGTCGCGCAGGGTCCAGTAAATATTACAATTAGCCCGTTCGGTAACGATGTAACTCGTTTACGCGACGGTTCCCCCGCCAGCGCATAATAGCCAGTATGGCGCGACACCGCGATCCTGGACAACGCGGATCGGGTCCCATGGCGATCCCGAACCACTGTATTACACGTAGCCCAGGCATTACGGAGCAATCGTCCGGTGGTCGGGATCGAGTGACTCCCGATTCCCAATGCGCACTCTATACGGCACGTCAGCCGAATTTCGTCGAAAATACGCGTCGTTATGCGGGGCGATACGGTGGCCGGTGCTACGGGACGCTGATGCGCCTATCGCGGTGTTAATTAATAAATGGGGATTCGATTTGCCCTGGATAATTGAGGAATTAACAATGCTCGATCGAGCCGATCGTTAGCTGCTTGAGCGTGAACAGGCGGTTCATCTAACGCGCGCCACGAGGCGCATTAGACTTTCGATAGGTTTTAGCGTGGCTGGATGGTTGATCGCTTCTATCGTTTACGTTGATCGTATTTAGCTCGACTTTAGCTTTGGATAATTTCTTACTCTTCTGTTCATTCCCTTCACTTGGTTTGTGTTTATACCTTTCGCCCAGATGTCACATACCTATGCATGAAATTAAATTGTAAACACCGATCAAATTCTCAAGATTGCTAAACCAAATTGTTCTGGTCTTCCTCTTCGAATCCTTGCCAACTAGCGGACTACTTGGAACTTCTTGTTTTTTACTCTGTAAGCGTCATCAATCGAAATACATAGTTGGTAGAAGGTTTACACTTACCTATACTTCACGAACTAAATAAAATTTGGTGCAATGTCTATCAAAAGCGAATAAGCACGATAGATACCATAGTTCTAAGAAAGAACTTGCGCAGGAAACGCTCTAGAAGAGGAACCCAGCGATTATGCAGTATCAGGACATCCGCGCTCCTGCACTCTAGCTTCAAATAACACGAATCTGTATTCCAGATCTATGGAACACCCTCTAGGTTTTAACAGCTTCGTGTTTGGTGGATTTGTAGTGTATGGGAAGGAGAAGAGTGATATTTATAAAAGATATTGGTGTTTTCCTGATCGTGACGAGTAGCAGTATGTAAAGTGAGAACTGAATAAAAGTTATCGAATGTGAAAGGATACTTTTAGCGATAAACAGTCGGTAGATTCTATATTCACCAGGCTACATGCATGTGAAATTATGTATCTTGTATATAATATCCTTTGAATGTGACATAAATCAATGCGCCTTATTATTAGTGTCAAACTTCTCTACCGTCTTCTACAGTGCAATGCTAAATGTTGCTCCAAGTTCACACAGAAATTGGCAAGGAAATATTTCCAATAAGGGGTTGTCATATGAAGTGAATTTTGGTATTGTTCGAAATCTCAGATAATGACAAAATTATATATATGTTATTAACTGCTGATCGATTATACAAGGCGAGAAAATAGAATACAAATATTACATGTTATTTTTAATAATAATCATGAAATCGGTTTTATTTGAGGGACAAAAGAATATTAATAATGTAGCCTTTTGGTTTGTAAGGAATATGGATATTTCTGGACAGACAAGATTTATTCGGATTAGGAAGGAATACATGGTTTGATTGATAGGATGGGGCTACAAATTTCGAAGATCAGACGTTGCGTCTCGATGTATTTATACAATTTTCAAAGATACTATTGTGCAAACGGCACTTGACTTTACTCTAATGAGGCGTCCAGGAGTTACTCTGTACTCTCCCGTTCAATTGGCGTCCAGGTATTGTCGCCGAACTCTCCATATCGAACAGGCGTCCAGGAATATTCTCCCGTACTCTCCTCTCTCAACGATTGGGTATTTAAGAAGGGGGCTTCGTACTTTCGCGACTCTACTCTACTGAGGCGTCCAGGAGATACTCTGTACTCTCCCGTTCGGTTGGCGTCCAGGTATGATCGCTGTACTCTCCATACCGAACAGGCGTCCAGGAATATTCTCCCGTACTCTCCTCTCTACGTTAACGAGGCGTCCAGGAGTTCCTCTGTACTCTCCTGTTCGGTTGGCGTCAAGGTATTGTCGCCGAACTCTCCATACCGAACAGGCGTCCAGGCATATTCTCCCGTACTCTCCTCTCTTTTCTAATGAGATGCTCTGTACTCTCTCGACCGATAGGCGTCCAGGTATTATCGCCGTACTCTCCATATCGGTCGAGCGTCCAGGAACAGACTCTAGTGCCTAGTCCCTCCAGCAGGCGTCCAGGTATTATCGCCGAACTCTCCTGCCGGAGTCCCTAAGCTGTCTGAGAGCGGCCGTGTGTCGTACCTCGTCCTCTCTCTCAGAACAGCGAAGAAGAAAATGCCATTGCGGGCCTCTAATTTATACCCAATCGTTGCTATCCGCGGCCGCAGAAATCAACAAATGCGTTGTCAAGCGCGAGCCTCGCGAGACGTGGTCCCGCGCCTGCACGTCTCTCCTCACGGACGGCCTACAAGCGTGTTCTCGAAACGTCTCGATGGTCAGCGTTTCTCAAACTTCCTTTTCTGCATGCTACAATAATATTTTGTTAGAAGTATTCGCTTTTTACTATGACCTCGTGCCACCACCCAACATTACAACGCGTTTTTAACCGGCTTGCGGATTAACCCGTGTCTGACACGGGGTAAGCGAACCGTACCAAAATGGACCATCCCGAGTCAGACTCGGGGTAGCGTTTTCCTTCATAACTTAAGAACCAGACATGGTATTCACATGAACCAAAGTGAAAATTAAAGCTAAAGAACTATACTTTTCAGTAGAATTAACCATCCAAATTGCAAAATTCCTTTTGGAAAGTTGCGAGCGTCTAAATATTATAAAAGAAAGTGATGTGGTGGAAAACTATAAAGAATGCGAAAAATAGTCACTAGTTACATAGATTAAAATTAAAACTGATATTTTAAGAGTTTTTGGAAAAATCTAAATGGCACAAATCTCGAAATATTGGGTCTAGTTACTTGAAGCTCAGTTTCTGTTTTTGCAACAATCACTATAAATTTGAAATCAGCAACCTGGAAGTAAATGCTTTCCTCCGCAGAAAAAATTAGTCCATTTCGATACCGAATTCTGCCACTATATAGGTCCGCAAGCCGGTTAATAGAGGAGAATGGGTAATGACGGTCACTTCAGCAATAAGTGTAATAAAACCAAGATATAAGGTGCAATATTTCTTGAAAATGATTTTTTTGTAAACTTAAACTATCAACCTATTCGTAGGATCCGAAAATAATTAATATTATATTAATTTATTCAATAAAATTACAAAATACAGAAAAGATGTGTTTGACCGTCATTGTCCACACCTGCGGGTAATAGCGGTCACATTGCGGGCGATTAATTTAAAATTTTTCGCCAAGTCCCATCCACAACATTCAGAATGAGCCGAGAAGCCACACGAGATGCATCGAAACCACATTTCATTATCATGGCCAAATTGATAGCAAATAATACATTTGTACACTGCTTTTTCAAGCGTTTCGGAAGTCCAATTGGCTTTTCCAGTTGTTCTAGGGCGTATTTTTGCCATCTACAGAATAAAATTCTTCAAATGAAGAAAGATATTTTTATTCTACACTGGGGAGTAATAGTAATTACGTTGCGGGCGCTAACTATCAAGCGCCCATCATTGCCCGCACAGGTTTTCATTGATAAAATTGAAGATTACATAAATAAATTAAATATATATATATATTAAATCTGATTCTAATCCTTTGCCTTGATAGTATATCTGTATTTATGTAAAGTTGAAATGTAAAAAAAGCTTCAAAATGAGTATTTATCTCTTACGTGGTGCACACAAAATATAACAACAACGAAGTTTAAAACACAAAAAGGGTTGTTTTTCTTAGTTGCTTAGCAACGATTAAGGCGAGGTCGTTCGACAGTATAGCGAATGATGTCGTGGAAGGTAAAGAAAAGACATTGCACATTTCGGACATGCCGTTTTATAATAACAATACTCACCATCATTGCCTGCTGACCGCGATTGCCCCTTTCTCCCCTAATGGTATAAGAAGAACACGTAATTTTTATACACAATTTTCTCGCGTTAAATAATTCATTAACAGCTTTGTCAACATCTAAGCTTTCGAACAGTTCCGATATTTACTTAATATGCCAACTCTTTTTTGGGTAGGTATGTCTCCTTGTGAGTCTAGCAAAGAAATATTCCCCGACGAATGTAGGCTTTAATGATGTAAGAACGAAAAGCCTGTAGGAATCACGATTGCATCGTGAGCTTGGATCTTATTAAAAGTAACAGGGGCATCATCTATTTCTAATCGCATCTGTTGCTTCAAAGAAATTCAGGATAGGCTTTAATCGAATCTTTTCTTAACCTTCACTACACTGGTAGAAATCAATAATTTATTCTGCCTTACAGTACCACGAGTCACACATGAAGTCTTTATAATAATCTCGAACGTGTTACATTTCCATCGTCAGCACTGACCTTACCATCCGCCTAAACGGGTCTTACAAGCGTCTCACACGCGCAGCAAATTATGGCACCTGCGAGCACACTCTGAAAAGAAAGTTAACTCGCCGTGAACAGCCCAGTCGCGAGTCTCCAAGCGAGATCCTGTCTCTGCAACGAATCCTGTCGGCGCGTAATTTGCATGCAACGCGCGTGCATACTCACTGCGCAGAGTCTGCTGGCTCGGAGCAAACGCATGTGATTCCACTTTCCTTTTTTATGTCGACACGTTTAAAGGATTCCACGCAACGTCAGACGGGAATGACGTTAGGTTCGAGTGGCGGAAACTCGCGCGTGCTGGCTGGCACGGGTTAACGAGACGTTTAATCGTGAGTCGTTCAGGGCTGCGCGCTGACAACCGAGCATTTACCTGTTTCGCGAGCTCCTCGAACGGGAAAGTGATGGCCGTCCGTTAAAAGTGTAATAAATGACGGTGACACATCGTTCAACGGCGACGTGTGCGCCATATTGCGCTCGAAACGCGAGCTTGCTTCGCGCAATAAATATTGCTGGTTGAGCCCCGTTGAAATTGCTCCGCTCCGTTTAATTCCTTTGCGTGGGCAGCGGGAACTGCTATCCCAAAGAAATATCCTTGCCTCCAGTCGCGAAGGAATGAAAATATACGTAATTAATCCTGCGGGGGGAATGGATCTGGATGATGGCACGAATTCTCTCGTGAACTTCTGTCGTTGATGATATTCTTGCTGTATTAATTTGTCCAGGTACAATATTAAATGTACAGTGTGACTGATTTTTAACTGTAAGTGCAATTATGTTTCGATGTACGGTGAATTGAGGAAATTTACTGTGTGGGAGTTAAAGATGACAAATGGAGGGCTGAGATTCATAGTGGTAATACTTAAAAATTTAAATAAGTAGGGGAAGTAGGGACAAAACCAGGACGTTAAGGATAAAAGCTCATAACTTGGACATTATTAATGTAAAAACGAAATTGAAATTAGGATTCATTAGAATAAACTCTTTATTAAATAATAGTATATATCCATTTTTTTTAATACAATAACAAATACAACAAAATTACGATTTAAAATATGGCCTGTTTTTACGGTTTTACCCCATGGCCTGGATAAAACCGGGTACCATACTAAAATCTGGCCCTACCGCCTATAACAACGAAATTCGTCTAATTCTTCAGTCCCCCAACCAGTGCAGCCTTCGTGAGCCCACTTACAACAAGCTGTACACTGCACCCCACCTTTATTCAATTTGGATGAACCATAGGATTCTTGGACATAAATGCAAATGTCTTCACCGTCTTCATCACCACTGTTATCATTATCCTTCCGTATTTTGTTTAATTTTGTGGTTTGCTTTCTCTTTAGTTGTAGTCCTTTATTAAGATTTATTTTAATGTTGATAACTTCCTATTTTTCGGGTACCCGGTTTTACCCCGTACGGTTTTGCCCCAGCATACAATTTTGTAAATATTACGAAATATCAACAATACTAGGGCGAAGTACAAACAAACTGTCTTAATTATTTACACTTTAATATGCAACAATTAACATAATTCACACAAAAAAGTACTTACCTGAACACTGTCAAAAGTGTTGAAGTTTCTTAACTATCGAAAATTAGATCAGAGCCATCAAAAACACACAAGACGATATAACCTTACTATGCACGATTGTAACACGATCATCTTTTGTGGATGAAACAATGTACATCGTGACAATATGGCGCTACAACGACACGTGAAAATTTAAGGCCGTTTTAAAAATAATAGCACGTCCCGGTTTTACCCAGGTACCCGGTTTTGTCCTAATTTCCCCTATTTAATTTTTAATTTGTAATTTTTCTTTCACTGCTCAGCACAACGCATGGAAAGCATCCACTCAGCATTAGCACATTCGTTATATTAATTTATACTGTTCATGCGTTGTGCTGATAAGAGCGACGACACTTAGTCGGGCTTACATCAGTATGTTTCGAAACGCTTTGCTCTTGTTAGTTAAGCGCTAAAGTGAAATGTTCTTATTTCTCAGTCAAGAATGAAATTATAACTTAATTCAGTATGAAAATAAAAAGATGGAGCCTTTGAGACTTAAAAACTATCATTAACTCAAATTATCAAAATTTTGGACTTACACCACTATAATTCTCAGCTCCCCAAATAGAGGCGTTGAGATCAGGAATTTTTGACATTCTTGAACTGATCTTAACACGTTGAATGTCACGGTGGTGGTTCTCTATAGAGTCACTGTGGTCATCTGCAACCGGCGTTATTACATTTTTTAAAACGATTAAAATACGATGAATATCATTGACTAAGAAATTTTGGACAACGTAAATAACTAGAAAACATTATGTAATAAATTTTTTTATTGTAGCCTCCAAGGCACAACATATAAAACTTGCGTGGTAGTCAATGTGTTAATGTATGTGCATATATGTATGTTTTCTTTTCTTTTCATGTTCTCGCAGGTCAGGCACAGATGAAACAAATAAAAGAATTAAATATTTCAACCGATCAATAGTTTTTTAAAGACAGCTAATCCGATCCTCGTCTTTCCACCATCTTTATGTATATTACTTTCATTTTGGTATAATAAAGGCAATTATTATTATTATTATTATGATTATATACAGGCTTTTCCATCTAAAACAGGCCACCTAAATAGTTTCTTCAGTTGTGGCTATAGAAAAAATATTTCGTATGTAATATGAATGATATAAAAATAATTTAAAAAAAATTAAAACCGACTTAAAAAAAATAAATAAATGCACTAAAAAGGGAAAAATAATTCTTTCCCTTATTTAATCTACGACTCTCCATTTTTTCAAGTCGGTGCCAGATTTACACAGTGCAGGTGATGAGGCACCGACTTAAAAAATATGAGAGTCGTAGATTAAATAAGGGAAAAAATTGTTTTTTACTTTTTAGTGCAAGTTTATTTCTTTGAAGTCGGTTTTAATTTTTTTAAAAATTTTTTATTTTTAACTTTTTAGTTTTATATATATGGACATAACATGCTGAGGAGATATGCGCGTACGTACATAAAATAATAATAATTAGGTAACAATAGTATTTATTATTAATCAGAACTGGCAAAATATTGGGCCAATGTTGATTTAGTGTAGGATGGGACCACCGAGGCATCGCCCCCTTTCGAATAAAAAAGAGATCATCAAAATCGGCCCCTTATGCTGAGAAGTTATGAGGGATCAAACATAAAAAAAAACATACAGGTCGAATCTATAACCTCCTCCTTTTTGAAGTCGGTTAAAAATGGTAATGCATGCGGCGTATTCACTCTTTGATACCATTCAAATTGTGTATGAAATATTTTTTGTATTTCTGTAAACAGAGTCTGTATTTTTCGTGTAACGTAGCCAGAGGAGGGGAGATCATAGTGACACGAGTTCTGATCGGAATGATGATAATGGAATGCAACGCAAATATTGATTTGTATTAAGCATATGCCCTTCAGAGAGCCCTTCTCCAACACCACTAACAATTGTGAGATTGTGTGACGGTTATCACAAACTTTAAAACCGTGGAATTTCCTAAACTTATTAGAACGTTAAACTTCCTGTGATAGTGGCACAAAAATTTCCGAGATTTGTAAGTCAAGATATCTGAAACTTTTGGGACACCAAGATCTCTTAAAATTTCTTCAGGATTCCGAACATCCGTGGTCCTATAAAGCTGAAAAACTATAAAGACATCTTGAACTCGCGATATCATCCAAGATCATTTTATACTCGAGACATGTGGGTACTGCAGCTGCATTGCACGACTTTGGGGTCCAGGTTGCATAATCGCGAGTCCCACGACCCTGATGTTATCAATATCTGGCCTCATGACCCGGTGTCGTTGATCTTCTGTCCCACTATCAGAAGATCATGTGTATCGGGTTCAATGATCTGAGAGTCGTTCATATCGAGTCAGACGTCTGCATAGTTCCTTGTGCCCTCATTCCACCGCCCAAAGATCGTGGGAGTAGGTATAATGGATGTGAGGCATTCTTGCATTCGACTGACTGTAGGTATTGCAAATCTATCAGAAAGAAACATAGAAAGTGTGTAGAGTCCTCCTTCAAGTGGGTTATCCAGTGAAATTTCAGAAAAGTATAAATTATGAGAGGAGTAATATGGTGGCTATTAATTAAGGAATGTACAAATCCTCTTCATCCCTTATTCAAATCTATTATAATTCAGAATCTGCTAATTAAAATAGTTATCTAATATACCTACTAACAATTCCAGATGTACCTTATCCAAAGGTTTTACCAATGTTTTATTAAATTAGCTTCTGCTTGATACCATGAAACCATACTCTACATTACTATGCCTATGAAACTAAACTATGGATTTGCATTGGAATAACGACAACAGCCAACTGTGACTGTTTTCAATGCACCATATGGTAATCTTTCATACTGAATTGCACACGTCATAGACGAATTGAAATATATTGACGAAGATGAGAGAATCCTGACGGAAGGATGAAAAGGGTGAACCGCGGCAAGGGTTGAGCCACATTCAGACTGACGTGGTAATACTGATGAATCCATTTAGCAACCGCAATATCTCATGACAAAGGCAGGAATAGAAGGGACATATAACGAGGAAGGGAACTAGCGAGGTATAGGGAGAAAGAGGAAACGAACGGGAGCTGTAACATTGTTCGTCTCACAGAGTGATCCCGTGCATGATGTACATTTTCTGTCATTAGTGGCTAACTGTAATGGTGTGTTCCACTTTTCGGTAATGACATTTAATTGAATATCACGGAGAATGTTTAACCCATTGCTCTCCAACTTATTCGATCGCCAATTGACCAGAGAACTTTTGCTCAATACTACACTCATTAAATACAGTATTTCGAAATAGGAAAAAGTGTAATATAGTGATTTCAGAATTAATAACGCATTTAATTCTATAAATCACAAATTTGTCTAGTTTTATAACGTGCAATGGTGTCAGTATATGGCTTTAATTTAAATTTTGCTGTGCCTGAGAATCATACTTCTAGTGCAAAGGGTGAAAATATAATTCAGCGAAGAAAGGGAGTTTCACCAGTAGTAATCTTAAAGCTGTGGTGATAAGGGCTTCTTCTACATCTGTTTGTGACAGGCAATTTACAGGGAAAAATAGAAATGATAGTTCAACATGATTTTATACTAAAATTGTAGAACCTAAGGTATTCTTGGGACGCCGTTTTAGCTGGATCTCAATGTACGGTCAGGGATGATCTAATCATGAAACAGATAATAGATCCCGACAGAACGGCGCTCGCGAAATGTACAATATCTGTACGATACAACAGAACTGACATCAAGCATAGAAGTATTATATTAATAATACATATCAATCTACATACACGTCTATACATCGCAATCAATTCACAACCCAAAAATGGCATTAAGAGTTTACCTTTATAAAGCTTCAATCGAATACATATGAAGACTTGAAACTGATCAGCTGATTACAAAAAATATTCTTAATTTAAACTTTGTAAACATCACTATATAAGAATGAAGATTTCTTCTTACTCATAATTGCTAAGTTTCATCACAAAACAGTGAAACATTCTATTATACTATATCATAATTCCATAACCAACCAAATCCCATGTAGGGGAGACTGGAGCAAATTTGGACAGTTTAAATTTGCCTCCTTAGATATGTTCTGTGTGACAAATGAATGTCGATTGCATGGTGCGGTCAGTTTGTAAGTTAAAATAAAAATGAAGTTGGTGTTTTTCCTAAACAACGTAAGCTTAATTGAACTGATTAAAAGTGGGAATGTGGACTAAGCAGTTAATGATGCATATTTTCATGAATTATGCTTTAAAAATACAATCATTTTAGAGGCTTATACTGTTTCTAACGTCTCAATATCTGCATTATATATTGCATGTTAGCCATAAGTAATTAAGCTCAACACCAGGAGGACATTAAATAGTTCGTTTGGGGAAGATTTGGACTGTATTATATTGGAACATATTATTACTACTTGATGACAAAAAATATCTGTTGGGGCTCTTCTGCTAATTAAGTCTCCGACAAAAAAGTGCATAAGATAGGTACTATATAGCAGGTCCTAAGCCTAGAAGACGATGGCACTTGGGAGACGAAGTTTTTAAGAAAAAGGGAAAATTTCGTTTCGTTTATCCTCAGATAAGTCGGATGCAGTTGCCAAGTTGCCACATCCTATAAAAATTGGTGAAACATCCAGAATGAATGTCTGTATCAGATTAAATACATAACTCAACATAAAGATTATTTTTATTTCAGTATGTTTGTGTTTCTATCTTGTTTATATAGTATTTAAAAAAGTTAAATAAAAGCTTTATATAACATTTTTGTGGCATTTTATATTTATATACAATTCTGCCCCTGTGCTGTCCAAAACTACCCTGTACTAGGCACAATTGAACAAAATACAGAAAGAAAGTTTTAAAAGAACAAATCGTTCAAGACTCCATACAAAATAAAAATCTCATACTTAAAAATATGTCTAAAGCTTACTTGTGTATAAAACAAAAGTAATTTTTCCAGCGTATAAAGAAATATCTCCCAATTTAAAAAAATGTCCCACTATGCCCCGGTCTCTCCTAACCCTGATATTCTAAAATTACCATCTTCCCCAACTATGTCAAGGAAAGCTTTAAAACATCCCGCCACTTCACACTTCGGTCGACTAAAAGCACACGAACTTTTGCTTTCGTTACAAAGAGAAAATGGCTGACGGAATGGGTCAGGGGCGCGGAGTCTCGGGGCGAACGCAGGATGCAAGTTGCTCGAGTAGCAAATCGCGATATAGACGTTCGCACGGGTTTCCTTCTTACGGCCGTGAATAAATTCTCCACGGCGCTTTATCTCATATAAAAACAGTTCTCGGTGGTAACGTGTGGTAGTCCCGACATTGCAGCGTGTCTCAGCCCCACTCGGCACCCGCCGAGCTCCGCGCCCGACGTGTAGGCAAGCGGCGGGGGATTTAGTTGTATTTTATTCAGCCACTTTATTCCGGGAGTTGTCACAGTTTTACATTTCCATCGGCTGCAGGCAGCATCTGGCGCGTCCACGGCTATTTCTATACACGTGCACACGCTCTACGCAACGTCTCCGCGAGATAGCTACCTCATCAGCAGCACTTCACCAGCCTCTTCGCCACCATTTTTGCATCACCCGCGCGCATGGTCACCCTCGAACAGCGCGCACCGGTTCCTTCGATGCATCGCCTTATCGTCTTACGGTTTCCAGCGACGCATTGTTTCTCCTCCGTAGCAGAACACCCTGCATACTTTATCATCCTGTTATTGCTTTCAACCGTGCCACCTCGCTTTTCTATCCCCTTTCGTACGCAGGGAACAAGTTCCTGCAGAGTTTACTGCAGTGCGTCGCTGCTGCTTCGGGTGCTGACTTCATAGGCTTGTTTGTTACCCGGTGTCTCTGTTGGCCTCTTCGAGAAGGACGATTGAAGACTTGTTAAAAATGGTGAAGCAAATTTCTTAAAAATTTTTGGGTCAAAATGAAGCATTCCATTTTCATTTAATTACAAAGTAATAAATTGAAGCTGAAACTTGTTCTTTGACACAATGTTTATTAACATCATAAGCTTTAAAAATACATGTTTGTTTCGCCAAGAATATGCGTTATAGATAACGCTACAGAGACTTTGTATGTAAAATTGTTTCTTTTGCTTTGCAGCGATTTTGACGAATCGAAACGAAATTCAGCCACCTGCTTGTAAATTCTTCTTTAGAATGCCCCTGATTTTGCATCTGAACCTGTAGAAGAAGCAAAATTATAAAAAAGGAAATCACGGAATGGCGATTTTTCAAAGCAATGCGTGTTTCGTTAAAAAATATGAGGTTAGAGTTTAGAATTGGAGTTTTTATTCAATTCAATTTAACATTAAACATGCTCGAATTTTATTTGAATCGATTGGAATCTCTGTTTTTGAGTTGTCGCTGCAAAACATAAGAATCTTTTTTTAAAGCCTCTTTAATGATCCATCTTTAGCGTCGTAAGTAATGCATATTTTTGACTATTTAAATGAACCTTTTTTTTTAAAAGTTATGATGTTAATAAACTTTGTGTCAAGAACATATCTCAGTTTCAATTGATTTCTTTGTAACGAATTGGAAAAAATGCTTCATTTTCGACTAAAACGACTGCCTAGTACCCTTAACTTTCTAGTTTAAGGATTCATTCGGGGAAAATGAAGAAAGGTTACGCAAACATAACTAGTCTGTAGAAATGATAAAATAGATAAATATTCATACCAATCTGATTTAATTAATATTACAATTACTTAGTGCTTCTTATTATGCTATAACAGTGTAGTATTACGTAGCTTCTTGCTGCGGCAAGTAGACCATGCCTACGAAGCACAGACCAAACACTCTTGGAAGAGTATAGAATTCTATTATACAAAGGTGCAAAATGGCCATGGAAATTGAAGGAATACACACAGAATACCTTTTCTAGACACCAAAATAGACATTTTGTCAGATAATGTAACTTTAAAATTATAAATTATCAATTGCTCCATCTACATTCACCAATTATCTTCACTCACTTTACTCAATATTATTTTCTTAAATATCGCATATTCATCTCCACCATAACTGACAACGCTACCCTCAACAATTGACACCACGGAATGATCATCAATATTCAAAGAACCACCTACAAATACCCGGGATAAAATACAACCTTCATCCTCACTCACTTTTCTCCGTCACAGGACTGTCACACCAAATTGGCGACACGAATTTATTCCATCGCTGTTCATTCATGGTCTCGAAAAGATAGACAGGACTCAGTGTGAAACGACAGTAACACTCGTCCGCATTCCAGGGACCGTTCCACGCTATTTCCATTCCTCTTCCGCAGGTACACATACCGTTGGGCACACCTTGGATGACCGGATGCATTATCTCCCTGTTCGGACAACGTGTAAGTGTAATTAACACGCCGCCGCTCATAACGAGGACGATGTACGCAGTCACACTAACGAGAGCAAATTAGCTCGTTTGTGCCAGTTTAGCTTCGTCTCCTTGCTCCGCCGTGCCGCCATCTCCGCGCCGCCCCCTCTGCCGCTATTTGCGGTCAAGAATGCAAATTTGGTCGTTTCGTGCTCTCCTATCTACACCACGGTGAGCACGAATTTCTGTCCGGCTGCCGCTGACGAATTCAGTGGACCAGCCCGCGTTTGTGGCGCGCAGTTTCAAAATTCATGGTCAACATGTTACCCACACCCACCCCTTTGGCATTCGCCATCGCGGGACAACATTGACATTATCTGTTGATCTAGATGATGAAACGTCCGCCGTTCGCGTTTTCTTATCGTGCTGGTTACGTTTTTCCCCCGTGACGATCGACGGGTCTCGATTGACGTATCGCTTTCGAATGTTAAACGTCATGTCGCTGATAACGACGCGGGACAACAATCGGGAAATTTCGTTATCTAGAGAAAGCGTGGTCGCGTTCTGTTCGTTTTAAGGATTAAGTTTGGTGGGTTACTATAATTATGTATTGTTTCGATGAAATAGAAGGCTTTTAAATTACCTAATCCCGTTTGGGTGTGAAAGAGTGGAGGGTATTTCTTGCAATTCACGAAAGTCGAGTAAGCTGTTCGAGTCGATCGTAAAATAGACCCGCCCCTGTAACAGACGTTTCAACGCTATCGAGGCTGCCACGCCAGGGATACCTCTAGAGATTTGCATGGAATTGAACCATTGCAGCTTCTTTGAGATGGTGATAAGTGTATTTTATCCGAGTCAACCGATTTCCTTCTAAGGGAGGGTATTTCTTCTGTCACTTGGCGCGTTGACACTCGAAAGTCTGCGATTCAATGTCCAGCACGTTTCCCATTGTTTTTCTTTTGTTTAAAAAATAATATCCCGTGATAGTTTAAAATCACATATCCTGGGAGTTTTTTGGAATTGAAATATTCTCACGTCAAGTTCATTATACTTAAACCAAACAAATGTCTTGAAATAATTGAAAGAAGTCCTAAAAATCAATATAGTATTATCTTCAATTCATTAAGGATAATTTATATTGAAATAATTTTAATATTCTGTTCGCAGAATCTGAGGAAACAGAAGTTTCTAATATCGTAGTTTTATTTGCCATCGTTAGTCACACAAGTAGGTTATTAAACTTTGAAATGAAGATTACAAAACTTGAAATTATGGAACGTGGTGTTGAAGCCACGTTATCCTTGTCATACTTCGTTCATATTTGGTACTCGACCGATGTAACTACATCCACCAGTTTCTTTCTTTCGTTCCTGATCTTCTTAAAAAGTTTGATAACCAAGTTTTATTACATCGCGAATACATTCAAAGTTTCGTTGGCCGAGTTAGCGTCATTGAAGCAATGGTACTTATTCCTGGTACCATTTCACTTTCTTCCCTTATTCGACTTGCTTTCATTTCCCTTACTTTTCCTGTCCCTGCTCGCATAACAAAATTTTAATGCAGCATCGTAGTTTTTGCAAACTGAGTTGCCTCGTTCTCTCACCTTCTTTTTCTCTCCCTTAACAGAGCCCAGTGACAATGGCATCGACGATGGTTTTTGTTAGAACGAGAACAAGCCAAGTATAAGCGACTGCGTGGAATATTCATGAAACGAAGTACGCACTGACGTCGCTCTAATTTAAGTTTCGCCTTAAAGAATCTAACTGTGTAGTGTTTAACTTTTTCTTTTCAAGGAGTTACGTACGCTACGTGTTAGCTGCACGAAGGGAATTTAAATACGTGCCAACGATTGTACACCCCTTTGCTCAGGGGTACTCGAAATTTTTCGTTTCACGAAGGGATTTGCTTCGAATAATGTTCTTTATTTTTTATCAATATTCATATTTCATACAAAGTTCCTCAGCGAGTGTAGTTTTGATTTTATCAGACACCAGGTTTTATTTGAGCATAACGAGCACATATATTCAGAATTGTTAAATGTTAATGAACTTCCGTTAAATTCCGTTTACACTTCCTTTTAAGTGTGTTTAGAAATTCAGTGCGTGGTTTATAATAAACAAGCAAGTATTAGAAAATAGGTGCTACATTGCAGTACAAGCATCAAGATACTTATAATTTATTGATCTAGAATTAACTAATTATGTTACTCACTACTCCATAAGTATTGAACACTTTCATCAAATAGTTATCCTTTCTATAAACAATATAATAATCTACCATCTTTTTCGTAAGTAATGAATACTTGTTACTGACCCTTTTTAGTTCCTTCGTCATTCTTAGATGAATATTAAACCTCTGAAGTACTAGAAATTTTCAAAGCTCTGAGACCATTAGCAATGCATTACGTTTACTTTTATTATCATCTACTTATCCGACAAGACGGTTTCCACGGAAACATGCCAGAAGGCCACTGCATGCTTGAGTGACGACGAAAACTCGAAGAAGACACCTTTGTACAAAGTCCAGAGGTTCTTGGTGAAGTTTACACGCAGGCTAACCGCAGTGTCAGGTTGTAATCCTTGTCAAATGGGCAACTATGCAGGCCAGAGACGTGCTACTGGATGCAGTGAGAGAACAAGTGGAAGGATAAGCACTAGGATAGTACAAATACCACAACATTTTGGATTTACATTTTATAGTTGGATATTTCTATCGAAATCAAGTCTGCGCTCTAGAGTAACCCCCACGTAAGTTTCTTGAACACTTGGGACGTTACACAAACGTAAATTCTTAGAGAAGTAAATTTCTAAATGATGGATTTGTGAGTTCATATCCATTTGTACATAATTTAGGAAGCTTACGGTGACGAATGTAATTCTTTGTTCAATGTTCATCCCAAGTAGAAATTTTGGTACACTAGCGTTTGAGATTTGATTCCATCTAGCTTGCTTACTCACTTTGAATTTTAATCTATAATATAAAAGAAGAAGTCCTGACTGACTGGCTGACTGAACTTAAATTTCGAAGGTACATTGTTTTCATGACGTAGGCACCCACTAAGGAAGGATTTTTGGAAATTCCATCCTCAAGGGGGTGAAAAGAGGTGAAATGTATTTTTACGGATTCCTAAAAATTCCTTAGGCCCAATTAGATATCAACTTGGTTTTTATTTCGAAAGATTACCCACACAAATCCCTAAAAATCAATTTCAGGATTTTGCACTAACCAACCCCAAAGGGGTGGTGGAAGGGGGTGAAATGTGTTTTCATGGAGTCCTTAATATCTCTTAGGCCCGAAGCGAAGCGCAGATATATTTTGCTAGTAAACAAATAAGGAAATTCTGTAATGGTACTACTTAAAGCTTCTAGAGAGAAGCTACTTAGTTTTTCATAGTCTTATAAACCTACTCCCACGTTTCGTTAACATTGCACATTCTTCAGAGGTCTTTTGACGTACCATACAGAACAAACCACAGTGTACCTAATTTAGATCTGACCAAAAGTTAGAACCTTTCTAAAAGCACCAGTCTTACTTCTTAAAAGCCTCAGTCAGTACTCGTGTCCTGTAAGACCTCTTTCAGACAAGACACTTAGCCACTACTGTCCACTTTGTAACTCGAGAAAAAGAAGAATATCTCAGGATAGAATCTGTAGTTTGAAAACCACAACGAACCTCAAAGGAAAGAGATGAAGACGTTAAACGAAGCAATCCTCTTACTCCATGCGCATTCCTCAGCACGGTTTTTCTGGTGCATCCTAACACTTGTAAAAGCACCCGTTTTACATCCCAAAATGTTCAGACAGTACCTACTCATGTCTCCTAAGAACTCTTTCAGGTAAAGCCCTTACAAAGAAACGTTCCCAATCCGAATATTCTGATTTCCATGAAACTTCAGGTGGATGTAGAGCATATTGGAGTATGCAAGGAGCAATTTTTTGTGGAAATTTACTTTGAAGGGAAGTCAGCCAAAGTTATCGGTTTTTTTTAAATATAATTTTACAGCGGTAGGAGGTAGAACAAAACTTTAAATATAAGAATTGTTCAGCTTTTTATGCTCTATGACGCTATTAAAGGAAAAATAAAGTTATATTAAAAAATCAAAAAATGCGATAACTGTAAGGGCTGATTTAACTTCAAAGTGATGTCCACAAAAAATTGCTCCTTGATATATGCTCTACATTCACAACGAAGTTTCATTCAAATCTGAAATTTCAGGTTGGGAACGTTTCCTTGTTTGCCACTACTGTTTACTTTGCATTGACTCGAGAAAACGAACAGTCAGGGGTGGATTTTAGTATAGACTAATTAAGCTACAGCCCAGGGCGGTAAATTTTGGGGACCGACGGATTTTAGGCAAAAGAAATTGGAAAAGGTTTAAACACAGCGACTTGCGACAACGTTTAAAAGAATTCCCTTTTTTTTCATGTAGCGAATTAGCAATATATGTGAGTTGACATATTGAATTAATTTGGAAATTGTCTCGACTCTTTTAAATTAAAATATTTTATGACATTTCGCGGAAAGGGCAGTAGACGCTTGTTAACCTAGAGACGCCAAATTTCTAAATCCGCTCCTGCGAACATTACCTTAAAAAATGATAAGAAACCAGAAACTACGGTAGCATTCGCCATCCACCGAATTGTCTCATGCAAACGTGACCCAAGACTCTCCAGTTTGTAAACCTCAAATGAAAAGATCGTCCTGCCGGAAAACACCCTGCGTCGATGGAGGTGTTAAACGAAGCGACTCTCTTACTCCATGCACGTTCCCCAGCACGGTTTCCCTGGTGCATCCTAGCAATTTCCGACCTGCGAGCCGTGAAACGAGTCGGACCTGCTGATCGTCGACCGCTTCCGCAGCGGTTTCTAAATTGAAGAGATCCGTGCGTAGGCACACTAATTGCTCTCGTTATCACCTCTCGAAGAGGCCACTCCCGCCTCTAACTGTACAGAGCCGCGTCCCTTGTCCTTTTTCCCCCTTATTTCCATTTTCTATTTTATGCGCAGGAAGTGCACAGCTCCCGCGGCGTTTCGTGGAAATGTTTTCATTCAGAGTCATAGCCGCCAGCCAGCGTAACGAGGACTTTCTGGGTCAGGACGAAACGAGTTCGCGTAACTTTGCGAATAATGAAATGTCCTCGATCGACTATTGGACAAAGTTGACGCATCGGCAATTGTCCGGCTAATGTATACTGCGCAAAACCTGCTAGCTCCGTTGCACGCGCGAGAGAGAGGGAATTATTTACACGGGGACGGAGCAATGCCGCAACGGTTATACACGTAAGTAACCGAACGTATATACCGACCAATCGGATGGATATTTCTGTACCTTCTTCCTTTGTGACACGCGCTGTGCAGTGAATAGTGGATCGAAAGATTGGGAATGAAATATAGAAAGTCGCTTTGAAAATTTTGAATAGCTTTATGGAGTACAGGGAGACATGTTTTCTGAAGGATAATTGGTTGGGGTTATTTCACTTCGTAGATTTAAATTCAAGTACCTAAGTCAGTGGTTCCCAACCTGTGGATCGCGAAGTGTACTCTGCGGGATCGCCGCGGTTATTTTTAGTTGACGATTCTTAGCACTTATTTATTTTAATATGGTTACATTGCCATATTTTATTAATGATATAGGCAACACTGATTTTTTATACATGAAAAAAGAAACAGTTGGTCACATAAATGCAAGTACAACCATCACACTAGGAAATATAAATGAATATAGGTATTAAATATCTGTAAATATATTTAATATATGTATTAATATAATTAAATATTATTAAGTTATAATTATATTCTGAAAAACCTATTTGTAATGTGTTTACTTTCTCTACCTTATTAAATTTACCTTACCTTATATGGGTGGCGGGGGGTCGCAGGTTATTTAAATATTATAAAGGGGGTCGCGACTTAAAAAGTTAGAAAACACTGACCTAAGTAGGTATTAATACATTTTTCGATTTTAATGTGGAGAGTGAATAAGAGTATTCGAGATTTAAAGCACTGAAAATCTTTAAGGGTCTTGTTTACAAAAGTGCACCGATGTACTCAGAGTAATTGTTTGCATTGGGGTTGATTTAGAAGCATTCGATTTTGTTTGAAATCGTTATTCGACAGCGAGGCAAATGGCGTGTATTGTGGCGCCTGTTCTTAACAAACGAAATTTAGCACGCCATGGAAATTAATGTCTAGTCATTTGATCAAATCGGAATTATCGTTCAATTAACTATCGCCAGAACACGTATCGGACAGGGGCGCATTATTGGATCAATCGATTCGACATTGAAGTCAATAAATGGCGTAGTCTGTAATACCAACGACGCGCGATTAATAATTACCATTAATTAGTGAATCGTGTTGCGCACTAGTAACATAGGGCGATTGTAATAAAAGCGAAGTGAACGGTGGAGCCTTGTTTGATGTATAACAATGATTGTGCCGCGCTAAGCTGACGTTTCATCATTTGTACGTCACTCACCAGCCCCATAACTTTCTTCAGTGATATATAATTAAAATTCGATCGAGGTATCAACGTAATGAACCATCTAACGTATTGTCTGAGATTTCTTGAAGTAGGTCAGTTTAATGCCAATTTTTAACCGTCTTCAAAAAGGAGGTGGTTATAGATTCGACCCGTTTGTATTGATTTTTATGTTAGTTCTCGCATAACTCCTTAGCATATGGACCGATTTTGATGATCTTTTTTTTTTATTCGAAAGAGGGCGATACCCCGGTGGTCCCATCCTACAGTACATCAACATTGTCCCAATATTTTGCCAGTTCTGGTTAATAATAAAGACTATTGTCATCTAATTATTATTATTTTATGTACGTACGCGCATATCTCCTCAGCATGTTGTGTCAATAAATATAAAACTAAAAGGTTAAAAATAAAAAATTAAAACCATCTTCAAGAAAATAAAATTGCACTGAAAAGTAATAAAATAATTTTTTCCCTTATTTAATCTACGACTCTCATATTTTTTAAGTCGGTGCCTCATCATTTGCACCATCTAAATCTGGCGCCGACTTAAAAAATATGAGAGTTGTAGATTAAATAAGGGAAAAAATTATTTTCTACTTATTTACCGCAATTTTATTTCTTTGAAGTCGGTTTTAATTTTATTAAAATTTTTTTATTATGTCCTCATACTATACAGATAGTCCTATTTTGCACAGAAAGCTTCAAACAAATAAAGCATAGGTACTTCTTTTTTTACTTTTAAGAACACTAAGTTAAAGCGAAATTTGTGAAATAAGAGTTTATTTATAATTTCCATGTTGTGCAAACGATTTTGTGGTGTGAAAACGTTTATTTAGAAAGGCTAATTCGCCTTGATTTAGTTAACAGTAGGATAAGCTCTATACTGTCAGTAGTTTTAGAGATAAACATTCATTTATAGATCCTGCTTTCGCGAAAAGAAAGAAAAATCGGAAACTTCGACGACCTGTATTTTTTAAACAAATTCGAATCCTGCAAAATGATAACTTAAACTCTCCCTAATTTAACTTCCACTGCAGTATATTTGAATTTTATCGCAATCCGAGACTTTAAGTGCAAAAAGTTGCAAAAGTTGCAAACTTTAGTGGTCTATACTTTTTAAACAGATTCGAAATCAGAGAAGTAATTTTAAATGAAATACTTGTCTCATTGAACACATTTCAATTTCATCCAAATCTTAGACAGAAGTGTAAACAATAATCAGTTCAGCTTGGAATGCATGCTTTGACGTCCAGTATTTCTTAAACAAACACAAAACCACAAAAACAATGACTTACACCTCCTCGAATTTCACACGTAGTACATCATATTTCAATTTGACTAAAATCCCTGAACTGAAGCGCTAAAGCTAACAAATTTAGCACGAAATGACCCTTTCATGGTTAATCAAAGAATGCTGTTACTTCACACCCAGTACTTTGACATTCAAAACCATTTTCCCCGACAACTACGTGACAAATCAAAAAATCGTGTCGTACAATTTTTACTCGTTTTCCCGCGAGGAATCACGTCTGGCCCGTTTGTGCCACGATTTACCGGCCATCCTGTATTACAGCCAGCCTTTCGCAATACGAACTACCCTTTTGTCCCGGCGCCGGCTGCACCACGCAGCTCCGACACCTTGGTCCCGTCGAAACGCCAATTTTCAGGCGCACGGAGACGCGACTGGTCGTCAGACGGAATACAAATTCGGAATCGCAGATTTACAGGTTCTTAATTTCGTAGGCAGCTTTATAAATTGGAACAGCGTGGCGCGTTGCTGTGCTGAACGCCAATGCAACGCCACGCTCGCCCCTTCCGTCCTCTCTCTCCATCCCGCTGCTGCTTTGTCCGCCATCGTCAGCCCCTTCGTTCGCCCCGCACAGTCGAGAATACTAACGACACGGAGGTAGACTAATAAAAATTGTAACGACGATTCGTGAGTAAAGCAGAGGCGTGCGGGACCAGAACCGACTTCGCAGCCAACGCCAGCCATTTGTCTCTTCCTCTTTCCTGCGATTTCATATCTGTAATTCTTACCCTCTGCAATTGAAATCCTCCCAGGTTCCTGTCTTCTGAACGTCTTTGATCCTTGTCCGTTTTACAATTCTTCAGACGCTCTGCTTTTTTTTTCTTGACGCTTACTGTTTTCGATATATTGTTTCCCTTTACTGGCATGCTTTCATTTTACTTCGTCTCCGAGCTTCGTCGTTGGTCTGATCCTCAAACCCCCATTGTTCGACAGAAGAAATTAACAGGTCACCGACACCACGAGTGAGCACGACGATAAAGCTGATTAGATTTCACTCGTCGTTTAATCTAACGGCGCTTTTAAGTGCCATTAAATCCACGATGGAAATTAGCACGCCGCGAGCTCACGGTTTAACCTTGTTACAGGTGCCTCGTTACGTCCCTGGAAGCGACCCTTCTTATGCATGATGGCGTATTTGTCGATGGTTTGCGATCGTTTCCTCGTGAATCTTTCCGTCACGCGACGCGTCTGACGTTTAGTCTTTATTTTCAAGTGGTTGTCGTCCCTAGCTCGCGTATTAGAATTTGCAAGTGCGTTTTCACAGTCAAAGGAAATTCATCGAGATCAAAATACGAGAATATACGGGATGGTACACTTAAAGTTTTGCAATTTGTATCTACATATACTAGGGTGTTTCAAATTTTCCAAAGGTGCTATTTTCACGTAACTTTGCTCGCTCTCTTGGTTCTATTCATCTAAGTGATCTGTATGCCAAATTTTAGACAAATTTAATAATATTTAAGGGTTGCACAGTTTTATCACTAGGGTAGGCCTCGGGCGGTAGTAACACTTTGACTTGGGAATACGATTACGCAGGAACTATTACATTTATAACAGAATCTCTTATACGGAAATGTTACTTACTTATCTGACATTATTGAGTCACAACAATTTCACTGTATGTTAAGTAATATCCAAGTTATTAATAAGAAATGAGAAGCGAAGTGTTATAGCCCTAACGTTACAGTGTAAAGTGTTGCAACTGTCTCTGACTTCCGGTCGGTTGTAACACTGCATAGATGCTATGCAAACAAGACTAATATTCAGTTCTGTTGCGGTACAACTGACTTCGACTGCCGATGTTACAATCGCCCCCGACCATGCTTTTGAACTTCAATTATAAATTATGACTAACGAGACACTTGAAAGTGCTAAGTAACGATCAGTGTTACTTTAAAAAAGGTCAAATTACAGATTAATAAAAAGCACATGCTTGCAAGGGGAGTGTTTACATTACATTCATAAGTCAATAAGAAAAAGTTACTTGAGGGTACCGAAAAGTTATTTTGTTCACTATTCATGTCTGTTGCCTATCTATACCTACTGCTAGGACATGGATGTGTGTATTCCAAATGCCATTGTTTATCATATGTATATCTAAAATTGCTGTTAATATTCATTATATGTTTCATATTACTGTATTACATTCGCCCCCCTGTTACTACCGTCCCCGGTCTACCCTACATATTTTCGCTTTTTCAGGTTTTAAAAATGTAGGTAAAATAATAAGGTACAGAATTTTTATAGTTATGAACAATAATAATAATAATAAAATATAAATCCATCTAAGTCTAAGTCTTCTTTGAAGTTTAGTTTCTTTTTTAAGAAATTGAGAATAAAAATAATTATTATTGGAAATCGTGATACCTTAGCCTACTACTTATTATTTAGTGTGCAAAATGTGCAACCTCTAAATATTATTCAATGTTCCTAAAATTTGTCTGATATTCTTTTTATATTAATAGGAATCAAGACATGAGCAAAGTAAAAAGAAAATGTAATATTTTAATTTTAACCCTATAATATGAAACACCCTAACATATACCTGCCGTGTTTGAATTTAAAAAACAATGAGGAGAAAAATAGTTTGCCACAATCAGTTTAATGGGAGAAATGTGATAATCTAAAGTGCTTCACATGGGTCTTCTATGTATATAATTCATTTTCTGTCTGTTTGTTCGTAATACAAATTTACACCGCTGCACGGATTTCGTTCAAATTGGCACATCCGAGCGGAGATCACAGTCTAGGTTTCGTCACTTTTACGCTCTGTTATGTAATGTTGTGCTTTTTTAATTATAACTCGCAAACGACTTACTCGACATAAACAAAAGTAGACTTTTTCTTTTTGCCTTTCTCGCTAACTTTAATAACGCTATCAACTGTTTTGCCGTTTATAAGACTGTCGGTTTTTATTTTCAAACTTGCATTAACCCAGGTAACACCGGGAATTTCAACTAGTTCTAAATAAACAAGTAAATATAAGTACCTATCTCGAGGAACATCTGTTCAACAGAAGTGCTGCAATAAATGAAGTGTATGATTAAGTTCATAACTTTGACCAGGAGTAAAATGAAATTATCTGTAGTATTTCTATTTTGTTGCACGAATTTTTGCTCGCATAGAGCACGGTTTTCTATGGAATGAATTTAAACGATTGAAGGAACATGAAAATCCGTTTTTCATGTATTTCACGTGTACACTTTTATTTCCCTTTTCCAAAGACGGAAGCATATAGGAAGCCGTGCAAAGTCACGGCCAAACGATTTATGCATAGACGTTACTTTCCATGAAAACTTTTGCAATCTCGTTCAAGCGTGCAGTGTAGGTTACCTGGGATCGGGTAATATCAAGTTACCTCGTTAAATTGGAAGGGTTCGGTGGGTTACTTCCTCCTACTCAGAAATTATTCCTTGACTTACATTACCGAAAATAGATATGCGGGGCTACATTTGCGATAAATTCATTATATTCTACTGCAAACGTTATATTCAATTATCTATGTATTAAACTTACACGGTGCTCTTATAATGAGGAATACTATTCATAGATATGAGCTAAGTAGTGTTAAATGCCTCAGCCCTCTGTTTCTTTTTTATTTAATAGACAGTTCCTTTTCCTTGGTTCTTCAACAGCTGTCTGTGTATATTTCGAGAATTCTATCTTTGATGTGATATAACAATTGATTTCAAGTGACGAATAGAAGGAACTAACTTCCAATTGTCGGTTGTATTTAAAATTTGTATGGTATGAAACGATGATTGTTTTTGAATAATTCTGGGATATGCTAGGAAAGTGGCACTGAACGTTATTTTGGAAACATCAGTCCAATGATTTATCAGTTTTGTATGTTTAATACAAAGTGTACAAATAAGAATTAGTAAATTAAGAATTAAGGATCAAGGAATCTTCTGTTGAAAAATGTGTCCTCTTATTTTTAGGTGCTTTTAGACACCACAGGTGGATGTTTGTTAACATTTACGTAGCATTTTCAATTCGTTTCAGTGAATATTAAACCACTTTTAGTTCTTGAAATCTTTTCCTTCCCTCTCTCTCTCTCTCTCTCTCTCTCTCTCTCTCTAACAGACTTTCTCTCTCTATTAACCCATTATAGACAAAAATAATAATATTCTTTATAGTCACGAATGTACATATACACTACTTGTATAAGAATACAATGGATTCCAGTGTGCATTAAAAACCTCATAATAAATCTAACCTCTCCCCCTAAATGGAGCGCTAATTTCGTACAAAACAAAACAGCTTCATGAAACCAAACTGAAACTGAAACGAAACACGAATATTGCAGAAAGAGCAGAACACGTGAACTGAAAACATCTCCATCAACCAACGCGTTAAAGAACAGGCCCAATATTGCTACGGGGGTAGTAAGTGCCCCTGCATCCCCCATGACTGCGCAACGACGCCAGAACACTGGCAGCCCGAGGTTCCTCGAACCTCGCAAGCTCGAAAAGTTGTATCTCATCGGCGTAATTTATTATTCACGGGCCTGGTGCACAAATATCCTGGAAATCTTTGTTACTGGGCTTAACGGGGGAACGATTTCGCCACGCTTGCTCAATTATTTCAGGGCTCTCGCGAGTATACATGCGTACGTTACAGAGTGATGGATGACGCGCTCAGAAACCCTCTCTTCAGTTCGCCCCCTCTCTATCCTTCCCTCTTACTGTGCCAGTCCCTCTTCTACAACCCCCCCATGTACCCTTGCGTGACTCTCCCTTGCCACGGGAGATGCCGGTTGAATAATTACCCCCACGGTGTACTAAACTCCAGCCTGGCTACGTGAAATCCGAGCACCGAATTCGCCAGACCGCGGCGCGGTACTTTAAGGCTAGACCGCGCAGGTGCTTTAAGGGCGAGCTTCTAATTAATACGTCGGGAGCGACGGGCTCTGGTCAGGTCTGCAAATTTTGCTGCGTTGATTCAAAGCGGACCTTTGCTCCGCGGCGAGCGTTCAACAATCAAAGCGCGAAGAATTCACACAGCGCACGTTGCTCTCCTTAAAGCGACCATATCTCGCAATATCCGAGCTGCATTGCTGCCCGCGAAACGTTAGGCAACACTTAGACCGTAACGAACGTGCTGCGAGGAAACGATGAAGAACTGGAACGCTGAAAGGGCAATATAAACGGTGTTTCACGCTTGAATTGCGGAAATTTTGTGAAATTGCTTAACCCTAATACTAGTTTACGGAGAATGACGAGAGGGTTTGATCTGCGCAATAAAAATATACATTTTCATTTGAAAAAGTGGTGCAACTGTAGAATGCACATACATTGTTGTACCAACGAAAAAAATATAGTCCTCTTTGGACCATTCACCTTTTTCTAATTGTAATCAGAAAAGAAGTATGACTTGTTCCCGTTGCGTCTTCCCTTTCAAAGGAGACACTTTCGTTGCTCCTGACTAGTAAACTACTTAAGTAGTAACCTGGATACACCGATCCAACAGAAATAGGGCTGCAGAAATATATGAATACGTCAGCAACAAAAGTGTCCCCCGGAGTACCATTATGCTACTACATTTCAACTTCCAACTGTCGTCGAAGGTTATTCCTAGTGTTGAAGTCAGCCGCGGAAATTCCGCGTGAATGATCAGACTATAATCAACAGAGATGCGTCCGCAAGAGTAAGACCTGCGTTCACCTTGTCGAGCAAACGTTGGAGTTTGGCCCAGCAGGGATCAATAGCTGAGGGTCGAATTGTGTAGCGATCAGAACCAATCGGTAGTCGGTGGTGATGGCCGCGTCCCGTTACCAGGGGAGCCTCAACTTCGAAATTCGATTTTGCGTGGGAGCCTTTTTTCAATCAGCGTTATCGGCCAGTTGGCAACCCTATCGGTCGTAGGGGACGGGTAACAAGGTGGAGTGTGGCGGGGGGATGGGTCGAAGAAGAGGCCGATTGTAATAGAAAGGACTGGGGAACAGGGACGTGGAGGCTGGGGACCTGGCCGTATAAAACCGAATAACGGTGAGCCTGCTGCTTCTGTCCGCTGACTTCTTTGAGGTCGAGAAAACGGGTGGCGGCTCGACGAAGAACTGCTGAACCTTTCGAGACTTTAAGTCTCGGCACGTCGCCGATGAATGGCCTGACGAGACTCCGCGAGACTTTGTGAGACAATCGCTGGGGAAATCTGGGGACCCGCTGATCTACCCTTCGTCCTCATCTCGCCTCATCCTTTTGCCCCGGCTGAGACGTCTTTCGGCGTACCCTTGCGCTCTGTCCTGCTCTATTTCGTCCCTCGGCCCCTGCTACGCTCACAGTCTCGCGTGCGTTGTCGCTGGTGGCGTTTAATCGTGCGAACGGCTCGCGATTAAATTTCTCGCCCGCGCCGAGAATTGCCCTGGGTCAGTGGCCCGTGAAAACGCCGCGACCCGTCCACAAAAATTACGACCAGCTTGCGCCACCATCCTCGCTTGAAACGCGACCATCCTTCCTCCAAGACGTCCGTGCACGTAGAAGATTCTTTCTGGCCCTGGAAGCCGTTTGGGGGGAAGTATTGCGTGGGATATTGGAGGAACTGTTTCTTGGGGAAGACAGTGATTAAGGGGAATAATGAATGCAGTGGGTCCGTTGGAAATTGGGGGATGATCTTGAGGAATTTTAAGGCGAAAGCTGGGGGGGGAAGTGGATGTACAAAGGAAAATGTTATGTCTATAGAGTCATTTGGACTAAGGAACATTTAGCGACTGATACAGGTACGTTGTTGAGCTCACGTTAAGGAAAATCGAATGGTACCAGTTTTATTGTGAAGTTTACATGAGAATCCATGAGAGTCCATGATATCCTTGGAAGTTGAGTCACTAAATGTGTTTTTTGGAAAGTCATTACAAGAACGCAGTAGCGAGGGACGCGGTGAATAACTTGTTCTTAAAAAATATCATCGATATGCCACTTGAATGTACCTTTGAAATCCCACCCAGATTTTCTTTTGCTAGCAAACTCGAAATTACGAAATACAAGCTTTTTCATTAAGGAGGTATTTTCGTCTAGCGCGCGAGTTTCATAACCATTTTTCAGATTTTTATGGGCAATGAAAGTAAGTGTACTACACAAAGTTTTTCCTAAAGTCTTAATCGTTCTTTTAACTATATTTACAATTTCTTTTGTCGTGAAAAAATTAGTATGACATGTCTGTATGAAGACATGAAAATTGTGCGTTTTGCCATGATGCTGCCATGATTCTGTCCTTCGTAGGCGTCTGAAACAAATGATTAATGAAAAATTGTATTCAGTAAGAATATGGTTATCGTCTGAATCGAGATTATTCATTGAAATTAATTTTTCACAAAATGGCGCCATGTTAAACAGATACGTCCGTTTTTTCTGGCGGACTTTTCTGTTAATGATTACCAGAATACCTCCTTAAGGTGTTCTTATTTCATAATGAAATAGTAATTTGCTTTACTAAAAGCTTTACCAAATTGTTACTTTTAATCCTATCCTTGTCTAAAATATATGTGTGTTTACAAATAATATCTATATTCCCGTATGGCTCTTTGATATTTTGTAATGAGCACATTCTAACCTATCTATTCAACAATTTTCAATTTAGTGTCCCATTATGAAAAGTTATTATCAGTTGAAATCGCGAGACCGCGATGTATGCACGCCACGAGTGCTACATGATATAACAATAGCGAAGCCATACGACGTAACGACCACAGAATGCTTTGCTTGGAACCTAGATCTATTATTCGACAACAAAGTTGGACGAAAGTGATATTAGCAACTGTTCCCTCCACCGTTCTAATTATTCCACGGAATGGACGTGAGCGGGAATAAAGACATTACGCGGCACGTATACCTCGAAATGATTGAATATGCGTCGGAGTGAATTAGTGGCGGCGTTGAATTAAATATAAGACGCTTCAGGGGACGGATCTTGGACGGCAGCCGCTATTAATGTCACCAACCCTAACCACGGGTCATGGATATCGCTGGGAGGGTGCATTCTTAATCAGGTGCTCCTTTCAGTACAGCCGCGCGCCCCTAACGCGACGAGATAATAAAACTGCATCCACGGGCAAGCCCCAATAATTTCCCAAAATCTATACCGATCAGTTTAGGATACCCTACAAGGAACGCCCGACGTAATCCCACGTAATAGATCGTGCAGCATAATTTTCACGCATAAGTGATTTGCCTCCGTGCTGAATTATTACACAGAGAAAATTGCGAGGAATAAATGCGCGTGATTGAAAACCAGCGATTTAAATAGTTTAATATGTATCAGGCTATGAATACGTTTGGAAAAATAGGTGCATGCGTTTCATGACTGTAATGAGGGGTGTGTATATATATAGAGACTGTCTATTAAGGATGTTTGGTATAAGGAATTGAGATCATGGAGGTTTGAGAAAAGAATGATGAGAAAAGTGCCGTAATTTGGCAAGAAAGGACTATAATAAAATATGATATGTACAGATAGAAGATTTCTGATAATAGATTTAAGTTCAACATTAAAGTTATTATACAGGGTATATAGAACTTTTTTTTACATAAACCTACATTTTCGAGAAAATCGGTCTTGAAAATTCGTTTAGCAAGCATACACTTGGCTAAACCTTGTCAGAATAGGGGAATAAATATAGTACGATGGTGGTTGAAATGAATCCTTATCCATAAAATGTGTCGAAATTGTAGAATGATTTTTTTTAAAAAAATCGATGTGAAAGTGGAAGTGGGTCCTAATTCAGTGTGCGTGCACTCGATGGATGTTCGATGTAGCAAAGCCTCGTTCGAAAAAACATTATTCCACAACTGCAAACTACTTCAATACAAGGACTCATTATATTCACAGTTGTATCATATTTACTAATAAATTCTGCTGAGTCTATAAAGTCACTTTTCTGAAAAACAATGCAACGTATGAAAGCACTTCGTTCTAAATCTTTGATTTCCTTTTGCACGAAGATTCACCTCCTATTCAGTTATACCTATCATGATTTTGCATACACCCTATATACAAGAATAAAGTTTATTTCAAACACTATTATAATTCGTGTTTTTAAATATTACATGAGAATATTTTCAAACGATCTACTCCCTATGACACCTCAAAGTATTTAAAAACTGGTAATTGCTATCGGAAAAATTTATAACGCATAAAGCAGGAATAATTTCGTGTTATCTCTGCTCCATGTCCAGCTATTCTTCATTTTAACACGCAGCATGCTGGTCACGTAAAAGTCATGCAATAATAAACGATCGCCCTACAATAGAAAATATCACTATATTCCACGAGCGTTTTTCTAACAGCTTTTTATTCTTCTTAAAACATGTACATATGTATTTCGAACACGTAGAGCAATTTCGAGAAGATTCGTGAAAAGGAATAAGACCTGCTGTCTGCGTTTAGTGTGAAATAGTGGGAGAACCTGATATTCTGTTAAACACTGTCTCCCGCACTGTATCGCTTAAAAAAGGTAACACCTCGCTCCTTCTTGTTTCCGTTTAAAAGCTACATTGTTGACAAAAATAGTAAAACAACTTTGAATTTAGTGACTCGAAGCAGTTGACCTCTTTTAGGCGATATTACAATCTCATTTTTTACAAAAAAATATTATTTTTTTACAAAAATGGTAAAAAAGAACTTTGAATTTAGTGACACGGAGCAGTTGACCACTTTTAGGCGATATTACAATCTTATTTTTAACAAAAAACTATTTTTCTTTTTTTTACAAAATAATGGTAAAAAAGAACTTAATTTAGAGACTCGGAGCAGTTGACCTCTTTTAGGCGAGGCTACATTCTTATTTTTTACAAGTGCTCACAAATTCGCCTCCCGTTTTCATAACACATATATTGTAACAGAAAGTTCATTAAATTAAGCAATATTCATATTACAAGGTAATGCGTTCATTTATTTATAAATAACAGACACGATGCGCGTCATGCAGCGTCGAAGCATCGAGCAAATTAAAATTAATTGCTTTAAGTAATTGAACGTGAATGAACATTCTACACCTGCGAGATCGTACATTTCATTTCCCCCGATTTTTTTGATCCGTCGTGCCATTTTAATTTACGGCGGAATAGTATTATTTCGCAAGTATTCCACGATTCTCTGTGCCGCTCCTTGAGAATTTTTCATCTGTTCGGCCCTCGTGCCGTCGCTCTCTCCGTTTCCTCAATATCTCTTTCCATTAGGATCGCTAATCGTTTTATCATCTCAAGATTAATGGGATCAACGGGGCGCTTTTAATTTCTGTCGTCAAGAATCCACCGCTTACGTCAGCTCCTTCGTCGGCAGAGGGAAATGAAATTCTCGTTTCATATTCGAGATTGAAAATCCTTCTTTTTCCTGGAGTGTTATGGAAACGCTTATCCCCTGGCGAAATATACAGATACACGAAACGTATCTACGCGAATGACGTTGCGGGGCAATTTCTCAACGTCTTGTATGAACCTAATTTCTGTAATTAGAACGAGTAATGGTACATTGATTAATCGATCGTTCCTTATTTGAATAACGTTAACCTAATAAATTAGAAAGACGTACCTGTCCGCTTGAATACGATTTCGTTGTCACGTTTACAATGATGGATTAAAACAGTCACCGATATTGAATAATTCTAAGGAAATTTCAAGATATCATTTGTATCTTACTTCTATTATGATAACATCGAAAGATTCGCCAGAAATGAAACGTGTAATTGTCTCCTTTTCCTGTTTAAAGATAGGCATGAAGGATGGTTATTTAAGGTAGAAGTTGGCGAGACAATTCAGTTCAAAAAGTTTTCTTCAAATCAATCCTACTAACAGGGGAAGATCCCGAACCTGGAAATTAAAAATATTCTGACTTTTTGAATATGTACGGAATTTCCTCCTGATTACAACACAATTTTTATTTGCTGCCCAAATTCTCTCGCAGGGGGTGAAATTAACCCTTGATTTGGTGTAAAGCCTATTTTACAGTTCACGAGTTATAACACAAAATCGGAAAATAACCGGTTTTTCAGGGGTCAATTACACCCGCTTAGAGTGAATTTGGGCAGCAAATAAAAATTACGTTTTAATCAGGAGGAAATCCCCTACATATTCACAAAGTTTCAGAATTTTTGCAATTTTCTTCCCTTGATAGTAATAAATTGTTTCGTACGCTTTTGGGGGGTAATTTTTTTATTTTCATGATTTAGACATTTCGGTATCAGGTACAGCATAAGAAGTCAAAATTTATATAATAACTTTGATGTCCACTCAGCAATATTATTTAGAAGATATATAAAATCCAAGCACAGTACAAAATTAATGGAAACTTCTTTCAATTATTTAAAGTTTTCATCCTTAATCATGCAAAGTATAAATATAATAGAGGTACAACATGAAACCGTATGAAACCTAATGAAAAAATTCATTTAAATTATACAACTTCCTCTTCTCCTAATCTTCTAATCTTCATCAAACACAGTGCAATGCTCTATAAGATGATTCCGTCTGAAAAGTAACGAATCTTCATTCGAAAAACTTATTGTACACGTACCATTTACTTATATCAGAGAAATTCCATATAACGCCACTATCACACCTCATTTTATCAGTTCTCTACCAATTCAAACCAAATCAGTTGCCTTTATCCTACCTAACACAAGAACAGTCTCCATCATCTCCCATTTCAAATTCCCCATACAGAGAATCCCTTTAACCACACTACATCTCTCGGGTGTCCTTTGACCCAATCATATTCTCCTTCCCTCCACCCTACTACATCCCTCGGGTCTTTTTCGACCCACCCGCGATTCCATTCCTTCGAGGACTCCTCCAACTTGAAGAAGAATATAAAATAATTCTTAATATATACATTTCTCGCTCTTCGACATCATAGTAAATGTAGAACTAATATCCGTGACATAGCTAATCGTGGAACGACGTGCCTAAAGAGTTAAGGCGGTTCACACATATCAATTCCGTGACGGTTCAGTGCCACCAGTATGAGTGGTAAAAAATATCCTTTCTCTGTTTCGAAATGGACCAGTTGACGCTTGTCCGTGTAAGTTACTGACACAAGCAGACCACTGACACTGACAGCACTGGACCGTCACGGAGCTGATATGTGTGAATCCGCCTTTAATCGACGGTTCCACCCATAAAGCTCCTCCATTGCTTCTGACTCATTGCAACAGACGCGACGTAAACAGCGCACCGACGAATTTCATGCAACTTGTATCATCCCCCGGGCGGAATCGTAAAGGGTTCTACGTCCAGCGTTCGCGCACCCACACTTTCGCAGTTTTACGACGTTCGCCCGTACACGATCCAGCGGTTACTTAACGATGCGGTGGGCTTTTGTGGCTGCAATGAGTCACGGGTGCACATGTGCGGGCCAACGCGACGGTTACCGCTAATAAAGCGTCAGTCCGCTGGCCGACCATGGCCGAAGACGAAACAGGAATTGCTGAAATTAAATTACGAATTATGAAGGGAACGACCGAAAGTATAGGCGAGTCGCGACTACCCGTGGAGGGAGGGGATGGCTGGAAATTTTACGACCGGTGGAGTTACTTGTCTGTCGAGGAAGGGCCGAGTTTTCAGATGGGGAACGACTCGCTAGCGACACGGCCTTCGAACCCTCCCTCGTTTCTTTCGCCCATGAGAAAGTCCCGCTGCACTTTCCCTACCCCTCCGCGTTTTTCTCCTTTTCTGCCCGCGGATACGCCGCCTCTTCGGACTTGGGCGAAAAGTTTCGGGCAACTTTCGACACCCTTTGCGTTTCTTCGGCTACAGAAGATACGGACGGTGGAGGAAGCGCGCGTCCCTTTGATGAACGATCGGCGATGTGTAATTTTCTGAAAGCTTGGATTCCTGGAGGTCTGCACTGAGGGTGGGTAGGATAGCTTGGTGTAATTGAGGGGCACGGTGAATGGTTTCATTAGTGGATGTATGGGTGTGTGATTGTTTGGATGCAATGTGTTTCGTTTATTTGTGCAGTTTTTTTTGGGTGAGACTGGATTGTCAGGAATGTTAGTTCCTCTTGTTTTTTAATTAGATCTTGGGTAGATATAAGGGGACATTTTACTCTTTGTCTCCTTTATTTATTTATTTATTTATGGGAGAAAATCCTATTGAACAAAAAGGAGGATATACAAGATACAAATAAGAATAGATGCAAAAACTAGAAAGTGTAGGTACAATCACATGAACAACTATTTTGCAGATACGATGGAACAGCTGTAATAACTGACTTAATTTGCTTAATTGTGATTAATAGTATCATCCTTCACTTCTTTAAGTATTAGGTAACAGTTTAAGGGGGTAATCTAGTGTAACTTCACGTTTTTCAACGCCATCTTTGGGAATTTATTTAACAAAAACTATCAGTTTATATTATCTGGCGTTTTTGACTGCATATTAAGGTATGTTTGAAGTAACACTCAAAATTTTTTGGAGTTTTCTCATCGCATATATACATAGATATAGTCAATGGTGCAAGCTTCTGCAAAAATTCTTCTCCGACGGGCGTTAGTGTAGGAACTGTTCTATTCACCTGAAATGGAAAAACTCGGGTTTATTTTATTTATTATGGTTGTCTCTATGGTTGGAACCACGGAGGCCTTCTAAAAATAAAAATTTGCAGAATGGCAGCATTTTTAGTAAAACTGTTCGATTTTCACGAAAAATTTGGCTGTTTTCCTTCTGTAATATTAATCTTTTACAAGATAAAAACTCGCCCAAGCTTCCAGTCATAGTCAGTTATGTTATGAACGTGTACGCAAAGGAGCTACTGGATCGGCCCAGTAGTTTTCGAGATATGCAAACGCCCGTCTTGAAAAACCATGTTTCGAGAAAAATGCGTTTAAAGTTTTTACAGACAATAGTGCCGTACGGGAAGCACTACCTTTGGACCTCTACATCTCTGCTAATATTTTGAATTTCAAGAAGTCGCTTTGCAGAAAGATTTGTCACACCACGAAATACGAGATAATTAAAAAAAAATGTTTTTTTTCTATCATCTACACTAGAGTATCCCCCTAACTCTCATAAATTAGCTGCTATTAACCCTCGGGACGGCCAATAGTTCCAGCAATCATCCAGAAGTCGATTGCTGGGTCTTTTTGTAGTAGCTGTCCCACTATGAGTATTTTAGATAACGTTCTTTTTATTAGAACAATTTGTTTTTCCGGCTTCTGAGCGCCTTTCTTTCACTATTTACTAGTGTGCTTGGTGATGTTAGGTTTGTGTCTAAAAATGATGTTCTAAGCATAGAAATTATTTATGATATTGATTTCTCCTGCTTAAATATACAAGAACATACACGTATCTGCTTCACATGTACAGGCAAATTTAGTGAACCAAATTTCATCGACTGCACTCATATAAAAATCCTCTTTGAGATTAAACAATTACAAAGTCGCGTTGCAAATAAATATATTGCACACGTCCAAACAATTGATAATACATTACACTTATCTTCACGTTCTTGTCAAAACGATTAAGACATTCTCACACGCGTTTTCAGTTACTACTGAACATTTCTCTTACAATTCTTCGTACACCTTCAAACACTCCTCAATAATTATACCTCAAATTTATTCAAACGGTATAATACAATCGCAAATCGATTTTTACACGCGTTCGTAGAAAATAGGCAATGTTGGTCGATTATTCGCGCAGAAAATTAGAACAATTTCCATGAACCGTGATCTGAAGCACAGCTCCGAGCCGTCGACATCTCGCAACGTTGGCGAGCGTGAGCAAACATTTCTTCGTGCTTTCTGTAGACGCCCGACGCCGTCGATATCCCCAGCGAAATCCTCAGGATAATTTGCTCGCCAACTTCGCAAATAAGGGCAGACAATGCCTGCGCGATGGAGCTCAGGGGTGCTCAACCTTAATGTCCGATGGTGTCGGTCGTTAGGTCAATGCACCAACATCAGCCAAGTATTAACCTGAAATGAGCGTATAATGGCCGTGTCGGGGATTTGATGCCAGTATCCAGGATCGGATCGTATGGCGCTTACCACCGTGCACGTTGCAAGGTATTGAGTTTACATTATATACGCTTCTGGCGTCGTTAAAATTAAGCGATACATCGATATGCGCATCCGGATTACGAGTCGATGTCGCGGAATCGAAGACGAATTTTGAGTGGAAGATGGAACGCTCGAAAAACGATACACAATATTCTGCTATCGCAGAGGCTCGTGTTGCGATGTAGAGGATGTTTCAAAAGATGTAGGCACAATTTAAGGGTGGACTGGGGGCATAAAGGTTTTACCTTGTTTCCGAGTTACGCGCAGTTTTGTAGTGCAGTGGTTCTTGTTAGAAACTGAGGTAGCATAACAGTTTTATAGATCTTTGCCTTTACAAGATAAAATTTTATGATTTATAGAATATTATGAAAGTGGTTGAAAATAGATAGATGTCCCAATTACTGCGAGTGTCCTTGTTACTATCATTTTACTTAATAAAAACCTAACGTGTAAAAAATAGTGTGCAATAATAATAAGAAGAAGAAAAAGAAGAAGAACAGTCCTAATATAATAATAAATTTTTTTGAACACTATTCCTTGTACGTCACATTTTTATTAAGTAAAATAAATAAAGTCCTAGTAATAGGGACACTGACAGTAATTGGAACATTTGCCCTGGTTAATAAGGTCACACGCGAGGTATTCAGTTGGTAACGAGAATTATTGAAAAACCGCCTGTCGCTCGGAAACTTGGTCACATAGGATCAATGTTTATACGAACATTTTTCGTTATCTTTATGCCACTAATTCACTCCGAAGAGATGGAGGAATTAATCACTTCATAACGTTAATCTATTAATATATTCCTTTGTATTTATACATTTTTCACTAAAGAAATGGAAGTACTTATTATAAATGCTGTGATAGATATGTCTACCTCAACTTACATTTACAACATCGTCCACATAGTACCTAATTCATTCACGCTCATCACCTACCTAATTATCCCAGTAGCAATCTCAGTATTAAATCACCAATAATACACTTTACTAGAGTGAAATATCCAGACCGGAGAACTCCGCGTTGGACGAGAAACCTGCCACTGTAAAGGATAACTCTGGCCAGCGATGGGGGCCACGGAAAAAGGAACGAGAATTTAACGAGGATTCGTGACAATTGAATCCCGGTTGCCTTTTCAGTTTTCACCTTTCGCCTTTCACCTTGCACCCTTATTGCAGGCCATAGAAGGGGGCAATTCAAGGAGCAACTCGCATCTGGAAAGGGTTCAAAGAGCAAGCTCTGGCCAATCCTTCTTTTCTCTCTTCAATTTCCTCCCCAGAACTAGGCGCTTACGCACGTACGGGCCCGCGCACACACGCACACACGCGCAACACGCGTCGAGCCTTGCCAGATCCTAAGGTTGGTCTTGATTCTTAAAATTCCCGATGCAAGTCTGCGGGCGCGGCCCCGCGGCGATATTGGAAAACCTATCGATGCCTTCTCATCTACTCGTTGGCATTCAATAGAACCGGACGAAATATTCGGACGCAATTTCTTTATGATAATTCAATTTTTCTCGTGCTCGTGACCATCCGTATCCCTTGCCCTCCGAGCCCCTCTTGGCTCTACTTCAACCGGGGGAAGTCCGTCGACTGGCCTACATGGTGCCTACATACCTGACGTACCGGCGTCCAACCTTCTCCAACCTTTTATCCTGCAAATGGCCGAACCTTATTCGCCCATATTGCCGCGAACAGGCTCCTGGATAAAGATTCCTATCCACCTTTCGTGAATTCATCTTGAATACTCCATCCCCTTACGCCCCCCTCAGGACCATCTGGGCTCGTTCTCTTTTCTGGGAGGTTCATGGAAATTGATCGATTCATGCCTCCAGGCGTAAGGGAATTCATGCTGCAAAATATTCTGACCGTCCAACGATAAGGAACGTGGCTTTTCATGCGCACCAGGGATCCTCCAGATCACCAGCACCAGCGTTTGATGTGTTGGTTTTTTGGAGGATCGTGGTGGCGACGTTTAATGAAATTTAATGTGACTTTAGGTCCTGAGAAGCTTTTGTAACGATAGCAATTTGCCGAATGAGTTGTTCTTTTTTTTTTAAATGGCACCTAGGTATAAGGACAGTTTTGAAAAGTGGGTTATGGCTAGGTAGTTTTAGGGACAGATTTATGTGACCCATGAACAAGATAAAGTGGACTTATATCAGTTTAAAAAAAATGGCACAAATATTGGTGGAGAGGATTCGTTGAATGTTAGGTTTTATGGATGGAGATTTGAATAAAAAATTGTAGCGTTTGAAACAACAGTTGTAAATAAGTGCTGATGGCAAGTGAATCTTTTCTGTGTGCTTGAGTGTCATATAAGTCATGTGAGTTAATGTGTATTTACTTAATATATGTAGTGTATGTATCTCCTCGCTGTTAAAGAGACCACAGAGCTTCTACTTAAACAAATGGAGGAGTAATATAATGAAATGTAGAAATTTTGGACACTGTGACAATGTATCTTATATTTCTTAGGGTCTTCTTGTAAACGAGTTTGATAAGTAGCGCTACTTTTATTTGAAAGGGTATTGTAAAACAATTTAATACCAATAGCAGTATTAAAATTTCCATAATTTGTAAAATCCGTGAAAATGGAGGGTATGTATACATACTTTGTGAATACTTTGTTACAGCAAATAAATTCAATTTCATATAGGTTCGAAGTTCGAATTTAAAGGATCAGAAGTCCAAAGTCTTATACTAGTAGTATACAGCGTCATAATTCAGACTCAAATCTAAATAAGTGATTCCATTAGGATGTGCCAAAGATTCTCTTCACAAGTCGAATATACAAAATGCTCTATTAGTACAGCACAGGAGTTGAAAGTAGTTCTAACTTCGAAACTAATGTAATATCAACTTGTGGGAGCTAATTTCCCACTACAAGAAGTTTTTGTGAACTTGAAATGTAGATGGCAGTCACAAAACAGCCAATTGGGTTCGTGTAAATTCTGCAAGAACCTTGTTACATGTTGCCATGTCCATGCACTGTAAGAATGATGCACAAATATCTAATTTTGAGGAAATTAGAGTGTCTTGCTCTGAATTCAGAGAAAGTCCAATATAAACAATAACAAGTGTATCATAATTTGATAAGAGAAGACTTACCACTCGATTATATGATGCTAACATGATAAGCAAAGAGTAGTATTAAAATTACTTATAGGCAAGTATAATAACGTCAATCCCAAATTCTCTTCTTGTTATTACTGTGCATTTGTTATATTTAATATGCTACGATTCAAGCAGTTTCTATTTGAACAAATAATCTGTCTAAAATCAGGCAACCTCAAATTAAAATATATCTCCTGTTTAAAGCATAAAAAGAATATTTCCGATGGCAGTGATAACTAAAATATCTTTCGTATTTGTTTCAAATATTTGCAAACACTTTTATGAACGTAAAACTGAATATACGCAAACGCATACACTTTATACTTTCAGTATCATTTTTCGAGCATACTTCAAAATATTTTCATTTCATGTGTATTTTTCAGTCGAATTACATTAAATCAGTTGCGTTACTTGCAATTCTATTTTTTATAATTACTCACTACATAAAATAAATAACAGCTTGAGAAAGTATTTATATTCTGGTAAATTACAGTAATCTTTGACCTCACACAGCTGATAAATAAAAGCAATAAAGGCTAATAAATATTGCTAAACTCAACATTTAAATTAACCCTTCGTGGTCACACCTTCTTATAATCACAAGTTGGTCACACGGGGTTCACTGTACCCCAGCGTCATTTTTTGAGTTACCATTTTCGTATGTGTGAATCTTTTAACTTTTCAGTGATAATTGTACATTCGTAATACTTATACAATCATGGTCTAATAATCTTTTTCTAGAAATGTAAATTTCGATATGATAAAATTTGTACTTGAAAATGAGCGATTTTCCACGGTTGTGGGAAAGAAACGATTTTTTATTTTTTATTTTATTTTTTTCATGCGATAAATCCCCTTTAGAAGTCGTAAAGCCGCGACATTTTAATTCGAAAATTATTCTTGGGGTACAATACACCCCGTGTGACTACGACGGGTTAAACACTCTGAAACCTTACATATTTTCAAACTCGATCTTCTCAAGCATTCCCTCTCATTTTTCATTCTTTCTAATGGCAAAAAACTAAATTATACACGACGAATAGGAAGCAAATATTCCGTAATTTTCTACTTATTTTTTTCCACAACAAATCACCTCCTCGCAGATTGCACCACGTTTTAGCGAACAGCCGATATACTCCCTTCGTAATCCATCCCGCATCAATTTATCTGCAGCGTATCGAATCGCGCCCATAAGTGCTCCTTTCCTCCTCTTATATTTCCGCCCCCAGAGCTCCCTGTTCCACCCTTGTGTCTTAGAACGACGCACGTTATCCGATTATTTCGTCCAACCATTTTCCGTCGCGGCGCAAAACGCATTCTTCGATTACCACCAGTTCCAATTGTATTTTCCTAAGTGGTATTTGCTAAGACAACTTCCTCCACTTTCCTCTAATTGTCTTTCTATACGTCATCCTTCCTTAGACGGGCAGCGGGTACGACGGAGACGAATGTCTCCAAACAACTGCTAATCAAGTGTCCAGCAATCGGAACGAGTGCTGTCAGGCACCCAGAAATCACTTCGTACGAAATCCGTATTTGGTTCGGAAGCAACGTTACATTCCTACGGTTGAAGAATTTTAATAAGTATGTTCCCCCAATTTGGTTAAGAAGTAGTTAACGAATGAGGAATTCCTAATTTGAGGAAAGAAAAACAGATTAGTTTTACTATGCCACCACTTGCAAGAGAGATTTCACAAGTGTTTGGAATTTTATTATCAAAATCTAAAATTGATAGATTTTGTTATATTTTCAAATTAGAACCTGTAAAATTTCGAGAGCTCTCTTCTGTCGCCAATTTGCTAGATTTGGTAATTGAAAGAAAGTTCTGTATAAAAAAACTTTAATCTTATTGCCAACGTGGATAAACTAGGTATAGAGCGAAACTTGGCCAAACAAACAATCACGTAGACAAGAATACAGAAATAAACTACTCAATATCCCGAAACCTGTTTTTACTCCGCAAGCAACAAACTAGATATGAATTTCCACGATTAAAGTACATTAGTACATATGTAATACCCTCGCGTCATCCAGCGTCAATTGTCAGGAAATTAGGAGCACTTCGGGGCAGTGTTTCTACCTTAATTGAAACCGGCATAGCTCGCTTGTTCAACGATGGCTACCGTTCGAATAATAAAATACACAAGACCAACTTTCCACCACCGGTGCGAGATCGTGTCACAGAATTATGTCAGACTATAAACGAGCGTTACGTGCGACGCGAAACGAATAAAATAGACCGATACGTAGGAGTTATAGAGGCAGCGCTCCAATTCGTTTCATAATTTGCTAATTAGCTCGCCAGATGGACACGTCGTTCGCGGTGGTATTGGCTTAGTTAGCCAATAAGTCCTTCTCGTATATTGCCACCACTAAGGGGGTTTAACGGGTCTGCGTAACCACCCTCGTGGGTACTTCGATTTTCCAATCGGCATTGGAGACGGGTGGAGAGCAAGACGAGCGCGATGGTGACGGGAGGGGTTATGAACTTCGTGTAACAGCTGATCGATAGTGCTGCACCACGGAGATGCTGCTGACAATAACGTTGTTGGTAAATTGCTGATGAATATCGGTAATTTCTCTATTCATATTCATTGGTGGATCGTTGATTCATTGAATTGTGATTTGAAAGTGTAGGTGAAAGCTTAGAAGGTATGATTTCAGTAAACGAGAATAAAGGGCTTCGTTGTTTGGAAAAATATGATGCGAATTAGAGAATTTATGTGAAAATGTTAAGTTTAATCCTTATCCCGTAAAAGTTGCTACTTAAAGTTAGGGTAGTGATTCCCAACCAGTGGGTCGCGAAGTGTTTTCTGGGGGTTCGTCACGGTTTTTTGAATTTTTTTAATATTATTAAATTAGAATTATATTCTGAAATACCTATTTTTAATATGTTTTCGTTACCTTATTAAATTTATCTTACTTTATATGGAGGCTTGCAGGTTATTTGAATATTATAAAAGGGGGTCGGAACTCAAAAAAGGTTGGGAAATACTGCGTTAGATACATTGAAATTGAATGTAGTGTAAGTGAAAATTTGGATGAAACGGGTCTTTTAGGTGAAATATTTTATATCGAACTACTGGTATTTCAAAGGTGACTTGAAAGTGATTCCTTCAGCCTCGTTCACATTAGTCAAGTTGTATTTCAAGGCAAGTAAAGTTGAAAGAATCTCTGCTTCACTTGAAATTTGAAAGAAACATGAAAGGATATTTCAAGTCAAGTAAATAACACGTTCACATTGGTAATGTAATAATTCAACTGACTTGCAGTCAAGTGACTTGACTGATGTGAACAAGGCCTTAGAGACTAGTACCCATGAGAAAATAAACTTGTTGCAGATGAAATATTATAAATGAAGGAAGAATTGACCAACGTTTATACTCAAAAGAACAGAGTAACGTAAGAATTGCCTGGTTTGATGGAAGATTTTATATACCTACTTACTGAACTTATTATTAGAACCATTCTAGATTATCGAGAAAGTGGTTCTAATAGGATAATCGATTTATTTGATACGATTACCTCAGAAAGGGAAAGAATCACCTATAAACTTGTAGGGGTAAGTTGTAGGTATAATAGTTTCCAAAATTGCTTCTCAAAAAGTCTGGAAACTGGTGCGAATTACTATAAGTATTATCAGTTTTTTTCCTTATTGCATTTTTCTACAATCGCTCCTAAACTTGTTTCAACTGTTAACAACGAATTGAAATAAATTAATTCTTTCTTCTCTCCTGTCTGTCCAAAATTCCATCACAAATAACTCTCGAGCTAATCATTTTACCGTAGCACAATCATAATTACATTTATTCCAGACGATCCAAATTTCTGGTTACATTGATTTCAGATAAATTCGTTTCAAGCTTTGTGTGTAGCCGTAACGTTTATTCGATATGATAGATTAATTATTACTTCTCTTGCAATTTTCATTTTCCTCTGCTCTCGCTGGAATTATTATTAAAGTACCTGTTGCAATAATTTCAGGCAACCTTCACGTATAACTACATCTTGTAGCTGAATTACTGATTTTATTGTTGACACATGTTAATACGTACAAGACGAAATACTTAACAAATCGCGTAATATATATATAGTAATCTGTACAAAGTGTTCTAAAATCATGGGTGCATCACTACCATAACAATTCCTCACATTAAGTGAAATTTAAAATTTTCATATTCTCTTGCAATCTAACAAGGGAAGACGGACAACTGGGAAATTCAGAAAATTATGCAACTTTGTGTACAAGTAGAGTAGTTCATCCATAACACAAACATATTTTTTGTTGGTGCCGGTTTTAGGGGGTGAAGCCACCCCTTGAAAAAATGCCGAATTTTCTTTTTCGTGAAATATCTAGAGAACAGTGAGAGATTTCGAAAAAAGGTTTAAACAACAGTTGCATATTTTTTTATATCTACAAAACTGCGTAAAAATAATTGTCAAAAAATCCATACTATTCAAGTTACCCCCACACCAGTCCTCAATTCGATAATGATTGTTAAGCAATTTTGTAGATTTAGAAAAAAGATGCAACTTTTGTTTAAACCTTTTTTCGATACATACCACTGTTCTCGAGATAATCCACGATAAAGAAAACTCTGCATTTTTTCAAGGGATGATTTCACGCCGTAGAACCGCACTATGGCACCAACGAAAATAGATTTGTGTTACGGATGAAATTCTCTACTTGCACACAGAATAGCATAATTTTCTGAATTTCCGGGTTGCCTAACTTCCCTTGTAAGCTTTCATGACCCCGTACACTTCCCTCGTTAACACCTCAAGGTAACGAACGTGAGGTACAATACATTGTTAGAACATCTGTTTTACGATAGCCTCTTAATTGCTTAGGCCACCTTAGACGAAGTACAGTTATAATCATTTTCGGCAATTTTTTTTAAGGTGATAATGAAATAAATGGAAAATTCAATATGACCTTGTTAATGTACAAGTCTCTACGGAAAAAGTCGTATTTTTTTTGTACAAAATAGCGGCTGTAGAGCCCTGATATGCGACATTAGGCCGAACGACGTTTTCCGCGGTGTTTAACGTCACAACTATACCGTTTCACCTAGAACAAAAAACCAAAAAGTTTTATTTGCTACATGCCTAAAACTAAAGAAGTACATATATATATATCCATGAACACCCATTTGTGTCGAAATAGTGATGTTTTGTTTTTATAAAAATGTCAATTGCAAAGAATACATTTAAAATATTTCAAAATCAGTATGTACTTGAATTTTCCATTTATTTCATTATCTCCCTAAAAAAAATTCCGAAAATGGTAATAACTTTGCTTCGTCCACGTGGCGTAAACCCTTAATCATAGAACGGGTAGAGGGATAGTGCGGTGCCCTAGTAATTTATGCAAAACTTTAATGCGAAACATTGTGTTGTGTCTGCTACAAACATGTTTGCAGTGAACATCGTATAGCCATAGATATATAAAGCATGTAAAAATTAATACTTAAAGAAATGTGTTGGGTGGCTAGCAACCCCATGTATGCATTCTAGAATTAATAACCAGCCAAAGTGCTTGTCAACCAATACCAGCACCTTTAACATAGGAATCGATGTCTGTTTCAGGTGGTAGCGTGTATCCGTTGCGATCGCGACTCCGGCCAGGAGTATCCATCGAGGTACATGAAAGAGGGACATGAGCTACTCTCAAGGTAAGCTGCGCGAATTTGATCCTCGAATCTCGATTCGTCCAGGTTTACAATTTCCATCGTGTCCGCGGGCATGCCGCGTTGGTACGCCCTGTCCCGCTGTACACACACACCGAGTAGGACAGTATGCACGCGGAAAATTCGCCGTAGGTTTGTCGCCGGTCCGATCTCGCTGCGAAGCCCCCGAAGCTGACGCGAGCGGTCTGAAACAGTTCGGAAATTCACTCAACTAATCAAATACCGCTAAAACCGCTAAACAAGTTAGGTTAGCAATCTACGTGCTCCGAATGGCAACTCCCGAACTGCTCTGCGGCTGCGAAGCGCGAAAACGCTCGCGACTGCTTCCGCAATCCGCACGCCTTCTGCGTTCGCCTTCCTCCCTCCACCCACGGAATCCCTTAACGAGGAGAAACGACTCGACGCAGACGTGTCCGATACCTTCTATCCGCGGGACAAATATACGGGGTGGCGCCGGCAACGATTGGCATCCCAATATCTTCGGGGCTGCAGCGGGAAATGTTTCTTTAAGCTTTAGACACCCTTGTCCCTGGCACTCTCCAAAGAACGAGAAAAAAATAGATTAATGTAACCACGACTGAAGTAATTCAAGAGCTTTGTAAAATTAAAGAAAACTCGATTTTATTATTAAAATCAATTTTTGTAATCACCTATTGGATTTTATTGTATTTGCATTAAAAATATTTTTATCCGTTCAACTCGGCTCACCCGAGGATTAAATCCTGAGTGCGCCACTGCTGGAGTTTATGCGCTTCTCTTAGGAAATGGAAATGTACAGAGCGAATTAGGAAGAAGAGAGTTTTTATATTTTTGGAAGAGATTTCTTTTTACTTGCAGTTACCTTTTTTGTTAAGTTGTTACGATTATTTATTAATGTCTGAGGATAAATGAGTTTCTATGTCGAAGTTTCTATTGTTTGATTTCTCTGGATTTCTGACGTCAGAGTATTTCGAGATCATGCCTCAGATAGTTAGCGAGAGGGTAACTTTCCTTTCTTATCTTTTCCAGTTTAACTCGCAAGAACTATGTCTGAGTAAATTCTCCATGGTTTCTGCTATAATATACAAGAGATAGAAATATGTATTTTTGTTTAAAACAGGAGTTATTAACGAAATGCCCATATAAAGGACAAATTAGTTTAATATACATTAAAAAGAAAACAAATTTATCATCACTGATGTCGAATATATCCTACTTTCGGTATTTCCAGGTATATTAGGATGGCAGTAATTACTACGCCATTCCGTATCGAACTCCTGTCTACTCTGATTAGAAGTGATAGCGATGTGGAGCGGTTGGATGTTTATTCTGATTCTCGATCGTTGCAGCGAATTTGGTTGTCCTTTTGTTTATTAGACAGTTTCACAGGTTGTTTGAAATTAATATGATAATACGCGCCAATAATTCGTCGGGCATATTCCAATGTTTGCTTCGTATTTTATTAATAGCGGAAGAGTTTGAATGAAACGAATTTATATCGGTGGAACGTATTGAAACGAATCTGTTCGCGTAATGTATTAAAATATAAACGCGAGATTTTCTTTCCCGCCGTTGATGGCTGGTAATATAAAATTTAAGAGCTTGTTCGCATGCTTGTAGCGCTCACATATTATATTTCGTTTTTTTTTTTAATTCCGTGTAAATTAATTGGCGTAAAACAGAAGTTATTTCGAACCTCTGTTTTAAATAATAACATTCTATTTTTATTGATTTCAGTTCGACAACACTTCCCGCTATTCGTGCATGGAAATTTAGGAGACCAAAGACTTCTGATCATACAAAAATTTTAACTAATTTTAATTATCACGAATCACAGTAAAAGATAAAAGGAAGGTATTTAAAAACGAAATATAAATGCAATAACTAAAAATAAGATTTTCGATTATACATTGAAACTGGACAAAAATTTTAACGAATTTTGTTCTGACGGATCTATATCTTTGCAAAGGAAAGTACTTCAATCTTCATTCATGAACTACAAAAACTTGGGAGTGTCACGAATCTAAAGATGTTAGAAAGATGTAATGGAGAAAATTGTACAAAATTTCAATCGTAGTTCCACTTATTAAATAACAAACTATTCCCCAATTAAATAGAAACTCTCCAATGTTAAACTTTAAAAGACAAGAATCAATTTTTTTAAGAAAAATTTTGTCATAAGCTTCTGTCTCATTTTATAATCCTGCCAAGCCTGCATTGAGACAGCTTTACTGTCTACATAATTTTTAATTCATTGTAATCATTACAAAAATATTTTCCACGACAAAACAATTCCACTGTTGTTACGTATTAATTTACCCACCTTAAACCACTCAAATACTTTCGCATTCACATACACCTCCCTTCACCACAATCTACACATTTGTCTTCTTCCTTATTTCCTACTTGACAATACTCCAGCTCAGATGTGTTCGAATCAGATTCTCTTGCACTCCGACGAAACCCACAAAACATTTTAACAGCGCACGTTTCCACATAATTCAACTTTGGAAGAGTTTGAACGGACATGCTCTGAAATTATCGTACAAAATATTTAATATCCTCCATTAATAGTGATAAAGCGTGGCGCAAAAGCATCTCTGAAAACATCCAAGCGCGATGATCACCGGCGATCCCTGTACTGGTTCCCGAAGAATTTAATTTCGCTCGAAAAGCCATTATGTAAAAGACTGGCAGCGACCCTCCGCCGTTACGTGGGCAAACAAAAAGTCACCAGAAAGCGTCTATGTAAACCGAACGAGTTTTTAATTGTAGAAGCACCACGTATAGGCCCTCCTCGCGTCGAACGCCAGGGTCACTTTGTCCCGAGGGGGTGAAAAGACACGTGTGTGGTTGGCCCGTCAAGATGTTTTCTCCTGACCCTCTTCTGTGCCCCTCCCCCTCCCCTAATTGTTCTCATATTTGACAGGCGACGTTATCTCGCCTACCTGTTCGCGATGAACAGTCCACTTACAACGCTCCTCCTAATGCATACGCGCCTTTATGGACATTCACATGCAAATGCATACGGTGTTGTCTATTATGCATACCGCTGGCAAGCCGATTCAAATCGCCACGCAACGAATTCCACGTCCTTTTCTTTGTCCAGACTGACTCTCGTCTGGTTGGCCACTTTGCGGGAATATGGGATGGCGGAGGATACGAATGGAAATTAAATAGATGGTTTAAGAATAGGACGTAGAGTGCATTGAACGAGTGTTAAAGTTTTGTATGTTTAATTCTGTCGAGGCTATTAGGTGGTATGGTTCAAATGATTTTTTGGATTAGTTTGATTTAGTGAGAGATTCAATTTTGGTGTTGTAATTTGTGTATGATGTATATATATATGGAAGTTATATTTTGTATATTTATTATTTGAATAGGACTGTTAGTGTAAAGTGTTTAGTCGTATGTGACTAGGGAATATAATTCTGAAATTCCGAAATCTCGGCTGTTTTTTGGATTCCAAAAATCCCGGCATTTGATATAACTAATCTCGAGAATTTCGGAATTTTTTAAAAATGTGAATTACCTTATGAATACCTGAGAAATATAAAAATAAACAGAATATATAATCATAGTAATTTCATAATAATAAGGACAATAATAATAATGACTTCTTTAAATAATAATATTAAGTCGCATATAACTAACTAAACTATATTTATTTTTAAAATGATATTCTCTCTTTCCTCGATTTCGAAATGGCGCGAGTTGCAAATCGTAATTTGTCTGAATACATGAAGTCGAAACATTGTAGATATGTACTTTAGGTGCTTTGCTATTTCTTCGTTCGCGTTTCCAAAAATCTTCATAATGGTTTACTGATATTATCTACTTATTGCTACCTATTGTTCTATTGTTTTTATTGTTAAAAATGATTTTTGCTTATGTTTCAGACTAATAATAGAAAGTAAGTTTGTTTACTTGAAATAAAGATTTAGAACTTTAACACATAATAAATCATTTTAATTGCTGAAATTTTCAATTACCCAATCCCGGAATTAGTCCCGAAATCCCGAGATAGACTTTAAACAACCCGTGATTGTATTCCCTATATGTGACATAACAAATGTTATATAGCAATAACATTTTCTTGTTATTGCTATATAATCCAAATCCTTGTCTTTATGGTTGTAAAATTCACGTACAGCATTTTTCATTTCGGTAATTATTAAATACTTTGCCATCGAGGAAGTTTAAGTCTAAAATGTCTAAATTGGTTAACTTTCTTTGCATTGCCATTCCATGGAGGAGCATTATTGCGATGAAAGATCACAGCTTTGAAATTGACCAAGTCTTTGTAATTACGTATTTCATAAAGTAGTTTTCACAAATTAACCATAAATGCAAGTTTCTGCAGCATGTCCTTCAGGAGATTAGTTAGTTATTTTTCATTTACCGAAGAAACAAAACTGTTCATAAAATAATTGGTCAAACCTTATTATCTTATTCTACTAATCATGCTAATGAAAAAAATGTTACAAACTTAGGTTTGCAAATGCTTTGCTTCCAGCTAACAAATATTGAATGTATCCACGTTACCAAGGAGATATCAACATTCGAATACACCAATTAACATAATGAAGCGTACAATTGAAATGGATATAAAATTCTAATTTTAAGGACACCCTGTACATTAAATTTCCAAAAGAATTGGCATTTCATTGAACACGAGGGGGGCGTCTAGTGGCGATATTGCATGATCAATAATACATCCCGATTTGGAATATTGGATTGAGCGTGTGCTATCGCGACCCTCCGAGAATAACCCTGCGATCGAAACTTCCTTTCGAGGGTATAAAAGGAAACTCAGAAAAACGTGGGCTGTATGCCAGCGTACCGAATAGAAGGCAAATAATGAATTTAGTCTCTTTTAAAGAGGTTATTGACGGAATCCATTGCTGCCTCCTAAACGCATGGCCGACCGAGCGAGAGCACCAGAACCTCCCTCGTGCCACCCCTCTCCCCTTCTAATGTAATTACGAAACTCGTCCTGGACCGTGCCAAAGGGGTTGTTTCTTTGTAAATTTTTTCCCTGGCATCCTCTGTGAAACCGATGTTTACTCGGATGACCACTTTCGCCACAAATCTCGATCCCAAAGTTCACGCAGCGGTAGAAGCCGTAGCTTAACTGGGCTCGTTAATTATTTAACGCGGCAAATTTCAAATGGTGCAATACAATGGCCCATGTTTACTTACACCTGCAAGCGTTATTAATACTTAATTGCTTATACTAGGAATATGCAGTTCATACGAATTATATGTACAGTTGACATGTATGCAAAGTCTTAAACAAATCTTCTCGATCGCCTTCATTTGGATTATACATATAGGTACGTGCATTTTTACAGTTTTCATATAAAATTAGCAGTACCTATATATTAAACTACTAAAGAATAGAATAAATTTTTGTGGTATGCTTTCCTCATTATCTATCAAAATCCAGAACAAGCAATACTACGAACACAGAGGGTTGGGAGAAGAGCGTTTACTAATAAGCGAGGTTGCAATAGGTATACATGACACACAAGCTGAGCTACAGGTTATCTTCTTCGCACCCCTTCAAGAATACCTAGCCTAAAACTAAAGTACCCTTCAGAACTGACACTTTGTACACACTACCCAACATTCTATACTCCGAACAGTGAAACCAAAGAAAGTAGCCCAACACTCGCCAGATCAGGGACCTGCAACTGTATCGAGCACGAAGAAAACATTACAAAACGCATTGCAATTCACGCCCGTCTCCGAAGCAGCGATTCTTCAGACAAGCCGAGGCGAATGAAATGCAAAGAAGCAGGGGAGCAGGCGCCTCGTATTGTAAATACCATGTAATCCGATGACCTCTCGGCGATGGTCCCTTCATTACCAGCGCGGTTGCCATTGTTCCGTTGCTATAATTGAATTCCCAAGGCAGCCGCTGGCAACCAATCCTCATCCTCTCAGCATCAGCGATCCGAGACCACCGCCGATTCCACGTCGAAACTCTACTAGATCCTGATTTACCCCATTCAGTCGGGAATAATGCGATATCCCGACCCCGAAAGCCTCGTCGAACCTCTCCTGAAGCGGAGTCATCTTAGCAAGGAAGGGGGTTAGTCTGATCTCGTGCACCACCGCTCTAAATGTCGGTGTTCGCTGGTCGCTCTCAGCTGCCACAGGGCTGCCCTGTGAACGTGATTTCCACCTCGAAAACGGATAGAAGCGGCAGGATTTTATCGCGAGAACAGTCTGCGTCTGATAACTTTAAACGGACGGTTGTTTAGCCTGGCCTAATTAAAACACGACGGACAGCCTCGGACTAATGCACGCATTAACCTGATCTCGCTCTTCCGCGTGATTCTTCCTCCTTATCGAAGCGTGTTCCCCTGACATTCTACATCCTCGGGTGGATGGAATTAAATTAAGTCTGAAATAGAATTAAATAGTAGCGCCGACTTCACCAGGAACAACCGAAGAGCCTGTGATTCCTGAATGATGCGGATTTGTATTGTTATGGGAGAGGACGTTGTGCTTCATTTTGTTTATTTTAATGAACGGAGGAATGTGCTCGAGAACTTGCGGGGAACTAAATTGAGATCGGTACAGTGGGTGATGAACTTTTTAAAATAGAGTGCTAATAGGTAATACGTTATTAGATATGGCCACTCATCTTGCATAAATGCAATAGACCCTAATGGGATAGTTTTAATACTAATTGTACGAACCTCGAGACACTTTGTGGCTTGCGACTGGTACATACGTCAGATGTAGATATCCATCTCCTCCCATCATCGTATAAACGTATCCGAAATATCAGTCGTGAACCAAAGTCCCCTATGAACCCTAACACCCACAGGATATTCTCAATTATACAGTGTCACAGGTTAGCTCACATAAATTGAAACGAATAATTAATCGTGGAAGCTTCTGCATTGCTTGTATGCACTTAACTGCATCATGTTAAGTTTCTATAACCAACTGTTGTCCAGTCCCATGAATTTCCATACGCACAATAGAATGACTCACACAACCTAGAAGGGCATGTAACAGCCCTTCGTGAACAAAGCGAATCACTGTGAATGCAAAGTTTCAATGAATCCGAAAGTCCTGTTAACGAATCAACAATCCCAATTCGGGAAACCCGAAGCAATTTCTCTCGCCACATTGTCGTAGCTTTCATTCCAGAATCCACTCCCATTCGCAACAATTCGCTGTGTCGCCGTCTCTGTCCCACTTTGCCCGCAAACACTGTACCATCCCCACGTCATCAAATGCAAATTCGGTGTGTACAGCTTGGATCGAACGTTCGCGCATCCTCCATCAGGAGATTGACGCCGTTTACCTCGAGTCATCAAGGACAGGGCGCGAGAAGGGTCTTTGTGCGTGGATGTACTATATACCCACATGCGGAGCCAAGCAGGAGGCGTATAAACGGCCACGGTCCGCGCCTCCACGAGCCTGTCCCCGCCATGACTGATGACCGGCATTACGATTTGTCAATAACAATTGTCCTGGGTATAACTGCGTCCCCCCCGCGCAAACTGCAACTGATGGCTAACATCGATTGTTCACGTCGACGTAACTGTCCGCCACCAGGCTGACCCATAACGCATCCGCACCAAAAATCTGCCGTCGACAGACCGACGCGAATCCGACGGAACGGCCGCAACGTTGTTCGCGCTAATATGCGGTGTATCTGCACGTTGATTAGTCGCTGCGCCGATCGGGACGATCGACTGTCGTTCCTCGTTTCCACGCGACCCGTTACGGAGATCACGCTGCGGCGACAGGGCTTGCATTTGTTACTGTTGGCTTTTTGGAGCGGAAGATGAGGGCGTGCGAAGCTTGTGGGGCGTTGGAAACTTTCTGTTGTGGTATGTTTTAATCATAAGTAAGTTAATTTGATTGGAAGACACTGGTTTTAGGTGAATCTATCGCTTATTCAGGTATTTGGTGAGTCGGAAGTTTGTGGATGATGAGTGGGTTAGATGCTGCTTGTCAATTTGTTAGGAAATCGACCAAGTGGAATGATTTGAACCTAATTTGTTTGATTGGAGAAAGATTGAGTTTGAAGTGCAAAGAGTGTTGAAGATTTGGTTTGGTTTCATTGGGAAACCAAATAGGATAAAAAGAATAACAGATACATTACGTTTAAGTTTCTATATTTGAGTTGACTTTAGGTCTCACCTTATAATAAAGGAAAATGATAGTTACCTACTGTTAGAAGAAAGGGGGACTGTGGTAACGGTAATCGAAATTGATAAAGATAAAGAATACGTATCTGTACTAAATTACAAATTATCGGAGTAAATATTAACAATCTTACGCATGCAGTTTGTACAGTTTTCGCCATGAATGTTTGATAGAATTCAACGTGTATATAAACGTTAATTTAAAAATAATTCTATGTCCTCGTAAACAAATTACACTAAATTCTCGTTATAAGCTCATTTCGACTATGCGTTGTATGCTTGGTCGCTATCCCCACCAGTTCTTGGAATCCTTCGTTCGAGAGTGAGCGAGAGGGGACTCTCACTCGCGCCACACTCTCATTGACGGCTCGGAATAGCTCACCACCAGCTCCGAGCGTGGAGCCTATAACGAGAATTCGGTGTAGTTTCAATTCTTGTTCATGCTAAAGTTCCTAGGGTTTCACAAATACAAAACACACTTCCATTATAGAATCCTTTTCAAATTCCACCTACAGTTTCCCAAAAAAGATTCGTCATACCAAACCTAGTCCCCACATCTTAAGTCTACTACAGTTGCAACACAACCACCAACTTCGTACATACATATAATTTCCTAACCCTGTATTTAGTTCCCACCTCAGTGAAACGGGGTGTATTTTCAGTACAATTATATTCCCTGAAAGCAGAGCTGCAGGAAAAAACGCCGCGGGGCGCTAACAGATGAGACTATTCATCCTGACGAGGAAAAAAGATATTGACCGCAGATAAGAGAGCAACGTTCCCCCGTTCTATTACTCGGAACAATCCATTACCCATAACAACATTAACAAAGCGGGTTAACTCCATTCATCTTCCGCGGGAAAAGCACGAAACACCGTCGGCCTCTCGCGGCCTCGCCTCTGGATGAGAGAAATATAAGGAAACGAAGGAACGGGGCGCCACGCGTTATAATACGAATGCTTCTTCCTTTTTTTCTTTCTTCCCTCCCCCGCAAAATAGAAGATAATGTTGCCTACCTTAACGAGATTTCCGTCGTCCCGTGCCGCTTTCTGTTTCACCGTAATTTCGCTAGAAGGCATTTCACACGACATACGCGCGGAATAATACAGGACGCGGCACTGTTTTCGACCTGGATCCGTTGCAATGAAAGATTGTCGCGTCGCGTCGCGATTGCCACCGATGCTGAATGTTTTCGCGTTCCTTCGGTTTTAATTAAAAAAAATCCAGCGCCGTCCCCGCGGCTCTCGTTAGAGAGAAATTTCGCGACTTCTTTTTTAATCAAAGTACCGTGTGTAAATAGCAGAACCGCGGGCCGCGCGGTTTATCTCGTCGCGGGAGGAAAGAAGAGAACGGGGGTGAAGAAGTTGCCGCGCGAAACACTTGTGAAATCTGGGGCGTGCACGGTGCAGTCGTGCTGCCGTGCAATCGATAATTAGGACCAGCGTTACGATATAATTGCTAAGGGAAAGGGGGTCAACGCGGTCGCGAGCAAACGAGGCGCAATTGGGTAGACCCTTACGCACGTTCACATGGCAAAATTATCTTTAAGAAATAGGGGGTGGTAGGAATTGGTGACCGTGTCGAGGGGGAAAGCGCCTGTTATCTGAATATCCAAAAGTGATTTTTATGCAGCAAGTGGTGGTTCAGCATTTAACGCGATTTTCTGCATTTTTAGAAGTTTCGAGAGTTTCTTGAAGAGTTTAAGAAATAAACATGTAATAATCACCTGTAGATATTCGAATATGAGAGGTTCGGCGAATCGAAAATACAGAAAAATCTGAAACTTTGCAGAAGTGTAATTCAAGTGATGCTAATAACGTAACTATTTTTTGATTCGGCAATAAAACGGCCCTAAGGGCGAATACACCCCCTCGAAAAAATGGCCAGTTTTCATAGTATAGTGAATATTGGCGAAACCATAAAAGATATCGAAAAAAAGTTCAATTCACCAAAAAAGGTGAGGATAAATTTTGAAAAAAATAATGTTTTCGCAAATTTTTTATCACCGCTTTATAGGACATACAAAACCACACAACTTTGAATTTAACTTATTTTTGCTATCTTTTACAGTTTCGTAGATACTTATTCACGATAATTTGAAAACTCACAATTTTTCGAGGGGGTGTTTTATTAGCATCACTTGAGCTACATTGCTGCCAAGTTATATATTTTTTTTTAATTTTCGAGTTGCCGAACTTCCATGTGAGTTCTTAGGAGTTTTGAAAATTTCTTGAAGAATTTAAGAAATAGAGATTTCACCTGTATTCTAAGTTCTGAAAAGATACTACATTGAATATGCTTTAGATCTCAAAAAGATTCACATTTAGTGTACACTTGGTACATAAACAGAGAAATGTTTATGCTATACGTGAGAGATTTATTCTGGAATTTAAGCTCTCCAAATTTATCACGCCCAGAATGTTCTTATTTCACTCACACCTGCAATACAGAAATAGAATTTAAATATTACACAAGATCTCCCCTACAACAAAGTGATGACTGTGATTTCGTACTTCGTACGAAAATTATTTCAATTCAAAGCATAACGCCGTATGCAGAAATCAAATGTGTGTACTACGTTCTCCGATCGAAGATCGAAAGGCAAGTGCGATGGGTGATTTTAAGCTGAAGCCACTGCGTATGATAAAAGGCGCGGAAGTGAATCGACAACGGAAATTGAATTTGATCGCCAGCACGATTCTCGATTGGTGGACAGTTGCGCGCGGAGAAATAAGGGAAGAATAAGACCGAAGAGGAAGAGGAAAAGGTGCTCGTATTGTGCACCGCGCGAGACGTTTCTCGTCCCTCTTGGGCCCTCTCTTTATTTTTATTTTTCCGAGCAAATTTATCGTTCGTTTACTCACAGCTGTAGTAGCACGCGGTAGCCTTGGGAGAAATTGGCGAGTGTCCTTTCCGTTTTCCTCTCGCCCCCCCCCCCTCGACCCCCCTCTCCTTTTCACTTTATTCTTCTGCGATTCAAGATTTCTATCGTACTTCCTTCTCCATCTTCCCTCGGCCAGGTTGTTACATGCCAGGGACAACGTGTGGCAAATATGAAACCGTGTGAAATACGAAAATAGAAAATAGGAAAGTATTACGCGTCACCTGATTCTGACAACTTTCTGCTGCTAATATTTTCACAAAAATTACTCGAGTGCCGACCATCTTGATTCCACTTCATCCGTCTGTATTTATTCGCACCGTGAGCTTTTTAATCAGAAGCCTTATACAGGCGATCTTAATTGTATCTTCCAAATTTCCACCACTTAAAAATTAAAGACGCGTTAATAATAAAGCATTATTAATTAACTAACAGACTGATTAACATGACGGCCGTGCGATTATTTTAAGGAGGAACGGGATCCACGACTTTGAACGGTCGCCGTATTATAAAAGGGTAATCCGCTCAGCGTCGCCCGACGCAATTCTTATCTGTGAGTAAAATTTCCGTCGGCGAAGGAAAATTGGAGGACGAAGAAGCCGTGGCTGGTAGTCTTTGATGAATTGCAAAGGGGCATCGCTCGCATACCCATCACCCGCGCCCAACGGAGTACGAATTTCAATCGTACGAAGACTTTGTCCCCGTTGCCACGGCGTTTGTGACAGAGAGACCGCCGTTGGAGGGTGGAACTTAGCTCAGGCGTGATCCAGCATAATGCGAGAGCAATTTGGTGAATGGAGTTAATTCAATAGAGGCCCTCGAGCACGCCTCCGGTTCTTGGTCGAGGCCAGCTTCTGGTGAACGTTAACCTCCAACAGCCGCTGCGCTTCTTCGCTCGTCCGTCCATTCAGAGACGGCACACGAATCGCGCTTTTTGCCGGCTTAGTTAACCGTAACGCCGCCTAAATCAGGCGTAACTGGCAGGAATAAGAAACGATCGTCCCAATCCTGGCCAGCTTAATCCCGGAAAATGTCTCGCGTCTGCTTAACCCGTGTTCGACTGTATTACATGCGATTATGCTCCAAGGATTTATCTTGGAGGGGTGGATCCAAGGTTTTGTGGTAATTAATATAATAGCGATTCTAAATTTACCACTTTTGTTCTACATTCACTGTTGACACTGTGGGCCGATAATCCTTTGTGGAGATTAATATAAAGCGTTTAACTTAAAAATAATGCGCACGTGGCTATCAAAGAAGACGTACCTATATAATATAAGAAACGAAAGAATGACGCATTAGCTCGATAACACTAAAAAAATGCGCCAAAAACATACAAATTCAAAGAATCGTGTCTCAATAGAAGGGCCTTTTCACGTTGGAGAGTTTTGTAGATGATGATTACTATCTTTTATATGTACGCCTAGTTTCTATCTGTTTTGATCCACTACTGAATTATTTGAACTACCACTTGTGGTGTAAGAAATATTGAGCAGGGTGAATCAGTGGGGAAGCTGATGCATGTACTTTGCTGACTGATGATTTCAAAATTGAAATGACAACGAAAGAAGAAAATTATAAAATATTATAAAACGTTTGAAATTTATTTTTTCTTTAACCAGGTTCGTCCAGGTGACGTCTTCATAACCTAAAAGATGCAAATTTATATTTTATATCCACATAATTAATAATAGCTAATAATAATGACAATAATAATTATAGATATACATGCACTTATTATAGAAATAGAAATTAAGAAGTAAAATAAAATAATTTAAATACACCTAAAGCACCAATGACAAGTGGCACATGTGCTGCTGTCGTCACAGTTGGGAAAAAGTTGCAGCCAGCTTCCCCATTGACATTAGGAGACGTATTATTTTAGACAAGTCAAGTTAGGAGGATAATTTAGATTCCACTATTCCGAGAGTAATGTAAATGAGGAATAACTCTCATTCGTTGAATGATCTCATCGTTCTTCCTTTTGTTTCACAAATGTAGCTCCGTGGTAGCTCTATTGGAGGTAGTTCTTCACGAAATCACCACGTTAGGAAGGAGCCTTGGCGGGGCTTCTCCGCGGAGGTTGACGAGAAGTTAGTGTTATTACCGTCATTGAGGGTGTCCAGAAACGTATCTCAGGTACGAGCCTTAATTTACCGCGAGACCCACCCAACAATCCTTTCAGAATTTAGCTCCCCATCTCGTGGATCGGTGGCTACGAGGTGTCTTCATGATTCTTTAAACCGACTGCACGCACTCATAAATGAAGATTTAGAGAATGCTCGTTAGGAAGTGAACGTACCTTTCAAGTACGAATTCAACGCAGAGAGGTAGCCATAAAAGGGTTTACACAATGGTTTTTCTGCGTGATGATGCTTCTAAATGATAGCAGTGTTTATGTCCCAATAATATGATTAAGAGTATAACTGCTGCACTTTACAATACCATTATCAGTAGTCGACACAAGTCTACAAAATCAAGCACTAAAATTTTCTTTACCCTTAAAATTTTCAAGCTTTAAAATCACCAACTGTTTAAACCCAAGAAAATACTTGTCCCCTTTGGAACTTAAAAGTGATATTAGAACAATCTCATTTACATTCAGCAATATTAAGACAGTGAGCTAATATAGAATAAAAATCCAAGGATCATCTGGACATCCAAATACCTGCAAATAAAAAAATATTATTATTCTACGTAACGCCCTATAAACTTATTTCTATCAAGATCAACATTTACAATGTTAAGAAACGTGCCTATATACTCAGAACCAGTGCTCAGTTACTCGTACATAGCCCGAAATTAAAATTCTGGGGATTATCTTGTTCATAGAATGGCGGTGTTACGAGTTCGGTGGAATTCTATTAAGTCATTGCGCCGCGTGGAAACGTGGTTTCCCTTATCGGTTCGGTAATGCACAGAGTTTTTATACCTGGCTTGGCGAGTTATGCCCCCTTAAGGTGGTTGCAGTTTAGGTTCGTAATGAAATTTAAATGGCAGCCGTTCTAACAGCGACAGCAATTGCAGCAACGCCAGCCGACAAGTCACGTTACGGGACTTCTTATCGGACGCGTGTCGTGCACACTTGCCACCGCGGCAGGTGACTAAGCCATCCTTTCTACCTACTCATCGTCACGTGCGTTTTTAACGTTACACTGAATTAATGCACACGGTTTCACCTTTCTCGTGGCCATTCCTATGCCATCGAACTTTGGATGCTTAATCGTACACTCCGGTGTGGTAATAATAACAGCGTTAGTAATCATGGTAATAGCGAAGGCGATAGTAGAAGTAATGACAATAATTCTTGTAAATCTGCACAAAGATAGGTAATATCGTGATAAATATGTAAAACATGGGGCTAAAAGTTTGATGGAATTTGGTGGAAAGCAATGGTTTTTAAATCTTGTAATAATAATAATTAATACGAGTTCGCAGTGCACTATTTAGTATAATTGACACAAAAGTAACAAATAGAAGAAGGAGGATGCTGAAAGAAAATTTTAATTTTTAAAATAAGAGCTTCGTATTTAAAAGTCGTTTAAAAAGCTTCGTATGTTTATTTTTGTCAATTCTACAGTAAATTCTAAGGTAAAGTCCTTCGTCGATAGGGATTCCCTTTTGTTAACGTGATCTCAGAGATTAGGAATTCAAGGAGTAGATTCGGTATTTCAAAGGATCCTGATATCACTGTATATAGTAAGTTATTTAAAGCTTCTAAACCAACGATGCTATGTAAAATGAGTAATATGTTTTATTAAAAATTGTTGAAGACCTTTCAGAAATCTGATAATGTCACACTGAAGAGAAAATATTTCTCCATAAATATTTCATTCTCTAATATATCGAAACAAAAATCATGCCAATAAATCTAAGCAAAATTGACGTAATGTTAACATTTCGAAAATGTATTGCTTCCAGTAGAGAAGTTCAACAATTGCAGAGTTTACAGAAAATATTTTTCGAAAGTATCGGTTAACCCAGTTATTCCTGGGTTCGTCGAAAGCTTAATGAAAGGGAAACTAGGAAGAAGAAAAAGACGAGAAAAACGGAAAGGAAACATTGTACTTTTATGCAATTATACGATAGTATTTTGAACGTGCAACGCTATTCTTTCACAAACAATTCGTCGATCGCTGGTCGAAATAGGAATAATCGTAACTGCAAGGCAACTACGCTGATGGAAAATTGATGATCGATCACGATAATTGAATCGCGAAGAATAAAAGAATGGGCATGGCACAAGCTGTAGTCAAAATCAAAATTCCATTCTTCGAACCTCCGTTGTATAAATAAAATTATACGAATGCACCACTATTGACGTTCCATTATCCAAACAGAGCATATCTTTCTCTTATTGAAGCTTCTGCTATAACTGTCGATACTAATTCTACTCGTGCCAATTTATTTTGAAATTGACGCATCAATTTATTATAAATTCGTGCACAGTGTTCAAACGAAACTGTACAATGTTAATTATAGATACGAAACAACTGGTTCTTATGGAATCCAGAAGTGGTATAAATGTCATAAAATTAGCTCGAACATATGTAATTAATTTAATATATTTACTACTATTAAAAAACATTTTTATTGAGAATTTTCAAAATGCAAAATAGATATCTTCCTATACATGTTTAAGAAATTCTGTCATTTCTGCTTTTTAAGAATAAAAGTACAATTATCCAAAAATTTGTTTATTCAAAACACCAGGCATCACTACTACTATATGTATAAAATAACTACTATCTCCTAGTAACAATAGAAAAGCAATGCAATTTTTAAACACATTATTTATATTTAAACTACATTCCTATCAATCCTAATTATAAATAAAGCAACAAAATTCTAATCAAAAACAATATTATCAGTGGCTGTTTTTCAGAAGCATACACCATTTTGTGTTAAAATAAAACTGATTTACTTCCTAACCCGAAGAAATCGATGAACAAATAACTCGAATAGTGGTTCCACTATAGTTTTATCCGTCTGCAATTTTTTGTATTAAAACCAAGTAGTCGACCCTCCTAGTCGCTCACTCTGGGGTACGTTTTTTTTCACTCATTACCCTCCCACCGGCTTTCACCTTAATTTCTCTTTGCCGTTCACCCTCTTTCGCAGTGTCCGACCTTTCTGGCCGCTTGACCATTATTTACACCCAGCCCCGTCGCCCCCGCGCGCTCGCCCCTTGTTCAAGCTCGATTGTATCCCAAGCGTAAATAAATGACCCCGTGATTTTTAATTGGACTCCGCTGTGCTCTCGAGTTCTTCAGAATAAACGAGCTGTCCGACAAATAAGATCGCGACAAAAGTTGAAGTGGGGCAGAGAGCTGCGCGTCGATTTCCTGTTAAACTTTTCCCTCCGAGATGCACCGACGACCGACGTGGCCTTAGAAATCCCTTACAATCGCATTCTGCGAGTTAATGTAGGTAGTTTACTACGGCTTTAATCGATAACCGTGCTTCCTCACTTTTCAGACGAGTATCTGGGCATTTTTGTAGTAGGTATATACATACTTCTACTGAGACACTTCCATTTCTTTTGAAAAGGAAAGGGAGTATAGACATGGGGACGGTTAGATTATTCTGGCTAGAGGAAGTTAATTTTCGGATACAATCTGTAGATTTCGGTATAAAAGATCCTTTGTGAGAACTTTGATTTCTGTAAGATTCAAATTATGTAGAAGGTTCCGAGGAGAAATGTTTCTGTTTCCAGTAAATATATTCTGTTATTCCTTTGCTTTATTCAATATTATACAGATCTTAAAATACGACTGTATTTATTTTTTTTACAATTATTAATTCAAGAACGCAAAATGAGTTTGAAGAAATTGGAAATACGTAGCATCAATGAGGGCTCCAAAGTTCTCCCTACAGCCAACACCAATCATAGTTGAAGAGTAAGGGGAAAAACAGGAAATGTCACAAAACAGTTTTATCGAGAAAATTAAGTTTTAATACTGTAGCCTAGCAGTAAAAAAACAAGTTTCAATGAATTTATCTGCATCCTTCGCAACATGAAGCCTATACCTTAATTATGCATCAGAAAAAATAAGCAATAAAATAATAATTGTTTCACATTATTGTAATAATTCTTCAAGTTTGAACAGGGCAGCATACTGAAACAAATTAAACGGGACTTCTCGTGTAACAGCCCCCGAAATTTATGATTTTTTTTATAAAACTATGTTAATATTGCATTAAACTCTTTTGGCATATAAGGAGGCATCTTTAAACTTGTAGATTTTTTTATGTCGATCCTTATTATTATTCATTAATTATTATAGAATCGTGTAAATCTCTTCGACGTGGCGTCAGGTGTAGCAGCTGTCACAGTCATTTGATTACAAAAAGAAGAAAATTTTCTTCTTGAAGTTAAATAATTTACGCTGGTACTGGACCTAAAATTTTAATCATATTTTTTATTAAAAAAATATTTTCTGCTAGTTTAAAGATGCCTCATTATATCCCAAAAGAGTTTAATCCAATATGACCAACAGTTTTTTCAAGAAAAATTTTTAAATATCAGTTACTTTCGAGACTATTAGACGAGAATCCCCCTTTAAGAAATTTCCACTTCCATTATTATCAAAACAAGGAAAGCCACTCATTTTCTTAATTGTCGTAGATAGTTCGACAAAAATATCACGTAATATTCGCATTTTCTTCACTTGCTGAATGGAGAATGGGCACTTCTTTGTGGAATGGACATTCCCTTATTATAATTTCTTGTTTTACCTTGACGACAGAAGCTTATGCTTAGGCAAAGAGTGGGGACATTCCGTGTTTTGTTCCAGTACACAGTGGACTTTACCTGTTCTTAACCAGTATACCAAAACTTTAACGTTATCTTACTGGGGTATTTGACTTTTATAACCCTTTATAATTCGACAGTTCTGTAGTCCCAATTGCCACCAACAAAATACTCTATAAATCGCAAAATCACGAAAAATGGACATTCCTCGATTTGTCCCCTCACCCTTCAGTTATACTTACGTAATTAATAAAAACAGTTCCCTGCATCCATCAATTCTATTTATAGGTTCATTTAGCCCCGCAATCATCCGGCGTATCACGAAAAATCGAAAGAAAACATTAGCAAAAGATAATTCTTGGGAAACCAACAGGCGTTAGGCCTCGGACGTGAGTTGCTTGCGTCCCCAATGCGAAACGAGTGATTTCGTGCAGAGTTATTCCGCGAGAATCCGCCTAGCCAGGCCCCATGAGGAATGTTAAATACGTATTCGACGCGATCACGCCACCGCGAGCTAGAATCCTGACCCACTTTCTCGAACGATGCAACGAAGGGGCTGGTTGCACGCGTAAGACAACGATGGCGTAGACTCCGCTGCATCACGCGCGCTTGTTACAACCCTCGGAGAAGAACTTTCCGCTTCGAACGATGCAAACGGAATCGAGGTTTTACCATGCGAACCCCGACGTTCCCGTACTTGGGAATACGTTAATTACTCAAAGGAATTTTTCCAGCCCTGTCCAACCCCCCCACCCACCCTTGTCTGAACGTTATCAACTTTCATGGATTTAGTAGCTACGCGTCACGGAATCGTCGCTCTGAAACGCTGATGGGTAGAAAAAGGAACCCGTTAGCACCCACGCGAGAGTAATTAAAACTTTTAAGAGATTTCCGACCGGCCTTCCCAAAGGGGATAAGTCTTATTATAAATCAGGAAAGTGAAGAGCGCTGTAATCCGAAAGATCTCGTTGCTTCTGAAGCGTTAATACTGTCTGGTGTGCGAATAACGATGACGACCAAAGGAACGACGCATCTATTAGGGCATCCCCGTCGGTAATGCGATTCTTTTACTCCGCACTCGTGACGTGAAAGTAAACGACTATCCCGTTAATCGTTTTTCGCCTGTCTGCCGACTTTTCTGGACTCCTCTTTTCCTGCGGACACCTCCGGCTTGGTCTCGTAAATCCCTCTCGGTGCGGTTTTAATACCGTCTCTGATTCGAGCATGCTTTGAGTTTTGAGCCCACGTTACGAGCAAACTACGAAATGTAGGTAGAAATTCGAGAGAGGCATAAAGCAATCATTTCTCACTCGAATCATTCTAAATAGTTTTTGTAACGCACGTTCACCCACATCTGATCCTTTATTTCCCCTAGATCAATTAACAATCGCATAGTTCCTTAAAGAAAATTTTGAATATAAGAATTATGCAGTTTTTATGCTCCATCGCACTACCAAAAAACAAAATAAGTTTACATATGTTAAAAAAAAACGAAAAAACGCGATAACTGTAATGGCTGAATTCACCCCTTTCCAGTATATTTCTGCAGAAAAAAATTTCTGCTTGCATAGTACAATGTGCTCAACATTCACTCACACGAAGTTTCATTAAAATCTGAATTTTCGGGCTGTGGACGTTTGCTCGTCAGAGAATTCGTGTTTCTTGTAGCAATATTTTTTCCACGTGTCCTGCTGATGTACGAAGCGGATCAGCGAAGGTACGCGCCAGTGATCGAGAGATTTTCGATGTGTCGCGCGTCATGATAGTAATTAAATGGTACGATCGGCAACTGAACGCAACCTAGTTTGTAATAAAGCGGGAGCGGGCGGACTCGTTCACGGTGACAATAGTCGGACCAGCTCAGCACGAATCAATTAACTGAAGTTGACGCAGCGAAACCGAAGTGTCATTATCAGTGCAGGCTAATGCGTAATGCTTTTGGAGATTGATTTCGAACGGTTCGTTTCGAAAATCACCGAGCAAATAACAAACGGGGACGCGTGCGACGAGTGTGATTTGTCTTTCGCAATTTGAACGGGAAAAGCGAACGACCGTTCTATGGCGTTCCATCGTCCGACCCGCTCGATTATTGCGTCTCTGTTATTTGGAAAAAGAAGGGAAACTTTACAAGCGTGACCCGTCGAGTTTTGCTGCTTTCTTTCGAGACTCGCGTATTGAAGGGTTGTAGACATTTGTCTAGAGTCTAGAGGCACGATAAAAGACACAAAATGAGGAATTTTTTTAGGAACAGGTAATAGTGAAAATCGTATAAAATATTTTTCCACTGGAAGGTATATTTATTAATTAGATTTGACTAAGTTTTGATCGAAAAGTAATAGGAGTTAAAGAAATTATCGTCGTGCCACATAAACGGTGTACTATCAGCTATCTGATGGCAGACACTTTATTAGATTTTAAAAATACATTGAAAGCAAAGATCAGAGAAACAACGATTATTTAATGGACGAAGGTGAAACTTCCAGTAAAGGAATCGGGCTTTTATGTAATTGTGAAGAAATCAAGATGGACATTTGAAAAGGTGAGAACGTCAAGGACCTCTAAGTCGAGGTTAATCTACTTTAGTAATTATTAAGTCTACTTTAATAATTATTTATTTTCATATTTCACACGGTTTCTCCTCCTATCTGCAGAGATACCAACTTTACTTATTATTACTTTTCAATGAAAACTTGAGAAAATCTATATAATATCTATACCTTTATGTGAAAAAATTGGGTATAAGTTTTACCAGTATATTTTTCTAAAAAAAGTTCTGAATTTATATATTTTTTCGGACCTCTATGTAGACATATGTAATCTGTCTGTCGAAAAAAAAGGAGATTAATCTAAGCAGTGAATTATTTTGGCTACATAAGATCTATATAATATGTGTATGTAAAATTTGTAATTGTGTTTATTATTGTATTGTAAGAGTAAATGTATGCCTTATTTATATGTGTGCCACTAATAACCTGTAGCAGTTGATGCGACAATAAGTCATAAGAAATCATAAGAAAAAGAAAAGGAATATGCGTAAATAGTGTGATGATAAGTCTAATAATTTATTGGTAAAAGCTGGAAGTATTGATGATCGTGAATCCATGTGACAACGCGCTATTATCATCGCGACCGTTGCTTGTTCATTATTCAGGGTAGATACTGTTTACATCGACGATGCACGTTCACGATAATACGCGAATGGATTATAAGAGATAACTGCATATGACTGGAAGCGTTAACGGCAATCATGTAACAGCTGACTGGGAATCAGGATCATTTCCTGCGCAATAATTCCATTAAGTTCGCAACTGTGCCCATTGAAATCAAAGGTGGATTCTATGTCTTTTGTGTACTATGTGTATTTGGGTGCTCGATGTACTGCGTGTATTGAGGGCATTTAAACTATTTGAGACATTTGGAGCATTTCGAGATCGTATGGCATTTGAAGCATTTAAGATGTTTTGAATATCTATAGCATTTGGAGTATTTAGAATATCTGAGGCAATTGGCACATTTCAAACTATGTTATTGTAATTGGAAGTTGATAATATTTTTGGAATAAACTTTTTAAAATTTCTACTTGAAAAATTAGAAATTCCTAGTCGCTTCTGTTTTTGCTATTTTATTGATAACCGGTTCAGCGCGAAATAAATAAATCGTAAATACAGCTCTACAAATAATTGAGCTAACATGTATACGATCAAATATTAACATAGATGCATAATCACTAATAACCCATCGAAGACACTCCTCATGTAGGAGATTAATATGTATAATGGACATATGCATGATTCCCAGGGTAAACGAGCTTAATTCTATGTAACTGTGGAAAAGCCTAAATGATATAATTATAATATACATTATCAAACAAATACGTAAATATGGAAACGTCCACGAACAATATTACGAGCTCAACAGTACGCCAATACCTTTTCTCATTATTGAGAATTAGGCACCAAACAAAAGCTACACGAACTTTCATAATTTGTCTCATATTAAAAATCTATCAATCTTCCATTTTTCCACTTCTCCATTGAATCACTTAAAAATAGTTATCCACGCCACCCCCCAGCAAAACATTCAGAACGCAAGGTAATAGCGAAGAAATCTTTCGAAATACAATCCCTCCATATTTGCGAAAGCACATATCAGGCCAGTGGAAGAATTTTCATATAGAATATTCCATTTGAAGCGTACCAAACGTTGTTTCTAGGCCACGTATATATTATTCAATCCATGAAAAATGTCCAGAAACGCTTCGTGCCGCGCTACCACAATCGAAGCTGAAAAATGACAGCGGTGTACGTTTCGTTTCGTACAATCCGTAACAAACGTCGAACGAATAGCTGCGAGGCTGATTCTCGATCGTTTTCGAAATGAAATCGCGTCCCCGCGGGACAAGCATCGCGGGCGAGGCGCCGAGCGGGATATTTTGGATCGGTGGTGATGCCGAAGCACAGTAATGCCAGACACAGATTGGTTCACCGGTGAATTCCTCCGTTTCCTCTTTACCAACGGCGAGGCGATTCAATTTCACGGCCGCGTGGCACGCTGCACTTAGAATTCGAGGCGTTCGTCTGGCCATTTTTGCATCGACGGCTGTCGCAGGAGGACGCGCGGTTGGATGCGCTCTCTACTGACCCAAATCCGCGTGACCCACGTAGCCCAAGAACGAAGGGGTGAGACTGGGAAAGAGAGGAGCACAGAAATGGAGAGGAACGTACGTAGGTACACTTGGCAATCTGCATATCGATTTCCCGAGGAAATGCGTTATTCATGGGAAACGGAGTCGTACGTCGTGGAAACAGAAGCTGATACGCGCGATCGCGATACGCCGAGCCCATTTGAATTGAGACTCAACGACGACACACCATCTTCCCCTGACAGCAGGGGACGGGTAGGAAATGCAAAGAGACGGCCGCGGGGGCGGACAGAGGAACGGGAGAGAGAAATTTTCTGCGAAGAAGGTATGGTGTAACTGATGTTTCTTTAAGATGCTGATTTATTGCGAGTGAGTGGGGGCAAGACTCGCGAACTGTGAAATGCTTCCATAAATGATATACTGCTTATCGAATAAGTGTTTGTTTCTATTGGTGCGCGCAGACGTTCAGTCTGTCACATTGTTTATGTTATTAGTGTTGTTATGTTATTGTTTATGTTATGTGTGCCTGCTCCTCAAAGTGTTGCTAGATTATTGTCTTGTATGAGTATGTGAGTGTGCGTTTTGGTTCCATTCTTTTATTTTGTGTAGCGTGCCCCTTTGTTGTGTAACACAATGTGGTGTCGCATTAGGATTGCTATCTGTACTATAATATATAGTATCTTAATATATAAAGCAGAAAGTGTTTGTGTGTTTTTGTGTCGTCTAAAACCTTTGGAACGGTAAACTCTGGGAACACGAAATGTATTACAGCCCATTATGCCTGACTAATCCAGATGAATATAACTATTTTCACAGAAAAATATATAAATTTTTTTTTATAAAATTAGAATCTAAATTTCGGGCGGAGCCGAATAGTAAAGCTAGTTGTACCTACTATATTTTTGTGTTCTTCAAAGTTGAATAACTCGGCCAAAAAAAATCACACAGGAAATTTATAACTCTCTTTTTACACAGGAAAGTAGCCGCTTTCCACTGGTGTAAATGGAATTTGTGTAAGAAATTTCATACTCCCCGTGGAACTTTCGCAAGTTGAAGAAGTTTTTTAAAATTGACCAAGTGGTCTTTATATAGTTATAACTTTGCCGAAATGCAATACAGCTAAAAATCTGAAAAAAACAGCTGACAGCAGGGATTCCACGCTTTCGAACCATATTTTCAAAATATCGATACGACTATTTTTTCCCGAGTTATGATCATGTGAATTTTCCCCTATTTTCGGGTTCCTTGAGGTGATCCTTTAATTAATGTGAATGTATATTTCCGATAGATCGATAAAATTCTACAATTTTTTCTTATTATTTTATTCTGTAGCAAACATTCAACTTTTGAGCACGACTTAAAGAATGTGTTGTTTATGATTTGTTTATAAAAAATTTATATCCATTATTTAAGTATTTCCAACGCAATTTACTTGGGTGAGTAATTACTTCTAAAAAACTCATACGCAAGCTGTCAACGATTAGGCCAAATACCACTGTTATCTATTATTTCCTGCTTACACCTGTTTCCACTTCAAAATTACCCAAGTCAAAGAAATCTTTTGAGAATGAATGTCTCATTCCATGATTACACTATCAAATTCGAATATTAAGGGCGGCGATTTATCTATTTTTGCCATAAACTGTGTTCGTGAGTTGCAGGCATTCATAAATTGTCTTGACGGAAGGGTCGTTGTTTCTCCTAGACGAATGAGGGCAAAGAGCAACTATGGGAGACGCAACAAAGATGGAGGATCCTCCTTTCCTGGCACGCGGTCCTTTCGCGAAAATAAAAAGACCTGAAACGCCCTGAGCGATTGTAGCGCAGACGGGTTATGCGTTTTGAATGTGCTTTATTATAAGCATCATTTGTTATCTGTTTAAAAATGACAATGCCACGGGTTCGGCGCGGATGTGGGGGAAGGGGCAAAAGCAGACACGGGGAACTATTTATCAGAGGGCTCGGTGACAGGGTCAGTCATCTCCTTGTTCGCATTCGCCATGCTGTTATACCTGGAATCTTGCGAAGATATTTATCTTTAAAGTAATATACTATTTGCTATCTGAAGCCACTGCGAAAATTCCAATCATATTAGAAATAATGATTTCAAATACTATTACTGTAGCAGGTCCACATTTTTAAATAATGATTTTCATATTGCAAAAGTAATTTGGTGCTCTAATTCTCCTCAATTTGAAGAAAGAAAGAAAGAATAGGTATCGAGCGATTCATAGTTTTATGAGTTTCGAGAGGGAACTTTGTTTATGGACTCTGGTTTAGAAAAACCAGTAAAAATTGCAGAATTTCACGTTTTAGTTATATTTTTTAAAGAAATTCGAATCTGAAGAAATTATGACTTAAACCCACCCTAATTTCACGTGAACTACGTTATACTTTAATCTGATTAGAATTTATAACGTAAAAATTGCGATATGTGATATGCTGTATTTTTTAATCAAATTCGAAATGAAGAAAATGTTGAATTAAACTCCTATTAATTTCACGAGGGCTATATAAAATTTCGGTTTTATTAAAGCCGCAGATACCAGGTCCAAAAAGTGAACAATTCAGCGTGGAATGACCTTATTGCATCGCACATTCGTTCTTCCACTTTTATGTATTTAAATAATTATACTATATTACAATTTATACTCTTGCAGTTAAAAGTACTACGTACTGATAAATCTCTAGCAGCTGCAACTGCAGTCATTAATTTTGCTCCCCACGTTCCACAATTTTCAAATTATACAGCGAGCTAAATAATAACTCTTCGTACAAAAGGAACTTTTGTTTCGAAATAAAAAAAGAGCGCCACGCCGATGTAATAAATAAAGGAAACGAATGGTGGAAATTTGTCCGGCAACTTGTAAATGTCAAATCATAAATTACACGTAAATGATGCGCTGATGTTTAGCACGAACGGGGACAAGGTAGAACGCGGAGGGATATTAAAAGCGCTAAGTTAGAAGTTCAGTGTTGACGAATGGCGCGTGGGACGAAATTTTAATGCAGACCGCTTAAGCTGTACACGCCGATAATGGCGGTTAATCGTTATGTACACGAGCCACGCGTTTACACGAAAGACAAATTGATTACACCAGAGCGATTTATCAGGCAGGTTTGTAATAGGGTCACTTGTCTTGTTCTTGTTCGCTCTGCCTTGCTGGACGCTGTCGTCGGGGATTATCGATCCTTATGCACAGATATTCGACGTTTCATACACATCAAAATTCCTTCTTTATTCGCCCGCATTCTACCCGGACACATTCGCTTGCATAGCTAAACGTCTCTTTCACATTATTTAAATTCTACTTCCCCGTCAAATATTAATAAATAAATAAATATCTTGCCACTATTCCTATACTAATCATTCTCGAAAAAACATCTCGCAACATTTCACACTAGTTACCCTGTAGAAAATCAGCCCTACTTTCAGTTGTCACAGAAAATTCTTCGTCGCACAGCAAGCTGGTGCTCCTAAATGATGAAAATTGTTCCCGGAAATAGCGAAAGTCTAATCAAATATCCAGCACCACTTGCCAGCATAATTCCCCTAATCGAGGCTAGGAAATCCAAAGGTGAGGCCAGAAATACTAAACGCCCCACTGTCGCGAGGTAGGAGATGCTATTAACGTCGTGTGGTCTGTTCCCTCTGAATTTCTCGTCGCAGGTGTATCTATTAATCTTGTTTCCCATTCGTGGAATATGCAGGAGCGTGGCGGCAGCGCGGCAAAGTCGCATCAGTCTTCGCTCGCTGAAGAGAAAAGCATCCCGCGACAGGCAGCTGCGAGGTAATCTGTCAATTTATCCGTCAACGAAACTTTCACTGGGTTAGCATGGCGTTGCACGAGAGACCCGGGGTATATTCCTTCTTTTCCCAAGGCGCTATCTTGTTGTCGCGTGAGGAGGTCACGTACCCTCTGATCCTGTTCCACGGGCGTCGGCCAGAGATCTCTGGGAACGATGACGACCCTCAGGAACACAAGCCGAGCATTTCGAGCCCTGACATGAGAGGAGCTCGTTATCGGGTAGTTCGATGAGATTCGGTCGATCACCTTGCCTTTCCGTCGCTCAAAGAGCCTTGAAATTGAAAAGGATCCCTTTTTCGACGTCACAGAAGCGGTCCCTTCAGTCCAACGCGGAACGCTCGAGGGGGACTTTTCTGCTTGATGTGAAGTGGTGTTCACGTCCTGAATGGGGTATTAGAATTTCTGAATCAACTGAAATTTTTATCCCCGCGTCGGAAGATTTTCCATTTCTCGCGGCGCGCTCTCTGTGGGTAGAGGTTTATCGGTTCTATTAAATTCCATTGATTCGTGTAGCATCACGACGGCGAGGAGTTCGGTGTTCTGGATAGATGTGACGCTTGGAGGGTATGAATTAAGTTCCAGGAATTAAAGGAGTTCTGCATATTTAGTAGATAGCACCACTTCTGCTCCATATTCAATTCGAACGGCACGAGTAGGTTTTCAAATACAGTGCTGGAATATTTATTGCATCACTCGGATAAACACGTTGTCACTTATACCACCCTTATTAGTAGTAGTATCATTAGTGTAAAAATTATTTATTAGAGAAATGTGTAGCTCACTACCTTGTAGGGTTTGTTGTTTTTAAAAACCGGGTATAAACACGTTGTAACTTATACTTCTCTTATTATTAGTATTAAAGTCAGTAGTATTATTAGTGCAAAAATGGTTTATTAGAGAAATGTATAGTTTACTATCTTGTAGGGTTTGTCGTCTTTAAAAACCGGTTTAAAAGGACTAATAATTCATCAATCAAGGTAACAGTAATATCACATACTATTACCTCCACCTTTGTAGTTTGCGCAGGCATCAGTCTTCTAGAGGATCAGTGTATTCTTCTTCACACGCAGGACAAATTATTCTTTCTATAGAAGTGGATGGGTGGGCTATTCTCTTTTTGGAACCGATTTGTTTTCTTCCCTTCAAAAATTTTCAGAAGCAGAAGGTACTTTCTGTATTTCTTTTGCTTTTTTAATTATTTCTTTGCACGTTCGTATTCAGATTTTTTCCATTGCTTCATTTACTTCAAGCTGATTTTTAAATGGGGATTTTGCATTCAAACTCTTGCCTCCACAGCTACTTTTCCATTATTTAATCAATCCTGTTATCTGTGAGGAGAACTGAAAACTTCTATTAGTACTTTTGAATAGAAGCATTTCAGCTCTTTCAGACGACATATTAATTAAAATATTTACTGATCAATTTGTAGGAATAATACTGATTCCTAAAAATGAGAATATTACATCAGAATTAACGAATTCAGTGCTTACCGCATTGTACGATAACAAAACGAAGCGCAGCTACATAATTCGACACTGGTGACTCTACCTTCATTGACAATTCACTGTCAATCGCCATTGGCAACTGCCACAACTCAAACAATGAAATTCGCATGGTGTGAACATTTACCCGCTGCGAACTTTTACCTCGCTCTACTCTACCACACCTATCCACTCTTTTAATCCGAACACCAATTGCTTTATGGCATAGCGAGCACTATGAAATGCAAACTGCAGAATCCCATACAGAAAATAGTTGCGGAAGCAGGTCGAATAGATGAATATCTGCCTATACACGAAGCCAGGAATGGCACTTCGTCATTGCCTTACGGTAACGGTTATGCTTCTCGAAAGTTTACCAGTTTGCCAGCGTCTATGCCGTCTTTCCTCTCCGTTCCGTCTACGTTGTGCACGTTGGGCCGTTTTCAACCCCCTTCGGAGTGCTGCACCTCGTTGCTAAGAGCCAAGTTGTACAACAGAGTACCACGGTATTGCGTCAGGAAAAAGAAAGAAGAGAAGGAGGCGAAGAAACGTAACACGTACGCGCATTCCGAGGCACGTATTTCGGTATGGGGAGAGAGAGAAAAAAAGAGGGAAATACGGGAGAAAGGAAACGTGTCGAAAGTTGAACGGTTAAAATAGCCATGGCAGATTATCAAGCTTGAACGAGGCGAGTCTGGGAGTTGGAGAGTTGGTTTATCGGTTACCCGATTAACATGATCACTGTACGATTACGTGACGCGGCGGGACTTACATGTCGTGCAGCTAACTTTCCCAAGGGGTGATACAGGAGGCGAGTTACCAGGAACTTTCTCCTGGACCGTGTAATTCGCCGAAAGTTCCTAACGCGTTTACGGATTTCGTCAAACGAAAGGCCGTCCCCTCGTTTAACGTCCGGTTAATTTGACGCTCGCTAATTTTCCTGGGTCCATGACATCTGGCCTTCCACGCGAAAGTCATCTGGGTGGACAATAAGCTCGTTTGATTCTTGATCGTTACTACTTATCTGGGAACATTGTGTGGAAGCTTCTGCTACTACTTCTTCTAGAGATTATTATTCGACGTAATGCAACGAAGAGGAGACTCGCGAAGGTAGTCCACGAGACACTGATCATCGACATGGCTCAAATTTTGCATATTGTTAATGCAGCATATTTATAATGCACTGAATGCATTAACCCTTAATATGATGATGCTTAAGATGCTTGTTTGGATCAACGTTCTTTCCATGAGGATACAAAACAAATAATTGTAGTTTTATATTCTTCTCAAATAAAATTTTATTCGCATCACTTGTATTAATAGTCTTACTAGAAAGACTTGAATGCTTTGCTCCAAGAAAAAGTAAAAATTTTACTGTGTAAAAAGAAGTAAAAGTGTGTAGTAAGTAAGGGTGTAGAAGTAAGGGTGTGTCAGGTACATCACCAGTTAGGTAACAAAGATTCCACTTCACTAATTAAGGGTTAATATTGACAGAGGAAATCGAGTGTTCGAAATCGTAGAACAGGCCTGCCCTTTAGGGTGCAAATACCTTCTCAAGTTCTGGGACCCGGGCAACAGCCGAGCGCGGAACTGTTGCCTTGCTAACCGTTGCGTGGGTTTTGGGACAACTGCAAGAGTATGCGTGCGCCTATACGCGTGATTCCCAACTATATGGACTCGTGGTACGATCCAGTATGGACGCACGCGCAGTCTTGCAGTTTACCTGCAGCCCATGCTGTGGTTAACAACGTAAAAATTCCGTGCTCGGCCAGTGCCCGGGTCCCAGAATTTGAGAAGGTATTTGCACCCTAAAGGGCACGCCTGTCGTAGAAGAACCGGAAGGAAGTGGAAGATTCCACATTCAAAAGTAAGAAAATATAAATAAAATAAAAAAATTCATATAAGGCTCCGTTTTTGAGAAAATTGAATTTGGCTATTTACAGCGTACGCCTGCACTTGATTAATAATAACTACACGTCACTATTCGTTGTTATTTATAAACAATATCACCATTTAGTGCGATTCAAAATACAATTTTAAAACCGCATGTATTTTATTAATGTACAAATTTTTGTCGTAAAATAAAATGTTTTATCTTAAAAATAATTCAAATCGTTTTTTAACTAAAAGAATATCTATGTAGGGCAGGGCTGCACAAGGAGCTGTTTTCGGCGCCTAGCGGCGAGCAACCCGCCTGTCCCGTTGCTAAGGTTAGAATCGGTGAGGAGAACTGCAGTAGTGTATGTGCGTACTCGTAGGCTAGTAGTGTAAAATATATATGGCTGAGTTCAAGTCATACCAAATGCACGTACACTAATGCAGTTCTCCTCACCGATTCTAACCTTAGTAACGGGACAGGCGGGTTGCTCGCCACTAGGCGTCGAAAACAGCTCCGTGTGCAGCCCTGATGTAGGGTGACCGTACCTAATATCGCCTAGCAAAAGTTAAATCGCTGTCAATTAAATAATAATTTATATTTATGCATGCAATTCAATTCAAAGTAAAGAAAAATTATTCATCTTTCATGTAGTGTAAGTTAGAATCGTTGAAACCTACAAATTTTTAATTAGGAATTAACAAAACGTAAGACATGCAAAAATCGGGTTCTGAAAAATTTTAAGATTAATTCATGTATATATGAGTTTTTAAAGTTATTTTCACATGTGCTTTTACTATTTCTTGCTCTACAAATGCTTTTTTATCAATCTTTGTAATCAAAGAATCCTAATGGATTAGGTTTGAGGAAATGTTTTATTACAAAATTATAGGAATAGGATTTTTAAAATATTTTATTTTTCTCCCTAATATAGGTGTCTGAAGAAGTGATTAATCTGCACACACTACTATCGCTTCACGCCTCCTTTCAGAAATTTGTAAATTAATAAAACAAACATTTTTTTTAAAACTTATTGTATTGTCAATTACACCAAATGTAGACGCAGTTTGTAAACAAGAACAGAGCTCCACTGAAACATATTATTGCTTAAGTGTACGTGCACCCTACAAGTATTCAAATTCGATTTTCACAAAAACCGAGTCTTATATTATAAAAAAATTTAATTCTACATATTTTACTTACTTTTGCCTGAGGAATCACCACATTTCCATTTCTACCACGATTTCGAATACAGCCCTTACATTGATACACAAATTCTGGATTTCACTCGAATCACCCTCGCAATTTTCAATAACGCGCCCTTTGCGTGTAACATGCTATTACACATGGTGTGCACCAATCACATGGAAAATTTGAACGAAAGCGCTGACCCAAACCTCGTGACTCCGCCCTGTCCCTGGACATGCCCCACATAAAGCACCGTTTAAATACTCTTTGATTCGATATCATGCAAATCATCCCCTACACAGAGAAAAGACCGTTCCCTCTATTTTTGTTCCCCGGAACATTTAAATAGGCCCTGTGACGTCCGTCCCGATTTCAAAGTGGCAGCCCTCCCGGTTGTCTTTTCCTTGAATGAAAATTTTTATTTCAAACGGGAGCACGTTCCGAAGTGGATCTGGAAGCTGGAGAGATGGGGGAGTCTCACGGGACGCCAGCCCGGATTTTCCGGCTGTCTCGTCCTTTCGAAAGACCCCTTCGACCCGTCACTTAATAATCTTTATCCTCTAATTCCGTCGGATACGTAAAGTCGAGCGGTTAAGTCCGTCGGATTAGGCCATGGCCGAGGAACAAAAAGACGAGGGTTGTCGGCTGCCGACCCACGCGGTCGTGATCGAGGGGGGTGGGGCGGGATTGGAAAGGGATCCGCTTGTTACGCAAGCTCCGCGAAATATGAGTTGTCGCGGGACTACGGAAGTGAGAATAGTTCGATTCCAACGACTTACTTCGATATTAAGCCTCTAACAGTGATACGTTCTCCAATATTGACACGAGCGATTGCATCGTATTACAAACGACAAATTCCAATTTTTCCCTCCTTTTTAATATCGCCATGCCACGTCGCTGTATTACGCTATACGACTCCGTATTGCATTGGATTTTCGTACGAATATAAAGCTGCTGTTCCAGAAAGTTACCGTGCATCGATGTCCCCTTGCTGAACGTAACTCGATGCAATTTCGACATATTTAGCTTTATGAAACGATTACATTATTTCCGAGGTATTGATTGCTACGCTACCAATGTGAACAAAAAAATTTGTGAATTTGTGCATCTAATTTACATTTTAGTAGGTGTTGATTTTAATTTGTAATCGATTGGGTGGTTGGCCCATGGTTTTTATAATCCAAAATACACAGTGCTTGCAAATAAATATTCTTTTATCTAGAAGTGTCTGGAGTAAACGTCCCCGGTATTAACTTCTTCGCACTGGAGGTGGGAATCTCCTCCTCGCTTCGTGTCCTGTTGCCACCACATTGGCAGAGGGATTTAGCGGCGTTCTGGTTTCCGCAGGGTATTCTTCCAGGATTGCTTTAGGCCACGTACGCAATATCCGCGCGGGTCCGTGCCCCCGTCGAAATCGACACAGCTAATAATTACCACCCTCGAGAGAGAGATTCTCTTGCTGCCACCCTTCGCGCCATTTTACGCATCGCTAAGTTCACGCAACGATTTCGAAGGTGGCCCAGCACCAGCCGCCTGAGTGCCTTCACTCGTGCCCGTTCAGATATCTTGCCCCCGGGGCTAAAATCTTGCGGGGGCGATGACTGCGACTCGGTGAAATCGAGGGGATGAAATCAGCTTTCGCGTCACTCCGCCGTTACGTTCTTCTTATCGACCGTTTCTCAATAGATACGCAGCGATTCAACCGTGATATTGTCGGGATAAATTAAGCGGAAAACGCAATGGCTAACGACTGCGTTGTTTCGGTAGTTTCTTCGTCTTCGTGTCCTCCTTTGGATGGTGGGTGATTACGTACTCAGGTTTCCTTCTTTGGAAGATGGCGAATAAATATTGAGACCTAGGAGTTTTGAGAAGTTGTAACTTGTTCTGACTTGGTATATAATTTGATCAGAGCAAAATGGTTGAAAAGACCTTCAGTATTGTAAAAGCTTCTTTTCGAGATCAGTTCTATCTGCTTGAATTTAATTATATGCTGTTTCTTGTACACAATGAAAGAGAGGAATGGAAGGAAATCAATCGCGTGTTGTATAATATTCTTTTACCAGTTATAAATAAACCAGGAAAACGGAATGATGGAGGAATTTTATACTACAATAATTCTAATTTTAAATTTAAATTGTACCACCTTCAGTATTAGATATTAAACTATGTACTTACTGAGGCAATAGAAAATGCCAAAACACAGTGTAATAGGTAACAAAACTCAACATCCAGGTTGCAAGTAGCTAAAGAAGATTGTATTCCTATTTAATAAGCAAAGTATAAACACCAAGGCTGGGGAAAATTTGCAATAGTTTGAGGCAAAATACTACAAACTGAAATATTTCCATAAGCAAACACTGTTTGAAAATACTATTTTATTTAATGCACAAATCAAATACTATTTAAAAATACTATTTCATTTAATGCTTAAATCAAATACTGTTTGAAAATACTATTTCATTGTAATGCTTAAATCAAATACTGTTTGATAATAAATGCTTAATAAATGCTTAAATCGTGAGCAAATACTATTTACTATTTACACTCGGATTCGAATATAGGAAATAGAGACTCGAAAATAGGAGATACAAATTTCAAAACCAAACAGATCTTACAGTAGTCGCTCGCTACCTTTTTAAGATTACACATATTCGGGTAAATATTTCTTGCAAGTATTTCTGAATCATCGTCATTATTTGAAATACTAGGTATTGTTTGAAATATTATTTATTTGAAATACTATTCTCTTATATTTCAATAAAATACTCATTTCACATTAGTATTAAAATATATATTGGAAATACTATTTCTTTATGTAACTACTATTTCAAAGAAAAGTTTATTTGTCAAATCATGTATCACTCGAAGAAATAAAAATATTTACTTACATTTATCTATTTAAAAAGTCTATTTTCTCCAGTCCTGCTAAATACACAATAAATCATAGTAATCAACACCCTCTTAATTTCATGTATTCACAACTAGATCCTCGTGACAATATACCCTTTGTTTTTAGCACCCATAGTACCATCGATACTTTACACCCTCGTGTATCCCAACCATAATTTGCACCCTTGTTATTCGTGTTCCTAATGAAACGCAACTTACCTCATTAACAACATTATCCCTTATATTACGTCCACGTAAAATGTTACTAGTTACAATTATCATAATATACCTCCCTCGAACGATTCTTTCACCGAGAGCATTAGTATTGTCCGCGAGCTGCCTTGCATCGGTGCCTCGCCAACGTCGTCGAGTGGCACGGGACTGCAAAAATCGCGTGGCCACATTAACCGTTCTGCAAATTTACATAACATACTTTTCAGGCGCACAGTTATAATGGCCATCGAGTTGTTTGCATATTGAGAAATTCAGCGTGCCCGTAAACAGTCTTGTAGGCCAACCCGCGTGCTACGTTGCAGGTGTTTCGAAGCGACCGGTACCAGCGAGCTGCATAGTTGCATTTTCGACGTTGATTTGTTATTAATTCGAGCCCGACCCGGTTACACATGTATGCGTTGGACAAAGTAATTCCTCCGTGGAGACGGTGAGAAACGTTCGAACTCCCGAGTACCCTTGAATTAAACTGCACAGAGAACACCGACGCTGCCGGGCCCTGCGAGTGTGTTGAGCTATAAAAGATCGTTTCAGCGGGCCGCAGATTGGCTATTAAAACCTTCCATACGAAGTACCTCAAGAGCGTGTTCACTCCTACGAAATCCCCTAACTTCACTCCCGACGAGAAGGGTTGTTTCCAATTTTCCTGAATTACGCCCGCCACGGCGATGCTTATAGTTGATAAAATTCGTTTTCAATCCCTCCTTCGCGAATGGACGGCTTAATATCGTTGTGACTCCGGAGCATTAAATGGCGTCGTTTAGATCTCGTCGTTTAGCCTCCCGGGCGGATTTCTGCGCGACGTTTTCGTTTCTTAAAATTGAGGGGCCCAGTGGAAAATAGGCATATGCCACCATTTTATGATTTCAGAGAATAGCAAGTTGGAGGAAAATTGTTTTCATAGGAAATGCGATACGATATTGTAATTATTTAAAAAGGTTCTTCAATTAGATGTTACATGACAACTATTATCAAATTTTAACTGGAAAATTAATTTTATGGGCCCCTTTTCTACTACGCATTTGTTTTATCTCAGCGTTAAGAAAATTTAATATGATTCTGCTTGGTGAAACGTACACGCTATTAAATATTTAAATTAGGAGGTTGTGGAATTGTACTACATTGCAAGAACGAATTACTAGTACAAATAAACGAAAATTAATGCATATATGGCATGTGCCTGATTTCTACTGGGCCCCTCAATTCAACGTGCTGTACTTGGATGGAATATTCGGTGCTGTATAGTGTATAGAATGGGCTACCGTCTAGTGTTGAAGATTATTGTATTTTCTTGAATAGGTGCTGTTGAGGATGGTGAATTCTGCTCTCACCTTTTAGGCGGCAGTGGGCCCTTTCGTGAGGAAACTGTTTTATACACATACATATGTATTTACCTGTATACATTTGTGACAACAATGTTTCAGAGAACGATAATGACAAAATCCTTCCTTTTGTAATGGAAGGACCTATGAATTTTGGCTTGTTTAGATTCAGAAGCTTGAAAACAAATATGTACCTTTTATTTCAAGCTGTTTTTGTATTCTGAATGCATGTTCATAAAGGAATTTAAGGAGTGATAAAAAGACACTGAAATGAACACATTTTTGGATAGAAGTGGTTTTATTAAATATTCAAGATAGTACACATATATATTTATTGCACCTCGCGAATAGTTAGCGTGTATTCATTTAGTATTAATATTAGGAAAATATTTTAATGGGTTGTCGACTAAGCATACAATGCTCGATATCTTGGATAAAATAAATTGGACACCAACTACTTTATCAATCATATAACTATGAAAATTATTTCATAGGATGTGGATTTGGGAGTGATGCAATAAATATCTCCATAAATATCTACTGTATATATTCATTTAGCAATATCAAATCATCTAAATCATAAACAAATGCACATAGAAAATTAAGCCCATCCTTATAAACACTCAAAATCCAATGTGTGACATTCTAAATCAGTACAAGCTTTTTTTTCTGAACACAAGATCAGAAATTCGTAAACATCGATTTTCGTAAAAATCTTAGAGACCTGACGGTAATTAATATTCTATAAAAATTGGGGAAAATTAAGTTGGACGTGCCCAGGAACTAGAATCTAAGCAAGAGAGGAAAGGGAAGTCTGAGACAGGGTACAAAACGAAGAGGAATTAAACGTCAAGGATGTTCATCCTTATCTTGTCTCCCATTAACCATCCCTCGATATTGTTCTCCACTGGCCGAGTCTCATAGACTTTCCCTGCGTAATTGGAAACAATCGGGCCAATTTCACGGTCGATTCCTCGGTGACCCTCGCATACAGAATCGGTATACCGTCTTCGCTCGGCGTCTAATTGCATTTTTGTTAGGCCTGGAGGACACAAGGAGGAAAAGAATGGAGTCTGGGTGTCCCGACGTTGGATATTCGATGGAGAGAAGCGCCATGATAAGAAGGGGCTTCTCATGAATACAATAATAGCTCTATGCCCTTCCAGCAACGAGCCCCGATGTCGTGGCTTTTAATGAGGAATATTGTCAGCGTAGACTACGTTTACCGAGAAACAGTATTCCCGTGCTTCTTTATTAATTTCGAAAGTAATAAGGAACGAGTTACTCGTTTCCATAAGACGGTTCACTATCGGTTTATTGATTTCAGAATCAAATTACAATACTTTAATTACACGAAAGTATTGCACTAAGAAGTTGTAACGTTTTCATCGAATAAGAATGGAAATTCTTCGTCAAGAATACTGACTGTGGGTTACGTTTTCTGGGAAGTAGAGTATGGTAATTCAATTAATTTTTTATTAAATAGGAAAGCATACATCACGCTTAACAACTTAATATTATGAATTCAAAGTGAATATACGTGGCTTCTGAAATTTTGTTAATATTCTCAGCATTTCTCTTCAGGAAAGAATACTTTTAAAACACCATTTACTTAGAATCAAGGTGCACTATTAAAATTTAAATAAATTAAAAAGTAGCCCATTCCAAGAAGCATAATTCATTTTCATTCTCCATCTGAAAGACACACCTGTATAAACGATTCATCAACTCCGTCTTCCTTCTTCGCTTACCCCAAAAATCGAGTTCCACTGGCCACAAACACAGATCGTATAACCCTGACGATCTAGGAAGCTTCAATTCGAAAAGGAAAAAGCTGTATCCAAAAAGGAAGAGGGGCCACGCATTCCCAAACTCCCGCGAATTCGATCCAGGCTCCCGCGAATAGCCCATTAAAATCCACCGCCTAACTTGGAATCAAGTAATCGCTGTTTGCATATTAATTGTTCATTATGGCTCCGTAGCCTCCGGTGGAAACGCAGACAAGGGGCGGATGAAAGGGGAGAGGGGTGGCTCTTGCCCGACTACCAAGACGAAATTTCGTTGACTACCCCCCTAACAAGAGGACGTCCATAACGTTCCTCTGATGTCCAAGTCATCCCCCGTCGTTAAACCTGACGATCGTTCCAGGGGAAAAAGAAATCTATGGTCGCCGTGGGAGCGATGTATGCAGATTTTTTTTCACCCGCTTGTCCCTCGACGCGACTTGGAAAAAAGAACGAAGCGTGGAATGACATCGGTAGGCTCGATTATCCGTTGTCGTCCTTGTCGCGCGTTCCACTTTCCCTCTCGTCGAAGAAAGAGCCACGACGATGGAGGAACTCCAGCTAGGGAACGGGGCAAGAAAGACGAGGAGAATTCATACCTCATATAACATTCATTCGCGACCCGCTGGGAACGCTTGAGAGCAAGCGTTTCTCCCGTCCTCTTCGGCCAAACTCGCGTTGGAAAAAAACATTTGTTCATGGTTTTCAGCAGCGACGCGGTGGCGTTGACACGGGAGCATCCCTCTCCTACGGCCATCCCCTTTAACCAGGCATTACGCTCCTTGTTCCCGCTGTTCCCCGTTGTCTCGCGACGCGTGCAAAACGCCACGGATATTTTATGGCGCGATAAAGCGCCGCGCCAATTAAAAAATTCTCCCATTTCTATAAATTTCTCATCTTACGCTCGATTCCCTCTCCCGCTAACGCGGAACGGATTATTACGGCCGCGGCCGCTGGATGAGTGTAGTTCCTCCCGCCAACAGTTGGAATAACGCGTTTAGTAATAGTTGGGCCAAGTTATGCAGAAAGCTACCGACCCGCAATGACCTGAAATCGAGTAAATTTAGTTTGAAGATTTTAATTGGTAAAGAATAGTAGCTTTATTTCTATTATGTATATTTTATTTCTTCTTGTTGGTTTACAATGTTTTTTAATGGGTTATTTAATAGTGAGTATTATAATTAGTATTCTACATTTTATGAACTTGGCCCAGTTGGAAGTGGAAACAACAAAGACGTGGGATAAGGGTGATGAAAATGGGATGTCTTTAAGAGAGACGAGCTAATTCGAAGTAATATTAAATTTTCTATTTTTCTGTTTTGGGTAGAAGTGAGAAGAGTGCTAGTGACGGTTATGTGAGATGATCTGAAGAAAATAGAATTCAGGAAGATAGTAAATGTCTACTTAACATGCAGGTTGAAAGATCAATCTTGCTGAAAATAAGCAAGCTAAAGGTGGCTGTGCATTCCGAACCCGATTTTTGTTCGTGATTTTGATAAATGATGTTCTACAACTTCTCTCCTACTTTGACACACGCATTGAGATTTTTGTGACAGGAAAATAGATGCAGTTTGTAGAATTTTCTACATGCATTTTGTATTTGTCGCTCTGAATCCCGTTGTTGGGAAAGTAAAAGCATCGTGTTTTTTTTGTAAAAAAAATTGAGAGTGTTGGGATTTGAAGTTTAAGAATATCGACAAGGTAAGTGAATATTGCAGGTCAAGCTACAAATTTTGCCTATTTTCGTCAAAGTTCTTTCGCAGACCGGTCGATTGGACATTTTTGTCTATTTTTGTGCTTGGTGTATTACAAAATATTCATAGTATTTGTTTGAAGACAGGCAAATGTGTTTCATTGTTACTCGTAACTATTATACTTGCAACATTCCCTAACTTGTAATACTTTTCATATAACATTTCCCATATATTGCATTCAGTGGCGGATTTAACGGGCGGCCCATGATGAGCAGTTACCGCCTGGGCCCTGCCCAGAAGGCCCCAGAGTCCCATTTAAAAAAAAAATTATGATTGTAGAACATTATATTTTTTTCTGCACTACTTCACTTAGCCCGTTTTTAGTAACCTACCTCTTCATTTTCCCGAAAATAGGTCCCTCAGAAGGTTTACCACCTGGGCCTTTTTCCTTACATCCGCTACTGATTGCATTTGAATACCACGCTTTTAGACAACTGAGGGAAATAAATCTAAATTAATCTGGAAGATAAATTTAACTTATCCAGCACATTATAATTTTCAAACTGTTCATGCTTCACTCGATTCTAACCACATCTTTCATTTCTGTTGCAGGTATGTACACTCCAACTCGTGCAGTGTCAATCACTCTTGGTAATTAACAAGGGGTGAGTATTCTATTATCACTGTGTACTTTAAGTTAATTGAAAGATACAGCTCCAACCACAACACATTTTAGGGCCAATTTGTTTGAACTCGCCACGTCCTTCAGCGGATGCCACTCACTGATACCCATAAGTCCCCTCAGGTGGAGGTTTTAACAAAGTAATTCTTACAAAACTCAGAAAGCACCTTAAAATTTCTCCAAATTCATAGCTGAAATAATACTAACCACCCCTTTCCCATAAATAAAAGCGACGTCACAAACAAATCTGTCCTCCAACAAGCTAAAACACATAACACTCCAACAACGGGCCCAAAAGTGCCGCAACTAATTTATCTCCCACAACCTTGAACCGCGCCAAACTAACAATGCCCAAATCAGTTTCATTTTGCCCCAGCCGAAACCTGACAAGATTCTAAAAATTTACACACATCAACGAATAATTTCTTCGACCTACGCGAGACTTACGTGGCGAGCCCCTCCTCGCGAGACTTACGTGGCGAGCCCCTCCTCGCGCGACGTCGCGTGGGGTCCCAGCAGTCCCGAATAGTGGCAGCGAGGGTTCATAGAACTGATATATCTGCAGTGGGCGGCGATGAGGATAAGAATCTCGTCAATACGGTTCAAAACTCGAGCAACTCGAGTGTGGAATAAGAAAAGTCGAAAGGTGAGGGGGCTAGGCGATAAGGGTGGGTAACGCTGAGCATGGAGTAACGTTTTTGACCCCATACCGGGGGGGGGGGGCGCAGGAAGTGTAAGTACGTGCATGGCTCCGGGTGACGTGCACAGGCCGATCTGCAAAAAGTTTCCGTTTTACGACAGCGCGCCGCGGGCGCCTTGATTCTCGCACGGCGACGCGATACTGAAATGCGACGACGTTGAATCGACCTGGCGCGCGTACAACCCCCTCGCCGACTGGCGCACAGCCCCCTACCATGTTCCGCCGTGTCGTTCCTTTTCCTCTGAATTTGGAAGGCTGCATTGAACGCTGGTAAAGCCGAGGGATATATATAGGCGAGCGTCGAAGTACGGTAATATCAGATCTATTTTACGAGCACGTCGATGCAAACGCCCCTATGCTCGCCACCCCGATGATTCACAGTAACTTTTAGCTCCCATAACCGATGCCATTGTGCGTTCCTGGCGAATTTTTATTCGCGCGGATAGAGTTGTGATCCGCGCTTCCTCTTCCTGCGTCCCCCCCCCCCTCGCTTCTCGCTGCACTGTTCTACGTGCCTTCTCTTTCTCCTGCGCGCTTGTTTCTTTGTCTCCATGCCTCTGTTTGTGTTCTTTACGACCGGGGCGACGAAATAAATAAATGTTTTTGGAGGAAGAACCGCCGTCCCGTAGTATCTCTTTCACATCGACGCTTCAAATAGGGATGATCGAGGCACTGTCCGACAATCGCTCGCGGAATAGTGTTTTAACGTGTTCTGTGTAGTAGTGGGGTGTCAAGGTGTTCGATAGGACCTCTGGAAGTGGTTGGAAAGTTGGGCGGTTTGATGCGGTTATGGGAAAGTGACAGTGGGGTTGGATTCTGCTTTCTTTCAGCTTCTACGTCCTTTGCTTCGCTTCAATATTGAAATGGTAAATATGTTGGGTGCTTAGGTAAAAATTTTGCTTTTTAGATTCATCAGTGTCGTGGGTTTCAAGCGATCCACGTGGTTAAAAGCGCGTTAAGGGGGGAATCATATTTAATGGGCTAAAATCATAGCAAAATTTAGGAATTTTTTTAAGAAACATTTTTATAAGATCATACATAACTATATTTATGGCTAAAAATTAATAAAAAAACATGCAGCGTCTTCGAAGATGCATCAAAACATGGTCCAAAATTCAGATGAATCGAATCGCTGATTTCTTAAAAAATCCAAATTTTGCTATGATTTTAGCCCAAAGAATAGGATTCCTCTCTTAAGTGGAACGAAGGATTGATAGGCTCGAGTAGTAGTAAAGTCAACCATAAGTCATACGCTCACGAAATATGTGATAATATTGAGAAGATACTTACAAGGAGAGTATTTTCAGGCGGAGGTGTCCGCCTCCGTGTTTTTGTATTTTTCCCCGTTTTCATATTTGGGGGGTGAAAACTGCGTTCAAAGTTAGGGTTGAAAAATCATTTTTGTGGAATATCTCGAGAACTATTAGAGATAGGGGAATAGTGTCAATGGACGAATTTTGTGTCTTTGAATGCGAAATATGACTGACTCACCAGATTTTCCCCTATCTCTAATAGTTCTCGAGATATTCCACAAAAATGATTTTTCAACCCTAACTTTGAACGCAGTTTTCACCCCCCAAATATGAAAACGGGGAAAAATAAAAAAACACGTGTTTCTTATTATTCGGTCCTCTATAACATATCCAAAAATCAAAATGATCGGAGGCGGACACCTAAAATACTCTCCTTGTTAGTGAAACTTCTCCTGTGTGGAATCGACTGCAACTCGTTGCTGATCTCGATTTGTAAAGAAACGTATTAGTAATATTAATAGTTCATATCAATTGGATTATTAACAACACTTATTGTTAGTGGTTTGAAGAGAGATTTGAGTATTTTAATATGCAAAGTGGATGTGTAACATGGAGAACTTGGTGATCAGGAGAAAGACCATTTTGGGTCAAAATCACCATCACAAAAGATTTAAAGGTTATTGCACATATATATATAAACGTAGTAGTAACTAGAGGCGCTTAAGTAGTATCAATTTCAACAAGTAGCATTACTGACAAATAATAGTTAGTAAATCTGATATAAAAATACGAATGTCAAGCTATTTCGAAAGCCAAGTAAATTAAAAAAATGATTCATTTATTTATACGAGAAGTTAAGTTACTAAATTGAAAAGTTATATTAAAGAGATTGAAAGGAAGCAGCAGCAAATTCAACTAACTCTATTTGGAAATTGGATAGAGTTGAACATGTAAAAGTGCCCTCAGTGGTTCAAGAAAGCCTTAATATCACTAATGGATCGACCTAAATTTCGAAAATTCAAAGAGGCTACGTTGGAACGTCCAATTGAATCTACTCTTGTGGCATGGATGTTAGTCTTTGGGATAAGGTCTGATTTATATCCCTCCCAGGCTTCTTTCGATTATGTTGAAAGTGGGTTCCGCATTATTAAGATGCGAGCTGTCGCGACGTCGGGAATTTTTAGGATGATTTTTCTCCTTTTTTCTCGCCCCGCGGATACGGCCCAGCGTGATGAAAAAAATTTTGCGGGGATAGTGGACGATGTAGCACCCCCGCGGCGGAATATAAATTACGCAATTTGTATAAAGAGCGGAAACTACTCCTGTTTCGCTCAGAACCCAGTTCTCTACAGGGTGTACCAAAACACGTGATGCAAAGTGAAATATGATAATTCCTATAGAAAAAATTGATCTGAAATATAGAAAGAGATGCATTCATTTACTTTTGGTTCCGCGAAAGTCGATTTCCAAAACACATTTTGCTCATATCTGTTTAATCAAACTCGATTAAATAATGGATGTACGGTATTTTTGATACATTACAGAATAATGAAATAAAAAGAGACTAGAGTGCAAAGATTTTTTAACAACATTATCCTGTAATTTTCTACGATTTAGGTTTACTAAAATATGTTCCTTTGAAAATTTTCTGCAAAAATATGTTCTCCTTCATATTTGACGTACTTTTTCTTCTTTTCTTTGCTCAAAGAAATTTCTGTCTGTAAATTAACGTCAGATAAATAGGAAACAATCCACCTTTAACTCTTGGTATAATAGTGGTGTAGATATTTTTATTTAAAAAGAGACGTGTAGGTACAGTATGTATCTACATAAGTAAGAAAAAAGAACTTCTGGTTGTTTTTCTACGGGATATCGAGTATGCTCTGAGACACCCAGTGTAAATATAGAGGAATATACGATAAACATAAATGTTTTTACGCTCGGCAACGTCCGCGCGATCAATTCGAAGTCCGCTCGCGGAACGCATAAAAGGAATGGAAGGCGGAAGAACCGTAAGGAATAAACAAAAAGGAAAGGTGGTGAACAGTTCTACGAGGAAATTTATTTAGTAACTGCAGTGTGTCTGTACTTACAATTCAGTTTCTTTGTCACACCGATCAACATTCAAAGTGAAACGTTTTCATTGCTTTCCATGATCATGGAATATTTAAGCTTCGAAAATTATGCAGAATAATGCAAACGTTGCAAACCTTATTCCGTTTAAGTGTGTTCTAAATTATTAAGCAATAACTAAAATAAAAACGGTGTGTTCTAATCATCTGAAACTTATCGATGAAGAAGAACACAGAGAATAACTCTTCTTATTTATTATAATAGTGAGCCATCTTGGATATATTGATATGTAGAGATGAGAAATAGACAATGTACAATAATAAGTTGAGTGGTTATGCCACCCTGAGATACTCAAAGCAGCATCAAATTAGACGAATTTTTTTTATGATACTATAAGGTTGAAAATTATTTTTTATACTTCTTATGTTTAGGGCATATATTAATGAATATTTTGTATAAATATTGTACAGAAATATTAAAGAATGGCCGAGTTATGTGTTGTCTCGCGAAGCTCCTCGGAATCAGTTTTTTCAAATTGGCTAGCAACATAATGTGAACAATTTTCATTCGATTCAGTTGAAATTTTAACAGTATCTTCTATAATAGATTATCTAGAAGTACATACGGATTATACGATTCAGTAAAAACTTTTTTGTTACAGGCAATTTTAGACACAATTTAGGCTTACAATTTTACCCACATTTTTTGGCTAAGGCCTAACTCAGGCGGATCACTTTAGAATCCTACCAGAACTACAAAACAGTGGTTAGCCTGTCGCTGGAATCAACCACGTTTGAAGTCCGTATTGACGACAAGAAACTGCACCACGAAATTGTCGCTGTTGATGGTTGACACAACGCACAATCGTTTTTTTGTGGTTGTAGTGGTCTTCAAAAGTGGTCCGCCTGAGTTAGGCCTGAAACTGATATTCTCTTCAGATGTATAGCGATTTGTAAAAATCAATATTTTTACAAATCGCTATGTACTTCTTTAGTAAATGTCGTGTAAATAATGACAATTTTTAATTTTTTATCCTACCTCAAAGTATACGGGACTCTTATTGCGAGCCGTGGAGAGTTCCTTTTTAAAAAACTGCAAGAATGCAAGAGCACCAGCAACGTCACTTTCTTTTAAAAAAAAATCAATTTTTTTATATACCACAAGGCATTTAGAATAAAGCCCTTAAAAAGCGTTATCATTTATTTTATAATATCGCCCAAAAAAGAAAGATCTGAAACTTACCTATGATTTTCGGATCTCCGAGGTAGCCTAACCCTTAAGTAAAAAAGTGTATTGAATTACAACAGCGGAAAATGTGAGTTGTACAGTATTCCAGTGTGTAATAATTTTCCAACATGGCAACACTCGATCACCAATAATCGTATCCCAAACATCTCCAGAATTTCTAATGTGTAACTGTTCGCCCTCCACCATTTTTTCGACATCACACGATATTACCAAATTATCATCTACTTTGACCATTTAATCCACTACAACAATATCCATAGCCTTCGAAATGCAACCTAACCCAGATGACAATCAACGTTACATCACAAATCGATTTCACTATCTGCACGGCATTGTCCCGCAACGAACAACGACTGACAAAGCTGGAAAAAAAGCAGAGCTCTCCTGGAGGCCCTATTTCCAGGCCACCTATGCTTTATTACAGCGGATCGCGGACAGAGCATGGGCCGATGCACCATCGCTTTATCCCAGCCGTGCATTTGTAATATACGAGTCAATTTGTTTTCATATAACACCCTTCCGCGCGGTTTCAGACAGTGTTCAAGTGCATCGAGGCCCGTGCAGTGTCATATTAATCAATTAGTCGAACAGCGGCCGTACAAAGGATAACCGAATGGTTCAGTCCATTATGCAAGTGGAACTCTGGAAGGCCTGCGGACCCCGCGCGCAACTCCCTGGGAGCTACCCTAGAACGTAATAGACGGGTTGTATGCAAATTAGTCGGCCAGGCGTTCGCGTAAGGGTTAATACTTAACACGACGGAACGGGAACGACGGGTAGTAAAACGATCGCGTTTAAACCAGCGGCAGGTCCAAGAATGAGCCTCGCCACCGCCAGACTGTCCGACATTAAAATTTGACGCATGCCAGTGAACGGCGCGATGCAACACGGTTGGGTCAATTATTCTCCACGCCGATTGTGACGTTTTACGAGCACCGCCAGTGGACCGGAGCATCGGGCCTCATTCGTGAGCTGTTCGTTTGTAGCAATTTGGAAGAAACACGTGTAAGTGTGCTCCTCGTAATTTCGAGCAGGAGGGGAGGAACTTGGGGATCGTAATTCCGCTGAAGGGGCTATTTATCCCAAGGACTGTCGTCACCTAACTTTCGCATAGGACCATGTGGCTGCATAGAATTTCGGGGCTAAATGAAGTTGATACTGGGTTTAATAACGCGCCCGGCCGTGGAGCGAGCGATCCTCTCCACGAGCAAGGTGCTCGGTGGCTCGGTTATTGAAGAGTGCGCGTACGAATCGTTTAATTAAAACACCTGCCCTTACGTCCCTTCGCCGTTGGCCGCGGAATTGTTTAACGAATACAAATTCGCCGGCTGTCATTTGAATGCGCGTCGCTGATGAACAAATTATAGGCGTCCCATTGAACGGACGGCCGTTACCATTTAATTTAATACCATTGTGCTCTGTCACTAATTACTTCCATTGTGTCGGCTGACAAATTGACAGACAACTTCTCTTTCGGCTCGTTATTCCGCTGACAAATCTTTTTTTTTATTTTTTATTTATTTATTCTCCCCTACTCTCGCCTTTGTTTCCCGCGCGTTCGGCCTACGAGCAGCGTGGCGGTTTGCCATTGCACACTGTTCCATTGAACACGATGATCGTTTATCGGAACGTTCCGAAAAGTAACTGGCTAGCGGTGCATCGATGTCCCTGGAAGCTCGTTATGTTGCTGGGAGGGAGGAGGCAGAAAAAATTCCGTTCCTCCGGCAGGAAGAAGATCCCCGTTTTACTCGTCTGTCGAGGAGCATGGGGGAGGAACTCCGCGCTGTATACGATGCCCCGGCTGGTAATTAGAAGATGGTAGACTTTTTTAATCGCAGCTCGTTACCAGCAACGATAGTATCCAGCGGGGACTTGAAACGCGCTCGTGTATCGGCCCGCGTATAGAGACTTGCGTCGCTGCCTATCATTCGATAACGAGAATCCGTATTTATGGAACAATGAAAAAGAAACATCATCAATCACCCGTCTTCTTTCGCCCACTGTTGCATCGGTACCACGTGGTACGACCGGTGAAAAATGACCCCCGGGCAATTATGACGGTCTGGCCAGCGTGGCAAACAAAGAGACGTTGGATCGATTAAAACGATTCGAACGGAATAGCTGCGAATTTGATAGAGGGGGCGAATTGAAAACGTGAACCGATTAAATAAAAATGCAAATTCTTGCCTTAAACTCGATCCAGTTTACAGTTGATGTACCTAGTAATAAATTTAAAGTCAATTGGTATGCGATGATAGTTGTAATGCAGTAAAGACGTTGGGGAATGTTGAGTTATCGAATGACTGGCTGAATGAAGGTTTCAATATATTGGTAATATAATTGGAAATTTTATTGATTTATCGACATTTCTTCTGAGAGTGGAAGTCTAGAATTATACCCTCGTTATGCAACTAATTTGATAGGTGCTATGTTTCTTCCAGACTCACACAAACTTACGAAAAAAAAATTAATTTTCTAAAAAAAAGGGATCCTTGGGATCTATTGGGAATATTTATTGTTAGTAAATGATAGTGTTATATTATGGTCTTCCAGTAATACTAAAATTATTTAAATGCTTATGAAGCGAACTATTGATGGCGAAGGAATTATTTCAACGTTTTTATCATGGCTCCGTCTCGGTTTCCATAACCGGTAATAGTAAGCGCGGTACGATGAAAATGAAAACGGACAAAATGGAAGCATTCAATTTTCGCAAAGCACCCTTCGCGAATCGTCAAAGTCGTATCCTCTTACTGTAACAATAGAAGATCATTCGATGTCTCTGAGAGACGAGTAACAACGATACTGTAATGGAATGACCAGAAATCAATGAGAACTCGTGGCGCGAGTTGCGCCCGACCCTGTACGTATGTACGTACGTTAGCCGATGAAATAGGATTTTCAGTGCGGAAGAGAGCCGTGACACACGAGCAATAAAAATATTTACCATTTCAATCGACTGCACATCGTTTCTCATCGATACGGGTCCCAATTTTAACACAATTTTCACAAACTGTCGTTCCCAAAGGTCAGACCATTCCGTAAATATCCAGAAATTGGTGTTCTTTACAAAGTTTTCTGGAAATTTATTTTTAACAGTGTGAGAGAAGTCAGGGATTCAAGCCACTGAATATGTACTTCTTACTTCTCAATTATTTATATTTAAATTTGAAAATATCAAGTGCGTGGTATAGGGTATTTTAGAATTATAAGATGAATGTGTGTTGAATTATTTAGTAGAATTCGTAAAAGGGAACAAAATAATCCCAGAGGTATGTGTATGCGAACTCTTTTCGTGGATCATTTCACAGATATAAAAGATAACATTTTGTTAATATAATCTGTATTTATAAAGTGTATTCAAAGTCTCAATTGTTCATTTCAATAGAAGATTGATTCTATGCGTTCAAATATTCAAGGATTTTCCGCCACAGCTTCAAATTTACTGTAAGGGCACTGGGAAGTCCGGGAGTCAAATCGCAACAAAAACTAAAAGTGTTTGCCCATTATTCTGCTACAAATATATTAATGAAATATATTAAGTATATATAAAAGTATATTATGAAAATATGCAAAAAAAATTTTTTCATGTTTTAACCGGCAGGTGCCCTTAAACGATAGCCGCTTTTCATTTAGAGCCTCATATGAAGGAAAATATGCTCAGAAAAAGAAGTCTATAACATAGACCTGCATATTAATTTTTATTTCCACTTAAATCATCACAAGGATCAATTCCAAAAGAAAGTCACGTAATGAAGTGAAATGGTGCGATTACCGATAAAAGCAATTTCATTACAGCAACAATTAGCTCTCGAATTTTTAACCACTCAGACTCTTTTATTCCTTTTCACAAACTCTATCAGCCCCCAATTCTTACACCCATAACACTCAATAGCCGTTTCTTATAGATTTGTGTGCGCTGAAAACGATTCCGCAAACCGCTTGTTGTCATCACCCAGTTTTCGAATAATTCGATTTTGAAAAAAATGCAAATTTTCAAATTTTTAGATCTTTTATGTTCAAACAGTAATAGTTATTCGGTTGCTTGTTCCGTCAAATTATTCCGTGAACCCTCGCGAACAAAACGATATAAGTTATTATTGAATTATAAACATTTAAATAAGTTAATGATTCTCAAATTTAGTTCCTCCAACTAAAAATTTTACTTAAATCCAAAAAAATTGAAGTTAATTTCAACCAAATTTACACAAATTCAGCTCTTCCAGCTAAAAATTTTAACTAAATCCAAAAAAATCAAAGTTAATTTCAACTAAATTTCCACCTCAAACCTAAATGTTTAAACAACGTATAAAGGGAAAAAGACACCTGAAACGCACCAATTTTTGCAGATATCTTTCTATATATTTCAAAAATTAAAGGTCTAGGAGAAAATCTGACTACCTAACGTGATGCAGCAGACATTTTTCTTCTGGAAACCATCAACAGAAGCGGTAAAACACCTTTTGTTTACAATACAGAAACAAAATAGTTTGGTAAAACGTGCACCGCCGACAATGGTATTCAATTCGATGGGCGCGCCACTGCCGCTCAGCGTCACAGAATCGCGTAACGCACATAACTACCACTGTCCGCGCCGCACGTTTTCCCAAACTTTTTCGTTTCTGTATTGTAAACAAAAGGTGTTTTACCACTACTGTTGATGGTTTCCGGAGGAAAAATGTCTGCTGCATCGCGTGGAATTGTCAGATTTTCTTCTAGACCCTTAGCTTTTGAAATATAAAGAAAGATATCTACAAAAATTTGTGAATTTCGGGTGTCCTTTTACCTTTGATCATGTTTAAACATATTTAATTGTTAATAATTCAGTAATAACTTATATCGTGTGTTCGCGAAGGTTCATAGAAAATTTGAAGGAACAAGCAACCGAATAACTATTACTGTTTTAACACAAAAGATGTTCAAAGTTGAAAATTTCAATTTTTTCAAAATCGAATTTCTCGAAAACTGAGGGTGATGGGGACAAAAGGTTTATGGATACGTTTCCAGCGCACAAAAATCTATAAGAAACGACTATTGAATGTTACAGAACAGAAAACAAGTTAAATTTTGTTGGGCAGTGTAATTCAACCTAGTGCATTGTGCAACCACAATTTTCAAAACACGGAATACAAAGCCACGCGACATTAATAAAGAAAAACGCATCGTTCGCAACAAATAATTCAATCAATTTCATTTAAATTCCCCTGATACCGTAAAATTCTCAATTCGCCTACCCAGTCAACACATGGTTCCTTTCACCTCCTTTTTATCCATTCCCAAAACTGTATCAAAGCCGAATTCACTAAACCCGCCCATTTAACCGCCGCGGCAGATCGAATTTTTCATGGGATATTTTTTATTTAACATAGCGCGGGTCGTTTCTATTGACACTCCCGTTGGGTGAAAGCGCATAGTGCCGGGTGCAGCGCGCGCTCCACCGTATCGATGAATCATGGCGGCGAGGGTTGCGCGGGTATCGCGGTCGCGTCAATACATTTTCATAGAAGCGCAATTCGTCGATGCCTGATTCAATTTGATGATCTATGAATTACGCTCCGCGCGGCACTCTGAATAAGGAAAGTTCGCTGCGAGCTGAATACGAGGGCCTGGAACCGTCCCACGTTGGGTACGCTCCGGGCGCTCCCTACCTGCTATATGACTTTAAGGGGACTTTCGGCGTGAAGCTTTTTCACCGTTTCACCGTATTCACGTCGGTATGAATTCTCGGAATGCCACGCTGCTAACGATCGGTTCTGTATCCTGATAGATCGATAGGGGGTGGATAGTGACGAGTTTCCATTCGATGCCAGCCATTCGAATAAGAAGGGTTTGCTTTTCGTTTCGATCCTGCTTGACCCCTGTCGACGCCAAGAGCACTGTCGCTGGATCAATCGATCGTCGACGCACGGGTACACACGCCAAGTATGTGTTTCTTTCTCTCGTCCCTTTGCCAGCGCGAGTGGCGTGCCGGTGTGCGTTCGGCGCGGGTGTAGTAATGGCCGTGCAACCGACTCCCTCATCAATAAACGAACTCGCCTCTATTTACTTGTTACTTCATCATTGGAATCCGTACTTCTCTCTCCCGGCGGTCGCAATCTACCCAGCCACTGATTTACACGGCTGCGCGAAAAAATCCAGCGGGAGATAAATCTCGTTCGGTGGCTGGCAGACTCTCAATGACGTCCCTTTATGGCATGAACGGCGGTGCGGCGTTGATCGATAACGCCATGAGCTCTGTACATGTTTCCTTTCGCTGCGGGTTAGACCACGTTCGTCAATTTTTTAATGTACCATCAGCAGTACCGTTGAGAGACTAGAAGCTGATACCGCTGAGGCGATAGTGTTGCCAGAGGGATTCAAATGCTTCGTTTAGCATTCGAATTAATTCATCATTCTCGGCATACAAGAGTTTGATCGAAAATTCATAGAAATTGTGATAAAAGAGATTATAAACTTTGGGGTATAATTGATAATATTCTTAAATTTAAATAGCACCACCTTCTTCTTGACAAGAATTTATAAACTTTGGGGTGTAATTGATAATATTTTTAAATTTGAATAACACTACGTTCTTCTTGACAAGAAATTATAAACTTTGGGGTATAATTGATAATATTCTTAAATTTAAATAGCCCCACCTTCTCATTGACACTACATGCCTGCTTCTCACCGAGCCAAAGACAAAAATTCAAATTTCAAGAGTGAACTAGCGATCAGCTCTATTTATTAAAAGCAGTACGAAATTCTACTGAACTACATACACATTAACCAAGAGAACGATTCTATTAGCCGAGCACAAAGACTCATGTCAGCAGGAAGATTCAAACAAGTAGCACGAGTCCGTTTCGCTGTTGCATCGTCCCTGCCCTCCCCCAACCACGATTTTACATGCGCATTCGTGGCCAAGGCAAAGGATGGAAATTCAATGGTGCAGTTAGTGGCTACTCAGTCAGTGCTTGACTTTGGCAGTCGTGGATACAAACAGGGAGAGCAGGCTTTTCGCGAGTTTGCCTGATTGCGTCGGTTTGAATGTCGATGGTGGCGGTCGAAAAGAGGGGCGGTGGGGGATTCCCGTGCACGTATCCGCAGCCCACGGTGCCGCGTTTGGATCGCAAAGGATTTTATCGTTATGAATTTAATTTTCGTACAAACAGTCCCTTTCCACCGTGCCGCCCCTCCTTCCCCGTCGGGCACTCGACGAACCGAGCGTTACGTGCCAATGCAGACGTGCTGCACAGAGTACTTAGGAGGAGGGTAGCCCGTGCCCGCTCGCTGGAGTGCCGTACTGTGTCCCGGCTGGTTACCCGTAATCCAATAAAACTGGGAGACGCAAACGAAATTTAATATCCAACACCATCAAAAGTCGTCGGAATTGTTCCGAGCTAGTTGTAACTCTTGTCGGTGTACTCGACGTATCCCGGCGTTCTCGTTCGCTCGCAGGGGGGCGGATGAAAGCGTAGGCGGGGGGGGGGGGGGGAGGGAAGAGTTGCTATATTCACGGCAAGGCATTAGGGTTTCATTTAGGAGACGGAGGCTGCTCGTTGAATTTTCGTGTGCTCGTATAATTTGGTGGATATCCGATGTAATTGGAGTAAATTGAATGTTTGAGTGTCCGAAAAGTGCTTGAATGTTTGAACGAACATGTACAGTGGATTAAGACACGCACTAACAAGGTTACAAAAACATTTCACATCTTATCCATTTTACAAAGGGGGCATATCGAAGTGACAATCGCCGATTTCGACGTAACTTTGGTAGAAAGTAGTTCCTACAAAAATATTTGACACGTATTCTTTTTTGTTGGTTGACATTCGTGTGGAAGGGGTGAAAACAGCCCTCAAATTTGAGGGTGAGAAATATGTTTGTAAGAATATCTTGGAAATGGCAAAATTGTGTATTTTCTAATAAGGAATGCAGCGGGGTAAACAGATTCCAAAAAATTCTGTTTGTTTATATAATACATTAAAAACAAATAGCACTTTTTCTTAACTGTTTTGCACAGCGCCATTCCTTATTAGAAAATACACAATTTTGCTATTTACACCGTTCTCTTAGCTCTAGTAGTTTCTAAGATATTCGATTAAACTTTAAAATATTTCTCACCCGCAACTTTGAGGGCCGTTTTCACCCTGTCAACATGAATGTCGTCAATAAAAAAAATACATGTGAAATATTTTTGTAAGAAATACTTGCTACTAAAATCACATCGGAATTGGCGATTGGCACTTCGATATATTTCCTTGTTCGCAGCTACTACACAGGAATATTGAAGGTCCTATCTGTTCTCAGATCTTCATAAAGTATTCGAAGTTCCATTTTAGCATAGTAGCAAAATATTTCAATTCAGATCTAGTCTAATTGTGTTATTAAAATATCCTTGAAAGACACCAAGAATATTCAAACTCCTGTCTGTCGTAATAGTTTAATGCAAATTCTCTACAAGTGCTAACTATCGCCACATTTTAATGAAATATTCAAAGTCCTGTCTATTCTTAAGTCTTCATAACATTTTCTCAGTTCTACACGTCCTATATCAACGTCGAGCCAAATAGGATTTTGAATACTTCGATAAGATATTGGAACTTAGAATGCTTTGTCAGGATGTTGGAACAGATGGAACTTTAAAAAATTTCTAAATTCCATATGTCGTAACTTGTTAATGAAATATTCCAAGTTCTGCCTGTCTTGAGTGTCTAAGGAAGGAAATTATATCTTAGGAAATTATATTTCGAATTTTAAAGTATCTGAATATTACATTGGAATATTCGAGGAACTTAGATATTTGTACCCCTTGAATACGTATAATGTGAACCCTGAATCGAATTCTCCAATATTCTTTATAACTTATTTCTTAGTAATTTAATAATTAACTGACCTATAACCTATAAATTCACATTTTCATTTGAGATTTCATATAGGTACATTATAACTTATTTCTTAGTAATTTAATAATTAACTTACCTATAACATATTAAAATTCATATTTTCGTTTGAGATTTCATATAGGTACCTTAGAAATTATTTCTTAGTAATTTAATAAATAACTTAGATTATAATATATTAAATAGCTTCTTCTTGCATGGATTGCAAAAGTCCTTTCACATCTACATAATATGTGCTCGTCACAATACTCCCTTGCGATTTTTTGTAACGATGATTTCAATTTTCCTGAAATTTATTTGTGGTTGACATATTGCATATTCACAGTCTGCATTGAACGTCGGTACACGGTGTTTCGCAAAACGTATTTTAGAGGAATGGTGTGAGTGAAAGTGTAACACATATCTCCGCATTAACAACTAAATCCGACCAAAGTACTTACCCTATGGTAATCTGCCGTGCCACAAGTTTATCCTCTGCGGTGTAGACGCATTCGTACTTATCGTTATTAATTAGTTAAACGTGTCCTGTAAGGTGGGCAGGGGTTGAATTACTGTCTCGACAAATCCGCTTTCCTGAGTTCAATTCTGCGTATGAATACCAAACGGCACTCTCATTTGACTGTTTATCTAACTTCTACGTGGTAGATAACAACAACGTGCTACCAGAATACAATCAATGTCAAAACTGTCGTTGCAAGTTTAACATAAATTGCATTGTTAATTCGATTTATCGAGTTCTATATAAAATGTCTTTGACTTATTCATGACTTTCCCAGATTAGAATTAGAAATTTACAGTTGACAATATTTATAAAACGATAGTTAAAAGGACCTTTAAGGGATGAAAAGTAAGGAATACACTATAATTTTCTAGGAATGTACTGAATCACCACATATGTTACATGGAGTAAAAAATTTCTCCAGTGTGAAGTTGTTCTTTGAAAACCACTGTAGTAAAATGTTTACATATTCGAGAGATGTGTGTTGAATCCATAAATATGTACAAATAATAGATTTTCCTTCAGTCATTTTTACCTAATTATTTAATATCAATTCTTAATAAGTTACCATAGTTTTTCAATAACTATTTTTAATTGCATAATTATATTCCTCATCCAAATCTGTTTCCACGTATTTAAATTGTCCCACGTGAATTACAAGTAGATATGCGTGAAAGGTAAACGTGAAACTTATTCTATAGTCACTATCTACTGGAAACCTGCTATTTAAAATATTGTACTAATGATGTAGATTGTGAATATAATTAAAATAATCGATAATACATGTACAACCCCCCAAAAATGATTAGAATTATTATAACATATTCTTCAAACTATAATGCAACAAGTAATCATTAAACAGTACACTCGTGTATATGGGTGTATATACACAGTTGCCAAGACAATTAGAGAGAAAAATAACCTTCCACCGGAAGGTGTTCGTTTTATTAGAAAAACGGGCGATTTGAGAATAGGGAAATGAAACATCTGGCTTCGTGTCAACGTAATGTTTCTATAGCCTCCCTTGACTGATCTTCGCGTTGTATGTTCAAGTGTTTAACGTCACTCTGTCGGAGAGCCTCTGCAGTAGCCTGAAAAGATATACAATCCTCTACTTGGAAAAATAACAATAACACATGTGTTTCCCCTGTAACAGTAATGCACAGCTTTTGAATTCTGTTATCTTTTCTAACGGGAAAGGAGCATTTTTAACTTATGGAATAAAACCACTTATATACATTACTTACGATAATATTTATAAAAATTCCAAAGTCTCCGTATGATTAATCTATTCACAACATTCATATTTAATCTACTTAAACCACCAAACTGAAACGTGCTATATAAGAATTTTAATCTACTCCAACTTAGCCCCCTTTCTGTAATTAATTTTCGTATTTATTGAATAAAACCTAACATCATCAACTGACAAAATTGTTTCAATATTATAATATCTACTGTACTTCTGATGGACATATTCATACTGCCACAGTGTTACAAGTGGGAGGAATCTACAACCAGCAGCGAGCCAAGTGTGTGTGTAACGCTACATTTTTGAGAGAACAAGTCTGCAAATGAGCATTTCACCACTCATTACAGGACCGCACGGCGAAACACCTGTCCACATTGTCCTACCCAGGTCCTTAATCTACCACGACCCAAAAACTGTACAGAGCGTGTCCCTAAGCTCTCGACTTTCGGCACTCCCAGTGCTGCACCGTTTCCGCACCCCCGCTCCCGCCCTTACCTTCTTCCACCCGCCGCATGCACCATTTGCATTTGCTATTCACGAATTCGAACGCGTCCTCGTAATGTGTCCGTGCCGGGAACTTTTCTTCCCGCCGCGTTTCGGTTGGTCGGCAATAACAGTAGATCTGCTTAATGCGCCCCTAAATAAGGGAAAGTAATTTCATGTATTTATGCGTGAATTACTGTACAGTTGAGGGTACCTCCGGAGGCAATTAACGCCGACTTTGTAAAACCGGCACCTCCACGAGCCACCAGGAACATCCCTTCAGGAACACGTCTACAACACACAGGCCAGGGTAGCACGCGTGTGTTCGCGCGCGTACGCGAGCCGACCTTTTGGGATGGCAACCCTTCGCTGTCCCTGTGAAACGAAATAATTGCTCCGGTCCAAAATAAATATAGCCACGCACGGGAAGTAGGATTACGGTTTCGGATGCAGCGCGGGTAATTCAGTAACCGCACAGACGCTTCGGCTAGATAATTGCCTTCATGACAAGTTTTCGGTCACTGGAAGGCATCCTTTCTGGTGGGCTTCGCTGTGTTAATTGTTAAGAAACCCTCCTTGTGCTAGCAAGAAGGGGCTTAAGATGTATAGTAATTTCAGAGTGGCGTGAGAAAGTTTGAGGCTAGATTATGCGGTTCAAGGATAGGAGGAAATGTGCTGATAATATTGTTTCGTAAATATGATTGAAAGTACCTCTATTGCTAGCTGCAGACGGGAGAATACAATGCTACATTCGTTGCTGTTAATATTCGAACATCTTTGGACAATTCTCAAGCATCTTGTATACATTATTGCAATTTGAGGGTCTTTTTTGTATTGGAAACAGAGCAACAGATATCTGATTAGGAAGTGGAGTCATCCACCTATGCAGTCTACTGTAGATTCCAAATTTCTTTACTCTCAATGCACCTACCCAAGGCACACTAAAACTCGTTTCGTCAAGATTGTAACTATGTGTTAAGCATACTCTCTACAATAATTAAGGCATTGCGCAGTGGTCTGGAGGGTGGACAAAATTAAATTTCTCAACCTCAACTTTACAATGTATTTTTTGTCTGAATTTTACAGATGATTCTTTGATTACATTTAATATTACGAAGACAACATCATGTAATATTATGTGAATCTATTTGTTTTAATTACTTATTATAGAACATCAAAATACGTGTTTGTATTATACAATTATATAGGTAAGGAAGTGTATTTCAGTTATTTATATGTGCCATAAGCATTTTTTGTCGATGTATAAAGAGTGCAATGTTTATATCAATTTAAACTTTGAGAAGGCTTATAAAAAAATGATTAAGAGTGATTAACGCCGGACTCTTCTTACATGAAAACTTACACAATTGTTAACGAGAGCATGCAAAATTCAAGTTCAATCTCCTGCAGTCTTCAATTTTATGCAGACGTTTAGAAATGACGCTCGAGGTATTTGGGCTTCCTGGACGAGTGTAGCTGCATACCCGCTTGAGGAGCGATTTGGAAAAAGTCAGACGTTGTCAAATGTTTTCATTGCGTGTATACACATGTATATAACACATGTACACTTGTTTATTTGTTTGGTTATATGTTTTTTGTCAAAGAAAATGTTAGAACTCATTCTTTTTTCGTCTTTTCTTCTCTATTACAGGTGTGCTTTTTACAAAAATAGAAGTATTTAATTGAATTCTGTGATAAAACAATAATTTGTGCGGAGAAAATTGATATTCAATTTTAGTCACGAAACTTTTTTTGTTAATAATAATAATGTTTTTTATTAATAATTTACGATAAATAGTCGAATTATATAATATAAAATGAATTTGCATTGGAAAAAATTGATATAAAGATGTTTTTAATTTTGGCTATAAATTTGAATCCGCCATCTTGAATTTTGCATTTTGTGGTGTCAGATTCGTTATCAGCGACCTCAAAAACCCTTGATCGCCAAGTTCGAGACCGATATGAATTTTAGCCGCTAAAATTAGTTATCCAGACCACTGTGCATTGAGAACAAAAACGGACTAATCCATATTTTTTGCGACATGGAGATAGTAGCAGTATCTAATGAATTCCAATAGGCTGTACTAATCATATAAAATGGGAAGGATTAATTTTTTTCAATATGAGTTAGTCCAGTTTTGTTCTCAATGCCTCAATTCAGTTTAATATCTGACTCACTTTTCTATCAACACCTCTGTCTCCTTTATATGTATTCATTTCTGCTTCTCCCAATTTACGCGCAATTTTCTTAATCCATTGTCACGAGTTCTCAATAACTCGACAGAAATCTTCGAGTGCTTCCTGGGAGGCAGACACCCAGGATGCTGCCCCAAGCCCACGGGGCCCATGAAATCCAGGATCTCGAAAGTCTGTCGGATTAAGCGCAGCCGGCTGTTCGCAGAGCGGCGACTGCTTCGCGTTGCACGACGAAAGGATTAATCGTCGGAACGGGGCACGTGTTGGCCGTTAAACGAATTCCTCGAGACACTTTAGCGTGACCGTTGCGCCGTTTAAGAGGAGTCCCCGGCCTGGAAAATGAGCGTCGAGAGTAAAAGTTCCTCCGAGTCCGATGGGCGAGCCATTTCCTCCATTAATCCCTTGAACATGACACGAAATTCTGTGCAAAACTCATGATTTCGATAAAATGTCTGAAAAAAAAAACTGAAACTGTGCAAGCTGTGAATAAAATTCTTCTATTGCTACGATGAGCAAAAGGTAGGAAAAGGGAACTGCTTTTTAGGGGTCTGCTCGACTTTGCTAACTTTATCACTTCTCTGCTGTTCCACTCCGTTTAGATTTGCTCGTGGCATCCATAAAAACTTAGCCACCATCGATCTTCGTATGATAGAGTTTACAAACGCAAGAACGTAACAAAACGTAGTAACCTACATGAAGCTTACAGATCCTCACCGTTTATAAACTACTGGTGGGAAGGGACTTCTCCTTAAACTCCAAATATGCCTCTGAAGCACACTAACGTTTACATTAAAGCGACGGACTGATATCATTGAACCTCATAAAAGTGGAAGAATTGAAGGATCCTTGTAGAAAACACTGTAAATGCCAAAATGAAAAAAAAATTATCAGAAAATATTCTACGTGTCAATGGTAATACTATAGTATAGAATTTAATTTTTTGCACTTATAAGAATGTATCTTTTCCTATTCCAAAGTTGTATATTTAAATAAGAGCAACGTCGAGCAAAGGATTTCTAATCGATTAGCAAGAGAATAAATTACTCTGCGAGTGGTTGAAGAAATTGCAAGCAAGCCCCAGGATTCACCACCTCCAATATTTAAGATCTCGCTGTCTGCCGCTGCTAATGATCATTAACCAAACGATCCAGCGCGTGTTCAGCCTTTTATTTATGACACGCGCGTGGATCGCGAAGGGACGCAGCCCGTTCCCAGCAACAAACGCGCAAACGAGAAAAAAGCATCGAGGACGCTGCAGCCTATCCACCTACGACAGGATTTATGGCCCCGCGCGGCGATGATCGTGAACGGGCCCCAGCCATTACGACACTACGAAACAGCTTTTAATTACTGCCGGTTGATGCATTACAACGCTGCGTATCCCCGCGTATAACAAACAGTTATTAGCCACTCGTCGACCTCGCGCGTTATTACGCTGGCTGGCGATAGTTGGCGGGCAGAATTTTCGATTCTGCAACTATCTGTCATTTTTTGTGGCGGACTCGTGTTTCCGCGGTGCCAGTTTTTAACGCTGGGAAATGGTGGAAGATTATTTCAGTATCGAACAATCCAGGGGAACAAGGGTTCTGTATTTATCTTCTTTTTTATGGTTGTACACGTTGTAGGTACTTGTGACTGGCCAGGTGTGCAGCACGTTTGGGTTAAGTCTGTATGGTTGGTTGTTTCTAGAACTGTTGGCGATGAAAAAGAATTCGGTTGTGTAGACATTTTTGGAACTTTAATTTGATTGTTACTTTCGCAGACTTTATTACGGTCTTCACTTTGTTTTGAGACGCATTTGTCGAGGGTAGAGGGATTCTATCAATCATTTATTAAATATTCCGATGGATATGTAAGTAGGGTAAGTTGCACTAATAATAATTGCACTGCACTAAACATTGACACTCCTGATTAAATAGCCAAATATTGAGAAGTACGAGTTTAGAAAGTACCTTTTTACAATTTCTTATTTCTCTTTCATTACAACACTGCAAATTCCAGTAGTTAAAGTACACATTTTACATCTGGCGACACCATAAAAAAAATCGTAAATGTAGCGGTGGGACAAAGAGTTAACGCTTTAAGCGTTTTCTAAAAATTTTGTTATGGAGTAAGTATATTTTGTCGCTTTAAAATTAAGTAGTGGATTGAAATACAGATTTACTAAGTGTTGTAGGTATTTAATAGTGAATGAAGTAGTCTGTTTAAACTCCGTTTTTATCTATTTCTTTTTATAAAACCTCAAAGTTTTGTGTACCAATGATTAAACTTTTATGTTTACTTTTGTTTTTCATGGAATATTTTTAAAGTAAAAAAACTTAAATAAAATACAAAACCATAATCATCAATAATAACTGAAAAGTAAGACCATATAAAAACTTCACAAAAAAATATAGATATTTAAATTGGGATTTCCGTTTGGGGTGTCAATTATTATACAGTGTACCCTACAATCGTTTCTACAGTGACTAAAATTGGCACACGCATCTTTTCACTCTCATAAATATGTAACGTATGCCAACTCTGTATAACAAACCTAACAATAAGACGCAGGTACATATGCACACACAATTCTACTCTCCCCAATGATCAGCACCCTTAATTTCGTACAATTCCAAAAACCCAATAACACATCTTTTTTCATCCACGATCCCAACTCCCACCACTCTCGCTCCACACCGTCATTCGTTCGTCGAACGTCTCCAAACCCGCTCCGTTTAAATCGAACTCCACCAAGGGCACCGGGCACAATATGGAAAAAGAATTATTCAGAGTCATAATGACATGAACTTTCATAGAAGCGATAGGGCACAAAGGTTCGTACCCGTTTCCACCTACCGTTGCCGTAACGTATAATTTATCGTGGTCGCGTATTGTACCAGGAGGTAACGCATTCAGAGAGCGCGGACGATTCGCAGGACAGGGTGGGGTACGCGAATAATTGGCAGGCTCGCAAGGGTGCTCCCTTACGTTCAACACAAGCATTACGTAATAACCAGTCGGTTAAGGGGGAGGGATGCTGGAGGGGTGGCGGGGTGGAGCAGGGTAATTTGCAGAGGCGACCTACGTGCAACTAGGTGGAAGCCTTTTTGGGAGTTGATAGGGGTCGGCGCACGCCCCTTCTGCCAGGCGGCGGAAGATTTAAAACTGGCGCGACTCGCTAATGACCATTAACTGGTTGTCCTCCGCTCCACCTACCCGCTGGCACACGTTTGTCGTGTCGTTCTGGGTGCGTGCCGTGCTGTCACGCTCGCCTTCCTTCCCTTGGTCCCACATACAGAACGAACAGCCACCGACACTAGCTACACCCCTCCCCCCCCCCCGCCCCCTCCTCCCGCGAGATTTATGCGACGGATGTGACTCGGCTCCTCCATGCTTTATGGTCTTCGAACGTTAACCCGCGCATGACTGCGCGCGACTACCATTCCCTCTGTCTTCTTCATTTCGGAACGCGGCGAACGGTGAGCGGTGCCTGCCTTGATCGATCGAATCGGCGACGATTGATACGTTACTCGATCGTGTTTGGGTTGGGGGATGTGCAGGGGTGGAGATGTAAAGCATTGTAGTAAGGTGCTACCATGTACCTAATTTCGCTTACCCAAATTCAAATCGTTCTCAATTCAAGGATGGTTGATATTTTTGTTTCTATTTAATCTTGGATAAAAAAGAAATTGTTTTTGTGTTTTGTGTGCGGCAGGTTAGAACTGTTGAAACCAAAAGATTTTCATCGCGAGTGGAAACAGGGACGTTGGAAGTACAGTACCTATGTCTTCCTACACATTTTTGGCTATTAATTCAGTTTATTACGAGCACATGTTAGCACTTATTTCGCGATTTATTACGAGTGACGATATTAAGTGCTAAGTAGGTGATATTAGGTGCACTTACCTGCTATACTGATTATTTGGGCTTCTGTTTTGTAGTGAGGGTTTGAATGTTGTCTGTGGTCGCTCGGATATCTGGATCTTGATTAGTTGGAGACACTTGTTTTAGAACCTGATGGATAGGTAGGCGGAAGGACTTATAATGAAAATCATTGCAGCAAGAGAGTTGTAGCTCCATCTTTACCAACTTCGAATAAATTAGAAAGAACTGTTTATAAAATTGTTGCCTTGATTTAATATTGAAAAGAGAACACTGACAGAAGAATATATATTTTCAGACAGTAAGTAGTAGCTGTTGAATTCATAAGATTTTATTTCTATTTTTGGCGAATTTTTCAAACCTGGAGCTGAACCTGGCTTGCAGCAGGGGATTGTGCATTCTAACCTCGAATATAAATGAGTTAATCGTTATTTTAACACCAGCTGATATACAACTAACGTTCTTTCACTTGTTGTTAAAATACATTAACCCTTTTTTGATACACCTCTTTTTTCGATCAACTTTGACATACCTGGGTGGCTCACACCTAGAGCAATTTTTGAACGACTACCATTCTCATACAAAGAATCGTTATGAAAAAAATCATGGGTCATTTTTAAGGTCTCTAGAATCCAATCGTTATGAAAAAAATCATGGGTCATTTTTAAGGTCTCTAGAATTTTCTAGTCTCTAGAAAATTCCAATAGTTATTTTTTAATGAAATTTTATCACATTTTTTGTGGAAAAATTCTAGGTTACCATATGTCGAGAAAAAGCGAAGAAAACCTTTAAAAAAATGGTAACTTCTACAAATTTCAATATTAGAAACTAAAAATCTACAGAGTCGTTTTTCAGATACAATAGTTTGATGAAAAAAAAATAGTTCATAAGTCGGCTTTGGAGTAAAGGTATTTATTTTGCAAAGGTATTTAAGTACAGAGCGCCAAAATCAGCTTATGGGTGGCTCACACCCAGAGTATCAATGAAGGGTTAAGTTTTCTTCAGCTGACAAATGAAACACATTCGCTTAAGCTGACCTTCACGGATGAATCTATCATGAACTACTAAACACATTAAGATTCATTAACTAATCATCGTACGACTATCTGCTATACCTCCCACTATCTGCAACAGTGCACAAGCTCAAGATCTCGCAATTCAACATCAACTTTCCACCCTTGTTTTACTTCCCTATCTCGCCAAAATAACACTCCACTAACGCCACGCACTTTATCCTCAAACCCCACATTCTATAAAGTGCCTGAACCGCTTTTTACCACGAATTAGTCGTTCATGTTGATACTAAGCCAGATGTACGCGCATGGAAGCACGTGTCTTGCAAAACTTTTTCTACAGAAGTATAGTTCCTCGACGAGGAGAGCGCGTAGTTGCTAGCCCGATGCCACGTGCAACGTGCAAATATCGGGGCTGAACGCACTCGAAGACCCATACTCGCTGTATGATCCGAGGTCGAGGTCCGTAGAAACCGTCGCGTGTGATTTCAGTGCAAATGCGAATCATCGACGAACAATCGAACACTTCGTCGAGTTCGAAGCCTCGATTAGAGCTGCTCCGCGATGTCAATATGGAGCAACAATTCGGGGCGAGAGGAAGAAGGTTACGACCACGAGCAGGAGGTGGACAATAACGCGGCTCACGGATTGGCCGGACGCTGAAGAGCCAGGCTTGCGGATTCTCCCGAGAACGGCGAGATCGTCTTCAAGTACGGGGAAACTCGCGAGGCACGACAGAACAGTGGGAGGGAGAGGGACAGAGAGGAAGAGGGTCCGAGGGTGGAAAGGGCTGAGAAAGAAAGCAGGAGAGAGGGTGGAAGGAAAGTGCGAGGGACCGTCGTAATATCACAGGCAATTTCCTGAAGGAATTTGATCGGTTCCTATATCGCAGGGAATATTTTTCCCCGTCATTTATTTTTCGAAACGTCTCGCGAAGCTGCTACGATCTTATCGTACCTATCTACGCGAATATGTACACCGCCACGCTGGGACCATGAGCGAGTGGATTTATGGGGCGACGCGCTTTTCCTTGCGACAGGGATGCTGAATTTTCTATCCTAGCTCGAGGATTAAAACGATTTTTACGGGGCTGTGCGATCACTAGGATTCTGTGAAGATTAGAACAGTGCCAGTTGAATTTTTCTTGAGGGTGAGCAGCTGACATGCATGTTACTATAATTAAGGGGGAAACCTGGTGTAATCGGTAGAAATGAAGGTCCATTTCGGAAATTTTTTGTTAGGAAACTATACATGCAATCTTTTTAAAACATTCAGGCGATATTATTATGTATTTCCAAATGGCGCAAGTGTTTCGGTAATTCTAAATGGCGCAAGTGTTTCGGAGCGGCCTCATTGCGGAAGATGTTCATCTGCGTGCAGTCTAGGGTCCGTTTTAGTGGCCTAAAACCAAAAAACTACGTAATTTTGTATTTTTAATGAAATTTCGATATGGATGAACCTCAATCCGCATTCAAAAATAAAAAATTAAGATAATGCTGAGTGTTTGAAAAAATTGTAGCGTTTTTCACTAAAAAATTTTACGTTAATTGTGCAATAAACATTATTAAATTTAATAGTATTGTTCCGGATTAAAGTTTATGGATAACGTAATTTTATTAAAAACACAGAACTAATTGGTGTTTTAGTTTCAGGCCACTATAATGGACCCTAGACTGCACGCAGTTGAACAAATTGGCCGTTCCGAAACACTTGCGTCATTTGGAATTACCTTGTATTTATTATATAAAAAAAATATTTGTCCATTCCTCGAAATACATAGTAATATAGCATGAAAGTTTTAGAAAGATTGCATGTATAGTTTCCCTACAAAAAATCCCTTAAAAGAACCTTAATTTCTGCCGATTACAAGTTCCTCCCTTAACATCTTTACGAGGGGTGGTTGGGATCGATATGTTATAGACGATAGAAATAAACCATTCCTAAAATAGTAGCCTCCAGAATTCAGTGATGTTTATAAAAAATAGCTTTAAATGTTACAATTTTTGAGACATTCACCTTAACTTCATTAGTAATTGATAAGCAAGGGGCTAGGATTTAAATCCTGTACAGGAGTGGAGGTTTCTTATCGAAACTAATCTCTCACAACTTTCAATTTCACGTCTCAATAAAAACAAATGGAAATCAAAATTCTAGCCTGATTATGGTCAAACATCGTTTGTTCTGAATTGAGAGCAGGTTTTTAAGATGATTGCAGTAAGAATGAACACTGCAGAGAATTGCACCGTTGGCTTCATTTTATTCGTGCAACATTATGTGTACAAGGTTATAGAATTTGCATGAAATTGAAATTCTGTACCTTGCGAGATATTCACTTTGTCAGCCACAAGTGAATCCATAAACGCGGATGAAGGAGCTTACATACCCCAGATCGGAATGTATGTGATCTGACATTGCTGTTTTCGGTGTTCTTTCCCTTCGCGTGCACCAAAGCGCGCTCGACCTTTGACTGGGAATGCAAGAAAATCTTCAGAAGGTATGCTTTCGAGGTATGTCCAACAGGAATTGTGGAAGTAAATCGTATCTATCAGTGACCCTACCGAACTTTTTTGAACAATTGACGTACTCAATAGACTACTTTTGTCATTTAACGTTACAATTACATAGGTTTCGCAATTCGGTACCGATTTCTTGCCCCAATTTCGAAGTACTTACATCAAAATTTGGAAAATCCATTTAAAGCTGCGAGAATTACTTGAAACTTTGAAAGGTCTGAACCAAATAGTTAATTGCGATAAAATATTCACCTTTGAACGACAAAAATTAACTAGTTTTAGAACACTGTTCGTCACTGAATCAATTGCCGTTCTTCGTAGGCCATTTTACTGGACAAAGTTACTCGCTTTTCATAATTATTTGGATAAATATGGCGTTTCCAATAACAGTTTACGACCAATAAACGTTTACTTACTACGATTCAGATTGCTATTGTGTTGAATGCTGGGAAGATAAATAGTGAGCAGCATGAGCTGGATAATTATCATCATCATAACATAATTATCATTATCGTAACATGCCAGCGAAAATTCAATGTTCCATGCCTTGTAGATACAACGCAAAGTGCTCAAAGGAACAGAACTTTCTGCTGCATGATTTTAACATGCAAACCTATTAATTTCTGTTATATTATTGGAAGACTCTACATTAATGACCATTTTATTAAAATTTAAACGTCTATTTTAATTTTATAATAGTTCAAATTAACTGCAGTACTAATCAATAGCGAAGAACGGTTATATTGCTAGTAAACTATAAATTATTTAGGCAAGTTTCTCTTAAGATACTCGTTTCCAATCACAAATTTCTGATTCCTTCAAATCTTCCAAATTGCCGCGTAGTTAGCATGTCCCTGGTAATTAAATTCTAATGTTCAATAATTATTGAAACCAGTGGCCTCATTAAATTCCCCGTTTCTAAAAAAAAGTGAATCGTCGATTAAAGTGGTTATCTTGGCACCAGGGTACCAAATTCTTAAATCTGTGATCTAATCATATAAAAGTGATCATTCTGACTTTCTGTTTTACTCCCAGCATCATATTCCTCGCGTTAATCAACGATCTGCCTAAAAACTACTTTCTCAAACAGACTTCCCCAGGAAATGAAGGCGGTTCAAACGGATGAAGTTAACCTCCCATCTTCTACTTACTAAAGCAATATGGTAACGTTCTTAGACGATGCTCGCAACGACGCAGCCCTGTGCAAGCTATTCAATTAGCTTATTGATTGTGCAATTTTCGACTGCACAAAGTACACAAACTGCGACTGGTACCCGATTACCCGCCGAAACGCGGTCCTTGCAACAGAATTCTCAACAGCCACTAGCTGGCTCAATGAATCCTCCTTCTGGCAACCGAACTCCTTACCTTATCCTCGTTGCGTCTGCAGCTAGGTGCACGTATCAATGTTTGTGGCGACACTAACTAGAAGAGCATATTTGCCGTGCAGATCCCGGTTATATGCAGTCCAAGTTGGCCAGACGAAGAGGCATTCGCTCGGTTTGCCACTCCACGTCTGCTTCAATGGAACTATGTCATGCTTGCCCAACTGTTTGAGTAGTCGTCGAGGGTATATCGAAGGAACCCCAATCCTTGTTACAACTACTTACGCTTAACGAATTTCGTTGTATACGTTAACACATTCGACCCGAGTGATTTTCACGTAAAAGCTTCTAGGATGCGGAGTGTACTGTGACATTGAAGAGGACTGTTTAAACTAAAACGGCACTTGAAGTTCTTCAGTCTCATTGGATCGACTCAGTTTCCAAGCAAAGTTGAGTGAGTTTTCGTGTTTGTGCAGTGGGAATCCTTGAAACATTTATTGTGTGCCGTTTGTGTTAAATCGGGTGTAAGGAAAAATTCAAAAGATGGGGATGTATTTAACTCTTCGGGGTCACACGGGGTGTGTCGCACCCTAAGAACAACTTTCGAGTTCAAATGTCGCGCCTTTATGACTTCCAAAGGGAATTTATCGCGAAACAAAAATTCGCTCATTTCCACAGCCGTGGAAAATCTCTCTTTTTTAACTACAAACTTCATCACATCAAAATTTACATTTCTATATAGAAAAATACTATTAGAGCATCATTGTAGGGGAGACCGGGGATAGTTGTCACACGGGTAGGTTTTCACAACCGCTATAACAAAGAAACTATAAACAATAGGAATGTACTGGTAATCCATGGCGATGCGTAAACTTATCGCCGCCTCCCCCCGCATCAAACAAGTCGTTGTGGGGTCGCATGGAGTCACAATGTGTCATTGTTTGTTTTCGAGCGCTCGAAGTAAATTACGCCGTATTTTCTATCAAGTAAGTATAGGTTGTTCCTTAATATTGACTATAATATTGTTGCATTATTCTCGTAGTTTACAGTTTTTTCTAACTTACTGCAATGATTTTTTTACATTTTTTAAACTATTTAATACACGAATAGAGGGGTGAAATTGTCACAGAACATTTGCGGTTAGGTATTTGCCGCATGTGACAACTAATCCCGCTGTAACTTGCTGTACCTATCATGTGATATTATATTTTTTTGTTTGTTTGGCAACAGTTCTCAATAATAATGCCGCAAACTTATAATAAGAAGACGTCCAGAAGTAAGGTGCCCCCGGAATTAATGTTACGTGCGGTAAAAGAGGTTAAAAAGGACAATTACACAATAAGAGGGATTGCAAAAGATTATATTATAAATGACCGCACTTTAGCGCGATATTGTCAGAACTACAATAAAAAAATGATATTACTTTCTTAATTGCATCGACTTTTAATTCATAAACTTAGCTATCCAAATGTGTGACAATCAACCCCAGATACTGTGACAACCAACCCGTCCTCGGGGTATGTTGTCACAAAATAGTTTCTGCAAATAATATGAATTAGGTCCTAATCTGGTTGACAAAATCCATAGGAACAATTTTTTTACAAAGTCGGACGTACTTAGTTTATATTAATTTAAGTTTGAATGAACATCCCTGCAGCTGTAACCTGTAAAAAAATCAAAATATGAAAATGAGACAACCATCCCCGGTCTCCCTTATGAGAATTACGAATGTGCAATTATCACTGAAAAGTTAAAATATTCCAAAATACGAAAATGGTAGCGCAGAAATGACGTTGGCGTGCAGTGAACCCCATGTGATCAATTTGTGATTATAAGAAAGTGTCACCACGAAGGGTTAAATTGGCAGAATGGTGTCGTGTAGAAAATTGTTATTTCCCAAACTACTCATACTTATTCTTGAACGAAGAATCCCACCTTTTATGTGTGCTACTAATTGCAGACTAGCCTTTATTTACAAGTTTCTGCGGCAAAGGTTTCACACCCATTTCCCAGCGTATCTCTAATCAGAGGTGTATTTTTCGTTATATCTCTCAGCGGTATCCCACAATATGGTAGGCATATAAACCCAGCATAGCGTTCTTCCACCTTCCATTAGTTGTTGCGTGTGCCAGCGAAGGTGGTGAACGTAAAGTAACTTCCGACACAGCTGCTAAACGCGACAAGCGTGATGCAGATCATTAGCAAGGGAATCGCTGTACAGGGTGTTCTGAAAAGCAACTGATACATTTCACTAGCACGTCTGGCGTGTTATTCTGCATCAGGAAACTCATATGCGTGATGGGACTTGTTCCATTCCTTCTTGAAATAATTACAGGTATCGTTAATATCCTAGCAAGTAAATTGAGCTTCATCGATGAAAATGATATACAGAAACAGCAAGTGTACTTCACATTTAATGATCGAAAACAATCAGTTCTGCATACGTTGTGAGACTTGGAATAATGAAGAACTCTACATTTCAACAACAGCAGATTTACCACCACCATTGCAAAATACACTAATACAATATCGGTTAAAAAGCAGAAGGATACTCAGTGCAACAGTAGACTATTACCTCAGCATAACAGTGTATCTTCATCAACTAGCAAACTCTATTTCGAGACACCACCAATTCTCCCAATAACACCTAAAAATAGACACATAGCTTCCATGAATATTTTCATTCGGAAAATCTAAATGTACCAGAAAAATTCATCAACCACCTCCAGCAACATCCTGCATAGCAAGTAACGAACTATCAACAGCGAGACTATGCTACAAATAATTTCTAAAGAAAATCCGGCGCTGATTCTTTTTCTCTTTCAATTATGTTGTTAAGCACAAAAGTCCAAGAGACACAATTTTTTTTTATTTTGGCGCGATTTCAATTTTAAGAGGTGAAACGGCTTCTCAAAGTTCGAAAATAAGCATTTCCGAATAAAGTGTTGTTCCACGTCCACCCTCTGTTCAGGTTTTTGTAATCCCCCGCTCTTCTCGCTGCCATCTTTGCAATAATTGTTAACACATATGTAGATCATTTTGTGATATATAGGGTGACTTGTCCAGTGAATGAACACCCCCCAGTGAATAAATACTGCTCATATCATACGAAAAATTAACACCTATTACGCTCTCTTTGCGTTAAAATTTACACAGTAGTTCTTAATTCAACTAAGCTTTTTTTAAGTTCTTCATTAAGTTCAAGGTAAGTCTTGGTGTTGATTTTATTAGGTGTTCATTCAATAGAAAGGTCACCCTTTTCTTCTAAAATACAGGTAGGTAATTTTTTTATATTTGACGTTCATAGGTGGCAGAACATTTCATACTGATTTTCGAATTTTAAGCGGCTGTTTCACCCTTATATATGAGATTGGGCAAAAATTCAAAAATACATGTCTCTTAGATTTTTCTGCTTAGCAACATATTTTGGGGGAGAAAAATATCGACGCAGGACACCTCGCCGGGTGTCCGTTGTTAGTCTTGTGGCAGCTACATTTCTGTCCATTAAAGACAGAAGGGCATCACGGGTTTAGAAGGACACGGTCGAAAGGGGATGATCGGAAATGGGAGTCGAGGAGGGTAACCGATACGGGAAAAGAACGCGGGCACGAGCCTTTTGGAAATATACATAATCTGTCTTCCCCTCACTTTTCGTATTTCGCTGCGTAAATAGTGGCACGTGCAAACCACCGTGCAACCCCTTTTGGCTCGTTGCTACCGAACCCTGAGGCCTTTCGGATCCGGCGCTGTTTACCGGCACAATATTTACCCGCGACTTATAACCATCGACTGTTAAGCCGGGTGTAAAGCGGTTACACGATGTGCCGAATATATTCATATTTATTTACACACGACAATCTCTCTGGACGTGTGCACACGCGCAACCGAGCGCACGTGTATTTTGTTTTATTTGATTTCACTTAATTGCAGCAATCCTGATCATTGGAGGGGGGCGGGGGTGTGATTCAATTGCGGGCATGCGAGCGATATAACTATTCAAATTCTTTCCTCCTCTCGGAAACTTTTTTTACCCCAATCCTTAATTATTTATTTATTTGACAATTGCGACGTTTTCTATTCTCTCGCCTTTCTTCCTTGGTCCAGCGTGTACAACATTCCTGTTTCTGTTCCTCTTACTGTGCCCGTAAGTTTTATTACGTTTCTCCCTTATTCGCAAAATGTTCCTGGTTACATATGTCGCAAATATGGATATTTCATTTATGTTATCTTGTTTATAAAATACTCTTCTTTCGTGGCCTGTTACATCTTACAATATTCTTTGCACTGACCTTTCTCACCACACCACCTGTTCTCATTCTACCCGACATCGATCACTTCTCTCCGTTCTTTCACACAGATCATGCTAATTCGAAGTATTTTTTTCTTATTTTTATTTCTGCACAGTATTACAACTCTCTTCCACCAGCTAGATCCGTCAACTAGACCATATTTGCCCTTCAAACGCGCCACTCGATCGTTCAATACTACTTAGCATGACATCCAGTACCTCGTTGTCTTATAATTAACCATGTTGTAGCTGAGATCAATTATTCACAAAATCTGACCGACCAAAAGAAGATAAAGCAGATGCTGAGATTTCTTAAAAATACCAATCTTCTTCAGGAGTTGTGAATATCGTTAATATCGATCGAGTCACTAATAACTAATTTTCACATCGAACACTCTACGGCTACTATAATAGTCTTAATAGATAATAACTTCGAATCGGTATTGTAAGTGTGTTGACTTCTTCAATAATTCCTATAATTCCTTCAATCACTCTGCTCTGATCGCTGTTCGTAGTTCCTATTCCCCTTAATTTTTACTATTATGTTTGCTGCTGTTATTATTACTAAGATTTTTTATATTTATTTTGTCACTATCATTAATGGTTCTTTTGCGCTTATTTCTCTGCTTTTGTTTCTTTTAATTATTTTTCTTTTGTACTTCCTAATTGTTTGTTCTATGCTTGTGTGACTGCGATTTGTACTTCTTCTAACAAAGGGTTTACCCTGTTGATATACTTAAATAAATAAAATAAATAAAAAAAAAATCGAACTTGGAGGTTGACGGGACTTAAAGTAACAAAATTTAAAAAATATTATTTCCGTTTAATTTGTGTCTCACGTTAATTGTGTTTAGTTTTAGATTTAATGATATAACGCTTATTAACAGTGTTTATAACTAATTTCTACTGTACAACTGAATTTACATGTAGGTATTTCGCCATAATGAGTAATGAAGGCAAATAATAATACTATGTATTATTAGGGCTGCCTTTGCCCGGCTTGAAGATTTCCTTGCTGTTTGCACTTCGTGGCCAGGTTCTGCATGGTCTAGTTTCTAGTTGGTTCTAGCAGTAGTTATTCTGTTGCGAGATGTATCAATGGGTGTTGTTTCACTGAAATGTTTTAAAGATGATTACGGGAATAATGAATTATTGTATTTGAGTGGATATTATTCTCACAATCAGTGATTTTTGTTACGTTGCTTGAGATGGGAATAGTTTTTTTTTAATAATTATTTTGATGTTTAATTCGTAGGGGAATGATCTTTTACAAATAATGTATTTTGTAGTGATCTAGAAACTAATTTCGATGTGACTGAAAATATAAGCGTACATGTACATATTCGTTACTATATGTATAGCAAGTGAATCTTTGGAGTAAAATTTGTCTCACCCTGGTGCGACAGTATGCACATGTCTATAATTAAATCTCCGGAGAAACTTATAGGGGTAGCGTACAAATTTCCATTATTCTTATGATATGAAGGTTCTTATGAACCTTTTTTGAGACGCGACCCCCTTTTATAATATTCAAATAACCTGAGAACCCCCCCCCCTCCCCTCCCCATGTAAAATAAAGTAAATTTAATAAGGTAAAGAAAACACATTAAAAATAGGTATTTTAGAAAATAATCCTTACTTAATAATATTTTAAAAAAACACCGTTGCCCACCGTCAGGAAACATTTCGCGACCCACCGGTTGGGAACAGAGATGAGCCAAATTTTTATTTAAATAAAATTTCGCATAACGAGGAATAGTTAAAAAAATTCGTTGTTCGTTCATTAACCCGAGTTAGTTAACTTAATAAAGTTATATTCGACGCATGACGTATCATTTTTTTCACTTGTATTCGTCATTCGAAATTTTATTTAAATAGAAATTTTGCTCATCTCTGGTTTGGAATCACTGCCTTGTGTGTCCTATTCTTTCAATCTTTGTACCTTTAACTCTGTCAATTTGTTTTAACTTCAAATGAAAGCTTCCCTTCCAATGAGAATACGAATAACAATTACATATACTACTACGATCTCTGTTCTCACGCAAGTGCCTTGCAAATAACAAATTAAACCACCATTTCAATTTCCACTACACAACACGTCAACTCATTGCCAGAAACCCGCCGTAACAGCAATAAACACCGTTCAAACGAATAAATTTCCAACACATTTCGTTGCATTTTCCATTCTCAGGTCACGAAAGTAAAACAAGTTGGTTCCTCCAGAATAACGTTTGCTAGTTCAAAGAATAACCGCTGGCTGGCGATTAACATTCATCTTCATCGCAATAATCACGAATCCAGGGCAGTGCGGGCACGAATTCCACAACTTACCGTCAACTAACAGATGGACGCTCCACTCTCACCGAGCATCCGTTTATTCGTCAACAGTCGTATACTCCGTCGACGCTGGTCGTGACGAGAATAAAACGGAACGCTTTGAGGCGCCATGTCGGAATTCAGTAGGTCACAACGTTTCCCGCCTCGTTCTCCTCCCTTCGCGATTGTATATTTCGCCGCGGCGACTCGCGCCGCGCCGAGGGGGTTAGATGCGGGATGGTTCGAAGCGGCGCAAAGATAGCAAAAAAAAAAATAGAAAAAAGGAAGATGAGAGAGGAAAAATAAGAATTCGCTTTACGATTATAGAGCACGTAGTCGCCGCGACGTAAAACCCCGGCGGTAGCACAAAGCGCCCGTAGTTTACAGATAGCGTCGAGTTATTTGTGGTGGCTGCATCCCCAACGAAGCAAAAAAGAAACCAATGAACAAACGGAGGCCCTTTCCTTCCTCTATTCCTCTACCTTCTTTTTTTTCTTCTGTAGTCTCTCGTCGTCCTCCCCCCATTTCCAGCATCATTGGCATGCGGACCCTCGACATAGGCCGAATGGCGAATTAGATCTGGCTGGCGTTTCAAAAGGGATACACATGCAAATTCTTACTTTGTCATCGCCCGCTGTTGCGAGGTCGTCTGAGCATGCTGCCAGTTCGTAGCGAAGAAATTTCTGGTGGACGTTAGTGGTGGAGATTTTTAAGGGACAGTGTGGTGGAATTTTAGATTCGAGAGAGGAACACGAGGGTATGCTGAGGATTGTATAATGGGTATGTTTCTGTGACAGTTTCTTATGGTACCAATTTAGAGTTGTTGAGTTACCTACTATCGAGAGCACGACTCCGATCTAGCTCTTCTGCCGCTCTGGGCATAAATGATTTTTGCCGCCGTTTATATTTAATTATAAATAATTATATTAAAATATAATTTTTGACAGTGAGTGAAAAATTTAGTAGGTATTTTTTGAATAGCGAAAGCCTTTCGTTTTATAAAAAAATTAATATTCATAAATTGCCAATTAACCAATTTTGCCGCTCCCAAATTTGCCGCTATTTGCGCGTCCTTAAACCGGGCCCTGAGCAAAAATTATGGAATATGGAATAAATGAAACAAGAAATATAGTAAGGTTATTGAGTTGATTACTATTTAGTTGGATATGCGCACTGGAAACCTCGTCATTCTTCAATGTGCCTACACAGAACTAACAAGGAAACGTCCCCAACCCGAAAATCCTAATTTTAATAAAACTTCGCATCAGTGTAAAGTATATGCAAACAGCATTTTTTCTGTGGAAATTCACCCTGAATGGGTGAAATCAACCCTTAGTGTTACGCTTTTTTTTAAAATATAACTTTGTAACGGTGCGAGATAGACGAAAACTTTAAGTACAAGAATTTTTCAGTTGTTTATTTTCTAGCACGTTACTAAAAGAGAAATATGTTTAACAGACAAGAGGAGGCAAAACGTGTATGAATGTATTCCGGATATGTGTTTTTTACAGCCCGTTGTAATTATTGATGTAAAACGATGCGGTGATGGCAGAAGGAATCGATGTGTTAGGATATTGACACATCTATTCGTTCTGACTCTACAGGCTCAATTTTCCCCGTTGTTTACCTTGCATTAATATTCTGCTCACCAGAATGTTCCACGCAAATATTTCCACTAACAAAAGTCACGTGAAATAATTACTGGGTATGTGCGTGCGTGCGAATTGATGATTGTATAATGATCCACTCACCTTTATGGGCCCACCCACCTGATGTTTGCGGATGAGCGATTTATGGATATTATCCCCTTTCATTTAAACGATACATACGATAATCAAATATCCCTTCAGCATCATTGTGTACCATCATGATACTGTAGCTGTGTAATTATTGTCGTTATCGCGTTCCACGCGTCAAACGAATCATCGTCGAGTCGAATACTGCTCGAAAGTGGTACATACCGACCCTTGGAGCATTCGTATTCGGCGTTCAAATGAAATTTTTATCACCCACATGCCTCAGAATCGCCACACGATATCGTTGATTTTAACAAATTGGTTTCACTTAAATTCAAACGAACAAAATGCTCCACGTGATCCCACAAATATAATAAAATGTTAGAGTGGAATAATTTTCTTTTAAAAGGATAAATTTAAAACGAGGCGAGCGGACGATACCTTTCGATAGGTACTGAAGAAACGGAAGAGCTACTTGCTTCACAAACAAAAGAACGTTTTTAGGTAGAGCCTAGAATGTGGTCACCTCGAAATATAATTAATAAAGTACAAATCAAATTTGCAGTTTCTTAATAAATTTAGTTAATACAGAGACTGGGACAGTCAACAATCAATACATTTATTAAATAATCTCTTCGCAACATAAAAATCGAAAGTAAAATCAAGAGATTGCTGTGGTAATTTACAAATCGAAGAGGATGTTTATCAGGACAGAACTTCTGTTAGGAAAATTAAAATATGAAACTAGATTGCGATGGAAGTTATAAGTATTCAAAGCTTTCATGAGAATTTTTTTTTATTTACTTATTTGAAGTCAGATGCACTTCTTGGGTTTATTAGCGACTACTATATTACACTATTCACATTGCATTAGTTTTGTTGTACAATACTATATCATACTTATACATATACTATAATTTGAGCAAAAGATTTAGACCATACATTTTACTATACTGTGTATGTACTTTACATATCATTAAATGTAATAGCTTGAATTATACTGTAGGTTGAATTATATTGACCATTGCATTACAGCTAGATTAATTGTTTGTTTTTTAAAAAACTGTAAGAGGCTTTCTAGTCCTTTTTTGTTGTTTAGAATTGTTTGTATATTGTTTGGAATGTTGTGGTTTTTCCATTCGTTGTATTTCCGGAAGTCGATTAGCATATGTTCAACAGTGATTCTTGTGTTTCATGGCTTTCATGAGAAATATTCATGATACAATATATGGTGCACTATTTTTAAACGCATTAATATGCACACCCTCAAACAAATCATCCAAGTCAGTAACAGAGCAGGATCTTCCAATCAAATACAAATTAAACAATAAGTACCATTTCCTATTAGTACTTAACACTTTGCTTGGCGCCAGGGACTTTTGCCGTCGTCAGTAGCGATCCTTCAAACCAGCCTAACCGACTCAAAGGAGCGTTTTCCAAAACCTTGCACCACTCAAATTGTGAATAATAAATCTCAAAAAGCAAATTCATGCAACATAAACAATGCCGCTTGTCAGATGCGTACAAAATGAACACACAGAGTCGTAAATCCATTTAAAAAAGGCAAAGTCTTCAACCCTTGCAGAAAACACGACGATTCTTGTACACGTTCGACAGAAAAAAAAGGGGTCAGTCGAGGTCTCGACCCGTCGCGGGCTCCTCTTCCACCGGTGCTCAATGGACTGGGCACAAAAAAAGGTGCAAACAACGAGAAAAAAAGGCAGGAGAAGCCTTAGACAAGTGGAAACGGGACAAACGAAACCGTCGACAGGTGTAAGGAGGACCAGTGAAATTGTTCGTGCGTGCAACACGGGCAAACGCAGTTGTTTACACGTGGCGAAGAAAAAGCTGGTCAACCCAGGCACGCGCCGCGGGCAAACCAGTTTTTTGTCGACAAAAAACAGTGTGAAAAACTAGGCGCGATAAAAAGAGAGGGGCGATGACTTGCAAGGCCTTAAGGGGTTAAGGCCACCTTGGACGGAGCAAAAGTGCAGTCATTTTCGGCATGTTTTTAGGAAGATAATGAATTAAACAGAAAATTCAGTATGAAGCCTGTTATTGTACAACTCTCGCCGGAAGAAAATACGATTTTTTTCCTACAAAATGGCGATGGTAGAGCCGTAATACGCAAGATCTGGGGAGCGACATTTTTCACGGTGTTCAATCTTACGGCTATACCGTTTGATTTGGAACAAAAAGTCAAAAGTTTTATTTTCTACATGCCTAAAACTAGAGAAGTACCTAGCGGTTTTGCGATATCTTGAACATATTCATTGCAATTGACACTTTTATAAAAAAAAATGCATTTTTTCTCCCCATGTTCACCATTTCGAGACAAATTAATGTTACTGGATTTCCCCACGTATTTCTCTTTTAGGCATGCAGAAAATAAATCTTTGTGGTTTTGTGTTCTAGGCCAAACGGTATAGCCGTGAGATTGAACACCGTGGAAAATGTCGCTCCTCAAGTTCTTGCGTATCACGACTCTACCGCCGTAATTTTGTACAAAAAAAATACGATTTTTTCTGGCGAGAGTTGTATAATAACAGGCTTCATATTAAAGTTTCTGCTTATTTCATTATCTTCCTAAAAAAATGCCGAAAATAACTGCAATTTTACTCCGTCCAAGGTGGCCTAACCCCTTAAAAAGAACAAACGAAGTCGCGCGTCCTTGCAGAAAAAATAGAGGTACTCGAGGCGCGCGTAAGAAAAAAGGGGGTGCCGACTTCGAGGCACGGTAGTCTTATGTTATCGGTGCTCGATGGAGTGAGAGAGAAAAGGTGCGAATAAGTTCTTGTGGGAAAAGGACATAGGTGGTATTAGACGGGGCTATCGACGTGTGCAAGCGAGACTATCGAAATTGTGCGTGCGTGTAAGGACAAGTAGAGTTGTCAGCGTGGAGGATTTTTAGATTCTTATATCGATACACTGAGGGATAAGTGTGTAAAAGTACTTATAGGGCAGAGATACAGTGATGTATGTAAGGGTATAGGGCAGTGGTGGCGAACCTATGACCCGCGGTTCAGGCACTGACCCACGAAGGCTTTTTAAATGACCCACGCGTTGATTTTCATAAACTTATTTTTTATATCATAAAAGAGAGAACAGACAATCGAAAATATTAAAAAATTAAAGTATAATAAATTTTCCTGTTAACAAATTTTTGGTGTTTTCAAATTATTGGTACCCTTTCTACCCCCCCCCCCCCCCCCAACCCATTCCAAGTGACGCCACTGACTTAGTGACTCACGGGCTAGTATTAAAAAAGAATAATGAACAAAATTTGACCCACTTCTGAAAAAGGTTCGCCATCACTGGTATAGGGCATGCAGAGACATGATGATGTGAAGGTAGCAACTAGCAATGGATAAATTGAGAATCTTGCAGCAAGAGGGGTGCAGCTCTTCATCTTGACTAACTTCAAGTACATTAGAAAAAACAATTCGTAAAATTATTGCTTTGACTTAAAATCAAAAAGAGAATACTAATTGAAAAATATATATTTTCACACAATAAGGAGTAGTTATTGAGTTGATAAGTTTTTATTTCTATTTTTGGTGAAGTTTTGAAATCTGGAGCTACCTCTGACTTGCAGCAGGGTAATGGGTGCAGGTTCAAAATTTGCAATAATTACAAGTCATAACTCAAAAACTGTCAAAACTGGAGCTGCGCCCCTCTTGCTGCAACGTCCTCAATTAACAACCCAGGGGCGACGTGCTCAGTATAGTTTATGAAGATTGCTGCTGTAAGGTTGCGGAGTGTGTAGAAATGTGACAAGCTTGTAATAACTGACGAGGGACTATGCCTTTAATTATCATTTTAGTGGCTACTAAGCTGGTCACTATACCTCCGCAAATCATAAGAGTTGGAGAAAATGGGAGACAGTGTTTTAAGGCGGGTATCTACTATCGCGTCCACACTAACATGAAATTTCAGGAAAACGGTGGAAAGAGAAGTTTTTATACCACACGTCATGTACATTTGACACCCCGACGGAGGAAGAATTCAAAGTAGGACGAAATAGGATATAAAATGAAGTAGGTGTGCGTTTCGTTCTGAACCTGCTAATGGAATCATCAGTAAGACTTCGCGGAGCCTCACGAGGGAAGTTCGGCAACTTGAAAATTAAAAAAAAATCTGAAATTTTGCAGAAATGTAGCTCAAGTGATGCTAATAACGTAACTATTTTTTGATTCGGCAATAAAATGAATTCTAAGGGTGAAAACATCCTCGAAGAAATGGTAAGTTTTCAGATTATTGTGAATACCTACGAAACTGTGAAAGATATCAAAACAAAGTTAAATTCAAAGTTCCATGGTTTTTTATACTCCATAAAACCGCGATAAAGAATTTGCGAAAAACATTCTTTTTTCTAAACTCATCCCCGCCGCCTTTTTCGACAATTCTTTATCACCATATTTCATGTTTCATCACCCAGGTGTCTTAACGCACGTTAATTAAAGTCCCCCACCCTCTGCGCGCCAGAAAATTTAATAAAAGCCGCGACTTGGTAGTCGACTGACTGGTACTGTCACGTCAAACGGCCGCTCGTCCCGCGGGTCCGCGTTAATACCAGGCGTGTCCTGAAAATTACAATTCAATTAATACGAGGCAGGGCGAGACGCGCGCGCGGAGCACAATATACGCGCCCCCACCCCAGCCACTCTGAGGCCGGTCGTTGTATTTTTCGTGCCGATGCACATGTCAAGAGCGGTCGCGTTATATTGCCTTTAATTGTGCGCCGTATTTGCCGATATGATTGCGGGGGTAAACAGGGTGAAATCGGGACGGGCCGAAAGGAAGAGGAGCCTTTTCGCAGCTGCCGTGGACCGCGCGAGCCCCGGTCACGTGCCTTCCTCAAACACAGTCATCCCCTAAACACGTTCAGCTCGGCTTACTGCTTTTCATTTATCCAGCCTCCTTCGTCCATTCACCTCCACCCAGCGCCCTCCCCCTTCTATCGTCAGCCCCCCACCCCTCACACCCGCCCCTTGTTTCTCTATCTGCCGTGGCTCCTACGTTCTCATTCCGTGGCCCTCGCCACCCCGCGACGGTCTCCATCATTTCCAACCCTCCTTTCTTCTGGCGTGGTGCACCACCCTGAATCGACAGATGTCACGGAAGGGCAAACACGCCTGGACGGACCTGTCAGCGCGGCCCGATGTCGACGGTAATCGTAATTAGAATCCTAATCCGTGCATCCGTGCGCTACGCCGTAGACGGCCTTCCCCGAGAGCTTAGAAAATTAATCGGACCGGATGGACGCAAGAGGCTGATGTAAGAACGTCGATCTGGCACGCTCGGGGACAAGTCGACGTTGCTCGGTGAATATTTCATCTGGGCTGCGATCGCGATCGATGGAACGGCTTAGCGTCCAACTGCGTGTGCAGATTGCCTCTGTCGCTCGTCGCTTCGAGTATTCTGGGAACAAGTGACGGTGCCTGGTAAATGTTTCACGGCGATCGTGATGCTTTTGTTACATCAACTATCCGTTGGCATTCCGTTGGACACTGGGGGCTGTGTACAGAGTGTACAGCCGGGTAAGGGATGATTCTTTGTACAAACATGGCTAACAAAGGAACATGTCGAACATGCACACACCGATTTTTATGAGACTGCAGATTTGCAGAGTAGTGAAAAATATTTGACACGTATTTTTTGTTATCGGCAATCATCCATGTTGCTGGGGTGAAAAGAGCTCTTAAAGCCGGGGACGGAACACATATTTTCTGAAATTTCTGAAATTTTCGAAAAACTGAGCAGGGTCCTGGATTCGTTTTTAAACAACTCATACTTCGGAAAAAAATTTTGTCCTACGCCTAATATGTTTGCGACACCCAACTTTAGGGGCAGTTTTCATCCCTTCAACATGGTCGATTGCCGATAACAAAAAGTGTAAAATTTTTTCACTATTTTGCAAATCTGCAGTCTCATCAAAATCGGCATGTGCACTGTGCAGGTTCGATATGTTCCTTTGTAAGTTGAGAACTTGTAAATTCCCCAACCCAGAAATTCTAAAAATGATGAGACTTTGGGGATATGTAGAGGATATATAGGTGTGTATTACACAATTTTTTTGTTACCCAAATTCAATCTAAGGGAGTGAAATTGGCCCCTAAAAATCCGGCTATTTTCCGATTTTGTGTTATAACTCGCGAACTGAACGTTACCAAACGTTACCTAATTAAAAAACAGTAACTTTTGCCCGAAAACCTTTTTTCTTCTTCGTACAATCTTTCATCTCCTTTGGCTCTTTCTTCAAGATCTTTCACAGTGTTTGTGATATTCACCAATGACTTTCACGAGGTGCTCTGTTTCCGTGTGTTTCTTGAGACGGGCCATTTTTCCACATTCCTCGCGGTTATTCTTCCGATGGGGTTACTCTACGGTTTGTTGTTTTCTCAAGCTGTTACAGCAATGGTTGTGGTTACGATAACGATCCCAGTTGCGCTCTGTTTGCTTTTTCCTTTTAAAGCGTTTCCCTCGCTGCAGTAACTATAATTTCAGTCGGTCAAACTGCAATTCTTCCGTGACACGTTGCTGTAAACCTGGCTGTTTGGAAAACAAGGGCAGTGGCTGATGTTGCTCCACAATTCCGCGATAAATTGACGACTTCCACGGCAAACGTTAACACGTTGAACGTTGCGCGAGTTGCCAGCGATCTGTGGCATTTAGCTGGAACAAAAGTTCATGTTAACAGCCCAAGCATGTTGGTTGATTGTTAGGGAAAATAAAAGGATCGAAAGAACTGAAAGCAGTTGATGCTTGAGTGTACAGTATTAAGTGTTCACATGCAAATAGGAATGATAAATTAAATATTTTCATAATATCACCAACCTGTTTTTATTATTTATAGGAAATGAAAAATTGTATTGGGTACAAATACAAGGAAATGAAATCAGTGATTACTTGCACCTGTGATATTGACACATGCAGATAAGAATGCCCTTTGATTATAATCTTTCTCCATTCACCAGATAAAGGGTCAATTTGTATTTTTCCATTTACATTGAAATAATGTAAAATAGTCCCTTTGAAAATTCATGATACACAGACCACCCTAATCATATATAAATGTTATATACTGCAAAATCATGTGAGTTGCCCAAAATATTTCATACTTAAATGCCAAACACTTCCATTAATCAAGATGCTTTATTAGAATAGAGATGGAGCTTCTAATTAAATCTCACTTCTGAATTGTGGGATAACGAGAGGAGAATAGTACGGTTGTGGTTAATCAGAGAGGATTAATTTGAGAAGGAGAGGATATGCTTTAATTATGCACGTTTCCAAAGTTTGTGACGTATTCTGAGTGTGTATACAACTGGAACCTAAAATCTGGTCAAAACTTCTTTCGAGGCCAACATACTCTCGAAAAACTGAGACATAGTCTCTATGAAACCCAAAAAGGGCACGTCAAAAGTCCTGTTCATGTCTTTTACATTCTCACACATCTCTATTGTTGAAATACATTCTATTTTGCCGGTCGAAAAAGAGGCCTATTTTCATGAATTTTTTTTCAAGAACTAATGTGCGGATTTTAATGTTTTTTTTTGTTAAATATTTATTATTACTTGCAGTATAGAATCGTACTTTTCATGTTGAAATGTGTCAGAATATGCAGTGAGATATTAGCATAAGCAGAGCACAGGCGAGAACACAGACCCTCTGCGGAAGTCTTCTTCGGCCTTAAAGTGGTCCTAAAATGATAAGCATAGAATGATCCTGGTATCAAAAATAGTTTTTGTTCCATCTACAAAAAACATCGAAAAATAGGCAGAAAATCTAGAACATTGTCCTTACAAGGCCGCTGTTTTGTAACCACTCTTGATGAATTCATAATTCTAGTTCACTTTATGCGTACATCCCTATAGGACACAATCATTCTATTTTTATCATTTTAAAACCACTTTGCTGCCGATGTTTTAACTGAGGCACAATCATTCTGACTTAAATCCATACATTTGAAATTACACTTTGAAAATATGAAAAATACAATTCTATACAACAAGGAATAATAAATATTTACCAAAAAAAACATTAAAATCTTTACAATAGTTCGTGAAAAAAAATCATGAAAATAGGCCTTTTGTTTGAACAACAAAATAGGATAGACCCTTAAGGGGCTGTTCCAGTCTAGAACCCATAAAATAGGTAATCTTTAGGAATTAATTACAGAAAAACTGGTACATACAATTTAATGGAACTTTTTGCATTGTATTAAGGATACCTTAAGCTATAGAAATAATTTTTGTATTTTATAATTAATCATTGCAGACGGCACTGGGGAGTCGATAAAGTCGGGCGTCAAAAAATTCATCCAAAACGGTGGATTCCGTAGCACCTAAACCATTGGTCTGAAATAAAAAACCATGCCAGATAATTAAAGGGCATGGAACTCGCTCGTAAGCTTAGCAGTAAAAATTATAAAATTGACCTTTTTGAAAAAATAACGACACCTGAAGTTTCGAAATCACTTTTCCCCATATTTTTGTCGTCCTTTCAACGTCTTTGAAAATGACAAATTTTCATCTTTTTTTTTAGTTTTACTGATTTCTCCACGAGCCAGAAGTATATTCTTCAAAATACAACAAATTTCAATCGAATCGGATAATAAATTTTGGAGATACAGTTTCCACCAATTTTGAGAACACTGCTTCGAGAAAAACGCGTTTAAAGTTTTACGTGAGCGTCGGGTGACCCACGCATTTTCCGCTACATAAATGCCTATAACTTTGGGAATTTTATTAATTTCAAAAAATCCTTCAAAACACGTATTTTTAAAAGGTTCAACATTCGAAATATGAAATAAAAAAAATCGATTTGTAGACCGGAACCTCCCCTTAAAAGACGTCAGAAGTCACAACCCCCTAAAAATCAAGAAGACGTCCAAACCTTTGTCTCCTACGATCAAAAATACAGAGCCTCCCATTTTTACCCAAGAACCCAAACATTTCATACCTTACAACTCAGTCGTGTAACTAAATAATCCAACACAATTTCACGCCTCGTTTCTACGATCCCACTCAGCACCCTAAAAACTGGCCGCTCATTCTCTAACCCGATTCGTCGACTAATTCGAAGTGTCCGTTCCCCCCGGGTATCGGAAAAAAGCAAAACGACGAGGACAACGTACCATTTCAGACGTTTTAATAAAGCGACTGCTTTAATAAAACGAAAATAATGACTGGCTAAGGCCCCGCGAACCAATTTCACCGTCCAACCCGGTCGATGGTGGATTCTCATTTCCGGCGCTATTTCACTTCGTAGTTCATTCGCGGATAGGTATATAAAACGAGATTAAAAAAAATAAAAGACAACGCCCGATAGAAAGAGCTGACCGTGGGACGGGGCGGTAGGTGGGGAACGGCGGAGAGGGGGGAGGGGGCGAGCAGAAAGAATAGGGAGGGTAGGAGCACTGAACCGAAGTTAAGAAGAGAACGGTAAAAGGGAGGACGGTACGATGTGTAATCTGCAATCCAATCTTAAGTTAAATGAGAGAAAAAGAGGGAACAGCAGCGACTGCGGCAGGGGGAGAGGGAAGATTTCGCAGAGGGTAGAGGACACGGCGGCTGGAGTGGGGCGCGAGATAGTCAAAGATAAAGCCGGAGACCGCGCGATTACGACGAAGAAAGAGATGCACAGACAGAGGGAATGCTTGGTAGAGAGTCCTTGGCATCTATACTCTCTACACTCCGGAATCCCTTCAGGATCTCTCCAAGATCTCTTCTCGCGCTGTCTGCAGAAGTGTGTCGACCGGGAAAGAGGGACGACGGTTGGGGCGGGGGTGCGCAGGGCGAATCAAGGGGGGGGGGAGGCAGAAGGTGGGGAACACGGGCAGAGGAGACAGCACAATGCGCGCGAGGCTCGCGAGACATTGTCACCCCCTTCTTGCTTCCCTTTTGTGTCCCACCCCCACCTGCACCCTTCCCATCCGAAGCCACCGAAATCCTGGAGACTCCTCTTTGTTTCTGGCTTCTCGAGCGTGTGAAAATTCCGGCACGCAAGCTGCATTCGGGCCACGGAGGATCGTTGAAGATGTTCAGGAAACGTCGTACCGCGCGAATTATCCACGACTAACGACACTTCCGGCGGGGATAACTGCACCGTCTACGCGCATTCACGTCAATTTGTTGGGCCTCGTGGTTGAGATTCGACGGCGGTACTGAGGATTCCGCGCCGCCTCTGCTGTAATTTCTGTACTGACGTTTGCACCTTCATTCTCGAGCTTCGGATTTGGTGAAAGATTCGATCGGTTGCATTAGGTATTTGAAGATTTCAACAGCGGGAGGGGGGAGGGTGTCATATACGGTGTGCACTTGTAAATGTATTTCTTACTTGGTGGGTGAACGGTTGAGTAACGCTCGGGGTGAGCTACAGTCGATTAAATCTGACAAATGTGGTTAAATGTTAAAACTGTAATTATTTACAGGTTCCATTTGGAGTTTTAATAAATACGAAAAAGCGTGGTTGTTTATTGACGCAAGAGTAGATCGATTTGCCAAGATTAATAACAAAGATACAATTAATAATCTAATTGACAGGGACGTGAGGTAATCAGTAGTAACCATAGGTAATTCGATACGGAAAAGAACAAAGTGGAAGCACTTTTCAATTTACAAGCTTCCAGATCACACACTAACAGTGGCGGATTGGTTAGGGTGTCAGGTTGTCCGATGGCAAGTGTGTACTCTGGTCCCTCTGAAACATTAGACAATTTGTTATAAATGTGAATGACCGTTCAGTAGCTTGAAAATATAATAGAAGTTCCAATATTATTACTGTATGCAACTACAATTTATGTTGTATTAGTATTTTGTGGGGTTATGCCTAGTTGGCAGGCGAAAAACACTGTGATTTCCTGGATTTTTTTCTGGAAATCTAATGTATATTTTTACAACTATTGCCTTATTTTAAAAGTACATATATTCAGCAACTTTCGGTAATTTTGTTATAGAAATATATTAAAAAGTGAACGAATAACAGCCACTCTCGCGGAAGCTGTCTTCATAAAGGCGCTGTGCGGGGAGCAGGATTTCTCCGAGCTGGATCATTTGAAATCAAAAAGTGAAGAAGTTTCTGTTAATATATTAGTTTATCTGGTTTTTGATGAAAACTTTGTTTTAAATTAACGAGAAACGAACAATTCAGACACCGGAAAATCGTGGTTTTGGTTTAATCACCGCCATTTTGTCTAAACTCAATTTTTTGCAAAATCCTTGGTTCAAGTACCAGATAAACTCATATATTAAGAGAATCTTTATCACTTTTCGATTTTCAGATGATCCGGCTCGGAGATGAAAACAGCTTCCGCGAGAGTGGCCGTTGTTCGTTGATTTTTTAATGTTTTTCTATAACAAAATTACCAAAAATTGCTGAATATATATATATATATATATATATATATATATATATATATATATATATACTTTTAAACTAAGGAAATAATTGTAAAAAATATACATTAGAATTTCCGCAAAGGATTCCCGAAAATCGTGTTCTTTTTCACCTGTCAACTAAGTATAGCCACATAAATGATAGCCTTATAGTTGTTGGTGGGCTACCTTTGTCTCCTGACAACCAATATTTTTAGACCCAGTCCATCACTGCACATGAAGATCATTTCAATTTCAAATACATACTATAGATTCAAATGTATCTCGGTAATTCATATTTCACCAAACTTCCTCCCGCATATTAATACCCACAAAATATTCATCCTTAAGGGGAGAAGACCGTATAAAAGTCGTCGCCCACTAGGCCGAAGCGCCGCGAAGCGAAGCGCAGCGACCACGCATCGCTCATATGACAGAACAGCAGCGACCACGCATCGCCTATATGAGAGAACAGTGCCGACGAACATTTCGCTTTGATCGCCGCGCTTCGCTTCGGCGAAATGGGCGACGGCCTTAAATCGATCGAAAAATAGAAACATAAATTTTTCCACAAATCAATTCTAAAATATTTTAAAAATATATTCCAAAAATTATAGACCGAAATTCAGCTCCGTAGTGATAATATAGTTTGGTAAGTCAGCACGCCTCCGAGCACCAAGCACACCTAACTCGCACTTTAAGAGGAGAACATTTTATAAATCAACCGAAAAAATTTAAAAAATAAATCCATAAACCGCTTCAAAAACGTTACAAAAATATATTCTCAATGTTACCGGACGAAATTTAACTCTGTATCGATACTATAGCCTGGTGCAGCGTTGCCCCGATGGGCGGTCCGAGAGCCCGAGCATCCATCGCGTTTTCCAAAGCTCGCGTGGAAGGGGGCGCTCGAAACCAATGAAGTTGCGGGCATGTAACGGATGGGGAAAATTCTAGTAGTATGCGTGTAGGCTCGTACCCTGAAATCAGCATGTACCCGTTACATGCTGAATTCATTGCGATTAAATTGATTTGATTTGTGGTTATAGGCTGATTTCAAGTTGTTTTTCCACGCGAGCTTTGGAAAACGCGATGGATGCTCGTACTCTCGGACCGCCCATCGGGGCAACGCCGCTGGTGAGTAGTCAACGCGCCTCCGAGCGCCGAGCATACCTAAAAGGCATTTAAAACGCGTTTTTCTCAAAACCACCTTTTCACAATTGGCGCCGGGGATAACTGAAAAACTATTTGATCACTCAATTTCAAATTTTGCATACTTTTAGTTTATAATATTCCTCAGAATATGAGCCACGAGGTTTAACCAAATTATTAATTTTAACCACTGTTTTTAAACAAATAAGACGCGAATTTTTTACGAAAATCACTTCTAATTGTTTGAACTTCCGCCATGCATCTCGAAAAAAACTATTTTAGATACTGCTCTATTTCTGTTGTACTTATTACAATTTTACTGTTTTAAATTTTTTTTACTTGTCCTAATGTTAAATAAAGTACACTTAAAGTTCCGAAAGGATTAGCGCATTGGTATCTTTGCACAAAATTCCTAAAAATTGAAACAAAAATAAGCCGTTTATACGAACTTCTCCCCTTAACCGTCAAAATCCCCACACATCCAACAATACCTCCGTCTTCTTTACACGAACCTAGTTCCACCACATTCAAAGCTGCTGTTCCACAAAATTCCCCTTTGCAGCAAGCAAACGCGGAGAACGAATGCACGATACATACTTACCTACACCGAGCCGCGGTAACTCCCCAGTAATAAACGCGTCATTCTAACGGATTAACGACGAACCAATTTGCAGTTCACGTTCAATCGCTAATACCGAACTGACGTCGTGATAGAGTTACCGAAGTTTCTGGGACTGTGGACGAGGGGCAGAAGGGCGAGAAGCGCGCGCGCGTGGCTGATCTCTCGATAAGTCGTTGGGCTGCTCAGCTCCGGTTAGTTGCCCGATATGAAAGAGAAGGATGACGCGAATCCGCGGGAATCAGCGGTTCGTCGGCTGTTCCGTGGTTGCCGACGCAAACGTCTTCCACGACTACCTAATAGTCCCGATGAATCAGCTAGGCGATGCAAATCCCTGCGTCGAGTTACGATCAAACTGGCATACGTGTGCGCGACGAAGGCAGAGGGGTGGCGGCGGAAAGATGTTTCTCGTTAATCCCAGGGCGATTCGGCCGGTCGGACTGTTGGAAGCTGCAACGGTGCTTCGAATTACGAGTGACACGAAATTGGTTGTAATCGGGGCCATAGGAAATCTCGCTAATGACACTATAAAATTACTTATGGCGCATTGGCTCCCGTGACGGGTACTAATTTTAACGCCGGGATAATGAGGCGCAACGCGGCGCGTAAATAACGCTTAAATACGCTTAATCGGCACGTGCGACGTGTCATTGTTCACGCTGTAACGGGAGACACTTTTGTTCTGCTTGTAATTGGCGGGCGCCAGGGTGACGGGGAGTTTTGTTCGTTTCAAATTTCTAGGGAATATCTTCCATGGGGGTTTGTTTTCGCTCCTTTGATTGGCTACGTTTGGAGGTGGGTATGTTTGTGAGAAAATTGTAAAGGATAATAATAAGTCGTCTTTGTTACATGCTAACGTCGCGAAGAAGAAATGTGCAAAATAGTAAGAGGAAATTTTACATACAATAGCAGTATGTTAAGGGGTAAGGGGTGATTTGATATCTTACGTTGAAATGTTGTTATTGGTGTAGTAGTTTCGATAAGTTTCTGTGGTTTAGTGTGTTGATCATATGAGGAGATATTTTGGCTATCCAAAGAACCTAATACGTGGTTAGTTTATTTTTTATACCTGAATTGAGCCAAGGATTGAGAGAGTAGGTATAATCTCTCTTAAGTACCTACTGCTGGCATTCGTGTAAAATTTAACATTTCCTTTAAAATATCCATATTGTCAAAATGGGACATCTATTTCATGTTTAAGAAAGTGATTTTTGAAAGGGATATATTTAGACACTAAATACAGAGAACTACTTCAAATAAAATTGTCAATGAACGTTATCTTTTTTGTTATAAAACAGCAGATTAGTCTGCACAACGTGACAATATTCTTCCATTTACGCATTAATTTTTATTATGGACAGGAAGATTCTCCAATTGTCTGACATCGAATTCGTAGTAGACACTTAAATTTGAGACATATAATCATACACAATTCTCTGCATGCACCCCAAAAAATTTAAAATAAAAAAATTACAGTATTTTCAGTAACTTTGGTGGGTGCATATGTAGACTTTCATACCAGTACAAATTTTTAGCTTCAGCTGAACCTTAGATTTAATAAATCAAGACTGTTCTGCGTATATCAACTATACTGACATCCACGGCATCTTCTGGAACTATAAATGGAACACGCACTCAGCGTTCTCAAGCTGCAGTCCAAAGATAGTGTCCATTGACATAGTGGAAGAAATCTGAAAGCATTTGAAATATCGCTGTGCAGAAAAGAAGCTGAACGTGATTCCGCGAACCCCTGCACGAAGGTAAGTTCGCGGGAACCGCGGGTAGGGGGGTAGATGCCCTCGTTGCTGGAAGTATCATAAGTGAGAAAACGAAGGGAAGAGAAAGGCGGTAGAAAAAAAGGAGGATAAACTCGCCTCTCGGAAGTTAGGAACGAGTTGGCGTTAGGGGAGAAGGCAATGAGCATCCGGGGAAATCTTGCGAAATAAGAGGAGCCCAGGGTCAGAAGAAGAGAGAAAGCAAGATCGAGGTAGAAGGAGAGAGAGAGAGAGAGAGAGAGAGAGAGAGAGAGAGAAAGTGAGGGAAAGAGAGGGGCTCGTGTAGCTTCCGGGTCCAGTTACACCGCAAACCCGATAGCCCAGTTCTCTCGTTCAGCAGCCTGCTTCCTACTATGTCTAAAGATACCCTCCACGCCTGAGAAGTCCCGAAACTTTTCGCGATACCGCCAAATTCCAGCTCGTGCGCAAAATTTCCATGGGCGACGTCCCGTTTCCCGTGATCCCTCCGCATCGCGAATACCTCCGCCAAGGGGGAAGAATTACGTCCTCCGTGAAGCACTGTCGCTCCATCGACGCGAGCAACGATTTCTCATCCCCCTGACGAGAGAAAGTTTCGGTTAGAACTGTCCGCCTACCTCCACAGTTTTAGCTTATCGATGGAACTGATGTGCCGCAATGAGGTTATCACCAGAATCTGTGATGTACATCGTAGTTTTATCAAATAATGGTTCTTTCGTGAATATTCCAGTAACGTTTCTTTTACTTAATTTAAGATACTAATTGGCGTTTAATTCTCTTGGTAATAGGTACAACGCGGGAGCGTGCGTTTATCGATTCGATATTAAGTGCGTTCAAGTAATATCCTTTTAAGTGAATGCCTCTGTGCAGGCGATACAGTTAATAAAAGAAACGGGGCAATATATGTCCGTTTTAATATAACACGCGCCACTCGTACGCCGTGTTAACGAGAAATAATTCTCTGACATTCAGAGTGTCTTTCTGGACACCCTTAACACGTTCCCTGCCAGACCGTTTTTTGAAGACTTCCCGTTCAAGCCGCGTGGGGCGTATGCGCCCCACGCTTTACATTTGTATTATTTTGTTTCTGGCGTATGCCTTACAATAATTAAAATAGTGCAAAAATCATAATTATCAAGGAAAGGTTGTATAGTTTAACATGCATAACACAACAAACCAATAAATTTATTTTTCTAGGAATTAACTGAAATAATATGTACGTACCGTATTTCCTTCGTTTAACACACTGAAGAAACACACTGAACTATAAATCAATCCTAGCTTCAGCGATGCAGTAAGTATTGTATCAACGACACGCGAATAAATGACTGATCGGAATAAGAGAAATGCGGTTAAAACAAGTCACAGTAAAGAAAAATTGCCCATCACGCCGCGTGGGGCGTATACGCCCCACGATTAAATGAGGGCATCAGCAATAGTATTAAGGTGTCCATAATTGACTCCATAATGAATTTTTAAAAAATTCTTCATTTTACAATGATAATACCATATGGCTTGAACGGAAAGTTCAGCGTGGGGCGTATACGCCCCACGCGGCAGGGAACGTGTTAATGGTATTTCTGGAATTTTTCGTGATTTTTTCTAGGACTCACAAGTTTCACAGCAGTAAGTAATTCTGATCACCACAAACACGACATACTTCTATTCCTCGAAACTTTTATATTCAGAAGAATGAAAAGGATTACCTTCTAATTAAAATTAACTATCTTCGCATAGAAAGAGATCTACATCCTCATATTCTGGAACCACCCTGCGTAGTCAAAGACTCCAAGTTCGATCGTAAAAACGGACCCCTTTCGATTTACTCCACTCCACTTCTCCCATAATCGTCTCGATGCTCAAAGCATAAAAAAAAATTCAACACTTTCCTCCACAATTACCCATATCCTTTCTGAGCAGCGTTCAACCCGTCGAATAGGAAAAGTGGCATACACGTGGAGGCGATGGCGCGAGAATCGAGCCGGTTTTTTCCAGCCTTCGTCAAGCTTGCTCCCCAGGGGTGATCGGCACAGAGAATCTAGAGGGATGAGTGCACAGGGGAGGGGGAGGTTGGCAACGAAATATCGACACTGTGAAATTCAATGGGTTGATTTATGACCGCCATAAGTCATCAGTGACGTCACGCACCACCCTGCACACAGGTTGGCCGACACGAGTAACCCCCCTCGAACGCGCGAGCCTCCCTTTACGACTGCCGTACCCCGTTCTGTTCGCGCGCTTCCCATCTCTCCTATGAATGTTCGTTGATCCACGCTGGTTTTTCTTCTCCTTTCTTTTCCGTAGCCTCCACCCACCCCATGCCCCTCGTTTGTTCATCCTTTTTTTACGAGGCTGAAGGGGGTTGAGCAGTGAGAGGCGGGGTAATAAATGGAGGAAATTAATTGCTCGCGCGCGCGCGCACGGGCGTGCGATACATCGCTGCCTCGTTTGATCAGTCACGCTTCATGACGCACTTTACAGGCTAGATCGAAGCTCGTTTCCCTGCGCGAGCTGGGGATTAACTGGCACGACGGACTGCACGCTGAATAGAGTCCAAGCGACTTCTTCGAGATTTATTGTTTTCTGTTTTTTTTTTCAGGAGGAAGTGAAGGGGAATTTTGGACGAGCTGTTACTAAATCGTAGTGGCGAATGAAGGGAATTCTGGCGGGTGCGCGAGAGCATTGTGGTCACGGTTTAACTTTTAGGTGGTTGTTTGTAAGTCGATTTTTGGATGTTTGGTAGTTCGGTGTGGCAATTGGAAGTGAAAGCAGTGCAGTAGGTAGAGGACGGTGCAGACGAGGTTTCTGAATTGAATTTGATAGATTCTACAGTGTGGTTAATGTGGGTGTTAAAATTTAATGTTAATATTTTATGCATCTAAATAATATTGTATCTGTAATTAGCTGGTTCATATGCATTTAGTGGTTCAGGGAATTGAAGAGTTAGGAAAGGGAAAACGGTTCACTTGTGATGCAATCAAGTGGGATCTAAAAATGTCGTTTCTCTCAGGTTATAATAAAAGCTTCAGTAGCTTGCTTAATATGTAATATACCTATCGTTGTTTTATTAAGCTTGACATTTGAGAATATTTGGTACAGCTGAATTTTAATATAGCAAAGTACCTATGATTAGAGTATTTATGACAAAAATCTGCCGTTTTTCATAGTTTTGCACAGCATTGCACAGTTAGCATTTCTTTATTGAAAATAATATTTAAAATTTCTTAAACAGGAACATATAATTTTATCATTTCTGGACCATCGCGCTTTTACTCTTCTCTTTTCAATTTCCCGTTAATCATAAATAGTTTTTAAACGATATTTTTTTATCTTAATCACAGAAGAAATGTCAACAACTTTATTCATCAGAAATTCACTTGCGTTCACAAATAGCGAACAGTTTAGTGCACCTCCCTAAAGGTGCAGAGTTTTAGATTTAAGTCGTTGTTAAATTAATTCCAGACAGCACTATGTACAAGATGTGACGACTGTCACATTCATACAACCATCATTCATATTGATGGTAAACGGGGTGCAGCCGGATATGCGTGACTTTCCTTCTAAATATTGGCAATGGCCTTCGATACGATGTACATATATGTCTAATGTGTTTTACGTGCCACCGATACCCATGTTCGGATTATTTGCTTCATTTGTGACTCGGTAGAAGAATATTACAATTGAAATGAAAACTGGAGCATTTAATTAATTTACACATTCGGCCAAACACCTTAAAGCATTAACTGCCCTTACCACAACTGTATCGTCATAGTTTTCAAGAACTGTTTAGGGATAAAAATTAACCTCGCTGTATTTCGTCAATTTGCTATAGCATACCATTATCTAAATCAAGTACGTTAGGACTTTCACATAGAAGATTTTAAGTATTTGACCAGAAATAAAAATGCTTGCAAATTTCATAAGAAATCTCCAGAATTTAAAAAAAAAACGGTAATCCGTGTTCTTAAGGAGCATTTTAGTCGTGAAGAGCCAACTTTCTCTTCGAACGAAATACCATTCTCCAACTCACAACTTGAAATCACAGTACGAAAGCACACCTCCAATTTCAAAAACTCTTCCTTCTTCGACAACTCCTCCTCAGTCCACACTCCTCCATTCTATTTACATCGTCCTCCCGCAAAAATCCAAGCCCGATTCCTCCAACCAGCCCGCAGCCAACCCTTTCCGGCCACAGCGCTATCAAATACATCAAACGTCACCTGAGTGCATAAATCCACTAACGCGTGAACAATATGCCGAAAACAGCCAGAGGCCACTTAATTCACTTAATTCGGGCCGAAAGAAACGCGAGCATTTCGGCGGAGGAGAGGAGAGATACGGGCATGCGAGATCGACGGCACGGCTCGTAAATTTCTTCGATAGGATCGGTGGGCTCGGCCCCGAAGAGGAGGCCCAAGCACCGAAAATTCTATCAATGCCGCGTATCGAGGCCTGTCACGCGAAAACCACGGATGGCCAAGGCGACGACGTAGAAAGGGGCACGGTGTTTCACCGTGTTTTTCAGCGCGAGCCGGTGAAAAGGGGGACATGGTCCCAGAATTCTTTCGCGCCGGCGTGCAAACGCACGGGCCGTGCTTGGGTACTTATCGCCGGCTGGTGGCTGGTGGCAATAATTTATACAATTAGCCAGGCACGTCGACGTTCGCAAGGGGCCTGGTACGGCGTATAAATTAAATTATCAAAGGCCGCCATCCCGTGGCTCGGGCGAATGCACTTTGTTGTTGTGTCGTGCAGGCACGAACCAGCATAAATATGTAGCTGCATATAGGATAGACACGTGTGTACAGGCGCATGCCTCCGCGCCACGCGAAACGACGTTAAGAGCTGATATCGGTGTGCACGCGCTAGCCGGTCATATTTACGAGTACAATTATATGTGTTCATCCAGCCCGGCGCGCACACACGCGCCCGGGCAGTTTATGCGAGGGAATGTTGTTGCTGCCGCTGCTTGGGCGCTGATTTCGCGGCAGTGGCACGGAAAGGTGGCTGCTGAAGCTAATTCCGGAGGCACGCGAGCCTGAATCGATGCTCGGCTCATTGTCTTGATTTATACATGCCCCGCATGAAGCGTCTAATTATTGCCCCTTCGGGTCGCCTTCGGACGAATTCGCCCCGTTTGTTTCGTTGGCGAACGAGAGGTGCTGTCAAAGTTCGGTAAGTTTTCAGGGATTTTGTGGTTTTTCAGAATTTCTGTGTGCTTCGCTCGAACGAGGTGGTTTGGGAACGGTTTATGGAACCTTTTGAGTAGAGTGTCATTTCGCTGGGAGATTGCTTCGCGGTGAGTCGGGAACGATACTGGGAATTTAGTAAATTCGTTGTTAACCTAGTGGAACGTGGTTGTGACCTGCAGCATTCTGTTCCTCACTTCCTTGTATTTTATGTATTTTACAGAAACTTATGTATTTTATAGAAAGATCTTTCAATCCCATGTGGATAGGATTCTATTCTACAAACTGTCACGCATTCTAAAATGATATATTTCTAATTTCGAAACTTTGCTTTCCATTGTACCAGAATTTTATTTCACAAAATAAAAGCGCTTACATTATGTAAACATGGATAGTCAAACATCTTTTATTCGAATACTTACTATATTGCACGTCCTGCCATCGTTTCTTCTTTCCATCGATATTTCGAGCGAGCAATAATCTTACGTTAAATGATTAGTCGGCAAGATTATGTTGCCCACGGTACGTTCGCATCTCCAGGATCAAATAAAGTGCTCTGACCGACTAATAAAGACACATATCGCCGGGAACGGTCCCTTTGGATACAGGAACTTCCTTCCCCGCCATAAAGATCAGCAATGGCCCATATAATTCGACGAGGTCCGCCTGAACAGCGAGTCGTCTTCGGAGAAGCCTTAATTGGGAGACGAGGAATTAAGATAGTTTGCGGGGCCGATAGCTTCATAGAATAAGGGCCATTTGTTTCTTAACTCGTGTCCGAGTGACTCACCGTCGAACCCTCTAATCAATACGAATCGATGGTGTTCTGTATTTTTGCTGAAACGTTCTCCCGTGTAAGAGTAATGCGCAGGAAGGTGTTGAAGAATTGAAACACAGCACTCAAAAACGTAGTCAAAAGGTTGGCAGGTAACAGAGGTCTGCAAATCAGTCTCAATGGGGTAATTTACGAGCTGCGTCCTTCTGCTCTGAGAACGCCAGATATATTGGGTGTGACAATTGTTTATGCTGTGTAGCATGTTTGTGGTTACATTTTATTGAAAATTCTTTATTACGACAAATATTTCAAGCATCAAAGTTTAAAAAAAATTTAAAATTTGTACAAAACACTTCAAAATTTTGCACAAAGCTTTATGGTACTTTCAGTTTCATATATCTTTTGTGGAATTGTATAAAATTATATACACAAACTTATTCCCACATTTTGAAATATATTCTAAGCATGAAAAGGATACAGTTTACAGTTTACCTTATAGTTGCAGGGTTAATACGAAGTTTCTTGTATTGAGACGTGAATTCGTGTATTTACTATAGTGACTACTGATTACGTACATATATAGCAGCATTTTCCTGACCCACTTCGGTGCTACAATGCATTGTACGGTCTATTGTGCGGGAAATTGCGGAAAGTTTCGTGGAACCGCCGAAAAGGGCATAGACGATGCAGCGTAGATCTCTGTTAAAGTAGACAGGAACTAATTTGAAACGAATCTTCAACGACGGAAACTCATTTGAAATAAATATTAATCAAATCTCGAGGGATTGCAGACTACAATTAGTAATGGTCACTCTCGATCACCATTGCCATTTCATTCTTAACCATTGATCTCAATTCCCCTTCCATAGAAACTGTACTAACAATGTACGAACGAAAAATCGTTAACGAATCATGCATTTTCATATAATGCAACATTAAATGCACTATTACATCACCTACTTGTTGACAATTAAATTGTTACGCATTCGTTAAAAATAAATTCTCCAGGAATATTACGAAGAACATACTATCCATTTTGCCAGCAAGAATCTACATTTTTCCACAAACTCTTATTGCTTTCTGTTTCTTTTCTAAACTATCATCAAATATCAGATATGCAAAAAGCATAATCTTCTAGGCTTAATTTGAAAATTGTTAACCAAAACAGTATGAAGTATACAAGCTCCAAGGGAGAATATACTCAGCAATAAAAAATTCGCAGTTTTACCTGATAAAGCGTGGAAAACAGTACCTCGAGCAACTTTCCCGGAAAATGTAAATTTCCCCGCAGAAAAGTGGAGGACGTTATCCCCGCGCCAATGTAGAATTACTTACGGATAAAAAGATTCCGTAAAGTTGACACAAACTCGAGACCTCGACTGAACCCGCCAACTTGGGGAACATGTAAACGATCATTGTCAAACAGTGTATACCGTGTTTGCCGGTGTGCGTGCACGCGCAAGGGGTACGCAGATCAACGTACAAGTGCCATAACCGAGCACTCTGCAACTCGCTGGATGTACAAACCTCTCGAGTCGAATCCCGTCCTCTCCCTCTGACTTTTTTCCTGCAGCCTATGCAGCCGCTTTATCTACCCTTCATTTTCCGCACTATGCAAAGATTTGCTCAACAATACATTCTATGAGGTTGCGGTGTCTTAACCTTGCGCGCGCATCAAGACTATCGGGGTTCGTCTCAGGATCATTGAAGCGCGACGCGGCTTCGTATTCTTCGCGGTGTACAGGGCGTAAACAAATTATATTTAGCATGGTTCACATAGGTGATTCTGCACAGTGGTGGATTTAACGAGCGGCCGATGAGCAATTGCCCTCTGCGCCCCAGCCCAGAAGAGCCCCGGGATATTATCTACCAAAAAACATTGTGATTTTATCCAGACACTAGGTATATTTTTTATTTCCTACTGGCTTAAAGTACTCGGCGTTGCCCGGGTCAAACTTCGATTATCACGGGGTGTTAAGAGGGTGAAATAAGGGGGGAGTAGGCTATATCTTCTATACTACTTCATGGTAGACTATATTTTCCGCTGGGTTCTGGAGTGTAATTACGCAAGATTTGGTCTAGTTCGGTTAAAAAATCGGGATAAAAAGTATCCTATATGTTATTCCTGGTCCTAGACTATGTACAGTCACTCACAGCCATAATCGTACACTCTTTAAAATCGCATAACATTTTTAAAATTGGTCCAAACGACTTGAGTTTATTTGAGAAGCTAGAAGGATTAGTTTGCTAAGTGACGTGTTTCGTCGTTTTTAAAAAAAATGCAATTTGTCGGGATAGTGAAAAAAATAGTAATATGGTCGAGAATCGCTGATTTCGGGAATTTCCGCGATTCTCGACCTTATTCTGCGATTTTTAAACGTTTGTAGCTCGGAGCAACGTTAACCGATTTTGATGAAATTTTAGGCATGTATATAACTCACTTCAATCTACAAACGGGTTTTTCGAATTTTCATTACAGGCTCACAAAAAAAAGTTTTAAAAACGACCTTTACTATTTTTTTCACTATTCCGACCAATTGCATTTTTTTTAAAAACGACGAAACACCTCACTTAGCAAACTAATCCTTCTAGCTTCTCAAATAAACTCAAGTCGTTTGGACCAATTTTAAAAATGTTATGCGATTTTAAAGAGTGTACGATTATGGCTGTGAGTCACTGTATATACAAAATTTCAGAAATATCTGTTGCGCAGTTGCGATGTGATTGAGTAACAAACATCCAAACACACTTCCGCATTTATTATATTAGTAGGATTAGTAGGGTAGTTTTCATACCAAAGGCGCGTAAATTTATTTGTATTCTATTATGTGTTATGCACCTGAGCCTTTTTCCTTAAATCCAACATTCTACACCTCTGAATTGACGGAGATCTATTACAAAAATGTGTCGCAAAATTGAGCTCGAAATTCAGGATCCAATTTCTTTTATTTTAATGTGTTCTACTCACTGCGGAAATAAAAAGTGTCAGAGGAACAATTCTTGTCGTTCATTGTTTGAATCATTCTTTGGAATGTTAAGACGCGATTTTTAACTCCAGGTAACATTGAAAAAACACAATTAAAAGTGTCTTTAAAAAATTGTTCCGTATACATTATAAGTAGCTTAATAAATGAAAAGAAAGTTTTACATTGTTATTCATTGTAGTAAAGAGTACAGTGGTTGGCCACCTGACAGTGATTGGCCTTATTTTGAGAAATAAATGAATATAAAGAAATACCAATGTTATGCCTTTTTTTAATGAACATATTCATATTCCTTGTACTTTCTTGCTTCGGAAGTAATCAATATTTCCCCACTCAATATATACTGTGATTATATATAAAAGCAAATAGGGTGACTCGGCTTTGAAACTTGGAAATTACAGCGATTTAATCCAAAAACCATAAGAGTACAGTTGAAAGTTTGCGAATAGTTTAATGTATTTATGATATGTATATCTCTCATATTCGGTATATATCGGTAAATAAAAGTTGAAACTTTATAAAAGAATTGTTTATTTGTTAAAATTATACATATATTATGAAAAATACAGGGGGCCAACAACTGCCATATGAATAATGTTGAATGATAGTAATTGGCCGGGCGGCCAGTGACTGTTTTTTTAACCATGTTAATGGTAAAACAGTAATTATCCTCCTGTTCAAAACAGAAACAAACACAACAAATACATACATAATAAAATAATTTTAATTTTATTTCTATCACCAAATCAGGTAACATTTTCTTTTAGGTTATATTATGTATCAAATAGCCGCCAATCACTGTCGAACCGATTGGACAATTACTGTCTTGACCATACCAATAACTATATTTCTTCGTAGGAAACACATTTTTTGTATATTTTTATATATTCTTGATTTTTTTATAATCTCTATTTATTTTTAAATTATTAGGGGTTTTTCGTACTTATTTATATTGATTTTCATTGCAAATTTACTATATTCATATTTATAATTCATTATTTATGTGACACTCTTTCTTAAGTGGCCAACCATTGTACTCTTTACCCTATTCACTGAGAAAAAAAAACCTGAATGTTGCCGAATTTTGCGGCGTAGTTACCAGAATGACCCCTTAAGGCCGGGTCGCCACCCTTTCCTGTTGTCCGATTGCAATAATATTTTTCAAGGACTTTTTTATGAAATGGAACCATATTAGGGGGTGAGAGCAAAGGAAATCGCAGGTTGAAGTTAAGGGCCACCCTTCTGTACATATCCATTTATTCAGATCTGTAGAATATAAAATCTGAAGTATCTGAAATTCTTATTACAAAGTTCTGAGTTTACAAATTTCCTAATTGCTCAACTTCCAACCTCCCAATTTGCCAAATTTTGAAGTTCCCAAATAGCTAAGTATATTTCTCTTAGTACCATTTTTCCACATATCTCTATTCTGTTCTCCACCTCTTACTTAAATTCCACAAGACAAACTTCACGATGTGCTCAAGATTTCAGACGGCAGGTGCACACGGAACACGCGTGCATCCCGAGATCACGCGCGGGCCAGACAAGTTGGCCTTTAGTACGTACAATCACGCTCGCCCAGCGCAAAAGTTAACCTTTCCCCGTGAGTCAATACACGTCTCAGCCAACACAAGCATACTCTCGAATGCCTAGTTACCCCGCTTCCCCGGTTAACAGCCCAACCGGCGCGTCGCAGAGGGGCAAGCCGCGCGGACCACGCGGCGCGTTCGATGAGTTGGTTGCGCGAGCTTCGGTCCCTTTGTCGGTTCTCGGTCGAAAAAAAGAAAGAAGGAAATGGAAGGACAAAGGAGAAAAGGAACCGTGTCCCCCGGGAGTCGGCGATGCAGATATTCTCGTCTTGGTATCGCGGGGCTTTGGAGCTCGTCGAGGCAGCGGGTGAACGTGGAAAGGCGGTTAGGGGGTACAAGGGGGGAAGGGCACATTTGCATGCCGAGCCGCAGCCTGACTGCGGTGCAGTGCCCACCGGTGGCCCAAGCCGTTTCGTTCCTTCGTTTCTCAGCCAGTCGGCATTGGGATTCAGGACGAAAAGTGAAAACGGATTTCTCTCGCGTCGTCTTCCTCGCTGCCCCCTCCACCACCGCCACTAACACCGACGACGACGCGACGAATCTCTCTCGTTTACCCGTCTCTGTTGCCCCGTGATTTCCAGCTTGCCTGTTCCCTCGACACTTCGCCCCAGCCCCTCCTCAGCCTCATTGTTTCACCTATTTCTCCTTTCAGCTTGTCGTTACACTCTGTTAGACGCTTCGTCGTATCCAGGTCGACCTCCTCCCGCGAACAACATGGAATCGCGCAGGTTTTCAACCTCGTTGCTTCGATTAATCTACAAACGTGATATTCTGTTGCTCGGACGGGCTCTTTGAAGGCGGAAGTTTCGGTCGAGCTTGGGCATGCTTTCAGGGGGCAGCAGTTGGTGTGGGGTGGAAGTGATGGAATTTGGCGATCGACGGTGGCTGTTGTTATGTGGGCGATGCTGCTTTTTTGCGGGATCTTGTGTTTAAGTGGCAGTAGAGCAGGGGAGGTAGTACCTATGTTTTTCATGGAAGGAGTGAATTAAGATTTGGGCACGTTGGCGTGGCAGGGTTTGATGTAAGCAGGGCGAATATTCCGGTTGCTTCAAGGTTTTTAAGTGAAAGCTGGGCGGACTTGAAATACCAAGTACATGCGGAGGAGTGTGGAGGATGATAGTATAAGACTGTACCAAAGTTGATTTAAAGGATTCGATGCTCGGTTCGTTGCTTTCATTTGGAGGAAGGTGAGTTTCGTGCTGAAGGAATGAATGAAGAAATTTCACAATTGTAACTATTGAAGAAGTGATTCAAATTTCAAATTGGTTTTGTTTGATTCTATGATCCACTATTAAATGCGTTGGGAAAGTGATAAATGTAGAATGTGTATAGCAATGCATAAAATGTCAGCAGTTAGCCATCAGTAATGACTAATCGTGTGTCCAGTTGGTCTTCTTAGGATGATAAATGACCTACTTGAATCGAATTTTTATGCAGATGACTAAAGGAGCTATAGAATTGCTGAATTCTGATATTGAATTTCCTAATATTATTATCTACCAAAAGCAGCAAGTAGGTACCATAATTTTAGAAAACATCCACGTATTCAATAAACTTTCAACGCTTATTTTTATGAATTGAAATCACGTTTGCATTAAAATATTTTCGAATACACATAGAGAAGTAATACAAGAACATGCCGCTAGTCAATATTCAACTGTTTCAAGCGGTGTTTCCGAAACAAAAAGAGTCACCTGTTGCTCTGGGCAATCGCAAAAAAATGCAAACAATTGAATACCCATAATCGCTACGAAACAAAGAAGTAGCAGAGCTTGTAGTGGAGCAGAGAACGTCACAGGCTGCAGATGAATTGCCTGTGCCAAGGAGAAGTGAAAGGAACTTGAACTGGCGTCTATGGTGGTCGCAAAAAGTCACCGTTGTGGCCAGAAGATGAAAAGGGAAAAGCTTAATTGCACGGAGAAAGGTGTTGATTCGGAGAGGAAACGATGAAATTCCGTGTCATGGAAATCTGAAGGAAGTGAGAAAAAATCGTTTACAAATCCTTGCCTACGCGTACAGATGTGGTAGTCGACATTATCTAGAGGGACAATGCAACTGTGTGCAAGTCTAACTGCATTCAAATGGAAACTGCCAATGCGAACAAGTGTATTGTGATAAACTCCACAACAGGGATATCCATTTCGTTAGCTGGCTGACAGGATGACAGTGGCTACGACCCCAAACAATGTATCTGTCCCCCCTGATTACTTCGTTACCTCTAAATGTGTCTGCAATCAATGTTCATGCATACATTACAAAATTCCATTAGCATTTGAAGTTGTTCAAATCCTTGTCTTGATCAATGGGAAGAATTAAGTCAGTGGAATTGGGACATGGTGAGTGTATAGAAGTTTGAAGATGAGTTTTATGTTCGACATCTTCGAAAATATTCACTCTTAAAATCGATCTTAAATCTGCTTTACGATCTTGTATTTTATTTTTGCTACAGACTTGTCTTAGATGCTGAGCCTACTATGTCAAATGATAACATTTGGCTACAACCATTATTAACCGGTTAACTGGCACGGCTTTTGTACTATTCGTGCCCAAACTGGCAACATCGAAAAATTAAGTGAATCACACAAAACTTGGTATACAGAGGTATGGGCGACCCCAAAAACCCCTATATACAATTTTTCTAAATCCCGATAATATTTTAATATTTAGCAGCCACTTTGGGTCGGCCATTTTGAGTCTGCCATATTAAATTTTACAATTCCAATGCCAAATTCAGATTCAGCGACCCCAAAAACCATTACATACCAAGTTTCATTCAAATCGTTTGAAAATTAAAAAGTTTTGATCATATATGATACATAAGCAGAATTGGCCAGATTTTTTTTTGATCATATGTGATACATCGCCAGTTAACCGGTTAATTTTTATACGCAATTTGGTTTGTTGGGACACATGAATCAAAATTTCTGAATATGATATACTGATATATTGCTTATAGGAATATATGTACATGTGTATTACAAAATAAGTTTCTGGAGATTTGCTTGGAGTAGGTATTTGTAGTGATTTCTGTCACCTGAAGTTAGGGTTTCTTGAAAAGAGTTTAGTAATTATTTAAGTAATTCTCACGCGAAACATAAAATTTTCTGTAGCAATATATTCTGTAACATCCTTTTGCGACTCTCCAAATGTATTACATGTCCTTAAAATCCACATAAAATCTATTGCCAGTCCATCCATTTCCAAAGTTCCCAAGACTAAATACAACTGTAATCCCCACAATCCCATCACACTATTCTCAATCCTCCACAAACTTTCCCCCCCCAAAATATCGTTACAAGGAAACAACAGACCATGAATTTGTGGTTTCATTTCGATCTGACCAATCAAACGAGTACGAGTGAAGGTTGCAGAGGGATAGATACAACGGCAGAAAGAAATTCGATGTAGTACCTAAATTGAACGCATTCCGTGTGACAACGCTAAACCAAGCGAATGTCATCGGTCGAACCATTCGTCTCTCGATTTACCAGGCTGGAAGGTGTGAAACGAATTAAACGCAGACGGTGGCAGCCCCCTTTTCGTGCCACCCACTGACACCCTCCTCGAGTGGCGGCCTCGCTTCATCCTTGGAGTGTTTCGCTGCTGGTCTCCGTCGCTCTTGCGACCAGCGACGACCAACGAACACTGGATACTCGAGATAGAAAATATGGGTGGTCGGAGGTGGAGGCTGGGGTGAACCAGCCCGTGGATCAGCAGATGATTACGAGATCGTAAATCTTACAGGTCCCACCGCACCGTCGGCGGTCCTCCGCAGTGCATCACGTTGACAGTGCACCCTGGAAAAATTACTCGAGCCTGCGCTGTTTTTCAGCAGGCCTCGTGCCCTATGTTTGTTAATTGAAAAATCATTAGAAATGCATTGGTCGCGATGTCCCTGCAGCTGTCATCTCGTGGTCGTGGTCGTGACCCGCTTCGTGGTGCCCTTTCTCGTGTCGTAGGCATGCTCGAGGTCGATGGTGTCGTGTGGATTGTAAAGATGCATGCTGATATTTTTTTTTTTTCATTGCATTCTTGGAAATGTGATTGATGAGAGAGATTGAGTTGTCAGTTGATGAGCTTGCTTGTAATACAGACGGTGTCGTACTGCTTTTGAGCGCTGTGACCAAAGAATTGATTTTCTTGAGTTTTGTTATATGCAAATTAGTTTAACTGAGCATGTTGCAGCTGCTTTGCAAGTCACGTCGCAAAGCATTATATATTCTTCATGTTTCTATATTACTGAAAGCGTAATGGAAATTGTATGTATATTATTAGGATGTTGCAACTCTGTTATTGGGGGAATTTTTTAAAATGGTCATCAGTGTGTGAGGATTAATACGAACAATCTGATAATGACACTTCGGTTACCCGAACACTCCGGTTTGTTTGCAACTGCAGAGGTTTGTGGAGGATCTGAATAGAAGTGTCAGGGAATTTTTCGTTTGTGCCCATTTTAGGCTCGTCAGGGTGAAAACGCCCCTTAAATGTTAATGTGTGGTTTCCTACTTTCCTGTATATCTTCAAAACTGCAATAGGTGTAAAAATTTATTAGAGTGACAACTTAATGGCTTTTTATACTCTATAAAACTGTGTAATCAAATTGTTTATAATTTACCATTTAAGGGGCTGTTCCAGTCTAGAGCCCATGAAAATAGGTGATTTTTAGGAATTAATTAAAGAAAAACTGGTACATGTAATTTAATGGGACTATTTGCATTGTATTAAGGATGTCTGAAGCTACAGAAATATATTTTTTGTTTTATAATTAATCATTGCAGACGGCACTGGAGAATCGTTAAATTCGAGGCGTCAAAAAGTTCATCCAAATCCGTGAAACCTGTAATACCTAAACCATTGGTCTGAAATAAAAAACAATGTCAGATTCTTAAAGGTAAATGTCATGAAATTTGCTCGCGGATTAGACCAAAAAATTACAAAAACGACATTTTTTAGAAAATAACGACACTTGAAATTTGAAATCACTTTTTCCCTATATTTTTCGCCCTTTCAACGCCTTTAAAAATGATCAATTTTCCATTTTTTTTTAAATTTTACTGGCCTATCCACAAGCCAGACGTATATTCTTCAAAATAAAAGAAGTTTCAGCCGAATCAGATAATAACTTTTGGAGATACAAGTTCCACCGATTTTGAGAACACTGATTCGAGAAAAGCGGGTTTAAAGTTTTACGTGAGTGCCAAATGGCCGAGTGTCACCCATGCATTTGCTGCTACTCAAATGCCTATAACTTCGGGAATTTTACGAATTTGAACAAATCCTTTGAAACACGTATCCCTAAAACGTTGAACATTCGAAAACTGAAATGTAAAAAAATGAATTTTTAGACCGTAACCTTCCCTTAAACAGTAAAATGTTCCCCGTCATAAGTTTTAATCAATTCGATTACACAGTTTTATGCAGCATAAAAAAAACATTAAATGTTTTTTATAATAATTTTTTTACATCCATTATAGTTTTCAAGATATCCTGGTACACATTTTCAAACAAATCAGAATGTTCAGGTAACCGAACTTTCCTTCTGAGTTCACTTCTATTATCCCTACCAATGCAAAATACCAAATACAAAGAACTATGGACTATAATTGATTTATAGGGAATGGAGAAACTGATAATGTTCAATCGCGTTTCTCGCTCTCTCCCGCCTTTATCCTTTGGGTTTTTACTTTGTCAGTCTCAGTGCAGGGTTTTCATTGACCCGCGGAATAGTCGAATAAGTATAATGATATGAGGGAATATAGCGTTCGATTATAAAATAAAGAACTGGCTTCTTCAGTCAACAAATTAACACCTAAATCACACTTCTTAACAACAGTATCGTTCAATAAATCGATTAAACCACCACACACACCCCAAAGATCCCAGAAATCAGGAATTCCTCCCTCCACCCGAAGAACAAAAAAGGAACAAACACGAAGAAGGGAAAAACCAGGAAGGAAAAACTTAAAACCCAGCGAACGCTTAAAATAAAATTTCCAAGCGATTCTTTAATCAAACTTCGCGCGGCGAACGATTATCCCGAAAAAGTGAGCTCGGTTACCGCGATCGAGAGCGGCGTATCGTCGTTGATGCGCGAATAAAAAGAGATCCACCCCCACCCCCCTTCGTTGCATTCGAATTTCAAGGGAACTCGAGCGTGCAGGGGGTGCCGCTATATATCCAGATTCGTAACGAGCAATATAATCGGTATATCGCGGCGCGATCGTGCACGCCACCGATGCGTGATACAGAGTCGAACCGTTTCACTCTGCGGAAGGGTGGAGGGAGGGGGGGGAGGCAGGAGGAGAGCCGTAGGGATATTCGATTTGCCCATTGCCCGTGAGTAAGGACATTAAAGGATTAGGGTGAAAATCCCCGAAATTATTAGGCGATATCCAAGTGGAAAATGGAGCGCGGTTTGGGAAACGCTGACCGGTCAGCGGCTGGTCCACGGTATACGGCTTGTCCATCTGTCCCGGGGGACGCTCGGTATACGGTGTCTATGCTAAAAGGTCGACTGATGGCCGGCACAGGCGCTGCGAGGGAATGGCACGAATCGGTGGGTGGGTGACGAAAGAGGATGAAGAACGGTATTGTGCGTGTAATCACGCTAACCGCCCGGAGAATGGATAAACTCGAAGCAGCCGATACGAGCGCGGCCGCGCGTCCCATGGCCCGCCGTCAATTCTTTTACGGCGTTTTTTCGACGAATTTAAAAATTCACACCGACTCGTCGCGCTTAAAGGATGCGCTTTCACGATTACGTGCCTCGCATGTTACAGAACCTTTCACGGAATTAACGAGCCACCCCTCTCGTACACCGTTCGCCCCACCGTGGTCCTTTTTTCTCGCGCTTAATTCGTGACGCGATCGAGTAACGACGTTACTCGATAAACTGATAACGTTCAATCGCGTTCCTCGCTCTCTTCCGCACTCGATCCTTTGGGGGTTTACTTTGGCAGTCTCAGTGCAGGGTTATCATTGACACGCGGAATGGTCGAATAAGTATAATGATATATGAGGGTATATAGCGATCGTTTATAAAATAAAGAACTGAATAATATATTTAGTAGAATCTGCTTGATCCTTCCTGTGAGCTGTGCTAATCAGATAATTCTACAGTGCACACGTTGGGCCTCACAGGCCCATATCTCCAAATCTAGAAATGCATGGGTATTTTGAGAAAAAAAATTTAATAAGAAGAATATTTAATTACAAAATGAAATACTGAACAAATATCTCTTTAACACTACGAGCCATCGTTATCTGAATAATTTTCAATATCATGACAACTGTTCTCTTGTGCACTGTAAGGTTAAAATTGTACTTACAGCCCCCAAACCCCCCATAGGTCACTCCACCTCAAATCGATCACTCATTGTGATGGATATCTGGGATTTCGATGAAACTGAAGTATAACGTAGCTTACGTAAAATTAGGTGGAGTTTAATTCATCTTTCCACTTGTTTCGTATTTGTTTAAAAAATACAAGCCGTCAAACTTTGAAATTTCTGCCCCCGTCTTCGCGAAAATGGATACCGAACCATTCACCCTTATTTCTTAAAATAACTCACGTCCAATTGTAGACGATTCTAAATTACATTGTTGTAAAATACTTTGAGAGATGGACCTATTTCGCAATAGGATCACGTGAAGCTGCCATATTTATAATGTACCTGGATTTTTAAACGGATTTTTACGGTATCCCCGAAGCGGACAGAATGCACGTGTACATAAAAGTGTGTATTTCCAGCGTACTGCAAGTCGTTAACTTGAAAGATTGACCCCACTCGCGAAGCATTTCCCCGGTCATTCGATGAATCTTTCATCCTGCTGTCGTAACAACGACGATCGTGAATTCTTGGCCGCGAAAGTGTTGGTAACCTATCCCACGAGCACATCGAATCACGAGGAGAAATCTCAAAGGGATTCGCTGCGGGTTGTTACATAAGCCAGTCCATTTAATGTTATTACTCGCGGCAAAAAATGACTCCACCGAAGCTCGCTGCATCAAACCACGTTCATCTTTCGCCCACGACTCGCGATGGTTTTGTCCTATTGCCGCTCGCTGAAGGCGTACGTATAACTGTATCCTCACTTCTAATTCAATGTCTGTTGCCAACATGAATATTTCATTTTACACTTTAGAACTATGGTAGGAAGCTTTAAGAACCTGCCTCGGTTCCAGTGTCAAAGCTTCTTATTTTCTGCAGGCAAGTAGTTAACGTTATCGTAAAGTAATGAAGCCTTACCTACGGAGCTTCTTAATTGCACGCCAATATTGTAGGGGGGAAATGTGGGTCACTGAATAATATCACGTACATATTCGTTTAAGTACTATTAGCAAGGATGAGATCATAATTTGTTACCTAATACATTCTTATTTGATGAAACATGATATAACGTTACTTTTTTAAACAGGGGCTATTATTACACATACTTTAGAACATTACTCAAGATGAGTGGGGAAAACTGGGAGCATGTTCCACAGGAAATTTTCAATATTTCGTGCATACAAAAATGCTAACATCATCTTCGTGTAATTTTTCTTGAAAACGAATCTACCTTTTTGCGAGAACCGTACGTGCCTTAAATCACATTCTACACGGTTTACGAACCTAAAATTCATATAATAAACTATAATAGTATCAACAATATGTTTCACATTAAATATCATTTTCCACCTAATAAAGTCAGGATGTCGTTGCTTGATAACGCAGCGATGTAATCAATGGTCGGTTTCAGGCAACTGTAGTTTCATCGTGCCACTGTTAATGCGAAGTTCTTTCCAAGATCGTTGATCCCCTCGATTAACAAAACGGTGGGGTCTGGGTCTCCGTTCCTGCAAACTAAACGATAAACATAAAGTCTAATTGAACGGGTCATTCTCCTTTAAATCTCGAAATCCCACTCAACTGCGCGCCCACCCCGCCTCTTCCTCTTTTTTTTTTGTTTTATAAAGCGAAACCTGATGGCTATCGGATTTTACGGTAAAACAAATGCATCGCTCCGATAATCCTGAAACTGTCCTTCTGCCGGCTCAATTTATTTTACAGTTTTGTTTTTTTACATTCGATTTCGCCTCCCTCTTCCCTCCACTCTCTTTCTTCCGTGTAATCATCCCCTTTGGCTGGCTTCAGCGTAGCCAGTGGACTCGAATGTATAGCACACACGGTGTGCCACGCTTGTGTGGATTTCCGTGATACCGTATTTCCGCGCGTTTTAATTTATTTTGGCTGTTTGTAATAGTTAATGTATTATACAGAGCGAATTGTGATTGTATATTGATACAAAGAGGGGTAAATGTAGAGCAGGAATGGTGTTTTGTTAATGTAGAATGCTTGAGCTTTATTTGTCGATTTATCAAAAATTCAAGAAAAATCTGGGCCGCGTGTGTGATAATTATTTATTTATTATTTCCCAATATTGAAATTCTTCTTCTACTGTCGATGACGTAAATTACTGAGTTCATATTCTGCAACTGTATGCAGTTTATTCCATTTGAAGTGACGAAATAATATAATACCAGAATACACAGGATAGTGTCAATACTTCTACTACAATTTCGACAAATATATTCAGTAAAACTGAAGGAAGTATTTGAAGTTTATGCACATTAGAAGAGAATTCTAAAATGGTGTCGATGGCAAATTTACATATCCTTATAAAGTATTTGTTTATCTGAACAACTTATACTCTAAACAATTTTCAAAATGAACCGGGATTAAAAATCGTGTGCAATCACTTCCTCGTTATAAACAATATTCTAAGGCGTAATCGATGTGTATGTCCAAAAGTTTCAAAGGAAGTGAAAACGCGACAGTAGAAATGGATCGTCTATGGTCAGACGTAGTTTCAAACCAATACAATACGAATTGTATCTCGTTCCACCTTCTCATATATGCTTATTTAAAAAATGTTTTCAGTATAAATTATTCAGACGAATAATAACTTGGTGTAATATTTCTACACCTACAGCATACGTGAATTCGATGAAGACACAATTGCCAAACGAACGCAACGTTTACCGAAGACATAAACGGTGAACTGCAGCGCTAAGGAGATCAGAATCGCATTAATCATCGACCATGTCATTTTCCACGTAGTCTAGCGTTTCGAAAGCCGTGCTCCGTTAACACCGAAAGGCAATCGATTCGACCTCGAATGCATTAACGAGTCGGGCAGAGGAAAGGCGGCAGCGTGCCACATAAAAATTGATCGATGGATCCGTACGATCTGCTGATGGTTTACCACTACACTACGTCGAATAGTTGAAGTCCCTCGATCGCTTAGAGATATTACTAGCACGTAATAGTCGTAGTAAATATAATTATTAACAGAACATACTACGGAGGTAGCACAAATTTGAAAAATCGTTTGATACGTTTAATTTTTGTATATCCTTTTTGATCTCTCTTAAAATATTTTATAATATGGTGGATAAGATTCTGTGTCAAGGGTGGATAATTTTAAATATGCAATAAAGTCTACCTTAAAGTCTATTTGAGGTTTAACAAGTCTTGTAAGTCTTAATCTTTAAGCTGGCTATAAATATTGGTCCTTATTGTAACAAATCTGTACACTTGAATTTTATTTTTTAATATGAGTCAGATAATTGGTTATGTTTCTCAAGGAGTTAGATAAGAAAAGAATTATAGTATTTAATATAATTTCATAAATAGTAAAACTTGGTATCTTCAGTGTCACCATATTGTGGTGCTTTTTAATATTAACGTAAACATTTTGAATCTTTATATTCTTTTTATTTAAATCATAATTGATAAACATGCGATTCTATCGTACTCTGGTGTACATCAAGATATACATACATATGTATACATGCTCCTCTCCGAAGTACTTCTTTAAATAACCAACAATTTCAATCAAAATCGCGTGAAAATGTTTAAATAAAACACCCACATTTTCTACATCAAATATGTATACAAGCTGAAATACTTTACATTAAACACACTTCTTTTTTTACTCAACTTTTGCCCTTTGAATAACAGTGAATGTTACTGTATATCCCATTTATTTCAAGCTTCCACAATTCAATCAAACATAGGTATTATCTTTCAATTTTCTCATCCATACTGACTCGATTCCCATAACAATTCCAATGAAACGAACTCTAAATGCAAAATCACAGCGTTGCAATTTGCGCGGTTTGAAATATTGCTGCTTCTAGGCTGATGTAACGCCATTTAATACCACGCATCAGCCTCAAGTTTAAGCCGTCCGCTTTATCCATGTCGTATCGCTTAATTGACGAACAAATCCGTAACGGCGAGTGCACGAAAGCATTATAATAACGTGGCACGTATACATTATACAAATCGCATGGATGCCTCGGAGCACACCAGCTATATACGCCTCCGCGTCTATTTCATGGAGAATCTATTCGAATGCGGCCGCGTGCTTGAAAGTTTGAACGCGAAGGAAGTTGGGAAGACTTGTTATCACGGTCGTTTAATCATTGAGGAGTATGTAATGGGAAGAATGTGAGGTTAATTAACGCTGGCAAGATACGAACTTGCGGTTCGACGATTACTCTTTCCAGAATCTTCGACCCTTTTTCCCCTGCAATAACTCCGAGCGATTACGCTCTATCCATGGCCGAAAGAGTCTCGAATATATCGTGGGATCGATACACGATAATGTTCTGGGAGCACTTAAGTGTGATTTACAGGTTCATGGAAATCTGCATTGCATATTTTGCAAAATTTTCATTGACAACGTGACTCAGTAATTTTTTAGGTGTTGCTCCCGCAAAGAGTTACGCCTACTCGTGAGGTCTTAAACAACATATATATTTGGGAATTTTTGGGCGAAAAACTTGAAGGCTTTTTTAATGAAACCTTTATTTATTCGAAAGTGTATATGTTAAATTACTTCTGGTAATTTCTGCGATGGAAAATATGAATAAATAAAAGAAATATCAGCGATTTCCTCGCAGCGATTCTTTTTCAGTAGTTTGCGGTGACCATTCTAATTTTTACCCGGATCATCCGAAATAAAAAATTCGTGGGAATTTAGTTAGTATATTAGATTATGTAGTACTTAACCGTTCACTATCTCGAAAAATTAATTTGCTACAAAATGGCGGCTCCTCATAGCAAAAATATCGATTTTCGCCACAGAATCGCTCTCGTTTTTCGTCATTTTTCATCTGTAAAATAAAAACTACGCAACGGAAATGAAAAAAAACATGATTAAGGACTAGATAATCGAATATACCAACTAAATTAGGTCGAATTTTTTATTTCTGAAAGCCACAATGTTCACCGTAAAGTGCTTAAATAAAAAAACGCGGCCGGGAGATCGCCTATAATTCCATTATTTATTTAGATATGGCATTGCAAAAAACCTGCAAGAACTTTAAAATATATACTTTCGAGTATACAACAGTTTATTTAAAAAAAGTCTTCAAATTTTTAAAAAAAAATCCCGAAAATACTTGTGTTTTCAGATCGTACAGGTAGGCATAACCCCTTAAGGAGAGAACTCCAATCAACGAGCACAAATGCTTTTTATTTGAGAGTGTTTTCGATAGCAAAAAATATTAATTTAAAGAATTCTGTTCTAGACGGGACCTATGTCGCGCCATGGCGTGGCAATACCCTAAATCATGTTCACAAATTATTCTAGAAATGTTCGCAAAGAAGGGTCAACATAGTGAAGTGGGCCCCTATTAGAAGGCACGCGGCCACAATTAAACGAGCCAACTCTACCTACTTACATAGGGGAGAGTGGGGATAGTAGAACCACTCGGGATATTTCGGTTGTTCTAGTAATTTTTGGCTGCCATGTTAAATATAGTTAGGTCTACGCATAACCTAATTTCACATGCATTTGTAGAGGCGTAAGTGTAACTTCTTATACAGGGTCATCCATTAAAACTGCAACCTACGCGCGCGCGACAGACGAAAAAGGCAACACCGCCTCACGGACGCATTCCACTACAACCATGCATCGGCCCGGCGTTCGGAGGGTTGCCAGCAACCTCTGGGCAGCGGTGATGCCCAAGCTTTGAAAATTTTAGGATAGTCTCTTTCAAATTAACGTCACAAGGAGCTATTTGAAATTTCCCGACCGAGGTTGAAGAATTAGGGGCCTTTTTCGTATAACTTTTGAACTATAAAAGATATCGGAATGCAATTTGTGCCGAAAAATGAGGAAAAATTATTCCCTCTTAATGATGGATAATTCAAAATATTTTACGTTTACTTAATTTTTCTTTTATCAATTTTTTACCATAATTGTTGTGAAAAGCTTTTGCAAACTATTTATTTAATACCGTATTTAATGTTCTTTTTAAAATTCATGATGCTGATAAACAATATGCTAGTTGTTTCTGTGTCATTACTTTCATAAATTGAGAAATTAAATTTTTATTCAATTATGTGTTAGTTCTGCAGACCTCAGAATCTATTGTTCTGGTTTTCTTTTTTTATAATTTTATCCTTATATGCATGCATAGATCGGACGTAAGGAGTAACTAATGGGACGTGCCTTTGATTGTAGCGGTGTTTGAATCTTTTTTCTAGAATTTTTGTGTTTGAATGTTTAACCTTTTAGTTACTCAACGCCACGCCTATACCGGCTTCCGTTAATGTCATTTTTTGGAACGATGCGTCATTATTGTGGCTTTTACACGCAGGTGGCGAAAAATCTCTCCGTACAAGAGTATAGCGCCGCGGTCAACCTTGTCGTAGGTAAAATTTTTGAAATTAAGACGGGTACGAGATCAGTTGACATTGTTTTCAAACCTCATTACAGTAATCCGGGGTGCGAGTGGTAAACCGATCTTAAAAGCGAAGCGCGCGGCTCGCTTACCTGGGCCGGGAAATTCCGCACAGCTCTTTGCGGCGTTAATTTGAAAGAGACCATCCTAAAATTTTCGAAGCTCGGGCATCACTGCTACCCAACGGTCGCTGTTAACCCTACGAACGCTGGGCCGGTGCATGATTGTAGTGGAATGCGTCCGTGAGGCGGTGTTGCCATTTTCGTCTGTTGGCGCGCGCGTAGGTTGCAGTTTTAACGAATGACCCTGTACTTGCGCTAAAAACTTTTGAATTACCTAAGCCGCTGTATTTCTGACCATTTCACTTGTCGAAAAAAGTTTGTTGTTATTGGTAAGTGGTTCTAAATTACATCAAAATTATTTTTGTCGTAAGTACATTCATATTGTGGTATTTGTTTTAAAATTTAAAATATGTTTTATTATTTTAAGAACATTCGTAATTTGTTCGTGACCTGTGGGGCTGAATGAACCACTGAAAAAAAACGAAGAAAAAGTGTTTGAAAAAACCTGCCAAAAATTTGTTTAGAATGAAAAATGAAACAAAAACAATGAAAAAGTAAAAGAAATTGTCATATTAGTTTTCATTGTGATTACATGACACGATTTGTTCAGGGTAATAAAGTTATATTTTTGAATTCGAAGATGGTTATTTATTATATATAAATGGAGACTTTCTAGCCGCTAAATATGTATAAAAATGTATTGTTTTAGTTAAATAGTAATCACAATACTTCAAGCAGAATTGTTGTAATTAATTTGAACTATCCCCACAGGTGGGGATACTTGAACCAAATGAAGCATTGATGAAATTGTTCATACAATCTGAAATGAACCGCATTACATATCAAAGCGATTTTGCAAATGATAAAAGAATGTTTGATTTTTCATTTTATTAAAAAATAAAAAATTTTCATAGAGAAATAACGATAAACAAAAAAAAAGTGGTTCAACCATCCCCACTCTCTCCTACATATACTCTTTCTAGGGTCTGCTAAATAAAATCTTACCGATGACTCCAACTAGCAAGCCCGGCACGAAACTCACTAACATCCCTTGAACCTTCCAACCCGCAACTCTTCTTCTTCGCCATTACCCTTCGGTTCGTTCCACGAATTCATTTATAAAAACGATGCCCGCGAACGTGCCCAGCAGCTCGGCTCCTCAGCCGCTGGTTCAGCCTGGTCGCGATAAAAAAAGCGCGACGCGGAAAAATTTCACAAAGCTACGCCCCCGCGGTGTTCCCTCGCGTTCGCGGAATCCCTCATTTCGCACTCACCGCGTGTGGAATTCCCTCGCGGATAGCTGTCCGACGCGAGCCGTTTTGCGCCGCTGGCGAAAACATAAATTCCCACCAAAAGTGAATTCGCCGGGCGTTACCCGTATCGAGCCGCAAGGCAAATGCGCGCTGAACCGCGCGGTCCGCGTGTGCCCGTGCACAGGTACGGGTTGCGCGCTCCCGACTGTGCTACACGGGAACACGCAGACAATCGTAACGTGGGCTGACCGTCCGTTGCCCGTCGCTTTATCAACGACTTGGTTCTTCTGGCCGATTGCCAGAGGCGAGAGGGTAACTGGCCCCGCGTAAAGGATGCGGAGGAAATAAAGCAGGAGACGCGGTATAACGAAGTCTGAGCCGCCCGCCCGATGCACTTATACCCGCTCCTCCTCGTTTTTTCCACGCCTTTACGGCCCCTTTCTCTCATTCGCCGCCTAAATTTATCCGTTCCTGCCGGGTAGGTGTTCCTTGTCCTCGATGATGCTGGGCGATTCTGTTTTATGGCCAGTAGTTGCTGCAAGAAGTTTTACGAGATGTTCCTTTTTTTTTTGTTTGGCGATGGAATAATGTTGTTAGTGAGAGTGTTGGGTTGAATGTCTTCGTGGGGGTGAGGGTTGTAGTTGAGGAGAGTGAGGGGAATGATTGATTCATGAGAAAAGAGAGATGGGTTGATGTAGTGATTGTATTTTTTAAGATTGTCGTCTTTGAGACTGTAAGATCGTTGATTTTAGTTTGTTAATGGTATTGTGTGTTTTGCGGTGCTTTGGCACTATTTCTTAAGATATCAAATTTCTTTTTCAAGGGAATACAGCTTAATTTATACACGACATGGTGTATATCTCGATTTTTAAATATGACGTTTCTTTATAGGAGAGAAAAATTATAAAGGTGACCCTATTTTCCGACCTGTCAGGGGTAAGTATGTAACTCCTTGACTGGTCTAATTTCGTTCCCACAATTCTGTAGCGCAGACCATTCAGAGACTTGGAAACTTTTTAATATTCTCACAGTTGCAATTACAACACGCGTACCAGTTTTATCGGAAAGTAAGCGTAAGGGATTCCAGGACTGGTCGAGGGAACGACGTCGAGAAATTGCACGCGGCGAGCGGTTACATTCGAATAGCTTTGAAAGGAAAAGAAGAGGCGGGAAAGCGACGAAATGCTAACACGGCCTTTAGCTCAATGAATATTTCAGCGAGTCAAAACCCCGAAGCCGGTTTCCAATATTCCGGCATCCATTTTCGTTCTTTATCCAACGTCGGCATTCTCTCGCCCGACCGGAAGCCAGGGAGGAATAGAGATGTCCGCGCGTCGTGACACACCGCTGTCGAAAGATACGAGACGAAACCGATAGCGGAGGGAAACCTTTTGAGGAACGATTTCATTTTATCCCGCCTCCATTCTTCAAGCGTAGCCCTCTGATTGTCTGGATTTCCGGCAATATTCGGGCGCGTTACACAATCGCGAAATTCCACCACTGAATCGATCAGAAATATGCGATAACTCGAATTAATTGAGCGGAGAGAAGGTTTATAGAAGTTTGAACCGTAGGGGATGCAGATTGCACGGGGGCAAAAGTTGCTGTTAGAGAATTCTTATCGAAGGAAATCTATATTTTATCATAGGGTTGTTCAATTTTTGTTTCGGCTTCGTGGTAAATTTAAATATAGGTATATATGTATGTGGAATGTTCTGTTTTGCTTTAAAAACACATGTTTGTTTAGACAAAAATATGCACTATACATGACACTATAGATGGATCAAACAAATATTTTCTTTTAAAGTTTATGATGTTACTAAACATTGTATCAAAGAACAAGTTTTTTTTTCAATTTTTTCTTTGTAATTAATTGAAAAAGGAATGCTTCATTTTTTACAAAAAATACTGCCTATGTAGTACCATTAATGGCTTCTTGGAGTGAAATAAATTGAGCAGGTTAGTGGTTAAAAAATGGTATGCGGTATTTTAAGATTTGCGGGAGAAGGGTAATTTCTGGAAGCATTTAAGAGCATTCTAGAATATTTTATGTCGAAAGTATATTCTCCCTTTTATAACTCACAATACCTAAGAGGTAGAAGAAGCATAGCAACATGTGTTTAAGGAGACCCTCCGGTAAAGACGCTCGAAAAATAGATGATTTTTATAAATTTTTACAAGGAGATGTAATGCCGTATCCTAAAAAATGTGTTTCGCTTTTAATACACTCGTTAGGGCACAAAAAATTTTGTTTCATGTTTTCAGTCTTGATGGCGCTTATTCTCAGTGCCGCGCTGCCAAAAAGAGATGATCGTCTGAAATCAAAACTCGAAAAATTTCTTAAAATTTCTATCACTGACTATCGCATTATTGCCGTGATTAGTGCACGTTTGAACGAAATGGTCCAAAAAATGATATTAGAGGATGATACGATAGCGAGTCGAATTACGAATCAAAGGTCACAAGGATTTTTCGAATCGGTTCATTAGATCTCCTGCAATATTAGGAATCTCTCTTTAGCAACGCCGGACTAAGCGCCACCTAAAAAATGCATTAAGACCGAAAACATGAAACAAAATTTTTTGGTGTCCTAACGAGTATATTAATAAAAGCCAAAAACATTTTTAGAATTTGTCTTACCCTGTAAAGAATTCATAAAAATCAGCCATTTTCGAGCGTTTTTCTGGAGGGTCACTTTAAACATTCCCTGGTTCATTCATCGAAAATAATTTTTCATAATTAATCAAACCCTCTTCGATCTATCAGTAACATCTTACCCCCTCCACAATCAAGTCCCCCATCTCAACAAAATTGGAGCAAACATTAGCAAGGAATCTTTAGATCCCCGACCACTCCGAAGTTGCCATAAACGCCAAAACATCGCGAACCCCAAGCATCTTTTATCAATCGATAAGCCTCCCAGATTTCTACGCGCCGCCGGGCAAGTAAAGAGAGTGTTTGCTGCGGCGAAGAAGGTCGCGCTCCTCGCGGGGAACATCCATCAAGCAATTCAGTCCTGGAGGCCGCGTAAATGTGGACGCGAGATAGGGGACAGGTGGTCCCATCAATTTAAAATCCTCGCGCCGCGGGGGTGCCTGGGCCCCGTTGCACGATCCAAGAAGATTTGCATCGCGGAAGGTGCAGGCGTGACGAGATAAGACAGGAGAAGGGTCGTCGGAGGATTTCCATCCTAGCGGGATTACCACGTCGCGGGCGCCATTCTCTTGCGAAAAAAACGCTGAAAACTCGAGCAACGCGGGCGGCCAGAGTCCCGGGAAGGGCGCGCGCCGCTGCGGAAAAACACGAGAGTGCGTGTGCAGATAAGTTAACCGGAAGCGGAAGCGCGTCTCGCGCGATAAGTAAACGATTGCGAGCACTGAATGGGCGACCTCGTCGAAACGAAACTCTACTTAATACAATGGGCAATGAAATTGGAGATTTCTCGAATGTTCGACTTTTGATTAGCGCGATAAGGGTGTTTTTACATAAAAAATAGTAATATCAACTGTGTTTCAAGTGTACGACTAATATTGTTCACAAGGTTGCGGTTACAGTGGCCGCGATATCGCGCGAATCAAGCAGCGCGGGATTTCGCGCGTCCACTGTAACCAAGTGCTAGAACCAGGGCACAGAAAAATAGATTTTTGAAATAAATAAATAGAAATAAATATCATTATTTCTCCGAGTGATACAGGATTTGACAAATAAACTTTACTACTTATTTTACTTTAGATTATTTTCCAACTAATTTATGCATCATTCCAGTTCTTGAAAAGTAGGTTCTATATTTACTTCAGAATTAGCATAATAATAAAAAATCGAATATCTCTCTCCCTTTTCTAAACATTATAATATACATGTACATTAGGATGGCCTTTATTTATACGTGTCGATTTTTTTGTGGTTCTTCGCTCTCACCATCTAAAACGGTGCCACTTGATAAAAAAATAGATTTTGAAAAAGTTTATTGCAATCAGACAACAGGAAGTGTGCCAACCAGCCCTTAAAGTATAGAATTCATCAATGGTTTGAATTCTAAACTTTAAAGCCTTGTCGGCACTCTTCCCTGTTGTCCGATTGCAATAATCTTTTTCAAGGAGTGTTTTTTCATGAAATGGAACCATATTAGGAGGTGCGAGCAAAAGAAATAGCAGATTGAAAATAAAGGCCACCCTAATGTACATTTCTGCATAATAATACTAATTCACTAAATAAACGTCTCTCTTCATTCACATTTAATATGTCCACACATGCTCAGCTGATATACATTAATTTTCCATGACTTCAAAAACACTACACAGATTACAAATTACAAAAGATTTTTTTTCAATGTAATTTCACAAAGAGTAAAAAGTCACAAGAGCGAAGCCATATTACAAGCCTCCATCCGTTATTGGAATTCTTCCAAAAGTAATAGCAATAATTCTCAGTAATAAAACCGCCCATTCATTCAAATTTAATCATCATGAATTCCGATAAAACGACGTGACACACGAAATGCTGCATTATCAACTATACATTAAGAAATGCCTCTTTATCTCCTAGCTAAGTGAATACTTCGAAGAAAACTGAATTGATAGCAAGTCCTCTCCTGTTCAATGTACGAGGATATCTTCATTCATAGGATTGGTGCGTAGCGCTCGAGTTTTTCTGACCGTTGATACCCCTCATTCTCGTTCCACGTACCATTTTACCATTCTATTTCGGGCAATCTCGTGGCTCCTTCCGGTATTCAGCCCTATCTCTCCTAACGAACGAATGGGTACAAAACCTTATCTTATTACTGGCTCCTGATGATGGACCCAGTTTTTACAGCGGTTCGCGATACCGTCCCGTAATCTGTGTTACTCCAAATTCCTTCGGTAGGAAACCAGGATGACGAAGAAAATGACTCTCATTGTCCCCAGCTCGATACAGCTGCCGTGATCCGGCGGCTTATCATCCAATTCCAAAAAATCTCTATCAGTCTAACAGGGGCGACGAATAAAAAGAGAGACACTTTGTCGACATCCTCCCACGCAAAATAATATTTGCTGCTCCATTTTCTGATAATTCTGAAACATTCCCGCTCGTTTGAAGAGGAAATCCGTTCGTCCGAGTCTTTTTTCCGAAGCTTCTTAATTAACGCACAGAATGGACATTCCGGCACGAGGTATCCCCGAATACGATACTTTATCGTTTTCTTCGCGGTTCTTTTTCCGAACTCGTTACATTCACAAAGCTCTATAATGGGAACTGTGCCTTAAAATGATCAAAGGGACAGACCGTGCTCCTGAAATACAGAACGAAAAACGTCGAGCGACTTTCTGACGGGGCAAAGCGACGTATCGTTCTCATCTGACGGGCGTAGGACGACGGGCAAAGGCTAACGTTAATTAACATAAATTGTTTACATTTTCCCAGCGACACTGCCCCCTCTCCGCCATTTTCGCCCCACCCCGCTCGTGTTTTCGCTTTTGATTACACATTACCATTTCCACTGTCGCGGTCTTGTGATGGCGCCAATCTTTATGATGTGGCTCCTGGGTGGAGAACGATGGGAGAAAAATGAAGCAGGTTGATGTATTTTAATTACAGCCAGTCGGGCCATGGCGTAGACTCGCTTTGTTTCTTTGTGAACGGTTTCATATTTATGTTCTGTATACGCCGCGTACTATGGAATGCTTGCAGTCGGATAAATCCACGCAGTTTTTATGTGTAAATGTCTGGAAACGGAATTCAAGCGCGCAGGGTGCACAGTAATTAACAGAAGTGGGCAGCGTGTATAATGAACTATGAAAACATAGACCTCTACTGAACATACAGGTTTAAACCAACTTGGATAGGTATACCTTGGATGGACAAGGCTCGAGTGAGGCTTTCGATGTGAAATGCAAGGGGTTTAGTAAGTGTAGGCAGGCAGCTTCTATGGTCTTTGATTCTACGTTCGCTGATTTTCTTCTAGGGGAGCGTTGCTAATATCGTACTGGTCACCTAAATCGTACCCCATCAATTTGTTAGTAATTAATGAATATAAACGACATCGGAAGATAAAAATATCAAACATGCGAAATAAGAAATAGAAACAAAACCTTTTGAGCTTACACCCTATTTTGTGCGTGCTATAAACATTTTAAAAAATCAAGTATGATTGATGTAACTTTTTATCAGTTTATTTTAGCTGATAATAATCCATCAATGCAATTTTGTCCTGTATTTTTGTATTTTTCTAAAAACGGGTTAAATGTAGAATATTTGACATTCATTTTAAGTACATATTACATTCATTATAAAGTTTAAATTGATATTTATAAATAAATTGATCATGTTTACTAAATCGTACCACTACAATCGTACCAGTAGGATTTGACAACTCGTATGTTATATTGGTTATGTACATATATCATATACATGGATTATTGCGGCCTGTGTGTGATCCATATACATTTGTATATGTAACTATATAATACTCATTACTTTATGTTGAATATTTTCTTCCTTATTGTTATTTATACTATTTTTTCGTGGAGGTACGATTTAGGAGACCGGCTGCCTAAATCGTGCCTTTTACAGTATGTGACAAGAAGGTTAATAATAAATTAATTTCAATTAGTCAAGCTACAATATCCAATAGTCATTTGCGTTCAAATATGTAATATAACGTAAAATGTCTTAAGTGGTACGATATAGGCAACCCTCCCCTATGTGGTAATATGTACGTGCAGAGTTTTGTTTAATATAATATACTACTTAGAGAATATTATATACATTTGGTTTTAATTTTCATTAACTGAGTGTTTCGCGGTTGTGGGTGAAAAATGTACTAAATTCTTCATAATTTTTATATCACTTAAGGAGGTAGGTTACCGTCGAAATTTTCGAAAATTGGTTTTTAGGATTTTTGCATATTCCGCTGGCTACAACTTTTCTACGTATTTTAAGTGCAACCGGGCTCCGAAATTCGAAAAATTGGCGAAATTCCAGTCAAAAATGTACGAGGCTGTGTATGAGGTCAGACAACGACAAAACTGCATGTCCAACTTTAAACTCAATTTCTCAGAAACTACGTTTTCCAAAACGGTGAAGATAAAATCTCGAAAACCGCTCCAATGATTTGAATGAAAATTTACAGGGAGGTGCAGGAAACTATTCCCCACAATGCGTGGGGAGCACATTTTCCATACAAATTTTTAAAAAAAGAAGATAAAAAATGTTTTTCCTACGTAAAAAGTATAAAATCATATACATCAACATAAAAATTGTATTAATTTCTTTATCAAAATTTCAATTCCGACCCAAGATGGATACTGTTTTACAGATTATAAAAACTTTGTGTTTTAGGTAATTCACCTGTTCCCTCTCACATTTATATTTATAACTTTTTTCTGTAAAAATATTTAAAATTTTCTTTTTGTGCATTAAAGTCAACGAAATGACGATTAAAAATTAAAACAAAAATTTTCTCTATATTCATTTATTACTTCAGAATATGCGTTTGAAAAAGGGGCTGATTTTGGGCTGTTGAGGGTAACCTACCTCCATAAAAGAAAACAAAGTGATTGTAAAATAACCGTGAGAATCTAGAAACAATTTTACCCTCGCACTATCAGATTACACAGAAAGCAATGACGAAAGAAACTTTTACCTAAAAACACTCTGCGCGCTATATACATAAGTACCTATCAAATATATACATAAGTACCTATCAAACTATCATGAAAGAAAATAATTTAAACTACTTACAACCGCCAAAAATATGGACACCAATAGTACCCACAGGAATAATTAATTTCCCATAGTTCCTAGTTTCCTCCAGGCTAACAACATTCCAGCCGAAAACACGAAATTTGAAACGATGGAACGGTAGTCCAGTTACCAAAAAATTCGTTCCTACGTGCGCGCATGTTTGCCTATTAGTTGGAACAATAGAGGTGAATGGTACATGACGATTCCGAAACTTTCCAGGATAATTCGAAATCCAGATCCCGCTTTGGGTATTATTTTTTGTATCTGCCCGCTTGTTTGCTCGTTACTAGCCCTTTCAGTCGCGCCAACGGCGGGGGTGTCCGGGCCGCGTTTCGACGGCGTGGCGAAAATAAATTCTTAACGAGACGCGTGTGGCCGAGCGGGGAAATACATACGCGCGAAAATAATTCATGCGGAGGAATAGAATGGAAGCGCGCGGCCAGTGATAATTGCATAAACGAGATCGGCGGAAGTAGTCGTTAAAATTTAGCAGCGCGCCGAGCGATAGGAGAGGCGTCGCCGCGATTTATACACAACGGGTCACCCGCGATATCGTTCGCGAACAATTATGTGCGGCTGATAAAACGTTCCCGCCAAATTCCACCAGCGAATCCCCGACGCCCGTGCAATCCTCTTAAAAGCTATAAATCAGTATGTAGGCAAACCTGTCGGCTGGGAACCGAAGCCGCTATTGCCACAACGAAAGTCAACTCTCACAGGGTGATTTTGGTAATGAGAAATTAATAAAATCTAATCCCGTGGCACTTTGTTCGACTGGCTGATGAATGAACATTTAAATCAGAGGAATGAGCACGAAGCTGTTTGTGAAGTTTGTTTGAGCCTGTTTTCACGGATGACGGGTTTTAAGGTGGGTTCTAATAATCGGTAGTACTTAATGGAGAACAAATAAGTAGAATGAAAAGCTTTGTTCGATGTGAATTTATAGGATCGTGGATTTTTATATTTTCGTCGATAAAGCTGTTGTTTTAGAGTTTGGAGTGTGATTCTATTAGTATAGGAAAATAATATATTTACTTGGAAAAATGTTATTTAACCATTCGAGGGCACACAAGGTGTATCGCACCCCATGAGCAAGTCTCGAGTTCAAATGTCGCACCTTTATGACTTCCAAAGAGGATTTACTTCGGAACAAAATATCGCTTTTTTTCTACAACCGTGAAAAATTGCTTTTCTTGAACTACAAATTGCATCATATCAAAATTTGTATTTCTAGAAAAAGACTATTAGAGTATGATTGTATGAGTATCACGAATGTACAATTATCACTTAAAAGTTAAAAGATTCAGAAATACGAAAATGGTAACTCAAAAATGACACTGGGGTGCAGTGAATCCCATGTGACCAATTTGTGATTATAATGTGTGACCACGAAGGGTTAAGGTACTTAGAGGATTATAATGATATTGCTACGTGGAAATTACGTATACAAAGTTGTCGAGAAGCGATAACATTTTATACACATCCATGCATTACAATCAGAGTTGAGCAAAAATTGAATCAACGATTAACGATCACATTCTTACTTTAATCGTTAGTTGCGATTAACGATTAGATTCTTATTTTAATTTTTAGTCGCGAATAACGATTGAATTCCCGTTTTAGTCGTTAATGGCAATTAACGATTAAATTCCTATTTTAGTCGGTAATTGAGGTTAACGATTAAAGACCTTTCAATTTTAACCGTCAATCGAGTAATTGATTAAGGATTAACTGTTGAAATTCTTTTTATATTAAAGTTAGTATTTCATATGAGTCTTGTTCATTCTATTAGTGTGTTAACATACTAAAGCATTCTAGAATATCCATTTATATAAATATGCATATCTCAAAAACTGTAAGAAAACCGCTGATTAAGTTATAAAGTAAAGTTATTCAGGGTTGTGTCCTTGTCAACATATGTCAATATCAAAGTCATCAGAGCTGCCTCCCTCATACTGCATAATATTACTTGATTCAATTCATCAATCGATTAAATTAATCGCCAATTTTTTCACGATTAATTTTCTTTAATCAACGGTTGGCGATTAATATCATCAGTCGATTAAATCAATCGTTGATTTTTCGACGATTAACTTCCTTTAATCAGCGATTGACGATTAACTTGATCAATTGATTAAATCAATAGCCGATTTTTCGACGATTATTTTTTAATCGTAAGCATTAATCAATTAATCAAAATTAAAATTTGAATCAAATAATGCCCAAGCCTGATTACAATATAACATAATTAAAACGTTGCAGGAATTCTTTTGAGGATTCAGTAACTATTTCAAAATTGTAGATTTATATTTAAAATGAACTATACGTTACCAGCAGGTTTTCAGGAAAACGCATCGTGCGTGAAACTATAGATACAAGGTCAGTCAAAAGCGTGCTCCAAAAAACACGTTTCTGTTTCCCTTTCCATTGAATGTGTACAATAGATCGATTAACGAGGGACGACGACGATAAGATGAAACGGCGAGGTATTAGTCGATGTGGATTTGCAGGGGCCTCTATTCCCGAATAATCTGTGAATATATTGCGACTAACGGCGGAAGTACCGCTCTTCCGGCTGGCAACTACGGAAAATTCGGGTCGAGAGGATCCTCCTAGCGTCGTTCGCCTGCAATTTTTTCCCTTCATCTGCGGGAGGAAACGAATGAAAAAAAAGGAGCGCGTAAAAATAGGAAACGGTCCCACTTTTCTGCCGAATGAGAGGAAGTTACTTATCTACTATTCTCGCCGAAACTGTTCTCTCTTCCTACCCTACGCGTTTCACTCTCATTTCCTGGAACGATACAGTACCGGCCATCCTATGACGTTGAATTTCCAAAATTTGACACTGATTTCCCTTCAAATGTATAAAGTTATTTGCTCCTAGTTCTGCTTAGAGATACGTCGAACAGAACAGAAATACACATATAGGATTAGTTGATCATGGAACACTTATTGCAGGATATCCTAAGAAAATTTGTGGAAAAAATCTATAATTTTTTTGTAAATAGTTAAATATGCATTTGAATATAATGTTGTATGTATGGGGATGCTTTTTATTGGTATGGATAAATGCTGGTGTGAGACTGGCAATATGGGTGGTTTAAGACTTTGGTACAGTAGTGTATATTAGGGTGGTAGTAAAAATGTAAATTTTGAGATTATTATTATGAGATTTTATGCTCCTTTTTGAAAGGCCAAAATTGGTTTATCATCAAGCTGGATCAAATATTTATTTCGCAAAAATGATGCATCCACCGAAGTTTATTTTCTGCTCTTATTTATTAGGTATCATTGTTGTTTAAATAATAAATTACATTCTTGATACTTACCATGAAATATACAGACCAAATTTTTTATATAATCTTCCCAAAGTGGACTCTATAATTTAAATAAATTTTTTATATTTCTTAATCGATCGAAGTGCTACTCGAAACCTCAAAAATCGATAGATGAAAGCACCTCCTGAAACTGTTCTTTTCCATTGCCTGTGTGAATTATTTATTCGCTTCACGTACTTCCTACGTTCCTAATCTTTCGTATTGTGCTCTTGCTTGCATAATCGATAAGCCCAATCTTCATAACATACTAATCTCTCAGTTTATGCGTATATTGTAAATCAAATATGCAGACTGACACACGTAAAGCGCAACAAGTGAACAGCTCCAAAAATGTCGGTGCTGCTAACAAATTTTATTGGACAAGGTGGAAGGATTTCAACAGGCACACATTTCAGACAAACGTATTTCTTGTACATACATTCCTCAAAGCGCTTTCAAGACCCATTAACTTCCTCCTTTAAAAGAGAATCACATATCCTTGCAACGCGTGTATTAATATAATTTAAACAACCTCTGCTTCCAAGAAACTAAGTGCACCGAAAGAATGTAACCTACTCAATAAAGTCTCCTTCGAAATGCTTCCTAGCACAATCAACTCCATTTGCAAATCACAGTCCATTAAAACGATGAAACCATCATAATGCAGTAACAGAAATCAGCAGTAAGCTACAACACATTGCATCCACTAAACCGCGTGCAAATTTCGAGCAAACCGCTTCCCCTCTGAAAAATCATACAATTATACTATCAGTGGCTCTGGGTTCTAAAGATTAAATTTTTAATCGAGCAATCGGTCAACGAAACTCAAACGAGATCGAATAGCGAAATCGTCACAAAACCAAGAAACAAACGTAAGCGTTTCAGGAAACCACCGATAATCGCGAACCCTTTTCGTCCGGTGGGGCTCGAGTAAACCAGCCCTGTTTCTGGTACACACCGATGTCGCGGTGTCTAAACGCATAGTCCCGTAAGATGTTAGCGGATCGACGGGAGATTCCGCGTGAAAAATCCGTTAAAAAGTTGGACCGACGTTGCACGCGGCGGGCAACGCAGTATTACAACAAGGGTTGCCGTATTGATCGTGAAGGGGCGCCGCGCGCAATGTTCAGTTCTCGGGCATCTCCGACGATCTTCGTGGAATAACCTCACCCTGGGCCCTTAATGTCTGTATCCTCCACTAACACGTGCTTTCCGTCATTTCCGTCATTATCGCGATAGAAACGGAGATTTAATGAGACGTTCGAGTTGATTGTGGCGAAAAATCGAGGGAGGATGTGGGTCGTTGAAAGCGAGGTCTGCCGAACACACAGCACGCGTATTCTATCCTCGATATTCCTGAGAAGATCGATCTTATACGCAGAGTTACATGTCGCTGGAAAGTTGGATTAAAAAGTTGTGTTTCTGCTTGAAAATTGGGCCAACCTCCCACATTGACGGTCATAAGGTGATAAAGTGCTGGGGCACTATCGATAAATTGGGAGGGCAAGAGGCTACCATATTGCGCGAGTGTGTTGCGTCGGAGCTTTGAAATTTAGAATACGTTTTCTTTGAGCCTCCTCCATTGTAATTGACTAAATTGCTTTCATGAGATTAGCACTTGAAGGTTGCAATTGAGGACCTTGCAGCAACAGGGGTGTAACGCCAGTTTTGACAGTTTTGGAGTTATGACGTGTAATATACGTAAAAAAAATTCTACATCGTTTGGTGCACGTTTGACGCAAATCCGATAACAAATGAGCGATTTATTGTAAATTCTGAACCTGCACGATATTTTTGTTTTGGGGAGCTCCAGATTTGAAAAGTTCGCCAAAAGTAGAAATTACAACTTATCAACTTAATAGCTACTACTTATTGTGTGAAAATATATATTTTCCAATTAGTGTTCTCTTTTTAATGTTAAGTCAAAGCAATAATTTTATAAACAGTTTTTTCTAATTTACCCGACGTTGGTAAAGATGGTGATGCACCCCTCTTGCACGCATTGTATACTGGAGTTTGATGTCTAATATCGATATTCTTCCGGAGCATGTACTTCCTACATTCGTCAGTTGAATTCTCCGAATACGTTAAGAGGTTCTCATAGTAGAGTTTGGTCGTTATTTATGCACTGAAGCCGACAGTGAATACGAGTAAGTGCTGAAACCACGTACACAATAGCAATTCTAACATGCAGCTTCACTGAGTGTTTGATAGCGGAATGGATTAACGTAGGTAGATCAAGCTTATCTGATAGAAAGGTAAACGTAAAAGGAGGACTCGCCACTAGATACTATGCTGTTGTACGGAGGTCAAGTGCCTTCACACGTGATTTCTATGAAAACGATGATTTTTAATATCATTCAGTGTCAGACTTCCCTAAACGATCTTTTATAATCACGATGCTTACATATTTTATTCTGTTGTATTCACTTATTGTACTTATAATATACTTCAAAGATCCGTACGAACCGATTAAAATAATTAAGAATATATAAATAAATATTTTAAGTTAAATGATTTTATTTAATTTCATCAAATGTGCATAAAAAATAAAAAATAATTATTTTCTTGTATTATAATTATGATGGTGATATGTCAGTTTAAATAAAATCTTGGGGCAGGATCTTTCATCGCTTTTTATCGCTCATTTCGGTGCTTGATTCTGTATTAAACTGATTCGTATCCTGTTATGAAATGAGGTATTGAGAGCAAAAACGGAGTAACCCACATTTTTTGCGAAATTGAATTGGTAGCAGTAATGTATGCCATTAAGCTGTACTACATCATATAAAATAAGAAAAATTAATTTTTTTTCAATGTGAGTTGCTCCATTTTTGTTCTCAATGCTTCAAATATCCGGTCCAACGATTTTATTTAAAGGGTCATAACTCCATCATAATTGTAGTACAAGAAAGAATTACTTTTCATTTTTTAGTGCATTTCTGATCGCATTATATAAAATCGTTTAACTTACAATTTTATTTTCGTATATTTTTTTATTATTTACTTTTTAGTGTTTGAATTTTGCATCTAAAAAAACTTGAAAAATTGAATTCTTTGTACGTAACGGATGATATCTCGAAAAATTGTGTATTTACAGTAACGCATCGTTTTTTTGTCGTTTTAGAAAAGAACGCGAAAGGCTGATTTTAAGCCGATTGGATTTGTGGTTGGGTGTTAAATTTGTAGGTGATGCAATTTGTGACCTTTTTTTAAAAATTTGTATTGTCATAACTACGCACGCCTGTAAAGTTTCAAGTCTTTTGGATTTGTGGAAGTGGGTTAAAATTAAATTACAAGATTTGAACCGAACAAACAACAAATCAAACGAACAGATGAGTAAAGCTAAATAAAATCGTTTAAAAAGAATAATGAAAAGCAAATCAACCAATCGAGAATTCGTGGGATAAATTGGATAGAAAACTAAGAAAAACATACAAAATCAAAGGAGTTGTGGAAGAGATTAGAAGAAGTTTGCAAAAGAAATTGATTCACAGATATTACAGAAATTAATCGAAATCTATATTCTAGCGATATATAAGAATAAAACATAAGATCAATGATTAACTTTTTTGTGTGCATTATAAAATACATTTTGAAATACTTATTCTCTACAAAATTTATATCATAACGCAGAATATTTCATACTGTAAAATCGAGGCGTACATTTTGTTTTACCAAGAATGCTCATCGTTGCAATAATGTCTGGGCTTCGTCATAAATTTAAACAATCCTCATATCTGTGCTATCTCATACTGAGCATCGATTAACAAGTTCATCAACATTCTATCCACTTCTCAACAAACTCATTCCACATCCGCACACATATATCTTCGATGCAACCGCCATTTTAAGTCTTTCCACTCCGAGCATAGTAACATCGTCCCGCACAGCTCAGCACATGCAGCATTCACCTCGAAAAAGTTTCCATTTCTCAACGATATATAATATTCAACGCAACTTTATTCAGAGTGCAGCCGAGCTGGAGGTAGAACCAGGAAAGGGGTGATTCCTCGTTGAGAAAGAAGTCGAAAATGCAGAATAAACCGTCTTCCCATGCAGCTTCGTTTTCGACGGGATCAGTTTCGAAAATTCGTCGAGTACGAATTCAGTGTACACAGCAGATACCTACACATTTTCATACATCGTTACGTCACTCGTCTGTGCAAGATAGATGGCAGGAGAGAAAACCGTTTGACTCGCGCCGCTACGAAAAAGCGTTTTAACAGCCTAGAAGCTGCGACGCGACGCCCTCTTCTTGTGCCTTTAAGTTTCCTTTCGTGCGATGAAAAATCTTAGCTGGACCAATCGTTTACTTCAAAGGTGCACACGGAGTCGCCGGACCAGGAGCCGAGCGTGAAGCTATTAGGGTGAATTCCAACGGCACGAGGCTCGCCGAGCCGAGCTTTCACGCGAGCCGAGCCACGCGCCGTTGGAATTCACGTTTACGTTGCACAGCTCGATGCTCGGCTCTAACCCGGCGTCCAGAATCGCGAGGATGCGACTCCGTGTGCACCTCTGGTCTACGGCTATACCGTTGATTGGTAAGAAACCGGCAGGAATAACGCTCAGGTTGGTAGACCAGGCCTGTCCGTTAGGGTGGAAATACCTCCTCAAGTTCTAGGACCCGGGCAACATCCGAGGGCTGAACTGTTACCTTGCTAACCGTTGCGTGGGTTTCGGGAGAACTGCAAGAGTGTGTGGGCCCATACGCGTGAGGCCCTGCTATATGAACTCGTGGTACGAGCCAGTATGGAGTTTTGCAGTTCTCCCGCAGCCCATACTGTGGTTAGCAACGTAAAGGTAGGTTGTCACTACACCTCGCCTCGCCTCAGCTCATTTTATTTTCTTCCTATGTTTTTCTTAAGTATTTTGATAATTTGACTCACACCGCGCCTCGTCTCGCCTCGCCACAGCGCGACTCTAAGCCGCGGATTCTTCCTGGAGAATATTTTGAGGAAGAGAGGCGAGGCGAGCCGAGGCGAGTGGATAGTCTGAGTGGATGCAATGCCACCGCTTTCGGTTACCGCTAAAAGAGGAAGAAAGAGATTCTCTGAGCAACTGACCAATCACATGGTTCACAACTGACTAAACACATAACCGAGACAAGTTCAGATAACTTCAGGTACGAAAAAACCGAGGCGACGCGAGCGTAGATGTGAGTGCAAAAAGAAGTTGCACCGAGGCGAGATGAGGCGTAGTGAGATTCTACCTCAACAGTTCCGCGCTCGGCTGTTGCCCGTATCCCAGGATTTGAGAAGGTATTTGCACCCTAATGGGCAGGCCTACTGTAGACAGTATAGGAGGCTGCGCAGACCGGTCGAAAATCGGCAGGGGCGTAGGGTTACTCTTAGGATGAACGCAGCGTAGCTACGTATGTGGTGCAATTGGGGTCATCCTGTTCCCCTGATAGAATCAATTCGCGGTAATGGCGATACAAGCCTTGAAACGTTCTGTGATCAGTGGACACGGTTTTCCGCGTCGTTGTATGCCCCCCGTTCTGTAATGTGCGCGCGTACGTGTGCGTTCTTCCCTATTTAATCCAACGAGAACGTCATCGAGCATGAGCTTCTTAAAGGGTGCAATAGGGGTAAAGGCAAGGAAAGTACGGCGGATGTAACATCAAGACGGATGGTTCTCGAGTTCGACGAGAACTTAACGAGCGTCGGTGCCCCTTAAAGCATAACGAGTGCCTCCTCCCGACCAGGGAATAAGAGACACCGCTTAAATTGGATTTTAATTTGAATTAATCTTCCTTTACAGGCGGCAGCGTGGCACCAAAGCTTAAAAGGGGCGATTACGGGCGGTTACGTAGCAGATACATTGATTACCGCCTTTGTTTCCATGCTTGGATTCCTTCCCCGTAGGCTGTGAACCTTTGAGAGGAAATTTGATATTTATTTCATCACCACTCACAGACGATGAGGCTTCTGTCGCGCGGCAAATGTATTCTTGTGTGCAGCGAACCAATGTCTCTTGGTGTTTTGGAAGTATCAAGGATTAGGGGAGAGTTGCCTATATCGTACCACTTAAGACATTTTACGTTATATTTCATATTTGGTACTAATTTGAACGCAAATGATTATTGGATATTGTACCTTGATCTTTTAGGCACCTACTATTATATGCTTAACCTTTTGTTGAGAACAAATTAATATGTTATTAATCTTTTTGTCACATACTGTAAAAGGTACGATTTAGGCAACCGGTCTCCTAAATCGTACCTCTTGGTTCCTAAAATCGTACCTCTTCTAAAAATAGTAAATTTATGAATGAAAATAATAATAAATATATGGGTAAGAAACGGAATCTTTTATATACAGATATTAAGAACAAATAAAGAAACATACAAGGTATAATAATTAAAAAATATATATATTTGTATTGACATTATGTCACAACTCGTCATATTATATGCTTAGCAAACAAATAAAAATAACATATTAAACCAAACAATGTGGGCAATAATAAGTTTTTGTTCTTTTTAATACTCCTGCACAACTATCATGCACCCATAATGTGCATTTGATGCACTTAATCATATTCTCTATATGTGATTCATTACATAAAAAGCAAAACCACTCTTGTTCATCAGTACAAATACTTATTGCATTGTGTTCCACTTTGGTTGATGGCGTATTCAGAAATATTTCGCTTGATGTAGTAGGAATATCCACTGGTAGTAATTTCTTTTTTCCATACTGAAAGTAATGAAATTTTGTTTACAGTTTTTCTTATAATATCTCATTTTTGGCAATATCCTATATTATATATGTCCATAACCTACATATATGACATATGCACATAACCTTTATGTACCAAGCTAGATGCGTGGAGCGAACGTATTAAATGAGTTCTCAAATCGTACTGGTACGATTTAAGAAACTTTGAAGTGGTACGATTTAGGAAACATGATCAATTTATTTATAAATATCAATTTAGACTTTATAATGAATGTAATACGTACATAAAGTGAATGTAAAGTATTCTCCATTAAACCCGCTTTCAGAAAAATACAAAAATACAGGACAAACTTGCATTGTTTGCGTATTATCAGCTAAGATAAACTGGTAAAAAGTTACATCAATGATACCTGATTTTCTTAAATATTTATAGCACGCAGAATATAGGGTGTAAGCTCAAACGGTTTTGTTTATACTTCTCATTTCGCATTTACTTGACATTTTTACCATCAAATGTCATTTATATTCATTAATCGCTGAGAAATTGATGAGGTACGATTTAGGCGCCAGTACGATATTGGCAACTCTCCCCTATTTGTTTAGCACGAGCAGCAATTGCGATGCTACCATTGCAGGAGGTGTTAGATTTTTTTAAATGCATAGTGTGTAAACAGATAGCAGTAAGCACGAGTACTTTTTTAAAAATATCAAAAATTTAGAAACTCCTTTGAACAAATTTTAACATTTTTATATATACAAATAGTTTTGTTGGATTATGAGAGAAGATACCAAAATGAGAAGCAAAACTATGATAAGCAGATTCAAAGTTTACTTATTAATGTTGGTGACATTTTGTCACTACTTAAGCAATGTTGAGTGGAATTTTGAGTGAATTTATTGTCTCCGTTTCGGTGTCAAAATGAAACACAGTCGAAGAGAAAATTTAATTAAAGATTTAAGGGGACCTGAATATTATCGAACAAGGCGTTTAGATGTTATTCATAGTTTCTGCGTAGTGGGGATGAAAGAAATTAGAATAATTGTTCATGCACGAAATCTGTAGGGTTGAATCTTTGACGCTATTCATGGATTCAGCGGGAGGCTATTTATTTTAGCTTAATGAAATCTATGCTGAATTTAATTGGACGGAGACGCTCTGTGCAGGAACTTCTTTGTCACGTTTCAATAAAGAAATCATGTCTTTGATATTGAGATTCGAAGCTTCGGATAGAAAGACAAGTAATTTCCATGATATTGGACCATAAAAGGAAAGAAGGGAATTTTTTAATAATTGAGCCCCGGAGATAAGGCAATCGTGGAATAGAGCACGGTATGCCTTGAATACACTGCCTAAGGAATCCCTGACCCACATCGGGATCCTAAGCCAATATTTTTCTATTCTTTTGAGGATCTCCAGAGCTCACACGAGATCCCCGCAAAAGCCATGAATATTCCACTTTGCAAACGATAGAGATTGACAAAAAGTACTGCAAGTATTCGTATAGCGCATTTTTCAGCGGGAAATTTATTATTCGTCATTGCGTAAACCTGAATGATTTTACACTCGTTTTTTCAACGAAGGTGACTATACATTTGTTAAATTAACCCTGGAATAATTTGTATCGGATTTAATTTTTGGGGTTTGTTTAAGATTTGCACTGAAAGTAAACTTTGACAGACTTGAATTATGTAAACTTGTAGGAATATAATACAGAAATATTGGTACATTTGTTTATGTTAAATAGATGTATAGGAAGTGAACATTGCTGGAAATTTTTTGCATTTTTCGCATTTTTATAATTTTTTCCTTTTCATATCGTTAGAGCATACAAATAAGATTTTGGTGCAATTATTATTTGTCTTGTCGAATGTCAAAGAAGAACGAACTGCGTATAATCGATAAGTAGGGAGGTAAAAATTTATTTCACGACCTGTATTTTTTTAACAAATTTAAAACCAAAAGACTTATGACTCACACCCTCTTAATTTCACGTAGCCTACATCATATTGCAATTACATTAAAACCCCTGACACTAAAAACAAAATGTGGTCGATTGTCCATAAGATGATTCATAGTCGAACATTGCAAGCTTAGACATCCTTTGTTTCTAAAACAAATTTGAAACCAGCAAAATGATGACTTAAACTTTCCCTAATTTAAAATGGACCACATTATGTTTCAGTTTCGCCAAAATCACTAGTTCCAAATGCGAAAAGTGATGGATTTTTCATGTAAAAAATCTTGAAATTTTATAGGCTAAGCATCCACCTAATTTCGACTCCAACTAAACGAATTTCCACCATGAATATTTATCCGACATACACTGCGAACATTCTAGTTGAAAGAAAAAAATCACCACTTAGATATCCATTTTACAAACTACCTACTATAGGAATCTCTAAACCTCTAAAAATCTAATGTTATCTTAAAAAACCAATGCTATTAACCGAATCACATGTACAAAAGGAAAGGGGAATTCCCTTAACTCTCCAATCGTCGATTCCACGGGGATTCGACTACTTCAAGCTCTATTCCACGCAGAAGCAACCGGCACGAGATCGTCCACGTCTACTTTCTGATTTCAAACATTACTCGCGCCGGTGGTATTATCCTCGTCAACTATCGATGTAATTATCGCGGAGAGGGGCTTCCAAGAAAGCGGAGGGTGGTCTGGAGTGGCTCGGGAAGAGGTGAACGGAAGCGTAAGAGGGAAAGGCAGGAAGGAAGAGGTGGAGAAAAGAGAGAGTGGAGGTGGCAATTTCCAGTTATAACGGCTAATCCGTATTTCATCGCCTAAACGGCGCTCGTTCGTCTTCGTTCCTCTGCGGTTGAGAGAGCCGGGGATGGAAGTCGGAGTCGAGTCGCAGTAAAATATAATTGGGTTTCGGGGATTATTCCGCGGACGACGTAGATCTCCGTGCGACTGGTTCCACTAGGTGTTCCTTTTGGCCTCCAGAATCCTCGCCAGCTCATCGTCCCGGGGAAACGCGGGGGAGGCGTTCTTGCATATCTATCCGCGAATTTATTAATCTACACCGTCTACCACTCTTCCCGGCGATTTTTCAACTCCCCAATTACGAACCCCCGCTCCTCGTAGATGATAAATATCGACGCAGACTGGCGACTGTCAGGTATCTAATCTTCTATGCTCGAGATGCCTGTGTGTACACGTATTCGTGTCTCTGAACGTGAGATTTGAGATTAAAGTATTATGTGGGAAATATGTTCAAGGGGAGGAGGGAGTTAGTGATACCACGAAGGGGTTGTTTGATAGAGGGTGATTAAAAGTGGGATATTAATTCACGAGTTCTTAGCTTTATATGTGTATTATTAGCTTAATATCGTTCTTTTCTAAAGCTTTCACTCATTATTTTAAGCAACATAAGGTAATGAAAAGCTATAAGAATTTTATGATCTATAAAGTGATAATGAATTGATCTTTATACTGCTTTGAACTAAATATGATCAACGTCGGGTATAGGAAGGTAAAACACCAGAACTTGGGTTCTTTAAATATGTATGTACGTTGCTTTTAATATCACAATGCGTTCCTAAGTAAACGATCCCTCGATAACTTGCAGACATCTTGATAAGATCATGCATCGTTAAACCTTATAATCTGTTAAAATATCATTTGGAACTTGCAACTTATTTATGGCCTGCATTTCTGTATTTTTACTGCGATTTTTGTTAATTCTCATTTCCTTCGTATAAATGTTATTGTATCTTACTTCATGTAGGTAACTCAAAAAGACATATTCCTACTGTCATCGTGAATACAGAAATAAATCCGTGAAAGCGAAAAAGTGCAGATAAAATTAGAAAAAGTAAAGAATGAAACATACAAACTGACTAACCATTCGATAAATTGGATTTACTCGCGAGATAACTTTTTTACTACAATGTAGGGGGCTGCATCATGAATCGTCGTTATCGAATGTACTATGAACATGTTCATTCTCTTTCGTTACTGCCAGCAATTGTCCGACGGTAATTAATCTCTATAACGAGACGAAACTGGCGGTCGATCTATTCGTCTTTTTCCCTCCTTGCTTCTCTTTTCCTCCATTTTTGTTTTAATTTAAGGTTTCCACTTGATTCTACACGTTCCATTTCCCTCCACACATTTTTTACATGTTTCGATTATCCTTCGCTTCTATCTCGATTTAATTTCAATTTCTTTTGCTCCGATTACAAAGCAAACTCAATTTTTCATATTCAATCCATCGGGCGGAATGAAGGAGGAAGGGTAAAAAGACGAGCAGCGCTGTATCAATAGAATAGAATCAATGAAGAGGCTGAAAGTACCGCTAACGTCACCCTGTGCCCGTTAAAAAGTAAAAGTTCCCGGTTACGCATCGAGCGCCGTACTATTTACGCGACAGACCCGACGAATCGAGTGCAGAAAAGCATGAAATATACATAAAGAAGAGGAGAAGAAAGAGATTAACACTTGAACTGCGACGTCAGTAACATAAAATGCTTCTTAATTTGTGGAAAGTATTGTGGGAATGAATTCAGGATCCAAAAATTAAGAATTTTGTGATGTCACCTTCCTAAGTAGTAGAAATATTCCAAGTGTCCACTACCTACTTGCACAGAAGCCTGAACACGGTTTATCAGGAATTTAGGACCTTACAACAATAGGAGTGAAGCTTCATCTTTACCAACTTCAAGGAAATTAGGAAAAACTGTTTACAAAATTATTGCTTTGAATTAACATTAAAAAGAGAACACTGATTGAAAAATATGTACATATTTTCACACAATAAGTAACAGTTATTCAGTTGATATGTTTTTATTTCTATTTCTGGGGAAAAAATATTCTATAATAAAATATTAATATTAATATTAATATTTCTATATAATATTGGAAATAGTAATATTTCTATTTCTATTTATTTACAATAAATCGCTCATTTGTTATCGGATCTGCATCAAACGTGCACCAAACGATGTAGAATTTTGTTACGTATGAATATCACGTCATATACACGTCATAACTCCAAAACTGTCAAAAATAGAGTTGCACCTCTCTAACTACAAGATCCTCAATCATCTGTTGAGTTAGAAAAATCCCGGTGTTTATCAGTTTAATATATGTGTCTCCCAAACACGTAATCGTCGAATAGGGCTTGTAAAGATGCCTTCGTTTCATTTCGTTGACACAGTGATCTCAAAGTTCAATTGATTAACTAAACACACTGTCCACCCTACACTCTTAAACAGCCTAACATAAGGAGGCAACGTCACCTTGGCAGTGAAGCAGTTGGAAGGCACAATGCGCGGCGTGCCATGGGGATGAAAAATACCACAAAACGAGAGGGGGGAAATAGAGTTTGCTGGACGTTCCGGGCTGGTAGCCGCGGAAGCTGGAACGGCGTGCTAGAAGAATTCCGTGAGAACACCGATGGAGCAGAAAGAGCAACCCGCTGAGAAGAAGTATCGCCGCGGCGAGGCAGGGAAAGTGAGAAAAAGGACGAACGAGGGGCAGAGAGGCGCTCGAATGGAATGCGGCTGACTGCATTGTGCATGAAGCTCGACTAATGAGAATGGAAACTACTAGAAGAGGGGAGCAACGCCGACACAGGAGCGTTGCTGAAGGTAGAAACTTACAACGGTGGTAAGGTAAAAGGACAAGGGCTTAAAAGAGAAGGAAAGAGGGAGCACGACGAAATGGAACGGTTTTAAGCAGCCGTGGATAAGCAGATAAAAGAAATGGCTTCGCCCGGCCGACTCGCCCCACAGCCGGGCGGAAACACAGAACGGAATCGTTGACGGAAAAAGAGAACTGGGGGGACACACGCGCACTCGGTTTGGGGATGAAGGAGGAGGTTTTTGTACAGCGGATGGGAAGAAATATAGTGAGGTACTTGAGGTACGCTTAAGTGGCGTATGAAGGGGTGTTCTTAGAGGTAAGTTATGTCAAATGTTTTTCGAACCAATCCAAAACACCTGCTCGGCTTACAAGCAACGTCAGCCAGCTGTTACACGCCGACTTTGATGAAACTCGGTATACAGGTAGAGTACTTCAAAATATTAGACACGTCTTTCTTTTAGCGGCGGAAATTCATGTTTAAGGGGTGAAATTAATCTTCGAAGTTGGGGGTTGGGAAACTATTTAGTTGAATAACTCGAAAATGAGTGGGGATAGAAAAAAATGAGGAAGAAGAAAGTTGCGTGGTTTATTATGAGGAATAATATGGTATATGCAGAACTTGTGCAAAACCACAGATGGCGCCGCTGTAGTGAAATAAAGTATTTTTTATCCATATTTCTTATACGGTATAATATTTTTTTTCTAGAAATGCGACAGTACGCACAGCGAAACGAAACCTACGTGCGTATATTTTTCCTAATTTCTGAAAATTACGTGAGAACCGAATTATGATGTAGGGAATCTAGGTGTCCTGTGGGCTACCTTATTTACATGCCCGAACAGTGGTTCTGTGTACATTAGGAATTTTGAAAAGGGCAAATGGTTTTGTGTGCACAAGAAGTTTCTGAATAGAGATGTTGCATCTGGTGTCTCCGGAAGTGACACCTCCTTGTTCTTAATATTATTATAATTCTCCTACGTTGCCCAGCAGAAAGGCTTATCGTTAGTCAAAGCGGAAACAGTTTTCAACCTTTTTTGGGGTAACGCCAGTGAAGACGACACATTCTTGTTGGCACATGTGAAGATCTTGTCCATAGATAAATAATCGTAGGCTTCTGTGCCTTATAGAGATGCAATGATGTCGCCAAAATGGTAAGAATTAAAGTTGATTGTGCCCTTGAGAGTCTTATCCACAAGTCAAGAGTCCAAGTACGCATTTAATATACGTTTTGCACTCTAGTACTTTAACCCTTCGTGGTCAGACGGGGTGTATCGCACCCCAACATATGTCTTTGCCGACACTTGTATAAATTTTAAAAATTTGGTGAATTTTAACCAAAACAATCGGTGTTACTCACAACTATTTTTTCAAATACAAATTGCAATATATAAAAATTTACATTTCTAAAAACAGATTATTAGAACAAGATTGTATGAGTATTAACGAATGTACAATTATCTCTGAAAAGTTAATAAATTCATAAATACGAAATGGCGCTGGGGTGCAGTGAACCTCATGTGACCAATTTATGTTTATAAGAAGGTGTGACCACGCAGGAGTAAGTTTCTAAGTAACGAGGAACATATTCCGTGGTTGGTGTCCTAAAACAAATTTCTCTGCGTGTTTTTGAAATCCCCAATACCTCAGTCGCGTAAAAATGCCCCCTTGTCGTGACAGGAAAGGAAGAGTTTGGAAGAAATATTTAAGTACCCAGCAAGTATCGAGAGCATACATATACAGGAAAAAGATCGCACTGCACATTGCGTGGGTGTTGTTTCGACTGATACCAAGAATCACACGCCGGATTTCCTGTGCTTCCTATCCAGAGACGACTAACGGGCAGATAATGCACAGTGAATCCCTGTTTCGCAACTATTTCGTTGAAAAGATTCGGGGAGCGAGCGACAGATGAAGCTACGCGAAAGTGCAGTCGACGTTCTTCCACTTCCTGTAGCTGAAGTTTGCTTAGGCGAGGTGTTAATAGCGAAGCAATACCTATGCATCATAATTGAGGTGTCAGAAAGTAACAGGAAACATTGAAATTTTCCACTTCTTTTGTTGGTGTTGGGAAACACAGACATATGATTTTTTAAACTGCGCGTATTCCTGAACAGAGATGGGCAAAAAATTATTAGAAATAAAAATTTGTATACGAAATTCTTATTTCAAATAATTTTTTGCCCATCTCTGTTCCTGAATGACTTTATAATAAATGAATAGCTTTGAAACTCAAAACATATGAAAATTGAATATAATAAAATCTGGTTTATATGGAAGGTGGATTAATGTATTCCAATTAAATTTAAACGATTTTATCGCATCGTCAAACACATCTGACTTGAATTTATTACAGCAAACAGAACCCTTTTCCTCCTCTTATCGATGCTCGTATGTTATTTTTGTCTCGCGTTTAATGAATTTAATTTTCGATAATATTCTACCGTACTAATTGACTAATTTTTCAATAGCAGTTTACAAATTTTATCACAATACTTTTTAGAGTGCAAACTCGGGTTTCGAGTGCTTAATAATTGCACAGGTATCTCGAAGCAGAATACCTCTTTTTTCAAATATACAAATTTTGATATTTTTCCATTTGCTGCTTTCAAAAGCACTTCCATGCCATTTTAATAACGAACATACTTCACCAGATCAAAAACTGATTGCAGTTGAATTTCGTATTGCTTTAGATTACTCGATTTTTATTTACCGCTCGCGAGTTAGTTCATAGGTTTTTTTTAAATCTTAATCGGCAACATTTTCCAAGCATTCAGGGTATTGAAACGTAAAACTTGTACAGCTTTAATGAACATTCTTGACGTAATATTCGTCACTTGCTAGTGGCCGTCTCGGTTTAATCGCCGAGGCTCGTCGTTAGAGTTAGTTCTACATGAATAGAGTTCACCGGATTTCAGACTTAAAAACATTTACTTTAACGGCGGGAAATCCGCTGGAGCGAGTTTCAAGGGGATCAACATTCTACACCCATAATCGACTATTTTCCTTCCATTGAAACCCGCCCCGACGTGGTTTCGAACTTTTCTTTTCCATGAATCGCACGAAATCCCTTGGAACGTGTTCCAAATAGATCAACGTACCGCGTTCACAATCGGTTATTTTCTTGACTTTTCAACCCTGCACATTCGACAGAAACGTTATTGGGTAAATGAAGCGTTTTATTCCACCAATGCTTCCCACAGCAACTTTCGTGCTGTATAGGTACCTGCAGTAATGAAATATTTTGATGTTATTTGGGCCAGATTATTTGAAAGATGACAATACCATAAAGGAATCAGTAGTTTCTGCTGCTATTTTTTGCAAGCACAATAACAGTGATCTTTTTCAGTCTTCTAATAAATTACTTAGAAACCCCTGGATAATTTGTTTAGAAGAATACTAAAAGATTACACAGATACGTAAGTGATATCCACAAATAAATCTTCCGACATCATGTAAGTACTAAGTAGTAGATCTTATCCTTTTTGAAATTCAGTGCCTTAAAATCACTTATAACTTTCTTCAAATATTTCAAACACATTACCTTATTCACTCCATCACCTTATTCACTCATCACACGAGTCACAGGGTCACAATTCAACGAACCTTGCAATTTTAATAATCCAAAACTGATAGCCTCTTATGCCACACAACACGTCAAACAACTAACAATTTTTACGAAAATTTTCGCCCTTGTTCTCACCCTAGCCGATTGATACGAGGATGCAGATATTCACTAGTAAAAATTCATTCCCTTCCGCCGCCAGGGGGAAAGCCTCCGCCACCCACTCGTTTCGTCGACGAGCTAATTAGTCGATATTTTTCAAGCTCTCGCTTTGAGATTAGCATCTCAAACATTCGTCGAGTTGGGTTGTAGCCGGGGAAATCTGAAAATTACGGAACACGATTAAACAAGCGCGGCGGGTGGGCGGAGGGGAGGAGGCATGGCAAAAAGTGGCGGGGCTCGTGTAGCTGCGACGTCGATAGACGGATTATATTTGCGTATCCCTGTGTTGCGTCGTACGAAAGCTGGCGAGACTCGCGGAAAAAGCGGCCCTCGCATTTTCGAAGCGGACTACATACACGGTTACGCGGTGCAGTCGTCGACGGGCACGGCGGTCCCCCGCCCCCTGTTCCTCCCCCGCACCCCCATTCCGTTTCTGTTTCTCTCTTTTCTTTCCAACAGCATCGCGAAAGTTTCGCGAGCTGCGCGCCAACTGTTCGAAAGTTAAACGAACGACTCCAATTATGCAGCCCACCGTTGCAACGAGCCACGATCTCGACCCTCCCCCTCCGTGCCAGGGGCTGTTTATTTTACAAATTTATTATTGGCACTACGTTACGAGGAATTACCAAACTTGCTTGCTTACCGAATTCGTTCCTTTGTTTAGACACGCGTATCTTTTCGGTTTATAAGCAGGCTAGATTAAAGTACTAGGCGTTCCACGGGCTTCGTATATGTATTTGTATCTACTTCAGCATTAATATTCTAAAATTAACTGAGGCCTTCATTAATTATTACGTAGTGCTTATTTACATATATGTAATCTATGGAGCATTCTCAACGAATGCTTCACTAACATCGTCACTAATCTGCTTCCTTCTGCCATAGGTTAATATTTTATACACCTAAACTTTACTCGAGACATCATACTAGTATAATAAATACGAAAGTGTGTTTGGATGTTTGAATGTTTCTTACTCAATCACGTTGCAACTACGCAACGCATCTTTCTGAACTTTTGTATACACGTAGTCTAGGACCAAGAATAAAAATATAGGATACTTTTTATTACGATTTTTCTAACCGATCTGGGCCAAATTGTGCATAATTACTCTCTAGAACCCTGCGGAAAATATGGGCTGCCATGAAATCTGGACCTTCCCCCTTATTTCATCCCCTTGGCACTCTGTGACAAACAAAGTTTTACCCGTGCAACGCTGGGTAATTTAAGCTCGTGCTTTATAAAACTGTGGAAACCGGATCACAATTCGTTTAGTGGCTATTTAGAGATAGGTGAGCCTGTTTTTTTTTATACTGGGGTTAATAGTTTGCAGAAACGCGTATTGTAATTTGATTAATTTTTGGGCTTAGGAGATAAGGTGTTGCTAATTTATGCAACCGTTCCTTCATAGTGGGTACATTTTTTAATGCATATTTTAATGAAGGATGTTGCGAGGATTGCGAATATTTTGTTTGTTCTGGATATTCATGACAGTGGGTTGTAATAGTTTTCTTTAATTATATTTTTGCATTTAGATTCGATTCGATATAATTTCATTTATTTGCAGATGGAAAATAAATGGCGAAATTTTTTTCACATTTACTGACGTCGCCCAAAAATTTTTGTCAAGTATAGTCAATGAGAACATGGGGTGAAATGGAAGCACATGTATTTATTCATGTGATATTGTAACAAATGTCAACAGGAGACACTAGATCTACGTTAAACTGTCATTTCAAAAACCTGACGCAGGAAGGATCAATATTAAATAATTTTTTAGTCTCTACGTAATGTCAATAGCTCATTTCACTCTTCATTCTTCAAAACATGTACATTTAGAACTTATAAAATCACTATTAAAAAAACACAGACATAAGTAGTACCCACCCCTAAATGTGATATTGCGAATAATTACAACCAGGAAGAAACTCGCATTCCTGCATCTGACAATCAATTATTATTCAAGAAAAGATATCCAAGCAACGTACCTATAATATTACTACTACATTATAATACTTCACATATATTTTCCCCAAGCCACCGTTAACTTCCTAACCATTCACCGAACACGATCATAACCGAGGTTTTAATTACGGAAAGATCCTGTGGCTCCAGAACCATCGAATTTACCACGAATTTATCGCGGCGGAAAGCTCACAAAATGGAAGCCCTGCCCGCCATTCTTTCCACTGATTCATTTCCCTTCTCTCTGGTCTCACGCAATTACGATGCGCGAATTTAATCAAACAGTATTTTACAGTGGCTAACCGCCCCGGTATGGTAGCGGCCTCGCGCGGGAGGAGATGATAAAAAACATCGCTGCACATGGGCGGGCGTAGCCTCATCGGTGCTGAACGTCAGTCAATTTTCTGCTCGCCAGCCTCTGCCATAACAAGTCGTAAAAAATTCGCGCATAAAAAACGAGCACCATGTCCGAGGCTAATGAGAAGCTACCGATCGTCACGCTTCCCCGTGCCCCGGCCATGAATAATTAAGCGGCGGCCTTGCCGCTGCCATAATCCTTAGACATCGACCGTAAAAAGAATTATTAAAGCGTGCCCTCTTGTCCAGCGGGATCGCAGCGCCATGGAAGGATCAAGCTGCTCCAAACTGGCGTATCGTCCGGCAAAACATCCCCCCGCATACCACCTGCTAGGCTGGCTCGCTGAATTTCTCGCCCCTGTCGGCTAAATTCGTCCTGCGTCGCTGCGAAAAAATTGCTCTGTCCCCGGTGATAAACAGTGCGTGGACGGGCGCTCCTTCCTCGTCGCTCGTTTAGACGAAACGTTGGTCGGATGGTAAATGTTTGCCAGTTGGCGGGATTACTCGTGGCACTTTCGTCTGTTGATGTGAAATGACGATGAATGAGATGCTTGGATGATTGAGAGTAACGATACAGGTGGACTAACAAGGGAACACCGCGAACCCGCACTCACCGGTTGGAACGCAACTTTGTGGGTTTATAGAGTGACTCAAGACAAGAACAGCACTCTTTAAGGGGTTATAACCGTTTGAAAGTGTGAAAAATCAGATTTTCTTTTACATATTTTCATAGATTAATGTTTTAGAAATATTATAAAACAAGTCCCATGTAAAAATTCGGAAAATTGACGAAGTTGTAGGCATTTGAGTGAAAGAACCTAGGTAGCACGGGGCGGCGCAGCGCGTCGGCTCGACCGATCGCCTCGGAACTACATTTTTCTTTACGGTGGCCCTAAAAACTCGCGCTACGTTCAACTAATTCACTTCCAATTTTGCATGCAGAATCGTAATAATATTCCACATCGATCTGCGGCGCCTTTTTTATTCCGATTCCCTGCTTATTATTTATAAAAAAAACGCGGACTTTTCTCTTAGAAAAATATAACTTTATTTTTTATCTCACCATTTCTCTATTTTACAAAATTTTCAAAATCGGCGCGGTAGATCAATAAGTATTAACATATTTTATAAAAAAATTATTGTTTTTGATTTCAGACACGACATACAGCTTTTTTCAGGGTCACCGTGTAACCGTCTAACATCGAGAGAGTTTCGGATATGTATTCATAGCTTCTGAAAAACAATAGGTTTTAACTGAATCTTTTTTTTAAGTAGTTCATTATATTATGTAAGCATAATACAAAAACGGAAAATCTTCATCAAGCAGTTGATTTGTAAAAAAATCCACAAATTGTACACATTTTCCGAGCGTTCAAACTGGTATACCCCTTCACGGGGTCATTCCGGTTAGCGCGCCGATAAATTCAGCGAATTTCAGGAATTTATTGCGACGAAAATAATTATATTAATGGAATAAAACTTTTTTTCTGTTGATTAAACTACATTTCTACAGTAAATAAAAAATATAAAAGTAATAAAATTATTGCTTTTAAAATATTTTTCAAAGCGGTCTTAATGACATGTTTAAAAATTCATGCCTCGCTCGTTAAGGCAAAAATCGAAACAGATTCTGGATCAGTATCACTGTCGCTATCGCTGGGACTATAAATAGTAATTTATCTTCAATATTAGCAAAATGGCGGGCAAAATACAAGAAAAATGTTTTTCGGCTTTTTTCTTTTGCTACTTTCGATTTTAAAAGTAGGTTAGACTCAATGAAAATACTTGGTTGTAGTCCCTGCGAGAGTCATAGGTGTGCAGAATAAGCAGTAAAATTTATAAAGCAATCGGTTCGATCGATTCTGAGATTTCATCTTCACGATGTGAAAAAATGACGTTTCGAGAAAAACGCGATTAAAATTTTCATCTATAGAGGCCGAGCCTCTGCGCTCCCCCAAAAAGGCTTCTGTAGAAGCTAAAACATTTGGAAGTTTTTCATGAAAATTTAACAGTACCTACATTCTTGAGGATACCTATGTACTTTCGAAAAATGTTTAAAAAAATTCGATTTTTTCAAACCGTTTAACCGGTATGACTCCTTAAGGGTGTGAAAACTCACCTCAAAGTCAAATAGGCACTCCCACGAGAAAAAATTCAAATAAAAGTTGAATGATACAATACGCGCTGCAAACATGCGTTGACAAAATTTTGAGAAGAGTTTAAAAGAAATTCCTGACGTACAAAAATTGTTTTTCAAAATTTTGTTAACGCAAGGTTGCAGCGCTTAGTGCAATATTAAACTAACCTGCCCTAGTAGTAAGAGTATCGAGTTGGCACTTGTCAGAAATAGTTTTCTTTAAAGAACCTATCGATTGCTATACACCAAGTTCAATTTGATTTCGGGGTACTTTTTACTACACTTACCCGGCTGGACCCTTCCGATAGAACTCATGTATGCATTTCCCGCGTCGCTATTTTAATCGCAGGCAAATAGGCGCAGCATGCCAGACATCGTCGAGCCATTTCGAGAACCGTGCGGCAGACGTACGATATCCCGTAATCCCTTGAAGCTGACACATTACAGATCAATCAGTACTACACCCGCGCCTTTTCATAGAGTAATCGCGTTACGATTCCGCGGCACGCGTTCATCGTCCTCCGGCGCGATGCCATTAAACCATCGGGGGAACGGCTAATGCGTATTCCTTTCGGTGTGCAGCAATTATCGAACGACGACAATCATACGAATGAAACGTTCGCCGGCGCGGAGGCATAATTCGCGGCGAAAAGCCAGTGTGCATCGGCGGAACGATGGAAAGCCGCTTTATACGCGTTTATACGCGTCGCGTGTACCCTATAGGCAGGATTGTTCCGCGCCCGGGATACCGTTGGTGGGCTGAAGTTCCAATAGCTGTCGAATTATTGGCGAACGATTAAAGCAATGTAAAGTCTGCCCCGGCTCGTCCCGCGACGAATAATTTAAGCGTGTGATTGCTGGCGGGCAAATAATGCCCGTACGATAAACAACGGGCCCGCCGACGCAAGTTAATCGCTCCATTGTCCGATTGCGTCGACGTGCGTGAACGAATTCCATCGGTCTCTCGTGGCGGCGGTGTGAATATGTCTAAAGCTGCCCACCCAGCGCAGCCTCGATTTCTGTTCCATTAACCAACCAGTCTCTACACGCGCGCCCCTGCCCTCGCTTCTGTACACACCCGCGATGCCCGCGCGCGCCGTCATTGTCCGTAAGCACGGGGTCAGTGCCTTAAACTATGCCTTGACGCAGCCTGCTCGGACATTAACAGCGAGATGCTACTGGAATCCTTCGTTTCGGTTGCTTACCATAATCCGGGGCCGGGTTTACGATATCAAGAAGAGATGGGGAAGGAAGAGGCTGCAAACGAGCCACAAAAGTGTCTCAGGCGAAGAGGCTCTTAGGGGGCGGAACCTTGCGCTCGATACAAAACCGCGAAATCTCTCCCATCCCTTCACAGCAACACAATGCAAGAAGACCCATTCAGGTTATGAGAAAGGAAAATTTTACCTTCATCCACGCTCATACGCCTACGTACACGATCGTCCTCTGTGCACGACTGAAGCCAGGCCAATCTGCGAAGAATTCATAGGGTGATTGCGTAGGGATGGACCACGTTTTTAAAATCCTCGAAAAGTTAAATATTTTGTAAGTAGTGAATGTTAGACTTATCAGTTCGTGTGGTGAACTATTTTTTTCTAGAACATGTGATGATCATGAGAAAATATTTTTATAAGTAGCTACGGAAATAAGTAAATAAAATATTGATATGTGGTCCATCTCTCACTTATTACTAGGGGTGAGTTGGACCACTTCGATGAAAGTTATATTCTTTCATTAAATTGACTTGTAGGAAATGTTTTTGTCGAAAAGATTGTATCAGTAAAACAAAAAAAATTAATTCTGTTACTAATATTATTATAAGAACTGAATGCTAATTTATTTTTTTGTTTTTTCCATAATAATCACACCTGTTTTTATTCGAGTTTTCATAATCATCTTCACTTGAAATATGCATCTCATTGTTTTTTCTTCATGACTATCCGAAAACTCTGTAATCTACATTCCTTTTATTTGCATTTAAGGGGGAGGAATATCTAGAAATTTTCGAAAAATCGATTTCTCGATTTTTATATTTGCTTGAAGTACATCTTGAAAATATTCCCTAAAAGTGACAAATTAATCCGACCAAAATTGACAAAGTTATACGCGTGTAAGTAGGTAGGTGTTCCTCGGTGTAGCGCTCAGATCCAAAAATCTAAACGCTTTTTCCTCAAAATCATGTTTTCAAAGTCGGAGACACACGTAACTAAAAAATTAATGAACCGATTTACTCGAGGTTTTGCAGGCTTATTTTAGGGTTAAAAATCTAAGCGCTATCGGGAGCTTTTCCTTTTTTGCCTACATTTTTTTTAAACTTGAAAAACAAGCGATTTTCTGCCAAATATCGATGCTTCAACTTTGCACCGCCGCCATTTTGTCTCAAAATAATTTTTCCAAATTCGGGCGCGACAGCGCCTTGATAATTTCATATATCTAAAAATTTTAGAATTTTTAATTTTGTATAATACTACACCGAATTACGGTTGTCACTGCAAAGCGCCTAAAAAAAGGACGTGTCGGGCATCGCCTATAACTCACAAACCTTTCAATACTTTTTACCACAAAAAATACTGAAATATCTGTAAGATGTACTCTTTCGAATAGACTAATGTTTAATGATAAAAGTTCATCGCTTTTTCTAGAAAAAAATCCCAAAGAAGCATGCTATTTTGCCCGTTCTAGGTAGGTTCGCCCCTTAACCTTTCAGCGTGGTATGACGAGCTGGACTCATCATAGGAAAACTGTCTGCAACGGCGGTATGACGAGCACCACTCGTCAAGGGTCGTGAAGTAAAGGCGTGACGAGTAGGGCTTGGGACTAAGGTCTATTGAACACCCGAATTAGAGGCGTGCTATGCTCTTCTCATATACATTCTGTAGGCCTTGGGTAGGAAATATTGCTGTGAAGAGGGCCTCTTCAAGAGAGTGGCCGTTTGGGAGGGATGCAAGTCCGATTGGTTAGATTAGGAGGTGTGACAAAATTTTTTCAGGTTTGCTATGCAGTAACGCCTTATCAACAGGGGTCAAGGTTTCGACCAATGCAATTCATCCCATAACTAGGTACTGTTCTGGGCAGAAAGCTTCCACGCTGAAGGGTTAATGAAATTTTAAATAATGACATTTTCACGAAGATGGACCGGGCGGTCCATCACTACCGAGTATATGCGGTCCATCTATTCCGAATCGCATGGTATAGTGGGCCATCTATCAACGCCATTACAGTTTGCTTCAAAATCACCGTTGTGAATTAGCATCATAGTTATATTTTCTTAGAGCTTATTTTATGAGAACGGTGTTTCTTCAAATATCTCCTCAAACAACAAAGTTATACTAATTCTTATGACTACGCAAAAAATTATCATCCTTTCCAGAAATGGAAATGTTGATTTTTGTCAAAAAATAAAAATAAAAAATAAATAAAAAATAAAAAAAATAAAAAATAAAAATAATGACACACTGCTCATTTGCCGGATGGTTTGAAAAATCCTTAACTGGTCCGTCCCTCTCGGCGGTGCAATCTCTATCGGAATTACCCTATTCGGATTTCATTATTCCCAATACGTATCGATAGGTGGCTATCGAGGCGAATCGGACCCCGCCGATCTGCCAGGTTTCAATCGCCGGGATCCCCCGGGGTAATCCGATAAGGAGTTAGTGCTTTTCGAGAAAATCTCATCTGACGGCGCGCGATCTCATGCTCGATTGGGATTATGGCGCCCTACCGCGCTAACAGACGGGGACTTGTAGCTCTTGCGGGCCACGCGAGGGTGGCCACCGCGCAAAAAGGGGGCTGGCATGGTCGTCGTCGCGGAATAAGGGGGATGGGGTAGCACGTAGCTATGACGGAACGCGGAACACGCTAGGCCACTGTGGTCGGAGGGGGCGGAGGGAGGCAAAAAGTCAATCAATCGCGGCCAGGGCATTGTTTGCACGAGGCTTAACGTTAATTCCTATTTGTAGATCTGATTGAATGGAGGACCGCACACGAGGATTTCCTTTTCATAATCCGTTATACGGACGGAGGTCGAATCGGCGGGGGGGATCGTTATCGTGCTTGAGAGAACGACGACTCTTGGCCCCGGCGATGATAGATTGCTTGTCTCTCGTCGGGCCCGATCGTTGATGGATAATTTCGCGAAAACGCGCCGCGCGTTCCCGTTGATTAATATGCTTACTCGATCATCGGTCGAGTAGCCGCGATAAGGGTATTGGAAAATCTTATGCGATGAAAATTTCGGTGAGCGGGTGTATTCCCGGCTCGTTTATTCCATTTAACCTGCGCACGGTTCAAGGGGTTCGCAACGCTCTTGTAATTCGAGTTTGCTTCGCTGTTATTCCCACTATTGGAAGTGGGGTTTCGGTGAATTATTAATGTAGGGCAGGTTTTTGTTGGCGCATTTCACTCGGTAGAACCGAAAATGGGCACAAACGAAAAATTACCTGATTCTTCTATCTCAATCATCTACGAACCTGCACAGTTTAAAAAAAAATCAGAATGTGGGCAAGAATATATGGGATATTTTGGGTGATTGAGGTACAATATCTCGGGAATGCTGTTCTTTCACAAGTTTCTGAGATTCGTAACCTGGGAGTCCACTACACATCGTGTTTAAATTTTTCTCCACACCACCAACGGATTGTTAGGGATGCGAATAGAAATCTGAAGTTTATTAAACGATGCACAATCCACTTTACTAATCCCCGAACTTTTAAATTATTGTACTGCACCCTAGTCAGACTTTGCCAAGAATATGCACCGTTATTTGGTCGCCTTACCAATTAAAATATAAACAACTCATTCAGAAGGTGCAGCAGAGTTTCCTTCGGTTTGCTACATATAGGCTAGGTCAAAGTATGGAAGTTACAGACTACGATTATATCCCAATCCTAAATCAATTGAATCTGCGATCCCTTGAGTTTAGGAGAGTTGAGGCGGACTTGCTTCTCCTTTTTAAGATTATTAACAGCCTTATTAATTGCCCCCAACTCCTTGAGTTTATAAACTTCTATGCTCATAAAAGCCTTTACATTCACACGTATTTTTCTTCCACAGCAGTATATTTCCTCAATAATCAACTCGGACCCTGTAAACCGCATATGTAGTGTGCCTAATTCATATTGTTCTAATATAGACTTATTCGATGTTAACATAAGCAGCTTCAGAAACTCGGTTCATAGAAACTTGCAAAACTTGTGATTTGTCCGCCTGAACTGTAATACCAATTATGTACACTAATGGGGACCTATCCCCGTTTATCAACAAAAATAAAATAAAAAAATATCAATGCAACAGGTGTACCTGAACTTGCAAAGCGCTCTTGCAAAACTTTTGCAGGAGTGAAACACTGTTAATACATTGTGGTGCGATAACGAAACTGGAATGTTTGCCATAAGTGGTAACTTACGATTCGTTTGGATTTTCATTCACGATTTTTTAACGGCTACAATAGTGATAGTACATGCTATCTGATTTTTCAGAAAACTGAATTCTTAACCCACGATTATAGACCATATTTCCACCCTTAAAGCAAGTATATAAAATGCACTCCCAAATATGGGGAATTGGCCACGTATACGAATCACCCTACACCATATAAACAAACCAGTAAAAAAAGCTACGCACAGTACCATTTAGATGCTCTCCAGGTACTCGAGCGAAACAACCTAAGTAAGTAGAATCAATGAACGCGTGTGACAAAATGGCTGATCATACTCATTCGTAAGTACGTCGTAAACACGTTCGTACCATTGATGGTCCTTGAACGTGAAAGAGGGTTGGTGAAACTAAATTGACGGTTCCTCCAGGCAGATTAGGTGCTCACGAGCGGCCGTTACCTCGTTGTTATTGTCAGAAAGGGTCGCGGGAGCGAGCTAAAAGGCTGCAGCGGGAGCACATTGGTCCGAGACGTGTGTCGTCCTGCCGATAATACTTTCACCTAGGACGGAAACCCTCCTGTTCGAAGAAAGTGCGAGGATTCGGCGAGCGCGGAGGAAACTACCGGCAACCCCTGGTTCCCTGGAATACATATCTATTCCTGGGGAGCCGTTAGCCCGAGTATGACTCCCGAGGGAAACCAACTCTCAGACTCATCCTGGCAAGTAACGACTGTGTGTTCCCTCTCTTATTCCGCTCGATCTGGGCCGTTTGCTTCTTCTATCCTCGTTACCTAGCCGACCTTCGCTGATCTTTAACATCTCACCTTGCACGACCATTTAGCGCACTTTCCGCCCGTATACGTTTCCCTCCCTGTCTCCCTCGCGAGCCAGGGAACACAGCAATTGGATGCGTTTATCAGGATTTATCGACGAGTTTGCCGTTCCTGTCTCGTGGCGCTAAGAAAGTTTAACTGAGAGTCTCCGAGTTTCCCGCCACAGATGCCACAATCTCTTGACTCTGCTTCCATCTGAAGGAAGAATATTTTATTTGCGCGAAGTGGTAGTGTTGAGACTTGTTTTTGATGAGTGTTTTGTGAATGATGAGTCTTTTTGCAATTTTTTTATCAGAATTGGCTTGAAATAAATTATGCTCAAGAAAGCTTACAATGTCAACAATATACTGCTCTTAGCAAATTTGCTCTTAGTTCAACAAATCATTGTTAAAAAATTAAAACAGACTTATAAAATCTTTTAAGATTCGTTCGTTCGTTCTTTTAAGATAATTCCTAACCAACTATGTTAGCCAATTAGAGTTGGGTAATAAACGATAAATATAAAGTAGTGTAATATTATAGAAGTAATAATAATAATTGTTAACATCATGTATATATATTTTAAAAAGTTCAATGTTAATATAAATAATTGTAATACGAAAATAGAATATTAAATTGTTTAGCGTACTGAATTGGAGCAGCAGATCTGACAACGCCGCATTCATTCGGAGCATTTTTTGTAACCAAAATATCAGAAAAAATGTTCATATGAATTTGAATCGTCGTTCCCTATTTAAATGTCTAAACATATCGATTGTGCGACGTTGTCACGTTGACTGCTCTATGTAGTTTCTAAAAAAATTGCACGTAAACCTATTTTTTATGGGCATTTACGATGAAACCATGTGGTCAGTTTTGCAGAAATGAATAAATTCATTTCGTGACATTTCGATGTACTTTTGTACCAATTTTGGTACACTTCTTGAATATAGTTTTCCTGTTTGAGAAGAAAAACTGAAACTATAACCCTCTTCTTTCAACTCTGATATATGCCACTGTGTTAAAATGCGTCAACTTTAATTAATTTCTCGATAACTATGTGGTAAATCGATTTTAAACTTTGAACAAGGGTTTCTTGTATTCTAAATTAGTTCTGAAAGAAATTTGGAAGAATTCTTGAATTTAGTTGATTATTCAGGAACTACCTTAAGGGGTCAGTCCACTGTGAAGTCGTGAAAAATTGTCATTTTTTAGGATTTATTTTTTAGTAAACGGAATGTCCAACGTAAATAATGGTTTGTCTACTTATTCATAAACTTATTGACAGCATAAAAAAAATCTATTTCAAATTTTTAACAATTTTTTTTAAATATATATCGCATTGATGTGAGCGCCTTGAGAATGCGATGTAGTGCTGGTGCAGGTGATTCCGGCAGAACGACGCATTTCAAACAAAAAATTCAATGTGTGTTGTATTCATTATGACTGCGGTTATCGCCGGAACTAGGATTATTTTTACTGGTAAAAAATTAACAAAATAGCGGAGGTTTGAAGTTTAAGCGTCGAAATACGGCGAATTTTTCAATCATTTTGCCTTGTAAAAAGTATGAAATGTTTAATCGAAGAAGGTTTCCGTAGTCCCGGCCAAAGCCACTGATGTGCTGAATAACGTGTAAAAATTTCAGACTGATTGGTCAAATAGTTTTTTTGCAATCACCTGCACCAGTTGAAAAAAATGTTGTTTTGAGATAATCGCGTTTAAAGTTTTAAAACAAATTAAAAAAATTCTTTTATATTTTTTGTGTATAATATAAGAGTACCTGAATAAATACCAAAAAGATTTATTGCATTATATGTTGTATCTACGAAGGAAAAATCTTTAAAAATAGCTTCATTTTTCAAACCGTCACAGTGGACTGGTCCCTTAAGGCATTCTGCAACACAACCAGTTAACCAAATAAGTGTAAGCCATTACCTGTTTCCCACAACTTCTTCTGCGCCAAACACCTGTTCTAACCCAATACTTCAAGTAGCCCATATTTAGGCCCTAGCCTATATTTGCACCACTTATTTTTCACATTGATTTAAGGAAACTCTGTTCAAGAGTTAACCATTTGTAAGTTCTACATAATAGCCAGCTTCCCCCCATATCACGAGAAGATACAAACCTGCAAAACTTGAAAAAGGTTCACATTTAAGTCGCTCCTCACGTAACCCCAATAACCTCCATTTCTTGATATGATCCCAGACTTTCGAGCCACAGTGTACCTTCAAATAGGGCGCACCCTACAATCCACATTATTTTATGTAAATCTATCTGCCGGGAAAGCACGGAACGAGACTATCCTTCCGTTTCGAATCCCACGATTCGAATTATGTCGTATACGACGGCTAAAATGTTGATCTTCTGGCAGCGAAACGTGCCCCGCTGCTCCGTCGTGAATTCCCCGGCGTGGGAGGAACGTAAGCGGATAGACGGCATAGGGACGGCAAAAAAGACGCGGCAAAATGATACGGGTAGGGTCGGACGCAACAAGAACGCAATACTAATTTGTCCGACATCGTGAACAAGGTTGGTTAATATGTATGATGTACGAGTGTCGTGTTACGTGTGGTCGATGTCGCGTATCATCTTTATCCGGGCATAACGAACACGACTTTCTTGTCCACGGACTCCGAAACAATGGTCTTGAGGTTGTAAAGGGTGGACTCGACTTGTTAACGAACCTCCTTCGCCCCCCTCTCGCCGTGTTCCCCTGCATGTGTGCCTGATTACGAAACCGGATATACACAAACGGAATGAAGTTACAGCGTATGGAAAAGAGGGTATAACTTAGTATCTACGGGGTGGTCCAGCTTTTGTAATCGTCTCGAATGTTTCCTTTTTCGCTCTCGATGGTAATCAGGGACAAGCTGTGCCGTTGAAGGGGGCAGAGTATTGTACTGGAATACCGCATCGTTCGGGGTTGGAGTTTTCGAAATTTTTGAGGCTGTTGGTACCTGCTATTTTTAAGTGGAACTCTGCACGGTAATTAAGAAGTTACGTTGGTATACATTCAGGGATGTAATTAATTTTAGAAGATACCGTGTTGCTTTTGTTACCTTATCTGTGCCACCTTCGGGTTGCATATTCAACCGTGGCCTGCTTTTTCTGGGAGCTTTTTCATGCGAAACTTTTGTGCAGCTTGCGAATTGTATTTCGAATATAGTTACATCTTTTATATTTTTCTGTTGTAGTTCTATATTTTATTTATTTTATTATTTATGCTTTATTTATTTCCAAAATTTCAGTATAACTGGAGAATTACATGGTAATGTTTGTGATATTCTAATACAGAATGACCTTTATTTAACAATTTAATATCACAGTATTAACTACATGCGTAGCACGATGGGAAGTCAGAATTTCTTTTTGAAATAGCGGCGAAGAGTGGAGTCGGAGCGGAACGTAAGTCTGAACGTCAAAGAAAGTCAGAACGAGGCGGGAAAGGAGTACAAAGAGACTTTGAAGTTTATAAAAACAAGTCGGTAAACATTAATCGAATCCTTTAATCAAATTCGCTTTCATGTTTCGATAGACGGTCTAAAATGGGGAGAGGTTGCTTATCGATTCAAACGACTACCCTTAAAACGGAACTGGAGTCAATTCGCAAACCCCTGGACTCAAAGAAAGAAGGGGTGAGACGAATGAAAGGATGAAAGGCAGAAACGACGGGGGAGTAATGGCGGAAGATCCAGCAGGTGCAGCAGAAAGTTTGCGAATTTTTTGCGTGAAGCCTCGTTTTATCGAGTATCTGTGGAAGCAGTATATTGTACAGAGGATTTCTATTTAAATCGATTATTTCGTTTTGCCAATTTTCTCTACGCTTACAAATAATGTGTGCATCATCTATACCGAAAAACTCTACATGTTTGCCTATCTTGTCACCCCCCTACTTTCTAAAATCTTAAAACACGCTCGATTTCTTTAGTTTAAATCCGTTACTATTTTAGATCCAATCGGACCAAATCAAGTACGAATTTAATTCTACTTCCTACGGTTTCTTATTTGATGCCTCAATACAGCCCAATGCTGTACGTACTAAGGGTAAGTCGATAACTTTAAAATTTAAAAAATCTGATACTTTGGAGAAACGTCGGTGGTCCTGATCCATTTTCTGTTTCGGTAATAAAATGAGTCTACTGGTAAGAACGCCCCTTTAAAGATATTATCAATTTTCTCTTAAAGTTTTAATTATTTATGCACATACTGGCCTAGAATTCGCGAAAAGTATTTATTTTTGCAGAAATCACAGCCGCCATAAACTTTCAAAAAGTGCAATTAACATGGAGGTGCCTTTCTTGAATTTTTGAATCGCCAAGCTACCCTTGTTAGTCTAAAAAACGTTTCTTAACCCTACAGCTCCTCAGGGGTGGATTTGAGTTTGGGCATAGTAGGGTGCAGCCTAGGGTGGCAAATTTTGAGGAGGGACAAATTTTGGGGAGCAGCAAATTTTAGAGAGCGACAAATTTTGGGGAGTGGCAAATTGTGAAAAGGTAAAAATTTTGAGGAGCGCTAAATTTTGGGGAGCGACAAATTTTGGGGAGTTGCAAATTTTGAGAAGGTACAGATTTTGAGGAGCGCTAAATTTTGGGGAGCGACAAATTTTGGGGAGTGGCAAATTTTGGGGAGCGATAAATTTTGGGGAGCAACAGATTATGGGGAGCGACAAATTTTGAAGTGTGATAAATTTTGGGAGCGGCAAATTTTGGGGAGCGATAAATTTTGAAAGGAGCAAATTCTGGGGAGCAACAAATTTTGAGCGAAAGATATTGGAAAAGGTTTAAACACAGAGGCTTGGGACAAGTTTAAAAACAAGGCCCAATGACTCAGATGTGAGTTGCCATATTGAATTAATCTTGAAATTGTCTCGACTCTTTCAGGCTTACAGACGCTTGTTAGCCTAGGTGCGCCAAATCTTCAAATCCGCCCCTACAGCTCCTTCCCCCGCCCCCATCGCACAGACATTTCTTCCAGCCGCCGTTCCACATTCCTTCGTAAACGAACCAAACACTTTAAACACCAATAAACTCGATCAGACGTGTGGTCCAGCGGAAGCATGAGAACGGGCGTCTGCTCCGCGAGCGATCCTCGAGGCCGGCGCGATAGGTTAACGCGGATGGGCATCTATCGATGCAATTACCGTTAACGTGTCTTGTGTGGGTGGTACGTACATCCTTGTAACGACGTCGTAACTTTGATCGTCTCCCGATGTCGGTTGCCGCCTAATTCGGCCCTTCGATTCGACGACAGCCGCACGTGCCCTGTAGAAGGTGGCGCGCACGTGCTGGATTATCGTGCCGCCGGGCGCACGACCTCAGAAGTAATTCCGTCGCGGTGTGTACTTCGCGGCCGCAGCGCAATATTAAAGCGGCAACGCGAGGAATATGGTAATGCCGTTGGAGTAACGAAACTCCGACAGAGCTGGACACGGGTCCCCGCTAAAATCCCCCGGAACAAAGGAACACGTCGAGCCCCGCGCGTTATTCCGTTCAATTTCACCGCCCGGAAGTTATCCGCGCCGGGGCTGGCTACTCGCGCGTATGCCGACAATAACGGCGCTCCTATTCTCCGCGTTTTCGAATTTCTCGCAGCACCGTAAAGCCCCATACCTCCGTCCGTGATACTGGGCAATCCCAGATTTCGCGTGTACTTCGAATTTCGAGTTCGGCAGAGCCTTTGACATTCAAATCGGTGGCGCGAACAGCCTGGGGGAGATACTATTAGTTGGAAATATCGTAATTGCGGTGGCTGGCCTTCTTTTCGATGTACTGGTGGTCCCGCGTTAGAACGTGAAATAAGTACGCTGGGGTTGAGGGTACGAGATGTTTGCCAGGGGGGAAATTTTTTCTCTAGATTTTGATGTTATTGGTATTCTTCTAAGTCGCAGTAGTATTTTAAATGGCAGAAACAGAGTTTACATGATGTGCTCACCTTTGGACTACTTCTTAACTCTTTCGTCCCGATTTTTTTCTATTTGGATGTTCTTATATTTTCTTGTAGAAATCGATTGTACTAAGCTACCGATAGGTACGGATAAAATTTGAAAGTTTTGTGTCAATTTTAAAAATTGGGGCATATGGGTCCCAGAAGATTTTTGAGTGGGACATATGTGTCCCGGAAACGTATAGGCACTTCTCTATGCTCGGTAAGATAAATAGAAACATAATAATTTAAAAACTTTTTAAGCAAAACAATTATATCATGCTATATTTATAGTATGTAGTATATCATTTATATTATAAAATGAATACACTAAAAAGTATATAGTTTATACTAATTGCATATACTATAAATATAGTATGATATAACTGTTTTGCTTAAAATGTTTTTAAATGCATAAATGCTACAATAAAAAGTTTCAGAGAATTGTTCAATTACGCGTGACAAAAACGAGATTTCTATCATTGTGACTTTGCAGTAATATCCTGTACCAAAATAAAAAATATCCAGCACTTACTAGGTTACTACATCTCATAATTGCCTATCAAAGCTAATAGCATTTAATCAGATTAACTAAAAACGCATAAAATAACGCATATCTGTGGCACGTATTGTTCCACAGATGATCACAAAAATTCACTGGGACATACTTATGTGCCCCATCAGAGTCGACAGGGTTAAGAAATAGAACACAAGAATAGAATAGTAAAGGGCTCATCTCAAAGTAAACCAATGACTAATTAAGTGATGTTAATTCCAACTGTGACTGATACCTGCTTCTCGATTCCTCGTGCGTTATCACGTGGATTCGCTTCGCAGTGGTTCCCATCTTTTATTTAAATACTCTTCAACGAACATCATGGACCTCTTAGTGAACTAATTTACCTCTCGGTACCTTTCCCCTTCTATTAATTGTTCTGCTGCACTCTCTTTGACAAAATTCTCCGCTTCCCTTCAGTATCAACGCCATCTTCTTTCACACCCTTAATTTCAAGCCTTTCTTTCGCTGCGTACAACGCCAGTGTAGAATGCAAAGTTTCACCCTGCACCCTTATCGCTCAGGGTTGACGGATATATTAATTCGTGTTTATTATTACTTTCGCCAGAGCGCACATGAAATCTCCACTATTTTCGCGTCGCGTGACGACTAAATAGCTGCGGCCTGCAAAGCATGCCGAGCACAACGCGGCATTCGACGTGTTAATATCAGGACATAAATGGTTCGAACATTCCAGAAATTCCTTTCCGAGATACGACAGGAGTTACAAAACGGCTCCCTCTCCCGTTCCAGTTGCATACGGATATCGCTTTTGCAATCGACTGCCGTGGATAATCGTTTGCAGGAAAAATCGAGGCCGCGGATAACTTCATCCGTTTCTCGACCCGCGATCCTTTATCCCTCGAATTTCAATGCATTTCCCGTAACATCATCGCCTGACCGCGCTATTCGCCGTCCACGTGGCCCACTTCTGAAATACGACCCATTTAAACCGATTCCTCCAAACGATTTCACTCGCACACACACACATTCATCGCGCATGGAGCTAACCACCCACAACCGGGCAGAGTTCGCGAAGAGCCAGCAACAGCCAAGATAATTCGATCCAATGCTGAAGAGTAGCTTTTGGCACGACTAGGCGGGCCAACGTTGCCTGGACCGAGGGAGTTAGAAGCCCCTGGAAGGGACATGGAAGGGATTCGAGAGAGGACAGGATGTACATTGTACAGTCAGTCACATAACACCGTGTACACGGTATTTACTAAGGGCGGCATGTGAAAATGAAACTATCGGTAATGTATTTGTGTTGCGTTTGTTAATGTGTTTCATATGAAATTCCTTGGTATTGGTTAGGGTAAGTCTTCCCATTAGAGACGTAAGTTAACCCAGACTATGTCCCCTTTGTTGACCATTTGTATCTGCGTTTGAATTGAAGGAGGGAAACAAATAAATGTATTCAGTGAAACAGGTAAAAGTTGAAATTGAGAGTACTTTAAATATTAATTTATTTGTGCGTCGATGTGTTATGAAATTTATGTAGTTTTAATGTACATAAAGTTATGGGGATTAATCGTTAACTGAAGAGTAAAGAGATTTTACTATAAATGTAGAGTGTGATAAGGTAAGTAGTAGGTATTTAAAAATACTCGGTTTTGGCGGGATTTTAAAGGATTATTTAACCACAATTTTACTTTGACATTTTCAAAAGATTCGACTTCTCAGGCTTCTGCTTTTAGTTGTACACGCGTTTTAATATTTCTGTACCACAGCAGTGTGTATTCTTTTGAGAATTCCTGGTCTGGCCTTGACAGGCATTTTCTACTTACTAAAGCAAGTTTCAGTGTATGTACATACTTTCAGTTCTTTCTGCATGTCCACTAATACTTTAAATATTTAACTAACGTCCTGCAAGGTACGTTAAGAACCACGTCGACCTAAGCAGGAAGAAATGCCCTACAGTGTAACAATCTTAAACTCTCGCGTATACTGCATTCAAAGCGAGCGTCACAATTTCATTCACCACTGAAATTGCCCAATGTTAACCCCACCACAACCACCAAATTAATTACAAAGCAAACGCTTCCAGTACCTATTATTCTAACTTCCTAATCCTTCTACCCCCGCCTACACCCGCGATCTCACCGTCAACCCATAACCATTAACATCCACAATTGCACTCCCATCACTAACAACCCGATAGCTTTTTAAACGTGCTGTCGGGCAGTACGTAACTTTTTCTACACGGTATTAATCTCCTCGGAGATATCAGTGGGGGTTACGTTCTCGTGTGACAGACTGGCAACTCGGACTGTACTCGGGCTATCTACACGGTAAATCTGGCATCTAACAATAAGAGCAACGCCCACTCACACTCGGCGATCGTGTGCGCGTCCCAGCGAGACCAGGCTGTTGCGGCTGCAGCTCCCTCTCGAACGGTTCCACACAGACGCCCCTGCTCGTCGCTGAGGGAGCCCCGGACAGGTAGGCCCCGTGCCCACCGCGATCCGCACATAAACGCGGCGTCGAGGGTGGATCGCGCACAATTACCCATTGTCTGATTCAGAAATTTATGTGTGGATAGCCTGGGCCCACGTAACTAACGGACGGCCAGCACGGCCGGAGATCCACTAAATCCAAAGGCTCGCAACAGCATGCGCCTTAGACCGTGCAGATAAGCGACGGATAGGATACTTGGGGGAGTGGAGGGTCTGCTTTGTGATCCGGAACCCGCGGCAGAGGCTGGCCCACGCTTACACTTGACGGGACCCGGTGCACTGACTCTCGTTGTATGTAAAAGAGCCGCGGTTCCTTGCCGCGGTAACCGCGTAAATAAAGAGGGAGAGAGATCGATGGCTTTACACCCCTCGCCGTTGCTGCGGGAGATCGCATCGGAGAGGCAGATCTTGCTCGTTGGTCCTCTGTCTTTCGTGAAATTTCAAACGATTTTTCCACGGTTTTGTGCACGTTTTGGTGAACTGCGGGTGGGATGCTCTGGCAGGTCTTGGATGAGGGTGGTTTTGATGCAAATGATATGTGCATTTTAGTTTATTTTGTTGGTGGCAACTGGGGACTAGAGAATTGTTGAATAACAAACGGTTGTAAAGTTCAATATCCACGTAAGATAAGGTTAAAGATTTGGCATAAGGTAAGAGTCCTCATTTCTACTCATGTACCGATTTCTACTCATTTCGTATTTGTCTTATTATTATTATAAGCGTTACGTTTGGATTATAGTAGTAACGGAATAATTCTAAATTATTTGAACATGTACGCGAGTTTTGCAGTAGCTTGGGGCTAAACAGAATGCAGCATAAGCAACGAAAAACTTTTAAAATGAGGGACCCACGATTTATCGATCGTGTTCTAGCTGCTTGTGCTAAGGAACAGCGACACTATTGGTATTCGATAATTGGGCAGAAAATAGTCTTTGCAGTGAAAGTTCTTATTTAATAACAAAAATAGATACCGTATTGTGTTTTGGATTTAGATTGTTTTACGATTTTTAATTTTTTTAAGTGGGAAACAGGTGAGTAGGTTTAGAGTCAAGTGAATCACCGCCATGTCCGCATTTTTACTCACCACACTTTTAGTAACAAAACCTCACAATTCAATGTATGTTATAACCCCTATTTCTATTCGAAAGTATTTTATTTTTCATTTATCATTATTTTATGCTTTACTACTGTGTTATAAAATCTCCCCATACAAGATGTAACTTATTTTAACCTGAAATGGCAACATATTATGTGAGCAGAAATTGGTACAAATGATGAATAAAAATACGTACATCGCTATTTTTTCGTGAGCAGAAACACGGATATTTAGAGCATTGTATTTAATTACAAAATACTAATAGTTGACAATCTTGAAACATCTTTCTTAAATAATTTTTTAATTGTTTTATTATTAAAGAATTAATGTATTACTCTGCAAATTTTCATCACAAACAAATTTTTTACACCTTCTTTATGACGTGTAACCTCTTAAATGAGTAAAATTTGCGACATTCACCTTACTGGTTAAAAACAGGAAATGTCCACTCTGCACTGGAACCAAATATGAAATGTCCACACTCTTTGCCTGAGTGTAAGCTTCTGTTGTCAAGGTAAAATAAGAAATTATTCCGTTTTCTTTTTGTCGTTAAAAATGTTCCGAATTTTTATATTTTTATATCAAATAAAATATATTTTTATTTTTTCAAAGGTTAAAATGCATAAAACAAACGAATACAAAGTTCAAGTAGATGCAGCTTTCTTCAATGAATAAAACTACTCTAAACATGGCCCTAAGGACCTATATTCGTTTCGAAGAAATAAATAGAAATAAGTTAAAGAATACGTGACTAACAAAATTATTGTACTGTGTAATAAAAATTTCAAGTTCACTATTACATATCTCCACTCAAAATAAACAATCTCTTTGCATTGCTCATTACGTACAAAGTAATTACATGAGCACACATTTCAAAAATACTTTTAAATAAATTTCAAATTCGAACTTCACTCACCACACACAGTACGTAATATAGCGAAAATGCATTCATGCTTAAAAAAAAGATAGTAAAACGTAATTTCTCCACCACCACAACAGAAATTCATTATCCTTGTAATAATTATGAACAGTGCCTCATATATTCATATGTGCGAAAACATGTTCGGGAAAGCGCGGGCGTCGAGCAGGGAAATTTGAGACCTCGAGTAGCGTCAAAACGTTTAACGAGGCGAGGATAACGGCGACTGTGTAGTAGAGTGAGTGACGGCTTAGTCGCAGATACACACGCTAATTCGTCGCTAAGTCTCCGCAGCTCTTCCCCCGATAACGATTCCCGCGTATATCGCGTTTAGCTGGGGCTCGTAACACCGGCTGCCTCTATATTGGTTATGCCCGTTTATAAACGTGCTCGCACAGGTGAATATGCTGAACGAAGTTTCCCCGACTTCGGATATCCGACGATAGAAGCGCGGCAATTTCCACCTCCGCCGCACTCGATGGGAGCAGAAATTCCTTGATCGCATCGAGACGTAAAATTCATTATGACCGGCCTTCCCTTTAATTAAATAAGCTATGGAAAGGCTGGAATTACTTTCCTGCGGATTCAAGTAATCCCGAAGTCGATGCACTAGGTCGGAGCTAGCGGCGTAGGAAGGTTCTTTGGTACTGCGTAGATTGAGTATTATATTGTGTTAATGGAAACGTTATTGAAAGGGGGGGGGGGGCATTCTAAACTCTGATGCGGAAGGATTGTTTTCTCAGAACTTTGCTTTCGTATTTTGTGTGCTAAGCTTGTTAACGTTGTGTTATACGGGATGGAATGAATTGGAATGTTATTTGACATTCGGTAGTGAAATAAGGTAGGTATCTAATTAATAATGTGTAGGTATATGTCCTTTAGATAATGATGACATCATATTTGTATAAAGAAGGAACGGATTCTTTTCGCGTAGAAATTAAATTATATTGCTCGTGCTAAAATAGCGTTTATTGGGGGGGTTGCGCCCTGTTGGGCCGAGAAGTAGGTAATTCTTTGTGAATTTTTTGCACAAAAACGGTTCGATGTTAATTAATTAATTTCAGATATTGCAGGCTGTTTCACTGCATCTCGAAGTATTTTCTAAATTTGTGTGTAACGGTGAAAATAATACGTGGTGGAGACCTTAAGGGATCTTTTCACTATAACACCCTAAAAAATTACCGTTATTTGGAACATTTTTTGATCACAAAAAGAATGTATTTACTACATTGAAATTTTTCCTATTTATTAATATCTATCTACGTGTTTTGAGAATTTGAAAAAAGTATTTTTATATTTTTTTAATGCTTGCTTTCGCCAAAATATGTGGGTGTAATATGCGCTGAAAAAAGACGCCTCGATTGCGCGGTCGATTTTGGAGAGACCATGTATCTGACAGCAAAACCCAAAAAGATTTATAATCAGTATGATCAGTCAGTTCATTTCGATATGGAATTCTGCCACTATATTTGTCCGCAAGCAGGTTAATTGGGAACTGCGATTAAAATAGATCCAAAAGACGGTGATAAAAATGTCACGAATATTTCCCACCACTGGGTATAATCGAAGTGGCAAATAAATTTGTAAGTAAGTTTCCTGCTCCACTTTATTTCCAACGCACCGTCGAATAAAGCACCTTAATTGACTTTTAATTTCGCAATTTCTCGGAGCGCGCTATTTGCCGCGGAAATTCGATAAGTATTTAGAGTGCAACACTGTACACTCACATTCATTAAAGTTACTTCGTTCCGTATGTTTGTCAGAAAACACAATGGAAATAGAACGATGCCGCCGTGTTTGTCACGGCGTGTGATTACGTGTGATTCCTCTTTACGAAGTTGCAGTATGTTTGTCGAGGTTGTTACGAATTGCGATTCGCGACAGCGCGATTTCCAATCCTGGTCTGGAAATTTTGCCATCCGTGAAGATTTACTTCACCGCACTGAAAATACACCAGTACGTTCCAAGTGTGCCCCACTGTGCTGATGTACTTCCTTCACTGCTCCAATAACATACCGAATTAATTTTCAGTTGTAAATTAAGCTTACATGGTTTCAGTCAATGCATTCGGATAGGTAACACATAATTTCTGTTTATTTCTCATTACAAAGTGAAAGATATATATTTCCATTTAAATCGTGGAAAATGACGCCATAGATTCGAGTGAACTAGGTCTCCATAATAATTATTAGTTAATTATTTATTTAACCCTTCGTAGTCTCACCTTTTTATAATCACAAATTGGTCACAAGGGATTCACTGCACCCCAGCATAATTCTTGAGTTACCATTCTCATATTTTTAAATCATTTAACTTTTGAGTAATACTTGTACATTCGTAATACTCATACAATCATGCTCCAATAGTCTTTTTCTAGAAATGTAAATTTTGATATGATGAAATTTGTAATTGAAAAAATAGTTGTGGAAAAAATCAATTTTTTTAGTTAAAATTCACCAAATTATTTTAATTGGCAAAGAAAAATTACCTGCGGAGCCATACACCCCGTGTGACCACGAAAGGTTAAATATCTCCATTTATGTTTAGTCTGCGCTAATGAAAAGATTATGTGACTCACAACTCGTCAGTTGAAGAGCAAATTCGAGTTGCAATTGACAAGTATACTCTGGTACTTACGAAGAAAAATACGAACAGAGGGGTACAGAGCTCGCTAAACCATGGTGTACATTTGTCCCTCCCCTCGTTCCTTCTGTCTTCGCTGAAAGAGTACCTACAGCCACTTCCAGTCCCTGTAATCACCCTATATAATTCACATCGGAAACTGTTTCCTGCCGAAAAAGTTGGATAAACAAGAAGTGTAGGAGGGGGCGGGGGTAGGAAAATACCGTCAAAGGGAATGAGAAACGTCGCGCCGAAGACAGCGTCTGGACAGTCAACGAAAATCTCTCCCACTGCGGGGGCAAAACTCGTCGCGGGTAGCGCGGGCCGTGATTTACGCTCCGAAGGGTTTCCCAGCGAAATCCCGTATGAGAAGGGTTGGCGGAATTTTTCTAAAGCGATGGACACCGCGAACACGTTTCATTTGCTTGGCAAGGAGGAAAAACTGTTATGACCGCGACGTAACGCTGTTGAAACAAGCATCGCCAGCAGGTGCATTAAAATGGCCACGCAGGGACGGGGAAGCAGGCGTCTCTTATTTACCCATGTGGCAGGGCAGCCACTTAGTATTGTGATATTGCCGGGGTAAATAAAAAGCACGTGGAGGGGAAACGGAACGGTTCAAAGGGCGATGTTTAAACACGCATGGTCGGGGACAGCGACAAATGAAGAGTGGCATGGCGAACCGCGACACAGCTTTTCGAGAAAGGGAATGTGATTCTGCCAGTTGTTCCTGTCCATTCTCTTGCTTATCACTTCCCAACATCTTCCACCGTTTCGTCCCTGCTTTTCATGGGGGCGTCCGCTTTTTTACGTTTCTTTGTATTAATCCATTAGGCATCAGTGTTCTAAAAATTTGTTCTCTGTGGAGTTAAAAAAAGATGTGGTTCCTTTCATTTGTTGTGAATAATAAAGCGCATCGTAGTTAACGTGGTACGTAGGAAGTATAAGGTTTATTTTTTAAGGATTCATATTATTGGTACATGAAAGTGGAAATTGTAAGAATTTTTAAATTGGATGCTAATTATGTTACAGGAAAATAATATTGTGATTTAGTATTCATTTTGCGTTAAATAAAAGTGAAAGAATGGAGAACTATAATAAAAGCAAAGTGTATTTACTGAAAGCATTTGCAGAGTTTGGTGTTTAATGTGTTAATTTTTCAAAAACATTTAATTGTGGCGGAAGTAGGATTACCAGATCCCAAAATGAAAAGGAGGACAAGCTAGTCTGAAATTGATTGAAAAGAAAGACATTGTAAAATAAAACCGAATTTTAGGTATCAATTTTTATTATGTAAGGAAACATTAATGTTTATATTAGAATAATCTTGAAGCTACTGCATGTTTTTGACAAAAGTTCGACAAGTTGTATGGATTTTTATAATTATATCTTAAGAAATGGAGAACTTTTAAAAAATAGGCAGCTTTGAAATGTATGCCTAAATAATCATACTGTATATCTACTACCTATTTAGGGCCTGAATATGTAGTAGCTACAAGGTTATTCTAATGTAAACATTAATGTTTTCTTGCATAATGAAAGTTGATACCTAAAATTCGGTTTTATTTTACAACGTCCTCCTTTTCAAACTATTTCATGCTAGATTGTCCTCCTTTTTCATTTTAGGATCAGATAAATAGTGATGGAATTTTTGCCGGGTGAAGCCGAGGCGAGTGGTTCGCTTCAGTTGTGGATAAAACATAAAGGAGGACATTTTTAGGTGATCGGTGGACACTGCATTTCAGTAAAAAAAGGAGGGCATCTCCTCCTTTTGGATACCATAATGGTAATCCTAGGCGGACGTGAATTAATTTCGTAAGTGAAAAAATGTAACTGCCAGAAACAATTACTATTGACCTTAAATAAGACACAATTGGAAGAAATGTAAGAATTTTATAAGTACTATGTAATGACAATAATGTAACGTCCACTCGAATATCCAATAGGGTATCTAAAATGATTTTTTTAATAGAAAGAATTATTTCTGATTCAAGTCACGAGCTATCTTACAATTAGAAGGGACATTATCTCCCTATTAAATGGAATCCTCAAACCCTATTTTTTCGCATGGAAAGTGAGATTTCGTTTGCTTCAAACGAAAGTTGATTTTTTCTGGTTCGAGCTTCGTACAGTTCCAACCGCTAATTCGACAGGGAACTTCGAATACCCGATGAATTATTCATACCCTGTCCCGGTTCCATTTCGTACGCACCGTTAATAAATGCCCTTACAATAAGCAAATATGCGGGACGTGGACTCCGTGGCCGGCTCGAATCATCCTTTGTTCTGACTCATCGGATTTTTAACATATTCCTTTGCTGCACGCGCGAGCTCTTTGAATTTGGTGAATGACTGAGGCAACAGGAACCAGCTAATTCCCCGTTTATCGCGCAACGTTGAAGCGTGCCCGAGATTTATGTAAATTCGAAAGTCAACACAGAGCTCGATAATGTCTCGACAATCTGGCCGATGGTTCACGTGCGTTTGAATATTGATACAGATAAGTCACGTGAGCACACTGGCCGCTCGCCCCGCCGGATGTCAAGGGGTTATCCTAGCGAGGAAAGGGCCTAATCCTCCCTTATCAGTTGGCTTAACTCTATCTCGATCTTTTGACGATCGCTTACATCCTTCTCCAGCTAATTGAAAATTCCACCGCCTCTGATTTATGCCAGATTCAGATTACCTTTTGTCCTGTGCATCGTTAAATCACGCCGCGTCTGCCCGCGGACATTCTTATCTCCGGATTTCGATGTCGAAACGGAGAGCCGATTTTCTGACGTGTAATTGATTGCACGGTGGTGAGTGATAAGTGGGGTGCATTGTTAACCCAGTTTGGAAATTGAATGCAGAATTTACAGACACGAACATGGAGCGCGCGTGTTTTACAGGGTGAGTCGTTAGAAAGTTTGGTAGAAATGAATTTTGGCGCGGGGAGTATAGGAAATGTTTGGAATGAAATATGGTCTGGTTGAGAAACACGATCACGTGCTAATAAGGATTTCTTTTCAATGGCAACGAGTATAAAAAAGAATTTCAAATTTTTAAGTGTATGTACTTTTATTTTCAGAATTATCAGATATCTAAATAATGATTATAAATATGTTTAAGTTTGGTCTATATCTTCCAAATTAAGAAGAATACTTAATTTTAAAAGTCGAAGTATTCCAAACTTTTCAAACATACTGTGACTTTAAAAATAATTTAAGATAATATTTGTTTTGTTATTTTCTATCATAAAATAATACTGCCCAAAGTTTTCAGAATACTTAGAAAAGAAAATAACAGAGTATCGTGATTGAACTGTATTATATTCTTGAAGAAAAATTTGACTTACCTATAATAGCATTATCTACGTCATAAATATCATTAACGTTCAAGATTAATTGACTTCAGATATGAACTGGTTATTCCCCTAAAATAAAAAGCGCGCATCAGAAGTGATACGAGGGCGAAGGAGAGCATAGTTTATCAATAAAATAAAGGTTCATTATTGGATTCTCCGTAATCGGTATTAATAAACCCAGAAAACTTTGAATTTATGAACATTATCGTCGGAATAAGTTTTCTAATTGCGACTACCATTCGACCGAATTGTAATTGCTGTTTGCGAATTTATCGCCCTCCCACCACCGACAGATTTCCGATTCGATAAAGTGGAAAAGTTAAGAGCTGTATTCGAGACTTACACCGTTTCACGCTCACCAACGAGCACTTTCGATCGAAAAATTCAGCCAATTACATACGGGTGCGTTATCATGCAATCCAATTTCCTAATTACTTGGAACGTTATGCGCAACGCTATTCGCAAACTGACTCTGCTCTTCAAGATTCAATTAGTAATATTCAACTTAATGCCAGATTTAATTAATAACACTTGACGTAATGAACACGCTTAATTAACGCGGTTTTGTGTCAAACAAAACCGAAATCGTAGTCTGCTGTTTCGTTAAGTTGTTGCAGTAAGTAGTAGTTATTGCAGTTATTGTCATAACATAGGTTATTATAGAACGTTGTTTAAGGAAAGGAAACGATTTGTACTCGTAATGTATCGTTTTTTGCACGTGTTACGTTCGGAGACTGTTTCGTGTAGGTGAAAATCCACGATGAGACTTTAATCTTGCGAGCTAGTTATTTCAATATTTTATTACGTCTTAATGTAATTAATTATTTTGTCATGAAACTAGACTCTCATGGGATAAGTTTCATGACATATTTTCAAAAATCTCATCTGTCGCGACTATTGTATTGAGATTTTTCTCTCATAATAGAAAAGTCGGAGTGGAGTGCACACCAGGTTGGAGTGTAACGAATTCCATGGAGATGCCTATGGGCCCAATATTTGATCATCGATGGGAAGTTTCGGTTTAACGATTTATTCATAACTATCAATGGGAGACCACACGTACATTCAAATTTCTTGGCTTCACGGAGTACTATGCGCTAGAACTATACTATCTCAACAACGACATGAGTCCATCTAGAGCCTTTGTGGTCTCTATTCGAGGGTCCACAGATGTTCATATGCTATTCTGCGAGACCGAGGAGTACATGTCCAGCTTTTGCTACTATAGCGCAACACCCAATCTGCGATAAGAAAATGGGCAAAAGGAGTACCGAAGCCGAAGGTACACTGACCCACCTCAGCCAGCGTGTGATCAGCGCAATGTTTCCAATATTGTATTTTCTTTAATATTTGCACTGCATTCGAATATCGTCTTCGTTGAGCCCCTACACACTACAGTACATCGATATCTAATAATTTACCATGGCGCAGCACAAGCCTCTGTCTCTAACTGAATACAGAACTTTCGTCGTCATGCAAAATATAAGCATATCCATCTACGGTACCGAAAAGCTTATACTCTCGTACATAGACAACGCAAACCCATTGCAGTAAACAAGCATAAATCCCCTGCATCTGTTCTTAGGGAGCACGGGTGCGTGGGCGGCTCGATTTCACGCACGTGAGTCGTTCAAGTAGATTCCAATTCATATAGATTCAATAGATTCCGTCCAGAAGACGGCAGGCATAATACGGTAAATCGATTTCGGACGATTTCCTTGATACCACCGATTCGAAAGCAACTCTGACGAATCTTGCACTACGTCTGTTCACCTCGAATCTCTGCATAGGTATCGCAATTGGCCTGTGCTCGAAGTGTCAAATGGAAGTGCTGGTATACACTTCCAATAGACACCAGGAAAGTTTAGAAGTAATAAAAGGATCTACGGTAGCTGCTGCTCATGGGCTGGCCATGTGGCAGCACGTCCAGATCAATAGAACAGTTCCGTTCGAATTTGAGACGCCTGTCAAAGTGAAACTGATTCCACAACTCGAACGAAACAGTCTGAATCCATTATGGCTGACTGCAAACTTTCGTTTGTATTCACCCGCAGGTGTGTCTCTGTGAAACTATAATTGTAACGAAATTAATTCACTTCAGAAACTAGAACTCCATAAATTCATAAAGCTTAGATGGGAATCGATGGGATCACGATTACATTTTGTTTGTTTAGATTCTATAAGATAGCAGAGCATGCTAACCAAGCAAGAATATGCCAATGGTCGCTACTACTGGTCAGACGTTAAGTGCCAGAAGCTCTTTTACAATGTCTTTTAAAATGTCGTCGTCAGTTCGTTGTCCAATGGCACGTTGGGTGGGGACATCGGTAATGGTTCAAATTGAGCTCCTTGCAGCATGAGGGGTGCAACTCCATTTTTGACAGATTTTGAGTATACGTAAAATAAATTCGTTTGATGCAAATAAATAAAAATAGAAATGTTAATATTAATATTTTATTAATAGAGATATTAATATTAAAATGTAGGGTCGACAAATGGTACGTAATTAATGATTAATTGCTATGTTCTAATGATAGAAAATGACAAGAAGTATTGATTTTCAGAACCTCTTTGTACTCCTGCTCAGCCAAGTGGTACGGTGTCATTTTGGAAAACCGCGAAACAGGCGGTCAAACTACCAAAGAGACGTTAAGTAACCTACCCTACCAATTTCTGAAATTAGCTCCCTTTACACTTTATAGAATCACAGTCCACAGGTGTCGGCGATTATGTTTTCGCAGAAGATTCGAACCATCAATGCTGGACATTTTTTAATTAATCTCATTCTTTGGTCCACTGCTACTAACTTATACTACTGACTGCCAATCGACGTAGCCAAAGATTTAGTGAACTTCACATTTCTTGAACGCATAATTATTCATCCTGTAAGCGGGGAGTGAATTTTCATAAGTTGTTTCCTCCTTGGAGAGCACATATTAGACGTTATAATGACACATTAGCTATTAACCGGTTAACTGGCAATGTATAATATATGATCAAAAAAAATCTGGCCAATTCTGCTTATGTATCATATATGATCAACTGGAATAACTTTTTTGATTTTCAAACGATTTGAATGAAACTTGGTATGTAATGGTTTTTGGGGTCGCTGAATCTGAATTTGATATTGGAATTGTACAATTTAATATGGCAGACTCAAAATGGCCGAACCAAAATGGCTGCCAAATATTAAAATATTATCGGGATTTAGAAAAATTGTATATAGGGGTTTTTGGGGTCGCCCATACCCCTGTATACCAAATTTTGTGTGATTCACTTAATTTTTCGATGTTACCAGTTTGGGCACGAATAGTAAAAAAAGCCGCGCCAGTTAACCGGTTAAAGAAGCACGACCTTGCTACGTTACAGAATTTTATCTTGATAACGTAATATGTATTCTTTTCATCTCACAAGTTACAATGCACTGTTGTATGATATATGCGTGTACATGGAATTAATAAGCAAAGGAATGCTTCACACTCGTTACAGGCATAAATGGTATCTCTAATATTATCGGTATGCCCAAGCATATTATTCTCTTATCAGTTCTTGCACAGTTTACAGAAGGATAAAGCTCCCATCACATCACACTTCCTCCCAAACACTCTAGAACCCTGCTGTAACGTCCTATTAAATTCAGCTCCCATTTGTCACAGTTCCAATTCAATCCTCAGCGAATCTTGTAACACCAAAGTGCATCATGATCGTCGTATCTCTTACAATACCCTCCCCAAAACGTTCTACTATAAACGTATCAGATGTTTCATTTCTTGTAACCATTATACGAGAACACGTTTGCGAGTCAACATTGCTAGTGACTACTTCAAATTTAACGAAACACGCAGAACAAGCTCATGGACATGACCGAATCAAGGGGGTGGCTTGGAGAGGGGGGGGGGCGTTCTAGCCTTCTATGTATGTGAATACGTAATTGAATAACATTTTGTTTACTGCATCATCCTTTGAAATAATTAGAAATCGTACCAAAAGTTTATTTTAAAATATCTTTTCGATGTTTGCCTTTCAATATTATTTGTTTGTAAATCATTGTAACTCATCATATTCAATTTTATTTAGAATAAATCTCCATTTTAAAAAGATTTACCTATTTTATTGTATGTTTATTACAAAAAATTGACATCCCCGGGACCCGCTTTTCAACCAATGGAGGCCTCGAAGATTTGATAACCCCGGTCCTCAAAAATCTTAATTCTGCTCAAGGAGTATCAATTGGATGAAACGCTGACCAATGAACGCGGCCTGTAAGTCACTAGGACTCCTTAATTGCTCGAAGTCGCGGATGACAGACGCGCATATAACCGGGGCGGCGTATCCCAGTCGCTGGTACGTCGCGCGCTCGGAATTATCACGCACGCGGTACAGTCAGCCCACCGATCGCGTTGATATTATTTGAGAATCGGTGCTCGATGGAATCGCATCAATTATGAGGGCCACCGCGAAAGTAATACGGTGAACAATTCAACGGGCCGCTGCATAAATTCGTTCTGACCCTTGCATCATACACGCGAGCGTGATAAATAACGTAGCGGGTAATTAACGGAGGATGGAACGAACGTTTATCTATCTGCGCAGACGCCTTTATCACGCTCGCAGCGTATAACGCCATATATGTGCACGGGAGAACATATACGCGGTGCGTAGCACCGCATAAAAGCAACATTATGCGCCCCACAAATTGCGTTACCGATAACGTACGACTTTACGTCCTCCGCGACCTTTCCGCTGCTCAAACTCCGCGCGTATTTCAACGCCGCGTATCCTGCCCGTTTTATGCCCGCTCGGCGAGCAGGCTTCCCGGTCTCATTTTTCCTGATAGGTAAATGAACACCTAAGCCGTAGGTGAACGCGGCATACGCGAGGAGATCTTCCTTGGACCGGCGAAGCGACCGACACCGAAGGAGAGGATGAACGACGGCGGCAGGCTTGTGTCCATTTTGGAAAACTCTTATACAATCGGTAGAATTCTGACGAGGTGTTTCAGCATGCTGAAATGGGGCGTAAACGATATGCTCGAGGGGAGAAGCTTACCAAATGAGTACCCCGCTACTGGCTGCTTGTAAGGGGTACGGTTTCTGTGGTTTCCATTCTGGAGGACTGAAATTACCTACTTGGGATCCGTTCCGGTGTCAACAACGTGACTTTCTGTACAGTGCTTCTATTCCAGCGAGACTATAGGCCTTGAAAACAATGCTTGCTCAGCGACGCTGTGAAAAATCGGCGCCACCGTTTTGCATGTCCCACCGAAGGACGATCAACATTTGTCACCGGCGTGGAACGCGAAACGATTCAAACTATCGCGCTCGGTAACGCGTCCATCACCTTCGAAATACCTGCGACTCCCACTGTCGATCCATCAAAGTTCACGGTCCCGGCACGCCTTAAAAATTTGCCAATCGGTCGCGCGAACGATACCATCGTTCTATCCGTGATATCGTTGGCGACTGGCGCAATGGAAACGGATCGTCACGCGGCGGTTTGTTTTTTAATCCGAGCATCGCGATCGACCACAGCGGAGGAGCTTATGAAAGCCCCGGCGAGCTAAAACAAGCGGACGGAGCATTGTGCCCCTCCCGCGCGCGCGTCCGCGGGCCATCGATCACCTGTGCGCGAGCACAGGGAGCACCGTGATCGAGCAGGAATTTACGACGCAACGCGAAAATCGTTTCGCAGTTTGTCAGGCGGCCGAGCCTTCCGGCAGTTCATGGCTTCACGTGCTCTTCTCGCATAAAATATGAACCGGCCGTATGCAAAGAGTCATCGGAGAAGCAATCGTTCACGGCCGCCCCGCAGCGCACGTATCCGCGGCTGGAAGAAATATAGGGAGGCATTTGGGGCACGCTCGAGTGATGGGTAAAGCGATACCCTTGTAGGATCGAGCCCTCAAGTGTGCTTATCGATAGTCATTAGAGGGTTGTGGTGGTTTAACCTGTTAATCGGGCCGTTTCCCCGCCAGAAACGTTCCTTGTGCATTTTAACACTCGTGGCTGTACCTTTTCTAATAAACTTACGCCCACTGTCGATCTTTTTTAAATTTCCTAATTATGCACTGGTTTTTGAAAGGTGTTAAAGCAGCGTATTACAAAGGGGGTATCAATCTTTGGATGGAATATTTTTATTGGTGATGAAAGTGAAATAAAGTGGAACCGTGGAATAGATCTTTAGATTTGCAAATTTGTGAACTATAATATTGCTGGTTGGAACGATGTATGGACAAGTAAAGTCGTCATTGGAAAGTTCTTGTTATCTGGGTAAGAGTAGTTGATTCATAGTGATAGGTAAAAAATTTTACTGTCATAAAAGCAGTAAATTATATAAGTCCCATAACCCAGTATGAAGGTTAAAATATATTGGAAAATGATTACGACTGACAATTAGTATTAGAGTATTTTCTTCCTGTACAGGATGTGACTATTAAGTTTTCGCTATTAATTTATTCACTTTGCACAATGTGATGGCATGTTTAGGTGACGAGTTAAGTCGCCTTCCTCGGTTAAGGGGTTAAAACACTTGTTTACCTAAATAGCTGTAACTAGGTTCTTAACCCTCACAAGACTGGGTCGCTGGAGACTGGTGATCCGCTTACTTTAGAGCAACTGTTTGGAGATAGTATGGCGATCGTTTTTGCAGCGAATTCGCAATGCACAGTATGGTATTCCGCAAAGCTTTGAATGAGGAAGTTGTGGCTCACGATCTTGCAAAAGTTAAGTGGTATAACAGTGTAAAGTTTCGATAAACTTTTAGGAATTTTGTGGTACAGTCGTCGATGAATAGTGAAGTCTCCTGGATAGTGAAAATACTATCTAGTGATAATAATAATTCTACCAATACACATGGCATGAATTTTCCAGCGATTTATTTATCAAACTTTCATTTTGATCATTGAGAGATCTGAATAATCCAGGAAACAATACAGGAAATAATATTACAATCGGTAGAACAATTACAAATTTTTAGGACCACTAAAAGTTAATATTTTCCGATTAAAATATTACAATAAAAGAATATTTTATTTTACTTTATTATACGAAAAACTCTTTTTACGTACAAAGTTTCCACATGATTGAAATTATACAGTCTTACTCTTCGTGATTGCGCTCTGAAGAAAGTACATAATGGAAACTGAGAAAACGTTGAATATGCCAGCATACGTATTGGTTAAGTAGCATATCTTAAGTAGTAACCAGCTCGGTGTGACCAAACTGGGTGGTATATAGTTTGGGTTCGAATAGCGGAGACCTCCTGACACGTTGGGGAAGTTATGGACATTTCCCTTCTGTTGTCTAAGCTATTCGTCCGTAATAAATAAGTAAAAAATCTCGAAATCCTAAGCACGAGATAAATGTGTGCATAGCGTCAAAGAACTATAGAGTACATCCCCGTTAACTCCTGCTACCGTTTCCACCCCCTAAGACTTTTACGGCCTCACTAGATTCCTTCCACCCACTGTACACACCCGCAAGCGTGCTTCCATACTCGCGGTCTACTCCCCTCGACCATCGTAATGAACGATAAGCCTCTACTTATCGCGTTAAAGTCGCGTTAATAAGTTACGTTAACAAACCTTTCGTGCATCCAGTTGGATATTTATCAGCCGGACCACGGCAACGACAGTAATAATAGTAATCGAGCAGATGAGCGTTCAACCTGTGAGCGATCTCGACTGATAGCGACGGAAAAAGGGGGATAATGATAGTAATTGGCCTGCCCCCTTTTATGAAAAGCACTCCTCGCCGCGGATGCATTTGTTTCCCTCTCGACGATAGCGCCAACCAATGCACGAATGCAACTTGGCGTAATGGAGTGTGTTACCGTGCCTTATTGCCATTTTCCACGATGCATCGTTTAAACAAACTGCTCGAAATAACCGCTGGATCGCGAACTCGAACGAGGGAAGTAATGCCCCGAAAGCTACTCAGTCTGTGAGCTACAAGTTTAGGGGAAGTCTCATGGTGCAGTTTCAGCGATACTTTTCTTATCCTCGATCGTCCCCAGCCGCTTCCTCAGGCTCTAATTTGGTTCTGGACACGAGATTCCCTCATTATATTATTTTTAGAGGCTCAATGGAAAACTGAAACGAGTTAGACTACTGTGCTATATAAATTTAGCTTAAGATTAAGGTAGTTCCAGTTAAGGAACAATGCTAGGTATACTTTAGCAAAATGATTCCTACCAACGTCGATTTTGGAAACATTCTACTGGCAGATTTGGTTTCAGAAGTGAATCCCAACCAATTTGAAGATTGCCTGAGGCACCAAACATCAGATGAAGATTGATTACCATCCAGAAAATTGGCAAAGAATATCCCTTTTCACAATATTGCAACAGTTAGCAGAGGAGAAATGTTATGATATCTGTTTAACAAATCCAGTCACGTCGTAACGAATTCTCTGTTTTACGTCATCTACGAATTACGATTGAATGTTGAACTGATCCAAGTTGCGCGACGTTTGCGCCCGCATTTCTAAAATTGCCAGTGTTGCTGAAGGAGCATGAACGCTGGGAGAAGAATTTCTTCGCGGCCCATGAAGAACAGACTTCGCCGGTATCTTCGACAAGTCGCCATGTAGGGAATAACGTTTGATGTTCCTCCGCTGACGGGTGTTTAGAGGAAATTGTAGGCTTCTTGCGCTGGCAGCGTATGGCATTCACTTGGATGAGTGTCGAGCTATGTAAGGCGTGCTTCGAATATCGATCTAGAGTCAACGGTCAGCCGAGTACATTTCTAACTATCCACCGTTCCCGATGAAGGGGCCTATTCGATTTCTTGCCCCTTTTAATACTCGATGAAAATTTCTGCACGCAATCGAACGTTCCTGGAATGAATTTTGCAAGTAGTCGTCGCGAAGACTCTGCTACAGGCATGTATGTATTTATAGCAATGTGTTTATTTAAGAAACATCGTGACCGACCTGAAAATTCGATAATATATTACGTTCACCTAAGGCTCGCGATAGTGAGGTTCTCTTCTGTACTTTATAGCAGCGGAAAGTTATGCATAAAGTGTTTGCATGCAGGGTTAATTAATGTACGTTGATAACAGCCTGCTGAAAGATCGATCACTTTCCCGTAGAACGAGTTAGGTGATGGAACTTCTGGGTTTATGCACAGCTTTTGTCAGCGCCACTTAACGAGTCGAATAAAAATAGAGGCGGATACGCGTAAGGTCGTGTAACTCGTTCGCTATAGGAGCTCTCGTTGTTGCTGCGTTTGCACCAGTAAACCTGCACAATAGGTCAGTGTGCGTCAGCACACTTTTGCGGCTAGTAGACGCATCGATCCCCTATAACTATGCTCTAATCTGCACTCCTTAGGTGGACGATGAAATTTTAATCTGGCACACCGCGGGTACTAGTGCTGAGTTACTACGAAGCAGTGGAAGAGCGTCTTCCTAACTACTTCTGCAAAGTACAGTTTCAAAGTTACAGGCATCCACTTCCCCGCGTATTTTTCAGGAAATTGTATTGTACATTGGAGTAACCTGCTACCTAGTGCTGTTCTGGGGTAAAATGCACCTGGATAAAATTCTAGTGCACCTCATAGGCACTCCGATATCCAAAAGGACGGTTATTAGGATGTGATGTGCAAATACTTGAAGGTTGAGACCATATTTGATAGTTCAAGTATTCAAGTATTATAATACAATTAAAACTCTTTACGTTTGATCAGTTTCAGTTCGTTGTCAACTCAGAATCAAGTTAGGCTCACTGTAGTAGTAGTTCAGTACCAATTCTTACTATTTTGTATTCCAATTCAAATTTGATAAGTACTTTTTTGGTTAGGTGTTCTTTTCTTGTCTCCATTATTTACATTCCTTCTCATCCTCTTCATGAATGATACTCAGTGCTCAGATACTTAATGCTACTTTTATTATCAAGTTTATATAAATCCACAAGAAATGGTGTATCTACTACCATGGTTTTCAGATCGGTTCGAAATAAATATATCCTTTGTGTTAAAATATGTCAATTATCTCTGTCATTACAGTTTTATTTTTTAAATTTTGTTCTAGTTTTACGACCCAAATAGTCCTCCAGAAATTAAGATTCTACTTTCTTACAGCCACGTTTGAATATTGTGCACAATCGTATAAATACACACAAAACAAACATGGCCCAAATGGTTTAACAACTAGTATTAACGTGATACTTGGGTAAAACGAGTTAATTCGTCATTTGAAGTGACCTTTGAAGTGGGTAAGATGAGTTAACGATTTAAGATAACAATGATAAGGTATATAATTTCATTATTTATTATTTAATTATTTTACATTATTTATAAAGTGTCTTATTGTACTTTTCGTCATTCTCATCGTATATACTAAACTAAAATCAAAGTTCTGCATTCCTAATCAATATTTTTCCAGCAAGTAACTTATTTATTTACTAGCAACATACCCCCGCACTTCGCTTTGGACTTAAGAGATATTAATAAGGACTCCATGAAAATACATTTCACCCATTTTCACCACCTCCTTAGGGGTTGATTAGGGCAAAATCGTGAAATTGATTTTGAGGCATTTATGTGGATAACCTTTCGAAGTAAAAACCAAATCGATATCTAATCGGGCTTAAGAGATATTAAGGAATCCGTGAAAACACATTTCATCCCTTTTCACCACCTCCTGAGGGGTTGATTAGGGCAAAATGCTGTATCTGGTTTTTAAACATTTGTGTGAGTAATCTTTGTAAGTAAAAACCAAGGTGATATCTAATCGGGCCTAAGAAATAATAAAGAGTCCGAGAAAACATATTTCACCCCTTTTTACCCCCTTCGGATTGGAATTTCAAAAAATCCTTTCTTATCGAGCACCTACGTCGCAAAAGGAAAATACCCTCCGAACTAAGGTCAGCGGTTTGGGCTGGACGGTGATGAATCAGTGACACCACGATTATATATAAACTTTTTATTTCAGCTTCACAGCCATTTGGACTTGATTTACAATTACCTAACTATACAAAACCTATCTTAACCCACTCATTCTTCTCATCCCTCTGTTGCATGACTATTACCTATAGCTAAGCTCAATCATTCTGTTTTTCCGCTGTTTCTCTATATTTCTTAGCCAGCTTATCACCGCCTCATTCCTCCTGCATTCCACAATCTCCTCCTCTCCAAGTTCGTTAGTCTCTAATCTCTAATCTCCGACAGTTCTTTAGTAGGTGTTTTATTGTACCTATCCCTAAACTACACAGAATGCATTTCCTTCTGTCCTCGTCCAGTCAACATCACAATTATATAAATATAGATTAATTTAGTAATACATGTCCTTAATTTTGTTATGATATTCACATCACAATTCACAAGTGAATCCTCGGTATTCCACATTTGCCGTGGGCAGGGCGACAAAACTCGTCCGTCCAAATTTGCAGTTGGCGTTTTATGTCAGCAAATGTCCAAAGTGAACGTGTTAAAGGACCAAACAACGTTCATTCCGACCAAGAATGGAACATGTTCCGCACACGCAAGACCGTCCCAATTTAAAACCATCCAGCAGCGTCCGGGAAAAGTTACCCGACCACGTTGCAGGGTACTACTGCATACCCGATGGACGTTTTACGAGCGCGTCTGAAATTCGTTCATCGAATGGCATAAAAATCCCAGACGACGCATCTGCGCCGGGGATCTCGTTAATTCATACACCTCGCATTTTTTTACGAGTCGGCTTTATAGGAGATGCGGCCGGAATGTCTTTGGCAAGCGTCTCTTGTTTCCGCGCCGCGTGATTACGTCTAGCGTGTCCCGCGCCACCGTGACTATTTTCTCACGCGGGGCTCATGCAAAGTTCGGCGCGACCGCGCGCCCTATTAAAGCGGGACGGTATAATCTCGAACTTTACGAGCCGCCGACGTCGTTCCTTGTCTTTTTTTCAACCGAATGTCACCGGAACGACCCGTATACACGTGATCCACCGGTTTATGCTCTCTCGTGGGCACGAGTGCCTCTTCCCAGCCCCCCCCCCCCCCACCACTTTCTTTTAATGTCACTGTTCCTCAGGCACGTTCGCCAGCGCTTGTTCCTCCCGGTGGAACCGGTCCAAGGAAGGCAAACCTCGGGCACCAGCGGAAACGTGCACGCGTGCAGTCACGCGTGCGCGCAAGGTCCTTCGAAGACGCATAAGTCGCCGTGGATAATTGGCCGATGGCCTGCGGCCAATGCCATCGATTTGTACCACCTGCTCTCCCGCATTGCTGTGTCGAATGTTACGGCAGTATTTATTCTTGATCTCGTTAAACGCGGCCATCTGTAGACTGAGGGCGCGAGGCTTGTTCCGTGAGAAAAATTGAAAAAGACGGCGGTATGCCGAGGAAGAATTGGCAGGGGTGGGGGGTATGGAGCATGGTACTGAAGCAGTGTTGATATACAGGTTCGCCCGTGATTGGTACCTACGTTATTGAATGTCGTATTTCCTGTTTCAATTCTTGCCGCGTCAACTTCTTTACGCACATGCTTGGGGAATTAATTGGTGTCTGGTTAGTTCTGACATTGTTGACATTGACTATAGGCTTGATTCATGCAGCATGGTTTTCACTAACAAGGGAACACCGCGGACTCGGACTCACCGATTGGAACGCAACTTTGTGTGTTTTTAGAGTGACTCAAAACAAGAACAACGGTGTATTTCATTTGGGCCCTATTGCCCTTTAAGGAGGTGAAAACTAACCTCAAAGTCAAATTGGCGCTTCCACTTTTCCGCGTATAACTCTCAAAGTACAACAGACAGAAAAAAATGTTTCTAACAAAAGTTTAATAACTAAAAACTTGCGTGACCAAAATTTTGAAAAAAAAATTTTTTTCGTTCAGGTATTTTTTTTTAAACTCTTCAAAATTTTGTTAACGCAAGATTGTAGTGCTTATTGAACTATTAAACTTTTGATTGAAACATTTTTTTCTGTCTGTTGTACTTTGAGATTTATACGCGAAAAAGTGGAAATGCCAATTTGACATTGAGGTTAGTTTTCACTCCCTTAAAGGGCAATAGGGCCCAAATGAAACATACCGTTGTTCTTGTTTTGAGTCACTCTAAAAACTCATAAAGTTGCGTTCCAATCGGTGAGACCGAGTTCGCGGTGTTCCCTAGTATTGTTAAATCCTTTCTTAATGTGTCCGGACATCATCCACTTGTATCCTTAGTCCCTTTCAGACGTACATGATTTACTCGAAAACAGACGGACTGGGCCGTGGGCCTCAAGGCCCCTTTTCAATCGTAAATTATCGCCTACCCAAAAACCAAAGTCTCTCCAAACTCTCCAAAGACACCACTTCCACCCTCTCACAAGGGGAGATCCCGAACCCGAAAATTCAAAACATTTTGAAACTTTGTGAATATGTAAGGGATTTCCTCCTGATTACAACGCATTTTTTTGCTGCCCAAATTCACTCGAAAGGGGTGATATTAACTCCTGAAAATTCAGCTATTTTCTAATTTTGTGTTATAATTCGCGAACTGTAAGAGATAGAAAAACTATTTCAAGGCAAAAGTTACTTTTTTCAATTAGGACTCTCATTTGGCAAAAAAATTATGTTACTGTTCACGAGTTAGAACACAAAATCGGAAAATAACCGAATTTTCAGGGGTGAATTACACCCCCTTGGAGTGAATTCGGGCAGCAGAAAAAAAATTGCTTTGTAATCAGGAGGAAATTCTCTACATATTCACAAAGTTTCAGAATTTTTTGAATTTCCGGGTTCGGGATGTTCCCTTGTCAGTAACCAATCCGGGCTCCTGTTCCCACAGCCTCGCAATAGAACCACCAACAGCGACTTCCCATTAGTCTACGTTTTTCCTTACTATTGCAAATCGATTGACCAATCAATCACTGTCTTAGCCATTTGAATGAAACACTTCCTTGAATTGAACTGAACTTGCATTTAATATAATATTATCAAATATAAAAGAATGGTTAAAAATATTGCGACGGTTATAATATATATATACTGTGTTCAAGCCACTACTGCTCGCGATCGGTTACGTTACCGAACACAATAACACGGAACACCTTAACAAAAAGCTCGACCTACGCATTGGACTGCGTATCGATCCACGCGTGGCTGTCTAGAACGAGATATCCAAAATATAATTAGATAGTCTAAATATTTTTCCAATACTTACGCATGATCTAAAAGTCAGAAAGCTCATATACCTTATACCAGCAACTCGTTCGAATCTCTTTAAAATAAAAACGTTTTTACATACTACCTTCACGACAGTATCACAGCGAAGCCAGCACTTGTATAGTCGTTCCAACGGAAGTAGTTGATTACGAAGAATCGATGGCAATAGAATCTAGCTCTGAAGATCGAACCTACAGTAGTAACGGGCGCAGCGATTTTATCTCATCGAGCGCCATCGTCGGGACAAGTCGATTAGTCGAAAGACGATTCCAATGTCGAGGGATCACGACCGAGCCTATCCAAGAGGATTCCAGGAGGCTTCCATCCAATTTCCCGATGAAGGGAAATGTCCATTGTCCTATCCGCGACGCAATCTTTTTACCTGTGATATAATCTGAGATAACGCGTCCATCGCTGGGGGGGAAACGGACGTAGGAGAACTCGTTTACCTCGTAACCCCGTCAAGTCGTAGCTGTTCGCACGGGGCTCGGGGGAAAATCGATAACACGCTCCCGAGGTCGACGATGCCGTGCCGTGCCGTTGTGTTACGAGCGGGCCCGTTCCATGGGGTTCTGCGCCCTCGCCGAGCGGGGCAAATACGACGTTAGATAATCAGGTGATACCGATATATCGTTATCGACTGGCAGTATTATTTCATAGCGTCATGAGGAACGGCGGACAGGCACGTACAATGCGCGTCATTGACGGCGGGGTGTACGGGGGCCATACCCATCTCGCGAAGTGGTTTCCGGGCGTCGGGGTGGTAATAATCCTGCGCGCAGTATCTCGGGCACAAATAATACGCGTGGAAATTAGAGAAGTTTATGATAACGCGGCGCGGTGCGGAGGAACACTGGCGCAGCATAGTTCGCCCGAGGTTTGAGCCGTTGCTGAAAGTATTACTGGCGCTTAGACGCGGATTCGTTTTCCATTAGCGCTGAAAGCGGTACAGCGACATGTATAAATGAACGATTCGGAGAATTCCAGTGTTTACGGCCACGGGGGAAGATGTTGCTGTTATTACGATTACGTAGGAACGAATCTCTTCGATTTAGGGGTGGGCTCTGAATTAGCACGTTGTAAAATAGAATGACGTTTCAGAGACTGCGCGTTCGATTGAGTATCGGCGGTCCATGTCGGTCAATTTCACTGAAATTTGATTTATCTACTTTTTTCAATAGGCTGGGTATTGTAGTCTGGATAATCCAGATGAAAATGTACTTTGCGGTAATTTTTGGGGTGTAAAGAGTTTGCAGTAGAGGCTTGGTTTATTGCTTGCTGAGGTGGTAGGTTAGGGATGTGTTTCATAAAGGATAGAATCTTCTTTGGGTAGTGCATTTTCAGGGACATTTTCAATTATCCTAATGAACTTCTGCGTAGTGGATACATTTCTGACGCTGGTTTCCTTTCCTTGCCGCTCGCTTTGGGCGTGTAACACTGTCAACAGCTCCCTCATTCGCTTCATACAAGTATTAGAACTGGTGGGGACAGTGTCGAGCCTATAGCGTAGGGGGGAAATCAAGCTTATAGCGAGGCAACAGTGTATTTAGCAAAATCAGAAAGAAAGTATTATACAGGGTGTTTATAAAAATGGGGCTATTTTTTCAGCATCGGTTCTACTCGTTAACCCTTCGTGGTCACACTTCTATAAAGTTCCGCGGTGGTCACACTGGGTCTAATGCACCCGGCCGATGTTTAAACAATTACCGTACGAACTGTATCAGTCCAATCAAGTCCCAATAATTATAATACACACTTTCAACATTGTAGAATATGGAATAGACGCGTTTTAGTAAGAAATAAAATGACAATATGTATCAAAAAAATCGGAAAGGAAAGCCAGAAACTAATCAGTATTAAGCTTCAAAGTTAAAAAGCGGGTCTATTGGATCCAACGTGACCATGAAGGGTTAAAATAATAAGAAAAGTTGGTATACGCATATGTCCGATAATGATTAGTTTTGCAGTTATAAACATTTTTATATTCCGTAAAATACCGGCCCGAAATGTCTATTAAAAGGCAACTGGCAGACTGACGCGTTCGTCAGTGGGCCTGATCCTTCTGGCCCATAAAAAAACAAAGGCGAAATAATAATCAATATATGGATCCGCGGAAACACAGCTGGGCTTTTCGGCGTTTCGGACCCATATTTTACAAAATATAAAAATGCTTATAACTGCAATTGGACACACGCGTATATCACCTTTTAGTATTATTTTAGCGAGTAGAACCGATCCTGAAAAAATGTCCCCCACATATTTATAGAACCCCCTGCCACATAAAGGCATCAAAAGACAATCCAGATATAAGGAGATCAAACATTAACTAGATCAGTAATCTATTTTTAGAAAGAATGGTCGCATAGCCTTCTAATAACACTTGCAGCAACTGCTCCCACGTGGCTTAAATCACAGAGTACTAACAATCAATGCTCCTATTCTGAGAGATAAGAAAAGAAACCCATGCTTGTTACTGAAAAGCTGTAGGTACTTTCATACAAGTATGCTATCTGCCTGTCGACCTCTTCTAACACTGCCGTTACTTGCCAGTTCGTTGCATAATGACACCTACGCGCGTGCACAAAACTGCATAATCTACTGCAGGTAGTGTAAAGTCACACATTAAGTATATTCTTAGAAGGACAGTTATGCCTGAACTTTATGAATGCACGTAAACTTCTTGACTTTTATGGAATTTGTGCCGAATCTCCAGGTCGCGTAACATCCACCTTCGTGTGCGCCGGCAGAGGGAGCGCTAGCATCGTGAACTTGCTCTGCCTGGTCCAAAGAACTGCTGAAAATCTTTATCGGTAGAAAAACGTGTAACGCGGATCTTTTGAAATGCAGGATAAATTGGAAGCGTCGCTAAATGAGCTTGAAGCATACGCGTTCACGTTGAAAATGTGGAGTTGGATCATATATCAGGGAAAGGCGAAAGTTCCCTTTTATCGGGGGAACATTTTTCGCTGGCTGTAATTCATTTGATGGTCCAAAACTGTCGTAGTTTCATAACATTGAAAAATCGTGGGGCAGGTTGGAATATATTGAAGTATTTTTAAACAGAGCAGTCACGGGTCGAAAACGTCGGAACAGCATTCGATATAATCGATACATTTTGTTAATGCAATCCATCGTAACGTGCTCACAAATAAGAAAGGGAATCGTGGTAACGTTACTTTCCATTTGCAAATAAGCTACTTTTTGTTGGAAATTTATTCCTTAATCGCGTGTGTATTATTACATCAAATGAGGTAGGCGTAAGATAAGTTAGTTGATTAATAAAAGTGCAACATTAAGGGTATTAGAATCTGTTACTATATACAGCATTCGTGTGAATGACATTGGTCAACTGGTAGAATTGTGATAGGAGTCACGGTGTAGGCGCTTTTTACACAGAAATGTGCTGAAACTGTGAAACATAGTATTTAAATCAAAAAGATTATTTCTTAAAAATTTATTTAAAAAATTGTCAAGGAATTACATAGATGATTAATCACTATTAATCGGGGCACCATTGCATATTTTGTCGTCAAATGATTAAATTTTTAGATTGAACCCTGCGAAATCGTATATCACTGGCCTCGACTTTTATTTGTGGCTTTATATTTAAATACCTTCTCTTTCTGAACACTACACGAGTGTTAAACATGGTTTCAGTGTATCATTTATGTGTATTAAATATTAGACAAAAATAACGTTGACAATTTCAAAAAAATCTACGATTAGTCAAAGCCTCAGATGGAATAAATATTATTCAGTGAGTCTTGGTATCTCAATTTATACCTTCTAAATCTGAAACAAGTTATAACTCTTTTCTACGCGAAGGTACAGAAAATTGAGAAAGAGGAAACTTGAGTGCCATAATAAAGACCATCCTACCATGATATCATTATCTTTTAATGAAGCTATTATCTTTATACATAAATCGATCTTTCCAGTAGAAGATAATCATTTAACTATCCCATTAATTTCTTGTACCACCGCGTAGAAATTAATTACAGCTTCCACCAGTTTCTACACGATCCAGTTAAATAAACATCAGTACTTGTCGCAAGTGGCTAAAACAGGAAGTCTTAAAAGTACCAGAAGCTCCGATGCATTTAGAAGAAACTTTCCGAACTCGCATTTAAAAGTATCCTTAATCACGATCGATTCGTTTCCCGCGCCAGCACGGCCGCGCAATCGGCGACGATCATTTCCGTGCCCCGTTAATGATATACTATTGTCCGTGCCCCGCGTTAATGGAATTATAGATTCTCGCGCGCGCGCGCGCGTTGTTGCGGTATCATGGGAACGATGATGGAATTATGTGGGTTAACACAATCCACGTTCGAGGTTAGGAAGAAATTTACAAGCCTTCACGCACGTGCGCGCATAAACGGCGGATATACGATCGCAGGAGTCTCTATGGTGGCCACAATATTCCCCCATGGTAACTCGATAATGTATTATGGATACGTGAAATTCGAAGAGAATCTCACTGGCCACGCATACCGGGAAAATACAAAGTGTTTGGCCGCTGAGTATCCGCATGGAAGAGATCGTTTCACGCCTCGTCTATGTTCTCCTTCCCACGCCATTCCGATGCCGTCCATCCCTTTGTCGATTTTCATTCCATCAGCTTCGAATTAAACTAATTTACCTTCGCGCGGCGAAGACAACACGCTTTGGCCATCACCGCTCGATTCGCTTAGTGTATCAATTTTATTCACAGAAAAATTTCTACAAATTTGACTTATTTTTCTTAGTGTATAGTGTCTTTCAGCGTTAGACCGTAAAATCAGTTCCGCGTTATCTATTATAAAAGCTACTGTACAGCCACAGTCTCCAAGTGTATCAGAACAGTACACCCGATAAACCAGCGGGGCAGTTTTTTATAAACAATCTATTTTCACTGATATCACTGTACGCGATTCAGTGACTAGAAAATTCTCCAATCGGCGTCTCACGTACGATTACGTATAATCCAATTACAAACTCGCTGAACCTGTTAAGAGGTCGAAGATCGTAAGTTCGTTTGGTGCGAGACTACGGCCGATAGGACGGGCCCGAGCGGCGAAATAAAAAAGTTTGAAAGAAAAAGAGGGAAAGCCGGGGGCGGAGAGCCGGGAAAAATATCAGAGGGGCGGGGAGAAAAAAAAGGTGGATGAAAGATATAAGACACGGGGACGAAGCGATAATTCGATTAGCGGTGAGTTAACGTGCTGCTCGGTCCGATATATTATCCATTAACGGTACGCGCGTAGGAACCCGGTCACAAAGGCTGCGCCGTGCCATCTCGCGATCGCTCTTCCTTTTAATAACACGCGGCCCCCCTTTCACGAGCGCAGCGCGGAGCTGCAAAAAATTATTTGGAAACCCGGCGAGCCGGTGTATGGGGTCGCAAACTCGATGAACTACACGCAGACCATAATTAAATGTCGAGCAACTCGTCACTGATGGGCACGCCTAATTCCATTCGCTGCCATAACTACGTTAATAAATTACCTCCCTTTCAATCTGCCCCGCTCTCCTTCCGCCCATCGAGTAATTGTAGTTCAAAAGATTTTTCAACATGCTACGATATTGTTGCGTTGGGGCGAAACGTCCAGCAGTGTAAAGAAGCCGATAATTTCCGAGGCGTCGTCTTTCGATTAAGTGATAACAAATCTCTCCCTTTTTCGTTTCGCGGACGATGGTGACGCTCCCCTGGGCGTCGGTTGGCTCGATCCAGGGAAGCTGAAGACACCGATGCGCGGCAAAGTACCGTGGCCAAGGTATCGATAACATGGTTCGTTGATGGTGGCAGCTCGTAGCACGCGAGTCGAGCCGGAGGTCAAAGGGTGCCGGGCATCGATCATAGCTTTCGCGCGATTTACTTCGGGACGCTTGATCGCGCCGTGCCAGGATGTCGTCATCGGTTCCTTTTTCTTTCCTACGTCCAGCGCGATCTTTACCATGACCGAAAAACCAGTCTTCCTGCTCCCATGTCACCTAACACAACATCTGCTCCGCCTTGGAACGTCCCCTGGACGACAACTCGCGGTCACCCGTGGGATCGATTAGTCTTCTCTCGTAGAAGTCGCGCGCCCCCCTTCGTGCTCGCTTTTCGCGGTAAAAAACGCGGCAGAAATATCGTGGAGCGAGGCTGGCTACGGCGAGCCGTGGAAAAGAACCCACTGTCTCCTCCGCTGGAATCCAGAAAGAATATTTTTCGGTTCGGGACGTTCCCCTCGGGTGAGCCTCGACCGCTTCCAACGATACGTCCGGAAGTCTCGTGTTTCTTACTGTGTTTGCCCAAGTGCGCGCGACGTTAGACTTGTTTTGCCACCTTTTCGTTTCGAGACCCTCCCCAGGGCCTTAATGCACCGCGCGTTCCTATGTCTTTGGTAAATGGACACCGACGGGGTAGTGTTCTCGTCTAATACCTTGATGGTTTGCAGCTTCCTAGAGGATATCTCTTGTTACCTCGCTAGAGAGCTGGTCCATTGAACCCTGGCGTTACAGAATGGGACTTAATTATGGCGCGTGACGAAAACTTTGGTTTTTCTTCGGTTCACTGTGGTTTCGGCGATGACTTCTTATCTCTTATTATATTGCTGTAGGGGATGTATAAACAGTTATTCACAAAAGCATCCAGCCAGGCACACTGTTAAGTTCAGAATCATCCATTATAATTTACATTTACAGTCGAACCTCAATAACTCGAAAACCTCTATAAGTCGAAAATTTTCTTCATTCCCTTCCGCTCCGCTGGAAACACCTCTACAACTCGAAATAAAACTTCGTTAACTCGAACTATATTTTGCATTTTAATTTATGTATTTCACTTGTACAACTCAAATTTAGAAGAATAACTCTACAAGTTTACTTCTACATATGTATTACAAAATTTCGTAGAAAAATCTCAAAATATTGAGGAAAATGTTTTCTCTATATTATTTACGATTGAAAATGCTATTGAATTACAATACATTAAAAGACTAGCACAAAGCGAAAGCACCAATTTTTTAAATATGTAATAAAGAGTAATATTTTGAGCATAAGATGTATCTTATAATTATTTTTATATATGTAGTACATAAATTGTTGGTATATTTGATTGTTGATATACAATAAACAATTGACTTAGATTGATTAACAGTCGTACAAAGCCTCTATAAGTCGAATTTTCGTTTGTTGAACCTCTATTACTCGAAAACTCGATAAGCCGAAACCGCTATAATTCGAAGATTTTTTCCCTTCCCTCGAGATTCGAGCTATCGAGGTTCGACTGTAGTAAAAGATAATGCACTTGGCATTTGCTAAAGACGAAAATCTAATTTGTTAGAAAAAGTGAACTTGGTCTGTTTTACCACCAAGCCAACGATATAAGAGAGCTGCAATACCAGTTTATATTCCACCTATCTTTTAAAATCTGTGAACTTTGTAAAGACACAAGAAACTATTACGTTTGTCATTATCGAATCCCAAGAGTCTCTGTGGTTATAAGAACGCGAGCAATCGCAGACCAGGTGATTTTATTTGATGATTAAAAAATTGGTAATAAAACGATATCCCATTTATCCATAACACAAAACGTCCCCGATGTGCACGCACACGCATCCTGGCTTCGATATCGTTTTAATCCGCGCCACCATGGTTCTTTCATTCAGGAAATTATCGTATAAATATCACGGATGCCGTGTATCAACCGAATACCGGAATAGTGTAATAAAATTCCTGGTGAAAATTCAATATCCCGACAGGGACCTCTTTGGTCACACAGTTTTCATGCCTTTCACCGACGCAATGCATTAATAACCACTAATAGCATAGTATGCGCACATAACAAAGGATCGAACGAATATAAACGAGGTTTACACAAGGTGATTAAATCGTGTATGATAAATTTTACAGGTGGGACACAGTGTAGCTCAAAGTTTAAGAAAAGATTCTAATTTACATGCAATATGAAGTCTTTAAATATTACAAAAATGCATTCATATCGCATATGCCACGATCGAAATCCAACCAAGAACGGTTAAACACTTGTTAATCTGAGAATGAAAATCATTTCAAAGGTCCACTGTGAAATAATGCTACAACAGAAGTCTATTCATATTTATTAGTATGTAATATGTATTATAGTATGTAAAACTGATAATGAGAGAAACTTTCCAACCAATGTAGGGAATGTAAAGACAATTCACACGAATACTTTCACGTAATTTTCATGATATTGAGATAGATTCAGATAACGATGACCCGTAGCATTCAGCATTTCATTTTGTTATACATATTTTTCTTAATAAAAGTGGAGTGCAATAGATTACGTGCAGTCTAAAAATACTTGTTTCGCTCAAAATGTCCACACGTTCCTAGATTTGGCGATATGGGTCTAACAGGCCCAACGTTTGCAATGGTGTAATTTTAATTCACGTGTACACTATAGGATTTCAACTTGTGTTACACTATTTCCCAACAAACTTAATATCAATGGGAGCCTTAATTACTATACCTAGTAAACATGCCCACCTATAACGAATCTAAAACGCCTCCTCTAAAAAGATATCAGTCGACCGAAGCCCAGAATTGAGTTTACGCGAATACTTTTGTGATTCACTGCATACGCGTTCGCTAGTAACGAAATAGAAAGTTTACCGACACATTTTCCACGTGTTTTTCAGGGAAGGGACGGCTTTACCCGGCCTACAGTTTGAGCGGCAGCGAGGGTGAGGAAAATTCGCCAAGTCTGCGAGGTCGAGCGCCCGCCTACCCACAAAATAATCACCAGACCACGCAATCGCACCTCAATCACTACAACGCCAGTCAGCATAAACAACGTGCCTATCAACAGCAACAACAGCATCCCCTGTATCATATGCCCAGCACTGGCGCTGGCCTCAGTGACACACCAACCTCGGGTAACGCGTCCGACGAGACTCTCACCGACAGTGACCTAATCACTGTTGCCCGCGACTCTGCTCTGCTCGTTCATAACGGTGAGTAGCAGCATTGTAATCGATATGCAGGTGTAACAGCGTATTCTATTGTCCTATTCTGCGGCCGTTAATTCGTGTACATTCAACTCGAATTTCATGAAGAACGAGGAAATTTCAGGCCCATCAACTGCAAGAGCTCTATCGAGAGAGAGAGAGAGAGAGAGAGAGAGAGAGAGATGCAGCTGGGCAATTATAGTCAGATGTAGAAGAAAATATTATGGATTCTGGAAATTAATTTATTCGGTTTCTGTATTCAAATTGACACACTTGACTCAACTGTTTGTTAAGGTAAATGTTAAGGTACAAAAAGGGAACGAAGAATGATAATAAATCTGCAGGGGACGCACTGAATACCAGTATGGAGGACTGGACAAAACTAAATAGGGTAAACTATACAATGATTGGCATCTAAGCGGAAATCCCAATATCTATATTTTTTTGCGAAGTTTTTATATGGTTTTAATTTTCAGTTATTATCGATGATTATGGATTTCTCATTAAAATAAAACATCTTGAGTACCTATTAAGTCTTTTATTTTAAAAATATTCAATCAAATACAAAAATAGTCATAAAAGTACAATTATTGGCATACTTAGTACATTTATTGTCACAGTGTGTATCAATTATTGGCACTCCAAAACTAAAAATAAATTGTTGACTTTTTAATAATTCATTTTTCATTAATAACTAATAATAAAAATAAGTAAGAGATCGGACAAAAGAAAATAAAATTATGAACTATGTAGTTAGAGTCATCTGATTCAGGATAATTGCTTAAGAAAGCCATCAACTCTTCCTCGTTGTGGAATGTTTCTCTGCTGTTTCAGTTTGTTTTCATGCTCCTTATCAAAATGTTAAGAAAACGCTTAAAACTCAGCACTTTTTCCACCGCTATCTTCAAGACTATTTTGTGGTGTTGCGAGATGTAAAATGTGTAGTTCAAATACTGGAATTTGCAGTGTTGTAGTGAAAGAAAAATAAGAAATGGTAGAAAAGTACTTTCTAAGCTCGTACTTCTTAATATTTGACTTTTTATTCAGGAATGCCAATGATTAGTGCAGTGCCAGCATTAGTTTACCCTACTTAAGTAGTTTCAATAGATTTCTTGAAGACTGAATCAGAGACTATATTTGGATCAAGTTTGTTTTCACTTATTTTTAAGCGGCCGGGTGTGAATCCAAGCTAGGGGTGCAATCGATAATGTTACTTAGGTCGTTCTATGAGTAATGTGGCTTTTTTCGATACGTTGGTGAGCTGTAAAGTAAGTTTCTGCCAATGGTTATTCAATAACTTCTCTCCTATCTGTTTACTAATTATAAGGTTTCAATTCCACTTTTTTAAATTCCCTTCGTTTTATTAAAATACTCTTCAACGTCATTTCTCGTTTCTTTTCGGTGTAAGTAATTTTGCAAGCTTTGAAAGGGGTGAAAATCTGACGGAGCTTCCAGTGAATATGGTGGCTGGTCCATGATTTCCCAAGCGAAGTGCTGCAGTTACTGAAACGTTTCCTTTGCGTCCTGCGACCTCGCGTTGCCCTGATGAAACAGAACTATGCAACACATAAATAAAGCAGGCCGGCTTCTTTCCAAAGCAGACTTTAAAGGATTTAATTGCTCACGATAAAATTGTATTTACAAAAAATTATTGCGTTCATACATACCAAACGGATAACAAAACCTTCTGGCGTGGTATACCTACATTATTTGCATTTTGAAAGTGGGGTTTATGAATTATTTCTCGTCTCCTGAACTTCACAACGGTTCCCTTTCCAGCTTAAAAACAAAGGCAGTATGCACAGTATTTTATTTTTTTAAATTCCAACTCAAAATTTGTATAATACCTATTATTCGTCTTTGCAACATTTCTCTATATTCAGGAAAAGGTGGGATTAAGTCTTCCAGCTAACTCTTCCAGAATCATAATTGAATTTTGTGGATGCCCAGACTCCATTGTTCAATTTTATGTCCACATTCGAGGCTACAGTTATCTAATCAGAATTCTTACAAACCACATTTAACATCAGCTCACACAAACTTTTCTCCATGCCAGAGGCGCACCCAGATGGGGACCAAGGGGCCCTGGCACTTCCGAAAGAAATACTACAAAAGAATTCTTTTGTAAAAAGAAAAGAAACTGGATTTTATTCTTTAAATAAATTTTTATAATCACCTAATACATTTTATTGAATTTGCATTAAAAATATTTTTATGCGTTCAACTCAGCTTCCCTCAAGTTTAAATCCGCCACTGCTCTATGCACCACACATAAGTTTCCCTGCTACCACAATTACCCATTTCCCAAATCCCATTTCAAACTTCGCCAACAGGCGAAACACTGGAATTGCATCAATCAGACTACAATATTATTATATTAGAAGGACAATTTCTATGTACAATAGTATTTATACCAAGTAGACAGAACACTGCTGCACAGCGTTGTCCCTGGAAAAGCCACATTTCCAATGGGACATTATAACCTAATAGTTTCCTGCAACGGAGGAACAACTTCTTCGATGATAATCGGGGCGAAGCAGAGGGACGTTGCTACGGCAGAATCGGTCATTCGCAATAACGCGAAATCGTGTCCCTACATTACTCAAACATGATGGATGGCCCTCGCCGCGATGAGGTGCGAGGCCACACACGGGGGTTCGTCGGAGACGGAGGTTATCGGCACACCAGCTTGTCAGGGATGACGTATCGCTGCGAAGGTACACAGCAGCGTAGTTCAGACCCGTCTGCCCCAACCTGTGCCACCTTCGCCGAGCAGAACACCTGGAAACCCTCTGGGTTCGGACAAGTCTTTACTGAACGAGCTGGACACTTGGTCGTGATAGGTATTTATCACCCCAAGATGACACAGGACGAGTCAATCCAGCCATTTAACGGTGAACTTCCGCGACAACTTCGTCCCGTGTTGCTCGAGGCGCGAGGGATGAACGGAAAAATGAGGTGCAACGGCCTGTTAGCAGGGTTGCTGCAAACAGGGTTGCTCTTGAAGATTGATAGGGCCGGAGTCTTCTCAAGTGTAATCTTGTCGACAAGATTCGCGCACGATTCTGTATTAAGTCGCTTAAGAGTTTGGTAAAATCATGTGTAAGTGATAAGACAAAAAGTGACCTAAGAAAAGGCCTGTTTCTGGTCCTACGATTTTGGAATTGAATTTTGTGTCAAATGATACCTTATGGTGAGACATCAATCACAATAAATTTTCAAGTTGAGTCGACAATTAGTTTCTGCGATATGGGAGGTCAAAGTTAAATAAAAAACACATATAGGTACTACACCGACATTTATTTTTCTTAATTTTGATTTTTGTCAATTTTACACTTATCGGGACATGCAGCCTATGATATTGACCATAAACTGTCATAATATGGCTGCAACACTTCGAGCACTACTTTCACATGTTCAGTAATGTTCTGTGATTGATTCTCGTCCGGGTTTAATTTTATCAATAAGTAGAAAAATGTGTTGATGCTTTTCTTGCGTTATAAATATTAGACCAAAGTTTTATGAAAATTAGAATATTTTTTGACACACGGTTAGCTATATTGAACCACCCATTGTGAATTTTAAAAATCTATGTTCAAATTCGATGTTAGCAGGTAGCAAAAACCCTGGGAACAATTCTTTCACTTTTCTGATCTCCCATAGGTATCTCAGAAACTAATTGTCAGCTCAACCTGAAAATTTATTGTGATTGATGTCTGACTGTAAGGTATCGTTTGGCATAAAATTCACTTCCAAAATCGTGGGACCAAAAACGGGCGAAAAATCCCCTTATTTTTGGATCACACTTTTACGGGAGATCACGTGTTGGAAAGAAGCGTCCATGCTAAATTTTTTGATATACGTATACCAAGATTTTATGCATTGGTAATCTATTATTTTAGCTGATTTTTGTAGGCACCGTTAGATGTTAGTTCAAAGAAACGAATTGATTAATCCTGTAATCTATTTCGATAGACTTCATGTACCAATCTTTATTATTACTCAAAGAATATATTACTGTCTCTAATACCTCACAGACAGGAAATGCATAGCTCGTTAGAGTAAATGGATACACTACAGTGAACCATTGTTAACAAGCCTAACCTGAGAACTAAAACTGTAACTAAAACTAAACGAAATAGAAATACACGAACATGGATTAATAATAAGGCGAGAAAGGGTATGTAGGTTATACTAGGAATAGCACTGGCGGACATAATATAATCGAGTGGCCATTTATTATTCACAGGAGAACTCTAAAGAAGTCTGATTCAATCTTGACGTTCCTTCGCCATTGCGTCTCAAAAATGCGGAGGCAGTGCTGCTCCTATCATAAATACAACACAGTTCAGTGTCCTTAACAGCGCAGACTCGACATCGCAAGTCGAATTATTCAATCCACTCTCGCGCCAGCATGTCCTCCACTTCTGTTCAGCCCATTTTAAGAAATTACGCGTCCAGGATTGAATTACCATTACCCATGGCCGCGCTCATTGTGGCCAAGCTGGTTGGAATCTATTAAAAGCGAGTCGTCTTGCGCCCGTTTATGTCTACCTCGCGGTAGTAACAGAAGCAGGATATTAGCGTGGATGCACGTTAATGGCTCGTATTGCAAGCAAAGCGTTTAACTGCGATCGTTTATTTCAAAGATACCATCTCGTTCCAGTTTACTCCGAACGAAAGGAGACATAACGTTACGGTAATATATCCTCGTGAAATCTTTTCCGCGAGATGAGCATCTAAATGGAAATGCTCCCCGCGACACGGAGAATGGATCGCGGACTAAAATGACGTCACCGTTGCTAGTAAGGCGCCTCTGCACCCCCGAACCCACCCCCCCTGTCCCTCCCCGCCACTTCCTCACTGGAAAAAATGTGCTTCGATTCTCCCCCTTTTATTGACCGTAATGGGAAACAGGCGAGTTCATAATAGGCGTTCCACCTCGGCTCTCGATACTCCATTAAGATTTCAGCTGAATCACAATGACTCTCGCTAGTCGCTGGCAAGACGACAAAGAGAATGGAGAGGCCGCCGCGGATTTCATTCTCTAGCGTGACGACTCCGTCTATTCTCCGCGAACGTGACGTTAGACGATGTCCCTCCCCATCATCCATCAGACATGCGATTTTGTTCTTCCGCGGGTAAGTAATTCCAACCCCCCGGGACACATCCTGCGCACGCGTTATGCCAGTGGCTAGAATCTTACCGCGAAGTCGCGCATAAATCGGCAATTACGTCCTGCCGCGGATTAGCATGACAGTGGAAAGCACCTAGTCACTAACCGGAGGGTGCATCTCGCTGTTGTATCGAACGTCGCGCCCTGTGTACTACACTGTCATGGATTAACAATAATGTCTTCGATCACGGGCACGGATGACTTTGGTGGACGAATTGGCGGGACGTGACTTCTTGTGATGGATGGTATCAGGTTTGGGGCGGTGTTCAGCTGTATACTTCTTCTTCATTCTTCACGGTGTAACATGAAGGACTAATGGAAGCGATTTATGATTGCAGTATCTGTTGTGGTAGCCACGTGCTTCATTCTTATTTGCACACGGTGGATTGTGGGAACATAGAAAAGTTAATACATCTTCTTCAGCCGAAGACACGCCTTTTATAGTTGCCAAGTCTGTTGACATTTTTGTCGTAATTGATATTGATATTAATTATAAATTCGTCTATACAAAGTAGATGCTTGCGCGTGTTATTTCTTATGATTCATAAATAGGGATCTTACTATACGGATATCCGAGTACAGTAAATCCCCGTTATGAGCCCGTTTTTAACTCCCGTTCACAGCCCGGCGACTATACCCACGATTTCTTGGAACCCTGCGGACGAGAGTGAGAGAACCGGACAACGAGCGAGAGGGAACGAAAGAGTCAGACATGAAGTTGCCATCGGGTACGAAAGAGAGAATCATACCGTCAACTCACTATGAGCCCGCCGCCAGCCTCGTTCGTCGGGCTCATAACGGGGATATACTGTATCCGGATTTCTCGTTATAACTAGAAATCCGAATCGAAATCTGGATCTAAGTATCAGAATACCCGTACTTGGATCCGAGTACCCGATTTCGGATATTTTATCATCATGACTCAATAAAGCTCTCTTCATATCGATTCTAATTAAAGAGAGCAAGTTTAACTAAAGTGATTAAAACAAGAAATGCGAAGGGAATTATATTAATATTTTATTTACAGTTAGACATATACACTAAGATAACTTCCTAAATTGATATAAAAAAACAAGTTCACCAACAAACATGATCTTTTGGGGTTACAATATGTACTGTCCGCTAGAGAAGATTCTCTCCGAAGTTGCTGATGCTACAGGTGCATACATACTTACATAGGTATTTTTTTTTATTAAGGTAGCCATTTTTGGAACTTTAGTTTCTCTTAATTTTCAGCCTATTTTGTGGTCCAGGTTGTGCCCAATTTGCTATTCCATTAAATACATTTCAAATTCAGTAACTGAATATTCTTCGGTATTATTTTTTGCAAATAGGTTTCAGTAATCTATGGGCTTTCAAATCTTTATTATTTCAAGAAGAAAATAAAGATGTCAATAAATTTTTCAAGATGTAAATAATCTTGTTTTTTTATACCAAAATAGGAACTTTTATCTTAGTGTGTATGTACAACTGTAAATAAAATATTAATACAATACTTATCGCATTTCTTGTCTTAATCACTTTAGTTAAACTTGCTGTCTCTAATTAGAATCCAAATAAACAGTACTTTATTGAGTCATTATGATAAAATATTTGAAATCGTATACGGATCCGGATTTCGAGTTATAATAAGTTATTCGAGTACCCGGTTATATCCTGATACTCGGGTACTCGAATCTAAATTAAATAAGTATCCAAAATCCGAATATAAATTTTGTGGCTATCCGAGTACTCGGATACTCAAGACTCGGATATCCGTAAATCCAAGAAATAGTAAGAGCCCTACTCATAAGTTATGGGCCACCCATAATAGAGTCGAATATAATTTGACTTTTAAAGTCAAGTGTGTGTAATACATTCTACTATCTAACATCGAACGATTCCTGAGGATCCGAGTGTTCAATTGCGTCCATGATTTTCTATATACTAGAATGTGTTTGGTACTATCCTTCCTGCCCAATAGAATTTTAAACATCCCTTCAATCAAATATTACATAGACTAGGCGATGGTACGACTCCACCACACATTCCCCCAACATATAACCAACTTCCTCGTACATATCTCCGCGAAACTTTCCACGAAAACGCTCGACCGTTTTCTCCCGCTACCAGAGCTACTAAAATCTTTTTAATACCTCCCCTTTCGACACCGTCCCGGCGCATACCAATACGATCGTTCTCCCGCAGTTGCGCCAAGTTTTGACAGAAACTATTCACCAATAGTCCGCGATATGTGAACGAACGGAATGTAACGTATAATAGCGGCCAGAGAAAAGAGAAGTTCGTGGCGCAGTGTACTCGTGGAATTCAAGGCAGCCGAAGAGGGCGGTTGAAATGCGGAATGTGTAGATGGGTATAGAACGGTACCAGTTTGCCTGTTCTTTCCCCCAGACAAAGAAAAACCCCGGGGAAAATGAATGGCGGGTGTCGCCGCGCTGGTCATATACAAATTTTTCTCCGCAGAATTCGAATATAAATTTCTGCATTTCCTTCTTCGCCCCGGAAGATTGTCCCTCCTCCCGGTATCCTCGCCAGGACGAACCGTGAAATCAATCAGGAAGATCATAATTATCCCAGCCCTCAGCCCTTCTCGGGAGGGAGCTGCGCAGGGACAAAATAGTCGTTTGCCCGGCGGGGTGAGCAGGGTTGGAGGGGGCCGTAGATCAGAAGAAGCTTCTGGAATTAACGTTCAAAGAGAAGAAAGCGATATAGCAGAAGGGAGATTAATTATCTGCGAGACGATAATTCGTAAAGAGGTGCAACGGGAAGGTGTGCGTTCGTGATAAAGCGGGGCCCTCCTTCGTGTTAGGGCGTCGAAGGTCGGAAACGACGTGGATTAGAGCGCGCGACCGGAATTTCGCGGGGAAATCCATTCCTGCGCCGGAACCATGACCGACCCCGGAGAGCTTTCAACCAGGACGAATGAATACCCGAAGCGGGGGCAAGGGGGGGATTACTTCCGTCTCATTAGCGTGGGCCACGATTCCGCGCGGCGAGATCGAGGAATTCGTCACGCCTGTCGACCGAGCGCCCACGAAAATCCTAATTCATTCGACGACCGACGATGAAAACGTCCGCTGATGATTAACCCCCCGAATCACGAGAACCTTGTTTATCCGGCGTCTTCGGATGAATTGCGCGGGGTGGGTCACTTCATTTTAAGTAGCCTGGGTGCTTCGAATGTGGAGCGATCTTTATTTGAACAGTTTATTATGGTGGTTTACTTCAGTATGTTGTTTTTCTAATTCAAGCTTTCGTCAGAGATAGAAGCATATCCTTCGAGGCGATGTCGATGTGAACAGGAAAGAAAAGAAGCTTAAATTGTACTGTTGGGTGCAAGAAGGGCCTCAATGCCAGAAGTCTGTAAACATTACGAACTTAGATATTTTTTATACATAATGAAGTTGTAAAACTGTCTATAATATTTAAAAATTTGATAGGTACCTATATTCCCCTTGTAGTTGCATTATTGCAATTGGAATTATGTAGTAAATTAATCAGTGAAATTAATTTTAATTATAGCCCTCCCAGGCCCTTCTTTCATAAAATGGGGAAATATAGAAAAAATTGTATAAAATTGGAAAAAATGTAGAATATTTAAAAAATATAGCCATAAAAATAGTCATAGATCGTGTCGTATTCAGGTTGATGTATGATTGGCTTACAATTAGATATGAGTTAGTGTCAGTTGTTCAACATGAATTCAACAATTTTACAATAGCTCTGTCAATTTTAAAGATACATCAATGAAATTTAGAGGGCATATATAGAAAAGAATGAAGAATCTAATTATGCGTTCTACGCAAAAAGGGTCTAAGTATCCTGAGGTCGTTCTTGCATCCAGCAGAAGAAAGAAGAATTTAAGCTACCTCAACTATCCTGTAATAAAACTTACCAATCCAAGTGTTTTGAGGATTTTTTGAAGCCCCATAGAGAACCTTTATTTTTACTGTGGCACATAAGTGCAATTAAATTAATTAATGCTGAATTATACTGTTTTTATCTTAGAAAAATTGAAGTGCACTTCAGTAGATCGAACAGTTCTGTTATATTTTGCGAAAGTTCCAGTCAGAGTACCTACTCTACTAATTACGCTCCAAAATTCCACTACGCTTAACTCGTGATTGATCGTCGAGTGACATCAAGACCTTAAACTTCATTCGACGATGAGACGAGTTGCTCGACCGTTCCCGACGCCAAAGTCACGCAACTAAGCGGAGACTTTAACTTCCCTAACTGCACTTAATAACTGCACAATCCGTGATACGGTGTACGTATTAGTTGAACGGCGAGCGTGGATAGTACATCCAGTAATTTCACACCCATTGGCAGGGCGTACGTGTAGAAATTAGATACCTATTGATGATAGTGCATGTAGTAATTATACGCACACCGATGATATTGGGTGTAGTAATTACATACCTTACAATAACGAGGCAAGCAATAACCTACATGGTCGTCGCTTGGCATGATATTTGTCAGGGATAACGCTGACACGGTGGTTTATATGAATAGTAATGACTACGTATCCAGAGTTTCTTCAGGCTTGACTTTGTAACATGGGTATGTAAAGTAATGTTATTTCTGAAAAGCAGGGATTTCAAACTGGTATGATTTTGATACCGGTATTATAGTAAAGGCAGGTAATATGGAACATCTGATTTCAAAAGCTTGTCAAAAGTAGGGGAATTTGTTTTTTTTTTAATAAAACTGACATGAGGGGACGAAGGAACTAATGCGTAATCATATTTACATAGTCAAATGTTAAAAAATCCAATTGTTGTCCAATTATAGTAAAAAAACTGAAAAGAGTGAAAATCGGCCGTTCGAAAAAGTGGGTCCTAATATGGAACACCTAGGAAATTTGTAAAGAAAACTAAAAAATCTTTACTTTTTTTTACTAAAAATGAAGATTTATTAAGTAGAAGATAAAAATAAATAAATGTACATCACTTTTGGAATTTATTTCTGCTTTCTGCGTCTCCTACACGTTGGGCACGCGAATAATACGTCGGAAGCAGCGAATACATTGGATCTACTTTTCATTGTCATTATTTTTATAATGACCATCGCAAAATGAGCATTCCACATCATCGTCATCATTATCAACTTCATCTATGTTACTCGGTATGTTCTATATTACGTACACATATGTTCCGACAAGAAATTAAGAATTATACTACGAAGAAAGAAACTTTCTGGGTAAACTATTGTTGAATAATCGAGAACACGCATATTTAGTGATAAATTATATCAAAATAATACTTTGCAACATATCTTCATTACAATATTTAACTTTTTGATGCACTTTTCAGAAACTTTTACACCCCACGAAATATATAAACGTTTCTCTTTCAATGATGGATGCCCGACTAGTGCTTAATTGTCAGTGTCATCGTCTATTGTTTCTAGGGATCTAGTATACACCATTGCCTGAAGAGTTCGTTATTTCGTTATCGAAATTTTACGAAGTTCCATATTACGTGCCGTTCCATATTACCTGCCTTTACCCTACGTCAGCAAAGCTATACCGAAACCGATATCGTACCAAAACAGATGGGTACCGAAACCGTTATAGAACAGAAAAAGGTCAATACCGAAATAGTTAAAGTACCGAAACCGAAATAAATACCAGTATTTTTCCGTTTCTTCTTTCGGTGACATTGTAGATTAAAGTACTATTTTCCTAACCCTTCGTTATTCGGGCTGTAAAAACACCGACATAACGTAATATCTTTTCATAAAAATATCAATATATTAGTATACGTTTACCGTATAGATCCTTGTCTAATAATATTTTGAAAACTGTAATAAAATCCGAAAACCGAAAAAATTACCGTTAAATTTACTGGTAGTTGCATATATGGGTATGACGTCATACCGGTATTTGCGTATTTCGGTTCCTATATAAATGTTTTGAACATGAAACCGAAAAATACCTGTATCATATCGGTATTTTCAGTTTTGGTAGAAGCCCCTGCTGAAAAGTATGTTAAAGGTGAAAGTATCAAGGTACATTTATAAATGAGTAATCAAAATTTCACAAGTTGTTTTGATAGAAAGACTCTTTCACATTTTGCTGGACTGTGTATACTTCTAATGCCATGTTTCTTCGAGTCTGTTTGTTGTTTGATGTTAACTAGCATCCATCATTATTGATTACCTATGCCCGTTTCACACGAGAGACTTTTGTAACTAATAATCGATATTTCAGAGCTTTCTGTGTGAAGTAAGGTCTCGATTCAAGAGGTTGTTACACGTATTGTTCCTCCAGTCTTAATAGAGAGTGGTATGTACAGTGGCTAACTAAAGTGTTCGACCATTTGCAATCATGAACAAATAGAGTAATTAAGTTGAAGCTTCTAAAATATTATTATGTCTACTGTAAGGTATTCGTATTTTTGTATAATTAGTGCCAAAAAAAAATCCTAAATCTTGCCAAAAAAATCCTGATATCTTTATTTTGTTGTTGATGCAATAGTATTTTGAAAAATTTTAACGTAGTATTATAAACGTAAACCAATGGCATGATGCACAGACAATCCACCCAACAGATTTGGAATTCATAGTTTTTCTACGTGCGAGTGTACAGAAGAGTGGCTGGACGTTAGAATATAGGAAAGCAGTATAACATTGACAAATTTATAAAACTTTGTATAGACCCGTATTAATACGCTGTGTACCATGTGGTCATAAAGCTTTACCTTTTCCCACTGCTAACATCGAACTGCTTGGAAAACGATACTCGTAAAGTCACCTGCCGCCGGGATTGACCGCCATGAATCACGAGCACTATCAAACTTGTACCAGTAATCCATTTCACGATTTCTGAAGACGTATACTTCGACAACCCCCGTTAAATCAAGACGTCACATAAGTCCCGATCGAAAGGTTTCTCTTAAATTACGGTCGACGAAGTAAAAATGGAAAGAAATAAACAGGACAAGTATAGGAACAAGCAAATACAATTTACAGATTTATTAAAGCATCAATGAGAATGTTACATGGATTATTGCTCAAAATTATTTCAATAACTGGGAAACGTTACAAGTACTTAAACTAGGTTATATTTTATGAATAAAATAGCAAAATGTGTTATTTATTTTTTCATTAAAGGGTACAATGCTAAATCACTCTAAAAATGTAGTTTCAATATTTATGACAGTCACTTCTGGCAACGAAAATAAATCATTACTATAATTTTGAAGGAGCAGCAAATATGTTTCATATACCATGGTAATAAATGTCAGCAGGGAAATATGGATAAATATTTAATCTTAGTTTTTCATGTTCATCAGCTCAAAGGGCAATTAAACGAAAGTATTAAAAATGTATATATTTAGAGTATAGTTAAAATTTACTATCGGCCGAGTAATTATTAGCGATACTTTGACGGAACAGCTAAGCACCCTTGGAGGTAGAACGTAAAGGTATCTGTCTCATCGTGTCCCTGTATTTATTTGATACTGGTTGTTAACGATATCCGAAGATCCTTTGTCGACGGCAGTGTGACTACAGTTCGTTACACCTAAGGAGTCGGTGATTTATGTTTCAGAAAGCAAAAAACCTCTTTGTTGTCCGTGGTGTTAAAAGGGTTGAACCAAAGGGCTATCGAATTTCGTCTTCGCCACTCAAAATTAACGAGCGCCAACCCTTCGCGAATCTTTATAACAATCGGTGCTATTTCAACAAGTTACAGCCTCGAAGCCTTGTTAACAATCCGTTTGATCTTATTACAGACACCTTGGCGACGTCCTGCTCACTTTGCTCGCCTAAAAGAAATACAGTGCTAGAAATATTTCCTTAACGTTTTATTTCCAACTTCTGTATCTAACCGCTGGTCAGTTCTACAATTTCATCTCTTTAAGAAACTTTTCCATATAATAGGTAATATAGATTTGTAAAAAGTTACATTAATATTGTTATTTTTACTGAAATGTTGCGTTTAAAACGCGAAGCAATTTGAAAGCAAAACACCTTATTAATTTTCTAAGAAAAATATAGAAACGTTTCTCCGATTAAACTGTGCCAAGAATGAAATTGAAATTATCGCTACGAGCCTAACCAAAATATCAATGTGTTTAACAAAGTGTGTAGGGCTTCCCTCATACTGTTCCATTAAAATTGATATTTTTTACGAAGAGATATACAGCAAAGTAATCATAACTACTATACTAATACTAATCTATCAAGATACACAGAAGCTCCATAGAAATAATGTCTACATAGCACACCAAGTTTGAAAGAAGTTTCACGTCCCCTATTTTCGATCGAGGAAACTATATCCTCCGCGTACTAACTCACTGCCTCGAATAAAACACGTTTATAGAGCGCTACACGAGTACACTCTCAATGATCGCGTCAATACGCGTCCCTCGAAACGATCACTCAATTTTCCGTTACAATCTTCCATATTTGCCACCGCTACAAAATCCTTAAAACCTGTGCAAAATATATTATTTCGAAATTCTTAAAATAGTTTAGACTACTACTCATAAGGAAGCCAGGTACACATGTTGTCATGTATGGCCATTTACGAAACTAATCAGTCATCTGAAACAAATTATTTATTATTTATGAATGTGTGTTTGTGTTTTGTTTTCTTCGCCACATAGTTTGCAGAGATGAGTACGTAGCAGCATAAGCGTCCATGAATATCAAGCATTTGAAATTGAAATACAATAATGTGTATTTGTTTCGTGAAACTTTATAATTTGACAATTGGGGTATGGTATAATTTATTTTGTCCATAAATACATTTGGTGAAATGAGCTTTTTTCCACATGCTTTGGAAAATGTCCGTCGTATCTTTCTGACATATAGTCAGTTTATACTTTAATTGAAAAATCCTCAGAACCTCAGCTGCAATTTGTTGCAGTTCTTATAGTCATAATGTTTGACTTAAGTAATATTATATGTCTAAATTCTTTGCGCATATTATAAGAAGGAGATTTTCATTATTTTCCAGCAGTTTTAGATATTAAATTTCTAATACATTTTCAGATGCTTTGTTTCCCAAATACAATCCCACCCGGTACTGAGATAGGCACACAACATAATATATATTTTTTTTATTTAAACTGCACAGATTTTGGTAATAGGTCACTGTGTTAATGTTCAGAACACACTATTTGAATTTTGACCACGTTTTCAGAAATGCGCCCCACTGTACGCTGGTGGCGACCAAGAATCGATAGATTACTCGATGTCTCGTTTCCGTGCACGGCTGTTTAACGTCCCCTCCCCGTCAATGGCACACTCTTACGTTCTTCGTCTTCGCGTTCTGTTTCGCGCCCAATTTGCGGCCCATCATCGCTGCGGAAGAAGCAATTTCTAACTTAAATGAAACTCCCTCTCGCTCGCCTGCTCGCTCGCTCGATCTCGCAGCCCCCCACGATCGACAGGACATACCATGCCGGTGTTCGTCTTCGGGTTTCATCGAGGGACGCCACGGAAGTTCTTCTCTCGAGACGACCGTGCTACGAGCCGGCCTCTGGAACACCTACACGCAACTCACCACCTTCTTGTCAGAATTTCCAGCCGAGTCTAAACTTCGGCCCCGTGCACGCAACTCAATCCTCGTGCGATAGGGTGGAATCGAGGCGACCCTTTCTGTTCTTTCAAGGCACCACGTCCAATGTGGATTTATCGTTTATTTGCTGCATTGATTTTGCGGGTTAACGTTAATCCTTTCTATAGTAAATTTATTTGCTTATTTTGAAGAAGGAATGCTATTTTATATTTCATATGCTTGTGAATTTTTGTTAGTAGTTCTTGGTAGTGGTAAAGTGACTCAGAGGTTCGTTGGTAATAATTCAGAAGTAATAGCTTTTGATGATAATTACTTATTTTCTGGCATCTGTAAACCTGAGACGCCGTCTCGTTATCATAATGCCGCGTTAAACGGGTGCAAAGAGGTTAACGAGTTTGCGTAAACATAAAAGGCAACCTGTAAAGCTTACTAGATTATTCAGGTGCATCTTTCATTTCCATGTTTTTTAGTCAGTTTCGTTGGAAAGATTTCTAACTGTTTAACGATTGAGGGGTGCGATACGCGCATTCGTGTGATCGGCGTTTTGTGGATTCGTATAAAATGCCCCAGCAACTGATACGAGTTTAAAGTCAATTGAGTCGTGCTATAGGTATTGTATAAATTTACCCATTTTGGATAAGTTTTCCTCGTATTTCGTTTGACAGCCGTTCGGTAAACTACGTTCCACTTCCAATAAACCAAGCCGTATCAAGGTAATAGGATTAACTCGATATACGGATTAGCCTACTTTCTCTTAGGCACATGGGCTAAGAACCACCTTCGAACCGCTTACGAACTACTTGTTATATTCCTGTCAAGATCATCACATAAACTTAGATTATCCTGGAACTACACGCAACTCGTTACGCTTTCGGTGACAGTATCGTTGCATTCAATGGTCCTCTACCGACATTACCACATTTCCGTTCATCTCCGTTATATATCAAGTACAGGCGTCACGCGGCGTTCAAAATGTTCCGTGACATTTTACCATTTCATACTGTGAAGATCATAGTAACCTTCATTCGTGTAGTAGTCCTTTCACTAGTGAATACTTCAATAACTAATTAAGATCTAAATTGATCGTGTTACACTTTATACCACATTTCCCATTTCATTTTTGCAATACTAACTTAAAAATAAATGTTTATTCAATTTTCCATGAAACAAATTAGTTTCTCCTCAAAGGTCAACCAACGTGAAAGGGCGCTAACACAAAATCGTATAAGAAGTACAATCTTTAAGTGCTCGAGTTATCAAGTCATTAAATGGTAGGTACCCATAATAGTTCTTAGAAAATTAATTTATAAATTATCATAAAATGTGTTACCAATACGTATAAATTATTGTGCTATATTCGTTCAACAACGTGTGATATTTGAATTCGTTAGTCTCAAAAGCGAAGCTCTCCAAGAAAAATATTTGTTATTAGTAAATGATATCAACGTAAGTTCTTCATGTAAAGTTAACTCCTATTCGCTGTATGATGTAGATATTTCGAGTCATCCTATGTTATCCTGATTACTGGGTCAACAAGTACCTACTCATGTCTTCAATGAGCATCGTTATTAGCATCTTCGTTACAGCCCCTCTTTTTTCGATAATAAGGATATGAATGGATATATTGGCTCGTGGTAATAAAATAGAGCTGCCAAAGAAGCCTGGCACCGCTATCACACGGCTGGAAGTTCGCAAGATTGCTTAGCAGCCTCTCGATATGGCCGAAGTGGGAGCGCGCAGAACTTCGATAATCTTCTCTGCAGCGGCCCGGGGCCCAAGTTTGGCAATCAATGCGAAGTAACAGTTTAATTAAATACGGGTAACCCTTCGTCGACTCTGCGCTTACTCGAAGACAGAGTAATCTTGGCCGCGTCGTCTCAAGGGCTCCAGCTACGTTCCAGCAACGAGAATTTTCGATCGACTCGCAAATCTGCCATCCCTATTCTCCCCTTCTTTGTCCGTTCTTATTCTGGTTCACTACGACAGTTCCTGGAGAGATCAAAGCCACCTAAGTTCACAGCAACTGCAGGAGAACATGTTCAAATGAATTTAGCGGACTTTAATAACGTGGTACATATGACACAGCAAGTATTCGATGATAATTGATGTACTCGTAATTATAGATGGCTGATAGCAGTTGTGGACATATTTAAGGGGGCATAGTACTTTTTTGTCCGAAAATTAAGCATTATTTATGAATTTTTTTCTATATGAAAATGAAAAGCTAAAAAGATGGGGTTTGTTGCAAATGAAAGATCACTGTTTGAAAGTATTAAAAGAATTTTTATTAAAGAAAAAGCACCCTCCCTCCTCCCGCTATGGTCGCTGAAAGTTAGCCCCTCGCGAAGCGAGTAGAATTGCGGTGCCATAAATTCTGCCTTCTGTGTTTATTTGAAACGTAAAAACAAATTGAGTCATTAAAATTTATTACATTTTGTGGTCGTTGACCGAGCCGATTCTTAAATTTAGCATTTAAAGCAAAATGGCAGATTGTCAAACTGTAGGTATCGATTTTCACGAATATTTTTAATTTCTTTTTAGTGTAAAAAAGTAGAAAGAATTAAAATATAAAAAAAGCGTCTGGCAACGACCAGGGAATTTTATAAACTTTCATTCAAAAAAGAAATTATGTAAATCGGTTGATACCTTATCGAGATATTTATGGCACCGACTTTAAAGACGTGGTTTCGAGAAAAACGCATTCAAAGTTTTACAAGTTAACCCTACTATAAAATTGAAGTTGTTCAACTTTCGTGTAATCATCGATACCAGAACCATACAGAGAATCATCCTGGTCCAAATTGTTTTCGATTTTTTATGAAATTTTACCAAAAACCGAACGAAAATTCAAAATTCGATAATTTAAAGTGCGCCGCGCAATATAAGACGTTATAACTTTTGTAGGTATTCAAATTTCTCAAAATCGCTTTAGAATAATATTCTAGACACATGAAAGTTTCAAAAAATGCAAAAAAAGAATATTGAATTTTTCCAACCCAGAAAAGTATGCCCTTAAATGTGAGGTACAATACTGTTAAACTTTGTAAGAAACTTTGTATGTAACTGACAGGTTCATCTTAATTTTTTGTTTATTCCGATTAAGAACGAACCAGGAGCTACTTCATAGTTCTTATGAAAGGATAAGTTAAAAATGGGAAATAGCGTTTTTATATTCCAAGATTTGTGTTTGAAAAAATTAAGTTCAAATACAGTAAAACCATGATTAGTTTTCATCTTCTACATCCCTTTGTTCTTCGTGGCTTTCATTAGACCCTAACTGAAATATATCTGTTTTGAATACATCACATTTCTTAAATTCTCAAGTAGGTAGATACATAAACTTTAGGATTCTAAGGACCGTTCACTGAATCGTTTCAAGTAAAATAATGGTATAAAGTGTTCGCGTTATTATTGTCCAGCGCATTCCTCACAAGTGGCTGTTATACACAATAAGTAGAATACAAATCAATATAATTATTCTTCATGAATAATTGGATGACTTAAATCGGTTATCTAGAATTCATGATGCAACTTTCCCTAAAAACTACTCCTCTATAGCGTTTAAAAAATTATACTTCTCCACTTAAAAAAGGTGAATGTCCATTACGATCCAAGCCATCCTATCCTCATAAAATGTAACAAAACGCCCCCTTCTCTTTCTCTTCCACACCAACCACTTCCAGAAGAAAATACGAAGTACTAATAACGCGAACACCTGGTATGGCTATCAATTCCTAACTATCCTCTCACCAAACACTGAAAAGAGGCAATTAACCGCGCGATAAAGGCCCTTTTAAGTCAACAACATCCTCAACTCCTTGAAACTTGCTAATCTCCAGAACACCCGCAGTCGCCAGTGCCCTCCGTTGCGCATTAATCGCGCGCTGGTCGAACCTTCCAAAACGGATTACCATGTGTAACGAGAATAGTTCCCTGATAGTTCGGCCCTCTGATAACTGATTACTGGTGAGCGCGCAGCCGGTGGAAGAATACTGGCGGGCTGCGCAGCGCGGCAAGAGAGCGACCGAACATCTTTCGAAGCTGTCCCGAATATTTCGTAGCGGGGTGGCTGGATCGTTCGGAAGGGGAGTGAAGTACGATGAAACTCGCATAACCCCTCTATAATCAAGTATTAACCCGGCGACCGTACGAGCGGAGTTTATGGAAACGCGTGCAGCGAAACGATCCAGGCTCCCTTGCCTCTTCTGCTTGTTCGGTAACTACCGTACACCGTAGTTTTTGCGAGCATAAAGAAGTGGCGTAAAAATTCTAGAGCCCTGCCAAGCTATACCGATAACGATCCCCGATCTTCCTTTTACGATCGCCAGCAGCCCAGTGTATTAACAACGGCCTTTACGCGGCCGTCCATTTAGGTAGCGGGACCTCCGTGTTCCACGCTTTCCACTCTCGATTCTTACCTCGCCGTCTCGTTATTAATGCACCCACGGCAAGGGTTAAGACAGCGTGGAAAGCCTGGACTGTGCACTGGATAAGAGTGGACGTCGACGAGGGTCTGGGGTAAAATAATCGGGCAAAGCCTGTAATGGTTGCCTGGACGCCTTTTATGGAGTCAACGTTGCGGTGATAGAGGCGTTCACGTACCTGAGTTCTTTTATTCACCCCTCCGCGATTGACCTATATACCCTGTAGTGCAACGTTCAAGGGATCTTACGGTGCTCCCTCGTGTTTTAATCGCACTGGAATATAATTTCTGTCGGCAGCGGTTGATCAGTAGGGGGTTGGAGTCAGACAGGGTCACGTTTTCTTGGAATATTATTAAAAATCGTGATGGAATTCTTCTTTTTACATTTTCAGGTTCTCTAGAATCCAAGAGAATGAACGTATTACTCGCGCCCCCTTAGGGGATGGAGAGATACTCTGTCACATGTTTCTTAATATAATGATCCATAAATTCTTGCATTTCTATATTATTTTATCTCTATTGTAAGTTCAACCCCCAGCAAAAAATTTCATCTCTTGCCTTACAACTTATTGAGAAGACAATCATAATTTATAAAACCAATTTTGCCCACAATATCACGATCCACGCCTGTCAACACCTTAACCCACGATGAATTTTATTAATATCGCCAAACGTAGTTGACAGACTCGCTGTTAAATGAAGTGAATAGACCCAAAGGAAGAAACGTATCTGTTCAACGTTCTTTATTCACTTTGCAATCTTCATTTCCCAGCGTATACCTCGAGCACATTTAAGCGGGTATTATCAAGCACGAGCAGACACGTCCGTTCTCTTTTCGCATGTAACAGGGGGCGGCTGTGATAAAGCATCAAGGCGCAGGAGTCATGGTCGAGTAACCAGTAGCTTCCTCGTAACATTCCTTCCATCTTCCCTCTTTTCTTCTTCCTGTCCCCGACACGCTCAACTGACAGCGTCGCGAACAACTTTTATACCCGAGGGAGTTCCCTTACGCCTGATTTCGATTTTCGATGAAACTTCACCGTTCCACGAGCCTGACCCGCCCTTCCGCCCTTTCTGCTCCTCCGCGATTGCCCGCCCTCGGTCACCGCCGAGACCCAGCGAACCTTCTTTGCTTGTTTACGAATTACCAGCCTCATTTCCATCCGTCTGTCCTCCTTGCCCTGCTCGAAACTTCATTTCAGCGCATCCGGTGGCCACAAACTTTCGCTGTGTACGGGCAGCAGGGGTTGCGACGCGCAGCCACCACGCTGCTGCAGAAATGGACTTGGGCTACCGCCTTTGCTTAGCTTTCTATTTAAGGGATGGGCTCGTTAGTTAGTTATTTAAATAAAAGGTGGTATGAGGATGTATAGATGTGGGGATTGTGATTTATTATGTAGCTACTCGTGCTGTAAGGTAAACGAATACCGCAATTCTAGTAGACGTAATTCAAATAGACGTAATATGAAAATACAGGGTAACTATGTATTATAAGACTGTATTTTTACAATAAATGTATCTAATTGTATGTACAATATGGGGCTTATATTCTTGGGTGTTGGAATGTTGATGAGTTATCCTTAAGGGGAGGTTCCGGTTTAAAAATCGATTTTTTTTATTTCATTTTTCGAACGTTCATCCTTCTAGGAACTCCTTTTTTAAAGGGTTTTTTGAAATTTGTAAAATTCTCGAAGTTATAGGCATTTGAGTAGCCGCAAATTCATGGATAACACCCGGCCACTTGGCACTCACGTACAACTTTAAACGCGTTTTTCTCGAAACAGTGTTCATAAAATCGGTGGAACCTGTATCTCGAAAAGTTATTATCCGATTCGACTGAAACTTTCTTTATTTTGAAGAATATACTTCTGGCCAGTTATATTTAAAAAAATGAAAATTTGTAATTTTTAAAGGCGTTGAAAGGATGAAAAATATAGGGAAAAAGTGATTTCACAATTAAAGTGTCGTTATTTTCTCAAAAAATGTCATTTTTGTAATTTTTTCTGGTCCGTCTTTTACTTAGGACCATTGGTTTAGGTGCTACAGGTTCCACCGATTTGGATGAATTTTTTGACGCGCTCGACTTTAATGATTCCCCAGTGCCGTCTGCAATGATTAATTATAAAACGAAAAAATTATTTCTACAGTTTAATACATGCTTAATTCAATGCAAGAAGTCGCATTAAATTGCATTAATATGTAGTAGTTTTCCTTTAATTAATTCCTAAAGATCACCTATTTTGATGGACTGTAGACCGGAACAGCCGCTCAAGGGGCCTCCTTACTTTGACGGCCTCAAAAAGAACCGCGATATTTGGGATTTTTTTAAAGGTAACCCTCCAATTATATTAATTGAAAACGTTATGCCTATATTTGTACATATTTAGGCATTTAAAAAAAATAATTAAAAAACGGTATCTAAAACTTTAAACGCGTTTTTCTCAAAACGATGTTTTTCGAATTGGATAGCATGATATCTCAAAAACCAATCACCCGATTTACTTCAAACTTGGTATATATCTTCAGTAGATGTCCCATTCTCGTGGGTACTAAAACTAAGTCGGTTTTTGCAAAATTAGACTTATGCGAGTTAAAAAAACAGCGAATTTTTTGCAGAAATCGAAATTTCCTGTTTTAGACGCTGCCATTTTTTGTACTTTTCACTATTTCTCATTTAATCTAGATCTTTGTTTTAGAAACAACGAGAATGGGACTATTATATATCTATTGAATATATCTACAAAGTTTGAAGTAAATCTGGTGATTGGTTTTCGAGATATCGTGCCAAACATTTCGAAAAACATCGTTTTGAGAAAGACGCGTTTAAAGTTTTAGGTATCGCTTTTTTATTTAAATTTTTTTAAAATGTTGCCTAAGTATGTACAAATATAGGCATACAGTTTTCAATTAATATGATTTGAGGATTTCTCTTAAAAAAAAATCACAAATATCGCGCTCCTTTTCGGGCCGTCAAAGTAAGGAGACCCCTTAAATCCTGATGCACGAGTAAAAGTAATTATTGAAGTTTGCATGTTGCGCTATTGATTTCTAATATGCTCGTGAATGTACTTAGGAATCGGAACTGTGCATTCACTTTTAATCAGTACATTCATATTTTAAAATCTGTGATTCCTCCCTCAACCATGTTCTTTTTTAGTTCCCCAGAACTGACTTGCAACTAACAATAATTGAAATAACTGATAATCAAGCTCTACATATGGTATACAGTTGCTCCAAAATCTCAGTTTGTGATTTTGCAAAGCTATATTAAACCGATTTTTCATGTCCTAAGGTTTCCCTGGATTCTATATACTAAGCAGATCCTATACACATACTAAAAGTAGTAGAGTAATCGCAGAAGTGTTTTTCAGCAAAAAAGTAAGCAGTATAAACCAGTCAATCTCCTATAACAGCAACTGCAGAAGCTAAACGCGGACTCGATGGCTCACAAATGTATTCGGCTCATCCCGAAATCAGTGACAGGTTAATTAGAGTAGGCTTGACAAGCACTCACCTAATTTTAGTCGATCGACATTGCACAGTTCGCAACGTTCGGACAGAAAATAGAACGACCCGAATCCCTTTTAATATCCTACTAAGTGGGAAATGATGTTCTTCCTTTCTTCGTCAATAATCGAGAGAAGCTCTATTCCGAGGCTTTCACTACGTTATCACACTCAAGTTCAACCTATGCATTATTCAGGCAAAGGGTGGGCGAAGGGAGGGCGTAGGGTGGTTGGATACGAAGGAAGAGAGAGCCTATTAGCATGGAACCAAATTACTTTTTCGCGATAACGTCATTCGTATAATTTGCCACTGTAGATGTTGGAAGCTTTTTCAAGCTGTGTCTCGAACCGTTGCTGAATCGCCGGCGTAATATCCGCGGGACCAGCCGCCGCTCTTTTCGCGATTCCTTCGATAAGGATTGACCTATATCCACGCAAAAGGGAAATAAAAATAACGAGCTCCAGGAGACAATCAGTCCTTGTTGCTTGAAAATACGGTCAGGTATTTCTTCGGTTGCCTTCCCGTTGAAATAACACAAACAGACATCGGCGGCCTCTCCCGCGCGACTTCGATACGCTCCGTGCGACGAACCCTGAATGTACAATTGAAGTCACGAGTTCGAGAAATTTAATCGTTGATCGGCTGCATCTCCGCCGCATTGCGGGGAAACCGACTGAACGATACTGGAGGGTCGAGTTTAGCTAGAAAATGGTAGATGAAGGACGTCCTTTGGGATTTGAAAGATGCATACTTCGATGGAAATGTTGTTAATGAGAATTGTAAGTAACGAACTCGAAGGAATTTCGAAATAATAAAACGAAGTTCAGATATGGTGAACTATACTTTGGAGTGCGGAGAATAGAAGAAAGTTTTGATCAATTGTATTTGCGTTAATTGGCAATCACAGACCTCGGTTCACCAACACAGAGAGCTTTACCCTCGTGTGACATGCAAATGACGAAAGAAGCTAAAAGAACACTTCACGTTTTGCGACAATCCTAAGTGATTGTTCTGCTAAGGAAATTTTGAACTACCGCACTATTCAATCCCATAAGTGACACTGATCAGGACATCCTCCAAACGTTCCTCGATTTCCTTCAGACCACAGTGGTGATGCGAGCCCGTTGTTTTCTTCACAACTCTTTAAATAAAATTGCGAACAAGATGAAGACGACTCGGAGGAATGGTTGCCCAACGAGATGCTTAAGGTGCCGCAGACGCGGGCTAGGAAAGGAGCAGAGGGACAGGATAGATCCGGTTGGAAAAATACAGGGAGGAAAATCAGTGCGGGATACACACGTGTCGGAATGTAATTTGTTGTCTGCAAAAGACAATCGAGAAATTGGTCCTGACGGAAGGACATCGGTTGAAGAAGGATCTAGCCAGATACTCATGGAGCCAGTCGGCTACGAGTACGGAGGATCTTTCCAGGGTAGTCGGGGAAACAATTTCAATCGTTCCAAATGTAGCTTTGATGTTTTCCAAGGATACCTACGCATTCCTCTGGTCCGTGGACTCGCAATTCGTTTGAGGAAGAGCGGAACTTTCTCCCCGCTCCTCATGCTCCTCTATTTCTGCCGCGTTCTTTCCGGTTCCGAGCATGTGTGTGCTGGTATTGCCTTCGAATTTCTTTGCCCTTTGTTTGCCTCTGAAAATCACCGTGTCCCTTGGATTCTATGAGCGGAAAACACCCAGACGCAAACTTTAATTTTATTGTGCCGGTGCTCGGACAAATAAGCCCGGTAGGTACTCTAGATCTTGGGAGAGGTAAGCTGCTATCCCGTTTCTGGTGCTCGTTTTTAGATGGCCATGCAAATATGCATGTCCTTTTTCTAGGTGTGCGAACTGCTGGTTAACGATTTACGGGGTGTAACGCAAATCGTGGCCCAATTGAGGAGGTGATTCTGTGTGCAGAAATGAGTTAAAAATGTTGAGAATACTTTTGTTTAGAACGTGGCTTTGAATTCGATAAAACCGATTTGAATCACTTTTCGATTACTTTTGCATGATCACTTCTTGTTGGATTTTACCGCGATTTTAGATACACCCTGTGTAATTATTCAGACAGAATTATTCTGATTGCATATTAGATTTATGTAGGGATAAAGGAAATTAAAAAGAAAATTCTGTTACTGAGGTATAACAATGTGAGGTATACATTAATATTAATATGTCGAAATATTAATATATTTAATTATGTCACGTTCATTCTAAAACTTTTCCATTAACAAATCTGAAAGACGTCTAATATTTTAGACTCTAACATTTCTTCACTATTTGCATCGTGTTTGTAATTTCAAATGCAGCGACGAATTTTAACCTCGCGAAAGGATCGTCCATCATTTGCACAGTCTCGTTGGTTTATTAAATCTGCCAAAGCACTCTGTCCCAGAAAGTCTCGGAGCAATTAAAAAACGAGAACAAAGAGTGCTCAGACGGAGTATCTTGGTCAGGGGTATTCAGCGTCCGCCCGTTGGCGTAAAAGTAGCGAGAAGAGCTACAGTTTGCATTTTTCATAGGCTTCGATTAAAAATGCCCTTTTTATTCGACCTCTACAGTTGTATTAACGTTAAAAGTTCGATGGGCTCCCGAGTGGTTTCGACAATGACTGTGAGACTTAGCATGCCCCTTAATATTACCTTCTCTATCATTTGATCGATGATAGCCGGGTGTAATAACGCGTAGAGCGGCTAGTTATCAAAGTTTTTACGAGATTCATAGTCATGAGACAAGTCAGGATAGATTGCCCGAGTAAATCTTATGGGACTTCGTCCCCTTCGTGATTTACTTTTGCAAGTCGATCGAACATGGGGAAGTTTGCCCAACCGAAGAACGAACATTCGAACCCAGTTTGTTCGTCGAATCGAAAGAATACAATTAGGGCCAAAATATGGTGGCGTTAAAATACTTAATTTGCATAATAAACAATTCACCTGGAAGCAGAAATTTATTAAAAAATTCATAAAAGTACGGTTCCAGACGTGCAAAGCATGACACAGAATACAGTTAAAATGCTCTCACGATTTTATTTTAAACCTAATTTTTCAACGGATAAAGTATGAATTTTTAAAATGTATTCGTATGTTCGTAATTAAAAATGGCTCATCTAATAACTTCCTCTGCCTTCTGTAACTGTGAGGACGAATCCTTCAATATACAGTCAAAAGTAAAGTTATTTAAGTTTCATTCACAAATTTCACTTGACACTATCTGGAGAATAATTGAAAAGTCAAAAATGAAATATTCCGAAAAATTGTATCAACATGTAATTTAGATACAATATTATGCTAAATGATTATGATGAATGAAAAACGCAAGAAAAATTATGACCAAAGGTGTAAAATAGTCCGTATTTTAACTCGCATATATGCGTTGATATTGCACTGGTTTCCCCGCATTGAATGCTTTTTATTTGCCATTGAATGCCTCCCGCGTTTCATTGCTCTTAAATCTACTATACACATTTCAATCTTTCTTCTTATTCTTCGTTTACTTGGAATACCATTATATTTTATTAAGCCGAAAAAGATAGCAACCTCAGGAGCGAGATTCATGGTACCTGTAGGAAGAGCAAGGATAATATCGCCGGGAGCGTTTCAATGCTTCAACGACACTCTTTATGCGTCTGCGAAGTTCTTAAACGTTCATGCAAAGCGCGTAAAGCCAAAGAAAAGCCAAAGGTCGAGCCATCAGCACTAAATTCAAAATGTAATAGCATTATCGGCCGTATTCTTTGCACGTTCGCGATGCCGGTACCAATCGGAAAACCGTTGCTAGCAAAGCCGTGAGAACTCGAAACCGAACGCACGACTACGAGGAAATAACGAACGAATAGGTTGGGAGGAGCAGGAGTCCTCGAGAAAGTAGTCTTTATTCCTACCAGGAAGATTGCGTATTCATGTTGCCGATCGTGCTGTGACGACTTTAGGTTAAAAGTGATGAAGTGGGTAATATAAATAAAGGAGAAAAAGGGACTAAAGAAGATTTACTTATTCCTAATAGGATGTGCTTGAATTAGTTGAGCCAGTATTGCAATAATAAAAGAACCTAATTTGATTGATGGGTCTAAAGTTTGAGATTTGACGTTTAATTTTTCTGCATTTATAAATTGAGATAACTAGATTGTTGAATATTTTACCCTAACTGAGCTTAATATTGCATGGCTTCTGCACCAATATATGAATGTGTAAACAGAAATTATAAAATATTTAGTGACTTTATGGACTCAGTCGTTATTTAGACTGCTGCCCGATGACAAGTATTATTGGAAAATAAATGTGTTATTAAAAAATGAATGATACGTAAAGTACATGTCTTCATTATTGACATGTTCAAATCATTTTATTGGAAAATATTTCGTGTCTCTTAAGAAATTATATTATTTCAAAGTAAAAAGGTTAATATTCTGGATTATTCTGCTTCATGTAATATTCTTCGTGTAAAGTAGTTTTTATATAATTATATTCTTCTGTGTTCGGTAATACGACCACGCATATCATAACACAACTTTTGTTCCCTTCCAGGAAAAGATTATTACTTAAATGTGATATGTTCTCATTAACAAAATTAAATTCTCCATTAAAAAGTGAGAAACATATGAATGCACAGAATAAAATGGTGTGGAATTAAACCACAGAATATTTCACGTATTAATTAATTCATGACCTGTTGAGTTCTCAAATTGAAACACTATTTTTGTAATAAATAAAAAGTTGCCAGATTGCTCACCGATAAAAGAGCAAGTAGATTTCATCATTTAATCATTACCCTTCATATTACATATCAATCAAATTATAAACTAACTTTATAAGATTAATAAAATAACAGTAATTAATAAAATAATTGACGAAGGCAGAATAATCGGTAGTAAACACTAATTAATCAATAAACACAATGGAATACTAACTATATTGCCAAATTCGTGTCACTAAATTTCTACTTTCCTATATAAATTTATTATAAAAAATTGTATTACAATTAAAAATACCTCTAACTCGAGGATTAAAAACGTCAATATTCTTCATAACTCAGATTTCACGTGAATTATCCTTATGTATCCCGCAAGAATATTTATATTTAAACAATTGCACTCTTACGCGACCCTAGAGGTATACATTCAAATATGCGCGCTGAACGATTGCAAGTAAAACAGCGCTGGCGGGACTATGCGAAAGATAGAGGGTGCGTTTGCGAACAACACAGCGCATAGTTCGCGAGTCGATCGCGAGTTGCGAACGTAAACATGTGGGTTCGAACTTTAAACCATTTTAAATCAATTAAATTCAATCTAGTTTACATCTGAATCATATGGATTTACTATACTAATCACATAAAAACATAGTCGCGTAATTCATCGCATTTGAACTTTACGAAACAAGCGTGACGTGAAACTTTGAACATTCATCGCCTAGCTAGCGGGAAAGCAGCGGGAGTCAAATAGCCAGAAAGGAGTGACAATTAGTCTCCAATACACAAAACTGCTAATCAATAATTACTACAATGACACAGATGCAAAATGTAAAGCCCCTATATGCGAATACTGACAATGAGTGACATGATTTGTGAATTGGAAGTCTCAAAGGTTCCAATTCGAATCACAAGAAGGCTGCATCGGAATCCAGAATAATCATAGTACATGGTGCAATTTATTTCATGGAAGATTCTGCTACGAAATTTCAATTTGAAATACGATCGAAGATACAACGTGGTTTGAGGTGGCAGAAGGGGGAGTGACGTCGTCGACACGACTTTTAAGACGTCGAGCAGAGGGTAGACCGATCGTAACAGCGGGGAGGTGGTGGGAAACGAGAAGGAGAATGAAAAAGGTAAGAAAACAAATTTCGTTATTACCTTCGATGGCCGCGGGGCACGATGAGTCGGAAGTTGAAACAGAATAAGGGGAGAATAGAGAGATATAGGTAGGTGTTACGGGGACACAAATTGCGAGCAATTTTTAGTGGACATTGGTACAGAAAAATTAATTTCAAAATCCAGCGACGAATTAAGCGACCGGTTGCTCTGAGCACAATTTGATCTTTGGGCATTTTGTAAACATTCACACTAATGTTTTGCTTGAGAACATTCAACAGAAATGTGTACATGAATTAAAGTGTGCAATATTCGATACTTTTTAATTGTACATAAACGTATGCATTTAAATAAGTGCATACTTGATTTAAAAAGTCAAATCATGCTGAGTGTTTAAATCAGTATTATTGAATAGTAAACAGTGAACGTATGCAGAAATTTGTTTTTTGTTTTGAATAGAGAGGAATGAAATGTCTTGAGTATTTGATAGGGGAAGAGGTGGTAATATGGACCACTTTTTCGTTTTGGAGAAAATTCATTTTAAATGTAACTATTGCATCAACAATCGTCAATGTATCTCTTATCATGTATTATTAGCCCTTAGGATAGAAAATAAAACCGTTGAAAGAGTATAACAATTTTTTTCAACACGGGTGGTAATATGAAACAGATCAAAAAATTGTATTCCTTGTTACTGTACGCTTTCTATTAATTAAAACATCTTTTTTCTACAAATGTAAGAGAAAAAAATTACTTTAGGAAGGAAAATACAAAATACATTTTATAAAAGTGAAGAGGAAAAATTGAATTCAAATTGTATTCAAATTCTTCATGAACAGAAGTCGCCAATAAAGTGTTCAGTTTTCAGTTTCACAACCGAAATATGTTCCAAAACAATGTTCCATATTACCACCAATGCAATTTTCGAAATGATCCATTAATCCCCAACAAAGGAAAACATTTTCAAAAAAACTAGTCCCGGCATTTTGTACCTTAATGTTATTATTATCCAACACAGTATAGATAATGTTTTACGTTTAGCAATAAAGGTAGCTAAATCATTTTTTAAACCTGCATTGAGAAATGCTTTGATTTCTGGAATATGTAGAAGCTGTTTTCACGACCGCAAATAGTTGATGATTCAGACGCCAGTATGACAAATGAGCAACAGAGGAATTTAATGATTATTATCTGTTGCGGACAGATGCCAAACGTAGTTTCGGAAATAACATTCTGTTCCATATTACCACTTTTTCCCCTACACCCCACGCGTTTACATTAAAAAATCATTCTAAAGTGACTTCTCTCAAATCAACTGCTTTAATTCACCCCACAGATTTAAATGGACTCTCTATAGTTTAAATGTATTTAACAAAATCGAATCATGAACAAATTATTCTAAGGGCAACACCTTAAGCATAACTTCATCTTCTGATTATTTAGTCGTTTTAATCTCCATAAAAACTGATCAAATCACTTCAGATCACAACTGACAATTATTTATTTATGCATTAGGAAGAATTCCTATAAAATTTGATTGTTATATCAATATAGAAGGAAACAGTGTAAGACAGATATGAATAAAAACACTTCATTCTTTTCTTTTTAAATATGTATAATCCTCGTTTATTTACATTCTGTTAGAATTAACAATAAGCAGTTGTTTGACTTTAAATAACAAATGTTTGACTTTAAATATACAAAAAATAAAATACTTCACTGCGTGCAAACGCTTTAGGCGACTACTTGCTAGTAGATGATTCGCAGATTACCAGCATTGATTTTCATTATAATAATAATTATATTTAACGACGCTTAAACGATCGAAAAATTATAGCTGCCAGCTACTTGAAACTAGTGTGGACCGTTTCAGTTAGACGTTATAACAAAATTATAAGCTTGTACAGAAATCGAGTCAAGGAGTGGAGACTTTGGATCCATATATTCTACCTTACAAGAACCCCAGGGCGTCCCATTTGGTTGCTTTAATTTCAGGCCTTCGATAGTGATATTTCATTGGGGAGGGCCAAGGAACAACGATTTCGGCCATAGGTTATTAGTAACCGATGGTTGCCTCTCTCTCTTTGTGTTCATCCTCTTCGTAGCGATTTCCTCTCTGTTCGTTCATGTTCGACGCCCACACGCATTCAACTGCCACCCTTGAGGATCGATATCGATCGCCACTCGATCGTGCTGAGAAAGGAAATAGGAGAAACTAAATTCATTGCTTTGCAACGATCGTGCATTCAGATGATTTTAAACAAAAATTAAATAAAAATTATTCAACGTTCGTTTCTGAAAAAAATAATTAATATGATCAACCATCAAAGGACCTGAAATTTTGCAAGGCTTTTCTTTACTTGTTCTGGAGTTTTCAATTATGCAGATTCCATTGTATTTGCGAAAGATATTTGCGTAAAATATGAATCGTTCCCATTGTTTAATTATGTCACGTTGCACAGATAATATTTAAGGCGATTATGTAAAATGGAATTATATTCAACAGTTTACTTGCTTCAGTTATTAAATTAACAATCTTTTAGCTACTATAAATTCACTTTTATTAATGCAATAGCAGGAAAAATAACTTCTTCCTGATAACTTTTCGCAAGAGTGCGTTTCATAATCCTTTCCAAAGCGCCTTGTTTCTTTCCTTTCTTGTCCAATTTTCTTTTGCCGCGCTTCATCGGGTAAAATTCTCTCCTTTTGTTTTTCTCCTTCCTCTTCTGTATGGAAATTTCTCTTCTTTTTCTTTCTTTTCTGCAACTCCGTTTCATATTTTTCTCTCTCTTATTTTTATGGTGTAGATCCTCGGTACTCTGTAGAAATTGGTTTGTGTAGTACCCTTTATTAAATAATATTTGTAACCATAAACGTCTTTGAAATGAAACATTAAAATCATTGCATAATTTTACTGGTATTTTCGATATGATTGTTTATAAAATTTATTCGTTTCTGGCACAAACGTATTTGCAACGGATCTATTTCCCAACAATGGCTTTTCAAAATTGTGTTAGCAGAAATTGATATTCTTTCATTTATTTACTAATTGTATCTTTCTCAGTGATGGCAGTAAATGATTCAGAGATCTGATACATTTTTGTACATTATGATACATTTTAACTTTATTTTCTTAAAATAAGTACCCTGAATACATTCACGTAGAACGTGAATTTTAATAATAAAATGAAAACACTTGGTCGATAAAGGGTACAAGATAGATAATGGGAACATTTACCCTTCGCCTTGAAACTGGATTGAAAACTATCTGCTCCTGGAATTAATCAATCGAGCCCTTCGTGGTACAATATTTGTAATCTGAACTTCCATCAGCTGTGATCCATAATAATCCTACACATGAAAATTCATCAGAGTTCGATAAATGATGTTTATTAACCATCTTCATCTCACACTATTCAAAGTCAAGTGTACGAAATCTTAATCTATCAATATTATGAAATTAAAAAAATTCAGGACCACAATGTAACTTCAATGAACAATTTCAATTCGAAGAGTAGGACTCCCTTGGCACTCAAAAAACAGTAGATCTGTACACAACACAAAGAACAACATATCCCCTTTCAAAACTTCTGAAATTTTTCTTGCAACACTGCGTTACCCTGTTAGGGAAGAAGTTGCTTCTCTGGCACCCACGTGGCTCAGCGTTCCTCAGAGGGCCTGATCAGCCCCGAGGATTTTTCGTCTAAGCAACTGTAATAAATTAGAGTGCATGGGTGGTCGACGATACGGAGCATCCTTCCTCTCCCTCGCGCAGGCTCTTGTTCGCCCGATCTTTACTCTCAGTTCACGATCTGGGAAGCTGCCGGATAGAAAAACTCTATTGCAACCAGGAAAAGCTTTGTTCCGGTTACGTCAAGGAAATCGAGTCACACCTACCGGTGTCTCGCTTCAAAATAAATAAACACTATCACGAAAATCGCCTATAAATCAGGGCCAGGGAAACTTTGGCCAGTCTTTGATGCCCTTCGACCTTACAGGTTAGACCACAAATTAACGCAGAATGCTGATCATATGAAGGGTAAGGGGGAAAACAAAGAATGCCACAAAACAGTTTTATTGAGAAAATCAAATTTTAATACTTTAGGCCATCAGTAAAGAAACAAGGCTTGATGAATGCATATACTCTAATTAGGCATCAGAATAGAACTGAGCAAAAAGATAATTGTTTTACATGGTTTTAATATCTTTCAAGTGGAATACTGCAGAATACTGTAACAAAATAAATGTCCACTTCTATTATTATCAAAACAAGGATCTGTACACAGTGAGGGCTCCTGACATAGTGCATGCTTACACTAATCAGAAATACAGAGTGCAAGTAGGAAAACTGGGGACATTCCTTGTTTTGTTCTAGTAGAGGATGGACATTCCCTGTTTTTCACCAGAACACCAAATCTTTAAAGTTGTCTTATGTGGACATTTCTGCTTTAGGGTAAATCCGGGAGACGCGGTCGACCTAATATAAAATGGCTATTAAAACTAATACAGATATTGTGTTCAGATGTGTTTACTAGATTACAGATTGACAATGACAGACAATTACAGATGTGTTCAGAATTTTATGCTGATTCAGAATAACTGGTCGATATTTGCTTTAAGACAATACTTACTGTAAATCGGCTTGAAAACTAAAGTCATGACATCTGACCACCTCTCCCGAGGTGCCAGGAGAAATGGTTTTCGTCGTTGGCAGAGACCACTCACATAATTATTCATGGAAAAATAACAAAGAAGAAAGCAAAATTATTTATGAGTGAATACAACTACAGATTCATTGATATTTAATTTGTTTAAGCTAAACAAATAGAGAACACATCAAAGAAAAAGCGAACTACCTACCGGCGATTAGCAAGGCAAATGAAAACAAAAGTGATTGAATAAAATAAATAAACAATAATAATAATAGAATAATGATAAAAAATAAAAATATAAATATAAATAATAAAAAAATCATAACTCGACCATCTCTCCTTTCTGCAGCGAGAGAGTCTTCTCGTTAGTTTTGAGAGGAAGAGTTAATATGGCTGAATATTTTGGCTGCATTGTCCCTCAATGTCTCTACAATTTTATTATTCCCAAACATTAAACGAAAATAAGCTTAGAAGTATATTTTAAATACGATTCTGTACAACCTTGTTTGACAAAAGAGGTTAAATGTAACCTCAGTTTCCCTTTTAAAGCCTGTAAATCTAGAAAAACACAGAAGGAACCGAAGTGACGTTATTCATTCAATTGTTTGGCTTCTAGAGAAGGTAATTGGTCCGCACTTTAACGCGTTTTTACGTATAGAGTCTGAAATATAGCGACTCTGGCTCTCCGGCCCGACCGCGTCTCCCGGATTTACCCTATAATAATTTGTGATTTGACAGTTTCTGTGGCTCTAGTTGCTACCACCAAAATACTGTTTTTCCTCTTACCCTTCATATGTGGTATTAGTTTCTTGGAGTCCTTTTGAAATGTTTCAGTTTATATCACATGTATGACGCTCGTTCCTTGGAATCCCTGATATAGGTCGAAGAGTTTTCAATTTTTACGCGATATCGGATTAATTCATCACTGTCTGCTAAGCTTGAAGATTGACCGTCGTTCGTCATATTTATAATACATCGAATCGTGAAATGTAGAGCTTTTAGTTCGAAGAGTTTTCGTGGGTTGTACCCGATCAAAATTCGAAAAATTCGTGGTATTGGGATAGACCTGTGTAAAGGAAATAGTCAATAATAAATAAAGATGTAGGTGCACATTCTATTTGCAGGGGAACTTAATGCAGTTTTAATAATCTTGGGTCAAATTCAAAGTAATGTCGTTTCTTATTCAGCAGCTCTTTTGTGTATGGAAACCTTTTGTAATTGGGGGTGAGATGGAAATTATTGTATTCTAATTATAATGAAAATAAAAGAAGCGTGTGAATATAGGTCAATGTATAAGTCCTTAACTATTATGTTTATAGAACGCGATTAATGAGGTAGATGTAAGGAAAAATATAAAAGCAACGCACATTGCGAAGAATTTACTTTAACCAAGTATTATTCGCTTCCATATATGGTTCTCATTAAAATATTCCCTTTTCACGTTTCGTTCTAACTTCACGTAATTACCTTTCCATTCATTTTGTGGTGTATGCATCCATCTCTTCTGCAACAACTTCTACAGATACTATTTCGTAGTTAATTATGGTTTCCCAACTTCTCTATTAAATTGGATTCCCTATAAATTCTCGGTATTAATATGGAATAAGTAATTACGTTAACTAACTTCTCGATTTTACAATATATATAACGAGAATCAAGAAATATATCTATTAGTTTCAAATTAAATTTCACATATTAAGAAATATTATAACACTAATTTTCGACTAAGAAGCGATAGAATATTCTAAATTGACTTTATTAAAGTATAAGCAAATATTCCAAAATTATTCTTCAGTTGATGAAATTTAAGGACGAAGGGATTCTAATGTTTAAAAAAAAAAACGTGTTTGATTATAGTGCCTACCTACATAAATTTGTAGGTTATCGATGGTTTACTTTTGTTGAGAATTTGCAAGAAAGATTGCAATATTTCTAATTCCACGAAGAAAAGTTTATCTCTGAATTTTCGTTTCTCTCCATCAATAATATACCAAAATACCCACCCTATTAGTTGACTATTAAAAAATGATAAAATATTCATGATTATACTCCAGGTAGAAAGTAAACACCTATCACATTTTCCAGTCTTCCTTTCATATCAGTTCACGAAACCGAAATGTTGCAGCAGTAGGTGCTCGTTACTTCTCATCGCCTAATATACATACACAACTATAACGAAACACCCCCTGAAAGCTTACGACCTGTCCCAGGAACGCCCCTCGCGTTTATCGTTCTATGTTCTCCAAGTTGAACGGCAATTCTCGTTATTGCGCCAATGAGAGCAGGAGCCAAACGTAAGACGTCGGGTGGAAGGCAAGAAAGGCAGTCGTGGCGGGTGATCCATAGATCCCGTGGTGGGCTAATCAAACGTCGGCGTACCACCCCATTAGCAACAGCACCTTGGGGGGTGCACGCAACTTGGATCTCGCCCCAGCACGAGGAGTCGAGGCCTGGCTCCCGGCAATTATAAATCGTCAATTAATAAGCGTAACTCCTACCAACCTACTGCCTACTGCTACGTCTCGTTAGGAACTCCAGCCACGGCATGGGCCCCCATGTAAATTATTTGGAGAGTTCGGGAGTTGTATTTCGAGAGCTGTTTTCTTGAACCCGAGATTTCAGCCCATAACTCATGGCCGTTCATGAAACCAATGAAAAAGAAAGGTTTATTGAAATTAAACTGGTGGTTCGTTGCGAGAACTGCTACTTATAGGTAGTGTGGATTCAAAGTTTTAGTTGAATTCTCACTGAAGGAGAAATATAATGAGTTTCTAATCGTGATGTGAACTGACGGTTACTTGCCATAGCAGATTCTAATCTATTTGGCGGATGTAAAAGTTAAGTACATACAGTTAGTAAAAAAAGTATTTGGACACTTTTTAAAATCGCATAACTTTTTTAGAATTGGTTTTAACGACTTGATTTTTTTTGAGGACCTAGAAGGATTAGTTTTCTAAGTGACGTGTTTCGTCGTTTTCGAAAAAATTGCAATTGGTCGGAATAGCGAAGAAAATAGTAAAGGTCGTTTTTTAAACTTTTTTTTGTGAGCTTGTAATGAAAATTCAAAAAACCCATTTGTAGATTGAAGTAAGTTATATACATGCCTAAAATTTCATCAAAATCGGTTAACGTTGCTTTGAGCTATAAACGCTTAAAGATCGTGGAATAAGGTCGAAAATCGCGAAATTCCCGAAATCAGCGATTTTCGACCTTATTCTGCGATGCTTAAGCGTTTATAACTCAGAGCAACGTTAACCGACTTTAATGAAATTTTCAGCATGTATACAACTTACTTCAATCTACAAATGGGTTTTTTGAATTTTCATTACAAGCTCACAAAAAAAGTTTAAAAAACGACCTTTTCTATTTTCTTCGCTATTCCGACCAATTGCAATTTTTTCGAAAACGACGAAACACATCACTTAGAAAACTAATCCTTCTAGGTCCTCAAAAAAAATCAAGTCGTTAAGACCAATTCTAAAAAAGTTATGCGATTTTAAAAAGTGTCCAAATACTTTTTTTACTAACTGTATATCAGTTTCGATATTTAGCAAATTGTTCTAGATTTTTTCAATCGAAGTGTAGATTTCGACAATTATGATACTCTGTACGCTCGAAAAGCAATTAAAGCTAAGAGATTTAGCTAATCAAGTTTAAGGGATGAAATGAGGCATTGAGAGCAAAAATGGACTAACCCATATTTTTTTTAAAAATTAGGTTAGTAGAAATAATGTATAGCCTATAGGCTGTACATGTAAAATAAGAAAAATGAATTTTTAATGTGGGTTAGTCCGTTTTTGCTCTCGATGCCTTAAATTATCTCTTAGAGCTTCACGCCTTTGATACAGCTTCGAAAATGACGATGGGAAAGGGTCTCTTATCACTTTCACTCTCAATGTTCTCAACACTTTTACAACGTGTAGGAACATAAATAGATAGTAATCGTATCGCACACCCTCCATCATACAATTGATCTTCATTTACATTGTACCTATTCTTCCGTTCCGCGACGTCTCAAACTCTCACCACTCGATGATCCTAGTCGAAATTAAAAGCTTACCTTTGCTTCCCGGAGCAACGGTAACTCGCGAAGCTAACTCAGTTCGTACAAAGAGGTCCCGACAAAAGCTGCAGGTGCTGTTTCCCGGCGAAAATTAAGAGCGACAGGGAACAGCGGCGATTTAAAAGGCATCCTTTAAGGTGAACGCAGAAGGGAGAAGGTGCAGATCGAACCTGGGTGAAAGTGACAAAGGTGAGAGAAGGTAGAAACTGGAGGCTCCATGACTCGCTTTGAGGCTTTCCATTCTCCCTCGTTCCACATTCTACCCCCATGTCTCTTCTATTCTCTCTTTCCTCGTCTTACTCTATCCGTCTCCGTACCCTTCTCACCCGTCTTCTTTGTTTCGACCGACTGGAACCTCTTTTCTCCCTTTCACGCCCGCCTCTACGTCCCCGCTTGTTACGGATATAAACGAGGCGTTGACTATAAAATAATGAAAATTTATAGTCCCCCTCCTCCTCCACGGTTCCCCCCGGCGAATAGAACGCAAGGGGTACGCAATTTGTAGAGCTTTCAGGGAGCTTTGCTCTCGGCTTCTGATGAAAATGGCGGAGCAACAGTGACAATTACCAGGAGCCTTGTCGCGTTTCTATCCCTCCTCCGACCCTTTTCCTCCCTCGTTTTCTTTCTCCGTCTCAAAACTTATTACAGGTGTTCTCTTTTTATCATCGTAACGTGATAGACGAGCCGTCCTGTACATTTTTAAACCGACTTAACCCCCAAAACGAGGATGAATTTCTGATCTTTACTGGACAGTTTACATCTTCTGGTATCCCTCCGTTTTTCTTGGCGTCTACGCTTCAGAAAAAAGGGTACTAGTTTGATGGGTACTAAATATTTTATCGATTATTGAACGTGTGTTAATGAATTTTGTACAGTGTATGTATGCGTTGAAACTTAATTGTCCATAAGTTTTGCAGATGAATTTAACATATAAGTTTAAATTGCAAAGTCAATACAAGATATTATAATAAACAATAAAATCACGAATCAAACAGTAAAATAGACGTTTTATGTGTAGAAAAGTAGAGTAGAAGCAAAACAAAGGGTACTGTATTGTAAAAAATATTTCACTTCTTCTTGTAACTTTTAAAAATTGAAATTTAGTATACTTCGAACAAAGACCTTGTGCAGTATTTCCGCAATAAATCTGTTATTCATTTGGAAGGTACTTCTGTATGCAGATTAAACAATTCTACACTTCTTAAAATGCATTAAATAACTTAGAGTAGCATACTCTTAAGATTGTGTTTCAGATTAATTCGACAAGCAAGAGGAAGTAAGGGATCCAGTAAGCAGTTTCTATATTCCACTCCCATCGTTCGAATAGTTTATATTCTCTTGCGGAATAAGAAATAAGCAGTTTCTTCGCACGTGAATGCCCCTAAAATGGTATACGCGAATTTGAATGCAAAGCGGACGGTGAACATCGGAAATCCGCACGTAAAACAGTAATTGCATCGAATAAAGAATTCTAAATCGTGTACGCGTATACACAGCACGCGACTATTCTATACGTAACTGCAGTCGACTTGCAATTTCTTGCGATGCAACTTGCACCTTTGCATTTTTCCTCAACAGTTCTTGTAGCAGAGCAGTTATTCTGAGGGATTGATCGAATAGTATAAGTCAAATGTAACTGTTTAAGTCGAAGTATTAATGATACCAAATATCCAAAAATTTGTTGAAAAAGTTAAGAAATAATTTTCATAGTAATCTATCCTTTAGAATATAGAATTTTATTACTTGTATGCAAGCAACTTAGCAAATATTGGTATATAAAGCATTTAAAAAATAAGTTGACAAACGTGGGGAGTATGTTAATCATTTTAGGGATAACAAAAAGTCATATAATCATCCCTAAGAAACTTTTTTCTGAGTTTCGCACAAGTACTTTTATGACTTCTATGTTGGCAATAAACAACAATGATGCACATTATAATCTGATTAGTTACTTTAATTTAGTCATTTTAATTTACAGCAACGAGTCTGTGTGTTTTAAGATGATATCAGATTTCTACAAATTTGCTAGATATATTATATCAAATGATATAGCAAGCAGGAAGTTCAATTTTATTTTTAAAAACCATTATCACGTATAAGCGCCCTCGATATTCTTTCATCTTCAGTAAATCAGAGCGAACTTGGCAATCAATATTATCGAATTCCCCACATTCATCTCCGAAAAGTTCAAGGCAGCGGGGGAAAAAAATACTTCTCTCCCTTGCCAGGACGCAATCCCTGTTTTCCAAAGTCCCCAGGTCGAAAAGTTACAAAACTCGAGACGCAGCGGCTCGAGTTCGGTGTCGATTTCCTTGGGGACGTTAAGACGTCGTTCCCGAACAAAAGAAATGTATTTACAACCGCACTGGGAGGCGGGTGGAATCTCGGTAGCGTCGTTAACGCTTCTTGCGGAAATATTACCATGTCAATTTCGCGAGATATTGCGTTACACCAGCGAGTATCACTTTCCTCTGGGAGTATCGCGCGTAGAATACGGACGCGCGTAAACGACGCGATTGATAGGCATCTTCCTAAAGTAAGGAAATTCTATAGGGAGCCATTACGAACGTGTTCACTCCTCTCTATTGCATTACGCTCGCAACCTTCGAAGATTCTGACGTTGGAGAAGTTACATCCGTCAAACCAATGAATTCAGACTCGAGATATTTCTGAAGCAGAAGTTGACTTGAAACCCTTTCTGTTAATATGAAGGTTGAAAATGATTCGAGTAGCTTTATAGCGAAGAAAATTCAATAAATAAGTATTCTAAATAATGAAGTGTTTTATCAAAAAGAACTTTTGTCCCAGGATGTGCAAATTCAGATTCATTTATTAGGTAAATATATGTAGGTACTTCTCGTAATCAATTTTTCAACTCATGTTCCTAATCTAAATTGCCGAGCCTAGACCAGTGTCCTGTAATATTTTTTTATTGCATTCGCCCAAGACCAGAGATGGGCAAAAAATTATTTGAAATAAAAATTTGTGTACGATATTTTTATTTCAAATAACTTTTTGTCCATCTCTGCCCAAGACCTCCATTCCTACCAGAAACAATGTCAGAAAGTGCATTTCTAAGTTAATAATGTCTTCAATCCCTCCGTTTTCTGTTGTAGAAATATTCTGTAGTAGTCGCTACTATCTGATATCGACCATTAATCCATTGGGGCTTTGACGTTACAGGGACCTTTGAAAAGGGATTATTCCGTCTAACGAGAAAAGCTCAATGATAGTTTAGCCTTCTGACAACCAATTATTGGCCAACGCGTAGTCAAAGAATATCTAGGACAGTCAGCCAGAATATCTAGAGTAGCGTAATTTGATTACTCCCGACCAGTGTTTCGTCAAAGTACAACGCTTATAGAAACGATGCCCCAGTTGGTTTCAACGTATGAATTTTTCGTGAAGGCTGCAATACAACGTTTTGCGCAATTGCTGTTTCACTCTGTAATTCAATACGAAGAAGAAATGTCCTCTAGCTTCGTACTCCGTTTCTCTTTTAAATAAGTGTCATATTGTGGGGCAATGTTAAGTTAGCAAGCATAGGTAATAATACATGATAAGCGAGATTACAACGTAACTAATACTGCACGTTACGCGAAACGTTACAACTCTGTTAGAGTGTGCCTAGCTCTCATCGAAGCGCTTTAATTTGAACGCGCGGTATCAGGGATCACAGCGATAATTACGTGATCGCTGTCACATGGTCAGGTTATTAAAATGGTTAGCATTAATTAAAGGCAAGCGAATTATGGACTTCCGAATATTCGCGATGACGATCGCAGACAGTTTGCATCTTTTTAACTTGCAGGCTGTGAAATAGTGTGGTAGAAATGCCTGCGCATCGATTGCAGATCGAATAAACTCTTTTTTGTTCGACGAAGGGGCACCTTTTTTGAATGTGAGACTGTTTTTGAGAAATCATCGTTTATATAAATCATTTTGAGTACAATATTCACACATTTCACAATTGTCTGCTAGCCTTTTTTTTTAACTAGCATTGTCTTTGTAAAGTGAATATAGATACAGTCACTCACAGCCATAATCGTACACTCTTTAAAATCGCATAACATTTTTAAAATTGGTCCAAACGACTTGAGTTTTTTTGAGAAGCTAGAAGGATTAGTTTGCTAAGTGACGTGTTTCGTCGTTTTTAAAAAAAATGCAATTGGTCGGAATAGTGAAAAAAATAGTAAAGGTCGTTTTTTAAACTTTTTTTTGTGAGCCTGTAATGAAAATTCGAAAAACCCGTTTGTAGATTGAAGTGAGTTATATACATGCCTAAAATTTCATCAAAATCGGTTAACGTTGCTCCGAGCTACAAACGTTTAAAGATCGCAGAATAAGGTCGAGAATCGCTGATTTCGGGAATTTCCGCGATTCTCGACCTTATTCTGCGATCTTTAAACGTTTGTAGCTCGGAGCAACGTTAACCGATTTTGATGAAATTTTAGGCATGTATATAACTCACTTCAATCTACAAACGGGTTTTTCGAATTTTCATTACAGGCTCACAAAAAAAAGTTTAAAAAACGACCTTTACTATTTTTTTCACTATTCCGACCAATTGCATTTTTTTTAAAAACGACGAAACACGTCACTTAGCAAACTAATCCTTCTAGCTTCTCAAAAAAACTCAAGTCGTTTGGATCAATTTTAAAAATGTTATGCGATTTTAAAGAGTGTACGATTATGGCTGTGAGTGACTGTATATGGGCAATTCTACGTTAAATTGATCAATTTTTGCAATTGGAGTGAGGGATTTTGATGAAATTGAAATATGCTGTGGCCCACGTGAGATTAGGGGGAGTTTAAGTCATCATTTTGCTGCTGTCGAATTCCTTTCAGAACTATAGAACACCAAAGTTTCCAATTTTTGTCTGTCATTCCACATCAAACCCGATCACTTTTTACACTTGGAATTAGGAATTTTTACGAAACTGAAATATCATGTAGTCAACCTGAAATTAGAGGATGTTTAAGTTATCACCTTGCTGATTTTGAATTACTTAAAGAAATAAAGGACGTTGAAGCTTGCAATTTTCACTCGTTTTCACAAAAACACAATGTAGGTAATAAATGAATCTAACTCTGAATCTAACTATGTATTTCTTCCTTCATTTTAATAGAAAAAGAGATTGATCTTTGGAGACCATGACCTTACATTATGTAGGTACATCGATTCACAAACGACGAGAAGTTACTAGGACAGGAAATCGTAAAGTACTTTAGCGAAGTTGATTTGCAAACTTCTATATCTATTCACTGGGGATTTCTTGTCCACTTTGTGCATACTATTAATGCTCCTAAGTTCTTCAACCATTTCCCCCTCTTACTCTACAAACTTTAGAAATCTGTGTCACTTTACACTTGAATTATTCCAGTGGATTGTAGAGTTCGTATCCATTAAGTGTTTAATTCACAATTTAATTGATCTGATTTCCGTAGCTTTCCCAATGTTCTCCATTTGCATATGCACGCCCTACAGGCAAAATGACAATTCTCAGTGTCTGCGTCGTACAAATTTTCAAACCCCTATCTTATTATCGGCGTCTCTGCATGAATTGTCGGGATTTAATCAAATTGATCGCGAGCATCATCGGGGCGTAGGTCGATATGCCAATCCTTCCGTGATGCAGGAGTACAATCGTGTCAGCGTTATCGCGATATTCCTGAAAACTGACAACCGTTGCCGGTGTCACGCATAATAACTTTTCCCCCGTGACAATAGCGTAGTAATAATAATAATACAAAAATGTTGATGGGGATTTAGGAGGGTTGAACCCTCGTCGATTTAAAATGGTCCTGTCTCTGTAAAATTATTTAATGGTAGTAAACGGGAATTATTAAAGTTCAGATTAAGCTCTGAAAAAGAAAGGGCCATATGGATATTTATGTAATTTATACAAGTTTATAATATATTTGTATACATTTCAGCAAACGTCCAAGTTTTTAAGAATTGCCTTCTTTTTAAATTATTCGAGTTTCTCAAGCATTGTGCTCCTTCTAAATTTTTCAGTAGTTCACTTCGAAATTTCCACGTTTTTTTAATTATTTTCCAAATTTTACAAGTATTCCTATGCAAATCAGAAATAACTGAAACTGCACTAAAAAATAACTGAATATCTACCCTTAGTATTTCTTCTAAATTTATCCTACTTTTCGAAGTAAATTGACTTGTAAGTTAAAGGAAATTAACTAAACTGAATTAAACTATACGCACGATAAAGTAGCCTCTGCTGTCGTGAGAATTAAAATGGAAGCCGGATATTACCATGATAAAAAGCTAGTCGTGACAAATTGACAAGGATTAAGAGAAATCTAAATGATGAATAGACTCATGCAAAGATACAATTTTTCGTGCCATCCATTAGAGAGTACCTTCTGTGGATTCAAGACACGTGGTCGTCGATTCTTTGGTACATAAATAAGGAAACCGTATTACCATACTCGTCCCACGATTAAATGCAAGAGCTTCTAGTTAATGGCATCCGTCGTAACTCCCCCAGAATAAATACAGCCGCGGGAATCTCCTCTCTTGCCGAGGTCGAAATAAATGAATCGTCGTTAAGTCAAACCAGATGGATCTTCGTTTGCTTCGTTCTAAGACTCTCGATTAAACTGATCCTTCGTTTCTCCAAGTCAAGACGACAATGTCACAAGGAATGCAGGTCAACGTAGAAATTGTAAATTGCAGTGTATCAGATAAAACTGGATTACCTTCAGAATAATATCTAGTCATGTATTCTCATTACATTGTCAAGAGTCCTTGTCTATTAGAGTTCGAAGAGGTTGAAGAAACAAATACAGGTCAAGTCGTATCATATATTGATCAAGATAATTATCTGTGGGAATGAATTGATAGTCTGATAGGATTTAATTTATTTTATACGTTGAAAGGAATCATAGTTTAGAGGTCTAGATTCGGCTTAATTGTCTTTGCAAAATATTATACTTAACAGCTTAAAAAGTGGCAGGGCACATGCAAACCTTCATATTTTTGTTTTATTGCAGAATTAAGTAGGGAAATAAGGACATCAAATTATTGAAAATTGTAGTTTCAATGATCATCAGAGTTGTTTGTATGAACTCTTTAAATTTTGGAACTAATGCTTATCGTGGGAAAGGTAGAATATTAGAGTAGGTATATAAAATTTGAGTATAAAAGATTTAAGCCTAGAATATTTGTAGAAAAAATACTCGAGTGTAGAATATTTAAATGTGAATGATATATATCGCAAAGCTCACTATTAAAGGCTTAAGAACATATGCACAGTTGCACAAGTGGATCCTGAAATGTTGTTTGCTCATTCCGCAATGGCTGTAACTCACACAGCTGAAGCAATAAAATCGAGACGAATATTTGCAAGCCAGCAACGTCGAATCAATAAAATACTACTTAAGTTCTATGATAGGTGGGCAAATAATAACGGCAGTTAGCCAATGGGTTGTGATTGAGGTACGGACCATAAAGACCCTTTCTTATCTTAGCGGTTGTGTATTGCTGAAACAGGGTCACATACGTTTTCTCAATAAATTACCAGAACTGTAATGAAAACATTTATTAGCAACTGCTAATCGAGCGAAGAAGCTTTCCTCAACTTTGGCGGTTACACCATAAACGACAAACATTATGCAATTTATAATCAATTTGTACCCTACACGGTACGATTACTAGACTTCTAATGCTAACTAATAGTAATGAGTGCCGTTTTCCTTCTGTATTCCTTCAGTAATATATTTCAGATACACTGACAATTTTTATAAATGATTGGGCGCATGCTTAATGAATATACTTATATGAGTGGGAGTTAGTACTTAACTACAGTTAGTGTTCCTTCTCGAGAATTCTTTCTCGAGAATTTCTCGAGAAATTTTATAATTGCTTATTTCTTATTTCTCGGGAAATACTATTTTTCTCGAGAAACTTAAGTCTGGAAAAATTATTATAAATCTGAATTTTCAAAATATGAATTTTCAGAAATATAAATTTTCTGTTAGTTCAAATTGTATATTACTAGATAATCGCGAACGTATAAACAAATCTACAATTTATAATAAATCTGATTAGTAACATTAGAACCTATATGAATTACAATAGAAAATCTCAGTACAGAAAATTCGACATTATTGACTGGTGAAGGTGTTCTTAAATTGTTATTTAACAATTTAGAAAAATTGTGTACCTATTGAACTAAGTAATGAGTTTCTTCTGGCTATTAAAGAAGAAATATTGAAAAGAAGAGACAAAACTTTTATATCCTTTATAAAATTTTTGCATAGGTAATCCAGAATGTCTTCAAAAAGATTCAAAAGACGTGTTTTTTCATTTAATATCCAAGACAGATATATATATATATATATAACGGCAAAACAAATTCTAAGTAGCTGGACCTTTCGGAAAATATAATAGTAACCATGATTCTCCTCAAAATACTGAAAAATTTATACGGATCCTCAAAATGAAGAATTACCATTAAGAAAACAATTGGGGATAAGCAATCGCAGAGAGCCCCCAAGAATTTAGTATCAACCAAGAAGAAGATAAATTCCGGACTTTAACAATGGAATTATATTTTTCAGTCCACTGGAAGGACACCCAATTTACCATAACTTTTGGATACGCTACATAGCTACATAGTTACAAAGTTTTCTACAGCTACAGATTTTATTTAAAAAAAACTATTTTAAAACAAAAAAGTAATATTTCGTTCTGCACAAATTTTGTATTAAAATGGAATGAACAATTAGTTAAAGTTTCCTTGTGTTTTTGATAAATATTATCAACATTATTCCAAAAATATAAATTTGGAATGTTTTTTTCAATTTCTCGAGAATTCTCGAGAATTCTCAAGAAGTATGATCTGATTTCTGATTTCTCGAGAAACAAAAAATATCGAGAAATCAGGAACACTAACAACAGTAGTATTCTCAGCAAATAGGGCCGGCATTTTTGCGGAATAGAAAAACGCTTTTGTAACTGCAAAACTAATGATTACCGGATATATGCGTATACAAACTTTTTTTTAATATTTTGGTGAGTAGAACCGATCCTGAAAAAATGTCCCACATTTTTAAAAACACCCTATACATATTCTTTCCTCCCTTCGATCGAAACTAATTTTCATCATAACGAGTTTAGAGACATAATTTATGTAATTTAGCAGCCACAAAGATATAGGAGCCATAAATATTTAAACAAACTGTCAATCTTCTTGATCTCTATTTACATAAAAGGAGTTTAAGAGTTTTACATATGTCTCCCTAGTAGTTCCGACACTAGAGACTTTACATAGTATGTAGTATATTTTCAGACAGTCGCGACTGCCTCAATTTCACAAATGCACGGACATTTGCTCCGACCATGCTTCCGTTCCGCCGATCTCGCAATTCATCGATGACCTTTGTCCACAGTCATCCTGTTACCTCAGGAAGCCTTCGTGTCGAGAGTGGGACTAATTTGTAACCGATGTCACGTAGACGATGACGTTAGTATTATACGAGGAAAAAAAAGGAAGACCAGGGGGTTGCATTCTGCGTAACGAATCTCCCGCAGATGATAATATAGCTTCCTGTCGAGAGCAGCAGGAGAAAAGGACATTGTCATTGGTCTGCATCGATCACACTTGCAGTGCACGCGTGACGGAAGCGCGAAGGGTGAGAAGGGGGCAGGGGGGTTAATTAACGAAGACTTTCCCTTGTCGCGAGTGATCCACGCACCCCACAGCCCCCGGAACCGGATGCCACTGTCGTCAGTTGCGTTTTTCTCCCCCACGGGTATATCATACGCGCGTATCTGACTTTGACCGTGACTCAGCTGGGCACCGCCATTTAAACCGTGCGAAAGGGGGAACGGATAATATCACTGTGTCAGATCAGCCGGTGCATTTCGAAAGGCTGAAATCCCGATTCATTAACGCACACCCAGCCCCGCGATGCCCAAGATTAATAACGTTATATTACACGTGAAAGTAGGGGGGGATAATTCGACTTCTGGCTCACCTCCTATTCCGATGTACTGATACTGTACTGTCTGATGAATTATGTCATGTGTGCTTGGCAATGGGTGCTGAAAGTTTAAGGTATTATGCCTAGTCTGCTTTAAAAATAAACGCGATTTTCGGGAATTTTTTGTGGAATATCTACTGTATAAGGTAAATGGCCCAGTGGTGAAACAGTTAAGGAACCAGTTGATATAATTGCAATTTATTTTATATTTAAATAGTATAAAATTATAACTAAATATAATTATTCGAAAGCGTAAAATTTCTAGTTTCAGATAACGTAACAAGAATCTACACTTGTTAAAGGAAAAGTTTTAAATTAATTAAAACATGAAACTGTTCATATGGCCCAGTAATTAAATGAAATTCATAGCGAGTCCCAGTCATTAATTATCAGTGTCCCAATTATTGAATATATATTTAATTTAGCTATTTCTATCAGTTAATGAAAAGAGATCAATATGGTAATATTTTGGGGTAATAAAAACATTTTATTTATGATACAATTGTGTTAAATCTTCGGCATGACTTTATGTCTGAAAATGATTAAAAGTACATATATTATAAAATTTTAGGTTATGCTAATATTATGACGAGTTTAAGATTAATTATCCTAATAATTCTTAAACAGTATTATATTTTTTTCTAGTTATTATTAACGTAAATATATAGGATACAAAACTATACTTCGGTACAATAAATGTTAATAATTTTAAAACTTCACTGAATACTGAAGTCTGTACCAGTGTTTATATAACCATTAAACACGCGTTTAATAACTGGTCTGTGACATGTTATCGTGTACTATTGGATAAACGCAACAATTTCAATATTATAAACAAAAAATTATTAAGAGATCCAATTAATTTTCAATTCTTCAATATATAATAAATCCACAACAACTGTACTATTTCAAAAATGATAAAATAATAATTAATTACAACCTTAACAAAAATATTTTCTCGCTTGCTTGAGCCCATTAGGCAAGAAGCGAGATTGAAACTGTTGAAGCTTTAGTGTACAATAATATTTTTGCATGATATAACTATTCAGTTATGTGAGTTTATATTTGTATCTATATAAAGCTAATACATTTTGCAATTATATTTTGGATAGTTTAAACGTTGCAAATTAGTAAAACTGTTATTATTAATAAAATTTCTTCTCGATTTTTAATTATTGGGCCATGTTTAAGTACTGGGACATTTACCTTATCTTTTTTACAACTATTCGCTTATTTTAAAATTACATGTATGCCGCAACGCTCAGTAATTTTGTAATAGGAAAACATTAAAAAATAAACGAATAACAGCCGAATGACTGTGGCTGTGTCGCGGAAGCTGTGTTGATATCGGTGAGCAAGATATTTCGGAAACCGCTGTATCGATTGGCCTAAACTTTTGCAGAGTTCTTTTATATACCAAAGACTAGTAGATAAACGAAGAATTTTTTATTTTAACAAAAACTCTATTTTTAATTAACGAAAAACGAACAATTCAGGCATCGAAGAAGCGTCGTTTTGCGTTAAACAGCCGCCATTTTATCAAAAATCAACTTTTTGATAAAACCTCCGTTCATCTACTGAATTCAACCATATATTAACAGAATGTTTTTGAATTTTTAATTTTAGATGATCCGGCTCAGAGAAAACTCGCTCGCCGCACAGCACCTTTATCAAAACAGCATCCGCGTGAATGGCTGTTATTCCTTCATTTTTTAATGTTTTCCTATAACAAAATTACTGAGACTTGCTACATATATGTACTTTTAAAATAAGCGAATAGTTGTAAAAAAATATGCAGTAGATATTCCACAAAAAATTCCCGAAAATCGCGTTCTTTTTCGTAAGCTGACTAGGCATAACCCCTCAAAGGAAACTATTATATAATGTAAAGCCTCCTTGTATGAATTTAAAGGTAACTGCTTAAAATGTGATATAGATCGTCAAGAATGGCAACGATTATGCAACGGATTCTTCGATCTTCCCTCACCCAACGTGGATTTAATTCTGCAAAGATGTTTGAAATCTGAAAAACACACACAACTACAATATCACAGCGCAAAGTGACGGTGACGATAATCCAGAGATCCAGAAAACAGAATAATTTACAAATAACCACATAACCAGGCCCACTCAAAACGGTCCAATAACCCTGAAGAACGTTCTACCGGTTTCGTCCGTGGATCCTCAAAACGTTTCAAACGGACCCCAGCAAAAACTGAACGGAGCGGCATTTCGCATCGAAAAGCCTATGTAGTTCACAAAGGAACAGTCCTCGATCGAGACGGATGCGAAAGCAAAGGCACTAGAGGCGTGTTGACCAACTCGCTGGAGGATTATTACACAGGGTGACCTGGTGGTGACAGTGATCGGTAAACGACACCCTCCTGCTTCTGGTGGCGCGTGCCGCTTTTCCTGATGGGCACGCGTGTGTACACACGTGTTATCGTGCATATCCTATCCTAACCGTGACAAAGCGGAACGCCGTTCGCCGAACGAAACAAGTGACAGATGCATCGAGAGGTCTCATTAAAACGGGGAAAATAGCGAGAGTGCTGGTGGAAAATAGACGTTGCCTGATCGGTGCCAATCGTCCAGTCATCGAGGCACGAGTGCGGTGATCGTAGGAAGGTTTCCAGACGTGGAAACCGCCAATTTCCTGGATACCTTGGGCGCAACAATGCCGTGTTATTACGCGGCCGTGGGCAAATGATGATGGGTAGCCGTAACTGCGTTGGGTCTAACGTTTGACTATGTATCGAACACGCGCTCCCACGGCTCAGAAGTATGGAAATTCGCGGGCAATTTGGCCTGCGCGAAACGCCAGTCTCTGTTGCCTGCGAAGTGTGGACTTGTTCAGGAAACAGCTTACTCCTGTTGCTTAGCTCGTTGACATTTTATTCTTGTTCCTCACGGCCTCGCGTGTGAAGTAGATGGAAATGTTAGATATTATTGGACGGTTTGTCTATGAGAGCTGGTGAATCTGGGTAAAAAGAGGTGGCGTACGGATGACCAACGTGCCACCTGTTTTCAAGGAATCTTATGGATTGACTAAAGGTGATGACCATGGAGAAAAAGAACGAGGAGAAGAGAAAATGGTTAATACTTCGTGGTCACACGGGGTTGTATCGTACCCCAGGATGCCTTTGCCTGTACATTTTTAGACCTTAGTATTAAAATTTAAAACTTGATGAATTTTGACAAAAAAAATATCGCTTTTAGGTATCCACAACTATTTTTTTTAAATACAAAATTCAGCATAACAAAATTACATTTCTAGAAAAATATTGTATGAGTATTACGAATGTACAATTATCACTGAAAAGTTAAAAGATTCAAAAACACGAGAATGGTAAATTAAAAATAACACTGGGGTGCAGTAAACGCCATGCGACCAGTGCGTTATTATAAGAAGGTGTGCCCACGGAGAGTTAAGAATGCTGGGAAAAATTGTGGAACGATCCGCAAATTGGAAAGCAAGGTATTTCGGATTGAAAACCATAGAGTGAGCATCCAGTAAATTGTAAAACGAAGGTAGCTTACAATGTGCAAAGAATAATTAGAAAAGAAAAGTTATAAAACTACGGTGCACGTCACCTGTGCAAAAATCTGCCTTACGTAACAACACTATCACAATAAAGTGCATATTGCAGAAGCTAACTATCATACTAAAAAAAAACAAGGTACTTACGAAAACCCATTTAACATCCCCTTCGATTCGTTAGACGCCATGTTCCATCCGCTTGTGCCTACACACCACTCCAAACACAAAATAGATTCGAGTCATTGGCTCGATCTAGCCCACGAGGAATTAATTGAATCGATCAAGAATGCAGGGCACGGTTCAGGACCCGTAGACGTCTAGACTAGGCGCGTTGGGAGCTTTGCCAAAAAAGCAGCGTATCGCTGCATCGTCAGAGACACGCTTTGAAAAGATCTCTGCTCGTCGGTGCGGTTGTGCCCGCCCGTGTGCCTGCGCACACACGCGGCGAGCAAGAGGATTGCCAAGCTTTTTCTTACGAGCAATTCGGCTCGGTGCATAATGCACGTTAGTGAGCAGCGTATGGCCATCGCCTGTTGTGAACCGGTCAAACGAACCGTGGAAAATGCAAAAGCGATAGCCCACCGTAACAAACTGCTGGCCGAGGAAACGCCACGGATCCTATCAAACTGTTCTTTATTGGTGGAATACTGTACGGCGGTTTGTTGGAAAGAACCGAGGAAACAGCGTTACGACGTAGGCACGGCGAGATACGGGCCCTCGATTACTGAAAGCATTTCAGCAGTTGAATACATTGCTTGCACCTGCTGTGTTATGCGGTAAATGAACTGACAGTGGAACAGTGGCGAGTTAAAGATTTGGATTTTCGGGAGCTCTCGGTGGTTTGGAGAGGCTCGATGTGTACGGTAACTGGTTCCCGATTTTGTCTGAACCGTGAGGTTTTAAATGAAGGCTTGAATTTTTTGGGTGTTTTTGTAAGAATTTTTCATGTTTCAGTTACTCGATATATTCCTGTTTTCGGTTTGTACAGTTACTTACAAATGTATCCGCCCACTCTATATGTAACATATGTCTTTTGCATATTAAATTGACTTCAAAGTAAAAATTCGCAATTCTATTATTTTCAAGCAAAATTTTGTTTCCTTTAAATTTTTTATTACATAATAAACGAAATTCTTACTTATTTTGGGTGTTTTTACTTTAAAATAGGCCAATTTAACATTACCATGCGATTCATATATGTGCTGTTGAATTTTGTATTTAAAAAATATTAGTATTTCTCGTTAGTTTCGTATCTGTGAGTTCGCTTTCAAACTTATTCCCAGGGGTTGTGGTTTCGTTTTGGCTTTGAGTGCATTCTGTTGAAATATTGTACACGGTTTATTTACAAATGTAATATTCTCCGTGGCAATAGCAAAGATCGTGCAAAAGAATATTTACCCAAATTCTATATTTAATTTATACAAACGTAATTACAATAAGTTAATATTCTTTTAGTATTCCTGCGATTTCATTATAAGCTTTAATCTATTATACATTTATTTTGTTTGTCACATACGGGCTTATCTTGCTCCAGTGTTCTAGCTAAATTTCTTCGAGCATTCCTTTGGTAGATAGTACTAACTAAAAATGTATTAGTCAAGGTTTATACCAATGTAAATTATAATATGTAATTCTGAATGTAACATTACTTAACTAATTGCAAATAATATATGTTACACGTATGGGGTGGGTGACATACGTAAAGAGACATGCATATATTTTTTATGCGTCTATTAACATGATTGTTTAATTTCGACTAACACATGATACCTGCAAAATGAAATTCATGATTTACCTCAGAAATGCAGAGGTTGCATACATCCCCGAAAATATTTTGTTGGTTATCTATCCGTGAGTAATGCGATTTCACATCTTGCTGCCCCGCAACGAAAGCACATCGTGAAATCAAATTTCGAAACGCGGACATCCACTTGAATGTCCCTGCATTTTTTGCTTTTGTCCAGTAGATTTGCTCCTTTTTTCAGGAAAATCCTTTTGAGTGTGCATTTCTATCCAATTCAGAGTGCACCGTATTTCGGCATAGAATTTGTTGAATTTGTCAGTGTAACCGAGAAAGGACGATGTTTCTTTCTCTTGAAATACACATGAATATAATCATGAATATATGCTGGCAAACATATTCTTTAGGATTCAACGTTTACAATTAGGTACTCGTCAGAAATATAATCTACACACGTATGATTGATGTTATTTATAGACATGAAAATGAAACAGAAAATATTTTGTTTAGATTAAGTGAATGCAGAGATTAATTTAAAGGGAAAAATTTAATGAAGCTTGAATATCCCAACTAACGAGGACAGTGCACGTGTTTCAGATAACGAATTAGGCTCAAATTTTGCATACAATTTGTGCACACTCTGTGTAATCGTGTATTAAAAATTTCCGAGGTAATCGAATTCAAAGTTTTCTCCTGACTCGAACCTCGAAATATGTATGAGCACACATAAATATAAAACCATAATAATTAAGTTTCCATTCAAACAGTCTTTTATGCAAATCAAATGATATTCAATTTCTTAATTATTTCCACTATTAATTACCCGTATTGCTGTCATTCTTACATGAAAAGACAAAACATTGAAACGATGCTTAAGACAAATTGGTGAATCCGAAAGAGTCCTTGTAGAAAACACTGTAAGTGCGAAAAATCAATTTTTTCAGGAAAGAGAAAAAACTTCTTTGCTTTAAATTATTTATGAAATATTTATTTTGATTGCTAAATATACTTAAGTATACAATAACCCAAATGTATCACAAAATTGTATTTGTAAAAGACACTGTATGTGCCACCTCTTAGTTGTAGAAAAAATTGAAGGTGCCACATCCTAGTTGCAGAGAAAACTGAATGTGTCATTCATTTAACTTTGCAAGCACTGTAAGTGCTAATCATGTTGGTCTCTAGCTAATTGGCTAGCACTATTGGCACTATTAGTAACTTGTTTACAAAGGGAAATTGCAGTAAAATTTTATACTATAGTATTACCATTGACACGTAGAACATTTTCCGATAAAAAAAAGTTATTTTCCGCATTTACAGTGTTTTCTACAAGGACTCTTCAGTTCTGAAATTGGAAAGTTACCCACTTATACGACTCTTTTCCGGATAAAAGCCAGCTAACTATTTAGAACCGATGTACATACTGTTCAGTCAGAATGAGTTTAACTCGTAAATAAATTGCTAAAGTTTAAACCCTGTTTGCAGGCTCACTCTACTCCGATGTGCGCGTGGGTTAATGGACATCGATGAAATTTTGAAACGAAATTACGAGTGCCACGGTTGCACCCAATCGTTTTGTCATCTGTAAAATCGATGGAGTGGGCTTTGTTGCATTTTGCCAGGGACAAAATTATTGGCAGACATTGAGTCGAAAGGGGTTTGGCATCCCAAGGAACTAGGGGTGAGTCATGGCTCGAGTCAGAGACCTTATAACTGTTATAAACCGCGCCACTAAAGACGAAATGGCTGGATAAACTTCTTTGTAAAGAATTTTTCCCCCTCCGTAATGAATCGTCGGTGAGCATCGAAGCAACGCTTTCTTCATAAACTTAACTCAAGGGTTTCTTCAACAAAGATTTATTAAAACTGTTACCATCCTCTGGAATATCGTTTCCTATTTTTAATGAGGCTTCTACTCATTCATCTTTGATATTTCTACGTTGACTATAACTATTAGAATTCTGGATGAAATGTGTATTCAATCTTGCCGCCCTGCCCAATCCCATTTAATCAGAAATAGCTTCAGTTGATTTACAAGTAAAATTTTCAAAATAGCTATTCTAATTGTTTACGATATTTTCCCTAAATATTCCACACTCGTGTATCCGCGAGCAAGTGGCAATCTTTCCTAAAATATGCATGGAATAAACTAAAGCAAACGAGAAGGAATAAAAAGAGGTAGAAGGAGGAACACAGGAAGCATATGTATTTCTTACGAAAATCGTTCCCGAAAACGGTGGCAGAGTATTGCGAAGTAGTTATCCCCTGTTATTTCCAAGCCCGAGGGGAGCTCCGTGAATTTTACGAGGACACTTCCACCGAGCATTTTCACTTCAGAAATATTCCCGATTTCCCTTCAATAACAGCCAGACACGTAATAAAGCGAAATTATGATTATCGCGACGGGCACGGCGCGACTCATTAGTTTTCGATTTATTTCGAAATATTTGCGACGCGCTCGTCGATCAATGGCATCCCTGACGACTCCCTGGCTCCATCGGTTGTCCTGCAGCCTGTCGATCGTCCGCGGACGCCGACAAACGAGGAGCGAGGCGCGATTTATCAATTTTCAGAGCAATTGTTCCACTGCATAAAATATCATTCGGCCCGTTTCGCCGTCCCTCCCCGCTGAATGGCCCGCCCGATCGCCCGGGGCCACCGACGGGGATAATAATCATTATTTCACGCGGTTAACGAACGAATTGTGTCAGGAGCAACGCGCTGGTCGGGAATGGAGGAAGGGAGCAGGAGCCATCTCGTAGTGATTATCGTGGAACGTGAAATTTTGGCAGCCCTGATTGGCGTCGCTTCGAAAGAAGCCACTGAGCAGGACGTGCTCCGTTGTTTTAAAACAATGCACGCGAGGATGCACGTATATGTGCAGCTCTGTGGGCTATGTACCTCGCGCTGCATAATTGGATTTGCGTTTTCGATACTTTTACTCTCGGAGGGCTATCGGATGACCAGCTTTCTGTTCACATTTGGTTAGTCACTAGGTATCTCTGAGGGCGTTGTAGTTTCTCTGATCGAAGCTGATTCATACTTTTCTTCTAAGGTAGAAACTCGAACTGAAACAGAGTTAAGAGTGATTCTCGTCTAACAGCCCCAAAAGTAAGTGATATTTAAGATATTTTTTTTTAAGAAACTGTTGGTTATATTGAATTAAACCCTTTTGGAGTATAAGGAGGCATCATTAAATTTGCAGAAAATATTTTTTTTATGTAGATCCTTCTTATTATTTATTAATTATTGTGGAATCTTGCCTACCTCTTCGATGATGTAACTCCTGTTGGCGGGATGTGTAGCATCTATCGGAGTCACCTGATTGTAAAAAAAATAGATGTTTCTTAAAGTTAGATAGTTTACGCTGGGATTGGTCCACTTTAAAGAAAAAAATGAAAAATTGAAAGACTTATTTTTGTGAAAAATGAAAAGTGTTAAGTGTTTGAAAGAAAAAGTAACTTTTTGCCTGAGACAAATTATTCATTTTTATTTTTTACATCGCCGAAAAAAAGTATTATAAATAAAAACTAAAATTAAATTTTTGGTCCAGTATCTGGAGAAATGTATAACGAATAAAATGAGCTTCATTTTAAATTTATCAGTCAATTAGTTTTTGGGTTATCCGAGACGCCATCATCGTCGAAGGGATTCCACAATAATTAATAAATAATAAGAAGGTTCGACATAAAAAAAATATTTTCTGCAAGTTTAAAAATGCCTCCTTATATTCCAAAAGAGTTTAATGCAATATTAACAATAGCTTTCTAGAAAAAAATCATAAATTTTGGGGGCTGTTACACGAGAATCCCCCCTTAATCATTTAAACATCCTTTCTTCATCAAACAGTTAATTTATTTAAAACCTAAGACACGAATCTCACAAAGAATTTTCCATACAATCATTCCATTCTTGCAGAGTTGGTAGGTATATACTTACAAGGGAAATCTGGAACTCGAAAATTCTAGAAAATCTGAAGCTTTGCAGAAATATAGTTCGAGTACCTAACGATCTTTTGTCGTAGGGGTAAAAATACCACCTCAAAGAAATTGTGAGTTTTCATATTATCGTGAATATCTGCAAAACCATAAAGGATATCGGAATAAAGTTTCATTTAAAGTTTTGTTTCTTTATATCCCACAATGTAACGATAACGAATTTTAGAAAAAAAATTAAATATTTATCCGTATCATCTACTAGTTCTGTTAGTTATAGTGAGTGGAAGAAATATAGCGAAGTTGTGTGAGAAATGGATGGTAGAGAAGTTATAGCACAGTAGAGTATTGAAGATTGAGGATGGTGCATTCTTAACAATTGCTTAAAAAACTAGATTGCAATACTCAAGCACAGAAAAGTTGGAGTTGCATTAAATTCTTCGTAGTTCTAGCTTCTATTCTTTGTTGTGTTGTTTCCACATCGAATCGAAGGAAATGCTTCTGCCTTTGATGAAAGTTTTACTTGCGATCAATTTCGTGGACCTCTACTGACCGATATGGAATTGAAAGTATTAAATACTTGAGCTTGTTTGCTAATTGTGTGGTGAAAAAACACACGTGGGGACTATGTAGTTATCAAAATTAAATTTAGGTGAATTATACACGTGAATGTTTCGGTTGTGTTTGAATATGTGAAAAGGTAACAGAATCGAAAGTTGGACGATTTAATGGAGCGAATATGATGATAGATATTTCTCTTTTAATTTTGAAATTGCATGAAAATTAATTGAAACGTAAAATACATTAATATTCAGTACAAATTAATGCCTCTGGCATAGTAAGTCTATATGTAATTAAAATTACAGTATTACATCAACAGTAATGCAATGTTCTCGAATCGGTGTTCAGTTTGCTCCATCATTTATTTTCGATATCATCGTAGGTATCATTTATAATTGACGAGTGACACCATGCAAAATCTGATTTATAAACCAACGGATTTTAAACAGTCGTTTCTTATAAATGTACCAACAACTGCTGAATGATCGAGTTCTCGCTCGTTCAATTTAGTACGGCGTCGTTCAGATTACCCACAAAACAAAATTCCCTGATTAAACGCGTGATCAAATTTCCATGCAAATGATCAAGATTCCAGACGAAATTCGCACGAGTTCGTTTGGTAAATGCAACTGCAAACATTTAGTATAACTAAGTATTTGCTTATATATACCTACTTTTACTAAATAATGTTTACTCGTCATCTTTCCATACATTGTTCTAGTTAGGTGTCTCATCACCTGAATTCTACACCCCACTGAAAAATTATGACCTCTATATAAAGTGACACTAAAACAGCGAAAGGCTAATCAAATCACAATCTCCATTTCATATGCGTATACTTTCGCTCAAGGCATCTGGAATTTAATTAACACACGTCCTTATTCTCAGCTAACCTTCTCAATCCACAAGAAATCACGCTTGCAACGATTACACAACAATATCCCGGACACCCTACACGCCACTTACACAGCTCTTCCTAATTCCCTTAATCGATCCACCTGTAAATCAACATTTACCCACGCCCAGGCAATAACTTGTCAGAGTCCCGACGCAGTGCCTGTGGCTCGCGTGAAAAAATACCAGAGCACGAATAATAAGATAATTCCAGATTTACAGTTCGTTGCCCCAGGACCACGTGCCAGCCGATGCCAGATAAAATCCGATATTTTACGATCACCGCCCGCCGGACACCCGTGTTCCCATGCACCGATCAATCAAGATTAAACCGCTAATGAAAAAGGCCCCTGGCCCTCTCGGGAAGTCGACAGGGCACACTCCCAAAGAGCGTGGCGTCCGGGGAGTATGTACCAGGTAAACGTCGGCGGGGCAACAAGAGAAGAGGGTCAGAACGGTTGAGCGGAGAGGCTGGTGTGGCTGCAGAGGGGCCCTGGTTCGGAGCCTTTGAGCGTGTGTGGGGTCCAGACCCCCCGTCGGGCGCCCCGCGGCTTCACGTGAAACAAGAATGACAACAAACCTAGAAACAAGCGTACCCGTCATCCCCCCAGGGGCTGTTACGGAACCTGAAAATATGTGTTTCGACTTTAATAGCCGAAGGTCGCGACCCTGCCTTTCCACGTCTCCGTCTCTTGTAACGAACATTAATACCAAACGATAAGTTCCACCGAGCAGAGAATAGGAGGGGGCTCGACACGCGCCTCCGGGCGAACATGATTTACATAGCCGCGTACGAGAAGTGCACCTGGCCTGGGAGACTTTTATGCGGCCGATCCACAAGCTTTAAATCCTCGGGCGAGACGCCGTTTCAGTGCCTCGTGCACGGGGTCGTGGGTTGTCTAACTTTTGATGGTTTGGGTGATAAGTTGGATTTTTTAGGTATCTTTGACGACGTCTCTGTTCTGGGGCAATAATGTTAGCAGGGAGTTCATTACTTCAGTGATGAAGCTTCACGATAGTGGTTTTTGTTTTAGTCTCCGTGCTAGGTGCGAGGAACGTTTGTGGTGTAAAATTAGTTCATATGAGTCCATAAATTAGTTTAAATAAGGTCGAAATAAGTAGGAAGGAAGGGATGAAGTTTCCTTGGGGTAGGACTACTTTGAGAAAATCAAGCTTGAAGATCAGAAAGTGTGGCGTATGAGCACTCAGCCGTGGCTTCTGTGTTTGTTACTGTTTTCTTTCATCATTTTTAATTTTTATATAGTTATTGCAGTAGTACATTTTTTATGGTTGCTGTCATGGGTGAGGCACGACATTATTGGCACAGACAAATTCTTTGGATGAAATTCTTTTCATTCCTTTACGCTATATTTGTACATACTTGTGTAATCTTCTAATAGTAGATCTTGCATAGGAAACTATAACGTTGAAAAGTCCACAAGTTAAGGTACATGTTTTTTTTATATCTTTTAATTTGGCAACGTGACCAGTGCAGGAGTGTCATCAGATTTTCTTTAGACAAATGTTCTAGCATTGCATTCACTGATAATAGGATTTTCTAATTCATTTACCTACAAACTTCCTTCTTGTAAAGTTGCATTTCTGTTTTTATGCTTCCTACAGCATTAAAAGTTGACATTTATTATTTTTTCAATTTCTCTGTGTGATGGAGATATCAATATCTTCATTCGCACACTTGTTCCTTTACCTCTATTAACCATGCCAATATCCAATAGGTACAGTTTACTATTACTTTGAACACGGAATTTTACATTATAACTAGAGGCTTTATTATTCAATAACATGCAGCAACACTAAATTTGCAAACATTATATCCTAATATTCCTAATTGTAAGTTCAATTCAAGGTACCAGGTGCCAAATATTTTATGCGATCAAAAGACTAGAAAATTATAAAATTTCGGTCTCATGTACATAAATGGATGGTACAAAGAATACAATAATAGTCTTCGATAGTAAAAAGCACAAAAAATAATAAATACCTTTCGCATTTAAAAAGAAATATATATACTACTAAACCACAGAACCATACATTTATCAAGATATAATCGAGTACGTAGGTACATGCAACTTTTCGAGTTTGAGTTCTTCACAATTAAATATCCCTTGTAAAAATTCATTTCACCCCCTTAAATTACCAATATTAGTAGAAAAAATCGTTTTCCTTGTTCCTATACCTCGAATCACATTCTATCCTGATTGTGATTAGAAAGTAACGATTAGGAGAGATTACATATTCCGAAGAATCAACGACTGTTACATAAAATATAAATGAAAATTAAAGGAAACGAAATTTCCTTCATTTATGTAGTTAAATTCGATAAGTGCACACGCTGAACCTTTATGAGGTATTAAAAGCAGAGTCTTGTATAGCAGACAGAGGTTGTCTGGTGAGAGCGACGCCGTTAAAATATACCGAAGTACAGTAGATAGTTCTAAGGATAAGTGATATTTGCGGTACTATGGACGTCGTTTATTTAACCCGTCGTTTCTTCCATAATTGCTCTTTCGGATAACTTGTCGTCGGGTAATCGACATTTCCATTAATGGACGTTCGAATAATCGACGCTTTTCTATATCCACCATGGCTTTTGTTTCTATTTTCCAATGTTCCCGCTGACGAGTGTAAGCGAAGTTGAAAAAACCGCTCGAGAAAGGAAATCCATTAACCGTTAGGCAAAAAAGTGGCTATTGGGAAAAAGACATATGGGGGCATTCACGTGGTGACGATTCACCGATTGCCAAAGTCGATCGATATTTTTCTAACGTATATTTGAGATCGCAAAACCTATACTGATGCATGAAGGATACCTTCGAGATGAATTTAAGTGCTGTTCGAGTTTGACGAAACAGTGGTGCTCCAAAATAACATTCCTTATTTAAAATATATTTTTTCCAACAGACACGATTGTGGTGAAACTTCGTTACAGTTTTTAGAATTTTTTAGAAACTAGAATTGAATCTTTATTGACTTTATCTTTGCAATTGTTTTTGGAATTATACACAAAAGATATTTTACCTAAATCCTGTATATTATAATAAGAAGCTGTATTGCAACTAAGCTTATTCTATTTAGGAATTGTGTTGGTACATCTTAAAATGACCTTTATGGATAACCTGCAACACTGTCTAGTTTGCTTTATAAATCCAAATAAATGAATAAAGGGAATCTTGAACTGCATCAATTTCAGTACAAAGCGAGGAATACAGAAACATGGCTGATTTACGATGTCCACGCGATAAGTTGTTCGAATTCAAACACGTGTTCATCGAGACTGGACAGAATCGTTCCTAACTCTATCCACTGTGACCCAACACGTCGAACATAATGTTTCATAATGATGCAACGAACACAAAAGCCCTGTGAAATCCAGCAACGCACAGGAGAACTCGGTGATTTATACCCAATTACTGACGAATTCATCTTTGGAACGGGGAAAAACGTGAATCCCGGGCAAAGCCGGAGAATTAACGACCAATCAGTTTCCTTCTCGTGGTTAGCCTAGCGTATCGTGAGGGGTAGGAGAGGATAGTAGATTCTGGACGCTCCCGCGATAGACAAGATACAATGCTAGACTAAATCACGTCTATATATTCCCGTAAGACCAGATAATTAAAGACAGCCACGTCGAAAGTCAAAGGAGATTATTTAAATACTAGCAAACTACCCCCGCGCTTCGCTTCGGGCCTAAGAGATATTAAGGACTCCATGAAAACACATTTGACTCCTTCTCACCACCGCCTAAGGGTTGATTAGGGAAAAATATTGAAATTGGTTTTAAGGAATTTATGTGGGTCACCTTTTGAAGCAAAAACCAAGTTGATATCTAATCGGGCCGAAGAGATTTTAAGAAATCTGTGGAAACACATTTCATCCCTTTTCACTCCCTTAGGGGTTGATTAGGGCAAAATGCTGAATGTGGTTTTTAGGCATTTGTGTGAGTAACCTTTGTATGTAAAAACCTCGTTGATATCTAATCGGGTCTGAGAAATAATGAGTCCGAGAAAACATATTTCCCCTTTTTTTACCCCCTTCATTTTGGAATTTCAAAAAATCCCTTCTTATCGAGCACCTACGTCGCAAAAGGAATATACCCTTCGAATTTCATGTTTCTAGGGTCAACGGTTTGAGCTGGATGGTGATGAATCAGTGACCCTAAGATTATATAAGTATAGATTTAAATGTCTGTATGAAGTCTGCAGATAATGTTACTATTAGTGCAGTCATATACGAAAAGACACCACTGGAGTATGGGATAGGCAATGCAGGTATTTTAGAGATAAGTAGGAGGCACTGATGCAAATTTACAGAAATGACATCCAACTTTTCGTTTCACATTCATTAGAAGGAATGTAGGGGAAATTGGTGACCACCCAACTGTGACAGCCTTTATTTAAAGAATATTGAAAATAATTGTGAAATGATATTTCCCATACAATGCACTCAAATTATAGTAGTTAATTTTCTAACAGTGTAGTTCCAAGGAGCGAGACATTTATGAATTCCACCTGAAATTATTCAGATAGAACCAGAGATGGGCAAAATTCTTATTTAAATAAAATTTCGAATAACGAATAAATTTAAAAAAAATGATACGTCATGTGTCGAATAAAATTAACTCGGGTTAACGAGTGAATGACGAATAAATTTTTTAACTTTTATTCGTTATTCAAAATTTTATTTAAATAAAAATTCTGCCCATCTCTGGATAGAACAGGCGTAAACAGAAATGTAACGGCAGAGAAAGACTGTGGCACATGGTTTTCTAAATGACAATAATTTTCTACGAAAATATACTTTTCCACCAGATATAAAGTTATTGATGCATAAGGCTTAATCCAGACCTAACCCCTTTATTTATTCATTTATTAACAACTACTAGCGAAATGCAAAATATATTTCTACTTCCTAATATGAATATTACACATCTTTCGAAAGGAATTGATAGGAAGATGCCACAATCCAGCGTAAACAGCGTGAACATGTAAAGGCGAAGGGGAGCCTACAGTCGATAGCGTCCTGGAATTTTAACGTCAGAGGGACGTTATTTCGGCACGCTTGACTTCCTTCGAAGACATGCCTCAAAGTGCCTTTCACGTTTTTCAGCGCGCTTCCCCATCGGGGATCCAGCTACCTTGCCGACAACCTTGCATAGGATACACTGCAGACGGGAAGATCAACTCTCAGCGATCTACCACCCGAAGATACCAATGCGCGCTGGTGTCAAAATGTCACCGTGCCTTCTCTTTTCCACGATATCCAATCCATTCAGAAATCAGATTCACTGTTCCAACGAGTTCCTATGCAATTTATTGCTAGGGGATGGAAATTTTAAGAGTCATCCTCGCGACTTAGGATTTTTCTTGATTATGCAACGACACATTTATGCTTTACGTATTTATTGGGAAATAAGATCTGGCGTCATAGTATTTAACAATAATAGTAGTCCGTTTAGAGAAGACCTACACAGAAGACAAAGAGCTCAATTAAGATAGGAACAGTTTAAATTGTGTTGCAACGACTATTACACACGGTAAAACTCGTTACAGGCACCACTCTGACTATTTGTTCGTTAGGTCGAGTACTTCTTCTGCCGTACTTGATGAACTCCACACAGAAGGAAGTTACTTTTCCTTCACTGAAATTCCTTGGAATATACGTGGCCGCGAGAAATTGGAAGAAAAATCGCAGGTTGATGAAAATGCAGATTTTTGAAGATAATTTTTCATGACGTATCATCACTATCACCATATTCGTATATTCAGAATAAGAGTACAGTAAAACTAAGCAACAGTTACAAATGAAACTCTAAAAAGAAAAAAAACATAATTACTTATTCTCCTGAATTTATATAAACAAATCCTTAAACCGTTGTATTTAGAATACCTAAACATGCAAGCACATCGCGTTGTTCAGTTCAGTAACAAGAATTCTCTTATGAATACACCATAGTAGTCCATTGAATCTACTCACAATTAATATCGGCGATCGTGAACCGAGGAACGAAGGTGCGATAGTATGTACCTTCTTGTCGCGAACAGCAAAACTGACGGTATGACCTCGTCTCCTCGCTTACACTCGTTACACGGAACTAAATTTTTCAGAGGAGCCGCGGTGAATAGCACACCATTCCCCTTCTTTTTTTATCCCTAGTCTCCACGGAAATTGGAGGGAAGAGACGTAGGTACAGGGCTGTTCAAAGCGGAACATCTTACATGCATAGTTCATGAACGCCCCGTAGGTTTCTGTTTCTAGATAGGCAAACTCGTAGTTTCTAGTTCGTAAAAACTAGCGCGTAGTTCCAGCGCATCCTGTTCCCTCGAATTCGTTAATTCGATGTGTAAATTCGGAACGGCATCGCGAAACAATAAAACGGGTGTTTTCTATTCGTTCTTGTTGCAACGACAAGTGTGTAGGTGTACACGACGCTCCGCCTAACACGGGAAATCGGATTTATCGAAAAAAATTCTATTTTGGTTTTATTTTAGCCGTCCTCGCTGCGTTGTCTCCCTGCGCTCAGGCTATGAAGTTTAATAAAATTTTAACACCATAGGCTCAATATCATCCACAATATTGGCCTTTAGATGTGGAATTTAATCAAAAGCAATTTTCGCACCACGGTTTTCGAAACTGATATCCGCGCAATGAGCTGGATTATACGCATCACGGGGCTGCTGTGCGCTTCAAATTGTATTTTGGGATGAACAAGGGTAATTGCAATTGAAGTTCCAAGGTCGGAAAATGAAGTTATGGTAGGCAAATAATATTGGTAATTTTATTTATGAGTGTTTTTATTTATAATACTATGTAGATATTATTATTGTTCAAACCAGGAAAAATATTTTAGTTTCTCACATTCTTACAGATAACTTCTATGAAAGAATTCTGTATTCGTATACAGTGGGAGACAAAAGTATTCGGACACCCTTTAAAATGGAATAACTTTTTTAAAATTGGTCCAAACAACTTGAGTTTTTTTTTAGAAGTTGGAAGGATTAGTTTACTACTTAGGTGACGTGTTTCATAGTTTCGAAGAAAATTGCAATTGGTCGGAATAGCGAAGAAAATAGTAAAGGCCGTGTTTTTCAACTTTGTATCTGATCCTGTAATGACAATTTAAAAATGCATTCTGTTAAGTGAGTTGTATAGGGGAGAGTCGTGCAGTACCAACCAACAGACTTTGTCAACCAGTAGAGACCAAATTTTTCTTATCTGTTAGTTCAATCTGTTAGCAACTCAGATTAATTTATAAGATGTTTATTTAGCCTTCCTTTTACCTTTTACCGCAGAAAAATAAAGTAAATAAGGATAGGTATGATAACCTAACAAACAGGAAGCTAGGATTTAATGAAGAAGTTATCCATTGTGTTATTTGCAAGCAAAGTTGCGCATTAACTAAATAAAAAATTATGCAAATAAGGATCAAATAAAAGTTACATTAACTTTAGATTATTCGACGAATAAAGTTAATTTTTTATTCGATGAGAATTTATTCGACGAACAAAGTTAATTTTTTTATTCGACGAATAAAGTTACTTTTTTTATTTGTTATTCGAAACTTTATTTAAATAAAAATTTTGCCCATCTCTGTTTGCAAAGAATAATTTGACAAAGATTGGGCATACGTCGAATGCACAGATCAGGGGAATATTAATTATTTTACTTGCGAGTTTGTACAAATAAAATTTGAAAAAATCTTGTATTGTACTAATTAAATGTCTTTATTAACATTGTTAATCATTTAGACCTAAAAATCTATTAATTTAATAGTTGGTCTTTATTACTTTTTTACTTTTGCGAATTATCAATTTTTATTATTAAATTTCACAAAAATAATTTCCCTCCTCTTACTAACTTCCATCTATACTACAAACACGTTTCCGAATTTCTGATTTTTATCGACTCTACCCCAAGATATAACAAAAAACTTAAAGCCGTCAGTACTGTACGACTCTCCCATACTTACTGAAAATTTCATCGAAGTCGGTTAATGTAGCCAAATCACAGTTTCCGGCAGTTTTGGCCTACAACTGTAATAAGCCTAAAGCTTCTTACATATTTCGATGCCTGTCGGTTATTTCTGCATCAACCGATTCATATTTGAGGCATTAGAGTTTTAATGCTGTGGCTTAAATCGCAAATTCTAAGTACCTAGAGGCCAATTCTTTACGTGATTCTGCTTTATCATTGCTGTAAACCTTTGACTTCATATTGTGTTCTGTGTAAAATCAGGAGGAAGGTACGCCTGGATTACCGTTTTGCTGTAAGTGCCTATTTATATCTAGTGTATTATTTATGATACAGGTAACTAATTGGCTCACAAAAAGAAATAGACCTACAGTGCATATGACATTTTTTATTCAGAATGCCTTTTACTAAACACGTGGGTCAAATTTCTTGAACACGTCGTGGAACACCTTGTATATGTCATAACACATGAAACCCCCATATATTACTCTATTCAAAGGAGTACATAAAACGAAGACATGCAAGAAACAAAAATTCGGTATCTCGAAAAAACTTTCCGAACCGCCCCTGGCTCCCGCACTTTTACCACGGTGGCTTATTAAGAAAACGTTGAGCCTAAGATGGGATGCTCGCGAAACTACATCGTATAATAATTTCTGGGGGAGTTGCGAGGCTGGCGAAGTGCACGTACACAGAGGGGCCAGTATAGTTCGCGGCAGTAACCTCCCCGAGTAACCCCTTTAAAAGTAACTGTCGCAACACCTGGTGCAGGCTCCCCCATCACTCGACCCTCCTCGCAATATCTTCCCTCCAGGAGAAAACATCAGGCCGCAGAGCATGAAGTCTTCACAGGGCTGAATCATTTTAACTATTCGATTAAGGGAAATGCTCGATAAGCAGCGGCCGCCCCCGTCCCGCCTCGCCCCCCCCCCCCCCGAAGGGGCTGGCGAAGGTGGAAATATTGAATGAAGAGAGGAAACAAGTTCGAGACTCCGCGATCTTCCGAGAAGCAATTTTCCGCGATGGAAGTGGCTCGGCAAGGGTCTGGAAAATTTATCGGCTTCCTACAGACGAATCGAAATCATTTTTTACAACGTTCATAAAGTCAGATAGCGGGCAGAGTTCGGAGATAAACAGACGAGAGAGCTTTACGTCGAATTTTATACGCCCATTCGAGAAGCGGCGCAGACTCTGGAAATTGTTTAATTTATTGGATCGATGGGGTGAAGAATGTAAATAGTGTCGGACTTTTCAGCTCGCCCCTATTCCCAACGACGTGGCGATAAAAGGGAAACGTTGGTAGCAAGTGTGAGAGCTGTTTGATTGTAGCTGGATGGACTGAAGGGGCTGTATTGGGAGTAGATTATTTTTCTTGTTACAAAATGGATACGTCGAAGAATTCTTCGAGAAAATATGGCAACATAGGGAAATTAACATCAATTTAACTCTTGAATGGAGTATACGTTGCTATTTAATATACATAAATCAGAATAAGCTTTCTTGCTAGATTCTGATCTTGTAACTATTTGAAATTCTTATTCTCTTAAAACAAATGATATTCATAATGAGTTATATAGGTAGTTTGGTAGATGGGATGGGCCAAAGTGGACCTTATATCCTCGAGGTGAGTATTAATGACCGATCATAAGTTTTCTTAATAACAGGAGACTACAATAAACTTGCACAAAATTTCGGAAGAAACTACATAGAGGAATGAAGTCATGATGGGGCAGCTAAACAAAATGCAAAAACAATGATAATTATACCTGTTATTTAAGTATTTATGAGTCGGTATATAATTATAAGTTAATACTTTAGCCTTGGTACATAGTTTGTGCAGTATTTAAATATAAGATTGAAGTTATTCAATTTAAAAAAAAAAACAAGGAGGTAACAAGGATCAGCGATCCCTTTAAGCTCGAGAACGTACAGCTTTGCAAGTCACTTTGCTCGTTTCTAACGCCAAAGTCTGCGTCCCCCGTACGCGAAGTTTCGTTCCTACGGGAACTGTCGGCAGCCAGTGTCTCGAGCAAACATGGTACGCAAGAAACGTTTTTGCACACGCTCGAGAGCGCCGCGCCGACCGGGGAGCTTGAAGTCTTCATTACCCTGAGCGGGCACGATTAATTTTCATGGTCGCTCCACTTAAGCGATCGTAAACGAGACTGACGAGTGTGCACGGGACAAAAACGACGTCTAAAAATCCAAAGCGTTCCGAGAGAGGTGCCGGCGAGACGTGAAAAAAAGAACGAAGCACGGAGTTGAAAAAAAGACGGGAAAGAAGAGGAAAAAGACACGGTGGCGCAGGTATAATGTGCGGGTCCCGCTTCAGCCTGCCCGTGGCCGCCTCGTTTGCCGCTTATATCCGCGCGTGCAAACGATATTTGAAGCAGCAACATTTGATTTCGCGCATAGCTTGCTCGACTTCATCGTTCCATCGAGACGCGGCCATCCCAGGCCGTGTTTATCATTCACGGTACTTGAATTTCCTTCCTTGTGATGGTATTAGAATTTTCGATTGCACCAAAGGGGAAAGGAAGCAAAAAGGTCTCTGTATAGATGCGATTTTATCACTCAAGAGCTATGTACTTAGAAAAATGGTTAGAAGATTTGTCGTATACTGACGAAGTAAATTTGAATTGTTGCTAAATTTTTTAATTAAAAGAATCAAAATATCTGTACTTACGGGAGTGACGGAGGATTTGGGTGATGCTACTGTAGATTTTGGTTTCAGTCGTTAAGGTGAGGTGATCTAGAGTAAGTTGAAGCTTCAGATCACCCAAAGTAGTTAAACAATTAATTTCCCCACAATATTAAAATTTACACACGTAATGTGTGTTAGGTGTATAGAACAGGTACATCAGAATGAGTCCAAAGTTATCAGATTGCATGAATCTTATTGAAGGGTGTAGGTATCCTAGTTCGACTACCCGTTTTCAATGCTATTTTCGGGAATTTATTTAACGAAAACTATGAGTTTATATTGTATGGTATTTTGTCCGCATATTAAGGTATGTTTGATGTGAAACTCAGATTTTTTTCGAGCGTTATTGAAAATGGTGAGAGTTATAGTCGATGACGTAAGCCACCATAAAAATAATTCGTTTGTCGCCCGTACTTGTAGATGCTGTTGCCGTCATCCAAAATTAAAAAACTAAAGCTTATTTTCATCCTTAGGAGTGTGATTATGATCGGTGGCTCATTTATCCCAAAATACCAAAAATTAACAAGATAACGGCTCTTGAAACAAAATCGATTGTTTTTTACAGAAAAATTTTGACAGTTTTGACCTGAAAACATTGTTTATTTTTAACAAATACACAGCTGGAGGCATTGACCGCTACCGGATCCAACCAGTAGTTTTTGAGAAATCACTATACCCGTCTTAAGAAATGTCCTTTTGAAAGAAACGCGTTTAAAGTTTTTACAGACAATAAGGTAAATGGCCCAGTGGTGAAACAGTTAAGGAAGCAGTTGAAATAATTGCAATTTATTTTATATTTAAACAGTATAAAATTATAACTAAATATAATTATTAGAAAGCGTAAAATTTCTAGTTTCAGATAACGTAACAAGAATCTACATTTGTTAAAGGAAAAGTTTTATATTAATTAAAACATGAAACTGTTCATATGGCCCAGTAATTAAATGAAACGCATAGAGTGTCCCAGTCATTAATTATCAGTGTCCCAATTATTGAATATATATTTAATTGAACTATTTCTATCAGTTAATGAAAATAAATTAATACGGTAATATTTTGGGGTAATAAAAACATTTTATTTATAATGCATTTGTGTTAAATCTTCGGCATGACTTTATGTCTGAAAATGATTAAAAGTATATTATAAAATTTTAGGTTATGCTAATATGATGAGTTTAAGATTAATTATCCTAATAATTCTTAAACAGTATTATATTTTTGTCCAGTTATTATTAACGTAAATATATAGGATACAAAACAATACTTCGGTACAATAAATGTTAATAATTTTAAAACTTCACTGAATTTTGACTTCTGTACAAGTGTTTATATAACCATTAAACACGCGTTTAATAACTGGTCCGTGACATGTTATCGTGTACTATTGGATAAACGCAACAATTTCAATATTAAAAACAAAAAATTATTAAGAGATCCAATTAATGTTCAATTCTTCAATATATAATAAATCCACAACAACTGTAATATTTTAAAAATTATAAAATAATAATTAATTACAACCTTAACAAAAATATTCTCTCGCTTGCTTGAGCCCATTAGGTAAGAAGCGAGATTGAAACTGTTGAAGCTTTACTGTACAATAATATTTTTGCATGATATAACTATTCAGTTATGTAAATTTATAATTGTATCTATATAAAGCAAATACATTTTGCAATAATATTTCGAATAGTTTAAACGTTGCAAATTAGTAAAACTGTTATTATTAATAAAATTTCTTCTTGATTTTTAATTATTGGGCCATGTTTAAATACTGGGACATTTACCTTAGTGTCATACGAAAGGCGCACCTCTATAACTCTAGCAGATACAATTTTTGTGATCAAAAGCTATAAGAAAATGCAAAAGAAACTGATTATTTTGACTCGTCAAACTCACTTACAAATCTCAGAACTAAAGCTGTATATAAATACCCATACGACGAGCAATGCTTCTAACGTCCACTTTCATCAAAACCACCTCGAATTTTTACAAACTTCTAAAATCTCCCACAATAATAATTACTAAACCCCATAACGCACACTACCACAGTGCATACATACTTTCAATGTCAAATGCTGCTATCTAACGTCTAACCACGTGTCGACGAAAGTCCCAGGAACGTGACACAAGCTACGTTTGACTGTAATTGAAAAACGTTATCAGGAGCAGAGGCCGGAATTCGGTTTATTTCAGAGCTAACGAGCGGGCCACCTTCGAATACCGAAATTCGAGACTTTTTGACTCGTAATCCGATTATTTGGAGCTGGTAGACGCCATCTAATCTCCGCCAACCGTGGCGTCGTATTTCGTTTGACGAATGCTGGCCGTAAATTTCCCTTGATGCTGTATTAAAAGTCAATATACCGTTACACGTTTCCCGTGATAACTCCTCGTAAAGGGATAACGATAAACGTCACCGTACGCCGCGGCTTTTCTTGGCTTTTACAGCGGCGTGCTCGTTCGTCTCGATCTGTTGCTTATTAAATGATTTATTCAGCCCGCGATAGAGCTTCGACCCTATCTGGGCTAAACAGCCAACGGGACGTTAGAGTGGGCTCCGGACCGGCGTCTAAACGGGCGCGGGTCGTTTTCGGAAGGCGCTCAATAATGCAGCCAACACGAATGAGCCATCGGCCACGTAAGATGTCGCGTAATCCAACACCGCTTACTCTGCTACCGGTTTTACGAACGCCGGGGCTCGTATAACAAGACCGGATTACCAAATGACCACTTTGAATCAGCGTCCACCGCGCGAAATGCACGACAGCACGGCGTGTAGGGTATTTAACGTGGCCACCAAAATTCCATTTCCCGCGCCGCATTTTCGTGTCAAGACGCAGCAAACCAGGGAGTCTGTCGTGGATATTATTCACTGCATGTTCTGGAACTCGAATGCACGGTTCTATCTGTTCACCGTGGAACTGTACGCCGCCTCAGCTGTAATTTAAACTGTACACTGAGCGGAATTTGAGAATTTCCGAGTCGTATTTTGCAGTGTGCTTAAAAATCTGATGGAAAACACAGATTATAGCGCCGGCTTTTTTTCTGCAAGTTGCAGTGATCGCTTAAGGTGACAAAGTATTAAAATATATTTTTATTTAATTAGTGAGAAGCGTGAGTAATTTTAGGTTTTATAAGTGGTATGATTCTGTGCGCTTGTGAATATGTGTAATAATGTGGAAGATAGTAATATTATAAGAATCTTTTTAAAATGTCAAGCCTTTCGTGGAATAGAGGTGACCTTTTCATTCCTTTCGAGTGCGCTGAAAAAATTGTATTGCGAGGAGTCAAGACGAGCGACAAAGTGGATCGTGCTAAACGTAATAACTTCCAGGCAAATTCTCCGAAAGTCAGATTGCGACGTCAGCTCGCGGCTTAAGTTTGAATCGTTAACCTAAACGTGGGATAGCCTCGTAGAATAACGTGTGCACTTGACAGCTCGTTGAAGCCTCTGACCCTGCGAGAACGCCGACAGAACGTCGAGTCAGCACCTTGACTTGATGGACATTAACGCGAAATGCGCGTACTTCTTCCTAACTTGGATACAATTATCAGCGGTTATGAACGTTCCGGCTGTTTACCGTTTCAAAGGATTACATTGTTTCGATTCACCAATGCGATATTTTGATAACGTAGCGTTGGAAAATATTTCGAGTTGGATTCGAAAATGGGCGAGTTTGTTGCTATAAATGTAGCAAACTTTTTAGTAATATGTTCTCGATTCTCGATGTGGGAATCTGGAGAAAGCAGGTCTAGAGAGTGTGTAAGTATATTACGCAAAATGATCTTCTTTTTACGATTAAAGTATACGTATTATGTAGATAGGGGAGACCGGGGATGGTTTTCTCATTTTCTTATTTTGATTTTTTTACAGGTTATGGCTGTAGGGGAGTTCATTCAAACTTAGATTCATATAAACTAAGTACGTCCGGCTTTATAACAAAAATTGGTCCTATGGGTTTTGTCAACCAGATTAGGAGCTAATTCACATTATTTGCAGGAACTATTTTGTGACAACATACCCCGAGGTCGGGTTGGTTGTCACAGTATCTGGGGTTGATTGTCACACATTTGGATAGCTAAGTTTATGAATGAAAAGTCGATTCAATTAAGAAAGTAATATCATTATTTATTCTAGTTCTGACAATATCGCGCTAGAATGTGGTAATTTATATTATAATCTTTTGCAATCTCTCTTATTGTGTAATTGTGTAACATTAATTCCAGGGGCACCTTATCTCTGGACGTCATCTTATTATAACATCGCGGCATTATTATTAAGAACTGTTATCAAACAAACAAAAAAAATATAATATCACATGATAGGTACAGCAAGTTACAGCGGGATTAGTTGTCACATGCAGCAAATACCTAACCGCAAATGTTCTGTGACAACTTGACCCAAACCGTTAAACAATTTCACCCCTCTATTCATGTATAAAAACGTTTAAAAAATGTAAAAAAATCTTTGCAGTAAATGAGATAAAACTCTAAACTACGAGAATAATGCAACAATGTTATAGTCAATACTAAGAAACAACCCATACTTACTTGATAGAAAATACGGCGTAATTTACTTCGAGCGCACGAAAGCAAACAATGAGACATTGTGGCTCCATGCGACCCCATAACGACTTGTGTGATGCTGAGGGAGGCGGCGATAGGTTTACGCATCGCCATGGATTATTAGTTCATTCCTATTGTTTATAATTTCTTTGTTATCAGACTGGTACATATACTTAAATATAATATAGTATGTGTCCTTTTATAAAAAAAGATTGATCAATTTAGACGTTTCATATTGTAATAGAAATCACGGAAAGTCTCGGAAAATACACCGGTAGAAATTGGAGTAATTCTTATAAGAATTTACAAACCAGCCACTTTGATTGCTTGGGTGGCTTTCGTGTTAACCCTTAACTGGTATACAGTTTTTGGCAAACGTGACTGGTATACTGGGGTCGTGGCAGACCCCAAATAAAAAAGGACACAGAAATTTGTAAAGTTGACACTAGATCAACCTCTACGAATATTTTGTTCTTAGGTAATGTATAAAATAATAGCAACGTAGAAAGTTAAACTGTTATTATAAAATTAATTAGAAATTCTGTTTAAAAACTTGGACAACCAAAAATTTTGCAGCGAACTTTGCGTGCCTGTTAAGGGTTAAGAAAGTTTCCAACAGTATAAAGCGTAAGAAGAGTAGAGTAGGTTGAAGGTTAAGAAATAAATAAAAAAACTAATTTAACAAGTCGTTACGAATCGTTAGTAATTTGAGTTTGCTTCTATATTATAACTAACACTATTCTATATCCGAAACTCTGGGCTCATAACTCATTTATTCCCAACGAACGAATCAGTACAGTGCCAGCGTTTTGTAATAACACTAAATGAAAATAACAAATGTGTGTTTCCATTTACTACTTAGCACCCTATGCATAACGGTAAAATCAACTACGAACTTGTCTCATCCGAATTAAACTCACTGCTTTGTGTTCTGAGTCGATACTTTGATATTTCGCGAATAATACTATCCAAATAACATCTAGCACTTAAGTTTCCTGGACCCGTTATATTAATTTCATAACTATTTACACCTGCGATAAGACTAGTTCTACTAACGTACTTAAAGAATAGTTTTCCTTTCTCGTTCGTGCAAAGAACAACATTCATCAACCTCTTTGTAGCCGTGGGAACGCAACTTCATCGAGGCAAGTGTTTCGTTTGCCCAAGAATTTCCGTAGCGAAGGACGGCCCGTATTCGTTCAGATGCCACGTCGATATCGATTCACGTTCGCCGTAGGCATCGATACATCTCGATCGTTCGTATCAGCTGCCGCTTGCTGGGCACAGCTGCTTGGAAATCTCTAAATAAATCTGTAACTCTTCCCAGAATAACCTTGAGACTGTAATTGCAGCCGTAGTTAACGAGTGGATTATACATGAGGACCACCTGTACTGTTAAGTCCATATATGGGTCTCCTCGACGACGTCTTCTGGTACTTCTTTCTGTGTTCACACAGCCTGGTGCATGAGAGAGCACTTGTTGCTGGAAAATAGAATGGTGGGTTAAGCTATAGATCTCAGTCGACGAAACGTGTCTAATGGATCGCCTTATTAGTTAATGTACAGTGGAAACTGGATTATTCCTTCGAAATGAATTTATGTGAAAATTAGAAACCTCGAAGGATGAGGCACAGTCATCAGTTTCTCGCTTTAATTTTATATCATCAGTATATCTTTCTCTTAGTACGATGTATGGAGATACTTTTTACATCGCAGTTATTGATCTGCTTCAGGTGTTTATAATTTTTTTAGCGTAGTTGTGCAGAATGTCTGCCTATTGAAATTTTAATACTGTTCGTATTCTATATAGGGTAAATCCGGGAGATGCGGCCGAGCCGGAGAGCTGGACGAGTCGCTATAGTTCAGATTCTTTACGTAAAAATGCGTTAAAGTGCAGACCAATTACTTCTCTACAAGCCAAACAGTTGAATCAATAGCGTCATTTCTCCTCCTTCTGTGTTTTCTGGATTTATAGGCTTTAAAAGGTAAATTGAGGTTACACTTAACCTCTTTTGTCAAACAGCGGTATATAAAATCTTATTTAAAATATACTTCTATGTTTATTTTCGTTTAATGTTTGGGATAATAAGATAGTAGAGATATTGAGGGACAATGCAGCCAAAGCATTTGGCCATACTAACTCTTCTTCCCAAAACTAACGAGTAGATCATCCCTCGCTGCAGAAAGGAGAGATGGTCGAGTTATGATTTTTTTATTATTTTTTTATTTTTTATTATTATTTTATTATTATATTTGTTTATTTAGTTTATTTATTCACTTTTGTATTCATTTGCCTTGCTAATCGCGAGTAGGTAGTTCACTTTTTCTTTGATGTGTTCTTTACTTGTTTAGCATAAACAAATTAAATATCAATGAATCTGTAGTTGTATCCACTCATAAATAATTTTGCTTTATCCTTTGTTAATTTTCCATGAATAATTATGTGAGTGGTCTCTGCCAACGGCGAAAACCATTTCTCCCGGCACCTCGGGAGAGGTAGTCAGATGTCATGACTTCAGTTTTCAACCCGATTTACAGTAAATATTGTCTTAAATCAAATATCGACCAGTTTTTCTGAATCAGCATAAAATTCTGAACATATAGGTTTGTTCCGATAAAAGAAGTAATTTCTGTATTAGTTTCAATAACCATTTTATATTACGTGGACCGCGTCTCCCGGATTGATCCTAAGGAGCTGGTATAATGAGATCTTCTATTATCGTAAGATATCTTACAGAATACATTCAATAAACAAAAAAAATCCACATTCAACCTGGTAACTAGGTCGTATCTCGACCAGGATCGTCTTCACAGTGTTCAAAATTCTATATTAAAAAATGATTAAGTTTAAATTACAAAGCGTATATCGTTTTGCCCACACTAAATCCGAATAATGTCCCAACATATCCTTTAATTACATACTACTTTTCCACTAGCAAAATGTTTTAACCATCACCGGATATCTGCTTGTCTCACCCAACGCGAAAGTATTTCCCAGTTACTATTTAACACATCTTCAGGCAACGTGTAGGTACCACTCATGGTCCACACCAGCCCATTTACCAGACATTCTCGGCTTGAAAGCAGAGTTCAGCATGGACCACCAATGGTACACGCAGCATAGAACGCATTACCAGATTAAACTAACAATTACATACGCCGGAACTGGTACGACATGCACGGTACCTCCCAACTTTCCAACGTCCAGGAACAGATGGAGACCTCGGAGTGCTCGTAGACAGCTGAACGTGGCTTTGGTATCGCGTAATCGTCCATTGCATTACCCGACTAATTTGGTTAAAACGCGGAACCATCAACAGCACGATCGACCTCAAATAGATGCTCACGGTTTCCAAGGAATTTCTGCGTGCATAATGAAAACTTGCGTCGGCGTCATTATCCGCGCGCGGCTTGTGAGTGCGGCTACAGTGCTGCAACTGTACGAGAGTTTATGTGCTTTGCGTTATCTCGCACTCGCCTATTCGCATCTAGCCTGGCTGTGTGCGCGGGACTACTTATCTACTCTGATGTATCGCTCCGGAAACTCCGCACACGAACGCTTTCGCCTGGCCCTCCAACGCCATCTTTACCCCTTTCGCCCTTCCTCGCGCGGTTCTTGTTCCGCCGCGCCACCCCGACCAGCCCCCGCCGCTGCACCTCGTTTTCTGGTGGTTACGAGACCTCGCGCCAACGGCACGGGCGAAATTCGCGAAACTTCACTTCCGAAAGTTGTGCACCCGCAGCACTTTGCGGTTCATCGGCCGCCTCAAGTGAAGATAATTTGCGAGGAATCCGACCGAATTTTCCGATTGAACGTTTGACGGTTTCCTGGGGACTGGGATCCGCTACACGAGCGGTCTTGGGAAAACATTAGCGAAAAGCTAGGGAATGCAGACTTGGGCTAGCAATCGAGCTTGGATGTGTAGATGATTCTGCAAGGCTCGGCGAAATTGATTTTGTGCAGGGAGCGAGGGTACCTCGTGCGACTGTTGATGGTTTTGAAGGGAATGAAGGTGATTAGGCAGACATGGAATCAGAGTGTTGGAGCGGAGCTCGGAGCTGCAGCGCGGAGCAATGTGGTTTTCCCCAGAGCAGAAGCGGAGCCGGAGTACGGAAAATTTTTACTGCTCTACTGCTCCAAATTTTGTTTATGTTTTCTGAATTTTCTTTCATTTTATAAGAGCAAATGAATGAAATGTTTTTATAAATACCAATTCTCAATTTTTCATTTTTCATTTTTCATCATTTAAAAATTTAATTATTTCCTTTGCTTGAAAATTAAGCATTCTTTATGAATTTCTTTCTATACGAAAATGAAAAGATGGAAAGATGTTGCAAGTTTGTTGCAAATGAAGATCACTGTTTGAAAGTATTTAAAGAATATTTATTTAAAAAAAAGCAACTGGAGCGGGGCAAGAGCGGAGCTGGAACAAGTATTTTGATGTCGGAGCGGAGCAAATAAACAATTAGTCTGCTCCAATCCCCTGCATGGAGTAATGTAACATGATAATAGAAGACCTTTGCGGCGAGAAGGGTGCAATTCCATTTTGACAGTTACTGAGTTATGACGTGTAATATAGATAAAAAAATCTACACCGTTTGGTGCACGTGTGATGCAAATTCGATAATAAATGAGCGATTTATTTGCAAATTTTGAACCTGCACAATATTCTTGTATTGGGCAGCTCCAGATTTGAAAAATTTTCCAAAAATAGAAATAAAAACTTATCAACTAATTACTATTTATTGTGTGAAAATATATACTTATCAATTAGTGTTCTCTTTTTAATGTTAAGTCAAAGCAATAAAGGGTCTATCAGGATAAGCATGGACAAATGGCTACCATGCCGATTCTTGGAGTTGTTATTTTTTAAACAATGCTCCTTGCCTGAAACACCATTATGTAACGTTTTAGATCGCTACCTCCCCGTTTAAGGGTAATGCGGGGGTAAACGCCTTTAACGTTTTTATTTTTTTTCAGTTACTACTTAAGATATTTAAATGAAAAAAAAAACGAAAAAATAGCTATATACTAACTGTATTTCATATATTTTTCTCTAAATTTTAAATTAATTATTAAGGGTAGAAAAAATATAATTAATTCTTTGGGGGTGGATTTTGGAAACAACCCTTTGAGTGACACCTTCAAAAAAGTCAAGAATAATTCTCTGTTATCGAACTATTATATATAAAAACCGGAAGATGGTCGAGATGGTGGAACATAAAGGTAAAACCTGATCAATGGGGTTTTAGTTTTTTTTCATAAGGAATAAGATTTTTCATTAACTTCAATTTAGGTCCGATCCGAAACTATACATTTTGTGAACATGCTCCAATTTGATTTGTATCGATCGGAACCTCCGTTTTTGAGTTATCACTGCAAAACAAAAGAAACATTTTTAAAAAAACTCTTTAATGATCCATCTGGAGCGTCATATATAATGCATATTTTTAACTAAACAAACATGTTTTTTTATAGCTTATGATGTTACTAAACTTCATGCCAACAAAACAATTAGTTTCAGTTTCAATTTGTTCCTTTGTAATTAATTGAAACAGAAATGCAGCACTTAATTAGACAGGAACCACTGCCTAGTATCCTTAAAGTGCTTAATTAAGCCCAATGCATTTGACGCTGGATTATAAATACAATTTGCTATTAATAATGTCTATAAAATCTGAGGTCATCTAATGTCTATCATCAAAATCTAAAATCTAAATCTTATAGATAAATAAGAGAAATCCTTATTTGCCAGTAGAACATAATCATCAGGCATTACCGAATGCTAACATTGAATTCCCGGCAACTCCTACTCGAATTGTATGAATGTTAAATGTAGATCGTATTCCGTGGGCATTCTCCAACGACGGTGTTCGCTTAAACTATTTCAAATTAAAAAATGAAGCAACTTGCTGAAGCTTTTAAACCATAAAATCAGAGCTTTATGAGCTTTACAAGTGAACCCTACACATTTAGCCAGAAAACTTTTGAACCTGCCAGCTCCGGGTAAAAGATATCCCCCCCCCCCCCACTAGCGCACGTGCATGCAGTATGATATTCTGGTTGCAATAGTTATCCTATCTGTCGATCAAGGTTGCAGCCAGATCGCGTTGCACAACTCTGGTGCAGCTACGGCGTAAACATTACACGCGTCCTTAAAATTTTTTAAGGAAACCCTAGACGCTTCCTCGTGGTCGGATGTCGGGGCGAACTTTCCGTTCGAGAGTAACGGGAAAAGTTGTCAGGAAGGCGGAATAAGAGAGCTTGTCTGCCGTCCGAACGAAAGGTTGAAGGATGCGGGCCGAGCCAGGGGGGAAATCTTCGCGAAACTTATCAGTCGTAATTGCGACCAATACGAAACTTCGTATCTACCTCTGCTTTCTCCTCATAATTGCGACAAGCAATCTGGTCAATTGATAATTGGCGGAAATTCTAACATCGGGAACTCTGGTCTACCATCGATTCTTTCTTATTTCGTCCCAACAGCCGCGTACGAAACGCTCCCATCGAAATTTAATTACCGCCATTGTTTGTTTTGTTCTGCACCGCTCCAGAGACATGATTACTCTTCTGCTGGCCTACATAACGGCATTAATATTGTTGATATTATTCTGCAGCAGAGTTTCACGATATTATGTGGCAATTATTCGATGATACTGTTACCCCTGGACGCCACCGTTTCGTAAATACCAATTTCTAAATGGGAGTCTGGTGTTGCTATATTTCGTATCCGGATACAGATGAGATGGGTGATGTTTCGAGGATTGCGGAGATAGCTCTGCTTGACCAGGTGGTGGTTGTAGACGTATTGGGTAAGATAAGATTCACCTTTTTTTAGGTCAAGGTATACCAAAGACACTTTGCTCGTTTTGGATGGCGTGATATGTAGTTGTGTCACACTTTTGGACGAGTGAAATTATCACGAATTGTCATAGTCATATTATGATTATAATTAAGAAACTAAGGGAGAACTAGTTAAGAAAGAAGTTTCTTTTTGGGCCCCCTTCGAGAACTGTTTCCTTACCAAGCAAGACAGACAAGTAGAAACTTCCAGTATGTAATCAAACACGGACAAGCAATTTATGGCATAGACGTATGGAACGTTATTAAGTATCAAATTTATTGTGTTCTATACTGCTACTAAATAAACCATTTTCATATTGACCATGGTGATAGTGATTTATTATTTTGAAAATTTATTGCTCCCTTTCTCACCCTATTCTTACCGTATTATTTTTCCAGAATGATCTCGCTTATTTATGGCCACTTCAATCATTAACAACTGCGGCTACCTAAAGAAATAGATGCTATTTTCAAAAAGTTAAAAATATCCCTGGTTTAAGGGGTTATACCTAAGTAGTTAGTTGGCGAGAAAGAATGCGATTTTCGGGAATTTTTTGTAGAATATCTACTGTATATTTTTTACGACTATTCGCCTATTTTAAAAGTGCATATATGCATCAACTCTCAGTAATTTTTTTAAGGATTTTCTATTTTAACAAAAACTCTGTTTTTAATTAACGAAAAACGAACAGACATTCGACATTTCAGACACGAAAAATCGTGGTTTTCCGTTAAACAATCGCCATTTTGTCAAAAATTAATTTTTTGAAAACCCGTTCGTTCATCTACTAAATTCAACCATATATTAAGAGAATCTTTCTGACTTTTTAATTTTAGATGGTCCGACTCAAAGAAATCGTGCTCAACGAACAGCGCCATTTATCAAAACAGCTTCCGCGAGAATGGCTGTTATTCGTTCATTTTTTAATATTTTTCTATAACAAAATTACTGAGAGTTGCTGCATATATGTGCTTTGAAAATAAGCGAATAGTTGTAAAAAAATATACAGTAGATATTCCAAAAAAAATCCCGAAAATCGCGTTCTTTTTCGCCACCTAATTAGGCATAACCCTTTAATCTACCATCTAAAAGGAAATTAACCTGTTCACACGATACTCCTTTTTTTATCCCAAGCAGTACCCAAGAAGTCGAAATTTTATATTCTGCTTAGCACCAAATAGATTAATCTCCAACACACAATTTTGCTCCCTTTATTATTGACATCAGGAATATTGAACATCATATTCCCTCTGAGCCACACATTTCCCTCCGAGAGTTCGCGCGTAAACCAAGCAACGAAATATGGAAAAGGCGTTCCATCTACGCGTGCTTGTATATAAAAGATGACTAAGCCGGCTGCGATGTTGGGAACCATTTTGTCCGTGCTCTTTCAGCTGGTTGCGCATCCTTTTAAATTCGATAAGTAGAATTCCTCTGTCTTCCACAGAGAACAGACTCTCCCGAGCATTATATACATGTAAACCTGCCTATATATATACATATACGTGTGTGTAAATCGATTACAGCGGCCCTTTTATTTAGTGCTTCCACGGAGCAATTCCACGAGTCGCTCGTAAATTCGAAAACTCTACTTACAGATGTTCATTTTGACGTGCTCGACTAAACGTGACGTCGCGCTAGCATTTTCTCCCTTCTTCAGACGCACTAAAGTCCACGTTCCACGAAATATGGAGTGGCCCTCGCTCCTCGACCTCCCTTGTTCGCTAAGAAATTCAGGGATTCGTCAGGATTTTATACGGCCTCCACCCCCTACTCATAAACCTGACAATCACCTTTTCATTACCCCGAGCCACCCCCCCCCCCCACCATCGCCATGGTAGTTTTTGATCGTTCTTCCATTAAAACAATTTTCCATGCTGGCGTTTACATCGTCTCCTCTCGTGCCTCGCATTGAAAGTCGTCCCTTTTCTGGGGAAATTCGTCGTTGTACCGTGTCTTTACACTGCGCCAGCTATTCGCTTCCACTGCGGGTAGACGTTTGTGGCTAATGAAACACCGAAAGTACACTTCACTTCGAAGGTACTCCAGTACCCTTGTAACGCTGTGTCCCGTGTGTCTTCTGAAATATTCCGTTTTGACGTGCAGTGTTGAGTGAGTGTACATTATACGATCCTGGTTAATGATCGTTTTTGGTAAAAGATCTTCAAGGAGCCTCCCAAGAAGTACGATCAGGGAACGCACAGAAACGTGGCTGATAAGTACCTTAGATTTCGTAACTATCACTACTGGCGTTTCCGATTTCTCGATATCTTTCATTTGTCGAGAAAAGAAATTTTACTTTGTGTTTCTCGAGAAATTTATTGATAATAGTTTATATCCTTAAATTCAATTCGATTTTGCTGCAGGTGGATTTTTAAATAATCAAACATCAATTTCTTAAATAAACCCATCCTATGCAATAATAATATTTTATTTACATAAATGAAGAAGGATAATAAACATACAAATAGTAAGAACTTGACGTTTGATTATTTTAATGTTCTGTGTATATAAAAGAAATGAAAATTGATAATTAAAAAAGATTCAGTATATTTATTTGGCTTTAAATTTTTAGTTTTGTTTTTAAAATAGTTTTTTAAAAAACATAATGCACCCGATCTTGAGTTGGCCATTCGAGTTCGTTTCTTTGTCACAAAATCATTAGCAACCGAAAAATTGCGTTCATTTTGTGGACGTAGATTTCATTGTAGAAAATGCATCAGCTGTTCCAAGTTTGCTGTCCTTTTGCCAGTCATTACAAAAACATTAAATTCTTGAGTGAGGCTCCGATATTTATCACTACCAATTTCACAATTTCTCGAGAAATGAGAAATTAAAAATTTTACTTTTCCTCGAGAAATTCTCCAAAAAGAATTCTCGAGAAAAAACACTAATCACCACCTACATAGTTAGGTGTAGGAAAATTTGTTTCCAAGGAAAACAATATTTAAGAGTCAGTAGATACTGCATACGTCACAATCGTATTAAAAGTCGATACGTCGGGACATTGAAAAGAAAGTGCTGATACCTCTGAAAAGAGATACATTCATGTGACAGTAGAAAATTCTTCACCTTCAAGCCCAATCGAACAATCTCTCCAAATTTGCCTGTCCACTTCTAGGATACCCCCTAAACGATGTAAACGATTGGTTTCTTAACGAACGATTCACTACCACCGAGAACCTGTTCGTGTACACGAAGAAGAGCACGCGTAGAGAGGCATTTTTCACCGTTTATTCATTTCAGACATGTCGAACGATACTTCACCAGCACGGTGCATTATCCTTTGAGGCTTTTCAAAGTAAATGCCGGGAAGACGAAACTTTCGCTCGTCCTCCTACCTCTCTCCCACCCAAGGGAGACGAGAGCTTTCCACGTTGACATTTACTTTCACATTGATGCCGCTTCCGATCGTTTTGATCGCTCATCCTCAAAAATAGTCGCTGGTGCTGACGGTGGCTATTTCAATCGGTCGCCTCTGACCGTAACCTTCCTCCTTTGGAAGACCACTTTGACGTTATCCTGGTCGAGCGAGCCCGGGGTTATCTCGTGAAAGCGACTTTGAAGGCTCGCGTCTAAATAGGCGCCTGGAATAAATGATGACGCGGGGAGAGGGGCGAGGGCGAGGGTGGCGCATTTTCAAGATATCGCCGCTTTGCCTTTTGTGCATAGAATACAGGGCCACTTTAAGCGAATTCGCCCCCTGTACCCGAGGCACGAAGGAGAAAAACCGTCGCTTATCTACGACTTTCCAATATGCTAACGAGAAAGGTACATCCTGTGCAGGGGCCAGCTCCATCAGCTCGAGGACTCGTACGTTCTACCTTGAGGGGCGATAGACGTGTTGGAGAACTGTGTTTAAGGAGGACTGTTATTGGAAGAAGTTGGTTAACCCTTTGACAATTTAATCAAATTTCAAATGCCAGTTTGAAAAGTGTATATTTTTGTTTATGGTGTAAAATATTTCCGTTTATGATAAAAAGTGTAAAAAAAACATGTTTTACAACTACCTTCCTTTTTTTTTTGTTTTCTTCTTCTTCTGCCCGTGCATCGCACGGGATAAACTGTTAGGAACTTGGCTCTCTAGTCCGCGCCTCGCACAGGATAAACTGTCAAGGGGTTAAGGATGAGCAAATTGTCTTGGCTAAAACAGTTGACAAGGGAAGTTAAGCAAGCTGGAAATTCAGAAAATTATCCAACATTGTGTGCAAGTTGAGTAGTTCATGCGTAAGACAAATATATTTTTTGTTGGTGCCATAGCGCATTTTTGGAGGTGAAATTACCCCTTGAAAAAATGCAGAATTTTATTTTTCGTGGAATATCTCGAAAATGGTGAGAGATATTGGAATGAAGTTTAAACAAAAGTTGCATCTTTTTTTATATCTACAAAACTGCGTAAAAGTAATTATCGAATTAAGGATTGGTGGTGGGGGTAGCTTAAAACATATGAATTTCTTGAGAATTATTTTTACGTAGTTTTGTAGATATATAAAAAAGGCGCAACTTTTTTTTATATTTCTTATCGATATCTCTCACCGTTCTTGAGATATTCCACGAAGTAGAAAATTCTGCATTTCTTCAAGTGTTTGATTTCACCCCCTAAAACTGCAGTATCGCGCCAACAAAAACAGGTTTGTCTTACGTATGAACTAGTCTACTTGTACACAAAGTTGCATAATTATCTGAATTTCCAGGATACCTAACTTCCCTTGTGAGTTAGTCTAACAAGATACAATATAATTAAATTCATTTAGCGCTATGATTTAGTTTGTACAGGCAGTAGCCGAGTTGTATATGTTCATAAAAGTATTTGTCAGGGGAAATTCCATTAAATACAGTAAGGTAGGGTGATGAAAAGAAAAGAAATTTTAAATTTGCGTGACGGGGTAGTTATTCACTATTATGAATAAAACGTAAATAAGTAAATATATCGAATTCTGTGGTCCGGCATAAAATGTTCTTGAAAGAACGTAATTTAATGCGAATTGGTTCAGACGAGTCTCCAATTTTAATAAAAATTCATAAATCTCGAAATGAAGTGTCACGTGCCGACAGAGAAATTAAAAAATGAAAGGTATAGGTTTACAAAAATATTACTTCCTTGAAAATAAAATACGTATTTAATAAATAAACGGTATTTTTCTATACACTTGCGATTAAAGGTAATAAAAGTGCGATTAAACCGAAATAAGTTTAGGTTTGCATTCCATTATTATACTATATCTTTCCCAGAATTTATTATTTACTGCAAGTAAATTGAAGAGAATTTGATATTGCTTATTGTAAAATATTCTGTTAAATTTTGTGTTCAGCCCAGAGAGATAATGAATATCGCAATATATTATCGAACGTTATTTTCCTCTCACCGTCCTCGACGAATGCAAACACCGACAGAGTATGTAACATCCCATAGAGATGTAGCAGCGTAGAAACATACCCTTTCAGAGTCCGCTTTCTGTCAGACAGTTGATTGGTGAAACCATTGTTCCCTGAGCCGCAGACCTCGTTGTTTGACGGAAATCGTTAATTACTCGCGTAATTAGACCCGGGAATCTCATTTGCGTTTGTGCCTCGTGTAGGCGCGAAATTTATTGTGAAATTTGTTAGTCTTACCCCCCTTAGATTGTAATGCAATGAACCGTTCCTCCCGTCTTCAATTAAAAAATTTAAATAAACATTCGCAACACGTGTCTACAAAAGCAAAACATCTTCACTGGATAACAAGTAAAAGTACTCAAGTTAAAAGTTAAAAAATACGATAACAATCAATACCTTGGACACTCTCATACTTCTTATTTGGTTGGGATATTTGATGTAGTATAAATAATATAAAACAGTGGCACCTAAGGGAATTAGAGGCATTCATTTACCCCTCGTAACTTCAAATAACTTTTTTATTGCAGCCTGTTAAACTCGCCGTAAAAACTGTTGTCCCACTAATGGCAAAAACCTCTGCACTTCTATCCGCAAAGAAGGCACTTTTACAGTGTAACTTCTGCTCTGATACCACTTAGCCTTCATAAGAAACAACAAAAATATTTCAGGAACGTAAAATTATGGTACAGCTTGCACGCGTATAATAAGTCAGAGGTTCTAAAAACTCGGACAGTAATAACTTGGGCACATTTTACTTTTGCTACACCCTAAAAATCCTACACTCTAATAATTAAAAAGTGCAGTTGAACATACTGTGTCCCTGCTGCCTTCCATTCCTGGCTTCTCTCTATGAAATTTGAATAACTTTCTCTACTTCGTCAATTTAACGCAGTTTTCTACGACACCTATTTGAGAATTGAAATAACTCGTTTACACATACATCCATAATACTTTATCATTTCATTTGGTCAATACAGTCTCCAATAACAGTACCATATAAAATCCCTTGAACTCTAAAATACTACAAATTAAATTCATCCCAGACGAGGTAACCAACTCTTCCAACCCCTACAATTAACCCCTGTTTCCTTGAAATTGAAGAAACTCCGCACAAACGCTTTCGTATAAACCTTTCCGACTGTTTTCCTGTTTCGAATCTACCCTTGAACGTTCCAATCTTCCTCCTGGTTTTGAACAAAAATTCCCCTGGCATCGCCTGGTTTGAAGGGCGACGGGTCTGCTGCAAAACACTCACGTACAGGCTGCAGAGCCGCGCGCAGATGTAAAAAATGCTGGCGGAGGTATCGTATTTATGCAACGCGGGGAAAAAGGAAGGCAACCAAATCAGAATGGCGCAGATCAAAGGGAAACGGAAGATGGGAACGAGCTGGTGAAACGTCGGTGCCTGGTAATCCATCATCCGCTGTCTATGCCAGTTCCGTGGCAGCCGCTCGGGGCTAAACCAATCCACGCATTTCATTCCGGTGACTTCCTTCGAGCCCGTCATTTTTCACCGTGCAACGTGACTGCATCATCGCTTTCTGATACGAAAGGTGCGCTCGTCTACCCCTAGCCACCCCCGTGTCACGCGGTCGGCGGGAAGCAGTCACCTTTTTGCGTCTGTCCCTATCGACAAACTCGCGGGGATTGCTAGCGCGAAAACGGAAGCAGGGGGCAACCGTTCGCTACGCGGGGAGAAAAGTACGCGACAGATAGGATCGCTGGGCCTACGGGGTTTCAATCTGGAGTTTTCGTGCGTCGATCCGGCGCTCTGATCGTTATATTGCAGGAGAATTCACAAGTGTCTTTATACTTACGATGAGTGTGATATTAAACAGTCGTTGACCCCGAGAATCAAGTTACATAATTTGGAGCAACACGAAGATTGAAAGTGAAAGCTTGGAATAAGTGGGTTGTAGAAATCGAGGGAAGGGTGGGGTTGATTGCATCTCTGGGAAGTTCCTTCTAAAGTTCCTACTTTGTTTTAATCTTAGGATCGAAAGCAGTTGTTGTTTAGGTACTATATTATAGGTGGTTAATCTGGAGAATGTTTCGTGTTCGATTTTGCTTCTTAATGGTATTTTAATGAGGTTATGCTTTTAAGGGGGTACACGGGTATTTCGGGATCAAAAAATTGATTTTTTTTTCGATTTTTATGGTAGCCACAAGTCTTAGATGTATTTTAAAGAAGATTTTATTGAAAAATTTGAAAAATTACGACGGTTACAACGTAAATAGTAACGGGCGGGCCAATACAGGTAAACGCGCCACGGCAGGCTTTCTCAAGACAAGTAACATTGTAACTCGAGAACCAATCGATATTTTAGTGAAATTTTAACTGAACCCACAAAATACTTTTCTCCACAATATGGAACTCGCTCAATAAGATCGCATAACTTTAACAACATTTAACATAATATTTATCACAGGTTTACTTCAGTAAAATCCTTCAAAGTTGATATATGTTGCATAACTCCGTGAATTTTTATTAAAATTTTACGACCGAGTTTCAGATGGTGGAGAAGAGTGTTTTATAGGTTTAGTTAAAATTTCAACTAAAAATATTAATCCGTTCTCGGCTTATGATGTTCACCGTTTTAACGCGTGCATTGCGCAGCGCCCACTTTGACGCTTTGTAATTTTTAATTCTTAATATTTGTCAGGTTTCCTAGTCTTAAAATGCGTGTTATATCCACAGCAAAGTATTGTAAAACGTGCAAATGGTATGAATTATTAGTCGCCCTTCAATCCAACCCAAAAGAAATCGTTCATTTTAGCCGTATTTTCTCAATGTTTAAAGACAAACTCAAAATCCTCTGGTCCCTTCGAATTTTTATTCATCATGTTTTTTTAGAAAAATTAAATCATTGAAGCTATATTTCTTTATAGCACTCGAAAACGGTCCCAGAAAAACATTTCTGTCAGTAACTTCACACCACTATGAATATTATCCCCTCGCACGTTCGAGACTCTGGTCTTTTGATCCTCGATTTCAGCCATTCTCACAGTAGGAATCCTGCTCTGACGAGATTATCGATAGTTACCCTGCAGAAACACACTGGTACTATTCGTCGCGTCGAATCCTTTGTGCAAGCGGAACTGAGTTTCTATCCCTGTAGAAACGATCAATCATCGGAATGGCTCCTCGAGGAGCCCGTTACCTCTCGTCGCCAAACTTTGAGCCAGAACGTCGGATCGCAGTTGGCTGCTGGTGAAGTATCTGTGCGAAGGTGCTACATACTCCGTCGTTCATACCAATTTTCCTTTCATATCTCCACTTTTTTGAATTTTCATCTTGCACGAGCTGTAGAAAATACCACAAGCATAAACATTCGTATAAACTTTGTTTCTAACGATTTCTTAGAGGTACAAATATATTTTAACCAGAAAAACATTGGCATACCATCGCTTCATAGCATAAAAATATTATTTTTAATGTTATAAACATAGAATATAAAGCTTTCTGTCCAAAGCTACCATTTCTTTATTCGTGTCCCTGCTTCTGTGTCTAACTGCAAATTGTGATTATTAATAGAGTTATCTTAACGGTGGTCTGTGCCATTAATAGCAACAAGGATTGAAGTTGTTAATAGAATTCCAGTGAAAAGCAGAACACATTCAGATACCGCAGAGAATACGTGTGCATGGAAGAGACATGGGAGTGAATACGGTTAACTATCAACGTTCATCTTACGCAAACTGGAGTTACAGTACATTCAGGAGACGCCAGGCAGAACGTAGAACATACTCATGACATAGCTACAAGTTACTGCTCGTAGATGTAGAAACATGACGCATGAAGCGCCATTGAGTTATCATTTTTACAATCAGTATTCTAGGTCACAAAAACAATCTGGGCACCCACAATTAAGACCTAAAAGAACATATTCTCCCAGGTAGCATTTTCCAACAAGATTGTTAGTAGCACTTAATTTTATAATAATCACTGATTAGTTTATGTGAAAATAAACTTTTATTTGTGATTCTTGAAAATCGAATGGAAACAACTTTGCGATGAAAATGAAGCACCTGTAGGGTACCAACTGAACACTAAATTTATATACATTCTGTTTTAAGGGTGTTTTGGGGTTTAGGGATGACTCGTCAACAGAAGTTTTACCAGTTTCGACATGTGATTTAATGACGAAAAGTTAAGATTTCTATGCTTTATGGAAATATTCTTTTCGAGAAATAATATTAATGAAACTGTGAGAGGAAAATAATCGAACAGTGGCACTTATGAATCGCGAGTCAAATCCTCGTTTTTATAAACATATATTATAACTCAATGCACGACGAACTATAGATAAAGATAAATAGATACATATTTGGATTTAACATGAATAATTTAATATACAAGCTTTTTCAAACTACATACATGCAGTATATGCTTTTATAAATAATTTATATTAGTTACCTTAGGGTAAACCCGGGAGACGCGGTCGGGCCGGAGAGTTGGTCGAGTCGCTATATTTCAGAGTCTATATCTAAAAACGCGTTAAAGTGCAGACCAGTTACTTCTCTAGAAGCCAAACAATTGAATGAATAGCGTCACTTCGGTTCCTTCTGTGTTTTTCTAGATTTACAGGCTATAAAAGGTAAACTGAGGTTACATTTAACCTCTTTTGTCAAACAACGGTGTACAGAATCGTATTTAAAATATACTTCTGAGTTTATTTTCGTTTAATTTTTGGGATAATAAGATAGTAGAGATATTGAGGGAGAATGCAGCCGAAGTATTTAGCCATATTAACTCTTCCTCTCAAAACTAACGAGAAGACCATCTCTCGCTGCAGAAAGGAGAGATGGTCGAGTTATGATTTTTTTATTATTTTTATTTATATTTTTATTTTTTATCATTATTTTATTATTATTATTGTTTATTTATTTTATTTATTCACTTTTGTATTCATTTGCCTTGCTAATCGCCGGTAGGTAGTTCACTTTTTCTTTGATGTGTTCTTTACTCGTTTAGCGTAAACAAATTAAATATCAATGAATCTGTAGTTGTATTCACTCATAAATAATTTGGCTTTCTTCTTTGTTATTTTTCCATGAATAATTATGTGGGTGGTCTCTGCCAACGACGAAAAACATTTCTCCCGGCACCTCGGGAGAGGTGGTCAGATGTCATGACTTCAGTTTTCAACCCGATTTACAGTAAATATTGTCTTAAAGTAAATATCGAACACTTTTTCTGAATCAGCATAAAATTCTGAACATATTAGGTTTGTTCTGATAAAATAAGTAATATCTGTATTAGTTTTAATAGCCATTTTATATTAGGTCGACCGCGTCTCCCGGATTTACCCTACATCTGAAATCGTGTATCATTCGTTCTGATATTTCAAACTCTGTCACTGTGAGAAGGTCCACTGAAAAGTGATACAGTATCACCTCACGACTTTTTCCTGTTATTTAAAATCAGGAAATATACGAACTTAAATTGAGATATGAATTCAAATAAAAACGTCAGCTATCAACTTAACCTACCCTGGTCTTCAAAGCACCGCTTCCTTCTAAAGTCTTGCCTATTAGAACGTAGTGCACCAATCTTTACTGCTCAAATATTTTTCTATGAAGCAAATACGTCCACTCCAACTGAAAACTGTTTTAGCTGCATCCCAAGCTGTGGTAAAAACAACCACTTAAACCTTGCTCTGCTTTATCATACTCATACTCACGCTAAAGCCCCTTAACCGGTTAATTTAACCGACTTTTTTTACTATTCGTGCCCAAGCTGGCAACATCGAAAAATTAAGTAAATCACACAAAACTTGGTATACAGGGGTATGGGCGACCCCAAAAACCCCTATATACAATTTTTCTAAATCCCGATAATATTTTAATATTTGGCACCCATTTTGGATCGGCCATTTTGAGTCTGCCATAATAAATTTTACAATTCCAAGGGCAAATTCAGATTCAGCGACCCCCAAAACCATTACATACCAAGTTTCATTCAAATCGTTTGAAAATCAAAAAAGTTATTCCATTTGATCATATATGATACATAAGCAGAATTGGCCAGATTTTTTTTTATCATATATATGATACACTGCCAGTTACCCGTTTAACCGTTTCGTTGTCCATGCCACACATGTGTATCACTCTCAGCTCTTGTGGTACGCTCAAATGGCCATAGGAGATGCATAAACTTGCATCGCCTTCGAGAGCAAACAGTTCGGTATCATTCATACTTTGGCCACTTCCAAAATTATAATTAAAGTAATAATTCCCCAACAACTCAAGCAGATCTTTACATTGTGTTAGTGTGCCATTAGACCCCCTGATGAAGCTAGTTGCAATGTTAGCGATGCGTCGGAAAATAATTCCTTTTGGCCTACTCGGTAGATCACTTAACATTTATATTCGTTATTCTTTTGATTGCAATATGTATAACTTTTCTTCTGAATATTAAAATAATTAAACATACGTGTCCAACTCAATCAGAATAAACAACAAGATATCCACAACCTAATTCCAACACTCACACATACATTCGTCAAACTATATTTTGCCACGCATTAACATATTACTTTTCCATTGGAAAATCTATAAACCTCTACAAACTTGCAAAGTTTAAAAAAAAATATCGAAATTTTCGGATCACCGAAGTTCCCTTCTAAGTAGTTAAGAAATGTTTAAGGATCCCCATACAGCGCCCCCTTCCAGATAACTCAGCTCCGCTGCATTTCTAAACAGTTTATCCAAACCCATTTCCCTTCATTCATCGAATATCTTGTTCCCAAAATTTCGTGCTCAGGAAATAAATCTCCACCGTCACGTAACTCTCCACGATGGTGACATTTGAAGAACACCCATCCGTTCCGCCCACATAGACCAGGTCTCAGCACGTGGCGCGTTATCTAAATTAATTAAAGTTAATAATAAGCGCCCCCGTTCCTTCAACTCGTCACGCAACGATCGCCCCGGTGGCTGCAGCAGCCTGCGATACGTACGTATAAAATAAATTTCATCGTTGCCGTGTCGCGAGCCATACGCAACGGTCGTCTGTCGGTGCTCTAGCGCGTCGCGCTGCCACGGATCCTGTAATTAAATCCGGATCCATGAGGCGAGGAGGCAAAGTAAATGAGCAACGTCGACGGTGGCCTGTGCATCCCGTCGCTATGACGCCAGCCGCCACCGTCGCACTCTAGCCATTGGCATTGACAGTGAACGCGGGCCCAGAGAGTAGCGAAATTGACAGACGCGGAAGGAGAAATCGAAAAGGAGAACGTGGAAAGGCACGGGGACCGGGGGAAAGAGAAGAAGAGAGAGAGAGGAAGTTGGGAGCGCGAGGAACGTCGAGAATGTTTGCGTGCTCGCGAGACGGCTCTCTGCTCGCTGTGCATCGTGTGAATGGTAGCCGCGTCAAGGGCTCAATTAACGAGCGATAACGAACGCCCGAGAGTAAACACGATGACGGAGGATAGAGACCGAACAGATTCCTCCGTAGCCCGGTGAGCAAACGCCGACGGAAGTCTTATTCGTTTGATACCCCCGAAATTCAGCAAACTGACGGCTCTGAGCGTCGTCCCCGACGCGCCAAGACGAATTTCACGGCTTGCTGGCGCGCTAAGGAGCCCGAAGATTTCTGGGCACACTCGGCTTCTTTATCTTCGCGCGAGTATCATCCCCTCCTTGAATCGAATTCAGCTTGATTATTGCGCTGTGTGTGAGCTACTGAGGGGGTGAGTTCAGGTGAGAGCCGGTCTTGACAGAAGGACAGTGATGTTTCTCCTAGGGTGATGCTTCTTCTTTTTGCTAACGCCAGAGTTATGAACGTCACTCTATGTTGTCGACGTTGCGTAGGTTCAAGTCGAGTTCAAGTTGCCGTCTAAGTAAGATGTAGTGACGTGTGAAGAAACGGGATATATATTTCTGTGGAGATACTTTTTAATACTATTTTTATTCTGAAAATCGAATAGGAAGACTTGAAAATGGATGTTGATGTTTAGTGGATTTAATTGAAAATGTAAGAGGTTGTATAGGACGTCCTGATCGAAGTATGCCATTCCTATATTGTTTATTACAGGTAATTCAAATTATTTAATTTTCCTCAAAGTACTTACCTCTTTTTAAATGAAAATTCGCTTGCGTTTCCTTGTAACTCTCCAATATACACATTATCTCAGAAATCCTGAAAATACTGGAGCATTTATCTGTTGATTTCTTTTACTACTGCTAGTAATAAGTACAGTGTTTATAACTAATGATAACAATAAAATATTTTACAATTCCTAAAAACGTGAAGAACATAACAGAAAAACCACTTTAAAAGGTCCTTTTGAAGGGTTTTTAAAATCCATCGAATTTAATTTCTTTTACTCCTGTATAATACTCTAATTTTCACACATAGTCATTAAATGTTTCAAAAGCTTCTACTATTAAATTAAATTGTCATTGCAATAAGACAGAAAGTTCTTAAAACGTGCAATCATCTATTAAAATCAAGTGTCAGAGAACGCAAGCTACCAAAGACTATTATTGCCCTATTAACCATTTTCAAGGGGTAGAAACAAATCGAAATTTACAGGTTTCTAACGATCAGTCAATCAAATACCGACGCTTCCATAAGTGACAAAGTGTTCGTGGTTAATCAATAGAGCGGTTCACAAAACTGCCACTTTGGCATGATTCCTATAAGCGCGCAAGTAGTTGACCTTGCGTGATAATTCCACGCTGTGAAAGCCTGGCTTAACTCCTTAAAGGGGTTTAATCGTAAGCTGATTAAACGTAAACAGGACCTCCGTACCTTCGACAACCATTAGCATGCATAAGTGATATGCTGTGCTGTTTAACGCGTGCAGCAAGGTATCACGCATACTACGCCTACGATTTGGAGTAATATTTTATATTAGCACATGAACGATGAGGTTGCCCTACATTAAGTTACTAACGACAAGTGCAGCTGCGTAAATACGTAAGTTACGTATTCATCAAACTGAACTAAGCTAGAAGGTTCTGGAGGACTAACAGATTATAAGAGACTACAGAAACTGGTAGAGCAGTATGAGAACTATAGAAGGCAGTAGAAGACCACCGAACTCTAAAGCCACACAAAACTACCCAAAACAATAAACACCTAACAAAAGTCACAATCGTTTAAAACACTTATGAATGCAAGCTTCCACTGACATTGCCATCACAAAGCACAAACTAGAAGAACGTTGGTATTAAAACGGAACACATTCAAAATTTACTTTCATAATATTGCCAATGAATAGAAACCTACTTCATCAAATTCTACATAGGAAATTAAACCATCACCAAACAATCCCTCAAGCTGCAACAGTAACAGACTAGTCCTCGCTAATCGAAGCCAGCATTACCCAGTTCAGTTGAACAAAAACGGCTCTCCGACGTATGTTTAAGGATAAAGGATGTTATCGTTGCCCTCCGAGCCAGCTCGCGTGCGAGGGGGAGGAAACATATTTCATCGGGGTGCCCGTAATGCAGTTTCCTGTGTCTTCGAGCGCGCAGGTAGCCGGAGAAACGGGGGTGTTGGGAATAAAGCTGGGAAGGGAGAGGAGACAGGGTGGTCCCTTTCTTGAGGGACGGTGCCGCGCGTTTCTCGCGGTTGCCCGTTGCACGGGGAAAATATTAAGCCGCGTTCCTTTTCCCTTGACTTTGAGACGAGAGAGCCGGGCGCGCTTACCATTCGCAGCCTATAATAAATTGTGCATGGCGGAACATTTTAACAGCCTCGTTTCTTCTTGTGTTTAAAGCGGCGCAAAAAGGAAGAAAAGAGAAATCGCGGGGAGACACGAGAAATGAGAAGAGAAATAGACGTAGACGGTCTCTATGGGCGGCGAGAGAGACGGAGCGGCGAGGCCGGCGCGGGAGAGAGAGGGTTAGGGCGAGGGGGGAGGGGTAACGAGGGTGAAATGTCTGGTCGGCCCGCCAACCCCCTTAAACTCGAAGTGTAGACGGTACTTGGAGCGGCGCGTGGAAAAGAGAAACTCCATGTAGAAAACGCCGAAAAGGCAACGTATGCACCGATTCCTTCCGCGTAGCGAAAGCTTTAGACCGTCCCTCCTCATCCCTCGCTGGCTGCCGGCGAGCCAGCCAACCAGTCAGTCTGCCATAAATGCGCGCGTTTTCATCTTGGCGCAAAGCGTTTAGGTGTGCGTACGCGAAGCGCCCTGCAAACTCATTAGGAGCTGAAATAAATACGATGCAGCCGTTGCACCGTCGCGTCGCTGCCAGCCACGCTGCGCTTGCTTATAGAGAGGCGCCTTGATGCTGCCAGCCCGAAAGTTTCTCTTCCACGCTTCCCATCGCGGGTGTGTGCCTCGCTCTGTACAGGGTGTCTCGCGTGGCAACCGATAAATATTCGCAGAATGCTTTGAGGGAGTCGTGCTGGGGCAAGCAGGTCGTGTACATTGGAGCTTTGGTTTCATCCCTTATCGAGGTAAGCGCCGCGAAGATCTCAAGGGGACTTTGATGGAGGTCGAAGATGTGGGACGTTTATGACGTTAAGGATGCTTCGATTCTTGAATGTAGAACGCACACACTTTGTGTTGAGTAATGTATGCAGGAACTTGAGTAGATGGTTTATTTCCTTCACTAAATGCAAAGGGATGTAGGTACTTATTGTTGAGCTTGTTCAGATATCCTTTACGCGAATGGAGTTTAATTGGCCCATAGTGGTGTTAGCAATGGCTGCATTTTTTATTACCAGCTTGGCGCAAAACAGAACACTACTTAGGCAGAAATTAGTAATTCAAATATTATTTTTGACTTTCTATTTTAAATAATTTCTGCCTAGTGTTCTGCTTTGAAGTAAGACAGAAGTAAGACAGTAATTCAAATATTAATTTGTCTTTCTATTTAAAATGTCTTATTTCTATTTTATATCAATAATTTAGGAAAAGTAACCTTACTTTGGGCGAAAACCAATGCTTTTTTATCCGAGATAACTATGTCAAATAAAAGATTACATGATGTTAACAGCGTTCGTTCTCAGGTCTATTAGGGTTTCAAACGAATATAAAATCAAATAAAATATAATTTGATTAGTAATGAAATAAGAAAATAATTTAGAAGAAGGTCATTTGCTTGTTCAAGTAAACTAACCTGCAAATAAGAAGGCTTCGTGGCTTCCACTGTAGACTTGCAACGAATGAACGTCTTCATCAACAGTTAGTACTTACCTTGACATCAATAGATTCAACGACGGTTAGCTGGAGAAGAAATGGTGCGGGTCCCATAGTGTGTATTACCTTTCTGATTCCGAATATCCCCACAAAAGTGTTTGAGAAACGGCTGCCTCGCGGGGCACCCTGTATGTATACGTACGAGGAGGAGAAAGAGACGGATGGTTGACGAAGAAATAAAAGAGGAAAATGTAGCGAAGGAGGTGGCTGCAATGGGAATCTCTCTTTCTCGACGTCAGGTGGATTTTTTCCGGTTTTCGTCCTTCTCTTCGAACAGCGACGTCTCTCCTCAAGCGCTACTCGCCCCTGCACTTGAGGGTTTAAACCGTTCGAGCAATCTAGTGCTTTCTGTTTCTCTTCCTACATCCCGTCGCCCTTACGACTCTTTCTCCCGTTTCTTCTCTTCGTCCGTTCCCCTTCATGTCGTTCCCTTGTAGCTTTTCTTTGGCTATTTCTAAATCCATCGGTAGACCTGGTAGAAGTTTTCGATGGAAAAATGTAACGGGCAGAGTCTACCATGTGTAGAAGAATGAAAAGAGGGTCGAGCAGCGCGAGAAGGGAAAGAGTACCAGGGAGAATTTCTTCCCTCTTCTATCCAGCCTCCTCTATTTTTTCGCTCATTGCATTCTTATTTGCCTTGAATGCCTGGCGCAGTCCGGTGTTCTGCTTTCTTCTTTATCCGTCACCAGCATTTACCTTGAACATGGCAATTCCATTATGAAAAACAATCCTGGTCTTCGTAGTCGAATGTGCTCCGAGGAAGCTGCTGCAGAAATTATAATCTAGAATAAAGAGTAATTATGGACTATAATCCATCAACTGCCGGAACACTTGGATGAAATATCGCGGGATGGGAATTAAAGTCACGGAGCAGTGGAATATAATGTTTTGTAATGTTCAGAAATTAGGTGTGATGCTGTAAAGGCGCTTATTAGATCCCTATATTAATATTTTCGGTTTCGTGTCTCACGAGTGAAATAGGGTGGCGGGGATAAATTTTGAAGAAGTTAATAGAAGAAACCATACAAACTTGAATTAAACTTTTTTCGATATCTTTTACGGTTTCACAGATATTCGCGATAACATGAAAAGACAGGATTTCTTTGAAGGGATGTTTCCACCCCTAGGACCGTTTCATTGCCGAAACAAAAAATGGTTATATTATACCATCACACGAACTACGTTTCTGCAAAGTTTGGTATTTTTTTGAATTTTCGAGTTGCCGAACATCCCTTGTAGGTAAGTGAATGGCACAATTAAGCAGAGATATCTTCGTGCCACGATCTTATCGCAGACAATATTGATCAGCAGGCGGGAGATGTTGAAATTTAAAATTAATTTCGAGCAGCAAGAGGCGCGCTTACACGATCCGTTGCACAGTGCTGTAGCTGTACGGATTAGCCCCCTCGTCCAGCGACCTGCTTCAGCGCCACCCCCGTTAAGCCAACCTATTCTGTGATCCGCTTTCGCCATTTCAATTTCGTTGTCCCCTCGTGTCGCTCCTCTTCCGCGTCTTCCGCGTCCTGAGAACATCTACAGCTGCGCCTACAACGCGGAAGAGGGAGAGGGGGGCCGGGAGAGGAGAGGAGGAACCGGGTTCTCTGGAACCTGCGAAATAGCACTATACTTCCACCTCAGACTTTGCAACCTTTCCACGGTGGCTTCGAAGACGAGGAGAAGAAAGAGGAAAGCCAGACTTCGTCTTCGGAATAACCGAAATAACCTTTCTTCTAAGGGATAAGTCGGACGTGGTACAAAATTCCGAGGACCTGGGAATTAAGTTGCCTGTACGGCTTTGCGAGCGACGCTCCCTCGAACCGAAGCAACGTTTCAGGAAGCGAACGTTGACTTTACTGTCCGCCTGATTATCGTCACTCTATTACTTGCTTATTCCAGCAAATTGCGCGACACAGAATCGCCCATCCATAAGTAAACAGCTTGACAAGTAGAATTGGGACGCGAAGATATGAAACCTCATTAAAATTGCATTATAATGATCATTACTTAAAGGTCAGCTCTTGTTGGGCAATTCTTCTTTTAGATAGTCGAATGAAAGACGACGGAAATAACGGGTATTAACATTTCAGAGAAGAAAGGAAAATTGGAATGAAAGTTTGTTTAATCCCATTCAGAACAGAGTCCAGTTAAACCACTTAACCTGGATTTTATTGAACCGCCGGACACTGAGTTTCATCACTCTTTCCATTCGCGTAACTCAACTTCCACATTAATGCAACATTTTATATTCTAAATCGCGGCTTCTATGTCCCCCCACGCGCTTTATTTTTCGCAGAAAATTATTACCTGTCATTACGAATCAGGCGGATTTCTCTGTTAAACAGCAGAGTAACGTGAAACACAATCCCCCCGTTAGAGAAAAAGCTGCACTTGAACGGTAACGATCCTTCGACTAGACGACACAGTCGCAACTGGAATTCAGTTCATCGCTTCCGCGAGGCTATAAATCCGCCTTCGAAAATGCTAGTAGTTTTCACTACCTGACAGCGCTTACCACTGTAACAATAAACTTATTCAAATTGTACTAAAAATCGGATGCTATACAGGGTGTTCCGCGATGCGTTCAACAAACTTTTCTCACGTGTTCATTCACAGGTCATTCTGCAAAATATTATACGCACCTATAGAGGTCTTTTTTATTTCCTTTTATCATATTAGAAAATTACATACATCACAAATAATACATTTTTTTATTAGTGTTATAACACGTGGGAAAAGTTTGTTGACTGCATCGCAGAACACCCTCTTTAGTAGGTACTATTAACAGACACAACATCGACTTTCAGATCACCCGGATCTCCCACCCCCAAAGAAATTCTCTGCACTACAGTCAAGCATAGATCCTCCAAGTTCAGTCTCCTCAGATACCCAGCTGATAAGTGAGGATTCCAGACCATTCAGACAGAGTGAATCCAAAATTATAACCGTGAATGATGCAACGAAGCCCACGCTCCTTTACAAATAGTCGATCTCTGACGTCGTTAGGAGTTCTCTCGTAGCAGTTGGTCTGGCTGCACTTTTATCCCGTTGATCACTGAATATAAATGACCTGGGAAGCGAATGGTTCCATCCACTGGTACAAACACAAAGCAGGACACGCGTACGTCGCTTCATCTTTGTCTGCACCCTCGAAAATCAGATTAACGCTGGACCGATCGACGCCTACGAGACGACTTGGCACCGAGCCGTTCCTCATGGTGGAAGAACGCGCCCCGCTCGGCCCTACGATTCGTATACGGGACATTCCGATAGGATCACCAATTATTCTCGACGCTTGGAAGCAGAGTGCCAGCCTGTCAATTATGTACCTGGACCGTGGACCCACGGACATGAGAAACGATGCTTGGCGAGGCCGAAGGAGGGCCACGTTAGGTCGTTACACGCCATTGATAGACATCGTTTATTCGCGATCGGGTTAAACACAGCCACGGGAAAAATGTACCCGTCTGTGATTTATGGCACGCACGCCCGCGCTTCGAATAAAATCAGCTACATATTTCCCGCGTAACGAGAATTCATCAGTGAAATCGTTGGGGCAATTCGAAAAATTATTCGGAAGGGGAGGCATTAAAATTTTCTGCGAAGCAATGAAAATCCCACTGCGTCACCATTTTCAATTTCAGGCGACGCGACGGCGAGGGACTTTTTAGCGAACGAAACGTTTATCGAAGCTGGTCAACTTGATGCAGGGGTTCATGCTGATTACTTGGCATGACAATAAAATACCCTTTTGATATAAGCGAGGTTATTTCGAATTATGAAACAACGGGTCACTGGTTTTAAATCTTGTATTAAAAGTTAGACCTTAATAGTTTCGTTCCTCCATGTCCAAATAATTTATAATATCGCTTCTTCCCCCTTTCACGATCTAAAATTATTAAAAACTATCTATACACTCCTTCCACGCCACGATATAAAACATTTTGCGCTTCAAAGTATAAAACGCACAGAAGAAAATAATTCTTTGGTGAAATGGGAGAGGGGGATAAAAATTCAGCGATCTTTATTCAGAAGGGTAGGCTTATTTGGCCTCGAATATCTCGAGGTCCCCGAAGAGCAATACGTCGATCCTCTGCGGCGGTTTCATGACTCGTTAGCCCAAAAGGGACATCCTAGTAGGCCGGGATTCGGGCAAAGTCGAGACTCGCTCCTCGAATTTGCATGCCTAGTTTGTGTGTGTACACGTGCAATTTGTTACCGCCGCCATTGCCGCAGCTACTGCTGATTGCTGATTATTCACAGACGCTAAAATATACACGGCTGAGCCCGAGCCGCGCGGAGTTTATGTACACATGCATGAGGGTTGGAGCGGGGGTGTGCGAAGCAAAGTACGAAGGATTCATATATCCGCGGCGGAACACACACCGCGCGCGCGCGCGCGCGTGTGCGTGCACTCCAATGTAACCGTTCGCATAATTACAAGAAAAAGCTGACGTTCGAATTGAAATGGCGGACGGTGATGAATACCGCGGCTCGGCAAGGGAGGAACGTTTATTTAAAAAATATAATCCGCCACGCGTGTCGCGTCACCAAGAATCCAGCGGGACGCTCCACGCAACCGCCCTGCCGTTTAATTCCCGCGAAATTCGGAAGCGCCGGCCATCGGGCGCTGTTAATAAAAGGGGCCATCCAACCCCCATCTGGGCATATCGTAATTATCTCCGGCGCGTATCGCCGATGGACAAGTATAAAAGAGTAATTAATGACATCGGAACGCACGCCAGATCTTGATACAATTTGCGGCCTGCATACAATTACGCCGCCATTGTCCGGGAGCGGTTCGTTAATGAAACGATACTTCCATGTTTCGAGTCTAACCGTGAAATCGCTAATTAGTTCATACGTGTAATTGATGGACTCTCGTGGCCGGTGCTAACGGAAGCGTAGCACTTTGATTCGGTTACGATTCCATCTTTTTCCGCCACTTGCCTGGCTCCCGTTCTTGTTTCAGTGTAGGTACGCACAAAACCGCGTTAACGATCGCGAAGGGAAATGTTCTTCTTCCCGCGGAAGGTGATATCGTCAAATTGGCATGGAAGGGGTTGGAAAAAAGGGAGCAGGGAGGTATATATATATTTGCGCTCCAAGTTCTACGAGAAATCGGAGTAACCCGAGTAAAACGACACGCGGAAACGACCGACAAGGGGGTTCCTTCCGAGTTTTCAGTGAGAAATTACGATCGTTACCGATAATTAACGCGAAACATAGCCCCCTTCCTCAGGGCTACAGGCATTGCGTAACCTCGTATAACACGAACGAGATACCCTCTTGGTAATTATCCCTGCTTACGACTATTAATAATAGGATTTTCTTGGCAACCACGATCCGGCACCCTTCTTTCATCCCTTACCCTCAAGAAGGGAATGTCGATGGCTCCTTCCGCCGCGGTTAGAAAGTAGCTTTTCAGCCGCGAGGCCCATTGTCCGCCCCAGCTCAATTTGCCACGATTATTTTACACTCGGTGAAATTCATTTCGCTGATGCGCTCTCGCCTTCCCCGCCCCGAAAAATCTGCATAATGGACGAGCCAAGGATGAATTGGCCGTCGAAACGTAAATGCTTCGTTGTCGCCACCCCCTTGATTGGCATTATTCAGCCTTGCTTCGATTAAAGTACAGGGGGCGCCGAAAGTGTTCAGGAAATTATTTGTGTTTCTTTTTCATTCTGGAAAATTATTTTGGTCAACTGCTTCGCACTGTTCTTTGTTCATCTTAAATTCGATTCATCTCTAAATTCTAAAATATAACGAATAAATTTTTTGCCCAAATAGACGTCAGAAAATGTGCACCAATGCAATTTTGAAACGAAGTCGCATATCTGTTCTTTCTGTTGTGAGCTTTAATCGTTTAAAAATTTTTTAGGAATCTAAAAATCTATATTTCTACAATAAGCGAACGCTGGTTCCAATTTTACTCAACAATCTTATGAACCAATGATCACATTTCTGCGATTAACAGGATATTTAATCAGCACAATGATGAGAAATGAGCATGACAACATCGGTGACCGTTGAATATCTGTTGCAATAATGATCGACATACCGGTTGGTCTTCAAATGTACAGTCTAAAATCTATGTTGGAAATTAGGTATCCTGCCGAGGTAGATTGATCGAATCGCAAATTTTTCAATTTACCATTTCATTCCTATCCCCTGAAACACCATCGATTTCTCATTAACCAATATCTGATCTCCACCAAATCGTATCCACTTTATTCCCCGTCACTGCGTCCGTGTCCAAGAAATTTAATCGACTGGATTTCTCCCTTAACCTGAGACACCGTCTCAAGTTGAAATCATCCTCGGCGTCGCGAAGGTCTATTTCTGTTGAAAAGAAATCGAGTGATCCAATCGTGATAACCGAATTCCCCGCTTGCCACCGTTCTAGACGGTCCTTTCCGTCCTCGAAGCGCGTTTTGAATTTCTACTTCGACGAAGGAATCGAAGCCTGATTCGTTTAAATGCGCGGCTCTCGGCGGTGGCGAGATCGAAATGAAAAATGCCACCGTGGAAAGTTCGGAAGTGTTGGTGGGGGTTGCGAACAAAGGTGCATACCGTTCCCCATAGATACAACGCCGATAGGAGTTGCTTGTCTAGCTTCCTTTAAGCCGCCTGCAAGAGACAAACTCCACGGCGAAGATAAGCTCTTGCTCGTAGTAATTGAACCGCAGTTGCTCTAATCTCGACTGGACGTGTTTCCAGCGAGAATCGCAAGTGCAAAGTAACGAGAGTAGTTAAGGCAATACCGCGTATTCCGTGGCACCGTCGAATTACGGAGTACTCGGAAATACATTTTAACTAATTGAACGACGACAAACTTCTGTCGCGGGAGCGTAGATACGCGACGAGGAATATCGTCGCAACTGAAGGGCGAAAAATTCTTAACGTACTATTATAACGTACTATTACAGAGTATTTCAGCCTAAATTGTTATTATTCATATACAAAAATATTTTAAGAAGGTAAATTTCTTTAAAAAAAATACCTTTACCCTTTTTTAAAAAAAAGTATGGTAATGGATTGATGTTTTGCAAGAAAAGGTGAAGGATTTGTTGTTAATACATATCTGATGTTTCTTAGAGTTACTTGTACTTGTTTACACTAAAGGAGAAAATTTATTTATAATATATATAATATTTCAAAGATACTCTCCTTCTTTTCTTATTATTACGATTAATTTACGAATTAAAAGTGATGTGGATTTCTATTTTATCTGATTGCATATGTTAATTAACTCTTTTTCATTCATTTGGTGAATACTGTATGCCTCCAAAGATTGTCAGAAATTTTTTTCAAATTCTATAATTGGATGCCTGTTGGTGGGAGCAGCAGAAGTTTAAACAGCGTGCTCGAGGTGAAGGGACACGAAAGAGATTCCAGAAGCAATCCGAGATATTGTCCATATTTTTCTTTCGTCTAGCCCCGCCGATGAGAAAGGAAATAAAAGTGCAAAAAAGGAAGGGACGGAGTCGTGCTAGCGGCAAAATTGCCCTTCAGACGATGCTTCATAACCGTGCGACAAGTTCGAACCGGCGAAGAACGAAAATGAGAGTGCCTGACGTCTCGTACGTCACCATAATCCAGATGAAACCTGTAGGAATAAGAAATGAGAATATCTAGACAAAGGCATCGCAAGTACTGTGCAGAGTATACAGCGAAATACGAACTTTCCTCTCTTTGCTTTTTACGAGGATGAATACTTCCTTTCGCTGTTATGGCTTCGCATATTTTTCGCGTTTAATTAAAAGCAAAATATCCCCAGCCCCTACTTATCGCGGGTACAGATATCGTTACGTCTACCCAGATACAACGCGGAGCTCCTTACCATATTTAATTAAGAGAGATCGAATCTGGAACTTATAACTTCCATCAAGGTGAATTTATAGACACCTGCAACTGCGGTTTAAATAACACCTTGTGGTACTCTTTATATCGTTCGTAAAACTAAATAAGTTTTCTTCTTTTCTGTTCCAGGTGAGTAATCTCAACGTCTTGTACCTACTATATGTGCGGATGTAAGGCATCTGACGGGTGAGTTTCTTAGATATTAAACAGAGAACTGGAGAATACGGTATCGCGTATAGGGAACCCAAGGAAGTCGTCTCAGATGAAAGCAATTATAAAGTTATTTTTCATATTAATCGCATGTGGTCCCTGATTTTGAACTATACTTTCTAGTGCACTTGGGAAAATGGTTACCTTAGAAATTAATTACAAATAAGGTCTGTCTCCTTGCGTCATTCTATACACACAGAAAATATCTTTCGTCGAATCAAATACTTTAAAAAAGTAGAGAAGAAAATAAAACTACTTACAAGGGAACATCCCGAACCCGGAAATTTGAAAAATTCTGAAACTTTGTGAGTAGGTAGGGGATTTCCTCCTGATTACAACGCAATTTTTGTTTGCTGCTCAAATTCACTCTAAGGGTGTGTAATTGACCGCTGAAAATCCGGTTATTTTTCGATTTTGTGTTATAATTCGTGAACTGTAAAATAATTTTTCACCAAATGATAGATCTTATTAGAAGAAGTAACTTTTGGCTTGAAACTTTTTTTCTATCTTTTACAGTTCGCGAGTTATAACACAAAATCGGAAAATAGTCAACTTTTCAGGGGTTAATTTCACCCTCTTCGATTGAATTTGGGCAGCAAATAAAAATTGCGTTGTAATCAGGAGGAAATCCCCTACATATTCACAAAGTTTCAGAATTTTTTGAATTTTCGGGTTCGCGATCTTCCCTTGTTAGTTCGAATGCGTAAAACTAAAACTCTTATTCCTTTCAAACAGAATTTTTAAAACCTTCTTGTCACTTACCCAGCCAAATTAAAAATATACTACTATATAAATATCCATAACATGTCACTACTTTACACCAAGACCCTCGATTAAAAGAAAATTCAAAATTTAAGTAAAATTTCAGGAATCCAAACAGGTCGTCTTCTCTTGTAGTTTCTCCCAACTCTGTTTCGCAAAATCAATCCATGCAAACGGGCTAAATAATCTTTCAGAGACCAACCTTAAAAGTCCATCAACATGGCACGATGAAGTAACAGAATTAACAACCGCAAAGTGCAGCACTCCTTCGCGGTCGGGCGATAGCCACAGTAGCAAATCGAAGGCGAGCGTAGGCAAGCAACGTTTAATCGTTCGTTTGACGAAGTCGTCGCGAAGGTTACAAGTTTGCCACACTGTATAAAGGCCTGGGGACGCAAAGAGGATACAGCGAGGGGGTCGAGCGTGTATACGAAGTTACCGTGCAAACAGAGACAAGAATGCACACGTGGTGAGGGTGAATGTGCTCGTGGCTACGGCAGTTCGTACACTACGGATAGGTACGTGCGTAGGTAGTGAGAATACGGAGAACAGGTCAGAGGCAGCCCGTTGCATTATTCAGTTCGGTCAACCCTAACTCACGCAAGACGCATCCTCATCCACCCTCGGCCACCTTTGGAATAAGCCACGCTAACTATCCGATCCGCCGCGTACGTGTGCCACTGTGCACGAGGAAAACCGAGGACGAGTAAGCCACGCTCTATGGCTACCTTCGATCACAATATCCCCAGGAAGTTTGCCGATACCTGATCTGTACACGGAGATCGGAAACTGCTTGTCGCGAAGTTCTGGATTAGTCTACTTAGGTGTTAGTCTACTTAGATTTAGGTGTTCTCTGTTTAGTTTCCCCGCGAGCTTGCTCTTCATCGGCATGACGGCCACACGGTCAAATATTTTTTTCGTTTTGGTGACCGTTTGTGGAACCACAGATGCAGGTGGTCTCGACGATTCCGGTGTCTCAAGAAAGTCTTTGGATTTAGGATTTAGGGAGACCGATGTGTGGTGACCGCGATGGAAAAGATGCTTTTGCGAGGGTTTGAAGGATTGTTCCCTTGTCTTGTTTATTTTATGTAAAAAAGCGTTAAGGTGAGATCAGACGGCGCGTGGCTCGGCTCGTCTAGCTCGGCAAGTCGGCTTGGAGAGCCTGAGTGAGCCGAGCCATGATTGATCAGACGGCGCGTGGATCGGCGATTCACGTGAAAAGTTCGCCGAGCTGGCTCGGCTCGTCTAACGCTATGTCCTAATTAGATGTCGCACAGCGACAAAATCGTTTTCATCCAACCGACCGACCGACACGACTATAAACAAACAAATGCATGCGATGCGGCAACTTCGTACATGTCAGTCGTTTTGTTTGTATTTCAAACCAGTTTGTTTTTTTTTGTCGTATCGCACGCACGACGTCCCAAAAAAGCAATGGATTTCGTGGAATTACTGATTTCTGAAGTCCAAAAAAGGCCTATTTTATGGAACAAATGGGCCGAAAACTATAAAAACCGTATATAAGGTCAAAATTAGTCTTTCTTCTACTGAAATTGGCTTCTTAAAGTTTGTAGTTTTGTGGGTACACTTTTCTCGTATTGCTTCAAGAATATAATTAAAAGTATTTTGTGTCATTCGAGTATACTGATAAAATAAATTGTTGTTTTCTCGTAGCTGACAGTAAAGGTCGTGAAATTCTCCGAAATTTATCCTGTCTTTATATATCTGGTCTATACAATGACGATTTCTCTTCCGTGTATTTGTTCGTTGTAATATATGTTTCACATAACTATATTCACTAAGGAAAAGCAACTCCAACTTTGACAAAGACATCCTGTAAACTAACCGCAAAATTTGGTTGCAAATAGTACTCTACAGCCGGCCGTATATGGACACTGTTGCATTGTCGTACGACCGATTGAAATCGGTCGGTTGGACGACAACGATTTTGTCGCTGTGCGACATCTAATTAGGACATAGCGTAACTCGACAAGTCGGCTTGGCGAGCCCGACCGATCCGACGGTACGTGGCTTGACGAGCTGGCTCGGCTCGTCTAGCTCGGCAAGTCGGCTTGACGAGCCCGGGCGAGCCGAGTCATGACTGATTAGACGGCGCGTAGATCGGCGATTCACGCGCAAAGTTCGCCGAGCCACGCGCCGTCTGATCCCACCTTTATAGTTTTATTTTATTTTTACTAGGATGACTGGCTTGCATAAGTGGTCGGAATAATAACGTTATCTGGCGATATATCAGACTCCACTTGAACAAAATAATTAGTTTGCTTCATGCAGCTACTTTAGCTTAACACAACTGGTGCTTTCCTGTAATCGAATATTTCAATCATCCGTTTGCATCACTCTTCAAGCTCGCAGTGAAAACCTGAAATTCCATATCGCCATCAATCTTACCCAGAAGTAATCATAAATATTCAACAATTACATATTAAACACACTTTTCCATCTCGATGCATCTTACATAACGTCTTCACTTATCGAAGAACCGTTTCCACTACCAAAGAACACTCCTCTTCCGATACTAGCCGTTTTGCATTCCCTCGAACTTTGCAGATAATCACATCACCCGCTTAATAAGAGTCGACCCGCATAGTAGCAGGAAATTGTTAGTTTGCCTAGTTTAGACAATGAGAGGCTGGCTGGGGAAAACGTAGGAATGCCTTCGCTGTTTGTCGTTTACACGGTCGACCGCGCAATTCGCAGGGGGGAGGAAGAAAAAAATCGGAAGCAGGTCGGATGTCGGAGACAAGGAGGAGCGGGGTCGCCTTTTGAGGGAGTTTCAAAAGTCCTTTTGCGAGTCGCGGTCTGATTCGAGGGTGGTCAGGCGAATCGAAATGGGTATTTGGTATTCTGACGAAGTAACTCCGGCCTCTTTCCTCTTTTCCGCTCAACGCACATGCACGCCAACTATCTTCCGATCGTTCAAGAGCTTCCCGTCTCTTTCGTCTCCGAGGTAAGTAAATATTTGCGACTACTCCGAGGAGGAAACCACGAGGCTGTTCATACGGCAAAGGGCAAAATAGAATGTCGTGCTCGTTGAAATGCTCCTTCGTCCTTTTCGAACGCAGCAGATGCTTAATTAACGTCACGCGGACACAAAAATGGCGCTGAAATATATTACGAAATGAGGTATTAATTATTCGTAATACAGTAAGGCTGGGCTAGGTGTATGCAGTGGTGGCCAAAAGTTCAAGTCGCATATTTTTACATATTGCTAACACTGACTTATTTCAACGAGCCCCCAATCTGTGACATAAAAATTTCAAAACATAAGCCCTTCTAATGTAACTGTCTTGTTTTCGTTAAGTTGACAGTTCTCACTTTCCTTTACTCACTACTGCACGTAGGGAGATAACGAGTGCATATTAATTTTAATAACATTCATTTACATTTATTTATACACTACTTAGGAGTAGGTAACTGTTAGTTTATGCAGTTGATGGTAGTTGAACCGACATTTTCGAGCCGATTGCACATTGGGGGGTGACTTTCAGTACAAGTGCTTTGATTCTATGGTTTCTCCGTTATTCGTGGTCTGAGTAATGACGCAATCAATTAATATACGAGAAATATGGTTTCAATAATTTCTCCCCTATACAATATAACCACCACGTGTTTATCACGGTGAAATCGTAACTTCGGACTCCGACCTTTACAAAAATATAGTTTCTAATCTACGCAATATCGAAAGAGCAAGAAATTTTAACTGAAACATCGCATTAGAGATGGCTGTGAATTGATAGGAGAATAGTATCGACCAGAGTGTCTCTAAATAAATGTACAAATTAATTCCGTTTTTTCCGATGCAAATACGGCAGGGGAAGTCTGAAAAAAGATTTATTACACCACGGGTCGCTTTTATACGCAATCACGATTTGCGCACGGTTCCCTACATATACATATATACCTCATCATTCAATTTATACGATGGAAAACTCAAATTCCTCGGCGAGCGAGCACGGCGCTCGCCGAGCCGGGAATCGATAATTGGAACGGAAGACGGGACGATGGGACAAGTAACGAATACGTTGGGCACTTTCCAGTTTTTAATTAGCGTTTCTTTACGTAATTCCAAAAGCAATTTCTTAGCGAGTTAACAAACAGGAGACGGCCGTCACAGTGAGGAGGTGGGAGGGAAGGATCTTCGATTTAAACCAACTCGCGGTAAACATTCCAGTTGGCTCAACTTTCCACACGGTCCTCTTCGTCTTCCAGTGCCGCGACTTAAGACGAGAAGACATTTTCATCGTTCTTTCTCCGTTTTCCATCCACCCACTCTTCATCCCCTTCTCCCCTTTGCTTTCGTTTACTTCGTCCTGCCTCCCGCCATTCGTCTTTCCCCGCCGCCCCTCTCTTCTCTGTATTTCCCTCGTCTTCGTGAAGTATCACAACTTCGCGAGGGGCTTCGATTTGGTCGCAGGTGGATGGAGGCGGATGGCGAATCCGCATCAAACGAACCGATTGCACAAAACTTGTCGAGAGCCCGACGAAATCCGTCCTCACCCTTCCGCGAACCACTCTGGTCTTTCGCTCGACCTCCACCCCCTCAACCCTCCCCCCAGCTACCCGCTGCTTTCCTCTGTCGTCCGCGACGCGTTCTCCTTCTCCCTCCCCGCTGCATCCCTCCCTCATTCTTTCCCGATTGTCCTGGTTTTATTCCAGGCCATTGGCCCCGTCGTCCTTCCTCGCGAGGCGGCACAGAATATAGTGGGAAGCGGCGCGGCTACGAGATAGGAATCAAAAGACCTCAAAGGATTGAAACCGCCCTCCAGGAGCGATGTTCCCCGGTTTCGATCAACGGTTAACCGAACGCGGGCCGCGAAGAAATTGGTGTATTCTTCGCGCCCAATCGTGAACGGCCGCAGTTTATCGGTCGAGCGGGTATTCCGTTCGCTGTTCCACGCTGCAGATACTTCACGGATATTTTTTGACAAAACTGCGGATAATGCCGTTTTCACGGATTCGCCGTGGTGCCGTGGCTCGCTCGTAGTAATTAAACCACTGAAAATGGGCACGCTGGACGCCAAGGAGTTGGCGAAATTGAATCATGTCCGCACTCCTGCGCCTCGTGTTGCGTATTACACTTTAACCTGTTAGCTCGCTTCTCGGTCAGAGCCAACCCTGAGTGTATTTGAAATATTAAATATTTTTTGAAAATGTTTAAAGGATTAGCTCGTTTCGTCCGGGGTAAATGCTGAGTACGGCGCCACGATGAGTACAGTTCTTTCGCATGAGCGTACTTATTAAACTTTCAAGAGAGTTAATATTCGTTTCATGCGATGTGGAAGTGTTTACGAATTACGTGTTAACTCCTCTTCCTCCGTGGGATGGCTAAGCAATAATTTGGCGAAAATTTAGTAAAACCGTCGCTTCTGTGTAAAGTGGAGGTTTAAATTCTTTTACAATGGTGTGGAGAAAACTTTACACCTCCACTAAAAATATCATTTACATGTGATTTTAAAGATTAAAAATAATCACGTGGAACACTTTACAAGAATCACTCTGCATATCCAACAGCTAGCCAAAACGACGACTTATTAATGAAACTGATATTTCGGAGCAACCACCCCTAAAAGGTGGGGTTAATGAAACTTTCATTCGAGCTGTAAGTGACGAAACAAGGAGCCACCGAATGGATAAAGTATTCAGGCTCTTAATCGACCTCGTTTAATGATTTACGTTTCAAACAGACGCGCGATAAAACTGCGGAAGTTTTCGAGTGGCCGTGTTGCTTTCGTAAAATATTGAGCTGCAGCGGACAAAGAAGTGTAAATTTCTTAAACTTACGCGTTATTAAGGAACGGCTGTCAACTATTTGGAAAGTTTTATCAGTTTATTCCGGGTAAGCTTCCGGCATTAAATTAATGAACGTCATGGCTCTTGTTTTGTCACGTGGTTTTCTAAGAGGAAACGACTGCGGGGACGGTTGAGGAGCCGTTTTACCCTAAGGAGCAGCATTTCCTCGGTGCCAACGTAATTTGTGAAGCAACAAGAAACGTGCCACCCATTATTTTAACCTTTAATTCAACTATAAATCTCGCAATACTACAAAACTTTACAAGGGCCCCCAGTGAATAATTGAATTATATACGCACTCGGTCGCTTTTAAATTGCCGCGCACTGTATATTGTTGCCAGATAAATTAGACCCGCCGCGGACCCGAGCGCGCTGCTCGCGCTTTACCCTTCTTTGAAATTAGCAACATTCGTTCCGGCCTCACAATTATGGGCACGCGATGTTACAGCTATTCGTCACAACCCTAAAATGTCTAGGTTTCTGGGACACTAAATACGGTTTCGAGTGGCGCAGAATTTTGTAGAGGCTTAGCCTACAAAAGTTAGTTTAGTTTTTACACTTGATGTAAAAGAAATTTAATGAAATTAATATATGTCGTAGGACACGTGAAATTAGGAGGGGGGGAGGCAGTCATTATTTTGCTGGTTTCGAATTTATTAAAAAAATACAGGGTGTCGAAATTTGCAATTTTTTCCTGTGCGGGTGATTCTATGCCAAATCGATCACATTTATTTGATTACACAGTTTATTTGATTTTGATGTCCGGGATTTTCACGAAATTGCAATATGGTTCAATCCACTTGAAATTAGGGGGGGTTTAAGTTATCACATTGCTGGTTTCGCATTTATTTAAAAAATATTGGAAGTCGAAGTTTGCAATTTTTGGTTATTGATAATTCATGCTAAGTCAATCTAATTTTCCACTTAACGCCAGGGATTTTGATGAAATTGAAATATCATTTAGTCTAAGTAAATTTAGAGAGCATTTAAATCACTCTGTTCCATGTTTCGAAGTACAAAGCCTTAATTTGAAGTCTTTGAAGGTAGAAAGGAAATATTCTACATAAATGATGTTTAATCTTAGGAAAAACGTGTTAGAAGAATAATATTTCTGCAGATAGAAATGGGAGTATTACTTTATACTCCAATTTACTTTTTTTCTCTATAGAACCCTAAACCTTTATATTTACATTATGTTAAACTTTCATAATATTAGTCAGATCAGTTCAATGTTATTGTTTCATTTTCTTTTATTAATACTACATTTACTATTATTTACACAATGTACATTCTAACAGGATAACAATCTTTCTGTCACTTAATGCTATGATGTAAATTAAGACGTGCTTGTTTGTGGCTATTAATCACTGTGTACGTAGCACGTGTACTATATAGTCGCAAGCAAGCGCGCTTAATTTATAATTAGACAACGTACGTTACTCGACCAAGGGCTTCATAACTTACCCTAAATAACCTCGAGTAATCTTGCTTGATATGTTAGTAGGTATACTTTTACACATATATTCTAATACACATTTTCTAACGAACAGTAAGTACGTGGTGTTTAATCTTCAATTAAAAGGAATTAATGCAATCCTGAAGATCTGTAGATCTACTTGTCCAAAAAGTTTTTGCACGGAGACCCTTTCCACTTGCAATATCTCTTTCATACGACAAAAATCATGGAAATCATTAACATAATAAAATAATCACAAAATAAAATAAATCATGAAATATGTTGTAGCATATTTAAGATCTCATTCAATATTTGAATAAGGTGTTTGTAAGTAAAGACTGAGTAATTTCTCCAGCCAAAGCTTTCATTTCATACTGTTAGGATTCATTTATGAGATGTTTCCTACTTTTCTCGATGTTTCATTAAAGACAGCTTCTTCTTAAGGAATATTGCTCATTTTCCATTCTAAAGCGAAGAGACTCGGCCTACATTTTTCGACCGTATAGTCAATTCAACAGGGACACAGTTTCCAAAGGCACAACTTCCTCTCTTCAGGCAAGTATTTTAAGTTTATACGCCATCAAACATTCGCAAAGCATCGTAATACCTAAGAAAGGCCGTGACCAGCGAATAAAATAACGGGGGGCTGTTTCTCTTCTCTATACCCTAACCTGTCAACCGTAACTCAACGGACATCCTGTTTCAGGTCGTGAGTTGGTTCGTTTTGAACGGCAAGGGGGACGTAAACTTGGAGCCCAGGGCACAGTTAATTAGATAAAAATTCCATTGTGATGTCCCCATTGTGCCACATTAGTTATCACTTCATTGCTTCCTTATTCCGCTAATCACGTAGGAAAAAGAAATCTGCACGATGCATTCAGGTCAAAAACTTAAGAATGCAATAGTTCAAGAATAATTGTTGGCAATAACAGGTTAAGCTTTAACTTCTAAAATCAAACAAATTTATAAAAATGTCTTTAGAGAACTATGTATATACATTCCCTGTGAAATTTTTTACAAAATTGGCTCTTTTGAAGAAAACTCTAGTATTTGATATAGAGAATGAACTTTGAACTGCATTTGCTACATAATATCGGTAGGGTAAATCCGGGAGACGCGGTCGACCTAATATAAAATGACTATTAAAACCAATACAGACATTACTTATTTTATCGTAACAAACCTAATATGTTCAAAATTTTATGCTGATTCAGAAAAACTGGTCGATATTTGCTTCAAGACAATATTTACTGTAAATCGGGTTGAAAACTGAAGTCATGTCATCTGATCACCTCTCCCGAGGTGCCGGGAGAAATGGTTTTCGTCCTTGGCAAAGAACACTCACATAATTATTCATGGAAAAATAACAAAGAAGAAAGCAAAATTATTTATGAGTGAATACAAGTACAGATTCATTGATATTTAATTTGTTTACGCTAAACAAGTAAAGAACATATCAAAGATAAAGCGAACTACCTACCGGCGATCAGCAAGACAAATGAATACAAAAGTGAATAAATAAAATAAATATTCAATAATAATAATAAAATAATGATAAAAAATAAAAATATAAATAAAAATAATAAAAAAATCATAACTTGACCATCTCTCCTTTCTGCAGCGAGAGATGGTCTTCTCGTTAGTTTTCAGAGGAAGAGTTAATATGGCTAAATACTTTGGCTGCATTGTCCCTCAATATCTCTACTATCATATTATTTCCAAACATTAAACGAAAATAAACATAGAAGTATATTTTAAATACGATTCTGTACACCGTTGTTTGACAAAGGAGGTTAAATGTAACCTCAGTTTACCTTTTATAGCCTGTAAATCTAAAGAAACACAGAAGGAATCGAAGTGACGCTATTCATTCAATTGTTTGGCTTCTAGAGAAGTAATTGGTCTGCACTTTAACGCGTTTTATGACATTTTTGATGAGTTTTACTCGCACTTAAAACTGAACGGAGATTTTCACAAAGCCCCAGTGAACCGCCCAATTACGCCACAAGTGCTAATAGACCGAGCGACTTCTGATCAGCGCGATAACAAAGCGCGATTGAACATAATTTATTAATGCAAACCCCTAGGAAGACATCCAATCTATTCTGAAACGTTTCATGGAATCCAGGGAGGCGCTCAGGGTTCCGTGGCTTCCGTGCGTCCTTCAGAAGTCTCGGGCGATGTTACCGATAACATCCTAACATGCTTCGAATCCAACGAGGTATACACACACAGACGAGTTGTAAGAGAGCAACACAGAAACGTCGCCCGCACACCGTTGCACATCTCAGGCCGTGCCCATCCATCTTACACACGCGCCTCTGAAGAAGTTTTATTCTGTACGTTTCCAACCCTCTGGCCTATCTTCCCCGCGCGATAACGTCAGCCTCCGCAACTGATTGTGAGAGAAAGATGTCGCGCCCTATACGGAATTTCCTTCCACGTTTCGTTCGGGATGATCCGAGACAACTTAAGCCCTCGACATTTTCCCCGTGATTTCGCATCGATCCCCGTGCATTAAATCATTGAAGCTGATACAGTGCTGGTCAGAAGCAACTTTAAAACTCACGTTTCTAAGTCTCTGCAATTTCATAGTGCGCTTTAAGTATTATGTTGATATTACTGCTCTATTCTGACAACCCCTCAATCTAGGGATACAGATTTTAAGATGTATCATGTATCTTATTTTTGTCACCGCTCGCAGTTTAAGGGGACATTCTACTCTCTCGGCCGAAAAATCGGCCACATTTCGGTGATAGTTTTTATAATGAAATAAACACTTAATATTTTCGAATTTCTGGGGGTATATTCTACCACTCTTGAAATACAAGAAAAAATCTTTGTTGTTTGTTTATTTCATTTGTTTACATTAATATTTCGCAGTGAAGTTGGCGGCTTCAGAATTGCTGGCGGTTGAAATTTCGGATGACTGGATTATCGGAAATAAAAAACCAAACATACTTTTAATTTGCAGGAGTATGGCTATCTCGCTAACCACAAATATCTTAAGATTTTTAATATTTTTCCACATTTTATATTAATTAAATATAGAAAAGAAGTGCCACTTTCGGTACTTTCAACTTTGTTCGACTCGCATTTTAATAATTTTAGTTGAAAATTGTTCTTTCGTGGAAAGCGAGATAACCATACTTCTGCGAATTAGAAATATGTTTGGTTTTTTTATTTACTATGATCTAGTCGTCCGAAATTTCAACCGCCAGCAATTCTGAAGCCGCCAACTTCACTGAGAAATATTTATGTAAATAAATGAAATAAACAAACAACATAGATTTTTTCTTGTGTTTCAAGAGTGGTAGAATATACCCCTAGAAATTCGAAGACGTTAAGTGTCTATTTCATTATAAAAACTATCACGGGAAAGTGGCTGATTTTTCGGCCAAGAGAGTAGAATGTCCCCTTAAACCTTCTTTTGCACGCTACTATGCATCGTCTTTTTTTTGTTATGTTTAGGGTCTACATGTATTTCGTATAATTTTGGATGGTGGGAAATAAATGACCGATCAGAATTCTTGCTACAGTTCAGACATAATTTACATACAGTAGCGGACAAAAAAGTTACTTCTTCAATTTGCTGTATTTTTGTTATTTTTTAGCATCAACTTGGAAGTGTGATATGTGTTTAATATGCATATTTTGATGGAGAATTGAAAGCTGTATAGAACCCAGTCAAAGTTGAGTTCATTTAACTAACAAAGTTTTATTCGGCATTGAATTGAACAACACATTTTTGGGTCCGACAAAGGAGTAACCACTTTTGGTGACTTTTTAGGCCGCCCTAAACGCAAAAAATGCCCCACAAAATATTGGATTTTTTATTACTTTTCAAAAGTGGTAACTTTTTGCGGCTATAAAAGTGTGATGATAAAAAGTAATAGAGGTAGAGTGGATCGAAAAAGTGGTAACTTTTTTGGCCGCTACTGTATATCAATCAAATTAACATCTATTGCAGTTTATATATTTTTCTCAACGAGTTACAATATCATTTATGCCTTTCTTAAAAAATTATGGAGATCTAAGGCTTCCAGAGCCATTGATTTTGTAGCAATATTTTTTTTCTTGAGGAAATGGCCTAAGTCTAAATGTTTATATGTGTTTGAACTCATGAAGTACAAACACTATTCGTAAATCGTGGTTGTTCATATTCGAAAGACACTGTAAGGATTTAAGTTTCTCCAAACAATATATAAAAGAAAGAAGGTACCCTGTATTGCGAAAACTCAACTTTATCAGCAACCTAATATTAATCGACCCATGTAATTTAATCAAAAGTATTACATTTCAATGGTTGTATCTGTTTCTGTACTTAGTTCGTTGGTAGTTTTTCACGCCCCGTTGTCTGTTTGAGCAATTTGATTCTTATTTATGCTTACGAGGAAGAAATAAGAGAACTTGGATCCTAGCTAACAGTTTTCTTCGGTGAAAGATCGATACAGGATGAATGTGCATGTATGGAAATGCAGGGACGCTTTCCTATTTACATATTCGTAGATTGCTTTATTTAAATCCGAGCACGATACAAAAGAACGATAGGATAATGGCACTTACTGATGCATATGTAAATTGAAATCAAACTGCTTGCTAGATCTTTTCCAGAGCGTCTCGAGGAAAGATGACACGTTGTCTTCTGTGTCTATCTTCCTCAGGTCTTTGGCCAGAACGGTGGGTAAATAAATGGGCCACAGGTCGAGAATGAAAGAGTCTAGTTCTTAAATATTTATTAGGTGTGATTATTGGTTGTGGATAAGAATTTGACACCAACAGAAAGATTAACCCCTTAAACATTCGTCGAGTAAAGAGATATATTTGACATTTATTGAAATGAATTATTGAATGTATGATTTATTAAGAAAGTCTGGTCTTATTATTTTATAGACCTTTCTGCTTATTACTGTGCATTCTGTATATCTCTACGTTCATTTTTCTTTTGTATGATACATAGCAAATAATACAAAGGAATACTTCACTTACATATACATTGTATCTTTTCTATCGTCTTTGACAAAGTATACTACACATCTTTTGTTTTATCCAGACCCATCTGAGGCCTATATGCTAGTTTACTGTAGATAGGGGAGATACAGTTATTGATATAAAATTGGTACACAATATACATATATCGCTTTTTTCACTAGCCTTGTTTAACTAACAAAGCTAATACTCAATCAATGTTCTTATAAAAAGGGTTAAAAAATAAGTGGTGAGTGTTAAGGTTAAGACTAAACTGTACCATCTTGTATGTTGAACGATATATCACAGTTTCTTAAAAGAATAATTCGGCTAGATTTTTCAACTATTAACTTTTAAAAGGATATCGATTGTGTTTAATACTTTTACATTTTGTCCTTTTCATATACTATACATTTTCTACTTTCATGTTGTTTGATATATCCAATTGATAGAAGCGCAGTGCTTGTCGATTTGTCTCCCTGGTATATCTGTTTTCAATATTTTTAATCTTCCATTCTGGTGGTCCATTCTGGTTCGCTGGATATGTCCATTCAGAAATGAATTCAACCACGACTACCTTCCTGCATTTTACGAATTATGCACAAATGAAATATTGCTTTGTCCGTTTAAACAAGGAAATATCTATTTACAATATTTTCCACATTTCCACGATATACAAATTCGAAGAATCGATTTCACCCACTGTTCCACTCTAACAGTACCCTTTTTGGGCTCCATTATTTTTTTCGTAGTATCCTGAACGCTGTCGAGCATGTCTGCTCCTCCATTTTAATACCTCCACTTTACTTGTATAATTAACCTCTGCTTCACCTTTTAATCCACTTGTAATTGGAAACTATTTAAAATTGCATCACTGGCAACCACGTTTCATACTCGCAATACCGAAATAAGCGGTGTACACGTCCCAAGTAGATCCGTTTTCCCCACTTAAGGGATTAAGATGGCAAGAAGAAGTCTCGCTGAGGGATCAAGAGCGGCAAGACATTTTACATTAAGAGGAGAATAACTCTTCCCGAGATTCACTCTGGGTCTTCGCGACACACCGCTTCCTCTTCCTTTCATTCAGAACAATCATATAAATATCGGCACACCTCTGATTCTTACAAAGATCATCCCGCTCCCTCGACGCGGCTCGGTATTCGCGGGCCGAGGAGGGGAGGAATAAGAGCGTAGATGGAAGCCTTAAAGCCTCCTTGGCTCTTCAATTTCTCTCTTCTTCCAGGCTCGAACCCCCTCTCCGTCTCTGTTCCTCTGCCGAGCGAACTATCCAGACCCGCCTCTATTCTCCATTCTTTCCTTGACTGCATTTGTTCCTTATTAGATATTCCGTTTTATTGAACGAAGCGTAGAAGCCTTCCTTCCTGACGCCCTTTCTTGCATCCTTTTGCTTTGCCCCGGCTACACACGAGAATATGTATATATATATTCCTTGCCCCTCCTGTTTCTTCGCCCTCGCCCTTTCCCCTGTCCCCCGCCTCTGTACCAGCGCACGCCTCTCGTCCACGACATCATTTTATTCCGCGTCTCGAATTTCAAACGTTATTATTCACCCTTCCGCGAGCCCCTCCGCGAATCTTAGATCTTCCTCGTCGAGCATTTCCGGTTAGGTGCGCACCCGGAAGCCATTCTTCCTTCTTCTTCTGCCGTTCGACTCTTGGAAATGTTTCGCCCTGGCTGTACGTCGATTCCATCTCCTCCTCCCTCTTCCCGCCCTCCTGTAAGGGACGGGGACTGGAGCAGGGAGCGAGCGTGCAAGCGAGGATCCGCGGGGGCGTACGAGAAATTTCTTTGTACATTCAATCGGGGATCAGAAGTGTATTTTGATGAGGAGACAAGGCTGGGTTTTATACCGACGCGCCACTCGATAGAACGAGAGCGATCTCGAACTCGGTGACGTAATATGATCGGGATATTGTAAATCATACGAGGGTGGTGGCGGGATTAGCGCGCTACGTTGCGGAACTCGCGAAGGTGTTGTTATATGTTTCTGTTTTTTAATCGTTGGAAGGAACCTCTTCAGCTCCTCAGCTCATTTGACTATTTTTATTGGAGCTCAGGAGACTATCGATTCTTTGATCAGTTTTCAGTGTTATCTCGCGAAAATAATGATATCCAGAGCTCGAAATATCATCTGTTGTGGGGAAAGAATCACGTCCCTAGGTGGTAGAACAAAGCGGAACGAGTTGCGCAGAGTTTGTGCAGATACTAGTAGATATTGTATCTTTTAGAATTAGCGTTGACTAGTACCTACTGAACCTTTTGTCCTTCAGGAATCCTTCGTTCCCTCCATCCCCTCATCCCTCTTCTTCCAAATGTGTGGGCTCCGAGGACACCGGGCGCAGTAACATCTGATCACGCCGAATTGGTCGCACCCTTTTCACAATCCTCTTGATCCAGGCAATCATCGTCCGCCGGCCATCATCCAGGAATGACCCGTCGAAACCTTCGCCATAGGCGCGCCACACCATCCTAACCGTGTCCATTCTCTTGACTTTTCCTCTCATTCATCTCCATTCTCCTCCTCCTGCGTATCCTTGTTACCTCCTCTATCTTTGTCGTCCACCTTAACTCTTCCCTCCGCCCTCCCCATTCGACTCTCCCGATTTCTTCCTCTCCACGCTTTTCCACGGCGCCCCCTCCCTATCCCCAGCGTACTCTCACCTGAACGACCGATTATGTCAGTCGGAGTTAAAGCCACGTTTGTTTATCTGATCCCACGTTATAACTACGGACAAGACAGGCTACCGGTGGCTCCTTCGGGCGCTATCTCTCACGTGGACAGAAAGGGAGGGGGCCAGATAAGCAGGCCAGCGGGTTGGAGAGAGAAAGAAACGCGGGGAACGTGGCGGCGTGCTCCGTCCTGTCGCTCGAGGCGAGGACGGCTCTCCTTCGGAGAACAGTTTAGTTAGGATGAATGGACCGAATGAATCACGCGAACCAATTAAGGATTACTGTAGACGGTGCTACGGCAGCGGTGGCTGGGGGGATAGAGAAAGCAAGAACAGACACTGCTCCTTCACGCCTCCTTAACCTTCGCTGGCTCGCACTTAATTGCAACTGCTAAATATACTTTCCCGATCGGTTGTTCCCCGTAAATTTTTCTTAGCCTGCAGTCAACGTCACCTGAGCCGCGACTTAGCTCTGTCCTCGGGCGACTAATGCTCTAAAGACTCAATCGACTGTAGTCGGTCTATTCTGTGTGCATCGGAATGGGAGCGTGGAATTGTTTCTTTTTGGTGCTTGGTTTTGTAACGGCGTGAAATTTGTTTTAGATATTATGGTGGATCGAATGTAAATGTCTCCCAGGGAATTATGGTTCTGTTGGTTTCGTCAAGTGATACTTACTGGGGTGCAGGGATGTGGGGCTGTCTGAATTTATTATAAATTCAGATATATGTATGTGTAGGAAAAAGCTGTGAAGCTGTTAGGTATTTATTTGTGTGATAAAGAAATTGTTTTTATTATTTACGAGAATAGTGTTGTACATGCAGCTCTGAGCGACGATAACTGTTATAAAGTTACTTGGTTCTGCGTCCATTAGATAGCCTAATACTCAAATAATAATTATCTACTACTCAGTGGAGACTTACTTAATATCATCTTCTTTAATTAATTTACAATATATACATAAATTCATCGCAGAGTCTTAATCCCATAATACCCATGGTACAATTTCTTTTCAATTGCCTGTTATTAAATGCTGTATTTTTCATTGCCTCGTTTTGTAAAAGAGATAAATTAGAATTTTTTTGAGGGGAGTTTTGGAGCTATTTTTCTCAATGCATTCTGTAGATGTAACATATAATCTTCACTACAAGACGTATCAGCTTTCTGTTTCGAGTTCCTTCAAGAACAAGTTACGGATGCGTGTCATAGATTTACGACGAATTTTAAATAAGTGGGTGTTGTATATACTTGGTCCTTTTGTAGGCCTAGAACCAATTTATTTTATCTGCTAATCTACCAATTTATCTTCGACATGGAGCATTCGTCTACGTTTCTCTTTCGCTTTATCCTTAACGAGATCGCAAACTATACGTTACGACTTTAATACAATAACACCGTTAAACGTTTAAATATTTACGAAGCAGCGATTTTTTATACACGTATCTTCAAACTCTTGATGGTACCTAACTATAACAAGTTTGTAAGTCGAAATTTATTGAATTTTTACAAAATGCAAATCGTAGTCTTCTTGGTGAAAATGCACATGAAGCTATTCGCAACTGCCAGTGTCAATTAATTGAAAATCAAGACACCATAGAGAATTGCAAATTTCCAAAGGATAAAATTTGGATAAAATTTTATTTCAACAGTATTTAAACAGTATTTAGTACAAACACCTTTAAAGTGAAAATTACATTGTCTAGTGTTTTCATTGCCAAGCACATGAACGAAATAAATAATGAAAATTTTGCACAAAAATTGGTGACGTAGGGTCCCGTGGTCCCCATGTTGTTGCTCGAGATAGTTGTTTATTTCAACATTCTTACGAAGCAACTAATTGTAGATTTATATTCTTTACAGGTGACATTTTATTCGCATTACTTGTATTAGCGTAGGTATAATACTTACTGAATTGACTTACAAAATTGGTGTATGTTAGACACCATCTCACCAGTTAAAGGGTAATACATTTACCCACCACATCCTCCGGCATAAATATACCAATATAACTCTGCCTCGCAATAACAATATTCCCACATCGTACAAACAAACAGATTCCAAACCTAAACTAAACTACCTCCCTCTAAACTCTTCCATGCACTCCCCTAACCCACTTCGTTCAAATCTAAAACACCCGGTACAAGCAGCACCCTGCCGGTTCAACTGGCAACATCAACTCGACCTTGCAAAACACCTATTAATCGAGGCACCATCCATGCAGCCCGACCAAGTGAGACGCAGTTTTGAATGCCCTCTCGATGCAGATGATTGGAAAACAGGGCTAAACATGCCCCGCGAGGACGGGCCTAATCTACTGACAGGTGGTCCTCGCGTTACGTCCTCGAGGCTCCGCGAGAAGAGGGTATTTGACGCGAGAAGCCGACACCTCTTCTTCTTCCCCACGGCCCTCGCAATGCCACCGTGGGCCAGCGCTCTCGGGGGCGCGGAGTGGAGATTTAGGGGGCGAAACACGGAAGCGAGAGGCCGCGTGCACCGTCGTGTGTAGGTGGCCGTCCTCCCTTCGTCGCGGCGTACGCGCACGAACGGCCGCAGGGTGCAGGACAGGGCAGCCGGGGCAGGGTAAGAAGGGACGAAGGGGCAACAATGCCGACGAGGACTACCAGGACGACGTCGACGTCGACGACGATGTCAGCGACAGCGTTGACGACGGCGCAATGTCGCCCCGTTGACGCACGCATGCGCCACATAGAAGTAACAGCCGCGGACTCGGGTCGAACCGGGAAGCCAGTCAGTGCACTGCCAGCTCCTGAACCGCGAACGCTCAGCTCGCGGGTCCCCCTACGTAAATCCGCGGAGTTACCACCTAACCAGTTCCGCCTGTCACAAGCGTTGCCGACCCCCGACGCATCGCGACAGACTCGAGCCCCCATCGACTACGTCTCGCGATCCTCGGCGGACAAGCATCATCCCTCCACCTGCTACCCTGCTCTCCCGCACGACCGTTACGACCGTGCTCGCCCCGTGCTCTCGTACAGCTACACGGTCACGGGCCAGTCGGAGAAACAGAGAGCGGGGAGAAAAAGAAGGAGAGAAAAAAAAACGAACGGTAGTGTCTGAACATTGGCGTGTACATGTGTTGTGTCCCGGAGCGACAGGATACACCGGCTGTCTCTGGATATACGTGCTCGGTACCGCTGTCCCCTCTGGTGTCCCGTGTCACGGATTCGTCGCCAGCGCGTTGCACAACCGGCTGATAACTCCAGGGACTCGTGCCCCCTATTCACCGTGCCGAAGATGATGATGGTGATTTAAAGAGTGTCATGTGCAGTGCTGTTGTGCAATGACAACCAGTACCGCCAGTGTTCAAGTGGGATCTTAGATGTACCAATTAGGTGAGTGTCCCGCTTGGTGGATTTAACCATTGATTTTCATGGAGGGTGGTTGTGTCGCGGTTCCCGTGATTCCTTGGCTCGGATGTCACCTGCGTATGGTCAGTCACCGCGCTCTTTCGGTGTTTCCTTGCCTCCCCACCACGCCCAGAGTTTGACCGCTTGCTGGCTGGCTCCGAAAGTTGCCACTCCGGAAGTTGACGAGCGCTCCTTTCCGAAACTGGGCGCATCTTGAGCTTCCCTCTTCGTTGTAGGATTAGTAGCTCTTCTAGGGAAACACTTCTGTGGCTGCGTAGCTGGAACGTATTCGATTAGCAGCGTTGGTCTAGGAAGTGTGGGAAAACGTGGGAAATGGGAGTATGTAGGAAGGCTAGTCGTGGACCACAAAGGTGTCTTGTAAGAAATGGTTATGGGGAGGTAGAATATACTCTCGGGATTTTTTTAGAGGGACTATACGTAGTAAATTATTAGACGAGGGTGGTAATTGTAGATAATTGGAGAAATTGGAGTTAATCTGAGAGATGGTTGGAATGTTAGGTAACTACTAGCGCTGAGGATTGTTAGAGCATCACCACACAAATAATCTGATTCGTTAGTGAGGTGTCTAATGTCTATTTAATTCTGGTTTATTACAATGTTAATGTATTAAGGACCTAGCTTTTCAGTTGTGTGTGCTGATGGTTGGTCCACTCTTTTATTACCCGGAAACCTAAATCCTAGATCGATTTTAGTGATATATGAGTCTTTTATATGATCACATATCATATATGATCACTCAAGTAACTTTACACCTCAGTAAAGTAACCAATACTTTGAAAAACTTGACACATCATAAGTTACCTACTACGTGAAAATATTCTTCTCGCCTTTCGTCCTACAGCTGTGGTGAGTTGTAAGTGACTTACTGTAAAAATCTACCCCTTGAATATTTCATATTTACACATACGTACGCACGAATTAAATAAATTCGCATGGCACTCGATAAAAGTGACAGATCAGGCTTGAATACATGAAATAACATACACAATGATATGCATTATGAAAGAAATATAATCTCATCCATTTTCAATGGTACACTCACGTTTCCTCCGAATGTCGAACTTTTACACAGCAAATCGAAGCTTTCAAACCGTACGTCACACATTAATGATCGATAACAGCACTTCCGCGAGCGATCTTCCAATAATTTTGCACGTGGCAAGAATTCGTTTCCATCTGGAAACCGGCCCAGCCCCATCGCCGAGTATGCCCCGCGCTGGACAACGAGACCGCGTTAATTGTGATAGAAACGATGCATTCGACTAAAAGGATCAGGCGACACAATACCAACAAACGGTTGAAAATATTGAAACGCGGATCTGTTGTACGTCCGCGCTGCCTATCGCGCTATCTATAATGCAGTTTCGTTTAAATACGTCTCTGCTGCGCTGCGTAGAAATATCGAACATCGATACCACGCGGGGCAGAGCAGGTTTTCCCTTAAAAACGAAAACTGATATCGAGTGGTCCGCGCGCGATCTCCGCGCGAAGGAAATTTTTGTTTTGGAGCGGGGTCGACGACCAGACGTTCTTGACACTCGGCCGCTAGAAGAAAGCAGCTGGTCCGTTCAATGTTGAAGCGGACACGTTCGTGGAAGCTACTTACTTGGCGGGGTCACGCGACGATGCGATAATGTTAAAAGGCTAGGGAAAAAGAGATTGATTGGAGGACTCCCCGGGATAACGAAAATGTTTTTGTTTAATCTCGGCCCCACGTGCGACACGGGACAGAGCTAATAGGTAATCAAGCTTCCTCACGTTACCTTCCACTTCATACCGTGACACTTTTTAAACGTGGATTAGGAGAAATTCCGCGCTACCCCCGATCGACGTGAATTTCGTTTAGTGAGATGTATTCTCGGGGTCAGATACTTGAAGATTTGTGTGGGCCACTTGGTGAAATATGAGTTAGTGATTGTAGGTTTGAATGCCTGTGAATACGTGATGAGTTTGGAGTTGTAAGTGAAATTTTATGGGTAGATCTTAGTCGAAGTCATTGCACGCTAATTTTAATTCTGCTATTTTCATACACTCCGCATTTAGTCATCGTTATGTTTTTCTCCATTTGGTGCAACGAGAATGCAGTCATTTTTATTATAATTTAAAGACAAATGTGTGACATTTTTCGGTCGATCAGTGCGATTAAATGAATATTATATAAAAAGTGCAGTGGCGAAATATCGAAAATAAGATGAGCAGTTTGTGATCGTGTGAAAAGATAAAGGGGTTAAAGTAAATCCAGTTTCTCGTGTTGTGCTAATAATAATTAAGGGAATCTTTGATCAAGTTCCTTAGGAAGTTGTAACTCCAAAAATTGTGAACGTAAATAAATCCGAATATCTAAATGACTTTTTGCAAATATAAACTTACGTGAATTTGACCACCTTGAAAAGGCAGAATTTCACTGTCAACTTTTGTGAATAATTGTGTAAACTGGGGAAGATATTAATTGCGTGATTATTAACACTAAATTACCATACACTGGAATTGCAAACTAAAATTAATGTCTGCCGCAAGCTACTGTTTCAAATCTCAAGTTGATTAACAGCCGTGTACACTAGACAGACGTATAATTAAAAGAGTGACTCTCATTATTTCCAACACATCATAAATCACTTATACAACACTCATAAAATTACACACAATACAACTTTCGCCATTCAACACTCCCAGCAGCAACTACTACATTATTTGTATTACTTTCACTCCTAATTAAATTTAACTGCAGAGTGATCCAAGAACGACGCTAAAAACTATGAATGTATAATTGATAACCGTCAATTCTAGTATCGCAAAACCATCCATTGCATATTTATTATTTACTCCAATAAATATCCTAAATATTCGTTAAAAAAAAAATGAAGAGAAAGGGGTCGTTACTAAGCCCAGAAATAAGAACATGTCTGTTGTGCGTTAAAGGAACAATGGTGTAGTATAAATCAACGAATTGAATTATAAATTTGGACGAGCCACTGCAATTACAGGCGAAGCTATCGTTGACATTCAAATGGAAACAAATGCAGGGTGCGTTTTCCCTCTTCGGAACGACAGCACGTTCGTGCGGCGGCGTGTCACACGTGCCGTTGGCAGCTACGAAAATAGTTGCGCGAAAAATAATGACCTGCGACTCGCCACGCGAGCAATGCGATGTAGAAAGGCGAAATTGAGTAGGATATGGTAATAGTAGCTAGGGTGTGTTTGCCTCCAGGCACACCATTAGGCCTCGCGTCACGTAGAAAACTGTACACGACTGGAGAATCGCTAATAAACTCTCGCAATCGTTCAAAAATCTCGTCGTACGGCATAAAGAAGAATATAATTTATTTCCACGACGGATCATCTCGATACTCCATGCGTTACAAAAATCTTTTCTCTTCACACTTTTACATCATCATCTTTAGATTAGATAATTCACAACTATGAAATCTTGGAAGTATCTTAAACAGAGACAAGGTTACTTCTGTTTCAAAGTCTATAAATTGTTTTGGCAATCACGTGACAGTGTATATACCTAATATTAATCAGTGAAAAGTCCACACTTTACAGAAAGAATACTGGACAACACATTAAATTTTAAACAGAAAATCCAAAGCGCATTGAACGTTATGAAACGCTAGGAACTTCTCCATTAATATCCACAAACATTCAGACCAAGAACGTTGCCCCCGTCGATAATGCATGTTTACGAGAACGCATTGAAAAATAAATTGCAAGGAAGTGTCCGAGACAAAGGTCGGCGAGCGTACTTCCTCTGGCTGTTTATCCGCCGAAGGAAGTGGGCAGAGGCACGGTGTTGACCCTTCCAAGATAATTCTCGATGATTCACTCGGCGAATCCAATAGTCTTAAGACGATTGAATGCCATTCGCCATCGGGGCAAGTCGGGAACAACGGCGAATGAACTACGATTAGCTTCTCGGTAGCGTGGCAATCAATTGCTCTTGATAGAACGGATCAGTGAATACGAGAGCGAAGCACTCCTTTGGTCTGACCGCCTATTAAAAATACTTAACTGGCCGGTCGTCGACCCAGCGTCGTCGATACCATCGACATGCAAATACACTCCGTGCGGTAGCTACATATTTATGCATTCTTCGATTCTAACACTTGGCTGCTTTATTCGCGGCGTATCGCCGCGGGCTACGCTCGCCTCCCAACGAGTTTCATTACGGAATCATTCGGATCCGTGTTCGGTTTCAATAAGCTCGATTCAGCTGCAAGAGGGCCACCGATAGAAACGGAATTTCGTAGGTAAATAGGGAAGCAAGAAATATTTCGCCTGTGGAAGATCGTCCGCGTAGATAGCGTGTGATTTATCAGGTATCTAATGTGAAAGATTGTGTCCTACCTGTTGATACGTTAAGTGGAAATTAATAGGTACTTTGAGTGGTGCAAGGTTTTGAGGAATGTCTCCTCAAATCGGTCAGGTCTCTTTCGAGATCGCTTTGGCCGAAGAAATTCTACTTAACTCTCCCCGACGACACTTTCGATGTTTTCCAAAACGTATCGGTGTAAAAATATGCTAAATATGTGAGAAGGTTCATACGCAGATGTTTGAGTATTTTTATGCATGCTTATAAATGATGAAAATCGGTTTAAATGTAGAGGGAATAATTAAAAGGGTAATTATTAATAGTGCTTTACTCAGCTTTAATTGAGAAAAATTATAACAGAAGTAAGATTTAGAAGCACATTTTGCTCGACTTGTAATTTTATAATGATCTTTCCACGCGTGTGCCTAGAGCTCGTGGCTAAGGGATGAATAATTAGAGTATTGGCTGGTTAATTGAGAGCAGGATAATTATCGTATGAACAGACGTATAATTAACTTATAGCCATAAGGTCGATTACATGCTGGAAGAATGGCGCCTTTGAAGTAGAAGGACCTAATTTTTAACTTTACCTTCTATGCCTGTGATCAAGTCAGAGATTTGTCGGCTCACTTTCTCAATCGAGAAAGAATGTGTGTTCATTATAGAAAACCTTTTTAGTTCCCAGTGTTACAAATACCAGTGCTTTAGACGCAGTACTAGCGTAGCATTTCTCAAACTAGATTCCACGTATTCTACTGAAAAATCGAGAAGTTAAATATAGTAGATATAATTTCCTTTATTAAATATAGATTTAGCAACGTATTGTATTTTTATGGTTTCTCAATGGTTTGATGATTGAATGGTTTGTTATCGATTCAAAACCTTTTCTGCCGCCTTCTACCCAATTTTTTACTTATGCTTCGAGATTTAAAATTAAACCTCATTCAAATTTAATTATCCACTTCTACTTTGGGTTACTGCAATATCTCCGATTTAAAACAAGTACATCTTTGAATCAATTCGAGTATTCTATTGCACTAGTGTACTGATATTTTCTTTAATGAAAATTCAGAACCGATTTTCTAAAAAATAAAGCCTTAATAAAAAAAATCTTCGATCAGGTCACAAATTGTAGAATATTTTGTATTTCTCCTTATACCTATGCTTCCCGTACGTGGATCTACTGGGAAATATTGAAAGAAGAGAAAAAATCGTGAGGAACTTGCAATCATGTAAAACAATACGCCCCGTTTATGCCAGGATAGGGGAAACAAAGGTGACGATATCGAAGGAGATGCTTTCAAAATCCAACATTCGATAGAGAAAGAGCAAAGTGGCGTAGGGGTAGGTCGAGGGTGCGCGTCAGACCGATGGGAAATAGTAGATCTTGGGCGTCAGGTCGAATGAATAAAGGTTGGAAAAGGGGGATGCGAAGGGAACGTGCAGAAGGACGCAACAGAGGACAGGCGCATTTAAAAATGCAATCAGGATAATAGCGAGGTGGTTCAGTAAAATCGCGCGAAGGAGGAATGTCTGCTGTCTGAATCTTTCACCCCCACTATCTCCCCTTTCGTTTTCTTCGCGATGCTTCTTCTCTGCAACCCCCTTTCCCAGCGCTCCCTGCAGGTCTCCGATTTACTCTCCTCCTGGCACTCTTACCCGTGAAAAACGTCTTTGTCCCTGAGCTTTAATTTGTTAAAAGGGAGAAAAGCAACGTCTGCCTGGGGAAAACGTGGCGACGTTGCGTGCAAGCTCTGGGAAATCCTGCGCGTGTCAACGGGGTGTGCTCCGAAACGTGAACGTAATTTCTGCGATGAGATGAGAAGCTCGGCGATAACGCGAGTGGATAGAAAGTGTGTGCCAAGGGGAAATGATGAAATAGTAGGCACTGAGTAACGAGGTGAAGAAAAGCGACGCGACTACTTAAGTAGTGAAGAGTAAATGCAGGTTTAAATGCAGGGAGAAATACTGCGTAGGTTGTTTCGCTAACTATGCCGTGCTCCATTTTGGTAAGAATTATTGGTAATACTGAGGTCTCTGTTTTTAATGTAGGAAGGAGAATTTGTAATTTGCTGTGAATAGGGTAGCTCGGTTTACACTGAAATAAAACTCTGTCGAAACTACATATTATGTGACAATACAATCACATTGGTGAGGTAAACAAGAATAACGTAGTAATTTCTTGGAATATTGGCCTTCGGGTGAAAACACTTGTTGGCGAGCTGTTTAATTATATCCCATCTTAAAGGTTTAAATTAAAATCGACTTACAATTAGTAATGTTAGTACCCTAATGACCAATTCATTTTCTGTTTTTATTCCAAACAAGTGGCCCTGCTTCTTAAAATTAAATACTCCAAACACAAGCTCTTCCCAAAATGAAGTACAGTGGGAAGGAACTGGCTGAAAATCTGAATTTAAAAATGTCACAATGTCAACAGGTTAATTGTACATATCCGTTTAATAATCATAGAACAGTTATTATATTTACTTCGGATCTGAAAAGAATTAGGTACATAACCGTTGAAAGATACGAAGCGATGTTATCTCATTGATAATCTTCACGATGAAGAAAGTACACAAGTAGTTTATGCCACAATTTTTTAATAAAATTAAGGTCTGCTGGTTGCAGGGGCCATTCCACGATTTTTATTACGTTATTCAATTAAATATCCTCACATTACGTAGTAAACGTAGTTGAAGCTTCATTATCTATATTAAATACTAGAATACTTTTATCCAAAACAGCGGATGTCCCAAGACGTCCTAAACGTCGCAACGGTGTTAAAAACTGTAAACAGGCAGACTCCCATCGTCCTCGGGCAACGGAAGGCAAGCGAATTCCATTTGAGGCAGAGCATTAATCGATTACGGGCCTGTCTTAAATTACTCCGTTATATTGTAGAGCGTGATAGAGTCGACAGGCATTATCGCGGCTACTGAGGTCGGATGTCATGGAGACTACACGTTGCTGGATAGCAAAGTGTACTCCGAGCAGTGGAACAGCTCGCTACGTGATACGAGCGAGTACGTACAACCACCACGCTCGCAACACATCAGGGTTGCGCCCGGGCCACCCTGGGCTCGAGTCGCACTCACGCGCCCACACACTCGCCCGCGCGCACGCTTTGGTGCACCGACGGATCCGCGCCACGATGTTCACGCACCGTATGCAGCCGTGTGTATACGCGCGGACGCTTTTGATTCTGTGTACACATAGCGGGTGGAAGAAGTATAGCGAGGTACTTGGGGCATGTAAAGCGATCCCCTTGAGAGCACGAGTGGCCAAATGTGCTTCTGCTACTCACCATAGAGTTGCCGAGGCTTAAAACGTCTGTCCACTTCGGGATCCTCTGATCATTGATGTGTTATACAGTAGAGGTCAAAAGGAGTCTTAAACTGGGGACAACAAAAAGCTCTGTGAGATATATTAGGCAACCTCCCATACAGATTGGGAGGTTGCCAGACTGTGCTAGTGATACCAGCATAATACTTGAAGTGTAGTATTAAATTAGATACCCATTGATTGTATAGATACATGTAAAGATATGGGTTTTGATCTTTTTTGTCTCCACTGTAGTTTCAAGATAGTACGTAGAATGGTCTCTTGGATCCTAGTCTCTTGATAATTTGCTTACAAAGAGACTATCACAGGTGTCCGCCTCCGATTGCTTTGAATTTTGGATATGTTTTAGAGGACCGAAAAATAAGAAACCGGTGTCTTTTTATTTTGGCCTGTTTGCATTTTTGGAGGTGAAACCACCTCTCACAGTTATAAGATTCTCAGCTCTTCGTCTCCGATTGCTCTGGCCAATAACCAAAGCAATCGGACGATGGCACCACCTATTCTCATGAAATTTGAGGGATGGTTTCACCCCCTGAACATGCAAACAAGCCAAAATAAAAGGACACCTATTTCTTATTTTTTGTCTTCTAATACATATCCAAAAATCAAAGCAATAGGAAACGAGCACCTGAAAATCTTGTAAATTTGAGGGGTGGTTTCATCCCTTAACATGGAACTAACCAAAATAAAAGACACCTGTTTCTTATTTTTCTGTTCTCTAAAACATATCCAAAAACCAAAGCTATGGAGACGAACACCTGGGATACTCTCCTTGTTAGTATACTACTAGTTTCATCCCCGTGTATACTTCGTTATATTTATTCTACTCACTATTCACAATAATTTTCCTAAGAGGCAATCCTTGATTAATCTGACGCGGGAAAAATTATAAACTTATTGAAAATCCACTTAAGCAGCTACTGTGCTCTTGAATTAACAGTGGACGCAATGTCCATTATGTTTGGATTACATTTCAGTATAATTTTGGTTAAACTGCACGAAAGCGTTACGCCAGTGTGCTCAACGTCAAAGCAGGTTCTCCTCAGAGCCCCATAATAGACTACTTGGTTTCAACAGAATTCCCATCCAAAGACAGCAATAGCAGATCCAATCAAACTACGTCACCTTTGGATTTCCACATGCTATCACCAGAACTTTGATATTAAGTGACTGACTGGTATTCAAATTAATACCCTTCCCTGTACATCATCCCCCGCAAACATCATGGGCACGCTCTCCTACGACTGACTTTATATTAGCACGCACACGGCTGTGTCGTTAATTCTAGCTACGCATCAAATGGCTTTTGTGGGCTTAGCCAGCGAGAAGAGACCGCAGGAATTCAATGTTTAATGAATGCCAGCTTTTTTCAATAACGAGGCTCAGTACCACCGAGTATTGGTTTTGCTTAAAACACAAACGCCGCCCTTTCAGCAGCCCTGTATATTACAAGTGCCTTTTGATTCGACATCGTGGTATTCTTATTCGAATTATCTCCCCTCTCTTCCTCCTCTACAGTCAGTCTGTCAAAGGTGTATAGCAAGTACATTAATTTCAGGACGACACCATGGACGCAAACTCACACACACGTGGCCGCGTATAGGTGGTCCTGGTTAGTGACCACGACACGGTATATAGCGATAGCTAAACCCTACTAAAGCTCGTAATGTATAGCCCAGGGCCTAGAGCAACCCGTGCTACTCCCTCTGACCAAACCCCCCACCTCCTCTATCCGACACCCTTCTTTCGTGTCCCTTGCATAGCACTGATTCTGCTACGTTCGGCCTCTTGTCACGAGGTTCGATGTTAGCTGTGCGGCCTCGTAGGGTGTTATCGAGATGGATTTATCGAATCTCTGATTAATTACCCCGAATCGTATTCTCCTGGGCAGGTTGTATTTCGCGTGGAAGTAACGTCAGGGGCCACGTGGAGTGCACGTTGTTTTGACGGTGGCCTGAAGGGATGATGCGAGATATGTGCATAGCTTGTTTGTGTTGAAAGTTGACGCGAAGTGGCGGTGTATGGTATGTTTAAGGGTAAGTGTGTGCATTTAGCATTGGTAGAATTTATAATTGCTTGTGTTGAGGAAGCAAGGTTCTTTAGAATCGATGGGGGAGTGTTCTGATTTGGAGTGCAAAAAGGATTGCTATTTAGAATTTAGAATTCCTGCTTCCATCGTTTTCAGAATAGTCGTCGTCAATCTTGACGTGGTCAACGATCATTCCTTAGAATTGAAAGCATTTATAGTGTCAATAATCGATTTTAAGTTAGCATAGGAAAAGACACTTGAATTCCTATCACACGAAAGCTTTAACATTCTATCAAACAATTCAGTTGAAATATTGCAACTCCCATCGTCAGAAATTTATGGGATTAAAATGAATTCAACAATTCAGCTGGAATATTACAGCGCTCGTCACCAGGGGTTCAGGAAATTACAATGAAAAGAGGATATAACGAAATATATTAAGATAATTATATCGAAATCAGTGTTCTACAGCGTATATGAGGGTTCGTTCATACATGTTTTTTAATCACAATTCGATCGTCCCGTGGAGCCCAATTCAATTCAGTTAGCGTTCGTACAATTACATCTCTTTTGCACAGCTAACTCTAAATAAAAGCTGATCTAGTCAATTAATCGTCCATGAATGTATCATCGCGGAGAAATAGTTGATCCATTTTATGCAAAACAATCGACTTTAATATTTGAAATGTAATCCGGAGGGGTCGGCTGTATTAAACTGTTTATCCCGTGTATTCGATCTCATAGGTTCGCGGTTCACGTGTGGCGGATAGACGAAGCTTTTGCTCGCAAAAATAAAAGCTTTTTCGAGATTTCCGATACGCATAAAATACATAAGCGCGAGCGCTTTTTCATGGGGCGCTTAAAAATTTCGCATCGCACTCGACACCGCCATCATACTCGATGATCGGCGCAACAAATTTGTCGTTAAAGAATAGTTTTCGAAAAACAACTCATATTTTACTATGCGCGTGACAAAACGAAATTAGTTTTTCTCGAGGGAACTCGTACAATTTTGATTGAAACAATTTTGGGAGAATGTTTTTAGGGAATCGTTTATTAAATTCCCTGGGTTAAGCTGATAGAACAGCATGATGGATTTAATATAAAAATTCTATTAAAATAATTGCTGAAGCTCTCTCACAACTGGGCTAAACGCTTTTCAATTTTCAAATTCGGTTAAATTTCTCATAACTCACTGTGTATTATTATCATTCTTTATTAAATCTTTTTAATCACTGATTAAATGGCACACGCCCACATACTTAAAAAGTGATTTGAAAGTGGATTAAAGAATCTAGGGGAAATGGTACTCTTTGAAACAGGCAAAAATGTTCAATTAATGTATGAAGTTCATTTGTAAAGATCAATTACACAGTAATTACAATAGGTATATCACCAAACAGATATTGATTTACCAAATTCTTTTCTTTTATCGATGTTCTTGATCACCATTCAAGACTTCACAACCCCCTGAATCTGATATCTCTATATGAATGTACATGAAATTCTTACAATATATTATGCAGAAGCCTTACATTGTTGAATATAAATCATCTAAAAAATAATATTCGACAAGCGGGAAACTTTTCAAAGTGTCCATATTTCGATCCTACAAGGATTTCAAATTTCTATCAAAATTCAAGATAGATACATAGAACATCTTGCACGCAGAGCTAAACTAAACATTTTGCCTTACTTTCATTAAAGTTACTTCGTGTATCTATATCCACTGCAAACTTTTCTCCAATCTTTACCAATACTGTATGCTCCGAAAAATGTCTACCCTTCTTTCAAAGCCATCACGTGCAAAACTACACACCCGCGCCATTCTCTCAACCATTCTAACGCGGCCATGCATCCCAAAAAACCATCGTTCTAAACAATTCAACAACACTTTCAGAAAAACCTTTCTGCCTCCTGCGCCGGCCGCGATACGAGCGCACTAAATCGAACGGTAAAACCTGGCAATTACTCGAATAATAAATGAAATATTAAACTGTGCGCCGGCGAAATATCATAACGGAAGGTCGAAAGTGCGGGCCAGGATATCGTGATTCACGCCGAGTAATGTACCGCTGATTAAATTATCAAAGCGTTGAGGTTATTGGGGCGAAGGTCTGGGTAAGTCGTAGCCGCTGCGGATTCCGGCCCGCCGATCGTGGGGGGGGGGGGGGCGGTCTTGGTTCAATTAAAAATTTATGAAGGGGATCCCAGACCCCGCAGTCTGCGTTCATTATGCGCCGATATTAATATTTCAAGATTTATCTCGGAAGCATCGCGTCGCCGTGGCCAGAGACATGCCTTCTTTTCGTACCTTTTTGTGTCCACCCCCCCTCTAGCGTTTCGTCGTCGCGTTCCCCTTTCCCTGGCCTCCCTCCCTCGCCCCCGCGGCTCGTTTGGCCGATCGTCCTCGCCCAGGGTGGTCAGAGACACGGAAACCAGAGGGAGGGGAGATCCTCTCGAGGGGGGCGCAGAGAAAATTTCTGACTTTCGGCGTGGAGGTCTCGCCCACCCTTCTGCGGCGCGATCCTTCGTGATTCAGTGCGTTCACAGTAACGGTCAGATAACGAGCGAGTCTTTAAAGCCTTCGCTCTTGGCATCACAAATCACCTTAAGCACGTTAGGATTAAGGTTGGCGGCACTGGCAGAGGCGTCTGCGCCGACTCCAATTACGCTCGCCGACCCCCGTGGCCGCCGCCTCCTACCCTCGCTCCCTTCTTCGTGCTGTTTTCTTAAACTGGAATTTATTGTTTATTCTACGACGCTAGGTTCGGCCCGCGCCGCTTCTCGTAGGAGACACGGTTAATAAATCTCCGTCGTGTTCCGCGTCGACTGGGAAAACAAGGTCCACGGCACGCGGCCCCTTTCCCGCGCGCCGCCACCTCCGACGAGGTCTTCTTCCGCCGAATCAACCCCCGACGCTTGGAAACAACGGACCCGACGTTAAAGAAAGTCAGCCTGACGGAAGGGACGCCACTTTCCAGATAGCTGTCGGGTCAATTAATGTATCGTAGTGGAAATTTACTGTCCGTTGTATCTTTACCTAATTGTTTCCTGGCGTGTGGACCCTTTTGCTGCAGTTGGTGTGTGGGTTAGGGGGTTATTTTTGTTGAAGGGTTTAGAAATCAGGGCATATTAAAATCCCTCCACTATGTCCGGCGAGAAGGTATCGATGGCTCAGTGCAGAAATATTGTATGTCCACTTTTTGTGCAATTTGAGCTTTTATATGCAGTAAATAGTTATTGACTGTTGCTTTATGCTGTATAAAAGACGTATTTATATCTACTTCATAAATTTGTCAAAAATAATATTTTTCTTCAGTGTATGCCGCTAAATCTTATGTAACAATGCATGTTTAAACTTGTTTTTCTCGAAAACACTAAAAGTGGACATACAATATTTGTGCAATAAGGCATGGGTATGCAGCCTCAATTAAATTGATGAAATATAAATTATCTGGCGGATAATTTAGTTAGAGTAAAAGACTGAGTACTTTGCAGGAGAATATTGTATGGAAATATAATAACAATAGATCTATAGATCCAGGGAAATAGCGGAAGGTTGCCTATATCGTACCACTTAAGACATTTTACGTTATATTCCATATTTGGTACTAATTTGAACGCAAATGACTATTGGATATTGTAGTTTGATCTTTCAGGCGCATACTATTATATGCTTAGCCATTCGTCAGAATAAATTAATTTGTTATTAATCTTTTTGTCACATACTGTAAATGGTACGATTTAGGCAACCGTAAATCGTAACCCTCGGTTCCCAAAATCGTACCTCCACGAAAAAATAGTATCAATAACAAATAAAGCAGAAAATATTCAACATAAAGTAATGATTATTATATAGTTACATACACAAATGTATATGGATCACACTGCCCTCCTTAGTTAAACTGTCCTATCTAGCATTTTTCATTTTTTGAGATATATTGAAATATTTGAAGTTCCACGTGTGGAAATTAATGAATTCATTAATTACTGAGAAATTGATGAGGTATGATTTAGGTGACCAGTACGATATTGGCAACTCTCCCCTACGTAGGATGACCGTTGACATTAATAACAGGATCAGTAATTTGTATTGTGTACGAATTTGAATCTTGAAATGGAATCTGTGCTAAGAGTGAGTTGTTTTAAACAGAATTGCTACAAAGCCTTTATCAAGAGACACGGTAGTGTCTTGCGCCAAGTTTACGCACAGCGCGACACACACTGTGCCTCTATTACGCCAGATGCCTTTTTCAAGAACCCCACAATTATCGAATCTCAATAATGGTTGATCCGATTAATTTTTTAATGGCCTGGGTTATCGAATATACGAATACATAATATCCAACCGAATGCTAGCTTACAACCGGCCATTTAACAGAAACACTTCAGATTTTAGATTGTGATTGAGTATGGTGAATGACAGAAAAATGGGAAGGTCATTTTTTGGATTATAAGAGTGTTTTAAGGTAAAGGCAATTTTACATTATGTAGCAAAGGAAAATTTTATTTAAATCGCACGCTGTCATTTTGTCGTTTCTAACATTCACTATTCGCGAAAGACGGGTGAGTAGGTACATCACTTTAATTACTCTACATTAAGATCAGGGGCGGATTTTAATTTAAAAGAGTCGATAACAATTTCAACATAAATTCAATATGGCAACTCACATATGAGTTATTGCTAATTCGCTATATGAAAAAGGAGTGAATTGTATTTAAAGCTGTCTCAAGCCTCTGTGTTTGAGGGGGAGGGGGGGAGCAACAGGGTAATGGCTCGAAAAGGATAGATATATTTGGGAATTTATTAAAAGCAAACTAGTTAATGATTTTTTTTTAACCTTTCAGAACTTTTTATTGGATATTTAAGTTATAGGAATTGTTTTTTGAAATTTATTTAAAGCAGATTTATAAGCTGTACGGGACCAGTAACACAGCGTTGCAAAAAATTTCCGCTGAAATGGTTGACAGTTTTCTGACGAAACGTTCTTCTGAAATCAAAAACCCAAAAGTTTTAGGAACTATAGGCGAATGGTTATGGCACGACAGGTTCGATTCTGTAAATTTTGAAAAATTACAAAATGGCGAACCTCTGAAAAAAATGGTGAAATTTGGTTCTAGTAAATTAATCGTTGAAAAAAGATGGAAGGAAACGATCAGTCAAAAAAAGCTTCCGCCGTGCCATAGCCCTCCGCATATAGTTTCTAAAACATTTTGATTTTTTGATTTTAGAAGCACTGTTTCGTCAGAAATCTGTCGACCAGATTTTTTGCAGCGCAAAGTTACTGCTCCTGTAGAGCTCCTAAATCTGCATTAAATAAATTTTAAAAAATATATTCATATGACTTAAATATTCAATAAAAAGTCCTGAAAGTTTCAAAAAGTTTCATTAAGTAGTTTGCTTTTAATAAATTTTCAAAGATTCCTTTAATTTTCAGGCCATTACCCTGTTACCGCCCTTAAACCTTTCCCAATTTCTTTCACTCAAAATTTGCCGCACCACAAAATTTACCGCTGTCATAAACTTGTCACTCCCTCAAATTTGCCACCCTAGACTGTAGCCTACTTAGCCTCTACAAAAATCTGATTTCTACTAAAACTGATTTCAAAACATGTCGCGTGCCATTTCAGCTCTCAACTATAGTTTTCGTTATAAATCGGTCAAACAAATTTCATTTTCCGCGGTAAATAAACATTTGGATAAGCAGTACCTATTAACGAATTAAAGGTTCCTTCATTTCCACATACTTCGACGTTTCGCGAAGCAATTTGCATGCGCTCGGAAACATTGAAATCGCAACAACCACGCTGGAAATGAAGTAGCCATGCTGACTGGCCATTGTGACGTAAATCATTGCGTCTATTTTCTTGTTTTTTTTTTTTTTTGTTAAAATAAACACACCAATTATTTGGACGTCGGTCGATTGTAACTGGGACAGCAGAATTTTCCCTATCGGTGTCAATTAGACTGGTTTTAATACCTCTTGTGGATTCGCTTTCGCAACCCCATCCTCGCCGTTCGGACGGCGGTGAAATGAAAAAAAAGAGCTCGATAAAACGGGAAACGAGATCGTCAATTTCCCTCGATTTACTCTGCGAAACGCGGGAGGATTGGTGATAGGTTCGCCGCTGGCGACGGCACACGTACTCTGCCCATGAAAACTGCTTGATATCGTTTCGTCACACGCACCCATACGAAATTTAGTCTCGTCGTAGACAAAACGCGGAAGGGAGTAATCGAGGCTCGTGGAAGACGAGCAGAAAAACTCGCGAGGTACGTGGAAAACAGGCGACTGGAAGGGAAACGTTGATTTAAGAGAGACATAAAGTTGTTGTAGGAAAAGGAAGGCAGTGGAAGTTGAAATATATAAATTCGTCGCTGTAGATTTATCCCTAATTGATACTTGAATTGCAATATCAAGATGGTATCTCAGTAGGTACGGCGGTGAGACTTTGATGGGGTGCAAACTGTGTTTGTACTGTAGTTGATGAACAGAGGGGTGAAGGCTGGCGGAGGAAAAAACGGGTGGAAGATTTCCTTCCGACACAACTTTGTTTGCGCATCAGAAAATTCGATACAAGTGTGGGTTACATTTCTGCGATACTTGAACTTTCGTAGACGTTTCCCTTGAGTTTTGGGGACACCTGGGGACCTGTTCGCAGTGAATAGGGTGTTCGGTTTCTACCATCTTAGTCAGATTTCTCTGAAACTGATTTTCAAATACAGAATCACTCTTTTGTGGATTTATACCATTTAGTGGAATAAGAACATTCGTTCAAATAGCTATCTTTTAATTGCAAATGGAACTGTTGAAATAGTACCATTTTTACCATTAAAACGGCAATCAAAGTTTGATAATACCTGACGATAAGTCTCCGAAATCAGGGAAGGATTACTCATCCATAAATAATTCAGCACTTCTATAGAACAATTAAGTAAATACCAAGCAGTGGTCATCAAATTCTTATCGCAGTCATCACTAATATAATTTCCTCAATCATTCGCCACTCACTACTCTATAGTCGAAGAGCAGTGCACCAATGTTTCCAAGCTTTTTATGCTTGCACAATAAAGATGACGGGAACAGGGACAAAATGTGTTGGGGTAGGAAGAAACTAATCGGAAATAAAGTTATGTTTAATACCAGCCAGCAGGTAGACTCTGGAACTCGCTAATCTTACTTTCACGAGGAGTTAATTAGTCAGCGAGAAAAACGTATTACGTGGGTGCATTGGCAAGCGGCGGGAATTTGTTGCGGATTTGCATATTCACGGCGCGCACGTACTTACCCCACGCGAAAACATTTACCTTCGCTAGTCTTTATTATTCCTGGCCGTAACGAAGCCTTCGAATCCGAAACTTGGCTGTTTCCAGACGAATAAGTTCCTGGCTTCTCTGAAACTCTCATTATCGTGCAAATGGAAGTAAAACATTCGAGCAGCGACTTTTTTTACTCCTCCTCCCTGCCTCTTCTTATCGTTGGCCAATAAGTCAGTCCAACTTTCGTGCAGCGTATAACGTTCACGAAGGCTCCAGGATCGGAGACGATTTTGAGACGGATCTGTAATTACACGCTATTGCTTGAAAGAATGTATATGGATTGCATAAATTCTCGCGTTGGTGCTTCTTCGTATTTTATGACATTGCTAGATTTAACAGGGGTGTACACCGAGGGAAATGAATAAGGAATAGACGAGGGATTGCTGCCCGATTGCACTACTCCAATTAGCAGTGAACGAGTTTTATTGGCAGACGTGGAGATCAAAAGTTTTTCATCGATTACTAATGGTCAGCTAGATATATCGCGATTCCAACTGGCTATCTGTATTTGACTGGAGCGGGGGATGCTGCGCCAATTAATCGAGATTACATGGAACCTATTCAATTAGCTGGAAACAGACTTTTTTTTAGTTGGAGGATCTAATAAACAAGAGTATTCTATAGGTTTGTTTGTAAGTCGTCGACATGGTAATTGCACTTGATTCTGTTTTCACGAATTGCAGAAAGCGATTTCGTTCGTAATTTAATCGGCCTGCGAAATAATTATGTGCACTTGGAGCGATTATAAACGCATCTGGCTTCGAATAGTTGCACTGATCCTGCGTCTGCTTTTATAAATTATGGGAGGAATCGATTTGGGTCTTCTGGGCAAAGTGTAATAGAGATAACTTGGGGGTAGGAGGGTCGAGGAAAGGGAGGGGGGTGATGGACGGCGGAAAAGGAGAGAGAAATTGGATGGTCTGAGAGTGCTTCCTCGGTTCGTTAGTGGTTTTATAATAATGAGAACTTGCTTGCTAGTCTGGAAGACGGATTGGAGAAATAAAATTATCTCTGATCGCTGCCATTCATTGGTCAAGGCACAACAGCGAAATACCAACCCCTTAGCGATGTTGTAGGGACAAACGATGCAATTTAATGATTCGATTGGATAAAAGTAAAAATATAATTGAAGCTTCTCAATAACAGTTTCCACGTTTGAAACACAAATATCCTTACCCATGAAGCGGGTATAAATAAATAAACAATTAAATATATCATCTGTTTTTCCACGCAACCTGAAACCATTGTATCTTCCTATGTTTTCTCGCGACAGCTTCATTTGTACATTATTATTAATATTTTCATTCTTGTCATTCTTACCGTACAGAATTCATATCACAAGCAGAGTGAGGCCCTTCGCAATAAATTTGCTATGGGCAGAAACGACACATCTCGTTTCTCCAGGTCTGTAACTGCATGCCCGATGACGTTTCAAATCGACGAATGTCCCAGTGAACAGTTTCAACGTGTGTCTCGTTACAGACAATTTATTAACAATAACCCCAGTAACCTGAAATCAAACAACTAAACCCGCGTCCACCCTGAATCGTAGACAACGCTCGCAAGCGTTTCAATCATTTCCCAAAAACCACGTTCACCGCTCGCTCAACAGCCGCGCTGCCATTCGCCCGCTAACAACCCTTTTAACGCACAAGACACGTTCCCGCGCGCGATAACGCGGCCGTTAAATATCGCCGCGTCCATTACGTAAAGAGCAGGGGGTTGCGCGGGGCGGTCTGGCGGCTAAAGAAGACAAAAGATATCGCGCGAAAATCCCGAGAATTCCCGGGAATGCCACAGTCTAGCCGTAAGTTTACCAACGGTGGTGCATTTCCCCAAGTTCCAGCGGGAGACACGGGAGGAGAGAGGGTGGGCGGAGTGGCGGAGGGAAAGAGCGCGAGAGGGCCGGGGGAGCGAGAGGGAGGCATTTGGGGGATGAGATATATAGGCAATGCCTAGCATCGGCGCGATACATAAATAACGATATCGGTGTTTTCACAAGCACACACGCTTCCAAGCGTGTACAAGGGAGGTTACTCTACCGTGGCAGCGGGCTGCGGTATATAACTCACCCCGTCGAGAGTCGTGTACGCTGAATAGAGTCACCGGGATCGATACGTATCGGCCTGTACGTAGATACGCCACGGGACGGGAATTTTTCCGCTCCTTCCAATTTTAATCCTCGTGCCCCGCCGCGATGCATTCGTCCCGCCCGCGGAAATCGTTCTCCCTCCGGTCATTCGTCCGCTGTTTAAAATGATGGGATTGGCTTTCCCCTGTTTGTTCGGCCGCCGCGTCGCGAGGCAACATTGACGGTAGCTGGATCTCGCTGCGAATATCTCCGCAAGCATTGCCGATGCGATAAGGAATGGCTGGGATCGTGGTTGCGAAGGGTTGATTGAATCAGCTGGGGCATCGATGTGTGTTGTTTTTAAATCGTGAAGTTTTTTAGGGTTTTAGAGAAAGTTTTATCGCGGATAGGTGGTTTTGATAAGGGTGTTTTAGGGTCATGTTCGTGTTAAGGAGGATCAGGTTTCAGCTGCTTTGTAACTGTTATCCTGTCACACTGGCATGATGGTCAATGCCCCGAGGAATTGCGTCCCAAAGAGCCACTCCATTGAATGTAGCCAAACAAATCGACAAGTGTCGTTCCACCCGCGCAAAGTGTACTCAGAGATGAAATCTGCGGGCAAAGAATCTGTGCAGCTTCGTGAATTTAACTTACATGGAACACCAGCCAACTGTTACACGCCGATTTTTATGAAACTCAGTGTACAGGTAGAGTACTTAAAAATATTAAACACGTATTTTCTTTTAGCGGCGGAAATTCATGTTTGGGGAGTAAAATTAATTTTCAAAGTTGGATTTGGACAATGATTTAGTCGAATAACTCGAAAAGGAGAAGGGATAGAAAAAAATGATAAATAGGAAAATTGCATGGTTTTTTTATGTGGAATAACATGACATAAGCAGAACTTCTGCAAAATCGCAGATGGCGCCGCTGAAGCGAAAAAAATGATTTTTTGTAAATACTTCTTATACACTATAATATTTTTTTCTATAACTGTACTTACGCATACCTCTCTCAATTTTTTAAAATTACCGGGGAATTAAAAAAAGTCGATTTCTATTGGGCGCGGGTGTAGCGTCATAGGGTCAATTGTGGAGTTTGAAAAATGAATTTGCATAACAGTACGCTATATTCAGCTTTACCTAATGTTCAATTGCCCCTCAGATGGTACCAGTTCAACACCTATAACAGGTATCTATTTTTATCCCTAGCAATTTTCGAGTTATTCGCCTAAATAGTTTTCCAACCCCCAACTTTGAATGGTAATTTCACCTCCAAATATGAAATCCGCCTCTAAAAAAAATATGTGTCTAATATTTTTAAGTAGAGTAAACTCGGCTTAGTCCGTGATAGTGGTTGCTCCGTGATACTTTTTTATTCGTCTGTAACCCAGAACTAACCCAGACCCAATTTAGTTAAAAAACAAAATAATAGACAGCGTTGATCTTCTAGTTTATGGTATGGTAAAAGAATCAGTCAACTGAAGTTAGTGTGATAGATTGAGAGCGTTATTGCTCTAACAGCGCATTATTTGGGAAATAATTCTTGCTAATTGTGGACGGTCGCTTGTTTAATAATAGAAACTTAAGACGGCAGGTAAGTGATGGTAAGGTGACACTTTAACAAGACTTACTCTTGAAACTATCATACAGTAAGGCATCAGTCCTATTTTTGCTTATGAAAATAACTAAATTCCTATTTTTCGCGTATCTGAGACTGCGTTTCTGATTCAGCTGTTTGAGAAATTCTGATGGTCAATACCAGAAACAATGTTTCCTTACGTCTCAGACATCTAACGATTGTGACACGAATGATTATACCCAAAATAACAATAATATAAAATAATATGAGATAATATAAAACAATATAAAATAATGTGAAATAATGTAAAATAATATAAACAAGTAGCTGGTGAACATATATCGGGCCAACCAGAACTAACACAGAGTTACCAGAGCTATCACAGAGTAACCTGAGTAGGTATGTCGTGAAAATTTAATTTCGTATATTTTCAATCAAATATACTTACAATTAGAAAATTTCTGTTAACCTATTATTTGTTTGTATGTTGTCTGGCCTGACCAATCATTATCTATATCCTGGATTCATTTTCAGAACATGTGAATGTTGCAGTTAATAGACAAATTCTAAAACTGTCACGGACTTACCCAAATCGGCGTGTAGCAGTTCGATAGGTACTGTTCCCTGTTAGCCCAAATCGATGCGATTTCTTCGATAATCTGCCCTCAATACTGTCAGTATCCTGACTTTTACTATTAAAATAAGTAGTATTCTTTAAACTTCCTACTCCGAATTCCACTAATCAACATTATTCGTTAGCAATAGAATTATGAAAAACACCTAGCACCTTTTGTTAAGTTTATAACGAATTCCTTTTGCCTACAGTGAAAACTACAAAAACATAACATTAATATTCCCCCACCTCTTAATATCGCCGAATGTTCGTACGCCCGAAACGAACTCCACCGAGTTTAAAACGCGCATTCCGCGCCATTTCCTTCGTTAGCCATTCGTCTCCGCGCGGTGTTCATCAACGAACCGAGTGGATAGCAGAAATTCGTCGATCGTATTACCGTGTCGTTTATTTATTCCGGCACCGTGAAAATTGCGCTGGATTTATAGGCGGGGGGGTCGGCGGAGGACAGTTGCGCAATGCGTCGCGCTCGAATTTCCGCGTCACTGCTAAATACTTTGCTGCAGGTCTCTACCGTGACGCTTTATACGCGGCCAGTTTCGGTCAGATGGGCTTTCCAGGGGTGTTTAGGGGTTTCGGTGATATATCGAGGGATAAATACAGCGCGTTCTGTGGCACGGTGTACGCTCCGTGTGCTGCTTTACCCCCTGGGATCACGCGACACCAAATAATGACCGACTCTGCAACCCCGGATTAGCAAATCCCGCGCGGAATTAGGTTCGGTGTGCAATGGTTCGAGCTCCTAGCTTCGCGATCTCGAGCCCACGGCCTCGTGACTGCGCGGCTCGATCGATCGTCCCGATCCTAATCGGACGTGAAACGATAAGAAAACTGGGATAGATTCCGGAACGCGAGCTTATCTCCGTCGGATCGAAGCGATCTAGGACATTGTAAATTGCGATCGGTCTGGTGCACCTTTGATTAAAAGTTGCTATTATTAGGCTCCCTCGAGACCTCTATCGTTCTTGGTGGGTTAGAGTCTTTCCGACTAATTCATAACGTGTCTGCTGTACTTTGAACATGAGATGATGGAAGTATCGTAAGATACCTACTTCATTGCGATAGCTTGAAAGTTTTCAGAATCTTCTGATGACAATCGGGGATTAATATTTCAACGTATGGAGTTAATGGTAATTAATAATCTTACAGGAGTAATACTCTTACAGAACATATTCTTCAAGAGTACTAATGTTTATATTTCCAAGTTTAACAAACTCACTTTTTGCAAGTCTCTTCTTATATCTCACAGCAGTTGAATAAAGGTCGAGTCAATACTCTAAATCTAAGGTACAGTAACTTTCGTGTAAAAGTGGAATATACAAGGGAGCTCAGCTCTAGCTATTCCTAGAATCGCTATTATCACTAGACTGCGGAAGTTTATAGAAATATATATCTTTATAGGAAAGAACTAAACAAGTGAAACTTTGATAGAAATATGTTTCGTCATTAGAGGGTTTTAAAAGTAGATAGGGGAGACCGAGTATGGTTGTCTCATTTTTGTATTTTGATTTTTTGTGGCTTACAGCTGCAGGGAAGTTCATTCAGACTTAGTTTAATATAAACTACGTACGTCCGACTTTATATAAAAAAAAATGGTACTGTGGATTTTATCAGATTAGGAGTTATGTAATTCACATTATTTGCAGGAACTGTTTTATGTCAATCTACCCTAAGGTTGGGTTGGTTGTCACAGTATCTGGGTCGATTGTTACAAATTTACATAGGTAGGTTTATTAATAAAAAAGCCAATTCAATTAAGGAAGTAACATAATTTTTTATGGTTATTATAAATGCTATAATCTTGAACACAAAATTAAACTTAGAAACATTATTAACAAATAATTTATAACCTTATGACTGAACTCCAATTTCTCGGGATTTGCATTCGTATTACAAAGACAAGCACATAAGGCAAAAGTCTTCTTCATTTTCTCTTTCCTCTTTATTAATTTTTGGTACTTTCCTCTTTTTTTATTTTTTCTTTTATGGAATAATATAACTCGTTTTACTTCTTTCTTCTTTCCAAATGTTCTGTGACAACTTGACCCAAACCATTAAACAATCCCACTTTCCTACGCATGTATTAAAATGTTTAAAAAAATGCAAAAAATCATTACAGTAAGTTACAAAAAACTCTAAACTACAAGATTAATGCAACGATATTATAGTCAATACTAAGAAATAACCTATACTTACTTCATAGAAAATACGGCGTAAACTTTGAGCGCACAAAAACAATGACACATCGTGTCTTCATGCGACTCCGCAGCGAATTGAGTGATGGAGGAAGAAGGTAGGGATATGTTTACGCGTTGCTATGAATTATTAGTACAATCCTATTATTTATAGTTCCTTTGTTATAACGGTTGCGAAAATCTATCCGTATTACCCGGTCTCCCCTATATTTTTTATTTTGCATATTTTGTATATCGCATATGTTGCATATGTTTATCATATACAGAATTTGCTTGCAAATTAGTTCGAGTAATTATCACTCCCGTCCTTCGGTTGTATTCGAAAAAGTAACACCATTAGAGAACGCAGCAGCCACTACCCCCAGCGCCAACCCCTGCGAAGTATCGATACCTTACGTTCGACTTAAGCGATGACGCACCCCTTAATTATTAACGTAGCTGGACAGATGTGAGAGCGAACGATCGGCGTGCTAGGGATCACGCGTGATTTGTTCCACGCCTCGATACACCGTGCGCCGCCGATATGTCTCGAAAGTGTAACAGCACCGTTCGAATAAGGGGGATGCGAAATGGAACGAGCCTCATCAGGCCCACAGTACTTTCATGAATAATGCAGCATCTATATACCTCTAAGTCCAGGTCGCAACAACTCCATCCGCGGCTGTGGAACTGCCGATGCACGGCTAATCTTGTCGGCGGATCGAACCGTGCAATCTGATCGGTAGTGGTTGCTTTCTGTGCGCCTAAATTCGATCTACCATTGGCAAGAATCCCATGGACGTAGCGGGACCGATCAATCACACGTCGCTTTGAATCCGAGCCCCCCTCTTCTGTCAGATTTAGAGTGGTTCGTGTGTGGGTATCAGATATTCAGCATTAATTAACAAACGACAAGTCGATATCGAAGATACACCGAGCCACGCCAGCTGATATCCGTTCATAACTGTATTCTGCGCGAACAAAAGGTTCCTACATGTCCAAATATTCGGAGGCTGATGCCATTCGGATTGGTAACTGAAAGAACGAGATCATCAAAGTTATACGAATCGAAGTAGGCTCTATTCTCCATTCCACAAGTTTGGATCAGGCCTCTCGTAAGTTCGAGATGTGGAAACAAAGTTCAATGATATAAATAGAATATCCAATACAAGTCTAGTTAATCCTACTTCGAGCGTTGACCCTTTGTGCTCCAAAGTTCATACCCAAGATTCAAAGAGCACGCCACGGCACAGCAAAGAAACCGTCAATGGACGTGAGCGTTTAACGAAAGGACAGGGCTGGAAGGTGCGCGATTGGCCTATTTTCGAGGGGCTGAAGTATAAGAAAGGCAATAACTGGGTGCGTGCACGCGAACGCAAGCAGCTGTGACCGAGTAAACGCGCAATGATAGACGGGCTAATGATAAAGAACCTCAGCGAGGAAGGAACGCCGGCGAGAAGGGACGCGTGCATACAACCGTCAGGGTTGCATCGGCGGCGGTAATGACAGTGCAACCACCTCGCGATGAAATATGAATGATCGTGTTCTCTCAGCACAGATGGTTGAATTTGAGGTCGCTACTTCCTACAGCAATAATGCTCAGATCGATAGGCTACGGGCTATAGATACTGGCCGAGCGCGGATAACCCCTTTTCGAATTCATTTCTCTAGCAGCCTGTGGCTCTTGCATCGGCTGGAACTCTCGGCTCTTTCTCTTGTTATAGCCCTCCTATCCTCTAGCTTTCCAACCTCCCTCCCCCTCCGCCCTTCCCCTCCTGTACCGTTCTTTCGTCTTCCTATCGATTCGCCGGGAGCTTATGGTATTTTTATTTCCTGGTATCAGCTTGCCGCTGCGAGAACGTCTGAAAAATTGACCAGCTGCTCTCGATGATTCCGTGTTATTACTTAATCATGCTGACCTCGTTGCGCCAGTTCCTCAAGAAAATATGAAACGCTCGAGCTGCATCGAGTCCCACCGAGCTCTTCACTCGCCGCGATCCAGCTTCGTCGCGGCCGTTGGACCAATATCGGAAACGCGATTAACAGGATCGGTGGGGGATTTGTGACGCGCGTCAATGGTACCGTTGAACCGACTAGTTGTGTCTTTCGGGGGTATTCGTTGGCCGAGCAGATGCAAATACCTGATCCATTAAAAGATGCACGTCTCGCGTTTCCCTTCCACTGCATATTCATAGCCCGCGCGTGGATTGAATGCGACCACTTTCTAATCGAACGGTTGCCTTCGATCGCGCTCAGCTAGCGACTCGGGGATCTTGCTGGATGCGCGCCGTTTAATATTGAACAACCTTTTCTGCATCGGCTTCTAATTCAGGCCTGACGCGCGTGATTAATGAACGGGTGTGTTGCTGCATTTGATAGCGCACCTACGTTTCGTTTAAATCTTAATAGTTGCAAGGGCCGCGCGCAGTGGACCTATGTATAAAAATGCAAATGCAGGTGCGATGACCTGGATGGATTACACGCTGTTGGCTTGCTGATTAGCAGAGTTAACGGGTTGTCGGCGAAAATGTAATGGACGCGCGAGCAAGTTTTGCGGGTTCGTTGGAGCGAGTCGCGAGCGAACTATTGCCCTAACGGGCACGGAAATTCGATCAATTTCGCGAAACAAGCCATCACGGCTAGGAGAGAGGGCCAGTCACTAAATGGACCAAGAGGAACGAGACTAGCGAGGGGGTAAGCCCGTTAATTTGATTAGTCTGCGAATGCAGTAGTGTCTGCACTTACAAGGGGGGGGGGGGGGGGGTCACAATCTGGACCAGTGCTTCCTGAATGGAAACTGGACGTGAAATACAGGCGCTGATGAGTATCAATAACTTCTCGAATATTAGCTACTACTTTTGGTGAAAATGGCTTGGAATGTATTAGATTTCCAAGGGGTCTGAGGGGCTTTGTTAGAATTTAGGTGGTTTTCAACTAGCACAATGGATACAAGAGACGGGGAGTGGTGGGGATAAATTTGGAAAAAGTTAATTATGATGTTGGAAACTAGGGTTTTTCGGTTTTTGAAAACCGGGTTTACATATCGTTCTTTTTATAAATTTGTAAAATTCGAAAACCGGTTTTGGATTTTAAAATCCTGTTTTATATGCTAGAATTAATATGTAAAAATGAATTAATTATTTAATTAAAATTATTAGTTAAATTATTTTAATAGTTATTTAATTAAAAACGTTAACATTTTGGTAGGTAACAGTTTACTGTAAAACTAATCTTCATGAGTTCATATTTTCGGAAGAAAAATACTAAATGAAGTAAAGATTTATAATTTATATTTTGTACGAATTTTAGTTATTTTAGTTTTTTTTATTTGGTTTTGTATGCAGTGTGTTTTATTGTGTTATATTTTTGTAGATCGATAAATATTAAATTGACTCAACAATTGTACGGATTTGTACGGATTTTGATTATTTTAATTTTTTATTTACTTAGTTTTGTATAGATAGAGTATATTTTATTTTGTTATATTTTTGTAATTCCATAGATATTAAAAAACTGAAAAATTTTGAAATAAGTACAAATATTTATTTTCCATTTTAATATATTTTTGTGAAAATTCGAAAATCAATTTAGCCGCTTTTTGGAAATAGCGGAATTCGAAAATCGATTTTTTCGCAAGTCGGTTTCTGTATAAACCCTATCAGAAACCATAAAACTTTCAATAAAACTTTTTTTTATATCTTTTACCGCTTCGCAGATATTTACGATAATATGAAAATTCACAATTTCTTTGAGGGAATGTTTTCAACCCTGACCCGTCACAAAATGATCACGTTTTTAGGATCACTTGAACTACATTTCTGCAGAGTGACAATTTTTTGTGAATGTTTTTGTTGCCGATCATCCCCTGTTAGGTGTGTATGTGAGTCTCATTCTGAAAATAGTTAATTGAGATCTATATTCTAGCAATTGTTGATATTTCTCAATCCCTACATTTCAAGCGAAATTCCATCGAAATTAGAAAAATGCTGACACACATGAAATATTCAGACTTACGGGCAATCGAAGGAAGCCAAGTCTCAAACGAGAAATGCCGTGACTCTCTCAGGAGAAATCATGAAATCCAAACGACGCTGAACCAATTAAAATCGTTAGATTGGTATCCTGGTCACCTGTACGAAGAGTTTCATCGAATCAGTGTCCGTTGCATCAACAGGCGCTCCACACTGGAACCAAATATCGCAATGGGCCGCGCATATTTTCGTGATCTTTTTCATCCGCGCAAACATATTCTGTGGTGGCTGAGGATAACAGCGGCCATAAATAGATTCGATTCACGCGTGTATCGGCACACGCAGGCCAGCTGGGATGGAGAAGTTTCTAGTCGCGACAGAGGAACATGAGTGATGGACAGTAGCCGGCGAGTCGGTGGAGATAGAAGATGAGCGGTGGCCAGTGGCAACGGTAGCTGTAATTTTTAGTCACGTGAGCGTCCAGGGAGCCATTAACCCTTTAGCCTACTGGCGGAGGCCGGGCGGGGACAACTAGGATGAGGGGCGAGGATAGAGCAGCGAGATGGTAAGCGGATTAGGGCGGGAAGATAGAGGGAAAGAGGTAGAAAGAGGAACGGAAGCAGTCTATCGAGCGGCGCAACGTCAGAAGAGGGGTAGGACACACGAAGAAGCAGAGGAACGTACGGAACGGGCCTGGAGGAAGGAGGGAAAGAGATAAACAGTGAAGGAGGGTGACGGGGGAGGATGAGGGAGAGTTTGAGAGGACCGGGCAGCACAGAACCAGCCGGTAGAAAGGGAAAAAGAGGGTGGTCGAGGTTACCATGGCGACCACTGTGAACCAAATGGACCCACACGCTGTCAGGGCATGCCTGCCTTGAGTGTGCAACGGGGGAAGAAGGAAAGAGGGAAAGAGGAAAGCGAGAGGACGCTGTCATCTCTACCACTACCATCAGCGTCGTCTCGCCGTTCTCCTAGCCGCCTTCACCCACAGCCTCCGTCCCCCTCCGCCCCTCCCTCCTCCTCAATCCCTGACGGAGGTGCACAGCCAACGGAATTATGCTAAATCCTCGACGAGGAAAATTCGCGACACGACGTCGCGACGTGTACGTACCTCTACGTGCTGTATCGCCATCTCGAGAAATCTCGACGCGCGAGCCCCGCTTCGAGATGTCCCGGAGACGTCGAGGCCCCGATCGAGATCGATGAAGGGGGAACGTTTTCATTGGCGACTGCGAGGGCGCGGTACGGATCGCTAAATCCAACGTGGACCGATCGATGTGTCTCGACACGGTCGCGTGAATATTTATTTTTTGCTTTCACGTGGACTCGTAAGCCCGATAATGTTTGAATCTCCTAATTTTACCAATCGGAATATGTAGGTACCAACTCTGTATTTTTATCACGTTTACTGTGGATAAGTTTAGGCACCTGTGCGTATAGTTTCTGCAAGAATTGTGTCTTCAGAGGGTTGCTAATTCGAAGACAATTTAAAAATAGTCGGAGGTTACAATTATGGTTATGTTGCTCAAAATCACTAATACTCAAACAATAGTAGAAGATAGAGGAAGAGTGAGAATTAATTAAGTCTGGAAATAATTATGGGGAAATGTACCAAGCGATGATAAAGGAAAGTCCTGTTGTTTTCCCTCATTCAGAAATTGCAACATATATCTGGAAGCACTCGATACAAAACAAACGTCCATGAAGCAATACTGTATTAAAAATCGAGTACTCCATTATCCCTTTAATATTTGATTTACACAGCTCCCCGGAATTGATCGGATACTTGCACCCGCTTTCATAACGTTTTAAGCGTTTTCCACCCGAGTGCGAACTTTGCTTTTGCACCCCTGTGCCAGATGTAGCTGCAATAATACGATTGAAATAATTAATGACGCAGGATGAGAGCGATTTCAGTGGAGCGCGGGAACGGCAGCAGATTCCGCCATGGATCGCAGAAACTCGAACGCAAACTGAGGCGGGGGGAGGAGAGCTTCTACGCGGACGGAAAACACAGAGCCGATGTGTTTGCACGGATTGTTATTCAACCTGATTGGTTTACTCGGTGAAGCTCTGTACCCGATCTATCCTTGCGAGGGAAACGGTTTTACAAACGCACATGTAACAGGCATCGTACGTATTTCTTATGTCCTCCCAACCCCACCTTTCATGGTCCCTTGTCGCTTCATCGCTGCTTCCCGAGGCAGCCTTCGTAGTTTCCATTGAAACGGAACAACGGATCGCGGATAGGCTTCCTGTTCCAAATGATTTCCAACCCGTTACGTGTGCTTCCCAAACGAATCTATCGAAAGCAATGGCATTGCTGCTGGTTGAATATCTAATTGCGGGTACAGTTGTTGGAAACGTTTAGTGTTGTTTTGCTGGGGTTTATTTAAAGTAACTTTTCTCTCTCTATGAATGAAAGGAACTTTTTTGAGTAGAAAAAATGTAAACCAAGGTCTCTTTCAAAATACACCTGCAGCGCTCCATTCGTGATTTTTATGAAACTAAACAATGGCGGTGGTCTTCGGAACATATGTAGATTTTAATTGCTTCGTTCTGTTTTTATGAATGTTTGCTATGTATTCAATCGTTTTTCTTCGAGATCTGTTTTAAGTTTAGGGAATAAAGAAAGTCGCCATACACTTTTCGATTAACTAAACTGATTACAATTGAAATGGAAGCAAGCTCTCGCGGAAGACATAACCTACAAAACGATATAAATATGAAAGGAGCGATATGTAACATTTCTCTCTGTTTTAGTTACACCTTGTAGATGCAAGACTTGTGAGAACCGTATTTTTTAATGAACATACAATTTGATCTCTAGAAACATTATACCATATTCTGTATTATAGACAGTGATTTTTTATGCCAAGGCAGCTTGATATGCAAATTCTATATGAAATACTTTTTTTTTTACACGAAAAGTTTTATCGATATTCATTGCTACGTGGTACAATTAAAATACAATACATACAGTAGAAGTTTCTTGCATGCATTATGATAGAACTGTACCTATACAAAATATATTGGTACATACGTTTTTATTTTTGATAAATTTAGTACACTAGGATTTACGAATTAGGAGATACTGTGAGAGAAATGGTGTAAATATGCAATCCCGAACAAAGCTCAAATATATTTAAATAGTTGTTTGAATTTCTTTTAAGTATCATTCAAAATTAAGTGGCATTGCTTTTACAATGCCGACAAGCAGAAAGGAGCGATTGAAATTCCTCTCAACTTCCCCTTGCAACCTTACATCAACACGACTTACTCAAGAGGGAGTGCTTTTCGCAGAGTGTCGCGCCCCAATCGTTGAATGCAAATACAATGCGGCCTTTCGATACATCCTGCAGTTACGTCGCCCATGGGTGCCCTCTTCTGCTTAAGCCTAAGCATCGACTCACGTTCTTGCACACGACACAGCATTAAAGATAACAAATCTTGAAATATGTCGTTGCCGGTGAGATGGGGGCTCGCGATAATGCAAGGGGAGTATCGTAAGCTATCTAAATTATTCGCGCGCTTATATACGTTCACGCGCCAGTCCACGGAGCCTAATATATCATCTTCATCCGTCGTTCATTCACACTTACACCAGCGCATGCATACTCGTTCGTAAGTACACACTGATCCCAAAGTTCTTACCGATTTTCACGCGTAAACGCTTTCAAGGATGTTCGTCTGAAGCTCACGGAGACGTGAACCAGCTCGCTTCGAACGGATTAAAGCGGCAATCAAGGGAATGGGTGTCTTTTTTCCTCGCGACCGGGCGAAAGGAGGGGAAAAAAGGGATGCTCGTAAATTACGCGAATGGAATATAACGTTACATTATCGATATCGTCGAGCGTGGAGCGGCTCGACCGAGGCTGTTTTGTACCACTACTGTGCTCGGCTGATCTGGCCAACTAGCCTAGTCTTTTTTATGCGCCCAGCCACCCGAGCAGATTGTTTTAATGGGACTTTTAAGTGCCCCTACGGCCCTTATCTGCATACAACCCCGCGTGGCCCACCCACGAGATTTCTTCCACGAACCTACCTCAAAGAAAGTGTTATATCCCCCCCCCCCAACGTTCCAGTGTTAACGGGTCGACTCTCGTTTCACAAAAATTGTACGAGAGAAAAAAAGGAACATGGAACGAGACTGGACCACGCCCTTCGTGTTCATCTATCGGGAGGGATCGTTTTTACTGCTACCCGCGGAGGAAGAGTTATATACTGCGACCGCGCTATGTTTTGAAATATTTTTCTGTAAAATTGTTAGCAAACTGTGCGTAGTATAGGGTAGTATGTTTCGGATACATTGTGTTTTAAATTCAATAGAACAGATTTTTAAAAGTTGCTACGGGATATGTGCGCGCATCCCAAATACTGCAGTAATTCAAACGTTGGTACCCCTTTACTAAATAATAGAGTTACTAAGCTGGACGGCATCAAAATGTTGTTGTTCGTAGCCGGGGCTAATGTTTAGGGTAGAAGGTGGTCACTTAAGCTATAATTGTAATAAAACCAAGATATGATGTGAAATATTTCTTGAAAATTATTTTTTTTTATAAACTTAAACTATCAACCTATTTGTAGGATACGAAAATAATTAGTATTATATTGATTTATTCAATAAAAATAACGAAATACATAAAAGATGTGTTTGAACTCTAAAGTGTATTTTTGCCATCTACAGAATAAAATTGTTCTAATGAAGAAAGTTATGTTTATTCTACACTGGGGAATAATGGTAATCACGTTGCGGGCACTAACGATCAAGCGACCATTGCCCGCACACGTTTTCATTGATAAAATTGAAGATTACATATATAAATTAAATATGTTTATATTAAACTCGAATCTAATTATTTGCCTTTACAGTATACCTGTATTTACGTAAAGTTGAAATTTAAAAAAACTCAAAAATTACTATTTATCTCTTACGTTGTGCACCCAAAATATAACATCAACGACATTTAAAACACAAAAAGGCTTGTTTTCCTCGTTTGCTTAGTCACGATTAAGGCGAGGTCGTTCGACAATATAGTCAATGATGTCGTGGAACGTAAAGAAAAGAAATTGCACATTTCGGACATGCCGTTTTATAATAACAATGCTGACCATCATTCCCCGTTGACCTCAATTGCCCCATTCTTCCCTACACCCCTTGCCACGACACTTTCAGCCCGATTTCCTTGAAAATTCGTTCGTCCCGAGCGCAGCCTCCCCTCCTATCTACGTAGCCGCATTATCTCCGATGCATAATACACATTTGGTACACGTGACCCTCTTCTCCCCTTTTGGATTCCACTTCTTTCGGGGTTTGCCGTGTAACGCTTACAGAAATAGCTCGGCGCACCTATACATCGGCCTCGAATGCTCCGTGTAACAGCGGGGCTGGGAGAGTGCTCCATCTTCTCCCGTTTCCCTTTGGCCGCGCGTACAGTTGCCGTTGAACGGGCCTGACAGAACTCGTGTGTATTCGGTAACGAAATAAGTGAGGCATTGTGGCTTGTCAGGTATGCGTATTAGCGTGACAAAAAGAGGGCGGAGAACGTCCGTCATCGCGTCTCGTTGACGTGGCCACCTGGATGGGCTCGTTCCCGCACCCTCCACCATGTTTCGCGTACAGATTCGACGATTGTGTTGCGCACGATGAAACGGCTAATCCGAGGTTGTTTTGAAAATAAGCGACGAGTTTTTGGAGCGAGGGTGACGCGGATCGGACGACGAGCGGTATACGTACGCCCGTGAAACGGCCATCGAGGAGAGTCATTTTTATTGGGCAACGGTAAAACGACCGATTAATGGGAACGCCGATTATACGAATATCAATTTTCGGGGGAAAAGTAATAAACCGGATGTATTACGTTTATAACGCCGCTGATCTCGGTGGAAATTGTTTCGCGTTGGAATTATCCGTAGGATGCTAAAGATATTGTTTTCTTGTGAAGTAGGGGTGGTTTTTATGTCTTCTGTTTTTAGGCCTCGTTCGCATTAGTCAAGGTACTTGACTTCAAGTCGCTTGAATCTCAGTACCTTGAAAATACTTTACAAATGTGAACTTGTTATTTACTTGTTGATTAATTGATTTGATGTGGATGGTGACAGGTTCGGTGGATGAAGATTTATAATTCGGACCTGGGGAAGGTGCTCAAAGTATTCTTATTTGTCAAATTGTTTGTTTGCGGAATTTTTGGTGTATGAAGTGGAATACGTAAAATGGCACGTGTGAATATTTTTGTAGCGTTTGAATTTATGAAGAAGTCACGTTAATGAGGATTGTTAAGGCTGAGAAAATCATTATTTTTTAGTTTTTCTGAATTTTCCATTTTAGAGTATTATGTATGAAATAATGGATTATAGCTCTGCAGCCATTTGAACTTGTATTTCGAAAATTGTTGCCATTTGTAGAGTCTTTATTCTACAAAATATACCACACTTTTTTAACTGCATATTTTTATGGAGAAATCGTTACAAACGAATCCAATTTATTATGATCTTACTGTAGATAGTTTACTAAACTGAAAAATGTCTATTTGCTGTCAAGATTTTTTAAATATCTTTGTTTCTGGTTTTTCGCACTCATATACAAAGTATTTGTAGCTTCTTTCAATTAGAAGATTTGAATTCAAACTGTCGAAAATGACTTATCTCCCTGTAACTTCGTACAATGGACGTTCTACGGGAACAAAGAGGACATCGCACTTTAATAACGCGTAAAGTGCATTTCCGCTGCATGACGCGTACAGTTTTATATCCATATTCTGGTGGTTTACATTACGGTCGAATCGATATGCCAGGTTATTGAAAACTCCAATGCGAAGTTGGTAAATAAAGAAGCATACTGGTTTCTGCGTGAAAAACGTTGTTATCGAAGAGACCTGTTTTAACAATCGTTTCAACGCTGCAAAACATCAGAATAACTTCATGTAAACATATGTTTCAGGGATCTACCTGTTTCCTTGTTGTTCCATACCACGTACTGTATTTTTGATCATTTATTAAAAAATAACCATCTTCCATTCCAATATTATGTGGATCTGCTAGAATCTCTTCATGGATTCACTTACACTTTCTGCAATGAAACAATTAAACATGTTCACCATAAAGCTACCTTGCGTCGTCGCTTTGCATTCACGAATTCCGAACATCTGATGGACCTGTGTCATCTCTGCGTTTGACTACGATGTGTTTATCACAAACGAACTAAAAGAGTTTGGATGTGCACTGATTTTATTCTAAAACAATATTAAAATAACTGACAAATCACACAGAAGTAGCATTTATACAGTATTCAGCGAAGCGGTGCATGAAATATATTATAATCCACATAAAATTAGGGGGGGTTTAAGTCATCATTTTGCAGGTTTCGAATTTTCTTAAAAAATACAGCCCAACAAAGTTTGCAATATTCACCTATTTTCACGAAATAAGAAGTTCATTCTTCTTTTACTTTAAATAAGAAGTATTAACCCCCCTGATTGGATTTCCCTTCAAACCGAAGAGTCGCTTTTCCCCAAGAAAAGTCTACACCAATTCCTGCGTGGAAAATTTTCAAGCACACTTCAGCAACACTTTGGGCCCAACCGATTCCAGGGCATCACACACAAAATTTCCCTCGCAATCACAGTCGCACTTTGCCGAACGCCGTCGATGCAGTAGCAGACAAAGCGCGGCAAACGGTTCCAATTTGTACACAGTGTAACAATAAATGGCGGTGCTCGAGTAATGGAACCATCTTGTTGACACTCCACCTGACACAGAAACTCCGCCATGCACGTCTCTATCCATCGAAACTGTGCGCGAGATCGATCCGCACAGGATAATCCATTAAAAAAAAAAAAAAATGGTTGAACCGACGACTGAAAGTAGATTTCTTCGTGGCTGCGAGGACATCAACGACCGCTTTTCGACCGGGCTGGTGTGGGGGCCAGTCGAATACCGGGCTCGTGCGATTTGCAAGCGAGTGGATAATGGAAAACGCATTTTCGATGTATTGTCATCGCTCTATTCCTTTTTTCCCCGCGCCTTCGACGCTATCGATTCCTGTTCTCCCTCTGGACCAACGTGCCAGGAGCGCACTCCACGTCCTGGTGTTTAATACACGCGCGTTCGCATCATTCGCCCTGGATTAAGCGGCCTGACACGGCTATTTTTATATCGAGGCACCGAAAGCGCGTCCGATGAATTTCGTGCGCGGTGTTAATTGACGAATTAGGCTTAATTACGGCGAATCAGCCGCGGCGAAGGGAGAGGGACCAGGAGTGCTCGCTGTGGCGCTATCTCTCGGTTGTTACGTTTTTATACGTACTTTCGAGTGGTCATCTTTTCTCGCTGGTTCGAGGGAGAGCTTGATTACGATGGGAATAATGGTTCTGGATTTCGGTAGGGGATTGAGTGATTAGTCTGGTAGTAATTACGGGGTGTATATTGACAGTGGGTATTGGTAACTGTAGGATATCAGGTAGGAAGAGAGTGAATTAAATGAAATATTAACTTTACATTATGTTTGTTTGAGATTGTTACAGCTGGAATATTATTTAAGCGGAATATTTGGAGAAAAAATATTAATATAGCAAACTAATATAGCAAATCATATTTGCTATAAATTTGTTGGAGATAAGGCACCCAAATATACAATGTAGATTATCCAATGCAAACGTCACAAGTTTTAGGAAGCTTTCATTGTCATTTATATTTCGTTATGTGGTAGGGCGAAGTTCTCTGTTAATCACTGTCGGATATAACCACTTGTGCAATTTACCTTTATGGAAACTGTTTTGTCTGCTTCGATAAGTAGCAGCGAGACCCCGAGGTGTGCCTTCAGTTTCTCGTCGAACACGCGCAGAAAACGTGCAAAAGCGGCGTAATTAATCAGCGCGCATTCATTTAATGTCAGAAGAACTCGTTTCCATACATTTCACAGAGAAATTCTTTTGTGATACACCCGTGACAGTGGCGGTGACACTGGAGACCCAGTAATTGTATACCAGAGGAATTAATATTATCTCCGTGAAACGTACAATAACCGCGCGTCGCTCGTTACCGGCCGGAAAATTTAGAAACTCGCTGCACCTCGCGAATAAATACAGCAGAACGTAACCGTAGGGCAAACAGCGCGGCCCGATAATGACTTACTTTTTCCATTGGCACAGAATCGCTAATTAAACTTTGCGAAATCTGTCGCCCGTGACTCTGGCATCAGTGCACTCGGCTAATGAATTCAATTTATAAGTTTTTGGGGGACACGCCGCATGATTAAACTTCAAATGGTTATGGAATAAATTTAAACAAGCAGGAGCAAGCACTCCGAACGCCTGCCATGTAAAAGGTGCTTCTTTGTGAAGCTTCTACGTGTCGTTCATTAACTTCGCCTGGTGCAACTGGTGTAGGTAAATACTACGAGAAGAGGTAAAGGGTTTTGACGTTTCTTTCAGATTTCAAGACGTTTTTGTAACATTTAGAGACTCTGTCAGGCAGTAGATAAAGGGATACGTCAAGTTCTGTGAGAAGCTCTTCAGTTTTTTAAACAGATTTCCTTAGATTGAATTCCTTGGAAATTTTTCTCAATGTTTAAAATGATAAGTGCTCTTTTTTAAAACTCAGATCTTTTTTCATTTTCATCCATACCATGTTTCAGTGTCACCCTAAAGTTCTACTCACTCTAAAGCTTTGTTCATACAGACGAAACTCGATACCTCGAATCTCAAGGGAAGGGAAAAAATCTTCGAATTATAGAGGCTTTGTAAGACTTAATTTTTCGACTTGTGAAACTGTAAAGCAAGACAAATTCTAGTTTTAAAGGGCAATTGTTTGTACTACATATATATCTGCATATATAAAAAAAATTAAAAGATACATTTTATGTTCGCAATATTACTCTTTATTACATATTAAAAAAGTTGTGAGTTTGCTTTGTGCTAGTCTTTTAGTGTATTGTAAATCAATAACATTTTCAATTGTGAATTATACAGAGAAAACATTTTCCACAATATTTTGAGATCATTCTACGAAATTTTCGAGTTACCGAGGTTCTACTGTATTAGTCAAGTTGTATTTCAAGGCAAGTTAAACGAATCTCTACTTCACTTGAAACTTGCAAGAAACCTGAAAGTATAGAAAATCAAACTTCACATTGGTAATGTAGTTTCAAGTTACTGTAATTTATATAATATATTATATAATATTTTATATTATATATATATTAAAATAGTTTTATGTTAAAGAAGAATTCCTTGCATTATTCACATTCCTGACAAATTTCCCTCGTACCTACTAATAATAAAAGAGATACAAGTGACGACGCGTTTATATTCACGGTGCAATAAATATTTCCACTACCGTAGACGAGGGTGGCATAAAAATCGTCTCACAGCCAAATACCCCGCAAACTTCTTATCTTCCCACAGCGAGCAGCGTATCTTAAATCACACACCCCTTTGTTAAAACGAATTGCCAAGTCCACCTAAGTGTTTCAGCATGGCTTCACATCATCGCCGTAATCGCGACATTTCTTTCCCGTCGGCCGGATTTCTTACAGCGGTGTGCACAATTCTCTGGCTAAATATCGCGCGACGTCCCCCGGCCCCGTAACTCCCGCCGTTCATTAAGCTCTCTCGCGCCCCCCGAAACAAATCGCCGGTCGTTTAACGCCGTTTCGTTATAACGCGAGTTATGCAAACATCCGGCCGCGTTTCAAGGAGCTCGCGAGTGGCGCCATTAAGCAGGACAATCGACGAGCGTTACACCTGTAGGTGAGTTTCTATTTATCGCGGGAGGGGGGGGGGACGAATAAATGTAGCGTCAAGGGTAATCTATTCTTGCCAGCGAAAGGGGTGCCGGGTTGGCCGATAAGGCGTGGGCCGAGCAGGAAGAGAGAAAGAAGCGTCTAAAGGGACCGAAGACGCTGGCGGGTTGGGGCGAGGGTGGGATAACAGTAAACGGGACACGGAAGATGGAGTGCCCGAAGCACGAGAGAAATTCTGGAAGAGAGAAATGGAGGCTGGTGCGCCCATCGCCCGCTTTTACCTCCAATCTAAATTAGAGCTCAGACAGGAGTAACGCGCGGAAACGAGGAACGGGGGCGAAGGACGAAGTAGTTGGCTGGACGTGGGGCGAGGATAGGGGGCCGGAAGCGGCTAGGACGTCGCGGAGAGAAGTACAGGGCACGAAGTTGGAAATTAGCGTGGCCCTAGGCGAGGTGACACGGCGGAGGGGCCGGGGAAACAAGGTGTTTGAACGCACGTACACGCACGGCGAAGTGTGCGACACGGTGAACAGCGGGATGTAGGAAGAAAGGGGGACGGAGGCGACCCTAATTACGTGAGTGCCTCAGGAGGTGAGATTACGCTAAACGTGGCCTGATAAACACTCTCGTTTTTCAGTAGAGTACTGGGAGAAGAGGCTGAAGAGGAACGAGAAAAGAGGGGAACCGCCTTCGAGCTTCGAGCCACTTGTATCTGTCCCACGAGCGTGCCGCGTCGCGCGTACTCCTTTCCTTGCGTCGCTGCCTCCTCCGCGTGGCCCTGGGAAACCATCGCTCGTTAACCCTCGATCTTGCCTTTTACCTGTCGTGTAGATAAGGTCATACCTTAGACAGCCGTTGTTAGGCTTAGGGAGAAAGAATCTGTCGATGCGGTCGACATCTCAATCGGCTCGAGCGGATGTCTCGTGGAATCGTTAGCCTCCCATTAGTCACGAGTCACTAAGGTCGGTATCAGATGTATTGGCCGGTGAGTTTCGTGAGGGGTATTCTCCCACCACACAGTTAGTCTGCCTCGGTGCTCTTTTCCTCAATGTTTTCTGACTCGCTCTCGTTCCATCTCGCTCTCGCCTTCGCAGAACAAGAGTGAGCCAGGAGTGGTGGGGATGGTGCCAAGCTCCTAGCGTGTAGGCCAAACCGAGTTGTTAGCGTAGAAATACACACATCAGAATAGGTTTGCGTTAGCTCTGAAAAAATTCAGAAGTTTTATTGGTCAGAACATTGATTCTCTTTCGATAGCTTCATCTCGTATTGGTCTATAGTTTCGTAACGCACACAACTATTACGCTAAGAATAAATAACAGCCACACGGCTACGTTCAGGTGGAGCCGAGCAGCGTTCCCCTTACCCCACCATACTCTTCGGAGGCCACGCAACTCCAGCTGACAAATCCACGATCGTCAGATGGTGGTGGCTGATTTCTCCTCGAGCGCTGTTCGCGAAAACGAATTCACCGGCCAATATATCTGGCTTCAACCTTAGGCTGTGGTGACTAACTGATTTAATTGGTAAGACTGGTCTGGCAGTTACTTCCTCTTCGTTAATTTATACAGTTTCTAAGGTATTTTTTATGGAATTCTGCACGTATTCAGATTTACACAAGGCTTAGGTTTAATTTTAGAATTTAGTGCGGCAGAGTGCTTAATTCATTTTTGGAAGGGACATTACAATTTACGTTGTAGACGAGCTGATACACCCTAACCGCTTTGGCCGTGTTACGTTTTCAATATACAGTGGCTCACAGCCATCGTATCACATTTTTAAAATTGGTCCAAACGACTTGAGTTTTTTTGAGAAGCTAGAAGGATCGCAGAATAAGGTAAAAAATCGCGAAATTTCCCAAATCAGCGATTTTCACCATTTTTTGAATTGCAAGAGGTTTTTGAGTTTTGTAGGGGTTCTAGAATTCGAACCATCGACAGATTCGAGGTTCTATGCAGCAACACTCTATAGATTGGTCTTAGAGGTTGAACTTTTTAAAATCACCTCCAATAAGATTAATTCGAAGAAACTGCGTTTACTCGAACCTTCTCTTTCCTTTTTATGAATTTTATTTGTAATGGACATAAGGAAATTTAGAGTGGGTAATAGTAGAAGTTCGAACTGAACTAAGTAGTATTAGATTGAGTTTGCATTGAAACAAAAGAACTACAATGGGCTGTAAGTGTTTTCAACGTAGAAAAGGGGATGCTAGAAAAAAAGCATCGCTTAATACTTTTCAATCAAGTACACGAAAGCTAGGATAAGTCAGGTTTCATGAAGTTCTTACACACACATACTCATAAATTTATTTATTTAAGTAATATTAAATTCAGAATTACCCATTACAATTTATATTAGTATAAACCTTGATTGATATATTTTTAGGTTGTAACATCAACCAAGAAAAAGCTCAAAGAAATTTTCCTAGAAGAATGGGACAAGATAAGTCCAAGTTTCACAGAAAATTAATTGAATCTATGCATAAGAGATTAAAGCTTATATTAAAATGGCCGGAATATTAAAAGAATATTAACTTATTGTAACTAGGTTTGTATAAATTAAATATTGAATTTGGGGGAATATTTTCTTGCACTTCTACGGATAATACTTTCTTAAATAAACTGTGTTCCATTTTTCAATTGAGTACAACCAAAACAAAAGTATATTAATTAAGGTTTATATTAATGTGACTCAGAATTGTGAATTCTTACTTTGGAGTCGATTTACTACGTAAAATATGTTACATATAGAGTGGACGAAAACTTTTATCAGAAACTATATACCACAGTAATGCTGGAATGAAGCAGTGCTCTGATTAAAAAAGTAATTGAAGAAGCGAAAAATATTTGTAGAAATGATGTGTCACGCTTAAATTAGACACGAGTACATTTGACCAGTCAAATTTACATACTACAGCTCCGATACACCCTGTACATGACAGAAATAAGTTTCATATGCACTGGCAGGGAATCACATACGGTGCTCGCGATAAATCGAATATGATAGTTTAGACGATACTGTTCGTCGTCAGGGTAAATCGAATCAAGCAGGAACCCCCGATAATCCCTCGTGCAGTCCCCGCGCCCATTGCTGATCCTCCGATAAGAACGGTATGATCTATTCCGCGCTGATCTTGCCTTTTCTATTTTCCCTCTTTTCCGATGACACGAGCCACGTGTTGATGGCCAGCGAACAGCAGACGTGCCGGCCACGTGCACCCCTAATCTCTTATCGTGAATCGGAGCAGTTAATGTTCTCCAGCCAGACGCGAGCCTGACGCGTGTTACACTGCGCTTGCGCCACAGAGAATACATTGCGATGCCTGTGTGGCCTCAATGTGCAACTGATAACGGTCATTATTTTACAATTACAAGCAGTAACACTGCCATTACCTGCTCTCCAAACTGCTATTTTTGGTGCCTTACAGATTTCTATTGCAGATATCGGTGCGACTGTACCTACTGTGCAGGGGGGGGGGGCATTAAATTTATTAGCAATTTAGCTGCATTTAAGTGTCTGTAGTAGTTAGACTTTGAGAGTTTCAAGCAGATTTTTAGACTTGCGACTTAAGATGTTCAGATGTGAGGTGTCTTTCCAGAATTCGATCAGGGGTCTGATTAGTAATAGTAACAGTGTGTTCTCAAATTTCTAAAGAAGTCATTTAGCTGCAACGTTGGGGGAATGTCAGAACACTGTTCCAATAGGGCAGGGTGTAATTTTAAAGAATTCAAAGGCTCGTCGATAACGTTTGATTTTTCTTTGTTCTAGTTTCTGTTCGCTACGAAGGTCAAGTTTAATTAATAATTATTTTACGAAAAATTGGTAACGTTCACAGCGGAAAGAAATAATTTCTTTTTGAAGCAAATTTACGATTGCTATCTATTCAACTATCCATTGGTTTTTGACTGGTATAGTTTCATCGGCGATAGATATGAAGTAAAATTGATTTCTCACGCTCACGGAAAGTAACAGATCGAAATCGTGAAATCGCGCGTACCTACGTGACAGCGGCCGTGAAAGTGTTAAAATCTTCCCCAACAACTGGAAACTCGCTTGAACTTGTAGCAGGAAAGTGAAAACATGTAGAAACTCTACCCCGAGCGCCTAAGCAGTCACTAAAATCCTATCCTGCGGTCGATCCGTGGAGCCCCTTTATCTCCCGAAATTACGAACGCGACGTATCGCCTCGGAAACGGTCTGTTTAGCCGGAGATCCGTAAATTAATGTCTCGCCCACATTCATCTGCCGCGCGACTCCATTGTACACGCGTCCCTAAATCACTCGTGAGGGCCCCCCGAAGAACACTCGACGCAGAACGAGAAGAGCCGCGGGGAACAGTTCCGAGAAACGTGTAGAGGGCGCAGAAACCCGAAAAAAAAGTAGAAAATAAAGGTTTACAGAGGAAAACAGAGTCTCATGACGAATCGAGTTAGGATGCTTTAACGAAGTCGTGCTGGTCCCGTTTCTCCGTGGAGTGGCTTCGTGGAGTCCCTTGCTCGGCCTGTCAGCGTTTGTTGGTGCCCTAACTGTCCACTGACAAACCACGAGGCACACTGCTCCGACCCGTCACAGCAATCGTGCTGTTCGTTGTCTTTGTAGCGACCATAGCCGACCCTTTCGACCCACGTTCCGTATCCCCGTGATAGATGCACCGAATCCCAGGAAGATACTCCCTCGGACAGACCCCGTGGACGCAACTGGTCTTACGAGTTCCACGAGAGATGGGAGAAAGAGGTGGTTGAGGCTCATTTGACGGCTGGTCGTTGGGTGGCAGGCTGAATAATTACCGAAAAATGCGTTAATTGTCTCGGGGGAACTCGTATCTGCCACGCACCATCTACGAGAGGTCGTTTTTAATGGGCATTCCCGTGGAATGTTGCTGCTCAAACGAGACGGGTCTAACAAGGGTCTTTTGGGACGGACTGAGCGTGCTCGGTATGAAGCCGACTGCGTGTCGACTACTGTGGACGTGTATTGTGTAGGATTATTGGGATTAGGATACTGTTCCTGTGTTCCACCCACATGGCAGCTAAGCAAATTATGTCTTTGATGTAAGAGGCTTCATTGATGCTTCTGATGGACATATTCTATGTTAGTATATCGATGGCTTAGAACAGGAATATTGTATGTCCACTTTTTGTGAAAGTTGAGTTTTTATGTGCAACAAATAGTTCTTGATTGTTTCTTTATGCTGTATAAAAATCACATTTATATCCACTTCATAAGTTTGTCAGAAATAATATTTTTGTTCACTGTATGTTCCTGAGTCTAATGTACCATCGCATGTTTAAACCTGTTTTTCTTGAAAACGCTAAAAATGGACATTCAATAGTTGTGCACTAACATAAGATACATATGCTATTAGCTTTTAGATACAATTGTATTTAATTTCGAGTTTGCAGTTCCAACAAAGCTTCTGAGAACCTGGTATCATGTTTACTTATTTTTATTTCATAAATACCTAATTGAAAGCTGCAATGTGAGGGATATTAATCTGTGGTTATTAGGATAGCTGGTTTGACTACTCGTTTCGTACAGTATTACTGGTGGTAAAAATGAAATGTTCATATTAATAACTCGTACTAAATACTTACCTATATTTATTTACATTCACAACTTTGATTAAGGAGATATTTATATTAACAAGCGCCATAATATATCGGCATTGTAAAGTCAAGCATACTTGACAAATGCAATTAACGCGTGAAGAAATTGTTAGAAATTTTGAAAATTGATTACAAAATTACAATATAATATTAGGTTAGTGCAAAAGTTTGTTTGCTCACTGTAAGTGCTGCTAGGTGTACGGTAACGTCTTTCTTACTACACCTACTTGTATTTTTACCATAAAAGTAACAGAAGGTCACAGATGGTCAAGGAAAATACTTTGACTTAAAAAACGTGTAATATATTTTTACTTTTAATAAAGACTTTGACTGAAGAAAGCGAACGAATTGTTGCACTGACCTAATATATTTCAGCAAGGTTTCAATTATTGTATAACAGTAAAGGTTACAACTTAATACATACTAAGTTGAATCGATGAAACAATAACTGCAACTGGAGTACTCGATCTGATACTTCGCAGAAAAGAAATGGACCTATGAAAATATTCTTTGCAAAAATGACGTGTAAATGTTATGTCCAAGGTCTTGAATAGATTATCTGTTTGGTGGATCATGGTTTTATCATAAATTTAAACCCTGAAATGAAAAGTGCAGTGACGCATAAGTTGCTTTAGATGGAATTGCCACGGAACTCTTATCGAGCAGATACCTGACGACTAGCAGAATGCTAGCAGAAAGCTGGTCGTCCGACAAAACTATCAGCATCCAGATCCACCCAAGTTTATTCCAAGCAGCAGAAAATAAGTGAACAATTAAACGTCGCGTCGTGTATTTTACTGCTCCCGCCACGTGGACCTGCACATGTTTCTAATTCCACGTTGCTTCGGGGCGCATTGTCCAATGACAGTACCGCGTTTAACGACGACACGACGAGCCCACGGTCGTAAACTCGTAGCCAATCGGTCGTGGACTCGCTGCAGCTACCAAGACTCGTTTATGCCTTTACATCCTGAGAGGGAACCGGACGAGGAGCGGCGACATAACGACACATTATGCTCTGCACGTGTTCCTTGTACTGCAGCTCCTCTCACATGTGAATCGCATTCCCCCGATATTGCAGCTTTATAAGCAGCCGACCGGTCGCGAGAACGGTTTAATGCGAGGGATTGTTTAATTCGCGGCAGGTAGGGCGACAGAACACGATACAGGGCGTTTCAAAAGCAATCTTTCGCGCTGGGAATACGTGAGCTGCAGCGCAAAGTGATGGCGTAGTTTTATGAGGCATGAAATGTCTGGAAACGTGCTGTTTGGTAGAGATGTTCAATGTTTGATCAAAATCGCGGTGCTGTTTAATGAAATCGAAGAATTTGAATTTTTTATAGTTTTAATGATAGGATCATGGCAGGGTTCGAAAGAGTTATGGAACTTTTCAATAGATTCTATTTGAAACATGGACCGCGGAACTTTTTTAAAAATGTTTTCTTTATTTATTTAATTTTTTGAAAAGTAAAAGTTCTAGTTGGAATGGAACTTACAAAATATAAAAATAAAATTTTCTCTGTAACAGGAACAGATATTTTGTTCATCAATATTAAAATAATTCTCAATCGTTGTAACAAATACTGAATACTATTCAATGAAAAGTACTACAACAATAATAAATAATTATTACAGTTAAATTGATATTCTGAATGTGTTATTTATTTGTAATGTTTACCTACGTAGATAATTTCTACGCAGATATTATAGACTTCTTCTATATTTTGGATATGTAAGTTATAAAAAAATGTTATTTAGGTATTATTCTACACAAGTTCTCTTTTCTTTTCAATACATCTTATGAAACTATTAATTACTTATGTTATGATTATGATTTTCATACATTTTATTAAATAAACACAAAGAACATGATATTATATTGATAAATAAAACTAGTACCTAATAGTTTAGTATTTTTCTTTATCTTATGGAACCTTTTTTAATAAATGTTCTAATATAACTGTTTCCATGGAACTTTTATTATATAAATTCTAAAATATCTGTTCCATGAGAACACTTTCTAAAGAAGTTCCTAATGGTAACATTTCTTTCAATAAAAATTCCACAGGAGCAGATATTTTCTTAAACGAAACATATAAGTCCTAACAGAAATTTTTTAAAAATAAGAGTTCCAGAACTTTTCTGATCCCTGGATAATATTGATTAATGGGGTAGTAGCGGTGAGTAAGGATAAGAACGAGTTAAGATATAAGTGGTCGATGGAATGGAAAAGTAATAGATATTTAGTGGTTCTTCCAAGTTTGTTTCACAATGTGCTCCATTAATTTCGATATAATCTATTTGTAAACAGTTAATTGGAATGTGGTACACTAGCGTAGATCATTTAAAGAATTACTGTACACAAAAATCACTGAAATTCGTTATATTATTATTATTAAACGTCTTTGTTGCACAAACAAAGTAAGCAAATATTAACTGTTGCTATTTTATTATTCTGCTCTATTATACCCTAGACGATCTATGATAGCACATTAATATTATTCGTCATTGTTGGTACCTATCGTCCATTGTATTAATTTTTCCCAATCATAAAACAATCATGACGGGGAAAGTGAGAGTTCCATTATCCGAAGAATTATAATATCTCCCTCTTAATTCTGCTGCTGACGGTGCTACTGTAGTTCCAAACAAGCAGCGCGAATAACCAGACGAAAAATCTTACACCCGTCACATTAACGCCAAAGTTAGCAGCCAGCAGACTCGTTAGCGATAATTACGTACTGCGAGCAGATGCACTTCTGCATACGGTCTCCTCGCGCTGCGCCGCACTTGGAGTTGGAGGCAGAGAGTGATCGCTGGGTGCTCCTAAATTGAGTGCACGGACCTCCTAATTGACTTCAATTGTTCCATTAAAAATGAAGTCGTGGTCCGGCGATCCCCGCGCGCCTGCAATTGTTCCACGGTCTCATCCAGCCGCAAGCAGAACGCGTACCGGCCTCCTCGAAATTACTTTCACACGCAGAGAAGTTCCCTTCGGACCACCGTGCCTCGCGGCGAAGCACGCGACGTGTATGCTGAATTCTTCCACTGGTTAGGAATTAAGTGGACACGCCGATAGAGCGAATCCCTCGGTTCGAGGCTGTCTCGGCGCATCGCGGGGCGAGCTTGGCGATTTTACCATACCGCACGGAACGAATCAGGACTGAAATCCGTGTTCCGGGCGTATACGGATTTAATATTCCCCGGCCGTGCTATTAAAATGTCTGATCGTTGTACGACGTTGCAATTAGTCTTAATTGTTCCACCGTCCAGCCGAGCACGCCCCGAGCTACCACCTTCCGCATTGTCCGGCCGCGATAAGCACGCGAGAGTGGATTCGTGGCATGAACTTTAATTGCGCAAAGCTGCCTCTCTTTCTATCCTTCTTTTCCCTTATCCGGAATTACCATGTGTTCCCAGAGCGAGGTCGTCGCGTCTAGAAATACGTGGGTGGTCGTCGGAGATGGAGGACGGGGGAAGCGCTCCAAGTGGTGGCTGGGGGGGATCGAAAGCAGCGGAACACGTGGAAGATTTGTCGTGGTGGATCGTTCGTTGTCATTGAAGGGCTGTGGAAGTTACGTAGAAAGATATTTTTATTGTTCGAGGGGAAGTGGCGAAAGTGGGAGAATCTTCGAGGAAACTGCTGACTTTTATTTATAGTTTATCGAGTCGCTGGGAAAATAAACTCTTGCGAGTTCAGATGAAGCTTCTTAGGGGGTGCTTCTGTTTGCTCGTTGTGTTGTATCAGGGCCTGGCTTTATTAAGGTCTTAGTTATTGGGTGCTTCTAACCCTCTGTCGAATAATCTGGTCGTTAATTGGTATATTTGAGTCTGCTCAAGTAAATGGATGAAGCAATTTATGGTATGGAAAATTATTCGTGGTGGTTGAAGGGGTTTGTAGTTAATTGATTGCTCAATGTTTGAGAGTTATGAGAGTTTGCATACATTTTTAGAAATACATCATATTCATTTAGTCTACTCTTTACAGTATTGAATTAATTCTTATATTATATTAGATTATATAATGATTTCTTTTCGTATTAACTATGTTGTATTTATCACATATCACAGTCACAGAATCGCGTAAAGCGCGTGACTACCACTGTCGGCGCCGCACGTTTTGCCAAACTATTTCGCTTCTGTATTGAAAACAAAACGTGACTTACCACTTCCGTTGATGCTTTCCGAAGGAAAAATGTCTGGTGCATCGCGTGGAGCAGTCAGTTTTTCAACTGGACTCTTAGTTTTGGAAATAAATTGAAAAATGCATTTCGGGTGTTATTTTCCTTTTGATCTCTGTTTAAACATATTTAAATGTTCATAATGCACTAATAACTTATATCATTGTATTCGTAAAAGATGTTCAAAGATGAAAATTTGCAGGTTTTTTCAAAATCGAGTTTCTCAAAAACTGAGGTTGACGGCGACAAACACTTTGCGGATTCGTTTTCAGCGCACAAAAATCTATAAGAAACAGCTATTGAATGTTACAAGTCCATGTATTTTACACGTAATCACGAGGATCCCTTTGGTACAAAAGGAAATCGAAATCGGAAAGGGAGCTTTATCCCGAATTATCCTACTTTTCAACTCAGAATTGAAGAAAGTATTCCTACACAAACCAATTACACAGAACTGTAAAATCAAAATCTCCTCCAAACACAGCGACAAGTTTAGCTGCTCCCTGCCTCATATTTTCACCGTGGCCAATCGAAAAGCAATTCATACAACCAATTCCAATATCAATCATCACATACTCGCAACTACCGTCGATACCATACCAAATCCTCCAGCCACAAAAACTCACTGACCCAGCAAAGCTCGCAGCCACGTAAAGCTCTAAAATCAAAATCTCCTCCAATCACAGCAACGGGTCCACGTTCCCTTGACTCATATTCTCTCCTTATCTCACTGGAGCGCCATTGCCACGGTCGATTTCAATATCAATCGACAGATATCCCCAGTAACCAGTTCCCGAAAAATGTATCGATGTATCTGGAAGGACGGCCGAGCGGCGATGTAATATCAAAAAACGGACGGCCCCGACGGCGTTCTCCACGGGGCAGAACGTTTCCCTCCGTGCCGTCTGCCAGGGAAGAGAGTCCAGTCGGATAGAATATTGGAAACTTTATTCCCGGCTGTCAGGAGGAAGACAGAGGGGCTGGAGTTCGGGGGCAGGGGGGGCAAAGGTGGGCGCGGGATAGCTGGTCCCGGATGGCAGCGGCTGTAAACCATGCATCCCCGTTTTCCCATTCAATAAGGGGATGCGCAATGATTTAGGCGAGAGCCGGCCAGCCGAAAAAGGTGCAATAAATAGGAAAAGCTTACGTGCTCGGAATTCGCCTGTACGTTGGACGAGCACGTCGATTTCGAAGGGACGAGTCACTGGGAAGAGATCCTTGAAGGTGGCGAGGGGAGGGGGCGCAGGGGCACAGGCGAGCACGGTCGTTCCTATCGAATAGATTTTCTTTTCGCTGCGGGGGTGGAGGGGGTCGAAGTGAACCGGGGGGTGGCGGCACGACTATGCCACTCTCGATTGGACCAAGTCGTCCGAGAATACGGCACCAGGATGGGGCGGCATAATTCCAGCTTGATAAAGCACGGATGATCGGCGAAAGAGATCCCCCCTTTTCCTTTTTACGCGTACCCTGTGTGCCCGTGTATGCGCGTGTACACCGAGGGAAATAGGACCAGGCTCTTATCGTGGCATTATCTGGCCTGGAGATCGACACTGGCTTATTGGCGGGACGATTTGAATGCACCGCGACCGGTGTGCGTGTGCTTTGTCGCTGATTGAAAAGCGCCCATGGAATGGCCCCGGCGTGGATGGTGCTCTAGGAATGAATTAGATCATTTTTTTTTACCATACACCCCCTTTAAGTCTTGACTTCAGTCGAGACTTGAAACTTGAAATCCTAAAGGGCGTCAAATATTTATTTGAAATTGGTCATCAATGGCCTTCAGATTTAGAGAGAAAGGAGGAAGAAATAAATACATGTACTCCTATTATAATATTTTTACTGAAATGGTCCCATATGAATTTAAAGTAATAATATTAGGTTAAGAACCGTTGAATTAGGTTATGGAGTTCGATTGATCGAGTGGGAAACTGCGTAATGAGTTAATGTATGTGGGTATACGCGTGAGAGTTTCGTGGGTTCTTTTAGGGTGGAAATGTTTGAGACACTTGTAGAGATTGGTGTTTGCTCAACGCTCAGCGTTGGTTTGAAGAAGATAGGAAAATATATTAGTACGACTTTACTGTACAGTTAATTATATATATACTTATATATATATATATTAATTATATATATATATGTTATGCGTTATTGATCTCGTATTTTTATACAGTGTGTATATACAGTGGCGTGTAAAAGTATTCGGCCACCATTTGAAACAGAATAACTTGTTTAAAATTGGTCCAAACGACTAGATTTTTTTTGAGAAGTTAGAAGGATTAATTTGCTATGTGGCGTGTTTCGCATTTTTGAAAAAAATTGCAATTGGTCGGAGTAGCAGAGAAAATAGTAAATGTCGTGTTTCTCAACTTTTTTGTCTGTGCTCGTAATGAAAAATTAAAAAATGCCTTTTGTAGATTTAAGTAAGTTGTATACGTACTGAAAATTTCATCATTTTCTAAATTTTTATTCCGTGCACAGACAAAAAAGTAGAAAAAACGACCTTTACTATTTATTTTTGTTATTCCAACCAATTAAAATTTTTTTCAAAACGACGAATCACGTCACTTAGCAAACTAATCCTTCTAGCTTCTCAAAAAAAACTCAAGTCTTTTGGACTAATTTTAAACAAGGTTTTCTGTTTTAAAGGGTGGCCGAATACTTTTGCACGCCACTGTGTATAAAGAAGTATATGCTTCCTGATAAAAAGGCAAAGCAAACCTTGAAATTCCCTCCATCATTTTCAACTCACGCAAACACGTAGCTATTCAGTGCATTTTCCACAAGAGTTACCTGTTTTATTGGGGCACTTGAAATCCGCGAAAATTGTCCATGAGAATAAACTAGGGACACTTGTTATAATTGCATTTTGTACGTAGGGTTTGAGTGAAATATGCATTAGTATATCAAGTAAATACAGTCTAGAACTGTAGAGTCTGGAGTCAGCAAATGAGCGTACCTCGTGCGAACTATATAATTCAGTTTAATTGCAATTAACCCTTTCTTGTTATATTTTATAACTTCACATATTGCTTCACATAGTGTTCTCCTCTCTTTGGTTCTTCCACCACTTTCAATTTCCCAGATTGTAAGAGTGACAAACGCATTGGACTCTTTTGCTCGTCGAGTCGACTGAAGTGCTTCAAAGCCCGATATTCCCGTTGAATAATTCCAACATAAATACGCGAATACAAAATACACATTTTCATCTCGTGCTTTGCTGCGTCTCCCCGTACAGAGCACTCATATTCAAGATTCGACGTATCGATTGGATCCAATACCGTATCGGATCGGGCGATCTCCGACAAATAGAAGAACGAAATTAAATAAATCAAACAGGGGTTGAGCCGCCCCTTCTGCCTTTTATCTTTCGTCTATCTACGATCGTTCCTAGGGTCTGTCCCTCCTGGTTGAGGGATCTTCCGTTTACAATCCTAACCCCGGCGAATCCCTTAAGCGAGATTTTCAAGACTCCTCGCCCGTAACTCGTAGGAATGGCTCCACTAGGAAAAACTTACCCCCAAGCGACCCTACACTTCGTACCGCGTATAAAGTACCCAGCCGTGGGGAACCTGAAGGCAGAGCTTCCAATAGTTATCTGAAAGTTATGTATCTGACGCGTAAAATCTCCAGGATTCCTTCGATCGTGAGCTGCCTTCGTGTGGAGCGATATTGGACGTTAATTGTCTCTTGCTTGACATATCGGTCTCAGAGAAATAATAATTTATTCAATCTCGAAGGATATTTGGGAAGAAAAAGGAACACCTTTTCTGTTCTCTATTTATTTATATGAATATAGTGTTAAAATTTCACGAAATGGCGATGAAGAGGACAGTTAGAGTAAAAGTGAACACGTAGAATTTATCCTTTCCATAATTATGTATAGGTAGTTTTAATTGTAATATATTTACACTTCTTCGATCTGTTTAATACTTTATCGCGTCACCTATCCACAGTTGACATTAAATTCTCAAGTGTATAGCCAACTGACAGTATGCCTGTTTTTTCATTTAAGATCATCTATTCTGAGGAGGAATTCGATGCAATTTATTTAAGCATTGAAAAATATCTCCTGACTGAAATAGTCTAACAAATAGGCAAGGGCAACATATTCCACATTCGACTCTGATATTTCATCATTCTAATCCAGATTTTAGTCTGCACGATGCTAGGGTTCCAATAACAGACACGCAATACGACTTACTCTCCTAACACCAACTCACGTCATTGCTCAATAAGCTATCCAATACTTCAGACTGCAAGATACTGTTCACAATGAGACACATAATCCCACGGATCAAATATCAGATTTGCAATTTCACAGTTCAGATTTCCTCTATTCCTCACACCGTTCAAAATTCCAAACTCCTTGAACGCTTGAACCATTGTTCCATACATCACTAAAAATGTTAAAAAATCCTGCTAGGTTATTAGCATTACGGCCGCTCTGGACTCAAGAACCGCCCACCCCGAAATCAAAACGCAGGCACGAGACTCTGTCTGGGCCACTCTCTGAATTCCCTTTCAACAGAAATTTCGTGGGACGAGTCAGCCGCGTGCATCGTACTCCCGTCACGTACGCGCAATTCGTAGAGGGCCGATCAGTCCTGTATCTTGCCGTGTGCGCGCGGGTATACACAGACGTGTACATATCCCTCACACCCCTGTATAATGCACAGCACATACAGGGACGCGTTACATACGTCGCCGGGAGCGGGTATTCCCAAGGTAACTATAGAGCCACTCGAATACATTCTGCTTTGGTCCCTGAATGTACGCTGGAACGATAGCCAGCTGATAGCGGGAACGAGCGATGACCGGTCGCTTTGACAAACCCTTAACCATCCCTCTCTCCCTTTCTCTTTCGAATCCCCCGCCCCAGAAAGTCCCCGGCGCTCCCAGCCCCATCCGCCTTCCTCCCTATTTCCTTTTCAGCCCGTACGCCAGTCCGTGATCTGCCCTTTCAGATCGCGGACCCGGATAATTCCCGTAACGAGAACGAATTAAAAGGCGAATTAATCGAATCTCTTACGTTCGCGCCGCGTCCTCGGACAATCGGGCGCACCAGACGAATTCGTTTAAAGGCATTCGATTCTAGGGACGCGCAGAATGGCGACTCACGATGTCGTGGGAGGTTTCCAAGTTATCCTGCTGGCTGTACGTGTTGGTGGATGAATCGTGGCGACGTATAGTGGGGTGGAGGAGTAGGGTGAGGGACTTTGAGCTCACTCAGGGGTGTATAAAGGGGGTGGGTTTGAATAGAGTGTAGGAAAAGATCAAATGGCTCGCCAATAGTTACTTGGACGATAATTCTAATGTCTTTGGCACTTGGCAAAGTTTCTTTATACGGAAGTTATGTGGATTAGGATAAATGATCAGAAATTCAATTTTGTAACAAATTTCCAGACTGAATTTAGAAGACTGCTTTCCAAAATATGTACATATGAACCAACCAGTTGGTACAGTGTGAAAATCTATACTGAAAGTACCTTTGTCCTTCTCATTGGCAACACGCAAGCACTTCTACAGTGTCTCTAAATTCATTTTTTTAATTATTCATTATATCCCCCGTTAGGATATTAGTGACCACGATCCTACATTAAAATTAAAGTGACTAAGTAGCAATGTTCTTTGTACAATATTTGTGTATATGTCAGTTAATATACAGTGTGTTGATGTAGTTATGTTTTGTCTTATATATGATGCAAGATGTTTGTTTCTTTTAAGAAGCCCTATTTTCTTTCTGGCCACAATTTCTTCTTCAATCTTCTTTTTCGTGGATACTCTATCAGCTCTCGACCCTCTCGTTTTCATACAATTATAACCTCCTTTAAATTCCTTCCAAGTGGTTGCTCGAAGCAAAACAGCCACAGATAAGTGATGCAGCCAACAGCGTGTATCGCTTTTTTTATCCAACGTAGGCTGTCGCGTTTCAGCCCTTGCCGTTCCTACGAAGATTATGTGCCAGCTGACCGCCCTCAATATGGCCGTGACATATCGTTTTGATAAATCGCAACAATTACTCAACGGAGACGGCGGTACACATATGTCCCAGGAAATACGGGGGTTGCTTTCGAAGCACACGTATCTTGCCCCCACGGTGTGCTGGGAACGGTTTTTGTCGCTGGGATACTGGGTGCGCTCAATACGTCGCATAAGGATTACGCTGCCACGGTGGCCCGCCTAATTGTAAATCAGCACCAGCCGGGGATCCCCGTTGAATTAAATCGTCGCAACCGTACGCGTGTCACCTAGTGAATACTATGACGCTGTTGAAAAACAGTTTAGAGATTGATGCACTTTTTGGTGGACCGCTTTGAGTAAGACAGAGTGGTGAATTACCAAGTGTGGAGAAGCTTTAAACTTACAATGATCATCTCGCAATTACATATCACGTTGCTATAATACGTTTAAAAATCTAGACACATCTATACGAACGACTGGATACTTTTCAAAGATCCAGTAAAACAGAGATATTATTAAGCCTCACAAAAGATTATTCCACACAGATCTCTTCGCAACTGTGCGTATAACTTAAAACTGCTTTGTCACGAAGCTTTTAGCCTCAGCAACCCTCATTCCCACATCGCTCGATTTCTCCGCGCGTGGAAAAGCACGAGTTACTTAAAAACCCCTCCCCGCGTTGCCTCCATTCGCCACAGCTCACCGTTCCATCAGCCAAAGCATTAATCCGTCTCTAACCCGAGCGCTAATCCCCTCTCTGATAATTCTCCTAATACCTAATCTCCAAAATTGCATCGTCCTCTGTCGGCTTTTTATCCGCCGTTATCAAAATTCTGCGCGGCTCACGGACAAAAGGTGTCCCGTTCACGAGCTCCTCTGCGTCCCCCCTGGCGCGCAAGCGACTCGAGTGTACGCGGCTGCCAGGCTGTGGGCCCGTCGGGCTAGTTACCCTGGTAATATTTTCTTTCAATTTCGCCGAGGGAGCTGCACGAAATGAAAGGGCGACGAAGGGTGTTTCGGGTGTCGACGTGCGCAGGGTGCGCGGACTTTGTTGCAGCCACGGCGGAGGCATTGGTATCAGCGGCGGCAGTCGGCAAATTATAGATGAGTATCAACCGCACGTGATCCGAGCAGATAATGCGGCAAATGAATAGGCCAGCTCGACAATGAGGGACCACCGTGACTCTTTCATACGGCCGATCCGGGCTTAACTCCTCTCCCCTTAATCAGTTTTCGATCCCCTAATGATTTCGGGCGCGGTTACGGCTCTCTGTCTGCGAGCCGAAGCCCCGTTGCCAATGCGCTTCCCACCCGAAACCGATAGCTGGCCGATGAGCGCGACGTTAAAAGCTTTACATAGCCATCGGAGCGGCCTGGGTAATTCACGATACCACGATGCGCATTTCCAGCAAGATTGATGGTCAATCCATCATCGCGCGGATGAACTGCCTCCTTTGACGTGCGCCAGCCGGTGTCGTTCTTCGATTCGGTCCCATCTACTGGGCTTAATGAGGTGACCAATCAGGCCGCGCGCAACGGCACAAATATCTAACACCGATTAAACTTAATTCAGTCGGGTTCGCAGCATTCAAATTCTCGCGAGCGGCTTAGCGTTTCTATCTAAAGAATCGTGGCTTGGATCAGGCACTTTTGGTGTAATGATAAAAGTTTCATTTTCTATCATTTTCATCCTATGTTCATGAAAATAGTACGAATTAATTGGCGAGGTTCTCCTGATGAAAATGAGCCCAAACATCACATACATCTGACTATTTTTTAGCTATTAGTTACCTAAAAATATTCTGATTTACAGTAAACTTTCGCTTGGGCTCGCGCTCGAGGCTGGCGACGAACGCTTAACGAATAGTGTCGGCGATTCCAAGTCGCCGATGGTGCGAGTGAGAGATAGAACGTAGACACGCGAAAGAGGAAGCGAGAAAAAGTATCACACTTTCTCCCTTTCGTAACAAATAGCGACGAGCACTTAACGCATAGTTCTGACGAGCCCATAATTAAAGTTTAGTGTATGTATGTCGTGTTTGGACTCATTTTCATCCAGAGAACTTCACCAATCAAATCGTACGCTTTTCACAAAGACAGGATGAAAATTATGGAAAATGAAATTTTTATAATATATCGCTTCCCTTTTCTTGGCAGTCCGTTATGATTCGCTTATCGTTTCTATTGTCGAAGCTGACACAGGGAACAATTACACATTGATCGACACCAGTCATGATTGACGTGTTCCTATGTACACAATGATCGTTTATCAATTTAATAATAATACCTTAATCATCTTAGTGTATAACGTATCTACTTTCGTGTCAAACACGTCCCCGGTGAAAATTAAATCATAACACATAACAAAGAGAAACTAATTCAAATCCGTACACCAATGAAGTACATTGTTCAGGATTATACAACAAATTCTCAGCGTGAAAAATTTCTTCGAACTTCTCCACGCTACTTAACGCGCTATTTAACCTTCCATCGGCTCGAGTAATTAACAGAGGTAGCAGCACTATGGAAACAGGCCCTCGACAGATTTATCCGTTAATAGAACGCGAATTTAACAGAGAATACGAACTAACGAATCGATACCGTCTTCCTCGAAATCACGAATCAAGAAACAAGGGTGTGGGGGATGCTTCCATGGAGATATCAAGACAAAAGGGTGTCGTAAAACAATATTGCTGTGTAGATTGCAGTTATTACGGTGTAGAACGCCGAGCTAGACTCATCCGGCCAGTTAAAGATTAAAATCTAATTAATCAAGTCGCTGGCTGCGTCGACGGCGGCAATGGCGTCGGCGGGGGAGGGATGGGAAACGAAGTAAGAGAATGGAGAAATACTCAATTAAGCTCCGGGCCTTTTCGCCTCTCTTGGGGACTCGGAGATTTATCTTGGATAACCAGCCGCGGTGGTTGCGTATTTAAATCAAAGTGGATTGTGGATAAAAAGGGGAGAGGTGGGCAGGGTAGAGAGGGGGGGGGGGATGGAAGGTGTTGAATTCGAGACAAGGGCTCTTCTTTCGCGGGCGCGCGATCTCGAGCAGTGGCAAAGCGGAAATGTCTGAAAGCGCGCGAGACACGGCCGCGCTGATCGAAGGTAGTTAACCCTGTTAACCCGCCGTATCGATCTACCGTGGATATTCCTTGAGATCGGGTTACCGGTGCTCCAACAGTCGGAGGTTAAGATGTTGAGTGCACCCTTGAAATACAACTGGTACTAGCTCCTCTACTTTTCCTTTTAGCCGATCGCGAGGCATCCTGTTCCGCGAAACAATTGTCTGCTTCCGTGGTTCACATACAGGCTGAAACATAGCCGGCGCATCGAACTTTCGCGGCTGATGCAGCATTGGAATATAAGAAGAAATGGTTTATGTGAATCTATAGTCCCGTTCATAAGTCGAATCATGGTAAAAATGTTGGGGGCGATGGATATAAACAAATCCTAGAATAGTGACCGCTAAGGTTTATCATTTTTATAAATTATTTCAATTAAAAATAAATTGGATTGTGAAGTTTATATTATAGAATTTTGCTTTCTTTACGTAAGATCCACATTGCATTAGGTATTCTTTTGAAGAATTTAATGACCCAATTAATTTGTTTATTGACGTATTCAATTAAAATTTATGAAATTTGATAAATTCTTTAAGGTAATGACTGCTTGGACTAATAACGGTATTATTTGGTTAACTTTTGTACCATTTCTGAATCAATTTGGTTTACAAATTGGATTGGTTTAACGTCGGGTAACTATGCACGCCATGACATTGGTCCTTTCATAATTAAAACAAGTAAATATAACAAAATATAATAACAAAGTCCCTTCAGAAATTTGTATCCGGTTTCGAATAATCAGCTCGCCCAAAACGAGCAAGTGATTTATGGATGGGGCTGTATGTCTGATTTGACCTTGTTCCTGACTTTCAGCGAATTAATTAATTTTATTCATTACTACGTCGATATCGAATATCTTCAAAGAAAGGAAACGAGCTTCCCATCACAGCGTTAAAAAAGTATTTCAATTGCACGAGCAACAGATCACGTTACCGCTGCTACATATTGTGGCTTTTGGTTGAAAGGAACAATAAATTTCGCGCATCAAAAGAGAAACAAAAATCGTCATACTCCACAAGCGGGAGATAAAAATTGATATTTCCCAATCGGGCCGAGTTGCTTCTGTCGAGTCACGAAATAAAGGTCAATTGCGAGTGCACTCTGCACACCCTGGCACATATCTGGTAGCTTTGGCGAGCAAACGACGCTGCAATACAGTGTATTTCAATGTTGACAGCTGAAACAGTGAATTATTACAGGAACCTGACATCTATTATCGGGACTTTTAATTCCTTCCGGTATCCCACAGTACTTCTCGCCATTTTCGTCTGCAATTGGTTATCAATTTCATTCTTTCGCACAACTTGTTTCGTTCCTTCTAGTTTTTCTATCAAAACATCCATAATCCATATTCCTCAGAAACATTTACTTATTGAAATGCTCCTTCTGTTGGCACTGCGTAAAAAAGAATATAAATGCATTTTAGAACAGTGCTGAATAATAAATAAAGACATATGCCAAATGACATGTAATTTTTTAAAAGAATTCTCAAATTGAATCCACCTTTCAAAGGTTAAATGGGAGACATTTTGTGCCTTATAAAAAGAGTTTACGGAAATGGAATTCCCAATTTCAATTGACCCTCTTTTTTGTTTTGACTGACGGAAACATTTTTGACAGACGATTTAAATAATGATAAATAAAATTAATAAAGTATGAAGCAGCAATAGTCCGTTCAACTGTGATCGTTTAGCCACATTTTCTCCCTACTTCACCGCAATATTAGTGTATAGTCTTTCCCGTCGAATGTTCGAACGACGTCGACTTATTTCGCTGAAAGGAGGCTTATCGTAGCTTTTCTGTGGCTCGATACGCATCGAGCTTAGACGGTTGAAGGAAATTAATGGCATCCAAGAAAGCGAAAGTATATGCTTACTGAAAATATTAACGAAGGATCATTCAGGTGACACGACATTTTGATAGTACTTTATTAATGACTCCAGAGGGACGTTTTCAAGTCTAATCAAGAATTACCATGTAAACGCGGACCCCCGAGTATTTCACTGGCGATTGATATTAATTTGTAACGGCATTAACGAGTGTTTGCGTGGAATAATGTTCAACAATTCTGTGTATTAAGTGTTTCAAATTATTATCAACACGGACAGTTGCATGCAAATGCTTGCCTCGCAAATACAATGCGGTCGATGTTTACTAGGTGTGTTAATATACGAAAGTTTCCACGTATCTACTATTTGAAATCGTACAAAAACTTGCTTTGTAACAAGATGGGGGTTGCCAAATGCATACGGGATTATACGAAATTGTGTTTTTCGCTTGAATTTGCAATACTTGATGGTATTCGTAAACGCATGATTCAAAATGGATGACTCAATAAATATTAGAATATTTATATTTATGATGATCATTTGTTTGAGCAGTAGATATTTGCATATTATGAAGAAATTATCTCTGAGTATCCCTGGATATACGTTTGTTCGTATTAAATTCCTCAGGATTAAAATTTTCTTTAATTGAGTGAAGGTAATTATCCACTACAGGGCATTTCATTTCACGTTGTACTGTACAATTAACAGTGAGTGATCTAATTTTGAAACATTAAAAACAAATGTAACTCGGGATATGAGATAGCTCAATTATGGGAATTTGAATTACAGCAACTGAACCTCCCTCAAGCTTCAGACACAAATTGCCAAATACCGCAAAAGCAATAAAAATTGCAGAAATCCTCGTAAAATCCTCACATGAAAACGCTTTCTCCGATACAAACGATACTCAACAATAGGAGCTCAATTTACCCGCTTTCCAACCACGAAGTACACAAAATGAGAAAGAAGTGTTTCAATTCTCCCAGAAAATAATAACCGCTGTCTATGGGAATAATAAAAAGTCATTTGGGTAAAAGTAATTTGAAGCACAAAAGAAAATGCTTGAGATAAAGAATTGTTTAAATTTCTTTCTTACATCCATCTTAAAAATCACTTGAAACAAGTAGATACTTATCTTGTTCCAAATCCAAATAAATCATTTCAAAATGATTTTTAATTGCAGATAACTATTCCAATTAAAATAATAGACGATCTTAATAGCAAACACCATTTGCAAGATTAAAAATATAAAAATATAAAATAAAATGAAAACTCATTCATTTAGTAAACAAATAACGAAATAATTCACTGAAAAATCATTTGTTTCTTCAAATGCACCAGCCTAAAAGTATTTGAAAATAACTTTCAATTAGTCAAATAACATAATATATTATTTGAATTACTTTACCTGAAATATATCATCCAAATGAAGCCTGCGTCAGATGCGGCACAATTCTTCTCATGTTTCCATACCGAATGAAGTCTGCAGACTTCCTCTCTACAAATTGTAATACGCGCTGTACAAAAGTACTCGGCGCTATCGCCGCGAGTGGGAAACTTGCGCGGGAAAAATTTGTTGACAAAGGATCGGGGGGCGATATTCAACGCTTTTCCACCCTTCGACAGTGTCTAAGTTACGGGGCGCGCGGCAGAAAGTGAGAAAGAGCGCCAGCGGCGCGTTGATTAAAACGCATTCGTTGAATTGTTCGCCTCCGCGCTTCCTCTTTTCCGTGTTCTGCGTGCCTGTCACACGCGCACCCCCCGAACCGGCTGCAGCCGTAATTAACATTAATTTTTTAATTAGAATCTCGCCCCACAACAACATCAACGTCGCCGTACAAAAGCTGAGTACATTGTGGTACTGTGGTTACAGGAAACTGTGGATAACAATTCTTAGATGAGGGAAGAATAGTGGCAATAAATATTCGTTTTGTATAGGGAACTATATTTGAAGAGATAACAAAATATTTAGGGCTAGAACTACGATGGACGAACGTAAAGGTGTTATTGGGATTTTGTTGAATGAAATATGAAAATAGTGGATGAAGTGGTTAAGAGAACTTTAGTGTTCTTTGTATTTCGTGAAAGGAATTTGTTCCTTTTCCCTTTTGGATGCTCTTGACAAATTCAACTTTTCTTTGCTTTTGATGCAGATGGAAAGTGTGTAATGTTATGCTACTTTAAATGTCAGTATGGCTTTTTGTGTAATAAAACACTTTGGCAGATCTGCAAACATATCGGCATTGATGTTTTTGCAATGGATTCTCAATTAGACTTTTCATGCTGCTGAGTGCTATTGGTGGATGATTGGAAACAAAGCAGAAACAGAATGTAATGCAGTGGATTCTGATTGCTTATTTCGAAAAAACCTGATGGTAAATTGAACGATTGCAATATCATTCCTACAGTAAATATCGTGATATTTACAAAAAATTCATTAAATTTTCGAATAATTTTGTTGCTTCGGTTTCAAAACTTGCAAGAAATTATATTTCCTTGTGTACGTTAAAGACAAAATATATCAATTCTATGTAAAAACCATAGATGATTTGATTCTTTTTAAAATATCCATGAGTATCAGCAGTATTTATGGATTCTTTTTCCGCGAAATTCGTCCAATCCCCACATGGTCAAACTTTTCAGTTCAACGCACAAAATGTACCAAGCCATACATTGAAACGAGGCAGTCTGTATAGCGTAGGAGTATCTTTGTTCTTTACTTTCTCTGCATTTTTCCTACCCTCGAATGAAGGCCATAAAATTGCGCTTGTGCAAAGGGATTATGATACATCACGTACCTCACTAAACAAAGAGCGTAGCTGTCGATAGTTTCCGAGCTACCCTTTTGGACTTTGATTTGTAACATTTGAAGGTTTGCTCAGCGAAGGGATTACTTTTGTTGGACTGTTGATTTTGTTCTTGTTCGGTCTAGCAATCCAGTTGAAAAATCGGTATCAAGGGAAATCTTGAATTGCAGATGAACGTATGGGAAAGGGTTGAATGTGTACGAGTTCGTGTGGCCTTTTTAGGTGGACATCGATTTAAATAAATTATGTAGGCTACAGTCAGTATTACTCTAATTTTAAGGGTTGCTTTAGTCTTACATTTCAATTATAATAACTTCAAATTGATCAACAAAGAATGGGTTTATTCTGAGGAAAAACAAAATGCGCATCAAAAAACTTTTCAGTCGATAAAGTTAATAATGATGTGTACAAAATTCAGGATATAGATTCGAATTTGTACATAAAGGAACTTATTTCTATGTTTATTCGAATATTCACATCCTTGTGTATCAAATTAATTACATTATTATCATGCTACTGTTTAAAAATATAATATCTAAAAAGCTGCTATTATCAAAACAATATGCTGGTATCATTGTCATCAATTCATGACGCAGGTAATTGAAATACAAAAATATTTTATCGGAATATGTAGGGTACATGTCATAGCTTCAATGGGGATAAAAATATCATGCATTCGAATTCGTGAAAACGGTATCGAGTTCGGCTCTTCTTTTCAGTTTTACGATAAAATATTTCGATAACGGTAACAATAGTAAATAATACAATACACGACGCGTATCAATTCGATGTGGAAGAAATTATATTCCTGATTCAATGGTTAATTGGCCTAGCTGATGAATGCTGTTTACCGAAGTAAAACAGAAATGCAAGTGGGAAACGAATGTTACACAGAATGGAAGTAAAACCAGCGAATTCATAAAAGTGTAGATTGACTGCCATTTCTTTACAGAAGGATTTTAATAATGCTGTAATTGCCTTGTCAGAAACAGTGCGACAACTTTCACCATTTCGTTGTCTTGAACAACAGCAGTGAAATTTGCCTTCCTTTTTCTACTTCTTGGAGAAACAGGAAGTGGGATCTTTAATAAATGGTTTTCTTCTTAATTCTGAATTTTGTTATCCTTTTATTTCTTGTTTCATCAGATTAGGATGTAGTTATTATATTCTTGCAAAACTTATCTATGAATCGTGGTGTGCATTACAGATGAATTATATAATTTATAACGAGCTCGATGTATTAAACTCGCTATATTACTTCGAGGAGGTAAACTCCATGGATAGATATCTGTTATAGATATCTGTTGATAGATATCTACGAAAATAGATAGAATTTAATTAAACTATTTCAATCCCTCTTTTACTAAAGCTCTAAATTCCTCAGAACGTTGAAAATAAGAAATTTCAGACCGAAGTAAATCCAAAATTCAACCTCATGATCTTAAATATGCAATGGCATTTAAGCTTGAAATAGAAAGTTAATGCAGAGAGATTTTTTATTACATTAATAGTTTAGAAGGTAACTGTGAACGAAGGGATAAAAGAAATGGGCTAAAAACATATCAGTTGGATGGTTGGTGCATCACTAACTCGATATACATTTGTCATTTCAATGTGAGTGGATTCAGTGATTTCGCCATTTTATCGTATCACATACAAGTGAAATATTTTATCTCATATCTGATATTACAAAAATAATTCCAAGTTTCAACGTCAACCAACAAAATTAGCTACGAAAATTTCTCGCGTGGCTATTTTTGATTTACAAAAATTAAATTCCTTTTTTCTGTCTTGAAGTCAGAATGATCGGCCTTCGCAAGGTTAATATAACTCAGAATACAAAGCCTGCGCGTCCCACTCTCGTATAACATTTCCTCATTGTTTTATGCTCCACATTTACCCATTGAGATATTGACAAGTAATTACCAACCTCCCTCCACGCATATCCCTCGTTTCACCCCATTTTTTTCCTCCTCCGCCTTCTTCAATCGCATCAGCGGCGTTTCCTTTCAGTCGAACGGACAAACGATGATTTTATTCTCGAATTCTCTCCTTTTAATCTGTGCTTGACATGGCTATTCGCAGCCCGGCGACAGGATGCCTTTCAATTATTCCGTCCATGCCACGCGTAACGTAATTCGAGCTGTGTTTCGCACTTTTCCGCGATGAACGCGTACGCTCCTTCTATTTTCCTGTCCCGCCTTTTTGTTTTGGACGCGTGGAAACTGCAAAGTGTACCGTGGCGGAATCGACGTCGGGGGAAAAAAACGTCGAGGGAAGAGAGGGAGAGAGAAAGAGAGAGAAAGAGAGGGAGAAAAATGGAATTTTCAACGACGGTTCGCTACCAGGCCAAATGGGCTTTCGATCGACTCAAATGACCGACGCTTTAATTGCGTTCCTCTTTTTGCCCCCGCGCCGCCCGTGTAATTTGCAGCGTTCCTCGTACTTTATGCGCTCTAAGTGATGTAATCAACGAATTTAATGCGCCCCGTAAAAATGGGAAACGTCATTGTTTTATCGGCGATAATGGGCGCAATCTCCCACGGCGCTGGCCGCCTCGTTATTCCCGCGAAAACGGATTTCCACTCGAGGCACCAAGGATTTCTCGTTACCGACGGTGTATTCGATTTCGCTCGCGGATTCCGCGTAATTGTTATTCAACTTCTCATATTCCCTTGGCCGCGACGAATAAGATTTCCTCGACCCTTAATGCGTTTGCGGAATTATTCTCGGACTTCGCGGGGGGTTGGCAGAAGGAGGAGCAATAACAGGTGCACAAGATTTTTTATGTAACGACGGGGGGATCATATCCGTTCACTTATGATAGCGATAGCTCAAACACCTGCAGTAGCTAAGAAAATTGTTGGTGCAAGCAGGAAGTTAATATAGAGTTTGAAATTAGAGAAGGTTCGTGAAAATCACTTAATGGGGGAGCCTAGTGTAACGAGTCGAAAAAATCGTTTTTTTTTTGCATAAATCAATAGTTCGACATCACGAAGATATGCTTCCAAAGCGGTAGTTCGAAATTCGGAAAATTGAAGCGACTATAGCCGGTTTTGCTACGGAGCAGCAGGTGACGCAGGTTTACCAGAAAACTTTAAACGGGTTTTTCTCAAAACGACAGTTTTACAATTGGCGGACTATGTGACGCAATAAATATTGAACCGATCAACTTGGCCTTATGCATAGATGTTTGTGAACATTTTCTTCGTAGAAATCAGCAATTCGTGTAATGATACTGTTTAAGTAAATAGCTTCGGATGTATCGGACCTATCTTCAAAATGGTACCAAGTTGATGAAAATTTGTGAGATTGTTCTTTTTACTCTTTCTGATGTGCTCCAAAAATTTTAAAGCAATTCACTGAACGGTTGCTGAGTTATAACGATTTTAATTTTCACTGCTTTTACACATACTCTTATGGAAAGTGACGATCTTGACAGATAAAACAGCTGAAAAAATGTTGAAGAAATGGTACCAATGTTTTCAATTTTTTTGTTCATGTAGTATATGGATAGATGAAAATATCTGCCGAGTTTCAATTGTTTTCAATACACCGTTTTAACGAAATAAATTATAACTTGAGGAAATTGTGAATTTAGGACATTTTCACTGCCAAAAGTTTAGCAAATAATGCTTGAAAAAGCATTTGCAAAGTGAAAAATATCTTTCTAGGAGTAAGAATAAGACTCCATCTGTCGTTCGAGTTCCTTACATCTAAATTTACTATGCGTAAGACGCAGATATTCGAGTATTTCAAATTTTATATACTTTTGTCCAATATTGTACGTCCAATACATCCTTTTTCCAAGAGGCTACCATTTGTGCAATTTTGCATCTTCTAACTTACAAATAGCTTCATTTTGTGCGTGCACTAATAAACTAAATAAATTTTTCTGGATTTTTGGTGTCTAATAAATTCAGCAGTCGCTACGTTGTCCGCCGCGGAACAATTGCGTCGCCATAAGCCCTTATAACTGTTATTTGCCATTCTTTGTGAATATAAATTTTTTATTTACCTTACTCTGACAATACAATATCCCGAAAGTTTCAGAAAGGTCGATTAAATAATTTATTTACAAAAAATTCCCGAAAGTGCCTCGATTTTCAGCTGGTTACACAAGGCTTCCTCTTCAACCCTTATCCTAATAAAATGAAGAAACCTTTCCTCTTCATATTCTATTCTGTACAGTTAACCATTTCCTACCCCCGATCAACATTAAACTCGTTAGTCCACTGAACATTCAAGCGGTTATTCCAATCACAAGCACTAACTCGAACCCTTTTTTCTGTTTCAGGTAAGTTGAAAAGCACGCAAGCTGAGCAACAATGCCCGGGCATCCACGCAGCCGTAAGTGATTCCACGCAAACGATCGCGGTTTATCGGTCCATTAATAAGGAGCGATTGGATGGCGAAAGCGGCGCGCGCTCCCCTCCCTGATAAATATAGATCGAGGCACGCGCGAGTTTGGGGAATTAATTAGTGAAAATTCAACAGTGGAATCAAGGGAAAAGGTAGGTCGGGCTGCAAAGATTGGTCGGCAAGGCTAAGGGCGCGCGGGCGTTGTAAGCGGTAGACTTCGGTACTCGAGACTTCGCCCTTCCAAACCCTCGTAGCAACGAGCTTCTCCCTTGGGAGCTGCTTCCACTCCCTTCTCCTCGTACTCATTCAACCTTGCTCTTCTCCATTTTCCACAACCTCTCGCCGGGTTGGGTTGCCGGTGTAGTCGACTCTTTCTGCCTTCTCCCCTTCTCCCTCCAGCCTTTTTCGCCCTCCACCCCCAACCCCTACCCCCCTGCTGGCCGATACTCAATATTAACCGCATCTCGCCAGCGCCAGGCCGTTATCGTTATAATAAAGAAGAAGGAAAAGAGTGGAAAAAAAGGGTGAGGAACAGGGGGTGGGCTCGGCTGGCGTCGAAACGAAAACGGTGGCGCAACACGATTATCTACGACCGCCAACGAGGCCCCAGCATGCCAGGCGCGCCTGCCGTGCCAGATCATTTCGGAAACGACTTGTAGAAAGTGTATAATATTTTCTCGACTGCCGCGTAAATTGGCACGGCCGGAAAATAGGGGCTGACGTTTTACGGTTATACGACGGCCGACGGATTCCGGGGATTCGGGATATTGACGCCGGGAATGGGCTTGCTTGAAAATTCGCCGCAATGTTAACGTGGGATGGGCAAATGGAAGTTGATGGGATAATTGAAACACGTAGATGAGTGGAGGAAGTTTGGAAAAGTTCTGTGAAGGGATGTAATCGTTTGTCACGTATGGTTTAATATTGATTTCACGTGGTGTCAGGTTGTGTAGGGTTGAACTTGGAGCTGGAACCATGTAAATAATAATGTAGGTAAGTGTTGACTTCAAGGGAAATTGGGTTTATGCATTCATTTTTCTCCTCTGTCTGTCTTCGATTATTTGTATTGCTTAGCATGAGGTTCTGGGATCAGTTAGCGTACAGGGGAACACCTCGAATCCGCACTCTCCAATGGAAAAGCAACTTTGTGGGTTTGTAGAGTGATTCAAAACAAGAACAACGGTATATTAATTTAATTCGTGTCCAATCGCCCTTTAAGGGGGTATTCTGGCCTAGCGCGCGAGTTTCATGACCATTTTTCAGAATTTTTTATGGGCAATGAAAATAAGTGTACTACACAAAGTTTTTCCAAAAATTTAAATCAAATTTTTTGTCGTGAAAAAATTAGTATGGCAAGTCTGTATGATGACATGAAAATAGTGCGCAAAACAAATGATTAATAAAAAATTTTATTCAGTAAGAATATGGCTATCGCCTGGATCGATATTATTCATTGAAATTAATTTTTCACAAAATGGCGGCATGTTGAACAGATAAGTTCTTTTTTTCTGGTAGAATTTTCTGTTCAACATGGCACCATTTTGCGAAATGTGAATTTCAATGATTAATCTCGATCCAGACGATAACCATATGCTTACTGAATAAATGTTTTCGCGGAAAATGGTCATGAAACTCGCGCGCCAGATCAGAATACCCCCTTAAGGATGCGAAAACTAACCACAAAGTCAAATAGGCACTCCCACTTTTCACGTATAATTCCTAACAATATTTTGAAAAAAAAAGGTTCTTTTCTTCAGGTATGTTTTTTAAACTCTTTTTAAAATTTTGTCAACACCAGTTTGCAGCGCTTATTGCACCATTAATCTTTTGTTTGAAACATATTTCTCTGTCTCTTGTATTTTACGAGTTATGCGCGAAAAAGTGAGAGTGCCTTTTTGACTTTGAGGTTAATTTTCACACCCTTAAAGGGCAATTGAGCACGCATGAAACATACACTCTATAAACCCACAAAGTTGCGTTCAATTACAACCCCATGAAAAATCTTATGCACTTCTGAAAAATTCAATCAATACAATCATTCCCCCAGTCCTGAATACCACGTTTGCTCACCAACGTGAACGTACAAAGTCAACAGACCACTCGTCTTCTATTTTCCTAGCACAGAACTTCCGCACAAAGTAGACGCATAACAGGCCCTTCGCCTAAAAAATCCTCCACCGTTCAGAAGAACCGGCGCTTTATTTCGAGCAATAAAGCGATAGCGCCGAGCGCCCCAGCGGCTGCGAACTCTGGCGTGCTTTCAGCGGTGCGCCGCGTTTTCATTTCCCTCTTCCCGATTGTCTTCTTAGACGAATTACACCCCGCCAGCTCGCTCCTCGGCCTGAATAAATGATGAGGCTCGACGCGCGCGTGCACGCCCGTTGTTTGGTGATTTTTTTACGGCTCGCCGACGAAATAGCGCCGGAGCAGAAAAGAGGGTCGTGGAAGTACGGTGCCTCCGCGTCCCCTGGACCCCGCGAGACTCACTTCCACCCCCTTACGTCGCGTCCTTTTCACACCCCGCTCGATTATCCGACACGAAGACGAATACGCGTTCGTCTTCCGCTTCTGGGCCATTTCTGTGCGTTCTTTTTTATTTTACTTGGTATCGTCAGTGTCTGCTACTTCGACTATTCCTCGCGACGAGAGTCGGCCTTTCTAAGAAGATTACCGAGCGATCCCGCCCGATAATATTTGCATTACGCCACGGGGGCAATCGTTAATTGTATTTCTTCCACCGGCGATCTAATTAAGCCCGCGCATGAACGAGCGTCCCAGACTCGTCCCTGAGCACGATCGTTTGATTATTCATCTTCTCCTTTCTACCTCCTTTTTCTGTTCTTGCCCGCTACGATGCAGTACGGCCATTCGAGTGAAAAGAGGGTTCAACCGAGAGGGCCTAGGGTTATGCAATCCCCGGGGCTACGTCCTCCCCCGCGCCCTCCCACGCGCTGCTAGCTTCTTTCTCCACGCTCGACCATCCCCGCGGAGGGAACGGTATTCTAATGCCCCGTGGCTCGTCCCCTCTTTTTCCTCTTTCCTTAACGTCTATCGCGGCTTTCTTCCCCTCGAAGCAGGGTGTCCTCCTTTATCATGGTGTCTTCCTTTCCATCGTATTCGACCCCCTCAACTGAATGAAAACCGAAAGACGCGACCCCTCGCTTCAAATCGCGCGACAAAATGGAAAACCGATATCGGCAAGCTTCCACGGAAACACCTAGCTAAGTGTCCGCGTGTAAATTCGGGAAATCGCGTTCCGCCACGCAAATCGGAGCGGATCAGCACTCCGCGGGGGGCCTCGGGGGGAAATTCGGGGATGGAAGTGTGGCTCGGATTTAAAGAAGCGTCTTAAACATTGAGCGTCGTAATTTTTTTTTCAAATTCCCCAGCCGGGAATTTTTAAGTTCGATGACGTTGTATCGAGTGCGATAGGGGGCATTGAAAATTTGCATTTTACTCGTAGTTCAATTCTGATTATATAATTTGTTGAAATTAACTCTACATTCGCATCTATCCAAATTAGGGATTATAGGTAGCATATTTACCAAGAGATTCAGCAGAATATCGAATGAACCCTATATTTTACTCCCTCTTCTCAGTGAGAGAGAATTGTACCGTTGTTCAAAAAGATGTAATTCTAATTTTTCAAGTTGAAACACGTGTTGAAATAAAGTAAAACATATAATGCAACGTTATCGATGAAATAATTTGATTGCAAATATTGATACAGCGCGAAATATGCTTGCATGAATATTCCACTTACAGCTGCAAGAAACAACTGAAAATGAGTCAGTGTTGTTGAAGAACCATGACCAAATTGATAACTATTGAAGCTAATGAAGTTGGAAATGCACCGTGCGAGAAACTCCAAATTGACATTTTTGATAAAGTCGTAGGATGCTTTAAGAAGTAGAGTCCCAAGTAAAAAGCCAATTTTATATTAATATAGAAGGTGCTACTATTAATCAAATGAACTATTACTAACCACTAAATTCCCAAAAGGCACCACGGATTAAAATATCAATGCACTTCCATGCACGCATCTTTACAAACCTGACCAAGGAATCTGCAAGACACCCTTAATACTCACAGGTCGGTTTCTAAAAATCTCAGTCCAAGTCTCTAAAAAGGACTACCGCGTCTCCCACCTCCGCGGGGGCGCGTTTAATGCAAAAGTTTTCGTTGCTCGGGCACAGGCGGTCTTAAAAGTTAAACTCGGTTGGAAAGGAAACACGCGAAGGAAACAGAAACAAGGGTGGAAGCTCGCCGTCTTTATCGCAACGGAACTCGCCCGCGCGCACCGTTCATTTGCAATAATAAACTACCGTCGTCCATTCCCAAACTTCTTCCTCTGCTCGAGAAGTACGCCGTTTCTCCGCCTAAAAACGCGGAAGGAAAAGGAAAGCAGAGAAAACGCGGGACTGGAATAGACAGGGGTGATGATGATCGTAACAACGAAAGTAGGGGGAGAGGGGGGGCGTGGAGGGCGATGAAATAATATCGCGAAATAAGCCCCCGAGACGAATGAGCGAAATTTATTATCACGTCAGCGGATAGTTGTTATGTTGCGAAGGAAAATGGCACTGGCGGTGGTGAAAGCCTTTGTGGGTGATCCGGGGGGTAGAGAGAAGCACAGAATTGAGAGGCCTAGGAAGGAGAGTGACTAGATTGTCGTAATACGCAGAGGGGGGTGGCTTTCTTTCCCACTCATGAATAACGCTTTAACGCCATTTTTTACGTCTCCGCCGCCAGGCAGCCTGGAGAGAAACAACCGCGGAGTCTAAGTGCTTCGAACGCGCGTATCCCGAAATTCACTCACCTTACCGAGGCGTTATCCCCATACTGCAACCCCAATACAGAAATTTACATTCGCGCGGGCCCCTCCGCTGTACGCTGTACGCTCAGCATTTTGCCCTCCCTCCTCTTCCCTGGCCCGAAATCAAGCTGAGAATGCCTCTATTATCGGATCAGACGCATGCTGGAAGACTGCCATTCCGCTTCGGCAAAAAGCCTCGGCAAAGTAATTGACATTATCTGCGACAGCGCGGGGACGGAGGGCTATTGAAAGTACCCACAATGCGGGCGTGCTCGTCCGATTGTATATGCATTAGAGTTGCACGGGGCGTCCGGTAAATTGCGGTGGGTGAACGGGGCGATATTTCTTGAATGAAGATGCAGGGACGTGGAACACGGTCGTTCCATAATCTGAAACGCCATGAATCTTTTGATGGGTATTACTGTATCCTATTGTTTGGCTGTATCTTTGTGTTTTATGCGAGCACTTCAATCCGCGGGTTTGAATGTATTGATAATTATAGGTTTGGTAATTTCATGTCGATTCTGTGTTGGTGTTTGAATAATTTAAATGGAAAATTTAGTGGAGTACTATCCCTTTGTTGATGTGACTTTTGGTTACGGTTTAACGATTAGATAGTAGGTGCAAGGATTCGTTTATACTTTGTACATATACAGGATGTGCCTAAAATAGGTGGGTGAAGACTACTTAGGAGCGTATTCTACTCTTTTTAAGGAAAAAGATAGGAATATGAATACCGAAATTTGTATATTTTTTTTTTATTGTTTGTAACAGAATAATTCTATAAAACAGAAGGGTATTGAAGGGTTCACGATGTAAAATTTTAGTGAAATTGTTAAATTAACTTAACAGAAATGTTCGTACTCAAGGCCGTTTGAAGATCATTTTACAAGACAAATTTTGAATTCGTCTTAATGTTTGCTAAAACGTGTAAATAGATTTGGGAAATTACGAAATTTCACATTGATTTCTCATAGCATACAGATTAAATTATACCGCAATGGAACAATAATTTCATGAATAATCACGTTATAGATCAATATTAATTACAATAATAATCGTGCATAATTACAATTATTACCGCGATACCATAACTGATCATACATAAATATAGCGATTCCCGAATAATCAAAGTAAAAGATAGTTTTGAATTCAAAGAAGTCTATTTATAATAACTTGGGCGTATCTTTCACAATTCCTCCAAAGATCTAACATGTGTACAGAAGTGTTTTGTGAGGAGATGGTGATCTTATCCCTTAGTTTCTGGACGATTAAATGTTTATTTTTTCATAAGTTTGTAATGAGTGCACACTTCACAATAATTTACTTCATAGCAATATAAGTGATCTCACAAGGAAAGATCCGGAACTCGGAAATTCAAAAAATTCTAAGACTTTGTGAATGTGTAGGGGATTTTCTCCTGATTGCTACGCATTCTTGTTTGCTGCCCAAATTCACTCTAAGGGGGTGAAAGTGACCCCTTAAATTCAGACTATTTTCCGGTTTTTTGTTATAACTCGCGAGCTGTAAGAACTGTAAGTTACTAAATGATAATCCTAATTAAAAGAAGTAACTTTTGCCTTGAAACTTTTTTCTACCTCTTACAGATTGCGAGTTACAAAATAAAATCGGAAAATAGCCGAATTTTCAGGGGTTAATTTCATCCCCTTAGAGTGAATTTGGGCAGCAAACAAAAATTGTATTATAATCAGGAGAACATCCCTACTGCATATTCACAAACTTTCAGATTTCTTTTTAAATTTCCAGGTTCGGGAACTTCCCTTGTCAGTGATGACTAATATGCTGCATTGAAATAATTTATTCGATTTGTCCATTAAACAAGTAAATACCCATTGTGAATACAAAACTTTCCACATAGTTAAGTAATGATGGTTAGGCATAGTGATGATTAACACAAAACCAGAAGAAAGAAAAGAGGAAAAAATAAACAAGCAGAAAATAGAAGAATGGTAAAATATAATAAAATCAATTTTTATTTCTATTTACACAATGAAACTTTCCCTTTCTGCGGAACAAAGTATTCAAGTAAATTTTAAGTACTTTATAATATAGTGTTTAAATAAAACTTTATGTAAGTTCAAGTCAAGCTTCTCAGTAGGTACATTAATACAAGTGATACGAATAAAGACCTACGCGCACATATTAGTTCAGTCACGGTTCAGTGCCCGTATCACTGGCAAACATTACTTATCGTTCGGAGCAAACGATCCCTGTTTTAAAATGGCGTACTTCACACTTGTCCGTGTCAGATACTCTACCGTGTTAATTCGAAAGGGCGTATCTGCAACTTTCGTTTAAATTGAGTTATTGCTGTCAGGTAGCACAAGATAGTTTATCTAGGTGTACATATATTAAATAAGAAAGCCATATCTGCATTGAAACTGAAGATATAACAGTTTTCATTTCAAACGTATGTTAAATCCTTTGGAATTTATGAAATATTTTACGGGTTTGTCACAAATATTTAGATATCATTTTATTCAGATTTACTATTTAACCTAATCCAATTTATATAAAATACCGATGGCATAACACAAGACACTAAAGGTCATTGATCTCAGAGCCACCTTTTGACCCGACATGCGCTTTCGAGTTAACACGGCAGTACTGAAAGGACCATTTTCACTGACGACACTGAATCATCATGGAACTGATATGTGTGCGTAGACCTTTAAATCTTTAAAACGTCGAAATAAACCAGCATCTCAAACAATACCATTCGGTCCACGAGACCGTGCCTCACCTGGGGGTTAAGTACCCAATACAAGGCTGCCAGAAGGCTAGCCACCTAACACTGATCTTTACACCACCTCGACATAGGACTCCACCTGAAGCAAGACCTTATACCGAATGAATCCCGACTTATCACAGCGAACGGTTACTATTCACCGATCGAAATCGCAAAGATTCCCCAAGCCCTAGACGCGGAGAACCCACCGAATCGAGCCTCCGGTTAGACTTTAGAGAATCCGCGTCGAGGGAGGGACGACGCCCACGCGCGTCCTCGCGCGGATCCTCATTCATCCCATAAAACACAGGATGGCGCGCCCCTCTGATAGTCGTCGAAATTGCCGCAAGAGCAGGCGGCGATGATAGAGGGGATCCTCGTTCCTCTCCGCACCTTATCCTCGCCCTCGCTCCTCGTGGATCCTCGATTATCCAAGACGGCGGAGGCCGCACTTCGGACGGCCGTAATCGGACGAGAGCACCGAACAAAGAAGCACACAGGCACGGCGTAATGGCACGCGCACGGTTTTGGCACAAGCGGCCAGAGGACAGGCGAGCTGATCAAAAGAACCCAGACTCGTCGGTGCCGACGCGCATTAACGAACCTGAGGGCCGATAATGGCGGGCGAGGACGATTGTCCCGCGTCACTGGCGACGGTAGACGGCGGAGTCAAGGACGCGCGAAAGTCGCCTGGGGGAGGGAGAGACGGCGGGTGGATTTGCAACTTTTCGCGATTAAAGCGCGTTTCCTATGACGGCCGCGCGGTAATCCGCTCGGCGTGTTCGGCGGGGCGGCTGATACGCGGGGGCACAAAGCCGCGGACATGGGCTCCTCGTGCCCCCCGTCTCAGCCTGACGATTTGATTTAAATTTATTTACACTTGTCCCTTTTCTACGGGACGCTTCCTGCGCACCGCTATGAACCCGACGGCGCTATTGATTTCGTCCTCACTCACGAACCACCTACACCCTGCCCCCTCCCTCCCTTCCTCCCTACAGCGGCTCCACCACGAGTACGTCCCTCCTCCGACCCCTCAGCCACCCGCCAAGAGCACCGCGCCACCCTTCACCCGCGGAAATTCGTTGTTACGAAATTCATCGATTCGTCCTTTTTGCAAGTAATCGAGGCCTGCTGGCAGTTATAGGCCGCGATTTGGTTTCTGGGGGGCACGATATAAGTCTGGATCGTCAAGACTGCTGGAGCGAATTGCTCTGTTAACTTGTTAATCGGCGACGACAAATAAACTCATCGGTTGAGAATGTTTCTTCACTGGGAAAGACGAGTTAAGTAGTCATTAATATTGAAAAATTGCGCCCGTTGCGAAATAACGGAGATTTATTTATTTCTTATTACTACTACAGAGGCAATAAATCCTCTGATGTTTCTTCGCTTCTTTTGATTTATTTTACCAAGATTAGAGTAATTCTGAATCTGCAAATAGTTCTGTTTTTTTTTTTTTTTTTGGTTCAGTATGGTCGTTGAGGTTGTAATTGTGGTGACATGGTTGATGTGATTAAATTTCGCAGGGGGTAGATTAGATTTGAATATTGGGGAATTCGTGAGCTTCCTAATTGGAGTGGTTAGTTGTTCCTTCGAAATGAAGGACACAATTTGTCGGCCATGGGCTTTGCAGAGGGATGCCAGATTTGTCACTTGTCTCCTATTGTCTGGGGTGATCGTTTCGGGTTGTCTCATAATTGGGCTATTCCGTGGTCATTAATATTCATACAACGGCTTGATTTCAAGGCTACAGAGTCTTATATATAATGCAAAGATTTCGGGGGATACTGTTCAGCGATTTCATCTTGTGTCAATGTAAGCTTTCTGTTGGGCATGGAAAGATTTGTATCCAGATGCAGGTACAATTTGAAGGTGTGGTAGAACTGAGGCGATATGTTTGACAATGTTCATTAAGTGGTATTTTGGCAGTGTGTGAATCTGAGTGAATTATTTTTTAAACAAATCGAATGAAAAATTTTATTCTATATTTTTTATTTGCTCATTTTTGTAATGAATCACAATATCTGTTTTCGTATATCAGAAGTTTTAGATCACTGTACATATTGAATACTCTTTTCGAAACGACGTTTTGTCATTTTAGTACTGTTAAATATGATTTAATGCACACGTTTGCATCTGGAAAAAAAATTTCTAGAATTTTTGTTTCCAACAAAAAATAGTAATACTTACTTGGAGGTGAATTCAGTGGAAACATTTTTTCATTAACATTATAAAATGGTATTTCACACAATTTTGGAGATCATAATATATCATTAAGTTAATTAGTTAACTTTCTCGTCGTATCGCTTACGTACAGCCATAAATTCCTATTCTACAAAACAAAGAGTCCTCCGAGCTTCCATCCTCGATATAAAAATTAGAAACCTGTTCCAAAAAATAGCAAAGATGAGGAAAGAACGTCATTAATCCTTTCGTTACACATTTCTCAATTCAATAAAGTATCCCCTGGAAGATTAAAAAAATTTCAATTACTTGTCAGTTACAGAAAGTGTTCGAAATTATGTGAGCAAAGAAGAAGCATACACTGAAGTGAAAAAACCTACCCTGAACACTGTTCAATTATTATAAATATATAATGATAAGATTGAAGGAAAATCGAGTGGCTCGGCATAGTTCTTAAAGAACAAAAGACTCCGAGGGCGTGCTTCAGAAATTCGAAGGCTCTGGAAAGTCTCCATTGAGTTGGAAATATCCAGGCAGTAGTGCTATTCAAAATTTAGTATCAGATCTCTTCTGAAATTACATTTTATAGGGGCAATTCGTTCTGCACCGCACCGGGATTGGCTTGCATTAATAATGCCTTTATGGGGCTCACCCGGGTGACCCCGAAGTCAGCAGTCTGCCTCGATTTTTCACGATAGCATGGAGGCTAGTCCCCATAAGGACACGCTCGAAGAAAAGGTGGCTTCTATTTCTGCCTTGAATTTTGGATCGTGACCTTTCCCGTCGCCACGGCGGTACCGCGATTCTGAAAAATCGACATGTCGACGAATCTGCCGTTACGTTCGCGTAGGATCAACATTTTCCCCTCCAGGGAACTTCAATTTCCTTCCACACATACAGGGACGCAATACTAACTCAATAAGGGCAAGAATTATGCTTAACGAAATCTACTTTGCTAGAATTATTTTACGACAAAAATAAAGTAGGAATCAGGGCAAGGTAAATAATTCGTTTCTAGTTATATTGTAATTTAAGTGTGTCCAATTGTAGGTACTTTTTATTAATTTTGATTAATTCTGATAGTAAATGCAGTAACTTAAGAAAATACATGGTGCAAGTAGGAAGACTAGGGACATTCCTTGTTTTATTCCAATGAAGAGTGAACATTCCCTGTTTTTAACCAGTACACCAAATCTGTAACGTTGTGTTATGGACATTTCTACTTTAAGACCTTTGTAATTCAACAATTTTGTGGCCCCGTTGCCACTAACAAAATACGTTGCAGTAACAAATACATCACAGAATTACTAAAAGTAGATATTCCCTGTTTTCCCCTTACCCTTTATATGGAGTACCTTACTTGTGAGAAAGAATAGAAAATAACAAAATACGTCGCAGTAACAAATACATCGCAGAATTACTAAAAGTAGATATTCCCTGTTTTTCCCCTTACCCTTTATATGGAGTACCTTACTTGTGAGAAAGAATAGAAAATAGTTGGTAACTTGAACGACGTTTACGATATCTCTCTTTCACTTCGATGAGCACGTTTCCAGGAAAATGAAAAGCTTGAACACGATATCGTAACAGATATTTATCCACTGTATTTACTAATAATACAGGAATTAATAGCAATTTTGTCTGTAATCACAATTGCAATTAACAGGAATGCAATTGCTTTATAACAATTCTACCAGCCCATTTGTTCCACCACAAAGTGATTTTCATTTATAACCGAGAAACCTATAATCGTTCTAATGATCAATAATTAACTACAATTAACAAAAGACAGCATAAGCAGAGCATAAGTAATTAATATTATCCTGCATATTGTATTCTAATTATAAAATAATGCATCCTGAGTCTTATCTGCGTTAAGTTTGACTTTCTCAGTACATCCAATTACACACTTTACTCCTGCTGTTCCTTTTTCGTAAAGAATATATTAGGCCAAATTTCGATATATAATATTTACAGTGAATGAATTTTAACCCTTCGTGGTCACACCTTCTTATAATCACAAATTGGTCACATGGGATTCACTGCAGCCCAACGTCATTTTTTAGTTACCAGTTTCGTATTTTTGAATCTTTTAACATTTCACTAATAATTGTAAAATCCTAATACTTATATATAATGGTCTAATAGTGTTTTCCTAGAAATATAAATTTTGATATCACAAAATTTGTAGTTGAAAATGAGCGATTTTCCACGGTTGTGAGGAAAAAACGATTTTTAATTTTTTTATTCTTCTACGCCCTTTGGAAGTCATATAGGCGCAACATTTTAACTCGAAAATTGTTCTTGGGTGCGATACACCCCGTGTGACCACGAATGGTTAAATATATCTTGAAACGATCAAAAGTATCGTTTAAAAGTCCCCGAATATTTACTGTGAAAACAAACCAAGCTCGAAATCCGCTTGGTACAAAACTTTCCCATTGGAAAAGCTTGACCTTCTTAAAGGCGCGTTCATCAAAACCTTACGCCACTCATAATGTTATCACTCCATGTAATTACCCCAAGAAATTAAATTCACAATCAGTAAGTGCACCACTCCGAAACATCAACGAACCTAGTTTCAGCGATGATCCTTCCCTAAACCTTCGAACAGAGATGCGTAAATTAAATGAGCCTCGTAAAAATCTATCAGTGACAACGGGTAATTCCTCCGAGACGTCGTCGCGTCGTTGCGCGCGAAAGCAGTGCTTCCCCAGCGCGGTGAAACTTAAAGCGACTATCTAGCTTCGACGCGCGTTGCCAGGCTTGCGAAATGGATTCGCGAGGTCCCGAGGAATAAAAAAGAATGGAGTATATCTAGCAGCATTTCGCGTGGCTGACTCAGCGTGCCGTTGTATCCAACGCTAAGCTCTTCGCAGGGGATGGCCAACAGCTATTCAACGGAAGAAGTCCAGCGTGGGAAGGCAGCGAATAGCCTCCTTCGGTGATACCATAAAAATCGGCAAGGTGGCCGTAAAAAGTCGCTCGCGCGCACCTTCACGCACACGTAGGCGCTTCTAATGCGTCCCCCAGGCGTGACAGCAGCTTACAGAGTGGCAGTGTGCTGGCTGCTTTATGAAACTTGGGCCAGACGCGTTTAAGGGAAAGATTCGTTCTGGGAGGAAGGGCGAACAGCTCTCGAGGGATTTAATTGCGAACTGATAGACTCGTGCGAAGGGATTGCTGAATATACGCGTGGCGTACGCAGTTGTCAATTCGGAGTGGAAGTGACGAGATTGAAGTAAAGGTTGATGTTGTTTGTTCGGGTAATGGGTACCGAATTGCGATTGCAAGTGATTTAGTTGGATATACTTTGTGAGGACGCAGTTTGCAGAAGTTATTGGTGCTAACGTGTGTGAAGCTTCGTGTCACTATACTAAAAAACACTGCTGAGGGCTTTTTTACGAGACACTTGTGTTATTATTGTATAAAGATGGGCATTAATTGAATAAAAAATTATTTGAACAACGCATCAAATAAAAGTTACTTTAACTTTATTTGTTATTCGAAGTTCCAAAATCCGGGTTAACTTTATTCGACACATGACAAATAATTTTTTTTAACTTTTATTCATCATTCGAAAATTTTATTTGAATAAAAATTTTGCCGGTCAGCTGATAAAGAAAGGGGTATATAATGGTACGAATAGGCCTTAGTAGCGTTTCTATTAAACAGCTGTTGATTTATGTCATTTCCTCTAAACTGAAACCAATGTTATTTCTCTTCATGGTTGACATTTTGATTCGGTTTGTGGTGCTGAGAAAAAAGTAACAGTTAGAATCTGTCAAGACTTTCAATCTCAAATTTATAAAACCTCCTATTCTCTTATTCTAATTCTAATATTAAATCTTTTAATATTAAATCTCTTATTCTAATTATTCGAATATTAATTGAAATAAAGCCCTGACAATTCCCAGCTTCCTTAATTACGAAAATCTACCTTAATTATTTCAATCTTCTGCAATCTCTCTGCATCGTCACTTCGCAGCGGTGACATGACTTTCGTTTCATAGTTGCGAAGGGGAGGAGAGCCGATTTCCGGGAAAAGTATGGGTCGACGAGTGACAGAGATCCAGTAGTGGCTCCAACTCGGAAGTTTGCCTCTAATTCGAGCGGCTGAACGTAAGCTGAATCGAGTTTACTCCGGTACGATTCTATTCGAGCTTAGTCGCCTTGATTCGAGAGAAGTTGCGTTACAGCTCACTCTGCGGTCGCTGGCGTAGTTCGCCAACGGCGATTCCGTCGTCCCGCGAACGTTCCAGTTCAGTTTACATCGCACTTGAGCGCAGATTTCTCCCATCTGCATTCTTCTGCGTGACAGTCGACGCGGCAGGTGCTCCTGGGAGGCGATCGATCAATGTAAGTCACGAGACAGTATCAGGGACTGAACGTGACTGCATCGCAGAAGCAAAATACACGGGACGGGGGACCAGCAACGTGATTTCGTCACTGATTGAGAGCATCAACGATATTACAGAGCGATTTCCCGACGTATTGATACATGTATTATTATATTGTACCGTCCTGACGTATTACCTTCTTCCATCCTGTTAATTTAGTATTTCAAATTTCAACAGTCACCTCTTAACACTAATAAAGGTCCAATTAACTTCATCTCTATCTATTTACGATGTTGTACACGTACGTAAAAGATGACGCTTCGAATACTGCTAATGTAGTGTTTGGCATTTGTTTCGTGAACAATTCTATCATTTTTACCTAGGCAAACACATGTCCTGCCCATATTCACGAAATATTATAGAGGTGTTCGCGAGACGGATGTCAACCGTGTGAAATTTGGCCAATTGGAATGGTAGTTGGAGCGATATCTTTTTGCTGAGTAAACGGTACAATATATATTTTGACTTGCTGTCACTTTACATTCAAATTTGATACTCGCTGTTTTCGGTTAACCTTTAGGGGACAGACAAAGCCCTTTTTGGGGCTTTGTGTAAACAGACTACTTAAAAATGGTATAAAGTATAAATAAGTATGTGTGTGTTAGTGTTCGACTGTGCTTTTGTGTATGTTCGACTACAAAATTCGTACTGTTCAAAAGAACACAAATAATACGACAAAATAAAATAATTCCTGAAACAACACAGAAATACCAAAAATAATTATAAAAACATGGGAAAAAATGAAGAAAAGATGATACATAAACGTTCTTTGTCAACGTCGTTAGCTCTGGGTAACGCTAAAAGAAAGTTCTCTGAATCTTGGTATCTGTTCATTCGTTTAGGTCAGTAAAACTGCCATGTAGGTCAAAAATTTTTACGATCCGACTACAGATTTGTAATCAGCAGTATCAGAAAACCCCAGACATACCATGTTTTTGAAATTCAAAAGTGTTAAAAATTTTGTTACCGTTCCAGACCGACGAAGCCCCTTTTGGGGCTCTGTACAAGTCCTCTAATTCTGCACAAAATATACGTTATTTATATATATATATATAATATAATAATCGATAATATCGAATGATTATTTGTATGAAGTAGATAATTCGTTTGATAACGTTTTCACTCTAAAATGATAGTGTAAAATACTAACAGAGGTGGTGGAGGGGGATTTGATCTTCATTAAGAGAAAGTATGTAAATTACACCTACTCTTTATTTACATAGTTTTAATTTGGCCATTGAATTCTACGTAGAGACCTTTCGTCCTGACACTTAATGTCTTCGCATGGAGATTTTGAATTTCCTCGGGTAGTCTCATTAACGAATCCACTAACGTGTGCAAATAGAATCTTAAGCACCTCTTTTCTCGTGCAATCCTTGCTTAAACTCGTCCCACCTACTAATATTTCACATCATTATTACTGAACTGCAAAGTTGAAATGTCTGCTGTAACCATTAATTTACTCACTTTGAGAGAATAGAGCCACTTATTTCTACTCTGCTCAGTCAATGGCAAGTCAGATGGCTTTTCTTGTAATTAACCCATCACCCAGATTGATATGGTCAAGTTGATACATTTTCCAGCGCACTTTTTCCATACCAATCGAAATGATCATATCGTGGTTTTCATTTCCTCGTAAATAGCGCAGTTATACATTTAATTACCAATCAATTAATTTCCGTACAATCGCATTGAAATTCCGGGACATTTATACGGATGCAATTAATTAGATCCATTACTGTGACGGTCATGCTTTAGGTGTCGAATTTCGTTCGACTAGTTTCATATAAACGTGTACCTTTCTTCGGTGCGGTACGTGTTCAACCCTTTAAGGCCCTATTCACACGAGACACTTTTGTGGCTCGCAGCTGATATCTTAGACACATTCACGTTTTATATGTCCTATTCTGTCTTCTTTAAAACAATGCAGTTACTGCCAAGTGTTACCAATCTCAAGGCACAGAAACGTTTCACGTGGAAACGCCTTAGGTGCATGAGTGGACAAATGTACTTCTCATTCGTGTTTGACTGTTGCTGATACACTTGGAGATCAAAGTGAACAAAGTCTCTAACTGTGGCATACACTCTGTAAACCACAAAAGTATCTCGTGTGAAAAAGGCTTAAAAGGCTCATTCGTTCATTTGCGATTTATACGCTTTAAGTAAAAAGTGGACAAAGACTCTAGCTGTGGTGCACACTCTGTATCAGTGTCGGTAGGGGATTTCATGTACCTACTCCAGATTCCCCACTTCTTAAAATATTATTCGATTCTCTTCCAAAGTTGGTCTAACAAGAATTAATTTTTTAAAACTACCTCCGTCACCACCAAGTACATATATATTTATATTCTTACTGCCACTGCCAGGTCATAGGAACATCTCGTGTGAAAAAGCCCTTAATGCCTCATTGACGGTTAAGTACGCTTGTCAGTCATACTTGACGATGCATGATTGGCTGTTGCTCATACACTTGATGCACAAAGTGGCAAAAGTCTCATCCTTTACACACCCTGCAATAGTGTTGATACTATATTACAGAGATGGTCTGCGCACTTCTCGAGCACCCACTCCAGGTCACCCACGCTCTAAAATTTTATTCGATTCCCTTCCGAAAGTAACCTAACAATAATCCACTTTTACAAACTCTCTACGCCAAGTGACCATATCCAAACTCCCAGTACCGACCCACAAAAGTGAGGGGAAGGACAATCACAACCGGGAACTAATATCGTGGCGTGGCCATCTTAGCCGAGGGTAGAGTCGTAAGGGCCATCTCGAACCAAGATGACGACATCGACGACAACGGCGAAAAGCCAGCTAATGAGAATCTACGGTGGGTGTAAAGTCAGGCCCGAAGTTCTGCCACGTAACAAGTTCCGAGTAAGCTGACCAAGTTAAGTAATTTGTGCGCCAGGCAGCTGCGGCGAATAAGTCATAACTAAGGTAGATTATGACTAATTGTGCCCCAGGTGGGAGATCGTGGGTCGTTTCGGAAAACGGTGCCCGAGCCACTGTTCCGCCTGCATAGCGAACGGAGACGGGCAAAAACGTGCACGTGGATCGATTAAACGAGGATTCAGGTCACTAGCGAGTGATCCCAGAAAACGATGGTGTCAGCCCGTCCAATGTCTGTATGGCAATGGCGTGTCGGGGCTTAATTCCTTCCCTTTAACAATGAAGATGCGATGGATGGGTACGCCGGAAGCGTTAACGCTGAGGCTTCATTGTGAAGATGTCTTTCATTCTCATTGACACAGAGATAACAAACCAGAATCGATTTAGGATTGCTTCGGACAGAGGATGAGCTTGATGTGAAACTGAAGTGGGATTGGACTAAGAATTCACACTGCCCGAAGTAAATTGGAATCCCATTTGTAACGAAGTGAACTGACTGGGTAAATGTACAGGGTGTTAAGGGGTTCTCGAGTGGGAATGGGAGTGACGGTGCGCGGCAGTTTATGAAAATGTGGGTCAGATGTTGCAGAGGTGGAGGAAGGATTGAATGTGAATATTCGCTTTATCCTGGGAATTGGTGCGTTAATTAGGGAAACATACTTAGCGCTCCTTAACTCTAAGTTATTCTAAGTACCTTTTCTGGCTATCAGGTTTTCGAGAATCTACTTTTTAAGTGCAACTCGTCACAGCAACTCGGCTTCAGAAATTTCATCAAGCAAAATACATTCTCACGACACAACACGTGACAAGTAGGTATTCAGAAAAATGGATATCTGGATCTAACAGGGTAGCATTAGAAATATGGTGGCATATTTAGATAATAGCTATGAAATGCAGATGAAAACACACGAAGTCACTAAAACATATATAAATTGTGAATTACACTTCACCTGCGTCATCGACGACCCACGGGTCACAATAATTGCATGAAATGCGCCAATTACCTGCTTTAATACTGAAACTGTGAAAGCCCTGAATGAAAAAACGCTCATTGTGAATGCGGTCTTAAAAGTCGTGGATGTGCGATGGAAAAGTGGTCAAGCAACGGTGACGCGCGCGGAGCAGAGTACATAATGGGAATTCGCATTTCATACCGCGGTCTCTATACCGCGGTCCGTCTTGGAAATTTCCAGTTTCGCTTGAAAGGCAAATTGCGACGGCGCAGTGAAAGGCTTGAAATTAAATTTCAATCTTGTTAGTATTACGCTAACCACCGAACAATCCCGGGGCGAGTAACCGTGGCTTTCGTTGCTGGCCGTAGGGAAAAGTCGAGCTCGCAGGGCAAATCCACTTTGGCCGACGAGAGGTGACGTGGAAAGGAAGACAAACGGTTTTACAAAAAGCCGCGATCGACTTGCTCCTGAAGCCACGCTTACGAGTTTCCATTATTTCCATTCGCCAAAAGTTTTCGGCTCCCTGATATCTTTCTCTCCTTCCCAATCGCTCAGGCAAGGTAAACAGCGTCTCAGTTATCATGGACTTTCCCTCCAAGTTGGGAAAAATTAGTCGAGCGAAGTTTGGAAATGTGATTCGTTATCATTAGGCATGTAGAGCTGGTAAATATATTCTCTTGGATTCTCGTGGAGCAGCACCCAAAAGTAACTGATATTTATGATACTTTTTATAAAAAAAACTATTGTTAATATTAAATTAAACTCATTTGAGATATATGGAGGCATCTTTAAACTTGCAGACCTTTCTTATGTCGATGCTTCCTATTATTTATTAATTATTGTGGAATCTTGTTAACCTCTTCGACGATGTTGGCGTGACGCGTAGCACCTGTCACAGTCATCTAATTGTAAAAAGAATTTTTTTTAAAGTTAGATTGTTTAGGCTGGGACTGAACATAAAATTATAATTTTAGATTTTATTTATATTACTTTTTTCATCAATTTTCATCGAAAAAAGTTACTTTTTTTCAAACGCTATAAGTGTTCCAATTTTTCAATTTTTTCCTTTAAATTAGAGTCAATTCTAGCGTAAACTATTTGACGTTAAGAAACTTTTGTTTGCAATCAGACGACTGTGACAGGTGCTACACAGAGGTTGACAAGAGTCCAAAATAACTAATAAATAAATTATTAGAAACATCGACATAAAACAAATATTTTTTGCAAGTTTAAAGATACCTCCTTACCTCTATACCAAAAGAATTTAATCCAATATTAACAATAGCTTTTCAAAAAAATCGTAAATATCAGTTAATTTTGGAGCTGTTACATGAGAATCCCCCCTTAAACATTGTAGATACAGTTTCCTAATTGGTGCATAATGCGGTACTTCAGTAAACTTTTTATGGAATATCAGTCCCCAGTCCTCACACATGCAGATACGTGCTGTGTTGTGTATTGTGGTTTAGTAAAATTGATAGAAAATGTTCCTTTAAAATGTTATTAATCATTGATGTCGGTTCACTCGTGCTCATGTACAAAGTTGCAATGCCCTTTTTATATAAATAAAGACAGCCTTTAGAAATTTGTTATAATGCTGATTGTCTCTATGTGTTGATAACACTTATGTATAGCTGCTGAAACTCTGATTATGCTACGAATGATAAAAATGGAATTCCTAGATTTATATATAAATATAAATCCTATGTGCGGTGTACTATAAAAATTGGAATATTACCGAATGGTTTAGTGGTGAACTAACAGGTCTTTAAAATTTACGAACAGAGCACGATGATATACATATGTGATATGTAGTTGCGAGGGACTATCTCCACCACACCGTCTGACTATTCCATCCTTATACTACTGCTGATACTTTTCCGAGTACAATTCTAGCTTCACGAAATTCCATTATTATGTAGAAGAACGTTGATTATTCCCTCCACTTTTCACCCTTTTAACAATCTTACACTGTCACAAAAATATTTCTCGCCCCCTTCTGAATCAGAAACGCTTCCAGTGTACCAAAAACCATGCATTTAACAACGATTAAAAGCTAAATAACCTCTTCCTCCTACAGTAACTGCTACACTCCACATACCACTACATTCACTTTCCCCTAACAATCAAAATGATTAAATCTTCACAGTAAATTGAAGCGTCTTGCCCAAAGAAGGGACATTCTTGAATGTCGAGGTGATTCGTCTAGTTAACAAATTTACACATTCATGACACACACGTTCTTGGAAGTTGTAACGCGTTAAATGACAGTTGGTTAGAAAATCAAGACAACCTTGTTAGCAGCCACCAAACGTTGGCCACTTAGCAAAACGCCGCACCCTCCAGAAAATAAACTCATGATTTAGGAAGCTTAAAAAGATCTTTATTTTGCGCAGCAGACTCGCTTCTGAAACGGCCGGGACTAAGGCCTGATTAATGGGTGTTAGTTTTATTCGCTTCTACCCAGCTTTCTAGTTGGCTGCTGCTTCGAGGTCGGTCTTTATCTCGGGGGGTCGGAAACCAGCTACCCCTGCCAGCCGCGTCGTTCAACCGTTGGACCATGAAATAATATAACGAAGAAGACGCCGTCTCTTTATTATTACGCTGCTCGTTCTTTTTAGCCCGCTCCCCGCAAGAAAATTTCTCCTCGGATGAATTCTTCTTGCCTCCTATTAGCCTGCATCCCTTATTTGCTCGTTTCGCCGTGCGACCCGACGCATTTTACTTCGCTGACCGACCTACGAACGTCTCTAAAGATCCCATGTCCACGAGAAATACTGAACGAAGAAATTAGCATTACTTTGAGAACGTGAATGTTCTCGAGTCGTTCATAGAGTCGAAATAGTAGGAGAAAATTCGTAGGTAATTTGCACGCTGATATTTTTACGGATTCTCACGGCAGGGTTTGTGGATAGGTTTTGAAATATTTTGAGAAACTGAGGATAGGGGATTACGATATTCAATAATCTGTTAGGTATCTATCAAATGTTTAAGAAATTTGCAAATGAGGAGGTGGATTGTTCACGTTTCTACAGAAAAAAATACATACCTACCTTAATTCCATTATAAAGGATTCTTAATTAAAGTAAAATTCAATATAGAAAGAACAGTGATTTCGTTAAGTTACATGGATGTAAATATTGAATTGAAAAATAGCATTATTCTTTTGATATATATCGTGAGTCACAACTGACCCATCTGCAAGGGAAAGCTTTAACATTGCAACGCCACTCATATAAGTACAGATGACAGTCAGGGACGAATTTGGAGATTTTCCGCCCTTAGGCTAACATTTTGAGAATTCAAGACATGAAACATTGTGCGAGATAACGGGGATATTTATTTATTATGACTATGGGACTCGGAAGTCTTTGTAAAATTCAACAGCGGTGTTTGTTACTTCTTGTTCAGATTTTCGGTATTTAGAAAATAGATAAACATTTTATTTTAAAACGGAAATCCACGCTATTATTGTCGATGAAAAAATAAAAAGTAACAATATTTCCAAATATTTTGTTACATTTTCAATTTCTTTCGCCCGAAATTCACCGCCCTAGGATGCAGTCTACTTAGCCTGTATCAGAGTTGAGCATTATTCGAATAAAAATTTATTCGTTATTCTCAATAACTTTATTTTATTCGAAGATTATGCGAACAAATATTTATTCGAATAATGCCCAACTCTGCCCTATATACAAATCCACCGTTACTGACAGTCTTATTGACACAAGTACTAATAATAACTCGCACAGCTGTGAGTGATCTGAACAAGAGTTTCTAACGAAAGCTATTAGAGTGAATAGAGCACTGCGATATGTATTAAAAATTTGGTTGAAAACAGATTTATTTGAACCTAGATTCCTTGTACGCCTCCTGACACAGCTTCTGGGAAACAGGGCGGAAGTGAAGGCTTAAATTGATAGCTCTATTCGCGCGACATTTGCCAGTGTCACGATCAGTCCGCGACATTTTCCGCGCTGGGACCTGACATTTTCTCGGCCGCCTGGAGATACACACTTTCCGGCAGCGGCTGACATTAGAGGTTCTTGTCGTCAGAAATGCACCTTACTCGACCTTCCCCTTCGCGTTCTCGCGAATTTAACGATTCTAATTTCGCAGACACCCGCCTCCGCCTAGCCGGCGTTCGTTAATTGTTCCAACGCAGACTCGAGTGGATCCGTGCTTCCGTCGTCGCCGGAATTGGAGCGCAAAATGCACGGCTGAAGATTGTTTAGATAAAGGAACTTCTCCCGCTTTCATTCGGGGGACATTTAAGCTACACTTTCTGATTGCATTGCCTCAGTTGCACGATTCGAACGAATTCAGGGAGAACGAGCGACGTAATTCCCAGACGATCTTCCGACGCGCCACGAATCGAAAAGTTTCCCTTCGTTTCACTGCCGTTGAAAGGCTCGCGATTCTTAATTATTAAAACACAACGCGAGGAGGTGGTGTTTCAATGTTTTACGGTACGCAGGCTGTTGCGGTTGATGATGTGCGAGATTATCGGGTGAAAGTTATGTACGCTTGGAATTTGAAAAATGTAACGACTTACTAATAGATAGGGGGATTGGTAGAACCCCAGTATTAGTGACTAATGGTGCGTAACGTGAACACGGGTGCCTTAGATAGATGCAATACCAGTGCGTTATCAGATTCTGGATGCAATTAGCTGCAGTGATGGTGAAAAGGACTGCTCATTCAGAAGAACTCTATGCACACTATTTAAGTAGGTATTTGATTAACGTTTCTTTAAAAGTTCCGAAATTAATTTAGTTCTACATTGAATATGTCTATAAGAAGTGCCCTGTTTTGTATAAATTGCTGAATCTGGCGATTGAAAACTGAATTTAAATCGTGAACAAGGTATGTCAGATACACAAACCATCTCTATTTACTAGATTAATTATAAATATTAAATGTGACTCCATTACTCTCGAGAATATTTAATTTTGCTTCGTGATATATCTTGCGAATAAAGGTAAAATAAAATTGTTTATTCTGTTCATCAATGTTCCTCTAAACTCAAACGCAGCTTCCAAGAGACAAATATCTTTGAAATCGTAAAGCTGAAGGGTGTGGTACACTATCAGAACAAGTGGAGATACAACTCACAGAATTTTCATAGCGTATTAAAATACTTATCATACGCGATTCAGTGCACGTGAACCTGTTGTGCCTTACAGAGATCTAACGATTAACCTGCGACCCACTCGAGTGCTGTGTAAAGCGATATCCCTGAGTGTGCAAAACACTAAATGCGTTATTCACACCCCCGCGCACCCAGTGCCTTAAAAACACTAATACCCAAAAACTATATTAAAAAAATCCTTAGATTATTGTCTTGTCATCAAAGCACTCGGGGTTCCTACCTTTACAACCTGCTGCTTTAGATACCTACATCTCTGCGAGGTTCTATACATCCACTCGACCTCCGAATTTCTGTAAATGCATACGCCGTCGATTAAACCGCCTCCTCTCTGGAATCTATAGTTCCAACTAATACTGTTCCAGAGAATTCGAATACTCCTAATTATTCGAATAATGTTCGAATATTCGAATATTTGAATACTCCTAATTATTCGAATATTCGAATACAGTAGACTCTCGTTATAAGCCCGACAAACGGAGCTGGCGGCGGTGGTACGGCGCGTTGTAGACACCATTCCGAGCGGCCAATGGTGCGAGTAAGAAAACCCAAGAGGAAGCGAGAGGAAACGAAAGAGCCTCTCGCTCGTTCTCGAGTTCTCTCACTCTCACCCGAAGGATTCCAAGAAATGGTGGGGATAGTCGCGGGGCGTACAACGCATGGTAGAAACGGGCTTATAACGAGTGCCGAGTGTACTCTTAATTATTTGAATATTCAAATTATTCGAATTCTCCTAATTATTCGAATATTCGAATCATTTGAAAAAACTGTTTGCATTTGAAATTATTCGAAAAAACTTTTTGCATTCGAAATTATTCGAATTATTAAGTATTCGAATATTCCTAATTATTCGAATACGCCTAATTATTCGAAAAAACTATTCGCAATCGAAATTATTCGAATTACTCGAATAATACGAAGTATTCGAATATTTACAGCACTACTTCCAACCATCACCGGCTTGTGTCTCGTCACTGAAGCTTCAGATTGCAAAGGGCTGAACAACTTCCAGTCTGCCTTCAACGCAAAGGATCCCCGTTTCGACCGGTCCTACAATTTTAATGCAGCCCACACATCGAAGAGTACCATCCGAATGACGTTCAACGCGAAGCAGCGTTCGCGTTCGCGCCAAGTGAAAATTTACAAGCGGCCAATTTATGACGGAGCCCGAGTTACGGGCCCAAGCCCGCGTAAACATGGTTCTGCGTGGATATAAAGCGGCCTAGGAACGCCGGGAGGGCGGGTGGGGGATAAAGCGGGGGATAGACACTGTTGATACAGTATGGAAACGCCGTGGACAAAGTGGCTATTACGTTTCCTCGTTATCTAGGTACGCTTTTTGAGCACGTCGAGCCGGTGCACTCGTGGCACTCTGACGGTGTACTGGGTCAAAAGCGTCCCCTATAGAGAACACGAGCCGGAGTCAGACTTGCCGGTTGGCATCCCTGGCCTCTTCAGCCCCTACACTCGTTTTCCTTTTCTTGGACTTTAACGAACGCTAGGTTCGTCCATTCGTTTTATGCTCTCTTAAGGGGGAGGCGGCCGCCATCCTCGTTGCCGAGCCGCTACGTTAAGCTTCCTACGACTAAGAGATCCTTACTTTTTAAATTAACGATGGTACTTCCGTAACTTTTCCACGGCCCTTTTACCGCCGACCTGCACGCCGAGCCGGCGTAACGCGGCCGCGATTTGCAAATTGGAGAAAATTTTCAACTGTTCAGCGCCGCCGTTCGACGGCCTCGAGGAAAGTTCGTTTAATACTGGGCCAGCGTTTTTCGAGGGGGCTTCTACAGAATTTTCGAGGGATCTAATCCTTTTTCTTTTGAATCCCGCTGGCTTGCGGCAGGCTTGGTTGGGTGTGTTGATTCATTTCTGCTTTCTTGCTCGACTCCTGTAGCTGAGGGTGAAATCTGCTTTTGTTGAATAGTTCCTACTTCTTTTAGTTCTGAAAATTTGTTCGTTGTCATCCCCCTCTTCTCTTAAATGTGCTACCCGCTCCTGTGTTATTGTCCATTTTTCATAACTTTCTTATACTTCTTGTCTTCTTGTTTTAGATTTGTCTGTCCATCCTAAAGGATCTAAGACTTTCGTTATGTTTATAGAGCTACACCTCGCCCATTTATCACTTAATTAATTGCCATCGGTGATGTAATAAAGTCGTTATTATTATTAATAGTGTATGTAATCTTGGCTTTGTGTGCACTCGTTTCTTTGGAAGATTAAGGATTGTAATAATTCTCCTGTGATGTATTGGTGGCTTCAAATGTTAAGCTCCTATTGTATTGTTTATTGGGAAAGGTACTTGGAATATTTATAGGAATATAGAAAATAATTAGGTATCAGAAATATTCAAACAATAAAATTTTTATATCATTGAATAGAATTGAATAACATTACAATCTTTCATCACAAATATTGCATGAAATTTTCAGAACAGGTACTGCTGAAAATGGATACAGAATTATCTTCGACAGATTTGCTGCTCCTACTTGTCGTTCCTTAAGGAATGAATAGTGAACACTGTGCCAGAAACACAAGTCATCTGATATTTGCATCTCCTGTTCGAAATAGTAAAAGTTTCCAAGGCATCGAAACTCTCAAGCCATCAAAGTTTTCTAGCCAATAGGATGGTGCATATATCCTGGCGACTCGGGGAATTTGATTTGACACGCGGGAAGTTAAAATTCATGACTGGTTCCCTAATAATCGATGATTTACGCTACCTCGAGTTCGCGCGATCTTACATGGTTAAGCTTTTTAGCAAAGTTTACGTAGCAGTTTCCAAGATATTTATCTTGCTTTCCCGCCGTTACCGTTCCCCAGTGAATCCTAAAGAGGAGAATATTAAGAGAAGAAGTTTGATATTTAATTATTACTCTCCTGCGATGTTGGATAAAGGTAAACGGTTCAAAATGAATCTATTCAGACGTAATTGTAATCGAAACATCAGAACTTTTGTACAATGGAAATGTAATGTTTGTAGATGTTCCAATAGTGTTTAATCATTATCCCCTTGTGCTTCAAGCTTCAATTACTACTATACAAGCTAAATAATCTCATAATGATACACCATTGGATGTACTGATTCTCAGGTCAATACACGTTTTCACAGTCAGTGCTGATTATTATTGCATGATAGATTGCACATATACAAATTACAAAATAAAAAAATTAAGTACTACCATAGTACCTAAGTGCCTAAACACATACTACTCTGACACTCACAAGTGCCACATCGTTGATCCTCGAGTACTTTTCAATAATAAAGAACACTAAAAAGGAAAAGAAGTTCAGATCCAAGTTTTGGATCCCCACTTTTCAGCAATGTTTTCTAAATGAATGCATCCAAAACACCAATGACTACGTATCTCCCCTAGAAGAACCTCATTGTAATAATTACTTGTTCAATATTAGAAAATTTGCAGAACAATGCAACCATAAAGCAGAACCAATAAAGAAATTTTCATTCCGAACTTTCGCACTCTATACAGGTATACATTTTTCTGATCTCACTACATTATCTTCTCCACAAAGAGAAATATGTTCCGCGTAAGTTTCAACGTTACTTCCAAGTTGTATACTCTTTACCCTCTTACCTACTTAAGCTTTGGTACAACGAAAGAGTGGTTGGCTCAAAATATGCTAGCAGAAACAGTGTTAGGAAGTGGTAGTCTCACCACTACCTATGTACAGAATCCTCACTTGTGTCAACAAGCATGTGTCGTCTCCACTGGCGTTACCCCTAAAAGGCTTGAAAACCCAATTGTTTCCTCCTCTAAGCTGATCTGCTGGTCAACTTAGCTTAGAAGAATTAGAATAATATTAAGAATAAGCACTTCCGGACCCAGCAGATGCAACATTTCTAGAAACTTCCTGTTCACACGAAACCATTATTTCTAGAAATTCCTAGTGCACATGAAACCACCATTCGGCCGTGTTAATTCGAAAGGGCGTCTCTGCAACTTTCGCTTAAATTAAGTTATTGCTGCCAGGTAGCACAAAAATAGTTCGTCCATATGTATATTACACAAGAAAGCCATGTCTGCATTGAAACTGAACATACAACAGTTTATATTTTATACGTAGGTATCTGAAATCGATACCTGGTTGTTAAATGAAATAGCAGTAACTGCAAAATATTTCTATTTTACGGCTTTGTCACAAATATTTAGAAACCTTTTTATCCAGATTTACTATTTCACTTAATCCGATTTATATAAAATACCGATGGTGTTTTTGGCGGATTTAAAGGCCGGTTGATGAGCAGTTGTCGCCTAGGTTCGTGCCCAAAAGGCCTCCCCAGGGCCCCATTTATTAAAAAAATTATGATTTTATCCAAACACTATATTTTTTCTGTTCTAATACACTTAGCTCCGTTTTAGTAAGCCACCTCCTCATTTTCCCGATAGAATGGGCCCCTCAGAACGTGTTCCACCTGGGTCTTTTTCCTTAAATCCGCCACTGGATGGCATAACACAAAATACTAAAAGTCATTTACATAACTCGGAACCACCTAACCACCTTTTCACCAGATGCGCCCTTTCAAATTAATACAGCAGTATTCAGGCATATACGTAAGACCCCGATGAACCCCACAGGACACTTAGATCCCGACTTTCAGCGTTACTGCATCATAATTCTGTTACTCGCGAACCCATCTCGCGTCTTCTCCTCCGAAGTGTAAAAGCGTGTCTCATATTTGAAGTGATGTTTGTCACTTAGTTAAAACATGAGTGTTTCCCTGCACCGCAGCAACACTGACACTGAAATGCAGCAGTTGCTAGGGCAGAGGCGAGCTGCTTGATTTCGGTACACGGTTCGTTTTATCTGTAGGTACAGGCGGTTGGACACGAATATTAAGCTGTGGGAGCTGTGTGCCAGGTTAGGCCTCGTAAATAAACAAAACGGGCGTCGTTAGTATCGATCGGGTATCGGCCGCGGCCCGTTATCGCTTCGCGTTATGGAATCGGTTCTGGTCAATGATCAGTAAATTCCGATTGATGCCGGTGGTATGTTGGACCTGTTTTCGATTACGTTATTGTGCCGGGCGTTTTTGATAGGGCCGTCTACGTCCCGAACGAACGAATTCCACTTTATTCTACGCGATAATAATGCCACGAATTTATGAAGACGCGCGCGGAGAAATTTATTCCGCAGATTTATTCCTCTGATATTTATGAAAATTATCATCAATTTTGGAGGGATCGTGACGAACTGTTTGCACGTTTCCGGAATGTTCCTATCCTCTGACACTTGTGTAATTTTTCAACTGGTCGTTTAGCCATTTCTGTTGGCTTCAATCATGTGGAGACTGGTGTTCTTGTATGAATTTTAATGCTATTTAATTAACGAAGGAGATTACGTACGTAGGAATTCGTGGGAATTGTTTTAATGATAAAAAATAAAATCAACACTTTCGTGATGGATAACGACAATCGAGAATTCATTTTTCGTTGTCTTTTTCAAATAAGTTTAATTTTGTAATTTATAACTAAAGTTCTCCTTATTTTCTCTTCTGCAACTGGCTGTCCCGAGTCATTCTCCCAACCTTCCACATTATTATAATTTCAATTCATTCAGAGCAATAATTTTTTACACACTTAAAGCTTCCATCATATCTAGCATTGACTGATGTAGAATTTCCACAATTATCCATTGCGCGGTAGAAGCTTTCAACCACCTTTCGATTCTTCTAACGAAACATCCCCTACGCCAAATTTCTTGAATCTGCTATATCTTCTCTCCACACTTTCCTATCTCCCCTTGCACTGAACTTTCAGCCCAAAAATCAATAAAAACATTGAATCCCAAAGTTTTTCCAAATTGATCAATATCCAACAACAATTGGGCCTAAGTGCATAAAGCTACCAACCCTCCAAATGACCAAAAATTAGTTAAACGCAGTACGGATTCCCTAATTTTGTGATTTTACAAAACCATAGAACAACTCTTACATTATACAATTATTAAAACTACCGAGCCATAGTTCCATTTTCGGCTTATACGTATTTTGCAGAAAACTTCCAAACCACCAATGACAAACCTATATCAGATGCAAAACATAAGAATTTACAAGAAATAACGCATCTTATTCCAACAGATCGTTTAGATTTTTATGACAATTTAAACAGTGACAATAGGACTGGATATATAAACCGCTTCAATGTAGAACGTCTTGACTTCGGTCTAGATGAAACTGAAACTAAAATTGCTGAATAATACCAAGCCACAGAAACTACAGAAAATTTAAAATAATATTAATCATACTACTCCCTATTAAATAAGCCATTCAAAAAAATTGTGAAACACCAAGAAGAAATAAAATAAACCCAGTAGAATTAAAGCTTTTCTTAACCATTAAAACCTTCAAACTAAACCTCAGTTTCAGATCATTGAAGGTTGGTAGCTCTCTGCATAACTAGTCCTAATTGACACTCCACCTGTCCTCCGTACCACTCTCAGAACTCCAACGTTCCAAAATCCTCGCTGAATTTCTGAACAGCCTCGCAGCTTCCTCCACCATCAATACCGCGTTCAGACTGTTGAAAAACTCCCTCCATTCGTCTGAAGCAGCACTCGGGCCAATCAGCCACGCGGCGAGCGAGCCACGAAACGCTGGTCGCGCTTCAGACCCCATTAAGAATTACGTCTGGAGCGGCGTCGTCGACGTTTCGCCCGATCGGCGCCGATGGTTAATTAAATCAGAATCAACATCGAATTAAATTGGAGCCGCGTGGTGCCGCGGCATCATCTCTTATTCTGCGCGGCGGCGTGCGGATCGTCTGAAAACTTCCGATAAGGAGAGGAGAACAAGGGGCGGCGGAATAGCAAAGGGAGTAGCGGGCCAGGAGAAAAGAGAGCTCGAAGGCGGCCGGAGTAGATCGAATACGAGTACCCACGAACTATCTGGTCGAATCCAGCTTCCTTCCTCCCTTTCTTACCATCCTGCGCCGCTTCCTCGCCTTCCTTCCTTCCTTCCTCCCATCCATTCCAACTTTCCAATGTATAATTCCGAACTTTCCGCCGACAATGGCAGTTCTCCGCAGTTCCGCAACACAATTGTTCGCACCGTCGCGATTCGCCACCCTCCCCGCGCGCCCCCCGGACTGAGGAATCGGAAAGGCTAGGGAAGGTCCTCCGCGGAAGTTCGATGCAAGTAGCCTCACGCGTGTGTCGAGCCTAGTTCAGACGCTTGGGGTAGTTTGTACACGCGGTGGATCGAATAATTGGAGCTTGGTGCTGAAATTACGTCAGGAGCAATTGTAAGAGCATGGCAATCCGTCGTTGCTTGTGTTAGACAGTGTACTGCCACCGAGGTACGCCCTTTTGAATAGGTTAACGTACCCTTTTCACTTTCTTCGTGTGCAAAATCTTTTAATTGCAAAGTCAGAAACGTGAAACTAGATTAAGGGGTGGTTTGGGGAAAAGATCAGTGGCGATGTAGGAAGCATATGTTATTATACTTAAAATAATAACAGGCTGGGGCATACTAAAGAACCTTTGCAAGAATAAACTAATATTCAATGAAATGGTTAACGATTAATCGACAATTCGTGTGCATAGAAATAAAATTAATATCTCGAGTGGAAGTAGTATAGTGAGCCCGTACAATCATGCGTCAACTATCTTTTTTGTCTCAGACCCTACAGATTTGCTCGGCAAAAACTATGGCGTGCTGGAGTGTCGAGAGTAAAGAGCCGAACGATACACGTATATAATTTATTACAATTTTCCTAGCATCGTATAGCACATTAAGCGCCTGAGCACACATTTCACGTCTTTATGGCTTTACAATAAGCACTCAAAACCACATTTAACGTCCTCTACCCTCAAGGATATTACTTTACACACCACTTCAATGTATTTCACATAAAGCCGCATCACCCTACACTAATACCACCCTGCATATCCATCTTCCACCCCTGCAATACAAAAAAAAAACCTACCACGACCAAGAAGTACCCAACGCGCTCAGAAACCATGGCGAACCCCATTTCAGCGTTCATGGAACGACGCGAAATCCATGGTCGATACTAGCAGGGCAGGGGGAGGAAGGGGCATTCAGAACGTAGGGTTTCGTTCGCTGCTAGCCCCCAGTCTGGCTCCCAAGGATCTCGATGCGCGATAACGGGAAAAAGTGTCATAAATCACAGTGGCTCGGTGGAATCAGAAGCGACGGATAAAGGAATAGGAAGAGGAGCGACGCGGACAGCGTAAAAAGGAGGGGGGGCGCGGAGGAAACCGCGAGACTAAGGTCGACGGGGGAGGCTCGAAAAGTTGGAACGAAGGGAATATATCACCGGGCTATCTCGACGTCTCTCGAAGCGTGGCATAACTAGTGTACCGAGATGCTATCGCGTAGCTTCTGACCGGTAGGATCGGCCGTTGGATGAGTATATTAGACGGGCCGGCAGACCCTCTTAGAATTCGCTTTGCAGCGGCCCTGACGAATGTGGCCTAGACACGCGCCAGCGACGCGGCCCCGCCGTCGTTTCACTCGCGAATATTCATTCCACCTGATGTAATGGACTACCTTGACCTCCCACCCCCTCGATAGCTGCTTGGCCCGGGCTGTGTTTAGCGCCGGCCACGCTAAATCTTGCCGTTCCCGTGTCACGTAGACGGGGGAGGATAATGGCCACTCAAGGTTATTTAAATACCCGCTGATTAATTTCGACGGCGAGTTTTCTAGTGTCTGCTAAGGGGGCGTGATAACAGGGTACGATATTTGGACGTTGATTCCAGTCGGAAGAATTGATGAATGGTATTTGGGGTGAACGACGATTCGATTCAATTTTCCTTGCGGCTGGAAAAATTCCGAGGTATTAGCCCTTTTCACGCGCGACACTTTTGTACTTCGTTGGGGAGGTCTTCAACATATTTATTTGTTTATTTAGTTAGTTATTAGTCCAATGAATGTTCTGTGGGATGTTAATTATAAGCGACAGAAGTGCCTTGTGTGGATAGGCTAGTAAAGTATTTCATTCCTACGTCGTTACTTTATTCATAACAACGACATTAACAGAATCCCCAATTTAGTAAAGTACGTTAAAAAGTAATGAATCTATTTCGTCATTTATACCTGCTACCACTTAAAATACATATCCTCGTTACGTTGGGTTATTTAAAAAAATCAGGATAACCGCAAAAGCTAAATGGTTAATTCTGAATTTTGAAGAAATTAATCAGCTCTGCGGTATTCAGCTGAAAAGTGTGGTTACACTGTTTTTCGCGTTTTAGGGAGATTAAGCGCCGCCGGGTAAAATTTGTACCAGGAATCTGCTTCGTCGAGATTTAGATAAATTTGAGAAATTGGCTGCAGTTATTCAGATTTTACGACAGATTATAACTCCCTGGTACGGTAATTAAGTGGCTGGTTCTGCCTCTGCTCTCCGACGTGAACGTGCCCCCCTGTCCCCCCTTTTTCGGTGGACCGCCATGGAATTTCAAGTGGAATCGGGGGATTATTTAATTCGCGTCTTTTGGGGGAGACCGTTCTCCCTACCGTGTTCGTTGACCGTTTTAACCGTTTTCCATAATGCCTGCGTGCGTTTACTCTGACGAATTAGCATTTTAATTAGAGAACACCACTTTGCTTCGACGTTTGTACGACAATTCCATTATACAGCTTAATCAATTCGAGATTCTTCCGACTCCACTCGAATAGATATCCCAGGATCAGCGACTGTTCGCGGATTAGAAATCGGATTTCTCGTTTCCAGTATTACTCGAGGGCACTTTTACAGACACCGATGGGTGTCTTTAGCTATATTCCTTTCTGGGTAGTCTGCGTACAAAATATCTGAAGCCTACGAATCCAAAACGTCAGGCATTCGGTGGAAAGTAAAAATGTTTTTCCACCTAACGACTGCCTACACAATAATGACTCAGTACAAAATTCAACCAGAAAACCCAAGACGAAAAGTAGAGTAAAAACTCGACTATATTAAAAATAAAGTTCCTTATTCACAATTAGTTAAAGACACGAGTGTTCTACATCGTAACAACGTCCCCAAAAACCAAGAAGCTCCGAAATCCAGAGGTCGAATGATACTGTTATCTATTATAAATAAAAATTATGTATCGAACTTTTAACTTTTAAATCATTTCTTTCCTGTTTTAAGCTAACTATGTACATTAACACTTTAACTCTGCTGTAAGAGTACAGTTTTAACAGTTATTTTATGTTCGATTAATAAAAGTTCATTAAAATCAGGATAAATATAGAACTATTATACTATATATTTTCACCTAACTATTTTCATCTTTCAACCTCAGATCTATCTACCCCACAACATTTCCAGGAAATCTGCTTGTCACAACTTTAACTTTTTTCAGAGTAGACTAAATGTTCCTGTTTAACTAGAACTTTTTTCCACATTCAAGAAAATAAAAGTTTCTTGTTTACACAAAAATCTGCGGAATAAAAGTTTCAGTTAATCCACTGCATTTTATAACAGCTTTCTCGGAACAGAATAGATAATAGTCATAAAATTAAAACAGTTAAAATTTTAACAGTTTCATTCGACCCCTACCGAGATCAGGTTGCTTCAAAAAGTACCAGCGCGAAACATTTATATTTCACAGTCATCGCAGAAACCCGTCGTTACAGAACTTCTATTTTAAAAAGCCTCTCTATCGCTGGATGGGCGATATCTAAGGAACGCCGTAGCTTCCGTTTCCCGAACGCCCGCGACTTCCGCTGGCGATCACCCAGCGACTGTTTTTTTTTTTTATCAGGTCATGACACAGGCCGCGTGCACGCGCGTTTAGTATCGACGCCTCGCGCCCGACGGCCGTAAATTTCAGCGACGCTGGCTGGGAAAGGGGCGCAGCGGGCAATAAATAGCGAGGGGCGCCGAGGGGTATGGGGGCTCGCACTTATCGTTCGTAGGGCTAACCGCGAAATAACGGGTTACGAACTGCGAACAGTTAATGCGGGGGTGTGCGCTGGAAGCCAACACGACACGGTTTGCCTGCTTTTTAACCGCTGACCACCGCCTCCAATTTCTTCTTCGCCTGCGCCTCAACTAACCCCCACCCCCCAACACCCCACACCTTCTGTAATGTAAACGTATCGAAGGCGCGTAACAACCTGCAATTTTTTTACGGGCCACGATCAAACGGCGTCGATAAGGATACGCGTTCGCCTTGGACGCGCACCCTTTACGCGCTCCGCTCGATTACGACTTTTAAACCAGACACTGGTTGCGAAGGCGATCCTGTCGTTATGGTGGCGATAGCTCCCTACATCCACGAGAGTGTGGGACATCGTTTGGATGTGGGTTGATAGTGTGGGCAGTGTTTGTTTTGGGTCTTTCAAAGTCTCAGGTGTATTGGGGAGGGGGCGTTTGATTACTGAGGGGATTGAATTGGTTGGAAATTTGGTTGGATTGTTGGGGGTGGATGAGTGTTGGAAGAAGGGACTTGAGTACGGTGGATAATCGTTTGAAATATTCTTTCGTTTGATATGATATACATTCTGCTCTCTTTAGTTAAAATGTCCTATCTAGCAAATCGAAACATCCAAGAAAACTGAAGTTTTACCATTTTCATCGTGCTGTTCTTGTAAAAAATAAATAAATTAGACTTTTTCTAGATCTCTATGAAGCACGTAGGGCTTTCTAATTTTATTTAAAAGGTGAAACACGCGTGGAAATTGAAATATTTTAAATAATTTTAACTATGCACGACAGCATTCCTGTTCGTAAGTGTTAGTACACCTGATGGTCTATACAAAACGTGAAATTTGACGAAAATGACATATTTTACACCACTTTTGTTACCGTATTTTTTACATGAATATACACTCAGCTTGAAGCATTTGTTACCAGCGTTGTTAATTTAACCATTTATAGAATAATAACAGTAACAGAAACCTTGAGAAAACTAATAGAACGAATGCCAAGATAGGTAAAAGGAATCATAACTACGTGCGACAGATGTATCGATAAAAAGAAAATTTTATTTGGTTACATAATTGAAGGGCAAGAGGAAAACAGGTAATGTCCAGTTTTAGTGATTCTTCGATGTGTAACGGCTTTTATTGGTGGCAACTGGGGCCACAGAACTGTTGAATCACAAAGGGTTATAAAGTAGAAATGTCCGCATAAGACAGCGAAGATTTGGTGTACTGGTTAAAAACAGGAAATGTCCACCCTCCACTGGAAGAAAACAAGGAATGTCCCCAGTCTTCCTACTTGCACTATATATTTCTGATTAGTGTAAGCTTGCACTACGCCAGGAGTCCTCGGACGTCACTGTGTACACATCCTTGTTTTGATAATAATGAAAGTGGACATTTATTTTGTCGCAGTATTCTGCAGTCTTTTACTTGAAAGATATTAAAACAATGTAAAACAATTATCTTTTTGCGCAGTTCTTTTTTTTATGCCTAATTAGAGTATAAATTGTTCGTGTTGTGAACGATATAGATAAGTTTATTGAACCTTGTTTCTTTAGTGATGGACTAAAGTACTAAAACTTGATTTTCTCAATACAGCTGTTTCATGACATTCCTTGTTGTTCCCCTTACCCTTCAGTTATAGTAATATATATTCCATATAGTGTATATGATATCTCACTGGATAATATTCATTAAGAACATTCTGTAATTTTATAATGATTCATCAGGTTTACTTCATATACTATGTATAAGTGTCCTAATACTTATAAAAGGAAGGATATTTGTAGGTAGCTTCTTTTAATCTGGGGATAGATATACCTAGTAGGATTAATTATAATGGTTTAGATTCACAAAGTTCTTAGGATTGACAGAAGCTTGATAACGAAGTTTGAATTTGGGGAATGAAAAGACTTCTGACATGTTTCATTTTGGGGTGTGTGGTATATGTACACAAATTGCTGATAATGTGGTGTAACGGAACAATGATGTCCAGTGTGGAGAATAAAGAACAAGGCATAACAATTTTTTGAGCCTTTGATCTCACGAAATTATTGACATGGGTCGTACCCATGAACTTAGAATCCTTGGACGTTTCACTTATTATTATAAGCACTTAGCAGTTAGCACTGCTTAGAACACTGTGGCGAATGCTGAGTTTACACCTGACGAGTGTTCGGCCAAGTGAACTCCGCCGAGTCACTCGTCAGGTGTAAACCCAGCATTAAGGCGCGCTATTATTTAAGGAAGAAGACCGGCTGAGACTATTCCTCCTTAATAACCATTGCCTCGCCCACATCCTCTTCTTTTTCTTCGACTCATCCTCCAATTCTTTTATCATCTCTGATATGATTACGGGGGCGTATTTCTTGATAATTTTCTTAAGTAAAACGCGACGATCACCCATCGTTGCTATACGTTCGATGAGTAAATATGGACTGACTCGTTCAAACCATTAGATGCATGCAAACGGTCATTCGGTCAGGATTTTCACTCGGCCGAGTAGCAGACCGATGACTCCGCCGAGTCACTTGTCAGGTGTAAACCCAGCTTAAGACTATAGTGCATTAAAAAGTCACAAAAGTATACGAGAGAACTAATTTCACATGTTCCAATCCCATACATATACGTAGACCATTAAAACAACTTACAACACTTCGCAAAACCCACTTACTAACATCAATCTTTTCTCTGTTTCAGGTAAGTCGAACAGCAAGGATCGATAACATTGGCGGAAAGCATAATTATTTTCTACTCGAGTGAAAGGAGAAAGGGAGGTAACGTAATTATTGGTGTTAACATTTTATTCGGGAATTCTCCATGGCACCTTATTCACTCATCGTAGCTAAGTTGTCGCGGAGTTAAAACGAGTTCTGCCTACGATAACAATTAGATTCGAGCGACAATTACATTTGAAAGCCGCGTTGTTCCCTGGTAATAAACGGAATAGTCGTTCTCGCGGAACAAGCTCACTGACTTAAAACTGTCTCTCAGTTAATGGACCACGGAGCTGTGACCTAAATAGACGAATCGATTGTTTCTTATTGTGAGTGTTAACCTGCAAGACAATAATCTTCCCTGTTTAAACTTTCTTAAAGGTACAGGCACATTTGAAGCGTATAAAATCAGAGTATAATAACAACGTAATAGACACGTTTTAACTTTGTTTAATTAATTCAAATAATTAACTTATCAATAAGTGCATTTAAAACTAGATTAATGATAATATAACTTGTCAATGCTCAATAACATACGACTTCGATTTTGTACCATGGTGCAACACAAATACTAATTTTCAATTATTAATTTTCAAATATTTATTTTCATTTTTAAATTCATTTTAATAGCAACTTTCAAACTATTTTCATACTCCATTCATCCAAACAAGCACCTTCCTCGCAATCAACCCTAAAACAAGGGTCCCTCAAAGCTCCCACCCCTCACATAAGTAAACAAAGTGACTCGGAACAAGAAAGTAACTAAGTACATACTTATAAGAAAAAATTTCAATTAAATAATTATGCCTTTCTGCGATTCTTTGGGACGTACAGATTCACCTCCAGCACAAACATTTATTTTGCTTCATGGTCCTGAATTGATTAAAAAGAGTCATTATCCTTTACAAGAAAATTAAGCCACCATTATTACACGAAAGCTCAACAATATTCTCACAAACGTACACGCTGATCATCGACCCGACGTGCTCACACCCTTCGCGCTGCCCCCCACCACTTCTATCGAGCACATTAACATCCCTCTGCAGATTCAATTGCCCCTCGTTCCCATTTCGCGCGAGCGAAGCCGAAGCTCGAAGGGCACGGCAGAAATTTGCCTTTGGCGGCCACCCTGGGATCGATCCTCGCCCAAAGGGAACGAAGAAACGTCACGGCATTTCCGCGACTAAATTTTTTCGATAGCAGCCGCTCTCCTGTGCGCAAAGGGACGACGAAGGAAGGGAGGGGGTGGGAAAGGACCCTTCTCCGTCTGTTTACTCGGTCGTCTAGGCCGGCCGCAATAAAGGAATCGGCGAAAACGTAGAATTCGTTCCGACAGTCGGCAGCTAGTGGTTTCTCGGAGCGACGAAAAACACGCCAACGAGACCCGTAGACCAAAGAGAGGAGGGATGGGGGCTGAAGGAGAGTGACAGAGGGACAGACGGAGCGATGAGGGGGTTCGGGGTGGTGGGAAGTGGGTGGAAAGAGGAACGGTTCCGTGGAGAGAGGAGAAAAAGAAACAGTGGGAAAATGAGAGACGGGAAGATGCGCAGAAGTCGTGGCCCGGGGGATGGGTGAATGGGCTTCTTGGAAAATGAGAAGAGACTTTATCCAGCATGGTTGGATACCGAGTGAGAAAGTAACCCCCTGCAGCCGGCGGAACGAGATACTCCAAAGCTTTTTGGCCTTAGCCCCGACATCCACGGCCGACTTTAATCGTATCCATTGCCGTAATACTTTGACGCTGATTCCTACCCCCTCCGCGGGCTCTGCTGCGTTTATTAACCTCCCATGCACGTGTGAAAAAGGGAATATCCGTTCGTGCCAAAATTCCAGGGCGATTCGGCCGGCTGGGGATCGTTTCTGGTAACAAAGCGTTGCGTTTAGAGCGTAATAACCGGGATAATAATACTGCGCTGAGTACGGGAATGCAGACAATAGAGTATGATTAGAGATAAGGCTGCTCCAGATGAGATTTCTTGGATACGGTAAGCTTCTTTGCATGCAAGGAGGGAGTCGGGGGGCAGAAATCTGCTTCCGAGGACTCGATGCTGGTCTCCCCGCCTCGATGACGTTTTCCCTCGCGAGATAATTGAATCTTTCGGCTTTAGATCCGTGGAGAACGTTTAGATTTAAATTCATGAGGAACTGTAGTAATGGACGTTGGAGTAACGCGTGGGTTTAAAGTGCGCGTTTGAACGTTTTGACTCGCGGGAGCAGTTAACTCTGCTGAAACGCGGATCGAGATTTTAGTGACTCGTACCAAAGCTCGGTAATGGCTTCCAAGTAATTCGAACGAAGCGATATATCGCTCGGTGTTTTCAATGTTGCTCAATGCTGTGAACGTGTGCTTTAAATGTAGAGTGTGTTTTTGCAGAAATGTGAATGTTTTGTAAAAGCAATGGGGGATGAAGTTGATAGCATCCTTAAACGTGTTGCAGATAAGTCAGGGGATAAGTCAGAGATGGATTTATTCAGCATAATGTTTGGACATTCACGTTGCAAGGTCCTTGAATATGTAGGAATGTAAATGAATAAGAGGGACTCTAATAAGTGGCCAAGAACAGTTTCAAGAATATTGATTAACACACCACTTGAGTGAGTCTGAGGTCAATGACTAGATCTCTGCAAGGCATGATGCTGCCCAAACGTCATGACACGTGACTGTTAACATTTGACTTGGTTTAACACTGTTACGAGCATCAAACCACTTGGCAAAACATATTCCCTCTTCCTTGAGCCTTTATACACGCGATCCAGACTTCAGAAAGATGGAATGACTTTGAGAATATTGAGGGAAAAAATGAAACTTATACATAAGTTACACCTCAAAGTGCCTCCCTGGCGAGGCATCAATGTTAAAATTAAAATTTTGTTTCTCATAAATATCACAGTTTCTTTTCGTGATGCGCAAGTTATATTTATCGTAATATTAAATATGATTAAACAGGTTCTATATTATTTCCAACGCGGTACCGTTAATATTATCAGAATTTTTAATCTAACACATACATATGTGGAAGAGTGATACTACTAATAAGATGGAAAATGCTTTTGCAAACACTTTTACGTGCGGTACTTCTGAATCAGGATCGTATAATATTAAACAACACACTCATTACACTGACACATAAATCTAACCCGAAGCATTTAAATAAAATAAAAAAACTCTTAAATAAATCTAACATAAATTTCTTTACATTACACTTCCATCCCGAAAAACTCTCACTTCCGCAATAATAATTTTATAAACGAATATTCTCGATTAGTTACCTATACCGAGCGAAGGCATAATATCGTTCCCAGCGAGACTCTAAATTGCAACGACAGGGGAGAAGTAAATTTTTGATCATACGTTCACTTCTAAAGGCAGCTTTTAAAGGTAGCTTGGGTAAACGTTGATAGCTAATTCGAGCTTCGACGTGGAGAACGTCGATTTACCAGGTTCCTCGTGAACCTCTCCTAGATAAAGCCGTCTCTCGAACGACAAGGGAAAAAACTGCTGGTTACTCTGTAGTTAGATTCTCAGAGGATTTCCTCGTCTACGTACACACACGTACGCGAGCCCCTTGGAGTGGGTGTAGCTTAATGGCCGAGAAGCATCCGATATCGTCTTGACAAGAACACTCAAACGCGCATGCACCACCTTAATAACGTGTGCTGCTATGCCCCACAGGAATTTCGAGAATAACGGTCCCAGAATTTACTGTGGCGCAACTTTAACTTAATGTAAATTAGTGCAAGCCTGAATATAGATCGGCCCTGATAGCTGGCGCAGCAAAAACGTAACTACGAGCACTTGGGAGTTGAAAATTACTTGCCTGATAACGAAGAAGCAGGAACGGTAAAGACGCTTGATAGTGGAATTCTTAAAAGTGCACTTTCAATATTTTTAAGGACTTTATACTTTAGAGGAAATACGAAGATTGGGCCGCTTTGAAATCTCTTGAGAAAGACTTTTTGGGGGTGTAGATTGTAGATTTGCAATGATAATAGTTACTATTTTTATGCATGTTAATTGTGAGCATTTCTGCTTACAGTGTTATTCACTGTTTATGTCATAAGATATTAATATAAATCTTTTTAATACAATGGCACTATGTGGATGGATGTCGTTGTTGATTATGTTCAAGTAAAGATTGCTTAGATTGGTGAGAGTTTCAAGAAGGTTCCAAGTTTAAGATTCTCAGACTGACATGGTGCACCCTTTTCAGAAGGGGTTGCAAAGTTATTTTCTATTCAAAATACAGTGGTACTGATAGGGAAAAATGTAGCACTGATTCCTCGTGGAAAAATAAATCAATATTGTATAAAAAATCTTTAATTTTTTCGAAATATTGATTCTGAAAATAAACCGAATACGTGTGTAATTAAGGGGGAACACCACTGTGACGGCCGGAAAAATGAGCCCATTTTTAAGATTTTTTTAAGGAATAACTTACAGTTTTATTATAAAATTGTTATTACCTATCTTTAGTACAATGTCTTAAGAGACTATAAAAAAAAAAGTAATAGAAAAACATGCATAGATTTCCATATACAGTTAATCTCCTACACCCTTCACAAGAAAACATAGGTCGCTTATCGAAACGATATCTTTGGAACGGCAACTCTGAAATCAAATTTTTTTTTTTAATATAATCGGTATGAGTGTAGTTTCCGTTGTACGTACCGATTTTTAAAAAAAATTATTTTTGTAAAAATGGTGCGCTTAGGAAGAAAAAGTTTCGAAAATCCGCAAAAAAATGGGTAGTTTTTCGAGCGTATTTAAAAAAATATGTTTTCGATCAAAAAATCGGTACGTACAACTGAAGATACTCTTGTTTTAAAGATCCTGTCAAAATTTCAAGTCGATCGAATAAAAATTGACAAAGCTATTGATTCGATCAGTTAGAAAAATGTCGTTTCGAGAAAATCGCGTTTAAAGTTTGACTTTACTCGGAACGGCATCGTGACGCGTCTCACAAAATGCACTGTATCTTCGTCAATTCTTCGAATATCAACTTCAAACTTTCAGAGAGTATTTTTGAAGAGTTAAACATTAAGAAAGTGAAGAAAAAAAAATCAAAATTTTTTCAACTTTCACAGTGGTGTTCCCCCTTAACTGAAAAAGAATAAGTTTCATATCGTTTTTTGGTCTTCCATCAAGATTCCTGCTATTCGACCATGAATTTTTAGTGCTTTCTTTTTGTCATTGATATTAGATGATAGTATTCTCAAACTCGAGATTAAATAAACATTCTAATCTATAGATAGCTATTAAATGGGTTCTTGAAGAAGTACACATAAACTCAAGCCACTTCCAAAATCAATTTTCTCGAAAACAAAACCCTGTTCAGAAAAATGCTATTCACCACTTTTCAGTTATGTATACGCAGAGAATCAGACCGTCTGCATTTTTCGCATGCTTACACCCACAATCCATATAACACAAAACAAATTCCCAAATATATAATGAAATTGAAATTATAAATGTAACGAAATTTTGGAGATACCTTTCACAATAGAAAATTATAGTTACACTAGTGACTAGAGATACTCGATGGCACTAACAGCATTTAGCAACTAATTTTATTTACGACTGTAAAATGGCACGCAATTCAAAATTTATATCGTGTTAGAAAAATCCATCTATTATTTATGGAATACCACATTAAATCCTCATTCTTCTTTTATTCGAGTCGCTGAAGGGTAATGAAATTAATGCTGGCAATAACATAATGCGTTTAACGATTGTTGGCGTGTCATAATGCGGGCGTTATATCATATCCGAGGTTTCGCAGGGCGATCTAAACGACCGTGTACGTCCCCGTGCTTATCGGGTAATGAAAAAATAATTAGTGCTCCTTCGGGGCGTAGTCACGAAGGATCGTTATCTCCCACTGTACAAATTTCATCGGTTGGTTATCGAGACTTGCGTGCAATGAAAACTTTAAAAAAATATCTTCCATGGCAAATACGATCCGGAATTCAGAACCTGGGTCTAATCTGCGAAGATAAATATTAAGTTAATAGATTAACTTACACGTAGCATCCTTCGCGCATAGGCACATTTATTCACTGAATCTATCGGATACTTCAAGGATTACCATTTATATTAATAAATTAACTGAAATGATTAGTGCGTTGCTTGTGTCTTTTTTTATTTAATAACTAATATATTAATGTATTTTTCTGTAATCTGTCGTGCTACATGGTTATATTTTTCGAATTTCACAACACATGAAAATCCCTAGCCTGATAGAATATATTTGAGATAGATTGAAGAAATCGTTTCCTTATTGTCAGTGATTTTACGTGCCTGAGTGACTTTTCCTGCTCTCTTCAGGAATATCGTCACGTATACATATTGTATTAAATTTGAATTCAACACCATTAATGTGTAGACCTTTATCACATCAATTTAGGATCATCCACTATCTAATAATACTTAACTTAATATCATACTTAATCCCCCTATTCTACACGACCATTTCTTATTCAGAACGACCTGCTGAACACGTGGGAAAAATTTGATAGATACATCCCGGAACATGTTGCATTGCAAATATGTGTAACACCACAAACTTTCACGATGGCCAAATACGTTACATCAGCCTTACACGAATTTATCACCTCCGACTTCAAGAAATCTGTGGTTCGCCACGTGTCACAATGCAAATCGAAATTCCCTTCCCGATAGAGTTTCCTCGCACTGTCACGGCAACTAAAGAACCTCGAAGAAGAAGTACCTAGGTGGAAATAGGTCACATTCCAATTTCTTCGAGTTTCCTCAATGACGTAGCATTACCAGATTAAATCGTCGTTTTTTAACAGACATTTTCAATCTCCTTGATACGAGAGCGTCGACCATGTTTGCATTCCCTTTTGCGGATTCCTCTTCTTCTCGGAACTGGAACGCCAGGAACTATCCCGCACGACATTCTTCTAAAGTAGAGGCTGCAACATTCGTGCGGACATTTTCGAGGCGGACCTTACGTCGTTCTAGAAACTGGACAGGTCTCTCCAATCTTTCACGTTCAGAGAATTGAGCGAGACTGTTCATCGGTAGCTCAGAAAATGGGGGTAGTTTTATTGGATGCATCTCCTAGCTAGATCCAAGGATCGAGTGATAGTTATTGTAACAGGTGAATTTATTATAGATTAAAGTTGAGCAGGAAAAGAAAAACGACGCGAGAGCTGGATTAACTCTTGGATGGGGGGAGGGGAGTCAAGGGAACGTACAGGTGTCGACGCCTGGGTCCGTATTGACCCAATGGCACTATGTGTATTTTAGATGACGTTCTTGTTAGAGAAATTTCTTTTATAGATTTCTGAGATTTCCTCTGTTACTATTTAAAGTTGCACTAGAGTTAAAGTCCTTTATCAAGTAATAGTGTATTACAATTAAAAAATGATCTCATTTTTGTATTAAAACTGATACATAAACAGGTGTATTTCATTTATTGATAAGTGTACTTAACAGTAAAGTCTGAGACTAGGAATAAACAGAGGAGCAGACAAATTAAAAAGGTCACTTGTAAAATTTTAAATGTCAAAGGTCGATTGTATAATAAGAAAAATCTATCAAGACGTGTAATTTACTGAAAGTAAAGAAAAGTGTGAGTCAATTTTTTTCATTAGAGTTTTAGAAAGTCCTTGTTGAAAGGAGATCTGCGACTGCAGGTGGAAAATCTGATAAGTGACATGGTGATAGATTTCTGAGATGTTTATGATCATTAATGTATAAATAAAGGGTGCAACGCATACATATTTATTAATGGCTGTAATTTATAGCCTGTAATTGATAATATAATACAATTTAAATCAGAATTTTTATATGCGTCACCGTCAAATTTCACCTTGTGTGGCACTTTGACGATGAAAGGTACACATATAATTAAAAATATATTATCAAGGGAACATGCAAAACCCGCACACACCGGTTTTGACGAGACTATAGATTTGCAAAATAGTAAAAATATTTGGTACGTATCTTTTGTTATCAGCAATCGTCCATGTTAATGGGGTGAAAACAGCCCCTAAAGTTGGGGTCGAAAACACATTTTCTGGAATACATATCTCGAGAAGTATTAGGCGTAAGACAAATTTTTTTTAAGTGTGAGCTTTTTAAAGAGGAATTCAGTCCCTACTCAGGTTTTAGACAGAAAATATGTTTTCGACCCCCAACTTTAGAGGCTCTTTTCACTTTTTCAACCTGCATGATTGCCGATAACAAAAGATATGTGTAAAATATTTTTCAATATCCAGGAAATCTGCAGACTCTTATTAAAATCGACGTACAGTGCGACGTCTATACGTTCCCTTGTATGTCCAGCTGATTCCGTGTAGTCACTGAAAACCTACAAATTTCAATTCATTCTTAATAAAATTCTACAATAAAATACACGTAGATGCACACTACCATATAGCTACCTAATAGAAAACAAAGCATACTAATCAAGCAAACACAAAGTACCTTCCACTACAATTTCTTTACAGGCAATCGCGTTGCACTCAAACATTGATCCAATCAACGAACTAAACACACCGACGTTCTCGATAATCCACATCGCGCGCAAATATTTCGATCCATCAGTAAAATACATTTGCGTCCAAACGATCACGTCCATGTAAGCCCAACAATTGGGGCCATTTACCTTATCCGAAATCTGTCTTCTGCGAATTCAGCCGCAGAGGCAACGAAAGCACAGGAAGATAACGCGCAGCCGCGCGCGCCGCTATAGTCCTCCGTGCCTAGAAGCGGATCCAAGGACTCCACCTTGGGCCTAATCAAATTGTAAATTCGCTAAAAATGCAAATTCACCGAATCGCGGGGCTATCTGAGCGAAACGCCACCGAGCGTGCACGCAACCGGCCGTTTTCCACCGTAGAAAAGCATCGTGGCATCTACTGCTCATTTGCATACACGCCCCGAATGGCAACGATTCTCGGCGCGTCCCTACGTACACGCTGCCCCTCCCCGCCCCTCACCCCCTCCCTCGTGCCACTCTTCTTTGTTCTTATCTCCCCTGGCAACGATTAATTACACCGAACTTCTTGAACCGCTTCGTGTCCTCAGCCAGCTGAAATCACGAAACACCTCGATGGCGTTGTTAACCTGTCACTCGCCCTAATGAAATATCTTGAACGAAGGGGGTGGAGGGTGGTTTTACACGCGAAGACACGTGGGAAGCCTCTGGTCTAGAGGGGATAATAATTATGAAAAAGTTTTGTCGAAGGGAAGTTTCGCATGAGGGACACGCAAATTTTGGGGGGTTCGAGTTCTCTCGTCTATGGAGTTGCGAGTTGAAAGAGGATAGGGCTAGAGAGGATATCCAAGCTTTGGTTGCCCCTTTTTCGGTATTCGTTTAGAGAGGTTCGAATTTGTTAATGTTTGAGTGAGTTTGGTTGATTTTCTGTGGTGGGTGTTCTGAATAAATTCGATTGTTTGAGTTTGGTGGGAATTGTGTTCCATATTTTCAATCAAGGTTAGTTCAGGTGTGAGTTGTAATTGAAATAAGATTTTGTGTACATAGAGCGTAGACTTGTTAGAGCATTTTGTTTAAGGGATCATTCCACTGCGGCACCCTGGTAAAGTACCGCTGTTTGGATCTTTTTTTTGTCACAAAAAGAATGTGTTCACTAAACTGAAGTTTTTTCTATTTATTAATACGTGCTTTGAGAATACAAAATTATTTTTTTCATATTTTTTTAATGCTTCCTTGCGCCAAAATAAGTGGGTGTAATGTGCGCTGTAAAATAAATGACGCCCCGACTACGTGGTCGATTTTGGAAGAACCGTTTGTCTGAAATAAAAAAGAAAAACAGAAAAATTTGTCATCAGTATGACTGTCGCTATCGCAGGAACTAAAATTAATTAAATCGACGAAGAATTAACAAAATGGCGGACGTCCAAAGTTGAACTATCCAAATCAGCTAAATTTTGTAATCATTCTGCGATGCAAAAGATGAGAAAAAAAGAACGAAAATGTGTGATTCTAGCTCGGGACATAGCGACAGTCATACTGATTACAAACCTCCCTGATACCACCGCCCCAGATACATGGTTCCTCCAAAATCAACCACGCAGTCAAGGCGTCTTTTTTCACAGCGCCTATTACACCCCCTTATTTGGGGGCAAGCAAGCATTAAAAAAATATGAAAACTTTTTTGTATTCTCAAAACACATATTAATAAATAGAAAAAACTTAAATTTAGTAAACACATTCTTTTTGTGACAAAAAATGTTCCAAACAGCGGTACTTTATCAGGGCGTCACAGTGGAAAGACCCCTTAATGAGATGGTCAGAAATGTGTGTTGATGTGTTTTAGTGAAACTGAATGATGAAATGAATGGAGACTTTTTAGTGTTTGGAAATAATAATCAAATCGTTACGATAAAGACGTTTGCGTGTAAATGCACGATGGGAAATTTAGTCTTAAGACTTCAGACGTACTGATATTCATATTGACCTCTCTCAAACTCATTTCTATCGTATCGCGTTTTGTCGTTAACTTAAAATATTATTCTTACAGCCCACTTGCACGAACAGTCTGAACGTTTAATAGATTCTAGCGTAAAAGGGCCGATTGCTTAATAAAGAATAAGCAAAAGTAAAAGCTTTCTGTTGTAGTTCTTCAGATAGAAATAGCAGCTACCTTGCCTTGTCCATTAAAACTTAATCTCGAGATAGTCGACTTCGTAACTGTGCTCTGGCACAGCAATAGACCTAATTTAGAAGAGTCGGGGGCAGATGATACCTCGTGTTATAGTTACTCGACAGATATAAGATAATAATTTTATTATCCTTCATCCGTTATACAAAAGTTCTCTTCCTCAGTCATATTTCAAAAATTTAAATCGTTAACAAAATTGGAATACAGAAACAAATATTTTTTACTCTACCTGATAGTAATAAACATTGTATAAAAGGAAAGGTCTGTGCTTGCTTTCACCTCCTTGTAATTAATTCGCAAAAAATACTTGATTTTCCAGCGATTTCGCTAACACTTTATTGGCGCCCATTTCATACTTGTTTTGAAAACTCATTTTCTCCACAGCAAAATTATTTTCCCGAGTTTCTTGCAAATAAGAATCCACGACACACGCGTGCTAGTAATATCAACGGACAGTTGAAATTCGGATGCTGTGGAAGATAAAATGCTTCACAGCGATAGATAAATTTCACTGATGATTTCCGAAATACAATTACACTAGAGAAAAATCATATTCAACTTCAATTATTACGATTACTATTACCATCTCCTGAAAACAGAGTTAGCATTAAATAAAAGCTGCAGGGGTTTGCTTTTCGTCGAGCGGACGCGGAGAAAATGAAGCGCGAATGGAGCGAAGAAAGTGGCGTCGCGATGAAATACAGCGCTCGCCGGTCGAGATTTATTTCATCGTCCATGTGTAGTGGTGATGTAGTTGCGACGGTTGGATGAATTAACGGTGAGCTCGGCGCTAATAAATATAAAAGGGAAGCGTGACGCGCGGCGAACCCTCGTGAACCTCGGCGCACCACTTTCGTTCCAAGCAAACTGACCCTCGCCGTGATTAAAGGACTTCGATGTATCGAATGCGTGTCCCGGCATATCGTGGAACGCGATAGCAACGAAGCGAAATCGGGACTGCGAACCCTCCGGCTCGTCCAGTTGATCCTTTATTTATTTCCCCGCCTCGGCCTCTCTGTAATATTCATCGGGTAGAAATTGATTTGAAATTAGACCGCCTCTTAGACCTCACTCGTGCTGCCTAGACACTCTCGGAGGGGTAGGCAAGTACCCTGGCAAGGGAAACCACTGTATAAGACGCCGCCGCCATTACTCTTCGAGTAATTTCGAATAATGCTTTCGCCGATTTCGCCAGTTCCGTCGAGTATCGTTTGTTAGTGTTCACAGTGATCTTCGTTTCCTTATTAACCCTTCGTGGTCACAGGGGGTGTACTGCACCCCAGGCAATTTTCTTCCAAAAGTATATGTATCTGCCAATATTTCTGTAAATTTATAGACCTTGACATTAAAATTTAAATATTTGGTAATTTTTAACAAAAAATCGTTTTTTTCAACTACAAATTTCAACATATCAAAATTTACATTTCTGGGAAAAGACTATTAGAGCATGAATGTATAAATATTGCGAATGTACAATTATTACTCAAAGGTTAAAAGATTAAAAAATACGAAAATGGCGCTGGAGTGCAGTGAACCCCATGTGACCAATTCCTGATTATAAGCAGGTGTTTTGTGTTTCATTTTCATAATTCCTTGCAAGTGTACCATAATTGCGAAAGGGAATCTGTTTATTGAGATTTAAAGTGTTGTGGGGTAATGCTTCGAGTCCGGTGAAAAATGCATCAAATGGATTTTCAGAGTGCCTATTCACATTTCAATTTTTGATGAAGCTGCCTTGTTTTACGTTGAGTTGCATAATGTAGAAAGACTTTTCTTCTACCTCGTTTCATGTTGTTGCATGGTAAATGTGCTTTAAGTCGCAAAGGCAAATATATGCGCGGGAGTTTGTCGGAATAAGTGAAAATATGCATTACAAATTTCCGTAGTTGGTTAAAACACATGTTGTAAGTAGTAGAGTGTACGTATGCGAATTTGCATAATTAGCATTTAAATAGTTCGCGTTAAAAGTCGAACTTCTAAGCTTCGACCTGTATTTTATACACAGAACCCTAAATTCCAAAACAGTGAGGAGCTTTTTGAGTGCTTTTGACGCGAGGAATCGTGTGTTTCAAGTTTGTGTATTGTATATATAAAATATACAATATTACTTTCATTAATATTTAGTATTGCGTTTCGCATATATATATAGTGATACAGGAAAAGTAGTAGGGTGTGAAATTGGTACGACCCTTAAATGAATGGATAATTTCAAAAAGGGGTAAGTCCGATTTTTGACGATGTTCATTGGTTTGTATTTTCCACTTCTTCAGGCCGCTTCTTCAGCTCGTAGTTTCTTTCGGAAATGTGACAAATCTTCGTGCTCTAAAGGGACCAAAAATTTATGTCCCGCTAGATTTCAAGGATTTTTATGCAGCTCTAACAAGTTGGCCTACAAGAGAGCGTGAAGAATGTCCAGAACAGGAGTTCTGATCCTGATTATATCTTTCATTTTATCCAAATTCTTTTCCGATTTCTTTAACCCCCATTTGTCCCTCGTGACAATTTGACACAGTTTTCCCGTACTAAGTAATACTGTTCTGTTCATTGTGATTCTTGTAAACAAGCAGAATGTCCTGCACATCGTTTTATTTTGTGCGAAAGTTGTGAAAAATCTGAGATGTAAATGTAAACTCATCAATTTGAATAAATAAAAATATCGAAAAATAACTGTTTACCTTGTCATTTCGTCGATCTTTTACCACCGTGTCAATTTGACACCGAGAGATAGATTCAGTTCGTGAAATGAGGAACGGATGAGGCTTAAAAACTAAGTAGGTATAATAAGTTTGAGTCTGTTTGTATTGAGTTTCTTCGTATTAATTTTCCAGTTCTAAATAAAATAAAATGTTTTATATAACCGTCCTTTACACTCCGTTACACTTTATACTCTTAAATAATTCCTCACATTCCCTGTTCGATATCATTTATTTTGAAAAGGGGACAAGTTTAAACAACAGAAAATGAAATTTGACCACCTTAATAATTTTGAACACTGAACCACTGAACACAAGATACTTAATCTAAGAATAGTATACCTACCTGAGTTTGATTGTTCTCACATTAATTGTACGTAAAAACATTAAACTTTTATTGAATTTCCTGTAAAATTAATATTTGAGTGAAATTATATCTCCTTTTTGAAATTATAGATTCAAACATATCAGATCAAGCACACATGGATATATTAAGCATACTTGTATTAACACTTCGAATCATCGAAAGTATTGTTCGAGTGTCCCTGAATGATTACTCGGAACCAATTAAACAAAACTTTCTCCGCAGAAGCAATTGCTCTTAAAAATCTGACCAAGTTGAAGTAGCATTTCTGAAAACTTTTTGTCTCTCAAAAAGATAACAGTACCTATTCCTATTTATACTCTAAGGACCCTAAGGACTCTAAGGGCTCCAAGGACTCTAGGCTGTACAGGAATGTGACCAAATAACCTCGTCCCCTTAATGCATGGCGAGGAACACAATTATTGGTTCGCAGTTTACACCCTCAGGGATATCGTGCACACCACTCGAGTGGGTCTCAGGTTAGCCGCTGTATCTCTGCTGGACAGAATGCTAATGCAGTATAGTGGCTGGAAGAACTGTAACGACATCATGAAGGAACTAAATAAATATCAAAAATCAAGAAAACTTGGATGTTCCAAAGCAAACCCTAAAATAAGAGACCAACAGATTCGCTATATTTCTCCACCATACAATAGAACGCATTCGGACACCTACTCTCTGTGGAATAATTATGAAAAGCATTGCAAATTTATTGCAGAACTCCATGAAACTCTACTTCATTTGGTATTTTGTAAACTAAAACCACTGAAAAGCATCCATCAAATATCAGATATCAAAACAGTGATTTATCACATCAGTACCAAAATATCAAATTTTCTGCAAATACAGCAGGTGTCCTAATGCACGCAATATCTCTCCGAAATCCCGAGAATCTCTGAAAAGAGAGGGCACCCTCCGCTCCCGGCCCTCCGCCCTTTCCCCCGCCGTATCAAAGTTTATCAATGAAAGTTCCACCGTATTAGCTTTTGCTCCATTAGCGGCAGTCTGCCGGGGGCCGATAATTTAGCGGCGAATCTCCGTAGCGGGAAAGGGTGAACCGCCCGGGGAGAAGGGGCCGCGTGGAGGCGCGGGCGTGGACGATGGGGACACAGGCCGCGGTGGTCAGCACCCTCGTCGCAGAAACAAGGGGTCGGAGCCGAGATTTTTCCCGATAGGTCGAGGCGTTTTGTCAAGCAGCTAAAGTGGTCTGAAGCCCGGGGATGGTTTAGCGGGTCGTGGGTCGCAACGTCGATGGCCGAACGAACGAAAATCGTGAGCAGGATGAAAGAGGGAGAAGACGGTCGATGGAAGCGAAGGGAACAAGGGTCGGGGGAGGTGGGGCGGTAGGGGGTATGGGGGTGGCTGATTCCCGACGGCAGGTTCGCGTGTAGGGACGACATGGCACGTCAGGTTACTCCTTTCAGATCGGTCGATGGTAGCGCGGCGCTCGGTTTGACAGGGTGGGACGGGGGCGGAAGGGTGGCTGGCGTGATTCCGAAAGCTTTAGAGACCGCACCGGATATGAAACTAACTTCGTTCTTACGGTGGCTTCGAAACGCTCACCGTGGAACGGATCAAAGTGGAACGGGCCGCGGAACCGAGATGGGTCGCCCCGGAAATGAGGTGCGTGAGCTTTTTCACCTCTCTCTCTCTCTCTCTCTTATCCCTCCCCCTCCCCCCCGACAACTTTTCCCCGTCCAGTGCGACCGTGCACGCACAAAAGTGTTAATTGAAGACGCGAAACTCGCGGCTAACTCGTTTACAGGTGGCGGATCGAGATTATATTAATTAATCAACCCCTCGATTTTTCGGACCGTTGCCGGCAGGGATGAAAAGGCCGTTCCCCTTGCGGTGGGCGTCGCGCGGCGCGAAATATAACGGCGTCCCTCGTGTTACGAACGCGAAAACAATCGACTATCACCGGGCCGAAATTTCATTTCGGCGCGTTGGGCGAAATTACGGTTTAAAATCGTGGCTACGGTGGAATACGCGAGGGGAGGTTGAAGCGGGCAGCGACGTGCTCGTAAAAGCGTGTAGAACGGGCTTGGCGAAGTCGTAGAGGCGGTTCGGGGCGAAGACGGTGGCGCGCCAGGGTGTCGAGAATTTAGATTCCAGGGATGTTTCCCCTCACGGTTTTGGACACCGGCATAGTAAAAAGTCGCTGAAAGTGGAAATATAGGAGATTTCTTTGTCGTGTCCTATATAAACATTCATGTAGATGTAACATACGAATGTCAGTCTTTAATCTGTTTCAGGTAAGTCCAAGAGCGAGGAACAGTAATGGCAAGAAATCACTTAGCTGCAAGTTACATCATGCCAAATAATTCTAGTTTATCCGTCCATCCAATAATACGCTTATTATTCAGGATAATAAAATTTATTTGCCCACTTACGTTAACTTAGAAACAAGGAATGGTTGGGTAACCGAACATTCCGATTTTTTTTAAACTGTGCAGGTTTTGTACAGGACTTCAATAGAAGAATGTGGAAATTTTCGTGTGTACTCATTTTCGATTCTTCAGGGTGAAAATACCCCTCAAAGGTTAATGTGTGGTTTCCTACTTTCCTGTATATCTGAAAACTATAGTAGATATAAAAAAATTCTTGTATTGAAAGCTTAACGTCTTTTTATGCTCTATAAAATTATGCAATGGAACTGTTTGAAATTTGTAGTTTAAATAAAAAATCGTTGCTCATTCCAAAATTAAAACAATTCGATTACCTTTTTTTCATATCTTCTATAGTTTTCAATAGATACAAAAAATTAGGAAACCATACATTAACCATTAAGGGGTGTTTTCACTCTCAAAAATCGAAAATGGGCAGAAACGAAGAATTACCTGATAAGTCCTTCAATTGAGGTCCTCCAAAAACCTGCACAGTTTACAAAAATCGGAATATTCGGGTAACCACGCTTCCCTTGTAAGTTACCGCAAAACAGCAGAGACAATTCACATTTTTCCTATATTCAAAAATTATGTTCATCAGTCTTAGGCGTTCAAAGGGTCAACGCCTAGATGCGTCAAAGAAGCACTCATTTTGAACCAGCCCGACCCTCTAATCAATACTAAAAAACACATTTGAAAGCTTACGCCCTACGTGCGCGTCTTTACACACCATTTCAATGTGACCACTCCACCCCATTACATAGCTTCCACCCCACCACGCTAGCGTAACGTGGCCAACATTTTCGGACAGGAGACACACTCGATGCCAGCGATACGACAAGCTCCTCCAAGTAGATTTAATTGGGCACCACTTGGCGGATGAATATCGCTGGCATCGATAAGTACCACTCTCAACTCTCCACCCCCTTCCGCGCTCGCGTCGGTCCACCTTCGTCCCGGCGTGCTTTTCCTCTTTTCGCCTCTATCGAGCTAAACCGCCGAAGTTTCTCGTGCCGTTTCCACCCCTCCCGCGCCCCCCGTCGCAGCGGATGTCGGCTAACGAGCGACGTTAGACAGGATGCAATTAGCAGAAGTCCTCTTTTCAGGTTAGGTATACGTCTTTTCCTTTTGCCGTAGGAACAAGTGACGAGCCGGAGGAAAAAGCCCCGGGACACCCCCAATTGAAAGTCACTTCGCCGCGCACCTAATTTATTTCTCTCTGACCCCCACTCCCCCTCCCCTCTCTCCTTCTTTCCCTGAGTTCCTGTCCATGCCCCTCTTCTCAGTTCGAATGCAAATGCCTTTAGCCGCACCAAGTTTTTTCCTCCCCCCCCCCCGCCTCCCACTACTCATCCGACGAGCGTCCGCTTCGCGTGTCCTTCGCGTCCATCCCTCAGGATTCGATGCCCACTCCTACCCCTCTGTCCCTTGGCTGCCGCAGTCGCTGCTCGCCGTGGTCCCGTGGCTCGCATCAGTATTCCTCTCATTTGTCTCGCACTGATTGTCCGGGAAGCGTAATAGCGCAATCTCCTGGGCCGAGGCTGTCGGAGAGGGTGGGAGGGAGGGCGCACGGACCCGGGCGCGCAACTTTGAGCCCCTCGCCAAGTCACGTATTACGGCTGAATCGGCGACCTACGTACCCCACCGGGATAATCAATTTCTTTCGGTGGGAAAAAATGGCCCGGCAATTAAGTGCTGATACATGGAAATGGAAATGAGGGGGGAACGTTCCGCTCGTTGCGCGCCCAACTCGTCAGCAGTGTGCGTATGCGTCTCAAGGTTTACTAGGGCACTTGCAATTAGGAAATTTAGGCGGATGATGAAGGTGGGTTATGAAATTGTTGACGTTGGTCGTTATTGGTATTCTGTACGTTTTAGGAAGATTAGATTGTAGCTATTACGAAGCACAATTTGGACGAGAATTTTAGTATTAAGTGGTCGTTTTTGTTAAAATTACATCGTATGATGAGTTTCCTGCTGATTCGGAGGTAATACTTCGAAGGATGATAGCAGCGGTCTCTGTTGCAATACGTTTTTCTTATTTAAGGGGTCATTCCGGTTAGCGCGTCGATAAATTCAGCGATTTTCAGGAATTTATTTGGACGAAAATAATTATAGTAATGGAATAAAACCTTTTTCTATTTATTAAACTACATTTCTATAGTAAATAAAAAATATAAAAGAAATAAAATTATTGCTTTTAAAATGCTTCTGAAAGCGGTCTTGATGACATGTTGAAAAATTCATGCCTCGCTCGTGAAGGCGACTTCAGCTGTTAGACTTATCTGGACCCAAAAATCCAAATAGATTCTTGATCAGTATGACTGTTGCTATCACTCTGACCATGATTAGTGATTTATCTTCAAAATTATCAAAATGGCGGGCAAAATGCAAGAAACACGTTTTTCCGCGTTTTCTTTTGCTATTCTCGATTTTAAAAGTAGATTAGACTCAATGAAAATACTTGGTTGTAGTCCCTGCGAGAGTCATAGGTGTGAAGAGTAAGCAATCAAATTTATAACGCAATCTGTTCGATAGATTTTGAGATTTTGAGAGTTTCGAGAAAAACGCGTTCAAGGTTTTCATCTATAGAGGGCGAGCGTTTGCACTCCCTACAATATGCCTCTGTAGAAGCTAAAATAATCGGAATTTTTCCATGAAAATTTAACAGTACATTCTCGAGGACATCTACTTTTAAAAAATGTTTATAAAAAAAATCGATTTTTTCAACCCATCTAACCAAATAGACCCCTTAAGTTTACTCAACGAAAATGTATTTATGTCCCTCAAATGGCATAGTGGTTCCTAAACAAGCGCAGTGAGTGAAAAATGCCAGCTTTTGCCAGACGCTGTATCTGTTACGCTTGGAAATGGCAACGAGGGTATGGTATTAATACCCAGCGAAAATTTAACTTGTACAAGTATAAAAATACTCCTGCTTGTTCCTTATTCTAGCCATAAAATTAAATATTCTCCTGTTGAAACTCTTCAACTCATCCAATACACGGGCAAGCATATAAAAAAATTCGCAGTAAAGAAAAAACATTCTTAACTGTTCACACTAAATACAGATAACTCAGATAATTTCAGTCCACCAGAGTCTACCGTATTCTACAAAACAGATCAAGCCCCTGATACGAATATTTCACCCCGCACCTTCCCTTTCTCGTATGCCCTCTCTAATTAACCTACACAGAGTGCCTCCACACACCGCCTACGAACACTCGAACCGAGCGCAAAACGCACGAAATCACCGAGCATCCGAAATCCCCCGCTCCTAGTCCCGTTTCGCTGCGACAAAAGGCAACAGAGCCTGGCCGTGCGAACCGAGCGCGTCGACGCCACCCTTCCGGGCTCCCATCGGATGCGGGTCGAAGCAAAAATGCTGGACAAATTTTGTCGTGCCCCTGCCCCCTTGGCTCGACATTCCCAGGATCGAAATTGCTCGGGCGCCGCGACCCGTGATGACGTTTGCGAATCAGCACACGGCCGAGCGAAACGAAACTCATCGCTCACCACGCTCCGATTCACCTAGCTCCATACACGTGTTAGGGGTCGCGCGGTTGGCGGGAGGGAGAGGGGTGGCACACACCCGATCGACCCACCATCCGGGGCCTATTCTGCGCGTCGACACGCGCATAATCGCGACGCGTACGAGACGGGCGCGCGTGGCAGCGCGCGCGTACCTTTGGCAGGCACGAGATCGAGATCGCATCGCTCGGGGCCCGTAGCCCGGCAGCCCACGGCTGGCAGCGGGGTGGGGGTCACGGGCGACTAGCTCGTGTTAAGGGGTCACGCTCCGTTGCATCTCTACTTGCACTCGCACGCCGGTCAATGCACGTTGACCGGGCGGAGCGGGTAATTTCTGATCCCGTGGCGCGTCGGTTCGCCGGCGCGCGCGCGCGCGCGGAGGGAGGCGGAGGAGAATGGCAAACGACCAGAAGAGATGCATCGTGCGACGTGATACGGGGCCCCCGGGGGAAGACGCGCCGGAGTAAAGGTGGAACCCGGGGGATGAAGGGAGGGGGCGGTGGCGCGTGGGAGCAGAAACAGATTCCTCGGCTGTAACCGGTTCGCACACGCTCGTAGTTCCGAGGGCGCCGGTTTATTGTGCCCTGGGCTAGCGAAGCGAACGCGGGACGGGGTTAAGTAACCTCCAGAATCGACGTAGAAATATTCAGTCGACCCACGTTCCAGGCCTGTCTTCCCGGCCTCTCTGCCATCGATTTTTAATAGTCTTAATGATGGGTAGGCGGATAAGCGGATAGACGGATAGGTAATGCTGGACGGGGACGGGATCGGGTAGATGGGATTTCCCTATCGCGCTCCGAGCCTCTTACCGGGAACGGTGATCGCATCGGGGGCTGGCCATATTTTCCTCCGCGTTGCAGTAACGTAACGATTTCGAGTAATGCTTCGGTGCTTTATTTGCGAGTCGATAAGATATTATTGGTATTATCATTATTATTATACATGGGCAGGCACACTTCGGCAAGGAGTACGATATATGTACATAACAGATTGTTGGGTCGCATACGTTGAAGTTGTGCGTTGTACTATTTCCAAAGTACAGCGCATAGGGCCTCTGCGCTTGGTGTGCGCCTTTTATCTGTTTTTTACATATGCGCAGCTATCCTCCCACGGCAGCAGAGTAACTTATTATATTTTGTATTAGATAGTTATAAGCCTGAGGATAATAAAGGAATGTAAAAGGACAAATCTACCCGGCTACTTGATAGGGTAAATTGTATCAATGATTGGCACCGTAAGCCGAAGTCCCAATTGGAATGTCTATATTTTTTTGGGAAGTTTTTATGTGGTCTTAATTTTCAGCTATTATCGATGATTATGGATTTTTCATTATAAAGTAAAACATGTCGAGTACCTATTAAGTCTTTTATTTTAAAAATATTCAATGAAAACCAAGAATAGTGAAAAACGAAGTTTAAAGATTCTATTTCATTCACTATCAAATACCTATAACACTTACAAGTAAATCTGTATTTCAATCCATTACTTTAATTATAAAGCAACAAAATATACTTGCTCCTTATCAAAATTTTAAGAAATTGACTAAAACTCAGCCCTTTGTCCCAGCTCTACCTTTAAGCCTTTTTTTATATGTTGCCAGATCTAAAATGTGTAGTTTAACTACTGGAATTTGCAGTGTTGGAGTGAAAGAAAAATAAGAAATTGTAAAAAAGTACGTTCTAAGCTCGTACTTCTTAATATTGTACTTCTTAATCAGGAGTGGCAATGATTAGTGCAGTGCTAGCATTAGTGCAGTTTGCCCTAACACACGTAAAAAGGTACACTACATACAAACCGGAAAGAAATGAGACCGAATTATTGTTGCGCAATAGATTAAAGGGTTGATTTCTGGAAGAGACATTTGTATTTCAAGAAAATCTATTGAAAATATTGATTGTTTGGTGTCAGAAGTCAGAACGAAGTATATGCTTGCTGGAGTTTAATTTACAATGAATAAGAAGAATACTATAGTATTATAAACACTCTTCAATGTAGACTTTTGTATCCTTGATGTGCAACATCACGACCATTGCTTTGCGTTTCTTTCCAACTTCTTTCCATTTGTACTGTTCCCTCTTGCCCGTACACAATTCCGATATTTATTCATTTAGACTCTCATTTGACTCTTTCACACGAGCTCATTCCAAGAAGGCAGTGAGGATTCTCAATTATTCCTCCACCAGTAATACCTAACACTTTGTTGTTTCGTGCCCAATGATGTTCCTTGCCGATCGATTTAAACCCAAACTATCGAGCACGAAGCGAACCCATCGAACCAGTATCAAATAAGACGAATCGTTGAATCGCCGAGGACGCGCAAAGTGCCACGAGCGAATCCCAAAAACACTGGACGAGCATTACTCCCTCGCATGTCCTTTAGATTGAACGGTACCGAGTGGCGCGTGCATCGATGCCGCGTAAGCAGTATTGATCGAGCAGGTGCATTACGGTGGTGGCCCTGCAGAAGATGGCGGAGAGCACGGGGTTGAGGAGATCTTGGCATCACGGGCACCCAGACTCCAAAACAGCATGCCATCCATTACAAAATGGATATTGCCATTCGAATTTCATCCCTCCTAGGCTCTTGCTCTTCCACCGTCACGTCGTTCCTTCGTCTTTGTCTTTCTCCCAGACTGCGATACCTTCTGCGTTCCTCTTTTGTTGAGCCCTCACCCTCGCGCGATAATCGGTTCCCGCTTCGATCATCCTCATCCAGCAGCCTCTGTGCCGGCATAAATGGTCGACAATCTACCAAGTCTGCTTGAACTATCGATGCTTTACGCTTGGTCGCCAACCCTTCTTGCTAGCCAGATCGCTCCCTGCTGCCCCGTGCGGTCAGCCAGCTCCACCGGCAAAGGTATTAATAGGCATAGTTCCGAAAGTGAGTATAGTGTATATTCGGTATACCCTTGAGCGCGAATAGAATACTACGGGCGCCTAGGTGGGTTACTCCTGACGGAAACAGAATGCCGGACGTTCGATCGGCGTTCATCGGGGTAATGGATTCCGTGTGCAATTTAATAAGCCACCAGCGTTTCTGATTTCGATGCCGTGCAAGCCCGCCGAGGCTTGGCCCGTTATCGAGAGCTAATTGACGGTTAATTCGGAGATTAACCACTTGCCCCCGTGCCTGACTCCAGTCAACTCTGTTTGTAGACACTTTCAAAAATGCAATATTCCTTCGGAACTATGCGAAACTGCTGGCTGACAGTTTGCAAGCGTTTTGTGCGCCGAGTGGATTTTGTCGTTGATTGAATGTAACTCCATCGCGTGATAGGATCTGGATATTTATTGAAATAAAGAACGTTGCGGTCATGTAACGAAGATACTATTTTGGGCAAGTTGTAAAGCGCCCCTTCACTTTTTACTAGCATTTATCGATGTCTTATCGAGTCATTTTTCTGCAAGTGAAGTATATATTTGGGAACACGAATGTGTTAGGAATATTCAGGAGAATGAGTGGTATATAGAAATATTTATTTATCTTTGAATAACATATAACTTTTCAATTTTCTTTTAATTATGACAGAAATACAAGAAGCCTGGGGGAATGTATTGAAAGAGAGAATGGATTCGACTGAGGACAAGAGCGTAATTGGACATGATTAATTTTTAGTGGCATCAGTGGTATATTTCGCGATTTAATCCCATCTTTTGTTATTACATATTCCGTCCCATATGCATATTTCACTTTGTCCGTATAATCTGCGCGCTTAAACGCATTAAACAAAGTGGTTAAAGATGTAAGCATATTTCTCATTTCACCAGTAAAGCTAAGAGTTAATTATTTATCTGTTTGAAATAAAACAGCTTATGGGGATGTTATTTTCACAATTAAAGCGATTAATACAATGGTTATTGGGACACATCGTGACATTCTTTGTCAGAGTCAGACATCGTTAAAATCGAATACTACTATCTTCCTCCTGAAAAAATGGAACTACCTTAAAAAATAACCTTGGAATTAATAATTTCGATTTTGCTACCAAAAGAAGTCAGTAAAGATCACACATTTGGCAAAAGGGAACTTAAATCTTTAGATACTTCAGTAAAATTCGAAATACATTGTGTACACTTGAAAGAAACTTCTTATCTACCCGAGTATGCCCGATGTCTGAAAGTTCTAATGTCTAAACACTGTACCCTGTGGCGGATTTAAGAAAAAAGGCCCAAGTGGCAAACGTTGAGGGGCCCATTTTGTCGTGAAAATGAAGAGGTAGTTTACTAAAAAGTGGTAAATGTACAGAAAAAAGAGCTTGAATAAAATTATAATGTATTTTTAAAGACAGGGCCCTACGAGGGGCCTTCTGAGCAGGGCCCATTCTTCGTGCAACTAAAGCAATAATTTACTGAAAACGGGCTCAGTGTAATAATACAGAAAAAAATACAGCTTGGATAAAATCAAAATTTTTTAAGGATGGGGCCCTGGTGGGGCCTTCCGAGCAGGGCCCATTCTTCGTGCAACTAAAGCAATAATTTACTGAAAACGGGCTCAGTGTAATAATACAGAAAAAAATACAGCTTGGATAAAATCAAAATTTTTTTAAGGATGGGGCCCTGGTGGGGCCTTCCGAGCAGGAGCCCAGGTGGCAACTGCTCATCGGCCGCCCTGTTAAATCGGCTACTGACTCTACCGAATGCTTCCCTAAGCACAGGCACGCGCATTACACAACAGTGCTTTCATCTATGACTTCTGCAGCTTCTCAAAACGAAAAGCGATATTCTTACAGAGTAGAACATCAAATGTGTCTCTCACCTGCCGGTGATATAGTGAATAGTAAAACGGTTTTTGGAATCCCGAGCTATTACGTAAGGCATTACGACTTCTTACGTAAGGAATTACGTAATAGCTCGGGATTCCAAAAACCCTTTTACTATTCCCTATCTATATAAAGCAGCTTCTCCTATTCGCTGTAAACACCCTGTATACTGATCTCATTGAAAGAAATGAAGACTTGAAACGTGGTACCCGCCACTCAATCCACAGTTAGTCACATTTGCCCGCCCTTTGGGTGGAAACCCTTCTAATTCTTCCCCCCATTCATCCCACCGACAATACACTTACCATGCGCTATTCGCGGGGGGACACCTTGTATATCGGCCTCGTTGGAGCAAATCGACAGACGCATCGGCGTAGAATCGCGTCGGGCGCGTCCCGAGGCATCGGTATGTAGGAACGCGGGGCGGCGCGTCCCTCATCACTCTGCCTGATTAATTCATTGCGCGGCGGGGTGGAGGGGGAGGGCGCGCGAGATAGCCGACGCGTACGCACACGACGTGCATGCACGTGCGTAAAGGGGGAGGCGAATGTTTGGCCTATGGTAACGGGCCGAGAGCGGTCGGACGTTTTGATTCAATGCCGCCTCGACGCATTGATTAAATGACTGCAAATTAAAACTGATAGTGCAGCAGGTGCGGCTACGCGGCTCAATCAGGAAATGTGAGGCCAGCCGCGAATATAGCTGGAGCGCGAGCGCGCCGACCCTGTACGTCTACACATGTATTCGGATGAATGTGCGCTTAATCGTCGCGGCGACCGAATTTCTCGAAATAGAGCTGATCCGCTCGCGACCTGCCTATGTCCCAAAATATTCGTCTTCGACAAATTAATGGCGATCGAGGTTAGCAATTGTGGCAGCAACGTTCGGTACTCTTCGTAATAAAATGTATAGGAGAGATTTGACTTGTTAGTAGGATCAAGTTGCGGGAGCCAGAGTGTCCGATATGGAGCGAAGTGGTGTTGGCTGACCAAGCGCGGGTATCGACTACTTGGGAATTTAAAGAGCAGATACGTGATCTCGGTTTGGTATCTTTTCGGGTCAAGCCTCCACAGCTGGGAAACTAAAATACGCGGACCTTAATTAGTATTAATTTATGATATACAGTCGCGACTTTTCACTTCTTCTCCCCAAAAATGGACTAAGGGAATTTTAACTGACATAGGGCAACCGAAAATAGGGTACTTATTTACAAAAGAGCAGTCCTCACCGATTTCAATGAAAAAGCTGTGATCGGTAGTTGGTTTGGGCTTTGTAAATAATTACCGGAAATAGTATTAAGAACGAAGGCTGTTTATTATTGCAAACGTATTTATTTGGAAGATTACTGAACTATTTAGTATAGTCAGAAGTTTGTATTTATAAAATAAACATGTAAAATTAAAACTTTCTTAACTCCACTTCGGCTCCCAGGTCTTTTTAGACCCAATTGGTTTCTCATTCTATTATATATAATTTAAACTGAATTCTTCTGAAAACTGAACTACATTCTAGAGCAAGAAAACCCTGAATACAAAACCTCCGCGAAACTTGAAAATACGTCAATAGATGCTTCAAACAGTGTCAGAACCTTGAGAAGCCCACACTCCGAAATCCTAGAAGTACGATGCTCGTCAAAATCATCTTCCAAACATAGCCCATTAAATTTCACTGACCATCGTCGTAGAATGCAAAAAACAAACGAATCTACAAAGGTCGCCATCATTTTTTCGCATTGTCAGCGATGGCACCTGATTTTCATGTTGAATTCTTGGCGGCATCTATAACGTCTATAAATTGCAGCTTTACTCTTACAGTTGACGTTAGCAGAAAGATGCACCGACGACAGACAAATCGAACGTGGACATTCCTATTGCACGTGGGAATGATCGATCCGTAACCATCCCGTTGCCTTTTAAGGCTCACTCTCGACTACGAGTCTTTTTCTTTCTCGGCCTAACGCTCGAGAATTCTCGATCGATACCTTAGCTCGCGCCTGTCTTTCACCAGGAAAGATCCTATCTGCCAGAAACGCCACGACCCACATTTGCCCCCGAGTCATGCGATATCTGCACTCCTCAAAATGATTTGTATAGTCGAAAAGTGCTTCTCCTACGGTAGACTCGAAGCTTTTCATCGCGACCCTCGCTTGCGACGAGGATGGAATACACAGTGGTCAAAGTTTGACGACTATTAAATGAAAATGCTCTAAAAAAAGTCGTCTTCTGTGACGACCGAGTATGACTTGTACCTACGTTTAATTTAGAGGGTTGGAAATTAAATGCATATGTCACTCGCTGTATAAGGTACGTGGGATGATTTTAGATAGTGAGATAGGTTGAAACTTTTCTGTGAGAAAAGGAAAGGAAAATTTTGAATAAGTATGCTAGTACATTTTTGGTCATTCTGGCCGAATACATCTGCTCTGCTTCAGATTCTTCTTGCAATGTAATTATTATCTACATCTGCATCTCAAAAATAAACTTCAACTTTCCAATTTCAATTAAAAATTTTGTTGTCTTTGAAAGAAACGACCAATGTTTAAACTGTCGAAATCTGGAGGCTGTGTCAAGAATGTTTTACTACCTATATCCTTTTTTTTCCAAAATCCAAAAACACATTTATGTACCTGCAAGGAAGATTACAAGCAGAGAACGATTGATCTCATTTAATTACGCAATTCTCGCGCCAATTTCTCCCATCTGCATTCCGAGGAAAAGCTTATCCGGATTTCCAGAATCAACCAGCGTAATTTACAATTTAAAAAACAATTAAGCCGCCCTTTGATTACGGAATCATGACAGGCACGAGTAGTATAACGATATAGGTATTTCATTCAAACATGCTTTCAGTGTTCAGCAGTCGGAGTTCAGCACAATGTATACACTGTCGAATTTCAGTTAGCACGAACGTCGACATTAATTAAACATTTTAAACGTCCCTATACACGGACGTCGATTCGCAGCCACGGATATTCAGCGCTCTGTATAAACATATCATGCGTATATCCCGCCGGAGATCAAAGGTCCGCGGGCACAAAGAAGTCCGTGCTATTTGCGCGTGTAATATCGAGCATGTCGTTGGAACTGTACAAACTGTCCATTCGAAACGCAGAGCTGAAAGCGATGTCTTTAGAATCGAACGTGATACCTAAAAGAGCGACGCTGGTTCTAGCTTCCCCTACGACACAACGATTCTGTTTTACGTTAGCAGCGAATTGTGGACAGTGGAAAAATGGCAAAACTCGGTCGCGGGTGTCTTTTACGCGAACGCGTTGTTTAAGCGCGAGATAAATTCGTGTGATATAGGGCAGAGTGGTACGACGCGATCTCGTTGATTTCAAAATCGAAGCGAAACTTTCGTTTAAATCAAACGGGACATTCAGGGCTGCGGTGACCGTCTGATCAATGCGACAGCGTTTATACCACTCTGCAGGAAATCGAGTTAAAGAGCAGAGTAGTGTCCACACTCGGAGCGCTTCCAACCGGTGTGCATTGATAGTAATCCCACGGTGCCCGCTGAACATATAAACTTGTTAATAACGGAACCCTAAACTATTGATTTTCGGTGACACCGTTAACGTTACACGATTCCCTGTATACTTGCCATCTCTTGCATATTCATGCAGGCTGTAAACCTGAGAGTAAGCAGGAAGCTGGTATAAGGTGTCGAGTAAATCGTGGTACAGCTGGGGATGAGGTGACAAGAATTGTATAGCGGAACCTTCGATTTTAAATGCGCTTTATTTTCAAGTTTGCAGAATTCTTGATTTTAATTGGGATATTGCGCTTTTTGTGGATGCGGTGACAAGAATCGTATAACAGAACCTTCGATTTTAAATGTGCATTATTTTCAAATTTGCAGAATTCTTGATTTTAATTGGGATATTGTGCTTTCAAACGAAAGTGTATTTCGTGTAAAGGGGTTCCATGAAATTGGGACGAGTAATGTCGAATATATTTTGTGCTATTCAATGCTAACACAGGTCATGCAGTATGCTCTTTATTATGTTTTTAAACATGAACGAGTAATGTTTTACCAAATGAGAGCGATGATAGTGGAGATGTCACTTAAACCAATCACTTTTCTGAGAAAAAAATTTCTCATTTGAGAAGTATTTACAAACTGTATCGAATAGTGTATTAAGGGGGCAGTCGTTTTCGTGAAAGAAACACTATCTTTTCAATGTATTTGTAAAAAAAATGAAAGCAAATCCAAATGTATCCATTTACCCAATGCTTATTATTATTGTAGAGATTGAAAAAAGTTGGTATGAAATCTACATGTGTTTTAAAATTGACGGTGTTGACTGGTAAACATGTTAACGTTCTTCTGTAGTTTTCAGGTAATATTGGTCTTGAAAAGTAACGTAATCACATTTCGAGGCGTGATTCTGGTTTGTTTCATCCGTAGTTTCCTGCGGAACCAATAAAAACTAAAATTAAAACGGAATTATTAAATTGGTGGGTGAAAAACGGTGATTATTTCACGAAAAATTCGGTCGTGTTTGTGCGCTACTAAAAATCTGTGGCTTTTTAATTTTTTGATGATAATCTCGAATTTTTCCAGACCATATCAGAGGTTTCCCGGGAAATGGTACATGTTCTACACATCCTGCCACTGTTTCAAGACGATCCGAACCTTTTATTCATTCGCAAGTAGCCGAAAACCAAGAGAAAAAAAGATTCGAAAAAAACGCGTTTAAAGTTTCTGGGCAAACCTTGGCAAACCTTTCTGGGCGCTTGACCTTTTTAGCTGCCAAATCAACAATTTTGCGAATTTTAATATAAACCAAGCGGCATTTTATTCAGGAAAGATAATTCTATCAGAAAATGCAAATTAAAAATCGATTTTTCGAGTACCTAATCCCCTTAAGATATGTGAATTTCTTCGGGAAATGAACACTTACTTTATAGAGATGGAATTATACAACTCCACTTTATAGTTGCATACAAAACACTTTAGTGCATAATAGCATAAAAGTTTCAACTTTTTCTTGTACCTACCATTTCCACATTTAATAATACTGAACAATGTAACCTACCCCATTCCCATGGAATACCATGTTCGCGCATTCCACTCGATCTCAAATCCAAAAACGAACGCTATCATAAAAATCAACAAATCCGGGTTCTCTGTCCACTGAATTCCGATTGGTGCGTGTCTAGGTCGCCCAGCATGTGACCAAACCTCTAACCCAGAAGCATGCTGAGTGAGAAAAGCCCGTCCGTCACGTTTCTCTGCTGACGAATCGTTTGAGTGCGGTGTACATTGAATATAGTGTCTGGCGCAAGAATTATTTGTTCTACAGTCAGAAGTTTATTAGCAAAAGGGAACCAAGGTAGAACGCCTTTCATCGGCTGTGTTTTACCTGTTGTCTATGAAAACACGGGAATAGGCGGAGATGAGTGAAATGAGAGCGAACGTAACAGGAAAAAGTGCTGTAGAGTGCAGCTAATAAACGAAGGAGGTGCTTTCAGTGAGGACCTCTTTGTTCGTGTTTTAATAACAACAGACATCAATATCGGGGGATTATTCCTTCTATCGATGATTGGTTCATTCGCAGGTTCGATCAGGGACATTCTATGAGGATGTTTTTTGCATTGGCCTGTTTCAAGTTACACGTTGTTACAGGTCTTATGACACAAAGGAAGATTTGTATGTACAGTATTCTAGAGATTACAGATATTCTTCTTGAAAAACTAATTAAAAATATGAAGTAGTTTCTATGACATTTTAGTTTCGAGATAATCGATTTTGAATGATATTTAATTATTAGATGGTGTGAGTCCTTTTATTTGCTTAAGATTTAATAACATAAAAAGCTAAAAAGTAACAGAAACAGGCATATTTCTTATATCAGGTCTAGGGTAAATGACCCAATTACTGACACATTAAGCGTTGACGCTGACATTATCTTATAGTTTTGTACTTATAAACTAAAAATATATGTTGTTCTTGTTATTTATTATTGTTTAATATGTTTACTAGATGAAAATATTTGGTGGATCTTAAAACTTCGATTTTTGTGTATAAATTCATCAATTTTAAAAATATATTATGGGATCTATTACTAACACCCTTCAAATATATTTGACAGAATTACTGACACCCCAATTACTGCCAGCTAACCTAATGCTGTTTATCTGTCATTTTAAGGTTACGTCGTGTCATGTACATGAGCAATTACTATTTACTATGACAATAATACAAAAATGCTTGAAACGCTTGTACCAATCACCGTCACTCAATTAATAAGTAAAAAGACTTAATGAAGCGTTGAATTCGGATCTTCATTACTTTCTACGATGCTTATATTATTTAAAATATTATATTTTGTTATTCTAATAGCTTAAATATTACAATTATAGCATTTTCTTTAACGCCTTGTTTTCTTTTTCGCTAGTAAGGAAGTCATCATTTCCATTCTCCTAATATCCGCTTAAAATATTTTATCGTTTTATTCAAATTAACGAAGAAAAAATTAAGTACTGTTTTTTGTATCGTATAAATAACAGTTTGAATTGTATGCTAAATTTTTTTTTATGCATCATTTTATAAGATTTATTCGTTATTTTACGTGAAACAGCTTAGGGTGACAGTAATTGGGTAGGTGGCAGTAACTGGGTTCTTTACCCTATAGAAATATTCTCCCATTCCATTATTCTGTTACCGATTCATATTCCAAAATGTACCCTAACTCCCAAAAGAATTATTTTCCAATCCACATTCATCAAAACTTCTCTTTCAATAAAAAATTACCTCCTCCATGCCACACTCTCTTCAGCAACCCCAACCGAAAATCTCGAATACTTGAATCCCTAATTAAAAATCAACCCCAGTTCGCAATCGGTATTTCGCAGACACAGGCGTCGAGTCCAGTGTTGCCCCAAACGCAAAGCAGACAAGCCGAAAAACTTGGTCAACCTGTAACAATGTAAATGACCGCCAGAAATTTACATCGGCACCCCTGGTCGCGCGGAACTTTACAGCTCGGCTGGCCAGCCCTTTAAAACATGCACGCTCGATTCACGCGTCGAACCCTTTGAACGGTGGCGTTCCCAAAGGCAGTCGTCGATGCAGGAAACACCCGGAAGCGGGTTTCGCAGCTCGTGCAGGTGACAGAGAGCCTAGGGTCGCGTCGACGCCGCTCCACGGGCGAGGGGGGGTTGGCGAATCTCGGGCACGGGGTTATTAAACCAACCAGGTGCACCGAACTGCACTCCTACACACAAAGTAGCCGCGATCCAATTAACCAGCGCGCAAGATCGATCCCCGTGATCGATAGCCGAGCTAATCCTCCGCCATTCCGCCCTTGTTTCAGCCACCGTCCCTTTGGCGAGTTCTCGGCCATCAATCCCCGTGTCTGGCTCTGCGTCGCGTCGTCACCTGCCAGGGGAACGGCGGTCGTCTTCCTCGTCTAGCCAAACACCTCTCGACAGTTCCCGTTCGATCGCGGGAGACGTCAACTTGTCGTCGATCTTTGGTGATCAGCGGGGATTAGGGTTGAATCGTAATGTTAGGTCGAGTGGAAAATCTGTGATGTTGCTGGCGGTAGGGGGCGTCTTTTGGAGGCGTCGCATGTTCTGTAATGGTGTACAGTGGTTTGGTATAAGTTCGTCGCTACCCTCATCATTTCTGATACCTACGGCGTGGATATAAAAAAATGAGAAACGTTTTATGAATCATTTACTCCTTAGAAATAGGAAGAGAATAGGGACGGATGTCTTTGGAAGATATTCAACTTTGAATTCTGCGTTGTGGACTTCTGAATGTTTGTAACGCCTTCAATTTTAGGTGGCTTTTAACTTTAAGTTTGGAAAATAAAAAAAAAGAACATGGCAACTGATTAAACATTTACCAGGTTTCGGCACCGTTTTTCTTGGGTTTCGGTAAAAAATTTATCACGATTCGTTGCTCCAAATTTCCGTCACAACAATAATGAACGATGGAAGATGATTTTTAATCTGTTAGGTTGGTTGGAGCGGTTTTGCTGCTTTTAAGCGCGGACTGCTTGATTCGGTCGTAGTAAATGGGGACATTTTTAATCGGTGCAAGATTCTTCTTGATTTCGTGTCGATTGTAAATGAGTGTAGATCTTAAGAAACGGAGATTTTTTATTAAAGTTCACAGTTTAAGCGGTGATAATAATAAGCTAATTTATTAAATGCCTCACTATGGACTAAAGATGTTTAAAACAAACATCGTTAACATTAATATCCTTTCACTAAATGCCTGCAAAATATTCGAGAATAATGTGTTAATTCTAAGAAGCTTTACACTCACTTTTCTTTAACATTGGGACCTAGAAACTCTACGTTTATCTGTACAACTGCACACCTCCCTCAATTTACTCCAATGTCATTTTAACTTTCTCAAACGCTTTTTCCTTCGCTCTTACACGTAACATCGTCTGTAGGAATACTGTTATACCTTGGCGTCTCCTATTATCATCCAGGAGAAAATAAATGATTAAAAATACAATCACCCGAGGCTATTACGTTTCATAAGAAGATTTCACATCATGGGAATATTCAGAAGCTTGATAGCTGATGAAACAGCAGATGCACAGAATTTATTTCTTGCGGGCAAGAGTATGCTTCAATATAAAAGCAGTTTTACATATTCTTACGCTTCTTTCTAGTTTTCCATTGTATTATTTTCCACGAGTGATTCATTCCGAACTTTACCCTTATTATTTATAGCTTTCCCATCGCCTCCAGGGTAAATAATTATGCATTTCGGGTTCCTTAAAGAGTTATACCTAGTCAGGAGGTCGAAAAGAGGCGAATGTTTGTGAATTTTTTTGATAAAGTGGAAGCATATATTTTTACAGAACTTTTTGCACTTAAAAGAGCAACATTTAAAGAACATTTGATAATTTCTTTGTAGAAAATATTTATGTTTATAATAAAAAACACAACGACATCCAAGAAACCTTTTTAAAAACGGTGAGCAAGATATCTCAAAAACTACTGCACCAATCTTTCTGAAATTTTGTGGGCTTATTTTTTATATAAAAATCTACTAACTGACAGAAGGATTTTTTTCAATTTATAGTTTCAATTATATCAATGAAAAATGGCTTCACGGTTATCACTAATGGCCGTTTTTCGTTGATAAAATCGAAAGTATACAATGGAAAAAATCCCTGTAAAAGCATATCCTGTAAAAAACTTTCGTTGCCAGCCAAGTTCAAAATTGGTCCAAAACAGGTGCATATATAAAAAAGTCTGTACACAAATCGAAGTAACACGTTACCAGAAACAACAGTCGAAGCAGTGTCGCCCCAAAAGTGCGCAGCCCCGCGCCACCCAGAACCATCTATCTTTAGGTAGCCTTGGCGCCTCACTCTTCTAATCATAACTTCAAAGCGATTGTTCCAAATCGCGGCGGAAGTAATATTCGCCTCGGCAGAGGCTACAAAAAACCTCCGCACAAAGGGGCTTTCGCGGAAACACGGTTGGGGCCGAATTACAGAGAGAGCGAAAGAGGGCGGATAAAAGGCCGTTATCCAGCGACCGAAGAAGTGTTACGACAATACACACTGTCCCCGCAGGAAGCAGCGCCGTCTAAATATCCTCTGACGAGCCACGAACCGCCGTTCGATCCCTTGAACGGGAGAAATTAGAGCCTATCCAATCGAGGAAATGAACTACGCCGGCGGTCTCGCGAAAATATGCAAAAAGAAGGGGTCGCGGTCTTCTGTGGTTTTCCGTGGCCTTCGATAAAAAGAGTTTTAATTTCCGGCGAGAAAAGCCACGGAGGGAGCAGGGGGCCAGAGGGGGGGGGGGGCTCCGTGTCGGTTACGCGCTGCTGCACGGACAGCCTCGAACAAAATGTTACCCGCGGTTTAACGCCTTGCGTGGCACACTCCGCGACTACTTCGCCTTCCGTCTTCCGTTTCGTTTAGCGTGCCCCGTCAGGGGAGGTTCTCGCATTATCGCGGAACGACTAACGTTCTTTTAACGCCCTAGCGACCGGCGTATTCAAATTCGCCACCGTAAATGTGTTTGAGGCTTCATCCGCACGCGATGCTGATCTTACTTTTTCCGTTTGGGGAAACAGTCGGTGGACTGTAAATTCTTATTTAATTTTGGCGTTGTTGGTGGTTGAAGAGTGTTCCAGAGGGGAGGGTCTGGAATATGTTGGTAATAAGAAAATTGTGTTTGGAAGATTTTTATGTTTCTCTTGTGATCTATTTTGAGTGGCAGCATTATTTGCGTTTTATAATTTGGACGTTGAGATTCGTCTGATTATGCTTGGTTTAGAATATTTAATGTCAGTTTCTTGATTTTCGGGGATTTTTGTTTAAAGTCACTCCTTTAGTGTGTTTTAATTTTTATTAACATTTACATGGTGTATTAGGATGAAGTTTATGTGATTGAGGATTATATGATTTTGGAATTGAATAATAATCGATATTTTTGCGTGCAATTCATATCAAAGTAAAGAGAAATTATTCATCTTTCATGTAGCATAAGTTTGAATCGTTGAAACCTACAAATTTTTAATTAGGATTTAAGAAAACGTATGACATGCAAAAATCGGGCCCTGAAAAAAGTGTACCTAATATCGCCAACTCAAGAAATATTGATTACTTCTTGTGTATATGGGTTTTAAAGTCATTTTCACATGTGCTTTCATTATTTGTTGCTCTATAAATGTCTTTTTTAGCAATCTTGGATTTTATTTTTATGACAAAAATATAGAAATAATATTTTTAAAATATTTTATTTTTACTTTCAGATATACATATTAGATAAATAGGTATTAGAATATTAGAATATTAGATAAATAAAGTTTATTTCATCACATTTAAGTACATCGTTAATTAGGTATTTCTAGTAGATATTCTTGCATTCACAGGATTATTAGACTTACCGTCTCCAAATGTGATGTAAAATTGTGGCAGCCCAATAAATTTTTATACTATTAAGATTCACTAAAATACTTCCCTTTCTGTAATTCTTCATCACATGACGCTGCAATTCCAGTATGTCTTCCTACATGTGTTTAGGTATTAATTCAGCGCATAACCGATAAATTTTAGTGCTTACTTTGCGAGATATAACGAGTGGCAATATTAGGAACATGGGCGATAATATTTTAATGTAATTCATAAAACACCTGAAATTAAATATGATATCGTATTCCAAGCAAATCTATTTAAATTCACACACTTGCCCTACATACTACCTTGCTATTTTGTATCTAAAATATAGATTATCACTAACAATATGAGGCACAGTCGTGAATACTAATCCTTAAACCTCCACCACTAATGAAAAATTTCGAAACAAATATTACCATAGGTAACAATTAAAATTGTTTCAGACAATAGCTCCCAATCAAACACCCAATCCATTTGAAATCGCTGAAAACCCACTAACCAAAACTACCCAAGCCCCCAATGCACACCATTAACAGCCCTCCCCCCATTTCTCGCGCACGACGCACTCGTCCGCAGTCAATCTCCCAGGCTCCTAAACTTCAATCGCGAAACGTCCCGCAATTGCGGCCCGAAAGTACAGGACTCACTTACCCCCGAGGCCAGATAAATTTCGAGCTCGTTCCTCGCGGCTTAAATCGTCTGAAACCACTTACGGCGCGTTCGCGAGCAGCACGTCGTGGTGTATCAGCGCGGCTCCCTCGCCGCGCGGCCAGGATCCAGCCGCTGTAACCTGCCACGCTGCTGGCAGGAAGTTGAAAGCGTTACGAGCCTGATGGAACGACCGGGACGGAACGATATTGGCGCGAATGTTGCAAGCGAAGGAGAGAGAGATAGGAGCGGGCATCCTGCTGACTCGGCTGACGCGGCTCGCCTTCAGACGTCGCCCGCGAAGGGAAGAAAAGAGCACGGCAGAGGGAAGAGAACCTGGAAGTTCGCCCTGAACCACCCACCCAGTCCTCCCCTTCCGCTTCGTCCACGACCGACGACTTTTGTCTCCTTCGCTCTATCCGCGTCTGCACTTTTCCAGTTTCTATGTCGAGCCTTCGTCCCGCGGGATCGGCGTAATCCTCTTCCGTCATTTCGCAACGATGATATGAAGAGAGTACTTATGTGGGTTCAATTATGGGTCCCCACGCCAATAAAAACTCTCCACTCCCCTCCCCCTCTACCCAGCTTTGTCTCGGCCTGTCTCGCGGCGCTGGCTTTTCGACTGCTCTCAGGACGAATATCATCCTCGTCGCTCCGCGTGGATCCAGGTATCCACCCAGCTTTAATCTCGATGTGAGTTCCTATATCGTATCGAGGAGCGAGCAGTATCGAGCGAGGAACGAACGGCACCGAGCTGGAAAAATCATTATCGTGTTTATTGGCTTTCGAACGATTTTAAGTATCGAAAGGAAGACTGCTTGGCCCGAGATGGAAATGTCTTTACTAGATTGTAAGTCTGGGGAGTGCCGAGTGTTTAAGGCTGAAACTAACAAGGAGAGGTTCTTAGGTGTCCGCCTCTGATTGCTTTGGTTTTTTTATTTGTTTTAGGGGACCGCAAAATAAGAAATAGGTGTCTTTTTATTTTGGTCCGTTTGTATGTTTAAAGGGGGAGCCATATTTAGGGCGCTAGGAATAAGGTGATTTTGGGGGATTTTTTTTTAAGAAACTGTTAGACGTATCTTTTCCAAACTTTCAGGGTATTTTAGTTCACATTCAAACAATAAAAATGATTTTTTCCCATTTTTTTTGGCAAATTTGCGATTATGTTGGAGGCCCCAATTCTTCCCTGAAATAAAAAACCCAAGGATTTTCTTATTTCTCGTATAATTACATTGTCGATGGCCCTAAAACTTTGACAAATAAATTGAACTGCACAACACTTTTTGCATCAATAGTACGAAGTATTTTGAGGCAGAATCGTAACTTTTTTTTTTAAGTCCCACCAATTTGCCAACTATTCATTTTTTTTGCGTTTGTTAGGTTCATCGACAATGTAATTATACTAGAAATAAGAAAATCCTTGGTTTTTTTATTGCATGGATGAATTGGGGCCTCCAACATAATCGCAAATTTGCAACTCCGGTGCGCGAGTCCCTACGAACGTTTTCATATATCTCCATTTCTACCGAACACTTTGTAACGAAAACATTAGTCTTTATTGTTTGAATGTGAACTAAAATACCTTGAAAGTTTGTAAAAGATCCGCTTAAGAGTTTCTTAGAAAAAAATTCCCAAGAATCCTAAATAGGGCACCCCCTCCCCCTTAAGTGGTGCAATCATCCCGCAAATTTCATAAGAATAGGTGGTGAAACCCATTCCACAAAGTGCTATTGCATCTGTAAATACTCTGATACCAATCTTGATAACGCAGCCATTGAAATAATTTAGATCTCCCCAGTGCATCATACATTAAGAAGCCTTTTTCTCTCTCGCCTCCCGTAATCACTTAATCATTGATCACATTAAGCGAGCGCTATTAACTCGCAAGCTAATTTGCATGGGATGGCGATGATCGCGGGGGACGTTAATAAAGGATAATAAACAATATTATCTTTTCACCCCGGGTTAAGTAATTGGTGTTTCGCGATTAGCGTCAACGTAGTTTCAGCGACGTGGATGTAACTTTTTCGTTTATGCCGCGTTCCAGTGAACGATTACGATGAAAATTTCGGGTATTCTTTAGCCATCGATTGGCCGCAGCTCGCGCGGTCCCTCGATCCTCCAAATAATTGGACGGCGTAGAAGCAAAAAGAAATGCGCGTAGGAACGACTGAAATAGGTTTTGCCCTAATTAAACATAAACCTTCGACGGTGGAGAGCGGAGTTACGCGGGCCGGGTGAGTTTACAATGAACGAGCGTATAACCGCGTTTTTGTCGGGCCTCCATTTACCGCTGCATGGCGGTCGATAAATAATGGCACCCGTGATAATTAGCTTCCCTCTATTGGTTACAGATAACACGCACGGAAATGTACACGTTATTGATTTTAATTGGCTGCGCGGTTTAAAACCTGTAACTCGTGCGGAAAACGCACAAGGGGGTTGAAGCTCGGAGTTAAACGGAGGCTGGGAAAAGTGTAGGGCGATCGAAGGAGAGCATGAAATCTCGGAGAAAATGTGGAATCCAAAAAAAAATAATTATGTTTCTTGTTGGTAGAAATAAATTCGAGCGTGAGCGATTCACAATGAATTGTAATTTATTTTGCTGAAGTTTATTTTCACGGCGAAATTATATGTTAGAACTTCAATGGAACTGGGAAAATGTTTAATCAGAAATTAAACTCTGAAAATTTGAATGAAATGCAAGTTCATAGGGATATATGTTACTTTTCTTCAAACTAAATATCATGGGCTTACTGGCAGAAGGCAATAAGCCAATGTGTATGGTTTTGCAGGAACTGGATTGAAAGTTTTTCATCAACTATAATAGTAAAGAATCTTAATGAAGTTGAAATAGTACAGAAATCCCTAGAAATACCCACGATGCTTGTGAGTGTGGCTTTATGTCGCATTCAAGTGTCTTAAACGTTGGAAGTAGTTACAACGCAGCGGTGATTATGAATGAAGAAAGTCTGCGGCAGTTCTGAATAATTTAATTATAACTCTGAAATTGGAAATTCTGCTGTTTAGTGTTCAGTGCTTCGACTTCTACCTGCGCCGAGGCTGCTTTCATTTCCGCCGTTGAAGGGTATCATAAAGACAGCCGCGCGAATCTCAGGCGGAAAGCAACACTTCCGGTCAATTCTTCCGGCCACCAGCACACCCCCACGCGTGATCTAGTTTCCGTCATGTAATTACCTGGTATCGCGGCGAGAGATAATTAACCGATAAGGGTTGTCAAAGGGGCCAACGGGATGGAGGGGCATCATCAGAAATGATATGAAGCTAATCGAGGACAGAAGAGATAATGATGTTGACCTCTCGACTTGGTTAACCGACTACGTGCCGAAAATTAATTGGTTATATAATGTATATAATGTATAATACTGAAATAAAATAGTACAAGCGGGAGGAGGAACAATACTCATCATTTTAACTGCAAATAATGGAAGGTAGTTAGCAGAAATTTGCACAATTCGAGTATCTGAAATCATATAATGTTTATTTTGATAGTACTACAGCTCTGTAAATAAGCAAATAATTTCTTGCTGGTTTTATGTGCCATGGCAAGTGAGCATTGATTTGTTAGACTTTAAGTACGATCAGCTTTGCCTAATAAGAGACGTGCACAAAGTTAGGGCCACTGATTTGGCTGAAATTTTGCGTGTAATAAAACGGACCGCACAGCTCACAAGTATGTGAGAAAGTCGAGGTGAGATACTTTTTTTTCCAGATCCTATATGAGGATCTTTGAGTAGGAGGGAAATTGTATTTAAAGTACAGTGGTAAAGTGTTCAACTGCAATCTGAATGGGAATCCTAGATATACACAAAACTTTTCCTAATTTTCGATCGTTCCCACGATTAGTTACCTATTTAAATTAATCTCGCTCCTTCTTATAAATTTATCTACACATAGCATCTGGTAAAGGTAAAACTATTGACCCAATTTTCTCTAAAACTTGCAAGTACTATACCCTACGCGTTCAATAAACAATTCTACATAATATGTACAAAACTGACACTGCAAGATTCAATTATGTAAATGTAGCAATAGTCAGAAATTCTCCACAGCGCAGCTTCCCCAGCTCCTGCTCCAGGACCCACTCAAAAAGTATTATCGTGCCCTTAATAAAGCTCCCATCGACATTCCCATAAATGTATCAACCGTGACAATTACACGATCGTATAAAGTGCCTCATAATTACACAGCTTTTCCTACTAAACCCCGCTAATGGCCAAACTGGAAAGCTTGTCCTGGGTCGCCAATAAACCACACGATTAGCAAGATATTCGCGTGACGAATGCTTGCCTAAAGCAGGCTCCCCAATAATCTAAATCGACCCTTCCCCGCCTTCAGTTTCCGAAAATATCGAATAATAAAGTCTCGCGGGGCACAAGGAGCACGGGGAACGCAAAGGAGCAAATCGCGAAACGGCACGTCTATTAATATCCCAGCGACGCGTTCGCCACGCTTCTGTCGTATGTCATCGTTTTATTTCTCCAAGCTACCCGCGCGCACCACGGTCCCTTTCATCTTCGGCCTGCTCGTGGAACGATGTATCCCCTTGTAGTCTCATCGTACGGTTTCTTTCCGACCTCGAGGACGCCGTAAATCGTCCCCTGGACAGGGCGCGACGCGCACCTTCGGCCCGCTATTCGCAGATAGAAGAAACCGCAATGTTCCTCGGGGTTGGCTCGCGGCAGCTGTCGTACCCGTTGTGCCCGAATAATCGCTGGTAATTTCTTGGAGCGCCGTATATCGGCTGCCCTCGCGTTTTCTTTATTGCGACGCTAGCCAGCCGCACGGCGGACTCTGCGCTTTCGGTCCTGTAATTAGTTCCCTATGGGCTGCACACGCGCACCGCCATCCATCCGGGACTGTAATCAGAGCTACGTAGGCATTCCGTTCGGTAGACGAGGCATACAGGGTGTTGCAAAAAGGGCTCGATGCTTGTATGGTAGATGGTAGATAGGGGAGGGTAGACATGGGGAGTGTGCGGGTTATGTGTAATGGATTTAATTCATTGCATATACATAGACTGTGCGTGGGATATGTAAGGGTAATGGGGAAAAAATGGGAATGTCCATTTTTCGTGATTTGGCGATTTACAGTATGTACAACAAGAGCATGGACGCGATATCTCCGTGTAAATAATTATTCTTTGTAAAAGTTTTTATATAAATCGATAGTACATCTAAAAAGCTAATACGCACTTAATTAGTAGTGTGTCCAATCTCTACCATTTGCGATTATTGCTTGACAGCGTCTGGGCATACTTTCGACCAACTTTTCGGCGTATGAGACTAGAAGAGACCTCCACTAGGGCTTTTAATTTTAAAATACGCTTCCCTCGCAGTTTGTACTTCATAATAGACTAAACATTTTCTATTGGATTAGCAGTAGGGGATTGAGATAGTCAATCCAATACGTTGATACCGTTACTCGTTTTGCATTCCGTGCAAAGGCGGCTTCGGTATTTCGGATCATTATCGTCTTAAAGTGCCCACTGCCTTCTAGTTCCATCAAACCAACGTTTCGTTGATGTTAGGAGACCCCTTTTATATACAATCTGATAATTTTTTGGGCATTTAAATTATCCGTAAAGACGCATAATGTCCCGAAACCCCGAACGTTAAAAAAAAACCCAAACATGGACTTTCATTGGATGGTTATTACTCCTTTGGATAACTGGATTTCCACGGACAGACCACGGGGTCGTTTGATAGGACTGCAAGCCTAAAAAGATGCCTCGTCGCTGAGAACAATATTGTCTCACGTTTTCGTGTGCCCACGCCAAACGTTTTCAACGTGCTTTCTTGAAAGCAACGGCTTTGAGATTGCACTGCGCCATGCAACTTTATTTTCCTTTAAGCGACATTTAATTGGACACACTTCTAATTAAGAGCGTATTAGCTTTTTAGATGTACTATCGATTTATATAAAAAATTTTACCAAAAATAATTATTTACACAGAGATATCGCGTTCACGCTCTTGTTGTACAAGACTGTTGTATACTGTATAGCATATTTTGTTGGTGGTAACTAGGACCACAGAACTGTCGAATCACAAAGGGTTGTAAAGTTCAAATACCCCCAAAGATAACGTTGAAGATTCGGTATACTGGTTAAAAAGAGTGAATGTCCACTCTGCATTGAAATCTTTACATAAGCATAAGCTTCTGTCGTCCAGGTAAAACAAGAAATTATTTAAGAGGCCACTTCCTGTAATCACACCGCAACATTCGGCAACATTCAGATTTTTTTCTCAGTGAATATAATGAATAACAATGTCAAACTTTTTTTCATTTATTAAGCTACTTATAATGTATACGGAACAATTTCTTAAGTACACTTTTTATTTTGTTCTTTCAATTCTTTTTTTTCAATTCTTTCAAATCTTTCTTTTTTATTTGGAGGTAAAATTCGCGTCTTTGAAAAGAAATACCTCTCTGGAGGGAGTGATTTCAGCTCGCAGACTCATCTGAAACATAAATACCAAACTGATTCTTAATCATTATGAGTACCGCTATCGCAGGTGATAGAATTAGCCACGTAAGTCAAAATTTAACAAAATTGCACGCATTCGAACTTCCAGTAAAAGTGGAAAATTTCGAGAATTTCTCGCAATTATTCCCCAGCTGATACTTAGATGATCTTGTTCTTCCACTCTACATACAATAAATAGAAGCAAGCTAATCGTGTTACGAATACAAAAAATGGCCCCTAACTCTGTTGATCTTTCGACCCATGTTGATTCGGTCTCGTTACCTCGCTTTAGTGAGCACTATACACCCTATAAGCCTTGAATCCTTCTTTTAACACTCTGTATACGCACAGTCTACGCTGTGTGCTGTTCATGGGCGTGAGGGAAGCTTGGGGTGAAACTTTAGCGACATGTACCTACTCCTCATCGAAACAAACGACCAAGTCTTAATGCGTTGACTGCCATGTCGCTCCTATTCGGGTGATCGGTGGTGTATGCCTCGCTTTTTATGAGAAGCCTGACGACAGGGTAACTTTTATTTGACCAAGAAGCGTGCATAGTTTCTTGAAAGTTCGCTGTCGGCGGCGAGCAGAAGTGTGTGTAACGAACGCGAGGGGAATACTATTTCTGTCGTATCTGTCTAATAATGCAGGGTTCTATGAACGTAGTTTCCCTGGAACGCGTGTGATCGTTCGAGCCTTTTATTCTGCTCAAGTGTCATCGTTCATCCGAAAGGGAATGTTAAATCATCTAAATATTTTATGTGCACGTATGTTCAATGCAATAGATTTTCCGGCGAATGGGTCGCTTTTTGGAAGCCGCTAATGCAAACGGTTGTGAATATACTTCGAAGACAAGTGCTTGTAAGTTTTCAAACATTTAAGTGTTTAAAGGTAATAAACAAAGCTATAAACTACTATTATTAAAAGGAAGAAGGCTTTTGAAACATCCGAAACTTATTTATGTGGAGCATTTAGTGCATAATTTTGCATGTATTTTTTTCGAAATGTGTTACAATAAATGTTAAAACGCAAGAAATGAATATTGATGCACAGAGAAGTTTGGAGGGAATAACGAATGCACTGCCGTTCATAAGTATTGAAAATTGAAACCCTACTCTGTGTAGAGTGAGTGTGAAGAACGTTGGAAATTTATCGAAAAACTCCAACAAATTTTACTTCATTTGATATTTGAAATTAAAACCAGAAAATGAAAGTAGTGAAAAATATTAAATCTATACCAAATATCACATTCTGTGGAAATGCAGCTAGTGTCCTAATATTTATGAATGGTGGTGTATAGAGCTTTGAAAACTTAATTCAAATTAGAGGAGACAAAAATAACGACAAGGATGACGATTTTAGAGAAATCAGCGAAAATTGAAAAACTTCCATGCAGGCAAAGGTCCAAATACTGTTCACAAAATTTCTTTAAAACAGTGAATAAATGAAGTCATAGAACTGACCCGCATTTGTGTTCTAATGTTAAAAATATTAGGAAGAAGCCCAATTTGCAATTACGCACTTCACTGCCCCCAATATTTATTTCCGCAACGAGCATGATTAATATTCGCGCAATACTCAGAATATTGAAGAATATGATCTAAGCAGGAAATGAGAGAAGAATTATTATTAGATGCAACCTCTATCGCTATCAACGAAAAATAACGATAAGTATTGAGTCACTCACCATCGAATGCGTCTCACGAAATTCACTTCTCTCTGCCATGCGATATTTTTGAATCGTATTATGACAATCTGCTACCTATGAATTCTTTCAAGTTTCTCCCATTAACATCAAGATATCAATTTGTCGTATTTCGAATAAAAGTATAAAAATTGCAAGTATAAAGAAGAAATGCGAGGTTTCTAGTATTCTCAAACAAGCTAAGAAATTTTCTGAAACACTTCCATCGTCAAATGTTGTATTCTTTCATCAACCAATTACACACTCGTGTATAACAAATTAAGTAACTAGTTGACTAACCATTTCAGGTTTATATGAATAATACCTGAGAAGCAAAGACAGCTTAACGCGTCCATCTTTGCGAGTGATGAAGCCACGGTCGCCTGCTTCACGAGAGAATGAAATTTATTTTTAATTAACGTGCAAATGAATGCGACGAACACCGTTTCCTGCTTATCAGAGGTGCCATTCGTTGGCGTTGATAGCACTCGCGCGTGCTGCGCCCAGAGATTGCCCGCGTCCCGCGAATCTGTTGGCGAAACGACTGTCCAGAAAGTGACATGGACATCGTCATCGTCCGGTCAAGAAGCGTTAGAACGGAAAATCCATTCCTTCCTAGACCGTGAGTCGCGAATTCGACGTTATGTCTCGTTGATTGACGCACCCACCCATTACCACTCGATAGTTTGGGATTACCTGCGTTGCTTGTATTCCGTGACGCAGTGCTTAACGGATCAATTTCTAGTTCAGATATGTCTACTAAAATATTCTGTGGACGGAATGGATGCAGTTATTACGTTTGGTAGGGGTCAATAGAATTGTAGGTACTAGTAATTCTCGAGTGAAACCTCTGGAATTAGTCGACGGTAGAGATAATTCGGAGTCGAAAATTATCCGAGATGGAAAACAGAATTATTTCTTGAAGGATCGGGGCAGCAGGAGTCTAGAGTTCCAAGACCTATATAATAAAGAATTTTTCAAAAACTGATAAACAAGAATCAACTGATTTCGAAAGGAAATGCTTCACACGTCACTGAATAAGATTTCGGTCACTTCATCCCAGATTCTCAATTCCAACCACTTAAGGGGGGATTCTCGTGTAAAGCTCCCGAAATTTGTGATTTTTTTTAAAAACATTATTGTTAATATTGCATTAAACTCTTTTGGGACGTAAGAAGGCATCTTTAAACTTGTAGATTTTTTTATGTCGATCCTTCTTATTATTTATTAATTATTGTGGAATCGTGTTAACCTCTTTGACGATGTGGCGTCAGGTGTAGCACCTGTCACTGTCATCTGATTGCAAAAAGAAGAAAATTTTCTTAAAGTTAAATAATTGATGCTGGGACTAGACCTAGAATTTTAATTTTAGTTTTTATTTACAATACTTTTTTCGTCGATATAAAGAATAATATGGAGAATTTGTCGAAGAAAAGAACTTACTTTTTCTTTCAAACGCTATAACTCTTTCAATTTTTCATTTTTTTTTCTTCAATGTGGACCATCCCAGCGTAAACTGTCTAACTTTATGAAACTTCACGATAATTAATAAATGATAAGAAGGATCGACATAAAAAAAATATTTTCTGCAAGTTTAAAGATGCCTCCATAAGGAGGTATCCAAAAGTAGGTGATATTTAAGAATTTTTTTTAAAAACTGTTGGACATATTGGATTAAGCTCTTTTAGGATATAAATCTTAAAAGAGCTTAATCCAATATGTCCAACAGTTTTTAAAAAAAATTCTTAAATATCACCTACTTTTGGGGCTGTTAGACGAGAATCCCCCCTTAACCCAACAATAAGACGATGCTTCCGTTTATGGCCCTACCTTACAGGGCGTAACAGATTCTTTTGGCTCACAACAAACCGGAAAAAGTAATATCTTCCTTGCAAATCAGTTTCACCTATGTGTCGAGACAATTATTATACCATTTTAATTCATTCCATTCATACACAATTCGTAAATTCATTCTCAATATACGGGATCCTCTAATTATTCCCAGCACTATCGAAAGCCCCGGAAAACTTGATCTGGAAAAGGTTGCCCGATTATCGACAGCCAACTAATTGTAAGTGAGTAGTGAAATTAATCTCCTATCGTACATTCTCCCTTCAGTAACCCACATCGCGGGGCCATTTACATCGGGGCGTTTAGCGAAACGTTAATCAACGAGAAATTATTCTCGCGGATGCCAAACAGCGCGCTCCAAAATGCCAGGCGTTTCCTAAATTTAGCGGGCCGAAAGTGGATTGCACTGACGAAGATCGATCCCTGGGTATAGGCACGGACGGGATTAGCTGGATCGCACGGATCAGGCTTTCGGGGCGGTATTTATTCCGATATGAAACGCGTGCAGGAGCTCCGGCGTTAACGATGCCGCGTCCGGAGGGAAAAAGCGAAGGCCGTCGATAAAAAAGCATTGTGGCAGAAAAATTGATTCCGCTGCAAAAAAGGCCTGGCAACGATGGAATTGGAGGGGGACAGGAGCGGCATCCCTCGCGGTGGATAATACGAATGCCTGTATTACATTAATTAACACCAGCGGTACGCACGGGACGACGTATCAACGGCCGGAACGTTAACGCATTAAATCGACCGTTTCCGGTTGATTAATCGACGATTGATGACCCTGCGCAGACGAGATGCGTATTAAACTGATTTCAGCCGGTGTTGCTGACACGCAGGGCAAACCTCGGCGACCGTGCTCGCCATGGAACGTGACTCGGCCGAGCACGTATCGCGGAATTATCAGGGTTGTGAACCCTCGACGCGTTTAATCCACGCACCGTGTATTTTGTAACTGGCGAGTTCTTGAATAGGTACAATGAAGGGGTTGTTTGTTTGGGTAGATGGCGCGATGGGTCGTTGAACGAAGACGTGGGCGAAGAATTTATTTCTATGTGCGGGGCGGAAAGGGTGTTTCCTGAATCATGGATATTATTTCTTAGTAATTTCTTTGTTATGGAAATTTATTTTTTTTTATGTAGAAATAGTATGCTGTCATGTCGGAAGCAAATGTTGTGGGAGGCGATACAGTGAGATGAGGAACGAATACAGATGGGGGCACTAGGCACACAAATAGACACTAGGTCGAAAGCTGCTATGCTTTTGTTGTAATATCCTATCACACTAGGCTTTAGAATTATTTAGTGTCTTCATCTAATAAGAAGCTACTCTTGTGAAGAAATTTCGTTACTCTCGTGTTAGCAGCTTTTGTCGAAAATGAAAATGTCGAGAATGAAACATTTCTTCTTTAATTAATTAAAAAGAAATAAAAAGAAACAGAGACTTGTTCTTTAACACAAAGTTTATTAACCTCATAAGCTTTAAAAAACATGTTTGTTTAGTCAAAAATATGCATTATATATGACTGTACAAATGGATCATTAAAGAGGCTTTTTAAAAAATGCAAGTTCCAATCGATTCAAATGAAATTCGGGCATGATCACAAAATGTGGTTAATAAAAACTCTTATTCTTTATGAAAAGAAACTATAACCTCATCTTTGTCTAACGAAGAACGCACTTTTTTTGAAAATCATAATTTTGCTTCTTTTACAGGTTCAGTGCAGAACCAGAGGTATTCTGAAGTAGAATTTACATGCAGGTCATTGAATTTCATTTCGTTTCGTCAAAATCGCTGCAAAACAGAAGAAACTTTTTTAAAAAGCCTTTTTAAGGAATCTATTTAGGCAGTCAGATTGTTCGAAAATTAAGTACTTTTTGCGAATTAATTACATGGAGATGAATTCAAGCACAGACCTTTCCTTTTGCACAATGTTTATGACTATTACGTAGCGTAAAAAAATAGTATCTACATATCTATTTTACAAATAGCGCCACACGACGTTGATTATACAGTGTTGTAGAAAATCGTCTTTGGTTTTGCCCTGGTATTTAGCTTCAAAATGAAGATACAACGGTTTCCTTGGAATACGTTTCCCCCAGAATCTGTAATTTTGGAGGGTGCCTCTGAAGAAATAATTGCACCAAAAGTATTATAATGACGACTAGAAGAAAGGGATTTGCACGAAAAATGTCAATTATCGGGGTGTACAGATTGTTATTTTTTTATCTCGGAAGCGAGAGCTTTTACACTTTATGCTGAGGTACACTCCAAAAGGGGGTATATTTTGAACATGCTGCAAAAATTTCAAATTGATCCGAACCTCGGAAAAACTGCAGACTAAATACCTATACATCAGACGATTGTAGCGCCATCATTACATGTCTATATTATCAACAAAAAAATTACAGTGTATAGTATTAATAACCATTACCCAAAAGTACTAGTCACAATTTGCATTCTTCTTACGTTAACAACCAAAGGGTTAACGGCCACCTAGAAAATCGCCCGATACTATCGATGACGAAACTGGGAAACTTAACGTCCTCCGCGATTGCCAAATTGTCGGGCTCGCGTTAATCAAATCCGGAGTACCCTCCCGTGTCTCATAAACAAGCCAGGGGGCGTGAATGTTTCCAATATATCATTTTAAGGCGATTAAACGCGACGTCGGTAGAAAATAGTCGGAGGGGGTAGGGGACAAAGTCGAACGCCCCTACGTGTTCCAGCGACAGAAGTTTCGCCGGGTGGTAGGCTCGCGTTCGGAGCGAGGAAACTTCGCCAGCACGCTCGTCGAACGTAAGAGCCATGAGTGACGCGTAATTACTCGCATCCGAATAGCAGACAACTGGGATTGAAGGGTACCAGGGCCCGGAGTGACAGAGCATGTCAAAGTTAAGCGCACGGTAGAAAAAGATCGTGACACTAATTGCTCGAAAATATATAGGCGATCCTGACGGTGCCTCGCGGAAAATCCTCTCGCCTCGCACCACCAGCGTGATCCCTCTCACGTCTTTCCTGCGCCCTGCCCCTCCACACACCTCCACGACGAAGAACCCCCGATATCCAACGTGCAACTACCACCCCTTGGCTAATCAAATACGTGGCGAGCAGCGATTTTTGCACGCGCTTGCAAGCATTCTGTGCGATCGAAGTTAGAGGTGCCCGAGCTTGTAATGGGAGTAATACTTTGCAATTGGTATCGATTGCTAGTAGTCAATTATCGGCGTAAGGAAAGTATGTGAGTAGTAAGAATCGTAGTATCGATTCTTAGGTGATACGTTATTACAAGACGTTTCAGTTTCAGTTTATTTACGAGAAAATTATTTTTAAAGCAGACCAAAGGGATTGGAGGTATTGTTTTAATTCGGGTAGCTTCAGTTGCTCAAATTATTGCAACAAACCCAATTTTTTTAAGCTTCCTCGAATACGCAAGCTACTTAGGTAGTCGAGTAATCTGCTTAATTTGAATACTTGAGCAGAGTTTAGCATGGCTTATTTTTCCAAATTACTTAGACAGCACTAATGGATGTTATTGCATCGGCGTCGGGTAATTAATTACGCATACTCCGCGAAAACATTAATCGACGGGTCTCCGCGATGATGAATGACCCATAGGATTTGGAATTAATTGTATGCTGAAGCTACCAGCGTTCGATTCGCAGGTACTGTGTCATCAATCTTTCAACACGATGACTCGATTGAAATAAAGGGGTGGTGGAGTTTTTAAGTACATAAGATGGATGTTGTAAGGTTTCCTTGTAACTTTGTGACGTCACAGGTTTTATTTGAATATATAACAGAAAGTAAGGAAGTATGTATTAAATCTTATTTTCAATGTATATTAAATCTAGTGAATACAAAATTGAGAAAGTTGCGCCTTTCTATCATTATTTTCTTTTATATTTTTCCGGTTACTTTGTTTTATATTAGTCGTAATGCTTGGTTTATTTTAGTTCTCTGCTCTATCATTTCTCTTATTTCTCTCATAAATGTAAATTCAACCATATACTTTTACTGTGAAATCGGATATTCCTATATAAAAATATAATATGTGAATTACTATACTTTCTGATGGTAACAAACCGTTACTTAATATTATATTAGTTAATATTATCTGTATTTATATACTTTTTCGGCAATAATTTCGTATATTTCAGTATAGAAAACGGATAATCGTAATTTAATAGGATATTCGTTATGTCTGTCACCAAGGTTTTAACAGATATTCAATAAATTTGCGTTTGCGATATTTTAGTACGTTCAATGTATAAAGATAGAAACACTACAAGACGTTTAAAATTGAAGCTAAAAAAGTGTTCTCTCTGCTTGACAGGTTGATGAATCGAAATTATACTTCTTCCTGTGCCGCTTGTATACTGTCTGAGTAGTAACGGATATGTTCTACTTGTAGATGTAATCAGTTATGAATTGTCGCGATATTTTTAAACTGGAAACAGTGAAATGTCTTCCTTGAAGTGGTACTTGGAGTTCATGCCATTTTTCTGTAGCTAATAAAAATTTTTGTCCCCAAATTATCTAAATGTAGGTATACAAAATGGTAAACACGCTACTTGACTTTATTGTGGTGCTTCGAAACACTCTCGAACTCATAATTAAATAAAATTATACATATTAACATTTGCAGGACTAAATATTGTAAAATATACGTGCAATAACGACAAAAATTTATACAAGATTTTCATGAAACCGTTTTTTTACATTAACTCGATATTTTTATCTACTTTTGTGAGCTCTACACGTAATCAAATTATTCCTGTGAATATCACTGTTTCTTTTTATTTTATTGATTATTATACAACATTAAAATGCTTTCATCTTTGCCCATCTAACGAGCAAAGTATTTGAGGTTCTGGTCATCGACTTGGTTCAAATGTTGCATAGTTACTACATGATATCTATACCGTATTAACCAGGTAAGGTACACAGCTCAAACATTCACACTGCAATATACACATGCACTATTGCACCCAGAGAAAAATATACCACGGAACGATAGTCGTTACGGCATTCTACGGTTCCCTCTATCAATTTTTCATATCCTCTCGTAAGATAGAGTTGAAACTTGCTCCAGTTTCTGAAATCGCTCCGTGTAGTCCCATGTACAGAATTTACAAAATACAAAACATTGGCCTTCATTTTCCCATAAAGTTTAGACTATTTTGTCCCACGCCTTTAACAAGCTGTTATACGAGATACATATTAACTAAATACACGCAAACTTTGTTCCAAATCGTTGACCCAAAACTCATGCACTCTCCTCCCACAGTGATTTTTCTAATAAAACCTAACAAAGCATCCTCTCAGCGTGCATTAATTGACGTGAATTTATATATAATTGAAGGGAACATTTTCAGTATTTTCTTTTCTACCACAGCGACGTTGGTACTTATGATCTCAGCTCTATCTTACGATAGCCCTGGAAACTAAAATAAATTATTCCAGCACAGCGTTCACCACCGCATTCAGCATAGAATTTACATCATTTTCCGCTAAAAAAATAATGTTTAATTTCTTTGGCACATGCATCGTTTACCATTTCAACTCCCCAATTCAAAATCACTCAGCAAGCATACCATCGCCCTGGTCCAGCTAACTTCCATCATTCAAATAACCCCCGCGATACACGACAAAACTACCCCCACAGTGCACCACCAGCACGCCAGCGCGCGAGTGCGATGTGTAACAAGCAGCCATAGTTTTACGATTACTCGGGTTTAATAAATCACTGCTGAGCCCGCGGTTCGGCGAAGGTAAACGGAAACAAAGTTGCCGGGGGTCTGGGTGGCGAAAAGCCGCTTACTCATCCGCGACTCGAAAGGAACCGCGCCCCCCCACTTGCTCGTTCAAGTGCATTCTGTCGACAATTAAAGTTTTTCAATATATTAAGCGAGACCTGGTCCCTGAGCGTGTCTGATGTTTATAGATCGCGTCAGCTGTCGGGCTCACGAAACTATGAATTTTTCGAGGGTGGAAGTAATCCACGGGGTGGAAGGGCACAGCCGCGGCATCGCGAGACAGCCCGCGAGGGGGGGTGAAGGCTGAGAAGGGGTGGGTGGAGTGGCAGCGATTTAGCAGGCATCTCCACCGAACTTTTCCCTCTGCCGCCCCCTTCCGCGCCCCTCCACCCCGCCGTGTGTCGTAGTTTTCGCGTTTCTCTTTCCACGGCCGTGTACGCCCCCGCGCGCAGCAACCCGTTGCCGTAGGTCGTAACCTTCCGGCGTGTCGAGCTAAGCAGACCGTACCAGACGGCTGCAGCTGCACATCGTCTGCCAGCGCCCAGCGATTTCCGTTCTGACGATTAATTCCGGCGAAACGGCTGCACGTTTTCTACCAACGTCGCGGACCCTCTCCGTTTCTCAGCGAAATTACACCAACAGCGGATCGCTCTGCGTTCCAGCGCTGGCTGAAGGGACAAATTTCGTTATTAACCTCTGGGGCGGTTTGGACCGCGACCCCTGGGGCTCGCGGAGGATTTCAGGTGGTGGATGGTGGGGCGAGGTCCAAGCGACACGCGCTGCTGTTGCGGCAATCGCCTGGATCGTTGGTTTATGGTGGGATTGTGCTTGATACCTTGTTGTTTGATCGGGTAGATTCAATAGATTAGGGATGTATGGCCAGTTGAATGGGTTGCAGGGATTTTTTGCGATCAGCTGAGTTTGGGTGTTATAGGCTGGTTCTGAGCGATGAGTATGATATGTAGCGGAAGTGTAAAGAAATTAGCTTGTAGTAATTGAGGATTAAGGGTGCAAAGTTTCCTGAAGCTTTTAAAAGTTGACAATCAAATGATTGTTTAATTAGTTTACAACGCGTATGGGATAAAGTAATTTTAGAATGTCCCCGCAATAAATCCTAGTTCGGTAACAAGTTGTTAGGGACTCCCCGGAGTCGGGCAAGCCGTGGGACTCACGCTTGGAAATATCATTTTCCAGGGAGCGTTTCCACCTATCTTCGAAAGAAGGAGGGAGTTCATCGCAGCCAATAATGTTTTTGTTAGAAATTCAAAATTCTATTTCTAAGTAGAAAGTTACCACAATTTAGAGAAATACAAGTTGAGTGACGTACCTTGTCCCCCCGAATAACTTCTAAAGTAAGTACATGGTCTACAAAAATGTGTTTTATACAGAAACTAGCTTAAATTTCCCGGCGTTGCCAGGGTTGTATATGTTTTTCTTGTTGAAGGGGTCGGACTTTTTTAAAAAGATTCCTTACCGAGCACCTCGGGGCTAAGAAGAACATATCCACCAAATTTCATGGTCATCGGATCAGTGGTTCCAGAGAAATAGTGATGAGTTAGTGAGTGCGTCAGTGGTATTTGGATTTTATATATATATATATATATATATATATATATATATATATAATGATAATATTATAGAAGATTGAAACGGTGTTTTTCAATAACCGATTTGTTTACGAGATATCAAGTTCACCTTAAATTTTTTAAAGGGGATGCATACCCTTTTGTATCAAAATTTAAGGGAGCAATGAATTTTTCATAAGAAAGTATTAAGCTACCTAAAACTAATAATTAGTGAAATATTTGCTAGTTACCTTACAATTAGTTACAGTAGGTGCTCAAAGCGATGCTCGTTGATTTCCATGCAACTGTTACTATATATTATTAAGGTTAGGATAAATAAAGCTTAATACTTTCTAGTAGAAAATGTACTGCTCTTTTAAATTTCATACTTTAGATGTTATTTGGGGTGGACAAGTTATATGACTCACCCTGTATACATATAAAATCCGTATGTAGGACATCCTTAATCAATCAGCTGAAGGTACACAATACCAGATTCTTCCTAATGTGTATACTCTTTATAAATAAACTCCTTCCACACTAATAAGTTTCATGTTTATGAAAATAGTATTCCTGTGACGTTAGAGGTGGTTCTTGAAAGGAAGACTTAAGGGGGTTTCTTTTTTGGAGGCTAGAAAAAATGGGTATTTTTTAAGAATGTATGACGAATAAAGTACTGGGTAGATTGTTCTCACATTGTACACATATAAATATTAGTACATGTTCGTTAACTTTTGGGCAATACACACAAATTTTGTAAGTATACAAGAATAATTAAATAATGAAAACTTTAATGTTGGCTTTCTCGCAGCCACATGTTCCGAGTTTGCATGAGTGTTTCATATAATAAAGTTATCGATTTGATATTTTTAAAGATTGTTCCAAACCATATCCCTGTATTGCATAAAGTAGGACTATAATAATATCTACGATAGTTTCTTTGTTATTAATAAAAAGGTCGAAAATTTTTCTTATTTCAACTTTAGAATGACGCCATTTTATAAATATTCAACATTACATGTTCATTGGACTTCAAACCAAAAACAGACTGATACTTCATTCTTTACAAAATTTTGTGTCATGTGCAGTGGAAGTACCAATTTCGTGCTAGTTTTTGGAAATTCATATATTAAATACAGAAAAAGTTAAGGAATTTGTGGGAATATTCATGTAATATTACACTATAAGGAATATGGATTCGGGATTATTAAGCGAAACAAAAACTAGGTGCCTCAAGTAAACCTCAGTATTTTTTTAAAATGCCAGCAAAACTAATCTATATAGTGATATTTGTTCGAAGATCACCAGTTATTGTTACCATAAATTTCTCAAAATACCGGCCATTCTATAGAACGTATAATCGTACAGAGCAGTTTGGCTTACAATCTCAAAAACTGAATATCTCAAAAACGATTAATTTTGCGAACCTAATATCATTGCACGTTGCGAAGCTTGGCTTGAAATTCGCAGGATCAGTGTCAGTGGTCTCGTGAATAACTAACATTTAATACTGATAAGGTATATTTATGGTACCAGGCCTAGGAGACCCAGACCAACGATTTATGATCCTCTGGCTCGAGCGACCCCATCTCAGGGGTTAATTAAATCGTTTCACGCGTTACAAAATCTGTTTGAGATTGTAATTGGGACAACTCGGACTCTGTCCTTTGGGAACCATATTTTCATTAAATCTCACATTTTCTGCTCCCTCGGCGATGCTCTTTGTAACGAATTATTGTCACGTCGTGCTGTAGTGTATATTTAATTCACGAAACACGAAAAGAAATATCCATATCATTTCAATCGCGTTTGAACGTTAAAATTAATTTATACATATTTCATTTCTTTTTATGCGACATTACAGAAGATAAAGATGTTTCCACTACTGTGGCTGCAAGTTGGAGTAGAGTTGATATTTTTGCATAGCAACAGTGAAATTTCTCTTATTGTACTGTGACAGTTATTTCAAACAATACAGTGTAGGGTAGATGTCCCAATTGTTGCCAGCGTCCCTATTTTTACCACTTTATTTATTTTAGTTAAAGAAACCATAACGTTTACAAAATAGTGTGCAATAATAATAATAATAAGAACAGTCCAAATTTAATAATATATTTTTGTACACACTATTCTTTACACATTACGTTTTTATTTAGTAAAATAAATCAAGGTGCAGTAGTAGGGACACTATCAGTAATTGCGACGTCTACCCTATGTGAACACAAATTTATTCGTGCTTCTAACGTGTGGGTAAAGATGTCGATAATATTAAGTCCAACTCCAACACGTTAATTGACTGTATCCTGAAGAGGAAGCCTCAGATTTCCTTCTAGTAAAGGTATTTTGGATTTATTTTGGTATGGGAAAATATGTTCCCGGTTGCTTTGTAATTTTGAGCAGCGTGCAAGAAAATATTGGCATAAAATAGCTTGGTAGTTACTGTGTAACTACTACGCAAAATACATGGCCATTCACATGAAATATTCCACATTCCATTGCTCCATGACCCTGGCTACTCACAAACTGTAATCTCGAAAAAAAATAATCTCTCTATTAAACTGACTCTCCCTTCAAACTGACCAATTTCCACCTCCCTGAATTTTCATAAATCTATACCATTTACTATACCTACACCTCCCCGAAAACATTAAAAATTCCAATAATTCCACCCACAGCTGTATTTCTACAATACAAAGTTCAAGAAAAATCCCCACTTATCGACCACGTGCAGACGACTCGTGCACCCGATCATTACTCGCTGTTAATAGATCATAAAAGCGTGGCTTTCAGAAAGAAACAAAAAGGAGCAGTTATGAATCACATGCTGAGCAAGTAAACGAGCGTTTACTGCTCGGCAATTTTGCCATCCGTTTGTCGCGATCGGCAGTAAAAGTCAGCATGCGCAACGGCAGCTTGCGGGGGAAGTCGGAGCTCGCGTCTCGTTAGACGAACGCGCAGCGTAGAGCGGTTAACAGGCCAAAGCTTATATTCTCAAGAGCCGGGAGAATGCCACAGACCGACGCTTATTAAACCACCCCTCTAATTATATTTCAATATACGCTCTCGAACGCGGAGTACGAAGAGAAAGGAGATTGCTACGGACGAGAAAGGATGGCGAAGGTGGTAGTTGGTGGGTGGTGGCGGAGGCACTGCGAAGGAGGAGGCAAGGAGGAGGAGGGGATTGGATGGCGGCGGAAACGATGCCAAGGGATGCTAGGACCTAGCTTCCAGCGTGCAACCCCTTTCGACCGCGCTGGTTACCCTCGAGCGCGGAGATGAATTTGCTGCTCGTCGATCCCTCAGTCTCATCACCTCCTCTCCTCTAATTAATAGCTTCGTCATAGATTACCGGGGGATATTAAAATAGCGTTCGGTCCCTGGGAGAATATCGTTCTACCCGCAACTTTCAAATATCGCGCCCACCCTTTTATTTTTATTCCAGGCGTTAGAGAGCTGCTGGCAGGGGTTGTTGCTGAACGCGAAATTGTTCGAGTCTGAGGTCGAAGAGAAAATTTGTCGTGGATATAACAATCTATGATGTTTTAATTATTGCAAATATTTAAGTTGATGTTAGAGAGTCGTTGTTTGTGCAGCTTAGGGGAGAGATGGTTTTCTGGTTGTGTGATTGAAAAGAGAGTATTGTTTGTGGTATGGGATGTATTTGTTGTAAGTGCTTGATTTCTTTAATTTATTGATTGTTGACTGATTATTTATTTAATGAATGTCCTTACTTTTGTTGCAGGTAAGTGTATGCGAAATGATCAGTAGCTGTGAAAAACACCAAGATGTGAGTATGTTTAAGTGGAGTACTGAATGAGGAGTACCTATATTAATTATTGAAGTTATTTCTTTCGCGTTTTTTGTTTCATGAAATTCTATTGATTATGCCGCTTAATTAGCCGTCCTTTCTACGTTTTCAAAATTACTTGAAATACTCACTGGTATACTTTGAACTCCCACCATCATTTTTTCATAAATTTATTACGTCATTGGGAATTAAGTAATTTATTTAAATCCTTGTCCTGTTTCATAGTTTTATTCAATATCATGGTCCTAAATCGTTATTTCCAAGGAATATGTTATTATTTATTCCAATACTTACAATCGTCAATTTAAGTACTGTCACAGCAATACGCACTTACTGTACATCGGTTTTACTTCCTATCATTCTATTCTGTTTAAATACCTTTATCGGTAGAATTTGTTGCTTTTATTATAAAATATACATAGATCACATCATTAAATACAATTAAAGCAATCATACCTAAACAATGTTTGGATTAAAATTTGATAATTCATTGATATGAACTCGTTAAAATAGAAAAATAAATAACTCTAGTTATATCATCTCTATGAATATTAATATTAGGTATACCAAATTTTGCACATAAGTTTAACCACAAAATATATTTCTTGCATATGTGGTATTCCTCTCATATCAATGAAAAGTAAAAAAATAGTGTCCTTGTCTCTTCATAAATATAAACACTTTATAAATCTGAATAGAAACACAGCTATTGAGGATAATATTATCCATAAGCGACGATGATCACGAAGAACCGATATTTGATCTGCTCTCATTCTCCCCTCGAACAAAGTCGACAACCCCTATTATCTGGCGAAAACCTTCATCCTCTCGTCATCCGTTTCACACCTACCCCTTTCACCTTTACTGACCTCGAAATATCGATAGCCTGAGGCACCGGTTCCTATGTGTGTGCAATACACACTAGTATAAGCGCGCCGTCAGTAATGGCTACGATAAAAGTGGGGGTGATTTCATTTTAAGGTTTACGAAATTAACATCGTAACTTTTAAGCCTTCTAGTTCACGATTAAAAAAAAAATGATAGTCTCCTGTTTAAAATTCTGACAAATTTTCTTCGACATCTTTATTTTATTTATCGTTATAAACAATTACAATATTTAAGTTACATACATTGCAGAAGTACCCAGCTCGTTGTGAATTCAATTTTATTTCGAAGTGACATAGGCAGAGTCTTTTTTCGTAGAGAAGGCTTCAAGGAATCATATCATTTTTCGGATTTTTAAAAACGTAATTTTTAGGGTATTTGGAAAACAAAAATTTATTTATTATTTCCATATTGCAAAAACGAAGTTTCAGTACCTATAAAAAGAGATGTATTTAGAAAGTAGAATTTTTCTCATCTAAAATAAAAAAAAGAAGCTTCGTGTGATTAGTAGTTTCGAAAATAGAAATTCAATTATATCCTGTATTTCTTAAACAGATTCGAAAGCAGCAAATTGATGACTTAAACCTCCCCTAAGTTTACGTGAACTACTTCATATTTCGATGTCATCGAAGTCCATGATACGTTTCGTCTATTTCCAGTGAACCACCCGGTACAAAATTAACTATTTAAATCACAGGCGCAGAGCATTCAGGTTTCCCTCTTATTTAATACACGTGTGCCGCAAAAGCGACGAGGCTTGTCGTTGTGTAAATATCACACGTTCTCTTGCAGCGTTTGAACGGTCGCAGATCGTTGGACCCGCGGTATCGCGAAACAGTTTAGAGTAGATTGTTCAGAACGTGATTCCCGATCGCAAAAAGGGAATCTTCTAGTACCGCATAGTTTTCACGATAAACAACACGCGTCAGGTTGCAGTTGGAAAATCTGGCACGAGTGCGAGCAATCGCGCAGCTAGCAGAAGAGGCCGCGCAAAGTGTGTAGCACGATCCATCACTCGTTAAACGCAGCTGTGCACGCCGATTTCCATTGTCTGTGCACCTGCTGTTGCATGTTATGCCCGAATACGCTGCCATCGTATTTCAGCTTTCGGAAAAAGGCCGCATAATATTTTCTAACATACAGAAATATTCGTTTGAAGTTCGATTGCGTGACGCCGGGGCCGTAACGCCGTGCAAATAAATCGCTCAAGCAACGAGCAAGCAGAGCTGAACGGTTATTGTGGCGTGCATGGAATACGTAAAAAAAAAAACAGAAAGGATAGTGGGGAAATATTTATTTAAAAATCGAGATAAGGGGAAGAAATACAGGACAGACACACAGTCGGAGACGTGTAATTTTTCAGAGTAGATTAATAAATCGTAAATCATAAATCAGTTTTTTCAAGTGCCTCCTCCGCTATTTCTTATTCATTTATTCCCCCTCGAGGGTCATTTCTTGGGTAGCTATATAGTTTTTCCTCAAAAGCATACTTTCAATCATCCCGCCTGTCACCTAGTTCCATCATGTATGCATAAGATTATAGTAGATTCGAAGAAAGAATCCACTTGGTCGCTAGGGGTTGTTTCACCGATGATAATCCTTACTTTTTGTTTTGCTCTGAGTCTCTCAGAGGTTTCGTAAAATTTAATAGCTAAAGGAAAGTATTAAAAGAAGTGGGAGATCATATAAGATAAGTGCATTAACAGATAGAATTATTAATTTTAATTTTCAGATGTCAATTATCAATTCACAATGATGAATAATAATTTGACAGGAGGGTCGTTTTAGAGACTGCCTATTATTAGAATGGGTTGCAAAAATGGCATATGTATTAAATTAATATTAAAAGAATCTATAGATAATTCTAATTCGTTGTAGCCCCACTCACAAAAACACCACTTTACTGTGAAGGGACTACTTTAATATCATATGCGAAGACATTTTGCATTTTTAACCGACTTCAAAAAGGAGGAGGTTATAGATTCGACTCGTTTGTATTTTTTATGTTTGTCCCCGCATAACTCCTCAGCAAGTGGGCCGATTTGGATGATCTTTTTATTCCAAAGAGGGCAATGCCCCGGTGGTCCCATCCTGCACTGAATCAATACTGGCCCAATATTTTGTCAGTTCTGGTTAATAATAAAGACTACTGTCACCTAATTATTATTATTTTATGTACGTACGCGCAAAGCTCCGCAGCATGTTGTGTCAATATATATAAAACTAAAAAGTTCAAATAAAAAAATTTAAAAAAACATTAAAACCGACTTCAAAAAAATAAAATTGCACTAAGAAGTAAAAAATAATTTTTTCCCTTATGTAATCTACGACTCTCATATTTTTTAAGTCGGTGCCTCATCATTTGCCCTGTGTAAATCTGGCGCCGACTTAAAAAATACGAGAGTCGTAGATTAAATAAGGGAAAAAATTATTTTTTACTTTTTGGTGCCATTTTATTTTTTCGAAGTCGGTTTTTTGCTCTAACTTTCTTTAGTCTTACTGACCCTTCTGCTAATTTTACTATATAATAAATATATCGTGTAGCTAATATGACTATATCTAACATAAATTTTGATAAATATATCATAAAGCCAACTTCGCTCCATTTTTATTAGACAATTTATTATCTCATCCTTTCCTCTAATAACTCTGCATCATTACTTAAACTTCATGATACGACACTATTTAAAACAAAAACAATATTTGTTTACTCAAGTAAGCAAGTAATAGTTTCCAAAAACTGTAAACACTATTGCCACTACTTAGGTCGTGCATCGAAACGTTTTCAGCAAAGGTTACCATGACGATAAGTATGATTATTGTGTCGCTGTTTACTCGTTGCGCATTTAGGAAACGTTACAACGCTCGTTGCCTGCAAATCTGTCGTTCAGGCAGAAGAACACTGTGTTTGCAGTAATGATTTCACGCGAGCGCGAGCATAATGTACGCGGGTTTGAGATGTAGCATTACGGGGAAATCGTTTACCATCATTTTCTACCCTGCCTGCCCACTTTATTCTGTTTCCATACCGGGCAGAGCACGCCAGAAGTGTGATTGCTTATCGGCGATAACCGTGCCACTTGACACAAATGTTCGTTACAGTCATTACTTTTCGATGGGGTCATGCGAATCGATACGCGCTGAAGCACGGGCTCAACACTGCTGGTAAATACGTAGATAAAGAGATACTGAAATAACGTACTTTGGATAGGACAGTGTTGACTATGGAGTGACGAATGGCCCCGTACTTTGTTGATGACTGTGAAAGGGGGTTAATGTGCAGATGTAACCCCTGCTGAATTATCGGACTTTGATCAAAATACGCTGGCACACAGTTCTGTACACATGTGAACATTAGATTTCGAATACATTAGGAAAATTTATTTTCGGCATGTTCTGTTTGCCCATATGTTTTTAGTACTTTTTTAATACTTAAACTTCTTAATACTTCACTGCTTAGATGCGTTAGCACATCAAGATTTTTCAGAAACTCAAAAGAAGGAATTAAATATTACAATTTTAAAATATTTGACAATTCAGTGAGTAATTACACTGTTTGAATATTGCACACTTTCTAAGCATGAGTGTGTAATTAATTTGGTGTGTTCGTATATTTTTTTATTCGACGTTGTGTCAAGGCAAACTTAGTGGATTCACCACTGTAAGCTGTCTCACTCCAATCGATTTCACAAAAATTTATCGCAATCATTACAAATACCAGGCTTGAGCATTATTTGAATAAAATACTTTGCAAATGATTAGTCAAATGATATTGTTGCACCGGTGCGTGACACCCTATTATTTTATCCTTTGCGTCGGGATGGTCAGCGAGGAGACACCCCGGCGCAACAATATATTACTTTATTTGACTAGAAATTATTTCCAAATAAGTACTCGTACATCATTTCATTTGTTCAAGTAAATAATTTTCCTGTGAAATATTATAATCATTTGGTTACTAATCAAACGACTTTTTATTTTACTTTGCATTTGAATAAATGTCTCCTGAAATAATCTCGAGAATAATTTCTAAGACGATAGTCTTTCAAGCGAAACAATTAAAATGAAAACATTCCAGTAAGCGATTGCTGTTAAATTTAAAAATGAAGTTATTTCACAAAGTAGGTATCGTAAATTTCGTTATTCGTTTACAGTATCATATTTTTACTTTAGACACATTCAGACTCAATATCACATATTATTTCATTTGAAACAGTTAACTGAAATAAACAATTATCTGAGAATGACACATTTAGACTTACCCCAAAATCCGGTTACTTTTCCCAATTCGCTATTAATGGGAAAATACTATTTTATCGGTTAAAAAGATAGCAAAGGTTAGAAATTTTTTTTAAGAACCTAGCATTTCGATTCATCTGAAATTTGCACCATATTTTTATGCATCCTTGAAGAAGTTGCAGTTTTTTTTATTCATTTTTAATAATTAATATACGAGTTATGCGTCACACCGCGCAAGACTCGTCGTCCGTTGGTGTGCATGATATTTCCCTTCCAGGTAATCTAAAACAGAAAAATGAAACAGCATTTTACTTTGTACATATGTAGCTTGAATTTGATAAACCAGAATACCGCTAAGTTCTGTACTTCTTTTGTTACGTAAGAAAATTGGCGCAAAATTGGATAGCAAAATTTAAAGGATTAGACCATTCAGTTTGAAAACTCTCTTTTGTTTTTTGCTGGTTCATCAATTTCAAGCTACATATGTATAAAATAAAACGCCGTTTCGTTTTGGTGTTTCAGATTACCTGATAAATAAATATTGGTAGATAAATGATAACACCAATGGACGACGAATTTTGCGCGGCGTGATGGTCGATCATGCATAACTACTATATTTATGGTTAAAAATTAATAAAAAAAAACCTATAGCTTCTTCAAAGATGCATCAAAACATGCTCCAAATTTCAGATGATTCGAATCGCTGGTTTCTTTAAAAAAAAAACGAATTTTGCTATGTTTTTAACCCAAAGAATAGGATTCTCCCCTTAAATCCAAAATAATAAACTAACTAACGGAATAATAATCCACTATTCCAAATACTATTTTTCATTTTGCATTTCAAACAACTATCAAACATCTTCTCAAAGAAGCCTCCGATCAATCTGCCGTTATTATACAGCTAATCGTTCAATTTTTCATCGAACACTCTCTCGCAGCCCCAGCCAGCGCAAACACCCCCTCCCCAACCCCCACTCCAGGGACGACGTTGTATGCAATTTCTTTCTCTTTTTTTCTCCGCTCGTTCGAGCTCGATGACGCGAAAAAAGCCGTCGGTGATTAATTACACTTTTAATGAAAGAATTAGGCCGAGCGAAAAGAAAAACAGTGTATACAACAATCCGCGGCATTGTCTCGCGCTCGTTTCTCCGCTTACCACTTGGAGCGACACGACGTCGTGGTATTTGCACCTTCGGCATGAAAGACGAGGGTGGCCCGGATGATTAACGAGCGGGCAGAGTTTTGATTGTGGCGGCACGGAGGGTGGCCCGTCATGCAATTAGAAGATGAATCATTTGTAGCTCGGAATCGCGGTAATCCGGCGAGCACGCTCGGGGAGAGAGTGAAATCGAGATTCAGGAAATAGTTATGAATTATTATTACCCCCACCACGGTCATGTTTAATGTACAGCCCGCGAAATAACGGTCTAATAGCGTCGCGTTTAACAACGTAATAATGCTGCGTGGATGATTCGTCATCCGCTTAGAAGATAGGTTGGCCAATTTTTGGGATGCTGTCAGAGTGAAGTATCTATTATCGTAGCACTCGTTAATGGATCGAGTAGTTACCAGAACATCGGTCAACGGAATACGAGATTACCAGAACACCGATTAACCGACTGTTTAATTATTATCCGAAGAGCGTATTTTCAGGAAGGGGAACAGATGCTTACAGTATTTTGGTTTCCTGCAAGTTATCGTTCGGCATGAGCGAATTTTGCATACATATTTGTTGGCAGAATTTAAACATTAGTTATTTTATTTTGATGCATCGTGTCCATACTCTAGCTCAGCAACTAGCAAAATCTCATCGCGGTAATCATTGCGCAGGCACGGTAATTATGACATGTAAGACGATGAAGCAAGCATTGTCGTTTGCTAATTAAGAGATGCCTTCAACTTACTGCAGTCAACAACTGGCGGGATTAATTAAACTGAATTGCTACACGGGTGCGAGGCCTGAGATCTCGATTTGATTCGCCTCCTTAACTTCCTTCGAGTTTACTTGATGAGCTGTTTGTTAAAAACGAGAATATCTCTCGCCCTGTTGCGTTCAATATTTCCCTATTCACCCTAATTAGAAAATACAAGTTTACGCTGGAACGTGAGGCGGTTTATGAAAGCTTCTGTGAAACTGTACGCGATGGTGGGAAAATATTTTTGTGCCATCACGCTGATTGATAGGAACCATTGGAGATATTATAAAATACCTTAAAATTGGAAAGTGTCTCTATAGAAAATACCTGGTAATCGTTATGAGCGACGTTTACCAAATTGTACCTACTGAATTCTTATATGGTGCAGAACAGTGTCGAAAGAGCTGCTGTTCAAATGTGGAGCCCAGCAAAAAGTCGTGTTCGCGCTTTATTCGTCGCTCTTATGTACCTATGTGTGAAGTTGTAACTGATATATTATCGCGGGTAATGTATATAATCGACAGGTTGAATGTTTTTACATGTTTCTATGTAATATTGTAAAATTCTTGAAGAATTAGGCACTTTAGAAATTTGAAAAAATTTGGAAACTGGCGTTTTGCTCCGAAATAGGTCACTAATGTGTTAACACGTTAAAACCTTATTCGTGAGTCGAAATCTGCTTTAGTGTTCACGCTCCAAAGGGGGGAAAATTAGTTTTGAAAATTGACCCAAGACTACCTAAATCTTAATTTCCCAACAAAATATTATATCCATCTCTCTTTAGTCTTCTGTAAATAGTAATAGTATGTGGTACTTATTCCAAAAAAGTGATTTAGATGTCTCAACTGTGTATCAACTATTTTTTTCTCTTTCTTGCTTTCTCTCTCTTCTTTTTTATCATCTAGGTATATTATTCTTAATGTTTACTGGTGTAATAAAGTATTATTATTATTATTATTATTATTATTATTATATTTAGAATTATTTTCCTGCAATATTAAAAATCTTCCACAATCGTCGTTAGTATCTGGAGTTATTTCAATGTTTTACGTCAGAGCATATTCTTAGGAACATTGTAACTACTTAATTTTAATAAAATACTGACAGTGAAATGACATAATAGACGATTAGATAGCAACATAAAGGGTTAAGTGTATTTTGCACACGCAGAAACGTGACCTTACCGACGTTGATCCGTTTCAGCGATTCGAAAAAAAAGTTTCGAACAAGTGGCGTATGGGTAAAAGAAGAGCAGAACTGTCCGATGGGAACACTCGTCATGATCGCAGTGAAATCGTGCTGGACGAGAGACACGGGGCGTGTAACACCGGCAACCGATATTTATCCAACGACAGACAGGGTGAATGTAACAAAAGGATTTCCACACTGTTACGTTTGTTTCTGCCGTTTTATCGGCGATGCTTCGACTAGTTCAAAGGACTGTTTTCCTTTGTTTGCTTTTTCTTCTAGCGTTTGATTCTCCATCTCTCGAATGGAGAATAGAGTAATTGGGCTGGCTGGTGGAGGGGCGAAATTTACCGTGATTTGAAATCGTAGATATTTTAGAAGCATTCTCTTCTATTGCCATCGTATAAAATGAGAAACAATTAATCGAAAAATATTTCAATCCCTTGTAGACGTTTGCTCCACCGACCAAAGTTTGGGATCACCTGTTGATTTTTATTAAAATTATATCATATGACAAGTTTTCTCCTGTTTTCAAGGTAATGGGATTTATTCGTATTAAATAATTTCTTGTTTTACCTTGACGACAGAAGCTTATGCTTAAGGGGACTGGCAATCGAATTTTTATTACATTTTCCGAAAATACTATCTTTTCTGAATAAAATGCCGTTTGGTTTATATTAAAATTCGCAAAATTGTTAATTTGGCAGCTAAAAAAGTCAAGCGGTAACTTGTAGCGTCGCGTTTGCCCAGAAACATTAAACGCGTTTTTCTCGAATCTTTTATTCTCTTGGTTTTGCCGTATTTGCAAATGAACGGAGGTTTAGATGGGCTTGAAAAAATTACAAGACGTATAAAACATGTGCCATTTCCCGCTTAACCTATTATATGATCCGTAAAGATTCGGGATTTTAATAAAAAAATTAAAAAGTCGCAGATTTTTAGTAACCCACAAACTCGACCGAATTTTTCTTGAAATAATCGCCGTTTGTCGGTCACCAATTTAACAATTCTGTTTTAATTTTAGTTTTTATTGGTTGCGCGGGAAACTACGGATTTCTTGTTAAACAAACAAGAATCACACCTTGAAATTGGATTACGTCACTTTTTAAGATCAATATTACAGCAAAACCACAAAAGAACATTAAAATGTTTAACAATCAGCAGGGCCATTTTTAAAGCACATGTATATTTCACACCAACTTATTTTTAATCTCTATGATAATAATAAACATTTGGTAAAAAGATACATCTGGATTTGCTTCCATTTTTTTAAAAATACATTAACAAAAAAGTGTTTCTTTCACAAAAAACGACTGCCTAGTCCCCTTAAGCAACGAGTGGGGACATTTCACATTTTGTTCCAGTGCAGAGTGGAGATTTCCTATTTACAACCAGTATACCAAATCTTTAACGTTACCTTACGGGAGTATTTTAACTTTATAACCCTTTGTGGTTGCCACCAGCAAAATATGCCATAAATCGCAAAATCACGAGAAATGGACATTCCCAGTTTTTCCCCTTACCCTTCATACGTATAAGAACATACATAAAATCCTGCTTCACCATAAACCCTTGCCTTACAACAAGGTATCTACAAGCAAGTATACCAAGCATTCCACCATCCCAATTTAATACCCGCACTTCGAATGGATACCTAAAGTCTCGCGCAGAAAATCAACAGCAGAATTTAGCAACTGCACGCGTCATCCACTCCGCCATACCTACTTGTGTCGATCCGCGAACGAGACGAATCGGAAGGGTGCGGGGAGACGCGGGCCCCCGCAGAATCGCGTGTCGCGGGACAACGTAATCCGCGAATAAGGGGGAACGGTAAGCCGTGCAGCAGACAACGGTCGATCTTCGACCTCTTCCGCGAAGTGTCTTTCGAGACGAACGGGACACGATAGCGTCGCGACGACGTCAAGACAATGATGCTGGTTGATAGCAGGCTCTCCCTCTCTCTCTCTCTTTCTCTTTCTTCCTCGAGGTCCGACGACGAACGCTCGCGTATAAGCAGGAATGAGGCTCGAGTGAGCTTTCACTGCCTGCTGCGATCTCGAGATAAACAATCGGCGCCATTGTAAGCTCGCAGACTGGCGCACGTAGAGCGAGCTGACACGCGGTGCCTCGCGTGTGCGTTCCCGTCTGCCTTGGCTTTTTCCCTTCTTTCTGGCCCGACGTTCTTTGGGCTCGCAACAGAAGAACATAGCCGAGGAGACTGGCCGCACAGTGGTCCGCTTGTGCTGGCCCAGCTGGTCGCGATTGAACGGTCTACCCATCCTGCGTTGGCGAAGGAAACGTCGCTACGGAGTGGATCGGGCGAAGCTGAAGCTGCGATAGACAACCGAACCTGAAACCCACCTTTCCATGTCATTTTGTTTTCCAAATATGTACATGTGTAGGGCCGAGATTCGTAGCGGTGTAAGTTATTCGCATGGTGTTTCTTGTAAAATAATATTTTATGCTTACTGTTATAGAAGACTCTACATATATATATTGCAGTTGTTGGAACACATTTAAAGGCTCAAAATACTACCACCATTATATGTGTATACTTAAAAATTTAAAAATGAAATTAATTTTTAATTTGTTTTTTACTTGTCAGCACAACGCATGAACAACATCCAATCAGTACCAGAACATTCGTTATATTAATTTATACTGTTCATGCATTGTGCTGATAAGAGCGACAACACTTGCAATTAGTCGGACTTACACTACGCTCTGTCTCTTGTTAGTTAAGTGCTAAAGAGAAATGTTCTTATTTCCCAGAATAGTCGATGGTTCCATTAAAAGGTACAAAATGCAAGATATTGATTACTGGCGTGGAATCTTTTGCAAATGTTTTCACGTCTTTTTGTGATTCCCGTATTGTCACCCAGATGAGAGGTAGTTGCTCAAATATTTAAAGAAATTGGTCGAACCACGCGAAAGGGCAAGAGTCTTCTGTATCGATTGACGCGCGACGCGTGGGATATTTTTACGAGATCAGCGTAATTGATGGAAGAGCGCGCGTTGTTTTGATTTCGGGATAAGCGAGACGGTTGGCGGAAGGGTTCTGATGAAGATCGATTCCCGTGTAATCGAATGCTGCACGCCGTGCCGCCGCGCCGGTAATTTATGGCTTCTCGTTCGATCGAGCGTTTAACAGCCAAGCGAAATGGCTCGCCTAACGAGAAGCAAATAACATTTAAAGGAACCCCCGAATTGAGTACCACGATCAGTGGAGGATAGTTGTGGATGCAAGGAATTATGTAACTACATAACGCGAATGTTATGTAAATTATAGAGGAGTTGGGAAATTCGTGGTGTGGGTGTAGCAGAGTGAAGCTTCTTGTTAAAACAAGTCGAAATCTTAGAATAAGTGTTATTCGTGCTAGGATTCATTTTTGGAGGACGCTACTATGAAATTCCCTCGAGTATGTATGTCCATTAACAACTACACATCTGCTAGTGTTTGTTTTACGTTACAACTATGAGTTTGAATTTAGATATGGCGAAATTATTTAGTAAGAAAAAGTTAATGTTTCAATTGGACGGTGCTTCGTCAGATTTTAATCGAAAACTGCAAAGTTTATTAAACTAATTAATTATTTATTTATTAAAGGACAACTCTTTAGCACATTACAGTAACATGTAAAGACATAAATAGAGAATGGACAAATAATGTAAAATTAAAATTAAAATTAAAATTAGAAATACCATAGAAAACAACAGAAGATCTTCTTATTTTACTGAGCTTGATATTTGTTTATGGGGTCATATAAAGTCTCTTGTTTATACTAGAAATAGCCTAAATATTTTCAAATTGAAGGAAGAAATTATAGCAGCATTTGTACAATTGAAATTTGACTACATAGAAGAGCGCAGTTATGCATTAAATATGGAGGTCAACATTTGAACAATTTCTGAATTAGTAGAACAAAGGGATTAAATACTCAAGAATTTTTTTAATTTTTCTCGAGCAGCTTCATATTACACCCTCGCGAACGTACATCCCACGGATGGAAGCACGAGTAGAAGTGTACTCGTCCGTAGCCAGACAAGTCGAGTCAGCGTAAGTGCATACATATTCGACGAAATTTTAAAGTCGTCTTCCCTTATCCCTAGAATGGATACGTTAGCTTTGCACTCATAAATGCATAGACGGGGTTTCTAGCACCCCCCCCCCCCCCACATATGTTTCTTTAAATAAGACCCCGATGAAAAAAAACTTTATTTAAACTGTGATACAATGTTATACAAACTCATTTTTACATGCTGTTATGACTAAAGGATGCTCATTACAAATATGTTTAGAGCACACACAACATAAAATTCTGCATTAAAGTTTTGTATTTAAGTTTTGCATAAAGTGTATCACAATACACCTGTATCCGCTCTAGGGTTAAGATATATTCTAAACCTCAAAGAATGACCCAGAAATGTGGCCTTTTTTCGCCTCTTTTTTGGTCCCACGATTTTGGAACTGAATCAATCACACGAAATTTTCAAGTTGAGGTGACAATTAGTTTCTGAAATATGGGAGGTCCAAAAAGGAAAAATTCGTTAACGCGTCAGCCCATACGTTTCGATGTACGGACTTTTATGTCAGTTCAATAATTTAAACAATTATTTCCAGACGTTTTGCTGACTGCTAACAACGAATTTGAACTTAGATTTTCAAAATTAACAATGGCCGATTCAATATGGTGGACGATGTATTAAAATTTTTTGATTATTATTTTTTTTTTGCGAATTTTGAAAATCTAAGTTCAAATTCGTTGTTAACAGTCAGCAATATTCACAATAGCCGATTCAATATGCTGGACGATATATTAAAAAAACACCCACTACACAGATATTTATATTTCTTGATTTTGATTTTATTTGGTGAATTTTGAAAATCTAAGTTAAAATTCGTTGTTAGCAGTCAGCAAACCCCCCAGAAATAATTATTTAAATTATCGGACTGACATAAAGGTCCATACATCGAAGCATATGGGCTGACGCGTTAACGAATTTTCACTTTTTTGACCTTCCATATCTCAGAATCTAACTGTCACCTCACCCTGAAAATTTCGTGTGATTGATGTCTCATCATAAGATATCGTTTGGCATAAAATTCAGTTCCAAAGTCATGGGACCAAAAAGAGGCGATTTCTTGAGTCACTCTTTACTTTTCCACAGAAAATCAACCTACCCTCGCCTGTACCATAAATCCCCCACCCCTTGCACTCGAAAGTCCCCCACTCACAATTAACAACACACCGAAAAGAATTTAAAACTCACGTAAACCTTCATCCAGTAATTTCCAGGAAGCCAAAAATCCTGCTAAACAACCCCGTTACGAGTGGACCCACGCGATGGTACACATCCCCTGGCCAGCCTAAGCAGAGAGCACGCAAAACTCATGACTCCCTTTCTTTTGCGAGGCTCGCCGGCTAACGAGCACACGAGTAACTAATCAATTTCCCTCTCTCTGTCGCGCTGATTTTTATGAAGCCCGCGCTGGCGGTTGACGCGTGCACAGAGGGAAACGCGGGACAGACGGTACGTACCTGATGGTAATTCCCGCGCGACGTAACCAACTATCCACAGGGAGTTCGAATGGTGGGCCCAGCGGCGGCCTATCCTCCGCGGATAAAGGGTTGCGCGCGGATGATGCAGTGCCATGTTTATTGCGTCCTATTTGCTCCTCCGCCATCAGCGTGGCCGCAATAGCGCTAGCCAGACGACACGTACGTGCGCGCACGCGTTATCCTGTGTGCATGCCACCCGCGTACACGCGTCTGCATGTGTCCGCGTGTACTCTGTTGGGCGGCTGGTGTGCCAGGGACACTTGTGTTCGCCCATACGCGGCCAGCACAGGCAAGCCTCTGTGTTTCCGTCTCTGTATGCTGAGCTGGCTCAACTCTTGCTCTACAGAAACTAATTACAACGAAGCCCGGCTTGTTGGTCGAGAGAGTGCAATGTTTTCGTTCTTGCGCCCGCTTCGCCGTCCGTTTTACCCGTGTCCCTTGCCCCGCCGCCTCCCCCCTGCCCATCCCTGTTCATCCCTCTGTCCCTTCGGTGCCGAGGACGATACGCCAACGACCGTGCTCCCGCAATCGCGCGGCACATACCCGCTGTCGGCATGGAATCCCGTTTAAACGAAAAGCCATCGAGCTTTTTGAAGAGTCATCATAGCCAAGGGGCCGGAGGCTGGCTTGTACGGTCGCAGCGCGAACGGAAGTGCGCGCATTGGACGCCGGGGGATGTTTTTGCCCCGGACGAATGGCAAATGGCACCGTCGTTGGGCGCGCAAGGATGAGGCCGTTTGGAAATGAGCACGCTTTTATTAATGAATTGTAGTAAAATTTTTCATATCGCGCTTCGTTTTCCAGACAATTGACTTTGAATTTTAGTTAAGTGCGCGTACACTGACGTAGAGTTTTAGTCACCCGAGGGACACGCGTGTCTAGTTTAAATTCAAAGTGAATTTTCTCGAAGACGAAGCGCGATATCGAAAAATGATATTCTATATTTTCGTCTTATTTTGGCGTGTAGAATAGCCCCCAAAAAGGAAGACCGTCAGTTATAGGATACCCTGTAGATACATAGATATGCGCGAGAAAACTTCCTTACCACTCTGCCTTTGATGTTCCTGGATTGGCTGAGGAACTTGATAGCCAGAGAATTCTGAGAGATTACATTATGATCGACTAGAGTTTCGGAGTTTGAATATTGCCGTTTTAACGTCGATGAGTTTGCTAGGTACTTTGGCCTTTTGAGGGTGAATAACCTGCTCATAGGACCAGCCTGAAACGCCACTGGACCTTCTGGCAGTGCCACAATGGTGATACACAAATTTTAAGACAACTATCTTATTTCCGTTACCGTTCACAATTTCCACTTTCTTTTGACCACTACTCTATACTATGTGATCCGAAAGCAGCTGCTCACTGAATTTACAAAGACGTTAACGATTTTCTTAGAGGTACCTGTATGTATACATTGGAAATGGTGTTTAATGAAGCTTCAAATATTCATTGGCCGATAAAGCCTTTAATCGTACGTTATTACATCGATTATGGCGAATAAAGGATTCATACTTGCGAGCAATCGTTGAATAACGATCCAAAGTGAATCCCCCGGGCTCGATTCTGTATGAAACTTCTATTCGCCCAAATAGACTTTAACGACTGGGGTTGATTAACTGTTACTTAGACGATTGGGCGCAATCAGGAGCACCTAATTGTCGACCTGTAACATTCCCATTTAAATTATGCAACGGGATCGTATTCGCCCATTCGAGCTCGCTAACGATCTTATCATTCTTTCTCGACGCGAAATCACGTTATTGACTGGGCCAATCAATCGCTAATTACGTTTCCAATAACGTGGATGCGGATGAATTTCTGTTGCACGGCGAGGGCACAATGGTCCCAGAAGGTGTAACAAAAGGAGATATCGACTGCTCGTTTGTTAGGGTGCTGATACGATGGAAATCGTGCGTTGCTGGGTGGAAACTCTGCTAACGATAACTCGCACTAACGATATTTACCTTATTGTCACTGAGTTTAATTTGTGACGATAATAGAAGACATTCTAATAATTTCGAGTAGCTTGGTGAAATGTAAATTTCAAATAAATGTCTGTGGGAGGTAATGTTAAAGGGAGGAAGGTGGTTCTTTGACACGACCAAACCCCTCGACATTTTTCTGCCTCTTCTTATAACTCAAAATCGCAGAAGCACCCCAGTAAAATTTCAAGTGGACATTTGAAAGATCTTACATCCAAATCCTAGATACCTTTTTATTTGAATTTCATATTGCTTCAATATCACACGTTAAATCCTTGATATTCTCATTCCTATTTGAATATCGATATTTAACCCATGCGATTCATAAATCGACGCTCGATTACTGTTAGCAGTTGTGCGCAGCAATTAGGAAAAGAAAAGCGTAGGACGTCGCGAATGAAATACTAAAAATTGCAGGAACCGTGGGCAGAGGGCGCGAGCAGAGGGGAAAGGGTTGGAAAAGAGGGGAGGGAGACAGATAACGAAAAAAGGGGGAGGGTAAAAACGTGGAGGTTCGATGATTGATGGATCCTGGCCGATTGAAAACCGCGCCGGCTGTCTGCCCGCACGACTAAATTTCACGTTTAAATTCGTACGCCGGAAAGTTTGCGTTGTAGGCTTCGTTTGCGACGATTCGGTCCATTTTCCACGTACCATTCTGCAACAATGAATATGTTCTCATATGGCAGCCGAAGATTAATATTTCAGCGCGCTCCCCTAGACCGCCATTTTCTCCACCCTTTGATCTATGAAACGTTATCGAATCGGATTCCTCGATTTGTATTAAGCCGCTCGATTTTTAACCCGCTTGAGACCAATTATGGTTGCAACAATGTACACGACATACCTAATAAGAATTGAAACGGAAGCATAATGCGGTACGCGGTAATAAATTAATATCTCCATGAATTTCATTTCGGCAGTTGGCGTTCCGATTGACGCGTTAGGTCGATGTATCGTTTCATTGCGGACACGGTATTTCCAATATATTTGAAATCGTTTCACGATTTGTATTCGGTTATTTCGCGGAAATAAACGTCCGTTTCTTTGAAATGTGTCTGACAAATGCGGTGATTGATTAAGTCTATAGTTTCGTGGCTTTGAATACGTAATTAGCTGGGTTCCATAATACTTACAATTAGTTATCTTCCTTTATTTGTACATAACTGTACATTTGCTTTCACAATCTATTCGCCCACTTTATTTCTACTTCAGTTTCTAAAATTTTTTATTTATAAATATTCCTTTCTGCTCGTCATCATTACAGAAGTATGTAATATTATTTCTATAATACAAGCTGTTTCCCCTCTACTACTCTGTACTACTTCACTGGCAATGAGCTGCCTTATTCGACCATGTTTCCCTACATCTGGTAAACCAACCCTGCCTCCTCCTTTGGCTTTTGATTTTTTCTTTTTTCTTACTGCAGTTTAATTTGTTCTAATAATGATATTAAATTACATATTATTACAGTAATATATAATAATTGATTACAAATTACATTTTTGGCCCTACCAAATTGCTGCAAAATTCCGAAATAATGTTGCAGAAATATTTCCCGCAATGTTGCAGACGGGTGGACATAGCAATTTACTTGTAACGTCTCGGTAATATTTCGTGCAATATTCCAAACGTTGCACCGCGAGATAACTGAGACATTCCTGTAATGTTAGGTGCTGTAGGGGATGAGGAATAGTGGAAATATCTTGTGTGATAGAAAATTTTATGTAATGACACAACTGACAATATGGTACCAATGACAAAAACATTCCTGCCAGAATGATTCATCCTGGATCTCTCGTTTCTTCCACTCTTCTTCACCCCCAGCATCTGCCAGGGATCAGATTATACCGCTGTGCTGATTGTTTTTCATTTCGTCTTTGCTGGATTCAGGAGAACGATTCGAGGCCAAGAAATAATATCGTCGAAAATGTCCAAGGGTGAATAATTCATGGGGTGTCGGTCCCGCGGACTGTTATTTATTAAGCGACTACCCCTGGAAGATGAGACGCTGAAGGAAAAGCACACTCCATACGCATGAACGTACTCCATTTGTCGCGGCGAACGACGACATGGAGGGTGCACTGTTTTTCAATTATAAATTATAGGTTCAACAACACAGTTTTGCTTTCTGTTGATAGTTTTCGTGGCGATGGACTCTTATTAGCTGGACTTGAAGTTTCTGAAGATACTGTAGTTATATTAGATACTTCTTGTCTTGAGTTTGATTTGCATTCGATTTTGACAAACAGATTCCTGAGTCTTCGGTTATATGTAGATGTATATCGAGCAAGAATGGTAGTGTCTATATTTCTAATGAGCATTACCTTGAAAAGAAGATGAAAAATTAAAATAATCGGCTGTTACATTTTTAAAGTGGTCACTAACATTTTCACAAAATTCTGTCTGCGCATTTAAATTCTTTTCGAGTATGCGCATTGGAGATTTCAATTCCTCCATATACCTATATATTTCCCTCATATTTCTGTACCTTAAATACTTTGTATTCACTAATCGTAAGTCACTTCATAACGTCACACAGAAAGATTTCTTACGAATATGATTTTTCTTCATCTGTACTTCTAATCGAAATTCGGAATAATATCCATTAGGTCAAACTACAAACTCCAAAGTCTCAATTTGAATACACTCAATCAACGGAACACAGCCTACATTTCCTTTAAATTTATACTCTAACGCGTATTCTCACAGAATATTAATTTCGCTCAGAGATTTTATGAGCTCATTACCAACAATAAAATTGCATACAGGTAAAACAATTAATCGTCGTACTATGGCTGCATCGCACTACAAACAGAAATTCCATCCAACGTTAAAAAAAAAATGGAAAAGGAACACCGTCAAATACACACGCGCGTAACCATTATTCGAATATCCAAGATGTCCTTACATGCAAAAAGCGCAACGATCCAACTCGAATTTTTCGGACCAACGGCCAGCACCCTGCACCTGTTCCACTTTTTAATTAAACCGAACGCGCGGCTCAGTGAATTCGCTAATCACGTCATAGCCAGTGACTATTCAGCCACGACGCGTGATTTGTTCTGTAAAATTTCAATCAAATGGATTAATCGATTAATCTCACGACAAAATAGAAAATGGGTACAGTGAAGAAGGAACGAGTATACACACGTTCAGAAAAGTGTTGTATGCACCATTGAAATTAGACAGATATAGATACGTACCTTTAGGACATTGTTGTGACGTATGTATGTTGCGTTATTTTTTGCTTGCTGTTGAGAAACTGAAACTCAAAATATGTACAGCAAATGTGTGCAAAAAGAAGGAAAAATATTGGGGATGGTAGGTCAGTGTAAACACATTAACATACAAGGGAAAATGTAATTATGATATTCCAGTTTAATTCAAAAGATATCAATAAACAATTGGTATAATACTACACAAGTAGTTCCAAGCCATAGAAAGATGTATAACTGAGTATACATTAAATAGAAAATATTGGTTGAAGGAACTGATAAGGTTTACTAAAGTCGAAAGGTCTCCTTCCAAGAAATCTTAATTTCATACAATTGCTGGAGAAGCCCCTGTTGAGGATTCACAAATATCAAATTTTCTGAAAGTATGAAGTGTTATATAGAAGTGTAATATGTAACAAACAAATAATTCTTCTTCCGACCTATATGGTGACAACCCATTTACAAATATTTTAGAACACATGGGATATGTTTAAAACAGGAATAGGTACGAAACTGAAGTCGGCCGAGAGATATAATAAAGGAAAGTGCTTGGATTACCAGCTAAAGTAGGGAATACACTTTGCAAATCACCATACATAATTACAAAAACCTAGAATGTATATACTACCCCTTCCATGTAACTATGCAAGATTCTCTGCAAGAAGATATACCTTTCAAAACAAATCTATTTATTGCTGAAATTAAGCTACCTTACTAAAAGCTGCACACGTGTACAAATGGCAATTAAAAATTAATTAGAGCAAGAGAAGATCTTGCAATGTCAAAGTACCATCCATTATCTGACTTTCACAAAATGAACAGTTATCTCACAAGTTTGAAGCCACAGTAGAACTCCATTCATACAGAAAATATATCTTCGAGAATAGCTGATCTATTAGATCGGTGCATAAGTATAGTATTTAATTTCGTTGTTCCTCATTAAGTCTTCCTTTCGCAATTTTCCTATTGAAATGTAAGCCGAGGCTTACAATTACTGTTGAATAATCAACTTCTAACTACCTCGCAAGTTCATATGATGTATTTGCAGGGTTCTCGTCCAATAATACCTGCAGATCATTTGTTTGCATGTCCCGAGGCCACCCGGAAAGTTGCTCGTCACTAACGTAAAAATCATCACTTATGAAGCGGCCAAAATCGCCACAATTTTGACTTACCCTTTCAGATAAAACACCTTCAGCATAAGTCTAAAAAATAGTTCTACTTACAAAGAGAGGACAGGGTGTGGTAGACATCGATTTTGATGTAGCTTGGCACGATGGATCTATATCGAAATTAAAGATTTCCCCATGTTTATAAAAAAAGTAATTATATTTATAAATTATTATAATTATTTTAAAGTGGGGAAATCTTCAAAAGACACCCCAACGCCTCCAGAGGAGATTCCCCCGGAGCACCAGGGTAGTGTGAGATTTTTACCCACAAAACCCCACGGCCACCATGAAATGTTTAATAATTTACATGTAAATATCTCTATTATTAAGGCGCATTGGCTTAAACGCTCGGACACCTATGTACTTATTTTCGACATATGTAGATCCATCGTGCCAAGGCTCATCAAAATCGATGTCTACCACACCCTGCCCTCCCCTTACTAGTTATTTCGATAATTTCGATAACCAAGGAAAAGCTACATTCACTTATTTACATAATTTATATCGCCTGTCGATAAACATTATCGAAATAATATGGTACACAATAAAACAATTTTAGTTCACTTACATTTAGAGCCTTCAGAACATAACCAAAGTTACTTATACACTGACCTAATAGCTATATCGCAAAAATACCTATATCGCCCAACCCAAAGGCGTGCAGGAAACCCGAGCGCAGCCTGTCCGAGCTGCGTTCGCATAGCCGGAAGGCAAAAGCTTCGCACGAACGCCGGTGGTGGCCCACTGGCACTAATTACGAACAATGTGCCACGGACACATCCCTTTTCCGCGCGAAAGTAGTGTTCCCTGGCCCCCATTTTGCCGTGCACGCTATTTTCCCTCTTTCTTCTCGCCGTCCTTGACTCATTTCCGCTCCTCCCTACCCTGAATCGCCGCTGCGGTATTACCAGGCGGCCGAACTTTCTCTGCAACTTCGAAAATCGTCCTTCTCCTTGATACGCGCGTCAGACGAGCACCCCGGGGACCCTTCGGGCTCGTACCCCGGGGAACACGTGTGTCTCGAATCTTGAAGAGCCAATCAGCCTCGGAAAAGTTGCTGCGCTGTCCCTTCTTCCTCCTTAATTACGCTGCCACGGGGCGAGCCCGCAGTGGATGTTCGTATCATCGCTCCTTTCTCGGGGGTGCTTCAGATTTTACAGTGGATTCTGGTAGTTTTCGCCCTCGTGTGTCGCGCACGATGGTAAATTGGTGTCTTTATCGCTGCGTATTGTCTTAGAGAGTCAGTCTGTCTGGAAATAGTGTTTGGAGAAATTGAGGGACTTGTGTAGGACACGTGTCTGTCTTCGTAATTAAAATAGTAATAATAATGACACACATATTAAGGGAGAAAGCAGGTAATGTCACAAAACATCGTTATCGGGAAAATTAAGTTTTGTTATTTAAATCCATCAATAAAAGAACAGGGTTCAATGAATTTAATTTTCTTAAATAATTTTCTTCTTATATGATTCCTTGTTTTACCTTAATGATAAAAGCTTATGCTTATGCAAAGATTCATAAGCATTCCGTATTTTCTGCCAGTGCAGAGTGGACATTTCCTGTTTTCAACCAGTATACCAAATAGTATTTGAACTTTCTAACCCTTTGTGATTCGACAGTTCTGTAGCACCAGTTGCCATCAACAAAATATGCTGTAAATCGCAAAATCACGATAAATGGACATTCCCAGTTATTTCCTCTTACCATTCATATGCACTCGTCTATAAATATTAGGACACCTGTTAGTCTATACAAAACAGATTGCATATTTTTCACCATTTTTGCTACCTCAAGTTGGCCTAGACATATGTATGCATGTACTTGTCAGCTTGAAGCATTTGTCACGTGCATAGTTAATAAAATCATTTAATGCACTTTATCTATCGAAAACGAAAACATTTACAGGACGAATAAAATAAAGTAACAAAAATCATAAAAAAAAACTAATAGAACGAATGCCACGAGAGGTAATAGCAGTTATCGCGATGTGCAATTGCTGCATCGATGAAAAGACAATTTGATTTTGTTACGTCAGAATTATGGCAAGGTATGCATTCCATATAGTGTATGATATCACGCCGGATAATATTCATGAAAAACGTACCGCAATTTTATCTATAATGAAAATAACATGTGAAAAAAATTAACCACAAAGAAATAGGGAAACAAGTGGTATAAAAAGCAGTGTCCAGCGATAATAAGCGCTGTTTTTACATTTAACCCCGAAACTTAAGCAATTATTACAATACGAAACAAAATTTGGGGATTCAAGCTTTGTACAAAGATAATAAAAATACTACAAGATAATGGCCCCTGGTGAGCACAGCTGTATCATTTTTTAATGCAGCATGGAAGGTCAGGAATCAAATAGAGGAGTAATTATTATGTGTTCCATAGGTGAAGATAATGTTTGGATCTTGTATTTTCGCAGTTGTTGAGTACGTACCTAGTCTGTGAGTGCAGCAGTGTGGATGACTTAACACCGAGTATATTGCTTGCTCTTTAGCGACAGTGGAGGTGCGTTTCAGCGAGGGTGTTGATCTTGCGAGTAACTTTAGAGGTTTATTATGGTTTTGTTAACTTAGAGTGTGAGTTCTGATTCGAGGAAATAAATCTCAGTTGGATTGTACGAATCTAACTTCGAGTATGTGTACATTACTTTCCTTCTACTTCAGGAGATATTTGAATTGCGAGAGTGACTTGACTCATGCTTGTTGCTGAATCGAGTTTCGAAGAAATTATTACGATTTTGATAGATAGATATGAAATACTGGCAAATGTTTTTCTAATAAATTACTATAATTTTTCGAGGAAACAAGGAAGATTGGAAAGGTCAATACCATTGCAAGTGTTCAAAGTGTAGAAACTTTGACAAAAATCGATCGCATGGTATAGCTCAGTGTTTCCCAACCCTTTTTGAGTCGCGACCCCCCTTTTATAATATTCAAAAACAACCTGTGACCCTCTTTCTCCTTCATATAAGGTAAGGCAAATTTAATAAGGTAAAGAAAACACATTAAAGATATATTAAAGGTATTTCAGATTGTAATTCTAACTTAATAATATTTAATTATCCTAATACATATATTAAATATAGTTAAAGAGACCCACAAGTTGGGAACAACTGGTATAGCTAAAGTCCATATACCCAACTATTAAAAGCGTCGATTAACAGCACACATTAATACACGAATTTTGAACTAATTCAAATTTGTTAATATGACACTGCTCAATCACAAGTCTCCATTGCATATTAAAAAGTGATTAAAAACAAATTAACTAAGTAATTTTGCCACAGGAAATTCTACGTGTAACGAAATTCATTATTTCCTCCATTTCTAGGAATCTAATTCTTTTATGGCGAGATAACTCGTTCACCCTACTTAACAGGTTCAGTTTTCACACCTAAAAACTTCATACCTGCCCATAATTAAAATTCACAACTACAAGTGCAACGCATAATGTTATGTAATATTCTCAAAACTTAGACTTTAGAGCCTCCAGAGTAACTCGACGATTTTTTTAGCGATCCTTTGCGTGTTTCATCCCTGGGAAGGGACGGGATGAGAAATGGAGGGCACAGAGGGGGACGCTATCCCCTCGATACAAGGAGAGTAGTCCCTAACAAAGCGTCCAACAGATAATTCCCCGTCTGCTGCAACGTCATTAAGTTCTTCTTATTGCGCGAGTTACACCCTGCGCGCATTCGTCGTAACGTAGCAGGGGGGTCCTTGTATGGAGGAACCCTCCTTTGCCATTTGTAACTCATCGATCAACGATGAGAAACGGGGAGAAAGAATGCCCGTGTATCCGCGCCTCCGCGAACACGGATTCCCTCTGTAATCGAGTTTGTTCTCGATTATTGGTGGACGCGTTTACTCGGAATACGGCGTTTCCGCCTAACCCCCTCGCAAGGTAGAGTTGCGTCCATGTTCGGGCTGGCCAGTGTGTCGTTGTACATCCAGACAGGACTGGGCCAAACAATTGATCTGTACAAGGTATCGAGGAACCGGTGGCACAACCCGAATTAGCGTGTTTTTATATGAAAATATGAGCCGAAAATGTAGGAAAGCATGTTTTGATTTGGGGGCTTCTTTTTTATGAAAAAATGTAATTGAATATACACTGCCGTCAGAGTTGGGTATTAACTAAATAAACAATTATTTAAATAAGGGATTAAACATAAGTTACTTTAACTGTAGATTATTTGACGAATGAAATATATTTTTTTATTCGACACATGAATAATTTTTTTAACTTTTATTCTTTATTCGAAATTTTATTTAAATAAAAATTTTGCTCACCTGTGACTGTCGTTCATAAGTGTTATATAGGACACCTACTCTGTGTGGAATAATTGTGAAGAATGCTACAAATTTATTGCAGAGCTCTAACAAATAAAAGCAATAAAAAGTATTCAATCTACACCAAGTATCACATTTTGTGCAAATGCAGTAGGTGTCCTAATACATAATTATGAACGACAGTGTATGTATGAAGTAATTAAAAATTGATAAAATGAAACGTAGTTACTTATCATTGTGGAAAAACTTTCCGAAATATAAGTAGAAAGTCTAGAACAACTCTTTCCAATCGGGACATTGTTTTGAAGAAGATAGATCTGTACCTACTTTGTTGGTAGTCAAGTGGCGGTAACCCATTTTTGGCGGATTTTCAATTTTGACTTCGTGAAAAACGAAGCCCCGTCGGGAAAATCTATTACCTATACACTTTGTACTTATTTTTCCATAAAGATTCGTTTCATCTGTGAATTTGTATTTGCATTGAGTATTTCCATGTATTTCCAATTTTTGGCCGAATATATAACTACCCCTACAGCACATTTGTTGCCGAAATGTCTCAGTTACATTGCGGTTTGATATTGGAAACATTGCACGGAATATTGCCGAAAAGTTACAAGTACATTGCTATGTCCGTCCTGTGCAACATTGCAGGATATATTTCTGCAACATTTCTGAGATTTTACAGCAATGTTCGCGCAACATTTCTGAGATTTTACAGCAATGGTCAGGCAACATTGCTGAGATTTTACAGAAATGGTCGCGCAACATTTCTGAGATTTTACGGCAATGGTCAGGCAACATTTCTGAGATTTTACAGCAATGGTCCCGCAACGTTTCGGGCAGTAGGGCCAAAAATAAAAATAACGGTATTTTTATATACACGAACATATATTGCATATACCGGACGTGTCTGTGAGTGATGATTTTTGTAACATTGCACAAAGGTGGCCATTGAAATATTGCACGGCAATGTTTCTACAATTTTGCAGTAATATTGCAATGTAACTCGCAACCAAACGGCAACATTGCAATGTACTGCAACTTTTGTGCAACAAAATGTGCTGTAGGGGTATGTATACATTAATTGAAAAATAAATGCCCAAACAAAAGGCATAGGACCTTTACAATCTTTTTAAATATCATTTAAGAAGTAAGATCGAGAAAACAATTTGAATACACGAAATTTACATACAACTTTATATAACTTATCACAAAGGCTAATTTAATGCGACAAATGTTTCCAGAATCGATTTTTCCCAGAACTAAGTCTCATAACAGAAAGCATTATTTCTTCGCGATGAAGGCGAGATTGGAAACAAATCAGTAATCCCACCCGCGTGCACCCTCTTTATTAATACACACCATATCCACATTAATTCATACCCCGCAACTTCCACTATTTCTCGAATTTCTGATACACCGTTGGACAATAAATCCCAGAGACCCTCCGCCGTCACCGAAGGAAACAGACCATATTGCCCATACACGTAGAAAGCGCAATTTCATCGCGATTCTACCGTATCTAATTCCCCCTCGAACGAAAGATCAGGCACCGTCCAACCAGGGAGGAGCAACGCGATACACGGTGTACCTTTCTCATTAATGCCGTCACAGGGAGATTTGGCGAAACGCTCGCGCGCAGGGGGGTCCGAGACCGATCGATTTGTCACGGCGTCAGGCTGCAATGCCATAAAACATCCGATAATGATATTCATATGTCGCGACGCCGCCAGTGTCCCGCGCCGCGCCGCGATGAATACCAACACCAGGAGGAACGCGAAATCGTCGAATTGAGTCAGTGGTCCCGCGGGGTGAAGCCTGGCTAAACGTCCCTTCGTCCATTTGACGCGACGTCCCTGCAGGACGATCGACGCCAAGGGACAAGCGCACCCTCTCCTTCCTTTGACCGCGAGCTAATGAAATATCACGTATGCGAAATTGACAGCAACGAAATAGACTGACGATAATGCCGTGCCGACCACCCCCGCCCCTTGGGGGAGAGCCGCGAAGGGACCGGTGGATTTTTCCTTTCGATCCGTGATTTACGCTCGCCACGGAAATATCAGCGACGGCTCGCGCGCGATCGATCGTCGCTACGTTCCCTCTTTTTCCTGTCCACCAGCACTCTACTCCCTCCATCCCTCTCTCAATTGCCTGGCTTTAATTTCAACCACTTTTTCAATCGGCTTGCATTCCCTTGAATTTGATAACGTAATGGGTCGCGTTTCGAAAAGCGCGTATATAAGCAGAGCGAGCTTAAAATCGGCAGAGTGTAGTGAATTTTTCGTTTAAATATCGGCATATTTTCGATCGCCGTCAAATATTTGAACTGATGGAGATCCTTGCGCGTCGCTCCCCCTCCCCCCCCCCCCCCCACCTCGCCGCCGTGTTTCGATAGCGAAATATCGGAGCCCTTCGTTTCCGCCGAAATGCGAGCAATAATTGAACGGGTAATTGCAAAATTAAAATCCGTTTGTAACGCTGTTTTATACGATACCCGCGGCCGGGGATTAATTCGTTCGCCGTGCACGAATATCGCGGCAGGGGTAATTTTGCGCCCCCTCTTCACCCCCTGTGCGATAGAGCTGGACCAAGGAACGTCGAGGAGCGAGGGAGTTGTTTTTAAAAAATATTTGGCCCTAAAAAGCACGCGATGATCGAGATATCCGTTCCCGGAGGTGTCTTGTTATTTTTTACGGCCGTCCATGGTTCGTAAAAAGGTTGTTGCAAATAATAATAATTTCCCGTCCAACAGCCGAGGGAAATCTTGGCCGCGGCTTCGTAGCTAGACCGGGCCATGCGACGTGGAGGATATTTCTGCCACGGAATGGCGCTCGTAAAAATATGAGGAACCTGTCGTAAAACGTAATCGCCGATTAGCCGGGGAAGTCCAAACGGCAGCTCTGCGAGAGTCCCGGATCGACTGAAGGCGCACTATCGCTCGTACCGAGCGTCACAATGGTTTACTCTTGCTTTCTAACGCGAAATAATTATTTGCCCTGTAATAGTCTCAATAGGTTACGGTATTTTTAAAACGGAATAAGAAAAAATTGGATATTTAGAAAACACAGTCAATTTCTCATTTGGAGTAATAAAAAATTGTAATAAATATTTTTAATCTTATTATATGTGCAGTATGGACTTTGTAATAAGTACTGTACAGTATAGCCGAAAAGGACTATATTTACATGTAAGCAGTCTTATGTTTCTGACGATTCGCTATTTTTTATAATTTTAACTAATACTTCTTGGACAACATTATCAGTAGTGTCAGATTTAATGGGAACAAAGTGCTTCAGATGAAACAGAAGCTTCTTCCGTTACAAATCCTTGTGCGCATACTATTCAAAGAATAAATGCAAATGGCTCACGCTATGAAATATCCTTAAAAGCAGAGTTGGGCTAAAGTATTTTGCCCATCTCTGCCCACAAGACGATTATCAACTCAAATAAGTGCACAGACTTGCAAATTATTGTCTGTAGTGGAAATCATAGGAGATGCAATATCTGCAAACACCAGCATTTCTTTTACACTTTGACAAACTTGGATTCCTTAAAAACAGAACATATGGGTAGAATTTTAATAAATCTAGCTACAGAACCATAAAGAAGTCATTAAAAAAATCTGTTACATACTTGGGCATAGCCGTTGTAGTAAAATCGAGGATATTAAAGGGCACTTTGAATTCACAACTGTACACTGTTAAAGACTGACCGCAATTCATAAATACGCGTAGGTGAGGTCGAGGTTGTAATATATCTACCTGTGTCCCAGGGTTTTCCAGATTGCCATTTCTTCAAATGGCTTATGGTTTATGGTGTTCAGCACCCTAAAGTCTTTATAACCTTAATAAATACCCAAAAGTAATATAGGAAGACATTTCCTTTTCAGACATCTAAACCAGTGATGTGCAACCCGCGGCCCGCCAATTTTTTCTCCCGTATACAGAGTGTCTCAAATGACAGCGACTTTTTTAACATGCTTGGCAGATCCGAAATGATCATTCTGAATGTAAATGATGCGAGAAATTTTAGTCGTTTCTAATATGTGGCTGATTATTCGAAATCTTTTATTATATTAATTAGGTGTCACGGTTTTTGGCGTAGTTTCAATTGTTTTAATAATTTGAAGAGTTGTAATAGTTCTTAAATGATTTTATTTTCAATTGATTTAGGTTGATTTTTGTAGTTGAAGAATTCCTATTGAATATTCTATCTAGTTTGTTGCTGTGAAGGATGAGGTGATCATGTTCATATAATCTTATATGGCTGATCCTAATTATTGAAACTGTGACTTGGAAAATTCCCTTCCGTTTGAACTCTTATATCTGGTAAATTCTACAGACTAGTACGCGATAATGCTTCCAGAGGTAGTCCATAAATGATCCACTGTGTTTGATAGGTGATTCTAAATCAGAAAGGTGATATATGTACACTATGGGGCTTGTACTCCTCGACATAAACGTTACTTGGTGTCGTGAGTTTTGCTTGTAAGAACCATATTTCCCCAAAGGTTTGCATGATAGTGCTAAAGATAGAGTAGTAGGAGTAGCTTTTCAATATCCCCAAGCAGCCATTGGATTTCACTTTGACTGTATTGATACAAATTATTGGTCTAATAGTGTATTCAGTAAGTTAATAGCACTCAGGAGTGAATTTGTATCTAGGCTAAGTAGGCAAATTTTGGGCGAAAAATGTTTGAACACAGAAGCTTGAGAAAACTTTAAAAACAATTCACTTTTTGTTTCATCCAGCAAATTAGCAATAACTCATATATGAGTTGTATATATTCGCATTGAATTAATTTTAAAATGGTCTCAACTCTTTTACAGTAAAATATTTTATGATATTTCACATAAGTGGCGGCAGATGTTTGTTAACCTAAGATCGCCAAATCTCTAAATCCGCCACTGTTTATCAAAACTTGTTTGCTGAAGTTAACTATGAAGACTACCTATATATTTCAGTTTCTTTTCCCTGAAAATTAGCAGTCTTGAAACTTTACTGTTCGAATAAAGGAAAGGAATTTTAACGCACAGTGCACGACATTGTTTTCTAGGATCTCGTTATGTTACTATTGATACAAGCTTATCCAAGCTGTGTGTAAATTACACGCACTGCAGGGGGCATCGTAGTCGGATCAAGACAACGATGGATAGGTCAATGCAAACAGGGCTGCAGCATCGTGCAATCCTGTTTAACCCTTGCTCTCTCAACGAGCGTACCCTCATTAAACATTAACCATTGCTATGGGGACGGCACCCCCGTAATTTAAAGCAGACGCAGCGTTTTGCAGAGATGCCAGAACAGCTTGCGCATACTACGAGGTTGTTGTAAATAATCGTAGTGGAATGAAAGAGCCTGCTTTGATTCATAGTGCATCATTAACGTAACTAAATCGAATTCAATTATTCTTACATTTAGTCAAGAGAAATCGAAGAATGAAATTATCAAACCCTCAATTTGTACAGTTTCTATAGATTCGATAGTAATTGTATGCATTATGTTATAATTTTCAGTACGTACGATTTTATTATTTATTACTTACTAGTCTAAACGCGAAATTCTAAGAGAAACAGGAACAGAAAAAAAGAAAGCAAGGACAACAGATATGTTGTCTTTCGTTATTCACCCACCTTTCACTTATAGTTTTTTAAATTATTTATTCAAAGCCTTCTTATGTTAATACATATTCCCGTTAATAGAAATAATAATAATAATAATAGTAATAATAATAATAATTCTCAATTCATTGACAAAGTATAAATAGAACAAAAGAAGCTGCAATTATGAATAATACGACACAATTATTATTTTTCTATAATTGAATATCGCCCTTTACATTTGTCATAACTTTTAATAGCCCCACCAGAAATCTAAATATCTACTATGGCTTGGGACGTGTTAAAAAAAAAAACTAACAGCAAGTGTGAAAATGAAAGCAACGAAGGAGCTATCTAAGCGAATCGTTTAAAAGTCCCGCTACGCTCCTCATTTTAAAAAGGTCTCGACGAATGTGATGAAACAAAAGAGCGGAAAGAAAAAACTGAGAGAAAGATAGGAGCAGGGGAAAGGGTGGAAGAATGAGTAAGAGCTAGAGGAAGTGGCGATAATAAAGTTTCGAGGGGAAAATATACAACAGCAGTTCCTAACCGAGGATCGTAAACGCTTCCACGTCATTACTATGCTTCGCAAGCAGGGGTGGACAGCATGGTGATGTGTCGATGGTAATCCACCGATGCTGTGTTGAGTATAAAGTGACTAAGATCAGTGATTCACTGCTTTGCTGCATACCCAACTAACTGTAAACGTGAAGACATTGCTAACTTTTGTCTTCTAAAAATGCGACTCAGAGCCACGTTACTTGCAAGAAATAGAGGATCTCCTACTCGACTACACTTCATAGATCGTTAAGATACTCGCTATCATAAAGTGGTATGAGTTCAGTGAAATTAGGCGGAAGTATGGTAAATTTCACTTAGAATGAATTTAGGCAGCAAAAATATTGCGTGATACATACCTATATATCCTCTATCTATCCCCAAAAATTAAACTTTAATTTTATTCACTCTAAGAAGGTGAAATTGACCCCTCAAGATCCGACTATTTCCCGATTTTGTGTTATAACTCGCGAACAGTAAGAACAGTAAGAACTGCAAGTTATCAAACGATAGTTCTAATTAAAAGTAGTAACTTTTTCCTGAAAACTTTTTTTCTATTTCCTACAGTTCGCGAGTAATAATACAAAATTTGAAATTTTTCAGGGGTCAATTTCATCCTCTTAGAGTGAATTTGGGCAGCAAGCAAAAATTGCGTTGTATTCAAGAGGACATCCCCTACATATTCACGAAGTTTCATAATTGTTTGAATTTCCGGGTTCGGGATCTTCCCTTGTCAACAGTACGAAGGTTGAAACTTTGTAAGTCGTTGTACATGAAAATGGTTACTGCTACGTAAAAAAATCATGCAACTTTTTTTGTAGAGAATTTCCTAAGCTGTAAGTTCCATACTAACTATTCTTGTCATAGAACTGGTAGATAACGAGATATTCGCGAAAATCTGTTTTTTTTTTACCTTTGGCCCTTTATAAAATTTTCAGTAATTGTCGGATCGATTTTGACATATTGTTTAAAAGGACGAAATAAAGCCCCACACAAAAGTGTAGCTTGCTGGGAATTATTCCCCAGACAAATCCTAATTTCACTAGATTATATTCCGCCAAGAATATCTAATATTCCATTAAATACTCATTTTTCTCATCTCTGCAATGTCATTCGACCTCTGCGATTCTTTAGAAATATGGCGTCTCGATTGTTACGAGCAGTATGCTATAAAATTTAGTATCACGGAGGGTGCTTCTGAAAGTGGACAAGGGAAGGAGAAATTATAGAGTCGATAGATCGATGGGTCGACGAATCGGTGAGAGGCAGAACGGAATTGACGATATTTCCCCCTTTCGTCGTCCCTCGTTTGGTAATGGTAATAACGCATTTACTCGCGCATCGTTTTGATTCGATCCGTTCTTTGTTTTAATTCATTACGCAATTGGGAACAATGACGACCTGTAATACCACGTGCTCCGTTTTGTTCCCAGTAAAATAATAGAAATCAATGGGTCTGGGGTGCTGCGGTATTCGCTAATTATCACGCACCGGCGTGTTTTGTTCTCCTATTATCTATTCAAAGCTGCATTAAATCGACGATGACAATGTCGTGCGAGCCGTAACGTTTGAAATTAATAAGTTAATTGTCATCGAGCGTGCCTCGGCGCCGTCATAATCATCCCATTGCTCCGCGAATACCTCATCATTCTTCGATCTCCCTAATTAACTAGAATACCGAATAAACGAGATCTTCCCTGCCAACCGGTGTGCTATTGTGAGAGACAGAGGTGGCAAGGACCCACTAGAAAGAAATCGAGGGAGGGGGAGGCTAAACCGGAAGACGACGAGGAAAGGCGGAAGACCGAGCTTAAGGGACCAAAGGCCCATTGACATGGAACTCCTCCCGTTTGCCCATTGAGACACGTAACAGTACGCTGCTGCGAGATTTAATCCGTCGTCTGCTACCCTAATTCCCTAATAACCCTCCTAACGACAATGGAGCGTCGCGTGGAAAGTGTGACCGTGGGCCTGCAACGAAAGAAAGCTCTCGCTGGCAAGAAATGGTCCAATAACGTGTACCCGGATTTGCGCTCGGGAAATGGGATTTTTTCGTGAAGCGATCGGCAAATCACGGGGGCAAAGCGCATTAAACGTCCCTCTCGAGACGAAATTGGGAAGAATCGGGACGCTCGAGTGATCGGTTTCCTTGGAAGGAAAGCGTGCAAGAGGTCCCGCTCGGGTCGAACGCGTCCCTGAATGGCAGAAGTAGGTTACCCACGCTAACTTCGTACAAAGCAAATAGAATTATATCGGCCACCGACGCGAGAACGCTTCTCTAAATATAAGTGAAATCGAGAACTGGGCGAATTTGTCGCTGAGAGATTCAATTTCGATACATCGCCGCGCGAATCTTCGCCAGTGATGGGCAAAAAATTATTTGAAATAAAAATTGCGTACATAAATTTTTATTTCAAATAAATTCTTGCCCATCTCTGATCTTCGCGCATCTCACACGCCCCACGCTATGTTTCCTTTAACAGGGTTCAAGTGGATCGCGTAAGGGGGTGTGTAATTTGAAATTTTTTCAAGGTGAAAGTAATTGGGTGGTAGGATCGGCGGATAGGTGATTTTAGGGGGAATCAAATGAAAAGTAATTCTGTTTGAGTTCGAGATGGATCAGTTATTAGGTAGTTTTACGTTCGTGCCATTTTCTATCTTGAAACAAAGCTATAGATTTTTTATATGGAGTTGCATATACATTTTTTATTATACGTAGTAGTTTTGGTATTATTAAAAGCAACGTGGACATATAAGATTCTAACTTTAGCTGCCTTACCACATTTCGGTGAAATTTTGACATTTTTCTCAGCTTATGCTTTAGTTACCTACTAAACTGCATATTATTTTGACGAAGTATTTTCGCAGAGTTACATTTTTTGTAGTTTGTGTGGCGTTAAAGCTGTTTCTGAATACGTGAACATTTTAGGGTAGCAGTGAAGTAGCATTAGAAATATATTTTTCATGTCTGTGAAACATATGATTAATTCTTTTCAGTATCAATGTCCTCACATTTTTTCAATCGAATTAGTGCCTGATATATAATTTCTACTGTCAAGTAGTAGCACCTGTTTACACAGTTAATGGTGTCATTTTTTCTACTTTGAATATCAAATTTTTAGTTAAACGATGTTGAGATCAGCAAAATTCTGCACTAAATAGTTACATTTGTATTACAATATACGATTATCCTACAATTATTAGTTTCAGTATGTATTTAGTTGAATCACAAGTAATTTCTAACTGTTTATTCTTGACAGATCATTATAGTTATATTACCTATCTATTGTTCACAAGTAATTTATAGTCATAATTCGTTATCCATCGGTTTGCATTAGTGCCTCATGAATAACGATTTTACAATATTGTATTCGATCGATGAAATGCACATTAAAGGCATGGATAAACGTAATACATACTACCCTAAAGCGACGTAATATTATCTGTGAGAGTCTGAACAGTGCACAGCATTCGATTGCCAAAAGCGTTCAGAGGTCAGTAGCTATTATTTCGAATAATTAATCGGTTCGTATGTTATTCTTGTATAGTAAATGATAAGTTGTAGTTAGAAAGAATGTGAAGACGGCACTCTAATGATTAATAGAGTCATCTATAACAGTTCTGCTGTTCTGTTTAAAAAAATCTATAGAGGCTATATAATCTTGAAAAATCTAGCCCCGAGGAGAAAATGCGCTCTAATGTACCATTTTCTCTCTTGAAACAAAGATAGATTACATAGTTTTTTGTATTATTAAAAGCAACGGGGGCATATAAGATTCTAACTTTAGCTACCTTACTTCATACAGTTTTATTAGGTATAAGCTTAATGGAGCGATAAAGCTCGTAAAGGGAATAAGAAGCTTAATTTGACTCGTTCTCGAAATATTGAACGTATTTTGTACGAATATTTAGTTAGGTCTTGTAATATTATCAAGTACCCATATATAGACTGAGGATCTCTCTTATTTGCATTTGAGTAAGTATAAAAAACCATTTTATTTAAATTAGCCTAAGGAAGAAAGGACCAAAGATAATGAGTGCAAATGAGAAAAAAATAAACTTGCTCTATAATAATACCTGTTATTCAATTTTCATTAAATATTTATACCGCAATCACTCTTTAGTTGCTGATATATTAAAGTATTGAGATACCAAGTTATTCTAAATACAGTACATTCAATCGCACAGACAAGTATCCACTTACAACTTGTTGGGGTTGTAATTTTTCAGAATCCTTATTTTACTGTACCTATTACAAAGTGATACCAACACTTCTAAAACGAAAATGAATTCTCATTTATGAATTTACTTATAACTCAATCGATGATAACACCTTTTTAAGTTTTCAAATTCTGTACCTTTTTTTCAATGGTCCTTCGTACAATTGCACGAAGCAACGTCATTAGACTGAGCACAAAAGTCGATGCGTTAAAACATCAAAGATTACTTCCATTACACAGCTTTCATTATGAATTTTTACTAACAATTCGCAACGGTCGCCAGAAACGCGACGGTTTTTTGCCATCCCGCATATGAAAACGACCAGACAATTGCCGCCCATGTTTCATCTGTGAAATATACGCTGCACCTGGTGCACAGAATCCAAATTCTTTGTTTATACGAGGAATGAAGACCCTCTAGCGAACGCTGCACGTTCCCGCTTTTTGCTCCGAGGAAAGTACAGAATTCGTTCCAGAATCCACTGTATCGCGTGCGGACGTAAGCTTTTTCAATTTCTCCTACTTAACGCTTTTATTAGCTTATCCAACCAGTTTCTGCTCTTTCTTTCAATTGCAATAATAAATAAATATAATCGAAAGCAAGTCTTTAATTTTCTGTCACACTGTTCCATATTTTGTGAATGATCCACATGTTTCGTTTAAAAATTATGGACTGTACGTACCAAATGAGATAAGTACTAAATGCTACCATTTCAATTGTGGAAAAGAAGAACCTGATATAATCTGTTATTACAAAGGGAATAGAAAAATATATACAGAGTTAAATCGGTGGTACAACTCGAAGGGAGATGACTCTACATCAGAAAATACAACATCGAAACTGTGGAGTGACATTTTTTGTTACTAAGCTTCTAACAAGTATCGCTGCAAACTACCTGTATTACTCCTCAGAATTATCACATTAGATAACGAAGGATAAGCATAATTACGGCAATGAAAGAAAAGTATTTTTTACTCAAGAATTATTTTGTTAAGCCATGACATTGGTACCCAATGTTCAGAAATACGAAAACAACGAGGGCTAGTCTACTGCGAGATCCATTAAATTGGAGCATAGTCATTTTTTCACGCTGAATCACCTCCTCTCGGGCTTTACTTACCAGCAGTTCCGAGACACCTATATTCATGTTTCAATCACAGGGGAGTTGCTAGTACACCACTCTTTTTAAGGTTATTGGGTAATTAGGGTTATTAGGGTAATGACACTTATTGTTAGTAGGCACTTAATTACAGAAAAATTCCAATTGTCTAATTCTGACACTCAACCCCCTTGGAAATTTACTATATTTTCTGTTTTGACGTACCCTTCGGACACACGGTGTTATCGTAGCGTGGCTAAGCGATACATACGATTTCTCGCGCGAGGAACAGAATTACACGTTTGAAAAATGCACAAGCGTAATGGAATGCTCGTGAAATGTTCTTTTTTAATCGAGAAAAATGTTTCCCGTTATTACGATCGTTAAGCACGCGCGCTATAGTTATGGCCGCAATTAAATAACGCGACTCATTTTCGAGGTGGAGGGGGATTTTCCGCGTTTCTAGTTTTATTTCCGCTAACGTTGTGCTGTGCACGTTATTTGCCATTCTCTTTTCCTTCTATTCATTTCTTTATTTACTTTTTCCTTTTTTTAAAAAAAAATCTGTACGGTAAACGAAATTTTGCACGCTGTCGGGCCGTTCCAGGGTCGATACAACAGGGGCAATCGGACGTGGCCTAAAAATTGCCAGATACAATCCTCAGATCCAATTTCGACGGGGCACTACTTTCCATTTATATTCATGTTAACGCACGGTAACGGAATTAATGCGCCGCGATTGCGCGGAACTGCTGATAAAGTGCAGGACAATATAAAATCTCATCAAATTTCTAGCGGTCGGACGAATGCATTTTCGGCGAAACGCGTTGATACATGTCCGAGGGCTCATAGGAACTTCGTTTCGCCGCGGTTAATTACGTCAGGCAATTTTAACAGTTTTCGATTTGCATTTTTCTGCAATTCGGCGCGGCTCAACCGAACATCGCCACGCCCCTGCCGGACAACAGCTTGTCGCTCATATTCGAATATTTTCTGGTAAATGGGAAAAAGGAGATTAACGTCGGAAAGATAAATTTATGGTACTTGATTAATTTAGCTAGATTATGGACAATATTTTTCGTTGGCAGTGTTCAGGTAATGTTTACATATTTGTGCTGTATATATGTGAAAGGTTAAAGAACGTGAGATAAATAGTTTTGGTGATTTTACAGGCATTAAGTTACTTGTCAGTTATAATCAACAGTATCGTGAATATATGGCAATGTTTGATAAAATCGTGTGCAAATAAATAATAGTAAATGCAAGATATAATTTGATAAAAGTGTATCTACATTTTATATTATAGTTTGTACAATTTATTTCTGTCTTTAGTTTATATTATGGTAATAAAATGTTATTTTGATTTGTTTTCTTTACTTTTCCTTTAGCAATAATGACAGAATATACTTTTCAGTTTTGCCAATATATAGTATAAATTCTTATGTTGTCAATACAAAGCATGGTTAATATAAGACTGAGAGGGAAATATTCAGAAACTCGAATCTTTATTATTATAATTTTAATTAACTCCCAGGTGTTAGACTGGCCACTGTCACTTTCATAGTTTTGACTTTAGTTACATTCTATATTCCCTCTCTTGTTCCCTCTCCCAAAATGACTTGGAGTGGAAAATAATATGGAAGAAGTGAAAAGTAATCCATGAGTAGGTAAAAAAAATAAAAAAAAACTGAAAAATTGTAACTGTAAGTCATATTTCTTTAAAAAATTCCTTCAAAATGTAAACCCTGAGCTACCATTACAGAATCTTATAAAATGGCACTAACCAATGTTACTTTGCATTAGGAATCTACAAGTGCGAATCAATTTAAAATTCTGCTAGTCGACGTCGGAACTCGCAGACTCAAACATCCTTACGTCATCAGCGTATATGTAGTAGATATGCAAATAAGGAAGTTATTGATTATCCCATCACGCAAGAAACGCGTTGTAACCCGTTTACTACAAACTCCACACCAGCCACTTTATATTCATCCCTGTTCCGCAAAAAATAAGCACGAACAAAACATACCTATGTTTCTCTAAACTGATAGAAACACTTGCCCCAAATTTGCCTTGGTAACACATACAGTACTGGAAATAAATATTTATTGCATCAGTCGAATGAACACGTTATCACTTATTCCTCTCCTATTATTACACCGTACTAGGAAAATATTCCCGCAAATTTGATCTATTGCAAATATCCATAGCTCGCTATTTTTCCAAATTCATTTGGACACGTTTCATTTTATCAATCACATTGCTAGGAAAATACTGCGTACTACGTAAATTTCAGAGCGATGCAATAAATATTTCCAATACTGTAAATACACATATGTCACGTGGCACGGAGTATTTTAACAAGTGGTTTATTAGTTAACCCACTTACGCCCCAAAGAGTTAAGCAATCCCATCGTGACCCTCAGCAACCCCAGCGCACGTGGGCGATAAATTTGGAAAAAGCGGGGAGTTCAAACGTCATTCTTGAAGCCTCCCACTATCGCACAAAGAATTACCTGTCGCGTGGCACGCGCACGGTGCACCCTTCCGATAAAACCCAACCAGCAGGGATATGGATACAAAGTGTGGGCCACCCCGTTCGACACCACGCATTCTCTCGTCGTTCCTTTCTCCTCTTGTCCCGTCGGATATGACGAGGGCCGTTGCCGGTGACACTGTGTGCACAGCCACGTGTGCGTGAATGGCCCGTGAGCGCGCGAGCGCGGGCCAACGTCAGTACAACACGCAGCTGGACTTGCTAATGACCAGACGCATCCAGGAATCAAATTCAGATGACGGGGGCTGCGGTGCGCGCGTCTACGCGCAATTTCAATTGTAACACGTTCGAAGGGGGACTGATGCGTGCGATATACAGGGTGTAGCACGTTGCCTGGGGCCCACTTCGGGGGTAGATTCGACACTTATGACTCGTAACACTTGTTATTGCGTCGAAGCAATGAGGTGAGTTTATGTAAATACATATTCGATTCTGTATTGTTTCAAAGCCACAACCTTTTTGTTGTTTAGCAAAATTACCATTTTGCGTTTTAATACCAGTTGATTTTCATGTGTTTCGATTGGAGGAACTTATCACTTAGAACGCTACTGCAATTTTGGGGAATTTTATTATACTCAGACAAGAAGGTTTGAGATTTTGTAAGTTTAAACGATGGAATAAAATAGATGTCTCGTTTCTAATGTTTTAATATTATTTTTTAAAACTATATGTATTTAGGAATGAAAATTAAATACATTTAGGTACATAGGTTTAAACCTATATTGCGCGAGAAATACAATTACTCAATATTTTGTAATTTCGCCTTTAGCTTTTATGAGGGCTTGGATTCGGCGTGGCAGTTTTGGAATATTCTGCCATAGTTTGAGGATATTCTCTATTATTTTTGTCTTATTTGTAATAATTTTATCCCCGCCCTTTTAAAAACAATTGAGATTTATATGTTGAAAAATTACTCACCATGTTGCCAGATGTAGCTAACCAATAAAAGAAAAAAACAATAGCTCGCATTGTTACTTTAATTGGAGCCGCGACTTTCACAGATTTTGGTGAAAATGTTTTGAGAATAATAATTTGGCCACCCTCTATATTTATTGTTATTTCGAACAATGTAGCTTTGCCTTACGCAGGTACAACATATCAGAGATGGGAAAAATTTTTATGTAAATAAAATTTCGAATAACGAATAAGTGTTAAAAAATTAACTTTATTCGACACATGACGAATAAATTTTTTAACTTACATTCGTTACTCAAAATTTTATTTAAATCTTATACGTATATCTGTCGCGAATATTCCCACCATGATTCTCAAGAAAAGAAGACAGTCGATCCCTACATACTATATTATTGATTAAGCAAACACTCTTCAAAACCGAGTTCGAATTTTACTTTATACTTTCGTTAATAAATAGAGTCGTACTTACAAGGAACATCGCCCAAGTATTTCATCCTTCTTAAAAAGTTACCAAATCTCACTGTTTATTAATTTATCACAAAGAATGTATTCCCATTCAAATTCTGCACCCCGTATATCTGAAATATCAACCATTGGGCACAGTGCTGTCTCCCGTAAAAAGCTGTCCTACTTATTCGGCACAAGGCAAAATCGAATAAATTAATTCTTCTTTAGTCTTGAATCTATCGTTAAATCAGATCCCAGGTATTACGCTACACCCTGTATGCAGATACACGCAGCAGGCATGCGCAAAAGCGGTAATGGCGCGTCTCTGTGCGCGCCTAGCCGTCCATTCATGCTGCCAATTATTATCGAAAGAGCGACGTAACCGTGCGCGCCCGGGAAATTGGCTTCCTCGATGCTTTTATACATTCCACCGGCAGACCACTGCGGGGGGTAGTTTTTATCGAGCTGGCCGTCTTCTTCGTCCCCTCCCACCAGCCCTCCCCCCCCCCCCTCCAACCCGCAGGCCCCCGTGGTCGATCCTCGCGGAACAAGAACGACCAGTTACTTATAGAATTCTTCATCCCCCCGCTGCTTTTTCTTGTTTGGAGAGACGGATGTATATTGTTTGCCGGGAATCGATTCGAGACTTCGATGCTAAGTAACCCCCCAGGGGGTGGGGCGGAATTCGAGAGGTAATATTAAGCTCGATATTGTGCTGTAAATGCGCCCGAGGATGAATACCTGGGCGAAAAATTCTCGAGTTAACAGCTGACGGTGGGTTATGGTTACAGTTTTCGGTTCTGCTTTGGAGTAGGGCCAAGATGAATTCTAAAAAACCGCGAGAAAACGGAGAGGTAGACGCGCGGCTGGGAATAAGCGTTCGTTTCGCCAGTGGGGTATTTGATCGTCACTGGTGTGTGTAAAATTTCGTTATAATAAATAACGGTCCAGCATCTTTATATTCAAAGCACTGTTCGGAGAGTCTAGAATTTTCACCAGCAAATCCACAAGCACGTTAGCATTTACTTGGATTTAATTCGCAGGTTTCCGTTAGCCATAATATTTCATTCAATTTGTGTAAGTCTTTAAGCTCCTCGAGTATTAAAAAAGTCTACTTAATTTTTTCAGTAAGTCTCTTACGGGGTCTTCCTAGCATGACGGCTTAAAAAAAACTAATTCTTCGGGAATTAAAAAAAGAAACAAGTATGGCTCGTATCACTTTGCACGTTTGCAGCTTTATTCTATCATCTTTTAAGACTATACATTTTTTTGTAAATAAAAATATCCATTTATAGCAGAATAGGAGCATCGCGAAGAGAACAATATCCTTCCGAAGGCCAGACCTGATTTCCAAAACATCAAAAGTCGAGGTCCACTTCAAATATATCAGACATACTCAGCAAACGTTACTTTATCGTTCAAATTTTTTTTTTATAGTCTTGATAGGTGATAGAATAAAACTACACGTGTGCAAAATGATACGTGCAATACTTTCTCCTTATTTTGGTTCCCGAAAAATTAGGGTTTTTTCAACCATCACACTAGAAAGACCCCTTAAAAACACAATTAATCGAGAAACTCCCTCGATGGTGCCGTTTCAAAACGGACTGTACCCCAACTTCGTATTACCTACAATTCAGTTTAACCGTTCCCTCTGAAGAATAACCAAAAAGCCAACTGCACCAAAACTTTCGCACTCCTCTGTACTCTTCTCGGGTCGCCTCTAACTTCAAACGCACACAGCGTCGCTAGGGGTTGTTTAAAATGTTCTCCAGCCGGGAAGAAGTTTTTCCGCCGGCGAGCCTCTACCGCGGGCTAGTGGCGCTAACGAGGCCACATTTATTTAGCACATTTCCCTAACAATATGGCGCCGTGCGCGAGTTATTTGAACAGGCCGGACCGTTGGAGACACGTATTGCGTTCGTGCAATCTATTCGAGCACGTGGAAAAGGTAATTTCCAGAAGCGCCGGCCTGTAAAGAGATCCCTCGGCTGGCTTCGAGTGTGCCGCTGGAATCGCTTATCACGTACAACGGTAACGATACTCTGTTGACTTTATGACACGTTCCGTGACCACCGGTATTATGTACATAGCCGTACATACCTACCTGAATTTTCAACGGGCACGAAGTCCACCGGCTCACGAAAGAACCGGGTGAGGAAAGCTTATCCCTGGGTCATCGACTAGGTCACCCACTTGCCGGCGACTATAGTTGGCCGATAGGCACCGAGAAATGGGAAAATGATGTTCCGTGAATAACAAGCTCACCCTTTCGCCGGCTTGGAATAATAGGCATTAGAATAGCGGTGAATTAGCTGTACCATAAGCGATGCCGGAGCCGACAATTTGGCGAAGCGGACGAAATTAGCTCGCGATATCGTCAAGGATCCAATAGAGTCCCCCTGTGATAGCAGAATGCTTTCCCTTCCCCTGGCATTGTTTCGCAGATTTTCATCAGTGTTTTCACGAGCGAGGAAAATAAATTTCAGCCCTCGGTATGTCGTCTCGCTGGTATTAAACGCGGATCCAACTGAATCTCAATGGCTCACGAGTTCGTATCGTCGAAGAATCCGCGGATCCCTGGAGCGCGACGGATGGGGGGAGAGGGTGGGGCAGGGGATGGAAGTTACAGGATGTCTGGGAATGAACGATTTCGAAATCAATTTTCTCGATACAGGCGCGCTGACGGGCCACGTAGCGAGGGATGAAACTGACACTTTCGCGTCGCGGAGGAGGGCCGATCCTCGAGCGTTCTCGGGCCCCTGCCATGAATAATGGAGGATGTTTGTCAAAATTTCTGAAGTGTACAACCGGCCGCTTATTGGCTGTGTCACGGGGATATGATGTTTACGCCCGTTGTTTGCAAAACTTTGGCGTGAAAGAATTACGGCATTCGTACGCACCGTCGTCGGCCGGGACGGTCTGTGTGCTGATGGTTTTCTGTCCGTGGCCCTGTTTGCTCGCTACTTAGATGGAAAAAGTGAGAGACAGAACATTTTGCCTGTGCCCCGAGCAGTTCTACTTCCTCGTAATCTCCCTGCAGGGAGTGTCTTTCCATAGTAGCAACGTTTTCTTCCATGTTCGTATGAGGGCAAGCTGCGAACAATGATGAAATCAGTAATTGAGGAAGTGAAATGAGGCATTGAGAGCAACGACGGACTAACCCTCATTTCTTGCGAAATTGAGCTATTAACAATAATGTGTTCCAATAGGCTCTACTATTTACACAGTTTGACAAAATTTGACTTTTTTCGGACTTATAACATTCAATAATTGTTTCTTATAGGTTTTCGTGTGCTGGAAACGAATCCATAAACAGTTTTTGAGAAATTCCATTTTGAAAGAACTGCAAATTTTCAACTTTGAACATATTTTGTGTCGAAACAGTAATAGTTATTCGGTTGCTTGTGGCATCAAATTATTCTATGAACACTCCCGAATACAGCGATATAAGTTATGAGTACATTATGAACATTTAAATATGTTTAAGCAACGATCAAATGGAAAGGACACCCGAAATGCACCCTTTTTTGCAGATATCTTTCAATTTATTTCCAAAACTAAGGGTATAGGAGAAAATCTGACTACTCCACGCAATGCAGCAGACATTTTTCCTTCGGAAAGCATGAACAGAAGTGGTAAGTCTCGTTTCGTTTTCAATGCAGAAACGAAATAGTTTGGCAAAACGAGCGTCGTCGACAGTGGTAGTCAGCGGTGGCGCGCGATCCGCCGCCGCTGTCAGCGCCGCACATTTTGCCAAACGATTTCGCTTCTATATTTAAAACAAAACGCGACTTACCACTTCTGTTGATGCCTTCCGAAGGAAAAATATCTACTGCATCGCGTGGAGTAGTTAGATTTTCTCATAGATCCTTAGTTTTGGAAATAAATTGAAAGATATCTAAAAAATGATTGCATTTAGGGTGTTCTTTTCCCTTTGATCGTGGTTTAAACATATTTAAATGTTCATAATGCACTAATAACTTATATCATTGTATTCGGGAGGGTTCATAGAATAATTTGACGGAACAAGCAATCGAATAACAATTAGGGTAAGTGTGGGTATTACTGCGGACTTTTAAGGTAGGTTAACTTTAGAACCCTCGATACGGCGTTCAAATGAATGAAAGTTCCTCCTTTTTTTTAAAAGAAAGGTGGGACCTTAATTATTCCATAAAAAAATATGAGGGCGGGGTAATAAGCACAGTTAATTAAAAACACAGAGATTTGTCGATCAATGTCATTGCAGGAGTTACTGCGGACATGCATACATTACTGCGTGCCAGTTACTAACGAAATACCAGTTACTGCGCATGTAGTACTGCGGTCTGATGTCAGGCGAAACATAACCTTAGTACCTTTGCAGGTTACGTAGACAGAAGTGAATACGGGCGGAACATAGGTTAGATGGCGCAGTCGTCGGTCCGCAGTAATACATGCACATGGTGTAAAGTACTGTACCTAATACTGCGGTGAGAAATAAAAATTAAAACTAAAATGTAGACGACTGATTTACGGTTTTTCTGAAAAATAACTCTTATTCTATCGAGCAAAAACGCTACATTACATGTATTACTGTTAATAACAAAAATATAAATGTTTTTCAAGTAGGTGTTCATGACCGCCATATCGGAAATCGACCGAAGTTTCGCCTTGACGAATTTCAAGCTACGATAAAAGAATTAATAATAACTTTGCTGTACATATTTATTAATAATTACCTGTAATAGAGTTTAAAATAATTTTATCAAAAAATTTCAAGAGATTATGTACTTTCCAACATTAAATATGATCTGTTTTAGAATATCCGCAGTAATCGGGGCATCCGCAGTTATCCTACTGTTTCGACCAAAAAGATGTTGAAACTTGAGAATTTGCATTTTTTTCAAAATCGAATTTCTCAAAAACTGAGGGTGATGGCGACGAACAGTTTGTGGATTCGTTTTCAGCGCACGAAAACCTATAAGAAACGGCTATTGAATGTTACAAGTCCGGATGGCTGTCGAACTGTGTTATATAAAATTGGAAAAAATAATTTTTTTTTCAATGTGGGTGTGTCGGTTTTTGCTCTCAGTGCCTCAAATGGTAAGCGATGTAAGTACCTAGTTAAAATTTTCAGTATAAACGAAAAACGCATTTCTGTTCGTTTTGTCACTTCCATGGTTTATCGCTCGTTTATGGCTATGTACTTTCAGCGTATACCACCTTTACAGATTTAGAGAGAAATAAAAAGATTATTACCTGTTATGAAGATTGCTGGCACTTTCATTGTTTCTCAGCACTTAAGATTTTAGCTCCATCTTGCGATAGCCCTAACAGTTAAAATAACTTATTCTAGCACTTATACCTTTTGCCACCGTATTCCTTAATGGAATTCACATGCTTACCCACTAAAAAAATTATTTTTTATTTTTTTTTGTATTTACATCTAGAAATTGTAAATTTGCCGACTTTTTCAATAATCCGTAAATCGGAAAAAATTTCAACCAATACGGGTTTACCGGTATTTTTTTAAGGTACTATATATACAATAGTAAATATTGTAAATAAAAACATTTTATTGAAATCTGATCGAGCATTATAAAAAATATTCTGAACATAAAATTTAAAATTAATTAACACAGAATACATATTATATTAGCAAACTATTGACAATAATTATTAAATGTGGATATTCACCACGAAAAGAATGAAAAGAATCTTAGCTTAGATACATAATTAAATATTTTTGATATATTAACTCTTTTTAAGAAATAAGCACGCAAAAAGCATTTTGTACAAAATAATCCAGCAGCGGAAAAAGCTCTCTAAAATTCTACACTTTTTGGTCGGATGCCATTTGTATATATATTCCCCTTACTTTTTCTTCTTGAAGATACGTCAATTCTTTTGTGATGACTTGATTCAGATTTTTAGTTTTCTTTTGGATCAGAGCTCTTTATGCGATACTTCGGTTTCCGTCTTTATTAGGAATTGAAGTTTCTCTTTCATCGATAACGTAGTAGATTTCGAAGGATTTATTAAACGATACAAATTACCGATTCGAATTACCGATACAAATTTGAGGGTATTTTTACGATTTAGCGACAATACAATCACTACTTACATCGTTTACCATTTCAACTCCTCAATTCACTTTTGAGAATTCCCTGTTACTTGGATGAAAATAGTTATGCAGCGTGTATAGCGACGTAGGTATTTAAAAATATCCTTTTCCCCCGTCGTTTCTGCTGAAACGAGTAGACCGGTCGATAAAGTTCAGCTGCGAGCACTATCGTTCCTTTGTGGACATTAATTCAACCTAATACCAAAGGAACCGAGCTCGAACCCTGCACCTTTCGATTTTCTCCGAGCCAATAGCGGGCGCGCGCTCGTAAATTTTCGATTACAATTATATCGGTTGCGGAGGGTGCGCGATGGGCGGTGGGGTGGGGGGGGGGGGGGTAGCAAGGAACAGCGCCTAAGAATAATAAGGTGGCTTGGGGTATCCGAAGATTGATAAGATTCCGCGAATGGGGGGGGGGGGGGTTAAAGTGGTGCGGCGAGGGGGTGGGAGTGGTCCGTTTGAAAGGAATCGCGGGAAGTATTTCGTTCCAGCCGACAGCCTGGAATTTCGAGCTCTTTGTGATTGGCAATAGACCGAGGAAATTGGTTTGAAATTCGCGGGGCTATGGAATGTATTGGCAATCAGATTTTCCGCTCTTCTCGCCCCTCCGCGAGGCTGGCTCTCTCAGCTTTCAGTGTTATTCTCAAAATTTCGGGCCGTAATCGAGAGTATCGAGACCTACTCTGCACCGTTGCGCAGGCTGTCCCGCAACAGGATCCTCGTAGCTCAACTGCGAACTGGGAATCCTTTATAAGAACTTTATAAGAGCTTGCAAGGTGGTAACGCATAGATTTTAAAGAATCTTTGCAAGTAAAATAGAAAAATATCTGTTCCATGTTTGGTCTCTTTCTTAAACATTCAATGATCTCGGAGATATTTTTGTAAGTCCAAGTTTCCCAGAAAATTACTTACGTAGTTAAAAAACCTCTTTATTAAAACTTAAAACTTTCAGTTGATAAATTACTAAAGGCTAAATTACAAATTGCTGGATATCTAGGCAAAATTATTCAGAGGAAGAGCAGTGTAAATCTTAATTTTAATGCTAATGGACTTACACTGACTTCTGAATCTTCCATATGTAGATCATACTTTCAACCGTCGTTCAAGCAAACTGTAACGTGAGTAGTGAGTAGGTTCAAAGCACTGTAATCCAGAAATCCAAAGTTGAAGGGCAGAAAATACTAAAATAGTATTTTATAATTATTTCTTTCACATATAAAGTGATCTTTTTATCACAACATCTTTATTGTTAAATATCTCGCAAATTATTGAGCGTCTACCCGAATCACTACACAGGGACCAGACATTTCTCTGTCCTCTATTTACCAACCTTCAAAGTTTCGTTACAGTCGTGCGTAATATCTCGTAATATCTCATGCGCAATATCTCGCGTGGTTCCCTCGTTAGACGACACCCTGTACAGTTTCCCGGAAATCCTCCTTCTTTCGGTGGTTTTGCAGGAATTTCGCGTTCTCGCGGATTATCCACGAGTTCGAAAGGCGAACCGAAACGGCTCTCGTGGCTAACTGAGCGGCTCGCGTAACACGGGCCTTGCGCCTTTATCCGTGCAAGTTTTATGGCTGGCTGTACGGAAAATACGCCTACCTTTGTCGTAAAGAAAAGCAATAGGAATGCTCTGAATTCGTAGAAGGGGAAACAGATCGAGGAATAGTACGAAGTTGTATGAAGGTGGACGTTTTAAGAGGTGCACAAGGTCGGGGTTTCCGATTTGCCCCCAACTTTGAATATGTACACTAAGTGCACAGCATGTATAATTACGTACTAAAGGTTTACATAATGCTGCAGCATTCTAAACGTTGTAAGAAAATCGAGTTCAAAGTATCGTTGTTCCTGGATCTTGTGTATAGCTCTGTACTATGGATTAAATGTTTGGGTACACTTCTCCTATTTGCTTGCTGCATTCGAATACAAAATGCGGAATCTACCATCTAACAGTACTTTAAACTTTATGCATTTGGTAAATGGTCCATGTACCATAACAGCATTTAATTTTAATTTACTTCCAGCTGCAGGTATTTGCATTTTATAACGTTGTAATTACTTACGCCCCTTTATGGCTTTGAGATTTATCTTTTCAGAAAGAACATAAACAAAAGTTATGTAAACTAGTAATGCGAATGTCAGAACTATGGTGGATATTGATAGAAAGAGGGTGGATGTTTTGAAATATAAACACTTCGTACTAAATCGTTCGTTTTAAAAAAATTTCGTGTTTCCTAAAAATGTGTGTGTAAAAATGTATCCAAATTCAAAGTGCTAATATTATACAGTGGATGATCAAATTATTAAACTCAAACAAAAAGGTTTGAGATTGTGTAAGTTTAAGCGATGGAATGGCTGTATCTCTGCGAAATATGGTCGCAAAAATTATTTAGAAAACGCATTTTAATATTTTTTCATCCATTATGATACTGTTTTATCACGATGAAGCGTAAGAAACGAAGTTTCAGAAATTTTTGCCTAATTTGAATGCATGCACGGGCCAAAAAAAAAGTTTTCCGGTAAATTCAACGAAGAGCTGTTATACAGCAAACATTTTTCTTTAATTTTGTTTTTTTGTTTTGTTGTATGATTTTTATTGATCGAGTTATTCACGATCAAAGCAAAAAAAGGTACTTTTCACTTTGAACACCTATAACTTGCGAACTCATGATCGTAGACAAATTTTCATGAGTGTTTTGGAAAGCTGAGAAAGTTTCCTTTCAGAACCTTTAGTTGCCAATTTAAGATTTTTTTAATCGTATTAAATCCATTTTAAAGTGATCCTAAAAATTGACGAAAATGTTTTGAGTATAATAATTTAGCTACCCTCTGTAGGTACAGTGTGTACAAAATTTAAGAATACTATTTTCATTAACTGTAGTCAGAGCTTTCAACAGTGGTGCGTATATAAACACGGGACAGATTTAAATAACTAAACCTGAGGATAGTTAAAAATTATTAAAAATGAATTTAGAAAAATTTGGTATGTGTATTATTAAACAGTAGTAAGTGTTAGTACTTTATACAGAAAGTAGATCCTGGCTACAGAAAAAGAAACTACTATTCTGTGAAAATGTATTAACTAATTTTTACACGAACATGCAAAAACTCGTGGCACGAAAGCTTATACAATACTGTACCTACTACGTTAAAAACGGAGAAACTATTCCTGAGTTTTATTTCTCCTACAATCAACGTTCCAATTATTATACATTGATAATAGTCATTGACTCTCTTAATTGCGTGCACCAACTCCTATCTTATGGCCTTTGAGGAGTTCTGTAATTATAGAATGCACGAGGAGCAAGCTCGGATTGATAAGAAAAATTTTTCAACAACAATGTCTATCGTCAAAATATCTCCCCTATTCCATTCAGGAATGGAATAACGAGGCGGATGTTTCCGTCTCGGTGGTCATCGCTTCCATGGAAAGCACGCTCTACAATCAGTTACGAGGAATTATGACTGGTGGAGGTCGTTCTAGCCGTTCCGCGGCGAAATATTGGCACTTCTGCCTGTATGCTGATAAGAACTGCATCTCACGACCTTTCGTTACGGGTGCATTGTATGATGGCCGGTTAAAGCGGGGCCGAGGATAAAGATGAAACGGCGGGATAGAGGAATTTATTGCCGTGATTGTGTTTCAGTGGATGCACGATAGGTTCGTAAGTCTCGATCTGCTGGGGAACTGTTCTCGCGTGAGCACGAGGATTCTCGCGCCGCGCCGGGCAACACTCGTTAAAAATTTCCATGCAAAATGTATGGCCGCGTTGCGAGCTCGTATCTCCCATCGGCGACGAAAAAAGGGTAGAAAGGGTTGTCCGATGGTGCTTCATTCAAGGCGTAATACTTGCCATGAGTTGATACGTCTTTATGGAAACCCTTGTTTATTGACAAGTTCGGGTTTTTTAGAATATGACTGAAAGTCCCGTGAGATGAAATATTTAGTTTCTTTCTAATATTCGTTGAATCAGATTACTGCTTAATGAGACGTCAGTCAACTCTCGTGGACCAACCTTCCGATTTTAGTATGATTTACAGTTGCAAGTTGCAAGTCGAAAGGAAAGTGCTGATCGTGACAATTGTGTTGGTTCACGACTTGTATCATTTCGTGCAGTACACCTTTTATTAAAATCATTTTCTTTCCTGTCACTCCACTAAATTTTACGGCTCCTTTTCCTATTGTTTCAAATTTTACTACAATTCTCTTCCATCTAAAATTCACTCTCTAACCACCCTCTCGTCTTTCAAACATGCAGTGACATTATTTTTTGCTGAGTACCAACAATAGCAAATAATTCTTAATTTTGCTATTTTCAACGTCCCACATATGGCTTTAATCCTTACTCGCGTTTACGTTATTTGGCTATCTACATCTATTTTCCGTATATACTGTTAGTTTTAAGTAGGTAGGTTAAGAACCGCTGAAGCTGGACCTCTCCTTTTGCACTCTACTTCTACTGTTACATATACTATATAATTTCTAACTCGACTATTTTTCTCTTTCTTGTTTTCTTAAATATGTTTATTTTTCTATCTTCTTGTTATTTTCTTAATGTCTACTGGTGCAGCAAAGAATTACTATTATTAGTATTATTTTACTGATTGTAGTAGTAACGACAGATAAAGTGGGGGTGGATCACCACCCTATTAACTACTCTGCACCGGCCTATTGGTCATGCTTCTCATCAATTTTATCTCCTATAACATTCGCATTACGAAAATAAAAAGCAAACACTTGTTTTTATATTGAAAGATCTCCACAACTTTTTTATTAATTTTTTTCAATAAATCTCCACCGATCTAGGTATGCATAACATCGTCACTAAAAAATCTAGTAATTTTATATGACCCTTTGCTCGCCGATAATTACCTTCTGCACACAAAGAAGTACGCATTTGCACCCCTGTACCTACATGCCTGTCAACACCCTTCACAAAAACCAGAAAAAAATCAACGCAGGAAACGTTAATAACAAAGTACATACGCCTCATTCGATCGCGTATGTATGTAACACGAAGATTCGTCGGGTCTCCCTCTTTCTGATTTATCGTGGCAAGCTCAAAGTTTCATCCCAGTTACGCGCAACCTTGATGCATCTAATACGTACTTATTACGGGAACGTTAACCCCACCGAAGCAAGTCATGAAATTCAATCGCATCTTGGAGGGTCCAATCAAGCCGAGCGGTAATAACTTGGCAACCCTAAGCCCCTATTAAGAGCCGTTGTTGAAATCACGGCGCGCTGCCTGATTATTGTCTACCGCCGGCTAATTTTGATATGACAAGCCGATAATTACCAGAACGCTTAATTATTGTTCCCCCGCGTCATTGTGCCCGTCGAATGTCTGTACTCCGCGCCGCGTGAACGATGTTCCATAATGAAAATCCGTAAAAGGCTAAGCACGTAGCATTAGCGGATTCAATAACGGTTTATTGTTAACAAGGATGAAAGCTGGCCACGCGTTTGTTGTAACTGTAATCAGCGGTGGGACAATGAGGAACGCTTAATCCCCTAATAATAATGGGAATTACAGATTCTCTCGTATTGCCCGTGTATTCTTCGCTTTTGTTAAACTAAATGTGTAGCTATATGTTAGTGATTGAATTTTTACGATACTTTTAAATACAAATTGATTTTAATATGAACATTTTTTGGAGATTATGTTAGAAGCGTAAATACATGGTTGTTACTATTACAACGGAGCAACGTTTAAAAATTGATCATTCAGTCGTTAAATTCTATTCACAGAGCATAATTAATATCGTATCTTCGCGTAATCAAACCTTACACAAGGCTCTAGAATCTAGAGCACACGATATTCTTTATTCCAAGCCTCTGGCCATCCAACTACAGCTTCAAATATTAAGATAAACCCCATAAAATTATTATAGATCTCAACGGCAGTTCTTGGAATACCTATTTAATGGGAGGTGCCACCTTGGACACAAAAAATCATAGGTTCAGTTTAGCAATTTTTTTTTTAAATAACGAACTCAATAGAAAATCTGATTAATGGCATTTGTTATATATCTTTTGAAGATTAAAAACAAAATTTCAATAAAATGGCGGTGCTAAAGCCACGCTGTGCGTCAACAATTGATTCGCCAATCGGCGTTGCACGGGTCGACTTGAAATTTTGAGAAAATCTTCCTTTTATGTTAATCTAAAGAAGCACATACGGATTTTAGGATTGCTTGAAAATGTTTTTAGCTACAGACATTTTTGTAACCAAATTTTTCCGCTAAAAATCACAATATTTTTCTTTAAACACTCACCATTCACATAAAAATATTTATTTTCAACAATTTGTATGTACTTCTTGAGTTCATGTCATGTATAAAATGAAAATTTTTGTTTTTTTATTCGAGGGACCACCATTTTGTTGAAAAGAAATGTACAAAACTATTTGTTTAATCTTTAAAAAAATGTATAATAAACGCCACTAATCAGATTTTCTATTGAGTTCATTATTTAAAAGAATAAAATTGCCAAATAAACCTATGATTTTCATGTGTCCAAGGTGGCACCCCCCTTTAATCAAATATCCCACCTAACCAACCCGCAGGCTCGACTAAAATTCGCCCCGGTCTCTTTTGAAACCTGCAAACTTCTGCCCAACGAAATTCGTCAAGAGTCGGAATGCAGGTCTTCTTCCTTCATCGTTCAGGATCGTTTCTTGTTTGCTGAAAAAAAGAAGCGGGCGAACGCCACCGAAATCGTGGGATATAAAAAGTCGAGAGGGGGAATGTGAGAGGATCGCAGCGCCGACTGCTGGGAGGATGGGGTTGCGCAATATCGCGAGAGAGGGAAGTTCCTCTCTCCTATTGTTCCAGTATTAGTTAGTTTCATTAATGTAATTCCCGTGTACGAGATGAGAGGCCCCCCTGTATTTACTTGGTTTCCTTTTTACCAATCCATTGTCGGCCTTTGTGCCGGCGTACCTGCATTGTCCCGGCCATTGTCAGCGGCTGTCTAGGGTGGCAGCTCACCCCTAAACCGCCGATGTCTCGGTACCGCAGTCACTGGTCAGCGCGCGCTGTCGACAGAGTAAATTGGTGGCGCTCGGTGGAATGACTACCGCGGAAAAATGCTAATGACAACAATCGGTCCCTTCGCCGTCATTGAGGAAAATATCACTCGGTTTGGGTCGATCGGGACAGCACGAATGCCCGTCGACGACCTGCTGGGGCGAACCGCGGCGGGGAGCGTGTGCGCGACGATGAACGAGTGACTTTCAGCGGGGTTAGCGGTAATGCAACTTCGATCCAGGTGAATGCAAATAGCCTCGCGGCTGTTTGACTTCCGTTGAATTGATATTTGTTTGGGAGAACTGTTTATAGTGTTGAAAAAGTAGGTCAGGCGGAGGATGCTAGACGAGAGGGCTGCGCGAGCTTACGAGCCTCGGAAGCGGTATGAAAAAGCCCCCGCTACCCTCTCCCTTTCCTTTCGTCAGCGCAGAAGAAATAAACTGGATGAAGCTTTTTACCGCGGTGTTGTCTCTTAACTTACTTCCATCGCGAAGAGAGAATGTGTGTGCGTCTTCGGACGGTAACCCTGTGGTACGATAAATATTATCGTACTTATGAAGGAAGCGGTGAAGGGAGATCGAAATGCATTCAGGAAGTCGCGGAATTGTTCGGCTAGGGTAAGTGGATGGGGAGGTCGAGAATAGTGGAAATACTTTTAATGAGCGTTTGGTTTGGAATGCGCAGGGTGGGGCAGCGAAGTTGCACAACTTGTGTAACTTCTGAATTATGTGTTTTATGTAAGATTGTTATGTGGTATGATAGATTATGGTGTTGGGGTAGGATTATTCAATATACAAGCGAAATAGGTACAAAATAAAGGATGGTATTTGAAATTATGAATTATTTGAATTTGTTACTTCTATTTACTGATGTCGATGTTTTTCTGTTTTAGGTAAGTTTGAGAGGGAAGAATGATATTGTGAGGGAAACGCATAGCTGTAAGTTTTTTTTTTATACGAATGATACGTTTTGGGAAATCAAGTATTTTTCTGTGAATTAATTACAAAGGAATGCAAGCAAGCGCAGGCTTTTCCTTTTACACAAGGTTTATTACTATCACGTAGAGTAAAAAATATTTTTTTTGTCTACATATCTATTTTACAAATGGCGCCACATGAGGTTAATGAGACAGTGTTATAGAAAATGTATTTTTGATTTTGCCCTGATATTGAGCTTAAAAATAAAGATACAACGGTTTCCTTGGAATATGTTTGTCCAAGAACTTGTAATTTCGGTCTGAACCTTGGAAAAAGGATTGAACCAAAATTATTAAAATAGCGACTGGGGTTGGGCGATTTTTACGATAATTGTCGGTTTTCGAGATGCACATATGGCTGCTTCTTTTTTATCTCAAACACTAGAGTTTTTACACGTTACTGTTGGAGTTCAGGGTAGAAAGAAATATATTTTGAACACGCTGTAAAAATTTCAAGTCCATCCGAACCTCCGTTTTTGTTTATTTACGTATTATCAAAATATTTTTTTACACTTTATAGTATTTATAAACATTACCTAAATGTACTAGTCACAATGTGTATTCATCTCCTTATAGTTAATTCGCAAAACATACTTGATCTTCGAGCGATTTGACAGCTTACTTAGTCCTCTTAAGGAGATGTAACGTGATCTCTAATGTAGCTTATTTACTCATCGTAACTAAGTTGCCGAGATAAAGCAAGTCTTGTCGGCGATAACAATTAGACTCGAAAACTGATATATAGTCGCTAATGACCTATGCTGTCGATGCGATGTTAAATCTATAAGAAAAAAAAATTAAATTCGAGTTCTGTAGCAAGGAATAGGCCTCTTACAGAATCAGGTAGTTGTAATTTATATCGTGTAAACGATCATGGTTTGCGTGTCCATTAATTAAGGGAATGGGGTGGTAATATAAAAAACGAAAGAAACGAAGTGAAAAGACAAATTTAGAAAACCTGGTAGTGCACCAGTTAAACTCATATTTTTTCCAACCTATGAGATAGATTTATATTTAATACAGCAATATAATTATAATGCTCTTTAATTTTATTAAAAGTTAAATTACTATCACTGAACTGCAAAAATATTATTTCTTTTCTTTTTATACACTCAAAATACAAATGTGTAATTCAAATACTGACGACGACAAATATAATGCATCCAGTGAAATGATGCATCTTTAAATCAAGAAAAAGTTCAATTCCTCTTTGCAAACCACTACACTAATTTCGAGATTATCTATTTACGAGTAATTCAATATATTTTCCAAAAAGAGTGACGAAGGTGTAGTTGATATTCCACTTGTTTCCATTCCAGCGTTCTGTAATAATGAAAATATTAGATTGTTTTACTGGAATATTTGGTGAAAGGGATAATTAAGTTTAAAAATGGAAAGATATACATCTTTGTATTGCTAGTTATCGTCACGATGAAGAGGCATAAAACGCATCGGCGTTTCGCAGACTTGCAGCTGCGTAATTGAATTATGCGAAATATTAAAATTATGAGAAGCAGGAAGTAGAAAGAGACGGTGATTAAATTAGCTGTGTATCGCTCGGGACCTCAAAGAGATTTTTTTATTCCATTAACAAAATTTAATTCTGCTGATTAAACTTTGCGACGGTGTATTTAAAACTTCAAGTAATTGAAATATTATCGATTCGAGCCGGGCATTAAACACAGGCATTATACGCAGCGTAGGTTGGTGCATTTTTATGTAAATTTATTTATTCGTATTTGTGCAATTCTATCGCGGAGTAACGAACGGATATTTGTACCGTTACCCTGCATGGAAATTCTGTAAAAAATATATTCCAATATCTGATCATTCGTTACAGTGTAAAGTGTGTCTGATGCATAAACTAATAATAAATTTTGCATTTTTCAATCAAGCTCGCTCATCGATAGAGACTAACCTGCAGTAGCGATGCATCATACGAATAATTATGGTGTTTCGTTTCAATCAAATTTATTCCATTCGAAATAAATAATTTTATGGTAATTAAAACCTGCCAATCAGAAATACCGGCATACGGAATACAAAATAAGGTAATATGAAACGAATATAATTTAGTGCACACACTTTCAAAACAGTCTGGCACCGCGAAGCTGGTTTATGAGAATCAACATTTGTGTGTGTGTGTGTGCTGTGAAATCTAAAATATAAGGATTGGAAGATTTCTCATCTTTCAGTGGAACATTTTTTATTCTTTGGTGAAGTATTCCTTATCATTTAGTGGAATATTCCTCATCGTTTTGGGAAGATCTCTCATATTTTGGTAAAGTGGGGGATTGTTTACTTTTTAGTGAAGTATTCCTTATCCTTAGTGAAAAATTGCCTATCTTTTTGGTGCAGGATTCTTCATCCTTTGGTGGAGGATTTCTTATCTTTTAGTACAGGATTCTTTATCCTTTAGTAGCGGATTCCTCATCCTTCGGTGGAGAATTTCTCATCTTTCAGTGGCGGATTCCTTATTCTTTAGTGGAGTATTGATTATCTTTTAGTGGAGTGATCCTCATTCTTTAGTGGACAATTCCTTATCCTTTAATAGAGGATTTCTCATCCCTTGCTGGAGAACTTCTCATCCTTCTGTGAAGACTTCATCATACTTTGGTGGACGATACCTTATTCTTTGGTGGAGTATTCCTAACTCTTTGGTGCAGGCTTCCACATCTTTTGGCAGTGGATTCCTCATCCTTTGCTAAAAGATTCTCCACCTTTGATACAGGGCTACTCATCCCTCACAAGTCCTTCTCCAACTAGAGACCTTTCCACACGCACGCCAACTTAATTCGCCAAATTCAATTGAATCAAACAAAGGGGTGACGAAGTAAGACGAATGAACGCGAGGTGCACGTGTTCGAAGGTGAAACACGTACTCTCATCCGTTAGAGAAATCGCGACACCTAGGATTCATCTCCCGGCCAGCGGGCAGCGCGTAATCCTTTATCCGGTTTTATGACTTCCGGCCTGACTTTTTTTTCCACTCGCGTCCGCCGTTGACGTCGCACGAAATTAAGAACGTCGTTCGTCTTTCATACGTCGGAGGAGGCGCTGCACGGTTCCCCGCGGTGTTTTTGTCCCGTTTACGGAAATACGAGGGCGGCAAGAAAAGAACACCCTCCCCACTGGAGCCCGCGATCACGATGACGACTATTTTTCACGGGATTCATCTCGCTTTCGGATGAACGCGTGGCCCTGAAGAGGAGCCACGCGGGGCTGAGAAAAAGTCATAGATAGGGGGGGGGGCGAGTATCTCTTCAAATCCGACAGATCCCTGGGTCCAATGGTTAATTCATTCTTTCTGATTATCACGTGGGCTATAAATCTGAAATATCGCAAGAAATAAGGTAGCTTTGATAATTCGTTTGGCGGATGTATAACCCCCGCTCAGAAGCTTCCGCTCTTTTCAACAAACTTCTAGTGTTTGGTATAGATAATTGGAGAGTCCTTGTAGAAGAAACTGTAACTGCCAAAATTAAACGAAAGAAATTTATCGGAAAATGTTCTACTTTGCCAATAGTAATACTATAGCATAGAAATTGATTTTTGGCACTTTGTGTTTTGTACAAAGACTCTTCAATTAACTTTAGACTACATTTACTATATAGTATAAGAATATTCATGTCAATAATGCAATAAAAATCAGGGAGTAATCGCCTCAATCCTGTAAAAAAAATTGTGGGACGAGAAAGTTGTTCTAATTGGTCATATGAATATATAAAGAATAGTGATGGACGTATAAAGAAACTCGGAATATAAATATTTTTTTCACTCTCCGGTAAGACTTTTAATAGATATATAAGTATCGTGTACTTTCTTTATTGCAAAAAGTATCAAATAAAATACATTCTTTCATATCCAACGGTTACCTAATTTTTTTTCACATTTGGAGTTAATATGACATCTGTCCTAAGACTTTTGAACAGAGTAGAATTTGGCGACTGTGCATACTAAAACCAGTCAGCTACGATTGCTTTTTCATTTCTGTCATAAAATCTAATTTATGGGTACGATGCCTTTGTAATGGCGATAGTAATAATGTCTTTATTAGGGGAAGGTTGCTTATGTTGGACCACTTTTTTTATTTTTCTCTCCTACACGGACATAACACATTGAAGAAAGCAAACAGAAATGGGAAAAAGATCTACATTTTATGTAGACTTTATCATGTATTTAGTGTGCTGATAAAATATGTGATTAAAATAATATCTCAAAAAAACTAAACTAATGACTTCGGTCCATTTCAGGCAACCGGTTTCGTAATTTGGACCACCGGTTTCCTACTTTGGACCGCTCCTAAAAATCAATGAATTTAAATATACAATCTAAAAAACACTGATCAGGGCATTGAAAAAAAATAGAAACAGGAAGCAACAAGCATCTTACGGTGCACGTAGTGCAATAGTACGTTGTTTTGATGTTTTCTTTTATATTTGTCCCTGCATAACTCCCCAAAATATGGGCCGATTTTGATGATCCTTTTTTTTATTCGAAATCGTTCTGGTTAATAATAAAGACTATTGTCACCTAATTATTATTATTTTATGTACGTACGCACATATCTCCTCAGCATGTTGTGTCAATATATATAAAACTAAAAAGTTAAAACGAAAAAAATTAAAACCGACTGCAGAAAAATAAAATTGCACTAAAAAGTAAAAAATAATTTTTTCCCTTATTTAATCTACGGTACTTACATATTTTTTTAGTCGGTGCCTCATCATTTACACTGTGTAAATCTGGCGCCGACTTAAAAAATATGAGAGTCGTAGATTAAATAAGGGAAAAAATTATTTTTTACTTTTTAGTGCAATTTTATTTTTTTGAAGTCGGTTTTAATTGTTTTTTAAATTTTTTTAGTATGTTTTTAACTCTTCGCTACCATAACATAGATTGTAGCTTAAAATGGACCGGTCCAATTCAGCAACTAGTGATGGACCCATATTAGGCAACTTGTTGGTTACATCAAAAAGATATGTTTTCATTGTTATACGAATATGGGAAAGTAAGGACATGAAGTTATAACTAAGACAGCACACTTGACACTAGTATCATTTAAAATTATAGTACTTACAAGTTGTAGAAAGAAATTCACTTGAAATAGCATGAAAAATAATGATCGCGCACCACGTGTTTCTATATTTCGACGACGGTGAACGACAAACTAATGAATAACCGTATCACTGTTCTCGCAAGTTCCATCTCCACTTCCTAAATCAATGTAGCCAAAAAACCGCTGCAAATATATTTGTTTATCGAGATATACAAATGGTCCAATATAAGCAACTCTGCCCTACGTGAAAGTGAGGGAGAGGATGTACAATCAGTTACAAAAGCCTACTAACGCGCAATAAACCTGCAATATTGTAGAAAATTGAATATGATTCTGTTTGATTTTCTATATACCTATAACATATTAGATAAGTGTATGTAGACTTTTATGACTGACTGCACATACACATCTATGTAGCCATTTATAAGGGTTAGTGCCTTTTCACACGAGACATTTTTGTGACTCACAATTGAAATTTCGAATACACTCACTTAAGAGGACTTCCTAGTACTATGACGGCTGGAAACAACTGAATTTTTCGGGAATTAAAAAAAGAAACAACCGAATTGCCCGTACCATTTTGCACGTTTGTAGCTTTATTATATCACCTTCCAAGACTAAAAAAAGTTGTAATTAAAAATATTCATTTATAGCGGAATAGGAGCATCGTGAAGAGAACAATATCCCTCCGCATTGCACTTTCACGTTACATCACACAATATTAAAGCCAGAATATGACTACACTTATTATAAATGTATTCTTTCCATTTCATGAGCCATGTATTTTAGAAAGACGCACACTTAAGCACAACTAAATAGTGGGATTACTATAGGATTGACAAACTACAACTGTATTCATATACATGTTCCTTCAGTTTTTCTTTTTCTAACGTTTCCTCGTGGCTGTTCGAGCCTGTCTCTGTGCCAGAGGAGCTCGTGGTCACGCGCGGTTTTCTCTTTCACGGGGGTTGACAGAGCTAAACCGATCGTGTTAATTATTGACGCACGATAGGGAGGCGCTATGGAGGCGTCGCGTTACAAGAAAACGAGCGAGCTTAATTAAATTTAATTAATCACGGCTGGATCGCGATGACGCGAATGGCACAGCGTCAAAGAATAACCTGGCCATGAATTAATTGCAGTAATCCGTGCGCGCACAATGGCGATGAGTCGCGTAGATATTTAACACTGGTTTGAACCCTCGCGCGCCGATTCATCACAGCCACCACGTGCAATCGAGTGAAAATCGAGACGAACGAACGATTGGGTTTCACGTATTGGAAAATCGTCTCGGGGCCTCGTGTGTGTGTGTGTGGTGTGTGTGTGTGTGTGTACATTGCTAAATAGTTTCATGTATGTTGCTTCCATAACAATTTTTCTACGGCCCACTCGAAACACCAGGATTTTTATGAGCTAATCTCTCGGGGATTGAATAAACTATACTACAATGCGACTGCGTTGATATTGTCTTTTGTCAGCTTTGTACCTTTCACTCACATGTTTCATTTGCATCTGCTTAACCCTACAATACTAATTCCTTTCGGTACACGCTTATTACTAACTGACTAATGCCAATCAATTACAATGCCTAAGCGGACAACGCGTTCGATGTATATTTTTTAGACAATTAAATTCTGAGCTTCGTTCTGGACGATCATGTCCAAACCGTAACACTCCGTCGTAGTTTCATAGTTTTCAAATTGTAATAAACCAATTAGACACAAGTTAATTTGCTATAATAACTCACATAACACGCTTCTAGGTCATTAAGCTGAAGTAGTATCTTGAAAACCTGTCAATCCAACGACACTCAACATATATTAATGAGCATAATACCTTTTTAATTAGTATCTATTCTTAAAAATAGAGTAGGGAAGATCCCCAATTCAGAAATTAAAAAAATTATGAAACTTTGGGAATACGTAGAGGATATATAGATATGTATTATACAATTTTTTTGTTGCTCAAATTCACTCTAAGAGGCTGAAATTAACCCCTGAAAATCCGGCTATTCTCCGATTTTGTGATATAACTCACGAACTATAAGTTACAAGATAGTCCCAATTCAAAGAAGTAACTTTGGTCTGAAAACTTTTTTCTATCTCTCACAGTTCATGAGTTACCATACAAAATCGGAAAATAGCCGAGATATCAGGGGTGAATTCCACCCCCTTAGAGTGAATTTAGGCCTAAAAAAATTGCATAATAAATATCTATATATCCTCTACATATCCCCAAAGTTTCATAATTTTTTTGAATTTCCGGGTATTCATTCCTAAATAACACCTACTCAAAAGTAATCTTTCACAATTACCTACTTCGCAACGATCATTATCGATACTGTCACGACCCTCTACACACACTGTTTTCTCATTTATCCCACACATAATTCGATACCATATCAAAGCCACACTCGTGTCACAAAGTTCATGATCAATCAATATCTATTTTCCGCGAAACAACTATAAATCTAATGCAACTATTACCAATCGAAGCTCGCGGGTGTATATAAGCCGTGTGGACTAGGAATTTTATCCCGACGTTTCGCCAGCGTTGCAGCTAGCTTCCTCAGGGGTAAACTGACACCCTGATACACCGTATGACACTGATACTGTATCCTGTATACTGCTGCAATCCTGGCGAAACGCCAGAATAAAACTCCTAATGGACACGGTTTACACCAGGAAGCCTCGATAATGACTGTAGAAGCACAGGCCGTGGAAGCCTAGAATTCATAAATCTAATGATTTATATCCGACAGTGTGTATTCGTCTAGAAGGGAACCCTTCGATTAACACTCAAGTGAAAAGCGAAAAAACGAAGGTTCCCGTTACGAGAGACAGTGGAAAAAAAAGCAGCTGACTCTATAATGGCCGTCATGGGGCGGGCGTGACAAATCGACGCGTGAAGAATCGCTGACTTCCGGCGGCGCCGACAGAAGCGACGTGCCGCGTCCATCCCCGCGCGTATATGCGGGCGATTCTGGATTTTCGTAACGAGTGGCTAAAAACTCACAGTCAGATCGGCGCTTTGATATCTTTAAATAGCACTTGGCAGTGGCTCCTCCGAGCGGCGCGCTGGCGGTCGCGCCACCCTCCCCGGGGCTCCCGATTTTTCTTCTCGTTCTGGGGGGACCGCGGCTCGTCAACCATCCTTTCTTCGCTCGCCAGCCCCGTCTAGCCCCTCTAATTGGCCGTTTAATTACGGCAATCAAAGCGAGCCGCGCGATTCGTCACATTTCACGGGCAAATAATGCGCTCAAACGCGGAGGAACGGGCTGACTGCCGACGATTTGCATAAACGCGCTTCATATCTCCGCGGCGAGGCCGCGCAACGATCAATGGCCCCGGGGCTCGTTCTGCATTTTTACATTTCCACCAGTCGCATCGGTGCCTCGTGGGATTCACTTCCGTTCGGGCGGCGGCTTAACGCCCGGGAATTTTTCGGATCCGCCGGAAAACGGGGCCCACGGCGGATGGCCTTGACTTGCAAGGGATGTTCGACAGCTAGAAAATTCCCCCAAAAAATTGAAACCGTCCTACATTTTAGTTCAAGTGATGCTGATAACGTAACTAGTTTCCGTTTCGGCAATGAAACGGCCCTAAAGGTGGAAACACGCCCTCAAAGACATAGAGAGTTTTCATGATTCATATCGTGAATATCTGCGAAATGGTAAAAGATATCGAATAGAAAATGTAATTCAAAGTTTTATGGTTTTGATATCGTACAAAATGGTGATAAAGAATTTTCGGAAAACATTACTTTTTTCAACATTTACTCCTAGCAACTTTTTTCAATGGGGTTTCACGTTGAACTACATTTGTGCAAAATTTCAAACTTTTTGGCATTTTCGAGTTGACGAAAATCTTTTGTTAGTGATATGCGGGGGAGGGTTCACTGCTGGCGAACGATACACATAATTGGATAAGTGGTCGAAACTTTGGAAATGTACAGGGTGTTTCATCTAACTTTATCACCTGAAATATTTCTGGATTATTTAAAATTTCATGAAAATGTTTTCTACAACAGTTGCATAGTTTTATGAGGGGCGACGTAATGTGACAATTTATTCTATCGGAAGGGGTTAATGAGATGAACCTTTATTTTTTTTTATCAATTTTAAAGGCCCCTTAGTGACTTTGATAGACTTATTGTTCGAGGCCGGTAGATTCGTCTCTAAAGTGGCTGTCAGGTACCGACAAATAAAATATAGCATTCCATTAAAAAAAATCGACCTTCGTGTCTTATAGTAGGTACTAATTGCAAGCAACAGATGTATTTCGTGCTCAAAGCTACTGGAAAATTTACATTACTGATTACAGAAAGACTTCGAAACATTTTCCGACCATTTTAGATATTGAAAACAAAGACTAATTCTAAGTCTAATTTAAGAACAAATGACTTAAACAAAAAAATCCCAATCCAGATTAACTAATTTACTTAATTTTCCAATAAAAAAAAACATGATTAGCAATACAATGAAAAACACGGGGCAATTTCAATTTCAATTTCGTATTTCAAATCACTTCTACTCCAGTCTGCGAAACATAGAAACATTACCTACTAAAACAGAAGATCATAATTCAAAAATGTAACTTTTAAAAAGCCCCTTCTGCTTCCTCTACATATAAGTATGTTAACTGTAGAACACATTTCGCCTTTCCATTCAATGTAGCCAGCTTCGTTATACCCCAAACAAAGCCTCGCTTAATTAGCATATCTATTTAACGAATAACGTTACATCCCTCGAATCCCTAACAACATTCAACGGAAAAAGAAGCAAACCGTCCCCGCCCTACGTGAGAACGAAGAAACTCACCCTCGGCTCGTCCTTCTTCATTTGTACGTTTTCACCGAACAAGGGGCTTCATAAATCCCCATCCCCCGTTCAGAGTCTACCCGGTGTTGCGATATTTTCCCGTAACCAAACGTACAGACGGTAGCACCGTGCACCAGCACCGCGAGCAAGGCGGGGGGAGAGGACAGGGCCAGAAGAAAATCAGTGCTAGAGGAAGAGTATGGGGGATGAAACTGGCGGAAGACGGAGGAAGAGACGTGTCAAAAGAGGGACGCTTAATTTCCTGTCGCGCGAGCTCGCTTTATTTCATTAAAAAGTCGTCAATAATATTACGGTTAATTACGGCTCGTCGTGTGCGCGTGTGTATATGTGCGACATAGGTTGAGGAAGTCTCGTTTGTATGGACTGGTGGTTGTTCACCAGTTTAACGTACCTGACGCGTTATTAATCTTTCGAACATGTTATCCTGGCAGTTCCGTACGCCCCGCTCTTGTCTCTTCAACATCTTTTCATCGTTTCAAGAAATATATAGGTATTTCCTTATGTACAGAAGATAGGATAAAAATGTCACTTAAGATATTTTACGTTATATTTCGTATTTGGTACTAATTTGAACGCAAGTGACTATTGGATGTTGTAGCTTGATCTTTTAGGCATCTACCATTATATGTTTAACCTTTTGTTCAGAACAAATTAATTTGTTATTAATCTTTTCGTGACATACTGTAAAAGGTACAATTTAAGCAACTCGCCAACACCGTACCTCTCGGTCCCCAAAATCGTACCTCTTCTAAAAATAGTAAATTTTTTAATGAAAATAAGGTTAAAAATATGGGTGAGAAATAGAATTTTTATATACATACAATAAGAACAAATAAAGAAACATACAACATATGATAATTAAAAAAATTACATATTTATACTAATATTAATTTTCATATAATATCCAATCTTGTTTTATGAATAACAAATAAGGAAGAAAATAACATATTACACTTAACAATTGGGACCATAATAATTTTTTATTTTTCTTAATACACCTGCACAAGTTTCATGCGCCCACAATTTGCATCTAATGCACTGAATCATATTTTCTACATGTGATTCATTACATAGAAAGTAAAACCACTCATCTTCATTAGCAAAAATAGTAATTGTATTTTGTCCCACATGCGTTGGTGGAGCATTCAGAGTAATTTGATTTGAACTACTAGAAATATTTTCTTGTATATAGTACGATTTAATAAACTTTGTAGTGGTACGAGTTAGGAAAACATGGTGAATTTATTTATAAATATCAATTAAAATATTCTACATTAAACTCGCTTTTAGAAAAATACAAAAATACAGGATAAAACTGATAAAAAGTTACACCAATCATACCTGATTTTTTTAAATGTATATAGCACGCACAAAATATGGCGTAAGCTCAAAAGGTTTTATTTCTCTCTCTCTCATTTCGTATTTACCTAATATTTTACTATCAGATGTTTTTTTATATTCATTAATCACTGAGAAATTGATGAGGTTTAGGTGACCAGTGCGATGTTGGCAACTTTCCCCATATATTTTCTTAAAATATATATAAAGACGTGTATTAATAATTGAAAAAAAGTCATAAAGAAACCCTCTCTTTTAGTCCTCCAAAATACCAGAACCCCTGAAGCCAGTGTTAGGGTGGCACCATCGCCACGTACGCGTCCTCTGTTACCTTCTCCACACCCCCCATTTCCTCCGCAATATAGAATATTACAGCATGGCGACCAACCACCTCCTGACTCTCTCCTTACTCTCCTGGCGCGCGACATTGTCCTCTCATTTCTCTTCCTCCCTCCCGTTGTCCTGAAATGTCGACGACGAATTATTTCAGACGCTCGTCGCGACTCCATGCACTCACTATTAACATTTTAGATGATAGCGGCGCGCGCGACTTCGCCGTCGTCGCAATATCATCGAAAGCGTCGCGTCCGAGGGGTGGGTCGCGCTTTAAACGCTCGCTTCGACACCTCCGGAACGAAAGGAACGTGTGAAACAGGCGGAAGAATACCCGCGGCGAAAGTAAAAGGGACGTTCAACGACATAACTGTAAGAGATATGACCGCTGCGTGGTTTATTTTCAGTGATGGCGTTCTCGACGATTAGAATCGAGTTGTGGTGGCCTTTATTGTGATACGGGGTGGAAACAGTGTCGTAAAACTGGATACAGTCTGTGAGGAAATAATGGCACACCCTTAAATAGCTGCTTTTTTAAATACCCTTAACAATGCTGAGGACCTTGGCTCCTTTATTTCGTATCTGCCCACGAAGAAAAGATAGAAACTGCAGAAGGTGACATTTTTAATGAAGCTAGGTGCAAAGTAGGCGCGTGGTAATGTATAAAAGCAGTTGGGATACACTTTTCTGTTTACTATGCGAAGTAGTAAACAAATTTTCAGCCACGCAGGAAGGGATCCATTTACTTTTTCCTTCAGATGCAGCCGCTCCGGGCGCGGCGATATTGCCTGAAAAGTTTTTAGTAGCGAGCATTGACTATTGTTTGACGGTGAACAAAAGACACACTTTTCCAACTATAAATATTCATTGCGGGGTAACATTTTCTAGAATTCCTTTGTTCCTTTTATCGGGAAACATAAGCCGCCAATGGGCCAATGCTCCGCTGCTACAGAGGCCTTAAAATTTCAACATTTGACCCAGTTTTTTTAACGCGTGGGCAGCTGTCACTGAAAAGTAAATGGATTTTAAGCAGATCCGAACTTTGAGCTGTGATTTATGGGAAGGTTTGCCCAAACTTCGTGGTTTCGATTATCGTGGTTGGACAAACATTTCGACAAATGAATCACCATTGTTTTATAAAACAGGAACTGTTATTTTCGTGCAATTGTTTCTAGATGCAATATTGTGCTGACTTGGCGAAACGAATCGATTTAATTGAAGTATATTTTATGCGCATGGACTGTAAAGATTATCAAAGTTTTCCCCGATTTCCAATGGAGAATACGTTGAGTGTTTCATGTCGACTCGGCACTTCAAGATGAATTCTCTTTTGTGGGCTAAAAACATAGTAACATTTGGAATCTTTTGTTTTAAGAAACTAACAATTCGATTCATCTGAAATTGGGACTATGGTTTTATGCATCTTTGAAGAAGTTGCATTTTTATATTAATTTTTAATAATAAATATTGATGCATGATATTTACCTTGGATTCCCCTAAGGGTAGAACTCTGTATAAACGGCTTACTTTTTTTTTCAATTTTTAGGAATATTTTGTAAAGATACCAATGTGCTAATCCTTTTAGAACTCTAAGGGTACTTCATTTAACATTATAACAAGTAAAAAAATTGTATGACAGTAAAATTATGATAAATACAAAAGAAATAGAGCACTACCTTAAATAGGTCTTTTTCGAGGTGCAAAACGGTGCCGATTATAGCGCCTCTGGTAGTTATGTGAAACAGACCAATACAATTTTTTTTTAATTTATTTGATAATTGTAAGAATATGAATCTAATATCGGGTAAAAAATTGCATATTTTAAACTACTTAGTACTTTAAACAATTAAATGTGAATTTCGCAAAAAATCTGCGCTTTATTGGTTTTAAAAAAAAGTGATTAAAATTAATAATTTGTGAAATACTTGGGTTCATGTTCTGAGGAATATTATAAACTAAAAGTGTGCAAAATTTGAAGCTGATCGGTCAAATAGTTTTTCAGTTATCCCCGGCGCCAATTTCGAGAAACGTTTGGGTACGAAGCAAAAAATTAAAAGAAGTCTCTAATTAATTAGTTGCTTATTTTGATAACTTATTTTACTCATTTTAATAAAAAATGGCCATTCACTGGTACGTGTTCATTTACTGGTACATCCACCCTACCTAGTATCGATACGGAGTTGAATTTCGGCCTATAACTTTGAGCATATATTTTTCAAATGTTTTAGAAGCGATTTATGGAACAATTTTTGTTTCTATTTTCGGTTCGATTTATCCAGTCGACATTTTATTAACTGGGGTATTAAGGGTACAGTACACACAGTAGAGTCGATCTTGAATGTAGTAATACTGAAGGAGGAACTACACTCCTGTTAAAGATCGTGTCCTTGACATTAATTATTCTGAGAGTGGTACCTATCCATCGACTGTCATCATCGACCACGAAGAAGGTATCATCGACGGTACAGGTCAATTATTGCTGAAACCTGGTGTCTCGATGATGGCTTGCGAGCACCGAAACACCCTCATACCTGTGTCGCTTGTCTTCCACTCACACACAAAGGAGCTACTTGATAAACATTGCTACTAAAGTGTCAACGTCCGCAATGCAAGATAAAATACTTTTACTGGCTCTTTTATTGAAATCCTCAATTTTGAAACCGATACAAACAGCAAGGAATTGAATCCTCCGAGCAATCGAAGGCCCCGTGTAATCCACGAAACGAAGGGGTTTTAAAATAACGCTGTACATTGCTGTTTTATTTGTTCCTCGAAGAGCGAAGGGGATAAACGAAATTTTCCTTGACTTAATACCCTACCTACCCTGATGCGGCATTTCCTATGAAATTCATTTCTGCCATAAGAGTCCCGGATAATCCGTAATAAGAGCAATCTGCTCTTCGTTAATCCACTTCAATTCAGAAGTAATCTCCTGAGACTTAATTGCGAGCCGCGATCATGAAATTTACTTTAATAATAGATATTACTATTCGTTTTTAAGATGTTTTCCTCCGCTTAATCGCAGTTAATCATAGTTCATTTGCGTAATCTTGTAAGATCTGGTTATTCGCAAGAAACGCAACCGTAGATTGAATAATACGCGGCTGATCTCGCTTAATGGTCATAACGAATAGCTTCCGAACCTACTCCTTGAATTAGAAGTCCCTCTAACTTTTCCAATCCTTCTTTTCGTGGGATAAACGTCTCTATTGGCGACCACGTACCCTTTATAAACCAGTTGCTGTTACTTTTTATTGAAACTACTTAATAAGTAGGTAAATAAATGTGTAGAACAGAAGGGCTGAGGATGCAAATTCAAAATGCATCATCTATCAATTTATTCGTGATTTGATGTGTTATCAAAATCATGAATATGCTTAATGAATATAAAGTTGCAATATATTTTATTCATAAGAGCAGACAGTTTTTAATATAGTGAAAATATTTGCAGTGTTAATGGATTGATTCTTTAGTCTTGAAGAACTTAATTCGCAGGAGCCAGAATGCGCCGCAAAAGCCAAATATCTTCCGATCTGTACGTTTGTCGAACAAGTTGTGGCAGTGAGAACTGCAGCCGTTAACACTCCCTACATAACTAAAAAAAAGTTCTAATTTTATAGCGGAAAACCCCGATTTTGTAGACAAATATCTGCTTTTTAATACTTTAGGGCTGATGAGGCAGATCTTAACGTTCCCGATCAAGCTGAAATTTTGACAATCTCATTTTTACACCAATTGGCAACTTTTTAGGGGTTCCCGTCAAAGAAATTCAGGCATCGATTTTTTGCGACCACTCTAATGATCATGTCCATGAGGATCTACCGACTCCCAGTCCCTTAATATCGCTGTATATCAAAAGCCACCTGTGAACATGTCTCGTGTGGTGCAACACACGCGTCGTAAATACAACACTCGAGCTAAGAATGGGATTCCGAATCTGGCGACTTGGACGTTCACGAGGACAGAATAGTCTCCGTCGACTGAAAAGGACGCCTCCCCCCCGAAAGGTGAGAATATCCGTGCACAGGTCACCAGTTATCGATTCGTGTATCGTGCCCGTCGAGAACACGGTGTCCCAATTTCGGCGGACAAAAGGTAGGATGCACAGGCTGGTGGCACCAGCCTCGTGTTCGTCGATTGACCCGTCAAAGAGGACCTCGTCGCGAAATATCGGCGCAACAGATGATGCTCTGCCTTTAGAAAATAATAATACGGTCCCATCTTCTGGGCATCACTGCCGTCGATCTCTTTGATCTCGCAGCCAGAGGCACCTGGTACGGAAAGTCTGTCATTCGTAATAATAACTCGACATTCAACCGGGGAGCCTCTTTGAGGGCCATGCTTATCTCCGGTCGCATCTTATTGCGAGGCTCCGCACATTGTCTCGCGTTCTTTGCCTCCGTGCTTCTTCTATCCGGGGCAACGCACCTCGCCCCGTCCAGCGCGTTTAACCTAGCTGCTTTCGCAACGAACATCTGCCCGGTTTCGGAGAGTAACTTCATCCAATTATTCAAAGCGAGGCAAGCACATCCAGTGCTCTTCAGATTTCGCGAAGTTAAACGTCCGTTTGCTGATCTCTTAAGCTTGTCACTTGACGAAGACACTGAGCACGTTTCATTTAGACCCTGAATACGCTGCCAATGGCATTTTTGCTGGTTGGGCACTTGGTGGATGAGTTACTGGAAGAGAAGAGTTTGCTGATAGGACTTAGGTTTAGAGATTGTTTTGGTGGTTATAGCTGGGAGTCTTTGTGGATACCCGCGGGGATACTCGAGATAGAGTGTTTTTATCGTATCGGGATGTGGGGTGTCTTTGCAAGGATTACATCTGTAAAACAAGCAGTGGGTGAGGTGTACACATACATTCTTGGGATTAGGAGCGAAGGATGGGAGAATTTATGTCTCATCTCAGTCATTGTGATGCAGTTTCGGTTAGGATATGTTGAAAGCGTTGTGTCTTCGATGGATTATGATTTGAGATGGAGATTAGTGTTGAACGATGGATTGTGGAGGGAACTTGTGCTTTGAAGATGGACGTTAGGGAATTTTGAAAGACCTACTTTCCTTATTCCGAAGACTACATACATTCTTTTCCAGGGAGAGAAGTTTGCATGGCATTTCCTAATCGCACAATTAAGGGGCAATGACGGAAATCTGATTATCACCGTGATGTCAGTAAGCGAAAGCCGATCCTCGGAAATAAAATAAATTCACGAAACAAAAGTATTCCTGAGACATGGCTAGCACAGCTCCACGCACTTAAAACGCCCCACAGCCCCAAGGTTAACTCCAGCTATCTTATTGCACAACAATATCCAATCTCCATGAAACAAAACATGAACAAAGTCCCCAATAAGTCTCTCGTGTCTCTATTATTTATCGCCTCCAATGCGGAACCGAAAGGGGGAAAAGCTGGAGACTCGACGGACCACCAGGAAACGACGGAATGATGTAACGATTTAGAGTGCCTCGGATGCGTCGAATAACAGTCACGTGTAGCCAAGAATCGAGGAAGACAAATTATAGGAAAAGCTGCTGCTACAGGAGAGAAGGTCGTCGGGATCTGTTGGTTTAGGGCCTGCCCCCCCGAAGAAACACGACACCAGCGTTCAAGCGCTCGTGTACCATTAGCTATTTACGGAAACGGCGGTGCAAATGGGGCGTTCGACGATTTTCGTTCCGTTCCAGGCGGAGAACGGGATGAAAGAAGTATAGAGGCTCTTTTTCCCCGCCCGTAGCTGAACCGTGCAGCGGAATATCGACCGTGAGTAAAAGGGTTGCGACGGCAGCTCCTTTTATTTCGGGAGTGGCGTGCGTCGGCCAAACGTGCCTCGCGACGTGGAAAATCGTACGTAATGATAGCCGCGGAGAAAACGAAAACGGCTTCGACCTCTCTCCTCGACGGTTCGACTTCTTTCCTCTTTCTTTTTCCGCCGTCCTCCGCCCTCGCTGCGCCCTTCTTGCCGCTCCATCGCGTCTCCGCGGGGTCGAGACAGTTGTTGGCCGCCAGGAGACGCGCGATGAAAAGCCATCGGTCTTTAAACTATTTTCTTAACTGTTACTGGCATCGTCGGAGTAATTAGCGCCCTGTACGAACTTCCTTCGAGAGCAAGAGCTTGACGAGAGCCGATCCTCTCGCGCCAGGGGCTGCGGAACGTGTGTGAATACTGGGAGGATGAAAATAAGCGTAGTCTGAGGAAAACAGAAGGGATTTCGACTTAATATGGATTAAGAATCAGATGCTACGGAATGAATGGTCAATGTGACTTCGATTAGATACATGTATGACTGTTTATTGGAAAATTGGGAAAATTTTAAAGTTAGTGCAACTGTTGGAATTAATTGGATGTGAAGGAATTTCGAAGGAATTGATCATTTTGATACCAATATTCCAGGTGAGGATTAAGGGTTGAAAGAATTTTGGTTAAGAGTCAAGCTTCTTCTTGATTTCTGCATCATAACTAGCTGCTAGAGTTTAGCTGATGCTCGAAATCCAGATATAGGAGGTTCAATCTCTACGCATGCATATAAATTAGGTAGACCCTGAATTGGAAAATACAAAGGCAGTCATCGAAACTATTACAACTCGAAATCTCCATTATTATTACTAACGACTTTATTACACAACGCAGTCATGTTCGACAGGGTGTAGAGGTACATCAGAGTTGCTGCGATTCTGCACAAATTTTTTGCCAAATGGTCAAATAGCGTCTCAATTAACTTCCGTCTTTGGACACAAAGTGTATTTGCTGCGCGTCTCCCAGCAGTTGGAAAAGTACATATCTACCACAACGGAAACAATCACTGTGAACAGTGGCACTATTTCTGCTGATTAGTCCCGCATGCCTAGGAGCTCTGTACGCAAATGCTCGCTCAGTGATGGAACAATAATTTTCACCGCAAATTGGCGCGATGATTTAACGCGATCCCTATTGTCTCTCTATTAGACGGGCATTATCCCCAGCATTGTTTCGCGTGCACGCCACTCGCGTCGCTCCACTGACATAAATTCGTAACAACCAATCGTGTTGGTGCTGGAGGCACCTCTGCGCGGGGCTGGTGCTCCAAGAACCGTACAGCGTCGCTGTTGTAAGCGCTGTTTGTTCGCTGTAATCGTCTACGCGCGCTAAAAGTCCCCATGATTTTCCGTCTATGCGTTCGGAAACTTATCGATCGGTCTATTCCTCTCTTTTTCCCCCTTTTTTTCGTCACACGGTTTGGCTCATAAATTTTTCAAGAACCGAAGTGCTCCGACCGCGTACGCTAATCTGGCAAGCAGATGCCACGCAATGCCTCGCAAAACCGATTACCAGAGGAGGAGATAGGGGGTGTATGTTGCGCGGTAAAGAGGCCCGTAGAGGATGAAAATGGCACTTTTAAATCCATCAAACCGCCTATAAACCGGCCGCGGATAAAACGGACGGTCCTTCGCAGCACGGCGCCCGCTCTCCTATCCAAAGAGGACACTCAGCTACCGTGACTAAACGGATTTCTGTCCTTTTCCTCGAGACCATTCTCATTGTTCGGAGATGAATTCCGCGCAACCCGATTAGGAACGCGCCCATCTACCTACGTGCACGTGACCTGAATGCCCCGAGTGATATTTTTGGGATCGCCCAAGGGCCTCCTCTCGCCCCTTTTGTTCTTTCCTTGGTATTGTATGACCGCTTTTGTCCACGAGAACTGAAAATTACACGCGCACCTTCCGCAGCGTACGCGTGTTTCCGAATGGAAGTTGCTCGTTCCACGTCAGCGTTTGGCAGTGGAAAGTTTACAGAGGTATTCGCGAGGTTGGTGTAATTACGCTAACCCTTTAAACGATTCATTGCCCGTGCCCCAAGTGTGGCTCACACACGATTATCGTCACACGTTCAAGTGGCTATTTGTGGTACACTTGTATTGGCTTCAAGAGGTGACGGTTCGCTGTCGTTCATATTTTTGTCACTTTCAAAAATACTGTCGTCGTCATTGTTACTGGTGATATAATAATTTTGCAACATTTATATAAAGAGTTAGGTATTAATTGAATATTAAATATAGGGCGGGTCAGGACGGGTGGCCCTTATTTTACAACATCCGATTTATTTTGTTCTCACCACCTAGTACGGTTCCATTGCATAAAAAAATAATTTCTGAAAAAGTTTATCGCAATCGGACAACAGAAAAAGGTGCTTAAAATTTAGAATTCATCATCCGAGGTTTGGATTTAAAGAATTTCTCAAAAATGATAAGCCCTATTGAAATTTTGTTCAAATAATATTAAAAGAGACTTCCGATTGGTTTTCTTTTCAATTTAGCTTTTTTGATAAATGAGTCATAAATGTATTATTTTAATTCAAAAATTTTTCCACGTGTGTAAAACAACCTTATAAACACACGTGTACACGCGTTTAAGAAAACATTAATCCCAACATTATTTAATAATTAATTTTCCACTGAGTACATATTCGGCGTAAAGTAGCCGGGGTAAACTGAGCTGCAAAGAACAGATGCGCAAATGATGTGCGCAATATCCTAACCTGTTAGCTGGCTAGGAAACTACGCGGCGTGATGGAACAGAAACTAACCTCAAAAAAAATGAAAAATCTGCCACAGTTTTTGACAACCACGGTGCAAAAAAAGCCAGAAGCTGACGTGCTACACATGCCATCCCAGCGCAAGGGGTTAATAATTACCTATATCCTTAATTAATGCTCTTATTTTATTTCAGCTCGTTTTACCTCATACATTTACCATATCCCTGTTGCATCATTTCTTTCCAATTGAATTTTAAAATACTCTCAGTTTATTTTAAGTATTGCTATTCATCATTTATCAATAATAATGATTAAATTATATTATAAATCTATTTCCATACATTTTTATTGAAAGGGAAAAATTTTATTCTACTTCAAACTTTTTTAGGTTCACTTTACCCTTGTCTCCCTTACAGAATTTCACCCGAGGATTTATTCCCGCCGATTTATAAATAAATACCACCGCCAAATATAACACACTTTCATCGAATTCCAAGGATTTCTAGTACCCTATAACGTGGCCTATAAAAAGAAATTACTAGATAGGTACACGCAAATATATTTAACGTGATACCATGCACCGTAAGCTAGCAAACGAGTGACAAAGAGTAAACAATCATCTACTAGCCCCTAAAAATTGCTTTCACTACACCAAAGATCCAAATAATTGTCCTGCGGATTACAAAGGGGAGAAGGGCTAGCTGGGCTAAAAACCACCCCGGTGTACAGTTCCAGGGTTAAGTGGTTGATCGCGCACAATCTCATCCTGTTTGTTTCGCGTGGGTGTAGCTGAAGTAATCGAGAGACGGAGATGCCAGCAATTCCTCTCGTTCAGAAAGTGTCACAGTCTTATTTGCCTTCTTTTACGTCACCCCCAGCCTTCCAGCGTCTCATCGAGGCGCGTCCCTCGGGGGTACACAAAGGGCGTCCCCTTGAACAATAAGAAACAGGATACGATTAAGTACTCGAGCGTCCCCATGCTTGAGTCCCCTCCCGCTGTACCCAAAAACGACAGGCCGCTATCTAACGACGGAAAGCGAATTACAGGCGGACATGCGAGATAGAAATCCTAATCAAGGATCTCGCGAGTGCATCTCGTGGTCGCGACGGTTCAACGTCTGCCTAACGGGCATGCTAATCGACGTTAATTCGACGACAAGCCGCACGGGAGCACGTGACTGTTTAAACGAGGCTTATTGACAAGCAACGTACGCGCACGGGCGATTCAGCTCCGGCCATTGACAACAAGGCTTCTCTCTGCGTTCACCAACTCGTGGTCACGTCGATTTCGATGTCACACGACGCAGGTTCGCGAATAAGATCCACGTGGTGCAAGTGGATCGTTATTGAAAAACGATTGGAGATGTAGCGCGAGAATTTGAAAGCTTGGAAGGTGGCGTACAGTTGTTTGAGTTGTAGATGTGAGAAGGGCTGGAATTACCGGTTCGTTTGAGAGGTTGGGTGTCGTAGTGGAATGCAGGGTTCTTGCAGGGATTTTGAAGAGATATTAAAAGGTTGCGATGTTTGATTAGAGAAGGGTTGGTGGTGTGGTAAATTCTTTGTGTGGCTTAGTTCAATATTGAAATGAAGGATGTGCTTCTCCCTTTGGTGGAATCTTCACTTTCTTTTACTCCACTCCAGCTTTACTTTAATAAATCACAAATGTTTCGCAGATGATGAATATTATGGGGCAAATGTAGATTATTTTAATAAATGGAAGAAGGGTAGCAGAGGAAGCACAGAACAGTGGAATACGTGGAACGAAAACGAAAATGAAGATTATGAGAAGGGATTATCTTTTGATCTCAATTTTACAAGTATTTAATAGAAACACGTCATGAAAATTTGCTAAAGTAAAACCTTAAACCTTTAATTCCCTCTATTTAACCACAAATGACAAACTTTCCCAAAAGTCTCAGGTCCCACCAGAAACTAAACGTCACAGCACATCCTCCTTCCACCCTTGTTTCCCAACCCAACCCCACCAATCTCTCCAGTCATGGCAATCAAGGTAACCTAGCTGATCGTTCAAATATCTGTCAAGCGAAGTTTCGTAACTTCCTCCGCCGTAGCGTGCTTTATTCCCTCGGAACTAGCGAGAAAGGGGGTGGGTTTCAGAAGGAAGGCACAGAAAGGGAAAAAGAATAATTACTGTTCGTTCTTACGGTGGCACCTGTTGAATACGCGTTTCATGTAGCTATCTACCTGCTCCCTGCTCTATCGGCGATTACTCGGTGGCGGCGCACTCCGGGCGCGTTTCAACGCCGAACCGACGGGTCTGTCCTTCAGCCTTGTTATCGACCTAACAAACCGTGTCGCGTGTAGACAAGAACGAACGATAAGGGACACCCTGCCCCGTCCCTGGCCGATATTTAAGGCAAGAGAATCGCCGATGCAACAAAAGCTATCGTCCCATTTATCCTCGTTCCAGCGGGCCATCAAGGTCAGGCGTGATCCTGCCACGTCATATATCATCGTTACCAGCAAGCCAGAATACTAGTTAAGGGTTAAAAGCTGCCTTTATCAATCCAGGACTGAACCCCCGGGCCTTTCTCATACATCCATCGTCTGCCCGTGGCCGGACGTGCATTTCCATTAATCCTCCGCTGCTATAACCAGACTTTAAACGCTTGACAAGGAGGATCACTGTCTTGGCCAGATATCCTCGTGGAAAAGAAATGGTGCTCGGGGTGGTGTTGCGCGATCGAGGGGCCGCGATGCAGGGGAGACTGAGCTGCCAACGCGAGAAACTGTCGGTATTTGGATTTGAAGATGTTTCATTGTAGGATTAGATGCTAGGGAAGTGTTTTATATTAAATTTGATGAGAGTTCGTAGATTTTTAGGGTGGTTAATAGTAAGGAATGTGCGTCTTTTCATCTACCATAAGCGTAGTTTGAGAGGAAAATCTAGTTTATAAAGTTTTATGGTGTTTTGGAGCCATTGGAGGTGGAGAACTTTGTTCAGATGTGTTTTTTTTATAAGAAACTACGTAATACAAAATATGTGCATAAAATATTTGTTATTCTTTCTGCATAATATTTTTACATCAAATGAAATCCCTCGAATTCGTTCGAAATTGTTCTCAAGGAAATCGATTTAAAAAAAAACATTATTCTACAATTTCGATTTACATCGCTTGCAGTTGTGCCATATTTACTGACACATTCTGCTAACTGATTTTTCAAAATCGTTTTTCTAGGAAACGAAGACTCGCATGAAAAACGTTTGCTCTACACGTTCGATTTATTTTTACACAAAGAATTACCGGATGCCCGATTTTATCACCCATCCTGATTCACCCTGCATGTCGGAAATAACCTCGACAGCTTACGTGTCTGAAAACAGGGCTGGTTCCAAGGGTCACCCGAAATCATGTGAAACACTGAGCAATTTTTACGGAATGCTGCACCGCTCTACTATCACCGTGCAATTTTCCGCGAACTAATGACCCCCTTTTGGCCTATAATTATCGGCCCGCGTGAGTCATTGCGGCTCGTATTAGACTGTTACGCGAATCGATTAGCGATCCCGAGGCGAGGTTCTACGAGGATCATGATAATTCGTCGAGGTGCCCGTCATCCTACCTGCTAGTTAATGACCTTCGCCGCGGGGCCGAGTGATTCGTGGGAGGATCGATCCTCCCGAAGACGTATCCGATCCACGACCATGAGAAAACAATACAGTCGAACTGCTAAATACTCCACGGGCAATCGCACGGTCGTTTCTGAATAATGCAGCTCGTGACTCAGCCAGAAGTGTGACGTGCCAGGCGATTGAAAGCAACAACCGCTAGTTCCGATATGGAACATTTCACAGGAATGGGGGGAAAGGTGTTTGATGTATTTATTTATTTATATATACAGGAAAACCGTTTGGTACATAGAGAATAGAGAAAACCAGTAGAGAATTAATTCATAAAAGTATAAACTCAAAAACGAACAGAATAATGGAAAAAAGAAATAGTGCCAAGATAGAAAAAAAGCAAAAAGGAATAAAATACAGTGAAAGTAAATAGAAGTTAATGAGAATTGTTAACCGCCTTCCTCACTGAGTGTTTGAAAGAGTATAGTGAGTGGCAGAAAATATCAGCTAAATGTAAAACAAAATTAGAAGTTGAGTTTTGAGTTGAATTGGAGGCAAGGGTGGTATTTTATTGCTTCCTGAGAAAATTTTGAATAAAGATTTCTTTTAGATCAAGCAATAAATAACTTGGAATTACTGCAATTAGTATGTCTGTAAATAAAAAGTAGAATTTTCAAAGATTTCTAAATACAATTCTAATAAAGGATATATAAGGATCTAATATAGGTATAATATCAAGTATTGGAGCAGTAATAGTAATGGGGGTGCAATAGTTGACCAATTATTCTGGGACCGCATATTTAACTTCTCTTGTTAAAATGTCACTTACACTTTATCATTTACAGCTGTATAAACAGTACATATCATTTACAATATAAAATCGCTCATCGAACAATGGATTTAAAAATAAAACAGTAATGAACGCATCAATCATAATTACAAACTAAACTTCTCTCACTTGGCACTCACTTCGTTCAGAGTCACCAAACCAAACAATTTCCAAGAGGCTAATATAAAACAGCAAATATTTCGTTCCATCTTATTATGACATCGTTTTCTGCTGCGAAGTTTGTATTTAAATATTTAGATCATGTTTAAATCATTCAATGTAAGACTTCCAAACCGCGAGCATCAATCATAAACTTCAGCATTCAAATATTTTACGAATTGTTGTTGAATTAAAGTTTTGTTAATATGAAAGTTTCCTGCAAAATAATTTATTTAAAAGCAAAGGGTGATTATAGGGTCATTATTTCAATTTCTAGCTCTATTAATTTAATTCTTGACTGTTACAATTACAACATAAATCAAAACTATCAGACTCGGTCTGCAGTCAGCCTCCAGTACAATCACCTTCCACAACAAAATAACTTTCATCCTCACATAAACAACCCCTCCACCCAACTCCCTTTCAACCACATGAGCAAGAACAACTCCCAAAGAAGACTCCTCGACAGACGTGCTGTCATCGACAAGAAACCAAAGAATCACAAGCATCCAACTCCCCCCGAAAATCTAATTAACCGTGGGTGCAAGTAATTTTGATTTACGTTGGCTGGGCCGCAACAACTGCGCGCGGTGCCCTTTATTCCCCGGAGGTAGCACGACGCCGCAAACCGCTTTAAGGGGGATAAGTTATGTACGCGCTCTCGCGGTCACCTGCTACATCGGCCCTCGAGATGCTTTCGCGGAGGTGGCTGCGCGTGCAGGTGCATTGTGCTGCACGGCGAGATCGGCGATCTTAAGATCGCTTACGGCCGCGGGACGGGGCCCCGGCTCGAAAACCCGGCGCGAGACAAAGGAGGAAACGGACCGAGTGGTTGAAGCAGGCGAACACACCCTTCGCTGCTCCTGAGGTCGAGACCGAGTTTCGAGATGCCTCGCTCGCGAATAATCGCGCTCTGACCTTTGCCGAGTCGAGTGTTTTCGTTCCCTGTTAAGTGGCAATCGCTTGGCCCGCTCGAATGACAACCGGAGCCAGTGAATGCGGATCGATCCGTCAGTTCCTATGGAATTTCCTGATTGGTGGACTCTACAGAGTCGATGCTTCAACGACAGATGAGAGAGAATCGGCCAACAGGCGCAAGGTTTTTTCACGCGATTTAGCAGTGGCTGTTGGATTTGTGAGACGGCGTTGGGAAGCTCGCCACTGTCTATTAACAGGATCCTCACTTGTGTCAGCAAGGATTGTACATGCTGTCTGTGTAGACATTATCTCCAAAAGGGTTGAAAACTCACAACTGTTTCCGTTTTGAGTAGTTCTAAGCTTACCGGCTGGTCAACGTAGGGAAATTATAACAGTATTAAGAACAAATAATACATCTGGAGCTGACAGATGCAATATTTCTAGAAACTTCCTGTGCACACGGGACCACTACTTTTGGGAACTTCCTTGTGCATATAAATAAAGCCCGACGAACCCACAAGACAATTAAATTCAGACTTTCGGCGTGACTATATCATAATTCTGGTACTCTCGCATTTAAAATAAAATTTGTTAGGTACCTAGTTAAACACAAGTGTTTTTCTACATCGTAATAACGGTGTTGGTGTATTTTAAGGATGTATCGTTCGACAGCTGCGGGGTATTTCGTGATTTTACAAGGACAAATGAGTAAACAATGCGGAATAAGATTTTGTTGTAACTTGTAATTTAGTTTCCGAGAAAATTAACTTCGAATTTTGGCCAAGTAGCTGAGCACCAAAATATGTACAGTTTTAGAGGGACACGCCATGGGAGACACGCATCTCCCTTACTGTGCTTTCCTGTAGTGTGGAAAATTTTCTCGAAAACGAAGCGAGATATGATAATATTTTTTTCTACATTTATGACTTATTTTTCCACGTAGAATGACCATCCTTCCGTTTGTACCATCATTACCAACATTAAAGGTGGAGGTCTTCGACTTTCTCGCGTTTTTAAATTTCAATCTTAATTTTGTGATAATTATAAATGCACGATTTCTGCAATGGAAATTTAATTTTTATAAGACAATGCAGTATTTAAAATTGGAAAACGTGATGGATCTCAACCTTTAAGAGTGTTTTTAAAGACCTTTCGAGATTTTATTTTCAGATACACCGTTTGGACTGGATAGTCGATCGGATTTAGTTATTATTATTTTACGATCAATATTTAGGAAAGCCTAATTAATAAATATACCATTTAGTAGAAATAAGTTAAGTATGATTTCCAGTTGTACATATTCCTAAATAAAACTTCAATTCGTGTATGTTTTCATGTCTTTAGGTAGATGTAACTCCTTAAAGAATTTAAATATTAATGCAATCCTTGCAACAGTGTATTAATACATAATCCCTTCAGAGAAACAATATAAAAGGATCACATATAATGGTGCAAGCATTACTCCTTAAAGAGAAGCATTTATTCTGACACGAAGTTGACATTATATTAACCTCCCAATTTCGAAAATTATTTGAAGATAGATTATGGTGCAGACTAATGAGCTCAGCCACAGCAATTATGAATTAAATGAAATTATATGAACCACACCTGAAACTGCCTTCAATTACCCACTAACCACGCACACACCTTGCAATCTATCATCCATGAAGCAAATAGCATAATAGGTTTTATAGAAGCGTCGTTATAAATACTCCGGACCACCCACCCAGTTGGTTACATCTTAAAAATAACTAATTACGTTGCAACGCAAATTGTAGAAAAACCACTTAAAGATCAACCCTCATATTGCCATGTAATCCTACTGCAGGAATATTGATACAGCATCCCCCAGTACCTACTGCAATTGTGTACGTTACTGTATCTATAAAACGTTCGAAAATAAATAATGGTAGTATTAAAAAAGAAACTACAAGCATCGTACTACCATTCGACACGATCTCGTCGTAGGAAAACCTCATAACGATCCAGCCATACAACAAATCGCACGAAAAATCATAACGTCTGCCGGTCCTTATAATGCTGGTTTTCTCGTTTCCTGCTCCATTACGCGGTCTTTTGCCCACGCTCCTCATCCAATCTCGAAAGTTAACGTTTCGTGTCTGCGGATAAATGCATAAGTCGTGTTGATTTTGGTATGAACGAGCAATTCCTGCGGGATCGCATAAACCGCGGCCAGTGAAGCGCTAACAAACTCTGGCTAACTTGTAAAATAACTGAGAAACTAAACGGGCCGAGTATTCGTATCTGTCCGTTACTGGGAATACGCGAGAACGCGTTCTGGGGAGCGAGTCGCTGGTGGAACGCGATTATGTGTCTCTAGGAAAAGTTTTATGGAACCAGAAAGTGTGTACTCAGATTGAATAGTGAAGTAAAATGGAGGGAAAGAAGATGGATTTATGAAAAACTTGATGGATCTTTAATACTAAAATCTGAACCCTTGCGGATGAGATAAGGGGTTGTGTTGCTGCTAACTGGATTCCTGTAGAAAATTGAATGCTCTTTTAATATTATTTCAACCAAATTCCAATAGGGCTTTCCATTGTTTAGAAATTCATTATATCCTAACCATTGATGAATTCTAAACTTTAAGGTCTGATTAGTATCCTTTTCATTTGTCAGATTGCTATAAACTTTTTCAGGGATTATTTTTTTATGAAATGGAACCATACGAGGGGATGAGAGCAAAGGAAATCGGGTGTTGTAAAATAAGGGCGACCCTATTACTGTTTATGTTTCTAATTATCGGAAGAATAATTTTCTTTGCAATTTCAGATTTTCAGATGATTCAGTTATGATTTGCTTCACTATTCTTGTGTGTAAACTGTAGTTAACTGATTAAAGAAAGATCTATGCGAGATCTCAATCAAAAAGTCGACATTTTTATTGTATAATACCAGATGCGTAATATTACGTTTATAGCCAATACAAATAAAAAATGAATCTATTAGAATCTCCTAATATTATGTAAGTAGTATTTTGGGGTGTACGGCACCTTAAAGTGTTACTAATCAATAATCACATTTGATATCGACACTTATGTAGTAGAAATCCTATTCCAACAATTCTTTGATCTTTCAAATCCAATAATATTTCCTCAGGTTCACAAGTAACCTAAATTTATCTAGAATTTTTCTCACACTTCTAGTTTATCTTTATTGTCATCGTTAACAAAAACTCTTGCCTTTTAAACTTGCAACTGATTAAAAAATTGAAGTTTACAAAAGTTCCTACAAGTGAAAACACTACCTACGTTTTAAAACAGTAAAGAATTTCACTATAAAATTTTAATTAAAGACATACAACATGTCATACTCACATTTCTTTTATCTTTACCAGAAGAAGTATGCAAAGAAACGTAATGTTACGTAACCGTGAGAGCATAAGAAAGAACGAATTTTTACGTATCCAATGTAAAGTGAGTTAAGCTTCTTATTGCTTTTTAAAGTTGGCGACATTGAATGCACCAAAGGGTTGGCTTTTTAGACCGTATTTTCTCAAAACGTCGCGAATTTACTTGTTCTTCACTGCGAGTAATTCATGCACAGTGCTCGGACCTGCGTTTCATTCCAACAGGAGGACCTCTTGCCGCAAGATGAAAAAAGTCACCCCCTTTTTCGCGCGGTCCCGCGGGAGGAACGCGCGCACGTCTAGATTTTTTGTCGCCAGTGCGGTTGTTTCGCAAAGTGCGACGCACAAGGAGGTGGAAAAGGGTGAACCAGACACGAATTAACATTACCGAGGGTTGCGTTTTAATCTGAGGCGTGTCGGGTTGACTCGCGCATGAGTCACAGCTCCGTTCACCTGACACCGTGCAATTTTCGGGGACCCTTAATCCTGGAACTTCAGGCTCAAATTTTCTTATACAAATACGCAATTTTCTTCCCCTCTTCACTTCACAGCGGGTTGCTTGTGTCTTGCATCTACGTAATCAGATTTGTGATTTTAGATTTAATATTTGGATGTGAGGAAGACTGGAGTTGGAAGTTGAAAGAGTCGGATTTCTGTGGAGGTTCATTGAAATATTTAGAGATATTTAAAATTATGTATGAGATTTGATTTTGTGAAATATGTACGTAGATACTTTTCATAGTTACAATTATTGATAATAAATGGAGATCGATTAGCCACTGTAAATAGGGTAACACAGAAATGACAGTGTACCAAAAGTAATTGATATTCTACTTAATTAATGTCGCATTAAAAAATGGAAATCTTTATCTGAAGAGTAATCAGATTTATTAGAGGATTTTCTTTCATAATACTACCATTTTGAAATAATATTTTCTACAGGATATGCATATCTTGCTAAACTTTTAACGTAATAATCACGCCGTAGTGGAATAGACAATATATCAATATTGATTATTTGTATATTAGAAAGGCTTCGAATCAGTCAAGAATCTCAAAGTCCTGCCAGGGTTAAACAGCTTCTATGAGGGTGGAGCCGTGGCAACGCGAACCTCTGCTACCCCGTGCCACAGGGTTCGCCAACCCCAAAGATTGATGGTGACAGGGGTAGCGCAGAGTCATCGATTCGGGAGAGGAAAGTTTAAAGTTTCACCCGAACACGTATTGCCTCTTAAATACACTTAAGCTTAACAGCTTTTTTGGATGAAGATTTGGCAGACATAGCTGCAAGTTTATCGTTTCATCGATAATAAGACTCGTATTTTACTGAAACATAATACTAGATTGTATAATAAATCGTGTGGCCATAAATTCTTCTCCACCCTTCAACCCCTTTTTTTAAATTCGCCTGTATAACATACGCGAAAAATACGATAATGCTATTACTTATAGCTTACTGTTATTTGATATTAGTTTGCACAACAATTGAAAATATTCCACTTTCCCAGCTGCGCGCAAAACATTTTTTCTCGTTTTCTGTAACGAATAAATAAAAAATCAAAATGATTATCATCGTTCCACTATCAAATTTCCCAAAACTGAAATTGATGGTTGCAGTCAAGTGCCTCTATACATATGACATCACAGGCCGTTGAAAATCATTCCATTTGTGTCTGGCAATAATAGATATTGCAAATGAAGCAATGTAATAATATTTTATTGGAAAATTTGAAAGTCTGATCGAATTAAACTAATTTATTTCATCGTCGATCGATTGTAAGCTAATAGACATTTCGAATTTGTTCTGTTCCAGGTACGTACTCACGATTTTAACATACGATGCACACTGATGCGCTCCACTAACACAGACACGGACGAGACGTCGTGTAAGTAATATTCAACATTTTTATACTATATCTATTTTCTACTAACATTTCGTTTTTTTTTATTGTTATAAGGAGATTCATTCCAGAGCTGTCTTTTTTATTGAACTTCCTTTTTTAGTCACATTTCGAATATAACATCGAAATACTAAATTTCTTGAAAGGGCTTTGAACCTTTTGAAAAGAAACTATTATGAGCTTGGGAAGACCTTTGCACTCGAATAATAAATGGGTATCATCTATTTTCTGTATTTTCATAATAAATTGTAACGTGTATGCTAAAAGCCATCAATATTGAAAATTACAGATATCAACGTTGAAACTTGATACTTTTTAGATATTTGAAAAGATTATTACGTCCCTTCCATGCTATATTTTATCGCTTTTCACTGTTATCTTTCAAATAATTCTCATAGGTAATTACTTATTTATTAAGCGTATACTTTAAAAAAAAAACATAAAATTCAGGTGCTCCTCTTAATATGTATTCTTATTGGACCACAAGTACCTACTCCCAACCGTCGTATCGTCTTCGCAATTTCTCTGAAAACCTATATCACTTTTTGTTAGAACTTGTCAAACTTTTTCAGCACGTATACCATTTTGAATAAAAAAATCAAACATACTATAAAACTAGTTCCTTTCGAGAAAAACATTGGAGCTCAACAAGCTGATTGTTATTGCACACAGAGTATTCGTTTTTAACCCAGCCATGCAGACTCTTTGCAAATCGACATTGAAAACCATACGCTTTCGATTCAGATTTTACCTGCCCAGTTATTAAAAATTGTTGATTGTGTCGATGCACATATCAAGTATAACGCTTCACATCCGGTGATGGGAGGAATCAGTTTTCATTCAAAATCCGGCACACGTAAAATTTGAAGTGGGAAGAAACTGCACATTCTGGACATAACCTAGAGTAACAGATGCCAAAATAATGTAGGAGTAGCAAGCAATAGCAAGGCTTGTAAAAAGAAATGGAAAACAAAAGTATCCCTTGCCAGTCACGAAATGATAATACTTTGTTATTAGGTATCCTGCCAAATCTCGTATCTAATCACTATCTGTAAAGAATTCACGCTGTCAATTAGAGAGTGCTGACTGCTCCGCCCACTTTCCCATCCTTTGTTCACGCATGCGCATTGGAGAGCTCACTATACTCGGTACACACTAATGCAATATCGGTGCATTTGCGTTTGAACACTCACAAACCATCATGTGCAACATCACAAATATATATTCAGCATTAATTAGCATATTTAACATAGAACCTATGAAATCTTTATCTGACAAGGGAACACCGCGAACCCGGACTCACCCATTGGAACGCAACTTTGTGAGTTTTTAGAGTGACTCAAAACAAGAACAACGGTGTGTTTCAGTTGGGCCCTATCGCCCTTTAAGGGGGTGAAAACGAACCTCAAAATCAAATTCGCACTTCCACTTTTTCACGTATAACTCTCAAAGTACAACGGACAGAAAAAAATGTTTCAAACAAAAGTTTAATGGTACAACAAGCGCTGCAAACTTGTGTTAACAAGATTTTAAAAAAAGTTTTATTCGTTCGGGTATTTTTTTTAAACTCTTTTTAAAATTTTGTTAAAACAAGTTTGTAGCACTTATTGCACCATTACACTTTTGTTTGAAACATTTTTTTCTGTCTGTTGTACTTTGAGAGTTATAAGCGAAAAAGTGGGAGACCCTATGTGACTTTGAGGTTAGTTTTCACCCCCTTAAAGGGCGATAGAGCCCAAATGAAACACGCCGTTGTTCTTGTTTTGAGTCATTCTAAAAACCCACAAAGTTGAGTTCCAATCGGTTATACTATCTCAGTTTGTGACGAAAATTATTAAAATACAAAATTGCTCGTTACTCAGTGATATCATATACACTGATATCATTCATGGGTTGCAAGCTATACCGGCATCGTTTCCATATAATTTGACGAGAAAGTAACAAGCGCGATTCAAGCGTGAGAGGCTAATCTCGATTCTGCTACGACATACGGGAAGCGACGAGAACGAAGATGACTTGGACGATCGTATAGCCTCGATGGATGATGATCCTCAAGCGCAACCTGTCCTCCGACATCTGCACTCGATTTGAGAACGACCCGCCCCACACAATCGCCGGGTTGCTTTGCTTGTTTACGAGTTGCCTAAACATCAGTCAGTGATTTTCCAACCTTTGCGTGAACGGGTTCTCGCATCCGCCACATCTGGCTGACACTAATTCGAATTTCTGTAACGGCGGAATTTTACGGTAGGAACTCTTCCTCTATCCTGGACGCACTGGATCGATTTCTTCTCGAGTTTCCTGGAACCTCGAATTTCACAAATGGTGGTCATCAAATTTCCAATTTGGAAGGGCAGAATTGTTCTGCTATACATACAGACATCCTTCCTCGGGGAAATTTTATACGCATTAGCAGTGGGGAAATCTGTCGGGAAAGGAAAGTTGTGTGTGCTGTAGAATTTGAAGGGAAATTCTTAAGCCTTCACAGTTGTAGACTGTTTGTATATTGATTTTATTCCGATGAGTACCTACTATTATATTTTCTTCAATTTTTAATACTTTAATACTAAAGAAAAGGAATACTCTTCTATTCTGCGTGGGTTGAATATTCTTTCAATTTAATTCAGATCTGCTGAAATGCACAACTTGAAAAGAATTGTAAAGGGTTCAAAGTAATTGCTACAAGTTTCTTTCTTTTTTGAAGAGTAAAGTTACCATTATCATCTACAAAATATCCGCAACAATGAAAACTGCAGAAAGTCGTATGAAAGGGTTAAGATTTTAAAACGATTTCCATCACAATTGGTAACTATCCTCCACTCGAAGCAACGCACAGTAGTAACAAGCTCCAACAATAAAACACAAAGTACTATCAGGCATAACTAAATAAACCATAATTAACTATCTCCGCGCAGAAAGAACTGAATTATAGCCATCACACACATTTGAATGCAACACACATAACAAAAGACAGTGTACACCCCAACATCCCTCAAAATACAATCTTTCACTTTACAGACAGAATAAAGAGGTTCGAATCATGTAACGTTAGAAAAAGAAAACGTTGCGTCTCAGGGGTAAAGATTGAGTTCTAAGAAGCTTCCCTCGTCCACGTGGCACAGAAAGCTCGGCCGTATTCGCAATATTATTGTACCGAGTGGTTGAAAAGCTTATAGAGTCCACTCCCGTGGACACGAAGCAAGAAAGGGCGCAATCGCGTCAGCACTTCCGCCGCGACTATTGTTGGCTGAACGAGAACCTCCTCAAATCTGGCCCAGAATTTTACCTGCTTTCAAACGACCGACAATTCGACCATGCCTCGCTGTGTTAAACCGAGAACGAAGCTGTTTGTGCAGCCGTCTCGCGTCTATCTGAACGCGGATCACCTGGACCGGCGACTCTAAAGTCTTGTCTTACTCGGTGTTTATCGAAGCAATTCCACGCTAACGGGGCAAAACGATGTCCGCGCGGGACGTCATGGCCATTTAACGATAGTTGAAACGCTTCGCGATTCACGGAGAAAAATCTTCACGGTTCCTTGGCCTCTCGATGATGTTTACTTTCGCCTTGGTTATAATTGTCTCTCGTCTTCCTGGTGCGCGGCCTCTTTGGACGCTGAGTGTTTTCGACGCGAACCGGCCTTTGCTTGGGAAAGGAAATATTTCTGTGTGATTTTTAGATTTTATTGCTGCTTCCTGGGGACTCAGCGTGGGAAGAGTAATTGTTTGTGTGCGATAGAAATAGGTGATCGTACAGTTGGGAAAAGTAAGTTTGTCTGAGAGTAGGTACATAGTTTGTGATACTAAACAAGGTCTTTCCTTTTAATTTGTTAAATGGGGAGGACGAGTTAATTTGTAAAACTTAACAAATTCAGTTGAGTAAAATTACGCTCTTTTTATGCCTAGCGTAAGATGCTAATCGTTTCGAGTTATTCGACTGGGGTAATTTCACCTCTAAACATGATGAGATATTTCTACAATGAGACAAAAATCTCAGCAACAAGAGAGATAAGATTTTTGAAAATATATCATGAAACTTGTCTCGTGAAAGTCTAATTTTACAAAACTAATAACAAAATAATGAAAAAATAATAAAATAATTAAAGAATTGTGTTACGAGATTAAAATCTCACGTGAATTTTACTATCTCCATAGGTATTATATCTTCCATTTAAGGAGTAATAAATTCGTAATAATAATAATATTTTTGTCTCGTCGTGGATGTGCACATTAACAGTTGGCCAATGTTCCTTGCAAGTTCCACTAGCGACTCATACCGAATTGTATACAAACATGCAAAGTGTCAGTAATAGAACGTCCGAATAACAGAGTGTTCGGATAGCGGAGTATTCGGCTAACGGAGATTAAGAGAGATCCTACTGTATATTTCCTTACAGCGATATAATGATGTCATAAACGTCCCAGGAAGCAAAGTCAATAAAACCCTCAAATCTCTTGTCAAGTGAAAACCCCAGGGATCCATTCAGTACACTTTCTATTCGCTACTACTTTGGAACGGTAGCAATGTGACCGAATAAGCACAGCCCTATAATACATAACGCAAACCACATTCGGTGGTATGTACCCCGAACGATATCGCTTTACACACCGCTTAAGAGGGTCTCAAGTTAGTCCGTAAATGTACCTACCCCTGCAAGGCACTACAGAACAATGAACCTAACCCGAGTGCACCCCATATTGTGACAACATATTGGACAAGTGAGGTGTCTTAGGTATCTCATTACTTATTACTGGCCAGTCGCGCGAACTCCCACCTTCGTTTCCCCGCAACTGTACCCACGTCACCGTAATCTCGGTCGCACGTAACATCCCTCTGAAGCTCGCGTCACCGTGGCGTCTTCGTTAAGGCGGAATGAGCGCTAACACCATTTTCCAACAAGCAACGGGGTGGTCTCGTCACGGGCCAATCAACTGGCCCCCCTCCGCCCGCTCCCTAGTAGCCCCTTGAGTACCTAAAATTACGAGGTCCGTCGCCCAGCCTATCGGTCGCTAACGACTCAATTTCCCATCGATGCTAGGATCGCAGTCGCCTCCGCTTGTTTGTTTTTCCAATTTTCCGTCGACCCAGGTAAATAGACGGCCGCCCCCGGCGGAGCGTTTGAACGGACGTCCTCCAGAAACTAACGGTGTCGCGCGAAGAGGCTAAAAGGGGTCTAATTGTGTCTACCAAGAAATTAGGGACAGTCGAGCCGTACTCCAAACATCCCGCCCGAAAGAGACCCAGTCTCCGTCCTCGCCGACAGATATCCCTGGCGGAGGGGTAAAAAAAATATCCACCCAGCAGGAGACGCAGCGTCTGGCGTCCAGGAGGCCTGGCCGGGGCGAGCGCGCCCATTGTCCTGCGCTCGGGCACCCCGTCACGACTGTTTAGCCTTTAAATGCAAATCCCTGGCCGGGACAATACCTGGCAGGATTGGCGTGAACTGGTCGCTTTGGGTGGCACGCAACGTGCGCAACAGACACCGTACCGATATTGCGGCACCTCGGTTCCCTAGCCTGCTCTTTTTCAAGATGGCACACAGTCGCCTCGCCTGTTGGCCAAATTTTGTTACCGTCGCGGCGTGCGTACCACGTGTCGCTTGCCGAGGAAAAAGAATGGTCACCGCGAGGGAGGACGGTACGTGACGAAGAACAATCAGCCACGGATCTTGGAACAGATGGATCGACGATACCACGGATCCAGATGGAATCTGGTAACACTCCGGCACGTTCCTCGGGAATAAAGGAAACCGTGCCGCGGGCTTTTGCACGCTGCTCGAAACATTCTGTCGCGCCGCGCGATAACGAACTGTGCCATTTTCCGCGTGCAACTTGTGCAGCGCATCTTGGACTGCTGTGCTATCTTGGACAAGTTTCGTGATTCGTTTTGTCAGTTGCAAGAGAGGAAGGTGCTACCTTGGTGGCTGTGTGGCGTGGGAAATGGGGAGGGGCTGGACGATTAGTCTATGTAATAGATCCTTTATAGTGGGTCCTCTAGGGTTCGTCATATTGTTATGGAAGGTAGGGTGGAGTGATGTATCTAACAATTGGAATTGAATAGGCTGTTTCACCTAACTGTATCACCTGAAATATTTAAAATTTTATAAAAATGTTTCCTACAAAAGTTGCACAGTTTTGTGGAAGCCAGTGTATACTAACGAAAGTTTTATCCGTGAATCGATATGAAACATGATTCGGACTATTTGAAAAATTGAAGAATTGACAGACAGCGAGGGTATATGTGGTGCTTGTAGATGAAATTAATCATTGCGTAAAAATAAATAAAAATTGTACAACAGCTTTTAACGATCGCGGTGTTTGCGAGAAAATCTGGTTTAATTCCTTTGTTAGTCAACTGCACATGTTCCGGGCGGATCATCAAACTTATTTTTCGGGAAAACAAAGTCCCGTTCGGAAAAACAGTTGCATAATTTCGACTCATTTTGCACATGGATTCATTTCATCTATAATTACACCATATTTACTGTTGTAGTCTACCAATGTCTAATCAGTAGGGATTGGAAATTTACCGACTTTTTCAATTACCGGTAATTCGCTAAAATTTTCATTCAAAACCGGTTTATCGGTAATTTACTGGTAATTTTTTAAGGTATTGAAAATATAAAAGTAAACATTACAAAAAAAAATTTGAACTCTAATCGAGCATTATAAAAAATATATGCAAATGAAACTGTTGTAAACATAAAATATAAAATGATATAACACAAAATAGATATATTTGTATAACTATTGACATTACTTATTAACATGGATCTTCATCGCGAAAACAATGAAAAGAATCTTAACTTATATACATAATTAAATATTTTTTACTTAACAATTCTTTTTAATAAATAAGCACGCAAAAAACATAGTTTGTCCAAACTTTGGTCTCCTGATAAAGCGCTCTTAGATTTTACACTTGTTCTTCGGGTAGTCATTAAGAAATCATATGTCATTTGTAGATATTTTCTTTTTACTTTTTCTACTTGAAAATTCGTCTATTCTTTGGTGGCTTCAGATTTTTAGTTTTCTTTTGGTTTAAAGTTGGTTCTTCCTGAGATACTTCGGTTTTCGTCTCTATTATTAATCGAAGCTTTTTTCACTGATACCAGAGTAGATATCGACAAAATTAATGAAGGCTTGTATGCGCTACATTGCTATACATAATTTATCGAATTACCGGCAAATATTTGGCGAATTACCGGTAAAAATTTGAGGGTATTTCTCGCGATTTACCGGTAAATCGGTTTACCGGTATTGCAATCCCTTCTAATCAGATAAACGTGTACCTACTAGATGAGTTTCTGGAATTGATTTCCTCGAAAACGAACTCTTGAAAGAAAAAGTGTTATTCCATATTTTCTGCTTATTTCTATATGTAGAATCTCCTCCTTTCGTATTGCAGCACCAGTTCGATGACACTTTGCATACATATCGACCAAAAGTTTAGGATCACTCTGTCAATCGAGGGCAGTACAGATTTTGTTAAACAAACAAATTTAAATAACGTTTCCTCGAGAAATGATATTAAACCAAGATGGAAACAGGAGCATTGCAACTGAGTTGGGCATTATCCGAATAAATATTTATTCGAATAAAAATTTATTCATTATTCTCGAATAACTTGACTTTATTCAAATTTTTTTCATTCTTAAAAATTTATTCGAATAATGCCTAACTCTGCATTGTAATCATCGCTGAAAGTCGTAAATTCAAATTAGCACACTTGTAATGCCTATGATATAATTTTAATGAAAATCGTCTGAAATAAAAATTAATTAACAATTACAACAATTACATCAATCTCATGTTTACCTACACTCATGTGCACCTACTTTCTCCCACATATCTTAAGAAAATCAAATTCGTTCATACCTTTTGCCACGATACTTTGAATGCACGGTATACGAATACACGTGAGTTCCTGCTTTTGTATTATCGTTTGGCATTGGAAGGGAGGAGTTGCACACTGTTTTTGTTAAAGAGATTATTTTTAGTTGAACGCTATTTATGTGTGTTTTAACACGTCACACGAAGGCGGCGTATTGAGAAGCTAGAAGGGCGGTCTAAAAGAAATATAACACCGTGTGTTTCGGCTTGTACGTGGGTCACGTACGAGTTGTACATCCCGTGGACCTGGAGCATGATCCCTGACCCGACATCCAGATGGACCACGAGAACACGACACTTCTTAATACAAACAATGCCAGCTGTGACTAAATAAAACGCGAAGAACTCCTGGTTTTAACATCTCTTCACGTAGGGAATAGTCTTCTGAAGAAGATAAATTAATTGTTCTTAAAAGCCGCGAAAATTGCGCGTTAAAGTGTTAATGATTGATATTATAGAAGGAAGACTGCTAGTAGATAATAATGTCAAATGTTGACTTCAGTTGAAATGATTTTAATCGATAATAGGGACGTGAGGAAGCTACTTGTATACAGTGTATCACAATACTATTCGCACAAATAGACATTTGATAAAAAAAATTGTATTGAGGGAAAAGAAATTGAGAAAGTGATAGAAAGAAAATTTGGTACTTTAGGAAGTATCATAAAAGTATATGAAAGTAGAATATCAGATGAACTTTTTGCACTGTCCAAAAGTAAAAGAAAATTCTAAAATTAATTATGATGCACCAACATTTCTTTACAAAAACCAATCTGTGACGAAAACACGCGAAGACATATTACTCCAAAGCCCAAAATCACTCGTGGAATAGTAAGTTCTATTAGTAAAAAAGATATTTACATCGAAAGCTGTTAACTGTTAGCACAATATTCTGTTCCTGAATAAAAACTTTAAATGGAAAATATGACAGAAATCAAACGGCGAGTTCCACCCCAAAACATCCATTTACGTCAATAAGGTTCTGACTCAGTGCATAATACATAAAGAAGGAGTATCGCGGGTAAACTGCCATCAGTTATTATCCGAGAATGGTCGTTTAGGGTGCAAGAAATTCCTGACTCGTAGCTGAATATACAAAACGGACGTAAAACCAACCCTGTGACTGAGTATTCAGGAGGGGGGTGCAGGGATTAGCAATTTCTCCAAGTGCGGCTGTGTTACGTCCCAGGGGCACCATATCGCTCCCCGATACCAATCGATGCTGCCATCGATCACTCGCACCCCGTACTCGAAGCAGGAATCTCTCCTTGGGCTTCTCACTCGACCGTGCACGGAAGTCGCCCTACACGACGAACTGACATGAAGCATGCTTCACTTCCTACTTCTTGCCTCAATGCACCGATTTTAAGAAATTCCAGAACAATCTCAGCTGCTTTTTTTGTAACACGCAGTGGCGGACTGGGTCTAAAAATATTGCTTGCCCACCCACAACTATGAGGCTATCATTTAATTTTACTAAGAAATAAATACAATTTTTGAAAAATACATAAGTGGGAAAAAAGTAGGTAGAATTAAATTTTTGCGAAATCAATGTATCCACAAAAAATAATTTTATTAAAATAGTAATACCTACAACTTAAATTTTATTTGCATACAGCAATAATATTAGAGATTTTATTATATTTTTAAGCTACTAATAGGTCGTTAATATTTTTAACATATTGTCTGATGTTTAAGGAGGTCCAATTCATCAGGCCCACTTGCCATCGGGCAAGCTGACACACTGGCCAGTACATACTGCATTACAGATCTGTCTTTGCGGAGTAGACAACAATTGTTTGGCTTCTAATGCTGATCTCTTTATTCCTTAGACTTCTATGTCGTTCATAAATATTCCTTTGTCTTGTGCTGGCTAACCATATGAGGAGAACATTTGTATCGATTCATAGAATACTTTGGTAGTTTCTACTGTAGGGTGTGCTGTTTAGAAATAAAAGAAACTCAGATTTGACAGTTAAAGCAGTTCAAACTTTTAGCAGATAATTTCCAAGAGTTCCCACCAAGTCAATTGGCTCCATTATGAATCTATTAAGTCGTAACATACGAAATTTCCGTTTTCTTCGGTTAAAATAAGTCATAGCACTTGTACCAAGTTGTCCCGCAATTTCTCTGACACCCTGGCGTGGATCTGATTCAAGACCTTCAAATCTTCATTTTTCGTCTTCTTCGCTGATCTTCATTTCCAAGGCTGGAATCGCCAGAAGAAAATTTCAAAATCCAACGCCGAATAGTACATTCATTAGCACTACCCTCCCCCAAAGCTATATTAACATTCCGTGCGGCGTCGACCGCAGAATGACCGAGTTTAAACTCATAAAGGGAAATTACTCGAATTTCGTGCGTATCGTAGTACCGTTGCAAAGAGAATACCGAAGAACTTCCAACATATTTCAAACAAAAGAGCCTAGATCGGCATTCAATTTTATGTAAACCAAACCGCGGACAAACAAGATGTTTCTTAATCCAATTTCGGTAAAGAATCTAAAGTGTTCAGAAGGACCTAATACAAGCTCGTTACTGTTCCAAAAAAACTACCTCATTCCTCTACCACACGCCTCAAATCCCAGGCACCAAACAGAACAACAGCTTCATCCATATCAAAAGAAAAACTCTGCCACCCTTATTCCCCATCCAAACGACGCGGTTCGAAAAAACTGCCGACTCGTTCCACTCCCGATATATCCGTCGTCGTTGACATGATTTAAAGCCGTTCCAACGATATTCCGAACGTACCTGAAGCGATCGCTCCTAGGGCGTATCGGGAATCTTTATCGGAATTCGCCCTGCACCCTTAGCGTATTTGGATATCATTGTGGATGCGCGTGGGTGTGCGTTAATGCTCGCTGTTTTGCGCGGTTGAGGGGACGGGGCAGGGAGGGGGAGGATTTAAGGACCCTCGTATATTCGGGCGCGTATAATTGTCTGAGTATGCGTAGATTCGGTGAAATCTTCCTCACGCGTGCGGCATAGCAGACGCACGGAATCACGCAAACACCCGCCGCGAATACCGAACAAATGCCTGGCATCGGTTCACCCGGTGCAAGCCGGAGAAGGGTGGTAATCCGATCCGGTTCCCGCCGGGACGGGGGGTTGCACCGCGAATTTCGTATTCCACTCGTCGTGTCTTTCATTCCGCGCGCCGTTATCTCTTCTTTCCTTGCCTCCCTCCCGCCTCTCACTCTCCGCGACGACTGCCGCGCAAATCGAACTGGATTCGGCGGCGATCCCGCCGAAGTGCCGGTGCCTTTCCTCAGGGGGGCAGCGGGAATCGTAAACTGCCGCGCGAGTGGAGTAAAATGGAATGGAGTAATGACTGGAGAACGTGTGGGAAGCTGGGAAGTGATGGGACGGGGGAGAGAGGGTGGAGTTACGAGGAAGGTTTTCATTTAGGCAGGGTTTAGTATCGGTGGGGTTGAAAAGTCGCTGCTTTTATTTCGCGCATATGTTATAACAGGAGGAATGTTGAATTCGGAATAGTAGACTTATACGAATTGAGGCATTTGATGGAAAAAGTGCACATACGCCAAAATGCCATTTCAAGAAAATCGATTTAAAAAATTTCATTGTCGATCATGCTACGTAAGAGAACAGTATCTAGCTAACTTAACGCGAGAGAAGTAATGTCCTTGGTATATTATATATACTTATAACATATACCTGAGTCGATTTGTGATTTAAGGAAGAAGGGTACCATGTGCCTATGTGCCCTTTTTCCATCAAATGCCTAAATTATTACCTACAGCACTTGAATATTCAACATGTGTTTAAAAACTAAGCTGCGGATGAAAAAAATTTAATCTACAATTTTTATTTATTTTTGCCAAACCCCTCGTGTCATCCTTTTAACCGCACCTTCCAATAACGTTGAACACTGAACTTCGCTGTTAATGATTCTACATTTGAAAGACAAGTCATTTATAATTCTGCGATCAGCCAAAGTTGTCATGTTAAGATGTCTAACATAAGTATTGTAGCTGAGAAGGTTTGCCTATATCGTACCACTTAAAATATTTGACGTCATATTTTACATTTGGTACTAATTTGAACGCAAGTTAATATTGGATATTGTAGCTTGATCTTTTAGGCATCTTTACTATTAGATGTTCAAGATTTTGTTCAGGTTTATAATTTGTTATTAACCTTTCTGTGAGATACTGAATATAGTACGATTTAGGCAACCGGTCTCCTAAATTGTACCTCTTCTAAAAATAGTATCAATAACAAATAAAGAAGAAAATATACAACATAATGTAATGATTATTATATAGTTACATATACATACGTATATGTATACTGTTCCCTATGTATCTTAATATATAAAGCAGAAAGCTTCTATATGTTTGTGTATTTGTCTGTCACCTAAAAACTTTCGAACGATAAACTCTGGGATCACGAAATGAGCCTCAGCTCATTATGCCAGACTAATCCAGATGAATGTGACTATTTTCGCAAAAGAAAACTATAAAGAACATTTTTTTTTTATAAAATCAGAATCTATATTTCTGGCGAAGCCGAGTAGTAAAGCTAGTAATTTATATTCTGCAAACCTTAAAAATTTATGCTGCATCCTTTCTAATTGAACGCTATACTTAGACCTTAAGTAGGGGACCACAGGACTGAAGCAAACTCTAAATGAGGTCTGACTAATGATATACAAACGCAATAACTTTATTATATCTATATTCACAAAATCGGCAGGGAAACGTAATATTCGTATTTGTAAAATGCAATTGCCTGATATTTTCGCCAAAATACAATGCGTGCCGACCATTTTAACAATCATGTACCTAATAGCAATATCCTGACTCAAAATCGGACACACAAAAGTAACCCATTCGTTAGGCCCACTAGCTAAGGACCCGACACCCATTTGTACTGAATACAATTCTGTAATTACAGTGGAACCTATTACTTTACTGTGTTAAATACAGAATGTATCGCGACCGGCATAAAATTAACCCACCCCTAAAGAACAATTTCGACAAAGATAAGATAGATAACCTTTACACTCTCCCCCCCCCCCCCCCCCCCCCCCAAAGAACTCCGTAGTGTAAGTAGGTGTCGTTAATAACCAAGCAGTTGACGCGACTTTAAACTAATAAATAAAAAAAATATTAAGTACCGATCTCTGAAAGTTGTGGTACTCTAAGAACAATTGCGGCAAAGATAAGATAGATAACCTTATAAAATTCTTAAAGGAATCAAAATTATTAAACAAAAAGGACCCGCTATGTAAGTAGCTGTCGCTAATAACCAAGCAGTTAACGAGTCTTTAAATTAATAAATAAAATAAAAAACAATAATGTAGTTACCTGTGAAAATTGTGACATGCCGTGGATTTATGGATGTGATGTAACACTGGTATACAAACCTCCGAGCACTGTGCAGACGAGAGCAAGATTTACTGTCTGAAGTGGTGGACACAGATTTTTCGGGCCACCCTGTTGTAGCAAGACGGAAGGATGCCTCTTACGCGGCTAATCGGCGTGTTCAGCGCGACTAATCGGACTTTCGGTTCCTGGGGACATCTGTTACGGTTGGACCGGATGCTTCGTTCCACGCAAGCACGACGCAAACGTGTTTGTCATACCGTTGACTTTCGGCGTCGTTGTGGTGCTCGAAGGAATTAGAGGGACACTTATTCAAACACGCGCGGTTAAAAGTGGTCCCCTATCGGTGCTACCTCGTGGCATTCATCGTCAGCTTTGTGTGGACGGCGACGGGTTACACCGTGTCGTTACGAAACAGGGTATGCGCTCGTTCCTGCGCCTCGTCAAGGAGACAGCCATTGCCGGGCACCGATGCGTGGCAAATTCGAAGACCCCTGCTCGTCGGCCCTCCAAGTAATCGGAGAGATGCAGCAGCGCCCTTCCGGTGACCGAGTTTGCGGAAAAAATGAGTATGTATCAGCTTTTCTTTAAAAAAGAAAAGAATTCGGTCGCCCATAGCGCTGAGACGCCTGAGAACGTTATTTTGATTGTGACGTGGAATATTTTACGGAGAAGTAATAAAGATGCCTATGCAATGTTCGGCTTTAAAAATGTTTAAAAACTTTAGAGTGCTGGGGAATGTTTAGGAGAAATGATCTATGTAATGCTGTGGCCATATGCAATATGATTTTTAAAATATTGTGAAGTAGTTTTGGACAGTATAAGAAATTTAAATAATTCAATGCAAGGGCAAACAGCTCGATATTTATGGAGCGAGAAGAGTTGGAAAAATGTTAAAATGATTTGCACACAGATAAAATACACATTTTAAGGATTTATATGATTTTACTCTGCTAAAAAAAATTTAAAAATCTTAGATTACGAATTTTAATAAAAGCTGAGGAATTAAATTCCTGAAGTTTGGAAAAGGACTTAATTTCCTATAAGGATTCCCAATGAAATTGAGGAATATATTCATTCAAACTGCACGTGTAATATTCTTATTTGAATCAACTTTCAATGTGAAGCTCGTGCAAAATATCTATATGGTTGTGTTTTTGATAACAACAAAATATTCTTTTGAGATTCTTAACCTATCAACGACTCTCGACGAAGAAGATTTCTGATAATAGTGGATTACTTGATACAAAGCTTTCCCATTTAGTTATCCTGTTATTAGGAGGAATGGTCCAGGGCTCAAGAGCTCACGATAAAAGTGCACATAATCGTTCACAAGTAGCTCTCAGTTTTTCAAAAGGACAATCTTGATTATATCTCTTAAGTAGCCACAGCCATTTCACTAAAGTCCACTAATTGTGTTTCCCTTTCTTTATTAATTCCACCATTTTTATTTCCGTGTAGCTGTCTGCCGCGAACCCCACCAGGGACGAAAAAAATTCAATTTTTCCTACCACTGGGCAATACACTCTGTCTCTCGAATGGGGACATTTAAATTCTTGATACACTTGCGCGGATAAAGTTTAATAATTTATTATTGTTCCACGAATATTCAATGCATTGCGCACTCAAATGTGTGTTCGCAATGCAGTAGATATTTACGTGTGTATGCTGATAACTATTTCAAAAACTCGAATTATAATTTAGTAACAAATTTTCTCGATGAGCAGCCAATATTTCCTACTTTTTCTAAAAAAATTTGCTAGCCAAATACCCGAATTTGAATGCCCCGGGAACTTATTGCTGTTGCTGTTTTTAAATAACACAAGTGGAATAGTACACAAAGTAGACATTTAAATAACAATTAGAAAGATTAATATTTCAACAGGCTAATATGTTGGATAATATCAATATCACCCTTCCTTACTAGTCTTACTATTATGATATTAGCACGTTTCTTTACATCATTAAAATACTCTAATTACTTACTTTTTATAAGTGGTCCAATGAAAGTAGTTAAAAAATCTAAGATCTACTAGTAATTACTAAGAACAAGTGCTAGAAAAGACGAAAAATTAGGAAATAATGCATACAAAAATATACAAAAATACACAAAAAGTGTCCAATCAACACATGTAGGTATCTAATAGCTACCTACTTACACAGATCTACAAACTATGTATCTCCAATGAAATGGTACATGATTTGTGCCCACAAATTCTCCAACCCTTTCCTAGGATCTTAACCCTTAACCGGTGACGTGGAGTCTGGAAGATTCCTGCAGAATTATTTGTCTTATATTTTCCTTCTTTTGATTCGATCTTGCTTTATAATATGTCATGCCATGAAGACAACTGTAAATGGTTTTAAAAAAAGCATGCAAACGTATATTTTCAAATATGTAATAAAGTCACTAATAACTCCAGTATATGTTAAAAATAAATTTAAGCTCGACAATGCCAAATTTTTAGAGAGGAGTCTGTGAGACTCCAACGTCACCATTTATGTCACAAAGTGAATTAAGATAATTATCTGCATTTAACCACCGCATTTGAGAGCTCATTTACTGCTCGAATTTCAGTCTTAAGAGCTCGTCGCGATTAGAAGCTAATTCCAAGCTGAAAGAACACCTCCGTCAACGCGCAGCGTCCAACGACAGGTTCATTGTCGAGCATATAGAAAATTCCCTTTCCCAGAGACGTCGTTACATGACGAACAGCCGATCGAGATGATCGGCGAAACGCATTAGAGGTGCATGTTTCTTCTTTTTTTCGTACGGTTCCATTAATCATACAAGTCTCCAGCTGAGCATCGAGATCGACGCTGCGTGACAAGTTTTGAAGCAATTAGACGCCCTTCGAAATTCCTAGCTGAGGAGTCATCGCCCCCCTCTTCACATCGGAACTGCTCCTAGGTTCGTTTCGCTGGGCCCTGATAGGAATCATCAAACACGTAGCCTTTGACTAATGCCTCCACCCTTGACTTTAAAGTGTAACGAATCGAGTGAACTATGCCTCGAGAATGAAATACTATTCCTCAACGAGAGCAATTATTTGTATAGAGTGTCGTATTTGAAATCGTAAATAGAAATATGTCAGGAGATATGGGGGTTGCATATGATCACCTAAGAATCAATGAATTCTCTTATTTATATTTATTAATTATCGATATCAGCTTCTAATTAGTCGGTTCACTACACATTTCATAATTTATATGGGAAAGTGAAGTATTATTAACACAATTTTTTAAGCTCTTTCTCATGATTTCGAAGGTTCACAAATGATAATGGCGCCCTTTGACTCCGCTACTAAAATTGTAACTAGTACGTACAAAACAATACTGCACTTTGCCTCGCCATTTCACACTGTCCCGATTTCCCCTACTAGTAAAGCATCATTCAAAGCATCATAATATGCATTCCCACACTCACAGAACGTAACTTGTTCCATGATTCCACCAAACAAACGATTCTCCACATCTCTACAATCACCCAATGCATGGCATCAAAACAACTCCCAACACAAAGCCAGCCGTAGGGGGTTATACCTAGTCAGACGGCCGAAAAGAGGCGAATGTTTGTGAATTTTTTTGAAAAAGCGGAAGCATATATTTTTACAGAACTTTTTGCACTTAAAAGAGCAACATTTAAAGAACCTTTGGAAATTTTTTCGTACAAATATATTTACGTTTATAATAAAATAACAACCGACATCCAAGAAGCCTTTTTAAACATTTGATGTTGCGGTGAGCACTGCCATTCGGAACTAGATTATCTGAAATAAAAAAAAAAACAAATAAGATTTCGTTAGTATATTAATGTATCCTCTGATTAACGGAGGGAATTTCCGAAGTATTAATTTAAAACGAAATGGCGGCCATTTAAAGTTGAAATCCTGATTTTTTCGTGCAAAAATCACGCGAAAAAATCAGGCTCCGCGCTAACGAGAATGTCACTTCTACCACAAATGATTAAACGCAGACCAATCCTCCAGTATGGCCACCGGCATTTAAAATGACCCCTGTTTACATGCCCACCGTCATTATTGCCTGCTCGACACCGCGAGTCCGTTCCACCAGCGCGCTTTACGGCGTCGATATTATAAGCTTATAACAGATCGGTGATCGAAAGAAAATCGCTTTCCACCCCGTCATCGCGTCGGCCTGGAAAAGTGCTTACTCGGTACACGCGGTGGAAGCGTCGAATAAGGCGTGCCAGTGGTCTTTCTCATTTTGTCTCTGGGCAAACGCTGGCTGCCGCCACCTAACCGTATTACGATCTCCACGTTCCATGGGCCGAGTACCTTTTCGCGGGCAAGAAGAAGGAGAAGAAAGAGGACGGCGCGGTCAATAAGAGACCTCGTGCGTGCTGATACGAGCATATTTCGTCGTCGAGAGGGTAAAGTCTGCGGTGAAATAAGGATCCAATAACGGGCCGAGTGGACGACGCGGAGGGTAACCTCTTGCGCTCGCACCCCCTGCGTCCGGTTAACTATCCGACAGGGGGCAAAGAGACAGGAGAAACTGGACGACGAAATTGGTCGCGGCAAACATAAGGGGATATTAGCGCGGAGATCTGGTTTTTTCCCTCCAACTTCGACGAACCAACGAGAGAAGCTTTAAAGTACGCTCGTCCGCTTTCTCGCTGGGCTTCCATCCTCCTCGCTGTCTAAATGGATTAAAATAACCCAAGCTGACAAGCGAGCCGATAATTTTTATTAGTGGAAAACCTTGTCCACGGTAAAAGCGTCTTCGAACGGATATACAGTGGCTCCTCTGGAACAAGCTATCTGTGATAACTTTTCGGTGGGCTGCTGGGTTTGAGTGAAAGGAGGATTGGATTCTGTGATTGGGGCTGTTAAAGGTGTATTTAGTAGATGGAAATTTGATAATGGGGAATGGGTGATCGTCAAGTGCAGGTATTAGGCACCCCGTTTGGTTAACCCCATTTGGTTTTCACTGGGATTTTAGGGATGAAAAAAATTCACAAAGATAGCCCTATTTTCCGAGGTGTCAATGGTACGTATGTAACCCCGTAAAAATGTTACAAAGTCTTACAATCCTGGAATATTTACCTCAAACTATACACCTCTAGAAAATATGTCTCTGCAACAGTGTACGTTGGCTTTGAATTATTTTATACATCCATTTCGTAATTTTTCATTAATTCTGTTGTTAGGATAATTGCAAGGATTAGAATCTACAAGATTACGAGAAATTTGCAAAAATGTATTCCGCACACGATGGGCCATAGTTCATGATGCAATTAAGAAAACCTTATAATCCAACAAAGCTATTAAGACCTCCATAGGCCTGGAAGAAAGACAACCGTTGTCTCTTGAAATAGATAAGATTGACCGTCGCTTCTTCTATTCATCGAAACGTGACATCTTCGATTGTAGAACCATGTTCTTCCGCTTCGTGCGCGCCTCTAACAAGTTCAGCACTCGCCACACAACTAGACGCTCTTCCAGAGACGTTTCTAGGTATCTTCAACAGCTTCTTCTTCCCATTACGTTTAACTAAGGTATTCAAACGTTGCCCCGTCATCGGCGAAGCAATAGTGACCAGTGGACGAGGATAAACGTTTCTCTCCCTCGACGTCGATTATTCTCACCCCTTGGAGACTCGTGAAAATTCCCGGAAAGCTGTTAAACGTGGAAGAGCCGTAGAAAATTCAACGACACGATTAGACGGTCAAGTGTGTTTATCCCTGTTAATCGAGCCCGAAGGTAGACAGGGCGCACCCTTGTCGAGGAACCTTTCGACCCTTCCCTTTTTTAAACACCCAATAGTTTGCTCTCTCGCGCCGAGGCAATTCTCTTTGCCATTCTTCCCTGGAACAGATTCGATTCTCTTGTCAGATATTGAATCTTGAAGCGATTCCCGAAGAAAATCGACGGGCAAAGGAGAGGGACAGGGGGCGAGACGAGATTAGATGGGCAAAAATGGCAGCGGCGACGGGCGAAACGTCCTAAAAGCCCGCCAAGCCCGAGTGAAACCGACCTTATTTATCATCGATATCCCTATCGGAGCCTGGAAAGGTTTTGCAGTCGGTTGTTCAAAGGAACGGTGGTTAATAGTGTCTCTTGATACCCTTAGCTGAAAGTGATCAGATCGTGCTGGAGGAAATTGTCTTCTGATGGCACCTTTGCACTCTGCATCGACTGTGATAATCTTAATGCAAAGTTCGATGGAACTTGGAAGATTTCCTTCGAATTGACTGAACAGTAACCTCGGTGTATACTTTTATTCTTGAAGTATTTATGGTAACGTGTGTAGGATAGTGTTTGCTTTGGCACTGCTTTGGTGTTTGATTTTATGAGATTCGTTTAATAAGTAATTTTGATAAGATTTGTCGAAAGTTTGGGAAGGTTCTACTGATCTGTTTCACTGTAGGTAGTAAGGTTTCGTTGAAAGTCTATCTCTATATTCTTCTGCAAGATTAAAACAATTATTTATTTAACTAATAGGTATAAATGGTCGATTGCCTAAAAAATTCTAAAGGGAAAAAAAGATTACAGTTCTTGAATGTTTTCATTTCTCAGACTCCTTTGACACCCTATATATACATAAGCTTACAATATTGGAAGTCCTGAATTGTCTTTGCTTACATCCTCCACTTCATATGTTAAATAATGCTTCGTACCAACAATTCTTTCTATATCATCTATAATAACAATTAAATAATTCTATTAGGTCGGCGTATAAGTAACTTCGTTTTAATCATTAAATCTTCTTTTTGCACCTTTCCCATTGCATGTAAGCGTCGAGTTACTGTTGAATGATCAACCCTTAACTATCTTGCAAGCTCATAAGATGACTGTGCAAAGTTTTTGTCGAATAATAACTACCTGTAGACCTTTTGTTTGCATTTCCTGAGACCACCAACGTTACCCGTCACTAACGTCAAAATCACCACTTTTGAACCTCTTAAACCAATTTTCACACACTCTTTTAGGTAAAACACTTTAACCACAAGTCTCCAAAAGAGTCCTAGTTGCTTCTGCAGTCGATTTTCCTTGGTAGAATGGGAAAATAATTCACCGAAAACAATTTTTCCTATTTTATATGATTAACACAGCCTTTTGGAATGCATTACTGTTACTAACTCAATTTCGCAAAGAATGTAGGTTAGTCCATTTTTGTTCTCAATGCTTCATGCAGTATACAATACAAAAATCTTTACTTATATCTAGAGCGTTTAGAACATAACCGAATTTACTTATACACTGGCCTAATAGATTCAGATACAAGAATAAAAGCCTAAAAAGTAGACAAAACTGAAGAGTCCCTGCAGCAAACACTGTAAGTGTCAAAAATCAAAGTTCCCTGACTGTAAATTAAAACTTTCCTGACTAAAAATTATTTACGAAATTTGATTTGTTTTGATTACTAAATATGCTGAAGTATACAATTACCCAAATGCATCACAAAATTTTCTATTCTTTACTTTAATATAGTCCAAATTCATGAAAAAAAGGAATTGCATTTATAGAAAGCACCGTACGTGCCTCCTCTTAGTTGTAGAGAAAACTGAATGTGCCATTCATATAAATTTGCAAGCACTGTAAATGCCAATCCGGTCCACCTATTGCTTAATTGGCTTTTACATTATTTTCTACAAAAGTGACATTGGACGTACCAGCGGTACCATCTTTTAGCAATATTGGTAACTTATTTACAAAGAGAGCATGCATTAAAATTCTATACTATAGTATTACCATTAGCACGTCGAACATTTCCCGATAAAAAAATTTTAAGTTCGGCACTTACAGTGTTTTCTACAAGGACTTTTCAATTATCAACTAATCAAACACCTACAAAACCGTGCATCGTCATCATTCAGCCTACATAATCCCAGTTGTCACAAGAAGCTACGCGACTCGCCTCTCCTCTCTTCTCAGAACGATCCACTTTATCCGTCCAACCGTCTGTTCTTCCGGTCCCACCACCGAAATCCGGACAGGTGGTAATCGGCGTCGGTTTCCAGCGAAACCCACCTAAAATCGCTACAATGTATCGTGCCCTTAAATTAAACACAAAACAACCCCCTAAACACGGGCCCTCCCTGGCAAAGGGGTGGTGCCCTTTCGCGAGGAGGTGCCCGGGATATGTCCCCTATCCTCCCCGCCCCAATAGAAGAAGGGAAAAAAAGAGGTAACACGAGACCCGCAGAGTGCAGAGCAGCGCTGACAAATGCCTCGTAATAAGCCCGATTGTTCGATGCCGGGCCAATTTGAGTGGCAGCCTAGCAATTTCCAGTACGGGAAGCTCCCACCGGAAAAGGCGATCCCGTTTGGTCCTTTTCCCTCCGCCATGGCTGGCCAGCACCGCGCAACGTCACAATGCCACCAAACACGCACACACAGCCCCCCTAAAAAGGGTTGCACACGATGTGTGTGTGTGTGTGTGCACACCCTATGTACCCAGCTTCTTCTTTGGCTTGGTTCCATTGGACGACGCGGAATCGTCCCGGGAGCGAGACCCCCTTGCGCCGTATGTCGCCGTGAACGACAATTGGGGTCAGGGAACGACGAGTCGCTTTCCAAAATGTGGCTGCCCTGTGACAAACTGATCGTATACATACTCGGTGTGTGTTGCAGAAATGGGTGCTTCGATTGTGGATATAGGGAGGTTGAAAATATCTTCAGCTCTGGCGCTACTTGAAGTGTTCCTTCGTCTGTGATGGTTGTATTGTCTTGAATGGAGAGAACTTTTGGTGCAGGTTGGGGTTGGTCATGAAGCGGTGTGTTGCAGTTCAGGGAATAGCTCGTTTGAAATACAGGGTTTTAATTATTAATTATTAAATAAGGTTTTAATTGTTTGAGGTAGGTGAGGGATGAGTTTTTTACGTTGACGATTCTATTTTTATGGTTAAGTGATGTACATAGGTAACAATAGAATGTAGAACGCTTTGCAACGTGTTCAATTGAATTTTGTCCTTCCTGTCCATCGATCTATAATATATTTTATTCTCACCGAAGCTATCTTCAGTATTGGTAATCCATGGTTTTCCAATTTTATTACAATTATTTGCTGAATATACAGATCAATGCTTTCAAAATTAGGTTTGTTGGTCCGTTCCGTAAAGGTGGGATTCTATATTCGAATACCAAAGCAAGAAACAAAGACTTCACTAATGAAGCTTTTAGAGTACTTCATGTTAACCCTTAGTATCATAGTGTAACACCCGTGTTACACGAATTGAAAAAATCGTGCGCGCCATTAGAGGCCTTTTTCATGAACTTTAAAGCGTTACTTTACTATTGCCATATGTAACAAGTGTCCTTAGGGCAGAAATACATCCGTAGAAATTCTACTCTGATACTCTGTCTCGTATTGTTGATTACAACTCTTAATTTCGCCACGTCCATTGAAAGTACCAGATAAATGCTAATTTTTTCTCACAATTATTTCGGTTTTCCTTTTTGAATAAATTTAATGTCGAACATAATAATGTATGTAACACTAGGGTAACATTCTGCACAACTGAGTATTGGCTTAACATTATAATACATAGGTACCTACCTTTATGCATGGTTCAACACTGGTGTTATATCCATATTTTTTCGTTTATATAAAAAATTGTTACACTACTTAGGAATGTTTTGCTTATTTTTATGACGCAGTGTGGACAAAAATCTACCGATAAGAAGTTTTCTGGGTAAAATAAAAAAATCATGAGACTAAGAGTTAAATCCCTTCCGATGTAAAACACATGCACTACTCAACTTGAGTCATCTTATACAGTGATATACAAACGTGACTATTGCTTAGTTAGTCACTATCACCTATTAATATTTCATTGACGTATCTTCGCAAAGCTCACAAACCACTAAACTGTCTGCCATATCGACACCAACATCCTCAAATCCATCACTACCGCTCACCCACCGTGACGTTCGCACGTCACCGTCCTCGGGCCAAAAATCCTTCTGTGCCACGTATTGCCGACGATCAGTCGAATTGCGATCCCCTTCGCTTTCGCCCGTCCGTCGTATTAGATAATCACCAAAGAACAGTGGCGAGACGGGGTGGAAGGGTGGACGAGGGAGGGCCCGCCATAGGGACTTGAAAGGTCCCGACATTCATCATCTATGGACGTCGAGAAGGGATTCCCCCTCACCCCCTGCGCCCGTGCTCGTGGACCTACAGACCGGGTCGATGGTGGACCTGTGCGCGACTTCCCTTTCGAAAATTTTCTCTTTGTCACCCTCCCCTCCTCGCCCCGTCCCTTCGGCCCTTGTGTACACGCCAGGGTAAACACAATGTCAACGAGCACATTAATGTTACACTACACTCGTCGCCCCGGCTCTTTCGTGACGCTCGATCGACCATCCAGCGGATCTCTCCGGCGACTCTCTAGGAAATCGTGGCTAGAACAATTGTGCACTTCGCTGAGAGAACGAGAAAGGGCCGAGGGAGGAAGGGAGATCGGCTGGTGGATAGTTTGGCATTGTTCCACCGGCTAGCTTACGGGCCATTTGAGGCGAACAATCAATGAAAACTTGTTTCGCTTTCTTTGTCGTTTCTGATGCAAACGCGGATCGCTTGACAGACCGTCGCCCTGTGCCCACGCGGGACCTCCCTTTGGTTTCTAGCTTCGGTGGCGTCCTTGCGTAGTCGCGTAAGTAGAGCTGAAGGGAATCAATTGCACGGGCGCTGGCGGAACGACGACGATAATGGTACTTGCCTTCGAGAGAGAGGAACGATCGAACAAAAGCCTCGTACGGTGTTATTTCTGCCCTTGAAGCACTCCTGAGCTTCCTATTGGGTACACCTCCCCTCCCCCCTTGCTCCACCTTCGTCGATTTAAACTGGAGTAAAATGCAAAAGCTCCTTAAAGTGTTCCGCGCGCGATTTCTACACCGCGCAAGTGAATTCTTTGCACGCGAATCGTTAACTCGAGTATCTTACTTGCCATGATTTTATTATGAGCAATGTTTACACAATAATATACAGATTTGGTGTGAAAATTTTGCGGATTTTTAGGCGTGGCTGTCTTTATGCTGATAGATACAAACGCGTGAGTTTTATTTTCGAATAATTCTTTATTGGATAAATTTGATAAAATTCGGAATAAATGAAATCTTAAGTTTGAGTTTAAATTTTAAATAGCGATTTGTAATAGGAGGAGGTCTTCTAAACTTGTTACAGATAACAGTGTTTTCTGGTAATGAACATTAACATTTGTGATATTTATTTACTTGTTACTGCGCTGTGAAAATATTTTGATATTTTTAGAGTTAAAAAATAGAAACAGTGTCTTCAACGTTACTTTTAGTCGCTGCTATTAAAATTTTTTAAATCTTCAAGTTTCCCTTGTTTATTCACATAGTCATATTTGTTTCACTGTCATTTAATATCTCTCCACTTCTCGGCGGTACAATATATTAACCCTCGGCAGTCACGCCTATTTTGTCGAACGTAGTTGTCACACTGGGTTGACTCAACCCAAGCCAATTTTCAATCAGCTGCTGTTTAAAAACTATCTGTTAAAGTAAGTCGCCAAAAATCTGTGATAAAGTTTGAATATTGTAGAATATATGTTCATCGTTGAAAATTAATATTTAAAGTTTCCCCAAAGATATTTTACCTCAAAGTCAAATTGTGAGCCATATTGACCAAGTGTAACAACCAAGGGTTAAACTACCCTCATCTAAGAAAAAAGCTCCAAAAAAAATCACCCAATAATCAACATTTTACAAATTATGATTCACCCTCATTCAAACTAATAAGGGTAGGGTAAAGGACCCAATTACTGACACCTAACCAATTACTGTCACCTTAAGCTATTTTACTTAAAATAACGAATAAATAAACTATAGTATATAATCTATAGTATAGATTATAGGTTGAATTACATAATTCTTTTCGTATATGACTTTACAACGTTTATTTATTCGATATTTGAAGTAAAATAGCTTAAGGTGACAGTAATTGGTTAGGTGTCAGTAATTGGGTCCTTTACCCTAGGTAGTGCATAAAGTTCGAGCCACCAATTTGTTTTAAATTTCCCATGCAATTAATACTCAAAATATATAACAACATATAAATTAAGAATTCCCACTCCTCGAGGGGTTACGCTTTAATCTACTCACAAAAACCGTGTTAACGTTTCAAAATAAATATCCCACAAATTTTAATCAAAATTGCCAGCACTTGACTTGAAAATGATTTGAAATGACACTTCTTCTTTCGTACCTATCATTTATCGCAAACGTTTACATTTATGTATGGGCGTACCTAGGATAATCCAGCCGAGGCCCCGTCCTAATGGATATGTAAATTTGTAATTTAATTGCGTCGCTGAATAATAAGTCATTTGGCCGTGCACTAAAACGCGTGTGCTGAAAACAAAGTTGCCGCAATGGAAAGCCTCTTCATTAAGGTAGAACCAGGCATTCATCGTGCGTATAGAACAGTTTTAATGGAAACGCAACTCTTGCCCAACTTTGATCGAACGTCTTATGTATTCACATGAATATCACCCCCGAAAACTTCCCTCGCGACGGCTTATCGGGCTCAAATTTTCTCCAGCGGCTTAGTCGCCGAGTAACTCGACCATATAATAATGGAAGATTCGCAGAAGCTCATAAATATTTCCATGAAACCGATTAGCGACGCATCATGGCGGATGAATGAATAAAATCCTCTATAAATACCCATAGGCGCAGGAACAAAGAAACACGCGTCGAGGGAATATGCAAATACCATTGTTCCATCCGAACCTTTTAATAGAAAACTGCTTTAGTGAATCAAAGTGTTCCGTAACTAGCTTTGGTGCTTTTAAACTTTCCTCTGCTACAAATGCCATTAGGAGACAGCTCTTTTCGTTCTTTCTTTCTTGGCGCGCTTGAGAAGTTCTAGCGGACGTTTTAAACTGCAATAATTGAATAAACAGAGGTTAATGCTGGGGAATAAAAATATTCGAACGTACGGGTTAAATGGGAAAGAAGATATGTAAATTGTGATATCATGTTCTGGAGAAATTCGTGCAGAAACTGCTTGGTTTAATAGTTTATTAATTAAAAAGCAATGAATATAGAAGCACGTAGTGTCCAATTATCAAGAGCAGTATATTACACCAGATAGTAACGAATCCTGCTCTGTTTAAATATGGATTTCATCACAACAGGGAATAACAAGAAGCAACATAGCCGACCTAATTCCAAAATGAAAACATTCTGCAGGAATTCCAAAAAGAAAACATAAAACTCATGAAAAATGTAATAAATACAGTTTAAAAAGGAGCAACCAAACTCACAATTATCTCATGAAAAAATAGATGTAGAACTCAACTCGTAACAGAGACAGACATAAACTATACTAAACAGTACTAAAGAAACACATAGTAATTATTATTTATTTATTATTCAAGGGAAGTTCGGCAACTCGAAAATTCAAAAAAACCAAACTCTCAATTATCTCATGAAAAAATTGATGCAGAATTCAACTCGTAACAGAGGCAGACATAAACCGTACTAAACAGTACTAAAGAAACACATAGTAATTATTATTTATTTATTATTCAAGGGAAGTTCGGCAACTCGAAAATTCAAAAGATTTGAAAGTTTGCAGGAATGTAGCTCAAGTGAAGCTAATAACGGGACTATTTTTTGATTCGGCAATAAAACAGTCCTAAGGGTAAAAGTATCCCCTCGAAAAAATGGCAAGTTTTCAGATTATCATGAATATCTACGGAACTGTAAAAGATATCAAAAAGAAGTTAAATTCAAAGTTCTATGGTCTTTTATGTTGTATAAATCGGTGATAAAGAATTTGCGAAAAACGTTATTTTTTTCAAAATATATTCCCACGACCCTTTTTTCGACAATTCTTTAACGCCATATTATAGGTTATCGAAAACCGTGAAACTTTGAATTGAATTTTTTTCGATATCTTTTGCGGTTTCGCAGATATTCACGAAAGTATGAAAACTCACAATTTCAGCTTTGAAACTCAAAGTTTCAGATTTTTTGGAACTTTCGAGTTGCAGAACTTCCTTTGTCAGTACTAAATACTTCAAGAATACAAAATTGCTTTTGGAAATCTATCAAAATTAAGACAAGTCGCTACTGACTAACAGTGGATACGTTCATAAATATAGATACACAAACCAAAAATTATATTCAACTCAGTCAAATGCTTTCGCGATCCAAGTACAGTAGATCTACCAAAAGCAAGAAACGTGACGTTAGAAACGGTACATGAATGTCGTTTAGCGAGACGTTACAGAAGATTACTGTCGTGAGACGGGCAAAAAGATGGAGGAGCTTCAGCAGCAAAGTCGAGGTGGGCATCGGTTGGCGACGCTGGCGCGATGATATAATACCAGAAAAGGCACGTGACCCACGTGCGAAATTCGAAGGAAACGGATGGAGATGCGTGATACAGTAGCCCTGCTGGCCGAGCTTCCTGCACGTTTTACGTTTCCGTGCGTGTTCGCGCATGAAGCAGACCACAAAGGACCCCGAGTGCTCTGTTAGTAGTGCCGCCACGGCCTTCCGAAATCACGGCTGGTCGCCACGTTTCCAGAAAAAGGGAAGAATGACGGAAGCTGGCGAACAGACGCGAGCGTTTTCGGCGGCAGACTCTTCGTGACACCTGGATTCGACGTGTATTTATTATCTCGTAAAGAAACGAAAAACCATTACGTCCTTTGGAATACCATTTTTGGGAAAACTGAAATAATTCTTGGATTATTTGAAAAGTTTTCTTCTTTCTCTTTGGTCGAATGTTAGTCGTTTTAAGATCCCTACATGTATTTTTTTTATAAAATGCAACGTGTAAGCTGTTTCAGAGGGGCGATATTAAGTAGATGGAAATAGAATATTTATTTCATTGGCAGGATAGTGTTTCGAATAGTTAAATATTGTTATTAATTATTCTTATGTTATTCTTAGATATGTAGGTAGTTTATTTTCTAGAATCTTTTTGCGTATGCTTGCTTTTTAATCATTTTTAATAATTTTGAAAATGAATTGACTTAACGTTAATTTTGTATGTAAATTACAAACGACAACATTTCTTCATAATGTTTTACTATTCTAAGAAAATATTGGCTGTACTGTTGCATTGATAATGGACTTTTTGTTATTCAGGGAAAACCTTAATCTAAAATAACTGGCCTTCAAAATTCATTTCACAGTCGTTCTTCCTTCATTTTCTTCGTGTACGTTTCTCCCATAATATTTCTATTCATACATTACATAATCATTTTGTTCCCTTTCACGATATTCAGCCTATTATTTGCTCCATTTACATAACAGTAACCCTAACTCGCTCATTTCCATACATTCCATTTCTCCTATTTTTTCTTTCGTTAAACTTCGACGAATACAGAACGTGGGTGTATTCTTATTTGAAATGAAACAATATATTTGAAATGAACAAAGAATCAAACAGTCTATGGCCCTGCAGGGTGACTATTTTTCCCTTTACATGGTATTCGAAATTTTGTTTGCTTCGTTTACAGAATAATCGATTCCAGCTGCAACAATAGAATTCTCTCCTTTCACTGAAATATTGCTTCAATGATTTATCTAACGTCATGGTTATAAGACACATTTGAATTTTCTATAAAATTAAATGTTTTAAACGAGGTACACAATTAGTGCCACCATACAGTTTATATTCTGATAATAACAACGTAGGGTGTCTTAAAAATAGCCACGACATTTTTTAAACTCTGATAATGCAAATGTGATTATATATTGCAGATTACAGCTTACCACTGAAGCATTCAGAAATCCCAAACTGAACATACACATCAGGCTTTGATACAATTACCCTATACCACTCATAAAGCTAATACATTAAGCTTCGGTTTGCTAGCAACAAACTCCTCTCTCTAATCTTCCCCTTTACCCTACCACGTAATACAATTTTTCCAATTTCCCCTGACATTTTCTGCCTCATTACCACTCACATCCTACATCATATCTATGAGTGAGGGTTCAAGAAGGGTCAATGGCAATGTTTAGCCCTTTTGAATTAAATGCAATTTTCGCGAAATTTCTATCGCCAATTAGTCGAAAGTGCAATTCTTCAATAAGTCCTTCTCGCTTGAGGTACTCTTCCAGCTGCACCAAAATCTGCACACCAACGATCACTCACAAAGCGCTGTATACGTACACCTACCTTTCTCAGAGTTACCAAAGCAACCCTGTTTTTCGCAACATTTCGAATTTATAGTCTGTATGCACGCTGTCGTGACTGACTGTACACGATGCACTAAATAAGGCGATATACGGGTATACCCAGCGGAGTAACCAGGAACCAGCCGTTGGACAGGAAACGATGGGAAACAACGATCGCCAGTTCGAAAGGTATTGACACCGGTGCAAGAGTGAAACTGGCACCCATTCGCCGGTATCAGAGGCTCGTAAACGTGCTCGTGAATCCGTAACGTGGGTGAGAGAACGTTAAGCATAATTCAGGCCCCGCACTCGAGATTCCCCCGCCTTGGAAGCTGGACGTCAGATGGCCGGCCTATGAAGGTCTGCGGCAGGGGTATCACCCCAGCCTCCTCCTCTGCGAGATTAGCATCGGCGTCCGTAAACGCCAGAAAATAAGCGGCGACCCCTCCCGCGCATTGTCGACCGCCGAAAATTTATTCCAATCCTTTGTTCTCGGACGCCCGTTAGTTATCATTAGTACGCCGCGCGCCCCCAGCACTTGTCAGGTAGACCGGGATACTTGGGGCAAGTGGGAGAGAGAGAGACAAATACGCTCGTAAAGAAGCGTACGATTTTCTGCTTGAAGTATTTATTAGCGCGGTAAAGCCCCGCGTCGTCTTGCATATTCCTGCGCGGCGCGGAGGTCGCTAGAGTCTTTGGGGACCTGCGTCGAGCCTGCTTCGATTTGGGCAAGTGTGCTGTGGGTAGCACGGTGATACCTCCTTCGGGCGAGTTCATTGATAGGATTTTGGGTACTGTTGATTAATGGAACTTGCTTTCTTTGGTTTTTAATATGACTAAGTTTACTACTCGGTTTTGCCCGGGGTTTAGATTCCGATTTTATAAAAAAAATTCTTTTAGTTTTTTTGTGAAAATGGTCACAGTCGTCGGGATTAGCCAGGCATCATGAGCTGAGGCGGGTTTTGTGATCCAAGAGTTCACCTTCGAAAGTTTTTAGGCGACATTAAACACACAGATATATAAACTTTCTGCTTTATTTTTAAAATATTTGGAGATCAAATTGTTATTTGTTTATTAGATCGTTTCTGACGTAGGAACATCTGTTGTTATTTCAGAACTGGTTAGAGGTGAATTAATGTTTGGGATGGTGTCATGGAAGGTGTTATACATATTTACAATTAATTTTGTCCGATAGAAGTTTTGGGTGATTTAATCTTTGTCGCAATAACTTTCTTATTTTCAATACTTTTCAAATATTTTTTATACTGTCTTGTAAAGAAAATATGAGACTTAAGGAAATCCATACTGTTCGTTAATTAATACAGAAAATGTTAGAAGAATTATTTTGATTGGAAGTGAATTTTGCTATTTTGTAGCATGTGGTTATTCAATTTTCGGGAAGAATGAATTAAACACAGCGAAAGCGAAGGTATGTTCAAATGACGGTTGTCTTTAAGTGAAATGAATTAATGTATCGTGAGAATTGAGTGATTGCTCTTCTATAAGAGGAGGAAATATACATATTTAGTTGTGTACCATGTAATGATGAGTCAATTCGAATTCAGCACTTTTAAATGCATATGAATTGACGAAGGATATTTAAAGTCGTGAAATGATCAGTTAGAAGATTAAAATGAGGCTTCTTGTCTATAGTTGGGTCATACGTGGCCAATTTAATGCAAAATAATGGAGAGAAATTTAGATCGGTTTAGATTAAGGCCAATGATCGCTTTAGGCACTGAATGTAGTATCTAAATTTTATTTGGTTTGGTTTGGAATAGAAGTTTTCTATATTAATTATCAGATTTCCCACTAAAGTATATAGTATGTAACACTTTTTCCAACATTTTTAAAATTGCATAGTTTTGCATAAAACAGGCTCAAATAATTTTGAATATGATTAATAACCAAAGTGAAGTCGATATTTTTTCAAATCCACGATAATCCAAGGTAAATCCATTTACTAGTTATGATCCCGTATTTCAATATTAATGAAATTTAAGTCTGTGGTAAGCAGAAGCTAATCACAGAAGAAACTTTGAGGCTATTTAATATTAATAAAATGACTCATATGCGCCGAAATTAGAGAATATTACCTATAAACCTATTTTTCTTATTGTCCGAGTAAAACGTTGTTACAATTTTTGGTATTAGTTTCCGTGAGAAAGGGGACAGGGTATCCGAAAAGTATCAACTCTGTGATCAAAGCTGTCGGCAGATTGAAAGTACTGGTCCCGCCAGTTTTTAGTTACCAGTCATTTAATCTCTCGTATATGGTGGTCCACGAAGAATTCTGAAGCCTGACCCGCTCCCTTGGTGGTCAGAAAACACCTACCGCTTTTTATTTACCATATTTAACGAAGAAAATCCCCAGCCGTCACATAAATAGTAGGCGTCATCGAAAATATACATAAATTATATAGGTCCACCTACTCTCAGTTCCACCCTTCTTCTGACCTTGGGCCATCCCATTTTCATTGAACGTATTAGTATTATAATTTATTAAACAAATGTAATACTCTCAACATATTTATAACATTTAACTAAATATCAGGGGTATAAAACTCCTCAATTGAAAAAATTTCGCTAGATACATAAACGTACCTAAGCAATACCTACATATCTAAATAAAATTAGAGAAGTAATCAGTATTTAAGAAAATGAGTAATCACAAATATACATAAAATAAATAACGAATAATTAATTAAATATAACTATTACTTAGACCCTCCAAATTCCTCCTATCACAGAAAAGAAAAAGTCGTTCCTTGCTTTGAGAATATCAAAGGAGGAAAATTCAATAATTTATTTAAACAATTGCTTAATCGGTATTAGTATAATAACAGAAATCTCTTAATAATAATTCAAGTGATACTTACTCAGATTTCATTACTTCGGTTTCTGTACACAAAAATATTACATGTCACCATTTTAAATGGTACGATTTTGTTTCAACAAGCTACAAAAATAAAATCCTTGAATATTTGTTGTGCCATAAACAAAACTGTGAACTGTAAGGTTTATTTTAAAAAATACATAATTTATTTAGTTAAGTGATGCGGAATCTGTCCTCTCATTTCGTACACACACGTTAATGCTTTCGCGGTTCTGGTCTCCCCTGTAAATCGAAATTGAAGCGGCACGATCGATCCTACACAACAGGAATCCCTGATGCGCGAGCCTGCTTAACGAAAAAAATGGTCACCGCCGCGTGAAACCTTAGGACCTCAGGACGTTTTCCTACCACTCGGGGATACACCTCCGCCCCCGCAGCCCATAAACCTCTCGAAGGCGAAGGGACAGCCGGAACTGGCCGCGTAGACTGAAATAGGGGACGAGAAGACGCGTCACAACCTGGGGGAAAACAATGTGAGATACGGGCGAACTCGACCGATAAGATCTGGAGTTTGTCGCGAGGAAAGGAAGTGTATTAAGGAAGTCGAGATCCCTGGTGCTCTGGCTGCTAACTGAGCGTTGCATTGCGCTCTGCCGCGGCTATTATCTGTTAAGAAGGCTACCATTAGATTAAAACAACCGGAGCCAATGACCGGAGTTAATTCCTCCACGGCATCTTTCAATGGATCGGAATCGTTCGTTAGGGGGCGGCAATTTGCAAGAACAATCGCTCGTTGACCCTTTCGTAAACGCTTGTTCCGTCCAGCTGGCCGGTGTCCCACACAGAACTTGTGGATGTTTGAACTGAGATTGCATTCAGGTCAATCCTTGTATTGTGATGTAAGAGAAGTGGAGGGTAAAGTTGGTAGCGCCCTTAATACGTTGGGCAAAGGAGACACCAATGGTCACCACTTGGAGCTAGCAATCTTTTCTTTCAACGGTTACAATAAATAAGTTCTTAAGAGGGAAAATTCGTATGGATGACTAAAATAAACCCTAATTTTTTAGATTTTTTTCAAAGAACTTATTTATTCTAACTTGTTGAAACTTTCAGGATGTCTAAGTACATATTTAAAAAAGAAAAAAATCGATAATAAAAAATAGTCAATATATGTCGATTCATGGAAGCCTCAAAGAAACAACACAAAAATTTCGTTTGTTAAATAAGATTACCCTATGGATGAACCTATTAGAATAACAAAAAGTGCTTTATTAAAAAAATGATAGGACTTGGAACTAAAAGATAGCGATTCTTACGAAAACATTCCTTCTTCACTGTGTAATAGATATTACAATATAATTAAATAATATAAAGAGAGCAAACATCACTGCACTTTATTAGTAAAACTGTGCCCGAGTTACCAGAACGAGCACCAATCCCAGTCCAACAGTTGAACCACATGCGCAGCACCGTTCCTTACCATCGCATAGCTTATAAACTCATAAAACTCATAGGACCTGAAAACCTTCAGGTAAACCAAACAAACAGCCCCCCCACTAAAGTGCAACCAAAGAAACTTCTACTACACGAGACAGTAAACATCCACCCCTATTCTCCACAAACCCACGCATCAGAAACTAAAAAAAAAGAAATAGAAACTCCTTTTAAACGATTTTCCAGTGAGTTGCTGTCGCGGCGCTATCAGTGGCCCCGTAAAGTCCTCGATAATAGTGAATAGGTAGGAAAAGGAGAAAGGTAGGAGGGGTCCACCGTAAATGCAGCCCTGTTCCGCGGATTTAGATCTGTGAAAATAGTTTTCGACCAGCGGGGAACGCGGAAAAAGGTGGAATAGTAGCGACAATCCCGGCACAAAGGGGAATCCCGTCGAGGTACGAGACACACCCGTTGCCAGAGGGAGAAAGAGACACTTCTCACGTAGGGGTTACGCGAAGGGGGTGAACGGGAATCCCGAATTCGATTCTCGCTGCGATACAGCGGCCTGAATGGGGGCCCCGGCCTCTTCGGCGGCGCGGCGGCTGAAGGAAAAGGAACAGCGCCGGGGAAGAACGAGTTTCTCATCCGAGATTGTGAAACGTCTGGGATTACGTAAAAAAAGGACTAAGTCAGATTGCACATCGGCCAGATGGCAGGCGCTGGGCTCGCCCTCGTAAAAGCTAACCCGGTCTTTCTGCGTTTATGCGCGCCACACGCGTCTACCTGGTACGCTGCACCCGTTCCTGCTTGCGCGAGCGCGAGCTACGGAACGTAGCTGAGCTAATAAAATCGTTCTTTCTTGTGGGAAAAATGATTCCCTGAATACAGAGTATTGGGTTCCTGTATAAGTTCTGTTTGCTAGAGTACGTCTCCTACAAATTCGATTTTTATTGGTTCAAGTTATGTATTTTCCAGTATTATTTATTACAGTTTCCCATTTATGTGGAAATTGTGGTATGCCTAGGTATTTTATTAAAATTTTCGGATTTATCAGTAAAAAAGAACTTATTGTACTTTTTGTGGTCTCGAAATTATTGCAGTTTCTCCCGTCGATATTGCTTTGTCTTGATCGAAAAAGGTGAAAATCTGTTAGAGAATTTGATGAATGAGGAGTAAGATCCCATTGCAATTTCGAAATATTTTTTGGCATTGTTTTCGCCACATGTGGTTCGCGTTGTCGTGGAGGTACAGGGCAGAGGGCATCCTTTCGATTCACAAGGAGATGGTCTTTTAATTTACAGCTCATGCCGCATTCTTTCAAGTTGTAGACAATATAATGTAATTAGCATTGGTAGTTGTATTTGAATTGAGTAACTCGTAATATATATAACAAATTGGCGGATAGAAGTTATGTAGCAACCTAATATTGTTATATTACTGTTAATACTACCGTAAACTGGGAGAACATTGGCATGTTTTTGGAACATTTTGCTACATATTATAAAAATTAACATTGGATCTTTTGTAACTGTACTACAAATGTGAAAATACATACAATTTTTGTCCTTTTTTTCCTTTAATACCTGTTAAGTGGCTACCAATGTTAGTCCGTACTACCAGTGTTCCCCAAGTTTCTAGTACTTTTCTATAATTGAATATCGCAATCGACTTCTCCCACCACTTTTTATAGGTTTACCAAAAATGATTCAGTTAATGATTAAATTTGAAATACGTGGGAGAAGAAAACAGTGCAAACTCAGTGTTCCAGTTTATTCCTTTGCTTTATACTAATACCATATTACGATGAGAATGTACCTGTTTCACGTATTCAAGTATCGAGAGTGTGCTGGATGAAGATAAAGGATCCGATAGGACCAGGAACACGTCGCCATGCTCGGATTTTGAAAAGGGTAGATCCACCCTTTCATTTTATTCGGTCAATTGTGTCCTTCAGGAAAGTTTATCTGTCTTCCTCCCCCTCTTCCTCGTAGAATCCCACAGAAGACGAACGTTTCGTGGAACGAATCCCAGTAGGTCGAACTTCTTCAAGTTTTACACCGTGTTAAGTGTTCTGCTCGCTGTTACGCCAAGGTGTTTCGTGCAATATCGTTCAGCAAGATCGCTGCCCATCCTTCTGTTCCTAGAGTATAGATTTAAACTGCAAATTCGATAGCTCTGTGTCTTCTGCTTCGACGAAGTGTACTGGAATTCTACACTGGAACTCTATAGTCAAATTTAGTAGCAACGAATTCTCTTTTCACTGAATCTCGCCCTTTTGTGTCTCCTCCAATAAAAATTTTCTACATCCCTTCCTCCAAATTTTTATATAATTTGCAAGTGTGTAACAAAGACGTGTTATCAACATATATCTAAACACTATTCCAGACTTTTCAACTTTTGCACCAGAATTTTTATTGAATTTTTATTTTATTCTTTTCTTCTTGTAACATAATTTTGTATTTCACATATTTTGTGTGCAGCAGCGAATTTTATCTACTGGTGGCGCGGAAGGAAGCTGAGGTTAGGAGGAATTTAATTTCAACTTTCCTAGAATTATAATTAAATATTTCAATCGAATCTCTTCGCCAGTTTTTAAAGTCCTATGGAGAATTTTAAATCGCAGAGTGTCGCTAAACGTGTTAAAATGGTAAACGATATTGTTCACCTGTGTGGAGATTCGCCCTCTGCCCGATTTATAATTTTCTGCGCGTCATCGCATTTCACTTACCAGCCATGCTAGAGAAAAATAGTGGCTGGGGTTCGTTGAACAGGTTCAACGTGACTTTGCAAGTAACGCTGGGGAGGATGGCCGATCCGGCGGACAGGGTAATCCTTTAAACGCATCTTCGGCAACCAGATGGTCGATTCACTTCACGGAAACCAATAACATAATCGGTTACCCGTATCGCTTTCGAAAGAAGAAGTATACTCCACTTTTGCAACCATGTTTTACACTACACTGGGTGCAGGAAAAAAGTGTGTCATTACACTTGAAAAAACTGTGATGACTTTTAAATCTGGAAAGCAGTTTCACTTAGAATAGAATAATTTAATGGGTATATTAAATTTTTGCGCAAACTCTATTTTGGAGATGGGCGCGTAGAAAAATTAACCTTTCGTACTTTATTTATTAAATAATTCATTATTAAAAAATAACAATAATAATGTGATTTAATTCGCTTCGACAATTGATTAGAGATCTTTTGCTCAATGCTGCATTTATTCAATACACAACTGTGGAATATGAGAAAATATGACATAGTGATTTCGGAATCGATAATTCCTTTCGAGAATTCTTCCACTTTTACAAGGTTTAATGATATTAGTATGTAATTTTAATATAAACTTTGGTATGTTTGAGAGGTATATATGGAGTGTAAATGGTTAAAATGGGATTGTTTGTGTGTGTAGGCTGGTCTAAAACTGGGGTTTAAATATTTAAAGATGTACAATGCATATACAGTACTTGCAAACACTAAATATGCGTGAGTCCATAATTTTGAAATATTATCGCACCTGAGCTTATAAATTAGATATTATTTCATACTTATCAGTGGTAAAACTGTACCACTGAAATGTTTCCATGAATTCTGAAACCTAAAGGGCCCCAAGATTCTTTGCTCCCCTTTTCAGACCACCTTGTATTCTTCACCCATTCGATTTTCATCAAACACAATCGTTAAAAGTCAATTTAAATTGCAAATCAAATAAATGCAAAAATTGCAAAATTATATTCCTTGCTTGTGCAGTATGGTATAGTATATGTAACATTTTCAAGGAATTCACCATATAACAAGTGCTCGTTTTAGTATTTATAAAAAATCTCTCACCGTTCCTCTGACTGTATCTCCCCACTAAATTCTCGCCAACTTCCTTCTTCACGGTTCATTCTCAAGTACCCTTTTTCCCCAAATCCACATCGTCATCCATCCCCCACGAGTACACTTGTTTTCCTAAAACTAAACAGACACAAACCAAAGGCCAAGGGAACTGTAAAGTAAACATATTTCCAGGGGATGGCGTACTTCAGAGTTCTCTTTCCCAAGCTCGTAGTTGCAGACCACCCACTAATAAACTTTACAACACTGTACAATGGTATTCAATCAGTTTCAGATTCTTTGAAAAAGGAAATAAAACCGTATTATATTTTTATAAGTATTAAAAATGGGGAAAGTGAGTAACAGTGTCAACAAGTGCGTAACAAAAATAATAACATGGGATGAGTAAAAAATAACTGCTCAGTCTTCTGTTTTTATTCAGTTTATGACCTCCAGAAAATTATGTTTAATTTGAATCTATACATAACATGTTGTTATAAATTAACGTACATGAAATTCTCACATTTATTTATATCTTCCTTGTCGTCGCACAGAGTGGACTACACGCAATAATCGAACCTTTGGGAGACATATTTAAATTCAAATTATCGAATACATTGGCCCAGCATCATTTATTCAATCCCTATTATCATCAGCACAGTACAAACCGCACATTGTATTCCCAAAATTAAAGCCTCGATATAGCACTGGAAGACTCAAGCAGTCCCACCAACCCCAGCTGCATCTAAAACACAAACATATGAACACCCACGACTGCACCTACCACTAGCATCACGTGCGATGAAAATTGCAATCACGACGATCGTTAGTGCCCGCGCGCATCAGCGTAAATCGTGCTTTTATGGAGGTTTCAAAGCGCGGATGTGCGCTTCGGAGCTTGCATGGGAGCCGACAACAGCGGGTCGCCCGTTACAAGAAATAAGAAAGTAGGGAGAAGGAGAAAAAAAAGGGGGGAAAAAAGCAGGGTAATCCTCGTATCTTGCCGAGTTTATATCTCTATAGGAAGCTAGGCGGCGCACGGGGACGACCCTCTGGCTCGCGCTTAATCCCTTTAATCCACTATCGGCTGTAAAATAGTAAGTTAAGCCAATAAAACTGTGAAGCACGGTTGAGCCGCGCGGGAGGTCTGGCCGAGTCGTGTGTGATGATGCTGAAGAGCTGGTTCGAACGCTGGAAAAAAAGAGTTGTCAAGGGGCAGGGGGGTCTTGCAAGGGTGGGAGAGGGGGCGACCCTGAGGCTCGTGAACATCTGCATACGAGGATGATTGGTTCGTAAATTACGGAGCTCTGGGCAACGATTCATCCTCGTGCGCGGCGTGTTTGGAGCACGGTGCTCTCTGCCAGAGAAGAGAGCCTTCTTGCACTTGGCTCCGAGAAACTTTCTCGCGCTTCGTGGCCAGGGGCCTGGATAAACACGCGTTACGCGAGTAGTATCGTAAGCGCGTGTGCGGTACATACTTGCTCGCTGGGCGAGAACAAAGCGGGTAATAGTGGATCGCTTCGAGAGGCTTCTCTTAACCCTTTATGGGTTTACTTCAAGGTGTACTGTACATTGTATGTATTTGCTTCTTGTTGAGTCTCTCTTGATATTGGTGTTTATGATAGTGGATGCAGGTTTTGGCGGTATCAGATGCATTTCAATAAGAAAGAGATAACTTTTATTAATTCTCATGTGTATTGGTATTGGATTAGGGTGGTTGATGAAAAATTAAATGTTGCTTCGTACATTCGTTGAACTCGTTGAATATTCCCTTTAAATATCGTTGTATCTTTACTGTTTGGAGGGATGAATCTAAATTCTAATGGATGCTTTGTCATTATTCACTGGGCATTCTTAAGGACTCATCCCCACGCACACCTACTCACACCCAGCTTCCAACCGCTCCAAACAGCGTATTCGTATTCATTCCCTCAAAACTCATTCTCATTACGATTACACAGGTTGTCATCGAACGGGTGGTGCAATTAAAAGGGGATGATTTTTCCTATAAAGCTTCGATTTCAAATACTCGTCGAGCACTTGAGAAATCGATTACATCAGGTGACGTACTACATTTGTATATAGCAAGTTTTACATGTCTCCTAGTAACGGGGGGAATAACTGTATTTGTTGTTCCTGCAGGAATTTACTCCTTGGATGGCCATAAAGGCTCTAAAATTACTTTATTGCCTTCATTGGACAGGTTGCACACCACATGCCCCCGGAAGTAATCATGGGGGCTCAATACCGTTACCTTCTGCAGGCAAATCCACGCAGAGAAAATTCACAGTCTTCGAACCTTATATTTTGGTGTCAGTCAAGTAAAAAATATCAACTTCCAGCAGTTCCAGTTGTCGCAGTACGCTTGAAACATTCAACTAACAAGGAGAGGATCCCAGGTGTCCGCCTCCGATTGGTTTGATTTTTGGATATATTTTAGAGGACCGAAAAATAAGAAACAGGTGTCTTTTTATTTTGACCCGTTTGCATCTTTCGGAGGTGAAACCACCCCTCGAAGTTCATAAAGGGTACAAAATTGTGTTGAGTAAAACTTCATATAAATTTCATTTGCGTCATAATTTGCTGTATCGATGATGTTCTTGTCGTCAGTCACCCTTATTAGGGGGTAAACTATCCACAATCGTTTAAGTACGCATTTAAGAGAGTTGGAACGTGTCAAAAAATTCATAAAATTCTTAAAAGATCGGAGGCGGGAACCACCTATTCTCATGAACTTCGAGGGGTGATTTCACCCTCTAAAGATACAAACGGGCCAAAATAAAAAGACACATTTCTTATTTGTCGGTCCTCTAAAACATATCCAAAAACCAAAGCAACCGAAGACGTACACCTGAAAATCTTATAACTTTGAGGGTTGGGGTGGTTTCACCCCCTAAATATGAAAACGGGCCGCTATAAAAAACACGTATATCTTATTTTTCGGTCCTGTAAAACATCCAAAAACTAAAGCAATCGTGAAAAAGTGAATATTTTTAAAATTCGGTTTTAAATTTTTAATTAAATTGGCGCTACAAAATGAGTTCAAAAAAGCAAGAGGGCTACTCCACTTGCACTGCGTGTTTCATGATCCGATTCGTCGATGTCATCGCCAGGGCTGCTTTTTTCAATACTATATTTTTCTTTAGCGTCACTGGAAAAAACATTGCGAACGCTCTTGCTAAGTAGTACGAATCACCCATTTCTCGAACCAATTACACAAAACACAGCTGATTTCCATTCTCCATTCAGTCTTCTACTAAATAAACTCACTTTTCTCTATCAAATTCGGCCAACTTCATCGTCAAACCCAAATCACTCACACAAGTTTAATTCGATATGTGAGGTGCACAGAAATATTTGAAAAGTATTTATCTCAAATCCAACGCATAATCGACGTCCATTGTCTTTATACTACCTGCAAGTCGCCATCTCGGTATTATATAGTGAATTCGCTATAAACGCGGAAATTGTGCCTGTTGGAGCTTCTCTCGTTTTTCCTCTCTTCCTGGGCGAACGAAATGAAGTCAGCCTCCGCGGGGAAGGGGAGAAAAGGGGGGACCACGCTCGGATTGCGTTGTCTAGAAGTTGGTCGAAGATAAATGGAATCGCGATGACCGAGAATCTTTTATCAAGTTCTTCAGGCTGGCGATCGTCGGAGTGTTTTCTATCTAGCCCGAACGCTCCGCGGGTTTTGCTCCCGTCAACTTCACACGTTTATTGTAGCTGGTACGCTGACGCACAACCAGAACCTGCCGAGAATCTTCCGTAACGGCTACCGAAACTTCCGGTAGCACGTCCTCGTCATGCTTCATAACTGTTGGCTCGGTTACACAAACACGTGCCCGCCGCGTAAGAAGATGGCGCGGTATGGTAAGTTTCATGAATCTTGCTGGCGTGGCCTGCTCGATACGTGCGCGGATGAAAAAATGTTGCGCGTAGTTGTAAGGGGGATACGGCCTTGCAAATTGTCTGACGTTATTAGAGATTGATCGTGCAAGTTTTGGGGCAGTCGCTGACGCGATCGTTTCTTAGAATGGAGACTCGGCAAGAGATAGGGGGTGGGTAGCCATAAGTGTTCGGGGGACGTTCGTGGACTGTGGGCAAAGTTGAAGAGGAACTTACTGTTTCTTAAATTAGACGCTACTGTTCTAATGAATATATAATATTTTATATAATCTTTCGTGAACACTCTGGTTGTGAGCCACCCATCAGCTGATTTTGACACTTTGTACCTTCTATATGCAAAATAAATACCTTTTTTCCAAAGCTGGCATACAAACTATTTTTTTTTTCGCAAAATATTATATCTGAACTACCACTCTGTAGATTTTTAGCTTCTAATATTGAACTTTGTAAAAGTTACAATTCTTTAAAGATTTTCTTCGTTTTTTCTCGACATATGGTAATCTAGAATTATTTTATAAAAATTGTGATAAAATTTAAATAAAAAAGCTATTGGAATACATTCTAGAGAGCTTGAAATTGTTCCATGATTTCTTTCATAACGATTGGATTCTTTAGATGAGAATGGCTGTTGTTAAAAAATTGCTCTGGGTATGAGCCACCTAGTATGTCGAAGTTGATCGAAAAAAAGGTGTGTCAACGAAGGGATAATAATATGAAATAATAATAATTTTTCAGTTTAAATGTGGGACACTTTTGTTTGCTCTGGTTTGATCTAATACCATATTTTTATCATATTATATGTACTTATAAAGGAAACTTTGGAGAGAAACGTTATGATATTCAATTTTCTAGAAGAAAAAGTAATGTAATTGTTAATGGTTGTTAATTTCTGACAATGGGAAATGTAAAATACAATATATGATACATGTGCAGTGGCACATTTCTGAACAGAAATCTTGCAAGCATGAATGAATTAAGAAAATCTACTTTATATACTATACTAGCTTTACTATTCGGCTTCGCCCGAAATTTAGATTCTGATTTTATAAAAAAAAATTTTTGTCTTTTTTGTGAAAATGGTCAGATTCGTCTGGATTAGTCAGGCATAATGAGCTGAAGCACATTTAGTGATCCCAGAGTTCACCGTTCGAAATTTTTTAGGCGACAGACAAACACAGAAACATACATTTATATGCTTCATCCTATAATTATATCCACTCCAACACATAATACTTGCACGTCTGCAATATTAAATATTTCAATACCGGAATTTATACATTTTTTACCACATATTCGTATCATTTCACTACTTAGGCATATTCACAACTAAATATTTCGAACATTCTACCGTTAAGTTCTTGATCAGGCACTAATTTTTTATCAGTTCATGAAATAAATCGTTCTTTTCAGTTTATGTCAATAAATAATTGTTTGAAATAATTACTAACATAAAAATTGATAGTTCAAAAATATATATGTTGTCTGTGAAAGCAGTTAGTTTTTGTGAAAATATATGTGTAAGGTAGTTAACTTGAAGGAAGTCTCTGTTGAACGCCATCTCTTACTGTTTGAAGTAAGAGATCACCATCGACGCCACAGTCGATTTCTTTGCTGGTTGTTGCGGTATTAAAGATTATTATCATACATTTTGCTTACAATAGTTTACAATGTAGCGAAAGAATTTTAGTATTATATGTACCATTTTGCTTTAAAAGTCAGTGATCATTATTTAGTTCCACTTTTTTCTTGTGGAACGAATTGTTGATCACCTGAATAAAAATTAGGTTAGGACATTGTAAAATTATAAAAAAATTAAATTTAAATGGTATAATACTAAAAATAAGTTTATCTGATCAAATATTAATTTCTTACCTGATAAGAAATTAGTTCTCATGTATTTTTAGATGAACAAAAACTAGTTCCAAGTCATCTTATTATTCCGTACCTTATAAATAATTAAATTTTACTTATTTTCAACTTTTTAAAATTTTTCCTTAAAGTGTAAACGTTAATTCATCTTTTAGTATAAAAAAAGTCTATGGTTTAAAGTTTTATTAGGTAAAAAAAAAATATTTAAGCGGGAAGCCCTCTAAACTGATCAGAAACTAGTTCCTTAACGATACCTAATACAAAGAACAATAATATCTGTACAAATTATAAATATCCAACAATTGGACAACCGTGACAACCACAAATAGTGTTGTACTTCTAAACCACAAGTGGCAATAGGTAATATTTTTACGGCCGCGTTTTCGACCACAGTGATTCGCCTCCATCTTGAACTAGTTGATCGTGTAGGAAGTGTATCAGGTTCGCGTGTTCCAAATACCTTGAGCGATCCTCGAGTTTCGTGAAAACGGCTTGGTTCCCGTGCTTTCAGCTCGTTCTGTCATGATACAGTCGTGGCGGGGCAAAGTAGGGAGAGAAAGAATTGGGTCGCGCGAATGAAAATCGGTCAACGGCTCTGCTGCTCTGGAAAATTGAAAATTTTCCCGCAATCTCCCGAAACATCGGATGCGAAATTGTCTTTTTTTCTCATTCTTGTTTTGCTCAGCAGTGGAGCGAAGAATGCCGCGGATTTAGTAAACAAAGACACGATATTCGTTTTGATCCGCGCCTCGAATATGTTCCTTTTCACGTTTAACTAAACGCAGGCAACATTCTAATCTCGCAGTACATTCTAATTTTCGAACCTGTGCTAATTGCGTACGATTTAATTAGAAGTTATAATATTCAACGTTTGTCTGCAATTTATAGCACCAATTATTTCGTAAACGAAATATTATCTAGTATAATTTTTCACTTATTTGAAGATGAAGAATCACGTTCTTCTTTTAAATACTAAATTCATTGAATTGGCGTAAAATCAGCTTAGAAATATCCAATAACCATAAACTACACAATGAGATTGTAAGTCATTTGGTATTCATTATTCATGAGGAATAAGATTTGAAAACTTCATCCACTTTGGGCTTGAATGAAATGAGTGACAAGCAAGCTTGACCATCCAAGGTTATCTACGGTGAGAGCAATGCAAGACATTTTGATATCATAGAAACTGGGAATAGAATCGAATTTCATTGAAACGAACTTTACTGTCAGCAAAACCAGCAATTTTAGTCCGATTTTGTCGAATTACAGAGTCTATGTTATGGTAGTGATTGGCTGCCAGTTACGACCTCCGTGCCGTTATCGTTCTGACCCATTTAGGAGCACAATTACGCGAATCACTTTTATCTGTCTCCCCATCCCCACTTCTGTGCACGTTCTTAGCTTTTGCGATGGACAGTTTAATCGGGACCATCGACTTGAACCGAAAGACAGAAACTCTGGCATTTTGACGGGTGGACGTAAGAAAAGACAAATGTGCGACAAAAGTTGTAAAATATTTTTCAACACTAGAGCTACCGAAATTAATGTATATCTGTTTCTACCAGACCAGTCAAACTGACTGGTTATTTATCAAATATGTTATGCAAGGAAAATAAACCTTTATGCATATTTTTTCATTTTTATATTGTTAAAAAATATGTACATAATGTTATACATAGAAATACACTTTTTTCATACTTAAAAATGCTAAATTTATTATTAGTGAAGACAGCACAAATGGAGGTACACACATTTTTGCATAAATTTGCAATTTGACACCATTCACGTTTTTTCGATTTTTATGTCGATCTAACGAAAAAAAGAATGACAAAATGACATTTGCGGTATATATCTAAGGAATAGATAAATTTAATTCTTTAGATATTGCAATAAAAAAAAAGAAAAAATTCTGGAATGCAGTTATAAATTCGAGTAATTTCAAATGAAAATTTAAAACCATTCATTTTCACTGGTTTGATAGTTCTAGTGTTAATGAGGAATGTAAAATAATCGAATTTGTGCTTTGTTTATATAGCACGTTTCTTCTCTTGAAACTTGCATTTAACACCAGACATTTTTGTAATTAATTACTGGTATTTTAGATATATCATCACATTTTCTACCCTTTCTAATTCGTTTTAAACAATCATCATGTCTGCCAAAATTAGATTCCAATATACACGTTACTAAAAATAAAATAAATCCTTGTACAGAAACGAGTCAAAATTATAGAATAACATGTTTTCAAACAAGGCTTTGTTTTCCAGAAAATCAGTGTTGAATATGGAACTTATACCTAAGTAGTTAATTTTCTCAAAAAGAAAGCCCTGCTCCAAGAAAAGTTATTCTCCAATTTCGACTAATTTTGCACAAAGCTTAATCTTATTCTTATCTATACTGTATTTACTACTATATTTTACCAATTTTATAATGCACATTCAACGCCACTTTTATAAAAACAAAGTCCCAAATCAAGAAATATTTGTCCACATTCTCCACCTATTTCTTTACATAGAATCACCACCATCCTGCATATTCAACACTAGTTATGAGCCACATAATTGTCACGTGTGAAAAGGCCTTTATTGTTTCGAAGCTCGAGCCTTACCCTTCGTTTCTTCTTAATTTCCATAATCGAGGAAGTCAAGGGGATACCTCGATACCTTTCACCCCGTCAATACCTTTCCCGAGCAACGTTTACGCTCGAGTATCCACGAGTTGCTCCTCGGTCCATTCAACTCTCGTTACGCTAGCCATTGACTGGTTAACTGGCTCCGTCGCGATTAATTCGCAATGCATCACGGAGACGTGAAGCCGTGTGTGAATGAGCCGTGAATGGCGCGAGGCCGTTGGATACGCTGGAAACATTCAGCAGGCCAGGTTAACCGGGACGAAAGAGACGAAAATAAGAAACATCAACGCTATCGAGCTGTTTGATAAAAGTCTTTCAGTCGCTAATAATAGCGGGGGCACGGTGTCAAGAAGAAGCATAGACAAATGACGACGTTTGTCGATAACTCTGACGTTCATCGTCGTCTCGTTTGTCAGGAATTACGTTATCGATAGCGTTGGTTCGATGAAGAACCATTCACGATTTAGAAGCCACAAGTTTCGGGGGGAAACGGAGGCCCTCGGTTCCGGATTAGATGCTGAATGCAACCGAATTGAATTAAAGGATTCTTTTCACTTTTATCTTAAGTTTCTCGATTTACGAAACAGGATATGTGTTTGTACTGTTTGGAGCAGACAACGCTCGATTGTGTGGAGTTTCTTCATACATAGGGGAGGGGGGGGGGCTGCCAATTTTCTTGCTGTTTCTATCTTTTGCGTTGTGAATATTCTGCGGAAAATTCTGAAATAGACGAGGGGTGGGCACTTGGAATGTAGAAAATGGAACAGGTTTGGCTTCATTTCGAGGAATTGACAGGGTGATTAAAAGAATCACATACTTATCATTTTATCTGCTGCTCTCACATGCGTGAGTTCACGATTTCGATATATTATCGAGCGTAGACATGGGAATTCGATCTTATTTCACATTTACCACCGATGAATGTGTAATATTGAAAGATCTATTTTCGAGGTACAGTTGTCAATTAGTTGAGAAATTTGGAAAAGGTTGATATCGATCGCAAGTTGCTCTAAAAAGTGTGGCTGATAGAATATTAAATTATCTCGGTGACCTGAATGGAATTGGAATTAGAGCAACATTTATTTGAATACTTTATTATTCGAACTCCAAGCAATCTATTGATTGATTGCCTGGTGGGTTATTGAAGCGTTGTCGCCTAATGCACTACAATTCAAAATCGGAGCAAAAAACCAAAACTTGCTTCCATTACTGTATAGCTTAAAAAGTGTACACTTTAGGGGCAGGGCTACAGTAATAGGAACCGATATTTTAATTGCTACTTAGTTTTCAATTGCGACGAAACCTCAAATTGCAAAACGATGAAGGAGTATCCGTTTCTACTTTTGGTTTGAAGAATTTACATATTTCGAAAACCACATCGAAGTCCACATCGTGTTTTTAACCCTTAGGTGGGTGTATAAAATGTGATGGACACCGCCTTCAGGGATGAATCTACACTGGATCGGTGAACATTTGTAAAAGAAAACTTGCCGCAAAATTGTTTATAAGATTGAAAATTAATGTTAAAGTTCTTTTACACCAACATATTCTGCTTAATGGGGAGAGAAAAAGTCCAAAAGGAACCATATGCCGCAAACGCACCGTTTCGACGCAAAAATTGTTAAAATTTATTTACACAAAAATCAGAGTGTGTAGAGCCACTCAACAATCAATAATTCCCGTTTCCTCATACACACACATACACGCGCGCGCGCGCGTCCTTTCCTTTTCGCCTTTAAGAAAAAGAAACGCGAAATCTAAAAAAAATTTAAAAACTTTTACTATATCAGATTCTGATATCGTTATGATCTAAAATAATTATCTCCTTCATCAAGAAATACTAATAGTAACACACACATATATACAATATTACTTAAAAATAGACCCCACATCCGCTCCCCCATAGTTAAACCTTAAAATTGAAGCTGGAGCGAGCGAACATGGCCATACACACAGCACAATCAGTAATAAATCATAATTAAACCAAACACAACAAAATTTCTCGATCCTATTTTTAACCTCAACATGCAACTGAACTTCCGCGACAAATCGATAAATCGCGTCCGTCTCTAAATTAGTTCCCCGTTCTAAAGCAGCTCCAACTGAAGATTTATTCTTCGAAAAACAATCCACAGCATCTCACGGAATTCTTCCTAGCCACGCACGCTGCCACATCTCAATCAACCTCGAAGCTTTCCATCAACCGTAAGAAGATTACGCGAAAGACGACCATCACCGAACACCTCCCACGGAGTGTCGCTTCATCCGCGATGCGCCTTGATCGCGCGTCGAGGTCTGCCGTGATCAAACGGAGTGGAAACGTAAATACGAGAACGAAGAAGTGCGAGAGAAGAAGTGGCTGACACGGCGGAGCGATGCAGCTACATGCGTATACAGAACGCGACGAGGGAACCGTCCGTTGATGATGTCCACTGCAGCGTCGGCGAAGCAGTGGCCGCCAGAATCCTCGAGGACCGGCTGTTGTCCTCCCCACTTTCGCTCCCCTACCCTTTCAGTACGCCCCCGAACGAACGGTCCTACGCGAGCCACCCCTTCCCCAAAAGATCCCGCAGCCGCTCGTTGCCCCCCACTCTTCCGCCGGCTCTATCCGCCACAGTGTCGGGATTCATCGGCTGGCCCTGTATCCTCAGTCTGTCAGTGACCGCGCAAGCGTGCGGTCCCTTTTCGACTTGATACACGCGCCACGTTCGTTCCCCGATCGCCCGTGTCACGAAGGGGAACTTCCCTTCGAATCGAACACAGTTCTAACGCGACTCGTCACGGTGGTGTCCGGAGTCGATCCGTCGGAGGAACTCCCGGCTGTCCGACGTTGCTGGCCAACGTAGCTGCACGTGTCGAGTGTGCCCGCGTGAATTTTTAATACACTGGGTGGGAAAGATCGTGCTGTGCTTGAAGGATAATTGTGATCGGGAGTGATAGTAGTCTGTGAGGGTGCAAGGTACGTAGAGTGGAGATTTTTTTAATTTCGGAGCCTCAGGGGAAGAAAGTAGAAGCTTGGGATAATTGTGTTGCAAGTGATAGAGGGAAGAATAATTCTCTGATAGAATTGTGCTCCATGGTGGCGACTTACAAGGATTCAAGATCTGTAGAGTGGACGCGAGTTTTCGGAGACTTGAATTTTCCGAAGGAATCTGAAAGTCGCGGAAGGTCGACCCTATCGATCAGCTGTACCTTCACCCACAGCGAATTTTCAACCCCCGATAACGCGGGGTAGAGTGCCCTGATTGGTCCCAGGGCTCCGTCAGTGCTTCGCTTTCAATCCGGCCGCGGGTTGGAAATTGGTGTCGATTCGACGATAAATTTCCCGTCGGGGTGGGAAAAAGTCGTGATTGCCTGTGCCGCATCATTTTCCACGGTATCACGCACGTGCTCCCCGCGATCACCTGCCGATTTGCCTGCGTGTGATCGACGACTCCCCAGGATCCAGACGAATTTCGGAGCGAAACGGTCCTCCGTTAAACAGAGTTTCTGTTAGTTCGTTAATCCTCGGTGCAAAAGTGTCGGCCGTTTAGGTGGAAATTCGACCACGTGACTGGCCGGAGCCAGCGATCGCGCACCGAGTGCCCCAGGATATTCAAACGAGACCAGAGAAACTTCTCGTAGTCCGCCAGCGGTGGAGATTAAATCGATTCGCGAATTTCATCGCCGACTTTGTCCCACGTAGAAGGAAAACGTTGGCGAAACTATTCCCTTTTTTTTTCCCCTCCATCGAGTGGGCGGACGGGGGCACGGTATAACAGGTGCGCGCGAGGGTAATTCCGCCTCGCAACTTTCCACGGCTGGCCGTATTTCACGTGAACACGCGACGAGAAGTTTAATTTGGGATTCGTGCGGGAGAGAGTTTCGTGTGTGCTTTGTCGTACGTGGGGCTCGGCGATCCATCGAACGTGTCACGCCGTCGCCGCCGATCCCTTTGAAGCCGGAAGGATCGTACGTAACGGAGCGACGCGGAAAATTTCACTGTTGCTCCTCGATCGGGGCGAGAATATCGATCAGCCGCGACGAGGGAGCCCCTTACGCGGGCCGCCCGGCTAGCGATCGCCCAGCTGCCCCCGTCAGCGGGGCCCGTCGCGCGGAACCGCGGAGGATCATGTCGTTCCGTCGATGACGAAGGTGGATCAAACCGTTCGTCTCGATGTGCGATCCCACGGCGTTGCTGGACCTAGTGCCGAGCCAGGGATTACTCAAGAGGCCGTCCATGGACTATAACGAGTACACGTACTGCTACGGTGGTGGTCGAGGTGGGTGGTATTCTTCCCTTGCTTCTTCTTCGCGTCCACCAGCGTCTAGTTTTTCTCCGGGCGGAAACCAGTTCGTGCGGTCCCTCGAACGTGCAGGCTTTTCTCCCGCCGCCGATTTCTTTGGGGGGCTCTCGAGGCTCGATCCGCCAGGAAAGCTGGGCCATTTTTGTGGCTCCGCGTAGAAATCGAACGTGCCACAATGCTGCTCCGCGTCCCCAAGCGGATTGTCGCCGACCATTGTTCCGCGTGTCATCCGCGCGGCTTGTTTTTACCCCGAACGCGATGCAATTCCCTTTTCACGGCACGCTGTTCCGGGGCAGGAGACGTGCTCGCGGGTAGCTAATACGATTTCGCGCGGGTCCTCAGGGCGTCGGCAATTATTCGATTAATTGTAGGAATCGGGGTTTCTTCGGTGGCCGTGTGAACCGTATCGACCGCGCCTCTGAAAGCCTCGATTTGGTTACCTCAGGGGGGGCACGTGGGACGTTCTTTGTATTATTTTCTTGTTCCTCCTGGAGTGGGTGGGAAGAAAGTAGCGAGGCAGGGAACGTGCCGTGCCTAAGGGAAGAATAAAACGGGGGTTTTTGACTGAAATTGATTGCCCGGCAAGGAAAAAAGACCAGGATGAGGAAAACATCCCTGTGGGGCGGCAAGACGCTGGTGTCACGCAACTGCATTATCACGCCGACCGTATTTGTCACGCTGACGTTTCCCAAATCGTGACGCGTAGAAATTTCTCACGCGTCGAAGCGGCGAGGAGTGCCCCGCGTGCGAGGAAATTCTGCGAAATTTTGGTTGCTCGAATTTCCCTGTCCTCTTTATGGCGGAAATAATGAAATGTTCGAAAGCTCGTGGTACCGCTATGAAATCGTTAATTGCGTGAGATTCTTGAATTGGGAATTTTTTAGCAAATGTAGCATTGTAGTGGTAGGTCCAATTCAGGTGGATCAGTCAGATATATAAGCGTAACTTTCCAAGTGAATTTTGCGGAGACAATCAAACTTTAGAGTTTGTTTTCGCCTGTATTCGTATAAGGTGCGATTATGAATTCTTAATATGGATTGAATAACTCGGATGATCCACAAAACGTGAGAATGTGACAAATCAAAATGAAACATGAAGTTCACTGTAAATACCTAAACAAGAACAGGTGTCCCAGATAGATTTGTGCGGAGCGCTGAAGGACACAATCACCTACAACTTGGAAACAAGTCTTATTAGGTCTGATGCGTGATATTAGCTTCCTTCTTTTTATCACTTTTGTCCACTTCTACTCTTAAAGGTGTGGTCGAAGTTTATTAACTGCTCTGCAAATACAATAACCAGTGTAGTTTAAGTGTTCTAAACATGAAGTCAATATTTAGAGGATAAATTGGAAGGTGAATTTACATAAACATTTAAAGTCTCAGGATTCACTCTGATACATATTTGATTTGTTAAATTATGTTTCTGTAAATACAGATCCTGAATCATTTATTTCTCTATCATAGACGATACGTTCCACATCTTGAAAAGTCTTAAAAGTCGAAATGTATGTCATACAAAATTTCAGCGCCCCACCTGAATCACTTTCTAAGATACAGATATTTCTGTGCAAAACCAAAATTTCACAGAAATTCAAATCAAATATGGAACACTATTTCTAACTGACTTCTAATCAATAATATATACACGCCCTATATATTATCGCGTTCGCAAAATGACCCAAACTTGAACAAACAAAAAGAGAATATTCAATTTCTTAAAGAATTTTCATATACAAAAATGATATTGAAAGGCGGTCGTGCTCGTCTTGGCCATTAAAAAGAAAAGGGTACAGGTCGACGGGAAGGGCAAATGCATTCTCCTTCGGGCAGCGTCGGCACTTATCACCGCGCCACATGCAAATCGTTGTACGCTAAATTTATCCCGTGTAAATTCATGCGCCGAGGCTCTAGACCGCGTGTATCGATTACTGCCACGAAATCTCGGCTTATCCAGCAATCGGCCCTGCTCTGTTCGCGTGATAAACGCCTCTGCTCTCTATTTCGAGCTCCGATCGATTTTCCCGCTGCAACACTTTCACCTTAAAAACACGCTAAAGAAGACTATCTCTTCCGTTCGATGAACACCTAACCTGGCGATTTCGAGCGAATCATGACGCAAATTTCAGATCTTAGTAGTACAACTGCAGGATGGAGATGAATTGTATTTAATTAGACAGCGATGAATGCTTGAATCTTTTCACGTTACACGCTTATATGTCTCCCAGCTGGTGCGTAGGGCATAGTTTACACATTTTGCATATTTCTGAACGATTTTTAAAGTAAGGTGTCGAATGAATATCCAAAATACTAATCACGAGTCACAGAAGTGCCTCTTCTGAAGAAGTCCTTTTAGAAAAAGAGGGTTTCTGGTAGAAACAGAATATTTAAAATCTTTCGAATCAGATAAGCAACATTCTAAAGCTACCTGCGATGTCAAAGCTGAACACTGATTAGAAATTCTATAGTATCTTTTCCACCCTTAGCATTGGATTCATCCCTCAGCATTCGATGTTTCATTCATTCCCAGAATGCATTCTCTTTCTGCACTTTTTAAAAGTATATTTAATATTTAATATTAATCGGTGAAAGACCGAAAGTGAAGCTGAAACTGGAGCATACGCTTAAGAATAGAACAGCTCTGCATCAGTTCGTCGAGGCGTGCATAATTATTATCCGTGCCGCAAGTTATTAAAAAAAGCTCACCGCCTCTTCTTGGTTTCTTCTGGGAAGGACGAAGCGTTTGGATTAACAGAGGCCAGCAGTATTTATCAGGCTGACATTTCCAAATGTCACGCGGTTTATCAGGTGTTCCCTGGAGGAAAGCTTAAGGCTGAAACGCACGCACGCGCGCAATCGCATCCATGGGAACGAGCGGGCGCGCGTGCATCGAATCGACGACGTCATTAAATTTACATAATAAGGCGTCGCGTGGTTCAGTCGGGGGCTGCAACTACCTCCGCTGCCTGCTGCTGCTGCCTGCTACTGCTGTGTGTATTGACACTCCGAAGCTGATATTCACGTGCAGCTGCGGCGATCGCTGGCAATTGGGAATGAAACGACTTCGGCTGCACCGGCCCAAATCAGAGCTATCCAGATCGATCGGATTAGGAGTAAAAATATTACGGAACTGGGCAAATTGCATTTGATAGCGGAATAGCAAATAACATTTCGAATTAATGGTAATATTGCTTGGAGTTAAAAGGAAACGTGGACGTTCTAATCAGTGTATTAGTGTGGGAATAGTTTTACATTTATATTACGGTACTGATTTATTACTACATTGTTACAGTACTATCTTGGATGCATTATTACTGTCCTTAAAATTAGTGCTTGCAATGGATTAACGGAATCGAAGAAAACATTGTAAGTGCCAAAATTAAAAAAAGAATTTTATCGGAAAATGTTTTACATGACAATGGTTATATTGTAGTATAGAATTTGATTTATGACACTTTCAATACATTGGCACACTTTTCATGTCAGTGAAAAAAAATTATAGTTTGATTATTTCATTTCTTGCAGTTCCATTTCAGGTACATTCCAACAAACAATTTTATGACCAAAGATCAAATATTCAATAAATTGACAAAATAAAATAAAAAGTAACAGCGAATTCAACTGAATTTGCGATAGAAATACACTATTGCCATTTCTTACTGGTTTTCATCACAGGAAAGAAGCTTATTAATATATTGGAAAGTGATTAAGTTTTGGCTAAGATTGTCACTGAAATTCATCCTTAAAGTGTTTTCTACAAAGATGCTTCAATTGTGTTTAAGTAACAAAATGGCACAGTATTTGAAGTAATATTTCAATCGTTTGCATGGAGGATTGTAGCTACTGTGATCCAAGAATATTTATTACAATTTTTACACATGTTTCTTTTTATTTTTCTTTACAAACACTCTTGCTTACGATATTATGATAAAAGGTTATTCATTTGCAATCAGTATCGCAATTCGTATATGAAATTGTGTTTTTAATACTGTAGTTATTAACTAGAACTACTCAGCGTATGACAGATAGATACTGAATATACTAATATTAAAAACTGATTCTTCAGAAATAACTCTGCAAACTTTCATTAAAATCTATATTTTCTATTTAATCAGAAGCAAAAATCCTTTCGTTCAGAAATCACTCGTATATTGGCTTCATTGGCGCGAATTAATCGTGAGAGGGAAGCGGAGATTAATAATTTCATCGTAGCGATCTTGCGCGTGGGAGATGAAAAAGCGCGATGCACGATCTTCTTGGATTCGATTTAAGCCGGATAATTTATTACAATCTAAATCTAAATCTATATGAACCTACCATATTTCACATAGGGGCGTAAGATCTTTCAACGAGACTCGTGAGCTTGCGTGCACGACCTCGATCATTAATAATCACATGCGTGATCGTCGATCCCTTGTCACGACGCAGTGGCAAAGGAATAAAATAAATATCACTTGAAAATACAAAGTGCCACCAAACTGGTGGTGCCATCCGAAAGGGTGCGATTCTACACGAAAATACATGTCGAAAAAATAGAAGAACATTTTTGATTCGGGGTTTCGTTTTCAAGGAAAATAACGTGGAATTGAAAAATCAAAGAATTGGCAGAATGTGACAAGAAATATGATACAATTGCGAATGAAATGAATCATGGTGGAAAAAATACGTCGAATTTGCAGAATACTTTTTTCTTGATCGAGGTACCTATTGTTTTCCAAAAGAATCTACTCGATAATTTTTCAAACTCAATTTTCTGCAAAATGAAGCATGGACCAAAAAACGTAGTTATTCCACAATTTCGAATTATTTTTGCACAAGGATTTATTTCATCTTTGCATTGACATATTTTTCTTGTAATATAAAATTAATATTTTCTGCATATTCGGAAATAAATATGTGCTTCATAATTTAGAATAAATATTGTATGCATATTTAAATATCAAAAAGAGATTTAATCTCTTTTTACTATGAGATGTATGCATATTGAATATTTTCTGCTACTAGGGTCGTACCCTTACAGACTGTCAATTTCTAGTCAGATGGACGGATACCACAGAAATTTCCAGAATCAATTTTCTCGGAAACGCTGTCTCCCAAGAACAAAATACGTTATTTCCTATTTTCTACTTATTTCTTCACGTACCCCCTCTCCTATTCTGCTCACAGATTGTCACGTTTCTTACCAATTGTAACTAACGGACCTCCCGCGTAGAGGAGTCGGGGTTAAACAAGATACATCGTACCGTTTCCCCGCGTTAAAGATTCGCTTTGGCTTTGACTATTTCGAGTTTCGAAGCGAACTACGTCCCTCAATACGCCGTAACGACCCCTCGAAACGACAGGGCGACCTCCTTCCGCTTTTCGCAGATTTCGCACGGCGAAAATTCCCTGGAACCGTGCGCGAACTTTGGTTCCCTATCGACGAAAGCAAAACGAGCCGTCGTAAAAACAAACACTCCCTCTGTATCGCTCGTCGGCATTGCTGTCCGTATATCTGCTTACCATCCTGCTTCACCGACCATTCCGTGGGATTCCGTGATTTTTCGCCCGCGGACGAGTTCCAGAAGCTCGTGGAAAAATGAAGTGGCTCTTGTAAGCTGGCCCCCTCCCCAAGCTTGCCGAGTATCAATAATGAAACGTTTCTCGGAAGATCGAGGAATTTGTGCCTGGATGAAGTGCTCTCGAGTGTTCCTTGGAACGTAGCACGTGCAGACCTCGTGTCTGCTCTTTTTCCTCGCGCTTCTGTGTTTACCTTGAGTTCATTAGATTTCTGTGAATGTAAAAAGTCTTGTGGGAAGATTGACGAAAGTTTCGTTTTAACGTGACGGTGATGGCTGGAAGGGATGATTCTAGGAGCATGGCTCCCCTTTTTTCGTGCGAAGATATAGAGAAGGGGAGGAAGAAGTTATTACTACTTAATCAGTTCTATATTCTCATGGTCACATTTTTGCAAGAAGCAACTCCACAATTTTTCTTTTAAACAAATCGGTGACTTATTACTTCTTCTATTCTTATCAAGTGTCTTGCCACCAGTCTCTGATCTTATCCTCTACGACAGTGACTTCGATTTTAATAAAAGGCAAACCTACTTCAAACGCAAAATACACCGTTGCATCTTTACAAAAGGTATCGCGACAAACCACAGATTCGTCAGTTTGACGAGTGCATCGCCACGTAATGGCCTGGCAACGTCACGCGAAATGCGTTTCCCTTCGTTCATTCAGCCCTTCGCGTCCCACCGTAAAACATCAGTTTCAGAATTGACATAGCGTCACGTTTCCAGCAACCCTCGCCGCGAACGTTTCTATTATCGAGCCCCAACTAGCTGAAACGCTACTGTAACGAGGGCGAGCTTCTTGAATTACGCGACGTGCCTGAGATTAAGGTCTAGTAATAACGAGCGAAAGAGAGGCACGCGGGGTAAAATACCTCTCTGCTTTAGCGCACGGGGAACGATCCTGCGGCTGGATCGCTAGGGTTAAGCGTGCAGCGCGTATTGCAGGTGCAAGAAATACAGAGAAAGCACCGTGGGCATAGTTGAGCGGTGTTTAATGCTTGCTTGATGGGTGGAGGGCTCATTTGGAGCCATCGTAAATACCGAACTGTGCGCGTCTGTTATTATTCGCAAGATGTAGTAAAAGCAGTGGAACTAGTAACAATAGCAGAAGTCGAAGATGGTATTCGGCACTCTTGGTAATATTAGTATTTAAATCGCAAGGCCTTGGAAGCACCAAGGTAGTTAGTCTTTTAAGGTGTGCAGGCAAGATCCAAGCCTGGGAGCTTTCGCCCTTGAAAAACACTTTGTAAATCACTTCAGCGGATTTTAAACAATTATTGCTATAGGGGAAGGTTGCCTATGTTGGACCACTTTTTTATTTTTCTCTCCTACACGGACATAACACATTGAAGAAAGCAAACATAAACGGGAAAAATATCTACATTCTATGTAGATTTTATCATGTAATTAGTGTGTTGATAAAATATGTGATTAAAATAATATCTCAAAAAAACTAAACTAATGACTTCGGTCCATTCCAGGCAACCGGTTTCGTAATTTGGACCGCTGGTTTCCTACTTTGGACCGCTCCTAAAAATCAATGAATTTAAATATCTAAAATCTAAAAAACACTGATCAGGGCATTGAAAAAAATAGAAACAGGAAGCAACAAGCATCTTACGGTGCACGTAGTGAAATAGTTGTTGTTTTGATGGTTTTTTTATATTTGTCCCCGCATAACTCCCCAGAATATGAGCCGATTTTGATGATCCTTTTTTTATTCGAAAAAGGGCGATGCCCCGGTGGTCCCATCCTACACTGCATCAACATTGGCGCAATATTTTGCCAGTTCTGGTTAATAATAAAGACTATTATCACCTAATTATTATTATTTTATGTACGTACGCACATATCTCCTCAGCATGTTGTGTCAATATATATAAAACTAAAAAGTTAAAAATAAAAAATTAAAACCGACTTCAAAAAAATAAAATTGCACTAAAAAGTAAAAAATAATTTTTTCCCTTATTTAATCTACGGTACTCTCATATTTTTTAAGTCGGTGCCTCGTCATTTACACTGTGTAAATCTGACGCCGACTTAAAAAATATAAGAGTCGTAGATTAAGCAAGGCAAAAAATTATTTTTTACTTTTTAGTGCAATTTTATTTTTTTGAAGTCGGTTTTAATTGTTTTTTAAATTTTTTTAGTATGATTTTAACTATTCGCTACCATAACATAGATTGTATCCTAAAATGGATCGGTCCAATTCAAGCAACTAGTAATGGTCCAATATTAGGCAACTTGTTGGTTACATCAAAAAGATATGTTTTCATTGTTATACTTATACGAATATGGGAAAGTAAGGACATGAAGTTGTAGCTAAGAAGCACACTTTACACTAGTATAATTTAAAATTATGGTACTTACAAGTTGTAGAAAGAAATTCACTTGAAATAGCACGAAAAATAATGATCGCGCAGCACGTGTTTCTATATTTCGACGACGGTGAACGACAAACTAATGAATAACCGTATCGCTGTTCTCGCAAGTTCCATCTCCACTTCCTAAATCAATGTACCCAAAAAAAACCGCTGCAAATATATTTGTTTATCGAGATATACAATATAGGCAACTCTCCCCTACTTCCTTAAGAATGCTGGATCATAACGGGGATAGAATGTACCTAATATAAAAATTCTTGGCTACTGATACGCATTCGTAACTTAGGCTTCATTGCCAGCAACGTTGAGGCACAGTGTGTCAAGTGACATTCCTTGAGTGCACGAAAGACCAAGCATGCTTTTCACAACGTGCAAAGTATTTGCCTCGTGGTGTCCAAAACTTAAGCAGAATGCACCTCAGAGCTCTCGACTCCGTTTCTAACCCCTACTGCGTCCAGGATCCCGCTATAAGTCACCTGACCAATATATCCCCAGTTCCTCGTTAGAAGCGCGCGCGTGGCTATCAGTTGCGCGCGTCTATCGAGTCTTCAGACTTCGGGCTCGTGGAATTTAATAGCCAACGTAATCGAAATCTGCCCCTCGATGCGCCATCACAGCTTCCTCTATCAACGCATGATGAAGGATTGATAGGGCAATCACCGTATGACAAGGACTTCGTTTTCGAGTCGTGGCTAGATAGGTAGCTCTAATGCTAAGATATTTTACGGAGCCTAACTAAGTATACAGTACAGGAAATATTTATTGCAGCGTTCGAATAAACACGTTATTACTTATACATCTCTTATTAGTACTTAGTAGTACTAGGAATATATTATTGCAAAATGTGTAGCTCACTATTTTGCCTAAAATAAGTTCGATACGAATCGCTTTATCAATCATAATGCTTTAAAAATTACACGAGTGTAATGCAATAAATATTTCCATGTTGGAGTATTTTAAAACGCTTTTATATAATTTCGTTATTTGGTGTGCAGAGTAACGACTCCCTCGATATACACTCTGTATCATTAAGCCCACTAACTAAGAGTTATTTTTCCAATGTCAACACACTTTCTTCTTACTCCTTTCCATAATAAAGTCACTCGTACAATATGCTAGAACTTCTAAAATAACTGCATCGCAGTTCCACCACGCGCTACAAATCACTGCTCCCTTCATCCCCCAGCACACAGAGCACAGTGAAACGCAACAGGGCACTGGATGTGACAAAAATTCGATTCTTATTAAGACACGTGCACAGTTACATACACATATCGGTTGTCCGTTCGCGTTGCTAGGCAGCTCGCGGGACGTGATTGCCCGAGCAAAAGTTGTAAAGAAGAGAGAGAGAGAGAGAGAGAGAGAGAGAAGCCTCGGTGGCACGAGGACGAATCGCAGGACGACGAGCTCTATCCCGAGATCGTCTTCTATGACCTCGTCTCGGGCCCTCCTTCCAATATCCACGATCTGCCAAACGCAGAGCCAACCCCTACGTTTTCCACCCCCTACCCTCCCCCCGAAAAACCTCTCGTGAACCGCTGCCGCCGCTTCTGCTTCATCTCCACGCCTTTATTTTCCTTCTTTCCTCCCTTCCTCCCTTCCTTCCTTCCTTCCAGCTTTCGCGGGGCTCGTCTCCCAGGCGTCCTCCTATCTCGCCTAAACGGCTTCCGCATCGATTTTAACCTTGGCTTTGCGAGGATTTACTTTGGCCCCGTTTCCTCGCCGACGCAGGAATGTTCGGGGCCGGCGTTGTGTCTTCATGAAGAAATAATGTATCACCTCCGTCGCGATCGCGGGAAATGGACACGCGGAGTGACGTCGAACAGGGGGCCCGGCGAAACTCCCGTAAATACCGATAATGTTCTTAAATAGACGGCAAACGCTTGGACATCGGATGTCGCCTTTGTAACGCGTGGTCCAATTTCCGCGACACCATTGGTAGCTGTCATTTCGAGGTGTAATTTCGTCGCGAGAAAGGGGAGAGTGGTGGGATTGGATTATGAGGAATTGTCGACGGGCAGAAACCGATGTTACGTGGTACTGGGATTAGTTCGATGAAGTTCGCCGAGCAAATGGGCGAGATTCTTTGGTAAAGGCACTTGTCTTTCAGGTGGTATTTTAACGCAGTTTCAATTGTCAATTGGTACTTATTCTTCATCCGCCTTCGATGAATATTTTCGAGGCAGGATATATGCTGAGATTTATTTGACACGATCTTTGGTCCTTCTAATTGGACGTAGACTCGTTGGAGCTTATTTCAGTAAACTTTTTTCTGCTGCGAATTTTTTAATTAATGTGAAGGAACATAGTGAAGTTTTCTGATATTCTAGTTTTGCAGTATTAAAATGCATTAGTGTCTTGGAAAATGCCGGAAAGTTGTAGAACAGAAGTTAGAATGTTACACGTGGTTGAAAAATATGCTGTTTTGTTGCACCCATTATGAAGTATTAAACTATTATAGTGCATTAAAAGTGATAAAGTACTATAATAAGAAAATTGACAGTAATTACTGTACTCAATTAAGTACATGTTTTACATATATTTTTCGTACAGTCAGTCTTGATATTCGTTTAAAAAACACACTAAATAAGCTGTTAGAGTTAAACCAGAGAGTTCGTATAAGCAAAGCACAGAGTTCAAGCATGCGAGGGAAGAAAGATATCGACATACAAACGCCATACTATTATTTAAAATTCTCCTATATACTCCAAAATCTATCACGTTTAAAACAGAACTCCAAATTCAAGCAGACTACGAAACAACAAATACATAATAATAATCAACATATAATTTAAAATAATATAAAAAATGAAAGAAAAATCGATTCCTCAGAAAATATCCACGTACGAGCCTCGTCAGAAATTCTCGTTTCCAAGTCCTACGTTATCACAAACCTCCTTTATATTTTCAAATTCAAAACACACTGCAGAATACAAATGCACACGAAGGGAAAAATCGATTCCTCGAAGAGCGTCCAGATACACGATATTTTCATATTCAAAACGCACTGCAGGATTCAAATAAGTAGATACACGAACGGAAGAAAAATCGATTCCTCGAAGGACGTCCAGATACAAAATATTTTCATATTCAAAACCCAATGCAGATTTCGAAAAGGGAGAAAATCGATTCCTCGAGAAACGTCCAGATACCAGATATTTTCATATTCGAAAGCCAATGCAGAATTCGAATGCACCCGAAAGGAGGGGAATCGATTCCTCGAGAAAAGTCCTGCTACAAGCTCCGCCACGAAGCAGCGCGATTAGAAATCCCCGTTGGAAAGTGCTGGTAGGGGTCGATACGTTCCTAAATCACGGCTTTCTTCGCGTAGGTGAACTAACGGCCGGTGCCTCCTCCGCGAGGCGGAAGGGCTTTAATTAATAGTTGGACCGCGCTCTCGGATTCTATATCACCGGATTACGTTATGGCCGGAGCGGAGGCGAGGCCAGCCTCGTTCACGGAACGAGCAGATATCGTAAGGCGATAACCCGGCAAAGGGAAAGCGACGAGCGACGCTGGGAGGTGGGGAGGGCCGTGCCGCGATTCCTATCGATTGTTAATGGTACCGATTAACGAGTGCCGATGTCAAAAGCCCGCTCTGCCTTGTTAACGCCCACGCGTTTCCGTTAATTAATTCCGCGGCGGGCATGTATCAACGGCGAATATGAGCCAGCGCGCGGCGTTTCGCGCTGGGATCGTGGATTTATGAACGCGGAATATGGAATCGCCGTTCTACACCGCCACGAGGAGGAACGACCTGCTTCGGAGAGGAGATCCTGTACCATTCGATGTTTCTCGTTCATTCGGTCGACGGTTACGCGAACGTGTTGCAATCTCTGCAGCACGAAATATCGGCGCGGTGTTGATCGTGATCGTGGCTTCTTTTAGGTTGCTTGATCGATGATTAACCTTCGTATGTGTTCGCATAGAAGTCAGTGGCTGGGTCAGTTTGAACCCAACTATTCTTCTTTTTCTTGGAGCAGTAGGGAAGTAATTTTTCGATTCCTGAAGATTTCCCATTTATTATTACATGCAGTTACGCTTAGGTCAAGGAAGACCCAGCACCGCCGGCTGAGGGTTAATTCATGGCTGACGGGTACAGGGTCTGTTGAAACTTGAAACACTTGGAGCCCATTCAAAATATCAAACTATATGCGTTAATTATGTTAAGTAGTATTAGGCACTTGTTGAGAAAGATAAGAATTTGAAATGAGAATAAAAGCGAATTCTAGGAAGGGTTATAGTGAACATAAAAATGTGAATGTAATTATGGGTCAAAATGGACCCAGTAACCGAGGCTAGGTGAAGTTATCAGTCTTTGAAATTAATTTCTGCTTATTCTGGTCCACTAACAGTGGAATATATAATAATAGTAATATTTTAAAGATATTCAGCATACTTTGTTGACAATGTGAGGTGGATAATTTTATCACGTGTGGGGCATTGTTTTATAGTAACAAGTTGCAACGTGGTACTATCGATTTTAATTTTTTTACGAGTATGTACGAAATAATTATTATAAAATCTACGATCAACACCTCGTACATTATTTTCGTGAACGAAATCGGCGAGCATCAGAGGTTTCTATGCTTCGAAAGACTGATGACACGCAGAAATTTGCTTTATCGATTTTAATTTTTCTAACAATATCTGCCACCTACATTATTTCTAAATGGGATACTGCACTCTCCATTTTATCGCGGAAGTAGTTAGCGTGGCTGGACCCATAAACTTCTCTATGACGTTACATTCAACGTTACGTATTATTACTTCACCGTTATCGCTTATTATATTAAGTGTTTGAAGTTACGACGTCCATAGAACTCGGGAAATCACGCATAAGTGAGAGCCTGCTGGTAAAATGCTCGATATTAGCGAAACGCAACGGCGATGTGGGTCAACGAGCTTCGCAACAAGAAAATGTAGGATTTCATTACAAAGGAAGGTTCTGATAGCGAAGCAAAATATTGAAAATGCAAAGTTACACGTGGAGTAATGCTTTTAGGAACTGGAATGTTCACGAAACGGTGCTTGACTAATTTTCAAATACGATTTAGATATTTTCGGATAAGGAATTAATAAAAGAATAGAAAAAAATAATAGAGTTTATATTTTCAAGTAGATGACTCTATTACTAGGCATGCAAAAGTACAATTCTTCAAAAATCGAGTCTTTTCTGATACATAAGAACAATTAAGACGATATTTGAATTATTTAAAAAATGATCCCTTTTGGAGTGTAAATTAATTTTATTTTTAAACTTGACATGCATTGTCACTACTTAGAAAGTTATATTATAACGTACTCTTTATTATCTTACCTTACGCCTCCAGCAATTAATTTATCAATTGCCCTTTTCTTTCCCATCTTAAGGGGCTGCTCCGGTCTAAAGCCCATAAAAATTGGTGATCTTTAGGAATTAATTAAAGGAAAACTACTACATATAATTTAATGGGACTTTTTGCATTGTATTAAGGATGTCTTAAACTATAGAAATATTTTTTTGTTTTTATAATTAAACATTGCAGGCGGCACTAGAGAGTCGTTAAATTCGAGGCGTCAAAAAATGCATCCATAACGGTGGAACCTGTAGCATCTAAACCATTGGTCTGAAATAAAAAATAATTCCAGATTATTAAAGGGCATGAAATTCGCTCGTGGGCTGACCAGTAAAGATGACAAAAAATGACATTTTCTGAGAAAATAACGACACTTGAAGTTTGAAATCACTTTTCCCTATATTTTTCATCCTTTCAACGCCTTTAAAAATTACAAATTTTCAATTTTGTTTCAAATTTAACTGGTGTGTCCACGAGCCAGAAGTATATTCTTCAGAATAAAAAAGTTTCAGCCGAATCGGGTAATAACTTTCCAAGATACACGTTCCACCGATTTTAAGAACACTGTTTCGAGAAGAACGCGTTTAAAGTTTTACGCAAGCGCCGAGTGGCCGGGTGTTACCCATGCATTTGCCGCTACTGAAATGCCTATAACTTCGGGAATTTTACAAATTTCAAAAAATCCTTTCAAATACGCATTCTTAAAAGGCTGAACATTCGAAAAACGAAATAAAAAAAAAACGATATATAGACTGGAACCTCCCCTTAATCATTGACTCCGGAACCTGACAGACTTCTGACATTCAAAGCAACAATACCATGCTAAAACCTGTCAACCTTGCAACTATAAAATCAAAGGCTATTAACGATTCTAGTGATGCATCAGAGTATAAACAAATTAACAGATGCATACTCGGAACCTCATTTTTCATTTTTAACGAAGCAGTAAGAGTAACTGGTTGATAAAGCAGACGGTAGTCATTATCCCTTTGGATGCTGACAATTTAAACGCTCAGCGTTCACCGTGTGCGTGACTCCTCTACTCGCATCCCTTAACCATAGTCGCTGAACGCCTATGGGCGTTCCCCGCACGCACCACGTTCACTAAACGAACGCATATAGGCATATGTAGGTATATACGTGCGCATAAAGTAAATGGTTGATAAGAATATTTACCTTTCATCCTCAAGATTGCCCAAGTAATCGTTTCGCGACGATTCAAGGGACGGCTTTCGAATAAATAAGGAGTTTAATTTTACACGGTTCAGGGAAGCGTACTTGAATGTAACGCTTCGAAATCCGTTCATTTCCATGTTCCTTGCTTTCTGGAGCAATTAGGAAGATCCGTTCCGATAGTCGAGCAGCTGGTGTAGAAACGCCGTGGCAAGATGCACAGAAATACCGTGGTTGCAACGAGTTGCTCGCGCCTACGCGCATCTGTCGTTTCCAATTAATTTCCGCGCCAAGGTTACCCGTTTGCGGATTCGTTACTTAGCTGGATTAAGCACATTAATGGTATCGATCGTTTGCCGTCGTCATCGGCATTATCACTGTCGCAGAATCTGTTTCTAAACGTATTAGGTACTGTCAAAATAGTTTAATGCTCTTCGATGCTCTAAGGAGCAGAATTCTTGTAGCACGAAGGTGGTCATTTCTTCCCACACAACATTCCTGTTGACTCACGAATAATGTTTTACATATACTCGCGTTGCTGGCAGAGCCGGTTCATGAAGGCAGAAAATGAGTAGAATTTTTTTGAGAAAGTAGGCACAAAAGTATCTCGTGTAAAAAGACCTCTGCGCAAATAGGCCTTTTTAGAAGTTAAAAGAAAATCAAGTTAAATTAAAGATAGGGGAGACCGGGGCTAGTTGATACCTACGTTATTCTGTTTTCAATTTTTTTCATTTTTTATTTTAATTAATTACTTAATAACAATTATGCCAAAATATACTTTGCTCCTTTCTCTTTAATATATAGTAAGCGAAAACTTGAGAAAATATATACAAAATGAATGAAAAAATGTGATTTGGACGATCAATTTGGATATATCAAAACTATTTACTTTTTCTCTATATAACCGAAAACAGTTAAAAAACGGTTGTTAACGTCAAGGTACACAAGCGCACGCTGGATCGTAGTAAAGAATTGAACAATAATCGTCACATATCTCGCTCAAATGGAGCTAATTATATACAGTGTCGATATAATTTGTCTGCATCAACTAGCCCCGGTCTCCACTGCGATTAAATTAAAGGACCTCCTTGTATACGTACACCACCCCGTCAGTATAAAATTATCATGTTCCATCGCTTAAATTTCAAGCGTTGAAAGGTAATCGTCGGGTGGATCCCAAAAAATCTGTCCGTTTAGGTGTACTCTCTCGGTTTATTGGCGATAATCGTGATAGACAACAACAGCTACATGTGCTGGCCCTAAGTGCTTGCAGTAATATCGGTGTTCTCCGAGGAGCAATATAACGCACGACGAGGCGCAATCCACGCTCAAAAGCGCCGATCCATGATTCGAGGCTCCCACCCACGCAGCCTTGAGAGACTCGACAAGACCGTCGTTTTGTTTCAACGAGCAATTTATCTGCTTCCCGCCCCTTGTAACACGAATATCCTGAGTCCACCAACGGTGCCCAGGGCATTGGTGGCGCGCTGTGTGTCATCGTCGAAATCGCGAATCTTTGTCGACAGTGTAGAGTGCCATTTTGATAGAGGTGCTGATGATAGAATAGTAGAGCTCCGGCGCCACGCTTCTACGAGCTGTTAGAAAATTGGGTGATCGATTCCCTAAGAAAATATTCTCACGGGCGCTCTTTCAATATCATTGAAATTATTTAAATAACTTTAACTTTAACTTTATTCCAGGTCAAATAATTTTCTTAACCCGAGTCAACTTTATTCAACACTTGACGAATAATTTTTCACTTTTATTCGCTACTCGAAATTTTATTTAAATATTAATTTTTCCCATCTCTGTCAAACACGCCCTGAAAGGGAGGATATTTGAAGATACGAAGAGCATTGAGAGAAATCTGGTAGAGGAGTGTTAGAGTCCCATTTAAACAAGTTCAAAAAATCTTTCGAGAAACTTTATCAGGATGCATAAAAGTGTATAAAATCTCAGAGATTATTTTGTTGAATATTAATATTACAGATGTGTCTAGTGTTCGTTACAAAATAAATTCCCAACGATTTTTCGTTACCCAACCAACAATTTTCCACTTTACATCAATAAAAGAAAGCAGCTTCATTTTCAGAAGAATCATTGAGAATACCAACCAGCTCCCTTTATAACGTTCTTGATGCATCCAATTAAAAGCATACCCTGCATCGAGTAGAATCAATCATCGAGCCATATATGTAGTTTCTTAAAGCTCTGGAGAAGATTTTGCAACGACAGATGTGCTTGTTGGACTGCACCGTAGAGGACATCGACAACTGTGGGAAACGCGTGCGCGTTTCGATTATGACATTTCGCCTCGAATCGCCCACCATCATCGGCTTACGCCGGTGCAGATAGGATCAGGCAGCGATAATGGTGTGAGACGCGTGGGCGAGGGACAAGTCGCCTGTTCCTCGAGTCGGAAACGCGAAGAGGCTCCCATCGACGTGGCTTGCACGCCCAGAAGACGAGCCTGCTGGCCTCGTATTAGCGTTTATCGCACGCGAACGAGCGTGGAACCGGTCCCGCGATTCCCACCAAGGAAGCCACGCAGCATCTCGCGTCGATGCTTCAGTTTCTCACGTGATCCCTGGCGCAAAAAAAGGGGAACATCCACGGGCATTTAATTATTCTGATGCTTATTCACTGCGACGCGAATTGCACTCCGTAGAGATACACGCGCTTTCGCGAACGCTGCTCAAGAAAATAATTGCCTTCGATGGTGCTTCGAAGGGGAGACTCTTACCGATAGGCTTAAAGGCAAGTTACGGTGGGATGATTTGGGTTTAATTGAGATTTCAGGTGCATAGGAACTCCAAAAGTAACGAATGGTTTATGTAAACGTAAAAATAAGGAATTTGAAAGATCAAAAGAACTTGTATTATGGCATATTTTGATGATTGGATATGCTTACACTTTTAAGGGTAGATTTATATAACGTTGTGTGTGAAATTAGTGAAGTATTACAAGGAAAGCTTTGAACTTGGAAAGTAATTAATAAGAATTGATGGACATTTTACTTTATTATTAAATATCTACTTGGGAGAGAAATTTCACAGCTATTTTTATGATATGTCATCTGGAAAGATTCGAGGATGGTACCTAATATCGCCTAGCATTTGTATGCAATTCGTTTCAAAGTAAAGAGAAATTATTCATGTCTCATGTAGCATAAATTAAAATCGTTGAAACCTGCAAATTTTTAATTAGTAATCAAAAAACGTAAGACATGCAAAGATCCGGTGCTGCAAAAAGTGTACCTAATATCTGCTCAAGAAATATTTATTAATTCATGGATATATGAGTTTTTAAAGTTATATATTTTCCCCTTTCTTTTTATTATTTCTCGCTAATCGCTATATAAATGTTGTTTGATCATATTGTCACTACATATGCCACAAAATTTAGTATCCGAATACAGAAGAATTGAGCAAACAATTCCAGTCCCGACCTGACATACCGAATTCTCCATTTAAAATAAACTAAAGTTTTTGAATTGGTACTACCTACATTAATTTGAAGTAAAAAATTTTATTACACTCTCGATAGTATTATTTTCACGTATTTTACGATATTTGTAATTTTTTCTAAAATGTAAACCCTTTCGCTACAAATAACGCACGTCCACGCCCTGATAAAACGGGCGAGTGCACACGTAGGAACTTACACGTGCCGCGTGCTCCAAACATCAAGTAACCAGGCTTTGTTAAACACCAGAAAGTCAGCGTAAAAAACGCAGAACCCAGCACGCTCGCGGTGTATCTGGCCCGTCGCGCGTGCTGTGAATCGTGAAATTTAACATTTTCACGCAATAGTTGATTCATCACTCTGGCATGACTATCACAAAAAAAAGCCGAGAGAAAAGACCCATTTCAAATCGAAAATGTTTTTTGATCCCCCAAATTGTGGAAAAGCGATTGCCGTGCAATGCGCGACGATAGATGCGAAACCACTCGAGCGAAGCGAAACCATTAAAACGTACCTGGAAATGTGTTGTTATTAACGTGGATTTATTACAACCCTAAAAATATATGATTCTCGCAGTACAAATTATGGAAGTAGAATGTGATTTCTGATCACCATTTCCAACGAAGAGGTACGTACGAGAATCAGAAATTGTTTAAAAAATTCAATAATTATAAATCACTCTAAACATCCTAAAAGTAACGAACGCGTTAACATTTTCAATTTTATTGTAAGCTACAATTTCTTCCATCCTACTTGGCAGCAATATGTTCCACCATCTTATCAGCAAAGTGTTACGTCGCCGCTCGAATTCGCCGCGACGTAGCGTAAAAAACGAAGGAGAAGACAAAAGGACGTGCACAAGGGCGTGGGTGTAAAAGTAATAACGCTCGCGTTTCACGAGTCGCCAGCTTCTAATGGGCGCTAATCGGTGATGGGTAGAACCGAAGCGTGTGCCTCGAGCGTCGCGCTTTTCCTCTCGGAAAGCCGAGAGACCCGCGTGTGCGGCGCTTAAGGATCCCAGACGTGCCCTCGAATTCGCACGGGCCGCCGATCCTTTGATTTCGATATCCCCCTCGCCCCAGCGAAAGAATTCCTCGTGAGGAGACCGCCGCCGCCGCGGCTTTCCACGCTCCGCTTGTCGCTCGGATCTCGAGGAAAGAGGTGTGGGGACGCGACGAAGGAAAAGGCGAGGAACTAGCTCGGCGTCTCGTATCAAGCTGCTCGGCTGAGGTCCACTCGAAACCACGCGTCCGCTTCGACGAGCCCCGATCGTAAAGAAAGCCCCGGCATTTCGTGGCCCTTTTCTCTCGTCGACTCCCAGCCATGGGCACATAAATTCTAATGGGGAGACGAATTAAGCCGCCCCCGTGGATTCCCTGCACTGCTACCTTTCGGCGAGCGCTTCTCCGGTTAGAGCGGAAGGATATATCATTCGATTACCATTGGCGCAGCCGCGCTTCCGCCTCCTTTTTCTCGTTTCTTCGCGCTTTCCTCCGCTACCCTGCTTATCCTCGACAAATGGACCTTCATTTCGCTCATCTCCCAGGCATTATTGGCTCGTTAAGCGAGTTATTACGCCCAGCAATCGCCTATCGGCCCGCTTGGTACCTGCGCTGCTTCTGCGCTGGGCATTTACTTAGGCGATTTATTATGTACTTCGCGGTGCATTGCGGTGGCTGGGGTTGCAAGGTGGCTCTGGGGGGCGTTTTTCTGTATTGCTATTAGAAAACCTTATAGGTAGTCGTGTGTGAGTGGTAGCCTGCCTCTTCATAACATCACCCTGCATAGATCAGTAATTATAGCTTGTTTATTAATTGAAACTTTGATCTAATATGTGCCGGTGATTATGAAAGTGGCCTGAGTAAAGTATCTGAAAAAATTGAATTTATCTCTTAGTTTGTATTACATCTATTACACAATCGGAGAAGTCGAAATATCGCGAAAACAAAAAAAATACTTAAGAAAGTACCGTATTTATAAATAAGTGTATCGTCAGGTTTGTAATAAGTGTAGAATGTTTTGCAGAATAATCTCCTAGCAGAGATTAAAACGCCGTTAAGAATAATAAAAAAAAAATTACTTAGACTACTTTCATAATCACCGGCACATGATACAGCAGTGGCGCACTCAGGATTTAATCTTAGGGGAGCCGAGCTGAGTGGAAAAAAATATTTTTAATGCAAATTCAAGAAAATTCATCAGGCGATTACAAAAATTTATTTAAAGAATGAAATCTAGTTTTCCTTTTTTTTACAACGCTCTTGAATTACTACAATCGTGATTGTATTAATCTCTTTTTTCCTTTTTCTTTGGGGGTGCCAGCCCCCCCCCCCCCTCTTACAATGATCTTGTCAAGACCAGCTCGTTATTTTGCTCAAATACCTAAGTTAAAATAAATGTTGAGAGGAGAGAAGCGCACGCAGCTCTAAAAGTGAATGCACTATGTGGCCCAGATGGCGCCACTAACCAAGCACCGCGCAGCATCCAACTTACCGGCCCACTTGGCAACTTCTATCCATATGTTCTTAACGTACATTCGTTTGCAATTCAGATTCTTAGCAGCACGAAGATAGCTACTAATGAATATTTCTAAAATTATAAACATTTCAATCCTACCCCTCGTCAATACGATTGTATTCAAGCAAAACGCTCCGGGAACCGGACACGACGTCGCAATGACACTAGCCGATTATCGATCGCTTCCCGTCGTCAATTATCGAGCTACCCGCGGAATGGTAATTCGGTCTTGATTTCATCCAATTCTTCGTCCACGTCGGCTTGTTAAACTTTGATTCGAAGTCGATGCCCCCTCTTGTCACCCCTCCCCCAACCCCCCTGGAACGAGACGAATCGACGGCAGCTATCGGCCCCGTCACATCGACGAAGCTAATTTCATTTTCCGCGGTATTTCCTCGCCGCGAAACTCGATATCTGCGCGAAGGAGGAACCCTACCCCATTGATTTGGCTGTGCCGTGCCTCTTCATCCTCGAGATACATGGACTCTCATGGGAGACGAATTAAATTCCGTTTCCACCGCCTTAGACACAATCGCGTTTCCCAAGGATGCCTAAAATCAGCACTTCGTAAATTCGGCACGGTTCCAGGTGAGTGGGCCGTGGAAGGTCCCAGGAAGAGGGAGACAGAGAGGGCTAACAAGGGATTTTGTTAAAAAAAATTGGAACTCTGCTGAAATCTAGTCCAAGTGAAAGTAATTGCGAGTTATACTATCGTGAATATCTGCGAAACTGTAAAAGATATCGAAAAAAAATTAATCCAAAGCTTTATGGTTTTTGATAAGGATATTAAAAATCCATATCGTGATAGAAGAAAAACAATATGGAGATAAAGAATTTCCGACATAATTCATTTCTTTAACATTCATCCCGATCCCACTTTTTCAAAAATCCTTTATCGCCATACTGTATTCATATCAAAAAGTACAAAGCTTTGAATTAAACCCTTGCTCGATATCTTTTACGGTTCCGCAGATATTCAGGATAATATGAAAACTCGCAGTTTCTTTGTGACGTTTTCACCCTTGAGGGGATGTTTTCACCCTTAGGACCGTTTCATCGTCGAAACAAACAATGGTCACGTCATTAGCGTCACTTGAACTATATTTCTGCAAAGTTTCGAATTTTTTTGAATTTCCGAGTTGCCGAGCATCCTTTGTCAGCTCGTACTGAGGTGCGCGCAGGTGTTGGGGCCAGTGTGCACGCGCGCGCGCGCGCGTATTAACGCGTGTAAGGGCGTGTACGCCCGTGCGAAAATGTACGTAGCGGCGAGGGCAAAGGGAGCGAAGAACGAGCACGAGGGTAAAGAACCACCATCGACGCTATCGCCTCCCTTCCATCCCTCTGGCCTTTTCTCCTCGCTCTTCCTCACCCCGCCTCGGCTCGGCTCACCCTATCTCGGGCTTCGGCCGGGGCAACGCTACCCACCGTGCTCTCCCTCCTCTGGCTTCCAATTAAAACCGTTTCGTCCATCACGGCGCACTGTATTCTCTCCGTTCCTCTCTACCCCAGTGCAGCGGACCGCCCTTTCATTTTTCAAGATTTCCCTCCGACGCCAGCAAGTTGACGGGGGATTCGGATGGGAAGTCGAGGGAGGGCCTCCGCAGGGTCACTCGACGATGAAAGTTTACGCGCTGGGGCGACTCTTAACGCGTTTTGTTAACGAACCACGCGTTTTAAATTAAACCCCTGTGTTGTGCTTTGCGCGATAGACGTTCGCTTTCTTCTTCTCTTGTTACCGTCGATCCCAAGAATTTTAGATGTACAGAAAAGGTTAATATATTTGAGGCTATCGCCACAATTTTTAGTGGATTGACATTTCAGAGTAAACCACTCTCTAATACAGCAAAATTTTAATTCTGAGCAACCTTCCAGAAACGTCTACAAAATGACAGCACAAAAACGTACTTTTGCACTTAGCAATTATATTTTTTTAAAAAGTCATACCTACATAGGTACATACCTAAAAATACAATTTTTTGGGTTTGGGGTTTTTGAGTCAAAGGTTTTGGGTTTACGCCACTATTGCGCTGATAGCCTCGTTTATTCTAACAGGTATTAAGACTGATCGCTAATAAATACTTGGATCTGTTTCAAAATTTAAGACCACCGTGCGCAGGTAGTAGAGAACAGTTGACGCGTTTCCAATTGTAATTCATTCGCTTTGCTACAGTTTCGTCTACTGTGCACAATTTTATTTTGGACCAATCGAACGATTTGTGGTATTCACCCAAAAGTGACATTTCCATGTGACTTCTCCGTTCCCTCTAGAAAAATCAAAAAGATCGCCTGTATGTGCGAGACTCGCAAAAAGCCGCGTGAACGATCCAACACACGGGACAAAACGACCGCTCGATCGAATCGGCCGTAGTCGGCGTTTAGGTAATTCACTGCGACAAAGCTTGGTTTCGCGCGCGACACGGAGGACCTAATATCGTTTCGATGGAAAAATCATTCGCCTTTTGTGACGGTTTGAATCGGGTCAGAGGCGGTCCGATAGCGCCACTTTACGCAGGCCCGCTATATATTTCATCGGGTGTGCAATTCAATTACGGCAAATTGATACACTGGCGCGTCGCGTCGCTGGCGAATTTTCGCGAGAACTTCGAAACACTAGCCGATAAACCGTGGCTTACGGTATCATTACACAACCCTGGGCGAGCCTTGACGCCGCTCCTCGCATGAATTATTGCCCGTCGCCAATTCTCGCGTGGTTTTCTATAAATATTGAGTCAGAACGCGGTTAACGGCCACGGCGCAGATGAACGCCTCTCTAAAGAGGCGCACGACACGCGCCCCGCCGCCGATAAAGAGGCCAGGAATAGTATATTCTTTCGATAATATTTTCACAGAGGCCCTGCCTTCGTCGCGTTATCTGTGGAGAATAGAATTACCACCCCGACCACGGCCAGGATGCACGTCACATCCTGCGCCAGAGGCCCCGCCGGAAGTACGTTTCGCCATTTGGGTGATACGCAGTGGAAAGCTTCCGAGTCGAAATTTAAAGTTTCTGATCGACTGTGATCGATTGCTTTGAAAAACAGCCATATTCAAGTTTTTCCATGAGCAGCATTTAAGGGGAAGTTTCTTGCGATGCCAGAGAAATTCCAATGTAGTAGAGGGAAAGAACGAAGCGAGTGAAGTTTCAGGATTGAAGTTATTATGCGTGCTTCACGGTGGGAATAAGGGAAGAAGGAATATTGTAATCGAATCTGTGAAGTCTGATAATTAATAATAATTGGGCCCAGTTAGGCAACAAGCTGCCAACCCCCGACCATGTGAAACTGAGTAAATTTAGTTTGAAGATTTTAATTGTTAAAGAAAAGTAGCTTCTTTGTATTGAGTATATTTTATTTCTTGTTATTGTTTTACAGTGATTTTAATAGGTTATTTGATAGTGAGTAGTATAATTAATATTATTTTAAATTTCTTGTAGCTTTTGTTTTTTGAGCTTAAAATGGAATTATGGCTTGGTAGTTTTAATAATTGAGGGGCCCAGTGGAAAACTGCCACATGCCAACGTTCCATGATTTTTTTATATTATTTTTTTACCTAAAAATTTTCGTATTTGTTGTTTTCATATATTATTCCAAATATCACAGTTTATAGTTTAATCGTAAAAAGTTCTCAAAAATATGTATAATTCTTCTCGAAGAAAAATTATGGATCCTTAAAAAATGAAAATTTATGTATATGTGGCATATGCTAGTTTTCCACTGAGCCCCTCAATTGTATAATGCATGAGTTGTTCTGCAGGTTGGTAATTTTTTGCAACATAAAGATCACAAAATTATTATGCGTTTAACTATTTTTTTTTTTTTGCCATTTTGAGAGTTGGTAGCTTTCTGCATAACTAGGTGGAATTACAACCACGTATAAACTGTGGTAAATCCTGGGCTGTGGGTACACATAACATAAAATTTCTATTGAAAGTAACACTGATATTATTTATTTTATCAGAATAAGCCTAAAGATTTGCTGAAAATCGAGTTGAACGCTGACGTCAGGACATCTGATCATTTCTCCCTTCAAGACCACTACGACCCACATTCTTCCCCCATATTGAAATTTGTTCTTTATCACTAAAGATCGTCGCATTTACATTGGACTCGACGTTACTTTTCCCGTGACCAGTTCCATTTTTCCCATCGCGATCGTTATCGCAATCACGTTCATTCGTTTCAGAGTCACGATTCCCATGGATATAGAACTATGTGGGGCGCATATTTTCCCCAGCGCTCGATATAGTATTAATTCGTTCCGGTTCGAAAGCTAATCCAGACACGAGGCTAACCCTTGTCCATTTTCTCCGCCGCCGCTCCCCAAAATACGTCGATTCCGCCCCGCGATACGTGACTGGGGCTCCGAATCGTTTGCTCACTTTTCCCTCCCTCTGTGGAATGGCAGTAAACGTTGCCACGATGCTCCTCCGCGTCGCGTTTTACTTCTGAACGATTTAACACGGTCCACGATTTCGTACGAGAATTGATTCGATCTTCCAATACACTTTTACAGCGGGACCCCGATTAATCGATTCGATCGGAGCTTCAGATGCTCGGGCGAATCTAGACCCGGGGAGAAATTATTCGAACCATACGTATTTACGGTTTCCGAAATTTATCGTTTATAAGATTGCTGGAAATATTTGTTTTTGTGAAAATGTGTATAATATTTAGGTTTTGTGTTGGTACTTTGCCTGATACACATTTTGGAGCAAACTTGTGCCATCTGCTAAGCGGCTTTAAATGTCTGGAGAATTCGTTGATTGTATTATTGGAAATTTTCGCAACTGTATTTTGAAAACAGAATGGAGGTATTTGAATGACACAGTTTTGTGGATGATAAGTGAGAAATAAGATTAAATGTTTTGGTTGAAATTGAAGACTCATCATGGGGGTAAGAAATAAAGTACTTTTAAGGATGAATTTCAGTGACAATCGTAGCCAAAAGTTAATCAATTTCCAAGATATTAATAAGTCTTTATCCTCTAATGAAAACCAATTAGAAATGGTAATAATGTATTTTTATCGCAAATTCGGTTGAATTCGCTCTTACGTTTTATTTTATTTTGTCAATTTGTTACATAAAGATTCATTCCTCAAATTTTCAAAAATTTTCGCTTATTTTTAATGTTACTGAAGTTCATCCTTAACATCAACAAGTCTTCGGTGTCAAGTCTTAAAATTGTATCACTATTTTGATAATTGAAATCATCATCCATATCGTTTCTTCGTTGCTTGGATCATTTTTAATAACAGTGATCACATCAAACTACTTAGTAGAATTCTCCAATACAGTTTTAGACTTCAGGAGCTTAGACTTTTAAAAGAGAGTGTAAATACAATAATGGAAGCTTGTTTCCGCACTGTTTGCAATCCTACATAATTCTTCGATTTCAGGAAGTACAAGTAAAACGTTTTAGTCGGTCAGCCCTGTAAACGAGATAAATTGGTCGGTGAACGACCAAGAAATCTATAAGCGTGGATCTTCTAACATCTAATTGAGTACTTCTAGAATAAGAGCTACTGGACAACCTAACACGGTTCACGATTTTACAAAGAAATTAATTTCAGGCTTTATTTTGGAAAAATTATTTTCAGGCCCACACGAATTTCCACCACTTTTAAATTCGATGAAATTTTACAGCATATATACAACTTACTTAAATCTACAAGCGAGATTATTAAATTTTCATTACAGGTTCATATAAAAAAGTTGAAAAAAACGACATTCAATATTTTCTTCGCCATTCCGACCAATTGCGATTTTTTTGAAACGACGAAACACGTCACCTAACAAACTAATCCTTCTAGCTTCTCAAAAAAACACAAATCGTTTGGACGAATTTTAAACAAGTTATTCTGTTTTAAAGAGTGTCCTCATACTTTCGTCCCCCACTGTATATACATGGCCCAATATCCCACTAACAAAAGGGACTGAACACGCAAGTTCGTCCCCAACTGGCGTGATTTCATAATCGCGCGCCAGTGGAACAAACGAGGCGCCTCAGTCGTTGCATCTCGAAACTCTGAACGAGTTAACCCAGGATCGAGAAGCTTGTAATATCGAATTCTCCCGGCCTCAATACGCGACGCGCGGGCCTAACCGGCAGCTCTGCTTTCGTACCTGAACTCGAAGCGCAGAAGGGTGGGCCCGTACCTCCTCTAATAAATTCCATTAGGTATGGGCTCTTGCTCCTGCGAGGGTCCCGATATTATGTTACGCGTTTCGACGTGCTTTCTCAATGGGCGAGCATCCATTACGCTGGCCCGGTGCGACAACAACCGTCGCGGTGATGCTCATTCACCGGAATCCTTTTTTCGGGGTCCCCCTCTTCTGGGTCCTTTCTTCGCCTATCCTCGGTGGTTCGTTCCATCTTCGGAGCGGAGGGCCCGCGGCTCAGCCAGCCGAGGATAATTCGATTCACAGCCACCTCCAGTTCCTCCTTAGCGGCCTAACGAAACTTCGTAGCACGAGGCTCATCCTGGACACTGGATCAAGGGTAGCTCTACCAGCTCTGACCCCGCCGTTGCTCGCCCTTTGTCGAGGTTACGAGTCTCTTGGCGCTGCTTCCTCTGTTCCTCGCCGATGCCTCCGCCGCTCCACCGTCCCAAGGTCGCCTCTCCTTCGGCTGCTCTTTTCCCTCGTCTGACAGGACGTGCGTCGATCGACGCCGACCGAGGATAAAGGATCCTCGAAGTAACGACCGACACAATGACTACTCCCGCCGATCTATTAGGAAGAATAACGACGCGCTGCCTGCAGTCTTCTGCTCCGGTGCTTCTGGTGAGAATGAACGAGCCTGCACCCCTTGGACTTTTCTTCCGTGCTGGGCTTAGCCGCGCGAGCACGTCGTGTTACGGATTTACACGCGGCTTTGTGCACCGTGGATGCTCGGGGCGATAGAGGTGGGAAGTTTCGTTAAGGTTGCGTAAGTTGAAACTACCCTACTCGCAACCGTCGTGGCATGCTTTAGGCTTGATAGATTAACATGTGATTCGTACGATACAGGGAGAAAGATAATCGTTAAGCAGAAATGTACAGAAACAGAGGGTGGGTGTAAAAATAAAAGTGGAAGAAAAAGAACTATTCTCACTTTACACCTTTTGCCGTTCAACGACAGCAGTCGACTGTTCTAACATTGAGCTACGCTTTTACAAGAAAATTTGTAGAAATTATATGCAGTGTTGTTGGGCACATCCTTTAATCGTTTTCAGCAGTTTATAAACAATGCAATGTGTATGTATGGGAATGGGTTCAGTTACCATGGTTAGACACGATACTTTTTGTAGGATATGAAAATCCATGAAAATATCATTTTCTTGATGTACTTTCCGAACAAGTTTTTATTGTAGATTTTGATGTTGTTACTATCTAAAATTCTTATATTTTCAAGGAAGTGGTCGTAATAAATAACAAGTAATGTAGATAGGTCTAGTTTTACTTCGTCTTCAATTCGAATTAAGGGGCTGTTTCCGGTCTAGAGTCCATAAAAATAGGTGATATTTAGGAATTAATTAAAGGAGAACTACTACATATAATTTAATGATGTTTAAAGATGTCTTAAACTATAGAAATAAATTTTGTTTTATAATTAATCATTGCAAACGGAACTGGGGAGTAATTAAAGTCGAGGCGTCAAAAAATTCATCCAAATCGGTGGAGCCGTTAGTACCTAAACCATTGGTGAAAAATTACAAAAATTACATTTTTTGAGAAAATATCGACACTTGAAGTTTGAAATCACTTTTTCTTTATATTTTTCCTCCTTTCAGCGCCTCTAAAAATTATATATTTTTTTTAATTTTACTGGTCTATCCACGAGCCAGAAGTATATTCTTCAAAATAAAAAAAGTTTCAGTCGAATCTGATAATAACTTTTGGAGATACAAATTCCACCGATTTTGAGAACACTGTTTCGAAAAAAACACGTTTAAAGTTTTACGTGAATGCTGAGTGGCCGGGTGTTATTCATGCATTTGCCGCTCCTCAAATGCCTATAACTTCGGGAATTTTACGGATTTTAAAAAATCCTATGCGTATTCTTAAAGTGTTGAACATTAAAAAAAAAAATTTTTAGACCGAAACCTCCTCTTAAGGAATATGAAGCATTTTTAGATGGTACTGAGATTAGATGGATTTGTTTATTTATACTGGATAAATAGATTTAAGGGACACGAGCACTGACGTAGAAAAATTTAAACACTTACTTCACACATTTGCAATATTACACCTCCTGGAGAAAGGATCGATATCCCCAAATTTGAATCTATGAAAACATTCCAGAAATAGAGAGAATATCAATATCTACCCAACTTATTTAAAACTACATAAAATGAAAGCTCCGTTCACATCCTGTCGTACATTGCCTCCCACACCCCCAATATCTCAACATTCTACTCCTCAAAGACACCCCGCAAGCAGTAACCAACCACCCACGATCGAACCAACATCATAGAATCCGTCCCACGGTTCTGAACCCAACAAAAATTGCTGGAATCGCAAAATAAGAGCAATTCGGTGGCGAGGGAGGGAAGTTCGGACCGCGAATGTCGCGGGGCGATCTGGCCCCCTCGAGGACCCCCCGTTTCGACAGCGTTACGGTGTCACAGCAATTTACATGTCCGGGGTCGATCGTTGGCAAACCGATGCACGCTGCTGGTAATGCCAAATGGCGCTCTCCCCCCGGGAGAAAACGTCGAAACTGAGAAACTTTGGGTCGTAAAAGGGTCGAGTGCTCTTAGTTGAAGCGTCGCGGCGCGCGGGGTGGTCGCGCAAACTGGGCACGAATCGAAGTTGCTCGCGAGGAAGGAAAGAGAGGCGAAGGGCACAAGCACGCGATTAGACGGAGATTGGCAAACTCTTTTGTCGTCGTACAGAGTAAAACTTTTTTCTCCCCCTGTCTCCACGATGCCTCTGCCCTGCATGTGTCTTGCTTTCTTTTTTGCTACCTTCGCCTCGTTGTTCTCGCCCTGCCTCTGTTAACGCGCCCGCTTCCTGTTGCGTTCCTCATCGAATATCGGTAGGACGTTCTTTGGAGGCGTAAGAAAAAAGACCTCGAAAGGATCCAGTTCATTGGCTAATAGACAGGAAAAAGGGGCACAGGGAGAAATTCGAGCTGGTCATCCTATCCGTACCTCTGCGTTGGGCTCTCGAGATTGTTCGATACAATGAGAGGCCGAGGTGCCCCGAATCTGAGAATAGGGCGGGCTTATAATCGACTTAAGGATGCCGCCAACTGCTCCACTTTCCGTATCGACTTGGAGAGGAAATCTAAAAACGAGACGCAGCCCCTCTTGGCCTCCTTGTTCAACAAAAGTTGGAGCAGGATAGTCGATGTGGAGTTGCTGTTATATTCTTGGCTGGGTTAGAGGACTGACCCTACGGGATGGTTCGTTAGCGATAGTATAGTCGTGAATGGGCTGATTCCTTGGGAGGAAATAAATCGGAAGAGTGGAGTAAGGTTTTCTAAATAAGCCTTTGCTTTTGAACAACTTTGGTGATTCGATCAATTTTATTACAGATTCTGCTTGTTTTTGTTTATAAGTGCAATTCATGGTAAAATGACAGACATTTAGTTAACTGTAAAGTTTATTAATCCAGATGGTTGAAATTTGTACTCGTGTTTTTTTACAATACAATGCAATTACAACAGAAAAATTTAAGAGTCTATAGGTAATAAGATTTATCACAGGAACTTTAGAATCTTCAAAGCCATTTCCAAAAACACTTTACACTTTTCACCAATAACCACTCTTTATATCAGTAAATATGCTAAAGCCTTTAATAAAGGTCGTGCTATTGCAATGACCTTCACATGTTCCCCCTCTATGAGAATTTATACCAAAAACTATGAGCAACGAAAGTCTCCTTTTTTTGGACTAATCGATACATAAAACGTCAACATTCGATGGCGTCGTCTCGAAAGTTGTCAAAGACTGTTCGCGTCGCGCTCACAAAAAATAGCTAATGGATTTCACGTCAAAGGCACACTTTTCCCCCCAAAAAAATCCGTGACATTGTTATACTTCAGAGGATCTGGCGACAAAGCCCCGTGCTACCTTCAAAAATTTTCATTTCGCACCGCTGCGCACAGAAAAACGTCCGCAATTCTGGGTCACTCCCCCTCGCGGTAATCCCTGTAGCGGGTAAAGCCTGGTCGTGTGAAACGTGCCTAATCGCGAGATCGGCTCAACCCTTTTGCCCCGTTGAAAATCAGCTGGCCACCTGCCCAGGATTACGCGTGGGCATTGTTCGCAGTTGAATCTCGAAGGAAATTGGGTCCGGGTTAGGTAATCTGGACCGCGACGTTATTTCAGCAGCGGAGCGACTTATCCTCAAAGCGTTTTCTAATAATCACGACAACCAGGTGTAGCAACAGCCTCAAACCTGCGTTGAGAGTATTTAAAGTAAGGAAAGTTGCAGAGTGTCAACTGACAAGGGACACTATCGACGGCGCCGATTTCTTTCTCCTTCAAATATGTTGTTACGCACAAAAATTGAAGAGACACGTATTTTTTATTTATGCCCATTACCAATTTTAAAGGGTGAAACTATTTTCCAATTGTTAACAGATAGATCACTTTATATTATGTATATGCACTTAATAAGTGAAGGCATTTGATAGAAGGATTTCCTGTTTGTTGGAAATTAATACCAGGCAAGTAGTGTATGGTTTTGAAAGATGTCGTTTTAAGTCGGCCAGGTCTTTCCCAGCAACAGCTGCTACTGAGAATGTTTTGTTTAACTCTTTCCAGAACACTTTCCAAAAAATATGATCGTTCAAACACGCCAAAACACAGACCCCGTGTTAATTAATAAGATCTATATAAAAATCATCTGATAATGGTGATAATGGGAGCTCATGGAAGTTCTCATCAGCAGCTACGTGGACCTCCGACGTACGATAGTACCAGATTGGAGTTTGGCATCTTCTAATTTTAATGAATACTTGGAATGTCTTTAGCCCAAGATTCTTCATACTTTATTTTTCGTAAATCACGATTGTAGTAGTTCCAAACATTCATCTCATCTAATCGTAATTTCCTCTCATTCATAAAAGTAACGCTGCTCTAGTGAATCTACTTGAATACAATCCGATATACCCCATCTTATTATCACAGGCTCCACACAGCAAAGCCCAAAAGGTCCATGCCCCTCTCCCCTCATTATTTGCCCCTACACAAGCGAGGCAAGTAAGTAACAGAACCCGTGCTCTGTGGTCCAATAAGAGCGTGTTTCGAGAGCTCAAGAGTGCTTAGGTCCCCGAGATCTTCTGAAGGGGGCCCCCTGAGCATCCCGCTTTTCTCATAATAGCGTCATCAGCTTAGAGAATCGAGAAGCTCCGCTGGTCGGACGATTTGAATGACGAGCATCCCTTCCATTGCTGTTGCAGGGTGTTTGTTGGACAATTCGGCGCCGCGGGGCCCGCCCGATGTGCCACCCCGTAACCCTACAATGAGTCGTGTCAACGGAAGATTGCCAGGAAGTCACGCAGCCAGCGATCACGAGCGTGATCCCGACCTCCAGCCGTCCTGCGTCGTACGCACCTCGTCTGGCTTCTACAGTATACCAAGTGAGTCTTAGGGGGTTGCTCGGTCTGATTCGCAGCGAGGAAAGGGGGCAACGAGCACGTGAGAAAGGATTCACCCCGAGCTCGTGTCCCCTGGTCACCCTCGACTCCTCGTTGCCCGATAATTCTTTGAGCTTGTTAACAAATCGCTGGCTCGCGAGATCTGCGGCTTAACTCTGTAGTATTGCGGGCAGATGAAGCACAGGCGGATAGCGAAAGCAGCGGGGGTGAAAATGATAGTACAGGCGTCACGAGCAGTAGTGAGACTGCCAATGCGCATGCGCAAACAGGAAGGAGGCCTGTAGCGCGAACTCTAGGGGGACAGCGATGATTAGAGTGGAGGTTTGGTAGGCTATCTAGTGTTGGGTGGTGGCTATCTGGTGGCTGGCAGCTAATGGCCTTCCGTGGAATCATTTACTTGTTAGCTCCTCGCGTTAACTCCTCCCCTAAGTCTCATTACTGATTGGTATACTTACATACACACTAGAACATCGAAAGTGAAAAGCCTAGAGATGTAAGCTCTACAGTTTTCGATAAGTTTGCAATAAAGTACACATGCTTACTCTGTCTCATCCTATGGCGTGAAGAGTTCAATTATGAAATCCTGGTGTTACCATGACAGTTGAGGGTGGGATAGATATAGCATGATCTTGAGCTCGTGTCAGGGAAAGGGTTGAGGATTTAGAAATATCTAGGTGGATAGGAGATTTGGATCTCTTTCACCCTCAAGAGTAAGAGAGTACCCTCAAAGGATTACTTACGTTAATCGAACGCAAGCATACAAAGACGGAGAAAGTCTCCTAATAAGTTCGACAATGATTGTATGAGCCGAATTTCTTATCTACAATTTCGTTTCAAGCGGCCACTCGTATCCTCTGACAGATTGCCCTGAGAATCTTGGTTAGACCGCTTACCCAGAGATCCTAAATATCTATTAGTTTAAAGTCCTTGTTCCTGTTTATCGCGGAATCGATTAGTTACCGACAAGCAGCGGAGATACATATATTCCCAGGCAGCACTAAGGAATTGGCCAGGCACGGTTGACAGGCGAAAGTGAAAGGAAAAACAGTTCCTGGAAGGAAAGTTGGTCGCGTTTGGAGGAGGCGTGTCTGGCGATAACGTGGACAGTGTTTCATCAAGGGCGGCAATAAGAAGGCTTAAGCTCCGAGGAAGTGACTGACGTCTCTGACGAGGGTGGTATACGGTGTAATCAGTAGCAAGCAATGTGGGCCGGGGGTGCGATAATTTTCTAAGACCACGTCCTTCTGTCTGTTATCTTATCGGTTGCCCCAGGACTCTGAAGTGCCTCGAGGAAAATTCTGCCCTACCTGAAAAGTTCCGACTCCGATTATTTATCGGAGTATCTGGGACCAAAGCCTCTTAGTTTATCTCCAAGGAACAAGTAGGCCCTGTTTCCTCCAGACCTCAAGTCCTTCTCTCTGGTATCAATAGAGCGCTTTCAGTCAGAAATCTCAGCCAACACCGGCCTTTAGCACTTATCACTCATGGAGCCAGAGAATTTTCTAAATACTAACATGCGGAAGATTTTTCTCATCCCCGATGGTATTCAGCCACTTCATTTCCCGCGACAATTTCCATTGAACCCAACAGTCGAGTACCGTGAAACTGCCTCCAAGGACTTGGAATCTTTCAAACCAGCCACTCGAGTTTACCAGATAACCCGTGAAATTCCTCGTGGATGTGTAAGCACTGAATGCACTCGAGGGAAGAAAAGCACGCTTCGGGACAACGTCCTCGAGACACTTTAGCACCATGGGTATCGGCTGCAGGGAAAACAACGGCGGAGCCGAACCTTTTCGACGTTTCAAGTGTTCCCAGGACTTCTCTCGAAAAACGGCCAATACACACCACTATTCCCCAGAGGCGCGTCAGGGACAAACTCTTTTCTTGTTTGGCCGCTCCGCGGCAAGAGACTCGGGAATGTTGCACGGGCGGACGTGCATCGGGCGCCACAGCCATCTTTTCACCAGCCATCTGTGCACCGCTCGGGCGTTCTTTTGCGCGGAGTACCTTGCACCACTTCAAAGCCATCCTTTTCGAAAGCGTGGGACGGCTCGAACGGTGATTTATGATCCCCCGACTTTGCGACCCACGGTTATGACACTGGCCCGACGCTTATGACCTCCCGCAGAATACTTAACTCCGCCTAAGGTCCATCGCTGCTACTCTTGCTTTTCTTTCCTCCTCGCTGTTCAACCATTCACGCTGCAACAATCTTCGCTCTGCTTTGTCGCGTCCAGTGTAAGTGAACGTCTACATTCTGCTCTGCATTCTTCGGTTGGCGAAGCATCCATAAAAGCCATCATTTTTCTTTTCCCTATTTTTTTGAGTTGTCTCTATACCCTTGTTGATGACCATTCTGTGATCGAATGACACGTTTAGCTGAAAGAGGGAGGGGCAATATTATTGAATGGGTGAGGTGGTGGTGTCGAAGTGATTTTTATTTGGTTGACAGGGATTGGCTTTTTTTGTTTGGAAAGTTGTGGAGTGGAGTTGTGCAAATAAGGTTAACTTACGTTTGCCGCTTAGAATAAAGTGAATGTATGTTTATATCGATTGAATTTGATTATATAAACAAGTAATACTTATTCTATTTTAAGTCTTAAATTTTAAACATCTCTTTAGAAATATTTTCTTCCATTTCCACTTTTTTCACGATTAAATGTACCACATTGTACAATATTCGTTTCATGCTAAACATCTAGTTAATTCTCCAGACACGAGATCCTCTACCTACCCTAAGCACCGAACTCATCGTAAATCCGTTTTAATATTGAACTTTTACTTTCGCTGCAAACAAGGTAATTACCGAACAGTTGAAATAGCAATCAGCTAATGATTAATTACCCCCTGAAGAAGCTTGCTTTTTCCTCTCGAAACACTCATTTTTCACCCCGGCCTCGCCTCGTTAATAGCTTCATGATTAAAACGCTACGTCCAGGCGAAAAACTCGGAAGTATTACATAGAGCTTCACGTCGGTAAGAAACCCTGCCAAATCCGGTCATTCTCCAAGATTCTCGCAGCTGTATTATGCTTTACGGACAGATGATGATTAATCTGAGACCCACTTCTGATTACGAGGTACGAACTGTCTTTCTGGCCACTCATTAAATTGCTACACTTATTTGGATGTTGAGGACCTAACCCAAGACCTTACAGCACCAATGTTCAGAAACTGTACTGAATACATCACTACCCCTTTAACTAATATTATTATCAACGCCTTATCCGCCTCTGAGAGTCCGTACCAACTTCATCCCCAATTGTTTTTCAGCACAATACACTAATCAAACTGTCTCTAGTCTTCCCTACCACCTCCCATCACTCGTACAGCCACGTCCCGCTGGCATATGACTAAATCATCCACGGAGCGATCATTAAAGCCAACTCCGACACGCTAACCACGGATATCGCCACCTTTTTGCTCATCTCCTCGCATTAGGCGTTGCCTCGTGCCCCCTGGGTCATCCTCTAACCCAGAAAAAACAGGGCAAGAAAAATCCCCCGTATCGTCGTGATCGCGGATATCTGCCTAAATGCCATAATCATCGAGTTTCGGGGCCGTAACGACCGGCAACACCTGCAATTAGCGGCATGGGGTCTGCTTTCGCGGACCTCCGTCTTCCCACGCTCCGATTTCGTGCTCGCCAGGTACACGTAGGAAACGGGTGAAGGGTGAACAGGCGGAACCTCTCCTCGTGGCAAGGCAAAGGGGCTGAAGAGTATCGAACCGCGATCCCCTTTACCTGTTCCCTATCAGAAACGACGCGAGGCAGCGAACGATTTTGCGGCCAGTTCGGACGAGAAAGGGCCTGGATGGAATAAGATGAAACTTTGCCGACAGAATATCCCTTTGTGAACGAGATCAAGGCCTGAATTTTAGGTGCAACCCTGTTAGATCGCATTTTATGATCGATCCAGCCGTTACACCGAGCTGTTATATAACCTTGTTTCATGGGCGAGGCAGAGGAGGGGGAGCGGGCACTATTTTTCTTGTTAGGAGGTTTTTGGGAAACACACTTTTGTGGCTGGCGAACGATAGTCGGTGTATTTTAGCAATTTTTGTATTTTTCTTACCGTTGACTTGTTGGTAAAATTGACCAAGTCCACTTTTATTTAAAAATGAGATTTTGGTGTTTAGCAAATGCCAAGTGCATTGTTATTAGTAAAGACCAAAATCAGATTATTGAAAAAAAGTGGACCTGGTCAGTTTTACCAGCATAAGCCAACGGTACACTTTTTTAATCCTTGGAGATTTTTAGGTAGGGAACTTCTGTATGAGACAGGCAGGCCTGGCTCGTCTCTATAGGCAAAATCATGCAGCTGCCTAGAGCGTAAAGTTGACAAGGAGCGCAAAATGGTCTGTTTATTTTTGGCAATTTTTAAAATAAAGTTTTAAATGGAATATTGCAAGTGGTATCAAAAAGCTTAAATACATGTATTGTAAATAAAGGGCACAATTTAGCGAAATCGAAGTAGCATCCACAATATACAAAATGTTATCTCAAAGTCACGAAGCGTTGTAGAGAAGTTTAAAAATGATCTCGTGTAAAAAGGCCTTTTTTAGACGACGAATTGCTAGATAATCCAGTGTATCGCGCATATACACATATATTGCATTCGTCCAAGAATAAACTTTTGAATTATATTTCATCTTGTCATTACTTGCCATTATGGTTATATTATATTGATACAGCAGGCATATGTTGATAAAACAAAAATGGGATCTGTGGAAAGATATTAAACATAAAAATTCTCTATTCGTATTAGAAGACTCAGTAACTTTCGTTTTAAACATTTACGATTAAATATGGAAACACTGTTCCAATCCCTGAACACAGAAGGGACATTTCAAGCTTCAACTATTCATCAGCTAAAATAAAAAATACGTGTTCAATATCTCTCTAATGCTCAAATTCAAAATTCCAATTTAAACAGAAACAATTTTCTCAAAATATTTCCTTGCCAGTTAATACTAAAATGTCCAAAGCTCCTCCACTCTTGAATATTCAAAACAACAATTTCGAATGCCGACCTGAAAATATTCGTTTAACACATCGAATAATCTTTAAAAATTCTAGTAATATTGGAAAACATTATTCTTGCCACAGTCATGATGCACACCCGGTATACAGAAAATGATTAAATCTTAAACAAGATATTGATTGCGTGTGGTGTTCCTATCAGTTACCTGTCGAAGGAACTTACTTACAGATCGATTACGGGCCCTCTGTGCAAAAACCGCCATCGATTACATGGAACGGAGCATACGCGACGATCTTGCGGTGTTTCTAAGGTGTTCAGCTTTCCTTATGCACCTTGCTGCCTGGTCGCTTGAAATTCAAACCGAAACCACGATGAATCATGTACTTATCGATTCAACACGGGCCTCGCGCTCTCGCTGTCTCCCTTCTTCCTCTTTTTCCTCCTTCTTCGTGTACATCGTGGAATACGCGGCCAAAAAGAAAGGACGTCGCGTCTGGCATCGCAAAACGCGCAGCCCTCGCGACGCCTATCCGCTTCGAGAAACGAATAAAACGTGGACACTCGCATAACCTAACTTGGACGTCTCTAGGGATCATTTATCGACATTCAATTGGACCAATTTGTTGCCTTTTTCGGGGGAAAATAAGTGCACTTTGAGATTTCTATGATACTTAAGTTTTGACGAGTTTGAGCTAGGTGAACTTGTGGGATTTATGAGGAGAAATAAGTTTATGAATTTTAAACATTCCTGGAGCTTAAGTTTCAGCAAGTTTGAATTAGATAAACTTGTAGCATTTATAGGGAGAAATAAGTATATCAGATTGAGGTCCCCGTGAAGCTTAAGATTCGTCAACTTTGGATTGGGGGAAATGTAGAATTTTTAAGAAAAATAAGTATATGTATTTTAGACCCCCATGGAGATTAAATTTCGTCAAGTTTGAATTTAAAAGGAGCATTGAGTATTATTAAGTATTAAGGATTAGAGTCAAAATAGAACTACTTTCAGGAGGTATGATTGTCGATCACAAATGAACATTGATTGGTGACGATAATAACCAGAACACAAAAATGGCAGCAGGATACAATTTTACATTTGTCTTTCTATTCACGATGTTTCGAAAGTAATAATTTACTGCAATATATTACTAATTCCATCGTAAACTCATTAAATAGTGAGTAATGATATTTACATCTCGTGTGTCTCCAATCTTTAACGCAACGCAATTTACACGTTGTCAAACTAACTAATAATTAAACAAAGTAAAGTAAAGTCAGGCAGGATCCCAAAATTCTCGTTTCGCTTAATTTATTTTCTCGAAATCGCTACGCCCATTGACCATCATAGACGCCGTCCCGTGTCCTCCTTAATTATGTGTACCTCGGCAATTAGAAGTCCGTAATAAATACATCCGTATAAAGGGGGACTGCAATTAAGGTGTCAGAAACATCGAGTACAGCGTCGTGAATTTGTTGGCTCTGAAATCTCGTGGACTTAATGCTAGGGCCTTTAAACGCAAATTAAAGACTCCGTTTAACGATCGAACGAGGTTTTCGAACGATTTATGGAAAACAGTCACGGTTATTCGTTAACTTTCACGACGTAGCTTGTGTAACACGTTGGCTGTATTTGGTGAAAGGTATTAAAAGCTGAGCTATTAATTAATCTTTAATAACCGATTATTTATCAGATGTGTAGGGTGCTTTGAAGATAATATTAAAGGATTAAAATATCACGTAATTCCATAATAACTCGTCTCGAGTAAAAAATTAGAATAAATCCTAAATTAAAACAGAGAAACAAAATTTGTATCAACGAACGGCATAAGAACAGTAACACTTTGACGACCACGCCTATTGGATAAAACTTACCCTTAGCCCATTTAAATCTTTGATGGTACACTTTGGACAATGATACCTAAATATGAAATAAAATTGATTTTTTGGCCATGCGGAAAATAGTAAATCGAAATCGTGAAGTCACACATATCAAAGTGTTAATCCTCATCCATCCCTTGTGTCAATTTGGCACAAACGCCAATGTATACAGTGCACGTTGCGATATTATTTGTGACCGATATGAACAATCGTATGCCTCAATATATAGAAATTTCATTCATTTTTATTTTACATTCTTTACTTTCTTTAATAAAAGAATTTACAAAGTTAGCTATTTATCTTTTCATTATATTGTTTTTTTTTTTACCATTGTGTCAATTTAGCACCAAGAGACAAATTAAATTAGGAAACTGAGGGACGGAGGAGGGTTAAATTCTAAAACTTATCACATCCTCCCCCTACAGCTCACAAAATTCTTTCTCCCCGCGTAGCTACACTGCATCTAAATAAACTGACCATCGCGCTGCTCGGTAATGACATCACCATCTTAAGAATCGAGCTTGCCAAACGTAGAATCGAACGTGTTCAATAATTCTTCGACTATTTGCGCGAGCCTCGAAGCGCATCCAGACGTTCCGAAAGCTCGCGCAATCTATCGACCATCTATGGGCCACTCAACGTGCAGGTCGATGAATTATTTTGTATAGGGGAAAGGCCAAGATATTACACGGTCCGAGTGAATGAAAGTCCGCGTGCGGGTGAAGTAGGGCAGCGTTTCCCACGAGAAATTTCGTCGATTCGCAGCGTGTAACAAATTTCCTCTATCGTTCTGTTCTCTTTTTTCGCAGAGATACCGAAGAATGAGTACAACAACAAGAACCAGTCCACGGGGAACAGTCCAATAAAGGTCGAGCTGCAGAACAACATGGACAGGTAAGCCTATTCCGTTTTCCCGGGCACCGTAGCCGCGCAACCACTCTGTCGATTCTTCAAGCGCGAACAACAAAAAATATATACAGAAGGAGGAAGAATAATGGAAAGGAGCAACGATTCGTAGGAGTTCCCGAAAGCGATCGATGGTAAGGAGTTTGACGAATGAACCGTGGCGGACGTTTGCTCCTTCGCCTTCTCCGTGGACAACCAGAAGGGGCACTCGACACAGCACGGGCCCCGTGAATCATCTATTCAGATGGTGTCGCACAATGAGTCAATGTTTGAAGGCGAAGTGTCATGCGCCGAAAAACGGTTCCTGTGCACGTGACACCGTGCACCCGTGGAAAATCGTGTTCTTTGGGACCGCAGAGGGGACTTCTCGTAACGGGCCCTCGAGAGCGTGCACTTGAGATTGGCTAAACGGTCGTAAAGCCCACCGTGGGGTTCCATGGGATTTAGGTTTCGAGAAACGCTCGTTGCGCATGGTTTGTGTAAACCGTTTTGACTTCTTGAATTTCTGATGTCACTTACGATTGGTGGAACGAATTTGGGGGAAAATGTGTGACGTTTCTGTTGATTCTTTATAGTGTAGATTGAATTGTTTTCGGACGGTGTGGCGCTTTCGTGTTAACTATCTTGTTATCTACGTTGTTTTTGGGGGTATGAAAAGATAAAGGAAAGAAGATATTTATTTCGTTTAAGGAATCATTCTCAGCAGGGAGTCGGCATACCAAGTATTGGTACTGTTCGAAACTTTAGATAATGACGAAATTATATGTATATAGATTATTAGCTGCTAAGGGATTATACAGCGCGATAAAGAAGTGTACAAAGATTATGTGTTTCCTGTATTACCATTATTAAAAACGCGTTCGGATGTTGGGTTGTGGCACGAGGTTATAGTAGGTAAAAAAAGAATACTTGTAATGAAGTACTATCAATATTCTTCTGTCGATTAAATAAAACCAATTTTATGGTTATTATTAATAATAACACGAAATCTTTATATTACTATTATAATTATTATTAAACGTCTTTATTTCACAAAAAATACATAAGAAATGTACGAGAAAAGAGAAAAGAGAAAGAAAAAATAATTTGTAGGGCAAAGGGGAGGTTCAGTCCATGGACATCCGTAGGGGCAATTACCCCCTGGCCTGAGAAGAAATCGCTTCTTTTTAAAAACTAATCTGTATTAAGTTAACACTAAAATAGTAAATATTTCTTAATTTCAATTTTAAACTATAAATAAACTGGCTCTACAAAATTGCCCTCCCTCCTTGGAAAGAACTTGGCGAACGCCCTTGGTTCAGTCTTAGGACTGCTTTGCAACCTAACTTTAATTATTATATCCTATTTTCTCGCGCTGTATAATCTATTAGCAACTATTAATGTATATTCTTGATATGCTGACCCCTACTAGGAATGTTCCCTTATTTGAAAATAAGGGTAGATACCATTCAAAAATTTCAATTCTAGTATATCTGTGCAATAGTTCGTTCGCTTAGGTGCTGTCAGGTATACGGAAATGTCTTTTTTCACTACCCCTACTTCTTTTACCCGGAAACTGGCAAAAGGTCATAGGTAGCCAAGGAAAATACTTTGATTAAAAAAAACTTGTAATATATTTTTACTTTTAATAAAGGCTTTGGTTCCATAAAGCGAACGAACTTTTGCATGGACCTAGTATTTACAACATCCTATTCTGATGGTTCTTCGAATTTAATGTATGGTTGAGAAATTTGAGAAAGATGAGCTCGAAAACGTGCAGTCGCCAAATTCGTGCTTTGTAAATATTTGGGTTAACCAGCTTGATCATTCTAACCTACCAAAGGGTGGAATTCGCGCAATTCGGGAGCCGGAGAGGGAACGGCGAGACCTCCGCGAAGACGGCTGCGTCTGGCTTTCGTTTTCCATTATCGCGTGATGCAACGAAAGCAAACAGGCACCCTGGCACTCGGCAACCCGCCCGTCCCGTTTAAATATTTTTGTTACACATTTCTGAGTTACTTGGAGGTCCGCGTCCGCGACGTTCGCAGCATAAACATGCTCCAGCAACCGACGCTTTCGCACAAAAGCACGTGACGACTAAAAACATAGGGTACGCAGTCTAAAAAGAGGATCGAGGAGTTCGTGGACATGTACCTGCTGATAGAAATGCTCAGAATTTTTTCAAATTCGCCCAATTAACTTAAATCCTCGGATCTACCTCGTCGAGAATATGGGTGCATAATTTATTTTATTTATGGAAATCGGTCCAAGTTCTTGGTTTTGGGATCTTGAAATTTTTTAATTTGTTTCTAGAGGAATAAACGAAGTGTTTCAAGATGAGTGGTGCAACCGAGGAGGAGGCGGTTCCATATGCAAAAATAAGTCGAATATGTGTAATAATGTTTTTTGTGGAAGGCTCTTATTTTTTTGTAGAAGACTCACTTTTATTCATAGAATCATAGAATCGTTAAAAAAAACTCTATTCTTACTCTAGAATTCAGAGTTATTTTTTTATAAAGATTTATTTTATTTGTAATTGTGCCATATTTATTGAAACTTTGCCCTAAACGAATACTCGAGCAAGAAAATTTTATTCTGCACTTTCAATTTCCTTCTGCACCTTTTAATTCTACCCTCGCTGAAATACACCGTATATACATATATGAAAAACTGAATCTCTTCATTTTAATTTCATAATGTGAAAGCTTTGACAGCAACTACAAAGTGCTTATAAAATAATTATACACAGAACAGAAATTTTTCAGAGTGTGCATATCTAATTCTCTGCTACGACGATGTCAATGTGTATTAATGTGGTATAAGAAATCTTTTGTGAAAAATTGAAGTAGAAATTTGTTTTAAAATGAATAGCCACCTGTACCTTGTCTGTTCTTCATTAAGAACGATTTTTAAATTTATGTTCACTGGGTATTGTCTATTTTCATGACTATTATGTGACTCTAAATCCTCGTACCTCTTGTTTAATCCGCCCTGCATATTTTCTACATTCCAAACGCCATCAAACCGACCATGTGTTCTGCACCCTTTGAAGTCAGCAGTACACTCGTCTGGAATACAGGAGCACCACTTTACGGTGTTAACCAGATCCCCTTTTGACCGTTAAAATAGAGACTCTGTTGTAAGCCATTTTGCAACGTGACTACACAGAAACACTAATAGTGAAATGTAAATATTTCAAGATGGAACTACAAATTGCAAAGAGTGCCCGTTGTATCATACTTCATAATTAATGTCCAAATGTATAGAAAAATGACAGAAAGCATGTGGAAAAAATTATCCACGCTTGAGGTAGACAAAAGAGGTAGAATAATATATGTTCTTCCCCTTTTCCGCAGTGCTGTCCCTAATACGTCAAGATTATAATTAATAACCATAGGTAGTTGCGCCAGGCGGGAGTTAAACGAGATGAACGTCGATTGATTTCAGAGTACCTTTGCCGTACGGTCACGCGCCCTCAGTGATCCCAATGAGGAGACAAAGCATCCGATGCCATTTTGTGAAAGGGGTGGACTGGTGCAGCTGGAAATTAATTGCGATGATACTACTTATGGTCTCGCTGTGCATAACAGCGGTGCTGGCCTATGTTGTAGGTAAGTCGTTCGCCAATTTATATTCGTCGCACGTACGTCTAGATTAAATCAGCGATAACTGTCCGGGATCACTGCTGGAACGAATGGAGTGTTGTTAGAAGTCTAATTTACACTTCTATTGTCGTCACCCCACTTGAAAGACAATCATTCGCGATCCCTGACACAGATGATTCAGTGATCGTAGTGTCGCGAATGAATTTCATTCCGATGATCTTGCTACTAGATAATAAAAGTGATGGGAGAAAATGGCCCTTCGTGGTCACACGAGGTGTATCGCACCATAAGAGCAATTTTCGAGTTCAAATGTCGCGCCTTTACCACACAAAACCGTGGAAAATCGCTCTTCTTCGACTACAAATTTCATCACATCAAAATTTATATTTCTAAATAAAGACTATTAGAGAATGGTTGTTAACCGATATTACAATCCCTAGTTTCATCCCAGTTTATAAACATTTATATAGTAAAATAGAAACACAATAAAAGGTGGTAATCTTTTACCGTTTTTCTGAAAATCAGTGAGTCGTTAAGAGGTTAATGAAAGTATTATCGCATCGAAAGTATCGTCTCCACATGCAAATGTTTCCCCGTGGTTCCAGTTTCCAGCTTAGTGACCCGTTCTTACGAGGGCGCGAAACCGTGTACGCTGGTGGTCGGTGAGAACGCGGACATGAAGCCGTTGCCGGTCGAGGCGAACAAGACGTCCTCGTCAGCGGCGCCGTCGTCGTCGCAGCCGAGCAGCAGGACACGGCAACAGACATCCTCAGGAGGTAGTATTAACCCGTCGGCTAGCATGCTAGAGCACGTGTACATCCGTAGGCGTAGGGACACGTTTAACCAGCATGCGTTGCACCAAAATGTCGCACCCCCCATTTACCCCGAAGCGATGTCTTCGACCGAGGCACCAGATGAGGCCTCGCGATCCCCGCGGCAGACAATCCCCTTAGACGCGGATCGTCCTGGTAAGGTTGTGCATGAGAACGAGCATGTGGATGGCCATCTGGTGAAAGAGCCCACCAACCACGCCGACGTGGCACTCGAAGACGTACTCGAGCCGTCGGGATCGACGGCTCCCTCGGAGACAGTGCTTGCTGTAAATGTCTCTGACCCTTCGATTACTAACTATTCGCACGATCGTTCGACTGACACCACTGGCGCTGTCAGCCTCGCCTCTCCGTCCTCTGTCTCTGTCGTCTCTGACCCATCTCCCAGCGATCGTCCGCTCGCTACTTCGCCTTCCCCTTCCGTTTCACTTAACGAGCCACCGAGTCGTCCCTCTGAGACTTGGACCGCGTCGAGCGACAATCAGGGGAGCCCTGTCGCTGCCACTACTGATCCAGTTACCGTGGAGGGTCGCGGGGAGGACATCACGGAAGTCTCGACCGACCAGTTCGCAGAGTCCACCTATTACGCGGGTAATGGTAACGCGAGAGTCGTTGGAAGTTCCGGCGTTTCCCGGGGCCACGATGGCACGCGGCGAACCTCCCCGCCCGGTGTAGAATCGAAGAAGTTCGGGGAACCTGCTGGTACCGCGGACGGTGGGTCGATAACCGTGAAAAGTTCGCCGAACGACGAGTACAGTAGCGTTAACAGTAGCGTAGAGCTCGTAGACGGGCACGTAGAACCGCTAGAGGACACTCGAGGCGTAGACGCTACAACTTCATCGGATTCTACCGAGTTGGAATCCACCGCGAACTTGGCTGGATCCTCGAACGTAAGTACCATCGAATGGAGTACGAGGAAGATCGATGAAGACCCTGTACCACCGCCAGTAGAATCTGATTCGGCTTCGGAGTCTGCGGGGGAAACAAATACGGGGAACGATGAAACGAGTAGCGAGGTATTAGAGAGCAAAAGTATCCCGGCGAGCGGGCCAGGGAATCAAAGGCACGCCAATGATTCCAATTTTTCGGACGTGGTGAAGGAAACGCGAGAACTCTCCAGGGAGGAATCCTCGTCCGAATCCGATACTTCACCGAGTCACGTGAACAACTCCGAGAAATCCGAGGAGCTCCAGCGGGACTACCCGTTGCCGATTTATAATTACGGCCAAGAGGAAGTGGAGATCGTGAAGCTGAATCACAAGAGCGAGTCGGGCACCACCGCGGAGGCTAGACAGCGAGCCTTCGAGTCGCTCGGGAACGAGGTGAAGATGAACAATGTGCCCCGTCTGCTGCACCAGAACAGCGATCTGCGAGTGATCACTAGAGTAGAGAACGATGAGGAATTCCTCCGTGAGTTCGAGAGAAAGTTCCACGAGAAATCGGCGGAAACATTCGACGATCCTGCCTCTGCGAGCAACCACGAGGACCCTCCGAAAAAGTTGCAGGACCCCTCTAACGACGCGAAGCCCGCGAAAGAGGCTAACTCAGCTACCGAGTCTACTCCGCCGCTAATCCAGCAAGTGAAAATCGTCGAGGTGCCGGTCCAACGCCGCGAGCCTTCGCCTGCATCATCATCATCGACATCCTCCTCATCGAATCGGGTGCTTGTAAACATAACCATCGCTTCTGGGGATTCTGCCTCCTCAAAGCCGCTTTACGTACTCTCCGTCTCTGTGCCCACGAATGGCGACGCTGATGCTCACTCGCCAAGCGTCAGGGTACGCGAACACGAGGCAGCTGAAGAACCAGCCGCCAGCGTGTCGAAGACTTCCAGCTCCGCATTATCAGAGGCAAACAACAACGGATTGCCTCCGCCGCCGCAACCACCGTCCTCGCCACCGCCACCGATTTGGGCTGGTGGCGAATGCGAGTGCTCTTGCCCCTGCATGGGCTCAGCGTCCGACGAGTGGGACAACCTTTCAGTGTTTGACGATAGTCACAGCCTCTACCAAGACCCGGAGAACTCGAGCGTCTTGGCGGACGAGTCTACTGAGCGGCACGTGGCGGATGGCGCGAGAGAGCAGGAGGACGATAAACGCAAAGAGTCCTCTGCAGACGATCTGGTAAGGGATGACACGACATCGACCGCCGATTATTCCTCGACGACAGAGGGGAGTAGCGGCTCCACTGACTGGACTCCTTCGAATTACAAAGCAGAATCGAGAACAGAATCGATGCCGGGGTGTTCTGGGACCACCCCGTTACCCCCAGAACCCACTATACTGATCCTAGAAGGTGAGGCCCCGTTTACGATTCTTTTCGAGCCTCTTCTATGCTACTCTCTATTCTTCTTTCGTTCTACGAGTCTCGCTGTCGCTCTTTCACGCTGCTTCCCTTCTTTCTGCCACTTTTGCTCACGCTCTAGCTTCCTCTTTGCTTGCATCGACGCGTGGCGAACCGCGTGGCTCTCTTATCCCGGCTCGCGGAACTTAGTTGCCTGGAACGTTTATTGCAGCCTGGTGTTTAACGTGGTGTTAGTGGTTACCGTAGAAGTTTGTGTATTACTGTAATATGGTACTGGTTGCATCGTGGTATGACCGAGGTATTTCCTAATCTGCTCCTAAATGGAATGTTACGGGAACGTTATCGGCGGATAGTGCTAGGGTACGTGGTAAGAATTCGCTGGAACGTTTGGCGCAACAACCAGCTAGTACAGAGACGCATGGTAGACGAAGAAAGAAAATTAAAGACGTTGATAAAACGATCGATGTTGCAATTAACGCGGTTAATCGACGCAAAGCAATGCGGAGTCTATAGTTGCCACGAAAAATTCGCTGACGCGCAAAGCCTAGCTAAGTATAAAGCTACGCAATTTTTTAAATACCTGTTGTGCTTTACATTTATAAGAATACAGTCAGTTTTCTTGCGGGAGAGGCGCCCCATCCTGAATTACAGCTCATGGTAGTGACGCGAAAGAAGATGGTTCCTTGGGAAAATACGCAGTAATGCTCAGAAGTTTGAATCAAGTCTTAAATTCTTTACTTGTTTTATTCAATACATATTCTTATTTTACGATCTTTTTCTTTGGACTTGTAAATGGAGAGGTAAAAAATTTGAAATAGTATATTTAGATAGAAGTATTGCGTATTATGAAATTTCCTTTCCACCGAAATATCTAGCTGTTTTTAATACTATTTTGCATATTTTTAGTAATCTTGTTAGTAGTTCACATAACTCTTTTAGCTATACTTTACTGGTTGATGATGTTAGTGTCGAAAGTGTGCCATGATAATTCAGTGTCCAGTAATGGCTACCAAATCAGTTTGCGAGACTTTTTCCCCTCCCCCCTCCTTCAGAATAAGACAGCTCGGCCAAATCATTTCTAATTAACAATATCCATCGAACTGATACATTTTCCTTGTAAAGAAAATCAATCGATAAACATTTCAAGATTATGGCACCCAGTAGTGAGCTGAACTCTACATTTTCCTCGCTTGTAGAACCAAAATCCAACGAGTATACCCAAACATTTAAGCAACAGTTCGAATCACCACCTCAAAGTACCTATCATTAAAAAAGAACAGTCATTGCGCTTCATTCTCCCCCAAAGAATCATCTCCTTTTTTATCACACCGTGAGCTACAATCCCAGCCCTGTACATTTTTAAAACGTTTTCCCCGCCGCTTTCGAATATACGCAACATTCGAACATCCGACAAGTTGAGCCCCATAGAAAACTGATTCCTCGGGACCGCGGGAGTTACGATACTGATCTCTGTTGTTCTCGATTCCCCAGGTGCGAGAACCTTCCCCGCCAGGTCTTTCCCGCCTGACGGGACGACCTTCGCCCAGGTCAGCCTGGGGCAGAAGCTCAGCGAAGAGATACCACCCTACAGCTACTGGAACATGCAGTTCTACCAGTCTGAGGCAGCGTACGTGAGATTCGACTACAACATCCCACGAGGTGCTAGCATCGGTGTCTACGCGAGGAGGAACGCGCTCCCCACGCACACGCAATATGACCTTCTGGAGGTGTTGAGCGGTTTCAAGGCCAGGTCCACACGGGCGTCCCATGTTAGTGTTATTGTATGTGCCACTGCCCCATTTTTCTTTGTCATTCTCTCGATCTTAGAACGACCGTAGTGCCTCGGATTCTTCTCGGGGCCGTTGAATGGGTTTGCCCTTTCACCAGGCTGTCAAAGATTTATTTCCATTTTTTTTTCATCATCTGGTCACGTATAGAGCAACGAGGAGTCGTTCTTGGCACTCTGTCGATCTTCTGCAAATCTTCTTTTTTTTTCTTTTTTTTCCCTTGGAAGTAAATACGTAGAACTGTAGTAAGAGATATTGTACTAGAAGGTTAATTGACGGCGTTTCCGAAATACGATCAATCCCCTGCAGCCTTCGATCAAGAAAGAGGTAACTCACTATATGGAGCCTGGTCATTGGTTCCTCTCGCTGTACAACGACGACGGAGATCCCCAGGAGGTGTCGTTTATCGCCGTGATAGCCGAAGATATGACGCACAATTGTCCCAACGGTTGCAGTGGAAAGGGTGAATGTCTGCTTGGCCACTGCCAGTGCATTCCCGGCTTCGGGGGCGAGGATTGCAGCGAGAGCGTTTGTCCAGTCCTCTGCAGTCAACGTGGTAAGCAATGAAATCTTTTAAAGTATCAAGAGTGGTAGCACTGGCTCTCACTTCGATTTAGTAACGACATAATCTGTCTTTGAGTGATGTCAGCGTAATCCCTTATCCACCTTTTGAAAGTGGAAGAGCTCAGGATTCGCATAATTAAATCAGTTATTATGTTTGAAATTGGTGTCTTTCAAAAATATAGAATTAAGCAAAAGACGTGTGGGCAATAAATGGGCGAGTATGTTGGGACACAAAGGGATAAGATTTTCCATCTTTTAATCATCTCTGCTACGAATCTCTATTTCGTATTGCACTTTTATTATTCTACTATTCTATTATTATTCTGTCTGACTCGTTCCCTTCGATTGCAGGGGAGTACATAAACGGAGAGTGTCAGTGTAACCCTGGTTGGAAAGGAAAGGAGTGCTCCCTGAGACACGACGAGTGCGAAGTGCCCGATTGCAACGGCCACGGCCACTGCACTAATGGAAAGTGCAACTGCGTGCGCGGTTACAAAGGAAAGTACTGCGAGGAAGTGGACTGTCCACATCCGACCTGCTCCGGCCATGGTTTCTGCGCGGAAGGCACCTGTATCTGCAAGAAGGGATGGAAGGGAGCGGACTGCAGCCAGATGGACAAGGAGGCGTTGCAGTGCCTGCCAGATTGCACTGGACACGGGAACTTCGATCTGGAAACGCAAACCTGCCTCTGTGAGCCAATGTGGTCTGGCGACGACTGCTCGAAAGGTAACACATCATTTCATCAAATGCTTCAGAGTTTAGTTGTGTGTTGCAGAACAAAGTGTACTACAGGGTGTTAAACAAAAGGGCTCGATAGTTACAGCGTAGATAATAGTCGTTAAGGTTTGACGGTGAGACGAGGGTCATTTCTGACTCAAAAAAGAATTTATTTATCTAGACATCAGAGAATGATGTTTCCCAAATTTTCAACTTAATACACTAGAGTACACATTTATATGAAGTAAAAATGTACAATTTATTCACAAAAGTATGGCATTTATTTATAAAAAAATATGGAACGTTTTTGTTAGTAAGTGTGCAAAATTTGATCCAAATCGGTGATCATGAATTTAAAAAACAACCCTATCAAAGCTAGATGCGATTTTCAAATTTGATAACACTGGTGACTTGTAAGTTTTATAGATTTTAGTGAGTACTATGTACTCTATAAGTATCAAATTCATTTCAGGGACTATGCTTCACTCGAAATATCTAGAGCTGTATGAGTAAGAGCGGGGATGAAGGTTCTCAGTCATCAAACTTCCACCATCGCTCAAATCTAGCCTCCCCCCAATACAGTAGCTACAAAAATCTTGTTACCATTTCAGATGGTTACTTTAAATTATTCGCTACAGTTAAATACAAATTCCCCCATTTCGATCTATTCAAACGATTCCTGTGTTTTCAGGTATCACACCGATGACAGACTCTGTGACTGTAACGTTTCTCGAACCCCTAACTAACCTCGTTGTTCTCGCTCCTTGTCCACTAACTCTGTTTTGATTTGCCAAAATGGTGCCGTTGTTTTCTCCCAGCTTCTGTATCCATATCGCTTGCTTACGCAAGTTAGTTCGTACTAACACCTTCAATGGCAGCTGAGACAAGACACGATTTAAGGTTCCTCCGTCATCTATTCCAGAACTGTGCGACCTCGATTGCGGCCCCCATGGCCACTGCGTGGACAACGCCTGTGACTGCCTACCGGGTTGGTCCGGTGAGCTGTGCAATCTGAAGCAGTGCGACCCGCGATGCAACGAACATGGCCAGTGCAAGAACGGAACTTGCTTATGCGTGACTGGTTGGAACGGGAAGCACTGCACGATGGAGGGTTGCCCTAACTCCTGTTCAGGACACGGGCAGTGCAGGGTCACCAACGACGGCCAATGGGAGTGCAGGTGCTACGATGGTTGGGACGGAAAGGATTGCAACATTCTTCTCGAACAGAATTGCAACGATGGAAGAGACAACGATAGAGGTACAGAGGGAAAGGGAAATGAGTTTGTGCAATTATGAATGGCCATTGAATTTGCGCTACTATAGATCTCCAAAGCAGTGGCGAAGGCTTCAGTGCGCATGTCCAAAAGGAAAAGTGGGCGGATTAGAGATTCTTTCTTCGTGTCGAATCCTTCTGAAAACTGCCATTATTGCTTTGGAGATTTATAGAAATAAGTAGAAACAATGGGAGTGAATATGGTAGTATATACTGGTAGTAATACTTTATCTGCTGCTTATCTGTGAGTCTAAGGATATAATCTCATTTTATATTTGTCTCTGGGACAACTTCTATTTCTGATTTCTATTGTATTTACAATATTCTGTTGTTGAAGAGTGTCCTTTTATGCACCATTCAAGTGTACCCCAAGTACCTACTTCAGAGATTTCTGAACCTGTGAACAACAGAAATGCACTTCTAGAATATCAGTCATTAATATTCAACCACTTCCATGAAATGTACTTCCAAATATTTAATTCCCAATTTGTTTGATCAACTTCCCTCAAATTTAACCAATTTTCAACTAAAGCATCTCAGATAAAGGATTCCAGTCACAATCTCAATTACAATAATCACCCAAAGGTCACAGCATCCAAGTTCAAGCAGTAATTACATTTTATACTCATCAAATTAAATGACTTCTACGAGTGGCAGTCTATCAAATATTAACATCAGACATCTAAAATACAGTTCTCTGTCCCAGTACGTCATCCCGATTACAGCACTCACCAAGTAATCCAAGAGCTGCGGCTCACACCCCTATTCAATAAACCATTTGCAGAACATTCTTCTCGTGCTAGCTTAGCGAGACCAATCGTTATCTTCTCCATCGACGACCTATCCTAATTGCCCTGTAATGTGCTTTCCAGACAGTCTCATCGATTGCGCGGATCCGGAATGTTGCGCGCTTCATATGTGTCGTAGCAGTCAGCTTTGCGTGTCTGCTCCGAAGCCGATCGATATACTTCTGCGAAAGCAGCCACCAGCCATCACTGCCTCTTTCTTCGAGAGGATGAAGTTCCTGATCGACGAGGGCAGCCTGCAGAACTACGCCCGCCAGGAGACCTTCAACGAGAGGTGAGTTACACGGAGCAACACAGAGCCACAGACTTCGTTGAACGGCTCCCTTCGCTCTCGCGACCGTTGTCCACGTGGAACTGTCCGTCTGGTTCGACATCCTCGCGGATCGCTCGGTACATCGTACCTATGTGCCACGATCGCCGGCTGAACCGTGTCCGTCCCGACTTTGATGTTACACGTGCAGTTTACTACGTGTGTTGGTTAACAGAAAAACAGAAACTCTCGGTAGTCACAGACACAACAGCACAGGGTGTTTCGTGACGGCTGGTGTGACCGAAGGGGTAGCGATTCCGCATGGAGAAATAAGTGGCAAACGTGGAATAGGGTAAATGCACCAATAAATGGACACTTAGAGGGTAATGAATGAACACTATTTCAAAATTATGTTTGCAGCGTGATTAATTCCGAATACTGCAAAAATTGTTTGGATATGAAGCAAAAAATTAAAAGAATTTAATTAATTAATTGCCTATTTTAATAATTGTTCATTCACTGGTACGTGTTCATGTACTGGTACATTTACTGCAGGCTTCCTTCTTGAGCAAATGTGAAACTCTGCAGGCTTTATCTATAAGTACAGAACAACTGAAAACGAAGTGTGAACTTTTGCACAAAAATAAGTCAAAATTGTGGAATACCTTCTCCTCGAAAAAATCGATTTTAAAGATTGGTTTTTTAACCCACTGGATTTTTAAAATTGACTTTCTGGAAAAGCTTCCCACAATGCTGATTTATTTCTGCACAGGGATTATTCTTTATGTACACATTTAAACCGATCTATCGAAGCGAAGCTTCGTATGAACAAATTCCATTCTACATTCTCCGCCTATTTTTCCACGCAGAATCGCTACCCTATCGGTTGCACCACCTATTACGAGACACCCTGTACTCCATACATAGTGTTTCTTTTACAAACGGTGTATACGTCGTCTGAACAGAATGCATGTCTTGACGGGACGACTAAAGGTTATTAAAGAGCATTTGTGGGCACCCTGACCGGTGAAATATTAAGGAGGGGGGAGGATATTCATTCTCGCGGATGATGGATCGCGTCAGCCTACGGTGGCTAGCGAGAAAATGAAAAGGCATGCGAAACCATAGGGGCCCAGGAATCTTTATCTACCTCCAAGCGTACCAAGACACATGCATATACATATATATATATATCTATATTTATATTTATCTCGTCCGTACACGATATATACAAAGACACAAGAAGACGTATACATGGATATGATATATTCTCTGCGTTGTTGTGACCCGTGTGAAATCACATCCCAAAAGTTTTATACATATGTTTGTACGTACGTGTGCGCGAGCGTGTGCCCTGCACTCAACCCCCGTCTCCATTCTATCTCATTCTATCATTCTCTTCTCTATTCTTCTTCGTACTTTATCTAGCTATAATTCCGTCACATTGCCGATCTGATTGATACACGTAAAATCGTCGGCCTCCCCGTACGATTTACATTTGCCTCTCACGTGTCCGTCCGTGTGGAGCTTGGCGTGAATGGTGTGACCTCGTATGTCCGAGCCTCGAGCTTTTCTTCGGCGACGATCGCACTGACTAGGGAGTGAGCGTAATCGCGGCCTCCAGGCACCTTTCGTCTCGGCCCTCGGGCCTGGTTGGATATGTACAGGCGATTCTCGACGATCAACAAAAGTTGCTCGAAAACTGATCTATCCCCCGTTTTATTTCTACAATTTTCCTGGAGCCATCTATCTCTTCTATTCCAACCCACTCTGCCTCATCCTACCTCTTTCCCCCTCTTATTTCACCCTTCTAGACTTCTATCTCACAGCACCGCCCTCCTCTGTAGTCTCTTTATCGCTACTTTATCTTCTCTCTCTCTCTCTCTCTCTCTCTCTCTCTCTCTCTCTCTCTCTCTCTCTCTCTCTCTCTCTCTCCCTCCCTCTATCTCTTCCCTATAGTTTTTTGCCTTTAATCACATCATTTTAACTCGGCTCTGTTTTATCCGTGCTGCCCGGTCAGTATGTTCTGGAATCACTTCAACACAAGGTAAGAACGCCGCTACGTCGACGAAGCTCGGCTAAGGGCATAAAGTAAAAAAAAGAATGAGAGTGAAAAAAAGAGTACAGAGAAAAAGAAAGGAAAAAGAAATAGTACCAACCGGTTGCGAAAGTACAGTTCGTTCGTAGAGCGTAAACGGTTGAATAGCTGCTGCTGGTTTGACGATATTTTCGTGCATATTTGGTATATATCATGTGTATCATCACGTACACCCCAACTCCTGCATCCGACCGCCAAAAAAAAAAAAATAAGACGTGTTGCCCACGCGCGTTCAATCGCGTTCGAGAACGAGCCTCTTCACGAATTTTGCCGGCACCTGAGCCACAGCAAAAGTTGTCGACAAAAACGAAGAACCTCCCTCGAACACTGCGACGCGGCGTGCGACAAATCCTCCCAAAAAAAGCTCACAGAAGAACACGTACATATCACGCACACACAACCACCCGACCCCGTCGCCTCCAGTCCCATCATCATTGTTCGACTCTTTCTCGTTGCATGGTTTGGTTACCTTATTATTCCTACGTTGTCTTTCGTGCCTTTTAAGTTGTGCTTCTGACTTTGTGTTATTCGTGTATATGTGTATGTGTATTGTAATATTACTAGCCGTTTGTCCACTCTACCGTCGATCCAGTGCCAAAGGGGCGCGCCGTTGGACCGCAGCACGTCGCACTTTGTGGTGGTGCGACGTGGCACGACACGTTTACTTGACGGGGTACTTTTATGTCTGGCATAGAGAAGAATCGATCTCTGTGTTTTCTTCGTGATTAGGGCTGGGGAAGTACGTACGTGTGTAAAATGAAAGGGTAAAGATTGGGGAAGATATGGATTTTTGTCTAATTTTATGCTGGGTAAACTTGAGAAGCATTTCTCTTAGAATGGCTGTAATAACTAATTAGCCAATCGACTTGATATTTTGGATAGATGTAAAGTAAAGATTCTCGTTTTAATTGCTGCCAGATTAAATCACATCTTTTTGTAATGCAAAAGAAAGTTGCAGTTCGTTTGTGTTTCGCGTTTTTGATTAGGGGTGCGTTGATAATAACTCGTGCCCTCATTATTGGAGTAAGTTAGATACAAAATTCATGTCGTATTTTCGTAACTGTATTAACTAACGGAGAAGGTTTCGTGTTAATATCTTGTGAAAGTCCTAGAGATCATAAATTGCTCGGCTCAAAACACGAGACTACCCCTTTAAAGGAAACTGAATTGTCGACATATGAAAATAGGAACGATGTTTAATTGTTGTTGATCTGAGCACCTGTTTAGCACTGGAACTACGTCGTATTGAATAAATTCTACCACGAGAATTTGAGACATAGTTCGTACACGCACGGAACACCGATTGGTCGAACGAAGAAGTGCTGTCACATCGAACGATCTTAGAGACCCGTCACGCTGCACAACACCTCTCGAATCATCACTCTCTGTTCGATCAATCGCCTGACTTCTGTTTGTGCTCGAAGTGACGGCACATTTTTCGAGACCTTTACTTGGAATCACTGCAAGAGATAATATGTAAATGAAGAGTGCGAGGGGTGTCTCAGGATTTTCTAGCCAAACTGTGACAATCGGTTCCACAGGTAGAAATGAAGAGAAATTAACATAAACGTGGGGCCATTAATGTTTGTAAGTTCTAACGTACGAAATGTGAAGAGGAGGATAGGAGAACTTGTTCTTAGTAACGTGTAGGGTAAAAGTAGGTCAAATATCAGATTAATTACTATTATCACTATTTTTATTATTGAGCACTAGGTTTTGACGTGTAGGAAATTTTCTAATTACAAAGAAATCGAATAGGAACCAAGCACTCTCTACAGAACTCAATACCAAGTGGCGAGAGAAATTTAACATAAAATTTGTGCTGTTTTTATAATAACTGAACTTAAAATTCTTATTCGATTAAAACGAAAGAAATGACTAATCAAAGTTACAAATGCTAAACCCTTAGCAGCTCCAGATCAGTACCGCAGGCTAAATGTAAATCATTGAAGTACGTGTCCACGTTTGTGCAACAATTTCTCCTTTTTGCTCCCAGAACGTATCGACAGAGCTCGGCTAAAAAATCTCAGGGCATTCTGTACGACACTGTTGTAGATTGGAATTAGATTAGATGATAGCAGTTGCTTTGTTGTTAGTGGTGCGAAGCGAGCACAGTGGTAAAGAAAAACGATCACGTTACGTTCGCAGCGAGCGACGAGACCATTACCGGATCATTAACGTTATTATTCCCTGACAGCCGATCGGCCGTTGTTCGTGGTCGCGTTGTCACGCATCTTGGCACCGGTTTGATGGGAGTGCGAGTTAGCACGAGCACACCCCTGGAGGGCTTTACCCTGACGAGAGACGACGGCTGGTTCGATCTGTTGGTGAACGGTGGTGGCGCAGTCACCCTGCAGTTCGGCAGGTCACCCTTCAAACCGCAGAGTCACATAGTCTTTGTACCGTGGAACGAGGTAGAATCACATTTGCAATACTCACCATCTCTCCAGCCCCTTGCATACCAAAATTAACCTATTTGCTGTTGCATTACGGGTGGAGGAAGTACAGTGAAATCATGAGATCAGAAGGGGTGAGGAGGCTTGTGCTATTAAGCATCGAGAATTAAGATTACAAGGAATTTCCAATGCACTTTGCATAGCCTTTAAAAGTTAGTACATTAAGCGCTTGAATTTTCAAATACTTCAGTACATTTGTATACTACTTAACGAACAAGTTTCTGACTCTATATATTATTTACAGATAATTAGTTATCACTGTCGTTAAGTTGTTAATATGCAAGGGGTTACCAACATCGTTCATTAGATATCTAAAGCTTAAGGTAGGGAATCTAAACAACATGTTATCTATTAAAGGTCGTCATCGTCGACAAGATCGTGATGAGTACCGCAGAGGAGAAGCAACCCACACATGTACCACACGCATGCGCGGCTCATGACTACGACCTAATGAAGCCAGTGGTCCTAGCGACGTGGAAGCACGGCTTCCAGGGAGCGTGCCCTGATAAGAGCGCCATTCTGGCGGAGTCGCAGGTTATCCAAGAAAGCCTGCAAATACCTGGCACGGGGCTGAACCTCGTCTACCATAGTTCGAGGGCAGCCGGCTACCTATCCACGATACAGCTGCAACTGACCCCAGAAGTTATACCACCCGCGCTAAATTTAATTCACTTGAGGATCACCATCGAGGGCATCCTGTTCGAGAAGACGTTCGAAGCGGATCCAGTGATAAAGTTCACGTACGCGTGGAATCGACTGAATGTCTATCGGCAGAGAGTGTACGGCGTGACCACGGCCATGGTGAAGGTGGGGTACGAGTACAGCGACTGCAAGGACATCATCTGGGACGTGCAGACGACGAAGCTGAGCGGACACGACATGTCCATCTCCGAGGTTGGCGGCTGGAACCTAGACATTCACCATAGGTACAACTTTCACGAAGGGATACTGCAGAAAGGGGACGGCTCCAACATCTACCTGAAGCAGAAGCCGAGGGTGATCCTTACGACAATGGGGGATGGACACCAGAGACCGCTGGACTGCTTCGATTGCGACGGGCAGGCATCCAAGCAACGACTCCTTGCCCCAGTTGCTCTTGCTACAGCTCCAGATGGTTCCATATTCGTTGGTGACTTCAATCTCGTGAGGAAGATCCTCGTTGACGGCACTGTTCGAACTGTCGTCCGACTTAAGTAAGTTTGATATGGAATTATAGTAGGGGGCGTGGTGTTCTTAGTGTAGATTTTTATTAATGTGATATGTATCGCAACTGTCGTTTAGGTGAATTTTGTCGCCACAACTCGATGTTTACAGGAGTTTGAGCACGAAAAGGGGCAAATTTAATTGCCTGATCAAATTCCCAACATGACGATACATACGAGAAGTAACAAATACCCTGATAACCATCTGTCTCCAGTCTGACATCAGATTGGTAGCAGGGAGCGCAGAGTCTGACGTCAGAACCGTAGCAGACGGCAGAATCTGTTGCGAATCTGCTGCCGATCTGACATCAGGCACTGACATCAGGCTCTGCACCTCAGAACGCAGCCAAATGCGGACACAGACGACTACGGTTCTGATGTCAGATTCTGCTTCCCAGATTTGGTTATCAGGGTAGTATCAAACTGACACGTATTTCTACTATCAATTTAATTTTGAGAAGCTCTTTAAAGTGGTAATGACTCACTTCGATATGATTCTTAACACTTAGATGACGGATAACTATAACCTAACGCATAGCGAATACGGGGTTCATTTGGAACCATAACATAAATTCAGATTTATCACAATGAGCTTGTATACCTATTACATTTTGATCTTGTTATGATATAAAATTCTTACTTTCTTAAAGAAGTGATAATAACAACCAGTAAAATAAATGATATACGTATCGGATCTAACCGTAAATGGAAGTTTCGATGATGGTTCTGAGAACATGCTTGTAATATCATAAAGACAATCTGCGTAAAACATTTAATTATCAATTATCACTTTAAGATGAACCATCCCATTAACAGATATTGCAAAACAATTACCAATAGAGTACAGAGAAATATGATCATTCCACTCCCCGAATTTTACTTAATGAACATTCTTCGTTCTTGCTTTCAGTGCAACAAGGGTTTCCTACCGCTACCACATTGCCCTCAGCCCACTGGATGGCTCCCTCTACATATCCGACCCAGAATCGCATCAAATCATTCGGGTGCGCGACACAAACGACTACACCGACCCCGACCACAACTGGGAAACCGTGGTTGGCTCTGGGGAGCGGTGTCTTCCTGGCGACGAGGCGCATTGCGGTGATGGTGCACTCGCGAGGGACGCCAAACTCGCCTATCCAAAGGGGGTGGCTGTCTCAGCTGACAACGTCCTCTATTTTGCCGACGGCACGAACATCAGGATGGTTGACAGGGACGGCATCATCACCACTGTCATCGGTAATCACATGCACAAGTCCCACTGGAAGCCCATCCCCTGCCAGGGCACTCTGAACGTCGAGGAAGTCCACCTTCGCTGGCCCACGGAGTTAGCCATCAACCCCCTCGACAACTCGCTGCACATGATCGACGATCACATGGTGCTTCAGCTAGCCCCCGATGGCCGCGTCAAGGTCGTAGCCGGTCGTCCGCTTCACTGCGCCTCGCCGTCCTCCTCGTTCGACACTGAGCTCGCAACCCACGCCACTCTGGTCATGCCGCAGAGTATCGCGTTCGGTCCATCTGGGAACCTGTATATAGCGGAAAGCGACTCTCAGAGGATCAATCGCGTAAGAGTGATCGGCACTGACGGCAAGATCTCCCCATACGCTGGCGCCGAGTCCAAGTGCAACTGCCTGGAACGCGGCTGTGATTGCTTCGACGCTGACCACTATCTGGCGTCCACCTCCAAGTTCAACACCATCTCTGCAGTGGCTGTGTCTCCCGACGGAGTTGTCCATATCGGTGACCAAGCGAACTATAGGATTCGATCCGTGATGGCGAGCATTCCCGATGCTAGTGGCGCCAGGGAGTACGAGATTTACTCCCCGGACACGCAGGAAATATACGTGTTCAACAGGTTCGGCCAGCACGTGGCCACCAAGAACATTCTCACTGGCGAGATGGTGTACCAGTTCACGTATAACGTGAATACCAGCAATGGAAAACTCAGCACAGTCACGGACGCGGCTGGCAATAAAGTGTTCCTGCTGAGGGACTACAGCAGCCAGGTGAACTCGATCGAGAACACCAAGGGGCAAAAGTGCAGGCTTAGGATGTCCAGGATGAAGATGCTCCACGAGCTCAGCACACCCGACAATTACAACGTCACGTTTGATTACCACGGCCCCACTGGTCTGCTGAAGACTAAGCTGGATAGCACAGGCAGGAGCTATGTGTACAATTATGACGAGTTTGGTAGACTGACCAGCGCGGTGACTCCCACTGGCAAGGTGATCAGTCTGACATTTGACCTAAGCTTGAAGGGGGCGATCGTGAAGGTGGGGCAGAATAATAGAAAGCCCATCTCGATGCTGATCAAAGGATCGTCGGTGGTGACGAAAGTTGGCGAGGCTGAGCAAAGGACCACGGTTCTGGCCGATGGTTCTGTGGGCCAAGTCACGCCGTGGGCCCACACAGTCAGCACGGACACCCTACCCTATTCGGTTTTAGCTGAGATCGAGCCACTGTTGGGTGAAAGCTACCCCGTGCCTGCCAAGCAGAGAACCGAGATCGCTGGAGACCTGGCGAACAGATTCGAGTGGCGATATTTCCTTCGAAAGCTTCAGGGCAACAAGAATCGAGGCAACGCCAAGTCCGTGGCACAAGTCGGCCGGTTGCTTCGCGTCAACGGGGAGATGCTGCTGTCTCTAGAATATGACAGAGAGACCAACAGCGTGGCTGTGTCCATGGACGACGCGGAATTTCTGAACGTCACCTACGACAGAACAGCTAGACCAATCAAATGGGGACCCAGGAATGGCATATTTGCTGGCGTGGAGCTCGAGTACGATCGATTCAGCAGGCTGACCAGCTGGACCTGGGGGGATATCAGTGAAACCTATGGCTTCGATAGAGCCGGTCGATTGTACGAGATTAAGTACAGCGATGGCACGTCGATGGTGTACGCGTTCAAGGATATGTTCAGCAGCCTCCCATTGAAAGTCACAACGCCAAGAGGAAGTGATTATTTGTTGCAATACGATGAAGCTGGAGCGTTGCAGTCGCTGACAACGCCGAGGGGGCACATCCACGCGTTCTCGTTGCAGACTTCCCTAGGGTTCTACAAGTACCAGTATTACTCACCCATGAACAGGCATCCGTATGAAATTCTGTACAACGATGATGGGCAGATTCTCGCCAAGGTGTATCCACACCAAAGTGGCAAGGTCGCCTATGTCTATGATCACACTGGCAAATTGGAAACTACCCTTGCTGGTGAGTGATATTGAATATTTATAAGAAATGATTTTGAAGTTTGAAATTCAAAGAATTATGAAATTTGAGGGGGTAGGTGGGATAACAATACGGTATTTTGTTTGACGGTGAAATTCACTTTAATGGGGTAAAATCAACCCTCGAAAGTTAAGTCGTCTTTCGTGTTGTGTACCGGTCTTCTCAAACGCAAGGAGATTCAAAATGATTCATAGAGCAGTATTACTTGTTTCAAGTGCAGTTAGTATTTCGTTAAAGGATATTTATTTTTGCGAGTTCATACAATGTTTAAACAGAAGTAGAAGAGTGTATTAGTCACACTGCTTTCGTTCAAGTTTATTTATTGCACGTTCTTTATACTATCAATACACAAATCTGAATTTTATTATTCAGTAATATCTTCATATAGACGATTTTAATAAAATTTGTATTTTATATTCACCCAGGCCAGGCACAGCGAAGCTAGTAGTATAAACCCCTCCTATCAGACGCTGTTTACGCATATTTTCAACAATTAATAACTCAATTTCAATTTAAATGCAATTTCGCCATTCTTCATTTTCGTCTTATTTTCCCACCTAGAATCATTCCTTAAAATTTCTGACACCTGTTGCCAAACATCCTTTGCATCATAATCAAGAAATATGAAGCCTTTATAATATACTGGAACTATTTTTCTCTTCACTTAGATCATATATGTACTTATACATTCGCCTAATTTAAAACTGTTAAAATCTAAGTCCTTGAGGGGCCTCAACTGATTCCACAGGTAGAACGCGACAAAAATCACCATAGGGTTAATTTAACATTATAAAAATATATATATACCTAATTGCAACGCGTTTGAACGTTACATTGATCGGCAAACTCCTTTCTTCACAGGACTATCCTCGATCCACTACACGTACCAAGAAACGACAAGCTTGGTCCACAGTATCGACATCAACGAACCCAACTTCGAAATGCGAATCGAGTACAAATACCACGCCGGCATCGTCAAAGACGAGAAGATCAAATTCGGCAGCAAGAGTGGTTTAGGTAACGCCCGTTATCGCTACCAATACGATGGTAACGCCCGAATATCTGGCATCGAAGTGGACATCAATGGTAAACAGATTCCCCAGCTACGATTGAAGTACAATCAGAATCTCGGGATACTGGAGGGCGTGGGTGATCTCAGGATCTACAGGAACCTGTTCAATCGATCGGTGATGCAAGACAGCAGCAAACAATTCTACACCGTCACCGATTACGACGAGCACGGCCGCGTCAAGACGGTTCTGATGGACATTCGAACGATGGACGTGTTCCGTATGGAACTCGAGTACGACAATCGGAATCGTATCAAGATGAGGAAGCTGTCGATCGGGAAGGAGTCCAAGATAGAGAAAATCACGTACAACGCGGACGGCCACGTGCTGGAAGTGGCAGACACGGAGAACAACTGGCAGTACGCGTACGATGAGAATGGCAACGTGATCGGCGTCACGGAGCACAACGAGAAAATCGCGCTTGGGTATGACAGCGGGGATCGTGTCGTTCAGTACGGTGACGTTGAGTTTAATTCGTACGACGGAAGAGGATTCGTCGTTATTCGAGGGGAACACAAATACAGGTTTGTTGCAGTTTTACTTACTGTATGTAGCAAAATTGTAAGACCCAGTATACTATTGATTCTTCTGTTAATAGACAGTTGTAGTCCATGTCGATAATGTTATGGGATCATATGGGAACGTGAATATTTGTTCATTGCTGATAATTTCTCGATGAAAATTCAATGGTGTACACTAAATCTAAGGTAGTTGTGGTTCCAGTGAACTTCAAATTATTTCATTTCATTTCAATTCCTTTTGATTTATTCGAAATTAATGGTTTCTGTCGAATAATGGTAAGAATGGGGCAGTCTTGTAGCATTGATTTTCATATCAAATTCCAAGTACTAAAGAAAGAATTCCTGTTATACTGATGAAGGTTTACGATATTCACTAAAGCCATAGTTCTGTCGAGGAGTTCACTGTCTTCCATACACATGGCGATATTTATTCCACAAGGAAAATACAGCATAATAATATTAACTTTCTCATACAGGTATAATTCACGTGGTCAACTAATCCACGCATCGGAGCACAAGAAGTTCCAAATCTGGTATTTCTACGACGACCGCGGACGATTGGTGGCCTGGAACGATGACCACGAAAACATCACGCAATTCTTCTACGCCAATCCGAAAACGCCAGATCTGATCACGCACATCCACTTCCCGAAGTCCTCGAAAACCTTCCGGTTCCTCTACGACTCCCGTAATTTCTTGATGACAGTGGAGACGTCCGAGCAGAGATTCTACGTCGCGACGGACCAGAATGGCTCCCCCTTGGCGTTGTTCGACACTAACGGAAATTTGATCAAAGAGATGAGGCGCACACCGTTCGGCAAGATTATCAAAGACACCAACCCAGATTTCTACCTGCCCATCGACTTCCACGGCGGCCTGCTGGATCCCAACACCAAGCTCGTCTACTTAAACAAGAGACTGTACGACCCGACAGTCGGCCAATGGATGACGCCCGCCTGGGAGCAAATGGCGAACGAGCTGACCACCCCGACTGACATCTTCATCTACCGTTTCCGCAACAACGATCCCATCAACTTCAAGCAGAACGTCGAGTACATGACCGACTTGGCCAGCTGGCTGAAGCTCTACGGCTACGACATGTCCGCGATGCTCGGCTCCGAGTACATGAAGCAGATGGTGTACCAGCCCAGCGCGACTATCACGTCGCCGCAGCTGACGCCAGACTTCGGCGTGATGTCTGGCCTGCAATGCATCGTGAATCGCGTGCACGAGAAATTCTCCGACCTGGGCTTCGTCCCCAAGCCGCTGTTGAAGCTGGAACCAAAAACGCGCAATCTCCTTCCGCGCGTGGCTCATCGCCGCGCCGTCTTTGGGGAAGGTATCCTCCTGTCGCGAGTAGGCGGACGAGCGCTGGTCAGCGTGGTGGACGGTGTGAACAGCGTGGTCCAGGACGTGGTGACTTCTGTGTTCAACAACTCGTACTTCCTGCCACTGCACTTCAGCGTCCACGACCAGGATGTGTTCTACTTCGTCAAGGACAACGCGCTGAAGATCCGCGACGACATGGAGGAGCTCCACCGGCTGGGTGGCATGTTCAACGTGTCCACTCACGAGAGCACGGAGCACGGTGCTGGGACGTGGAAGGAGCTGAGGCTACACAACCCCGACGCCGCGGTGGTGATTAAATACGGCGCTGATCCTGAGCAGGAGAGGCACAGGATACTGAAGCACGCCCATAAGAGGGCGGTAGAAAGAGCCTGGGAGATAGAGAAGCAGCTGGTGATGGCTGGCTTCCAGGGCAGGGGGGACTGGTCGAAGGAGGAGAAGGACGAGCTGATCAATCGAGGCACTGTTAGCGGTTACGAGGGTGTCGATATACACAGTGTCCACAGATATCCTCAGCTGGCCGACGACCCTGGCAACGTGGCGTTCACCAGGGACACGAAGAGGAAACGACGGAAGAGCGGGAACAGGCGCAACAGGGTCCACAGGCACGACTCGTGATTCGAGGACGTGGCGCGGGGTCGCGACGCTATTTGGGACTTGATTCACGCGGCCACGTGAATCGTGCCGGCGGAGAAAGCACACAAGAAAGAACAATGAAGAGAGACAAGACTAACCGTGTTCGTATTTACTACTCAGCCGCATAGATGGAGGCCGCGGCGCACACGCGGCCCCGTCGTCCATCATCGTCTCCCCGATCGTAGTTCCCTCTGTTCTCTTCTCACCGCACTTGCGATCGGGAACGGGGGACAAGGAGGAAAGTGGTTCATCGATCGCTGTCTAGTTTGTTAATTCTCGCGTAACCAAAACCCCGCTCGGTGTGCCATAATAGCGTTGCTGCTTTGCGAATCAACCGTCTGTATATCCATTTTAGTTCCGACAGCCGCGATCGACGCATGTGCCCGTTCGACGACCACCACGACAGCTCCAATCTATCTAGGGAGATATTCACTGGTCGTGAACGCGTCACAGTTGAGCTAGTCACGTTATGAAACGAACCGGTATAAAAAATGATGGGGGTGGGGGGAGAAGACGGAAGATTGTTACGTGGTGATTAGTTTGTACGTAATAGAAGGGACACGATGCTCGCGGCAGGCGACGAGCAAGCAGAGGACACGAGAGAGGTGCGTGTGCTTGAACTTTCAAGGTGCCGTCCGTGATTGAAGTCCTGGCGAAAGGCGAGTGCGTGAAAGAGATAGGGGAGAGAAGTACTCTCGTGTTCGTCCCGAGTGTCGATCAAACTGTGGTGTTTTCATGCAACAGGGTCTATGAAACGCGCACGTAAGCACGAACGGGACGGTTCAGGGTGGTGGGGTCGACGTACCCTGGGCGCTGTTCTGTTCCTAGAGACGGTTTGCGCGTGCAAGACGTACACACTCTTCTTCTTTCGACGTCGCACGCGGACTGTCGCATTTAAAGACGTTCGGACAAGGGTGGGACAGAAAAGGAAGAAGCAAAGAGATACGTCGACGAGAAGAGAAGAAAAGAAAAGAAAAGAAAAGAAAAGAACAAATATACAACAGATATTTTTAACATGACGCAATGGTATTGTACTAGAGTGCGTGGCGAGCATTTGTAAATATAGCTACTCGACTAATCGTGAACTGTAGATAATATATTGGTATGCGAGACGCGAGGAGCCGGTAAACTTAAGGTGGAAACTGTCGATAAATGCTTTTATATATGTATACATACACGCGCGGTGCATGTCTCGTGTGCTGAGCACGCGATTTATATATATATATATACGTACGGAACGACAGGTTTCGACATGGATCTGTTAAACGACACGCGAGACACCTATGCCCGGCACGTGTGGGAGGGTATATGTGTAGAAATTTCTTGTGCGCGATCGAAAGAGGAATCGAATCGATTAAATATAACTCGGACTCAGGTTTCACGCGCGAACGTTAAGTTTCGCGAAGAATGGTAGATACTCGTCGTTCGCCTATTTTTCGGGAAAGGTTATGTTCGCCTGAAATCGAATCCGCGGCCGATCGTCCGAACAGGGAACGAGAGATTCGAGCGATCTGCACTGCAACCACGTAGATAAAACCGTGTAAATAGTTTAATAGGTATGAGACAGTTTGCGTGTCGTATATACCACCTGCATATAATCGGCGAGAAGTTTGTAACGATGATGTGTATATGCCTCGTGTCTGTACTTCGCGTGATCTGTTAGAAACGTGACGTGACGCAACGAGACGAGCAACAGACGGGCGAGAATCGTGGCAAAACGCGTCGATTAATAATGTCCACGAGGGGAAAATATAATAATAGTAAGAGTAATAAGAATAATAATAACGATAATAATGATATAATATAAAAAGTAATAATAATAGTAATAACGATATGATAATACTAATACTAATAATAGAAATAACTAATAAAAGAAATAATATTAATACGATAATACTATTGTACGGAAATACCCCGCCTATCTTTCTACTAAAAATGAAAAATTATTTTTTGAATTGTGTCGTCAAAGATGTCCTATGTAACCGTGTGTCTGTGGGATCGTCCCGTGGAAAATCACCCTGTGTCCTCTCGAAACATACCCCTCCCCCACCCCTAAATCAACAACCCCCAGCCCTTAAAAACCTCTCCTCTCCATGTAACTGAACTCGTTGATGTTTATCGATATCGGGTAAATGACGAAGCAAAAGAAGAAAAAAAATGTAGCTCGAGCTCTGTGGTTTGGATCAAAGCGAAGTAAACCAACATAGAAAGTAAATAAGCTGAATAAAAAAAAATGAGAGACGAAGAAGTGGGAAAACGCGATATAATACGTACGGTATAATAAGGTAAATAGAGAAATAGCGAGCCAACGTGCGAGCCGCGTCGCTCCGACCACGTTGTGTTCCAGGTAGTTGTACGGTGGATTTAAACGCAGAAAGAAAAAAACCATACATAATCATAATTACAAAGTAACGTACTAGTTGACGAGTTAAACGAGGGATTTAGTAAACGGTTAAGCGTGTGTGCTAGCGACACCTTTAAATGGATAAAGAGAGAAAGCCGCTGTACATATCCGTTGTGTATAGCCAAAAAAGTAATGCCGCAGACCCACGCAAGTAGTGTTTTCGCGTCCACGTGTGCAAGAAGAATGCATTTTCTACGAAGTAACGGGGGAAAGTGGTGGTAGAAAAAGAAGAAACGTGATTGTCTGGTTTGTCGAAAGATAGTTTTGTCCATTCCCATTTGCCTGAGTTATAATAGGACGTTCCTCTTCGTTCATTGAGATGGAGGCCGTGGTAACACGAGGCATATCAATCTGTGATTCACCGTTTTCAATAATCGCAATTCACAAGAGTCTTGCATACAAGGATCTGCATTCGTTCCTACTTCGAAGAAATTTTCTAAGCGTTCAGCCATTGACAGCCTCGGCCTCGTCTCAGAAGGGTGTTCACTGAAATCCGCTGTTATCCTCTGTTGCATGGTTTCCCCTCGATGTGTTGCCACCTCTACGACCTCTCTTTTTCTCTCGGGAACACGAGAGAGCATAGTAGAGCCTCCATTGTACAATTCTTTTGAAGATCTACGACTTCTATATCATTTCGGCAAAACTACTTCATACAGTAACTTCTCGTTATAAGGTCATTTCGACTATACGTTGTATGCTCGGTCGTTATCCCCACCATTTCTTGGAATCCTTCGGTCGAGAGTAATACGTCCGCAACACTCTCATTGGCGGCTCGGAATAATCGACGCTATGCATTGTAAGCTCGCCGCCATCGCCGAGCGTGGAGCCTATAACGAGAATTTACTGTACATTTAATTACGTGAAATTACGACATTCTTGTTGTATATCTAAATCCCAGAATATTTTCTGAAGTTTCTTAAATCATTCTTGATTTAAGTGACCTGCTAGTTTTCCAATACTTTGGTCACTTTTAAAGTCCGTTTCAACAGTTGCACAGGGAAGCCACTTGACAAAGAAGGGGTGTTTTATCTCGTATGCTCTGTTCCAATAACCCAAAGAGTTCAAACGGACAAAGCATTCGTATAATGGAGGTTCTATCGTAGTCGCAACAGTGCTTGATCCGATTCAGCTGTCCATTAACCCGTCGTTACCCGCTATCCGCCGCGTAATAGCATGTTTTATTTAGATGCTCAGGATGCAACATAGGTGACGTGTCGTTTCCGTGCTCGACGGTACCGCGAAACACAGTTTTTCTGTGCGTGCTCGTCGAAACGATACGCGAGGGAAGCGAAAGGAGGGAAGGAGACAGAGTAGCAGGAAAAACGGCGGGACGTTTAAAGAGAAAAACTCTCCTGTTCCTCGAGTTAGCTCTACGCTTAGCGCATTGTCCACCTTCGAGCGAAATACAGCGCCGCGAGAATTCTGCCCCCCTTTGAAGACGAACGAAAGAGAGAAGGTACGAGTATATATAGCCTCCGTAGGGCATCAGCAATCATAAAAATACGTCCAGAGAGCGAGGGATGGGAAAGCTTGTTCAGGCCGTTTCCAGCCTTCCCCGCCGCCATGTTCCGGATGCGGCAGAATTCTCGCGGGGCCTCGGTCCCGTAGTCGAGGCGGGAGGCTTCTCTTCTGTCACCCTCGGCGCGCGTCCTCGTCGCTGTGGCTCGGTTGGAGGGCGAACCGCGAAATGGCACGCAACTAAAAGAAAGCAATACTTCGTAACTATCGTGTATGTCTTAAATGATCTAACGTGTTTGGTGAGCGCGGAGCAAGTGTTTAGATGCGCGAATGGGGCAACGCGAGCATGTGTGCATGATAGGGAGCGAAAGAGAGAGAAAGAGAGCTATCACGGTAAATTAATATATAACGAATTGTGTTAACCGATAATTGAGGAAGGGGGAGAGAAAGTCGCGCGCTTTGCTTTTTCCCCTTTGTTAGTAACGACGGAATTCGAGCAACTCCGCGTCGCTTTTATAGCGAGGGAATTAGTTTCGTTCGTAACGATGTGGTCCTCGCTGTGTTTACCAACATTTTTCCAAGCGACGATTGCGCGTCGCTCCTTTCTGTACATAACTATTACGCGTCGTCGACCGAAGATTCTCACTTTTCTTTCTTTCATTCTCTTGACATCGGCGATTATCGCGGGCGCTTTCGACGCGCGAGCATGCCCGCGGCCGCGCGCAAGGTAATCGCAGTGACGGCGCTTTTTGTATCACTCACGCGTGAAAGCCGGCGCGTTACAGGCGAACTAGAGGCGCGACGATCCGACGTCGACGATTTTTCACCCGACAAGACGACGCCAGGACCCTTTTATACATTCGTATACCGGGTGTTTCGGGACTATGGGCTTGAGTTTAATTAGTAAAATTCGCTAAGAAAAAGATAACAGTTTTCGTAAATACAGATCTGCGAGTTAATCGGTTTTTTTTTTAGATATTCAGTTTTTTGTTGGTTATAAGATAATTCTTTGTGAGACGAATTGAACTATTATTGAATATGTGTATTGTTGGGGAGTAGCTGCTTTTTGGGGCAATCGTGAATTCATACTTCTTACTGTATAGCAGCGAATTTTGCTGGCTTTTCCTGAGTACTTGTGGTACTCTAACACATTTGCTTCGGTCGATTTTCATTTATAAGGTACCTACCAGGTATTGGGTATACAGAGTATAGTAATACTTGCAAAATAATTGGTCTTAAATATAGTAATTTTATGGAATTTTATTTATTTACAAAGGTTAACAGCTGTTTGAACGTGACAACCCTTAAAACATTTACTCTATCAGGTGCAACTATACCGCTCGACACTATTTTATGCCGAATATATAATTATGGATACATTAATTGAAAAATAAATGCCTACAAAAGGCATATACGGTCTTCTCAAAAATCATGTAAGACGTAAATAAGGCAGAGAAAACAATTTTAATACACGAAATTTACATACAACTTTAGGAAACTTACAGCAAAGGCTGATTTATTGCGACACTGTTTTCGACTATAAAATTTGTCGCTTTGAATAGTCACTTGTTAACTCATTCTCAAATTTGGAACAATACGCCCTCTGTGACTACTAACTGATAATTTACAACAATGCCATCTATGTATCAGATGACACACTATTTACTTTACACGAATTTCTTTTAACTCTTCGCGTGACTGATCGGTAAAAAATTGTATCGAGCAGTACATATTTGACAGAACCTGCATATGCATCTAATAAAGTTACACGTTGTCATTGCATTCTGCAAGTCTAATATAACTTTTCATAACATCAAACGACATCTTATAAACTTCACTCAACTACGAAACAATCTCGCTTGACTAGTTTCAATCCTCGACACTTTAAGAATTTATCAGGATTCACAGCAAGATATCCAATAAAACTGCTCCAAAAATCTATTTTCAACCAGTTCACTATTTGTCTGACAACTGAGTCCCACTATGTAAGACTAACGTTGTTCAGAAAAAAGAGGCACATTTTCCTCGAACTGAATGTGTTAAAGCGGCTCTCTCTGATTCCTCGAATACAAACGAACAAATCAAAACAATTTTTATATCGAAAAAAGCTGAATATTCCAAAAGCGGTTATCTTGCACACCCTGTTAACTCTTTGCACTCGAAGCACTTTTGCTACGAAGAACTAGCAACTCGACGAACTTAAATAATTACCATTATTTAAATCTCTTTATTAACACTCCCCGCATATACAATGCAACGACAAAAGGCAACTGTAATAGCAGTCATTGTTGCTCCTCAGACTCCACTCGAGTTGCCCTAAATAAATTCGGCGGCCAAGAGTCGCCCCTCGAGTCCAAAGGGTCCACACACTGTCGTACCTTTTACGAGTGCCATTGTTCACTTAAGCTCGCGCCTTTAGTTTCGAGGCACCCAGTAGCTATATAGAGCCGAGGTTGAAAACGAAGAACAATCCGTTGTCGACGATCGCAAAACACGAATGGATCTATAGGAGGAAGGCCCAAAGGGGCCCGCCTCTTATCGAGCCGCGTTTCACAGGCGCACATCGCATTTTGTCCGATCTTCTATATCTTTCGTTCTTGTCCTTTCGTGGAGATTGTACATATTAATTGCGGATCATTATGTAAATACTCTTGAACACTACGAAACATACCACACACACATACACACACACAACAAACACAAACACGCGCGCGCACACACACAGGCATACGCGCGCAATCTGTCCGCGCGAGGTTTATTTTAAAAGACTACATCATTATATATAAATATGATACCATGTAATGATATTTAACAATAAGGTAACATATATTCTATACTCTTACACGCTAAGTACTCAATAAATATATCTATAAAATTTCCCCGTGTTTGTGATTGTCTGCCCCTTGACCCATCCCAGTTGATCCCGTCGATATCGTGGCGTCTGAATTCCAACCAACACAGCCAATCTGTTCACCCTCTGTCATCTGTTACGTTCATCGATCGGGGCCCGCCGAACGGAACCCCGTTAAATGTTCCCTCGCCTCGTCCTTGCTCACACCTGTCGCGACAGTTCCCCCGCGGCAATAGCGAGAGGCTCTACTCGTAAGTGTATAAATAGATATTTATATATGTATATATACATGTGTGTCCTGCTGCTCTCGCTATCAGTCCGAGAAGGTCTGGAGAAGTACCTACGAATGCGTGATGTGATAACAGTTGTTTTTTTCTATACGTTAACGATGAGAGCTAATTAAAGACTTTTAGTAACATCACTGGCAGAGTTGTTGTCATTCACTTTCTGCCTGGTTTGTCACTGTTGGACCTCTCCCGCGAGTATCCAACGACATCGTCCATTCTTAGACCAACACACCTATCCCAGCGCTCGCGCTACCTTCGCAAATAATTAAGTCACACCATGAGCGAGTGCAGGTTCTTTCTTCTGCTCGTTTTGATATTAAAAAAAAAGGACACATGATACGTACGCTCGATTCGACGGAGAATTTTATATTAACGAGCACCGATCGCCGAATTCGTCGCAGTGGAACGGCCGGCGTCCAACTTAGAAGCTTCCGGTAGTCTGGAAAAGTTATAAGCAAAATGAAACGATGAACGAACGTTGTGAAATTATTCTGCGCTCTGATTGGTGAAACACAGATTTGGGCATTAGCCAAATAAGAAAGTTATACAAATTGAAAGTAATTGATAATTTGTCTTTGTTTCTCATTCGAAACATTTGACCACCTTGGATTATCTTTACTCGACGAATAACGGGTAAAGGATTTTATTTGAAATTATTTATGCTCGAACTAATTCGGCTTGAAGTAAGGTTTTTATATTTATTCCAAATTTTTTTTCGAAGCCGCGAATAAGTAACTTGTATAAACTGAAAATTACGATTTTGATTGTCCTGCAATGTTATTTATAAAAGAATTTTCTTCTTCCCTCTTTGATATGGAAATATGTGTATAAATATTATATTCGAGATTATTAGAATATCAATATACTCGTTTTATTTCAACGATTCACCTACAAAATAATTATGTTATTCTTAATCCACTTGTTATTTATTCGTATAACTTTTTGAAAATCGAATTAATAATACGCCTCGAATATAATTCTTTAACTCCCGACATACTTTCGTCGGAGCGTGTAAACTTTATGAAGTGTTGCAAAAGTGGCTCTATATGTCTGAAGTATTGCATACTTTTGCAAATAATTATTATCAATCATATATTACGATAAATATGTTACATGCAGTAATTAACAGACTATGATTTTATAAATACTACTTCTGTGCACATATTTTCATACTAAGAGCGACAGAATATGATTCTTCTATTAATAACATCACAAGCTATAAAATTAAATTCTTCGAGATTTCGAATAAAACCAGGAAAGTGAAAATACAAAGCTTCCGAAATGAAAAATGTATTTTTATTCGTCAAACAAGTTTCATATTCCCGTATTCTTCGAGTGAAGACATTCCGTATTAAATGACATTGAAAAGAATCGTTCACCTTCTAATCGCAATTCAAAATTTTTATCCATGTAATTTGCAAACAAACATCGCCCATCTCTGCTTGGACACATATGGAACCTACTAAGAGGTGGAGGTGGAGGGAGATTGCAAAATAGAAATGCTAAAATCCTATTACTTGTTAGTAGTTCCTAACGATCGACTGTTTTATAATTTTTTACTATGAGAAATAAATTTTAAATGAACTTGGCATCCTTTGTACATCATTTATTATGGAACAACATTCTTCTTCGTCCAAAGTTTACAGCTCGTATAATTCCGTTGAAAACTATTTACAATGGTCGCACTAATGTCTGCTCGTTCAATGAACAAATGACGGAAGGAGATGCGTTCACTTCTGAACGTGTTCAAACGACGTGAAAATTCCATCGTTGCACGATCGAACCTTCAAATTCGATTTGTACGTATACTCGCATACAATGTGTACATTTCGTATCTTACAAACAGCACAATATCTGTACATACATTGTTCTATATTCATTTCAATGCTGATAAATTTGCAACGACACGCACCAAATTTTTACAGAACCAATCTTTTTAGTTTAACATGCTGCAGTTATAAAAAATCGTTTAAAAACGAACTTGCTGATTGCAAAATACCCTCCCGCGAAAGATGTAATGTAGATTTTGACACATGTATGCGCGATACATAGCGCGACAGGGGTTACACTTACAATATTACTTGTGGTTCATTTTTCTATGTACCTCGCATAATAAAAAGAGTAACAGTAAAATTATAATACCTTGCAGAAAACAACAAAATTAAAAAAAAAAAATGACAATAGTTATAACGCACCCGGGAGTACCTTAAAGAATAAAAATAAATGCAACGTGTACAAGGCAGTACTTACAGGAATATCACAAACAATTGAATTCTATAGCTAAATATAACTCTTCTTTTCTTTAGAAATACTGTGTATTACTTCTTTTATACGTGAGAATGATTTACTTCAAGATTGTTTAATTTTTCTAAATGAAATTCTTCAGTTTTGGTATAATAAAGCTACAGTATATAAGCTAAAAATTTACATGAAAAATTGTGTTTCTTAAATTCGCTAATATCATTGACAATGGAAAGAATACAGTCAGTGTATACCTTTAAAATGTATTATTGTTAACAAATGTACTGTAAGATAAAAAGTAATTTTATTAATCGAGGTGGGAACTTAGTATGACTATTTAGCTTTCGTAAGGAAGTGGAATGGTAAGAGAAATGGTATAGTAAACCGCTATCATTCTCGTGTCAATTCAGGATATCTGTATGTAAAATACAACGAAATATTTTAATATCAATCATCCAAATTGATATTCCTTTTCAAGGTAAGGATCAAACAATCGAAAATTGCTTATACATTCAATTTCCATAACAGGTCTTTCAATAGCAAAATATACGTCGAAGTATTTCTAAAATACTCCCGTACTATATAAAAATGTAAAACTCTTTCTTATGCTTGTGGTTGTATTTCAAATTTTAATTCATTCGGATAATCGCAGTCCATTCGTACATATGCACACCAAGATACATATTACAGCGCGTTATATGCGACGTCGCAGAATCGTATCAAAAAATTGATTATGGAAAGAAAATTTCCATACAGATATTGAAAAAGAAAGAAGGTTTCCTTGGAAGAATCATTATGATATAGTATATAAAGTGAGAACGAAGTCTATCGAAGTACAGAATAAATAGTATTTTGTAAATCTTTACATTACCCTTAATAGCGAACACTCTGATTATAGTATAAAATAAGTTATCTATACAAGTCGCAACACGAATGCAACAATGGTATCGAATTTGATTAAAATTTTAATCACAAAGTTGGCCTGGAAATGCGCATTTCTAAAGGAATTCATTGTTACAACTAACAAATATAGCAGCAACTATACGTAGAAAAATACAGACAATTGTTGACACGAATATGTCGTTTGTTTTTACAGAAACGCAGTGGTGTCCTAAGTGCAAGTCAATTATTTTAATACAATGCTACTTACTCGAGGCCTAGGCCCCAATTGATACCTTGAACAAGAAACAAAATTAACGGTTGCCAAGCAACTAACCATCTGATCCAGTCTAATAACTGACCGTAGAAGACATGAGGGCGTTCCCATCTTCATGCTTTATTAAGGAGCATACAAATGTATCGATAGAATTAAATAATTTTAAGAGGACTTCTTTCAGAGGACACGCGACAGCGACAAGCCATAAATTTAGTGCGAGATAGCGATGGCATCGTATTACCAAAAGAAGACGGCAAAGACGAAAGGCGAACCGAATAGTATACCGTTTCGTTAAAGTGAAAACTGCTGTATAATTCGCTAAATATAAAAAAATCAGCAACGAAACTCAAAATTTCGTCCGGACAGATCGATAAAGAATTTAATTGCGAAGAATTTAAAAAAAAATCGTCAAGTTTTCTGAAAAATTACGACCTGTACGGTGGATTGAACAAAAAATGTCATTATGTACCACTGTGCGTCGTCTCCTTAACGGGACAAATTTGTATCGTTGAAGTATTAATACGGCGATAGTTTAAAAAAAGGATACGGATTGCAAAACATTTTCTTGAGATCAACTTTTTCTTTACAATACGGGCATGTCTCTTTCTTTCCCACAATGCACCATCCTCTGATACAAAACTCGTGAAAGACGTGTTCACAAGAAAGCTTGTACGTATTCTCTATAACGCCGGGTTCGTGTTCCGACACTAGAAGTCTGTTTCCACATACAGCGCACACACCCGGTTCTAGAGTCCTTGTAGGCATTTGACCTGGTACATAATACTGTAAATTATCCAATATATTGCACCATTCATACCCTTTACGCTAAAAATGTAGTATCCGATTATTATATCTCTCTTTATACGTACTCCGATATGTGAAGCCATTTTATCCGCACATATCTCCGCGACGTCTCTTCCTAACACTCCAAAATAAAGACCATAAAATAAGAAAAGTATACCGCAATTCATCCACACTTGAGGCTTAACTTCAAATACGATATTCAACCCAAAGAACGTGGCTAGCATTATAATATAACTTATTATACCCAACACATAACTGACTTTGTAAATAAAAAGAAACCATTTGTACACCAATCTGTAAGAAAAGAAACCTATTAAATTATTAAACGTCTAATAACCCTTTTCCTGGCGTCGACGTGATTTCACGCCCACAGACTTCGAACCACTTTTCTAACATTCGCATGTTTTTACCGCGTGCTTGGGGAGATCGCTTTGGGTCTCGGCGACTCTTCGCTCGCGTGCAGTCGACGAACGTCGCCGGACACTCGAAAGCGATACGGCCTGCGTGCAGCATGAGTCACCCACTAATGAAAATTAAAATTTGTATATTTTCATTCGATCTCAGTGAGAATACCTGCCAATGGATTGGCGAGGATTTCCTGGCGAAAATAAATCTGAACGCGGGCTACTTTTAATTATACGTTATATACAATTGGTCTGCAGAATTCCGAAGTGGCTCAAATTACGTATAATTGAAAACAGTCCGCGTAAGAATGCCCTTGAACTCATTTTCATCAGAAGACCTCGCCCATCCATTGGCAATACTTTCGTGGAGATTTAATAGAAAGTATAGAAATTTAAATTTTCAATCGGAACGTGGAAACGAGCTGGTCTAACAAGGGAACACCGCGAAGCCGGGCTCACCGATTGGACCGCAACTTTGTGGGTTTTTAGAGTGACTCAAAACAAGAACAACGGTGTGTTTCATTCGGGCCCTATCGCCCTTTAAGGCGGTGAAAACTAATCTCAAAGTCAAATCGGCGCTTCCACTTTTTCACTTATAACTCTCAAACTACAACAGACAGAAAAAATGTTTCAAACAAAAGTTTAATGGTGCATTAAGCGCTACAAACTTGCGTTAACAAAATTTTGAAAAGAGTTTAAAAAAAAATACCTGAACGAAAAAAACTTTTTTCAAAATTTTGTTAACCCAAGTTTGCCGCGCTTATTGCACCATTAAATTTTTGTTTGAAACATTTTTTTCTGTCTGTTGTACTTTGAGAGTTATACGCGAAAGAGTGGAAGTGCCAATTTGACTTTGAGGTCAGTTTTCACCCCCTTAAAGGGCGATAGGGCTCAGATGAAAGACACCGTTGTTCTTGTTTTGAGTCAATCTAAAAACCCACAAAGTTGCGTTCCAATCGGTCAGTCCGGGTTCGCGGTGTTCCCTTGTAAGTTGGAACGGTATTTCGGTAAATCCGTTGCCAGGTAAAGTGTTAATAAATGAAATATAAATTCAGTAAATTCACTGCTAATTATTCTACAAGTATTAGTAAGGATGCGTATACCTTGGTGTTGTACCTGTAATTGGTTTCTGGACAGCCTTTCTTACTACCAGTCCTGTTATACAAGACACTACTAACCAAAGGAATATAAACCTCCACCACTGATTTTTTAAACTTAACCCAAACGGAGTAATCCACATAGCAATTAGAGTAACAAGCTAAAATGGTACGGTATATTTTTTATAAGTATTAAACACTAGGCTTCGCGATAGAAAATATTCAGCGCAATTTACCTGATATGATTTGTAATGAATCTTTTTCCATTCAACTAACGTAACTTGCGCCACTAGTAATGTGACTAATAAAATTAGCAGCATTTCTGCGTGCATCGACTCGTGGCCTTGATGCTGCTCGTGCATTTTTATATGTTGCACCCTGAAATTGCCAAGACAATATTAAAATAATATAAAATTGTTAATTATTACGTCGAAAATGTGACCCTTGTAAGTAATAACAGGGTAGAAAGGATTAATAATTATACAGAGTGCCCCAAGATATGTTGGCTAAACTCTGGGTATATTCTTATAAGCAAACTATATTGTAAAATAAGTGTAAAATGCAATTTGTTATAACTTTATAATAAAGCATTTATGAGACTATGTTTGAGCTATAATAGTTACTTATTACTACTCATATGTTCATAGAACATATTGGCACAGTGCGGCCAGAAAATCCTGGAACAGCTTGTGTAAAATATAATTATTAATTTTTAAATAAGGCTCAAATATTACGTAAAATACATTCACATTTACCTCCATTTTTCCTCGTCAGTCATCTCATCCTCACTCTGAAATTAAAGAGAAGATTTAATTTAGACTAACAAATTAAAGAATCTAAATGTACAGAGTACAGACGAGAAATATCTTATTCGAAAATATCAAAGAATAAATATCACAATGTGTGATTAATCTCGTGATAAATAACTGCCAAGTAACGTGAAAAAGGAGCAATATTTATCGAAGCATGCAAGTCTTTTTTCTTGTTTAAATAAATTGTTGTCCTTGGAGGTTATATTTGCGTAAGCACGTCTCACGTGTGTATTGTTATTCTGCATATCGTTAGAGTAACCTTAAGTAGAATAATATTGTACCTTATTCAAGAGTTCGTGCGAATGCATATTTTATAATATATCGCGTTATCACTTATAAAACAGATTTTACTAAAGTGACATAATAGAAAGAACGTTCATCAAACCAGGGCCTGGACACTAGAGCCTGAGCCATAGACAAATAATATTTTATAGACAAACATCTCACGAGGTTTAGCCGACCATTTCGCAGCGCCACAGGCGACGAAGAATTCAAACTGAAACGAAAGTAGGATAATTGTAAGCCATTTAAATTTACTAATGGTTTTTATTAGAGGTGGCAATTAAGGCATTATCACGTATTTTTCATTTTTTGTAACAAAAAATTGAGGACAGAAGATGGGAAATGCAAGATCGTGTCCGAAACACGAGTCATCAATCACTGATTGTAAGTGTTTTGTGTATGTAACTGTAAACCGTTCAGAAATTCAAATGGATCGCAGATTTCCCGCTTCAATTTTTGTTTAAAATCCTTGCCGCTTGTGGCACTGTAAAATGACCTTCCCAAAAAATTATACCTATCTGTAAAGTATTATTATTTATCTATGCTTAAAGACATCGCAAAGTACAATTCACATCGATGAAGAAGTGACACGTTGATAGTCATCAAGTTTGAATCACGTTTTAAAAGCATAAGTTTTCGGAAAAAGTAAAGATACAACTGATTGTACTTTGCAATAAATTGATACGATATTATCAAAATAAATATCCAAAATGCAATTATATACGGTATTGAAATTAACACTGGAAGCAGACATATTTTAAATTTTTCGCGCCAACATAACTTCTCGCGGACATATTGATGACGTTTTCGTCCAACAAAAAGGTTACTCAATTTGTAAGTATATAAACTTAATTCACAAATGTTGAAATTCAATAATCGGTGTAATTACTTCGTTAAAATATCTAGAGTAGAGTAATAAATATGAACAGCTTGTATATTGCTTTGAACGTGTCGTGAAATATTGCATTAACTAATACATATTGTCACTTAGTCGAGTTCGTGTAAATTACTGACATAAGAGACAACAGAAAAAAGACACTTAAATTTAGAAAAAAGAAAGACTTAGTTTCTCTTTTTCCTCTGTCGTTCATTTCTCAGAACACTTCATAAAAACAACTCAGCGTATTAACAACACGAATATCCAGAAACTATTCCAAGCAAAATAAAATTGATTTAAAATATATAAGAACAATAATAGTAGTCAATAAATCTGATCGTTTGCGAAAGTTTCGCGATATCTTGTTAAAAGCAACTCAGTTCAAATTATACGCGTTAATTCTAATTCGCTGAAAATTTTCGGCGCAGATGTGAAAGGGCCTTTCGATCAGCCAATGCGCGTCGCTCGTGCACGGTCGCCTACGTTCGAGCACGGACGTAAATAAACCACGCCCATCGCTGCTGGCCAGAGAGGGAAGCTGGTAATTCACTCGGCGAGGCAGCAATATGAGCGTTTGTACCGTTTCGTGAGAAACCGCGCGACGTGACGAAATTCCATAGCCCGTAGAATCGCGCGTCGAAAGTGTCATCCCGGTCGCGCGCCGTTCGCGGATTCAGTGAGTGATTCAGTGTCGTGATTGGTTTCGCTTCGTACACGTGGATACGGTTTTTGGTTAGTTCACGGAGCATCGAAGGGATTATCGCCGCTCGTCGGTTCATTTGCCTCGAGGAATTGCTTTCGGTGAGTAACAGCACGAGCACACGAGAGCGCGCGTGTTTCGTAAACTTTTTTCCGCTTGTCAAATTGTCCTGCATATTGCCGACAGATTGCGCGAACACACCTCACATGTCGCGTCTTTTAACGCCGAAGAAAGAAAAAAGACGTCACGCACGAATGTCGTCTTAGCCGATCTCCCTCGATCTCGCGGAACGGAGCTTCGAGTCTAACAAAAGTTTTCATGAAAGTTTAAGAAACGTGTTAGACGAACATACGTCATGCCATACATATAATGGTCCGACAAAAGAGTCACTGCCCCGTGCTTAGTGGATTACATTTCGTTCTTGTTTACTGCTCCGTTTCGATTTAGGAAGAGATTAAGGTCGACAACACGATACAGTTTTATTAGTGTAATTACTGCACTAGTGAGCTGAGCTATAAAATAACGCGAGTGCGTTTGTGTTATCCGCCTGTTCTTTCCGGGTAAATCCGCCGTTTCCTCGATGGAACAACGACGGTCGGAAGTAGCTCGCGTCCTTCACTCGTGTAACTCAATCGTGCGATATTACCTGTAGGCAGCGGAGATTTTTTTAAAGCTTATCTCCTTTAACAGGTAGTCCCGATACGTTTGAAAATGCATCGGTGTGTAGCGTGATGCTTTGGCAAGGAAGTAGAGACGAAATAGGTCGACGGTTTTACACGTTCAGTTTCCACCTGACTGCTAGATCAAATATATCGACTCGTAAATCACGCTTTATCTGTTACGGCGTATCTGGAATTTTTCACTGGAAAGCGTACGCGTTGAACGCGAAACGCCTGACCTGTCATTCGATATTCTAACTCATTCGAACCATTGGTTTTGCATTAGTCTCTTGTAATTCCATATCGGTTTAATTATTTTCGGGAATATATGTGACCGAATTTTAACGTACACTTTTTACTAATCGAAGTAGAAATTTTATTAGTAGTAATATTTGTACTGGCAACTATTTTTATTAGCAACAATGTTTTTGAGGGGAAAAATTATCGGTTAATCGATGAGGCGGAATGACGATTTAAAATTTTTGGGATAATATTCTTTTTGAGGAGCGGATAGTAGAATTGTTTGAGTTGAGGAGTAGACTTTAATTCGCGTTCATTCAGAAGATCGGATGCCTTGGAAGCGTGAGTTACGCGGTTTTCTAGTTCGCACTAAATAAGTCAGGGAACTCGAAAGGAGCAAAATCCTCGTACCCCGACCGTTTAGATGTTGTATAAATTGGCGACTGTCCAAGTTTCCGTACTCTCACCACGTTCCGAGTCTCGGAACCACGCTATCACATTCCTTGTTAGTATACTACTACGTACGCGTTGTCTTTCCGCGTGATTTTGCGCGAACCACTTCTACTTGTACCGTCAGTGCACAGCCGAACCAAGCGTTGGCGTTGTCTGTAAACAGACACAAATGTTTATGAGTGATAAAAAATTCTTTCAAGCTGTTTCGTGTCTATAGATAACTTTCTACATTATTTGTTTTGTTTCTTTCTTTAGTTAACGGAATTTCACGTTGTTTACAAATTAATTTATGACATAAAAGCAGTTAGATTAGAGCCTAGAATTTTAGGACTTATGTTGTTTATAATGGAGTATAACTTGAAAGGAATTTCTAAAAGTGTCAGGTTTTAGTATATTTATTTCACTTCCAACTGTCTGTTTTACATTTTGAAGAAATGTAAAATGGACGAATAAAAATGTCTCTAGTGTATAATTCCGAGATTTAAACGTGGCTGCATGGAAAAGCTTTCTGTATGTATATATCTCGACAGAAAATGCACGGTGCAACTGTTCAAACAAAATAATCCCGGAATTATGGAATCATGTTTTTCCTTTGCGCTCCTTTTAAAGTAGCCCTGAGACTACCCGAATAATTCATTTTTCGAGTGTTTCATCACTCCTCGAATGTTAAGAATATTTTTCAATTGTTGTCTTGTCGACTATCGAATGTGAACAAAACCTTCAAGTGTTCCAGTAATTTTATACCCAGATATTTCCTAATTGGAATGCAATATTCAATTCAATAATTATGCAAATTTGATTTGTTGAATATTCAAATTCAGTTCGATGAATATACCAGTATTTTTAAATGCATATCCAAGTTTTATTCAGCGTATATAATACTCCAATTACACGAATTATAGAAAAATTCGATAAATAATCTACCTCTATATTCAACTCGTTTTATAACATCAAGTATACAATTTGAAAACTCTATTGCTGTTGACAAAACCTTCTTGTACAGCCCAAATTAACCTGTGTAACAATTTCTCGAAAGTTCCTGTTCCTAATTAATTTATTTTACTTCTAGTAACCCATAAAACTCAGTCTCCGGTTCATGTCCAATCTGAAATACATTGGAACGCTACTTGCGACTTTAACACGTATCGTAATTCAATCGTGATAATCAGAAGTGATAACGACAATCTTATCGCATTTTCACGATCCACCGTTTTTCATCGATCGTTCGTCACGAAACGAGGTATATGTACCAAAGGCTGACACGTTTTTAATGTTTAAAACATGTCACAACCTATTTTTACATTACAATGCGTTCTTTCAATTCTTCGCGCCTAGTAGCTACGTCTCAAACACTTCACCCATCTCGTGTTCATTAAACAACCACCAACCGTAATCGTAACGGTTGTTATCCATTCGTTGATCGTATCAACTGTGACGATAGTACACTGCTTTTTACAGTAACATGATACCTTACATTCCTTACAAGATGCATTATCGTTGGTGCTGGCAAGTTGTGAGTCTGCAAGGTCACGGTCAGTAATATTACATCATATAGGGAAATTCAAGGGAAATTGAATAATATGGAGCATGATAATTGAAATCGAATAATAGGGGCAGATTTGATTTTGATTTAAATTCATACGATTGACCCCTTTCAGAAATTTATACCTAACATTCCAACTGAGGTCTGCTGGTGAACTTTCCACTAAAGCCATTTACAAAGTGATAAGGTTTTGTATACTTGATGTGAATCTCGATTGGGATGTTACGTCTTTGTAATAAATTTTAGATCGCAGATAGAAATTCAGTATTGGATGAAATATTGAATAAGAAAACAATCTTAGAAGAACCTTTTTCACATTCCCCATTTTTCTCAAGGGTTTCAAAGTAATTGAAAACAGGGAAACACGCGTTATTTTCAATTTTCCATGCTTAAAAATATTGAAAAATGAAAAAATTATGTAACTTTTGCAACGAATATCAGTAAAGCTTAAAAATAATAGAATCGGAATTTTTGGGGGCAGTACCTCTTACTTTAGATCTTTTATTTGAAGTTTTATAGTTAGTCGTTTACTATCAGAAGTCCTTTCCATAAGGCAGGTTTAGCACATCTGTTGATTAGAAATTTGAAAGTGATGTTTACTACGTGCATGAAAGTGAACGCCGTGCGTTGGGTACGTTAGAACGATCTTTGCGGTTTACTTACGGTGATGATAGTTCTGGAAATGAGATAGAGACGTGGATACTCCATTGCGAACTACTAAACTTGACGACCTGTACCAAGTAGTAATAATAATAATAATACGTCTATCTTACAACCACGTATAAATTACGGTGGCATAATACATCTCAGAGAGAAGACAAGAATTTAAACAAAACAGTAGTAGACAGGGAATGAATCAACGGAGGTAAATTTCTAACTAATTCATAGAAGCAATATTATTCGAAAATAATCAGCTTCGAAAATATTGTTAATCATCAGTGTTGAAATTTTCACCTCAATTATATACATTGGGTGATCCTGTGAAGTGTGACGAAGGTAAAATGGAGTGAAGAAAGTCCTATCAGTATGTAATGTCGAAAACAGATATGTACATATTTATTAATTAAGTGCTATTAAAGAATTTGCCAATAGCATCAATGTATAAAATTGTTTCTAGACTGTAAATGTTTATGCAAACACATATTTCACAAAAAAGTGGCGCGAGAGTTCAAATATATTCTATCACACTTAACGAAAAATGCAATTTTAAGTTTACATATTTTGCAAATATATTGCTCTTGTATATTTTTATGCATTTACAAGAAATACGAAAGAAATTCATGGTTAATCACTTTTCCCCTGATTCTATCATTTTTCTTTATTATCTCAACTTCATAAATATAAGTTAATTTATTTAGACTATTATTAACCATTGGCCATTTACATATGTATTGGTATATTTTATTCTTGCATAGTAATGGTATTAATCAGTCAATATTAATAATATGTTAATATTAATGACTAATATTTCATCGATATATATGCAGATTACAGCCTGCAAGTGTTCTGCATATAACCTGCTTTTACTTTGTATGTAGTATGTACATATGCATGGTTGTCATATTTGCATAAACCACTTACAATTGAAATATTACAGTACATCTAGGACATAAACACTTAACGTAGCAGAAATTAATTTTATTTCCTACAGCACTTACGGTAGAATAAATATAACAATGTAACATATGTGTAAAACTTGGGGCACAGCTGTGTCTTTGTAGCACCAAAAATTATATTATTAATGCTAAAGAAAACTTGCCATTTCTTTTATAATATTCCTTTCAATAAACATCAAATATTTTCAATCTAATTTTGATAAGACTGTTACGTTATGTTGTTATGTAAATACCTCCCTTGTGGAAACCATCTCTTCAACCCTCTGTGACTAGGATTCGAATGATTTAGTATTTGGGTGCTTCCCAAGTAGTTAAATGTTACAAATATTATTCGAATAATCGCAATAGTCCAATACTATATTTGAATATTACAGTATTTGAACTGTTCTTCAAAATTGCACTGGTGGAATGCTAGGTACATTTTTAAATTGGAGCTGTATTTGAATATTCGAATATTGAAATTTTTCTATTACCATACAATTCGACATTTAAAACTAATAATAAGTAACTTTGGTGTAAAAAATTTTTCGATTCAACAAATAGTTTTGGATTAATTAGATGGACTATTTTGAACGGGGATATTTGTAAGGGATTTTCACCCCCAAACTTGTTTAATACTCTGCAAGTTTCTATTGGTTTAAATGGAAAAAGAATTCATCCGCATTAAGTTCCCTTATGAATACATGACTATTGCTTAATAATAGTACCTAATAAAATTACTTAATAAAAGTAATAATCATACATAACAATTTGAGAATTAAAATGCTCAAGTAACGATTCAATTCGACTGTAATATTCGAATTTTATTGGATGCACATTTGAATATTTGAAAAAATCGACAGTTGTCCTATTCCTATCTATGACCCAAATTTTTTGTTGCATCTGAAAAGAAGGCATTGGTAGGCATTAGAAATTATATTTAAATTAGTATGTAACTTTCACGTAGTAAATATTTTATTGCAAAACAGAGGTTTAAGAGTTTCAAGTTAGAACGGTTGTTAATTGCACATTTCTATATTAGCATGTGCAATATGAATTCGTGTGTGTAGTAGTTACCTCAAAGTTGGGGTGGTTACAGAGGATTAAAGGATGCTTTACATTTTGCAATAGTTTATTCTAATTACTTCTACGTATGGGATAAAATCACGTTCGTTATTATACTCCAATTTAACAGTCGATATCTCCTTTTCTTAACGTTTTCCGTCTCATTTACCTTTCCTCGCGTAACTTAGAAAGCCCACCTGTTGAAATCGACCTTCTTTCTTTACACGGCAGCGCGTATAACCCATAAAAAGTGAAAATTCTAACGTGGCGAGATTATTAAATTTTGCATGCTCGTCCAAACTAGAATCCAATATTCCCCGGGACGAAAAAAAGATGAAACCAGAAAGTTACGACTTCAGACAAAATTTTGGACTACGGAGAAGAATTTCTATTAAAATTTCTTCAAAAATTTTGAAGATGCAATATAATCAGAATTCACAAATCAAGAATAAACAAGAAGAGGTTCCCCTAATCAAAAATAAAAGTACGAATACTTTCTATATTTTGCAATAAATATATTTTCTTTCAGTATGTTTAGATTTTCAAAATAATTTTTCTCGACAGCGTAGTCATATCAAAAAATTGTATTTCATATTTTTTATTCATTTTTCCACAAAGAATCGCCCGCTTCGCAATTGTACTACCATTACTGGAACACTCTGTTGACAAAAATGGATGACTAGTTGCAAACAAAAGGCTTTATTTTTAATATTTTTTGTCTCTGTACATAACACCTCAAAATCATCCAAAAGTTACTACCTACAATCGACAAGTGGGCCCTTCCGAACCAAATCACACGACACAAAAATAATACCACTCGATTCACCAATATTAAAAATACGTAAACAGTCTCATTAATCCTCAAGCTACACTCGTTCACCCTGCTTAGCATTGAAACACTCGCTCACAGTTTACTCTCTAGAAAACGCTCAGTGATTTTGAAACACCCTGTATATCGAGCCCGTGAGTCACGTAACGCGCATTAACTACCCGAAAGGACGTTACGTGAGTAATGTCGAGCGCACAGGGAATGGAACGTCCGACGGTATGCGGGAGAGAAGTGTTTTTTAGCCGCTGTCCTGCTCCTAATTCCGATGAGATTCCATCTTTTTCGTTCGATCGATCGATCGCGCCGGCGCAATTTGCCGCGAGCCATTGCAGCCGCGGGGCAATTAAGTACAGGAACAAGATCTTTCGGTGTTTCTCACAGATGCGTTCTTTCGTAAGCGCGGAAAAGATCGTTGTCTGGGCTGGAAAGTGAAAAGCGCCAGGCGACTGGTTACGATAAGGTTTAACTTTGTCAGTGCCGCGGGCTGCACGGCGTGTCACGTGCAATTATGCGACCACGTTATTATTGTTATATTAGAGTAATTGCGAGATTCCTTCACTTTAAATAGCATGCTCCTTTTGCGACGCGCTGTACTGGGCACATTTGTTTACACAGGATTGTTAGCTGTTAAATTATAATCGTGATTGATATCGTGGAATGAGTTGTTTACGGTCCGAATTGCTACATTTTTTGTAAATTAGTTGAAATTAACTTATATTTTAATTGATTACGTTACAATTTCTAGTTGGAGGAGCTAAATTTTTCGTAACATTAGTTTAAATTAACTTCTATTTTGTTTAGTGGTTTAATCAAATTTATTCTATTTTGTTTAGTGGTTTAATCAAATTTATTCTATTTTATTTAGTGGTTTAAGGTGTATAGGATGAGCCTGATGTGCAGATTAGGAAGTGAAATTTGTTTTGGGTACTTTGGTTTCGCAAGGATGGTGTTTTTATGTTGTGTGCAATAGATGTGTTTCCTTTATCTTCCTCTTTTTTAAAAGAATAGGGACATCTTAATTTCTGAGCGTTTTGTGACTGATAATTTTGAACAATTGAGGAAATTCCGAAGTATCCTAAATTTGAAAAATGTATCTACCTACTGCAAAAATGAAAGTTTTATTTAACTTTTTGAGGAATATATTCTTATTATGGAGTACGTTATGAAGAAAATAATGTACATAATAATATTAACATTTCCTTCATGACGTAAAAGTAATGAAAGGAAAACATACAAAACGCATAATCCACTCAAACATATTGTTTCAATTACCCCAGATAGGCACATTAAATGAAAAGTGAATAAATAAGTGCACATGCATTTTATTAATATTAATTAATATTCATTAGGTACAAAGATCTTTAACGCATTATGAATAATTTATTATTGATTATATTGTTTATGGTTGTGGAAACGATATTTTTCAACCGAATATACATTAGTAATTTGCATAAATGTTAAAATGTGGTAAAAACCGCTGTACTTCGCGCTTTGTTTTATTTGAACCACCATCTAAACTAAAATATTGATATCAGTGCAAAAGTCTGCTCCCCACTTTTAAAAGTTTAAAACTTTGTTTTATATTATTATATTTCAACTATTCGAAATTGGTTTTTATCTTAATTTCCCCTTCTGTATCTTAACATTTTATTTCTTTGCCGCTATTCAGTTTCCTTAATTTACCATATTTGAATTAGGCCTAAAAGCAGCTAAAATTATATAATGATATATAAAAGATATATATAATTTCAAATGAGATATCAAGTTTTGCGCCGCGCTGTAGGTTGCAGTGATCGGTCGTTGAGAATGCCTTACGATTATAACAGAAAATTTACACACTTGTTGCGAGTTTACGCGTGACATCAGCATATCGTACGTCCGTACAGACAATGTAACGATAATTGGTGGAATGCGGAACATTTGAACGATTAGCACCTATGAAGTCATTAAATGCCAACCACCAGTCGCTATCGCGTTTGGCTACTTTCGATTCGAAGGAGCGCGCATTATTCAAGTGATTCGATCCCTACGCTCCGGCGCGGCACCCGATAGAAACGCGAAACAAAGTCGGGAATGATACGTGAAAGAGGCTCTCGCTTTCAATTGAGCGCGATTTAGTGATTTTTACGAGCAATCAGACGACGGGCATTAGTCATTGCGCAACGAGACCAATGCAGATTTATTGCTTGTTCATTGGCCTTTCTCTGTGCACGCATGCCACCGCTTAAACGCTTCCACGCGGAAAACAGTGTCTTGTTGGAATCTGGGGTGAGAAACATCGCAGACGTATTATACTTTAATAATGTACAGGGTGCTCCACGCAACTGGGACAAGTCATGTCACTTAAAAAATGATGGAGGAAATTGTTTAGTGGTGCAATCTTTTCGCTACTAAGGGTGACTACATTTGCATATGTAGGGGAAATCGGAGCAAAGTGAAACACTTAAAAAATATAACTAGAAAAAATGTGTTCATCGTAAGATGGCCCCCTCGAAACCAGAGATGGGCAAAATTTTTATTAATTAAAAGTTAAAATTATTCCTCGTGTGTCGAATAGTGTTAACTCGGGTTAACGAACGAATGACGAATAATTTTTTTAACTTTTATTCGCTATTCGAAATTTTATTTAAATAAAAGTTTTGCCCATCTTCTGCTCGAAACAGAGTAAGTTTTATTTGAAATATTTTCCGAATTACGACTATGTAGTTTGGGCGATTGTGTGTATAGATTAAAATGTGACACCCTGTATATAAGAGACACATTTTCCAACAGCACTGGAAATTTGTGCTTAAAAAATTAAACGTCAAAAGCATCCAAAACGAATGCCATATCAGTGCAGTCTTCTGTAAAATGCACAACTTGTACTATCATCTCTCTTAACATTGCATCATTAAATGTTGCGTAAATTTTGACACACAATTTCCCACTTAAAGTTACCTTCAGATTTCACTGGCTGGGTATTTGCATTTCCCTCTGGACCACTGTACATACAGCTTGAGTGGAGTTTATCGAGTTCACAGACTTTCGTAGGCTTGAGAGTTTCTATAGCCAACGTGTACTTAGCCTCGAATATCTGTTGGAGCACGGTTACTGCTTCCACCAATCCAGCGAATTTCCACAGCTTTCGATCGCTGCCGCTTTCCTTGCTTCTCATTTCGAGGATCATTGATTTCTCAAACAGCCGAGCATGTACTTACACACGTAGTTGGCGAACGTCGTAGTTGGGATGCATTCGAAGTATCCCAGCCTTTCTATGCTAGGTGCATCTAAATTTCAAATTTAAAGAAACCTCAACCAGCATCGCCAGCAGTGCTAATTTCTGATAATAGAATCAAGATTGTGTTTAATAAGAATTAGTAAAATAGAATAAAATGATGGATTAAGGATTGTATGTTCAGTGACGAAGTAGGTAGGCATTGCCAGGTGCTACTGTGAACCTAATCTAAATATTCATTGAGAAAATAAACCGATCTTCCGTGCTTTAGACGTGTCTAAAATTGTAGAGTTGATTTCCCTTTGCCAAAATATTTGTTTGTGATATAATTCGACATTTAAGACTCAGTAAAAAGTAAAAAAGTTTTCTAAATCATTTCATAACAGAAACACAAATCCAATAAGTTTCTAATTTTTTTTTTAGTACTCTACAAAATGTCGGTTTGTGTGGAAAAAAATTCTCAGGATGTTCTCTTGTAAGTAAACAGGTATTCGAGTACAATATTGCAATATTTGGATATTCAGATCGTATTGGATAACTTGAATGTTCAAATATTCGAGTACAGCTCCAATTCAAATGTAGTACTCGAATTTTATTAGAACACTACAATATTCGGATTTAGTTCAATTCACATTTAAATACTCGGACTGCACGTAACGTAAAAGTCGATTCTGTGATACAGTAATACTGCCCACTGCTCACAAAGAACGTACTCAGTAAGCTATAATTGAAAAATCTAACGAGGAAGCTGTTCGAAGCTAGGTATATCGATGCAAGGGGACCATAAATCTATGAAGACGATGACACGTTGTCCGTAAGATGCAACGTGCATACCGACGGACGAAAGTGGGTTATCTGAATGGAACAGGCCAGCATGCTTCTTAGCTTTTCTCTTGCAGTTCTTCCCGCTAATCCGTTGCACTCTCTCCAAAACAAGCACCGTGTCAAAATCCGCATCCACGTGTAAAATTGTACCCTCTATTGGGACGGTGTCGTTACTCGAGTCGTTTTTGTAATTATGTATATAGGTACGAACGATTTTCATGGATCCCAAGAAAGTGGGATAGGTACGTAGGGAAAAAGGACTGGAAACTTGATAGGATGGGAATTTCAGGGGATATCCCTGTTTGGTGCCTCGTGTTTGGATAATTTTCCATCTTTAATATAATAAAGATTCTAAGACGAAGGACTTTGAAAACTTGGTGATTTGAACACTTCGCGATGGAGTGCATTAAGAATTTTTCCCATTATTATTCAACATTAGCTCTCTTTCAAATCTCCACATTCGGTCCATTGTTGTTGTAATGCCGTGATCCGAATTTGGTAAAAGTTCTCCTCCTGGTCGGCAAAATACTCCGTTATGGCCGTTAAGGCCACGGAGTTTTCAAATTATGCTTCTGAAGCAAATATATTCACTGCTGTTGGAAAAGACATCTCTTGGACATCAGAATACCTTAAATGCTGTTTAAACCCTTTAAAGGGGACATTGTAGAGGCCTTTGGCGCGTTGTTTTTTTTGGATAATGTAACTGAAATTTGGATGATCTAATTAAAATTGAAAAATTACCCGATTTTAACCTGTTCGATATACATTTGTTTCACCAATTTGAGGAACGTGATTTCAAGAAAATTATCTGGTAATATAGCCACACCAAACAGCGACGAGATGCTTGGATAACACTAATTTGCAGCATACATTCAGACGAACAAACACATTCTACCACGGCTTACGTAAGTTACGTATGTGTTTCTTAGGACAGGTATGATATTGTTGAGATAGGGTGTTTGTAGAACCTAACAAAACAATCTCATGCCTGCGCACATGAGCTTGTAACTGACGAGGCTGTGTGGTAACTTGTTAAATTCAAATAGTCTTGTACTTTGCAGAAATGTAGTTCAAGTAGTTCCAATGACATTCCCATTTTCTATTCCGTCAATCAAACGGTCTAGGTGAAAACGTCCCTTATATAGATATTGTGAGTGTTAGTTGAATTTAATATTTGACTAGTTACTTCTTGCAAACCCTAAGAATTTTATATCACAAAAGATTGAAATCTAATGTAAAATCTTATTAGAGAATTATGAATCAAAATGGACCAAACTATCCGTCATCCAAGGGCTAATGAGAAAAACTGAGGCGCGGTGTGTAATACGTAATATCATGGTAACGAACCACGCGGTGATAGCGCGGCGTTTTGTTTACCAGCTTGCTTTCTGGATGGAAATTCCGATGGACGAAACAGGGCTCGAATAGAAAGGCAAACGAGCATGCCAGCCTATATCAGTAGTCACGCGTGAACACGCGTCAATCAAACGGAGGATTAATCCCGCTGACGAACGTGTTATTTCGCCGTGGAAACGTGAAAGTTGGATTGGTGGATCCCCCACGCGAAATAATTGTGTTCTGGGAAACACTGGTTGTTAGGTATGACTAGGTGTGAAGGGTTTGGATCTTTCAAGGATTAATGGCTGAAAATAGCATCATCTGAGACCAATGATGGTGCTCGAATTAGGTGAAAGATATTATGATTGGAACGTTTCTTATAGGGTAAAGGCAGGTAATATGAAACATCTGATTTCAAAAGCTTCTCAAAAGTAGGGGAATTTTTCTTTTTTAATAGAACTGAAATGGGGGGACGAAGGAACTAATGCATAATCATATTTACATAGTCAAATGTAAAAAAATCCAATCGTTGTGCAATTATAGTAAAAAAACTGAAAAGAGTGAAAATCGACCGTTCGAAAAAATGGGTCCTAATTTGGAACACCTAGGAAATTTGTAAAGAAAACTAAAAAATCTTCACTTTTCTTTACTAAAAATGCAGATTTATTAAGTAGAAGATACAAATAAATAAATATACATCATTTTTGGAATTTATTTCTGCTTTCTGCGTCTACTACACGTTGGGCACGCGAATAATACGTCGGAAGCCCCACATTTTTCGTATGCCCACTGAAAACAGCGAATACATTGGGCCTACTTTTCATTGTCATTATTTTTATAATTACCATCGAAAAAATAAGCATTCCACATCATCCGTCATCATCATTAACAACTTCATCTACGTTACGCGGTGTGTTCCATATTACGTACACACATGTTCCGACAAGAAATTAAGAATTATACTAAGAAGAAAGTAACTTTATTGGTAAACTATTGTTGAATAATCATGAACACACATATTTAATGATAAATTATATCAAAATAATACTTTGTAACATATCTTCACTACAATATTGAACTATTTGATGCACTTTTCAGAAACTTACACTCCACGAAATATATAAACGTTTCTCTTTCAATGATGGATGCCCGACTAGTGCTCAATTGTCAGTATCATCGTCTATTGTGTCTAGAGATCTAGTGTACACCATTGCCTGAAGAGTTCGTTATTTCGTTATCAAAATTTTACGAAGTTCCATATTACGTGCCGTTCCATATTACCTGCCTTTACCCTAGTCTGCCATGTGCCAAAATGCAGATTACCTTTTTACAATGCTGTGAGAACAATTGTGGGCAGCTTTTATTCGTTTTGTTTTGGTTTGACGTCTTAAATGACAGGTATGGAGTTGTCGAATGTCCCCTGAGAGTAGAGGAAACAGAATATGAGGCTCGTTGCATTCGATTTATAGTTAATCTTATACCTTTGAACTCTAGGATGAGTCAGAAGGAAGTATGTCTCGAACTCGACATTAGCGTTTTTATTTACATTCCATTTTTACAGCTTTTTGACAATGATTCTTGAAAATTAAATTCACTACATTTAGCACATCGAGATTTACTAATAATAATCAACTACAAATATCACAAAAATGACTTAGTCTATTTTAACAAGCAATTATCAATGATAACTATAGAAGCTCCCATGAATTTTAACATTTCGATGACTATTCCAAACCCAATACAAATATTAAATAACCCAGACCATATATTACAGAGGAAAATGAAGGTACCATTTAATTTATTTAAAAAAGCCATCATTCCTCTTCTGTTTGTTTCAAAATACCCACTCTATCAAATCAATTGCAAATATCATTCCCATACACTATAAACAAAATCTGAGTTCGTGCAGTAATCGAGTTCCAATAATTAGGTTATTAATTCAATTGGCACCGAGAGGACGCTTTTTAATTGCCGTTTAAAATGGCCGATGCCGCGATGCAGGCGCTCGAAAGTACTCGATGTCCGCTTGAAAATTTTCTGCTTCATCAGCGACACAAGTGCTACGCGCAATGTTTAATATTTATGAGGAAGTGCAAGATGCTGTGCTCGTCGTTTCATTTCCGCGTTTTAATTTCCGTTAATCAATTGCGATCCTGCGCCAGCTTTTTCCGCGATGTTCTATTTCGCCACAGTTGCTAAATGTTCCAGTGACTTCAGATATGTTTTCACATGTTGTTTTTATAAACATCGCAAATTTGCTCCAAATATCAAAAGGGTGGATGCCAATTCTGACAGAAAGCTTTGGTGGAATTAAACGGGAGCTTCGGTAGCGAATGAAGAAGTGCCATTGTCGTCTAATCAGCAACTGATTTGATCTCTAACATGTTTAGACGGATGATTGCTCATAATTATTTCTGGGGCTGTTATAGACTACTCGATTATGCGAATCGAATACCGGATTCGTTTTTTTTTCAGTAGCTACGGTATTAGAATAATTATTCGATTAGAATACTGGGTCTTGAAGTCCCTAGAATTATTTCAGCAGATTAATTTCATCCGGTAACTGAATTCTATTGTTCGTTCATTCAAGCAGATTAAATTGTTCTCGAACTATTCGGTGTATCTAAATGCATCGAAGGACGTAATATTCTAAAGCTCTTCATAACATCGATTTCTAAACTCATTATTAAGACAAATTCTAGGCAATGAAAGATTTACAACTCAAATATAAAAGAATTTAAACACTTGGACTGTGATTGTTTTCATCATGAAGATTCATAAAATCTATCTTCATGTAGATTCCGTTGATCCAACTAAAACTTCTGACTGCTTTGTTGTTTTATAACATCGTATGTACAGAAAGTACTAAGATTGCCTGTTTCTAAGAGATAAGTACTGCTTGCTTCATAAGCATTTGGAAACCTGTTCTCTAATTATTTTCAACTGTGTAATACTATGACTTTTCCTATTTACCCGCTTGATGCTATTGATTTTCACATCGAGGTCGACATGTTTCATATTCCATATCTGACTCTTCATTTGAGAGAATCGGTTGGTGTATATTTTCTCGTGTAGGACATTATGAGATTGCATTTGATTGCCAATTTTAATTGTTCCCCGCACTAGTTCTCCCAGATCCTTGTTGATATCAGTCAGTAGGCAGTTGTTCATGTTTCTTCGTCTGAAGTCTGTCGCTAGATGTCCCAATTACTGCCAGTGTCCCTACTAGTGCCATTTTATTTATTTTACTTAATAAAAACGTAACGTATAAAGAGTAATGTACAATTATAAAATTAATAAGAAGATGAACAGTCTCGATTTAATGATACATTTTTTTTAACACTATTCTTTATACATCACGTGTTTATTAAGCAAAATTCTATTAAGAAAAAAGAAGAGTGAAGTAATTTCTTAGCTATTTTATATCCCATCGAAATATTGTTGAACAAATTAAATAAAATATAATCACTGCCTCTTTATTACTGCTCTAATTTCCTCATTAAATTTTTCAATTGCAATGTACACGTGTAATTAAACATACTACATATAACGCTGCAGATTACTGGTATGATATATCAGTTTACATGAATTACGAGGTCGTATCGTGTATCCGATAATGATGGTCTTCGTAACGCGTTTTCAAGGAGTAATAAAAGTAATAAAAGGTCAGGACCGAAAGAAAGAAACTAATTAAGATTTCGTACGCATCAGTAGTTCCCTTCTAAGAATTCGCCTCGTTAATGCACGATAGACATCTCGACTATTTCGATGCCACTGTGCAACGAGGATAAAAGGAAAAATTAGTAGAATTCGACGAGCTGTGGTAACAACTGCGAATGATAGACGACGGACAAACTGAGTTCTACTTTTCCTTCCTTCTCTCTTTTTATCGCAATTGGCTGTTTTATGGCTCAGCTTCTCGCAAATCCACTAATTCTGAAATCATTCGGACGATGTTACAGTAAATATTCTGTAATTATTTAGAAATCACTGAAACGGTACTTATAGATAAAAGAAGATGCAGATAATGTGGTACATCACTTAAGAACGAACACAAACTCGTCGAAACTGAAAGCAGAATAGGATTCTGTTGTATCAATCTATGAAACAGAGTAGGCTACTACAATTTCTTTTTATTGATAAACAAATATTTATACTCATTTAAAAAAATTTCAGTTTTTTTTAAAAATATTTATGGAATTACAAAAATCTAACGAAGTAAAATACTCTATCTATACAAAACCAAATAAATAAAAACTAAAGTAACTAAAATCCGTACGAAATATAAATTATAAATCTTTATTTCATTTAATATTTTTCTTCAGCAAATATGAACTCATGAAGATTGGTTTCACAGTAAACGTTTACGACAACGTGCTTGTGCTCGAGGTGATTTCAAGTCAAAGTGTTAACATTTTTAATTAAATAAATTTTGACGTATTAATTCCAGTATCTAAAACCAGTTTTCGAATTTTACAAATTTATCCCACAAAAACGGTTTTTAAACATCGACAAACCCTAGAATTGGTCATTTCTGTACATGATTGAGTTGAATCAGGAGTTGTAACTCATTCTCTGCATTACTCAATAACTGTACAATGCCTCCAAACATTTCTTCGTTCAAAATGCGAGACCATACACCCCCCAAACCCTTTTAGCACTGAGAAATAAATTTTGCAGAATTAAATCCTTAGGCACACACCGTGTGCGGAAATCCTTCAGCTCTCTTCATTGACCATACTCACTGAACGCCCATAGGCGTTCCCCGCACAGCCTGCACGCACTCACCGAACAAAAAGGCGCGTCCACACAGGGTGAAATAACACACGGAATCTTTGGAATCACAGTTGGTGTCACGCGAGGAGCCACGTGTTAACGTGAACGGTTCACGCTGCTACCGCGACACAGACAGAGGGCCGCAGACAGAGTGAAAGGATTCCTCGGACTTGTATTCCTCCGCGCGATCGTCGTGACGCATCGGTTGCCATTCGTCATTTCTGGTTTCGCTGCTGCCGCAACGTCGTAAGTCGCCTTCGCAGGTGTCCGCTCCCTCCCTTTCCCCCGTATGACACCGCACAGCCCGACGGAAAATTCATTCACGCATTATGCCGTTCACCGATAAGTATCTACCCGTCCCAACGAAATCCCGGCAGCGAAGCGTCCGAACAGTAAGGCTGTAATTGCTGAACACCGCGCTGGCGCTACTGCGAGTGAAATAATTGTATAATCCTGACAATACCGGTCCGCTGCGCGGCGCTATTTATAGACGGGCCACGGAACGTTAATTAGACGGGTATTAAATATATCTAACGCCTGATGCCAGCGCCATCGTCTTCCATATTCGATTTCGCGCGGATCTACGCGCCGTTAAGTTTCCCCGGTTAGAGCGCAGCCGTGGCGGCCATCTCGCTCGCGTTTCGTTAGGGCGGCCCGCGCAATCTTCCTCTATGATCTTTCTGCCGATCGAATCTTGTTAATCTCCTCAGTGGGCAGCATTGCGCCGCGTATTGTTTTCTTTCGATGTTTAATTCCCCCCGACTCGTTCGGTGATTAGTGCGCCGCGCGGAGATCCACGATTCCAAGGAGACGCGATGCGATTTCCGCGCGTCGTGAAATGGACGATCCATCGAGTGCAACGAACTGGAAACCGCTGGAATGAATGAGAGCATATCTGCTGGTCGGAATGTGTAAAAATACTTGGAGGGAAAGGTGTATACTTGGAGGGTGCGGTGTATGCAACGCGTATTAATTCTTCGCGCTAATTCAATCGGTATATAGCGCAACAGTGTCATTTGATTGGGATTTCGGTGCACGATCTCATCAGATATCGGAGAACTTACTCCAAGGTGTCTTATATTTAACAGATGTGAAGCTATGAGAATTGATATTTATTTTCTTCCCAATTACGTGAAACGTATATTCTTAATCCGAAATGTGTTATTTGTATAAAAAGATGTAGATGTTTATTAGTGAATCGCCGTACTTAATTACGAATATCTGGGATATGCAGAAACGCAATGGAATGGTAACTATAGTGGCTATCTAGAAATTAGGTAAATATTCGTTAACCACTATAGGGTAAATCTGGGTGAGTCGGTCGGGCAGGGTAGTTGGTGGAGTCGCTATATTTCAGACTCTATACGTAAGAGCGCGTTAAGGGGGGATTCTCATCTAACAGTCCCAAAAGTAACTGATGTTTGAGGTTTTTTTGTGGAAAATACTGTTGGCCATACTGGATTAAACTCTTTTGGGATATAAGGAGACATGTTTAAACTCGCAGAAAATATTTTTTTTATATCGATCATTCTTATTATTTATTAATTATTGTGGAATCTTATCCACCTCTTCGACGATGTAACTCCTATTGGCGGGATGTATGGCGCCTGTTACAAATTACAACAGTTAAATATCTGTTTATATATTTATTTATTAATAAACTGATGTCCTTTTTTTTTTGAGTCATGACAGTTAAGCCATTTACATCGGGATAGGGACTTCGGTAGTGCGAATATAATTATGTTAGCGCGAGTGAACTTGCTCGCTTGGAACAAAAATGTCAGCTGACGCTCCGCGCCGAAAAATTCCTATTTAAATGCTGGGTAGAGAGGTTTCACCCTCTACCCTCGTATGGCTAAGATCGAGGACAGACCTAAACATTCCTACGATCTAACGTACATCGCTAACGAAGACCAGACATTGGCATCGGCGGAAAGACATCGCAGCGTAGCCTTGAAAATCCCTGGGTGTCACAGTTTCGAGGGCCGCTTTTGTGCCCAAGTGTTACGGCCTAGTCCCTGGCCAGATGAGCGCGCCGAGATCGAGGGAGGTCTCCGCTTTGGTTGTTCGCTAAAATGCCCGGCCAACATTCAAGACCACGTCAATATCGAAGATATAGACTCTATATTTTCGATATTTTTGCGAATTATATCGAAAATATAGACTCTATATTTATTTTCGATATTTTTACGAATTTAGCTTCCAAATTTTTAGTAAACTTTTATGACATATCAAACACTGAAAATAAGAAAAAAGAATATCTTTATCTTTTTTAAATAAAAGTTTTTTTTTAGTTTTTCGGACTTTTTTCGAAAACCGTCTGTCGCACGAGAAAAAGTAATACAACATAATATTTTTTTATTTAATCAATAACTTGGAGGATATTATATAAAATCGACTTCGCGAGCTGTTAAACAATGATTTAAATGTTTAAGGGCGCAGGGGCACCCGTTATCCGATCGAGCTCAAACTTTACACAGATTTTTTTTTTTAATTATTTGGAACTATTCTGGAAGGTGCCCCGAAGAAAATTCAAAAGTCGAAAATAAGAGCCACCCTAGTATATAGTTCACTTTTTGTTTGATGTGTTCTTTACTTGTTTAGAGTAAACAAAATAAATATCAATAAATCTGCAGTTGTAGTATTCACTCGCATAATTTTGCTTTCTTCTTTGGCATTTTTTCATGAATAATTATGTGAGTGGGCTCTCCTAACGACGAAGATCATCTTTCCCGGCACCCCAACCCGATTTTCAGCACATATTGTCTTAAAGCAAATATCGACCAGATTTTCTAAATCGGCACGAAATTCTAAACATATTAGGTTTATTCTGGTAAAATCAATAATATCAATACCTATTAGTTTTAATAGCCATTTTATGTTAGGTCACCCGACTATCCTGGACTTACCTAGAGGCTACAGAAATCGTGAAATACTGAATATAAATTTTTCTTTGCTACCTTCGTTAATAAAACAATTTCAACATTTCCAATTTCAATTTTTACATTTCCTTCAAAGAGGAGTTAATAAATTAATTCTTCCATACACCATACCTCTATGTCACAATCCCGAAAATAGAAAAATGAGTCCTCTATTATACAAAACTTCATATTGACAATGGAAATTTTAGAGTACCTATACGCTATTCGTAGAAATCCTACCAACTCCTCAAGAACCCTCCGTGACACGTTTAAAAGCATTTCTTCTCTCGCGATCCAGATTTTCCCCCAAGCACGCTCCGACGTGCGCAGGAAAGTCAAGGATCAGGGGGGATCGTCTGGAAATCGGAGCTCGGCCGCGAGTAAAACTGTTTTCTCTGAGTGAATCTGACGGATCTTGCGCATAAGCGAGATTTATTATTCCCCGTCGCTGACCAGAACGGTAAAGTAAAAATGATAGAGGAAACGTATAACAGATGAGGCGAGAGATTCAGCTACGATCGCGTATCCTGCATGGCGGGGAGCATTTCGCCACGATGGAACTTTTCTGGCTTAACGGGTTCCCGCTTTTCACCTTCGACCTTCCCGACGCCTTCAGCTTCTACCCGAGCCACTCGCTTAGGCGATCCTGCTGAACTTGTCCCAAATTCCATGGAGCTTGCCAGTCACGATCATCGATCCCCGCGAGGAGGCTAATTAACCAACCGTCGATCCATTTCCGTACTCGACCTTCTTCGAAAGATCTATCATCGCTGTTAGGGACTGGGGTTAAATCCTCATAACAGAGGAGGAAGGGTGATTGAATGGCAGTTGTAACTAGATTAGTTAGCTAGGTAGGGGAATGTGGGGCAAGACGGTATAGCTAAGAAGAAACGTAGAGGAAATCAAATATATTCTTTTTGTAACATTTATTAAAGCGTTTTTAGAATCAATATATTTTCATCTTCAAATTTCAGCAACAAAAAGGAGATCACAAGGACCAAAAACTGAAATAAACATCTTTTTCTTAAGTAATTAAATTTTCCCATCTTGCCCCGTATGCGGGGCAAGATGGGACTGCTGTGGGGGCAAGACGAAACATGTTTTCTTACTGACACATTTCATAAAGAAACAAGTTTGAATGTGAAGAAATTCTATTTTCTTTTTTTAATTGACGTTAGTCTTGATTTTCCTGAAGTCCTTTTTCGTTTTTTTGAATTGTTGTCTTTTTCTCTTAGGCTACTTTTTTTAAATCAAGTAACTCTCTTTTGTATGGTGAAGAAGTTAAAATCGCTGTTTTCCCACGTCGATTACTCCTTCTCTTTTCTTTGCTTTGTATCTTGGGGATGGGTATAATGTCTCTTGGTGAAATATTGAAGGAAAAATTCAAGTTGCGACATGCTGTTATTGGAGTAGACGAATTTACAGTTTGCGAATCGTTATAGACAGAACATCCCCGGAGCAAGAACTACTTTCATTTCCTATTAGTATTGCTTATTATTAGTATTAGTATCCCAATGATGGGGACGTGCCATCTTGCCACACTCATCCAATCCCGTCTTGCCCCAATACGTATTTAATACTTCACATGCTTTTTATAAAATAACCTTAACCATTTCTTAGTGAAAACTCAGAATTTATGAAAAAGTAACTAATAAGGAAAATTAACTTACCGGTTTTAGTTAAAGAACATAAACATAAATAAAGTGACACTATTACAAACTTCCTGAACAATTATATCGTTATTAGAAAAATGTAATATCTCGTCGTAACTCGTGACACGCGTGGTCTATAACACTGCTATTTTCAGACCGATGCTCTTTTGCATCGAACTCGCTGATATGTTTACGTGTATACGGTAGTACCTTCCATTTTTTATAAACAATGCTTTCCCATCTTACCCCGCTAGTCCGTCTTGCCCCACGTTCCCCTACTTGCTGTTGCGCTGAACAACGTATGCGGAACATTCTAATTATTTTGTTTAATTATCTGGCGAGTGGAGCTTGTGCATTTAACCCTTGGACGGTGGAGACCTTGATACTTGATTGCACGACGGATATAGGGTCTATTTTGACCCATGATATATTAGCACGATGCATAAGCAATTTCGTTTTCCATCATTAAGGATTCATTCTACTTTGGCGATCGAAAAAGAGGCGTATTTTCATGATTTTTTTTTCAAGAACTAATGTACGGATTTTATTGTGTGTTTTTTTTAAATGTTTATTATTCCTTGCTGTATCGAGTCGTATTTTTTATGTTTCCAAAATATAATTACAAATGTGTGGATTTAAATCGCAATGTTTGTGCCTCAGTGAGAATTCTTCTTTTTGCACCTTTCTCATTGCATGTAGGTACAGTGACTCGTATTAATATTCAGATACAGTGGTACTTGAAAATATCGTGTGTGTGTACTAATTCTGGAAATCAGGGATGCCTTGTTTCCTTTATGATTAAGTACACTTATTCTCGTTGTTAAAAACATAATATTTATTTAATTTATACACTTTTCTTGTTAATTAATGGTAAGCGAAATAATGCCTAATTTTGACGACGCGAAAATTTTCGGACACTGCGAAGCATAATACTTTTATGTAAAATATACATATACCTACTTTAACAAAATTACATTAATTTTAATATTTTGTTGGATTACCCTTTTGCTTAAGTACATAGTTTAAACATTTGGGCATACCAGAAATAATTTTATAAATATTCTAATCACTAATGGAATACGTGACCATTCTTCGGTCAGTCGGAATTTTAATTCTCCTTTCAACTTCATTATTTCGATGCTCTGATTCGACGATCTAAGTAATTCCATCAATTTTCGATCGGATTTAAATCCGGTGACTGTGGAGGAGGGTGCAATACCTACCTCTGGAAAATTGAGGCATAGAGAGCAAAAACGCACTAACCCATATTGAAAAAAATTAACTATTTACTATTAACTATAATTTTCCTATTTTATATGATTAGTACAGCCTATTGGAATACATTATTGCTACTAGACTTAATTTCGCAATAAACCTGGGTTAGTCCGTTTTTGCTCTCAATGCCTCCAGCGTACAGTAAATATCTTTGAACTATTCGTGATTCCTGTTTGGGGTCATTATCCTCATCAAATTTGAAACTATTACGAATGTTCATATTGGTAGCACTTTTTAGTCATTTTTCTTTTAGAGTTTCTAAATATCTAAGCGCCGAGTTACTGTTGCATAATCAACCTCTGTCTTGCAAGTTCATAAGATTACTGTGCAGGGTTTTCATCCAATAATACCTGTACATAGATCGTTTGTTTACATTTCCTAAGGCCGCACGGGTTAATTGTTAATATATTAGCCATCTGCCTCCGAAAGGGAATATTGACGTATTCGGTTTGACGAGTTCTAAAACCTGGCAAAGGCTCATTAAAAAGTGAGCGTTACACTTGGGAAGCTCTACTCGTGAGATGGACTAAGGGACATTCAAAACACCTCTTTCTTACATTCTTTGTGTGCCTAATTAAAAATATACACTGGATCGAGTCAGCCTACTGAAAATGTAGCTTCGTTTGTGGCAGGCGGTTTTCCAAATGCACGGTGGTGGAGAAGTTGCTCAAGAGGGTAATTTAAAGTTGTGGAATGAATTCACAGTATGAGTTTTCCTTCCTAGGACGGTTTTATTTGTTGAGTTAAAAAATTTTGTGGCACTTAAGCATTTGATATATCAATGCAAATTGCTAGATACAACCTTTTCAAAACAATTTTTCAAAGATCATTTCTAATTTCTTCAGCGTCGCTGAATATTTTGTTATCCAAAATGTCATGTAGTGTGTGAAACACGTAAAAATCTATGGATGAAGCATGCGGAGAATGATAAATGTGTTAAAATTTCTAAACCAAATTTTATAGCTGGGCGCAATCCCATCTGCTTCATTTTTGATAGTCTTTTCAGAAAGTTTACAAACCAACGTTGACACATTTCTGAAATTTCCTATCACACGAAAGAATTAACGTAATTCAATTTAATTTAATAAATTTTCACTTTAATGGTATTAGAAAATGTATTACTAACACTTGAAGCATGTTGAGAAATATTTCTGAACATTACAATGCAAATTTTATTGCACTCGCTGCACAAGAAAATTAGCATAAGTATGCCTAAAATGTTTTTCCATCGGTGATATATCAGAATTCATCACTAATTGCAAAAATCATCATTTTTGTTTAATTACATCATTAACTGTATTGCATTGCTTATATGGAAAAATTGAAGTAAATAATTTTAAACTTTTCTCAGAATTAACAGTGTGTTAAAAATTATTATTAATCGCCCAAATTAATATAAAAAAGTCCAAATATTTCTCAGTATAAAATTACACTTGTTTGTAGTATGATATAAAATTGTTCGCCTTTATTAATTTCACACGGTATTCAATCATATTGCCTTCACATTCAACGTTCCTGATAGAATATCGTAATGATACAGTATACGATGATATGATAGATGCGAAGAGATTAATGTGACTAATCGCAAAGCGTTTTCTCTCTTACAACGAGAAACAAGTTTCGGTAGAATAGCCTCGAGTCGTAAGATAACTGTTTCCTAGTGCTTTAAACGAGGCTTAAAGGTCGTTTCATGTAAATGCAGAAACTCGAACGCGATGCAAGGTTGACTCATTTAACGTTTCAAAAATATTTGCAATGATAACAGTACAGTAGTCTGAAGAAGCAAACTACATTTCATATTCAAGTGGTCATCGACTCGTTCACTGAAAATTGCTTACTTAAATTGTTTATTAGTGGGGTTTAGTACAATTAACATAACTCGAGGGAAATATCTACAAAATACAAAGGTTCTTTTATTAAAATATTTGCAAGATTCTCGTCAAATATTAATTCCCTGTGCCAATGAATAATCGCACAATTTCATCATTACTAAAACTAATAGAGAATAAATTTGATAACATATTAAACACTGAACACATTAATCACCACATTTTTGAGGAAGAAATAAAAACACAAATTAGACGATAATGTGAACGAGGTCGCTGTTGGAGATAGCTATCTTTATTATATAGGGTGTCCCAGAAATAAGTGGTCAAACTTGAAGAATTTATTCTACTCACCTTGAAGATAAAAAGAAATCTAATATGGTCATGTTATATGCTTGGAAAACTTCGTTTTCGAGTTGTAAACGCTTTTTATCTACAGTAGAGTTTCACAAGAATGCTTGGCAAGGTGACAAATATATACAGCAATAGACAGTACAGAAGTAATGACAATATTTCTTCTGCTTGTTACTTTGACATTCTATTACGTAGCAATAAATTTATACACTGAAGTCAGAACCTCTACAAACTTGATTAAGCACGTGGTCAATTTTCAAATTAAATTTTATAAATCGATTAGAGATCTTGCAAGACTAGAGTATGAGTACAAAATAGTAAATATTTCCCTTTACATACAACTATACAAACGTTTTTATCTTTAAAGCGAGTACAGGTATACTGAACAATATTGAGGTCTCCAATGCGCAGGCGCAGACAAAAGTGGGCGGCGCCACCAGCCCTATACATTGCACAGTACGCTTAGATTCGATATTTGGCAGTGGCCCTTTCTAGTTTTCCATTTTCTGTATTTTTGGAGTTGCATTGCTGTATACCTATGAAATAAACCCTCAAAGTTTGACCACTAATTTCTGGGTATCATTGACGATAAGTTAGAATCATGGATCAACATTTTATTATAAACGCGAAGACTTCGTACGAGAGGAACGGGAGATTTCTTTCGCTTCGAAGCAGCGCCGTTCTAACAATCCATTCGACCTACATTGCAACTGTTATGTAAGCGTATAGGTGTTATTATCAGTTCACACGAGGTGTGCTTTCTGACACAGTACGCATTGTAGCATTATTATCGATCGACATTGTGTCCTAAAAGTATTGAGCACCGAAAAATGTTATCTTTGCGGCAGCAAAAATAACAGAAAAGGTGTCGATATTTCTGTGTAGAAGGACATTTTAAGAACTTTAATGCACCGTAGGTACAGTAACGTGTCAATTGACGGTTTTGCACACTTTATTCGAATGCATAAATACTTGCATCTACGAGTACCTACGTTAGTGTTACTTATTTCTGCATGCGTAAAATTAATTTGTGTTAATTTGTTAATAGAAAATGGGTCTAGAATGTTAATACAAGTAAAAAGTATAAAAGAAATATCACGTGTCCTATTAATTGATATCTCATGTATTCTATGAAATAGATCAAGGGTTTATTTTAAATATCTGTTTGCTAGGTCACACAGTCTAGAGATACCAATCTTCAATATCATTTTTAACATTTACTGTTGAGGACTTGGAGGGGGGTATCTCGAGTTTGTCTTACATGGGACATCAAAATAGTTTTCAAGGATAAATGGGCATGCAATATGCCCATTAATTATGTCCAATAAACAAGTTAAATGGAGGATAATTATTTTTTTAAATTTAATGAAAACTGTAATCACATTCTGATTTTACAATTTGTTATTTTTTAGTATAGTTATTTTACCGTCACTGTAAAACGTTCTTTGCTTTTCTTATTTATTAAAGTATCCCTGATTCTGTTACTTAGGCTGCCAATAAATTTCAGATATTTTTCCCACTGGAAAATGTTGGCATGAAATAAGTAATCAGAAGATGCATATCAATTTTCGTCTTCAGTGAACTTTACAAATTATTTTTTAGCTCTACAATGCATTTAATGTATTTATGAATTTACTAAAAGTACAGGCTTCGGGGAGTAATATAAAGCAAAGATCATTGCAAAATTTTAATTTCGCGCGAAGTTCTTTGTTCTTCAAGATGATCCGCACGGAAAAAATTGTTCTACAAATATGATTATCTCGAGATCTAATGAACAAATGAACTTGAAATTTTGACAATGGATACTAAAATAGACTTGGCTTTTTACGAAATAATAGTTTGTAACAAAATGCCTACCATGCAAAATTGAACATTTCATTTCTGACATAAAATCTTTTAATTTTCTTAAAATAAAATAAGAATAAATGAGAAAATGAGAAAAATCCACGACCCCACGATAAATAGTATATGAGAATGTTCTCTCAAAATTTTAAATCAATTTATCCACTATATTAAAAAAATCTAGCCCCCCCACGAATCAGTTTTTCTAACTTCATGTAGAATTAATATTTTGTAATGATTTTTAGGAGGAAGGAAATCTCTAAACCATCATAAATGGAGCATTAAAATTTAAATTTGTCAAGGATAAAGGGACATGCAATCCGGCCATTACTTATATCGAATAAACAAGTTAGATCCAAGATAATCCGTTATTCTTTCACTACATTATCATAACAAAATGCATGTAGGAATCATAATGATTGTAACATACGTTCCCTGTGAAATAAGTTCTTTCTTTAGAAATGAGGGAGGGATGACATTTTGACGTGACACAAAAACACATCGATCGAGAGAATGGCGGAGAAAGAGGAACAATATAGAGATTCGTGATCAAATGCGCACCCTTATCAAAAGGTGCACCCTCCTTATTTCGCGACGAGGTATTTCGAGAGATGACCTTAGGGAAAAATCGATGTAAGCCAGCGTATCTACACTTTTGTAGGACACGATGCTAGCCAGCGAACGATTCGATACGTGGAAACACCTACGACAAGTTCAACTTCAGTCTCTCCGCTTTTATACAGTAACAGAAGTAGTCTCATGTCTGGTGCAAAAAAATCGATTATTTATTTATGTTTTCTTAAAGTTTGGAATATTAAAACTATGCAAGTAAAATATTGAGTCGGGATTCAAAAAATTGGCGAAGATATAGGTCCTTTGTAATTCAAAGACGACTTTAAATTGGTATTAGGTGAAAATGTTCTGATAGGTATTTAGCATGTTGAGTGTCACAGTACAGTGTAATGTTTGTGGTAGTACTTTGACAATTGATCTAAATATTTAATTAAATAAAACTCAAAGGATATACTTCGTGCTTTAATAAGGGCTTCACTTGCAATAGACATCGCGTGCTACTAGTGGTTCACGTGGTCTGGAGTTAGAAGAATCGATTTTCCGTTTGCGTTTTTTAAAAGTTCTGGGTTACAGAAGTGCACTTTTAAAGTATTACATCAAAATTCAAAATTTTTTGATATTCTTTTATCAACAGAAGCGTTACCTTTATTTCGATCCCTGAACTTAAAAATTACTGACAAAATCTATTTAACATAGAATAAAAGCGCCTTTTGTACGCAACTATTATCCAGTTACATTTGCAAGAGGTTTATATTATTAAACGTCTTTATTGCACAACACAAGCAAATAAGCAAAGAAGAAAGAAAAGAAAGGCAAAAGCAAAGGCGAAGTTCAGTCAGATCGATACCTGCAATATCTCCAAAGAATCACCTGCACCGTGTTAGTGAAACACCCTGTATAAGAAGTGCAGAAATCAGTTAATGCGAATGTCATCAACTGCTCACAAAGAGACGTTGTTAAGAGTCTAGTCGAGTATAACACTATTCCTTTTAAGACTTAATAACGCTTGATTTACATGAACGATCGTTTCCTTTCAAGCATTTTTCACATATTTCCCCAGCACTGTTACAGAACTCTTCGATAGCGCAGATTCAGCAGATTTTTCCATAGGTATACTATACATTATAAAAATTTGCACACAGTATTATAAATCTTGCTACGCATTACAAAAGTTTATTACCATTTCACCGATGACGACGAATTAACTCGACATTTGAAAATCGTTCCACATTGGATGAGACGAGTTAACTCGTCATTTCAAAATGCCACTTTAATGGGTGAAACCAGTTAACTCGTCACTGACATTAAAAAATTATGCACGTTGTGAAAGATAATATATATTTGTTTCTCCTTTCCACTGCAGAAGCAATATAGCTTCTACTGTTTTTCCCCTTTTCGATGCTTTTTGCCATTTTTGGCACACATGGTTAGTAAAGTAAAATAAAAATTCGTCTCGTCGTTGAATCCTTCTACCTTCATTTTTATCATTTTATTTGTATCAGAAATATTAATAAGGCATATTCCCACCTGTCGTGGACAAGACGAGTCAAGTCGTCTTTAGCTACTCACCATTGTCCACCCAGAGATTGCCATCGATCGCAACCCGTGCCGGTAAATAAGTTAACATAAATCTACCTAAACATTTATTAAGAAAAACGCTCGTGTCTTGTTCGAGATTTATCCAATAATTTCTATGAAACTACTAACACCTCCCCACTAACAATGCCAAACAAGAATTACGGGTACCAATAAAATAATAACGCAATACAACTCACGTAACATAATAAGCTCAACGCTGGTAATCATGCTTCCATTGCTTTTAATGCGATTATTCAACCGCTAAAAGGCGAACGAGACGAATGGAAACACGATAAATCAGAATTAGACTTCTGTAGAGGGTACGAAGACCCGAGTCACTCGATGACTGCCAACAGGAGATATTGACGTACGTAGCGTGCATAATAATGACTAATCAAAAGATAGGCACGCACAGGCGTACGCTCAGGACGTTTGCCAGCGATAGTCCCCGCTGGCGGATAGTCAGCAGAGAGCAGAGCCTCTCTCGAAAGTGAACACGTCGCGCGACCCCCTTTAAATCGCACAACTTTCGTCTGAATAATTTCTCCGCGTGCGCTGAAAAGTTTCCACGAGTTCTCACTCGCGTTCACTCTCACGATTGTCGCGTTGAATCGATGATAAGCGACTATCCTTCCTTCCAATCGTCCTATTCACCATCTAACGCGATAGACTGCCTATGTGCGAACGATAATGCTGGCTCCGTGGATGATGCATGCAGCTACTGAATAAACCAACGACTTAGCAAGAGCTCTGTACAGGCTCGCGGTAGTTGGAGATACTAGGATGAACGTACGCGCGCGTTAAAACAACCTGTAGGTGCACTTTGTGTGATTCGATCTGTGGTTGATATTAGAACAAAGAGAAAGATCATATTGGGGATGTGATTTTTATTTTTATGTTGGACTGTCTGTCAAGCTTTCAGCAGTGCATTTATCTGATCCTTAATTAAATGGGCAATTCAATGTGTTTTGTATTTTTATTTAATATATTTCAGATATGACTACGAAATTTTTTGTCACACAAAATTTCGTGACGATCGAAACGAGTGATAATTTGTTGATTCCTTTTAGCGGAGATGTATAACCACTGTCGTTCAAAAGTTGGAGGAAAAAGGATTTCCTCGTTGCACAATTATACTTAAGTAATTTCTTCGGGTATAAATTTCAATAAAAATTTATTCAATTAAGGAGGATTGCGAGTATGGATGAAAGTATTAATTTCGATTGCGAAGGAAACGTGATTTTAATGCAAATCGGCAAATAATTTCAAACTTATAGCCAACAGTGTATATGGTCATTTCTGTTGATGAATTGCATACAAGGAAGGGAGCACTAAAAAAATGTAAAAAGGTAGGTATGTATGTTATTCGTAGGAAGCATCTTCTTTAATCCTTGAACACCGAATACGTCGTCAGTCAACTGCATGGCCGCCATTCTGGTTCATAATTTCACAAGGTCCCTAATCCGGAAATTCAAAAAATGCTGAAACTGGGGATATTTAGAGAATATATTGATATGTATCTATTACGCAATTTTTTTGCTGCCCAAATTCACTCTGAGGGGTTGAAATTGACTCCTGAAAATCCGGCTATTTTCTGATTTTTAGTTATACCTTGCGAAGTGTACATTCCCAAAGATTCATAATAATAATGTTTTGAATTTCTGGGTTAGGAATCTTTAATCCTCGTCAAAATAAGCTTTTACGTTATATTTTATTCTTGGCATGATTTGGAATTTTTATTTTCTTAAAAAAGTGATATATAGTAATAATAAGTAATATAAGTAAACATATGGTTATAAGATCAATTCTATATGAAATGGGTTCAAGTAAATCAATTGAACTTAATAAATGCACATGGTTTCACGATAGAGTAAAGGAACTAAACTACGAAGGGGAATTCACAGGTTGCATTCCTCCTCCACGAGTGACCATGACTTTCGACCTGAAAATCAGTTCAGGGAGTGCGTTCACCCTGATTCGATTCATTGACGCCTTTCTAAGCGATCTGGCATTCCAAGCGCGTACGACTCTGTTAGGTCGCTCGAATCTAGATTGCGTTTCTACTGTGCACTTACGTACGTGTAGCTGCACTTTCCTTGCTTTCGTTGAGAAATCTGCGCACTCTTACGTACGATCTGCTCAGAAATATTATTTTGGCAATAATAAACTGCAGAAAAGGGAAGGTACCCAGATTTTGGACAAGTTAATATAAATTGTAAGGTGTATATAAATTAACAAATGCATCTCAATTTCAGTCCATAGATATTTTATTCTAACATAAAATAATCCAATGGCAGTTAATAATTTTTGTAGGAGATTACCTAAGAACAGTACCGATATTTAATTGACAGGAACATCTCAATTTCAGTCCATAAATATTTAGTAGTCGAATGTAGAACATTTACATAACATAATAGCGAATGCGATGTAAGAGACTGGCAATATGGTGTTACACTGTTACCTCAGTTTCGGGTAAAATGTGTACAAGTAAATGTATATGTATGTATAGTAAAACCTAATTATTACGTTCAGTGTCACGTGGGCCACCGATAGCCCATGCTATTTATCGGAAGTGAAATTTTCATTTAAGGAAAAAGATGTTTCACAATTTTATATCGAAATCAAAATGGAACAGAAGAAGCTTAAATTATGATATATATAAGATAACTACTATTATTCTGTAGGTAATTGAATATCGTAATCTACTTTTGTCATCAGTTTTTGTAGTCCTACCAAAAATCTGAATTTCCAAAGTGGCACGGAAGTGCTAATATTTATTTTTTAGGTGCACAGGACCACTAATTATAGACCTAACCCAGTCTTAATACATTATGAATAACTGTTTATGGATATTGGGACGTTATTTTTTAGCCCATTCTATAAATCCGTGAGTGCACGAGGTTTGGGTAACCAATTTGGTCCAAATTTTGCACATAGTGCCCTAATAAATCTATGACACACTTTGTACACACCACTCAAAATATTACAAGAAGATCAAGTTCCAGATTTTGTCTTTTCCAAAAAGGGAAACCAAGTTGCAGTGGAAACTCAACTATAATCCATAAAGAGCATAATTACAGAAATATTTACATATTTCTACTTTTCAAATTGGTCTCAATTTTTTTTATCTAAATCTATAATACACAGAAATTACGAAAGTCAAAACTTTGAACTTGGTTTCCCCCAAAAATTCCATTCAAAAGTAATTTGGTCCTTGTTTTACGAGTCGTCCCATAAATCGCAACATAATAGTATTGCTTTCCCTTGGAGGATCATAAAATCGAATAAATTTCAGAAACATGAGTCCCTAGTGTTGAAAAGTCAATGTACATCAATCGGTGGATTAGCTGTCTAATCGCGTTTCTTCGGTGCGTATTAATTTGCCTCGATAACGTCATTCACCATTATTGCATACCATCGCACAATTATCAACGAATCTATCACTCCAGAGGCCTGGATACGTCAACATCTCAGCAGGCGGTAATAAAGTCTTTAATGGGCTTCATAAGTACCTGGGATTACCTTGTATACGCTTGATGAATAGCAAATAAATATCTCAGGGGCTAAATATTGTGCATGTCATTGTTGATCGAACTCTTTGCTGAAATATGTAACTTATCATTGAATATACGACGTATAACCAATTGCAGTAGGTAACGCATGACTGATAATAACTGCCAAGCTATTATTCAAGTCAGAGCTACAAATAGCACATATAAAATAATATAATGAAAATTAATGAGAACAAAAATTGAAATCAATTACATTCTTTTGCCCATTTCATCTTTGACATTTCTCCACTAATTTTATTGACGAATATTTTACTAAAGCTACTGCAGCAGACTCTAGTTTAGACACAATTTCTACGTTCACTTGAACTTTTTACCTCAAAATTACGTCTCACGTCAGATTCTTGGCTAGTGTCTTTTCCTTCGGGAACACCCTGCGTAATGAAATAGAGAATATGTATATTGAAATTACTCGGATCGATGCGGAAGAAAACGGTGGCCTAATTACGAGTTCAAGATCCAGAGCGAGAGATTTTTTTCGGCGACATGGGAGGGCCGAATAATTGAAAAAATTCCGTTAATTAGGTAGATTGGCGTCTTGTACGAATGGAAATCGATAACACACGGCGCGACACATGGCACAGCTGCATTGACAAAGCCTTCTGCGATGTGTCCTCGATACCTTTCCATTATTCGCAAGGCTTCGTGTTCCAAATTGGACGTGGACAAAGGATAGCGTAAAGAGCCTCGCTGGTACAGCGATTAGCTTAGGCTGTGGCGTAAATAAAATTACATGTTACGCGTCTGATAATCGCGCACGATTACTTAGATACTTAGAATTACGAATTAATGGGATAAAATTCTGGGATGATATGCACGGAGTGTTTCCCAACCTTTTTTAAATCGCGACCCCCTTCTCTATAATACTCAAATAACCTGTCCCCCCCCCCCCCCATAAAAGGTAAAATTTTAATAAGGTAAAGAAGACACATTATAAATAGGTATTTCAGAATATAATTTTAACTTAATAATTAAAATAAGTAAGTGTTAAAAATCGCCACCACAGTTTGGAAATCAGTGCACTAGGTAGGTCATTCTACAAATTCGTGAAGTTTTTTACTATCAAAAATGCAATCGCCGACATACCAGCCTAATGTAAACAATCCTGCAAACAATATGAAGCAAAAGACTTCTACTAACTTCGATGACAAAGGACTTTACGCAAAATCAATATTTTATAATAATTTATTCTTCTCTTCACTCTTCAAATAATGCATTTTCAGCACACCAATAAATTTTAATAAAAAATGTCACTGTCAAATTCGAAATTGAGTTGTAAAATTAACTTTAGGCACTTACTGTTCGACCTGGTATGGCATGTAATTTAAAATGACTTAATGTGACTTTTTTTCGATACCCTTTAAAGCAAACCTCCACCATCATACTGTGCGTGAGTAAGGTAATTAAATAAAGCAAGTTACACTTTCCTCTAATTAATGAAGAGGACGCTATTGTTCTTGAAGAAGCTCCGCGAGCTCTTTTTAAACCGCTTAAAAGCCAGTTAGCTTGGCTTTTAAATCGAATCACCGTGCTTTCTCTATGGAAGGGTACGTATTATTTCCACTGAATGGGAAATAATAGTCGTCGCTTACTACGTAATATTGCTAGGCCCTGGTGATCCAGTTGTAAATGTTGTAAGCGCGCACGAAATCGATTATGTAATGGGTATGGGCAGTTGTTCTGTATCTATCAGCTGATGATGTCGACCCCGATTTTGAGATTCCAATCTAGGTATTCCAAACGGATGATCTACTTGTCCTGCTCCAAATATGCCCTGGACTATTCGAGATATATGAAAAATGTTTAGTGCAAATGAACTGAACGAAACGGACGTATTAACGTTGAAAAATCTCTGTACAGTGCAGGAAGTCATATCTTGCGGGGCAAAGAATTTCAGTGCTTAGGTTTCTCGTGTTATTGCTAGCATGGAGAATTTCGAGCAATATTTACTGAAATATTTATTATTGAATTGAGAGTTTAAATTATATTTTTAAAGTCAAGAGATGGCTTGTGAAATAAAACATTTGGGTGTTTAGATTTCTTGAATTATTGCTAACATGGAGAATTTCGAGCAATATTTAATGAAATACTTATTATCGGATGAGTGTTTAAATTATAAATTACATATAAAACAAGGAATTTCAATGTTCAAGTTTCTCGTGTCGCTAACGCGAAGAATGCTGAGCAATATTCAAAGAAATGTTTAGTATTACTTGAATAAGAATTTAAACTACGTTCTTGAACTCAACAGCTCTTGACTGTAAGACATTTTAGCACATGGAAAATTTTAGAATAAGCTTAGGTACTTGCGAAAAAATGTGTCGAATACGAAGAAATCTCTGTATCTATCAAATAAATTCACTTTGAATAAATCCGGGTAAATATCTGCTATTCGTCGAATAAAGTTCATCCCAGGTTTTTCCTACTCCGAAATATTTAATTTATTAAATCCTAACTCTGGTGTATGAAATCAAATGTGCCTAAATAAAATCTACTAGGATCTTAACAGATTAAAAGCTTCTCCTCCAAAACTTAAAAGAAATAATTACACATAATAACTAAATTACAAAAACATAAATAAATTATATAAAATTCGTGGCACAGTATGCACCCTGCTTGCCATAAGTATCGATCTAAACCTCTAGTCTTTCTATAACTATTCCACCTATAATAGCATGCTTACTATGAGTCAGTGCACGAAAGTATATACTATAAGTAACATTGAAATAGCAGTGGCGAAAATTTGAAATAAACATGTTCTACAGTCCGTTCGCGTCACAGTAATATAAACGAAGGACTGTTTTATCATCGTGACGTCTAAAGTTATTCTGGGAGGTACAGCGCTACTGTAGAGGAATGTTTCAAGTAACCGGACGAACTTACAATAATATGTAACTTCTGTAAAGGGACCATGGGACTCTTAAAGGGCGATAAAATCGTCAGGCAAAATTGTACGTTAGCATCAACGAGCCATCTGAAACGTTTATGAACGCAATTAAGACGCCAGACGTTGCTCACGTCACGCCTAGCAATTTAATCCAGTTATTTTTATCGTTTTTCTTCATTAACCGCCCTTCCTCCACCCCGTTAGACGCGTTTCTGGAAAATACGTAACCGCTTCACTTCGTTCTGCATAATTTTCACCCTCGTAGTAAATGCACCAGAATTGCTCAGATTGCTTTTGGCACTAATATCAACTTTATAACTATTTTGATTTGAATTCTAGACTTTGGTGTAAGTTAGTGTTATAAAAATTGGTTGGCGAAGGTGGGCAGGGATACCCGGAAAAGTGTTAGAAAAGCAAAACTTGCAATGCAGATTGAAACGAGTTAAAGTGTATGAAGAAAATTGATTTTCTATTCTGATACGATAATGGAGAGTGTACTGTAAATGAATTAGGTACTTATTTCGCTAGAAATGATATAACAGATATTATGTAAAAATAGAGATATATGTATAAATGCTAGAGCTGTTTTGTATTAATTATGCAGTAATGCACAGTCAGTGATAGAATTTTGTTTCTTCACCAATACGAAATGAAAAGTTACCTCTGCGGGGGAGAGATTTACTTCATTAAAAGTAATACTATTCACTATTTAATGGAATACTTTTCATTCATTTTAGCGGGCAGTACTAAATCCGCTTTTAACGTTTTAATTATTATATCATTTATAAGATAATTCGTATTTTACAAACTATTAAAGTCCCTCACAAACAGTTTTATACATTTTTGCAGTGATAAGTATAAAGTAAGATTGAATTGTTAACAGTTTGATGGCTCCATAATTTAAATTTATGCACTGGTATATCATCGCCCATTCACATTACCTCCCGTTTTTCTAAATTTAGATCTGATATCGTAGGTTATGTTACTTATGTTTACATATCCTTTTAATAGTGTCTATTTCCAGCTGCTTAACACGTTTCACTTTGATCCACAAGAACCAGTCAATTAAAGAGGTATTTCAATTCACTCAAAGTTAACTTTCAAGAATAATATCTTCTGTGTTCATAAACATTCAATGCAATTTCCAATTTGTATAAATTGATCACTCCGCACTATGTTACGTGTCCCGTTTTAAAACATATAAAACTACATCTAAATATTGATGTGAATAACTGAAATTAGACAAATATTACTAAGTAGTAAAATTATATTACTATATAGTATTTATATTACACTAGTAAAAGTATAATATTTGTAAAAGTGGTAATATTTCAAAATGCATAGGTAAATTGTCTCAATTAAAAATTTGAGGCCAAGGAACACTATAGAAACTTTTACCCAAAACGTGCAGCAGTGAAAATGTCAATATCTTTTGGAGCAGATTTCGACCTATTACCGATCTCTCAAATTTTCCAACGATTCACTGAATTTTCAAAATCACAAGCAGTATTATACATCTCTCCAGTAATAAACACGAAGTAAAATTACATTCTCAGAGATCGTGATCGCGAACTCACGCTTACGTAAGACGGGTGGGCGGAGTGTTAAGTTCGACCGATCGATCGGCTTATACAAAAATGATAGCGGAAGTTACGGAACCATCAGTTACGCCGAACATGGTGTATTACACGGTTGTCAGGGTCGATCAGACGATGCAGATGTCTCGATGGTCCGACGCGTTCACTTAGTTCTCTAAACTCTTTGCCAGCCAGTGAAGACCCCCTGGCTATCTCGGGAGAACCGGTACTGAGGCTTGCCAGTGCTGATTTACCGATATCAACCTGAGCACATAGTCAGTCACACAAGACTGTACTCGTGATATTTACGAAGGACTGGGCGTGAAGCTAGAGGAATGGTGATAATCGAAATACAGATTTAAGCAAAAGGTCTAACGATTTGTATATAGGCTAATTAGGCTGCAGTCTAGGGCGGAAAATTTGGGGCGAAGAGATTGAAAACAAAATGTTTTTATTTTGGCTGTTTTGAACGGGTGATTTTTAAACGCAGATGCTTGAGACAACTTTAAAAATTGTTCACCTTTTTCCTTGTAACAAATTAGCAAAACTCATATGTGAGTTGTCATATTGAATTCATTTTGAAATTATCTAAACCCTTTACATTGAAAGATTTTATGATATTTAAAAAAAGTAGGCGGCAGACGTTTGTTATCCTAGGTGCGCCAAATCTGAAAATCCGCCTCTGCTTATTATAGTACTCGGCGAAAAGTATGAAAAGTTCTGTTAACCGTAGATTACTCAACTGTCTAGATTTCAGTTTAACCTTCTATATCGCACCGTAATTTTGAGGTAATCACGTTATCTATATTTTATATTGCTGATGCTGATGCACAGAACTTCCGTATTCACCTGTTGTAACACAGGAATGACAAACCTTTATTTTACAATAAAATGTTTCTGAAGTGAAATTAAAATGTACCTTTTAATTTATTTGCAACAATTTATTTAGTGTGTAGGTAGGACCTACTAATGTCATAAAAATTTTGGGTGCATATAGAGGGTTCATGATCTACAGACCGGTTGAAACTGAATTATTTCGTGCTGCGCGTTACTTGTGTGGAACTAGTTTTATTGCCCACTATTGGAACTACGGAAATGTCGCAGGTTGTAAATGTTTGGACGTGACTGTCGTAGTTAGAGGTTGGAACGTAACAGTTCTATCGAATATTCTGCCGACGCGACGTCCGATTGAGCATAAGAAATGGGGTTGGTGCTAGGACGCCCTGTATAGGGTGTAACTTAATATTTGGGAAACACTTTATCAGCGTATTCACCACTTAAAAAGAATAAAGTAGACTCACAGAATCGTATGTTTGATTGGTATTGTTTTTAAGGTATTTAGAAGTCTGTGTTCTAGTAATTCATCTGACAAATTGTTAACGATCCCGTCGCTTATCTTCGACACACTTTGAGAACTCTCATGGGAATGAACTAAGCACCACAATCTTCCTATTCGAGTATGGACTTTCTCGGAATGAATGACGAGATGGCTTTGTTCAAACACCTCTCTTCTTTCCCCCCATTACATTTTCTTACATTTCTACTTGGCTATGTGGTGACTAAATAAAACTACTGATTCGATATGGATAAGCTCAATTCGTGAGGCAATCTCCACTGTTTTAGATATCGACGTAATGGCAGACCATGGAATTATGTACTCATTCACGCTAACTGAACACTGTGTTCTGGAATAGCAATTTTTCATCAAACCAAGAATTGGATATGTGTCATCAAACCTGAAGAATCTTAAGTAGTGCAATATTTTAATTACGTGTGAATACTATGTCAGGGTTTCACTTTGAAAGTCATCTAATTCTATTTCATTAACAAATATCTTATATAGCACTATAGATACTACAGCAGGTACGTTTAATATTAGTGACGAATTCACTCGCCCTACCCTGTGAAGTAGTATTTTCAAATAACAAGTTAACTCATCTCGCTCAGTGAAGTGGTATTTTCAAATAACGAGTTAACTCGTCTTGCACAGTGAAGTAGTACATATTTTCAAATAACGAGTTACGTCGTCCTACCTAGTGAAGCAGTATTTTTAAATGACGAGTTATCTCGTCTTGCCCAGTGAAGTAGTATTTAGAAATAATGAGTTATCTCGTCTTGTCCAGTGAAGTAGTATTTTGAAATGACGAGTTATCTCGTCTTGCCCAGTGAAGTAGTATTTTGAAATGACGAGTTATCTCGTCTTGCCCAGTGAATTGGTATTTTCGAATAAGGGGATAACTCGTCTTGCCCGGTGAAGTAGTAGTTTGAAATGACGAGTTATCACGACTTGCGTAGCAAAGTAGTATTTTAAAATGACGAGTTATCTCGTCTTGCCCAGTGAAATGGTATTTTCAAATAAGGGGATAACTCGTCTTGCCCAGTAAAGTGGTATTTTGAAAAGACGAGTTATCTCGTCTTCGCCAGTTAAAAAGTCAATACTGTTTTCATCATCAATTATTCGTACCTTCTTTTGCGGATATGGTATTAATATGGCAAATGCGTGTTGTGTACACACAAAGGATGAATAACACCAATACCTTTAGGAATCATCGATGATTCATACACTTTTGTCGACTGCAACCCGAGATACACGATTTCTATTCATCGTGTTCATTAATTCTCTGAACAGCTGAAAACACTGAATCCTTTCAATGGAGCGTCGTTGTGCTCCATTCTGTTCACGAATCAGTTTTCACAGGGCATGATGCTTTCATCCATGATTCACCCTAGCATTTCACTTTTTAATTGCTCTTTTAATCGTACAGTACTGTCAAAAGCAAATGAAAACTGTTGATCGAGTGCATTGTTTTCTTCAATTTTATTATATTATTGTATCTCCTGTCTTAGGTTTTTTGTTTAAAAGACCATATCTTTGACTCGAGAACTGCCATCTTGAAATGTGTGCGTATTCCAAAGATTTCATTTTGTAACATTTGTTTCCTAGGTAGATAAGAATGTCAGAATCGTTTTGCGATTCCCATAAACTGAATCGAAGCAACTCTTCGTTCGGAAGATAGAAGCAGCTCTGTGATCTTTCTGAAGCTCTTTATTCTTTTCTCCAATTCTACTTAATGTAACTTTATCTTCGAAAGGTTTGTCAATACTGAATTTATCTGAATTTTAAAATCACATACTTGATACCCTGCAACGTCGCTTGAAGATCAGTTACATGGTAGATAGAAGCTATGGTCTCTAGGAACCGAAGAATAAAAGATATGGCTTCGAAGAATCGGGGATTGAAGATATGGTTTCTAGAAATCAAGCAACAGAAGATACGGTATCTGGGAATGTGGGAATATAAAGTATGATATTTAGACCTTAAATTTATTAAGCTACATAAAAACCTGTCGTTGTAACTATTGTAAGTTATAATAACTGATACCCTTCCCTTTAAAAAGTAAAAAAACCTTAACACGTATACTCCCAAAAACTAAACACTTTAAAAAATACTCAGATTCCGAATTTCTATTTTAATAATTCTCTGCGGAGTGACTGATATTATTCCAACCGCCAAAACAATCGCTATCAAACGATAGGAACCAGAAAATTCATTCTAAAAACAACATCAAGCCTTTACTCAAATAAATGCCACCATTTCGAGTTTTCCCTCTTTTTATGCCGTCGTGCGAAGAATTGTTACTAATATAAGGCTCCTTTTTTCTTATCACGAATTTTATTAATCCATCAAATTTATATCTACAATCCATTTACATCCTCCGTACATCGATCTATCATCAAACTGTGACAATCAACTTCGTGTCACAATCACGAAGAGTATCTGTCAAGTAAGAAAAAAAGTACATCAACCAAAAGATTCAAAAACATTTTACGCAAAAGTTTTACTTTACCTGATTCTGTATTAAGCAGTAAGAACAATTATAAATAATTTATACACTACTATTAATTATAAATACACTTACAAATAATTTATAGAATAATAAGAGTATATTATTTGAACGAACAATTTTCATAGCAGCTCGATCGTATGAGATAAATTTTTTTGCAGGCTATTAAATGTCACACTACTGGACGTTTTTTTGCAACTTCCATACAGGATAGGCGAAACTTTATCTGTTACGATATAACTGCACGTAGACGCTCGTTTATCATTCGCGTTATGAGATACGTCCGACAAATTATGTTCCCAAACGTGACGTAGTAAGTCGCACGAAAATATCATTCACAGTTGAAATGGTGATTAGACGGAGTGAATAGTAATTAGTACTGAAATTTGATGAGATATATTCGAGTTGTATATGAGTACTTTGAGAAACGAAGAAAATATATCTCTGGTAGAAAAATTATTAGTGTTGTAGGGAGACACTTAAAATATTTAAAATGCTATGTAAGATCAGGTGTTAAATTTTGGACGTGAAAATTGATCACATGTATGTGAAAAGAAACTTTTAATTTTAACTCCAACTCACAAAAAAGAACAAAAAAGAAACTGTTTAAGCTTAAGGTCAAATTTGATTTATCAAATATTCAAAACAGAAGAGTTCAGGTTTATTTTCATCAGGAGAATATCGTCAATCGATTGGTAATCGTTCAACAAAGATCTAACAGAAAACATAGAAATTGCAATTTTATTACATCGAAGTTAAAACTTCAAAGCAAACTCTGAGCTTGGTTTGTTTTCAAAGTAAACATTCGAGAACAACACTTTCGACGCTTTCCAAAAAATATCAACGAAAAAACACGCGAGAACTGTGCACAGGATGCAAGTCCCCCGGCGTGAAAACACACTCACGACAGTCAAAGTGTTACAAGAAAGAGTCCCGCGTGTAACTCACAATTAGGCTACATTTACAGCCTGAATCTTATTAGAAACTTTCTATAAAATGCGGGCACACTTGGATGGGCCGAAAATATTTATTAATAGCATGGATTATGTGCCATATTTGTTGAATGTAAGTAGAGCTTAAGTGTTTCAATGTTACCGTCTTATATGGCAATCAAAGAGTAGAATCTGCGAGGGAATCGCTTTCACCCGCTCGTATAATCTCTGTCGCTTCCGGAATGGCGTGCATTCTTCCCGTAAGCGGGGCATTTACGTACGCGTGCATCGAAATTTCAGTTTTCCTTCTCGGCGTCACGACGATGCGGTCTACTATCATTAAACTAGATCGTGAATAACGGTACTCGCACGTTTCAATAAAGAGATCGTGTCCCCGTAACGATCTACACCTTATGCAACACCTTTGGATTTCAAAATATGTGGCTCTCCTCCTAACTGTATCGTGATAATCTTTTCCAACATTTATATACAGGGCAGAGATGGGCAAAATTTTTATTTAAATAAAATTTGGAGTAAGAAATAAAGGTGAAAAAGGTATTCGTCATGTGTCGAATGAAGTTGACTCGGGTTAACTTTGTTCGAATGAATCATTGATTTCTTCGAAGGATGCTCCGGTGCGCTCGGTGCAGCTCAAGGAACTTTGCATAAAAACGGCACTCTTTCATACGTGGCGCGGCAGATCACAGGGGGGAAAGAGAGAAAGTCCCTTTACCCCACTTTGAAATCGAGAATTCTTAAGCAAAGCTTAAACGGTACCCCTTTCCATATTATGCGAATTGCAATTACGGCAGTGAAAAGAAAACGCGTTAACGCCGTGTCCTGGACTCTTGGAGTCATTATAATGGGGTCCTTCGCGGGGAACGGGCTCTCAGAGTGACGCGAAACGCCTCGATGGTCTCAATTAAAAAGCGCAACGCGACATTAACCTAGCGCGAAGCGAAGACGGCGAGGCGAAGGTGAAACAGATAAACTATCGCAATTTCCAAAGCTTGTAACGCATGAACATCGGCATCGATGATCGTTACATACATGTTCAAACTGTCGTTGGATAATAAAATATTGAAATACTTTTTTCTCATTGTGAAACCAAGGTCACCTTGAGTTTTTCAAACGGAACCATAAGGTAAATGGCCCAGTGGTGAAACAATTAAGGAAGCAGTTGAAATAATTGCAATTTCTTTCATATGTAAATAGTATAAAATTATAACTAAATATAATTATTCGAAAGCATCAAATTTCTAGTTTCAGATAACGTAACAAGAATCTACGTTTGTTAAAGAAAAAGTTTTATATTAATTAAAACATGAAACTGTTCATATGGCCCAGTAATTAAATGAAATTCATAGCGTGTCCCGGTCATTAATTATCAGTGTCCCAATTATTGAATATATATTTAATTTAACTATTTCTATCAGTTAATGAAAATAAATGAATACGGCAATATTTTGGGGTATTAAAAACATTTTATTTATAATACATTTGTGTTAAATCTTCGGCATGACTTTATGTCTAAAAATAATTAAAAGTATATTATAAAATTTTAGGTTATGCTAATATTATGACGAGTTTAAGATTAATTATCCTAATAATTCTTAAACAGTATTATATTTTTGTCTAGTTATTATTAACGTAAATATATAGGATACAAAACACTACTTCGGTACAATAAATGTTGATAATTTTGAAACTTCACTGAATACTGACTTCTGTACCAGTGTTTATATAACCATTAAACACGCATTTAATAACTGGTCCCTGACATGATATCGTGTATTATTGGATAAACGCAACAATTTCAATATTAAAAACAAAAAATTATTAAGAGATCCAATTAATGTTCAATTCTTCAATATATAATAAATCCACAGCAACTGTAATATTTCAAAAATTATAAAATAATAATTAATTACAACCTTAACAAAAATATTCTCTCGCTTGCTTGAGTCCATTAGGTACGAAGCGAGATTGAAACTGGTGAAGCTTTACTGTAAAATAATATTTTTGCATGATATAACTATTCAGTTATGTAAACTTATAATTGTATCTATATAAAGCTAATACATTTTGCAATAATATTTCGAATAGTTTAAACGTTGCAAATTAGTAAAACTGTTATTATTAATATAATTTCTTCTCGATTTTTAATTATTGGGCCATGTTTAAGTACTGGGACATTTACCTTATGATTTTTCTTTCATAATATTGTAGGAGACGTTGAGACGAATTTAACGAGCATCATACTGTAATACATTTATTTAGAGTTTGTCGGTTTTTGAAAGCTGGGTTTAGAAACCGGTATTTTTTATAAGTTTGTAAAATTCCAAAACCGAGTTTTAAATTGAAATAACCGGTTTTAGATATCTACTAGAATTAATATGTAAACACGAAGGCTAATTAATTTTTTTATTAAAAACGTTAACATTTTGACTTGAAATCGCCTCAGGCACAAGTATATTGTAGTAAAAGTTTACTGCTAAACTAATCTTCATGCGTTCATATTTCCAGAAAAAAATGCTAAATCAGTGTTTCCCAACCCTTTTTGAGTCGTGACCCCCTTTTATAATATTCAAATAACCTGGGACCCGCCTTCTCCCCCCATATAAGGTAAGGTAAATTTAATAAGATAAAGAAAACACGTTAAAAAATAGATATTTCAGAATATAATTGTAACTTAATAAAATTGAATTATCTTAAAACATATATTAAATATACTTCAAGATATTTAATATATTTAACAGCGTTTTTTCATAAATGAAAAATCAGTGTTACATCATTAATAGAATATGGCGATGTAACCATATTAAACTAAATAAATGCTAAGAATCGTTACCTAAAAATAACTTGGGGGTCCAGACCCACAAGTTGGGAGCCACTGTTTGCTCTGAAATGATTGATCTATAGACCTACATAGATTAAGGATTTTATATTCAGTTTAATAGGCACTACAAAGTCATATAGCCTTCAACAACCTCTCAATAATACCCTCTGTTTAAAATAGTCCTGATTTCTCATAAGGGAGAATTCCTCTGTGACACCTTGAAAAATCGATTATTTTTTTCATTTTTCGAAATGTATATTTGAGAATGTGCTGTTAAATTTTGGAATTTAAAATTCAAGAATTGTGGCTTGCACAGCCATTTTTGTACACAAATCTCAAAACCTACATGACCGATTGCTCTAAAAATTTTATAGGATAGTCCACATACTAATAGCTCTCGTCAGAATCAAAAATACATTTTTATGTTGAGTTTATCATACTTTTTTTTATTAAAGAAATGATCGGAGAACGAATAAAATTTCAGAATTTGCAATATAATTTATTTATTTTTGTTCGGACGATAACGATAAACATACTGATGAAGAATCTTCTTGATTTTTTTTGTTTTTGTCCACCCTGACAGATCCAATTTTCTACGCCAGCGAGACACGATTTGTAAACACGCGACTATGGCAGGCCTGACGGAACCAAGAAACAATTAATTAAAATTGGCAAAAAATTCTTATGTATGACGAAAAAGTAACTAAACAAACTACAAAAGGAATCATAACTTAAAAAAATTCATGAAAATCGATGAACTTTGCAGCGTTTACAGAGGAATGCCCTCATAACACACCATCCGACGTTTTCATTTTTGCATTTTACATCTATAAAAGGAACGAGTTGCAATTTCGCGAAACATGGAAACCTGATATCCCAGGGGGAATTCCGAAAATGAACTGGCCCTCTTTATTGCATTTCTTGTAAAAATGTGCACAGCATTAAATTGGTCCAATTAAAATATAACGTGGTTTGTGCTGGGCGTTTTGCAAAATTTACAGTAGTAACAAATATATTAATGTCAATAAACTGAAATTACTGTACTGCGAATTTTTTTAAAAAATTCAGGATAATATTTAATGGTTTCCCAGTGCTGAAAATATAAAAAAAAATTATGTAAAATCTTTTTGATCCGCGCGTTATAGAATTCCTATAAAATAAAGAAAATACTCGGCTGGCTTTGAAAGTCTCTGTGCCGACGGACGGTGTGACGAACTCGACGCTACATACACGGTATTTATAGAAATTAAAACAATGCGTGCTGTGGCGCTTTATTAATAGCGCCTCGTTTCTTGTTTCGTGCTGGTAATTGGTCGCGAAATGTGTAATTCACGCAACAGTGTGCTGCGTTCGCACTTTTCGATACGCTCGACATTTTTAAAATCGTTGCACATACACTCAAAGACGGCAGTATTCGCAGAGGGGGATTAGACTCGGAATGATAATAATAATGATCTTTATTTCAGCAGTGCCACATGTACACTACCGCTCAAAAGTATTTGATCACTTGCTACATGTGCGTTTGATGAAGAAGAAAGTAGAACAAAACGTAACATAGTTGATTATTGCTTGGTCTTATGAAATTGCTACTTCCTTTTTCTTAGTATAACGTGTAATTTTGCCACTGTAATCCAGAGATAAGGTTACTATTATTGCTTTTTATGCGATTCAATTCCTAGATTATATTCAATTTTTTGGTTCAAAATTGTTCAATTATATTTGATCGTTGGTAATGTTATGTTTTAAATTAGCTATATCTTTGTTGCCAAGAAAACTTTTCGACCACCAAGATCAACAGTTGTATCTGTCAAAGAGGAAGACCACGAGTGTCAATAATATTCGAATAAATAATAGAAATGATAATTGAATTGCAGTCCACAGCAAAGAAACGAATGATTTTAGGGATTTTTGAAGCGTTAAAAAAAATACAGCGCACAAAAAAATTATTTATAATAATTTTTATAATAAAGTATTTATGATTTTTGAGGTGTTAGACCATTGCAGGAAAAATGGTCAGCATGTTCTCTCCTTTACACATCGAAGGATCTGAAAAATAAAATAATATTCTCGTAAAGTAATGTTGCCATTATGGGTTGACGAGCCATTCTTTTGATATTTTGTTTGATTAATTTTTTATGCACAATAAATTACAGTGCCAAATTGTGCATGAAAAAAATCATTTTACTTTAAAGTGCCATAAATTGTTTATTCGTTTTAAATTAAAACACTGGGCCCGTCGGCTTATAATGGCAACATCATTTTAGAAGAATATCATTGTATTTTTCAGATCCATCAATGTTTAAACGATATACCATGCTGACCATTTTTCCTGCAGCGGTCGAAAGAACCTCAAAAATCATAAATAATTTAATACAAAAATTATTGCAAATAATTTTTTTTATACATTTTATGGACTAATAAATCATGTGTAATAAGTATTTTGTTTTATTCTTATTAATAAAACGCCTAAAAAAAATCCTAAAGTCATTAATTTTCGCCCAAGCTAAACGTATGTAACCCTATCGACAACAGATCGAAATCCTGAAGTCACGCACTCGTGACAACGGCAGATAGGGCGTTAATATGCCGTGTTTTTATTATCCGAATGCATCGGTTATCCGAAACACACAGTACCGCGCTATACGTGGCTCCATAGTATTCTCTATAGCACCGCGAGAAAAAAAACGGGGGTAGACAGTACGCGTAGCGACGCGTGCGATATTAATATCAGCGTTTATGCCCGCGCATCGAGACAACGCGCGAGCGCGTAATTTACACTCGTCATTCAGACGGAGCACATCCTCATTAAGCCGATCAGACCGAGTTTGCATGCATTATCCGTATGGAGCGTTACGGGACACGGTGTTTAGGAGGAGGTGGCGCGCGACGCCGAGAACCTGCTCAATGGTTAATCAGGGAACAACCATGCTTCCGCGGAACAATAAACGGCCAAAAATAAATTATACATACGCAAGGGAGTTACGCGTCATATCTAAAGCGGGAAGCTGCCTACCGTTGCCTCTCCTATGACAGCTGCGGGAAAAACTATTATAAACTATTTCTGAAACCAGCGGTGGTACTATTAGGTCATCCTATGAGTACTTGCGATTTTTTTTAGATACATTGCGCGTATTTGCACGCTGTTGAAATACGTTTTAGGTGGCGGTAGATGGTAGCATAAGCCGAATTCAACTTACGGGCTAATTCTTCGATAGTTACTATGGGAATTTGTTGAACGGTAACCCGTAAAACGTCTGCGTCGAACTCTTCAGGCTTCCCGGGACAAGGCTCACCTTACAAGGGAACCACACGAGGTGTTACTGTTACGCACCAATCTTTATGCAACTTCGTAGGTGGATACAGAGCTGAAAAATATTTGACACAGGGTCGGCCGTTTGCTCGGACACCTAATCGTTTGTGGGATATTTAGCAATAAACTCAGTGGAGCGGACCGTCTACCGGTCAGTAAGTAGCTTCCTAAAATTTCACGTTTCTGTCAGATAAAGAAATTACCTGATGGTGTACCCACATTTTTTTCCTTTACATTCTATGATAGATAATTTCATAATCACTTTCTTACGTTACACTTGCACATATATTATTTATAATTTATACCTAAAGTAACTTATTATTATTGATAATAATAATTTAAAATTGTAATGTGGGGGCAGCTCCAAAATTTGAGAAAATATATTTTTGCTTAGTAATAGCGCTAAATGCTGTGTTAATATGTACCTAGATTTTAAGTGGGTGAAATACTCTGAACATATGTCTAAGTTTTCACTGTTTTCATTAGTTCTCCAAAAGCGAATACATTTGGAGCAGCGCTCGTCTTGCCGCAGTCTTCAAATGGCCTCGTGCATCATTGACGATTACTCAGACAGCTCGGACTTCACGCAGCATTGTTGGCTATCCTTCATGGTGTTCATTCGCTGGGAGTTCGTTAACCGTAGATATGTATAAGGCGAATGTATGTAAACTGTACATACATAAGCAGTCCTCCTTCCACGTGCAATATATTCATCGTCAGATTTATAACAGGATTGAACACAAATACGGCCTCTCGACCCATCAAGCCCTGCCCGACGAGGAAGCCAACCCCTTTGTGTACTCCATCGGTAGCTTAATCAATAGAGACAAGAAACATAGGCTACGTTTTACTAGTCGCATCTCTCTTCTCATAAATTTACGAAGCACCATTACAGACGACAAGGATCAAGCATCCAATGGCCCCGAGTTCATCCGTTTCGTTCACCGTGTGCGTTATACAAAATCATAATTCTACAATTTATCTGTCGAAACTACATATGTAATGAATATTGTCGTCACAAAAGATAGACATTTTTATGGATAGTTTTCTCGTTATATTTTCATATTGGGGGTGGGGGGACTTTTTTCTGGTACAATAATTTGTGACGATAAATGGAAAGTGAAGAAATTATTTCCAGCACGATACGAAAGAAAAATAGATGAATAATGACCTCTGTGTTAAACAAGCTTTCTAACTGCTTATAGTAACGAATTTACTTGGCTTCGGATAAACTGACCAACATGGTACGTATTATAACATCTATAGGAGGTACGCGGGAGTCCCATTTGATTAAACTCGAGTTGCGCTTCACGTCGCATTATGCAAGCTCACCTGGCGTGCTTTCTTTAAATTTGAAAATGATCCTTGCAAGCGGAAGAAGGTCACATCGCGGACGTTTAATTTCTGTGTCGATTAGTTCTTGTTGCCTCGCAGTGAGGTAATAAAGGGAACAAAAGGGGAATGGAATAAAGATTTTCAAAGATACTGTAATTTATTGAAGACCTTGCAGCAAGAGAGGCGCAGCTCCAGCTTTACTAACTTCGAGTAAATTAGAAAAAATTGTTTATCAAATTATTGCTTTGACTTGACATTAAAAAGAGAAGAGTAATTGAAAAATATATATTTTCAGGCAATAAATAGTATGTAGTTATTGAGTTGATAAGTTTTTATTTCTGTTTTTGGCGAAAAATATTCTATAATAAAAATATCAATGTTTTATTATTAAATATTAATTAATATACTAATACTAATTAATAATATTTTTGGTAATAGGTATAATTAAGATTAGGATTAATAATATTTTTGGTAATAAATATAATTAAGATTAGGATTAATATCAGTTATTAATATTAATTAATATTAATATTTATATTTTTATTTATTTGCAATAAATCGCTCATTTGTTATCAGATTTTTATCAAATGATATAAATTTTTTTATATTACACGTCATAGCTCAAAAACTGTCGAAATTGAAGCTGCACCCCTCTTCTTCCAAGATCCCCAATTAAATTAGATGATAGATACATCGCTAACACAAATTTCTTTCTTTAAGTTTTATAATTCCGAACATAGAAGAAGGTCTCGTACCATGGTTCTATTAAATATTAACAGGCAATTATGTACCCCGTTATCTTTTCCTTGATGTTTTAAACGAAACAGGTTGTTTGTTTGAAATTTTTGTTATTTTAAATAAATCAGCGTTTTCTATAATATTACTGTAAAGATGAATTGAAATGTCATTTTACGTCATTATTTCTTATTGTAATTTCCAAGAGGATTGACCAGTTTCGAATACAGTAGCAGGATGTATGTACATAGTACGCAGTGTTGTTTACAATAGACGATCAGAGTTCATTAGCCTTCCCCAATCGGTTATTCAAACGAATGCAGATATGCCAATTTATATTGGAGATGTTTATTTTTAATTTGATAGCACGAGAACTAGTATCGTTCACCAATAATTACTTATAGTTAATTGTTAAATACTACACCCGATTTCTTATCTGCATATATTTAACTTTTCCAATGCATTTGTCAAATAAGGTCTAAAACTTTCACATTGCAATAATGGAACATTATAAAACTAGTCATAAAAAACAATGACCCCAAACGGGAAATACTTTTGTTATAAAATACAAGAGCTTTTATAAACGGTAATTTTCTATAAAAAAAACTTAAACTACATACACTAAAGAATATGAAAGTTAATGCAAACTAACCTTAACCAAATTTACAAAATAATTTATCAAACTAAAAGCAAATAATAATATACAATTTCTAATTATTTAAAAATCAGTCGAAATTGTAGAATAACTGTTTTTCGAACGTGGCTTTGTCTTCGAGAAAATCAATGTGAAAATTGAACCAATTCCCTCAACGGATTTTCAAACTCTATCTCCTCGAAAATTTTCGACTTACCTTTGCACAAGGAATCACCTCCTTTTCGGTTGCATCACGACTTCAGATACACCTTGTATAAATGTGAAGGTTTACCAACATACCAATAAACTAGGAAGTCTGCAAAAATTCCAGTCGGATTACGCATCGCCTTATTATAGCAGATTTAAATTACCAGTGTCAAACTTTGGGTCACTGTCTTCGGTACGACTACCATACTCGAAGATCATCATCCTTGACCAATTTACGATGCCCGCGCGGCGCTGTTTCGCACGTGAACGTCAGCATAATTAACGCTCCAAGTAAATAGTCGCCTGGCCTTTTTTTTTGCGACGAATGACTCGCGATTACGCAAGCTTTTCTGTTCTTCATCGATTAGCGGTCGAACCGTATGGCAACCTTCAGGGACAGCCATCTTGGTTCCGCGCGCGTCACAACGAAAGATGCATTGATTCGTCATCTCTCCACAGTTATAAATAGTTGATTATTTCGGAATAGATGCTCGGTCTGTAACCATAAATGTTGTATCCATTTCTTTGCGAAAGTCTCGTTACTTTAATACGATATTTATGGAATTCTATTTATCAAAATGTGTGGTTTGATAATCAACCCTAGAACAGTGTGTCCCAACCTTTTTTGAGTCGCAAGCCCCTTTTATAATATTCAAATAACCTGCATCCCCCTTCGTATAAGGTAAGGTAAATTTAATAAGATAAAGAAAACACATTGGAAATAGGTATTTCAGAATATAATTAATAATATTAAACTTAGTAATACAACTAAAAATATTCTAACTTAATAATATTAAAAAAAAAATCGTGGAGACTCCCAGAAAACACTTCGCGACTCACAGGTTGGGAATCACTGCCCTAGAAAGACACTGTGGAGTCGGAGACCGCCAAAAATTCTGATGTTCTCTACAAACTAGAATATCAATCTCTCACTCCCTAATTTCGATTTTCTTACTGTAAATGAAAACCGTATGCTGTAAATATATTTTCTAAAGGTACCTAAAGGGAAATACAGAGAATCTATCGGAAACGTATTGTGAATTTGGAAATATTTGAATTTCGATTTCACCTGCGGCCCCAGAGTGTCAGATACCTGCGCTCTAAAAGTGTCACAGTGTCGTTTTAGGACTGTGTGAGTTTATGTATTATATAATTGCGCATTCAGTGAAAAATGCGATCAACAATCTTCGCTAACATGGCGTGCTTCTTTAGCTTTGCGTATATATTACTTTATATTCCTTTTCAGGTATGTATAATTTGTTTATATTCTCCACTAATTTGTATCAGTCCACTTGCCTATATCTCGATGTATAATACAAAAGGGTTCATTTCGTAAAATAAATAAATCATATTTAGGGTGAAACATATCTTTCTACGTGTTAACCAGGCTTTCTTGGCCAGAAACATTTCCTGCATATTTTAAAATGTATTTTGGGGAGTGGTTAAGCGCAAATTAATTAGTTTTAACTACAGCGAATGCTGCATATGACTTACTGAAGTACTTTCCCTGTCTTTGTAGAAATGTGATTATTAAGGGGGAATCCTATTCTTTTTAGCTAAAAATACAACAGAATTTGGGATTTTTTTACAAAATTAGCGATTTGTTTCATCTGAAATTTGCAACATGTTTTTATGCATCTTTAAAGAAGTTACAGGTTTTTTTATTAAGTTTAGGAGGAATATAAGGTATATAGGAGTTATGCATGATCCACTAACACGCCGCTTATGTATCAAAAGAAATATATAACTTATCGGTATTCTCTCGCATAACTCCTATATTTATTATAAAAAATTACTAATAAAAAATCTTCAACTTCTTCAAAGATGCATAAAAACAGGGTTCAAATTTCTGATGAATTGAATCGCTAGTTCCTTAAAAAAAATCCCAAATTTTGCTACGTTTTTAGCCCAAAAAATAGGAGTCCCCCTTCAATTTTCGCAATTCATTTATTTCACCCCAAAGTGAAGGCACTTTTAGGTGACGAGTAAACACGTCTTCCATTGTTAACAGGTTAATATTCTTCGGAAGAACATCCTTGTGATGTCATACTCTTTTTTACTGACTTATATAGTTATTGGAAGTAGGTTTTGGATTTATTCGCTTGTAATACATTCCGTTCCTTCGTCACATCTCGTTTTAATTTTCTGTGTGTCTTTAAATCCTTTATGTTTCGGAGTGGCCTTGATTTGGGGGAATAAAAGAATGTCTGATAGGGATAATTTCTGAAAATAGTAGGTAGTAATTTGGTTCTGAGAACTTTTGATGTAAGGGAAACGGTTTTAATGATACTGTAAAATGAAGCCTTACATTGTTATGAAAGTGGAACCAGCTTCCTTTTTCTTGAAGAAGTCTTTCTCAATGTATTCTCTGAATTAATTTCATTCACTACCACAATATGTTTCTTTCATTTTGCTTCTACGTACTTTTAAGAACGGATAATAGACTCTCCTGGAAATTCATTTTTAAGCTGTGTTAGTGGGACATTAAGGTTAAAGATAATATTTCTTAACTGTAATAAATAGTAATATTTTACTACAAATATTCCTATCATGACCAGAAAAGTGACTTCAGTTATTTCAAGCATTTAGTTTAGCATTCCCCATCTGTGTAACGTGTACACATCTTTAGAAATCGAAAGAATTTGATATTTTATTCAATTACATAATGCAAACATCGAAATTTGCCTATTACAGTATATTTGAGGGGTAAAATTACAGTTATATATTTTGATAAAATTAGAATTTTATATCGAGTGCTGTTTTAAATGTAAATACTATAAAAAAGTAAAACAAATCTTTTTTAAACTGGGCCTCTCGAAATATCTAAATTTCTAAATTTCTAAATGATAACGAATTTCAACTTGAAGATAATTTGACTCTTAACACCTCTTTATTGCCAAGCTAACTTCATTGTCATGTACCGCTTCTGAAAATAAATTTTCTGCAGAATTGAAATCAAAATTTAAACAATTTGAGCAACCGTGCATATTCGCAACAGTCACTTTACCTATTATATTTGTATGTACTGAAGATATATGAATTTAACGAATTTTAGTAGTCGAAAAAAATGCATAACGCTGTTCATAAAACGAAGGGTTAGCAAAAACACTTACTTACTGTAAACTATGTTCGTATATTAACGCAATTTTCTTACCAAAAGTAAAAGACGACTCAATATCTCAATATACATATCTTACGCAAAACATTAACACATTAAAATTAAAAGAATCCTGTTCAATACAATAAATTCATCATAATTTAGTATAAAATAATTAATTATACTTTACTAAAATATACATTATAATTTACAAGTATAATAGATAAAGTACCATGTATTACAATCTATGTAATAATAAATTATTATTAAAAAATTTCCCCAGTGGTCAAGGAGAATTAAATTTCCATACATTGTTTACATGCATACAATTATAACTTCAAGGAGTAGCATAGATATTATCCACCGTGATATTATTTATTATGGTTTTGAATAAATGCGCGTTCTTCCTGAGGCCGCCCCTCAAACAAGCATTCCAGAGCGTCGACGTTCGACGATCAGTTGAGCTCCGACCGCCGCGCCGTACGGACTGGTATTGTCGCACTCCGAGCCATTCTTATTTACAAATTTCTATACGTGATTCCAGTGTTCAATTCATTCCCCCTTTTTTCATTCACCAACGAAATATATAGTGAGTGTGATTCAGTGCCAACAGTGATATCGAGTGGTACGCCTCAAGTGAATTAAAAATCGTTCCGTTCGACGAGGGTCGTTACTCAACCATGCCATCCTATCAAGGTAAAAATCATGCGTTACCACATTGTGACTTCGATCCTCGTCGATTGTGTACATACAGTGTTTCGTAACAGATGACTTTGAGGAATCAAATCCTTCGCGTGCTTTTATTTAAAAATGGACAAAATGCAACAGTAAATATGGCACAACAGCGGATGAAATTAATCTTTGTGTAAAAATAGATCGAAATAAAAAAGTGAAAATAATTTTTGACGTAGAACTACGTCTTTTTTTAAACAAGATTTCTGTTATTTGAAAATTGGTTTTAAAAATTCTTCTGATACACATGTATCTAAAAATTGGGCGAATGCAACAGTAAATATAAATTGAAGACTAACTTTTTGTCGAACGAGGCTTGGTTTTCGAGAAAATCACGTGCTCAGGTATTCAACAGATTTCCAATATCGATTTGCTCGAAACTGGAATTATAATTGAACGAATTTTTTCTTGTATTTTCTACCAGTTTTTTTTTCATGTTGAATCACTACTTTTCCGGTTATACCACCTATTACGAAACACCTTGCATATGTATGTACGTATGTATGTACATATTATTGTCATCCATCGTAACCAAGTATCCATTTCCGTGAGTTCTTGAATAATTTGATCAACAAAGGTCCTCTTCGATCATCCTTATTTTTCGAAACGCGTCGTGGTAATGCGTATGGATGCATTACGTACAAAGTGTGTACGTGACAGTTAGTAGGAAGAGTTTTTTTTCTCCTGCAAGATTGACGAAACTTATTTCTACGAATTTATATCTCGTACAAAAGTTTTCTGCCACGTGGATTTCTCACTCTACCTTTCAAAAGTGAGGTCTACACAAATTTTAACTACTATTAGTTCATCTAATATATATAGCTGCAAGGTAAAAAATGGAATAAAATTTTTCGAGGTCATATTAATATTGCAAAATTTGTAATATATATTACATTACAAGGTGTATATGTACTTTTCCTTTTTTTTTTTGTATTATCAGAAACTTTTGAATCTCTAGTTCAGCAATCCTATGAGTACATATGTTTATGCAAAATAGGTAACAACGTTTATTTGTTTTATCATTTTTTTATCAAAGCAGCATGACCTCATACCCAGTGTTAGTTAAAGTTCCTTTAACCTTCGCTGTGGGGATAAAAAATGAAAAATATGTCTGATAAAAAAACTCTTGCACGCCACTGTATATCGCGTATATTCTCCTTTTACGATTCTGATCTTGAGAATGCGTGGTGATGTTACTACGAAGGGTACACATGCGCGCGTAATGTCCTCAACCTGATATAAAGTTTTATGTTTTCTTCAGTTTATTTCTGTTGATAGTATCTATCAATGCCTGATACACTTAGTTTTTATTTTTGTTTTTACGAGTGTTTCATGTGATATAAATTGCTAATAGTGGTTATTAGGGACAGGATATGAACTAACCAATTTTTATGATTCAGTCTTGCATTAGTTTATCCAGTAGTTTGTTTTTTGTAGGTTCTTTAGGTTTCGTGCATTAGTAAAGTTAATACACTGGAGATAACGTAGAAATAATTTATAATATCTTGGAGCGTAGTTCCTAATAATATACTAGAAATACTTATTGAAGTACTCGAATGTTTAATATACTTTTCCCTTGTGAAATTTTCTCGGTCCATTCTGAAACAATTATTTCTTTACAAAGATACAAGCTCTTAACACATTTTACGACAGGTGCCTTTTATTATTCTTTTTCATTTTGTTATTCTTTGTTATTGCATTATTCTTTTTTATTTTATTATTCTTTCTTATTTTATTATTCTTTTTGAAACATGAATTTTTCTCCAAGAAACATACCTAGCATGCTTCCCCATTTGCTCGGCAATAAATTTTATTTAATTACCGCTGTCCATCCATCCCTTTACAAACATTAATTCAATCCTTCCATAATATTCAATTCTCGCCCGCACCATCTATGGGCGGCCATAATGGAAAGCCATGGTATCTTGTTCATCCAGCTGCTAATGAATCAGTGACTCTTCCTTTTCATGAATCATGATAGTCATTATTCCACCTATCTGGAACATCTACCTTAAATTTCTTCTCATCCGTGGAGCTGACATTCCTCCCCTTTTTTCTTCCACCGCGCATATTCAACGGCCAACTGCGTACACGCTACGACGCCTGTTCATTACTTTCAAACGCAACATCCAAACGCGATAACGATTACGCGACCACGTTAATGCATCATGTTTCTTCGCAGCATCGAAGTGCCTCCACTATTAAGTCTGATAGCAGATCTGCAAAGCATTGTGCGTACTGGCATTAATTAACTCGCGTAATTAGTATCTTTCTAAAACGAAGCTAAACGACCGCGTGCCATTAACCTGGCGGCATTCTAAATATACCTGTACCTTGAATGCAGCCATACCCGACCCTGCACTTTTCTTTCTTGCTAAATTATGGTAAACCGCCAGCACGCTCCTCTCCTGGCTGGTTGGAATTAACTGTACCCTTGGCAGAGGGAAACGCAGGCCAGTACGAACATGGCCACCTCATCCATGCCTTTGCAATTTTACATTTTCTATTTCACTTGCCTTGTTCGAGCTCAGTGTGCCTAGCAAATGAGGCGAGAATCGAGTTCAAAGAACTGCCATTACGCTCGCGGAGTCTATAAACATGAATTTCATGGTAATTTAGCGTGGTGAACAGAAACATTTTAAATGTTGGTATTATTATATAGGTTTTCTAAGTTACTTGTACACGTTGATTCAAATATTGCGATTAGTGTGTGGGTTCTCTGAAGTAGATGAGTTCAGTGGCATGTTGGCCTAAAAATCATATGTTAGTTTCCGAATTTTTTGGGGCGAAATTAGAAAATATATGAAAAAACTTTTTTAAGGGCTTTAGTCTATATGCCTTATAGTATATACAAAAATGTAACTATTTTAAAAAAAAAATGGCGTTGTTGCTGCTCTTCCATTCTCGCAGTTTTCGCAGTAGAAGTCCCGTATACTTTGACGTAGGGTAAAAACAGAAAAATTTCATTATTTACGTGATATTTAATGTAGAAGTACAAAGCGATTTGTCAAAATATTGATTTTTGTGAAAATGGTGGAAATTTGAAGAGAATATTAGTTTTAGCCGACAAATTTGCCTCAAATTATGACTAAAATTGCCTCTAGAAAACAAGTTTTTTAGTGAATCGTAAAATCTGTATGTAGTTCTGTAGATAATTTATTATAGAAGATACTATTCAAATTTAAAGTGAATTGAATAAAAAATTTTCAAGTCATGCTGATAGCCAAGTTGAAAAAAGTGATTCCATGGAGCTTCGCGGGAGAACACATAACTTGGCTATTTTTTAATATTTCTATACAATATTTATACAATATTTTCTTGAATACAATGGTGCTGTTTTGAGCGTCTCAGGGTGGCGTAACCCCTTAAGGAGGTATATCCGCTCGAACGCTCAGAAAATGTGTACATTTTGTGGATTTTTTACAAGTCAACGGCTTGATGAAGATTTTCCGTTTTTGTATTATGTTTACATAGTAATATGAATTACTTAAAAAAAAGTTTCAGTTAACAAACTATTTTTTTTTTTTTTTTTTGGAAGTTATGGATACATTTCCGAAACTCTCGATTTTAGACTGCTACACGGTGGCCCTGAAAAAAACTGTATGTCGTGTCTGAAATCAAAAACAGTAAATCTTTTTTATAAAATATGTTAATAGCTATCGATCGACGGCGCCGATTTTGAAAATGTTGAAAAATAAGGAAATGGTGAGTTCGAAGAATAAAGTTAAATTTTTCTAATCGAAATATCCACGTTTTTTCTTTATAAATAATAAACGGGGAATCGGAATAAAAAAAGGCGTTGTAGATCGATGTTGGAATCTTATTACGATTTTGCATGCAAAAGTGGAAGTGAATTGGTTGAACGTACCGCGAGTTTTTAGCGCCACCATAATGAAAAATGTAGTTCCGTTGCGACGGTCGAGCCGCCGCGCTACGCCGCCTCGTGCTAACTGGCTTGTTCCACTGAAATGCTTATAATTTCGTCAATCTTACGAATTTTTACACTGGACTTGATTTATAATATTTCTAAAACATCAATCTATGAAAATATGTAAAAAAATCCAATTTGTGACACTCTCAAACGGTTATACACCCTTAACAGCCTTTTAACCCTAGTCCGTCTCTTAATTTCCCAACTTAATGTGTCCCTTGGTGTCAAATTGACACAGTGGTAAAAAAATCAACATAATCAAACGATAATTAGTTAACTTTGCAAATTCTTTTAGTGAAAATAAAAAATAAAATTTGTGTATGTTCGATATTCTGCATATTCAGATAAATGGGGACAATTTTGTGACTTACATACGATTGGTATTTTATAGGATATTTTAATTTCTTATCACATTCCATTTTTTCTTTTTTATTTATAAATAATATATTTCGATGTTCTAAATCTTCGTATAAAAAAAAAACTATTGAGGGTTGGGGTTACCGTCAAAGGTTAGCGAGTTTGGAAGGGTACTGTGACAAAATTTAGTTGGGAAACGCTGCCGTAGGGTAGATGTAACTCTTCAAAACAAGTGAAACGTAACTCGGTCGAGTAAATTCCGCGTGTGCTACCAATCGCCGGAGAATCGTTACGCGCTGCCCGAACTAACGATTTCCCAGATTCTTCAGATCTTGATCAATCCAGAAGGAGCTTTCGTGCAGAACGGAAAGAGCGGCTGGTACTCGAAGGAAAAAGCTGCGAGAGGAACATATCTGAGGCGCATGCGTGCATGCACGTGCAACGAAGCGCGTCCATGACCGTGCGTCTGCAGACGTAATGTTCGAAAATAGCGAAACTGAAGTTAACACGCATTTTGCAGCATTCAGCAGCGGTGTTTCTACGCTCTTGAGCTCCCCCCGACTTATTACTCAGATGTCTATCTCAGCCAAGCCTTTTTACAAGCTTTTATTTTTCTGTCTTAACCCTCCGTGGTCACACCTTATAATCACAAATTGGTCACATGGGGCTCACTGCTCCCCAGCGTCATTTTACAGTTACCATTTTCGTATTTCGGAATCTTTTAATCATGTTCTAATAGCCTTTTTTTAGAAATGCAAATTTTTATATTGTGAAATTTGTCTTTGAAAATATAGTTGTGAATAAAAGCGATTTATTTATTTTGTTTATTAAAATTTACCAAATTTTTAAATTTCATTATTAAGATCTAAAAATTTACAGAAATATTGACAAACACATCCTGGGGTGTGATACATACACCCTGTGTGACCACGATGGGTTGATTGTACATAGCTTATTTATTTTATTTCATTTACTGATCCATCACAGTAGTAAAATATTTATTGTAAATATCAAACAGTTTGTGGAGTAAATCCTACCGGGAGATGCAAATTCATACCGGTCCTCTTCCCGAAGCACTGGTGTACATATACATATCTACATGGTTCCTGGAAGACTTTGTGGATTGTTGGAGGGTCGGAAAAAGGTCCTTTGAATTATACTATATGTACGTCGCGTATTTATCATTTTAGTAACGTTGGCGTCTTTTAATTCGGGATAATTAGGCTCTCTTCACTCTGTCCCTCGGTATTTCCTTTTCGATGCACTTTATGAAAGCGTATTAAGGTGCATTGGGGTACTTTATAAGGAAAAGTTGGAGGAGCAATTAGTTAGATACACGTTTTGTGAATAAATATTCCAGGGGCGCGTTTAATGTGGTCCATATAGAATTGCGGCGCGGAGTGGGGGGTAGCTGTTTTCGATGAAATTATAAAATGTGTGAGAGTCAGGGGACCCACAAGTGTTGTCCTTATAAAAAAGTGGTTATGTATTTTCATATTTCGTGGGAAATCACAGGGTCAATTGGCAGAATAGATTGATTCACTGGGTGTTCCATAATAAGTGGTACTACTGAAAAATGTGGAATATGTTCATAGGGAATTCTTTTGGAAAAAATCGATTTTGGAAACTCATCTGGTGTGCTGACTAAAAATCAACAGAATTTAGCAGCATACATGGTATAATTCGAATCTATTTATGGAATAAGTTGAAATTATAAAATAACATTTTTCAAATGTGGCTTTATTTTAGAGAAAATTAATATAGAGCTCATTCGTAGTCCAGTTTACACATACGCGACAGATTTCCAAAATTGATTTTAAAAAAAGGTACGTTTGAACGTATAGCGTTAATTTTATACGGTATTTCAAAAATAAGAGAGCAAACTTCTCGTAATTCTATAATGCCACAATTTATTACTTTAACTTTCGTAAATTACATCAATTCCAGCTCCATTTTATATCCTTAACCAAATAGAAATCTATTTTCTTCTTCCCAGTAAGATCGCCTTATGAACGCAGAAATAATACTCACACTGGAATGCGCATTTATGAATCTGAATAAAATAGCTGGAATGTGTATGATCGACAAATTAAGAGATATATTTCACGGTGTAATATCTACGACAGTAACGGTCTGTCAATTTAGGTCATCTTTAGATTTAATCCACCTCCCATAGCACTCCCCTAATACTCATCATTAACCTTGGCTTTCCTCGGCTACCAAGCTAATTCGATCATCGCTCATGGAATAATGTCCCCCCTGTATCGGGGGATCTGACTCCCTTTACAGGACGGTAGGCGATGATAATTACGTCGTAACTTCGTCGTGGCTTGTTTTTAGAACACCCACGCAGAGAAATATTTGCCATGATTCAACAATTAATTTAAAAGGATAGTGAGGCTTTCGCTGGAATTGAAGTAGGTATATGAAGTGTAAGATGTTTCGTTATTAATGAACACATCCTAAGGCCTAGCTGAAACGAACCACTTTTAGAAGCCCACCACAACTACAAAGCAGGGGTTGGGCTGTCGCTGGAATCAACCACGTTTGAAGTCCGTATCGACGACGAAAGACTGTACCACGAAATTGTCGCTGTCGGTGGTTGACAGTGTTGACACAACGCATAACTATTTTTTTTTGTGGTTGTAGTGACATTTATTACTTGTTAGCCTCACTGTTGTAACAGATATAGAATTTAAAACCGTTGTGAATCTATTTTTATACACCAAGTGTCAAAAGTGTCGATTTTTCATGGAATGAGGTAGGGGAGACCGGGGATAAAAGTTCCGATTTTGATAGAGCATAAAAAATGACTAGAAAATAATGTAGTTATTCTCTCCATTATTGACTAATTTCTTGTTAAATTTATTATATTTTATGACTTTAAGCTTGTATTTAATATATTGTAATAGGTTTTTCATAAAAAATAATTTATTCATAGCTAGTCGAAGCGGAACTTCTTACCCCTTTATGGGGCAAGTTGTTATCGCATTGGGGTAAGTTGTTACTAAGATATAAGAGTTGCCTTTTAATGAAATATTTCATTTTCTAATGAAATAAAACAGAATTTTATTAATAATGTTTATTTTTAAAGGTTCGGATCGACAAAAATGTATAATAACCATACACATTATCTTTGGTATAAAAATTAAAATCTACAAATCAGTCTTACATTCAACTGTTTGTGAGTACCTACTTATTGAGATTTGTACTTGCAGCCTACAGTGGCTTCTTGTCCAGATTGTAGTTTTTTAATAACTCTCGAAAGAGTCAAGTAGCAGATATTGAATTCTCTAGCGACAGTTGTTAACTTTATGCGTAACTTCGATGGAAATGGTGCCCCTTTCCGCCTTTCATTCATATGTTCGCATCTTAAAGCACAGCAGGAACAATTCATACATTTGCGGTGGGGCAGTTGTTACGTGGACTAAAAAAGTATTCCACGTGGACTCCATTATATAACAATTTTGTCAAAATCCCTGACACCAAGTGTCAAGAATGATCGACTTTTCGTGAAATGACTTCGACGCAAAAATTAAAAACTCTGACGTCCTGCATTTTTTAAACAAAATTTAAGAGCAGCAAAGTGATGACTTAAACGCCCCCTAATTGCACATGTACTATATTATAATTCAATTCCATCAAAAACCTCTGACATCGAGTATAAAAAGTCATCCATTTGGCTTGAAACGGCCGCGGCCCTTCGTGTTCCTCTACGCCCATTAAGAACAAAACAACCCTGTGTTGTCACAACTCGCGGGCAAAAAAATGGTACCCTTACATTTTAAATATTATCCTTGGCTTTCGTCACTGTCAAACTTATCAGCGCTTTGCAGGTGGTAGGTTCCACAATACGTTCTGTCGGGGAACGTCGGTGAAAATGAAATCTCAGTGACGCGGTAACTTCACTGTCTGGGATGAAACAACGGAGACTAAAATTTGTCGGAACCTTTACGCTCCGAATATTTCAAACTCTTACCCGTGTCACAGCGCTCGCCATTCTCATCCATTACCAAGCTTCTGTTAAGGCTTCGGTTACCTACCAACTTACCTAATGCTCGCAGTGAAAAGGAAAATGATGTTTGACAAGGAGGGGATGTGATTACTTTTATTTTCATTTACAGCTTGGCTGTGGATTTATTGAAGACTCTTTTAGATGTACATAATTACGTACGGAATATAACACTTTGTTGGGTTAATAATAACAATTAATTCAAATTAAAAAACCTCGCGCTCTCATATTTTCTATAAAATATTTTTGTTCGAATATTCAATAATACACTCTTTTCAAAAATACAAATAATTCAAATTACATTAAAGCAACGCAGTGCAAATATAATCAGGAACCGTCTACCCCATCGATTTTTAATTATTCGATTCTAGTACACATTTTAATACAATATTTTTCGTTGCAATATTCAATAGATACGTAACACCCCGCTTTCAAGGCAAAGACACTATTAGCAGCAGGACTTACAAGAAAAATATTGGGGTATGCAAAGGGCAATTTTTCTTTGCGGAGATTTATTCTCAAAGGGTGAAATCAGTCCTTAAAATTATCGCGTTTTTCGTTTTCCTAATAAAGCTTCGTAACGGTACAAAATAGAACAAAACTTTAGATATAAGAATTATTGAGTCTTTTATACTATATTACACTGCCCAAAGAAAACTAAAATTCTATTACAAAAATAAAAAACTGCGATAACTTTAAGGCTGATTTCACCCCTTCTGAATGAATTTCCGCGGAAACAAAATTGCTCCTTACACACTCCAGTATGCTCTACATTCACGCGAGGTTTCTTTAAAATCAGAATCTCCGAGTTGGGAACGTTTTCTTATTAAACGTTAAGTCTTCGCGAAACAGGAACTCCCTCCACCCGGCCCGAAAATTCATGGCGATGGCTGCGTCACATATGTGCCCCTCGAAAGGGTGAAGAACCGTCCGGAGCATTGTGAAAGTTCGTAGAGTGAAAATAAGGATACATAGAAAAAGGGTTTGAGAAAAAGTACAAGAGGAAGCGTCTGGGGCAAAGGGCGTGGGGAAGAGTTTGTGTATAGATCGTAAAGAAGAGGGGGGGTTTGAACGGGAAGAAAGGATTTGAATCTGGATCGATGCTGAAACGAGTCTCGACAAAAAGCTCTTTTGTTCTCGCAAGACAGCCTCTCGAATTGAAGAGCACTGGTACAGTCGTCTGTACTCTGTATTACCATGCCAATTCTTGGGTGCATCTACGTGAACCGTTGCCCGTACTATTATTGCTTCTTATCTGACCCCGAATGGGCCCTTTTGCATCAAAATTTTATTTAACAGCTCAAGTTGTGCAGTGAATCACAGAAGTATTCGTGCCCTCTCAATTATTGAATTCAAATGATTAATAAAATAAAATTCTTTAACAATAGACATCCTGAAGTCTTTATTAATAAGAATGTATAGTGTAATAATTGAATAATTTTATTGAAAAATAGTAATTCAATATAATGTGAGTGGGAATTCGAATAAATTGTCGCAGATCGATGTCTCTTGCAATTAGTAACGTAAGTGCCAGAAATTGCGTGACTCGATATATAAATTGATAATATAATTGCGTATTTAAGAGTAATAAAGAATTTGTTTGAGTAAACGAACGATGCTAAGATAAACGCTATACGATTCATTACCTCTGAAAATAGGTCGTGCCTTTCTGTTTTCTTAGTCATTTTTTGAGAATTATGAAGAAAAATTCAACTCCCATTAAAATGATATCTTAAATTCAGAATGGAAGTAGAATTGAGGAGTAAACAGAAATGGAAAGAACTCTATAAGAAAGTGAAAAGTATAAAAGGTGTATAACTTTCCATGAAATGTGTTAAACACTGCTCCAGATAATTAGATGACCAATTTAATCAATATTTTGAGATCTAAACGGTGAGTTTTTAAAGTTGACCAATTTGTAATAAAAATGTGCCCTTTAGTTAAGTTCATAAGTACTCCTTACAGAGAATTTTAGAAAGTAATAATTAGCTTTATACATAATTAGTATAATTATCGCTAAAACCATTTTCTTCATCCACCATTCTGATCCAGAACCAAAAAAAAGCATTTGGCGTAGAAATTACAGAAAACAGTTGCTACGGTAGTTGATTAATAGTAAATTTGCAGAACAATGTACAGAATTAATGACACGGAATGAAACGTTTCTACCAAACAGCTTCGATATTGAAATTTGTCTTCGTTTCGTGGCAAAATTCAAATGTTCAACTTCTGTGACGTGACCTGGTACAACGTAGTTTCGAGCACAACGCAGCCTGCGCACAACTGTCGTGAATTAACAGGCTTCTTGTCCAAGGCCAATGGAAGAAGCTTGGCCTAATTGCACCTTTTCGTCTTTCGTGCATTTTTAACTCTCAAAACAGTGGAAAGGACATCCGTAACGAACCTTTCTTCATACAAAGGCGATGTTGGTTGTTTCATTTTCTTTGTCGTGGGGTAGAATAATTAAATTAAAATGAAAATAGGTAAGTATTGAGAAAATGGGTGGATATAACTGACTTATTAAAATAAAATTAAATATCTGTAACTATGAAATATATATAGTATATTCTTTATATTCTTTAACCCTTTGCACTCCAATTTATTCGCTCATCAGTCCGCTGTAACTTGAGAATATTAATATGTAATAACAAAATATTGATATTAATATTTAATAATGATAATAATATTCTCAAGTTCCAGCCGACTGACGAGCGAATAAATTGGAGTGCTTAATATTTAAAATGATTAATATTTAATAATAAAATATTAATATTAACATTTTTATTATAGAATATATTTTCGCCAAAAATAGAAATAAAAACTTATCAACTCAACAACTACTACTTATTGCGTGGAAATATATATTTTTTAATTAATGTTCTCTTTTTAATGTTAAGTCAAAGCAATAATTTTATAAACAGTTTTTTCTAATTCACCCGAATTTGGTGAAGACGGAGCTGCACCCCTCTTGCTGCAACGTTCTCAATTCATTTGATTCTACGGATCACGAATTCTTCTAATTTTACAATGTTTAATGTCAGTACCTACGCAACCTCAATTTAATCTTTGACGGGTTTGAGAGGCACACTTGGAGTGGAAAAGATTAAGATAAAATAAAGTATTGAAAATCCACATCATACATATAGTGAAAAATGAAACTGGCAAATAATTTCTAAGATTTGTAATTAATCAATTGATTTTCCAGAATAAAATGGACAATCTTCAATAAGTCTTAATACTGTGTAAAAACACTCGTAGGTATGCCAGTTCTGTTATTGGAATAAAACGACTTTAAAAAATTGAAAACCTGGATACAAATTTTCACATAGGAATGTGATTTAAAACTACGTTCGGCTGCTTTTAAGTTTCTCGTTAGAATCGAGTGGTAGCCAATTTGTTGGCGAGTTTTTGTACCATACATGGATAGGAAGCCGGTAATGCTGTTAGATAAGAATCGCATGATAATATATCGTAATCACGACTTTATCTTATCGCATTTTACAAGGATAGAGTATCGGCTGAAGAAGAAACCGTTAAGACAAATGTCTCCATTAGCGATCACATCTCTATTCTTAACCACATGCTGTCATTTTTTTACTAAAACTGAGAAATGCGCAAGCATGTTGAGCAGAATGAGAAAACAGTGAATTTTAGAATATTTTGTTTATTAATTTATTTACAGTTTAGTGCACATTATGTCTTAACAAATAGAAACTTGCCAGATTGTTCGTTGACACAGCAGCAGATAGATTTCAGCAGAGTGTAACTATCACTTAAGGGGACATTCTACTCTCTCGGCTGAAAAGTCGGCCACTTTTCGGTGATAATTTTTATAATGAAATAAACACTTAACTATCACTTAAGAGGACATTCTACTCTCTCGGCTGAAAAATCGGCCACTTTTCGGTGATAATTTTTATAATGAAATAAACATTTAACGTTTTCGAATTTCTGGAGGTATATTCTACTACTCTTGAAATACAACAAAAAATCTTTGTTGTTTGTTTATTTCTTTTGTTTACATAAATATTTCGCTGTGAAGTTGGCGGCTTCAGAATTGCTGGCGGTTGAAATTTCGGACAACTGAATCATCGGAAATAAAAAAAACCAAACATATTTCTATTTCGCAGAAGTATGGTTATCTTGCTTTCCACGAAAGAACAGTTTGTTACCAAAATTATTAAAATGCCAGTCGATCAAAGTTGAAAATACCAAAAGTGGCACTTCTTTTCTATATTTAATTGATATAAAATGTGGGAAAATATTAAAAATCTTAAGATATTTGTGGTTAGCGAGATAGCCATACTCCTGCAAATTAAAAATATCTTTGGTTCTTTTATTTCTAATGATCAAGTCGTCCGAAATTTCAACCGCCAGCAATTCTGAAGCCACCAACTTCACTGCGAAATATTTATGTAAACAAATGAAATAAACAATAAAGATTTTTTCTTGTATTTCAAGAGTGGTAGAATATACCCACAGAAATTCGAAAACCTTAAGCGTTTATTTCATTATAAAAACTATCACCGAAAAGTGCCCGATTTTTCGGCCGAGAGAGTAGAATGTCCCCTTAAGTCGTTTACTCCTTTGAGGACAGAAGTTAAAACATACATCGTGTGCGGAAACTCTCCAGTCTCATCTGTGAACTGCACCCAGTGGACGCCGATGGGCGTCGTCCGCGTGAACCTATTCATTGTACTCTGTAAAAGTATATTCGAAATCTGTCAGGCTATAAAATAGCTTACTAAAATTAATAAGAAAATGTAATTAAGACATTAATTATCGAGTACGTAAAATAATATACAGTGAACACTAAAACTTATACTTAAATATTTACCGCCGGTACCTAAATCCCGTTGAAGGAAAAATATCCCGTTTCTTTTATCATTGAAAGTGGTCTGAATTTTTATTTTTGTTTCTGAGGTTAAAATGCACCAAACAAATAAATACAGGGTTCAGGTGGGTCCATCTTTCTTCACTGAATAAAACTACTCTAAACATGTACTTACTAATCTGGTGGAAACAGCGAATTTGGTCCACTTTCAAATACTTTTAAAGAGATTGTATGCTATATGATACTTCAAGCGTTAAAGGGTTAAAAATCAATTTTATTTAAAGACTGGAAAGTCACCCATACTTTGTATCTAAATCTTTCGTTAATGTTTCGTGGAAATTTGTAAAAAAAAACACCCGTTCTTAAACGATTGTGTCCTTATATGCTGAATACAGGGGTCATTTACCTTATACGTCGATAAATAATTACTCGAAAGGCTCTGTTGCATACCAGCGAGCGAAACAAATTTTTCCATCTTTGGAAACTCGTCTCGCAATCGATGAGCATGAAGTCGTGCAGGCCCACTGAGATCCCAATGAAAAACGGGATACTGTACTCGCTGTACTGCGATACGAGCCCATTCGTATCCATTCGACCTGCATTTGCATTTCAGTTCTCTTCGTTTCCCTTCTGCCTCCCTTTTTTTTTCGTTTTCATTCTAACGACTGTTGTGTGTATTCGTTCTAGCCGCGTTCGCGTTTGCGCCATCGCACTGGCCTCGAACACAGGAGAATTATCGCTAAAAGTCGCTCGCACTTTCCTCGCTGAAGTTTGAAAAACTGGCGATCTGCCCGAGAGCTTTCAGTGTTCGCTCCGTAAAGCAACAGCCTAAAAATACGAGCGAAGACGGAAACCAACGGGGCACCACCGACGTATCTCGGTGCACCCTAGCAAATTCCAGTGCTGAGAATAAGACGAAGTTTTTAAATACGCCGACACTCGCGTGAAAAATATAATAGGCTCGTAAGATGCTTGGGAACTGATGATAGATCACGAATCTTGGTCCACAGTAGGATGTGTCTTTTAGGTTTCTTTTTGGGGATAAATGTGTAAAATTCGAAAACCGATTTTCGAATTTAAAAAGCTGATTTTAGATGCTATAACTAGTATATAAAAACGAATTAATTATTTGATTAAATGCGATAACATTTTGTCTTGAAATCTCCTCAGGCACAAGCATATTGTTGTAAAAATCTTCATGAGTTCATATTTATTGCGGAAAAATAGCAAATGAAGTAAAGATTTATAATTTATATTTTGTGCGGATTTTAGTTATTCTAGTTTTTATGTATTTGGTTTTATATAGACAGAGTATATTTTATTTTATTATATTTTTGTAATTCCATAAATATTAAAAAAAGAAACTGGAAATTTTTTAATTATATTTTTTGGTAAAAATTCGAAAATCGTTTTTTTCCAAAGTCGGTTTTTGCATAAACCGTAGTTTACAGAAATTGTATATCTTTAAATACTACAGTGTTGGAATTTTAGGAATGGGATTAAATAAGAAGCCAAATTTCTATTTTTTCAGGCCTATTTAAATAATAGAAGATTTATCCCATTAGTTTTATTCCCTTTTTCGTGCGTTAACTAAATTTAATTTATGTTCCACTTCTGCAATAAAATATGGCCATGGGGGAAAGATTCTTCTATTAATAATATTTTATAATATTATATGCGTTATTCAGTGTTTGGAATAAATATCCTAGAGAGATAGAACTTTAAGAAGTTTAGAATTTTAGAAATATAACATCCTCATGTGTCGAATAAATTCACTCCGACACCATCCTTCGTGCGTTTTTTGTTGAATAAAGATAATCTAGATTATTGAAATCCTTCGATTGAAGCATTGGAAATAGTGTATTTTACTAAATTTATAAAACTCCGATTATGTACATAAATTCGAGAATATAATGAAGGCCATAGCCCAGTGTCAACGACAGATCGCCAGGGTAATGTTTCACTGTCAAACGCAGGCGTTTCGTGAACTCCGAAATTATGGCACGCTTTAGATAATTTAAATCGTTAGATAACGCCCCCGTACAAGCACAGAAACGTATTATCTGAATTTTTATATAGAATATTGTTATAGTTTTTAGATATTTCTAGAAACTATGTGCATGAAGTTGTCAATTATTTTTATCTATAAACAGATTTGGAAATAAAATATTCAATTTATGCATTCATTCAAGGTATTCAAATAAAATACTCAAGATTACAAGAATATATGTATAATACAAAAAAATATATTTCACTTTTAAGTATAATATCACACTTTGCCAAGAAAACAAATATAATATCTGAATATCAGATTATTATGTTAAATCATGGAGAAGACTATACGAAGTAGCCACAAAATATTAAATTTCTATTAAAATTAAAAAGTTATGAGGTATTTCAAATTTTTATCTCGTTAAAGTTTGACAATAAATGATATTTGTACCTATATCTTTTCTCAATTGAAGGAAGTTATGAATGTTCATGAATGAAAAAATCATAAAGATTAGGCAATGAATAGACATTTTACTCGTCAAGACTTTATACAATATCAAATTATTAAATATTCAAATATTCTATTTGATAAATATCAAATATTCTATAACAATTTACAAGCTTTTAAATAAAATTGACTCAAGAACGTCACTCTTTCTCTGTTTCAGGTGAGTTCAAGAGCAAGGATTAGACCAACATTATGGCTCCACGTACCTAGTTGTAAGGTATTTCATGCAAACCACCACACTCTATAGGTCTATTAATAAGGGAAGCTAATACAAAAATAGAGAAGAAATCGAAGGTATCAATGACTTTGTGATTGCCACACTTTGCAATGCAATCAGTTTCAACATCGAGGTATCAGATGGTTATATAAAAATACAGAATAAATCAGAGTAGCAATTTCATTAAAAAATCTACCAATATCAATCATTTCATGGTTTATCGCACTTCCTAATTAATAATCCCATAATCACTGAGTCCGTAGAAATATACTTTGGATTTCTTATTAAAACAAAGTTCCCAAACACATCCCTCGAAAATTCAAACACTAACGATAAATTTGATATTCCATTGCTTCGAACTTAACACAAGATTCGCCTTTCTGTATTCAGTAAAGTCTTCCAGGCATTAAATTCCCCACATCTGGAATAGTCCACTGCACAAGTGAAATATCGTCCTCGAATCCCACTCTGGTCCAGATCGCGAGAATTCAATCCAATACGTCGTCGTGAAATGGGACTGAAAATAAATTTCGTACGAATGGCGTCGCCGATAGCACCTTGCTATATACTCGATGAAAACAGCGCCGGGCGTAGAAGAAAATAACAATTTCCCTGCACAACGTTTGCCCAGTCTGTTGACCTGAGAGCGTTTCCTACAGAGACACTATCAGGCTTTGCGAGAAGACGATTCCTTCAGAGGCAAGTAGCCACACGTTGGCGAATCTACTCGACCCCTGCAGGTATTGAAGGCCTGAATTGCCCTACGTGTTGCTAGAGAAAGAGCCTCATTTCCCTGCACAATCGTGCTAGCGAGGCCCTTTGGGATGGCCTAGAGAATTACTCCGAGAAAGCAGGGGAAAAATCGACTGAAAGAAATTAGTCCATACCCCACTTCCTCCTATAAGGAAATTGGTTCTTGTAAAGGACACTTCTTGGCCAATTTAAGGCCATGGTGGGAAATAAATATTTTATATGACATTTATTACACTTAGTCGAAATGTGAGAGGAAAGTTGTAAGAAGTCCTTGTAAGCAAATGTAAGAATGAAATTGTGATTATGACTCGTATAGTGGTTATATTTCATCTTCATTTTCTTCAGATCATCATATTTCACATATTTTACGATGTGACTGTGGGGGTGGCAGCTGTTGAAGATGGTTTAAAAAATGAGATCAAGGGAGGAAGGCGAAAAAGTAATTGAAAAATGTTTACAAACGAACTCAGAGGAGAATAGCAAACTTAGTAGAAAGATGTAAAAATATTATAGAAATTGAAGAAAAATTAAATGTATAGGGTTGATTAACCATTAACAGAAAATTGTTTATTCTCATCTAACATAGGAAAAAATACCAAAGAGAAACATGTTTCTAGTGGAATGATCTAATACAACTGCTGTAAAATGCACGTCACTCGATCAGTTACGTGAAAATCAAAAAGTGTACTTTTAATTCATAAGTTCCTTTGGTTTTTGTATTTTGAATAAATCGTTTGGGGAAGGTCCTGATCGTTACGAAACGGTACGAAAAAAAACACGTTCCGCACTGATGGAGATAGAAAATTTATTCTGACATTTTAGGAAATTTCTCCATCAAATTTTACTTGACAGTATTTCGATTCTATTCCCTTCCATCGCAGCACTTTCGACAAACGAAATGCACTGTTGAAGAACACGGGAAGAAGAGGAGAGCAAAATGAAGAGGAAAATAGTATTTCCTATGTAAGAACGCGTATACATATACCACAGTAAGAAGAAGGGAGGTAGAGTTGCAATGCGAGCTTTCAACGATTAATGAAACTGGTGAGAGTATTAAAAAGAAGAAGAGAATTGAATGGAGTGGAAGTAATCAAATATTGTCGACTTCAAAATCAAAGTGATGGAATGTAATATATGAAAGAGGGTGCTGTTTTTTTATAATACGTTTATTTTTTCCAACAATTATAAAACTATAAGATACAAACATGAATTTATAATAACAAATATCCTTAAACATAAATAATAGGAACAAAACGACTGCGAGAAAACGCTTATAGACTAAAAACTCTAAACAATAGAGTGGGCGTAGTCTTACTGCCTTATTATTTATTGATGTTGCAGTTATTGCAGGGTATCGAGTGTCTTTAAAGTTTAAAATGTAGCTTAAACTCTGAGTTATAAAAGTATAGAAACGTATAGAGCCTATGCTGCTTTGGTTTGAGAGATTTTTGATAGAAAAAAGAAAAAATAAAAAGAAAATACGGAGGGAGCCAAGTGCTCAGCGTAACAAAAGAGAATTTATTGGTGTGTTTGTATGATGACTTAATGATGAGTTTGTACTATAATCGTCTTTGAAGAGCCACTACTATATGTCTACCTTGCCATGTAATGTATGAATAAAAAATTAAAAAAAAAAGGATTAAAACCGACTTCAAAAAAATAAAAATGCACTAAAAAGTAAATAATTTTTCCCCTTGTTTAATCTAAGACTCTCGTTTTTTTATGCCGACACCTCATCATTTCCACTGTGTAAATCTGGCACCGACTTAAAAAAATTGAGAGTCATATACTAAATAAAGGGAAAATTATTTTTTACTTTTTAGTGCATTTATTCTTTTGAAATCGGTTTTAATTTTTTTTTAGATTTTTTATTTGATGGTTTATGTATATATTTATATATATAAACCATCAAATAATAAATCTAAAAAAAAAATTAAAACCGACCAACCTTAAGAAATAAAACATTTTTATTCTTTTGAAGTCGGTTTTAATTTTTTTTAGATTTTTTATTTGATGGTTTATATATACACACATGCTTCAAAAGAATAAAAATGCACTAAAAAGTAAAAAATAATTTATATATATATTGACACAACATGCTGAGGAGATATGCGCGTACGTACATAAAATAATAATTAGGTGACAATAGTCTTTATTAACCAGAACTGACACAATATTGAGCTAATATTGATTCAGTACGGGATGGGACCACCGGGGCATCGCCCTCTTACGAATAAAAAAGAAAAGATCAAAATCGGTCTATATGCTGCGGAGTTATATGGGACAAACATAAAAAAAAATACATACGTGTCGAATCTATAACCTCCTTCTTTTTGAAGTTGGTTAAAAAGGGTTGCTATATTTACAGGGCGAGTGCATAAAGTTTAGGTCACTATTTTGGCTAAAATTTTACATATACATAACAATTTCATATAATGTGTTAAATGCGTAGGACACAGTACTATGTACTCGTCATGTTTCCAGGACATTAAATTTAAAGTTTAATACATTATTGTGTATGTTGTGCACTGACCACATGCAAAATTTAAACCACATTGGTTCCTGTAACCTCGTCCACTCGCCTCATAACAATCACAACCCTTTTTCGCGCACCACACCCTACTACCTCAACCTTCAAGACTGACGATATTTGATCTCTTCGCACCCTATCCTCCTTTCAGCACGTTGATTACCAGGAATATTTACCATAACGTAGTTCGTGTATCACATATGGTACACAGTACATCTGATCTCTGAGGTTACATGCAGCAGAATTAGTACAAACTGAAACGTATGCCTCACATACTGTAGATTATGATTAATAATAATGCATAAAGGTTGGTCAAAATTTTTATCATGGCCTCAGGGACCATACTAATTATTTCTGCCCATAACACTGATTGGCAAAATTACTGTGAATCAGATATGGTACCTACTCATGCCAGTCCACGTATTAAAGTCACAATCAGAAACTTTCTACATTTTACTATCCTTCTTTCTTTATCTCACTTCCTTTTTTTCCTTCTCTTTTAATATTCTTACCACTCTCATAAATCTCTAAAAGATCACACTGCACTCGTATCTCCCTTCATATTACTGTAGTACACTGGTTTGCTTACTCCTTTACTTTCCTTTCTTCCTCTGGCTTGCCTATCGCATACATTTCTATATTTACATCTCCACGAATTTTTCTTGTTCATGCTTAACCATACTTACCTCGCTACGCCTAGGTCATGAATATTAGCAGCTAAAGCTGAGCCTCGCTTTTGCATTGCGTTCTACAACCTAACTTAAATTAGCATAAGAAAAACGTCATCACAAAACTCACGCACCAGTACCTCCTCAACAGAGAAGGACCATCGTCTTGCGATCTATGCAAAGTACAACTGTCAGTGGAACACATCATCCTACAATGCGGGAGATACTACCCCTACAGACAAAATACAACTTAAGGCCCACCCCAAAGAACAATTTAAACGGCAAAGGATCAATACAAAGATTATATTGGATTACCTAAAACACATCAAACTGTACAACAAATTGTAAACCAGACCCTAGGTCGCTAATAACCCATGCAAGTGGTTGATGCGACATTTAATAACAGAGGGGGGAAAAAACGTCATAACTGTTATTATCAAATCGAAGAAAATTAAATCGGTGGAAGATAGGTAATAGGTGGTTGATAAAAAAATCCGAAGTTGACGATCTCCTTTAGCCGTTCAGGTGTCTCTAGCCCCCTAAGCAGAAATGGGTCACGAAGTTATTTCCTGCTGGTCCGAGAGAGATGAGGATGAAACGTGTACTCTGTACATACAAAAGGAATTCAATACACGTAAAGTTCTTACCTTCTGCCACGGAGATTCGTGTACGAGGTTGCTTTTAAGGCCATCCATTTCCTCGGCCCTCGTATTCTCAGTATTGTTCGTAGCGTATCAAGACACGAGTTCCTGTCCCGAGATTTCTGATCTCTAGAAATCATTCGTGCCTTGGCTAACAATCTGTTTACACAGCCTGCCTTGTCTCCTTCTCCCTTCATTGGTTAATACAGGATGTCCCATTAATTGATGCAAAAGTAAATCGTAAATGTGGAATAAAATATTTTTCTGCGACCTTCTGTTATTGGGAACAACAACTTTGAAAATCTGTGGGGTATACATTCGATTCTTTTATCGAGTCTTATTTTTTGCTGCTTTTCGAACGTAGAAACAATATTTTTGTACCATAATATGTACAAATATTCAATCGATTAGGGTCGTTTAAGTAATACGAAGAATATCGTTTTTGGTGACTTAATAGAACATTGAGCTAGTACTTAAAAATAATTTAAAAAATACAGTGATGAAATGACTTGAATGATTTTCATAGAATTTCAATACCTAATATCAAATTGAGAAATTTTATAGAACATTAGATTAAAGCATAAATATACAAGAACACCAGGCCACAAAATTATACCCACCTCATAAAATCGAGATAAAATTAAATACTCGGGAACGTTAAATTAATAAAGTAACCGATAAAAAATAAAGAGAGTATCGAATAAGGTTTTTACAAAAACCGACTTTTGAAGAAAGGGTTTTCGAATTGCAGTGTTAAAAAAAAACGATTTAACTGGTTTTCGAATTTTTACAAAAAAATATATGTAGTTAAAACAGTAAAAAAATATTTTTGCTTATTTCAGATTTTTTTTTTAATATTTATAGAATTACAAAAATATAACAAAATAAATTGTACTCTCTCTATACAACACCGAATAAGTACAAACTAAAATAACTAAAATCCGTACGAAATATAAATTATAAATCTTTATTTCATTGAGTATTTTTCTTCTACAAATATGAACTCATGAAGATTAGTTTTACAGTAAACTTTTACAACAACATACTGGTGCCCGAGGCGATTTCAAGTCAAAATGTTAACGTTTTTAATCAAATAATTAATCTTTACATATTAATTCTAGTATCTAAAACCGACTTTTTAAGTATAAAAACCAGTTTTTGAATTTTACTTTATCCCAAAAATGTTTTCAAACCCGGTTTTTAAACACCGACAAACCCTAGTGTGCAATCAGCGAAAATTGATTAGAGACTTGAAAAAAAAGAAAGCTGTTCGTTGCAATACATTTAATAGAAATTCATGTCAGGTACAAAAAGTGAGCATTTCCCTTCCACCTCGTTTACCTATAGATCGAAAGGGTGAACGTGCGAACAAGTTCATTCAGTGCCCACGGCCTATAAATATAGGAAGTATGAAAATAATCTTTAAAAAAGAAACCTGCGGTAATTGTGCTATTTTTACTCAAAAGTTCCCTTCGCGTTTATCAGAAACGATTGCGCCTTGTCACCTTCACTCTCTTACTCCAGGACGTTAGTCACGTTTATTTACGACACCGTGTATCTTATCAACATTCTTTACCGTGCCCGCAATCGGCAGGCACGCTTACGTTTTATCGAGAAGAGCAAGCGTGATGTCATTCGTGTGTATCAGCGACGCTCAGTAAAGTGCAACTGGAAGCAAAGTTCCTTTTATCGATCGATGATTGTGCCGAACGTTTCGTACATCGCTTCCGATAGTTATTTCAAGACGCTTCTTCTGTATTTGGAAAAACTACCGACGTTGGCGGGTAAGTAAGACGGTTTTCGAATCGAAGGGAACTCGCTTTTACACTGCGACAGCTAATTGGGCAGACATTTCCTTGGGCCATTTGATAATAATGACATAACGAAATAAAACTATGATTCATCTGAAACCAGCTGTTGCTGTCCTTTGTCCCAACCGCTCGCATAAAAACGACGATTACGTCACTGATGCTCATTATAATTCTGCCCGAGCCTTGCATGTTACGCAAGAATATCGATTGGATACTAGGTTGGCTGGCATTCCTATTTCACTAAAAATTCTAGTAATAGTTCTAATAGAGCTGGGAAACAAATACCTTAAACTGAGAGAGTTATTTAACTTGTATTAAAGGAGGAAAAGAATACAAATTTTAAATATTTTGAAACTTGTAGAATAATCGCAAAAGATGCAATGTTATAATAGGGTATTTAAAGCAAATGTAAAAATGTTACTTTTTATATCATACTAGCATTACTAGTCAGCTTCGCCCGAAATTTAGATTCTGATTTTATATAAAAAAAATTTTTTATTTATTTTTTTGTTACGAAAGTTTTTAGGCGACAGACAAATATACAAACACTTTCTGCTTTATATATTGAGATAATGAAAATGTTACAAAAACATGCCGATATTCCCCCAGTTTACGGTAGCAGAGTAGAATGAATATGTAAAGTTACTAAAATTCGCTGAATGATTCGCATGATATTGTGAATGAATTCGCTGAGATCTGAGGACTTGCCAACATTCATATTCCTTTTCACAGCATGTTTCGTCACCACGTGATTGCCATATGTAGATTTTTGAACAATCGATGTATGATGTAGTTCACATGATGTTAAAGGGGGTTTAAGTCACCACACTGCTGCTTTCGAATTTGTTAAAGAAATACTGCACTTCAAAGATTACAATTTTCCTTGTTATTCATTCTACGCCAAATCCCATGTCACATGTTAGGAATTTTAATGACATTTAAATTTGATGTAATTCACGTGAAATTGGAAAGTGTTCAAGTCACTATTTCGCTGGTTTCAAATTTGTTTAAAAAATACAGGCTGTCAAAGTTTGCAATTTTTACCTATTCGCTTCACGAGTTCGTTCGTCTTTTATTTTAATCACGCGGAATTGAAAGGCGTTGTAGAAAAGACTGTAAGTGCCAAAAATCAAATTCTGTACTATAGTATTGGCGCGTAGAACAATTTCCGATTAAAAAACAAAACATTTCATTTGACATTTAGTGTTTTCTTACAAGTACTCTTAAATTAACCTTCTGGGAAAAACTACTTCCCAGAACCAGAAACTCATCTTCGAGTCATCAAAAGTCTTTCAAGTCATATTTTTATTCTGCAAATTTTGCTTCGAAGTCACGTGTTTAAAAATTTGATACAATATGAAACTACGAAATGAATATGTCTGAGATGGCCAATTTAACATTGGCATCACTATAAGCTATTCCAGACCGCGGTGCGGTCCGTTTCAGATGCCCCACAGTTGAGCGCATCATATCGAATGAATTCCCCAAACGAAATCGACAGGCCTCGTACAAAACTATAAAGCGTGCCCATCCCCTTCAAACGTGACCAGAAATTCCCAACAACTCCTGTAGCAATAACACTCGCTGTCGCGCGCAATCTTCTGGTAATTCCCATAATCGTGCCGCCAATCCCGAGATATCCCTGGAACCGTGTCTACCTGGGCAGCGTCCGTGATGTTCTCCGGAACGCGCAAATAACTTTTCCAATTGGCGATAGCGCCGGAATCAACTAATCAGCACGGGTCGTGGCGCCTACGAGATCGCCGGTACGCACACAACGCTTATCGAGCTGGTAGAGCAACATTCCACGGTTGGGAATGAACGTACTCATTCCTCCGTGGTCTCCTGCGAGCAACGAAAGGATTCGCTGCGAAGGTGCACCGCCCCGTAATGCGCGCGGGCGCGCGCAAGCATCTGTGTGCGTGGCTGTGAACAACGTGAAAGGTGACACAGGAAACCATTTCGTTCACCTGTTCCACTCGCCACCGAAAATCGAACTCGACGGAACCTTGATCCGACCTTCTCCTCCGCGTTTGAACATTAAAGACCCCTGGCTGGTCTGGCAGCATTCCCCGACCCACGCACGCTTCTTCTTCGTCTTCCTCGTCCTACCCTTTGTTTTTAACAGTCTGTCTTCTACCTGCTGCTCATTTCCTCTCGTTTAGAGGCTTCCTTGCGCATGTTTACTTTTCCTTTTCTCTTTCTTTTTCTCTTTTATTTTTATTTCTTTCATTGCGGTTGTGGTAAATGTTATGGTTGGGTTAGGTTAATATTAATAGTAAATTGTTAATTTTTTTTTACTTTAATCAATTTATACGAAATTGGTTTCTTTTTTCTTGGTTTTAATATTTTTAATTTAGTTATTTTAAGTCGCATCAACCTCTGATCTTCTTGTCCATTCGCATCAATTTATGTAAAAGTATTTTCTTTTTTTTTACTTGAATAAATTTGTATGAAATTGTTTTGTTTTTTTTTGTAGTACTTATTTCTTTGTTCTGAGGTAACTAACATAAAATTATGTGTCTACAGAATGTATCGCTTGTCTAGTATGCATAATTTGTTGACTGTTTCATCAATGTATATGAAATTGTTTTCTTTTATGTGGTACCTACTTGTTTCTTTTTTCTGAGATAATTAACATAAAATTAGGTGTCTTCAAAATGTATCGCTTGTCTAGTATGCATAATTTGTAAAGTGTTACGGAATCTTTGTATTTAATTGGGAATATTATTCCTGCCCGCTCACATTTTTATATACCTACCAAATAATTATTTCAGCTATATAGTGAGATAGAACTTCTTGTCCCATTATGATTGTTGCATCCTTTATTTTTAATTATTTCAAATATTGAATTAACCCTTTAGCGCCCAGTGTGACGTATACGTCACATCATTTTCAAACGTATAAAAAGAATCGATAGCCGATAATTTTGGGTCTCAAAACGGTTCATTTCTCTAAATGGCTCCGGGATGCAAGCCACTGATGCGTTTACCGCTGTAAATAATGTTTACTGTAACCATGAAAACGTTTCTGGCGAATGCATGTTAGACATTTTTCGATAACCTGAAACGTGGCTCTTGTTTTCTTTAAATAGTTGAGAGTAAAATTAATTTTTTTTTTACATTTTATTTGGTAGATACGTGTAAATTAATTGTTATACTAAAAGAATAATGCTTGTAAAGTTTGGCTTATGAAAAAAAATCGCTTTTTTAATCCGTACACGCTCAGTTTGACGTATACGTCACATCGAGAAAATCATATTTCGACTGACTTTTTTGGGAAAACAACGATGAAATGCATGTATTGGGAGCATTTTTCAGTTAACTAATCGCAAGAAATCATTTTTTTCCGCGAAGAAAAGTGTCTGAGCCTTAAAGGGTTAAGATGGTATACTTTCCATAAGTGTCTTTTAAGGTAATTAGATTTGTTTTTGGCATATGGTTCTCATTTTCCCTCTTCGTTTGCAAAGGTGTTATCGTTATCTGTGTTAACGGAATTGTACCAGATTGTTTTAGTGTCTACCGTGTTGACTGCCATGCATTTACCTGGTTATTCACGTTGCTTTATGTGTGTATTGTTATTAATAAGAATATTTTATGCCTGAATGGTGCAGTTAAGATTTTTCATAATTTTTTATGACAGGAATACTGCTTAAGAGTTTGCAAATCTAAGAGTTTAGTTACTGGAAGGTTTGTAAGCAAAAATAGTGGACCACTATGATGACTTTCATAGCAGTCAATGTGTCAAATTTCAGCTTAGCACTGTTTTGAATTTCGAGTGGTTTTTAAGAGTAGAAGTATTGAGAATTTTTGTATCATTTGGAATGTTATTTTAATAAATATTCGTTTTTTGCTTGTGCTTAAGGGGGAACATCACTGTGACGGCCGGAAAAATGAGCCCATTTTTAAGATTTTTTTAAGGAATAACTTACAGTTTTATTATAAAATTGTTATTATCTATCTTTAGTACAATGTCTTAAGAGACTATAAAAAAAAAAGTAATAGAAAAACATGCATAGATTTCCATATACAGTTAATCTCCTACACCCCTCACAAGAAAACATAGGTCGCTTATCGAAACGATATCTTTGGAACGGCAACTCTGAAATCAAATTTTTTTTAATATAATCGGTATGAGTGTAGTTTCCGTTGTACGTACCGATTTTTAAAAAAAATTATTTTTGTAAAAATGGTGCGCTTGGGAAGAAAAAGTTTCGAAAATCCGCAAAAAATGGATAGTTTTTCGAGCGTATTTAAAAAAATATGTTGTCGATCAAAAAATTGGTACGTACAACTGAAGATACTCTTGTTTTAAAGATCCTGTCAAAATTTCAAGTCGATCGGATAAAAATTGACAGAGCTATTGATTCGATCAGTTAGAAAAATGTCGTTTCAAGAAAATCGCGTTTAAAGTTTGACTTGTATGTATGTTGATCGCGTTTAAAGTCTCACAAAATACACTGTATCTTCGTCAATTCTTCGAATATCAACTTGAAATTTTCAGAGAGTATTTTTTAAGAGTTAAACATTAAGAAAGTGAAGAAAAAAAAATCGAAATTTTTTTCAACTTTCACAGTGGTGTTCCCCCTTAAATGGTAGGTACTCGAGTATAATAAGCTTCGTGCAACTAGATTTTAAATATAATTCGTTTCTGAATTTTCATAAATATTTAGTCAAAATCTATTATTAAAATCTATTAAATCGCTTATATATTATTATAAAGAAAAACGTGTATAAGTTTACACGCTTTATCTGAAACATTTTAATACATTCGGCGTTTTAACATCGTTTCCAATCAGTGATGGACAAAAATTCTATTTGACGTTGGAAATGGGAAGTGACAGTGTAAATAACATTTCACTGTTTCATTCGCGAGGATATCACTTGGAATTAAAGGAAATATCGATTTATTTGAAGTAAATACAATTTCGAACATTGAAAACATTTTACATTCCAAATTCTAATAAAAAGCTAATGGATAAAGATTTTCTTTAATACCCCAGATTGACCTTAGTTTAGTAATTTAACAGTCTTGACTCGTAAATATAACAGTATAATGTGTGTAGGTCCAGGGCCCACGGATAATGCACATATTATGCGCGTTATAAAGTAATTAGAATTCATCGTATGCAAATTACTACACAAAACAGTCGTACTGCACGCCATTATATTACATTTTGCGCTGACGTGCGATTAAGTTCTTGCATTTCATTAGTAGACGCAAATTTAGGAGCATTGTTCTACAATATTCATAACGCGAACTTACACATTATAAGAAGTAAGGGGTTTTTGACAGTGTAGTATAATCTTCATTTTTCTTGCTTATATAAATTATACGTAGTTTATATACTTTGGAGACGTGGATAAAAATTAGATGGAGGATAAGTACGATGAATGATGAGTGGATCATTCTATTGGAAATAAGTGCGTTTTTATATTATTCCTAATCCATTATGCAGAGTATGTATATCATTTTAATTCAATAATTAAAATTATTAAAATCAAAATATGCGACCATCATAATGAGACAAGAAGTTCTATCTCCCTAGCTGAAATAATTATTTTGTATATAAAAATATGAGCGAGAAGGAATAATATTCCTAATTAAATGCAAATACTTGATTCCATAATATTTTATGGAACAGTTAACAAATTATTACATACTACATTTCTTGAAGAAACCTAATTTTACATTAATTACCTCAGAACAAAGGAATAAGTACTATTGCCAAAAAAAATATTTTCATACTAATTGATTCAAATAACAAAAAAGAAAATAATTTTATACAAATTGATTCGAATAAAAAAAGAAATCAATGTCGTATAAACTGATTCAAGTAGAAAATTGAACAATGTACTTTTAATATCAATCTGAAAATAAACGAACTACAAGCATTTCTACAATGAAATAACGAGCTGAGTGTAATGTGCTGTAATAGCTATTTAGTACACAAAGCTACCAGCATAGAGAAACAATATTCCTATTTAAATACATATGATAGCAATATATGAAACTGTGGCACACGGTATAATTGCATTTGACTCTCGCAGTATTGACGCAATGTGGCCCCATTAACAACTGCTTTGTTTCGATGAAAGAGTTGAGCTTTGCAGTTCAAGCATCTTGCTTGCGGCGTGTTAACGAACCATTGGGCTCTACAAGCATCGTGTTAATTTTATAATTCGCTGAAATCGATACGCAACATACAAACACGAGAGTCCTGCAAATAATGTATACTTCTTGGAACAGGTCAGTCCACATTGAATCACCCCAATAACATTTTATCAAATGACAAAATTATTATCTTATAAATATCACTGAGAGTTTGATACGATCGTTGGAAAATAACAAAATACAAGACGGACACAAAATATTTTATCAGCACAAGAAAATGTAAAAAAAATATTTAAATTTATATCCATAAATTCGTGCGTTGATCTAAGGTTTTCACGGGAACAATTTGTACCATTATTTCAGATGTTGCTAAATACAGTAGAAAACTCAACTTCTAAATGAATTTTCAATCTTCTTTGTTGGGTTGATTACAATACATACAAGCAATAAAGCAGGCTTTAAATAAGACAAATAAGAGTGTTGTTATTTTTAGGGATTCCAGGAGTGCCAGTCCGGCCATAAATAAATTCTTGGATAATCATTTAATTCTTGATATCAGAGGAAGTTATCACAATGCGATTAAAGAGACTAAAACGAAATTTTATTCTGAGTTCCATCCCATATTGGTGTAACATGAAATGAGGTTGTAGATAAAGCAACTTTATTGCCCTATGAAAACATTAAAATCCGTACATTAATTCTTGAAAAAAAATCATGAAAATAGGCCTCTTTCGACCAGTAAAGTAGAATGGACCTTTAAACTTTTTCAATCATCATTTCACGACCAAACTGCATAAATACTCTCTAAATAAACTCAGTACTATCGTAAATTCTCGATCGCCTGCCAAATTAATCGAGTAGGACTAAACTTGAAAGGCACTCTCAATAACATTAACACTTTAGCGCAAGGTTTTGAGAAGTGCTCTTTCAAGTCGGGCAAACCGTTCCCAGCGATTGCTGCTGCCAAAAAAGTTTTGCTTAACTCCCTCCAAGCAAAAATTCGGGGACACTCAGACAATAAAATTATTTCGTTGTTTTCCTGAAAATATGAACGTGGAAATACACCGACGACATTCAAAGTGTTAAGATCATCTTCAGACTAGTTAACTCGACATTTGAAAATTCCTCTGCATTGGGTCAGATGAATCCGCTCGTTGCAAAAAATGACTAAATTTTGCTCGTGAAAAATAAGTAAATACTGTATTATTTCACGACGAATAGTTTGAACGCGCATAGGATTTAGTGTCAATTTTGTCCCCTAAATTTACTTATACACAACTCAGAATACTCTTTTGGATTAAATGCCGACCTTGTTACGATTTCAAACGCTTACCACTTTCAAGAACTACCACTAACAATAAGTAACATGTGCAGTTTTATATGTAGAATGATTTTATTTTATGTCCCAAATGGATCCTATATCTGTCATTTTCTGGCTAATGTATCTATTAGTATTTTTCAACATACAATTTTTAATAGCCCAACAACGTTTCTTGTGAAGAGGTGAGGCAATTGACGGATTAAACTGAAAGAAACATAACTATTCGATAAATTATTGCAGAATTAAATGACAAAAGCATAAAAGCCACTATACGCCATGGTCATTAAATCCTCTGAAATGGTAGTTGCGTGTCATCTTACTTAGTTCTACTTTTATTTTGTCGTTAAGCATTGTCCCATGGACGAATATATTACGCTCAACGGGAAGCAAGAAAATGAATTCCATTCGCGTTTCTTTCCTACGCCGAGAGAAGTCTACAATAATTCACGGGACAGTGGTTCTCGTCCCCGGATTTAATTCCTCTCGACTTTCTCTGAAGCTTTCAACTGGACACTTCTTGGCGAAGTGCCGATAACGCTCGCACGCTCGGCGATTGGCAAAAGTCCGCCCCTTCGTTTTCCATTCGAATTCAATCGCAAAAAGTGTACCTCGAAATTCACTTCAACCTTACTGAAACACGAATCACTTTAAACTAGTTTTAGGAGATACTACTGTTCTTATTAAAAAATGATTTATAAAAACCTTGCCACTTTTAAACGATCTCTGATTTTAATTTATCGAAGTATCTTTTTACTATCATTCTAATATCTACAAAACCGAGAAAGACCGATGGAAAAATGTTGGCAATTTAATTTCGTAAATTTGGTTCAAGCTTTTATTTGGGGAATTCGAGAGCATTTACTTAGGGTTGCCAACTTTTTCCGGGGAAATATAGTACTTGTGAAAATATATGATACTTTTCAGACGAAAGTGGTACAAACTCAAACTTAGGTACATTACAAAGACATCTTATTTTTTGAATGTATATTTTTTTGTGCATTTTGTATTTGTAATTAATTTATTGTCTTTAACAAATATGTCAAAGTATTGATTAAAATCAATCCAAAACAATCCACTAAAAATCCAAATTAACATGTAGGTATATAAGGAGCTCATTTTTTATGAGAGATAAACTACTTATCTCTGTTTCTCTCTTCCCGCCAGTTCATATACATTATAGAAAAAATCCTCAGTGTTAAAGTTTAAATTCGCAAATTAAAGTTTTGACGTAGCCATAGAATAAAAAAATAAGTAACATCGTAGAATTTTATCGATGTATCGAAAATATAGTATTTTCACGCACTATATATTTTTCTAACAGTCTCTAGTACACTAGACAAAAATATAGTACAGTACTATATATTATAGTACGGTTGGCAATCCTACATTTGCTGGATCTTTTCCATCTGGTCATTCGAAACTTCTGCACAGAACTCGCAGAATACAAAGCTTGTCAGCTTTTTGTGAAGAATTCAAAACGAGTCGAATTGGCAGAGCGTGGATTACACTGCATGAACAAACATGCTAGAAAGTATAAACTATTTATCAAACTATCTATCTTACCTTTCACGTATTAGAAACGGCCGACTGATCTAACAAATAGGCAATTAAGGACACGATGATGATTGTGTTGCAATGGCTGAATGAGTACTTGGTGTGGCAATAGAACAAGTACGAAACAGTAGCTTTCAGCGCAAGCCGATCATAATTTGAAGCTTGGGAAAGAACAACGATAAATAACAGCCTTGTGCTTTGAGCTGGTGGTGTTCAAGTTCTCTACAAACTTCAAACCAATTGTTGCGTGGTTTACCTCAACCTGTATAATATAGGTAAATGAGCATTCTTAATTTTAATCCCTAATTTTGGGATCCCATGAATATTAGTTTTATTCACTGTGTAAATCTACAGTGAACAAATTTTAAAATACAAAAATTGTGTCAGAAGTCGGTATCGCAGTGACTGTGACAGAAGTGGCCATAAATTGAGAAAAATTAGGTATCTGCAAGTAGAAAAATGTGTAGAAGGGTATAATAAAAAGATACCAAAAATAAGATAATTCCATTAGAAAGAATTACACCAAAATGTATCCAATTTAGTATTAAATTAGTCATGCAGACGTGTAAAAATGTGACTTTTAAACTTTCTTTTGCCCATCACTGTATGTGTTTTTATTTTCTTCAATTTGATTTGCATTTTTGTAGTTTCGTAATTCATTTATGCATTGTAAATTTATGCAGATAAGAAAGCTTTGTGTATGTGTAATAAAGACGTATTATTCTATAATAATGATACAATTATTTGATAATAAGAGTAACATCATGGGCAGGTTTGGAAATTTGGCGTCCCTAGGCTTGTAAGCATCTGCTGCCTTTCTGCGAAATATCATCAAATATTATAACTTAAAAAAGTTGAGGCAATTTTAAAATTAATTCATTGTGACAACTCATATATGAGTTATTGCGAATTTGCTAGATGAAGAATAAAGTAAAATGTTTTTAAAGTTGTCCTAAGCCTCTGTGTTTAAGCCTTTTTCAATTTCTTTCGCCCAAAATTTTCCTCCCTAGCCTGCAGCCTAATTAGCCTATACATATACAAATCAACCCCTAAGTAATTTAAAGAGTAATACAAGGGTAATCCGTGGTATTTCCGACGAGGGCTTTCCAGAGATTTTGTAGTTTTTCTTAATAGATCCCGCTCTAATCATTATAATCTAAACGCTTCCTTAGCCAGAGTTAATTTTATATCTAACAATGCTTGTCATTGCGCAGCAGAATTTCAAGACCTGAAGCATGTTATCTGGCAATGTTCAGAAGACGAGGATGTACGCTCAATTTTATTGAAACTACTCATCAGACGCAAGTACTACATACCACTGTGTGTTAGTTCCTTCCTCTACGACCTGGATATCAAAGGTCTTAAACTTATCTTCAACTTTCTTAAGGAATGCAATGTAAGAATTTAACTACTGCCAAGTAAAACATAAATATTAAATACTCAACAGTGTAAATGTTATTATGTAAATTTGTAGCTGGTAATTTGAAAATTGTATAATTCTATAATTTATAAACTACGTGTATACTGTACTTGCTGTATAAGCCACCTCTGGTTTAAAACAATCAATAAATATATGAGCCGTTGTTTTTGAAAGTGCTATAAGTCCATTTATTCATACATTGAGATTTTTAAGGGTTTGCGTTTGAATCAGTTTAAAAATATTCGCATACGTTAATCAATTCGGATAATGTTTTTAAAATTATGAACTTGTTAAATTTTATTATGCAATAATAATCAATTAAAATGTTGAAGAAAATAAACGATTTTTTAATTACAAATGAACTTATACCACTTTCAATAATAACATATTATGAAAAATATAACCAATAGCAATTTTAAATTTATATTTTAATTCAAGTTGGCTTTTGTGGAATGTATTTTTTTATGTAAAAAATAATAATTAAAATGAAGACATACATGTCTGCATTACTTACTTACTTCGTTATATTATAATGAATTTATAAATAAACAAGTATGAAAAGTAAATTACTTCGTTACGGTAACTAATAATAACAAACTTATTCATATTTCAATCTTATTTCTCGTTTACACTTAGCATAGTGAAGTATTTTTTCCAAAACAGGGACTTAAAAACAATCCTGCGCTAACATTTTACGATACAACTTTTTTTTATTAATTTATGAGGATATTGTACACCATTAACTGTGTGATTATAAATATAAAAATTAAAAAAAAAATAAAAAACCCGACTGCTTAAAAAGCGAACTAAAATGACAAAAATAATAATAAGATGGCAATTTAAATTAACTCAATTGCCTGCAGTCGGAGGCCTTAAATCTTTTGATGCTCTTCTATCCCAAGCATGTACCGCAATGACTAAAGAAAGTGCTTCAGGCTGGTAACAAAAAGGGGTGGACAGCATATATGCAAATTCAAGCTTATATAGTAACATTTCAACTTCAGCGTATTTTAACTTATATGTTTCTCTCTTTGTCCGTGTGGGAAATACTGTTAGTGTTGTTAATAGCCCATCAACTCTAATCAGGGCGAACAGCAACACACAATATTTATTAAGACAATGTGTAATTTTCTATTTCGAAATAAATGTTCGAATGTAGTTACATCAAATCCTTTGCATCAAAAGATTTAAGGCCTCCGACTGCAGGCAATTGAGTAAATTTAAATTGTCATCTTATTATTATTTTTGTCATTTTAGTTCGCTTTTTGAACAGTCGGGTTAATTAATTTTTTTCTTTTTTGAAAATTATATATCCTATAACATTCGGAACGTCAAGACAATTCGAAAGACACCTCATTTGTCCAAATCGGTGTATCCATACAGGCTCTAGAGCGTAACATGGGACATACAAACATAGCCTGATAAACACAATACCCTCCTTTGCGTGCCGCAGTCGGGTAAAAGGAGGATATCTATATCTGACTAAAACTACCAATATTTCATTTTTTCCAACAAATATACTTATACCACTTTCAAAAACAATGGCCCGTATATAAAGAATAAGACTCAGTTATAGAATAATACGCTGCTATCTTTAACTCTAAAGCTTTCTTGGCTATACAAAACCGTGAAATGTAAAGTCCTCCTTTCTATTTCGCTCGTTGGAACTATCATATCTTTTCTGTTCGAAGTAAACGTTATACTTACAAGCATATATCGTACTTCAAATTGTGTTAGGCGAGTTCGATTATGGAAGCCATAAAGTTTCGTCAGTCACGTGAACACAATTGTTAGTCGCAATAGTAGGGCACAAAATTAAATTTGCATGCGAACGACATTTGGGAATGCAGCGAGCCTATCAAACAATTACAGCTAATTGTTAGCCCAATTATATTACTCGATCGAGCTATAGCTCGAGCTACCTGTAGGTACCGCTTATATTCGAATTGTATAAAGACCATAGGAGAAGGGATTTTAGAAAACATGGTTGAATGACCCGCGCTATATTTATCTTGTTTAGTTGAGATTTGTTTTACAACAAATTCCATAGAGTATTATGTAAAGGCTTAAATGTTATTTATAGAATTACAGTTTATCTGTTAATGAGTCATCGACACTTAATCGTAGCTTTTCAAGGCTTCCACGAGTTATAACAGGCAACTGTGCTGCTAAGGAACTTTCCTACACTCGTTTGTGATGTCACAAAAGAACTGAAAGATTGTTTATTAAAAATTAGAATGATATTTACGTGAGTATTTGCAGGGAGATAAAGGATCATATCGTTGACTAAATAAGGTACATCATAATTCAAGTGTTATACGAAGATAAGACTGTCAAAGTGATGGAAGACTGCAATTGAGGGCTCGGATGCAATAAGGGGACTAGCGCTCGAAAATGGGAAAAATTATTGTCCAAACGCTAACAAATATTGGAAAATTAAATGTTGTTAAATTGTATTTTAAAAAATATAGTGTTGTAAAGCTCGTCACGACACACATTTTTTCTATTTACAGTTTGATTTTCAATTCATTACTATTCGAGCTAAATATTATAAACAAAAAATTTTTCATCGACCAAAATCATTATTTCTTTAAACATAAATTGCGATAACTTGAGTAACTCTTAAGGGATCATTATGAGACATAAAACATAACTTCAGAAAACTCTAGCGAAGCCGTAAAATGTATGTACTAAACCCTTATTTTAAAAAATGTAATAATATTTAATTAAAAAGAGATACTGGACATAACCCATGTTTTTCAACGTTCGCCGTTAAAAAGTATCGAGGCAATTTTGAGGTACATATAAGTTGTAGCGACAAAGTTTTTCCTTAATATACAAGGAAGATTTTCACCAATTTTCACACTGATTAATAAATAATTGTAGAAAATATGCTGATATTATGTAAATCTCGCGCGCCACCAACAGTCAGCAGCCGCGTATGATGCGCTATTTAGCAGTTTTAGCACTCGCGTTGACTGTTGGTGGCGTGCAAGATTTATATATATCATTATATCTTCTACAATTATTTATTAATCAGCGTGAAAATTGGTGAAAATCTTCCTTGTATATTAAGGAAAAACTTTGTCGCTGCAAGTTATATGTACCTCAAAATTGCCTCGATACTTTTTAACGGCGAACGTTGAAAAACATTGCTTATGTCCAGTATTTCTTTTTAATTAAATATTATTACATTTTTTAACATAAGGGTTTTGTGCATACATTTTACGGCTTCGCTAGAGTTTTCTGAAGTTATGTTTTAAGTCTCATAACGATCCCTTAATATTTACTCAAGTTATCCCAATTTATGTTTAAAGAAATAATGATTTTGGACGATGAAAAATTTTTTGTTGATAATTTTTAGCTCGAATAGTAATGATTCGATAAACAAACTATAAATAGAAAAAATGTGTATCGTGACGAGCTTTACGACACTATATTTTTTAAAATACAATTTAACAACATTTAATTTTCCAATATTTCTTAGCGTTTGGACAATTATTTTTCCCATTTTCGAGCGCTAGTCCCCTTATTGCATCCAAGCCCTCAATTATAGAAACGAAATTGAACACTGATACCAAATTCTGATGCCAAATTCAAGGTTCATATTAATTCTTTTTACCCCTTTGCTAGCAAATTCAATCAATTTCGTCTAATTTTAACTAATTTCTTCCTCTTATAAAAATATCGTTCAAATAATATTGGTTATTCATAACGCATTAAGACTCAATTAGATTTATAATTAGAGGCTAATTATAATCTATACAGCTAATGAATAAATACTAATTAATTTTAATCATACGCACATGCTTCTTGTCTTATACACTGAGAAGGGGGTACTTTCTCCTTCGCGTAATTTATGGTACTTTAAACGGTATTTTTAAGCCATTCGCGCTCCGCCACGTGCAAATGATGATTTTCATTCCACGTCCCCCATGCGATGTCGTGCAACGACCCTTTAAATAGTCAACAAATCTTCTTTAAATAACGTCTTACTTAAAGATGCGCCGTGTGCCGAGAAAGTTAATCGAAACGGTTGATGCCGCGGTTGTATCGACGATCGAGAGGGAATTTCGAAACAGCTGTTGCCATTTGTCGTCGTACGTAATCTAACTTTCATTTCAATAGAATCTTGCGACCGAAAGAGGCAAGTTTCCGTGCAAATATTAGCAGGCACGCCACGGCCACGGGTGCATTCGAAACAATCGCGTCGAGTCCGATATCGAATCGGGACAGTCGAGGACGCATAATCTAATTAACTGTCGCACGTCCCAGATAATTGTCTCTAAATGGTAACGGATAGGAAATCTACGATGACCTTCGAATACATCAAGTACATCGCAAGTACCTAGATGTACTTAATAATATACCTAATATTTTCGTCACTGAATATTCGATAGCCAAAAGGACCAAAGGGTTGAAAGTATATATCTGACGCCAGAAAGTATAGAGGAACACACTGCGTGTTACACATTTAAAAAAAAACTGAATTTTGGAAAAATATGATGAATAAGGGGATCGAGATAATCCAGATGAGCCATCCTTCATTTTAACCTGTTAAGGGGGTAACTAGTTTAAGACGCTGTTTTTCAAGGCATTTTTAGAATTTTTTCTTGAGTAAACGAGGAAATATTTTCAAGCCCCGTTTTTCGCTTTTCATTATTTCACGTTCGGGCTGTAATTTAATATGTTTCTGAAGTAAAAAATATGGGTAGTTTTAGGTACTTTTATATAGGTATGCATTACGTAATTTTTTGACTGCTTACATTCGCTATAAAGGGATGAAATTGGTCCCTGAGAATCCGGCTATTTTCCGATTTTGTGTTATAACTCGCATATCACTTTTACTAAATGATAGTTCTAATTAAAAGAAATAACTTTAGTTTGAAAACTTTTTCTCAACAAAACTGAAAAATAGCCGGATTTCCAGGAGCCAATTTCACCCCCTTATGGCGAATGTAGGCAGCAAAAAGAAATACGTAATACGTATCTATATATCTTCTACATATCCCCAAAGTTTCATAATTTTTTGAATCTCCGGCTTGGGGATCTTCCCTTCTCATTGAAGAAGCATTTTGAAACGACGAGTTAACTTGTCTTCGCCGGTTAACAGGTCACTTTCTAAGATTCAATTGCACAACGATCATTCGAATATACAAATATTCCAAAACAAAAGAACTATAGGGAAAAAAGACTATGAAGTTAATCCTTCGCTTTTGAAAATGCCTGCACCGTTTCTCTAATCATGTGAGAACTGGATTTAGAGTCAATGCTCCATCCACGCTAATAACTCGGTATGAATTTCTGCTTGCAGGTGAAAGGAATTTCTCGACTTAGGCTAGGATGTCACATCACAGCGACGACAACATGCTGATAGCAACCTCGGACTCCTTCTGGGAGCCGGGCAACTACAAACGGACGACCAAGAGGATCGAGGACGGGCACAAGCTCTGCGACAGCTTGATGGCACTGGTGCAGGAAAGGGCGGAGATCGAGAAGAGCTACGCGAAAGCGCTGAAGAATTGGTCGAAGAATTGGAACGACAAGATCGAGAAAGGGCCCGAGTATGGAACCACCGAGGCGGCGTGGAAAGGCGTCCTCGTTGAATCGGACAGGCTGTGCGATCTTCACCTCAGGGTCAAAGAGAATCTCTGCAACGATATCATCCACCAAGTGAAAACGTGGCAGAAAGACACCTATCACAAGGTAACGCTCACTTCTCCACAGACTGGGTGAATCGCTTAACGTTAGGCTGGGTACAGGCGCCATGGAGGGATGTCTCGAGATATTATTACTGGAGATAGTTTAACACTGACAAGATATTATTATTGGAAACAGTTTAACACAGATTGGATTTTTTCTGCGAAAATTCTCTCTGTAGGGGTGAAATCAACCCTTCAGGGGGTTTTCTCGTCTAGAGAATATTCTCTATTCTCTTTAGGGACGACCCACAAAAAAATTGTAAAAAAAATTTCAATCATATATAATAATAATTAATGGAGATATGGGTTTTTCTCAAAAAGGTGTTTTTCATGACGGTACACACGATATCTCAACTTCTAGTGGGCCAATCTGATCCATCTTTTTCGTACACCTTCAATAAACATATAATTCTAGCCAGTAGCAAAATCAAGGTGAAATAGTTTTTTTTCACAAGTTTTCTCATCGGTGAAAACTGTGTAGTTTTTTTGTGCATCGTCTCTAAAGAAATACAAAAAATTGGACTTCCAGAGGAGAATACCCCTTTAACCCGTAGGAAATCTTATCGCCGTCTGTTGTTTCTTTAGCAATTGGGTAGACACTCTGTCCAGCTTCCAGATACCTTGTTTGCATTCAATATAATAAAAATTTAAATTGTTTACTTATTAATATTTTTTATCGTATAGAATGGAGTAATGATAATATTCGTTTAGGTCTATATTGTTTGAGTGTTAATAAAGAATCTTAAACACACAGATTTTTCTATATCGTGGTCAATCAATGTTACTAGACGGCAAAAAAGGCCAATTGTTCGGCTCCTTTTTTGTGAATTCTTAACCATTTTTCTTTCCTTTTTTTTCTAACAAGTTTTATAATTTTGCTACTAGAGATGTAGTCAGCCACTAGTCGGTTAAGCCGATTATCGGTCCACTTTTATAATCGGCGACTAGTCGGCGACTAAGTAGTCGACTTCTTGGGGGCCGATTAATCGTCTAGTCGGCCAAAACCCTAGTCGGTACATCTCTAATGAACACCCCACGTGGATACTTGTGCTTCAAAAGCTCGCACGTGCACCCCCGGGTTTAAGTCATCATATTTTTTTATTTTTAATTGCAGTCGATGATGACGCTGAAGGAGCGCAAAGAAATGGAGGACGCGTTCAAGAAAGCTCAGAAGCCCTGGGTGAAGCTCCTGCAGAAGGTCGAAAAAGCGAAGTCGGAGTACCACAACAGTTGTAAAACCGAGCGAACCGCCGCGAACATGGAGAGGAACGCCTCGGCCGACAGTTCGCTTTCGCCAGACCAGGTAAAACGAACGACAGTCGTATCTGCCCGGGTCGATTACAGTAATACAGAGTTACACCATCCCCGGTCCATACGTCGATTAGCGCAATTGTTACGTTACGTATTCGAATCATAGCCGTCGTGGTCGTGCTCGCTTTCGAAAGGTTTTTAGACGAGCCCGATGCCTCGCGTGAAGTAGTTTACGCGCTCTCGAAACGCTTGTGAATCGTGCACTGCTCAAAATAAGCAGAGGCTGGCCAGTTCAAATGACTTAATTCGTTATAGTAGTTGCAGTAGAAAGGGAATTATAAAGTCATTGACGGTGCCCTTAAAATAGCCTCATTGCAACGAGACTTCAGGGCTTTCGAAATGAAGAGAGCTCGTTTCAAATAACAATGTGTTTTATTTGTAAATGAAAGTCATTATAATGTACAGTATCCAAAAAACCAAAGTGATATCAGCGCATTAGTTCGGTTAATTAAACATATATATAAAAGCTGTTGTGCAGTTTTAATAATTCTCAAATCCAACGTTTCGGTCATTGGTTGCGACCATTTTCAAGGAAAGTTAAAAGTAAACGCAGTATTTTTCCTTTTAACTTTCCTTGAAAATGATCGCAACCAATGACCGAAACGTTGGATTTGAGAATTATTAAAACTGCACAACAGCTTTTATTTATATGTTTAATTGACCGAACTAATGCGCTGATATCACTTTGGTTTTTTGGATTCTCTATAAATACGGTCGAAAAATTTTAATTTCATTATTTATAATGTACAGTTTTGTACATGCTCGCAGAAGTATCCGTCCACCCCATATGTATGTAACATATTTTACATATTAAATCGACTTCAAAGTAAGAATTCGCAATTCTAATTGACATTGTATGATATACAGCTTGATTTATTTACTTTTGTTTTGGGTGGATTCAATTGAAAAATGTGTATTTGCTGTTTATTTAAAAAAGTATTATCCGTGGAAGTAACTCATGCAAAACAATATTCGCCCACATTCAATATTTAATTTATACAAATTTAATTATGATAAGTTAATATTCTGTAAATATTCCTGCAATTTTATTATAAGCTTTAATTTATTATGCATTGATTCAATTGACTTTTTGTAAAATTCGAGCAAAATTTCTTTGGGCATCTGTTTGGTACGTGGTACTAACTAAAAATATATTAATTAAGGTAAGTAATTCTGAATTCAACATTAGTTCAATAAGTAGAATTTGTTATACGTATCGGGTGGATGGATATTTTTGTGAGTAAATGTAGAATGATATGGAAATACTGATAAAATTGATGAGATATTCTATTCAGGGTGAAATCAGCATGGGTATTTTGGGCATTGTACGATAGTATGTGCTCAAAGTAAGTTAGTTAATGATAACAAGGTTATTGATGAAGTTCTGAGAACTTCTCGTGAAGGACGATTTCAGTGAAATATCGAAACAAATGAAAATCAGATTGCAGTCGATCACCCTTTGTAGTAAGTAGATGTCGCGGATTTTGATAAAACTTGAATCTTAATTTAATCCACGTGAAATTAAGAGGATTTAAGTCATTATTTTATTCAATTCGAATTTGTTTAAAAAATATAGGCTATCAATATTTACAGCTTTGCCTATTTCTGTGAAAGGAGGCTCTACAAATGAATTGTTGTTCCCAAAATTATCAAGCATATACATAGAGTGCATTCTTTTTTTATGTCAATCGAGAAGGATTGGCCTATTTGAATAATTTTTTTTCGATAATAAAGTCGTTTCTGCAGCATGTAAATTATAAACAAATTCTTACTCCTCAATATTGCTTTAAGGTCATATTTTAAATAAATAAAAAATTGAAAAAATACGACCGAACTTTTTTTTAAGTTCTCTCACAATCAGAAATAAGATTTTCTTCTGAATGGTCACTTTGAAATTGATTTCACAAGCTGTTAAAGACCGATGTGCTCTCTTTGCACAAAATCCTTGCACAAGAATTTCTTTATCATTTTTATACTGTTTATATTTTTATATATTTTTCATTAAAACAGGACCTATACTTTTTAAACAAATTCGAACTAGCAAACTGACGATGATGGCATAAATTCCCCCTAATTCCACGTGGACTACATTATACTTTAATTTCATTAAAATCTATCGAATTCTAAAAGCGATCAACTGCGTAAAATTATGTATTTATCTAAAAGAGAGTAGTGATTGTGCCCTGCTAAATACTTCATCATTCCATCTTCTTTCCCCCTACTATTTTCCATATTAAACCAATGAATATGCTAGTACACGTAATGAAATTTTGTTTCTGCTAAATATAAGTTTGGGAAACGCTGCAGTATAATATTAGATACGTAATTAAATTGCGGACCTTACAACAAGACGGATGCAGCTCCATCTTTACCAACTTCGAGTAAATTAGAAAAAACTGTTTATAAAATGATTGCTTTGACTTAACATTAAAAAGAGAACACTAATTGAAAAATACATATTTTCGCACAATAAATAGTAGTTATTGAGTTGATAAGTTTGTATTTCTATTTTTGGCGATAAAATATTAATATTTTTCTTTTATTCATTAATATTAATATTTTTGTTTTTATTTATTTGCAATAAATCGCTGATTTGTTATCGAATTTGCATCAAATGTGCACCAAACGATGTAGACTTTTTTTTACGTATGTTACACGTCAGAACTCAAAAACTGTCAAAAATGGAGCTGCACCCCAGCAATGCAAGATTATTCAGAAACGTGATTCGCTAATTGTTTTGAGCAGTGTATCGTTTAAGGAAGAAACTAAACCAGCAACGACGATCAATTGTTTCGACACAAAGCACAGTACCTAATCAAATTCTTTTCGAAGCGACGATATTATCGGCAGAACATGCACTTCCAAAAACACATTGTATGTGACGTCATATGTACCATATGTGCGTCCGTAAACATTAGTGTGTATTACTGTGTATCTCGATCGCACACTCGCGGCTCAATATACAAGTAGATACAGCCGTTCTTTAGCAAGTATCATTTTCAGATGGCCCGAGGCTCAGAAAACGTATGTGAAAAATCCCGTGTTATCTTACCAAAACAAAAACTTTGCATGCCGTGTTGTTGTATGTTCTCGAGATTTGTCGATAGTATTTCGTATCTTCCAATGTCACAAGACCCTTCCAGATTTTCGTAAATGACTCTTTCCTGAATGTCTCTTACCCTTCTCTGCACGTTTCAATGATAATTTAGAGATAAATTCTTTATTTCTTACTTGAACCTTTAAATAGTAATCAAAATTAATTGGATGTTGTTAGTGAACAATTTAATTTAGTGCATCACAAATACGTGTCACACACAGAAATATTTTATGTAGTTAAAGTAGAGATTTTTCGCTTTTGAATAATTTCTAATGCGATCTTGGAAAATGTTGGTATTTTCATAACAAATAAGATGAGAAAACTATTTTTTTTTAACAGCAACGAAAATTATTGTAAAACTATATACAGTCGACCAAAACAAAATATAAGTTTAAAATTGTAGTCCTCATGCTCTAGAGATTTCCTACAAAATATTTTTTTTATTCAATTACTACAATTTTTCTCTTTATTATAATTTCCTTGTTTAATTTCTTGTGAGTGTAAAACATTGCGTGTTATGATTTTTACTAAAAATTTTAAATATTCTTTTTCTGGAAGCGAACACCAAGAAATCCAAACAGAAATATATTTGCAGTCCATACATGTGATTTGCACCAAAAACCCAACATTTTCCAAAAGTACATAGAAAATGGTTTGTGTCGACTAAAGTTTACTATAAAAAACTTTAGAACATCCCATTGCAATAGAAACGAGTTACCCAAATTCGATATGCGACGATCAGCTGGTGCAAAAAATTCTACTTTCACGTTTCGTGGGTTTTCTTTAGAGAAATTTGGAAAATTTTTGTCGCAACACCGTTGTAGTTGAAATAGTACCTACTGCAAGAATACTTATCGTTGCACGCCTCACTGTCGGGAAATAGAATAATCGCCGATGGAGAGGCGATCGTCTGAAAACAGGCTACCAACGTTTTTAGATGACGGTATGTGGATGTGGTGCATGGGGCCTCAGAATACGAAAAGCCATTAGGAATTCTAAAATAGGAGACGTTCCGCTTGTATGTATAATTACATTGCATGCAGCATGTACGTTTATTAACATTCTCCCATTTTTCGTTACAGAAAGCTCTGCTGGTAAGCGAATCATCTGTCTCGTACATTATTTTCCAATTAATAATCGCACACCGCAAACATCGAGTCTTCGAATAAAAATCCTGCCGAAATACGTGGTATAAACCGAAAGCAGATGATTCACTATGAAAAGATAAATCGAATATGAAGAATAAAATTTTTTGTACGAGCTCTGCTTTTTGAAATAATCAATTTTAAAGGATCATTCGTGCTGATATGCACATAAACCACCTTGTACATTGCGCATTTTTACCATCAGTTTTCTCGAAAACGAAGGCACGTGGAAAAAAGTTTTATTGTATATCCTCGATTGTTTTTTAAAAGAAGCCACCTCAAATCGGATTATACCATTTAAAGACACTCTATATACTGTTCAGAACAATTAGGATACTACATGGCTGAATATTACAAAATTCAAAAAAACTGAACCAAAATACAATGTGAGAAATTGTGTAGTATATAGAACCAACGCAGTGTCTAAATAAATGTACTTGCTGGGTAAAAGCACTTCATACCATACGAGCACATCTTTAAACGTGGTCCTAAAGTTCGAAATCAGGAATTATAAATAACTGTGTCTACTCGATGAAAATAATAAGTACTGAAAATGTTTAATTATTGACAACAAACAGCATCTAGAAGCACTACACACAAAAGAAAACTGAAAAAGGTCGAAAATATTTGGACACACTGTATAGCACGTTTAAAATTGAAAATGTTGAATACTTTACTAAACTTGAACAATAGTCATTTGAGTTAACTATTCTCTAATTATTTTGAGCAGTATGTACGTACTGAGTAGAAGATTGCAGTATTTTAAACTAAAAGAAATTTGACTTATTTCTTTTTGTAGAATTAAATTTTAATATAAACTTTGAAATTTTCTCAGCTTTCCAAATCATGTGGAAATTTCATTGTGATTTGCAATTTATGCTGCTCGATGATTGCTTGTTATCTACTCGGTTCTCGCTTGCAAGCAAACGTAAAAAAAGATGAACACACTTGAAAATGTTCGATCAGGAAAATTGCTCCTATTCGTATAAATTTTAGATGCTCGATGAATTGATATGCTTCAGCTGCTTCAGTAGTGGCTCTGCTTAGCTAAATCCGCGATCTTGAGAAACCACAGATCGAAATGCACCTTTCAAAATTATGTTCCATACAGTGTTAACGTCGACATTTTAGATTAAATATTCATTCCTAAATTCTTTATTCAATTACTCGTACATCAATCACCACCCACTTCCTTACACAAATATTATACAAACAAAACTACGTCACACTTATATTTTTTTAGTGAACTTTCACTAGAGATGCGCAAAATTTTTATTTAAATAAAATTTCGAATAACGAATAAATGTTAAAAAAAAATTAATTGCCATGTGTCAGATAAAGTTAACCCGAGTTAACTGTATTTGAAAAAGTTAACGTTGAAGTTAATGTTACAGTTACAGTCAAAGTTAAAAAATTAAAACGAAAAATTCAAAAATTAACTTTATTCGTCGAATAAAAAAATTCACTTTATTCGTCGAAGAATCTAAATTTAAAATAACTTTTATTCGATCCGTTATTTAAATAATTTTTTATTTAGTTAATGCCCAACTCTGACTTTCACGAAGAATTGCAAAATCTTTCGAATAATAATTTGACTATTCAATACAACCTAGTTTACGAGGACCCACAATTTTCGAAAGGAACTGAATTTTATTTTTACCTTTTCTGTTTCACGAAAGTGCATCACAGTCCCGTGCAAATTTTTCAAAGAATTCAACAACTGCGCGTAAGGTCTACCTCACACGGACCACTTTAGAAGCCCAATGCAACCACAAAGACGGTTGTGCGTTGTGTTAACCACCGACATCAACAATTTCGTGGTACAGTTTTTTGTCGTCGATACGGACTTCAAACATGGTTGATTCCAGCGACAGTCCAACAACCGTTTTGTGGTTGTGATGGGCTTCTAAAGTGCCCGCGTGAGCTCAGCCTAAAGCGCCAGAAAAGAAACGAAGCAAGACACAAAAACCGCAAAAACACTCGAGCACCTGAGATATTTAAAAAAAAACGCACACCGGAAGTCAAGGCAGAAGACAGTTTTAATCCCTCGCATCTCAGGAACGAAACCTCAGATTACAAAATGATACTTTTCGATACCATTCTATACAAGGAATTTCCAAGTTATAACTTCTCATATGTTTTCGGGACACTCTTTCGTAACACTGCTCGCACGCATCTCACAGAATTCATCAGACTTTATAAAAAATAATGACTGGTATGTTATACTTCACTGTAACTCTATCGTACGTGTAGATCGATTATCTTACTTATTTAATTGATATAGAGGTCACGCTTCTTTTTTATCAAAGCTATTCTTTGCCATCACAATTGTACGCTAGACGAGCTCGAGGGTAAAGAGCTGGAATTGTCGCGAACACTATAACGCAAGTTTCCATAATCATTCGAATAATATACATTATTCAGAAATCATGTTCCACGGTTACTTAATCCAGTACGCGCGTAATTACACATAGCTGTACAAATATGAAGTACAGGATAGTCTCTGTCCACTATCAGCGAGCGTTTTTGTATATGCTGAGTTCGTACCAGGATCTTTACCTTCAATGTAGCAGATGCGAGCGCAGAACGTTCGCGTCATTCATTCCCGCGGTGTTCTATTTAATCGACAGGTGAAGAAAATGCAAGACAGGGTGCAAAAGACGAAGGAGGAGGTACAGAAGGCGAAGGAAAAGTACGAGGCTACCCTGCAGGAGATTAACCAGTACAACCCCAAGTACATGGAGGACATGACTCAGGTGTTCGAGAAGTGTCAAGAGATGGAGGCGCAGCGACTTCAGTTCTTCAAGGAGGTTCTGTTTGGCATCCACAAATGCCTCAACATATCTCAGGATCCCATGTAATTATACATTCCTCTGTTTTTATATACATACACTGGGTGGGGCCCACTTCAATGGTGGACGTGGACAAAAAACCGATGAAAAAAGTTCCTATAAATATGTGCCCTATTAAACCTTGTTTCCGAGATATAATCATTTTTGTACTCCAATAATTTAATGGCAAACAGGGATAGTGTAACTAATTTTACTAAATGTTTTTATAACTCTTTATAATTGGACGACTTGTTTTTTGTAATGGGAAATTAACAGGTTCATTTTCTGTAATTTCTTAAGGGTGCATTCTATTCTGCAGGTCGAGAAAGAGGCCCATTTTCATGAATTTTTTTTCAATAACTAATGTACGGATTTTAATATTTTTTTGGGGTGAAATGATTATTATTCCTTGCAGTATAGAATCGTATTTTTCATGTTTCCGTAATATAATTACAAATGCGAGGATTTAAATCGCAATGTTTGTGGCCCAGTGAGAACACAGTCCCTCTGTGAAAGTTCTCCTCGGCCTTAAAGTGGTCGCATAAATACGCATAAAGTGGACTAGAAGCATCTAGGTATTAAAAATAGTTTTCGTTCCATGCACAAAAAATCATGGAAAAATGGGCAGAAAATCCAGAACTTTTTCTTTACAAGGCCGCTATTTTGTAACCACCGTTGATAAATCAATAATTCTACCTCAGACCTAACCGAGACCTAAACCACGTAATAAACGAGTTTCCAAAATCGATTTTCTCCACAACGAAGGCTCGTATATAAAAAGTTTATTCTGCATTTTTTTATTTATTCTGGCATAAGGATTCACCTCTTTTCCGGTTGTGGCATGATTTCCTATTCATCTAGTATAGATGCAAGTGCCTATAGAAACATATGTATGTCATATACATACAAGTATCTATATATATATATAAGGGGTGGTCCTTAAATTACGTAAGGCATTGGAGGGGTCGCGAATTTTTTACGTTTTCTTACAAAGGGAGGAGAGGTAGTTAGGTAGCGTCTTACGTAATATTTTTTCAACCTAATTTTCAATATGAGTAGCCTAAAAAACGATGTTTCATCGCACACACGAAACCGAGTAAAATAAATTTTTGACATGCCTGTATGGCTCACACTCAGAAGAATTTTTAAACGGCTGCCATTCTCATCTAAAGAATTCAATCGTTATGAAAAAAATCATGGGTCATTATCAAGGTCTCTAGAATGTATTCCAATAGTTTTTTGATTGACATTTTATCACAGATTTTGCAAAAAAATCTAGATTACCATATGTCGAGAAAACACGAAGAAAATCTTCGAAAAATTGTAACTTTTACAAATTTCAATATAAGAAGCTAAAAATCTACAGAGTTGTTGTTGAGATATAATATATTGAGAAAAAAATAGTTTGTAAGTCGGCTTTGGAAAAAAGGTATTTATTTTGTACACATAAAGTACAGAGCGTCAGAATCAGTTTATGGGTGGCTCACACCGAGAGTATCAACGAAGGATTAAAAGAATTTTAATAACTGAAAAGATGCAATGTAAAAAATATTAACGAAGGAAGGGGGGATATAAAATCTTACGAAATCTTACACTGGCAAAGTGAGGGGGTAAGAAATCGCCCAAATTTCCCTTGCGTAATTTAAGAACGACCCCTAACGAGTTATTTAACGAGATATTAATTTTTACATCGTACATTTCGATTTACAGACTACCACAAATATACGAGGAATTCTATCACACGATTAATAACGCGGATCACGAAAAGGATCTGAAATGGTGGTCGAACAATCACGGTGTAAATATGGCTATGAATTGGCCACAGTTCGAGGTAAGATATAACTACTTAAATAAAAATATAAACGCATCGCAAAAACTCTTTCTTTTTTTATCGCATGTAAGCCCCTGCTCATGGTTGGAGATCTGATGTTAGAAAACATAGCCGTAGAGTGCATTAAATATTATTCTCGTTCTTTCCTTTTTATAACTGCATTAATTCTATCCGTTAGTTAGATTCTATATGTCTCGATATTCTACCATTTTTTTTTCATGTCAAAGTTGCTTCGCGAGCTTCGATATCAGGTATTCAAATCCAATGTCGTAATTTATATTTTACCGTCCCGCGGAAGATATTCTTTCGTTACCAGAGCCCGAGACAAAAAGATAGCGCACGGCATACTGTCGAATTAATTTCACTTTCAATGTGATTTATTGAAACAGCTTGTGCAGATTTCGCCAATATTTTAAGGAAATTCAAACGCTGTAACTATTTTTTACGAATAAGGGAGTGTTTTTCACAATTGTGATTGAAACTTAAAAATTGGATTAAGACAAAGTCAGAGCACAATTGATCAATTCTTTTTGACTATACAATACCAGATATTGTTTGTAATTTAATATTTCGTAGGAGACTTGTTTTTAATTTAATATTTCGTATTTATTTTAAAACACCTTTAATATTATCTTCAGTAAGGGTTTTACGTTTTTTTTAACAAGTTTAAATCTACTTGTTAATTAACTTTGTATAATGAGAACTGTTTATTGGTTCCTTTATAAGCAAGTCAGTTCAGACCTACATAACAATAATATACTTCCTCCGTTTTTTAACGAATCAATAATATTTCTGGTCTCTCATAAGTGGTAACAATTTTAAATGACATTTCTTTATTTCTTTCTAGTAAATATATTTATTTCAAACTGACGTACGCTATCTTTTTGTCGTGGACTATATTTTTTTTAAAGGAGCACAAATTTCGAAGGGTAAAATGTTACTTGTCTTCACAAGAATATCTGAAACAATCAAGAGAAATTCGTATTTTTTAACCAACGTTTTTAACCCCTAAACGTGTCTCGCAATTTCCGTCTACGACGATATCTCCGCTTCTTTGTAAAGTTTTCGTAAGCAAACGTCCCGCTAAAATAAAGTTTTTGTTCACCTCCTACACATAATGACTCGCACTGAAAATCGTCCACCATATTTGCCCTTCCATCTTTATTCATAAAACGTAATGTATAAATATAATACTTTCGTAATCAAATTAAGAATGTCTCCTCTATGTTATCACTTATTTGAATGTAAATAGTAATGCAAAATTTTGTTAAATGTCAATGAAAAGCACCTTGCACTGAATATCGTCTGTTTATGAAGATTAAGGATCGTCAAAATGAAAATATCTGTGTAACTCATTTATTGCAAATCAGCTTGGGTCGTTTTTCAGCTTAGCACATTGTAAATGATCAGAAAATGCAAAGAACAATGAAAGAACTGAAACTAACGATCCATCAAGAAAAATTTTAGAGTGAAATTGTAAGAAACATAAATAGAATTCTTATATGCAAAGGGCTACGCGCAGTGAGGAGGTAGAAAAAGAACGATTCTTTGGGAATTTATTTCAGAAACTACATGCATATTTTTATGCAAAGGATTTTGTATTCAGATGAGGGACACTTTAACAGGTTATTATATTATATTTTGGTATAAAAGTATTTAGTTATTGCAAAATTACAACTGATTTCCTAGAAGCTGTTTTTAGAAATACGTTTCGCGGTGTCCAACATTATTCAGAACTGGGTTACCTGAAATAAAAAAAAAAACGAAGATTTAGTTAGTACAATAGTTGATCTCGTCTTTAATCGTTCCGGTTTAGGAAATATTAATCTGATCTGATGAACTGATCGATTTTTAACCGACTTCAAAAAAGAGGAGGTTATAGATTCGTCCCGCATGTATTTTTATCTTTTTTTTTTATGTTTGTCACCGCATAACTCCTTAGCATATGGACGGATTTTGATGATCTTTTTTTTTATTCGCAAGAGGGCGATGCTCTGGTGGTCCCGTTCTAGACTGCATCAATATTAGCTCAATACTTTGCCAGTGCTGGTTAATAATAAAGACTATTGTCACCTAATTATTATTATTTAATGTACGTACGCGCATATCTGCGCAGCATGTTGTGTCAACATATATAAAACTACAAAGCCAAAAATAAAAGAATTTTAAAAAAATTAACCGACATCAAAAAATAAAAGTGCACTAAAAAGTGAAAAATAATTTTTTTGCTCATTTAATCTACTACTCTCATCTTTTTTTAAGTCGGCGCCTCATCATTTGCAATGTGTAAATCTGGCGCCGACTTAAAAAAGATGAGAATAGTAGATTAAACGAGAGAAAAAATTATTTTTTACTTTTTAGTGCATTTTTATTTTTTGAAGTCGGTTTTAATTTTTTTTTTTAGAAAAAGACACTCATTTTTCATCCATAAAATAAAAACTATGCATTGGAAAAATTAAAGACTAGATTTGAATGTCTAGAAGAAACCTACAAAGTTTCAGAAAGATTGGTGAAACGGTTTTTGAGAAATCGTGGATTGGAAATCAATTGTAATTTTACAATAAATAAATACTTTCACACCAAAGCATAATATAATGACCTGTTAAAGTGTCCTTCATCTGAATGCAAAACTCTTTGCATAAAAATATGCTTGTACACTTTCTGAAATAAATTCCCAAAGAATCGTTCTTCTACCTCTCGACTGCGAGTAACCCCTTAAAAGATGCAAAAATGAGAATCGTATTTCGACCGAAGATAATTGCAAAGATTTTAAACAATTACAAGGAAAGATACATTAAAATGCACCTAGACAGATAAAACCAATTAACATTATACTTAGGTCCATAGAAAAGAATAGAGAAATTCCTGCAAAATATTATGTTTAGCATTTTATGTTTTAAAGCAAACACAAATAGATCATTTTTAGCGTCAGGTTCCAAGTCTATACATACATATGTGTAAGTGTTGATCATCGCTATTTTTGGAAACAATTTTGCACTTTTATATTAAGTCACAAATAATAAATGTAAACTTGTAAACTATTCCACATTGTGTGAATGTGCTCAACGATATTCAATATGAGCTGTAGTATATTTCTCTTCAAGCCGTAACCAGTATAACGAAATTTGACAGATTAAGGAAAGTAGATCATATTTAACAAAAAGGAGCAACATGTGTTAATTAATGGAAGAAGAAGGCTTCCCTAATTTTTAAATCCTCAAAAAAAAAAAAATGGAAACTAAGGTCGAAGCCAGATATATTGGCCGGTGAATTCGTTTTCGCGAGCAGCGATCGAGGAGAAATCAACCACCACCACCTGACGATCGCGGATTTGTCAATTGGAGTACTTGGTCCTCGCAAAGTATGGTGGGGTAACGGGAACGCTGCTCGACTCCGCCTGAACCTAGCCGTTTGGCTGTTATTTATTCTTAGCGTAATAAGGTAAATGGCCCAGTGGTGAAACAGTTAAGGAAGCAGTTGAGATAATTGCAATTTCTTTTATATTTAAATAGTATAAAATTATAACAAATATAATTATTCGAAAGCGTAAAATTTCTACCTTCAGATATCGTAACAAGAATTTACATTTGTTAAAGTAAAAGTTTTAAATTAATTAAAACATGAAACTGTTCATATGGCCCAGTAATTAAATGAAATTCATAGCGTGTCCCGGTCATTAATTATCAGTGCCCCAATTATTGAATATACATTTAATTTAACTATTTCTATCAGTTAATGAAAAGAAATTAATATGGTAATATTTCGAGGTAATAAAAACATTTTATTTATAATAAATTTGTGTTAAATCTACAGCATGACTTTATGTCTGAAAATGATTAAAAGTATATTATAAAATTTTAGATTATGCTAATATTATGACGAGTTTAAGATTAAATTAAGTCTAGTTATTATTAACGTAAATATATAGGATACAAAACACTACTTCGGTACAATAAATGTTAATAATTTTAAAACTTCACTAAATTCTGACGTCTGTACCAGTGTTTATAAACCCATTAAGCACGCGTTTAATAACTGGTCCGTGACATGTTATCGTGTACTATTGGATAAACGCAACAATTTCAATATTAAAAACAAAAAGATATTAAGAGATCCAATTAATTTTCAATTCTTCGATATATAATAAATCCACAACAACTGTACTATTTCAAAAATGGTAAAATAATAATTAATTACAACCTTAACAAAAATATTCTCTTGCTTGCTTGAGCCCATTCGGTAAGAAGCGAGCTTGAAACTGTTGAAGCTTTACTATACAATAATATTTTTGCACGATATAACTATTCTGTTACGTAAGCTTATAATTGTATCTATATAAAGCTAAGACATTTTGCAATTATATTTCAAATAGTTTAAACGCTGCAAATTAGTAAAACTGTTATTATCAATAAAATTTCTTCTCGATTTTTAATTATTGGGCCATGTTTAAGTACTGGGACATTTACCTTAGTTGTGTGCGTTACGAAGCTATGCGTAGACCAATACGAGATGAAGCTATCGACAAAGAATCAATGTTCTGACCAATAAAGCTGCAGAATTTTTTCGAAGCTAACGCACACCTATTCTGATGTGTGTGTTTCTACGCTGACAGCTCGGTTTGGCCTACACACCAGAAGCTTGGCACCATCCCCACCACTTCTGGCTCACTCTTGTTCTGCGAAGGCGAGAGCGAGATGGAACGGGAGCGAGTCAGAAAACGTTGAGAAAAGGAGCACCGAGGCAGGCAAACTGTGTGGTGGGGGAATACCCCTCACGAAACTCACCGGCCAATATATCTGGCTTCGACCTTAGGTCCCTTATTTCCAACTCTCATTATAAAATCCTCCACAAACCACAGTTTATCTTCAAAGCTACAAATTTTTTCCCCCCATTAACGATCGCACAGTGACGAGATTTCCTCCACAAAGTCGCCGCGATTCCCTCGTTTCCCACGTTCCCCAAACAAGTTCGAACTCCGTTGTTACGCTATATATTACGCAGATCGAGGCGTATCTTTAAAGGGTTAAACTCGTTGGAAGGGCAGCTTATGTCCGATCACGGTTAACGATCTCTTCCCCGTTAAACGTCCAGAGTACGCCGCCAGAAACGTATGGTACACAATGTCGTGCTGTTACTCTTTTTAAGCTTTAAAACAGTTAAACAGTCCCGAGACAATCTTCTGGAATGCATGCATGTGATTGTCTTTTTTTGGGCGTTGCTATTACGCAGGACTACACAGAGGAGTTCCGGGACATCACCAAGGGCTCAAAGTCCAAGGAGGCACTTCCGGCTGGCTCCATCACGCTCATCAATCAACGCCCGGTCGGCGAGGATCTGCATGTAAAGTTTTGTTATGTTTTACAACATTCATTTGTTCATTCGACCCTCGTGCCCACGAGGCGACGATAAAGCAAGCTTTCTTTTTTTTCTCTCTCTCTCTCTCCCCTTTTTATTCTCACCGTCCAAGAGCCACGAAATAGCGTCGTAACGGCAGACGCGACGAGGTCACTGAGGATGGGTTTCCTTTTTCAGCTTCTGGCTCGCTAAGCTAACCGAATTAACCGTAACCCGCCATGTGCTTGTTCTTGCACGTAATCTCTGATCTGTATCACGAATTCACCGAGCATGTCTTCACCGTCGGGGAACAGGAGCGAATTTGCTGCATCGTGCGCCGGCGAGATCGAACAAATTTTCCCTCTTGCAAAATTCATGCGCGCCCCGAGTACGTGTCGAGTTTGTTCTCGCCACTTCTTGCGCTCTGTTGATTGAACGGATTATATTTTAGTCGATCAAGATACTGTAAAAATTGTTAGCGGTGTCTAGAGATGTTTCAGAGAAGACTGGAAAGGTTTTCGGGTATATATAGGGTGTTTTAAAATTATAAATGTAGGCTTAAGGGGACTAGGCAGTCAAATCGCTCGGAGATCAAGTATTTTTTTGCGAATTAAATATAGGTAATGAATTTATTCTTCATGAAAGAGAGAAGTCTTGGAAGATGTAAACGTAGGGTTGAAAATTCATCGCGCTCAAGATCTTCATTTTTTTTTTTTAGAATTTTCAGATATATAGTGGCGGACGAAAGAAAATTTACAACTTTTAAAATCGCATAACTGTTTTAGAATTGGTCCAAACCACATGAGTTGTTTTATGGAAGCTAGAAGGATTAGTTTGCTAAGTGACGTGTTTCGTCGTTTTGAAAAAAATTAAATTGATCGGAATAGCAAAAGAAAAATAGTAATGTCGTTTTTTAAATTTCTTTGTGAGATTGTAATGAAAATTCAAAAAACCCGTTTGTAGATTGAAGTAAGTTGTATACATGCCTAAAATTTCATCAAAATCGGTTAACGTTGCTCTGGGCTATAAACGCTTAAAGATCGCAGAATAAGGTCGAAAATCGCGAAATTCCCGAAATCAGCGATTTAAAAAAAAACTCATGGCGTTTGGACGAATTCTAAAAAAGTTACGCGATTTTAAAAATTGTAAACTTTCTTTCGTCCGTCACTGTACATAGTCAAGTTACATGTGTCAATTTCATGATGCGCAGAGCTATTTTAAAATAAAATTAATGCATAACGGCGTGTATTATCTATTAAATATTGTGTCTAAATACCAGTCACTCTGCTCTCTCTACGGTATGCGTAATCGTTTAAAGAACTATTGACCTGCAACACCAAAAAATTGAATGTTTCAAAAATGACTATTTTGCACACCTCTGTCTATTAAAACATTCTCGTTCCTTTTGATGTGTTCTATAATATTGATCGCTCAAAATTCTGAAACACCCTGTATAATAGCTATCACCACTTTACAGGTCGTTTCTATTTTCTCTGAGTGAAATTATAAATTTTCTGTTCACGAGACTTACTTTCACACGATTAAAGATATTTTACACACGTACCACTAGAAAATTACTTTTCACGTTAAAGTGTGAAAGCAAATTCGCTCTGTGTTTATACACACGCTTACAAATAGGATTATTAGCACTGTAAATCATCGTTCGATGCGTTGTTGCATATTATTAAACGAGATTGAACGTGAGCATAAATCAAACATGCTTTCAACCAGAAATCATCTGCACAGTTTACGTTTGCCATTCTGTTAATGTTACCTTTCCGGGACCATTTTCACAACAATCGTGGATTGTAAAGGAAAACTGCTTTTTAAAATTGCAATAACAGGTAGCCCGTGAATACGTCTTCATCCTAATTCATTTTAACTGCACATATCGTGTCCAAGCAGAGAATTCTTCTGACAGTTCGCCAGCATTGCTGCAAGCTTTATCGGAGATTCGTTGACGCACTAATTCTCATCACTGTTGTTTATCTGTTCTTCGAAACACACTTGTCAAACGTATAAACATGAAATTTAAATGCATTTACGAGGCTCGTATTAAAAGAAACCCCTAACAAAGCAAAATAACATTATCGCACATGATGTTTACTTTCAGCTTAAAAATAACAAAACATGCAGCTCAATTTTGTAACGTGTCACAAGAAGTTATGTATACATGCTTAGCACATTTAGTAAATTATAAATGTAAATGAAATCCAACGTGGCCCACGTATTTTGGTTGCACGTATAATTTAAAGTGCCTTCACAAAATCCACGTTTAAATACTGCCTAGAGTTGTAAATACAACTGTGTACACAGTTTGAAGTATCTGGAGAAACAAGTAGAGTTAATTATGCAATTAATTTACATGTACAATTAATATAATTAGTGTAAGTAATCGTTTCCTTTCGTGGATCTAGGAATTCCCACCAGTCAATAATAAGTCAAAATCGAAGCCCAGCTCCAGAGTAATATCAACGGACGGAGGTCACGGGGATAGTAAAACTGACACGATTAGTTCGGGTAAAAACTCTTCAGAGAAGAATAACCACGATGGTAATGCAGTGAACAGGACTTCTACGATTACGTGAGTATTCGAAATAATTGAATCCGTATATTGAACATTAATGAAAGAAAAATTCCTTCCCTGAAAAATTCTTCATCTTCGAGTTGCTCGGTAAAATAAATGAAAACGAAAGAGTATTATTTACATAAAAATAAAGATTAAATTAAATAAAAAATTATAGATGATAGCAGGATCGATAAATAATACAGACACCCTTCTCAATATTTTGATATATTAAGGAGGTATTCTGGTCTCGAGTCTCGAAAATTAATAGTTTAAGATTTTAAAATTTGTAAAGTTCATAGCCAATTTAGCATTTTTACCCAATCGTGTTTCCATGTCTTTAGGGACACTTCTAACTTTGAGAAAAATATGACGAAGTTAAATGTTTTGCACGATGATTATTTATACAACAGTCCTTTCAACTCTTATCGTTATTTTTCTGCAAAATTCTTATGAGAATTATTTAGTACGCTCTCGACGTTCAAACGCAGCAGATATGTGCCGATTTATTTATGATGAAAAATCAACAAATGCAGAAATGAACAGGAATGGTACAAAGTACATTCAATCATGCCTGCCCAGCGAGACAGAAGGAAAGAAAATTCAAAGGAAACTGATGTACCGTAAAAGCTGAGACTAGTTTTACGAGTATATCAGCAGAAAAGTTGAGGAAGACTGGAAGCGACGAGATTCCTATCGTACATACATAGTAGGGAACATGGATAATCTCTCTTCAACTTTTTTCCTTAAACACTTAGGCAATGACGATGGCCCCATTAGCGCCCTTGTACAGAAAATTAAGTGACTTGAATCGCTATTAATCCATTTTTATCCACTTAAAAATTGCACGGAAATCTTTAAACGCTCGTTTCTCGAATAAATGTGCTCCAAATTGGCGATACAGTTATCGCAGAAATTACTAGACCGATTCCCTCATGCTTTCACAAATTTATAAAGAAAATGTCTCCTTAAATCCTGAACTAGAATTAAGTCGATATCAGACACACTTTTTCTACGGCTTAGAAAAGTTGCCAAATTGATACTGAAAATTAAATTTCATTCATTAAGACGTCCTTATTTTGTTGAAAATTATATTACACCATTTCGTATAATTGCGTATAAATTAGAAAAGAAATAGGAAGGGCCCGATCTGTCCGAAGTTTTCAACCACGACTTGTGTGAACGTCTTTAGTTTGAAAATATAGAAAATAATTATTTGAATTTTTCTACAAATTATTTTTCCGTCTTTAAATCTTTATATGTTTAACAGATCTTCTTTATTTAATCCCTGAAAGTCAACTGGAAAATGACCGTGTGTGTAGACTTGCAGACCAAAATAAAATACCCCCATGAATATCCAATGGGGTGGCTCTTATTTTCCACTTTTAAATTTTCTTCGCGGCACCGCCCTGAATAGTTTCAATTAATAAAAAGAATCTGTGTAAAGTTTGAGCCCGTTTGGAAAAAAATAAAGGAGTCCCTGGGCCCGTGAACATTTAAATAATTACTTAAAAGCGCATAAAGTCGATTTTATTCAATTATCTTCTAAGCAATTGATTACACAAAAAAGTACGTCGAATAAAAGTTGTAGATCCAGACAAGGAGCATTTTATATTCTACGACTTTTTCCCGTACGACAGACGGTTTTCGAAAAAAATCCGAAAAACCGAAAAAAGTGAACAAATTTTTTTCTAATTTTGAAAGTTTAAATACTTCTCAAACACTTTTTATTTATGCAGGCTAAAAAATGTGTATTTTATATTTTCAATGAGTACTTTTTAAAAATTTAAGAGGGGTATACATCTAGAAATTCTAAAAAGATCGATTTTTTTTACATATTTTCAGTTTTGATATTTCAAGAATGTTTCACCAAGAGTAAATAAAAGCCACCCTAATGCCCAGCATACTAAATCTAACGTAGATTATTATTTAAAGAAATTAAGAAATTAATGTTACATTTAGTTTAAAGTATACATGCGTCTACAGTGTACGTTTCTTTCAGCAACGGTACAAATGTTAAGCAAGAATCAAATCCATTTGAGGAAGAAGAATGGGATGAAGACGGTGGCGAACCATTAGTAGACAACGGTGAACCTGGTGTTCCTGTACGCGCGTTGTACGACTACGAAGGAGCCGAAGCAGACGAGCTTAGCTTTAAACAAGGTGTGCAGAAAATTAGCGTTGCATTTACGTGTATTTAATTCCTAGCACCAAGTGTTCTATATTATGCAAACTACGTATTTCCTTTTACAGGAAAAATCTCCACATTTAAGCCAAAATATGCCTTCTGTTTTTATGTAGTTGTACTACTTTAATACCTTTTAATATGTACCAAACCGGAAATTCAAAAAATTATGAAACTTTGGAAATTTTTTTGCTGCCCAAATTCACTCTAAGCGAAATTGACCCCCGAAAATCCGGCTATTTTCCTATTTTAAAAAACTGTAAGTTACCAAATGATAGACCTAATTAAAAGAAGTAACTTTTTTTCTATCTCTTACAGTTCGCAAGCTATAACACAAAATCGGAAAATAGGCGGGCAGCAAACAATCTATATATCCTCTTACATATCCCGAAAATTTCATGTTTTAAATTTCTAGTATTCAAGATTTATCAACATTAATTCTTCTATTTTCGTAGGTGATATATTCGAGAAATTAGAAGACGAGGATGAGCAGGGATGGTGTAAAGGAAGGAAGGACGGCAAAGTGGGCCTTTACCCTGCAAACTACGTAGACCTAGTGTCTCAGTAAATCACCATGTGAAGCCAAATTTCATGAAAAACTGTTAGTTACTTAACACGTAACACGTACGAAAAAAGAACAGAATTCTTGTTTTGTTGTTTATTTCTCTACGAAATAGCGCGTTCATTGAAATTTGTAAATGTCGTTAGATAAGAGTTACGCGAGACTCTACATTAGAGATCATTCATTTTATTGTGATATATGATGATCGCTAAAAGATAACACGGTAAATCTTACGGTTCGATGCAACATTTGAATGGTATGGAAATTCAGCGATTGGAAACGTTACGAGCATTAGAATGGCAAAACTGCGTACCCCCCGTTTGGTTCTTTCCTTTCTTCTTTCTTCTTTCAAATCGATATAGCTCAATGCGAAAAACACTCGAAGGAAAACCTTTCACCCTCGCGGGGGTGAATGGTTTTCTTTTTCGTAGGTAGTTAGGATTCTCTATATCCATCTGTATGATTAGCACTAGACAATAAGATGGATAACGCATATACCGCAAGTATATTAAGTTTAGATTTCCAAGGTAATTACGGTAACACACTTTCTGACTCATTACTATTGTTGCTATTAAAGAAATTCGGCGAACACCTGCGAGAAGTATATTTAATTTATTGTTATTCAAATGATACTATTAAAAGCTATACTGTCTGAATGACATCGTTGTATATAATAGATCTAAGAGCATAACGGTATGTAAAGTTGTAATTGTTTAACGAGGTTGAGATTTTATGATGTTCGAAGTACATCGGCATAAAATGAGATACTTCGACGATTTAGGGTGCATTAAATGTGCCGAGTGAATAAATTTGGGACCCAAAATAGTCCAGTCGTTTCTTTTTCATTGATGAGCCATCGCAGCATTAATATTAATCGAAGCCAATAAATTATTAACACAATAACATCGAATCTTGATGATAAATTATCGTTACATTTATAATGATGTGAAGATATTTATTTTATCAAAAAATTGTCACAGGAAGATTCGCATAATTAGTTATCGTACCATTCGAACGCAATGTCTTTTCACGCTAGAACGATATTTATCAATTACGATTTATGAAGGAAACTTACAAACACTGCTTCCAGTGGATGGAAATTTAATGTAAAACGAAGTAAATTATTTCGAAGATATCTCGTGTAGTCGTAACATTTTTTGCTACTAAACGTGACGGACGACCTAAACGATGAGAATGCAAGCGCTCAAAATGGACGCGATAAATATCTTCTCTCTCAATCTATTAAATTGCTTAATTGTTAAGTTAAGTATTCACAATGAATCGATGTACCTTCACTATTACATACTTTCAGGATATCGTTAGTATAGAGACACTCTTAAGTTAATATAGACAGCAACGTTGCAGAGTAATCACGACACCAAACGAACTGTAGATTTAAATGATTCGAAAAGAGAGCATTTATAGTTTTCCATGTAACGAGGTCGATTCAAAAGCAGATAGAGCCACAGCTTTAATAAAGTCAGCTGTTATTTATATATTATTTGATTCCGCGGAACGCTCAGACGAGAGTTGGCTAAACAGAGAGTCAAGTTTTTATGGTATATAGTGATACAATGCTAGTTATTATCCACGAGTAAATAACGTGTCACTGTACACAGTATTTATGTAAATATAGTAGAATATAATAAGACTTGCAATTCAGCCGGCGACTGACTTTTGTAATCATTTACATTATTAGTCCTCCAAATTATTTTCTGTAAAGTGTGCTCGCGATTCCATTGTTATAAATAGTTCTTAGTTTCTGTATAAATTTGATTATGTATAACTTAATAAGTAGAATGTGTATGAAATATTATACAATTCGTGATGGAAGCGAACTATTTTCGATTCAGCGATTACGGCGCGGGCAATAAATTTCGTAAATGCTGATTAAGTTTGGGAAAGATTATAACGTGACAAGTTCGTGCATTATTTAATTGTAAGAATAAATATCTGGCACCGGCCACGGCCCGGTGCAAATAAATGAATGGAAAATTAATCAAAGTGACACTGTTGAAAGAGAAAAATTTATGTGCAACATAATTTCGTATGAAAACATATTACATTTGCATACTCGTTAATATAAATGTTAAATTTCAATCAACAAGATACGTTAAAACATACACACACGTTTCTTTAATCAGTCCTACTTCGAATCCGTTCTACTGAATACTTCATCGCGTAGATTTTATATTGCAGTTCATATTTATTGAAAATAAAACTGTACTTTATTTATGTATAAACAGTTGGTATTTATTGGAAATAAAACTGTGCTTTATTAAGTATTACTATATACAGCTGTAATATCGATGCATTTATACGTATATACTAGATGTATTATCAGTATATGTACATATAAAAGTATTTATATTAATCGCTAGAGAACCGTACGGTAACGCGAATTACCGCGATTGAAATTCTTGCGTTTAATTTCCATGCAAACAATCCTTATATTGTTTCTCATTTCCCATCAACTTTTTAACGTTTGTAAACTTCTATCTTGATACCCGAATCCACTAAACGTCCCTTATAAACCAAGCAAATGTAATAAAGTCTAATACATTACGAAATACGAACGATCTGTACATATAAAACTTGTGTGTTTTAAACAGTAATATATGGGCAAATTATTACACACAATTTGTACTTGTCACACTAACGGTAACTGACTACGTTTATTTTTGTAGAGAATATTTTCCAAACAGAATAACTACCATTACGACAAAACAATATTGTCTTGTATTAAGTGGTGTCTTGGGCAGACTAAGGATCATTATTGCGAACTAAGCAAGTATTATGCACAAGGTTACAGTTCTCATGATATATTTGAAGAAAATAGTGGAAAACTCAGTGATTACGTTAGTGAGTTGCAACATGCTTCTGTAAGTCTTCGAGACTCGAGAATGGCTTCTCGCACAGTTGACAAACATGCGCGTTCCCATTGTGTATGTCTAAATGCTCGGATAATTCTTCTTCGGTTTCAAAGAGCTCGTCGCAGATGGTGCATTGAAATTCGTAAGCTTTTATTCCTTGCTTCTCCCATTCTGCGATCGCCGCTTCCTCTTCGTGAGCTTGCATGTGCATCTCTAACAACATTTCCGAGTTAAACGTTTCTGCGCATTGCAGGCAATGATAAGGTTCGTCCTTTGCTTTATCATTCTCGTTAGCGATATTAATAAGATTCGGATTGTCATCCTCCTCGTCGAATAAATGTTTCTCAACGTGTGCCTCGAGCGCGTCTTCGGAGTCCAGCGAATCCCCGCAAATCGCACACTGGTATTGTTCTTTGCCAGTGCTTTGGTCGTCTTCGCTCATATCGTCGCAATGCTTTTGCAAATGATCCTTCAGTATCTCCTCGTCCGTAAATATTTTATCACACACGAAGCAAGTGTAAGTCTCCTTCTGCTTCTCCGCTCCTTGCGCGTTGTCTCCTCTCGATCCTTTCGTCGCTCCTACTTTCTCCGATTGAGCACTACTTACATCTATTCTAGGATTATCTGGTCTTCCAACCACGCTATTTTCCACTTTCGGAAGCTGGGATTTCTCTGACTTTAAATACACTATTTCTTTAGAGTTCTGTGACGCGCTCGCATTAGTGGACTTCTGAGACTCCCCTTTCGTTATGTTTTCTATGTTGAATTCAGACTGATCGTGACTCTCTAAATGGCGCACAAGAAGTTTCTCCGTCCGGAATGTAGAATTGCACACGTAACATTTGTGGATCTGTTGCTTCGCAGATTTACAAACGTGAGCTTTCACGAACCTAGCCTCGACGATTTCGTGGCATCTTTTGCATCGCATCATTTTATGTTTATTATGCCGCGATATCGCAGTAGACTCTGTTTTGTGCAAACGAACGTGCGCTATAACGTCATTACGGCTGTTAAATGACTGCTCGCATACACCGCATATATGCTTCTCGCCGAACGGCGAGTTCACTTTGAAAACGTTCTCTTGATTTTCTGTTTTCGGTTCGTTCCTCGTACTAGACCCAGAGATCGTTACGTTATTAGAATCTCCTTTAGACTCTTCTGTTTCTTTCGTTGCACCGACTTGCCCCTTCACAACTTCCTGCGGCTTCTCCGTGCTATGTTTATCTCCCGTTCTAGACGCTTCAGACATTTCAACCTCCTCGGACAAATTAGAGTCAGAGTCCAAAGCGGAAGTATTGTAATCATTGTATCGAATTGGCGGCACGCTCTGTCGTTTGTGGAAGACCATGCTGAACGGTCCGCCAAGCTTGTTTTTCACGGTACGCTTGGTTAAAATGTGTATATTATTAATATTTCGGTTCTTACTTTCTTTCGTCACGTCTAAACGTTTCAGTATGACTTTCGGCTGGTATTTCTTGCAATTCTGCACCTCTTTTACGAACGCAGGTGAAACTCTTCCGGACTTCTGTGTGTACGAATTAATTACAGAACCGCAGCTTCTCATCATAGAAGACTCGAAATTTTTCTTTATAGTTTTCTCTATTATACTCTTCAGTTGCTGGTCTAAAGTTTGGTACGAAGTTTTACAGCCATTCTCCGGTTTGTCTTTCTTCGCGTCGTCGTTAATCGCTCCAAATAATCTGTGCTTCATTTCTTTCTCGACGAATCCTGCCAACTCAACTTGCACGCGCTTCAAAGCCTCTATCTCCGTCCCTTCCACTTCTATATTCAAGCACTTTTCGATGCACTTTTTATCGCTAGAATCTGTCGGGACTGGATTTATTCTGCGAAGCTGTACAGCATCGATGATATCGGTGTTTTTCTCCTGAGAATTCTGCTCGATGTTATCGTGTTTATACTCTTTCGATAAATTATTCAAATTAGCCTTGTTGAGATAATGTGGCTCCGCGAACATTAACGTGGAAGTGACGATATACGTGGCATCTCCAACTTCTAACTCTGATTTCACTGAACACGGAGTGAACGTGTCTTCAGTGATTTGCGTCTCGCTTCTCTTCGACGATTTGCCTTTAACAGCTTCCTCTGACGATGGCAAAGAATTTTCTTTTTCCTTCGCATCTTTCTGAGCACATTTGCCTTTCTTTGTCTCATCCTGCTCGGTGGAGTCTTTGACGGAGGTGTTCTTACTCTCGGTTAACGAGTCAGAATTTACGTCCTTGAGAGATCTTGTTTTTCGCGTGTCGGAATCGGAATCTAAGCAGATAAAATCATCGCCGTCGCATTTCACATCATTTTTGTCAGTGACGTTCACTTCCAAATGTTTGAACGATCGAGTCAGTCTCCTTTGCATTTCAGTTTCTTTATCCAGATTCGTTTTCACTCGTGCTTTCTGCACTGGCGACAACTGTGTATCGTCCGATGCTATGGAGTCTGTGTCCGAAACGCTTTCACCTCTCGCTGCTAAAAGAGCCTTCTTCCTAGCGACCCACCTTTTCGTCGATGCTTCCCTTTGCTCGGTTGTTCTACTACGCTTTCCAATTACTAACTTAACTTTTGCTTGGATCAGCGATGACTTTGCTTGGTCATCTTTATCTTCAAGCTCTCCATCCTTTGTACATTTATCATCGTCGTGAGCTTTCTGCGAAGAATCCTTCGAAGACGTAACATCATCGTCAGATATATATATCTCTTTTATGGGTCTTGGCTCTGTTGCACAATCTACATTCGTAAATTCCAAAGGTATCAACGGTGGTATCTCGGTCTTTGGTTTCTTCTGGAATAAATATTTCCATAAAATTTACTGCCACAGATAACGGAAACTAAACTATCAGCATTAGGGATACCTTATCGGGAGTATCAGAAAGACTGTCTTCTGCACTTTGCTGCAAGTCACTATATGTCCTTTTCGGTTTTGACTTCTACCACAAAAGTATCAAGTTAAGTATAAAATATCATGAACATTACTAAACGATACTACAGGGCGATTCATAAATGCGTGTCGATACTTTTTTTAGCAGGTAGATCTACACTAGGGTAGCCCTTATTTCTCTTGCTCTCACCTCCTAATATGGTTCCGTTTCATAAAAAAATAGTCCCCGAAAAAGATTATTGCAATCGGACAACGGGAAAGGGTGCCGACCAGGCCTTGAAGTTTAGAATTCATCAATGGTTTGAATTTGAAGAATTTCTCAAAAATGGTAAGCCGTATCGAAATTTTGTTCAAATAAAACTAAAAGAGCATTCAATTTTCTACAATTATTGTATATACAACTTTTTCGTGCTTCCAACCATTTTTTAGATAATAGCGTTTGAATATGCAAAGGTCCGCGTACAGGCAATACGTGACGCTGTACAGGTGGTACGCGCAAAGTGCGGACCTCTCTATATTCAAACGCTATTATCTAAAAAATGGTTGGAAGCACGAAAAAGTTGTATATACAATAATTGTAGAAAATTGAATGCTCTTTTACTATTATTTGAACAAAATTTCGATACGGCTTACCATTTCTGAAAAATTCTTAAAGTTTAGAATTCATCGATAATTTGAATTTAAAGAATTTCAGGCCTGGTCGGCGCCCTTTCCTGTTGTCCGATTGCAATAATCTTTTTCAGGGACTATTTTTTTATGAAATGGAACCATATTAGGGTGAGAGAAATACGAAAAAAATTCAGCACGTATAAATAAAGGCCACCCTAATCTACACACTAGTATAAGTAAAACTGTCATATGAACGTATGCCTTATACACCTTAGTTTCCGAGTTATGGATGATTAAAGAAAATCTTCCAAGTGCCTGCCTCGTATCTCGACACATGCTAATGCAGGTCTTAGTATGCCTTGACCTTATCGCGTGCTTACAAATGATCTCCATCGATATGAAGTAGACAAAACTTGGGGCAGTCAGTATTTTATTTAGGTGAGTTAAGGTCTAAACACACTTATCAGTTCCGTGTCAGTTCCGTTCCGGTGTGCCAGTCTTCTTACCACTGGTACGCCGGAACGGAACAGCCACGGAGCTGGTAAGTGTTTTTAGACCTTTATTATTTCAGAGACGACGATTCGAGGCAGGAGGTGGGCACTTAGAACGTTTTCTTTAATCGTCCCTAGCTCGAAAACTAATGCTTACAGGACATACGACGTTTTCACTTATATTAGCATGCATGCATTTATAAATAAATCACCCTGTATATACAATATATATTTACAGAATTGCGAAGTATTTAATCTCCAGTCATTTGAATTCTATCTAATTGCAACAAAACAACAGATACAAGTCATTCCAGTTGCGTGACTCACGCTGCACGAGTTATATCTAATAACACTATCGTCTGTAAGTCACTGAACGCTTCCTTCTTTTTAGAAAAATCTGAATTGCATAACGTGGACGCTAGATCACTTTAAACGAGCTATGTCTACGTAAACACGTGTTATTATTTACTGTTTCTATTATTCGCAACTTTTAAATATTTCAGAACACTTTGCCAAAATAATAACACTTTGAAATGAATACAACACTCGCAAGCCGCGTCGCTGTTTAAACTTTCAGTGTTCGATGGTTACAACGTTCGGGAGAAAATGAAAATAAATTCAACGATATCTTATGAGAACCTGTAGCGAAACGAAGGATATTTTGCAACGCGCTGAGATTATTTAAAAAGGAATCCAGTTAACGATGCAATAAAAATAAAAAGAATTCTTATATTTTTAACAATTTAGTGCGCTATCCAAAAAGGAACGTGCAGAACATAACTGTTTTTATGCGGCAACAAGTAGACGTCGGAAGTAAAGAAGCTATCCAACGGAATTACAAAAAGAATAGGAATAAATTTGAAAAGAAGCAATAATATCGAACGAAAGATTTCACGTCTCGATTCACTCGTCGGTAAGATTTCTGTATTACTTCCATTTAATAACATCAACAGGTTAATTACGCTGATTCGCCGTCCATCCAGATTTAACTAAACGGTCGGTAACTTACAGACAGTAGTTGAGATGTATGTAAGGGTTCCCTCGTTATTAAAGTTAATCCTCTAAAACTACTGTTCTCATTGAGCTGAATAGTCTTACCACATTTTCAGAGTTCTGTACAAGTTCCAACTGACTCAACAACACTTGATTGGATCGTATAAACTGCTCTTTAAACTCGTTCCACGTATCCAGCTTATAAAGACATACATGGCAAATAATGTTCGGCAAACCCTGCTCATCGTTGATCTGCATAGAAACAATGCGCAGTTGTACGACAGATGAAAATGCAAAAGTATTTGTCCTGTGTAAAAAAAAAATGTAAACAACATACATTGATAGAGGTGCACTTTGCCAGATCATTTAGTTTCAGGTGCAAGTTTCCCACAAAAAGATCGCTCATACAACCGTCGTCAACGAGGCAAATGCGACATCTTTTATTTACGTTCGATAATTTGCGTTTTCGCAACATTTTCGTACGAAGCACAATACGATATTACGCGATCTACATTAGATACAGAACACCGTGAAGTGAGCGGCGAACGGAGATATGGCGGGTGCTGCAACAATAAATCGAACGATTCGATAACACATTTTGTGTGCGATCGTCTTGTGTCGCCCCGTGTGTTTTCATGTGGTTAAAAAATATCGCCCCAACTCCAACTACAGGGCCGGGGACAGAGGGGCACAGCGGGTGCAAGGCCCCTGGGCTAGGGTAGATGTCGCAATTACCGTGCCTTTATACTTGAAGAAGCCGTACAAAAAACCTCGCATAAATAAATAAGGAAAGAATTTTTTTTAATTAAGTTAAACTATTAATGTATGTGTTACAAATGACAAGGTTGCGTTTTCAAACAACCAAAGCATAGTAAAAAGAATTTTAAACATGCATATGAAGATTTCGATGGATTTACCTAAATCCTTACCGGAAACGGTAAGGAACACGTACTTTACAGAAGTGAATAAATTGATAACTATCATGATTTGCACTTATGTAAAGTATTTATTATATCATAAAAGGTTCAAATTTTATGACAAAATAGCAAAATGAGTACTTTTGAAACGTTTTCGTATTTTTAAAGTGAATACGGTAATTGGGACAGGAATTTAACGCTTGTCCCTATTACCGTGCTCCCTTGGCGCCCAATGGCTCCCTCTGTAACTGCTAAACCTAACCTTACTTTTGTTTCTCAGAGCGAGTGAACAGAAATTTATATTTGCATATTTTGCTTTTGTTATGAAAAGGTCATATTAAAAGTATACAAAAACACTTCTCGTAGAGCAAAAAAATGTTTCGAACAGTTCAAAGTTGAAAGACATAACCTAACCGCGAGAACGCTATTCAAAAAAGTGCACGATAATTGGGGGCACGGGAATAGGGACGACGCACATTTCAGGGCACGGTAATTGGGACAAAAACATGTATTTTTATTTCAATTAAAAAATGTAAAAAATTAACATTTTTAACCTGAAAAAAATGCCTTAATAAAGAGAAAAGTTCAAAACACAAATATAAATTTTCACTAGGCAAAATTGAAGTAAGAAAAGTCAGTAATTAATTCCTTCGTGAGGAAGTCGGCGTCAAAGCACGGTAATTGGGACATCTACCCTATATAGGGCCCCAGAAAAAGGAAAGAAGAAAATAAAGAGAAATATAAAACTGATATTTATATTTAATGATATTTATTTGATTATTTCTTTTATTTTATATCCTTTCGTCTTGTTATTATTATCCTCGGGGCCCGATTTATCAGCTCTTCCGCCGCCCTGGGCAGAAATAATTTTTACCACCTTTTCTATTTAATTATAAAGTTTGATACTAAATTGAAACATATATTGCCTACTTTCTTACCGCTTTTTAAAAAAGTTTTACTTTTTCATTGGATTTTATTGATTTCAATTTTCTCTTTCTACCAAATTTGCCGCTCTGGGCGGTTGCCCCGTTTGCGCCCCCTAGATCAGGCCCTGATTATCCCTTTCTTGGAGAAGAGATGTTATTCTCTTTGGGGGCCCCAAATTGGGGCTGTCCTTAAATTACGTAAGGGTAATTTTGGCGAATTCTTACCCCTTCCTTCCCCCAACTTCAATTATTAAAATTCTTTTAAAGGTTTATATAATTCATTTAACTCAGTTTCGCGAAATTTAAACTAAAACTACTTTTCTGGAACATTAATGATAGAATTTGTATTTATTGAAAATTAAGTTATAAAGTATTACGTAAGACTCTACCTAACACTCCACCCCCTTGTAAGAAAACGTAAGAAATTCGCGACCCCCTCCCCCCTAAAAGGCGTTACGTAATTGAAGGACGACCTCTTTTTGACGACCTCGTTGAGAAATTACTTGCTGCCCCAAAATATTTCTTGCATCCAGGTCCCTTAATAGACAAAGCCGGCCCTGTACAACTAATCGCATCAATGCAAGTGGGAGTGTGGCCTAACTTCACACGGTTATCGTCTTGTATCGTTACATAGAAATCTCCCTTCATTTCCGAGGTTGTATCAAATGACACGATGCGTCACATCGCGCATCATCAAGTGTCCAATCAGATCATCAAACTCCGCTATGCTCCGTAAAGCATTTAATTTTCCATACACATACTTTTATTAATTGTTAATATTAACTTCACTATCAATCTACCATGTATATACTCCCATTGTTGTACTTGATACGCGTACAGATTTATTAGGCAGTGTAACATTCACCAAGCTCATGTTTTACGTAAAATATATACACACATACGCATAACTCGCAACGTAAAGTTCACAGGCGTCTACGCCAATGCTACGCGTAATTGTTTGTCGTCATTCCTTTTCGAAATGTAAACGGCAGTATAGGATTTAACGCGTTAAGAATTATGTATTTAATATTCATTGTGATTCGGATGATCGTACGTGTGTGCGGGCTCGCGATGAAATGACTGTCGTAATTGTGAGTTAGGTTCGACTAAATGTCAGAAGCTAAGGCATGGATGTTACGGATAACGCCGATGGATCTTTAGATCCCCGTGTACAGGTAATTATCTTTAATGACACTTCCTCTATTTATAGCTCTACTATTATTGCGAACGCATTTGTCGGGAAATGCATATTTCTGATAGCGTCTATGTATAAATAAGCGTAATCGGTAAACGTGATTATAACGCCTAACACAGCCTGGTACCGTGTTCCACTTTGCTTTCACTTCTTTTCCTTCGTATATTCTCGCTTTACGAACATCGTATATAAATAACTTAATGACACTAACGTGTGTAAGAGACTCGATAAGTCGATTTAAATCTTTATTATTCAAAAGCTCTGTACAGAATAATTGTTTACTGTAGGGTAATTCTGCGAGCAATACACGTATACAGTCACTATGAAACAATCCTTTTCTTTCATTTCTGTCCACTGATTATTATCTCGACGTACAAAGTTTCAATGAATAGACGAGGATGACAGACTTTATGTTGCATGTTTGATGGAGAATTTAATAGAAAATTATATGACCAAGCCACGTATTTCTAACTTTTTAACAGTTAAAGGATAGGCCATGTAGATTTATCTGTCCTTTAAATGTTAACATTATTTGTGCTTTTTTGTAAAGACAATATTTTGTCAACTCGAAAGAATATAAAGTACTAATATTAAACATTTTAGTCGTTACATCTTTAACTATCGACAAAATTAATTTTCAGAGCAAGCGATTCCAAATAATTTCAGTTGTAATTTTTTGCAGTAGAAAACAGAACTCCTTCACACGCATAACATGTAATTTTGTTTATTAACTTTCCTTTTATCTTAATTGTAATGGGTACTTAAAACACGAATAGCGTTTGGACATTCAAACAAATATATATATTATAAATTTTTGATAAACCGTTGACATAATAATAACGTAACAAAAGATACAAAAAGAACGTGATATCATTTAGGGTTTCGAGAAATTTATAATAAAGTTTATAATATATATTTGTTTGAACCATTACACTGGTTATGGGCGCAGTATTACTTTATTTTAATTTCAGTTTCTTAATTTATATTCAAATGCTCCTCCTGCTGTTGTTCTATTCCCGCTGCATTAAGAAAGTTCGAATGGCAAAAATAATCTTTTTTTGTACCTACTGAATTTCTTTTGATATCTGTTAGGAATGGAACAAAGAGAATGTACAATTTCATTGGAAGAAATGGAGGCGATTTCACAGAGCTTAAGTATAAAATAGAAATCTGATGTATAAAGAAAGCGTGCCGTAATTAAAATCATCATTTACCATTATCGAATTAAGAATGTAATAAGAATCCGCAATTGTAGTACTAGTGTCAGAAAATTTCAAATATTATAGAATGTCGGGAACCATGGAGGAACTTATAATTTTATAATACGATCAATTTATCTTACTATTAGTATGACCTGGCATATGAATTAAGATAAGATATGATATGAAATTATTGAGTGTTCAGGAAGAGCGAAAAATTTTATCATACTTATTATAATCAATTAATGATAAAGCATTTCTGTGTTCTAATAACAAAGAATGTCATTTATGGAATTTGTAATAAAGATTGCTTTGTGTTTCCTTGTGGAAAATTAATGGAAAACTTATTAAATTTCAGATCGAGTTGGAAAAGTTGAACGACGCAACGGATGATATAAATAAACTTGAAACTGAATTAGATGTAAGTTACATTATAATACGATTTAAAGGAACAAAGTATACAAGTCTGGAATAAGTTTGTAAAATAATATTTAGGCTTTTAACATGTTTCTCGGAAGTTTAAAAAATATTAGTAATTCAAAGTATTACTTAGCTTGTTCTAAAAAGAATTGCAGTTTGCAAAATTAATTCAGAATCGAATGTTTATTATCCAGGAAGCTCACACCGCTTTCAGGCAATTGTTGTCCGAGACGACAAAACGATTAAAGGAAATCTTAAATAAAGTTGGAAATAGTTCCGTTGATAGAGCGAGATGTTACTACGAAGCACTCGAAGTGGCGCGTCGAGCTCAGGTGAGGACGAGTGTAAACAGTTATTTGGATTTCAAAGGGCAAATCATTAAATATTTTTGTACAGGTACAATGTCAACAGCAAGCTCAATTATTCCAAAGAGCGAGCGAAATTCACGCAGCAGCAAAGGAAACTGTAGCCTTAGCTGAAAGTCGATTTATGTCGCATCAGCACGAATGGAATTTCGATCAGGCTTGGCAGGATATGTTGAATCACGCAACGCTTAAAGTAAGATATTCACAGAGTGAATTATTACATTCTATTTCAAAGTAAATGGAATATACATTCTGAAATATTAATTTTAACATATATATGAGCACATTCAATTTTAATATATTTTTTTAGGGGTTTTATCAAAAAGAATAAAACAAAATACTTATTACACATGATTTATTAGTCCATAAAGTGCACGAAAAAATTTATTTACAATAATTTTTGTATTAAATTATTTATGATTTTTGAGGTTCTTTAGGCCACTGCAAAAAAATTAGTCAACATGATATCGCCTTTAAACATCGATGGATCTGAAAAATAAAATGATATTCTTGTAAAATAATGTTGCCATTATGGGCTGACGGGACCAATTTTTAAATTTAAAAGAAATAAACAATTTATGGCACTTTAAAGTTAAATGAATTCGTTCCATGCAAAATTTTGCTGTATAATTGTGCATAAAAAATTAATGAAATTAAATATAAAAAGAATGCCTTGGTGACCCATAATGGCAACATTATTTTACAAGAATATCATTTTACTTTTCTGATACATCAATGTTTAAACTATAGAACTTCAGAAATCATAAATAATTTAGTACAAAATATTGTAAATAAATTTTTCGTAAACTGTATGGACAAATAAATCATGTTTAATAAGTATTTTGTTTAATTTATTTTAATAAAACCCCTAAAAAATGTTCCTAAAATCGAATTAATTCGCTTAATTAAGATAATAATAATTATCTTATAATAATAAGAGAACTCTGCTTAAGTTTAACTTACTTTACGTTGTTACAATCTCGCCTAGGTCATGGACGCAGAAAATCAGAAAGCAGAATGTGGCCGAGAGCATTATAGAAGAGCGCTGCTCTTCCATGACGCCGAAAAGAAATTATTACTTTTGGAAGAAAGACATCATCGTTCTATAATAAAAGCACGGCCATACTTTGAAGTGAAAGCTCAGTGCGATCAAATGTTAGCGACACAAAAGGAGAGAGTCGAATGTTTACAAAAAGCAATACAAGAAGCAAAAACTAATTACGCCACGAGCCTCCGTAGATTAGAGGAGATTAGTAATCAAATTCATCAACAACGACGAGATTCTGGTAGTTTTACTAATATTAATTCAGAACTGATAATTTAGAATTAGATCGCCATTTGATCTTCAATGAAAAAAATCGTTTCTGATCGTAGACTTTATAGCCAATGGACCTCGGGAACCAGGTGTCGGTGCAGAACTGGTTAGCCCACAAAAGATTGTAAATTACGACATGGAATTTAGTCAATTAAACGGCAATACGATGAAAGATATTACGAATAATCAGTTTAATAAGTGTACTAGGACCGAAGAATACAATGTTAGTAAAACTCTTAGTAATTTCTGGTTCAACGATAATCTGTATTTATTATTCATCATTTATTATGCTGCAGGATAATTACCAATCACGGGAAGATAGCGAACATCTTGGAAAGAGATCAGTCGACGGAAGCGAAGCAACTTCTTCTCAATGGGAGTTAGAATTACAAGCTAAATTGAAGAATTTAAATTTATCTGTCGAGAGCTCGGTGTTGGATCACGACAGCAAGGACTCGAATATATCCAATTTACATTCTTATAGCGAAGAGGCTACAAAGTCGGACAATTTAACGCTAGAGTCGAGCTGCAACTTTTCGCAGAATAGAGAATTTCCTATGCACAATATAAATCAATTTAAGAAATTGTTAAAGAACTTTCCAACTTTAAAGAATCCATTGGCAAATGTGTCCTTAATGACGCGCGTTGAAGGACCAAGCACGGCAAATAATATCGCTGATCCAATAGTGGTAAACAACTGTACAGTTGATTTAAAAAGTAGTACATCAAAATCGTTGAGTAATAGTCCCGCGAAAATGAGTGTATCGAGTTTAGGATCGAAATCCGCTGGAAAAGTAGAAGCTCGAAGCTCGTCGGAATATGTGCCAAATAAGGTCTTCAAATTTGGCTCTAATTGTAACAAATCTCAAAGCAATAACGATATTAATTTAACTTTGAATGTTGATACCAAGTCTATGGAGAAATATCAAAGTTTAGGTGATACTTTAGGTAATAAGACTGATAATCTTGAATTTAATAAACCAGTCGCAGATTCAAAGTGCGATAGTGAATTATTTAAAGCGAAAGAAGCTTGTAACAGTGGCCTACGTGCCAAGAAAAACGCGCATCGTACACAGTTGAATACTCATAGCAAAGTAAACTCGCGGTTGTTCAGGTCCAATTCTTCTCAATTCTTATCTAACAATCCTAGTCCGTCGCCAGTGAAATTGAAATACGTAGTAAGTTCACCGCGCGCAAACTCTCTGAACAAAAAGCTGGCTAGCGATCCCAATAAGTACTCTGAGAGATTAACGGAGAAAGTATCAAGCATCAATGAGTTGCCACTGCTGTCGTTGTTTGAGAAGACATACTCGTTGGCAGACAGTAAAGGCAAAAGCTATAGCATGATCACTCTAGACGAGAAGCAGAACTTTATGCCGTCGAATGGCTTGCGTTTAAATAACACGAAAAGTAGAAGCACCGATAGATTGGCAGACTCGAAGGACAATTTATATCTAAGGGTTCCAAGATAAAGAATAAAACATTCAACCAAATAAAGGGATGTGATAAATTACGAGATAAACTTGATGCATGAAAGTCTTTAGCAGATTTAAGGATTATCATGCGGACGGAAATTAGTATTTAATTTTGCAAATGGGATTTGCATTACTTTCCTTTCAGTGGTACAAGAACTAAATAGTAACTTTACAAACATCTGCCAAATAGATATAAATTTTATATTGAAACGTACTATCTTTAATTGACAACGTGAAGTAAATCAATCAAAAAATAGAGTTGTTTAATAATCACGTTACGCCAAGGTCGAACATATACAATTATGTTTCTTTTAGGTGTACTTGTACTTGTAATTTCATGTCAATTTGCGTGTATGTGATTTTGCGATGCGGATTGCATAATTCCATAAAAGCGCTGTGTATAAGAAGAACCTGTGTGAAACGTGGCGAATAAAAATAGAGGAATTGTAACAAAAATTTTGCATAATATTATACGAGTACATATTTCATACTTGTTTCGAATGAATCGTGCGCAGTGTAAAAATCAATTCGACGTGCGTTACGAAAAGTAGCACGTTTCAATTTTCTTAGGAAAAGTAGCACGTTTGCCTTTGTTTTCACGAAAACTATCGCGTTTCGGTCTTCGCTGCGAAAACTGGCACGTTTGAGCGGTTTGCCACGAAGAATAGCATGTTTGAGCGGTTTGCCACGAAAAATAGCATGTTTAAGCGGCTTGCCACGAAAAATAGCATGTTTCGTCTTTCGCCGCGAAAACTAACACGTTTGAGCGGTTTGCCACATGATTAAAATTTTCATATGTGTTGTCTTTTGGAGATTAGATGGAATTATTATTAATTAAACAATATTTTCAACAGTTGAATTCTTTTAAACTGACCACGCGCTGAAACGTGATAGTTTCTGCAGTCTGCAGTATAATCCAAAACGTGCTATTCTTCGTGGGTCAAACCGGATAATATGTTAGTTTTCGCCGCAAATTCCCAAATGTGCTATTTTTCGTGGCGAAACAGTATAACGTGCTAGTTTTCGCCGCAACAGTACGAAATGTGCTATTCTTCGTGGCGAAGCAGTCAAACGTGTTAGTCTTCGCGGCGGAAGACCAAACGTGCTAATATTCGTCAGAAACGATGGAACGTGCTTCTTTTCGTGGCAAACCGAAACGTGCTACTTTTCGTAACGCACGTCGAATTAAACTATTATTGTTTACTTCCAGCTCCGAATTTTGTAGCGCTCTTGCTAACTATGCGCCTTCGTAGTCAAAATTTCTGCGTTATACTAGTTACTATAAAATATGTAGTAATACTCTAGCGAGGCCTATTATACTTTTTAGAAGTTGTTCTAACGAAATCGTATTACCAGAATATTATGTTATTAATAAGTTATTTGTGCTATTACCTATTGTTTATTAGTTAACTCTTCTGTACTATAACTTACGTGGTAATATAAACATCGATCTACCTGTTGATACGCTTGACAAACGTTATGGAGTCTCTTTCTTGCAGTCATGCAATATTTTCATAGTTTCTCGTATCTGTTAAAAAAACACTTCATTTATCAAACGGTTTACTTCACAAAAATGTTGCTTGAAATCTTGTGTAAAAGGTTACATCGAAGATGCTTTACTTATATTTCTTGAGTACAAAAATACGTAATATGGTTGCTGCGTGCTAAGCGCGATTACTTTAGTAACGATGACTGTGTACATATTAATTTTGTAAACAAAATTTATGAAAATGATTGACAGCGTTCGTTTCACATCGTAAGAAAAATTGTTGATTACTGTATAGGTTGCATATTATATCATTAATTTTGTATTGCTTTTCTTTACATATTAATGTTAGGAGATTATAAAATGACAATGTAAATATTACCAACAGAAAACTCAAATTTATTACATACGAGGGGCTAAAGATGCAGTTCTTAATAAGTTAGAAAGGCATTGAAAGTGTTAATGTGGTTTTTTATGCATGTACGATTACCTTTTTGTAACAAAACTGAGGAAAAAAGTTTTAGGACGCTCTTTAGATAAAAAAATTTGTAATTATAACTTTTGTAAAAATGTAACCAGTGAATGGAAATTTCACGTAGCGATAGACATGTTATGTTTATTAAACATGAAGGAAATATACTTGAAGTTGATTTTATTATTATCTAGTCTAGTATAATATACAGAACTATTTTTTTTTTTGCTTAGGTTCTCTTTGGTACTAAATTGCTTTGAAATCTAAGTTATTACAAGTAATCCATTTACTATAATGTATTGTAGTATGCTTCATTTTCGCCGTTTACGTCCTGTAGTTTTTGACCGATTTGTTTTACGAAAATGTTATTCCTTCAAATTAATGTAAACTGCATAAAATAATTAAAGATACAGAGTTTGTCAACATACTTTGCTCGCGATGTCTATGTTTGGTTTTAGTAAACATTTCATTTATCTACAGGAGAAATTGTAACTTATAAACTATTTACAAGGGAAGATCCCGAACCCGGAAATTCAAAAAAAATCTGATTTTGTGAATATGTGGGGGATTTCCTAGTGATTACAACGAAATTTTTTTGCTGCCCAAATTCACTCGAAGGGTGGAATTGACCCCTGAAAATCTGTTTATTTTCCGATTTTGTGTTATAATTCGTGAACTGTAAAATAATTTTTTTACCAAATGATAGATCTAATTAAAAGAAGTAACTTTTTCCCTGAAAACTTGTCTTCTATCTTTTACAGTTCGCGAGTTATAACACAAAATCGGAAAATATCCGAATTTTCAGGGGTTAATTTCACCCCCTTCGAGTGAATTTGGGCAGCAAACAAAAATTGCGTTGTAATCAGGAGGAAATCCCCTGCATATTCGCAAAGTTTCAGAATTTTTTGAATTTCCGGGTTCGGGATTTTCCCTTGTTAATAGAATTTTGAAACAAAACGGACGATTTAAATTCTTTGTTCTAGTTAGTTTTTAATAATACAAATAAATATTTAACTAAATAAAAATTTATTACACTTCATTGTGAATTTATTATACCGTTTGACACTCTAATTGTTGTAGAAAAATTAAAATTAATCCCCTTTTCAGATTATTTAATGGTAATTCTTTAACACCATATTCAGAAAATGGTGTAGCAGTGTTCGCGAAACCGGATACCACCTGTTTGAAGTAGGATTACTCTCCACCATACACTTCAGGTACCTAGTTAAAGGCATATTCTTTAGCTGCAAGTGTATCTTTACACTGTAAGCCCGTTGTTGTCAGATAGATGTGTGAGAATAGAAGTGCGAAGAATATGAATAGAGGTCGCTGATCGAGGCCCGCTCAATCCCCGCCAACATTTCCATTTTCCTATTTGAACATGGGGATTCACTGCATTCAGGTCTCTGATCTGCTCCGATATTTATACGTTTTTACTTGCGCAATGACATCCCGTAAATTCATCGAAACAGGAATATAAATGAAAAAGCTTTGAATTTTATATACCATGCAAATAAAGCTGTAATAAATGCAAATACAAATAATAAAACTACTGCATGAATGAACATTAAATATTTAGATATCGCCGAAAAGATCTTACCTATTTAAAGATAACAGGAAGATGACTACGTAAAAGCTACGTAAAATGTTTTCTAAATAATAGCGAATTCGGTAGCTCGCACTGACTCTGCACTGGTGCCAGACTTGGATTGGTTGTTTCTGATAGAAACGAAGATAGCTCTATAAGAATCAACCAATCCATGCCATTTTTTGGCACCAGTGCAGAGTCAGTGCGAGGTACCGAATTCGCTATAAATTATAACGAATCGCACATAATTTTCGTTAACAGATCGTTCGCAAAGCTTCTGTTCATTCGGAATTTTTACGTAAAATATTTTACCAGGAATTGTGAATAAAGTCATCGACAATTATTATTAATATTATCCTAGAGATAATAACTATAGTTCAGTAGCGCCAAAAATTTAAAAACTATAATTACCATCGCCTTCTCAGTGCCGTGAAAATGTACTTAAAAAATGTGTTATATCGCAACAAGACAGTCGTTAAATTTTTTTGAAAGAATAGTAGAGAAAATTGGAAAATTTACGATGTATTCGAAAGCATGATCCACGCCCTCGCTAAAACATACCAAAGTCCTGTTGGCAAATGTTAGAGCAAAATTTATAAATTTTGTGACAAGAGGTAGCGCATTTTGACAGACCACGACAGACGGCCATTGATAAGGTTATCGTCTAAAGTCTAAAGAGATATACGACCTGACCTGAGAATCTACAAAAGGAAATGGAAAATTATCGAGTTAACAAAGCGAACTTATATGACCCAATAAAGAATCAGAACGAGGCACGTGATTGAGTATTCAAATGGCACAAGATTTGAAATCGTGAGCCGATGGATAGATTGACGCGTCCCACCTGAAATTTAATTTCAATGAAAAAGCAATGATTTTTTCACGTATTTATAATTTCGGAAATAAGCTTTTTTAATTTTTTAAATTTTTCGATGAAAATATATAACTTGTTATATAGTCAGTTATTTAAATAAAATTGCTAAATATTACAAAATGAAAATATCGAGATTTTCAGTTTATTACAAATGATTTTTTCGTGAATTTGGTATATTAGAGTAATAAAATTTGGTTCCTAATGATCAAGGGTTTAATAAAATTTCAAGAAGCTTAACAAAGAGATACGTTAAAGGAGAGAATGATGAAGGCTGAATTATATTTAAATTCTACTTTAAGAAACACAGTTTGAAGTTGATAAGAAATAAATTAGAAACAATAATTTGCCACTTCATTGACTGTAGTAAGAAAATAACAAAATTCTTCCAGTGTGCAGAATTGAGAGAACTGAATAATGAGAGAAAGGCACAAGAGGAGAAACATTGTAGGATCAAAATAACGAAAGAAGAAAGGAAAAGAGACGATAAACTAGAAATCGAAGGAATACTGCCACAGCGACTAAATACAATGCTTGGACTTTGCGCCATTTGTCAACTTACTCTTGAAGACACAAATTCAAATTTTAATCAAAATGTCTCTTGCTCTAAAGAGCATGCATTATGCCAACGTTGCGTTCAACATTTCACGATTCCATCAGGTTAATTAATACAGCCTTTTGCAATTATATTCTGCTACAATTCTACTAAAAAAATCAATTTTTTAAAACAACTATATTCTCAATTGACGAGAATTAAATTGATAAAATTATTCCAAGTTGTACTAAAGAAACAGAGACCGAAAGCCTCAAATTACAATTGCATATTGCAGATTCCGGTTGCGTTCTTTGTCACGCGCAAGTCCAACAATCGAACATAAGTTTATCGCGGGAAAGCAACACCAGCTTGAATTCCCTATACACGCGTTCAAATAAAATGCAAGTCCCACGGCAGCCGGCAGAATATTATTTTAAGTATTATCAACGTGCACAGCAATGTATGCCTATTAACGACGAGGAATCGTACACTAAACCTTGGATTCAAAATTGTCCGAGCATAGCACCCAATATCGACAAAAATGTCTTAGGACCTTACATTGTTGACGATTCCGAGGAAACTTCTGACTATGAACGAATTAAAGATCAAAGTAATATTCGAGAGAAAAAACCCAAAGGTGACGTCATACAAAGGCAACAACATAGTCAATATAACTTATTTAAAAAGGGACATCCAGACACGCACATATCCGAAGCTAAAATCAATGGGCAAATTACTGCGGAATGTTCTCGCAGACCGATCCGCTGCCCGCGGATCGATTGCGCCATAAACGTGGCTTTTTCCGCATTAACACACCACTTCATTTTCGACCATCCAGAAGTGCCCATTTTGAATGTGGAGCCGGGTTTCAAGAGTACGCTCGTCGTCAGTTTCAGTGCTTTAACGTTGGATTCCAGTCGCTGCCTGGCTCTTCTTCTGGTTTCCGGTAAACTATCGTGAGTATACTAGTAAACATATACATAATTATTAGGGGTGGGTTCGAAGCTAATTTTTAAATTCTCCAAACGCGAATTCGAAATTTTGTGAGGCTTCGAAACCCCCGAAACTTGAAGTGCTGATTCTGTTTTGTAAGTGGAATATCTGGCTTTAAGGGGACTAGGCAGTCGAAAAATCGATTTTTTATTGCATTTTCCGAATGTACTATCTTTTCTGAATAAAATACCGCTTGGTTTATAGTAAAATTCGCAAAATTGTGGATTAGGCAGCAAAATGTCAAGCGGCAGCCTATAGCTTCGCAGTTGCCCAGAAACTTTAAACGCGTTTTTCTAGAATATTTTTTTCTCTTCATTTTTTCCTGATTGCGAACGAATGGAGGTTCAGATCGACTTGGAAAAAATTACAGGATGTGTAAAACATGTGCCATTTCCGGGCAAACCTCTGATATGATCTGTAAAAATTTGAGATTTTCATAAAAAAATTAAGAAGTCACCGGATTTTAGTAGCGCGCAAACAGTGATGGTCCGCTATTAAAACCCGGTGACTTCTTAATTTTTTTATGAAAATTTCGAAGTTTTACAGATCATATCAGAGGTTTGCCCGGAAATGGCACATGTTTTACACATCCTGTAATTTTTTCCAAGTCGAGCTGAACCTCCATTCGTTCGCAATCAGGGAAAGATGAAGAGAAAAAATATTCGAGAAAAACGCGTTTAAAGATTCTTGGCAAAGGCTGCCGCTTGACGTTTTTAGCTGCCAAATTTACAATATCGCGAATTTTACTATAAATCAAGCGGCATTTTATTCAGAAAAGATAGTACTTTCGGAAAATACAATAAAAATCGATTTTTCGACTGCCTAGTCCCCTTAACAACTGAACAAAATTTTTGCATAATCTCCATTGACGATGATTAAACAAAATATAACAATATACAAATTCCCCATGCACGCTGCGAACGATTCTGCATTCACTGATTTTATACTTTTTCGGGATTTTCGAATTACGAAAACTTTCCTGGGTTTCGAGACTTCAAGAAACCCATCCCTACTAAATAAATACTAAAGGTTCTAAAACTACAGGCATTTTATAACATTTTAGTGAATTTGTATGATTTAATTATATAGTAACTAAAAGAAGATTAAATTATCAGTGCAAACAAATGTTATTTACGTTGTATTCAAAATCAACGAGTAAACGCAATATTTCTAATACAATGTTAACAGTCACCTTTTTTGTTCTTTAAAACCCATGTAAATACCACAACTTTTCGCAAAAAGAGATCCTGTTGCAAGACTGTTTAACGGTAGTCAAATCAACCCAAAATTCCGAAATCGCTTACCATTACCAGTACTAGCTGCCCGACTACACTGCACAGATCAATATGTGTCCGCTGAGAAAATTCATAACAAAAGCGATTACCACGAGAAAGATGTGATTATTGCCTGGGTTGCTGGACTGGACATTGGCAATACGACAGAGAAACTTCTATGTAGTATTCAGGTATATTAATTCGTCGAAAAAGAACGTTTAAGGTCAATTCAGGCGAGCGATGCGGCGTCGTTGCGATTTCACATCGGTACATATATGTACAGAGAGATTCACACGTGTCGCAATTTTTTGCGGCAATGCGATATGACAATACTGCCATAAAAAATTGAGTCGCATGTAAATCTCTTTATATATATATGTGCCGGTGCGAGATCGCAATGACGCTGCATCGCTCGTCTGAATTGACCCTAAGTAAACAAATGGTTATATACCTATGTACATAGCAAATGATATGCGTATAATGAAAAATGGGCTATTTCCGCGACAGGCTGTGGATAAGATTGATAATGAAGGCTTCCGTTCCCTGACATACACAGGTCCGGTGAACTCGTTAAGAACAGCCCAATGTCCTCAAGATATCTTTTCAGCGGGTGATTGCATAGTTCTTCACGAAGGTCTCCTTAGTCACATTATGTCCGATTGTGCTACACTCAATGTTAATGTTACTGTACATTAAACGTACTATAAAAATGCATAGGTATATAATATTAAATTCTAATATCTCCATTAGCGGTGTTAATAAAGGAAAGTACTTACACATGGATAAGTGTAATGCGCCTGTGCCGGCATTTCTTTTGGATATCGCTTTAAAATGCAGTATTGTATAAAAGTACTTTATTAATTGGATATATGCATAGGATGCAAAGATATACAAAATTATAATTTGTATCATAAGCTCGTCATAGCGGGAGGGCGAGCATACGCCTTTGGGATGAAACCATATTTCCGAGTTTTTGGCGCATACGCCCACAACCACCCATCTACCGTTTGATTCCCCAAATCCGCATATATCCAGTCAGCTCTCCTCACAGACAAATCATCTGGCGCCTGCGCCTTGTAATCGTACAGCACAACCAATTCTGTACCATTCGTTTCATCCCGAAAGTCACGCAAACCTTTTTGTAGTAATGATTCGTTCCCCGGCATTGTGTTGCTTCCTTTTCCTTTAAACAGAAAGAGAACTTGTCAAGTTCGAATCAGGCTTTGTACGAGAAGTATGTGTTATTGTATAATAAATGGGACGAAAGTGTATAATTTTACTTCTAATGTATATTCAATGGGGATGTGGATATCTGGAAATTTTAGGTCTGAGTAGCGTGGAACGTTTCATTGGGATCCAGACTTGATCTATATTGAAAGTCATAACATTCTTATTACTTGAAACTAAAACATATTTCTAATTTTATAATATAATAAACTATTTCCAATTAAATTATGGACGGATTTGTATAGGCTAAGTAGGTTGCAGCCTAGGGCGGAAAATTTTGGGATGTGATAAATTTTGGAAAAAGGCAAATTTGGGGGAGTGACAATTTTGGGGAGCGGCAAATTTTTGGGAGCGATAAATTTTGCGAAGCGATAAATTTAGGGGAGTGACAAATTTTGGGGAGCGGCAAATTTTGAAAAACAGCAAATTTGGGGAGTGATAAATTTTGGGGAGCGACAAATTTTGGGAAGCGATAAATTTTTGGGAGCGACAAATTTTGGGTAGCGATAAATTTGGGGGAGTGACAAATTTTGAAAAGCAGCAAATTTGGGGAGTGACAAAATTTGGGGAGTGATAAATTTTGGAAAACGGCAAATTTGGGGGAGCGATAAATTTTAGAAAACGGCAAATTTTAGGGAGCGATAAATTTTGGGGAGCGACAAATTTTGGAAAGCAATAAATTTCGGGGAGTGACAAATTTTGGGGAGTGACAAATTTTGGGGAGCGGCAAATTTTGAAAAACAGCAAATTTGGGGAGTGACAAATTTCGGGGAGCGGCAAATTTTGAAAAATAGCAAATTTGGGGAGTGACAAATTTTGGGGAGCGATAAATTTTGGGGAGCGACGAATTTTGGGAAGCGATAAATTTCGGGGAGTGACAAATTTTGGGGAGCGGTAAATTTTGGGGAGTGACAAATTTTGGGGAGCGCAAATTTTGAAAAACAGCAAATTTGGGGAGTGACAAATTTTGGGGAGTGATAAATTTTGGAAAACGGCAAATTTGGAGGAACGATAAATTTTAGAAAACGGCAAATTTTAGGGAGCGATAAATTTTGGGGAGCGACAAATTTTGGGAAGCAATAAATTTCGGGGAGTGACAAATTTTGGGGAGCGGCAAATTTTGGGAAGCAATAAATTTCGGGGAGTGACAAATTTTGGGGAGCGGCAAATTTTGGGCAGCGGCAAATTTTGAAAAACAGCAAATTTGGGGAGTGACAAATTTCGGGGAGCGGCAAATTTTGAAAAACAGCAAATTTGGGGAGTGACAAATTTTGGGGAGCGACAAATTGTGGGAAGCGATCAATTTCGGGGAGTGACAAATTTTGGGGAGCGGCAAATTTTGAAAAACAGCAAATTTGGGGAGTGACATATTTTTGGGAGCGGCAAATTTTGGGAAGCGATAAATTTTGGGGAGTGACAAATTTTGGGGAGTGGCGAATTTTGAAAAACGGCAAATTTGGGGAGTGACATATTTGTGGAGCGGCAAATTTTGGGAAGCGATAAATTTTGGGGAGTGACAAATTTTGGGGAGTGGCGAATTTTGAAAAACGGCAAATTTGGGGAGTGACATATTTTGTGGAGCGGCAAATTTTGGGAAGCGATAAATTTTGGGGAGTGACAAATTTTGGGGAGTGGTGAATTTTGAAAAACATAAAATTTGAGGAGCGATAAATTTTGGAAAACGGCAAATTTGAGGGAGTGACAAAGTTTGAGCAGCGGCAAATTTGTGGGAGCGATAAATTTCGGGGAGTGACAAATTTTGGGAAGCGGCAAATTTTGAAAAACAGCAAATTTGGGGAGTGACAAATTTTGGGGAGCGATTAAATTTTGGGGAGCTACAAATATTGAGCGAAAGAAATTGGGAAAAGTTTAAACACAGAAGCTAAGACAACTTTAAAAAACAATTCACTTCTTTTTCATATAGCAAATTATCAATAACTCATATGTGAGTTGCCGTATCAAATTAATTTTGAAATTGCCTCGACTCTTTTAAATTACAATGTCTGATAATATTTCGCAGAAAAGGCGGCAGATACTTGTTAGCCTAAGAGCGCCAAATCTCCAAATCCGTCCTCGATAAAATTATAAGCACTACACAAAGATGAAGTTGAATTTCTTAACATGCTAATAAAAAAAAAAACGAAACAAACCTAAACTATGTGTTTCTGCAGATGTTGTGGCTGCAGTAGTGGTGGTGGTAGTTGTAGTAGTAGTTGTTGCATAAGAATGAAGAACATGCCCTGGATATACAAATCCAGATGGCACGAATCCCTCATTTCCATCGCAATGTCTAAGTACCCAAAACCAATCTGGATCATCTCGATTAAGTACAGTTACAAATTCACCCCTCTCTACGCTAACATCGTTTTCATCTCTAGCCACAAAAGTATAAAGCACAATATATCTTCCAGCTGATGGATCCTGTAATGAATATTGCAAATATATTAAAATATATTCATATCGCTTCCATAAATTCCTTATACAGAATAAATATATATACTGACAAAAAATAGATAGACGTAATGCTAAAACATTTGTATACAAACCTTGAAGAAAGGATGTACATCTGGCTGAGAGGATATAGTTTGAATAGAATTTTGAGACTGTGTAATATTAGATCGATTAACATTTACGTCAGCAGTGGTGACATTACGAGCATAACTCTCGCAGTCTGACGCTGATCCAGTGTCAGTTTGTTGTGCGTCTACTGTTTGTGAACGACCTGTACCAGCAAAATCACAATCAGTCTCGTTAGACCTGGGCAGTTTCTTTTTTACATTGTTCATAAGAGTAGCGAGTGTTAATTCAGCAAGTTGTGACGTGTAAGGTGCACAATACGAATGTGGTACAAAGCCTTCCATACGTGTATCAGCTGCTATTACATACACCCAATCATTCTCTCTATACAAAACATTTACAACCTAAAACATGCAAAAAACAAACAAAACAACACCATCAAAAATGCAGTTTACATTCAACGTCAAACAGAATGGAATTAAAGTTGAAAAATACTGCGAACACATAGTATTCGCAGATATGAAGCAAATACAAGAAGAGAGAATTAAGAGAAACATACAAAGGGTTATTTACATTATCTTTTCTCTTTTTAATATCACATAGAAGTATAGGATAAAAAAGACTGCTAACCTGGCCTCGTTTCACTTGAAGCTCGTCATCGACGCAGGGGGTAAAATCATGAACAATGACCATTTTACTGTCCGGCGAAAGTCCATTTTCCTTCTCGATACCTACTCTGACTAAAGTCTCGATACTAGCGCTTCCCGTTATACGACCAGGAGGCAATGGCACTTTAGTTCCCAAGCCCAGTCCTGTTCCTCCTGCTCCGACACAGTCTTTATCCAAATTGAAATTATGCACTCCAGCTGAATCGTAGGAAATTGAAAATTTTTTTATTGTATTACTGCTTCTCTTTGTACAATGTACTGTGCGTCGACGAGAAGATGATCCTCGGAATCGCAAAGGAGCAAGAGGGGTTCTTCGCTCGCGTTGGCTCGCACCATTTGTGCCCATTCGCTCTTTTTGTATTTGTCGATGTTGTTCTTTACGGTTGTGTTAGAGAACACGGTCATGGGGTCCTATGGGGATTTACCATTCGGACCCTAGAGTTTCTCGCAACATCTCGTAGACGCATAGCACGTTTGCACACCATATTACATAAATTATTATAAAATGAATTATTTAAATAAATTCTACATTTCTAAAGGAAAACGATGCTCTGAATAAAAGTTGTTTCGTATCGCTTGATTGCCATGACTGGTGATTAATGCTAATAGCTTTGCTACACAGAAAGCACCGGCTTTTATTAAATCACCGAAGTTAAACTATATCGAGCACACAAGATCTTCCATGTGCGACTGGCGAATCAGTGATTCAGAGTTCACATAATACTGGTAAACAGTACTAGTTAGGAAACGATCGAAATAAGTGGCTAACGTCAAAACATAAACTATCACAATTATGCAATTAGACAATTTCATTTTTTTACCACTACATTTTAAAAGACAACTTTTATTTAAAATATCTTCTCTTCTTTTAAGGAATAACGGACGGGCTAAATCAAATGGACATTTTCAAATACTTTAGTTTATAGTTTATCTATTTTTAAGTCACGAGTAAGATTGTTTCAAAGAAGCAGAAAATTCATGGTCTAATAAAGACTATAAGAATTAAAATTGAAGTATTACAAAATGGTTAATAATACTTAATTATATATAATTAAATATGTATAATACTCAAAACTAGATTATTCGGTACCACGAATAAATCTAAATCATAAATTGAATTAATGAAATAAACAATACTTTGCAGAGAATTATAAAATAAAAGTATTTACCCGACTTCCTGAACATTTCGAATTTCATGTACTATTCCAATGAAATGTTTCAAATAATATTTCTAACGTAAAAAATTATAATAATACGAAAACCTTTTAACATTCTTGTATCAAGTATTTTTGAGCCTTAATAATTACGTACAGTCGCAATTAAAATATTCCACAATGTTGCTACACACCGTGCAACAATTTAGGGGCACTAACATTGACAAAAAATGAGGCGTTATCCCGAAGCTTTTTACTCACGTTTCTTTTTCTTTCCCCTTCGTATGCGCACCGGACACAAGAAAGCCATTCTGTTTTCCTAAAGCTCACGCAAAATCACATATCCAGGACGTGAATCGGTAGGTGTCAGAATATCACCGAGGCGAGACATAACATAACAGGGGTAAGCATATATATTAAGCATGCCAGTAAAAGTTGCAAAATCTTTCCCCGCGGAACAGGCGAACTCCTGGCGAATAGTTGGAAAAATCTTTGCACATCCGCGTGTACGAATATGCCCGAAAAATGCAACGGTAGAATCTCGCACCAAAAACCTAATTAGTCCTTCGTTCTCCCGAAGGATTTTGGATGAAACTGGAATTTAGATGACTATAGTCATGAATGCAACAGGTAGACGGCGCTTCAGCGACACACAAATTCAACACAAGCAAACGTCGATGCGATCGTGTGTACGAAGATGTCACACGAGGATATCCAGTTATCCCGTTAACTTTTTAAAGCCACTTTTTTTTACAAAGAACGGGGAATACTTATTCTAATTTGGATTAACAACAAAATTATTGGCAATGAAACGTGTACGTTTTTTACGCTACAATTTAAATATACGGGTTTATATAATGTCTATTAATAATTAGGTTTGTTAAATAATCGAAATTAAAAGTGGAATAACTGGAATCTGATTCAGAAAATAAATGTTTGATATCAGACTTGGGCGTTATTTGAATAAAATATTTTATTTAATTGTTTATTTATTTACGGGATGGGCTTATTAAGAAATGATTATTCAAATTATATTACCTAATGTTATTTTGAAATAATGATTTTTCTCTGAATTATTTCGTTATTTGGTTACTAATTAAATAACTTTTGATTTTATTTTGTATTTGAATAAACTTCTCATGAAATTATCTCGTAAATAATTTCTGATGCGAGAGAATTTCAAACGATGTTCGAAAACTACTAAATTTTAATATAAAGTTACCATTCCACAAAATTTCAATATTGAACTTTGATTTATTTTTTTATAATATACTTTTGTTTCAGTAGGGGCGGATCCAGAAGGGGGGTGATAGGGGCGACCCCCCCCCCCCCCCAAAGAATAATAAAATAGAAAAATATTAGGACATAGTGTATTATTCTGTATAAATAATTAATGTGAATTTAATTATTTCGGCTATAGTATCAGATAGAGATATTAAAATATAAATTACAAGCAAATTTTAAATCTCGTAAAAGAAGTCTCGTACTTATGTACTTTTACATATTTCGCCCCCTCCAAGAAAGGCTCCTGAATCCACCTGTGTTTCAGACACATTCAAAATGCAATTTTTCAAACTCCAGATCATACTTTTAATTATATGAAATAATTATCCAAAATAAAGATTCATTTTAAAATGTTTTTTCTGATCCTTGCACAAAATAAGATCACTTTTCTACTTTTTTTTTAAGTAAAAGTAATAGAATAATTCAAATAATTCATTATTTCGAACATTATCTTTTATTTTGTATTTCACATAACTTTTATCTAAGTCTGTTTGAAATTAGAAAAATAATATGCGATGATCAATTATTCGAACAAGTGGGGAGATATAATAACTTAGTCCAATAAATTGATAAATATATATGTTCAATGACCCGCAATAAACTCTTTCTATTTTTCGAATAAATGAGCAGATAATCGGACATCAGAAAATATCCCTACAATAATTAGGAGCTCACATAATTCGTATCGGAGTAATATCCGAATTGGTGGAGTTTTACAGTATTTGTACTTTTCTCGAACACAACATCCGATTTAAAAATTAACCATTATTTAATATTAAATATTTTCCTATTTAAAACCTACAAACAAAAAACCTTTAACATCCATATAAATATACTCTAAGATAGATAGAATATAAAAATTGAAAATTTTCAAAACTACCTAGCTAAATTAAGAAACATTTAACGGTGAGCCTTTTCCCGAATTAAAAAACGAATTAATATAGTAAATACATTTGTTAACATAATTTTAAATATCCTAACACGGACATTATTTTGCAAAGTATGATTGAATTAGCAAAAATCAATTACAAAATGCTACATATACTTAATTAAACAAAAGTAAGACATATATAACAATATAGATAAATAAGTCAGCGTTGACTAACTGGCGAGTCACGAGCCGCCAGGGGCCCCTCCGCCTTGCTGCCACGCTGAACGCCCCCCCCTCCATACCGACCAGACTCTGGCGATCGCAGTCGATTCCTGCTTCTTTCCTTCTCTTTTCGACTGCGATCGTCAGAGTCTGGTAAGTATAGAGGGGGTCGTTCAGCGTGGCAGCAAGTCGAAGGGGCCCCCGGTGGCTCGTGAGTCGCCAGTTAGTCAACCCTGAAATAAGTGATCCGATAATTGTACGTTTTATGTACCAACAATATTATTTCATCGATGGTATACGTTTATCTTATCGAAAATAATCGATGCAGAAATGTGGAGAGGTCTTATTTTAATCGAAATGTCGTTTATTATTTCAATTAATATAAATGACGATAATAGCCTTATCTATAACAGTTTTTCTCATGTACATTCAACAATGAGTATTTTTTCTTTTTAAATAATTATATGTACATATTACTCTACAATTATGCCAAAGATCAATCAGACCGCTACTGGTGGAGCTACTTAATATCTCGTTATATACCGATCCATAATAATATGGAATTCGTCGTTCGAATACAGATATTCGATATCATACAAAAATCCCGGACAATGTTAATGCGATTAGAAAACTGTATAACGTTAAATCGTTTCAAACCGCCCGTGTTTCTTTTTTTATTGTTAGAGAATATTATTAAAAAATCCAACGCTACATAAGTACGTTATCAGGGACATGGTCTTACACATTGTAAAGATTCTGTAAAACATTCTCGAAATTCTTACAGCTAGTGGAATTTAGAATATCGGAGAAGCTATTCGTATAATATCCCGCTTTCTTTCTTTCGTTTTTCTCTCTGTAGAATATACAAAATTCAAACGAAAGGTCAAATTTTGTACTTTCACATTGCACTTGCTTCGTATATTTAACGCTTCATCCCTTAACAATATCTCTACGTAATTATGAAACACATTCACTCGAAATCTATTATTTCGCCTATCGCGGGGCAAATTGTTAATTAAGAAAATAAACTATTGACAGTGTGCTCGAAAAGACTTGCAGCCGGATGTCGACACACTTTTGTATTGGCACAATGTACGTACCACGTCCCCGGTAAATACAAACCGTTTTACCACTAGCCTGTTTTTTAAAGTAGCCAGTTATCTTTCGTGTATTGCTTAGTTTATTGATGAATCAAAATTCGTTGCAGTGATTTTCCTCTCGAGATAGTTTGCCTTATAATTGAACTGAATCTAAAAAGGAGGGCTTCAAAGCCATACTCGATGGAGTACCTATACGACATCATTGAAACGAACAGGCACGCTATAATTATTATTAAGTTCGCCGACGAAGCAACGTAATAAAGTCTTCTAATTCTATAAAAACATATTTTCGTCGGATGATGTTTCGTTGCGCGCGAATATTTAGCGCAGCGAACGCCTTATCTTTCACTCAATAGTTTATTTTCTTGAATTCTGATTCATAGACTCGCACGTGGTAAACAAGAGCTTGAAACTCGTTCGATTAGTATTTCATATTTTCTACTTGCGACGCGAGCCAAGGAATCCTATTAATAGCCTACCCGTTCGAAATGAAAATCGAACGAGTTTTTAAGTATTAAATGTATTATAGTACGCATCTCTAACCTGCGTACAATGTTTTGAGCGCACGTGTTTTAATAATGTACTATAATAATTGTATTGGCTACTGCTCGCGACTCTCTTTTCCCTCTCAAGTCGAACTAAATATATCAACAACAATAACGATTTTTCTAATTCACGAAACACACGATAACATTGTTTTTTTTTGCTTTTCGTTTTCTAATAAAAATTTGCTCTAGTCAAGGAAAAGCCGTTTGGCAGGTGGTTGTTTATTCGAACGAACGAAATCCACATCAACGAGTCGCGTATCGTCGTGCGTAGCTGTTTCAATAAAGTCAGACGTCGCATATTATGTGTTTATTTGTAATTTCCCATTTTAACGTAATATACATCACCCATTCGAAATGAAAATACATCTTTAAGTCATGGCAGTTACATGATTCATCGAAACTTTATATGCAGATCTCAAATATATTGAAAACCGAGCTGTATGCTTGCAAACCGTACACGTACTATTTACGACATGTTCTATATATATATCTATAATAAACTGAGTGTGTATGAAAATTATATAAATTATTACATTCTTCACCTTAGGTGGGATGTTTATATTATTATAACAATATGATGTAACGTATATATGTCATTATATATATTGACCAAATGTTATATGGAGTATAATAATGGATGTAATTTACCCTACGTAATCAATTATATGATACACCTCCAATTTCACCATCTAACGGATTGCTTTGAAAACTCACCGTTCACTTTGGTTAAAAAGTGAGCGTTACGGATAATAAAATTGAGAATGGAAATTTCTTCTGTGCTTTGATGTGGTACAAGAATTACTGACACTCTTGTTATGTTAGAAAAATGTATATGATAAGAGATCTTCGAAGCAGTCTCGAAATATGTGTATATGTATATTTCAAATACACAAAAATGTATAATTACTAACTTTTCCTTTTGCTATAATATGTAAATACGTGTTAGATTTATATCATAATTCTAATATGTACCCAATACAAAAAGCTTTTAAAGCTTACAAAACAACCTTTCCAATATTTTTAACTTTTAAAATATTTTATACATTTGGAATTTGTAATTAGTCTTCAATGGTACATCGAATTCCTAAAAAGATTTCATTCAAGCACAAGGAATCCATGTATAGATACTAATTTCACATATTGCGAGATATAATAAACAAAACGGTGACGAAAGATTCGAGAGAATAAACGAGTAGCCGAAATCACAAGTAAGGATCAATGGAGTTCTAAAAAAAAAAATGTATGTTGAAGATACATACAGATATAAATATATATTACATAATTATTTATATACATATATATTTATATCTCTATAGATTTCCGGATTTATGTTTTTTTACTCTTACATATCTAGTGTGTATCTAGGTATGTCTCTAAATCAGTGTTGGTTTTGTATAGATAATTAAAAAAATGTATTTTCTTCTATTATTGCGTGTACACACCGTAATAATCAGCAGAAATGAGAGTAGTGTTTAATAAAAGTCAAGGTTGTGCTTATAATTTTGTTCCAGAATCCCCTACAAGTATTGATTACATCATAAAAATTAACTTTCGATCGTGTAAAAGTAGTTTCAATAAATCACATTTAAAATTTCCCGACCCACAGGGTTGGATATTTTTTTTTCTTTCAAATTTTAAATACAACTAAAATGATATGTAGGTACAATGTTTCAAATAAATATTAATACCAAAAGTATCGTAATTCTATATAATCATTTTACTACAGCAGTCTCGCGTGCTATAGCATTCGCGGTAAAAATTAAAAATCATACGCAAGATACTCATTACCAGGGGATATTATACAATATTGCAAGAGACAAAAAGAAACAAGAAACAAGAGTACACGTAACGCAATACCGCGCGTATTTAATAAGACAACATTCATTCCGTTCTTATTTTAGCTGTGTTCACAATACAATAAATCTAACTTCAAGAGACTGGAATCAGTTACCTGTTAGCAAATAATGGAGGAATTAACCAATGCAGAAAACATCAGTAAATTCTTTTATATAAGTTAAACTGTTTGCGGTTCCCTGTAATATCACTCGAATAATAATTTCGCCATTTTAAAATGTTTAAATAGTTCGTTTACTTTATTTATAAATAATCACTCGAATCGAGTTTATTAGCGAGAAATAGAATTTTTTTTTCGTTCGCTTCCAAAGCTATGAAGGTACTACATATTAACTAAAAACATAATCAAGGTGTCTGATATTATGGTATAGTACGAACTGGTGAAATACACCTAGATTTATGCTTAGAACATTCCTAATGTAACAATATAGCACCTAAAGGTTTTTTGTACTTTAGCAATATTTTGCATGATAATGTTATTAATATAAACATACAACTATGATAATTGAATGTATTTACATTATGCAATCATGACTATAAAAATTAAATGGAAAGCAATCTAATCTCTTGTTCTCTGATCGCCGTTTAATTTTACAATTAAACAAATGACCATAAAAGAATCTTTGTAGTATATGCATATTTAATATGCACGAGAAAACTTATGCAATGATCGTTGAGTATAATCATTAAATGGCATGGTAAATTTTGGTTAACTTATCTTGCTTTTCCATATATTACAATATCTACACTCGATTTTCAATTCAAACCGACAGAATGAAGTATGAATACAATAAAAACTTCAAATTAACCGTTATTAACGTCAAAGGCTCTCTATATATCACATAACCTAAACAGTTTTTAATCGTTTAGAATTTTTTTTTATCGTTATCATTATAGCTAGTACTAAATTTAATGCACGCCTATCTGGCCAAAAGATGAGCGTCGCAAAAAATTTCTGAGCAGTTTTGTATGAAATAATTTAAAAAACTCTAATCACTGATTTTATTCGTTACTAACTGCTAGAGCAACAGGTTCAGACTCTTTATTATTTGCTGGTAATATAGCTTCCGTTTCGTCGCTACCTTCTGTACTATCTGCTGCGCTTGCGTTCGCCGGTTCCTCTTTCTTATCACTATCGTTAGACGACTGTTGTTGCTGAATTTGCAACTGATTGCGCAATCGAGATATTTCACGTGCATCCGAGCGTCGGTGACGCCGTAATTGTGCATTCTCGGAAATAATACGCCGCGCCAGTTCCAGAACATCTTGCGGTACTTCCAGTGCCAGTAATCTTTCCTCCAAATCTATCGCCGCTGTCCCTTCCGAATCGGAATCACTTTCCAGGGAGGAGGTTCCAATTTCCGCCGAAGGTGGTTCTATACTCACTGTTGAGGATGTTACCGCGGCACTACTTTCCTCTTCTTCCGCGCCCACTTCGTTCTTACTTTTCTCGGGCAATTCCTTTTCATTGCTCCCAGGTGTGTACGAAGGGAATTCCGAATAGGTGTCGACGCCCGAGCCACAAGTCGGGGACGTCTTCTCGAGCTTCACGCTGTCCGACGGAGGTTCCTTTTTCTCGTTAGAGCTTGATAAGTGATGGCTATAGCGTTTGTGTTCGTGACGATGTCGCCTTTGATGATGAGCAGACGGTGGAAGTACTACAGGCACTGATGGTGCGGGTATAGGTGCTAAGGCTACGTTCGGTTGAAAATGTGGTTCGAAACGCTTGCACTCGGAGAGGGGGACCACGCGTTCCGGATGTTGTAGTACAGGTGGACCTCGACTAAGGTACGCAGGCACCAACGATGAACTATTTACAAAGAATAATGCGTTTATTGTAAAACCGTTAGGTGTTATGAAACACCTCGCCTGTTAATACTCTAGATATACATATATATATCTATTATTACTTACTTATCTTTGTGTTTGCAAGTACTCGTAGTATTCCAAGGTCTAAACGCCGATGCTCCTCTAGCCGCTAATTCAAAAACTGCCCATTGCATTTGTAGATATGGATCAGTCGCATTAGCTACCTGAGATACAGGATGATACATGCCTAAGCCATTTCCATTATACATTGCTGGACATTCGTCTTTTCCTATTTCTCTTCTAATTCGTTTAGCCAACTTTTCTGAATCATGCCGCAACTGGAAAAGGGTTCTTTATTTTCTCCTTTCTATTCTGCTTATGTTTCGATATAGAATAAATATTATCAAATTATAATTCTAATCGACGTGTACTTTTGAGTTACGTTACGTTCGTTACTTCCGCGCTCGAAATTATCTACGCAAGCACCCGAGAATCGAGAAGCTCGTTAAGCAAAGGAAATACGAAGGACGCAAGAAGAGAAATGTTATAATACCTCTAATTTTCGTTTCGAGTTTAACGCAAGGTGCTTCTCCTTCAACTCTCTAAACAGAGTAAGCGATTTATTATAATGTTCTTGATCCCGTGAAAGCAACAGATACGATCGCCAGTTCGCAGAATCGAAGCCCCAGTGGCAGGTGCGGTTCTCGAGCGACCTATGAGCGTGTCTGACGAACCGTTGGGGCGAGAATTGGCAGCCGCATTCTATACACTCTATGCACACCGAATCGTCGGATTCGAACAAGCTCGCGTCGAAGATGCCTTTGCATTTCCCGAAGCACTCGTGATACACTTTGAATTTCTCGACGGACTCGTCGTTGCTATCGTTCTCCGTACACGCTTTCTTTTCGACGCTGTCTTGATTACCGATTTGAGGGGGATCGCACGATTCTGTCCTCAAGAGCAAAGCACTGACCAGCCTCTCCGCGTCTGTTTGTGTGATAAGGCCACAGGAAGGAGCATTACGCGGCAGAATTCCCGAATGCTTAAGTTCTTCCAGCTGATCGCGCGTACATCGCGAGCAGTAAATTTGTAATTCGTCGCAGACCTGATTGATCTGCTGAAGCGAGAAGTCTTGCAGGACCGTGTTTAATATCTGAGGCAAACATAACCTCCTCTCGCCTCCGACGACGAAGCAGGATATCCTTTCGCCCTCTAAAATCGTCTCGCATCTCTCGGAGCAGCTTTGATCGGGCGCGGTTAAGATCGGTATCTGAAACTCCAGTTCTCTCTTCTCGCAGATGTTCTTCGAACGCTCCAGCTGGGGATCCTCGTCGGAATCCTCGAGCGGTCGATCGGCTTTGCGACCTTTGCACGTAACGATAGGCGTCGCCGACGGATTCTCCTTTTCGATATCTTTAGCAGGAACTTGCTCCGACGCCGAATCAATGACGCAGTTGTTACTGGATCGACCGGAGGGAGAATAACAAGGTGCCTGTTCTTGTAACAGACTCTTGCAGTCCATACCAAGCAGGGCCGAGCTTGGACCCTGTAAGCTTTTCACAGCGGACAGCTGATATGTCTTTAAAACTGTCTTCAGTTGCGGGCTATACGATTGACTGTTTGTATTGCCAGGCAATAGCGTCTCCATTATTCGTATCGTATGCAGAATGACTGGAGAAGACGGGGGGTTCTATCGTTGTACGAAATCTTTGAGATAACTGGTAACATACCACGTTATTTCGTATGATCCTTGGCTTTAGGTGTATTCACACCTGTAATACAGAAAACCCACGCGCGTTCATTTCGCGATGTGGTTAAGTCGAAGTGTCACTCGTTTAGTCCAAGTTTGCGGCTGTGTCGGGGAAAAGTATCACTGGCGAAGGAAAAATACGAAGTATTTCATCCCAGACGATGCGTTGTTATATCCCGTTGCTTCTCTTTTGGCACGCGAGACGAGTACACGCTTAACCCGTTCATGTGTCTTTCTCTAAGTCTGCCCCTTTTGCTGCAACGTTACGTTTAACACGACGATCCGAATTCCGGCTATTATCCACAGTCTATTGTCCATCGCAACGTCGCTTCCATGCACATGATAATTCGTTCTTTTTCTCTAAACGAATGTACACGCAGATATACTTAAGAAAAAAGAAGAGAGAGATAGAGAGAGATAGAGAGAGATAGAGAGAGAAATAGAGACAGAGAGGGACGATGTACCGCCACTGTAAACGAACTTAACTCGGGACGTTCTCGCTCTTTTCAAATTTACATTTATCCACTCTATTTGCTCGCGGATTCTCCTAGCGAACACTCAGGAAACGCGACTATATTCGCAGCCAGCTCGTCTCTTTCTCTACCTCTTGCTGGTTCCCCTTGCATATTTTTCCATCTATCATGTTATTTTAATACGGTGAATCTCATCGGGTAGTGCATACTCATTGTTTCGCGGACGTCGTTATCACTGGCCGTCGTTTCTATCGTCGGTGCCTCCGATATTTATCGTTACTACCGTCGCTACCGTCGCTATCGCGATCGCCACCGCGACCGCCATTCGACCGCCACCGCTACAGCTATTTCTACCACCACTGTCGCGGCCGCCGCCGCCGCCGCCGCCGCACTCGCCGCCACCGTCGTCGCCACTGTCACTACCACCCGACACCACCGACACCGCTGTCGTCGTTGCCGCCGTTGGAACGACGATGACGAAAAGGGCTAAATATGCAGTTATGCTATTTGTCACAACAGTAATCGAATCGATGATACGTTCGATCGATGGGCATTACCACCGTCACGAGCGGCATTGCCGGCCACCGGATCGCCTCAGCACATCGCGGCCAAGTGACGTATCGATCGCAGGCGAACCGAAAAGCGAGGGGCCACTCGAAAAGATACGCATATTTTCGATCACATTGCACCGCGTCGACGGGAGGCGGCGTGATATCGAGCGAATTCCCCGCACCTCGGTCATCCGTCGCCGATACGTGGATATTAGCACCGCCGAACACTGGTGCGTGTACACGCGTCTCTCATGGCAAGACGTTTCGTCGATTGCTTGTGTGTGTATTCTCCTTCTCCTCCCTCCCTCCTCTCCCGCCTCCAGTATGTCTTTTTCTGGTACAAATACTCCACCTTGCCTCTTCTTTTCTTCCTTTTTGCACACGCACACAAACACGCGCGCGCGCACGCACACGCGTGCCCGCGGGCACGTACGTGTATGTAAACACAAGGGGGATAACACAGTGCTCTTAAAGAGGCCGCGTATCACTGTGTACTCTCGTAAACGTGCACAGCGTTATACTCTTAATCGCACAGGATTTCACGTACGCCCGAGTATACGCAGCACCGTCTAGCACGCACATGCTGCTCCGATGGCATAGAGTCGCGCGTTCATTCCACACGTCTTCGATCTCCTTCACAAGTATCACGTCGCCGATCGAACTTCACTATACCCCTTTTCAACACCCGCTACTTCCACCAAGCCAGCATTACGCTTGGCCTCCTACCGCGCTACTCAGTCCGCTACGTTACCAGCTTCGCCTCTCTGTCGTGCTCCCTCGTACGTATCAAGCCAGTGTGCGCTGATACAAGTATGCATGCGTGCAACAGAAGATCTCGCGTAGACCGCACTCGCGATGCTCGCATCCGATAGATGTAGATTGGTGAGTCTGCGCATCTACGGGTCGTGGCATAGTGTCGGTCTGGTCGGGCGACGAGTCGACGACAGTACTGGTGGCAGAGTGGTGGCGACGGCTGAGTATTTAATCACGTGATCTTCCCGTCAAAATAGCCTACACGCTCTACACCCACATTGATAGATGCGCATCTATTCCGCGTTCATTGTCAGGGCAAGCTTGACCCATCATGCACATTACGCTGCCGTTGTGGCGGTGATTGTTTATTTTCACTCTCGTTTACGCGACAAACAGCTCTCTGTCACTCTCCGAGTAAAATTCATGAAATTTATCTTTTACGATCCCTAGCTTCCGTTAACTATTAACGGCATATAGTACAATGAGAACAACAGGGATCCAGTAAGAACTTATTGGAATGATGTATTATTTGATAAATCGCGTACGGGGCGATATATACTTGACCTTACCACCTTCGTTTATGCTGATACATCAATATTATTATCTCTAGGGAACAATGGTTCAAACAAACGTGGCATAGTTTATGAGAGACATTAAAAGATAAAGGAATCTTTGTAGATTAAAGTATTCCAAACATTTGAAATTGATTGTTGCGTATGTAGACGCATTTGTTTCTGTTATGACAGAATTATTGTGTATGCTGCTCTAAATGCAACCGTCATAGGTTTTTATGTTTATTTATAGGGTGAATAAAACGATCGTCCTGCTTACCATGCATTAGAAGCAAAAAGTGCATTAAATTAACTGTTTCTACGCCGTTAAACTGAGACAAGGCACTCCTATTAATTTCCACGTGCGATCACATATTTTCAAATCACTTTCGTTATATATTCCACCTTCCTTGTATAATCCTGTTGAAATTATGTTCTAGTTGCTAAAAGTTATCTATCAATTTGTGATAGATACAGGATACACGAATTTTCCCAGAATTAAAAACTTGTCGATAAAAATATATTTATTCAAAATAAGTGGCGTTTGGAGAACTTTACAGTATGGTAAATAATAATGGGTACATATTTATAACTGGAGCATTCAAATGCTTCTCTTAATGTACAATATGTCTGCGTGTGTCTTCCGAATGTATGATTTACGCAAGAATAACATCCTTGAAAGAGAAAAAGATTTATTCGTTATTTGTCACATGAAAAGTTGTTCTATACTATATGTATGAGTAAATTCTATTTAGCTTTCTTCATTTTGCGCTTTTCTTTCTTTTTATGCTTCTTCTTATTCTCTTTTGTACTTTGCTTCTTTTTCTTCTTTTTTCGTGATTTCTTTTTTTCCTTCGGTATCTCTTCCTCCGAAGATAAATTGGAATCGTCCGAACTTGAGCTGCTAGACGACGACGAAGATGACGACGTACTTGAATTCAAGTCAACGGACGATTCCCCAGAATTTAACACGACTTCGTCCTTTTGTTCTACCTGAGGTATTATCGTAGGCTTCGGATGAGACTTTAAATGCTCTCTTAAATCATCTGTAAGCCCACCTAAACCAATAGACGTAAAGAAGTTGATAGCGAAACGAGTATTCTTTGGGTCATCTCTGGGAAATAATCCTTCGAACGCTTGTTGTAACGTAACATCTTTAACGCGCTGATTAAGTTTGGACAGTCCCATGTACTCGGAAAGTTCTTGGAATAAGATCTTAATAAATATCCTATTCGAACTTGTCGTATCTTCTTCGGTTAATTTTATACAAGACAATACTTCCCACGATATAGAATCGGTAAATAGCAAATGGGCAAAAAACTTCGACACATTGCGTAATTTATTTGTGTCTAAACGATGTATCGTATGATACGAGTCCCGAAAGATCTGTTCGAACGGCGTGACGTACATTTTATTGATAGCACAAAACCGGCCAGCCAGGAGCCCGAAAAACTTCTCGTACGTCCTCATCTCTGCGCAACAATCTAGAAACATATGGCAGAGCTCGGTCTCCTGACCAGGTTTCAGCTGCATTTTCATCAATTTGTGCGCGCACTCTTCGAAATCAAGCGACGAGTGGATTGTTAAATAAATTGTCCTCCTAAGAGCCGTTAAATTAGTTTCCGTGTTATCTACAATTACATCTTCCTTCCCTTCCGCCACAGCGGTACTACTATCTTCGTCCGAACTTTCCTCTTCGTCATCTTCTTCGCTTTCCGACCCGCTAATATCTGAACCTAGTATTTCTCTACTCAATTCCTTATATTTATCTTCGTTGATCACATATTCCCCGTCGAACTTGAAAACGTTTAATATGTCTTGGGAATCAGTCGCTTCGTCTAACGTTACTAGATGCGTAAACTGATTCTCTTCTTCGACAAGATCAAGCTCATCCGGGACAGCCTCGTGATCTTTAAATCCGTCTTTTCGAACTTGAAACATAACTTCGATCATGTATTGGACTCTTTTATCCAACTGTCCCTCGTGTAATATGTTCCTCAGCATTTCGAATATAGCTTCGATACCCTTTCTAGAAACTTCGGTTAGTTTCATACCACATTCTTTTAGAAATGCAATCGCTACTTCTATAGAATCGTCGGTCGGAGTTTCCACCAATAAAGTCAAGATTTCTAGAGCTAAAATTTCATGCGCCACTCTCTGATTTACCAAATGCGCTATAAACGTGCCGGAAGATATGCAAAGAGGTTTGTCGTTCCTTCTAAAGCCACGTTTAAACTGTATTACGAGACGTTTCAATATTAATTCCCCGATGTTGGGGAACTTAGAATTGATGATTGCAGTGAGAGCTGCGTAAACAGAGGTGAAGGTCGGCGATGCTGCTTGAGCTTGTATTATGGATCGAGCGAGTAAACCTCTACCTCTGACGATATTTTCTTTCAGAAGCTCCCGAGTTATAAGTCCAATATTACTAACGTTAACTTTGTTAATATGACCGTGTATCGACTTCTTTAAGGCTTCCCACGCAATTCGTTGATACGCGGCCCCCGATTTGTCAGTAATTTCCGCTTGCATCATACGTAATTTTGCAGGTGGAATATAAGCACCGCCCGTTCGTGACGTTAATAAGTCAACCGTCCGATTTTGTCTTTCTATTACCTCCTTAGAGGGATTCGTTTCTTGTTTCTTCTCCATCTCTTTGTCTACAACTTTCTCTTTTTCTTGCTTCCCTCTGTTGTCTTTCTGACGTTCTCTCAATCTCTTCGAATCGTGTCGGTCATAAGATCGTTGTTCCATATACGCTTCTTCCGAATCATAGTTTCGTCTGTATTCGTCGTATCTTTTACTGTACCTTTCACTGTAATAATGCCGATCTCGCGAACGTTGTCTACTATGGTCGTAGTCGTCTCTGTCCCTTCTAGAATGTGATCGCTTCATTTTGTTACTGAAATGCGAATGGAGCATATTTACCTTTTAAATAATTTACGTGTAATTTTTAATACTAATAACTTTATACAGATATTTTTCGCAAGCGGTTTATAACCTTTAACATTACGAACGATAAATATACATGAAATCTAATTCCTGATTTATTCTAAATATCTAATTTATATAATGGAAAACAATAATAATCGTAAAATATTTTTTTCTTACCTTGATTATCAAACACAATAATGATTCTAGGAATTCTTATTTAGTTTTCCGTGCGAGATAACCTTAAAAAGTAAGGGCAACTAATATTCATTTCGTGATTACTCACTTTGTGTCACTTATTTACTTTATTAACTTTATTACTTATATACTTTATTAATTATTGCTCAAATGCATAAAGCATTTGATTACACGCGAAGCAATAAATGACATTTACAAACGAAGCGTTCGTACGTCCTGCCACCAAAGCGGAATTGGTCATTTTGTTGGTTAAAAGTGGGCAGGGTTTTGGGAACGCATAGGGGAAGATTATTACATGTTACTCAGTGTTTTTATACTAAATATTTAATGGCTATTCGTAGGTGGTATTTTCTAAAATACTTCGACTTTGCATGCTCTTGAAAAGTTAAAAACTTGTAAACTGTAAATGCATTTAATTAAGATTTATCCACATTTGGCGTATGAATAATTAAGTTAAGATTATAAAACTAAAGAATAAATTGAGGAAATCATAAGGGAAACACTTTCTGGCGGGAGAACGTTATTTTAATTCCAATTTAATCCATATTTTGTAATACAAATGAATTTTAAGAATTCATTGTCCGCTGTAGGAGCTGCTTCTTAAATTGTGATTGCTGTATTCAAAATTAGTGCCAGTAATACGAATTCATGGCGATAATATTTAAATAAGGAGCATATCTAAACCTCCCATTTTGCGAAAGGAAATTACTGGAAGTCAAAAGTAAAAGTATATATTTTGAAAACACGACTTCTTTAATTGAACAATATAATATATTAGAAACCGGGCCACATATTTATATACGTACAGAGAATACAACTGTTATTTTATAAATCATAAATATTTAAAACACGAATAATAAAAGTAATTCGATGATTACATGCACCCAATAACGAAGTAGCAGTTAAATTAACGGGATAAATTTTGCAATTCTATAATTTATATTTCAATGCGTAGAATTGAATGAAAAATATTCTTAATTTCGCTTAACGAGCAAAGTTGCTTGTAAGCAGACAGCAAGCCTTACACATGACCATAATCTCGCAACTTGCCATCGTGCAATTAAGTAAAATCTACTTGGCCAAAACATGGTCGCTGTCAAACACGATGTTAATTGAATTTGTTTCGCTCTCGTTATTCCGTTCATGAAGAATGCCGTACTATATGCGTCATGTCACGAAGAATATGCAAGTACATCACATACATACGCTTATAAAGATGTGTACCTCATAAACATGGCGACTGCCAAGTGACAACGCGTTTTGCTGTGTTAAGTGTTTCTCAATTTTGTGTTTGTTATATAGTCGTTTCTAATCAGTAGTCGAAAAAGTACGTGTTTTTTATTCCGTTGAACGAATGTACTGAGTATAATTTCATCGGACGTAGGAATTAGATCGTTTTTAGAAAAATTTCTATCGGTGAGTCAGAAATCATGTATCTCCAGCAAAATTAAGGTGGTTTCGAATTGGACTACATTTCACTAATGCCGATCGTATTAGTATTTTAAATTCGTAAAAACACTGAATGTGTTTCAGTTTACACAAATGATTTTTAACATGTTTCTCAGAGAAATCAGGCAACGTTTTTTTTTCGTTCGTTCTTTCATACGTTCGTATGGTGTTGTTCGTGTCAAGTTTGCGAATTTGTATATATATAATAGATCTTCTTTGCATTAGGTTTTGTACACTAGTTTACTTAATTGCATTGCATAATGTGGATTACTGTGCACCGCATTTATTATTAATTTGATTTCTGGCGTTAATTTAAGAGACTAGTTAGAAAAAATATTTTATGTTACTGGCGAATAATTTATACTTACGGGGACCTGTCGGTAATAGTATCTTCGTGATATAACGTATTATCATACTATTCGTTATTTTTGTTAAGAGTCAGCTGAAATACCGTTATTCTACGTGCCAATATTTATTGTAATATTAATAACGATTTTATGTTGTAATTGCTTTCCAGAAAGAGGAGGACTGTACATATTAAATAAAAATGCTTACACAGACAACGGAAAATGATGATATCCGAGTGAAAATCGTTTATAATGGGTAATATATATATAATCTTATATAGATTTAATATATACTTCATTAACATAATTTATTAAATTATGAATTTAAATATTTGAATGGAACGAAAAGAGATTTAAATATATCGATTGTGAAAAAACTTTCTAGTCTACGCTTTATTAATAAGAACACTTAATTTAAAGCGTTAATATAAAACACAATATTATTTTCTGAAATAATATTATCGTTAATCAAGGTTTTACAATTACGAATTTGTAACTTTACTGTTATTGAATTTTACATAAATGACGCTTCGAGTTGATACAAATCTTAGGTCAGTTAAGAAAATTTTACTTATATTAATTGTTTGAGTACTACGAGAGGCTTTTAGATTCTATCCGAGTACAATTGTACGTGGTCCATATTGCAACTGTTACGATGTTAAGTAGTCATTAATAAGATGCTAATAATTGCTACTACGACGATACTATACAGCAGTGAGTCCCAACCTGTGGGTCGCAAAGTGTTTTCTGAGGGGTCGCCATGGTTTTTTGGCTTTTGTTTTAATATTATTAAGTTAGAATTATATTCTGAGATACCTATTTTTAATGTGTTTTCTTCGCCTTATTAAATTTACCTTACATTATACGGGGGAGGGGTCATAGGTTATTTAAATATTTTAAAAGGGGATCGAGGCTCAAAAGAGGTTGGGAAACACTGCTACATAGCGTTACTTAATAATATTGAATGCTGTATAAAAACATAAAGGACAGAAAGAGGCAAGCCCAAATTATGTTAATTAATTATTTTATGACCTGTAATAGATAAGGTCTGGTAGTGTTTATCGGTAATTCTAAAAATATAACATAAACTGGTATCGATGGTGGCGCGTAATAATTTTTGTATAGGAAGCAGAAGAGATTATCGCTCTTTGGTACTCAAATGGTTAAAATTTATATGCATCAATATTAGCAATAAATATTCACTGTTTCTGATGATAAATATACAAATGTTTGAAGAAGAAGTTACATAATAATATTGTCTTTTTTTTTCAATGAAAAAATGTATTATAACTTTACATACATTATTTTGGAAGCACCTTGTAGTGCACATAAGAATATATGACGAAAGTAATAAATTACTTTGATGTTAAAGAGTAAAGGAATTATATATTATTTAATACACATTTATTATGTATATGATGATCTAAAAAAGAGATTAAACAATTAAGAGGCATGGGGTGATTTGATTGGGTGTTATATGATTTGATTTGATTATTGTTGTCAATAACAGTTCGATTAATTTATCCATTTTTTTTAAATATATATTCTATAAAAATTGGTATTTTGTATTTATTGAGAGTTCTAAGAATGGGTGTTTATCCTATTACAATTGGTGAATGGGCTTCGAATTCTAATTATTCAATGTTGGGAGCAATCCGATCAATTGCTCAATCAGTTTCTTACGAAGTTAGATTATTTTTAACTATATTTTCTGTAAGTTTGTTAATTGCGAGAAGTGTGTGGTTAGCGTAGATCTGCAAATCAATTCTGACAGAGTCCTATAAAAACCTATAAAAGATGTTTTATATGATTATCTTCCACTTCGATACGCAAACGTTATAGTAAATAGTAAATGTTACAATTACAAATTTGAGACACAGAAACAAAGTCTTCGTGTAGTCCTATAAAAAAGTTTGATGGTCAAGAATATCTACAAAATAAGAAAATACTGTAGGATAATCAGTGTGTCATAATGTACTGTAAGTTGTCTATAACTGGCATCTGCAAACAAATTAAGTTGTATATATCTCCAGGATTAATTTTCGGAACTATGTTGACTGGATATTTTTGTGCGAGTACACGTCTCTAAATTCTTTTCAAGACCAAAAAAGCTATTTCTTTTCAAGACCTTAAGATTCTGCTACGTTGCTGGTCCTCAATTTTAATTTCATCAGTTTTATTATTAGTCCAGTATTTATTTTCTCTGAAATTTCATAATATGTTACTTTTGAAATTCCTTTACTTACACATGAGAGTATTAGTACCAAAATTTTAATTACATTTAATAGGTTTTCGAAACAACTAGGACAGCAAACATTCCGTAATACAGATTTCTATCGACCTACACAACTAATTTCTTTGATAAAATTTAAATGAGCTGATCAAACTATGAGAAATATTTCTTGAGGATTTTCAATAAAACTTACGAAGCTAAGAAGCAAAGTAGAGTAACGAAACTGATCGAACGGTAACAAAGTTAACAAACTAATTTAACGAAGCGACTGATATATGTACAGATATAGAAATTCTCATTCCGCTTTTAAATGTTGTTTAATTTCCTGAAGAAGGTATTTTATGATGTCAGGAATTTTTAAAGAAAGGAAAATCCTAATGGTTTGTTTTACATTAGGGAACTGCAGATTACATATATTACTCCTGGAATTTCGGTAGACATACTGCGGGAGGAGATGCGTACAATATGTGGATTTGGTGCTGCGGGACCAGATCAATTCACGATGAAGTGGGTTGATGATGAGGGAGACCCGTGCAGGATTGCTTCGCAACAGGAACTGGACGAAGCCCTACGCCTCTATGAACTGGAAAAGGATACTGAGATAACTATACATGGTAAGTACTCGTTATAGACATTTAAATGTTGTTAAATTAGTTTGTACCTACCGTGCATTTAGTTCTATAATTTTTCTTTTGCTTTTCCATCGTGATTAGCTTTCCTGAACTTTAAAACATTCGGGGTGTCCGTTTTAACTTTGCTAAATGTTCACAAAATATGTACGCATGAAATTGTTTAAAGTGAAAATGACTATCAAATATTTATCTTTTACGAGTATATGTAATTTCCTAGGTCTACAAATATTAGTTTTTTATAACTCTTTTTAGTTAAAATTCTTAAGCTATAAGATTCATAAAAGTTTTTCAAATTGTGTAATAAAATAGCAACATACTAAACAATCTCAACAAGTATAATGTTTAAATACTTAAAAATGATTTTTTTGTATTAATAAAGTAACAGTTCGTTTCACAAACTTTGTATTTGAATAATGTTTTTCATTATTAAATTTCAATGTCAATTTATGACATTTATAATAAAATATAAAGTGCAAAGTCTGTATTTTCGCAAATGAACAATAATTTGGTGACACAAATTCGTGACTTTAATTATTATATATTTACTCACATTACTCCCAGTCATTTCACTCAAAAATAAAATTATATGGTGTCAATGGAATTCATAAATGAAAGATTATAACAATAAAATTATTCGAACAATATAGAATACTTTAATTAAAAAAGTGCTTATCAAAAATCTAAGTTACATAGTCATAAATAATTATTAAAAAAGTGACAGGCAAATTTAAAATAATTAGATTTTTTAACAAGCGGTATTATATTTTATTATCAACGGGATCAGATGATTTATAGTTTCAGTATTTTGTGTATTTTATTTCATATTTTATCAGAAAATTTTACATCTTTTTTAAAAACTGAAGTGCATATGTAACACATTTAATTAGATTATGTTTACACTTTTCGAAGAATGTTGGATACTGCTTAAATATCTTAACGGCTGTACCAGAGAGGAGAAATTTATTTTTCAGATCATAATATTATAGGTACATGTAGATAAGAATATTTCTAGATATGAAATATTACTCGGAAGATTGATAGGGCATCACTTTTTCAATTAGTTTCTACACTTAATACGTTACACATGGTTGAAACATTGAGCTAAAACCGAAACGCGTATTTTTTACGCGAATTCCACCTTTCGAAGTAATTTGAGCACAATTCAGGAAATATAAATAGATGAACATTCTTAATAAAGGTCACGAGCGAGATTAAATCGTCAAGGGTAAACAGAGCATCCATTTCTTCGCGAGATATTATATTATATAATCCTCGGTGAATTTACGAAAAGTACAACCACAGTGACCGCGCGTCGTATCGTTTTACGGCTCTTCGTTCCGCACGATTATCTCGCAATAATTGGCCCATTTACGCGTAACTGCATCTCCGTCGTATGCATAATCTCACCAATCGTACGCGGCAAACCCCTGCTTCGACATAAAAATTGGCCAAATTACCAGGAAACGATAATCGAATCCCTTACGATCGAAGATGCCAAAGAATAAGCGAATGCGCCGACAAATGCACAGAAGTCGAGGTAAAAAAACGGACGAGCGGACAATAAGCGAGGGACGACAAGTCTACGAGAGAAAGTGAACGCGGACAGAGGCGAAGTGTTAAAGCGCGAAGGGAAGGAGGGGGGGCGAAAGAGAGGATAAAAAGTAGCAGTGGAAGAGGATAATGGGAGGAAATATCGAGGAAGAAGCACGGGAAACGGACGGAAGGGAGGGAGAAGATGGGACGCGAGAGGAGGCTGAGGAACAAGGGAAAAAGAGTCGGCCGGCTTGTTAAAGGGAAATCAGTCCTGTTTTCGGTGTGCCTTTATCCTAGCGTTTGCGCATTTCGTGGAGTAAAGCGCGTCGGGCGGTGACGGTAGTTAACGAATCCCGCGGCAGCAGTCGATATTCTTACGCGGACCGATTAGCCACGAAGTTTTCTCGCGGGAACGTACCCGGGTGGAACTGGTAGCCGTGGAGACATCTGCGGAAGGAGGACACGCCAGGATCTGGTCGCGGAAGAGAGGCTGGGATTCGCGCGAGGACGACGGCGGCGGTGGATCGTCCCCCGGGCAATTGTTACCGAAGCAGCACGCGCGGGGAGTTACATGGCACGGCCGATACCCGATGGTCGCGAGATTCGTGTCGAGAGATCTCCGCTGTGTATACCTCCGACAATCGCCGTTGTCACTGGAGAGGTTGCAAAAGTGGCGATAAACCAGCATCGATCGCGCTGACTCGTCGCATTCTCAGCCGGGCTCCTGCAAAGAGGTGGTGCACGGCTACGGTAAAGGGGACGAGGACAGAGAAACGGCGAGGAAAGGAAAGACGGCGAGAAAGGGAGGGACTGGTGCGGCTGGGGCGCCGGTGGGAGAAAGACGGAGTACCGGGAAAGAGAGAGGGGCCGGGATTGAGAGAGCGTGCGCACGTAGAGCGCGTAGGAAGGAAAGTAGGGAAAACTTGGGGTGGGAGTTGTTGGAGAGGGTGATAGGGAGCAAAAGACACGGGAGCCAGTGGTGTACGGCTGTTGGCGGACGATATCAGGCAGCCGGGATAGAGGAAGGTGAGATAAGTACGGCTCTAAATTTCGTTGCGAAATGGCGTGGGGTTACTGGAGCGCAACATCAGTCAGCGATCGGGGTCGGTCACCCCGTCGCGAGAAGGATAAACAACAGCACCAGAGCCTGCACCAGCAGCAGCCGCCGCAGCCTCAGCAGCAGCAACAACAACCACAACAACAACAACAACAGCAGTTCCACCAGGCTGAGTCGGGTATCTCGCAGGGGCTGTACGGTGTGCAGGTACAAGGTGAGCTCGGTGTTGGCTCCTCGTCCGTGCCTGGCGGGCCTGGTGCTAGTGCTGGCGCCGCAGTGGAGGAGCCACCCTGCAGTATGATGATACAGGGTGGTTCCTTCTACTCTTACTCGGCGGCCACGGCAGCCGCGGCCGCCGCCGCGGCTGCGGCCGCTGCTGGGCGTAGGATTCCTCCTGCCGTCGAAGGACCCTCCACCTCCTCCACGGCCGTTCAAGTCTTGCCGCGGGATCGACCGATCAAATCGAGCACCAGCACCTACCCACCGTCACCGAGCAGCGACTCGGCCGAATACGAGCAACCGATCGCTGGCCTGCGAGGCGACTGCTCGCCACCCCATAACAGCCCCCGTGACGACATATTCGCGCAACCTGGCTCCTCGTCGAGGATCAAGCTCCTCTGCGACAAGGGTGTCGACGACACGTCCGAGGTCGATCCCGACGATGTCGCCGTGGCGGAGCTCATGTACGCAACCAGCAACCGCGCCATGGGGACTGGCACTTGCCGCGTACACGGCCAGTGCAACCCGCCGCCGGATTCTCCGGGCCCCATGCCCCCCTTGATAGACGATACCACCGGATCCTCGCAATTTTGGTTCAACGACATCACCTGGGGTAGGTCTTGACACGCTCCCGTCCTCGTTAACTTGGCCAATTGACTCCGTAACGAAGCACGGTGTCACAGCCGTCCTCCTCGGTTTCCCTTGCAAGTCGGTGTGCTCGCTTTGCCACTGCACGTATTTGCGTAGTTCCAGCCGCTTAGGCGAGCTTTATTTGTCATCGTTGTCGCAGAATCTTCGTTCAACCTGTCGTTTCGAGCGGGCAGATGGAATTGCAAAATATTGATCGCGAGGAATATCCCGCGCGTGTGTGCCTGTGTTTTTCAGACGGAGGTGTGCTTAATATGTGCGCTTATCTAACCATCCTGTACCCTCACACCCTAGTCTATGATTTTCGAAGGATCTGTTGTAAGATTCACGAGTATTCTTTTGCCCCGCTCGCTTGGAACACTTTGGTCTCGAAGCTTTCATTCCTCTTCGCGTATGACGCCCGACGCCTCCTTTCAAGCTCCTCCTAACTCCTATCTTTGGGAGTACAGGGTGGTTCAAAACGAGTGTAAAAAACTTTGACTGGATCGTTGAGAGTGAAAAGTGTTACGTGTATGAACATGGATCCTGTTCTCGATAGTCACGTAGTTGTGAGTTTAAAAATCGACTGCTGTCGTAGTAAAATCGTATGCTTTATACCAACGTTTAAGAAATCAAAACAAAAGAAAATGATGGTATCAGTTTGCAAAATTGAAAGTAAAAAGTAGTCAACAATTAATAAGTTATTAATGCGTCGAATCTACATCGACTGTATCGTAGCTTGTAATTTTATATTTTAATATTTTTTACTCAGAACGACCTCCAGAAACAGTTTATTAAAGCTTTTTTCACACCTGTTCCGAACGACTCTGTATTTCAAGTTCTGTTGATGGGGATATAAATTTTCTAGTTATTCGTCAGGGCAAGTAATTTAAAAATTGCATTCGAGAAGAATTTGGAGGATAATAGTGGTTGTCAATATTCTAACAAATTTCGTGTGTGCAGAATGAGAGATGATTAAAACGTCCTCGGTAATATATTCGCAATCAGTTAGTAAAGCAGTATATGGAACACGTTTAATGATGTGGTAGGCGATGTTTGAGCAAAGCATTGGGGTGCTTGCGATGCGTATATGCTGTTTAATACACATATCACGTATATACACATACAAAACGAAAAAATGGTTCCCGCGAATTTTTATTTTTGTAAATTCGTGTTCCCTGAGAAATGGTTAATTCAGTACGTAACTTTTAATTTGTTATTTCGAAAGTTTTAGTGATCGCCTCGATCAATGCTCTGTGAACACAGAACGTTAATGAATACAGGGGATGAATTGGGAGAAGCACGCTAAACGGCAAGTTGCCATGTGTTGCGAATTAAAATTCCTTGTTCGTTTTCGTTTGATCGTAGCCATTGCTAGCCAACTCGGGTAATTAACGGTCGGGACACAATTAACACTTAATCCGAGATAAATAAGTATAGCTATACCTGCTGCGTTAAAAAGTTTCGCAAGATGTTAACCGTACCGTGCTGATAAATTCGAAGGATACATTTAAGACCTTTTTTTTTCATGCAGATGGCGAAACGACGGTAAAATTTCATATGGATTTTTGGAATACGAATTATGTTAGAAAATGGGCGATTCAATTTAAGTTCAAATTAAAATCGATGTGTATCTTTATTACGGAATGCGTTTTAAAGAATTCCACAACGAGAACACTGGTGACTTAACAATTCAGATTTTAATTAATTTCCGCTAATTTATAGAGATTTGATGCACATAGAAAATTATTTTTTTCTTTCGATTGAAAACTAGTTTTTAAACGAAATAGTCCTGAATGCCATTTCACGCTGTTATATTCACGTAAATATTTCACAAATTAACAAACAGTATTTACGTACAAAATTATTAGTTGGGTAGGAGTAGTGGGGCCATTTATCCTAGTTGATTACACGAATGATCACGTTAGGCGTGAGTATTGTTCCTCGGTGTGCATCGGCATGGGCCATGATGGATCATTAGCTGGAGACCTACAACATTTTCAGTGAACTCCGACCATCGATTTACCAATAACACACAGGAGAAACAGAGCTCCTAAATCATCAGCCATCTAAGCTCTATCTGTGATCTAATGTAGTTTCACTGGGTCATCGAATAGATCACTTTATTTCCAATTTGAGTAATGTAACAAGCAGTAGTACATCAGAGTACGAAAATATAAGTGTTTATATTAATCTGCATGCTATGAGTTGTTATTGTTCTCTTTCACATGTGCTTGAATTTTACAATTAGTATTATGATATGATACAACGATATTGATATCTGCTTGAAAACTTATTTAACTCTTGGATGGCGGATGGTTTGACCGCTGTTTGGACGCAGGGTCGATTTCGTCGAATAATTTTATTCGCCCACACCTCAGAAAAAGGTTTATATTAGATTCTGACCTTGTTGTGATTTAAAATTCATATCTTCTTCGAGGAGTATTACTGATAACGAGGGATATGTAGTTTGATACGTAATATAGGTCAAAATTGACCCTGCATCCGTCAGCCGAAGGTTAAAGGTAGCGAAGCTTACGAGTAGGTTTAATGGACTCGTGAGTCTAATTCGTTGTTCGTGTATTTCATTATGTAGATTTCCTTTGGTATCTTGTTTGTATATTGCACGAGCATAAATTAAAAAGCAGTGCTCCTAATTATTTAATCAGTTCCGAAGTATCAGCAGTGCTTGATAAGTGAATTTATAATTGCAAGTGATTATTTTGGGCTTTGATTAGTGTTATCTTATTAATCAATTTCTTGAAACTAGGGGGCAGGCTTGGATAGAATTTCTGAGCATAGTTACATGTATACGTAGTCCTTGTAATATGGATATATGGGAAAGTACATGGAGTGTTTGATCCTTCTGTCTCTACTTTCTCTTAGTGTTGTTTTTAAACATTTAATTTGGAAGAACTGTAAGGGTTCTATGTAAAGCAGCGATCTTTTTATTCGTTATGGGCAAAGATGATGATTTCGCTGTAACAGTATGTAGTGATTTCATCATGTTACTAAATAGTCGACATTGTTTTTGTTCCTTTTGCATATTTGTTTTTATTTAAACACATTTCAATATATTTTACTTTTTATGTGGAACTTGAGCTGTGGTAATATACAGTCGTTCGAATGATGAAGGTTTTAGAATTATTGATTTTCATGGAGAAAACAATGAATTCTATTGAATATCAGCTGTTTGCTATATAAATTAGTGTCAGTGCTTAGGACTGTTGAGTAGATACTTGGAAATAATTAACCACGTTCAACTTAACTCGAATACTCAAGCTAATCCGAGTCTTTGAGTATTTGGAGTATTTTTGAAAAATTTCGATTATTCATGTGACACGACAACCTTTTATATATTTGCATTATTTGAAGAGGTCTGCAAAGAGGAATTTGTTTTATATGAATAATTCGAAAAGCTCCCAAAAGGGAATACGTTTTCTTTGGATAATTCCAAAAGCTCACAAAAGGAATTCGTTTTCTTTGGATAATTCGGAAAGCTCCCAAAAGGGAATACGTTTTCTTTGGATAATTTGAAAAGCTCCCAAAGAGAATTCGTTTTCTTTGAAAAATTCGAAAAGCTCCCAAAAGGGAATACGTTTTCATTGGATAATTTGAAAAGCTCCCAAAGGGAATTCGTTTTCTTTGAATAATTCGAAAAGCTCCCAAAAGGGAATACGTTTTCTTTGGATAATTCGAAAAGCTCCCAAAGGGAATTCGCTTTCTTTGAATAATTCGAAAAGCTCCCAAAAGGGAATTCGTTTTCTTTAAATAATTCGAAAAGTTCCTAAAAGGGAATTCGTTTTCTTTGAATAATTTCAGAAGCCTCCAAAAGGGAATTCGTTTTCTTTGAATAATTTGTGAAGCCTCCAGAATAGGAATTTGTTCTTTTCGAATAATTCGAAAAGCACCCAAAAGGGAGTTTGTTTTCTTTGGATAATTCGAAAATCTCCCAAAAGGGAATTCGTTTTTTTTTTTTAATAATTTGAGGAGTCTCAAAAATATTCGATTCCTTTGACTAATTCGAACCATTCTAAAAACAATTCGCTTGATTCGACTGAATCGAGGATCTTCAACAAAAGCAGATTTATACAATTAATTCAAGGATCTACAAAAAAAACTTGTCTTAGCCAAACAATATAAATTTATAAAAGATTGAACTTGTTCAAACATCTGGAAAAATGCCAAAAAAGCTGCTTTGTTGATTAACTCAAGGTGTTCCTAAAAATTCGTCTAAAAAAATCAAGAAACCTAATTAACCCTCGTCATATTGACGGAGCCAGCCACCACAGACGACGACGTCTGGGTCCAAACAGACCCATGCTTTGTTCAACAATTGTTAAAGTACCTCGAAAATCAATTAAAATTCAATTCAACAACGAATCGAGTTGTTACTGCATATCCCCTGCGTTTCTCCTCCCTTGACTTCGCGTAAAAGTGAACCGAAGACCGTCGCAAGGTTAACCATTAGTAGCCAAAAAATTTCTGAACACACATTAAACCCGAATAAGCATATCTGGAAAGTTTCAGCCCGCAGCGCGTTGCGATTCTTAAACAAAAAATTGCCAAAGATCACCTTGAAATCAGGCCGCCGAATGAGAGCACCCAAAGGATGAATGTATTTTAGGACATACTTTAGAATTTATGTCGCTGTTTAGGCAGCCCCGATAGTTCCGACCGATCGATTACCTACTCGCGAATGAAACTTGATAAAGGCGTAGATTGAAAACAACGTTGCACCTACTCGTGTCCACCAAGCCGTCACCGATAAGCGATAACGTGATCGCATCAATTGAATTCAATGTTACTCGTTATCGGGCCGCGTTTTATGACCAGGTTATAGAATAAAAGCAACAGTAGAGAACGTACTCGCGACAGGCGAGCCGCGTCTTTGGGAGAAATAAAAAAAAGATACAAAATCGGTTATCGGTACGAATTGTTGGTGGACGTGAGTAGCAAACACGCCGTGGCGCATTCCCACCCTCCAGGGTTGCAACGCTATTCTCCATGCTGTGTTGAAGAGACCACCGTAGGCGTTATGATAACGTTGTGCGAGATACATGATTTTTGTTAGTAATTTACTTTGATCGAATATTTAAATTGCATCGCGCCGCCTCGCGTAATCAGCTTTCCGCTCTCCCAATTTTATGTTTAATGGATACAGTGTGATAAAGTATGGCTATGCGCTCGGCGTAAATATAATTCTGAATGTAAATACGACGGTACATTTCGGAGGAAAAGCTTGTTACGCGAGACTTTATCTTGTCGCGTAAACGAACGATGCAGTAGAATAATGTTTAAATAGGGAGTAGGTAGTTGTTTGGAGATGTGCGTTGATGTATGTCTTTTTTCGCTGTTTCGTAATGATTTTGTTTGTTTGTGTAAGTTATATTGTCGATTTGGCAGGTGTCTCTCTGCGCACACGTAGGTACAGTTGATACTTTAGCCGATGAAGCCACACCGATTTAATATCCTCGAGTGGGAATGACATTTATGACTGGATTTATGGTAAACGTGTATAAAGTAGAGTCGTAAATATTTTCGGCAGGGACGTTTATTGCAAGGAATTGGAGAGCAGAAAGCTGTAGAACGAAGCTAAATTGTACGATGTGTTTATCGATTTTAATGTATGGCAAAAATTGGCAGTAATATTGTAATCTAGAAAACTATCAAATGCAATGGTATTATCGTAATAATTGTAATAATAAGCTGGTATAATTATATCATAATTTCATAATAGTATAATAATGATATAATAAATCAGATTTAAAATCTTGAAATTCGGCTAAATTCGAACAAATTGTTTTCTGCATCGATGCTGCAAGCTGTTTGATTATTAGAGACTATAAAGTGTAAGATTCTGTGCCAAGAAATATCCACGTTTTATGTTCTTTTTATTTGTATTTTTAATTATTTTCTCAGAATATAATTGTTTCTTTTTTCATTAAATCAGTGTTTTAGTTTGGGTTATGGATTATGTCTAGAACTTTCATTAGCATTTTGGAGTATACAAAAACATTTTAGTGCTGATAACAATAATATAACAAGAATAATTTACACAGTAACATTTATAGGATATCTAAAGTAAAATACCAAATAGCCCAATACAACGAATATTATTATATACAAGTTATGCATATATTTGTTTTATGAAACGCTCGAGTTATCACTCTACCCATTTACCAAGTATGTTAAAATTACAAGAGAATAAAAGGTTGTCTGCTGGTCAAATAAATGTTGTCACAAAAAGAAGATTTAATCTGAAGTTTATCTCCCTTCAAGAAACAGATTCTTTTCCCCGTTAAGATAAATTTAAAAAAGACGCAGCCAGTTTTTCTTAGTATAACAGACTTCCTCTTATAACTTTGCAATTTTAATTTATTCCTTAAATATGCAGGGTAATAATTCCTCGAATCAGAATTCGCAAAGAAAATACAGCACATAAGTAGTAATTATATCCTTTACAGTATATCTATTTTTCATTAGACATTCTATAGCTACTTTCCACAATTTTGACTAAACTCCCTGTATTAATCGTGGTCTGCGGTAGAGTGCTAATAAAATTATTGAGGAAAGCCCACAAATCCAATCACAATGTTGCTTCCGCGAATAACAACACTGCTGCTCTCACTGACCAATGAAATATGACAGGCATATGAATTGGACGCTGTGGAGGCACATTCGGCAAACCGTAGTTTAATGCGCATACTTAATATGTTCGCATCGCGTATGATGAAGTATTTTCCACGGTTTTTGCATTCCGCGCTCTATGGGTAGCGAAAACATTTACGATTTTGCTGCACGAATAGCGCAATGCTTCGTGCAAGTGGAGCGTACACGGTATTCATAAAAATTTTAATTTAAATTATTTTTCATTATTTGAACAAAAAGGGCGCAGTTTGAATTTCTCCGGCATTTCCCGGTTCTCGCGTAATTTTTCAGATTAAATGAAGTTTCTTTGTGAAATGGGGTATTCATGAAATTTGATTCATTACCGATAATATGATTAATTTCCGTGGTGTAGCCGGGGAGATTGATTCGAAAATGCAAGCTTTGACTTACTTTTCTGTTTGACTATAATATTCTTTTCGTCCTTTTTCCTTTTTTAATGGAATGGAAATTAAATGGACCCGTAGAATAATTGTGGAAAACTTGCAAATTTATTGAAGAACTGTAAGAAATTTTACTTCATTTGGTATTTTAAATTAAACGTAGTGAAAAGTATTCAATCTGTACCAAACACACTGTGTGCAAATTAGGACTATAACGAATATTCGAATATTCGAATACCAGAGAATTCGAATTTAAAATTCGAATACCAGAAAATTCGAATTTGAGACTCGAATATTCAAATACCAGAGAATTCGAATATTCGAATACCAAAGAATTGGAATTTGAGATTCGAATATTCGAATGCCAGAGAATTGGAATTTGAATTTCGAATATTCGAATGCCAGAGAATTGGAATTTGAGATTCAAATATTTGAATACCAGAGAATTCGAATTTGAGATTCGAATATTCGAATAATTACAGCTCTAGTGTAAATACAGTAGGTGTTATAATACTTGTGAAGAGCACTAATCGATCTGATTTGAAAGTGGAGTAAAGATACTAATAATTTCAGTACACGTACCACAAGGGTGCTGCTTTAAAAACTAATACATTGGTTACTGTAGGGGTGCACAGCGAGGAGAACTGATCCTAGACTAATTACCATGAAGATGCCCTATTTTGCATGATTGAATATTCATGAGATATTCTTTCCGTGCCTTCAGCCAGAATCGTTGGCCGTTCGAAGTGCACTACAATAAATTAAAGGCCTGAAACGTGGTTTGCAAAGTGCATTAAATTATACATATCGATTCGGTAATTCCCATTACTCCCCCAGGCGTAGGTAAAATATTTATTTAGCACTTACCATGCCTTGTAGAATTTATTTAGAAAATGAATACAAAAATATTCCTTGCGGATAGTGAAAGAACGTGGTATGTATATTAAATGTAAAAAAGAATCGTTTAAAATTCTGATTCTTAAATGTTATTAAAATACTTAATGAACTATACGGACGTTCTTTTTCCAGACAAATCGAACTTCATCTTTAAGAGTAATACTCTTATCGTATTATACTAATTTGCACTTAATTCTCCTTTTAAAGCAAAAGGTGCTTTTTGTTTTAAAGTGGAGAATAGGAATGCACGATCTAAACACTTTTTTTTATTTATCTCTGCTGTAAGTCTGGATGTGGGTGCTCGAGATCATTTTGAAGCTGACATTTTTAATCGCGTGCTCGATGAATTTTCAAAATAGATTTTCTCGAAAAACCCACGTTGAAAAAAGTTATTCTCCAATCTTGATCTATTTTTACATTAGGACACATTTCGTCCACAGCTGTACTATTTTTCCATTACTCTATTTTTATAATTTTTGTCCAGGTGTATGCATACGAGATAAATTTTCAATATTGATTTCCTCTTCCAACGAAGCCTTCTATGAAAAACTTTTATTCCATATTTTCTACTGAATTTGTAAAAAAAGTTACTACCGTATGAAACACCCTGTATAATATATACTATTATTTTGTTACGTACTGTAGCCTTTTTCTCTTTAAAGTAACTTGAACCAGATGCAAACAGTATACGATAACTATATTATACAACAATACTTTTACCAACCCTTTGAATACGATGAACAGATGCATGCTGCATGCGATGGGCGCTCAACGACTACGGTCAACAAATGCGACTGTAGGGTTTCCGCACACTACGCCCGCTAAGCGTTCCTCAGATTCCCTACTCACAAGGAAACCTTCCCCGAAAATTCTGATTTTAAAGAAACTTATATTGGGGCAATTTTTTTCAACCCTTAAAGTTATCGCTTTTTTTTTAAATATAGCTTTATAACAGTACGAGATAGAACAAACCTTTAAATATAAGAACCGTTAAGTTTTTAATCGTAAAGTTTAATTTTTAAATTTTGATTCTGACAATTCTTTATATCTACTATAGTTGTCAAGATATGCAGAACAACAGGAAAGCACACATTAACACCGAAAGTGTTTTCCCCCTGAAGAACCAGAAAGTAGCAAATAAAAAAAATTGCCTGATATTTCTATTTCGGTTCCCCGCAAACCTGCGAAGTTTCAAAAGAATCGGAATGTTCAGGTTACCGAAGTTCCCTTGTCCGACGTTCGGTTCTATCAATACAGAAAGCGCGATGCGAAAATAAATGTTCTCCTTTTTTGTTACAGTTTTTCCTAACGTGCCGCCTGCACCAGGAATGCCCTGTCAAGGAGAAGACAGTGAGTTTTCGCCGCAATAACAATCATATTCTCTAACACGTCTCTGCTCAGCATTATTCAACACGCAACTAGCCAGCGAGTTATTCGATTAGCGATAAGTTTACAAGCTTTTGTCACGAAAGGGTTACGAATAGTCTGGCTGATCGATTAACGTAAAGAATAACGATTTATCTTCGCCGTATCGCTCTCCATTCTCTTATCGACGTTTTATTTATAATTTCCCTCAGACACACTTCCGTTTCTCTCTTCTCTCCAATATTATTGCCGCACCGAAGCTAAGCAGAGTCTCTCTCGCCTGATCTCTCATGGAACATCGACGAATCGTAATGCATTTGCTTCACTTTCATCCTTCACATTCGCATTCGCGCGTCGATAAGTAATGCGACGTACACGGAAGGTGAACCACCAGCGAAATTAGTAGCGGCTTCGCTGCGACTCCGATTTCCCGTTTAAACGTCGCGGGTTCGCAGCCGAGAGATGTGTTCTTATCGTGTTTACAAATTCTCTAGCTGCGGCCGTTTCGCCCTTGTGAAGATTACTCGGTAGTTTTGACGGCCCGGAAGTATGGAGGGACTTGGGCCGATTGCAGTTCTACTGCGAATCTTCCAGTGTGGTATTCCAGCACCGTGAATATACTCACACTTTAGGCTTGTACCCTTAAGAGAAACACATTCTAAAAGAGCGTCCGTTTCTATCGTTAGTCGATTCCAAAACACACACACTCGCACACACACGCACACTTTTCTTGTCGTAAATACACGCGAGAAGCTGCTAGTAAAGGCATTTTCCTAGGTTCCCTGATAGCGTTCGATCGCGATTTAGGCGCGGTACATGCTGCCCTGGGTCATGTTAGAGTCGTTAATCCGAAAAGAGCGAAGACATCTCGAGGCAGACACTCGACGACAGATCAACCCCCCACTTTCGTGATATTTATGTTCTTTCATTTTCCAAAGGAAGCATCTACAGACGCGGCGCACGTAGATGGAGGAAGCTGTACCGAGTGAACGGTCATATATTTCAAGCGAAACGTTTCAATCGGGTAAGCAATCACTTCATTCAATTACTCCGCCCCTGTCCTCACACTCCCCAGCCGCCTGCTTCCCCCGCTCTTCGCCATTCTTCGCATGCAATTAACGCACCCGTTGGAACTCTCTTTTCTTTTCTTCCAATCATCCACGGAACACATACCTGTTGTCACACACTACGTTTCTAGAGACAATGTCCTTTCTTGGATAGATTAATCCCTGGTGAAAGGAACTTGCTGGCTAGTGGTCATCAAGAATCATTCTGTACCCTGTATACCCACTGTGTACCCTGTGTCGATAATGCTCTGTCTTACTCGGTGCCACTGAGGATGAGAATGGTGGATGGAAGTTGCTGGTTTCGAGGAATGAGTTCTTTCAAGTCTTATTCTTCTTTCCGTTTGACTCGCATCGCTTTCATCCTTGGGGGGCTCACTTGATAGATCAAGCTACCTTTGAAGCGCAGCATGTCGGTCGATCTGTCGATGATGAACGGTTCTTTGACTTTCACAGCGAGCGTTCTGCGCTTTCTGCCGGGATCGGATTTGGGGGCTCGGACGGCAGGGGTTCAAATGCATTCAGTGCAAGCTACTTGTCCACAAGAAATGTCACAAGGTGGTAAGGAAGCGATGCTTGAACACGCAGCAGCAGATGCCGAGCACGGACTCGCAGACGATCGACAGGAACGGCGACCAACAGCAACCGGATTCCGTTCAATGTAGCCCGGTAGCTCATCTCGAGGATGAGATTTCAGAATTGTCCATCATCAAGGAGCATTCGCGCAATCGTAAGAATAGTTTCAATGATTCGGTATACTCTAGTTGCTACTACCTTTTCCTTGGGCGTTTAAAAGGAAACCAAACTACGCGAGAAGCCATGATTAATCATTTATAGAGTGAAGAACCGAAGCGAGTCATTCTCGATACTTACGTAGCTCATAGGTGCTTGAAATTTTACTGCTTTCATAGTCACGTGGTTGATACAAAGTAATCTTTAAGAACTCAAAACAAAGGAATATGAGATACCAGTTGTTTGCACTTGAAAGCAAAGAAATAATTTATTAATGCATCGGGTGAAATTCGTATGAATAATGTGTTATAACGTGTTTATGAGTATTTATTAGAAAACTGAACTGTAAATAAATAATATGTCATACTCCTCTGAAGGATAATTAAGTATCAAGCTTGTGATTTCACTATGACAGCAGTACAATTTTTAAATACTGTAACTATGTAAGTATTGCCAGTAAAATCTATATTTGTGTAACATTTTTTACTCAGAATGACTTCCCAAACAATCTACCAAAGTCTCTTTGCACTCGTTCTGAATCAGCTTATACAATATGAGCATCTTAGAAACCAAGTTGATCAACGCCACTTTTTGCAAATTTTTTAATTTTAATACACAAGCATATGATTAGTGCTTCAATTTTTTCTACCTTTTATTTCATGCAGTTGATCATTTTGGTATCTGCTTAATATTTCATGGTTTACTGCCAAAAGAATAGTAACTTCTTATACATTCCTCCAAATGTAATATTTAAATGAAAGATTGCTATCAATATGTAATCTCAACGTTCCCTTTCTGTGAAATTTCGTTATTTATAGGTGTTGCCAAGTTCAAATAAACTTTTTATGCCACGTTGAAAGCTTGCCACACAGAAATTGAACGAATAATTTGTATAATTACAATTATAGATATCCGTTTAACTGATCGAAGTGGCAATATTTAAAAGCTATTACCTGACCAAGGGACTACATTCTGCGTATGTTCATAAAGTTGTGCACGTTTGCGTAGGAACCGGAAGTGAAGAGAGGGAGGAGCTACCGCTGGACACGCTGAACGATGGGGACAATTTGAATGACATGCAGAGGCAGTACTCGTTAAATGATTTTGAACTGATTAAGGTAATCGGTCGTGGTTCCTACGCCAAAGTGTTGATGGTAGAGCTGAAGCGTACAAAGAGGATTTACGCGATGAAAGTGATTAAAAAGGCCTTAGTAACGGACGATGAAGACATCGATTGGGTTCAAACGGAGAAGCACGTCTTCGAAACCGCCTCGAATCATCCTTTCCTTGTGGGGCTCCATTCATGCTTTCAGACACCTTCCCGCCTGTTCTTCGTGATCGAGTTCGTGCGCGGCGGTGATCTTATGTTTCACATGCAGAGACAACGCCGTCTTCCAGAGGAGCATGCTCGATTTTATGCAGCTGAAATTAGCCTCGCCTTAAACTTTTTACACGAGAAAGGTAAGAGGAAAGGTCTGCCGCTATCCCTCGGCTGGATAAAGCCAAACTTTTTAGCAATCGCTGACTAATATTCACCATTCTAATATGCGTGCTTTTATCGTTCGCTCACGCAGGTATCATATACAGAGATTTAAAGTTAGACAACGTGCTGCTTGATCACGAAGGGCACGTGAAATTGACTGATTACGGAATGTGCAAAGAAGGTGTCCGAGAAGGCGACACAACAGCCACGTTTTGTGGCACCCCGAATTACATCGCGCCTGAAATACTACGCGGCGAAGATTACAGTTTCTCTGTAGATTGGTGGGCACTTGGAGTGCTTCTGTACGAAATGCTCGCGGGCCGCAGCCCGTTCGACATTGCGGACGCGTCAGAAAATCCCGATCAGAAGACGGAAGATTACCTGTTCCAAGTTATTTTGCAGAAGACAATTCGTATACCGAGGTCGTTGTCGGTTAAAGCAGCCTCTGTCCTTAAAGGATTCCTTTGCAAGGACCCTAATGAGAGATTAGGCTGCGGCAAAAGGCCGGGCGCGTTCCTTGATATTGCTGTTCATCCATTCTTCAAAGCAATTGATTGGGAAATGGTAATTAGTATTATTAATCGCGAAAGTATTATAATGTTAACGCTTTGACTGGCATCTCGAAGTTGCTCGAGAGCTCCCGAATCTTTAGTTGGCAAACAAAAGTAAACGGGGATTTGTAGGGAGTCGTCTAATAATGGAAGATTTTACTTTCTATATTTTTTAATCGATCTTCGTGAAAGTAGTACCAATGGATTGGCGAGATGTTCCTGGTAAAAACGGGTCTGCATTTGGCCTCACTCGAGATATTTCTAACCGTGTGATGTTTTATGTATACATAATTCAAAGTAGCTCGAACGAGGTCGTATTTCGATTCGATTTTATTAGGAGAATCTCGCTCATCCATTGATAGTACACTCATGCAGATTTAATGAACAATATCTGCCGCAAAGGGGTCGCTCGAAAAGGCCTGACCGATTTAAAGGGAGATTTCTCCAACTCTTGCGCCGTTCAGAGTGTTAAAGCGCAAGAAATTGTTAAATATAAAAATGAGTCATTTAATATATTGCATCGATGCTTGCAGTTGGAACAGAAGCAAGTTACGCCACCTTATAAACCACGTTTAGATTTTGATCGTGATTTAGCTAACTTCCCACCAGAGTTTACAGATGAACCAGTTCATTTAACGCCGGATGATCCGTAAGTTTCGCGAAAGGAATAACATATAATGCGTCTGTTTAAAATGATAAATAAACGTGGCATACTCGTATATCGTTTAAACACTAATACAGAATATTCTAAATTGGGATGAACATTTTGCAGGAGGGTGATCGACAAAATCGATCAAAGCGAATTCGAGGGTTTCGAGTACGTGAATCCATTATTAATGTCTCTGGAAGACTGCGTGTGACAAGAACCGCTCGTTATTGTGCAACGCCACAATCAAACTCACGAGGAATTGCAGCCGTGTTATATGTACGAATTGCAAGACAAACTTGCGAAGCTTCGAATTGACCCTATATTGAACATCAGCTCAGGAAATCGAGGTTATCACAACAACGTTTTTTTAATGACGTACTCCGAAGAGAATGAGAACGACAATAATTATAACGAATATCGGTTATCGCCACCTTTTCCATTCCGATACGAAAGTCCGATATGCTCCAGTTCTCTAAGCATCACTGACGTTACATACGGCTCTAGCAATAACAATGAGATCGTTAGTAACTACGATGAACACAATTACGATGATGAGGAAGATGAAAGTCCGAAGAAAGGACTATTGAAGCAAATGTTTTGCCTTCCATTAAATTAAGCTAAATAAGGCTTGTTTAATATAACAAGGTTGCCTCTAATCAATAGTTAAATATAAATTTTGTAGATTGCAAGAGATTTGAAAGCTGTAACAACGTTGAAGTGTTCACAGAATCCTTGTATTAAGTATTGGAGAAGTATTTAATTTGCGCCCACATATTATACGATCATGTTGACTCTTCTTTCACACATGGTGCTGCAACTAAACGTATTAATGGGTATTATTTTCAGCTATTTTTAGATGAGAATTGAATTTAAAAAAAAAAAACGGAAAATGTACCTGACTGCTTCGATTAATCTCGTAGATAATATATCGTTCCGTTGTGCAGTCGTTCTAATTAAATACTTACAAGCATTGTACGATCTACTCTATCGCTTGCATGAACGTATCCACTAACAACAATAGCAACAAAATATTTCTAACGAACTAATACCTATTTAAGAAGAACACTGTATATTATAGATTAATTACGTTTTAAAAGAACATAGCGAACGTAAGTATATTTCTAAACGAATTAACTTTTTTTTACATTTCTCTTTTTATTTTTTTTTATACAGACAGTTTAAAGCTATGATAATACTAGTAAACACTTGAAAAAAAAAATGTTGATCACAATGTATATTAAAGAGAACTCTTAATCACATCACAACATAGTATTATAAATTTTTTCAAATATTTTTGTTCATGAATTACGTGCTTCAAGGAAGTGAAAGTTATACAGTAAATAATTTTGGTATAGAGATTCTGTACACGGGAGAATATATTCACTTTTCATCGTAAAAGTGACTTAAGTTTGTTAAGACATTCGTGTTAAAATATATCGAAATCGCTGAAGAATGTAATTAAATAAACGTAACACACGACAATCTAGCGCATCGGAAAGTTAAAAAGCATAAATTGCACGAAATGGTGTTTCTTTTCGTAGTATAATGATCTATTTTCAAAGAAAACTGTTAAATAGTTAACTACGCTATTACTTCCATATATATTTCTCCTACAAATGTTACGCACTTAATGACTTTTACAAACCAGTTATATTCTAGTACAGAAAAACAAAGGTCTTCCACTGTCATATCTTTTTGTATCCACTAGAAAACTTAGACCACAGTCATGCATTATCGCAGCATACAATTCTATAAAAAATAATATTTCTGTTAGTACCTTTCTTTATAACAATTTAAGATACCAGATTGAGATAACATTTCAATTCATTTTTAATTGCCGAATTAACAGAATACTTTGAAATATGTAAATAATTAGTAAAAAAAAACTCGATTTTGTGCAATTTTGCAACTCCGTATTAAGTTTATTTCTTAATTGTTACATTTTACCAAAATTGTTTACTGCTGACAATTGTTCGTTCCTGTGATTATTATAAATATATATTATATATAAATATATATATATATATATATATAAAGAAAATGTTGAAATCTTGATAAAAGAGCTAGAGAGTTATGAAGATTTGACATGAAATTAGGATAATTCGAAAGGAATTTAGAGTAAGGACACACACGAAAATAAAATTGCCAAAATACATTATATAAAAGACGCTTTATACGAGGTTAATAATTTTCCTTAATTTCTTACATGCCAGATATGTATACTATATTATGCAGAGTGAGACATTTTCATTCGTATGAACTAATATTTTTCAATCCAATGAAATAGATCGGAATAAAGATGTTGCGTTCGAGAATATAAATCGTTCTCATTTCTGAGAAAGTGTATCGTTTTTCTTCTTCATTAGAACATCGTCACAAATTTATCTATGATAATCTGAGTTTATGCATGTTATTTTTCTTTGGCTATAACATTTATGATATTAAAATTGAAACGTTAGAATGTAAAGCTTTTAACGAATTTCTTTAGATTATGTTTGGGTTACGAAAAATAATATTTATGTGTACTCAATTTTAAAATGTTTTTACATTCAAATTCAAGGCTTAAACTTCTTTTGTACGAATGGCGGAAAATTGTATTACATTTTGTTGTTTGTTTCATTTCAGTAGATAAATATAATTTTAAAATAATTACAACCCAATTTGAAGGCAATACATCGTACGAAAATTGATAATACTTGCTTTACATTTTGTCAGAAGTGGGATTTATTTCATTGTTTTAAACGACTGAATTAATTAAAAGAGGAACAAATGTCCTCCGCGAATTTTAACATAAATAAGGATACATGTATATTTTTTTTTTTAATGAAAATTTAAGTTATAGCTAACAGATATTTTATTTTAAGATTACCAGAATCTATACTCTTATAGTAGCCTTAACCCTTTCTTAGTTTGGCTTATAGAGCGAAAAATACCAAATTATTTTTAAGCATTACATCTGGAAGCCTGACATGCAAAATAATTTTGGTCACAAAACAAAAGTTTCGGCCTTTTATTTTATGCGACTGCGAAAGGGTTAATCATCGAAGTGTCAACCATAGCTTTACAGTTTTCCATTTCCCTAACAAAACCATCAACTACATTACTGCTTATTTCACATAATTTTCATGCGCATATTTATCTGCACTAAGATTGATTTATCTTGCAGCTGAATATTTTGATATGATTATACAAGATTGTAGAAGTTAATTCATTAAACATTCCTAGAGAAATTGATTATTGAGTATTGATAGTCTTAACGAAATATAGTTTCAAGTATTATTTAAAGAATAATAAAAACACAATAAATATATCTAAAAGTCATTCGTTTCATGTATTCAATAACGAACTATCACTATTCAGTTAATTTACAGTTTTATCACGAATGGTGCGAATAAAGTATTAGAAAGTATTTCATTTCTTTCCATGTTGCAACGGTAATATTAAATTACATGTTCATCATTTTCGTTGTTGCACTTACAGCATCGATTTTCTTTCCTGTCAATATGATGATCTGAGAAATTAATATCTTATTTACAGTTAATTACGAACAAATAAAATGTACTTTTACGTTTTCAAACGATTGTGTATTGTATTGAGAAATGAGCGTACACTTACGTAGGAGTGAAACATATCAATGGAGATTTAAAATGAAATAAGATTTTCGGAATACTATATTTAAGGAGAATACTTAACTTTGCAGGGACACATGTTTTATTAAGCATATATGAAAATGTATTCGTTAAAGTTTAAAATAGATTTCAAAATTAACATTCCATAGAATATATTGGGAAGCTCAATATGTTTATATGTTAGACACTACTTAATTTTAATTAATGTTACAAGAGATATAAGTAATATAAAGAAATATTTTAATTTCAATAACTAATATTTTACTTGTTCATTTCTTGGAATTTAACAGTGTTAACGTTAATACTAATTCTTCCAAAAAATATGGCATAGTTTTTCTAACTGGTATTGTTCATCAAAATAACACTGTTGTTTCACTTTAAGTGCCTCGCCCTGTATACTAAATGTATATATATTTATGCATGTACATAGTTCCAAAGATTATTCTAATTCATTTTATTATTTCATTCACGTGAACATATAAAAAACGATTACATATGTATCAGTTTAATGTTCTGTATGTACGATCAGAGATTGTAATAATTTAATAGCACAGTACGATTGCTATTGAAACGGTAGCGTTATATCATTTGGCGAAAGAGAATTTCAATACTCCAAGTTATTATTCATATTTCTGTTCATTGTAATTATTTGTATTCTAGTGATATAATAATCTTCATTGTTCCGCTCACATTCGTTTGAAATATATGCTTTTCGTGTGTCAGAAAATATGTTCCAAATGACAGTTCCAAAAGTATATTTAAAAGTATATTAATGATATTGATAATGGCTTTTGCTGCAAGTAAGGACTATGAGAATAAAATTATAGTATGCGAACTATGTTATATAAATATTCTATCGTTAGCGCTCAAAAAAAAAAAACAGAAAAGATTGCTTGTTATCATTTATACATATATGTATATGAAAGGAATTTTAAAGCAATTTACGCCTTGTTATTTGAGACTTAGTTTTCCATTGTATTAGACGGAGTTTCGGTAAATGAACAAGTTTGTACAGTAATATGGTTATTTATTTCAGGTAATAATGTTGAAAAAGTATTGATTAGTAATTAAAAGTTAGCTATACAATTGAAACGAGAAATTAGGAATTTATGTAGTGGATTTTATTTATAATAAAATATCAAGAAAATGGGTAGAAATAGTTTGGATTCAGTTGTTGAACTGATAGAAACAGTAATTTACAAACCAATCAAGGCTCCCCTCTCATTTGGCGCAGTAAAAAAGATATATTACATATATTAACATATAATTAGTAACGGTCAGATTATAATTAACCGATGATTAGATACAAATTGTATTGAAACGTTATTATACTTATAATACTGTTAATAGTATTTTTATAAATTTTAACTTGTGTTCCATTCGAATATATAGCCTGTATAAATAAATCTCTCTACTAGTATTTTAAACCTTTCGTTGTACAACTAAAATACATAAATAACAATGAGAATAAGAGTTTTCAAAAGCTCTGAATAAAGAGAAAGCAACTTTAGAATTTAATTCCCTGTTCACTTGAATTTTCAGTAGAGAACAATTCGATCTGTTTTCTCTTCATTTCTCTATATTCTGAAAATTTATTTCTACTTAATTTCCCATTTTACTGTAATATCGCTAAATTAATTTCGTTTTTAATCGATACATATTTCCTCGTCAACTTAAACGTGGAACAGTTTATGTTACATATATTTATCATTCGAATACAATATATCGCCCACAGAATTCTTTCATTTATATCGTGCCAACAATTTTACTATGGGTTTAAATACGAGCGTGACGGAATATTTTCCCCATAAAAAGTCGAAATGAGAAAACCCTTCTACTTTCTCCCGATGCACAATATTACTAAGCTTCTTTGTAAGGAGTTCAACGTCCTAGTAAAAAAAAAAACGAGAGACGAGATGTATTACTGGACGAATTAATCTCTAATTTGAAATATTTATACTTTCATAAAATTCACACTAATCACCTCTGTATCTGCGAGCACGTCGTCGTCACTGCTAAAAACTGCAACTGGCGCAGTCACTTTGCTCAGTTCGTACTCCGGTGGTACCAAAGAGTGGTACAACCGATAATTCTTTGCATCGTTGTTGTAGTCAAACTGTCTAAAGTGATCTGAAACATTTATCCAGGCTTATCGAAAACTATCTCGCTATTTGTAACGCGACAAGTACGAACCTTTGTGGATGTATCCTTGGCCAAAATGAAGTATTTCTTTCCAGGAAGCACCAGAAGGCACGTGGTCTAAAATCATTTTCCTGTCGTGCTGAACATATTAAAATTTTTAAATACAGAATTTAGTTCATGCTTTGGGGATTAAACAATAAATGCTCTATTGAGATATTTCTTGCTGCTGAACATAAATAGAAATTCGAATTTTCTGTTCATTTTAATATAAGTATGAAAACACTATGAATTTGTGAATCTTCTGTATATTATACTGTAGATTTCAAAGTAGATGAGTGTCTAATTATTTTGAGCAGTGCATACAGTCAGGCCCAGCTCGCCCCTGTAGGCAAAATTAAGCAGCTGCCTAGGGCGTAAAGTTGACAGGGGGCGCAAAATGAGTTTTTCATTGTTGGCATTTTTTAAAATAAAGTTTCAAACGGATTTTTACAAGTTGTACGATAAATATTTTGAGCTACGAATAAAAATTCAGTGTAAGGTCGTCAAAAAGCTCAAATAAATGTATTATTATTATTATTAAATAAATGGCGCAAATTGGCAAGTTCGCCTAGGGCGCAAAATAGGCTCGAGCCGGGCCAGATCACCTGTTTTCCTCAGAAATATCTGAGGCATTATTGTTCGAGAAATTTTCGATTTTAGAATTTAATGCGATTTAATGAAGGTGTTGAGTTATTCTACCGCACTTAATTGCGTCTGATTAAAGTCAGACAGCGCGAAGATGTTGTTGCAAAAGTACTTCTTCAACGCTGAACCTTCTTGGCAGAGTAGGTCCGATATCGTCTTTCCCCAAGTGAAACGTGGATTCCATTTTGAGTAACCGAAAGTTTCGCCGAGCGACTGTAAATTCAACGTATAATTTTCTTTTCGTTTCTTATGTATTTGACATGTACGAAAAAACTTGTTAAGTCTGTTTTAAGTAGAAAAGAAAACCAGAAATTGGCGTACAGACTTCGAAGAGAGATTGAAGATTGAAACGGGAATGACACTTGAAGGTCGTTCGATTTCTCTTAAATGGGACATGCACCTCTTTCTTTTATGAAGAGGACGTAATCAATGGAGGTCAACCACGCCGTATATTGTACAGCTTGCTTGGTCAATTTTAAGAGAAATTGACATTTTATTTTTAGCCTTTTTTTTAATGTGATCGCATAATGTACCTATATATAGTATAATTGCCTTTTCCTAATCACGCTCTTTTTGTTAGGATAAATAATATAAATTTCATTGAAGAAATCTTCAAGGATCCTAATTTATAATATACTCATTTTTCCCCCTTCCATTTAATTATAATTCGCGAGATAAAGAGTGACCCAAGAAATAGCCTCTTTTTGGTCCCACGATTTTGGAACAGAATTTCATGCGAAACGATACCTTATGATGAGACATCAATCACACGAAATTTTCAAGTTGACGAGCAATTAAGGTAAATGTTCCAGTGCGCGGCCATGTCCCAGTACCTGAACAGTAATGCGAATTTGATTTATTTTTAAGCTTAATTTTTAATGTAATTAAAAACAAAAAATAGTACCATAATGCACAAGTATTTATCAATATTAATTAAAATCATTATTGTAGAAAATTAAAAATCGTTAGATAGAAATAATTATTTTGTAACACACTTCGTACGCATAGCAGATTTCGGGAAATTTCTTAAGCTTCTGTCAAGACACTTCTAACATTTACTAAGAAAATATTGACAGCATTTCTTATTTATATATTATAATAATACATTATTATAATAGTAAATAGATTTAAATTTAGTTTAAGATAGTTAAATTTGCAAGAAAATGAATGTTTTTTAAAACAAGTCTAAGTTTATTTACTGATACAAAATTTCGCGAATGTAAGTAATTTAGACATGCATTTTTAGGTTGTCCGCTTACTGGGACGATACAATTCAGGTATTGGGACATGCAGTTTTAGGTTGTCCGGTTACTGGGACATCTGCATGTTTTTGTATTTTTATTAATAAATACGTCTATTATAATACATAAACTTTTTTTTCAATTTCCGATAGTATAATATGGTGTTATCTTCCACATTTCAACATTTTTTTATTCCATGATGGTTTTACAAATTAAATTAGGAGGCAAACTTTGCCGCTATTCCTTAAGCCCCTTAAGCGTCCGGGTATTGGTACATTTACCTTAGTTTCTGAGATATGGGAAGTCAAAGAAGTGAAAATTCGTTAACGCGTCAGCTCGTACGCTTCGATGTACGGACTTTTATGTCAGTCCGATAATTTAAACAATTATTTCCAGGTGTTTTGCTGACTGCTAACAACGAATTTGAACTTAGATTTTCAAAATTCACGAAAAAAAATAAAAATCAAGAAATATAAATGATTGTGTAGTAGGTGCTTTTTTTAATATACCAAAATTCACAATGACCGAATCAATATGGTGGACGATATATTAAGAAAAAAACCCACTACACGGACATTTATATTTTTGACATAGAAGTTCGTGCATCGAAGCGCATGGGCTGACGTGTTATCGAATTTTCACTCCTTTGACCTCCCATATCTCAGAAACTAATTGTCACCTCAACTTCAAAATTTGTTGTGATTGATGTCTCATCGTAAGGTATCATTTATCACAAAATTCAGTTCCAAAATGGTGGGACCAAAAAGAGGCTAAAATTCGCGAGCCTCATTCTTGGGTCACTCTTTATTTACAGATTAATATATATATATATGCTATCCTTTATAGATGCTGCAAACCGTGCTGTACATTGTAATATTATTCAGTAACTTATGTAATGTGTCATATAGCAGAAAGAAATCAGAATATTATAAGATTGCACATTCTAAATATATTTATTATTAAACTGATTACGTCCAGAATAATATAAAAAAAATTTAAACCAGTATTCATTCGTAATAGGTTCCAGTAATTCATAAGTTTAAGCATTTTTAATATCAATAAACAATTTTAGAGCTATTTCCGCTATGTAAATGTTCCGCTAGCTAGATTGCATTTAAAAAAAATTAATCACTATTACCTCCTATTTGGAGGCAGAACATATTGCTCTATGAGCTTTTTCGATACAATAAGAAATAATATTATTAACATTTTTCCAAGTACTTTTGGCATTAAAAAAATATATTTTGTGCTAGAAAAATAATTATCCCACGGACGTTAAAATCTTGCACGATTTAGCAGGCAACAAAATTACAGAATCAATAAATCTTGCTTAATCTGTGGTCGAAAACTTCCCCTATCCAAAGAGTCGCTATCTAATTCTTTTTAATTCAAGTGACAGAGATTATGTTATTTATATGTTATTCAGTTGCAAGGGGAAGACTGTCGATCGTATCGCCATTCGTCACGCATGTTTGCGCGATCAGACAAGCTGTACGTGCAACTTACCACGCCCAAAGATGTTAAGTCCATGAATGATGTAACCTTTCCACGCATGTGCCCAGAGTAAGCTACTGGCGCGAGACCGATCATTAAAGAGACTTTTAAATTGTAACTGGGTTTCTGTGACATCGTTACCCAAAATTGCGTGGTCCCTTGGGAGTGGCCGATGTAATAAAGTTTCTCGCGTTTCGTTCGATCGAGTATATGATCGATCATTGCGGGGACATCGTAAACACCGAGCTCGTGGTAACTAAAACGTGTTGATGAACCCAAGATCACAAATATATATTATAACAGTAAAGAAATAAATAAAAAAATGGACTGAATTTCCAAACGCATACTACACCTAAAATCCCAGTAACGTCGATCATTCGTCGACATGTTTGTGTGAGTATGCGAGTAGATGTTCCCTCTGTTATTTCCAAGCCACACGTCGTATCCAGCATCGGCTAAGATATACGCTGCAAAGTAGAAAAATTGGAAGTAATTAATAAATTGAGAATTAGGGAGATTTATTCTTCTTAACCAGAGGCGGATTTGGGTATAGGGTTAGTAGGTTGCGACATAGAGCGGCAAATTTTGGGGAGCGGCTGATTTTTGAGAGTCACAAATTTTGGGGAGCGACAAATTTTGGAGAGCAGTAAATTTTTGCGAGCCACAAATTTTGGAGAGCAATATATTTTGGGAAACGACAAATTTTGAGGAGCGGCAAATTTTTGCGAGCCACAAATTTTGGGGAGCAGTATATTTTGGGAAACGATAAATTTTGAGAAGCGGTAAACTTTGAGGAGCGGCAAATTTTGGGGAGCCTTAAATTTTAGAGAGAGACAAATTTTGGAGGGCCACAAATTTTGGGAAACGACAAATTTTGAGGAACAGCAAATTTTTGAGAGCCACAACTTTTGGGGAGCAGTATATTTTGGGAAACGATAAATTTTGAGAAGCGGTAAACTTTGAGGAGCGGCAAATTTTGGGGAGCCTTAAATTTTAGAGAGAGACAAATTTTGGAGGGCCACAAATTTTGGGAAACGACAAATTTTGAGGAACAGCAAATTTTTGAGAGCCACAACTTTTGGAGAGTAGTATATTTTGGGAAACGACAAATTTTGAGACGCGGCAAATTTTGCAGAGCCACAAATTTTGCAGAGCCACAAATTTTGGAGAGCCACAAATTTTGTGAAGCGACAAATTTTGGGAAGCGGCAAATTTTGGGAGCGGCAAATTTTTGCGAGCCACAAATTTTGGGAACAGTATATTTTGGGAAACGATAAATTTTGAGAAGCGGTAAACTTTGAGGAGCGGCAAATTTTGGGGAGCCTTAAATTTTAGAGAGAGACATATTTTAGAGGGCCACAAATTTTGAGGAGCGGCAAATTTTTGAGAGCCACAACTTTTGGAGAGCAGTATATTTTGGGAAACGACAAATTTTGAGAAGCGGCAAATTTTGGGGAGCGGCAAATTTTGGATAAGGACAAATTTTCGGAAGCGGCAAAGTTTGGTGAGTGACAAGAGCGAGAAATTTTGGAAAACAGCAAGTTTTGGGAAGCGACAAATTTTGAGAAGCCGCGAGCGATACATTTTAGAGAGAAATTTTGAGCGAAAGGAATTAGGAATGGTTTAAACATAGAGGCTTCAGACAGCTTTAAAAACAATTCCCTTTTTTTCATGTAGTGAATTAGCAATGACTCAGATATGAGTTGCCATAATGAATTAATTTTGATTTGTTATTAACGAATCTGAAGGATATAAGTCTAAGATATGTACATGTAATTCTCAGGAAACTGCCTAGGTCGAATAATTTTTTTGGAATCACACGTAATACATTATTCGAAGGATTTATTGAAAATCTGATTCCAAATTGTGCTGTCAAATAATGCACAATGTTCATATAGGCATATGAATAAAAACTTCTTGGTTTTTAGGTATACACTATTTCCGCCTTCAAAAATAATATTAAATTAAAAAAAATTTATCCCTAACAGAACATAAACGTAACAAAATGGGTTCACCAAAAAATAATAGACCGTATATAAACTTTTTTCATTATTTTAAGGTGTATAATGGATTCCGAAATATATCATTATATCTACATTACTTTGTATATAAATGAAGTAGAGTCATCTACATTGAGGTATTCAATTTGAGGCCTGAATGGCTTCTATGATCCTCTCAATCTATTATTGCCCACGTTAATTTGTACAAGGGCAGCATAGGTTTCATTATTGCTTCTGCATCGACAATAAAACGTAATTTGCATGTGATTCTTCGAAACAAAAATAGACACACGTTTTACAACAGGAGGTCGTAGCCATCATGACTGATGGAAGTAGCCTCATTCTTCCACTACTACTGGATTATGTCGCAATGAAAAATATTCAACTGTTTACCAATTGCATTAGCCTTGGACCCCTGTTGCACAAGAATTTTCTGCTCACCTTACCTGCCTTACCATAAATTTCCATTTGATATAAAAATCAACTTGACCGGACTATTTAACATTTGATAGTTCAGAGCCATATTTTCTAAAAATGACTGCCCAGAAACCTCTAACATTCTACAGCTTGTTTATATTCATCAGCTTCTATGACTTGAACCAGCTTCCTCTCAAAAAGCGCTCGCCGAAATTGTGACGTCGACGAAATTGCTTAGAAATCAGAAATTAGGAATAAAATCTTGTACGCTTAAACGAAACAAAGATTAGGGAGTCTACTCTCTCCTTCGAATGTGGAAGTTTCATGCCTTTAGCGGTAAAAAAACTTACAAAACTAATTTTAAAACTTACTTTTCTTATTTTAAAGAATTTAGTTGTCAATAAGGCATTTTAAAAATAGTATATTAATAATAACAACGCGTAATATAATTTCGTAATTTCCTCTTTCCCTTAAATGGTTAACCACTGGCACAGTTACCCTACATGGCAATTTTCTTCTCCTTGAGTTTTAGTGAATAATAATATATGCAAATACCTAGCGATCTGTTTGGACCCATGAGAACCCAATCGGCAGAACTACCCTGCAAGCAATGTACAACTAAAACAGGCGGTCTCCGACTCGAACTTGACTCAACATCATTTCGTCCATACGGGATTCGATGAAGTTCCAGAATATAACCGTCCTCTGTCACAACATGCTGAACTTCCACTGGGTAGTCATATTTCCTTATTAATTCTGGCTGTATAATAAAAACAACATTGAAAAAAAGAAAATAAACGGCAGTCAAAGTGCAGATGCAGTGATAAGAGCTTGATAAAAGTTAATTGAAGGGTAAGGGGTAAAAAAATGTCCATTTTTTGTAATTTTGCGATTTATATATATATATATATTTTGTTGTTGGCAACCTGGACTACAGAACTGCCGAATCACAAAGAGTTATAAACTTCAACGAGAAGTTCAAAAACAGGTAATGTCCACTCTGCACTGGAATGAAACACAGAATGTCCCCACTCTTTGCCTAAGCATAAACTTCTGTCGCGAAGGTAAAATAAGAAATTATGATAAGGGAATGCCAATTCCTCAAAGAGATGCCCATTCCCCATTCAGCAAGTGAAGAAAATGCGAATATTATGTAATATTGCTGTTTTGTGACATTTCCTGTTTTTCCCCGTACCCTTCAATTACTGACCGCATTATTTTTTTTTAATTATTTCACTAAATTCTATTAAGGCACCTATACGATTGCTTTGGAACAGTATTTGCATGATTCTCTTATTTTTTGAAAGCACAATGATGTTTACGGTAAAAACAAAGTATAAGACTTGATAAGTGATAGTGATGAGAATACACGAACTGAAAATCGCTAGGGTAGCGAGTAATTAACTTACTGTAGTCAAGTATTCGCCCGAGCTATAATTACGATTAATGACCAAGTGTACCAAAGCATCACTCGACGTGAAAAATTGCGCGACTATGAGACAGTATAACAGCGACATAATGTTACGTTACAAACAGGACCGCTGTAAATAAAAGCGCGGGTGTTTTATAGGTGGCAGCTACTTGGAAATGGATGGCAAATGGCAGATAAAAAAGTGGGACTAATGTACATATCGTACTATGTACTCAAGTAGAATATAACTATTATTTCAATTTTGTTGTGCAACACTTCTAAAACGGTTGATAACAAATGAAAGTCATTTTACAGAGATTCCCTATGATATCAATACTTAATAATGTAATAATCAATTAATTAATTAATAGTTCGTTAAACGCGATGTCAGATAGAACGCATTGAAACTATATACTATTATGTACCTACTAATATAATAATAAATATAATTATTAATATTATTATATAATAATAAACATTATTATAAATATTATTATATAATAATAAATATATAATGATATATAATATTCCATATTAAATCTATTTTACAAGAGTGTTTGTAAATAAATTCGTACAATACTGATAAGGGACGTTTGATAAGCGACACACGCCGATTTCGATGAAACTTTGCACAATTATTTATCCGTTTGCATTATTCCTCGCCTAGGTTCAAAAATATGTTTTAACATTCATTTCATAAAAGTGGATACCCAGAGAAATGTCCAGCTCGTTATAAAAATCCAGTAGATTATTGTTTTGCAAAACAGGATAACAAAGTTCATCGGTGCCATGAATCCGGAGGATTTGAAACACTTCGTTGTGCTTGGTATAATAAGTATCTATTTGTTTCAAGCACTTCTTTGACGAGTATAATACTGTGCCAAAGAACTTTTTTAACCGCACATTAATTCTTGAATGTTAATGATCATTATAATATATGCATACTCATTTGACCGCGTCATACCTACTTCATTGTCAGACATTGGTGTACAGTTTTACTATATAATAACGTACGTATGCAGCGGCGCGCTCCGGGTTTAATTTTGGGGAGAGCCGAGTTGAACGGATGAAAATATTTTTAATGTAAATTCAATAAAATTCATTAAGTGATTATAACAATTTATATAAACAATAAAATCTAGTTTTCTTTTCTTTTTACAAAGCTCATTCCTTGGGGAGTGCCAGAGCCCCTTGCCCCCCTTCTGGGTGCACCACTGTACATATATATACATATAGCGCATTTAATACCGAAATACACAAAATTAGGGTCACAATTGTACACACAGTTATTACCGTAATTATACACAGTAATTATAACAATACATCGTTGGATTTAGAATAAAAAATTATTCCTCTGAGAACACTCCTGTTCCTTTGTCCATCTGAAAAAGAGGGGGTGAAAATTTTGATTCTCGTAAAAAATTATTTTTACCAACAGTTCTTCCAATGGTGTAACATTTAACGTTTAAATATTTCTTTGATACCTTTTGTAAGATACGAGTTACAAACGCATAAGTAAAAGGGGGGACTCGAGTAGAAGGGGTGGTTTCCCCCTTAAAATACAAAAGTAGCACCAACCAAATACGGCAAAGTTCTTAGGTTGGACCAATAAAGGATTGTGTAAAGTTTCATCAAAATCGATGTGTGCCATTTTTACCGAACGTCCCTTGTAAGTGCCTATAGAGTCTTCTTCAACGAATTTACTACTAAAAGTTTGAAAGAATTTATTTAGAAATAAATTTTTAAAATAGATCAAATAGGTATATTATGTTTTACTATTTAATGATTTGTTTCCAGTGTGTCTTATTCCTCCTGCGGTGGCCAAAGCCTCTTATACGCGGCAGTAATTTAGTATAATAAATCAAAGTAAAATAGTTACCATTCTTTCCATTCCGCGTTCGCTAAATTTAAGACACTTTGAAAATAAATTTTGCAATTATGGAAGGAAAACAATCCTACAGAGAAACGCTGATTGTAATGTATTAAAAGGAAATGGCAATGTTTTAAAGAATGTTAATTGTAACATATGTATTATAAAGAACTCCGCAATATTTTTAAGGGTGTAATTGTCTGAAGGACCACAGGAAGTTGCAGTGCTCCTTTTTGCAAATTTACGTCGCTTTTTAGATTTCAAATCGACTCTAACAGTCACTAGACCTCGATTTATGTATTTTGCTTTTTTCCCCTACTATTTTCTGCAAATTGTTTGCCTATCCTCTATGTCACTCTAATAGTTAAATAAGCCAGCCACTCGTTATACACGAATTACTTTTGTGTTCTCGACCTTTAATGTGCGCATCCATTGTCTTGCGAAATGGAAAGTGCGATACGAAGAGATGAATTTATTACTGTTCCATTCAAGGGGAATACCGCGAAGGCTGTACCCACCTGGCATGCACCTGTGATTAAGAATTTCGATGACGAAAGGCGAACATGTATACTTACTTTTTTGATGGTAGCTTTTCTCAACGAAATCAAAGGTGGCTAAAATTCTGTTGGTAACGCCAAGGTGCACCTTGTATTTTTACACGCATTGCCTGTAAATACGATAGAAATTATAAAGGTGCAATTCCACGATGAGACAAAAATATCGTATCTCACATGAGATTCTAATCTCATGAGACTTATTTTAATCTTATGAGAATTATTCTTTAATTATTTTGTCATTAGTTTCATCAAATCAGACTCTCATGAGACAAGTTTCATGATATATTTTCAAAAATCTCATCTCTCGAGACTATTTCCATTATTTACATTTAGTTGCTGAGAATTTTGTCTTATGTAAAATCTCTTCGTGGATTCGCACCTTTAGGTAGTAAATTGAGATTCCGTTAAAAAAAAATTAGTACTTACGAATCGACTCTAATAAAATATTGATATTGTGAAAGTCGAGATTTTCAAAAAGAATCGCGAAATCGATGAAAGGAATGATCAAAAATGTGAACGAGAAAATGATCAAAAATAGAATTAATTAAATGCGAGATAAAACGAATTTTTAATGCATCATTATATTGGAAAATATAATACATATTCTTTAGTCTATGTAATTTCAATTTTTATATACAGTTGTAGTTTATTTAATATAGAATATCTTAATTACATTTTCATTTGCAGAGACTGAAAAATATAATATTATAATTAGAAAATACTCGTCCTCGTTTCTCGGTTAAAAAATATTTGAACTATCGAGAATCAATTTTTAGAATAATCGATAAAGTAATCAATTCTTGGAATAATCAATAAAATAATCGATTTTTCGGAAAAATAATCGATCGATTCTAAAAGAATCGAGTAGAATCGCTCAATCCTAATTGGGAGTGTACCCCATACGCACTTTCAACATTGAGAACCTTGAAAACGATAGAACGTGCGAAAAATGTCATTGCTTCTTCATTTATTTGTAAACGACATCGCCTCCTTCTTTTCTACCCCGTCATTTGAAATAGCTTGTATGTATGGGCATGAGGGGGAAATCAAAATATGAGTTTTCATGCAAAAACTCGTTCAAAGTATCTTCATATGTGGTTGCGTTTCTAAGAAACTCGATTTTAAAACCTCGTTGAAAAATTAGCAGAATACAACATTAAGGTGGCACAACTGTCTGCCACATTTTAAGGGGGAATCCTACTTTTTGGGCTAAAAACATAGCAAAATTGGCGATTTTTTTTTAATGAAACTAACGATTCGATTCATTTGAAATTTGACCCATGTTTTTATGCATCTTTGTAGAAGATGCAGTGTTTTTTATTAAGTATTAACATATACATTTGACCTTTCCTTTTTAGGATAAAAACATAGCAAAATTGGCGATTTTTTTTAAATGAAACTAGCGATTCGATTCATCTGAAATTTGACCCATGTTTTTATGCATCTTTGAAGAAGATGCAGTGTTTTTTATTAAGTATTAACATATACATTTGACCTTTCCCTCCCAATTTTCCATTTAACAGAACGATTATGTCTGATGCACAGTACAATGACAATAACACCAATTATATGTATAGAAATACGACATGAAAAATCTCTCCGAAAACCAAAACCATGTCCTTCGCAATTATCGAGTTTACCGAACCCAGCATTAGCATTATCCACCTCAAAACCCTAAAAAACCCTCTAACCCTCTAAATTAAATACGTTTTAAATTCATTATGTTAAAAAATCATTATATCTTCAATTGTTAATTGTTCATTCTTCAGAAATAAATGTGAACTCGTTACGCGGGAAATTTATTTTGAAATAAAATTAATTATTATCAAATAAAATAAATCAAATAAAATTATTTCTCTGCAGAAAAATATTATTTTTAATCAAAGAAATGATAATTCTAATACTCGACATTTTTCATGGCTCCCCCGTTTTGGTCGCATTTCTGTGTCACGATTGATTTAACTTCATATGTGACGCCACGTTCTGTCATCGACGTAGTACAGGCACAGACCAGGTATAGAATAGACCTATCACGGGATGTAATTTTGTGTCACACGCTCGGGGGGCTCGCGAGCCCCCTTACCATTTTCGTGTCACACCCAACGTTATCGATTCAGTCTAAAATAAGATTACAATGCTACGAGTGGTAGGAATTGAAATTAAATCTTATCGGAAACGTTTAAAATCTAAAACGGCATGAACGTTAAGACTAATTTCAAGAAACATGTTGCATAATTCCGGTTACTAATACATTTTGATAGAAGCATAATTTGCACTTATTTCCATAAATTTCGATCATAAATATTATATAAATACAACCGCGTGATAAACATTTATACAGTCTCTTAGTTAGGTTATATTTTCGGTCACTTCGAAGAGTGGATTTTCTGTCCTCGAAGTGACAGAAAATATACTTAACCTATATGCTACAGGATAATAAATGTTTATTGGATATTTCGTTCTTTTGGGCTACATTTGTGAACTTTTTATGACTTAACATCCTTCCAAAATATTATTATTACGCCTCAACGATATATTTATGAAGTCGATGAGTGTAATTATTCGTGGTTAAGAAATCAAAATTTCCTATTCATAACGTCATTTTTTTAGTACATTTCATTGAAATAATAAGTTTTAGCTTAATTTGTTTATGTTTGCCAAATTCATGCCTTTTATTAGACTCTACTTGATTTTAGCATCAATTTTCATGTTTACAGATTTCTATGCTTGATTAGAGGTGTGACTATCGATTATTGATAGATTATCGATATCTTATTGATATTTAACAATATATCGACAATATCGTTAAGATATCGTTAAGACGAATAGATCTATTCGCCTCTTCTAGAAGAGGCTTGTAGAATATAACACACTTCGTTGCAGCAACGATGCAAATAACAATTTTAAAGACATTGTAAAGCAACGATACATATTCATACTTTTAAAGATATCGCTTTCGATACTCAGCGGCTCAGCACCGATGTTTTCGCCCATTCACAACGGTGTTCTTCGGTGCTGGATAGCGCCGTGAATGGGCCCAGCACCGGTTTTTACGGTGCTCACTTTTCGAGCACCGTTGCCAAAGGTACAGACCTTTTTCCGCTTAGAATGCAACGCATTAATTGTATAATAAAGTCAATCAGAATCTATTTGTTTGTATTTGAATTCACGGCGCTGTCCAGCACTGAAAAACACTGAATGGGCTCAGCACCGATATTTTCGTCCATTCACAACGGTGTTTTTCGGTGCTGGATAGCGTCGTGTATGGGCCCAGCAACGCTTTCTACGGTGCTGACCTTTTTTCGTGTATACCTGAGCTGCTTTCCCAGATAGCACACGTCGTCCATAAGTCGTGTGCTATCTGGGTCTATTCGCGTCAACGATATCTTAACCATATTATCGATATATCGAAATATCGATAACATTTCGATAGTCACACCTCTACGTCAAAGTGACAGAAATTATAACCTATATGCTATACCCAATTTCATAAATATATCGTTGCGGCGTAACAACGATATTTTGGAAGGATGTTAAGTTATAAAAAGTTCACAAATGTAGCGTAAAGGAACGAAATAGCCAATAAACATTTATTGTCATATAACATATAGGTTATATTTTCTGTCACTTCGAGGAGGGGACTACATAATAATCACGCGCATCCAGCCTGCGCATTTTCCCTAGCCTGGGCGGCCCCGGCCGCACGAAAGGGGAACTTTCCCCACCCTACATTAGTGGTAGTTGGAACGATATTTCTGAGCTTGGGTACGCGGAAAATTTGACTTGCGGTCCCAAGCGGGAAAAAAGTTCATTAAATTTCATTAAATTCTTTATATTTAGTGGGATTATTACTAGGGACTGTAGCCGTAATTATTTCTTTTATATTTCGAAGAACTGTCTTTAAATGTTTAAATAATTACTTTACGCCACCCTGACATTCAATTGACTAACCTGCTAAGAAAACTATTAAAAATGTTATATTACGCGGCTAAATACATGCTTTTCTGACTTTCTTTCTTCCATAAAATATGGTAAGATCGGATTTTTCGAGTCGGTCTTATAACCGTTTTACAACATTTACGCTTGAGGCAACGCAATACAGCATTTCCTCTAGTTCCTATCACTCTTCTAAATATGAAAACATAGATATCAGGTTTACATAGATTTCTAAAATTGTTCAGAAGCTACCGACTCTTTATAACAACATGTTGGTCGGCGTTTGGAAGGAATACAGGGCCATTAATATGCAGTATCCTCTAATGGAAAAATAATTTTTCAATATTTTTATCATTATGCAAACATCTGTATTGTATGTCAGATTTGTCTACTAAAATGAAACCAATTACGACGCAGTTTGGTATGAGGAAGGTACTGCAAAAAATTGGTACAGAAAGAGGAAAAATAATAACATATTTTTTTAAAATCCAGAAAATAATACGATAGCGAACGTTCAGTAGATGTGCGGCCTTTTTCTCATCGATTGTTGAGGTCAAGACCATCGAAAAGTTCGTCTTTTTTTTTAAACAGACGCCGTTCCCAGAAACGCGATACACCCGAAGGCAAAAATCAATGCGACTTGCAATGTCTTGCAAGCAGAGCTCGCTAAATCAGGCGTTTGCTCTTAACGAATCTTTACCAGTTCGTAACACTTGTCAAGCCAAATATGCCAATAACAGTTTTTGCAAGCAAATGGCTAAAACTTAACAGGATATTAACAATTCAAATTGCACCGTCTCTAACATTCTTAAGTATGTATGTATTTCCTAAGTAATGAATAGTTTGGTGCATCGTTTGAGTGCTGACAGACGTGAAACAGCCGATGCGTTGATACTTTGTCTCAATATATATTCAAGTAAAATATGAAAAAAGTGGGTAGGTAGTGATTTATTTTTAGGGTTGCCATAATTGTCAAGCTTTGATACGGAACATTTAAATGCTAATTAAATAAAACATGAAAAAAGTGGGTAGGTAATGGTTTATTTTACTCTGTAAAATATTTCACGGTAACAGTGAAATACGGGACAGTCCCGTATATACAGGACGTATAGCAACTCTACATATGTACATACCTACTTGCCCGAATCACGTCGTATTTGATTTTCCGACATGCGAAAATCAGACGCACGGAGAATGCAAGAAGACAATGTAGTATTATACTTTGTTGCCGCTGCCAGAATGATCGTTTGTCGCGTAAAGGACCTCCGTGCCGTTTCCCTCCCATTTTATCTCACACGCGAGTCGCGACGTCCGTAAAACAGAACCTTTTTTTTTACTTGTGCTTTAAAAAATACCATAACTGTTTTCTCATATGTACATATCTAGGAATAATGAAAACAGACCTTAACGCAAGCGATACGCTCGGGTACTTACATCGGAGATGTTCTTTACAATTTTTAAATCCATACAATAGTTAATAAGAAAAGGGCCAATTAATTTGTAACGAAAAGTAGAGTTTTAACTACTAATCTATCGTTCCCAAGTAATAAATAAACTATTGCAAAATGTCCTCGGGTGCCGAAAACTACGAAAATAAATTTAAAAAAAACGTTTGGATTCCTTGTTCTCAATGATTTATACGTGTCGTAGGATGGGCACCGTCTATTTAGACATGCGCGGAGTACAGAGATTTGTGGGAATGTCAGTAACAGCGTCAATTTTTAATATTTTTCGGCGTACGACAGGTGAAAATATTAGTTAAATGTTCCACTACACGTAAAGTACTAACAATCAATGTCATCTTGCAATTTATAGCTTGTATAAGCTTTCAAGAAGAGCCATATTTCGGCGTCATATAGTCTCCAGATCACCGAAATAGATTTTCGTAGAAAAATCCACGTGAATCCTCGTGAGTCGCTGACAAACCGAGCCAAAGCGTAGCGCAGGGGTCCACAAGGAGCCGTTTTTAGCGCCTAGCTGCGAGCAACCCACCTGTCCTGTTGCTAAGGTAAGAATCGGTGAGGAGAATTGCAGTAGTGTACGTGCGTGCTCGTAGGCTCGTAGCGTAAGTATATATGGCTGGGTTCCTTGTGGGGCCCCAGTGCAGAACAGGTCCCGTAATAAAATTCAGGGGAGTCATGAAATTTCCAAAATATCTGCTACTGCCGGAATTTGGTATGACTTGACGGTTTTATTTTACTGATAATGAAACATTTTTGCTAATAATACTCATCTTTTCATCGACACATAAAATATTTAGAAGATTAATACTATACAAATAAATAACTCGGACACAAAGAAAACCAAATTTTAATTAACGATAACGATAATTCATAAATGTTAGAAAGTTATATATGTACAAATATATACATATCTACACGCATGTGGTGTCCACCATTAGACTTAGCGTTATTTACAACCACAAAATTACATAACTAATAAATATATACACGTAACAATATACGGGGAGTTAACGAAAATGTAACAATAATAATATATACATAATATGTACATAACTGAAAAATTATATACACAAGGATGGAAGGATGAAACAATACACGCAGACTTTGTGAAAGATACTAGGTGGAGTACATGCAATTATAAAAAATGATTATTGCGCTTTGTTGCCGGTAGCCGTTTTTGTTGTACCAGATATTCTATGTTTGGTTGTACACTTCGGTTTTGGCTCAAGAGCAACGAACATTTTAAATTGTTATCCGTTATGAGTGTCCGGAACGGCGACTTCGCTTTCTTCAGGGTAGAAAATAACTGCTCGCAAACGTAAGTGGAACCAAATATTGCTAATTTGGATATTCAATTTGTCATACATTAATAATACCATCCGTCTCCTGATTTTTTTTTTCATTTCTACGTCACCTCTTAAATTTCTTAAGTCTATTTGTAATTGTGGTGACACTGTATCTATATTTACAGTGGACTGGTAACTACGTTCAATTCATTTTCGAGTGCATACAAATCCTGATACCGGTTTTGAAATTGATCACCCAACTTCTGTAATATAATTTCATATTGCTCAAAATTAGTATGCTGTGTCATAATTGATCTTAACGTAACTCTGCGTTCCATACTGGAATTTTTTTTTTAAAATCGCAAATTAAGTTAGAAAATTGAAGTATGGTTTTATCTTTTCCTTGCAGCTGTGTATTTAGAATATTTAAATGGTCTGCTACATCCGAAATAAATCCTAAATCACAGAGCCAATCTGTATTTTCCAACTCGGGAGCAGGATGTTCTGACATTTCCAAAAACACGGAAATTACGCTATGTAGGCGGAAGAATCGATCTAAGGTTCTTCCACGGCTAAGCCACCGTATTTCCGTGTATAGGGGTATCTCCGTGAAGTCTGCGTCTATATCTTTTAAAAAATTTCTGAACTGCCGGCGTTTTAAAGGATTCATTTTAATATAATTAGTTATTCTGGTCACAACGGACATAACGTGTTCCATCTCTATACTTTTTGCACACAAATTCTGCTGGTGTATCGCACAGTGCATTGCCCTAATTTCCTGAGGAACTGCTAGATTTTTTAATTTGCTTCGGAGGCGGCCAACGAAACCACGATGTTTCCCAATCATCGCTGGAGCACCATCAGTAGTGACGGACACTAATTTAGTCCAGTCTAATTTATGATTATTAACCGCCTCCTCCACACAAAACAGTATATCATCTCCTGTTGTGGTTTCTGCTAACGAAGAAAAATCTAGCAGTTCCTCAGTTACTTCTAAATTTTCGTTAACCCCCCGAATAAAAATTGCCATTTGCGGAGTGCCGGAGATGTCCGTCGATTCATCCGGGGCCAAACTATAAACAATAAATGTTTTCCCTAACTCCCGCAATTGCCGCGTCACATCTGCAGCCATCTCTTCTATCCGCCGCATGATTGTCATTCGCGAGAGAGTGGTCGCTTCATATATTTTACGCTGCTGCACATTGTCATCCACTGTCGCCAATAAACAATTTTTTATAAATTCTCCATCCGTATATGGGCGGGATGTTTTCGCTATTTCCAGCGCGATTTGGTAACTGCATTTAATTCCAGCGATTCTAATAGAATTATTTTCCTAGGATCAAAACAATGAGTTACTATAATGAATCTTAAACAATGATTGATAATCGGGGCTATTCCACGTTAAAATTAAAATTAAAGATATTGCATTGCTCATATTTGAATAAAGGATTCCATCAGTTTTTAAATGATTATAAACACAGGACAATACATCGAAACAAAGCGCAAATATTGAATAGAAGGATTCATAGATTATAAAATAACTTACTTTGTCTGAGATGTCTTCCTACTGCCATGGGGGCCCCTACAGCCATGGGGGCCCCTACAGCCATGGGGGCCCCTACTGCCATGGGGGCCCCTACAGCCATGGGGGCCCCTACTGCCATGGGGACCCCTACAGCCATGGGGGCCCCTACAGCCATGCGGGCCCCTACTGCCATGGGGGTCCCTACTGCCATGCGGGCCCCTACAGCCATGGGGGCCCCTACTGACATTTGGGGCCCCTACTGCCATGGGGGCCCCTACTGCCATGGGGGCCCCTACAGCCATGGGGGCCCCTACCGCCATGGGGGTCCCTACCGCCATGGGGGCCCCTACAGCCATGGGGGCCCCTACTGCCATGGGGGCCCCTACTGCCATGGGGGCCCCTGCAGCCATGGGGGCCCCTACAGCCATGGGGGCCCCTACAGCCATGGGGGCCCCTACTGCCATGGGGGCCCCTACTGCCATGGGGGCCCCTACAGCCATTGGGGCCCCTACTGCCATGGGGGCCCCTACTGCAGTGGGGGCCCCTACTGCAGTGGGGGCCCCTACAGCCATAGGGGCCCCTACAGCCATGGGGACCCCTACAGCCATGGGGGCCCCTACAGCCATGGGGACCCCTACAGCCATGGGGGCCCCTACAGCCATGCGGGCCCCTACTGCCATGGGGGCCCCTACAGCCATGCGGGCCCCTACTGCCATGGGGGCCCCTACAGCCATGCGGGCCCCTACTGCCATGGGGGTCCCTACTGCCATGCGGGCCCCTACAGCCATGGGGACCCCTACAGCCATGGGGGCCCCTACAGCCATGGGGGCCCCTACTGCCATGGGGGTCCCTACTGCCATGGGGGCCCCTACAGCCATGGGGGCCCCTACAGCCATGGGGGCCCCTACAGCCATAGGGGCCCCTACTGCCATTTGGGGCCCCTACTGCCATGGGGGCCCCTAATGCAGTGGGGGCCCCTACTGCAGTGGGGGCCCCTACAGCCATAGGGGCCCCTACAGCCATGGGGGCCCCTACTGCCATGGGGGCCCCTACAGCCATGGGGGCCCCTACAGCCATGGGGGCCCCTACTGCCATGGGGGCCCCTATAGCCATGGGGGCCCCTACAGCCATGGGGGCCCCTACAGCCATTGGGGCCCCTACAGCCATGCGGGCCCCTACTGCCATGGGGGTCCCTACTGCCATGCGGGCCCCTACAGCCATGGGGACCCCTACAGCCATGGGGGCCCCTACAGCCATGGGGGCCCCTACAGCCATGGGGACCCCTACAGCCATGGGGGCCCCTACAGCCATGGGGGCCCCTACTGCCATGGGGGCCCCTACAGCCATGGGGGCCCCTACAGCCATGGGGGCCCCTACAGCCATTGGGGCCCCTACTGCCATGGGGGCCCCTACTGCAGTGGGGGCCCCTACTGCAGTGGGGGCCCCTACAGCCATAGGGGCCCCTACAGCCATGGGGACCCCTACAGCCATGGGGGCCCCTACAGCCATGGGGGCCCCGACTGCCATGGGGGCCCCTACTGCCATGGGGGCCCCTACAGCCATGGGGGCCCCTACAGCCATTGGGGCCCCTACTGCCATTGGGGCCCCTACTGCAATGGGGGCCCCGACTGCCATTGGGGCCCCTACTGCCATGGGGGCCCCTACTGCCATGGGGGCCCCTACTGCAGTGGGGGCCCCTACAGCCATAGGGGCCCCTACAGCCATGGGGACCCCTACAGCCATGGGGGCCCCTACAGCCATGGGGGCCCCTACAGCCATGGGGGCCCCTACAGCCATGGGGACCCCTACAGCCATGGGGGCCCCGACTGCCATGGGGGCTCCTACTGCCATGGGGGCCCCTACTGCCATGGGGGTCCCTACAGCCATGGGGACCCCTACAGCCATGGGGGCCCCTACAGCCATGGGGGCCCCTACTGCCATGGGGGCCCCTACAGCCATGGGGGCCCCTACAGCCATGGGGGCCCCTACAGCCATTGGGGCCCCTACTGCCATGGGGGCCCCTACTGCAGTGGGGGCCCCTACTGCAGTGGGGGCCCCTACAGCCATAGGGGCCCCTACAGCCATGGGGACCCCTACAGCCATGGGGGCCCCTACAGCCATGGGGGCCCCGACTGCCATGGGGGCCCCTACTGCCATGGGGGCCCCTACAGCCATGGGGGCCCCTACAGCCATGGGGGCCCCTACAGCCATTGGGGCCCCTACTGCCATTGGGGCCCCTACTGCAATGGGGGCCCCGACTGCCATTGGGGCCCCTACTGCCATGGGGGCCCCTACTGCCATGGGGGCCCCTACTGCAGTGGGGGCCCCTACAGCCATAGGGGCCCCTACAGCCATGGGGACCCCTACAGCCATGGGGGCCCCTACAGCCATGGGGGCCCCTACAGCCATGGGGGCCCCTACTGCCATGGGGGTCCCTACTGCCATGGGGGCCCCTACAGCCATGGGGGCCCCTACAGCCATGGGGGCCCCTACTGCCATGGGGCAATTCATAAAGAAAAAACAAAGGCAAAATGACAATCAATAAAAATGGCGTTATATCAGACCGAAATGTTTATTAAAGTTTAGTATTCCGTGAAACGCCATTTTTATTGATTGTCATTTTGCCTTTGTTTTTTCTTTATGAATTGCGTTACGACAAATACGAAATTTCCTACCGACTGTAACCTATCCATCGGTAAGTAGCTACGAATTATATACCGAAATATCATTGTACGAAATATACATAAGTTTGCAAAATATAGAGCAAATGGCATCGACATCAAAAAGGAAGGGTGCAAGTGCACTGACCCCTTTTAAGGTGTCATGGGAGGAAGCCTTCTTGGTTACCGAGTACAAAGGTGGTGTGAAATGTGTTGTATGTTACACAACATTTACACAAGCCAAACAATTTAATGTAAAGCGGCATTACACTCAGCATCATGCTAATGATTACAAAGAGTTCACGCGTGAGGAACGTCTGCAAAAAATAAAAGTTTTAAAGGAACAAGCGCTACAGGAGGAGGAGGAAGACATCTCAGACAAAGTAAGTTATTTTATAATCTATGAATCCTTCTATTCAATATTTGCGCTTTGTTTCGAGGTATTGTCCTGTGTTTATAATCATTTAAAAACTGATGGAATCCTTTATTCAAATATGAGCAATGCAATTTCTTTAATCTTAATTTTAACGTGGAATAGCCCCGATTATCAATCATTGTTTTAAGATTCATTATAGTAACTCATTGTTTTGATCCTAGGAAAATAATTCTATTAGATTCGCTGGAATTAAATGCAGTTACCAAATCGCGCTGGAAATAGCGAAAACATCCCGCCCATATACGGATGGAGAATTTATAAAAAATTGTTTATTGGCGACAGTGGATGACAATGCGCAGCAGCGTAAAATATATGAAGCGACCACTCTCTCGCGAATGACAATCATGCGGCGGATAGAAGAGATGGCTGCAGATGTGACGCGGCAATTGCGGGAGTTAGGGAAAACATTTATTGTTTATAGTTTGGCCCTGGATGAATCGACGGACATCTCCGGCACTCCGCAAATGGCAATTTTTATTCGGGGGGTTAACGAAAATTTAGAAGTAACTGAGGAACTGCTAGATTTTTCTTCGTTAGCAGAAACCACAACAGGAGATGATATACTGTTTGGTGTGGAGGAGGCGGTTAATAATCATAAATTAGACTGGACTAAATTAGTGTCCGTCACTACTGATGGTGCTCCAGCGATGATTGGGAAACATCGTGGTTTCGTTGACCGCCTCCGAAGCAAATTAAAAAATCTAGCAGTTCCTCAGGAAATTAGGGCAATGCACTGTGCGATACACCAGCAGAATTTGTGTGCAAAAAGTATAGAGATGGAACACGTTATGTCCGTTGTGATCAGAATAACTAATTATATTAAAATGAATCCTTTCAAACGCCGACAGTTCAGAAATTTTTTAAAAGATATAGACGCAGACTTCACGGAGATACCTCTATACACGGAAATACGGTGGCTTAGCCGTGGAAGAACCTTAGATCGATTCTTCCGCCTACATAGAGTAATTTCCGTGTTTTTGGAAATGTCAGAACATCCTGCTCCCGAGTTGGAAAATACAGATTGGCTCTGTGATTTAGGATTTATTTCGGATGTAGCAGACCATTTAAATATTCTAAATACACAGCTGCAAGGAAAAGATAAAACCATACTTCAATTTTCTAACTTAATTTGCGATTTTAAAAAAAAAATTCCAGTATGGAACGCAGAGTTACGTTAAGATCAATTATGACACAGCATACTAATTTTGAGCAATATGAAATTGTATTACAGAAGTTGGGTGATCAATTTCAAAACCGGTATCAGGATTTGTATGCACTCGAAAATGAATTGAACGTAGTTACCAGTCCACTGTAAATATAGATACAGTGTCACCACAATTACAAATAGACTTAAGAAATTTAAGAGGTGACGTAGAAATGAAAAAAAAAATCAGGAGACGGATGGTATTATTAATGTATGACAAATTGAATATCCAAATTAGCAATATTTGGTTCCACTTACGTTTGCGAGCAGTTATTTTCTACCCTGAAGAAAGCGAAGTCGCCGTTCCGGACACTCATAACGGATAACAATTTAAAATGTTCGTTGCTCTTGAGCCAAAACCGAAGTGTACAACCAAACATAGAATATCTGGTACAACAAAAACGGCTACCGGCAACAAAGCGCAATAATCATTTTTTATAATTGCATGTACTCCACCTAGTATCTTTCACAAAGTCTGCGTGTATTGTTTCATCCTTCCATCCTTGTGTATATAATTTTTCAGTTATGTACATATTATGTATATATTATTATTGTTACATTTTCGTTAACTCCCCGTATATTGTTACGTGTATATATTTATTAGTTATGTAATTTTGTGGTTGTAAATAACGCTAAGTCTAATGGTGGACACCACATGCGTGTAGATATGTATATATTTGTACATATATAACTTTCTAACATTTATGAATTATCGTTATCGTTAATTAAAATTTGGTTTTCTTTGTGTCCGAGTTATTTATTTGTATAGTATTAATCTTCTAAATATTTTATGTGTCGATGAAAAGATGAGTATTATTAGCAAAAATGTTTCATTATCAGTAAAATAAAACCGTCAAGTCATACCAAATTCCGGCAGTAGCAGATATTTTGGAAATTTCATGACTCCCCTGAATTTTATTACGGGACCTGTTCTGCACTGGGGCCCCACAAGGAACCCAGCCATATATACTTACGCTACGAGCCTACGAGCACGCGCGTACACTACTGCAATTCTCCTCACCGATTCTAACCTTAGCAACAGGACAGGTGGGTTGCTCGCAGCTAGGCGCTAAAAACGGCTCCTTGTGCACCCCTGGCGTAGCGTAACAAAAGCCTGTCCTCTGTCAAACTCTCACTCTAAACAAGTCACACGTATACAAGTACGCATACCTTTCAGCAATTCAACACATTTCAGGGTAGTTCTTAAGTTGGACGCTGTTCATGTACAGAGGCCGCTAAATTCAGTCCTCGAGTTATGGGTCGGTAATACAGTTTGGGTGGTGACACGAAGTCCCATAAGGTGATAGGTCTATTCCATATCTCGTCTGTGCTATTACCTTATGGAACCTATGTCACCTAGGTGTGCGTGATTGTATACGTGTGACTTGATTAGAGGGAGAGTTTGACAGAGGACAGGCTTTTGTTACGCTACGCTTTGGCTCGGTTTGTCAGCGACTCACGAGGATTCGCGTGGGTTTTTCTCCGAAAATCTATTTCGGTGATCTCTTCTTGAAAGCTTATACAAGCTATAAATTGCAAAATGACATTGATTGTTAGTACATTACGTGTAGTGGAACACTTAACTAACATTTTCGCGAGTCGTATGTTGAAAAATATTAAAAATTGACGCTGTTACTGACATTCCCACAAATCTCTGCACTCCGCGCATGTCTAAATAGACGGTGCCCATCCTACGACACGTATTTTGAGAACAAGGAATCCAAACGTTTTTTTTAAATTTATATTCGTAGTTTTCGGCACCCGAGGACATTTTGCAATAGTTTATTTATGACTTGGGAACGATAGATTAGTAGTTAAAACTCTACTTTTCGTTACAAATTGATTGGCCCTTTCCTTATTAACTATTGTATGGATTTAAAAATTGTAAAGAACATCTCCGATGTAAGTACCCGAGCGTATCGCTTGCGTTAAGGTCTGTTTTCATTATTCCTAGATATGTACATATGAGAAAACAGTTATGGTATTTTTTAAAGCACAAGTAAAAAAAAAAGGTTTTACGGACGTCGCGACTTGCGTGTGAGATAAAATGGGAGGGAAACGGCACGGAGGTCCTTTACGCGACAAACGATCATTCTGGCAGCGGCAACAAAGTATAATACTACATTGTCTTCTTGCATTCTCCGTGCGTCTGATTTTCGCATGTCGATGTCGGTCCACGGACAAGCTAGGCTTCTAGATTTTACTTTCTTCTACAAATTCTGCAAAAGCCGTAATCAGTAGCTAAAAGCGGAAAACATGTATGTACACATGCTAAGCTAATCATAAGGTGAAATTTTTACATTCTCTGTTTCGGCTCGATTCGAGCATTTACGGCATATTAGTGAGATTTTTTTAATAAAAGGAAAATCAAATACGACGTGATTCGGGCAAGTAGGTATGTACATATGTAGAGTTGCTATACGTCCTGTATATACGGGACTGTCCCGTATTTCACTGTTACCGTGAAATATTTTACAGAGTAAAATAAACCATTACCTACCCACTTTTTTCATGTTTTATTTAATTAGCATTTAAATGTTCCGTATCAAAGCTTGACAATTATGGCAACCCTAAAAATAAATCACTACCTACCCACTTTTTTCATATTTTACTTGTTTAGCATTTAAACAAAATAAAAAATGGTAAAGATTCGTTAAGAGCAAACGCCTGATTTAGCGAGCTCTGCTTGCAAGACATTTCAAGTCGCATTGATTTTTGCCTTCAGGTGTATCGCGTTTCTGGGAACGGCGTCTGTTTAAAAAAAAAGACGAACTTTTCGATGGCCTTGACCTCAACAATCGATGAGAAAAAGGCCGCACATCATATTTTTCCTCTTTCTGTACCAATTTTTTGCCGTACCTTCCTCATACCAAACTGCGTCGTAATTGGTTTCATTTTAGTAGACAAATCTGACATACAATACAGATGTTTGCATAATGATAAAAATATTGAAAAATTATTTTTCCATTAGAGGATACTGCATATTAATGACCCTGTATTCCTTCCAAGCGCCGACCAAAATGTTGTTATAAAGAGTCGGTAGCATCTGAACAATTTTAGAAATCTATGTAAACCTGATATCTATGTTTCCATATTTAGAAAAGTGATAGGAACTAGAGGAAATGCTGTATTGCGTTGTCTCAAGCGTAAATGTTGTAAAACGTTTATAAGACCTACTCGAAAAATCCGATCTTACCATATTTTATGGAAGAAAGAAAGTCAGAAAAGCATGTATTTAGCCGCGTAATATAACATTTTTAATAGTTTTCTTAGCAGGTTAGTTAATTGAATGTCAGGGTGGCTTAAAGTAACTATTTAAACATTTAAAGACAGTTCTTCGAAATATAAAAGAAATAATTACGGCTACAGTCCCTAGTAATAATCACACTAAATATAAAGAATTTAATGAAATTTAATGAACTTTTTTCCCGCTTGGGACCGCAAGTCAAATTTTCCGCGTACCCAAGCTCAGAAATATCGTTCCAACTACCACTGATGTAGGGTGGGGAAAGTTCCCCTTTCATACAGCCGCCCAGGCTAGGGAAAATGCGCAGGCTGGATGCGCGTGATTATTATGTAGTCCCCTCCTCGAAGTGACAGAAAATATAACCTATATGCTATATGACAATAAATGTTTATTGGCTATTTCGTTCCTTTACGCTACATTTGTGAACTTTTTATAACTTAACATCCTTCCAAAATATCGTTGTTACGCCGCAACGGTATATTTATGAAATTGGGTATAGCATATAGGTTATAATTTCTGTCACTTTGAGGTAGAGGTGTGACTATTGAAATGTTATCGATATTTCGATATATCGATAAATGGTTAAGATATCATTGACGCGAATAGACCCAGATAGCACACGACTTATAGACGACGTGTGCTACCTGGGAAATCAGCTGAGGTATACACGAAAAAAGGTCAGCAGCGTAGAAAGCGTTGCTGGGCCCGTACACGACGCTATCCAGCACCGAAAAACACCGTTGTGAACGGACGAAAATATCGGTGCTGAGCTCATTCAGTGTTTTTCGGTGCTGGACAGCGCCGTGAATTTAAGTACAAACAAATAGATTCTGATTGACTTTATTATACAATTAATGCGTTGCATTCTAAGCGGGAAAAGGTCTGTACCGTTGATAACGGTGCTCGAAAAGTGAGCACCGTAAAAACCGGTGCTGGGCCCATTCACGGCGCTATCCAGCACCGAAGAACACCGTTGTGAATGGGCGAAAACATCGGTGCTGAGCCGCTGAGTATCGAAAGAGATATCTTTAAAAGTATGAATATGTATCGTTGCTTTACAATGTCTTTAAAATTGTTATTTGCATCGTTGCTGCAACAAAGTGTGTTATATTCTACCTCAGCCTCTTCTAGAAGAGGCGAATAGATCTATTCGTCTTAACGATATCTTAACGATATTGTCGATATATTGTTAAATATCAATAAGATATCGATAATCTATCAATAATCGATAGTCACACCTCTAATCAAGCATAGAAATCTGTAAACATGAAAATTGATGCTAAAATCAAGTAGAGTCTAATAAAAGGCATGAATTTGGCAAACATAAACAAATTAAGCTAAAACTTATTATTTCGATGAAATGTACTAAAAAAATGACGTTATGAATAGGAAATTTTTATTTCTTAACCACGAATAATTACACTCATCGACTTCATAAATATATCGTTGAGGCGTAATAATAATATTTTGGAAGGATGTTAAGTCATAAAAAGTTCACAAATGTAGCCCAAAAGAACGAAATATCCAATAAACATTTATTATCCTGTAGCATATAGGTTAAGTATATTTTCTGTCACTTCGAGGGCAGAAAATCCACTCTTCGAAGTGACCGAAAATATAACCTAACTAAGAGACTGTACAAATGTTTATTACGTGGTTGTATTTATATAATATTTCTAATCGAAATTTATGGAAATAAGTGCAAATTATGCTTCTATCAAAATGTATTAGTAAACGGAATTATGCAACATGTTTCTTAAAATTAGTCTTAACGTTCATGCCGTTTTAGATTTTAAACGTTTCCGATAAGATTTAATTTTAATTCCTACCACTCGTAGCATTGTAATCTTATTTTAGACTGAATCGATAACGTTGGGTGTGACACGAAAATGGTAAGGGGGCTCGCGAGCCCCTCGAGCGTGTGACACAAAATTACATTCCGTGATAGGTCTATTCTATACCTGGTCTGTGCCTATGTCACAACCCAAATTGTGTTACCGACCCATAATTTGAGGACTGAATTTAGCGGCCTCTGTTCATGAACCACAGACGAGGTATAGATTCTATACCTCGTCTGTGGTGATATTAATATCAGAACGCGGGTTGGTGCCCGTGGAGCGCTGACCGCTCTGCTCGTCGGAGTGCGGGAGTTTCAAATAAAACACAGTACTAGAAATTATTGCTAAGTTAAACTTTGGACTTTTATTTGAACTGTTCGGGAAGCTGGTTAAAGACAGAATGAATCTAACGTTTCAAAGTATCCTCCGAGGTCCTCGCTGAAGTCGTTGGCCATATCCTCCTAGTCCTCCCATAGATCCTCGTAGTCCAATCAGGATGAAGGATGCATCAGCTCCAAGCGGTAGGAATCGGCGTCCATCTTTCCCTCCGTCTTCGGGGTGGTGGAAACTCGGTGAAAGCGCGCTTTTCCGTTACACAGCGGGGTGCCCACGTGGGAAGAGAAAGTAGGCTCTACTCCGAGGATCGAGTAAACAACCCTTGAAGGAAATTTATTTATAACACTTCTGGAGTCAATCGACACTCCTAAAGACTAACAAAGGACAAGGCCTCCTAAAAAGATTACGTGACTTTGAAGAAACTCGCGATTCGTTTCGGGGTCTGTTAATTGGTGTCCTCTTCCTGTTTTCGAGCTCTGCCCAAGATCTTTCCCACGTATGCCACCCGCATCGCACATCCTTAATAATACTTTGTCAATCACGCGCATACATCTGTTTTCAAATTTCGCTCCTGATTTAACTATCAATTATATATATTTCCGTGGCTACGTTCAAGTGATAACGTAACAGTATATAGGTAGTTTAAATTTAAGGATTAAAACGTGTCCAATATTTGTGCGTTTTGGAACGCGGCAGATAAAACGAGATCCTCTGTTTGATTTCTTGAACATCAGTACTTCAGTTCGCCGTTCGTGATGGCGGTATCGTTGATGTTGTTTGATTCTCGCGACGTAGTCGGAGCAGCTTTACAAATATAAATTCGAAAATGTAATATTCACTGTCGCGCGATTAGAATTAAAGTAAAAACAATGGTGTCTATCGGTATCCTATACATCCCAATTGTTACCGCGTTCTTCTATTGGAACAACTTGTTATGGTGCTATGTTTTCGCCGTGCTAACCGTATCTTGTTTTTTCCTTGGATGTCTAATTGTTATGTTCATAAACATCGCGCTATCTCCGAAGCACCAAACCGGTGCTGGCACTCTAAAAACCGTCGCGGAGATGGATGCTTTCCATAATCTGTTGTTGGTGCGTGCCATTTTAAGTCACTGATAATTACTAAATAGTAATACTTTCAGGACGTATACACATTATTACTTAAAAATTCCAAGCCCTGTTTTAGGAAAGAAGCTATACTCTTCTACGTATGATATAACGTATTAATATTAACACGTTCATAGTCCCATGACTCGTACGCATGGGTCAGGACCAAGTGGGTGGTTTAGATCATAGAATCGCTACATGCGATGCATGGACTTTCTTCCTCCGTAGTTCATAAACTTCTTATTAACGCTTTCGATTACTTTACCTTTCAACGCTTTCGATAAATATCTTTCCGGACTTATAAAGGAATCCATGCTTAGAGGTTTGCAATTGTGAACGTGTTAAACCATCTTTATCGTATAAACTTTTTTATCCACGATATATAGATAAGATAGCGTAGATAAATATATAATAGCATTGTTCATTGTATATCAGTTTTCAATGTTTTTTATAAATTATACATTTATATCTTATAAAAATATTTCTCAGTCTTCTTTATAAGTACTTTAGTTAATTTTCATCTTTCGTACGTTTCCATAATATGCTTTATGTAATAGTTATATGCATTTTACTCGATCGAACACAGTAGATCCAGGACTGATGTCCTGACTTTTTTATGCAATAGCTCGTTTCAATTCTGGTTAGACAATTATGTTTATCAGGCCTTGTTTTGCAACTGACTTCTTTTTTTATCAGTGATAATTGTCGCAGAACTTGCATGGTGTGTTGTAACATTGTTTTAGTAAAATACTGAATTTTCAATAAAATTTTACATTGTATGAAACTTAAAAAATGCAGTATTTTCTTTTAGTTATTAGGATGTATTCTCACTGTTTTTATTCAAGGGGACATTCCACAGTCTCGGCCGAAAATTCGGCCACTTTTCGGTGATGGTTTTTATAACGAAATAAACACTTAACGTTCTCAAATTTTTCGGGTTATATTGTACCACTCTTGAAACGCAAGAAGAAATCTTTGGGGTTGGTTTATTTCTTTCGTTTAGATACATATTTCGCAGCGAAGTTGGTGTCTTCAGAATTTGACGCCTGTGTGGCGGTTGAAATTTCGAACGAGTGGGTACGTCTGAATAAAAAAAAAACAAACATATTTTTAGTCTGTAGAAGTATGGCTATCCGAAATACCGCGAAAGAACAATTTCGGGTAAAAATTATTAAAATGGCGTTTGATCAAAGTTGAAAATACCGAAAATGTCATTTCTTTTCTATATTTAATCGATATAAAAAATTGAGGAAATATTAAAAAAGTAATGTTCGAGGTAAGCCGGATAGCCATACTCCTGCAAATTAAAAATATGTTTGGTTTTTTTATATCAGATGATCCAACCGTTCGAAATTTCAAGCGCCAGCAAGAGGTGAAATTCTGAAGACGTCAAGTTCACTGCGAAATCATTGGTGTCCGGAGGGTGGGTGGGGAGGGGGGGGGGGGGCAAAAAGGGCAGTTGTCCTCCTGGTTTCTGAGAAAAAATCGCTTATTTTTCAAAACTGATCTTTATTACGTTTATACTAAAAAAAAATGAATATTTTTAAATTTCGGTTTTAAATTTTTAATTAAATTGGCGCTATAAAATGGGTTAAAAAAGCAAGAGGGGTATATTTTTCTTTACCATTATCCCAACGTTGCCCCCCCCCCCCTGGGAAAAAGTCTCCGGACGCCCCCGTGCGAAATATTTGTCTAAACAAATGAAATAAACAAAGATTTTTTCTTATATTTCAAGAGTGGTAGATTATACCCTCAAAAGTTTAAAAACCCTCGCCGAAAAGTGGCCGAACTTTCGGTCGACGCTCTAGAATGTCCCCTTAAAATTTTCTTTATCTTTTCAATGCTTTGTTTGGAAAAATAGTCCCAAATTAAACTAAAGTCTTCTCCATGGTTCTTAGTAAAGACTATAATATAAATTAGGAGAGAACTTTTTTTTTGTCAATGAACAAAGCCTTTTTTCTTAGATATACTTTAAATTAGTACTAAAAAAAGATATGTACGTAGAAGTACTTTTATAAGTATTGTTTTAACATGTCTGTTGTTGCGTCTGCGAGGCAAAGTATCGCAGTATATAAGAACTCAACAATAAACATGTTAAACAGTCAAACACATTTGTTGATTATTTGCAGAATTGCTATATTTGTATTGCCAACTATAATATTAATAAAAATAAATTGCTAGTATTCTTTATACTTTATACCGATATATTATTATTCTAGAAAGGATACGTAGTTAAAACGTCAAATACCAAAAAGCATATACGTTACCCGATGGTTTTTTCTCGCATGGTGGACGGAGCTTTGCAAAACTTGTTGGATTTAGTTTTCCAAGACTTCGTTGGACGTTGGCTCAGCGAATTGGCTTTCAACTCTGTACAAATAGTAGACAATATGAAACAGGATGTATGGGGAGCCATTCAGAGTCTTCACGATCGCTTATCGAAAGTGGATCACACGAAACTAGTCGTTTGTAATATAGTGAATAAAATTACATTCCATTTCGAGAAAATTAGGATTGCTCAAGCTGCTTCGTAAGTTCGACTATATTTCTTCTAAGTACAAGCTGATAACTACCAAAACTGTACCCAGCATGCTTTTCATTAAAATATTTCAATATGTATTCGGACAAAACTATAAAATATAAAACTACAAGCAATATAAAAATCGTAGCTTTTGTACTTACCAAATATTCATTTTGGGGATCACTTTTTCGGGTACAGTTTCGATGAATTACTTGGAAAATAAAGATTATGACACGATTAGGTCAGAAGGCGAAGATCCAGTATTTATTTTGTCGGCACATTTGATGTCACCTGCTGCCGAGTTAGAATACTTAAGGAAACTCAGCGAGTTATACATTTTATTTTTATTACCACGTTGTTATTCCCTTTCGCCAATGAAGTATTTACTCAGAGAAATCCTTGCGTGTAAAAGTAAGTTGAATTTACAGGCAATTCCACTTGTACGATTATATAGAAATCGTTAGCAATTCGTTTCATTCGTTATATGGTTGTAGTATTAAAACCAGCGATAGATTTAATAACGGATCCAGACTACATCAATCAAAAGATTTTATCGTACATCGATCAGCAACAACTTGCGGAAGCGATGCATAGGAAAACGTACGAGTATGCCGAATCGTTCGAAGATTTTATCCGCATGATTAAAAGCTCTAAAGACTTGGAGGTCCTCAAGCATATCAGATACAATATCGTTACGGAAATCATGCAAGCCACGACAATACAGAACGTTAAAAGAGCCCAGGGTTTAGGCCCAGACAATAATGCATTTGGGAAATCCGATATTATTCAAGCTCGAAAACTGACGAGGTATATCAGTCAACTGACATACGCTAAAGACACATGCGAGCGTCACATGCAATCATTAGGATGGAACGGATATCCCGTGCAGGTGCAAGGCTACCTTTACTCCGCGATTACCAGTAACGACTGTACTTGACAAGAATGTTTTACAGGCCAGCGATGTACCTGATTCAGCAGTGATCACAGAAGAGAAGATATTGCCGCTGCAATATATTTTAGATAACGTAATAGGCCGAAGATATCTTTCGCAGTTCCTCGAACAAGTCGCGAGTCAAGATTTAATTGGATATTGGGCAGCTGTACAAGAATTGCGTGGTGCGGAGAAATCAAACTGGCATCAATTAGGTGCTGAAATTTTTTACACTTATATTACATCCCCCACTGCCGAGATAAAAGTCGACAGAACTATACGAAAGAAGATGGAGAGCTTTTTGCTAGGCGACATGGGGCCTAACGTGTTTTATGAAGTTCAAGACAGCGTTGTTAAGACTTTGGAGGAGAAATATTACCCATCGTTCGTTGTCAGCGAACAGTATAGAAATATGCAAGAAGCGTTGCTTAACGAAAGGACAGACGGTTAGTATGGATCTTAGTACGTGATTAAAAAATATCATTTCTAAAGGCGACTTATGATTACTGACGTGAAAGTAATTTTCAGATTTGGTAGACAGTCGACGTATGGTAAACGGTGCGTTATCAGAGAATGTAACGTTGCTCGTCGGGGAACATTCGAACTACGCTCGCAGCAAGCTGGACCAGCTGCAGGAAAAGTTGAGCAATAAAATGCAGGCTTTGCAAGCGTTGAGATCCTCGTTGAAGCCAGAAAGCAAGGTTCTAAATTTTTTAGCTAAAGAAGTCGAATGGTTACAATGCGAGAAGCGGCAATTAGAAGCACATTTGACCCATACGGAAACGTGGGCAGAGCATTTGGGCCACTGGAGAGCGGAAGTGCAAAGTGCGGAGGTAAAGAAAATTTATTTCTCGTAGACAGTAACGAGCAGAAGAATAATCGAAACGAAAGGATTTTATTTTAGAGAATTCAGTAGACAAAATTTATTGTAATTATTAATCGAAAAAATAATTACTAAATAGATACCAGAGAATGGAGAGACTCCACAATTTGTTCTGGTTGTGCACATGGCAGAGGATGAAGATAACAATGATAGCATATGCAGTGGTTGGGTGGTATTGAGAAGATTGCAAGACTTTCAAGATCTTCACAGAAAGCTCCGCCAACTTTGCTCCAACGTAAAGAATTTAGATCTACCATCCCAACCATTGAAATTCTTTGGAAAGTCTGATAAAAATACTCTGGACAAAGCTAAGATCCAAATACAGAAGTATATAAATGTAAATGTCTTAAATGTTGCCTCTATAGAGTAAAAGATTCACTCGCATCTTTCAACTATCACGTTCGATTTTTTTCAGTACGTTTTAGAGGACGAGAAACTTAATCAAAGCGAGGCTTTGTACACGTTCCTTAGCCCCAGTTCAGAGCATCTGAAATATGCACCTCCTTCGCCAAAGAAATCTCGATTCTCTTTATCGACATTGTTCAAAACGTATGTAGGTATTTTATTTAACAGAATCGCGTGCTTGCACAAGCTTCTTCATTTAAAATGTTTGCTTCAGATCCAGTAATAACAGCGAACTTCGCGATAAGGAGGACGAAGAAGATTACTCGCTGTTGCTAGACGACACCGACACTGCCCGATCAACCACGGATGGATATTTAAACGTTAGTAAAGACGCTATAGCGGAACCTCTGTATACACTTCTGGGGGAGATTTTTGATTTACGAGGGGTGTTTCGATTTCTTCGACGGTCGCTAATTACTTTCGTTCAAATTACTTACGGCCGAACTATTAATAGGTACGATATCAATGACCATTCTGTTGCGTGCCACATTATTGGAAGCACAAGAGGATAATTACGAATGTAATTTTCAGGCAAATTAGGGATACTATCACGTGGGTGTTCTCCGAGCCGATGTTGCACTATTATATACAATTATTTACGAAATCTTGGTGGCCGAACGGCTATCTGGTCTCCGAAACGGTCCTTCGCACGGACGAAGAGAAATTGAAAACTCGAGGTGAAGCTCGAAGGCAATTCCTAAGCAACATACCCGAAGTCCTGACGAATTTGGTGGGGGCGCAGAGCGCACAACGTGGTGCAATTAAAATCTTCGATTCCCTGCAGAATATGAATCTAAACAAACAATTGTTTTATGTAAGTTACTTTCACACCACGAACTTGTATTATTATTCTATTATTTCTATCTTCTTATTGCAGGATATCTTCGAAGCCGTAATGTTCGAAGTATTTCCAGAATTACCACGAATGCAGCCGATACAATAACTTTCATGTGTGCATATTTTTTTCTACATCATTTCATATATTTTTTTAGTCTATACATAACATGTTAAGTTTAGACTATTTAAACCGAGTAAGTTTTGTCTACGTGATGTAGAAAAACGCATCAAATGAAAGTTCCTGTCACGTATTTAGATGTTTGCGATAACGAGCATACGCTGAGACGAATCAAACAGTGTTAGATATTAAAATTATGTTTATATACCGCAAAAGTGACGCGTTGTCTTTTAACTTTGCAAATAATGTTTCAAGTGTACACTGGTAAATTACAGCACATTGCGCTGATAAAAAAGAAACGTTATTATTCCATTGATCTTGAATTCGAAGAGAAATTTGTTTCTTCTGATAAGGAAAATTTGTAAGAAATAACTGAAAACTGTAATGGCAAAGCTTAAAAGTTGATGTCAAATATACAAAGAATATATATATGTTTATGTTATAATAATTTAAATTGAAAAGATGTATATAAAAGTAGTGTAAATTAAGAATCCTAAAAAAGGACCCCGAATAAGAATGAATAAAAGTACTAGCTGTTACAAATACGTTGTTCTTTATAAATTGATGTAATATAGTGATTTGTTCACATATCTTTATTTCACCATATTTTAAATATTTTCGTAGAAGGTATACACAATGTAAACAACTTGTATATCACTCTTTCCCATGCATTTAACGATTTAAAAGATAAATATGTAAAACATGATTGGAGTATACATGTATTCAACATAAATTTAGTTCCACAGAATCAAGTCATTGCGTAAGTCATGCCGTTTCTTACCATTACTTAACAAATACATATGGATGGGCTTTTGTTGAATATTCAATTGGATATTTCAATCGTTTACTTATACAAAGCTATCAGTACGAGACTTTATAAAATTCGTTTACGATAAACACTACGAGCTCGAAGGAGAAATTGGTATTACAAGTCATTATAAAAAAGCATTTGTAAATTGTGTGGAGAAAATATCTTCGTTTTCGTATTTTCGTTCGTAACGAACGGCGATTGTAGTATTTGAAGCTCGAGTTCCAGCAGAAACACGTTTAACTGTGAAGGGAAAAATATAAAAAGCTATATTTTCCGAGTAACAACTGTGCGTTATCGTTTATAAAAATCTGAAGGCTACAGTGACGACTATTTAACAAATTCAAATTTGTGCTTTCCGAAGGGACTAAAGATCGAGTATAGTTTTGTTTGAACAGTGTCACTAGTGACTATTCTGTATCAAAAGGGATATTGGATAACGCTTGAAAGGAACAATTTGTTAGTCTGACCTCTTACGTCGTAATTAGTAGAAATTCGCGATTAGCAACTAGATAAATAGTAGTATATAACTTCAGAAACATTCATTTTTCATAAACAAAGTCTTTTTATCGTCACAATCTTTAACAAACGGTAACACTAAAAGTTCAACATTATAATCAAAATTGTCTATATCACCCCTATATTTACGAACAGATCTTGAAATGGCTGATCACGAATCATTCTAATCTCTATGAAAGCTCGTAACCAGTAAAAAGATAACAACAGTTAAAACTCAGCGATAGATGTTTCTTTTTCTAATTAAAAAAAAAAACAGGCAACTTATAAGAATCATTCGAGGAGTCTAACATACTTTAATATATTGCCTGTTTATATATTAATTTATATTTAAATGTAATTTACTTTATATATATTTTGATATTGTATATAGTAATATATAAGATGATATATAGTAGTTGGTAATATAGAGTATATAGGAAAAATTGCTACACAAGTTACCACTACAATGATTTCGTTATGTAATAACGTATTTAAAATGGACAACTATATATCAACGACTGAAGCAATATCATGGGATAATGACAGCGATGTATCTAATCCAACTATTAAATTTATATTTATAAGATACTCTTCGAAGAAACCGAAGGCATAGCCAGGACAAAAGGATGCTTCCCCTGAAAGCACAGGGAGTCACTGGAAATACCGAAACGCCCATCATTAGCGACATCATTAGAGACACTGGCTATCAATTGAACGCCATCTGAAACATTCTGCTCTCGATTTTTTAATTATTCAGTTGAGCAATTAAAAAATCTCTGGTGCTCAATGATTCGAGACGTTCAAGAACAACGCACTCATCAGTGCTTCTACTAGGTAAACTGCTACTCATGCATCGTTGGTTTCCGACGGTGACTGTACAAGTCCTTACTGATCTACGCAACGCGCGCCGCTGATCGCCGAATTGCCGTGCTTCAGCCGTTCCTGACTGAGCTTTTTAAACATTACTAACTAAGAAACGGAGCCCTCACCGCAATTTCGTTACTCTTGATTTTCGTCTTAGTTTGTCGTATAAAATCACCCTGTAACTTGACTCCCGCCTGACGTCGAACACCCTGTACATCTGAAGCTCCCTCGTCCTGCTTCTGTACTGTTCTAACTAAATAATATCTGAATCCGTGGGGATCGTTGCAGATGAAATTAACGAGTTACCGCACAGTGATGCATCAAAGAATTCGAATGTTCGAAGAAATTATTCGTATTCGAATATTTACAGCTCTACTATGCGGATCACGAGTTCGTCATCCCATGGGCGATATCTAGGATTTGGTTAACGAGAGGTGTGGAGATAACTTCGACTGAAATATATATATTATGGAAACCTTCTTGGAGCTATCATGCCAGCAGGATCCACTCGACGGTCAGAGTGACCAAGATCTTAAGCAATTGGAGTTTCGTATTAGGAGCCTAGAATCACCGATGGACGATTTACAAAAACTAATCTAGGCCCTCCTGGAGTGCCGTCTTCAGATAGCGGAATAAACAGAGCTCCTGGTTTCCCCGCGATAAGAACTCGGAAAGTAGAGTTCACGGACACTTTCAAAGAGTGAATCCGATTTTAGAAAATGTGTAATACTATTTTAAAATGTAAATGGATAATATATTAGAGTTTAACAAATATTGTTTACATTAACTCCCTCTTAATTTCAAAACACAAGTATTGTAAGTGGCATTGTTTACGTAATGACTTGATGTTCGAATGGACAGCGCGATGATCTTTGTAATTATTCAAAATATAATCTAAAGTTATAAATTACTTAATTATAGCTGAAAAAGGGACTAGTTTCTGTATTATTTAATATTAAAGTATTGTTCTATCCGAGAATATTAATTATTCTCTTTCCACCAACTATAAAGTATTTATTATATTTTATCTGCATATGAGCTGTATAAAGCACGTATTATTATTATTATTATTCTCATTAATTTTCACTTTGAAAGTGTCAACAAATCAATAGATACGACAAATACATTTGCCGTCAATTTCAACGAGATAAATAAAAATACAAGATTGAATAAAATAAATATAAGATAATATAAATATCTATCAATAGGAGAGACAAAAATATATTCATAAATATTAACGTAATACATACAAAGTTTGATAGAGCGTCCAGCCTATGCTTAGCAAAAATTACCGTTTCTTCTTGAAAATTTTCTAACGAAGCCGTACTGGTTTAATCAATATACCTATAGTAACTCCTCCGATGTATTAACTGCCGCAAATGGCAATGATATTTCGTATATAAATGCAAGGGTGTAAAACATGTTTATTAGCAAATTTAAAAAATCATTTTCCATGTACCAATATAGGAGTTTTTCTGCGAGATAGTACGTAACTTTTCAAAAGACTATTATAATCGTCGTTGCTCATCTAAAATAATTCCCGCGCGTATAAATTTATGACGCATGTACAGGAACGTGTTTTATCAAACTTCATATGTAAGGTGGAAAGTAAAAATGATTGTAACATAAGGTATAAAAGTAACAGTATACCCATAATATATTATGCCAAAAGAAATCGAAAGAAACGGAAAGTATTGACATATTACAAATATATAAATATACGTTGGCTAATATTTAAACATGTAATATAAAATACTGTTATGTCTTTAATGGCATCGACTAGAATTATTTAAGATCATATTAAAAATGACAAGGATTATCGTTATCCATGAAAATCGACAAAAATAACGCGACCTAGAAAATCTTTATCGACCGTGACGACGTTTTATGAAATCTCTCTCGACTGTGGCGAATGGAATATCTAAAGTCTATGTATACAGAAGATTGCGAGTAAATTTATAAATAATGTCTCATATACAATGACATGTCTTGACTTTGCACAAAATTAAAGACGTATGTTTCTGATTGCAGGTTTTTTGCAAAATGGCATATGTTGACTAGTTGGATCCCCTTTCTCTATTGCGAAACGTATACACATTACCAGAATGTATACCAGTTTTCAATTACTTGGCAGTGAATTCGGGCCAATAGTTTACATAATAACGATGTGTCAAACCTTCAAATAATCTATCCAGCCACATTGGTAAACCATCCAAAAGATTGTCCTGATATAAAACATTGTTTCCAGTCTGCAAAATAAGGAATTTCTGTAATTCTATTTCAGTTTGATAATTATATTGTGACGTGCGTTACGAAAAGTAGCAAGTTTCATTTTTCTTACGAAAAACAGCACGTTTCAGTTTGCCACGTAACGAAGCTCATTGCATCGTTTCTGGACGAATATTAGCATGTTTGGTCTTACGGCGCGAAAAGTAACATATTAGACTGCTTCGCCACGAAGAATAACACATTTTGGATTATACGCCAGAAACTATCACGTTTCGAGGCGTGGTCAGTTTAAATTGTTGAAGCGCATTTTGCATCGAAGAATTCAACTTTTAAAAATACTTTTTAATAAATAATGACTCCATCTAATCAAATCTGCTAGTTTTCGCAGCGAACACCGAAACGCGCTAGTTTTTGTAGCGAAAACCGAAACGCGCTAGTTTTCGCAGCGAAAAAGGAAACGCGCTAGTTTTCGCAGCGAAAACCGAAACGCGCTAGTTTTCGTAGCGAAAACCGAAACGCGCTAGTTTTCGCAGAGAAAACCGAAACGCGCTAGTTTTCGCAGAGAAAACCGAAACGCGCTGGTTTTCGCAGCGAAAACCAAAACGCGCTAGTTTTCGTGACAACGAAGACAAATGTGCAGTTTTTCGTAAGAAAAATGGAACTTGCTACTTTTCGTAACGTACGTCGATTGTATAATGGAAAGATTCTATTACTCGTTGGAAATAGTCAATACATATTGCTATACTACTTTAACTATTCTAGAAGAACATTAAAATAGGGGTGGATTCGGAACGTAATTTTTAAATCCTCGAAACTTAAATCCTGAACTTTGTAAGGCTTTGAAATTCTGGAAACTTGAAGTGCTGATTCTGTTTTGTAAGTGAAATATCTTGCTTCAAGCTCTGAAGTGAACAAAATTTTTGCATAAATCTCTATTGACCATAGTCAAACAAAATGCATATAACAATATACAAATTCTCGAGGCACGCTGCGAACGATTCCTTAATCACTGATTTCATACGTTTTCTTATCTAGCCTTCGAGAATTTCGAATCACAAAAAAACGCAACGCTTCGAGAAACACATCCCTAATTAATAAAACATAAAATGTGTAAATGCTTTGTACCTCATCTTCAGAAAGGTCAGATTCGTTAGAACTGTCGAAGCCGATAAATGCACCAGCTTCTGCATCATCTGTTCTTCGTGTCAACTGCTTTGTCATTCGTTCCATTCGCTGTAGACAGAAATATTGAAATTTATCTTCACTCGTAATAAATATCCAATCCGTGGTTTTTAATACATACCTTGGAACCTTTGCCTTTACTACATTCTGGATGTTTAGCATGGTACATACAAAAATATTTACGGTGCCCATTTAAGGATAATACAGTGCCAACACAATTTTTGGCATTTATATTTAATTCTTTCTGCTCTGGTAAAGTAAGGGATAACAGTTTTTTATACCAATCTAGTCCCCTTTCAAGGGACATATGTCCAAACATAAGGGTCTTATTTTTTCTATAATAAAACAATTCGTTTTAAATAATAAGCTCTCGTTATTTTAGATAATAAAGAAAACTGTGTTTAACCCACCTATAAGGCCACACAGCTTTGTGAAAAGCCGGTAATAATTTAAGTCTACTTTGAACATCAACTAGTAATATAATGGTTCTACAACCTGGTTTTAACAATCGAACTAAACCGTTATATTTCTCTGCACGTAGTTCATGTAATCGTAATTGTGGCTGTGATGGTGTTGACTTACTGTTATCCTTACATTGAGCACGTTCAGCTTGAACACTCGCTTCCTCTAATTTTCTGAAACAAAAATTGATTATAAGAAATACCAGCTTAAGCAAATTTATTTCAAATTCAGATTCTTTCAGGCAATCTAAATCGATTTAAAAAGAAATATTCGCGGAAACATCATACGCAAATATTTTTTAAAAATTCATATATCGTGCATTTGCAATTAAACAATAGGCCTGAACAGATTAAATGTGATATTGTTTCTTTCAGAACGATCTTACTTACACTAAATATGACATTCCATATCCTGCAGCACCGATTAACATTAGAGTGGCGATTACTGATACTAAAGGCAAGATTTGCTCTTTAGTAAGACTATCCGATATATAATCTACAGCTAATAACGCCTTGCCAATAAGTTTATCTACAGTACCCTGCTTGAAAACAATAACGTTAAATGGAAGGTGTGGTATTTTATTACTCTCGATCTTCCAAAAATCACTGTCACGTACCTGTGCATGTTCGTCTGCTAATTCTCCTACAACCGCGGCATATGGCAAAGCTTCGGATGCTCGCAATAATCTTTGTATGGTTTGCTCTAAATTTCGGCGTGTTTCGTTCCACTGGTTTTCATCTTGAGCAGCTTCGATCCAACCGATAGGTAACCATTCATACTTCAGATGATTTGCATCCCTTCTCCAGATAATAACAACATGTAACAAAGGCTCCAAGGGGCTGCCTTCTCCCGTTGATAATGCTGACACAAATTCTGGTTGCGTGTCTTTAAATACATACGTATATCTAACTCGTTCGGTGCTGCATGTTAAATTGTACAAGAATTATTGCAAAATGTTGAAATTGTTATCACCGTATTACTCGAGTAATGTTACCTATAAGATGACTCCAAAGCTGCTTGTCTAAATTTGTGCCTGGCTAAGTCATGGAGAGGAGTATTCTGTTGCGATATTAAAACTGCGCACAATCGTTTCTGAGGCCTCAGCCATTCGGGCGGGCAAACAGAATCTAACATTGCTTGATTCGAAAGTCTCGGCAGGACGAGGAATTTATTATTCGAAATAACATTGTGCATCGTATCGCTGGATATATCCTTCATACTAACAGACGCCATAGGTTTCTCGAAATTCTCATTGAATAATAATAACGTATCTAGATCCACAGAAATTTTATACTTCGCTACGATAGATTCTGTTTCTGGTTTCCCTGTCTAAAAAACACCGAAGCGTGTGTAAATAAGAAAGTGAGATAATCTGAATAGTATCGTAACAAGCGTGTACGATAAAATATTTACCTGGACGAAGCCAAATGCAACACGATCTCTATAGTAAAATGCAATAAAAAGATATCGTAATCGTATAGATTCTTTTCTATCAAATATTAAAGCTCGAATTCGATTATCTATCCATCCTGAGAGGAAACTGTCTACGTTATTTTTATTTATATTAGATATTAATTTATATGGAAATTTGTTTCGCAGAAAGTCTGAAAAGAGCGACGATCGGTTAGATCCGTTACGAAGCGACGATCTTATATCCAACGTCAGCGAATTAAATGAGATATTAGTATTATAGATACGCACCAACAATTTTCTGAACGCTGAAAAGAGATTCCTTGTAGACGCTAGTTCGACCGTCTATCGTAATGACGAGGCATGGTAGCGAATGAATACCCAACTTTCTTGCCAAGGCAGATTCCTTTTCGGCGTGTGCAGTTGCTAAACCAAGGCCCAACGGCTCTAACTCATCGATTAAACGTCGCCATGTTGGTTCTACTTGCAAACATGCAAAACACCAGTCGGAATAAAATAATATTACATAAGGTGTATGAAAAGTTTTTGGTACTATTACATTTTCGAATGATCTGCAATAAACACAATTATGCTGAGAATGTCCTGTCGCAACAACTTGTACGAATATCGCAATCGTCGCCGCGTAATCTGTTCCTATAGAAAAGATACAAACCGATATGTGATGCTCATCTTATAAAAGAGTGAAATATCACGATTCTGATAATGAAACTTGAAGTTTCCATGAAATAATTCTTCCAAAGGATCAAAGACATTGAAGTGACCGTTATCCCTTCGTTGCCTAGGAATACTTTCTTCCGTAATGCCATGATTATCGAATTTTTTTCTTCTTTCTGGATCAGTCAATATCTGGATAAATGAATTCGTATGTTAAAATACGCAACAGTTGGTGTTATACGTTCCCATTCGGGATGTTGATTTTACCTCGTACGCTTTCGTAATTTCTACAAACTTATTTTCCGCGCCAGGATGATCAGTTTTATCAGGATGCCTAAAGAAATAGGGTATAATTTGTACTCGTAAGGCAAATCTTACTTGGCAAAATAATTCCTATCATATATAAGAAGTAGACTTTTCTTTTTAATAAATGCTGGATTAATATTTGAATATTTCTAAACTAGAATCAGCACAGCAAGTTTTATATTTAATTCAAATTAATATTGTTATTCTTGATTCTTTGCACACTTTGTTAGGGTACAGAAATGCTAAATATAAATTACGTTGCCATGTTCACAGTCCCCTAGCTCTTATATAGGTCAGGATACTTTTAAGTCACACACCTTTAAAGTAGGCTCTACGCCTCGCCTCGACTCATTTTATGCCTTACAATTTGACTCGCACTGTGCCTCGCCTCATTGCGACTGCGATCAGCGGATCTTTCGCCTCGAGGAAAAGTTAGAAAAAAAGTTGCGCCGAGGTGAGGTGAGGCGAGATGTATCGAGAGCCTACCTTATGACCCAGTGTATATAATTCAGGGCCAAATGCACGCTTTGGAATATGAAATTGCTATAGGCAACTCATGGACCCGTCTCGCTCTTATTAATTAACAAACTGATGTGGATATTTTTCATACAAACAACTTTTATTTTGTACAATATTCGTATTTCCGAGGATATTAATTTTCAAACTACTTTGATCTGTACGCAACACTTTATTGCACATTCGGTATCGAGTAATTTTTCTTCCCGAATGAATCTAGTTCCGGATAAACCTCCGTAATCTTTTTGTTACGAATAGAGTTCGTTGCACGTTGTCATATACGATGTGCGCGGAATTATGTACGGTAACGCATAATGCATTCTATAATTATGCGTGACAATGCGTGGAAGTTAGGAAAGCAAACAACCTGCTCAGGGTTACGAGAAACTCAGGATTTCTTTGAACGTAGAAATGGATCCCTGTTTCGAGGTTTGGGCCACGAACATGTTATTTTTTATCAACGAAATAGATTTTATCGCTTGACACTTACCATTCTTTGACAAGATTTTTATACGCCTTTCGAATTTCCTGCAGGGTCGCACGTTTGTGGACACCCAGTATTTTGTATGGGTTTCCCAACGACTCGATTCCGCTGACCGACGACAGCAAATGGGTTGTTACGATAAAAATCACGATAAAAAACGAGAACCTCATGAATAAATCTATATTAACCACTCTTCTGTCAATGTTATTTGATCGTCTGCTTACTGCCTTGGAGGTTCTTAAAAAATTAATCGATAACATTATTTATAACGCAGTTTTAACGTGCGTGCAATATCTATTGAATTATAACACTTTAACATGAAGTCAGCATTTACTAAAACTATCCCTTTTTCTCTTTGCAGTGTTTAGCAAACATGTTCAGCACAAATTTGGCTTATTTTTACGCCGGAAACTCTGTCATTGCAGTTGTATATAGTGATGTTTCTGGATGACCATGTTGTCAAATCCGATATATATACAATGAATATTAAATCCTAGAATGCTCTAGTAGAAGGGTAGGATCGATTACAAGAGGGCGCTAAAATAGATTCTACGTTTCTCTATGGATTTTCAAACGCGCTTTCAAAAAATTCGTTCCCGTTGCGCGCTGACTAGAGCAATTAATCCGAAACACATTTCAATGACATCTCTATTCGACATAAACAATGTGTGAAAATGATTTTGAAAATAAAATCATCTACATACAAAATGACAGAATATGACAGAAAATGACATATATTTATAAATTCGAAGCATTCTTTTTTCTGTTGTCTATTATTCATTCTCGTCACCGGTAAAATTATTTGCCGTGAAAGGATGCGAATTTTAAAAAATAATTTTAATATTTATAAATATATATTTTACAATTATATCTTGGCCAATCAGCACTCGAATTTTTAACTTTTAGAATGAGAATTTTTTCTAGTTTTCGTGCGTAGCAAATTTTTCCCAGATAGCAAACGTCGTCTCCCAGATAGCACACCTCGTCTTAGAGACGTCTAGTTTATGTTCATTTTAGGTCTGAACGTCTTGATTTGTAACAAGACGTCTTTAAGACGTCTTTAATACGCCTTTTAGACGTCTTTAAAACTTTACCAGACGTTGTGCTATCTGGGCTATAAGCCGTCTTTAAGACGTCTTAAGGACGGCTTATAGACGATGTGTGCTATCTGGGTTACGGTGTCTGGTACCCAGATAGCACAAAGACGTTTTAAAGACGTCTTAAAGACGTCCAGGCCAGGCGTTCAAGACGTTTTAAAGACGTACAGGCCAGGCGTTCAAGACGTTTTAAAGACGTCCAGGCCAAGCGTTCAAGACGTCTTAAAGACGTCACGATCGTCCAGAATACGCCTTAAAAAGATCCTAAAAACGTCCATTTTCACAAATTAGTACGTCTTTAAGACGTCCAGAAAACGTCCAGAAGACGTCTTAAAGACGTCCATTTTCACAAATCAAACCACAGTCGTTCAGACCTAAAATGGCCGTAAAATGGACGTCTTATAGCGAATTCGGACGGTCGCACTAGTGCACACTGAATGCGATTTTTAGCCAATAGGAAGCGAGAAAACTCGCACTCAGTGCGCACTACCTAGTGCAGGTTACCGAATTTGCTATTAAAGACGTCCTGTGCTATCTGAGTATTGATAGTTGACACGAACATCATGTGTTTTGTTATCCCGGGGGAATCACGGGAATGGAATAAGGGAAGAACATTTTTACCTAAAGTATGTACCTAATAACGAATTCGGCAGGCACGCACTGCACTGCACTGGTGCCAGAAAATAACTTGGATTGGTTGATTCTTGTATAGCTTCTTCGTTTCTATCAGACACAACCAATCCAAGTTATTTTCTGGCATCAATGCAGTGCCAGTGCGTGCCTGCCTAATTCGCTATAATTAATTGTTAGTGGAAAACTTGAGAAAATTGGCTGCTATTTCCTAGCCCCCTTGGATGAGTTTAAAATATGCAAAAAGTTTTATATAACGAATCACTAGAGGTGCGTTCCACTTACACTCAAATCGCCCGCAACCCCGCGATTTTCATTTCATATCGCGACCGCGTGGGCGATTGCAGCGTAAGTGAAATTCGCCCTAGCAATGTCTAGTGTTTTATTTTCTTATTATATTCATTAGTGATATGACCATCAAGTTCTCAGAGGCGCCACAGTGTGTTTTGAAAGCTGCAGGAGCAGAGCGAGCGGTTTGTAATGAAATTAACAAACTTACGGGGCAAAACAATTGTTCGATATATCAGATCCTAAATAAATGGTTTACGCGTGATACGTGACGAGAAAATATTAAACCACACATCCCCCTTAACATATATCAACATGTAACAATATACACGCCTCTCATATCCCTACATCCGACGATTTAAACGAAATGGGTACTACTTAATCACACGTTTGTTTTCATTGTCCATTAGTAGCATTACGCGTATATATATATTCATTATTCCGGGCAATATCGTTGATCGAAGAAATAACAAATTCGCATTAATATTACTTTCGTAAATAATCAATGCTCAAACAGCTCTGCGGAATAGAAACTGACGTATGACGTAACAGCGTAATATTATACATATATATATATACTTCATACAGAAAAATGGCTAGCTCTACTTGGGCCGAAGACGAAATTGGACGAAAATGGGATCTCTGTATCACGGACGCTCTATTTAAACTTGGTAAATGTCACGCAATATTTATACTCGTTATTTCATTTTCGGAAGGTGTTAAATATGTTGTTAATACAAATGACATTTTCTCAGGAGGAGGAATTTTCCTTGGCAGTGTATTCTCCCTGTTTTTCTTCAAACGTAAGACTTCATTCCTTCGATACTTAGTTTTTAAGAAATTACTTATAACTCTTTAATTTCAACAAAATTCGCGGATGATACGATGACGCATTTAATTCGTATGCATATTTTGTATCTGTGCGTGGAAGGCAAGCACAGTCTGGAAGGTTAAGATGAAAGAGGTTTTGACTGAAAAATCTGATTAAAATTGTATTTTCAGTGTTATTGAGTATGGTTATACATTTTTGCATATACGTTTATCTTAACCTCAACCTCAACCTCATTGATAATAATTCTTTTGTTATGTGTGAAGGATAGGTTAAGTTTCATAAGCAGATTTTTCTTTCTGGTCTAAAAATCTGAGTAAATTTATATTCTTCGTTATACCAATAATCGTGGTCAATTGTAAATTTTAAATTATTATTACCTACTATTTATTGCCTGTATAGTTTATAGTAATCAGTGTTCTGCCGATATCTTTAAAAATTCTTATTGGAACAGCAACCAATTGATTTTATAAACACACAATTATCTTTTTAGGAAGAAAATGGCCCGTCATAACTGGAGCAGGTTTCGGATTAGGTATGGCATATTCTAATTGTCAAGAAGATTTGAATTCCGTTGTAAGGCAACAAGCGGCCAGAAATTGTAACAAAAAAGATGAGGGGAAGAAAAATTCTTAGCGAGCCCCATTGGAATAACATTGTTATGCTGTTACACAACATATACTAATATACTAGTTCAAATTGTATTATAGTGTCATACAAGAATAAAATCTTCAATAATTTTAAATTACTACGATCAATCTGGAAAACAGAAACTACTACAGATATATTTATTCGCCGTGTATTTTCAACTATTCGTAGGAACACAGATAGATAAGGAAACAGAATAAACCACATTTATTTTTGTACGTACAATATTTTATTATTTTTACTGTCAAATTTTAAAGTAAGAAGACTTTATAGTACTAAAGAATTAAATGCAGGTTTGAAAGTTTATATGTGTATTAATGACTAGCATTGATATCTTCTTTTTATTAAAAGCTGTAATTAAAAGAACGAAAGGAATTATAAAAGATTTTCAACAAGGTAAAATGTATAATGAAAAACAAACATGGAAGATTTTCATTTACAATTAGCATAATTTATAATACATTTATGTTTTTTATTAAGAGTTTCTTTAAGATAGTTAAAATACTTGAACTCTGTACTGTTTGGCATTCCCCTGCCCCCCTCCCCCACATATTTTTACCTCCTTGTATTGGCCACCTTAGGACTCTTACGAGATTGGATTCACACTTTACATAAAAAGGACTTATAATAAATGTGTTTATTAACAGGTTTCAAACATATTGCAGGGTCATGCGTCCCGCTTACAATTTCGATATTTATTCAGGAAAAGATCAAACTATTATCAGCACTTTGAAACGCTTTCTGCTACACACATACCTAATATTCTTTGAACGTTTGAAACAAATACTATAGACTAATTTCCGTAATATTTACCGAAACGGGTAAATGTGTATATATACGTACAAGGTGTTTCAAAACATGTGGGCGTAATTTTAGGGATAACTGGGAGCCCAAAAGTAATGAAAAAAATTCGTGGTTATTAACATTTGGCCCAATTGATCTTGTTCCTGAACTCGTGGGTGTCCGGAGGGGGGTGCAAAAGGGGCAGTAGCCCCCCCCGGTTTTTGAGAAAAAAAATCGCTTATTTTTCGAAACTGATCTTTATTAAGTTTGTACTAAAAAGGGGAATATTTTTAAATTTCGGTTTTAAATTTTTTTAATTAAGTTGGCATTATAAAATGGGTTAAAAAAGCAAGAGTGGTATATTTTTCTGTACCATTATCCCAAAGTTGCTCCCCCCTTGGAAAAAAGTCTCCGGACGCTCTTGCTTGAGCTACGGCAGTTTACTGTTCAATAATACTCGTTACAAACATAAAATATTGTTTAAACGAAGTGGTCAAAAAGACCACCTTGGATTTTATACAAAGTTTCTCACAATTCTAACTCGATTTTTGAACTTCAAAATGCTTCAAAATATACAAGTCTTTGAGCTAAAGGGAACACCGCGAACCCGGACTCACCAATTGGAGCACAACTTTGTGGGTTTTTAGAGTGACTCAAAATAAGAACAACGGTGTGTTTCATTTGGGCCCTATCGCCCTTTAAGGGGGTGAAAAGTAACCTCAAAGTCACATAGGCACTTCCACTTTTTCGCGTATAACTCTCAAAGTATGAGAGACAGAAAAAAAATATTTCGAACAAAAGTTTAATGTTGTAATAAGCGTTGCAAACTTGAGTTAACAAGATTTTGAAAAAAGTTTTTTTCGTTCAGGTATTTTTTTTTAAACTCTATTCAAAATTTTGTTAACGCAAGTTTGTAGCGCTTATTTCACCATTAAACTTCTGTTGGAAACATTTCTTTCTTTCTCTCGTATTTTGAGAGTTATACGCGATAAAGTGGAAGTGCCAATTTGACTTTGTGGTTACTTTTCACCCCCTTAAAGGGCGATAGGGCCCAAATGAAACACATCGTTGTTCTTGTTTTCAGTCACTCTAAAAACCCACAAAGTTGCGTTCCAATCGGTGAGTCCGGGTTCGCGGTGTTCCCTTCTGAATGAAATCGGTTATATTAGCTCAGTTTGTGACGAAAATTATTAAAATACAAAATTGCTCGTTACTCACAAGCAAGATTAAATAGGACAAGTATTACTACGAAGTTTTTTCCATTATCTTCATGCTCCAGATAATTCACCCCTGAAGTTACACCCACACATTTTAACACACCCTATATATACTTGTCTGATAAAATAGTAATATCAATAATAATACGATACAAACAACAATAATTATAACTTCACAGCTACAGTATATTGTATTTAATAATCGTTATAATCAAATATTCCCGCGCTGGAATACGTGACGCGCATGAAATATACATTTCTAGTGACTTACCAGTGTGCGTGATTCGTGAAAGTTTCAATCTTTTAATTGTTATTTTTAGGAACGCCGCAGTTCTTGTGATTTCGATTTCGCGAAGATAAAATGCGCGACGTTAGCATATCTGGGAAGAATTATTAGTAAAAGGATCGTGCGTATGTCAGGCATTGACGTTTTTTAAATTCTGTTTCGATATATGTGATACACGAAGGGAGAATCCTTACCGAGCAGAGCTAGCTCGGATCTAAACAGATCTAAACAAGATGGATATGTGCTAACGCTCGGTCAAGCTGACTTGTAGACTTTTAAACACTTCTGTCAGTACAGAGAAGCCTATATCAGACGCGAATAATTGCATTGTATTAACCGAAAGCAAAGAAAAATGTTTCAAACTGCTGCTATTTCGAACTCGTTATCGAATAACGGAGGGTCTTACAGCAATGACAGACCGTCAAGCACAGGAGACCCGGAACTTGCGACTGATCCTGCTTCTGGTGGATTCTTTCATTCCGATTACAAAAAGTAAATATTTCCCTTCGAACATTATGCTTTTAAATATTAATGCTTCACTTGCAGAAAATATAATTTAATACTATAGTTTATATAAAGAGCAATCTCAGTATTTACGTATTTTAAGTAGAAAAATTACTTAATTAACGATTTAATTTAACAAATTTAACGCTCCTTTTGTGTACAATGTTTATTTACAAACTTGAATTTTAATTTTATTCTATCGTTCACGTTGCACTTTCGCATGGCACATTTGGCACACAAATTATTGTGGAGTATATTAATTTACGGTTTATGAGTAGATATTTCACAAGTATTTCTTTAAATTCAGGCACGAAGATCTAAAGCAAATGTTGGACAGTAATAAAGATGGGCTTAAGCTGGAAGCTATGAAACGGATAATTGGGGTAATTAGATATATATCACGCCTGTGGAATAAAATTATAGCTTAAGTTTGCATTAACAGGCGACGGAGTTCTGTTTCAGATGATAGCGAAGGGAAGGGACGCATCGGAATTATTTCCAGCCGTAGTTAAGAACGTTGTATCGAAGAACATCGAAGTGAAGAAATTAGTTTACGTTTATTTAGTCCGTTATGCGGAAGATCAGCAAGATCTTGCGCTTCTGTCTATTTCCACGTTCCAGCGAGCGTTAAAAGATCCTAATCAGTTAATAAGAGCCAGCGCTTTAAGGGTGCTCTCGAGTATAAGAGTTTCTATGATAGTACCTATCGTCATGCTTGCCATTAAAGATTCAGCTAGCGATATGTCTCCGTACGTTCGGAAGACCGCGGCGCACGCTATCCCGAAACTTTATTCACTGGACCCCGAACAGAAGGACGAGTTAATAAGCGTTTTGGAGAAGCTACTATCCGATAAAACGACTCTGGTTGTGGGTTCGGCGGTGATGGCTTTCGAAGAGGTTTGCCCTGAACGGATCGACTTAATACACAAAAATTACAGAAAGCTCTGTAATTTGTTGGTAGATGTCGACGAGTGGGGCCAAGTCGTTATAGTTAACATGCTTACGAGATACGCGAGAACGCAGTTTATCAATCCCAATGCAGATGTAAGTATAAATTATCAAACGTTAACAAGTGAGATTTAAATTCGTTTAAATAATGTTTTTTAGAACACAGAGGATGATGAAAATCGCCCATTTTATGATTCCGATTCCGATTCGTCTAACACGAAGAAACCAAAAATATCGTTGGACCCTGATCATCGATTACTGTTGCGAAACACGAAGCCCCTTTTACAAAGTAGAAACGCTTCCGTGGTAATGGCAGTGGCTCAATTGTATCACCACACGGCGCCACAAAGCGAAGTAATTAGCGCTGCTAAAGCGCTGATAAGGTTATTAAGAGGGCACAGGGAAGTTCAGAGCGTCGTTCTTCATTGCATCGCTAGCATATCGATTACCAGAAAGGTAATGTAAGTACTAATATTACAATAATGTGCAGAGAATACCGTTCCGATCACTCTTCTCAATAGCTACAGGTTTCGCGCCAAACGTAATGGTCAATATTTATGTGCAGGGAATGTTCGAACCTTTCCTTAAGTCATTCTTCGTGAGAACTTCAGATCCCACGCATATAAAACTTCTGAAGTTGGATATTCTGACCAATCTGGCGACTGAAACTAGTATCGGAGTTATACTAAGAGAATTTCAGACGTATATTTCTAGTAGCGACAAGGAATTTGTTGGTGCGAGTATACAGGCGATTGGTAGGTGCGCGAGTAATATAAAAGAGGTGACCGACACATGCCTGAATGGATTAGTTTCGCTACTGAGTAATAGAGATGGTAAGTCTTTACCCAGAGTGTAATTCCACCACGATGCAGCATAATTCTAATCAATCTAATCTTTTACATAATTCTTTATTTAGAGTCTATAGTAGCAGAAAGTGTTGTTGTTATAAAAAAACTTCTACAAACCCAACCAAACGAGCATAAAAGTATAATCGCGCATATGGCGAAGTTGATGGATTTTATAACGATACCACAGGCCAGAGCGTCCATTTTGTGGCTTTTGGGAGAATATTCGGACAGGGTTCCTAAGATAGCACCAGACGTCCTCAGGAAAATGGCGAAGAATTTCGTGAACGAACAGGACATAGTGAAGCTGCAGATCTTAAATCTAGCTGTAAAGCTCTGCTTAAATAACCCCGCGCAGACCAAACCATTTTGCCAATACGTCTTCCAACTTGCAAAATATGATCAGAATTACGACATCAGAGATCGCGCACGGTTTTTGAGACATTTCATTTTTGAGGATGACGAGCATAAGCAGCTTCCGCAGCTTGCGAAAAGAATATTCTTAGCTCCGAAGCCTGCGCCAACTTTAACATCCAGATTCAAAAATTCAGAATTTCAGTTGGGAACGCTGTCGCATTATTTGGATATGCCGTGTGCTGGTTACCGTTCTTTGCCACCTTTCCCCAAAGTAGCGCCTGATCAATCTGTCAGAGATATTGCGAGCGGTAATATTAAAGACACGAGGGAAGAATATTACAGAAAATATAAGAAGGACAAAAAAGGGAAAGTGCAGGAAAAACCCTTTTACAGCGACGAAGAAAGCGAAGGTAAATCTTAGGATTAGTGAAATCGTAGCGAGGAAATGTCCGAATTGAAATGTTGCAAAATTTCAGAATTGGATAATGGGAATGAATCTTCCGATACTTCAACGAATGATTCTTCGGATGAAAATAGCGACTCGTCTGAATATACGTCTGACTCTAACAAATCCGACAATGATAGCGAGAAAAAGAAATCTGTGAAAGAATCTGACGAGACCAACAGCGAGTCCGACAGCGAAGAATCGGATTCTGAAGAAAGCGAGAAGGACGATAAAGTTTCGAACGAGGACGTGAAAGCGAAGCCGAAGAGTAACATTGACCTTCTTCTAGATTTAGACGATGGTAATATATAATATTAAAAAAAAGCAAAATAAGAATTCATTTCAAAATATCCTACCATCTTATACTTTAATTACAGTTATTCAAATGACACCGGTTATGCCATTGAGTGCAGGAGGTTTTCTTAGCCCAATCAGTTCGAGCATTACAAACGACATCAGAGAAGTATCATCTTCGTTTATCCCAATGAAAAAGTTTGAATTATTAAATAGTATCACGGGCCACGGTTTAAAGATCGAATACAGGTTCACAAGATCGCAGCACTTAGTAAGTGCTTACTTAGTTACCAATGAATTAACGTTTACGAACGAAGGTAACGAGCTCGTTAAAGAGATACACGTGGGAGCAAAGGTGAATTTTTATTATATTAACGATTGGGCTTTACTTTTTTAAATACATTTTTCCATTATCATAAAATATTTCCATTATTTCATTCGCTTAGAATTTACCGAAAGGTATGCTGATCCATGACTTCACGCAAATACCGTCACTGGAAGTTAATTCCAATTTATCCTCGACATTGGGTATCAATTTCAACGATTCCACACAGCCAGCAAATTTCAATATCAACTTCACAATCGGCGAAGAGACGTATTCGTGCGCGGTTACTATCAAAGCACCGATTGGGGAGATAATACGAGCTGTGGTCTTGCCGGAGAGTATGTTCGTCAGTGAGAAAAATAAGCTGAAAGGCATGAACGAGCATGTGGCGAAAGTACAATATTCCGGGAATAAGAAAGCTCTTACTCAAATGATTTTTGAAAGTGCAAACGTTGCGATGATATCTAACAGCGATGATGAAATCAGGTTAGTAATTTTTTTATCAGTTAGCTGAATAAAGGCAAGCAGAGGAAAGTGTAAGTTCAAGATTTTTTTTTATATACACAATCGCATGAATTTTATTTTGCTTGCAGATTTGCCGCCCACACTTTAGCATCAAAGTCGTTGGTATTAGTGACAATAAAACTTACAGGTAGCGATTCCTTGGAAATCTGTGTAAATTGCGAGAAAATGGTAATAGGTTCTATCTTGTTGAATGAATTGAAAAGTAATTTAAAGTGAATTAAATACTTTATATTTATAGTCGTGAAATAAATATAAATACATTTACACTTGTATAAAATAAATGAAAAGCTTTTATGGTGTATACATAAGTACGTATATATATATTATAATACAGAAATATAAGTTAATTAAATATAAAAGTTCAAACATAATATGTTTGTTATGGAACTATTAAAATTTTTATAATAAATTGCAGTTATTGTTTAATAAAAAATATCTATTATATGAACCGTGCTGAATTAATAATTAAGATATGTCTGTTATAAATTATACTCTCTTCAAGGTATGTATTCTTGATACACTCATATTAAACAGACGCAAAATAAAAATTATATATACTTATTAATAACATATGGGCCCTTCAAAAGCTAAACTGATCAATTTCATGAAATAAAAAGTACAAAAATACAAGAGATTGACACATTAAACACTAATCATATGCCGAGGTACTATACTAAGAAATTTGCTAAAGCTAGAGTTGATCAATTTGTCATCTGAGACACTCATACGAGTCGATTAATATAATCCAGCTACTTACAAGGGAAATTAGGCAAGCTGAAAATTCAGAAAATGATGCAACTTTGTGTGCAAGAATAGTAGTTCATCCGTAACACAAACCTATTTTTTGTTGGTGTCATAATGCGGTCTTATGGGGTGAAAACACCCCTCGAAAAAAATGCAGAATTTTCTTTTTCGTGGAATATCTCGAGAACGGTGAGAGACATCGAAAAGAAGTTTAAACAAAAGTTGCATCTTTTTTTTATATCTACAAAACTGCGTAAAAGTAAATACCGAAAAATCCATACTTTTCAAGTTATCCCCAACACCAATTCTTAATTCAATAATTATTTTTACGCAGTTTTGGAGATATAAAAAAAAGATGCAACTTTTGTTTAAATTTCTTTTCGATATCTCGCACCGTTCTCGAGATATTCCATGAGAAAGAAAATTCTGCATCTTTTTCAAGGGGTGGTTTCACCCCCTAAACTCGCACTATGGCACCAACAAAAAATAGGGTTGTGTTCGGGATGAACTACTCGACTTGCACACAAAGTTGCATCATTTTCTGAATTTTCGGGGTGCCGAACTTCCCTTGTTAGTGTAAATTCCACAATTGATACCTTGCTAATGCCCGATTTCTTCACCTCCGTCTAAAGTCCCGGTCAGTGAACGACCAATCAGATGCTATCATGTGGCACTCGTCGACCAATTGGATGCTATCATTTGGCAGTTATGTGGAACATAACTCTAACTGAAAGATTATTGAAGGTGAAGAAATCGACCGTATGAAAGAGATTGTGAACAGCCTCTCTCTTTCTGTAAAATATTTAATTAAGTTGTCTAGAATTTGCAGCATGTATAGTCAAGTGAACTACCTATATTACACATTTTTGTTTTCTGTTCTAATATAAAATGTCTATCGATTCAATGTACACGCGGTGTACATACATAACAAATTAACTTTGCTTACGGCCGATTTCTTCACCTTCAGTAATCTTCCAGTTAGAGTTATGTTCCACATAACTGCCAAATGATAGCATCCAACTGGTCGACGAGTGCCACACGATAGCATCTAATTGGTCGTTCACTAACCGGGACTTTAGTCGGAGGTGAAGAAATCGGGCATTAATACATGACACAGAAATGATATTTATCAGATCTGCATTATTGTTGACTATTTACTCGCAATGAATCTAATCACGATCTGTAATGAGAATACAATTTGAATTTACTAGCATTAAACGCAATATGAATTGTAAAGTTAAAAATTTTAACATACAGAGCCTAAATATGGTTGATATTCTTATACAAAGATGTGCAAATTAATTATGCATAATAGTGTATTTATTTTAATAAATGTCTTACATGGGCTTCGCTCATGATTAAAAAGCTTCATGACAAATATATACACTTGGAGTGCGTTCCACCACGTTCCACTTAAGTTCAAATCTCCCGCAACGCCCGTGATTTTCATTACATATCACGACCGCGCGAGCGATTTGGACGTAAAAGGAACTCGCCCTTATTAATACAGAATTATAGATCATTGCTTCCAAATACTCACCAGTTTTTAAAATGCGTTTTCATAAAATACGAATGCAATTACAAGGATATATAATATGTACCATCAAAATAATACAGCGTAATAAAGTACTATTTATATTACTATTTTAGAAACTTTAAGTGTGAGATAAGAAATAAAATAAAAATTTATATTCATGTTCTTTGGTGCGCAAGAAAAACTACCACCATTGCGCTGACTATCTAATTATCTAAATTAATGCGAAAGACAATTCTTTCAATATTCCTTTTTATTAATAACACAGACAATATATTTTTAATTATAAATAGTAAATATCATTAAGGGCGAATTCCACTTACGCCCAAATCGCCCGCGCCCGTAGGATTTTCCGTTTTTGTAATAAAATGAATATCATAAATTACATGTTGCTGTTTTCGAGTCTTAATTTATAGTTAAAACCCTGTATTTTTCGATAATGACTCTTTCACAGATTTCTCTTCCATATTTCAAAAGATTTTCATAAATTTTTGAATATTAACCACGGGCGTTGCGGGCGATTTGTGCGTAATTGGAACTCGCCCTAAGTATTTCAAAAGAAAATCGTCTTTAAACACTCGTTTAATATCGAAAGTTATCGATGCAAGTATCGATATGAAATTTTAACTTCAGAGCATAGGCAATAGATGGCAGCATACCGTAGGCTCTTTTAGCCGCACGATTTAGGGTAAGATGCAATGAAATCAACCGATCTAATATTATCAAAGTAATCTTTTATTCTCGTAAAAGAGACGGTACATATTCTGTTAAATATCATACATTTCGGAAACGTTCTTCCAGAAAAATACTATATTTTCTTCCTAATCTCACGATTCTTCTAACATTTAACGATCCAATATCCTAAGAGGTTACAGTTTGACATTTCATTACTCCTACAAATAAATCCGCGTTTTTCGTAATTTTAAGTCATAATCACATTTTAAAAGATTCTCCTCTAATTCTTTTGTAGACTCCCTTTATAGTTTACGTTTGAATTAATAAAAACGTGACATCACTTAACCTTTACGGGACGTGATAAACATGCTTTGCGAGAGAACAATAATACATGCGATAGTAGAGCTTGAGTATCGATGTACACTAATATCACATATTTTATAAAACTTTTATTCTCTCTAGAACAAAAATTACTCCAACAAGAAATTAACACACAATTCGTGTATTCTCTAAATACGTGTATTTCAGTTGTTAGTTATGTGCATTCACGTTGTTGTAGATGGCTGACACAAAGAAGACAGCGGATACGAGTGCGGAATCTCCGAAGAAGGCAGATGCACCTTCGGACAAGAAAGCTGGAAAGAAAGGTCGAATCAGGCCAAGGAACTACGATTTAGGAAATGGCGTTTACAGATTCAGCCGTACCCGCATGTTCCACAAGAAAGCCATTTACAAATTCATTGGCAAGAAGACTCCCAAAACTGTACGTTACGTTGTTTACGTTGCTACGTATGTTGTTTGTACTAGTATTCGATGTGCGCATTAATATTTTGTTACAGGTTAAGCCTAAGAAACCAGTAACCATTGAGAAGAAGATCAGTGGTGACAAGAACGGAGAGAAACGTATCGTGTTATTAAAGAAAAGACGTGCTAACTATCCCACTGCAGATCCAGTAACCGTGCACCACTCGAAGAAGTGTTTCCGAGATCACCAGCGCTATCTGAGGCCCACTTTGAAGCCAGGAACGATTTGCGTTTTACTGGCCGGTGCTCATAAAGGAAAGAGAGTAGTTTTCTTGAAGCAACTTAAGAGCGGCTTACTTTTAATTACCGGTAAGGTTTGGACACGTTAATTTGTACGATTTCTAATGAATCTGTAAAGCGAAATTTAACTTTGATGTCTTTCGAAACAGGTCCCTTCTTGATTAATGGTTGCCCCCTTCGAAGGGTCAGCCAAAACTATGTGATCGCTACTTCTACGAGCATCAACGTTGCTGGTCTGAAGCTGCCGGCTCATGTGAACGACGATTACTTCAAGAGGAAACGTGAGAAACGTGCGAAGAAGGAGGAAGGTGATATTTTCACCAAGAAGAAGGACGAATACAAACCAACCGACCAGAGGAAAACTGACCAGAAACTGGTTGATAAATATGTGATTTCTGCTATTAAGAGAAACAAAGAGAAGAAAATGCTGTTCACTTATTTGTCGGCGATGTTTGGCTTAAGAAGCAGTCAATATCCGCACAGATTAAAATTCTAATCTTTTATGGTTTGAATACAAATTCACAATAAATAGAAGAAATATGAAAAACAAATCTTTTGTTACCTTATTAGTACAGTGTTGTTTTTAGCGAATGCGGTACCTAAGGCAAATAGTTCGTTATGCTACACGTTCGTTGGAAGCTAAAGAAATCCATATCGACAAAATCTATATCACTAAAATTTACTTATTACTCTATGAATAAAAAGAGCATCATAAGGTTACTACATAGGGTGTTACTGTACTGATAGTCGATACTTTAGGGATGATTATACAGGCGGAAATAAGATGAAAATCGAGAGTGCCGAAATTGCGGTAAACGCTTCGTTTTCGAGAATATTAACTTCGAATTTCAGTTCCTGGGCTCGCGGAGGTAACCGGAACGCGTCAGCTGTCCGTAGGAGGTTCGGCTTACCTCCGGTTGCCACTCAAGCAGAGCCATCCTTAGAGTTTGCGGGGTCCGGGGTAAAAGTCGATATTATTAAAAACAGATAACTGCGTGTCTAAATACTTCATGCGTCACTTAGACTTGCCGAAAATCTATTCTAGAAAAATTGATACCTTGACAATTTATACTTAATTCGTTTAATTTTTACAAAATGAAGTCCCTAAGCGCGGGGTCTGGGCCCCGTTTGCCCGGTGCTAAGGGCGGCTCTGTCTTCAGGCACTTGCAGTGCACGCGAATTTAGCTGAAATTTAATGTTAATTTTCTCGAAAACGAAGTTTTTACTGCAATTTCGTCATTTATGATCTTCGTCTTATTTTCGCCTGTAGAATCATTCCCTAGAGTACTGACTATCAGTAGAGTAACACCCTGTATAATGTGTATGTGTATTTGCTGTAACGCTCAGGCAAAAGACGACTTTGATTACGATAATTCCTACCCATTTTTAAAATATAATTTCATTATACACGTAGCTATCGTGCATTTTTTGACAACGTGCGGTGAAGCGAATCGAAGAAATTAATAATAATTAATTAATTGTCGCTGCGCTTCGGTCTATTCAGAATCAATTGTTTATAAACTTTTCTCTTCGTATCATCGCGCTTCACTTCGCCGCGCTTCGCCAAAATGCGCGACGGCCTTAATTGGGAATCATGTCAAATATTAAAAACAAAGGAAGTGTCCAAAGGGGTTTATTAATTTAGTTTAAATTTACACACAATACCAATGAATTGCAGTAGGCTTAACTATTATTCAAAATTATCCAGATTAATAAGTGTGTGGTCCAGTGAAGGGAAAAAATTACACAAATTACTTACAAAAACAATAACAATTCATTTCAACGTGTACATGGCCCATGTATGCCAAAATGTGAAAAATGGAAGCTAATAAAATTCTGGAATAAGATGATTCACGGATTTAAATTTTACTGATAGCTAATAGCGAATTCGGCGCCCCGCACTAGTGCGCGCCGAGCGCGATTTTTCTCGGTACCACAATCGGTTGATGCTCTCTGCCCCAGTAGAGTGAAATCATCGTATTCGGTTGTCTTGCGCTATTAGTACTTACTTAAGAAATCTACACAGAATTCAAGTGCATGCATCTGCGATATTTCAAAGCCTGTTTTATATATATATTAGTCTAGCTTTACTACTCGGCTTCGCCCGAAATTTAGATTCCGATTTTATAAAAAAAAATTTTTATTTATTTTTTGTGAAAATAGTCACATTCATCTGGATTAACTAGGCATAATGAGCTGGGACACATTTCGTGACACCAGAGTTTACCATTCGAAAGTTTTTAGACGATAGACAAACACACGAACACTTTCTACTTTATATATATTAAGATTTTAAATCTCTGTAGGTCTTTCTTGATTTTTGATATCAGAAATTAAGTTGCAAAATAACATATATTCCCAACAATATTGTTCTAAACTTTCTACGAAGCTTAGTAAAAATATAAATAGCATCGGTGTCCAGTTAGTGGTACGTTTACTTTACGCAACTTTCGCATCGCAAAATTCGCCTTCGCATAAACGAAAAAATGGATGAGGGCAGTCGCGGATTTAACAGGGCGGCTGATGAGCAGTTGCCGCCTAGGCCCCTGTATAGAAGGCCCCCTCAGGGCCCCCTGACCCAAAAAAAAATTATGATTAGTTATAGGTATCCAAACACATTTTATTTCGTACTACTACACTTGGCCCGTTTTTACTAAACTACCTCTTCATTTTCCCGAAAAATGGGCCCCTGCCCAGAAGCCCTAGGGCCCTATCTTAAAAAAAATTATAATTTTATCCAAACACTATATTTTTTTCGGTACTACTACACTTAGCCCGTTTTTAATAAACTACCTCTTCATTTCCCCCCCAAAATGGGCCCCTCGGAACGTTTGCCACCTGGGCCTGTTTTCTTAAATCCGCCACTGGATGAGAACGAACTTTATTGAACAGAAATTTTTGGCAGTGCAATTTGGTGGCATCTGGTTTCATTCCAGTTGATTCCAGTGCTGCACTGATTGCGAGATTGTTCAGTGCTAACTCTTTTCGAACACGCTGCACTGATGCTGTGTTGGAACCGCACAACCACAGATTCCCTGCGTGCTGCCGAATTCGCTATACGTAAGGTCAAATAAGGTGAACTTCATTGATGCGGGTAGTCGTTGATATAACGGGGATGCGCATGCGCGCCACGACCTGGAACGTCAAATACAGAAGCATCATATTATTCATATACCATCTCTCAGTATTATGACATCTTAGTATGCAGTGTCTTTCGCGTAAGAATTTACACGTATCTCCGTGCGTCCTTTTTAAATCTAATCTACTCAGACCTCACCTTCCGAGCAGTGACGCCACTATTTAGATCTCGGCGGTCTAGAGTAAATAAATACTTATTAAAATGTGCTACGTGCTGGATACCTGTGACATGTGACACTCCGTTCTCAAATGTCTTCCCCTAACACCACCGAATACGCGGGCAATTACCAACGTTTTAGCGATGATGCCAATGCATCACTCGAACAAGACACGTCCCAGCCGTCATATCAAAGTGAGTGAAATCGATCGTGCAACTACCGCTTAAATTCATTCTTTCCTTTGCTGGCAAATTACAACGAAAGGCGCGCATTTAGGCGGACACGTAACTACGATCGTCCTTCCCCTGATCCCTTATTTTGTGATTGTTACTAAATTACACACTGACTGCTGCTTTACGTATTTTATAATATACGTACGCGTGTATTATCTTTCGTTAAGAATATTTATGATTATGTAATTACATACAATGTTACAAAATTCTTAAGACATCTGTATCCAATTACTCGGCACGTACGATGTTAGTTATCAAGTTTCATGAAAACATGTTGTTACAGTGTAGAGTATCGGGTATTCTTCTATTTGAATAATGAATGAGTAGCTGTTTATTTGTTGGCAATGGTTTTCTTGAATTAAAACTTTTAGGACAGAATACGCGAGAGGAAGAGATTTTTTTTACCCCTTTTGGGTCCTACGATTTTGGAATTGAATTTTGTGCCAAATGATGCCTCGTGACGAGACATCTATCGCAACAAATTTTCAAGTTGAGATGATGATTAGTTTCTGAGATATGGGACGTCAAAGAAGTGAAAATTCATTAGTAACGCGTTAGTCCATACGCTTCGATGTGCAGACTTTTATATTGGTACGATAATTTAAAGAACTGTTTCCAGGGATTTTGCTGACTGTTAACAACGAATTCGAACTAAGATTTTTAAATTACTCGCCAGGTGTAAGTGAGGGCTCGCGTGCAATAAGGAGACTAGCGGTCGAAAATGGGAAAAATTATTGTTCAAACGCTAAGACATATTGGAAAATTAAATGTTAAACTGTATTTTAAAAAATATAGTGTCGTAAAGCTCGTCACGACACACATTGTTTCTATTTACAGTTTGTTTATCGAATCATTAATATTCGAGCTAAAAATTATAAACAAAAAATTTTTCATCGTCCAAAATCATTATTTCCTTAAACATAAATTGCGATAACTTGAGTAAATATTAAGGGATCGTTATGAGGCTTAAAACATAACTTCAGAAAACTCTAGCGAAGTCGTAAAATGTATGCATAAAATCCTAATGTTAAAAAATGTAATAATATTTAATTAAAAAGAAATACTGGACATAACCCATGTTTTTCAACGTTCGCCGTTAAAAAGTATCGAGGCAATTTTTAGGTACATATAACTTGTAGCTGCAAAATTTTTCCTTAATATACAAGGAAGATTTTCACCAATTTTCACGCTGATTAATCAATAATTGTGGAAGATATGATGATATATATGAATCTCGCGTGCCACCAACAGTCAGCAGCCGCATATAATGCGCTATTTAGCAGTTTTAGCACTCACGTTGACTGTTGGTGGCGCACGAGATTTATATATACCATCATATCTTCTACAATTATTTATTAATCAGCGTGAAAATTGGTGAAAATCTTCCTTGTATATTAAGGAAAAACTTTGCCGCTACAAGTTATATGTACCTGAAAATTGCCTCGATACTTTTTAACGGCGAACGTTGAAAAACATGGGTTATGTCCAGTATTTCTTTCTAATGAAATATTATTACATTTTTTAACATAAGGGTTTTGTGCATACATTTTACAGCTTCGCTAGAGTTTTCTGTAGTTATGTTTTAAGTCTCATAACGATCCCTTAATATTTACTCAAGTTATCGCAATTTATGTTTAAGGAAATAATGATTTTGGACGTTGAAAAATATTTTGTTTATAATTTTTAGCTCGAATAGTAATGATTCGATAAACAAATTGTAAATAGAAAAAATGTGTGTCGTGACGAGCTTTACGACACTATATTTTTTAAAATAAAGTTTAACAACATTTAATTTTCCAATATTTCTTAGCGTTTGGATAATTATTTTTCCCATTTTCGAGCGCTAGTCCCCTTATTGCATCCGAGCCCTCAAGTAAACACGTATATTGACATTCTATCAATCAACAGACGCAGTTTCCACAAAATTGAAAGTAATTATTATTAACACCATAAATATTACTTTAGCTCCGATAATTCATTTATAACTTCTCACTTTACGTATATTAGACCAAAAGTTTATCAAAATTACTGATATAAAAGTCCGTATATCGAAGCATATGGACAGACATTGTTAATGAATTTTCACTCCGTTGACCTCCCGTATCTCAGAAACTAATTGTTGGCTGAGCCTGAAAATTTGTTGTAATTGATGTCTCGTCATAAGGTATCATTTAGCACAAAATTCAGTTCCAAAATCGTGGGACTAAACAGCGGTGATTTCTAGGGGCACGCTTTGTTATTGACATTAGTAATGAAGTAGAGTATAAAGACTGTTTTGAGTATTGCAGATAAGTTAAGAATGCTTTTTGATATAAGTAAAAGGCTACCTGTTACTATGGCTGGGACTATTCGAATAATTAAATATTTTAATATTTTACAAGTATTCGAATGCTACGAATAAACTTCGAATATTTAAGTATTCGAAGGGTATGGTGTGAAGTGGGTAAAAAATAGCTTACAAAATTTCAGCCTGACAAATGAACCTAAAGAACTTGATTTATAATTCACACCATACTATTCGAATATTTAAGTATTCAAATACTTAAATATTCGAATAGTATTCAAATACTTGGATATTCGAATTATATTCGCCAAATAATTGAGCAACTGAAGTATTTGAATATTCGAATACCGAAAAATTCAACAAATAGTCCCAGCCCTACCTGTTACTAATGGTTACTAAGAGGATTTTTAAGTTAAATGTGGGTTGTGAAAGTACGCATCCGAAAAAAGGAGAAACTGAAAGGGCAAGAGAATCCTGTAGTTAAAAATATAATTATACATTTCATGGAACATGATCTCACACCACAGTTACAAAATAGTATTGTTACTTTTAACACTCTGTTAAAGGATTAAAAATGAGTTTTAACTAAGTAATTAAGTACTGAAGTATTATAGTAGGAAGAACTGTATTTTTTTTGTACGGTCACTGTAGATCACATTGCTGTAAACACCTCTCAGACGCATTAAACAATACAAGCTCATATTGTCATATGAGCATCTATGAGACGCACTAAATTGTTAAAGGATTCATAATTAGTGATGGGATTTCAAAGCGCTTCAAATCTATATACATGACAAAAACTTCGAAGCACTTTGAACATGAATCGAAGCTTAAAACTCTTGAAAGTCTTGGAAATCTTAAAAATCTTGAAAATGAACATCTGTTGCCAAAAACTAGCCAGGTTGATCGGCCGGAGGGTCTCGCCAGGGTCGCAGTTTATGACTGTATTGTCCTATGAGTCAGCGGTGGACATACATACGAGTCCAAAACCTACCAAGACTTTGAGGCAGGAGTTTCAAGATTTTCAAGACAATCAAGACTTTCAGGACCTATCAAGACTCAAGACTTATCAAGACTTTCAAGAGTTTTAAGCTTCGAATCATGATTGAAGCGCTTTGAAGTAGTCGCCTGATATTCAAGACAGATTCAAAGCGGTTCAAAGCGTTTCGAATCTTATCACTATTCATAATGTACTACTATAAAATTATGTATAATATAATAACATGCAATTTATTATAAAGTAGTGCGTAGGGTGTCTCAAAATATATATATATACGATCTAATATAAAGCTTGGAAAAGATAATTCCGAACCGTAGAGTAAATATTTTTCATAGGAAGCTGATTTGTGTGAGAAACGAGTGAAACAAAATCTGCCGAATATTACTTTTGCTTTTTCTACACTTTACTTTTTTATTCTTATTTTAGAATATGGATCTATGCTATCATGTTCTTCTCCAGAGAATCACTTAAACTCAAACACCGAGGATAGTGGAATGAATCAGTTTCTTCACAAATTTGAAACGGATGAGGTAGGAAGGGAAAGTATGTCTGAGAATGCGATACTCCCGTCGCACGATTCCCTTTCGGATCATGATCTGCATTGGGAAATGAATTACCATGAAGCTGCGATATTTTTAGAGGTATCTATACGTAACACTTTCCCTAACAACAGTAATTTATCACTGCGTACGCGGCGCTGGGTTGTTTTATGCCAATAATTATTTGTGGACACGAAGTAAAGTACAGTGTAAAATATATTATTCTAAGGAAATCATTTTCGCAGGAAGGTAGGAACAATGAAAAATTTGACTCGCATCCAAAGCATCCGGAGGATTTACCAGCGTACCTTTTAGTTCATAATAATTGGTATTATGGATTAGATTTATTCACTTCCCTCATACTGTTGGCCTTGGCTCTCGTCGAAGAGCCAGCTGTACCGTTATTTGGTGTAAGTTTCTTACAAAGATATAGTCTCCTTTCGAAACATTCTTTCTGTAAGTTTGTACGTTTTATTTCAGATACCGGTATGGGCACATGGATCGATAGAACTTTTTGCTTTAATAATTATAGGTATAGAATTAGCTTTAAAATTAAGATGGATCGGCTGGTCAACTATGTTAAAACACAAACGGACAATGCTGAAGGTAAAAGCTTAATTTCTTTAAAAGTGAATCTCATGATTCGTTTACATTCCCATGATATTTTCGTGTCGCTACTATAATATCTTTTCGTACTTCCATGTAATTACTTGCATCCGTATTTCTTAATTGCCAAGTAAACGGAATACATTTCATTATGCGGTTGAATTGCGGTCAGCATCAACTCCTTTGCCAATGCATCAGAACGGAACACATAATTACACGGTTGTTTTCCATAGTACTGATACAAACAATGTGTGAGGGCACTAATGAGACGATAAGAAACCTCATAGCTACGGACTGTTCCAGATTACATTTTTACTAAAACTAGGCTGCAATCAAATTGTTTATTCTTCTCTGCCACCGCTATCTATATGTAAAATTAATATTATACTTAATACCTTTATTGGGGTAGACTTTATTAAATACGCTTATTCAATTTTTAATCAATATTACGTGTGTTTTGTCAGTGATATCACTGTTAATAACTCATTACTTATAATCCCCTCATTCATATTCATGTCTCTCATGCAATGGCACAAAAGTATTAGACACTGATGATAATATTCATGTGGTCTTGTAATTCACATGTCCAAACAGATTATTTTAAATAATCCAGACCGTAGTTCAATAAAGTTACGGTGAACACGCAGTAATGGAAAGATTCGTTATTAATTATAGTACGATATTCCCGAAGAGATATGTGAAATTTGTAATACTTTTCGCTATTTTAAGTCTCTTATACAAATATTTCTTTCATTTTAATTCCAATCTGTACTTATCGGAAATAATAATTTCTTTTACAGTGTGTCACATTGGCCATTATGTTTTTGGAAGCTATGACAGTTTTAGTTCGACAGTCGTCGCATTTTCGCGTGACACGTGCTTTGAGGCCTATCTTTTTAGTAGACACAAAATGTTTCGGAGGTGTCAGAAGATTTATAAGGCAAATACTTTTAACATTGCCACCGATTTTGGATATGTTGGGCCTGCTTTTATTTTTTGTTACACTTTACACGGTATTGGGCTATTACATGTTCTGTGAAATGAATAGAAATTTCTCCACGCTGCAAGATAGTTTTGTAAGTCTCTTCGTCCTTCTCACCACCGCTAAGTAAGTACCTACAATGCTCACGAATGTTTTAAATTTTCTTTAACATAATTTTCTGAATTCTTTTGAAATCTGTAGCCCAATAATTTTTCAGTAATAATTTCACCGTTTAGTTTTCCAGACGTAATGATGCCGTCATATTCAAGAAACAAGTGGTACGCAATATATTTTGTATCTTACCTGTCCACTATGTTGTATGTGATGATGAATTTGATGTTGGCAGTAGTAAATGAAACATTTACAGCAGCGGAGCGTGACAAATTTAAAAAGCTGTTTTTACACAAAAGGAACGCATGTCAACATGCCTTTAAGTTATTAGTTTCAAAACAGAATCCAGACAAAATGAGATTTCGTCAGTTCGAAGGGCTAATACGATACTATACCCCAAATAAAAGTATGCATTCAAATTTAATTCAAATCAAATCATACAATCATGAAAAATACAAAAATAATTATACATCTTTGATAAAATATAATTAAATTCAAAAATATAATATTTAAAAGAATTCACAAGGGAACACCGTGAACCTGGACTGACCGATTGGAACGCAACTTTGAGGGTTTTTAGAAGGACCCAAAACAAAACAACGGTGTGTTTCATTTGGGCCCTATCGCCCTTTAAGGGGGTGAAAACTAACCTCAAAGTCAAATTGGTCGCGTATAACTCTCAAAGTACAACAGATAGAAGAAAATGTTTCAAACAAAAGTTTGATGGTGCATTAAGCGCTACAAACTTGCGTTAAAAAATTTTGAAAATAGTTTTAAAAAAAAAGAACCTGTCGAAAAAAATTATATTTTTAAAATTTTGTTAACGCAAGTTTGCAGCGCATATTGCACCATTAAACTTTTGTTTGAAACATTTTCTTCTGTCTGTTGTACTTTGAGGGTTATACGCGAAAAAGTGGAAGTGCCAATTTGACTTCGAGGTTAGTTTTCACCGCCTTAAAGGGCGATAGGGCTCAAATGAAACACCGTTGTTCTTGTTTTCAGTCACTCTAAAAACCCACAAAGTTGCGATCCAATCGGTGAGTCCGGGTTCGCGGTGTTCCCTTGTCAGTGACACTTAATAAAATAAAATAATTTAACATAACTCCTCTATTTAATTTCAAACATAGATTGTACGAAAATCTTTCTACAGATATAAGAGATATCGTTCTAATGTTTCGTCATTTGAATGCTTCCGGGGGTGGAGCTCTAAGCGCCGAAGAGTTCTTGAATATCTACGATACCATTATACTCCAGTGGGAACCACAGTACTCAACTGTCCCTTGGTATCACAGTACATCGCAACCCCTACAAATCCTCTGCACAGGAGCTCACGCTGCTATTAGATGGGCATACTTCGAAACTCTGATGTGTAAGTTCAAGAAACTTACCTACAAAATCGATTTATTTCTTACATTTCAATTAAAGATTCTGCAACTTTTAGATATAACGATCGTTGCAAATGGCGTCGCTATGATAATAAGGATATTAGAGCCAAACGATAGTAGTCTCCACAGTGCACGTTTATTTGCTGCATCTTGGGATACTTTTCTTTTCGGAGGAAGTACGTAAAAAGGGGTTCATTCGTAAACGTAACGTGTAATAGTAAAATAATTATAATATTGTCCTTAATTATAGTATTTGTTACCGAGGCTCTGATCAAAGTGCTGGGACTCGGTACGAGACGTTACCTTAGTTCCGGATGGAATCTTTTCGATTTAGGGACCTCTGTAATGACACTCGTTGCTGCTTGCATCTTGTGTCTCTTTCCATCGGCGACGTTCTTTGTTCTATTTAGGCCACTTAGATTGTTGAGATTGTTTAAAATGAAGAAGAGGTATCGAGATGTTTTCGGTACCCTTGTCATTTTAACACCTTTAATGTCTTCGACTGCGGTTGTCATGCTCGTCTTGTATTATTTCTTCGCGATCATTGGAATGGAATTGTTTGCTGGATACAATATGCGAAATTGTTGCAAGTACGTGCAGATATAGGAATTCATTTTGCGAATAAACCGCAGCTTCGAACATTGTATTACATGAGAGATTTGTTTGCTAGAAACACGACGGTGGAAGATTTTTACAAGTACTCTGCCAACGAAAGTACTACATTGGGATATTATTATCTCAATACTTTTGACAATCTCATAGCCAGTGGTATGACTCTCTTTGAATTGACAGTCGTGAATAACTGGTTTATACTGATGAACGCATATGCATTTACCGTCGGCATGTATACAAGGATATATTTTATGATATTTTACCTGGTCACGATGATTGTGCTAACGATCGTGGTGTCCAGTTTCTTGGAAGCATTTAGATTTAGAATACACTACAAGAAATCAACATCCAAACGAGATGGTGATTATATTTTCATATCCGTAAACTCAAAAATGTCTATAAGTCACGAGTGATTCTTTAAATTTTCGCGAACAAGATTGGTTACGACTTTTCTTTGCTTATTTACATATGTAATAAATAATAATGTTACAGAGGAAAAAATGCTTCACGAAGAAGTGGAACTAAGATGGGACGAATTGCAATGTATAATAGAAGATTTTCAACTTCTAGAGAAATTACGGCCTTCGCTTATTGTTGGCGTAAGTGAATGCAAACGTCCAGATGGTATTTCTCATTACTTTGTGATTATACAGACATATTACAGGGCACCACTGTTTTTATTGGATCACGTCCCCGTACGCGAGAAGTTTTGCAGAGAAAAATGTACACAATTGAGATAAATGAATGGATTGCAGAAGCAAAGGAAGCAGAGAGACTGTGCTTATCGAGTGCTGTACATTATTCGGAAGAAAACTGTAGGGAAGATGGAATTTCTGAGTCAGAACAGCTTGGATCAAGTGGAAACTTACGGCCAGCATATCGCAACACGTCCAACGTTGTGTAATTCTTGATAATAATAAATCAAACGTATGTTTAATCATTTTTATACTACACATTAAGAATTCGTAACAGCAATTTTTAACAAGTGACCAGGCTGCGTGAAAGACTTTAAATTATAAACGCATTAAATTAAAGAGACGATATACAGTTTAGTTGGATGTAAAACATAATATTTCTTTATTCCAGATGATACTATACAGTTACGTTACATCGTGACATATGTACTAAATTGGTAGACAAATTTGTAGAAACTTTATAGACCAAGTGACTTTTCTTTTTTTTTAGAGGAAAGTATAATACAAACGACCATTAAAAAGTATTAGCAAAACGTTTTTATATTTTAAAGAGCGCCCTCTTTCTATTTACTTTGCATTTTATGCAAATAATAATAAAAATTACAAAAAAAATGTATATAAAAAGTGGCTTAAGTTGCATTGAAGAGTATCAGACTGTTTTTTTTTTTTTTTAATGTCATTTGTGTCGCTAAGAAAAAGATCGCAATATATTTGGATTATCCATGTGGTCCACGTCTTGCATTCACTTTGTATTTTGTATAATAATTTTTTAGATTTGCATTAACTTTACGCCGGGGCTGATTTGAAGATTTGGCGTTCAGACGCTGACAAGCGAAATTTCTTTCCGCGAAATTTCATTGCATATTTTAATTCAAAAGAGTCGAGACAATTTCAAAATTAATTCAATATGGCAACTCGTATATGAGTCATTGCTAATTCGCTATATGAAAAAATAGGGAATTGTTTTTAATGTTTTCTCAAACCTCTGTGTTCAAACCTTTTCCAATTTGTTTCGCTCAAAATTTGTCGCTTCCCCAAATTTGTTGTTCCCTAAAATCTACCGCTCCCCAAAATTTGCCGCCCTAGTTTGCAACTTATTTAGTCTATACCCAAATCCGCCCCTGACTTTACGTACTTTTTTCTGCCAAAGTTGTATTATTACAAAAACTGAATTCAATCTTAATTTCCATTTCAGTAAATTATTATTGCAGTATGTGTACGTCACATTAGTGTATTAAATCTAAACCAAATTGAAAAATAGACTATATACACTAACTGAAAAATAGAAGAAAACTATAAATTGGAGAGTCAGTAGTACTTATTTGTATTTGTATAACAATAAAACATTTACATGAAAATCATACAAATATTTTAATGAATTGATTGCGCCATCGTAGTGAACAATTATAAGAGAAATTTTCTTCATACTAGAAGGCATAAGTAAATTTATTTCGCTATCGTATATATCCATAACATATTATTTATGAATTTGTACACCAGCACCCCCCAAGTTTGTCAATGTAACAGTAAATCCATCTGCGATCAATTTTCTCGAAAGACTTGATATTGTTTCCGGCTGAGTATCCGGTTGCAATAAAATAAATGCGTACCCACCACCCCCAGCGCCTGTGAGTTTCGCTGCCAAAGCGTAATTCTGTGCTTCGGCACAAATTCTGTCTAAGGATGGATGCGAAATTTGGCACGTCGCTAGTAATCCTTGATTTATGTTAATAAGCGTCTGTAACGATACGATGCGCCATAAGAAGATTTGAATAAATTTCCAGACGTCGAAACTAATTATCCTATTTTCCAATTAGCGATGATATTCTGAAGTTGGTACACTCACCATGAGTTGTTTGTAGCACTCGAGGAGAGACTCGTTATCAGGAACTGAGAGTGCGTTGATTCTTTGTACAACTTCGACCGCTTCCTTCGCTACGTTCCCAATCGAATCCAAAATTGGATTAATAATAGCAGGATACCTGTGCTTCAGTTCCGATAGCTTTTCCACCAACGCCTTGGTACTTCTGCTAACTCTCGTGTCTACCAGTAGAATTTTCAATGTCTCCGTAACAGCCAGCGGTTTCAGATAATCACCTTTCTTGAACTCTATTATCGATCCATACGTGCAGATAGAATTGTCTATTCCGGATGGAGTGCCATGCATAATTCTTTCGCAGTTTAAAGCGTACTTTGAGATAGCTTCCAAATCAGAAATATCTAACGTCTTGTAAATGTTCCTCTGCAAGTGCGACCAATGTAAAAAGCACGCAGCGAGGCACACTGCGTACGAAGCGGAACTACCAACACCAGCACCAACTGACAATTCAGTGTTTAAATGAATTTGAAACGGCTTGATATTAATGTCGTCCTTCTGGGCAATATAAATAAGAAGATAAAAGAACGCTTCTAGGCTTAATTTCTGCGGCAAAGTGGTGTAACTAATAATGCTAACGAATTGCTTTATTTGGTTGTAAAACATTTCATGGTTCTCTATGGTCTCTACGCTCTTGTTAGTGAGAAAGAAACTTTGCAATTGTTGTAGAGGTACAGTTAGGAATAAATTTACTTTGGGGAAGCATATTTTAATAACTTGTTCTGTTTCAGGTAGCTCGGTGAAGTCTATAACTGTGCGTAAACCCAAACTAGCTGCGACCGCAGTTTTCCCATACACTACAGCATGTTCTCCGTAAAGAATGACTTTGCCCGGCGCAGATACTTTGAACTGAATCATTTTAGGCTCCTTCGGCTTTATTCGTACGATCGCTAGCAGCAAAGAATTTGTTTTGAAATTACTGTAGCGGAGTATTAACATAGAGCAAGATAATAAAATAATTGTTTTTAAGAAATACACGTAAGTGTAGAAAATTCTATACCTTTATAATTTAAGGTGATCAATTGGCATTAATACTCTGTTTCCTTCTATGTAAAATGGATTAGCTTTTCTGTTTTTCCCACTGTTCTGGTGTTAAAGTCTTCTGCGAGAATGCATGAATCGCTTTGAGCTCCTCTTCCAAAACTGCATTCACCAATCTAACGTATTTACAAAAGAAATAATTAATTTATACGTACGTAGCTTACAGAAGTTTGAATCTGCCGTGTCGATCGTTTAGAAACGTAGGAATGTAGTACCTGTGACGTTGTAGTAAAGGTTTGCCTTCGAATGCATTAGAAACAATTATTGCAGAAAACTTAGCACCGCAACCATCGGATTCATCTACCACTTCCTGCAACATTTAAAATTAGGTAAAAATTATTTGACGCTTGCGCTAATGATAGTAGAATATTGTTCGCGTCGCAGTATGAATTACATCGTTTAACACTGGTATTATAAATGTACGGAGCTTATTTTATTATCTTGCGATGTGAAAATCTGTTCACCAGATAAGATGCTTACAAGGCAAACTCTATTTTACTACTGACACAAGTTCAACCTATATGTACAATATTGTTGTTATGCTAATTTAGTAAAGTAATATTCAGTAGCAGAGCAAAGTTCAGATCCGTGTGGATTATATAATTTACAAAAAAAATGCTATCGTCTACTAGAGTTGGCAAAGATGGTGCTACGTATTGTTAACATCTGTACTATACTAACGACGCCAAGTAATTTTCTGTTGTAGTTTTTGTACGCGCGCGTCTGGAAATAGTTCACTGGATATGAAAAGAATGGGATCTTTTATAAAAATTGTAAATGTTACATGGACACATTTTCGCGCAGAGAGATATCTACGCCATTTACATCGCATGCACTATTTATGAGACATACATTTATTCATGAATACATTCAGTACTGAAATTATTTATTTGCAGTAAACATACAGAAGAAAAGCATATCCCCGAATGAATTTCCATAAAGAAATAGAATTTCCAATCGCTACAATATCGATAAAATAAATACCCTACCACGATTTTGTAAATCGAGGAATGTAATGTTAATGCGTGTGAACTAATTTATTTATTTATTTAATATTTATATATTTTTTATTTACACAATTGCTTGTAATTGAAATATAAATAGAAAACAATAAAATGCCCGCAGGAATACATGGAAACTAATAATGCGAATAGATCTGGATATTTCTTTGGAGGATTTAGAAAACCGCTAACGATAGATAATATTGTAATTCCTAAGACTGAGCCGCAGAACAGAACTATTATCCAAAAATACAGATCGTAATTTAATAAGGTATCGAATCTGTTTTTGCAGTAATATGATGCGTCCTGTTTCACTTTCGCGAAAATTGATTTATTCTTATCGCTTCGCAGTTTCATTTTAATTTTCCAGTCGCTAGTCGCAGCGTGTACACTCTGTTTTGAATTAACATTGTACACATCGTAGTTAAATATATCGGGCCACGACCAGAAAGTGAAGCAAAAGTAAAAAACTATCGTAGCACAATATGCTACGTATAAACCATCTTTTATAAATAAAGGTAACATGCTGAATTGCGAAACGATTAGAAACCAGAAACATGGGAACGGGTCATCTCGAAAGTGTAATAAGACTGGAACGGCAACAAGGAGGATTGATTTCTCGTGCACTTGAAACGAGAAAAGGAAAAACGCTAACGAACAATTAATAAGGGAAATAATGAATTTCTCTTTATCTGGAGTTCGATATACATTTACGCAGCTTGGCAGAGCTGCAAATGTTGTTGTTACCAGACAAATTTTAGCCAATTGCTGATTTGTGAAGGCATTCTGTAATTTATAAAGAACGTTCACTGCGCACCAGATATTAGCAACTTTATCCTCGAACAGGCCCCTAGCGACTGGGAATAACCGGACAATAACGTTTGTAAATGTCTCCACATTCCGTAGAAAAGGCAGCCACACGATGGCAAACGTCACGACTACAGCGAACGATATGCATAGCAACATCCTCGTATGGGACGACCAAAATCTTCTTTTTAAAGGCGAATGCTTTCCGAGTATATAAAAGAAAATTGGCAATGCGTGATAAAGCTCCATTTGCTTATAATTCAACGCTGCGACGAACAGAAACGAGCCGGTAATAAATGAATTTCGAAGCATAGCCGTAACGGCGCCGATAAACAGCCCCAAGGATACACAATTATATTGAAAATGACCGTGATCTATTAATATTAAACCCGGATACATTAACATGTTTAGAAGAACGATATGTTTCTTTCTCAGACTAAAGATACTGAATTCTCCTTTCGCCGTCTCCTCTCGATTATCAGTTAATACAAAATAGATTAACGATGGTAGGTAAACAAAGATATCCGCGCATAGGACGGTAAGTCTCATGAAATATTTGTGATCCTCGGATGAGATGCCTCGAGATTCGTGTAATTTCACGTACGAGGAATTAATCTTGTCCGCGATATAGCCAAGCGCGAAACTATGATAAGCAGTTAAAGGAGGATAATCTAATCCCCAGTATTGCAGATCGTTGTCCGTCGTATTGGTATACCACTTTTCGACCGGAAGATTTAATGTTATTTCTTGCCAGTGTCGTTGGGCCTCATAATCTCCAAACATTGGGGGCATCCCTTGGCCACTGTAAGAATGGTACGTAACGCACCATCTTAAAAGAAGGGCGAAAAGGGAGATTAATACGATCTGCGTGTTTTCTTGCATCTTTAATCGTACACGTTGACGATCTCCTGGGATTTACACCCCCAGCGCACCCTCGATCGCAATTAAGAGACAACGGTTCTGAAACAACGTCTAGCGACCTAGGTTCGTGATGGAGAATTCGAGGTTAGAGCCGGTGGCAACATAAAGAACGCAAGGAACGTGCATATCCGTGCGATGAAAGGAATAATATACGTACCACGTGCGATGCGTTCAATCCCTCGGTTAACTTATCTTTAATGTAATTCTCAGAATATGGCATATTTGATCACGAACTTTTTGAAAATCTGGGTTCGAATATCGCTCGCTCGCTGCATACGTGGTGGCGGTGTACTTGTGCTTATGTTACTGTTATTCGCGAATTAAGTACGCAGTCGAATAATATTTGAAGATAAAATTCTTGAGGCTGCGCGAAATTCTGTATTCGATTTGTTCTGTAATAGCTGTTTACCGTTTGAATTGTTTTTTTGGATTTCATCTGACCTCAGAGTCGGTATAATATTTGAATTCGTTGGAATCATTTGATACGGCTTATCAATCGATTACTAAACTATCGATCAATCGTGCGATTTTGAATAGTTGCGAAATGATTAATTCGACGGACGTATTTTATTTGAAATTCACACGTGTTACCTGGAAATTGTTGATGGTAATGGAACTTATCTCTGACACACTTTTCCCGGAAGAAAAGGAACTTTTATGGAATATGTAAGTAACCAAATTTCAACTTATATTCAATCGCGCTTCAACGCGATTACTTTGCAAATGAAATTTTGGAATAGAATGATTATGTTTAGATTCGTCAGTTATTCAATAATCGGGGTTCAAAAATATCTGTACGAATCTTAGATAAGACAGGAAATTAATCTACTGATTGCGAATCGTATAAAGATATGCAGTTCGCTTTCGTTTCAAATTAAAATTATAATTTATTTTTTCCATCAGATACATGTAGGGTTGCCACCTGTACTTTAAAATAAAGTATCTTACGTTATTATACGTAAGTATACTTTTGAATAACAATAAAGTATGCAAAAATACTTTATTTCACGAAATGATATTACGCGAAACATTACGCAATATTATTGTACGTAGTTCCTAAACGTACACGAACCTTTCTGCAAAATTTCTGCAAAAAATTCGCTGTTTTTTTAAGTCGCAAAAGTTTAATTTTGCAAAACCCGACTTAGTTTTAGTACCGGCGAGAATGGGACATCTGCTGATGATATATGCCAAGTTTAAAGTAAATCGGGTGTTTGGATTTTGAGATATCATGCTAACAAATTCGAAAAACATCGTTTTGTAAAAAACGCGTTTAAAGTTTCAGGTATCGTTTTTTTAATTAAATTTTTTAAAATGTTGCTTAAATATGTAAAAATATAGGCAGAAAATTTTCAATTAATATAATTTGAGGGTTTCTTTTAAAAAAAATCCCAAATATCGCGCTCCTTTTCAGGCCGTTAAAGTAGGGGGACTCCATGGACATAGGAATATAGGGACGGAGGAATCGTTGCATGGGGAAACCTCCTTGCGGGAGGGGCGACGAGGTAACATACGCCTTCTTTCTATTGGCTGCTGCTTCGCACAAGCGCAGTGATGTGTAATAATGAACGTTTGTCACGTCCAGGGATCGACGTGCTTCAGTGACTGCTTATAGAGGGGGAAACACCTACAGAAGCGGTGGTTATGTCAGGAACTGTGCCTGCAGTACGGAGCATGCGTAGAATGCAACCAATCAAATCCAGGCAGATGAAGGTGCTCCCCCCTCAAATATATATCACTCCCCTCGCCTAAAGTCGCAACTATTCCTCCGTCCCTATACATATTCCTATATCCACGGGAGACTCCTTAAGTGCAATAGGGTAAAGAGTACAATGGTTGGCCACTTAAGTAAGAGTGTCACATAAATAACGAATTATAAATGTGAATTTAGTAAATTTGAAATGGAAATCAATATAAATAAGTACGAAAAAGCCCTAATAATTTAAAAATAAATAAACTTTATAAAAAAAAATCAAGAATGTATAAAAATATAGTTATTGGCATGTTCATGACAGTAGTTGTCCGATCGGTTCGACAGTGATTGGCCGCTATTTGACACCTAATATAACCTAAAAGAAAATGTTATACAGGAATCGGCGGCCTCCAGCTACCGCTGATGGAGGGGGAAACACCTACACGAGCGGTGGTTATGTGTGCGTGATTGACGCACGCAGGCACAGTTAATACATAACCACTGCTCCTGTAGGTGTTCCCCCCTCCATCATCGGTAGCTGGAGCCCGCCGATCCCTGATGTTATATGATTTGATGATAGAAATGAGATTAAAATTATTCAATAAAAATGGATATATCTTATGTATGTACGTGTTTATTAAATACATTTAGAAAAAGCAGGGCTCATTCTACATTGTATAGCAGATCGTGGTACTCCATATTTTTTGGAAGCTGTACGCTGTGACATTCCTTTTTGCACAATATCTACAGCTTGTATGATTTTAGAGTTGGACAAAATGTAATCTAATTACAACTTACAAATTACGATTAAACTGTAATTGTGTAGTTGATTACACATTATTTTCTGTAATCGTTAATGTAGATGGTTGACCACAATTTTATCAACTACCTAAATTACAGAAAATAATGTGTAATCAACTACACAATTACAGTTTAATCGTAATTTGTAAGTTGTAATTAGATTACATTTTGCCCAACTCTGTATGATTTGTTCATCTGTATATTTTTTCCCATATTTATCACCTTTTTTTACTTTTGGCATTTTTTACTGTAGGATAATTCAGTTCTACAAAAAATTCAAAATTTCTTCCATTTATCTACTAGCTAATCACAATTTAATTTTTAACTTCAATTTAATTAAATAAATTCAGTAATCAAATTAAATTTGAATAATCCAATTAATTCAATCAAATTTCATTTTTAATTCCAATTTAGGGTAGATGTCCCAATTACCGTGCTTTGACGTCGACTTGCTCACGGAGGAATTAATTACTGACTTCTCTTACTTTAATTTTGCCTGGTGAAAATTTATATTTGTGTTTTGAACTTTTCTCTTTATTAAGGCATTTTCTCAGGTTAAAAATGTTAATTTTTTATACTTTTTTAATTAAAATAAAAATACATGTTTTTGTCCCAATTACCGTGCCCTGAAAAATGCGTCGTCCCTATTCCCGTGCCCTTTTTTGAATAGCGTTCCCGCGGTTAGGTTATGTCTTTCAACTTTGAACTGCTCGAAACATTTTTTTGCTCTACGAGAGGTGTTTTTGTGTAATTTTAATATGACCTTTTCATTACAAAAGCAAAATATGCAAATATAAATTTCTGTTCACTCGTTCTGAGAAACGAAAGTAAGGTTACGTTTAGCAGTTACAGAGGGAGCCATTAGGCACCGAGGGAGCACGGTAATAGGGACAAGCGTTAAATTCCTGTCTCAATTACCGTATTCACTTTAAAAATACGAAAACGTTTCAGAAGTGCTCATTTTGCTATTTTTTCATCAAATTTGAACCTTTTATGATATAATAAATACTTTACATAAGTGCAAATCATGATAGTTATCAATTTATTCACTTCTGTAAAGTACGTGTTCCTCACCGTTTCCGGTAAGGATTAAGGTAAATCCATCGAAATCTTCATATGCATTTTTGAAATTTTTTTATTATGGTTTGGTTGTTTAAAAATGCAACCTTCTCATTTGTAACACATTCATTAATAGTTTAACTTAATTAAAAAAAATTTCTTTCCTTATTTATTTATGCGACTTTTTTTGTACAGCTTCTTTAAGTATAAATGCACGGTAACTGCTATAGCAAATGTATACATTTACCCTAATTAAATAAATTTAATAATCAAATTGAATTCGAATACACCAATTAAAATTCAAATCACAAGAAACTTAAAATATAACTATACAATGTAACATACCTAATAGTACTTCTTCTTTTTATTTAATTGTACTATAATTAGGTAAATGTTGAATCTTTTTTAAAAATGACCGTTTCAATATCGCTAATGAATAGGGGGGTAATAACTGTTTTACAGTTATCATGATTATAAAATAGTTGCCGGCTACCCGGCCAATTATTGCTATTCAACATTATTCATATGACAGTTGTTGGCTCCCTGTAATTTTTATAATATATGTATTATTTTAATAAATAAATAATTTTTTTTTATAAAATTTTGACCTCTATTTATCAATATATACAGAATATGAGAGATATAGATATCACAAATACATTTAAATATTTCGAAAACTTTCAACTGTACTCTTATGATTTTTTTATTGAATCGTAATTTTCAAGCTGCAAAGCCAAGTCTCCTATCTGCTTTGAAATATAATCACAGCATATAATGAGTGGAGAAATATTGATTAGATCCGAAGCAAGAAAGTACAAAGAATATGAATATGTTCATTAAAAAGAAAGGCATAACATTGGTATTTCTTTATATTTTTTCATTTCTCAAAATAGGGCCAATCACTGTCAGGTGGCCAACCACTGTACTCTTTACCCCTAATGCCATTGAGTTATTTAAAAATGATAAAAAATTGCTCTGTAATGATAAAGGCAATAAGAAATATGTTTGGAAGAAATAAACACTAATAAGATTAAAATGTACTTTTAGTTTTTTCGAGCGTACTTTTTTTTATACTCCACGAAAACAAATTTACGTTATTTTCCTGTAAAAAAGGTGGCAACCCTAGATACATGTCATGTAAAGTTATAAATGTTTAATAGTCTCTCTGCTGTGGTACGTTTATTTTTCTTTCACAAATACAACAGTCGCTTCAATTTAATCAATTGTGTCTTATCCAGTAATGTAAAGCTTTCGGTCGAATTTACAAGTTCCTGGCCTGAGCTACCGATGGTTCGATGCATACTGCGTTGGCACATGATTTTATGGTCCATCGGTATCTCAGATATTCTTGTACTTTATTGGGCTGCTATCTGATAAAGAAGCGCGCTAAATCATGTGCCAGAATGAATATGTTACATTAGAAACAATAGCAATTATGATTTTTTCTTGCAAAAATAATAATCTTGGTGAAAGCTATGATCCGCCGAGCACTCTGACTACCAAAATGAGATGTAAAGAAATAATCTCTGTTACGTAAGAAATTTTCTTCTCAAAACTTTGTTTACTTGCTGCAATCACATAGAGCGTATTGGCTCTCTAATGATTTTGCGTACTACGTAAGAAATGGTACAGCTTTGCGTAATATAGATTGCTATAACTAATATATCTAATTTATTTTAATCTGCTAATGTAAAAATATAATTTAGTCCCAAAATATAGCTGAATATCATTAATTAATGATTACATTTCGCAAACATTTTCTTCTTAAATGAATATAACAGTAACATTGCGTTTATAAAAATCTTGTAAGAAACAACTAATCATTGTTTTGACAAGCTATATTATATGTACATGGCACGTCCATATTGTCTAATACCTGATTCCAGTTAGCGCAATATAATTGCTAGAATTCTCATAACAATAATAAATTATTTCCAACAATGATATACATATCGTATCAACAAAATTTTTGTAAGATCATATTAATGCACATGTCTTACATAAAAGTGTCCGAAATCGATTTTCTTTGCTCTTAACACTTTATCGTTGGGCGATTCACATGTACATCCAATGCATACTGCGGACAGATTTCGCTGTACCTTCAGAGAAGAATTATATTAAATTTATTAAGGTGTAGATAACATCTGTTACTAATTCTGCCGTGGATGGTGGTATTGGATGAAGATATTTCTGTGAATTGGTGTGCCACAAAATTGGCAAATATAATTTTACATCGAGTATTTCGTGAGCCGCTGATAAAGTATTAGAAATTTGATATAACATAGTAAATTATTCATACATTCATATTCTCTTCTTATAACATAATTAATTAATAGTATTATTTATAACTCCTGACACTGAATTCTTTCAACAAGCGTAAATATATTAATACGAAGCAAAGAGTATATAAATTCAAGTAAATACATGGATTCGAGAATGTAATGCGAAGGAACAAAAGTTTACGTTTTATATAAATATATCAGTTTTATACTTCTAATTGCAAATATAACTACATAATTCGTGATTGAATTCTCAATGAAAACTATGCGATACACTGTCTTCTTTTACCAATTTATAAGAAAGCTTTATTCCGGTTGTTTCGATCATTCTTTCATAGAAAGAAATATATGATTTTTGATAATATTCAAACTTATTAATGAGCATTTATATTCGTTATTTAAATCTGTAGTGCCTAGAGTATCGCGAACAATAGGCTCTGTTATGGCATAACGTTACGCATTGTTATGCATGTCGTCATTATTTTCCCATGGGTATGTATAGTGTATCGAAAATGTAGTGTATGGAAGAACAGTTTCCACCTAATGTCAACACTAAATAATGAGAATGTGATCAATTATATGGTAGCCTTACGAAGTCTCATTTGTCTTTCATGAGACCGTTACGTATAAATTCCTCGGGAGCAGTCGCGTTTCGAAATCTTAGGGAAGTGATTACGCTTTTCGATCGCTATGTGTATATTATATGCACAGCATATTAATATTCAATTAGAATATAATAAGCAATCAAGCAGAATAAGTGTCTGTCTTTCTGAGGCATAAAACTCTCGTTATAGACTCTGATATATTATTTACGTCCAACGAACATTTTGATATAATCATTTAAAGATTAATAATTTAAGCGTATAATCTCCACATGCTGGTAGGCAGGGTAATAAAAGTTATGCTCTTCATAGCATGTCAAGCAAGTAATATATACTAGCAGGAAACAACCCGTAGTATCTTGAATTCAGTCGAGATAGCACTGATAATATTGAAGTAAGATACTACATTTGTGTACATTATTCTACGATTATCTATTGTGTACAATTCTACGATTACTTTAGGAATTTTTTCATTTGCTTTGTTTGGTGCTGCATACTATACTGAGCGTTCTCAGCTTTGTTAATCAGGGAATCTAATTTATCCAGATGGGATCCCATCTTCTCAGTGATATCTATTACTTTCGGCTTCGCCGTATCAGATTTTACGTTCTCCATACTACTTTTATCATCTGATAATTCTACTGTCATCGTTTCATCGTTGGTAGGAGTCTCGTCTTGAATCTCTTTTGTCTTGTGGTTGCGTTCGGTGCTTTTGTGATCAGGCGTGTGGTTCCGAGATCCTACTCTGACTTTCAGCAGAGTTCCCAAACTTCCACATACAGTCTGTAAAATACTTTAGTTTTATGAAGTAGGACTTAAACGACGCAGAATTAGATACTATTAAGGAGATTATCTTTTTCGATCATAGTTATTCTTTATGTTTTATAAAAATAGAATTATTAGAATTGTTCAAGTGAAATAGACAACAAAAGTGATGGACTAATGAAAGCCAGAAAGAGTACAATTAATCATCGCAACCTTGAATCTATTAATTTTCTTTTGGGTCACATTGAGAATAGTGTTTAATTCGTCCAATCCACCACTTATTCGTTGAGCAGCTTCGTTCGAGGTATCCAAATTCTATAAGTTACACAAAAATATATTTTACTTCATTTGAACGAGGTTACAGTTACGTTGCATGTGTTAAATCATTACTGTATTAGTTTCGATCATATAAAAATATACGTTTCATGGGTAATTAGCATTTAAACGTCTGTAAATGATTAAGTATAAGAATTATAATATCTGAAAGAGCTAAAATTACAACGAAAGGAATATACAGATTAATTATATTTCACTTGTTCGTATTCATTCGTTAGTGGGGTGGCAATATAATTACCTGAATGACAGCATCGTCATCGTCACCTTCGTGCGTCGCCTCTAATCTTTGCGTTTCATTCCACTCCTCTTCACTCGGTATAGGCAGACCTAGCAATTCTGCTCTTTCGCACGCGTGAATATAGGCCTGAGACATTTTATTGAATACTAAGTAGTTAAATGGCTTTAATTAGACGATATTTAACAACATAGGCGAATAGGGAGTAGATCTGTGAAATCGTTTGCTAGAGTCGTTAAAATTGACGGTATATCAGGGGAAGGCGAGGATGTGCACTACTCGAGGAATCCATGTTAAGGGAAATCGTGCGCAAACTCCGGGAGAAAATAAAGCCTTTTACACCCCCGAATATTGTAGGAATACCTTGGAACGGTAATGGTTTTGTATAAGAAGGAAATGCTATTTTTTTTGCAAAGTATAAATTTTCCACGATCTACAGATGAGTACTTTTGCAATTGGTAATGAGTATAGCTGAGGAACAGATATGTTTACTAATTAAAAGATCGATTTTGTTGAGAGTTGTTTCTATAAATGTGAAAATGACGCGTGTATAAGTGCTTCCTTAAAAGAAAAAAAGTGATCTTTATCAATTTCGATTGATACCCTCTACGAAATTGAATTACATCGATATCGAATTTTTAATTAAGTATTACCTTCTGCATAGACCCATTATTTAATTTTTTATTCGATAACGAAATATTGTCTACATTCTGATTCTGATTTAAATAGTTACAGTAATATTAAAGTGAGAAATGGATTTATATATTTATTCACGCAGGTTGCGTTGGACCTTCTAATTATTTTTTACTGTATCGTTCCACAACACTTTGAACTTTTCAAATAAAACGAAGCAGTCATTTGTCTCCGCCCACAACACAAGCTTGTGATTAAAATCTAGAATTATTTTCTTCTTTTCGCGACGATAAATCGTAAATTTCGACAGAGATCCTAATACAGAAGGTTTTGACAAAATAGCTATAAATTTTTAGAACTTATAACGCTTGTCTGCATAAAAAAATCTCAATAAACATACACCCTAAAAGTAATATAATTTTTATTGAGCAAGCGAATGAAAACTCGCGTATTATAACTGCGTAAAAATAGTAGTATCAGTGTTTAATAAATATATGTGCAGGTATGTTGGGTAATTAATTCGAATGGTTGGCTGTTTTGCCCAATAAAATGACGAATGAAGTTTATCATTTTTTTTCTTTATTTTATCAATGATTTATTATTGCTCTTAGGAGATGTAGGTACTTAGGCGATAAAGAAAATGAGCTCTATACTCATGATTTGTGTGGAATAATAATAGCCAACTTGCAAAACAATGTCAGTAATATTTATTGATAACATTTGCTACAATTTGATACCGGGTAAAGATTAAAATATCCTCGACTAAAAGTTCTCCATTTGCAATAGTGAGTCTTTTGAAAAATGTTTAGAATAGAAACGAAGAAATGGGAAAACGGGAAATACGTATTATATTGTTATTATTACTATATTTTGGAAAATAATTTCTCCACTTTCTAAAATTTTATTATAAACCTTTTTACCTCAGGATCATTATTTTAAAAAGCACAAAAAATTACATCCTGTATTGCTCAAGATGAATCGAAGTGGTTTTCTGTTTTTAAACGAAATGGTGTACTTTCGTTTTGGTGCCATGAATATGCAATACAGAAATACATCTACGCGATATCCGTTTATTGCGATTCGTTTAGTGTTACCCTGAAATATTTCAAGATCACATGGGAGTAGACGTTATTCAAACACTATTGTCGAAAAGGTGTTTGTAACGAAATATTGTGCTGTTCAGAGATTGATGTGGGAGTAACTGGATATCCCTGTGTTGGCGTTGTAATTTGTAAGATTGAATACTGATTTGTGTAAGCATATCATATATGTACCTACGTATGTATATCATGTATCGTTCATTCGTCAGACGTACCATAATTCTTTCTGTTCATCGCTGACACGTGGAAATCCACGTGGGAGTTTGTCGATGGAATACGTGGGGAAGAAAATTGAGATAAATGAGTATCCTAAATAGGTACACGTGCGTGTTTCTGTCGTCTGGAAGACAATGTTACATATTCATGTGACTGAAATGTTTCCAGTCTCGGATGCCCTCCCTGTCGTAGGAGTGATTCAATGGACAGCACTGCGCAAAATTTATAAATGACCAAATAGACGGTATGCTATCGCGAGTGGTGGATTTAACGGGCGGCCGATGAGCAGTTGCCGCCTGGGCCCCTATGTAGGAGGCCCCCGGGGCCCCATACCCCCCCCCCCCCCCAAATTATGATTTTATCCAAACACTATGTATATTTTATTTTTCTGGTCTTTTCTTTGGTCCATTTTTAGAAAACTACCTATCCATTTTCCCGAAAAATGGACCCTGCTCAGAAGGGTCCGTAGGGCCCTATCTTAAAAAAAATTATGATTTTATCCAAACACTATGTATATTTTATTTTTCCGTATTACCTCACTTGGTCCATTTTTAGTAAACTACCTCTCCATTTTCCCGAAAAATGGGCCCTGCTCAGAAGGGCCCTATCTGCAAAAAAATTATGATTTTATTCAAACACTATGTATATTTTATTTTTCCGTACTACTTCACTTGGTCCATTTTTAGTAAAGTACCTCTTCATTTTCCCGAAAAATGGACCCTGCTCAAAAGGCCACCTGGGGCCCTATCTTAAAAAATATTATGATTTTATCCAAACATTATATTTTTTTTCTATACTTTTCTGTACGTTAGCTCGTTTTTAGTAAATTACCTCTTCATTTTCCCGAAGCGAAGCCTTCATTGACCCTCAGAACGTTTGCCATCTGGGCCTTTTTCCTTAAATCCGCCACATCAGTCAAATATGTTCAGTGCTTTTATCTCAATATATTTTAAAATGTATTTAACGAAATATATATGAATCGAATATAAAAAGAGAGTGAAATACAAAATGTAAATAAAATGTTTGATATAAGAATATGATAGTATAAGGAAATTTTGGATTATAAATTTGTATATAAATAGATTTTAAGCGATTCATATTGTAAAGATAAACAATAAATATGCAAAATAATTTGTAGAAACCTCCCTTTATCAGGAAATCCATTTTGAAAAATATCAATTGAGCTACGCGAATTTATTTTTACGCCTCTATTGTATTTACTCAATAAAATTGATTATAAAGAAATTATATTTTTATATATTTTTGGGACAGACAATTACATTGTGCGATTTTCAAATTAATTAATAATTATGCTACGTGATGTGTGTAACAGTACATATTTTATCTGCCCATTAATTAATTAGATAAGAAAAATACTAAAAGTTTACGGTTAAATCTTCTTTTTCGAGGTATACTTTCATAAATATAAGCATTACGAGATAAATACTCCAGATTCTTTAATTAAAATATGAAAACATAAAAACAATAGTTTGGTGAAACTTTTAGGAAATCATAGATAGAATAGCGTTTATCAAATGATCCAGTAAATCACAATAAACATTTTAACATCAATCGTCGAAAATTATTAATCAAAATATTGCTACAATTTACATCCAACTGTGTTACGCTCAAATAATATGTTGAACAACCGGGATGCACAAAAGACAGCTACGTGGCAAATTCATTTGAATAGTTATAAATACATTCTCCACCGTTTTAATAATAACAAAAGGACTATTGCCAAAAGTATAATGCGAAAATATGAAATGTGTATTTTAAAATATACTGCTAAAAATATGTGGAGCGTCATCTACCCAAATGAGGTAATTAATATTTTGAAGACGACACATGTACAAATTGAATATTTGGTAAAAATTTTAATCGTAAAACTGCACGGCAATATTTCTGTTTTCTAAATCACAGCCTTTACAAAATTTCTAATTACAATGTTGTTGTAATTCGTAAGACAAAAAAGCCATTTAACTTTCTGTTGTGGCGGAAAAAGTGTTTAAAGTCCAATAGATAATTGCATACTCATTTTGCTAACGTACTGTTGTTATATAATTCTGTAAAGTTCTTCGATTGCATACACTTGTTCCAGTGGGCTGTTCTATTTTGAAATTTTTTCTGGCAAATTTCTAAAAATTTTAAAACCTCCCGTGTCAAATTTTCTTGAATATACATAAAAATAATACGTTATGAAATATATACATAGTACACGCATTTTCGAATTAATTCTGTTATTTCTTAAGCAATAATAATTAACTGACGTAAGAAGTTCTGAAAACTGGATAAATTAGTTTATCTAGTGTATAACTGTTAACGCGTAATAAAAACAAAAAGACATTGACGTAATTGTTTAGCTTGTAATGCTGATTGCATTATGTAATAGAAGAAAGTTTCCAGTAAAAACCACTATCTATTCAAATTTTGAATTACGTTCTTCTAAGTATAAAAAAACTAATTTTTCAAGAAAAGACGTCACTAGTGCGCACTGTGCGACTCACATAGTATACATCCCTAAGAAATGAACATATATCCTTTCTAATGTTTGCTCCATTCCCCAAAACATTCTACTATATCCCATTTATTACCCCCTCGACTATAAAACCCATTCTATAGTCGATTCACTTTGCAAACCGACCAGTGGCGGACTTGGTCTAAAAATATTGATTGCTAGGAGAGAAAGGGGGCCCACCTACAAGTCCCACAACTATAAGGCTATCATTTAATTTTTATAAGAAATAAATAAAATGTTCAAAAATACATAAGTGGCAAGAAAGCACAATTAAAATTTCTGTGAATTGAATGTATATTTTTTAGTAATTACAGTGTAAATATACTGTACATATTACAATAAGTGAGGGTAGATGAGACCAAAGACAGAGAAGCGAGTGCAATGGGTGTAGTGGAAGTATGAGAGATAGTTTAAATAAATATTATTGTATAGTATGTGTAAAACCGAGACCAGTTCTTGGCAACAATGCCGAAATAAAGATTTACTACTACTACTATATTGTACATATTGCTGACAGTATACAGTAAATACTAAATGCAACTACAGACTGTCATAATTGAATTTTTAATTTTTTTTTAATTTTAAATAAATCGTGAATATTTTTAAAAAGTTTCAAATATTTTAAAATAGTAATATAACGTAAATCATGGGCGTCCGAGGGGGGAGGGAGGGGCACTTGCCCCCGCTGGTTTTTGAGAAAAATCGCTTATTTTTCAAACCTGATCTTTATTAAGTTTATATTAAAGAAGGGAATACTTTTAAATTTCGGTTTTAAATTTTTAATTAAATTGGGACTATAAAATGGGTTAAAAAAAGCAAGGGGGTATATTTTTCTTTACCATCATCCCAAAGTTGCCCCCCCCCCCCCCCACTGGAAAAAAGTCCCCGGACGCCCTTGACGTAAATTTTACTTGCATATAGTAATGATATTGGAACTTTTATTATATTTTTAAGCTACTAAAAAGTCATTATCATTTATAACATTTTGTGTAATGTTTAAGGGGGACCACAGGGCCCACTTGCCATCGGGCAAGCTGACACCTGGCCAGTCCGCAACTGCCCCCAACTTATTTCGACCGACATATCCACTGATGTACAGTGGCGGACGAAAGAAAGTTTACAACTTTCAAAATCACATAACTTTCTTAGAATTGGTTCAAACGATATGAGTTTTTTTGAGAAGCTGGAAGGACTAGTTTGCTGAGTGACGTGTTTCGTCGTTTTGAAAAAAATTGCAATTGGTCGGAATAGCAAAAAAAATAGTAAAGGTCGTTTTTTAAACTTTTTTTGTGAGTCTGTAATCAAAATTCAACATACCCGTTTGTAGCTTGAAGTAAGTTATATATATGCCCAAAATTTCATTAAAATCGGTTAACGTTGCTCTGAGCTACAAACGCTTAAAGATCGCAGAATAAGGTCGGAAATTGCTGATTTCAGGAATTTCGTGATTTTCGACCTTATTCTGCGATCTTCAAGCGTTTGTAGTTCAGAGCAACGTTAACCAATTTTAATGAAATTTTGGGCATATATATATATATATATATATAAAACTTACTTCAATCTACAAACGGGTTTTTTGAATTTTCATTACAGGCTCACAAAAAAAACTTTAAAAAACGACCTTTACTATTCTTTTTTGCTATTCCGACGAATCGCAATTTTTTTCAGAACGATGAAACACGTCACTCAGCAAACTAATCCTTCTAGCTTCTCAAAAAAACTCGTATCGTTTGGACCAATTCTAAGAAAGTTATGCGATTTTAAAAATTGTAAACTTTCTTTCGTCCGCTACTGTACATATTAAAGTACGCGTGGATATTTATATATTTATTAAAAACGCTAACAAGGAAACTTCCCCAACTCGAAAATTCTAATTGTAATGAAGCTTCATGTGGATGTGAAGCATATTTGTATGCAAGCAGCAATTTTTTTTCATGCGGAATTGCACTCTGAAGGTGTGAAATCATCCCTTAAAGTTACATCGTTTTCCCTTTTCTTAATTTAACCTTGAAACGGTGGGAGATAGAGAACAAAACTTTAAATACAAAAATTCTTCATTTTTTTATACTTCATCGCGAAACCCCAAAAAAATTATACTGAAAAAATTAAAAACGCGATAACTTTAGGGGCTAATTTCACCCCTTCGGAGTAAATACGCGCAGGAGGGGGGGGGGGGGGGGAGGACCGCTTCCATGCAACGTGCAAGGAAGCTTCACAGCAAGCTTCAGTAAGGTTAGAATTTTCGGGTCGTGCTCGTTTCCTTGTAAGTTACATTTCGCTTGCGCAAGGCAACGTTTCAAAACGAATCTCTCCAAATGAACCGGTAATTATCCGCGGATCGGGAAAGAGAAACTCTAGAAAGGTAGAAAAGAATGACACAATCGCGTCGATTAGTTAAGCTGACTGAGTTTAATTGCCCGCGGTGGTCGAGTCATGCGTAGGGATATATTTTCAAACACATACCGCAGTCCGAGCGTGCTGACAATGAACTGTTCTATTTATAAATCTTGAATCGAAGACAAAAAAGGGGGAAAAGAATTATTAGGGGATTCCCTAAGCATCGTTAGAAACCGCCGGAGTTACACGCCGCGAGTCAGCCCCTGATTTTTACCTTAGGCTTCGCGACAACGACGTCTGGGCGAGGGAAGGGGACAGGATTTCGTCCAGTTGGGCTAGAGGGAAATGGACCAATCACGGCGCGGCGACGCTCGGTGAATCGGGCGAGTTCGGCTGCGGCGAGAGGTAAGCACGGTTCTGTTCGTGTGATTCTTTCGCAATCCGCTTCAGTTCGTCCAGCAGCGAAGGAACGTTGGGAACGTTCGCTGCGCGTCGTTATGTTTCGCGCTGCAGTTTACATCTATCGTATATAGGCAGCGTTCAAGTTGACGTGTTTCGCAGCATTTCGCCATCGCCGACGTCCACGCCGGGGCACAGATGATATCCAACGCACCTCGTAACGGGAAACATGCGAGTGCTGCGTCGAATTTCGATGGAGTTTGTGCGCGACGGTATCGTTTGACAGTTTAACGGCCCCTCGACAACAAAACGAACCCCCTTCGTCACCCCCGTCACGGAATCTGTGCAACCATCCAGAGGATCTACGAACGGGGGAAATCGATTGGAACCTGTTCGATCCAAATGGAATGGTGATCCTCCCTTCGGTCAAGGGATTTTTATTCGGTGAGTTTTTGGGGACTTTTAATTCGTGCGTGGGGGAGACTCGAGTTTTCTTTCGTACAAATTTTATCTTTTTGATAACGTCAGAGGGAGTACTTTCATGAGGACGCAAAATTAAAACGTATACAGAGTACAGTCGAATTGGTGGTAGGTACAATAGAGAAGGGGGTGATTCTACAAGTAGAAAATATCGAATAATATCTTTCCTGATTCATCAGACTATTTAGAAATTGGCCTACCCACGAACACCATGCAAATGCAAAGATGAAATGCATCCTTGTGCAAAAATAAGTCGAAGTCGTGCAACACCTGTTTTTCGATCGGGGATTTGTTTTGCAGAAAATCAAGTTTGAAAATACGCCGAGAATGTGTATTCTTAACAAACAAGAGAATTAAAATCGATTTTCCTAAAACAAAGAACTATGTATTCTACAATTTCGACTTATCTTCCTACAGTAATTAATTTTACCCGTGGTTATACCATACCTATTCTTGCATTCTGTTATTTCTTAGCCAAAACTTATAATTTTGACGTGCATTTTTCGAATCGCACCCTTTAGTATTGTTATCGCAGCACTAGTTTGTGCGCCACCCTGTATAATACCAACATTCGCATATCGCGTTTGGAAATTCGGGTGGCTATACATCTCCTCTGCCCGCATCCCCAATCCTCACTGCGCAGTTTTCGACATTGTTTGGTTATCTGAAAGTGAGGATGAAAATCGGCAAAGAAGATCGTTGTTCTTTCTCCCGTTGGAAATTATATAAGTCTCGTTGGGACGGAAGAATGTATAAGTGAAATCGCGAAGCGTGGTATCTAATTGGATTACTGGACGTCGAGCTTGTTTGGTTTTGCTCTCTACGCCGTGCGTAGAGAAATATGTACTGGGAATAGCGTTTAGCGGCCGGGGAAAAATGGATACCGATTTAGGAACGTTCGGTATCCTCGTCGTGGTTCGCAGTCGAACGGTAACGGGCTGAGAATAGGATGAATTTTTTCGGGTAATATTCCGCCGCAGGCAGGGATAACCAGCATTTCTTTCCGTTGACGTCTTCGGCGCGCACAATGACTTTCCTTCTATCGTCGTTCGCGCTCGGTGGTGCGCATAATGGGACTGCTCAGTGTGCCCGGCGTGTACCGTAAGGCCTCTTTCACACGCCATACAGCCGACTGGCAAGGGAACGTTCCCAGCCCGAAAGTTCTGATTTTAACCCTGGAGCACAAACCGTTATTCAATATTCTTCTAAAAGAAACGAAGATTCTACACGGAGTTTTATTCAAATCAGAATTCTCCGTTTGGGAACGTTTCCTTGTGAGCTAGTCGCGCGAGTTTTCCTGGATATTGGATTCCGGACTTTAATCTGCTGTTTAATTGAGCGATAAAATGTGCCCCCCTACTTAAAGCAGAGAAACAAACGAGAAATAGATCTCATCGAGTTAGGTAGGAAGTCCTATACTCGTTTGCTAGTAGAGTTTCGAAAACCTGAATTACTCGCCCGGCGCAGAATAGTGCCAAAGAGAGCGGAAGTTCTGGCATATTGTGCCTTGTCCCACGCCTCTTGCTTGTTATTGAAAACTACTCTGTTTTCGCACGCGGAATTGCCTACGTGTATTCATAATCGGAGTGGTTACGCCAGAAGTCTGCTGCCATTATTACTGTAGCTCTTCCTGAAAAGAGGGAAACACAATCGGAAATAGAAGGCTGTTCTGAATAGCTTTTCTTATTCTGATTTAGATTTTTAAAATTTAGATTCCGAATTATTGTTCCTCGAATATTTCTATTCCATGATGTTTTTCCTTGTTCTAGTCGGTTTAACTTGAAGCGTAGCCCCAGATAGTGGCGCCACTTAATGCATTCCTTCTATAATAGGATATATTAAAAATGTTTACTTGTTTTTCTATTGCTTTGTACATGTATGAATGCTGAAATTTAAATTATTGTTAGTGGCCTGGTAGTTGAAGGCGATCAGTAGGGGCGTAGTGCAGCCCACTGTGTGTTACAAAGCTTCTACGTAACCGCGTGAAAGAGACCTAAACGTAATGCTGGGTTCAAACACATCGAATGACTTCGTCCATGTGGCGTAAGTCTTGAAACGGTTTGAGTACTATTATCAACCAGACGATCTTGAGACTTTTTGACCTATGGAAGGTTTTAAATATTTTGATGGCCTTCGGGATTAACTATTCTTAGAACATTATGTATTAAATGTATAATAATACGTGTTATATGATTTCTTCGTATGCATGGATATATATATAGAGTTGCTTATAACTGGTGGTACAATTTTAAAACTGGAGATCCTTAATAAAAAAGAAATCGAAAACGTGGAGTAAACTTGTCTTATTTCAGACTCTGTTTTCCAAAAGAATTACATTAAATAGTTGATAAGTACTTCAGTAGCTGAATGGGATAAAATACAGTATGAATTGCAAAAATGAGTAAAAATTGTAAAATATGTAACTGTTTCGTTTGGATTTGGTGAGGTATCGGTTTCGTTTTTATCACTAATTTTCTGGAACACAAAGCTCCGTTAAAAGAAACTTATTCTACACTTTGGACCTATTTTTGCAAGCATTTTGTCTAAAGCAAGGAATATAATTAATAAAAACTGAAATATATCGAATAATAAAATTTTAAGAAAAGATTCTATTATCGTACATGCAATAGAAAAATATCCTATTCTTTATTTACGTTAATATCGTAAAACTTTACGTTATTATTTTAGTACCACCTTATTGTTTAATATGGAGCCATAGATGAAATAGAATTTTAGTAAATTATTAATTTCATTCTCAAAGTTCTTAAATGCTTTAGATACGTCGCCATTTCTAAAGGAAGCCTTTGTAAACGTTTAAAATCTGCCGAGAATTTCAGGAATCCGTCGAGTAATATTCGAAATATGTTCAAATTTTCATTTTACTAAATTATGCGAAAACCTTTCAAGCTAGATGTTTGATCGCTCATCGCTACGTGAACGTCTGTCGAAACAAACATGGGGCCATATCCCGTTGTTCACCTACAGTGAGTCACAAAATTATTAATATCGGTAGAAATTTGATAAAAATGTTTGTAATAGTAGTTTAACCGAAACATGACTGATACTTTTCACCTTAAAATACATAGCTTGTATAGTACACCAATAGAATAATACAGCAAAACAATATTTTATATAAAAAATAAATAACACCGAAACATAACAATTTTCCAGTCTTTGATATCATAAAATTATTTGCGAAGATTATTGGTAAACAAAGTTAGATGTATTACGTTTTTCTTATTGTTGTGGAGATTTAGTACTGTTCAGTAGATTTCAGAATTGTGAAAAGCAAAGTTCCACTGTAAAAGCCTGTGTTAAAAATAATATCACATTTAAAAAAAAATGTAAAGAAGCAATGTGGAAATCAGAAATATTCCAATTTCCTATTGAAAAAATAGCAAATCATTTGGAGGAATTGTGAAAATGATAAACAAATGTTGCAGCTTTATAAGAAATATCTCAAAATTGTATTAGAATAGAATTATAGAAAACAAGTGCGGTTAAGATAAAGAAAAAATTATTAAATGCACCAGAACAACGTTTTACAGCGTGAAGAGTATAAGAAATTCTCGGAAACCACTGTTTCTAAACTAAATGCAATGCTCAAGGATTTATTCAAAACGTTTGTTTCTGACGCAAAAGAAAAACCTATTATTAACAATAAAGTATTAAAGCCTACCAGTAATAGAAGAATTTATTAAAGTTTGCTAAAAACTAAGGGTTACTGCCCCTTAACTTTTGGTACAGCGCTCTATTCAGTGATAACTACAAATTTCACATATGAAGATTAGATAATTACATAATGGGTAGATATATATTGGAAACGAAACAAAAGGTCAAAACTACTTTGTCAATAATTTTGTAACGTACTGTACAGAAAGTGGTACCTATATACGAACGATTTACGTTTAGAAAGTTTAAATTTTTGCTACCTTACGCAATTCATTTTTGAGTATGTTTCTTCGACCTTTTGATTTCCATCGTACGCATTGCGATAATAATATCGATAATAATATCACTTTTACGAACTGTATAAGTTCTCTTTCACTAGATTTGACCATTGCGCACAGTCGTACTGTTTCTTTTGATGAAACGATTTTACTGTACTTCTGTTAGATTTAATTATCAAATTTTTATGACAAGGTTAATTTCTATTTTCCTAAAGGGGAGGTACTCCAAAATGAGTTAATTCGTTTTCAGTTAACAGGTTGAAACATTTTTAAGTCCTGTATTTCAAACATTTAGCCACGTGCGGAAATCATTCTATTGTATTTGTTATCCATACTCGTTGAACGCCCACGGGCGTTCTCCGCACAGGCTGCGCGCACTGAATGAACCCTTGTGCTCGTCGTATTAAATACGAATAAAATTTATTTTTTTTCTTATTGTCCTTATATTTCTTAACCACTATATAGGGCATCCTAGAATATGTAGCACAGTCTATGAAGTGCTCGGACATGAAAAGATAAGTGAAAACTATAGTGTGAATATTTTTTGTAGAAAATTTTCGAGAAAACGAATTTTGGAAATATATCGAATATACATGTATGTACCTACTTGATTCTGTACTTTTGTTCCTCTTTGCAACGGGTATGTTTAAGATAAGCCAAATTGAGGTAAGACGGAATTATTGGTGTTTTGTAATTTGATTTAATTAATTTAGAAATTTTACAGCAACAGAGGTATTACCACTGTCGTATTTTTGTATATCGATAAAAACAGTAGAAACTAATACTGCCCACTGACTGCGAAGCATGTAATAGGACTGATTGGAAGCTAATTGTAAATGTAACGTTGTATCATGAACATATCTAATCGTGGCGTTGTAAACAACAAGAAAATAAATAGTGGCTTGTATTAAGATTTTCTAAGCCGTGTGTTGGTCAACTACATGGGGACTCGATAAATTTTTTAGATCTTTTTTTTTAAACTGAAGCTTCGCGTGTACAAAATTTATTCTACAATGTTGACTAATTTTTTTTATACAGGGTGATATAACTGGACATAGGGCAATTAGATCAGAAATGTGAAATACAATTTTTTTATATGAATTCATTTGGTACGCATGTAGTTGACTAAAAATCGGTTTCATCTCCAAATCGATTTTCTCGAAATCGAAGCCCCGTTCGAGGAAAGTTATTCTACAATTTTCACTTATTCGTATTCGAGGATTATTTTAATTCGTAATTTATTGATACATTCTACTAATTTTTAATCATCAGACGAATTTTCAAACTCAGTTTTTTCGAACATGAACGTTCATATAAAAAATATTTTATTCTATATTTCCATTTATTTCCGCGCAAGATTTTACCCTATGCGCGGGTATACCACCCTGTATATTTCGTACTTATCTTTTCTGAATTATACTAGGTATGTATCTCAGCTGTTTCCCATTATATATAATTAGTATTTTTGAGAAGACACTCGGTGGCTGGTGATTTGTGTCTTTAACATAATCACTCAATAGAAACAATAATAGTAACATTTAAAAAGATGTTATTAGTGTTTTGCCTGAAAAAGTTTTCATCATTGCAAACACTTATTTTATAATCGAACATAATCTCGTTGCACTGAATGCTAACGATAAGTCAGGTAACTGTTTTTATTAAATTGATTTTACAAATAACGATTCAACTTTCTACCTTAACGATATGGATTACCTTTGTGCTAAATTGCGAGAATTGAATCAATATATTAAAATAACACCAGCCAAGTTCTTCTTATCCTTGCTTCTGACAATGAGTAATATTGGTACAGCACATTAAAACGATTTCACATTCGCCATTAAAAAATACCTGTTACTGGAGAAGTTCCCAAACCAGAAAATGTTTGTTCAGACTAAAAATAGAATACCACGAAATTTTCAAAATAAATACCAAACAGCAGATATGTAGTAGCTACTCTACATTAATCGAATCCATAGTTTCTTTCTCCAATTTTAGTTACGTGGTAAGATTAAATCGGGCATGTTTACTTCCTAGCGTTATGTTACGATCGTAAATGACCAGAAATTTTTCTGTTATTTTCCTTTCCTCGTTATAAGCGTCCGCTTGGGAAGAAAACAATTATCACAGTTCGCGCGCGAATTCGTTCAGTACACTAGAAAACGAATAAAATTCACTGAATCACATCCTCGTGACTTACGATCGTGACCAACAAGCATCTAAAAAAAAAATATTGGTTTCGGAATTATCGCGGAATTCTTATTCCGGCTTAGTTACAGTTTTTAATGGAAACAAACTAGGCAACAATAATTCTGGTAATCCGTTTAAGATTGTAAAATTGATTAATGATTCAATTTGAATCATATAGAGATTTGTAATTGTACCATAATTATACGTTACAAATTATAATTATATATATACCTATATAATTATCACAATTGGAATATAATTATGAAACAATTATGATTATAAATACGCCACCCGGTAGCTACGATTGTACTGTTTAAAAATTTATATCTTTAAAAAAAACAGAAATTTTGTTGCGAAAACATTTTAATGATAAAATGTAAACATATTAAAAATATTTCCATACTCCACGTAAATGTAAATTTTCATGCCTATTGACATTTCACATTTATGTAGTATAAGTAAAACATTCCGATATGTTTACATTTTATTATTGATATACTACTAATTACACAGTTTTTACTGAAAGAAATTGGTACAATTTGCATTCAGTATCACCAAATGTGACACACTATCCCAGTTCTTAGAATTATATGTTTATAATAGATTGTTTCTTTCCTCATATGAAAGGGAGATAGAAGAAGCTTTTTCCTTCAATTAATCTAATCGATGTTCTTGCCTGTATTTCTAGTATTCGTCATATCGCGTGTGTTGCGAAAAACTGCGCTTGGAACTCACCCGAAGTAATAGCTTGGAAAAGTACCATTTCTGATATTTGATCGCGTGATAGCGTGGAAAAGATTATGTGCCATTCTTTCGCGGGCAATGTAGTTCACGCTGATATTAGATAAAAATTTAACCGGGTCACTAGTGCATCTCATTCTCTTGAACTTGAAAGGTTCTTTAAACTTTGAACTCGATCGATCATTCACGCGACAATATCGATAAAATTGTGCTCGTATATTTTATAAAATAACAAGTCTGCACTTTAAACAGTACTATTATCAAATAGTTGGGCTGTTATCGTAGAAACATGCAGCAGAGAGAGTGCTAGCAGTGCTAATGATAATGATATAACTTTGCTGCACGCGTAATTGTATCAATTTAAAAACTAGAGAAAGAAAATAAATATAAAATTTGTATCGATTACTAAGATACACAATGCGAAATACAGCGAGTGTAGGATATTACGTTGCTAGTAATTCTAGATAACGCTGAAATAAAATACGAGGAGTTTTTTTTATAATATGAACAGTTTATGTAAGAGTAACTTAATTTATAAAAAATAATACTTCACAAGCATATGTATTATTACTCAAACTAAATAAAGTGATAATGGAAAGATATGATAAATAATTGAACATAATAAGATTTGTCAGAAATTAAATTACTTCTTTACTTGAAGCTCAGGAAGCGAGTTAATATTCACACCAAAGTGGAAGAAATATTTAGATTCTAAAAATAAAAAATGATATGTAATATAATATAAAATAAAATAATTTAAATATAATATAAAATAAATGTGAGATGAAAAAATGAAGAAAAAACACACCCCTCTTCCCATTAAATGATTTCAATAACCATCACAACACTTTAAGAAATAGCTGCATTTGTTTACTTAAAACTTAAATGAACATTTAACTTGTCAACTAGGGAAGACGAGATAACACGTAATTTGAAAATTCTCCTGCCACTGGTTACGAATTGGAAAAAATTTCTCTCATAGAAAAAGAGTATATAATTTATTGACTCAAAATGTCTTGATGCACATGTCAATATTTTTAGTACATTGGGAACGTTTCTGATCGAAAAAAGACCCAGTTAACAGATTAAAGAAACGCAGAAGATTCTATATAGTATCGTTCAAAGAGGTGATATCTTTGAAACGTGTTTTCCTGGAATGAGTCTCCCTTCTGCATTCCCGTTTCGCCATGTGTAAAATGCTCATTTCCCACAGGAAGTAGTCAGTACTGATATACCTAAGGATTAAGTAACTTGTAACAAAAGCAAGTCATGCTGAAAGGTGACTCACTTTACTCTCTCGCAGAATCCAATAGTTTATTGACAGTGGACAGAACAGATTTGAGGAAGTTATAATTAACTGAAGATATCCGAGCTTTATGCGACTATTTTTATAATGAATTGTAAACATTTCGCCAAGTTGCTTTTCACGTACGGTTTAAAATAATAATCTGCTGTTCTATGGTTCATAAACACTTCGATCATCGTGTAACGCTAACCGAAATATGGTAATAATTATTCAAGCTTCTTTTTCCAAACTGTTATTTAGAAACAGGAAAGTATATTTTTAGACCTTGTCATGTTTTCCCTCATGAGAATATAGGTTGCAAAAAAAAAACGTAGACGGAGATTTGTTTAAAAAATATACATCACCATTAATTCCATTTTGAAATTTGGACATAGTCTTTTTTTTGTAAATTTATATATTCCACTTGGCAGGTGGATGAAAATCTGAAAAGAAACTATGCGTCACAGAGAAGCCGTTATTGCATAAAAGTTTCCTAAAGTTCTAGCCAATTAGAGCGTGCAGAGCTTTTGATGGAGGCGGAGCGTTACCCCCACTTTGCCCACGTTAGAGCGCACTGGGGAGGGGATGAAGTTGCATGATCGACTCCACGAATAGTACTGTTCGCTGGTCCGACTTTAACAGTTTTTTTTTTATAAAAGGATGGTTTGTGTGTGTCGTAAGGTTCTCTTTCAAAATTCCACCTCCACGTTGAATAAAATACGTGGCAATGAAAAAATCATTAGTTAATATATTACGTTGTATTTACACTATATATGTACAGTACTGGAAATATTTATTACATCACTGGAAGAAACACATTATTACTCATACCACTTTTATTATTAATACTAAGAAAATAGCTCGCTATCTTAACCGAAAAAAGTTGGATACGAATCGTTTTATCAATCATATTGCCATGGAAATTATTCATACTACAACATTTCAGAGTGATGCAATACATATCTCCAGTATGTACAATTTTATGAAAGAGAAACTGTGTGAATGCTTATTGCACGTATATTTCTGCCAATTTCTGAGTTTCTGTAAACATTTTTAAAAAAGATGCAAGTGCTTAGTGCTGTTTATATACAGTTGATCCTAGAGACTTCTACAAATATATAAACGTTATTTGTTTTACGAACATTTGGTAACAATGGGAATTGTAAAATATTTTTGTTGAAATTAATACTGTTTATACTCACTGTACTTAAAAACCGGGACCCTTACAGTACATACCTACACTATATTTCTTTCACAAAACAAAAATCTTTACTTTTGAAATAACAAGATTATGTGAGGGACGTCCGGATACACGTAGCATGAAATAATTGTTAAATGGTAAAAAGCACGAGAAAACTGCAGGAAGACTTTCTTTCATTATTCTCTCCGTAAAATCTGATAGTATGAAGAAATAATTTTTTTCTCAGCTTCCTTCAGTCACGATCTACGCTCTGTATAATACTACCGTAATAATTCTACCGTGTATTCGTTTCAATTATCATCACGTGGTGAAGTGTTGTTAATCATAGCACGAGCACGTGAATAAGATCGTAATCGCGCATTGAATTATCTGCGAACATTGTCCACTCAAATGCGTTAGTCATTAAAGCACGACGACAAGTACCTACAGTAAAATTCGTCAGAGGGAGAATAATGATTGACGTGGAGCAATTAAGTAAATGGAGTACAGCGGAGAGTCACGAAACTGTCCGTTGACAAGGATCTACGATTGTAACGATCGTCGATCGGACTCGATATTAAAGATGAGCGTTTTTACGTGCAATATGCTATATATTAGCAGCAAAAAATGGAATAGAAGATTTTGATGGAAGGAAAGGTTTTGGCGAATGGAATGAATAAGAAGATATTTGAATTCGTAAGATATGTTAATTTCTCAGGTGAATATTGAGGCTAAATCATTTTTCTACGCTCCCAACGTGTGGCGATTTTAAAAATCGAGTAGTATATTTCGTAATATATAACACTTTTGTAATATTATGAAATGTAGTATTACGAAAGAAATTAGATTCCAAAATAGAATACTGCAACTTAGAAAACTTCAGTAAACCCAAATTTTATCTTTTTTTTTTTTAGAGTAAATACCTACTTTTTATCATTTGAATGAAATGCAGAAAACATAATATAAAAATTCTTTAAACTGACGTGTTTTTACAGAAGGTTAAAAATTGAATCATGGATGAGAGTAATACATATTAACCTCGTTGATTTGTTGTAAGTTCGTAATTTTGTATTGAAAATTACAATGTTTAAATCAAATTTTTGAAATTTTATCTTTCGATTGTGCTTTTAGTTCTGATCAGAGTAGCTTTATTTTTGAATTTTTGCTTTCGTTGCAAAAATTACGATCGACCCAATTGGTGAATAAAGAATAATATGTAACGCTTAGTGTCAGGTAGAGAAATACTCACTGATTTACAAATAACACGTGTGTGTAAAATAAACATTTTCACTGAATGTTTGATTTATTGTGTGTATAGCATATCGGAGTATTTAAGTATATGGAATAACTTATTCAGTGGTAAAAGTCGTACGAATAGACTTCAGTAGACGATCTTTAATTATTAAAAAAATTAATTAAATGTTAATTTAGCAAAATATAAAGAATGAAAAGTCTTGCATTCTACTGTAAATTGTTGTGAATCTTTGTCTTTCACTTTATAAAAAGCATCGCACATAATCGTTTCCACATAGATGCATTCAAAATTAGATTTCAAGAGAGTCATTTCATTTTTATACCAGATAGTGATCTTCACGTGTCTATAATACCGAAACGGTGTCGTAGATTTTAGATAACATTCCAGGATACTCGACGAATTCGTTGCTATCACGTTTTATCGAAAAAAAGAGTTCTATAATAAACCGTTCGAAATGTATGGCAGTAACTCCTCTATGAGTTTTAATAAATTTGTCGAACCATGAAAAATACTAGATCTTTAACAATGTAAAAAGAAAACTAGAGAAAATAAAATTCTAGCGAATAGTAAAAAGTCTACTTGAAAAAGGAAAGAAGTACTTATTAGAATTTTTAAGAATTTTAAACTTTCAGAATGCTTAGAAATATGTTAATTCGAAAGATTGACTAAAAAGTAACACGATGAATCTGTTTTAATTGAATACGTAAAAGAAAAATATTAACACATCGATTGTAAATATTAAGATATTTAAAAATTACAATGTCAGTGGAGAATCTAATCCAAGTCTTAAACCACCCTGGGAGATACGACGATTATGTTTAAATAATTCTTCAGTAGGTTTCAGGGATCAAAAAGCTGCATCCAAAATTAAAACCAGTAATATTTCCGAATTATACAGGCTTGACTTTACATTTAGAAAAAATGTGGCGAAATTATCAATTTGTAGGCGTAGTGATGATGTGTTCTATGCCTCATATCTATTTTACTTTCACATATTCCCATTTGAGTATAAGAAGTCCCATCTTGTCCACCAACAATTCTGTCTAAATGATTAATTCATGCGCACCATATCGTTCCACAGAAAGGAAGGACTTTGAAACTGCACGTGTTTGGCAATGAGTCGGCAAACGAGTATATAGTTTGCTACTATACGGGGTGTCCAGTGAAGTAACTGATAATCTTCACTCTGTTCGATAAATTATTCCAAATCAAACAGGTTATACGTGCTTTTTTTATTTCCATTCAATATCGAGATAAATATCGTTCTTTGATATCCAATTTGTTATTTATTGTTGAGCACATGGTATCGATTTATCATGCTAGACATCAGATATAAATTTGTGGTCGCAAATCAATACTGAAAACCATGATATGTCGTTTTATTTATATTTTCATCTACTGGGTAATAAAAATTGTGGGTTAATATCCTGGCAAGTGAAGTGAGTTTTACCTATTAAGGGGATATTTCAATATTAATTTTGTCTTAATGTGTTTCTTTTTTACATTCGATGGCGGAAAGGAACCAGTTCAAAATCTTGTATATGTTGTATTCAAAATGGCATGTGATGGAAAATTCGATGTTAACTTTGCCACGACCCTTAATTTAGCTATACATTTAAAACGTTTTTAAGGTATGAGAAACACTCATATTAGTAATAGTTTTCTTATATTTTTCTCAGAATTAGAAAAGTTTTTAAATAAATAAGATTTGGTTGAGAATCACCTGAGAGTCATAGTAATAAGATTATAGAAATAAAAACGCGATTGGGACCAAAAAGGCCTCAGGGCCATAGCAGTAGGATTAAAGAAATGACAATGTGATTGGGTCGAAAAAGACTCGAAGGCCTTACTATATAGGTGGGTTAGAGAAATTAAAACTTGATTGGAGCAAAATAGGCCCGAGGGCCGTAGTATTAGGGATAAGGAAATAAAAACATGATTGGGTCTCAAAAGACCCGAGGGCCTTACTAATAGGGTCAGGGCCGGCCACAGAAGGGGTGCAAGGAGCCCGGGACACCCCAGGACAAGGAACAATGAAGAAAAGAGAAAATAAAAAAATGAGAACAAAACTTTTCTATTTGATTAAAAGTAAGAAAAAATAAATTAGAACCTAAAAATTAGAACAATAAAAAAGTCATATATTTAAATATGTTAATGTTTATTTATTTTATTTTCTTTATTATTGTTAGTATTATTCCTTTTTTCGTGATTTCATTCTGTGAAAAGATGTTGCGCTTTTATATCGTTGAGAAATTGTTTCGGGCCCCAAAATATTTCTTGCAGCCGGGCCCCTTTATAGAGAAGGCCGGCCCTGAATACGGTTAACTATAGCCCTATTGTTAGTATTGTGCGAACCGTTAAGAATAAAATAATATTGTACTTTGCGTTTGAAAGCCGGCGTGGCTTCACTAACAATCAGTAAAAATAGATAAGTCAAAACGTTAAAAGCAGACTGATAAAAAATAGCCCGCATTTTCATCGATAGTTAGTGAATTTCACATTAAATCTAAATAACGCTTATCTGTGAACATGATCCTTTCAGGTCAGAACCACCTGCCAATCATGTTAAAAAACTTCATGTATTATTTATTCTAATTTCAAATACAAAATATATTCAAAATTAATTATACAAATTTTAACGTTCTCTTAATGATAAGACAGTGATCTTCGATAATAGTTTCTGCGTAGTTGTTCGCGATTTTTCAAGGATTGTTTTAAACTGAAACAAGCAGCCGTTAAATTTTGAAAAATAAAAAAAGATAGCTCCAAATATACTTATCAAATTCGTCTATTTTTTTCCCCTAATTAATATGCTCAAATTACTCTCTTCGGATGAAATCACGCGTATCTGCATTTCGTATCTGTGCTCCAGAATGAACCGCTGAAAAATTGAAATCTTATTACTGATAATGCAGTTAGGAAATGCGTAGTGATTCAATCACGAGGTCACGAACTCCAATGTTCGCCCCACTTGCAGACCCAGATAAATGTAACAGCATTCGCTTCGTGTAAAGGTTTTATCCCATTCAGTTCATTAGAATTAGTACTGGGATTGATTCGGATCGGTATGCTTCTCAAAAGCATATTATTCATAGAAACACGTAAAAGTTCATCATAACGGCTATTTCGAGACAATACTGCAAGTGGATCTGTTGGTAAAATTAATTATATTATTATTCTTTAAAAAAGGCAAAATGCACATTGTCGGCGATAGAGAAATAGTGAATTCATGAATGAGTCTCCGCACTAAAGGCTGCTATCACGTGTGCATGATTTTAATCCTTCTATCTCTATATCATCGTCTACTTAAATTATCTCACGTCTGTTTAGATTCACATCGTGTGACGAATGTATAGTACGCTATTTATATCCATATATCTGTTGAGAATTATATTTTCAGCGTCAGGTACTTTAGAAGTGTTTCATTCACTCAATGCTGCAACCAGTCAAGAATTGATTAACCGGATTGATTAATATTTTATCCGGCTATTCTAAATCGAATTATTTAATCCTCGCCGTGGGACTTTTTTGGTAGGCCTTGATTTCTATTTTATGAATGAAAATGCGATCGTTTTTGTAGTGAAAATTGTAATTGGGACAAATAATCGGAATTTAGTGAAAATGCAATATTTTTCATTTCGACTACGATAAAAATTAAGATTTTTTCATTTACTTCAATTTGGTTGTAATTAAAAGCTACGATATTTACTGCTGGCGATTTAATGGAATTGACCTGATTGAATTTTGTAATAAAATTGATAAATTCTTAGATTTAAATACACTCTCTTTAATGTTGACAAGTTTTCTTTGAAATGGAATTTACATTCATCAAAAAAAAATTTTCGGGCTCCCAAAGGAGAATTATTTACAGCAGCCTTTGCGGGATAAATGAACACTAATTCAAAATGGGAATGGTTTGCACTGTCCCGAGTAAGGCCTCATAAGAGGACCACGCGAAGTGTTACGTACCGATTTTAATGAAACTTTCTAAACAGTTACAGAATCGAAAAATAGTTGATTCGTGCTCGATCCCCTTCTTAGACAGTCACAGACTACAGTCTACGTTATATTTAACAACAGACATCATGTTTTCTTGGCAACTCCGCGAGGCGCTAACGACTTCAATCTTCTTCCAAGCAAAACGACAGCACAGCGATAGAATCGAAGCACTATGATTTAGAAATTCTGAATTCAAGTTTCATATTAGCATACATTTATTTTTCACTTTGCTTTGTTTCGTTTCGTATTTGTACAGAAAATAGTGTTTCATAATATTTCTTCTTCCGCATTTAAATCAAGCATTTCATAATTTGGAAGGAAAATAACAGAATATTCAAACATTCTCCTCCATAAAACTTTACGATATTTCTTATTACGTATCTCGTAAACTACTCAATATATATAGTATATATACACAAACGATCGAATGTAGGTCAAATATTTTCTAGCTGCCCACCTACTCACAAAGTTTCGTTAAAATCTGTGCGTAACGCTTCATACCATGGGTGAATTTAAGGAAAAAGGTAGCAAACGTTCTGAGGAGCCCATCTTTTCGGGAAAATGAAGAGGTAGTTTACTAAAAACGGGCTAAGTGCAGTGGTGCAGAAAAAAAATATAATGTTTGGATAGAATCATAATTTTCTTTTCTTGAAGATGAGACCCTGGGGGCCTTCTGTGCTGGGGCCCAGGCGGCAACTGCTCATTGGCTGCCCGTTAAATCCGCCACTGTTTCATACGGTCCCATCACTACTTACAAGGAGAGTATTTTAGGCGTCCGCCTCCGATCGTTTTGATTTTTGGGTATGTTATAGAGGACCGAAAAATAAGAAATACGTGTTTTTTTATTTTTCCCCGTTTTCATATTTGGGGGGTGAAAACTGCGTTCAAAGTTAGGGTTGAAAAATCATTTTTGTGGAATATCTCGAGAACTATTAGAGATAGGGGAAAATCTGGTGAGTCAGTCATATTTCGCATTCAAAGACACAAAATTCGTCCATTGACACTATTCCCCTATCTCTAATAGTTCTCGAGATATTCCACAAAAATGATTTTTCAACCCTAACTTTGAACGCAGTTTTCACCCCCCAAATATGAAAACGGGGAAAAATAAAAAAACACGTATTTCTTATTTTTCGGTCCTCTATAACATATCCAAAAATCAAAATGATCGGAGGCGGACACCTAAAATACTCTCCTTGTTAGTCCCTTTCTCCTTTATTCTTTGCCATCGCTTGGCCCAGCATCCAACACGTGCTTCCGTTTATAACCCTGTCAAATTGACCACTCCATTATTTCCCTATCGCCGACAATAAATAGCTATGCGTTTGTATACCATGTGCTAAGGTCTTCCGATGGCTGGGCTTATGATACGGACGCTATTGTGCTTGGACCATCTGGAGAAAATCAATCAGCTGGTTAAGTACGCAGTTACGACCCTCGTAGTCACTTTATTGTCGCGGAGTTTCCATGTTTCTGCTGAACACGTGCGCTTTTATAGCTTCCCAGGTTTTTACCCTCCCTAAGGATTCCTCATTATAATAGTAATTGACGTATCGCAAACTCATGATGTGGCACGTGTAGTCAATTCCCTAATGGATGTGCAGTTTTAGTGTCCAGGTGACCTGCAACCTTCGGCAAAACGGACCCACGAATCGTTTGCCGTAAAGGTGAGTAAAAGTTTACGATGTAAGAAAGGTGTTTGACGGTAGTGCACATTTGGGATATTTGGGTTCGGTATTCGTTTCATTGCCTACTGAATATGGTCGCATACTTAAGGTCCTTTTGTGGCTCGCGATAGATATTTTGTTGACTACATATATTCACACATTTCTCATATGTTATTGTCTTTTTTAAATTAGTACCATTTAAATTACATTACGACGGCCACCACGCAGGGACAGGGTTGGCTAATAATAATCAGAGTTCAGCGTTTGTTAGATTAATAACAGCTTATAGCTACTTGTACTTACTTCGTCTTTTGTATCGCAATACATAGTACACACCTTGTTTTACTTGACACTGTCTATCTGCAATAAAAGTGTATTAGATTATTATTATTATTTCTGCTAGGTGAATGTGTGCAAGACGCTGATTGCAAGTAGTGATGCGCGATATTATCGATAACTGTATATACCGATATTCCAAACATTAATAATTACAGGTATTGATAATTTTGGTCAAAATATCGATCATTTTTACCCGACTACGGCACGCAAAGGAGGGTATTGAGTTTATCAGGCTATGTTTGTATGTCTATGTTACGCTCTAGAGCCTGTACAGATTCACCGATTTAGACAAATGAGGTGTCTTTAGAATTGTCTTGACGTTCCGAATGTTATAGGACATATAATTTTCAAAAAAGTAAAAAATAAAAAATTTAAAAAATTAAAAATCCCGACTGCTTAACAAGCGAATTAAAATGATAAAAATAATAATAAGATGACAATTTAAATCAACTCAATTGCCTGCAGTAGGAGGCCTTAAATCTTTTGATGCTCTTCTATCCCAAGCATGTACCGCAATGACTAAAGGAAGTGCTTCAAGCTGATAACAAAAAGAGGTGGACAACATCAATGCAAATTCAAGCTTATGTAGTGACATTTCAACTTTAGCGTATTTTGTAACTTATATATTTCTCTCTTTGTCCGTGTGGGAAATACTTTTAGTATTGTTAATAGCCCATCAAATCTAATTAGGGCGAACAGCGATACACAATATTTATTAAGACAATATGTAATTTTCTATTTCGAAATAAATGTTCGAATGTAATTACATCAAATCATTTGCATCAAAAGATTTAAGGCCTACGATTGCAGGCAATTGAGTTAATTTAAATTGTCATCTTATTATTATTTTTATCATTTTAGTTCGTTTGTTAAGCAGTCGGGTTTTTTAAATTTTTAAATTTTTTTTTACTGCACCTTCTTTCGTTCAAGACAATTCAAGCTAATAATTTTCGAATTACTACGTGTAAGTAAAATTCAGTACGTATTTCTTTTTCATATTCTTATATTGAATGATGCCCACGATGTTTCTTATTAAAATATAAATACTAGTTTCTTTTATAAATATGATTTGACAAGTAAATTACTTGTTTTCATTTTAATACTTTGAATCTTAATTTAAATAAAATAATTTCTTAATACTATATAAAAATCTTTATCTTAGAAAAATTCTTTTTAATCCAAAATGATATTCTCTTGAATATATGTAGCTTATTTTTTCATTGGTAAATTGATACGATCTTCGTATCGACATTACTAATATCGATACTTTTTGAATAATATATTTCATATATAGATATTGAACGGATAAATATATATCGATAAGCATTATCGATAGTATCATTACCAATATCGCACATCACTGATTGCAAGCCACAGAAGTGTCTGGTGTGAGAAAAGCCAATATATGTGCGTGATTTTATCAGTGGTTTGTGCGTGTTAAATTTTCACAAATATTGGGAAATTCAAAAAATTTTCAAAACTCAAACCATTAACCATTCGACTAATTTTATTTTGTAAGGACTTAAAACCCAGCTTTGTTTTTAGTAGACCAGTCAGTTTTATACTCTCTTCAAATATTTCTCATTTCTTTCTTGTACGATTGAAGCCATTCGAGGCAGTATTGCTCGTTAAAGTAGATCATCGAAACGAGAATTTATGAAACCTCGTAATTTATTCAAGTCAAATCGACTGAGCGACCATTGCGTAGCGCAGGTATACACATTCATTGGACGTGCGTTAACTCCTCACACTCGTAACTTCATTCGCTATCATTAGATTGAATTTTTATGACGCTCGAAAAAAGAGACGAAGGTGAAACTGATACACTCGCAACATCTATAGTTCTACGACAAAAGATAACTATTTAATAACCGTTATTATCGCCTCTTGCAAGGAGGGGTCACAAGGTTCAGGCGACCGATTTGGTAGAAAATTTGTCTAATAATGTATTAACCCTGCTACAACCTTCAGTTCACCTATACATTTAACATAATAAAAAAAAAACAACAACTCTCTTCAAATCATTCAAAGTTCGAACTGTCCTGAAAGAAATGAAAACACTAATGGGTCAAGAAAGACCCAGGGTCCCTAATATGTTTAAACACAAGGGTGTGCAACTCAAGAAACTATATTAAACCCGAAACTGTAATTAAATCGCAGCAGCTCCACTGAAATTCATATAACAATTTCAGACACTTATACACTCGCACTAATTTTCAATTATTTTACTCATCAGTTACTTATTTAAATCAATCTCGTTCTCACACATGAATCCACGTATGTACAAGATCTAGAAAAGACGAAACTTTGAACTTGATTACACCACAAAATTCAGAGCACATAATATTTGCATTTATGTGTTTAAAGAATTACCATACGTCTCATATAATATTTATATTTATGCATTTAACGCAGTACCATGCACGTGCCGACTGTATGCAAGATTTTCGCCAAATCGTTGACTCGAGTCTCGCGCACTGCCTTTGTCATTCAAGTTGCACCGAATTAGGGTTGAGCCCCAAATTGTTTGGACCATGGAAGCTTCTAAGCAGAACTTTGCGCGATGAACCGCGGCATGTGAACCAGGAACCCGCATAGAAAAGTCCCAGCATGATGCCCGCTCGTGGTACTCTTTTTTTCCCCCGTTCGGTTACGTGCCGGATTTACGGTACCACGCGAAGCCGGAAGTAGAAATTCTAACGATTCTGTATGCGCGCACACGCGCCCACCACCATTTAAAAGCGTCTAACGCACGTCATATTAAGAGCAAGGTACGAAATACCATCCTCGAGTGAGATGGTGTGTCGCGGAACCAGAGGCGTGGCGTAATCTGTTTAATTGTTTCAGGTAACCGTAGTTAGTGAGAACGTATGAATAATGCGGGATATCATAAGCGAAAACAAGTGTAAACAGTGATAGGTGCAGCAGAATTCTTTCTGTGTTTCCCCTCTATCGGTGGTATTTATAGTGCCTCGCAGTGATATAGTGGTGTAAAAGCAGCGGGTAGGGAGCGATGTCAGCAGTGGCTTCGAGTGTCTTCTTTGAACCGAAGTAAGGTAGTGCTTTGTTATTCGCAGGACGATTCTCGGGACTCGCGTGCGATTTTCGGCGCATGGTCACGATTTTTATCGCGCGCTCGAGCCTGCTCACCGCCGAGGACGGTAAACAAGACACCCGAGAGTGAGTGAGATAGAACTCGAAGTGTCGATCGCGCGTTTTCTGAAGAACAGGCCCCGAGCAGTTTATGCAGCATGATTGTATACGGCGTATCATTCTGACGTTAATACTCGGAAGATCTGGGGTGTATAGACGCGTTTTAAAGTCGGATTCAGTGTCAGTACATGATACGGATAACTGCTCCGTTCCAAAACAGGGAAACGATACCTTTTACCACTGACATTTTATCGCGAGATTGATACGTGTGAATCCGCCTTTAAATCGCTCAAGCTTCTCCACTGGGAAAATTTTGTACACAGAGAATTCCGAGCTGAGTCATGTAACAACTATATCACATAATTTATGTCAAATATACCTCTCAGGGTCTGATATTACTTCGTGGGCGCTTTTTTATCCGGGAGCATGTTCTCAGGATGAGAACTGGTAATCACGGGGCACACGAGCTAGTTTATTAGTACACTAACAATGGGTGTGCGTCAAGTTTGAGGTACTGATTTGGTTCGAACTCTGTATGTTTGTTGTGCAACGCGTATAATAATGTCTTGAACGTATCTGGAATAATGGGATCGAACAGAATAGTAAAATTGGACTCGAGAATATTTTAGTTAGTTTCAAAAGTGACTTTCTCAAAATCGAATCCTTATTTGAGAAAACATTAGGTATTTGGTGATGTGCATTTATTTCTCCACGAGGAATTAGCCTAAATTTTTATTCGAATAATCTTTGAATCTCAATAATCCCAAAAATTTCGAATAAAATGAAGTTATTCGAGAATAATTTCATTTTATTCGCAATTCTAATTCGAGATCATTCGAATAAACATTGATTCGAATAATCCCCAACTCTGCGTGAATATAATAGTCATTAGTGAACGAATGTGAGAGCCTGCACACGTTAAAGAAAAATAAATGTCAGCTTGCTTGTCGAGAAACTTGTCGAGTCAGCATGAGATTGTATTCTACTAACGGACTTATGCTCGCATTCGTTCCGCTCATAATACTTAATTATAGATCGTGAACTTCTGCGAAAGAACTACAGCTATCAATCGATCACGTCCTTGCACCATCGCAAGAGAAAATATTAACATTCGGATCAGTAGATTGTGCAATTTAGTAAACTATCCGCTAGAAAGCGAAACGCATATTAGTTGATAAATGTAGCAGTTAGGAAAACATTGAATGAATTTCCAATGTATACTACTTACAGTACAATAAATGTATTTTTTACTATAGATTTTATAATAGATACCAATAGAATTGTTTTAATATACAGGCTGTTTCAACTTTATCACCTGAAATATTTCTTTCATAAAAATGTTTCGTACAAAAGTTACATAGTTTTGTGAGGGCCAACGTATAGTAATAGTAGTTTTATTCTGTTGCGAGGGGTTAATGAGATTAAATCCAACTTTTTAAAGGGCCTGTAGCGACTTTGAAAGACTTACTGTTGTAGGTCGTTGAATTCGTCTTTAAAGTGGCTTTTGGGTACCGACAAATAAAATATAGTATTCCATTAAAAAAAAAACAAAATTGACCTTCGTATCTCATTAATCCCTCCCAACAGAATACAACTGTTGTTATTGTACCCCGGCCTCCACGATTTTGTAGGAAATACTTTTATGGAATTTTAAGTGTCGCAGAATTAATTTACGCGATAAAGTTAAATGGAACACCCTGTACACTTGTAGTAACATGTAGTTTTGGCGAGTGGAATAATTTGTATATCTTATAAATCAATTTTGCATCCTTTATCATTAAAAATAGTTCGAACAACATATGTTTGTACTCACTTTGATCCAGAAAATTTCACGTGCCATTTCATTGGTACCATTTTCATGAAGATGCAATGGAAAATAGAAAACCTTTTTGTCCAAATAGGCTACTGTCATGTTCTCAGCGTTATAAAATAAAATACACGAGGTTTCTTAGATTAGAAACATAAGAATAGTTTACTATCATCCAAGTGTAGATCTGAAGTAGTGTACGAAAGTTCAACCTCTCAAGCTTAAATAATTTTTTGAATTTTTAACCGTTGTTGTAGGTCAAGTATCACTTGGAAAGGAAAGGCTGTAAAACATTCGGCTTTTGGGTGCAGTAAAAATGGCCACCCTACAAATTGGTTTATTGCCTAAACACTTCGTGCATCTGCAGACCATACCTATTCATTTACAACGTCTTGTTTCCTCGCCTGAATAGTAATCGATGTGTCATAAACCTAGACGTGTCATAAACCTAGACGTGTCATATATCCGATACGTGCAGTCAATTATATGTACTACAGGATGATCTAACAAAGAGGTTGAAAAATTTAAGGACATGTAGTATGTTCCGTAATGAATGGCGCAATCGAAAAAGAGGAGGTGGATCTGCAAGCAAAAGTAAATTGGAAATATAGAATAACGTTTTTTATAACTAAGAGTTTTCATTTTCGAAAAAATGTGGGGATAAATGTTGAACAAAAAAAATTTTTTCGATACTTTATCGCCATATCGTAGAATATAAAAAACCACAAAGGTTTAAATTAAACTTTCTTCCGATATCTTTTATGGTTTCGCAGATATTCACAATAATATGAAAACTCGCAATTTCTTTAAGGTGGTGATTGATTCCACCTCCAGGACCGTTTCATTGCCGAAATAAAAAACGGTCACGCTATTAGCATCACTAGAACTAGATTTCTGCAAAGTTCTAAATTTTTTTTTCAATTTTCGAGTTGCCGAACATCCCTTGTCAGATTTAATAGGTGACGTTTATAGAGAAAGATATTGCACCCCCATCCCGCCTTTTCATCGTTATTGGTTCGTGTCCATATGCTATCGAGGAAATGAGAAGAACGCGAGAAATGTGTCTTCCACCAAGGTGTCCAAATTGTTTCGTTATTTTTTTGCACAGCAGTGGAAAAGTACCTCCTGGAGGGTCTCGCCTTGATCACAATGTCACGAACGGACAGAAAGCGTGTTTCTTTTATCAGCGATCGTTCCCCGAGCATAATGCAATTGTGGCAAATACCGTATCCTTGGCGATTTTGCAAATTTTACGTGACCGACGTCATCGAGACATTCTTTGTGCGACGCACTCGAGGCGAACTACCCACGGAATCGATAATTAGAGCCGAAAACATTTATGGACTGGTCAAGTACGATGGAGGAGTATCATGTATTTATTAGCTTGCTTTTATTCGCTCGCTTATCCGCCAGAAAATGCGCTCAGGCTATGCGCCTTTCGAGCCGAACGGTATTTTTAACGCCCCTGCCAAGGCAGTCGAAATGACTGACCTAAAATTTCTTATAACAATTACGGTGAATTTTTTTATTTTCATTGCAGTATAAGATTGAAAATTATTTCTCTTGAATTACGTATTTTTTCAAATTTTGTCACTTTGGCTGTCCGTAGTAGAAATTATGTATAGGTACGTTAATTGTTAGTAGTTACATCACATGCAATTTTCGAGTTCAAATGTCACGTCTTTACGAATTCAAATTGAATTTAGACCTTAATATTAAAATTTAGAAATTTGGTGAATTTTAACAAAATACGCTGCTTCTTTTCCCAACCATTTTTTTCACCTACATATTTCATCATATCAAAATTTACATTTCTGGAGAAAGACTATTAGAGCATGATTGTATGAGTATTACGAATGTACAGTAATCACTCAAAAGTTAAAAGATTACAAAATACGAAAATGGTAACCCAAAAATGACGCTAGGGTGCAGTGAATGAACCCCATGTGATCGATTTGTAATTATAAGGTGTGGTGACGGAGGGTTAGTGTTAATTTTAGTAAACTCAATGTTTTGGATTTTAAAAAATATTAGGTTGATGGCAAAATGTTTTTTCCCGAATATTCTCAGTTATCTTTTTTTTACTTATTTGCTCGTGGAGTGACTATTCTTTTCTTAAAGTGAATTTTCTTTTACGTTTCAACTTTTGGTGGATGATAAGAAATATATTAGTTTTATCGACATTTTAGTAAAAAGTCGGTCAGAATTTTTCGATTAATATTATAGTTTGCTGTTTGAATGGTACCATTTGCACTCGAGGTTATGAATACTTAATGTAGGCACTCGACAACTAGAAGATTTCAAAGGTTAAAAGTAATAAAAATGAGAAAACTCATTTCACTGGAAGTTGTCACGTAGAACAGTTTTACGTTTCGACAATTTAAAAATGTCACTGAATGCGAGGCATCGTTAAACTTCAGAGGGTTAATTTCATTCATCGAACTGCTTCGTTAGTTAATTTTCTACGTCGCAAAGTATACGTACAAGGAAAGATCCCGAACCCGGAAATACAAAAAAATTCTGAGACTGTAAATATGTAGGGGATTTCCTCCTGCTTACAACGCAATTTTTGTTTGCTGCCTAAATTCACACTAAGGAGGTGAAATTGACCCCTGAAAATCCGGCTAGTTTCCGATTTTGTGTTATAGCTCGCGAACTGTAAGAACTGTAAGTTACCAAATGATAGTCCTAATTAAAAGAAGTAACTTTTGTCTTGAAACCTTTTTTCTATCTCTTACAGATTGCGAGTTACAAAATAAAACCGGAAAGTAGCCAAATTTTCAGGGGTTAATTTCATCCCCTTAGAGTGAATTTGGACAGCGAATAAAAATTGCGTTGTAATGAGGAGAACATCCCCTACATACTCACAAACTTTCAGATTTTTTTTTAATTTCCGGGTTCGAGATCTTCCCTTGTTAGATCTTACAGTAAGGGGTAGAAAAACTCGAAAGTCAAAATATCTAATCAATTACTCGACATAAATAACTTCATACAAATGGAAACACAAGTTGAAATGTATTACGCTCTGCTGTCTATACTTTTAACCACTTACCGTCAATGTGCTTTTTGCGCATCAGAAGAACTCGCACGATAGGTCAAAGTTTGATTGACATGATTAGCTAGGAAAACTTCTTACTATTTAAAATTTGTATGTATCTTTCCTACATATTCAACGACTAAAACGGCAACTTTAAACTTTAGTTTAAAGACTTTTTAGTTTAGAATAACTAAACTTTAGTCTGCTGTGTTTCAATAAAATGTGGAATATTATAAAACGACTGATGTAACCAATGGCAGTGCCGCAAAAACGGCTATTCCACGTGTAAAAACGAATCTGAAGTGTAGAATAATCTTGCTGCCACCACTTTGCGCGGATACCCGGACTGTGATTTGTAATGGGAACGCACAATTGAAATCAAATTACAGTACGTTATGTGGTATTCGGAATCGGAATAATGGATCGACGTGCCTTTGATGCACTGTGAAAGGTTAAACTAAAAGGAAGACTGAATGCATACGTTCACTTCATTTTTCCAGCGAGATTGACGGCTGGTGTTAGATATTTGAGAGAAATGCCTCAATTCGTGCCGAGTACAATCCGGTATGGATTTTAAACAATATCAATGTTTGTGTATTTTAACAGCTCGAGACCGTTTATTCGATTCCGAAAATGCGTATTTTTGTCTGTTGCTTCTGTTTTATTGTTTTACGCGGTTAAATCCGTATTGGTGTTTGTGGGGTTTGTGAATTTTTTGAAGAAATGGAAATAGACACTAATATAGGCGGTTTTGCATATTTATTATTTGTAATTTTAAATTCTTTTTTTATTTATTGCGGGAAAAATATCTCTCGAACGAGTGAACTGATTGCATTCAATCTTTGATTTTCTAAAACTAGATACTTTTATTGTAGAATAAATCGCAGTGCTCTTAAAAATTTCAATAATTACTATTTTTCCGGGCGTCAGGAATTAAAAAAGAGACACTGAAAACGGATTTTTATCTTCGAAGTGGTGCCATTTTGTCAATTTTCAACTTTCTGTGCTGGAGTTAGGTTCATCCTCCAACCACAACTATCTACTTTGTAAAAATAAAAAGCTCAAATCGATCGGGCTACTTGTTCAAGAAATATTTTTCCCACCAATTTGAGGTGCAACTAGAATTCACTTAGACGGGGGACATTATGCATTTACATAAACAAAAATATATTTTGAGATTACAAATGCTAGTAAATATGTTTCTTAAAAAAATATTCACAGACCTTTATCTGCTATTTATGAAACTTGTTTAACGCTTTGAGTGGCATCGGCGTATTTTCACGGTGAGGGATGTGCACTGTTTTCGCGTGTTCGTACGTTCATATTTCCTGGAATCAGCAAATTAAGCAAAACTTTCTCGGTAGTAGCGGTCGCTCAGGCAAGCTTGATCGATTTGAAAGGGCATTTTTCAAAAGCTTGCGCCATTTAATGTGTTAACTTACCAAATGGTTGTCGAATTCGCTGATAGTATCGTATCTGCTGATAGTCGCGCGACGATATCAGACTTTTTTGCGTGGACAGGGAAATTCTTTCGGGTTTGAAGGAATGGTCGCGCGACGTGCAGTCCGCATCATTTATCATTACGAGCGATTTAACCCTGGAATGACACTGCGGGGTCGCCAGGGACTCCAGAAAACTTAATTTACTCTACAAACGTATCAATAGACGCTAGATATCAAGATCCACTCCCAAATTTCGATTTTCTTAAAGAAATACAAAATGGTAATTTTTCAGAAACGTTAAGTGAATTTTGAAATACTTATATCTCAATTTTGAGAGAGTGTCAAGGTATCAGCCACGCTCTGAAAGTGTCACAGTATCGTTCTAGAGTTGACTATGATGATTTGCAGATGTTGCAGCCAGAGTTGATAACGAATGACGAAATGAGCGATCGAATAATGCGTTCGTATCATGCTCTGTTGCATTGCTGCTAAATATAGCCAGCTGCCTTCTTATTTTATCTCTGAAATGCCTTTAACCGCCTTGCCTGCATCACTTTCTTTGCTGACTTTCTTCGTGCCAGGTATCGACTCGTAGAAATTGTTTATGGTCGTTATTGCAAGAATTGATGTGCTAGATAATTGAAATCAGTGTGTAACGAGCAACGTGATAATCAGGAGAAGAAGGAAAAGTCGATCTGTTCTTATTTCTAATATGCATTTTGCATTTGCATAGGTACCACCCAAGTCTCCCGTTCTTCTTGAGACTGGTTGACTTCAAATGATTTTCTTATTAATCCACCTTTGTTGAAGGGGGTGATGTACTCTTTATGTTCATATACTTGTAGATAAAAAAGTACAATAAGAAATGACAAAAGGAAATTACAATCAAATGAGAGATTACATTTGAATTTTAAAAAAGCTTCTTCACTATTTAGTTTTATTTGTTAGTAGTTCCGTATTAGTAAGCAAATGATAATCACTTCGCATCAAATATAGCCAAGAAAAATACTAGGTAAGGTTACTTTTTTTATTGCTCCTTATTGAAATAGACTATCAGACATAGGAGTGTCGTATCTACGTTTAAATAGAAAGTTTATTTGTGTTTTATACGTGCACTGTCGCTTCTAACAAGTCAAGTGTGCAAGGAATCTCTTTACCAAACTGTGTAATATTTTCCATGATTATTTTTTCGTTACACTCACACGATAGGCTAATTATACATATAGAAATATATTCATACTCATACGTGCATGGTTTTTCTCACATGGTTGATACCCATTTGAAAATTCGAAATGCTTGGTAGAAAATATCTGAATTATATTTGGACTTTTGAATTATTTGGTGATTTAATTACTATTCAAATCATTTTTTGTTGTATTTCGTATTTGAATAGGTGGATCTTGAAATAATCTTGCAAGATGTTTAAAACCAGACTCGTCCTAAAAACGAACGCTATTAAGATCATCTATTATTTAATTTGAAACAGTTCACAAAATTAGAAAATCATTGTTAAATGATTTATGTGATTTTGGCATAAAATAAGGTTACTTTTCCAAATTATTTTTAAAATCAAAGTAGTAATGTAATTTAAATAATTCATTATTTCAAATATTACCTTTTATTTTTTCTTTTAAATGATTTTCACCCAAGTCTGCGAGTATAAATTAATATTATCGAGTATAATCGATCAACGAATAAAAATAAAATCTAAAATTAATTCGAACAAGACAGAATTAATTACCACAGATGTTGTTCCACATGCAAGGATCGCCCCGTATGCACAAGCTGCACTTTCGTGCAAATATTATATGAGAATTTGAACAAGTGATCATTTCATCGCAATCTTATCGATTCAACGCAAACAGAGAAAAGTTTCTCTTCTGGTTACTTTTTTAAGTCGTTCGGTTTCTCATCGTTTCTCTTCAAATATGCAGTAGGCTAAATAAATCGCTCAAAAGATTCGCGCTAGACTGTCGTCTGATTTACAGCGTTTTAGTTGAGCCCACTTGACAAGGCAAATATTTAACGCACAATTGAATTCAATGTTCGTGGCCTTAAGACCGTTCATAGTATCTGCCGCTATCTCACGCGCGCGTGTGTGCTCTGCTTTTTTCAAAATATTAGCTAATTATAGTATACTCATATGCAAAAGAAAACAGAGGTTGTTTCGAGCGAGTACGATCTCGTGCAGCTCTGATTTTCAAGCCTTGACACACTTCTCTTGGCAAACGCGGCGTTCAAGAAATTAGGATCTAAGAAAGCACTGCAGAACCTCTGAACCTCCGAATTTACTGATACGCAAGGTCCCTGATAACAGAGGACTCACTTTACTCGCGTTGATCATCGTTTACTTTGGGTAGAGGAACATAAATGTTAGCAATGGACATAAAAGAATGGGAGGACGGAACTATTTTTTAAATTTTAAAATTATATTACGCTTGAACGATAAAGTAAAATGTACACTGGGGTTATTTGAGTGCTAAAAATTTTTGTTATATTTTTGAACGCGCTTGAAGAGCTCAGAGATTTTTAGTATGTACTTTCCACTGCCTGCTAGAGATTGGAATTATTATAGTAGGCAATGGTGCATGGAAGTATTTGTATGATTTTATTATGTGTTTGGTAGTTGGGAGAAAATTGGGCAGTTTTGTATTCTTTATAATTTGTTTTGTAATTAATTGTTTTGGTGGAGTAAGGAATACTATGAAAGCTAAATAAAGACCTAGGGTTTTTAGTATTTTAATAACAATAACACTGCTTTATAGGGTATCAAAATATATAATTTGGGATTTTCTAAAGTGGGTAAATATAATATATGGAGTATTCTTTATATTGCATATAATGTATAAAGAAGTTTTTTATTAAAAAAAATATATTTTCATCAGTTTATTATTGCAAGTAAAATTAGTGACAGATTTTGCGTGTAAATATAAAATATTTTTTATTTGCCCACACTCAATAAAATTTTCAAACGAGAACATTGTTGTGAGATCACCATCAGCATATAAAAGAATACTTTCTGGTGTTACCAAAAATGTTTAAAATTCATATTTCTACATGTGTGCATAATTAACTTAATATTATCTAGGCTTTAAGTATTCTGTTGGTAGACGATACAAGGGGGATTTTAATTCAAATTTGAGTTTTGAGTTCTAAATTTGTGTTCTGAAGAGGGGCAAACACAAAGTAAAGTTTGGATCATTTGGGTTTCCCCCTCCCCAAAACTCAAAGTTGGATTTCCCCCTCTACAAAACTCAAATTTCTATAATCAAAATTCCAAAAATAATAATTCTTTGTAATGCAACTATCTTATTTCAGTTACCATTCATAGTGTCACCTTTTTTTTCCATTACTATAAATTGCAAAGTTTATACAGTTATCAATTAGACTAAAAAAAAATCGTTTCAAAAGCTTCCTTACTACGAAGAAGATTCAAGTCTGTCATGGACCTAAAAATGGCAAAATGGTGAAAGGAACTACTCGACAATAGATACACAAAAATGACTCTAGTGCACAGTTCTAGGATTTATAAATACATTTTCAATGGCACTGGTCATAGCTTCATAGATACCACATATTCTTGCTAACACTTGCTAATACTCACTTCTTTTTCCACCTTCTTTAACTCTTGCTAATACTTTGTCACCACTCTATTAATTTTGAACAGCCTCGTGATTTGTGTCTGTATAGTTACCACTATATAAACACGCTTTTGCCTTGGCCATAACACACTGGCAGTTTGATGCTAAATTTTTATAATAGAATTATTTCAATCGAAGAAGAGTATGTCTCATGAACACTGTTCAGTATAATAGAATGATAAATTGGTACATCACACAACTTTAACAGCAGCAGTAGTTACAGTACAAATAAAAAATCATAGTAGCAGTAAATGAAAAAAGGCAGATTTTAACAAAGATAAGGACAATAGTATGAAAGGCGAAATTCAGTAAAAACCGACTCCGTTGTTAATCTTAATATAGTCAAAATAATTATAACAAATAATATGGGGTGCAAGGCTACCAATTCAACAGAACAACTCTTAAAATTCCTAAAGTTTGCCAAAATTGTATAATAAGTTGTAAATTCAAATAGTTTCTTTTTTGTTTCGTGTCTAATCCTTATAAATGCCCATTCTGTTATTGTTAAAAATATTCTAAATAGTCGGTAACAGGGATTTAAATAGCAAAGTCTTTTCTGTGTGCACTAAATATCCGCTCCATCCTTTCGACAGTCATTTTTAGCGCAATTTTCTACGTAAGGCGTTAAAATTTGCCCCGCGTCATACGTACGTCAGCCATTGGATTGTTGAAGCTGTAAAACAGTCACCAAGGATTTGTGGAAAATGTTTGAAACGTCTTCGGACGTCATTTGTGACTGTTTTCGCGATTATTATCATTACTTATTGATAGCTTTCCCTTTTGCCGAATAAAAAGACACGTGCTTCTATTATTATGCTGCTTCTACTGTACCCTTTATAGTTATTCTATCTATTCTATTAAGGGGGTATTCTACGGTGACATGCGAGTTTTTAAACTTTCTTCAGAAATTTTTTCTATGGACATAATGAAAGATTTTTATTACGGACTAGGCGTGACAAATTAGATGTAAGTAGAATTTTCTTCACTAGAACTGTTTGCAAAACTTTAAACGCGTTTTTCTCAAAACGGTGTTTTGGAAACTTTGGTTGCCACGATATCTCAAATTCTATTTGAATCATTGGATCCATCTCGTGCACACATCTTCAGTATATGTGTCGGTCCTTAGCAGAAGTAGGCCAAAATATTTTTCTTTTATAATTTTGTTTTTAATTTTATAGTCCGAAAAGGACGAAGAAAAATCGTGAAAGTCGACATTTAATGTTCAAACTGCATCCATTTTAAAAATTTTTGAAACTTCAATCCAAATCTGCTACCAATGATATTCACGCCCGAAAAATTTAAGATTTTTTTTATTTCGGATGAACAGAACGACCAGAATCATGGCAACAAATCGAGCAATTTTTTTCGAGGTTCTTTATTTCATATTTTCAAGCCAAAAAATTATTATTCATGGTATAAGATATAATAATTATACAGTAAAGAGTTTAGCATAAAAATATTTCCTTATGTCCATAAAAAAAATTCCTGAAAAAGTTGAAAAAATCGCATGTCACAGTAGAATACTCCCTTAATAATAAATATGTTATTCTATTCTGCTAATATTCGATCTATTCTATATTCTTTACACGAGCCACATCCATTGTCCCTTACTTTCTAACGTTAAAAAATTCATGCGCTCAGCTATAAATAAAAATTTATTTTTTATTGCTATTATTAATCATTTCAAACGATCGTATTGCATTTATAATTAATCAAACACAATTTACCTCTGTCAGGTATTTAGTCTCGTGCTGAGACACCACGCAGGTATATACATTGAAAAATTTTCTCTGAATTTCCATTATTGTTGGTACTCATGTGCTCAATATTTGCATCATTTTCCGCACCTCCTCTTCCAGGGGCTTTCCAACTGCGTTCAACATAACATGCCTAAAATGCTTTCGGCTTTCGGCTTTCGCTCTTGAGGGCTCGTCCACCGTCTTTTCACATCGCGATAAAAATACGTTCAACTTGCACGGCGGCTAACTTTAAAGTATGCCTGTGTTGCGCGGAGTTTTAGGTACTCCAAAGTTACAGGGTGATTCGCGCGTAACGGGACCGACGCCAGTATGTGCCGTGCTCGATAGACGCGCGTAAACTGCAATAATAATAATAACAAATTGTTACGTACTAACGCGCAAAAACAATGAAAATTGGTAAAAGTATAGTTCGCATGTAGTAGCAGTGTGTAAAAAGCTCAGGTTCAACGAAATATGTACTGGGAAAAAATATTTGCTTCTTGGCCGGATGCTGCGTGATGGAAGCGAGTGTTTTGCCAGTTTTGTAGGAGGAAATGTTAAGAGATCTGAAGCTTACTTATTTTTTATTTTATGTATGAATGTATGTACCGATAGATTTATTGGTTCCCCTGGGGGTTATAAGAACTTCCGCTTCACAGTTCTTACGTATATCTACTTAAAAATACTCTTTACACTTTTTCTAAATCTTTTACATTTCGGCATCTATCTTTTTTTTTTATCGCATACATTTTTGCCTCTATTTTCTTTCTCTAGGTACCGCTCTATTTTTTTTACCGATATGTCGTCTTTTTTAATTTTTGTGTGACATCCAGAAGAAAATAGAAATACTTTCGACTAAATTACTGGATTTTAGTTTCATATATTTATACTATATAAAATTACTAATACTACACTGGAATTTCAAATGCTAAGTGTCACGTAAATTATGTTTAGAAGAAAGTTAATAATTATATTTTTATGTACGCGTATGAACTGCTGAATTGCTAAATTTTATTTATCACGTTGGTATAGCAGTTCTATTTTGAAAAATCCTCTCAACCAATGTTTTTGTAACAAACGCATTGGCAAATTTATTTAACAGTCTATTTGAAAAGCTTGGAAGTAAAAAAAAACAAAGAGGAGCACGCTGCACATTGTAAATTTTTATAGCTTCCTCCGGAATTATTTGTGTACCCTAGTGGCTAACTCTGTAGAATGATGGATGGGTTTTTCTACCTCTTCAACCGGCTGTAACGTAAGGTCATTCAAGGTTACAAGCATATAAAAGTGTGACAGGGAAAAGTACACTTTGTATTGCTGAATTTTTTCGTATATTCAATAAAAATCGTTGAAGGAGTTCAGAAGAAAAGAAGAGATACCTTTGAGCTGCAGTGGACCATAGAATTTAACATTGTGAACGAATCGAAGGCTGAAACCTTCAGCCTCCGTTGATTAAAAATTGTTAGGTAGGACAGAATATATTTTCAAAACCGCCTAATTGCGTATTTGCGACCTGCAATGACCTTGTATAGATGCTTGTGGAGAGCATGCCGGAATGAATGGCCATTTTACATCATAAAAACTGTAAGAAGAACAAAATCAAAAGGTTCTTTGGTTGTCTCTGTGAATCTATACTTGAACACAGTTGCTTTCAACGTACCAAAGAAATGACGGTCACTCGAAATCGAATTAGCGCCGCAGCATAGACGTTGTTATTTAATTTCTCGAAAATTTTTATGGTCCAAGGCTTAATACTCCTTTGAAAGAAGCAAATATCATTTTTGTCCTTCTTTCGATTCGAATAAATCGTTTACTTGGAAAGTAATGTACATAAATATTTACTTCGTTCGACGACACTGTTGAATAGTACCTAATTATTTATTTATTAATTATACTTTAAGACGACCTAATCGCCATGTTGATAGATCGTTTAAATATGGAGAGAAAAGTGTTAAAAAAGTTGACAGTACTTAGTTATAGTATTACTTCCCATACAAATCTTGGTAATCAGATCGCAGTTAATAGGGGTTGTTTTGAATAGTTTGCACTGAAAAAGATGAGAGGCCTGCAACCCGGATTAAAACTAATAAGACTGATATGAAGGGTAGAGGGAAAAACAGGGAATGTCCATTTTTCATGATTTTGCGATTTATAGCATATTTTGTTGATAGCAACTGGATCTACAGAACTATCGAATTACAATTAATAAAACGAGTGGCTCTCCTTGTTTTGATAATAATAGAAGTGGAAATTTTTTATTTTGTTTCAATATGCTACCATGTTCGAACCTAAAAAATATTAAAATAATGTAAAACATTTATTACCTTATTGCTTATTTTCTCTGATGCCTAATTAAGGTATAAGTTTCACGTTATGAAGAATGCAAATAAATTCATTAAACCTTGTTTCTTTACTGGTGGACTACAGTTTTTCTCCTTACCATTCATATTAGTCCTCAATAATAATAATATCCTCAATAAACGAGGACAGTTATATTAAATGTCCACTCAGGATTTTAAAAATTGTTGATCCTGCGGCGCGTTCCAAATATTCTTAGAAGTTTTCCGTTTCTCAAAGCATTCGACACGTTCCCGCCTCCCTCCACAGGCTTTGCACTCTACACCATTTTCACGTTAGAGATCACTGAAGACGTTCTCCCTCAAAGTGTCTTTGAAGTTTGGTTAAAATGTTTATAGACTTGGCACACATGTTCAGGAGACACTTGACGATGACACGTTGATGTCCCACGCTTCATAATGCGTGCTGGTCTCATTTCTCTAACTATATAATCCTCCCTACGACCAGGTAAACCTCATTTATTATCGAGTTGCAAATAAAGCCAGTGGCAATCACGTATTGTCGCCTCTTTCCCAAAACTGTTTGCTAAGTGACAAATTTAATAGTGTTAAAGTTCAGGAATTCCGCAAAGAAGAAATCCTCTCGAAGCACGTGTTTTCGTTTCTGAACGAATTCCCAGAATGCACGCAGTTGATAATCTCTCTATCTCTTTTGAACAAGCACAGGCAAATCACGTGATTGTTAGCTCACTTGAACGCTGAGAGTGTCAGCGAGTTTACACTATAATGTCATCTGTTTCGAATTCATTTATGACATTACGTGTAGCTATCTATTCGAGCAGAGCTGAGGCACTTCCTCTGACTCTGTTCAACTTTAGAGATATATTTAGAAACATGCAACTGTGTTTGCATGCTACTAAACGTTTGTAGGGCTGGTGACAGAAGCAGTAAGTAGTTGTGTCACCAGAAATTTTGGTCATGACGGTGTTGTGCATCTATAGTTGTTCAACGAGTGCTTTAACTATTGACGACATCGTGGTAAGTTCTCGTCAGAAAATTCATTTTTGATGGAACGGGGTAGGATTTTAAGTTTTGAAGTTTGGTTAAAATGTTAGGAGGTGAATATGGACCAGAAGTCAAGAAAAAAATGTACAAGGTGCTTGGCTATATGTGGGAGAAAATTTAAGGGGTGATACTACATGAAAAAATAAGACGAAAATGTGGAATATAATTTTTTGATTTTGCGCTTCGTTTTCGAGAAAATTCACTTGGAATCTTAGCGCATCGAAGTACAGTTTTGCGCGTCGTGCTTTCGCTAGGCGGATAGAACTGTACTTCGGTGCCCGCGTATTTCGCTAAAAATTTAGAGTGAATTTTCTCGAAAACGAAGCGCGATACGAAAAAGTTTTATTTTATATATTCGATTTAATTTTTCATGTAGAACTAATTTAAGTAATGGTAATAGACGTTACTGGGTGTCTAATGTATTAGTTCACTGATAGTCGAAGTAGAATATTTAAATTATTGTAGAATACTGAAAACCATGTGTTTACACTGGTAATATAGGGCCTCGTTAGTTGTACATACTTTGCAGCAGCATGTGAACATATAAATGGGCAATAGCCAGCATGAGAAATGGGAGCACCTAAAATTACATAATTTTCACCCCATTACACTTTTCTCTATATAAAACTGTTTTCCCAATGCAGCCCAAACCAAGTGTGCATGCCAATCTCTTTACTCATGATTCCTGAACTTCAAACATTTCTTACGTTGTTATTATTTCTTCATAGTAACTATTCGACGTGACTTTCATTAGCAGTTATACGCCATGTTGACTGTTCAAACATTCCAGACTTCCTTCTAATTGTAGTTCATGCATTATGTATGTATTCTTGCAATTTCTTGAGAGATTGTACTGGAGCTAGACATAGTTTCTACGTCAACTCCGAAGTTAGTAACCGCAACTAATGTTGGAACTTATAATAGCAGTATTTCGGGAATAAAAGGTCTCTGAAGCCACGTTTTTTGGGGCTTTTTTCTACAATTTGAGGTGTAGATGGATTTGAAAATGATCGAGCATCCCTACCCAAACACTCAGTAGAAATCTGACATTTATATTTGCTAAATAAAATATTTTAATCGTTGTATACATTTGATAAGACTAGAATATTAGTTTAAACTAAATAAGACAATATGTAAAAAAAAGTACCACTTTTCAGCTGTTTGAATTGTTGAAAAATACTTAAAGTTTACGAAGATAGTAATAAAAGACATGCGTATTGATACCAGGTGCGTAGTGTGGCGTTTATGACCAATAGAAATGAAAAACTTGCTTACAAATCGTCGTAATATTATATTTCCAAATCTGATATGCACACATTGTAGGTTTTAAAATCAACTGAACTTTAGCAAGTACAGTAGCAGACAAAATATTTACCATTTTTTCGAATCACTCTACTTCTATTACTTTTTAACATCGACTCAATATTATACTGCAGCATGTGCCCAATATACATATTCTGATAGAGAATTAAAAGCTGTATGAAACCCAGTTAAAGTTGAATTTATTTAATTAAGAAACAAAGACCTCACGTGACATTGAGTAAAACACGCTTTTAAAGTCGACAAAAGGTTACCATTTTTGAAAAGTAATCAAAAATCTAATATTTTTTTAGACACCTTTTGCTTTTAGGACACCTTGAAAAGTTACTAAAATTAGTAACTCCTTTGTCGGCTCCAAAAAAGTGTTGCCCCGTTCAATGCCATTTAAATCTTTTGTTTGTTAGTTAAATAAATCCAACTTTAACTGTTTTTTATACAGCTTTAAATTCTCCACCAGAGTATGTATATTAAACACATAGTACAGTTCCAATTTGATGATAAAAATTAACAAAAATAAAACAAATCGAGAAAATGGTAACGTTTTATCCACTGCTGTATTCTGCAAGAGTGTCAAATGAAACATTCTACTCGATTTTAACGACATAATTATGCTTTAGGATCTCTAATTAGTTGGTTCGACTAATATTCATCAACACATACGAAGCTTTATCTTACGACTACATAATTAAAACAATATAGGTATACGTCGGTGAATTGAAATTCTCCGTATGCTTAGGAATAAATTATTCTTACTCGTGTGAATGATTCTTACGATTTGCTAATGCCGACTTGACGAAGTTTTTATCCAGTTGCTCGCTGGTGGCAGTAGTCATTACACAGATCTCGAACTTAATGGAAGGAAGCAATAATAAACATAGTTGTAACGATACGCCTTGCAGACGCAATTGAGATTTTAAAGCGCGTAAAAAAACATTAGCTGACGTCAAACTTCGCTGATGCTACTGAACAAGGCAGATAAATTTATTTTCACTGCCAAATTCGAAGACCCCCTAGCTTTCCCTTTAGTTTGTTGCATTTAGAACAAGTTGTTTACCGATTTAAATGCATTTCGAGAGGGAGAAAATCGTAAAGTTGTATCCGTACATTCGCCTCGCTTATGTTGACTCAAAATTCTAAACTGTGGGGGATAAGCATTTCTTTTCTTTTACATCATACATAAAGGAAGTTTGATTTTCAACCAAATAGCTATGAAAAGTTACTGTAGTCTGTAGTATATACTGCACTTGCATAGTATATATGCCACACAATAATTTTTTTATAATATCGCACTTTGTAGAGCTGTACTGTACATATACGTATGTATATGGCAATCAGTGCAAGTCCAACTTCTCCTGAAAATGAGTAGTGAGGGGTGGACTATGGTATAGGCTAAGTAGGCTGCAGCGTAGGAGGACAAATTTTGGGAAGCAGCTAATTTTGGAGAGCATCAAATTTTGGGGGGGGGGGGGAGAAATTTTGAGGAGCAACAAATTTGGGGGGGGGGGGAGAAATTTTGGGGAGTGTTAAATATCTTGGCGCGGCAAATTTTGGAGGGCATCCAATTTTGGGAAGCATCCAATTTTGGGAAGCATCCAATTTTGGGAAGCAACAAATTTTGGGGAGTGGCAAATTTTGGGGAGTAGCCAATTTTGGGGAGCGGAAAATTTCGGGGGAGTGGAAAATTTTGGGGAGCGGAAAATTTCGGGGAGCTATATACTTTGGGGAGCGCTAAAATTTGGAGGGCGACAAATTTTGAGTGGAAGAAATTGGGAAAGGTTTAAACACAGAGGCTTAAGGCAACTTTAAAAACAATTCACTCTTTTTCATGTAGCAAATTAGCAATAAGTCAATATGTAATTAGCTATATTGAATTAATTTTGAAATTATCTCGACTCTTTAAAAATAAAATATTTGATAATATTTCGCGGAAAGGGCGGCAGACGCTTGTAAGCCTAAGGACGCCAAATCTTCAAATTCGCCCCTGTACGTATTTCAAAAACCTCTTTATTGTTGAAACTTTCAGTTCATAAATCAATTAAGTCACCACTTTCATACGTTAGCAATAAATAACGGTATTATTATATTGACTACGAAATTATTAAGTACAATTATTCAGATGACAAACATGGTAAATCTCGATTTTAATGCTAATAGACTTACACTGATTGGCTTCCTGACTCTCCATATGTACTTTGTTCTTCTCTTTCAAAACACAAGCCTCGCAGAATACGTAAATAATGTTGTTCATATTTTCACGTTCAGCGAACCCTATTTGGAAAATTTTACTCTGTATAGCATAATTATATTTTACATCTCCGTTTTCTATCGCGTTATCGTTTTTACATCAGTAACGTAACATTACTGTTCACTGTCTGCCATTCGCTTTCGTTCCAAGTATTTTTACGAATTTCGACATACGATGATTCAGAAAATTTCTACAAAATCTTTTCAAATAATGGTAGCATACTCGCCCGTCCAGATCAAACAGGATGTGCTGCAGACAGCGTTACCAAAATTATATGTTGAAAAGTAGTCTAGATAAGAATAGAATTTTTTTCTGTATTTTGTAGGTCATTAGAACATTTTTTTATAACTGTTCCCTAACTTCCCACCCTAAAATATAGTTTTTCGAGGGCATCTGATTGGAGTAAAGGATTATAAAAATTTAAGCACAAAAATGGTATACCATTGAGTTAAAAAAATCGACGATTTTCTAACTAGACTTCGATTGCGTGAATTGTTAATTCAGGTGTGAACAAGTTGTTACATTTTCAAATTTGTTTGATGAGAAAGTGGTAGAAACTGAAGGCGACCACGGCGGCCATCTTGACAGTTCTTTCATAATTATTTATAACATGACAAGTATATTTAAAAAATTCAATAAATTGAATTATGTGCTTTTACAGACTAACTTTCTTAACAGCTAGTTAATCTTATTATTCCCGATATTGGTTTTATAAAAATCAAAAGTTCTGCAGACTAAATGCTCGTCAAATATTCCTCTCACAGATTCCTCATTTCAAAATCATTTATTCAATTTGAATTACAAAAAAGTTTCTTTCAAATTAAGTTCACGTGAACATTATACAAAATTTTGTATTTAAATCTGACAATTCGTGGTACATCTGCTTTTATTATGCAAAAACATCGTTTTTCACCTATCCACTAATACAAGTTATTTGCCGGCTAATTTTCAACTCATTTTTCAACTCGGCTGCAACAGTCTTCTCTGTCAATTGCCGTTTCAGATTTTAAAAATACATAATAAACCCCTCTTGCGCATGTTACAGCGAACAATGACCATTATGTTTTTCCTTCTTTGTCCAGTCATATTTCCAACTACCATGTAAGATCTATTTTTCGTCCAGAGCGACGATTGGTTACAAAAATGGACTTCTGTTTGTTTCTCTGGAGCAGCGAAAAGGCTATTTCCATTCACTGAGGCTTTTGAACGTCCCTCGTCTCAGACGCAGCCCATTTGTCTCGTATCTTCATTACACACTTCGTCAGCCTTTGCCAAGTGACAAACGACGGTAGAGCCACCGAACGAGCATTCGTTTACGAAACTGTCGCGCGGTTTGATGTAAATTGTTTTCAATCATTTCTGTCAAAACGTCGTTGTTTACAGTATCCCCATCTTTGTACCTCCATCACGATTGTATTGACATTTCGAATGTTGCGTTAGCATATTCTGATCATCGCTTTCATAACGTTACAGTCGCATATGAATTCGTAAATCACTCGAGCATACCGAGCATGCGTGCCACGAAATGGGAAATATCGAGAGTTCCAGAAGTCACTCCTGGTGAGACAGGGCGAATTTGAAGCGAGGGTCTTAATAACATGCCACACGATTTATGCTAGGATTTTTTGTCATCGAAAAGGAATCATCATCAATCATTTTTATTTTCTGAGGCGGGACGTGTGAGCGTCAACTCGTTGACAGCCACGCGGTTTTCCTAAATTTTCCACACACTCGCGTCCATTCAACTCTCTATCATTAGAAATAAGAATGTCTCAGAGTTTAATGATGATCACTCGTAACTCTACATCATTCCTAATGACAGTAATACAGTTCAGAAATTGACAGATTTGAGGATTTATTTATTGTAAGTTGCGCGTGAAAAATTATAAATTCGAGGTGGAGGTGGCATAAACCCTCATGACAAGTTCATGAGTACTTCGAAAATGAAACACAATACTCGTAAGTAGACTCGAACGTCGAAGAGATAGGTTCGAACTCTCTATAAGTACTTTGAGAAACGTTAGCGGTACCTAAGTAGGTACTTTCAAGTACAATCGAATCCTGACCAAGTAGATTCGAACATTTTATGAGTACTTTAACCAGGTGTTTTCTATTCTATGCAATTGTGTGATTTGTCTTTTGTCTTTCAGGGTTCGAATACTACTTTTATGAGATTCGATTCTTCCAAACTTCAAAGTACTTGTACAAGTATATTCTCGAATCCTGCAGGTACTCTTTCGGAGGTTCGAAACCAGCTTGTATAATCCAAGTACTTTGAAAGTACATAGAATGAAACGTCGCCTCTTATGAGTAGTAGGTATTCGAATCCCATGAAGTGAAACTTTTGTATTGCAATTGGTTCGGATTCGTGAGTAGGTACATATTGATCTTGATTCCATCCCTATCCATGTCCCCCACGACAGTCAACATGTGTTAAGCAAATATACTTTATTACCAATCCTACAATTTGCAATTATTATGATTATTAGTGCGTCTTTATTACTCATAGATTGAATGATGTAATACATATAGATGAGTGATAGTAACAATTGTAGTAAAGGCGAGGCTTAAGAACATAAAACAAAGAATTAAACTAAGACTGAAATTAATAGAAATGAAATGAATTAGAGTAACATACACACAGTGGAAGTACATACGGTAACAATTGATCACGACTAGAACATGAACTAGGACAGGGAGGAAAGAAATGACGAACTACTTATTGTTAGAACTGATATGCTAAGGGAAGTGTTGGTGGATGTATTGTCAAGCCACGTGTTTAAATGATTGATAAGATTCTAACTGTCCGATACTAGATGGAAGAGAGGACCGTTGAAAGTTGATAGTATACCCTATTCCCTTTAACTGTATATGGACTCTATATACTCTAGGGTAAATCCGGGAGACGCGGTCGGGCCGGAGAGTTGGTCAAATCGCTATATTTCAGACTCTCTACGTAAAAATGCGTTAAAGTGCAGACCAATAACTTCTCTAGAAGCCAAACAGTTGAATGAATAGCGTCATTTCGCTTTCTTCTGTGTTTTTCTGGATTTATAGACTTTAAAAGGAAAATTGTGGTTACATTTAACCTCTTTTGTCAAACAGCGGTGTACAGAATCGTATATAAAATATACTTTTAAGTTTATTTTTATTTAATGTTTGGGATAATAAGATAGTAAATATATTGAGGGACAATGCAGCCAAAGTATTTGGCCTTATTAACTCTTCCTCTCAAAGCTAACGAGAAGATCATCTCTCGCTGCAGAAAGGAGAGATGGTCGAGTTATGATTTTTTTATTATTATTTATTGTTATTTTTGTTTATTTAGTTTATTTATTCACTTTTGTATTCATTTGCCTTGCTAATCGCCAGTAGGTAGTTCACTTTTTTTTTATGTGTTCTTTACTTATTTAGCGTAAACAAATTTAATATCAATGAATCTGTAGTTGTATTCACTCATAAATAATTTTGCTTTATCCTTTGTTAATTTTCCATGAATAATTATGTGAGTGGTCTCTGCCAACGACGAAAACCATTTCTCCCGGCACCTCGGGGGAAGTGGTCAGATGTCATGACTTCAGTTTTCAACCCGATTTACAGTAAATATTGTCTTAAACCAAATATCGACCAGTTTTTCTGAATCAGCATAAAATTCTGAACACATAGGTTTGTTCTGATAAAATAAGTAATTTCTATATTAGTTTTAATAGCCATTTTATATTAGGTCGACCGCGTCTCCCGGATTTACCCCAGGGTAAAGGACCCAATTACTGACACCTAACCAATTACTGTCACCTTAAGCTATTTTACTTCAAATATCGAATAAATAAACGTTGTAAAGTCATATACGAAAACAATTATGTAATTCAACCTATAATCTATACTATAGATTATATACTATAGTTTATTTATTCGTTATTTTAAGTAAAATAGCTTAAGGTGACAGTAATTGGTTAGGTGTCAGTAATTGGGTCCTTTACCCTATTACTAATTTTATAATTTCCAGTTATTAACGTAAGGTGACAGTAGTCTCTAATAATTTATTACCAATTATTTAATTTTCACTTATAACGTGAGAAGGTGATAGTAGTCTCTACTCCCTTAACTATAATCTACTATCAGTCCTGTAATTTCCAATTACACCGCGAAAATGTGATAATAACCCCTATTCTCTTTAACTATACTCTGTATACTCTATTGTCAATTCTATAATTCCCAATTATAGTTTGAGAAGGTGATGGTATAGTAGCCCCCTATTCCCTTTGATTACGCAGAAAAAAGTATCCCCAGTTAAGCGTCCAAGAAAATCTCTGAATCAATATTGACCGCCCAAGTATCAGGCATTAAAGTGAAATCGTAAAAAGAAATGAAAACAGCGAGTGGTAAAATCACGGCTCGAGCCAACGCATGTTAAAACAACTTTGCGTTTCGAGCGGACATCGTTGCCTTGTCTCTTAGCACCCGTTGCTCGAGATGCAGGAATAATCGACCGTAAGGTATACTCGGGCTTGTGCACCACACACGGATATTTTCATAGCACGTGCCTACGGGAAAATCCGTTAAGTCTATATATAAACTGATGGCACAACACTTTACTGCAACATATCGAGGCCACGCAATTTTCTTTTCACAAGGAAAATTGACTCGTTTCATGCGTGCCGCCATGCTTCGCACAATTTCGCCTTATTGAGCAACGGGAAATCGTATTACGAATGCTTAAGTTTGAAACTATGCATATAGTTACTATAATGATCATAATTCATGTACAGGGTGCCCCATTTTAATCAACGCACGCGAATTTCGTCGATACTATTAACGGTTTCCAAAAGTGTTTCAGATGAATGTTGAACAGTTACATGGGGGACATTACATAGTGGATATGAAGAGTGGTGATTTTAGAGGAAAAAATATGTCACAAATGTAAAATAAAATTTTGTCGTAAATCGCTTGGTTTTCGAGAAAATTCACTATGAATTTTGTACTGTGAGTTCTCGCTTACAGTGGCGATATACACGTTCATCGATTAAAATACGACACCCTGTTTGTATATAGAGCTTATATAGAGGTTGTTTCATAATACATAGCACAACTGAATGAGCAGTGATTTTGCATAAAAAGATGTGTAGAAAATGTAGAATAAAATTTGTTCGCAAGAAGCTTCTTTCTCAAGATAGTCACTTTTGAAAACAGTATACAAATAAATATACAGTATACCTATATATAACTCGAAATTCTGCAACTTTCTTCGAGGCAAGCTTTGTTTCTAAGAAACAATGCTGGATGTGCTAATTACTAGGAAATATATAAGCAATGCTATCAACAATAATTGTTGTGCGTTCCGTTTAAATGCTCATTGTGTCGAGCACTTCACCTGACTCGGCGTTCGTTAATTAGTATTACGCCGCTCTCCGTATGAAAAAATTGATGGAACAAGGCCGCGGTTTTATCAAGGGAGATGTGTGTGACGAAGTAATTAGTTTCTTGAAAGCTCGCCTTTTTACCAAGAATTTCGAGGTCACCTTACCGTAGTTTTAAATAGAACATCGGACAATTCCATTCGGAATTACAGATACTACGTAGTAGTGAAAAAGTCTCTTAATATAGTAGGGTCGAGTAGGGTAAAGCGAAACGGGTGGGTAAAACGTAACATCAATGTTTTACTTAGACAAAAGCTGTGAATGAGTTGGTATCACGTGACGTGGGACCTGCCGGTCCTCACAGCATTTCGTGACAGACCATAGACCCGTGCACACGTTACTTTTCTATTAAGAGTGTTGTAAAAATTTCCAGTATCGATGTTTCGATATTGTGTTGTGTTCCGACCACTTTTCTTCACTTGGATTTGGAAAATTTATAACGGCAAGAACACCGTTGGATTCTATAGTCCTTGCGCTACATTTTGACGTTTTACCCAGTTCTTTACCTCACCCCGAAGTGTAAATATTAAATGTTTACTAAATTACCTCGTGTGGGGCAAAGCGGGACATTTTTGCTTGGGGTAAAACGGAACACCTATTATGCATGGGGAAGAATGGAAACGTCTCTTAGTACGTGTTTATTTTTTCTTTTAATTATTAAATGATTTTATTCAGCTTCGATCCTCTGTTTCGTTTGTTTGTTTCTTTCTTTATGTGTATGCTGGTTTGTTTGGTTGGTTCAAATTTGAAAACTCCATTTTAACCCACTTCCGCCAATCCAATTGTTTCGAAACTTTGCAGGCGTGCGTACCTAATTATGACGACAATACAGAATTATGCCCCGGTCCCCGGGATGTCCTAATCATCAATATTTCAATACCTCCGATATATCTCATTTTCCTTTGCTGCTAAATATTTTTCTTAACAAAAGTCTTTGATTTTCTTATAGTGTATGGTCCACTTAAGACTCCTACTGAAGTCCCATGTCTTGTTTTCCTTCCGATTTTATGTAATCACCCTCCAAAGTTCGACGTCCCATTTAACCTTACTCTCCCCTATACAATGTCACAGGAAAAAATTCATAGTATTTTTTTACATATGAAAAAAATAAATTATCCAAATTTTCATTATACACGCGACAGTGGCGCGTTTACATTTAAAGTAGCGGGTATATAGACACTTGTATAATTATTGTAAATCTGTGTTATACATGTACATAATTCTCGTTTCATTTCTGTTGCAGGATTGTGTCATATCTATTATACATGAATGGTTGGAGATCCAGTAGACATTGTTGGAGAAGGATCGGTCTCAGATCTGGGAGATCTAGAGGGGTGGTGGGATAATCCAGGCATCGTGGCTTGGAGTTTTGCCCTTTTCGGCTGTTTCCTACTAAATGTCACTCTCCTGCTGGCATTTCTCGTACGTCCGTCGTTACGGACCATATCCAACAGGTTGGTGTTTCATTGCAAATTCTCATTCGCATCAGTGACAACATACTTAGTTGCACGGACTGGTCCACATGTGGAGCCTCACCTGATCATTTGAATATCATACTTAATGATTACCATTTAGTTTCTTCAAACAAAAAGACTAATTTATACGAGATGTTTTTGAAATGTGAACGATTCCAAGTGACGGAAGGATTCTGATGATTCAATTATATTGATTCCGTTAGAAGTATGTAAATATTTATTTAAGTCAATTTTGGCCAAAATTAATGTGCACCAGGTCATCAGAATTTCTCGACTTGCGTGGACCACCTTGTATGTGGATTGTGTTTATCAGACTATGTATGTATGTCCAGATGTTATTTATAAGTAGGAAATGTAAGAAGCTTAGGAAATGAATGTATTGAGAAATAGCGTTGTTGGGATACGTTTGTAATGAGCAGAGTGGACGGAAAATTTTGGGATCAGTTATATAACTAGGTCATTAACAACATGATGCCATGTTTTCTGTACTACGCAACACAGATACACAGGTCCGAATACAAATGTAGGGTACTTTATAGTAGAATGATCAAGTAATAGTATTAGATATCAATGAAACGTAACACATAGCGAAGATGATAATGAAATTAAGCACAGTAGACGTAGATGATATACTAGAGAAACATAACACTAAATATATTTACTTTATAGCAGTGTTTTCCAACCTTTTTTGAGTCGTAATCCACTTTTATAATATTCAAATAACCTCCCCTCAAAATATAAGATAAGGTAAATTTAATAAGGTAAATAAAACTCATTAAAAATAGGTATTTCAGAATAGAATTCTAACTTAATAATATTAAAAAATAAATAAAAAAGCCGTGGCGACCCCTCAGAAAACACTTCGTTGTGACTCACAGGTTGGAAATCATTGCTTTATAGTAATCACAGTTGACAAAAATATTATAGTTTGAAGTTATATTTGTAGTCAAAAGACGAAATTCTATTACGTACAATGCAATATTGTAGTAAATTCAGTGGAAATATCATTATGGTGGATTTAAAAATAAGAAAAATAAAATATTAACTACAGTTATCTTTTCAACTTTAGTGCATAGTGTAAAAATCTTTTAATGTTTAAATACATTGGAATGTAATTACAATTTGAATACTTTCTGTAATATATTTAAATACTTTTTTTTTATCAAATGATTGTACTACACGAAGCGAATCTGGAATAGAATTTACATTTTATTTGAACACGAAGCAAATTATAATGCTTGTAGAGAATTATAGAAATACTTGTGAAAGTATTTTCACCAGGGTTTTCACGCAAAACCACATTTTCCTATTACTATCTATAGTTGGAACAAAATCAACTCGCTGTTCGAGGCCACTGAAGGGCTCTCCCCACTCCAGGCAGACGTTTTCGTTCTTTGAAACAGAAAGGTAAGCCTGCACGGCGTTAAAATAGAAAATGTGTCTGTCGCAATTCTCAATCAGAATAACAATCTCAAACGGCCATTTGATTTTGTTTCCATTGGATTAACAGTACATAACATTCTAAGGTGTCATGAGTATTTTGAAATATATTGTACTGCAGCATTTCATAAATCCATTGTGAACGAAAACATATTACACTGTATTTATAACACGTTACATTGAAAATAAAATATTTTTTCACCATATGATCAATTTCTGTGTAACAGTTTACCAAATTTTAAATGAAAACAGGTATAGTTCATTAGTGTATTAGGTAAGTTATATCATTTACCTTCTTTGTTACTTCAAAGAAATTAGAAGATAGCTACAGATATACACGAAATTTAATTTCAATCAATTTACTTTCACTTAGCACGTAGCATATTAATTGAGGCATTACGAGCAAAAACGGACTAACCCACATTTAAAAAAAAAAAGGAAAAAATCTTATTTTGTATGATTAGTACAGCCTATTGGAATATATTATTGCTACTAACTCAATTTCGCAAAAAATGTGGGTTAGTCCGTGTTTGCTCTCCATGCCTCAATTATAGTAGGTACATAAATTCAAACTTACAAGTTCTTTAATATATCGTAGTTACACAATGCAATAAACAAGCATACTTATTATAATTTACTTATCATAGAATTATTGAAGTACCTTTTATATCTCAATCAACACACAGTTGTATCGTTTTGTTCCAGGTTTGTCATGAATCTGACCGTGTCCAACCTGCTGGTATGCGCCATCATGAATCCCCTTCTGATCATGGACGCATCTTCGCCATCGACCACCGCGCAAATAGTCGAATCAACCTCCGTAGGAAGTATTTGCGCGATGTCGGAGGGCGCCGTGGCGATCGTCACCACATCCTCGATCCTCTCGGTCCTCTTAATCGCCGTGGACCAATACTTCGCCGTGGTAGACCCTCTGCGTTACCGAGCCCGCGTGGACAAGCTGAAATCTGGTATCCTGATCATGTCCACCTGGCTGATCTCAATCATTTTCGGGATCCTCGCGTTCTTCAATCCGAATCCACGGAGCTGCTGGCTGTCTTGCATTGCAAGGAACAACACCTTGCCTACCAACGTCACCTCCATCGACTCGCTGACCCGATCCGCGATCGCGGTGTTCGAGACCGAGTCAGGCGAGCTGAACATCAGCGGGATTCCTGAGCTATTGGAGACCGTCGAATCTATCCGAGTCAGCGACGATATCGATCTCATCGAGAACACTACAGTGATTTTTGACACGCTTATAGGTGACACGATTACTTACGGCTTCGTCTACGCCATAGTCTACAGCATCCTCGCCTACTTCCTTCCATTCGCCGCTGTTTGCTGGATCTACGTCAGCATATACGTGGCGGCGCACAGAAATTCAGAGAGAGCTAGGAGAAGCGGCTCCAGACCTATACTTTCCTCCGCCAGCTTCACCGAGGAACAGAATGGCCCCTCTAGACTCCAACGCCTCCAAGCAGACACCTTCGAGGACTTCCGTAAAATACCGAAAATATCCAGCCTGTCTTCCATCGACGAAACAAGCGAGACGATGCAGCCGACTGGCCAAGTATCACGGAGGCGTTCTTTCTCGTCGTCACTGGATATCGAGGTCTCCTCGTCGCGCGTCGACGACAAAGCGTCCTCGGGTATCGTGTTCACGGTCGGCTTACAGAGGCTGGGCGCGCCTCAGCAACGCGCGGGTAGTCAGGAGAATTCTATGAAAGCCGACTGTGATTCCGTCATCGACGTGGACGTCGACGTGGACGAGTCTCGGGGACAATATAACAAAGAGCAAACATCCTCCCAAGATCTGGCGGTGGACGGGAGTGCTTGGCTGCCGAGAAGTTACGCCGACGAAAGCAGCGACTCCGAGGACGACGCTCGTTTCGAATGCTTCGACACCTTGGACGTCCTAAACAAAGACATGTTCCGATACAATAGAAAGCTCTCCTCGCCTTTCTGCGACTATCAATCGGCTCTGTTGGAGAATCCTTTGAACGCGTCTGACATCGCCGAGGAAAGGGAGAAGGTAAACGAAACGGGCAACGAGACCAGGCAGAACGAGCCAGTAATAGAGTCTGCCGAGGGTGCGGAGCATCTGGTGCAAGTCGATTCGCAGAATCAACAAGCAGGTTCAAGTGTATTGCGGGATCTGTTGGAGAACAAACCGAGTCGCAGGCCATCGACAACCTTCATCATCGGGGACGTTGGGGCTAGCGAAGCTGAGAATTCGATCGGGATCTGTAACAAGACTGAAAGGGACAATGCTGCTAGCGGCGCTAACGCGACAGAATCCTCCGCCTGCCTGCTAACGCCGATAGTGACGATCACGCCCGCGCCGAGTAAAAACGAGAGCCTGCATCGCGTGTCGAGCGTCAGGAGCACGTCGAGTTACATAAACTCGCTAAAGGACAGAATCAGCAACGGTTCCATATTTAGACACAGAGAGGAAACCAGGGCGGCTAGAATAAGCGCCCTGGTCATAGTAATGGGCCTAATTTGTTGGTCTCCGTACGTAATACTGCTGGTAATGAAGAACCTGCCTCGCCCTACTGACCAACATCTGCCCCACAAATACGACGTGTTGGCCTCCAGTTTCTTGATTCTGGCCGCGTACATTAGCCCGTTGCTGTTCGGCTATCGCTCGAAGCGCGTGAAGCGGGAGCTGAGGAGGTTCTTCTGCTTCAGGAAGGAGCTGTCTTATAAGAACAACAGGAGCCTGATGGCGAAGAAGGTGCTGAAGAGGAGGCACAGCAGCACCCTCAGTCACCTGGAGATGGACCACAAGTACAATATCTTCAACTGCGTTTACGGCCGGAACCGTTGGCCGAAGGAGAAAGTTCAGTTCGTCCAAGTGCCAGACACGGCGCTGGCCGTGGAGACTTGCCGGAGTAGCTTCTCCAGCGGCGCTAGCACCCAAATCTCTAGCACCTCCACGGAGGAGTGCTGATCCGTTTATCCATGACGTTCCTGACATTCACGCTTCCCGCTGCACTTGATGCTTATCATACAGAGCGCTTGGTACACTTAATCGTTTCCTCGCATCGGGTGTTCCTGTATGCTCTTACTCGTTGGATACTTAATCGAAGGTGCATACGTGTGCGTCTGTGCATGAATGAAGCGTGTCTGAACGCAATACTGTGCTCGAGAAACGGGTGCGAGAATTCAGCGAGGCACACCAATGAATTTAGGCGATAGATGTTAGTGGCTGGTAAGAAACAGTACAGGATGATTCAGAAGGAGTGTAAGAAAGTTTGATAGATTGTCTGGGAGGTTATTCTGAGTAAAACAGTGTTACGGGGATATGGATACTATTCTCAATGAAGTTATAAGAATTCAATATTTTTCAACATGCGAAGTAACCTTTAAAAAATCTAAACGAAAGGATATATGATATATCAGTTGCACACAATTGGAGGAAAAAATGATTGGCGATTAATAATAATTGTTAGTAATAATAAATAATTTATTAATGCATCGAATGAAATTCGTGTGAATGATGTACTATATCGTATATTACGATTGGTTGACTGGTCCGTGTAATGTTTGCATTCAAGCTCAAGGAGGACATTTCGAGTATTTATTATTAAACTGGGCTGCAAATAAGTAATACTTCATATTCTCTTGTTGTGATTCACTAGGACTACTAGTATATCATTTTTCAATCTGTTAATATTTTTCACGCTCTGTCTGAATCACCCTATAGATTTAAATGCGTGTATAGCAAGTGGGAGGACGGATGATTTTGAAGGATATATAGCGTGTTGTATGCATGTGCATGACAAGATAACGTTCTACTGTAAGACAAGTGATGACAAGCAGATGAAGGTTTAAGTAACTCTTTTGACGAGTCTTTAAATAAGAGATAGTAACGTGTGTGATAATGCAAGGTAATCACGCGCAGTCGTTTACTCGCGGATTACCGATGACAGGATTGGAATTATTACGATTATCAAGACTTTGGTTTCTCAATGGCTTGAGTATGAGAGAAAGAAAATTCTTAAATTGCAACAGTGTTCAGAGCAATGCATCCATAATCGTGTACATGTCTCGTTTCATGTTACATACCAGTCAGCTGTTCACATATTGGATTCGATATTAAGCTTCATATTTTATCGAAGCACTATCGATATCAATTCCTTATTTTAATTGCAACTTTCTCTAATTTGTTCACTTTACGCTGAAAACTACTGACGAATTATGTCATGGCTCATCTACGTATTTTACTCGACAAGACGATGAAAAGTTCAAAAGGAACATTAGTCCCAAAACGTTTTTTCAAAAATGATTGCCGAAGTTTAGCCAATTACAGTTGTTTGGGAGGAGCTTTCCCCCACTTCAGCTTCACTCAGGATACATAAGAAGGGGTAAAGCTGCGCAGTTTTTAGTTTCAAATAGCACTGGTGCTGATACAAATCTTCATCAATCTTTTTAGAGAAATGTGTTCGTTTGGAACTTAAGATTCCTTTTGAAAGTTTTATTCTCTGTTTAAGTAAATTCTGTAGGAATAAGCGGAAATTGTTATTTCAAATTTGGTAGTCAAGACGAATTTTATGACGCAGTTTTTCCTATCGAACTTTCATTTGTAAAAGTTGTGACTAGTACTTCTTTTACACCTAAATTGGATTATTTAATTCACTTTACGTGACAGTTTTCGTCTTTTTCATATGATATATATGACTATAAGATTTAATTTCACTTAGACTCGAAGCAAGAAATATTGACCGCCCAGTATCTCTAATTGGCCATCCCCACCACACAGTTTGTTTACCTACCTCACCATTCAGCATTGTTGCCTTTGAACAATAGAGTTGCAGTCTGCTCTCTCTATTTCTGAAATAAAGAGGCCAGCTGGCATAGCACAGAAATGATTCATGCCTGATCAAATTCGCAGTCTGGCAGGAAACTTCGGGTGGCCAATATTTGCCTCGAGTACATTAAACACAAGTCTTTTCGATCAATTTTCATTCTTTTACCATTATTTTAACCTTTTACCATAAGTAACGAGCAGCACGATTTGCATAAAAAACATTTCCAAGCGACGTAACTGGTCTCGCGAAGCTCTACGTTCTGGTCTCTAGCTAAAGACGTCACCATTCCATTTTTTCCCACGCACGTGTTTGCTACACTTCTACGAATTTCGTAACGGGACTATCCATACTTGAGACTCGGATTATCTATACTCGAGTTTAAAAATTCAGTTCGAAATATGGCACGCAGAATAACTTACGTATTGCGCTACACTTGATGCAGAAAGTATCAGTGGGCGGAGCAAAGGGACGAGAAACGGAATGGTGGGGTGCTCCGGCGACGTGGAGGGGGTAGAAAGCCAATGACTCCGGCCAGCCAATGTTTTCTGCCTCGAGTGTGCACAATGATCGGCTGCCCACGCGCCAACACACACGAACCGTTTTTCGTCTCTAACAATAAGCGCAAGTTCAGAACGTTCCAAATGTGCCAGGGCCGCGCTGGTCTGTTCCCAGCGCAGCGATTCAAGGCCTCGAGCGAATAAATTGACAGTTTGAGAACGCGCGTGTTGCACGAGTGAAGCTATCTGCTTCACCAATCACTTGCTTTCCCGGCAAGAATTTAATAGTATTATATACGCGTGTAATCCTAAGTTATTTGGCGTTTACGTGACTAAGATACGTAATTATTAGAATTCGTTAATACCGATGAGGCTGTACCGAGAATGTAGTTCATACGGTTATTTATGCAGCGGCGTCGATATATTTTCTACCACGGCATTTATGGAAGACGCGGAGGTATGTGTCGGTTGAATAAGTGTGTATACAGGGTGTCCCAGAATCGTAGGTACAAGCTTAACTATTTAGCTAATCGAAATGATTAAAAGAGCTAAAGGAAGCTTTAGCAAATGGGCGTAGAAAATTAATTAAATTATTCTATAGAATGTGCAATTGCATAAACTATAGACTTACAAATCGGAGAGCCGAGTACGTCCCAAAAACTACTATCTTGTGGATTTATGTGTATTAAGTTTTTTTTTATTTCATTTACTCGTGATGTCTGTGGGTTTGTCAGTCAAGTCTGTATTTATAGTTGTCTTGGACACCCTGCATCTGTGAGAAAGTGACTAGTAGATCGTAAAAATTCAGATGGTGACTCCTGGGCAAACTATTTATTGATAAACATGTCAAGTATTTTTAGCAAGTACGTCGCCTGTAAATATGTACACAACGTTTTACGATAAATCTTAAGCAGATTGCGGCTTAAGCAGTCTGGGGCCTTGTACTATCGAGGATGCTTTCTCACTATTTTGTACATTACAAATAAACTGTCTTTATTTATATTAAATAATCTGTACATACATGGTGATTTGATGTTGATTCTCTGTATCAAATCTATTGTATACCGCATATTACACAGTTGATGCGTCGTGTGTGTGGTTGGATATGTGTATTTTGTATGCCTGCGTCGACACGCATGCGTGTGTATTCAGCAGGCTGTTTTTAATATACAGTAACAATGAAACCAACTTACAACTTGTCGTCTCGTATTTTACCAATGAAACAAGTTCCGAGGTCGTAATATTTGGTGGCACTGTTCGTCAGGAATCTAATACTAAGTAGGAATCGCATTGAAAAAATCTACGCTCCAATCGTGTTCCGTCTTTAATACTAATACTTTAGTACCGATAACGCGAGACCACCGTAAATCGAGTCACCTATTTCAACTAAAGTTTCTCAAACTGGAGAATCTAGATTGAAAATGAGCAAAGATGTTTTGCGTTAAAATTTTATAAAAATGAAGTGTCTTTTCACTTCAAGAGATTTTTAAATCTAAAAATTGTGCATTCGAGTTTTTACGAGCGATTTTTTGTCCTCTCTCTTCGTTTTAAATACCCTTACACATACAGTGTGCGACCGAAATGATGGCAGAATCGAAAAGTGCACGTGCAAGAGTGTAGAATAAAATTCTTCATCAGGAAATAGAGGAAAACTCGTCTTGGAGGAAATTGATTTTGAATATTTTTTTGGGTGTGCGCGTGACTAAGAATATTGATAGAATGCAATAGAAAGCGGCACAACTGCTGATGAAACGAATCATTGGGCAGAAATAAATCGAAATTGTAGAATAACATTTTTTTAAACAACTCTTAGTTTTAAGAAACATCGAGTTTGAATGGAGTAAGTATACCTGTACTAAGACTAAAAATCAATTCCAATTTCGAATCATTATTTTCGAAAATAAATCCTCAAAGATTATTCGCAGCTATACCATATTTATTGATAAATGGAGTTGCTTTCTAAAGAGTTAGCTGCACGTGTAATTAGTTATTTTTTAAAATATTTTTGCACGAGGAAAAACGGCCCCTACTCGATCGTATCATCATTTCGATTTCATTTTTTCTTTAAAGTCAAATAGAAAACTTTCGTTTGAAGTCCGCGATTCCATTACTGTGATCTCTTATAAACGTGATGCTTATATCTATGGATAACGTACTATTTGTTAATAGAAAAGGGTTCTAAATCTTCTAAACAAATGACGAATCTGTTGATATATGGCATTTGGTAACGAGGGGCAATTATATGTGAGATATAGTATTGTGAAAGAAGCGACCAAAAAAAGCGACAGAAGTTTCCACGGGACCTGATATATCATATGTATAACATGCAGGGGCAGATTTGAAGATTTGGCGCTCTTAGGCTAACAAGCATTTGCCGCCATTTCCGCGATAAATCAGCAAATATTTTAATTTAAAAGAGTTGAGATAATTTCCAAATTAATTCAACGTGGCAACTCACATCTGAGTTATTGCTAATTCGCTACATGAAAAAAATGTAAATTGTTTTTATAGCTGTCTCAAGCCTTTGTGTTTAAACCTTTCTTTCACTTAAAATTTGTCGCTCCACAAAATTTCACTCTTCCGAAAATTGGATGCCCTCTGAAATCTGCCGTTCCCTAAAATTTTCCGCTTCTGAAAATTTGGATGCTTTCCGAAATTTGATGCTCCCCAAAATTTGTGGCTCCCCAAAATTTGTCACGCCCCAAAATTTGCCGCTCCCAAAAATCTGTCGCTCTCTAAAATTTGCCGCTCCCCAAAATTGGATGCCCCTCAAAATTTGCCGCACCCCTAAATTTTCCGCTCCCCAAAATTTGCAGCCTACTTAGCCGATACTCAAATTCGCCCCTGATAACATATAATACTTTAATACTTTTTGTTGTCAAATATTTCTATCAAATACATTACGGCTGGAGGCCTCTAGCCGCATTATAAAAAGGCTGTGGTTCCACAGCCTAATTGAGGTAAAAATTGTATAAAAAGGCTAGGCTTTTTAAAAAAAAGACCGATTTTACAATTGTCCTGCGACGGACACGTCACGTTCGTTTAAATCGCTCTATATGCTATTTACAATCTGCACATCGTATTCTTTTACTTTATAGCCTAGAGTTCTCGAAGCGATGTGGTGGTTGTGGATATAACCGGGGAAGCTCTAGCGATGGTATGTTTCCGTCGTCCGTAGTGAACGTGTTGTTGTCGTACCCTGATTCAGGCTTGACGCTGATACTGTTGGCCACATTCTTTGGTTCTTCTTTACCCCCGTCCATTAAGAACATGGTCAAGAAAAAGATGATAGAACCTGAACAGAAAATTGCTCGTTAATGGTTAGGCAAATAATCGAACGGAGCTCTGGTAGACACTGCAAGTACACTTAATTCTGTTTTAAAAGAGGTACCCTGTATATGGAAAAGTGGAGCATTGTATGCGGATAAAATAAAAAAAAAGAAAGACAGGCAATATAATATGATAAACAAATTAAGATTAATTGAGAACAATTTCCTAGAAAAATAAGTACGAATATTTTTCTTTAGAATTTAAATTAAGTGAAGATTTTGAAAAAGGCAAATGTATAATTATTCATTTTAAAATTATTTTAATTAATTTTCTATTTTAAATAAAATTTGTAATATATAAATTATTGAATTTATATTCATATTTATTTTATCGGACCGTGTCAGATCAAAAGAGAAATGAATTTTTCTCCAGATCGTGTTAAATCGAAGTTTTGTAAAAACAGAATTAAGTGTGTAACATAGATGTTTTATCGTAGTGTTCGATTATACTCACTGATGCCATAGAAGCCAGCATAAAAGATGTAAAGAGCCCCTCGGAAGCCGATAACTCTTCTAGTCGGTTCGACGAGTATCGGCAAGTTCCCGCCGATATTGTTCATGACGAATAGGAAAGCACCGATCGTGGTCGATCTCAGATGCAGAGGAACAATTTCTACGACTACGGCGAACACGATGCCGAACCACATTTCCGCTGCAACCGAAAAGGTTGAATCGTAGTTTAGACAGTAAACGGTTTTGATGATGAATTTAATAATAAATTTAATTTTGTTTTAATTGAAATTTAATTTAAATGTACATTTGAATGAAAGGACAAGTATCTAAAAAAGAAACTATAACTCAATAGACACAATTTTTAATTTTGAAATATTCCCAAAACGCTCTGCATTAATATATCTTGTAAATTTCACCTTCGATTACTTTAATTGTTGATATAACTATAATGGAAAAATACGCCATTCTAGTCACATTTGCTAACCCTTAAACAATCCATTCTATCGTATTATAGTGATCATGAAGACACATTTAAAATAAACGAACAGTTCCTTCAGAAATCTATACATTTACAAATTTAAATACAGTTTTCAATTTTCACGTAAGTAGATGTTATTCATCAGCATTAACTTCAAACGTGTAGTGAACTCAGAAATGTCGCGGATTTATTGATGAATCACACACGCATAACGTTTATCTTGCTTACCGAAGAAATAAGAAATACCAAGGGTGATCATCGCCCAGAGGGGATTGAAATACACCGAGCCAAATGCGAAGGGTGTTGCTATTATCTGACTGATGGCCAGACAGGCCACTCGAGATCTGATTCCCATTTTCGCTACAAATTTATCGCTAACTACACCACCGACCACAACGCCGATGCTGCCAATCACAATCGTCACTGCGAACAACCACCAGCCTAGGTCATAGTCGGGGAAGTAATCTCTATAGTAGAGATCGCAATTGTAGGCGAAACACATGCCACCTGAAAATAAAAATAACCATTTAAAGTATCGGAAAAGATCACAGCCACAGTCTTGTACAGGGTGTGAAGGAGAATAATGGTAACTATTTTCACAAATGAGTTTATATATGTTGGGTGTATAGAGATTTGTTCAAGAAACAATGTGGCATAATTTATATTAATTTTGAGATTTAAAGTCAAATTTATTTATCATTTCTGTGTATTCTAGTCTGTGAGGGTATAAGGAGATTAAAAGAAATCCTGTATTGAAAATGAACTGTTTTGTCTCAAAAGATTGTTAGAGTTTTAGCCAATTAAATAGTATAGCATTGCCTCCCTACTATTTCTTAATAGGAGGCAATTTTTTATTGGTAACCAAAAACAATTTCCGTCCCCAATAATGGATATTCGTAACCAAAAACATTTGAATAAAGATATTAATTCTTTCACCATAGCTTCTTAAATTCGGGTTATAACCAAGGGCGTTCACAAACTTTTTTCCAGCGGGGAGATTGGCAATATTTTTATTTAAATAGAAATTTCGAATAACGAATAAAAGTGACAAAAATTATTCGTTATTTGTCAGAGAAAATTAACTTTATTCGTCGAATAATCTAAAGTTAAAGTAACCTTTATTCAATCCGTTATTTAAAAAAGTTTTTATTTAGTTAATGCTCAACTCTGGCTCTTTACCGCAATGTCTGATGCTAGCAGCCAAGCACAACAGCAAGATTCTCGGTTGCAGGATCACTTTCCACACGGGTACTTTCTTCGCGTCTTTGTTCGCGTCCTCCTCGCCGATTGTCTTTCTTTTCGGTTCGGAAAGTGTATAAGTCAGACAAGCTACGATCAGTCCAATTATACCAGCTCCATAGTAGCATGCCCTCCAACCCTGTTTAAATAATTCTCGATTAGAGAAATGTACTGTTGGCCCTGCAAGGTGTACAGTAGATCGCGGTATACAAGTGACAAACAGAAGAATTCCTCAGGAAAAAAAAATATGTATTAGGTTGTTGGAAAAAATTTCTTGCTTGTGGACAAAGTCCTATTTTAAAAAGGATGTTTGTTCTACAAATTTCTATTGATGAAAATAAATTAGGAATGGTGGGAAGAGTTGTTATATAACTTGATATAATCAGGCTGATATTGTGGAGAAGTAATTCACTCTGATTGTCAGATAAGAAGTTTTTCTGTGGGACAGTGCTCAACATACCGTTCGAATAATACACCATTTTATAGCTACATTTTTATGTAGGTATTTAAGCATTTCGATCAGTTTTTTTAATGCATAAGGTTCGACACCAAAATGAGCACAGAAAATACTATTGTGAAGTTTATAAATTCTAGAAATTTGGAGTTGTATAAAAAGGGGATTGGATTAAACTTATTCCTAGATAGGCAAATTGTACTGAAGCTACTGGAGACTATTTCGATGTACCTATATAAATTATAAATTACTCTTCTTTGATAAATATGACAAGTATCTTACACCAACGTAGTAAATAATATAAATTAATGTACTATTATTCCTTGTGTAGTTTCTGAAAAATAAAAATGTAAGACAATTTGGTATTTATTTACTTATTAATTTTTTATTATGGAGGCAGTCACGTTAAAATACTTGTCTTATTTCGAATAGATAACGTATAGACGTTTATTATATCCTAACATACCTAATATGAGGAAGTAAAATATATCACTTATATAATTTTTATTGTATAGTCGTAATAATTTTCTATTTTCAAAAAATCTCGAATAATACCATCTTTTAAACTATTAATTACGGAAGACTCGGAATCTCGGAAATGCCTCTGTATTTGACAAGCTGACAAATGGAGGTAATGCAGCATCAGATGATATGGAATATTTGCTATCAGCAAAATGAATTGATTCGCTCGTTGGTAATTCTCAAACACCTAGCTACATTTTCTTAATTCTATACATAAAGTATCTACATTTGTGGGCGAAAAGTAGCCCAATTTAAAAGTGAAAGAGTGAGATTGTATTTACCAAATTCCCGATGTTCAGTTTCGGTATGTACCGACCAACAGGAAATGCAATACCATAACCACCATAAATGCCCCAGTTGAATATTGACATGACAAGTCCCCGTTGCTCTTCTGAGAACCAGTCAGAAAGCAAACCTGTAGCTAGAGGATTGCATCCTGCCTCCCTAAATGTGCAGAATACCAGAGTCGCATTTGTATTATACGTTAATATATCATGCGGTGGGGTGAAAATTAACTGCGGTTGTATTAAACTCACCCAGCTGCTAGTATCATACGAAGAATGACTAATTGCCAGTATTCTTTGACCGATCCCATTAGGACGATCGCGATACTGAATATGAAAGTGCAGATGGTTAGCAGTCTTACTCTGTAAACAGAATATATCTTCATAAATAAAAAATATAGAAAATAATGAATAAGTAAAGTATGTCGTAAATTTCTTATAGTGACTCAGACATTTGTTCGTGCAAAAGTGTAATTTCCACATAATTGTGAAAACTACTGCGTTGCTTTCGTTCCCTTATCTGTGTCATCTTCGGTTTTCATATTCAATTATCGTCTGGTTTCTCTAACTACTACCTAGTCACTCCAACATGGAAAATACAATTACACAGATGATACAGATAACTAAATGTGCTAATCCATAAAATTTGTGAAGATGTGCAATTTTTTTTTATCCACCCCCTCACTTTTTTAAATTAAGTAATTATTTTTTTTTGCAATAAACCTAACTTATCGTGTGTATTTAAAAATTCAAAGATAGAATTTTCATGTGGTGTATTTTTCTAAAATAAGAATTATATGGAAAAGTGGGACATTTTAGGGGATTAATAAATTCACTTATTTAGGTTGTACTATAGGATACATGAATTACATTAAACTAAATTTTTGGATAAATTATTATAATTTAATTTTGAAACTGGATTTAAAAGTAAATTTATTTAATTAAATTTGTTGAAGATAATTTTATTTAGTGTACAAATTGCCCGTCATTCTCATTATAAGTGAGGAAAGTCGTAACATAGTAAGTGTACTGGAAAGTGTATTTAATTAAAATTTTAGTTTAATAAGTTTAGTTCTTCTTTTTCTGTTTCATTAAACTATAATATATACTTGTGTATTTTATTTGAAAGTGTTTTGAGAAACATGCACTTTGAAATGCACTGCATTACAGATGAAAATATCCGCTTTTAAAACAAAGTATGAATTTATCTGAAAATTACAAAGATGTTTACTATTAGTCAAAGTAAATGGCTCGATCGATTCTACGTGCTTCTACGTAACCTTGCTTTTAATCGTCATGCATGATGGATCTGCAGACGCTTCAGGAAACACAATTTTACTTCCTGTTCCTGTTATGATCTTCAGTCATTCACGACAGAAACAAAAAAACTACCGTTACCCAAGACGTGATTAATGACGAGCATGTGTAGTATGATCAATACGTCTTGACGAATCCCCCCCTTTTTTTTATAAAAAACAAATCGAACGAATTGCATTGGTTGTGTAATTTACACATCGTAACTTGTTAGTTTTTATTAGCATCCTGTGTATATCAACAGTGGTGGTTACATTGCATGAATAAGTACTTCGTGCTGTGTTTTTCTTTTGTGTGTTGAAATATTTCAGGGAAGATATTGGAATTTTTTAAAAATAAATTGGGAAGCGGGAGCGTCAGAATCAGATTAGTGTCAGTTAAGTTTTTTTTTAATGGAATATCTCTGTTTTTAATGGAGCTAGAAAAGGCAGAGCAAGACTTTATAGTTCACTGATGTCACTTCTGGTAAGATTTGAAAGTAGAAGTGGTCGCGCTTGGTCAGACATTTCTCGCTGAAATGTTTTATTTCTTTGTAATCGTGTTTGTAAGACGTAATTTACAGGTTTGTGTGAGTCGTCTTTGGTATACACCCGCCACGTAGAAATTTTTGTTTCTAATTTTCAATATCGCGAATTTTCAAATTTTTAAATCTCCAGTTTCGCGAATTATTAGCTTCTTTAGTTTTCAATTTCGCGAATTTGAACTTTCGGGTATCCAGTGTCTCAGACTATTAATACGTCGAGTGCTTAATTTCTCAAATTTGCAACTTTTTGAACGATCAGTTTCGCACGTTTTTAATTTCTCAAATTTTCAACATTTTGAACATTCAGTTTCACAAGTTTCTAATTTTTTAATCTTAACTTTTTCGAGTTTGTTAACATCTTTAGTTTTCAATTTCTTGATTTTCACCTTTCGTAGCTCCAGTTTCTCAGACTATTAACATTTCGAATTTCTAATTTCACAAATTTTCAACTTTTCAAATGCTTAGTTTCCAATATTTTCTCGTTTTCGAATCTCTAGTTTTCCAAATCCTCAATTTCTCGAGATTCGAGTTCCTTGAATTCTGAAAACTTTTCAAAAACTATTATGTCCCTTATATTTTTATATTGAAAGAATATAGCTCCCATTAAAAGAGATTTATAAAAATGTGGCATGTCTCACATAACATGGAAACGTTCTTGATGCATTCATCTAATTGTCTAAATAACTGTCACTCCGAAAGCTTAATAAATCCCCGAACCTCCTTCAAACTGCATATCTATTTTTTTTTTTAAACTAATACTATCACGACAACGGCAGTGTCACGCAAAAAGCACCGTTAGATCGTTTTCGTTAGAACATCGAAATTAAACTGCGCCGGGCACGGTGAGTGGTTATTGTTAAACAGATAACTATCTAGGAACTCTCCCGCGCTGTTAGCGCAATCGGTATTTCGAAGTCCACTTAAAACTGTTCTATTTCTCTCTTATCTCTCTTGCTAATGGCCATTAGTAATACAATACCAATTAACATGCAAGAAACAAATCAATATTTTTACTACATCCGCAATTTTCACAGCATCGACAAAGAAACAGAGTAAAAAGAATTCCTATTTGTTTATCTTAAAACATCTCCTTCTTAATCGACAGAGACTCGTCGTACAGCAGTTATACATTTAATAGCCTGAGAAACTGAAGCTATGAAAATTGAAAAATCAAGAAATTAAAAACTGCAGAAGAAAAACTTGCAATTCAAAAAGTCGAAAAATTGAGAATTTAGAAGCTGGAGAAACTAAACGTTCATAAAGTTGAAAATCTGAGAAATTAAAAACTCGAAATATTAAATAATGTATAAATATTAAATGTTGTATCATGAGGTAAATGGTTAGCTTGTTGGTAAACCTGCCCAAGTCCATATTTCTTAATTTTCAGTCAACATAAATTTAACGTTCAATCTATTACAAAAAATCAGATAATAATTGGAAGCTATTGCCAAACACATAAGTTTTTCCCATATGAATTTTTATTAATCTATTATTGTGAAAAACTTAGAAAGTAATTGCTTCCATTAATCCTTAAGAAGCTTAGTCAATTTTATTAAAAAACTAACGGTATAGCGCCTGTCTAACGAGTAACGGTGTTTTAAATTAGCGACGAGTTAACTCGTCTTGTCCGGTGGAGTGGTATAATCGAATGACGAGTTAACTCGTCTTTGCTGGTTAAAAGGTTAAATGCAAAAAAAACAATGGATTAACTAACTATAACTTAAACTACAACTAATGAATTCTTAATCAGTAACTGACTAAATTAGTATCGACGGCTCAAGAGTTCCCTAACTACTTCCTTCATGCTCGAATGCAAGCATGTAACATGTAACCACATTTGCTCCAGCCAGGGGCGGATTTGAAGATTTGGTGCCTCTAGGCTAACAAGCGCCTGCCGCCCTTTCCACGAAATATAAAATATTTTAATTTAAAACCGATCGAAACAATTTCAAAATTAATTCAATATGGTAAGTCATATCCGAGGCATTGTTAATTCGTTACATGAAAAAAAAGTGAAATGTTTTAAAGTTGTCTCAAGTTTCTGTGTTTAAACCTTTTCCAATTGCTATCGCTCAAAATTCGTCGCCTTCCAAAATTTAGGACTTCCCAAAATTTGATTCTCCCTAAAATTTGACGCTCTACATAATTTGATGCTTCCGAAATTTGCCGTTCTCCAAAATTTACCACCTCCCAAATTTGACGCACTACAAAATTTAACCCTCCCCGGAATTTGCCGTTCCCCAAAATTTGACAATCTACCAAATTTGATGCTCCCCGAAATTTACCACCCTCCAAAATTTGACGCAATACAAAATTTGACGCTTTACGAAATTTACCGTTCCCCAAAATTTAGCACACCCTAAATTTTGATGCTCCCCAAAAGTTACCACCCTCCAAAATTCGACGCTCCCCGAAATTTGCCGTTCCTCAAAATTTACAATACCCTAAAATTTGACGCTCTACAAAATTTATGCTCCTCGAAATTTGCCGCTCTCCCAAATCTGTCGCTCCCCCAAATCTGCCGTTCCCCAAAATTCGCCCCTCCAAAAAAATTGCCGCCCCCAAAATTTGATACTCCCTAAAATTTGTTGCTCCCCAAAATTGATCGCTCCTCAAAATTTGCCACTCCCCAAAATTTAGCACACCCCAAAATTTGACGATCTACAAAATTTGATGCTCCCCGAAATTTACCACCCTCCAAAATTTGACGCAATACAAAATTTGACGCTTCCCGAAATTTACCGTTCCCCAAAATTTAGCACACCCTAAATTTTGATGCTCTACAAAATTTGGTGCTCCCCAAAATTTACCACCCTCCAAAATTCAACGCTCCCCGAAATTTGCCGTTCCTCAAAATTTACAATACCCTAAAATTTGACGCTCTACAAAATTTATGCTCCTCGAAATTTGCCGCTCTCCCAAATCTGTCGCTCCCCCAAATCTGCCGTTCCCCAAAATTCGCCCCTCCAAAAAAATTGCCGCCCCCAAAATTTGATACTCCCTAAAATTTGTTGCTCCCCAAAATTGATCGCTCCTCAAAATTTGCCACTCCCCAAAATTTAGCACACCCCAAAATTTGACGATCTACAAAATTTGATGCTCCCCGAAATTTACCACCCTCCAAAATTTGACGCAATACAAAATTTGACGCTTCCCGAAATTTACCGTTCCCCAAAATTTAGCACACCCTAAATTTTGATGCTCTACAAAATTTGGTGCTCCCCAAAATTTACCACCCTCCAAAATTCAACGCTCCCCGAAATTTGCCGTTCCTCAAAATTTACAATACCCTAAAATTTGACGCTCTACAAAATTTATGCTCCTCGAAATTTGCCGCTCTCCCAAATCTGTCGCTCCCCCAAATCTGCCGTTCCCCAAAATTCGCCCCTCCAAAAAAATTGCCGCCCCCAAAATTTGATACTCCCTAAAATTTGTTGCTCCCCAAAATTGATCGCTCCTCAAAATTTGCCATTCCCCAAAATTTATCGCTCCCCAGAATTTGTTGTTTCACAAAATCTGCCGCTCGCCAAAATTTGTTGCTCCCCAAAAATTTGCCGCTCTAGGCTGCAGCCTACTTCGCCTAAACATGATCTGCCCAAGTGTGACTGGTCATCTTAAAACTAGGGGTTAAAAATCATTCCTCGGTGATAAATACCTCTTGTACTTATCGGCAGCGACACCCAGTCCAACGCCGACGATCGTGAACACAGCGATAAAACTCGGTCCAGCAAGGATTTGATAGTCCAAGCCAAGGCCGTTGTAGTTCCATTCGCAATAACGCGATCCGTTCAATTCCAGGGACTCGCAGCTGCAAAACGAAACACCTTCATCACAGGCGGCTCTAATTCGATCAAAGGCAACACGGACACGAGTTGCTCATGAATCTGTTCGCACGAGTATCGAGTGAAAGTATCATAATGGAGCGATGCGATGTTTCGTGATAAGATGCTATCCGCGACCGCGCAGGATATTGTTCGCTTGTGGTCCCCTTTCTGCAAAGCTGGTGCCGTTCGTGAAACCATTAAAATTGGCATCAAGCATCGTTTATTGAAATATGAAATATGAATACACTCATCCCCCGATTTACTTTTTTACGCGGTCTTATTTTAAGTTTAAGCGGTCAGGAATATATTTTTATTATATGAAGGTGACATAAAAGTGGCAAATATTTCTACTTAGTGTTGAAGATAGTAGCTTTGAACCAATTAAAAAAAGGTTGACTGGTTTAAGTTGACAGCGACAACGAATAAAATTTAAATTTGTTTTTCTGTACCTACCTACTTTCATTATTAGTTTTTTTGTGCAAATCTGTGAAATAAATATTTTCTCTTAGGTATTCCTGGTTTTATATTGTTAAACTCTATTTTATTACTGTTTGGACATCACTTTGAGTGGCATCGGCGTGTTTTCACGTCAAATTCATAAAAAATATTGTCCGAAACTGGCTGAATGTTTACTTTGAAAAGAAGCCAAGCTCGGAGTTCGTTTTGTAGTTTGTTCTTTGTCGTCGTAACGATCGAGCCTCCGATGAGTTATTTTGTAATGAAAATTGCAATTTCTATATTTTGTATCAGATCTTCGCGAAAGTATCGGCAATGGATTAAAAATGAGTCTAAATCCGGTCGTACTCTGGCTATTTCTAATTATACGTAATCTACAACTGGTCTACGGAATTTGGAAGCGACTTCAATTATACTACTCGAAATATTTATTGCGTCACTGCAATTAATACGCTATCACTTATATCTCTCTTACTATTAGTACCAGGAAAATATTATTGCAAAATATATTTATTGCAAAAATCTGTCAACAATCATAATAAGTTGGATACAAATCATTTTATCAATCATATTGTTATGAAAATTTGCGAACTGCGTAAATTATCTGAATGATGCAATAAAGATTTCCATTACTATATATATAATTAAAAATACCCCGAATATGGTCGTGTTGGTCTTCATTTTTATCGGGCAACCACCCCCTATACACTGGTAGCATTCTCGTGAAGAATTAGTAGGCAATATAGAAATTCAAATTTTCATTAGGGTTTCACGGCGTCGAGCTGGATAAATATTTCCCGGCAAAAGCAATTGCCCAAAAATACTTGTCAGACTTGAATAGGAATTTTTTAAAATTATGTGCCACTCAGAGTGTTATTAATTGGGTTATATAATTACTAGGAAATTATGATTGAAATATCAGGTTGGTTCGAGGAAATCAGTAATGTCTAGTAATTAAAAAACATGAAAGACTTGCTAAATTTTGCCATCAATTAATTTGATACTATCTGATTCAATTTTTTTCGTTTTTGTAGGATTTGTGTAGTATTAGTTATTGAAGTGGGTCATTCCAGGCTTTTTTTCGTCAGATACTGAATAAGAAATTTCAATCACTTAGATGGAATATTAAGTAGTATTCTGTATTCGTACTGAATATGCAAGTTATAAACAGACTTTGGTGACGCATAAGACTATGTATTATACAACGAGAATAATTACTGTTATTATTACGGATTATTCTATTACGCGTGAAACTATTTGTTTTATATAACGAAATCATGGTCACGTGGAAAAATATAGATATGACGAGAAAATATATGTTGCAAATTAAATGGAACACTTACGAACTTGCGTTCTGAGCTACCTCGCATTGTATTGGAAGATCTATGATGGCCAATGTGGACGAGTTTAATTGGCAGGAAATGTCACCGTAGTGTAAATCCTCTGCTGTTGCTTTGCTCGTGACACCTTGTGAACAAATATAAAATACATTATGCAAGGTTGTCCTAGAATTAAACGTTTGAGCTGCGACAATATCTTCCTCTAACAAAAATAAAAATGAATATGATAGTTTCGAATGCTCATTTTTTCGAATTATCTACTTTTTTCTACGAATTTCTAACTTTTAGAGTGTTCAGTTCCTCGAATTATTAACATCTCAAGATTCGCAGTTTTCGAATTTTCTACTTTTCCAATTATAAACATTACGAGATTCTATGTTTTTTCGAATTTTCACCTCCTCGAATTATTAACTTCTCAAGATTCTAATTTTTCGAATTTTCCACTCCTCGAATTATTAACTTCTCAAGTTTCTAATTCTTCGAATTTTCCACTTCTCGAATTATAAACTTTTCAAGATTCTAATTTTTCGAATTTTCACCTCCTCAAATTATCAACTTCTCAAGATTCTAATTTTTCGAATTTTCAATTCCTCGAATTATTAACTTCTCAAGAATCTAATTTTTCGAATTTTCAAATCCTCGAATTATTAACTTCTGAAGTTTCTAATTTCTGAAATTACTTGATATCAGACTTTGCAATATTTCTGTTGTTAATAACAGAATTTTTTCTCCCGAACGGATAAATCTAAATCCAAGATTTGTTATATTTCTCCATGCTACTACTACTGCACTTAAAATTGTATAATTTAAAATGATTACAGGCGAATTAACTCGCTTTTGCCTGTGGTAAATACCATATACAATCTAATGTAATATATTATTTACTGCCTTTGTATTAGTGAGACTTTTTATCTTTCGAAACAAATCACCCTATTTTGCTCAACTTGGAAGAATTTTCAAATGACGAGTTAACTTGTCCTCCCCATTTAACAGATTATCACGTAAGAAGTATTAGGTAACAAGTACGCTTAGCAACGCATAGTAAAGTTCTAAGAAGATAAAACTTGAATGTCCCTGGTTAGGTTCTTGCAATTTCCTACGCATTTAAACATACCTTTCTCCAAAGAAGGAAATATTTAATTGAAATTATACTACTCGTAATTAGTTCAACACACATGCTTAAGGACATATAAACGACGTCTTAAGGAAGAGGAAGTATAATATAGAGAATTCATTTGTACCACTTACCAATTAAATAATGACCTAGCTCTCCAAGTACGTATCCAATTGAGACAATGGCCAACGCATACGGCTTGTACATGAATTGTAGCTTCTGAGGCAGTGTGCCCAGCATTGCGCCCTGGAGGATAAATAATTTCGCATTTTATTCAACATAGCCATGGAACAGTTCATTAATTTGTGGCTAATTAAGGCGGACCGAGGACAGAAGCAGGTACAGGGTGTAAAAGAATAATATGTCATGATTCACACAGGCAAATCTACGCGTCTGAATCGGTGGAGATCTGTTAAAAAAATGTGCCGCAACACGGACCTTGACCTAGAAATTCGGGGTCAAATTTTTCTTTTTGTAAGGTGTTTCACTCACTAAAACGAGAAAAAGTGTCAAATGAACTATGTCTCAGAGAATGTTTCAAACAATGAACAATTAAAATGATTCCTTTCACAGTCTTTATCTTTTCAGCGAGCAAAACATATTAAAATAAAAAAGATTCAAGATCCATCTTAGCGTAGAATCGCCTGCGTGAACCGTGACATATAATTATGTTGCAATTATTATTATTGACTTCTGATAATAGGAAGAATTTGCATGTTTTAGCTTGTTTATCTCATCATTTTGGAAAAATCTGTATCAGGATATATTTTTAATTATATTACTTTACATGTCAGGTTTCATTTTACAAATACGGACACCAAATGTGGATATTAGTAATGGTAACATTATGATGTGGGTGATTATGGAGTGGGGAGCTACATATTTTAACATAATTTAAAACCGAAAATGGACTTTTGTAATGAGTCACATATCAAATTACAGGGCTGGTTCAAGAAACACCCTTTTTCGGTGTAACTGATTATTTGTTTTCGAGATATTTGCGTTTAAAAAATCGTTTATCATAGTCGACACTCCGAATTAATATTGTCCGTGTTATTATAGCGGCAGTACTTGTAGAACATTAGCTCCTAAATAAATCCAGAGATCGCTAGATCGATTCGCGTGAGGTGCAATTCGGACAAGTGTAAATTCCGAGTGTCAGCTGTTATAACTGATTTTTTAACTGAACTAGTTCCAATTAAAATAAGAAAAAAACATGAGAAACGATTCATCCGGAAAAGGGTTCACTTGAACTAAAATTTCTTTTAATAGACACTTGAGGAGTCCTTATAGAAATCACTGTAAGTGCCAAAAACCAAATTCTATATTATAGTATTACCATTGGCACGATGCCATTTCCCGATAATTTTTTTTATATTTTGGCACATACAGCATTTTCTACAAGGGCCCTTCAATTATTCATTACTCATGGATAACTTGAATTATCCTTATTCGAAAAAGATCTTTATTCAAACGTTTGCTCGGAACAGAAATTAAATCGTTTAAGCGTACCACCCTATATAACACAAGAATGTGGTAACACAATATTGAATATTGAAATAGTAAGCGAATGCGAATGACTGCGAATATCAATAGTGAACTAGATTTCACATATTTCTGCCTCATATTAGGGCATGGTGACGTTTCGCAATCCACATAATTAGCATTTATTTAGTATTATTGAATATCAAGTCTGATTGCATTCCGCGCATAGCGAGGGTAGTTAACAGCTTGTTGTAAAATATCAATTTATATAACGCATCGATGCACAATGGCTGTACGTGCCATCGTCAATTATCGCGAGAATTATATGCGGGGGCGTTTACACACTTGTTAACATTCGCGAAGATCATAATTACAGCGTAGCCGATGGTATCTTCAAGCAGTTTGTATCATGTGAGCCGAATCATAGTTATTTCGTTTCTCCTCCGGTTTCATATCGCGTTGCATATGCATGCCTAATGTTGATCGCGGAGTTTAAATACAATTAAATAAGGGGATATATAGTACTATAGCTGAACATTCAAGAAATCGTTTTTATTACTAATTATCAAAATATACAAAGTGCCCCGTAATATATGTAGGAACCACTTTAAGGATGAGTTTAGTAATTGCAAATAATAAAATAATATAAATACATAATACCAATTGATTTTGTTTTAAACATACAGTGACTTTTCTGTTATGTCAACTAGTACTTGATTATTATGTTAACTTGTACTTGATTACTTTCACAAGGGATGCCAAAAATGGTCACCTTGCATTTCAATCTTATTATTATTTTAATACTTGTGAGTGTTACTAGACTTTGAATTGAAATCTTGTTTAATTCTGTAACGAAGTATTTCAAGATTTTTAAAAGTTCTATTACAAACAAAAGATTTTAACTCCTTGAGTGGTAACACTTAGAAGGCTCGACATTCTGTACGTACGCCACGTGCGGGACTCCTATATTCGCATTTCCTAACTACACTCGCTGAACGCCTATGTGCGTTCCCCGCGCACACTGCGTGCACTGATTCAAATATTGAATTGGCCTAGACTAACAACGAATGAAATTGCAATTATTTTCCAAACCTGAATAAAGGAAAATAAATAACACTATTTTATAGAGGTAATAGTGAAAGTAAAAAGAATTGAGCAAACAGGTCTATTTTAGCGAAGAATAAAATTAGAATTATTTTCTAAGGAACATCGTAAAAAACTGAATACATTAAACGTGCTCGATGATCGTAGCAAAAGGATTAAGAAAAATTTATGGAAAAACTGATCTATGATACTCGGAGTTAAATATAAATATTCCACTCGTTGAGGTATAAAATGAGATCAGTACCATTGCATAAAAATAAAATATTCACGTTGAGCTACTGAATAACTTTATTTCTCTAATAATTTAGCCCCTTGAGATCAGAGAGCACAATATTATATTCTAAAACAAAGCAACCCTGTTTGAAATGGTAGTTCCTAATTAAAAGGATCTCGTAAATCGTACACGTGCCAGGATAGTTCGATAAAAGAAGTTTCGTAATGGCAAACAAACCCGTGAGTGGGAATCGTGACGCTAAAACGCATTTCAATATTTATGGATTATAATTCAGGATCGGATTTATATACACGACACGGCCAATAATATCCTAACTGCCAAGGATTATTTATTCAAGGTCTCTGTTTGTTTCGCAATAGCATACATATATTCTCGTTACTGTGCAAATAAATACTCGTATAGTTATTACAGAAATCGATAATCATCTAATGATTATGTGAATATTAGATATCAACGGAGTATGTACACAATCCAATCTTGTACAACTGTATGTCTTGTAGGTCAGCAAATAACTTGCACATATACAGGGCCGTGTTAAGACCTTTAGAGGTCCTAAGCACTTAAAAGATTTTCAGACTCCAATGTACAGGGTGATCCCTTCAACACAATGCACGATTTGTCGCGAAGTGTTTTCTGGGGGGTCGTCACGGTTATTTTTAGTTGACGATTTTTAGCACTTATTTATTTACATATGCTTACATTGCCATATTTTACTAATGATTTACCTTATCTTATATGGGGGGGGGGGAAGGACCGTAAGTTATTTGAATATTATAAAAAGAGACCGCGACTAAAAAAGGGTGTTTTAGGCATTTTCGATAATTTGACTAAAAAGTGTCTCGAACAAAAGTTAGAAATTGTAGTACAAGAAAAGAATTATTTTTAGTTTTTAGTGCATTTTAAATAAAATCGATTAACTTAATTTTTTTATATATTTTTTTTAGATATAACTTTGTAACGGTGCGAGATAGAACAAAACTTTAAATATAAAAATTGTTCAGTTTTTATGCTCTATCAGACTACCAAAAGAAAAAATAACGCTGCATTAAAAAACAAAAAACACAGTACCGTTAAGGATTACCTCCCTTCAGAATGAATTTTCGCAAAGAAAAAAAAATCCGAGTTCCATTAAAATCAGAATTATCGAATTGGGAATATCTTCGATGAAATCCACCATTCTTAAAATTTCTCATATTTAATACTGATAAGTATAATTATTGCTTAATTAACACATCAATCTACTTTATATTTCTTGGAATTGATTAGTATCCCTTCCCAGACACCGTTTTTCTCAGATACTATTCACATTTATATTTCTACATTCCGCTAGTCCGTATCACTACGAGGCAGCAATAACCTGATTATTATGGATAATACGTGTTGAATAAGGAAGAGCGTATCGATAAGCATGCTCCATTCATGTTTCTTTTTACAAGCAACGCAGCATGAATTTATACGAGCATAGTAGCGTTACGTTGGTATTGTGATTCTTTGTCTTTAAAAGGAAATAGAACGAGCTAAGACCGCCAATTATTTCATTATAATGAACGGTTAATGTTCGGTGGAAACGTTCACGCACCGTTTCTGCAGGACTGTAACGCTCGTGCAATGGTACAACGAGTCGGTTGCCTTGAACCAGAATCATTGAGACGGAACGAAAATTATCGTTTTAATAATGTTAGTACTATTATTCGTGACAATGGTGAGGCGGTTGGCTCTAGAGATGTTAGAGGAACCGGTAAATAGCTCGTCAGGTGTCCGACGTGGAAAGGTCTCTTCATTCTTTTGAATAGTTTGTTGACTTTGTCACAGACTGGACCTGATCTATGGAGGCGCACGGCAACTGCCGAGAGCGGTAAATTTGAGGGCAGAAAAATTGGTAGAAAGAGAAAATTAAAATCAATAAAAATCAATAAAAAAGTGAAACATATAAATTGTTTTTAAATCATCCATATAATTAATAATTTTTTTATGAAACGAAAGGCTTTTGTTATTCAACAAATACATACAAAAAATTCACTCTCTGTCACAAATTATATATTAAAATTTTTATTTATAATTAAATATAAAGGGCGGCAAAAATCATTTTTGCCAAGAGCGGCGGAAGAGCTTCGGCCCTGGCCACAGAGGGGATATACAGTAGTGGCCAATAAAATTGCACTGCTCCTGAAAAACAGTTTGTCGAATAGCCGCACTAAATTTTTTTAGCGTAATGTTTAAATAATTTTATATAATCCGATACAATAGGGTTGCATCAAAGTACCTACTAAACAGAGCCGAATTTGTGTACAATAGGATAAGGGCACACCGCGAACCCTTACTCACCAATTGGAACGCAACTTTTTGGGTTTATAGAAGGGCTTGAGACAAGAACTACGGTAGGCTTCGTTCGTGCTCAATAGTCCTTTAAGGGTGTGAAAACTAACCTCAAAATGAAATAGGCACTCCCAGTTTTTCGCGGATAACTCCTAAAGTACAAGAGACAGAAAAAAATGTTTCGTACAAAAGTTTAATGATACAATAAGCGCTGCAAACAGGCATTAACAAAATTTTGAAAAAAGTTTTTTCTCCGTCGGGTATTTTTTATTTACACTGTTTTCTAAATTTTGTTAACTTAAGTTTGCAGCGCTTAGTGTCCCATTAAACTTTTGTTTAAAACATTTTCTTCTGTCTCTTGTATTTTAAGAGTTACACGCGAAAAAGTGGAAGTGCTTATTTCATTTTTGAGGTTAGTTTTCGCACTCTTAAATGGCGATTCGGCACGAACAAAAGATACCTTTACTCTTGTTTTGAGTCACTCTATAAACCCACAATGTTGCGTTCCAATCGGTAAGGGTTGGTGGTGTTCTCTTCTAAGTAGACTGCAGCCTAGTTAGAGTGGTGAATTTTGGAAGGCCCCAAATTTTGAGCGAAAGAAATGGAAAAAGGTTTAAACACAGAGGCTTGAGACAACTATTAAAATAATTTACTTTTTTCATATAGGAAATTGGCAATAACTCATATGTGAATTGTCATATTGAATTAATTTTAAGTCGTATGAACTCTTCTAAATTAAAATATCTGATAATATTTCGCGGCAGGGACGGCAGATCTTGTTAGCCTAGGGGCCCAAAATTTCCAATTCCGCCCCTGATACTAAAGTACAAAGTACTGAAAATACTTAATCAGCTTAGAGTGTAGAAGAAGTAAAAGTAAGATTTACGCCAAGTTATTATTCATTGACTATAGCTAACATTATTTAAAGCCGGACACCTTTCGTTTATTCCTGTGCATGTATGCATCCGCAATCTAGATTTGTCCAAAGTGTGCACGATTAACAAAAGTAAAGGTAGATTTATTTTGAAGTATCTGTTGATTTATTATCTCATTTATTTATTAATAAATGATGTTTTCTTTAATATAAATCAAACGTTTACTACTGCCTAGTAGTACAAAATACAGATGGTCGCTGCTCGTGTGAGAGTTAAACCAGAAACATTGATATTTTCAAGGTGGTGCCCAATTTCGATGGCCACTACTGTATACAGTACTGGAAATATTTATTACATCACTCGAATAAACACGTTATCACCTACATACCTCTCTCATTACTAATACTAAGAAAATATTATTGTGAAATTAATTTATTACAAAAATGTGTAGGTCACTATCTTGGCCAAAATAAGTTGGATACGAATCATTTTATCAATCACATTGCTATGAAAATTGTGCGTACTACGTAAACTTGAAAGTGGTGCAATAAATATTATTAGTAGGTACTCTATTAACACGAGGTATTAACAAATATTTGTAACAAAAATTGCATAGTATCAAGGGGACATATAATGCAATATTATGTTTTTTACCATGTTACACTTTTATCAAGATATAACGCTCACTTTCAGTTTTTTAAATGGAGTATCAAATATTTTTTTCTGAATTTCGATAAAGTATGAAATACTGCATAAAAAATATTATGTCATATAGTGCCTACAGTGAACAGTTTCTGAGATATCAGTAAAATCATAACGACTTTGAAATCTTAAAAAAATACAAAATCATAATAACACCAATTTGGTTTAATTGACGTGCTACACTAAACAGGAAACGTATTCATCAACGATTTTTATCTTCAAAAAATCGAAAATAAAAATGTCACTTAAGAGTGAAAGCTTGATCCAGGAAGTGTGAAAGTGCTTCCTTGGAAGCTTGAACAACCAAATGCATTTCCCTAATCTAATCTAACAATAAGTCAGTGTCTGGGTCCACTTTCACCCATAATAACTGTTCCACTCCACTCAATTTAGATTCCACTTTTCTTTTGTTAAAGCAATTCAATTTTTGAATTTTCAAAGTTTTCTCTATTATTGTTATTATTTACTATCGTGCTTGGTAGCGTTACACTTGGGTCTAAAAAGACCCAGCACCGCCGGCCGAGAGTGAAAAGAAAAATGCTAGTGTGTGTGTGCAGGTTAGGATGAAAATTGTTCTCAACAGTGGGATTTATAAAAAATAGTCCCCTAAATGACCACGATGGTACATTTAAGCGACGATCAATGGAATAGCATGACGCAAAAGCCAGCAATGAATCATCTGGTAACGCTACACACCAACAATTTACATAATTGTTCGTCTTTTACGAGGCACGGTTTATGTTTTCTCGCCAGCAAATCATCCCGGATTCTACAAATACGAGTGACGTACAAAAACATTAATGTAACAGTAATATAACAAAGATGGTTACAAAATTGGTCTCGTTGGATAGTGTTGGATATGCTACATTATTCATCGAATCGCCATTTATCTCATCTTCACTAGAAAATGTATTATTTAACACCATGAGTAGCATTCTTTTGCTAAAACCCAGTGTGAAGTGGTTGTAAAATTAAAACGCATTTCGCCACTTGTCGATAAAACAACCAAAAGATTTATTCGTTAAAATAGAAATTAGATTGAAAAATCGGTAAGTGTTGTGGAGTCTACAAATTAGCGACCGTTTATTTTAAACATAACACTTATCGATTTTTCAATCTTAATTAATATTATCTACCTCCAAACTGATTGCCTGTATTAGTCGTTATACTTTTCAAAATTTGAACTAATATTTTGCGAATTGATTATTTTATCATCCATTTAGATTTAGGGGGGGGGGGGGCACCTTGGACGCATGAAAATCATAGGTTTATTTAGCACTTTTTCCTTTTAAATAATGAACTCCATATAAAACCTGATTAATGGTGTTAACGGCAAACAATTTTTGTTGATTTTTTTTAACCTTCAAGAGATGTATAATAAATGCCATTAATCAGATTTCTATTGAGTGATTATTATACTTCTCTTAAAGTTTAAGAAAAATAAACCAATTTTTTTTAATCTTCAAGAGGTGTAATAATAAATTCCCTTATTCGGATTTTCCATTGTGTTCATTATTTAAAAGAAAAAAAGTTTCATGTGTCACAAAGTATTACACTCCTTCTTCTGCCAATTTTCTACCAACATAGAAGGTAAAACTTCCTAAAGATATATATTTTTAATAACATTTGGACATTTTTTTATTTGCCTTTACTTATATTGTAAACCAAGGGGCTTAGATCCCGTAAACAAATTATTATTCTTATTCCTCTTCTTGATTACGCTATTAGATAGTACTTTTTTAAAGAACTCTGTGAATGCCACTATTTATCCACAGCGGTGGAAACTTGATAGGGAAATGAAGGTGCGTCTAAAGTGCGATGTTGCAAACGTTCTCCATTCCATGAGAGGAATTTCAAAAATACGGTTATTGATGTGTTCTGCACCACACAGTAATACGCCTCAGCATATTCATGGAAATGTTAATGCTCAGCGGTTCTTTTTGTATTCTAAACATAAGTAATTACCACATAACTCCACCCAACGATTTCTTCAAGCGATAAACTGTCCCGAGCATAATTGCTAGTTGACAAAAATTAATATGATATAATATAAGCGAGTCGTTACGATCTTAACAAATGGTTAATTACACAGTTCGACAGCCATCTGGATTTGTAACATTCAATAACCGTTTCTTATAGGTTTTCGTGTGCTGAAAACGAGTCCGCAAACCGTTTGTCGCCATCACCCTAAGTTTTTGAGAAATTCAATTTTGAAAAAAAAACAGAAAATTTTCAAATTTGAGCATCTTTTGTGTCGAAACAGTAATAATTATTCGGTTGCTTGTCGCGTCAAATTATTCTATGAACCCTCCTGAATACAGCGATATAAATTATTAGTGCATTATATGTGTAAACAACGATCACAGAGAAAAGAACACTTGAAATGCGTCCATTTTTGCAGATATCTTTAAATTTATTTTCAAAACTATGGGTCTAGGAGAAAATCTGACTACTCCACGCGATGCAGCAGACATTTTTCCGTCGGCAGGCGTCAACAGAAGTGGCAAGTCGCGTTTTGTTTTTAATACAGAAGCGAAATAGTTTGGCAAAACGTGCGACGCCGACAGTGGTAGTCACGCGCGTCAAGCGATTGTGCTACGCTGGGCGGCAGTGGATCGCGCGCCGCCATTGACCACCACTGTCGACGCCGACTGTTGAAATTTTCAATTAGTTATGAAGTAACAGTAATTTTTTTTATTATTATCTTTCTTGTTCCAAGAAAACAGTTATATTTTTGCATAAAGAGGGCACTTGTATTTTCTTGGAAGTAGAAAAAAGTTGCAGTTAAATTGGAGGATTTATTCTGCCTTGGAAAAGTTACAGTTGTGGCAAACGGATTTCCCGTTATAGGGTACATAGGTTTGAAGTTGAAATCTTGAACCGTTTGGTAAAGTTGAGCCATAATGTTTTTCTTAAAATGAGCAACAAATGTGTTAACAAATAATTCTAACTTTTGTATGCTTTTTCTTCTACATTTACCTTGCTTCAAATTCCTTAAATAATAATAATTACAAAAATATTCCACACTTTTATATTTACCCTTAAATATCTATTAAAAAATAAATGGTCCTTCAGGACATTTATCAATCGAATACAAAATAACTATTAATGTACAAAGTTATCATTTCTTTTTTGTTTTAAGTTAACTTTGTACATGAATAGTTACTTTAAACTTTTAAATCATTTCTTTTCTGTTTTATTTATAAAAGTTAACAGTTTCATTCGATCCCCCTTAATCCCGCGCAAGGAAAGAAATAATCGCTTGTCCAGAAAAGTCTGAGAGCTCGTAATAATTGCGGCGACATTCAGCGTGTAATTATACACAGTCGTGGATTATGGCAACGTGAAGAAAATCTTACATTTTCATTCTACGTTATAGCCTTTTATGGATACATACGTACGTGCTAAATTGGCGAGGCTAATCTTCCTGACTTGTACGAGAACTCTAGTGGCTAATGGGTTATTACGCATAAATAACGAATCCCGTATGACGCACAGACGGCTTCCATTTTTTCTAGTCCTTTGATAAAGATTCCTTAGTTCCTGAAACTCTTTCTGCAAACTTACGCAGAGTAGAAGTTGTGAGAATTTACCCTCGACTAGTGGCTATAGGATCCATTTTCACCCACCTACCTAGTTCTGTTACTCATTGTTATACGTTTTTAAGAAAATGAGAATATTAGATAATAATAAGTTCAAAAGCTTCCCTGTATAAGAAACTTGTTTTAAGTATGAAAGTCACTGTATTAATGGGTATCAAAATGGGTCCACTTCGACCTATATTTGTTGTCTAGTATACATCGTCTAAGGGTTAAAAAAGTAAGTGCGATTTTGTTAAACTTGTTGCTAAATTGTTACTATGCGTTTGCTGAAAGGAGAATTTCTATCGCGGTATGTTTTCTAATATTCTGTTTAGAGGGACTAGGAATCTTGAATTGATAGTGAGAATGTACAAGCTGCACAGTCGAACGAATAAACTATAGTTAATTGTGATACGATGACAGACCGAACAACCTGTACCGTTTCTCGGCGATTAATTAACACGTTCAAGGAGAAACAGGAAATTTATTCCGTTCGCGTGCACGCCCAATGAGCAAGAAACCGAGAAGCATGTAAGAATGAGTACGAGTAATCGACTTAACCGTTTACTGGAATCTTTGCTAATAATCGTAGGAAATCGCGTGACGCAAAATAACGTATTTATTGTTGCTTATCTTCCGTTAGCTCGTAAACGTTTGAACAAATTTCCAAGAGAATTGTTTTTTATGTACCATATTTTCAAAAAAAGATTGCTTTTTAAAAACGCCATTGTGAATATTTATCGTAATTTGAGTGAAATGATTTTACACCTTTAAGTTTTCAATATTCGATTCTAAATTTCTAAATTCAAGATTTTATTCTGGGGTGCGGGGTTGAATTTGTTTGAACGCCAGTTAGAAAGTGCAATATTAGTTAGAAAGTGAAATGATATAATGCAATTAAAAAATAGTCAGGCCTCAACTTGGAACAACCTAAATTTTAATTTCAATGTATGTAGCTCAATTAAAAAACAGAAGTATATTAATGATATATTCAGGTCTCAACTTGGAACAACCTAAATTTTATTTTCTTCTGCCCCCTTCTGTTTTATCTTCAAACTCGCCACAGATACTCAAATTTTATAAATTTTTTATATCGGCGGTAAGATCAGATTTTTAGTTAACGATAAATGTAAAATTTGTATTACCAGTAAATGCAAATTTTCGATATTCAATTTCCAAAAGTGTAAATTTGAGATAATATCTTATCCGAAAATTTTAATTTTGCAACAAGAACAAATATACAATAATACTAGTATGAAAAAATGTTTATTGTGCCGCAAGTGTAAATTTACCGGCAGGTCGGCATGCGAGAATTTTAATTTCGCAATAAGAGCACATTTGCAATAATATCAATATTCCAAATATTTAATTTGCAAATTTTACAGTCGTAATAAATACATACCTACATATGTCCAGCATCGATATCTAATACTTGCAAATTTCCGTTGCATAGTAATCGTAAGTTTCCATTGACAATATGTCTATACATATCTATATTTTCAATATTAACGACATGGGCAAATTTCCGATTCACGATATATAGACGCAAATTTCCAGTAATGTCACTACACGTAACTAGAATTCTCAACACGCGCAAATTGTCAGTACTGCCAGTCTGAGAAAACTTCACATCCGTAGTAGATGCAAATTTCAAAGATCGATACTAACTGCAAATTTAAAATTCGCAATGAATGCAAATTTCAAGCACTGATTCTAATCGCAGATTTTAAATTCATACAAAATGCAAATTCCCCGAATCACCACTAAGGAGTGAATTTTCAATCGATACGAAACACAAAGTCTCAGGGTAATAAATTAACATTTTTACATCAGTGCAGTATATTATTATTACAGCAGTTATTACAATGCAGTAGATTATTATTACAACAGTTAAAACAGAGATAAATTTTCTTCCACAATTTTTTATATTCGGCAGACAAAATTTAATTATTCCTATCTAATAAAATTTGCAAACATTATTGAAAGGTGGATAGATACATGAACCAAATTTGGACGGAAAAATTTGTATAACTGATTTATAAAAAAAATACCAAAAATACAGTAGAATACCCCCTTGAAACACAAATATTGGCTGTAAAACTGTACTATATCACTCATCACTACTGTAAATCTACTCTAACTCCATTAGCTTCTATTTCTACACAATAAATTTTCACTTTTCACTTGCAAAAATAAAATTGCATGTGTTCGGCTGACAGAAGCTTACGTAAATTATTAAAAATGGATCTCAAAATGGTACTTCTTCCAACAATCGCTCAACGTAGCGAGAGATCGTGCTTATATACCTACGCACGTGTCTCGCTCTTTAATTAGCGATTTTACGGCACGTATCTGCGGTTACGGCGATTAAAGTTTTACTCGGGTGGCCATTATTTACAGCGTTATGCCTTCACGGTAATTAAACATTCCGATCAGTCAATTTATTATCAAGCCCCACGCGAATCACGCGCATTAACAAGATGAAGATGATATCCTCTGGTTTTAGTGGAGTCGCCAACAAGCTGTCCGTGCGCTGATGAGCTATTAACGAAGTAAAGGGGTCGAATCGAAGGAGAACGAAAGCGATGCCAATGAATTTATTCCACCATTAATTCAAATCAACGCTGGCAGCGTGAAATCGCGATTATTTTGTTACGTAGGTATAAAGTGCCTCTTTGTTTAACGCGTTCAATGCCGTGCGAAATTTAACTCTTCCGCGTGGAACCTTAACCCTGAATTGCTATATAGTTGTACTAGGTGTTTCGTAATGGGCGGTGCAACTGAAAGAGCAGCATATGGAAAAATAAATAGAAAACGTAGAATAAAGAATTTATTCAAGAATTTATTTTTTAGATAAAATTTCCTAGTCACTAATCAGCTAATATTTTTCAATATTAATATTCTAAACGAATTCTATTTAACTCGTAATTGAGTTCCTCAGGAGACAAATTTATCAACTATACAAAATGAAAAATGGAGAAAATTTGATAACTTAAGCTACTTATCTGCTTAAGTATTAAAATTTACAAAAAGTGAAGTTGATCAGTTTAACTTCCAAGAGTCTCAATTGGGCTTAGTTATGCAGACAGCTATTAACCCTTAAATTCACTGCAAATTAATTAAACGCAGTAATGCAGTAAGGATCCCATAATTTTGTGATCTTTATTTTGCAAAAAAAAAATACTAACCCATAGAACAACTCTTACATTATACAGTTACACTAGTTTACAAAATTAAAAAAAAATGTATGGCAGATGCCACTATTTTTTTCTTATGCAAAATGGCCCGCTGATTCTGAAAATAAGATGTACAAATTTTTCTATGGATACGTTTCCGAGATATTGACAGGTGAACTTTTTGCCTGTCTGTCAAAAATGTGGTCCCAATTAATTAATTGCGAATATCTCGTGTTGCGAATGACCGATGTGGTTGAGAATGATCTCAAATTAAAGATAATTGAATCATCAACAAATCTATCTGACAAAATTTTCAAATCAGTTTAGTAGTTCGGGTGAAATCGATGGAAATATGTGAAAAAGTCATTATTTTTTCGACCTCAATTGACATCGACAATTCCTTTAACCATCTGGGAAAAATCGAAATCGCAAAAATTGGCCCAGTTTCTTATTTCTTACGTTGTATCTGCACTTTTACGAAGAAAACAAGGTGCTACTGAAAAAATCTATGGATAAACACCGAAGCTAGAGACAATTGTGTGAAAACACTAAAATTTCATTTTTTCTCGGTTTTTGTGTTTTTTCCCATTTCATTGTGTTCTTTCAATTTTAGAAATAGTTCCAGCTCTTCTTTTATCTTTTGTTCAAGTTGAAGTTGAAAAATTTATTCGATGCTGAAGTTGAAACGCTCGGCAAATAAAAACGTTAACTTCATTCGTCGAATAAAGTCAATCCGATTTAACTTTATTCGACACATGACGCTAATTTTTTTTAACTTTCATTCGTTATTCGGAATTTTTATTTAAATAAAAATTGTGCCCCTTCCTGTCCACAAGTCCCTCAGCTCGAAATCACGCCGACACCAGTCAAAGCCTTGCCAATCTCCATGATTTTCCAGAAACAGAAATCTTAGTACACAACTTGAGCGCGTGCAACGTGGAAGGCGTAGCACGCGCACCTATGAAACAGGAACCACCCGATGCGATCGTTTGCATACGATTGCTGTCGATGATTTACCGCCGCGACAATAGACGATCCGCGGAACCAGTAGTGGGTAATAAAATCGACTTGCAAAGCGAGCAACGGACGTGCGGTGTCGTTTTTTTCTCGCCTCCGTTATCGCGATGGAGAGCTCCGGATGAAGAACGGGAGCGACGTGGACGATATAGACGCGATCAATGTACATTAGAGTGTTTTCTATAATTACAGGCCGATATTAAATCGAAGGTCGGGCGAGCCTTATGGGCGTGTACCCGCTAGTCGCGGATCCTGATTGGATGCGGAATGGTGGGCCTCTGAATTAGTCACCCGGTAGACACTTTCAAGAACACTCGATATCGCTGCTAATTAATGAAATGATAACAAATTCTATCCTTAGGCGATTCGTTATCGATATCCTGTCTGTTGACAGCTTTATCCTCGAACAACGAATGGTTTCTATTGCTCCTTGTGCGTTCCTTCTTATTATTACTCCGTTGGAGGAATACGTATGACATGGAGACAGACTTTGCTGGACGTCTAGTGTATTGTTGATAAGATCGTGGATTTCGAAAATTCTTAACTTGTTCGAAATTGTAGTTATCCTTAATTTCGTGGTTTTTTATGAATAGGAATAAGAAATATTGTTTCTTTTAATGCGCAGATATTGCAGCGCGGTGCACTAATTTTTATGAGTTTGAAAATTTAAGTAATTTGTATAAATTTTTATAGATTCAAAAATTTAAGTAATTTGTACTATTTTTATGAGTTTGAAAATTTAAGTAATTTGTATCAATTTTTATGGATTCAAAAATTTAAGTAATTTGTACTAATTTTTATGAATTTAAGAATTTAAGTGATTTATATGGGTTTTCGTGAATTCAAAGATTTCAATATAATTTACTGATCTGGAATAAAATTCCATGAATTGAATAAAATTTAAGTGGGTGAAGTAAGGAGTATTGTTTCTTTTAATTGACGTTTTGCGAGGTGACTTTAGAAACAGTGCTGTGCTACGAAGGGAATTGGCAAAATCATATGTTGGACTGTTTAGAAGAATCTATTCTGCTATAACTATTTTTTTTATAAGAGAAAGAGGACAAACGCAAGGTGTAAATGAAGATTATTATTAAACGATTTTATTCAGCTTCGATCCTCTGTATGTTTGTTTGTATGTTTGTTTGTATGTTTGTATGTTTGTTTGTATGTATGTATGGTTCAAATCTGGCAACTCAAATTTAACCCACTTCCAACTATCCAATTATCTTGAAACTTTGCAGGCGTGCGTAGTTTGGAAGACAATACAATATTTAAAAAAAAAATTAGCCCCGTGCGGGTGAAAAAAAATTGCCCAGTCATCAATAAATATAATCGATAATCACAAATTCAAACGATTTGAAATCAGCCACTCGCGTTCTTTACGCAAACGACAAAAAGCCGCTGCATTTGGGGCGCTAGTCGTATCGCGATTGCCGAAAATATACAATTTATCGAGAAATGATTCGTCACGTATGTACGAATATTAAAAATAAAACTTTGCAGGCGTTCTTAGTATATCACCATCGAAATTGTAGTACAAGGAAAGAATTATTTTTTAGTGACATTAGCACTATAGCGTTTAAGCAAACTGTTAAACTCTATAGAGCAATAAAAGATATTTGTAAAGAAGTCTGAGCTGTAAAATGTAAATCCACAAACACTAAAAACTAGAAACTAAAAAATATATAAAAAAAATTTTATGTTAAACGATTTTATTAAAAATGCACTAAAAAGTAAAAAATAATTCTTTTCTTATACTACAATTTCGATGGTATTTTTTCACTTTAAATAAAATCGTGGACCAGGATATGTCACAACAAATTCATTTCGGCGCTGGATTCTGTATTAAATTGAATCATATTCTGTTATGACATATCCTGCTCCACGATTTTATTCAAAGTGAAAAAATACCATCGAAATTGTAGTATAATAAAAAAATTATTTTTTACTTTTTAGTGTATTTTTAATAAAATCGTTTAACATAATTTTTTTTATATATTTTGTTTTTTATATAAAGCATATGTTTTCTTTTTCATAAATTCATCCTTCTGCTCAAGCGATCCCAATTGCACATAAACGTATTAAGCCACCAACGCTGGAAAGTGGATATTTTGGGAAATATTTGCGAATGAAACATGTTTAACCCCTCAACGACCAGCTGCGTAATATTACGTTCCCTCGAGGTATATTGAGCATACCACCTACGTAATATTACGGGAGTGCGTAAGTAAATTTCTTATTCCTATTGGCTATAAATGTAATATTACGCATTTGATATTGTTACACTTTTCCTTTCTTTATATTTTCACGAACTTTGAACTTTTTTTAAAAAATGTTGATTCCTAATGTTAGTTAAGGGGACTAACAATAGGTAGACTTGCAGGTTTGGTAAAAATGTAACTTTTGGGTGGAATTAATTACAAGGAAATGAATCCGAATTGTGATTAGTACTTTTGGATAATATTTATAAATACTATAAACTGTAAAAAGTTTTTTTTTTATAATATATACATATATGTTTTTCTGTGGTTTGCAGTGATTGCTAAAATCGGAGGTTTGCATCGACTCGAAGTTTTTACAGCATGTTCAAAATATATTCTTTTCTGCACTGAAGCTCAACATTAAATTGTAAAAATTCTAGTTTCCGAGGTAAAAAACCCAGTACAAATCGCCTTCTCCTAGTCGTTATTTTAATATTTTTGGTTCAATTCTTTTTCCCGAGATTCAGGCCGAAATTGCAAAATTGTATCTTCATTTTTAGGCTCAATATCAGTGCAAAGCCAAATAGACTTGTTCCAAAACACTGCATAATCAACCTCGTTTGGTGCCATTTGTAAAATAGATATGTAGACAAAAAAATATTAAAGCATTTGCTTTTCTTTTACATTTCACATACCATATATGAGTGATGAGGCCCGAATGGTTTATTTTTTTTTCATCCTTTTATCGTGTGAATTTATAAATTAATTTTTCTCGAAAACAAAGCTTCCTCGAAGAAAATTTCATTCTATAATACATTTGTTCTTTATTCCTGCATATAGAATTAATGTCATGTTCTCATTGCTGGACAGTTTATATATATAACCCTTCAATATACTCGATATTATTATATTTCTTGCAGTGTAAAAGCATAACAAATAATCCAGTTCACTTTCACTTCAATTGCATTGCAAATTGACCATTGCTATTAGGCCTGCCACGAACTGCAGTTCAACGTTCAACACAATACTAAGGAACGAGGAACACATACTACCAAAAAACTGCTTTATATTTACTCAAAATTAGATGCCTTTCAAATAAATGAGAACACAATTGTGTAAAAGAAAGCACAAGGGCCATAGTATGGTTAAAAAAATAACACGCTATAATAAAGTTGAGGGTATAAAAACGTGCTTGGGTCAAAAAAAGACACAGGGGTCTCCACGGCGTTAAATAAATAAAAACATGAGTGGACCAAAAATGGTCCAAGGGCCATACTAGGGTTAAAGAAGTAAAAACACGGATGGGTAAAAAAAACCGAGGGCTGTAGTAAAATTGGCGATATAAAAAAATGCTTGGGTTAAAAAAGGCTCAGAAGTCGTAATAGGGTTAAATAAGTAAAAACACGAGTGGGTCAAATAAGACCCAGGGGCCACAGTAGGGTTAATACTCTGCGTGAGTTTTGTTGAAGAGTGACTCCAGCGAGTTTTCGAAAGCGCACGCCCACAATTGCACCCAGTTATATCTGTTTACACTTTCATGCAGGGCATTGCGCAAATAATGCAAAGCAATGATGCAATCGTGACTCGATTCACGCTACAACGATCATTTATCGACGCACACGTGCCCTTATTAATTACGCGGTGCATGTTCAAGCTGAAACTCGAAACGGAAAGCTTTTCGTGAGAAATCGGTGTGAGTTGTTCGTTTGGAATGAGTTCCGGAATGCAAAACCCGCGCACGCTTATAATTGTATAGTCATGGTTGCACCGTTACATGCGCATCTAATATTTACGATGTACCTTGACAAGTCATTGCAGTCATTTGTGACTTGGTAACTGATGAGAGATGAGTTAGTTTGTAATTTTAAAACGCTTCTTTATTGGACAAGGCAAGTCAATTTGTAAAAAAATGTAGTAATTACAGGTGCATAAAGAGTATTTGTATAATATTTCAATTAAATATAGTATTTAGTTCGTGTTATATTGAGTATAGTATTGAGTCATCTGTAGTATTTAAATTAAATTAGTGTTAAGCATAGTGTTGTTTCATATGTGGCATTTAAATTAAATTAGTGTTAAGTATAGTGTTGAGTCATGTGTTATTTCAATTAAATTAGTGTTAAGTATAGTGTTGAGTCATGTAGTATTTCAATTAAATTAGTGTTAAGTATAGTGTTGAGTCATGTGGTATTTAAATTAAATTAGTGTTAAGTTAGTATTGAGTCATATATAGCATTTGAATTACATATACTACTAAATTAGTATTAAGCTAAGTACAGTTGAGTCATGTGGATAAAATGAGATGATTCGTCTGTAATCATTTTCAAATATTGCCTTTCTAAATAACCAGAGGCCGTTTCTGATCATGAAATGATTCAGTTAATAGATTAACAGATTTCTTTTGTAAGAGCGAGTATTTGCCACAATGCAAATTGATAAGATTTTGCATATTTTGCGAAATACAGGACATGTGATATAAAATTAAAAATTTGAATTCACAGACATTTAAAGAAATTCTTATATATTTAATTCGTCATTTTTAAAATGATTCCTTTATAGTTCTTAATTTCTAAGAATATTTTTTTATTATAATTATTATAACTTTGTTATTGTTATTATGAAAGTACCAAACAGCGAACAGCTGCTATGCAATCATATTCAACGACTATCAGACAGTCTGCAGTCGTAGAAGTTTTCCCAAGAAGATTTTTACGTAGAAGATGTTTTTTTTAATGGAAGAATTTTCAGGTAAAAAAGTTAATAATTAATCTTAATTATACTGTGACCAGCTAGGCTTTCGTGATACATACTGATTTTCAAATGATACTGCCTGTGTATTTAAAGTAGAAGTAAACCATCAGACTAGTGAAATAAAAAGTGTAAAAGCTTATGAATTATCCAATCCTACTACAAATAACCACCTAGACTAGTAGCGAGCAACTGGAGTGGCGACTTATAAAAATGTAATAACTCATGAATACCAAATGATACTAAATCTGCATATAGAGTAGCAGGTGTTCAAGAGTTTAAATAATCGATTTGTTCAAACAATTAAACGGTAACATTTTAATCGAAAGAAGGGTCACTATTGCACACTGTAACCCTTACAAATTAAAAGTAACAGAAACATTTAGTACTTTCCCTCGTCCCACACTCAGTGCTCAATCATTCTGCTACTACTCAAAGCAACTATTCCCGTATTTGTTCTTTCTTTTTACCCTCCCTAATAATATCTAATATTATCTCTGGAACTGACAACATTTTAGAAAAATTACAAATATCATTTTTAAAAATACAAACTTTTTACAATCTACAACACTTCTCAAGACGATTCTCCTACTTAACCACCCCAACCAATTAATTAAATATAAAACGCTGTTCTCAATCAAAATATAAAATTTAAATATCACTCCCTCAATTAAACAAAGCATGGAGCTTCGCGTTGACCTTTTTCTCGAGTCGAAATATTAAAGTTTTTAGCAGTTGAGAGCATTGGCAAACGTTATATAATTATTACTAAGAGTATAATTCACTAAAAATCGATAAATAATTCCAAACTTTTAATCCACATTATTATCTCCGTATCAGGATCTAGTATTACTCTTCATCAACCACATTCCGCTATCCGAGTATTAGGTATCACCTGACAAGTACTTACGTATTTATCGTTGGCCTCTGTCGGTTAACTCGTAACAGGATTTTTGAAGGGAGGAACGATCAGACGATCACTATTAATTCGCTATGCGATACACTGGAGTGGCACGAGGATGAAATGTGAGTTTGAATGCATGTGCACGTGTGTGTATGTGTGTATGCACAACGATCCCTCTGGGCGCGAGGGATGGAGCGACAAATGAGAAACGAGACCGCGGCCAACCTTCATTTATAAGAAAGTGTCCAAGGATCGGACCTTCCGCGGACTCCATCGAGGAAGGGGGCACCAACAGACTCCGCTTTACTCTCGCGTTCGTAGTTACGGTGGGAGTACGGGATACTCTTGATCTTCGATTTCCAAGGTCCTTGAGATTGACCGCTTACATCCTTCGCTCCTCTAGTTACAATGGGCAGTGATTCGAATCCACGAATGTCTGCACAAATTTTCGAGATTTCAGATATAGGAAGGTTGTAAAAAGCATTGGCAGGCCATTCTGAGTAAAAAGTGGCATATAAGTGTAGATCCTATTTTCGATACTTGCGTAGTTGGAACAGTCATAGGTAAAAGCACAAGCTTGATACGAAGACTTTTGAGATATTAAGGGGGGACAAAAGTTAGGGAAGACAAAGTCAGGGTTTTTTTGTTAGTATGAATAAAAATGTAGGACTTGAGTTTTTTATATAGTTATAAAGCAATTTTTATTCTGCTAGAAAATTTTTATTTTTATGAAAAATTGTACAAAATGGCGGCGAAGAAAATGGCTTCCAGCGAGCACTGAAAAAAAACTGGCCTACAGTCCTTGGAATGACTGGATCATCTGAGGAGGCAATATAAAAAAGATATATAAACTGTAATATATTATCTTCCTTGTAGTGTAGGATTTTTTTATATTTCAATTAGTCGATTTTTTACAAGCATTTCAATGCAAATTTTTATGTAAAAAATTAAAGTCAATTCTTCAAACTGCTATAATTTTAATCTTTTTTTGTATTTCCTTCTCAGATGATCCTGTCATTCCCGGGAGCGTGGGCCATTTTTTGCAGTACTCTGGGGAGCCATTTTGTTCGCCGCCATTTTGTACAATTTTTCATTAAAAAAAAATGTTTTCCAGCAAAATAAAGATTGCGTTAAAACTCTATAAAAAATCCAAGCCCTATATTTTTATTTATAGGAACGAAAAAATTCCTAACATTGTCTTTTCTTAGAGGCTTCAGGATGGGGTCTCCCCTGAAGGGGGAGACTATACTTTAGGCAACGTTAAAACAGGCCGATTTTTGGGAATTGTTTCTGGCGAAATTATGAAGCAAATCATTTTGAACTATTTTATGGCTTGACGCAACGTCTCCGATGTTGCAAAACGGTGGGGTAATTCAGAGAAAAACATTCAACCAATCGACTTGCCCTTACACATATAACTAGATAATTGCAAAGTATTGTCGACGGACCTCTAGTATTATAAAAAAATGTAAAGTTCAAAATGATTTGCTTCATAATTTCTTCAGAAAAAAATCCCAAAAATCAACCTGTTTTAGCGATGCCTAAAGTACATATGTATAGTTCAGGGGTTATACCTAGTCAGGCGGCCGAAAAGAGGCGAATGTTTGTGAATTTTCTTTGAAAAAGCGAAAGCATATATTTTTACAGAACTTTTTGCACTTAAAAGAGCAACATTTAAAGAACGTTTGGTAATTTTTTCGTAGAAAAATATTTATGTTTATAATAAAGTAACAACCGACATCTAAGAAGCCTTTTTAAAAATTTGGTTTTGCGGTGAGCCCTACTATTCGAAACCAGATTATCTAAAATCAAAAAAAAAAAAGATTTCGTTAGTAAAGTAACGTATCCTCTGATTAACGTAGGGAATTTCCGAAATATTACTTTAAAACAAAATACCGGCTATTTAAAGCTGAAATCCTGATTTTTTCGTGCAAAAATTACTGTAAAAATATATGTTTCCGATTTTTAAAAAAAATTCACAAACATTCGTCTCTTTTCGACCACCTGACTAGGTATAACTCCTTAAGGGGGCATTCTCTTCTAGAGGGACGACATCCTCTATCCTCTTTAGCGACGACGCACCAAAAAAGTACACAGTTTTTACCCAAGAGTATTATTCACACGAATTTATTAAGAGTTCAGTAAGTTGTAACAAAATTTCAGTCATATATACGGTTATACACTATACAATACATTGAATTCGGTCATGTGAATTTCATTCGATGTATTAATGAATTAATAATTATGGATAATTATTATTATTAATCGTTAACTGTTTTTGCTTTGAATTTTATTGTAAAAAACTGATATCTCACTTTATTTTGTTTTGATTTCTTTGATTGACTTACTTCGTGTCAAACCTGTGATTTTATTATTTATTTATTTATTTATTATTATATTATGGCAGAAGTAAAGTTTTAAACTAGGTATTATAGCTATGCAAGTATTGAGAACAAGATCTATGCTTGTATGAAACTTTTTATTTAAAATGACCTGCAAAACAATCTACGAAATTTGTTTACTATGTCATTTTGTCGCGGTAAAATAGAATGCAGCATATTTTAAGAAATTAATCCGTCGTTACAATCATTTTTGGATAGGGAAATGAAAGAGTGTGGGGATAATATGATTTTTAAATATCGAAGAAATTCATTACAAATGCAAAAATAAAATACAGGGTGTCCTTAAAGAAAATAGTCACTGCATATAAGGGAAGTGGTAGAGGAGGTAAAGTGGAGCAAAACAATTCTTGTAAACATTGTATTATAAACGTATATTTAATCAGACCAGCGGTATTACAAAAACTGTGGAAGATATCAGTGCAAATTTTCAATATGGTTGCCACAATGCGCCACAGAAATGATTAATGCAGATGTTGCTGTAGATTTGAAGTAATGAGATTAGTTGCATCTAATACAGATATTTACAATTCCTCTACAATTCCGCTGTACATCAATGATTTTAAATTCTATACATAGTAGGAGTTTAAAAGAAATAATAGTAAAATATTGTGAGTTCGAATGCTCTGTTGGGGATAAAAATGGACATGAGTAAACTAAATTGTGATATTTCAGTTATTATTATTATTATTATTATTATTATTATTATTATTATTATTATTTATTGAACGGGTGAAAGACCCTTCAAATTGTTTACCCTTTAGTTATATTACTTAAGTAAAATGAAAAATGTTAAGGCCGTTTCACACGAGACTCTTCCGTGATTCATGACTGGTATTTCAAATACAATAAATTTTATTATAGATATTTACTGTGCAGAGATAGCGTTGATTTAACCATGATGATAATTATAATAATAATAATAATAATAATAATAACAATAATAATAATAAACCGTTTTTATTACACACTAGCATGATAAAAAGCAATTAAAATTAAAATACAAAATGTTAAAGAAAAATTTTACATTAAATACCAATGCAAGTGGCGATGTTCAACAAACCTAAGAATATGCATGTGTTGTGTAAACTTAATTTCCTAGAAACATATACAACGCGTGTGAATATATTCGAAATATTAGTTGAAATATTATTAAAAATGAGAAAAAGGTATCGCTAAACCCCTACTGATTTGAAATAATTTACATAAATTTTATGCATTCACAAATTTAAATAAATTACATCAATTTTTATGAATTCACAAATTTCAATAATTTACATAAACTTTTATGGATTCAAAAATTTAAGTAATTTATACTAATTTTCATGAATTCAAGAATTTAAATAATTTATACGAATTTTCGTGAATTCAACGATTTCAATCAAATTTATTAATCTGGAAACTCCATGAATTGAATAAAATTTAAATGAGTAAAATTAAATGGAAAAGCAGCAGACCTCGCTGAAAAGAAGAGTGAAATAGTCGGGGAGGGGGAGTAACTGCACACGTGAAGCACGTGCTTAAACGTAACGGCATTTGATCCTGAGATATAAGCTATGCACGTAACGTGATTATCACTATTTGAGTGTCCTTGGAGGACGACAATTATCTTGCCCACAAGGGGAAACCGTTTGATATCCAAGTTTGAGGTGATCGACCGTGCATTGGAGAAGACACATATGGTTTGTACACGCTGCATTATCGCCGTAACATTGACACACTTAGCTGCGATTCTCATGTCAGTTGTGTTTAACAGCTTGATATGTAATAAAGAGAGTTCGAAGACTCTCCTTGGAATATGTTACTGTGATATACCTAGCCAGTGTTAACAGTGCGAACAACGTGCAAACGGATTATTCATGTGACTTAGTTTCTTAACCTTCTCCTGCTTTCCTGTAATTGAACTACTTCAACAAGAATTTTATTGTCGAAATTTATGAAATCAAATTAGACATTTAAGTTTTAGTACTTTGAAAATTATTCTAAGGGAGAATCTGCACGAGACACTTTTGTGGCTCGCAGCTGGTATTTTGCATATTTTCACAGGTTTTTCAATTTTTTATTTTTATTTCTTTTTATTTTTATGTTTCTTTTACCTAGCAAAACTAGATCCGTATTTGGTAAGTGAAGGAATTCATAATACTAATCGTGAACCACATAAGTGTTTTATATTAAAAGGTCTTAAAACTTAAAAGGCAGGTGTAATATTAAATTATACGGAAGTTGTAATTAATAATTATACTAGGTTTGGATCAGCTTAATAACAATAATTGAAATATCATTTCGACTATTTCGAGTATTTTATTTCCCACTTATGTTGTTTTTGAAATACAACTATTATCCCATTTCAGGAAATAATGTTCAAAACGAGAATTGCATATCTGAGATAATGTAATAATAAAGCAGTCAACCAATAGTTCGATGCAATTATTTTGAACACACGATGTATTCGTATTTACGATGTATTCTTCACGAATTCATTGCAGCTTAAAAAAGAAACACATACAATATAATAATACAACGTTAATAATACAAGTGTAATAAAAGGAAAGTATATACCTAGAATATAATAATATAACAATGCAAAAACACAAATATTTTCTAGCGAACCGTATACTTCAATCAAGGGGCAATCAATTGGAAATACCTAAAACTTAAATTGTACCCATTCTCAATTTACTGCTCCCCGATTTGAGCAGATATACAATTTACTGGAAATTTATCTACTAAATAAATTGAAAATACCTTCTTGCAATTAGAATAATCGACGAGAAATTCTTCTTCAGAAAATCTCTTCCTTTAATCACCAATTCCAAGTGTTTTCAATTTATTCATCTCATTACACCGATTTACTTACGTAATTCCTTGGAAAATCTGTTACGGAATAAATTGAAAATGCTTAAAACAATCAATGAAAGAAGAGGGCCTCTCAAAGAAGAATCTTTCGTCAATTAAGTATTCTTAGTTGAATGCCCCCCCCCCCTCCATTTGATTACACAATTTACTAGAAAACGCAAACACGAAAATTCTTTTTATCACGCATCGATGCATCGAGCTGCACTGTCTATCGTGGACAAGCAGATCTCCATGCCATTGGTGATATACGAATGCGACGTATACATATCCGGGTCAAACTCTGCATACTACCACGCATACCACACCTTTTAAGCGGAAACAGACTCGTAAGTGGCATTGAGCCACTGAATCGAAACGGATCATTCAGAGGGGAACAATCGCTAAATGTGAAGCGTGCGTGAACATTTTTTTGTCTACTTACTTCTATCCCCACGATGGCTTCAACTTGTAATTGCTCTGCCACTTGAAACGTAAGGTGATCTTAGCAGAAGACTCGAAGAATTTTCCTATTCTATTCTATTTAATGTATAGAGTGTCTTACACACAAGAAATCCATGTTTGGGTACTTATGCTATTTACTTTGAGGATGGAAGAAGATCAAATGATTATGTGGGATATAGATACTGCTATCAGTTTTCTCTAGTCAATTATCTACAGTTAGTCAAAAAAGTATTTGGACACTTTTTAAAATCGCATAACTTTTTTAGAATTGGTCTTAACGACTTGATTTTTTTTGAGGACCTAGAAGGATTAGTTTTCTAAGTGGCGTGTTTCGTCGTTTTCGAAAAAATTGCAATTGGTCGGACTAGCGAATAAAATAGTAAAGGTCGTTTTTTATACTTTTTTTTTGTGAGCTTGTAATGAAAATTCAAAAAACCCATTTGTAGATTGAAGTAAGTTATATACATGCCTAAAATTTCATCAAAATCGGTTAACGTTGCTTGGAGCTATAAACGCTTAAAAATTGCGGAATAAGGTCGAAAATCGCGAAATTCCCGAAATCAGCGATTTTCGACTTAAGCGTTTATAACTCAGAGCAACGTTAACCGATTTTAATGAAATTTTCAGCATGTATACAACTTACTTCAATCTACAAATGGGTTTTTTGAATTTTCATTACAAGCTCACAAAAAAAGTTTAAAAAACGACCTTTACTATTTTCTTCGCTATTCCGACCAATTGCTATTTTTTCGAAAACGACGAAACACGTCACTTAGAAAACTAATCCTTCTAGGTCCTCAAAAAAAAATCAAGTCGTTAAGACCAATTCTAAAAAAGTTATACGATTTTAAAAAGTGTCCAAATACTTTTTTTACTAACTGTATATCTATACTATTATATAAAAGTGAAGTTGCATACTTTGAAATGCGGTTTCTCAGTAAATATGAACTGTGGCCACAAGTGTATTACATCACTTTGTTCGTCTTGGCGAGAAGAAGGTTCTAACGTTTTGATTTTTTTAAAATAATGATTTATAAATAATAGTAGTTCGCGACGCGACCGCCAGGCGGCAAGCGGGCGAACGCTTCTCGCTTGCGAAACTGCACCGCGGCGGGAATAAGTTGCCAAGGGCTCTATCATTCAGGGCTCTCGACTAATGCTCGCATTTACCCGTATTTAATTGCAGTATCCATATTTTGTATACTCTAACCGACTAAAAATGTTTCATAAACCGTAGCGAAGCACGGGTACTTAGCTAGTTAAGTGTATGAAATGAAATGTTGATTTGTAGACAAGTTATTTACAATTAGTGTAAAAATGTAATATAAATGTGCGGTCAATTATTTAGTGTAATTAGTGTTTTGTCGTCGATATTACTGTAAAAATTTGGTGCAAACCTGTACCTATGTTTTTAGTAATGATAATAATAATCACAAAGCAACATCACGCTTCTGTAAACTTTTTACAAATTTTACAATATTGTGCTCTGTAGTCGAAAAGTGTTTATAACTAAATAGAAATGGAAGCTTTTTCAACAATTCGATCTAAGCTGAATAAAATTACATAGTTACTAAAGTTTGATCGCTTACTTCTGGAACACCCTGTATATTATCGCTAAAATATGTGGAAATATTTTTACTCCTTTTAGAAAAGAATTTTATGTCATATATTTCTCTGCATTTCAGGCCACATGAAATAAGGAAAACCGTTATGGTAACGAAAACAACATTAAATTATTAAATTCTTTATTAAACATTATTCAATGCTTAAAATATGTAATGTATTTACATAAGGGAGAAAATATAAACATCTATTTTCAGTTGGCATCTTTTCGTTAATATCACTCAAAAAATAAGAATCGTTATTTTATACATCGATGTAGATAGTGTATACAATTTATTGTCGAATAGTGTTTCCCAGGTAGTCTGAAAAGTTTAGATTAGTTACCATCATCTCCTCGTTTCACTGTTATTAAAAATTTATGAGTAGGTATATTTATCTCGACGTGTACACGAAGAAAGTAGGTAGCAGAACGATCGATATCCATTTATTCATGGTATTAAAAAAAGACCGTGAAGCAGCATTACTTCAGATTATGTTCGGAATTTTTATCGTTCGATATCGTAACCGGTGTGAAAAAATAAAGTCTTGGAAGTTTGTTAATGTTAGTTTATTTCTTGTCCAGGCAACAAATGTACCTTTAACAAATACAACTGGACATTTAGATAAATTGGATGTTAAAAGAATCTTATATGGTGTAAACAATAGCACAATAGTGGTTGTATTCTTATAAACCATATAAGTAACAAATTATAAAGAATTGCATAAAATATACCTAAACAACAATTTGCATAGTTGCATAGATCGAGACTTAAATATTTTCCACATAGAAAATAGATGGAATATATATGCATATTTTTTGCATAGAACACACACAAGTGCATGTGATACATACAAGATGTCCCATTTGAATCGATCCACAGGAATATCTTTGAAACTATTGGATATTGGTGATATCGGGAAAAGTTTCAGGCAAAAGTTTATTGATTTCGAGGGGGATATAATTTAATGTCACTAGTATTTTTTTCGATGCAGGTGTATTGGTAATATAAAGGTTAACCTTGTTTTTCTGAAAGAAACTATGTGCTTTATAACACATTTATTCAGTCCTTAATTAATTCGCTATAAAAAGGTATTAGGTTATTTGTGTCGAAAAGAAATATCTTAATTGCAATTTGTAATATTGCTTAATGAAACATCTCTTAAATTCATAACTTTTCTGCATACATACTCTATCACATTTTTGCAATAACCTATTATTTTTTATGCATCGATTAATCCAGTAAAAAGTATACAGTTCAATTTAAAAAATGAAATAGAGCTTCATATCTCCTCTATACGTCCATTTAGAAACAAAATTACCGACATCAGATTATACACACCATCCTCCTTAAATATAATATGTTTTTATATCACCAACACTTTCGAAGATACCTGCATGGATTAATTTAAATTGAACACCCTGCATAGTCCAAATACTCTTTTTGAGCGTTAACTAAAAAGGTTGCAAAATCCTGAAAGCCTTTTTGTTTATGGTAAAATTAAGAGGCAGGGGCAGGGGAACATTTTGCTATCGCATTTTTTAAAATTAATTATTTTGTCATAATTCTAGTTCGCTCCCATGTAATACACATTGTAGTTTAAGTAGTGATAATAGTATGTGACATTTTTTGAGGTGCTATTAGTCGATTGCGAATAACTAAATTGTAAACAATATTATTTTCCTGAAGAAATTTGTACACTTTATGGATAACTTAATAAAAATACTGTAAAAGTTTGACTAATGCGAGAACCCCGAAGAAAAAAAGAACCCCCGAAGCTCATAGCAATGTTAAAAAAGAGAAACCAGATTGAGTAAAAACAGACCCGAGGACCCTAACAGGATTGAAGACCTAAAAACGTCACTGGGTCAAAACAGACCCAAGAGTCACAGTAGGGTTGAAGAACTAAAAACGCGATTGAACTGAAAAACACCTAACTGGGTCAGAAAAGACCCAAGGACCTTAATAGAGTTAAAAAGTGAAAGGGTGACTAATAGTGAGTCAAAACAAACCCGAGAACCATAATAGAGAACTTAAAATGAAGAAGTAAAAACACGATTGAGTCGAAAAATACCTAACCCTCCCGGGTTCTAATTTAAACCCATTAAAGTATCATCCCATTTAAAGTATCAACCACTCAAAACAATTTTACAGAAGTTTTTCAAAACCTAAAGAAAAACAAGCATGATCCACGAACATTCCAGGAGCCACCAGTGCTCATCTCCTCCATATTAATCCCGAATACCATCGAAGAAGCCTCCCGCCCAGCTGGCAATCTGCCCCTGGCCAACGACAGTGTACATACATGTCCATCGTAAAAACAAAAGCGAACTCATCTCGGATTCGTTCACACTCGCGTACGCTTAAGGCCGGTAAGGGATCGAGGAATAAGGATGCAGTACGCACTCTCCCTGTTATCGACCCTATCAAGAGGAGTGGAACTAAGGGAGAACGAACGATGACGAGCGGCACCGAGCTCAGCCGAGGGAAATGTCGTGGTTGGTGTTGTACTTTCGTTAGATCCAGAACGGATACTGCAACCCCTCTGACGCCGCAGCAAACTACCCCTCGCGGTTTCTTTTCGCCGGACTCGACAAAACGCGGTCAAATTTCAGCGGTTCCTTCCATGTGCGCAGAATTCGCAGGGAATCAGAGTCCACGGGGAAGGACTCGACGGGACGCAGCTCGAGGATCGTCGCTGTTCCCCGTTAGTGTGAAACCAGTTCGTGAAAATTCCCACCGCGTTATAAACAAAGACGGAGCGACCTGACAATGTGGCCGCTGATAAGACGGGGACCACTTTCGATTAGGTGGCTGCGAGATTATTAAACTGAAAGCGCCAGGGCTTCCTTGGCAAGACACTGTGCTGCGTCTAATACCTGCTCCTGCGGCTTACGTTGATGCTCGGCCACTGTAACGATACGTAACGATCGTGCAGCTGATATAAATGCACGCGAGATAATCGCTAATGCGACGTGATCCACTCGATGGTGTTTTGGGAACGGGAAGTGGCTAGAGTCTACCGAACGACACCCTTGGACTCGTGGGACCTTCGAAGCGCGTAACTGTTGGCGCGTAAATTTCCTGGCGCAATGTAGTGAACAGTCCCAAGTGCTGCGTATATGTGCGTGCTGTATGCAAGAGTGCTCGGTAAAATCGGTGTCTTGTTTCTTCTAAGTCAGACGCTGATTAATCTGCTGGCCTTGATCGTACGTCGTGATCCTGCTCGAGGATGATTCCAACGGGTCCAGCTGGTGCTTCGTCGTCGCAAGAAGGACCATGGCGAAAGTTGGTCGATCGTGCCACGCGATTGTCAAACAGTAAGCTTTTGTCTTTTTACCTTGTAACTCTGCCGAGTACTCGTGGAGAGTTCGTTCGATGCCTCTTTGTAAGATTCTGTTTGCTGATCTGTGATCAGATTGGCTTGCCAGGTGGTTTATTTTGTAATTTTGAGAGGTAAGTTATGTTCCCTACTTTGCCCCATTCATACAAGCCTTCAATAAAATGCCATTTAAAAATTAATTCCTTGGTCAAAATAGACCTTAAGTTATAATCAAAAGGACGTTTTTGATAAACAGGTGAATATTAAATTTGCCGAATTCCTTTAATTTTTTTTTATTATAATAATAAATTAACGAATTTAACTACTAATTTTATCATTATATCTACATACAAATTATTTATGTAATATTTACCTATTCTAAAAATTCAAATTAAATTGTTAATTTTTAATCTTTTACGTACATTATTAAATTATTTTAAATTAAATTATGTTTTAAAATCACAACTATAAAAATCAAATTCACCCGTTATAGCAAATGCGTCGTTGATTTTAAAGATGAACTTCTCTTCTTCGTTTTATAATATTTTGCATGTAAGAGTATACCTAATTTCTTGGGCCATTCTTTGGAGTTTGAGACCGTATTAAAAAGACAAATTAGCGATAGCTTATTAAACTTGATTTCGGTATATGAGAGATTATATTAATTCGATAGCAATTAGCATAGAACTTAGATCTCCATTTGTTGAACTTCTTTATTCAAATATCTTTGTAATATTCTCTTTGTTGAAAATTATACTGTATAAAGAGCAACTCGAATGTCCTAGATATTCATAAATTGACTGAATAGAATTAAATACTAAATAATGCACGATTTTCGAGACAATAATAATGAAATCGAAGAAATAATAAATAACTTCGGGATAAAAAATAATAAAGTCGGTATAAAAAAATCGAAAGCACCCTCTTTTCAACTGAAAAGTCAAGTTGTTGCGTTGCTTAAATGGGGCATACGATTTTTTTTACCATATAGGGGAGAATATTATGTCAAAATAACGACCACCACTTTCGTCCATATTTAACATAAACTTTGCTTTGCTTAAACGTGTTTATTTATAACTTTGGACTATTCAAAGTTCGTAAATTCTAGACATAAATATTATTTAAAAAGATATATAATATTTGGTTTACAATGTTCACTGACATAAATTGTATTCAGCATTTTCTGAATATATATTCAGTATAATAACTTCTAGTAGCAGCAGATTCTCGGATCTACCTCGAATTAATTTCTGTTCGAGGATATTTGAAATTTTTTGCGTATCAAACACACGTAAAGAATATTGAAATTCGTAAGGAAGGGTCGATTATATTTTGTAGAAATTTGATAGTCACTGTTCTAAACAATTTACTGAAAAAAGTAGAGTTGTGTAACATAAAAGCTTACTTTGGCAGTTAAATTTACATGAATGTTCTGTACAATATAATAAAAAGAAAATTATATGACTGTATTTAAAAAAATCAAAATAAAAATTGTCTCCACGTTTTTATACTTTTACTTTGTTGCTCCAACGATATTAGTTTAAGTAAATAAGCCAACAAAGGACGGGTAACGGTATACTCATAACAATTGCGTGACTTAAAAAGTTTAAATAAAATTATTAATGAATTTGTTTGCTTTTGACAAAATTCTTACATCAATTTCAGCAACTTTTACTCGTAACGATTTTCAAAATAGCGGATATTTTAGAAGCAATGATGACTGTCGAAATCAATTTTTGGCAGCACAAAGCTCTGTATGAAAAGATCTTATTTTATATCTTCCCTTTGTTATTACACGAGAAGGATTGACCCTGTTTCGACTGTGCCATGAATTGCGCCGCAGCAGTTACAGAACAAAGGGAAGCGGATTGTCTATGGTCAGCCATGCTTGCCGGACCAATATGCCGGGAGCTGAATTCCCTGTAACTATTCACCGTTGATTATTTAATAAATTCTTTTGAATACAAGTTATTCATACACGAGAACATTGAAAATATGTACAAATTTTTTGAAATTATTCATTCAACATTCTTAATTTCCATCTTTATTCACCCTTCTAAAAGAAACAAACCTACTTTTCTATATAGCATGAGTCTCTATAATAATATAATATAGCACGTAAATTATAAACGTATTTTTCAATAAAAACTCGTACTACACGTGCTTACAATTTTCCACGTAGTATGCAACTAAATATTTCAAATGGCTTCTTTGTAATAAAATTAACGAAGTACCCTTCAACAGTTGTATTATTCAAATCTAAAATGCTAGTATTTATTATAGTCTACTTTTACACGTAAATGCTTTTGAGGATCCCCAGGCTTGTCGGCTCACCTGATACTCCCTTTGAAGACACTCTTGCGTAAAGCAATTTTCGCTACACACTTAGCTACCCTTAAGAACTTTCCCTCGCACACATGCAAACGCACACTTACAATCCACACGTTCATTCCGACCTATGTACGCATTTGCCAAAGCTTTATGCGTAATTTTCTGGCGCCCGTCATCCAGTGTCCTTAGCAATCTCTGTCATTCCTACCAATACAGGGTGGACAACGTGGGTTTATCGCCTTAATTATTTCCGTTGCTACTGGACAAGTTTAACCTATTTCTATTGTTAAATAATTTTTTTATTCTTTATTCAATAGTGTTTCGTAATTATATCCCATAGATGGGTTGATAGAATAGGTCACTGATCCCAAATATTACTGAAACCTAGTATTAAGTTATTTATGCAGGCTTATTTTAACTTTCTTTTGGCCACCACTCAGTGCTGGATAAACCAATAAACAAAATAAGCATCTGTTTGGAGCATCAGGAGAAAGGGGGCACCATACAAATTTTCTGAATTTTAAAATCTTTTACATAGTAATTGCTAAGTGTTTATTAGTGTTAATTAGTGGCGAGCAGATCAGAGCGAGCGAGCGAGAGAGGGGAGGGGGAAGGAGGAGAAGAGAAAGAGAGGAGGGAGAGAGAAAACGAGAGAAAATTGACGATGAACGACTGAGATTGAGCTAACGAAAATTGCATTCAAGTATAATTGCACCCTGTATAAGGGAGCCTCAAAATCTTTCAAGTGCTTAGGGCCTCTAAAGATCTTAATTCGACCCTGGGAATAGCGTAGGAATGATTTAGCTTGTGTATGGGAAGAATGTATAATTGATGTAAGGTCTATGTAGGAGTAGCGTAGAAATCGTGTATGTACATGTTTCGTGTGCCCGTCTTATTCCAAATCATGACATGAAACGGTTCGATCCTCTATAAGCTCACGAAGTTTGAACGTACCCGAACCACTTACGGGATTCTATAGGGTTCGTTCCCATAAGTTGAGCTAGTCGGTTCAAACTCCGCGAACTGGTAGGAGTACAAGATTCTGAACCACTTTGCCTAATAAAATTTTGCCCTGGGACGTATTATAACAAAGTTTTGCCGTGGGACGTATTATAACAAAGTTACCTTTCAAGTTTTCGAAGCGACGAGTGGAGTGGATTGTATAGTAAATATTTGTTAATAATTTACTAGTTTCTTATAATGCAAAACGATAGGTGGAAACGTATCTCCATGCATATTTATTTAAATATTAAGAATTATAAGAAATATAAGAATTTTCTTACCGTAATTATAATTATAAATCGTCAATTACAATTTTAAGCCCCAAAATCGGATGTCAGCACTAGGTGAATGTCTGTAGTATCTAAACACTAAAATATTTACAACAGAAAAGCAGAAAATCGAAAGATTTAAACATAAACTTCACGGGGTAAAGCAAAATGCGGACTCCTTAAAGATTCAACACTGCGCGCTATCTATCGGAACGTGACTAAAAGTGGCGCCCTCTTTTGTAAAAATTGTGTGCTAAGACCTTGCCATATAAATTGAAATATCTCGTAAACTATTGACTTTCCGATGGCAATACCTTATACATTTTATACGCAGAATAAATTGGCCAATCAGCTTGTCTAAAAAAAGTCGCATGACTCCATTTAAAAAAAAAACCCAACTATACGTTGCTACTGCACCGATGCACTTGTGGAAAATCTCGTGTAATACAATGATAGAGCTCCGTAAACAGTGAAAAATTATTCTTTGCGATTTTTTTCTAACTTCGCGTGGAACAGAGCTATAGCCTAGCAAAGTTGCCAGAATAGCAAGACTTTAATAGGAAATTATTTCAATTAAGGCCGCCACTTTTGGACACGTTCCGATAGATGGCGCGCACTATCAAATCGCCGGGACTGTGCTTCCTATATTACCCCGTGAAGTGAAAACGTCGGGTAATATATTATCAGGGGCAATCGGGGGAAGCCCAACACTTGGTGATATGCAGCTCGCCATACTTATCTCCGAGACAATCTTGATTAACCAATACACCGAAGTTTGTAAGGTTGCCTACTGTCTGGCGCTCGGAAGTCTACTAGTTCAGCAGGTTGCCTATTGCCAGGTGCTAGACAGTACCTGGACTAATGAACTTGTAAGACCTGTAACCCTGTTCTATGACGTTGTATGGGAAAGTTTTATTAAGTAAAATGTCTGTCTTACCGATCCCTATGACATACTATACTGGTAGCAACTTATGTCAAGTTTTGCAGAGATTCTATATTGTAACTTTAGTTAGAACGAAGGAATTCCGAATTATGCTTGCGATCTAAGTAATTTAAAAAGAAGGGTGCAGTAAAAAAATAAATATTTACGTACAATCCATTCAAACTTTATCAATTATCCATTCCTTCTGCTTGGGTCACTCCCAAACATCTGTGAGACATCAAATTTAAATTTGAAACAACTGTGCTAAAGTAAACACAATATTATAATTAAACAACAATTGAATCGAAATATGTCGTGAGAGATTGTAGTCAAACTATAGAAAACAGAATAAATGATTGAATTAATACTGACTGGAGAATTAATAGAGAAGACATGTAAAAATGGATTAAATAATTCTAAGGATATCGAATAAATATATAATCAAAAGTTAATGAATATTAAACTGAAACTGTAATAGACAATAAACGAGGCTAGTAATTAATTAGACGTAGAATAATTCAATGTCGAGGGGTAACCACTAATATCCGGGAAGTACTAAATACGTTTTATCCCTTCAACGTCTACAAGATGAGTTAACGACCCTTTTTAGCGTGGCGAAGACTTGACTATGGTCGCCAAAGAGAAGATGAGAGATAATGAAAAACCTGGAAAATAAGATTGTAGGCCAACCGCTACCACTGTAACGTCGTAATTATTTTTCATTGTATTTCGAATATTTTTAATATTTACGGCCGAAGCCAGATCATGTAGCAGCGAGAGTTATAAATTTTAATACACGCAAAGATCCAAAAATAATAAGAATCAATGACTTCTCCAGTGCCCTGTGCCCTCTAGATAATTGCATTTCTAATCATTTCTATTAATTTCTAATAATTTGAAAAAGATGTATAAATTTCCATTAAAAAAAAAATAACGACGCTCTTATAATTCGAAATTTATTGTAAACTTTAAAAGATACTTCAATCCTTCATTACTCTCACGTAAAATAGTAGGACTGGTTCCGCTGATATTTCTTCCTCGCGTTAATCATCAGCAACAAAAGTATTTGTTTAAATATCCAGCAGATCTATGAAACTCTACCAATGTACCCAACTCGCGGCACACTTACCTATTATTTCGTGTTGGCCTGTACTGAAATAAATTCTCGATTCTTCAAGGTACAGGTAACAAGCAGATGAACAAGATAGAAGGTCAAAGAGCGTGAGAAGGTTGCAATGATGCTAAGGCCCGCGTATTTCTTTGGCGATGATTCTGACCAGAATCAGCGAGGGGTCCGAACGACTATAAAGGGACAAAGCCATTAAGAGGAACAGGAAGAAGGATCGCAAGAAAGTGAATCATGGGCTCTCTGCCGAATCTTCACGAGTTGTCGAAGGAGAAGCTCGAAAGTCCTGCTTACAGGCCAGCCCCGATCGGTGGTTTAGGACCTATACGACTGCCAGCTCAGCCTCCACCGTTAGCACATACTCATAGACGCGCTAGAAGCAGTGGTCATCACCATGCCTTATGGGATAACGATGCTATGCTAGAGGTATAAGCAATAGGTCACCCCACAACACTGTAATTAATAAATCTAGTTACTGTACGTGTAGTACCTAGAAGGGACATAGCGAGGTCGTGAAAGCTGCGAGAGCCTCAAAGTTTACAGCTTTGAGATTTCGAGAAGCCTTACCTATCCAAAAAGGTGCCAACTCTCTTGTTCCAAAACCACAAAGCTGTGAACTTTGGGAGTCCCGCAGCTTTTACGACCACGCTATATGCTTTCTAGGTACTCGGTATGTCGGGGAATCACTGTGCCAGAACGTAGTCAAGGAAGAGAATCCTTGGATCAAGTAGAAACCTTTGTTCATAGCACATGGCAGCTTACTCTCCCATCTCCTGTCGTTCGACGAGAACGTCTGCCTTATCCTGGCGCCGACGGGACTCGATGAACTCCTCAGCGGGAGCGTCATCCGTGCGTCGGCTAATAGCCGCTGTTAGAGCAGCTCCTTCCGGCCCTCGGCCGCCGAAGAGGGCAATTCTGAGGCACTGTGCTGCTCTTCTCCTAGGGCACGCAAGTTGCTCAGCCGCCGTGCTGCCCATGTTCCCGTTGCAGGCTGGCCTCGGCGCTTTCAATCCTCAACTGGGACCGATGCTTCTCGCTCTGCTTTACGCGACAGCAACGATCACCAGCTGTTTCGCGCCGATTCTCGTGCAGAGATTCGGGACGAACCTTGGGATAAGCACCAGCCACATGGCCACCACGGTTTTCGTCGGGGTACACCTTTACCCAAAATGGTGTGTACTCTGCTGTGCAGGGTGAGCGTAGGAACTGAATCCGGCTATTGTTGTTCTCTATGTGAAGACAGAGAACAGTAGAGAAGAGTGTTGCTCTGCTTAGAAAGCTCTGTCCACCCATCGCCATAAGTACTTTCTTTCAAAAGATCCACCGATGCTTCTGCAAATTATGCATTATATTTCTTTTTTATGTAAACTGGTCCCATAAGATAGACCTGCGTATAAAAGTACCAAAGAGTCTTGTGAAGAGATTAATACTTCAGGGGATAATTCATGTTCTGTGGCAGAACATTATTATGTTACAGCGAGTATTCAAATGCATCATCGTGGCATTATAAATATTGTTAAGCTATTAATTTACCATTTTAAGTTACCTACTGAAAGCAAGGATTGTATAATTGTTATAGCTAAATACTTTTATATGAATAGACTATGGTAAAGATCAATTTATATGAAAAGAAAATATGTGTTTGCATTTTAAAAGCAATGCAATTCCATTCTGCAAATGCATCGATAGAATCTTTTGAACCGTGAACGATTATGAGAACATAAAATTTTCTGAACACTGTAACGCCTTCCACTACCATTTTCCACTGTCTTCGCCTAGAAATTATAGCACAGTCCGGTTTAAAACGCTATTTGAAATTTAAGTTTATGAACAGCATTATGTTGAAACATTGAATTAAACTTGTCGTCGTTACTACTAAGTCATTATTAACTATAACAAATATTTATAATGTTTTTTATATTTTTCACCGACAGGTATATACTATTACCCAGTTATGCAATGTTGGGTGCTTGTGTTAGTCCAAGTTTCATAGCAAGAGTTTCACATGTAAATGCTTCAGCAACTAGTCTAGCTTTGGTGTCCATCGATCCTGAGGATCCTGATGAAACAAGACGCGAGTGCCTTCTGAGAAGACTTAATCGAGGAATCAAATTAGCAGAAGACATAGGTCTTGCATTGGGTATGAACATTTTAACAAGTTTTTAGTAAAATTCAAAAGCGTTTATGTTTCTACTCATAATAAGTACGTTTGAATCCAATTTAATATAAATGGAAAAAATTCACGCCACGATCATAATTTACAAATGCGTTGTATTTAATTTTTGAACACCTGCACCCTCTTCTCATAAAGCAATCAAAATCTAGTAATTATAATAGAATTCTAGTCATTAAACAATATTTGTTATAGTAGATATATTATGTTATTATTATGTGCATGAAATTTATAATAGAATTAAGAATTAATGCAATTTAATGATTGTTTCTAGGTTGTCTAATCGCTGCCATACTTGTAAAACTAACAGATTCAATACCCATTGATACTACAATGAATAGCGAAGTAAATGACATTTGCGGAGCAGAGTATTGTCCGGAGGAGATTTATTTTTATAACAGCACAATTAGCGCACCCACGTTATCATCTGGAACGTCAAAAATATTGGTCAGCATATGGCTGGGTTTTGCCGTCCTTGGTTTAAGTATATCCTGCGCTTTTCTTGACTCCAGAATAAAGGAACCACAGAATGTCAATGAAAAGCACAGTGCACGAAACATCCTCGCATCTGTGAAATCCGCATTTCAAGATCCTAAGTTGCAACTAGCAGCACCGTTAACGCTTTTCATCGGTCTCGAACAGGGATTTATTTACGCTGATTTTATAGAAGTGAGTACTACAGTATAATAAGCATTGCTGAGAGATCCCCACAAGGCCTAGTGAAGCGAATTTCAATTCATATCTTTGTTGAACTTCTTTCATTTGATACTGTAGTGTTTAACTTTCCACGTTCAATAGTATATTTTCATTTGAGATAATATTATTTTAACTGTTGTAAAAATAAGTTTAAAGTTTTTGTTTAGATGAAATAAATCTTTCGTGCGTTTTTAAAACATTTCGTAAGATGGTAACTAATGTGGATTCTTACACGATTCATGCGCGTTCTTAGTAATTTGTGTACCCTCTTGAGTATCCCTACAATGTAATAAGTGTTTAAGTGATCCTTATTTAATAGGCATATGTCGTCTGCGCTCTTGGAGGCGCTGGAACAGTAACTCTAAGCTTCTTAAGTTTAGCATCTTTACAAGCCCTAGCTGGCGTAACACTGTCGATGCTCCTGAGGCATATTAAAAGATACTTTGTTGTAGGTAAGTAATCTATTATCAATAAACGACTTCTCTATTTCCTAACACTAAATTTCTAATTTTAATAATTAATTATTGCATTTTCTCTATAAGTTGTTGGGTTTGTATTCCATGCATGTTTACTGCTGGTTTTAATCACGTGGAGACCATCCGGCGACGATCCAGCACTTTTTCACGTTATATCTGCTGCCTGGGGAGTTTGCAACTCCATTTGGGAAACTCTAATATACAGTAAGTTCCATTTCAGTTTCCTATAATTAATTTCCATATTTTTACATGCTTAAGGGGACCTTCCGATCTAGAGCCCCAAAAAATAGATGATCTTTAGGAATTAATTAAAGGAAAACTACTAAATATAATTTAATGGGACTTTTTGCATTGTATTAAGGATGTCTTAAATTATAGAAATATATTTTTTGTTTTATAATTAATCATTGCAGTCCGCACTAGGGAGTCGTTAAACTCAAGGCGTCAAAAAATTGATCGAAATCGGTGGGACCTGTATCTCCAAAAGTTATTATCCGATTCGACTGAAACTTTTTTTATTTTGAAGAATATACTTCTGGCTGGGGGGAGGCAGAAAAATTACAAAAATGACATTTTTTTAGAAAATAACGACACTTGAAGTTTGAAATCACTTTTTCCCTATAATTTTCATACTTTCAACGCCTTTGAAAATTATAAATTTTCACTTTGTATTTTTTTCTGGTATCCCCCCTAGCCAGAAGTATATTCTTCAAAATAAAAAAGTTTCAGACGAATCGGATAATAATCTCTGTATCTCCTTTCGGAGATACAGGTCCCACCGTTTTGAGATCACTGTTTCGAGGAAAACGCGTTTAAAGTTTTACGTGGGCGCCGAGTAGCCGGTTGTTGCCCGTGCATTTGCCGCTACTCAAATGCCTGTAACTTCGTGAATTTTACGAATTTCAACAAATCCTTTTAAACACATATTCGTAAAATGTTGAACATTCGAAAAATGAAATAAAAAAAAATCGACATTTAGACCGGAAGGTCCCCTTAAATAGTTGTACTAACAAGTATTTCGATACAGTAATCTTTGTTTGGGTAATTTTATGTTATCTAACAATATCTGAAGCATAAATGAAGCGTAAAACTTTTGTAGCTTCATCGAATAATTATAATTTATGAAATTTCAGTCTTTCTTCCGCCACATATTAATCTAATTTCTTATTATTTTCTTCCCACGTACTACTGATTGAAGTACTCTAACAAAATATAATTGAATTTCTAGCGTTAGTATTGGGTTTGTATCCAAATTCTTGGCAAGGACCTTTATCGACGTCTCTTTTCTGGAGATGGCTCGGTCTTGCCCTTACTCTTGGTTTGCACGGACTGGTTTGCACACGATTCCGAGTACTCGGTCTTGCTTGTGTACTACTCCTGTCTGTGGTTCCTTATATATGGCTGGAAATTAAGCTGGCCAAAAGAGGCAAAAGTCTGGCACCATTGTGACTGGGAGATCCGAGCACGAGTGATCATGGTTCAAGTGTTAAGACAGAAGAACGTTATAGAGATTGAGAAAAATTCGTTCCATTCAGCTTAAGAATGACAAAGAGACACAGCAGAAACTCTTTTGTGGAGGGTAGTACAATTACAACAAAGGGACGTGCACAACGTAGAGCTCACAGTGTAGCGTTTGCTTGTAATATCGAACGTAATTTATCCACGAAGGGTGTTCTGTTGCAGCCTTCCACATCGACTGTAGAAGAACGTCGAAAACGTACCAAAAATGACGGTGCTATTCTTCCTGTCTCCAAAGGCTGACATTCCAATATATGTATTTTCAGTATCTTACATATTTAAATATTAGACTGGGATGGAAAAAACAAGGTCAGTTCTGAATTAATGAAACATAATTGCGCTTTAATTTAATTGTATTCTTCTTTTCTTAAATGTCTGAATACTTAAAGCAGTGATTCCCAACCTGTGAGTCGCGAAATGTTTTCTGGGGGTCACCACGTTTTTTTTTTTTTTTTTTTTTTTTTTTAAATATTATTAAGTAAGGTAGAATTATATTCTAAAATATCTATTTTTAATGTATTTTCTCTACCTTATTAAATTTACCAGGGGGCCAGGTTATTTGAATATTATAAAACGGAATCGCGACACAAAAAAGGTTGGCAAACACTGTGTTAAGGTGCGATTTCATGCTGACTCTCGACTCTCGTTTTAAGCATCAAAACCAGTCACGTGATCGGTTCACGGGACTTTCAGCGTCGACGCTCGTTTTGAGCGTCAAAAGCAATCACGTGATCGACGCTCAACCAACGAACGAGTGAGTCAGAGTGAACGAGCGTCAAACAGAAAAGCACAGAAAAGCTAAACCGAGTTTAGCTTTTCCGGTTCACACTGAAAGTCACGTGGACCGATCACGTGACTGGTTTTGACGCTCAAAACGAGCGTCGAGCGTCAGCATGAACCCGCACCTTTAGAGTTTGAACTCTAATTCTTTTAACTCATGTCTGATTATTTTCCAATATAAACGCTTAATTTTCTGATTTCTTACCATTTCTTTCTGATTCAATGCCAATACAGATGATGTAATATTCAAGAACAGAAAGAAAAAATTCTCACGATGTTAGAATTCAGGACAAAAATGAATGTCAAGTAGAATGAAATAAATACAGGGGATTCATACATATATTAAATCTTTGAACTCAATGACTTAATTATGGTATGCTTTAACACAGGAACGATCTTTATACCCAGCCAATTTGTTAAATAGTAATTTACTTGAAGTCTTTCACCGAGTTGAATGGAACGAATACATGTGCGAGATTACAAACAATTCTTCGTGCAGTCAAAGGTAAATGCTTTAGCGGGCAACTTCTTGTTCCACTATGGTACGATTCGTTTTATAAATTGAATCGTACAAGACTGAGCGATAGCAGAATTCACATACGTACAATGAATCCAGAAAATCTCTATACCTTAAAATGGAATTTCTTCGACGGTGTGCGATTTTAAGTTGAGAAGAAATTAATAAACGACTCGGATTATTCTTTTTAACATTTATTAATTCGGATAAACATAAAAGTACAACAAATGAACATTTTTTTAATATCTATCTTAATAAGAAATGCCGTACACCTATATGTAAAATAATTTAACAGCTGTTTCACTTATCTATTTGCAACCGAAAATTGCACATCGTTGAAGAGATTCTAGTAAATAGTTTATAGAGACTTTCCGGGCTCACTGCATATTGTTAACGATTGAATATACCAATCACAGTAGTATTTCTCTGACAAATCATTAACTGGCGTTCAAACGTCGAAACGTACCTGATGTCTTTCAAACCAAATTAATTCTAATCATATGGGAAGAAGAAATCGCGAACCGCATCTGCCCTGTATCATAAATTGAAATGAAACATTATAGGACATTTAATATAAATATAGTTATAGTTTAAATATAATTATTACACGTAACGATCTATATCAAAGCTTATCATTCATATGGAAGAGTAAGCTACAAATTTATCATAAAAACGATAGTTTTTAATTTTTTTTAAATCAAATTCTTGTCACTGTACGATAACTTTAGACAAAGAAAAATCGCTACGACGAAAAAAAAAAAGAAAAAAGAATCTCAGTACTCGATTTCTATCACGTTAATGCAACGCTAATATAGTCGTCGATTAATAAATTTCAGAGGGAATCGGATAAATCTAAGTCAATAATTAATTAACTTAAGAAAATGAGTGTCATAAACCTTTTTTTAAATACGCAGCTTCCCTGTGTTCCGTATTATCTAATTGTTACATTTATTACTTTCGCCACTCTATCTCAAAGAAAGTCGAATTTAAATACAATGCATCTTCAGCTATATCTTATACATAATGATCTTAAACGAAACATAGTATGCGATATTTCAAATTAATTAATATTTACCCAATTTTTTAATACATCAGCTTCAAACACAACTCTTATCATATCACAAGTATTTATTTAATTACGCTAGAATTCTTGTGTATAAAAATCAATGTGCATTATTACAGTGATAATGCGCGACTGTGTTTCATTATAGACATTAAGGTAAAGAAAATCGTACCGATATAAGAAACTTCCAACACAAATGAATACATGTTATCCTGGATAAAATGTTACAAAATAAAAAAATCAACATGTTTGATGGTAATTTAGGAAATAAGTATTTATACGAAACATTTCCCAATTTATAAAACTAAACCAGAGGCAAATAGCCGGACTATTTGCGAATTTTACAAGAGAAAGATTTTGAAATACAGAATCACGTTTCTTGTTGCCGTGTAATTTTCAACGTGCGACTGATAAATTTATATTCGACCCGCGACGCCGCGTTCCGACAGAGATCACTAACGCAAAATTAATACACCCGACAGTATAATATTTGTATGTATACCAATATATTTTGTAATCTTGAAATCGATTGCATAATTGCGGTCGGTACGAGGAAAGATATAAAAGAGGGCGCTTTAAAGAAGAAAAAAAAGCCAACGACGTGCAAGAGAAAATATTGTTAATTGTTGTAAAGACTAGGGCAGAAAACACTACTTCCAATGAATCTCGAATCTTCAGCAATAAATCTGCTCATTCTGGTCTCACTGGCAAGAAATATTCCTAAACCATTGAGCCGGGCTAACATAGTTACGGTCAATTTCGTATAACGAAGAATGGAAGAAAATGTTTGTGTCCTAGTATGTACGATCACGGATTTATAAATGGTATTTGAGAAGGCATATATTAACTGTATTTCACGGAATAATAAATAGTATCTTATTTTATATTGACCGACGTCTCAATTAACTTTCATTTCCTCTTTAACGTATTACCGAAAAGAAACTCTCTTACTCTGCACCTAATGAAAAATCTTTCTAAAAAGAAGAAGCAAATATCAGAATACTATTGTAATAATTCTTTTTCTCAATTCTCCAATTACATTTATATGTATATGTGTCCTATACATAATAAATCGATACTAGTAACACCGAGTGTTAGAAACAGCATCGTAAACGCCGTTGAGTTACTTTCGTCATAAATATATTATTCACACACAGGCAGATGGTTGTCATAATAATATAGAAGCCATGAAGGAGTATCTCGTATAAGTTCGTTCTGGCAGTACAGTGCACGTCCTCTGTAATTCGAACGTTCCTTTTCTATAATCATGTACCGATTCGTATGAATCCTGCACGAACACAATCACTATCATCTGTTCACTTTCTATTAGTTGTTTAATCACTAGTCTCGTGCCATTCCCTTATAAACCCTACCCTCTGAGGTGATGACAAATGCAATCCATCGTGGTATATAGTTTATACTTATAGCGTATAAGTTCGTAACATTATCTACCTAAATTATTGTCATCATCACGAGACGTGTAGAAGTTAATTAATGTATCGGCTGTCCGGCCGAGCACTATCTAAATATAACAAATAGAATTATACCTAAATCACTCGCATCCAACATACCATCAGCCGCATAAAAACATTTAGCTATAGCCTGTATAACTTTAACAATGCCCCTTTATTCATCGTTCATTAAATTTCTTAAAGTTGCAAGTATAACAGCTTCTTGGGTTGCGCGAAACGAATGTTTTACAAACCATAATACTTTTCATTTCAACTATTGCTAACACAAAGTACATACAACACATTCCGAAAGCGATTACAACGTATAACAACAGAGGAGATCAATCAGACGCGAAATCTTTACAACAGATGTGAAATCGTATATTTATAGGTCAGAAGGGTAGTTAACAAAAATAGATAATCCTGCGAAACGAGAATAGAGTATTTTCGTGTGTAAAAAAGAAATACTGAGAAGGAAATAATCGAAGTGTTACCCAAGTGTATGAAAATCATCCACCAAAGGTCGAATTATTTTCATTGCCAGCGACAGAAGTAGCATTCTCAGAACGTAAAGAGAAAGATCGGACCTACAATTTGTACGAACATTATTCGGCTTTTCCTTGCAGATAATGCGGACTGCTGAGCAAAAAACACAGGATTCGTTGTTCGATATGTAAAACTCTTACTTAAAACTCGACAAGAATTTCTTTTATTGGTTATAAAGCTTCTCTGATATTTAATTTTCTTAAGAAGAAAACGTAACAAAGACTTGACAAGGATTTTTTTTTAGATCTAACGATTCTTTGATATTTGATTTTCTTAAAAAGAAAAAAAAACAAAGAATTGACGTGCAAGTCACATATCAGGTTGCGAGGCGCATCGTTTAAAATACGCTGTATATTTATGATTAGCCGACGAGAGAAAGCAACTTCAGGCTGAAGCGAAGTGAATTAATCACTAATGCAACGTGTCACAATTATGTGTCTTTTTCAATTCCAAGTTCACAGTTCATCACTGTTTCAGCCCAAGATTACTTAACTTCCTTTTCAACGTGCATAGTAATTGTACACAAACATGGCTCTTATTATACACATGTATGTATATCCATATCAGAAACTCAACGAAATATCTCGAATCGCTTGAATTTCTTAAAATTGTATCTTTCTTCCTCGAGGAAATTAGAAACTAGACATTTTTAATGTCCTCGAGAGCCACTTTTCTAAACTCTTCGCAAACCCTTTCATTCCAACCAAACAGACCCTACTATGAGTTATATCCCCTATTTAGTATTCGCCAATACTATCACTTTGGTAATGTCCGTTTCTTTTCTTTCTTTCTTTTTTTTTTTTTTTGCTAACTTCGCAAAAAGCGTAGAACTGGGCTGAAAGTTCGTTCCATGGGAGTATTTCACTCAGTTAAAAGCACGCTATGGATACAATTTTACAAGTACATACTTTCATGTGGAAATCACGTGTTTGAAAAGATAGGAAAGGTACATATGTCAACAAATATTTAAACATGTCCAATATAAATAATCGTGCACACGCGCGTTACGAGATTCTTAAATAAAATGTACAACACAAAACTAGTACCTTTCGGACCAGAGTGTATCTGTTACGTTTCATCTACCTTCCGTTTAGAATTTATCAAATCGAATCCGGCGTTACCTCATTCGAACACCTCGCAGAAAGATGGTACGTAGTATAAAAGACTGCAACGAATGAGATCCCGTTAATTCTGCTATTTTGATGATTATAAAAACGAGCGATTAAAACGTGCATGTTCAGTGTTGTACGTCAACATACAATATTGAACATGGCGGTTTATTAACGAAACGCAAGCCGTGCCTCCTATTTATAAAAGCCATAGCGCGATCCACTGACACCATTCTATAACGGACAATAACGAGCAATGACCATAGTTCTACCACGTGGTGTGTGATACCGAGCAGTTTTGCACTTGACAACGTCCCACTGAGGCAATTTCTGTATAATGATTAACACCGTATATGTACGTCCATTCACACAGGCGCGCGCGCGCACGTTGCTCTGCATACCACGAAAAGTCTTTTAATAATTTACAATCACTACTTAAATTTGATACTTAAAATCTGTCTGCGCAACGAGACAAGCCGGCCGCTCAGACAGGAGTGTAGTTCCCTTTCGGTTTGTAAAATATCTGGCCGTGCAGCACGCGTCTTACAATTTCCGATAATAAAAGCCGTTTCTCTTTCCTGATTTTTAAAAGTATGCCTCGGTTCTCTTGTGCACGCCGAGAAAGGTACGGCAATACTTCTTTAACTGGCCCGTAAGGAATATATTTGTACGCCGAGTATCCAGATTGACCTGAAATTTCACAGTTTAGCAGGGGCACTTTACAGTTTTATACACTCTCGAATATGTAACTAAGATTCTATACCTAGGGGGAATGTTATGTAATCACACATTCCTAACAACTGTCCGAAACAGATCACTTTGTCCTCCGGTGAGATTCCTATCTCCTTCATTCTGAATTAATACAGGCATTGTTTAGAGTTTCGAATTAATTAAGCCAGGTAGTTATGCATACTGTATATCACGTACTTCTCAATCGCGAAGCGTACCGAGTCCTCGTTATGGGACGCGACCATAATTCCTATTTTCCTGGGATCATCGCCCTGATCTTTGTACTGTTTCATCCGCCTCAAACACTCCATGAGTGTGTCGTGGAAGCACTTGGTTGTAGCCTCGTACGTAGGATTCGTTGGATCAGGGTAACCCATGGCTGCTGCCCTTGCTCTCTCCTGAATGGAGAACGGAGTCTTGTAATCGGTTCCTGACAAATCTGTGCGATGAAATTGAATCAGTTGGACGTTACCTGCTCCATATAAGCACCGCGAACAAGCTTAGCACCGAAGTAGAAATTCTGACGTTCTGCTTGCTCGAGATCCGTTTTCACCTCAGCGTAAGCATCTTTTAAGTATGTCTGGTAGGTATTAAACACCACGGCCTATGAAGTAGACCATTGGGATTCAGAAATCATTCACTGAAAATTTACTAAGTGATAATGTCATATCTACGGTAACGAACTATTACCTTATCTGTATTGTACTTGCGCATCATCTCCTGCGTCAATCGCGAGATCGCAGGCTGAAAATACGTTTGCTCGGCATCAATCATTATACGCACGTTTAATTTATCAGCCACCTGGAACAGAACGTCGGCGATTTTGTTTCTCCCAACCAATTATAATTTCTTGTATACCTTCGTCGAAGCTAAGACACTGGCAATGCGGTTCAAACTGTTAGAGTTTCTTTTGGAGGATGATTTTAATTTCATAGTTTCCATTCACAGATACTACTGGCATTGCCAGTGTCTAATATGCTTCCTTTATTTTATGTTCACGTGTACGTACGTTAACTATATTGTTCAAGCGCCTGATCATGTTCCTGAACATCTCTTCTTCTTTCGATGTAAGCTGCGACATCAGCCTCACCATCTTCCCTGTTTTAATGTCTGGTACTTGGAATGTTTCGCTGAGTTCGTAATTCTCGTCGAGGATACCACTCCATGGGAATAAGTGAATAACCCTGAAATGAAAGAAATTAACTTCACCTTGCAAATAAGAATTACTTAAGATTGATTCTATCTATACTGAGATATTAATGCAGCGATGATAACGGAAAAGTTTTATTAGAAAAAGAATGACGAAGGGATAATCTTACTGACAGAATCTTGTACAGCGTAGTAATAATTTTAACAAATTACCCTTCTTCGTCTGACTGCATCTTTTGAAGAAACTTTTGCACCGGCGCCTCATTCCTAATGTGTGCTTCTTCAAATTTTTTCTCAAAATCGCCTGGCGTCGCGTGATGATTTAGAACAGCACCTTCGCCGCCGACAACGTCACACATGTATTGCCTTGCCCGCATGATTACTTCTGACAACTGAAGCTGAAAGTAAGAAAACATGTAAGCATATAATTACTGCTCAAAGACACCCATTCTTTCAATGTTAAACGAATATTGGATATATTTATACTTGTCATGAAAAATTTGAAGGTGATCCATTCTAGAAAATGAACTTTTCTAGAAAGTATGGCCAAATGTATGCTGTTTTATGGCATACTTCAATATTATATAATAAATATTCTGTTATTAACACTAGAAAAGACAGAAAAATACAAAATCAGAGTGTCGACAATTAGATACTTGTAAGGAAAGCAAAGCATATTAGTATACGTAAGAAGAAAATTATGGAAAATTGAATTTATTAGAATGAAATACTATCTCCTCGAAATAATAATTAAAGTTGCCTACAGTAAAAGAAAGGAAAGATACTAGTGACTATTTCTTTGTCGTCGGAATATCTTGGTACGTAACTTACTATAAAAAAAGAATCTACCTACCAAAAGCTGTGGGCGGCCAAGAGCCGTTAATTTAATGGCTGTAATACCGACTCCCATCGAAGCACCTATTCAAAAATGTAAAAATTTAGAATAATGTTTCTCTTAATGGGACCCATATTAAATCGGGAAAAAATTAATCTCCAGGTAAAGAGGTAGTGAAGGATCAGAACATACGGGAAAAATATTCTTCTTACCAGGATGGGGGAGAACTTCGACAATATGGTCGATGTTCATCTCAGGATATTTCAAACGAAGGGTTTTAAGATCATCGTCTATAAAAGTTCAGGGCAATTTACAACACGATGTGACCACTCTATTTCCAATTTTAATATTTTACTACTTTTACTCTTGTATTACTATTTCATTCTTATTTTCACTTCACTAGTTTATATTCCAGTTTACGTTTTAAATAAAAAATAATAATAATATTCCTTCTCGTGCCACCCAAGGGCATGGAAAATTTTGTTTCAACAGCTGAAATAGAAATTTGGCCATTCTATTTTCAACGTTGAATTACTATCATCTCTACTTTACTATTTTATATTTCAACTTACATTCTAAATAAAGAAAAGAATCAAAATGTTGTTTTGGGAGAAGAAATTTAAACAAATTCGCGTCGTGAAGGAATATAAGACAATTAATATGGACAGGGTATAGAATACATTATTCAACTGAATTAGGTGACGGTATTTGGGCGGATAGCAGAATACGAGATTCCCTAGGGGAAGTATTTATAGCCGAGTACGTTCGCGCGTTCTTGACTTGCAAAATTTCACAAGTCTATCGCTAAAAATTTCCCTCGAGCCTGTTAAAGCATCCAACTCGAATTAAGAACCAAATTAATTCCATTGTACATATTTAAAAACGAAAGGATCCACGAATGCGCGAAAGCATGACCATTTATCAAAATTTTTAATTTACATTTTAACGCGATTAAAGATACATATGTTGCATTCATTATCAAATTTCAGGCACATAGAGCTACTAGAAAATTTCAAACCAATAGGAAAGTGCCATTTGAAAGGCTACTTTTAGCTTCCACTTGACTGTCCAATTTTGGTGGTGCTTTGGAATGTTCGAGAATACGATTCACATGCTTTCAAGCACACACGTGGATACTAATATTGCCCTGTCCCCTCGCACTGACAAAAATTGAACTCCCCCATTAAATGGCATTCGAATGCTCGAGTCACGGGTTACGTGTCGGTACGACGCGCAATACAACATCCGATTAATCACCCAGCGTCATTACACCGTCCGGCATCCAATTTTGTACACCGAATACTTTAAACTGCCATGATTTACGAAACAGCGATAACTGTTACTCGCGACAAGCAGTAAATCTCGAAAATTGGCAGCGCTTTTTGGGCGAGATTTATGCGATTGATCTTGAAAAATCATGGCCATGAGTAATTCAAAAGCCATGGTCGAATTATCGTCAAAGAACTATTCTCGTCTAAATAGACAGGCAGTTTTAAGGTCGTATTTGGAAATTACTAATAGGAAAGTGAATGAAGCTACAACATCGACACTTTTTGCACGCTCTTACTGGTATTTTATCTAATGAAAAAGAAAATTGTAGCCCGTTATCAAGAGCATTTTAAGAGTTAGAAACTGTGGCGCGATTCATCTCTGAAAAAAATTATTTTCAAACAAAAACGAATAATTCAAAATTTATTTGAATCCTTATGTACGTAGTTAATGCCCCCACCAAAGATATTTGGATTTCAGCATCTGTTCTACAGCTTCCGCAAGCTGTGAAAAAAAGACTGTTTAGAATATTGGACTCAGAAGTGGTATGAGGCATAGCGAGATGTATTCTCAGCACGGGTGTAAAGACGCAAGTGACTCGGTGCGACGGTTCATGAGATATTTGTGCTACCAATTTGAGAACCGTCGTTCTGAGGAAAACGCGTTTGAAGTCTTTTGTGGAGTTTCAAGGTGAATGGCGACTGATTTATAGCACTTACTCTTAATCTGCTATATCAGAACGGTAATGGGCACCTTCCTTATCTTCGAAGAGTTGAAAAAAGAAGTTAAGAATGGTATATCCGTGCCCTTTACTAGTACGAATCTCGTGATATGCTATCTACCCCTACCAGAGTTGAGCATTATTCGAATAAAAAATTATTCGTCATTCTCGAATAACTTCGTTTAATTTTTTCCATTATTTTACCATGATTTTTAATTTCCATGGACGTTGTGGCTTTTCCTCTAACATCGATAAATATTTATTCGAATAATGCCCAACCTTTCTGCTGATATACTTGCAGCACTAACTTCAGTATATTAGTTTCTCTTGAATTTTCTTTTCTTTTCTTTTCTTTCCCGAGACAAGTACGATTGTATTCTGTACCCCTGCGGTCCATTGCCACAAAGTTTTCTAATTTCCTAGGGGTTCGATCACAGAAACAGGGTGCAGGGTGCAGGTCACAGAGGAAGGAGCCATCACTATTAGTCAATTCAAATAAGGGATAAAGAGGCCGTTATATACAGTGGTGGTCGAAAGAAAGTTTAAACTTTATATTCTTATAAGACTGCATAACTATCTTAATACATGCTAGGCTTTAAGTATCGTGTTGATGTCACTGGTTCATTTTGGCAGTTCCCCAATTCGGGATATAAATTTTCAGGTATTGTTACGAGCAACGTGTGTCACTTCACGGACTGCTGGTGCTCGCATCCGAAGAAGTGAGAAGACGGTCGTTATTCGTAGACTGAACTCGTTAACTGTCACTCTTTAACTACTTGTTATATTGTACAAAATTGTGTGTTGTTATAATTGTACTGTTGGATACAAGAACGGCCTCAGGACACTCAGGTTCTTTTTGTATAAAAAGCATAATTAGATTCCTCAGTCTTTTCTACGTATGCCCGCTAAATTTAATTGCCGTATCTTTAAAATTGACAGAGCTATAGTAAATTTTGTGAATCGATGTTGACCAACTGATCCTAACTCGTGTCTAATTGTACCTAAGCCAGACATACATCAACCTGAAAATGACACGATCTATGACTATTTTTATGACTGTATTTTTCCAATATTCTATATTTTTTTCAAATATTATGCAAATATCAAATAAATAATGTTAAAAAACAGCAGTTTTTCGATATTTCTCCATTTTATTCGGGAAGGGCCTGAGGGCTATAATCAAAATTATTTTCATTGATTAATTTATTACATAATTCCGATTGTAATTCACTGTGTATAAAAAAAAATCTAACTTCGTAATGCTTACAGATACTTTTCTCGACTCTGATTTTTGGCACTGAGTCCCTTCTTGCATCCAACAGTACAATTAATAAATAGAATGTCTAACGAGGAAACAATCAAGCGCCATAATATAATTCTTTCTAATTAAACATTTTTATCATCGTTCACAGTTTAAATTTTCTTTTCACCACTACTGTAGACAACTACTGCACGAGAACTCGTGTCCATTTGAACGACGCGACATATGAACATTTATAACGAATTTATAACGTCAATTTTAATACTTTATTTTATATGCACACTTTCAAGACTCTAATTTCGAGCAAAGTACTAAACAGTAACGCAAAAATCGATTTTAGAACCTTCTAATGCATCGTTTTCTCCATTTGCCATTTACGGTGTTGCATTGAGAATTAATGAAGTGAATGTAAAGTATAATGCCCGTTGTAGTGTAGATAGATACTACATTTAGTATTATATCTGCGTGGGTTTTATAAAAAGAGAAAGGAAAAGAAAGAAAAGTGACTGACTTGCAACAGATTCCAGGCATCTGATAAATACGTCCATGTTCCGTTCGCAGGAAGCTTCATTGAGGTAGAAATACGTTCTTGCTGAAGAGACTTTGTACCGACGATCCGCGAATGGTTTCGCAACATGGTACTTCTTAAGAGGACCTTCCCTTTTCTCGTCCCCAGCCTCCGACACGGAACTCCTGTAATTTACCATTATCCGCCATGATTTTTAATTTCCATGGCATTGCGGCTTTTCCTCTAACATCGATACCAGCAATGTTAAGCTGGTCGAAAGAGTCAGAGGATCGCGTACGTAGCCGAATGATTTTATCGCCCACTAAAAATGATTCTTTACTGCGAAAAAAAAGCTATTCAGGCTGGGCATTTGATAAAAATGTTACATACATACAGAGTGCTCTGCGAAGGAGCCGAGAAACGTCTACGGCAGACTTGGCAGGTCATTCTGAGCCAAAATGGTCATACACCTTATGGGCATATTTCCATTTTATAAGAAGTTATAACAAGCAGAAGATATTGCAAGCTGATCCCTGCAAGGAATGGGCATTTTTAATTTTTCACCTACTTTTTATTTTACTTTGCTTTTGCTTTCACTGCACAGGTGTCGTTCAAATTGGCCACCTTCCATTTGTCAACATAGTTCTGCTCAACGTTGTAGCGAACGTTGTCACTTTGTTTCTAATTTGAGAGTTGGGGTATGCCGCCAGTTAACGACTAAAGCGTTGACTCTGTTTATAAATGTTAGGTCATCAGCTTCGACAGCATTTTTGGAACGTAATTGTAAATAGGAAAGGTAAATGAAGAACCCAGAAGAATGAGAAAGGGAGTATCAGAAAGAAGAGTATATACTGCAACATCTTGTTTTCGTTGTAACTTTTTAATAAACGGAAATAAACCCGTGGTACGTAGAACCTTTTTTGCTCAGAATGACCTGCCAAGTTTACTGTAGAAATTTATCGGTTTCCTTGTGAGACACCCTGTATATCGGATATGCAATGAAGTAGTTGCAACAAAGGTCGACACTTTAAGAGAATTTTTTAAAATTGTGCTCCGTGATGGATAAGAAAAATGTTTGGGAGTATTGGTACAGTATTAAAAAGCTTGTCGTTTGGTTGAATGAAACCATCACCAAGAAATGACTTCAATGAAGAATATAAATATACAGGGTGATTCTAAAAATTTGGATGTACTGTAGCTGTTTTCTGTGCGAGGATAGGAAAATTCGGCAGACAGAAACGTTGCATTGTTTAGCGAGGTGTATTTTCTCATTACCACGTGCCTTTGCAAGGTGCACCCATGCGTTTGTAAAATGCAGCCGCATTGCTTCTTTCTAATGAGATTGTATATTTCATTTTATGTAAATTGATCCGTCCCGCTGTTCTGCGTATAAACGTGCTGAAGTGGAAGTATAGAAAAATTGATTCTTCGGGAGATATTTCATATTCTGTGATCAGGAAATTACTTTATAAAAGCAAACATTTTTCAACACGATTTTTATCCTCGTATTGAATTTTATGCTCACAGTGAAGGCAATGCTTTACCTTAATTTGTTTATACGCAAAATAACAAGAAGCATCAAATTATGTAATAACGATATGGTTTCACTTAAATAATAATGCAGTTGTGTCTCGCAATTGCATCGATGCAGCATTTGGAAAAAAAGTATGATAATGGGAAAGTAGAGTTCCCTCTACTGAGCAACATTCCCTTCTACTAAATTCCTCTATCTTCGTGTAGAAAGGAACTATAGTATTGCCCAGTTTCTAGAATTATCCTGTGTATATAACTTTTTTGAAAATAAGTCGTTTATAACAATAGCTGATAGATAAAAAATTTAGTTGTTCTCCAAAGCCTGACACACTGGTGCTCCATAAACTGCCACTTTCACGTGAGAGAATTATTTGCTTGTCTCACCAACACACAAGAAACTTAAACCATATAAAATTTCGGACTTCAAAAGGTAACTTTCGAAAATGATAGTGCATTTAAAAGTTTTGTGAAAACCCAAGTACTTCATGATTTCTAACATTCGGGGTGTTACGTATGTTTGTGTTTCAAAGCAGGCTAAATAATTGGAACATCTAATATCTAAACAGCATACATATATTCGATGACACTGCAAAGCCAGACATTCACAGTTGATCATTCACAATTGATCTTGCAGATCTTAAATGACAAATATGATCAACAAAACTTGCAACGAATTTGCAAAACTATTTGTTCACTATATTAAAAAAATGATTATATATTAAAAAGAATTAGAATATCGTGTCACATTGACCATTAAAAACAGTGCCGGAAATACATAAGCTTTTCAATAACTGGCATCCACATTGGACTGCTTAGTTTAACTCGAAAATAAATCACGCTTCTATTTTATCATTTACACCATTGCAAACAATATATATTAGTAACGACAGAGAATTTCTCACACGGGTATAGGTTTGAAGGAAAAGAAGTACACGTACACGTACACGTTTAGAGTGGGCCTCTGTTTTGGCATTCATTTAGTACCATTAGTGTAAATTCTGGCAATTACAATGCGAAGTTGTTGCCGATCTAGCAATGGGACAGTAAATGTTTCCAGAAATCTCAATTTATTATTAGGAATCTAAATTGAACGTGTCAGGCTTTGGGTCACTATCCGCTTTTGGTACCTTACCTAATTACCTTATTTCTCTCATTCCTGATATTCGATTCAACGTCCCGGTGTCAAATAAGCCCTCCAACTTACAATGAAACAAGTACACTCTGAAACTACTCTCCTTGATATCTATCTAAAAGCTAGAACAAAAACATACGCTATGCGCAAGCTCTAACATCGAATGGTGATTATACTAATCCAACAAGATCAAACAGAAGGGAACATTTTCGTTATTCTTTTCATAGGAAGTAGGTTGACTTAGATCAATTCTCAAAACTTCTAGTTATAAAAACGATCGTCATTTTTGCAAATTAGAATTATATTTTACACCAAAAAAAAAAAACGCCTTGCTAATTGAATCTGATGAGGCATACTGCGATAATGTATAATATCGGGTGAAATAAAAGTAAAAGGCACAAGGGGGGATTTGCAATTTAATGGAAGGCGATCCTCTAATCAACTTTCAGGATTAAGTCATACATCTTTTCATACAGAGCAGACTAGATATTCAGAGAAAATATAATATTCGCTAGAAAACTGTTCGTTTCGAATCTAATATTTCATATGTCAACCTAAATTAGTATTTGGTTCACTCTCCGTAATTAGCACAAACATTCGATTATCTAACTATACTTACTAGTGCCAGGGAATTGTTATTACCAGACTTTTGTAATTATTGGATAAATCTTAACACTAAATTATCAATTACAGTCGGCTACAAATTGCTACATACACTCGGCTAATATGTTATATACAGAAAAACAAACGGAACCGTGTTGTGTTTTCTAGAATATCACAAATTTGTGGGGTGTATATAGACATTTGTCACTAACGATATATGTAAATTTTAAGGAGAGGCTCTGTTTAGATAGCCGAAAAGTGTGTAATTTGTAAATTTTTTTTTAAGAAACGGTAAAAGATATCAACATGGAGATTACTGCATCACTTTTATTAACATTTGTAATTTGAAATTATATTTTTGTTTATAAAAAAGCATTTAATATTCGCCGTCTAGGTGAATTCTAAGCCCAGGTGCGTGTTGCACCTCGAATTGGCGGAAGAAATATCTCTCCGACTTCGCTTTTTATTGGAAGATGAACCAAGTCCCCCCAAAAATTTAAAAAATGGTATTTTTCCTGGCGTCAGAAGTAAAAAAAGGACCGAAAATGGACTTTTAACTTTGAAGTGCTGCCATTTTGTCAATTTTCAACTTTCTGCACTGGAATTAGATTCATCCTTCAACTACAACTATCTACTTTTTAAAAGTAGAAACCTCAAATCGGTCGCCTGTATTATTTTTCCCGCCAATTTGAGGTGCAACTAGAAGATTCTAGTTTAAAATTCTAGGTAAATACCTAGACGGCGGACACTAAATGCTTTTTCATAAAAAAAATATAATTTCAAATCACAAGTGTTACTGAATATGATGCCAAAAACCCCCATATTGATATCTCTTTTCGTTTCTTCAAAAAAAAATCTCAAAACACACTCACTTTTGGCCGTCTAAACCAGAACCTCCTCTTAAGGGTTTTAAAAATTTGTTCTTCGAAATAGGACATTTCTAATGTCTTACTACTAAAATTTTAGTCGTTCAAGGTCAGCTCCTTGACTGTGAATCACGCTGGGCATGACCTCCACCCAATTAAGCGCCATGCCAACTTACCTTCTATTTCAGAAACAGAAAGTGTGTAGCTAAAAGTTTACATTCCTCGTATTTCAAACTCAAAAGAGGAATATAGTGCGAGCGGTGGAGGCAACCGACCGGTGACCTTGAACGGCCAAAGGGCAATGTTAAGTGTGTGAAGTGATTTTGGGCCAAAGAGTGTCGTGGTTGCTATATATGTACCATTGGAAAGCTCTCGTCGAGAGAAATCGAATGAAACCATTGCCATTATCCGGAGAATTGTGTTGGGAACACTTTCAAGAACAGACTTAATGTTTGTAATTTCAAGAGAAAACGGTAGCATATTTTGGAAAAAGCTTGAAAATACTTTTGAAAGCCAAATCTCAAAATGTGTTTTTTGCCACCCGTTTTAGGAATACAATAACGAGGAAGAGAAATGTGAAAGACTGTAAAAGAGTTTGACTCGACTAGTAATAATGAAATTTTTCTTTCAACCTCTTTCAGTGCGAATTAAATATTCAGATTTTTAAACGAGATTTGATTATGGTTTTAGGTGATGAGAAAGTGAAAAGTAGTTATGTAAAAAATATTTATGTAGGCATATATAAAATACATAGCACACAGATTCGAACGTGATAGTTGCTGTTGGAGTTGAATACAATATCAATCCTGTTGCAGTAATTTCTGATATTCTATTTCAACAAAAAATATACTTGCCCTTATTCGTTAAATGTTGCAAGAAAACAGGAATTTCGTTATTTAACATAGGCTCGCGTTACGTTAAATGCACATTTTTCACCAGAATTTCAATGCTTTTAAAGATCATACTCAAAGAATAGCGACGAGTAGCAACATATAGTATTCTATAGTCTATAGACGAGAGTATAAAAAAATAATTTTCAAAAATTGTTATGGGAGAACTTGGGACGCTTCTATTTCTATTCTTCTTTTAAATTAAATCCTTCATCACTCGTTAATCCTTTAACCAATGCGCGTTTCAAATGAAAATTAACCACTCTGTACTTTGCCATACTTGTACGTTAGCCATCATGATAATAACAAAAATACAAAACACAAAAGACAATCGACATCCAGGACTACAGAAGTACATATATACAGTGTTTATAAATGAATGACTACTTTCTCAGAGTGTATATATCCGCCTCTGGCAACTAAAGGCTGAACCCTTGGACCCAAGGTCCATTTTGACCCATAATTCCATTCACACGAATCTCAAAATAAGCTTCTATATTACACCTCAATCTTATGACCTTCAATTCGGTAATTCTAATGATAAATAACACAGTAAATTTTGATATTTAGAATGGGTCCAAATGGACCCCGTACCAGCAAGGCGAGGGTTAAAACTCTGAGTGGAAAGGTTTTAAGAAGTTTCAATTTTCCTCAAGTTTGCTTTTCAGTTTTGCTTTCCGAGACACTCGAACAGTACATTCGATTGCTCTCTCGAACGAATCGACGTGGGAACACGGCAAAGACCGTGAGCAGGATGCAGATCATACCTCGGCGTGAAAACACGCCGACGCCACTCAAAGTCTTAATATTAAAAAATTGTTGCGATACACGCTGCTTCCTTAAAGTGGCGAAGCTTAAAGGCATTGTTCGCTCTGTGCTTGAAGTGTACGGGCAGCAGCCAGTCATCAATTGTCAAGCATGATTGACTGTCTAGAGATCATTTGGCAGAGAATTGCAACGAATGAAGGAAGAGAACGGCGTAGCTATGGATGCGATAGTGGTACGTACTGTAATTCGCGCCGTTCCGCTTCTTCCTGAGAGATATCCTCTTCGACAGAATAATCAAGGATCGGTTTGACACCGAACTGTCGTAACCTATCCAGGACAGGAGTGATCTGCACCTCGTCTTCGCCGGCGACAAAGTGGCCGTAAAATGTGGCCTTCATCATCTTCGTGAAAAGAGTCTCGCCGAGTATCTTCTTCGATAATTTCATTAACTGGAACAAACGAAGGGCGTACATTTTATTTGATTTACATAGATGAGGAACGGTAGTCATTTTATTAATCGTCATTTTAACTTATACGGAGCAGTTGCATCACTTATGCAAAAATAAATCAAGATACCACTTGTGGCGTCCTTTCAAGCACACACTGTATAAAAAAAAAGGAATAAAATTCTAGGTATAGTACCTAGATATTCGATGGAGGGAGTAAAAATATTGGGCAAATAAATGTTCTAGTTTCTTCGATTTGTGCTATACTCAATTTTATGGGAACAAAGTTGCTTACACTTGGTTATTATTTGTTCATCGCTTATTTATTATATAAGAAAGTTTTTCATTCAAAATTGAGAGTTCTTGTAATTTATTTGTTTGTTTGCACGTTATGCAGATTTTTGTATCCTTACTGATTGTAATTACTGAACTGATGAAATTAGAATGGAATAGTGAATACGTTTATAGTAAACTAGCTTTACTAGTCGGCTTCGCCCGAAATTTAGATTCTGATTTTATAAAAAAAATTTATTTTTTATTTATTTTTTTGCTGTGAAAATAGTCACATTCGTCTGGATTAGCTAGACATAATAAGCTGGGACACATTACGTGACCTCAGAGTGTGCCATTCGAAAGTTTTTAGACAGACAAACACACAAACACTTTCTGCTTTATATATTAAGGGGACTCGGCAGTCGTTTTCCGCGAAAAAACACTTTCTTTTCAATGTATTTGTGAAAAAATTAAAACATATCCAGATGTATCATTTTACCCAATGCTTATTATTATCATAGAGATTGAAAAAAAGTTGGTATGAAATATACATGTGCTTTAAAAATGGCGGTGCTGATTGGTAAACACTTTAACGTTCTTCTGTCGTTTTGCTGTAATAGTGGTTTTAAAATGTGACGTAATTCAATTTCAAGCTGTGATTCCTGTTTATTACATCCGTAGTTTCCCGCGACACCAATAAAAACTAAAATTAAAACAGAATTATTAAATTGGTGGCCGAAAACGGCGATTTTTTTTTCAAGAAAAATCCGCGACTTTTTAATTTTTTGTTGAAAATCTCGAACTTTTACGGACCATATCAGAGGTTTCGCGGGGAATTGCACATGTTTTACACATCCTGTAATTTTTTCAAGTCAATCTAAACCTCCGTTCATTCGCAATTATGGTAAATCCAAGAGAAAAAAAAGTTTCGAGAAAAACGCGTTTAAAGTTTTTCGGCAAAGGCGACGACGCTATATAGGTTGTCGCTTGACGATTTTAGCTGCCAAACTTACAATTTTGTGAATTTTACTATAAACCAAGCGGCATTTTATTCATAAAAGATTGTACTTTCGAAAAATGTAATAAAAAATCGATTTTTCCCGAACATGGATATTTTGCACAAAAATGTTTCGTAAAAAAAATTGAGTGTATGAAAATTCGCAATAGAGGGTAACGCAGAAGCCAGTGTAATTACAAATAGAATCCCGTTTGAATTTTTAGATTCAGTCAAGAATTGCATTTTTTATCACAACAGCGCGTGAAAAATTGTTTCGAAAAAAACGTTCTTAAAGTTTGACGGCGAGCGTGTTTGACTATAGTGACGGGGACTATTTATAATTATTAATTCTTCCCACGGAAGAAAAGTGACTGATTTCGGATTCAAAGAAACTAGAATAGATAACAAAAATTTACTTAAAGCATGTATATAAAATATGCAGAAACTACGCAAAAGGGTAAATACTCGACGCTTATCTTATGCAAAATGCGATAATAACTAATAATTTGAATTGAAATACGAGTCTGACATAATGTTTAAGTGTTTACACTTTTGCAAGTCATTCCATATGCTTTCACGAGGTGTCAGTATTATAAAAATTTTGATCTAGTAGATATTTTTAGTAATCTCCAAATAAAACGGTGTTAAACCGATTTATAAAAATCAAGTGTGTTAATATAAAAACTAAAACTAATTTAATTCTGCAGGATAACATGTGACATATTTATGGAAACATGCAATATATATTTGTGTACGTATCATGTAGGTGTTTAAACAATAGGGTCCCGAACATGGATATTTTGCACAAAAATGTTTCGTAAAAAAAATTGAGTGTATGAAAATTCGCAATAGAGGGTAACGCAGAAGCCAGTGTAATTACAAATAGAATCCCGTTTGAATTTTTAGATTCAGTCAAGAATTGCATTTTTTATCACGACAGCGCGTGAAAAATTGTTTCGAAAAAAACGTTCTGAAAGTTTGACGGCGAGCGTGTTCGACTATAGTGACGGGGACTACTTATAATTATTGATTCTTCCCACGGAAGCAAAGTGACTGATTTCGGATTCAAAGAAAATGGAATAGATAACAAAAATTTATTTAAAGAATGTATATAAAATATGCAGAAACTACGCAAAAGGGTAAATACTCGACGCTTATCTTATGCAAAATGCGATAATAACTAATAATTTGAATTGAAATACGAGTCTGACATAATGTTTAAGTGTTTACACTTTTGCAAGTCATTCCATATGCTTTCACGAGGTGTCAGTATTATAAAAATTTTGATCTAGTAGATATTTTTAGTAATCTCCAAATAAAACGGTGTTAAACCGATTTATAAAAATCAAGTGTATTAATATAAAAACTAAAACTAATTTAATTCTGCAGGATAACATGTGACATATTTATGGAAACATGCAATATATATTTGTGTACGTATCATGTAGGTGTTTAAACAATAGGGTCCCGAACATGGATATTTTGCACAAAAATGTTTCGTAAAAAAAATTGAGTGTATGAAAATTCGCAATAGAGGGTAACGCAGAAGCCAGTGTAATTACAAATAGAATCCCGTTTGAATTTTTAGATTCAGTCAAGAATTGCATTTTTTATCACGACAGCGCGTGAAAAATTGTTTCGAAAAAAACGTTCTTAAAGTTTGACGGCGAGCGTGTTCGACTATAGTGACGGGGACTACTTATAATTATTGATTCTTCCCACGGAAGCAAAGTGACTGATTTCGGATTCAAAGAAAATGGAATAGATAACAAAAATTTATTTAAAGCATGTATATAAAATATGCAGAAACTACGCAAAAGGGTAAATACTCGACGCTTATCTTATGCAAAATGCGATAATAACTAATAATTTGGATTCAAATACGAGTCTTTCACGAGCTGTCAGTATTCTGAAAATTTTGATCTAGTAGATATTTTTAGTAATCTCCAAATAAAACGGTGTTAAACCGATTTGTAAAAATCAAGTGTGTGTTAATATAAAAACTAAAACTAATTTAATTCTGCAGGATAACATGTTACATATTTATGTAAAAAATATATATCAAATATGCGCAGAATATACGACTATGCAAAATAAAAAAGTACCTATTTAAATAATTTCAATTCTTATTCGAATTCTACTAGGGTATTTTATCTACATATTATGTTGTATAAAAACATGTGCGCGCTGGAATATCCGCAGTCCAGTAACGAAATATAAACTTCCGGCGCTATTTTGTCATTTGAATTACAGATGTTTGCCCAGTTTTCGTTAAAAGCTCGAAAGCAGAAATCTGAGGATGCAAGTTTTGGCGACCGCTAAGGTCACGAAATAAGCCCACCACGTTGCGTCCATTTGTCATGAGGTCGAGTCGTTCGAAACTACGGACGCATGATTCTAGCAAAATGTGGCGATGTTCCATCGCCACGAAACCACGTTCTAATTCTTTCACTGAATGATTCATCTTTCGCAAAAACATCGCAAAAGTGAAGTACAATTCAATTAAACCGTACTTGATATGGCGACAAAATTTTGCGCGAAAACCGCGTATGATTAATACTATAAAAAATACTTATGTACCATTTCATTGAAAAGAAACAAAACCGCATGTAAAATTGATGATATATTTCCTTTTTTCTTTATTGTTTAAAATTGTGTGATAGAAATGTAGGACAGCTGAAAATTGGGATTGTAGCGACCTGGATGGTAAATAAAAATGTAAAATTACAAATAAAGGATCGACATAAAATTGCAAATTCAGAAATTGAAATTGTTGCAGAAGGTTGAAGTAGGGATAATTAAAATTAAATTATAATTTCAACCTGGATGATAATTTGAGGTAAATGAAATTTTACAATATTTTTTATCTAAAATCGCGGGAAAAATATTAGAAAGATATCACAAGAACCTGATGCATTACTACTTAATATTTTCTAATAAAGAAACGTATTTAGTAATTCACAATTCTTAAAGTTTAAAATCACTTCTACTTGTCGTAGACTCTAATGACTATTTGTTATGTATGAAACCACAAACCATTGGCATGAATGCCACCGTGAAAATGTCGTACTCAGAAAAATATAAAAATAAAATAGAAGTACTCTTTCTTCCTTCGAAATTTGCTACGTAGCGATTATGTAACGTTGACGTGAAATCTTATTGCGGACGATATACTGAGTATCCAGTAAGCCATTACACTACTCGTAAGAATATAATTGTTTGTGGAAAGAAGCAAATAGAAGAAAATATAAAATGAATTTGGTGTAGTTTCGAAGAAAAGTAATTTCGATTGCAAGATTGGTTTGCATTTGTTTGACTATGTGTGACATATTCTTAACAAACAATTTTTCTACAGGTTTACTTATCGATTTTTAGTAGTCGGGTTATATTAAAGGAATTATTAGCACTAAAATTAATCCCAATTATTTTTGCTAATTTATACGTATACATAGCTATTTTTTTCATTCGTAACACATTTTCGTCCAAAAGTAATCTACATAAAATATTACATTAGCAAAATAGTACGACTTAACGATAATCATAATAATAATAATTATAAGTTCTTCCTTAAACTTTACCACTTTATGTTCAATAAATAATAATAAGATAACAAGTCTGTGTAAATTAAAACAAAAGATTATATTGGTATTCGAAAAGCTAAGAAATAAAAAAAAATACTAAAAATCAATTTTATGAAAAAGTAATATGGATGACAATTTTGTCGTTTTAAAAGAAATAAATCTTAGGACTTGCGATATCATTACACAGTGAATATTACTGCATCACGGTATTATTAAGAATAATTCAGCATTTCATAAAGTAATTAAGTAGATTGTATAAGACCCGCCCCGAGTAAAGTTAAGTAAACCCAGAGCATCATAAGTGCATGTTCAAAGTGATTTATCTCGAAAACTACGTAACCAAATCTCGGACTGTACGATGATTTACTGTACACGGTATAAATTGGTTCGTCGTGGTCGCTTTGGCAACAAAAATAATATTACTGAATATCCAATTATGCTGTATCCAACGTACCACAAAATTTTTCTGAAATTCTAATCCTAAGTTTATGCGTAAAAAAAATTTTTTATTACAGTTTGTTATATTTATTCCTCGGTGACGTTAATCACTCTCAACCTCTCTATTTATTCTCGTACAACTAATATTTCAAATCATTATCATTCTTTTATTTAAAAAAGAAACTAACTTCCTAAATCCAACAACCCAGTAGCGACTGTTACGAATTCAACATACAACCATTACATAACATTTATGAGAATTGACGATTGATAGCGCAAGATATGGGCACAGCAATCGCAATATTATACGTCATTGTTGAGTCAAGCGCATCTACATTGTTGTAGATGCACTTTCACGCGTAAACAATACATTGCGATAAGTTATAATTTACATAGATATATGTGACGCATGTTACTGCCATTTAGCGATAAAAAATGAAACTGCACCATTCATTACGTTCGAAACACCTTGCGCAGGTAACACCAAGCATGTAGTTAGGCTCTGAGAGTGCCATTACTATTTATTTATGCTTTCTACACACTGCATTCCTTATGAAATGTATCAGCCAAGTTCACTTGCAAAATTTAATTTACAGAGTCTTCAGAACTATATGCGCTAATAATTACATTATACTATTCTAGATTTATTTGTTGATAGAATTAATTGAAAAATAGGTACAGAAATAAATGAATATTAGTGAAGAAATATGAGGGGGGGGGGTCTAAAAATTTTTATGTCAAATGTCTCTATTAAGTAGTATTGTATATTTAAATTTGTCACAGTTATTTAGTTTGAAATGGGGCATACGCCAATCATTTTCCCTAACGTTCTAGTTTTCTAGGTCACTAGTATTTTTTTTATTAAAGCACTTTGCTTCATCCATAATGTAACTATGAACACACTAACGATAAAATAAATGATAGATACGTATTTGTGCGCTGTTTACGTGTAGAAATTACGAGATTCGATGTAAACTATTCTGATATGAAGGGAAATGATTCTTTCAGGGTCAGTTGTATGCAAAGAACATAGTTTAATATCTCGTTTAGGCCTTCAATGCCTTGCATGAATTGTATCTTCATAAATTCAGAAAATTTAATCGAGAACTTTTTGTGGTTTAGTAGGTTTCTCAATTATTCTTAATATTAACGTCTTTATTATGCAATTGTTATACTTGAGAAAGAATTATATTAAGAATATTGAGTAAGAAATGAGGAACAGTATGACTGCTATGAAACTGTATAATTTTCTAGGAAATATTCCAGGGAAATAGTAATTTTATCCAGGTTTTCCTACGGTTTACTACTAAAGTTAAAGAGAAACTAATAATAAACGCAATACTACGGAATTATATGTACACTGCTCACTAGTGCCTTCGTGAGATATTCGATATGAAAGGTCGCTTCATGTACATAGTGACTTCATTATTCTTTACATGCCACTGCCACTCAAGCAATCATTTTCCTCTACTTCACATCAAAATATTTCACATCGAATCTTGTGATATGTACGTGCTATCAAACATCACATAAAGATCGTTTATTTTGTCGTTAGTTTCTTGACAGATGTATTACTAGAAAGGCACATGATTCTAGAAAATGTAACTGTGAGAAAAGCATGTCTGGGTTAGGTAGAAAATTGATATTTTATAATCATGTGCTTTTCCAATAAAATTAAGGAACTTGTAGCAAGTGGAGTTGATCAGTTTGGGTTCTAACACTCTCCTACATATGTCGTAGTTACTTCTAAAAACTGTGACTCTCACTTATGCATTGGTCTTTATAAAATATACTACGTATAAATAAAAAAGGATTGTAATCAACTACGTAACATGATGTTCAAGAGAAGAAAAATCCAGAAAAGCAGCTGACCATAGATATTTTACTTTAGAAAATCCTTAAATGATTTCTAGTGTGAAATATTTTCTCTATTATCTTATTACTTCTTTGTAAAATTTCATGTTGCAAAGAATGTAAGAATAGAAATAAAATATTTTTATCATACCATATACCAATTTCTTAGAAATTCTTTTCCAAAATTTCGCGTTATTCTTTACATTGAAATAAGAAACAATATAGATCAACTATTTCTACCTATCATATACAAAGTTTTCACAAACTGTTTTGCAAAATTTCTCATTATTCTTTACATTCAAATAAGTAACAGTACAGATTCAATATTCTTGCATCTGCTGCAAAATTTTCGTATTTGCATAGTACACTTTGCAAAAGAGAAAAAGGAAAGAAACGCATAGATGGCAGACGATTTTGAGCGTGAACCAGTGTATAGCTAGTATGCAGTACAGACGTGACGTGTCAGGCCATTGATTAAGAACATATAGCCTGTGTGAACTGCATCTACAAACCCTGCCAGGATCAATACGGTCTTGGCAAAAGGGCTCGTTCTTAGACGTTAGCGGGGCGATAACTGCTACAGTTCCGACTTAACTGGAACACAGTGCACGACATTTGGGACTCAAAAGCGGGTACCAAAAGCGGAATAAATGTAACTACTGCACGATCAATTTTCGTCAAGCCATTAACATTCACGCGTAATATAACGTATGTACAGTTACGCGCAAAAATATATTTTTTGTTAGTACCATCTACCAAAGAAATTTTGCTAAAAGAATGGAAAATTAGTTGAACCTATGTATAATAGATTAAAGCTTATAATAAACTAGCAGGAGTATTAAAAAAATATTAACTTATTGCAATTACGTTTGTTTAAATTAAATATCGCACGATCTTTGCTTCTTCCACGGCTGATAATACTTTCTTATATAAAAATTATTATTGATATAAATAAGATTTTTTAAAAAAATCCAACATACATTTCTCGATAATACATTATTTTCGATGAAATGAAACTAAAGGGCATATCGTGCTCGCAAGAACAAACGAATTACTAAATTTCGACTAAAGACAGTGCAGTGGAAAACAATTAAGAAAATAATTAACGCATACCATAGCAAAATCTATTCGAGTTAGTACAACTACAAGAAATGTAATTACTCGTAGCTTAAAAATAGAACTATCGATCGTTGTGATGCAAACGTGAAAGGGTTGAGCGTAATTGCGACGCGTTTCATCATCGATCTGATCGCGGTGGGTTTCACGAGATAAGTTATCGTCGAAATCGTAGAAATCAAGCTGTCAAAGGGGATTTTCCAAATCTCAGATAGGTACTCCAATCGACTTGGTTTTTTCGGTCGTCTATCACAACTTTTCATTATTATCAATTTCCACTGCAACGCTAATGACTCCTCTTCGTTGATTACTTGGAATTATTCAACGAAATCTTTTAATTCTTAAATTGATTTGTCGATAAGACTGCAAGATGTATTCGTTTATCTTAGCCTGGAATAATCCGTTCGTGACAAGTAAAAGATCACCTAACGAAATTGTATTATAAGCTCCTTAATATTTTAAACCCTTACATTCCAACTTAATCGCCGATCGATCGGAGGTATTTCGGAATATTAAATAATATTGTCGAGTAATTTTGATGAGGAATTACAAATTCTTCTATTTTGATAAAGTTTAATAAAATCAGTATCTAATATTACCTAATTTAATCTTTAATTGTGGGGGGCACACTTCGAGTGTAAATAACATTTCAGAAGAGCAAGCTTAACTGAATAATAAATAAGAAATGAATAAAAAGAAGTCTTACATGAAAGTATGATCAGGAAGTAATTGTTTCTAGAATATTCAACTATTTCATTCATAAGTTGATATTCTACTTACGGTGTAGTGATTAATATCATTAGAGTTCACTTGATATATGGTTTCAAAATAAATATAGCTGATGCAGTACGCGGTAGTAGTAGTTTGATATTTAAGATTAGTGAGATTAGTTTTATCAAATCTAGACAAATACTCAGTAGAGTAACTGGAACAATACACTGAACGGCTACTTAAATTTATTTCAAGTTACTCCATTAATCGAGCTATTTCAATTGTTTGTAATTGTTCCAATAACCATAGAGCTCTTCAATCTCCCCTTTTCCGAATTACAGTAGTAATCGTCTCATTTAAATTCTTTCGAATTGCTCTAATAATAATCATGGAAGCTATTTGGAATCTTTCTGTCCAGTTACCTAACCCAGAACTGAAACCATTTAATTTTTTTAAAGTTGCTGCAATCACTGGAGAGCGACTTTAAATCTTTTCGACTTAGGTACTCTAGTAATCGAGTCATTTAAATGTTTTCGAGCTGCTCCAATCACCGCGAGCTATTCGCATTCACTTTTCCTCGTGTTACGCGAATGCGTGATTCAATCTACCACCTTCTGTAAGCCCAAGAAATCAATTTTATTTCATATTCATCAGTAGAACTATACTATTCGAAGATTTATATGCTATTTACAGTATGCTGTTTGATGTTTTCAAAAAGCAATAGATAGTAGGAAAATTTGAAAAAAAAGTGGACAGTGAACGTAAGTTTTCTCCAAAAGGTGTGAAAATATTAAGACATTCGAGTACTTATCACACAGCTCACTTCTTCCAAGTAGTCAGACAGCTTTGACGAATATAACGTTGTGTATTGGTTTCGAATTTCGATTATATTCCCAGTACTACTGCGGATTAGCCACCATAAAAAGAATATCAAAATTGCATCGGATTGCTTCCCAATTCGAACACTCTTTGAAAATTAAAGTGGACCTCTTAAGACACTACTTTCTTATTTAGAAATAATCACTTACACTTTATGGAAGTTTTTTTTAATACGCTTGTTTATTACAGCTTCTTTTCTTTCCTTTATATGAAGTATACTACATCCATCATTTTCATATGTTAAAAATTTACTAAAAATACTGCTACATAAGATAAACGGAATTTATTTTCATTTATTAAAATTCTATCCATTTTATTAAACCATCCAAGAATTGGGTATCTTAACTGTATCCTAAAAAGTGGAATAACTATTGACGCAGATCGACAATATTAGCAAAAACGGCACTACTAAATACGTTGGCCACTGTTTTGTTTACGTCACCATGATAAAACAGCTTGACAAAGATTATTCGAGTTTGTCGACGTTATATATGTTTAGTGATAAGTTGACAACAAGCAAACATCGCGATCGCGTAAAGTACCAGTAAGGGAAAACGTAACAAATCCACTTTACCGATTTTATCGTAACAGAAGTCATTGAAAATTTAACTATAAAAATATTGTATCGTCTCTGTAGTAAAACATTTTAATCTGCCGTCAAAATTATTCCAACGAGCAGCATTGTGTGCTTTTCTGGAAATCAAAAATGAACAGCATATCTTAATGACAAACTGAAATAGTAAAAGGAATAATTGTTGTACTATGTAGTCTCTTTAATATCATTCAATTTCTGTTAGACATATTTTGTTATAGAACGAATAATGTAAGAGTAATTTTCAGGTGGTTCAACCTGCTCGGTTCTTTGGCATTTGTGAAGCAGGAAACTATGAATGTTTAATCCAAATGGAGTATTTTTATCGAACGCGCCCAACGAAAGCTAAATCGATGGCTTGTCTGCCAGCACAGAAGCCAAGAAACGACCGAGGAATGCAGTCACAATGTAACTTTGAATTTGCTATTTGTATTTGTCAGTGTTTTGAAACTATTGAAAGTTTTGTAACTCGAGTAACTTAAAAAAAAAAACAGCTTCGACTTATATGCCCCGGGAATATATACATCTGAATGGTTAAACAAGAGTATCATGTTTGGAATTACTTCTCCATTAAATCATTTAATTATAACTTTTTAGTAATTCAATTTTATTTCATTTAATAGAATATATATTGGAGCTTTATCAAATAATCTGATATAATTTAAAAATTGCGAAATATGTCGAAGTTATAGCAATAAATATTGAAAGTGTTTTCTGCGGTTGCGTTCTGGGTGTTGCACAACCGATTAACGGAGCTACTTAGTTATATACGTAGTCAAAAACACAAAGTCGATTAAAAGAAATATATAAATAAACATTTTTAAAATAAACGATTTTATTTAATTTGATCAAAAATGGAGTAAAAACCAGGGACCCGGAACGAAACAGAAACGAAAACGATAAACGAAAAGAACGAAATATTTTTCCGGAACAGAAACAGAAACGAAACGAAATTCTTAACCCTGTTGCAGGAGTGAAAACGATATAACCGAAATAAAAATTCCGACTAATAACGTTCTGTACACTTCAGGTTAAAAAATTTAAATTGTGGGCGCCCCTTATTTTCATCATGTTCCATGATGAACTGCTGAAACGAAATATTTTTCAGCAGGAACGATATTAACCGAAACGAAATTATTATTATCGGAGCTGAACCGAAACGAAACGAAAAAACATTTCGTTCCAGGTCCCTGGTAAAAACTAAAAAATAATTCTGTTCTTGTAGGTAATACAATTACGATGGTGATATGTCACTTTAACCAAAATCGTGGGGCAGGATTTTTCATCGCTTTTCATCGCTCATTTCGACGGCTGATTCTGTATTAAATTGATTCATATCCTGTTATCAAATATCCTGCCCCACGATTTTATTTGAAGTGGCATATCACCATCGTAATTGTAGTACAAGAAAATAATTCTTTTTTAGTTTTTAACAAATTAAATAAAATCGTTTAACTTAAGTGTTTTTATATATATATATATATATAATAAAAAATATATATATATATATAAGATTATATATATATATAATCTTTCAAGTTTTTTTATAATTTACTTTTTAGTGTTTGAGTTTCGCAACTAAAAAAACTTGAAAGATTGAACTATTTTGAGGCATCGACATTTTATCGTTTCAGAGAAGAACGCGAGACGCTGATTTCAAGTCAATTGGATTTGTGGTTACGGGTTAATATTTTAGGGGATGCAATTTTTCAACCCTTCAGAGGTGAACTTTTTTTATCTAACGTACGCCTGCAAAGTTTCAAATCTATTGGATAAGTGGAAGTGGGTTAAAATTGAATTGCAAGATTTGAACCAAACAAACAAACGGACAGAGGAGTGAAGCTAAATAAAATCGTTTAATAAAATGATAGGTGTTGAAATCGTAGATATCGATTTTTATATACGTACAGCTTTGATGTTTTTTCGATTAAACATATTTGCAAAAATCTATTAAAACAATTCGACCTACCTCTAAGTAGGTAGCTTTCACAAAATATTCACTGAAAATTTTATGTGTATCAGTCACAACATTTTTCGACATATTGTGTTTACCAATTTGAAAAACATGGTTCTAAGAAAATTGCGATCACAGATGCAATAAAGAATGCTTCCTACATATTGAACTTATATTCAATTTTATCTGAAATCACCGATTCCTGTTCCCAAAATGCGAAGAAAATACATGTTTATACAATAGCAAAGTGCGAACGAACTATTTAGAAACCATAATGGAATTTGGAATCCTGCTGGATTTATTGACTCTTAGCTTGCATGACTATTAACTACTAGCCTGCATGACTATTAATTACTAGCCTGCATGACTATTAACTACTAGCTTGCATGACTATTAACTACTAGTCTGCGTAACTATTAACTACTAGCCTGCATGACTATTAACTACTAGCCTGCATGACTATTGTCTACTAGCCTGCATGACTATTAACTACTAGCCTGCGTGACTATTAACTGCTAGTCTGCATGACTATTGTCTACTAGCTTGCATGAGATTGGCTATTAGTTTGAAGACATATTGACTATTAACTTGCAGAACAATTGACTATTAGCTTGTAAGGCTATTGACTATTAGTTTTAAAGTCTATCGACATTAGATGGACGTTAAGACTTTTACTTGCAGGGTTATTGACTATTAAACTCATTAGGCAAAAGCGAGATAAAAGTGTTGTCTCACTTCGTAATTGACTCTTTTAAAAATCTGTAGTTTTGCTAATTATGCATATTTCAATGTAACATTCTAACACGTTTTCAAGACTCCACACTCGAAGAAAATTGCAAAAAGCCAAAGAATCAATTGCTTGCTTAACATGTCCAGGTGCATTTAATCCCTTAAGTCTTAAGGCTCAAGATCACAGTGTTTTGGCTGAACGCCTGAATGAAATCAAAATTCATTCATAAGCTCGCCGTGGATATATTTATCAGTGAAATATACACTTGCAACTCTAGCTGTTACATATCACACGCGGGGCTTGCAATTCTCGCTTAAGATTCCTGGAACAGTTTGGATTACTATGAATTCTTGATGTTCTACGAATGCAGGTCAGGGAACTCGATGCAGAGGATCGATACAGCACGTACCGAGTATGTCGCATACTTTTGTCAGCAGCACAATCTGCTATTATATTCTCCATGGATAAAACGTACTTTTTACGAATTCAAAGACAGGATGTCCTGGAAATACAGCAGTGCGCCTTACGAGGAAAAGAAACGAAGGGCGTGTCAGGGCCTTTGATCGTGAGACACTTCTGTAGCTTGCGATTGCTATTCTGGACGTATTCAGTCGATGGACACTGCAGTAATTTGAGAAAGATAGAAAGAAATGGACAATGTACGAAACACCAGAAATATCAATCACGATGTGCAAAAGAGTTTCGTGTGAAAAGAACTTTATAGTAATATGCATTTAAAATAATAGTAAGGTCCTTTTCGAAGGAAACACTTTTGTCACTCAGGAGTGGAATTTCAGATATATTTATTTGGTAGAGGCAGCTATAGTTTAAAAAGGATAAAACAACTACAAAGTGTGTGAATGATTGGTATACCAGTCACGTGTCACAGAAGTGTCATTTTTTAAAAGGCTTTTGTAGTGGAAGTTAACTTTTCACGTTAGTTTCTAAGGTAAATGTCCCAGTACTTAAACATGGCCCAATAATTAAAAATCGAGAAGAAATTATATTAATAATAACAGTTTTACTAATTTGCAACGTTTAAACTATTCAAAATATAATTGCAAAATGTATTAGCTTTATATAGATACAATTATAAGCTTACATAACTGAATAGTTATATCATGCAAAAATATTATTGTACAGTAAAGCTTCGACAGTTTCAATCTCGCGTCTCACCTAATTGGCTCAAGCAAGCGAGAGAATATTTTTGTTAAGGTTGTAATTAATTATTATTTTATCATTTTTGAAATAGTACAGTTGTTGTGGATTTATTATATATTGAAGAATTAAAAATTAATTGGATCTCTTAATAATTTTTTCTTTTTAATATTGAAATTGTTGCGTTTATCCAATAGTACACGATAACATGTCACGGACCAGTTATTAAACGCGTATTCAATGGTTATATAAACAGTGGTACAGGCGTCAGTATTCAGTGAAGTATTGTTTTATATCCTATATATTTACGTTAATAATAACTAGACAAAAATATAATACTGTTTAAGAATTATTAGGATAATTAATCTTAAACTCGTCATAATATTAGCATAACCTAAAATTTTATAATATACTTTTAATTATTTTCAGACATAAAGTCATGCCGAAGATTTAACACAAATGTATTATAAATAAAATGTTTTTAATACCCCAAAATATTGCCGTATTCATTTATTTTCATTAACTGATAGAAATAGTTAAATTAAATATATATTCAATAATTGGGACACTGATAATTAATGACTGGGACACGCTATGAATTTCATTTAATTACTGGGTCATATGAACAGTTTCATGTTTTAATTAATTTAAAACTTTTAACAAATGTAGATTCTTGTTACGTTATCTGAAACTAGAAATTTTACGCTTTCGAATAATTATATTTAGTTATAATTTTATACTATTTAAATATAAAAGAAATTGCAATTATCTCAACTGCTTCCTTAACTGTTTCACCACTGGGCCATTTACCTTACGTACAAGAGAAGTTTGACTACTCGAAAACTCAAGGAAATGATACTTTACAGAAATGTAGTTTAGAGGACATATTTATTTTATTTCCAATGAGTTGGATCTAGGAGTGCAAACACACCTACAAAAAAATGTGTTTTATGTGATTATAATCATGTCTATATGTGAAATCGTAAAAGGTGTCGAAAATAAATAAATAATCTGCAATGAACAGTGAAAGACGTCCAGATAAAATTTGTTTCTGCAAAATTCACCCCCACCAAAAGTTTTCCTCGCAAAATTCTTTACCACCGCGTTGTAAGCCATTGAGTGCCATAGAACTTTGTATTCATTTAAATATTAATTTTTCGATATCTTTTACGGTTACGAAGATATGCACGACAATATTAGAACTCATAAATTCCTTTTAGGGGATGATCCCACCCCTGGACTCGTTTAACTACTGGAATGAAAATTGGGTATGTCATTGGGACCATCTGATCCACATGTTTGCAAAATATTGGATTGTTCGAAAAGTTTATACAATGCTTTTATAAAGTATTACCACTTTTTTAATAATGTTCATAGTAAATAATTCTCTTCCAATCCCACCAAATACCTAATAATAATAATATTCTTTGGTTGCATTCCCTCATCTGTCACAAATGCTAATGACTTTCCGAACACCCCGAAATATATGACTTGGTTGAATTTCCAAGTTGCCAAACTTCCCCTGCTATGTTATTCATAGAAATAATTTGTATTCGATCATGTATTAATTACAACAAACGTTGCACAATATCCTAAAGGTGCAAATCCACGATGAAACAAAAATATCGTGTCTCACATAAGATTTTAATTTCCATTATTATAATTCTTTTATTTCCATTATTTACATTTTGTTATCGCTGAGATTTTTGTCTCGCGATGGAAAAGTCGTATATAAAATCTCACCGTGGATTGGCACCTTAATGAAGCGAAATGGTCGTAAGATAATGATTTCGTGTAGCGAATCAGCAAGTTGGTTATTAATATACTAAAAATTATAATCTTCACCCGGCTTATTGATAACTACATCAAGAAACGAAACAATACTCGCGGAAGCGTTTTCATTAACTTTTACAAGCACCAAGGTTATCAGGTACACGGAAGGCGGAATCTGAATTAATCGCACGAATTCTGCGCAATAGGTGCTCCAATCGGTTTGATAGACGTATCAATCATTTTCATGTAAATTCTGCAGGTGTGTTCGAACATTCTGGAACATTACAGATAACGTCTCAAACACGAACTTGTTCTGGGATATGAATAACTGTGCACAAGTGGACAAATTTTTAGATGTCGAAAAAAATTTTTTTTTGAACATGAATTAACCCTTAACTGGTGAAGTGGGGTCTCATGGGCACTATGATGATGCTTGAGATACATGTACAAACAACTAATTGAAGTTTTATTGTCTTAACAAATAAGATTTTATGCATATCACTTACATTATTACACTTGCTGAGGAGACTTGAATGTTTTGTTGCAAAAAAAGGTCAAAACTTTACTGTGTAAATAGAAATAAAAAATTTGAGTATGTCAGACCCCACCACAGCAGTTAAGTAACCAAATCTTTACCCCACCAGTTGAGGAATAAGGTTCGAGCAAATTTTATTAGAATTTGGTTAAACTCAAAGTTCTACATATTCCGCACCCCATCACATTTCCCTAATATTAGTATTACTACCAGTTATTACTATTACTATTACAATAGTTGAGATATAGTTACATTGGAACCCAGGCAAGAAACTTAGAAACTGATGTATATTGTACGAATACAGGGTGTTCTCGATATTACTATCCCATTTGAACATTTCAAATTAATAAATCTACAAATTAATAAAGCTTTCTTATTAATAAAGCTACATAGAATAGTAGTATAGAATGTTCAATTTATTTATTTTATATCTAAGCTCACGTGACTACTATTTCATCTAATATCTTTAAATTTGTCTTACAAGGGAATATCCCGAACCCAAAAGTTCAAAAAAATTCTGAAGCTTTGTGAATATGCAGGGGGGATTTCCTCCTGATTACAACACAATTTTTGTTTGCTGCCCAAATACACTCGAAGGAGGTGCAATTAACACCTGAAAATTCGGCTATTTTCCGATTTTGTGTTATAACTCGCGAACTATTAGAGATAGAAAAAAAGTTTCAAAACCAAAGTTACTTCTTTTAATTATATCTATCATTTGGTAAAAAGATTATTTTACAGTTCACGAGTTATAACTGAAAAACGGACAATAACCGGATCTTCAGGGGTCAATTTCACCTCCTTAGTGTGAATTTAGACAGCAAACAAAAATTGCGTTGTAATCAGGAGGAAATCCCCTACATATTCACAAAGTTTCAGAATTTTTTGAATTTCCGGGTTCGGGTGTTCCCCTGTTAGTAGTCACTTTCATAGTATATAAAGATAATTTTCCATTTAAAAAAAAATTAAAAATCACATTCGTTGTTTTGCAGTTATTACCAATTTAAAGAACTGATATAACTATATAATCGTGTTGCTTATAAAAATTAGTGAAACGTTTCCCTCTTCAATTCTTTTTATACACCTGGTACGTACTAGAATAACACCAGATAGTAATAGCATGAATACCCTATACAATACTTCGATAACAGTTCTCATGATTTACACTGAAATATATGAGTGTCAAGTGTAATAAAGAAAATTAATTCTGTAAAAATGTACTACGTCCACTAATCAGTTTTCAGTATTATAAAATATGCTGGAGTACTTATCGTTAGTGAAAGAATCAACAACTATGTAAAAACTATGTAAAAAGTTTCTAAAACTGTGCCAACCTGTTTTATATGATACAGTGAACTTCAAAGCAAATGAACAATACACATAGTTACTTGTAACAGCAATTTCTGCAGTAGCGACGGAAACTTGTAAATTCGAATTCTCAAGAAAATTACTGGAATAGAAACCAATTATTTAGAGATATCGATTTACGATACGAAGTTGAACGGGTACGTCAGTCATACTTAAAACTCGACGAGCACTTAACACATTCGATCTCGAGTACTCCCATATACATAATACGCTGACTCGAGCAATTTGCAGGCGTTTAACCGAAGAACGTTAAACTTATTTTTTACGCAACGTTGACGTTAACTTATCCGCGAAGAACGTCACAATGACGTTCTTATTTCGCCTGAAATTTCTATGAAAATGGAGACTAGAGTAAGATAAACAGCTTCGTTATTTAAACATAAATATTCCTCACTGAGAAATAAAGATAATCCTGGCGAAGTATGGCTTCTGGAGATCATAGATTCTTTTAGTTTTTAAAACGCTGACTGCCTTGAGTACCATCTCTGGTACACAGTAGTCTTACCAATCAGTGTTATCAGCAAAACTGCTAGTAATCCCTGAGACCACGATAAATTTTTTGTTCAAATAGTAATGATTATTTAGCAGGCTAACTTTTTGGCATTATTAATCATATTTCGCAGCATTTGGAGCATTCGTCTCAGTGTGTAGGTACTAACTGTGGTACATGTGACCTCAGACGTCAGATACACTGTGTAGCTGGAAGCATATTTGGTACACAATTGTGACAAAATCATCAAAATACCCCTGGCAGTGAACCTGTTAAATTAGACCAATTTTCAAGAATAACGTGTATTTTTCAACAAACTCGTGTTCTACATGGACCAACTTATGACTGCTACTGACTATCTTATGTTTCCATTACAAGTTCGCTTTGTTGCTTTCCCATTATTTTCAGGAAATTATTGTACGGACCAATCCAAACCACGGAGTTCAAAATGTGATTCCTCTAGCATTGTAGAAAAATTCATTTTTGTGAGTTTATCTTGTAGACATTCCACAACGACCATTATTTTATCCTTATCATTTTTTGTTGACACGTGGCAATTGTATTCGTGTCATGGCGAACATCATTTAGGTATTGCTGGTTCAAGGGTTTACAGAGCTACTAGTAAAATATCTCAGTTCCAAAAACCCATTTTACCCACATTACAAAAACCCATCATTTTGAAAATTTAATTACCTCTGTGATTAATTATTATCTCTTATGGAATTTTTGCCACTTAGAAGTGCTATAAGGATGTATTATGTAACGAAATTTTTGAACTTGTGATTCACCTGTAAATTGAGATGCAGCGTACACAAATGAGTGCAGAAACGACTGTGAAATTATTTACTTTGGAAATAATTCGAGTAACACATTCCTGAGTTATTTCATACAGTATTGTAAAATAAAGTACGTACTGGTTGCTAGTAGTATTTGCAACTAAAAAGTTTTCGATAATATTGAATACATTATTAGATAAGTTACTTAATACAATATACTCGAAATAGTAAAAACAGTCGAAGATAAAGAGAGCTAGGTAGTTAATTATATTCTTTGCATTACATTACTTAGAATTTAACAATTTACTGGAAAAATTCCGAATACTACCTACTTCTTAAAAAGTGGCGTTTAAACAATCCATTTTAATCTTTAACAGAATTATTTCTATTGCTTTCACTTTTATTACTGCTTGTCTGAATTTTAAGAACAAAATTAAGCAGTCCTACAAATCTTATTAAACGGTTAGAACAAAAATACCCAAAATTGTATTCAAAATACAATAATAGTAATATAGGCCCTTGTAGCCTTAAATGCTTCTCGGAAAAATGAGACATAAATGATATTATTTTTCTAAATTAACTGTTTCTAGGTATCTACTATTACACATTTTTTCTACTTTTATCTTCTCTCCTTATTTTCACTTTTTTACTTCGTCTCTTTTTCGACCCAATCGCGTTCTCATTTCTTTGACCAATCCTCTAATTCTTGACCTTCTAGTTTCTTGACACTGTTAAATATACAGTTGAACTGAAGGCCATTGTAAGGTTAAGGAACGTGGAAAATTTCGAAACCTGGCCCCGTACCGTAATAAAAATGCCAAGAACACAAGAGTGACGTATCCCTATAGAGGTTCGCACGTGTATAACACAATACAGTCGTATTTCAACCCGCTCGCATACCGATCTTCCAAATGTAACAGTTATGTAAATGCGATTAATATGTCGTGATATAGCCAGAATCTCGGCACAACGCGGTATTTGAGGTTTACACAACATGTAAATGGCGGCTTAGAATTCGAGGCGGGCTCTAAAATCGAATAATTAATACCCAACACGTGCGATCGGTTATTTCCACTCAATCATGAGGCAGGCTAATCCGAAAAGAATCTCTACTGTATGCATACATCACCACGTGAATCATTGTGTAATATGTCTAAACGAAAATTATTACGAAACAACGACTTTTATTAACTTGTACGTTTTATAGATTGTACTCACTTTGTAATCCGCATTATATTATACCGGTAGCTTTATTTATATTATAAGTGTGGATGTTCTTTTTTTACACATTCTGTTCGCTGTTTTATTGTTCCTATATAGCATACTATTTGCAATTTCTTCTTCTTTATTTCTCTTTTTATAAGTTATATGTAAAATTTCTCCTATTGGGTTGAGAGTTTGGTAATTTAAGTTCATCTCATTAATTTGGGCACTACTTTTGATAATTTTATTAATAAAAATATTCGAATTTGGTCATTTAGGCTCATCTCATTAATTGGAGCACTACTTTTGATAATTTTATTCATTATAATATTCGATTTTGGTAATTTAGGCTCATCTCATTAATTTGGGCACTACATTTGTTAATTTTATTAATTACAATATTAGAATTTGGTAATTTAGGCTGATCTGATTAATTTGGGCACTACTTTTGTTAATTTTATTAATTATAATATTCGAATTTGGTAATTTAGGCTCATCTCATTAATTTGGGCACTACATTTGTTAATTTTATTAATCATAATATTACTAATGCCGTTCTATTTATAATATAATAAAGTTACTACACTATTGTTATTACAATCCTAATGTTTAGTATGATATTTCTGCACGTGTCTACTACAGAAAGAATGAAGAACGAGCTTATTAATTCCTGTAACAAATTCTGTAAGCCTTCTAGCACACATATGCGTGAAATTTTGAATATCTAGTTAAAAAAAAATGCAAAACTCATCTAAAGAACGCACACAGAAATTCTTGTCACTGAAACTTGAACTACTATCCTGCGATTACGTAACAATATGCACACTTGTAAGCACACATTAATCCCTTTAAAGGGGGATTCTCATCTAACAGCTTCAAAAGTAACTGATATTTAAGAATTTTTTTTAAACTGTTGGTCATATTGGATTAAATTCTTTTGGGATATAAAGAGGCATTTTTGAACGTACAGAAAATATTTTTTTATGTTGATCCTTCTTATTATTTATTAATTATTGTGGAATCTTGTCCACCTCTTCGACGATGTAACTCCTCTTGGCGGGGTACCTAGCACCTATCATAGTTACCTGTTTGCAAAAAAAAATAGAAGTTTCTTAAAGTCAGTTTACACTGGGATTGGTCCACTTTAAAGAAAAAAAAAATAAAAAATTGAAGGAGTTATAGCGTTTGAAAGAAAAAGTATGTTTTTTCCTTAGACAAATGTTTCATATTATTCTTTATATCGACGAAAAAGGTATTATAAATAAAAACTAAAATTAAAATTTTAGGTCCAATCCCAGTATATATTATTTAACTTTCAGAAAATTTTCTTCTTTCAATCAGATGACTGTGACAGGTGCTACACCTGTCGCCAACATCGTCGAAGAAGTTAACGCGATTCCACAATAATTAATAACTAATAAGGATCGACATAAAAAATCTACAAGTTTAAAGATGCCTCCTCATATCCCAAAAGAGTTTAATGCAATATTAACAATAGTTTAAAAAAAAATCATAATCTTCAGTGACTGTTACACGAGAATCCCGCCTTAATGAGGCTGATAAGAATATTTCCATGTCAAACACGCGTATTAAAACAACGTTCGAGATATACTAACACCTTTGTTTACATTGACTTTGAGAGAGCAGGTAGTCCAGAAGAACTCCTCTCACATAAATATAACTCCTGAATTCCTCTTACTATATACAGGGTGGAGCATAATTTCAGATGCAACCGTAAAGTGGACGATCCTTCGTGTAAAATTAAATAACAGATGTGAAATAAAATTTGTCTGTACAACTTAAAGAAACAAGAACGGATCTCAATAGTTTTCCATTTTTTAAAAATTCCAAATTCTTCATTTTAGTCTGAAAATATTTTCAAAGTAAAGAAAAGAGCTACAATTTAAAAAAAAGTGCAATTGCATATTGCATATGGACCATATTGCACTTGCGAAAATGATTTTCCCAGATAAAGACAATCCTCCTTGAACTATTTCTAATTGCAACCAGAAAAGAGACATGACATGGCCCAGTTGCGTGGACCACTCCGTATATACAGTGTGACCTATTTCGATCTACAAATGTTTATATTTCCTAAAGTACGTTAAATTGGAGTATTGGGGACAGCAGAACGTCTGCGCATCGATATTAGAAAGCTATACAGAGGAATACTAGAAAGTGCTGGGGAAAATGTCGAAAAATAGAGTGAAAGCTCGAAGCAGCAGAAGAAACATTGCACCCTGACGATTCACGTGAGCGCGTTGGTGTACATATGCAGATACTCCGAGATCCATGAATCATCGTTCCTTTGGCGCGAAGCTGACCCTGCTATAACCGCGGTACCTTCAGGCCGACTGGTCGGCCTTGAGACTACTTATCACGTGTCGTTTCAGTACGATCCAACGAGGCATTGGTCTCCTTTCGTTTCTTTCATTCCCTCCTACTAGCGTATATCCGCAGGGTGTCCGATAAATCGCGGCACAATCGTAGAGTAGGCAGCAGTACAGGCGGCTCAAACGACTGTGGCCGATCGAGATTCGATCGTAGGATAGCTTACCGTGGTTGGTTTTTTTTCGTCACTAACATTTTACTGTATTTCATGAACACGGTTCAAGGCACTACCAAGCCACAGGTTTCCGTCTAGGACACTTCTATTTCGCGAGGAAACATCACTGTGACGCCATCTGCATTATCATAATTATATAAATCTTCGCGGTCTGCTCTGCTGGAGATGCTGTAGCGTAAATGACGCCAAGAATAAATTTCAAATAACTTTTGTTGCAAGGAACTTGAAGGAACATCATAATAATTTTATGCTTCTCGCTAATATCACTCATCAAATTTCCATTGAAGTGTTGTATACCAACGTCATTAAAATTTCTTTTTCTATGTAATGTAATCATTTTTACGTAATTGTTAACTTCCCGTTCAACAATTTTACGGCGGAAGGTGTTGTATATCAACGTCATTCAAATTTCTTTTTTTATACATAGTATTAGTCATCGCATTACTTTTTCAGATAGCAATAGTAAACATCCCAAATTCTTTCTTCTATGACCTCATCCGTTCCTTATCACTTGAACCTTGATCTCTGACCGATAAACTCAGGACAACCCCCACTTTCCAACTTACTGAAAACCGTACCTATATGTTACACACAATTCTTCCTAAAAGGAGCACTTTAGTCCGAACAGTCTTGATACCATAATCTAGTTCTGAGTCTGTTATAAGTAATTCTGTATTCGTCTAGTTTCCGTCCTTTGTATTAACATATTATTAAATGAAATAAAAGAAATGCAGTATTGTCTCCGTGAGGGCTCGCTGGTCGGGACCGGCGTTGAGCCCGTCTCGTGAGCAGAGCCCTAATTCCGAGTGTTCGTTTCTCTCTTCTTTCTGGACGAAGGGGGGAGCGAGATAGAACGCTTTGCGTGCGCGGCGGGCGTGCGCGACCGTGTCTCGCTCGCTTTCGTTCCATCTCGCTCTCGCCTTCGCCAGACAAGAATGAGATAGAAATGGTGGGGATAGCGAAAAGCCCGCATCGTGTGCACCAAACCGAGCCCATCCGGAGACAATACTGTACTAAGATACGGAATACAACAGAAGCACCATATCTCGTTCATACATCGGCGACCTTGTTCGGAATGAAAATGAAAACGATGAAACGCACACGATAAATTTGTAATGACCAAAATAAATAAATCCACGGATTTATAATGCAACTCATAAATAAATAAAGCGGGGAAAGTAGAGTGATAATGAAAAGAATGGAAACGAATGTTATGTATTCGTACGGATAGTAAGGGGTTAGGGAACCTGAATACTGAGATCAATAAAGTCTTCTTGTATTTTATTTATAGCAGTCTTCATAGATTAAAATATAAGACGCTCGGCGGCAGAAAACATTTTTGCCCATAGCGGTGGGAGAGCTATTTTGATCGGGCCTTGCTTATCGCCCCATTTGGATATTTCTTAGCATAAAGAAAATTTCAAATTTCTCTGAAGGTCGTCACAAAGAAATAAGATTCATTTAGAAATTTCCCTTTGCACTCACAATTGTTTGACGCACGTATCTTGAATGAATTCTTAAGAAACTCAAGAAAATGTTTTCGCTACGAAGTGTTTAACTTTCCTCTAGCCAGCGATAGCACAAAGCGCAAAATGGCCCCAAGTACAGTAGAGCGTCAATTATCCGAACCTCGATTAACCGAACCGTCGATTATCCGAACCGGTGCTGCATCATCGCTATCCCCACCACTTCTTCGATCCAGTGTAGCGGTACCGATTGATCGATTGACTTTTCCGTATTATAAATTAACGCAGTAGTACTCTTATATTTAATAAGTAATTTTATGTGTAATTCCTATAGGTAGTTGTCAACTGTGTAAAGTACATGCATGCTTCATTCTCCGAACTGTTTGATTATCCGAACAATTTCGAATTTCCGAACCACCCCGGTCCCATGCAGTGCGGATAATGGACGCTCTACTGTAAATTGCTAACACGTTCAGTGCCACGTGTACCATGGATGATACATGTTAGGCCGCGTCCAGATCTGAACCGAACGCCGAACCGAACGCCGAACCGAACGCTGAACCGAACGCCACTTGAGACGCCCTAATGCCCCGTTCCTACGTGCGAAACGTATATTTTTAGCGATCTTCGCCAGTTCAGACAGAGTCTCGTGGCTCGCGACAGCTAAAAATTGAAGGACAGAGAGTGTTTAGAGTAATGCAGACCAAAGGTTGCCCTCCATATGACACCGAGGAAGGGACCTCGAGAGTATTGAATGCTAGTGAAAGAATCTCCAGTAGCCAGAGATCACAATGTAATTGCGAACCTTTCTTCCGCGGAAATGGATTTCCGGAATTCCGTGTTTTCTTTTGAAATGCCATTTCCAATTAAATTTAATATGAATTCAAAGTCACTCGGACACATTCGCGTAAAATTTTTGTAAAGTCCACCGGTAGTTTGAAACCGTAAGCCCGACAATAACGCGGAACCACTATAAATTTCTTTATTTGAAAATAATCGTCTCTGCCATCATCGTCATTGCTGTTTCTGTTTTTTTTTTTTATAAATGTAATACATGCAGATATATGCAGCGGCTGCTTAATCTGCGGACATGGTGCTCGTGGGAACGGTGAAACTATTCTGAGAGTCCCGTAGACATTTCAAACCGTAGGCGTAGGTACGCTTGGAAAGGTCTGTGGGACACTCTTCGTTTATTACCAACTTGTCTTGCTTCTTCAAAATACTTGACACCCCCAATGGCAAGGACGACAACAAGTCATGGTGGTGTGAGGGACAGGGATGCACCACTACAGTTGCTTACCCTACGTGGGTGAGCCATTCCTTTGATGGTTCGGGACTTTACCAACATCGGCTGGGAACAGCCCGAGCATCGCGGTGAGCCTGACTTTCCTTTGGTCGAGGGTCCCGAGGTCCCTTCCTCGGTGTCATATGGCAGGCAAACCTTTGGTCTGCACTACTCTAAACACTCTCTGTCCTTCAATCTTTAGCTGTTGCGAGCCACGAGACTCTGAACTGGCGAAGATCGCTAGAAATATGTTTCGCACGTAGGAACGGGGCATTAGGGCGTCTCAAGCGGCGCTCGGTTCGGCGTTCGTTTCAGATCTGGACGCGGCCTTAAACTTTCCATTCAGGCCGCGTGTACCATCGATGGTACACGCTGACATATTTATTTAAAGGCTCCCCTAAACCAACACGAATATCGCGGTGCGGAGCGGATCCGACGTGGATCAGATAAGGCTGCCCATAAGCCGCCACGTATAAAGGCTCTCCCAAATCAACGGGAATATCGCCGCGCGGAGCGGATCCGCCGCGGATCAGATAAGGCTGCCCATAAGCCGACACGTATGAAAAAACTGCTGATCCGCGAATATCGCGGCACGGAGCGGATGCAACGCGGATCAGATAAGGCTGCCCATAAGCGCGTACGTATAAAAAGCTGCTGAACCGCAGGGAATCCGCTCCGCGCGGCGATATTCGCGTTGGTTTCGGGGAGCCTTTAATTCGCGGAGCTCCGGTGGGGCCACCGAGAGCACCGCCGCTACGCAGCGCTCAGACCTGTGTGATGCCAGATCGGGGACGGGTTCCCTCGAGAATTTCCCCCATCTCGCGCACACTACGCCGGAGTTGCGTGTCCGGGAGTTGGACTCCGAAGCGCCGAGCTCACGGACACGTTGCTCCGGCGTAGCATGCGCGAAGTGGGGGAAATTCTCGAGGGAACCCGTCCCCGATCTGGCATCACAGGCCCAGACACACATCTGCCTTCAAAGAGCGCCGCCAGCACGCAGTTCTCTGCCTATATCTCTTTTGTTAAATATTTTATTTCCCTCGTTTTTTACGCAACAAATCCCAACACGGCAGGTGCTTTTTTTCTGATCGAAAAGTTAAAACTGATTGCAGCCACGCGTTAACCACGCGATAACTACGCTAAACAAGCTAATTACTTATGAGTTGATGATGTAATGAAATATTGTGTGATAATATATCAATCTTTAGTCAAAACATCAAATGGCCTGAATGAAACGTCGAGCAAAACCAGCTCGGCACGGAACGTGTTAAATATAGTTGCGAACACTGTGTATAACGGTAATCATGGCCTTCTGGTGCTCGCATCCGAAGTTAGAAGACGGTCGGTAAAGATCGACCGAAGCTGTTATCGATTTGCCGTCAATCTTGAAATGACCAGAATCGTGGACCGATGTAACAGTGTACCTATGCTGAATTTTTTAATCTCATATTCTACAAACTTATAGCTGTTGCTGTGACTTATTGTGTTGTGTTAAAACTTGCAAACTTGTGTTATTGTAATTAAATAATAATGGTCAACGAGGGGACACCTTTTCGCCGCAACAATATGCTTATCAGATTCTGTTTCGTGCCCCAATGTCGGTTAGTTCATTAGCAATAAAATTGTGTATGCCCGTCGAAGGCGTATCATCGAAGTGATACAACCATTTAGGTTTTCAGTTGATTTTCCAACGTCAAATTGCTTAACTGTACCTCAAAGTGCCCATAATTAACACTATTCCTATCGACACTTCACGTATACCTATTCCGGCCATTTGACCGGTCGCGATAGGTAAGACAGACTACAAATTTTTCTCAGAAAATAAACAATAAAAAAAGAAGTGAATATTGAAAAATGTATTATACGTATATTTGAGGAAAAATCGTGAAGTATAAAGGCGATTCAATTACGTTGTATATAGGAAATTCTAATCGAAATTTAAAAACGGTCATTTGACCGGTCGTGGTAGGAATAGTGTTAACTGTTCGTATTCGATGACACATAAAGGGGTAAGGAAAAAACAAAGAATGTCACGAAACAGCGTTATCGAGAAAATTAAGCATTAATACTTTAGTCCATCAGTAAAGAAACAAGGATCAAAAAATTTAATTTTCTTACGGCAAAGAGTGGGGACATTTCCTGTGTTTAATCAGTACTTACACTAAATCTTTAACGTAATCTTACACGGTTGTTGAACTTTATAACCCTTTGTAATTTGACAGTTCTGCAGTCCCAGTTGCCACCAACAAAATACATGCTATAAATCGCAAAATCACGAAAAATGGACATTCCCGGTTTTTCCACCTACTCTTCACGTGACATGCAAGTACATACATCTCCATTTTCACTTTACAAAAAGAATTACGAAACTAGGCCATCAGCCTTGTACGAGTGGACTTCTAAAAATTATTCAACTGAAAAATAAACCGAGGCAAGGGGCTGGGGGTTGAAAATCGCGGAGCCATCACAATTTTATCAAATCAAAGGAGGTTTGCCACAAAAATTTCCAAAAAATTAATGATGACCTCGTACAATGTAAAGGTGCAACAATAGAAGCAAACTAATATATAATCGATTTAATCAAGTAGTGGAGGCTCGGAGTAACGACAAAATTATTAAATTGCAATTGAAAGATAGAAATTAGAGTAATATCGTACATACATATGTATATAGATGCGGAAGGCTTCAAGCAAGGACGCGTTCAGTATCGAAAATCTCGGCGGAAGTAAACTGGATAGGAAGGAAGCCAATGCCAACTATTTATTGCCGTTGATCGCTGTTTGGCAGCGGTTTTAATGGAAGGATTGTAACGAAAAGGCCATTGTTGCGACCAGGAAGCAAGAAGAAAAGGCCACAGTGGGCCAAGTGGCACGAGAACTGGGACAAAAGAAATGTGGTAAAACGTATTATGGCTCGACGAGTACAAGTTCGAGCTATTTGCACCCCAAAAGAAGAGTCCAATTACATCTAACGCACAAGGATGCACAAAGAAGGATTTATAATTAAAAAAAAAATCGTGTGGGGGTGCTTCTTTCATATCATAGGAGATTTGGTGAAGATTGATTGGTAAATATACAAGGTGTTCCCTCTAAGAGTTTACACGATTTCTTGTTAACAAGTTAGTTAAACAATTCTTGCTAACAAGAATTTAACTGTATTACCTGGACGATGTAAAGCAGTAACAAAATTTTTGAAAATAGGTACTTTTTTTACAGCAAAATCGAGGTCAGATTGAGTTTTTTAAATGGAACTATTATGATTTGTTTTTGTAATATTGTAGAGTTTCGGGCTTCCTTTGAATCGTGTACACCGTTTCTCAAAACATAAATCAGTTTAATGTTTCGGTTGCACTTGTAGCGATAAAATGCAGAAAATTTATGACACCACTCTCGATACATTCCTTGACTGTAACAGGCATCCTTTTTTGACACGCTAATCTCTCCTGCTTCCAATCTTTACTGCCTCCATACAATTCCACCCTGTTTTATGAAGTCGTTGCTTGTATTGACTGCATTTGATCCAACTCGTAAATTAAGGACTTCAATCAGGGGTTAAATGAAAATGTTACAATTTTCAATCCATTATGAAATAACTGTAATTTTATGACTATTATCTTTTCTGTTCGAAGAAAACTATTATAAAATGCAGTGTATTAATTGAAACTTTTATTTCATACAAAATAGAAAAAAGTTTTAGTTAAACAGGAACATTTATTCTGCTCTAAAAAAGTTAAAGTTATGGTAAACTGATTTTCTGAAAATGTTGTGGTGTAAATAGATCTGAAGTTGAAACCTTAAACCGATCGGTGAAAATAGTTATATAAAAAATACAATGTGCTTTCTTTCCAAATTCCTTAAAAGAATTAAAACAATATTCCCAACTTTTATATTTTACCGTTAAACATTTCTGTTCAAAAGTATATGATGCTCCACAATTTTTATTAATAGAACATAAAATAACTGTTAAAACTAAATTCTTATAACAGAGTTAAAGTGTTAATGTACAAAGTTAATTTAAAACAGAAAAGAAATGAATTAAAAGTTAAAAGTTCCACAAATATGTTTTATTTATAAAAGTTAACAGTTTCATTCGATCCCTGTTTTAAATTAATTACAAAATCCTATCGTATCCACTGTTGCCAGTACCCGATGCAAAAACTACTGCCGTTGCAAATATTTCAAACTCCCTCGTTCGTGATTGCGGTACAATTTTCCAAACCATATCAGTTCACCTTTCATTATTATTTTGAGTGAAGCGACCAACACAGTAATTCTAATAAACTATTACCACTCAGATCTGAACGCATTCTTCATTCTACACTGCTCCACCACCTAAAACTTCATCTGCCTGATTTCTTTGAATGTTAAAACAAATCTTTTGCAAGCCAATTCTAACACCACGTACTTTGAGCATCAGTAGAAAAGAGAAAAGTGGTCAGTCTATTGATGGTCTAGGAGTCTAGCGAGACAAATGTCCAAAATCATGACCGATAAAAAATGAATGACTCTTTGTGATACCACAAGCTACTGACAAGGAAAGATCCACAACCCGGAAATTCAAAAAATGATGAAACTTTGGGGATATGCAGAGAGTATATAGATATGTATTACGCAATTTTTTTGCTTTCTAAATTAACTAGAAGAGAGTGAAATTGACCCCTGAAAATCCGGCTATTTTCCCATTTTAAAAACTGCAAGTTACCAACTGATAGTCCTAATTAAAAGAAGTAACTTTTGTCTGAAAACTTTGTTTCTATCTCTTACAGTTCGCAAGGTATGTGTAAACAAAACTTCTCTAGAAAACACAGTTCACATTCGTTTCCCACATTCTAAGGAATCCCAGAATACGAATTTTGATGTTAAAGCACCCTTGGAGGATGAGAGGTGAAAATTTTAAGGGTGGTAAAACAACGTCGATGGTGTTCTTCAAACGAATAATAAACATTTCCACATAACTGATGATTTATGTTCGACCTGCAACTTTTGTCCCGCTAGATTGTTAATGGACAGACCACTTTAACATTTGGACATTCAGAAAGTCTGAATATCATTGTCAAGCACACAAAGAGCTTCCTCGTCCCTTAATCGTTTTTCAGCAGTCCGAGTAAAATTCGTTTCACGTTTAGCGAAGAAGACACCTGGCTGCCGAGGAACGCACGCGACGCGTGCAGCACATGCAACTAACGCCGCGATCAGTATGAACGGCATAGCCATGGACGCGATGTTTATGGAAAAGATTTCGAAACAGTCCCGTATCGTCTGGCAACCGTCTGAACAAAGTCTGACAGCCAGCCGCCTCGGGGCAGCAGTCCACTTTGAGTCAGCTTTTCAGGGTTACAGCGTCTGGGAACGGTCGAGTGAACGCACCGATGCAACGGTGCACTAACACCTTGCTATTCCTATCTCTATTTATTCCGCGTTTTTTAAGCTGACTCCACACTTGCTACCAAACATCCGGCCGTTGCAAGGCGTTGCCGCGAAAGTCTCGGCTACGTCCACGTTGGTAACGGTGTTACCAGGTCGGTGCCAAAAGCTCGCTAGCTTTATTTAAATAAACTCTTTATTAAAAGTGAAAATATATTACATGCAAGCATTTTCATTGATTATCCATGACATTTTGCCACTTTTCTGGTAAAAGTACCAGTAGGTATAGCAAAAAAGGGACATTTGCAACAGGGAGTGGACGAACTTTTGCACTGACCTAATAGATAAAGTACAGTGGGACACCTCGATTATTCGGGGTCCAGACAAGTATCAGAAAATTTTTTGTTTGTGCCTATTTTCGAGTCTCCAGGGTGAAAGCATCCCATAAAGGTTAATGTGTGATTTTCTACTTTCTTCTATATCTTGAAAACTATAGGGGATATAAAAAAATTATTACAAGGAAAACTTAACGGCTTTTTATGACCTATAAAACTGGGCAATCAAATTGTTTAAATATTTTTCTAATTTAAACAATAAAATGTCCTCCACCGCAAGTTCTAAACAATTCGATTACATAGTTTTATGTAGCATAAAAAACATTAAATTTTCTTTATAACAATTTTTTTATATCCACCATAGTTTTCAAGATATACTGGAATGTAGGAAATCACACATTAACCTTTAAAAGGAGTATTTTCACCCTGAAGAACCGAAAAGGGGCACAAACGAAAAATTGCCTGATACTTCTATTGAGGTCCTCTACAACCTGCACAGTTACAAAAAAAAAATGGAGTGTTAGGGTAACCAAACATTCCTTGCAAGTTATTCGAAATATAGTTTACTAGCTTTACTACTCGACTTCGCCCAAAATTTAGATTATGATTTTATAATTTTTTTTTATGAAAATAGTCACATTCATCTGGATTAGCTAGGCATAATGAGCTAGCATTTCGTGACGCCAGAGTTTACCATTCGAAAGTTTTTAGGCGACAGACAAATACACAATCACTTTTTGCTTTATATAGTAAGATATTAGTGAATTATTTGCTGATGATATACTAGCTAAAAATAGATATTTCGATATTTAAAAGTAACTTAGTGAAAAGTACCTATGCACTACTATTATGGAGATTGGAGAGGAATTGTAATTTTACCAAGATAACGCTCCAAAGATTCAAGTAGGTATTATTTAAGACGTTTTGCTGCGTAATTAACCAAGTGTCCTACAACCACCTTCGCAGTCATCAGATCTAAAATTCATTAAAAACTTATTGGACCGAAGAATTTTGTAAAGCCTCTCCGAAATTTAAACGGAACATTAAAAAAACATGTAACGTACGGTATGTAAATCAACATATGGAATGTGTAACATTAATGTAACAGTAACGAATAAAATACAACAGTTCAATAAAATATGTTCCACAGTTTTAATTTTGTAATAATGGATACTGGGTAGCTATATACTTCAAAAACGGATATATTGTTACAGTATTGGAATAAATTAATTGTTATTATGAATATCTATATCTATATCTATATTTATATCTATACTATTATATAAAAGTGAAGTTGCATACTTTGAAATGCGGTTTCTCAGTAAATATGAACTATGGCCACAAGTGTATTACATCACTTTGTTCGTCTTGGCGAGAAGAAGGTTCTAACGTTTTGATTTTTTTAAAATAATGATTTATAAATAATAGTAGTTCGCGACGCGACCGCCAGGCGGTGAGCGGGCGAACGCTTCTCGCTTGCGAAATAGCACCGCATTGGGAATAAGTTGCCAAGGGCTCTATCATTCAGGGCTCTCGAGTAATGCTCGCATTTACCCGCATTTAATTGCAGTATCCATATTTTGTATACTCTAACCAACTAAAAAGGTTTCATAGGTCTTATCTTAGAAAGTGGCTGAAGGATAAAGACCAGTAAATATACATAAAAGAACTAAGCAAACCGTAGCAAAGCACGGGTACTTAGCTAGTTATGGTATAAAAATTAATCAACTCTATACGTATATCAGCAAATGTTGGTCGCTGAGCAGACAATCACGATCTATTACTAATATTTTCGCTCATAGAAAGTTATTGTTTAGACGAAATATGGATTAATTATTTCTCCTGGGATCTCGATTATCTGGTCCGCTTGGTCCCGATTAAACCGGTTAACACGGTCCGTGCCCAAGCCTCTTCGCGTGACCTTCCGTTCACGCCACGTGGATCATCGGTAGCCCGCGCAAGGCAAACATCAAATTTATTTACAAAAGAGTACGACGTGCATACCTTTTCTGAATAATTACCATTAATCGCTCGACGCTACGATGAATTGTGTTACAACACGATAGACATAAATGAAGCACGATTAAAGAATTGTCACGAATTGTTGCTACTTTTACCGTTACATTTTCTTGCATATTTACTACCAAATTCTTTTACATTTTTTATCACCATTTTCTTAAATCGTGGCTTCGTTCTTTTTATGAATATCGTTACCAACTCAGATTTATTACAGTCTTCGCCTTGACACAGCGTTAAATATACAGTTAATTGTTTTTTTTTAACTATTTCGCAGTTCTTTGGCAACAACACACTGCCACGCCCCGTGGGCCATCGATGATGTGTCAAACGCGAGAATTATACATTAATTTTAGTGATGAAACGGTGACGTTGAGTTTCACAGACTCCTCTTTAATAATTTGGCATTGTCAAGCCTAAATTTATTTTTAACATGTACTGGAGTTATTTGTGACTTTATTTGAAAAGATACTTCAGCATGTTTTTGTTCAAAACCACTGAAAGTTGTATTAATGACACGACATATTGTGAAACAAGGTCGAATGAAAAGAAGAAAAATATAGGGAAAATAATTTTGCAGGAGTCCTCCAGGCTTTGCGTCACCGGTTAAGGGTTAATAATGAAAATAGCTACTGTTCAGAATGGGAAGTTTGTCGTGGGCCACCTCCCACGTGGCCTATAGTAGCTGTGTTATATTCTTCATGATCTCAGCTTTCTTTTGTTCTATTTTGATCTCGACACTGGATCGAGGAATACGAGAAGGGCATCAACTGAAGGGGGCGCTAAAATTCCTATATCGCGCGTTTAATAATAAAGGAATCCAACTCCCACATAAACAAAATGTAAATGTAATTCATTTTTTTGTAATCAGTAAATGCAAATCATATTAAGAGGATGTTACAGCCTAGAGCCCATAAAAATAGGTGATCTTTAGGAATTAATTAAAGGAAAACTACTACATATAATTTAATAGGACTTCTTGCATTGTATTAAGGAGGGCTTAAACTATAAAAATATATATTTTTTGTAATTAATCATTGCAGATGGCACTGGGGACTCGTTAAAATCGAGGCGTCGAAAAGTTCATCCAAAACAGTGGAACTTGTAGCATCTAAACCATTGGTCTGAAATAAAAAACAATGTCAGATTATTAAAGGACATGAAATTCCCTAGTAGACATACCTTTGAAAATGACCAAAAATGGCATTTTTTATCAAATAACTACACTTCAAGTTTGAAATCACTTTCCCAAGTTTTCCCCGTGTTTTTCGTATTTTCAACACCTTCAAAAAATAGAAATTTAAAAAAGAATACGTTGAAGTATATTCTTCAAAATACAAAAACTTTCAGTCGAATCCGATAATAACTTTTCGAGATATTTGTTCCACCGAATTGAAGAACACTGTTTCGAAAAAAACTCGTTTAAAGTTTTACGTGAGCCGCTACTCAAATGCCTAGAACTTCAGAAATTTCTCGAATTTCACAAAATCCTTTTAAATACTTGTTCTTAATATGTTGAACATTTGATAAATGAAATAAAAAAAATCGATTTTTTAGACCGGAACCTCCCCTTAAATATCAACCACGTGCAAAAATTTGGGCCCAAAAATTTTCTTGCACAAGGACGCCACAGCCATCTTCGCGCCGGCCCTGGATACCTTTATGCTTTGAATGAAAGTTTCGGTTTCTATAAATATCGTAGGCCACCCATTGTCCACGTGGCACGACACGCGTTAATCTAAGCCCCCACTGTACATCCTACAGTCTCGCCTAGTTCGCTCAAAATCAGTGCTCCGTTATCTGTATCATCGAAACAGGCAAGTGTGAATCCACCTTTATGTAGCGCCGGCTGGCGCCGTTTACGTCCGGCGTTGTACGGTTTTTGGTCGCGCGTGACGTGCAATATCGCTAAATGACGAACATGTTACGTTATCGAGTCATAAAGATCTGAATCGCAGTGATCGTAGTGGCCCTTAACTAATCTCCAATTAATCTTCACCCGTATCGTGGCTTTGAATGCGAAAGAGCTGCGTGTGGCTTGAAACATTTAAAATACTTCGACGATGAATTTATCCATTTAAATGAGAATTTAATGTATTAGCTCTTCCCTTTAAATAAAAATATTTGTATAACGCTGATATTATATTATTTCATTTCTGCTCATTTTGTGGTATACTACCTTGGTCTGACTGGATTATAGTCCTTTACGAGTTTTTATATTACCGTGAATTTAATGCAAGAATAATTTTCAAAATTTGAGGAAGAATAAATGTATGCAGAGATCAGTTCAAGAAACTAAATTGTTTGGTATAAAGGATCTCGAAAGGAAGGTTTTTACAAATCATATGTCGTGAATTTATTCGAATCACTGTGATTCAACGTTGAAATTATGTATAATTTGAATAGAAGAACGTTATGGCAATAAATGAAATTGATGTGGGCATGATATGTTTCAGTTGTGTAACATCAAGGATAAAAACAAAAAAATGTTTTTGAACTACCGAGATATCTTCATATTCATTTAAAAATTCCAGAAGTGTTTCAATAATACTAAACGGCTAAGCCGTTTTCATATTTGTCAATTGGGAAGAGTGTCCACCTAATCAAGCTAAATTTGTGGATGAAAGATTGGAGGATGAAAGATCTCTAGAATCTAGATTATGGAGATGGCTTTGAAAACATCTCTACTACCCAACATCCTTAATTTGTCATGTGTTATCAAAGACATGTGCAGTTTGGAATCCACCAAGCTAGAAAATGGCACTCTTCCCAACCTTTTAACGATAATCCTTTTCCCTTTTCCTTACGTTTCATGTAAACGTTGGTAAAATTCTCTACAATTGATAGAGACTAGCTCCAATAAATCACAGTCTATAATACAAGTCTCGTGTTCTCTCTTATCAAATGCCTGTCGTTCAAGGTAGCTTTTAACTAAAAGAGGTAACCACTGGCTTGGCTGGAATTTTTCGAGCATTCAAGGTATTTTGTCTGTCTTTAGGAATGTTAAGCTGTTGATTCAACATTTTTTGTTACGTTCTGCCTTTTTAATTAATTACTGGCTCGAAATAGTTCACGCAAGCGACGAACAAAGAATAAATTGTTTATTCATTCTTAATTCTTGATTCTGTGTTATTTGGGGAATTCTAAATTATTCATTCCTCATGTATAATTCTTACAAGCAGGTTGTTGATAGTTCACAGCAGCGAAAAAGAAAGAACAATTTATCGATTGATTCTATATCATTCAACAGGTTCTAAATTATTCATTTCTCGCCCCTAGTTAGATTCTTGGTTCAAAAATAGTTCATGTCGACGACCAGCGAAGAACAAAGGACAAAGTATCGCTCGATCCCAAAGGATTGATTGGGTATTTATAGAATTTTAAATTGCCCTTTATCTATAATTATTTTTACTCTAAGAACAAAAAACATTTTATCGATTGATTCTAAGTTATAAATCTACGTCACTCATCACTAATTCGAAATTCCCCGTTCTTTGTTCTTATATAATTACATTTCTGGTTTAAAAATGCTTCGTATCTATAACGATCGAAGACCAAAAGTCAAATTATCGATCAAGCCCAAATGATCGATTCGGTATTATTTATAGAACTTTAAATCACCCGCTCCTTATCGATAATTAATTTTTAATTTAATAATAATACACACCACAAAGAAGAAATCGTCGATCGACTTTGTATTTTTTTACATTCTACATTACTCATCACCTTCCAAATTGTCCACTGCTGCTTCTTAATGAGATTCCAAGCCGAAATATAATTCACATCGACGACGTGTCCAGAACACGGAACAAATCATCGATTAATTCAACAAGTATTTTTCCGCTCGCTCGCAGACGAAATTGAGAATGACCGCTTAAAAATTCCAGCTGACAAACATAGTCGCAGACATTTACTACATTCATTTAATCCCCCTATTACTTTCAGCGGCAGAACTGGTTCTTCCTCCAGCGTGCTCCGAAGGACATTGTCGTTAATTTGTGAAGATCTTCGCAAGTGGGGTTCACGTTGAATAAAACTTCCGGCTCGAACTTATCGAGAATATGACAGGAATTTCGTCACAATGCAACTTAAATAATGACACACTTGCAACTTTATTCGAAATGATCGACGTGATCAAACGAATAAAAAACAGAAGATCGATCATTTTTCACATTGACTTTCGCGAATTACACTTCTAGAGCTTTGTAAAAGAAATAAAATTGGTGCACCGCTTGCAAGTCTCTATAATTGTAGAGTCTTTGTAGAGAACACAACAGGCGCCAAAATTTTAAAAAAAAATTGGAAATACTATTAAAAAAAACTATTGTATAGAATTTAATTTTTTGCACTTATAGTGTTTTCTACAAAGACTCTTCAATTATTCTTATCGATCGATTTAAATAAATTTCGAATGCTTTGAGGTGGCACTTATGAGTTGTTTATTCAAGATCGAAGGTTTAAAATATTTCTAAAACCCAGCATATTTAAATTCCACGTAAGTATGAGTAAATGTGGGTACTTGACATATTTTCACCGCTTATGTTAAATACGCGTAACAAGTAGCCCGAGAATTGTGAACATGTATATTTTTGTATAATGACCATAAAGAAACGAGATCTAGATAAAATTGTTTAGCTTCGGAATTCTGATCTGGACTGAAAATATTGCAGCAGAAGACGTTTACAGTCTGCTTCAGTGTTTCTTTGCTAATTTAATTAACCTTACCTTGTTTCACATATTAAATTAAATTTATGTCCATGCTAATATGCAGTGATTGTAAAAGAAATCAGGAAAACTGACTAAATCTTCTAAATTTCGCGGGGTTGATATATTCCTAAGTGTTCGATAAGAAAAAGTATATCAGTTTTAAATATAATATAATATATACGGTATAATATTATTTACAATTATCCTTGTATTTTACTCAAAACTCTTCATAAAACACTAGATATTCAAGAAACCGAAAATTTAGTTCAAAATACAAAACAACCAAATCAGAAATTCGATGAATATTTAACCGATTCCCGTAGAGCTCAAGAACTCCAAAACGAGGATACGTACATCGTAAAATGATAAGAAAACAAAATAACTAGTTATTACTACTGAATCTCGAGGTCTGTAAAGTTGGCACCCGCAAATTTTTATAAAATGTTATTAGTCCACAATTGCCCAGCGAAAAATTTCGTTTATCCACCTCCAAAAAAAGTTGTGACCAAATTAAAAGCTTGAAAATCAATGAAAACTATTCATGGGGGTGCTGACCAATTTTTTTACTTTGCTCATAGTTTTGGACACAATCATGATTATATGGCTGAATTCGTTATAAAAAAATACATCATTTTCGTCTAAAAGATTCTTCTCTATAGTGAAGTATTTTTCTCTATTTTCAAATATTTTTCAAATATTTTTTCTTTTATTTTGTGATGTCCCTTGTGAGTCCTGATTACATACTTTGGGCTGGTACGTGAACAGTCGATATCGAAATCTTAATTCCTTGTACCATACGTGGCCAATCTCTCAATAAAGATCTGATCGAAACTGTGTCCGACTAATCACGATGTGTAATACGCCACATCCTATTAATACGAAAATATACTGCGTAACAGAGCTCATATCCCGTTCTCTCATTCGCGAAAGAGACGAAATATTTAAATAGTGTATTGAAAAGAAAAATAAGAAACAAAATAAGTACCACGAAAGCATTTTATCTGGACTAATGTAGCTATCATTATTGAGAGACTAATTACAAGGAACACTTGAAACTGTCTGTTGATACAGTGCATATCGATTAGATAAAAATGGGATAGGTCGATAATCAAGTGCTAGCCACCTCGAGTACTTTAATCCATTTAATCTGGGGAAACCCGTAGACTGGCGATATTGGCAAAAATTTCTGCTAAATCTAGTACATACGCTGAAAATTCTATTTTTGTTTCTTTCCATATTAAGGATAATTAGAAAAGTTTAGAATATTTTCAACGTCTAGTAATATTCTAGAGATAAGCTTTCGTTATCTATCGAAAGTATGATTATTCGAAAAAAAATTTAATGACCGAAATAAGTGGTAATAGAAGATTTAAGGGGGTATTCTGGTCTGACTGGTAAAAAAATCGATTTTTTGCATTTTCTACTGGTACATTATATGGATAATGCGTGGGCAAAAGGTATGTCCAATTCGCTATATTTGCAGAGCTACAGGGTGCAGAATAGGTACCTAGCTACTTATACGGCGCGCTCACTGACAATGAGCGGGATGGGCGGCGCATAACAGTTTTGTTCCTGCAAGTGCATTTTTGCATTTTTGTGCCTTTTAGAACCAAAAAATCGACTATTTGGTTACAAAGAGACCGTTACTCTCCTAGGTCACAACTTAGTTTGACTTCGAACGTTGAGTAAACTTTAAACGCGATTTGCTCGAAACCATGCTTTTCGAATCGGTGACCATGATATTTCAAGATCGACTGGATCAACTCAAGTTTTGCATATATTATCAGCACGCGTGTGGCTATCATCCCTACCAGAATTATGATAAAATATTTTGTTTTTAAACTTTCACAGACCTTTAAAGTTGAAAAAATGTGCGAGAATCGAAACATAATTTTCAAACCGCCGACATTTGCTTAATTTTCAATATTTTTTTATCATTCTGGTAGGGACGATAGCCAGAGGCATACAAATAAAGAATTTCTTTACATTTTTTGTTTCTAATCACTAGAACGAGCCTAATCATGGTCACAGTGACCCCATTCTTTTTTCACCATTACTTTAAAGCAGTCAACTGCGTTTGATTTTAATTTTTTTCTATTGACAAAATTAAATAATAATAAAAGTAAATAATAATCAAATTTATGAGTTCTTTGTAAAAAAATGTTCCGAAATAACGCGACGAAAACGACTCGTCAGACCAGAATACCTCCTTAACAATACACACGAGTAGAGAATTTTCTTATCACACTAAATGGCTTACGAATAGACTGATAAGTTTGTAACACATGTACCAATTATAACAGTTAACACGTAGGGTAAAGAATACAATGGTTGGCCACTTAAGTAACAGTCTGACATAAATAATGAATTATAAATGTGAATTTAGTCAATTTGAAATGGAAATCAATATAAATAAATACGAAAAACCCCTAATAATCTAAAAATAGATATAAAAAAAATCAAGAATGTATAAAACTATACAAAAAATGTGTTTCCTACGAAAAAAATTTAGTTATTGGGATGGTCAAGACAGTAATTGTCCAATTGGTTCGACAGTGATTCACCGATAGTTGATACACAATATAACGTAAAAGAAAATGTTACCTGATTTGGTGATAGAAAAAAGATTAAAATTATTCAATAAAAATGGATATATTTTATTATGTATGCATTTGTTGTGTTTGTTTCTGTTTTTAACAGGGGGATAATTACTGTTTCACCATTAACATGGTTAAAAAATAGTCACTGGCTGTCCAGCCAATTACTATCATTCAACATTATTCATATGACAGTTGTTGGTCCCCTGTATTTTTCATAATTCATGTATAATTTTAACAAATAAATAGTTCTTTTATAAAGTTTCAACTTTTATTTATCGATATATACATATCATAAATACATTAAACTATTCGCAAACCTTCAACTGTACTCTTATAGTTTTTTTTATTAAATCGCTGAAATTTCCAAGCTTCAAAGCCGAGTCATCCTATTTGCTTTTATATATAATCACAATATATAATGAGTGGAGAAATATTGATTACATCCAAAGCAAGAAAGTACAAGGAATATGAGTATGTTTATTAAAAAAAAAGGCATAACATTGGTATTTCTTTATATTCATTTATTTCTTAAAATAAGGCCAATCACTGTCAGTTGGCCAACTACTGTACTCTTTACCCCTGATAATCAGCAACATTTTTTTTTCTGAATCCTCAGTAATATAGATATCTGAATTCCAACATTGTTTGCTTTTTAATACAAGCTTCCAAGCAGTAGAATAAAATTTTTGTTCGTCACTGTAGGTACTTGCTGCGAAAACACTTTGTAAAAGAATTTTTACGAAAAACACGTCACACCCGGTTGAAGTGGTCTTGAGATCACCCAGGATTAAGACAATTTTATCGCATAACTTGTGTGATTAGTATTTTATACATCCTCGCTAAAACAACCGATATTCGATTGAAGAAACTCTGTTATTATCGTGAGTTAGGTATACCTATTAGAGAATCTGATATTATTAATTTAATTACAGCGAAGATGCTTTGTGGAATAATATTAATACACATGTTATTCTGATTACGTGACACGATTATCTAACTCTTTTGTGGTAAAAGATTTATGTAAATTATTGTAAAAGATTAAAATCAGTATATGTGCATGCAGAGTGTTCTCGCAGGAGATGCTACAATTGAAAACGTAGTGATCCCAAATAACAAAATGAATACGAAATGTGAAATGAAATTTATTCACCTGGAGGCTTCCTGTTTTTAACCATTAAATTTGAAAACTCGTTTGGTACGTATGCACCTGACAAAAAACCAACGAAATTTATCAGAAAATATGGTATAATTATAAACGAAATTAATTTTTGTGCAAAAATAAGTCGAAATTGTGGGATACTTTTCCTTCGAATTCGACTTAATATTCGAGAAAATCGATTTGAAAACATAATCCATTCTTAGTCGAGTGCACCTGCACTTTTCAGAATTGATTTTCTCGAAAACAAAGCCTTATTTGAAAAGAAATTATTCGACAATATCGACTTATTTCTATAGAAGAATTCCGTTTGTTTCTGTGCACATATTCCAGGCGAATTTTAAAAATCGATTTTCTCACAGATAAATGCTCACTTGAAAAGAATTTATTCTACAATGGCGACTTATTTCTTTACAAGGATTCTCTTTTTGGTAACTTAACCCAGACGGATTTTTAAAAATTAATTTTCTGAAAAAAGAAAACCCCACATGAACAAATTTTATTTTACATTATAATATTTAGTCTTTCAATTGCTCCACCTATTACGAATCGCGCTGTATAACACGACCGTAGATTGTATCGTGAAAATAATTGTGTAACCGTCTGAGAGGTGTTCGCACTAGACGCCGCGAATCGTGTCGCGCTTTAAAAATCAATAGCGATCAATACGGCGGCCTGGTTCACGCATTTGAGGTAGGAAGTGAATCATTATCAAGTACGCGTCCCTCTATTTACGTACTCGACGAAAACCGACCTATAATTAGATGTGAATACATAAGTCAATTTTCGTTACGCGTAGCGGTGTGTCTAACGACGCCGACGACGACACAAACGTGATATATGCGTGTAGTTTTGTAACAGTATTCCATTATGGACAAGAAGTACCATGTTAGCACCGGTACATAATTATTTTTCAACTAAAATTTCGTAAACAATTAAAATTATTACCGATTACCGTCAAAGGGAGTAATTTTGACCACAAAACTAGATTGTAAAGCAAATTCGTCTAGCATATATTGTACAACAGGTATTATTCTCAGATAAAATGCCTTGGATAGCTTTAATTGTCTACATCAAGATGAAATTTGTCTGAGAATAAGTACCTCTTATATTATGCAGTAGATGCTAAAAGGAATTCGTTTTTAAAATCTAGTTTTGTGGTCAAAGTTAGCCCATTTGACGGTAATCGGTAATAATTTTAATTGTTAAAAAAATTTTAGTTGGAAAATGCTATACAGAAGAATCTAATTAAATAATGTCTAATCATCCATTTTAAGTAGCTGAATTAAGCCACTGACAAGTTAATTTTATCATTAAATATTGTAAATTGTTGAATTGAAATTATTTGAAGATTATTATATGTACAGAAGTTTTTACCTCTGAGTATTGAATCATTCTACAGCGTTCCCTTCTCTGACCTGTGTACTGACTTTTGTCTCTATCAAAAACGACTCTAGCGAATTTAGAATTGTAGGTATGTTTAATAATCATTGTGCACGAATTAATTCATTTCGACCAGAATAAATGCAACGCGTGATCTTTATTATCTCCAACGCGGAGGACCAAATTACGAGTTTCCAAATGACGAGTTAACTCGTCTTTACCAGTTCGTAAATTTGGATTGCATCGTGCAGAAAGGAACCGGTCTACAAAAATTGAAAATTTGAGATGTGACCATTAGATTTTGCACGCTTTAATAGATTATAATAAAAAAAAGGATGGACCTATTTGAAATGTCCGTTTTCCTATTTTGCATAGGAGAACCAACCCGCAAAAAGGTTCACACGACAAGCGGAACATTTGAAAGCCCCGTGGTAATCGTTTTCCATACGAAGAATACACGTACAGAACTTGGAAAAAAGAAACCTGGAAGGCCAGAACCTACACTTTTTCCACATAAAACTCTAATTACCCGTATAGCCGTGTGGCAAAAAAATTAATCCCCTAACATTAAAAGCTTATTGTACCTCAAACCAGAATGCTCCACGATTTTTACAAAAAACTTGACCCATCACTTTATAATGAATTGGTGGACTGAAGAGGGAGGTAGACTTTGAAACTGCAGGCGATCAAAATGTTGCTACTTGTTATTATTGAAAATAAAATCTTTTCCCTACACTTTTACTGTCGTTTTGAATATTTACACATTTACAGTTACGTTTAGGTTACGTTCGAATCTTTCACTAAAATTATGTAATATTATGAAATACATCACTTTTTACAATGTCTCAGGTCTGTGCAGTTGACACCCCCAAATGCGATTTTTTTATAAAACAACGATAACATTCTTTTGTTCAACGAAAAATTCTGTTTGTCCCTTCAAAAAAAAAAAATGTTATGACCAAATTAAGAAATTTGTCATCGAAACTTTTTTTATTTTTTTATAAGTTTCTTTTTACAGGGTGGACAAACGAAAATTTTGGGTGGGCAAACGTGGACAAATCGTGAACTAACAAATGTCTTCGTTGTTTTATAAAAATTCGCATTTGGGGATGCCAACTTCACAGACCTCAATTTCTCTTACGATTAGAAACAATAATACGCAAAGATTGGCATCACACGTAGGTACCTATCTGTTCATAACATAATGCTTCAGAATTAATTAGAACCATTAAATCTTAAAGTCACTTTTCTCAGTTTCTTTTCTGGGTGTAGTGGTTCCCTTCTGCATGACACGATCCATTTATCCTGCACCATCCTTCCTTATTCTGATCTAATTTATTGCATTCTAATTTAAATCTGTTTTTTTTTCGGTTTCAATTTCTTCCTTCTTTTTCGTTTTATTTTTTTTATCTACTTATCGCCATACCTTTTTTATGTTACCTTTTTGTTTATCCTGTTTATCGAATCTATTATATGTATTTTGGTTAAGGAGCGTTCAGACCAAACGAACGACTGCTCGTTCGCTCCCCATTTCGACAAAATCCAAGTGATGAAGAGTTGCAAATCAAGATTGCCATTTATACTAAATGAGCACGAATTTTGTCGAATTCGTTCCTTTGGTCTAAACGCACCTTTAGGCTCAAAATCTCAGTCAAACTCAACTTTGTCTTTACACCCCGCTGTACATATCCTTTTTTTTACTTGGGTTTAATAAAGACATTATTATATAAGCCCCAATTTACATTTGCGTTCAACGATTGTTTCATAATTTAGAAATAATTCCAGGAACTATTAGTGTATACTATAACACGGGATTTATTTTACGCTTCTATACTTTTATGTTTCTAATAACCCGTTGAAAGCAAGTACAAGGTTTTACTAACGCATGACAAGAATTCGTGAAGTGTGAATTATCGATAACGTAGGTCCGTTTAGTATTGAGTAAAATAAAATTACACTAAAAAAGATATTTAGCCACATGTTCTTAGTACATATTAAACAATTTGTGTCTGCTTACAATTAGTGACTGTTTTATACGCTAGGTACTTATAATTAGTGACTTTTTTATATGCTTACTTACAATTAGCAACTTTATTATATGCTTACTTTCAATTAGCGACTATCTTATGGCAATAATTACCGTTCGCCATATGTGTCGTTGACTTTAAATTATTACTAGCTTTACTACTCGGTTTCGCCCGGAATTTAGATTCTGATTTTATAAAAAAAAATTTTTTAGGTTTTTTTTTAAATAGTTATATTCATCTGAATAACCAGGCATATGGGCTGAGGCACATTTCGTGATTCAAGAGTTTACTATTCGAAAGTTTTTAGGTGGCAGACAAACATAAACTTTCTGCTTCATATATTAAGATTCCATGAAAACAATCATTTTTGATAGTAGACTGATAGTTATTAAAATCTCCTTGGTTATAAGTTTGTGTCACAAATAATCTTATAACTACTTCTGTATATATAAAAATTATTAGTGATAGTCTATTTGAATTAAACAATTAATTAATCGATATATAAGATGAATTTTTACTTCAATGTTCTAATTTTCTTACCCAATTACTTTAAATATTGGTCAGTCTTAATGAAAAAATAAAAGCAGTTGGTCGATAAGTGAGAAGAGGTCGATAACGATCAGATTTCCGGCTTAAATCGAAATCAATACGGCTTGCAGCAAAGAAGGAATGAACGTGTCAGGAGTACCTGGAACCTGTCCATCGATAAACTAATGGCAACAAAATAAAAAGCAAATATGCAATAAGCAATAAGGATTTTTTTTCAAATACAGTACGAACATAATTTGTATTATGTACAGTACCGGACGAACAATTTTCTCGGTTTGTTTACTATTACTGTGACAGAATCCCTTTATCACCCACATTTTTATTTATTGTTTCAAAATATATATTTTGTGTTAAAATTTGTTCATTTTGTTAATATAATTAATTCATGTCATTTAAGTATATTGAAAAAAGTCATTTGTCCGAATCAATACGTCTGGTACCTACTATGTACTTCCTTTTAAAATGACCTATTATAGTCGATATTCTCAAACGAATACCAAGGGTAATTATGAAAGATTACACTTTTTAAACGAAGGGAAGACCAAGTAAGTGCGAAATCAGTTATAAACGAAACTTATCAAATGAAGAATTCACGGAAGAAGTAACTGATATTATCTGCATCGTTAAATCGTGCTGTGTGATATATTATAAGTATAAAAACCTAATTTTAAATAGAATTTACACGTAATAAATTTACGTTACACGCATCGTTTATTTCTCATAAGAAGCTCTCAGTTAAATAATACCTAACAAATTGAAGACATGAATATGCGAGGAAAATGAATTTACCGTAAAAAATGGAAATATTGCGTATACACCGCGAATTACGCGGGTATTAATTCCGTGTGTTTTTTTACGCGGTTAGAAACATTGTGAATGAAGCCTGCTAGTACAAAAAAAACAGGTAAGGAAAAAATGTGGAGGAAGCGGAAGGTTATATCAAAGCGCATATAAAGTAAACTCCAAAAAGGCACCGCGTAAAACAGGGAACAAGTGTACAAAGAATAATTTATTTAACAAGAATGTTGTTAAATGATGTCACCTCGTAACACTCTCAATGGAAGAGAAGAATGCCTGAAAGGCGCGACTTAAGAATTCAGGAATACGGAAGCACCCGCAAGAGCCAATGAGGTAACGCGGAATCTTTTTCACGATCGCCTCCTAGCATTCCTATTTAGAGGGAGTTATGTAATTGGTCGATATAAGTTTGCGACAAAAATTGCTGGGTCGATTCGAAGTGCATTAAGCATTACTAAAATCAATAACGCGGCATGCCACGTCATCCTACAAATCGCGTACGAATCCTGGACGTCCTCAATAAAAGATCACTACACGCTACTTAACCGCAGTTACTAGAAACGATCACGTTTCCCTAGGAAATTCCGTTACGAAATCCTTTTTATGAGCGACGTAATATCCGAGACACAACTATTCATATCAATCACCATTTTAGAGACGCCTTCAACTCCCGTCGTGCCTGTTTCCAACTAATTAACAAGTAGATACTAAGCGCACGACTTCCTTCTGATAGGATACACAATAGTAACGCGCAAATCTAATCAATGTAATCCAAGCCCGAGAGATTCATTACTTTCAAATTCTAGGCTTCCACTGTACGATCTCACGCTGCTGCTCAAATTAAAATATTACAGCAACGATTTCACAGATTAATATCGATAATTAGGTTTACATGTGCAGTCCATGGCTGCCACAAATTATTTACTTCGAAGTCTCGGGACTGATTAACGTGGTAGGTTGAATAAAAAAAAAATACTTTTGCTTACTTTTCTGAAGAAAATGTGTAAACGCACGTGTAACGAAATAATAATTGTAAATAATTAAGCAAATAATTGTTCGCTATAATTGATTATAATAGTAGCCCATACTACACAAAAGTTATAGAATCGATTATAGTTAATAAATGAAAATTACGAGCGCCGAGTTGTAAGGATAATGAATTAACAAACTGAGAATGAACGACGAGAAACGTATGTGAAACGACGTCTCTCCCAGTTCGGATTGATGAATTTTTCATAGTTTCGAAATAAAATCCTAAGAATAACCTTCCAGTGTCGCCTGGGAACCGGTACGGGAACTTTCGGATACCTACGTTAATACAAGAACGCAGCGTATCGGCCCGTGTCACTGGGCATTGCAGCAGAATCGTAAATTCACTTACCTTCATGTTGTGCTCGACGAGATAGTCGATCGAACATAGTTGATACACAACGTAGGCACGTAGAAGCTCTTTGGTGGTTTTGCTTTTGAACGACGCTACGGGATCGTCAAACTTCAAATCCAAGGGGTCGGTCTGCCGAGGTGCCGGCTTCGAGTCAGGCGTGGTGCCGGCGTATTCGCGTTCGTGTACCTGCACCAACTGCACCGACGGTTTCGCTACGTTCTTTAGGAGCCCGACAGGAAGTGGCACACACTTCCTCAGCTTTTTACCAGCACTGGATCGCGGCACCGTTCTCAAAAACGCCATACCTTGCCCGTCCGCGTGTCTAACGTCGAGAAATGTCAGCAATCAGACGCTTGTATTTATTACAATAATGTGAACCGCAACCTCGAAACACGCCGATGTTACCCCCTCGATATTCACTGAGAAGCGAACGAATAAAATTTACTTCGGCTGTCCCACTGTAAAACCGTGTATTAACGGTGAGGCTATTTGCCCAGTGACAAAACGGGGTAAATCCAACCTGTCACGATCGAGTCGGAGGCCCCAATACCAATAGAGGTACCTCGTCAAAGCTTAGGCCGAAACGCAAGGTGGGGTACTCGCAGACGTCCAGCGACGTACTACGAGCCGCGCGCTTACCACGCGACGATACTCTTTATAACGTCACATCTATTCGAAACGGCGATTTAAATGGCATTTTAAAAAGCGTACGAATTTTTCTGCGTGGTTTCTTTTTCATTTTGTTATAAATGTTACACGGCAAACCAGATTTCAATTGCCGTACGGTGCCCCAATTACTATACCGCAACAATAGATACCGGGCCTGTGATTGGCTCGCCGAAGAGGTGTGTTCAGATTGCTGAACGCGACTGGTCGGTTAAATTTTGAGAAATGCCAATAACTGCGCGGTGGTGTGACGCGCACAGTGGCGCAAAACACATTCTACATTACCCCCGAACTCGTCGACCAAAATTCTATCTAATCGGTTACGGCGTAAATTCTACTCGACGCCTCGATTCTTTATGATAGAAAGTGAAATTTGCAGATTTAGATACATATTTCCCCTGCTTTCGACTAATTATACATGTAATGCTTGCAAGGATTCTGATAAGAAATTGAATTATTTCGAACGATGGCGGATCAATTATAAAATATATTTATTTATATATCGGTTATTATTATTATTATTATTATTATTAATATTTATTTATGGTACATACGTTATACTACTTTAAGAGTACATTTTAGTTATAACATCGTATTTTTATATAAACTGTAAAATGCAGAATCTAGCAGTTATAGTATATCCGCGTCTTGCATTTTTCTTTTAACAAATAGAAATAAAAATGTATACCTATATAGCAGAGTTAACTGAAAAATAATTATTAGAAAAAGCGTTTTAATTAACGAGTGCATCAATTTTTGTGTAAAATTGGAATTAAATTATTTGTTTAGAAATCTATTTATTTATTTATATGTAGCATCAAAATCTGATCATCAATCGAAACGCAGTACAATTTACAATTTCATTTTTCAATGCTAACATTTTTATTAATACACGATTTATCACACGATTTATGCAAATCCATATTAATGTTGACCGATTCTTGATGAGATGTCACAAGCAAAAAAAAAATGATTAAATAAGAGCGAAGTATGGAATTTTAATTGCAACTTCTCTCACGCATAAAAGTTTATTTCTATGTAACTGACGTTTTAAAACATCCCATTATATATTTAGATAAAAACACATGTTTTGCACGTGTGTTAATGATTAATTGTATCATACAGTCACTCTTAAATCACACAACGTTATTCAATAAATTACATTATATATACAAAATTATTTAACGCAGTACTCTATACGTGAAAAACATATAATTTCAATAATATCTTTATTGAAACTTTAAGAATTAGCTCTCACACACATGAACGAACGCTAGTATAGGAACGCATAAGTTACTTGACGTCATTACGAATTACGGAAGATAATAAGCTTCTCAAATAACATATTACATATAGTCTTTCTTTCAACAACTTACTCTCAGAAATATTTTAAAAACATCGTTTCAAACATGCTTAAGATTTATACGAAGAGATCGTGCCACATCCTCGAAATATTGTCAGAAGAGCCTATATGTAATTCGGTGGAAACTTATATTCCCTTAAAGTATTAATTATATTACAAATAGAATCTGTGTTGAAATTACCGCAGCGTTAAAATTGTACATTCGATAAATAAAAACAGCCAAGGTGGAATTAACTTCGGCGAGTAATTTGCATTATTCTCGTGATATCCCTACCATGCTTTACTTCTTTATGCATATAGTCAATTAAATTTCTAACCTCAAATCGTCAACCGAGAAGTTTGCGTAGCAAACGAAAAGTCGTACACAAATATGTCGGAAACGTTAAAAGTACATACTAATTGATCCCAGTTAGAGGATATACACTGCCTTTGATCAGACCACTGATATAAACTCTACAACTACCTTTGATAAAAGCTGTACGGTGTTTTTTCGAAAGAGTATTTGCAATAAATATTTTTCACATGTTTTATTTACATTATTATATCGTAATGTATCTGTATGTAACGAAGCGAAATTGTCATACGTTTAAAAGGGCGTTCATTGTTCGGAATTAAGGAACATGGATAATTCAATAAAATTGATCGTACACAAAAGCAGCTCGATTTTCGACGGTATTATTGTCACACCCTACTCTGCGACCAGATATGAGCAGAAAGCAGGTAGAAAGAAGGCTACAGGTCAAGCTGATTCTACCACATGTAAAGCCAATGAAAATAACACGACAACAATAAGTAAAGTCCGTTTAAATAAGAAAGGATATAACGCGTATCTTGTATCAGCGTACGTTGTAACGTTAATAAGATCACAGACATATCGTAGCAACGCGCATAAAACTTTACTACGATACTTAACGTACAAATTCTCAGATAATACAAATTCGATGATTATCTTCATGAGACTACGTACGCCGAAGAAACAGTTTTTAGATCGTATGTGGTAAGACTACATTTATCACTTACGCCGCAATCTTCGTCCATATACAGTAATAATTGTATAAAATTCTCTTGTTTCAGGAACGAAAGGATGACGCAGATGACTTTGGAGAGGAGAGAAGTCGATCATGCTATGTCTTGGTTGTCTACTTTAGGTGGAGCATTTTCTGCTCTAGGAGACAAATTTCAACACTGCGTGAGTTAGGTTTAGTTGTTTATCGAAGATAGATTTAACGAGGTATACGTCCAGGAATTATAAACTGCAATTAATTGCCTTAATTTGAGTCGATTTAGCCCTGAGTAATTAGAAGAAAAATTTAACGGCGCAATTTAGCGTCGTGTAAAATAAAAGGAAACATTTTTGCACAGGCTGAAATAGCAGGAAAGATTTCTGCAAAGCAGTTCGAATTAGCACTCCGTCTTGGCGATCCCCTTTTGGTTGCTCGTTGTCAATTATACGCTGCCTTAAGTCTAATTCAACAAGGCCACTTGAAAACGGCGAGAAAGACAGTAAGGAGTATTTATAAATTTTCAATTAACCAGAATGATATTCGCTTGCAAAAAATGTGTCACGGTATATGGGCTAAACTTCAGTATTATCGCGAGAAGCAAAAAGAACGACATAAAGCTTGATAGTAATAATTGTCCTCTTAACTTAAACTTATCCTAAACGACGTTTAGGATTAGACCAATTAAATTTCAGATTTATGTTTGGAAATAAATGAAGTATACAAAATATACTTTCGGAAAATGTATTTTCTGTAATTATTAACGAAAGATGATAACAAGAAAGGTCGTGCACCAGCTATTAAACAATAATAATTAAAGTTTATTACATTTCCAAAGACTTTTATTCACTTTCATACAATTATTAGTTGTGTTTCCAGTTTGCAACCGTTTAAATTCCAAAGTAAACGTCCTCAGCAGTATGACTAAATGCTATTTTTGGAATTTTGTAAAAGATTTTCGTGTTATTCGTCGTGCCTGAACATTTTTAGAAAAAATGTCACGCAATATGCTTTGATTTCATACTTTTTGGTTTTCTGTTATACTTAGCTCGTAATGTAAATAAAATTTGTGACAGTAAACAAAAACGTAATACAAAACTTTCTCTGTTCATTACTGAATATCTTTTCTAAATAATAAATTAAAACCTATGTTACAACACATGCGATAACTTCAGGTTTTAGGAACTATTTTAAATATACATTGTTAGTGTTTTATCAGTTGCAGCAATATATATATTACTTTAACTAAATACATCCAGATGGATGTTAGGTAATTTACATGTTACGATTTAACTTTCTAGAATTATCTTTCGATTGTTGCTAAAACCAACAAGCAAAAAAAAAGAACGAAAAGAAAAGATCAAACTCTTAATTTGCGCCACTCTGTCGGAAACTTGTTTTCTTACTGGAAATTTTATTTCATGTTCACTTTAAATGCTTTATACATTCTTTTATTCGCTAAAAAAATTCATCTTTAAATGTTTAAGCTTACATTACTATCAGTGAGCAAGGGTACCCATGGGATCCCACGCAGGTAATGTAATGGGTTCTTGTTTAAACACATCCAACACGTCTGTAGGTACTAATTTCTTATCGATAACAGCTTCGAAAACAAATTCGGAAAACCATTCAGACGTTAACAATTGGTAACCTTTTTGTCCCTGCTCATCTCCCCAAGAATTTTCTACTCTAAACTTTTTAATCTTGCCTTCCTTCTGCAAAGCAAAACAGAATAACTATTAGTATGTTTTACACATCTTTGAGAATATATTACTTAAAAAACATGCATATGTTATCCAAGTTGCGTTATTAAAGTTAATAAAGAAAGCACCATTTGTGCAAATTATTTCGTAGAACCTTGCCAACTTACATCGATCGAAACGGCTGTAAATGCCATTGCGTGAACCATCATAGAGTCTCCGTAAAGTAATCTATCCGCTTTCGTAAGATTAACTTGAATATCAGTGCCAAACAGCGATTCAAAATCGTAAGCTTTTATGTCCTGTATACCTTGCTTGCCTACTAATCGTTTGTTTACATCACATCCGAACCATACAGGCTCATTATTTTTTATGCTCTCTGCGCATAATTTCATTAACAATTCAGGTGGTTGATTGTTGTATAACGTAGGTCTGCCGCCAACAACGTTTCCTAAGCAATCTATCGTGTAAAGCTTTCCGTACGAATTAGATGGTCTTGGATCTGTTATTAAGCACACTTTATCATTTACGTTGTAATACGGTTTAACGTGCTCCTCGTAAAACTGCAGTGGCGTAATTGGGCCAATGCACTTGTAAGCTTTCGACTCGTCGTAATACTCCCAAGTGATCGTTTCGGAAGGTACGCCTAAACAGATACCGATTATTCGATAGATCACGACCATTTGTTCCAAGATCTGAGCTTCCAGTTCTTCGTCCGATGCTTCTTTAGATACCATGTCCCTCAGAACTTTGGAGTACTCCCTCAGTTTACTCTTCAAAATGCCATTCATGCGGGAGCTGAATTCGCAGCAGTGCGAATCTGGGAAGCACGCTTTGGGAACAAGACCGTGTCGATTTATCAGGTTAACGATCATATCCCATTGTCCTCCGTCGCAGACGGGGTCGTGTAACAGAAAGGATACCAGGCGACCTTCGACTGGTTCGTTTCGTCTAGCTGTTTTCACGATGTTATGCAGAAAATAGTTGCATCGCTCGACCTACAATTTTAATCGATACGTTCACCGTCCGCGCGAAAGCACAAATGTTTATAATATTATTACGTAAAGTAATATTAGTTTTTAATATTAACCTTATCCCAGAAAAACAGGTAAGCTTGGCTAAATTCGAATTCATCCAAATTGTGTTGCTTCATAAAGACAGTTCGTATAACATTTAAAATAGAAAATATCCAACATCGTCCTGAGCTTTTCTGATTCGTCATGGGCTTCCCTTCTGTTTCAATCTTATGAGTGAAGACGTGTTGCGACTTCTCCAAAGCCTTCCGTGAAATACAGGCCTCCAACGGATTGATCCTTGTGCACACATTTTGTGCCAAGGTATTGCGCCTGTCCTCGTAAAATTTTGACCGTAATTGACTTATCACTTCTGAAGTCAAAGCACCCGCGGCTTGAAGAAAAAGTAAGGAAACGTTTACAATTAACATCGAATAGAAATGCGATATCCTGTTTCTTATAGTCTAATAAATCATATTTAATAGGAAAGTAAGCTTTCAACAAAGTAGAAAGGAAAATGAAGTGTATTAAAAACCTTCTTAAAAATAAATGAAAATTATATTTTAGATAGAATTTATATCGGTAAAATGCCACATATTTAACATATTAAATTGTAATTAGCCATGGCTGATTTATTTTCATATAGCTTTAAGCTTAATTCATGGATGTTGCTAAAAATATCTTCTTTGTTATATGTGGCATATGAATCATCATTATTTGACCAACATTGAAAAACATAGGAAAGAAGCTACGCATGAAACATAACGCTACATCCGCTAAATGTAAGGCAATCTACAAAGTTGATGTAATTATTAAATTACTGTTAAAATATATCGAATACAGCAGATGACAGAATACCGTTATCAAATAAAATCTGACAATGTTGCACACTGTAAACATCCAACCTATGAGAGTTTCAAATAAACACAATCAAAACAGATATCAATGTATTAATAAAGCTTATAATGGACTTAATATCTACGCCGGATAATTCAGAAACAGAATTCGGCCGCGTAACGTTAAAATGTCAACATAATACACGCGCGCCAGAAAGTTTCATTGTCAATATGTTTTTAGTTTCTCCGATTTATACAAGGCTTCGAAAAAACTGCATCCGTTTCTCAGCAGAATTATCATATAACTGTTCCTCTCACTAAAAAGTTAGGGGTTGTCATGAACTGGTGAGTATTTTGATCCCGGAAAAATAAATACCGCACTAATAACAAGTATCAGCGGAAAAGCAGTTGATAACAATGGGGAGTGGCTGAACTCGGTATTTAAGACAATTGTGCCTTTGGTGGTATAGAAAATTGGATTTACGCGTGACTATAATATCATACAAATATTATATGAAGGAAAAAAAAATACGAAAACTGAAGATATGAATGTAAATGAAAGCGTAACTCACAGGCGACCATCGTGATGGCTGGATTCTTGCTTCTCGCTTCAACTGCAATGGGTTCAAAGGCTTCCACCAAGTGCTATGAAAAGTTTACAGACCGCGAGAGCATATACCACTTATAACGTGCGTACAACCGGTTTATTCGATTCTGGCCGCTCTACAAATGTACGGCGACGAGTGGCCTACTTCACATGGTTGGCATACGTATCGCGAACATTTCTATAATATTTCGTGAACATGGTCTAGGACAGACCCTATTGGGAAGTGACATGGGGGCGGGGCCTTGCCAAGATGGCGCCGATATGGGTACAAGATATATGCGATATTGTAGTTATTTGCGAAAATGTTCCTTTCTATGCAAAGTATATGTGATTGGGGAGGTTCAAATCCTGCCCAACGGAATTTTATAGAAGGTAAACATGTATTTCGAGGGATTGATGTGTACCCAACGAGCGCTTCTACTTTCGCCACCAGATGTCATGGTGACGGATGTCACTTCCCAATGGCGTGGCTTTATCCTAACACCATATTCATGCAATATTGTAGAAGTGTTCGCGAAACAGATGCCGATTAGTGCCAAGTAGGCCACATTCCGGTTTGTTTTTATGGTGACCAGGCGAAAATGAATTCGCACGGGCTCGCGTCACGGTGTAACGGTGTAATAGGACGGTATTCATAAACGTGTCCAATGTGTCTTAAAGACGTCCGGGCCAGGCGTTCAAGACGTCTTAAAGACGTCCAGGCCAGGCGTTCAAGACGTCTTAAAGACGTCCATGAACGTCCAGAAGACGCCTTAAAAAGGTCATAAAAACGTCCATTTTCACAAATCAAGCCACACATAAAATGTACGTCTTAAAGACGTCCTGTGCTATCTGGGTAGTTAGGAAGCGTGCTTCCACCACCGTCCAAAAGTCTCAAATTAAATTTAACGTAATCCATCCAACTACATAGCTAATTGTAAGTAAGTTTGAACATTCCCGCGCAACCTCACGAGCATCAAACGCATCGAAAACCGTTTCGTTTCGTTACTGCGGTTCATGCGCTGTTGGAAACGGAACGCTATGAATGCGCGCAGCGACTGCGCTGCGGTCTATGCGCATAATGCGTGAATTGAAACACACCCTGAGACTCTACCTAAGATTTTTCCCACGCATGCTACCCGCATCGCGTATTATCCTTCACAATACTCTCCTTGATCACACGCAAACATCTGCTTTCAAATTTCGCTCCTGATTTACCTATCGATTATATACATTTTCCCATGTTGCGCGATTTACTGAAGAGTTCCAAATGAAACGCAGGTTCGTGCCCGTGGAGCGCTAACGCACTCTGCTCGCGAAGTAGAGCGGGAATTTGAAATGATTGGACTAAGGTAAACTGTTGACTGAATGTATATTGTTACATTTAAAGAACTGTTTGCTAGTCTGCTGACAAGATTGATCTGACTTCTTACAAATTAACTCCTCGCTTGTCACCTCCGAGCGCCCTACTCTTCCAATTTCGGCGCGTTCTTCCGACTCCTTCCCTGGATCCTTTCGTCCAATCAAGATGGTGTTGTCCCTCAAGCTTCGTCAGTGGGTTGTCCTTCAGCCATCTCTCCGTCCTTGGCCTTTCCTTCGCACTTCCCTCCACTCTCGGCTGGTGGTCGAGGCACGCTTTCCGATTACATACTTTTACATAGGCTGCGTACAGTACATACATTTCTGACAGGTAGGTAAGCGCAACCCTCGGGGTCAAGACGACGTCGCCGGCGCAAAGTTTATGGCTTTATGACTTTCAGCCTCTCCAGAGCTGAGTTTTTACCCTAACAGGACATCGGCAATTATTGAAAGGGAGGACAGAGTTTTAAGTGATTTTACGAGACGAGCAGCTGCCCGCTCGACGAAATTTGGCACGCAGATGTGGAAGGAAAAGTTAAGCTATTTATTATCCTCGCCTGGCCTAACTGTAGTTTTTTTAAAATTACTGACTGCAATCCAAGGCTCTCGTGCGCCTTCTGAGTTCAAACATCTGCTGCTCGTTTCGAACCCGCATGCCTACTATAAATCTTTCTCTACAAAGGATTTTGAATTTCGCTCTCACATCAAACCTTGATATCCCTATGTCTTATAGCTAACTTCATATAATATACGGATTCACACCAGCGGATATCGCAACACCCAGCCACGTTTAAGCGATAGCGAAACAATACATTTCCGTGGCTACGTCACGTGGTCACGCAACACGTCAAACCAATCAACGCCAAGATGGCAAACGAAACGGCGCCACCGTCAGTCAAGCCAAGCGACGTGATTGGCTTGGCTAGCGGAATTTATCTACGCTCGAAAAAATGGCGACCGCTCACTAAAAAATCAGTGCACGGCGCAGGCGCAGTCACGCACGCATAACCACCGCTCCTGTAGGTGTTTCCCCCTCCATCAGTGGTAGCTGGAGTCCGCCAATCCCTGAATCAGTGAGCGGCTACGTAGCGGTTCGTTCCCATTCGTTCCGCTGAACGCACCCATTGTTCGCGAACGTGGGTTGAACCGGTTGAACGTTTTGCCAGAACTGCGCATTTGGTGGTTAAAACACATTGCACGTGCATTGTTTAACGAAAGTTATTTAAGAGTTTCAATTTATTTCTGTAGGAAAAAACAGAATTTTCTACGATAGACTACAGTGCGTCTCCCGACACGGGTTTGGCAATTTATTCAGTGGAATCAGGAATCATTTATTAGTGGAAAATGCAAGGTGATTGGGATATAAGCACCAGTTTAATTTCGGCAGTTCGCGAAGGAAGACTAGAAGAAGTAAGACAGTTAATTAGTTCTTTCAGTCAGACTCACGAAGTTCGTCAGATGGATGTTTTACTTTGTAATGCTCTTAAGAATAACCATAGTTCGGTTGCTAAACTACTTTTAACAAATGTTTCCAAAGTTAACAGCGAAACCGAAAACCCTTATGAAACTCCACTTCATTTTGCTGTTAGAAATGGTGACCTAGAGATTGTTGAGATGCTTCTAAATAAAGGAGCTAATATTGATGCTAAATGTGAGGATGGCACAATTCCACTTCACGATGCAATTCGATGGAAGAAACTGGAAATTTTCGAGAGGCTTTTAAGTGGAGGTGCTAATATCAATGCTGTAGGAAAATATGGTATAACTGCTCTTCATATTGCAGCTAATGCAGGGTATTTACCAATTGTTGAGCGCCTTCTAACACATCAAGCTGTTGTTAATTCTGAGTGTACTTATGTCGGCAAGGATCGTTGTACACCACTGTACATTGCTGTTATAAATGAACATGAAACAGTTGTTCAGCTACTTTTGGAACATGGAGCAAACGTTGATGCTCAAGATAGGAATGGTAAAACTATACTATGCACTGCTGTTGACAGAGGGCTTTCAGTAATTATTGAGCATCTGTTAAAGCATTCTCCCGATGTGAATAACACAAGCAACAAGAGCGCTCTTAATATTGCACTGCATCGTTATGGAGGAGAGTATAGCAAGATCGCTAAAAATCTGCTTCTGTATGGTTTTACTGTCAACCTTGAATATGGAGATAATTGTGAATTGCTGCATGATGCTGTTCAGGGAGGATATTTGGAAATTGTCCAAAAAATTATAGATTATGGTGTCGACATCAATTTTAAAGATAAATACGACAGAACAGCACTTCATATTGCTTCTGAAAGGAGTAATCTAGAGATTATCAAGGTTCTCTTAAACAACGGCGCTAAAAACCATTATAAGGATAAAAATAATAAAAGAGCACTTCACATTGCTTCTGAAAAGGGTAATCTAGAAATTGTCAAAGCTCTCTTAGAATATAGTCCTGACATCGATTCTAAAGATACAAACGGTAGAACAGCACTTCACATTGCTTCTGAAAGGAGTGATCTAGAGATTATCAAGGTTCTCTTAGAATATGGTGCTGACATCGATTCTAAAGATGGAAACGGTAGAACAGCACTTCACATTGCTTTTAAAATGGATCATCTAAAAATGGTCGAGGTCCTCTTAAAATGGCGTGCTAACATCCATTCTAAGGATAAAGATGGTAAAACAGCACTTGACATTGCTATTGAAAGGAGTAATCTAACGATTATCAGGGTTCTCTTACAATTCTGCGCCTGCATCCGTTCTAAGGATGAAGATGGTAAAACAGCACTTCATATTGCTTCTAAAAAGAGTCGTTCAGAAGTTGTCAAGGGTCTCTTAGAATTAGGTGCTGACATCAATTCTAAAGATAGATATGGTAGAACAGCACTTCACATTGCTTCTGAAAGGAGTCGTCTAAAAGTTGTCAAGGATCTCTTAGAATTCGGTGCTGACATCAATTCTAAAGATGGATACGGTAGAACAGCACTTCACATTGCTTCTGAAAGGAGTCGTCTAGAAGTTGTCAAGGATCTCTTAGAATTCGGTGCTGACATCAATTCTAAAGATGGATACGGTAGAACAGCACTTCACATTGCTTCTGAAAGGAGGCGTCTAGAAGTTGTCAAGGATCTCTTAGAATTCGGCGCTGACATGAATTCTAAAGATGGATACGGTAGAACAGCACTTCACATTGCTTCTGAAAGGAGTGGTTTTGAAGATAAATATGATATAAGAGCACTTCACTTTGTTTATGAAGAATATTATCCAGAAATTTTCAAAGTTCTCTTACAATCTGATGCCAACATCAATTCTAAGGATGATGATGGTAGAACAGCACTTCACATTGTTTCTGAAAGGAGTCATCTAAGAGTTGTCCGGGATCTCTTAGATGCTGGCATCAATTGTAAAGATAAACATGGTAGATCAGCACTTCACATTGTTTCTGAAATTTGTCATTTAGTAATGGTCGAGGCTCTCTTAAAAAGCGGTGCCGACATCAATTCTGAAGATATACATGGTAGAACAGCACTTCACATTGCTTCTGAAATGGGTAATCTAAAAATGGTCGAGGTTCTCTTAAAATGGCGTGCTAACATCCATTCTAAGGATGAAGATGGTAAAACAGCACTTCACATTGCTTCTGAAATGGGTCATTCAAAAATTGTTGAGCTTCTCTTAAAATTCGGCGCCGACATTGGTTCTAAAAATGAACGTGGTGAAACAGCTCTTCAAATTGCTTCTGGAAAGGGTAAACTAGAAATTGTCGAGGTTCTCTTAGAATTCGGCGCCAACGTCGATTCCAGAGGTGAAGATGTCAACACAGCACTTCACATTGCTTCTGCAAGCCATAATCTAGGAATTGTCAAAGCTCTCTTAAAATTTGGTGCCGACATCGATTCTAAAGATCAACATGGTAAAACAGCACTTCACATTGCTTCTGAAAGGATTGATTCCGAAGATAAACATGATAGAAGAGCACTTCACTTTGTTTTTGAAAAATATAATCCAGGAATTTTCAAAGTTCTCTTGCAATTTGGTGCCAGCATCAATTCTAAGGATAATGATGGTAGAACAGCGCTTCACATTGCTTCTGAACGGAGTCATCTAGGAGTTGTCAAGGATCTCTTAGAATTAGGTGCTGACATCAATTCCAGAGATAAAGATGGTAGAACAGCACTTGACATTGTTTGTACCAGGAAGGATAAAAAAGTTGCTATAGCTCTCCTAGATCACGGTTCTGATATGACTATTATGAGTGAAAGGAATTATCCTGAAAGCTTTGCTGAGATCTTTAAACGTTATGCGGTTAAGGTGAAAAGTACAAATTTATATGTAAGGAACAAAAACTTACTATCAATTAGTAGCGATGAAAAATTAAATGAATTTCGGAATGAATGTGATGCAGAAGTAGCAAGCATGAAGAGTGAGAAAGTTGGTAATATATCATTTTATGATATCTTGACAAAAGGTATAAGTCAATTAGCAATATATGCAAAAAATGAAAGTATAGTACAGGTCTTCGGATCAGATGATTATAAAATAAAATTTCCAATATACGCTACTCTGATAAATATGAATTTTAGGAAGGGGGAAAGAAGGAAAGTGTTGATGAAACAAGGCAATGAAATTTTCCATTCTCTCTTTACCAATTACCTTGGTATACCACATGACTGTACTGAAAAAGTATTTAATTATCTGAGTGATGAGGATTTAAGATCTATAATGGACGCGTACAAGCCTATTAGTGTTTGCAGTTCGAATACTGACAATAAGTAACGTGGTAATTAGCACTTCAAACATATCTAAAATATACGATTAAGTAAGTTAAGCTGGAATGTTCGAAAAAGCGGAGACAGATATAGCTTATGTTAATTCTGAAATGTGTTTATTTTAATATTGTGAAATAATATATTTTATTTATTTTAAATAAAGTGCCAGTATGCAACCAATGGTAAAGCCTGCATCACCTGCCTCATCATTTCCGCGACCCTCAAAAAGCATCTGACAGTATCTGAATTAATTGCAAAGCTGATTCTCCCAGCAGCCTTGAATGGCTAAATTCGATAGTCTAGAGGGTCTAGAGGTCTTACTTTTTGACCCGTCGGATACAGACGGCTCCGTTGCGTAGCCGTTTGGAAAAAATAGGGTCTGTTCCGATTCGCGCATTATGCGCATAGACCGCAAAGAAAACCGTTCCGTTTCAGTCTATGCGTGCATTGGTGGCATTGGTGCCACATAGGATTCTCTAGAATTCTCCCACTTCTAACGCATGAAACGTGCAGTTCACACGCACATATGTATTTGTCTCTTTACGTACGGTTGGAAAAACATACACCTGTTGCGAGTTGCGATCCTTGTTCTAGCGGCGTTTAGCGTAAGCTCTTAAAGCGCGAAGTTTGAACAGAAAAGAGTTAAGGATGAACTTCACAACGCTAGAAATTTGTCGTCGCCTCCTTCGTTATCGCTCGAAAACAATGTATTGATGAAAAAGAGGAAGGTACGAAGAAGCCTGTTTCTTCGCCTCGCCTTTTGATCACCGACGTTGTTACAATCCAGCCGTATTGCAATAAACTCAGCCTTGATCAATTCCTAAAACATCTTCGTTCTGTTTCTTGTTTCTAAATAGTATTAAATCGTTTGACAATTTAATTCAGTTCAGTTTCATAAGTTTTATTGAGTTCTAAGTTATTCATTACAAAACATTTCGTTCGTTTAACTTCACGCGTTCGCGAGCAGAGTCCTTCAGGGCTCCACGGACACTGGACCTAACGGAAACTCCCTCAACGTACAAGAATTCCCAGCCGGCCCCGCAACACACTAAATGCCCCTCCTCGAAGTGGCAGAAAATATAACCCACATATATGCTACATGACAATAAATGTTTATTGGATATTTCGTTCTTTTACGCTACATTTGTCAACTTTTTATAACTTAACATCCTTCCAAAATATTATTGTTACGCCGTAACGGTATCTTTATGAAATCGGGTATAAGGTTATGTCGCTATTTCTAATCATGTAAGAGTTCTGCTATCGTAAAAATAGATTTTTAGATACTATTTTAGGCCCAAAATGATATACTATCGATTTTTTTTGACACGTTTGAAAATGATGTGACTATATGCCACACTGGGCGCTAAAGGGTTAAGTAAGGCAAATTAGTACTTGGAATAGATATAAATTATTAATATTAATCTCATTAAATAGAGAAATGTTTGTACTTTCAAACTCACATTTGGCTTTTGGTGATATGAAAATTTAATGCAATGTATTACTTCAACTATTTGAACATATGTTGTGGTGTAAGACCCCAGATAGCACAGGACGTCTTAAAGACGTCCATTTTACGTCCATTTTAGGTCCGAACGCCTGTCGGCTTGATTTGTGAAAATGGACGTCTTTAACGGGCGATTTCTTCACCTTCAATAATCTTCCGGTCAGTGAAAGACCAATTGGCTTACGGCCGATTTCTTCACCTCCGACTAAAGTCCCGATCAGTCAGTCGCCAGTTTGATGCTAGGTGGTAGTTAACTGTCGCGCGTGTTTCTTCGCGCTATTGGATCTTATGGTTAAGTAACTGAAAGGTTTGATGCGGCAATGCCGCAAAAATGGTAAAACGACAAATTCATTGTGTAGTCGTTTAAAAGTGATCGTGAGTAGGGATGCAAACTCACTAACAGTGATTTATCACCGTGATCGCAGAATCACAATCACGGTCGTGATTTAACTTAAATTTAAGACGTCCCGAACGCCTGGCCTGGGCGTCTTTAAGACGTCTTTGTGCTATCTGGGTCATTTGTTGTCATTTATTAACGAATAAAAGAAGTATAAATTAGAATCTTAATCTATCTGTACATACTGATAATTGGATGAAGTGACTAAACTGACTATATAAATACTACTTTCGAATTTGAAATTAAATTGACACCTTGTATATATATACACACGCGCGTGCCATGCATCACGCGTTTCTTATACATAGATAACACTTATGTCTACATATGTAGGTATATGGACATCTGTCAAGTGCTGTAACACATATAAGAATATACATGCACTTCTGTAAAGTTTGTAAATTGTGTTATCTTCAAAGAAACATGCATTGAATTTTATTCACAGAAGTAGTAGGTATAAACCGATAAGGAAATGTGACTTCAGATATTGTTAAATATTAAGGAGAGGAGTAAATAATCGGTTTGACGCGCTAATCGTCCAATGTATATATCTACACCGGCACAAATTAATTCCGCGCCTGTTAAGAATTGGCAGATCGATTTCATTCCATTATCTCGAGCAATCTCGAGTTATCGGTTAGTTGTGTTTAGTCATCACGTCGGTGAAACGGAATCGGAGGATGTATGAATGTAAGTCACTCCCCAAGTCAATGGAAATCAATGCGAGTGAACTGCTGTTCAGTGCTGTTAAAAACTATATGAAAACAGTTTCTGCTCGTACCGGTCTGTAAACTATTTCCTTGCGCTATTCGCTTGTATTCACCTGTTGCCACAGGCGATGGGCCGAGGGAATTTATTTTCAAGCAGTATATCGCATTAAGATCTGGCTGCACGAAAGAAAGGTACACATGAAATATTTCAAATACCGTTTCGATATGATTTATCGTATTTGTACAGTTTCGAAAGAACAATGAACATTTCCTCAGAATCAGCATTATCGTATTCGTACGGAAATTTGTATAACTTTTCATCCGAAATTAAAAATTAGATTAACGATGAATAATAATTTGTAATCGTTTGTTATATTAAATTTGTATTATTGTCTAGAATATTATGTAAGTTTTTTATGTTACTTAAATAGTAAATAGATGCGCAGGCTGACGAGGTTATGTTCATTTCTTTACTCATCTTATTTTAATTTAATACCGAAACGTTTTTGTATAAACTAGGTATTTCTCATTATTTCATTCTCTTGAATGCATTTAGTAATAGAACACTGTGCAATTCATCTTTTTTGTTTCAAATATTCCGTACTGACACTTTTCGCAGAGATATTATTTCGATGATTTTTTGCTCTCCTTTTTTATTCTTCAATCACTGGGATGCGAGTTCTATATATTTAGGAATAATGCATAGCTGTAATTTAATTTTTCATTCGATTAAAACAGTAGAAGCTGTAGTACCAGTGTGGATTATTCCATTCCGTTTATTACATAACGATTTGTTTTATAAACTGGTTAATTTTGCATCGAGTAAAATTTATTTATGAATAATAAAAATCTGTTATACTCACATAACATATAACTTTTTACTGTATAATTCTTAAAAATATTTTTCCATACTTTCTAACTTATAACTCATCTGTTTAATTTTATGCTTTCCAGGAATAATGCTGAACAGTGTAACAAAGCACATTTTACACTGCTGTTTATTATTTATCGTTATAACTGTTTTCGAATTAGTCTCCGGTGGAATCAAATGGAGCGCCGATAAGAACGAACAATTAAATCCATGGGTCGAATATGGATTTGTGGGTGCGCTTATCTTATACTTGCTGCGAGTGCTTACATTCCTATCGTTCCCGCAAGTTATATTTAATTTCGTCGGGTTAACGATATACAATGCGTTCCCGGACAAAGTTGTCTTGAAAGGTTCGCCGTTGCTCGCACCGTTCATCTGTATTAGAATAGTGACGCGTGGAGATTATCCGCAATTAGTAAAGGCAAACGTGAAGAGAAATTTAAACAAGTGTATAGAAACTGGCCTAGAGAATTTTCAAATTGAAGTAGTTAGCGATAAACCTATCGGACTGTCCCCTCATCGGAGGGTTAGAGAAGTCGTCGTGCCGATAAATTATCGCACGAGCAGTGGCGCTTTATTCAAAGCTCGTGCGCTGCAGTACTGCTTAGAGAATTCAGTAAACGAATTGGCGGATCACGATTGGATCGTGCATCTCGACGAAGAGACCCTACTGACGGAGAACTCCGTTCGTGGAATATTGAATTTCGTATTGGATGGGAAGCACGAATTCGGTCAAGGGCTAATAACATACGCGAATGAAGATGTTATTAATTGGATTACTACTTTAGCGGACAGTTTCAGAGTAGCGGATGATATGGGGAAGTTAAGATTACAGTTTACTATGTTCCACAGGCCGTTGTTTAGCATGAAAGGTTCTTATGTTGTTACTCAGGTAAAATTATCTGCTACGTTAACGAATGAATTATATTCTTAGTAGCGTTGAAAGATCGTAACATATGCTTGTCATCGCAGATGGGTGCGGAAAGAGATGTTTCTTTCAACAATGGGTTGGACGGATCCGTCGCAGAGGATTGTTTCTTCGCGATGAAAGCGTATACCCAAGGATATACGTTTAATTTCGTGGACGGCGAAATGTGGGAGAAATCGCCATTTTCGTTGTGGGACTTTATACAGCAGAGAAAAAGATGGCTACAAGGTATATTACTTGTCGTACATTCCAAAGCTATTCCGTTAAATAAAAAGTTGCTGCTGGGCATATCTTGTTATTCGTGGGTAACGATGCCTCTTTCTACTTCGAATATTGTATTAGCTGGAGTTTATCCCATTGTCTGCCCGCCGGTGATAGATTTCCTATGCGCTTTCATCGGTGCGGTGAATATTTATATGTACGTTTTCGGAGTAGTTAAATCATTCTCATTATATCGATTCGGTATTGCTCGATTTATACTGTGTATATGTGGAGCATTGTCAACGATTCCTTTCAATTTGATCATTGAGAATGTTGCTGTCATTTGGGGTTTACTTGGAAAGAAACACAAGTTTTATGTCGTTAAGAAAGAGTACAAAGCCACAGTGACAGTATAATTAAGTATGTATTTGAAAGTCTTGTTACGAGGCAAGTTAAACTTGCGAGGGAGAGCTCACGCACTACTAATACCTGTACGGTTAAACGATTAGGGGGTATCTTTATGCCAGGGGTCTAGTTGTAACGTGTTTTGCATGACGCGTGCGTGTGTTTAGGTTGCCTCGTAATTACGAGAACACTCGAGAAACAGTATGTGTATATATTACATGACTATTCGCAGTATTTAAGTTACACTATTAAATTATTTATTTAAAAGATTTCAAAGGATTAAGAAAATGGGTAAATTCTGCGAAGTGTCGTGAAGTATTACTACTTCGTGATTCATATAAAATTGAATAAAGTACTCAATCACCGCAATTATATTACAGTAGAGCGCCAATTATCCGAACTGCTTGGGACCGAGGTGGTTCGGAAATTCGAATTGTTCGGATAATCGGACAGTTCGGAGAATGAAGCCTGCGTGTACTTTGCACAGTTTGTAACTAAAGAAATTACACCTAAAATTACTTATTAAATACAAGAGTACTAATGCGTTAATTTATATTACGCAAAAGTGAATCAATCAATCAGTACCGCTACACTGGTGCGAAAAAGTGATGGGGATAGCGATGATGCAGCATTGGTTCGGATAATCGACGCTTCGGTTAATCGAGGTTCGGATAATTGACGCTTTACTGTACTCGATACTTTTATGTGTCAACATATAAGATTCGAAAAATATTAACTATGCGAACAATTATGCGCTGGAAATGTAATAATTACTACATGTATTGAGGGGTCATGCCTAGTTGGCAAACGAAAAAGAACGTCATTCTCGGGAATTTTTTGTGAAAAATGTGATGTATGTTTCTTACAACTGTTTCCTTATTTTAGAAGTACATATATTCAGCAACCCTCAGGAATTTTGTCATAGGAAAATATTAAATAATGAAGGAATAACAGCCATTCTCGCGGAAGCTGTTTTTATAATGACGCTGCGCGGTGAGCACAATTTCTCCCAGCCGGATCATCTGAAATCAGAAAGTGAAGAAGATTCTGTTAATATATGAGTTTATCTTGTTCGTGAACGAAGGATTTTTCAACAAAAATGATTTCAGACAAAATTGCGGCCGTTTAACGCAAAATCATGATTTTTCGATGTCTGAATTGTTCGCTTTTCGTGAATTAAAAATAGAATTTGCATCAATAACAAAAATCCTTTGTTCACGAGCTAGATAACCTCATGTACTAACAGAATCTACTTCACTTTTCGATTTCAGATGATCCAGCTCGGAGAAATCGAGCTCACTGCAAAAAAAAAATAGCTTCCGGGAGAGTGGCTATTATTCGTTCACTTTTTAATATTTTCCTTTAATGGTCATTCAAGTTACTTTAATATTTCACATTGTGCTTCTGGGAATGAAAAACTATATTTTACCACTTCCTCTGTACACGTAATATTTGAACCACTTGGAATTTTTAATATACACACGATCTTAAAAAATTATTCAGGTAAAGTTTATTCAATTTGATATGAAATCACAGCAAAACACAATAATATCCAAATCTCTGCTTCTTATAAAGATTTCAAACTGTAACATTTTTAATCTCACACCATATATTGTGAGACTAAAAGTTTCTGTGATATAAATCTCCCTTCTTCTCATACGTATAATAATGTATCTGAGGAAAATTATAAAAGCTTCATTTTATAATTCTTTGAAAACGAACAAAATATCACTAATAATAATAATGGATGAGTACTTACTATATGAATAATGGTTTAACTTCTAGACACGGCAATGTTAATTAAGAGTTACATCTAAGCTTTTTAAATTCAGAAGACTCCTGAACATAGAACAAATTCAAATTCGCGATTTAAATTTTAAATTGTAAAATCATCGTACGAGTTTCAGAGGCGGATTCAGGAGCCTTTCTTGGAGGGGGCGAAATAAAAGGACATAAATACATTATTGAATCTTCTTTTAAAAGATTTAGAATTTGCTTGTAATTTATATTTCTGATACTATAGCCTAAATAATTAAATTTACATTAATTATTATTTACAGAATAATACACAATGTCATAATATTTTTCTATTTTATTACTCTCGGGGCGCGACCGCCCCCTCTGGATCCGCCTCTGATGAGTTTTATTGCAACAAGAAGAAAAAGAATGATATGCACTGCGAATACACGACAAGAGCAATTTGTGTGATATAAATTCCTCGATTTACGAATATTCTCTGCACAACAAACATGTATTAGTGTAAATTCGGAACATTAAAAAGCTTTGTTACTTTGATAAAATGAGTAATTAAAAGATAGATCATCTGTTCTTGCAAAACGTTTGTTCATTGTAAAATCATTTATGAATAACTTAACGTACAATTTCGTAATTTGTAATATGTGGTACATACTCGATATCGAATGTATAAGTGCATATAGCGAACATAGCGGGCATGGATGAGAATTTCCATTTTGATAACATTTCTTTGTTACGTTAACGAAATAATATTTAGAAAAATGAGGCTTCCTAGTTTTGAATTTAAAATTTTAATACTATTTCGAAAGCTAGTACACAAAGAAAGTAATTGAGTTATATAATGTACTTAGGGGAGACCAAGCAATATATTAAATAAGGCTTATGTTGTCTAGTCAGAAGAATGAAAATGAAAATGTGTGGCGTCACAAGCGAAGTTGTTACATGCATAATGATTTTATATGTAATATAAAAAAGAAAACACGTTTAAAAGTATGTAGCGTATATCGATCGTCTGCTTATATCATAAATGTATTTCTAGTTCTTTTCTATTAAATTTCACTGGAATATATTATCCCCTCGCTCTACTTAAACTGAACGATTTAAATGATAATTCATCGCTACAATGGATATAATTATCCAAACATAATATGTATTCTGTTTAGTCGAAAGCTATACGGATTTTGTATGCGTGTCATCCATGTTAAGTTTATGAATGCCTAGATCAACGAGTGAAGCACCAAAACTAATATGCTTATCAGTGCATATCATATTTCATAAATGAATTATAATTTATTAAATATAATATTTTTATATGTATCACATATAAGTTTCGTGTATAACTACTCGTGCAAGTAACAATATCTGTAATTTCACGTTTGCAATATTCTTAAAAATACAATACGTCTTCAACAAACTTATCGTCTTCAATCGAGATAATTCATCCTTCCAAAATAATAATTTCTTAACTGTATGGAAATACCTTTAGAGAATCGATCTCATAATAAACTATTTATTCCGACATTGTATATGTATATATATATATATTAAAAGCACAAAAATTTGTGTATTACACTTCTGTTTACGTAATATTATGTATCTCGTGTACGATGCGAAATTGTTAACTAAGAGAACAGCAGAATAAATACTTGATTAATAATGCGTATACTAGTCATTTGTAATTACTAAATGTGCTGTTTCCTTGGATTCGGAATAGTGTATAAATACAGCTACTGTGTACTATAATAATATACTGTATTATAATTTGACGTTTGAAACATGAGTTTTTAGAATAATTCAGGGCCGGCTCCAATCAAGGAACTAGCACTCGAAAATGCGAAAAAAATATTGCCCGAACGCTAAGAAAGATTGGAAAGTTAAATGTTGTTAAACTGGATTTGAAAAAAATATAGTGTTGTAAAGCTCGTCGCGAGACGCATTTGTTCTATTTCCAGTTTGTTTATCCAATCATTACTATTCGAGATAAAAATTATAAACAAAAAATTTTTCTTCGTCCAAAGTGAATATTTCTTTAAACATAAATTGCGATAACTTGAGGAAATATTAACGGATTGTTATGAGTGTTAAAACATAATATCAGAAGACTCTAGCGAAGCCGCGAAGTGTATGCACAAACCCTTATTGTTAAAAAACGTAATAATATTTAATTAAAAAATAACACTGAACAGAAAAAGTATCGAGGCAATTTTGAGGTATGTACATATAATTTGCAGGGAAAAAATTTTTCCTTGATATACAAGGAAGATTTTCACGAATTTTCACACTGATTAATAATAATAATTGTAGAAGATATGGCGATATATGTATTGATATGAATCTCGTGTGAATCTGGACGAAGAAACATTTTTTGTTTATAATTTTTATGCCGAAAAGTAATGATTGGATAAAAAAGCTGTAAATAGAAGAAATGTGTGTCGTGACGAGCTTTACAACACTATATTTTTTAAAATCCAGGTTACCAACATTTAACTATCCAATTTTTCTTAGCGTTTTGACAATTGTACTTTTTCGCATTTTCGAGCGCTAGTCGCCTCATTGCACTCGGCCCTTCATTAACGTCAATTAAGTTTGATATTAAATTGTAAAAATTTCTTTCTGTTAGTAATTTAAGACCACGCGATGGAGCATCCTTAAGGCTGTGGATTGAAACTATTATATTTGCATTATATTCAATATAATGGAATTATCTGTAAATGAAATTTAGGGACTAAATTTCTAAACTCACACGTACAACAAGATTTAATATGTCACTCTATATCGTAAAAAAACTTTATCAAAACGGGATATACAATCTGCGCTTCTATGATGGTAATAATAAATTGCTCATTATATCTGATAATTTAATAAGTCATTCAAATTATAAATGTATACCTACAATTGTATACACTGGAAAACAGTCATTTAACTCTTTAGCTAGGTTGAAATATAACAATTATTAATATATAATATTATTAAATATAATATTATTGTACCGAGAAGAATTTTGTGAAAAAATTTATGTTAAGGGGGGTAACCAAAATGTACTGGTCGGAAAAAAGTCTAATTTCGAGGCTTTGTTTTTGGCAAATTGAAAGCTTTTATAAAATACCTTTATTGGTATTAGAAAGTACATAAATTGAACAAAATTTTTCCCAAAATACCATGCAAAAATATTGATTATTGTAACCAGAGCAGCCGATGACGTAATAGACCATAAACAATTTGTAACATTTAACATTTGTAACTGTTTATAGTATCTTCTTAAAATCTGAGGCAATATCTTCAGTTGTACATAAAGATATAAAAAAATAATTTTTAAAAAATAGCGGGCTTTTGAAATGAAAGTGTCGAAAATCGGTAAGAAAATCGACAGTATTTTTAACGTTACGAAGAAACTAATTACCTGATCAAAAATTTGGTACGCTTAACTGAGAATAATCTTATTTGCCGCCGACATGAAAAATTGAAAGTAAATCGGATGAAAATTAACTGAATTAACTTACGTACTTAACGTAGGTACCAAGCATCTATAACTCCGTTATTTTTTCGAATTTTACTGTAAGGGGGGACGTCTACCTAGAAATTTTCGAAAAATCGATTTTTCGATTTTTATATTTTCTTGAAGTACAACATCTTAAAAATATATCCTGGATGTGTCAAGTTAATCCGACCAAAATTGACAACCCAAACTTTAAACGCGTTTTCGTCAAAATCATGTTTTCAAAATCGGTGACACACATAACTGAAAAATTAATGAACCGATTTACTCGAGGCTTTGCAGGCTTATTTTAAGGTTAAAAATCTAAGCGCTATCAGGAGCTTTTCCTTTTTCTTTTGCCTAGATTTTTTTTACACTCGAAAACCGGGCGATTTTTTGCCAAATATCGATGCTTCAACTTTGGACAGCAGCCATTTTGGCTCAAAATAATTTTTCCAAAATCGGGCCCGATAGCGCCTAAATAATTTCATATATTATCTAAAAAAAATGGAATTTCCAATTTTGCATGATCCTGCACCGAGATACGGTTGTCACCGCAAAACACCTAAAAAATAGGACGCCTCAGGCATCGCCTACAACTCACAAACCTTTCAATACTTTTTACCACAAAAAATACTGAAATATCCGTAAGATGTACTCTTTCAAATGGATTAATGTTTAATAACAAAAGTTTAACGGTGTTTCTATAAAAAATTCTCAAAGAAGCATGTTGTTTTGACCGTTCTAGGCAGGCCTCCCCCCTTAATACTTTAAGAGCACATTACTGAGACGCCAAACATTAAAAAAATACACAAAAAATGGCGATTTTTTCAAACCATCCCCCCTTAATGTACAAGAATAGATTTTTATGTACACGTTTCGAATTGTAAATTTAGGATTTCAAAGATGTATTAAAAATAATGATATAATAAAACAAAAGAAAATATAGGAAATTATTTTTCAATGTTAAGAAATTCTTTTATTAACTTATTTCCCTATACACTTGTTTAACTACATTAGCATTGTCTATTATAAATTCAAATGCAAATGTAAAATTGGTGGTCAGGTAGCACCCTCTATCAGTGATGCCAGATCGGGGACGGGTTCCCTCGAGAGTTTCCCCCACCTCGCATGCACACTATGCACCAATCACGTGCGTGTAGATCACATACGCGACTCCTGCATAGTGTGCATGCGAGGTGGGGGAAATTCTCGAGGAAACCCGTCCCCGATCTGGCATCACTGCCCTCTATATTAAAGAAGTTGTTTCAAACACTTTCACGCACTTTCGCTATACATACATAAATATATAAATGGTAGTAAAGGAAGTATGAGAAAGCATGTGTTGCAAGTGAACCCTTCGATTACAATGGAAAAGATTTCACCCGCTAAATGAAGTATACGGTGCATTCACACATATAGAAGTGATAGCGGATCCAATAATGAACGAATGCAACCTCTGTCGTTATAAATGCAAAGAAATCGGCATTGCCTAGAATCTTATAACCTATAATGAATAATCTGTTTTAAACGCTTGAGGTATACAAAGAACTGAAACGGCATACTGCGCAGAAAAATGGGAAAGAAAGATATCACGCGAGCTGTCGTGCTTGCGGACGACTTTACGACAAACTTGACACCGATGCAAAATATATGTCCCAGCATTTTAATGCCGGTTATAGACATACCGCTTTTAGATTATTTAGTGGAGACCCTTATTAAATCTAGAATACAAGAGTTATCACTCTATTGTAGCAGCCATGTAGAATTAATAAAAGCATACATAAGTCAGAAAAACTGGCCGAGGATATCGATCTCCTTCATAATATCGGAGGGTTGCAGATCCCTCGGCGATGCGCTGAGGGATATCGATGCGAAAGGTTCGATTCGTGGTAGCTTTATACTCATAAGGGGAGATGCGTTTACCAATGCGGATCTCGCGACTGCTTTAAGTAACCACTGCGCCACGCACAACAAGGATAAAGGCGCAACGATGACTATGCTGCTAAGAAACTTTGGCTCTACGAACGATTCCCTTTTGAGAAAGGAAGCGTCTTTAGTGGTTTCTGACAAAACTAGCAAAAAGGTTCTGCATTACAGTAAATTAAGGAACGGTGAGAAGAAAATGAAATTGGAATTAAATTGGTTTCTGGATCATAGCGAAATCGAGATTAATACTTGCTTCATGGATACCCATGTTTATTTGTGCTCCCCTTCTGTGCTTCCATTATTCGCCGACAATTTCGACTTTCAAGTAAGTTACTAAATTTTTGTACTTTTCACAATTTTCTAAGACTTTTGAAAAGCATAGTTCATTTATTTACCAATCTTTCCTGGTTAAAATATATTTATTCGAATTCCTTTGTTTCTTGATATACATAAATGTTTGAGTTAATATTTTATTGACGGCAAATAACACGGTTCGACAGCCATCTGGACTTGTAACGTTCTATAGCCGTTTCTTATAGGTTTTCGTGCGCTGAAAACGAATCCGCAAACCATTTATCGCCATCAGTTTTTGAGAAATTCGATTTTGAAAAAACTGCAAATTTTCAATTTGAAACAGCTTTTGTGTGGAAACTGTAACAGTTATTCGGTTGCTTGTTGCGTCAAATTATTCTATGAATCCTCCTGAATACAACGATATAAATTATTTGTGCATAATATATGTGTAAACAATGATCAAAGGGAAAAGAACACCTGAAATGCACCCATTTTTGCAGATATCTTTCAATTTATTTCCAAAACTAAGAGTCTAGGAGAAAATCTGACTGCTCCACGCGATGCAGCAGACATTTTTCCTTCGGGAAGCATCAACAGAAGTGGTAAGTCGCGTTTTGTTTTCGATATAGAAGCGAAATCGTTTGGCAAAAAGTGCGGCGCCGACAGTGGTAGTCACGCGCGTTAAGCGATTGTGTTACGCTGAGCGGTCACGCGCCGCCGTTGACTATCACTGTCGACGGCGCACGTTTTGCCAAATTATTTTGTATCTGTATTGAAAACGAAACGTGACTTACCACTTCTGTTGATGCTTCCCGAAGGAAAAATGTCTGCTGCATCGCGTGAAGTAGTCAGATTTTATCCTAGATCCTCAGTTTTGGAAATAAATTGAAAGATATCTGCAAAAATGGGTGCATTTCGCGTGCTCTTTTCCCTTTAATCGTTGTTTAAACATATTTAAATGTTCATAATGCACTAATAGCTTATATCGTTGTATTCGAGAGGTTTCATAGAATAATTTCACGCAACAAGCAACCGAATAAATATTACTGTTTCGGCACAAAAGATGTTCAAAGTTGAAAATTTGCAGTTTTTTTTTCAAAATCGAATTTCTCAAAAACTGAGGCTGATCGCGGCAAACGGTTTGCGGATTCGTTTTCAGAGCACGAAAACTTATAAGAAACGGCTATTGAATGTTACAAGTCCGAAAAAAAAGTGAAATTTTGTCGAACTGTGTGATTGGAGGATATAATTTGTATATTGATTCAAGAAAGTAATGACGCTTAAAAACGTGTTTATATTACCTACAGACAATGGAAGATTTTATCCGAGGAGTATTGATGAACGAAGAAATATTAAATTCTCGAATTTATTGGCAGCAATTAAATTCTGACGATTACAGTCTGCCAATCGTGTCATGGAATGCGTACCACACTCTCACTCGTGATATTTTGAATAGGCACAGTTACCCGCTTACGCCAAATGCCATTCCGTTCTTAAAAACATTTATTTATATGCCGAGAAGTACTTATAAACATAGGAATGCCACTCTCGCTAAGGGTTGCAGATTAGAGGAAGACAGCGTACTATGTCAGAATAGCACGCTTGGGAACGACACCAGCGTCACAAGATCCGTTATTGGTCACAATTGTTTAGTAGGCTGTAACGTAACGATTAAGAACTCGTATATCTTATCGAACACTAAAATTGAAAGTAACTGTATTATCACGAATAGCGTAGTATTTCGAAATTGTGTTATCAAAGAAGGTGCTAAAATAAATGGATGTATATTACATCCTGGAACAAGCATTGATAATCCAACAGAATACACCGATTCTATCGTGGACTCGAAAGATAATAAGATTTGCATAAGGCAGATGTCGGAGATCGATATGGATAATGAATTTGAGTTTTTTAAAGATTACGACACAATGGAGTGCGATAATTATTCCACGGATATAACGAGTAGCGAAGAAGCATCCGAATGCAATTCACCAATTCCAGACGACACGAATATGTTCCTGTCGGAAGTTATCGATAGTTTGTTAAGGGGCTTTCAAGATAAGTTGAACTGCGATAACTTGATTCTGGAGATAAATTCGTCCAGATACGCGTACAACGTTTCCATGAGCGAAGTAACGTATAATGTCGTTAAAGCTATATTGAGTTTACCTCTGCATTATCTTTCAGAGATGAAGGAAACTGTAAATAATTTAAATTATCAGAAGACCTTGAAAGTTATGGTAACTTACTTCCATCCGATTCTTGTAAATTATGTGAAAACGGAAGACGCTCAGGATGATTGTTTACGCGCGATAGAAGAAGTTGCTAGCACAACCGAAGAATTATTACCATTCTTACAACATCTGTTGCATCTTCTCTACGACAAAGATGTAGTGTCAGAAGAGAAGATTTTAGAATGGTACAATGATAAAAATATGGACGAGTTCGAAAGCAACGAAGTAAGAGCTGCGATTCGACCGTTTATTAAGTGGCTGGAAGAAGCTGAAGAAGATTCTAGTGGAAGCGACGATGATAGCACGTCTTGAACTCTCGAACTTTTTGGTAAGGATATTTGTAAAATATTCTAAATAATCGGGAATAGATTTTTTTACTTCAATTCTACGTTCTTGCGAGAATTCTCTCCTATTGAAACGAATTACGGCTTTATATCGATTAATAATTTAACGCGCAGCTAAACTTTATGTACGACGAGACTGTAAAATAAAGTGCTTCTCCATATGTAATGTAACATCTTTATTATTCTGTCAACTTTTTTTCTCTCGTAGCAGAGTACACCTTGAGCAATAACACAGATTATTTGTAAATAAATTATATTTTGTGGATTATAATGCGTATCGATTACAGACCTTATTAAAATGTTTCGAAGAACGTGTTTAAAAAGAGGAATAGAAGTATAAATTATTATTCTGTAGGCAAAATAGTGTCTGTTAAGTTGTGCCAGGTTTGGTGGCGATGATCTGGAAATTTAATTGCATCTATCCAGTGTCGTAATCGTGCTCCTTTGCTGTTACAACTTAATTCAAGTCCACCTAAATCAAAATAAGATTATGTTAATAGGATGCGATGTAATAATATATTCATATGAATAATAGTAATAAAGACAAAATATTTTTAACAACGAAATATTTTCCGGAACAGAAACGAAACGAAATTCTTAACCCCGTTGCAGGAGTGAAAACGATATAACCGAAATAAAAATTCCGACTAATAACGTTCTGTACACTTCAGATTAAAAAATTTAAATCGAGCGCGCCCCTTATTTTCATGTTTCGTGTCGGTTCAGACCCCTGATAGGGCTGACTGCAGTCCTCGGAGAGGCGTTGGGAGTCTTGCCCTCGTGGGCACGGCTTGCAACCGGAAGCATCAAAACTCTAAATTTGTTTCTTAAGACATAATATATAATATTCTATAATACATAACTATAACGTATAATATTTTATAATATAAGTACCAAAGGCAATAAAATGGTTAAAATAAGTTTATCCGATTTTTTTTTATAAATGAAATAACCGGTTCGAAACAAAATTTGTTTTTCCTTCTGATGGAAACGAAATATCTTTCAGCAGGAACGATATTAACCGAAACGAAATTATTATTATCGGAGCTGAACCGAAACGAAAAACGTTTAGTTCCAAGTCCCTGGACAAAATTATTTTCACAAAGTCATTATTCTCGAAATACCAATAGAATTTAAGTAGTTAATGTCAACGAAATAATCCGCAGGGAAAAGATTACTTTTCGATAAATTATATTCTAACAATTTTGACGAAAGAATGATGGACATTTTACCAAGGTAGTCATTACTCTTGCCAAAGTCCTTGTCCCATACTGTAAGGCATAACGTGAGTTTCATAAGGTCTGTTAATCGAGTAGTGAAAGCAAATTCTTCGTTCCATTCGGGATTTAAGGTTTTCCACTTGATAGTTGTACTGTGTGAATTGCGACTTGCGACTTTTTTTGACATCAGCTTTCTGGCGGTGATACGTGTAATTGAATAATCGAAGACACGCTGTCGATGATTGTTCGTCACATTCTCTATAAGGCACAACTTGACAAATGGGTCAGAAAATCCGTTACTGTCCATAGAAAGAAGATTCGTAGCTCGGTGAACCGTAACCATCAATGCCCGGCGCCTTGTACAGTAACATAGACTCACTTGAATCTCCCCCCGGCCACTGGAAAACACGCCCCACGCTGCCTCTTCCTTGTCCACCTATGCCAACGTCGAGCTCTTATATCTTAGTGTCTGCAATAACGTAAGTAAAGTCGGCCGTCGCGAAAAATTCAAGGCGCGATGAATTAATTGAGAGAAACTAATCTTTCCTTTAAATTCAACACTTATTCATGATGCCACGAACAGCATTGAATGATTGAATATTAATGAATACGCGAAGGAAAATAATTTACAAATAATACAAGCTTGCTTGTGTCGTGACAAAGAGCGAGTAAGAATGTATCAATAAACAATACTTGAAATAATTCACGCTCAAGTTGTCTTTGTTCGATGTCTAATATTAAGAAGAGAAACTTGGGAAGAGAAACTTTTGTTATACGTACTGGATAATGGTCTTGCAATGGGACGTTATAATGTTTCGTTTGGCGAGGTTGCAACTCGTGCAGAGGAAACCTCGCTTCTCCCAGAAAATCTTGGCCTGATGGATCGTCCTGGAGAATCAGGATGTGTAGTGTTTTGCCGTTCCATATCTAGAATTGTACAATCGTCAGTTTCTCGCGTGCCTAACGGCGTCAACGCATACATTATATGATTATTATTTTAATCGTACATCGGTTTCTGTTGTTCCGTAAAAGTTTAGAGTCTCGTTGAATTCCGGATCCCGTGTTTTGTGAACCGTCTTTGTACGAAGACGTTTCGTGGTCGTAACTGTTTCTACTGGTAATATGTTGAGCTTGCAAAATGGATCGGCGAGACCATGGATGTCCATTGGCCGTAAACCGCGGGCTCGTTCCACTTTGCATTGGAGGCACTGAACTGCTGGGTCGTATCGCAAGGAGACTTCGAGAGTTCCATAATTTTGCTTCGCTTCTAGGTTTAATAATATCAGTCGGGTCTTTGTAAGTAACATTTCTGTATGTGATTTTAAATCTTTATTCCTTCATTGATGAAACCTACTTTGTTGAGATGTGCGAGAACCGGAAAATGTCGAGTCGGGTAGGGACGAGAATTTTTCTCGGGATCGGGGCGGGTTCCCGAGGGTTTCGGGATTCCCGAAAATGTCGGGATTCGTATTATTAGGACTGACTGATGATTGGACCTCGGAAAATAAACAATATCTCTGCACTTTTTCTTACGATGCGTTGAATGTGTGATGATATCGTATTCGTTCAACGAGTCCTCGACATTTTTGGGAATCCCGACACTTTCGGGAGTACCGACTCTCTCGAGAATCCAGGACAATCTCGGGAATCCCAAAATTTTCGGGTTCTCGCACAAATAAATGATATGTTTATATGAACTATTTTTTGCCCAAATTCTACCCTAAAGTAGGTCCTACTAACGAAGGAACATTCTGTACGTACGATCAACGTAGGCACTCATAATTAAATAATCAAATTATGCTTTTCATTTCACTACATTTGACGTCATACACTTACCGCACTCCGACTTTTGTGGCCGTGGTAAATCGATTTGATTGCTGCTGCGAGGGCTGCTGAAAGGGCTCTTTATTTCCGAGGACAGTCGACTTTCTGTCTGATCCGTGTGTTTCTCGCAAATTCGAAAAGGTTCCGGAATGCTTTCCGTTGGAACGATTGTCGTAGTCGATGTCGTTGGAGTCATTGACATATTCGACCTACAATTAATTCACTGGCGTCAGCTAAACTTCTACCCTTTCGTTTATCATCCTTACGTACCTGAGGGATTGTACCTGAGAGTTTTTTAATCGATCGCACAAATTGAATTCCATTCTACGGATATCGTCATTCAACTCATTAGGATTATCCGATTTCTTACTCTTCTCATCGACAATTTCGTCTTCAAACGATACATGCTGCTCAATTTGGGGATCGTGGGTAGATTTCCCGTTTGCTCTCAAACGAGAGCTCGTGACTGAGGCAGTTGGTGAAACACGACTACACTGAGACGGAATGGAAAGAGTAGACCTATCTAATTGATTCGCATATCCGTCGCGACTATTTAACGGCGACGCATCGTTCGATTGGTGTCCCGGTGACGTTTTAGATACATTACTAGTCGATTGGGCAGAATTCGAGAACGGCGACAGAGATTTGCTAGTGACGCTACTATCTTGACTCTTTTGGAGATTTGTGAGCGAATCTGAGTGACCTCGAGTAAAGGCCAGGCGCCGCGTTACTTCTTCATCGGAAGAGGAATCTTGTACTTCGGTAGATTCGAGAGATTTATTCCCTCCAATTGTCCAAGTAGACGTTTTATGACATATTCGCGACCATCCTCGTTCCTGTATTTTCAAAAAGACGTATGAAAATTATACTGATTAATTAAATTCCTAAGAGATGCTAGCCGCAATGGTATTCAGGGCACCCTCCCATCAAATCACTCCAGAAATAGGTAATTTTTAGGATTTTATTTAAAAAAAAAGGTAAACGTCGTAGAGTCAAAATTCTTTCGGCTGTATTTGTAGATCTTTGAAGATAATAAAACAAATTTTTTGGAAATTTTATCTAATACTGTTGACTGTTGGTGGCTGTGACTATTCGGGTGATACAAAAAAAGTTCCTCACCTGCGGAATTTTTAACGCCTCGTAGAAATATGTGAAATCAACAAACCACGAAAATTGTTAAAGCAAAATATTGTAATCTCATGTGATCCCCAAAAATGGGTAATCACATGAGATAAATCATTTTGAGATAAAAACAAGGAGAATTTAGTAATGAACGAATTCCCGCAAGAATTTTTTAAATCGGTCGATTATTTCTTTTTGTTAGGTGTTTTGAGAAAAACGCGTTTAAAGTTTAACTGTTGTAGATACGAACGGGTCACTTTAATACCTGTAGACCCTACACCGCTACGAATTTTGAGGCCAAATTTTAACCGGGCATTCTTCAGATGACGTACTACCAAAATATATGTATATTAAACAAAAATCGATTTTTTGGAAAATTTTAATGGGAAGGTACCCTTAAGAGAGTTTTAAGTCTACAAAGACTGTATCAACCTGCATTTCCCATAGATTCTATTTAAATCTAACTAATGAATTCTCAGGCCACAACACTTCCGTTAACGTACCTTTTTCTCCGGTAAAATGTACTTCGGCATTCCTTTAATAAACCACGCGCCACTCTTTTTCCACATTTCTCTGGTCTCCGCACATATTCGACAGAGAAATTGCTTCTGACTGCTGTTCGAACGTTTAATAATTCGCTGTATAGCCGTTTCTGTTCTTTCTTGCATATGTTTCTCTATAGCTAATACGCCTCTCTTCGAGTTTACTTCATTAATCTCAATGCCACATTTCGGACATATGTATTTACGACAGTCTTTGCACAGATTTGACGTTGCACCCAGAACCGTGCCAAATCTTTCGCCGCACAGAGCGCAGGAACATACGCAGTGTGGGCTGTTAGAGCATCGGCTGCTGCAATTCTTCCTCTCGTTTAATCTCGTCGCAGTGACAATGCAGACATTACGTTTCATATTCTCCAGCCTCTCCACTAGTCTGCCGATCCGCTCCTGCTCTGATAAGTCCAAGGCTTCGGCTCTTTGAATGACCTAACGCATTAAAGAAAGTACGCGTGGTAATAATAGAATAAACGTAATTACATATAAGAATTGCCGATGCAATAATCTAAGACTTGCTCATTATTTTGCTACATATCTCTATTTAAATAAGTGCCACAATTTATATTTTATGTAATAACGTTAGGATTAAAAGTTGGATGATAAACATATTATTAACTCGCATATTTACCTGAATGATCGCTTGTTGCTCTTCATCCGTAAGTACGAATGATTGTTCACACTGACTTGCACCACCCGAATAAGAACAGCTGCCCCATTGTGAATCTAGAGAGCCAGTCTTCATGGACCATCCTGTGTGCAACCTAATTATTGATATTTTGTTAATTATGTGGAATAACTTGGATATTTATTTTACAATAAAATCATTGTATAGTCGGAAAGGGTTTTGTAACGTAACAGCTGTGGTATATATGGTAATGACTTCAACAAGGGATATTTTCATGTATGCACATGTATTTAATATAAATTCAGATATTTCAAATATACTTGCACTCACTTTGCTCTCAGTGCCAAATGCCGATCATTTGGGCAGACCCATCTTGTTCCTCTACCTGGATCTTTCACTGTGATGTTCATTATTGTTCAATTTAACAATGCTTTCAAATCATTTGCAACGTGTTACAGACATCTTGCAATAATGATGAATATATATGTATATCAGCCTATAAAAAATGAGAAGACATGAAAGAAAATAAAAGTAAAGCCATGGAATACATTGTTTGCATCGATAAACTGTTACCACTTTCAGAAAATAATGTCTGACTCCTTTTCCTGACTCTACTGGAACTAAATTATTTTCTTAGAAGATAGAAGTGTTTTTTTTTTAAGTAACATTTGACCAGAGTAATTAGTATTAAAACAAGGATGTTAAACATTAAACTACGACAAACAAAATTATATCATCTACTGAGAATTAGAAGGCTCACAGAAAGTCCCACTTTGAATTCATAATTTTATATATTAAATTGGTATTACAATTTGATATGCTATATTATTTTTTTTTTTTAACAAATTGGATATGGTATACAAAGAAAATCTAAACAATAAAAGGAAAAGTGGGAAAAATTAAAATCGTTTTTGAATGTAAGAACAATTATCTTTTTTATTCAATTATTCTATAAAAAGAATCGGTTTTAAGAATTCTACGTTTGTTGGACAAACGTGTACAATGTATAGTATGCGTGTGTGGAATCAGACATGTGTTGTGTTAAACCACCCTTTATGAAATAGAACATCGTACACATTCCTCGTCGTGAGAACGTGTCTCCTTACTATATATACATATTGGAATTTCTGCTATCCACGCTATTCGCGTCTTTACATTCCTTCCATATTAACTCGGATAAATCTTCAAACAACACTGTTCGACATTAAAAAAGCTCGTGTAATCTGTATTATTAACATATATCGATGTTTCCTTTTTTTCTCAAGCTTAAAACAATCCACCATAAGGATTCAGAAGAGAAATTTAACGTGCTTATCTCTTTAGCTGTGTTAATAATAAAATATATAATTTTATTAAACTTTAATTATTATTTTATTATATTATAATCTTACGACGGCAACAACGCCGTTACTTAACGCGTCAATTAGTACTCTTCCCTGGAAATTATCTATCATCTCATTAAATCAGTTACAGCGTGCCAATCAATAATGTCTCCATAAACCATAGAAAATTAATTCCCGTAGAGTTTTTTTCCGCCATGCCCTCATGTTCGGGTCTTCCTATTAGTTCGTGTAGGTTTATAAAATTCAATATCCGATTGCAGTAACTGTGTGACATAAAGATAAAAGCTACACAAGAAAGCCAGATGACACATCGTGGCGTCGATACGAATCGCACAGGGAACAAAGGAACATGATATTTCGGGGACCGACAGAATTTTCGACGTGACTCAAATAACTCGGTATAATAATTTATAACAGGTTAATCAATGCACGTAAAGGGGGACGTTAATGTCGAAGAGTTTAGAAGAGCTTCCGCTGAAAATAGATGCGCAACAAGTATTCGCTATACTTCCGTTCGTATATCATTTAAGTTGCTGAAGGGAGTGTATCTATATTTGCACCTAAATCGATATTTCAATGGTTCTTTGCAACGACTTTTATTTTCTTCTTGCAAGGTCGTGACATACTAAAGTTAGAGAAGTAAGCTAAGCGCCGTTGATGTAATATATTGCGTTCTAATAAATCGCCGAATGAATGAAACTGTAAAATATAGTGGTAAATTAAGGAAGCTAAAGATTATTATCGCGAAGAATTTCATCGAAAGCGACCGCCAGTGAAACATATGTGTGCGAAAAGAAGCAAGAATGCCAGTCAGATCGAATGACGGTGGGAACGTTATATTTTCTGTAAAATCGTTAAGTATATACTGTGCAACGGTAGGCTGCGGGAAATAGGGAAGAATGGGAAGTGGAGCGAAGAGGAGGGATACCTGACGCGTGGCAATCGTATCGTGAGTGAAAAAAATGAGCGCGAAAGTTCTACGTTGAAAGGCGATCAATCGAAGGTTGTGACGCGTGCCGTCGTTGCTCACAGGTTGCACCGCTATTATTTTAACTAAATATTATCTCTCTGATATCGCAAACAAGGTACATACATTAAATCGTGTATACACATGCAATGGCTCACATGTAATTCAATTAAAGCGTTCATCAATACAATGAATAATTCATTACAGAAATCATTCTGCAATATCGAAACTGAGTTTGACTTATACACGAATTTAAATCGCGAAATGTGAAACTTGATAACTGTACTACGAAAATAAAAAAAAACATTAAAGATCCATCAGAATTTATTCAATTTCCTGAATTCTTTCATAGATAGGAACGGGGAATATACATTCGTGACTTATAGCGAAAGATGACTGTTTACATTTTCTATAAATATAATTCTGTCGTTAGTTTAAACGTTAAACGACCGCAGGCGACTTAGATTTTATTGTTTATAATCGAGCGGAGTATTTGAAATGATACGTAAGGCTACTTACGAGGGTACGTGGACTTCTTCGACCGTGTAGCGTGTTAATTTCGAAAATAAACAGCTGCTTCGTGCGACGATTATTTCGCCTCGGATAATTCGACGGTTCACCGTGAATTATGGCATCGCAACGTGTAATGGTGTTAAACTTCAAGTATTATCCATGATATTAACCGCATGAACAGACGGATGGGCACAGAGAGTCGTACTTGCCACGCTATCAGCTAGCCGACAAGTGGGTGCTATTATCGCTGAAACTGGCATACGCGGCTCCACTTCCCCTTCGATACAGGCGCAGAGGGGTGCGTGCCATGCGTACAATCCACGGGGATGTGTCTAGGAAACTCGCTGGCAAGAACACCTACAGGGTGTCTATGTTATTACCGCCTGGCATTTTTCTGGCACAGAAATGAAATATAAAATAGGCGGTATAAGGCGGATAAACGAATAAGGGGAAGTTCTATTACTTTTTATAAGAAGCACGGGGATCTCGGTTTACTTTTTTTTAAACGGGGAACGTTTGCAATGGATTTTGAACTGCGATTGTTTCTCTCTTAGTATATTTTATAGAAGCTGTTATCAAGAGGACTTTAACAGCACAGGAAGGAGCTGCGGAAGTTGTGTTATCAGCGCAACAGTGTTCAGGACACGCAATTAAGGAAATAGAAGAAGTGAAGGTGGATTCGGTATGTACATATTTAAAGCGGCGTTACGATGGAATTCTGGAACCTTAATTGTTATTTAAGTCTGCTTTAAATATGTAACAGATCCTCGTCGTGGATTTTTTATTTTCGACCGCGTCAATTTTTTAACGTTATTGGGCTTCCGAATAATATAAAAGAGGATTGCCATTGAAAAAACTGAATGCGTCTTTATTTAACATGATTGAATTTTACACTGTATTTCTTACGAAAAATTAGTAGGGATTCCTTCTTTGTTTTACTTTTTAACTATTTTTTACTTACATTTACAACATTTGCGATTCTATGCACTTCAAAGGTTGCAAGAAAATTCATGCTGATGTTTTCGATTAATTTAGAAATCAATGTATGGTAGAGGCAAAAATATATTAGCAATATTCATTAAACATAATACGCAATAATCCCCCATTCGTTATCTTTTATCTACTTACACCATATGTATACGTACGCGCGCTATGTACTATATTCTATTGTATACATATACACAATCTTGTATGTGTATGCATGTAAACGCATGCGCGTAGGTACATATAAACGGATGAATTACTTAGTATAAATAAGAATCCAACGATGCCAATTAAAATATTGGCTTTCTGTTATTTATTTTATATTGAAATAAATTTATTTTCTTTCAAATGCATGCTCAAATAATAAGGTATTTAGATAATAAATTTCAGCGTAATTCGGAAATTTGAACCTCTGGTAAAACTTTCTTTATATTATCGCTTTATTTTTTCTATAGTATTATTCTATATACCCACACATAATTAATTTATTGTACGAATAAGAATTCTGTTCCCGAATTAAAAAAGAAAAAGAGAAGGGAAAGTAAAATTAAAAATTGAATATGTGGTATTTATTTAAAAATGATTATTAAAATTTGGAAATTCATTGTGAAAAAAGAGAGATATATATATAGTGTTTTGAGAATTGTTTCATTTACATGCCAATAGTCATGAACTTAAACAGAAATATCGTGTTCAGGTAAACAAGTGTCCTTGTGCTATATTGCAATTATTGACGTGTTGCGCTTCGCAGCCGCCGTCGTTGTCAGAATGAAGATATCTAAAATTGAATGTAGACAGACATGGCTTTACTTTCTTCTGAAACAGCATCTCAAAAATAAATCCATATCTTCCTCTTTTATAGAGACACAATACGTTTAATTTAAAGCCTTTACTTTCAACACATTTCGTTCCACAGGAACTTACCCACACTAAATTAGATAACATCTTGTTATATAATGATGGCTATTTATTATTCGATAATTTACACTCCAAATAGTTATAAAATAGGACAGTCTATTTAAATGTTCCAGAAGCAGTTAGGTAACTAATCAATAAGCAAGAAGTTAAGCAACCCAATGTGTAACGTATTATGTTACATTTAACATAATAAATTCCAAGATTTCAGCTATTACCAAATTTATTTGTAATACATATTTACACTTTTTATCAATAATAATAGCTACTATATTCAATTATTTTACAGATACTATTACGAGAAATATCTATCGATGTAATGCAACGTTTCGAAAGCCACCTCAACCATGATGAGGATAATAATCATCCATTCTAGGCGAATGTGATGACGGTCACTTAAATGCGAAGACAGGATCCCCACAAGTTCCACGCAATGATTTAATTTCTCATTTATAACCTTCGGGAGGAAGAATATATTATGTTCCCATTATACTGTACACAGTAGATGTTGTTCAGCAAATACAATCGTTTCTTTGTAACTTACTCTGGTACGCTTAGCAATATTGAAATATGCACAGATTTGCTGATACAGAGTTTCTAAGTCATCTCGCTCCCAATAAAAGTCAGGGGTGTCTAATAAGTCAGAGCTCAAGTTAATCGAATGTCGCAGTGCAAATAATTCCCCTTGCTTTTTCAATACGTCCTGTCGAGTCATCCTGAGCTTTCTGCCAGCTTTTAAATCTTCGGTAACAAATTCTATAGACTCTACGTAATTATCTAAGGCTGCTTCCCATATACCCAGCTTCACAGATTGGGCCATCGCATTTGAGAATGTGTATTTATCTAGATTCGTTGCACTCGCTGCTAATATGATATTACCGCTCTTAATGTGGTTCTGTTTTCTGTAAAGCGTTCAAAGAATGAGAAAGCGAAAATTCAGTGTCTATACAAAATGTGCGTGAATTATATTGGCCTCTCACTGCATGGAGAAATACAAAGGGCGAGATACAATAAGAGGTACAAGGAGATAGAGCCACACACGCAGTTGCCGGAATATTTACGGATAGAAGAGAAGAAGGGTATGCAAAAACTAAAGGCAAGGGCTAGATGTAGGAGATAGGAGAAGATAGAGCCACACATGCAGTTGCCGGAATATTTACGGATAGAAGAGAAGAAGGGGATGCAAAAACTGAAGGCAACGGCTAGATGTGGAAACCTGGAAGAAAATAATAGATATTGGGAAAGTGAAGAAGCAAGGAAGTGTATGTAAGGGGTGCAAAGGAACAATAAGACATCTAATGTTGGAATGCGAAAAACTTAGCACTGAAGGAACGGGAGATATTCGCAGAAGAGATCCAAGAGGAAGTGGTGGAATAGTGTAGGGAACTGGAAGGAAAAAGGAGGGAGGTACAAAACGCAGAAAATAAGAATTAAGAAAAAATGTAACTAAAGAGTTATAAAGCCAAAGATAGATTAGCTTTAGTATAGGTCAAAATAGGTAGGAAAAGATAGTGAGCAGGGGCTGACGAGGCCAGGACAGAGAAGCGTGTGCAATGCGTACGAGGGATGTACGAGACAGATAGACTGAATAAGCATTATTGTGACTGTTTAGATAATAGTATGTAAAACCGAGTCCATTTCTTGGCAGCAATGCTGAAATAAAGATTACTACTATATTGGCCTCTCGTACAATGAAATAATTATGGAAATGTATTCTTCGTGTTATTACCCACTGTCCGCATAGGTATAAGTCATCATTTCTTTCTCAGATTGTACGGTATATTCCATATAATGATTATCTTCGTATCTCTTTAAAAACTGCAATATGTTTTCACTCTCGAGGTCAGAGACATTCCACATTACTATCGTACCTTCGCGAAAGAAAAATATTTCCCTCGGTTCGTACTCTACTTCATACTTTGCCACAGCGTGTATAACATCTGGTAATGCTGGAAAAATAATCTAAATAAAGCGCAACGAAATGGGTCGATAGCTCTCTAATTTTTAAGCGTAACGTATTTTACTTGTGCTTTAACTTACTATACTAGTGCTGATTTAATAAAAGACAATGATAAACTTATCGAAGTAAATAAAACTACAATATTTTGGTACAGTAAAATGTATATAATTACATGTAAAAGTAATTTATCAAATATTACAACATTTAAAATGGCAATTATATGGAAGATATAAACGTTTGTAATCTTTTTACATAGAATATTCAATTCATAACTGTCACTTATATGATTATGTCAATAAAAAATTATGTATAATGCCGCTAACGATACATTATACTTAGCCTTATACATTGATTAATGTTAACTAAACACTCAAATTTCAACTGAATGTCCACAACCATTAGAAACTTATATCGTGGAAGCTGCGTTACATTAAAAATGTTATTACTGTGATCACCTACGCGAACTAACGTAACGATAGTTATTACACATGATTGGAAATAAAGAAGTATAAGTATTCTATGGCTAGAAGCAATTTTAGAAATTGCATTTTAATCCATTCTAAGTCTTTAATCAATATATTTGTTTTAAGAAATGATCGGTAAGCATCATCGGAAGAAATAAAATAATAATAATAATGTATTATAACACATTCAAGAACACCCAGCGTGTAAAAACTTATTCCATATTTGTGTTAAGAAAAGAAAGGTGGAAGTATTTACATTTCTTCGATTCCCCTTTCGAGTTTGATAACGATTGATTAAAGAATGCGATACACATGTTACGCATGGGTATGGAAAATTAATTAGGCTTGATCCCGATTTACATTGACCATTTAGGGTATCGTGTATCGCTAGGAAGAATTTATAGACGAATCTTAATGCGATGTGCAAAAATGCGCCACACATTATCGAAACTCTTATTTCGATATATCTTTTAATCTACTAGAAACGGACTATCACAAGCGCCTAATCCTGTCGCTACACCACCTTCATCAGCGGTAGCTAACTTTGTTCTTAACATATGACCGCCTTGCTTGTTAACATACACGTTAGATTCATCGGCGATGATAATGCCAAATATTCCTAACTCGGAAACTAATTCCTGTAGTTCTCTGTCCATGTTGCTATCTGCTCTAATCATATAGTTTCTATGAACCGGAGGATGAATTTTATCCATAAGGATCCAGGCTACCCTGTCTTGTTTATCTTTTACAGACTGCAGGAAAGCCTGTATGTCTAATCCGTATTTGTTATTGCAACCTCCTTCTCGTTGAGGCTTTAGAACAAAACGATGCGGGTCTGCGATCCCCATTTCTATAGCAGCATCTCCATGTTCGTCGAAGTCTAACGCGTAAAGTTCTACAGAAAACAGCACGGCATAATAATTTGTCGACAAGAAATTCTGATATTAATTACAGCGCAAATGCGATTCACTTACCAGTGAATATTTCTTTAATCACAGCACACGTCTTTTCATTCTTTAGAAACTTACTAATTACACCAGGCTTCGCTAGAGCCTGCTGAACTTTTTTCGTTCCCGCTAAATGATACCGAATAGTGGGGCATTTAATGGCTAAGGATCTTTCTATTAATAATCTCACGTCCCATTCTTTTCGTGTGTGGTATTGCCCAGGTTCGTAACCACATCTATAATATACTACAGCTACAACACGATTATCTACCACTAATTCCTTTTTCGAGCCCAATTCTGCTGTAGCAGCTAATTGCGTTAACGTCCGACGAATAACTTTGATATTTGGATTTTGCTTTTTAATTTCGAATTCGTGAAAACGCTGGTCGCAGATATTATACGTGATATCTTCGATTACAAATAAAATGACTGCTCTGTAAACAATTGTACATTTTACATTAGACTCTACGTAAACCGTCTGTATTACTTATATCATACATATTTATTCCATTACGTTTCTATGCTAATCTTTATATCGCTAATAGCCGTAATTGCCAGTATTTTTAATTTCGAAACAGTAATTAGACACAAACGTACTGTTGGTTGCCGTACATATTCCACGCTTCTATCATACTCGAGCATATAATTTGCAGAGCATTGTTTTCTGGGAGCTGATTTATTTCCTCGTGATAACCGAGCTCGGTTAATACAAATTTATGTAATTCCGTTGCTGCGGGTCCTAGCCAACCAAAGCCCGAAGCGATTGTATTTATTTCAACCTGTTTCCAGCAACAGTATGGTATACATCTCTTATTTCCACCTGTCTTCGGACAGTTAGTTTCCAGCATCAGATCGGAACGTAATATACCGAGAGATATCTTTTGGACGGACCCTCCCTCGTCGTTTATAATATTACAGATTTCGAACAAGTCTTTAGTGAAACTGTCGACTTTCATAGTTTCTTCCAATGTTTCTTTCAAGAAGTTATAATCCTGGGCAACCCTGTGTATAAGTAAGTTCAGTATCGTTTGAATCTGGCAAGCGTTCTCGAACTCTTTTCTAGGAAATGGGGATGGCATCAGAATGAACGGCGCGAACTGCAGAACATTTTTGTTGAAGTTCGATTTTGATCTCATACACATTCCATGCATAAGTGCCCAATCTTTCGCCTTTTCCTTTAATTCTTCTAACTCTTCCTCGGAAGAAGGTAACTCAAGTGTCGTGTCCATAATTGTACCTTCCTTGTCGCAGAGTTTTAACAAAACCTTTCCAATCGTAGAATTTAAATAAGTTTCAATAATCTGAATTATTATTTCAGTCAAAACTACACAGTTGCGAAAGATAAAAATGACTCATACGTAAGAATATTTTTAATTTTATACTACGTTATATCGCTAGTTTTTACATGGCAATTTCAAAATCCAATTTTAAGAGTAGTTTTACAGCAAATGTATAAAATTATAAATTATTAAACGCTATTAAATGACAATAATAATATATTTCGGAGATTAAAATACAAAGACAATTACATTGTCAAAGAAAATTGATAATACGGAGAAATAAAATGAAAAATATTTTAACCAAAGAGAGGAATATTTTTAAACAATCAGTAAAAAAACATACAATTAAAACAATTTAAAACCAGTTATTACAGTAAACTAAAAGAAGATTACTGTCAAAATGTGTAAAAGCTTGTAAGCTTAATGCAAAACCGATTTTATTACGAATTATTTAATAAAATAATTATTTTTAAAATTTCCATATACGAATAAGAATAAATTAGCAAGAAACTGTTCATGTTCAATTTATTATTAGTAACGATACAATGGAAATAAAATTAATTAGAATTCATATGTATATTATAATGCAGTTTCATTATGTCAAATATTCGCGAGTGTAAATAAAGCTATTACATACCATTCGTAAAAATAATTTCCTTCATAAATTTTCTTTTACCTTCTTTAATCCTGTCGTTTTTTTTAAAGCAATTTTTTCAGCAAAACTTTTCTATTTTTTTTTTTAAATATATAAGTTTATACACAATTTCATTACCGAAATTTCTGCGGTCATTCAATTATTTTATTACACTTCTCATTCATAGCTCTCACAGTGCTTTTGTACCTATATATACTGCGCGTTATCTCGTGTAATACCGAGATTCGGTGGCAGATTAAACGTTTCGTAGTAATCGAAATTCACAATCTTATCATATCACATGTGCCGTGCGTATAACTTGCACTGGCTTTCACTAGGTACTATCATATGCAATCGTTGATAATAAACAGCAATATTGCGTTTGCTTTTTTTAAGATTGAAATGGTAGAGAAAAAAAGACGTACGTGAGCGCGTAAATTAACCGTAAATTAGTTTTCAAGGAATGTTAAATCATCGCTATATATAAGCGCGTATATAATACCATATGTATACTTGAAGTCAATATTCCTAATGCTCCTTAGTTTGAATCTGTCTCAAAGATAACTTTTGAACATTGGTTATGTGTTCAAGCCTAACCTTTCAATGTAAATTACCGTACAACTATTACTGATGTATCGCAAAAATGAATTACGATTTGATCGAATTACTACGACGTTAAGTACCTTGAGCATTTAATACGACAGGATAAATATTAAAAAAGCCTTTGGATACGTTAGCTTTATACTAATAATTATATTATGCTTAGACACATTGTATCAAAGGAACTGATCCTACAACGATTAGCAACTTTTTCCGACATATTTAACACATCTGAAAGCGAACAGTTTTAAAGAAAAGTTTTTAAATTAATAAATAATGGAAAAACCTTTTAAACACTATTGCAATTTTTCAATTTGTACAAAAATTCATTCTCAGTTGGGGAACTTGAATTTAAATAATAAGATGAGATGTAAAATATATAAGCAATAATTTACATGAAAGCAGTATGGACGGTACAGGGTCCAATAGACGGAAGGTACAGTAAGTTTCATGTACATATGCGAAGTAAGTCACGATGCCTGAATATCTTGAATTTAAAGATGCGAAAAATGATTATAACGATATTTAAATGTTTCGAATAGGCAAACATGGTGAACAGAATTTTTTTGAAGAGTTATCAAGGCCATAAAGGTGTTTTTGGTAATTACGAAGAAAAGGGGACTGCAACTCCAATTTTGTTGAATTTTCGCATATGTTTTAGAGGGGAGGATCCTGAGTAATATGAACTTTGTCCGAAGCGTGCTAAGATTGTGGTTCAAGGGTTATGATAAAAAGAAGATGGTACTTATTACATTACATTTTGTACTCGCTGAGTTACCAATATTCTAAAATGCTTCGATACTAAAAAGTATCGATACTTTTACTCATTGCTTGTACCGAATGAAAGTATCGGTACTTACTCGGTATCGAAACAAAAGTATCGATACCTACTTGTATCGAAACACAATGAATACTTTTTTATTCGCGTATAGAATCGATGACTTTTTTGTACCGTGCCCCGATCGAAAGAAGTCGGTCGGGGTTCTTCGCTCGCATTGGCTCCCGCCGCCCGTGTCCCGTTTGCTTATTTTGTATTCGTCGACGTTGTCGCGCCAGCCAATAGGGATATACTATTCGGACCCTAGAATTTCTCAACCGACTTCTTTCAATCGGGGCGCAGTACTAGGTAGGGTTGTTGGATAACCCTTCCTTTTTTCTGCTACCAAGAAGGTATCGCAACCGAAAACAGTGATGCTAAAAGTACTTGATATCGAGAATTGAAACCGTTATCGATATATGTATTTCGCTATTAAATATATTTTAAAGGATACATCATGCTCTGTGTCGTGCATCTGGAGTAGTTAGAACGATATTTTTGGGCTAAGTGTATCTATGTTTGCTTTCATCTTTCATGTGGAATGTCGATACTCGCCCATTCGATACGAGTACTTTTAATCGATACCTACTTGGTATCGCAACCCTAGGTATCGATACTAAAATTACTTGTATCGAAACGAAAGTATCGATACTTTACTTGTATTTACTTGTATCGATTCATCCCTAATACCGATACCTCGTTTCACTCTTTAAGGGGGCACCCTAGTTTGATTGTCTGTTTTCAACGCTATTTTTGGGAATTTATTTAATGAAAACCATAAGTTTATACTGTATGGCGTTTTGCCTGCGTATTAAGATATGTTTGAAGTGAAACTCAACATTTTTTTGAGCATTTTTATTGAAAATTTACGGAGTTATAGTCGATGGCGTAAGCCTTCGTAAAAAAGATTTGTTTGTCGGTCACATTTGTAACTGCTGTACCCGTCATCCAAGATTAAAAAACCAAAGCTTATTTTCATCCTCAGAAGTGTGGCTATGATCGTTAGCTCAGTCACCGCAAAAAACAAAAAATTAATAAAACAACGGGTCTTGAAACAAAAACGATTGATTTTTCACAGAATTTTTTTTATGTTTTCGCCTGAAAACATTGTTTATTTTTAACAAAAACAAAGCTGGAGACACCGAGTACAGCCAGTCATATGCTGAACATGTACACGAAACCGCTACGGGATCCGTCCAGCAGTTTCTAAGAAATCACTGCTCCCGTCTTAAGAAATGTCGTTTTGAGAAAAACGCGTTTAAAGTTTTTACAGGCAACACCTGGTGCCGTACGGGAGGCGTGACCATTGCACCTCTATACCTCTGGCAATTTTACGAATTTCGGTGTAATACATTTACTGTCTTTGCAGGTACATTTTTGGGATAAAGAGTTGTAAAAAAAATGCAAAAAAAGTCGATTTTTTACTCATTAAACTAGGGTACCCTCTTAATAAACAATGGCCGCCGATGAAATTATAAGAAAAAGTTACTTAGGATCATGTCCTTGATAACATATATCAAGGTCAAGGTCGTACATGAGGTTGCCCTCTTTCTGTATAATAACTAAATAAATGTAACGTATCGAGTACCATCTTTTTTTTATCATAACTCTTGAACCACAATCGTCCCACATTTCGAACAAAGTGCATATTACTCAGGAGCCTCCCCCCCGACAAGATATCTCAAGGTCAAGGTCATTGGAGTTACAGCCCCTTTACTGCATAATTACAGGTTCTTTTTAAATGGAATACATATTTTTGTCCGTTGCATATAATAGCTGAAGTCAAGACAAATCTTATAGGAAATAAAACACTCTTATAGGGAACGAAAAGGAGAATTGAACAACTATAGTAATGTGATTACTAATTCTGATTACCTAATGTGAAAGTATTTTAATATGGAATATAAGAATAATACCTTCTGAAGGTACCTGTGGCACATCAACTTCTAAATTTGTACTTAAATGTAAATATAGTTATCGAGGCCAACAGTCGAATACACTATGCTGTTAGAACAAATGATCCTTTAATCTTTCTTGTATTTCTATTTGAAGTATTAAAGTGATTATAATCTCATACACGGTGTAGAGAAAAGTGAATATTGTCAGAGGTATCTTCAGAAAATGTTGATCGTCTTCGGATTAGATGATCAGAATGGTACATTATTAGTCACTGAATTCTCCTCTTTTCCCCCACAAAACTGTATAAAAGAATATACAAGATTCACCTTTAATTCTCATGAAAAGCGACCTTAACATGAATTTTCTTTCTATCATTTTATCTGTCCTTGGGAATAGTTTATTTCGGTCTAAACAATTTTCTTCAGTCGATCCCTTTTACAAGATCCACACTGTATACAGGGTATCCACTTAATTCAGAACCCATAGGCGCGAGAACAGATGAATGGTCGGGTAGTCAGTCACTATAAAGAAGAAATGGATTCTGGACGCACAACACCTTGCTCAGAGTTTTTGCATTGATTTCGCCTGAGTCCAGAGACAAATGCCGAGGCGATTGTCCAAAACAGGTCACACGAGGCATCTGTTCTCGCGTGCGCGGGTTCCGAGTTACTTGGATAATCCTGTATAGCTCAAGTATAAACTGTTATTTCATTCAAGCAAGACTTATTGAAAAGAAAAACAACCCATCGACAACTCATTTTTTAAAATTTAGCTCTTACTTCATTTCTTAAATTAATTTTAAAACAAATTTTTGATTAAATATTGTAGCTGCTGTTCTCAAAGCGAAAGGCAATAATAAATACCTACTTCTTCTGTGTTTGAATTAACTTATTCGCATTATTCTCAGCGGCGGAAAGCAGATAACATTTCAGAGTTGTAAATTAGGATCACATTTTGTAAGATATTGAATCGTGTGTAGCAACAAATTATGGCGTGTGTTTTACATTTATGATATTCTGACTCTGAATAAGATCAATTACAATTCATTTCACACAGAACAATTTAGAAGATTTTCTTCTGATCTTATTAAATGAAAAGAAATATCAAAGCAAAAAAAAAATATAAAATTGTATGTAATAGATGTTTTATACTTACAGCTAATTGAGGTAAATGTTACATCTGGTATATATAATTTTTGTTCGATTAGACCTTGCACTAGACCTTCCAAATCATATTCTTCCGAAGTGGCCAATGCTTTTACGTTCCACGCCTATAAACGAATAGAACTTTTAACTTAAATACGAAGTACATTAGTCATACTTTAATTCTTTCTTTTGTAATACAAAGATAAATGAAAAATTTCTTTCCTTACTGACGATTAAAGTAATGTTACAAATTTGAAGGTTCTGTTATGGTAAAAAAAGTACAGTACTTTATCGTGACTTATGAACATAGGATTTATAGGACTTACTAACTACATACCCCAACGGATTCATCATTATTCGAAAAGGTGTTTTTTCTTTTCTTGGGCCTCTTCTTCAGTTGAGTGCCGGGATAATTGTTTTTAATTTTATGTGGAATTGCTTTAATATTAGATGGAGTTGTTTCGTATCGAACGTTATTAGTGTGTAAAAAATTATTACGATTAAATTGTAAGTTGAAGTTCGCAGCGAACACTGGTTTCACTAGTGTTCTATCGCATGATATAAAAGTAGTACAAATTTCTCTACAGGCATTAAAATTAATACTGCCTCTACACTTGGATAAAATACACCTCTGAATTGTAAAACTCATTTCGTTCGATGTTACATTTAATACACTTTGTTATTTATACGATTAATATATAAAAATGTACATTCTATCAAAATATATTTTTTTATTTCAACCAAGTACACGCACTCTCACAATAAAAGTTATTTAATATTTGTATTTATTATGCAAACTCAGGTTGCGCCACACAACGTGCACGCTAGTTGATGCTACTCTGTACACAATTGTATATATGCAAGTGCATACATATGAACGCATTAGAATTTTATTTACATGATTCACATGTAAACATGCAGGTATGTTTTGTATGTACATATATTGTATACTTGAGCTTATTTTAGAAGGAACCCATTTCGCGCATGTAAAATGAGCTCATTGGTTCCAAGAGAGCGTTTGTTTGAGGTATAGCCAATAGTAGCTTGTTTCAGCACCATTAACAGGTCTGAACTTGTCTGTCAGTGGGTTCCTTCTTAAATGAGCTCAAGATTAGATACTATAGATAGTATAAAGGCCGTCGCGCATTTTTGCAAAGCGCGGTGATGTGAAGAGAAAAGTTTATAAACAACTGATGACCGAAGCGCAGTGACAATTAGTTACAGCGAATTCGAACGGTCGCACTGGTGCGCACTTTGTGCGACTTTTAGCCAATTGGAAGCGAGAAAACTCGCACTCAGTGCGCACTAGTGCAGGTTGCCGAATCCGCTATTAGGATTAGTGTTGGCTAGAACCGTGATTTGTGAATCACGAGTGATCCGATCACGTTCGTTCCCAATCACGGTGATTTTTCATTGTGATCCGTGATTTTCGTGATCGCTTCTGATTGGTGCAGACAGAACAGTGATCCGTGATCGCTTCTGATTGGTGCAGACAGAACAGTGATCCGTGATCGCTTCTGATTGGTGCAGGCAGACCAGCGATTCGCGATTTTTGTGATAGCTTCTGATTAGTGGAGAGCATAACTCTTGCACGCGCCACATAACCCCAAAGTTTACTTTTTCTCGAAACATTCTCAAGTGCTCACTGTTCTTATAAAATCTCAGTTGTATATTTTAAATCAATGTAATCGTTCTTGATCTGTTTAAATTAACGAATATTTCTTCACTTTAGTTAAAAAGTATAATGTATATGTGAATACATTAGCCAATCAAATCAGTGCGTGCATACATTGACTATTTATGAATGTATATTCTATATATTCGCTGAATTAGCACACTTTGCCTGTAACACAAGCTATATTGAAGTATTTTATAAAAAATAATTCAATCAAGATCAAGAATTACGATCACAGTAAACAATTCACTCAAGTTAAAAAAATCACAATTACGGTCGTGATTTAACTTCAATCACGACCATGATCGTGATTCTGCGATCACTGTGATAAATCACTGTTAGTGATTTTGCACTCCATCCCTAATTAGGGTAGATATCCCAATTACCGTGCTTTGACGCCGAGTTGCTCACGACGGAATTAATTACTGACTTCTCTCACTTTAATTTTGCTTGCTGAAAATTTATATTGGTATTTTGTACTTTTCTCTTTATTAAGGCATTTTTTCGGGTTGAAAATGTTAATTTTTCATATTTTGTTAACTGAAATAAAAATACATGTTTTTGTCCCAATTACCGTGCCCTGAAAAATGCGTTATCCCTATTCCCGTACCCCCAAATACCGTACCCTTTTTTGAATAGCATTCCCGCGGTTAGGTTATGTCTTTAAACTTTGAACTGTTCAAAACATTGTTTTGCTCTACGAGAGGTGTTTTTATGTTATTTTGATATGACCGTTTCATTACAAAAGCAAAATATGCAAATATAAATTTCTGTTCACCCGTTCTGAGAAACCCGTTCCGGAAGTTTAAAAATACGAAAACGTTTCAAAAGTGCTCATTTTACTATTTTTTCATAAAATATGAACCTTTTATGATATAATAAACACTTTACATAAGTGCAAATCGTGATAATTATCAATTTATTCACTTCTGTAAAGTACGTGTTCCTTACCGTTTCCGGTAAGGATTTAGATAAATCCATCGAAATCTTCATATGCATTTTTGAAATTTTTTTTACTATGCTTTAGTTGTTTAAAAATGCAACATTCTTATTTGAAACACATACATTAATAGTTTAACTTAATTAAAAAAATTTCTTTCCTTATTTATTTATGCGAGTTTTTTTTGTACGGCTCTTTAAGTACAAAGGCACGGTAATTGGGACAGGGTACGGTAATTGGGACATCTACCCTACTTATAGCGAATTCGGTATCTCGTATGTACGAAAGCCTGGGATTGTATTCAATAGCTTTCAAAACTACAGTTAGTCGGGCGCGGATAATAAATAGCTTTATTTTCCTTTACACATCTGTTCGCTAGATTTCGCTGAGTGAGCAGCGGTTCGTCTCGTAAAACTGCTAAAATACTATCTTCGCTTTCGATAATTGCCGCTGTTCAAGGAGGGTAGAAAAACGGGTTGAGAAAGTCTCCCGATCCAAAGGGCAAATCAGGTGTGTGCTTAACTCACATAGCATAGACGCCTTAAAGACGTCAATTGTACGTTCGTTATAGGTCTAGACGGCTTTAGGACATCGTTTGCCGGTCCCCTAAAGGTTAATTATTGTATTACTACCAACAATGTTAAATTTTTCATTTTTTCTCACAATACGTAAAAAACTTGTTGCGTAACTGCAGTTACATGTAAACGAATGATATCATGTGTGTCGCGCATGATGCATTTTCAAGTGAAATATAATCGTTGTTCCTAATAGATACATATATATATGTATCCTTATATTTTACTTAATAAAAGTACATTATAACATTTACAACTGTATGTTCTTGATATTCATGTTAACCCTATCTTCGTTACGAGAATCCGCCTTTACATTAAATGCGCACATAAACAGACCGTGTAACGTTCGTTATTATAACGTAGTCCGTAATGGTCCGTATAGAAGTGTCAAGTACTCACTGTCATGTACTTTCGTTTTAATGCCGCACGCTCTAAACTAAAAATTCTGTTTTATTAACAGTATTGTGTAAGGAAGTATGGAACTTGCGCGAAATTTTGTTACTAGCAAATTGAAATGTTGCCTCCTTAAAGTATCGGAAAAATCTTGTTTGTATCACGTAAGAAGTATCAGGTAACATGAATTTTATATCAAATCAAAACTAGTACGCGATAATACAATGAAAATATTAAATGCATTTTAACGTCACTTCACGAAGCTTAGCTAGAAACGTTTTCTTAATTTACTTAATTTGTATCTCATGACTTACGACTGTCCTCCTAGTTTACGAATTCTGTCATTAGTTTTAAATCTCAATTTTACGACGGAGAGTTAAAGAATACTTAATAGAAGAGCTTATTGTAACACAGTTGTTGTTTTCTTTTTGTCATTGTCCTTAAAAACATTTCGGTGAGAAGTAGAAAATATTAATTTTAAGTTACATAGGTTACATAATTTATCGAAGATCTAGTTGCGATTCCTTGAGAAATGTCTGTATTACAGATTGGCAGAGGTAGGAAAATTAGAAACACCGAAATTACAGGGAAAGTATGAAACAGGTCAATTAATTTTACATAGAGTGTTTGGTTACCGTGGTGTGATATTATTTCCATGGGTCGCGAAGGTTTATGACAGAGATATTCCGAATAAAAGGGAGCAGTAAGTATGAAAGCGTTATACGTAACGCAGCGATAATGAAATTGGAGTAAAGCCAGCGTTTTATTGCAGAAACATAAATGGTAACTTTAACAGTGTGGAGAAAGAAGTAAAAGGTAGAACTCACACATTTTATCAAGTATTAATTGACCAAAGAGATTGTCCATTCATAGTAAGTATAATAAATATCTAAATTAAGTAGGTAAAGACTAATATCCTGTAAACGTTGCATGTACACATACGCAGCGCGCGCAAACGGAAGCTGTAACGTTCTTGGGTAACCATGAAAGTAGTCGCAGCTTGTACGCGATACCAGGATTGGACTATGTCGCTCACGAAGATGTGTTGCCTTATACTACGAATGAGAAGACCGCTTTGCAACACGAACTTTTTGATAAATTTCTAACGTACCATCCGAATCGAGATCCATGTTTCATGGCGCAGGAAACACTTAAAGCATGGCAGAAAAAGAACCATCCATGGTTGGAATTGTCAGATGTACATAAAGAGACCACTGAAAATGTTCGTGTAACTGTTATACCGTTCTATATGGGTTGCAGAGGAAGTCAGACTACAGCTGTACACTGGGTATGCGTTACATCATACGGCACGGCAAATGATCAGTTTATTTTCAAGTTAATAATCTGGTATTAATCAAATGTATGTTGCGTAGTGGCGCTATTGCATCCGTTTAGAAAATTTAGGTGACTTGAGCGTACAATTGCGTGAAAGACACTGGAGAATATTTAGTCTTTCTGGCACGCTGGAGACAGTCAGAGGAAGAGGCGTCGTCGGCCAAGAACCTGTTTTGTCGAAAACATTACCAGCCTTCCAATACAGTAGTCATGTGAGTTTACAAGCTGCAAGTGGCCATATGTGGTATGTATTTAATTATATTATAACTGATTGAAAATTATTAATATCAGTCATGAATGTTAGTTTGAAAAGTACAGAATTTTTTAATATTATTAAATTAAATCCAAATACATATCTTTACTTTTGAAGTTTTATCTTTGATATTACCATATTTAGTACCAGGGTATAATAATATGTAATGTCATAAAATTGTAACGTTTTAGGGGTACATTCAGAATGGAACGGGAGGATGGATACGCATTTGATTGTAGAATACCACCCTTTTCATTAGAATCAAAAGCGGAAGAACCATCCACGCCAAATATAAGTTCGTAATTGAATTCTGCAGCAAAACATTTGTAATTACTCCTCTGATTTGTTGGAAATTTACCAATGATGAAACTCAAAATTATTTGTGTAGCGATATATATAATATTGGCTGTTAAATTTGATTATAAATAGTATGAGTAGAATTTAAGTTACGCGGCTTTCTTCTGACTACTAAATCCATAAGATGAAAGTGTTTCATAAAACATGTTACTTCAGAAACAAGGTAGGTTATAGGCACAGAAATAAGATATAATTTTATAACTATACTGATTTATTCTTCTTTGTGTAATTAATAATGTAATTAATAATGACAGAAGAAATAAGGAATTAGAACTTTACAACAACTGTAACTGTTAGTAAAAGAAAACTGATGAATTTTCTGTATTGAAAAATGTATATCTAATTACGTTTAAAAATCTTATTCTTTTATTTTCATTTCTATTATTTGCGTTCTGACCTCCTGACATGGTTTTAAAATTAGATGATAGAATGACTCTCGAATAAATCAGACGCAATACCAAAAGAATCACAGCATTCAACTTTAAGCGTAATTAATATCTAAATTAAAAATAAACTTAAAAAAATTATGAATCAAACTTCGTTTATTCGTATGAAAAGTGATACAACATAAAAACTATCTCCATTAAATTCAAATAAATATGTAACTAAGTTTGAAAAATATTCTTGAAAATGATAAAAATATAGTACGGTTGAAACTTGCCGTCAAAAACATTATAAATTTTTTAGTTACACTGTTTTTGCTCTAAATAATATAGGGTCTATTCTGATTCACGCATTGAGTGCATCATAGACATATTATAGACGGAGCAGAAGCTGGGACTATGGGCGAGGGGAACGGTAGGCTTGGAGGGGAAAAGGCAGAGATCAGATACAGGTACGTCGATTGAGTCACCCGATTTACCCGTATCACTCCCCTTACCGCGAACCTTGATCCCCGTCAGCTTACGTTCCGTCTATTGGCAAAGGAATCTACCACCGCGGGAACGGTGGCGCTAGTGTAACATAACAAATATGGACGACGCAAGTACATATACCTTTTACTATATGTTTAGATGGATCCAGTAGTATAAATTTATTTCAAAGTTATTTCTTACAGTAAAAATGTTGACAATACATTTAGACACAATTTTGGAATATGTAAAAGTATGTAATGTGAACAATTTTAGTTGCTCCACTTTTTGGCACTTTTATGAAAACTTAAATTGAGAAAGTTGTTCATTGTAGCGTTACAATTTGTTACACAACATTTATTTCTGCATACAGTTCGTCGATACTGTGAAAATTGGTAGACTGCAATAAATGGTATATACTTGCGTCGGCCATTATTACTAGTTCGCGTACCGACCCCCACTCACTCAAAGAGGAGATATAATAAGAGGCGTCACTCGACAAGGACAGAAATAAACTGGGGAAATCACTAGACAACCAATTTAAATGTCCATTCGGCATGGATCGGTAAACTTCGACAATAATCAGCCAACTGCGGTAAGGTAGATTTAGTTGATTTGAATATCCCGCTCGAATAGACAACCAATTTAAATGCCAAGGTCAAGTAAGGACTTCAAAGGTTCCGCCCGGAGTGACGCCTCTTATTATAAGTATCTCCTCTTTGATAATAGAGTTGCCGATCTAAGATCGATTAATCGAAAGATCGATCTTTTGCTCCATAATTTTCGATTTTTCAGTATAGGTCAATCCTATGGAATCGATCCTCGGGGAAAAGAAATTGTGTTCCAATTCTTTATTATTTATAGGTATATACTTTATCCGCGTATTTCAGCTGAACAGTTTTCCCACTTCTTTTATAAAGAAAAATCATGGCCGGGATTACCCCGCGTTAATTCCGTACTTCCAGTCAAATGGACATTTCTGTGCTATTGCTTCCAACTCTGTTACAACGTAAATTTATGCTTTCTCGGTCATACTAATAAAAACTGGACACTTCAAATTATCAATTCATATAAAAAAACTAGCAAATGTGTAAGTTTCTAAAATTTTATAGCGTTTCTTGCTTATGTAGTCGAAAAAATTACCCTGTTTTCCCGTTTTCAGTATTTGAATTCGAAATACAGAAGCACACGTAAAGTGACAAATACGCATGCGCGTATTATGTGCATTGGCTGCCTATAGTTTGATTTGTAGATAGTTGCTGCACGCATCAGGCGCTAGAAGTTGGAGGATTCTAGGGAATTCTACGGATCAGGATATGCAGTCTATGCACTCAATGCATGAAACAGCCAACGCAATGGATCCAATTTCGAAGCGAACAGCACATCAAGCTTTTAGGCAAAGGTCGAAACGGAAGATGAAAGAGGAAGCTAATAAGTACATGACGCGCATTGTTATTTCTTAAAGGCTTTTACTGCTAAATTTTTCGAACGTGTTCTTATAATGCTAACTTTATAGCTATACTCTAATCCAGAAGATGTACGAGAGCCGTCTCGAGGTATTCCTATTGATTGTGATGGAAATGTTCTTAATGGTCTCATCATAGGAGGATGCAGCATATTACATCCAAGAGGTCCTCGAATTGGGACCCACGGTCCAACCATTAATGGTCTCGGTTGTAAATTCTGAGGAAAGAAATGAATGAGTTTTATATCATGGCTAAATTATCGCATTTTTGTGTAAATAAAGTACCTACTCCATAATAAATAGGAATAGGAATTGGTTGAACCCTTTGTTCTCTAGGCCCATCTCTTTCTCTGGATCTATCTGTTTGCCTCCTGTCTCGAGAATGATCTCCGGGCCGTTCTCGATGGTTTCGGTAAGATCTCTTACCATCTTTCCGCTCTCTACTATGATCTTTCTCCCTATGTAAATAATGTAATAGTCTGGTGAAATACAATTGAAAGAAATGTAATGAACGCAGGTACACGAAAGTGTAATAATAGCTTTTACCTATCACTTCTGTAACTTCCTTTATCTCCATGCTTAGAATCGTCATACCTAGAAGAGGGTAAACAAATTAGCAAAAAAATGAATTTCCTAAACAATTTCAGATCATACATTAACACATTTAAAATAGTAAGTTCTTTGTACATGATTTACACTTATGTTTATATTGTAATATTCTGTATAAAATCCAGGCACGAACCTGGAGTGACAGGACCACGTACGCCTAGGATTGTGATTTCGAATTCTTGTAGGACTCAAGGACGCCGAATTCCTTTTCAACTTGTTTTCTAAAAATTGAAGTGTCCATATTTGCGAAACGGAAGTTGTAATAAATCTTAGCAATTTGAAATAATAAACATACCTGAATTTTCCAAATTCACAGTTACGACCGTACGATGTTCCTCAACTTCTCCCGTTTCACCTATTGCTCTCTTTATTTCTTCTCTATCAAATATCGGCTTGGATCCCTCTCCTGTAGTTAAGTTTAGTAAATTTAATAATAGAAAAGCAATCTTATGTAAACATCGGGGAAGCATTTAAGCAATACTACCAGCTGTGACAGATCTTGAAGATATCAACCTCGCTACTCAGATAAACTGCTTCGCTCTGAACAATTGTAAGCCAAGTCATTTCGTATTGTCAATTTTAAATTAGTTAAATAAAATGTTGTTAATTTTTATGATTTTATATACTAAAAGTATGTATGTATTTTACATAATTAAAAATGGCTTACAACTTTCTTGAGTGCCAGATATATTAAGAGAAATTTATTTTTGATGACATCATTTTGATAAAACTAACTCTAAACATTCTGTAGCAACTGAAATTTTTTTAATTTATGATGTAATATTTTCTTTTGTTTTTCACATAGCGCGTACAAATCGCATTAAATAATTTTTCAGAAGAATGTAGCTAAATTCTTAGAATGTTACTCATTGTCTATTACGAATTGATTATAAAAATATAAACATATCGATACGCCTTTCAATATAATTCAAATAAAGTAGTTTAATTTGTGTGTAGAGGATTCATGGTTCCACAATAAAATCTTCCGAGATGGTTCATATATTCTAGGACGATTAAGTAATCTTCCACTTCGTTGAATTGCAATTTCAAGCTTCCGCGATATTCACTCTATATACAATGCTTTGAAACGCATATTTTTCAAATCAACTAAAATAAGTCTACGAGTACTCATATTTTAAAAAGAAAGTACTTGTTTTCCAATTGTAGTTATTTATTTAATGCAATAAAATAAAAGATTAATAAGAATAAGAAATACCACACTATGCAAAAATTTTGAAGAATTCTAAGATTTAATTTCTGATTTCGTTTCTTCCAGTGGTGCAGCCTAATGTTTAATGTTTCACCATGCCTCTTCAGTTGTTGAATGTCAATATTTAAAACATCTTCCAAGACGCGAAAATCTTCCAGTTGGTCTGCTCTTAGTACATGAAGCATTTAAAAAATCCACATATTTGGACATGCACACATTCCCAAAACCAGGACACAAGCAGAATGCACAAAACGTGTTTGAACTACGTTTTTGGGGGAAAAATTAATTTGTACTAAAATATATTATATTCATTATAGCAGTTAATATAGCTGAAGCATAATTCTTTGTGCAAGCTCGTAAGAAAAAAAATACTGTACGTAAAGCAACAAGCAAGAGATACGTTAAGCATAGCAATCTTAAAACTTAAAAAAAAATTGTGCTTACATATCGCACATTATGCGATCAATATAGTGATCCAACGTTGTATTCCAAATTTGCTATATCCTGGACGAATCAAAAACACGTTATTAATTTGATGAATAAAGTTGAGAAAATTCTTGAATATTACAGGGGACGCAGTATGACCGTAAAGTCCAGAATCTTCATGACTGTAGAAATCAGTGACAAACGTGGAAATATTTATCTAGACTTCGATAATACATTTAAACAGAAACTGAATGGATTCTAAAAAGTGGAGAGTAATGTCTCACAGAGAAGAGAGATTTTTACAATGTTCTCAAACTTCAATTTGTTGATCGTGATTTCTAGAAGCTCGACGAGCTCATTTTCCTTTGTGGTACTCGTTCGCTGAATGACTGAAAATTCTTAAGAAATTACGGTAAAAAAACAACACGTTACCAGCTCTTCTTTTAAGCACCACATCTTCTTTGTTGGATATATCCCGCTTAAGTTCATTGGTAGCTAATCTTCCAGGAATGTTTCTGTGAATATCTACTTTGATTTTGCAAAGTTCTATTGGATTAATTTTTGTGCCTTCAGATCCTTTAAATAAGGGCCTTGTACCACTTGGTGTTTCAAACCTAAAGTGCAGAATAATATTATTTGTATATATGATTTAATAGATTTGTACTTAAAACTTACTACAGTTTAATGTTTTGATCGTTTGTTGAAGCATATTGCTTTATAGTATACAACTGTATTGAAAAATGATACCAACTAAATTTGATATTTTATACAAATACAAATTAACACTTGATCAGTGTACTTTTCTGGATATAGCCAAAAACATATTTAATTTAAATGTATCCGTCAAAAGAGAAGACAGAAAATTCCACGACCCGACGATGAAATGTTAAAATTCTTCTTTGTTTATGGAATCCTCCAGAATGGAACATTACATCTACTTCAACAGTTAATAATTAAAGACATTTTATACTTACTTTTTAGAAAGTACAGTATCTTTGGATGTATGATGCGCAGAAGTTCTTCCACATCGACTAAGTGGAGATTCGCTTCTACTCCTACGAGGTCTGTTGCATCTTCCTTTGGGAAATGCTAGGCCCATATTACGAGCGCGTCGTATCTCATACTCCATAGCCATTTTTCTTTTCAGTCTATTATGCCTGTGCATTTCTCCTTGTTCGATCATCCAGTCGCGTCTACGCCGTCCCCTTTCCTCTTCCGTTCTTGCACGTAGAACCGCGCCGCTATCTTCGTTGCGCGAGGGCTTAGGCTTTTCATCACGATGCGCATTCCTCGATGTATGCCGTTTCATCCCTACAACGTAGCAAAGATAGATTATATTACGTATCAAAGAATTTCCTACTTGGTTAGCCAAACGCAAAATTTGAATAGTTTGCACTTTATACCGAATGGATGTAATAAAAGAAATTACCTCGTTATCACGCAGAAAAATGCCGAGCAATGAACATAATAACCAGTAAATAAAAGCATAAGAATTAAACGTATGAGTATTATTTGCAAACTTTAACAACGAAACGCCTCACACACGCGCTCACTTCCCCGAAAATGCAGCCAACTGCAGCCAGAGTCCCCGGACAACATTTTGCAGTGCCGGATGTTTCGCGGAGAGGGAACACCTACAGGAGGGGTGGTAATGCGTGCGTGAGACACTACGATTGGAGACGAACCGGCGCCAACGCCAAACGAGTGACGTCACAGCCAACTAGCGTCGACAATATATTTCCCGGCAACGCTGATTGACCGTGGCATCGTTTGTCTTCCGCCTCCGCAAAACATCCGGCTTTACAAAACGTTGTCCGGGCACTGAAGCGACCTCTAAAGTCTAAAGATTGAACCTTAACGGAGGTGAGAGTTATCCACTTATCAGAAACGTCAATTGTACGTCTGTTTTAGGTCTGGACGGCTGTAGGACGTCTTTTGATCGTCTTTAGACGTCTGGGCTGCACTTCCGAATGGCCCCAGTGGCCGATCGACACGAGGTTTGGGGGAAGGGTGGGAAGGGGGTGTAGACCCTAAATCTAATATTGTTTCTTCGGGTATTTCTTAGTTTCCGATTTATTAATAAAAAAACTTTCAGTACAATACACCGACATAACGCATTCCACTTTCCACCTTGTCCCGAGTATTAGTATTGGTCGGGACTAGATTAGTGCGGGGGGGGGGGGGGGGGGGGGGCGTAAAGCATGTGCGAAGCAAGCGAACCGATGTGAGTTTGGAGATTTGAACCAGCAACTTGCGAATGCGACCCATCTTATTATATAGGGTGTTATTCTACTGATAGTCAATATTCTAGGGGATGATTCTACAGGCCAAAAGAAGTCGAAATATAGAATACAATTTTTTAAAAGCACGCTTCGTTTTCGAGAAAATTGACTTTGAACTTCAGCTAAATACGCGTGCCTTTCCGACGCCTGAGGAGCACGCGGAGGTAAGGGGAACGCGTCCAGCAGTTCGTAAAACAGTTTGGGGGGACGGAAGGGTCGCCGGGTAGGGGTTTCCGCATCTATGTCCAAAAAAATTTCAAAAAAAATTAACAATAATTTTTTATTAATATTTTGGAAACTAACAAATACCCGAGGCTACAATTTTAGATTTAGGGTCCACACCCTCTCCCCACTCCTTCCACCAAACCTCATCTCGATCGGCCACTGGGGCCATTCGGAAGAATATCCGACGTCTGTGTGTTATCTGGGTAGCTGAATTATTCAGCCAGGATATAAGGCCCGGATTAAGATTTTTGGGGCCCGGGGTTATCCGCTGCGAAATTTTAAATGGGATACCGTGTATGCGTCTCCTTGTGTATCTAGTATGCGAATGAAATCATGTACTAAAAAATTTAAAAATTTAAACCTCAAAGCTGAGGAATTAGTAAGTCATATTGGATAAATTAGCATGAGAACGCGACAATAGGCGCACATTGCAAATATATTAATAATAACACCTCTGTGATCATGTATCCCTTCTGTTCAACTATCCCACGTTTACCTGACGGATCGACCGAACGTTCATAACTTGAAACATTAATAATTTAAACAGTGGGCCGAGGGGGGAAATGATCGATGTGTGATTATTTAGAGGAGGGTGTGCTGAAAATATTGCAACTGGTCCGAAAGTGGAACTTTTTGACGTTTGGAAGATTTTCTTGTCAAATTTGAAAAATGTCGCTGTTTTCGTTACTGCATATAAAATTGTTTTTTAATGGGCTGTTTATATTAGTTACTAATAAAAGAAGATATTGATCGCAAAAGCCGGGTCTTTAATTTAAACAAACCGATTTGTTGCTACTTTCCTTTATTATTCGACTTTTCCTTATAACTTGGAAACGAAACGTTTTCCAAACATTTTAGTTAAACCACTGTAAAGGGCATCAGATAAGGTAGCAAATAAACAGAATTCAATTTTTATCACAAATAAATTAAAAAAATTTAAAAATGAATAAATAAATAAATGTAAAAAATATTAAATTATACATCATTAGAAAGGAATAATCTTTAAAAAGTCCTGATTAAGCGTGCGAAGGATCGATAAGGATCGATAAGACGTTCCAGTTGTATATTTCTATCCTGTAATAAATGTATTGCATTTAGTTCTTCACACATTATTTTCATTAATTTTCATCCTCCTCCATCAATCTAGCTAGATTAGCATATACTAGCTTCACTACAAGCTTATTGTTAAAAAGTCAAATGTGTCATGTCTATCCCGTGTTTTATGCGTTTGTACGACGTTCCGGAAACGTTTTTATTACTGGAATTCCTAAATTTGGACTATATTGCCTCATCATAAACCATTATGTTACTGATCTTCGGAACGGAGTCTCGGATTTGGGTTGATTGTTCCAAACTACTTAAACATATCTATTATGCTTTTATGAAGATGGAAGATTTAAAAAATTAGCAATAGTAAAAGAACTGTATAACTGGCCGGGAATTTTCGAACTCGGGGACTTCTGAGTGGATGGAGAGGAACGAAAAGCGGGCGACAATCGGAGGAGGGTTCTTCCACGTGTCAATGAGAAAGAGGAAGTAGGAAGAGCAGCAGCCAGAAGAGCCCAGAGTCTCAGAGGCCCCAGAGAACCAGGCAGCACCCACTAACGAACACGACGACATCAAGCATCAGTCCCACATATACATATACTATGTATAACACAGCAATAAAGATACTGTACAACGTGAACCGACCAGATCTTAAGCCTTACTTACCTAAAACAACCCAACCTCAACTCACTTACATTACATGCATTAAAATAACCAAGTTGGCAGGGCTGTGGACGAAAGAGGGGAAATAAGATAAATCACCCAAATAAATAGGTAGGAAACACCGGCGGGAAGAACAGTGGGGGGGGGGAGGGCAACAACCTGGACCAAGAGACAACGGGGGAAGCACAGAAATGATGAGGGGGCAAGGAGGAGACAAAACAAGAAATTAACAATAAGGGGGAAAGGGAACTCTAGATCCCATGATCACAGTAATAAAAATTTGAACCCGGACAGCACACAGACATCATAAAGACATCTTAAAGACATCTTAATGACATCTTAATGACATCTGAAACCAGACGTTCAAGACATCTGTAATATGTATTTACGTATTTTTATAATATTCCTCCCAGTGAATATCAATTCTACATATTTCAAAGGGGTGGGGTAGAAGCGTTGTTTTGATGGCGTGTAACATTTCACTGACGATAAGGGGCCGTCCTTAAGGGGGTAGATTACCCTCAAAATTTTCGAAAATTGTTTTCTAGGATGTTTGCATATTCCGCTAGCTACATCTTTTTTACGTATTTTAAGCGCAACCGGGTCCAAAAATTGAAGGAATTATAGTAAAAAATGTAGGAGCCTGTACATGAGATCGTATAACGATGTCCAACTTTAAACGTGATTTCCCAGAAACTACGTTTTCCAAAACGATGAACATAAAATATTGAAAACCGCTCGAACGATTTGAATGAAAATTTACAGCAAGTTGCAGGAAACTATTCCTCTCCATGTATTGGGAGCACATTTTCAATATAAATTCTTAAAAAAAAAAGATAAACATTTTTCCTACAAAAAAAAAAGAATAAAATGCGAAACATCAAAATAAAATTTTTTTAATTTGTTTATCCAAATTTTGCTTCTGTACAAGATGGAGACTGTCTTACAGATTATAAAAATGCCTTTACTTTATGTTTTAGGTAATTCACCTGTCCGGAATCGTGTTCACTATCAAACGGTGCATTGCGAACACGCTCTCACATTTATATTTATAACTTATTTTCCTATAAATATATTTAAAATTTTTTTCTTGCACATTAAAGTCATCGAAATGACGCTTAAAAATTAATACAAAAATTATCTCTATATTCATTTATTACTTCAGAATATACGTTTGAAGAAGGGCGTGATTTTGGGCTGTTGAGGGTACCCTACCCCCTTAAATTACGTAAGGGTAATTTTAGCAATTTCTTACCTCCTCAATCCCCTAGTATAAGAATTCGTAAGATTTTATATTCCCCCGCCTCTTATTTACGTAATATTTTTTACATTGCATTTTTTCAATTATTAAAATTTTTTTAAAGGTTTATATAATTCATTTGACTCGGTTTCGGGTGTGCGATGAAACATTATTTTTTGGGCCACTGATATTTGAAAATTGGGTTAAAAAGTATTACACAAGACACAAAAAAATGATTCGTCGTGAGTCAAATAAAGTTAGTCCGGGTAATCTTTATAAAACACATGACGAATAATTTTGTTAACTTTTATTCGTTATACGAAATGTTTATTCAAATAAAAATTTTGCTGCTCATAACGTTCGCCACCTGTGCCATTTTCCTTAAATCCACCAATGATTACGACTTTAATATTTATCAACATACGGCTTACAACATGCTGTACCCGACTGAAGAACGTATCGAAATACATTAAGAAGAAACAGGTCTCGGACGACAAGAGACACGACGCAAAATATTTCGTTTACATGATCGGACGGCCGGTACTGAGTCACGAGATGTATTTAGTATCATCCAATCATGTAAATTTCAATTTCTATGTTTTTCGTTCCATCTTTTTGGAAATAGTGCCAATAATGAGCCAAAATACGGCAAATGGGGCTAGTTTTAACAATATCTTAATTCGTACGTCTTATCCCGATCATTATTCAGGATAATATATATTCAAATTGGTTACTATGAAAACTAGCGCGATGTATGTCGTGTTTCGGGTTATTTCCGTCGGGAAAACTTCACCAATCCATGGGTGCAATTTTCAACAAGATAGGATAGAAATTACGGGATACCCTTTAGGCTCGAGACAGACGAGCGAGTTCCCAAACGGTCATTTAGCGGTCGTCAACTTAGGCATTGAAAAATCGACACTTAAGGTAGTTATAAACCACGTATTTCCGGGAACTGCGTCGTGGCTTGAACAAGGCAGGCTTTGGACAATTGCGATGCCGAGAAGCATTCGTGAAAGTATTGTGTTGACGACGACGACGCATCATTATACTTTATTTTGGAAATATAACATTTTAAACGTTATCTCCTACGTTTTATTCTTTTATTAGTCTTACACGACAGAAATGACCACGCGACAAAACTCAATTTGAAATTATAATTGTTCATAATTACATATCTCTTCTTGTTGTTTAGAAGATGTTGGAATTCTTCGTAAACTTCTGGGTACAACACGTGTGGTACAATCACTTTGAATTCCTTCTTCTGCGTTGCGTTGCACCTGTGCGCTGCGCGGTTCAGCTTGGAGCAGCTTGAAGTTGCTCGGAGTGTTCGAGATAGTGATGCCAGAATCGTGGGACGTGGGATAAATGCTTACCCCCACTATGGCCGATATTCATAGTCGCTACTTATTCTTGAGCAAATACTTAAGCATTCGGCATCCTTTACTAGCTACTAGGTTAGTAGAGGATGCCGCATGCTTAAGCATTTGCTTTAGAAGGTTTAGGTTTTTAGGTTTAGGTTTATTTTTTTCTTTATTTGCTTTAGAATAAGTAGCGACTATGAATACCGGCCTTATGACCTACCGTCGTCCCCCACTTTCTTTCCATCGCAGTGCACACAAGCATATCTCTACTCCTGTCGTGTGAGCTCCCTGTTGGGCTGCCGAGCACACAGACAGGAGTAGGAATTTTTAATATCATCTTTTAATTAAGCAAAATATGCAAATATAAATTTCTATTCACACGTTTTGAAAAACGAAAATAAGGTTAGGTTTAGCACATGCAGAGGGAGCACGCGGCGTTTGAAGTTTTCTATTACGTTTCCTAGATGACACTGCGGTAGTATTCAGAAATACGTTTCCTCTCTTCCTGTTTTCGCTCACTGCGTTCTTTATCGTTTACCAACCCGTCGAAACGGTTGTATTTTTCTGTTGCGGCGTGATCCACGTTTCGTGTCGTAAGACTTAAAGGTAAATATATCGATTAAACCGTGAGTTTTATTGAAAAATATTGTAGACTATAAGCGTATAATTTATTAGCAAATTAAATGCCACGATTTATTCATAAAATAATATGTTGTAATAGTGGATGATTTACGATATGAACTTAGCTCAAATATCGGTCACGCGTACTTCTAAGAATACTTGAGAAGAAAGTTTCAACTCGTGTTGAGAAAGAAAGCCGTATACCTATTCATTTAATTTTAATATTGTTTTTAATACTTTTTATACACGAAAATTATTTCACTTCTCTTCGAATTACATGTATATAAATACTTAGTGTACATGTTAAATATTATAATTTCAAACTTAATCATTTCTAAAAATATCCATTTGTTATAAGTATTATTAACACTACGTTATACTTGGCTTCTTTGTACTATTACAGTTTATATATTTAATATTGCGTTCTCGTTGCTTACGCGTAGCAGAGGTTAGCTATCTACAATTACAAAAATAGCGCGGGATATAATAAGATTTATTTAAATCATCCCTACTCAAAGTATATTTCTCTTGCTTTAACTTCAGTTTTTAAATAATAGTTACTATCGATTTGTTTGAAAAATTTAATCCGTGTACATGATGATTCCAAACATTCACCATCTTTCGACTGATAACCGTGATGGTAATTTTTCTTACTGAAGCGATCACAAAGTATAAAACAAATTGTTTATATGTAATATATGTATTACCCATGTGCCATATGTTTTTCAGAATGCGTTACGTGGCCGCTTATCTCTTAGCCGCTTTAGGAGGCAAAGTTTCTCCTGGCCAAAATGATATCGAAAAAATTCTATCGTCCGTTGGAATTGAAACGGATGGTGAGAAACTGAAGAAGGTCATATCGGAATTGGATGGAAAATCGATCGATGAGATCATAGCGCAGGGTACGTTTCCTTTATTGCTTTCAGTCATGTTATAATTCCTTTTTAAACTCACGATAATCACTTTCTTTATTTGCGTTTTCATTGAGTCTCGAGCAACAACTTGTATTCTCATCTCACTAAAATAATAATGTGGATAGAAAGGCAAGGAATCTTGTAGCAAAATCTGTCCTTTCAGTTTATAATTTTTGTTGCGTTATTATTTGTGGTATATGCTCAAAAATTATATATATATATATATATATATATATATATATATATATATATATATATCATATACGATCCTTTGGCATGGTTACAAATTTCTTATATATTAAAAATGAATCATAGGAGAAATATCTAAAGAAAGATTGCAAAAGGTTTATGACTTTTTTTATCTTCTAAAAAATATACAAAAAATGTTCGTGTTCGTATTTATTTCGTACGTTTTTTGTAATTTCTGTTTATACAAGACATTTTGTTGATGCAAACGAGAGTAGTGTTTTGCATAATAAAATATTCCTTACCATCACACAAGGCTTTGTATCTGTTTATATTATGCTTCAAAGGTATTACCCAATCTGTAAAATGAATTTCATTGTTACAGGACGGGAGAAATTGTCGAGCATGCCTGTCGGTGGTGGCGGGGCTGCCAGCGCAGCTGCAGCACCGGCGGGAGCTGCTGCGCCCGCGGCTGAAGAAAAGAAAGGTAAATTTTCATTCGACTATTCTACTTTACAAGTATCGTAACTACTCGAAAGAAGAATCCTGAGAAAATTACTCGTTCAAATTTCTGTTAATAGAAGAGAAAAAGCCAGCTAAGGAAGAATCTGAATCGGACGACGATGACATGGGCTTCGGTCTTTTCGATTAAATTCCACGCCGGCCGTATAATGACTACCTGTGGAGCATTTGTACTATACAGTTTTGACAAAATGATTTGAAAATAAATTGTATTTTTAATTTATTGTACCTAATTACTAATTTCTTTATCCACGTCACAAGAGAAGCTAATATTTCGTCCTTGCACAGCATTACTGATACGCGTGGATTATAAAATTCTGTCCCGAACGAACGTTTTGATAACCCTGATAACACTCGGAATTTAAAATCTCCGAATCTTTGTAAAATAACGAGGCTGAAATATCCGCGATATTTTCGCAGCATTATCTGCCTCCACCGAGGCTACAGTTGAAAATAACTGGGAAATAGAAACTCCGTGATAACATGGGGGGAAATTTTCTATCCTCGTTCGGACCTATCTACGCGCGGAAGAGACTGTACGAGGAGAGTACGTTGAATACCTACCACGTATACACTTGTGCGCCGTTGCGGCTTCATTCACAGTAGGGAGTGGGGGATGAGGATTGATGAAAGGAAGGGGTGGTGTTCGAGATTTACCCACGAAATTGAGCCGTATGTATTCTTACGCTGGACGAATATTCAAATGGTCAGGATCGCGGCGGCGTTAGTCGTAATTGTTAGGCGTTCCGTTACGTGAGCCGCGTGCCATTACCACTCGGATGCATTTGAAAACGTTTGGCAATATCGGTATATAGGATCGATCGGGGCAACTTTTGCACTTGAGGAGGAACTATTTTTAGACAGAGGGGCGGTCGTTGGCGGCCATGATGGGTGTCAGCGGCAAGTAGTGACGGCATTCGCTTTGCGTCAGTTGGTTTTGTGCGCTGATGGTCGGGCTGAGGTTTTCTGGTTGAGAAGCGCACCATTGGGCCGAAAACGCTTGTACATAGAAACGATAGACAGCCGCGATATTACCGTCGGCTAAGGAACAGCGGCTGGAAAACCTCGGAAAGTTTTCGAAAACATCGAAAAAATGACGCAGTTACTACCCATAAGGTTTCAAGAACATCTTCAGGTAGGTGACCCGCTTTCATGCCCGGTTCCCTCAATTATACACTTCGACACGTCGTCAAACATTCGCCGTTCCTGCCTGCTGTATTTTCAAATTTACGTTAAACTTCGAACGTCTGGTTATTCGGTTTCCCCGTTGGCACTTATTACTCCCGGCGATAGAACGGAAGTTCCGTTAAAACCTCCCGAATTGACGTTACTTTGACAGGTATATAATACGATCGCGTGTTCATTCGGACGCGTAAATTTCAATCAATTCTCGAGTATATTCTTAATAGAATATTTAGAGGTTAACCGATCGTTGGATCGATCTATATCGTAAAGTTGACGGGGGAAAAAATAAATTGATTTTTTTTTTATCAACGAGGGCCACGTCTGCTCGGCATATACGCCCCTTATTTCCGTCTTTATATGTCACGAATTTTCTAATTGAAATGTTTGTCGTTTTTGTATGACCTCTAGCATCGTTCGGAATAAACTTGTAATTTGAACGAGTTATTCGTTAATTTCTCTACTTCGCCAACGAGCGCACGATTTGTTCAATGATTTATCATTACATATCGATTCTCTTAGAATTCAGATAACATCCATTTAATTCGATTGTTTCTGTGTAGTTTATATGTATATGCTTTATTGATTATTGTATGAGTAATATTGCAAGAATAGATTTGATAATGTATGGTTTCCATGAAATTTTAAGGATGTTCGAATAAATAAATATACTTGCACCTTTTTTTCTTATATTAATGTATCTTCAAAATCTTTTTTTCTATAATAAAGTTGATTTGTTCGTGTTAACATTATTACTGAGCATTTTAACTTTCAACAAAATTAATTGGTTATGTTCTATCTACAATAATCGCAAATTCAATTATTGCAATAATTAAAGTAATTATTATTTATAGCAGTTGTTAATTTTATAACTTAATTTACCACTCTGTCTATTTGTATTTATAATAATTATTCGTGGTCATAGAAGAAAATTTGCTGACAATTTTTTCAATACAAATGCAAAAATTTAACTAAAACTGCAAGAAACATCGTCTACCTTTAAAGTTATTTAAACTTTGCAACAGTGACGCTTCTGGCAATCGCACAGAAAACAGTGTCAGACGTATAAAAATTTACATATAAGATTCTGTTGGTATAAGAACATGAGAATTAATTATTAAATACTAAAAGGAACTCGCAGATAATAGTAGAATTGAATTTAAGAAGAACAGTATGTTTCGTGTGTCTCTGAATATAATTCTTTCAATTTACGTTCCATTATTACTGTTATAGCTTACAGCTGTTGGAATTAACGCTAACAATGTCGGCTTTAACACACTTACTATGGAATCTGATAAATTTATTTGCGTCAGAGAGAAGGTTGCCGATACCGCCCAGGTAGTTATTATCGACATGAATGATTCTGCTAATCCCATCAGGAGACCTATTTCCGCAGATTCCGCAATAATGAATCCTGCGAGTAAAGTTATCGCTTTGAAAGGTAATAGATGTTTTTTTTGAAGAGTTAAATGTACAGACGTTAATAACTAGATAACAAATTAAATCCACGTAGCGTTAATACCCCGAGGGTACTATTAACGTTATCGTATCGAATAAATTATCGTTTTAATACTATTACGTTATGTTCGTAATGTTTTGTTACATTGGAAAAGATTCTGGTTTTCGATGAAAGATTAATAGATGTTTTGTATTTGTCACGTTAGCGTCGAAGACACTTCAGATCTTTAATATAGAAATGAAATCAAAAATGAAAGCTCATACAATGACGGAAGACGTAGTCTTCTGGAAGTGGATCTCTTTAAATACCCTGGCATTGGTAACCGAGACTGCTGTTTATCATTGGTCCATGGAAGGGGAGTCGACTCCGAACAAAATGTTCGATCGGCATTCCTCGTTGAACGGATGTCAAATAATTAACTATAGAACGGATCCGAAGCAAACGTGGCTCTTATTGATTGGCATTTCGGCTCAGCATAACAGAGTGGTCGGTGCTATGCAGCTTTATTCCGTCGAAAGAAAATGCTCTCAGCCGATCGAAGGACACGCCGCTTCTTTCGCCCAATTTAAAATGGAAGGGAACGCCGAGCCGAGTAACTTGTTCTGCTTCGCCGTTAGAACCGTGCAAGGCGCGAAGCTTCATATTATCGAAGTAGGCCAACCTCCCGCTGGCAATCAGCCTTTCCCGAAGAAGGCGGTGGATGTATTTTTCCCGCCGGAAGCTGGAAATGATTTTCCAGTCGCGATGCAAGTCAGCTCTAAGTACGATGTTATATATTTAATAACGAAATATGGTTATATACATATGTACGATATTGAGTCTGCAACATGTATATTTATGAATCGTATCTCTGGAGAAACTATTTTTGTCACCGCTCCGCACGAAGCGTCTGGTGGTATAATAGGAGTGAATCGTAAAGGTCAAGTATTATCTGTGTCCGTCGACGAAGAAAACATAATTCCGTATATAAATGGAGTTCTACAAAATCCTGAACTCGCGTTGCGAATGGCTGTAAGGAATAATTTGTCAGGCGCCGAAGATCTGTTTGTGAGGAAATTTAATATGCTCTTTCAAAATGGTCAGTATGCAGAAGCCGCTAAAGTCGCAGCGAATGCTCCCAAAGGGATACTCCGAACTCCGACGACTATTCAACGATTTCAACAAGTACGTTCGCAATTCGTAAATTACGTTACAAAGCCCCATTGAAGCTTACTGTGTATTCTGTTCGACGTAACTATATTGTGTATATATCCATGTTAGGTACCAACCACGCAAGGTCAAACGTCGCCTCTGTTGCAATATTTTGGAATACTTTTAGATCAAGGACAGTTGAACAAATATGAATCTTTGGAATTATGTCGCCCGGTGCTGGTACAGGGACGTAAGCAACTTCTTGAGAAATGGCTGAAAGAGGATAAGCTAGAGTGCAGCGAAGAATTGGGGGACTTGGTGAAACAGGCTGATCCGACCTTAGCTCTCAGCGTTTACTTAAGAGCTAACGTTCCCAATAAAGTTATACAATGCTTCGCGGAAACTGGTCAATTCTCGAAAATTGTGCTGTACGCGAAGAAAGTCTCGTACACCCCTGATTATATATTTCTGTTAAGGAATGTCATGCGAATTAATCCTGATCAGGGTGTAGCATTTGCCCAAAGATTAGTTCAAGATGACGAGCCACTAGCCGATATCAACCAAGTAAGTATCGCTGTACTGTTTATCCCTGCGAGACCGTAATATAGTTTTTCAACAGAGTATGTGTTTCCTTGCTTGCGTAGATCGTGGACATATTTATGGAACAAAATATGGTGCAGCAATGCACAGCATTTTTGTTGGACGCTTTAAAAAACAATCGGCCAAGTGAAGGAGCATTACAAACGCGTCTTTTAGAAATGAATTTGATATCCGCTCCGCAAGTTGCTGATGCGATCTTAGGGAACCAAATGTTTACTCACTACGACAGAGCTCATATCGCGCAATTATGCGAGAAAGCTGGATTGTTACAGCGTGCTTTAGAACATTACACCGATTTGTACGATATCAAAAGAGCTGTTGTTCATACACATTTACTGTCGCCGGATTGGCTCGTTGGGTTTTTTGGAACGCTATCCGTTGAAGATTCTCTGGAGTGTTTGAAGGCAATGTTAACTGCCAATATAAGACAGAACTTACAGATTTGTATTCAAATTGCAACCAAGTATCACGAGCAGTTGACCACTAAAGCGTTGATAGGTAATTATTATCTAACGCGCCTTACTTTAATCGTGTTTCAGTTTGTACACGTAATAATTTAATTACTTTCAGATTTATTTGAAAGCTTCAAGTCATACGAAGGCTTGTTTTACTTCCTGGGATCCATCGTTAACTTCAGCCAAGATCAGGAAGTGCACTTCAAATACATTCAAGCAGCTTGCAAAACTGGGCAGATTAAAGAAGTCGAACGAATTTGTAGAGAAAGCAATTGCTATAATCCAGAGCGCGTTAAAAACTTCCTGAAGGAGGCGAAATTATCCGATCAGTTACCTTTGATAATTGTGTGCGATCGATTTGATTTTGTACATGACCTTGTACTGTACCTTTACCGAAATAATTTGCAAAAGTACATTGAAATTTATGTACAAAAGGTAAGTTTCGTAGGATCGTGACCTTCGTCTCGGGTCTCGAAATTAATTTACAATTATGTGTTAGACAGAAATGTATGAATTCTAAGAAATGTCGATTAATTCAGCATGAAATTTCTATTTAGGTGAATCCATCGCGATTGCCGGTTGTGGTGGGTGGTTTGTTGGATGTTGATTGTTCAGAGGATATAATAAAGAATTTAATTCTGGTGGTGCGAGGCCAGTTCTCTACTGATGAACTTGTAGAAGAAGTTGAGAAGAGAAATCGTTTGAAACTTTTACTCCCATGGCTGGAATCTCGTGTTCACGAAGGTTGTATTGAGCCTGCGACCCATAACGCGCTGGCAAAAATATACATTGACAGCAACAACAATCCTGAAAGATTCCTTAAGTACGTTCAGAAAATATATGCAGTTTAATATAAATTAGTAATTAACTGCCCAACTAATTTAATCTTTGTTCTTCAGAGAGAATCAGTTTTATGATAGCAGAGTGGTAGGGAAGTATTGTGAGAAGCGTGATCCTCATTTAGCATGCATCGCATACGAGCGTGGCCAGTGTGATCGAGAGTTGATAAGCGTATGCAATGAGAACAGTCTTTTCAAAAGCGAAGCGAGATACTTGGTCAGACGCAGAGATCCTGACCTGTGGGCCGAAGTTCTTCTTGAAAGCAACCCGTACAAGAGGCAATTAATCGATCAGGTTGGTGTGCGTTACAGTTAGTAACAATAAGAATTGAATTAACAACAGATTTGTAAAGATTTCCAATAATACCTTACTTTTTACGGTTTCAACTAATCACTGAAAGGCGACACAATGTGATTGATATACTTGTTTGTAGGTTGTACAAACAGCTTTGTCAGAGACTCAAGACCCCGAAGATATATCAGTTACCGTGAAAGCGTTTATGACCGCTGATTTACCCAACGAACTAATCGAGCTTCTCGAGAAAATTGTGCTCGACAGCAGTGTATTTAGCGATCACCGTAATTTACAAAACCTTTTAATTCTAACGGCGATAAAAGCTGATCGCACGCGCGTTATGGAGTATATCAATCGATTGGATAATTACGATGCCCCCGACATTGCTAACATAGCTATTAACAACGAGTTATACGAGGAAGCTTTTGCTATCTTTAAAAAGTTCGATGTCAATACGTCGGCCATTCAAGTTTTGATTGAGCAAGTTAATAACTTAGACAGAGCTTATGAGTTTGCCGAGAGGTACGGTACAATCTATATTAAACATAGTGTTACCGATCGTTTCTTAATGACTAACGTGACGCGCGTTTTTGCAGATGCAATGAACCACCGGTATGGTCCCAATTAGCAAGAGCCCAATTACAACAAGGTTTAGTTAAAGAAGCCATTGACAGTTTCATTAAAGCTGATGATCCTTCAGCATACGTAGACGTCGTGGAAACTGCCCATCGAACATCCCACTGGGAAGACTTAGTCCGTTACTTGCAGATGGCTCGCAAAAAAGCACGCGAATCTTTCATCGAAAGTGAATTGATATATGCGTATGCGAGAACTAACAGGCTTGCTGATCTCGAAGAATTCATTTCTGGCCCGAATCACGCTGATATACAGAAGGTTATTTATTATACGCGTATTGTTTGGATATGTATAATGTTTTAAAGAATGTTTAAAAGATAACGTTAAGGCTACAAAGTGATTTGTGGCGAAATGGCGAGGAAAGCTCTGGTCAGAAAAACATCAGATGGGAATATTCTTAAAAATGAACTCGAAGTTCGCCATTTCAAGCTTGCCAATAAAGAAAATGCAGAACACTCGAGTGGTATGTGAGCAAAAACAGATTTATCGGCTTATGATCTCAAAGATACAGTTGATATACTACCCAAGCGTGCTTTTGAAATCCTTTTAAGTTTGCTCTATTAGTTTGCTTGATTGGTAAGCTCGAAGTTACGAGCTTCGAGTACATTTTTGAAAATGACGTCATTGGATTCCCTTTGACGAGAGGTTTCTACCGTCGTCTAGTAATCGTGCCACGTTCTTCGATTACAAATCACTGTACCGACTCGGAATTCTCCTTTATATCATTCAATCGTTTCAGATTGGCGATCGTTGTTTCGACGACAAGATGTACGACGCTGCCAAACTGCTGTACAACAACGTATCAAACTTTGCACGATTAGCCATCACGCTTGTCCACTTGAAAGAATTCCAAGGCGCCGTTGAGAGTGCCCGTAAAGCCAATTCGACTCGTACTTGGAAGGAAGTTTGTTTCGCTTGCGTGGACAGCGGAGAGTTTAGATTAGCACAGATGTGCGGCCTGCACATAGTTGTTCACGCAGACGAGCTCGAGGATCTAATTAATTATTACCAAGATCGAGGACACTTCGAGGAGCTCATTAATCTCCTAGAAGCTGCCCTGGGACTCGAGAGGGCACACATGGGAATGTTCACTGAATTAGCTATACTTTACAGCAAATATAAGCCTCAACGAATGAGGGAGCATCTGGAACTCTTCTGGTCCCGCGTTAATATACCAAAGGTACGTTTATTAATCGCGCGCGCAGAAATGTTCGACTGAAGTGAATAGATTTATACTTACGAATAAAATGTGCAGGTACTTCGTGCAGCGGAACAAGCGCATTTATGGGCGGAGCTTGTATTTTTGTATGATAAATATGAAGAGTACGATAACGCGGTGCTTGCAATGATGCAACATCCCACCGAAGCATGGCGAGAGGGCCATTTCAAAGATGTGATCACTAAAGTGGCGAATGTCGAGCTTTATTACAAAGCTATACAGTTCTACGTGGAATTCAAACCCCTGCTTTTGAATGATGTGCTACTCGTGCTTGCCCCGCGCATGGATCACACAAGAGGAGTGGCATACTTCAAGAGGACAGGGCATTTGCAACTTGTGAAACCATATTTGAGATCAGTCCAGACTTTGAATAATAAAGCGATCAACGAAGCATTAAATAGTCTGCTGATCGATGAAGAAGATTACCAGGGTCTCAGAACATCGATCGACGCGTTCGATAATTTTGATAATATTGCGCTAGCGCAACAATTAGAGAAGCACGAGTTAATTGAATTTAGGAGAATCGCTGCGTATTTGTATAAAGGAAACAATAGATGGAAACAATCGGTGGAGCTTTGTAAGAAGGACCGATTATTCAGGTAAATTACCTCGGTAGAGTACACCGTTTCTTAAAATTCTTATTCACCATTTTACTTACGGTATCGACGTTGTTTCGTATAGAGATGCTATGGAGTACGCAGCAGAATCTCGAAACGCCGAAGTTGCCGAAGAATTGTTAGAATGGTTCCTGGAAAGGGGATCGAAAGATTGTTTTGCATCATGCTTGTTCCATTGTTATGACCTGCTTCATCCAGACGTTATTCTAGAGCTTGCATGGAGACATCGTATCTTACACTTCGCCATGCCGTACCTTATACAAGTTGCACGAGAATATATTACTAAGGTGAGTTAAATTCGTTGAAATATATTACTATTCGTGTTGAATTAAGGGGCTGTTCCGGTCTAGAGAGCAGAAAATAGACGATCTTCAGGAATTAACTAAAGAAAAACTACTACATATAATTTAATGGGACTTTTTGCATTGTATTAAGGATGTCTTAAACTATAGAAATATATTTTTTGTTTTATAATTAATCATTGCAGACGGCACTGGGGAATCATTAAAGTCGAAGCGTCAAAAATTCATCCAAATCGGTGAAACCTGTAGCACCTAAAGCATTGGTCTGAAATAAAAAACAATGTCAGATTATTAAAGGGCATGAAACTCGCTCGTGGACTAGACCAGAAAAAATTACAAAAATGACATTTTTTGAGAAAATAACGACACTTGAAGTTTGAAGTTTTCGTACTTTCAACGCCTTACAAAATTATCAATTTTCATTTTTTTTTTAAATTTTACTGCCTTATCCACGAGCCAGAAGTATATTCTTCAAAATAAAAGAAGTTTCAGTCGAATCGGATAATAACTTTTGGAGATACAGGTTCCGCCGATTTTGAGAACACTGTTTCGAGAAAAACGCGTTTAAAGTTTTACGTAACTGTCGAGTGACCGGGTGTTGCCCATGCATTTGCCGCCACTCAAATGCCTATAACTTCGGGAATTTTACAAATTTCAAAAAATCCTTTTAAACACGTATTTTATATTTTACTCTATTTAATTTTCTAGGTGCATTACATACAGTTTAAACTTCGTAGCGTCGTTTTTTCCCTTACTTGTGTTATACTGATGTACTGATTTATGAATTGATTGAACATTCGAAAAATGAAATAAAAAAAATCGATTTTTAGACCGGAACCTCCCCTTAACCCTTTCGATACGAGCGCCGGATATATCCGGCAACTATCTGATGACCTGTGTGGCCGAGTGCCGAATATATCCAGCGGCACGGAACGAGCCGTCGTTCCTAGCGCCGATTTTAGTCGGCATCTCCGATAGTTCATAAAAAAAAATAAAAAAAATTTAGTTAAAAGCACTTTCGCGGAAATGTCGCCGTACCGAAAGTGCAAACATATATATGTCTTCTATGCATAGGTTGATAAACTGGAGGAAGCTGAAAGCCGACGCATCGAAGAAACTGATCACCAAGAACACAAGCCTATGATTATGCGTAAGTATTTGTGACGGTAACTTTTATAGTATAAACGCTTCGAATTTATTATATATTTTCTAATTTCGTACGTGTATATGTGTTTGCAGCGGAACCTCAGTTAATGTTAACAGCAGGGCCAGGCATGATGGCACCTGGTTACGCAGCGCAGGGTGTATACGGTGCGCCTCCGCAAGGTGTCTATCCACCTGCTGCTGCTGCAGCAGCAGCAGCATACCAGGGCTATGGTATGTGAAACACAATGTGCAACGCATTAAATAACAGAGATCAACAGAATCTACTTTTCTATAATATTTAGGTAGAACAAGATTATTTCAATAGCCCATAATTATTATTATTAAATGCTGAAACAATATCATTAAAGAGAAAAAGCATTGCCGCGAAACAATTGTAATATATAATAAAGGTAATGAATTCAAAGTGAACTACAAAATATTTAAGCGCGAGTTTCTAGTTTGTCGGTAACGTTTATAAAACGACGATTAATTTACTGTTACAATAATCAAAGAGTACACGTGGGTCATTATTTACTGAAGGCGAAAAACGAATATGGAGAACCGTACTGAAATATATTTAAATATTTTGCAAATACACGTAATCTACTAACGTTCAAGCAGCTACGGAATAGTTGATCTTACAATTAGTTATTCACAGTTGTGTTGAAATGTTTTCTTTTTAATTAAATTTCGTTGTTTCATGTTGCTCCGCAAAGTAACATGATCCGCATGGATATGGTTTCACAGATATGTCAATGCATTGTGTACGTATGTGCCTTTGTTTAAGTATTGAAAAGAAATTTTAATTTAAGGTAATCGTAAAATTAACGGTCTTAAAAAGATACTTGTAAGTTTCACTTTAATAAATATGTCACGAAATTACAAAGTGCTTCCTTTTTGGTAAAAAAGAAAAATGAAAAAAATTCGGCAAATCATGCTGCGAACGATTATTAAGTGAACATAGGCACTCGATTTCGACGTTCGTTCGTGTCCGTTCGTAGAAAATGGGAAACTCAAGAATATTATTCCGATATATGATTTGAGATAATAAAATAAATTCTAGTTATCTATATTCATTAAAAAGTTGTTGTCACAGTCAAATGTATGAGCCTCGAAATACTTAGCGAAATAAATTTAAAAAAAGAAAAAAGAAAGCGGCATATATCAGTACATCAGTATAACACAAGTGAGGGAAAAAAAAGCGACGCTACGAAGTTTAAACTGTATGTAATGCATCTAGAAAATTAAATAGAGTAAAATATAAAATACGTTTGTATGTCTTATCAGTGTATAAGTTTAGTATCTATGTGTGTTGTTGCTGTGGCATGGAGAACTAAAAATTTAGCACTCGATCCGGCAGCCAAAACGTGAAGCATAGAGTAGCAACGTTACATGCTCTGCTAAAGAAAAAAAAAATAATGAAGGTAGCTCTCTGATATACTCTCGCTAGACAAAAAAAAAAACGTATATATAATCCACTGAGAAACAGCAATCTAACTATTTCGTCATATTGATGTATGGATATATGTACTGTGGCTTGTTACGTTGGCTTATGATGTTGACTTTGTCCCCTCTCTTTTTGTACACGTGAAATTAAATCATGTAACACCCGTGACGATGTTCAAAGGTGTTAAGTTATATAAACCTAACTTAGAGCATACAAGCATGGAGGAGGCATGCAATGGGCGAAAATGTGGACGGCGGTAGAAAGAGAAAATATACATGGAGTCACCCTCCCTCTTTCTAATATCAAAAAAAAAATCGCTGTCGCCCCTGGCGCTAGAAAGAGAGAGGATATATTTTTCTCTTTTTACCGCCGCCTACATATTCGCCCGTTGCATGCTTCCTCTATGTCTATATGCTCTAGGAAACCTAATTGTAACTTCGTTTACTTTATTAACGTGTTCGGTTTCTAGAAATATAATTGAAGTTTTCTTTTTTACTTATCATGTTTGGGTTCGTACAGCGTATGTATGCATAGTGTCCTATTTGAATGTATTATTCGTTATATCATTGTATTAATGTATAATGAAATTATAATACAAGTATTAACGCAAGTTGAGTGATCAGATTCCAATGCATACGTAGAGAAAGAAATGAGAGAACCGTTGTTTGTTGGCGTTTCTGCTCGTTAAATGATTTACATTAACTGTATAAAATGCTCTGCTAACAGGTCAGGATCAATGTACAAGGTGTGTCGGTGGAAGTGTAACGATCTTTCCCGACATATCTTACGTTCAATGTTCCTAAAAGAGCTACCTTATCGCATAAGACATTTTCAGTGACATTTCCTCGTGTCGCGCGTCTCAAAGTAAACGAGGCATACACACTTATAAATTGTTCTCATTACTCGTAAGTATCGAGCGAAAGCTTAAAGCTGACGAACTGTAGTAGAACAATATTAACGCGGCGGAGCATCGTCAAACACAATCGAGCGAGATGCTCGCCGCACCAACAATATCGTCTGCTATAAGTGGCTTTCGTTTGGTATTTAATGATTGCGCTGATTTCAGCCTGCATATATTAAATAAAAGTGTTAAAATTAGATGATATGGACGAGAATCTGTAACATTCCTAATAATCACTTCACCTTCATTGAAATTATATAATGAATAAAATTGTAGATTGAAAAGTGTATCTAATGCTGTTCCGAAAACAAATAGTAATGTAATTGTATCGTTGTTTGGATATTACGGATTATAATAAAATATTAGTAAATTTGGAAATGAACATATTGAAATCGCTTGTTGACTATACAAACAGACGTATTACACGAATCGATACCACGTCTCTGTAATGGTGAGAGTCGGCATGAAATGTGAATTGATCACCACCATTGAGTTTATTTCAATAAACAGTGATATGATTTGAATACATACTTTACTACGTTGATTTTTCTCTGCACCGCTCTTTTATACATTGAGATTAGACACACTTTCGCTATGATAAGAATACACGTTCTTAAATATCCTTTTCATGTTTCTGTACAGCAATCTATCGTTTAGTATATGCGTACTCATTGCATTCTAGCGTAGGAAGTTGTATAATTAGTAAATGGAATGGCAATGAATTTATCTTATTTTGTTTCCCTTCTTGAAATAAAAAGTTTGTACTTGATGGCATATATCGTATTAATTTATATTCTTAACGAAATATAGATCTTTAAGGAAAAGGAGGTAGATTTTCTTAATTATAACGATTCTACATAAATTATAAAGTATTTATTTATCACACAGCGAACATTAATTTACGCGTCACAGTTCGTAGACACGTGCAGCCTTGAATTTCTTTATAGTTCGCTCCGTGGGTCTTATGCAAAGATCTTTCCCGAATAATTCCAGTTTTACTTGCTTCAGATAAATATCGATGATAACGGCGTCCTTAGGTATTGCTGGAAATACATAAAAATGGTGCGACATATACCGAAACCTATTTAATGTCAAGAGAAATATGGAAACCACTCGCATACTTCGAATGGTATCGTCCTTTCCACAAATTCTGAAAGTATTTTTGGTATCTTGAATGACTATTCCATTTAGCCCGACTAAGCTGGGACACTTGGATCCGACGACAGATATTTGGGCACCGTGGAAGTCTGCTTTAATTAATTGTTGATTGACGTTCTCCCAATTCGGATCAGTTGGATCTGTCGGTGTATTAACGAAGAACTTGCTCCCTAGCGTTCTTTCCATGTAGTTCAGCCACAATTGATTCAACGGTAATAAATCGTTATATTTCATGCCATCCTTGCAGCCGATTTTGCGCAAGCCAAGCTGCATTCGTTTTCTACTGGTTAACAGCTTTCCTTTGCATCTTTTCTTTTTATTCCACTTGCTCCTATGTTTACTGAGTATAAACGACTGTAAAAATAATTACGACGCGTGTATCGGAATTGTTATATTTCGTAAGTATGAAACAATGAGATATGCTTCATTTTAAATGTACTTTGTCGTACCTTTCTTAACTCATCTGCTATAGACCCAGTGTCGGTCGATGGCAATGTGTTTTGTAAAAAATTTGTGATGTACTGCTCGCTATTTTTATACGTACTAATTTGTTTCGTTATATATTTAGGCAGCGTTGTACATATACTTTCTAAAAGTAACAATGCGTATTAATTTTTTTTTATGAAAGAATAACAATGATTACGCCGATATATTATTCTGTGAATACACACGATTGGATTCTTCCATTAGGATTAATAGTTGCGATGAAAGTATTGGAACTATTAAATGGGCTTCGTCGCTATTTACTAAGTTTACTTTCTAATCTTCGGATATCGTGTATTTTTATTTGTCAAAATTATTCAGAATTTGGGCTGTCAAAAAACACAACTTTTAGGTTAGTTGGAACTCAAATGTGTTGTGTGTCTAAGAATGCAGAAGTATTGAAATATTCAATTGTAAGGAAATTCTTTGATAGTGAAATATCTTAATTTTATCGAAATATGTATTTTTGTAATTCCTATTTCATTAAATTCTGTTTCAGTAAATTAAAATTGATGTGTGCATATGCCACATGCGTGTATGCATGCGTTGGGGTGGGGGGAGTAGGGGTTATAAGAGGGAGAATTTAATAAATCGGAATATTTTCGATTTCGACAGAAAAGAAACATAATAATGTTAAAAAATAAGCGAGGGTCACCAAGCAGAATAGAATAAAATTTAATATAAAATAGTGGATGCCAAAGTGATTCAAAGTACAATAAAATATTTCAGATGTAACATAGCAGATTCGGAAACCTGCACTATATGTATAGTGCGCACTGAGTGCGAGTTCTCTCGCTTCCAATTGGCCAAAATTCGCGCTCAGTGCGCACCAGTGCGACCGTCCGAATTCGCTATTATAGATTTAAGAAATAAAGCAATATTATTCGAACAATCAACAAATGGATAAAGAATATTTTATTCTCAATCTTGATGTGTTTCTGAAATTCAAAACTTCCTTCGTTTCTTTGAATAGTAACTAATTCCTTCAATTATAATGGATAAACTTGTAGGACATTCGGCAACCTGCACTAGTGCGCACTCAGTGCGAACTCTCGCTTCCAATTGGCTAAAATTCGCACTCAGTGCGACCGTCCGAATACGCTATTACATAATGAAAATAATTTTTTTATTATTTACTAAAGGCGAATTCCACTTTCTCCCAAATCGCGCGCGTGGTCGCGATATATAATGGAAATCACGGGCGATTTGTGCGTAAGTGGATCGCAGCTTGACGAGCCATATCTTATCTACAGCTCTCCAACATAAAATCCTCGTAATAATTTTTCTAACCGGAACGATTTGTCTATTTTCGCCACAGATCTTGAATCCCATATTACTAATTGCGCGGTATCGTTATAATTATTCTTGAAACCTAAGAGATATCTCTCAGTTATTATTCTTTCTATTTTTCATTCTTTGTCATCTATTTTCTTGATTTTAAAAAGCAACGCGAGAAGTGACTCAAAAGACGAACCATATTAGCATAAGTTTCATTCTGCAGGTATGCATGTAATCGTTAATCAAACGAACTACTTGCAGATTAATACAGTTCAATTTTATTTCCACATTCTACAAAAGCTATAACGATTTCTTTAATAACTCGCGAAATTTAGAATAACCTTAGAAACATTTTGCTAACACTAGATTCAGCATTACGATACCGCGACGGAGGGAAAGGGGACGCGAAGGCAAAAAAAAAGAAGAAAGAAACTAGAAATTCAGCTGTGCCGTCCACGGTAGTCCACTTACGGACTACTTGAGTCGAAAGTCGTGGCAATCGTGGCATGTATGAACGAATCGTAGTCGAATGTAAATGTGTAGCGTTAAACTAACCATGTCGAAGCGCATATTAGACACTGTAGAAACTAATTGAAAGTAGTAGAAAAAAATGGTGTCATTAATAAAGAAGCAGCTGCTGAAACATCTGTCAAGGTATCTACGCGATTCGATTATTAAGCGTACCCCTTCTAATTTACCATTAATACGAGATTAAAAAATCGCACCACCCTTAGTAAATTCGGAAGGAATTTTATAAACATTCGCAGCTGCGAATAATTCCATCCGATTCGGTAACTTATCAATACTTGTCAAGTTACAACTAGTTTCTCCTCGTTACAAATTCCATGCGCTGGAATGACATTTTGAAGGCAATTATTTCAAGCCATAACTTACGTAAAATTGTTTGTCTACATTGTTATGCCCAGATTTCATGTATTACAATATGTTACGTACGAACGTGTGTATCTGTGCGAAGTTTAACGCTAAGAAGATTTTAATGCTCTGATGCGTTTGGAATATAATGTTTTTTATATGAATTTGTAGGTTTACCAAGAATCTGTCGGCTGATAAAATAAATTTAAGTACATTCAAAGGGGAAGGTGAACTAACAAACTTAGAACTCGACGAGACAGTTTTAACAGATTTGTTAGAGCTGCCGTCATGGCTTAGATTAACAAACGCTTGGTGCAATAAGGTTTCATTTCGCATACAATGGACCAAGCTAAGAAGTGTTCCTATTTTTTTGGTAAATAATATCTGCGAATATACATACGGAGACATATAAACCGTATAAATTTTTCTAGATTCTTTCTTATCGATTATCCTTAATCGTATTAAATTCTTATCGATTATCCTTAACCCTTCGTGCTCGCACAGAGTGTATCGCACCCCGGGCAATCTATATTTTCTTTGTTAATATTTCTGTAAATTTTTAGAGCTTAATACTAACATTTAAAAATTTCGTGAGTTGTAGTAAAAAAAATCTACTTTGCTTCGCAACTTTTCAACTACAAACTTTCACATATCAGAATTTACATTTTTAGCCAAAGGCAATCGTGCTCTAATAGTCAAAAATACGAAAATGGTATCTCAAAAATGACGCTGGGGTGCAATGAACCCTGCGTGACTAATTTGTAATTGTAAGTTGCGACCACGAAGGGTTAATACAAAGATATCACAGAATATTAGTAATAGTATTCACCTGTTAACGCATAGTATTTCAATTAAACATTCATAGAGTTTGGATGAGGTTCATATAGAAGTGGAAACGTGCGAGGATTTAAGAGATTTATCTTCCCCGCAAGGATTATCTTCGTATACGGGTCCTGTGAAATATTCATTCATACATAAAGTAATCGATGGTATAACAGTGGCTGTTAATACTGTATCAGTCACGTTCAAAAGTCCAGCATTTATCGCTTCAGTTCAGGTACACGATATTATTACTTTCTCTGTTAACGTGTTTGTTATTGTAAGTCTTGCCATTATAAGCTTCCTATAGAAGGTCAATATCAAACATATGCTGCAGTGCCAATTTTAAACGAGGTTTGCATTATCAAAAGTTAGATAGCTTGAGAGGCCTGATATGTAACATCGTATTTCTTTTGTATGGAATAAAACTGCTTAAAATGACTTTTAGAACGCATGGCGACAGCAAACACGTTAATAAAATTGATTTTTATTGCGGTAATAAAGTATTCGAAGAACGACGCTCATTACGAGATTGTTATTTCGTTGTAGATAAATCGTATTATAGTGGAGTCAAAGTCTGCATTGTGGCAACGTTGTGATTTAAGAACCACTAGGCTAAAAGATCCCGATCGTGGGCAGTTACTTATTTTTAAAGAGCTAGAATGGCAAACGGTTAGAATAGAAGCGCAAAGTACTAAAGACAAGAATCTTACGCCACTACGTTTACTTACGAATCAGGCGAGATGCCGAATCACCATCAAGAAAAGAATATCAGGTTAAAAATATATATTACACACGTAGTTATTATGATTCCTCCGTTTACTATAGAGTTAAAAGAACATGTTTCTGTATTTTAGATTGTTTTGTTATGGGATCAAGACTGATTCTTATATTAGACGACCTTCTATGGGTTCTGACGGATTCGCAGTTGAAAGCGGCGCTTCATTTTATTGACTCCTTAGGAGGTCTCATAGAGAAAGCTACGAATTTAGAACGTAAAACCAAAGCAGCCAGGAAATTAGAGGTTCGTACATACAAGATTAAAGCTGGCTTGTACTTTTCTGCGAGCGTACTTACAATATTGATGTTTGAAGGTGTTGCCGGAGTATCAAGCGCAAATATCTCAACAGTCGAGGGCAAAGAATCAATGTAATACTGCTATATCGAAACTGTTCACAAGATACGATGTCGTGGAGACTTCGTATCATTTTGTTTGTCAGAGAATTGATTTGCACTTGTGCGACGATCCTGGCAGTAAGTAAACGTAGAACTCTTACTGTTCGTTATATTATAATGGTATTACAGCGTTGGATTTTCTGTTAATTAGGTGGTAGATCCACTCATCCCGATTTAAAAGATGGCGGTGCACTGCAAATATCATTAGTTAGATTTCAAATTGATTATTACCCATATCATCTGGCACTGGCTGATAGAAAACATTGGATTAAGTACAGAGAGAATGCTACACCTCATAGTCAGTGGTTGCAGCAGTCGGTGAGTTCCTTTCGGAGCCAGTTTATGGATCTGATCGATTCTGGTAGAACGCAACATTCTCCTCTGACGAGAAGCCAGGGAAATGTTATAGGTTCGTATCTAAGAGAATGAATGCAAGTTACGAAGAAGCTATATGTATGTAGTTACGACATTTAGAAAGACATTGTTGTTTGTATTTAGTTAGTAATGCGAAAGGTTCAGGAGAGAATTTAGAGAAGGGTAGTCAGTCTCAGAATGTAAATGCAAGCTCTCACGAACAAAGAAAGTCGCAGCATCCGAGTGGTAATCCTGTAAAGAATTATATTTTGGAACAGCTTGCTAAATTGATGACTACATGTATCATAATAAGGATCGATGATTTTACTTTATACAAAGTGACGACTACGTCTCGCAATCCCATGCCAAAAGAATTTATCACAGGTATATATAAATTTCACGATACTTCAATTCATTTAATGGACCACCTTTCTAAATACTGCCTTTCATATAAGGTCTTTATATAATTGTTTCGTTTAATACTTGCACAGCTCAATCAAGGAAGAAACATGCAGCAGGTATAAATTACGAATAGTTGTAGTATAACTATTTTTAATATTGCATTACGAGTACCAGATAAAAATAGCTTTATGTTTGAGAAGTTCTGTTGCTTCGTGTTTTATGTTACTGTTATCGTATAATAATACGTGCTAAGTAAATTAGCATTTACTTACAACTTGGTGCAAAAGATCTCTAACCACAATTATAAATGCGTAATTAATCATTAGTACGTTTATAATTGACGCGAAATGCAATTAGGAGATAGGTGAAATATAATCGCTGTATAATTTGCTCGCAGAAATTGTGCATTTGTATACAGACTACTGTACCTTATGCAATCTATATGTATACATAGTTCGCATCCATTTGTAATAATATGTAACGTGTAATGCTACATGAATTTTTATTTCTACACGGAGTATATTCATAACGCATGTATATTATCGACGAATATATTTATACATTTACCAAGCCCTCTATTGAAACATTTTCATTTTGTTCAGGTGATAGAGACAAGTTTTGTCTCCCAGACGATGTAACGATTCTCCATGCTGAGTTCACATATTACTATTACCCTGGAGATATTACATTTCCATGTAGGCAAACGTATAATTATTTTTTAAATATTATTCTGTCATAAATTATGACCATTTCGTAACTTGGAGTACTTTGTAACTGTCTAGTGCCACCGCCGAAATTTTATGTACAACTGAATCCTATTCAAGTAAACTTCGATGTTTGTTCCTGTTTGTGGTTTAATTCTTTCGCATTAAATTTGCACAACTCTTTGATAAACGAAGAGAAACGAGGAACACATACTTCCAATAACTTAATGTACTTTGACGTGAAAATTGAAGCTATACTTCCGAGAGTAAGTGATAATACGTATAATATATAATATAGTATGTACATCGCAATATTTTACATCGTTGTATTTACAATGTAATTACTGTTTTCAGATAGTTTTTGAAAGCCAACAGGATTACCCGAATCAAAAAGATAGGCCGAAGTCTTTGCATATTCAGACATCAAGAGCCTCCATCACAAATGTTCGCTCCTCAGAGAGATCTTCAAGAGCAGACTTGGTGCAATGCTTGAATGCTTTTCAAATGGGTCAGATGTTCTTTGGTACAGAGTTCCCGAATAAATCAAACGATTTCCTTGTTGTGACTGATAAATTTTTAGGACATTGCGCGGGTAAGAACTATCACATTATGCGCAAAGTGAAAGTACAAAAAATGATTCCTTACAGAAAAAGAAATATAAATATATATTTGGAACCATAAATAAATCACGCAGTTACGCGTCACAAGAAATATTCGAAATAAATTGAAACAGTTGGATAACTTTTCAGCGAGTGACGTTTTTTGTTTTTGGGAAAATCTGTTTTAAAGATGAATCTGATTCTTAATGAAGTAGACGTATACTCAACAGATTTTCAAATTTAATTCTTTCAAAAACTGAACCTCGTTTAGACAAAATATACTCCAGAATTCCAAATTATTTTGAGTACTTCTCATGAATTGTGACATGATATTGGGGCTTGGACTATTTGTCGAATTTTTCGGTATTCGAATATTCGAATACTTCTGTTGCTCAATTATTTGGCGAATATAATTCGAATATCCAAGTATTCGAATACTATTCGAATATTTAAGTATTCGAATACTGATGTATTCGAATAGTATGGTGTGAATTTTAAATCAAGTTCTTTAGGTTCATTTCTCAGAGTGAAATCTTGTAAGCTAATTTTGACCCACTTCACACCAATAATAACATTCAAATACTCAAATATTCGAAGTTTATTCGTAGCATTCGAATACTTGTAAAATATTCGAATATTAAATTATTCGAATAGTGTCCCAGCCCTACATGATATATTGCATCCTGAAAATCGTTAATTTCTTAGACACGTTTGAATGAACTTACTGGTTTCTTCTTTTACAAGGAATCACTTCTCATATTTTGTCCTGCCATTACTGATACACTTCACCTATAATAGAGCATACAGGGTGTTTCAAAACATATGGGTATAAATTTAGAGATAAATTGGGGCGAAGATAATAAATATATAAAGTTCGTATAAATATTCGTCCTATTTGACGTTGTTTCCAAGTTAAAGATGGCTTTGTATTTCAATAATTCCCGCTACAAACTGAGCTGGAATAATCAATTTCACAGAGCTTAGAAACTTTTATTAAAGCCTAAAAGCTAAGTTAGTTGAAAAGTTTTGAGGCTTGTACCAAAGCCCAAGTAGCCCCGTAGTCATTTTGAGTGGTTTCCTTTGAGCCCAGTTCAGTTATCAGAATCACCCTGCATACGATTTTGATAAAAGTGTATTCATTCCCTACAATAATATTATTTATTGCAGGTACTGATAATGTACGCCATCCGCCACCTAATTTTAGTAGTAACTCTGTGCATGAATTGATTCGCCAATTAAATCGAGAACTTTTATGGACGGAAGCTAAAGACGTGTGGTGCTGCAATTTAGAGCCCGTTTGGGGGGACTTCTTCGGTGCTCGAGCAGTTGGGCAGCATCGTCCTGTGCCGTTTCTCGACGCATTTCCTCTAACTTTATGGTGTTACGTGTCGATGAATCAATCGGACCCGGAGAAATCCTCGACCGCTGATATTCACGGTCTTGCATACATAAGCAATCTAGTTAGCGTGCAGATAAATCATTATCAGTATTTGTTTCTGTTAAGATTGTCGGAGGTTTTATCGGAGATGGCGACCTACCTAAACATTGATTCGAATAAAATATTGAAAGTCGACTCCGGTAGTTCACTCGTTATCGGCGCACTGATACCACAAGTAGAAGTAACATTTGTCATGCCGTCTCACACGCCCGGCAAAGAGAATTCCGGTGGAGATTTGGAGTCGGTCGTGCCAGACTCCTCTAGCATAGCTGACGATATCGCGAGCTCGTCTGCTCCGTGGCAGAGTAACGCGGAGCGAGTCGAGTACCATAGTAAAAAGATGAACATAAACGCTGAAATACTGACACCGCAGAGCGAAATGTCCTCGATGTTGTCCATGGACTTTCTGCATTCCGCTAACGCAACTCAACCTGCTGTCACGTTCAAGCAGAACGGCGCTAATAAGTACGATCAGCACGCGTTAGTAAATATGTCGCACGAGAAACAGAGTGTAGGCGTAGAAGAAGAGAAGGCATTACCCATTTTACGGTATGCAGTTGAATCTACACATAAACATAGTAAAGGAGACTCGTCCTCGAATACACCAGTCATTCCAAATAATTTCAATGCCGGTCTTTCTTCTATGAAAAAAGGATGGAGTAATTTAATGACATCAATCGATTCAGCTTTGAAGGCTTCTCCGGAAGACGGTAGTAGCGATACTACGTCCATAAGGAGCGACGTTAGCTCTGATAGTGAGAACTACGTCTTAGTTACTCTTCAAGATCAAGAAAGGTTGGACACAATGTTTACTGTTGATAATACAATTAGGATAACAGCGGTAGAGGAAGCTAGCGAGGTAGTTGAAGAGACTCCTGATACGCAGAGTGAGAAATCCATGGACAGCGTGTGCAAGCGAAAAGATATCGTAAGTTTCTGCTCCGCGACGCGTGACATGATAAAGTCGAAGCCTCGAGTTCCTTGACAAATATAATTCTTTCCTTAGGTGTCTATGGCCACATTCAAATTATCCAAGGTTGAGTTTACTCAGCAATCCTGCGGATACACATCCTCGATCAAAGTTCAAGTGGCAAATGTTGGCAATGACGAATGCTCGTCTATTCCGTGGGATGAATTTCAGGTAAGATAAACGCGTCTTAGTTTAAACAGAAACTTCTATTTTCAATCTGATCTATAGATATAAATATCGGAGTCTTAAATATTGCTGTAATCAAAATTGTATTGTTCTTTACTATCTTTTTCATGTAATAATTTTATTAGACATTTTCAAGTTCATTTATATACACTATACAAGCAGCAAACAATTAAGCATTAATAATTCTTAATCAACGCAGATCCAATACTTAATAGGAAATATTCGCTTCAAAGTTTTATTGCGATTCGTTGGGACGTTTCGAGTATAAAGTTTTAAGACATTAAGCATTTAAGTTGGTTTATATATTATTCTACTTGGACTGTATCGGTGACTAACATTTTATTCTTAGTTAGTACTGCAATGTGCAAAGGAAGTGAATTTTATTTCTAGCTTCGTATCACATACATTACAACCATCTCATATTATATACGTATATATTTATACAACGTTTGTCTTTTAACTTTTTTGCATGCCTCTCCTGCGTCTCTCCTTCTCTTGTGAATGTTTTTATGTGGCACTTGTGGCAGGTCAAGAGGAAGGTATTGGCAAAATACTTATATATTTATTTATATTAGATGCCTTGTATTACATATGTTCTGTTGCACGTTGACTTTTTCATTAAATTATCATTAACATTATACAAGCTCAATACACATCTTTAGTTAATGATTTTGATTATACACATTCCTTGAATTGAACAGTATAAATATAAAATATCACAGTAAATATTTTTTTTTTATCTAATTTCAAGTGATATCTAACAAGCGATCAGATTATTCATACATGTGTCTTACACTTCCAGAGCAGGGCTGGGATTATTTGTCGAATTTTTCTGTATTCGAATATTCGAATACTTCAGTTGCTCCATTATTTGGCGAATATAATTCGAATATCCAAGTATTCGAATACTATTCGAATATTTAAGTATTCGAATACTGATGTATTTGAATAGTTTGGTGTGAATTATAAATCAAGTTCTTTAGGTTCATTTCTCAGGGTGAAATCTTGTAAGCTAATTTTGACCCACTTCACACTTCAGACCCTACTAATGTATTCGAATAGATCAGTATTTGAATAGTATTCGAATAATAACATTCGAATACTCAAATATTCGAAGTTTATTCGTAGCATTCGAATACTCAAATATTCGAAGTTTATTCGTAGCATTCGAATACTCAAATATTCGAAGTTTATTCGTACCATTAGAATACTCAAATATTCGAAGTTTATTCGTACCATTAGAATACTCAAATATTCGAAGTTTATTCGTAGCATTCGAATACTCAAATATTCGAAGTTTATTCGTAGCATTCGAATACTCAAATATTCGAAGTTTATTCGTAGCATTCGAATACTTGTAAAATATTCGAAGTTTATTCGTAGCATTCGAATACTTGTAAAATATTCGAAGTTTATTCGTAGCATTCGAATACTTGTAAAATATTCGAATATTAAATTATTCGAATAGTCCCAGCCCTAGTCCAGAGTATGTAACATGTACGAGTAATTTTCTTATGAAATTATTAATTCGCATTACTTTTCATTTGCTTGAGTAAGTGACTTGTACATGGGTTTACAGAGTACACTGTTTGTTTTGCAATCAAGATTTTGAAGCTACTTCATTTTTAATTTTGCGATATGTATATCGAAATTATGGTAACTTTATGTAGCATGGTATGAAATAATGCTTAGCTCGAATGAATTTAACAAGCTTCTGAGTGCATTTAAAAGTATGTATGTGAATAAATACATCTTTACAAAATTTATTAATGTTCAATATATAAAACCACAATAATCATAATAACAGACGGTATTCTTATTTAAGAGTACGTACGATGTACTGCTTTTCTTTTCTTTGTTAAATGCTGTAAAGATGTCATTAATAGATTAAAAATTATACTTCAATTTGTCATACATAAGTGACATGTAATATAATTTTGTATTTGAAATTTGTCTTTTTAAATTATATACCTATTCTATTTCACAGACTTTTGTGCTTACAAAAGCCCAGATAGGGTATATAATTTAAACGAACAGAGAACAAAGTCTATTACAACGTAGCAGATTAAATGTTCCTGTAAGATATCTCTAAGACACGCATATTTACTTTTATGTAAACTTATCTCTTTTATGTTTTTCTGTTTGCCAGACAAAATTCAGTGCACGATCTAGGGGTTGGGTTGAATTAGCTTCAGATTCGAACTGTAGCTCGTGCATCAAGCTGCGCTTGGATCATGATTTAAAATGCAAGTCAGATTCTTATAAACTATCCCAAGCGAGCCAAGCTGTAATTAATAAAAACATACGTTCCTCTCAAAGTAAAAGTAATGTTACCGAGCAAGAAGTATTTGCTTGCAATATCGATCTACACAACAAACAAAGCGTGTTGGATTTATTCGAAGATAAAGTGGACGTTAAAGTTACTGACGTAACGATGGCCTTGGCGATGAGTTCAGTAACTGGGCTCGCAGACTTGTTCGAAGATGAAATTATACCTAAACCGATACCATTGCAGGTATATAAAACGTTGTAATAATAAACATAGCTCTGATTTACAAATGAAATTATAATTTCTAGTACTATGTATCATTGAATTTGTTATCATTACTAATTCTAATAATATTCATTGCAGATATATTTAGAGAGTATATCATTGCGTTTGAACGAAGATCGTCCTCCAAATAATATAACTTCCCCAGGACCGATTCCTATAGATCTGAATATTTCGAAACTTAGAATAACGCGCGATGCGGGCGGTGTTTTTCACATTGAACCAGTTGGTAAGTAATAGAATGATAATCTTTTCACTGTTATCCGCCACTTGTGATGTATATTGTTTATTTTTGTTCATTACCAGCAGTGATACAACGTTGAATAACTTACATTCTTTTTCTATATGTATACAGTATACAGGGACCTGTATCTCCAAAAGTTATTATCCGATTCGACTGAAACTTTTTTATTTGGAAGAATATACTTCTGGCTAGAGGAGATAAGAGAAAAAATTATAAAAAATTGAAAATTTATAATTTTCAAAGGCATTGAAAGGATGAAAAATATAGGGGAAAGGTGATTTCAAACTTCAAGTGTCGTTATTTTCTAAAAAAATATCATTTTTATAATTTTTTCTGGTATCCCCCCTAGCCAGAAGTATATTCTTCAAAATAAAAAAAGTTTCAGTCGAATCGGATAATAACTTTTCGAGATACAGGTTCCACCGATTTGGATAAATTTTTTGACGCCTTGACTTTAACGACTCTCCAGTGCGGTCTGCAATGATTAATTATAAAACAAAAAATATATTTCTATAATTTAAGACATCCTTAATACAATGCAAAAAGTCCCATTAAATTATATATAGTAGTTTTCCTTTAATTAATTCCTAAAGATCACCTATTTTTGGGGCTCTAGACCGGAAGTTCCCTTAAGCGTTTATAGTTCAGAGCAACGTTAACCGATTTTGATGAAATTTTCTTCTAGTTTTTAAAAAAAGAAAACTCATGTCGTTTCGACCAATTCTAAAAAAAGTTATGCGATTTTAAAAGTTGTAAACTTTCTTTTGTCCGCCACTGTTCGTGTGTGTTCCATCTTTAATAACTAAAAACAGAACGATATCAAACACATGCGTGTAAACTGTTTTAATCATTTTATTGTGTAGAACTAATCCTGAGAAGATGTCCCAAGTTTTTGTAATACTCTATATGTATATATTATATTAATACCTTATGTAGTATACGTACAATGTAACTGTAAAGAGTAATTTATCATTCGTAATACAGCATAGTACATGTCGACGTGCGTTACGAAAAGTAGCACGTTTCAATTTTCTTACGAAAAGTAGCACGTTTTGGTTTGCCACGAAAAGAAGCACGTTCCATCGTTTCTGACGAATATTAGCACGTTTGGTCTTCCGCCGCGAAGACTAACACGTTTGACTGCTTCGCCACGAAGAATAGCACATTTCGTACTGTTGCGGCGAAAACTAGCACGTTATACTGTTTCGCCACGAAAAATAGCACATTTGGGAATTTGCGGCGAAAACTAACATATTATCCAGGTTGGCCACGAAGAATAGCACGTGTTGGATTATACTGCAGACTGCAGAAACTATCGCGTTTCAGCGCGTGGTCAGTTTACAAGAATTCAGCTGTTGAAAATATTGTTTAATAAATAATAATTCCATCTAATCTCCAAAAGGCAACACATATAAAAATTTTAATCACCTGGCAAACCGCTGAAACGTGCTAGTTTTCGCAGCGAAAGACGAAACATGCTATTTTTCGTGGCAAACCGCTGAAACGTGCTAGTTTTCGCAGCGAAAACCGAAACGGTGATAGTTTTTGAGGTAGTTTTCAAGAAAATTGAAACGTGCTACTTTTCGTAACGCACGTCGATGTAATCCTTACAATTAGTAGATATTTAAATAACATGCAAGTGGCAGATTGTATTCATTTACTTTTTTATAATTGACATTGTACATTACATGTTCTCTGCATTCAGATGGCCTTCCTACTGTGAGCATTAATGTAACATGGGTAGAGAATTAGTGTTAGAGTTTACTGCTTACTTCAATCACATTATTAAAATAGAACCATAAATAGAGCCTTGAATGTGTGCACTTAATTAGGCATGATTTAATCTTTTCTCAAATCGAGAAAAATAATTTTTGCGAATTATCATGTACGCTTATTGGAGTGCTCCTAGAGTACGCGATTTATCAGTCAGCATGAGCGAACATATACAGCTATAACTCACATGAAACACGATATTCATAGGTTTTCTCACAGCATTGCTCGTTACCTACTAATAATTTAATCAATAAGAATTTATAGTTTATTCACTGCCGATATGGAATTACATTTAAAAAGAAACTTAATTTTCGATGTTATTAAATGATTTACGTAATCGAAACATTTTGCTTGCAGTAAACAAGTTAAACACAAGTCATTCCCTTACAACATTATCAAACAGTGATAATCAGAAAGACCAAAACATAGATCACGAAATGGAATTAAGTATTTTAAGACAGTCCAGTAAGCAACTGAAATCCGACAACGAGGTACTCCGACGTCGCCTGGATGCTTTGGAGAAATTGTCAGAGGAAAATGCGAAATTGATGCGCATGAAGGAGGAGTCCGATACGATGAGATCGCATTTGAGCGCAGCGCAGGAAGATGTACAGCTGCTACTGAAAGAAAAGAAAGCCTTGCATGATACAATAACGGAGCTGCAGAATCAAATAATTGGAAGTGGTGGCAGCGGTAACCGTGCGTCTTGGTCAACTAAGAGATAGCATACCAGCTGCTTTGATTGCTCGAAATGTTGTAGCTCAAATAAGTCATAATAATAATTTTAACAACATAAATGTAATTTTCATATTATTGAACGCGGATCGTGTTGAAATGCTTGAATCTTCGTTTATACTTAAATTTCATACCTTAGCTTTATTTTAAATTCGTAAAGAATATGTCTAAGCCGTAATTCCGTAAAAGCAGCAACTTCTTAAAAAGTTCACCTCCTGATTTTATACATTTGTCTTCTCTACCATGATTACGTTAATAACTGCCGGGCATGTTTTTACAAAGATTTTACTTGTTAACGGTTAAGAGAGAGCAAGGAAGTTCTGGAAGACGAAAACTTGCGCGAAACATAATGCTTCTTACTATGATCAAGTACAAGGCGATAAATAATGGCAATATTAGTCAGTGTTTAGTATTTCCATTGGTAAACAAATATAAACTGACGGATCGAATGCAATGAGTAAATACGCAAGCGCGTATTTTAGTGCGCAATAATATCTGTGTTTGAAAATGATGTATATACGAGTACATTAAGATTTGCACATACATATATTTGTTGCATACATAAATACAGAGTGTACCCGACATACGTGTAGTATGCTAGTCAAAGTACTGCAATATATGTTTGGTTTTATAGCAATGGTTGTTATCTAGTATGTGAACAGAGAATTAAATATAAATTTTTTACCAGTGCTTTTGTTCTCTTCGTCACGGATGTTCTGACGATATTCGTAAGTAACTTTTAAATGAATGGAAGAATACAGTACACGGTGTAATAAACGTAAGACTTTAATAGATATTGAATGATGCGTTGCTCGAGCCTATGGATAGAATATCTGATTTGAAGACGAGGACGTGGAATTGTTCATATTTATATATGTGACGCTGCAATGATTAATTCTGTTGTTCGAGAAATTAGGACAGTTGTAGAAACGACTATGTGGTATACAGCAAAACGTGGATGTTTTGATAAGACTGCAAAATCAGCGTTATTCTGTTATTTCCTGTACTGCTGCTGAAGTACGGATATACACTTCTCGATATTTACAATCTCCCTTATATAATCTTCGATGACGAACATTATTGAAATATATCAAAGAGGCAGGAAAATAAATTGTAATCTAATGGTGTACTATAACGAATTCGTGAAATTATTGTACTTTGTCATTGTGATATATTTACATCATTATCATTGTTTGTCATTGTAAATTTAGTTTCTACGATGGGTTGCTGGTCAATCCTCTTGTCATAAAGCAATGAGGTATTTTTCTAGTGCGTACGGACAAAGGCTGTTAGTTAGATTTTCTTTAACTCTGGGAGTTCCATTCCTAAAACAGTCTTTTCTACTATGGTATACATTTAAGTTTCTTCAACGGATTATATTGTATTTCGATGAAACCATGGGCGTCCGGAGCGGAGTGCAAAGGGGGCATGAAAAAGTCGCTTATTTTTCAAAACTGATTTTTATTAAGTTTATACTAAAACAGGAAATATTTTTAAATTTCGGTTTTAATTAATTTGGCGCTACAAAATGGGTTAAAAAAGCAAGAGGGGTATATTTTTCTTTACCGTCATCCCAAAGTTGCCACCGCACGGAAAAAATTTCCGGACGCTCTTGAATGAAGCCTATACTTTAAAGTTAATGTAATTTCTTCGGAGTTTATGTATTACACATAGAAAACGAGGATTCATTCATATTTAATTATTCGATGAACAGGAAAAGCTTAGCTTGATTATTGCGCGTATCTTGTTTCGTCAATATTTCACTATTTTTCCTCGATATCAGCTAAAAGTTTTTTATGGCAATCATTTGTCGAGAAGAAGCCTAAATTATTATGGAATCATTTGGAGAGCTATCACCTCCTTTAAAAAAATGAAAGTTATTTTTACTTTCAATTTCAAGCATGCACATTAATTTTGTCAAACAATGATGTACCTTTTTATAGGATCTTCATTCAATGCTAACATAAATTCTTCCAAAGTAGTTTTACCAAAACGATATTTCTGCATCAATTAAATTAAAATACTAAGGTGAATAATCAAAATGAGTTTACTATGAGTCACTTTAATGTATTTCATTCGTGCATTAATATCGATGCTATTATGGAAATGTATATTATAGTAGACTCGACAGCATATTTAAAATTATGTGTAATGAATTACATATTTGGATATATGTATAAACCAGATTGAAAATACCGAAACTTTACACGTATCTCTCATCAAACTCGGACAGTGGTAGGTTTTTATGACATATGTACTATGACAACTTTGCTTACAATGCATTTCTACTGTTTTATTTTTTAATAATGGTTAAACATTTATATATCGAAGGACATAAACTTTTCTTTTTATCAGATACTACTACAGATTGTACCTGTAAAACATTATTTGCTACATTCAGCTACCCGGTGTTTACGTTGATATACATATATTCATCTCAAATGCTTCCTTTTCGAGAATGCTGTGTTTTTTTTTACCGATTACTGCTAACGCTATATCATTATCAAAAATAATACTTACGCTACATGTAAACTATATATTCATTCTAAGATGTGTATGTTATTTATAAATGCTAACGAATTAAAGTTTCATGACTGATTATGAGTTTATCTCACAAATGAAATAGAATGTTGAAGTAGCTTGCAATTCTAATGATCTCTAGAATATTATCATTTATATTTTATATTCAACTGCTCCGCGAACTTATTTTAAAATGATGCAATGTTTTTGTTTCTCTACTAAAATCGTTGGCATTATTAAATTGTTTAATAATATTTATTAATTGAGTCGATGATAAAGAAGCTCTACATTTCTTTAAAGTGGATATTCCAATATTCGATGGAAGTTTCTATACAAATTGTTCACATATCTACACCATAATCCAATAGTTCTGAAATTATGTTATAAGGCAAGGGAAGTGTCGTTTTTAATTTTCTGTATGCACCGAAAATTATAATTTATGAAATATGCTTATTCGTTTTGTGGATAGATAAAATGTAAAAGTATTTGAAAAGTATGGTATTTAATGTTTTTAAATTAAGAGTTCTAACAGCATTATATACACATATTTGCGATATTGTTTTTAAAAAAGGGATACCAATTTTCGGTGCCTCATGTTTTATGACTGTTGCTTAAAGTATATACTTAAATTACATGTTATTATTAATCCATGTAAGTGTATTTGCTGGAGGTATCGTTTTATAAACATTTTTCCGTAGTCGTGTGCGAATTTAACAGATTGTGTTTTGGTATTTTTTCAGTACTTCCTTAACTAAATATTTTATATTCAGTTTTACATACGTATGAGTTGTAACAAGTGTATTGTGATTGATAACATATATTATATGAACATAAGAATGTGAATAAAATGATAAATTTGAATCTTGTTTGCTTCAAATTTTTTAATGGGAAAGAATTTAGTATAACTGTTAGCATAGTGATTGCTACATATAATTCTTAATAATATTGTAGACGAGAAGACGCGATCATTTCAATAAGGATATATTAGTTATTTCAATACGCAAATTTTTTATAAAATTTTCAAACACATTAATTAGGCAAACTATAATTAGGCTTTACGAGTCATTAATTATGTTTGTCGTAACATTTTACTTGTAACAAATTCCTGAAACAATATTAATAAGAATTATATTACGAAAATAAAAGTACAATTTTATTTTAAATAAATACATCGAACTTTATTTTAAATACAGGTGCTTAAAATACTAGATAGTAGTTGTAAACGCAAATTCAAAGAAAATAATGCATTTGAAGACTTAAGAATTTAATAAACTATAGTTTTATTCGAGGTGTTGAAAAATGAAATGCAAATAAAAGTAAGATACTTTATTTTAAATCTAGAAAATTTTTAAGTAACTTATAACTGCGCAACTAAGGCTACAATAAAGTGTGAGAGTTGGATAAAATTGGAAATATAAATGTTTCACAGACAATTAATTTGAAAATTTTGCTTCACATTTCGCACAAGGGTTATCACGACAATTAACTAAAGTCTTAATTTATCATACATTATTATGCATTATTGGGGATTGCAGAATTATTCGATCAAATGGAATTATAAATTTAGTATCACCTTTCCCAGTAACTTCCTCTACCTTACTTTTACTATTATAGGGCCTTTTAAGTATTTACAATAATCGAAGATTGAAAATGGAATATTTCACTCGACACTTTAGAAATAATGAAATCCATCATTTCCTGACTATTCCGATGAAATCATATTACTTCTCGCTTTCGTTATACATTTCGAATATTAGGGTAAACCAACCAGTGAATGACCGAATTGTTGAATTTATGAACCTTTGAGATTAATACTTGAATGTGCTTTCAACTGTTGAAATTGCATTTAAATTTATTTTTCTTGAAATTTCTATAAAAATAATTACTTATTCTTATCGTAATTTAAAAAATGCAAAACGTGTATAGAAGCCCAATAAATGACCGCATACCTTTAATAAGAATTGTACTTATTAATGTTTGCTTAATACGCGTAACTAAAAATATGGGATATTAAAAGTGCAACTACACTCCATTTATAAACATATAATATTTTTAAATTAATAATTGACATTTCTTTGCCTAATGGTCATTCACTGGTATGCGGTTAATTACTGGTTGGTTTACCCTACCTTACCTTTACTTGTTTCAATGTTAAATATCTAAAACAATGTTGCAAATACTGCGAGCAAGGATAACAAGTTGAAAAAGGTGCGCAAATACATCGTGCGGCTTCGCGTTTGATCGGTAGTTTCCGGCGCCGCTATCTATTACTGAATAGCGTCTACAGCGACAGGGGCGACAGGTCGAAGTATTTACTTAAATCCGTGTGCGAGTCGGTTCAGTGTGTGGGTCAAAGCGAAGGGGCAAAAAAGAAGTCATCCAAGGAATCGCTGCCACCACATGTAAGTAATGAGTATACAACCAATACACGTTGAAAAAAAAAAGGTGATTTTCGTCGGTACAAATATCCGTAACCCCTCACGCTTCGAATTCAAATGTATATTCCCAATAACATCGAACTGGCAGTCGAGCACGATACGCTAGCTTAGAATCATGTTTCGCACGAAGTGGTAACGTTTTATTTTTAACCGTCCCTTTCTCGTTCCCTTCCTGCAGTTCTCTTAGTTTACGATCTCGCAAATGAATTTAAAACATTGTCTGTTTCAGCAAGGAACACGATCACTCATCTTTCTATCAGTTCTTGCAAATGGAGCGCAGTCATAAGAATACCGATTGTTATTTTTTCTATTATTCTACGTGCAAAAAGGTAAGTTCCCGTCGTTAACGGCGCCAGCGAAATGTTCGTTGGATTTAATCGGCGCGATGGAATTCTAAACGCTCGATAAATTTGTTCCATATTGTTTCTGTTCCGTTGAATTCGCGAGGTTAGATCGGCCATGTTGAAGCCAGCTTCCACGATACCCTCCTTTTTCAAATAATCGACAAATTAGCTATTTACATATCACAACATAACTATCCTTCCTTATTCTTTCGCCGACACTGTGCGTTTTCAATCGCGTTAAGCGCCCGAAATTCTCCAACATTTTTTTGCCCTTCCACCATCAAGTCTTTTGATAATTTCAGCATCAACTGGAGGTCATAATAGTATTTGTCATTAAATTGGAACAGTTAAGAATTTTTTTTCGATTGTCCGGTACTTTTGGCGAGGTAGCGTGATATCGAACATCGATCGTTTCATGATTTTGATTTTGTTACCTTGCAGTATTGATATTTATAATGAGCACTGCAATCGTCCGTTTTAATGGTACACTTCGCGGTGTTTCTTGGTTTATTGCTACAGTCCACGGCAAAAAGATAGCCCGCGACGTATTTACGTTAATATTAAGTACAACGTACTGCGACCAAACAGTTTCTACGGAATTTGCAAATTCAATATTTCTACGAACGTAAAAGTTATATTTACTTTTTGTGGAAAAACAAGTATTTAATTAACACTTGCAATTGAATAAAATACTATATTATTCTACAAACTATTCACAGTTATTACAAAATACAAACTTGTTTATAATTTAACACTTTATAAGACCCCCTTGATTTTGAAGAACTATTATCCATCCTTTTTGGTAGCAATTTAAGCCATTCTTATATAATACAAATTTTTAAATCTCCTATGCGTTGAAATTGCTCTCTGCTTCTCTAGATAATTCTTCCCGCAACGACTCTCTATTACCTTCGAGTCAGGCAATCTTGTTGGTCAATCGTAAACAGTTATTCCGTTTTATTAGAAAAGTAATTCAATTGTACTTCGTGATACGTACAGCGACGTTATTTGATTACTTGGTTGCCCTACAATTCATTTGTCTCTATGTAAATTCGAATTGAGTTTATTTACGTAACACCCGGCTTTAATACTTGTTATAATACCTTGTTTACTCATTTGTCAACTCTCATTGGACTGTGGATTCACCTAGCAGTGCTCACACCACATGGAAAGAGAATATTATTTACAGGCTTCTGTGTAAAACTGTTATTTAATATTTTGGAATATTCAAATGCTTCGACCAGTATTACAGCTACAGTAACATCTTATTGACTTAATGAAAAAATGGATATAGTCGGTTCGCTGTAATTTATAAGTGTATTTATACGCGAATAGCTGACCCTTTACTCGGTTTCACTTGGAATTTTTATTATTATTATTTATTATTTTAGATAGCATATTTGTAAATCCTACTAATATAATAAATGCGAAAGTGTGTTTGGATGTTTGTTGTTCAGTCACGTTGCAACTATGCAACGGATCTTTTTGAAATTTTGTATATATGTAGTCTAATACTAGGAATAATATATAGGATACTTTTTATCCTGACTTTTTTAACCAGCTGGACTAAATTTTGCATAATAATAATTTTTCTCTAGAACCCTGCAGGAAATATGGACTACCATGAAATCTGGACACCCCTTTCCCCTTATTTCACCCGCTTGAAACTCTGTGACAATGAAAATTTTACCCGGGTAATGTCGGGTGCTTTGAGCTAGTAGCCTATAATCTCATCTAGGATTCAAAATTTTATTGAAATCCGTTGAGGCGTTTAGACGTGAAAGACGGACAAACAAACAGATAACGTTTCGCTTTAATATATTAGTAAGGATTGTATATGAATGTTTGCTGATTGAGAGTGTATACAATCTTCGTTAGTGCGACCCAACTTGTAGAGAGTCTATGTACAGGGTATTATAAACGAGTTCCAGACTTATAGAGTAAATAATACTTATAAAACTGAAAAGATTAATACTTTCATAGCACGAAAATGTTTTTTCTCTTGGAAATGCCAGTGACTAGCTTCTCACTCACCAATAAGAATAATAATATAATATTGTAAAATATATGAACGTAAGTAACAATTGTGTTTAATTAATATTACAAGAATTTGTACCGTGCTAGAATTTGATAATATTAGAGAAAGCAATATTATTTTGCTGCTGTGAGTAAAAAATTTCTGTCTGGGGCAAACCAGAAGTTTTCAAAAGAGTATATTTGAAATATCTTTTTGGATATGAAAGTAATTGTAAGCATTTTGCGAGGCATTCATTTGTTCAGACACTAAATGGGATAAATAGCAGGAAACAAGATACTTACGTTACTCAGATCAAAAACTGCTTCTTGCTTTAGAAATGTTAATCTTCGAGCTCTGTTAAACAAAGCATTTTGCACTAATTTTAACGAGTATCAAGTATAATATACTATAAGTCCTGAGGCACCAAATCATTGAACTGTGCTTTCTAAACAGATAAATTTAGAAATTTATCTATCCCCTTCTGTATAAATTATAATAGCCTGATTTAAATTTCCTGTAAAAGTGGCGTCCGTTAATTTCTCTTTATTAAATGCGTCCAGTTTCAAACCAAGTTACGCTATCTTTTTGACGCTGGCTATGCACTTGTGCTTTGTCGTTTGCCAGTCTCATTAATTCATAATTATGTTCGAAGGGTGATAATTGTCCATTCAGACATGAACCATCTGCCTTGGGTTGCGAAACAATGTGCGTTTATTGGGTGCAGGATAAATGTTTCGACGAACATTGTAACTTTAGGCATATGGAATTGAAAGTAAGTACAGTTCGAGCAGAGAAACCATGAATCATTATAAAGGAAACTAAGCGAAATTGTTAACGCTCCTTCTTTTTTGTTGATCAAATAGAAAAATCGTAAATCAATACCATGTTATTGGGAAACGCAGCCAGGAGGCTGTAGGAAGCCGCATTGTCCATTCATGCATAAGAATGCTCGTACGATTACCAATGATCCCATTAATCCGGTGAAGAATTCTGACTTAACATCGAAGTCATTACATCCAGAATGGTTAAATCGCCCTGGTAAGCATATTTCAAGATACACGTTAAACGATACACACCTTTAACGATTATTTCGGTGTCTATCATCGGTTTCGTTGTTTATTGTTTGCCAGACGATACAAAATACGATGGTAGTAGTACAGAATCAGATCAAGGCAGAGGAAGCAGCGAAGCGGGCAGTTTTATTGGCAGTCCAGCTGTTGATCCTCTTATCGTCAAATTTGAAGAAGGTATGAGGCTTTACTAGCCCCCCCGTCCATCTTTCAGCGTACATTATCTTACATCGGCTACTCTTTCCCTTCCACCCAGTCTACAAGCGAGTATAAATATTCCAAATGCACTCAGTATACCGAGCAATCTGACAATCCCTAACAACGTTTCTAACAGTCTCAACATACTAAACAATATCAACGTCACGAACAACTTAAACGTACCGCAACCTAATGTACAAAATTCACAGACCTCCCCCTGCCACCATGCATTATCATTTTCTCATCCGCAAAATCTACACGCGCATTCTCCCGGCCAATCATTATCGCCATTGCAAAACCAGCAAAACTCTCCGCTCCTCCAGCAGCCGCCATACTCGCCCATTCACACGCGACAGACTTCACAGCTTCAGACATCAAGATTCCCCTTCCCATATTTTGAAATGACGTCGTACAAACGATTTTAGAATCGGCGGAACGCTCTGATTGTAACAATGTAAATTTCTGTCGCCGGTCAACCAGCATAGAAACGTGCATGAAAGAGATCTTGGAAAACAAAAGGGAAAAACAAGTATAAAGTTACGTTGAACGACTTGATAGTGTTCTTAGAGGATGTAAAGTATCGTATAAACATATAAACGTATACAATACTTTATACGCTAAAGTAAAAAAAAAACGTTGTACTTCCCATTTTGCAGAGAACTTATCGCAGATTTTTATATTGATTGAGCACCAGGAATGTTGGTACATTTCCGATACTTAATCGATCTTCGCTTCACTTGTTTCGCAGAAAATGAACCGATGAGAGCAAACCATATAAAAAACGAGCCTTTTACGAGAAAGCAGCTTAAGCTGCGTCATTGTCATTGAGAAAACTTATTTTGCTAATAATGGCTTCTAATAGCATCTCAGACACACGTAAATTTATCGTAAATTCATGAAGTACGTTTTAAATTTCCTTTTCAATAATAAAGACTGCACCGCGTAGAATTATTCATGCATATAAGATTATATATAATATATATATTAATAATTTCAATAATTAATATGTAATAGGTACTAATAAGGTATTAATAACTTTCATTTAACTCGCTTGAAGAAAAAGAAAACGATGAAAAAAGATATGCGCAAGAAGATGTTTCATTAGCTAAGAAAGCGTAGAGAAAAGCAATAGGTGATCTATATCGTCGTCTTTATTATTGGATAGAATAAGATCGTAAAATTATATTAATGCCTGAAGAGATTCCTTTGAAAGATAGTTTCAAATGTCTGTGTACATCACACTTTTAAGGCTGTAGTCGAAGATACGTGTTGTCTCCATATGATTGAATCCGCATATAATTTTGTATACACAGCATATTACCACTGGGAAGAGGGGTAACATGCAACATTTAGATTAATCCGATGGAACTGTGTTCTTAACGAAGTCAGTTTGAAATTATCGAGCGACAAATTAATATTGATATTTGTCAGAACACAGTTGCTTACGTTGTCATACCTCATCCGTTAGAGAATTTGTGAATAATTGTGTCGTCAGAAAAGAAACTCGATGATCTTACCATAAGCAAAGAAAAAAACGAAAAAAAAACAAAAAACCATAACATAAAAAGAAAGTAAAAAAAAAAACGTAGATTTGAATATCAATTTTTCCAGGGGCTGCTATATCTAAACTTTGCCTGTAGCCCTCTAACTGCCTATGGCTATCTTTCTCCAGCGGCAACGCGATGAGCCTCGAATTTTCCCGAATGCCGCAATAAAGAAAACAAGATCGAAGTGTATTCACGTCTTTTCGTTGATGCTACTATGATACCCAAAACGAAACTGTACTGGATGAATAAGAAGATAGCTATGGGTCGTCGCTTTGCCACACACACACGATCTGAACTCGCACAGATATCCCGATTCAACGTCAGAACGTAGGGTGAAATGTTTGTTTATTTATGGAGATTATAGTTTTACGCGTTTGGTGTCTAATTGTTCGACCAAGGAGCACCTCTTTTGTCAGAGAGCGAGAGAGAGAGGGAGAGAGAGAGAGAGAAAGAGAGAGAGAGAGAGAAAGAGAGAGAGAGAGAGGATTCGGAGGAAGGTCATATACTTTGAGCTCGATGCATAATCCGTCGATGGAAAGTGGTTTCAAGGGAATGTCTTGTCAGTGTCCTGAGTTTTTTCATTTCTTTCTCGTACTCTTACCGGATTACGCCCCGAGCTCGACGATGTACGACCAACGAATGAAATTATTCGAGTCGAACACTGCCTCGGATACACGCGCACACGTGCTTTATTTTCGTGCAATAACGTTGCATATAATCATTACATGCGAACGATTGTAACACTCTTTCTTCTCCTTCCTTCAGGCGGGAAGGAGGGGAGAGACAACGATGAGACGATTAGACAGGAAAAATAAGTTTGTATTTAGGATAAATAGTACTCGATTTAACCGCAATCCCAGCCTTGATTTCACGCGTACACACGAACGATATAAATAATGCCTTCATATGTTTTGGCTTCACCACACGAATTAGCGAATTTCGAAACGGCATGGGATAACAGAGCGTGACAGCGATAAATAGATAAAATTTCCTACAATAGCGTTGCACATTGTTGCGGTGTTGCGTTGTTCTGTAACGGATGTACAAGAGACAAATTCAATACGAGAATTCGTATGTTCAAGAGGAGGCAAACGTTGCGCCGAATCGTGCGGCATCAGATAAACGGCGGAGCCCCCGAGGCCCCGCCGATAGGAAATCTGACAAAATCTTTTTCTTTTCTCATTTTACACGCGTGTAATTCAGTCTGCGCGTTGAATGTACGAATTAACTCGCTGGAAGCGAGATATATTGCCGCGGCGTAAGACGAAGAGCATTGCGTTCGCGATTCCACCGTGGAAAAGAAGTCACGAAGGTGCGGAGACCGAGTGAACTTTTTTTCCCCCTTTAATCGAATCGAGCATGATGAGAAATTTAGTGAGCAGTGTGAAACGCATCTTCGTCGAAGCACAGAGGGACAGATTACGTTTCTTTCGAGGTCGTCCTTCTCGATTCCCCGTACGTTGCTCTATACAGACTTTATCCCCATTTAGTTGAAGTATCGAAGGAAACGGAAGGGCTACTTCGAGCGTGGATCGCACGCGAACACGAGACGAGAGGGTTAAACGACGAAATATGAAATTATATAATACAGATACATTACGATAGCTATAAATATATAAATATATACGTATGCTTATATATTTATCTATTTATACGAAATATTAGATATATATATAATACACAGATACAGGAAGAGGTTTCGCGTTAAGGCGAGGGGAACTTTTAAGGGAGAGAAATGCGACTTAATATCACACATATTGCATGCGTACAAGGCATAATATTTACATACATGTATTTTTAACGCGAAGCAAAAGCGGAACTCGGTGAAATAGTACCGTTAAATTCTCGTTCCGGTCACATAATATATCGCTTCGCATTTGTTTCTTCTAAAAACAGAAAAAAAAAAGAAAGAAGAGAGGGAAAACAGGCATTTCTCGCGACGAGTATCCTAGACGTTACAAGTGGAAGCAAATTGCATTAATTATTATTTCCACCGCGAGATACTATTTGCGCCTAGATCCGCACGGGAGATATAAGGGGGAACTGATATAATCTTTATATTACGAGAACTCGACAGCATAATGAGATATTATATATTGAGCTACACTAATATTACATACACACACACACATATAAATATATATATATTTATGATCGAGATAAATCGTCGGCCGCGTAATTGAGTGTTTCGAGCATCGATCGTGAACGTCTCCAATTTTATATACGGGTAGAATTTGAACGTTCTAGTCCCTAGGATTTAATCACGCTTCCTAGTGATTTCTCTTTCTCGTTTCAGCCGACTAAAAAAAACAAAAACAAAAGAGAGCAGAAGATAAAAATATTCGTTTAAAGATACATGCAAGCGTTCGCGAGATGAACAAGCGTGGCGTTGAAGTCTCGAGACGATAGGGAACGGAAAGATTTCTTATTTTGTACGTAATTTTGTATGCAACCGGAACGGTGACAGATGTAATTGGGAGATCGATGGTTGGTTGGGGGATGGAGGGGTTGGACGGGGGGTACGGAAGACGTGTATAAGAGAAACAGATTGTATATTATAAGGATAGCGTAAAATTCATAGGATACGGACTGTCTTTCATTCTTTTCTTCTTCTTTCTTTCCTTTCGTTTCCGTTGTAAAGAACTTGCCAGTAAATGCCAGCTTATATTTGATACCTTACGGTTGTATCGACACCTAAACTCAAATGGATTTAATGATCGTGAATTCATATGAATGTGATATACCGCGCACGGAAGAACTGGGAAAGTACTGAACCAGTATATTTACCATTACAGGCCTTTGCGCGTTAAAAGTATTCGATGTCGTTGTGCCCCGTTGCTGCGTGAAATTTGTACGTCAAGGACGCTTCCACAAAGAAACGAAAGAGCGCTCGCGAGGGCGAGATTTCTTCCGCCACTGTTGCTTCGCCTGCGAAACGAGGGAATTAATGACTCGTACACGCGACAAAAAAAAAAAAGAGAAAGAAAAGAGAAACAAATTAAATTTTTCCTGAATCTGGAGGATCGTCTTTGATGCGTTTCAGCGCAGCGAGTACGATTACCGCTCTCATTATATTTTCTACGAAATTAAACGGCCTGTAACGCATGTAACTTCTTCGCTAGTGCGTGTGTGCGTGAATAGAAGAGACAAAAAAAAATAGCGCAAAAGTACTAATTTATATGTAATATACTTAACGAAGATGAAAAAGAGATCAGCAGCTGGAACTGTGTCGCCGGCGACGACCTTGATTCCTTTTATTTATTACATCTTTTCGATCGCAAATTATTCGTATCAATGTGTAGCTAGTTGAACAATGCATTTAGCGATTTGTAATCGTCTTTTACGATTTTTAGTCGAAATAATGCGAGGGTTCGTCGGCGATTCGCATAACCGTAATCGCAAAACATTCGCAGAACTTGCGACCTCGTTTCCTCGCGCATTGAGCAAAAAGAGAAGAAAAAGTAATGGAAAGAAAAAAAAATTATCGCCACTTATACAATTACTTTTTTCGTTAACGTAGAATATTGATTATTCGTCGAAATTGTTTCTTAGAATTTTTTTAAATTCTTTTTTTTCGTTTTTTATTTAAGTAATTAGTTACAAGTTATGGATTGTTTTTGCTAGTTTACCTATTTTTTGGGGTTCTACTTTTTTTTTTACGAATTCTATTGTTTTCTAATTGTTACTTATTGTGCACGTCCAGCTGCAATCATTGTTCTTGCGTCCTCCGTTCGGACGATGGTTTACTATTTGAATTATATTACTTCGTCAATCGATTGCCTTTCGTCTTGTTCTTTTTTGTTCTTTTTTCCCCCCTATTTATTGTTGCTACTGCCGTTAGTAGTATGATTATTACGATTATTCTCACGATCACCACTGTTATTGATGTTGTTATACTATAATTTTTCCGAAGATTCGCCGCTCCTCTACAGTTGTACGACAATTGTCTTTCGCGTTGTCATGTCACGGAAATCACATGCGCAATCCGCCTCGAGCAACGACAACTTCAACCTTCGGTCTCGATCGTCGAACCGCCTGTTCTTCCTTCCGAAAGCGAAACAAATGATATTGCTAGCCTTGCAGATTTAAGAATCGAATGTTCGCCTTCAAATCGCAGCGTTCGCCCAATAGAAACCGGAAGCGGAGGGTGGGCGAGCAACGAGCGAGAGGGATTGTCGTTGCGCCGACTAAACGATATGTAAAAAAATTTACCTTTTCGGCGATTAATAGCGAGACAAAAGCGAGTAACAAGTCCCTTATGTAATTCCCGAGAAAGGAATTCGCTTTAAGAGAGATTATACGCTGAACACGCGATACGTAATTCCTTGCTATATGAATCGATGTAAACGAATGAAAAATCATTAATTTTTCTTGGGATGATACTTGGATTTCAATAAACTTGATACTATGAAAAAGAAAGGGAAAATAACGCCGGTGTGACAGCGACGATCTCTACGGTCACTTATAATCTACCTCACAATATTTCGTGAGGCTTAGCAATTATTTCCACCGATTCTGTCCAAGTATAATCGTCTCTGCGCACCGGGCGGACAGTTTTCGAATGATACTTTTCTTTCGCATTTGTCATAAACGTTACGTAGAATATTGCGAGCAGATATTGCGATTAGTAAATGTCGATAGCTTGTTCGTTGGATGGTGCAATTCATTTCTTGCACTTGTAACGTGGCGGTTCCAGGGAGAAGGAAGTAGGAGGAATACTGTATAAAGACTGAAGCTTTTAGTCACGGAAATTTGAAAGAAATTGAGTACTTTTCTTTTCAATTTGCAGATTACAAAAATTTCAGTTTTTACAGTTTTAGCGAGTCTGCGATTGTTTCAAACAGAACTACTGTACGTAATTCAATGTTATTCGATATACAGAGTGTCTTTGGAGAAAGGATGCGAGGAAATATGAGAATGCTTTCCTTTATTCTTTGTGCCAAGTCAGATGATACAAAGAGAAACTTTTTCCGAAGCTTTTGAGACGATTTCGGAGTAAGTTCGAGTCTTTTTTTAATGCAACGTTATATTTTTGTTCCAGTACCATGAAAGTATAAAAAAAAAACAGGTAGAGTGAAGATTGTCTTCAAATAATTCGAGGTATTAATTCCAGAATTTATTGCGTTTTGAATTAATTGCTCTTTCATGGCACTTTAACAGAAATATAATAATCCATATAAAAAATAGAAGAGTGATTTCGGGATGACCTTGAAAAACTTAAAAGAAAATATTTCTCTATACTATACTATATTTTATGTAAAGAATGATAAGGAAAGTTTCTTATCTCTGCTCGCGTCTTCCGCCGTTCGGAAATGATTCCTTGTGTGAAAATAATTAAGTCGAAATAGTGAAATAAAATACTTGCCTTTCTTCTCAAAGAAATCAAGTTCGAAAGTTTCTACTACAACACACGTGCTTATTCAGTGACCCGTTCATTGCTACTTCTGTTTGTGAAAATTAATGGTAACAGATCTTTTACGACTGCATTATTGTACGACTCGTTATCGGTATCTTCGTTAAACACATTTGGTGGACACTAAAAATGAACGAAGCAGGGCTGATAAGACATGAATCTCATCACTGTCGGTATTTATAGATGCAAACAGAAATACATGTAATGGGTCACGAACATGATACGTTCGTTTCTGAAAGCACAATCGAGCGAATTAATTTACGGAACAAATTTTCACACAAAGATTGCATTTCGCATTTTCAACTTAGTCTTCGTAATGAATCGCTTTCTTTCCAACTCGCTCTGTACAATCGAATAAAAATCAAAGTAAAACATAGTTGAATCATCCAAGACTACTTCCCAGGAACCGTGTAGTTACAAAATACCTTCGAAACTTCTGAAAGCGCGTGACTATTTGGAAGGTTTCCTTCTAATTTATGGCTTGCATTTCGCGTTCTATTATTTTCACGAAGATCCCTCGAGCAGCGGGGTTTCATGCAACTTCCAAGGATTTTGTAAAGCAAGTAAACTTTCGATGCGCGTGCCACGATTTATCGCGTAAAAATTATGCGCCACGTTTAAAATTGTGCGATTCCATTTGTGGCAAATATATGTTGCATATTCGTGCCACTGATCGTTGTCTAACATTGTCCGATTCGTTTGGTAGCGAGAAGTGAACCGGTTTAATTTATCGTGCGTAATTAAAAGCGTCTTTCGACAGCTAGATTTCATTTAGAATTCAAAATCGACTTCATTCGCTGTTCGAATTTCTTAACAGAAGAAAGTCCCGCGCTCCACCTGCCAATGCCGTTCAAAATCGATTATTCTTTGCAAGTATCCCGGGGTACAAGATTTTCACGTCGAATCTTCCTTTCTTTTTTTTTTTTAAATTTAAAAGGAAAGAGAACAATAGGTTTCCATTCGAGATTTGCAGACGGCTCACGGAATGCTATTCGATTGTTTTCGATTGGAAGTGCCTGGAAGTGTTAAAGAAACAGGGGCGACAAGCTTCCGCAGGGAGTTTTCGAGGAACAGTAGTAGACAGAAAAGACGAAAGATTCGAAGAGCTGCCAACGACGATAACGATTCACCTATTGGATTTTAAACATAAGTCACGAGTACAGTTTCCTTATCTGACCAAAAAGTCGAAGAAGTCCGGAGAGAAAGGCGAGCCGGTGGACAGAACGTTATTTATTCATAGATTTAACCAGGGACACGCTAGTTTCATTCGTGGCTTCTATAAGGATATAAATATCAGGAGTTAAAGCTGAGAGTTTAAGCTGTGCGAGAAGGAGCAATGAGAAAGGAGCATACGCTAAAGCTAGAGATATAGAAAGAGAGGGAGAGAAAGAGTGGAAGAGAGGAAAGCAAGGACAAGCACGGAAAGGCTGGTTGCAACGAGACGCGGAGATGGATCGCCGCCCGAGGAGTATCGATCAAAGTATCGGAATTGTATTGTCACTAAACACTCTCCTTTTACCGAATAGAGTACGTTAATCCCACCATTCTAGTTTAGAATCCGAATTTTTCGAAAGTATGTTAGAGGCAACACGTTTAGCAAGAACGACAATAAAGTGCTGGTGGTTGACTGCGAGAGAATCCTTCCTCGATTCTAATAAAGATTCATTCTCTCGAGGGAGTTACAAACAGAGAGGGAGCAGACGCTTGGGAGGCGCTAAGCCCGAAAACAAAAATCGAACCGTAGAATAACATAAAGCTGTGCATAAAAATATATATACATACATACATAAAAAAAAAAAAAAAAAAAAAAGAAAGAGACCGAGAAGTACATTTTGGGAAGCTCGCTCCGAGGACGGTTGAACGCTATGCGTCGACGAGCGTCTGAGGACCGCCTGCCGCTACGCCCTCCATTAACAGAAATATTCGCAATTTCGTGTCCTGTGTTTCTTCCAGAATCGGACAATGAAAGCGTACCGTCCCCGGTTAAGCCGCAGCCGAGGATCCCTTACTGCAAGACATACGAGGAGATCAGATTGGAGGAGATCCAGGCCGAGAGCGCCGCCTACTATTCGTATCAGGTGGAGGACTATCAGAGCGACGTGGGCGGCGGCAAGATGAAGACAAGGAGGACGAGGAAGGTCTGCCTCTACCCGCAGATCGGCAAAGAGAAGAACGGCGAGAAGGGCTTGGACTTCGAGGTGCTCACGTTGGAGGAGATCCGCCGTAGAAAGAGGCGCAAAACCGTGCAAGAGAAGGAGCCGAAGGCGACCGGCGAGCCGGCAGCCTCCGGCGACAAAGGGGAATCGACTACGGACTTCCTCAAGGACGCTATGAAGACGCTGGCCGAGCTCAGGGAAACGACTTTTGTCAGGGGGGTGAAGAGGACACTGGAGGACTCCAACGATGGCACGGAGAGGCGTAAAGTTAAGCGGACCGATACAGAGGGTGCTGGCTCTGTGCTTCATGTGCCACCTGTTAAGCTCAGGAGGAAGTCTCCTAAGAGGTTCGTCTCCGCTGGGGATCAGGCTGGAGAGCAGCTGGGCGAATTAGCGAGTAAAGATCAGCAGGACAGTGTGGACGGGGAGACGGGGGACGAATGTAGTCAAATGAATGCCACGGATAGGGTGGACAGTTCCGAGGAGTCGAGCAGTGTGTCTAGGAGGAACGAGGTGGAGGTCAGGCTGTGCGACAGCAGCACCGATGAAGACCAGATGCAGCTGGAGAGGAACGAGGAGAGAAACGAAGAGAGGAAGCCCGTGGAGGAAGCCAAGGACATCATGGCTTCCTGCGACAGTCTGCTGAACGTGAACGAGGATGATTATCTGACGCTGGACATGGCGTCGGACGATATCCTCAAGGACATCGACGCTTTGCTCAAAGAAAAGAGTTCAGTTTGAGGGGATGTGAGAGGATCGAGGGACATGTACTTGCAGAGGATCGGCTGGGAGAAGCGGAGAGAACGTTATTCTCCTCGATTCGATCGTTTACTCTTTCTATTCTTCTGGGAGGCTACTCTCCAGACTGCCCAGGCGGTTCGCAGGATCTCGCGCCTCTGCCACGCTCGGCGGGGGATCTATTCTCTCGAGACGAGTCGCACGGCGGCCGATTTCTCCCCGCACTTTGATTCTTAGATCGAGTAATCGCGTTTGTAATCGCGTTAATCGGCGGACCGATGGTCGTTTACATGAGAACGCGACTACTTTGAGGAGATCTCGTGTCTAGATTTCATTTGCGGATTAACATCACGTGGAATGGCCGTTTTAACGGACGAGGAAGAATGCTGGGCGATTAATCGCCGCGCGATTGACGAGGGTTCGTTTCGCCGTTCAATGAGAACGAACGTTTTAGCGGAATTTACGCTTCTTTTTTGCAATACTTACTCTTGAATATATTAGGGTATCTTCATACGACACTGAAACCGCGTTGGTGATCGCGATTTAATAATGCTTTTATGTTGCGGCTGAAAACCGTTTACGTGTCGTCTGTTTTTTTTTAAATTCCATTTCTCACTTCTTTCGGTAACGGTAGAGTTACGGAATTTCACCGAAATTTTTTGCACCATTTTTGTAGACACCCCTGATAGTGAGGAAGCCGAAGCTTTGTCTGTTTTGAGCAGGCCAGAAATTGAAGTAACAACAATTTATAGAAACACATTTTTTATTAGAAAGTCAAGGATCACATTGAATTTCTTAAATGGGGCTGTAAGTTTAATTTTTTTTTAGAATATTCGAAGGAATGTTGGAACAAATGAAACGATTAGCAGAAGGACCATTTTATGTTTAATAGAAAGTTTACGGTATTAATTAAGACAGCATTATTTGAGCTGACTTAATTCTTAGATCGATATATTTGTACCGTAATATTCATTCATATCAGCTTTTCTTGTTTCTTTAATAATCCTTAATGTGTGATAACTTCTAGTAGCAATGAATCCTCAAATATATCTTCGATTAATTTCTATTTGTGGGCATATTTACAGTATATAATGTATTCAACGCAATTAAAGAACAGTGAAGATCTTGAAACAAAATAATTACAATCTGCAGAACAGTGGATCCAAACCAAATCCATAGGAGTTTAACAAAACAACATTTTTTCTTAGAGAAGGAAACATAACTCGAATGTTTCTTTATATAAATTATGTTGTTTTTTTTTATAGAAGTCGTTTAATTTGTCACGTTATTCTCCACAGTATTGTAAAAAGAAAAGTATATGGCCCCATTGAAAAGCTTCAAGGTAACCTTGATTTCTTTTACAGAAAGAAAAGTGTTTTCAAAATTTTGTCATTTTAATTTGCTGCTCATAAAATTTTCTTTATAATTTGTATTTTTCTTACATTATCGCAAGTGCCTAAAAAATCGTGCGGACTGTCACTGTGTACACCCTATATAATTCTCTGCTGTAGCATTTGGTTGCACTGATCACTACATTTCTTGAAAACGAATGCATTTCCTTCTTTTCCTATTCACGCTTCCGTGCTTTTTGGCAAGATAGCCATTACTCGACTTGCGCTTTATTCGCCTGAATAAAATCATTAAAAATCCCATTCACATCACATGCGTATTTTAACTTGTATAAATAATATATGGATGCAAATTGTAGGGCTTGGCGAATCTCACTGAAAGAAATAAAAAAAAAGTCATCGTAAACTAGTAGTTTCATCTGAATAGGTTTTCAGTTTGTAAAAAGTTCCCTCCGGATCGAGCGATATGATCTTTTAGGAGGCGCTGAATTATTCGTTTTATGAATAAATTTTGGACATGTCCGAAATGTTTTCTTTCAGAGAAACTTCTCTTTCTGGTCAGTGTATTTTGTATGCATTTAAGTTAATCAATTTAATAATGTAATTCGAAAATTTCTGGATATTTCTGAAACAATTAGTTATCGATTCTCGTATTTATAAACAATGCGTTTAAACTTTTTTGTTTCTTTCATCGAATTCTGCCAACTCTTACGGTTTCCATCTATATTTTCTTTGCACTCCGTAATACATCGATTAAATGACTTAAGTGATCCACAAAAAGGTAACTTTATCTTAAACTACCTGTAGTTTATGGATGAATAGGCGATTCAAACATTAGTGTGGTTGCAATTAGGAACGACGGTAACCCTTCACGGTCCAATTTTCTATGCATTCGATATTAGTATCTTCAGGTTAATTCAATTTTGAAATAACACTAATTAAACTTTTCTTAAAGTGATATTCTAACAAGAAGAAAGATGGCATAATAAACATTGGCCATGTCTTTTCCAAACTCGTCTACATTGCCAGGTAGCTTTAAAACTATGTTATTTAAAAAATATTAGTGAACATTAATGTAAATGTCTATAAATTATTATTGTACATAGTGATTCAGTAACTATTGTGGACACAATTTTCATTTCTAAAATCATTTTCAACAAAAGTGTTTCGTTGCAGTTAAATTATATTTGTGCATTTTAAACAGGATGACAAATTTGTTTTCATTCGTAGCGTGGTAGGAGTTTGATTATGAAAAGTGTTCCACCGATTTTCGTAGCTATAAATACATTTGGGTGATAATAGTTACTGAATTTGGACTACATAATTAAAATTACGATAGTAGCTACTGTTTGAGGTAGTTTTTTTAATATCCTTAGATACAGAGTAACACTTATAAATATTCGGATATCACAATATATTTACTTTTTTTATTTCTATATTACTCGCAAAGTATTAAAGAAGTAAATTATTTTTTTTCTAAGTAGTAGATTCAATTATTCCAGTTTCTAGGAACGCATATATCCTTCTCTAAATGCAATTCTATTTCCAAACTGGTTTCGAAAAAAATTGATACGTAGTTTGAGAAAGCTATACGTCTGAACCAAAATGTAGAAATAAAAAATTTTGTAATTTATTACTCCCAGTGACAATTAATCCCTACTTACTTAAAGTGATACATAATTGTCGTATTGCAAGGATATTCGAGTATTTCGTACAAATTTAGTATGTTTCACATATTTTCTAAGCTGAAATTTTTAGTAGACGTTATAGGGATAATCATCATAATCATCATGTGGAACACCATTCTACATATGTCGTTTTCTGTGACATTTCTGCAATTTGAAAATTATGTCTCATTTTTTGTTTCAGGCGAATGTTGAAATAAAGCGTTTTCAATTAAAAGAAAGTGGTGCATGGTATCATAAACTAGTATAAATAATCGTCTAGAAATTCCGTGCTAAAGTGTCTAAAGGTAAATGAAAAACATTGTTTAAATTGGATAAAAATTGGAAAAAACTTTTTAACCCTTTCGCTGCGGTGTTCGACTATAGTCGAACGCCGCTACATTCTCGTTTGCTGCGAATTTCGATTATAGTCCACGCATTAAAAAAATGTATTCTTTTGAAAAAAACTTTTTTGTATTCTATAAAAACTTAAAAATTAAAAACTTTTTTATTGATGTAAAATTGACACTTTTCAAGAATCGTCCGAAAATTTAAATACGCAGCGAAAAGGATAAACGACATTACAAGTGATCATTAAAATAATTGAATGAACGTTCCAAAATTACGTTTTCCAATTTTATTACTTTTTAACATTCATTTAATGCCACCACATTCTTTTATCCATAAAGTAAATCAACTTCTGTCTAAGTTTCAAATTTTATAGAGTACCGGCGGGTACCGTCGTGTTACGTGTTCATTTAACACGTGAAAGCATAATATTATTTTACTACGCGATTTATTAAATTTTTTTATATTTGCAATTTTTAACGACTAAACTTGAATAAATTATGCTATCGACGTTTCCAATCCATGGTGTTTTTGAAACCTCGGTTTCGCCTTGTAAAGTAATTCAAGAATTGAATTGAAAAAAATTCTAGGTAATTAGCATAATTGTTTCGTTCACTTTTTCATGCAATCTGCATTTTACTATAAGCAAGAAGAAAGTAAGATTGGAATGTTAGATACTGTTTCTTTGAAACCTTTTGGTGTGACGAAGAATGTTAAGCGAGTTTTGGCATCCTTCGACATCTTTTTTTTTTATCATTTTACCGGCACCGGTGACCTTTCGTTTCGTATGGAAGTTAATAGAACAAATCGCAAAGTGTACCTCTTGATGCGATTATATGAAGCAAAGTATTAAATTGAAACAAATAAACCGTTGTTACATTTGCAAGCTACTGGTCGCCATTTTTATTTCGCACCCTTACCAAACACCTAACCACTGATGTTATATTGTAATAAATACTAATTTCCTGACTCACAGATAGCAAATATAGGATAGACCTAACGGGAGACGAGTTCAGGATAATCTAACATTTTATACGAGTTATGTTACATGAAGTGAAGTATGAATTTCTTTTTTTTGTAAAAAAACGCTATCTTGCTATTTGTATTTAATTTAAATTCGTACCGTTAATAGTGAGGTAAGGAGTTTTGATGAAATTGAAATATGATATATCCACATTTAAGGAGGATTTAAGTACAAACGAGGTGTAGGATAGACTTAAAGGTGGGATTCCATTGAGGCAATTTTTTGGCAACGAGCAACAGATGCAATCGTCCTCGCACGCATCGCATGCGACATGTTGCTTTGCGTTGCCTTTTCGTAGAATCACACCTTAATATTTTATAGAATTTCGGGACTAATGAATTGAGATATCGACTTCACAGAACTTCAGTGGTTTTGTCAACACAATTAGAGAAGTCGGTTAAGTCAGTAAAAGTGTACCATTCTTATCACAGGTTATGGAATACACTTAACCATGCACACAACACAGTCAACACTTTGCAGTCTACATTTCACAGCCTACACTTCACAATTCACAATACACCATAAGTGACACTATTTGGTTCACACTTGCACTGCACACTGTGTACTACTATATCCCATTTTAAACTTCACTCATCACAGTTTATATTTACAGGTCATATTTCACTCTCAACATGTCACGCTCCCGCCTCTACACTTCACACTGCACCGTTACACTTCACACACTTCATTCTCTACACTTCGCACTTCATAATTTTTATTCACAGCTTTCAACAGTTTGAATTTAGCAACTAATCGCCTCAAAATGGTGCCTAATATGGTAAGCAGTTATTTGTTCCTATAAGTTGAGCTAGCGCGTTCGAACTCTGTGAGTTGGTAAGATACAAGATTCTGAACAAGTGTTCCTAACGAAATTTTGTCTTAGGACGACTCATAACGAAGTTACAGCCTACCACAGCCTTTCGAAGTTTTCAAAGTGACGAGTGGTGGTTACATAGTTATAGTAGATTGCATACTGAATATTTGTTAATAATTTGTTAGTTTCTTATTATCGGAAATGTTCAAAACGATGAATGGAAGGGTATCTCCACGAATATTTAAATTCTTACCGCAATAATTATAATTTTAATTCTTATCGCTGGTAATACCATCTTATGAGAGTTCGTGTCACACGAACTGAAATACCAACTTTGTGAAAAATCAAAGGTTTTGACACGCACTCTATATTCAAGAACGGTGACGCCGAGAACTAATACAACACGATCACCGAAGTCGGTAAAGTTAGTGAAGGAGAGAACAATAACGATGCGTTCACCGTGTAAATTGGTCTGATTCCCACGTTCACTTGTCGTCACCTTTACTACCTAAATAGTTCATAGGTAGTGTGAATCTAGATCGATTCACATTTGCTTTTTTCGTAGCAATTTTCACTATATTCAGTTTTAATTCTAACCGCTAGTAGGATTGCAATCGAATTCCACTCTGAATTGATAACGTTGAATGCAATACCACGGACGAGGTATAGGATAGACCTATCACCTTATGGATGTTCGTGTCGCCACCCAAACTGTCTTACCGACCCATAATTTGAGGACTGAATGTAGTGGCATCTGCTCATGAACAGCGTCCAACTCAGCAACTACTCTGAAATGTGTTGAAATGCTGAAAGGTGCGTGTGTACTATTGCGTACGTGTGACTTGTTTGAAGGCAGGCCTTTACTACGCTATGCTTCGGCTCGGCTTGGCAACGACTCACGCGGATTTCTCTCAGAAAATCCATTTCGGGGATCAAGACACTATGGCGCTCAACAATGGTATTTCTTCAAAGCCCGTGTAAGTTATAAATTGCAAGATGACATTGTGTATTAATACTTTGCGTGTAGTAGAACCCTTTCACGTATTGTACGCCGAAAAGTATTAAAAATTCACGCTGTTACTGACATTCCCGCAAGTTTCTAATGCACTGTTTAATCATTCTAGTGAGGTAATAATAATTGGATTCTAATTGCCTCGAGTATTAGGTTACCGCCGACATTAAAATTTACAGTAAAATCTATTTCTTAAAAGTCTCGCAGAAAGTTGCACGATGCATGAGTGTCGTGGGGTGCATGGATGCAACTCCAAATCGAGTTACTTTTCAAACCCGCATTGCGAAATAAAATTTTGTCTAGCCTTGAGAAATTCATCGGTTCAGTGTTCACTAAAGTGTGTGCATGCATAGTGCATATTATTTCGTGATTTCTCAATTCGTGCATCAATTTCATCGATTACTGGACCGCGTGGGAGGCCTTTTAACAGGATTCCACTGAAATATACCCGTTACCTAAAAGAGTTTTTCAGAAACTGAATACTTCGTCGATGTTAGTAACTAAGGGGGAGAAACAAGTATGTCACTCATATTTCTCCAAATATTCCACCAACTATTCATTTACACCAAGTTCAACTAAAATGTATTTATACATTATAAATAATACTATGTGATATGTATAACCATTAACATTCATTTATCGAATTATTAAACATTGAGAATAAAAGAGAATTCATTCAGGGTAGAAAATCATTTGTAAATCCAAGGCCAAATGTTACTAATTGCTTGATATCTCGAGTTGTATCGATCATAGTTGATAATAATTTATACTGGCCGGTTAGTGCAAATGTTGTTAACATTATTTGTCATAGCAACAGCCACTGGAATGGATATTTTAGCAGAAAATCCATTTTTGCCGAAGAATTCGTTGGATTTCGCAATTGTAATCAACTGTCGACCTTGTTTTGATCGGGGGACATGGTTCCCCGAAGTGTATATAGGGAGCTCACGGAGCTCCATGTACTTAGTCGTCGTCGGTCCTCCGGGCCTGAAGGACCTCCGGGGACCCTAGAGCTGCCGAGCCTCCTGGACCTCCTGGACTTCTTGGGGACGTGGTCAGGGTTTCAGCCCTGGTCCTTCCTGCACCTCCTCGGCCCCCTTTAATCGAGTTCCAAAGCCACCTGGACTTCCTGGGGACCTGGTCAGGGTTCCAACCCTTGGTCCTTCCTTCACCCCCTCGGCCCCCTGACTTAGGTTAGCTTATTCGGTTGGTGCCGACGAAATTTTCAGGTTTGTTAAAAGCCATTCAAAATGTTATTATTTTGCCAAGGCCAAAACCGATTTCTCTTCACTTTCAACTGATTTCTTCGATTGTTTTTCATCATCTGTCCTATTTCATACATTCCTTCGTGGATTTTTGGATGAGTCGTTCTATTTCGTGTATTTCTTCGATGGGTTTGCATGATCTGTCTAATTTCATGCATTACTTCGATGGGTTTAAATGATTTAATTTATTTGATGCATTTCTTCAATGTGTTTACATGATTTATTTTATTTGATGCATTTCTTCGATATGTTTACAGGATTTATTTGACATGATGCATTTCTTCGATTGGTTTACATGATATATTTTATTTGATGCATTTCTTCGATGGGTTTACATGATATATTTTATTTGATGCATTTCTTCGATGGGTTTACATGATTTATTTTATTTGATGCATTTCTTTGATGGTTGTGCATGATTTGTTCCCTCTCATGAATCTCATCGATGGATTTATATTTCCTGCTCTTCTTCGTGTAGCTATCTGTACGATGGTTCTGCATGCTCGTGCGTGCTCTTCTGACATTCCAAATTATGTCGATCGGCACCAACCGAATAAGTATGTTCTTAGTTTCCTCTGAAGCCCACCACACTATTACTAACATAATGTAGTTGATTGTTTCAGCATTTCAGGTCCACGCTCTCGCGGGGAAGGGGGTTAATAAAATAATATATTTAAAAGAAAATAGTGAAAAGTGATTGTGAACAGTGGTAGTGAAAGAAGACATCTAAGAAAGCCTAGGTTAATTTATTATAGCATGAAGTATTTAAAATACTGAAGTATGTAATGAAGTATGTAAAATTGCCAAATAGTCACAGAATTTTATTAGCTTTGTTGCCCTTTCGTTGGCTCCTCATCTCTGATGAGGTGGTCGCCGCTGCTTCCGTTTCCGGAAGCAAGCGACTGAGCATGGAATCGGTATGGGTGGATCAGTTTCATCCCTTGGTGTTCTTGTCCAAAGGGAAAAGTTTCGGGCGTAGGGCGTGTATCTTTTGGTATACTGCCTGCGTAAGTCACCCGGTCCGATTCACAGTCTCCTCGTTAGTCGGCTTGAGTCAGGTCACACCTAGTGTTGCTCCTGACGAGTCGCTGGGTGCAGAGGAATCGTTTGGGAGACGCCGAGCACTTTTCCCTTTCGACTCGGACATTAGGGTGGTAGGAACTGCGCCATCCAATACTTGTTTCATGCTCACTCGTAGTCTTTCCTTCTTTGCTGAATTTATTTCAATGAGTGATTGCTTGGCAGTTCCCTAGATTCTATATCTAATCCGAACGGATCGATGGAACTTTGTTTCCATCTATCTCTTTGGTTTAGTAGGCTAAGGGTTTCATGTACAGGGAGATCGACAGAACTTTGATTCCATCTATCTCTCTACGGGTCTCCAAGCGCAGCAACCTCCTCGCGGTGAGACCTGGTAATCGGTGAGAACCGAGCCAATGGCTGCGATTGTCAAATATTCTAGTTGGATATAAGAATTTCTTTGAGTTGCAATACTTTGGTGAAATGTAAGAATAAAATATGTAACTTGAAATGTTGTTCGATTGTTTCTACCCGATCCTAGAGCACGAGTATAGTGTTAAGATAGAAGGATAAGTGCAAGTTGAAAACTTTCAGCGATATACTGGAACTGATGGGTTTTTGACAATTTTTAAAGTCCTCTGCTTCAGCACCTTATTGAAATATACCAAGTTACAATTCCTTGGCGATGTATCCCACGTTACATCATCAAAGCATGTCTTCCACAAATAATGTTGTTTATATATATTTTTATGTTAAATAAATTTGTTTTGTGTTAAATATACTCGAATAGGACAGCAAGGTTAAAAAGCGTATGTGTTTTTGTTTTGTTGTGATCCTTCTTTCTCTGTCGTTGCACGGAATACGTTTATAAAACAATCTTTAAACTGTTACTCTAAGAAAACCATTTGTAAATCGCAGGTTTCGAAAGTCCTATTTTTACACGTGTTGAATTCTATTGCCTACCACGCGTAGCGTTACAATCTGTTTCGTGACTTCACCGGTAACGTTGCATGTGACACTAAAATGGTAAGGGGGTCCTAGGACCCCCCAAACCGGTGACAGAAAAATGCATTGGTTGATAGGTCTATCCTATATCTCGTCTGTGGCGATACGGAAATGGTAAAGGGGCCATGGATGAAGGGGGCTCGCGAGCCCTCCAAGGATGTGGTCATAGACGAGGTATAGAATAAATTTGACATCCAATGAGTTCTGTTTCTGGTTTGGGGTGTCCAGGGCCCCTCTTTACCATTTTAGGGTCACGTGAAACGTTGACGATAAAGTCTCGAGGTTGTAACGTTATGTGTGCTAGGAATTACAATTCAACACGAATAAAATTAAGTCATTCGAAACCCGCCATTTACAAACGTTTCAGTTAGAGATTCATAATATTATATTCGTATTAGTATCATTTTTGTATTAGCATTATTATCAGTGTAAAACTCGTAGAACTTTATTAGATCAGAAGTTAGAAATTCAATCTAGTAGATTACTGACAGAATGGCCGCGTGGCGCTGAGTAGCGCTGTCGTCCATGGAAACTCGTGTCATAGATAGGAATGCCGTTTTTCGTAAACCATCTAATCTATTTTATTCGGCAGTGTAGTTTAAAATAGTATGGGGGTCCTGGGACTCCCGAAACCTGGGGCAGAAGATTGCAGTGGATGTCAGGTCTATTCTAATACCCTGTCTGTGGTTTTATAAAGCAACGTTACCAGCAGAAGGTAAGTGTATTTCCGTTTATCATAATAAGATCATCACTATTCTCCTGTCTATGCATACTTGGCTATATAATTTACATCGTCTCTCTACAAATGACACCCACCAGTATTGATAATACTACCTTCACTATTCACTACATGTATTACAAATTATATAAAATAGAATATCTGTGCTAGTAGTCGATGCATTCTTTTCAAACTATGCTAGCTTTGTTATTATTCATATTACAAATTTTCTTTTGACCCCTGTAGCATATGTTCGACTGTATATTACCCAGGGTGATTCGAAACTAGCGTAAATACTTTGACAGGTTGTTTGGAAGATCATTCGGAGTAAAAAGTATTACACAAGTACAAACATACATCCTATTCTGAATATGTACTTACGTAGTTACACCAATTTAAAGTTTTACTGCTATCAGTAAAATGACAATACATTATTTATGCAAATTTCATCCAATGCATTAATAAATTATTAATTATCTTTCATTTTCAATTGTAAATAACTGATATCTCATACTCCTCTTTGTTCTAACTTCTTAAAGATTTCTTACTTTGTATCAACCATGTGATTTTAATAACTAAGGTCGGGGCCAGATATATTGGCCGGTGAGTTTTCGTGAGGGGTATTCTCCCACCATATAGTTTGCCTGCCTTAGTGCTCCTTTTCTCAAAGCTTTCTGACTCGCTCTCGTTCCATCTCGCTCTCGCCTTCGCAGAACAAGAGTGAGCCAGGAATGGTGGGGATGGTGCCAAGCTTTTGGTGTGTAGGCCAAACCGAGCTGTCAGCGTAGAAATACATCAAAATAGGTGTGCGTTAGCTCCGAAAAATTCAGGAGTTTTATTGGTCAGAACATTGATTCTTTCTCGATAGCTTCATCTCGTATTGGTCTACGCATATCTTCGTAACGCACACAACTATTACGCTAAGAATAAATAACAGCCACACGGCTATGTTCAGGCGGAGCCGAGCAACCCGTTACACCGCTATACCCTTCGGGGGCCAAGCAACAAATCCACGATCGTCAGATGGTGGTGGCTGATTTTTCCTCGATCGCTGTTCGGGAGAACGAATTCACCGGCCAATATATCTGGCCCTGACATTATGTAAATAGTAAATATAGGATATAGGTACGTTTCTATAAGACTTTTTACTCGGAACGATCTCCTAAACAATTTGTCACTGTTGTGCTCGTTCTGAATCACCCTGAGATAGATGATGAAATTCTACGAACATTCAAAACAATTTGGGACAATAATCGGAAAATTGAATAAAGGCGAGAAGTATTTATGTAAAATTTAACATCCTTCCAATTATGGATCGAGTTAAATATCCACGATCGAAGGACGTATCTTATAGTGGAATGAATTTTACATGTCAACAGCATATTTCGAAGGGGGTGACCGCCTACGAAAGCAACCCTCTGTGAACTAATCACTGGATAATGGACAAATTTATATTCTTTCACCGTACCCGTCCACCCCTAGTGCTGGCAAAATGTCATCCCCTATATAGTTATGTACTTCGATCTTTCCGCAACCCCATCCACGGTCAAGTTTCTTAATTAAGGAACCTTCCGACTCTTTAGCCCCGTTATGTCTACTAGTGTTGGCTTTTGCACAATATTAGCAACTTTCCAGCATTAAATGGTGTTTTAAAATCATTGGGTGGCGCCACTGACTGGACACACCAATTTTGCGTTAAAGGGTGCATGTATTATATTTTCCTGGTGTGTTTAAAAAGTGGTATATATTCTTTGGGGTTGTAACATATTAAATATCCACCAAAATTAAATAATCGTGTTGCGAGGGAAATAATATTTCGGGATTAAAAGTATCGATTTGAGAAAAGATATTTATCACAATCTTATAGTGGCACTTTTTTGATAATATGGGGATAATTATAAACCTATTAATTACAGTTTATTAGATACAGAGATGTGGTCGATACTTCTCGGTAATGGGCTTAAGATATAAAAAATTGTACAGTTCGAAAGTGTATTACAAATATTGTTATCCTCTTATTTAAAAATGGATCCAATTTCCTTCGTTAGCAATTGAGGGGTCAAGTGGAAAACAGGCACATGCCACCGTTTCATGATTTTTTTTATGACTTTTTTACCTACAAATGTTCGTATTTGTTGTTTTCATATATTATTCAGAATATAAAAGTTTCTAGTTTAATGTTCATAGACTTCTTTAAAATACAAAGTTTTCAAAAATATGTATAATTCTTTTTGAAAAAAAATTATGGATCCTTAAGAAACGAAAATTTATTGCATATGTGGCCCCTTAGCCCCTCAATTGAGGACTTCGCAACAAGAGGGGTGCAGCTCCATTTTTGACAGTTTTTAAGTTGTGGCGTGTAATATATGCAAGAAAAATCTATTTTTCAATTAGTGTTCTCTTAATGTCCTCAATTATGGCCTGAAGAAAATGGCTTGAAAAGTACCACTTTGCATCCTTGCGTAGAAAACAGCTACAGCTTGTCCCATTTGATAGAATCACCCTGTACGTTACAGTATCTACACATTATAGCCTATATCTGCTATGTGGTATCAATTCCACTAATGCTCCTAAAATTGGATAATAATTCGTATTATATCGCCGATAACGAGTCAGTAACGATTGGCAGGCATGGAACGTCGATTACCCGGACGACTGAGTGGACAACTTCGATAAATCGATCGTAGTATAACTATTCAGTCATTCGAGCAAGACCGTTCCCATGTTTCCACTACAAGAATTCCTGATCGCATGTCCGTGTAATCGGGAGTCGGAGAATTAACTTCTACGCAATGGGAGTTTGAATAATGGCTACCCAACTAACCAGAGGCTTCTCCCGCACAATCGGCTAAAAAATATCGTTCCAACAACCACAAACAGCATACAACAACTCGGGAAAGAGAACGCACCACCCCCTGGGCGCATTAAATAAAAAGTATACAAACAAATGTACACCCGAACCACGATTTACACGGTAAATTAATCCTACAAAGGTACCCAGCAAATTAAAACCACCGTTTGTACACAAATTGGAAGCATAGGTTCTGTAACGTTCGGTTAAATAATTCCCGTATTTTTCCAAACAAATTCTCCAATTTATTCTCGCGTATAGGTCCACAACGAACCATTTTTAAACCGTGCCAAAGCGAAAGAAATCGTGTAATTCCTGTACTGTGCAAGTCTGGGATTAGGTGTATACGTATATTTCTCAAATTAATCAATATTCATTCGTTAGGTGTATAGGCAGTGGCGGATTTAAGAAAAAAGTCCCAGGTGGCAAACGTTCTGAGGGGCCCATTTTTCGGTAAAATGAGGAGGTAGTTTACTAAAAGGGGGTAAGTGTACAGAAAAATATAGAAAAAAAATATAGTGCTTGGATAAAATCATATTTTTTTTTAAGTCTGGGCCCTAGGGGAGGCCTTTTGAGCAGGAGCCTTTCTCCGGAAAAATGAAGCGGTAGTTTACTGAAAACGGGCTCAGTGTAATAATACAGAAAAAAAAGTATTCGATAAAATTATAATTTTTTTTAAGGATGGTGTTGATCGAATGTTGTCAACTCGACGATGAGATGGCGCTAAGAGCGTCGTCATTCGCCAAGCGGGATTCCCCTCTTGGCATATATATATATATATAATGTACCTCGTAATCTTTCTAGAACTTTCTATCTACCTTTTGCGTTACACACCTCGTGTGCTTATACTTTATCAATAAATATTACTCTATTTTGTAACAGATGGGCCCTGGGAGCAGGGGCCCAGGTGGCAACTGCTCGTCGATCGCTCTGTTAAATTCGCCACTGCGTATAGGTCTCGTAATTATGGATCCAATCCAGTGTAGCATGAGTACCTAGGTAGATACTTAACGACTGATTATAAAGTGTACAGTCGTTGACACGATATCTTTCAGTCGATTGTACGAAATGGACGTGTAGTTTGCTCCCTTGGTCGTATCCCAGAATTAAGGCGGGTTCGCATGCATCAGTTCCGTGACGGTGCACTGCCTTCAGCGTCAGTGGCAGAAACTATCATTTCCCTGCTATGGAATGGAGCCTACAGTGTCTCGCCGAGATATAGTGACTAAGGAGAGTGGTGTGCAATGGGTACCATTGAGCTACAAGCTGTCAAATGTGTCCTTTGCTACTTGTTACAGAGCTATACTTATTTGGTTATATGTACGGCGGATTAAGCCCTTTAGAGGCCCTAGCACTTAAAAGATTTTGAGGTTCCCTTATACAGGGTGACCCGTTCAACGCAATATACGATTGGAATTTCAGATAATTTGACTAAAAAGTGTTTCGAACAAAAGTTAGATTTTAAAATTCAGAAGATTTCTTTGGTGCCCCCCTTTCTCCTGATCAGTGGCGGAATGAGAGGGGGGCGCACGCCCCTCCCTCAAGAGAAAGATACTTATTTTAATTTGCAAAATACTTATTTTAACTTAGCAATATGAGGGAAAATATGCTAAATTGTTACTAAAAACACTTTTATTTAGCAGGAAAATATCGGAAAGGTTCCTGGTTTATTTCTCAAACCTACACCCCCCCCCCCCCACCTCCCCAAAATCCCAAATCCGCCCCCGCTTCTGGTGACCTAAGTACGTACTATTTTGCTTATTGGTTAATTCAGCACTGGCTACATATGCTTACTTGTACTGATTTCAAACATCTAATACTTAAAAAGTACACTGAAGACGCCCCGGGGCGTTTGATTTGCCACCGAAACACTCGGAGGCAAGAAGTCGCTATATCTCGAGGAGGCGCTACAGCTCACGCTTGCTCGTGTCCACTGACGGACGTCAGCGGGCGCCACTGAACACTCACGGGCTGAACTGATACATGCGAACCCGCCTTTAACGAATCCCCATGCGCTATCCGTTCCCATAGATATGCGGAGGCAACGGGAATCTCCGAAAAGAGTAGTGGTGCCGGTGGAGAACGAAATCAACGCGTTCTCCATCGATTTGGTGGCTCCGCGCGATAGAAACGCTGGAAAAAGGGGGACGGAGCGGTGGATGTCGATGAAAGGTATCGACTGTAATAGAAAGAGTAAGGGATAGATAGATGTGTATACGATATATATTCGAAGCCTGGGGGCGTTTGCGTGTTCCAGGCTCCATGTCCGAGAGCGCATGCTTCCGGCTGATCGCCCACATACATTTTCGTTAAAACGCGTGTTCCGTTCGTTTCATTAATTTTAATGCCTGCAGAGCATTCTGTTCATTTCTGCGCAACATATGAATATAGGATTCTCCTCTCTTTCTCCCTCTCTCTGTCTCTCTCTCTCCCGCGGGCAACGCATAGCGAAGAACGCGCGCGCAAAATCTGCGGCTGTGCGCGCGGACAGGCCACTACGCCCGTACACACAGCGGTTTCCGTGCGTGCAGCGGAAAGCGCGCGCGCGCGTGCGCTCGTGCGCGGTGGGGGAGGGTGCTGCGTATGAGAGAGCAACGGGCTCGCTCATGCGAACACGGCCTCGGGTTGGTTGATATTAATTAATAATCAGAAACAGATGCGGCCTCAGCCCGCTCCGGTTCCGCGCGCGAGGCAGCTTCGAAACAATAATTATTTAAGTCTCTCCTCACTTCCATACCCCACCCTACCCTCATCCTCCTCCTCCCCATCCATCCCTCATTACACTCCACCTACGCCCTCGTCTTCTTCCTTTTCCTCCGCCTCATCCTCTCGAAGTTCCTCCACCTCGGGGTCCCGGGGTTCTCCAAGCGCGCCCATTGCGGTGTGCTAATTAAAGAGCATTCGCCGACGAATTTTCCGTCGCTCTCCCGCTTCGTTATGCACGGCCCGTTACCCCCGGCACCATTTTTTCCTCTCCCCCGGAGCTTGTAAGCCTGCGGGAATACACCTCGGAGACCTTGTGCCACATTTTCTTCGTTTTATTTCCGAACGGGCTCCTTCCATCGGTCGGTATCGCGACGGGAAGAGCCGCGAGCCGCACGTTGCTCCGCGCGGGGAGAGCCAGCGAACCGCGGCGCTACCCGCGGAGGGGGAAGGATCGGATGGATGTGTAAGGAGGAAAGATTGTGCCGGCTTAACGACGGAACTGCCATCGGCCGCGCTGGTTACGAATTAGGAGGATTTGGAGCAGAACGACGTGCACCCCGTTTTAAGGTCCGCGCACACATATTAGCTCCGTGACGGTTCAGTGCCGTCAATGGCAGTGGTAAGGAACATCGTTTCTCTGCTTTGGTACGGAGCTGCTCACGCCTGTTCGTGTCAGATACTGACGCTGAGGCAAAGAAGCCATTGACACTGACGGAGCTGAACCGTCGCGGAACTGGTGTGTGTGCGCGGACCTTTAAAGCACACCGAGCTATCGGGAAGGACGTGTGGCAATCGGTCTGGGTTAGGCTGATTGAACTGATTCCAAGCTGGCTTCGCTTTTGGAAGTCTGAAGAACTCTCGGCTTAGCATTCTGCCTTGTAGAGAAATAGTGATTAATCTTCGACCCACTCTGCTGGTCCGTAAAACGATATTTCTGATGCTACAAACCACTACATGTTCTTTGTCATATATTATACGGGTGCACCGATATGATTACGTTCCTGACACCTTGGGACTTTGAAGTAGGTAGGTGGTGATGTTCGAAAGGTATACCGAACGTAGTTCTAGGTTCTTGACTTTGGAACAAGACAACTAAGGTGGCTCCTTACTGTTTTCAGGACAACACTATATCTTTGTAAACCACTGTACATTGCTATATATGTAGACAATAGAGCGGGATGGCAATGATGGTAAACATGTAGTGATTCCTCGTGAAAAAATAAAAGTGTCTTTTTATTCAAGGCTTTGTTTTAAGAAAAATCGGTTTCGAATTGGCAGAGTGTAACAGTAAGCAAGGCAAAAATGCTGATGAAGTGAACCCTTCTGCAAAAGTAAGTCGAGCTTGTAGAATAACTATTTTTCGTATGGGGTCTTGTTTTCGAAAAAAATAGGTTCTGAAGATCTTCGTGCATTTGATGAAAAATCAATTTCACCTTTTAGTCCATTTTCAGATATGAAAATTAGATATGGAATAGAAAACCTTCACCCTACGCGGATGTACTATTATTGTAGGTACTGTTTTATAGAAATCGATGTTTGGGGTATATGACAGAGATACATTTCGTAAGAATCAAGGGAAGACTAATCAGGAAATAAATGCGGGGCCCGATCTAGCTCTTCCGCCGCTCCGGGCAAAACTAATTTTTGCCGCCCTTTATATTTAATTATAAATACTTATTCTAAAATATCATTTTTTACAGCGAATGAAATTTTTCGTAGGTATTTCTTGAATGAGAAAAGTCCAATATAATAGTAATTATATAGATGCTTTAAAAACAATTTATAAAATTGATACTAAATTCAAGCATCTGTTACCTATTTCTTTACTGCTTTTCAGAAACTTTTACTTCTTTATCGGTTTTAATCTTCTCTTTCTATCAATTTGCTGCTCTGGGCAGTTGCCCTGCTTGCATTCCCCTAGATCCGACCCTGAATATATGCACGAGAATTTGAGTTGCGTTCCTCAATTTCAATAAGAACATACCTACATTCAGAATAACACCATATACATTGTAATATTCTGACTACTTTTTCGTTTGGCTCCGCAGAACTCGGAGTGATGTATGCCACACTGAAATTACCTTCCCCTGAATTACACCCTTAGGTCATCGCGGATTAGCCGAGGTACGCGCGCCCATGCTCCCCGCCCGTAATCAACAAATTCATACGGGAGCCACTGATAGAAATAGAAAGATCGCCGGAAGTTTTTCGCGAGCACGCCAGAAGGAAAATAAGGAGAATCGGGGGCGGAGGGAGATAGTAGGGCGCAGGAAGGGAGCGAGCGGGATGGCGCTCAGCCAGCGACGTTCCCAGTGTCTGCCTTAATATCCGCCACTAACATTATTTCATAAAAGTATTACTATAAATCCAAACTCGCGTTATTTAAGCACCGTGCCTCCTGCGAGGAGCCGGCTCCTCGCAGGGCCTCCACGTAACCGCCTCTTCCACCGTGAACCACCACCACAGCCCAGCACCACCAGCGCCGTCACCGCCACCAGAAGCCACCCCTTCTCCTTTCTTCTTACATTATACCGGGCGGAGGCAACTTTTGCCACCCTCTTTTCCCTCCGTCACATTAGAGATATATTATGCAGATAGTGGAGGCGCCAACCGGAGAGAAACGCGAAAGGAACTGCGGAAATTTAAAACTTTATTTACCCTACGCCGAACGATTTCCCCGCTCCTTCCTCTCGCTTTCTCCCCGCCATCTTTCTTCTGCTTCCCTTCGGTCCCCTTTCTATTTCTCGTTTTTTTTTTCTCACACTTATCCTGTGAACGGACGAATCTATACCTTCTTCGCCTCCTTCTTGGTCGCCTGGGGAAGATCGCGAGGAACTTGGCCTGTTTCGAAAACGCGACGAGCCGTGAGAACTTTTCGACAGGGGATCGTGAATATTCAGGGTTTGTTTATCTTTAGGCTGGCGCTTTAATGCGAGCTGTGATTAGCTCTGTGAAATTTAGGCACCGGTGGGGGGTTTTGGTATCTAGTGCTCTGTGAAATGTTAGCGTAGGAAGCGTTTAATACTGGATTATCGGATTGTAAGTTTGCAATTTGTGGCGTTGAGTTAAGGGGCGAAGTCTTTTCTTTAGTTTACAGTTGGTCTTAAAACAGAGGGTGATTGGAAAAATTTAATTAGATTTACAGAGATGTTGACAGAATTGATAAAAAAATAGTGTTTCGTATGAATGTGAGTTGTTATACAGTGACTGAAATTTTTTTTTGCATTCTATTTTGGAGAAATCATTATTTTCAAAATTACAGATTCAGTATATCAGAAACTCTTTCTTTTAATCAGGGGTGGGATATAACACGCAATGATGATTTATGATCATGATGACTAATGATTTATATGCAACGACGGTTAAAACAAAATTTGAACAGGGAAACATTTGAAAGAGTACAAAACATTTAAAGTAGAAGTAGGTATATATGGAGGGCCGAGATTCATAGTGGTGTAAGTCACTGATGATGTTCCGCGTAAAATACTGTTTTACGTTTACTTTTATAAATAATTCTATGTACATAGTGCAGTTGTGGGGATACATCTACAGGCTCAAAATACAATAAATATATATATACTTACAAATAATTACAAAAGAAGCTACAAAAAGGAATTATACACTATTATGTTTATAAGCATTTAATTGGTGGACAGCACGTTATGACGCAAATCAAATTTATATCCAGTTCTATTCAACACAATGTTATAATATTCTTTAAACTAATAATAGGAACTTATGTACCTCTTCTTGTGCACTTTCAGGGGTGGTTTCACTCCCTAAACATGCAAACGGGCCAAAATAAAATAACACGTATCTTTTTTCTCGGTTCTCTAAAACATATTCAAAAATCAAAGCAATCGTAGCCGGACACCTAAAAAGTTTATAACTTTGAGTGGTGGTTTAACCCTCTAAATATGAAAACGCACCAATATAAAAATACACGCATATCTTATTTTTTGGTCCTCTAAAATATATCCAAAAACCGAAGCAATCAGAGGCGGACACTGAATTCACTAGATACACTGAATTCTGTAACCAAAACTAAATTTTTACTAAGGCACTATTAAACACACTAAATTGTTTAACACGCTTTAAACTTTTGAACATCTGCACACACAGATCCCATTTATAAATTTTATTATTACTTATGAGGAACTAAAGGTACAGGCAGGGTATACAAATTCAAAGGGTATCCAAGATTTCTAACAGAATTAGATTTTCTTATTCTCCTTTTACAATAAAATAGTGCAATGAAAAAAAGGTACTCGAACTGACAATGAGAAACGAGAATTTGTTTGCTGGAAAATTTCTATTATCATCGGCGTGAATTGAAGACTTTGCTACAAAACGGAGGCAGCTCCACAATTTGCAAAAATTGAGTTATAGGTAGCATCGGTGTACATTTTTTTATATAGATTGGTGCAAGAGAGAGGGAGATCTGATAATCCAGTCCCAAGCTATAAGGGTGTTACTACTTGCACCCTATCTGGATTTGGTAAAAGAATTCATGATTTGGCAAGCATGGGTATTTCACTATAATTTTTCTAAAATTGTGTAGATTGACGTTTTCTGATATTTTCCACGTAGGTGCTAATACATAGTTTTATAACATAATAATGGTGTTTAAAATAATTAATTACCCGAGATATATGCAAAAAGGGAGTAACTCCTAATTTTCAAAATTCACTCCGTTATGACGGAAAAATATATTTTTCCTCAGTAATAGTGCTAAATGCTTCAGAGGATACAACGTTGCACATACGTCTAAGAATATTTTGTTAACACTGTTTTTATTAATTTTCTAAAAGTTAGTACATTTAGGGCTCCCCCCTTCTCGCTGCAGAGTCTTCAATTGACGACGTTCGTCGGAGTCGAATCGAAAAGACGAAGAAAATGGATGAAATCTTGCGACTAATCAGCAGAAAGTCGGTTTATGCTTGGCGCCCTCCCATTCTCCTTTCTTTCTCGTGTCCCCGCACTTCTGCCTGGCTGTCGCCTTCAAGAATGGCAAAAAAGTGTAAAAAGGGGTTGGTCGAGTTTTTTCACCCTCCGCCGTTCGCAATCACGACCAAGTCTCGTCTTCGTTCGAGGGTGTAAGTACCGGGTCCTCGTCGAATGCGCTCAAAGAGCCGGAACCGGAAATGGTTCCCTCGAATTCTTCGGTAAATTCTCTTTTAACTTTCCTGATCCTGTTGTCGGTGACTCGACAACCATTACTGTCGTGGACAAAGCGCGGAGGTATTAAAATGTACATCTTTCAGTAATGCAGGAAATATTTCTGATAATGTCTAAATAAATGGCTTTGTGTCACAACGCTGGATATAACGTAAAGAATGAAGGCTTCGTTTTTGTAGAAGCATCTCTTTTTGAGGACGTTGAGTTTGAAAATTCTTTTGATACGCGTTGACATTATTAAAAATTGGTAGAATTGTCGGTGAAAGAAATTCTTGTGCCAAATATGTAAGTCGAAATTATGGACTCACATTGTTTTGAACGAAGCTTCGTTTTCGTGGAAATCCATTTTGAAAATATGTCGAGATATACAATTTTTGTGTAGAGATTACCATAATAGGATTCTACACCTTTGGATCGGTGGACATTTGTAAAAACAAATTAGGCGCAAAATTGTTCTTGATTTAGAAATTCAAGGTCATTTTTTTAGGATTACAAGTGACAAGGGAACTATGTTTCAAAGAATATTTCAAACAATGAACGTCAAAAATGGTTCCTTTGACACTTTTTGTCCTCCTAGTGAGTAGAAAATATTAAAATAAAAAGGCTTGGATTTTTAATTTCTAGGTCAATGATAATTTTCCACCTAATTTTTTACAAATGTTCCCCGATCCAAAGGTATTGAATCCCGCTGTGGTGCCTTTTACACAACAATTGTAATCACCCTGTACGTAACTATATAAAAAGGGGAATTGGGTAACTCAAAAACTTAGAGACATCTGCTACTCTTAATAAATGTAGTTCAGGTGTTCCCAATGACATATCTAATAATCTTCCAATGATCTAATATAGTAGCAAAAAATTGGCGAAGACATATTTTTTTACAATTCACCCCTACTATAAGCTTTTTATCACAAATTTTTCACCACCACCTTATGGGTCATTCACAACCATAAAACAAAGTTCATATTTTCTCTTCTTTCGATACCTTTTATAATTTATAGATATTTGCTCGATAGTATAAAAATTCACAAATCATTTCAAGTATGTTTCCACCCCTAGACCCATTTCATTATCAGAACAAAAAGTAGATATTTGTGACTATCTGAACTACATCTCTGCTAAATATCAAATTCTTTTCCATTTTCAAATTGCCAACCGTCCCACAGTGGTCGGTCTATTGATGGTCTAGCGGGACAAAAGTCCAAAATCATGACCATCCAAAATGAATGAATCTTGGTCGAACCACAAGTTACTGAGTCCGAGGTATCGGAATGATATGGTAGGTATGCAACTTTATACGCATTTCATAAAAGTAACGATCGGGGAAACGTATGCGAGTCGGCCGCTTAGTAACCGATTGTTAGAATCAGTATCAGCTATAAGGTATCAGAAATGCTTAATTGTACCGCGATTTAAATTGTTAGTATTTTGAATAACGGATTGCAAAGGTGCAAGTAAGTAGTAAGTCAAGTTTCAGCCATGAGTATTTTAATTTCCAACGAACAGAATTAAAAATAGCTTTCTTCGGAAAAGCTCTAGATATCCAGGAACCTCACGGAACCTGAAAAATTTTGTGTTGTTTTGTTCTATTTGCTTTATAGAGTACATATTTACAAGTTATAGGTAGCTGCAAATATTTGCAACTCTACATAATTTTTATACGTAATGAAAATAATTCCATATTAAAAAATGGTGATGTTAGGAGCTAAAATGTGTAATTCATTCTAAATAACATGGTTGTAAACAATTTTTCTCTACAAAACACAGTTCATATTCGCGTTCTACATTTTAAGAAACCCCAGAATACGAATTTTGATTTTAAAAAACCCTTGGAGGCTGAGGTGAAAGTTTTAAGGGTGATAAATACAATGTGGATGATGTTTTTCAAAGAAATAATAGACCTGCCACTTTTGTCCCTCGTAAGAATTGGTTCAATTTTCGAAAAAGAAGCTTCCCTTGAAAAATATACTCTTTCCATCTATTTGCATACGGAGTCTTTCCATCCATATTTACCACAACATTTTACCAATTTTTAACGAAGTGCACGCGTGCCAGAAGTTTTCAAACTCGATTTTCTCAAAAACGAGTGTTCCTATAAAAAAATTCTGCTGTACAATTTTTTACTTGTTTTTGCGATAGATTTACCTCACCAGTTGCACTAGTAATCACGGAATACATAGGGTAAATCTGGGAGACGCGATAGGGCCGGAGAGTTGGTCGAGTCGCTATATTTCAGACTCTATACGTAAAAACGCGTTAAAGTGCAGACCAATTACTTCTCTAGAAGCCAAACAATCGAATGAATAGCGTCACTTCGGTTCCTTCTGTGTTTTTCTAGATTTACAGGCTATAAAAGGTAAACTGAGGTTACATTTAACCTCTTTTATCAAACAACGGTGTCCAGAATCGTATTTAAAGATACTTCTAAGTTTATTTTCGTGTAATGTTTGTGGAATAATAAGATAGTGGAGATATTGAGGGATAATGCAGCCAAAAGTATTTAGCCATATTAACTCTTCCTCTCAAAGCTAACGAGAAGACCATCTCTCGCTGCAGAAAGGAGAGATGGTCGAGTTATGATTTTTCTATTAGTTTTGTTTATTTTTTATTTTTTATTATTATTTTATTATTATTTTTGTTTATTTAGTTTATTTATTCACTTTTGAATTCATTTGCCTTGCTAATCGCCAGTAGGTAGTTCGCTTTATTTTTTATGTGTTCTTTACTTGTTTGGCGTAAACAAATTAAAAATCAATGAATCTGTAGTTGTATTCACTCATAAATAATTTTTCTTCCTTCTTTGTTATTTTTTATGAATAATTATGTGAATGGTCTCTGCCAACGACGAAAACCATTTCTCCCGGCACCTCGGGAGAGATGGTCAGATGTCATGACTTCAATTTTCAAGCCGATTTACAGTAAATATTGTCTTCAAGCAAATATCGACCAGTTTTTCTGAATCAGCATAAAATTCTGAACATATTAAGTTTGTTCTGATAAAATAAGTAATATCTGTATTCGTTTTAATACTCATTTTATATTAGGTCGACCGCGCCTCCTGGATTTACCCTGCTCTCTATAAATCTCTCTACAGTGTGTCCCTCTGATGTACGCGCGATTTCTAATCGAATCTAGAGTGAGAATTTGGAATCCGGCCAATCGGTGACACTTGTACGTGTGGCGTGTCCAAAGATTACCATAGTGTACAGGGGGTGCATCAGCTCGGCCAGCTCCGATTAGATAAAATGCCGCGCGGAGCGTTTTAAAAGTCAATTCGCTTCTGAATATCGGTCCACTTTGCATACATGCATATACACGGATTCTCGCAAGCGTTTTAAGGCTTTCTCTGTCGGCGTCCTCGCTCATTAATTTTTCACGCTCGTCCCAGTCTCGTCCCGCACACGCGTTAGGACTTGTTCGGACCTTGAGCGCCCAACGAGGCGAACTCGCGCGAACGAGAATCGCTCGCTCGCACGAGCAACCCCATAAATATTGTAGCGACGCGAGCCGCGGGAGGGTTTTCTGACTCGTTGGCGCTAATACGAGCTCTCCTGCTGCCTCTGAAGCTTCAAGGGCTTTTTTCACGTCTGAAAACTATGCGAATACCTACCCGGCCCCGAGGGTGCGCAAAACGAATTAAACGAAACCTTTGTCTGCAACTTTGACACCTTCTTTCCAGATTTAGTCTCCAGCGAGTTCTTTACCTGCTTGCTAAACCACGCTGCGGTCAGCCCTCGTTACTTCTGCGCATTACGATCAGTGACAAGCTTCTTTGTGTTTTCAGAATGAATAGGTATCTTCTCAGGTGTTCTGTAACGTTCGGATGTACGAAATATAGAATGATTCGGGAGTGTTATAGTCACTATTCTCAATACATGTGTAGTTATGAGTTTAAAATATTTATTGGGGGCGTAGTAAAATCACATGGCTTAACACGGAGTAACTTTTGAAGGATCGTAACAGACGAATAGGAGATATCATTTGTTTGGAATTTTTAATCAGAAAATGTTGTACGTACTAATGGTAATACAATAGTACAGAATTTGATTTTTCGCACTTACAGTGCTTTCTACAAGAATTTTTCAATTAACAATTAACCCTTCGTGATCACGCGGGATATATCGCACCCTAGGCAATTTTTTTTCTTTGCCAGTATTTCTGTAAATGTTTAGACCTTAATACTAGAATTTAAAAATTTGTGGAATTTTAACAAAAGAAATCGCTTTTTTCCACAACCATTTTTTCAACTACGAATTTCATTACACCAAAATTCACATTTCTAGGGAAAGATTGTATGAGTATTATGAATTTACAATTATCATTCAAAAGTTATAAGATTCAAAAATACGAAAATGGTAAGTTAGAAATGACGCTGGGGATGTAGTGAATCCCTGGTGATCAATTTGTGATTATAAGGTGTGACCACGAACGGTTAACAATACTTCTCATTAATTATTAATAATTTCTTAATGCACGAATTAAATTTATACGAACAATGTGCTGTGTGACGCTTTTTGCTCAGAATGACCTTTCAAAAAATCTGTCAAATTTTTTTACCTTGATTCTGAATCACTCTGTGCAGGGAGAAAGGAAGAAGTATGTTAAAATTAGGGAGGTGCAAATTAGTAAATTGAAGTTGGGGAAGAAAGACACTGTGCATCGAAGGAGGTGAAGGAATGCAGGATTTGTAGAAAGGAAGAATTCTTGGGTCGTGTGTTGCGATGAGGAGAGAATGCAGAGAATAGGTTCAGTGATGCGAAGAATGTTGTAAACGATAGGGGAAGAATGGATGAAGCAGTTAGAAAGGAAAATGAGTGGAGTAAACGGGAAGAGAAATGGAATTATAGTGAGAGTCAATGGACGAAGCATTTGAAGAGGGAGAATAGGTTAAATTAGAAGTGGCATATTAGGATGATTCTGATTTAATAATTATTAAAGGCTTAATATAAAATCGAAAGAGTAATCCATCGTTCGGTCGTGACTTTTCACCAAATAATAATTTCTAACAAAATGCCTACCATGTAAAGCTCCCTTTTTGGGAATAAAGGAGAAAATACCAAAAAAATACGCGCACGATATTAGAAAGCACTTTAAAAATTTCGAGTCATTTTCTTTGTAAGATAATGAAAAATTCTTACAGCCACAAAAACCTTTTTTTATTCGTGCGAATCGACTAAAAAAATAGGTCACTATATACCTTCGCCTGAAATTAATATTTTGCAATAATTTCTGTTTCATTTTACTCTTCGAAGCATAGTTATACCTACATATCAAATATACATAGGTAATAAATAAAGCGTTATGCATCCGGAAAATATGTCACAAATTCGACTTTTTCGAAATGGCAGAGTGCTTATCCCCTTTAAGAGGAAAACGCTTTTAAACGCGTTCCCTTGCCGCCATGATGGGCGACAGGGCGAGGAAAAAGAAAGCTGGAAGGCGAAAGCACTTCGTGTAACGTTGAAATACGTACAACCAGGTTCAATCCAGGACAGTCCATTCTTTCGAAGATACTTCCTTCGAAAAGTCCGTGGCGAGCATATTTCCCGTGTTGCCTGCTCCCTTTTGCCGTCCTCACATGTGTTTACCCTTCTGACCACTGGCGAACTTCGAATTTGCTGAAATCCTCGTGTCCGCTGGCACGAAATCGCTGGGTCGGATAATTTCAGGATTGGGCGTGGTTCTTCCCCTCTCACGATATATGCATTCGCGATAAAACTGCAGCGGCGTTGTTTAAAAATTTATAGCCCCCTTTTAATTCCATCGTTTCACTCTGTTTCCAGCTAAATTCTTACCGAGGAATTTCAGGTTGTAGAGATCCGAGGGAATTTTTGAGAAATTGGCGACGAGGAGACACTTTTCTCCTATAATTAACGAATTTACTTCGAGAATTTCGGTATTTCAAATAAATGGCACTTTCAAATAAAAAAATTCTTCGCTGGTTTAACCTTATGGCAGTTTCAAGTGACAATGACTTTGATTTCTGAGGTCATTCGGGTTCTAGAATTTATGAGAAAGAAGGTGTCTATGATGGAAGAAAAACACATGAACGGCAAATATGATTTGTAGGTCACGATAATCGTTCAGCACAGGACCAGCAACACGTTAAAATTAACCGACTTTTTTAGCTATTTAATACTGCAAGATGAAATTAAACTGTTCCTTTAAATGTCACGAAAAAGTTTCGAGCAAAACGATATTACTCAGTGGGCAGGGTCGAGGTATTTTATGATTTAGAAATCCCAAATTGGGGGCTCGTTATAGCATACTATCAGTTGCTCGTTTTACTAAATTATATTTCATGATAATCCCTTTTACATTTAACCTGCTAGCCAGATCGTTTCTCGACCCGAAACGTTTCTTGTGTATTTTAAAATGTGTACTGTGGACACGACAGCAAATGCTGTTATTAAGTTTCCCCGATTGGTTCATTCATTTCGCCTAAAGCATTTTTAAATGACGAGTTAACTCGTCTTCCTAGGTTAACGGGTGAAATTGATTTCTTCATATCTTATTTTCACACATTTTCTTTGGGAACTTTTCTCACAAGAGCTCTAGCGTTAACCTTTTGCCTTATAACGAGTCACTTGTGACGCACATAGTGTTTCTTATATTGGAGCAGACGCCGTTATGTTGAATTAAATTTTTGAAATAAATTTTTTAACAATGAATTTTTGTTAAAAAAAAAAGGAAGCAGTCAGGGAATTCTTTGACTGTTGTTAATGTACCAAAGCAGTTTTGAACGATTCATAAATCAATACTTAACATATCCACTTTTTTCTTTAGCGCTTGCAATTTTCAGAAAAATACTGAATGTCCACGAGGTGGACTAGGCATGGGTAACATATGTTTGGACTCTCTATCCACCTGCAAAATTTCTTAAAATCGATGATCGACACTTAATATGATCCCCTTCTATCTCCTTTTAATTATTGTAAGCTCTAATACATACATATCCTGTTGTCCTAATTAAAGAGTCCTTGTAGAAAACAGTGTAAGTTAGGGTGGCTCTTATTTACTCTTGGTTAATTTTTTTTCAGGATATTATATAAAATCGACTTTGTGAGCTGTTAAATAATTATTTATATGTTCAAGGATCACCATTAGGGATTGCAAATTTACCGACTTCTTCAATTACCGGTAATTCTGTAAAATTTTCATTCAAAACCGGTTTATCGGTAATTTACCGGTAATTTTTTAAGGTATTGAAAATATAAAACTAAACATTACAAAAAAAATTTCTTGAACTCTAATCGAGCATTATGAAAAATATATGCAAATAAAACTGTTCTAAACATAAAATATAAAATGATATAACACAAAATAGATATATTTGTATAACTATTGACATTACTTATTAATATGCATCTTCACCGCGAAAACAATGAAAAGAATCTTAACTTATATACATAATTAAATATTTTTTATTTAAGAATTCTTTTTAACAAATAAGCACGCATAAAACATAATTTGTCCAAACTTTGGTCTCCTGATAAACCGCTTTTAGATTTTACACTTGTTGTTCGGGTAGTCATTAAGAAATCATATGCCATTTGTAGATATTTTCTTTTTACTTTTTCTACTTGAAAATACGTCTATTCTTTGGTGGCTTGATTCAGATTTTTAGTTTTCTTTTGGTTTAAAGTTGGTTCTTTCTGAGATACTTCGGTTTTCGTCTCTATTATTAATTGAAGCTTTTTCATTGATAACGGAGTAGATATCGACGGAATTAATGAATGCATATATGCGCTACTTTGCTATACATAATTTATCGAATTACCGGTAAATATTTGGCGAATTACCGGTAAAAATTTGAGGGTATTTCTCGCGATTTACCGGCAAACCGGTAAATAACGGTTCTCGTTATCCGATCGGGCTCAAATTTTACACAGATTTTTCTTTTATTATTTAGAACCAGTCTGCGGGGGGGGGGGCCGTGAAGAAAATTCAAAAGTCGAAAATAAGAGCCACCCTTCTGAAAGCGCCCAAAAAAATTCTATACTACAATATTACCATTGGCACTTGAACCATTTTCCTCTAAAAGTTATTTATATTTTAATGTTTAATTTACACACTGCAAAGCCACTCAATAATTAAACAAAGCAGACCAAGTTACAAGCGAATCTACAAACACATGGTGTGAGTGAAGGGCCCAGAAGCCCTCTCTGTTAACGAATCAGTAAAAGAGTGACGAAACCCGTGACCATACTCGCAAAGTGAACACGGTCATCGACGTATTTAAACACAAACCCCTTTGTTCGACACTGCTCGGTCTGTCCAGCAAAAGAATTGCGGAATTACCGTAGGCGGGTTCGTTTCCGGAAGAGAGATCGACGGAAAGTTCTTCTCGAACGCGCAGGGAACGCGAGGCAGTTGGAAGAGGTTTAAGCGTCTCTTCCTTGGTCTCCTCGTGTGCAATCGATTCTTCCGCCATATCGGCACGGACCACTTCAAGGGGCAAGAAGGCACGCGTGAACGCTGCAACAGCAACTGGTTAGGGACAGAAAAAAGAAGAGGAAAGAAAGAAAGCGCACCACGAGTCTCGGTAGCCACCCCCGAACGTTCGGTTCGCTTTGGCCACCCGTGGCTACAACGGGTACAATATTTACGGGGTCGCAAACCGCCCAGTGATTTTCACTTAAGCCGACTCGCTTCGTTGGGAATTCAAGATATATCCATTCGAGCACGTTGTTTCGCGCTCGAAAGCCGAGCGCGCGATGGCTGAGCAACCAACGAGAAATTTTCATTGTTCACGTGCACCACACTTCTTATACAACGAGACCTCGAGGATCTGATCTTTCTTGCTCTATTTACGGGACCTCGTAGTTAATAGGGTACGTAAAGAACCGCCACGAGACATTTGGATTATGATCAGGTGATGGTCAAATTTCGGCTGGCAGAAATTCGAAGAATGGCACTTTTATTTTCAATTTGTAAAGGTAAGGTGGAAATGTATACGCTGATGAGGAGTTTTGGAGATTTAATGCTGGACTGTTTATTTGGGAATGTTTTATATTTAGAATTCGGAGTTTTCGAACGAGATGGGTGCTTGAGTAGAGAAGTGAATTCTATCGTTCTGATTAAAGTGGTTATTTTTTAAGAATAGTGGACATATATTTTTGTACTTTTGTATTTCAATTCGTAGATTGGTGATGTGTTTATGTTAAGGGGGAACATTTAGGACGCTGAAAAAATCGATTTTTTTTTTATTCTTTTAATCGATAGTAATAATCATGGAGAATGTATTCCCAAAGTTACAGACAGTCCCGGAGATACAGGTACGGCCGAGAACTTTAAACGCGTTTTTCTCGAATCCACGTTTTCTAAACTCGTGTACATGATAGAGAAAAATTTATTCGACCGATTGATTTCACCCGGAGCTTTTTAGTTACATACTGACCAACCATCGTCGATGAATGAAAAACATTTATGCATAAATTAAATTAAATCATTAAATCGTAACTTTTTCGTTACAGTTCCTTAACTTTGTCAATTTTAGACTTTTTTCTTATTTTTCTAATACATCGACGATATGATTTCATGTCAATTAAGAAAAACTTCGGCTTTTTTATTTAAGGAAAAAATTGAATCCGCTGGGATGTACATAATTTGACAACTCCGGCGGCGCGGTGCCACGAAAATATACAAATAAAACAATATTACATGAATATTCTTGAATACAAAAAAATCTTGTCTGAATATACAATAAAACACCTTTAAAGTTTTTGAATGATTCGCTTTATATTTGTTGCGAAAATAATTCTTAAAAATCACCATGTTTTCAGCGTCCTAAACCAGGTTCCCCCCTTAATGGCTTCCTAATAGTGTAAATGGTAAAACGAAAGCGTGAGATTACTATTTTTAAATGAGAGTATCACTTTGCAAAGTTGCCTTTTAAGGTCAGAGATTTTCCTGATAATTATATTTAACTATTTAAGTTAGTTACCAGCCATTTTTCGTACATCAGCTGTTAGAGTAAACTAAAAAATGCTTGTTCTAAAAAAATGTAAACAAATGTCTTTTCTTTACATAATACACTTTTTGATGATTATTCACTTCCCTAAAATATTTCCCTCCTTATGGCGAAATTTGTCTAAACATTTTCGCCGGTCACAACACAGCATAATTTTGAAAATAGCAGTGTTCGGTCATTAACATGATTAGCGGAAAAAGTGTTTTTTCATTTTCCTGCAGTTATCTTAAGAGCACTTCGTGCCCTTTAATGCAATTACGTTAATAGAATAATATAGTATATAATACCTTATCTAGGAAAAAAGTAATTGAAAATTGTCTTCTTTGTTTACGAGTGCAATTTATTATGAAAATTTTTTCCAACATATTCACCTTCTTTTATTTTTATTTTATACAGTTCTGATATTGGCATCACTATATATAAAAGACAAATCCTACTGTCATAAAGCCTTAAAGGAACATAAATAATTATAACGTCACCAAACGCTATTATTTACAGCTAGAACTAAATTAATTGTTTTTAATTGCTCCTACTGTTTGTATTTGAATGCAGAATGCAAATACTTCAAATACCCTCAAACTAGGTCGCTTTAAGAACCAAGAACTAATAATTTTCCCGGTTCTACACAATCATTTCAACTTTCGAATTTGAATTCTGAGATCGCAGTGTTCCCTTTGTCAACGAATCGAGATATCGTTTTTTCAGGCCCATCGGTAAGAAAGTAGGTAGCCATTATGTCCGATTAGCATTGTGATTGTGTAACCGACGTGATGTGACTCCATTATACAGTGTGCCCGCGCGTGTCGCATTATGTCAACGAAATACCATTCAATATAATCTCCCTGCTCCCTTTCCCCCTCCCTTCCCAGCCAGCGTGTCCCGACATTTGGCGCTCATTGACATCGAGTCCACGGTACGCGCAACAAAACCAAAAAAAAAAAAAAGAAAAGAAAGAAGGAGAGGAAAGAAACTGAAAAAAGCGATCTGAGATAAAACAAAATTCCTGCGTCGCGAGTTTCTGACGAGTCGAAATAGGAGTTCCTCGCGATCTACCCTCCCGCGAGGGGTGGGTGCGGTAGACGCCGTTGAAAAGTTTCCCGTCTACCCTCGAAGCTATCCGCGAGAAATCCCTGCGGCTCGTTCTACTTTTGCTCCGCCTAGATTGTTCGCGAAATATTTTTGCCAAAACACAAAAGTGCCCGCGGAGGGGTGGCGCGGGAGGGGGGAGGGGGAGTAAAGGCTGTAATGTCGGTGGAGGCAGAAACATCGCCAAGCAGCGCGGCGGCACGATATTCCAGTGGCTTGCTACCATCGCCGACGCTCGCCGTCATACAATTTATTGGTAAACTTTGCTAGCTTGTTAGAGGGTTACGTGCGCTGGGATAAGAAATATCTAGAGTGGTATCCAGCTCCGCCAGGGCCTACAGCGTCTCCGCCCCTGTGCCCCCGTGGTCCCCTTCCTCCCTCCCGCCGGCCACATTCGCCTGTTCGTGTTACCGGCATTCTTTGTCGCTGTGTGCACCGACAGCGCCGCAGACAGTACCTGGGAGAGCGGTAGCTAGCAGCATCAGCACCAACGGCACAGGCAACCAGCCCCCTTGGCTGTAGGGTTAGAATACCAGGGTTGCCTCCATCGGGCCACTGGTCTGCACCACTGGCTTCGACGCTCTGCCAACCACCACCAGCCTCTGCCATCCTCTGCCTCTCGTTCCTCTCTTCGTCCTCGCGCTACCCAACCTTCTCTCTTAGCGGGCTCCGCCAAGAATATGAATATCATACGTTGCCCCGCGGATACGTTCATCTAATCGCTCGCTTCCCTCCTCTAATGGGGCGCTGGAACGCGTCGACGAAGACACCCAAGGATCTCTACCGAGCCCTGTGTTTACCTTTTCCGCGGTAACACGTGTGCGGTGAGATTAGGACCGTGTTCTTTTTGAGCGAGACTTATCCTGGGAAGATATACGGGTTGCGAAAGGTGAAGGAGGTCGTAATATGCAACGTGTCCTGGTAAAAAGGGCTAAGGTGCGAAAAAATAGAGTTTCAATTTTTCATGGGTTTTTATAGGCAAAAGTAGGTATGCTCTTTGCGATGAAAGTAATCCGAATTTGCTAGAGTACTTATTGACTCAACAATTCAATATTAAAATCATGTGGTAGTAATGATAGTAGACAGTTATTAGGTACGTACATTAAGAAAAATTACAAAACAGTTTTCAAAAATGAGAAACCAACTATTTTTTTTTGAGAGAGAGAGAGAGGTAGAAGGGGTGTCTCGTTTCACCCTCTTCTTCTTCAGGGCCTGTACAAAGATAGGGTCTCACAAATTATTCGCAAAATTCAACTGTCAAAACGATTTATGAAGTAAAATCGCAAATATAGCAGCGAAGAAATTAACAGTTTTTTGATGTTTTATTTTTTACTCAAAAATAAGTACTGCAGGTTAAATATAGTTACACTAAACCGTAATTCCCCGCCCTCCTCTCTCACGGAATTATAAATCGTTATAACGTAACTTGTAAAAGATAATGGGAATCCATTTAACATTTTAGTCTCCCAATGTACATCCTGCTCATTCGGTTCTGACGGCACCGACGTAAATTTACAGTTCTTTAGAAACAATAAGCTGCTGTTCGCAGCTTTTTCGACACCTTCTGTATTTCCAGATTTATACCCTCTTTAAGTTTTCTCTCTGAAAGTCGAAAAGTATCAACGACCAAGTGGGTAAAAACTTCTTTTAAAGTTAAACTATTGAAAAACTATGCAACGTGGGTGGCTAAATTATTATACTCAAACAAAAAGGTTTGTGATTTTGTAAGTTTAAGCGATGGAATGGCTGTATTTCTGCGAAAAATGGTCGGGAAAAATATTTGAAAAACGCATTGTAACGCTTGAAGTTTCTAATTTTTTAATCAAGGTTTCAAAATTTTTTTCATTCATTATGATACTGTTTTATCAAGATGAACAGCAGGAAACGACGTTTCAGAAATTTTTGCCCAGTTTCAGCGTATGCACGGGCCAAAAAAAAAATTTTTCCGGTAAATCCAACGAAGAACTCTTATAGAGCAAACATTTATCTTTAATTTCGTTTTTTTTTGGTTTTGTTGTATGATTATTATTGCTCGAGTTATTTGCGATCAAAGCAAAAAAGGTACTTTTCACTGTGAACACCTATAACTTGCGAACTCATGATCATAGACAAATTTTCATGAGTGTTTTGGAAAGCTAAGAAAGTTTCCTTTCAGAACCTTTAGTTGCCAATTTAAGATCTTTTTTAATCGTATTGAATCCATTTTAAAATGATCCCAAAAATTGACGAAAATGTTTTGAGTATAATACCTTGGCCACCCTCTGTACTTACTACTTAGTTTTAACCCTTCGTTGACACTCTGGGTGTGAGCCACTCATAAACTAATTTTGACGCTCTGCACCTCCTACATGCAAAATAAATACGTTTTCTCCAAAGACGACTTATAAACTATTTTTTCTCAAAATATTATATCTGAACAACAACTCTGTATATTTTTAGCTTCTAATATCGAAATTTCTAAAAGTTACCATTTTTGGGTGAATCAGTCTATATTATTAAAAACTATGATAAAATTTAAATAAAAAATCTACTAGAATACATTCTAGAGATCTTGAAAATGATCCATGATTTTTTTCATAACGATTGGATTCTTTGGATGAGAATGGCAGTCGTTGAAAAATTGCTCTGGGTGTGAGCCATCCAGGTATGTCAAGGTTGATCGAAAAAAGAATTGTGTCAACGAAGGGTTGGAGCAATCACAGAAGCTAATTTCTCCAACGAATAGCACCGCTCAAATTACGAGCGTTACCAAATTAATTTCCTCGATTTAAACCTAACATCGTTTAACAGGTTATTCTATTAGCAGCTGCAATGCGGCAGTATTTTGCGAGAGAAACGAAGCGCGGCTATGCAGGACTATCTTTGTGTATAACAGCTGCAAGAACGTGTGTACATAGAGAGATAGATACATACGTATAAATACATATGTATATACGGTCAAAGGGGTGGTGGAAGGTTGAAATTCCCTCGAAATTTCGCTGCCAACTGTCTGCGTGTGTGCTTTTGTACCTATGTGCTTACTTCTGCCGTGTGCATTTGTACGTATATACGTAACGATGAGAACGGGAAAGAGAGAACGGGGCGAGAAAGGTGGTGAAGAGAGAAGGGGAAGAGAAACGGTGCCGGGGACAACAATCATAACAATCTAGTTAAACGTTATAAGGATATCTCGCGCTAAGAGGCGTGCCAAGCGTTGCATAAAATCAAATTGTACGCCGAGCCGAGAAGTTATTGTCATTTCTCATCCTCCCCTCAGTTTTCATCGCCGAAAATTCAGCTGGGGATCTTCTGCCTCTTAGAGTTTCCCTATTCTCCTACGCTTTCGTCTTCCTCCTCGGCGTTCTTCTTTCTTCACGGTCCCGCCAGCGTCCTCCCCTTTGGAATCCGTGTTTTCTCCCTAATTTTTTCTGCCCCGGATCAGGCTATCTGCTGTGGTTGAAAAATATTTAGAAAATTTGGTCAGAGGCGAGGGTGAAACTCTTTATGGTGCACTATGGTCCTTTGTGTTGTGCCGTGGTCAGGATGGTTATAAAGATTTTTGAAAATAATGAACAAATTTTTTGTATTTATCTGACCACTTTATTGTATTGCAATTAGTCATTTTAACAATTTGGAATTTTCGCTTGGGAGATGAATCTTTGGGTATTATATTATGTCCGTGCGACGATGGACACTACTACTTGTAATTGCTGGTAACTACTAATAACTAGGGTCATCTAGTAGCTACAGTGTATGTAATAATATAAAGCCTGCCTAATTTATTTACACCTGTTGCATATTCGTAATAATTGGATAAGTGTATGCGTAGCTTTTTGCTTCGTTCTCCAAAATATATTTTGTAGCAATGTATCTAGTATCGTTTACACTGTTTATGGAATTGAAAATCGTGATTTCTTCGTGGGAGGACCATGTTTGATACGAGATTACAAAGAGGCATTTCCATCTAGGTCACTAATTGTAAGTATATTCATTAGTGAAAGATGTTTCTGAAGAAGTGAGGGGACGATGTAGTGGGGAAGAAAATGTTAATGATCGTTTAAAATTTTAAATTGAAGCTCGAAAGGTGTTTCTAGGGAATAAGGACATTATTGGAAAAATGTAAATGATGATACATATTATTACAGAAACTATTATTCTCACAAAAATATGTGAAGAAACGTCTGACATGTGCTGTTGAATGTGTCGAAGCAATATGATCTTTAATGTCGAATTCTTTTTGTGGGTTTGGCTTCCTAATAGATCAGCTTGATTTCTCTACGATAATCTATTGTTTTAATGCACTACCAAGCACCTATCGAAGTTGGGTGCCTGGAGCTGTTTCACTGTGCGCGATTTTGGTACTTTGTGGCTGTTCATCGATAATTAATTTAATTGCATATATGGTGAAGAAACTGTGATACAGAAGTTTCGTATCATCTATAAAAAATTAGTATAGGTACATGTACACATAACGATGGATTTCCAAGTGTACTGTAAATTTGGTCATTGTAGTGCTAATTTATAGCAATAAACTCAATTACGATATTTTAAATTAACATTATTTGTTAAATAAAGAACTGATATGAGATCGTGTACTAGGGATTGCAAATTTTCAGATTTTTTCAATTACCGGCAATTCGGTAAAATTTTCATTCAAAACCGGTTTATCGGTAATTTACCGGTAATTTTTTAAGGAATTGAAAATATAAAAGTAAACATAACAAAAAAAATTTTTTATCTCTAATCGAGCATTATAAAAAATATATGCAAATAAAACTGTTTTAAACATAAAATATAAAATGATATAACACAAAATAGATATATTTGTATAACTATTGACATTACTTATTAATATGGATCTTCACCGCGAAAACAATGAAAAGAATCTTAACTTATATACATAATTAAATATTTTTTATTTAAGAATTCTTTTTAACAAATAAGCACGCAAAAACATAATTTGTCTAAACTTTGGTCTCCTGATAAAGCGCTCTTAGATTCTACACTTGTTCTTCGGGTAGTCATTAAGAAATCATTTGCCGTTTGTAGATATTTTCTTTTTACTTTTTCTACTTGAAAATACGTCTATTCTTTGGTGGCTTCAGATTTTTAGTTTTCTTTTGGTTTAAAGTTGGTTCTTCCTGAGATACTTCGGTTTTCGTCTCTATTATTAATTGAAGCTTTTTTCACTGATATCGGAGTAGATATCGACGGAATTAATGAATGCATATATGCGCTACATTGCTATACATAATTTATCGAATTACCGGTAAATATTTGGCGAATTACCGGTAAAAATTTGAGCCTTTTTCAGCATCGGTTTACCGGTATTGCGACCCCTATCGTGTACATTCTGAAAATTACACCTCCTCCTTGCCACCAAATTATTATTTTATAAAAAGAGGAACATTGCTTAACAACATATTAACACAAGATACTACATTAATCCTGAATGCTATCTTATTTCTTAATTAGAAACGTTTTTGGTGTACTAAAAATGGTACATTTAATAATTATTTATCATAGGCAAATTAACTCGTTTCATCTACAGGTAACCTAGGGCATTTACTTCTTTTGTACAAGTGAGCTTCAAAATTTGCGCGTTTTGAATTAACTCATTTTATCCAACACGAATGAATATTCGAATGACGAGTTAACATGCCCTATCTAGTTTAACACATTAAATATAAACACTGGTAGATTTATAAATGTATTTACGAATGGCATCTTCTGTTCGATACATCAAAGTAATTTTCTGTAGGATATCGAGGTCCTTCACGTGATACGCCATAGCTATATTATTAAAGTTTAATTGATACAAGGAAGAGAAATGTGTCATGCAATAATTTTCTATTTTTATTTATTCTATGATTATCATATTTTGATTTGTCTCGATGAAATTAGTTTTATGAATAGCAACATCGATTTCTCAACTGGCGACATTCTAAGATGTACGTCGAAATCGAATTCCATCCGTAATGGTCCCGGCGAACGAACAAGAGAGTTCATAATGAGACTTTCCATTCCGTCAACGATATCGGATAATTGCGTCTCTACTGTCGATCCTCGAAATAGGGTAATGGAGAACTCACGAAATCGGCTTGAGGGGTTAAATTGAAATTGAAATCACTCGAAATTACTTGCAGTCTCGAGGACCATCGAGAAGGTTGATACCCTTCTGCCCTTGGAATCGAATATTACTTTCGACGCTTCAAACAATCCGTTTCGCTCGATCCGTTCGTGCAGAATGCTACTAACCACGATGCAACTACAAACACCTCTGCTGAACGTAATATAAAATGCATTGCGCGTGCTCCATTTTTGATAATTTTTTAGTTATGGCGTGTGATATACATAAAAAAAAAAATCTACATCGTTTGGTGCACGTTCGATGCAAATCCGATAACAAATGAGCGATTTATTGCAAATAAATAAAAATAGAAATATTAATATTAATATTATTATTATAGAATATGTTTCGCCAAGAATATAAATAAAAACTTATCAACTCAATAATTACCTACTACTTATTCAACTTATTGTGTGAATATATATCTTCTTCAATTAATCCTCTCTTTTCAATGTTAAGTCAAAGCAATAATTTTATAAACAATTTTTTTCTAATTTACTCGAAGTTGGTAAAGATAGAGCTGCACCCCTATTGCTACAAGGGCTTCAATTGCATATTGACACTTACATATTGTTCACAAGTGCTCACGAGCAGTAACTACCCCTAATTTCAGTACAAACTCTGTACAACTAAATTCCCTTAACTTTCCACATTTTCCTCAACGCATCGAATTCCCATACAGTAGCTCGGTTGCTTTCTACCCAGCATTGTCCCAGCGAAAAAAACCGCTTGCGACAATGGCCAGCGCGAGGCTGACAATGTCTCAGCACGCGGCCCGTCAGAAAGGAAACGCGCACTAGTTACAGTAACCAGGGCCACTCCGCTAGGAAGAGGAACACGGCGAACAAGTTGCTCGTCGATCGCTTCGGGGCGGTTCGAAGCTGTTGATCGACCGGATCTTCGCTGTGGGGTATCGAAAAGATGGTAGATACGCTGCTGAATGCGGCGAGAAAGGGGTCGCGGGCTCTCGGCCCTCTTAATTATAAAGCCCACCGGCGATAATTGTCGTGTAGTTGGACCAACATTGTGACTGCATGTTTTCCCGCCACGCCCATCTCGGTGTTCGTCTCAGCGGGCGAGCCTTTTCTTCGTGTTTGCGCTGCCGTGGGACCGTGGGCTCCTTGGATCTTTATTAACCGTGCTGGAATCCTGATTCCAAGATTGATCGCGAGCTGATCTCGCCTCCCACTGATCCTTGGTTCGAATCCTGCGTGAGAACTCGCTCCTTTATGGCGGTAGTCGATTCGACTGGCAGCTATCGAACGACTCGGGGGTTGTTCTTAATGGGGGTACGTCAGATTATTCTTCGTGGATACTTATTAATTTACTATGTATTTATTGGTTTTGGCAGTCACTCGTTTTGTTAGTTAAAGTGTCGAAATAGGGTATATTGTTGAAGTTGCAGCTTTCAGCTTTGAGATTTTGAGAATATGTACTATATTGTTTAGGGTGTTGTTGAGGGAGAATGGAAGATAATAGGTACGCGATAATGCTTGTAAAAAGTTCTGAAGAGTGTGTTACATTAATGTTCTCATTTGCTATGTATTTAGAGATTTCTGTTTGTTTTGTTTATGAGTAACCAGGCATGGGCCCTTTTGGAAATAATGTTGTTTGGAATATTACTTTCAGCAATGTTATTTTAATTATATGGCCAGGTCGTTTTCATTGTACAGTTGTGGAGTTTAATTTCGAGGAATAACAGAATTCAAATAATAACTTTGTAGTACCTGAGATAATGAAGTAGTTTTTTTCTTATTAACGCAGTTGTAATCTCCACGAGGAGATTATTCTGCGAAGTGGTGAAGTAGTTAATGTTTTAATACCAACATTTCTATTACACACTCGTACTATTCTCAAATAAAAATTCAAAGATATGTATGTTTAACTTTTATCCTTAAAAACTATTATTTATAATGGAGTGCTATGAAATTACCTCAACTATTATTTTTTCCTCAGCATTTTAAGGGATGAAATATTATTTCAAACTGCTACTTCTTATTTTTATCAGAATTCTTTCAGTACTGTTTTCAACAACGTTTCAAAGTTCAAATGTTGAAACAATCTTTACTTCCGCGTGAAAAATATTCTTCAGTACAAATTCTGGCTAAAAAGAAGTGGTGTCTGAGCTCCTTCGTTCCTATAAATGTTATTTTTGATTTTCGACATTAGTGTGTTGACAATAATAATTCTTTAAGCTTTCTTTCATATAAAATACAGTGGCTACGATGAGCAACGTTAATTGAAGAGTCCTTCTAGAAAACACTGTAAATGCCAAAGTTAAAAAAAAATTTATCGAAAAATGTTCCACGTGCCAATGGTGATACTATAGTATAGAATTTGATTTTTGGCACTTTACAGTGTTTTCTGTAAGGTCTCTTCAATTCCTATTTCATCAGAGGTAAATCACAAGAAGACCAAATGTGTTGGAACTCGAAACTTGAGAATATTCAAAGGGGCACGCGAGAAGCTTTCACGGATCATTCAGCTCGATCGGTTGTGGATAATTTAAAAACTACCCCGTCGACGTTGCTTGGAAAGTGACTGGAAATAGAGAGAGGTAGAGAGAGAGAGAGAGAGGGGAACAGAGGGGTGGCAAGGAAAAGAGCGAAAGAAAGGGAAAGGTCCTTCTTCTCTCCTCGTCGAAACTTGATAGCCAAAATATTGAATTTCCGTAGAAAGGGAAGGATGGACGGACGGTTCTCTCTAAATCGGGGATGCAAGAAGCGGTGTAACAAAGAGGGTGACTCTTTTCACCTTTCCTCCTCTCCCTTTATTCCTCACACGCGTCCCTCTTACTTTTCGTGGCTGTGAGCCACGAGGGTGAACGGCAAGAGCCACCGCTTCCCTTCGAATTACGCAAGAAATCCCGCGGCGAGGCTCGATTCTAATCGATCCTTTGATTCCACGCCGTTTTAACTCTGCCCCGCGGGCATCCCTTAACGAAGACGTTGCCCTTCCGTTTCCCTCCGCCGATACATCATTTTTTTCCCTTTCTCCAGCAAAGTTTCCTCCTTTGTACGGGAGTTATCGCGCGCAAAGCTGTGGGAATTCTAGCAATCTCGCGTTCGATTTCGGGTCCAATCGACGAGGAAAACCATTTTTATTCGGCCACGTTATATTTTAGCGTGCATCTGCTGCTTATAAGTGAGATATTAATGATAAGTACACTAACGCGATACGCGGAACAAAGTGTGAAAGGAATAAATTTGCATTAAATTAGCAATGTGTAAAGGGCGAGGTTCGATGGTTCAAAAATTCACGATTAAGAGTAACCATTGTATGAGGGTAAACTATTTGAAGATAGGGAAGTGATATTTATTCAATAAAAATTGTCTAGTTTTCGAGGGGTATACTATTACTTGCGAGGATTTTTATTTATTTATTTTTTGAATGCTGTTTGTGGACTTATTAGCAACTATTGTTGAACTTTTATTGCTTTCTGTTATATCTAGGCGTGTCGAATAAACTGATAGAAAAATAGAACTTACATGACTTGGAAATATTCTAAGATTTGGGACTTCAAGGGAAGTTAATTTAGGGAGATTAATTTTAGGGAAATTTGAGATATAAAATAAACACAATTTTCGGCTGATCTATATTTCTAATGCATGCATATTATTAAATACGTATTAAGAAATTGATCGCATAGAATGCTTGGAAAAATTTTAAATACAAGTGCCCATAAGAAAACTAAATCGAATAATTCTACTGAAGCAATTGGCTACACTTTTTTACAAAAATATTCTGTTTATTAGAAAAATTGATTTCAATAAATGGTAGAAAATTATGCTAGGGAAAATAAAAATGTTTTACTGTATAATTAATATTTTTACCATTTCTTCTTATCTCTTGTAAAAACAGTTCGGTAGAGGTATATATGTGTATACATTTCTTTTAATACAATTTACAGAATTCGACAAGAGACAAGAAAAAATGGTACGAATATTAATTATGTAGTAAAACATTTTTATTTTCCCTAGCATCATTTTCCACCATTTATTCAACTCAATTTTTCTAATAAACAGAATATTTTGTAAAAAAGTATTAACACCTTTTCCTTCCCCTACTTTTACTAAAAAGTAGTTTAGTATAACGTATTACGATCTTTACAGGGGCCAATATAAAAAATTCGTTCACCAACCCGCTTGTAAAAAATATAGAAAAAATTGAATCTTATTATATCTTATTATTATATTGAATCTTTATAAGTTATCAGGTATACACCCTCAAAATTATCACACAGTGTATAATTAATGTATACAGGTATACAAATTTCAAACGATGGAATTACGCCCCTTTTCATCCCCTGTTACAAAATTTCCGTGGAAGTTGTCCGCGGCGACGATATTTCGCCAAGTGGGGCCACGAATAATGAGGCGAAATGACAAAGCGAGGAGGGACGAAATTTCTGAGCAGCGATTCTACTCATGGTCGGCTCGTAGCCTTTGAACAGGCCTGCGAAAGTACGTTGTCGCGTAAATGGCTGTCGAACGGTGGCGCGGTGAAAACGAGGCTGTGAAAAGTAGGGAAACGTGGAAAATCTGCGGTATTTCCGGAACGCAGCGGGGTCCACTCGACGTGTCCCATTCAGAGCTGACCAAACGCCACAATGTAATTCGGTCTAGGGTCATCGTGTAACGTGCTAACGTACGCTAATGCGCCCTTAACGAACCCCTTAATCCAATTCCGTGCAAAGTAACGAAATTATGTGGCGGCGAACCGGAAGCGCCGGCCAGCTTCCCGGCCACGCTTACTCCTTGTCCTACTTCGAGTGTTCCCGTTCCCCATTCGTCTACCAAATATCGAGGGTTAATTATCGCTGCTTTCGTCCTTGTCTTTTTTATTAAGTTTCTCCTTTGGGGGTATGAAAAATATATGCGGGTATATTCATAAATTTTTAGAGAATAAATTAGTGAGTGGATTGTTCTCAAATTTTAGGTACATGTTCATTGGCTTTCGGGCAATAAATACAAATTGTTTCGTATTGGTATAAACAACTGTTGTTGAAAAATGTCATTTTAAATAGATGCTTGCAAAAGACACTTGTCTCGCTGGCGGAAGTAATTTCGGGTTACCGTTGCGAGCTGAATCAAAAATTGAAACAAAAGTTTGTTAATTAAGAGTCTGCTCATGGTTTGAGCTAAGTAGAATAAACATGAACTGTAGAAAATTCACAAAATGGCGGCATTCTGAAGTTAGAATCTCTGTTTTCTACAATCTCTGAAAATTTCAAATGGGGAGCTTTGTATATTACTTTTTTAGCTGTCACTCCCGCGGGCTCAAAAAATGTAATTTTGAGAGAAACGGCTTGAAGCCTTTATTATGATACTTGTATAATAACAATAATTCTTCATTGCACAAAAAGATAAAAAAACATAAATACATATAAGGAAACAAAAAATAGACAATAGTAAAAGTAGAGTGCAAAAGTTGAGGTCCAGCTGTCAGCTGTTATTAACCTGAACCCTATACTGAAAAAGTTTGTGTATATTGCTTAAAAGCCAATGAACATGTGCATACGTATAATTTCTGAATACTCTGTTTTGTACAGACAAAATTATTTATAACTCAAAAACGATTCAGTTTTAGACCCCTGTTTACTAAGGTTATTTTACTCACAATCTTATAAGTACTACATTGTTATTCTTAATTAATATATCCTATCTAGAATTTCGAAACATCCGAGAAAACTGAAGTTTTATCATTTTCGTTGTGCCGTCCTGATTTTTCTTCATTCAAATTAAAAAATATAGTCATTATTTCGTAACAACCAAATATATATATTTGTAATAGGTGTGCCGGCAGATAAAGTATGATTAACGTAGTAATTAATTAAATTGTTCAGATAGAATATTTTAACCACCTGAAAAGCAGTTAGGATAAATAATAATTTATTTACGACGATTTTTAGATCTTTACAAAGCACGTAGGGTTTTCTAACTTCACGTAAAAATAAAAGACACATGGACATTTTAGCTAAGGGGGGCAGTATAGGGTAAACTACACTAATGCTCGCACTGCACTAATCATTTTCACTCGTCTTTAAAAAGCCAAATATTAAGAAGCTTAGAAAGTACTTTTTTTACAATTTCTTATTTTTCTTTCACTACAACACTACCAAGCCCAGTAGTTGACCTAAACATTTACATTTTACACAAAGGGTTGAGATTTAGGCGTTTTCTTAAAATTTTGATAAGGGGTAGGTAAGTATATTTTGTCGCTTTATAACTAAGTAATGGATTGAAATACAGATTTACTAAGTGTTGAAGGTATTTAATCATGAATGAAGTAGTCCGTTTAAACATTTTAAATTTCGTTTTTAACTACATAAATTTTTCTATATAAGCTCAAACTTTAGCGTGTCAACGATTGTACTTTTACGCCTATTTTTCTTTTTCATTGAATATTTTTAAAATAAAAGGCTTAATAGGTACACAAGATGTTTTATTTTAATGGGAATCCATAATCATTGATAACAACTGAAAATTAAGACCATATAAAAACTTCACAAATAAATATAGACATTCCAATTAGGATTTCAACTTTGGGTGTCAATCATTGTACACTTTACCCTACATATCTCGTCATAAATCTCGAACACTTTTCCTTCAACACCCTGTAGTCGTCCTCGTGACCGACCTGTATCTACTCCCCAATATTTGAAGAAATCAAACGTATCTACGCAATCTTACCAGATAAAGCCCTGCAACCGCGGCTGCCAACATGGATCTGTTTAACAGTCATGGGGTTGGACCATATGTGCCCTAGGATGCCACCAAGGAGGATTATCATCGGGGAGATCCGTTATCTCGGTGGCACGCGTTCCAACGTGAAGCCTCTTGCCTTCTCCCTCCGTTTCTCTTTCTCCTGCCCCCCACGGCCGTCTGTCTTCCTTTATGGTCGGTCCGTGATAATAGAGATGTCATTCTGTCTCTGCTTTGACAACCCCATAACACGGGCATTCCCGCAGCACGCCTGAAACATGGCACCGTGTTCCCTGGGGATCTTCGGAAACTGTCGTTGCGTGCCGCGGTTTCCTGATCCACGCTTTGCCCTTTGGTCTCGTCCTGCTCTCGTTACAACCGAACAATGATGTACCACCGTGAAGAAGGGTTCAAATAAATAAACCAGAGCTTCACACTTTCAGAAATTTCTCGAGAAGTGTGCCCTGTTATGGGCAACAAACGTAATTGGGAGAGTTGGGGCAACTTACCGTTTGGGTGAACTGCTGGGGTTGTTAAGGTGGATACTAATTATTGGTTACACAAAGAAGAAATATCTCTTTCATTTTTTTTATGATAATGTTATTTATAGTAATAAGTGACATGCGAGGAATCTGCTTCTTTTGAAGGCTGACGATCAAGTCGCTTTGGTGATATTTTCACGTGGAAGATTAATTAGGTGTGGGGGAACCCTATTCGACCAAAAAAAATCGAGTGAAATGGATCTACTCGCCTAAATTGTTTTAGTAAACTACTTACGTGTTCACACACGGTAAATTATTAAATTACTCGCTACTCGATTAAATTACTGGACGTGTTCGAATAGCCTTTATAGATGAAACTTAAGGGGAGAAGCCTACCTAGAACTGTCAAAACAATATGTTTCGTTGGGAATTTTTTCTAGAAAAACCGATAAACTTTTATTATTAAACATTAGTCTATGGGAGAGAGTAGAGGAAGTAGGGGAAAAACCAGGAGGTTAAGGATGAAAGCTCATGACTTTGACATTATTAATGTAAAAAAGAAATTGAAATTAGGATTCATTAGAATAAACTCTTTATTAAATAATAGTATATATCCATTTTTTTTTTAAATATAATAACAAACACAAAAAAAATTACGATTTAAAATATGGTCTGTTTTTACGGTTTTACCCCATGGCCTGGGTAAAACTGGGTACCATACTAAAAACTGGCCCTAGCACCTATAACAACGGAATTCGTCCAATTCTTCGGTCCCCCAACCAGTGCAGCCTTCGTGAGCCTACTTACAAGCTGTACACTGCACCCAACCTTCATTCAATTTGGATAAACCATAGGATTCTTGGACTTAAATGCAAATGTCTTCACCGTCTTCATCACCACTGTTATCATTATCCTTCCATATTTTGTTTAATTTTGTAGTTTTCTTTCTCTTTAGTTGTAATCCTTTATTAAGATTTAGTTTAATGTTGATAACTCCCTCTTTTTCGGGTACCCGGTTTTACCCCGTACGGTTTTGCGCCAGTATACAATTTTGTAAATATTACGAATTATCAGCAATACCAGGGCGAAGTACAAACAAACTGTCTTAGTTATTTACACTTTAATATGCAACAATTAACACAATTCACACAAAAAGATACTTACCTGAAGACTGTCAAAAGTGTTGCAGTTTTTTAACTATCGAAAATTAGATCAGAGCCTTCAAAAACATACAAGACGATATAACCTTACTATGCACGATAGTAAGACAATCGTCTTTTGTTGATGAAACAATGCACATCGTGACAATATTTCGCTGCAACGACGCGGCAAAATTTAAGGCCGTTTTAAAAATAATAGCACCTCCCGGTTTTACCCAGGTACCCGGTTTTGTCCTAATTTCCCCTACATCTTACGCATATTTCAGTATTTTTTTGTTGTAAGAAGTATTGAAAAGTTTGTGAGTTATAGGCGATGCTCGCGACGTCCTTTTTGTAGGCGCTTTGCAGGGATAACCGTAGCTCGGTGCAGGATCATCCAAAACTGAAAATTCGATTTTTTATAGATAATATATGAAATTATCTAGGCGTTATCGGGCCCGATTTTTTAAAAATTATTTTGAGACAAAATGGCGGCTGTGCAAAGTTGAAGCCTCGATATTTGGCAAAAAATCGCTCTTTTTTCGAGTGTAAAGAAAATCTAGGCAAAAAAAGGAAAAACTCCCGCTGGCGCTTAGACTTTTAATCCTAAAATAAGCTTGCAAAGCCTCGAGTAAATCGGTTAATTCTTTTTTAGTTATGTGTGTCACCAACTTTGAAAACATGATTTTAAGGATAAGGCGTTTAAAGTTTTGGCTCTGAGCGCTACACCGAGGAACACCTACCTACTTACACGCGTATAACTTTGTGAATTTTAGTCGGATTTACTTGACACTTTCAGGGAATATTTTCAAGATGTTGTACTTCAAGAAAATATAAAAATCGAAAAATCGATTTTTCGAAAATTTCTAGGTAGGCCTCCCCCATTAAATCATAGAAAACTGTCAGGTCTTTTACACGCGATCTTCTATGTCGTTTTTCATGCATTCTCAGTTCAAGGAATAATTTTAATTTCGTGTGCTCTAAATTAATTCAACTTTGCCTTAATTCAATCGTATTAAAATATTCAGTTGGAAACTACACACAGACCACGAATTGAAGAGTCATTGTAGAAAACACTGTAAGTGCTAAAACTAAAAAAAAATTTTTTATCAGAAAATATTCTATCTGCCAATGGTAACACTATAATATAGAGTTTAATTTTTGGCGCTTGCAGTGTTTTCTACAAGGACTCTTCAGTTCTTGTGAATTCTTCTACTAAGTAGCTTTACTACTCGGCTACATCCGGAATTTAAATTCCGATTTAAAAATTTTTTTTTTAGTTTTTTTGCGAAAATAGTCACATTCATCAGGCACATTTCGTGATCCGAGAGTTTATCTTTTGAAAATTTTTTGGTAACAGACAAACACACATACATATAAATTTTCTGCTTTATACAATACATATTAAGAAGATCTACAAATTACTAAATCTTTTCTGAACAGAATTATCAGATCAATCAAAAGTATAGACTGAACTTTTTTCTTTCCTCGTTGCACGTCGATGAAATTATAATTCTCCTTAAATAGTTCTTATTATTAGTGAACTACTAGTACACTTGCTACGCACATGTTCGAACACAAAGCATTTCTCGATAAAGTTCTGAAGCTCACAAAGCTTCGCGCGGTTAAAATTATTTCCCCGCGCGATTTTCGTTATTATAAATACTTCACGTTCCGAAATCTGTTGGTCGCAGCACGGCTATAACGTGTATACGATCATTTGTGCGAGTTAATGCGATGATCGGGATGACCGACACGCGCTGCCAAGTATTTAAGATCGTAGGATAAGCGAGTCACGTGCCAGCAGGATCCATGGGATATTTATTGAGAGCTCCCTCTCTTTCGTCCTCCGTCGCCTCGACGATGTATTGCTTTTTAAAGGACTTTAAAAGCCGCCTTATCGGATCCTCGACACTCGACGATGAATCGTCACAGCTGATGCTAGCCAGCTCGTGCTCGGCCACTTTCCCCTTCGGCTGGACGATCAGTCGTCAAAGTCATCGAGCGCTCTCCTTCCGCCATTTGTTTCCCGCGATTATATAGGATAAGCCCTTTTGTATTTCTATTCGACATTTACAGTGCTGTGTTTCCATCTAATACGATTATACATATTGTGCATATGCCGAGTGTAGTAATAGGTTAAATATACGAGGCTTAAATCAAAAAGTATAAATCGAAAATGTAGGAAAACTTTTTTTGATTTGGAGCTTCGTCTTTGAGAAAAATAATTTGGAATATTCGTTAATTAGTGTTGGGAAAAATGTTCCCCAAAAAATCGATTTCAATTCTTTTGGTAGTCACGTGCACGCATTCTCAACAGCTTTTCAAACTTGACTTTATAGAAAACAGCCCCGTTTGAAAAAATTTTCTGCACAATTTCGACTTGCTTTTGCACATGGTGTTATTTCAATCTTGCATTTGGGTACCGAGTTCCAGTCAGATAGAGCGTATCAGTGGAATTTTCGGAATCGATTTTCCTGAAAACGAAGTTTAATAAGAAAACATATTATTCCGTAGCTTTTACTTATTTCATTATGTAAAGAATCACCCCTTTCGTGTTATACCACAAGTTCGGCGACATCGACCAGAAAAATCACATTCAGAACAAATTTTTCGTCCTCGAGGTGCTCGAATGAGTTCGCGAATCTGCAGTCTGCCCCTCTATTTCGTCAAGTTTCCCCAGGCCTCCCCGGGGAAAGTTAAAAAAAAAAATTCTCGCATAAATATAAACCCCACACCCGGATTCCCATCACCAACACGCGTATACGTATGCAACGGGCGATATTACAAAATTATCGGTACATGAATGTTATCGGTGGCGGGCGTGCAGAGCGGAGGGCGCGTAGATACACAAACCGATATGCCTCGGCTGGCATAATGGAGGTGATCGGCCGGCCTCCCTACGTGAAATGCAAGTTCCCCATAGAATAGATTTCCCTCGTGCAGGTCTCCGGTGTCCGAGATAATGCGATAACGAGGTTTACTACACGACTACCGCCACTGTGCGTATTTGTTGGCGATCGATTGATGCCCGTTGCAAATAAATCGTCGGGCTGGCAAAAACTCTGTCGAATCACGCGCGCGATGTTTTTCGCCAGGCGTACAAAAATTCTCATTCTAAAGGAGAAACGTTGTACCGTGTTTGGCTCGAATTTGATACGTTACGCGACATTTTTTGAATTCTGATGTGTCGTAGATTTCATAAAATTTGAAGGGAAATTTTTTAAACTAAATAGGTATGGGGATGTAATGATGGTAGAATCAGTTGAATGAATTAAGGGGTCATTCTACTTTGATCGGTCGAAAAATGAAGCTATTTTTAAAGATTTTTTTCTCCGTAGATATAACATATGATGCAATAAATCTTTTTGGTATTTATAAAGCTGCTCTTATATTATACGAGAAAAATTAAAAGAATTTTTATCATTTGTTTTAAAACTTGAAACGCGATTATCTCAAAATAACATTTTTCCAACTGGTGCAGGTGATTGCAAAAAAACTGTTTGACCAATCGGTCTGAAATTTTCACACGTTATTCAGCACATCAATGGGTATCGCAAGAACCTCGGAAACCTTTTTTGATTAACAATTTCATACTTTTTACAAGGCAAAATGATTGACAATTTCACCGCATTTCGACACTTAAACTTTAAACCTCCGCCATCTTGTTATTTTTTTATCAACGATAATCACACTCATAACGTATACAACACACTTTGAATTTTTGGTTTTACATGTGTCGTTCTCCCGAAATCACCTGCGCCAGCACTACATCACTTTTTCAAGGCGCTCATACCAGTGCGATATATTGTGTATTTAAAAAAAACTGTTCAAAATTTAAAACAGATTTCTTTTTATACTGCCAATAAATGTATTAATAAGTAAACAAAATATTATTTACGCTGAACATTCCGTTTACTAAAAAATAAATCCTAAGAAATGAGAATTTTTCACGATTTCACAGTGGATTGGTCCCTTAAGGGGAGGTTCTGGTCTAAATGTCGATTTTTTTTTTATTTCATTTTTCGAATGTTCAACCTTTTAGGAAAACGTGTTAGGGGCCCCCATGGCAGTAGGGGCCCCCTGGCAGTAGGGGCCCCCATGGCAGTAGGGGCCCCATGGCAGTAGGAAGACATCTCAGACAAAGTAAGTTATTTTATAATCTATGAATCCTTCTATTCAATATTTGCGCTTTGTTTCGAGGTATTGTCCTGTGTTTATAATCATTTAAAAACTTCGGGCATCAGCCCAAATTATTATATCAATAACGCCATTTTTATTGATTGTCATTTTGCCTTTGTTTTTTCTTTATGAATTGCCCCATGGCAGTAGGGGTCCCATGGCAGTAGGGGCCCCATGGCAGTAGGGGACCCATGGCAGTAGGGGCCCCCATGGCAATAGGGGCCCCCATGGCAGTAGGGGCCCCCATGGGAGTAGGGGCCCCCATGGCAGTAGGGGCCCCATGGCAGTAGGGGCCCCATGGCAGTAGGGGACCCATGGCAGTAGGGGCCCCCATGGCAATAGGGGCCCCCATGGCAGTAGGGGCCCCCATGGGAGTAGGGGCCCCCATCGCAGTAGGGGCCCCCATGGCAGTAGGGGCCCCATGGCAGTTGGGGCCCCATGGTAATAGGGGCCCCCATGGCAGTAGGGCCCCCATATCAGTAGGGCCCCCATGGCAGTAGGGCCCCCATGGCAGTAGGGGCCCCATGGCAGTAGGGCCCCCATGGCAGTAGGGGCCCCATGGCAGTAGGAAGATATCTCAGACAAAGTAAGTTATTTTATAATCTATGAATCCTTCTATTCAATATTTGCGCTTTGTTTCGAGGTATTGTCCTGTGTTTATAATCATTTAAAAACTGATGGAATCCTTTATTCAAATATGAGCAATGCAATTTCTTTAATTTTAATTTTAACGTGGAATAGCCCCGATTATCAATCATTGTTTTAAGATTCATTATAGTAACTCATTGTTTTGATCCTAGGAAAATAATTCTATTAGAATCGCTGGAATTAAATGCAGTTACCAAATCGCGCTGGAAATAGCGAAAACATCCCGCCCATATACGGATGGAGAATTTATAAAAAATTGTTTATTGGCGACAGTGGATGACAATGCGCAGCAGCGTAAAATATATGAAGCGACCACTCTCTCGCGAATGACAGTAGGCGGATAGAAGAGATGGCTGCAGATGTGACGCGGCAATTGCGGGAGTTAGGGAAAACATTTATTGTTTATAGTTTGGCCCTGGATGAATCGACGGACATCTCCGGCACTCCGCAAATGGCAATTTTTATTGGGGGTGGGGGTTAACGAAAATTTAGAAGTAACTGAGGAACTGCTAGATTTTTCTTCGTTAGCAGAAACCACAACAGGAGATGATATACTGTTTTGTGTGGAGGAGGCGGTTAATAATCATAAATTAGACTGGACTAAATTAGTGTCCGTCACTACTGATGGTGCTCCAGCGATGATTGGGAAACATCGTGGTTTCGTTGGCCGCCTCCGAAGCAAATTAAAATATCTAGCAGTTCCTCAGGAAATTAGGGCAATGCACTGTGCGATACACCAGCAGAATTTGTGTGCAAAAAGTATAGAGATGGAACACGTTATGTCCGTTGTGACCAGAATAACTAATTATATTAAAATGAATCCTTTAAAACGCCGGCAGTTCAGAAATTTTTTAAAAGATATAGACGCAGACTTCACGGAGATAACCCTATACACGGAAATACGGTGGCTTAGCCGTGAAAGAACCTTAGATCGGCTCCTTGTGCACCCCTGCTCTATCGCGAGGAATTTCCGCATCAACATTGGATGTTTGTAACACATTTTATAACTGATTAAAGAAGATTTTTTTTGCATAAAAATGTGGGAAAATATTAATTCGTGTGTAACTTTTACAATTTTTGTTTAAATTCGCCCAACAAAATTTCACACGATAACTATTAGTGTAGAAATTACTCACCCCAAAGCATTTTGCTTTTAGATGATTGGTTCACCTGGGACTATGTACACCAATTACAGCTGCGCGCTACACGGGACCATCTTTAGCGTCAAATAACTTGAATACTTTTCAACGTTCTGACAATTTTTTTATTTTACATTACTTATAAAAGCGTACATAAAAAACCGTGAAAAGTGCCGGTATGGCGATTATTTGGTATCTAAGCAATCCAACCGACAAGAAACCATCGATTTTAGTCGTTTAATAGTCCTATACCCCCTTAATGAAGGAAGAAATACCCTCGGTCGTTTAATTACGCTATATACTTGATTACCACCAATGGCAGCAAGAGGTTGGTGGCGTCACACTGCTATATTGAACGACGAAGTGAATTGAAATAAATTCCGTTTAATTCATCCGGGAAGGGTAATCATCGAGGGAATGCGAAAACGGACTTCCCTGAACGAGTATACATATGAAAATATTCGCGAGTCGGACCATAAGGTCGGATCTAAAGATGCTGTCGGTGAGATGAAAGGATCATCCCTCTGGTACGAGGTCGTCGTCAAAGGGACACGCGTGTCTGGTCCCCTGCTGTGATTTTCACTCGACTGCTCGTCGCCGTCGTCTCGCCTTGGTCCCCATGCCGATGTGTCGCGTGCTATTGCCACTCCTTGTCCGGTTAATAACACGCGTCTTCGTCTTTCTGCGTTTACCGCCAGTCAGGCTGTCTCTATAGTTTATGCACAAAGAAAGCTCTTTCCCTCTAAACACCCTCTTTAATGATTGAACATTGGGATTCGGCACTGAACTCTCTTGCAACCCCTTCGGTTGCCACTTTCTACGGGTCCTCAGTAACGCTTCGAAGCTCCTCTCCAGCGTCTTGTTTTTAAAATTAGGAGTGTATTGCATGCAATGATTCCTAAGGAAAGGTGCCGAGTACAATGGACGAGGTGCAGTTACAAGTTGTTATTAACGTACTTTTACTCAGGTGATTTTTTTTGTTGGATGGAAAATCTTCTTTACAGCTGAGTCAGTGATGCGAAATTGCGTGATAATTTGTAGCTTCAATTTTATGAATCAGAGTAAAAAAGAATTATTGAGGAGAGGGTGAGTTTTCAAATCAAATCTTAATTTTTGCTATGAAGATTCTTCAATTTTCTTACATAATAAAAAACTATATCACATATCAGTATTCTGGTTCATCAAACTGAAGCTACAATGTATAAAGTAAAACGCCGTTTTCTTTTTCTGTTTCAGATTACCTGGAAAATAAAATTAATAAAAAAAAATTCAACTTCAAAGATGCATAAAAACATGGTCCAAATTTCAAGTGACTCGAATCGCTAGTTTCTTAAAAAAAAATCCAAAGCGTTGCTATGTTTTAGCTCCCAAAATAGGATTCCCTCCTTAAACCCTTGCAACCATTCATATTTTCCTACAATAGACACAAAGTGTATATTCCCTACAAAGAAGCACCTACTAATGACGATCATAGTAAGGAGACGGGCGTAAATCTTGAAAGGGTGAGGGCCCAAATATTGAGTGCTTATAGAGTCACGCGTCAAAGGGCCTCGTTATTGTCGGGAGATCGTTCTTAGAAACGTATGCGCGACGCGGTACCCACGATCGGGTGGTCATGTCGATAATATCGGCAAGTGGAGCGGAAGATATGGCAGGAGAAAAGCGTGGAACAAAAAAATCAGTGCACCGTGACGTCGAGGCAGGGTGTCTCGTGCAAGTTTTCGTGGTGCCCCCCGCGGGGGGAGGGCGAGCCTCGACGGGGGCGCCGTTTCTGGACCCTGTAATTTGAAATCTTCTCAGGAAAGACCGGCTCGAGCCCGTCGAGGGGTCCAAGGAGCAAGGAAAAATAACTGGCACCCCTCACGGCCGCAGCGCCTCCCCCCTTATTCTTCGGCGACAATGCAGCAAACTCCCGAGAAATTCACCCCACAATCAGGCGCGAAGTCAAACGTTCTCAGGAGCGTGCAATGAAAAAGGGCGTTCGCAGGCCGTGCCAGCAATCGTGCCATTATTAATCCTAGGATGACTCCCTCTGTGCTCACCTCTCTCGGGCCAGCCGTGGGCCCCCTCGCGGATTTGGGGCTCATCAGGTCCCACTGACTTCATGTTCTGTGATTTACAAAATGGGGACTTAATTGGGGGTGACTGGAGAGGATATTAATAACGTCTGTGGGGAATGGTTTATTTATTAATTAGGTGAGAAACGGGCGAATCTTTTGTACATAGAGGGAGTGATATAAAAAATAGTTAAGGGGTTATGCCTACCTGCAAAATTCGGAAAAATGGATTTTGGGGTTTTGACATTTTCTTAAAGTACAACATCTCAAAAGTATCGTGTGAAAGTTTCAATTTGATCCGACCAAAATTGGCGGAGCTGTGCGAGTTTTAGTATAGGCATGTCCTGGAGGATGTAAACCTAACTTAAAACTTTAAACGCGTTTTTCTCGAAACTACATTTCCAGAAACGGTGAGCAAAATATCTCGAGAACCGTTGCATCGAATGAATTCAGCTTTTGTAGGCTTGTTCTATATATAAAAATCTTGTCCTTAATCGTGGTTTTTTCATTTCCGTTGCATAGTTTTTATTTTACACATGAAAAATGAGCGACTTTTGCGGCGAAAATCGATATTTTAATTTGAACAGTGCCCATTTTGTAGTAAATTAATTTTTCGGGATAATGAACGATTAAGGACAAGATAATTTAATATACTAACTAAATTCCTTCGAATTTTTTATGTCAGATGAATCAGGTCAAAGTTAGAGTGATCACCGCAAACTACTGAAGAAAAAATCGCTGTCGGGAGATCACTGATATTTCTTTTATTTATTTATATTTTCCATTGGAGTAATTACCACAAGTAGTATAAGATGTACACTTTCGAATACATAAAGGTTTGTTTAAAAAAGTCTTCAAGTTTTTCCCCCCAAAAATCCCGAAAATACTTGCGTTTTCAGACCTTGCAGGTAGGCATAACCCCTTAAGTGAAGAAGATTTAGAAAATCAATGACCAACTTCAGAAATGGGTATCTAGATCCTTCGCCATGGTGACGTTTATTAAATAGCTGCTTCTAGAAAATTCAGGTCTCCGATTACTCGAACTTCAAAGTATAATAGAAACTCCAGTACGCGAATTAAGTGGTTGGGCCACCTTGGAGGGAGCAAAATTGCAGTCATTTTCGGCATTTTTTTTAGGAAGATAATGAAATAAACAGAAAATTCAATATGAAGCCTGTTATTGTACAACTCTCGCCGGAAAAAATCGTATTTTTTTTCCTACGAAATGACGACGGTAGAACCTTGATAAGCAAGATCTTGAGAAGCGATATTTTCCACGGTGTTCAATTTCACGGCTATTCAATCTCAATATACGGCTTTGACTTAGAACAAAAAACCAAAAAGTTTTATTTTCTACATGCCTAAAACTGTAGAAGTACATATGGGTTTTGCGATATCTTGAATATATTCTTTGCAATTGACACTTTTATAAAAAAAAAGAAATGCACTTTTTCTCAGCTTGTTCACCATTTCGAGACAAATGAATGTCTATGGATTTCCATATGCAATTTTCTAGTTTTAATTTTTTGTTCTAAGTCAAACGGTATGGCCGTGAGATTGAACACCGTGGAAAATGTTGCTTCTCAAGATCTTGTGTACCACGGCTCTACGGCCGCTATTTTGTAAGAAAGAAAATACGATCTTTTCCAGGGAGAGTTGTACGGTAACAGGCTTCATGTTGAATTTTCTGTTTATTTCATTATCTTCCTAAAAAAATGCCGAAAATGACTGCAGTTTTGCTTCGTCCAAGGTGACCTAACCCCTTAATAGGGAGACATGATTGTTCGGATAAGGAGATTTTTGGGTAGTGGACGCTCACTTCCTTCATGGCCATTATTTTTAACCGACTTCAAGAAGGAGAAGGTTATAAATTCGACCCGTATGTATTTTTTTATATGTTTGTCCGCGCATAACTCCTCAGCATATGGATCGATTTTGATGATCTTTTTTATTCGGAAGAGGGCGATGCTCTTGTGGTCCCATGCTACATTGCATCAATATTGGCTCAATACTTTGCCAGTACTGGTTAATTCAAACCTCGCCTTATTACATAACTAATAGCTTTACTACTCGGCTTCGCCCGAAATTTAGATTCAGATTTTATAAAATAAAATTTTTTATTTTTTTTCTGAAAACAGTCACATTAATCTGGATTAGCTAGACATAACGAGTTGAGGTACATTTCGTGACTCCATAGTTCACCGTTCGAAGGTTTTGTGCGACAGATAAACACACAAACAAATAAACTATATGCTTTATAGTATAAGATTAAAAGTACCCTCTTTTGGGCACCAAGACCACCTACTTCCCACACGAATCGCAGCACGCTGAGTGGTCTCCGAAGAAGACCGACAAAAAGCCATCCAGTGACTCGTATCAACCCACGCCCAAGACCAAAGTAAAAACGTTTTATTAAATCCAGTGCCACAAAAAGTCTTTCTCAGCGCCCTACGTAAAGTTATCCGCAATTGCGCCCTGATACGCGCCCGTTCGGATAATGAACACCTGGGAGCTTGCGGGTAAATTTTAACGAAAAACAAAGCGCGTGCTGCAACAGGATTATACAGAAACGTTAATTCTATTCGTATCGCTTTTTCCGGCAGATCGTGCGCGAATGAGCCGCGTTTGCGGCACGCAAAAGGAGGAGCGGGGAGCGAGAGAGAAGGGGGTGTGGATTTCCCTCTAAAAAAAGAGAAAAAGAAATAAGGGAGAGAGTGAGAGAGGAAGTAATGGAACGAGCGGGGCAGTCAGATAGAGAGATAGAGAGAGGGAGAGAGAGAGAAATAGCGAGAGAGAGAGAGAGTGAGAGAGAGAGAGGGAGAGGGAGAAAGAGGGAGAGGGAGGCTGTTTGGCAGAAACCAGCTTGAATGTGCGTGAGGCGTTTTTAATGCGTGTTACCCGGCGGAACCACAATCCGCTTTTGCGGCGAGAGTTGCTGCCGCCCGCCGCCCGCAGACCAGCGGCTGGTAGTTTCCCGTAACGCGCTTTGGCGCAAACTGGCAGCCACGGCCGATTTCGAAATTGCAAAACATTTTCACACTCTTATGGTTCCAACGCCACCGCAGTCCCTGTGTTCCCCTGCCTCTTTACTCTCCCCCTCTCTCTCTCGCTCCCGCTTCCTCTCTTTTTTTTTCGTTTCCACCCGCGTACTCGTAATTCCTGTGGATTCGACGCTCTCTGTCAAAGCCACCGAGAGACAAAACGCGCGTTATAGCTGAATCCGGCGAACGACGTTTTGATGGGACGGAAGAAGCAGCCGAGAAAAGTCGGTCGGTTTAACGACCACCTTTCCCGCGGGATTCTCGGTCCGCCTGTACAGGTTTCACGGCTCTAATCTGGCGTGGATTCCTTTTTAAATGTATAATGGTGGTTGTGGGGTAAAGGAGTGTGCGAAGATGAGGGGCATGGGCCGCGAGATTCTTTTGGGGTGATTGATGGGAAATTAACCGGTTAACTGGCACGGCTTTTTTTACTATTCGTGCTCAAACTGGCAACATCGAAAAATTAAGTGAATCACAGAAAATTTGGTATACAGGGGTATGGGCAACCCCAAAAACCCCTATATACAATTTTTCTAAATTCCGATAATAGGGTAAATCCGGGAGACGCGGTCGACCTAATATAAAATGGCTATTAACCCTCTAGGGACGAGTGGGACTCCAGAGTCCCATTCAGACTAACACATTTTTATTTACGTTCTATCAATATGATCGAGATTTTATAGGTGTAGTGACCTTTAGTAGGCAGGGATGAAACTGTTTGTAGCATCGGAACCCGAAATTAAACTTTTTACTATTATAAACAAGTGAATCTAGTCGACGCTATGGATCGTGATCTGTGCCTGTTGCAATTTGTCGACTATTTTTATAAATTAAAGTAAGTAAAAGAACTTTTTATAGTAAAATAAGCATATATATAGTAAAAGTGAGTCCTAATTGACAAATTACTGCATGGGCACTGCACTCAATTTACATTATATATAGGGGCTTTCGGGTTAAAGTTATGGGACATGTATGTCCCACCGGGATTTAGGAGTAAATATTTACGAAAATTGTTAAGTACTTATATGTCATTCATATTTCTTTAAATATTCGTACTATTCTATATTATTTGTTACATCGTGTGTAATTACATACTTTTATTAGTATTTATGTTATTTATCGTTACTACAGCAACAAGATGTCGGGGCGTCGATAAGAACAATGCTCTTGTGAGTCTATATAGATCATGTTTCAAGAGTAGATGGTGGTATCTGCCTATTTTTTTCTATTTACGTGAGTTATGTATAATGAATGCGTGGTTGTTATATAAAAAGCAAAATAAAGCAAACCATCACTTTGTTCTCCATAAATCTTAACACAAATTTTAAAATTAAAAGATTTCAGAAAATAAATTATTCAAAGTTTATTTTATTGTGGCAAGAAACTACATAGACGCCGAAGTGGCATCTTTTCGAATAGGACTACCAAAATTTCCAAAACTCGCAAGCAGATATCTACAGAAGACAAGATTTGATTCATTACATCATTTTCCATTATTTAGCGAATGTAGACAAAGATGCACACTTTGCATTCTAAATAAACCGTTTTCATTTTGCGAAATGTGTAATGTATAACTGTGTTGTAACAAAAGCAATAGTTGTTTTTACGATTACCATAAAAAAACAGAATAAATATTAAAAATTGTAACATTATTTTTCATTACTACTTACTGCTCAAACATGATTTCCCACATAAAAAAATCATTTAAGTACATATTTATGTTGTTTTCTATATTTCCGATCAATGTTCAAAAAATTACCCGTAAGTCCGGGTGGGACTCCTACGTCCCATACCATAAATCAATGATTTTCACATTCTCAGCATTCTAACCGAGTAGTTTCCAAATCCGAAGTATAAAATAGATTATTTTAACATTCAAAAAAATTCTACGTTTAGTTTAAAATATCCCCGTACCTAGAGGGTTAGAACTAATACAGATATTACTTATTTTATGGGAATAAACCTAATATGTTCAGACTTTTATGCTGATTCAGAAAAACTGGTCGATATTTGCTTTAAGACAATCTTTACTGTAAATCGGGTTAAAAACTGAAGTCATGACATCTGACCACCTCTCCCGAGGTGCCGGAGGAAATGGTTTTCGTCGTTAGCAGAGATCACTCACATAATTATTCATGGAAAAATAATAAAGAAGAAAGCAAAATTATTTATGAGTGAATACAACTACAGATTCATTGATATTTAATTTGTTTACGCTAAACAAGTAAAGAACTCATCAAAGATAAAGTGAACTACCTACCGGCGATTAGCAAGGCAAATGAATACAAAAGTGAATAAATAAAATAAATAAACAATAATAATAATAAAATAATGATAAAAAATAAAAATATAAATAAAAATAATAAAAAAATCATAACTCTACCATCTCTCCTTTCTGCAGCGAGAGATGGTCTTCTCCTTAGTTTTGAGAGGAAGAGTTAATATCGCTAAATACTTTGGCTGCATTGTCCCTCAATATCTCTACTACCTTATTATTCCCAAACATTAAACGAAAATAAACTTAGAACTATATTTTAAATACGATTCTGTACACCGTTGTTTGACAAAAGAGGTTAAATGTAACCTCAGTTTACCTTTTATAGCCTGTAAATCTAGAAAATCACAGAAGGAACCGAAGTGACGCTATTCATTCAATTGTTTGGCTTCTAGAGAAGTAATTGGTCTGCACTTTAACGCGTTTTTACGTATAGAGTCTGAAATATAGCGACTCGACCAACTCTCCGGCCCGACCGCGTCTCCCGGATTTACCCTATTTTAATATTTGGCAGCTATTTTGGGTCGGCCATTTTCAGTCTGCCATATTGAATTTTACAATTCCAATGCCAAATTCAGATTCAGCGATCCCAAAAACCATTACATATCAAGTTTCATTCAAATCGTTTGAAAATCAAAAAAGTTATTCCATTTGATCATATATGATACATTGCCAGTTAACCGGTTAAGGGTTTCTAATTGTTCAACTTCTTAATAAGACACCAACACCAGATTGCGATCTGTGTAAAGGCGAATTTACGGTTTTTCACTGTGGATGTGCAACATGGATGGTTCATCCGCGGTGAATGTGAAATATGACAAAAGTATTGGGAAATCCTTTAAAATAGAGTAACTTTTTTAAAATTCGTCCAAACGGCTTGATTCTTTTTGAGAAGCTAGAAGGATTAGTTCAGTAGGTGACATATTTCGTCGTTTTGAAAAATATTGCAATTTGTCAGAATAGAGCAGAAATTAGTGGAGGTCGGTTTTTGTAACTTTTTTATCTGAGCCTGTAATGAAAATTTAAAAAATGCCTTTTGTAGATTTAAGTACGTTGTAGGTATACTTGCTGAAAATTTCATCGAAATCGATTGATGCAGAAACAAGCGATAGGCACCGAAATACATATGTAAAATCTTTAGGATTACAGTTATAAGCCGAAAACTGTGATTTCTATCACCTTCAACTGTTTATAGCTTATAGCTACGCTACCCTCACTACGATCAGGACAAATATGTTTACTACAAAATATGTAAGATGGTATGCAACACTTTTTGAATATCTGTTAACTGGTTTTCATAAGATTTGGAATGAGTAAGAATGTAAAGCAGAAGCTGCAACTTATTCCTATATTTTTTACAGATAGAAAATGTTACTTCCTTCATTTCTTTTCATTTGTTTAAGGGGGGGGGCACCCTGTAGCCACTAACAACAGACAAAGTTGGGGATTTTTTTGTTCATATAAATACAAATATAGGGCTTGGATTTTTATATAGGTAGTTTTAAAGTAATATTTACTTTGCTACAAAATTTTTTTTATGGAAAATTGTACAAAATGTCGGCCAACAAAATGTCTTCGCGGAGCATTGAAAAATAGCTGGTTCACACTCCCGGGAAGGACTGGATTATCTGAGAAGGAAATACAAAAAAGATATACAAGTAGGAATATATTATCTTTGACCTAACGTAGGGTTTTCTTAAAATTCGAATTATTTTTAAAATTATAGCAGTTTGAAGAATTGACTTTAATTTTTTACATAAAAATTTGCACTGGAATGCTTGTAAAAAATCGAATAATTAAAATATTCAAAAAATCCTAAGGAGCAGTCTGGTTTTTGCTTCTATTTCGCAGAAATCATCGTCACCCAGTTTTGGGGTGAAAGTCAGAGATCAGTGGATATTTTAAATTTAGTTAGCAGGGCGACGCTGACCGTCGGTATGCGTATTTCCTGTTTAATTGTTAAGCGCTTAACCGAATTTGGCCCGCGGCGAGGGAACGAGGCATTGGAGGGTTGTGTCATTAAATTATTCCGGGACGTGAGCCCAACGGGTGTCCTCGATCAGTTTCTGTGCGTGATTCGACAGAAGAATAACCCAGAACATCTGACATAGCTCACGACTCTTAATGCTGCCTGGTGGTGGCGAATTATATAGATGTACATTTACCATTTCCATCCTGTTGTATCTAAGCACTGGTAATTTACAATGCCACGAATGTAGATTCTTGAAGCCCTGGCAACGTATTGTATACTTTGAGTTAAACTTGATTCATTTGAATGAATGAATATTAAAAAATAACATGCCAAAGCTATTGCTTTTAATTAAAATGAAAGAGATTCGGAATGAAATAATTAATGCAATCAAATTAATGTAATATTTTCTTGGGAACCAGAAGTGTTCTACTCTACGAAGAGTTAGAAATCAGTCAACGTAGTAAAACAAGTATGCATTACTCAAATGTCTATAAATTCTGCATTTCTAAATTACGCAATTTCTAAAAACATGATGAAACAAAAGGTTTTTATATAAGCCCTCAATAATATTCAAAAAGAAAGAAACCAGTTTGTAACACTTTATGTAGCCTATACTACAAGATTCCCTTATTCCTTCTTCGTCTTACTAGAATATAAGAGAAAACAAATAAAGAGTTCCTGTAGAAAACACTGTAAAGTGCCAAAAATCAAATTCTATACTATAGTATTACCATTGGCACGCAGAAAATTTTGGAATAATTTTTTTTCAATTTTGACACTTAGAGTGTTTTCTACAAGGACTCCTTTTTGTCCTCTTAATGTTTGGAAAGTTCCTATCACCAATAATAAACAAACTAATATCAATAGCATCTAATCATTCTAATCATTCAATGTCCAACGTATCCTTAATTTGAGACCTCAAGAACGTCACCCAACGCCACTATTCAAACACCCAAAACCCCACCGATAATCCAGTAGCCATTCCCAAGATGTTTACATAAGCAGCGAAACCAATGACCAATTTGTTGGACACCTCGAGGAAAACTCTCACGAGCCAGCGAGCAGTCGTTGGAGAAATGGAGTAGAGCGGCTCGGTTATCATTCAGAGACCTTTCATCTGCCCGCCCTCCCCTCCTCGCCCTTTCAGGCCCGCTTGAATCGAAGAGGCTCGATCGTGTTATTACAGTGGCACGTGCAAAATTTCTAAGTGCCCTCCAGGACACCGGGATTGACCAGAAGAACGCGGTTCGAGTCAGTGACTCCGAAAAACGATCCTTCAGCGGGCAACGAACGTACGCGCGAGCGTGTCGGCAAACAGAGCCGCTCGGTGGAACGGCACCGGGGCCCCGGGGGTGGCGGCTGCTCGTAGCCGATGAACACGTCGCCCCGTGGAGGCTCGTCGCCCGCAAAAAACGTCAACGGCAAGAAATTGGAGCGATATTTCGAACGCGGCCCGCTTTTGCGCCCGCTTCCATTTTCATTTCCATCTCAGCAAATCTCGATTCCCGATAAAACGGCTCGCGCCGAAATGTATTTTTTTTTGCGAGGCGGAAGCGCGTTTGCGCGGCGGCCACCCGAGCGGAAAAGTGCATCAAACGGGATGGTTAACGAACACGGCGTCTCTGAACGAACATGAGTACCAATCGCGCTTTTGCTCGTCCGCCGTTTCGGTGTTTGTGATAATGGATAGCCAAGCACGCGGAACCACTGAGTCGGGGATGTTTGTGATCTTTAACCTTTTAACCGGGCAAGGCGTATCGGCTCGTCAGTGACGTTGAGAAATGGGCTGGTCGCGAATGATTGCCTAGAGTAAACTGCACTATATAATCATTGGCACTGCTGATTAAAAAGCCAATAATTAAGAAATAGTAGCTTAGAAAGTAGGTACCTTTTTACAATTATTTTTTTTTTCATTACAACACACCGAACTACACATTTTACATCTGGCAACAAAAAGGGCTGAATTTTAAGTTTTTTTTTTTAAATTTTGATGAAGAGTATGAAAACAAACTGAAATTGGAGAGATGGATTCTTCAATGAGCAAGGGTTGATGACTTTTTTAAGTAATTATCCTGAATCAGATGACTCTAACTAGATCGTAATATTCTTTTCTTTTGTCAGGTCTGTTATTTATTTTTATTTTTAGTTATTAATGGAGAATGGATTATTAAAAAGTCAACAAGTTATTTTTAGTTTTTGGGTGCCAATTATTATTGATATATGCTGTGACAATAAATGTAGTAAGTATACTAATGATTGTACTTTTAGGCCTATTTTTATCTTTCATTGAATATTTTTAAAATAAAAAACTTAATAGCTACTCAAGATGAGGAATAGCTATTTTAATAGCTATTTCAATGAGAAATTCATAATTAATTGCGTTTGATCAATTGATACCAACCCTCAATGATCTGAAACGGAGTAAATTAAGTTTGAAGATTTTAATTGCTAAAGAAACGTAGTTTTATTTCTATTGTGTATATTTTATTTCTTCTTATTCTTTTACGATTTTTAATGGGTTAGTTAATAGAGGTAGTTTAACTATTTTAATCTGAAATACATCCCATATTGGTATATTAGAAAACACAGAAGCCGATAAAGCCCCAAATGAAGCTATCAATCGTAGCATTCTCCAAGACTCTTTGCCCATTTTATTAACAATGATTAAATACGGTTAAATATACTCAAAATTAATTTGGAGAATATCTCAGCGGCTGAAAATCATTTTTCAAACAAGAAACCCCTGAACCTGCGTAGAAGAACAAATAACAATAGCAAGATTAAAAATTTGCCACTAATTTGCCATTAGACATGCTCACAGACTATAATTATAATATCATTTTCCACAGATCTCCAGAAGATTACCAAATAACTACAGCAGCAGATTGCATAAAAATTCACAAGGGTTCCAAAACCAATCAGTGTAAGTCCATTAGGATTAAAAATTAAAACCAAGATTTACACCGTTTATTCTCTGAATAATTTTGCTTTGTAATTCCGTGGTCAATATAAGTTCCGCCATTTATTGCTCACGCATGAAAACAGTGACTTAATTAATTTATCAACTGAAAATTTCACCAATAAAGAGGTTCTTGAACTACGTAACTAATTTTCAGGTATGCTTGGACATCCGAACCCTCCATACACTTCTTTGAAAAGCATCCCAAAACTTCAAGCCTCTATTTACTCTAACATCTTTTCAAATGTAAGTTCAGGCTTAGGTTTTAACCCACTTCTGGACCGGAGACGCGAAGAGCTACCCCTCAAAGGGGTTAATGGTCGCGCGGCCCGCAGACCAGATCCGTTGACAGCGGTGGACAGACGACGAAGGTAGGTACGGCAGGCAGCGGTGTAGTACCATGGAAGGCAAAACGGCGACGAAGGTGCACACGCACGTACGTGCACGCGTACGTGGAAAGGGACGATAAGGGACGTCCCGCGGTGCTAGACTGTGACTAAATCCGCGGTGCCCATGCAGTGTTTACACTCGAGATGATGCCTCCTAATGCTAATACGCGGGCCTGCCGGTGCAACGTAGCCCTCGGGTCTCTGGTTCCTTAATGCTCAATCGCAATCCAATGAAAAGTGTATGAATGGCAAGCGATTATCAAGTCGAGCGGGCGCCCTCAATGTGTCCGCCGAGGCGTCCGCGGTAACCCCGCTGCGCTAACCGACGTCGAATCCGGACCAAATGGTACGAATTCTCCTTCCTCCCTCCCCTCTTTCGGCCCCTCCTTTCGCCAGCTTTTCACCTCGTCCGCCGCGTTTCTTTCCTTTCTTTCTTTCTTTTTTTTTCTCGTTCGGCGACGATCACCATCGGGCACCCCGAGCCCGGCCCCCAGAGCGCGAATTCGCACGAGCACGTGCTCGGATTTCCAGCTCACTCGCCGCTCATAATCGGGTCAAAGAGCAATAAGTGCTCGAGTAATTACCACTGTTGGTAAACGCGAGCCGATCGGCACGCTGTCGAGGAGGGTAACCGCGAAGGCACGCCGGAGCTCTGAAGAAATCCAGCGCAATTGAGGGAGCGTCGTGGGCGAGAAGTGGAGGGTTTAAGCTCGACGCAGGAGAGTTTGATAGTTTCGGTTTTTATCGACTAAGCGCGGTTCTAATATGGACTTTGAAAGCACGGTATAGGATAGTTGTGGAGTTTTATTTTGTTTATATTTTTAAATAATGTGTTGTAGAAAATTACGAACTGGTGTAGATACGTCTCTGTCGCAATCGCGTTTGAGGCACTGAGAGTAAAAAGTGTATAAAAAAATTTTTATGTTAAACGATTTTATTAACAATGCACTAAAACCTAAAAAATAACTCATTTCTTGTGCTACAATTTCGATGCTGATATGTCACTTTAAGTAAAATCGTCTGCCGACTTGCCAACTCATACTTCAACTTCTGGTTGCACATGATGCCCCATAATTTTACTTAAAGTGACATATCAGCATCGAAATTGTAGTAAAAGAAATGAGTTACTTTTTAGTTTTTAGTGCATTTTTAGTAAAATCGTTCAACATAAAATTTTTTGGTATAGGGTAAAGGACCCAATTACTGCCACCTACCCAATTACTGTCACCTTAAGCTATTTTACGTAAAATAACGAATAAATCTTATAAAATGATGCATAAAAAAAATTTAGCATACAATTCAAACCGTTATTTATACGATACAAAAAACAGTACTTAATTTTTTCTTCGTTAATTTGAATAAAACGATAAAAACTTTTAAGCGGATATTAGGAGAATGGAAACGATGACTTTCTTACTAGCGGAAGAGAAAACAAGGCGTTAATGAAAATGCTGTAATTGTATAATTTAAGTTATTAACATAACAAAATATAATATTTTAAATAATATAAGTATCATAGAAAGTAATAACGATCCAAATTCAACGATTCATTAGGTCTTTTTACTTATTAATTGGGTGACAGTGATTGGTACAAGCGTTTCAAGCATTTTGGTATTACTGTCATAGCAGTAGTTGCTAATATACATGACGCGACGTAACCTTAAAATGACAGATAAATAGTGTTAGGTTAGCTGGCAGTAATTGGGGTGTCAGTATTTCAGTCAAATACATTTGAAGAGTGTCAGTAATAGATCCCGTAACATATTTTTGAAGTTGATGAATTTATACATGAAAATCGAAGTTTCAAGATCCACCAAATTTTTTTCATTAAGTAAACATATTAAACAATAATAAATAACAAGAATAACATATACTTTTAGTCTATAAGTACAAGACTATATATAAGATAATGTCAGCGTCAACGCTTAATGTGTCAGTAATTGGGTCATTTACCCTATATTTTTTTATTATTTAGCTTTTAGTGTCTAAATGTAAGTTTTATTTGTGGTTATTGTATTTTTAGTAAAATCGTTTAACATAAAATTTTTTGGTATATATGTTTTTATTATTTAGCTTTTAGTGTCTAATTGTAAGTTTTATTTGTGGTTATTGGCTGATTTCAAGTCGTTTGGATTTGTGGTTATGGGTTATATTTATTGATGGCCGGGTAATGTTTTAAACCCCTCGGTTTTTTTTCATAATTTTGTATTCTCGTGCAAACTACATACGCCTGCAAAGATTCAAATCTATTGGATACTTGGAAGTGGGTTAAAATTGAGTTTCTAGATTTGAACCAAAACATACAGAGGAACGAAGCTGAATAAAATCATTTAAAAATGGACTAGCCCACATTGAATAATACAGCCCATTGGAATACATTATTGCTACTAACTGAATTTCGAAAAAAATGTGGGTTAGTCCGTTTTTGCTCTCAATGCCTCATTTGCGAGCTTACCATTGAATGATATAGAGTTCCACGAACCCCTCAATCCGAGTTGATTTCACCAATTACCCAAATACCTATTAAATTTCATATTTGACTTCAAAGGAGTCCAAGGTCTTTTTAACATCACACTGTTATAAATGTTTGCATGCATTTGTCAGCTACAACATACAAAACAAAAATATGTATTTCTACGTGAAGGAAATTGGTGACATTGAACATTCTAGAAAAATGATATTGAAGAACAATTTTCCTTGCAGGGCATTAACTTCTTAAATCTATCCAAACTGCATATGAAACGGTTTCCATATCGTCACAACTATGGACAATAATTATTCAGGTACAAATAGAGCAGAAGATGCAGATAAGTTCGATGGAGAGTCAATATTGGGTTGACCTGGTGGCAATCGGTGTCATAAGGGCATTCCTCGAAAGAGGATCTGACAGTCTGCTGACGCAAAGAGTCTCCCTCGGCCTGATCCTGTCAGTAGGAGCGGTTGAAAAGAAAGCCGCTCGTCGTCGGCCTTAACCACGATCCACGGTTAAAGCTCACGCCGATGATCCCTTTTATCCAATCCGTGAGGAGCCGCGAGGCGTTAAATCCCCCAGGAAAATCTCCGTAACTGAACTCGCGTTCCTGCTAAGTCGGTCAGCTCGGTCCAGCCGAGCGAGAGGATCACAATACCGCCGTGGACCAGGGAATCGGTCCGCGTATCCACCGACCTTGTTCTCTCCTTTCTCTTTGTCCCGTCCCGCTGGAAATTAGTTGCGCGAGAAATTCGTGCTAAACGCACTGGTAATCGACGGTTGGCCGATCCGTGAGAAAAAGGCCCACGCGACGAATCGTCCGGAAGAATCCGACGTCGACGCGTTAGTCGCTTCGAGGCAAGCTGCGCTTTCTTTAGGGGTGGCTTCCGGGGCGAAGGTCTTTGCCGTGCTGGTAAAGACGTCTCATGGGCGAGCGCGTGGCGCGGCAACGGGGGCTGGCGAATTATGTCACTCTTTGAATTTCGCCCATCTTGGGGCTGTTTACTCGCGAATAATCGATTCGCTGTGGCTCTGGGCAGGTTCCGACGGGATCGCGATAGTGTGTTTTCTGAAGGAATCTGGGGATCGGTTACCTGTACGCGGTCTTGCGATCTTTGGCAGCTTAAATGTGAGTTGGTGTTGCGGATGTTTGGATTGAGTAGGTTTAAAAGAGAATTGGGAGATGCATGTGAACTCTGTATGTTTTGAAGGTGTGGTTAGTAAGCTTGTGGAGGGTGTAGGGTAAGTTGAGGTGAGTCGGTGGGGCAGGAGAGTTGGCGTAGTCGCTATATTTCAGACTCTATACGTAAAAGCGTTAATCTGCAGACCAGTTGCTTCTTAAGAAGCCAACAAGTTGAACGAATAACGGCATTTCGCTTGCTTCTGTGCTTTTCTGGATTTATTGGCTATAAAAGGTAAGTTGAGGTTACATTTAACCTCTTTTATAAAACAGTAGTGGTTTGGATAATAAGATAGTTGAGGTATTAAGGGGGAATCGTATTCTTCGGGCTAAAAGCATAGCAAAATTTGGGATTTTTTTTTTAAGAATCCAGCGATTCGATTCATCTGAAATTTTGACTATATTTTGATACATCTTTGAAGAAGCTGCAGGTTTTTTTTTATTAATTTTTAACCGTAAATATACTAGTTATGCATGATCGACCATCACGCCGCGCAAAATTCGTCGTCCGTTGCTGTGCATGATATTTATCTTCCAGGTAATCTGAAACAGAAAAATGAAACGACGTTTTATTTGATACATATGTAGCTTGAAATTGATGAACCAGCAAAAAACAAAAAAAATTATTGATCGGTGTGGAAAGTTTTCAAACTGTAAGGTTCGAACCTTTAATTTTTGCGATCCATTTTTGTGCCAATTTTCTTATGTAACAAAAAAAGTATAGAACTTAGCGGTATTCTGGTTCATCAAATTGAAGCTACATATGTACAAAGTAAAACGCCGTTTTATTTTTCTGTTTCAGATTACATGGAAGGTAAATATCATGCACACCAGCGGACGATGAGTTTTGCGCGGCGTGATGCATAACTCCTATATTTATTATTAAAAATGAATAAAAAAACTGCAACTTCTTCAAGGATGCATAAAAACATGGTCCAAATTTCAGATGAATTGAAATGCTAGTTTCTTAAAAAAAAATTCCTAAATTTTGCTATGTTTTTAGCCTATAAAATAGAATTCTCCCTTGAGGGACAATGCAGCGAAAGTATTTGGTCATATTAATCCTTCCTTGCAAAGTTAACGAGCGGGCCATCTCTCCTTGCAGAAACGCGAGATGGTCAGATGCCATGACTTCAGTTTTCAATTCGAATTTCAGCAAATATTTTCTTAAAGAAAATATCGACCAGTTTTTTCTGAATCAGCAGAAAATTCTGAACAGATTGAGTTGATACTGATAAAATAAATAATATCAGTATTCATTTTAATAGCCATTTTATATTAGGTGAGCCGACTGTCCTCAACTTAATCTACTCACAGTAAACTTTTATACTGTCTGTGTCATTCTTCACTTCTGATTTAGTAAATTCACTAAGTGTGTAGTAGAATCATCGTGCACGTAGTTTAATGGATATTTGAAACCAATTTTCTTGGATACGGAATCTCAAATGAACGAATGTTACCGCGCATTTTTAACTTATCGTCTTCTCTCCGAGTTAACCACCCTGCATACAGTCCTGGTTAAAAGTTCTTAATCACTGGTCGATTTTCATTAAAATCAGATCGTAAAGAAACTTTTCTCATTTAAATTTCATACTTTCAGTGATGAGTCGCGCTTACTTTTATTTATATACTATTATTATTTGTACTTTTATACAGATCCTTAAGGGGTCATTCTGCTTTGAAGCGCCGAAAAATTAAGCTATTTTTAAAGATATTTTTCTTAGTAAATGCAACATAACTATAATGAAATAAATCTTTTTGATATTTATTGAGTTACTCTTATATTACACAGAAAAATTAAAAAGGATTTTGCAGTTTGTTTTAATTGATTTTTTACAGTGTGAATATGGCACCTAGAAAAGAAGTATGTTCATGGCGTAGGTGATTTCCCGGCTCAGGCTTATCCGAAACAAAAAATTCCAAAAGATTCTTAATCTGTATGAGTGTCGCTATAACCCCTAAGTAGTTTAATTAACAATTTTTGTTGAAAAGCAACAAAATGGCGCCGGTTTGAAAAAAGTTTGACAAAACACTCAAAAGGATGTATTCTCCGGTGTTCCATGAGAAAAATCTCGGTTATTTCTCGACAAAAATTGTTAATTGAGCTAGGGGCTATAGCGACACTCATACAGATTAAGAATCTTTTGGAATTTTTTGTTTGGGATAAGCCAGAGCCGGGAAATCACCAATGACATGAACATACCTCTTTTTTTAGATGCCATATTCACACTGTAAAAAATCAATTAAAACAAATTGCAAAAATTGTATTTAATTTTTTTTCTATAATCGAAGAGTGAGTAGCTTAATAAATACCAAAAAGATTTATTTCATTATATGCTGTATTTACTGAGAAATTCTTTTTTAGAAATAGCTTAATTTTTCGGTCGATCAAAGTAGAATGACTCCTTAAATAACGGGGTGGTTGCAAATTCCTGACTAGCAACGCGCACCCAGAAACTTTGAATGCCTGTTCTAACACCATTCAATTTTATTCGTTTAGAATTTTATTAATTTTCCAAACTGCTGTTACTTTATGATTCGCCCTCGTAACCCCTTACACTTTTCCAACTAGAAACATTCCACTGTTGAACGATTCACTCTATATTACATGCTTAGGGCTGAAAGGGAGGCAGTCAAGAGGGGCGAGCCATCAAACGAAGATAAGAGCTACGATCCTTACAAGTATCGCGTACCCCCAAAGCCAGACTCGTATAACTATTTATACAACGATTTCCACGGAAACGAGAGATGGGACGTGGGCCTCACTAATTTAGCGATTCGTACGCTACAGGGACTTTGGGTGTATGGCGAATTTAGTGAAAAGTGCAACTGGAACGGGGCTGTTCGCGATGCCAAACGCATTTGCCTGCGTCGGCTTGATAATCGGAGTCATCGGCACGCTTTTAATGGGTTTGCTAATCACGGGATCCCTTCAAATTCTTATGAGAATTCATCATAAGATGTGCATTCAATTGAAGAAACCAATCTTGACTTATGACGAGGTCGTCGTTGCCACTCTGACGAGGGGCGCCCGTAAACCGTGGCTTTCAGCGCAAATCGCGACGTTCGTAAATTTAAATATCATAATTAGATCGTACTGTACACTGATGCATTACACACCTTTAAATTCTTTTTACGTTTGTACCAATGTTTTACTGTTGAAAGTTATTATAGGATCACAGTAATAATAAGGGGTCGTTTTTAAATTGTGTATGGCTTTTTTTGGGAGGGCGGACGTCGTGAATTTCTTAAGGTTTTCTAGCAAATGGGGGAGAGGGAGTCAGGTAGCATCTTACGTAATATTTTTTTAACCTAATTCTCAATATGAGTAGCCCAAAAGCCAATGTTTCATTGCACACGCGAAACCGAGTTAAAAGAATGATATAAATTTTTAAAAGAATTTTAATAGCTGACAAAATGTAATGTAAAAGATATTACGTAAGGAAGGCATGGAGGGGGTGGAATATAAAATCTTACAAATTCTTATACTGGGGGAGGAAGTGAGTGAGTAATTACCCTTTCGCAATTTAAGTATGGCCCCTAAGCGCAACTTCAAGTGAAGCTTTGAACTTAACTATAAAACGAAAACAGAGAAATACTATTTTTATTCAGTTCAATTGCACGTGGAAGATGGATACAATTTTCAGTCTATTATTATTGCATTAAATTAGTAATTGAAAGGTTATTTTAGACACTTGTTTTGGGTACTATGTGTAAATGTTTGTACAGGGTGTTTCTGAAGTATAGGTAGAAACATAAGCAGGTAGTGGACGTCGCTATACGAAGCATATAAATCTTAATACCGCAAAATTGAGACTTATCATCAAGTGATAATATTCATTTTTAGATCATCCATTATTAATCCAGTATCAGTCATTCTAGTTTTATAAACGAAAAGATTGAAAACTATTAGCTTACCGACTTGTATTGATTCAGACTCCTTTTATTCTTTTAGTGGATTTTGTTAACCAAGTAAGTTTCTACCTGTATGTCAGAAACACCCTGTATAATATCTCGAATTACAAAAACTGAATGTTACTTCTTTGGTCGATTTGGGACCATAGCAAAAAAGGAAAAGTTTGCACAGAACACTGTACGTGTATAATTGTTTAATCGAAATGTGGTGAGAGATTTATAATGAATCCTCATAAGTGCATTGTTCGCCAATATTGCATCGGCATGTGAGTCCTCTTGCAGCTACAATTTCTTTGTATACTTATTTTCTTCTCACAAAGGAGCCAAAAATTTTGATTTTTTTTGAACTTTGCAGTTTTATAAATAATCACAATAGATGCTGTTGTCTGCTACTTTCTGGGGTTTCAGTGTGAAAAACAGGCCTTAGATGTTAGTGTCTGCTTTGCTATTTTCTTCTAGGTATATAGATATTCTGGAAACTGGAGTAGATATGAAAAAATTCTTAGAACGAATATTTACTGTTTTTTATGCTAGGTATACATAACTGCACTGAAATTGTTTAAATTAAGAATATTTCCTCACCATCATGAATTACACAATTTCATTACTCATAGAGCATAAAAAATCATTAAATTTTCATTGTAACAACTTTTTTATATCCACTATAATAGTTAGAGAAAATAGGAAAGAATACATTAACCTTTAAAAATTATTTTCATTCTAATGAACCAAAAAGTAGCAGATAAAAAAATTGCCTGATATTTCTATTGCGGTTCCTCATATACCTGCAGAGTTTAAAAAAATCCTAATTTTCTATGAATTCCCTATAGAGCTCTGTATAAATTCCTAAAAATATCCACGTTTTTCGGTTCGCCAAATGAAAAACACCCCTTAAATAATTATGCTTTCTAGATTCGAGAAAACGTACTAGATGCATGTATCTACAGTAAAAAATTCATTTCCACCGTAGTTCAAAATCGACCAACAACTGACACTATCCTTTGTCTTGCAACATGAATCACGACATCGAGGAAAGTTACCGCAGTTTTACTTAAAACTCCTGATTTTTCAGATTTATCGTGGACGTGATGATGTTAACGTGTTATATAGGCATTGGTTCAGTGTACGTTGTATTTATATCTGGAATCGTTCAGAAAACCTTCGATACAGCCCATGTGATCGACCAAGGATATTACGCTCTGATGCTTTTTCCACTGTTCTTTGTAATGAATATGGTGAGACACCTAAGCGACATAACACACGCTTCCGTGGCTGGAAACCTGCTGATCTTGTGCACCGTGGTGATCGGTATTGTGTACGCATTGAAAGATGGCTTCGGTGAAAAGTGGCTTCTGATTAGCCCAGACATAAGTCTATATCCGAAGTTCATTGGGATGGTTTTCTTCAGTATGATTTCTCCAGGAGTCGTAAGTTTGAATTTGCAAAATTTTTTAATTAAGCAAAGGGAAAGTCATATGATACCTATGAACTACACGTGCAAAATAATACGAATTTTTATTACTTTATAGACACTTTAAATTCATACTTGTATGTAAAATACGAACTCTTAAATTAAAATTCGTTGACAAAGTAATCTGTAATAAATAATACATATATTATATATATATATATATATATATATATATATATATATATTCTGTAATTACAAAAGTTTAGTGTAGTAAGTAACATTCTTTCAAAAAGTGTTTCAAAATTCACTATTCACATAAAAAAGTAGAATTATGATTTGAAGAATGATAAATGGTAAATTTTATTTTAATTTCAACAGGTTTTGCTTTAATGAACTAGAAATAAGTAAATAACCCCTTGTGCAGGGAAATAAATTTTTCAATTAAAAGTTATTTGCAATGAATATCCTATACTATTTTTATTTAGGTACTGGTTAAAACAGGTTACGTGTTGATGGCAAAAGATCAGAATTATTGAATTCTTGTTTCTAACCAGCTTTAATATTCTGTTACAGATATTAACCCTGGAGCACAATATGAAGACGCCTTGGAATTACACAACATTTGGTGGTGTGTTGAACACTGGCATGGCGATCGTGACGTTCATACACATTTTTGTCGGTGTCATTGGTTATTTGAAATGGGGTTCTGATGCCCAAGGAAATTTCATTAAGAATCACCCGGATAATGATACGTAATGATTACTTCCTTGCATTTTAATTATCTGTGTTAAGTACATATATTTTAAAGAATAATTTAATAGCTTTTACACAGAGCTGCTACAACCGGAGAAGAAAGTAGTTTTAAGTGAGAGTATGAACCGAAAATGTGGGGTAAATTTTGTATAAACATCGTTTCCATTTTCAAGGAAATCGTTTAAAATTATTTCTCAGCATTCGCGTCAAAAGAATAGTATTTCTTGCAATACATTTTTATTACACCTTTCCAGAGTATATAAGAATAAGAAAAAAATCTGCTGTTAAATTTAACTCTACCAAAGTTTGTGCATAAAATTTTCGACTAAGGGGATAAAAATTTTGAAGTGTACAAATGACCTGTAACGTAATTTGTAATTATTAAATAGACAATTAGTGGTTGAATTCCTTGAAAACGAAAGTTCCCCCAAAAATGTTTGCTACTCATACTATTTTATTTGTAAACTAACAAATTTTAACAAATAAAATTATTTCCCATTTCACTAGGGCAACATTATTTGCAATGGGGATGCAAGCTTTGTCTATATATTTTACCTATGGGTTGCAATGCTACGTTGTAATTTCAATCTTCACGAACCAGTACGTGCTTCCAGCGTTCGAGGAGAACAACTGGATAGGAACCCCGTTTCTGTGGGACATGGTCGTTCGTTTCTTTATCAGCCTTATCACATGTACGATCCATCCTTCAATCCTTCTCGAATTTCTACCATAGAAAGCTTTCAATTATTCGTGCGGCCAATAGACTTCCGCGAAGGATAATTTCATTGCAGAGTACAGAACACCTCACTCTCTTCTCACCCTTTTTCCTATTTTTCTCCGCTCATATTTTCAAGGCAAACTCGGGGAAGTTTGATCGGCTGCAACGAATTGAACCTTTCCCCCCTTGAGCAGGTAACTTGGCGGAATCGATCAATCGATTCGATTGCAGTCCATCACAAGCTCAGATATTACTAAAGTTCTGGAATCTACTTACGCAAAATTTAGGGTGGATAGCCCAGTTTCCTCGTAACTTGGCGCAACGAAACTCTTGGGCGCGAGTATTCTTCGCCTTAATAAGGGATCGTTTGGATGAATTGAAGTTTGATCTCTTGATCGATTCTCGATCTTCTAATCTTTTTTTCAGAAATCGAGTATTCCAAGAATGAAGTAGATTTCTTTAGTTTACGTGTTATTTTGAAGTTACTTTAGTGTAGAGAAAAAATGAAGGTTTAGAAATTAGGAGATTGATGAGTTTCTGTTTTGCAAGTTATATTGTAATGATTTAGAATTATGTAGGGGAGCAAGGGAATAAGGATTTTGTGTAAATCTCTTAAATACTGAAAGTATTGAGGGCATTTGAAAAAATACTATTATACTAGGGTAAACCAACCAGTGAATGACCGAATTGTTGAATTTATGGACCGTTGAGATTGATACTTGAATATATTTATGTATAACAACAAAACAACTGTTGAAATTGCATTTAAATTTTTTTTTCATGAAATTTCTATAAAAATAATTACTTATTTTTATCGTAATTAAAAAAAAAACATTATAAAATGCAAAACGTGTAGAAGCCCAGTAAATGACCGCATACTTTTAATAAAAATTGTAATTATTAATGTTTGCTTAATACGCGTAACTAAAAATATGGGATATTAAAAGTGCAACTACATTCCATTTATAAACATATAATATTTTTAAATTAATAATTTACATTTCTTTGCCTAATGGTCATTCACTGGTATGCGGTCAATTACTGGTTGGTTTACCCTACCTCAGTGTTTCTCAACGTTTCTTTAATCGTGTCCCCCTTTTATAGTATTTAAATAATCTGTGCCCCCCCCCCCCCCCTCCATATAAGGTCAAGTAAAGAAAACACATTAAAAATAGGTATTTCAGAATATAATTCTAACTTAGTAATATTTAATTATCTTAATACATAATATTATATTATATATACTTAAAGATATTTAATATATTTATTTATTTACTTAATAAATGCTAAGAATCGTCAACTAAAAATAACCGCGGCGACTTCCCAGAAAACACTTCGCCCTCCCTTGGGGGTCGCGACGCACAGATTGGGAACCACTGTACTACCTAATTCTATGACTTATGCAGCATGCTACAACCCTTAAGTGTTAAATATCTTATTGTTTGACAATTATAAAATGACATTAAAATTATTTAAGTAGGTGGTCCTCTGATTTCTATATATGTGACTAATTAATAACAAATGCCTTCTTTACTTAATATTTTTAAGAAGTTAGAAGTGTAATCCTAAGAGATCATCCTTAAATTACGTCAGGTTTTTTGACTGGACAAGGAGGTCGCGAATTTCTTACGTTTTCTTACAAGGGAGGGGGGGGGGGGGGGTCAGATAGCGCCTTACGTAATATTTTTTAATCTAATTTTCAATAAATACAAATTCTATCATTAATATTCCATAAAAGTAGTTTTAGTTTAAATTTCCCGAAATCGAGTTAAATGAATTATATAAACCTTTAAAAGAATTTTAATAACTGAAAAAGTTAAGTGTAAAAAATATTACGTAAGGAGGGGGTTGGAATATCAAATTTTAAGAATTCTTATACTGGGGGAGGGAGGGGGTAAGAATTCGCCAAAATTACCTTTACGTAATTAAAGGACGGCTCCTAACCGCCTGCCTATGCCCTAATCATTCTTACTACACCCTGTATTTTACTCTGACAGATAAAGATTAATAGAGAAAAATAATTTCAGGTTTGTTGGCAGCATCGATTACCAAACTGGATATATTTATCGGTCTGGTTGGGTCTTTGTGCATATCAACATTGACAACACTTATCCCAATCACTTTGTACATCCTTGTGAATTACAACAACTATGGAAAGATCAAATGGAGATTGATTGTAGGCCTGTTACTACTGACTATTGGATTCTTCATTGCATTCTGCGCTACTGTAGTGAATCTAATTTTGATCTACAGATATTTCTCAGGCAGGTATGCAGACGTCACGCGACATGCTGTTAGATTGTAAGATATGCGATGCCCGTCTATAATATTCTAAAGTATTACAGACAGTACACTTCTACAAGTCCATTGTCTTTGTGAAAGATGGTAGACAAGGGCGTCCGCGGACTTTTTTTTGGTGAGGGCGGGGGACAATTTTGGAGTGACGGTAAAGAAAAATATAGTGATGAAAAAATAATCCTGGCGATGGCATCAACGAATCAGATCACGAGCCACGCGATGCGAGGGGAATAGCCCTCTTGCTTTTTGGAAACTATTTTGTAGTGTCGATTTGATTAAAAATTTAAAACCGAAATTTAAAAATATTCACTGTTTTAGTATAAACTTAATAAAGATCAGTTTTTCCAAATAAGCGATTTTTTCTCAAAATCCAGGGGGCAACTGCCCCTTTTGCCCTCCCCCTCCCTTCCGGACGCCCATGATGGTAAATACTGTACCGTGCTATTTTTTTATCGCAAATTTTGTATCAACTAGGCTTTCAAGGGAAAGAAACAGCTCTAATAGATGCATAATCCATCATTAATTTCACAATGTTTCACTGACGATACTAGATCAGAAAAGTCGGGATTTAATAGATAATTAAAACATTTAATTAGTCTAATTGATTGGAAGTGATATAGTACCGTTCAACCACTCGTATGGTAAAGTGACTACTATACATATAGTTACCAAAATTCAAATACTCGTAAGGTACATTCTGAATGACACCGCGAAACTACTAAACAATTTAATATATCATCTGTTAAATATGGTTTGAAATGTCCTAAAATCTAAATCAACTTCTAAGCGGATGTTTGGTATTTTACAACTTCCAATGGTCTGTCAACTAAACGCTGCAAAGTATTTTTCTTTTTCCAGGAATAGGGATGAATGAAGAAGATCAAGAACTATTCAAAATCTCTATTTACAATTTCCGTGTTTCCATTCTCTTTTATATTTACCAATTACTTCAATCAACTCCTCGCCACAACTTATAAACCCTATTTGTTTATCGTCACATTAATATGGTTAAGGTAATAAAAAACACGAAAAAGGACTTGAAGTTTCTTGCAAGTTTTAACAAGAAGTTGCAAAGGGTTGTATACATAATTCCGTCAGAATAACTAGTCGTCAATGGCCGAGTTCGTTTTGAATACAGAATTGATTTTACCTGCGTAAACGTGCTTCTTTCATAATCATTAAAAATTCTCCACGCTGATTTTATATACCTACATCATTTGAAATATTTCAAGAATAATATTTATTCAGGTAATCACATTTTGATTTTTCATTTAACGAACAACGTAGATATAACAATATATATTTTACATCAGGAAATCTTCAAACTTTGTTGATGGACGACTTCACTCCGAAGTACTTTTCTAAATATCATTACATCTGTATATTAAAATTTTGTGGCAAATCTTGTGTCATCCTTCACATCCCCTCAAGCACGTGATACAGTTAAAAAATTGTGGCATGGCCTGTAAAAGTGTAAGACAGCAAAGATATGCATGCATAAGACTGCAAAGTATCTATTCATTACATTTATAAAAAAGATGAAAGTACAAACGTGGTGGACGATTTTATGCGTGAGCCATTGTATACGTTCATATGAATACGAAGTTGGCGGCTGGATGGAGGATTGGGGGGTGGGAGTTCCCTCCAGTCCCATGAAGAGGAACCAAAGCGGAGGCAGTGGTGAGAAGAGAGTCGGTAGCGGGACACAGAAGGGTGATTCCATCGCACCGAGAGAGGACACAACCCCTTTTAGTGGCCACCACCGTGTCTCCCGGCTCCCTTTCACCCTAGCCACCCCCTCAGCTCGCTCTTTCTCACTCTCAAGCTTGCTTCTACAGACTGGCTCTGGTTGCCCGTTCATCCGTTTGCCAGTTCAAGGTGGTTGCGTTCATTACCAGAGAATATACCGGGTGGTGAGGGAATATCGAATGAGCAGCAGTTCTTTTTTATTCTTTCTTTGCAAACGAATCAATTTGCGCCTACAGTTATTTTGAAATTTCAACGACAATCGTAACAAACGGCAGAGTTGGTGAACTTGTTGCTGGTTGTTGCTGTCATGTAGCAACAATTTTATGGTTCCCTAGTTTTGCTCCGTGTCAACCTGCCTGAAACTTAGCTGCTGATTTCCTACAAGGGTGCTTTTGTACTTGTAGATAAGTAGATTACTGTAATGTAGAAGAAAATGTGACCGAACTCAGAATGACTTTTGATAGAGTTGCTGCAAAATTGTCAGAAAAATGTAATTGAAAAATTGCATGAAAATGATAACGCTTAATTTTTATGAATTAGTGTCAAAGAAAAGATGGACGCTAGTGGAAAGAACAATAAAATTTATAATCAATTTCATGTAACTTGTGTTACCTTTATGTTAATTCTAATTTATCACAATAAAGTTTATGAATTCCCTACGTATTTATTTTATCCAATTATAACACATACGTGAACACTAAATAAAAATAACTAAGTAACAAAAATATTCCACAGCGCAAAATTGTTATTCTATCAAATTACGTAAATTCATTTATGTCAATTGAGTGTTAATTGACATTCTTTGTTGCAACAGTTTGTACTAACGATATGGCATCGTCGTTATTTAAGACTAATCGTAAGCGTTACTTTTGAACGCTGTCCAAAGCACTTCAACTTTCTGTCGCTTAAGGGAAAAGGGAGACAATTCCTTCGCACCTGTTTGCGTGAAACGAAGTGATTAAGGGAGGATTATGGGCGCAGGATTGGACGAGCACGTGCGTCTCTTTTGCGGTGTAAATAACGAGTTGGCCAGAGGGTGTCCACGAGTTTTTTTTCTCTTTAATTGGTACGAACGCTAGCCATCCCTTAAGCAAAATTGCAGGGATTAGCCTTAGGTTCCAGTGCACGTGCACTTAAAGGATCGCTAATTGCCCGAGCGTGAGTCGTGCCACTTCCAACGAAAATTACTCTTTTACGTTTCCGTAATAAGACGCTTTGACGGTCCTAAAAGAGACTCCATTCTGCTCGTTACTAAAGCGCGTAACAGCCTACGAAATTATGCAACTGGGACTATGAATGAATTTTACAACGTGACGAATGGAGTGGGTTGATAAATCTTTTAATGTTGTAAATATCAATCGAGGGGCGCAGTGGAAAACAAGCATATACTACCGTTTTATGATTTCATTAGAAGCAGGTGGATTAATAGGTAAATTACACTACATTGCAGGAACGAATTACAAAGAAACGAAAATTTATTTTACGTGAGCAGTGAATAGATAATTATACTTGAAAATCGTAATATGAATATTATCAAATACTTTATATTTCTATAATTTCTGGCGTTTTTACCTTGGCACGTTGTTCGTGTAATGCACAAATACACAATCTTTACCGTCCATGGAAAATATTTCATGGAGTTTGACGATCAAATGCAGGGGTAGAGTTAATTACTCGCGTATCAAAACACAGAAGCAGGTTTCAACTTATCAGTGCTAGGTCTTAACTAGTATACATGGTGTAACATAACAAGTGCATGAAAATTCAAGGGTGAATTGAGTACTGGATAGCAGTAAAAGAAAGTTCACATACACATATACATATACCTATTTACCTATGACCAATTTCACTTTGTTTCTGAATTTTAGCAAACCAGTATTATTGCAACCAGCATTATCAAGAATATTTAAAAATATTTTCCACTTGAACCGTGGTTCTCTTTCAATTCATATAATCCCAAATGGCGGATTTAAGGAAAAAGGCCCAGGTGGCAATCGTTGTAGGGCACCCTGTGGATATAATAGAATTATAAATAAATTTACGCGCGTGTGGTATGGAAATTATGGGAAACAAAAAAAGTATAGTGTTTATATAAATTCAAAAATTTTTGGGAATACGGGGACCCGAGGGGCCTTCTGGCTAGGGACCCAGGCGACAACTACTCATCGGCCGTCTATTAAGGGGTCATTCTACTTCGATTGACCACAAAATGAAGCTATATTTAAAGATCTTTTTCTCAATAAATACAACATATACTGAAATAAATCCTTTTGGAATTTATTAAGCTACTCTTATATTATATAAAACAATTTGAAACGATTTTTTTTAATTTGTTTTAAATGTTATTTATAACTTCAACATGGCACCTCAAAAAAGAGGTATGTTCGTGGCGCTGGTCATTTCCCGGCACAGGCTCATATGAAACGAAGAATTCGAAAAGATTCTCAATCTGTACGAGTGTCGTTATAACTCGTACCCCAATTAACAATTTTTGCCGAAAGATAACCGAGAAAAAGAGTGTTTTGTCAAAATTTTTTTCCAAATCAGCACCATTTTGTGATTTTGTAACAAAAATTGATAATTGATCTACGAACGATAGCGACACCCATACAGCTTTAGAATCTTATCGAATTTTTTGTTTCAGATAAGTCGAAGTGGGGATATCACTTGCGCCACAGACATAGGGTAGAGACATATATTTCTTACATCGCGATAGAAATGGTCATTCCAATCGTTCGTAGTACCTCGTCCCTCTCCCCCGCACCTACTGCAATAGTTCGCCAATTGTTTTAAGTCATTGTTTAGAGTTGGCATACGTTTTCAGTGAGATGGTTGCGTGTGAACGTTACAATTTTGGTTCGAATCTAACCTACGTAATCTGCAATTTCGTATTTAAAATAAAAAGTCAGCTTGAAAATTCAAATATGTTTATTGTTATTAGTTTGCACGGTGCCCAAGTTTAGTATTTGATGTATTTTAGACTATTATATCATAATATGTTTATGTAATCTACAATCTTTGAAATACTTATATATGGGGCTAATCGGATCACGTTATTTGAGGCGAATCGGATCACTCTTTTTTCATTTGAATATTTTTATGATTAAAAGGTATGATAATTGTTTATATACAGATGGTTCGTAGGTATATAAAAAAGAGCAATCAGGGATCATGGTGTCAAAAAAAAAAATAAAGGAAGCTGTGATAAAAAGTAAATCTAAAAAAAATGACGGAAAAAATAAATAAATTAATGGTTTTAAGAAGATGGCATTGTATTTACTCCGGTGAAAAATTAATTCGCCCATTTTCAGAAGATTGTCTGAGAAGAGTGGTGCCACGAGAATTGTGCTGATAGAGACGGCAAAAACGGCAATATCTTTCCGATCTGAGTGCTCAATAATGTCACTTGACTTCCCTGTCATTAAATTAGATTTGTTTAAGTTGTTTCTAAAGATTTTGTTATGAAAATTTCTGAAAAAACTGAAATTTTCATAACAAAATTTTTAGAAACAACTTAAACAAATCCTCAGTACTACAACTTAAACAAACCCCAAGTTTCGGGGCGAATCGGATATTTCTCACTTTTTCGTTTTTTGTTTATAAATGAAAGATTTTTATACATAGTTTCAATTTTTATATATTCATGTTCAAGCCAAAGGTGTACTGGTCACAACTATATAATAAAAAATTAGTTTTTTAATGTTTAACTATTATTTTTTTACCGTCAAACTCAAAGTGATCCGATTCGCCCTGATCTACCCTACCTCTTTTTGGGATGCCATATTGACGCTTTAAAAAACTGTAAAACAAATTAAAAAAATTCCATTTAATTTTGTTTTGTATAATATGAGCGAAGCTTAACAAGTATCAAAAATATTTATTTCCGTATATGTTGTATTTACTGAAAAAGAACTTTAAAAAACCTTAAATTCGCTACTGATAACCCCTGTGCATAATTATCAAACTATCTATCATCCTTTACCCGCGAAAATATTACAGCCAATTACGAAACAATCTAATTGACATTTATCTACCGTATTTTCCCGCACCTTGGTATCGAAGTAAGAAGGCGAAGAGTCCGTAGCCAGGATCCAGCTGTTTCATACACGGGCGATTCACAATATTGTAGGAGGAAAGCAGACAATTTTCCAGGACAGAACGGTATAGTGGACGAGAAAAAAGGAATGGCGACGAAGGATAAGCGGATGATATTAGCTGCGCTCATAGAAGGTAGAGAAGGCACTGTGTGGCAGCGAAAAGGGCCTTGCGAGTGGCTTTCTTCTCTCGGGACATACTCTTCTCTTACGTGCGAGAAGTCGAAGCTGGCGAAGCGTCTTAGCTTCCGTTCACGCTGTCGACAACGGGGAACTAGTCTTCCCTTATCTCGAGTTTGCAAGACTGCCTTCGGTAATACCGTGCGCGGCTGGAAACCCTTACGAACGAGAACCCCGTGAAATATCGCTAAACGGTTTGTATCCCTTTCCCTTACTTCGAACGCTCCGCCTCCCCTCTCTCTCTCTCGGCTTCAATATATGCCCATCATTTTCTTCGAGCTCGCTACTGCCACCCCCCGTGAGTCTTAACTCTCCAGGAAACGCTCGCAACCCGAAAATTCGGATTGCAATGAAACTTCACGAATCTAGTGTATATTGGAATATGCAGGGAGCAATTTTTTATCTGGGGATATTTAGTCTGAAGGGGTGAAATCAGCCCTTCAGGGGTTAGCTACCATTCATAATTATTTAAGAATTTATTTTGAAGTAACGGAAACAGTTTTTTAGAAGAAGTCTTTTTTGTTGGTAAAGGTATGCTTGAAGAATACGAAAAAAATTTTATTCAATTTTTTCCTAAAAACAGAGATGGTAGTCTAGGACAACCAAACGGTATTCGTGATTTCTGATAGGCATGTTCTTGAAACAAAATTTTACCAATGGAATATTAACTAACTAAGACTAAATTGTCTATCGTCCAACCTAGGATTTCTTCGCTATTTTAATTTTTACTCGACTTGTACGTGAACAGAGGACCATTTTCTTACAAAAAGGCGAACATTTTGCTTGAAAGAGTCGCCACTTTGGTATTTCTCAATCACACGCGAGATCTAATTACCGGTCGACTTGTTTCAGGCTACTCTACTGCGCGTACGAAGGATCACTGCGGCGGCATGGTGCGAAGCCTGCTTCGAACTCCGAGTTTGAATTGTCTTGATATTAAACGTTGTAGGACTCTGAGGAAATACTCTCTAAGCTCTCCGGAAGATATCCCCGTGAAAGATGGACGAAACCCTGTGCAGGGTGTAAAAACACACGGCGTGTTATCGTTCCCACTGTTCATAGAAATTTAGGTATTAATGGTGGCGCGTTGCTCTACGAATTAAATGCTGCAGAACAAAGCGAGCGCGAGCTACACCAAAATACATTTGGAAGGATTAAAAACTATGGTAACCTGTACCGATAAGCGGAGTTCGGTTGCGCGACGGTACTAATAACAGAGGGGCGCGTTTAAATTCTAGCATATTCAGAAATCTTCGAGGGGGGTGGTCCGAGAACACGGGAGGAAGGTGACGACGCCTGGAACAACGGCGAGGAAACGAACGAGCGCGCTTCATTATACACGACGCTCGCACGCTTCGTTTGCCTCCGGAAGTCGTGCTTTAGGAGGGTCGCGCTTGTGGGATGGCGCGGGAGGAGGTTGGAGGATGTGAGGGCCATCGCGGGACCGGGGGGGGGGCGAGGAGCGCAAGAGGAAGCTCGGGGGACGGCGATGAGAAAGGACGGAAACTGAGAAGTAAATGGGAGAGGGTAGGTTGAATTAATACAATCACAGGGGTAGCTCACCACTCGCAGTCCGCGTGGAAAGAGGGGGGGGGGGAGGGGGCCGGAGAGGGCGAGGAGAGAAACGGGCGAGATATAACCACCCCTTTGCTTGTCATCGAAATTATACGCTGCCGACACTCGACCTCGTTTACGACTTCTCTCCCTCCCCCACTCCACCTCCCTCTCGCTCTCTCCCTCCGTCTGTCTTCCTGGCCCCCTTTGTCCTTCTCTCTTCTGGATTCCTATCCAGAAGTCCTACCGTACGACAAGGCAGGCAGACGAGTTTGAAAATTAGGACCAAGAGAGGAAGAGGGTCAAATATGGCGGCGCGTAACGAGCTGTTGTCGTTTCTGTTATCGAAGGGGTTGTGTTTTCCACCGGCACGAGAGGCCTTCAATGTAACACGATTAACTCTGAATCCCGCGCCCGTCTCGTGCACGCTGTCTTGCTCAGCCAATCTGAATTAATGCCCTCCAGAATTTCTATTTTTCTTAACGAGCGCCAGCGCCGCCGGAATACAGTTCTCCACGAGGGTTTCGCTTCTCCTTTTTTTTTTTTCGTTCTGTTTCAAGTCGCTTCTCGTTTGCTGAAATTGTATTGTGCTGCATGGTTGCCATTGTGTCGTTGCGAAACGACGAGGCATTTAGCAGTCGTCGTGAAGTTTGTGAGCGAAAAATTTAAATGTTCCGCAGATTCTTGTGTATAGTCTTTTTTATATATTTTCCAACACAAAATACCTTGATGCCCATTTGAGTAGGTACTCTTTTTATAATGTTCCGAGGAAACGGGATATGTACAAGCGTATATACAGTGAGTAAAAAAAGTATTGGCACACTTTTTAAAATCGCATAACTTTTTTAGAATTGGTCCAAACGACATGAGTTTTTTTTAGAAGGTAGAAGGTTTAGTTTGCTATGTGACGTATTTCTGAGTTTTGAAAAAAAATTCAATTTGTCGGAATAGCAAAAAGAATAGTAAAGGCCGTTTTTTTCAACTTTTTTTTCTGAGCCTGTAACGAAAATTCAAAAAACTCGTTTGTAGATTTAAGTAAGCTGTATACATGCTGAAAATTTCATCAAAATCGGTTAACGGTGCTCTGAGTTACAAACGTTTAATGATCGCACAATAAGGTCGAAAATCGCTTGATTTCGGGTATTTCGCGATTTTCGAACTTATTGTGCGATCATTAAATGTTTGTAACTCAGAGCACCGTTAACCGATTTTGATTAAATTTTCAGCATGTATACAGCTTACTTAAATCTACAAACGGGGTTTTTAAATTTGCGTTACAGGCTCAGAAAAAATGTTGAAAAAAAACGGCCTTCACTATTTTTTTTTGCTATTCCGACAAATTGAATTTTTTTTCAAAACTACGAAATACGTCACTTAGAAAACTAATCCTTCTACCTTCTAAAAAAAACTCATGTCGTTTGGATCAATTCTAAAAAAGTTATGCGATTTTAAAAAGTGTGCCAATACTTTTTTTACTCACTGTAGGATTTCGCGAGGAATTAGTTTCTTTCTATCTCCAAATATGACACGATAAGTTTATATAATAATAATAATGAATCGTCTTTATTACACACTGACGTCGAAAGAAAAAAGAAATGCAAATTGCTAAAAGTGAATTTTACATGCAATAGCAGTCTATAAACTCTAAGCAGTCTGTAAAATCAAAAAACAAAAAATATTTCGTTTGTATATTAATGTATCTTCTGATTCACGGAGGGAATCTTTTTTGGTTTTTGATTTTAGATAATCTGGTTCCGAATGGCAGTGCTCACCGCAAAACAAGTTTTTTTCTACAAAAAAAATACCAAATTTTCTTTAAATGTTGCTCTTTCAAGTGCAGAAAGTTCTGTAAGAATATATGCTTCCGCTTTTTCAAAAAAAATTCACAAACATTCGCCTCCTCTCGGCCTTCTGACTAGGTATAACCCCTTAATTGAGAATCGCTTGCCGAGAATGCTGAAAAAGTTCGTCAGCTATCTCGAGGGACACTTTGCGCCGTAATAAGATAAACGAGGATCCGTCAGCCTTCCATCATCCGCGGTGGCGATACGCGGCGGCGAGGCCGCCGATAATAGATGAAAGCGGTTCCAGAGGCCGGCGAATTATATTAATCCGTGCGCGTCGAGATTCGGCGTCTTTTTTCAAATCAACCGAGAGGATATTGTTCGGCCTCGCGGAAAATTTTCTTCGGCCAGCTTAGCCTGAAAAAACCTTCCGCGATATCGAATCGCTAATCCACCTCGCGCCTTCTTGATTACGATACACGTCCAGGCGAGTGGAAGGAATAAAGGAAAAAAAATTTTTCTCATCATCCCATTGCGCGCAACTTGCCCTCCCTATCCGTCGCCCTCCCGCAACCCCTACTTCGCCCCAGCCCACCCCTACCCCCCGCTCCCTCCTACCCGGACGTCCCACCACCCGACCCTCCCCCGCGCTCTGCCCGAGAGTGTGGGTGGATGAATTCCATCGTTATCGAGTCGCACCCCCCATTTTACAAACGGGAAAGCTTCTCTCCCGTCCGCAAAATCCCCCGACCGAACGTGCATATTTCCATTTGACACGCCTCAACGATCGCCTGATTTTATTAAAAACCCTCGTAACCTGGTTCTGCTCTTCGTTTTCAGGTCTCCACGGGTAAAAGTCTTTCTTTCGGGCGCCTTTATTGCGTTCCACCGCGTGCACCGTCGCGCAGACTATCTCGCGTAACGAGGGACACATGCGCGGAGGTGGAGGAAGCACAGCGAAGGTGATTGAAGATTGATCATAACCTGGGAGACGCGGTGCAGGCTGTTATTTCGGGGGAAGTGTTGGGCCGTTTTGGAATGGAATCCGTGGCGTTGTTACTTTATTTTAGGAGAACATAGAATTGATATTTGTTTTTACATTTTTTTTGTGGGAAATTGATTCTGCTATTTTCGACAGGGACGTAACTACGGGGGGGGGGGGCAGCGGGTGTTTCTGCCCCGGGCGCCGATTTTCGGGAGGCGCCAAATGAGAAATCTTCATAGAGAAAAGACATAGTTTTGGAAAAGCTACATCAATGGCTTTATTCAAATTTATATATTACGTTGTTCCATTAGGAATAAAGGAGAAATACATTTTATGGAAAAATAATTAAAGTTTATTTATCTGTCATCAAACTACAAACAAATTAGGGTATATGTTTAAAACCAGTTAATAAACACGTTTATAATGTCTTTTATATGTAAAGTGTGGGCTCAACCTCCTAAGGTGGGCAATAGGAGGTGGTAAAATGTTGGGGGGAGGGGGCGCCAAACAGAATCCTTGCTCCAGGGCGCTTACAACCTAGTTTCGTCCCTGATTTTCGATAATTAAAGAGTCTTTGTAGGTGTAGGTGTCAAATTTAAAAAAAATGTCTTTTTATTGGGAAATTTGCTACGTGTACTTTCTATAGTATAGAATTTTATTTTTGGCACTGACAGTGTTTTTTTTGCAAGGAGTCTTCAATAGTTGTTTGTAGTTTGTTAATAAAAAAATTGTTTAATGTGTTTCTGAAGAGCTTCCTAACTGCGGAATGTTGGTGGCATTTAAACAAATGATAATTTGATGGTGCAATTCTCGACAGATAGTGTGCTTCTCACAGGTTTCCTGTTTTTCTTTGTTTTCTTAAGCCGGGAATTCACCGGGAAGCTACCCTAAGCTATGCTATGCTATGCTACGTTTTAAAAAAATTAGTTTCAATGCATTCTTATGAAACTGTTTCCACCAAAAGCTAAGTTAAAACATAGCATAGCTTAGCTTAGCTTCCCGGTGGATTCCCGGTTTTAAGGTGCGAATCCGCGATGAGATTTTAAACGAGACTTTTCTTTAGAATGGGACAAAAATCTCAGCGATAACTTAATGTAGATAACGAGATTTTTTAAAAGATATCATGAAACTTGTCTCGTGGGAGTTTTATTTCATGAAACTAATGATAAAATAATTAAAAAATAATACAATAATGAAATGATTGTCTTATGAGATTAAAGTCTCTTATGAGACACCATATTTTTGTCTCATAGTAGATTTTCACCTTTTTAGAACTAACAGCGCCCCTGTAATTTAATATATCTAAAACATCGGTTGTGAGTTACAGTATTGTCTCGTCTGAAAAGACTTTAAGGTGAATGTTGCAAAATTACCCGATCAACGTGGTGCAATTTTTTTTGCATGTTTCGTCTTCTAGGACAACACTCTTTTTTTTTTAGATTGTCTAGTTGTTTACAATATTTACTTACGTTTAATTAAACGTTTCGTTTTCTCAGTGTAACTTCTAGTAAATTATTCTTCAATAATCCCACCCGACACGCCATAGAACATCACAGAGGTGCAACTCCGGTTTAAGAATTCTTCCACACAATTCATATTCTTCCCCACAATGTTTTCTATTTTTCGGATGGTTTTACAACAACAGCTTTTCATCCCTGTTTAGTTACCACGCGTTTTTAAAACAGCTCGTTTTTGTTGCGATCGAGGAGCATGGTGCGTGGTGCCATACGTTCCAAGCGATTGCGCTCGCTTAGCACCGTGCGAAACCCGAATATCCAATTTCGATAACATCTTTTCGGACCGTCATGGGCAGTTGGCTATGGAAAGTTTAATTCACTTGCAATTTCACGTATTTCAATATTCCGCTATTTCGTATTTTACCATTTCACTCGAAGCCATTCTGTAATCCATGATTGATATTTTGGATAAACTCACTTGACAGGCATAGTGGAACTTTGAAAGAGACAGAAAGAAATAGGCGATGCACGAATATTCATAAAACACCAATCTTCAGCCACAAAAGTGTTTCCTGCAAAAAAGGTTGTCAGATTTTGCAAACAAAATTTCAGTCTTCACTGCTAATTATTAGCAGTATACTCAGGGCAAAATTAAGACCTTTAGAGGCCCCAAGCACTTGAAAAATTTTCAGGCCTTCTTCAATAGGATGATCCCTTCAACGCAATATACGATATCTTAAGCGTTGCCGATAATTTGACTAAAAAGTGTTTCTAACAAAAGTTAGATTTTAAAATTCAGAATGTTTATTTTGCTTATTGGTGAATCCAACACTGAGTATACTAATAAAATGAAATGGACGTGTGCAGTCTGTGCCATTTTACAACATCAAAACACTGGAGAATTGTTATTCCTTCTTGTCACTTGCTTTTCCCATAAAAAGGGAGCTAACATTTATATCCTTAACGCCCAATATTCCTTGTAACGTTAACCAAACTGTCACTTTGACGACCACCGAAATATATGTACCCTCGTTTCTTTTTCTAAACGAGCCAACATTTTTGTGCCTGGTTCACAGTGAATCCCTTCTGATTTCTCGACTTTGCAATGGACAGAAGACGCACCCCATTCGTTACCACGTCAAAGTGTGTCATGCTGAGCCGAAGTCGATAAACCTGACAAATGCGAAGTATACGTTCGACAGCCGATCGCGTCGAAGGTAACGTCCAAGTTGCTCCCGAACACTTATGGGGTGCCGTTCGTTTTACGAGCCTCCTTATCGGCCCGCTGCCAGCCCATAAACGCATCTCTGCCTTATACGAGGTATCGTGACGCATTCACGTGGCGGATGTCACCGGCGTGTATTTATCGAGTGCTTTACAGACGCACGATATCGATAGGTTTATCGGTAGTGAGGCACGTTCCGCGAGAAACGGACTAAAAATGCGAAGAAAGTCTGGTTACCGCATACTTAACGATGGAATGTGAAAGGAAGTGCAGGACAAGAGGAATTTAATATCAGAAATCATGAGACAGTGTGGAGAAATATGTCCATTATTCATGTGTTGCAATAAATGGTACCTTAATGTACAGAGTGAAGCAGGTTTCAGGATAATTTTTTTTATATTATTTAACCCTTCGTTGACACTAAGCTTAAATCAGCCCATTAACTGATTTTGACGCACGGTTTTTTTTCCAATACTCGTGGAATATCTCTATTTTTTCAATTACTGCAGTAGCCTACCTTCTATGTGCAAAATAAATACCCCATTTTCCAAAGCCGACTTACAAATTACTTTTCTTTTCTCAAAATATTATATCTGAACAACAACTCTGTAGATTTTTAGCTTCTAATATTGAAATTTGTAAATATTACAATTTTTTGAAGATTTTCTTGTTTTTTTTCGCGACATATAGTAATCTAGAATTTTTTTACAAAAACTGTGATAAAATTTCAATTAAAAAACTATTGGAATACGTTGTAGAGACCTTGAAATTGATCCATGATTTTTTTCATAACGATTGCATTCTTTAGATGAGAATGGCAGTCGTTCAAAAATGGCTCTGGGTGGGAGACAGCCAGTATGTGAAACTTGTTGAAAAAAGAGGAAGGTGTGCCAATGAAGTGTTAATGTCGCATCAACCACTTGTATGGGTTATTAGCGATCTAGGGCCTGGTTTACAATTTGTTGTACAGTTTGATGTGTTTTAAGTAATGCAATGGTCTTTGTATTGATCCTTTGTCGTTTAAATTGTTCTTTAGGGTGGGCCTTATGTTGTATTTTTGCCTATAGGGGTAGTATCTATTTCCTGCACTGACAGTTATTCTTTGCACAAGTCGCAAAATGAGAGATCTTTTTTGTTGAGGAGGTACTGGTGCGTGAGTTTTGCGCGTCCAATCGTGGTTCCTGAAGTTACGACCTAATCGTGTCTTGGTGGCGAGCGTGATATATTTTCCTTTAAAAATTCGTCTTTAATTGATAGCAATCGTCCCTTAATTGTGGACTCAGGATAATTAAAAGTGCTCAAATACAGCTTTTTACTTTTTATCAGCGAAATAATATACCGAGCAATAGTGAGGTCTAATCGAATTTCAAATATGTAATCATTGTACGGAGGTAAGTGGTCGCTAATTACTCTGTCAACGCGATAAAAAAATAGTGAAGTTTGGAGGAGGAGTGAGTGGAAATAAAAGAGTTCATGAGAGGCTTTTGATCGTCAGCTTCCACTATTGTTATGTAGCAATAATGCTTCGATAATAAATCGCTTGTCAAACTTCGAATATAGTATCGCTAGACATAGCTATAGAATTCGGGCTCTAGAGCTGCCATCTGTTTGCGCATGCGCAGTTGGAGCATCACTACTGCTTTGGTATTTCTATAGAAGTGAATCGTGGCAAGTGTAACAGGTAGGGTTAAAAGGAACTCCAGCCAATTGAAATGAAACTAAAAGCCACTCTTTCGTCCCCACTTAACAGGGGTAGCGTTAAATTGGAGTCAACAGAGTATACTGAAGATAAGACACTACTAAAAGTCTTATCTGTTGTTTTTATACTTCACAGTTCATTGTACAAATGCTTCTCCTCTCTTTCATTACTCAATTTCGCGAGAGAGTAGTCAACTTTGTCCACGCAATTGAACCACGCCAAATAACATTAAAATAACTACTGCGTTTTTAAGAACACATAGGAGACTATACTCTCTGGCTCTACGTTCCCTTCTCCAATGAGTAAAAATGAGAAAATATTGTCATATAAACATAGGCTCGTAAATGGTTTATTAAAAAGTTATAACAAATATACAAGATAACAAGGGGCTGATTTATCGTTCGATATTACCTCACAATTAATAAACACAACCTGTACAAATAGATTAGATAAATATCGTTGATCTGTTCCCACGTTATACTTAACGAAAAACCAGTAATTTGTTATTTCTTACTTTTCTTATAACTTTTAATTAATCATTTATGTACCAACATTCATGTTATTTTTTCTTATTTTCACTCGTCAAATATGTTGCCACTGTTTCGCGGGAGAAATCCGGAACGCCCTGTATATTTATACGAACCCCTTTTCTCGTTCCTTAGTACCGAATCCACCCTTAGCGTTTGACGCACTTGTCATCTTATACCCTGCACATAAAAAAATGTTTCACCTTCTAACAATCAACAATCGACTCATTTACCTACATAATCCCTTTTACCTCTGCCATGCGCAATAATTTTCACCCCACCACACCTAATCATTTAAAAAACAACGCGTTCCCTCACCACAGAATCCTCAACGTCGATTTCCTGGAATCTACGCTTCGGACCACGAGACAAGCCGTTTCACGGTATGTACGTCCGAGAGCAACAAGAGGAGCCCACTTTCATCGCTCGAGCGAAAGATAACAAAATAGCGTACATCGTGAATGAAAGGAGCAACGCCAAAGATGTCCTTTGTACACGTTTCCTCAGCAAAGCCAAAAAAGCTCATCGATCGTTCCTCGCCGGATCCTCGGAGGACACTGTGGCCCTCCTTATCTGCGACCCGCAGGTTATCACTGACGGGCCGAGATTATGAATTAAAGGAAAAGAAGGGCCCGCAGCGGTGGGGGGCTGGGGTAAGAACCACCGTCGCCTTCGCTTATCCTCGGTTCGAGAGCGGTACGCGAGGCAACGCTGAGGGTAAGTACGACGGGGGAAAGAGTGGGAAAGATAGAGGGAGAGAGAGAGAGAGAGGGCCGTCTGTCGTTTTGTATATCTACCCTCGTACGGTGGAAATTTCGTTACGGGGGTGATTTTCTGCGGGGGATGGCCGGCCCCGTCCCCGCTTTAAACCTGATTGGATGCAGAGTTATCTCGCGCTGCGTTACTTCCGGATGATTGGTCGCTGCGGTCGTCATGACTACCTCACCACCGCCACCACCGCCGTCTCCACCGCCGCCACCCCCACATGGTCCCCTCCCCCCGCCCGAACAACCACCCCTTTATTACGTCTCTCTTTCGCATGCACGCACGCTGGATGCTATCGTGCCTCTCTCTCTCTGTCCCTCCACCCCCCCCCCCCCCCCCACATACACACCCTCTACCCGTTTCTCTCTGTTTCAATTTTCCTGTCTTTTTTCGCGTTCGGAGGCATGCTTCGTTCGACTGGGTGTTTAGATAACGCGCGACTGTTCGTGCAGGCCACCCTTCGAACGCGACCACTGCTACCCCCCGGCCGTGGGGTATCTTCGGCTACCCGTGGAATCGTAGCGCAGGCGTGAAATGCCCGTTCCAGGAGGCTCCTTTGACCCTTGCAAACCTGTTTGCTCAAGTACATCCGCGAGCACCTACGGTGGCGCACTTCTAATTGCCCTGGCGGCAGGGAGGGTCAAAGTTTTAATGCTGTTGCTCGGTGTGCTTCCAGATTTGAGAACGCGCTTTATTCAGCAACGGTAAATGTTTTATTCTTGGTTTGGAAAGCGCCTAGCCGGGGGAGCATAGAGAAAACTGCCTCAGCACCAGTTTTGGTATTTATGTATAGCAAATAATGCTCTTTGCCTAAAAAAAAAACACTGAGAAATTTCTGATCTCTACCAAGTCTAGTTAGGGTGATTGAGGATAACAACCATAAACTTTACAGTTTTTTTTTCAACAACTACTTAAGATATTTGAATACTTCAAAATACACGTAGTAGGTATTTTTCAGCTCTATGTACTGCATATATTTTTCTCGAAATTGCAGATCAATCATTAAGGGTGGAAATAAAGGAATTAATAGCTAAGTAGTGAGGCTTTACTCTTGATTTTTTTTCTTAGGTGTCACTCAAGGGTTGTTTGCAAAAACACCATCCAAAAAGGGAATTCCTTTTCACAGATAGATGGTTCTTTTCAACAGATTCTGGCTATAGAAACTATCGTTGAAGTGTCAAACACCAAATCCAAGCAGTGAACGACTTGTGAAAATTCTCCCCTAGCTTGAGGGGTTAATGGCAAGTACCCTGGTAGTTGAATCAGTAGAGGAGGATTAATTACATGACTACCATACCCTTTCTACCCCAATCCTCTTAATTCCTTCGTTTGGGGATGTTCCACAGAATTTGTCTGTCGAAAAGTTGTTAATTTAGAAGATCTCCGCAGTCCCATTATAGAAAGTTATCGAGCAATTTCAAGTTCAGTGATGTAAAAGGAAGTCGACGCTGTTGGATGACCAGCTTTCTATTAGCACTTTGTTAGTTATTAAGGGTATTTTGGGGCAAAAAAATCCAAATTTTTCCGATGGTTTATGATAGCCACACGCCTTAGAAGTATTTTAAAAAGAATTTCATTGAATAAGTAGAAAAATTGCGAGAGTTACAGCGTAAAAAGTAACAGGCGGGCCAATGCAGATAAAGGCGCCGCGGCGAGCTTTAAAGCCGTTTTTCTCAAAACTATGTTTCTCAAGACGGTGAACACTGTAACTCGAGAACGGATCGATATTTTTTGCTGAAATTTTAACTGAACCTACAAAACACTTTTCTCCACAATGTGGAACTCGGTCACTAAGATCGCATAACTTTAACAGCATTTAGAACAATATTTATCACAGAACTACTTCAGTAAAATCCTTCAAAGTTGATATTTGTTGTATAACTCCGTGAATTTTTATTAAAATTTTTCGACCGAGTTCCACATTGTAGATTTTCAGTTAAAGGATACTTATGTACAGCGATTTTGCTTTCAGACGAGTCGGTCAATTGGAATCGTGTTCACCACATGGAGGCGCGCATTACGCAAGCACTCGCTTTGACGTCTTATATATTAATTAATGTTTAATATTTTGTAAACATTCTTATTTGAAAATACGTCTTATATCCCTGAGAAAGAATTGTTAAAAGAGCAAATGGGTTAAGTTATTACTGGCTCTACAATCTAGCCCAGAAGGAACCGTTGATTTTATCTACCTAATACCCATGTGCCCCCTTAAGGATCTAGGCGCTAAGAGACTTTTAGAAGCTGCATTCAAAACAAGTTACTCATCACCATATTGTCTCTTTAATGGTTCAAATTTGTCCACAGTAGAAGTTACCCATTCTGTTATTAAAGACTGTGGTTTTTGTTTCGACAATCATCTAATTTATTTAAAACACAGGGCACTTCACGTCAGTAGTTTTTTTTTGGAAAGGATGAAATGCTGTAAAGTTGTCCTGTAGGCACTCCAGTCGAACTTTGCAGGCCTATAGAGCAACGAAAAATACGGCACAAGTATTTTTTTGAGTCCTGGTGAGTCAAGTTTAAAGAGGAAACCTACCTCCAAAATGTCACCTTCGTGACACTTAGAGATATAAAGAAAATTTTTAAACAAACATCGTGTGGGTTTCAATGAAAAACGAAACAGTCATGTACCTTATTAACATACACAATCATTTGTAACTCAAAAACAGTTGAGTGTTCCAACTATCTTTACTAACAAGGGAAGGTACCCAAACTAGAAATTACAAAAATTATTAAACTTTGGGGATATGTAGAGGATACATAGGTATGTATTACGCAATTTGTTTTCCCTGCCTAAATTCACTCTAAGTTGGTGAAATTCACCCCCGAAAATCCGCCTATTTTCCGATTTTCTGTTACAACTCGCGAACCATAAAAGATAGAAAAATAGTTTACAGACAAAAGTTACATAAGAATAGAAGCATTGCTCGCGCAGCTTGAGAGGCCCAGAAAGTAACTACGTTATCAATAATAGTTCTCGTTTTCATACAAGCGCGAATTCCAAAACCCCCTCATTTGCATGATTTTTGCGGAAAACAAGCTTTCAGCTGCGTCGCTGATTCGTCGCGGCTCGAACGGATTCCACTAGCGAACAATGGGCGGAATTATTGCCATGGTCGCGCAGCACGCGCCGCAAATCAACGTTGACGAGTGTGCATCACCTCGTTGAAGCGCGTCGAGCGTTTCGAGCGTGAACCTAATGCCCGATCCGCGCCACTTCTCCGCACCGTGGACCGACAGCGGCCCGCGACGAATCGCACAAAAGTTGACGTCTCTATCATCTCTCACGGGCGAAACGAGTAACAAGGCCGAGTCACGCCCATCGACAACCTTTTGTCGGCTGGTAATGTTGTCGGCTGGAGATTTATTATTCGAACAAGGGTGTCTTGTTATTGTCCACGCTCCACTCGTGTCGTTTACGGGAGCTGTCCGTGTTTTCGTTGAATCTGGCTTCTTTGGAATTATTTATCGCATGTCGCTTTCGATTGAGAGAAGAGCAATTATTTAGGACGTTTTTATTTTTATTTATGACGTTTGTGTTGGAAATTTGTTGGCAGGTTTAATGATTGGAATGATGAGAGGTTTTGTATCGATGGTATTTAATGCGATAGTCGCTTGTGAAGAATAAGAATATCTAATTAATGTCTAATTAAGAAATTTAATGGACAGATAATGGTTACAAATGAATCGACAAAAGGACAAAGGTCTGAACATGCGTAGGTACGTTTCAATGGATCTTTTTTGTAAAAGTTCATGCCATACTTGAGAATGAATTTGGTTAAAAAATTATTAGATCTTCCTTATTTGAAATTGATGAGGTCATTGTTATTTTAATTCAACAAGCAAATGATTTTTTTCTGATTTATTTCGATAATCGTTATTTTATTCTGTATTTAAATAAGTATCTCCTGGAATAATCTCTTAAATAATTTCTCGCACAGTTGTTTTTTAGATAAAATGCGATCAGAATAGTCCTGAGAGCGAACGCTTTTAAATTTTAAAATAAAGGTAATTATGTCAAGTTTAATATTGAAGTTATTTTCAAAACACAAATAATAAAGTAAGTGAAATAATTCAGTACGTTTTATTTTGTGTTTCAAATAACTTTTGCCCAAGTCTGGTAAAAAGATTTAATGCTCTACAGTAGGTATCTACTCCAAAAAATGTTAAACATCTCACTTGTGAAAAAATTTGTTTCATTAAGTCAGAAAGTAAGCTTTTGAAAAACAGTAACGATACACCATAGAGGATCTCGTGGATCATTCAGTAACGCAATCTATGAATATCGAGTTAAGTAATACATGCCGCGATACGTTAGGGCATATCCTTGTCGCGTCTGTCGCGTGCATATTTACGCGGAAAAATATCCCGTGGTGTTCGGTTTCGCGAATGTCTGCTGAGTCAGGAACTCGATCATCGATCACTTATTGTTAGCGACCGAACAGGCGTCGTATCTCGACTGCACTTATTTGCTTCGACACCCTTTTCGCCGACACAATTCTGTCATTTCCATAAAAAGTTCCGATGGTGATAGATCGACGCTTTCAATTCCACTTGAACAATCGCCGTGTGATAGACGCGGAGGACTACAAGAGGGATTACTTCGACTCCTGATATACGTACCTGGCTGGTACGTGTGATGAAGCTCTTCTTCGATTAGCTCCAACGCCTAAGAAATATGAAAAATAATTAACACGACCTCTGCATATGGTAGGTCCTTACTAGGGTAAAAGAGGGAGTCTTATTTCTTTTCTTTAAGAATTCTATCTTGCAAGGTCCAGAGATTATGGAACAATATACAGTGAGTCAAAAAATTATTGACATACCTTGTAGAACAAAATAACGTTTTTAAAATTGATCAAACGATTTCAGTTTCTTTTTTTGAGAAACTAGAAGGATTGGTTTATTAGTTGACGTGTTTCGTCGTTTTGAATAGCGAAGAAAATAGTGAAGGTGGATTTTTTAAGTTTTTTATCTGAGCTCGTAATGAAAATTTTAAAATGTTTTTGTAGATTTAAGTATACAACTATTTTCAGCATGTATACAACTTAAGTCTACAAACGTAATTTTTAAATTTTTATCACAGGCTCAGATTAAAAAGATGAAAAAGCGATCTTCACTATTTTCTTCGCTATTCCAACCAATTGCTACTTTTGTCAAAACTTTTGACCAAAATACGACAACTAGTAAACTAAATAATCCTTCCAGCTTCTCAAAAAATCTCAAGTCGTTTGGACCAATTTTAAAAAACTTATTCTCTTTTAAATGGTGTGCCAATAATTTTTTGACCCACTGTATGTAAGTACATACGTATATTCTGCGACAAATGACGGAATTAGGTACAGGTGCTAAAAAGGTGATGGTCACTGTTTCCAGAGGTGAATCTATACCTCGGAATGGGTGGAGATTTGTAAAAAAAATTTGCTGCAAAATGATGTATATCATTAATAATTGAAGAGTCCTTGCAGAAAACACTGTACCTAAGTGTAAAAAATTAAATTCTATACTATAATATTACCATTGGCACGTAGAACATTTCCGATAAAAAACTTTTTTTTAATTTCGGCTCGTACAGTATTTTCTACAAGGACTCTTCAATTAATGTTAATTTTTTTTCAACAAATTATAATGACACGGGTGCTCCTAAACACCCGACCCACGAACGAACGTTCGACTAATTGCGCCGTTCACTCTCAAGTTTCAGAGAAAGGACTATGTAGGTGCGCGTATAGAATCTTCGCAGTTCTGAAAAAAGGAAGGATGTTGTCGGTGAAACGATGAACCACCCAGAAGCGTAACATTACTCCGTGAACGTGGGGCGCCTTGCAGGCCTTAAAGGCAAAGCGTGTACCAAGGATCTCGGGGAACGGGCAAAATACTAGACACAGGGGCGGAGAGGGGCGAAAAAATGCGTGGTACGCGTATAAGGTGACCCGACGACCGGTCACCTGCTGCAAAGGCAACAGACACTTTATACTGTGTAGGCGGCAATATCTCGGAGGAATGTGGCAGATGACTGACGATGGGAAATGGACCACCTTGATGATGGTCCAAGATGAAAGTTACACCGGCGTGGTGTTGATGGTCCACGGGCAACAACGAGACCGTGAGAATTTTTAACATACACGCAGGCGTAAAGAAATTGGTATGCAGTAAAATCTTGATGATCCGAAGAAACTGCTGGGTACGAGGTTTGGATAGTGGAACGTTTGTGTTTTACCTACCAGGAAGAGGGATAGTTTGGTACGTAATATTTTATTTACTAGTCGGGAATTGTATAAAAATTTAATTCAGTTTTTCGGGGTTAAGAAATAGCGTACTTTGATGAAGGAATTACTTTCGTGGAGTTCCTTACTGTTTACGCTTCACGTAAGTTCAAAGAAATATTGATTTTAGGATTGGTTAATTATGTAGGTGATATGAAATGAATATTTAATTTGAGCAAATAGTTTTGTGCGGAATCTTTGTTACTTTATAAGGGTATAAATACTTTCGTAAGTAATCTGTGTATAATTTTGTAAGTGAATACACTTTAAGCTGAAGTATATTAATCGAGGTTTATAAGTAGGTATAATGTAAATTAGAATTGGTAATTTTAACTTTAACACTGATTAGATACCTATGTAAAATATTTTGCAAATAGAGTAGGCGGATACTATTGCGAGCAACTCGTTGTAAAAAAAATAATTTTCAGGACTTTACACTTTTCGGATTTTTTTACATGTTGGTATTTCATTTGTTGCTAAAACACGATTGTTCCATATTCTACAATGTTCAAAGTGTTATTATAATTATTGGGACTCGATTGGACTGATATAGTTCGTACGGTACCTGTTTAAAATCGGCCGGGGTGTATTGCACCCAGTGTGACCACCGCGGAACTTCGCAGAAGTGTGACCACGAAGGATTAAATACCTAACAATTTTCGTTTTTGTTACTTTCATATACTATTCAAACTATTACAGTTTATAGTTCAATGTTCATAGATTTCTATAAAATAAAAAGTTGTCAAAAATATCTATGGATCCTTAAATGGGCTTTATTACCCCCACTTAAGGAGGGATTCTCGTCTAACAGCCCCAAAAGTAAATGATATTTCACCATTTTTTTTTTAAAAATCTGTTGCTCATATTGAATTAAACTCTTTTGAGATATAAGAAGGCATCTTCAAACTTGCAGAAAATATTTTTTATGCCGATCCTTCTTATTATTTATTAAATATTGTGGAATCTTGTCCACCCCTTCGACAATGTAATTTCTGTTGGCATCTGATTGCAAAACGAAATAGATGTTTCTTAAAGTCAGATAGTTTGCGCTGGAATTGGTCCACTTTAAAGAAAAAAGAATGAAAAATTGAAAGAGTTATAGCGTTTAGAAGAAAATGTAAGTTTTTTCCTTCGACAAATTTTTCATATTATTCTATATATCGACGAAAAAAGTATCATAAATAAAAACTAAAATTAAAATTTTAGGTCCAGTACCAGCGTAAATTATTTACCTTTACGAAAAATTTCTTCTTTTCCCAAAAGAGGTTAATGCAATATTAACAATAGTTTTTCCAAAAAAATTTATAAATTTCAGGGGCTGTTATACGAGAATCCCCCCTTAAGTACCTTATACGTCTCATACCGCAGCGAACGTGGTAATATTTGCTAAAAATAGCCTTTCTCCATTGATCTATCATTGTCATTTTCCCCGGTCGATTACCCCAAAAAATTGCTTATTGGAAAAATTTTGTCTTCCTATCGCTTCGAATAATTAACGCGTTCTCTGTACATTTGCCGCGCCCTTGCGACACGCGCTAAGGGAACGCTCCCGCTCCTGTTTATCCTTTCCCGGCTCTGCGTACGCGTTCCCATCGTGTTTACACGTGTAACAGCCCCCGAGTCGCGACATCACTTTGAAGTGTCGCATCTGCGGTTACCCAAGAACACCCTGCGGCGAATATCGTGGAAATGGGTAGAGAACCTTACGTGGGTATTTAATCCGGCAGCACGCTGTGGGACCCCGTTCAGATGCCATTCAGTAACGCGATTTCGAGTGGAGGCCGAATTTTAAATCCAAGGACTCCGCCATTCAACCCCGTGCACACCCTCTCGATCAGTCTTTGTGTCTTTGTGCACCTCCGCGCGTGTTACGAGGACCATCTTCGAGCCATCGCGGCAAGGTGAACTCCTGCATTGGCGTCGACCATGCGTGAATTATTTTTATGTGTGTTGTTGGAAGAACCGAATAATGGTGTTTGTTGAAAATAGTTCAGACTACCAGGGCGCAAAGTTCCGAGGACTGGCTCAGCAAGTGAGTCAGGCCGTTAGAATCGATCGCTTATGCTGGGAATGCTTTGTCCAGATTGCATTTAATATTATTTATTAATATATACGCAGTGACAGATTTAAATAAAAAGGCCCCAGTGGCAAAGGTTTTGGGACACCCTGTGTACATAAGACAGAATTACAAAGAACTTTATGCGCGTGTGGTATGATAATGATGGGAAATAAGAAGAAATATAGTGTTCTGATAAGATCATAATTTTTTTGGAAGATGGGGCCCTGAGGGGGGCCTGCTGGACAGGGGCCCAGGCTGCAACTGCTCATTGGTTGCCTGTTAAATCCGCTACTCTATAGGGTACATGCCCTATGACACACATAATCGAACATACCTATCAAGTAATCAATACTTATGTAAAATGTTCAGCAACGCCCAGTATAAGATAAAAGATTATGTAACTTAGATTTAAATGACGTACAAGTTAAGTTGAACAGATCTAGACAGTCGCAATATTTGTTGGCTATATTGCCAATAATAATTTTGCTTTAAATAACGGAAATTTTAACTCCTATGTAATACACACCAATGCAAAAGAGCCTTAAGTTTCTTAAAAGAAATAAACATCTTGCATCACATAAAATAAAACACAACTGCATCGTGTATACACACAATTGTATTTTAGTATGACATATGTATTGTACAAAGAACATTTACTACTTAGTCACTGCAAGTAGTAGTATATTATATAAATCGTGGTCACTATTACACTGACGAAGGATGTGACATTAAATAATTAAATAAAAAAAATGGTTTTGAGAAATACTCCTAAAAATAAGTGGACAGTAGTAACGCATAACAAAGTAAAATGTTTCAATTCCCCATTTATTTATTTATTAATTTTATTATTTGCACACGTCCTTTTTGGAAATATTTATTACCTATACATATTTTTATCATTTTTTAGTAAAAGTTGAAAACAGGCTTGACTAATCATCTTCAACAGCGATTTGTAACTGTTAAATAGATTGACAACACGATTGCCTTTCTTTTTCGTAAACGGTTCGAGCTAAGTGCCCCTCAAATATTTTTTATAATGTCCAGATCAATTATATATCCATTATATAACAAATTTTAGTTTGGCATCTACAAAATAAAAAATTCACACCATCTTTTGCGGATTTCAAATTTCCTTATTCTACTCACGCTTTGCACATTCTGCACATTTAACTGAAAAATTTGGACGTTCGATTTGAAAATCGAAGTCTGAAAATCCAGTCGCTTCGATAAATATTTAAATATGAAGATAACGTTAAAGATTTAATATAAGTACCTACTGATTAAAGACAGGAAATTTCCACTCTACACTGGATCAAATTATGGAATGTCCCCACTCTTTGCCAAAGCATAAGCTTCTGTCGTCACGGTAAAACAAGAAATTAAGAAGAAAATTAAATTCATCGAACCTTGTTTCTTTATCGGTGGACTAATGTATGAAAACTTAATTTTCAGGATAAAGCTGTTCTGTGACATTCCTCATTTTCCCCTTACCCTTCACATTATTTAAGTCACGCCATCCAAACATGACCAGTTTACATGATTCTTGTCATTTAAACCTCCGGACATCAACAGTTCGTGAAAAGATTGTCCTGGATGGAGCGCCTATGCGTCAGGATGCATCGAAAAGCGCACTTCAGTATGTATGAGCGAGCAGGAATATTCGCTATGACGTTATTCATGGGCTTAAAGCTCATCGTGTACTTACTCGGGGGGGGGGGGGGGTTGGAGAAAAAACGAACAGGCGCGGTCGCGTCGAGAGACGGATTTATACCCCCTTAGCGAAAGCTGGCTACTCGATTTTAATCCCACGCAATCCCGCGCGACATTGTGCCTCTTCGTCGCTCCCCGTGAATCCCGGCGCCTTTCTATCCGCGTCCCCGTGTTGACGGCACTTCTCGCTCTCGACGTTGATCCCACAACAACGGTGGCCGAAAGTCTTCATTGTAATTTCTCGTACGGCCAGAACCACCCTCTCGTGGCCTCTCCATTCGTTTATGTGGGAAAGCTTGGCTGACGTCGCTCGGATTTCGCTCGAAGAATGTCTCTCCTGGCGTCAGCTTATACAACGCAGGTAGACGGCACTTTGGCTTCTTGCCTCCACGAATGCGCTCCTTTCCGAACAACCTTTGTGTTATGATTTTACGCGTCGTATCGAACTCGATGGAGCGAAGGATTTTAAGGAACTATATAGTTACAAGCTGTATATAATTGGAATTGTAAGTCAAAGTAATGCAACGTTGATGGAACGTTTCTGAGTTTGGAAGGTAAATTTACAAAGTGGCATTCCATCTACGAAGAGGAATGTAAGTAGTTATCTATACATATGATCGTTTTTAGCACTTTTTAGAATATATTATACTTATATTTGTGTTTTCATGGAGTTGGAATAATTACTAGTACTGGTCGATACTGTGTTACGAGCCGAGGCCGAGGGCAATGTGATTGGCGGCTGCGAACCCGAGGATTTGAGATTGTTTGTTGGAGTTTGTTAGTTGCGGACGAACCAGTGCCTGGTTAACACCGGGAGCCGCAGGAGGTGGTTGTCGTGGGCAAACCGGTGCCTGGCTAACACCGGGAGCCACTAGGTTGTCGTCGACGAACCGGTGCCTGGATAACACCGGGAGCCACTAGGAATGTAGGTTTAGCCTCGTAACTTTATAACGCGAGACACCTCGAGCGATAGACATGTATATCTGTGGGAGTGATGATTGGATTGATTCTCATAAAGGAACTCTGAGTAAGAAATAACAAAGTGTATTCTATAAGCTCGGTCTTCACAATTGTTTAAGTGTATGATTTTCGTGGTGCTTAACTCCTTAACGCACAGTTTTTTTGAAAAAAAAAACCGGCCAAAAAAATCAATTTTTTTTTATGTAAAAAACACAATTTAGAACATTGTCTTGGCAAAGAAATTAAAAAAATACAAAAATAATCAAAATTTTTATTTTAATTTTGGATTTTGGTCCACATTGCAGAAAATAGCCGAATATTGCAATGTTACAATGAAGAAGATATAGCCGTTGATTGGAAGTAGATAAGCAATATCCAACCAAATCCACATCCTCAAAGGTTTCCATTTGTTACCGCCCCTGATTCAACTTTTCTTTTGCTGGAGAATTTTGATATACTGCGCTTTTGTTCCATGGAAAAAGGCTATATTTTATTCTTGAATAAATAAGTGTTATAGCTTACAATCCCATGTAAATGATAAATATCAATAAAACGATTTTTTTTCTTTGCTTTCACATTGTCATTTTCAATTCTCGATTATATTCGAATGTGAAAAATTATAGCAGCATAAAATACAACGCCGCTCGAATTATCTCGAGTGTGCACAGTTTGGTCTGTTTAGCGCGCTCGAATTAACTCGAGCGTACAAGTTAAGGGGTTAATAAGGGAACACCGCGAACCTGCACTCACCGATTGGAACGCAACTTTGTGGGTTTATAGAGCGACTCAAAACAAGAAGAACGGTACGATTGATTCATTCCCAATTGCCCTTTAAGGATGTGAAAACTGACCGCAAAGTCAAATAGGCACTCCCACTTTTCCGGATATGACTCCTAAAGTACAAGAGACAAAAAGGTTGTTTCAAACAAAAGTTTAATAGTGCAATGAATTTTGGAAAAAGATTTTTCTCGTCGGGGTATTTTTTTTAAACTCTTCAAAATTTTGTTATGCGAGACCTAACCGCAATTTCATTTTTAAATAAATTTAGACGGATTTATTATAACTTCACCAATCGTAATTCGATTAAATATCAATACTTTCTGAATTCCTCAAAATTCACAGGCGCATATCCTGCTCCATCGTCATCCCAGCTCGATCAAAAAGTCACATTGCTCTCTGTCCCAGCATATCGATATAACAGTTCGCAACGTTTTTCCAGATTTTCCTTTGGACGTTCATCGACGTCACCGTGGAATAATGTTTCAGCCGCGTAACGTACACGCACACAAGTCGCGTTCTGCATTGAGAGAGGGGCAGCGGAGAGAATATCCGTGGCATCTGGTCGAAAGTGTGAGAGGGGCATTGTGCGTTGTGCATAGTTCGCATTTCCTCGGTACATTCTCGGACCTCGGTCCTGACCAGGAACATGATTAGTATACGCACACTTGACCTGGCCGACCTATTGTCGGGGAGGAGAGAGAAACACCATTATAACGATACTGAACACGAACACCCCATTATATTCGACACCCTGGGGGTACACCGTGTACCATCGTCTGTTGACGCTTTATTAAAGTCCTTTCCTGGTGACGCGAGCATGCGATTGCGTACGTGCGATCCTTGTGCGAAATTATAGCGAAGAATGTTCGCGTTGTATGATTCTGCTGGTTTCAGAGAATGTATTAATAAAGCGGGATAATAAAATGAGAGGTAGAGAAACACGATTTCGGTAAAATCGATGTGGGAATAAAGGTTGGTGTGTGTGGACTTTAATTATAAACATTGATATGGCTCACTTTATTTGTTTTCGGGAATTGACGCTTGTTTAGGAAGCAGAGGACTTCGCGGTTTTAATGAGTCGTTGGAGAAAAAACTGAAATGTCACTTTACCGAGCTTTACTGAGAAAATTAAGTTTTGGTATTTTAGTCCATCAGTAAAGAAACAAGGTTCAATGAATTTAATTTTCTTATTAAATAATTTCTTGGTTTATCTTGACGATAGAAGCTTATGTTTAGGCAAGGTGTGCGGATATTTCGTACTTTGTTCCAGTGCAAAATGGACATTTCCTGCTTTAAACCAGTATTTTAAATTATAAGTTTTAAATGTATAACCCTTTGTGATTTGACAGTTCTGTAGTCCCAGTTGCCATTAACAAAATATGTTGCAAATCGCAAAATCCCGAAAAATGGACATTCTCAGTTTTCCCCCTCACCATTCATATATATATATCGTTTCTGAAATACTCGATTCTACTATAGATAGGACATAGGTACCTATAGAGAGGTAAATCCTCAAAGTAGACTAATTATATTAACAACATATTTAAAAATATTTTCTTTAAACTCTTTTAATCTCATTTAATTCCAATTATTCGATTATTTAACACTTACAAATCTAAATAGCAGATAATAATAATTATGAAAATTTAAAACCACATTATAACATCTCGACTGCACCACCTTTTAGAGCAAACTTAGGTACCTACTCTCGTTGCTCAACTTTTTCAAAACAACCTGCTGTAATAGAACAGAAATTATTGAACGTTATACTTTTATCGGTGATAAATATGAAATAAAATAGAATTCCTAGATTAACCTAAAGTGATAGATCGAAATGATTAAATCACGTCCAACGCGATGACTCATTGAATTCCCAGCAAAAAGGTACTATACCTGAGTGAAGAAAAGAGTTAAATGAATCATACACCACCGCGAGAAACGAGAAAATAATAGTGTATCTACCTGATTTTTATCGAAATAGACAGCACGTGAAAACGTAAAGTCAGGAGCTGCGTGTTATTTGAAGCTGCATTTATCTCGGGGCATCCAGCGGGTCTCATAGAGTCCGCAGAATTATCGGCGCGATTTAGATAAACCGGATAAAGCTGTTAATCTTCGGCGACAAACTTTACGTCCCGTCGATCGAGCCGACGTCCATCATTCGGGGCGAGGAGACGCTCCCAAAGACAAACGAGGCGGGCGGTACGTTATCGGATAATTTTCGCGGATTCCAAGCTAAACTACCGAAATGATGGATCGACCGGCGGAGTAGCGGCTGAGTCGGAGGGATCGGTAACGTGTGAAATTTTTGAAAGCCACGCGGTAAGCGCGATCTCGCGCTCGACCGTGCGTGCACGTTTAGGTACACACGTTGCTTGAACAATTTATGATCTTCCAACCCTCCTCTCTCTCTCGCCCTTTCCCGGCCATTCTCTCCGTTCTCCCATCGCCAGCCCGTTCGCTCGGTCTCTCTCGTTTTCCCTGAAATTTTCCTGCTCCACTCTCCGCACCTTTCTCCACCCTCTCCTTCGCCTTTCATCCCTCTCGCCCTCTTTCCTCCGCTTCGTTCGATTCTGTTTCCACACACGCGTGTACACACATCTTTCCCTGTCCCTTCATCCCCCAACTCCTGCCGCCACCCTCCCTCTCTCTATCTCCCCCTTTCCCACCTCATCTTCTGCTCTACCTCTCGAAATCGCGTCAGCATTTAGCCAGCAGTATATTAGGCGAAATACAAGCGGATATCCTCTCACGGGCCATTACTGTTACCTTTGATCATCGCATGACCGGAGAGTGGTTAACGCTGCGTCATCAGAGCATGAATTTCTCTCTATCTGCCCAGTATAATTTACAATCCGTGTCGGCTTTCTCGTTGAACGTCCAGCTTTCTCGTCCTCCTAACCCCTCGAACCAACCACCCCCGCCCAACCCCTCCGTCGCCGAGCTCTGCCTATTACCAGAGCCGCTTAATTCTTCGTTTTCACGCCCGCTCGTCGAAATCGCGAGCGTCTCGATTGTCGAATTATTAGATTATTCGGGGAGGGCGGGGGGTTATTGAGCGTATGCCGGATATACGGTGCTGTGAGATCCTCCGAAGATGTTGGTTCGATGCTGGAAGATTTAAAATTGAGTTGAGCATTCGTGGGTTTTTAATATGTAGTTAGTTTGAGTAGGAAACAATTGAGGGGCCCAGTGGAAAACAGGAACATGCCACCGTTTCATGATTTTTTTACCTAAAAATGTCCGTATTTGTTGTTTTCATATATTATTCAAAATATCACAGTTTATAGTTTAATGTTCATAGATTTCTGTAAAATAAAAAGTTCTCAAGAATATGTATAAATCTTCTTGAAAGAAAATTATAGATCCTTAAGAAACGAAATTTACGCTTATGTGGCATGTGCTTGATTTCCACTGGGCTCCTCAATTTTGTACTAGAAGATGTACTTTTGTTGAAAGGATGTAGGCATATGCTTGGAGGTGATTCCTTATTGGTAGGTACGGCGGAAGAGATGAATTTTAATACTAGTTTAATCAGTTGTAAAGAAAATTGATATGGTAGTGATTTCCAACTGGTGGGTCGCGAAGTATTTTCTGGGGGGCCTCCACGTTTTTTTTTAATATTTAATCTGAACTACCTATTTTTAATGTTTTCTTTACCTTATTAAATTTACTTTACCTTATATGGGAGGAGGGGTTGCAGGTTATTTGAATATTTAAAAAGGGGGTCGCGACTCAAAAAAGGTTCACATTGTGATACGGTGTTCTGCTTGATCCCTTTTTGTAAATACAATTTTGTGGTCTTGTAATTCTTGGTGTAAGGGTAGATTCTGCGAAGTTATTTACTGTTCATGCTTCATACTCTGTGTATGACGACGAATGTTAATAAATATATTAGGTACTAATTGTAAGTAGATCTTACTATGTGTAAAGGCTGGAACAGACACGTCCAGTAATTTAGTCGAGTGGCGAGTAAATAATTTAGTCATTTACCATTGTTTCATTAAACTACTCGACTAAATTTTAGTGTTCACGTACGGTAAATTACTAAATTACTCGCTACTCGACTAAAATACTGGACGTGTCTGTAATTTACTTTGAACTTCATTTGTAGAATGACAAATCTCGTGGGACTGCTTCAACCCTTAAATTCTGAAAATCTGTTTCGTGGAATTCAGTGTCTAACGCATCCCATACTCCTCATTCTCAATTCGTCACAGTTCACATCCAAATTCGCGTGTAATTTTAATTTAACCCTTTATTGCATTACGTTCGTTATACGAAACACACAAAAAGCTATCATACAATATTTCACAGAAAATTTATTTAAAATATTTTTCCGCGTTTGTTAAGAAAAAACACGTCTCAACATCTCACTGTGCCATATAAGTACGTTACAAACCACAACCACTATATAAAACTATATTTTACAACAAAAAAAAAAAATCAAACCTCATACAATCAGGATTCTCAGGATGTAATTTACATATGATTTTCAGACCAAAGGTCGTAGCTGGATTTCATTCACAGAGGGGCAATAAATAGTGGACCAGAATTTTGAATCGATGCTCGTGGTTAGGAGCCAATATAACCGGGGTTGTGTAATGCGGAATTACTTCACAATTTAATTTATTTTTATCTTGTAATAAACTAATCTAATTTTGGACGAATTTCTGTTATTCATATAAAAGTTGCTTAATAATAACATCATGTTCTGATATTCTTCAACATATGAAATTTTATGGACTAATTAAAAATACATATAAGACGAACTTCCCTACTTCACATTGAACCTCATCGTACAGTGCTGGGTAAATTTAATGCCATTAATCGTATAGCTATTCACGTTAATAATTACTCCAGTAAAATTGACCTTCTTGACTGCTCGTTTAATTCACTCAAACAATCTATCTTTAACATCGTTAATAGCTGACTAATGCTGTGATTCTGCAACATCTAACGCAGCTTGGGTTTTCCTCCATCTCTCTTCTGTACTTGTTGTGCTCACCTTATTATATTATTTTTTTCTCACTTACTTATCAAAGGGCCTCCGTTAATAAAATTATTATTATTCAATTTTTGTTTGCTCGTGCCAAGGGGTGGGGTCAGCAAGCGCCCACCCCTGCCCCACCTTCGCTACGCCCATGTCCAGACCCACCGCTTTACGACTTCACTCGTGCTTACGTAGACTTATTTTCTTCTTCCTATTTATCTTACAATTTACATCCACTACCCTCCGTCAGCGCCACGAAGCACCGTAACGCGAGAAGGTGGCATTTCTCGGAACGGCCCGATGTTTCGCAAGCGTTCGAGTTCAGCGTTCACGGTTTCGGCCAGCGGGAGCAGCCTGTTGCACGTCATTTCCACCACCGTGGCTCCCCGAGAGTGGGGTGCAACGGCGGAGCGAGCCAGGGGCGTTGATGGTGGTGGGGTAAAAAGGGGAATATAACGCTCGGAGGGCGTGCTTGACAAAGGCGTGGTTACCGTGTCCCCACCCAACAATAAACAAGCGACTCTGACGTTAATTTGTTTGTTTTACCCTTCTACGTCCTCTTTCGCTCCTTCGGGGAGAGAGGTGGGTTGGGGGCACCTTCGGCCTCTCCTCCTCCTGTCCTCGAGCCTGCCTTTCACCTGTCCCCCTCGCGCTGTTACCTGCGCAGGCGATGGTGCCTGGCTCGAAGCGGGAAAATCCATCGTCGGAACGTTAACAACCGGCGTGGCATTCGCGTTAAATCGCACATACAACTGGCCCTTTGGCACAAAATGCCACAAAATGCACGGCAACGAGTGACCCACTTCGCGTGCTCGGCATTCGTTCTGCGAACATTGCTGCGATATTTGCGGCCAATAGCGTGGCTCTGCATTATATCGCGTATACGAGACATTGCGGGAGGATTCGCGAAACTGATACCAACTGTTCGAAGCTGGGCCATTCTCCGTCACGCTTTGTGATAGAGTTGCTAGAATTGGATAAGCTGCTTGCATGAAGTTCCAAGGGGACACAATGTATTCTTCGAAGTCTCGTTGAACGTTTGAAACGCTTGACGTATTATGTATGTTGGGACTTTCGTGGGGGCGTTTTTATTCGTTACGAATGAGTGATAGTATATGAATGAGTGTGAGACGAAGGAGTAGTTTGGGAGCAGAGATGGGCAAACAATTATTTTAAATAAAAATTTGTGTAGGAAATTCTTATATTTCTCTGTTTAGGAGCATAGTGTTGGATAAGCATTGTTAATATGAATATTCGCTGTCACAGAAGATGACTTTAAGATTCTTCTTGATCGTTTTACCTTTTGTGCTACGTGGCTTTTTACATTTTTCTTGGTGTGATTTTATTATATTCTTCACTTCTGGTGTTTTAAGTATAGGGTAAATCCGGGTGAGACGGCCCGGCTGGAGGGCCATCTGCCCAGTCGCTATAATAGTAGCTTGAAACAAAACAAATGTATCAGCTTGTTGTTAATCTCGCATTGGCAATTGTTACAAAATCGTATTTAAGTTATAAGTTATGCTTAAGGCTTTATGCAAATTAGGGCTGGGACTATTCGAATAATTTAGTATTTGAATATATTACAAGTATTCGAATGTTACGAATAAACTTCGAATATTTGAGTATTCGAATGTTATTATTCTAATATTATTCAAATACTGATGTATTCGAATAGTAGGGTAAATCCGGGACACGTGGTCGGGCCGGAGAGTTGGTCGAGTCGCTATATTTCAGACTCTATACGTAAAAACGCGTTAAAGTGCAGACCAATTACTTCTCTAGAAGCCAAACAATTGAATGAATAGCGTCACTTCGGTTCCTTCTGTGTTTTTCTAGATTTACAGGCTATAAAAGGTAAACTGAGGTTATATTTAACCTCTTTTGTCAAACAACGGTGTACAGAATCGTATTTAAAATATACTTCTAAGCTTATTTTCATTTAATGTTTGGGAATGATAAAACAGTAGAGACATTGAGGGACAATGCAGCCAAAATATTTAGCGATATTAACTCTTCCTTTCAAAACTAACGAGAAGACTATCTCTCGCTGCAGAAAGGAGAGATGGTCGAGTTATGATTTTTCTATTAGTTTTGTTTATTTTTTATTTATTATTATTATTTTATTATTATTATTGCTTATTTATTTTATTCATTCACTTTTGTATTCGTTTGCCTTGCTAATCACCGGTAGGTAGTTCGTTTATCTTTGATGTGTTCTTTACTTGTTTAACGTAAACAAATTAAATATCAATGAATCTGTAGTTGTATTCACTTATAAATAATTTTGCTTTCTTCTTTGTTATTTTTCCATGAATAATTATGTGAGTGACCTCTGCGGACGACGAAAACCATTTCTCCCGGCACCTCGGGAGAGGTGGTCAGATGTCATGACTTTAGTTTTCAAGCCGATTTACAGTAAATATTGTCTTAAAGCAAATATCGACCAGTTTTTCTGAATCAGCATAAAATTCTGAACACCTTAGGTTTGTTCTGATAAAATAAGTAATATCTGTATTAGTTTTAATAGCCATTTTATATTAGGTCGACCGCGTCTCCCGGATTTACCCTATAGTGCAGAATAGCCCCTTCAGTGCAAGCCAAATAGTTTCCAGCAAATATTATCTTAAAGGAAGTAGTGAGCAGTTTTTCTGAATCAGCATAAAGTTTTGAACATGTCAGAATTATTCTGGTAAAATAAATTATATTAGTATTAGGTTTAATTGCTATTTTATGTTAGGTGGACCAACTGTCCCGGAAGTAGATCTTAAATAAAACCGTGTTAATTACTATGCCATCAGGAGCACGACATACAGAGAGATGATAAGGTACTGAAATTGAGACAATATTGGAACCGTATGAATAAATTGAAAATATGTACTACGAACGACGAACAGGCTATTACGATTCTACGTAAGTATGTAAAGGAGTTACATAAAAAATCAGTTATGATTTCTGAATATTAGATATATTAGAAATATGTTTGTGGAGTGAACGGAGAATATTATTCCATACACTGTTTCATAATAAGATCACGAAAATGATTCTCGTGAAATCTTCTTATGATTCTCGAGACAAGCACAAAAGGTATTAATAATTTAACATTTTTCTTTAAAGTTGTTAGCAGTTTTAGTCTTAGAAACTTGCTTAATCTAACATTTTCACCTACAATTAAACTTTAAAAAAACTTCTGTACCTACTCAATATTTGGATACGAAATTTTAATTGGAAACATCTTAAGTTCTGATTAAGTTAAATATTAATATTCGTTTTAGCTTTGCTCGTGAAAGTATACAAAAATACGTAATTTTACGCGGCCTGCGATTAAAGGATACGGTAAATTAAGGAGTGATGGACCACTTTTTTTAAAGGTAGACTTTCGCCTATATTTAATGGAATAAAAAGCAGAGGGTTTTCCTTATCATGTAGTATATTAAATAAACTTACAATAATAATGTTCAATAACACAGAAATTATAACACTTTTATCAAAAATAAGCATATAAAAATATGATAATGGTCCAACCTATCTCAGACACAGTGGGTTATTTGAACCACAGTGTTTGCGGGTAGAGGACCTTTATGAGAAAAACTTTTTTAAGAAAATTATACGTTTATATTTATTATGATAACACTTTATCTTTTATTTGTAATTTTAGCCTTTTTTCCTCAATAACTGTAAAGATTTTCGTACATCATACAGCTTTCATGTAGCCAGCGTTCGCAATCAATACATTTTATCCAATCATCTGTTTTATTCGTTTTATCAAACTTTTTTCTAATAAATGTTGCTTTAGGAAAGCCGAAAGTTTTTGCAGCTTTGGTCAAACCCACAGCCTTATTTTCTACAGCATTTATTACATTTCCTAACTGTTCGTCTGTCCAGTTGCCTCTTAACGTGGTGTCCTTCCGTTTATATTTTGTTGGCATACTGAAAAAGTCACTATACATATATAGTGGTCCAATTAACCCTTCTCATCAGGTTCAACTATCCCATTTTTAAGGGTCGAATGAACCAGCCTGTAGTTATTTACATAACACAGTGTACAAAAACTTTTAGCTCAGAAATATTAAAAACACTTCAAAATACTATGCACTAAAGCTTAATAACAATTTACACTCAACTTGCATTTACAACTCTCAGTATTCTGGATTTTAGTTTTCAATCCCCTGATCTTTTTTCTGAAATCCCTGCATCTTTTAACATAGGTAATAGAATAATATAATATTATAATAGTAAATGTTTATATACCTTAGAAGTAGTCAGAATTAAAATCCAATACTTTGTAAGTTAAGTTCCTACCCTACCTTACAATTATTCACTTCTTTTGGAAAGATGTTATTGCACATAAGGGATATGGCCTCTTAAATAAATAAATTAGAAATATGTACACTAAGCTGTTATGTGTTATACAAAACTTTATAGCACCGGCAGAAGTGTGGACTTTTTCAGTCGTACGCTTTCAACTCCATTCCGGCTAACCGCAATATGCTCGACCGTCTCGTTTGCGAGGGATTAAATCTCTCCTCATCACTTCGTCATCGGTCATGGATCATTCCGTGTCTTTACGAGTGATGATTATCTGCGAGTCATAGATTATTCTATGTCTTCAATTTAACAGATAATATTCGAATTAAGTAAGCACCTACCTAAGTATTTGTGCATTTTGTGACACACCGTTTTACAGAGATATCATACTTTACAGTGTCATTAAGAAATTTTATTTTACATATTTTAATAAAATACCATGTGACTTCCTTTGAGGATTGTGTAAACTACTCGACTCAATAATTGTTATATTCACGCTGTAGTCAAAGATGAATTAGTCAGTTGAATCCTTCTGATGACGAGTTTATGAAACATGGAACTGTGCGTAGATATCAGCACTGGAATCTTTGACACGACTTCTTTTGTATCCGAAATAAAACAAATTATGCTAATACAGTGGCAACTGCGCAAAGCTAAGTTCAGCTTTATCGTAACGGCCGTTATCGAACATATTATCGAGAGCTTATCGACGTCGATAAATAATTCCTTTTTCGAAATTTTTGTCGCCGGTTTATTGACATCCGAATGTGGGCCGTGGTTTTCACGTTTACTCAAGTGGCTACGGACAATCAGTGAACAGACGCGAGCGATATGCGACTGTCTCGTAACCTCCAGGCTTCGATTGTAATAGTCGTATGGTCGGTAACCACGATTATTAATAATGAATATTATTAATAAAATTCAGAGATGTAAGAACAAAATTCTTACATTCTTTCACTGAATAATTAATTATTTTTGAAAATCTTTTACTGGATAGTTATTTAGTTAGCCATTTTAGATCTTCCATTGAATTGTTATTTAGTTATTTATTTTGGGAGATCTTTCACTGAATAGTTATTTATTTTAGGAAATATTTCACTGAAGAGTAATTTATTTTGGAAAATCTTTCACCTAATAATTATTCAGTTATTTGTTTTAGGAAATATTTCACTGAAGAGTAATTTATTTTGGAAAATCTTTCACCTAATAATTATTCAGTTATTTGTTTTAGGAGATCTTTCACTGAAAAGGTATTCAGTTATTTATTTTAAGAAATCTGTCACTGAATAGTCATTCAGTTATTTCTTTTAGAAGATCTTTCATTGAATAGTTATTTATTTCAGCAAAGCCTTCACTAAATAGTAATTAATTTTACGAAGTAACAAAGTGTCAGGTACACGTGTCCATGGATCATCTTGTTGAAATACATCAGACAATTTTATGATGTGTTCAATTCGTAACTTACTTAGAACTCTCATTACAGTAAAATAATTCATGGCTCCTCTATTTTCACGGTTACAGTGTCATGCAGGAATAGTTAGCCTCATTTGACAACAGTCGAAGGGGGAGGTTCCCACACGTGAACTCTAAACAACTATGAAATTTAAGAAATTGAACGAAAATTTGTTCTCCACACAAGCTGTGCTCCTAAAAGGATAAAGTCTCTCATTATTGATCCATTTTCCTATTTAATTTCATTATTCAAATGAGGGCTATTGTTCCATAACAGATTAACAGTTATGCAAATAGGTATGCAGAAAAACTCTTCAATTCTGTTATCAGTATTAAATATGAAGAGTTCTAAATTCACATAATTTTTTAAGAAGTCTACGCAGCTACCAATTTACTCTGAGTACTCATTAAGTAATATTTATCATGAACTTTCTACACAGAGATAAATCTAGCCTGTCAAATCACCTTACTGACCTCTTGACACTGTTCAGGGTATATCCCGTAGTAACACCCTCTTCGAGACAGAAAATAATCTCTAATTTTGTATCTCCACTGCTGCGTAATCAGTTTCTATTGACAAAACACTATAGGTATTATATTTTCTCTCGAATACAGAATTTAATTTCTAACAAAAACATTTATGTATCTCTAAGCATTCAGACTTAATTTAACCAAACAAAATTTTGATAAATAAATTCACTTTCCCTTACAATTATTTGAAGTATTAAAAAAAGATCAAAACTAGGTACTAATCGCAGGAGGCCAAGAAAAATGGGCAAAAATTACAAACTAGCTAAAATTTCTCGAAGAACTTAAAAAATAGAATACTTCCATCGTCGAGTAACGTATCCAGCACCCACGAAAAATGTTTAATAGCCCCTTAAACTTCCCGTTTGACAAACTCCTTCGATTAAGTTCCATCGGCGAGCAGCTCGAGAAGCTAGACGATAAATATTCGAGCGGGGGTTTATAGTCGGTACGTGTCGCTAATCACGGCTAACCGAAATATTATCCCGGGCTTCATGCAGATCCACCCTAAATATGAAATTCGTTAGGATCGATCCTTAGTCGAGCGTCGGAGGGATGCTCGGAAACGGGGAACGACTTGACCTTGGCTGGATTCACGCGTAGCTGAGCTAACGCAAAATCGAAACGCGTTACTTCCACAGGCGTGGATCCCTTAAAGCCGGGTTCACATCGTGACTCCGCAGCTTACAGGATCCTCGAGCACGCAGGAGAGTGGTGCAAGTTGGCCGAAGGGTGCTCCGCGATCTCTCTCGCGATACAAGTGGCTAGGCGAGCATCGCTGAAATTACCTTCGCCGCGAAAGATTCGAAACGTCGCCCGACCTCTTCGTTCCGCGGTGGAAGACGTTCGCTCGCATCCTCCACGCGCTGCGGCGAGCAAACAAGGCGTTGAGCAAGCCAACCGATGATCGTTGGAAGAAACGTCAAGCACGCTTGACCTTCGCGGGTCGTTTGGCACTGTTTGATCTACATTCACGCGTAAGTAGCGAAGCGACGGCTGCTTACCTCGCCGGCGATTGCGTGAAAGATTTCGCGGCTATAGCACACTTTCGGGTGGAAGTGGCCCCCGGTGAGTGGAATTTCTCGGGACGGAGAATTATATACTTTTCAGTTTGTTCGCCGGTGGGTGTTTCGTGTGAAACGAGCTTGCTTCTTGGCAAGGGAGTGAGAGGGCCTAAACGCGCGCGCCACTGACAGGGGTTGATGCAGTTATTCCTATCCCCCCATCGCGGGGCAAGCCGCGGGGGAGGGTGTTGGGGCCCGCGACAGAAGAAGAGAGGGTGAGTCACCCCCCGCGTTCCGTACTTTCGAGTGCATAGCACCCACGACCGATCCACGCGTGACTAGATACCGTTTTGTACAAAGGGGGCCACTGGAAATTATACTTTAATATATCTTCCAACCTTTTCTGACGATCCGTAGGAAAAAGTAAGCCGGGGCGGCTATTTTTCTTCTAGGGAATGTGGTTCGCTTTGTGGTGGTGGTCTGTTGAGTTAATGTAGACGTATACATTGCTCTGGCAGTGTGTAGATATTCTAGTTTCTTTGTGGGAAGTAGGGAAGACATTATAATTCAGGGTGCACTTGTGATTGTTTGGGATAAATTAATTTAAGTATGGGTTCCATTAGGTCTTCCGCTGGGTTCGTGAACTTTCATGACACTTGAGAGCGGTTTGAGTTATTCAAATTCTATTGGGTTTGAGGTGAGCGAATTTTTGGGACCTGTGTGGAATAATTGAAGAAGGGATAACGTTGTTTGACAGATATATTAATATTTTATTGATTTAAGATGCACAGGTGTACAGTGGTTTGCTGAATAGTTTGCTGGGTTAGTACTGTGCAAGGGAAATATTCATTTTAGTTGCGGTTTGTTTGATTCGATGGACGGTTATACAGTGGTGGACGAAAGAAAAGTTTGCAACTTTTAAAATCGCATAACTTTTTTAGAATTGGTTCAAGCGACATGAGTTTTTTTAGAAGCTAGAAGGATTATCTTACTGAATGATCTCTAAGCGTTTATAGCTCAGAGCAACGTTAACCGATTTTGATGAAATTTTAGGCATGTATACAACTTACTTCAATCTACAAACGGTTTTTTAAAATTTTCATTATAGGCTCACAAAAAAGGTTAAAAATCGACATGTACTATTTTCTTTTGCTATTCCGAACAATTGCATTTTTTTCAAAACTACGAAACTCGTCAGTTAGAAAAATAATCCTTCTAGATTCTCAAGAAAAACTCATGTCGTTTGGACCAATTCTAAAAAAGTTATGTGATTTTAAAAGTTGTAAACATTCTTTCGTCCGCCACTGTATAATTGACACTACTGTAAGTGTTAAAAATCAAATTCTGTACTATAACATTACCGCTAGCAAATAGGACATTTTCCGATATATTTTTTTTTATTTTTGACACTTACAGTGTTTTGTACAAGGACTTTCCAATTTTGTATTTGAAGAATAATTGTGTTGGTAATCACTTTATAAATAATTCAAGTTTAATGTTATATCTACATCCCAAATCGTATAACTGTCTTATATTTCCCATAGTTTAAGAAATAACAAAGTGTTATACATTTAAATCGTAATATATTGTCTACACTAAATGGTTTACTTAATTCCTGTTCCTCAACTATTCAGGGTTGAAATTCAATATTATCTCATTTCCATCAAATTTGAAAAATAAACATTAATCACCATTTCCCATTATGAAAACAAAAATAAGGCTTTATTTAAGGGCCTTCTTACTTCGATAGAAATTTTTATATCACATAAGCTTTAAGCAAATATCTATCTTCCCTTATAAAAGCACTAGAGCCCTCGCAGAAATTTATTTCGAATCTCTTCCAAGTGTAACAAATAACATTCCAAATTCAAAACGCCTTTATTCCTATCTCAAAACAATTCAAATAAATTGCATTCTAAATTCAAGGTAGTACTCTTCCCAATAATCTTTTCTCAGCCACTTTGCAAAATCACCCAACCACCCGCTTAGAACAAGCAAACCAAGAACCGCTTTTCTCCCCGATCTACATCCCGAAAAATTTGTCCATCCAGCGTCCGAAAACACCATGATGCAAGCGCGCGCGTCGAGCTCGAGAGCAGAGCGTAGAAGGAGAGGAAGAAGAAGGAGCGACTGGCAGAAAGAATTTTCGAGCGGGGCACCGTACCGCGCAGGCAGTCGGTCTCCATCTGGCGCGAACTTATCGCACGCACCCTTTTTCTCGTGCTACGGTAGGGCCGCGCATGCGCGTCGACAGTGCAACACGCGCCCTCCGATGAGCCTTCCGCACGGTTGAGCATTTCCACCATTCAGAATCGATGATGTCACGAAGCGGAGCCAGCATCCCCTCCGACCGCGCCGACCGGGGTGGTGGTGGTAGCGGTGCTCTCCGCCCATTGGTCCTTAGTACGTCGAGGTACCAACACGAATCGCGGGGTCGCAAGCACGACCCAACGAGAGTCCGCAAGTCGGTGCGTGCCAGTCCGTGCGTGTACTTTACCTAATAATATTTCCACGGCCAGCAGTGCCCGCTAGTGCCCGCGTCTCTCTCTCGCCACCCCGTCCGATCTCGCCCCCTCTCGCTCGCACCCCCGGACTCGGGCCCGCTCGCTCCCCGCCGCTCCATCCCTCTCCGATCGTCCGCTCCCGCTTTCTCACTCTCTCTCTCTCCCGCGCGCATACACACGCACACGCTCCGTCTCTCTCCCCCTGCCGCGCGGGGGGCGCTCTCGGGAGCCAAGAAAGCAGAAGAATCACGCTGCAGAGCAGCACGTGTGCTGCGCTCGTGCGGATCGTACAAGCCACCCCCGGCTCGTATTTGCCCCCGTGAGACGGCCGCGCTCTCTCGACCAGCGAGACACCGTCGCGGAACCAGTCGATCGCTCGCCCCATTATCAAATCCCGCGAGCTGTTCGGTTCTTGGCGCGGTTTACGCTCGACCCGACTCGACGCGCTTCGGTTCGGTTCGGTTCGGCCAGTGAGACGCGGAGGTAAGTGACTGATGGGACTCGTCGGCGCTCGGCGACGATAAAGAGAGGGAATGTTATGGTAAAACGGTCGCCGATGCTGGCCCACTGAGGGACCGTTGCCGATCGTCGCTGCAGCTGGCCTTCCTCGGCTCGTGACGCCGCGTTTTCGCGGAGTTCAGTGCCTGGACCGCGCGAGTGACTGCGCCGCGGCTGAGTACCTGTCGTTCTCGTTCCGACTCGTGAAAAACTGTGGAAAAAGTACACGGTGCGACGGTACCACGTTGTCCACGGATTCGTCGTGGGGTCCTCCAAAGGAGATCGGGGGAGCAGCGTCGGCCGACGGCAGCTTTTGGTACGTAATCACGTGGTCGTTTCTGTTGCCACTGTGTGCGGTGGTGGGTACCGATTTCTGTGTGTAGCGGCGGTCAAATTCGTACCTAACAGCTGGAAGAGTCGAGCAAGTACCTACTTGTAGTTGTATCAGTTTTTATGCCACACTTGTGTCGTGCTTTATCCCATCGCTACGATGTTTTCGAGGTGCCGAATGGAGAAGTTAACGAATCGTTTCGTTTTCGTGAAACATCCACGAATTTCTCGGTTAGACGATAATCCGATAGACTGGTATTGTGATCTGCTTTAAAAACGGAGCGGGGTAAATTTTATTCGAAGTCGAAATAAAAAGCTGCGAACATTAACCCGTCGTGGTCACACTTCTGTAAAGTTCAGCGGTGCTCACCCTGGGTCCAATGGACCCGGGGGATTTTTAAATAATTACCGTACGAACTGTATCAGTCCAATCGAGTCCCAAAAATTATAATACACACTTGGAACATTGTAGAATATGGAATAGTCGCGTTTTAGTAAGAAATTAAATGACAACATGTACCAAAAAAATCGGAAGGAAAAGCCAGGAACTTATCGGTATCAAGCTCCAAAGTTAGAAAGCGGGTCTATTGGACCCAGGGTGACCATGAAGGGTTAAACGGAACCTTGATTTATTCGAATTAAGAAATTCAACTAATTAAATAATTCTCATGATTTTCATTGGTTAATGCGAATACTTTTAACGTTTTAAATTTGCCTTATTTTTGATTTTACGATACCTACATGAATTTGCAATTATTCTTTCGAGCAAAATCGTCCTAGTTCTCCAGAAGGCGTAGCGATAAGAATGAGAAAAGCGAATGAGGAAAAACGAATGAATTTTAATTTTCAACTCGAAATTTTTAAAGATTCCATAATAAGGAGCTTGGAAATTATTTATAGAATAATACAGTCGCGTTTGGAAAATTAAATCACCGTGCAATAAAGTAATGTGTGCGCCACTTTTCCGTGTAGCCTGATATTATTTTTAGCAAGGTCGACACTAATTAGGTTTCCCGGTTGGTGTCTTTTTCTTGGGTACCAGAAGGAAAAATTTTCTAAGAAACAGTGTATTGTTTATAAATACAAAGGCGAGCCAGCAAAGATACATTTTGATTGTAGTACAATATTTCTTGTTTTTATTATTATATAGATGAATTGTTTATAGGAAGAACGATAAAGGTCCAATTCGACACCTCTGTATTTTTTATTTTACCATTTCGATTTACCTTTCCATGGATACTATAAATTCAACTTAATCTCTCGCAGTCAATTGTGCAAAGTGGAGAACTGCTATCTTAACGATACATATAAGGTTTAATCCGCGAAGTCTCACCGAACTCAGTTTAGCAACGATCGAATATTCATTTCCATTCACACAAAACAGAATAGAGCGGAAAATAGACGACATATTATACAATTAGATTACAGTTATTAGAGACGTACTATTTTATTCAGTAGTTACTTCGTGCTTGAAAGAAAACAGTGCCACCTCATTTCACTGAATTACTTGGAAAGCGATATCCGTGTATCTCAAGAGACGAAATAATAAGAAAAGCAATTAATACCACCCCGGATAATTCATTTTCTAAACAAGCAATTTTCCATTAATCTTCAATTTTACCATTAACCTAACGCGAATGAAAAATATAATACAAACGTCCTCTGCCACAATTTTCAAACTCCCACTTCCCATCGCTGCAATCTTTCCCTTTACTTACGCGAGCGATCTCAAACCGAAGTTACTTCAAACCAGCGCCAGGTTAAAACCTTTAGAGGCCCTAAGCCCTTAAAAGATTTTGAGGTCTCTTTGTATAGTGTGATTCCTTGAACGCAATATACACTCCCAGTCAAAAAGATAGACATTTCTCAATTACGGATGTACAATTTTATGCCTGCAACGAATCACACGGTCAAGTTACGAGCCAGGATATGCGGATCGCTGGAAAAGAGTCACAACATCACTAGGTTCCGTGTGCACCAAGGAAAACTGATTAATACCATGGGCGAAATCATAGCACACTTGAACTTTCATTTAGATTTCTTAGTTTCTTTTTGTATTTCGAGTCTTGGGTTATAGTGTTGTGTAGACAGTCAACCTTAAAAGCATTACAAATACTCGTTACGAAAATGGGACGCGGGCAGAAGTTAACCAAAAGGGAAATTCAAACAATTTTAGAATCAAGAAACCAAAATTTATCAATTTCAAAAATTTCAAAATCTTTGAAGAGAAGCCAGCAAGTTAGTTACAACTTATCGAAAGATGTGAATAATTATAATGCAAAGAAGAGCAGTGCTGCATCAAACTTGTGCCTCACATCACGTGAAATTGCTCACAAAGCTGGAGTTGAAACTAATCCTAGAAACATTCGTCGCATACTCCAGACAAGTGAGAATATTATACAACTAAAACTGAAATAGAAACCTGCATCTTATCATAAGCATTTCCGACAATTTGACTAAGAAGTGTCCCTATCAAAATTTACATTTTAAAATTTAGAAAACCTCTGCGGTGCCCTTTCTCCTGCCCTAAGCACATTCTTCTTTTGCCTATTGGTTAATGCAGTACTACTTCAAACGTCGTCAATAACCACAACAAACCAAACCACCGTCGCACATCCTCATTCTTTACTTAAATCTCAAAGGAAATTAGTCGAGCACCGTTCGGGGCATCCCCCGCGCCACGTTACCGTGGAATCGCGCGCGATCCAGCACCATTGTCCGGAGCGAGGCCTCCGCGACTCCAGCGTCGATGCCTCAACGGCCTCTATGCTCGCCAACGATCAAACGTTCGCGCTCTTGCCCCTCTATTTACGAACAACTGAATGGCAAGAACCGGGTGGCTGCTCGCGGCCGTGACGCGGCGACGGCTGGCCCGCCGCCGCGGCACCGAGGAGCCCGCTCCTCGGGCGTCGCGTGATCCGTTCTCAGGAATTAACCTCCGCGACGTTAAATACACGTCGCAGGTTCAGCGACGCGCCGAAAGGAACCACCTACGGCCGCTTGTCTTGCCGCTTAATAGTCGGTATCAGCGGCGCGCGCTTGTGCACGGGTGTGCGAGGATGCAGATTGCATACACGGCGGCGCGTATAATACAGCTTAGGGCACAATACACCCTCTATGCTCGCGCTATATCAGAGATGAATGTGATTGAACGGTACGCTGAGCTTTCACTGTCTCTGTTTCGCCGTTTCTCCCGGTTGCACGCGACGATGCGCGCCTCCCTCGCCAACTCGCCACCCTCCCTTTTCCTCCCTCTCCGCCTCTCTTCGCTCTCTTGTATGTAGTATTATGGTGTAATTAGGCAATAGACTACATGACTCGCCGTGTAAAATCCGTGGAGCGAATTGAGTCCCCGTATCCGCTTGTCGCGGTGAATGACGGCCGTGCAAGTGTGGACGCCCCGCGGTGACATTCGACGCGCGCATTGTCAGCCTGCCTTTCCTCGTCCAGAGGGTCCCGGCTCTTCCACGGGGGTTTTGCTGGAGTAGTTTTCGGCTCCGACGATTAAAAATCGTTTTGCGGACAGACGTGCGCGCCGCGGCGCGTCGAATTGGCTCCGGCGGCGATGCTGCGCGCACCGCGACTGCGATGATGGTGTGCAGATTTGTGGGTGAAGTGGTTCTAGTGGACTCTGGGGAAAAATTAATCGAAATTTTGTGATCAGTTTTTCTTTAATGGGAATTTGTTTTAGGGGAGTTAGTTTTTGGTGGTGCACTGAGTAGATACGCATGATTCTCACGCATGAGAAATTTTTTTTAGTATGTTAGGTGTTGTTAATATATTTTTGAGAACTGAATTCGAAAATCACAATAAAAATCTTACAGCACGTCGGCTACGAACGGGTTTAGGGTTAACTGTAAATATGAGAATTTACTAGAAGTTTCTAGGAGACTATAAATATCTACTGGGTAACCAAGACACATCATTTAAAGTAAAAACGCCAAAAGAATTTCTGAAAAGATTGCACGCGATGGAGTAAATCTGAAGTTATTTTTGCATTTTAGGAGGAATTCAAATTCCTATAAAAGCAGGTGACATTTTTGGAAAAGTTTTTATGACCTACAATTTTGCCCTGTGTAATAAATAAGGTAGTGTTTATTGAGTAGTAGAAAGTGAAATGATTTTGTTCAATCTTGTCGCATGAGATTGATTAAAAATAGTAATAAGTAGAAGGACGCGAAATGGATTCTTGCAAGTAACGTTCGCGAAGTGAGCGACCTCGGTTTTTATTAATAATAGAGCAGTTGGGAGTAAGGGGAATATTATATCGCTTTAGTTACAACTCAGGTTTAAGGGATGAAATTGCCCTCGAGAGTTTCACGCTTCTAATATTATTGGGGAAAGTGTTGAAGGTGGAAGAAATTTCTTGGACAAATATTTCACGGCTTACAGCGGCCCCTGTACGGTCAATAATATTGTGCAATATTGAATATTGCATAATAATATTGACCGCCTCTGGATCTGGTTTTGATATTTATTGTGCAATATGGAATAGACTGCATCGTCTGTGGGCAGTGTTGCGCAATATCAGTTTTGACCAGAGTTGCTAGGCAATTCCCTACGCGTAAGGAAGAACTGACGTGAGATAGACCTAGTTGATTAGGTGGTTGCCTGCTCCGACATATATTTTATATTATCTTAAAGTACCCGGCGTTACCGGGGTTAAAACTTCGATCATCACGGAGTGTCAAAAGGGTGAAATAAGGGGGGAGGGGTGGGATATCCAGATTCTCTTATATACATACCTACTACAAAAACACCTGCTGTTAGTGATGTTATTAGCAAGACGCAAATCTTCATGAGAAAATTAGTGGAAAGTTTAGAATAAAATGTGAGAAAGTGATGTATGCTAAAGGTTTGCAATAATAATCCTCTAAATAATAGAGACCATATCATGCTTATTTCTTCTGTTTTTTTTCATTCGATGCAACTATGAAGAGTCACATATGCTTCAAGTAACTGCAGACAACATTAACTAAGTTTCAATAACACCAGCGTCATCTGTACAAGTCGAGTGCCTTTCAATAATACTGCAACTGTAAATACCATATTTACATATTTTTCTATGAAATACACTGCTAATGGTATTATCACTTTTAAGATCTATAATTGTTTAACATCCAGTGTTAGTCATCAGCCAAACTCGCCAACCCTTCCCTCCCAAGCTTATCATGCATTTGAAATGAAAATAAAAAAATGTTCCATAAACAATACGGCTCGATAATCTATTTCCCATCAACCCTGGGCGAAGTTTGATCCAGAACAGTGTGATTATACTCGAACGACAGAGGAGATCTATAGTTGAATCGGTTATTTCAGAAACGACATATGTATGTGGCATTTTCAGCTGTTGAGAAAAACGACAAAACTTGTTCGAAGATACCAAGTAGGTATTCTTCGAATAGTCTCAAATCCATGTGGTATCCTTTCTCGCAGATCGTGCACATTATATGCCTGCCTCGAAGACACAGTTGTTTTTAAATGGCCCCAAAAGTAAAAGTCTAATAGGTTGATTACTTAAAGACCATTTTCTTTAATCATCCATAGCTCGAAAACTAAAGTATACAGGACATATATCCATACGACGTTTTTACTTATATTAGTCTGTAAATTTGACCCTTGAAGTATTTATGTCACTTCTCAAAATTGGCCGTTCCCCAAAATTTGCCGCTTCCCAAAATGTGATGCTCTCCAAAATTTTCCGATCCTCAAAATTTTCCGCCCATAATTCTCCGCTCCACAAAATTTATCGCTCCCCAAAATCTGTCGCTTCCAAAAACTTTTCACTCCCCAAAACTTTCCTCCCCGGCTGCAGCCTACTTAACCTACACCCAAATTCGCCCCTGTACCCCAGCTTGCGCCGAAAGCGCCTTGTAGTAAACGTGGTCCTGTGTATTAGTGACAACGTGTTTATTCGAGTGATGCAATAAATATTTCCAGCGCTGCATGTGCCTAACTCGAAACCGCGTGAAACGTCACACGTGTCGCTCGTGAAATAAACGATTCGGTTAATGAAGCACTTTTCCTATCGGCCCAAATGAACGCCGCGCTTATATGTATTACCCCCTGACGAAATTATTAATTAATGCGCGTAAGCGAAATAGAATGGGGACGGAAGTCACTGCGTACGGCAGCGCGAGCGAGCAGTTAATTCGTGCGGGTTTCGGTGGTGTATTATGGGGCTGGATTTAGAGCGCGATGCAACGGTGGTGGTGGCAGTGCCATTAACAGTGTTTCGCCGGAAATGTAAAGCATAATGCGCCGGTAGCTGGTGGATATGGAACCTATTACCATCCGCGTGTATAATACCAGCCTCTCCCCGCTGTTTCGCGTTGTTACCGCGCGTTAAAGAACACGAAGGGCTGTAGAACGGTGTACAAATTACCGCGCTGGTGAAACTTTGCAGGAAGACTTTATCCCGCGCCCCGTTCATCAGTCACACTTTGTTCATTGTGCCACGATTCACGATGGCAGGCACTTCGAGGGCGACGGCGGTGCAGTAGCTTCGCGACGTTTAGGGATTGTACAGTAGAGTCTCGATTATTTAAATTAATCGGAGGCATGAGTGCGTGGATATGTGAATTTTAATGGGACACTTGGTTTCTAGTATTTACGTTCATGTTATCATAGTTTGGGAAATTTATTCGAAGTAGGGGAGAGCGGGGACAAACGTAACACTTTTTACATTTGGCCTAGCTGTCAATTACCTCTCAGATATAAAAACGAAAATTATGCTTAAGATAGTGTGTTTCTTGGTCTATCATTTGACCACAAATGCAGCCTTCCATAATAATTAGTCAAAGAGTTATGGCAATTTTCCGCAGTGACTGTCAGTGTTAGTTTTGTCCTACAGGGGTAGGACGAAAGTAACATACCATGGGGACGAAAGTAACACTAATTATTTTGAGGAGAATTAAGTAAAAACACTTTTTCCAAAACAAAATAAGATTTTTTATTATCAATAACAATGGAAACAAACATTTAAATGAACATATTTTAAGTAGCTAACGATAAAAAAGCAGCTTCAAACATTTCTTTGATACTGTGTATTTGATTTAATATGGAATCTCGTGTAACGGCCCCAAAAGTAACTAATATTTATGATTTTTTTTTAAAAACTATTGTCAATATTGGATTCAACTCTTTTGGGATATAGGGAGGCATCTTTAAACTTATAGAAACTTTCGTCTCTGTAGTAACGTGTTACTTTTGTACCCAGCCATGTTTTTCAGCATAGAACTCTTATAACGTACAAACTATACAAGACTTATTGAAATCAAGTACACGAACTTATAAAGACATTATGTAAGAACGCTCTAACAAATAATTGGATCAATGTCTATAGTTTAACTATGAAAATTAACAAAAAACCAACAGAGGAGACACGTACCTGAATGATCGAAATAACGAAATCAGCTTGCCCACGGTATACGAATCGTCGTATTGCTCAGCGTCACTCCGTGAAAGAAAAGAAACACTAAACACACGTAACTATGTAAAGCAAACGTTTTGGAAACTTTTGTGGAAGACGGGAGAACGCGCGTTACTTTCATGACGCCGTTACGTTTGTCCCCGCTCTCCCCTATATATTATATTCTGCAATGATCACTTTTTTGGTTGGCCTATAAATGCATTCGTGGTTAAATGAGAATTTGGAATGGATACATTTTTTGGCATACGTGTGTATGAGCAGTCTCCTTAGTAACTTTTAATTATTTCATTGGTACCACCGGTCTGCTCTGGCGAAATTCTCTCTGTATATGCCGCATCAGGAGAAGGGTGCAATTCCTTTCTGTTAAATTATGATCTTGCTTTGTATTAAAATTTCCTTCAACCATCACTAAACATAATTTCTCATAAGTATTACAAAACCCATAGACTTCCTTTTGATATCTACCTCTGTTAATGAAAATTCGCCAAAATCTTCTTATACATAAATAAAAGCTTAACGTTAACATTACCATAGTAGATACATGCATCACGTTTTTCTTGCTTTAACATCGAATATTTTATTTTCAACGTGTTTACTTTTGACTATTTAGATGAGAAGTATTTTGTATCCGCGCAGAGAATAAAAGCATATTTAAAGGAGAAAATTAATGAAATTATTCCACAAGCTGCTTATTAAGTTAATTGACAGAAGAAAAGGAAGTTGTTGTGAATTCTGTAGAGAAGTAGTATCATACAAATTATTGTGACGTGCCTGTATAATAGACAAAGGAAGATAAGTCGATACGAGCAATTTATGTTCGGAATGGATTACCACTGAACTTTGACAAATCCTGTATTGGATTTTTGCGTTAACGGTGTTCCGTCATGATGCAAATGGACGAAGCTGGAGGTGAGTTGGAGTTTACTAAATCGACAGCTTGGCGTCTTGTAAACACAAGCCAGTGAGATCTTGTTTACGCTCAGTCGCGCATAATCCGAGGTAATCCTCTTGCGCAATATGCGAGTGCGATGTACTTTTCTCCCTTTCTGTCACACTTTGTCCTTTTTCTCCCGTCATTCTCCTCGCCACCCCTTGCTTCCCGCTATGCTGTTGCAATCCCCAGTCGCATGTGTGCCGTGATTTTTTTCCACAGAAAAATGAAATAACGAAAATAGCGGAACAAAAGAATTAATATTTTCCCTGAATACATTCTGCAGTATTGTACATCAGTCGTGACTTCGAAAAACTATAATGAATCACGAGTGCATTGCTAAATAGTTTTTTCTTAGCCAAAGTGTAAATTACAACGTAATTTTTAATCGAAATGTACATAAGTCATTCTAGGAAAAATTCGACCAACTAAGTAGATAAATTAGAAATTTCGTTAAATACTGTTACATTAAATATATCATACTTCTGCGCTTGATATTAAAAAATAGGGGGACAGTTCCCTAACTGTTATTAAGGCAGGGTCTACTAATGTAAGCCTTACTGAAGAGAGTTTAGTTTTATTCGTAGTTTAACCATATTTATTATAAGTGGCTCAAGGGTTTTTTCCTTTTCGTTTTGTTAAGGTATTTTTTTCCCATGGCTGATATTACGGATGGTTAGAGAATGATAGATAATGCTCATTATATCAATATTACTATAGTTACATTTAACAATGTTGTTTAGCTAAAAGTTTTCGAGGCGTTAAAAAAATTAGTTATTTAGAAATGAGAATGTATGGCAATTTTTTCGAGTTATGTTTTTGGTGCCACTCTAAAGCCGGGAATCCACCGAGAAGCTAAACTAAGCTATGCTATGCGATGCTGTTTTCATTTAGCTTTTGGTGGGAACATTTCCATAAGAATGTATTGAAGCTAATTTTTTTAAAACGTAGCCTGGCACAGCATAGCATAGCATAGCATAGCATAGCATAGCTTCGCATAGCTTAGCTTAGCTTCTCGGTGGATTCCCGGCTTAACTCTGTAGATGCTACCAATCCCTACTAATAAACATTTAAAAAAAGAAAACAGCTTTACTGACGAGGACACTAGCAGGCCCAGGACGAAACGCACAAATCTTTCCTTTTCTCCTTTTTAATCCAACCTTCACTTCCATACACACCCCCTACCACGACCTCCCCACTGCATTTCTTATTGCAACAAATCCTCAAAGAGTTTCCAAGATGTTCCTTACAGATAATCAACGTTAAATTCAGGTCTAATAGTTGATTTCTCAATTATCTACGTTCCAAATGCCTTTTACCACAACATCCAGCAAACATTAGCCTTTCTTTCTCAATCGTCGACCGTATGACGAGCTTCGAGCGTCATCGCCACATTGATTCTCGTTTTCACCACGTCGAAGGGGCCTGCGATACGACTCTTATTCACGATAACCGGTGTTAAATCATCAATTCACCTTGTGTATCCTTTGCAATCGTTCTGAATGAACTGCCGTGCTGATTCGTGGTCGCGTTTCGTTCCGCGTTCTACGAGCTTCATTCTATTCGCCCCATTCAGACGGCTCCCTCTGTCGCCTGTGCTCCGACGCGCGTGCAAAAAGTAACGATTTCAGGATTTATTACGTCCTAATTAGTTCGTTACTGTCGTGTTTCCTCTCTGCTTGCCAGAGATTCTTCTCCTCGGCTTTATGCCCTTATACACGCTCGGTTGCCAGGCGCGAAACACTGCACGGAGCTCTTATCGAGATCTCTGCGCATGCAGTTACACTTTAAGTTGAAAGGGGATTATTCGAAAATTTTCTTTTTGCCCCAACGGTTCTGTTCCACACGTCCGGATCTCTTTCCCTTTCATTATTGCGATTTAACGGAGCTGCACGCGCGTTCGTTGATTAAACTGTTTGGTTTTAATACGCCAACGAGGTGGGAAAGTGGTGGTTCCTGGTGGCAGATTTCATTGGATGGTATATTCAATTTTTTTGATAAACAGAATGAAGTGAGGATGTGTAAGAACTACGCTTCGTGTGAGTATTGCTGTTTTTTTAAGTTTCAAGTAGTTAAAGTTGCTGGAGTAGATTTAAATCAATTGCATATTTTTGTTGTTTAATGGTTTTGAGGGTAAACGTGTTATGGGTAAGTTGTAGAATTACGAAAATGAGATTAGAAATGTTTTACAAATTAAACGTTTTATGTATAAATTTTCTACTGTCTAAATATTTTTTAAAGTTGGTGGCTTTCAGAGTGTCTATGTCACAACTTATTACAATATCATTGAGATATTTTATTTTTTACGGGAATAGGAGAAATGTGGTACAGAGAGGGAAAGAAGTTTCTGATTTCTACATTGATAATGTGTACTGAATGAGCTCCGTACTCTAAAAATAGTTTGAGAGCTCTGAAGTGGCAATTTCAATTTGGAAGAACGAAATAGAAGGTCAATTGAGATTAATGATAGTATAGAATTTGAAGAATTCACCTTCCTCACATTTAAAGTACTTGATGATAACAATGGAGTTTAATTAATTATAAGTTAAATATATAGTGTAACTTGAAACTGAACAAAATCAATTCTTTTCTAAAAGAACTGCCAGCAGAAAATAAATGTTGCTTTCTGTATTGTTACATCATAAGGGTGTCTTTTGCTACGAACTTTTCTCTGTCAGACAATTAGTAAAAGACAAGAGTGCCGAGAGAAGTACATTTAATGAAACTGTTAATAAAAGGAACACGACCATTAACAAGCCCATGATCAATACGTCATATTTTCTCATACTCAATACTGCACAAAGTTCATTAGGGTTTGTCGGTTTTTAAAAACCGGTTTTTATTTATATTTATAAAATTCGAAACCCGGTTTTTAAATTAAAAACCCGATTTTATATACAAGAATTTATATGCAGAAATTAATTAATTATTTAATTAAAAACGTTAACATTTCGACTTGAAATCGCCTTCGACACAAGTATGTTGTAATAGGTACCAGTTTACTGTAAAACTAATCTTCATGAGTTCATATTTTTCAGAAAAAAAATACTAAATGGAATAAAGATTTAGAATTTGGTACCACCTTTTAAAAGATTTGTATTTTGTACGGATTTTAGTTATTTTAATTTTTTTTTTCATTTGGTTTTGTATGCAGTCTATTTTATTGTGTTATATTTCTGTAGATCCCTAAATATTAAATGAATGTATATTTTATTTTGTTATATTTTTGTAATTCCATAATATTAAGAAAACTGAAAATTTTTAAAGCAAGTACAAATATTTATTTACAATTTTAATTATATTTTTTTGTCAAAAATCGAATACCGGTTTAACCGTTTTTTTGGGAATAGTGGAATTCGAAAACCGTTTTCTTCAAAAGTCGGTTTTTGTATAAACCCTAAAATTCATACAACCACAAAATCACTCGGAGCCACACGCGAGGATCAGCCAAACAAATCACGTGCCTGTTACAAAATGAGCCGAGAAATATCTCAAAATAAGAATATCCATAAAACTTAAATTGCCCATAATTTCTATAAACTTTTACACTGCAATACGTTCAAGTACCTTTCGTTGAAAAATACACAAGCCCTCGTTCCCCAACTCCGAAGCCACACACACCTATACGACACCAATACTCGTATCTAATACTTGAAGAGGAATAATTAAACATTCGACGCGCGCTGCTTGCACGATCGCGAAAAGCTCCACGAGACGTCATCGAAGGGCACCGGGACGAGCGGTGCCCGTTCTGACTTCCTTTGCCGCTCGTTAAGAGAGAGCGAGAGAGAGAGGGTGCCTCTCGTTGTACATCAGGATCGATCCGTTTGTCCTCTAATTATTACGCCCGCCACCGTTCTCGACCCCTTATCGTTTCCAAGCGATGCGCCGTCTCTCTTTCTCGCTTTTTTATTCCGCCACGCTGACAGGTTTAGTGGGCGTTACACGTGTAAGTAGTTTACATGGCGTCGCGGAGTGCGAGGCCCGGTAATTACGGCACTCGAGACCTGTGAACGTCGCGGCTCGTTCAAAACGCGGCCACCCCGCGTGTATCTAAGCTTTTAAAAGGGATTTCGCGTCCGCAGAGAAACGCGTATTGTGCCCCTTAAGCTCTCTTGTAGAAGAACCGATGCCGATTCTTTTGCTCAACAAGTCGTACCCTATCCAGACCCAAGGGTGGGGGATGTCAGGGACCGCCGGGGGAGGGGGCTCGTTACGATGAAGCCAATTAGAACGAAGGGACACCTTTTCAATGTTACAGGGGAAACCTCGTTGCCACGGTAATTACGATGTTTCTTGTCATTGAGTCGGATGAAAGTATATTAATTAGGCGTAGCTGGCGGTGTAGCCTGAATAAAACCGAAGCGAGAGGAAATGCATCGCGAGCTTCTGCGTTACGTAGGTACTCTTTAAGCGGGGGTGTAGCGTGCCAGCTCTTGTCAACCGTTAATGGTAATTATGATTTTCGAGGAATAGGGGAGGAATTATACGGACGGAGGATGAAGTTTTTAGGGTTTGTGGGTTCTTGGGATACTTATTGAGGCACTACTGTATCTACTTCATTTTGATAATAATTAAAAACATTCTTGAAATATTCAAAATGATGAAGAATTTCTACACACTGTATAGATTATAAATTTGGTTAAGTATTACCCGTACACTAAACTAGCTTTACTGCTCGGCTTATAAAAAAAATTGTATATATTTTTTGTGAAAATAGTCACATTCATCTGGATTAGCTGGGTATAATGAGCTGAGACACATTTCGTGACCCCAGAGTTTACCGTTTGGAAGTTTTCAGGCGACAGACAAACACACAAACACTTTCTGCTTTATATATTAAGATATGTTATGCTTTTTTATCCTTGCGGTTCGAGTAATGCTGTGAAATAATTTGGAAAAAATGCTCAATGAAGTATGAAAATTTAGTTTGCAGATATTCAATATTGAGCTCAAGTCTAATAGTGTGCGGTCGAAAATACTGATTTTAATCGAGCTACGTGTGAATTTAAAAAACACTTTTTCTCCGGTGGAAATTCACTCAGATGGTGAAATCACTAAATAGGTACTTAAAGTTATCGCATTTTTTTGTATTAGGTTTGGATTTCAAATACAATGATAATTGGTACCAGAAAAAGAAAGTTTTTCCGCGACGCATGAAAGAATACAATTTTTTAAGGAAGTATGCAGGAAACAATTTTATATTTTTATATTTGTATTCCAACGCTTAGGTATGATAAGTCACTTCATTCTCATTTTGTAATTTACGGGAAGCTCTTTTCTGTTATAAAAGAGGTAGATGTTCCTTTTTTATAAATCTATTTCTTTTTCAATAACGATTTACAATAGTGGAAAAATACCTTAGATAGCGCTTTGCACTTCTCCACCCATTTTTAAATCAATCTTATTAGAAACTTCTAGGAAATAGTTTCATTTTACCTTTTGAATTTACTTCCTCAAGAAAAATTAGTTTAGGACAGGCGATTGAACGTATTTTTTAACGACGTTATTCACTTTCTTCTACCATTCGAAAATTAAACGATTTTTCTCTCGTAAATAGTTACATGTTTTCTGAGGAATATAATTTCGAAAATTCTTTGGCTACATTGCTATACGATAAACACACCTAATTATGTGTAACTTCATGTTTTCGTTCGTTTTGAGACACTTGGGCCACACTTGCTTTACACAAATGACTCGAATTTACACAAGTGTTATCGGGACGAGGGCACACTTTTCGAATAATCTTAAAAACAGGGCTACGACAGTTGGAAAAAGTCGGCTTGTATATTACGAAGTTAAAAACTTTGTGTATTACTCTGACCAGTATGTGATGTTACTACAAATAGGTATATTCTCTGTTTTCTGTTTTAAACTTCAATACTGATATACTGAATGGTTTTAAAATTCGATTCAAAATTCTGCATTAATTTTTGTTTCTTTCGTCCATTTGACTTTATGCCAATTTGCAGGTACTTTTAGTATTAAAATTCTAATAACGTCCTACGATATTTTTTCTGAGCTTATTAATCAGTGAGTGAGAACGTTGAAGAAACGTACTTTTTCTAGATATTCCACAGGGAAGGAGCTGTGTCAGTTATTAACCCTCAGTTGTCACACTGGGTAAAAACGACCCAAATTTGACTTTGAGGCATCATTGAAAATGGTATTGAGCCATGTGGGGGATTTTATTTATTAAATATTGTTTTGTTGAATTTTTAATTTTTTCTTTAATAAAGTAGTATATTTCAAGAGTATAACCATAAACTTTTAGCTAAAAATATTACAAATTAAAAAAGCTACGATTCTTCAAGCTAAACTTTTTCCAGAACTTTTTTCTTTCAAATTTTTTTTTAAACACGATCTCAGAATTTTTGGGACTCAACAGCAGCAGTTAATTGAAAATTGTCTTGGATCGAATCGACCCGTGTGACAACTACGTTCGAAAGAATAGGTGTGCCAACCGAGGGTTAATGTCGATTACAAACACGATGGTAATTTTTAAGGGAGACTTTCATTGTTTTAGTGACCGGAAGTGCCTAAAGGCCCGAAGATTCTGCCTTCGCAGCAGCTGGGCGCTGCGGTCGCTCCATGGCCGGGCGCCACCGGCCTCCTAGCCTCTGTGACCGCTGACGACATGGCACACAAAGGTAAATTTTCACATTTTTCGCATACTACGAAGGATGAAAGGAAAACGATTTAGAAATAAATAGAGGAGTGGTTTATTTATCAAGTTCTTCACTATTTTGTTTCTCGATATATTAAGCGACTGTTAAGCGATTGCAAAGCATGGATTGTAGGTAAGAAAAGTCCAACGAGTTTGTTTACAATAATATTAAATTCACGATAGTGGGCATAGCAGTAATTATTCAGCTCAATGTCCATGTTTATATTCTTAATCAGGATTTCAGTAAAAGTCGCCTGGGCCCACTGTTATTTTCACTATTTTAAATTTAATATTATTATGAATAAAAGATGTTGAATCATGCAATAAAAGTCATAGATACAGTCCCATTCAAAAAGTTCAATGTTACCTTGATTTTGCTATGAGAAGAAATTTTTTCGAAATGTTTATTATTCCTTTATGGTACTCACTTAACACAGATACATTTTTCCAAACAACTTCGTTTGTCGCCAGCGAACCCTTAACCCGTTCGAATGAACGCCGCTACATTCCCGTTCGATGCGGATTTCGACTATAGTCCACGCATTAAAAAAATGTATTCTCTTGTACTGTGATACTCAGCAATGTTCTCCGAAAAGAATGAAAAACTGAAAATTAAAAACTTTTTTATTGATGTAAAATTGACACTTTTCAAGAATCGTCCGAAAATTTAAATACGCAGCGAAAGGGTTAAAGTGAACTATTTAAATTACAACTCCTTCCCCAAATTCAGGAATGAACGTAGTAAAAATGAATTATAAATTAATCTGTTAATAGTAATCATAACAATGCACGTGCATATGCAATCTAATATAATCGACTGCAAAGGTTCACGCGCACCCTGTTACTTTTCGCTTTGCCAAGTACCTCAAAAACAAATTTTGCAAATTTTGCGTACGCGAGGCGTTTAAAGCGAGGCCCGCGAAGCTCGCCCACGGAGTCAAGGGAGGCATTATCGGGGACCCGCGGGACTCGAAGGGATATCCTCGAAGTCGAATCGAAATGTCCAAGAATCAAGAGGGAGACGTTCAGTTGATGGCTAAGGCGTTTAACCCCATTAGTCTTGAATGGAGGTTCGCCGGTTCTCTCTTTCTCCTTGTCTTTCTGTGTTGCCATCGCTCTCCCGTCGGCTGTGTCGCCCGCTCTGGCGCTTGCTCGAGCTCTCTTAACACGAGGGTCCAAAGAGGATGAACAGACGACGTCTCAAGGCTTTCTAAAGCCGGCAGGCTCCTGCCCTGAAACTGGCTGCTCACTTCACGTATTGATTTCCATTCTCTTACGCCTTCCAACGCTCGCCCTTTTCCGCGGCTTCTCTCGGCCCTCGCGCGAAATCACCCCTGCCCCGATAATCGCGAACGAAGATGACGAGGAATCTGTCACCCGCCTCGACAGTGATTAAACCGAAGGGAAACGGGACGCTACGGCCAAGCGGCGTCTCGAGCCTTGGCGTTGCTCACGAATGTGGGCTACGGTGGAACTGGGAACGAGCAGTTGGGGCTGTTTGGAGGGAAGGAGTTAAGGGAAATTGTATCGTTAGCTATACTTCAGTTGTGACTACTACTGATTCAGTTTAGAGCTTTAGAGGAATATATTTCCTTTACTTATGTATGAAGTTATCCAAGATGGACTTTTTATTAGGTACAGTGGCTGGCCAAATTATTATCTTCAAACAAAAAGGATTGAGATTTTGTAAGTTTAAGCGATGAGATGGCTGTGAAACTGGTCGCAAAAAATATTTAAAGAACGCATTTTAATGTTTGAAGTTTGTAGTTTTTTAATCAAAGGCTCATTTTTTTTCATCCATTATGGTATTGTTTTATCAAGATGAACCGCAGGAAACGAAGTTTCAGACATTTTTGTCTAGTTTGAACGTATACACGGGCCAAAAAAATTTTTTTTTGGTAAATTCAACGAAGATCTCTTATAGAGAAAACATTTCTCTTTAATTTCGTTTTTTGGGTTTTTTGTTTGATTTTTATTGACCGAGGTATTCGTGATCAAAGCAAAAAAGGCACTCTTCACTTTGAACACCTATAACTTGCAAACTCATGATCGTAGACAAATTTTCACGAGTGTTTTGGACAGCTAAGAAAGTTTCCTTTCAGTACCTTTAGTTGCCAGTTTAAGATTTTTTTGTAAATCGTATTAAATCCATTTTAAAATGATCCCAGAAATTGACGAAAATATTTTGAGTATAATAATTTGGCCACCTTCGGTATTTTTGTGTTCTTGTAAATAGGTACTGGATAGACATCAAAGTCTTACATGTTGCACTGTTAGCTCCTGTATATTTAAATGGTAATTACCTACGACTATTTTTTTCTAGAGGACTGTATTCAGTTTACTTAAGTATGTATGAAATTATGCAAGATGGACTTCCTTCAATCTTTGCGGCTCTACTGGAGGGAGGTCAAAGTTTCATATTTGTTTTCTATGTTGTATTGCTAGTTACTGCTAGTTTTATTGTTCTACTTGAGGGATAACTATCGTTTCACTCTAGAGCTGTATATTTATTTAGTTCGCTTTTGTATTAAATTAGGGTCGGTCCTGGATAGTTCGACCATTTTTTGGAAAACAAATCGTAGCATTGTTGTTTTTCAGATTCTTGTTGCTTTGGGCAAATTAAAGCAATGCCCAAGCAATTTAGAGTATAGATAAATCATACTTTGTGATAAATTAAAATATTTCTTTCCATTTTCAAACAAAAACATTGACATTGCAACTGGCTGGTTTCATCCAAATGTTCGGGTTAGAGGGTCCACCTACTATGGGTGAGACCGATTGTGAAAAATAAAAAAACGTGTAGCTTACAAAAAGTATAATAAATGAGGAAATTAATTGCTATGTTTAATTGAATTCGTTTTCGTCCCACTCTTCTAACGACATATCACTTTTTTTATAAAGCTGAAGATTATTCTAACTGTTTTTTCTGTTTCTTCACATTTTTCTTCATCTGAATTGAAAAGCTCGTTTCTTCCTTGTATTTCCTTTGTTCTTATGTGCCCCACTGTGCTTTGAACCACTCATAATGGTTAATTAATGTGGTCCAACTATACCAGAATGATCGACTACCTTCTCAACATAAAGTAAAAAGGAACACATGCGCATTATTGGGGATACACTGTAGTTTTATGCATATTATATCTCTCAATATCAGAATCGTGTAAATAAACTCACCTGTCTTTGAAATACCACTAACACTGTAACTCGATAAAAAAACGTACAGATTTGCATTAGGGCTGAGACGATTTGTCGAATTTTTTGGTATTCGAATACTTCAGTTTCTCAATTATTCGGTGAATATAATTCGAATATCCGAGTATTCGAAGATATTTAAGCAGTGTGAATTATAAATCAAGTTCTTTAAGTTCATTTGTCAGGGTGAAATCTTGTAAGCTAATTTTGACCCACTTCACACCATACTATTCGAATACGTCAGTATTCGAATAATAACATTCGAATACTCAAATATTTTAAGTTTATTCGTAGCATTCGAATACTTGTAAAATATTCAAATACTAAATTATTCGAATAGTCCCAGCCCTAATTTGCATAAAGCCTTAAGCATAACTTATAACTTAAATACGATTTTGTAACAATTGTCAATGCGAGATTAACAACAAGCTGATACATTTGTTTTGTTTCAAGCTACACAGAGCCCCATCTTGCTTCGGTCTTAAAATATCAACACTGGCTCGTCTCTCCCGGTGATCGAACTATCCCGGACTATCCTACCCAAGATGGACATTCCTTTACATTTATAGTTTCCATAACACCTTTACAATTCAATTCTAAACACGTGACATATTTGAACCTGCCATTCCTGTATCACTTTCACTATTACACAGATCTTCTCTGACAATATTAGATATACGTAGTATGTCTAAATATATCCTACGATCCTAAACTATTCTTTTAATTCCTAAACACAATACTAAAGTTTAAATTCATCATCCTTCTAGTAGACCACGAATAATATCCCACCGAAGCGTATAATACACGCCTGTTATGGCGTCCCAAGTGAGATCAACGCTCGGACAAAGAAGCGCACTTTCGATTTCAATCCACAAATCGTTCTTGGGTCTCCTAAAGATTACCCAACAAGGGAACACGACTCTCTCTTCAGACTACGATGACCTCCGGCAGATAATGTTTCGGTCCGTTTCACGGTTTTCGTGGGGGTTAGTCTCGAGGTGACGTGTTAAATGGTCGGTAGGAATTAAATCATCGAAGAATCTACAAGTGAGCAAGCGACCGAGAATCTGCACGGTGCTCGAAAATCCACGAGTTATCTGACCGAGTGCGGCTCAGTGGGGTGTGTAGCGTTAAGTTGGCGTTAGCTCATCGAATCGCTCCGATGGAACGACGTCGGCCCTGATGCCAACAGACGAGGGTTTTGATCGATCGTACGTACAAATCGCGTTTCCGGTTCCTCCGCGTGACGAGGACAAATCGAGTTCTCCTTTTTTTTTCTCTCCCCCACCCTCTATTTGCGATTGTCGATATTCGACGGTAATCGAATCCTCCTCAATTAGAAAATTTTTAGCTTCTATTTTTCGCGCGATTCCCAATCGTCCATGATGGCTGCTCGTAATTCTGATATTTCTACGATCGGCTGGTAGAAATTTTGAAATTGCTCGTTGACGTTTAATGCAATATTGATCGCCTATGCAATAAATTTTTATTCAATTTGGGGAACTTAATTCAAGTTCACGCGGTTTTAAAGAGTTTAATTATAACGATATGGGGTACAGTATTATTTTATTTTAATGTCGAAGAATAGTGCTTCAAATTTCCTGCCATAATTTTTTAGTACCATCTCCATTTCAAAAAATTCCCATTTATATAACATGGAAATGTGGAATGAGGTTCTTTGAACTGTTTTATCATGTTTTACTGTAGTAGCATCATGCAATGACACTTTGACATTGTATGTAATTTGATTAAAGTAACATAATCTTACAAGAAATCACATTAATTTCCCCGAAATCTCTCTTTCATATTGATTGAATATTGATTTTTTTCATTATTTCCTTATCTACATTCAGAAATTCAGTTTTGGGTATACTGGATGATTAATTTGCAATATTGATACTTGTACCGTAATATCTGTTCATTATATTTCATCTCGTTCTGTTGTTTTTTATGGTACCTATTTCTTATTTTAATTTTAATTTTAATTTTACCTTTTCATGTTCTTATAATGTTCCATAGGGTTGCTATCCCGTAATAAATAAATAAATAAAATAAAAAATAAAGAAAATAACACCTTGAAGCTTTCATTGTGCCATTCTAAATTCTTGATTTCATTGCAAAGTTACGTTGTGATACACAGTTGAATTTTATTATTACAATAAACGGAATAAATACTGTGAAATAAATTTATTTTTTTACCTTAACACCTTGAGTCGCATACACAACTGTGGCGTGTTTTGTCGTCGATATTTAAGGGACACTTTTCAAAACCTTGCGCCACTTAAAGTGTCCAAAAGACACCACAACACAATTTATCAAAAATTCCATTGAAAGGAAAGGACATTTATTATATTCGTTCTTTAAACGCAGTTTAAAATTATGTTTCATATATTTCTCATATTTTCAAATCCAAAAAATATGTTGAAGTATTCCATTTTGCATTTCAATTTTTTACTTATAATTTTTGCTATGATAGGCATTGACTTTATCATCATATTTTATCAAGCAGGGGAGCACTCCCTCGTGCTTTATTTTTCAATTCACACCCTCCACAGGTCGAACTTTGTAAAGAAACGTCTGAACTGTTGCTGGCATCGGATTTCCGTATATTAATCATCTCCATGCAGCCGTGGTATTGTTGATAATAGAATGGTGTAATCGTTAACACTTCGTTAATGCCAGCAGTTCTTCGTTAAAATAAGGAATGCATAATCTGAGCTCCTAAAATTTTAAACAATTAAATACTACGTTAGTAGTCGCTCTAGTGAGTAGTGTACCTTGGAATTGAAAAATAAATATCGCGATATATGTAATACATAACAAATGTATTGCACATTACAATTACTTAATAACTCACATTTCGTAGTTTGACAAATATACAAATATTCACTGCTCCTTTATAGGTAAAAGCAAAACAACGTTCTCTCCTTTATTCTACACAGTTTAGTTTAGATCATGATTTAGATTAAATAAATTTTGATATTAAACATATTTCGCACTATTTTTATATTAAGTATTAAATACTATAAAATTCAAATCTGTAAATTCCTTATCGATTACATTCAACAGTAGGTATCACACGTAGGGAAGTAATTTAACTGGCAACAAAGTTTGCAAAATTTTTCGAAGAAAATTGGTAATTCTGCAACGTAAACGTGGAAGATTCTGTAGCAGTGAATATAGAAGCCTGTATTCCTAATGAAGTGGGAATAGTCGCAGTGTTATTCCTCGAGGAGCTCCGCCAGATATAGCATTTAATAATAAAGTTTTTGGGTCCATTCATGTTCACGACCACTCAGTTACTCCGTTAAGGAACTCTGTGACTAACGACCAAAGACCTGGTTGTAATTTCTGGCGAGAGTTTCGAAAGTTCGACAAGTTCTCGTGTTCCCGCGCTGTTCACGAAAGGAAGACTCTATAAATTCTGCAATTAATTTGCTAATGGATTACAGAGGCAGCGACTTCGCCACCCGAATTTCTAATTATAATTCGTTCGTACCGCATAGTCATAAAGAAGAATAGTAAAAAGAACCAAAAAGGGGGAAAATAAAATACCTACTGTATTCCAATCAATAGATAGGAACATTTTTCATGTTTCTCCTCATGCTTCGACGTTCGTGAAGAAAAAACATCCATTCTATATTTTCGATTCATTCTATTGTATTTTTAGATGTAATTTAGAACTATTATTACAAGAAAGTGTAAACATACATATCATAATGAACATTTAACTACGTGACAGAGCAGTCAAAGTGTTAAACTCACAGAATCCTATACCTTTTCTATTATTTATTGCTGCGAGTTGCACTCTACTTCTCAATAAATCGCTTTTTAAGTCTCTGAAAAATCAAACTAATCCACCCAACGAAATATCAGAAACGAGGAAAATTGATTAGTTAAGTAATCGAGAAGTCTGTAGATGTCCAAGCTGACCGTTTCGTCGTCCAAGAGTCTTGTCCGTCGATGACTGTATCGTCCGACGTATCTCTGCTGGGAACAAGGAATTCGCGTATCGTGAAACGCGAAACGCGAGAAGCCACCCCCGAGCCGTAGGGGGTGCTTTACGGCGATATCCGTGCAAGAATCCCCCGGAAGTTTGGGAAATCATTCGACCTCCGGCTTCGCCGCGAACAGTCGGCTGTCAACGCGGCGTCTCGTCGACGAACCAGCCCCCCTGGCACCCCCTGCGAAGCTTCCTCCCCTCGCGAGGGATCGACGATGGTGGCAGTTAAAGGAGAATGGAAAAGGAGCACGAGAGGTGAAATAAGAATAAGAAAAGATCGCTTGGCGCTACACGCTCTCCTCCTCTGCCTCCCCTCTCTGTCTCCTCCTCCACCTCGCCCTCACCCTTTTGTAACTGGGAATGGGAAACGAGTCGTGAAGGCGAAAAAAGGAGGAGAGAAAGGGAGAAGGGGGTCCCCCGAAGCATTGATCGTTTCTGAATTCCGAATAGACGGTAACCTCGCGGAGCGTTTCTTCGCACAGCTCTGTTCTCCGTTGCCAAATACACGTGTGCTGTACGGCGTACAGTGCCGCGCGGAGATATAGCGACGCGCGAGTAGCGAGGGTTGAAATCGGCGGCGGGTCCTTTCGTGCCTGATCGATCACTTCTCGCGCTCGATGCCTGGGACTCTGATTAAATTGAGATCTGAAAATTAGTCCGCGTGAAATTAGGGGAGGGTTTAAGTCATTTAAACCATTTTGTTTAAAACATACAGGGTGTCAAAGTTAGCAATTTCCGCCTACTTTTCACCCTCTGATGCGAAAAGTGATCGATTCTCCACGTGGAATGACTGTAATTAGAATATTCCTCGGGCTTTTTGGATTAACATTTTATTTTAAAAAGCAGTCCAGTAGCCGAGAAGAGATTTGCTGTCCCGTACATACCTTCAAAAATATTCCTTCACACTGTAGTTGCACTTTGAGTTAATCGCTGTATTTGTGCAAGGAGCACTACGTCGAACGAGAAGAACGATATAGGAGAAAACGAGGGTGGATGAAGGAAGAGGTCGAGGAGGCCTGTTGAAAAAAAATTGCCTCGTCGTTGCGCGCGAAACAGATAGAACGTTACTTTGATCCCCCCCTTGGACCATATTTCCTCGCTGTCCTCGAGGGATACGCTCTCTCATTCAATTAATTCGTAACTGCCCCCGCGTAAAAATGCCGACACCCTGCTCCCCGTCTGTTACGACGAGCGAAAGGGGTGGCGGAGGTGGCTAAGGAATTCTACCTTCAAAGCTCGCCTCCTCCGTCCAATGGGACCTTCACAGGGGTAGTTTCCTCCTCTGCTCTTCTTCTACTTGCTCTTCATCCCCCTTCGCCTTGTTCCCTTTTTTTTTTCTTCTTCCAACAGTCGCAACTCTGGTCCGTGAAGAGGTGGTGGCGTGTTTGTGCAGTAAACAGTTGCTGCCTTCGTTTCTTAGGCAAGGCGGAGGAGGTTGTTCTTTTGTCTTTCGTAGCTCCGTTCCGCTTTCCACTTTCCTCTCGGGGGGTGGAAATGCTCGCTTCGTTTGGCGTCTCGAACGCCTTCGACGGTCGTTACAATTACGCGACAATTATAAGTGCTTCGTGTCCGCGCCTGCTTTTTCTTTGGCCTTGCCTCTGCTCGCCTGCTTTTCGAGTGTTTGATCTGCCTCGCGAGTCACAGGAATTTATATACAGTGTAGCGCGAAATTATACGCACCGGTAGCAGCTTGATGGAAGCTTCGGAATGAAAGCCCGATGAGGATACTTTTTTAATACTCTTTTATTTTTCAATGTGTAGCTTATAGTCTGTATTAAAGAACGGTGGGGCAATGTAACATTTTGTGTGAAACGCGGGGAACAAGGAAGCTACAACAATTATTGAACGCTTTGCTCCAGAAAGGAGGCAGCTCTAGAATTTAATGAAATTCAGTTATAGGTAGCATTGAATGCAAAAAGAAAAAATTAACGTCGAGTTAATTGAAGAAAGATGGAAATCATTCTGTAGTTTCTGGTACAGGTCACGATGATAGAGCAGAGGAACCAAATCAAAATACCAGAAATATTCAACTATACAAACATTCGAATTTTATTCAACAACTTTCTGTCTACAGGAGAAGGGAAATCCGGGAGACGCGGTCGACCTAATATAAAATGGCTATTAAAACTCATACAGATATTACTTATTTTATCAGAACAAACCTAATATGTTCTGGTCGATATTTGCTTTAAGACAATATTTACTGTAAATCGGGTTGAAAACTGAAGTCATGACATCTGACCACCTCTATGTGAGACCACTCACATAATTATTCATGAAAAAATAACAAAGAAGGAAGCAAAATTATTTATGAGTGAATACAACTACAGATTCATTGATATTTAATTTGTTTACGCTAAACAAGTAAAGAACACATCAAAGATAAAGCGAACTACCTACCGCCGATTAGCAAGGCAAATTAATACAAAAGTGAATAAATAAAATAAATAAACATAAATAATAATAAAATAATGATAAAAAATAAAAATATAAATAAAAATAATAAAAAAATCATAACTCGGCCATCTCTCCTATCTGCAGCGAGAGATGGTCTTCTCGTTAGTTTTGAGAGGAAGAGTTAATATGGCTAAATACTTTGGCTGCACTGTCCCTCAATATCTATTATCTTATTATTCCCAAACATTAAACGAAAATAAACTTAGAACTATATTTTAAATACGATTCCGTACTCCGTTGTTTGACAAAAGAGGTTAAATGTAACCTCAGTTTACCTTTTATAGCCTGTAAATCTAGAAAAACACAGAAGGAACCGAAGTGACGCTATTCATTCAATTGTTTGGCTTCTAGAGAAGTAATTGGTCTGCACTTTAACGCGTTTTTACGTATAGAGTCTGAAATATAGCGTCTCGACCAACTCTCCGGCCCGACCGCGTCTCCCGGAATTACCCTATAGCATGAATCTTTCAGAAGCCAAATCGATCAATGCCGAAAAGTAACAAGTAAAGGAAATTGATACCTCCGGCACTAATCATAAATTATCTGCATATGTACTAAAAATGAGGAATTTAGAAAAATTTTAACTGATCAGTTTATCTTCTGAAAGGTTGATATAAAAATATCCCTCTCCAGAAAAATTTAACAAATGTACCTACCTCTACCACGAATCTATTACATTAAACAGGACCACAGAGAGGAATATGAAAGCAAACATGTCGAATACGAAAGGATCGCCCAGCGAAATGAAAAAATCTGAAACAAATACCTCATACTTATTATAATAAGGACGCTACCAAGGATTGTGTGATAAGTCAATGATGGGTGACTACGACTGGTTCCTTGTACGAGAAAGTGATGTATGAGAAAGACCAAAAAATTGTTTTTCAAAAATAAAATAAAATGAAATAAAATACATTTAAATTAGTTTTCATTGAAGACAAATACGTAATTCAGGAAGAAATGCAAAAACAGGGAAAATGTTGAAAATAGGCACTGCCACTATATCGCCCACAACTTCCTTATTTGTGCATGGATTTTGTTTAGGTTGAGCTTGTTTCATTCGCAAAGGTGCGCACTCTATATAAAAAATAAGAGACTCCACGTCACATGATAATTTATATGTTTTCCAAGCTATGTAATAAATTTTCGATTTCAATTTGGGCCCACAAAACATTACATTTTTCTTAATTTTCGCTCGATTCTGCCTAAACTATTGGTCCGATTGGAAAATAATGTAAGAAAGAATTGTATGCAATTTAATTACCTTTAATTTAAGAGTCATCGCGATCAAATCGGTCCACTCTAACACGAGATATGGCGAAAAACGTCGGGTCGTCTTCTTAAAAAATTACCAAAATATTCATCGGGCGATATCTGAAAAACGTATCCTTAGGATTTCGTCTCATGTCGATTTTTGAGTTTACTCGTCTCATGTCGATTTTGGAGTCTCGATCACAAATAATTTTTTGGCTTATGTAACATACATATATCCCCTGCTCACTACCAACAACCTCCTCCTCGCCAACCCCCAAACAATCCTCTAAAATCCATCGCATAAAATGTTAATTACCCTTGAGAAGTAATCTGATTCGCCAGGAAAGGCGATTTTAATTACTCACAGGGGTATCGCTGATAGCGATCTCGAAGTAAGACCATCGAAGATGGGCCCTTGAGACGGAAGATCCTGCTGGTCGGTCGAGACAGTCGGACAAGAACTGTACGTCTTGCATCAAGTGTATTCGACTGTAAAATTCCCTCTTCAAACAGAAACGGGTGGCTGGCACATTTCGGCGGGTGGCTTGGTCCACCCTGAAAAAGACGGGCGAGGGGGGAAGAGGGGGCGAAACGGAGAGAGAGAGGGTAGTTCCAAGGAATTCGTAGTCCAATACAGAAGCACAACACGGGGAGAGGAAGCCCGTAGAGAAAATTCACCGTGAACCCAGCACACGTACGGAATGGCTCGATAGATAGATAGTCGTAAAATCTACGGCTCTGCTTTCGTCCTCCAGGTTCCTTCTGTGACGCGGAGGGAACGAGAAGTAGGGAAGGGTGAACAGGGGCCAACGGAAGCTCGTATGGACGGAGTAACGCGCGTATACAGAGGGTATCCAACAGCGGAAACGGGAATACGACGGGGAACAGTCCGATACTTCAGAATATAAAAGTATATGAAAACGATTACTAGTAACTAGGGGATACCTACTTTTCGGCCGAGTCGTGCGCGCAAAACGCCGTATAAAATTATCGTTCTGCCCTGCGCCGGGGGACCGGGAGCCTCGTTTGTCTCGTGACCCTTGCATCCCATGCAAGTTTCTTGTTTTCCTTTTTACCGAATGGGCGTGTATACTGCTTTCCTTGGAGCGAAGGAAACGGCTCCTCGAATGGTCTCTTTTCTCTCTGTCGTTTGGAAATGAAAGTGATGCTCTGAAAGAGATTTAAAAGGCTGAAATTTGGAGATCTGGGTGCAGGTAGTTTGGTATGAGTAATTGCTTAGGATAAGTAATGACGGGAGAATTCTAAAAAATGTGATTAAATGTCTTTTTAAATAGGATTAGGAAGATTATTTTTGGACTATGTATTGTGTTATGTTACTGAAGTGTTTAAAATTTGATTTCTCATCGGTTTATTAACCTCTTCTCAATCTAGTTTACTACAACTAGCTATATTATAGTATACTAGTTTAAAGCACCCGGCGTAGTCCGGGTAAAACTCCGATTTTCACAGAGTGTCAAGAGGGTGAAATAAGGAGGGAGGGGTGGGATGGCCAGATTTCATGGTAGCCTATATTTTCCGCAGGGTTCTAGAGAGTAATTACTCTGCAAAATTGCTATGCAAAATTTGGTCCAGATCGGTTAAAAAAATTGGGATAAAAAGTACCCTACATGTCATACCTGGTCCTAGGCTACGTACACACAAAATTTTAGAAAGATCCGTTGCGTATTTGCGACGTGATTGAGTAGCAAACATCCAATCATTCAAATACACTTTCGCATTTCTTATATTAGTAGGACTAGTAGGATAACATAGCACTGAATAGTATCTCCTAATCACTCTGTAACAGGTTGACATTGGATCTCTTCTAGAAAAAAAGAAAGGGATTTCGGAGTACAGTGAAAAATAATAAATCATTACTTAAAATAAAAACTTAATTTCTTTAACTTAGAACGATAGTGCATAAACGCACGTCTTAAGGCTAATATATATTCAGTAAGCAATATTAAAATAACACAAAATTTCGTCCACAGCTGAACGAAATATCATTGAAATGTCAACACAACTATACAGATCAAAGTCAACTAATGAAACAGTCTCTGAATTAAATGACGTTGGTGTGATACAAGAAAAGTGAATACTTTTTCATGCAGTACCTACTCAAACAACAAAATGATAATCCAAGACGGTGAAGCTGTAGAAATATACGCACAGTACCTATTGTTACATCTTAATTGTGCTTCAAATTACACATGTAGAAGAACCACGAAGCTCTTTCCCTTCATTTCTTTCTATTATTAATTACCTGTTACGCATAGTACTGGAGAAATTTATTACGTCCCTCGAATAAACACGTTATCACTTATACCTCTCTTATTATTAGTAGCTGATTTTATCAAATGATATGGCTGTAAAAATTGCGCGAACTGCATAAATTTCAGAGTGATGCAATAAATATTTCCAGTACTGTGAATACGGCCGGTGACTGAAGCCAGAATCTCAAGAATTCGAACGTGCAAATCTGTTTCGCGTGCAATGTTCTTGCGTTCGAAAAAAAAGGGATGAAGAAAAACAGGGAAAATAAAAATGGAAGGTAGAGTGCATTAGCGTGGAAGCTCATTAACGCGATGAAAGAAAAGAACGAGAGGCCCGACGACCCCTCGCCATTGTCAGGACGTGAAGCTATTGCGATGGGAATTTCATGGATTCTCCACGGCCGTCGCGAATAATGTCCCGATCGTTTCACTGATTTAACGCAGAAAAGTGCACGGAGAGGCCGGAAGACGTAGTGCCTTTCGGTGTTCCCTTTTAATACTGCCCCTGGACCGTACTTACGAGTGTCGCCGCCTTCGGAGCTCGATGCCGCATTAGCAATTAAATCACCGTCACGGTAAATAAAATTAAGTCGATTACCCTTAGGCTGCGGTTAGAATGGATGCGTGTATTGCAGTCACTGTCGTTCTGACAGCTACGTCAGAACAATCTTCTGCAAGAATTCTTATGGGAATGGTTATACAGTGTGCATTCATACTGTTCTTCACAATAAAATCCGTCGGAACGCGTTGATTTTCCAAAGGAATTTAATTTTTCTTTCAATTTCGGCTGGATTCATGCAATGGGTATCGAGAAATTATATAATAAGTTCAGTGTTCGGAAAGCGATGTCTGTGACATGTAAGAGAGAAAATATTTTCAAATGTTTGTATAAATACTAGCAAAATATCGTATTAAGGACTCCATGAAAATACATTTCACCCGTTTTCACCGCCCCCTTAGGGGTTGATTAGGGCAAAATCCTGAAATTGGTTTTTAGGCATTTGTGTGGGTAACCTTCCGAAGTAAAAACCAAGTTGACATCTAATCGGGCCTAAGAGATTTTGAGGAATCCGTGGAAACACATTTCACCCCTTTTCACTCCCTTAGGGGTTGATTAGGGCAAAATGCTGAATCTGGTTTTTAGGCTTGTGTGTGAGTAACCTTTCGAAGCAAAAACCAAGTTGATATCTAATCGGGCCTAAGAATTAATAAGGAGTCTGTGAAAACATATTTTGCCCCTTTGGGTAGGAATTTCAAAAAATCCCTTCTTATCGAGCACCTATATCGCAAAAGGAATATACCCTCCGAATTTCATGTTTCTAGGGTCAGCGGTTTGGGCTGGACGGTGATGAATCAGTCGCACAACGATTATATAAGTAGAGATTATGCTGACACCTGGTTTATTTTGGCAAGCCCCCATTCTATGGGATATAAATTTCAAGATACAATTCTGTCTAATGGAACTATCTTATTTGTTGTATTACTTATTATTGTCGTATCAACTGCTACAAGTTATTAGCAACAGTTATCTTATTTTCATTACTATTCACATTTCAAACTCTCTTTTAACCATTACTATATTCGACCCACACAGGGGGCATACAAAGTCCATTTTGGCCCACACCGAACTACTTACGTCATTGCTTTGAGAAAGTACGAATTTTATATTATAACGAAAGCAAAATCCACCGTAAAATGGTATTCTTAGAATTATATGAATTAAATTATAGCATAGCCGTTGTCATTTATGAAGCTATCCATCATCCAAACCTACCCAGCTGCATATCATTCCATTCAAAGACCTCTACTGCCCTCTTTAGTTAAAATGTCCTATCTAGCATTTTGAAAATTGAAGTTTTATCATTTACTTTGTACCATCCTTATTTTCCTTTATTCAAATTAAAAAATGTTGTCATTATTTTGTAATAGTCTAATATAATTTTTTGTAACACCTAGGTGTACCGGTAGGAAATGTGTTATTAATGTACCAATTAATTAATTCTTTTAGATAAGATATTTGAACAATTTTGAAAGAAGTTAGGTTAAATACATTAGACTGTTTATAAATCTTTACGAAGCACGTAGAGTTTTCTAACTTTACTTAAAAGGTAAAAGACGTGTGGAACTTCAAATATTTCAACATATCTGAAAAAATGAAAAAATGCTAGATAGGACAGTTTAATTAAGGACAGCAGTCTAATCTTCACCAATTTCGCGAATTCTGACCAAAGATCTCAATTACTCGCGTTTGAAATCACAATCCTTGAAGAAACACCGAAACATCAATTTTTTTAATCGAAACACGAGTCTACCCTTTAATTTATGCGTCCCTCGCAAACAGTCGTTCTCTTGATATACCAGCCGTCGTCGTCTCGTGTCCCATTCTAGTGCTGCAGTTGCTGCAGCAGGGACAAAAACCGCGTGACGTAAACCGCGCCCTTACGGCGACAGGAGGAGAGGGTGGCGGTGGCGGCGTGGAGAAAATAGCGACGGTGTGAAAAGCTACCGCGACGACGACACCGACGTCACCGTCGCTTTTGTACGCCACGGATAGGAGCCTGCGACAACGCGAGCCTTAATCGACCAGACGAGTTTCCGAAGTATCCGACGAGCTAAACTCACCCCCGCCAACGTCTCCTCCTCCTATCGTTCCAGTAAACGATATTTGGAAATGATTTAGCGATGGGTTCAAGGCTCGCCAAATCACTCGGATTATAAGTATGTGTCGTGAGCTTTGAGTCGCGTCGACTATTAGTCAAACCAGAAGTTTTTGATAAGCTAAAGGCTTGGAACGTGTTTTATAAGTAGAGTAGAAGCTCCACTATCCGCATTACTAAGGAGACGTGATCTTTCGAATAAGGAAATTTTCGGAATGTGGAACACTTACTTTCTTCAGTGTGGTTATTTTATATTTCAGAATGTAGAGTACATTATTTAAATAACGGATCGAATAAAAGCTACTTTAATTTTAGATTATTCGATGAGTAAAGTTAGGTTTTTATTCGACACATGACGAATAATTTTTTCAACTTTTATTGGTTTTTGAAAGTTTTATTTAAATAAAAATATTGCCCATCTCTGATCTCTTCACTTTTGTGCACTTACATGTATTGGGTATCCATTAGTGGATCCTGTATGCCACAAAATATTACGATCTCCTCTTTTTTATAATTAAGATTTTAGGGAATTTTGCTATGTGTAGGCATCTTCTTAAAAATATGGATGGCAGAAAGAGAACTTTCTTAGGTCGTTCATCAATTTTGCTTTTTCGACCTTTTCTGGGAGAGCAAACTTATCTAAAATTGCCAATCTTCAAGGAGACCTGAGGTATCAAAATCTCATCTTCGTCCTGAAAATAAATGATGGTATTAGAGATCATTGGCATCAAGACTTGCTACTTATGGGGATTTCAACAAGATCACAATTTAATGTCTGCAGTCCTGACAATTACAGGAACATCTTCACCATCTTGAATATTTACTTCAGTAGATGCGAAACTGTAGTATGTAATATCATAGAGGTGTGAATCACAAAACTGAGACAAATCACATTTCTTTCTTGCTTTTTTGAATTGTTTAAAAAGATCTACTTTCCCACTCAAATGATGTTCAAACCCTCCTCCATTAAAATGTAAACATTGGCTATGGAAATATTCAAGTGTTTACAATATAATAAATTAGAGTATGAATATTTTTTCAATATACTAAGTAATTTAAAACATTTCACAACGCATTGCTTTCTCGATCACCTTACTCCAAAACTTTTGCACGCAGAATATCCAAAATAATCGATTTATGTAAAAAAATCTTCCCATTAAAAAAAGGGGTGCAACTGTACATTCCAGATGCACCGTTGCAACTTACTGAAAAGATTGGCTCTAGGAAAATAAATCTCTTTAAGCCATTCAACATTTTGCAGCGCCACTTTTTCCCCCGATTACAACCAAAAAAACAGATATGACTCGTCCCAGTTGAGTGAACCACCCCGTGTGGACTGGAATCGATGGATCGGGGTGAAGCCTGAAAAAAAAGATGGACTACTTCGACAGACTTAACAGAATCGCCAGAGGGAGAAAAAAAAATACGGTGGCTGGCGTACTGAATAAATATTTTGACAAACCGTCTCAGAGGGGGCAATGGTTTTCGGCACCCATGGGCTCGTCGACAACTGTCGGCCTAATTTTCCCCTAAACATTTCCGGAGATTACATCGGCTTCTCATTGTACTTGCCCCGTGGTCGTTGGATTTGCTCTTTCAACAGAGAACAGTGTAGTTTTTGGATCGAGGAGAACGGATATCCTTGACACGCTGCCTCGCCACCATTGATACCCGCTAGGAAAGCTACAGCTTTACTTTTAAATGGTTTTTAATGTCGTGGGGCAGGGATATCGGCGTCAGTGGAAATACCTGAATCATGACTTGGGCGAAAATTTTTTGAAATACGAAATAAAAGATAATACTCGAAATAATGGTTTATTTGAGCCACCATATTATTTCTATTTTAAAAACAATTTGGGACAAGTGACGTTATTTTGTGGTGCAACCAAATAAGTCATTTCAAAATGACTTTTTATTTTAGAATAAAATAAATGGGTGACTTCAATAACGTTCGTTCTCAGAACTATTCTGCTTTTAATTATCTCGTCGGAAGTTATTTGCTTATTCTCAAACTTTCAAAGCAATTTCCGAAGAAACTGTACGTGCCGGAGAAAATCTGATTTTGAAGTCTAAATTTCTAGAAAACTAACACACATTTTTACAAAAGATTTTATGATCCTCAATTTTGCATTTATTCAAATACATAATAAAGTAAAAAATCCTTTGTTTAACTTACAAGTATTCGAAGATACTTTCTAGTCGAATAAGATACCATATTATTTTAACGACTATTTCTAAAATATTTTATTGAAAAATGCCAAAACTCCCCCTCCACCGCAACCCTTCGCAAACCGGTTTCAAACCAATTACATAACACGAAGCTCGTCCCCCTTGCACTAACAAGACGATGTTAAAAAAAAAGAGAAGAAAAAAGGAAATCCTCGCTTAACTAAACAGCTATTGGGTTATCGCGAAACGTTTTCGCTCCTCTTTGACGGAACAGTTATACATATTCGTTCGCTCGTTCAGCTTGAAGTGCACCCCGGTTCTCCAGGAAAAAAAAGAAAAGAGAGAAACGCTGAAGTGCAGTTTCCGTTCCTCGGTTGTTCCGTCGCGGAGCGAGGAAAAATGCGTGCAGATCGTTAGTAAACGCGAGTTAACAGCGCGATAATGACGTCGTTCGGCGAACCCGTCGGATTTTCATCTGATTTTTTTGAAAGCTTCATTTGCGCGCGCTCTGTTCACTTGTCCCGCGTCTTTCCTCCTTTCTTCGCTCCGTCTCCTCAGCTCCCCGCTCGCTTCTCTCCGTCTCCACCCCCGCCATCTTCTCTCCTCTTTTTTTTGCCGTTTTCCGTTCCTCGTGCTTAAACTCTCGGTCGCCGTACACAACCGGTGAAAACATTTTTTCTGAAAAGAACCCTCGAAAGGTCCTCCACTTCACGTTCACTGAGAGTTCAGGACCGCTCTCTCGCACAATAATAACGATTCCACCCGCACACCTGCCCCGCAGAGCCTCTTCAGCTCCTGACGACTCGACTAATCTTGTCGAATACAGCCTGACCCATATTCTCATCTCCATAACGAGGCCAAATAGGCTGCCCCGTTGACCGCCTGCCTGCCTATCCCTATTTCCCCTCCTGCTGCATGGTAGACACCTTGTCGGCCTAAAAGGATTTTGGTGTCCCTTCCGTTGGTCCGTGGCATTTGAGAACGTTGTATACATGTTTATTTCCGTAATTGTGGTCCAATTTTTACCTGCCGTTTCGCTGTACACCGTCTCTCTTTTGTTGGGGTTCCTGGTGGATGCGTCTTCAGTTAGGGGCTCGGGTATCACTGGTGGAGGTAAAAACTGGGAATGCTTTCCTATTTTGTGGTGATAATCTATGGTAGTAACTTTGTTAGTGAAAAGGTTATTTAAATAGAGAACCAAATGGCAGGCGATTTTGTTAGTGAAAAGGTTATTTAAATAGAGAACGAAATGGGAGGTAATTTGTTTTTGTTCCTGAAATAACTCGAATGAAGTGGTTTAATTTTAGTCGGAGAATAAGGGAAGGGTAGCTTTATTAAGGGTGAGTTTGTTAAAATTTGAAAACGAAGGCAAAATATATTTGGTGTAATAAATAGTCATTTTATTTCCTATTTAATTATTTTTATTTTACAAATATTGGACGAAAACTACTTTATCTTGTATTTGTAACTCGAAATTTTTATCCTTTTATCGTTATTCGCAATTTTGGTCTTCCATGCCTTATTCAAAAATTTTGTCTTCTATTCGTTATTGGAAATTTTTATCTGCTATTCGTTATTGGAAATTTCTGTGTTCTATCCGTTATTGGACATTTTCATCTTCTATTTGTTATTGGAAATTTCTGTCTTCTATTCGTTATTGGACATTTTCATCTTCTATTTGTTATTGGAAATTTCTGTCTTCTATTCGTTATTGGAAATGTTCATCTTCCATTGGAAAGTTTCGTCCGGGCCAGAATTTTGCCCATGGCTGATATGGGGTTCGTTGTGGGGACCAATGTAGTCGCTGGTCGAGTTCTCGTTTCTAAAAGTAGATGTAGATCGACAGCTCCGCCGCGCTATTCCCACAGCTGATCATTCCGATACGTGGACTAATTATGTCAAAACCCTCACGGACACGAATCCCATGGGAACAAGCGGGGCGCAACCACAATGCCAGCCAGTCGATGTCATTGTGCACCTTGTACGATTGTGCTTGTACGCCTCTGTTAAAGGGCCCCTTTCTCGGGTTTTATTGCCCCGGTGGCACAGCTCTCGACCCTTATTTCTACATTTCTGTCGGGGCCCTTCTTGCATTTTTCGCAACAATCGACGAAAAAAAGGGGGGTCCTCCTCTACGCGCCATCCGCATATCCAGGAAACGTTCCTCGATCGCGATTAAGGGGTCTCTCTACTTTAGCCTTTCGAAAAATTGGTCGAATTCGAGAATCTTTTTTCATGGAAGCATATTTTTCAAATTTCACGTATCTATATCTTTATCGATTATTTAGTAATGTTCTAGAATTTTTGCAACTAGAACCACTCACTCATCGAAAAACGTATTGGAGATACGTAACAGTCGAAGTTTAATAATCGCATGAAAAATGGACGAAAATTGACGAAATGGAGTTTCATTTTTATCATAATTTTCAGGGGGACATTTTCAGAGGTTATGTTTTTCAGTTTAATTAGGTTCAGTATCTCAGAGCAGGTTTCGTTTTTAATGAAACGAAGGATGAAATCGGTTGGTTTAACCATTTCGTATATATCTAGTATCTAGTGTAGTTCTGAGAAAAACGCACTTTGCTTCTTCAAAAATGACCACCTGTTCCACCTGCTGCTGCTTTTTAAATATTCCGTCTGATTTCGTTGCCTTAAAAATACATTTCTCCGGAATGTTTAAGTATCGCTTATTTAGTTGAAAATCCTGATTTCATAGTTGTTGGTGCTGCTCTAAACCATTTTCCTTTATTATCTTGTACCTCAACTTCGTATCCAGGATTGTTTTAACGTGTCCCACGTATTGTAACGTATTTATAAAAGGATTGTTACCATTTAGATTCTTATAACTTCGTCAATGTTTTGAACTTCCCAATACAAGCTTACGTATATATTTCTGCACTCTTCATACTTGCAGAAAGTGCAAAGAAACTTTCATTTTTTTTTAACTTTTTGGAGGAGAGGTCCCTTAAGTTTGTCCCTTTCGACGCAGAATCACACGCAAACAGCGGATTCACATGGATTACGCGTCCTGGAACACATGTCGTTTTTCATTGTCACCGCGACTTTGTTGTTTCCTTCGGTTTTCCTCTTTTTCAGGGGTGTCCGATCTATTCTAACTCCTTTGCCAGTTGCAAGAAATTTTAGTTTTCTAGTGGCAGTGTAAATGAATTTTTGGAAATTCTGGAACGAGTGTTTTAGGAGGCTGCTATATGAAGGGGTCATTTAATCTTATGTAGTAATGTTTAGTGTCTCCGTAAAAATTATATCAAGAGTCCTCTAATATGTAGGCATAAGAAACGAATTTGTTATTCGAAAATAATGAAAGATAAATTTGCGTTATATGTTCTTTTTTTTGTTGAGATAAAAAACTACTATTTAACAAATACTTCAGGGATTACTTATTTATTATAAAGACGCGCAACACAGACGATTGGAAGCATTCTAGTCTCTTTTCCTCAATTCCTCATAGGTATTATTTCAGTTACTCAAAATTATTGATATAACAGAAATTTGATAAAGAGGATTGAAATATAAGGCTGACAGAAATACTATTCATATGCTTTATTTCAGAATATAGAATTTGTCATACGCTCACAAAGCCAAACGAAGTTAATAATTTGACCAATAATTTTCTAATCCACTGCACCTTTTCACCATATTTAAAAATCAACGTCGACAACATTGAGTTAAGTACTGCATGTTCAAAACGAGTGACACTGTTATTTACAAAATAAATATGTAATATGAAGTAGATATTCAATTCTAGCTATAGGAATACCTACTAAAAAAAAATTCTTCTAAATAAAAAATCTCTAACGCGTTCCCCTTAATTACAATGTCCTGTTGAGCAAATACAAATTATTAACCAGGGAATTTCGGCAATTTGAAAATTCATAAACATCTAAAACTTTGCAGCAGTGTAGCTCAACTGATACTAAGAACGTAAATATTTTTTGATTCGGCAATAAAACGGTCCTAAGGGTGAAAACACCCCCTCAAAGAAATTGTGAGTTTTCATATTATCGCGAATAGCTGCGAAACCGTAAAAGATATCGGCAAAAGTTCAATTCAGAGTTGTATGGCTTTCGATATCCTACAATATGGCGATGAAGATCAGTCGAAAAATTATGGTTAGGAAAAATTATGAAAAAAAAAATTTTCCTTATCACCTCTTTATTTAAATTTAACTTCTTCTTAATATCTCTTATAGTTTCATAGATATTCATGATAATCTGAAAACTCACAATTTTGTCGATGGGGTGTTTTCACCCTTAGGGCTGTTTTATTACCGAATCAAAAAATAGTTACGTTCTTAGCATCACTTGAACATTATTTCTTCCTGTAAAGATTCAGATTGTTTTGTATTTTCGAGTTGCCTGTCTACCTCAAAATTTAAAGGAAAAATCTACGGTTTATACTCCTCATATCGCGGTACAAAACATCCTCAGAGGAATCACGACCGATTCAGTGAATACCAGAGGAAGCATAAACCGCGTCGTACCTACCGCGATGGTTTCATCCATCAGCCGCGCGGAAGATCTCCGTAGATCACGAGATTAAATCCCAACAATGGCGTGTTTATTTTCCGATTATTATAATCCCGTTCCCCGATCCGCGGCCCGTTTATTTACCAGCTTTTGTCACGCGATTGCCCCATTGAGATTCAAAGCGAGGAACGGTGTCCTCCTTTTCTCCTGGAAGTTATCAGCGGGTTCTTCGATTCCCGCCGATGTGAAGATAACGAAGGTAAAAGCTGGCCCAGCGAGGGCAGCCTTGGCCGGGCAGAAGTATGTGCCGGGGCAAGGCACGAAGGTTGTGGACGGACCTTTTCCACGTAGTGCACCCGGAGAAGCGGCTCTGACATATCCGTTGGCGTGGAATAACGCGTTTACGAGCTCTTTGTCCGACCCGCTTTTGGGCCACGACCGCCTCGTGCTACCGCCATTGCTGTCGTCGATCCTGATCCACTCCTCGACCTTCCACAGCCAGGAGGCACAGGTTGGCCTCCAGGTAATTGGATAATTCGACCCCGGAAGAGCGGACGTTCCTCTCACGGCAGCCAACCATCGCCAAAGGGAACGCGATTAAGCGAAAAATCGCTAACGAAAGTGACAGTCGGCTCGATTCCCCATTTGCATCTGGGGAACGAGCGACCCCAACAGCGACGGAACGGCCAAATCGACGGCATCCCCGCGTCGATATCGATTTAACACTTGGACTGGCGTCACTCGGCGTGAAAACACGCCGATGGATTTGCATCCGGTGGTCAGCCCTGGCGCGTTTTCGCGTGGATATTTTTTTCCAAAGCAACAGTCGCAAGCAAGGAGTTCACTTCCTACGCCTCGTACAAAACTTTCCTAGCAGAGGCTATCGATCGAATAGGAGTGGCTAATAAAGGTGCATTTTGCAAGGTCTTTGCCCCTCGCAAAGTGTCATCGTGTTTTGTGTTATAATATGGAGGAATTGTACATACAGTATTTTATTGAAATCCTAGAATCGTTTTGAGCGTTGTAAGAAGACTAAGTATGGAGATGGATATGAGCAGGATTATAAGGGGAGAAATGTAGGCACCACAGTTGTGGTACAGAATTTATAATTAATAGATCGAGTCGTAAATCCTGACTCTTCAGATAGGAAGTTTTATTTTGCGCATATTTCTTCTGATACGAATCGAAATATGCTCGTCTCGTTTGAGTACGGCTGTTTCACGGTTACCATTTTATTCGGCATGAAAATGTAGATAGAAATAGCCCACCGTCGGCATTTCGGTTGTATATCTACGCGTGTGCAGCTAAATATAAACCGGAATTGATAAAATAGATTGATGTCGTCATTAGTTCTTCTTTTAATTAGGAGATTAAGTTCGCGTCAACTGCTCGTGATGGTTATTAGCTACAAAGAAGAAAAACTGGAGCAGTGGCTCAGATTATATTAACTTCTCAAGATTCAATTAACGGCGAAATTGTCTCTGGAATTTAATTAAATTTGTTTTTTTTACGAATGGATGGAAACTTGGAACAATCACTTATGAAATACCTAAAAGCACACCAGAGTACTGTGAGTCGCATTTGGTTAGCAGGTGATAGTGTTTGAGTTTTGTATATTCAATTTTTAGTTTGGAAATAGTTGATTGTTCTCTCTTTTTGAGATTTAAATACAGCTCTTTAGTTAAAGAATCATCAAGCTCCAAAAAATGTGGCAACACCAAACTTTTCCATGGGTTTTCCCAATTAGTTTCAAGTTTCTTTGAAGAATATTACCATTAGCTTCTACGCAGTTTTCTCCTTGTTTGGGTTAGGTCTTCTTAGTTAGGTTGTTTGGAAAATACAAGGTGTCAAAGTTGCAAATTTCTGCCTATTCTCTGAAGATTTCGAGCATCCATGGTAAATGTTTACCTATATTTTACGGAAATTATGGAATCCTATCATTTCATCGGTTGATACAGAAACAAGCGACAGGCATTGAAATACTACAAACGGGATTTTTAAATTTTGATTACATTCTCAGATGAAAAAGTTGAGAAAACGACTTTCATTATTTTCTTCGCTATTCCGACCAATTACAATTTTTTTCAAAACGACGAAACACGTCACCTAAGTAGTTAACTAATCCTTCTAGCTCCTCAAAAAAACTCAAGTCGTTAGGGTCAACTTTAAAAAAGTTATTCTGTTTGAAACGGTGTCCCATTACTTTTGCCTTCCACTGTACGTTCTTTCGAGTAAACACGACAGTATTGTGCGATAAATATCGCAAATTGGTTGCTATTTAGTGTCCCCAAGGCTTTCCTGAAACTTTATGAAACCCCGAGTAAAGAGCGGCGCCAACCAAGCCGAGCAAGTAAGAACTCGGCAACCGGTGGAAAAAAGTGCTGAACACAGTCGGAACGCGTGTTCCCCGTGTCCCCGACAAGCCACCTTGCGGTACGTCTCATTCGCAGCGTCAGAAATGGCTGACAGGACACTCATGTTCACGGGATGACGCCCTTCAGGAGCGTCCCTCGATCCGGGGGCAAAAGGTGTAGGTACATCTGCCGAGCACGGTTGATCTTTCCCCCCCGGTGCAAATAGGCGATCGAAGATGAATCGAGTTGTCAATGGACGGCCATTAATAACGCTAATAACTGTCGGGAGCGCGTTTTCGGGGAAAGGTCGAGTCGTCGCGCGGGAAAGGGAGGGAAAGAAAAAATTGAGAAAAGAGGGGAACGACGGTGGCTGAAGAGGAGAGCGGGTCAAAGCACGCGGCAGATTGGCTACAAACAGCGACACAACAAATACTCGAGTTCTCATTGTGCGCCGCTCGCAAGGACAGCCGATGCTCGGGACGCTGGCTGGAGAGAGAGAATGCTGCAGGGGCGAAGAAGAGGGCAAGCCCCGGGATGGATCCTCATTTTCAAAACATGCCCGCAACAATGAGGCTATTATGATGATCGTAGCTGTCGTTATTCATGCTTGTTGCTTGTCCCGTCTTTATTCGGGCTTTTCCAGCGTTTTTCGCTTCGCTCCAGTCCTTACCTGACGGTCAGCCCTGCACACCGCTGACCCTCGTCATATCCACTCCTCCGTGTCTCTCAATATCCTCTGGTGAGACGCGAGGAGACACGGACTCCCTTTTCGTCCAATGATTTCGCCGACAAAATAGACGATGTCACCCATACAGGTAATTCTGGCCCGTGGAGTTTGCACGGCTGCTGGAATCGGCCAACCCTTGGACGTCAGGTTGTCAACGATGCCTGAAGAAGCTTCTGTTGGGGCCATTTTATAAATTACTTTATTATAAGAGGTTGGAAAGTTGTGGAAATCTGTTTCAATGGGACGGTACTTGGGGGTAATGTGTATTTTTCATCGGAGAATGTCCTTCGACGTGAGAAATTGGGGAAGATTTATTGAAGCAGCAGATGGATGTTGTTTTTGAACAAGGTTGATGTATTTTTTGGAGTATCTACTGGTCTTTATTTGGTACTATGTATCTAACTGGGTCGCGTAGGTAGATTGTTTGTGATGCTACTGGATTGATTTAAATTAAGGGGTTAGTTTAGGGGGTTTCTTAAGCTTGCTAGACAATATTTTTTATATATCATTTTTTTTCAGAAGAGTTTTGAATGATCTTCAGTTTTCCTTTTTAGGTAGAGCCGCATACTCTGTCCTCTCGTTTAAGTTTTAAGAAACACCCCAAACTAGTTTGTCAGCAAAAATTGTGTGTTATTAAAGATGTATAATATTATAACTATATGAATTTATTCTTCACTAACCTAAAGTACCCGGCGTTGCACGGGTAAAACTTTGATTGTCACGGAGTGTCAGGAGGGTGGAAAAAGGGAGGAGGGTGGAAAAAGGGAGAAGGGGTGGGGTGTCCAGATTTCATGGTATTCTGTATTTTTCACAGGATTCTAGAGAGTAATTATGCAAAATTTGGTTCAAATCGGTTAAAAAAGTCGGGATGAAAAGTATCCTATATGTAATTTCTGGTCCTAGACTACGTGTATCCAAAATTTCAGAAATATCCGTTGCGCGGTTGCGACGTGATGGAGTAACAAACATCCAAACATACTTTCGCATTTATTATATTAGTAGGATATATTAGGGTAGAATTAATTTAAATTGCCGTATGTACATTGTTGGTAGAAAACATGATTACATATTTTTTCCCTACTTTCATTGCACCTTTTTGTCCTAAATATATACATCCATACTCAACTTCAAGCATTTGTTACATAAGTAGTTATTTAATGCCCTCTATTTATCGAAAATGTGTTCCAAATGCTTTTCAGTGCGAAGGGGTTTCAAATCCCTCCTTTCAAATAAATAATTTTCAAAACAGTTATTTTTCTCAAAATTTATCCGCCCCACCTATTTTTCGAAGCTTGCTTCTGACCATATAGTAGGGTACCAGAAACCATAAAACTGAATAACAGTTTGTTTCGATATTTTGTACTGTTTCGTGGATATTCACGATAATATAAAAACTCACTCTTTCATTGAGGGGGTGTTTTCACAAACACTGGTCACGTCATTAGTATCACTTGAATTCTATGTCGTCGTAATTTTTTTCCAATATTCCAAATGCCATCCTTTTTTACTGAACAAACATAAACAAGATCTTTTTCAAGCTCGACTGTAGAACATCCCCTCGAATCATCGCGGTCTGTGTAACATAGCTTCTACGAGCTCGAGGATTTTGACGTGGTAGGTGGCACAGCAACAGAAATCGTTCACGGTCAAATATTTGAGCTGCATTTAAAATGGCCGCAAAAGCAAAGCAGATAGATCGGTCGGTTGTCCTCTTTATCCTCTCGAACGATTATCCTCGGTGGTGCAGAAACGTTCACCGCGAGGCACTCGAGGCCAAGTGGGCATCCCTTGACTCCTCCCTCGTCGAAGTTGAGGAGCTTGAAATGGTTCCAGGGGTGTCTTGTTCATTCATTCTCCGGAAACACTTCTGCGCGGGGCCGATTGAGATACCAACAAGCTCCGCCACCGTCTGACGAACCTCGGCCTTAATCGCCCGTAACCGTTTGTCGTCTCTCGCCTCGGGACGCATTGTAGCAACTTTACGAGCTGTTGCCACGCTTGTTGCGAACTCTCCCGAGGAGCTGCTGCAGATCTCGGAACAATGCTGAGTAGAATGACGGAAAATGACCTGGGATAATGGACAGAATACCGAAGCTTCCTCCACATCGCGCGGTCTCGCGATCGTCATCGCTGAATCTGATTTCCGTCGCCGAATCTGACTTCCGTCGCTGAAATGCGTGATAATTTTCCATCGTGCTCAATTTTCTTATCCGCGCCTGCAATTTAATTCAAAATATATGTATTCTAAAAGCACGGTTGCAACGACAATTGCACTAATTAGTTATAAAGCTATTAAACTATTAGAATTAAAATTTAAAAGTTTACTAGAGAGATGTATGAAATTACAAGGGGCAACTCGAGTGTTGGTATTCTTAGGATAATCGTTGCTCGTTCCTCGCAAATCGTTCCTTGTAATTGATTACATTACGGCACGTTAACAGGAAGAGCATCTAGACGAGACGGGATGGAAACAAAAATAAAGGAGACAGGAAGGGAAGAAGAAGGTAAAGAAGTGGATGATGAATGTGCCGTCTCAGCCGTCGCGTCAGCGAGGCTCTGTTTCTCGTTTGTAAACGAGCTTCCCTTTCTCCCTTCGACATAGGCAGCGCCACTTTCGGCTCCGGAAGCGCTGCGCTATCGACAGCACGAAAAACGTTCCAGCACATTTTGTTTATCTAACCATTTATCTTCCGTCGAAGATTCGAGAAATTAGAGGCAACAAGCGCAAAAAGCGATCATCGTTGGACTCCTCTACAAGCTGCTCGCGACTGCAATGAAAAACAAAAGGGCACTCATGAAATTATCGGCTAAATAATATTCGATGAAAAATAGAGTTTGGTTGAAAATCTTGCTGGCAATGGGTGTTTTGCTTTTTGCACGATTGAGAAGAGTTCGAAATTTAGAGGATATAAATAATAATAATGGTAATAATGTCTTTATTCCTCCAGTGTCACCTACATATGTATGTAGTATTAGTAGATAAAAAATATAAAGATGACTATAAATAGGTAGAGTAATATGTTATTATAAATGTAATTTCCATCACTGCAGGAAGATTAACAACTTATTTGGTGAATTTATTCTCATTGCACAGAAATTATTGCCTGTTAAATTTTAGCCACAACTTTGAGCAAATTTTGTAAATAATTCTACAACAGTTCCCTGAACATTGATATGTGCTCTGTTATGGAATATCTAACAAGGGAAGATCCCGAATCCGGAAATTCAAAAATACCTATCTGAAACTTTGTGAATATGTAGGGGATTTCCTCCTTATTACAACGCAATTTTTGTTTGCTGCTCAAATATACTCTAAGGGGGTGAAATTAATCCCTGAAACTTCGGATATTTTCCGATTTTATTTTGTAACTCGAAATTTGTAAGAGGTAGAAAAAGAGTTTCAAGACAAAAGTTACTTCTTTTAATTAGGTCTATCATTTGGTAACTTACAATTCTTACAGTTCGCGAGTTATAACACAAAATCGGAAAATAGCTGGAATTTAAGGGGTCGATTTCACCCCTTTACAGTGAATTTGGGTAGCAAACAAAAGTTGCGTTGTAATCAGGAGGAAATCCCTTACATATTCAAAGTCTCAAATTTTTTTGAATTTCTGGGTTCGAGATATTTCCTTGTAAGTATATAATGATGATGAAAAATTACCAGTAACAATACTCAATAACCATAAACGCCATAAAGAGTACCATTTTACTCTTAACATTTCTAAATGAACCGAGTATATACCCAAAATGATATTATTTCATATTTGCAATGACGTATCCTGTAGAAAACCAAAAATAACTGTTTCCAAATAGTTTATTGTTAACAATTTACATACAGTAATGATCAAAAAAATTAAGTATTTATATCAAAATTTAAAACATTCGCAAAAACTTACGCAAATTTAGCACAACTTGGGATCTTTAGTTAAGCGATCACGCCTAGTTGGCAGACGGAAAAGAACATGATATTCAGGAATTTTTTGTAGAAAATCTAACGTATATTTTCTGCAACTATTTGCTTATTTTAAAAGTACATATATTTAGCAACTCTCGGTGATTTTGTTATAAAAAAATATTAAAAAATGAACGAATAGTTGCCACTGTCCGGGAAGCTCCTTTTTTTTATCGGTGAGCACGCTTTCTCCGAACAGCATAATCTGAAATCAGAAAGTGAAGAAGATTCTGTTACTATATGAGTTTATCCGGTGTGTGAACGAATTTTTTTTATGAAAACTATTTTTTTAATTAACGAAAAACGAAGAATTCAGACATGGAAAAATCACGATTTTGCATTAAAAGGCCGCTATTTTGTCTGAAATCATTTTTATATAAATTCTTCGTCCACGCACCAGATAAACTCATATATTAACAGAATCTTCTTCAGTTTCTGATTTCAGATGATCCGGCTCGGAGAAATCGTGCACATCGCGCAGCGTCTTTATAAAATCAGTTTCCACGAGAGTGGCTGTTATTCGTTCATTTTTTAATATTTTCCTATAACAAAATTACTGAGAGTTGCTGAATATATGTACTTCTAAAATAATGAAATACCTGTAAGAAGCATACATTCCATTTTTCACAAAAAATTCCCTAAAATGACGTTCTTTTTCGCCTGCCAACTATGCATGACCCCTTAAAATAGACACCTCTATCCCAATCCAAGATTTCATCAAGCATTCTAGGGTGCATAAATATTGAAATATCTTCAACTGCCTTTCAAGATAAGTACACATGTTTACAGTCATAGTCACTAATACCTCTGTAAATTAGCCTGAAAAGGGCAACGCGCGGTAACAAAGAAGCGGTACAAAGAAAGAAAGCACAGGGGGCAAGTGTCATTTCGAGCGGGAAGGGGAGGGGGCAGGAATTGTCGAGGTTCGAATGCCAGTCCTTAACGAGCGATAATCACTCCGGCAAACAGCGTGCGTTTCTAGAGCGCTAGTTTCTGCTCCTGCCACCGTGTCCATTGTGAACACGAGCCCAGGGAATTATAGTCCGGCCGTGCGCGCGCGTGTACGTTGCTGTTTATCTACGACTGAACGACATAATAAAGTTGTGAGTGTAGCTACGGAAGGGGGGTGCACCTTGAAGGCAGCCCAAGTGTAACCCTGGCCCGCGTGCATTAATGCGTGCACGATGAAGGGGTGCGCTCGAGTGAGCATTCTGCGAGTGAACGTGTTTTGATATTGTAACGTTTGTATTAAATATCAGTAGGAAGGGTGCCACTGGTTGAGAGCCTTAAGCCTCTCGTTTATTAAGACTTCATTAGCTCGACTCTGGACCCCCCTCTTCCTCGCTGATATTTGCTAAGGGAACTTGGACTCGATCGTGCAGTACACACCTCTTTTAGTGGAAAATCAGAGTTGTCCCTTTTAAACCTGTGGATGAATATTAAATACACGCGACGAGATATGAAGGACATCCTAAAAGACACTAATAAAATAAGGGAGCATTCGATGCCAAGTAAAGACCATAATTAAAAAAGATATTTCAAACTATCGAGCGGGTAGGATATTATACCTAGATACTTTGCCTCTCTGTCTATCTGCAAAGTTAAAATCGGTGCGCAACACTTCCCGCGGATCCCTCGCCAGCGTGCGCTTACTTGTAGGGCCCATTTATGAAATACAACTGTGCACAAAGGTGCTTGCACGTTTACACATTTCCAAGCAGTGAGTTATAGAAGTATTCATCGGCGAAGCTTTCTCGAATGAAAAGAGAACTATGTAGCATCCTCGGGCATGTGGACCTACGGGCACGCGAGAAATCGTTCGCGATTCGAGCGCTAGGCCCATTTTCGAAAGTCAATCGAGCGTGAGCCCCCCGTTTCGTCGATCGCGTAACGCTCGTAAATCTCCCTTATAACTCTCCGTGTGTACCAGCCGTAGCGACGAATTAGCCCCGTCTGGAAATTTTCGTCAGCCCGACGTCTGCAAAGTGCCCCTCCTTGCAAAAAAACACGCCACCACCCCTAGACTTCTTTCCGATCCTCTTCTTTGGGGCACAACTAACGAACCGACCAGACGAGCGTACATACGTCTTGTGAGTAAGGTAAATGTTTTATTCATTATTCACTGCTTCTTGTGTTTGAAAATGTTACTTGCTACTGAGCTACAGATAAGAAGAAGAAAATATAGACACTGATAACCTCTGTGTGACATAAACGAATCTAGGTGTTGCGAGACCGCAGCTTGGTTGTGCTTTGAAAAAGAGGAACACGTTTCAAATTTTTATTAAGGGGTCTCGCTACTTTGACGGCCTGAAAAGGAGCGCGATATTTGGGATTTTTTTAAAGAGAAACCCTCAAATTATATTAACTGAAAACTTTATGCCTATATTTGTACATATTTTAGGCAACAATTAAAAAAAAATTAATTATAAGAAACGGTACCTGAAACTTTAAACGCGTTTTTCTCGAAACGATGTTTTTCGAATTTGTTAGCATGATATCTCAAAAACCAATCACCCGATTTACTTCAAACTTGGCACATATCTTCAGTAGATGTCCCATTCTCGTCGGTATTAAAACTAAGTCGGTTTTTGCAAAATTAGACTTTTGCGACTTAGAAAACCAGCCAGTTTTTTTGCAGAAATCGATGTCTGTTTTAGACGCTGTCATTTTTTTAATTTTCAGTATTTCCCATTTAATCTAGTTCTGGCGATAGCCACACTCATACAGATTATACAAATTTTTAAATTTTCTATTTCAGGCACCTATAACGGCTGATTTTATGCTAACAATGCGCACATGATTTTTATAAGGCGCTCTATTTGAAGCACTATAACTCCGGGTATAACCACTATTTTTGCATTCAATTTTTTTTCTTATTCTCTAATAATTGACAAATAAAGCCACAAAGCTGGAAGTAAATATAGTTAATGGTTTTGTTTTAAAATAATCCCAAAGTTCGTATCATTTTTCGTCCTTAAGGGGGAGACCACTGTAAAAAATCGGAAAAATCGATTTTTTTACATTTTCTGAAATACGTACGTTTCAAGAATGCTCGTTCCAAATTTTATGAAGAAATTTGCAAAATTGGCGGAGATATAGTATTTTCCGTGGAGCAATGTCAAGCGCGCGACCGAGCCGCGCGGAACATTGAACGCGTTTTCCTCAGAATGACATTTTTCAACCGCGTTGACAGTCTACAGAGGAAACTATACGTCCAATTGACATGAGCAAGGGCATTTATTTTACGGAAAACCCGTCGCTATTACGTGACGATCAGTTTTTTTCAATTAACGACCTGCTTCTATTTTTTTTATCAACAATTCCCCAATTTTGTATCGCGAAAACATGAGTTTTTTTCAGTGGTCCGCTATCTTGTAATTTTTTGCGATTTTGACTTTTTTTGATCGTCACGTAATAGAGGTAGGCTTCTAGTTTCTAAATATTTTTGTTTTTTTTTTTAATTCGGATGAACCATATGACCTGAGCACTGTAAATGCGACAAGCACGATTTTGCCGCAGCGCAAATTTTGACGAAGAGTATACAGGAAACGGATTTATGAATTTGATTGAAAAAATTTTTTCTTACCCTTCGATATGTACATATTAACTATACTAAGCAATATATCGATTTACTTGCGTTGTTTGGTTGAAATAAATTCCCGAAAATACCCTTACTTTTGGGACCATTACAGTGGTCTCCCCCCTTAAGCCTCCAAATACAGCAAATTTCCATTTTTCTTTCCAATTATGTTTATCAATGAATATCAACTATACGAAAATGGGGGTTGCGTTGATTTAGTCACGTTATCTCGTAACGATCTTCCTTTCCTCCCCTTCTGCTTCACTAATTACATAGTTTTACTCGCAGCAGGCTTTCGGTAAATTCACAATTAAACACTTCAATTTCTACAAAAGTGGATAAGTCCCACGCAACAGTTAATCGAGGTTCGACAATCGTGTGACTCCTTTTGTACCGGCTCGGACTCCCTTCGTGGAACGCACCTTGCAGCCCTGCCGTCTTCACCTTGCCTTTTCGGGACTGCGGGCCTCTGTTCGGCGGTTTGCCACCCCCGAAAGAAATTAAGGCGTGGCGGTGGTGTGACGCCACAAGTCAGGCCCGTCTCGTTCACGACGGGTGCAGGGGTATGAAAGATCGGCGAGGAGCTCGAGGACATCGGGTCCTGACTTTCGAGCGCGTCCACCGTGTTCGTGCGCGTCCGTGTGTCTGACTTGTCACCGGCACAATGAACCGAAGATTATCTACGATGGGATTCGCTAACGTTATAACGCCTGGCAGTCAACCCCCCGCCCCGAGCGTCTTGCTCGTTCACCCCCTTGGAGAACGACGAAATCCACGGGAAGAAAGGAGGCTCCTCTGCCCCTTCTCTCTGCCTCCCTCGAGTCTAAAGAGGGCTGAAGGGAAGAGAAAAAAAAAAGGAAGAGAGACACGTGATCTATAGCGGCGGAGCTATTATTCGTGGAGACGCGAGAACGTCTTTGAAGGCAGGGTGGCGTGTTTCACGGTCCTCGCGCGAACGATCCGTAAGAAGTCGATTCGAAACGGTCCTGCGGACGTTGATTCATCGGCAGAGGGTTGGGCGTTGGTATTCCATGTACGCTATGGTAACAAAGATTTTTGTCAGCCGTTCCCCGTTCTGTGTTCTAGGTCACAGCGGCGTGAATCAGCTCGGGGGTGTCTTCGTCGGCGGTAGACCGCTTCCAGACTCGACCAGGCAGAAGATCGTCGAACTGGCGCACTCTGGCGCTCGACCTTGCGACATCTCGAGGATCCTGCAGGTCAGCAACGGCTGCGTATCGAAGATCCTCGGCAGGTTGGTTGAAATACTGCCTGTTTTGACTTTCCGCGTAATTTCAACGTCACCTATAACCTCCTTCCTTCCCCTCTTAACAAAGGTTTGGGTATGGTAGGAGAGTGACGTCTGCGAGTAGAGGGAGCGGCGACGGTAACTAAGCGATTGGCTTCTTTAGTAAAAGAGGAAACAAGCAGAAACTATCGTAGATGCTGTGGTGTACACTATTATTTGTAATATTGTCACTGGATGCTTGCTTGATTTGAGACTGATTATTTTTGCACCTTGCTATATTTACTTGTTTTAAAAAAATATAGTGAAGTGCAATTAACCATATCGTGGCGTTCAGTTACCCGATTTGAAATCAATGAGATGCAATGAAAACATGCCTAAATAAAAATAATTGTAGAAAAGTTTATAAGGTTGGAAAGAAATTGATTTAGAAATATTAAAACTGTTTATCGAAAGGATGGCTCAATTAATTTATACAGTTTGAATGCATTGATGATAAGAGAATATAGGATAACTAAGTTTATTACTCGGCTTCGCCCAAAATTTCGATTCTGATTTTATAAAAAAAAATTTTGATTTATTTATTTTTTTATGAAAATAATTATATTCATCTGGATTAGCTGGGCATAATGAGCAAGGACACATTTCGTGACCCCAGAGTTTATCTTTCGAAAGTTTTTAGGTGACAGACAAACACACAAACACTTTCTTCTTTATATGCTAAGATTTACTAGCTTTTTGGTAATATTTTTAACATGAAATGTCAAATACAAATTCTTTACGATATAAACAATTAATGGGTTAGCTTTATATCATAATGTAGGTCAGTTTGTACTCCAAACTCGTCTTCCTACCAACTTTATTGAGTGTCCGGTGATTTATGGACGGAAGTGTACTTTTTATCGAGGCTTTAGGAAAATCGTTGGCACGTCATTTGAGTACGATGCTTCTTAAATGATTCCCATTGACATAAACCAAATTTTGGCCCTTTTTGTAACGTGCAATATTCCTGCGTTTGTCTATGAGTCTGCTGAGGGCTGCCTATAGTTTATCAGTAAAAAAAATATCACTGTATCCTTTCCTTTAAGTGCTCTAATGGTTATAGATTATCCATATAACTTTTGCTTCAAAATATCCTCAGGGATACAAATTTAAAACCGTCAAATATAGCGACTTCGATGGATTTTTGAAATCACTATTACCTGAGATTTCTTGACTTGGAAACATGTTCTGCAAACGATTGATTCTAAAATCGTTGCAACTCATAATACTGTAGAGCAAAACTGGCCTCCGATTGGAATCGCTTAGATACTTTTGTCGCACCCTGTATAACAGAACTGTTTAATTCTGACCAGTAGAGCAAAGTACTTGTTTCGTAGCGGAGTAAATTGTGTACTTAAAAAGGCGTCAAATTTATAATTGAAAAATGAGAAATACCACAATAGAGGAACAGGAAAAGTGTTTTAATGAACAAGTCATACAGGTATATTTTTTACACGAGCTGTTATTACGATCGTGAAACAGTTCTTTGTTTCTACAAACCAGCAAAGCTAGTTCCTCTTGAACACAAAAAATGTAATACCCCCCCCTTATATTTTTTATTATACAAAGCAAGAAATTTCTAAGTAGCGTAGTACCCGAGTATTAAATCATACAATAGCATTCCATCTACCGTATTGTACCGCAAATTATTATTATTGCAGGTACTATGAAACCGGATCGATCAGGCCCAGAGCCATCGGTGGTAGCAAGCCGCGAGTAGCCACAGCGGAAGTCGTAAGCAAGATTTCCCTCTACAAAAGTGAGTGCCCTTCTATTTTTGCATGGGAGATCAGAGATCGTTTGCTTCAGGAGGGTGTCTGCACGAACGACAACATTCCTAGTGTAAGTACAACCTCCATCCTTTATAAAACACATTAATTTACTACACTTGAAGACTCTCTCAACTTACCCAAAATCTACAATTACCAGAACGATTTGCAACACCTCAAGCATTTACATTCAGACCAGAGTCGATCATTAACTAAATAAACAATTCTTTAAACACCGGACCAAATAAAAGTTACTTCAACTTTAGATTATTTTATGAATAATGTAAATTTTTTCATTCGACGATAAGTTTTTTTTTTTAACTTTTATTCGTTATTCGACATTCTTTTTTAAATAAAAATTTTGCCCATCTCTGATTCAGACGACATATTAGATAAAGTGGTGAAAAAAATTGTGAACCAAAATGTTGTTTATAAAAGCATAACACGAAACATGTGTGGAGGCTCCGTGAGTGCTCAAGCGTATTGTCAACGAAGCTTTCTTATCGCATACAAAACCGATGCCCGTTTACATAGATAGTAGAAGGAGGGTGGAATTTCAGTTTTCTTCCGGGTGGTTACGGGGGGTGTGTTTACGCGAGTCGATGAAATCCTCGTACAAACAAGACGACATAAATTCCATTCCTGTCGATTCACTTGAAACTTTCCTAGTCCACCAATTTTTGCGATACCCGGTGTGACTCGCATTTCAATATTTCCAATAGAATTATTCCTTTTTCCGTTTCGAAAATTACGGTTTAGCGGAATAGAAGTCATAGAAGATTTTGACGACATTCTTACTTTATTTATTAAAGAGCTTACAAAGAAAAATAGTCAGAAGATATTGAACACAAGTACGATATTAACAATGGTTAACGGCGACATCTCTTTCTATAATTATTTTTTTAAGACTCGCTTAGGTGAATCGCCGGAGTGATAAGCGAAAGAAACAGACAGCCATTGCGGCAGTTCCCAGTTCCAAGATCCCGCTGATGGGGGTGGGTGGCGTTCCGCGAACAAAAGAATCAATTAAGAAATTGCCAGGGGTGGAAGGAATAACGTACGGATCAAAAGAGAATTTCCCAACATCCTCCCTCCTTTTTTTTGCCGTTCCTTCGATCTCGAAGACTTACACTCCACCCACTAATACGCTCAAAGTTCGCGACGGGGTTGCTCCTCATGGTGGTCCCTCGTTGCCATGGATATTTGCATGCGTCCAATAAACGGTGGCTAAGGGGCTCTCGACTTGCCCGGGGTAGAAAGCGAAAGAGGGTCGCTAAATTCTCTTTTCCTCCACGGCGTCCTTCTGTGCCGCCCTTCTTCGACGGACCCTCTGCCTCTTTTTCTTCCTCTTTCTTTCCCTCGCGCCTCCGTAATGGCTCCGAGGTGTACGTACACCACCCTCCCCGCGGATGCTACGGGCGGAATTCCGAGAGAAAGGGATATGACGTCGGGGAGCCAGGATTTTTATCGTCGCGAGGGAAACTGTCAGAAGTTAACTGTCTCCGATACGAGTAACAGTACCATCCGAAAGATTGCTTCGGTGTTTCCTTTTCCACGATCACGCCGGATTAGAAGTGTACGGCACGGATTCTTGTTAATTTGGTGGTATTTTTCGGGGATGTTTTCAGATTGTCACTGATTGTGGGATTGTTATCACGGTCCAAAAGTTTCGGTTCTTATGAGGTCTCCCTACCTTGACGGACGAAAAATGATGTGAACTTTGGGAATTTTTTAAAACAAAACCATTAAATACATTTACTTGCAGCTTTGTGGCTTCATTTGACAATCTTTAGAGAATATGGAAAAAAAATTCTATGCAGAAATAATGGTTATATCCGGAGTTATAGTGCTCCAAAGAAGGCGCCTTAACAAAATCATATGCGCATGGTTAGGATAAAATCAACTGTTGTGGTTGTCTGAAATAAGAAATTCAAAAATTTGTATAATCTGTACCAGTGTGGCTATCGTCTGAACTATATTAAATGATAAATGCTGAAAAGTAAAAAAAAATGGGAACGGATAAAACAGATATCGATTTCTACAAAAAATTCGCTGGTTTTTTAAGTCGCAAAAGTCTAATTTTGCTAAAAACGACTTAGTTTTAGTACCAACGAAAATGGGACATCTACTGAAAATATATACCAAGTTTGAAGTAAATCGTGTGATTGGTTTTTGAGATATAATGCTAACAAATTCGAGAAACATCGTTTTGAGAAAAACGCGTTTAAAGTTTTAGGTAGTGTCTTTTTAATTGATTTTTTTAAAATGTTGTTTAAATATGTACAAATATAGACATAAAGTTTTTATTTAATATAATTTGAAGGTTTCTCTTAAAAAATCCCAAATATCGCATTATTATTTCGGGCCGTCAAGGTAGGGAGACTCGTTATTTGTGTATAATTACCCAGATAACCAGGTTATTCTTACACGTTGACAGGTGGAGAATAAAGTGATTAAAAATGGCAAATTACATATTCGGCGATCCCAAGCGCCATTCAATTTTAAAATCCACCTGAAAAAATATAAATTATCTTCGTTTATAAGGATGTTTAACTAGAATGCAGAAATTAAAAGAGTATACTAATTGTATCCTATTATTTATTTATAAGTGAGTAATACAATACTAGCAGTCTGTATACAAATTACTATTCTTCAGTTATTAGTATTATTCAAGCAGAATAATAAATTAAGCAATTTAATTACTTGGCAGGTATTTGCGTATAAAAGTCACAGTAGATCTAAACTTTTCTAGCTCTAAGCTCCTTGAATTTATCACCAATATTCCTTGCAAATTTAAAATTCTTGACGTAACCTATCGAGCCAGTAAAACGTTGAAATTTTAAGAAAAATCTAATCTTCTTTTCTATTTATTTGGAGGACTTCTGATATCGAGACCCGAATAACGCGACACTCGCGCTGGCTCCGCCGTTGCAGATTAATAAAATTTATGTGTAACCGCTTCGGTTTCTTGTAACTCACCCTGTATCCAGAGACATTAAAACGATTAGCGAATTAACGTAAAACGGACGGCGTAACTTCTGGCGCCGGGGCAACGGATAATTCCGACACGAGCCGAGACGATCGCGGAATTTAACGGTTTAACAAATTACACGGACGCAACGAGGGGTCGGGAGCAGCCTCCAGGGCGAAGGAGGAGGATCAAAGCGTCGGTGTACAAAGTATAATCCCGGCCGCGTTTGAGCATCCTGTAAGCGCTTCTGAACTTGTTGTGGGTAAGATTAACGTTTCTTTAATGGCCCGTGTAATATTCCATTATGTACAGTTCGCTCGAGAATTATTGCATCGACGCCGGCGCGGGGAGGGGGGCGGGGCGAGGAGCCGGATCGACCGAATCGAGAAATAAACGGAAAATCACGGTGGAAGCAATTTCTCTTTCGCGGAGCGTTTGCAACACCAGCGATATTTCAGTTGCTCGGGGCTCGAACCAACGACTTCCCGTAATTTGCTTATTCTTTTCATTCGTGATTTGGTCGTAGTACGATGTAGGATGTCGATCATATGGTCACGTGTCTAATGGAAATTTATGGTTCGTCGATGAGGTATTTTATATTAAAAAAGGGAGGATTCGATAATTGAAGTGTCGGGTGCAATAAAGGGACCAGCGCTCGAAAATGCGAAAATGTAGGTATTGTCCAAATGCTAAGAAAGATTGGAAAATTAAATGTTGAACTGGATTTTAAAAATATAGTGTTGTAAAGCTGGTCGGGACACATATTTTTTCTATTTACAGTTTCTTTATCCAATCATTACTATCCGAGATAAAAATTATAAACAAAAATTTTTCTTCGCCCAAAGTCAATATTTCTTGAAACATAAATTGCGATAACTTGAGTAAATATTAAAGGATCGTTATGAGACTTAAAATATAACTTCGAAAAACTCTAGCGAAGCCGTACAGTGTATGCACAAAACCCTTATGTTAAAAAATGTAATAATATTAATATTATTAATATTATTAATTAAATTTAATTAAAAAGTAATACTGGGCAGAACCCATGATTTTCAACATTCCCCGATAAAAAGTATCGAGACAATTTTGAGGTGCATATAACTTGCAGGGAAAAAGTTTTTCCTTAATATAATACAAGGAAGATTTTCACAAATTTTCACACTGATTAATAAATAATTGTTGAATCTCGCGCGGCACCAGCAGTCAGCAGCCGCGTATACTGCGCTGCTTAGCACTCGCGTTGACTACATTCTGTTATCCTACGTTCGAGGTGTTTCAAAGCGTTTTCAAGCTCATCACTGGCACGAACAAAGTCCACGCGAAAACGTGGCTATCGTTCAAACATGTCCGCGCGAGTATCCTTTCCGTGTTCCCCGTGTCGGAAGCTCGTAGCTCAGCGACAGGAATAAGAGCGGCGAGGGAAAGGGGGCAGGGAAAGGGGAGGGAAAAGGTATGGAACGGTTGGGAAAGGAGGAACGAACGTATTCCAAGCGGGTCGCGGTGATTGAGGGAAATTTCATTATTCTCAGACATTACCCCCGTTATTGTAATGCCATCAAATTGGATACGCTCCGTACACCCCGTAAAACGGCTGGAATATCCTTGAATATCCTGTGCTCCAGCGAACCTCTTGCCTCGACCTCCTATAGACGCGGGAATAAACTCGGTTGCGTGGGGAATCTTTCATCCCGCCCTGAAACAATTTTAAATTTTACCCTGATGAATACTGATTTGTCGTCGCGCTCGTGGAACAACTCGGGGTTCTCTCTCTGCTCCTTTGATATATGTATGTACATACCTGTGGTGCTACGAAGAATTTCGTGCAATGACTTCAGTGAATTTAATCTTATTACGCTTCTCGGGTCATTGTTGACTCAATTGTGTTCTCATGTCTTTGACACCACTACTATGGTCCTTGCATATCTTTTGGTACATTAGTGTCAACTAATACTAACATCCTAGGGGCTTTTTTGACCCAATCGTACTTTCATTTTTTTTAATACTACTAATATATTCCTCCAGTAATTTTATTCTCGACCTACTTAACATTTGCACTTCTTTCAGCACTTTGACAACTTTGACGAAAATATAAAGAAATTGTTTTTTATACTAAATGCATAGCTGAACTGAAGGCAGTAGCAGTATTAATACAGGAAAGTCGGAGTTAAGAGACTTCTATCTTTACAATGTTTCTTGAGTAACAGATAATCGTGTTTTATTTAAAATACCAAATTACTTTAATCACTAATAAAATCAAATTATTGGTGACGATAGATAGAAGAAAGCGTAATAACGGGTGAACCTTTGAACATTTTACTCTCCCAGCTTAAGCATCGCCATAGCAAAGCTGAAGAACACCATCGTCGGTGATGCACGCGCGTTTTCGCAGACTTTCACAGATGGAAACCCGTTGGAATCGTTTGTGGGTGAAATCGAGGCCGAAAAGTCCAATTAGTTGCAGCCCGTTTAGGAGAAAGAATAATGCCCCCTCGCTTTGAGAAGGATCGCGTGAACGATCGAATGGACAATGATTTGACAAACCCCGAAACGGCTGCAGAACGTGGCGTGGCGTCGGGGATTCGAAATGTCCTGCGAAGCTCTCGCTATCCGTTTTGGTCCCCGGTCGGATTTGAATCTGGCAGCCAGCGTGGCGGACGTGTTATTGGTTTACTCGCACCACTGATTCCGGAATACTGTCAGTGGTTCTCGGCCGACGCTCGCGAGAGGGCAACGCAAAGTGTTGCTCAGCAATTTTTTACGAAATTTTGTAGATAAATATAGAAGCAAAAAATATTTTACTTGTACTTGTTTAACAATGGAGATCGTATAACAAATGTTTGGGGAGAAAAGTGAATGAATATTTTTTGTTTCTTTTTCATACGATGAAAATGATGATTTACATGCCACAGTACTATTTATTATATTAATTTAAAAGAAGGAAAACGAAAAAGTAATGACGTGCCAAAATGAACCTCCAATTTGGAATTTTTATGTCATGGAATTCTTAGACTACTATACTTACTGGGCTATATCGTCTTGCTCAAAAGGAGTTTGCACGTGTGAGCACTTAATGAAAGAGCCAGCGAAACATTATACCTTTTGTTGAATATGTAGTAAACTATACAGTGAGTGTCTATGCGAGAAATTAAGCTTGGTGGAAATATTTTTCGTTTCTCTATTTACTTATAAACTTATTTTAAAATCGATGGGTAACTGTTTGTATGGTAATTTCCTTAGATAAGGCCCGTGAAAATTGTGTATGCACATTTTAGTTGTTGAATAACGCCCTTTGCAAAGTGATGCGCGAATAAGACGAGCACAGTGCTTAGAAAAATGGGGAGAAAATGATCCCTTAACATAGGTGTACTAAACAACTTTGGCAGAGATATAAGCAATTTATTTCACTTATTGAAATTATATATTAAATATTGTGACTACTTTTTTTTTATCTTGTCGATGTTCTTCGTGTCTAGTCCTTAATTCTCAGCAGCCCTCTTTCCAAGTACGCATAAAAACCTTAGTTTCTCCGTTTTCAATTTACTATACAAAAGATTTGCAACTGCAAATACATTGTTCCTGTAAAATCACTTGTCTATTAAGATGGAAAATGGATATAAAAATCTAGCTGTAAATAAGCATCCATCTTCATCTTGCCCTATCTTAATTAAGTTTTATTCGTGCACCAAGATTGAATATTTTTTAACTTCTTTCTATTTCCTCTTAATTCACCCCGTGAAATTAATTCTCGGGAAACTTTGTAAAAAAAACCATACAATCATTCGACAGAGAACCACTGGTAAACGAGATTACATTCGTTGAGCTGGCCAGCCTGACCGCGATCGTTCTTTCCGGGAGTTGACGTTGATATCTCACCCCCAATGAACACTTCGAAATCACGAGTGGTTGCTGTATACTTCACTTCCTCGATCCAATACCAAAAGTTGAAGTTCCCTTCGTGATTCGATTCGCATTATACCTGTAGAAATGAACGATAACCTACCGACTCCCAGTCGGCGCCAAAAATTATTTCTTGCAACTTGTGAAAACGAGGCTTCCTCAATCATCAACAAGACTGTGATCGTCGAAAATATCAAATTCCGCAAAATAAATGGCATATTGAAAGGAGTGGCTTTAATGCCTGATGTTCTTTCAGTTTGGGAACCCTTTCACCATTAATCTTCTTAGAATTGGCATTCGCTTTTTTGGAATACCCAAAGTTCAGATAGACACTGAGTAGGTACTATCTATAAATGTATTTCTGCTTGCAAAATTCAAAGGGGGCAGATGAAAATAGTTATTATTGCAATATCTGCAAAACGAAATCATATTAGTGATAATTTTAAAGAATCGAACGTGAGAAACAAAATCCTTTCTTGTTTTCGAGAAAGTCTATTTTAAAGTCAATGCAATGAATCTATATGCAGAAATAAATTGAAATTGTGGAATAACCTTTCGTCAAACGAGGCTTTGTTTTCGAGAAAAGCGGATTTGAAAATAAGTGTAGATAGACGTATACGTTGAATTTTCAAAATTGATTTCTTGCTTGAAAATGGACCCTCGGATACACAATTTTTATTACGAATTTTCAGTTTACTTCTACACAAAAATTAAAAAGTCACCCCTCAAAAGTTTCTTCACAACATTTATGTCCTTCAAATGAATTTTAAATCTGTTACATCCCCAAAGAGTTACGGCACACTTATAACCTCGAACGCAGTATTTCGAACAAAATAACATTAACTATTTTCAACATCAGTACTCCACCTCAAATGTCACATCCAAATACATAAAAGTATATATTTACGGTTGAGAAAGCTACAGCTAACAAAAGGATTCAGGGTTTGTGTCGAAGTAGCCAGATCGACTTGGTCAGCTGTTTTTAGGGTGTAAAGGGTTGAAAGGGTTGGTTCGAGAGTCCCGATGATGGGATTCTGTGCCTAAACGGCGCCACTAACGCTTTCACAGGGACTGACCATGTGACATCCACACCAGCGTTGTTTCCTCTCGCTCTCCGACTTAGGGGTGGAAAATCACGAGTACCACAAGGGAGTTGAATCAGGGGTAACACGATTTCCCGTGGTGGCCGAGCGTGTCCCTGTAATTAATAGTCTCCCGCCGTGAATGGACGATCCCGGGGACGTGTTTGCACGCTATTTCCACGTGCTAAAGCAAACTGGACGAATGTTTGAACGACCGAGGTTGCTCTCCATTAGCACTCTGGTCACGCCTCCGGCCATTTCTCTGGCAACATTCCTAATTACTCGTCAGAACGATATTCTTCGTAATCTGCAACTGAGCGGTTTTGGATTAGGATACTAGAAAAATCAGGATTTAACATAAAATAAAGGGGATGGGGTGTAAATCTTTGTGCAACCGAAGAGGGTGAGACTGTTTGAGTGAAGATAGATCGTAATTGTGAAATGAAATTATCTTTTACGAGGCTTAATGTTTCGTGATAACGATTAAGCACGGTCTGACTGTCGTGTCTGTCCATTACTCGCTATTTCTACTTACAAGCTAGTGCTTATAAGTATGTATGTATTAAGTAAAGGCGCTAAAAATGATTGGGATGATATACATAATACATTTTTGAAGGATACTTGCTTTTTAAAATACTAAGAGATATTTTTCTATTAGTGTAATTAATACAATATGTAACGAACTCTATAAAAAACGACGATATGTTCATGACAATGAAGCAGCTTATTGCCTTTCTAAGTACCAGATTATTATTATTTATTACTACATTAACCATGTTAATAAAATGTACACCTGAATTCGATCTTGCAATTTATATTCAAACGTAATATTTCTGAACGTAAATATCAGCTTTATCGCATTTAAATGTGAAATACAATTTAAGTGAAGTATAATATTATTACTGAGGCCAGTTAATGTGATCCTTAAAAAACTCTATTTCCCAACAATTTTAAATATTGAACTGTTAAGTCAACAATCATTTTATTGATAGCCAGTCCTTTACTTGGCCCTTCCAATAAATGGCGTGACGCACACGAGGAACAATAATTTTCGCCAATTTTATTCCACAAATTTGTGGTTCACATCCTAGTATCGAATCAAATTGAAATTCTATCAAACAGCTCCGTATTCGTAAGAAGAGTCAGACTTTCGTACGCGCACGTCAGAAGTGTCGACGATAATATAATTGACGCCCGCGAAGGGAATGATCGGAGCACGGACATCCGTTCGGGCGCGACAAGGACGTCGTTCCCGATACATACGCGGTAAGTAACCGCAACAATGCCAAGAGAGAAAAAATACGGGGGATGGAAGGGTGGATCTCGGCCGTTGGAAGAGCCAAAGTAATGGATGGCTGCTGGAACCCGAGGCGAGTGAATTGTTGGCCCCTGCACGTCCGCCTTGGAGACACCCTCGCCTTGCCCTGGCCGCGTAAATCAATGCACCCCTTCGTCCTCTCGCGTTACCAACCCCTCCTCCGTGCTCTGGTGCCACCACGGAGCAGCCCCTCTTCTCTTCGGCCTCTACGTCCTCTCACGGAGCAGCAGCAGCCCTCTTCTTGGGCTCTGGATAGGCCCGTAGGTGGGGGCGGAACGAGGGTGGAGGTGGAGGAGGAGGGGGTGTCGGAGACGTCCGGCTACTGCATTATGTATTTCTCACCGAACCGCCACTAACTCTCACCCTTTTTCATCCCCTTCGTTTCTTCCGTTACTTCCTTCTTTCTTCCACCCACCGCGACTTGCCCCCTCCTCCCTTCTACCCCCACGCCACCCTCCCTTCGCACGGTTTCCCTTATTTCCATGGCCGATCCTTTACGGCGCGCTGTCGCTGAAGTCTTTTTCTTCCACGCGAGCCGACGTCCCTTTTAATCACCGAACCGTCGCCGTCCCTGCTGGACGATGCTCTTATGGAATTAATTTCTTACGCCGGCGAATTTCGCCCCAGCGCCCCTACTCCCGCGACGGAAGTAGCTGAATCTTCTATGGCCCACTAGAGATACTTGTGTCCTGCTTCGTATCGCTAGTGGTGCAGGAAGTGTTTTTCTCTATTTTGTTCGATTGGTTGTTTCTTTGGTATTTAGAGGAATTGGGAGGTATTTAGAGGGGTGAGTTTAGAGGGTGGTTTTCCAGCTACCTACTTTGTGGGTTAGGAACATGCGTTTTAGCCGGGGCTATGTGCCTTTTTTCTACCTTTCAACTGAGGATGATGGGTTATCTAGTTATTTTAAAATGCCACTTTATTGGCCAGGACGACTTAGTTGCAATTAGATAAAAGTTGTATACAGGGTATATCATTTGTTTCTCATTGCCATTATAGCTTAAGTGGAATAAAAATTCATCTGTTTAATAATGCCCTATTTTGAGTTAACGTTTCATTTATTTACCAGCGAATCCTTCTGTCTTTACTTTTATTATTCTATTTGTATCAGAAGTAACACTAGAACGTATAATTCGTTTTCTGTTATTTACCACTGCCCAGCTAAAGAGCGCTTTTGATAAAAAATATATGCCGGTATACAGGTTATCAAAAGATGATAAAAAGATTTGGGATCCGAAGCTAATTTGAAATTTGAACAACTAACAATATAATGATCCATCGACTATATAATACAAGTGATACCTAGTGATACAAATGTAAATATAATACTCACTACTCAGCCTCCCGTTTCAGAAGTTATGAAACCATTAAGACCAGTTTTGCTATTGAAAAATTAATTTGTTCCAACTCGTCCGCAAAACGTTTCCAAACATCAGTTAATATAAAGGTTTTTCATATACGCAACCCCTTACATTCTATAAATGTCACACCACAAACATTTTAAATACCCCTCACACGGTGTCCGCAGATAAAAGGACACTCGCATACCTTCTGACACTAAATGCAATTCTGAATTTAAATACTCGAATAAACTTCTTTAATAAGTTACTGCTAGAAAGGACTTTCTATTTGGAAGCCCAAAACAAAATTTCTGAATATCGTTTGCTCACAACGGCGATGGCCAATAGGATATTGTAAGACGACCAGGGGCCCGTGTAAGGCTCTAGTCGTCGCAGAATATCTCTGTCGGGGCAGTTAACATCACTTTAACCGGCGAGCGTTCTGGCAACCTTACACCGAGCTGTTCGTCGTCCGTTCAAGATCAACCACCGTGTGGCGGCTGTCCCGTCCAATCAGAAACGATCGACTGTCCCTCGCCTCTAAACGAGCCTGTGTCATCTTGAAGACGAGTCACAGCTACGCGAACTGTACGCGTATAGACCGGTGTAGCCGAAGGATATCAGTTTACACGCTGGCCGATTGTCTTCGACATTTTCCTCTTAGGAGACTATCAGAGACTTCGATCTCCTTCACCAGCCATTCTTTTTTGAAACTGGTCTCCTGACTCCCCTTCCTCGTTTGCTCGTCCCTTTCGCCCTGTGTTGGGATCCTGAATACCCAGTTACCTTTTACGTTCTCCAGGCCCCGGACTCCGTTCACGGATTCCTTTTTGTGAAACTTCTTGCTGCCTTTCGGTGAGGATTCTGTGGTCTTCCTGGTCAGAGAATTAAATATTGATTTCGGGTCAGGTATAATAGCAGCTGCGCTGAGCCTCGCCCATTCCGCGACCTGCGATACGGTTTTGCTACTTATGTATGTTATGTTAAACATGGAATAAAAGATGATTTATTATTATTATTATTATTATAAGAAACTAGTGTAAACTACCCAACGCGTTGCCCGGGCTTCTTATATCTAGAATATCAGTATTTGTACAAATGTGAACATCAGGCAATAAGAATATAATATTTTAAAATTAATTGACGCCTTTTTAATTATTACGCAATGTTTATTTATATACATTTCTTGCATATACTGCTTACTTATGTAATAATGCACTAAACTTAAATTGTCACAAAGTTTAAGGGTGTTGAAATCAGGGGGTAGAGTGTTCATCCTACGCAAAAGTCTAGATCGGCCGAAGGGTTTAGTAACAGTGATGGCGAACCTTTTTGAGAAGTGGCTCCAATTTTGTTCATTATTTTTTTTAATACTAGCTGTTGGAAAGGGGAGGAGGGTGGTAAAAAAGGCACCAATAATTTGGAAACACCGAAAATTTGATAATAGAAAATTTTTATAAATTTGACAGTAGATATTTATACTTTAATTTTTTAATATTTTCGATTATCTGTTCTCTCTTTTATGATATGAAAAATAAGTTTACAAAAATCAACGCGTGGGTCATTTAAGAAGCCTTCGTGGGTCACTGTCTGAACCGCGGTTCATAGGTTCACCACCATTGGTTTAGAAGTTAATAAGGAAGATATAATGAGACATTCTACTTTATACATGTAAATGGTCCTTATCTACTTTAATAGTTTGAAAAGAATGTTTCGTTTTATAAAAATTAAATGAATTATGTCAGTATAATTATCAAGGTATCAATTTTTCTAGAATAGATTTTCGTGAAGCCTAAGTGACGCATGAAGTAGAGACGTAAGGTTATCTGTTTTCAATTAGATATTTTCAATAATATCGACTTTTGCCCCGGGCTTCGCAAACTCTAAGTATATAAATTTCGTGTAGGTAGTATTCAAATTGTTTCCTCTGTCTTATTTACTTCTTATATAATTTTTAAGAAGGTTGTATATGCCTTTTTGGGGCATTTATGGTTCAATTAATATACAAATAAATACATAATCATATATTATATTCGGCAAAAATAGCGTCGAGCAGTATAACAGACCAACCCTTCACCATCTACAAAACAAATAAACAAATTACTCCTCCAATCCTCGAAGACTCGATATCCGTACCACCTGTACGGGCAGCTACCTCGCCCTCAGTATGCAGGCTCCAATTATTACGTTGAACGGGGATAACGCCGAGAATCGCGTGCACGTGACTCGATCGTCGCGTAACCGGGGGTGGCTTTCCCGATCCAGAAACTATCATCCACCGGGGATGGTGGATCGCAGGAATCCAGGAGAGGCGAAGGGGGTTGCTGGTGGCGCGTTCTCCATGGGTGCGTGCAGAAGGCAATAAACGGGCGACGCGTGGCGTCCACACCGCCCCTGTATTACTCGAGGGGACCCCCGGCGCGTTGCTAAATACCGCATCCCCCCCTCTTCCCGGCGATCAGCGCCCGTAGCACCACCCCTTTGGACGTCTTCGAACCGGCCCTCATGTCGCCCCCGCTGAAAACTACCCTCCGCCGTTCCAGATTAAAAGCTGTGATTATACGCGGCATCTACGCTCCACGGTTTCTTTCGTCGACGACAGAGCGAGACGTACGACCAGGGGTCGAGAGGGAAAGAGAGGGATCGTTTCATTCTGTCCCGCTCCGTTCGCCGCTGTTGCGCGTTGTATTTTAAAATCGCCCTTTCATCTCGCCTCTCCTCTCGTCCACTTTTCCCTCTCGCTCTGCTCCCCCGCCCCCTCCGTCTCGCCGATGAAATTGCGGATGCCATGCGTTCCTCGACTTCTATTTAAATGTAATTTGTATCTTCCCAGTACGAGTACTCGCCACCCGCCTCTGCTTCTTTTTTCCTTCAATCTTTTCCTGTTTGGTGTGCTTTTGTTCGTGGCCCGGTTCCTCTGGCTGGACTCTGCTGTCCCTCAGTTTCGCGTAATTGCTCACGATACGCGCATTTCGTGAGCTGTGCGTTTGCTAGTGGAACGAACGGTGAGATTGTGCTTTCCTTCGCCTGTGTGGCACAGCGCAGGGTCTCCTATGGACATGGGTTCGACGTTCTTTAGATGCTGATACTCTGATCTCTGGTAGGTCTGATTAGGTTAGGGTTTCCAGATCCAAAAATGGGAAAGGAGGACAATCTAGTCTGAAATCGTTTGGAAACCAGGACGTTGTAGAGTAAAAGCAAATTTTAGATAGCAACTTTTATTATGGAAGAAAACATTAAGGGGTTATGCCTAGTCAGCTGACGAAAAAGAAGGCGATTTTCGGGAATTTTTTGTGGAATATCTACTGTATATTTTTTTACAACTATTCGTTTATTTTAAAAGTACATATCTGTAGCAAATCTCAGTAATTTTGTTATAAAAAAAATTAAAAAATTAACGAATAACAGACATTCTCGCGAAAGCTGTTTTGAGAAAGATGCTGTGCGGTGAGCACGATTTCTCTGAGCCGGATCATCTAAAATTAAAAATTCGTTTTCGCCAACTGACTAGGAATAACCCCTAACCCCTATTCTCTTTATATCGTTATAACTTTGCCGAAAAGCAATATAGTTAAAATCTAAAAAAAGCAGCTGGAAGTAGGGATTCCACAATTTCAAACCATATTTTCAAAATATCGATACGACTATTTTTGCCGGAGTTATGACCATGTGAACTTGCCCCTATTTTTCGGGTTCCTAGAGGTGATCCTTTAATTAATGTGAGGAGTGCAATATAGGTACTGCATTACTACATACATCTTCCGACTCTCGGACATTGCAAATTTCCAAAAACTGCGACCAGGATCTTTTCATTGAGATAGGCAACATTTCATTCGCGAAATCTTTTGTACGCTATTGAAAAGATTTCAGAAATAATAGAGAAAGCGTGTAAACTACTTGTCGCGATTTGTATTTGGCATTAATGTTGAACACGCCCTCACCCAAAGCCCACACCTTCATTCTCTTGTGTCATCATCTCGCGTTATCTCTTTCCCATTGTCGTTTTCACGAAACGATATAACTCGCGCCGCTTAGAAATGCGATTCACGATGCAGCGAGGGCCCGGGCCAAGTTTCTTGGTGTCCCGAGCGATAAATCAAACCAGCAGCGATAACTCGTGGAATAATGGCCCGCGAGATAACGATACACGGGAAAGGATCGTCTTCGTTGCCCGAAATTGGTTTCCAAGCTCCTTTTGCGGCTCGTTTCGGGCTGCGCGATTCCGCGTTGAGCCAGGCGGCCAATTTATGTCTTGATAATTAAATTACTAACCCATTATCGAGTGTCCCATTAAGGGTACATAATTAACTGATTGTGAGCAGAGAAACCTATACAGAGTGAGACATCTGAAACGGGGAACCTGAACAACTCGCCTGCTTTTGGCGATAAATAAATATGCGTCAGACAAATCTTGCTTGGTTTCAAGGAAGACATAATCCGGTGTAAATAGTTTCATTGTAGGTAAAAGTGAAGAGGAGATACGAAAGTTTTTTTACTTCCACAATTCTGACACTTTAACTTCTGCACATTATAGGGTAAAGGACCCAATTACTGACACCTAACCAATTACTGTCACCTTAAGCTATTTTACTTAAAATAACGAATAAATAAACTATAGTATATAATCTATAGTATAGATTATAGGTTGAATTACATAATTCTTTTCGTATATGACTTTACAACGTTTATTTATTCGTTATTTGAAGTAAAATAGCTTAAGGTGACAGTAATTGGTTAGGTGTCAGTAATTGGGTCCTTTACCCTACTTATTCGCATAAAATAAAATACCATACGAAATTGAAGTTAGCCTTAACAAGAACTTATTTATGTACAGCTGCATCAAGAAGCTTGTAAATTTAATAATTCAATTTTCTACGTAAAACAAATAATATCAATATTCAATGAAAAGAAATCACGATCACCTCAAACCCCTAAGAAAATACGAGGCTCATAAACAATTGCCTTCAACTGATCAAAACCTCCCACTAAACAGAAAATAATTTTCCTGAGACTAATTTTCTTAACATGAAAAATAAACGAGTTATTTAATAGGTATGCTAAGATACTATGGCTCACCCTTATACTCTTCCTATAGAAAAAGGATAAGCGGAATAGTTCGAATGCCCTGATTGAGTTAACCATAAGCGAGCTGCAGTCTATAGCGTACCTAATAGAGCTGTCGCGTATACAATTGCGCTGCACACGATTCGTATCTCTATTTTTTTCCTTGCTCTTATGACTTGATCCAGGCTGGATTTCCCACGCAGCATGGGGTGTGACTACACGGTATGGCCGCTGCGTAGGGTGCAAGATTTATACTGCAAATCGGCGTATCGACGCGTGGCGTACCGGTTCGCCCCAATTTCTGAGCCTTCGAATTCGTTACAATCGCAATTGGCAATAATCGCCGAGAAATTGCACTGGTTTTTCTGTTCTGCACCTCGTGGGAGCGTAGATAAGTTTGGTGCTCGACGTGATGTCCAATATTACCGCGACACGCCCGATATAAAATTCGTTAGAGTATGTTGAAGTGCCACCCTTTTTTATTAGTAACATAAATTTTAATTAAATTTTTTTAAGCTAATTTCAAAGAAGCTGTAGGAAGGATTGTATTGCAATGTATACTTGTAACATCTCCTTTTTGCAAACTTATGCGAATATTGTGCATTTTAATTAAGATGCGTGAAGGTGCGAATCCACGATGAGATTTTACATGAGACAAAATTCTCAGCAACAACAAAATGAAAATAATGGAAATAGTCGCGAGAGTAGAGATTATTCAAAATATATCATGAAATTTGTCTCGTGAGAATCTAATTTCATGAAACTAATATTAAAATAATTAAAAAATAATGAAATAATTTTCTCAGGAGATTAAAGTCTCATGTGAGACATTGTGAGGTGTTTTTGTCGCATCGTGGATTTGCACCTTTAGAGAACATAGCGTCTTTATGCGGATACAAAGATGGAAGGAAGTAGAATAGATTTGTCCAGGAAAACCTGAATTTTTAAAAATGGGAAGTTGGTTTTTCTTGCATAAAATATAAGCACATTGTAGTAACAGTAAAGTAGGTTAAACCAAGAAATTCCAGGATCACTGAATCGCTCCATATTCTTTTGACTTACATTCAACACACTTTCTTCCATTGCCCATTGTCAGCACCAATTCTAAGCTTAGAGAGAGAAAATTTCCTGATACCAAGGAAATTAAAACAAATGCAACAAAGGAATTATTAGTTTTACATATAAACAAGTTCCAAAAGTGTTTCTACCAGCGAACAGAACAATGTGTGGTATCTAAAGGAAATCTTTTTGAAGAATATTAATAGACATATATGATTTAATTGTGATTTTAATAGAATTGTAAGAGGCTACAGAACTGCAATTCTTTATCAAAAAGTGATTCTTTGTTCAGCACTTTCGTTTGCATACAAGCGTTCGTATACATGGAAGCTGAAACACAAAGTACAGAGTGTCACAAAACTGGTGATACAAGTCGAAAATATAGCAACACATTTTTTGATTTGGGATTTCGTTTTGAAGAAAAATGACTTTGAATATTTATCAAATTCGCATAAACTGACCAAAAACTGATAAAATGCGACAATAAATATGGAACAACTACGAAAGGAACGAATCTTTGTCCAAAAATAAGTTGAAATTGTATAATAACTCTTTTTCGAACAAATCGTTATTTCCAAAAAAAATCGATTTCCATTTCTTCAAATTTGTCTTTTTGAAAAGCAAAGCCTCGTTTATTTTTGTATAGGAATTCACAAGGTTGCAATCGTTTTTTCTAGAATCGGTTCTCTCAAAAACGAAGTCTTATACAAAAAGAAGTTCAACATGTTCTATTTATTCCTTCGTGTACACTGTATAATCGCCCCGTTTCGTATTGTAGCACCAGTTCGGTGACATAATTACACACCTGTATAATTAGAGCAGAAAGAGGGGATTGTGAGCAGGGAGTATTAAATCATGAACAAGTGTCGAGGAGCGGAAACCGCATAATACGATACACTCTTATTACGTGACTCCTGTAACCTGTGATTTAGGCGCTTACACGGGCTCTCTGCGGTCCTCGGTGAAGGCGCGCGCGCGCGCAGAGGGGTGAATTAATGACAGGTTATGACATTTTGCTTGCAGTTCTCTCGCGTGTCCAATACATGACGTTTTCGTGCACACGAAGCGTGGTAGCACGTGTCATATATCATCACGTACCTCCCCTGTACATCACTTCTGAATAACAAATACGCGCGGAGCAGAAGCGACGAAAGGAGCACCGTGAAATCCTATTAGAATGACGAAGCTTGATCGTTCGTTTCAAATGTGATCACTATAATTTCGGATGAGATTATAAACGAAACGTGGCATTAACTTCATCCACTTGAATCCTCTTCAGTGTCGTTCCCTTATGACGACTTATGACACGTTGGCTGGATCCATACAGGATAGTAGCACATTCAGTATGTGTGCGTGCTCGAATTAAGTAGGATTATCGTAAGACAGGGAGATTTCGGAATCAAAGGAATGGATTCGAGTGTTTTGTATTTAGCTTGTATTCGTTTGTTAACGTGAGAATAATCGCAAAGGAATTATATTAGGTATATAAAATATCTTGATATTCGTGAGAAGTCTAAGCTGATGTATACAAAATTACGTTTGTATTTATATACAGTGAGTAAAAAAAGTATTGGCACACTTTTTAAAATCGCATAACTTTTTTAGAATTGATCCAAACGACGTGAGTTTTTTTTAGAAGGTAGAAGGATTAGTTTTCTAAGTGACGTATTTCGTAGTTTTGAAAAAAAATTCAATTTGTCGGAATAGCAAAAAAAATAGTAAAGGCCGTTTTTTTCAACTTTTTTTTCTGAGCCTGTAACGAAAATTCAAAAAACCCGTTTGTAGATTTAAGTAAGCTGTATTCATGCTGAAAATTTCATCAAAGTCGGTTAACGGTGCTCTGAGTTACAAACATTTAATGATCGCACAATAAGTTCGAAAATCGCGAAATACCCGAAATCAAGCGATTTTCGACCTTATTGTGCGATCATTAAACGTTTGTAACTCAGAGCACCGTTAACCGATTTTGATGAAATTTTCAGCATGTATACAGCTTACTTAAATCTACAAACGGGTTTTTTGAATTTTCGTTACAGGCTCAGAAAAAAAAGTTGAAAAAAACGGCCTTTACTATTCTTTTTGCTATTCCGACAAATTTAATTTTTTTTCAAAACTCAGAAATACGTCACATAGCAAACTAAACCTTCTACCTTCTAAAAAAAACTCATGTCGTTTGGACCAATTCTAAAAAAGTTATGCGATTTTAAAAAGTGTGACAATACTTTTTTTACTCACTGTATGTTGTTACAGAAGTATCCACCTACTATATACGTAACATATTTTATATATTTAAATAATGTTAATGATTAACAAATTATGTAAAACTTGTTTAAGAAAGTATTGTTACCTGAAGATGTAGTAAAAAAGAGTGTACATGCATAAGTATTCTCATAAATTCCATATTTATTTTACATCAATTTATTGACAATAAATTAACGTTCATTTTTTCTTCTACCAAATTTCTATGAGTATTTCTTTGATAGATGAAAATCAAGGATAACCAAGGTTATTAGTAACGTAAATTAGAAGCGGTAACTCTAATTGCATTACTGACTAAATACATAAAATATATTATACACATGCGGTAGACCGATACATGTCATTACTAGAGTATAGGACTGAGTCTAAAAGTATTGGTTGCTAGGAGACAAAGGGGGCCCACTCACAAGTCGCACAACTATAAGGCTACCATTTAATTTTTATAATAAATAAATAAAATTTTCAAAAATGCATAAATGGCAAGAAAGTACCAATAAAATTTTTGTGAAATAAATGTATATTTTCTAATAATTACAGTGTATATATATTGTACATACTACTGGCAGCATAGAGTAGATACTAAATATAAATACAGATTGTTATAATTGAATTTTTAATTCCAAATAAATGTTGGAGTAATAAATGGAGTTCCAAATAAATATTCCAGTAATAATATTGGAAATTCTATTACATTTTGAAAGTGTCAAGTTAATCCGACCAAAACTGACAAAGTTATAAGCGTGTAAGTAGGTAGGTGTTCCACGGTGTAGCGATCGGACCCAAAACTTTAAACGTGTTTTCCTCAAAATCATGCATTCAAAGACGGTGACACACATAACTCAAAAATGAATGAACCGATTTACTCGAGGCTTTGCAGGCTTATTTAATGGTTAAAAATCTAAGCGCTGTCGGGAGCCTTTCCTTTTTTATTTGTCTGGATTTTTTTTTATTCAAAACTCTCACTTGACAAGCGTTTTAAAATCCTCGTTTAATAACAGATAATTATGCTCCTTGCCACACTTTCAACCACTCCGACATACGGGGCCCCATATCGTGCAGACGCCAAGCTTTCCTATGAATAGAAATTCCATAGAACGCGAAACCTTATTAGCGGCGAGAAACTTTCTTCGGGACATTGACACCGCGCGCAAAGTAAAAGTGCTATAACAGCTTCGGCAAGCGTAGCTCACCCCGCGATATCATTCTTGCGCGGCGTTTACGCAAACGGCGCACGTCCGCGCATTATCTTCCAACGCGGATACTGTTTAGGCGCTTGCTCGTGTACGGGAGTGCAATTTTTTCGAGTGCTTATCCGCGGTAGTCGCGCATTTCCTGTTCGTCGTCCCTTCGCCACCGCCACCCTCTCGCTCGTACATTCGCGAGTCGAGTGTATCAAGCATGAAGAACGGAAGAAGCGAAGGGTGCGACTCTCTCAGTCTCTCTCTATTCAGTCCACTTCCGTTATCCTGGGGGTCTGAACGAGCCCCGTACACGCCGCGGCTTTATTATCGCGAAAACATCCTGAAATAGTAGCCCGGGTGATTCAGGGGCGGGGGCCTGGTCAAAGGCGCTTTACGAGGGTTATTTAAAAGTCGTGAAAGTCTTGGTTAAGGGCGACATTCTGCGACAGTAACGTTTTCAGCGAACGATCATCTCGTATCCTGCTTTGAATAATACTCGTACCGTTGATGCCGATAAATCAACATGGTAATAATAAGCTGAGTGTTATTGTGCTTTTTGCTCGAAGGTTGGATGAATGTTGATGTGTTTGCCATATTGCATTTTTTGCTTCAACTTTTATTTGTTCGATGATTAGCTTTGTGCAAGGTGGCCGAAAATTTTGGGGGACAAATTGGGATGTGAAAAAATCCGGTGTTGAGACAAATTTAAAATTTGAAATTTGAAATTTGACTTTAACGTTTTACGAACTAGGGTTTCGTTTTCGATATGTAATCAGTTAAAATTTGGGAATTTCGTCTGGAAACGTGGTATTTTGAAATGGTAAAAGTGGCTGAGAAACGTGGAAGAGTAGGTGAATGATACGAGTGTGCAAGATTTGTCACAAGATGAAACTCAAATTTCTCGTTACATCTTTGTTCGTTATAAAGATAAAAAAAACAGGCGTGGTTATTACCGAACAAACTCTATGACACTTTTATGTCCGGCATCTGTAAAAAATCTTTTTAATTTTATTTTCAAGGTTGCATCAACCCATTTGGGTTATTAGCAACCACGTTAGTTTAGAGAAAAATGAAGGTAGACATAGATATTAGATTAGGTTAAATTTAAATTGAATGGAAAATTTTCACATGTTTCAAGAATTTCAATACACTTGAGCATGAATTGGCAGTTCGAGTCATTTTTGTAGAATTTACGTTGAGTTGGTATGATCTTCTTTCACGTTGATATTTCGAGCAAGATGTGACGATGTGTTCAATTGAATTTATTGTGTTGTGTCTGTTACACATTGACAGTCATAAAACTTGTACATACACAAGTAACCAAAGCATTGTGCCAATGCTACCTACACTAGCGGACAAAAAAGTTACCACTTTTCCGATTTGTTCTATTTTTGTTATTTTTTTAGCCTACATTTGGGAACGTGGTATGTTTAATATGCATAGGAGTTACCACGTTTAGTAACTTTTTAGGTTGTCCTAAAAACAAAAGGTGTCTCCACAAAATATTAGATTTTTTCGTTAGTTAAATAAATTCAACTGTAACTGGGTTTTATACAGCTTTTAATTCTCTTTCAGAATATGTATATTAGGCACATACTGCAGTTTTGAGTTGATATTGAAAAGTAATAGAGGGAGGGTGGTTCGAAAGAAGGGTAACTTTTTTGTCCACTACTGTAGCAACTACCAACGGCCGATTCCTCAACGTCCCTCAATTACCTACTCGAAATATTTTTATACTCTGAATTTCAGAACCAGACACGAATATGTCCTTAAAGTCGAACCCAGTTTCGAGCAGTCTTACTTCAAACACGAAGCCAAGAGGATGAATGTTAATAAATATGTAACGTGTTACTCGAGTGTCGTGACAGTGAAGCGAACTTCGTTTCCGTTCAAGCTCCTCAATACATATGCGAGCATTCGTAAATCAGTAACTTTTTGACGACGCGTTTTAGTAATCATTTAATTCTTCAAGGATCAACATAACTTGGGCCATTTTTTGCACATAGATATTAAAATCTTGGTAATTATCAGACAAAGGTGCACCTGGCCGATTTCAATAATTGCACCAATCTTGGAAACTAAAACGAAGCGGGAGTTATATGTATAAGAAAAAATTGCTCAGAATTATGATCCTGATGACATATTAAAAAATCATTGAAATCGATGTGGTGGACCCTCATCTGTATAATTACCAAAATCTTTTCATTTGTCCACCAAATTTTCTTCTGTTTAATATAAGCAAATTTATATATGAAAAATATTTGCTCTACTATTTTTGTGTCTACTTAATAAATGTGTTTAAAGCAGCAGTAGTGAAATAAGTGTACAGCTTCAGTGTTTGAGACACTATCAAGACAAGTGAAAATATGCATAGCAAATTTCCATAATGCATTAGAACTTTCATCCACTCGTCTTCTTTCCGTATCAGTGTACGCATCGGTACATTCAAAAGGCGCATGCTGGAAGCGGAGATCGTAAACTTCAACTTTCTGTACCTCGGGAACGAAGCCTTAGATTTCAAAATGGTAAAATACGTTTCAGTTCCTTTGACGTGCAGTATTTTGGCCTCTCCCATAATTTCCGGGAGCTTAAAATTATAAATCCATTACGATTCACAGCTAGGTATATAATAAAAATAAAAAAATAGTACAAAAATATTGCTAATGACAAATTGAAATATCTCGTTATCTAAAAATCAATATTAAATAGAAAAAAAACGAAATATTTAATTTTCTGAAGCAACTGTGTTAAATATTCGGTACAAAAATCATGATAAGCCTTTGCGACTCTAATTCAAAGCCGCTAAGGCTACAACAACGTTGTTGTTTGGTAATCCATTCGTTCCAAGAGGCAATCCTCGCGATAATCTGGCTGGAGAATTATTCCCGTGCTCGTTATCGAATCGTTTAGGTGGCCTCGTGCGAGGATAATATTATGACGTCTCTATCCGGCACCCTTTTCAAGAATCGCTCACCCTCGGTCTCTTCACGGTTCATGCTAATTTCATCGATCCACCAGATTCTTCTTGGCCCTAGCGCGCTTACGAGCCCCGGCCGCGTGTCGTCCTTTATGGAAGTCGCACGGACTAAGGATCATATCTCTAGGACCCTTTTGTGTCAATCGCGTATTATGTCGCGACGCGTTACGACCGCGTGCCCGTGGAAAAACGCGTCGAGATCTCTATTGTCAGCGATTTGGCCAATAAAACACGCGTGTCCGTTATTTCCTCCGTCGCGTATATTGCACCGGGACGTATACAGGGTGTACTGAAATACGCGGTGAAATCGAGAACGATGTGATTCTATGTTTGAAGATAAGTCGAGATTGCGGGATAAGGTACTTTTCGTATGGAGCTTCGTTTCTTAGAAAAAAAAAAACGAGTTTAACGTATAGAGTCATTCCGAGCCAAATCGGTCATTTTTGCATTTCGTGTCAGGGATTTTAATGTAATTAAAGGGTTAGGTATTCAACGCGAAATTAGGGGGGGGTTAAGTCACCATTTTGAGGGTCTCGAATTTGTTTCAGACATAAGGTAAATGTCCCAGTACTTAAACATGGCCCAATAATTAAGAGTTGAGAAGAAATTTTATAAATAATAACAGTTTTACTAATTTACAACGTTTAACCTATTCGAAATATAATTGCAAAATGTATTAGCTTTATATAGATACAATTATAAGCTTACATAACTGAATAGGTATATCATGCAAAAATATTATTGTACAGTAAAGCTTCAACAGTTTCAATCTCGCGTCTCACCTAATGGGCTCAAGCAAGCGAGAGAATATTTTTGTTAAGATTGTAATTAATTATTATTTTATAATTTTTGAAATAGTACAGTTGTTGTGGATTTATTATATATTGAAGAATTGAAAATTAATTGGATCTCTTAATAATTTTTTCTTTTTAATATTGAAATTATTGCGTTTATCCAATAGTACACGATAACATGTCACGGACCAGTTATTAAACGCGTATTTAATGGTTATATAAACACTGGTACAGACGTCAGTATTCAATGAAGTATTGTTTTGTATCCTATATATTTACGTTAATAATAACTAGACAAAAATATAATACTGTTTAAGAATTATTAGGATAATTAATCTTAAACTCGTCATAATATTAGCATAAACTAAAATTTTATAATATACTTTTAATCATTTTCAGATATAAAGTCATGCCGAAGATTTAACACAAATGTATTATAAATAAAATGTTTTTATTACCCCAAAATATTACCGTATTCATTTCTTTTCATTAACTGATAGAAATAGTTAAATTAAATATATATTCAATAATTGGGACACTGATAATTAATGACTGGGACACGCTATGAATTTCATTTAATTACTGGGTCATATGAACAGTTTCATGTTTTAATTAATTTAAAACTTTTCCTTTAATAAATGTAGATTCTTGTTACGTTATCTGAAACTAGAAATTTTACGCTTTCGAATAATTATATTTAGTTATAATTTTATACTATTTAAATATAAATGAAATTGCAATTATCTCAACTGCTTCCTTAACTGTTTCACCACTAGGCCATTTACCTTATGGGCTTACGAAGTTTCGAAAATAAAATATTCAAGACTCTACCAAGAAAAGTCGAAGTGACAAATATTATGTACTGACGTCGATCATACACACGTAATTAGTTAAAAAATCAAACTTATCAACGGTAAAATGTTTTAAGATTAATTTCATTTACTCATTTAACACATGTGAAAATATTTAGAATTGCATATAAAACAAAAATATATTCGTCCTATGACTACATATGTCACTCCCTTGCATACGGAAATGTAGGAAATATCAGTTTTCAATTTTTGTAACTGCGTTCCACCCTTTCGAAAAATTTGAAAAAATCACACATTAATAACCATACAAAGACGCTAAAACTGTAAAAATATAAATGTGGTGCCTTGATAATTTGAATATGAAATCGGCATTTTTAATATTTTTGAATTTTTTAAAATTCGTTTTTGCAGCTGGAAATTCTGAAAAAACTCACAGACATGTACACCAATGGGTAGAATGCCCCTGATTTTTTTTATAAGTTTCTATTCACTAGAACAAAAGTAATGGAGCTTAAAGTGTAAATTACGTTTCATCCCCTAACTACCCTAGAAGTAGGGGTATCGGGTTGATACTTGGCAGAAATAATATTCTTTGAGGAATCTATTGATTGCTGTTCACCAAGTTCAATTTGGTTTGGGAGCACTTTTCACTATGCTTACCCTTTGACTCTTATCGTTAGAACAGGTTCTGTAAATAAATTTTTATCTTGGAAGATATCAGCTGTGTGGAACTCATTCCTTTTTTATCACAATCAAGAAGGATGGACCTTTCGGATGAAATTTTCTTTTGCACTGAAAAAGCATCTTTGCAAGCTGAGAATTATAATCAATTTCTAGATTATTCATACAAATTCACATGACTTCTAATTGCTACAAGTACAAAACTCTATAGCGGTTTACTATAAGAAGTTACTATTCCACTTCATCTAAACATCGTAAACAAACATTTCGACAAGTATGGTACCTATGCCAAAATACTGGCGTGTACTTACAAATAAAATTATATTAATACGAATAACAGTTCAATACCAATAAATGTAAAAAATACGAGGAAGAATTCCAAAACTTTTGCTCTCTTCAGCTGTCCAACTATTAAATTAGCCTCTCAGAAGCCAAACTGAACCACTCCACTTTCGATAAATTTCTCAACAATTTTTTTGGTACTTAGGCACACACCTACCTAATTAGGTAATTAGTGTCCGACTTATCAATTTTCTCTACTTTCTATCTTACGAAGTTAATCAGTTTGGCTACCGAGGAGCTAGACTATTATTGTGACTATCCCGACGCGACTCGACGGAACGTGGTCGATACCAATTCACGAGCCAATCTACGTGGATCTCCCACCTGGGTAGCTGGGAGGTCGTGTGTATTATCGAAGCACCGATTGAACGCGATTACCAGTGCCCATAGAGAACCAGATCGAGCACGCTTGTTGACAATGCGAAACTCTTTGGCCCGGGGATCGAGCGCGAAAAAACGAAGCGTGTCTCGCCGCTCGAATGTTCCGCGGAGCGGCCCCCGCTCGCAGCGACCCAAAGCCGGGAGAGCCATTGTGGGATCGATTTTCTAGTGCACGGCGACGATTGTCGCGGTAATGACGAGGGTGACACACGCGGCAAATGTCGCCGAGCAGAAAGCCAAGGAGCGTACGGCGACATATTTGCGGTCTGCGTCAATCAAAAAAACGGTCAAACAAGCCAGGACACTCGATGTCACGCCGCAGGGCAATGGATTGTCGGTTGACTGGCACCCGTTCTTTCGGACGTCGGCTTTGTCGCGCCGGGACCTTCTTGCGCCGCAACGACTTTCCATTGTCCCGTAAATTTCTGACGTCGAGTGACTTCGGTCGCGGTCGCTTTTGTGTATTTTTAAGTGTCGCGCGAGACTGAAAAGCGGAAGACATTTTCCCCATCGGCGACGAGTGGGTTTGTTCACGGCGAAACTCTGACGAGGAAACTTCGGTAACCCAAAAATTCCCCTTTTTTCAAATTTTGCTGGTTTCTGAGGGACCTTAATGAGCAACGTGCACCAAGTACTAGAAAAACTAGGATGAACTTTGCAAACTTTTTTTTATTGAAAATATTTTTTAATTTCAAAATCTTTATATGCATCTTAAAATACATACTTTAATGTAACAATTGTGTAAATTTAATTCGGAAACTAAGAAGATTGAATATAACCTTGGTTTTTTTAGTTCTAGGAGAATGTTTGATCGGCCGAAAAATGGAGTTATTTTAAAAAAAAAACATTTCTCCATAGATACAACATATAATGAAAAAAATATTTTTGGAATTTATTAAGCTACTCTTATATTATACAAAAAAAAATGAAAAAGATTTTTTTTAATTTGTTGCAAAGGTTCTTTTATAGCGTCAATGTGACACCTACAAAAAGAGAGTATGTTTGTGGCGCAGGTGATTTTCCCGCTCAGGCTTATCTGAAACAAAAAATTTGAAAAGATTCTTAATCTGTATGAGTGTCGTTATCGCCCGTAGCTCAATTAACAATTTTTGTTGGTAAATATCCGAGATTTTTCTCGGGGAACATTCGAGAAAATACCCGTTTGGGGAACTTTTTCTTTCAAACCGGCGAATTAACAAATTTTGTTATTTCTCAAATAAAAATGAAAAAAATTTTTTTGTATAATATAAGAGTATCTTAATAAATTCGAAAACGATTTATTTCATTATATGTTGTATTTATTGAGAAAAAATCTTCAAAAATAGCTTTATTTTTTGGCCGATCAAAGTATAATGATCCCTTAATAGAAGTATCAGACAATTCTTCGTTTCTGCTACTCTTTGGTTCTTCCGGGTAAAAAACACCCCTTAAAGATTAATGTGTATTTTCCTAAGTAGTTTTCTGTATATCTTGAAAACTATAGTAGGCGTAAAAAAATTATTACAATAGAAGATTAAAGATTTTTATCTTCTATAGAACTATGTAATCAAATTATTTAAAGTTTGTGGTTTAAGTAATAAAACGTTCCGGATCACAAATTGCGTTAAATCAAAGATTAAATGTATAAGTGACTACATAGGAATAGACTAAGTAGCCAAAATATAGAAGCAAATTGAGTACCATAAATAATTTTATATTTTCATCGATACAATAAAAATACATCTATATCGGTAAGAAATATAAAATGTCCCATTGCGTACACGAGCATCTTGTTTCAAAATGAGCCGCCATTTTCGGTAAAGTTTATCGTTTACGTCACGGGACACCCTGTATAGTCGAAGAAGAGTATCGGTGATGTCTGTTTCGTGTTTGGGACGTGTCCGTGATAGCGATGAGTTCGCGCGTGCACTGAGGGGGATGACACTGCTCTCCGCTCGTGGGTCCGAGATGTCAGCCCGCTTCAACGCCGTGGAACCCTGACATCGGGTCTAACAAACCTCGGGGAACGAAAATCTCCCATGGCCAATCCCAGTACTCCGCGTGTAATCCTGGACACGCGATTTCTCCTCTTCATCTCTCTGGATGAAACAAGTGGCACCCTTTAAGGACTGTGAAGGGGCCAGATTGACTAACGTTAATATGACAACGCACTCGACGTATCAAGGAAATGTAATCTCTTTCTTGTATGTTACGTAGCCTACCACATTGCAATGAAAAGTTCGGGAAAGGAAAAATAATGGAAGGAATAGCTGGGAGTCTGTTTCCACGAAAGTGGGTATTTTTTAAACAAACTTGAAGTCAGCGAAATTATAACTTAAACTCTCCTTAATTTGACGTGAACTACATTATAGGTATTTCAGTTTAATCAAAATCCGTCGCATTAAGTGCAGAAAGTGATGTATGAAAGTGCTTAGACTACTAACTACTCAGTAGTTAGCAACGTAATAATTTTCCTAGCAATTTATATTTCTCAGAATTCAGATTCGCAATTGCAATTCTGCATTTCAATTTCATAGCATTCCTAATTTCGAGATCTGGCAGTGCCTACACTGTTAATAGGTTCTCTAACCATCAGCGTGTGAAATCTGTTGATTAGAGCAGTCACAAACAAGACATATCGATGTAACGTTAGGATTAACCTCATCTCATCCCCAAGCTGAATATTTCATTTATTTGATTGTACACATTTGAGGAAAGGGATGGAAGGCTTGCATATTTCACGATGGGAACTTCACGCCAAGCTCAGCGCGCGAATAACTAGCGATGCGTGGGGAAAAATATAGAACTCGGGAGAATAAATTGCGGAACTATCGGCAGCAGGGGAACGGTACCGCTTTAGTTCGCGGGAATTCTTTTACGACTTGGCTGGGATTTATACGAGCTGTAAGTGACAGAACCGACGAAAGCAGCTCACAGGGGCAGAGGATAAATAAAAGATACGATGGTGAAACGAATGGAACCGTGCACATCGTCTAGCCGTTGGATATTCTCGCCGTAAAATGAATATCATTTTGTGAAACGGCATTGTTTTTATTGCGCAACAGCGAAACAAACATCTGAGCGTGCAAATTAAAAGTCAGCGCCTGCCGCAGTTCTTTTTTTTATAAATGTACATTCGTATAAGAATATTTAGTAGAAAGAGAATGACTTTACATCCGAGACTTTAGCTGCAACAATACGAATTTAGATTCCAAAACGAAGACTGGGCAGACAAACATTCTAGAGATGCTGAGCTAACAAAATGCTCATCATGGTCATACATGATTTAGTAAGCTGGTTTGAAAAATAGCTGCTAAATAGAAGCTTTCAGGCAGAGGCTTCGTAATTCAATGCTTCCGCAATCCCGATCATTAAAACGAAATCAGTTCCCCATTTGATTGAAGGGAAGGTAATTCCAGGGAGATTCCAGGGATGCTCAACAGAGATTCGGTGTCTTGTTTGACTTAGGTTCGACTTCAATTGAGTCCGAGGACTTTTATATTCAAGCCTCCGAGTGTAGTGGTGTATTCGTGGAAGACATCTGATGGAACTCACACGAGTTTCGAAGTTTAAGGCTATTGGGGCGTGTAGTTGATCGCAAAAGAAGGGTTCTGAAGTGTTTCCAACGGTGTATACATATGGCATATAGGTCACACAGGCCTTTTGAATTTTTTTGTTGACAAAATACACCCCGCACTCGTTATAAGCCTGTTTCTATCATGCGTTGTACGCCCGACGACTATCCCCACCATGAGAACGAGCGAGAGGCTCTGTCGTTTCCTCTCGCTCGCTCTTCGGTGTTCTCACTCGCGCCATGTGCCACGCGCAATAGTGTCCACAACGCGCCGTACGCCCGCCGCCAGCCCCGTTCGTCGGGCTTATAACGAGTGCCTAGTGCAATCTTCTATTGCTACGATAATGTGAGGAGGCTGCAGCGTTTCTGGCGGCGTCTCGCTTCGACGTCTAATTGTAAGAAGCTCTCCTATACTCCTCTATATCTAGCTATAGTCTATGCAGAGGAAATTGCGGCTGCGGGGCGATCGGTGGCGCTCGGATCGCGTCACTCGGCCCGATTGCCGGAAACGGCATCGGCCGCGCAACACTTCGCGCATACACGCGTGCTTCTCTGCTGGTGAATCGCGAGTATCGCAGACGCGCGAGTGCGTACTTAGCCCGACAGAAGCCGAAGTCCCCTTGGAGTGACGCGAGACGGATATAATTGAAGGCAGAGGTAATTAACTCCCTCGTGTAGCAGCACACACCGACAGCCCGCTCACCGCATCGTTTTAATTACCGCTCTCATCGCATTTCATCGGGCAGAAGCGTGCTCTCTCGCGTCCCGGCCAGCTGTCTCGCTTCTTCCTTCCCTCCTTTCGCTCACCTATAGTCGTCTAACTCCGCTCCCACCCCCACGGTGTTTATAATAAATCCACCGCCGGGGAGGATACGTCTCTTGAGCCACTGTGCAATCTCCTAAAGACGTCCCTTGGAAACGCGTCGCGCGGCTAAACGTGATTGGAAACAACCGAGCGTCTGTTTCCTTTACGACCTTATGTGCCCACCGTTCACTCCTTTGTTGGGGCTCCTCCGGAGGAAATAGAGGCAACGAGCTGACGCTTGATTGGTATACGCATGCGCGCCATACTACTCGTATGTAAAGTGGTCTAATAACAGAAGCCTGCGGTGAAAACACTGTTTTTAATATATTTTCGGGCGTCAAGTTCGAATAACACAAGAGAGATTTCATATTACGTTTTATTGTTCACTACTGACTTCATTCGATCGCATATTATAAATTATAATATAAAAATGATAAGCAAGTTGTGAAACAACTGTACGTGGTGGAGAAAATCTGCAGCTATTTTTGCATTTAGAAGTCAGAGTTGCGGTAAAACCAGCTTACATTTCTAAAAAAGTTTTTATGAGCCTCAGTTTTGCAGCTCCGTGTAATTGTTACTGCGAGGTATCTTTGAAATTGTAGAGGGTGTCGTGGAAATTAGTGTAACAGAAGTTTTGAGAACTTGTTCTAGGCACGTTAGGGATGAAAAAGGGAAAACTCTTTCTTTCTGACAATGATTTATGCAGAGATTTCGTCTGCTATATAATTTCGAGGATGACCTAGAAATCTTGTGGAGATTTGGTTCCACTTTAGAACGTGAAAGACATATCTTTATTTGTATTACATAGTACATTAAAGGTTTTGAATACCGTTTGTCTTGAATAAAAGAGAGGCTTTCGAGTTATCAAAATTAATGATAATTAATTATTCTATTTTAAAGTAGAATAGAACTATACCTAAGAAGTAAAACAAATGCTATATATTCGATTAAATAAAATATTTTTATTAAACTTTAGTTTATATAGCAAAAAAACTTTAAGAATGAAACTTCAAAATTTCAAACGTTAGTCATAATAAAATTCAATTTATTTTTATGAGCGACAAAGTCTTCATCTGGCGATACTCCAATTATTAATTATTGATTAATTATTTGGAGCAACGTATTCATAGTAGGGCTGGGACTATTTGTCGAATTTTTCGGTATTCGAGTATTCGAATACTTCAGTTGCTCAATTATTTGGCGAATATAATTCGAATATCCAAGTATTCGAATACTATTCGAATATTTAAATATTCGAATACTATTCGAATATTTAAATATTCGAATAGTATGGTGTAAATTATAAATCAAATTCTTCAGGTTCATTTGTCAGGGTGAAATCTTGTTCACATCAGTATTCGAATAGTATTCGAATAATAACATTCGAATATTTAAATATTCGAAGTTTATTCGTAGCATTCGAATACTTTGTAAAATATTCGAATAGACCCAGCCCTAATTCATAGTTCTCTCAGTGTTTTTATTATGGGTTCATTAAGATCTTGCGGACGAATTTAATTAAATCTAGCACATTGTACTGCATATCATCGTCATTGACAACTCTTGAAGCATCACGGGGATTTCAGAGAGAAAGAATCTATCGACAACACGAAGAAATCAGATAGTCAAAGCATTCGTCTATCAATCAAATAATTTATTTCGATTCCCTAAATTGATCAGACACCCCATAAACGTAACATATCTTACACACTACACATTCGCTTAATCATGGCGACTTATCAACCCCTTAACAGTTTAGAGCATTGAGAAGACTGATAACGAAATGGACTCACAATAATTATATGAAACAATACACGCAGAATATATTATGAAAATAAATACAGTGTTTCATATTTCACTACCTCGTCAGATTTAATGCGCTGCTAAAAGGTTGATGAATCGTTTATGTAAAATTTTAATTGCGTAGCATTGCGTGAAAGGTGAAGTCTACATTTAAAATCAACCCTGTTCTCGTTTCTCGTTCTAGGTATCGTCTATCAATAGGGTGCTGAGAAATTTAGCGGCGCAGAAAGAGCAAAGGCAGCAACAGCAACAGCAGCAGCAAGGGGTGGCTGCTGTTGGCGTCGGTGTCGGTGCTGGCAGTCCAGCTGAGAGTGTTTACGATAAATTGAGGCTACTTAACGGGCAGACCACGGGATGGCCAAGGCCGAATCCGTGGTAAGTGATGCATTTTTTTTTGAAGGAATTGACACAAAGAAAATCTAAGGGTGTCCTTAGATTATATATATAAACCAGTTAGAAAGATCCTTTAACAACTTCTATGGAAGAATTGCACAAAAGTACAGAAAGATTTTAAAATAGAAGCTTGCAAATAAAATTCCCCTAAAAATAAACTTTTTCTTTATATCAAACGGTTTTCCCATATTTTGTACGTTAAAAGAATTCGAGTGAAAATATTTTTAAAATAAAAAGGATAATAGAAATAAAATATTTTGAGGTACAGATCGTTGTAGAAAATATAATATTCTTTTACAATAATTATTTAGGCCATACAATACTTAATAAATAATATGAATAATGTTTTAAGAAGATATCTGTTAAAATATCATTAGTGAGTAATTATTCTTGGCATCTCTATTCATAAAACATTTTCATGTTCGTCATTTTCACTATTATCAAATGAATTTACATTAGGTATCCATCGGGTGCTGGCAGTCCATTTCCGTCGTTGCAGCCCAGCTTAAGTCCAAGTCACTGTACAGCCTTGCCACCAGATCCAGCGGACATCCTGCACGCGAAGAAAGGTAGGAGAAACTTTCTTCATTCCTATACAAATCATTCTGAGCGATGGACATAATCCTACTGTTCAATTATCTAAAAGAAAAGATTTAACAAAATTGTCATTGGGTTTGGGAAAAAATAATTACATAATACCAACAATAGTGTGGAGAAATGGGATAAGTTGGGACAATTTGTTATAACGTTTCGTTATCCCATTAGTCCCATATCAAGCTACTTATGTTACGGATTCTTAGAAAAAAAGAAATTAATAAATATCTACTTAAAAAATTAGGATTTTTATCTAGATAACAATAGGATCAAAATCTAGTGCAAAAACTAAAGTCAGGATCTGTAGGCGTAAATAAAATTACAGATGAAAATGTACACGACACGTACAATTTACAGTTTCTCTTCAGAATGCATACAATAAATAAATTCTCAGATTTACAAAATTCTGAAATACGTTACCATCATTAGGATCGACGTAAAATAATAAGTACATCATGAAACCATGAAACATTCAAACATATCTCCGACGATACACATTTCACTTTTTTTTATTTTTGAGACTTTTCTATCATGAGACAAAAATCACAAAAACAACTAAATGTAAATACTGGAAATAGTCGCGAGAGATGAGATTTTCGAAAATATATCACGAAACGTTTCTCCTTGAATTCTAGTTCCACGTAGCTAATGATAAAATAATTAAAAAATAATAAAACAATGAAATAATCACCCCACGAGATTAAAGTCTCACGCGAGACACGATATTAATGTCTCACCATGAATTTGCGAACGAAAAACATGAGGCAATCGCATGGCAATCGACGTGTCAACAAATAAAACGGCGTTTGCAGCACACGCCTACCATTTCGCGAAACCTCATAGCGCCAGAGGAAAGCAACCCTCGCGATCGGATGTTTCATTAGGTTCAATTTCTTCGTTATGACACAACACTCAAATCCTTCGATACCTGCTCAAGCAAAATTACGACCCTACCAATACCCGCGTAATTGCCTCCCCGGTGACCAAGAAGCATCATCACTCCCGATCGTGCAACGCCAAAACCAATTAACTCTAACACGAGAGACGTGATTCCCTGAAACGGTCGACGAGTCACGAGACAGAGTCGCGATTTTCTGCGCGAACGTGCAGGCAACCGACGCGCGGGTGGATTTGCATGTGTGGCAAAAGTGGCCAGCGGTGAGAACGAGGGGGGTGGGGGGTTGCAGATCGTAGAATAGGGGAAGAGGCGTGCAGAGGCACGTTTTAATTAATTAATCTGCCGGCTGAAACGATACTAATATCAATGTTATTTCGTCGGTGGGTCCCGCGGTTTGCCGCATGCGTGTGCAGCGCTTTTCCGGTAATAATTGTAACGTTTAAGCGAAACGACCAAGGGGAAGAGAGAGGGAGAGAGACAGAGAGAAAGAGAAGAGAGAGAGAGAGAGAGAGAGAGTGGTGGAGAACGAGAAAGAGGAAGAGGGGTCGAAGGGAGGAGTGGTAGGGAAACGTGGTTACAGTCGACCGACCAACCCACACGAAATTGTACCTCGACCGACGGAATATTCTCTCTCCTGCTGGTTTGACCCCCCTTCCTCCGGCCCCTCCCCCACCTCTCTTTCAGCGTACGGCCATGCACGCGCGTTCCCTTTGGCGGTACATCAAACGCGCGATTTCTTTTGCCCCGGCGTTTTCCCGCCAGGGTGGCGGACGGTGTCACGAGCAGCGAAAAGCAACCCCCTGGTATCTACGCGCGTGTGCACGCTCTCGCGTGTGTGCTTTTTTTTTACCTCGGGCTGCAGGAATCTTAAGCTTCCTGCCGAGGGAGACGACGAGTGTATCGCTTTGGGTCGCGTCGGAGGACCCGCGGAGGGTGGAAGAAGCGTAGAGAGGTACAGTGGGTGGAAAAGATATTGTGGGGTATCCAGGATGTGCCCGAACAGTGTGCGCAGCGATACCTTTAGGGGTACAAGGCGCCGCACGGGCTTTTGATCACTCGTTACGTGGTTGCACCCAGCTTTAACGCGCGTGCACCCCAAGATATCCAGAGGACAGCTTCGATTTACTCACCACGCTCTAATTGGTGTCGTACCATCTCAGCTCCTACTGGCTTCGCGACCTCAATATGTCTTTCCATTCGTTAGAATTCGTGGAAGGGACGTTTTGGAGGAATATGCAGAGGGTTCCGGCGAACGTGTCGAGATGGGCCTTCTCTGCGATTCTGTGACACTGAGCGGCAGTGGATCACGCGCCGCCGTTGACTACCACTGTCGGCGCCGCACGTTTTGCCAAACTATTTCGCTTCTGAATTGAAAACAAAATGTGACTTACCACTTCCGTTGATGCTTTCCGAAGGAAAAATGTCTGCTGCATCGCGTGGAGCAGTCAGATTTTCTCCTAGACCCTTAGTTTTGGAAATAAATTTAAAGATATCTGCAAAAGTGCGTGCATTTCGGGTGTTTTTTCCCTTTGATCGTTGTTTAAACATATATAATGTACTAATAATTTATATCGTTTATATTCGGGAGGGTGCTTAGAATAATTTGACGCAACATCAAACCGAATAACTATTACTGTTTCGACACAAAGGATGTTCAAAGTTGAAAATTTGCAGTTTTTTCCAAAATCGAATTTCTCAGAAACTGAGGATGATGGCGACAAACGGTTTGGGGATTCATTTTCAGCGCACGAAAACATATAAGAAACGACTATTGAATCTTACAAGTCCGAAAAAAGTCAAATTTTATGGAACTGTGTTATCCCTGTCACAAGTAGGAATCCTAAATAAACGAAAGCCACCAGAACCTATACAATATGTCTTAAAACTCCTCAGCACATATTTGTATAAACTGTAATATCTCTAAAAAGGACACACTTTCTCTAGGACCTATTCTAATCCATTCTTCTGTAGTGTCTACTCATACCCGAATAAGAGAACTTTCATTTTGCGAACATCCATGAATCTCCTTCGTTGTTGAATTATTTTCAACCCTACCAAAGCCTGCCGCATTCGCGAAGAACCGCGGGCTCGCAGTGCGTCGTTAATCGGGTAGCTCGATTCATACACGAAGTATTATTTTGTATTCCAGCAGGGTAGAAGGGATACAATCAAATATGGTAAATGTTGCGAGCGTTCAACCGCACGCGGACCCCGGGGGCCGGATTATCTCCGCGTTGCTCGCAGGCTTGCTGCCGTTTATAGGATAACCCGTGTCAGGAGGGTTGTTTCTCTGTTCCCTCTCCGTTTCTCCCTTCTCTCCCTTCCGCCTATCCGCGCCTCTCTGTCTCCCGGCGCTCGGCGTTAGTCGTACCTCGTCTTTTGAGATTTTCTCTGTCCCGTGCATGCCGTCGTTTCGATAGCGACCGGTTTCCAGAGACGGAGAGACGCCTCGGGCCAATCAGAAACGACAACTGGCACCCCCTTTCGAAAAGCAAAGCGAAAGCAGATTACGGCGCAATCATCACACCAATTCCAGCGTCTGCTCCTCTACCTTCTGTGAGAACACCTCCACCGCTCGTTCCTCCTATCTGTTTAGGCAAAATTTAGGAACGTTTCGCGTAGCGTGCTGTTTCACACGATCTTTCCGAACGTCGACGATATTGCTGTTAAATTCGTGTGCTTATCCCAAGCACCTCTTGAAGGGACATCTATAGTGGTGTGAGCTATTGAGGGATTGAGAGTCCGGTTACCATTTTTAACGAAGGTGAATTAATTTGAGATATTAAGCAGGGCAAGAGAACAACTCAAGTCACAAAAACCAAGCCCTAATCTTCCTACTAACAAGGAAAGATCCCGAACCTGGAAATTCAAAAAATTCTGATACTTTGTGAATATGTAGGGGATTTCCTCCTGATTACAACGCAATTTTTGTTTGCTGCCTAAATTCGCTCTAAGGGGTAAAATTGAACCCTTAAATTCCGGATATTTTCTGATTTTGTGCTAAAACTCGCGAACTGTAAGAACTGTAAGCTACCAAATGATAGCACTAATTAATAGAAGTAACTTTTTGTGTAAAGATTGCGAGTTACAAAATAAAATCGGAAAAGAGCCGAATTTTCAGGGGTTAATTTCACCCCCGTTCGAAAGTTTTCAGGCGACAAACAAACACTTTCTGCTTTATATATTAAGATTAATATATCACTGATTACTGCACCCTGTATAACACAATTATCTTCAATACAGTAGGCATATAGGGTAAAGTAGCCGAATATGACGACCTCTCCTAATATGAGACCCCAGCTTATCTCCGCTCAGAACTCTTGAATGTCATAGCGATGCTATTTCTTTACTAAAGAAATAGTAAAGAGCAAGCACATATTTCTGAAATACGTTGCAGAAAGTTTTTGAAGTGGTTCGATTAAATTATAAATACCTCTAAAGTGGTAAGTGTATAATATTTTTCACAAATACGGTTGTATAGTGCTTGAAGTGGAGTTTAAGGCTTACTAAGTAGTTGTATATCATTAAATGATGAAGACTTTACTTCGAAGCTACTTAATAGTTATCATGTTATTGTTTCCGAATATGAGACCTGTGAAAGTTCAACTGATTAGAGTGAAGAAGAAATTGTTCTAAATGATGAAAATGATTAAGAAAGGAAATTATGATACTGAATGCTTGTTTTGCACAGGTCTTTATTTTTCAGATGTGCTACATGAACAATTAAACGAATTAAGTGTACGTATAAAGTGTTATGATGGGCGTGATGGGCTCATAAAGACTTCGATTGTAGACCCACGAAGACTGCGGTAATGAATGAATGGACTTCGCATGCCGAATTTATAAAAAAAGAAAGAAAAAGTAAGTTTCAGGAAAAAACAAACTGGGTCTCATATTAGGAACACATTTTTTTTATCTGCATATTTGAATGACTTTCGTTTTTATTTTATTACGAAGAAACCTAATCTTTGTTATAGTACTTTTCAGTAGATTGCTAAAGAATACATATTTTACTTTTAAAACGTGTATCGAATTTTAATAAAATTGTTCTTTAGTATCACAAAAAGTCATACAAAAAGTCGAAGTCGTGGCAGTCATTTCATACGAGTATTTACAAGAGCAAGTTTCCCCAAAATTTCGGTCACCCTTTGAAGATTGAAATTTGCCGCTCGACGGTAGACGCGAGCTGGAAATATGGAGGCTCTTGCTTAATGACCTGTTCGTCGTGCGTCGGTTATACTCATCGTCGCCATCGCCGTCGCCATCGCCGTCGTCGTCGTCGTCGTTGTCGTCGTCGGTATCAGTGGGGTGTCTGGTGAGACTGATCCACAATGCATCCCTGAGTTGCATTGTGCCCACTGCACGAGACGAGACGAGGCGCAGCGGCATGCAGAAGAATTCTATGAGAGGGTGGCGAGAAAAGAGAGGACGCGAATAAAGGAAGAGGAGAGAGCGACGGGAGAAGCGAACAAGAGAGGCCAAGAAAGAAAGGAGACAAGGGCGCAAAGAGACTCCGTAGTGATCGAAACGAAAGGGGTTCGGGTCGTATGGGCCATTGTTTTTTCACCTCTCGGGTCCCGTGCTACGACGATACGGCGGGCGAACGATAGCGAAAAATAGAGGACGCGGAGTCCTGAATGCCATCCCAAAATTTCAATATCCCTCGTGTGTCGCTAACGAGAGGAATGCGCAAGCTTCGGGTCACCGATTTGCCTGAAATCTCGCGTATCGCTCAACCATACTGTGTATAGTAATGCGTGAAATGCGTGGGGCCGCAATACTCCAAATTTGGCGAGACAATTGAGTTGACAGTTTTGCGTTTTATAGATCCTATACATTGGTATATGAATGTAGGCATCTTCACGTCGGAATGAAACTGATTTCAGTGACTAATCGTAAAGATAATTAAGAGTTAGTAAATATGGGAACATATGCATGGAATTATTAAGGGGAGGTTCTGGTCTAAATGTCGATTTTTTTTTATTTCATTTTTCGAATGTTCAACCTTTTAGGAAAACGTGTTTAAAAGGATTTGTTGAAATTCGTAAAATTCCCGAAGTTATAGGCATTTGAGTAGCGGCAAATGCATGGGCAACAACCGTCCACTCCGGTGCTCACGTAAAACTTTAAATGCGTTTTTCTCGAAACAGTGTTCTTAAAACGGTGGGACCTGTATCTTCCAAAGTTATTATCCGATTCGACTGAAACTTTTTTTATTTTGAAGAATATACTTCTGGCTAGGGGGGGGGGCTAGAAAAAATTACAAAAAGTTGAAAATTAATAATTTTTAAAGGCGTTGAAAGGACGAAAAATACATGGAAAAGTGATTTCAAGCTTGAAGTGTCGTTATTTTCTAAAAAAAATGTCATTTTTGTAATTTTTAGTCCCCCCCCTAGCCAAAAGAATAATCTTCCAAATAAAAAAGGTTTCAGTCGAATCGGATAATAACTTTTGGAGATACAGGTCCCACCGATTTGGATCAATTTTTTGACGCCTTGACTTTAACGACTCCCGAGGGCTGTCTGCAATGAGCAATTATAAAACAAAAAATATATTTCTATAATTTAAGACATCCTTAATACAATACAAAAAGTCCCATTAAATTATATATAGTAGTTTTCCTTTAATTAATTCCTAAATATCACCTATGTTTTTGGGCTCTAGACCAGAACCTCCCCTTAAGATGGCTTTGCTCTCTTTGGACTTTTGAAAATCTTTGAAATCGATTTTCTTGTAATGTTTAGAGTAGTGTGTCCTATGCATTTAATTATCACTGTTATTATTCCACCGGTGGGCCGCGATTCCGTCTGTACTTCCGTTTTCAATTCGAAAACCTATTTTCAATTAGAATCTTCCTAGACGAATCTTTTGAGAAATCACTGAGATGGTCTGTATTTAAATGGATATTTATCGTCTATATATTATAATAATGGTATTCATCGGCTGATATTTGGAATTAATTTAATGGAAGATTTCTTTATTATAATTTTCTAAGAAGGAACATTATATGCTTCGCTTATTTTATTTGTAAAATCACGGAGGACACGATTTAAGAAGGAAGCACAAGGTACAGGTACTTCGAGAATTATAATGCAGAATTGTATACATATATTATAACTTTAGGTTCTTCCAATCATTTTTTTAGGAATGACAAATTTGTCGACTGCTCAAAAGAAATTCCATTTTATCATTAATTAAAAGTCATGATTTTCAGAAGCGAAGCTAATAAAATTGTAATCCCGCTGGGTAACACGGTTGTCAATAAGGCGATTATTATTATAAATACCAGTAATTATTGAATAACATAAAACTATGCAGTTACATATTATAGCAGTCCTATTATATGTTTCTTCACCACTTATTATACGAAAATGGAGGATTACCTTATTGTATTGTCCCGATGAGTAAACGTTTACTGAATTTCCTCACTTGACTTCAATGAAATTAAGAAAAATCAGAAATTTTTGAGAGAGTAGCGACTGGTGGAAATAGAATAAGGAGAGAGGAATCAGTGAACTTAACTTCACTTAATAATCCATTTTCATGCCATAAGCGCATAAGCGATTAGAAGGTACAAATAGACAAGCCGGCAAGGTTTAAGCCGGGAATCCACCTGAAAGCTAAGCTAAGCTATGTTATGCTATGCTAAATTTTAAAAAAATTAGCTTCAATACATCTATGCAACCGTTTCCACCAAAAGCTAAGCTAAGCTGTGCTATGCTTTTTATATTTTATAGCGCAGCGCAGCTTAGCTTAGCTTCCAGATGGATCCCAATCAGAGCAATCAAGGTTTCACACCAAGTTCCATATCAAGCTTCAAACATTTGCCCTTTCTACGGCAAAGCCTCAAACGATACAATAAACACCAACAAATTACAACAATACCGCACAGTAGTACAGAACCGTAAAAAATTCAATCACTTTAAGCAAAACGCGCATTGGATATACAGCTACCTATCCCGAGGAGCTCGAGCGATTGAATTTTCCTTGCGTTCCTCGAAGCACACCCCATCTTTCGACTCTCCGGAGCCACCACACGGGCAAAGCTACGCTGGATCCAGCCACGCAACACGCGAGAACGTTTGCCGCTCCGCTTCGACTTCGCTCGAGTTCTTACACCGTCTCGTCCCCTGTGATTTCGTTGTTCACGTTACGCCCGCGTCGGCACTGGTCGTCATCGACAGTCGACGTCGTTGTCGTCGGAGGTGTACACAGAACACTGTACGCGGCAGTGCTGGTTGATCTCTGGCTGAGATACAGAGGTAAAACAATATAATGGCCGCCCGGTGCGCTCTCTGCCACGAAACCCAGGGTGTACTGAGAGCATTATCGTCGACCTCTTTATCTGCTGCACCCGATCTCCCTTTGCTTTTCTTCCTCTTTTTCCCCCTTTTCTTCTCCTCTTCTCCTCGTTTTTTTTCGCTCTGCTTTCCCCTCCACACCCCACGCCGCCCTCCCCACCGTTTTGTCCCGTTTTGTTCGCCTGCTTTTCTCTTTCGCTCCGCGTCTCCTGCTCCTGCTTCTTCTCGAACTCTTTCCCTCCCGGTTTCTCTCCCTCTGCCTCTATCCGCGTCCCAGTAGATACCACGACGTTGCAACGATGCGAAACCTTTTATCGTCGACCGGCACAATACAGAGCTCGGTGGCCGTAGCCGTCGACTACGGCGTCCTCCTCGTCGTCGTCCTCGTTGTTGTTCTTGTCGCTCCACGCGACCGTCGACGTGGATCCTCTCGTGGAAACACGCGATCCGCATATTAATGGTTCCCCGATACCTTTTATGACGTCTCGGTGGTAGTAGCTCCTTCCAGACCGCGAGGGGGAGCAGTGGAAAAGTTTTTAGAGGGAAATTTCAGCGGTTTGGCCTTTTTTTGTTGTTCCGTCTCTTTTTTTTTCTTTATTGTCCTTGAAAGCGGGAGGGTGGGCGAATGAGAGTAGAGACAAATTTAGCGATGTCGCGCGCTTTAGAGAAATTTTAACGCGAGGCTCGTCGAAGTTTGTGGTTGCTGGTTTTTGCCCCTTATAAGGGTGCTGAGGTTTCTAGTCATATATGTGATATGTCGTAGTAATACCTTAGATTTCAGACGCATATAGCGCAGCACTCGATATTTTGTGAGAAAATCAAGCACAACTTTTGTATTTTCTAGGTCCAGGTATATGGGAGAAAGAGTTCGACTTATTTTGAAATAAACAATTGTAGATAGGTATATTAAAAAATCTATGAAATATGTGTACATATGTCTGGTATTACCAATTGAGCAGAGTTAGGCATTATTCCAACAAATTTTTATTCGAATGACCTCGAATAAGGATTGAGAATAAAATGAAGTTACTCAAGAATAACGAATAATTTTTTATTCCAATAATTTCGTATAAGACTTGCGAATAAAAGAATTCGAGAATAACGTCATTTTATTTGAAATTTTTATTCGAAGATTATTCGTATAAAAATTTATTCGAATAATGGCCAACTCTGCAATTGAGCTGCAACTTGTATGGATTAGTACTCACTTAAGAGTGCATATATCGAGGGCTTGTAAAAAGCAAGCCTTGGTTTCACGCCAATTTTCACAAAAAGTTTTGAGTAGTGCGTTTTGTGCTTTTAATACATTGTTGTATATGCTGTTTACTATCTTTTTTACTATGATTTCCTTTGAGTTTTTTTTAGTTCCTGTATTGATTGTATCGATCGTCCTCAACACATAGTTATAGTTAAGGAAACTATCTGAACTTTGAATTTTCAATATTTTGTATAAAGTTGAAGTATCTTTATGCTATGTACTTTACCTTTATAATAATAATCGAAGGAAAATTTCCTTAAAAATTTGTCTTAATTCTTTGTAAGGGTATTCAAAATGTTTCCTCCTGATCAGGTTAATAAAATAAATAGTGATGATTATGTCGAAAATGTAATTTGATTTATATTTAATATTATATAATAAATATTGGTAAAAGGTAAAATTATTGGAATTAAACTTGATATTTAGTCCAATTACTCTTTCTCATTTATTTAGGATTGCTCATAAAATTGAGTACCTATGCAAATAAAAAATATCATACAAGTTTAATATGGATACGGGTTACTATACTCAATCATAGTATAAAAAGAACGAAAGAAAGTGGGCAACATGAGTGGTTCAGTGAAAAAAAAATTGGCTGCTCTTAAACGTAACGATTCTAAAACAATTTATACCGATCGAAAACTCTCTAGGCTCTCGTGTTTCCATGCACGAGCTTGAAATCCTCGCCTTGAAATTCCTCGGCTTGTGCACGGTCTAATGCATCCACGTGTGGCTGTACCTGAAAGGTCGTAAGCTCATTCGCTGATCACGCTCTATTTCAGGATCCGCAGGAGTGACATGTTTCCCCTGCAACATAGGTCAAAACTGTATCACACGATTAACATACATAGGGCATTCCTAAGGAGCTTAGACAAACTTCAACCCTTAACTGGTAAGGTAGGGTCTTATGGACACCATGATGATGCTTGAGATGCTTCTTTATGTCCACGTTTTTTCTTAATTGTAGTTTCATATTTTTTACAAATCAGTTTTCATTCCTATCACTTGTATTAATATACTTACTGAAAAGAACTTAACGTTCTATTCCCAAGAAAAATTCAAAATTTTCCTGCGTAAATAGAAAGCAAAATTAAGGGTTAATAATCTATTCCAGTTAAGGGTTAATAATATCTTAATATATAAAGCAGAAAACTTCTATATGTTTGTGTGTTTATCTGTCGCTTAAAAGCTTTTGAACGATAAACTCTGGGATCACAAAATGTGCCTCAGCTCATTATGCCTGACTAATCCAGACGAATGTGACCATTTTTACACAAAAAAGTAAAAAAAAATTTTTTTTTATAATATGGGGATCTAAATTTCGGGCGAATCGGAGTAGTAAAGCTAGTATTCTATGGATGTAATAAAATTTTACAAAGCAACGTCCACCTGTAACTACAAGATCATCCCCCAAAACTGCATCATATAATACATCCTCCCCCAATGTAAAGATGGAGAGGAAAATGGTTACATTTTCCTGTGGTAGTGGTCCTGGAATTATCAATATGCCAGCTGGCAAGATATTCCAAATGTTTAGAGGGAGGTGTTGTAGCCTACGTACAACTTCTAAGTAAAAGAATCTTGTTAACGTTGTTCTGTATAATTTCGTTACAGTGACATATCTTGTCAACTGACGCACTGACAATTCCAAAGCCACTACCACGGCCAAGTGCAAGCATTTCACTCTCCACCCCTGCATTTAACGTTTAACCACTCAAGTGCGACAGTAAAGCTTGGTCAAAGGTTTCAAGAACACCCCGTATGGGTAGGAATATTTGACGAGGTTTTTCCTTAACGCGGTACGTGTTGCTGTCCGCGGTGCAGCAGAGGCCCCGAGGAGAAACTCTATGCATTGGATTCGCAGGTCAGTGAGTTGTCGCGTCGAGTCATTCAAACCGATGTCACTACCGCTCGATTTATCGTGTTCGTCAATCTTGGAAGACTGACCTCCCGCCACGGCTCGGGTTACCATCCACGGCAACGTCTTGCTGCACGCCCACCCCCGTCGCCCCCGTCGCCGTCGCCATCACGTTATCCTGCAACAACGCGGTGCACTCCTTTGTCTTCCGTTTTATTCTCGTCCGCGCCGATGAACGGGCGACGTCGATGAATATCTACGCCGTCGAGCGAACGATAAAAACCTGGTCGTTCCGTGATCACGAGCGGGACCCTGCACCGCAGCATATGCGTTTCCCCGACGCTCAGCCGGCGAACACGCGGATACGTGGCGAACTTCACTAGGGGGCTGGCGTATACACTTCTTAGAAACACGATTTTATCCTGCCCTCGTGCTTTTCGACGAGCAACAGTTTCTTGGGTCGCAAAAGGACGTCTCTGAAACCTTTTTTGTTTCCTTGGTTGAAGGGTAAGGGGGAAAATAGGGATTGTCCGTATTTCGTGACTTTGCGATTTATAGCATATTAGCTTTACTACTCCGATTTGATTTTACGATTCTGATTTTATAAAAATAAATGTTTTATTTATTTATTTTTTGTGAAAATAGTTACATTCATCTGGATTAGCTAGGTATACTCAGCTGAGACACATTTCGTGACCCCGGAGTTTATTTTTTATTTATTTATTTTTTGCGAAAATACCTAGTCACATTCATCTGAATTAGCTAGACATACTCAGCTGGGACACATTTCGTGGCTCCCCAGAGTTTTCTTTTGGAAAGTTTTTAGACGACAGACGACACGTTCTACTTTATATATTAAGATTTTGTTGGTGGCAACAGGGACTACAGGACTGTCGAATCATAAAGGGTTACAAAGTTCAAACACCCCTGTAAGATAACGTTAAAAATTTGGTATACTAGTTACAAACAGAAAATATCCACTCTGCACTGGAAAAAAATACGAAATGTCCCCACTCTTTGCCTAACCATAAGGTTCTGTTGTCAAGGTAAAGCAAGAAATTATTTAAGAAGAAAATTATATAAGAAAATTAAATTCATCGAATCTTGTTTCTTTACTAGTGAATTAAGTATTAAAACCTAATTTTCTTGATAAAGCTGTTTTGTGACATTCCCTGTTTTTTCCCTTATCCCTTATAGTTATGATCTGAAATTTTTATCTTTTCCAACAATTAATAGCAATGATAACAATATACAGGGTGTAACATAATAAGTGCGTTAAACTTCAAGGGTGGATTCAGCATTGAAAAACAATAAAAAAGATTTATACAAATATATCGATATCCAAATATATTGTATATCCACTTTTTGTAAAATTTGAGTATTTATATGTAACAAATAGTTCTTGACTGTTTCTTTATGCTGTATAAAAACCATATTTATATTTCCTTCATAAATTTGTCGAAAATAATATTTTTCTCCATTGTATGCCCCTGAATCTTATGTACCATTGCATATTTAAACTTGTTTTTCTCGAAAACGCTAAAAGTGGCCATACATTTTATGTGCACTATCGTAAGCCATCGATATGTTTTATTTGACCTGGTTTCTGAGTTCCAGCAAATTTCGATTTAGAGAAACTTCCATTCATCTGATAACACGATAAAAAAAAAATAATTTTACAAAAACTAAATTGAACTAAATTCGACTGTCCACAAATAACTCCGGTTCACTAACAATAACTCAGTTCTCGGAATACAAAACCTACTAAAACTCAGAAGCAACATTTTTTTAATTATGAATACGGCTGAATCCACCTTTTAATTCTGACGTATTTTTAACAGTACACCCTGTATATCTAATTTGATATTTAGAATGGGTCCAAGCGGACCCTGCAGCCGCTAAGCGGGGGTTAAACATCCCGCGAATGTAAGTGCGGCGGACGACTGTCAATGCGCGCTTCTCGTATTGTGGATGATCGTGCAAAACGCATGGTCGAGCTTCTGCGGTGGGCCGCGCGCGTGGAAGCACTGCGGTCTTCCGCAGAGAGAGAAAAGTTCGCCAGTATTGTATGTCGGGGCGGCGCGCAACCGAGAGAAATAACAAACGCGGCGAGCGTCTTCCTCTGGGTCGGTTTTGCAATTCGCGTGTACGTGCCGCGCGCGAATCATCCCGTCCGCGGCCGGCCATTACGAATTCCTGGCCGCGTCTAGAAATCGGCGGTCGAGGAAAAATTCTTTCGTTCGAACTAGTTGGAAAATACACGCCGGAATTCGGAGATGAAATTCCGCGGCCGCTGCAGATACGTGACCTGATGCACCGATGTTTCGGCCGTTCCCTCGCCGTTGGCCAGCATTTCGCCCCTTCGCGAATATCGTATCCATATATGTACGTGTGCGCGTGTACACCGGGAGATATATTGTACTTTTTATCTCGATCGAACCTCGTGCCATCGATAAGATTCTCCTTCGTGCACGATGTCGCAAGGTAAATGTGCCTTATTGGCGACAACGCCCCCCTTTTCTCACCAGTTGATTTTTGTTTTATACTTAAACGAATAAATAGTCGAAAGAAGGTGGAAATCGAATTCCGAATATTGCACGTAGGAATTTCTCACTTTAAGGAAATTTTAACGATCAGTAAGTAGGCTTGATTGTAAAGATATATTTAGGATTTTACCAAGAACTCTAGTCGCTTATAGCCTAGCTAAAATTTGCGGTTAAGTGTTCAGTTTTTTATAAATTTTTAAACCAGTCGAAGACACTTCAATTTCCCTCTGATCGATGTAAGGTATCTAACCTGCTACGTGGCTGATTCGTGTTCAAAAGGAGTGAAGAACATTTACTGTAAACGAAACGAGTTAATTCGCATATAATCTTTTGTAAAACAATTTCTGTACACTGATAAACATTTCTGATCAAGAAATGACCAGGTTTACGTTTTAAATTAGATTGTCATGGTGCAGTGGGACTCACAAGGGAAGATCCCGAACCCGGAAATTCGAAAAATTCTGAAACTTTGTGAGCATATATGTAGGAATTTCTCCCTAATTACAACGCAATTTTTGTTTGCTGCCCAAATTCACTGTAATGGGGTATAATTGACCGCTGAAAAGCCGGTAATTTTTTGATTTCGTGTTATAACTCGTGAACTGTAAAATAATTTTTTCATCAAATGATAGATCTAATTAAAAGAAGTAACTTTTGCGGTGAAACTTTTTTTGTATCTCTTACACTTTGCGAGGTATAACACAAAATCGAAAAATAGCCGAATTTTCGGGGGTTAATTTCACCCCTTCGAGTGAATTTGGGCAGCAAACAAAAATTTCGTTGTAATCAAGAAGAAATCCCCTACATATTCACAACGTTAAAGAATTTTTTGAATTTCCCGGTTCGGGATCTTTCCTTGTCAGAGGCGCACCCAGAAAGGTGGGGGAGGGGGGGGGGGAGGTGTTCTGGCACCCCTCAAAGAAGGGGCTTTGTAAGAAGAAAAGAAAACTGGATTTTATTCTGTAAATAAATTTGTATAATGACCTATTGAATTTTACTAAATTTGCATCAAAAATATTTTTATCCGCTTAACTCAGCTCCCCCCAAGATTAAATCATGAGCACGCCACTGACGGGGCTACTTAAATATGATTTGAATGGGTTAATAGAATAACAATTCGCAGAAATAATTATCAATATACAAACTGCTCTTCGAAAGATTTCACAGTAACGGTTGCCCAAACAATCAATCTTTTACATCATCTAGCTTGTCTCTACACCACTGATCTCGCTACCCAAGGCGACAATAAAGATCTATCAGTCTTCCTTTGCCTCTCGACGAGCACTTTTTGACACGTCTCAGGCTTCAGCGTCCGCCAGCCAGGCCATGCTCAATCGAGGGAAGAGGGTGACAAAGTGTCTCAGCCGCGAACGGGATAAGGAGAAGAAGAAGAAGAGGGGTGGTGTTAGAAGATCTCTTTCCTTATCCACCGTTTTCCTCCTGCCCCGGCGAGGGTGTATGGACCCCAGGGGTTGACTGATCTGCCTCGTAATGCCAATCGATATATATGTATGTATATGTGTATACAGGGTGTTTCAGAAAAAGGGTTACTCCTAAACCTCACGATGCAGATCTGAGTAAAAAAATCGTAACTATGTGCCAAATAGTCGAAGGTATTCTATGTTCCTTCTACAAAAGGTTTATACGTGATTTTCTCCCATCCAAAGGCAATTTTCAGAATTTTAAAACTGTGAACAGTAACGACAATTAAATAGTTCCATTATTAACTGTGTTATGCAGATATGTAAGAATATATTTTTTCAACTTTCTTTTTACCGCCACTGTATGTACAGAGTGTCACCCAACTTGGGATATAAATAATATGAAAGAGGGTGAGTAATGTGATAGAATAATAATTTTAACAATTAAGATCGTTTCTGAAAATTCGCCTAGTAGGTAGTACGAGTTTATCTGACTAGAAATTTGCAGACTGTAACAGTAAACACAGTGCAAATGCAAGGGTGAAATGAATCCTTCTGCAAAAATAAGTCGAAATAGTACAATACTTTTTTCGACCGAGGCTTTGTTTCCCAAAAAATTCAAACTTGAAAATTCATCGAGAATTCGTGTGCTTGACTAGAAAGAAAATTAAAATCAATTTTCTGGAAAGCAACTCGTAGATAGTCGTACAATATTTCTTGCTACTCTCTGCCAATTCTGACAAACAGTCAGGTGTATACTCATTTAAAAAATATCCAAAGTGATTTCTCTTGAAAACGAAGCCCCGAATAAAAAATATTTCCCTACATTCTGGACTTATATTTTCGTGCAGGAGCGCACCCTTTCGGGTTGCAACACCGATTTGGCGACACCCTGTATACACACCTCTCTCCTCCAAGGCTGACACTCTTTTAGGCACCGTTCACACGGCATGTGCAGCTCTCTCTACCCCGTTCGCCGCGTACACAACGCGCGAGGGGTTGAATATAACGTGACTCGCATATGAATAATGCCAAGTACGTGTTACGTGTATAAAGAGAGCCGCGCGAGATCCGCTCAGTAAAAGGCACTCCGTTGCGACTTCCGCGTTTCGAGGCGTAGGCGGGTTTACAGAAACGGAGACGGGGTTTAAAGGGAGTCGTCAACAACCCCTTGGAATTTTTTTTTGCGTTCGCCGAGGGTCGTCGACTAACTCTTCCGTTGCTGTCGTGGAGCCGACGGGCGATTGCTTCTCCTTGAATGTTTCAACCTGTTCTCAGGCGATCCGTTACAGAGACACGTGCTTTCAGTTCACTACCATCAATTTGCGTTTTCGAAATTCAATCACACGTTTCGCGAGTGTGTGTACGCGGCATTTGAGACAGAATTGAGCACTGCTTCGGTAGTTTTGGGAATAACGTTCATTTTTATATGTAGAATGTGGGTACACAAGTGGGATACAAATTTTCTTTTATTAAACAAAAATGCGTATTGACTTCTGGGAGACTTAAACCTTTAGCGCCGGACGTATCATATATGATACATTCCCGGTTTGAGGGAATTTTCCCTTTTAAAGTGGAACAAATTCGCTGTTTGCATCCGATTAACATATGTTTACAGTAGTGTTATTCATTGAAGAAAGATGGACCTACGTGAACCACGTATTCATTTGTTTTATGCATTTTAACCTCTGAGAAAAAAATATAAAAAAAATATAAAAAATCAGGCTATTTTTAATGATAACAAAAACCGCATATTTTTCCTTTAACGGGATCTAGGTGCCGGCGCCAGAGGGTTAAAAATGTGTGTCTGTTTCATGCACTTTTCGTGTGTTTTTCCCGTATTACTCAAGGAATGATGTTGCATATTTTTTACGCAAGAAAAATGTTTTTTTCATAATATTCCTTTAGTTTGGAATTAAATTCGTATATTCAGATGGTTTGAGGAAATATAATTTAAAGAGGGGAGGAAAAAGTATGTCGCAGTTAAATTCGGTTAAATAAACATTGAATGGTTATTCTGGTTAAGGGAGATATGAAAGAGAGGAAAACATGGTGTCCAATAGCGCAGCACGTGGACACTATCAATTACATAAGTCAGCGTGTCCCTAGTATACAGATCAATCACCGAAGGCGTTACGTAATGTTGCACAACTGGGAAAGGATGCTCGTAGTACTAAGAACGATTGAATTATGATCTTCATGCGCGCGGAATTTCTGTACGACTCGCACAACAGCTGGCCCAATGTCCCCAATTCGTTTTTGAACATGTACACACGAAACTTGAGGATATCTTTTTTCTTTTCACCGTACAATTGAGGACCTTGCTGCAAGAGGGCTGCCACTCCATTTTTTACAGTTTGTAATTATGACGTGTAATATACGTAACAAAAATTCTATATCGTTTGATGCACCTTTGATGCCAATCCGATAACAAATGAGCGATTCGTTGCAAATTTTCAACCTTCACTGTTCTGTGCAATATCTTTATTTTGGGCAGCTCTAAATTTGAAAAATTCGCCAAAAATATATACTTTTCAATTAGTGTTCTCTTTTTAATGTTAAGTCGGAGCAATAATTATATAAACAAATTTTTCTAATTTACTCGAAGTTGGTAAAGGTGAAGCTGCACCCCTTTTACTGGTATTTCGGATATGCCTGCTTATTGTTACTACTAACAACTGCTAACTCTGCAGTTAATGCTGATTTAAAATAGATAAGAAATTTGTGAATATGTCATAAATATCAGTTGCCAGCTATAAAAAGCGACTCGTGCGAAAAAGCCCCTATATAGTTTTAACGAAGTTGTTGCAGCATAGGACCTCCTTACTTACACCACTACAAATTACAATTTTCTTAACATTGGTATTAGGGAAAATTGTCTAACTTGGACCAAATCCTAAATTGGACCATACTTTTTATTCACATATAAATTGACTTAAGCGATATCTCTTAGCAGGGCGTTGTAGCTCACGTGTTGCTTAAGTGCAGCATTAAAATGAGACAATGTAGAATCAGTAATAACTACAGAGCGTGATGAATGTTTTGTTTCGATTCCGGCTGATGTAATTTTGCCTCCAATTTATGGAAGCTGTAACTTTTGATTGATATGTAAATTTGGAATTTTTATGTGTGTAATTTTTTAAGAAGGGTCTTATCTGTATACCATACATTCGTATGTATACTAAAAATATTTATTTTATAACGCATTTATCACTATACATTATTAATATAAGGGTGCGTTACATAACTTGCCCATCCTGAATCACTTGTAAAGTATGAAATTTAAGAGATTAGTGAATTTTCTGTGAGAAAGTATTAAGTTTTATTTGTCCTAAGTCTAACGAACAAAGTTTTCACAAATATTTCGCAAATTATTAGGTTTAGGACAAATAAAGCTTAACACTTTCTTACAGAAAATTCACTGCTCTTTTAAATTTTAATACAAAAAGGTTCGCATTCTATTTAAAAAATTCAAGGTCACCCTGATATCTCGTAAACAAATAAGTTATTTAAAAAACTCGTTTCAGCATCATATGTTCCCATCGATACCATGTAATTTTTATATAAAACACTTTTCTATAAAACACGTACTTTAGAAGTTAGGTATTTTAAACGCATACTTAAGAAATTAGTTAGCTATAATTAGTTATTTCAAGTGGACACATTATGTGGCTCACCCTGTATATTGAAAGTGATTCGATGTGTCTTGAGTTAGTTCCTAGAGATACGATAAAGAAATCAATAAATGGAATGTCTGTAGTAGGAAGACTGTTAAGAATGTATTAGGGTGGTGATTTCTGCACGAGAATTATGTGAAGACATTATTACAGAGCAATGAAGCTTTACAAAGTACTGATTTGGAATTAACTACTACTACTAATAATAATAATATGACTTACTTCATTGCACATAAAACGAAAAAAATACGAAGAAAAAGATACAAATTAAAGAAATTATGGTGCAAAGTGCTAAGTATAAGTCTTCATTTCTATTAACTTAACCCCAACTAACAGTAACAAGATATTAAACAATTACAACAACAATTAAGTAAAAGCTTCAAAGAACAGAGTTTACAAAACCATCGAAAGCACTCACTAAATGTTAAAGAACCAAGACCCAAGAAGAAAAAATCTACCCTTCATCTTACTCATTACTTACCCACATTAATACACATTTTAACAATTGCCTCCCCCCCTTGATGCAAAAATATCAATTGAAATTGCAAGGACAAGAAATGTAATTTATCAAAACCGAAAACGCAAGCTCGCATAGTTCCACCACGTTGGCGCCGCGAGCCGCATACGCGGAAGCGTGGAAAATTTTAATTCCAATGGAGGGAGACCGGAGGTGGTTGTCTCTGTTGCTCCAGAGCAGGCTGCCTTCCCTTTGCGCGCTGTATTAATTCGGCGATATTAATCAAGCAGCGAGTTCTCACGTACAAAAGCGTGCACCGATGCTAGCGCAGTAGGAACCTTATTGTTTCGGTACCCTCCGGTTCAATATCGACGTGCCCTGTGACGCAATGCGTATACACGTTGCACATCACACTGGCGCTGGATTCTGAAAACTGCGAGGGATACGCAGACGGAAGGATCACAAAGGCTTCCTCGTTGCGAGCACGCAAGCAGGCAAGCGGGCAGGAGAGCAGGTGCCGACTTCGAAAGAGTCAAAGAGAGTTCGACGTGCTTGTCGACGGGGGATCTCCAATCACTACCGCCGCTCCTACGGGTACGTCTGCGTGGCATACGTGGGAGCTACCGCTAGCTACTGCCTCCTCCTTTTCCCTCTCATTGTTTCACCTTCTATCGGCCACCGCCGCGTGGGATCGAAGGAGAAACCTGCCCCCGGATGAATGGCACAAAATGCCTTCGTGATAGATGTCGCTGGTTAAATGGAGTCTTTTCTCTTCCCCCGGACGAGGGGATGGTCGATTGCTGCTCGAGCGACGTTTTGGAATAGTAATTGGGTGTGTATTAATTGATAGGATACCTACTTGGATTGGAAAGAGGTTCGATCAGCGTGATTGGTGTTTGGGACATTTTACTGTCGTTAGGAGGCGAAATTACTGTTTGTACACATGTTTTATTTTTGTGTTGTGTAAATACATTGGGTGGGGTAGTTGAAGGTGTCGGGTCTTAATTCAGATATATTGACTTGGAAGGAACAACCCCTGTTTAACCCTTAATTCTTGAGGTGGAAACTTTGTTACTTCATTGGGGAGCTTGGGTCTGACGTACCCCAATATTTATTTGTATTTATATAGGAAAGGCTTGAGATACGAATAGAATCTTATTTGGGCCAAGTTATGCAGAAATCTACCAACCCTCAAAACGACGAAAAAAATTGTTAAACGCTGTAATGCAGTATGGATTACATAATGGTGCGATCTTTACTTTGCAAAGAATTGTTGAAATACAATTGTTAAAACTACCAAGCCATAGTTCCATTTTAGGCATAAAGAACAAAAGTTACAGGAAATTTAATATTAATTATACCCAATAGAAATAAAGCTACTTTTCTTTAACAATTAAAATCTTCAAATTTTTGAATTTTACAATTGAAAGCATTACTATTATTAATACTTACTTTACTTCTCTATGGTGTTCTCACTTTTTTATTTCACATTTCATGTCGAATTTGTTTATGTCGACGTCATTTCGTAAGAATGGAAGAAATCGTCGCTTTGTGTAATTAGATGTTAAAAAATTACGACTGAAATTTAAAAAAGAAATGCATTCTTACGAAATGACGTCGACGTGAAAAAATTCGACATGAAATGTCTATTAAAGAAATCGTCACTTTGTGTAATTAGATGTTAAAAATTAGAACTAAAATTTAAAAAACTGAGAACGCCATGGATCTCTAATTTCAATCTGTTTTTAAAATCCAATCGAGTTTTTGTTTTCAGATACACTATTTAAATAAATAAAAAACACACGTCTCCTATTGGTAATGACTAATGAAAACTCCTTTAACTATCATTGTCTTTCAATTTAAATTTGAGTAAATTTAATTAACAAGTGCACCTACCTTTCAGTAGAAAAAATTCAGTATAACTTCCACCTGTACAGTTTTCCCAAAAAGTCTTAAAGGACAATGACCCTCATTTCAGGGCCGTGTTGGTTGCGATTCTTGCCTATCTTGCCGCATGGACCTATTTTTTCACATCCAAAAACTGTACAAAATCGTCGCAGACCAATACGAACCTGAAATTAATAGTATTAGATAAGGTTTCTTTTATTCAAGATAAAATCTCGAATTTTTACTGCATATTTCGGAATGATTCCATCCGATTTCGAAGTTAAAAATAGTATCAATCGATTCGTCTTGACGAGGTCTTTCCAATAGAGTGCTTACAGAAACCACTACGCGCTTTCAGGTTAGCAATCACCTTACACACTTAACATTTTCCTCCGTGTCTGTCTCTCGGGCCTCTAGGTGGATGTAACCCCTTAATAAAGATCTTTTATTTCCCCGTTAAGGCTGGGAAAGATATTGGTTATGCCGCGTTCCCACAAGCGGCACGGGGGCCTCTCGCTGTGTTTCCTCGATCTCAGCCCTCGCGAGACAAACGACCGAAAACACAGAAGTTCGAATGCCCGCGGCGCGCGGAGAAGGCGCGCGCCACCACTTTTCTCGCTCCCGCGTGCTCATACAATCCCAAGTACCATAACCCCCGTCGATGATTCGGTCGAATTTACTCCGCCGACCAAACGTCACCCCCTGACCCCGAGCGTCTTTTCTTACTCTCCGCTTCTATACCCTCCCGCCATCTCATTTATCGCGCTTTAGTCTTCCTCGTGTTTGCGGGTGGTCACGGCTGGTTCTCAGGACTCCTCGTCCCACGAATTCTGATAGAGCCACGCAGACGCCTTCTGTCCCCTGCTGGTTCTAGGCTGCGCTGGACGTCAGGTTGGAACGCGAGCTTTGTTCGCCTTGTTTCGGAATTTTCGTAGGAATAAGGTCGATGCACCACAGCTCCGTAGGTACTTTGGGAGGTTTGGTAAAAATTGTAATTATTCAGGGCTGCATATGTGCGTTGATTATTCACTTTTGACAGCATGTGGCGGTACTTGGCAGCTGGTACTTTGGTGAAACTGGAGTTTGTATCTTGATAAAAAAGCAGGATAGTGGAAAACCAACTGCTGCGTTATGCGGCGATCTCAGAATTATGTATGCAACTTTTGGTGGAAATATTTTTCTCGTGGGTCTGATGGTTTATATCATTACAGTACAGCATATATTATTATTATTATTATTATTATTATTATTATTATTATATAGTAATGGTTACATTTGATTAGGGGATCCTATAATTTTGAGCACAGTGTATATAATTAGTACAAGTTTGTAATTTATTGCTCGTGTTAGTACGATATTCGCAAAAGTAAGATACTACAGCTTTTTTCTGGTTGAAAAGAGTAATACCTTTTAAAGAGAATATATGAATGAAACTTTTTATCATCTGTCCTGGAAGATAAACATAGCAGAGGCTGACATTTTTAAGAAACTTTTCTGGAGATTTGTTCTACTATGGGTGATAAAAGTGATTTGGAAAAGTAGTACGAGTATCTGAGAAAAATTTATTCTTCAAGCGAGAATTTAATTATGTAAAGAACAAATATTTAATTATATTTCTGGAAAATGACGAATTGTTTGCATCCATATTTGGAGCACCACGAAATAGTGAAATATTCAAATTTCTAATGTAACCACGCATTACTTTATTAATAGAAATTTAAATTGGAAGTTTCTACCAGAATTTAAGTCAGCCTTTGGTACAATTACTTAATTAAACAATATTTCCATGTTTCTCTAAGACGAATAAAACATTCTCTTTGGTAGTGAGCCCTTTCTAAGAGTGTGATAGTATTCTTGATTCCAATTTATGGACTAAAATATAAGTACCTCCAGATTATTTGAGTTTCTTGTAATTTCATTGGTCTCCCTGCATTGATATACGGGGGATATCGCAATCGTAGGTCGCGTTTTCCATCTTAGCAAGCATCTGTGCTTACCGGATGTTCGCGTGTTGGATTTCACAGTGGAACATTGTTGTTCGCGTTTCTGACGCAAGGGTAGATTAATCAGATTGGATGATGCCGTTGACAATGCAGCTGCAATACCGTTTTCGCCTTTGTCTCAGGGATGATACAATGAAACGATTAGTCTGCAAAGAACGGTGTACTCGAGAAGTATCGTGTTACACTGTATGCAATCGTTATATCGTCATTAATTTTAAATAATATTATGTGAATGATAAACTACGAAAGGGGAAAAGCAATGCAGCGATAAGTTTACAATTTGATTAACGCTGTGGGTTTATAAGAATGCTACCATTATTATAAGCTCCGCAATTTAAAATGCGAGGATGGTAACGTATGGTTCAAACTTACGGCTTCTTCGTCAATAATATACATTATTATGGAATATAAAATGGAAGTTTGATTCAATATTTATGTCTGCTCAAATATGTGCTAATAAATTGCATTTAGGGGGATGATCCAAGGGAAATTTGAAACAGATATTTTATATTCGTGAGTAATTTTAATACTATATTTTATGTAAGTTTTGTTGGAATCAGTGGTCTATTCTGGGGAATTCTCTCTTTATATGCAGCATAGAGTCAAAGATCCAGCTACGTTCTGTCAAATTATACTATTTTTATTACTGTTTTAAACTTTCTCGTACCATCAGTGTACCTGAAACTGGAATGAAAAATATTCACGTGGTTTCCAATCAAATAAGAAACTACTTTCAATTCAAATTTTTTTGTCTCAAACACTTACTACATATTTTTTTCTTTGAAGGTGTAAATGCTACAAAAAAATCTCTACACTCTCAGTGAATTAAATAACAAAAACATTAAATAATAAAATAATTCAAGTAATTCGATAACTCCCGCATCGTGGGACAGTTGACAAATAATTAAACAGATTCTAATACGTTAAATGTCGTAATTATCGAGCACAGTGTCGATACTTCACTACTATTGTAATAGTATTTGAAAATATGCACATGTGATAAAAGAAAAGATAGAAAATTTTACTACACATCTGTTAATCAATTTTAATATTCCTTAGCCCATTACAATTTCTTTATTCTGTATTATTGTCTTTAAAGTGTTCTAATTGCAATCTACTGCCAATCTCTATTTCACAGTGATTGTAGATAACGGAATTTCTTTTGACATATTAACCCTACTATGTCCCCAGGTCTTTTCGACCCACTCGCGTTTCCACTTCCTCGAGGACTGCTCTAACTTCGGGAAAACTACAAAGAAGTTCCCACCAATATGTATCTTCCCCGATCTTTTACATTACGTTCAACGAATAGAAAAAACGAAGGATCTTAACGGGGCTAATACTTTGAGTCTTAAAAATCTCCCGCCAGTTTCCCTCCGAACGTAAAAATACCCCCTTACCGCAAAGGGAACGCGGCTATTTAAAACCACCACAGTCGACAATAGCATTCCCGCGCGGCTGACACTTTCTCTTGCATTTTTTCATTTAAAAATAAAACGCCACCGGACGAAAACGGGGAAACTGGTCGGTGGACGAGGGAGACAGAAATAGAGGCGGGGGTGCGGCGGCGAGAAGCGTGGCGGAGGTAACTTCCGGAAAAATTAATATCTCGCGGGAAGGATGATGCACCGGCTGGCTGGCTCAAGTGCAGACGCCTCTGTCACGAAAGTGGGGGACAATGGGGTGACGAGATGCTGGAGATCTGGACAGGAAACTTTGTTTTCTAAAGTAATATAGACTCTCCCCACCCTCCCTCTCGCCCACCCTTTTTGCTCGTACTTTATCTTTCCCGTTTCTCCTCGAATAGTCGACGAAAAACGAGGACAAGCTAGAGAATAGACGCCTCTCAAGCGGAGTTTAGGAGTGTCCGAAGAAACTCTCGTGGAATTCGCGGGGGACGGCGTCCAAGCGACCGCAGCACTCTTTGCAACTGGTCTGGTCTTAAGATCACCGGAGTTCTAATTGGTCTTGACCACTTGACCGGAGTAATTGGCCAATTTGAGATTCGATTTCAGTCTAGGCACTCTAGGCGGTGCTTCCATCTTGAAAGTGCTTAGCGTCGTCGAAATCCCTTTGTTCTCCGTGGATCGGCTCTACTTAGGCTTTGGAAAAGTTCCGCCGGGGAATCCCGCGGAAGTACAGTTGCCCGTGGCTTCGCTCGATTTGTTCCGGGGCTGATTGTTGGGAATGATTTTAAGGGAAACGGCAGCCGCGCGTCCTCGTTGTTTGTAATTTGAAATGTAGACGGGGGTTGGGTAGATTTTACTTGATATCGAAGTAGGAAGTTATTTGGAATAGCATTTCGGCCTGTCGTTTAGAATAATGTTATTTGGAATGAAAGGGAACATAAGTGGCAATTAGAAAGACAAAAGGGTTTTGGTGCTTTTCATTTCAATTAATTCTCCTGCTAATTTTGCGGCATATTCACTGTTTTCTAGCTTCTAAAGTATCTCGTATTTCGTCGCGTTAATTTCGTCCTAAAGTAGTCTCATTAGTATTCATTTTGATTGTTATACAGAAGAGTGGATGTAGGTGCTACGTTCTCAGTATCTGTTTCGAGAGTAAACACCTACTACATGTCTAATCACGAAAGGAAATATACTGTTTGGGTAATACAACGTTCGAATGAGAGGACATTTGAATAACAGGTGTCCGGATACTGGAGGTAAAACATATGGCACCTGGTGTACAAATATGTTTTTCAAAACATCGTCAAATTTTAATTTCCAATTAAATTCAAATAAAAATCTGTCGTCAATGTTCGTTCAAAAATCTGTGTAGGATTTAGATTAGACTTTGTTAAATTTTAGTCTATATTGTACTGTATTTTTTTCACTGTATATTTTACAGATGTATGAACAATGGACATGCTCCGAAGGAGTATCAACTTGCCCCGCAGTGGGGTGAATTGGTACACTTTGCTTATATCCAAGTAACATTTACTCATTTATATTCTACGTATTTTCTCAAGTTTTCACTTGCAATATATTAAAGAGAAAGGACCAGAGTATACTTTAGCCTATTTGTTATTAAGTACTTAATTCAAACAAAAATGAAAAAAATTGAGAACTGAAAAACGTATCAACTTGCCACGGTTTCCTCTATCATATAAAATCATCACTAAAAAGAGTCCAGTCTAGACTCTAATAGATCAATCTTTCTACGATTTATCATTTTCTCAGCCGCATATTAGCAACCATTGCGATGGTTTTAGATTATCCCTTCTCCTCTTCCAAGCGTTTTCTGTTTGTATTTCGCGAAGGCCAACGCGTTATCATTGGCCATGCGAACGAAAGCCGAACTTTCGTAATTTTATTACGACGAAAAGGAAGAAATTGGCTGCGGCAGTTGCGGGATATGATGAAAAGCAACCAGCGGGGCGAAAGGGAGAACGTGTCGGTGGGTTGGAACGTGGCTGTAGAATTTCAGGAGGATCCAGCCGAGGGATTGGCTGTGTCGGAGTGAACTTATGAAACGGCCAACCCCGGTAGAGTCGAGCGAGATATTAAATTTCTGGAATTTTGCGGTTAGGCGCGTCTACATGCCGACGGTTCTCTCACCAACACAGCCACCCGTCCGGTGCTCTTGCGTCCACGTGCCGTGGTTAAGAAAATTCTTTCACGAGATTTCTCTCATTACCTTCCCTGACGCGATCATTCGAACCGTATACACGCGTACTATAAAATATGTGCCACAGTTTAACTGAAAACAATATAATTCGTTTGATTCGTGACTTTATGCGGAAGGTTAGTCGTAAGCTCTTACGTAGTTGCAGATAGTTCAATTGTTCTATAAAAATTTGTATCGTAGGTTCTAGTCTTTTATGCAATACATACAGGCTGAGTCACGTAAAACGTAACGATTGAATATTTTCAAAAATATTGGTAATATAAGTATTATTAGAGAAAGTTAAAACTTAAACTCTTGGTTTAAATTTAATTTTATTTTAACTGGAAGGTGTCAAGAATATTTCTTTTAAATGAGAGTAATTTTTATATTTCTTTTACGGTTCCATCCAAAGGAAATTGTTTTTTTTCACATGATACAATTTCACAAAATAAACTTTGAGTCCTCTTTTACATTTATGGTAAAGAATGATATTTTAATTCCTTCAACGAATTTTTATACTGGTACTACACAAAGAGAAACGTAAAATTAATCTGTATGAAAAACCAGTTGAACCCAGCTCGGACGAATTTAACAAATTTAATTCCAAAGAGCAAACTTAACAAAAGAACCAACATTCTTTTTAAAAATTAAGTGATACACTCGGCTCATTTGATTGTGGCTATGTACTTTCGATTAAATAGTAGTCGACTTCACATGGTTAGCCTTTTTCTTCGCAAACGTTTATATAGTATTTTGTTTAGGGCATTGCCACGCCACAGATACCACAGAACGCTTCCATTTCGTGAAGAAACATTACTGTGGCTCAACCCCTGCCATCTTAACTTGAAGAAAATCATAATAATTTTATGCTCATCGCCAACCGCGAGCAGTAATTGATACTTTATTAGCCATTGATGACTGATCCTAAGAATAACCCTAATGCATCAACTTTAATATTGCATATGTATTTGAAAATCAAATATTTCTGCCAAATATTTTTACATTCAACGAAGCCTCCCACTTTTCAAGACAGCTCCATTTTTGACAGTTTTTGAGTTATAAAGTGTAATACGTATGCATAAAAAAATTCTACATCCTTTGATGCTTGTTTGATTCAAATCCGATAACAAATGAGCGATGTATTGCAAATTTTAATCTGCACTCATTTTACGCATTACGAAGGCTCTAGATTTGAAAAAGTCGCCAAAAATAGAAATAAAAACGTATCAACTCAGTAACTTCTACTTACTCTCTGAAAATATATATTTTTCAATAAGTGTCCTCTTTTCAATATTAAGTCAAAGCAATAATTTTATAGGTAAACAGTTTTTTCTAATTTACTCAAAGTTAGTAAAGATGGAGCTGCAAATTAGTCTTTTCCGTAAATATATCCTCATTGTTACCCATTAAATTTCCGTAGAAATACATCGAACACATTCATACATTGCTAGCCTCATTCAAATAAAAATAAAAATGATGAATTGCAAATGCATGATCTTGAAATATCCAAACTAAATAAATTATCAAAATAGAAGTAGGTATTCTACTCGAGAACTTATAACATGGCAATGCCCTGAACAAGTTCTCGAATCTCTATAAAAATGTTCATCAAAGAAAGGCTAACCATATGAGGTCGATTCCTATTTAATCGAAGCCATAGTCATAATCCAATAATTCAGTTGTACACCCAAATAACAATAAGAGCACAGCATTGAATGGTAATCGTTCCCTTTATTGTTACATCGACCTTAAACCTATAATATCTACTCGACTCGTTACACGCGCGTATACACAACGACTTTACAGATGCGCTAGTTTACAAGGCTTGAATTAGGACCCGCCGCGGTCCTCGTCACGATACACAAGTTTACACATAAATACACAAATACAGGCGTGGTGACAATTCACTGCAAGGTGAGGAGGTATCTGGACTCGCTGGCAGGGACCTGATAATTGGTGGTGTAGGTGGTGTAAGCGGAGCTGGCCGGGCCAGTGGCCAACGGGATCACACCGGCGGGATTGTCGTACTGGTATTGCACCTGAGCGGCGACAGGCTTGATTTCGAGTTTCTGCGGTTTCGATTCGGCGGACGCTGCTGAGATTTGCCCGACCGGTGCCACGGACACTTGCAGTCCAGCTGGCAGGATCTGCAGCTTCTGCAGAGGAGAGTAGGCGTAGATTGGCCCGCGAAGGGGCTCCACGTTCTCGGCGCGGATCTTGGCGAAATACTTCATGGCCTCGACGTCCTGTTGGCTGATGTACCGCACGCGCTGAAGACGACCGTCGGGGAGGGCGACGTAGTACTCGCCGGACTGCTGGGGCTGGCGTTCATCCACTTCCTCGTCCTCTAGCTCGTTGACAGAGTTCACGGGCTCGGACTGCAAGAAGATCGAATCATTTAAGGACGCAGTGGCACGAAGGCTGACGATTGTGAAGAATCGAAGAGGGATTTGAGGGATTCGAGGGATTTCGTTCGGGGCTATTTTTGGTGACCAGTGATGAAGCCTCGTGCACTTTGGAGGAAAAGGAATTCGGCGGAAAATCCTGATGGCGATAAGTGCTCCGATAAGTTGCCTCGCTGCTGCTGTGATTCTCTTTTGTCTTTGTTACTGATGCTTGTGGAGGAGGATGGCTCGAGAGAAGTTGGGGATTGACGAGTGGAGACAAATGGTTGGGAGAGAAGTAATTAAATCATGGGGAATAAAGGTTACGAGCCTGGCGAACGATCTCGAGGACTGAAATCACGGTTGACTGCATCACAGATTGTGTCACACCGGCTTCAAATTTGGTAGGGGCACACGCGTGCCCGCGCACCGATCGAAAGTAAACGACGAGACGAATACTAATGTCGTTAAGACGGCCGTGCAAGAGGAACGAGGGGCAGAAAGAGGCGAACACGAAGGAAGACACGGAGAATCGGCGCGAGTTAAAATTCCGTGGAACCCTCTTGGCTACTCTTAAACTCGTACCAACCGTGTTTTCTGCTCCTATTGCGGCAAATAATTTGATAACAAATCCTTTTACGGTAACACGTAATACAATTTTTTCAGGAAAATCTGATTTGACAGGAATTCTGAATTTCAAGTGAATTTAACAAAGTGTTCCAACCGTGAGCTGATATAGTGTCAACGTGAAACTCTCTTGTCTTCCTCGAAGTGACATTTTTCATCCGTATCAACATTTGGGTACTTCCCTGGATTTTAAATAAATTGTGATATTAACAACGCGAAACTAATAGGGCATCCATCTCAAAGTAAAGTTTTCCTTCATCTATTGCAAGCAACTCAATAAATATTTTTCCTCTAGCTTTCATTACTTCAAAAGCTGCAAATCTTCCAACGATTTTCAACTTTCTAAGCAAACTGTAATTCAACTAAATATAAAAAAAAACTGAGAACTCGTTGAATTTGTGCGCAGGACATATCCCTCAAACTTGAACTTCTCACCTTTCTCCAATTTGTAAAATAACTCAGAAGACACAGTAGTAGCCGAAAGAGAGTATAAACTGTTCAATTAGAAAAAATTATATCTTAAAATTTAAAATTAACTTGAAGCCTAATATTAAATTAGTTATGCAGACATATGAGATTTAAATTTTCTTTTCCACCACTGTACCTTCTTTCCACCGTGCATCACTTTTGAAAAATTGAATGTTCTAAGTGAATTAAAAGTTATTTGAAGCAGGAATAGAAGGTTGCTCACCTCAGATTCGGTGACACTGGTGACAGTGGTGGCATCCTCCTCTTCCGTGCTGCTGGGCACTTCGGTCGTAGTAGCTTCCTGCGGCGCTCCATACTGTTGCTGAGGAACCGCTGGTGCTCCATACTGTTGCTGGGGAACCGCTGGCGCTCCATACTGTTGCTGAGGAACCGCTGGCGCTCCATACTGTTGCTGAGGAGCCGCTGGTGCTCCATACTGTTGCTGAGGAGCCGCTGGCGCTCCGTATTGCGACTGAGGTTCACTGGGTGCTCCATATTGCTGTTGAGGTCCACTGGGTGCTCCGTACTGTTGCTGAGGAGCGCTGACGCCAGGGTATCGCTGTTGAGGCGCACTAGGGGCGCCAAATTGCTTCTGAGGGGTAGCTGGTGCTCCGTACTGCTGCTGAGGGGCAGCTGGTGCACCGTATTGCTGCTGGGGGGCGCCGTATTGTCTCTGAGGTGTCTGTGCCTCCCTCTGAGGAAGATTGAAGGCTTGTCCAGTTGGCCTCCAGCCCGACGGAGCGTAAGGGGCGTCAGCGACAGTGGTGGTTTCTTCTTGCTGCCTGGCGAAATAGTATTGCCTTTGTTGCGGACGGTACCTTGGCGGCTCTGCGCTGACCGCGGCGACCAAAATGGCGAGGGCGACGAATATCTGCTTGGAAATAGAAAAATTAGAGCTCTCCTTATTCGTCTGTGAATCAGTAATGTACTTCTCTATTGTGACCAATTGCGTCTAGTTCACTTAACAATGAAGTTAATTTTATGAGCAAGTTCTATGGTATAATTTAAGATCGTCTTGAGATGACGAAGTGGGTGACTTTGTGTTATACGATAAAAAATGTAAATGAGCTGGTTTTAATCGTGGATTAAGATTGTTGACTCCGTCGTAAGAGATGCTCTACCTTCATTGTGGTAGTTGTAGGTTACTCGGTTGTGTTTTCGAGTTGACTGATTTCTGATGCTCATCGGCCGTGGATTATATACACCGAGTCTCGTATGTGGTCTGCATGTTTAAGAAGATCCATGACGGTTTGCCGGCCACCGAGTGACATTGACCTCCTAAAAGACCGATGAATCCTCGATCATTGTTGGCTCATCATCCGGTCGCATTTTACCTTCGCTTTTTTTCGGTGCCCGCGACGCTCGTGTTCTCGTTAAAAAGACAACAACACTTTCTGACACTTCGGGACTCGTAGCTTCTCTTTTGGAGATTCTCTCGTGTTGTCTTGTTCTTCGTTACAAGTTTTTTCAACATGGTGTTTGGCAATCTTTTCAAATTCAACGTCCTCGAAAATGAAAATCAAAGTGACGTTAAATGGGACATAAGGAAGTAGGTAATGAATACAAGTGAGTTGATAAGGATAGAATATAGTGTTCAGCGGAATTTTGTTTGAAACATTCACGTTACACTTACAAATTTACGAAGCCATTAATTTTATGTTACAAGATCATAGTGTTTCATGCCACTTTAAAGTAGCATTGCAACAAATATGTTAGAAATTTAACAAGAAGAACAGATGATCCTTTTCATTTATTGGGAATAATATATTTTGATATTACCAGATAAAAAATATATTATTCCCAATAAATGAAAAGGGTTTGTATAGGATGTCGTTATATTAAGATAGATATATCTTTAATGGGAAACAAACATTCACATGAATAGTCTCAGCTCTTTAACTACACTCATTTAACAATAAAACTTAAACAAACGAAAAAACATTATTCGTAACAATTCTGCAATTCGATTAGAAGGCCTACAATCATTATCCCCAATATTTCTCATATTCTTGAAACGATTATAAAAGAAAAATTCACATTTTGCTTTAAATTCGAATAGCAAGTGCAAAGCTTCCGCCATGGTATATTTAAAACTCGACGAAACATAAACAATGCGCCACAAACTTAATCCGAACAGAAAAAATAAATTTTTACTTCTCATAGCAGCTATGCATAATTTATTAAAAAACAGGTTGAGCTATTCGAACGAATAGTTTTATTTACCATAGCACTGAAATCAGGCAAACGATGCTTTAAAGCAGAGATCTTTTATTTCTCCTAATAATTATAAAAAATCCAGTCTCCAAAGAAACTTGTTCTATTACCTATCTATAATTTATTCAAAGTAGAGACTTCTTATTTTTCCTAATAATTATCCAAAATAAGGTATTTGGAGAAACTTTCTACTTCCCACAGTCCCGGTCTATAATTATTTATTAAAACAAACACGATACTTCAAAGTAGAAACTTCTTATTTTTCCCAATAATTATCAGAAATAAGGTATCTGGAGAAACTTTCTACTTCCCGCAGTCCCTGTCTATAATTATTTATTAGAACAAACGGACGATGCTATTGAAATCAACAGTGCTATCTACTACTGCATCAAAGTCAAAGACGACTTCTTAAATAAGAATTTCTTATTTCTCCTTGCAATTATCAAAAATCAAGTCCGCAAAGAGATCTCTGCGCAGGTGCCCCGAAACCATTGCGAATTCTCACATTAACATTCCATGGCTTATCATCTGAATCAGCGTGAATTTGTCATACGTTGTCCATGGCCGATTCCCCTTCATCGGCAGCCGACGACCGATCACTTACATACGTCGTACGTGTCGGCAGGCTCTTGGAGCACCGAGGATCCGTCGATTATGTGGCGATTACGTCGATTTAATTTTAACTCCGACGGATCTGTACGCGAGCACGCGCGTGCATTCTAATCGATTCCTCGCACGCATCACGCGTGACTATGATTTTCGTGCTAATAAATTCAGCGGTGGACTCGATCTGACCAGCGTCAGAGAAGAGGAGGATGGAAGCGACGTGCACGGCGATATCAGGGTCGAGCGAGTGCGATCATCCTTCGGAATTTATAATGACAGATCACTCCTGCCCGCGAATGATTCCCGCGTTTGAGAAAGTACCTTACGGTCCGCGGATTTCGACACGCCTCAGTGTTCGATTTTGAGTTCACTTCCTGACGAATTTCGCGGAGAATGTGAGATTTGCAGGGGGTCGAAGTTGACGGAAGTTCGCCTGACTGGATGTGGTAAAGAGAGAAGGACTTCATTTAAATGAAAAAAGGTTCCCTCACCCGGTTCTTAGGTCCTCGTCACACGAGACTCTTCTGTATCTCACTACCGGTATTTTGAACTTATTCATTCATTTTGTATTTTTTTTGTGCTGTTTCTATTAAATGGACTTGTGGCCATGAGTCACAGAAGTGTCTTGTATGAAAAGGCCCTTATTGTTAAGGAAACCTGTGAGATAATAGACAAAGCGAAGGGCATTGACTGATATTTATTTACTGCAATTGCAATAGTTTGACACTACATTCAGAATAAGCATCAATACTGTATAACACACCGAACCAAGATACGTTGAATCCTATTTAGATAAAGACAGCTGCAAGGGCGACGATGCGTTGGAAGGTACTTCCTAGAGAACGCGAGCTAGACACAGAAACCTTGAACAAAATATCAAATATAAAATAAAATCATGGAATCCTCAAATTAATTTAAGGAATATAAAGAAACAACCAACTTTTCTTAAAAAAAAAAAAAAAACACTAGCCCTATGTAAAAATATATACACAATTTCACAACTTTTGAACAAAAATTCGATCTCATTTCTCATTTATCAAAGACCAAAATCCCGTTTTAAAGATTTTATATTTAGTACTCTACGAGATAAACCCGCCTAAACCGGATAAGCTCGCCTACTATTAATACAATATTACAAGATAATCTCATTCGCGTGTTGTCCATTGCGACGTGGCAGAGGCTGAGGGATTCCGCGGATAAAATGATGGAAAAGTTCGGATTCGGTTTCCCGTGACTCGCGGAATGTGGCGATGTCGAAGGGTGATCGTTGAGGAAGAGAGGCCCGGCTGGAAGAGAAGAGTAGGAAGGACAGAAAGGGAGTCGGCGATAGGGGGGCTGGGAGGGGTGGCCCGGGTAAAGCAAATTATTCACACTCAAACGACTCCATTTCAATATCGGACCGAGGCCCAGGGACAAAAGAAGGGCGAGATGCCTGTCTCCCTTCTGCTTTCGCTTTGCCAGTACCCGGCAGTCCGATACCTTTGGCTGCAGCCTGCAGGCTTAACTCCTTTTTTTCCTCTCCCTCTTTCCCTCTGCCCCTGTCTTTATTTCTGCCTCTTCTTCGCGCTCGTTTCTCTCCGTTATTCCGCCTATGCTACAACCCTCTTCGCATCTAGACTTTTAGGGACACCAAGCACGTCAACCACTACTACCGGAGAAATTTTTGAGTTTCATACTCGCGACAGGATAAACTGCCCTCGCGATACTGCTTATTGATATTTTCGATTTTTTTTTTGTGGTTTTTAGAGGTTGATGTTGGAAGAGGCTTGGAGCATTTGAGGTTCTACAGTTGTTTGGGAAATTAATAAAAATGGGAATTATGTTTGGATAATGGAGGGGACTCTGATGTCGACGCGAGAAGGTAGAGGCTGGGATTTATTTTAGATTAGGTGTTTTGCTTTGGTACTGTACAATGTAATGTTGCGGATATTGTGAACAGGAGGTTTGCAGTGGGCAAGTCTATTGCAGTCCCCAAGAAAAAGAGTATTCTCCATTGTACAATCTTCTTGATGAATTAAGTTGGTGTTCGTGGAATGTTTATTGTAGGGATAATAAACGTTAGTGTTGTAGGAGTAGACCGTGAGGGTGAATGATACTGTTCACGATTAACAATAATAATAACTATTTATTTACAAAGAAATGATGAACAACAAAATCACACAATCTGTGATGTGAAACCGTTTGAGCGAAGCGTCTCGCTCGACGGCCAGTTCTCTTCTCATGTCGCCAAAACTGCGTCGGCGTGCGGTCCCCGATCTCCTCGGACTCCTACAGTGTATTAGTTAATTAATATTATAAAATAAGATAGCACCACGAAAAACAATAATATAAAGATGATTAAAAAAAGTGTAAAACATAATTCTGAGCAGAAAGTGATATACAAACATAAATCCTATTTTCAATACATACGTAGCTGCAGCAGTTTAAAGAGAACATTCGTAAAGAAAAGCTCCAATTAATATTTGGGTCGAATTATGCAGAAACCTACCAACCTATAAAATAACAAAAAAATTGTTTAACACAATAGGGATCCTATAATTCTGTGATCTTTATTTTGCAAAAAATTACCAAAGCTGTAGAACAACTCTTGGATTATACAATCATTAAAACTACCAAGCCATAGTTCCATTCTAGGCTTAAAAACAGAAACTAAATACTACTCACTATTAAATAACCCTTTAAAACACATTGTAAAACAACAACAAGATATAAAATATACCCAACACAAATAAAGCTACTTTTCTTAAACAATTAAAATCTTGAAACTTAATTTACTCCATTTCAGATCATTAAGGGTTGATAATTTTCTGCATAACTTGGTCCATTTATATCAATAGTACATGTAAGGATCCCAAAAATATCCTCAAATAAGGATTTCACACATCACGATCCAAAACTTTGTAGATTAATGTGTGTAGATCACATTGCAAATTTTCAGGCAGACAATCTGAATCGAACGTGATAAATTCTACCCCCTTTAAACATGCTTACATCGCCATGCGAAATGGCGGCGCGTGAATCCTTTTTTACACAATAAAAAAGGGGTATAAGCAATGAATGAGAGAAGTGCAAAGTTGCAGCAGAAATCGACGGATCGGGGTGTGAAAAAAAAGGAGAGAAAAGGGAAGAGAGTCGAAGAAGATACCAGGCCAGCCTCGAGCTACGTAATTGAATATATTTAAGCGCGGGAGGGACGTTTGTGCGGATTCTCGGCTTACAGGAACCCCCATACCGAGGCAACGTCTGCGAGTAAACTGGATTAATCGTCTATGAAGGGAGACTGTAACCCCGCCGCATTCGTTTGCAATCAGATCCCTATGGGGAATTCGAAACAACGCGTCTATGTGCCCGTGGGCCTTGTTTTCATTGTTACCTTATATCGATTATCCCCCATGGGGGATGTAAGAGGGGGTGCAGGATGGTAAAAATAAAGACAGTCTCGTTCGTATTATATCGCGATGACACTTGATCAAATTTATGCACACAAAATAACTTTCTAATGAACAGACTTGGCTGTACCAGGCCTGTGATAAGGGAGGAGGGTGGCTTCAACACATTCGTTACCACGCGTCACATATTTGTGACACCCCAATATCTCGTGGCAGATTAACGTTAGATATTTGGGTATATGTAAAATTATTTTTTATTTTAGATTGATAAAATTTCAGGTTAGAGCTTAATAGCAGCAGAAAACTACGTACCTCGCTTTTCTTTTCTTTTTGATAAAGCCCTTGTCATTATTAGGTATTATTATTGGTGTTGCTTTAAAATGATGAGGGACCATTTTTTTAAATCAGAGATGCTAAAGAATATTCAAAGTACTAGCTTGATTTCTTTATTGCACTCCTTAGTAGCATTTCTGGTTGACCCATAGTATTCCCAAGTTGGGAATTAGTTAGCCATCAAAATGCCAACAATAAATATTACTAAGAGTAGGGCTGTTTGTTTGTCTAATTGGAAATATATATAGGTACTGCATTGAATATCTATAGTGTCTTTAGATTTGCAAGTAATTAGCCATCCACGGTCTTCTTCTAATTGGATATTTTAGTACCATCAGATTGTATTATATTATCATCCGTTTCGGTCGTTGCAAAATGTTTCAAATGATAAAATATCCAACAATTAGAAGAACTTGTGGATACAGTCTCTGAATATTGCAGTTAAAGAACGTAAGTTTCTATGCAAATTGGAGTACACGAACTGCCCACAAAATGGCAGAATTCCAAATAACAATGAATATCATAAATTATTCGTATCACGAAACCGTGAATAATAAATGAAGCTACATAGAACTTTCCTACGCTCCTAATGCTAGCATACTCTAATCCACCAAAAAGTGCTGTCCATTTAAACCTTCGAATCTCATCACAATTTCTTTTCTCCATTCCCACGACACTTTATCAAATTCATATATGCAAAGAAGTATCGAAGAAGAGCAGACCAATCTATTAAAATATTCTAATCAACGAATTATTCCTGGGACTTCCCAGCACGAAAGATCAGCAAGAACAATAGCCATAAAAATTGTCCGTCTTATCAAGGAGGCTTCACGGTGAAACACCCTGTTCGCTACTTGGCCGCACCTGACGCGACTTCTAATCATCATTTTACCTTTTGATCGATGGCACGAGTCGGTCAAGTTAAGCACGTTGCTTCTACTTACTCCTTCCCTTCCTACCCGCCCCCTCTGGTACACTGCGCAGACTAAAATTCGCCACAAAATCAGCTATTTCGCAATCGATCAGGCATCGTGCAACGGCCATTCGATAAATAATTGAGGAGTTGAAATAGTAAAGATTCAAGTCCCAAAGAAATCAAATACCTATTATGTTTTTAGTGGGAAAGGATGTAAATTCCATGCTGAATACGGTGGTATACTCTGTAAATGCTGGACCAATTTATTTTAATTTCTACGACTGTCGCAAGATAGATCTGAGATAATCAGTACCAACATGCGATTGAAAAGAAAATACTGAAAATTTTCACTTCGAGCACTCAATTGAGAAATTGAAATGGCAAATGATGTGAGTGCCAGAAATGGTACTTATAATCTCAGCTGTATCTTACTACAACTCTAGAAACTAAAATAAATTATTCTAGCACTTACATCGTTTACCACCGTATTCAGCATGGAGTTTGCACCCTTTTCCACTAAAAGAATAATTCTTTATTCCTTTGGCACACGTTGTTTAGCATTCCAGCTCCTAAATTATCAATTCGAAAAACATAACTCTTGTACTACCGAGCCGATTCCCGCGCTGCTGGACCGAAACCACCGGTCGATACTCGATTTTATTTGGACGATGTTACCCCTGGGACGAATCACGGGGGTGTGTAACGATAGAGAAATTGTTTGGCTACCAGTTGCGCGCTCCCAAAAGGCTCGTTTTGCAAGTCGTAAACGAATTAGGGCCTCTCAACCGGCGCTGATTCGCCGGGGAACAGACTCGAAATCACCCTTGGCCATTGATTTACATGGCGGTTAACGGGGTGACCGCCGTCGGTGCTGTTAATACAAATTGGCCGTGTCCGTGGTCAATTACTTTCTCGCTCTATCGACTAATACTATCGATTTCATCGCTCTTAGTCGTTAGCGGAATGTAATTATGCAACGGCTCTTTTATTCTACGGGGTGTTCACTTTAACGGTGCGCACGATTTTTTAACTAATTTAACTATTGTGGATAATATGACAGAAAATGATCGTGTCAAGGTCATGTTGAATTTTGATTGTTTTTGTAATATTGTAGGGGGTATTATGGCGAAATTGATGAGTATCTTAATTTAACATTGTTCTTGAAAATAATGTGAAATTTTCAATAGTGAAAGTAACTATAAATTATTATAAATAGAAGTGTTACATTATGATAGTCGTTGAAATCGCCTTAATGTCCCCCACAATATGATATAAAAAAAAAGGATCATATGGTTCCATTTAAAAAATTTTGAACGTATATTATTAAAAGTTATTGCATTTGATAGGGTAAATCCGGGAGACGCGGTCGGGCCGGAGAGTTGGTCGAGTCACTATATTTCAGACTCTATACTTAAAAACGTGTTAAAGTGCAGACCAATTACTTCTCTAGAAGCCAAACAATTGAATGAATAGCGTCACTTCGGTTCCTTCTGTGTTTTTCTAGATTTACAGGCTATAAAATGTAAACTGAGGTTACATTTAACCTCTTTTGTCAAACAACGGTGTAAAGAATCGTATTTAAAATATATTTCTAAGTTTATTTTCGTTTAATGTTTGGGAATAATAAGATAGTAGAGATATTGTGGGACAATGCAGCTAAAGTATTTAGCCATATTAACTCTTCCTCTCAAAACTAACGAGAAGACCATCCGTCGCTGCCGAAAGGAGAGATGGTCGAGTTATGATTTTTTTATTATTTCTATTTATATTTTTATTTTTTATCATTATTTTATTATTATTATTGTTTATTTAGTTTATTTATTCACTTTTGTATTCATTTGCCTTGCTAATCGCCGGTAGGTAGTTCGCTTTATCTTTGATGTGTTCTTTACTTGTTTAGCGTAAACAAATTAAATATCAATGAATCTGTAGTTGTATTCACTCATAAATAATTTTGCTTTCTTCTTTGTTATTTTTCCATGAATAATTATGTGAGTGGTCTCTGCCAACGACGAAAACCATTTCTCCCGGCACCTCAGGAGAGGTGGTCAGATGTCATGACTTCAGTTTTCAATCCGATTTACAGTAAATATTGTCTTAAAGCAAATATCCACCAGTTTTTCTGAATCAGCATAAAATTCTGAACATATTAGGTTTGTTCTGATAAAATAAGTAATATCTGTATTAGTTGTAATAGTCATTTTATATTAGGTCGACCGCGTCTCCCGGATTTACCCTATCAGATGTTTAGAGGGATAAAGTACATTTTTTTTATGGATTTACTCTTTTTGGATGCACGTACATATATTATAGTTCTTTAACACTTTGAGTAGCGCAAGGTTCGGAGAAATGCCCCTTCAAAACGATGATGCCAAACCTTTTGATCAACTCACTTCACGTTTTGAACACATGCCAAATTCTATACTGTTTATTAAATCTTTCTGGGAGTATTAGTAAGAAATAGGCGAGAGTTTTCTGATGAAAAGCAGACTAAATACGAGCTCTTTCGGGCTATTTTTAATTCTACATAATTCGAATTACTTTCGAATTCTGTAGACCGATTATACATCACGTATGATAAAGAATGGCCAGAATAAGGTCGGGTTTAGACTCATTTTAGTTCCTTACTTTCATGAAAATTTTATGTACAATATATGTATAGGTACATGTGTATAGATAATTTAAAATATTCATTACCAAGTCGATGTATCATCTGGCAAAATGCAAAGCGAATTCCTTGCTTGGTACGTTTTTAAAGTGAACATTCTGGAATACTCGGACGATACTTTCAATGCTCCCAGTGACTGGCCAGGGTGTCAGCTTGGACCCCCTTAAGCATCAGAAAATATGTCAAAAGTGTTAATGACCATTTAGTAGCTTGAGAATCTATATCCTCAAGAGGGTGAAAAGGGATAAACTGTGTTTTCACGGACTTCTCAATATATCTTAGGCCCGATTAGATATCAACTCGGTTTTTGCATACAAAAGTTTCCCACACAAATCCCTAAATATCAATTTCAGGAATTTGCACTATTCAACCCCTAAGGGGGTGAAAACGGGTAAACTGTGTTTTCGTAGAGACCTTAATATCTCTCAGGGCCGAAGCGAAGCGCGGGGTATTTTGCTAGTATATTAATAAGTTCCAATATTATTACTGCATGCAACTAAAATTTACATTCTATTACTATTTTAATGAAAAAAATAAATAAAATCACGTTTCGAGGATACTTTATATTTAAAACTATAATAAATAAGTCTGAAAAAATTATTCTGATTTCATATACATTATTCCTTATAAAAATTAAATGACAGCCTTATAGTTGTGGGTGGTCCCCCTTTCTCTCCTGGCAACCAGTATTTTAGACCCAGCCCGCTACTTTAGATGCCCCCTAGAAAATATCAACGCGAGAAGCCGCCAAACTGGTGCACAGATTGGAAATCCCTCGGCGTGAAAACACGTCGCCAGTAAAAGTGTCTAAGATTCTCATGCGTGAGATGAAGTAACGTGTCAACGAATAAAAAACGTCACTCTAAGTAGATCACTCCCGAAAGCAATGGCAGAGACAACCTTCCGACGCTTAGGATGCGCATTCCCCTCATGTCGATTCTTCCCAACACCGTACATACCTAACTACAAGCTCTCATTAGCAATATTCGTTCTTCCCGGGGCACGTCGAGCAGCTTCGCCGCGAAACGAACAACGTGCCGGACTTACTATTAATATCGTCGATCGCGATTCTTAACCGCGGCGTCATATTTCCCGGGCGAACGATTCCGGGAGTTAATTTCTCCTTTAACCAACGATCGTCCCGACTGTTGCGCTGGCTGCGCAAACTATAACCGAACCAGTCTGTGAACTAGCGAAAACCAGGAGCGTAGGGTTGCCGAGATTGCGACAAAAGCCCCGAGGAAATCGAGGATAGGAGAAACTCCGCTGCGTAAACGGAGCTTAACCGCACCTCGACGTGGCGTAAGTTGTGGAATAAGAGGAGGAAGACGAGGATGGTGAGGAAGAGAGGGGTAGGAGGGGGTGGATTGGTAGGCGGAAGAAGAGCGCGGTAGCGGTGAGAGGAGGTGGAGGTGGAGGCGGCGGAGGTTGTCGAGGGAGGATGGCGAAGAGAGGCTCTGGGGAAGGACGCCGCGAAAGGGCGGATGGGGGTCTCAAGGCGAAACTTGCAAAAGTACATCGCGACTCAAGAGGCCGGAAGTAATCGCGCGAGTTCCACGCTGCGCGGATCTGCGTTATCACCGGCTGATTTCACGGCATTTAGTACCTGGCGAAAATTTCGCGTAGCGCAGCCACGAATTAAGAAGGTAGGCGGAGGGTGGTGTCTCACTATCGCTAGAACGTGTTGCTAAATTCGAAGACACCGGGTCGTGGGTGCCTGAGTATCGTCGAAACGTGTTGCTAATTCTGAGGGCGCGGAGATGTGTGCGTACACTCCTGGCCATAAATTAGCGGATAGGGTAAATCCGGGAGACGCGGTCGACCTAATATAAAATGGCTATTAAAACTAATACAGAAATTACTTATTTTATCAGAACAAACCTAATATGTTCAGAATTTTATGCTGATTCAGAAAAACTGGTCGATATTTGCTTTAAGACAATATTTACTGTAAATCGGGTTGAAAACTGAAGTCATGACATCCGACCACCTCTCCCGAGGTGCCGGGAGAAATGGTTTTCGTCGTTGGCAGAGACCACTCACATAATTATTCATGGAAAAATAACAAAGAAGAAAGCAAAATTATTTATGAGTGAATACAACTACAGATTCATTGATATTTAATTTGTTTACGCTAAACAAGTAAATAACACATCAAAGATAAAGCGAACTACCTACTGGCGATTAGCAAGGCAAATGAATACAAAAGTGAATAAATAAAATAAATAAACAATAATAATAATAAAATAATGATAAAAAATAAAAATATAAATAGAAATAATAAAAAAATCATAACTCGACCATCTCTCCTTTCTGTAGCGAGAGATGGTCTTCTCGTTAGTTTTGAGAGGAAGAGTTAATATGGCTAAATACTTTGACTGCATTGTCCCTCAATATCTCTATTTTATTATTCCCAAACATTAAACGAAAATAAACTTAGAAGTATATTTTAAATACGATTCTGTACACCGTTGTTTAACAAAAGAGGTTAAATGTAACCTCAGTTTACCTTTTAAAGCCTGTAAATCTAGAAAAACACAGAAGAAACCGAAGTGACCCTATTCGTTCAATTGTTTGGCTTCTAGAGAAGTAATTGGTCTGCACTTTAACGCGTTTTTAAGTATAGAGTCTGAAATATAGTGACTCGACCAACTCTCCGGCCCGACCGCGTCTCCCGGATTTACCCTACTTATTCGATAAATCGTTACAAAATTATTCAATATTATCCAGTGTGATGTCCTATAGTATATAGAATACATATGTTCAATATTACGACAGAAACATTGCCATATGTATCTAAGAAAATCAAAGCGTCTAGCCGGGTAAACATAGGGAAAACGGGCCCAGTACTAATTTTAGTATTTATGTATACCGAATAATGCTGCCCTCCTTGATTATAATGTCCTATCTAGCATTTTCCAATTTTTCCAGAGAAGTTGAAATATTTGATGTTCCACACGTCTTTTACTTTGTAAGTAAAGTTATAAAACCCTAAGTGCTTCGTAAAGGTCTATAAAAAGTCTTATTTATTCATTTTTTTTTACAAGGACGGCACAACAAAAATGGTAAAACTTCAGTTTTCTCAGATGTTTCGAAATGCTGGATAGGACATTTTAAATAAGGAGAGCAGATTGCTCTTTGGCTAAAAACCAATAAGAGAAGTTTCAGATCTCTACACCCTCTCGTTAAGGTGATGTGGCCATAACAACTCTAAACTTTAGCATTTTTTTCTCAGCGACTACTAAAAATATTTTTATGTCTCAAAATGCACGTAGTAGCTACTTTTTAACTCTGTCACATATATTTTTTTCGAAATTGCAGATCAATCATTAAGGGTGGAAATAAGAGAATTAATTTTGGGGGACTGCTTTTGTAAACAACCCTTTGAGTGACACTTACGAAAAAAATCAGGAGTTAAACATAATTTCTCTTGGTGATTTTTTAGGCAAAGAACATTATTTAGTATACCTAACAACATAAATACTAGAATTGGTGCTGGGGACACTTTCCCTATGCTTACCCGGCTAGACCCTTTTCCCGCATCGTCATGACTGCTTTTACCAAGCTTGAAATTTGTTCTATTAATTTTCTTATGGCTTCCGCTGTTATTTTACTCCATTCGTGCTGTAAATTTTTCAGCCTTAGTGGATTCAAAGAATTGAGCTTGGATATCCCTGCACGGTAAAACAAATTTGGTATACATTTTCGATGCATAAAGTCCATTAAATGGTCAAAACTATTTACGTAATGAATGCTTAAAACTGAGTATACATTTAGGCGGAAACGAAGTATTTAAAGTGCTGACAAGCATATAATTTGAGTCACTTATATACCTACATCCTCTGTGTGTTTTTTGATGAAGTGACTTGGTGTAATTTTATTATTTGAAGAATTAAAAACTGGACTCATATTTAATAGGGTGGTTGGTACAACTTTAAATACAGTAATTTCCTTGCTCAAAAATAAATCAAGATCGTAAAAAAAATTCCCCGCAAACCTCCATCTTTGAGAAAATCGATTTTGAAAATTCCTAAGGAATCCGCACACCTGACTAATGCCCATCAGAATTTATCATTGAAACAAACCAATTAATATCGCCTTCGAGACAAATGAAAGAAACGAGGGAGGTTAACGACATTCAGGCGGTTCAAATGCTCCTCTGGAACTCAAAAAGCAGTGGCGGCGGGAATCAATGATGAATCGAGGAACGGGAGAAAGAAATTGACTGGGACGTTTCCCGGGAAGAAGAAATACAAGCTAGGGGTGTCTGGGAAGGGGGGAGGGGGCAACGAAAAATGAAAGGTTTCAAATGAATCGCGTAATAACCTCTGTAGCCTCTTGGTTTCTTTCCTCCTCCGACTTTATTTCTCCCCCTCTTCGTTTGCTCCCCATGGAAGAGCTGCTTATGTATTCTGCTGCACGGCTGGTTGCACCACTCCTATATAATGGAGTTTCCAATATTTTCCTTTCCTCCGACTCACCTCTGTTCCTCGTTCCCTTCTGCCCTCTTCAGCTAGTTTCCACCTCCTCGTCGCTTCTCACTGTTGATCGATTGCCAAACTCCGTCCCCCCTCCACTTGATGTGCTCCTCTTTCTGTGCCCTCTTCTGATGCCGACTTGGCGTGTTAATTGTCGTTAGCTCGTTAGGTTCACTCGCGACACTTCCGCCCTTGTAATTGCTCTTCCTACTCTTTCCTCTGCCACCACCATCTTCGTCGAATCGTTGAGCTTCTGCCACGTTTTTCTATGCCTCTGGTGCCTTCTCTGCATCCAGCGTAAAATAAGTGGTTAGATATTGGCAACTTTCCCCTACAAAAATTTTGCAAGCAGTTTAAGGGTGGCTTCTCCACCGGAGACCCAACAACTTGGATGCTTTTAGGAATTTGTAGAAAATAAACTAATGGGTGGATTGTTTTTTGTAATTTTACATACCTACATGTTCGCGTGAGTAATTGCGGGTGACAAGTGTGAGTTGGAACAAAAATTAAAATAAAATTGAGTTGAGTTTTTCATGGTTTGAACTAGAACAAACATGGAATGTTAAAAATTCACAAAATAATGGCATTCTGAAGTTAAAATGGTAAAAAATTTTGTTTTCTTTATTAATAACAGAAATCCACTATAAATATTGCTATAGTTCCAGTTCACGCATTAGAGGGATATGTTTTCTGCAATCTCTAGCAATTTTAAATCGACAGCTTTACTAGTTTTTGAGATATCACTTCCGCAAACTTGAAAAATATAGTTTCGAGAAAAATGGCTACCAACCCTCAATTAATTTATTTTGAAGATTTTAGTTTTTAAAGAAATGTAGCTTTGTTTTTATTGGGTATATTTTATTTCTTGTTAATGTTTTACAATGCTTTTTAATGGGTTATTTAATAGCGAGTAGTCAATTAATATTATTTTAAATTTTCAGTAGATTTGGGTTTTTAAGCCTAACGGGAAACTATGTATAGCTTGGTAGTTTTAATAATTGCATAATGTAAGAATTGTTCTATGGGTTGGTGATTGTTTGCAAAATAAAGATCACAAAATTTCACTAATTTTTTGTCATTTTGATGGTTAGTAGCTTTCTACATAACTTAGCCCAATTTAAAGTGCAATTACACCTACTTCGTACCTATATACCATCGATTTTTAAAAGAATTAGGTACTCAACTTACGCAAGACGGTGCTCCAATATATTTTCGTTGAGATATTTAAAGAGTATTTAAAGAATCGACGAAGTAAAAAAAGATTTTAGCCTACAGACTATGACCTTTTAAATTTAAATCCTTCTGATTTCTATTTCCATTTCTAATCGAAAAGTGTAGTGTACTCGACGAAACCACTTAATGTTGGAAAGAAATTAAAACAGCAAGCGCAAGATTCGTATAAAAGAGTACCTAATTAAAAAACTGGATGTTTTTATTGTCAAAGTCAATTTCCATGATAAATGAAAGTATTCTTATTTCTTAACTCAGACATTGTTGATTTCTAACTATAACCATGTTTACTGGATCATTTTCTGTTCATTTCGATGAGCATTAGTTGTTTGCAAAACTTCTGCCATGAATTTCCGAGCACCCCTGTTCATATGCTCCGAGTATAGTCTATTTGTATTCATACCCGTCCTATTATAAACACTAGTGCCACCGGTTCATTGAATGTGCACAAATGGTCGGCACCTCGTTTCTTTCCAACCATTTAACATTAGCTGGCATGTCGCTCGCTCACGTCCCATCATATTTCATCGCCCTAAAAACATTATCGCGGAAACATTGGCGCGCGCGAATATTTTGCGCCGCACGCGAGCTACCCCCGCGATCGGCAGCCCCACAAACCGAATTATTATAGAAAATTCCGCTGCCGGCACGATAAATGAAGCTTTTTCCTCCTAGATAATTGGAGTTATCAGACAATCGAGGTTTTACGAAACAGAGTTTCTTGCTTCTGTTCTTTCGGTTCCCAGCAAGTGCTAATTAATCAAACTTTGATCCCTTAATCTCTTCCCGAAAGCATTATAACAGTTGCTCGGAATCTAATTAATATTCTGATTATTACGAGAGAATTATTAATCCGCCGATGCTATGTATGAAGTTTCTTATTGCTTCTGGTAATTAACGAGCAGGCGTTGATGAGGATGATAATTTCTTAACACCATTTCGTGTAACTTTCTTTGGCTTGTATAGAAGCTGGGGACAATAAATAGAATAACTCGAAAATATTTATAGAACACTTTTAATTTATTTTTGCATAACAAATCGCTTATTTCTCCATTGTAGCACGAATTTGGTATCATCTTGGATAGAAACGTAACTTGAGAAAATAGATATACCCAATGGTGTTAAGATATAATAAATTTAACTTTTGGAAGTTTGATTTTCTTAAAAATGTATGCATCCCATCTTTCCTTGATTATTAAATAGCACAAACTTTTCAATACGTTTGACCCATAAACACTCCAATATTCTAATCTATTTCGTGGAGAAAAATTGCACAGAATTAACAATATTTTTTGTCTCAAACCATCTTGCAATAAGATATCTTTAATGTAAAAAATAATCACAGCCTTCAATTGCAAATATTTTTACAAATACTTCCCCACTCTCCTTCTTTCCCTTTCTTCTTTAATCCTCACTGCAACCCTCCCTACTTTCCAACTCTCGCCTTATCTCTCCTTTCATTCCTATAACTTCCGCTTCCACAGTACCTCCGCGATGCCGTCGTTTTACACAACCACGTGCAGTGCCAGCTTCGAGCTAAATTCTTACAATGAAAATTAATCTGACCCTCGTAGAACGCTCTAATAATACTGCTCTGTAATCGAGGTTCCACCATTTAAGAATACCTACTTTTATAATACGCAAGAATGGGGAGGCAGGGCGGGTGAAAAAGACATTGCGAGGCAGTAACTGTACAAAGTGTATTAGCAGACGATGAGGAGATTACATCATCGGCCCGTACGGTAATACGAAAGTATTGGAAAACCATGCTATGCCTTATCAGTCACGCTTGAAGGTCCTCGAAGATTACTTTAATATTTTTCGCGCTTCCCGCCGTGAAAGTGATTACGAGGGGGTAGCGGAGCCCTGGATATCGAGTGGCTCGTAACGACCGATACAAGTTGAGAAGGATCATCCTTCCTCGCTGCGATATGTTATGGCGGAGCAAAGCGAGGGGTGCCGCCGCCGCCCGCGATTCCTATCGTCCCGTGAGAGGAGCGTATAGGAATCAGCGTATAATCCGTTTCGGTCTAATGCCTAATCCCACGGACAAAATTTATTGGATTCCCTCTGTTCTTAATGCCAAATATGCGCGTGCAACTTTGAAATCGAGGACTCCTGACGGAAACGTATTCCTCGATTAGAGAATAACGCACAGTGGTCGCTGAAAACGGGATAAAAAATCTTTACGTTCACATTTCACCACTTATTATCAAAATGGGTTAGTCCGTTTTTGCTTTCAATGCCACAAACATATATCTTTCGTAACTACATTTGTTTCTTACACCTCGAAAATTTCGAGATACGGGGGTGATTATGTTTTTCATCCCCAAGCCTGAAGGATATTTTCACATCCTAGACGTGGACGTTCTTAGAGAAAAGAAATAAATGTCGAATACTTTTGTAAATACCATTTCGTATATACAAAGATTTGATTGATTGTCACTTGGCAAATGTCAATTTGAAGTTCTCCCTACTTAAAAAGAAAACAGAATACAGGCAACCCTGTACCTAAAGCACTATATTACTACACCACGGTTTCAAATTCCGGAGTTTAAAATTTTACCGTAAAGAGGATACCGAAAGACATAAACTTATTGTTAGCCGAGCAATTGGAATTCTATTTTTTGAGTATAGATCCTTTCACTACAGGAAGCGCAATATTAAAAAAAAAGAGCGTTAAAGATGCTTAGCTTCATGCCACGAAATTTATAACGATCTGACAAGAAAAACAAGCAAACGAAAGTAACAGAGTTTATTTTTTAAAAAATTGACCAGGAAGGTTGGTGCTGCGAAAGAAATTTTAGAAGATGAAAATATTTTGCAAGAAGGAAAACACTCTCGGTTAAGTCTGCTTGAAGAAGAAAAGAATTAATGTGCATTATCTATTTAACAGCAGTGTATAATGCGTTTGATCAATTTTATTGGCCCAAGTTATGCAAAAAGCTACAAACTCTCAATGATCTGAAATTGAGTAAATTTAGATTCAATATTTTAATTGTTAAAGAAAAGTATCTTTATTTGTCGTTGTTTTACAATGGCTTTTAATGGATTATTTAATAGTGAGTAGTATAATTAATATCACTTTAAATTTTCTGTAGTTTTTGTTTTTAAACGATTTTATTCAGCTTCAATCCTCTGTTTGTTTCTTTGTATGTTTAAGCCTAAAACGGAACTACTTAGGGCTTGGTAGTTTTAATAATTGTATAATGTAAGAGTTGTTTCATGGGTTGGTAAAAATTTGCAAAATAAACATCACAAAATTATAGGATCCTTATTGTGTTTAACTAATTTTTCAGCATTTTGAGTGTTGGTAGGTTTCTGCATAACTTGGCCCCATTATTCACATTTCTAATAAACATAGTTCCGATATTTATCAACACAAATTATTGTATTTTCGTTAGCTTCTGAAACCCACCCCTGTTTCTTACACTAATTATTCTCCCTTATAACACGATTTCGCATAACACGGGACTTTTTAGAAACCTACCCACCTCGTTACACGAGGGTTGCCCGAATATACACACAGCGTAAAAAGGCAAATTACAACCTGACCGCTTTTAAGCCTACCCCAAAAATAATTGCACGAGAAACATTCAAACGAAAAGTGTCCAAAACACTTGGCCGAAGATGGAGAATATATTTAACACACTGTCGCATGTGTGCTCTCCCTTCAGGCGTGTAGAAAATAGCTGCTAGATAGATGAACGTGGAACACGCTGCTTAACCGTGTCGTTCCTCTCACCTTCTCACCCTCCGAGCCTCTCACCCCCTAGGCCTGCCGTGCCCCCCTGATCTACCCCTCCATCTCGTCGTCCATTCTTTTTCTGGCTCGCTCCGTGAATGGCCGTTACTAACGCATCATGGCCGGCTATTGTCACCGACTGGCTTTTCTAGTCGATTTCAAAATGATAATCGCGGCGTGTCGGTCAGGGGAGGGTTGCGAGGTGTCACGCCGGAACGAGTGGCCCAATGTGCGTGATCTTTTTCATTTCCCCCCGATCTCCGTACACAGAACCACCCATCCGTCGATGCGCCTATGGCGTCGCGCCGTTTGCACCCCGAGGAACAGCCAGGGAAAAGGGGGGAAAACAGGACGCGCGTCTCGACGCCATGGGGATAATAAAAATCGCGCGAAAAGGACGAGAGGGGAAGGGTAGGAGGGTCCGTGGCGTGGTCGACATTACGCGTTATTAGCCGACCCTTAATAATATGCCCGTTTTTGCCGAGGACAGGGCGAATTTCCAGGCCCGACGGTGACTCCTCTCCGCTCCGCTGAACACCGCGGGTAATCCTGCTAACATCTGTATCATCGACGGCTATTCTAGCATTCGACGCGGCGAACGGTGCATCTGGCCCCTCCGTGTGACTCCTCTGTGCCGAGCAACCCCTGCGGAACCTGGACGATCCCTCTGCTCCTGACACGAGCACTTACACGCGCCTTTTCCTTTCCCGATTGGACCGAGGGAAGCAACGGGAACCGACCAGGTTCCTTGGTCTTTTACGGTGTTTAGCGGCATCGACTGTTGTCGCGATTTAAGCTACAACTACTGAGCGAGCTTGTTGGTCCGGAGTCTAGCAGCAGAGCAGAGACTGAGCAGTCTGTCCTGTAATTTCTGGGCTTCCACAGACTGGAGTTGTACAGTTATTATAGGAGCTGGAATAGGTGTAGAGTTAAAGGTATGATCTTGGTAGGACTAGGTACTAGCCCTCGCGACTAGCAGTAACGTCTAACTACTGCCAGTAGTCACGTCCAACTGTTTTCCATATAGCGACTGAAATTGGCGTTCTGGCAGTCTACACTTTTTCTTCGAAAGAAGCAGATCGTCGCCTTTGTGTAATAAAATGGACCTTAAAGTTGGAGCATTATTATTTTGGATTGAGGACGAGCAAAAAAAGGAGCTGATGCCCTTAATAACAACAAAACGTGCTAGAATTTCGAAGAAGGCTACTTCGAAATATTGATATCATTATATTTGCATGTTGATGAAAAGATGATTAGGGAATTTTTCAGATTAAATGAAGATCAATTTGGGTATGTTTCGAGCGACGGCACAGATTGATATAGCGGCTCTGTTCGAAGCTTGGGGTCATGATCCCCTCATATTTCTGTAAATTCTTTGGTAACGGTCCTTGAAACATACACACACACATATATATATATATAGGTACTTTACCCTCAACGAAAATGACGACCTCGTGTAAGAAATGCTTTTCTTACGATAAGAAACAAATACGCGCCGTGTATACTATCGATATCTCATTATATTCTAATTCACAAAAGTCAAGCGAATCGTACAAAAGAACGCGGAGGGCTTCTGAAGTAGCGACCAGTGTGTTCCGAAGACCGTACAAGAGTGGCTGCGTCCTAGCGTCTCTCCCGTGACGCTTCCTTTGGGCCTGGGTTTTCCCCAAGTTCTCCCGCGCGAACGGTCCTAGCCAGTGTATTTAGGCTTCCGGGTGGCAGGCCGCGGTTCCGGGGCGCCATTTGAATGGGCGTCTATCGGATTTTCTTACACTCGCGATATCTCTTCCAGCTACTATACTTGCTGAGGCTTCAAGGAGCCTTTAAGGTGCCTATGAACTTTGCGCGGCTTGCTCGCGAGGCACGCCTCGCGGAGTGGGTTCTTTGTTCCTTTTCACTTTGTACAAAGTAATCATCTCGAGGTAGTCTTCAGACTCTCCACTCCTCGAGACTTGCCTCGTGAACAAGCCTCGCAAAGTCGATACACACCTTAAGCCGTGTCCACTAGTAATTTTATCCCAATGTTCCTCCAGCATTGCAGCTAGCTTCATCAGGGATCCGGTGGCACATTGATATTGATCATTCCTATTGGACACGGTTTACACCCGGAAGCGTTCTGACCTTATAAAACTACTGAACGTGTACGCACCAGCAACAAAACTGTCGCTCCATACAGTAATGCAGACGATGTTGAACTTTTAATGGACAAAGTACAGCAGAAGGAAGTCTAGGTACCTATACCAAAACTATTTGGTCGAATATCCAGATACCAATGTAAGGAGGAGATTTCGAAAGCAATTATTATATTTTTCGCTTCATTATTATAAAAATTGAAGCCTGTGGTCATGCGAAAATAGGCAAACAGTTTGGTAGGCTAGGTCTTCTAAAACATTCCCTATAATAAAATCTTTCACTGACAAGGGAACATCGCGAAAAGTTTTTTTGGTCAGGTGACATTTTTTTAAGGAAATTTCTTTTTCGAGATTTGTACACCCATTGTAGCATTAAACTTTTGTTAGAAATTTGTTTCTGCCTCCTACTTTAAGAGTTATATGCGAAAAAGTGGGAGTGCCTATTTGACTTTGGGGATAGTTTTCACACCCTTAAAGAGCATTCCAATCGGTGAGTAAGGGTTGCCGGTGTTCCCTTGTGAGTAGTGGATGAACCCAAAATTGTTTTCATCCCTTCTTCCTTCCTCATATTACGGGTGTATAGATCGCAGCAACCTCCTCGAAATCCATTGCCAAACTGAGGCATAGATAAAACGTTCTGACTAGGGATGAATCGATACAAGTAAATACAAGTGAAGTATCGATACTTTCGTTTCGATATCAAGTAATTTTAGTATCGATACCTAGGGTTGCGCTACCAAGTACGTATCGATTAAAAGTACTCGTATCGAATGGGCGAGTATCGACATTCTACATGAAAGATGAAAGCAAACATAGATACACTTAGCCCAAAAATATCGTTCCAACTACTCCAGATGCACGATACAGAGCATGATGTATCCTTTAAAATATATTTAATAATGAAATACATATATCGATAACGGTTTCAATTCCCGATATCAAGTACTTTTAGCAGCACTGTTTTCGGTTGCGATACCTTCTCGGTAGCAGAACAAAGGAAGGGTTATTCAACTTGATTTTTTGTATAGCTGAGATGACGGAATTCCATGTGACAACCCTACCTAGTACAAAAACGTCATCGATTCTATATATGAATAAAAAAGTATTCATTGTGATTCGATACAAGTAGGTATCGACACTTTTGTTTCGATACCGAGTAAGTACCGATACTTTCATTCGATACAAGCAATGAGTAAAAGTATCGATACCGAGTAAGTACCGATACTTTCATTCGATACAAGCAATGAGTAAAAGTATCGATATCGAGTAAGTACCGATACTTTCATTCGATACAAGCAATGAGTAAAAGTATCGATACCTTGGTGGTATCGATTCATCCCTACTTCTGACTAAACTATCACACAAGAAATTGTTCCTAGTGCCTGGGAGTTCTAACAGGAGACCTCCGTGATGTATGGCTAAAACCGAAAATTTTAATTTACATTAAACGACAGTCATAATTTCATACAAAAAATTCTTCTACAATAGTTCAGTAATTCTTCATATCAAATATTGTAGAAATGTTCACTAAACGAATGCTACCATTTAAAGCGCGTCACTAGCCACCACGTATATGTGTTGGAGCGACCAGAGTCGAGAGAGCTGACGGTATGTGTGGAAATTAAATAAACAAAATAAACGAAGACAATTTCCATGAATCTTGTCACGTGTCAGTAAAATTTAACCGCACGTTGCGACCTATTCTCAAGAGGAGCAACAATGTCTCCACAAGTCCCACTTTTAGGGCACATCGAGCCCCGTCACCTTCTCGAGGGCACACGCCACAGCAACGAGAGCTATGAAACCAACAAAGACTCGTTTCGTGTCGCTTACCACGCGACCGCCGACAGTTATCGGACAAAGAAACTAAGGAAGTAGAAAAATAATTGAAGCGTATTAAAAACGTTTCGATAGAAGTAACGGGGCCGCGAATCACGGTTCGCCACTTTGCGTTCGTTCGCTATATGAACGGAGGGGTTGGCAGGGCACAGTAGTAGGAATTCTGTCATGAAGGAAAAGGACCCACAAAGAGCCAGAAGGATCGTTCCTCGATGGCAACAATCGGTCACGAGCAAGCCACGCACCGTTTAAACTTCGCCAGCGTGCCCGCTGTTATTGTTACGTGCACGCCGCTAAAGTGTAGCATTGTTTCCTATATCGGAAGTTAAGTGGCCGCCATAGAAGGCCATGGAATGGCCGATTGTATCGCGGGACCTGCTCTCCTCTCTCGAGTGTCTCTCGAGGAGGTAGAAAGGCACGCGTACAGCGGAAGGTTATAAGAGTTTCTCTTTGTCGCGTCCTCCCTTCAGCCACTCTCGCCGTTTCCCTTTATCGCTTCTTTTCGCGATCATTAACGCGGGTTGGTCTTTCCGATTTCCTCAAGGACCACTCCAGGTCGGCCCCGCGACGATCCGATATACCGGGTGACCTAAAAGGGTGGTCGAAGAATTTTGGGACAGTGATAATTCTGGACTTTTGGGACCCAATGACGTTCTTGGATTCGAGGGAGCTTGGTGTTGTGTCTTGTAGAGGTGGCCTCTTGAAGGCAGCGGAGGGCAAACCTCATACTGCCGGGTTAATTCCAAGAAGGCGTGGCTGGTTGAAAGGTGGTTCTGGGATAAATGACTTTTAGTATTTTATGTTATGCCTTCGGTATGTTATATTAATCGGAGTAGGTTAAATTTTAAATCTGGATAAAAAGGTATCTAAATATTTATGACAAACGGGAGACTGAAGTGCGAGAATAGGAGAGGAGGGATCAATTAATTGGGGAGAAACGCAGGAAGAGAGACCGAAGAGGTTAAAGGACAAGACGAAGAACAACGAGGGGAAAAAGATGATAGAAATGGTGGAGGAGAACGGACGGAGTATTCTAAACGGAAACATGAGGGCGAGTGGACATATGTAGGCTTCAGAGGCAGCTCGGTAATGGATTACGTGATAGTGAACGTAGAAGCGATGGATGAAATCGTGAACCTCAAAGTGGAAGAGAGAACTGAATCGGTCCACATGCTACTGGAAATAGAAATAGAAGCAATATTGGAGATGAAACAAAATGAAGAACAAGAGGAGACCTGGAATGGGAAGAGAATATGGACAGAAGAAGCAAGAAATATAATATAAGACTGTAAAGAGAAATGGATACTCCCTTTGAAAGGCCGAAAGGCATATGAAATAAACGAATAATAACTATTTGTGACAAACCCGTAAAATATTGCATAAACTCCAAAGGAGACTTTGGTAGATACGCCTAAAATCAGGCATCGATTTCGCGTAGGTACCTACGCGAAATATAAACTGTTATATCTTCAGTTTCAATGCAGATATGGCTTTCTTATTTAATACTAGTAAAATACTCCCGTGCTTCGCTTCGGGCCTGAGAGATATTAAGGACTCTATGAAAACACATTTCACCCCGTTTTACTCCTTTAAGGGTTCATTAGGACAAAATCCTGAATTTGGTTTTTAGGCATTTGTGTGGGTAACATTTGTTTGTAAAAACCAAGTTGATATCTATTCGGGCCTAAGATATAATAAGGAGTCCTAGAAAACATATTTCCCCCCTTTTTTACCCCCTTCGGGTTGGAATTTCAAAAAATCCCTTCTTATCGAGCACCTAAGTTGCAAAAGGAATATACCCCCCGAATTTCATGTTGCTAGGGTCAACGGTTTGGGCTGGACAGTGATGAATCAGTGACACAACGATTATATAAATATAGATAAATATACAGTGGGACACAAAAGTATTCGGACACCCTTTAAAACAGAATAACTTTAGTAAAATTGGTCTAAACGACTTGAGTTTTTTTGAGAAGCTAGAAAAAATAGTTTACCAGGTGACGTGTTTCGTCGTTTTGAAAAAAACTGCAATTGGTCGGAATAGCGAAGTAAATAGTGAATTTCGCTTTTTCAACTTTTTTATGAAATTCGTTAACTTCTGCTGAAAATTTAAAAATCCCGTTTGTAAATTTAAGTAAGTTGTATGCATGCTGAAAATTTCATCAAAATCGGTTAACGTAGCTAGGAGCTACAAACAGTTAAAAGGGGTGGAAATCACAGTTTTCGGTATATAACTGTAATAAATTTGATTTATTAGATAAATATGATTTTACATATTTCGATGCCCGTCGCTTGTTTCTGCATCCACTGATTTAGATGAAATTTTCAACATGTGTACAACTTACTTAAATCTAGAAAAAGCATTTTTTAAATGGTCTAGCCGGGTAAACATAGTGAAAAGAAAAAGTATTTAGTGAAAGTATTGATGTGAAAGTATTTAGAATTGCATGTAAGACCCATTTAATGAACAAACTATATTTGTCGCACGAGTATTTATGCCACTCCTTTGTGTACGGGAAGGTAAGAAATGTCCGTTATTAATTTTTGTAACTGCATTCCACCCTTTCGAATAATCTCAAAAAATTACACATTAATAACCTTACAAAGACGCGAAAACTGTACAAATATAAATGTAGGCTTGATAATTTGAATATGAAATTGGCATTTTTAATCTATTTGAATTTTTTAATATTCGGTTTTATAGCTGATAATTCCGAAAAAAATCACAGACATTTACACCGGTGGGTAGAATGTCTCTGATTTTTTTTAGAAGTTTCTATTCACTAGAACAAAAGTAATGGAGCTTAAACTGCAAATTATGTTTCACCCCGTAACTACCCTAGTAGGAGGGGTACCGGGTTGACAGTTGGCAGAAATAGTTTTCTTCGAGGAATAACATAAAATAATATAAACAAGTAGATATACAAAACTGGTGAACATATATAGGACCAGCGAGTACTATCACGGAATAACCAGAGCTATCACGGAGTAACCACAGTATGTCATGTCAACTTAATTTTGTATATTTTCAATTAAATATACTCAGTAAATTTCTGTTAACCTATTATTTGTTTCTCTGATGTCTGACCTATTATTATATCCTAGACTCACTTTCAGAATATGTAAATATTAGCAGTTATTAGAAAAATTCTAAAACTATCACGGATTTACCCGAGTTTACCCTACTTCATACAACTACTTTACATTTCATTGCAAACCTTCTATATAGTACATACTTCCATGATTTACTGTAGGTTCTTCTTTGGACCAGGCATCTGACCTTAAATTATAAACTCTCATAAATCTGAAATTCAAGCAAATCTTACAAAATTTCCCAAACATTTAATTATCTACGTACCTGCATGGCTAATAGACCTGAATTTTAAATGTATACTTATATTATACATATGCACATATGTACCACATATGTCTCCGATTATTCGATTTCCCCTTTAAATCACCCTATAGACGTACGAACTGGCGCGATCGCAGTGGCCACAATGGCAGCTAAAGATCGGCATTGTATCAGCCACGGCACGTTCGAGTCCAATAGAAAAATTCCGGTGGTCGAGGCTTGACGTTTAGGCGAGTGCACCAACGGCCATTATCGGCGTTAATAATGCTGTTCGCCACTCGTGCACCCCTAGGGACCATTACTCGACAACGACTCTGCCACCTTTATTTCCCCGCTGGCCCGGGCTGCGTCCGAGTCTTTAAACCTCGTTTTTCTCGCGGTTGTCGTCGTATTTTAACGGTTTCGCGAACGAGCGCGTACGAAGCGCGCGTTTTACGATCCTCATTATTCTTGTACCTTCTTTTGCATCCGTTGCTCCGGAATTACGGGCACTCGTGGATTTTCCAGAACGGTTCGATGGTCTCGTGAGTGTCGATCGCGAGCGTTCCCCTTGGTGTACCCGTTTCCACAGCCCGACGACCCTTCATGCCGATTTGTATTTTCACCGTTACTGAACATCGTGTACAGTTCGACAATTAAGTTCTGGGAATAAGCGAATAGGAGTTACTTTTCCAATCGATGAATTTGATTTGGAGAATTCGTTAAGACAGAATTCTTCACGGTGCAGAGGGAACTGACTACTCCGTCATGAGAAGACAATGCGATAGTAAAAGCGTTTTTAACTCGTCGACGGACTGAAGAATTGACTCTTTAGGCTCTTCACTCTTTAGGAATTCACTCTTAGGCTTTCGGGTTTTGATTTGTGCCACTTGTATCTCTTTGTTATTCTCGAAAATGATATTCTGTTTGGATGGAAGGGGATTTGGAGGCACGGAGAATATTATGAAAATGTGACAACGAAATGTGTGTCACAGAAACACAAAAGAATTTGTGTTCGGAAAACTTAGTCTTCTTATATTAGAATTTGTAAGCACTTATTATCGATATAGCTTTGGATATAATTTTATTATAATGAATAGTAAAAATACACGAGGTCAGATATTCTTTGGTAGCAGAGCGCGGTTACGTCTTCCTAGCCATCGTGGAAAAAGGAAACAGGAAGTTGAAAGCGAGGTTTCTTACGAGAAAGGAAAAATACTGCGCCATCTAATAGTGGACATTATCACTTAAAGCTTAAACTTAACATCTAACATAGCAGCTGCTTTTAACACTTATAAGTTTCCCATTATATTTCGATGAAATAATTATTCTGTTACCGAATTACTTAGAAAATTTTCTTCCCAGCTGTGGTCCGAAATTGGCGAAAAAGTGATTGTCCTTTCCTCACCGATGACGAATAATATAAACACCGGCGGTATTTTCTGATATAAGTTATTCGAGCGATTGCTCGTTCCTTACTACCAGCGATGGAGTAAAGTTTGCCGCGAGGAAACGAAGGGGGCGATGGTTTTCATAATGATACCGTCGAGGAAGCGAGAGAACTCTAGAGATAATCCGTAACTCCCGTTCAGGGATGCGGTTAAGGTTCATCGTGGATGCTGGCAGGGAGCCACGCTCGTAGCACTAAACTTCTCGCGAAATCGGAGGACTGCTACACCAAGTTTCCACTACAGGATGTAGAGTCCAGAACAATGTGGAATCTCCTCTCCCTCATGCTTCTTTCGCGCTCTCCTTCTCACTGCCTGCATCTTCTATCTCCGTCTGTATAGTTTCTGTAGCTTCCCTTTGGCTTTTCCCTTTTCGTCACACTTTTTTTTCTGCCATACTTTTCACACTCATTCATCGTCCTAGTTTCTCTCGCCTTCATTCTTCCACTCGTCTTTTAGGCGTATTAGGTAAATAGGTGTAAGTAAAACTGTTCTTTTTCATTTCATACTATATCATGTTGATAATTTAATGGTTCCGTTTTAATATTTGTGAAACATTCCTGCGAGAATGTTTCCTAAAAGTCTGGTGTTAGCTGAAACGTTGCTTGTTATTAATGCCAAAATTACCACTTCTTAATTTTGGCATATAGGTACCACGTGGAATTAATTTTCAGATAAATTATAAGCTTCAAAATAAGGAGCGTTACATTATAGGTGAGAAATAGGGTGAAACCAACGATAAGAGTAGAAACTATTTAAGGAGGATACAAGGATAGGTTTATTAAAAACGATCTTTCAGGACAATCCGACCAGTATTGCCAATTTGGATGTTTCACATGCAAATCTAGGTAATCTTAGATACATTTGGATGTCAGAGATGCTATTCAGATGTTGGATGTAAATCTAGATGGTTTTAATAGAATCATTGTTTTTAGCTAAGGTTGAATACCAATTATCAAAAATAAATTGAATTGATTGGAATATTAAAACAGATACAGACTCCTTCCGGAATAAAGTTTTTCAATTTAAAGATGCCTTCGGTTCAAATCCGTTTGGAAAAATTAGTAAAGGTGCGATTTCTGCATTAATATTACCGCATTCAAATGTTGAAATAGAAAGAGTATTCGGCTCAATGAATTACATAAAAATCAAACTGAGGAATAAAATGAAACTAGAACTGCTAAATGCCATTTTGATGATTAAATTCAGTTTATCTAGACTAAATGTTGCAGTACTTATAAACTTCCATCCAAGGTGTTGAATGAGATTGGAATACAAATCCACAAATATTTGCATATAAAAAGATCCTAAACTTTCTTCTCATCCAGGCCCATCTCGTGCTAAAAAGGAAGTTGAAGAGAATGATTTTTTGTTTTGCTTGATGTAGATTTATCAAGTAGCAATATTAGTCTTTATTATTTCGTTGAATTAAAGTGTTATTTATATTTTAATTACCTATGCTGGAGAATTAGTAACATAAGAGATATATAATATATTTTTTTATGCCTTTTTGAATGAAAAATAGAAAACTGAGTTGGCAACACTAGCTTCGTTATAGTCTCATTTTTCTCATCAACGAACAAATCATCGAAGGTTTAGTAATCGGGGAAGTAGTAGTGGTTTAATTTGGGGCAACCACAGGCAATGTACATAGTTTATCGGTACCTAATTTAGAAAAACACGATCTGTAGTACCTCATTAAAGGCACAAAGTTTAAATGATACTTTCACACCAGGTTTCTCACAAACTATTTATAAAAATATATCTTTAAACATTAAAATCTTAATGTAGCCTGATTATATTAGTCTTTTTTTTATATAAAACTTTGGGACGCAACGAACAAATAATATTTATGTAATAATATTCCGAGATCACTGAATTTGCTATAAAAATTGAATCCTTGTTACCTATTTCAAATATTCTTAGGAAAAGAATTTTCTTATCGTATACTGTATTCCCAATTCCTATTAAATTAACTTCTTATAACTTGTCGTATCTCTTCATTGAACACACAACTGTCCAGGAAATGGCAAATAATTGCAAAGAGGTACAATATTATTCCTGCCTTAATGGAGATTCGATATCAATGCTGATAAAATTGAAAGAACTACTTAAAGTCTACTTAAATAATTTTATACATCGACTAGGATGTTCGATATTTTAGAAATATTATACACAAGATGGGCCGGGAAATAATTGGTCTCTCTGTTATTATCTCTGAACATTAACTCCATAACAGAAGCCAGAAACTGAAGAAAATGAAACGGTGTTAGAAAATAGACGGGAAAGTTGGATGGTAGGGTGAAAGAGATTCTATCGAGTTGTTATCAGGTTTCCATTAGCGGATCGGAGACACGATTGAAGCAGTAAAACACTAAACAAGCGACAGTAAAGATTGTCACAGTCTTACAGAGCTGCATCTAGGGTTGGAGGATTGAAGTCAAGGATTGAATAAAAACTCGAGCAAGAACTACTCGGAATAACTTGCTCCAGAAATAGCAGTGAACAGGAGCTGAGCACTTACACAATAAAAACTGAAATAGAATTAGAATTTTATTGAAACAGACAAAATTCGAATAGTTCCTCGCGATATATTTTCAAGAGTTTGAAAGCAGCTTGAATGCTAACAAAATCGATACAAGGAATCAGTCACTCAGGAGTTACAATGCCACGGACTTCAGAACATGTAATTGGTATACGAAGAAAACTAAAAATATTTGTTTTAAGAAGTAAGTCCTATATTAAAAGTAACCACAGGTATTGTTATTTTCCACGTAAAACCACTTTCAAAAACGGCGTTACTTATGGGACGACCTGGTGGATGAAGAAAAGAATGAAAAGGGGGTGGCAGAGGAGGAGGAAAGCAGAGGGATGGCACTTTCGTTGGATGACAGAGGCGTATCGTGCTAGGGAGACCAACGACTGGCGTTGGGACGCTCGATGTCTTATCGTGCATCCCCCTTCGCTCCTTCCTCCAGCTATTCCGCCACCTCTTCCTTCCCCCCGCAGATCTCGTCGTCGTGAGCCAAAACCCAGTGACGCCTGGACGCGTTCACCCAGAAACCGACGATAAGGTTCACCCAGCAACGCCTGCCTGCCCACTCTCTGCCCTGCCTCACATACACGCATCCGCGGCGCCGTACACGCACCCAGATATTTATATAAGAAAACTGACGAAGGGCTCTGTCGACGACCCTTGGAAAAAAAAGGCGACAGGGTCAGTAAAAACCCGCGACGCTTCGATCGATTCGGCGGGTCCAACCAATCTTGCTAGAATTTCGCAAGATGTAATTTTAGGTGTATAACATTATTCAAATGGGATCGTGTTACGCTTGCGCGCTAAATGTGTAAGTTTTATAATTGAAACTCGAAAATGATTAGGGAAAAATTAACTTGCTTCGTACATACCTACCTATCAGATGATAAATTTATTAAGAATACCCTTAGGTATAAGAATAAGGGGATTATTTAATGCTCAGCTAGATAATAGTGATCTTTGCGCCCCGATTTCGTTAGTTCTCCATTTCTTTTATTTCTTCTATTTGGTTCCCTTATCCTTCTGTTTTTGCTTAATCCTCCCTTCGTCATCCTTGTTTACCTCCCTATGATCCCCCCGTGAAATGGACCCCATGTTGTATTCGAGTCTTCAAAAACTATCTCCTGAAATTAAGCAAATTTAATATTATTATAATATTTGTATTTAGGATGGACTGTAGCATTAATACTGAGAGAGAATTTTCATTTATTTTATATTTTGAAGTTAGTATTTAAAATAAATACCACTTTTATCACTTTGACCGGCGTCGGCGTGTTTTCACGCCCAGGGATTTCCATCTCTTTTGCGGTGATGTTTTCTGGAACGTCTGCTTTGAAAATTTACAATAGTAGGGAAAAGAAAACTTAAATTGCGAAAGATAACAAAAATAAGATAGCTCCATTAAAAAGAATTATATCTTAAAATTTATATTTCATAGGTTTATGACTCCTCCACTTTCTAAGCCCAATTTCATTAGGAATACTCTTATAAAGATTTAAGTTTACAATTTCATTACTGTCAATATGTGTTCAAAGCGTGGGGGCGTGCTGGACAAAACTTTGCCAGCAGAATCGATCGCTCGGAAGGGCCTGATTGCCTTGGAGGGGCATTTTTCAAAACGTCACGTTATTTAAAGTGTTATTACTTGTCATAAGATCGAAAGATTTATCGTAACTCGTGAACGTTTATGCATTTTTCAGTGGCAGAGCTCGAGGGTGGCGCACATTCGGACGAGACGAACAGCGGCGGTGACAACAGCAATGCCGGAAGCGTGTCTGGTGGCACGGACGATGATCAGGCACGTCTCCGCTTGAAACGGAAGCTTCAGAGGAATCGTACGAGCTTCAGTAACGAGCAGATCGACGCCCTTGAGAAGGAATTCGAGAGAACCCACTATCCGGACGTGTTCGCCAGAGAGAGACTGGCCGGAAAGATCGGCCTACCGGAAGCGCGAATACAGGTGACTATATTTTCTATGCATAATATTAGAAATGCACAAACCTATCCGAATTGGAATTTCAACTTAAGGATGAATCGCGATTTAAGAGTAATGCGTCATTGGTCCCATATTTTAAAGCAAAACTTACGATTAGGTACATCTGTCAACGGTTCTTTTTGATACTTTTGAATTATTCGCTGATTTTTTAAAAATATTTCTTGGTAATTACATTTTCAGGATAGCAATGAAATATTTTATTTATGCGTTCTGAACACTTTTTTGGTGATATGTATGAAATAAAATTGAATTATTAAATTTAGAGGGTATAATAGATTTACATATACTATTTAGTTGTTAATTCTTAGTTGTTTGGGATTTATTTATTGTTCTAAGTTAGAGGGGCAATAATTTCATTGTCAGTTAAATATTAGAAAAATGCAATTATTAGAAATTATTAGAATTATTAGCAATTATTAAAATGCAAATATTAGAAATGCAACTTTCAATATAATACATATATCAATATGAATTATTTTAATTTTTTTGACTCGTTTCTTCTTACAAGCAATCACCTTTTCAATTGTTGTAACTTATTTTAACAAATACCATGTATATTATGATAAACGTAGTACATAACTGCTAAGTTTGAATGGCTCGTATCGCAACCCTGTACTTCCGCTTGCGTTGAAAACGATCTCCTAGTTAAGGGCAATCAGCCTGTCGATTATTACACAAGACATAACTCATATTCTCAATACTTAGACAGTTATAACAGTTTAAAACTTTGCCATAGTAAATCATAGTAAAATCTGAAACTAGATACGAAATGACGTTTCAGAACTTAACCCTCGGACGGTGGTGTCTGTGCCAGTTTTGACCCAAGCGTAAAACTCCTGAACACAATAGTAAATAGAAAAAGAGGAAACTTCAGTTATAGATAATATGAATTTCTTTCACATAACACTAGTAATATTTTAAACTCTTATTACTATGCAGGGTGTTCAGCAACAGGTGTCAGAAACATTAAGGGGTGGTTCTACATGCCAAAATAAGACGAATATCAAGGATGACGAAAGTGCGTTTGGGGCTTCGTTTCCGAGTTATTAATTATTATTGAAACTGAAAGCGTCTTACACGAGAGACTTAGACTACTGCTATTACCGTGCCTGATCTGGTTAACGCGCACCGGCAGTAGTATAAGTCCTTCGCATCAAACGCTTTTTGCGCGTATGTACTTTCAAAAATTAATTACTTGGAACCGAAGCCTCAAACGCAAGTTCGTCATTTTTGATTTTCATCTTATTTGAGCATGTGAAATCAACCCTTAAGTTTCTGACACCTGTTGCCGAACACCCTGTCTAAGTATCGAGAATAGTGTCTTCGTTCGTATAACAATTTTTACTCAGATTTTTACACATTCTTTTACAATCTATCAAAGTTGTCTACGCTCGATTTGGATCACCCTGTATATTAAACCGTGAAAGCCTCCTTAGAAGTTCCCGCATTGAAGTCACGCGAATGAGTGTCCAACATGGGGAATCGCACCCCGTCCGAATTGTTGAACGAAATAGGCGGAACCTGTAGCCTAGCGATTGACCTGTATCTTCGTCTGTCTTCTCGTTCACTAACTCAGGTCTGGTTTTCGAATCGGCGGGCGAAGTGGCGGCGCGAAGAGAAATTGCGCACGCAACGGAGGGACAACCCGCAACATCAGCAGCAACCGCAGCAGCAACAGCAACAGTCCCAACAGCAGCAGCAACACACAGGCGGTGTGAGCCTCGTCGGTGCTGGCCATCCTACGCCCCCACCAGCCTCGGGTATATTAGGTGGCCAACCACCTCCGCAAGCACCACCCTCACCGCCCAGGATACATCACGGTTTCGCGCCCACCGCCGTTTACCCGGGAATACCCAGCATGCCTGACTCGTACAGGTGAGAATTATCATCGATTCACTGCTATTGGCACGCACTTGTGCCTTGCACAGATCTAGCGGTGCCGTGAATACAGCAGATGGCGATGTTGGTAGCCCCGTTTAGTATGTTGTTGGTGAGGCAGGTGCTCAGGGATGTTTGTAGAAAAGTGACCTATTAGTAAATGATGAAGAACACATTTGGCAGTCTGTGTCCTCAAGGATACTTCTTCACGCGGACACCTCTTATAGTTAATCCCTATATTTTTGTAAAGACATGGTAGAGATTCTTTAGCTCCCTACGTTACTCAACACAGCACTATTAGTAGACTGCATAGAACACACTATACCTAGCAAAGTAATTAGCTAAATGCTTGCATTTATCTTCATCATAAGGCGCACTACATATCAGCAGTGCTAAATCAAAAACCCGTAAGGTGTCACCGGTCTAACAACGTTGTTTGCATCAAGCGATACCACACCGTGGAGAGCAGCAGAAACTAAATCAAATAGAACTTTCCTAGCGATCGAATTAACCCCCGGCTCAGCGGTGCGTGGGTGTTTTTGGGCCCAAATCTTAATTCACCGAGCACAGTAGTATATATAAACAGAGAAAACTTCAGAAATCGAAAATTGACTTGGTCTAACAAAAAGAGCGTTATTTGAAGTACTTATAGTACTAGATAGGCCCAGGCACCTGTCACCACAGAATGTCCGACACCACTGACATCCGTTTCTGTAAAATGTTCCAGTCCCATGACGTCCATGCCGAGCTTCACGATGTCTGGCGGCAGCCAGCAGAACCAGCACACGACCAGCAGCATGTCGTCGCTGTCGACCGGAGGCGGTATGGGCCCGATGGGCATGACGGTGGGCATGACCGTGGGTCCGAGCCCTGGTGCCTGCCTACAACAACGGGACAACGGCTACTCGTGCGGGGTCGCTCGCCCTCCCAGTTACGAGCCGCTTCATCTTGGATACGGCGCAAGGCCCACCTGCAGCCCCACCCAGCCTTACCACACGGCGGGCCTGAACCAGTACAATCAGAACACCAGCTCGACCGGTGAGTGTCTACCGCACTCACTGCACTCGCTGCTTGCACTTTAGCGGACGGACTACCACGGATAACACGCTATCGAGCCTGCCGGTAATGGATTATACTCGCTTCTGCATTACCCGAGGTCTTTCTTTCTGCGATCATAAATCCTCATCACAAGTCCTGCTCATTTCTCGCTTGCACGGAACACGGGGATGGTCGCAGTACGAGGGAAACGTTTGGTGGTTAGAGTGATTTGTGACTAAGCTGTGTCATGATTGCTACGCGACTTTGGATCCTGGAAAGGTTTTGCTTTTGGGGATTGAATGATGTTGTTTTTGTTCTGAAGGTTAGATGGGGATGTCGTTAGAAATGGACTTAAAACTTGTAAGTTTGAAGTTGACGACGGAAAGGGGTTAGCAATGTCATGTGTAAGTGGATGGACTTGTAGGCCTTCGGCGTTTAAGAATGGTCTATGGTGCGATTGGCACACTAGGTGGTGCACCGTTGGTTTCCGTATTTGTAGAGTTCGAAAAAAAGTAGATAACATCAGTGCGTCGGCGTTGGGGGAATTGGTCGAAGATATATATCATTAAATGTAGCTTGTGAACCTAATCAATGTATTTCCATATAAATGGTAGTTCGCTATTGTTTTCTGTGTTAGCAAGGTCAAAATTTAAAAATATATGTCCATTTTAGAAAGTATCCTTATTTAATTTTCAGGATAAATATGGTATCACTCGATTCATTTTTACATGCGGTTTCATAGGTTCTTTGGTCACAAATCAATCTATAAATTGAACATTGTCCTTTAACGGCTACCAAACTCCTCTGAGTTAGGTCAAATATTTTGCAAATTATTTGTTTGTGATACACAAAGATTTTTTCTAAGAAATAAAAAGATTTAGCTATCTCTATATCTAAAAAGATATGCTTAATAATTGGTCAAGTATAATATGAGATAGTAGTCAAAATTTTATCAACTTGGAATAACGCCTGCCTCTATTCTTTGATTAAAAGGGGCAATTTATTTTCAATTTTTTAAACTTTAAAAATGAACATAATATAATTATATTGTAACGTAATCACTTTTAGACTATGAGGAATGATTTCTTAAATATTTGTAGCTTTGGATTCATTAAGTATACCTATTTCAACAGAAATTAATTTTTATTTAGAATGATGGTATGCACAAACGTAAGAAAAAAGATTGTTTCTGTAACACGCTACTCGTAATGCAAACTAATTGTTACGATTGAATGTAATACACTAATTTTCGTAACTAATTTGAGGACTAGTCACTAATTTACTTAACATTTAATAAATATTCAAAATACAGAGAAACTGAAAACATATCACAAACAAAAACAATCTCCAGCATTTAACCGCATAAAGTTTCTAATGAATATGTAGATTATGTAGTACGAATGATTTAAAAAAAATGAATCATCTCCCTCAATAGTTAATTTTTTACTTATTTTGAAAAGCACATAATAAAACGAAAAATCTGAGAAGCTCTTACTTCCTCATTACATAGCTGGCAGATTCTTTTCCCTATTTTATAATTTCCACTATTCTATTACAATATAGGTACTACAAATGAGGCACTGAGAGCAGAAACTGAATAATTCACATCGAAAAAAGATTAATGTTTCCTATTTTATATGATTATTACAGCCTATTGGAATACATTATTGCTACTAACACAATTTCGCAAAAAATGTGGGTTAGTCCGTTTTTGCTCTCAATGTCTCAAATCATCTTTACCTGAAACAGGAGTGTCTCGTTATCTGACCGAGTTTCGGGACCATATCTGGTCACTTATCGGGGCAGATACAGGTCCAAGAATTTCAGTGAACGTGGTCTTAAATCTGCAGGCTGTTAAAACAAGTCAGCTAACAGGGCAGAAATCCGGCCAGTTTTCGAGGCACCTCTGTATCTCTGCCCTATCACTGTGCACGATCTCATTTAAGGGAGGATCGTCATATAAAAATTCTGAAAACGTGAGGTAATTATCCGGATTTTTTTTTTAAAGAGGCGATAAAGTGAAACTTGTTGAAACTTTTATTATATGTTCAGCCACATTTGTGGATATAAAAAAATTGTTTATTGCCAAACAATTTATTTATAAGTGGCAACAAATCCGATTCTGAAAGGCCTCGGCGCCGGACTCTACAATTGGCGTGCAGCATTACGCCTAAAATTCTACACGGAAATAGAAATACAGAATTTTCCTACTTCTATTATAAGATTTTGTGGAAAAAATAACAGGCGTTGGAAGAAAAACTTTTCTCTTCTAAATCCTGCCATTTTTGAAATTTTGCATTTTTTACTGTACATATAAGTTTCTCGCCAAGAAAATCTTATAATAAAAGTAGAAAAGTGCGGTATTTGTGTTACGGTAAAGAATTTTAGGCGCAACAGTGCACGCCAATAAAATTGTGAAGTCCGCCGCCGTGGCCTTTCAGAATCGGATTTGTTGCTACTTCTAAATAAAGAAATTTGTTTTACATCCACAAATCTAGCTAAACATATAATAAAAGTTTCAACAAGTTTCATTTTACAGTCCCTTTAAAAAAAATCCCAAAAATTACCCCCTTTCCAGCGTTTTCACATGACGATCCTCCCTTAAGTGACAGAGTTACACTTCGAGACCTCTTCTTGTCAGACAAGTGTCTTAAATAATCTTTATGTACCTACTACATAACAAATTGAAGTCACGTTACGATGCATTTCGTACACATCAGCCTACTAAACTACCAAACCCGCGGAAGCGCATGATAAATTAATTTTACCAAATAATCAGAGCACACTAAACGGATCAGCTAATTAGAGGTGATGCAAATCATGTTGCAGGTCTGATATCGCCAGGCGTGAGTGTGCCGATCGCGGTACCAGGGCAGCCAGCACCAGACATGGCGGCGCAATATTGGTCACCAAGGCTCCAGTGACCGTGGTGGTCATCGGTGTCGACATCCTCTCCGTAGGCTCGAGCTTCTTTCACTTACGTTAGCTTACAAACGTTATAGACACAGGAGAACACAAGGAGAAGACGTTCGAGATCGATGAAAGGCAGTTGCTGGAAAGGTTTAACAGAATCTTCTGTCGCCGATAATCGTCGATTGCCTTCGAATCTAGGGGCGACCCCAAATGGCACAATCGTCCGTTCCTCGGACGATGACGGGGCAAAGAGAACGAGCGTCAGCGACAGTAAGAGACGCGTGTAAAAATAGGCGTTACGCTCGATGGAAGGACGCCGTGTTCAAATGGAAGCCTCTGCTCGGGAGGATCGTTTCCTTCTCGCGCGGTCAAGCATTTCCCTTTGGAAATCGACAGGCGTGTACGACTGGGCGCCGTTGCACGTAGCGGTGGAGCATTGCCCGAAATTGTCCCGTGTTATCTGGCTGCACGACGACCAGATCGCTGGTACCATGTAATTATTTTTAGCGTAATCTTTTAGCAAGGGTTCGTCGAACTCGAGAGCGAAATTCAGCTTTAAGCCGACCGGTCGATCGCAAACTGGTCGATCGGTGAACCGTACTCCGAACGATACTCGTACACGCCCGAGAGAACAAGCAGAAGAGCCACTTCAGCCTCGAACAGGCTCGCAGAAAGAATAACTCGATCATCTCTAGAAGACTCTGCTGTAGGCTCGTGTTCTCCTCGACATTATAAGCGGGGGAAAGAAATCTATGCTCGACAGAGAAGCCGCGTGATCTACCTTAGTAGCGTAAATTATTACTAGCCGTCGCTTGAGGATCTCGTTTACGTTTCTAGCCACGATCGCGACTCCCTTCGGTAGCTGTCGAACGGCGAGGCGAAGAAAAGATTCTTGTATCGTCGCGGCGCGATTCAGCTCGCGGATGAGATCATTCGGCGGTCAGGAGAGCTGGCGTTCCCATGGTGGTCCATGACGACACCGTGCAAAACCTTCCGACGTAACGGAGCCACGAGGTACCAAGACTTTTCTTTTATATATGTTGCTAGCTGAATTTATATACTCGCGTAACAGACGTAAACTATTTTCGTTTCAATGGTAATTAAGTAACGTAGACAGCGATGGTATCGACACCTTATCAGCCAATAAAGTTCGAACAGGACGGGGGGGTCTTGGGCGTCTAATTGTAAGATATTCTGTAAATGGCGACGAAACACGGTACAACCGCGCGAATGAAATTTTGAAACCGAGAATATCGGGGGCACGTGTTCTCGTTCCGTTCGTGTTGTTACTTTCCCAACAGTTTAGCGAACGTTTGCGAGCTGATTCGGAAGTACAGGTGCATAACGAACTGGCTGGTAGAACTTATGCGAAGAAATAACAATAACTTTTTAAAATAGAATAAAAGAGAAACATAGATTCACGTTTATTTTTTTAGAGAGACTAATATCAGAGGAAAATATCAGCAAAATTACTTCGTTATTTTTTGGACCTAGGTTTGTTAAAACTTTTTCGTCTGCGCCAGTTCTATTAACCAGTTAAGCCCGTACTTACAGTTCTGGAACGCTCTGTACATGTATCTTCCGCGAAGAAACGTTCGTGCGTAAAGATTGTGAGGAACGTGACACAGCCGATAAGTTTATTCCGAGTTTCCTCGTTCCTTGGAGCAAACTGTCGCTACTTTCACCGCAAATGGAACCCGTCGCCTTTTCGTTCGAGCTTAACGTTACGCTCCCGCGCGTAACAGCGAGAAGGAGCGACGATTTTATTTGTTTCCGACATAGGTTAAACGAAATTTCATATCCGACGAAAGCGGGCGCGTCCGATAGGATGAGCAATTAATTACCGATTCGAGACGGAAGTTTTTATTAAAAAATGGAAAAGAGAATTGTACAACTTTAGCGAAATAACTTCGACATCAGCGACGAAGAGACGGCTGGGGAAGGGTTCGTCCCAGTGAGGGAAGTTAGCAATGGCGTCTCGCAGAATTTTTAACCGCAGTTTCTTAGATGTAACTCTCTCTAGGCGAATAAAAAAAAACGTAAAATAGTTTTTAAGTCGGTATTATTTATATTCGTGTAAGGGGGCGGAGCGAAGCAAGAGTAATTGAACGTTCATTGTGTGTACATCGTAAAGATATCGACATTTATAATATAGTTGACTCTAATCCCAAGTATCCGATAAAGCAAAGGTCGATTCTCAACATTTATATCCGGTGCAAGATTGATCAATAAAGGAAACAATGCGACAACCAGATATGTTAACCGTACGATTATGCATTCCAAATAAATAGTGTGTGCATTTAAGCAGCAATTTCTTTCAAGTTCTTACCTTTTCGACAAACTCGCGCGACGGTACAAAAATTTTGGCATCACCATTTTTCCCCTTTTCCATTCCCATAAACTATAGAAGGGAGTTAAGTGTTGCATAATTGACACTTTTATCAATATATTGCGTAGTTTTCGAAATAGTTTCATGAATGGCCAGGGTGTCAGCTTGCCCGATGGCAAGTGAAATGAAGTGGGCTCTCTTAAACACTGTAATTACTAAGAAATATACATTTATTTCACAGAAATTTTAATTATACTTTTTTTGCCACTTATGTATTTTTTGACAATTTTATTTAGCCCTTATCAAAATTAAATGATAGCTTTATAGATGTGGGTGGGCCCCTTTTGTCTTCTGGCAACCAATATTTCAATAACCAATGGTTATTGAAACGATTTTATCGCTCATTGAGACACTGAATACGTTTAAAGAGAACAAACATGATAGGTAAGTTAGATACCTTTAGTCTCTGAAAGTGCAATAGTAGAAAATGGCAATTTTTGGAAGATATTCGAAGACACAAATGTTTCCACAGTATCATTCTGTATGTTTTAGGAATCAGAGACTAATCGTGATAAAGTAGGGGAGACCGGGCTAGTTGATACAGGGGCAGGTTGATGCAGATGAATTATCTCGACACCGTACATATGTAGCTCCGTTTGACGGAGATATGTGAAGTTTGTTGTTCATTTCTTTACTACGATCCAGCGTACGTCTGTGTACATTGACGTTAACAATCGTTTTTAACTGTTTTCTTTTATATAAAGAAAAAGTAAATACTTTTGATACATCCAAATTGATCGTCCAAATAATATTTTTTCATTCAATTTATATGTATTTTCTCAAGTTTTCGCGTACTATATATTAAAGAGGAAGGACCAAACTATATTTTGGCATATTTGTTATTAAGTAATTAATTCAAATAAAAATGGAAAAAATTGAAAACAGAATAACGTATCAACTAGCCCCGGTCTCCCCTACCTGAAAATGCAAGAATGTAATCGTTATCATCGCTAACTTAGACGTTATGTTTTATAATAAACTTTTATAGCTTTAAAATAACCATTCTAGACAAAATCTTATTTCGTAAAGAGAGCTTCAAAAAGCTCAGTCATTTTTTCTCGAATTTTTAAAAACGCGATTTTGAAATGATATTTAAAAGAAACGAGTTTGTTTATCATTTTCACGTTACAAAAAAGACTTGCCGGTCTAAAAACTAATTTATTCAGGAAGGTTAACTCTTTACATAATTATGTCATATGATCTTAAAAGCTGAAGATCATTTTAGCAATTTACAATTAAGCAATTGTCACACTGCTCAGCGGCAAGCAAACTTATCAATTCGGAATAAAACACCATCATCGCAAACGAGATGTAGAATAGACCGATTATCCAATGCCTCTCGAAATTGTGTCATCGATTATGGAATTCATAAGACCCTGGACAATTTCTGTGACACGTCCAACGTTATCGGCTCCCAATTTGCTGCATTTTATTAAAATAAGTGAAATGCAATACAATCAAATCTTACAAATGCATTCATTATACAGCAGATACATGTGGTATGTAATTCATAATTCAGATAAAGCAATATCTTGTGCAATTTTCATATCCGCGAATACCTACAGTACAAAATGCAGCCGGTATCACATTTAACGCCCTTTATGTAACAACTCTTTATCTGTAACTGCCTGTAGCGCAGAAATATACACGATCATACACGATTAATAATCGTTCTGCATATTAGAACTTACAATTCTTTAATGATGGACGATACTTATCGATAATTGTATATATCGATATTTGCTTGTCGATATGTCACTATTTTTTATGGATATTTTAGAAACTCATAATTATAAGTATCGATAATTTTTGTCAAAATGTCGATGTTCCGAACCCTAGCATAAAATTATAAGGAACATAGCAACCGAAACGCCGGGGTCGCGTTAATAATTGACATAGAATTTGGACCATAGCCTTAAATGTTTAGATTAGCAATATCCGTAAAAGCCTCTAGAAATAAGTTTATGCGCGTCTTTTTATCTCTATCCTGTCCAAGGTTACTTCAAATACCGTTTGGCAATGGGAACTGACATTAAAGGATAAAAAAAAAGATGCGCATAAACTTATTTCTAGAGGGTTTTACGGATATTGCAAATATAAACATTTAAGGCTGTGGTCCTAATTCTATGTGAATTATTAACGCGACCCCGGCGTTTCGGTTGCTATGTTCCTTATAATCTTATGCTAGGGTTACGAACAGTCGATAATTTTTACAAAAAGAAAACTGCATGGCTGGAAAGAGTAAGAGAATTTATATGAGAAACTCGGGAGACAGAACAACGCTAGTGCGCGTCGCGTGAATTCGGAGAAACTGCTAAGCACTTGGTACACAACGTTGGTCACATGCCGAAGTGATCACCGACAAAGTATAAGATAGACCCATAGGCGAGGTATAGGATAGACCTATCACCTTATGGATGTTCGTGTCGCCACCCAAACTGTGTTACCGACCCATAATTTTAGGACTGAATGTAGTGGCATCTGCTCATGAACAGCGTCCAACTCAGCAACTACTCTGAAATGTGTTGAAATGCTGAAAGGTGTGTGCGTGCTTGTATACATGTGACTTGTTTAGAGTGGGTTTTCGCTATGCTACGCTTTGCCTCGGTTTGTCAACGACTTACGCGGATTTTTTTTCGAAAATCCATTTCGGGGATCAAGACACTATGGCGCACAAAAATAGTATTACTTCAAAGCCCAGTGTAAGCTATAAATTGCAAGATGACATTGTTTATTAGTACTTTGCGTGTAGTAGAACCCTTTCACGTATCGTACGCCGAAAAGTATTAAAAATTCACGCTGTTACTGATATTTCCGCAAGTTTCTAATGCACTGTTTAATCATTCTAGTGAAGTAATAATAATTGGATTCTATTTACCCCGAGTAGTAGTTGACCGCCAACATTGAAATTTACAGTAAAATCTAATTCTTAAAAGCCTCGTAGAAAGTTGCACAATGCATGAGTGTCGTGGGGTGCATGGATGCAACTGCAAATCGAGTTACTTTTCAAACCCGCATTGCGAAATAAAATTTTGTCTAGCCCTGAGAAATTCATCGGTTCAGTGTTCACTAAAGTGTGTGCATGCATAGTGCATGCTATTTCGTGATTTCTCAATTCGTGCATCAATTTCATCGCTTACTGGACCATGTGGGAAGCCTTTTAACAGGATTTCACTGAGATATACCCGTTACCTAGAAGACTTTTTCAGAAACTGAATAATTTGTTGATGTTAGTAACTAAGGGGGAGAAACAAGTATGTCACTCATATTTCTCCAAATATTCCTCCAACTATTCATTTACACCAAGTTCAACTAAAAAGTATTTATACATTATAAATAATACTATGTGATATGTATAAGCATTAACATTCATTTATCGAACGATTAAACATTGAGAATAAAAGAGAATTCATTCGGCGTAGAAAATCATTTGCATATCTAAGGCCAAATGTGACTAATTGCTTGATATCTAGAGTTGTATCGATCATAGTTAATAATAATTTATACTGGCCGGTTAGTGCAAATGTTGTTAACATTATTTTGCACAGCAATAGCCACTGGAATGGATATTTTAGCGGAAAATCCATTTTTGCTGAAGAATTCGTTGCATTTCGCAATTGTAATCAACCGTCGACCTTGTTTTGATCGGGGGACATGGTTTCCCGAAGTGTATATAGGGAGCTCACGGAGCTCCATGTACTCAGTCGTCGTCGGTCCTCCGGGCTTGGAGGACCCCCGGGGACCCTGGAACTGCCGAGCCACCTGGACCTACTGGACCTACTGGACCTACTGGACCTACTGGACCTACTGGACCTACTGGACCTACTGGATCTACAGGACCTACTGGACTTCCTGGAGACCTGGTCAGGGTTTGAGCCCTGGTCCTTGCTGCACCCCCTCGGCCGCCCTGGAATGGAGTTCCCGAGCCACTTGGACCATTCGGCCCTACTGAACAAACTGGATTTCCTGGGGACGTGGTCAGGGTTCGAACCCTTGGTCTCACCCCCTCGGCCCCCTGACCTAGGTTAGCTTATTCGGTTGGTGCCGATGAAATTTTCGGGTTCGTTAAAAGCCATTCATAATGTTGTTATTCTGCCAAGGCCAAAACCAATTTCTCTTCCATTTTAACTGATTTCTTCGATTGTTTTTATATCATCTGTCCTATTTCATACATTCCTTCATGGATTTTTACATGAGTCGTTCTATTTCGTGTATTTCTTCGATGGGTTTGCATGATCTGTTCTATTTTATGTATTTCTTCGATGGGTTTAAATGATTTAATTTATTCGATGCATTTCTTCGACGTGTTTACATGATTTAATTTATTTGATGCATTTCTTCGATGGGTTTATATAATTTATTTTCCATGATACATTTCTTCGATGGATTTATATGATTTATTTTATTTGATGCATTTCTTCGATGGGTTTACATGATTTATTTTATTTGATCCATTCCTTTGATGGTTTTGCATGATTTATTCCCTCTCATGCATCTCGTCGATGGATTTATATTTCCTGCTCTTCTTCATCTAGGTATCTCTGCGATGGTTCTGCATGCTCGTGCGTGCTTTTCTGATGTTCCAAATCATCTCGATCGACACCAACCGAATAAGTATGTTCTTACTTTCCTCTGAAGCCCACCGCACTATTACTAACATAATGTAGTTGATTGTTTCAGCATTTCAGGTCCACGCTGTCGCAGGGAAGGAAGTTAATAAAATAATATATTTAAAAGAAAATAGTGAAAAGTGATAGTGAACAGTGGTAGTGAAAGAAGACATCTACGGAAGCCTAGGTTAATTTATTATAGCATGAAGTATTTAAGGCCCCATGTAAAATTGCCAAGTAGTCACAGAATTTTATTAGCTTTGTTGCCCTTTCGTTGGCTCCTCATCTCTGCTGAGGAGGTCGCCGCTGCTTCCGTTTGCGGAAGCAAGCGACTGAGCATGGAATTGGTATGGGTGGATCAGTTTCATCCCCTGGTGTTCTTGTCGAAAGGGAAAAGTTTCGTGCGTAGGGGGTGTATCTTTTGGTACACTGCCTGTGTAAGTCACCCGGTCCGATTCCCAGTCTCCTCGTTAGTCGGCTTGAGTCAGGTCACACCTAGTGTTGCTCCTGACGAGTCGCTGGGTGCAGAGGAATCGTTTGGGAGACGCCGAGCGCTTTTCCCTTTCGACACGGACATTAGGGTGGTAGGAACTGCGCCATCCAATACTCGTTTCATGTTCACCCGTAGTCTTTCCTTCTTTGCTGAATTTATTTCAATCGAGTGATTGCTTGGCAGTTCCCTAGATTCTATATCTAATCCAAAGGGATCGATGGAACTTTGTTTCCATCCATCTCTTTGGTTTAGTAGGCTAAGTGTATCATGTACAGGGAGATCGATGGAACTTTGATTCCATCTATCTCTCTACGGGTCTCCAAGCGCAGCAACCTCCTCGCGGTGAGACCTGGTAATCGGTGAGAACCGAGCCGATGGCTGCGATTGTCAAATATTTTGGTGGAATGTAAGAATAAAATATGTAACTTGAAAAGTTGTTCGATTGTTTCTACCCGACCCCAGAACACGAGTATAGTGTTAAGATAGAAGGATAAGTACAAGTTGGAATATTTCAGCGAGATACTGGAACTGATGGGTTTTTGACAAATTTTAAAGTCCTCTCTGCTTCAGCACCTTATTGAAATATACCAAGTTACAATTCCTTGGCGAGGTATCCCACGTTACATCATGAAAGCATGTCTTCCACAAATAATGTTGTTGTTTATATATATTTTTATGTTAAATAAATTTGTTTTGCGTTAAATACACTCGAATAGAACAGCAAGGTTAAAAGGCGTGTGTGTTCTTGTTTTGTTGTGATCCTTATTTCTCTGTCGTTGCACGGATAACGTTTATAAAACGATCTTTAAATTGTTACCCTAAGGCTAGGGCTACACATACGACTGTAAGTCGTACGACAGTCGGGCGCAAATCCTGGAACAGTCGGCCCACTTAAAAATCCGAAGCAGTCGCAGGTGGCCGCCGACTGAACGACCGATCGTTGTTCTGTCGTCTCTATGTGCGCGTCTCCATATGTTCTGTAGGCCCTGGCATAAACGACACGATTGTCGGACGACTTTCAGTCGTATGTGTAACCCTAGCCTAAGAGAATCATTTGTAAATCGCGGGTTTTGAATGTCTTACTTTTACACGTGTTGAGTTCTAATTCCTACTACGCGTAGCGTTACAATCTGTTTCGAGACTTCACCGGTAACGTTGCATGTGACGCTAAAATGGTAATGGAGTCTTGGAACCCCACAAACCGTAACAAAAAAATGTATTGAGTGATAAGTCTATCCTATATCTCGTCTGTGGCGCCACGCTCGGTGGTATCGACCATCAATCGGGAGGAAATTCCCTCTGTCCCAGGAGAACCGCACCCTCGGCCATACCTCGGGAGGATCCCCGACAAAACGCATACACCCGGGGGTACCGTTTTCCTGATTTCAGCGAGCGCGGCAGCAGCACCATCGACGAAGTATAGAATAGACCTATCACCTTATGGGACTTCGTGTCACCACCCAAACTGTATTACCGACCCATAACTCGAGGACTGAATTTAGCGGCCTCTGCTCATGAACAGCGTCCAACTTAGGAACTACCCTGAAATGTGTTGAATTGCTGAAAGGTGTGCGTGCTTGTATACGTGTGACTTGTTTAGAGCGAGAGTTTGACAGAGGACAGGCTTTTGTTACGCTACGCCAGGGGTGCACAAGGAGCCGTTTTTAGCGCCTAGCTGCGAGCAACCCACCTGTCCTGTTGCTAAGGTTAGAATCGGTGAGGAGAATTGCAGTAGTGTACGCGCGTGCTCGTAGGCTCGTAGCGTAAGTATATATGGCTGGGTTCCTTGTGGGGCCCCAGTGCAGAACAGGTCCCGTAATAAAATTCAGGGGAGTCATGAAATTTCCAAAATATCTGCTACTGCCGGAATTTGGTATGACTTGACGGTTCTATTTTACTGATAATGAAACATTTTTTGCTAATAATACTCATCTTTTCATCGACACATAAAATATTTAGAAGATTAATACTATACAAATAAATAACTCGGACACAAAGAAAACCAAATTTTAATTAACGATAACGATAATTCATAAATGTTAGAAAGTTATATATGTACAAATATATACATACCTACACGCATGTGGTGTCCACCATTAGACTTAGCGTTATTTACAATCACAAAATTACATAACTAATAAATATATACACGTAACAATATACGGGGTGTTAACGAAAATGTAACAATAATAATATATACATAATATATACATAACTGAAAAATTATATACATAAGGATGGAAGGACAGAACAATACACGCAGACTTTGTGAAAGATACTAGGTGGAGTACATGCAATTATAAAAAATGATTATTGCGCTTTGTTGCCGGTAGCCGTTTTTGTTGTACCAGATATTCTATGTTTGGTTGTATACTTCGGTTTTGGCTCAAGAGCAACGAACATTTTAAATTGTTATCCGTTATGAGTGTCCGGAACGGCGACTTCGCTTTCTTCAGGGTAGAAAATAACTGCTCGCAAACGTAAGTGGAACCAAATATTGCTAATATTTTCGCGACGCATTTGTGCAAATACCGATATTCAATTTGTGATACATTAATAATACCATCCGTCTCCTGAATTATTTTTTTCATTTCTACGTCACCTCTTAAATTTCTTAAGTCTATTTGTAATTGTGGTGACACTGTATCTATATTTACAGTTAGTGGACTGGTAACTACGTTCAATTCATTTTCGAGTGCATACAAATCCTGATACCGGTTTTGAAATTGATCACCCAACTTCTGTAATATAATTTCATATTGCTCAAAATTAGTATGCTGTGTCATAATTGATCTTAACGTAACTCTGCGTTCCATACTTGAATTTTTTTTTAAAATCGCAAATTAAGTTAGAAAATTGAAGTATGGTTTTATCTTTTCCTTGCAGCTGTGTATTTAGAATATTTAAATGGTCTGCTACATCCGACATAAATCCTAAATCACAGAGTCAATCTGTATTTTCCAACTCGGGAGCAGGATTTTCTGACATTTCCAAAAACACGGAAATTACGCTATGTAGGCGGAAGAAACGATCTAAGGTTCTTCCACGGCTAAGCCACCGTATTTCCGTGTATAGGGGTATCTCCGTGAAGTCTGCGTCTATATCTTTTAAAAAATTTCTGAACTGCCGGCGTTTCAAAGGATTCATTTTAATATAATTAGTTATTCTGGTCACAACGGACATAACGTGTTCCATCTCTATACTTTTTGCACACAAATTCTGCTGGTGAATCGCACAGTGCATTGCCCTAATTTCCTGAGGAACTGCTAGATTTTTTAATTTGCTTCGGAGGCGGTCAACGAAACCACGATGTTTCCCAATCATCGCTGGAGCACCATCAGTAGTGACGGACACTAATTTAGTCCAGTCTAATTTATGATTATTAACCGCCTCCTCCACACAAAACAGTATATCATCTCCTGCTGTGGTTTCTGCTAACGAAGCAAAATCTAGCAGTTCCTCAGTTACTTCTAAATTTTCGTTAACCCCCCGAATAAAAATTGCCATTTGCGGAGTGCCGGAGATGTCCGTCGATTCATCCGGGGCCAAACTATAAACAATAAATGTTTTCCCTAACTCCCGCAATTGCCGCGTCACATCTGCAGCCATCTCTTCTATCCGTCGCATGATTGTCATTCGCGAGAGAGTGGTCGCTTCATATATTTTACGCTGCTGCGCATTGTCATCCACTGTCGCCAATAAACAATTTTTTATAAATTCTCCATCCGTATATGGGCGGGATGTTTTCGCTATTTCCAGCGCGATTTGGTAACTGCATTTAATTCCAGCGATTCAAATAGAATTATTTTCCTAGGATCAAAACAATGAGTTACTATAATGAATCTTAAAACAATGATTGATAATCGGGGCTATTCCACGTTAAAATTAAAATTAAAGAAATTGCATTGCTCATATTTGAATAAAGGATTCCATCGGTTTTTAAATGATTATAAACACAGGACAATACCTCGAAACAAAGCGCAAATATTGAATAGAAGGATTCATACATTATAAAATAACTTACTTTGTCTGAGATGTCTTCCTACTGCCATGGGGCCCCTACCGCCATGGGGGCCCCTACCGCCATGGGGCCCTACAGCCATGGGGCCCTACCGCCATGGGGCCCCTACCGCCATGGGGCCCCTACCGCCATGGGGGCCCCTACCGCCATGGGGCCCCTACCGCCATGGGGGCCCCTACGGCCATGGGGGCCCCTACCGCCATGGGGGCCCCTACCGCCATGGGGCCCCTACAGCCATGGGGGCCCCTACCGCCATGGGGCCCCTACCGCCATGGGGGCCCCTACCGCCATGGGGCCCTACAGCCATCGGGGCCCCTACCGCCATGGGGGCCCCTACCGCCATGGGGGCCCCTACAGCCATGGGGGCCCCTACCGCCATGGGGGCCCTACCGCAATGGGGCCCCTACCGCCATGGGCGCCCTACAGCCATGGGGGCCCCTACCGCCATGGGGCCCCTACCGCCATGGGGGCCCCTACAGCCATGGGGGCCCCTGCCGCCATGGGGCCCCTACCGCCATGGGGGCCCCTACCGCCATGGGGGCCCTACAGCCATGGGGGCCCTACAGCCATGGGGGCCCCTACCGCCATGGGGGCTCTACCGCCATGGGGCCCCTACCGCCATGGGCGCCCTACAGCCATGGGGGCCCCTACCGCCATGGGGCCCCCTACCGCCATGGGGCCCCTACCGCCATGGGGGCCCCTACAGCCATGGGGGCCCCTACCGCCATGGGGCCCCTACCGCCATGGGGGCCCCTACCGCCATGGGCGCCCTACAGCCATGGGGCCCCTACCGCCATGGGGGCCCCTACAGCCATGGGGGCCCCTACCGCCATGGGGGCCCTACCGCAATGGGGCCCCTACCGCCATGGGCGCCCTACAGCCATGGGGGCCCCTACCGCCATGGGGCCCCTACCGCCATGGGGGCCCCTACCGCCATGGGGCCCCTACCGCCATGGGCGCCCTACAGCCATGGGGCCCCTACCGCCATGGGGGCCCCTACAGCCATGGGGGCCCCTGCCGCCATGGGGCCCCTACCGCCATGGGGCCCCTACCGCCATGGGGCCCCTACCGCCATGGGCGCCCTACAGCCATGGGGGCCCCTACCGCCATGGGGCCCCCTACCGCCATGGGGCCCCTACCGCCATGGGGGCCCCTACAGCCATGGGGGCCCCTACCGCCATGGGGCCCCTACCGCCATGGGGGCCCTACAGCCATGGGGGCCCTACAGCCATGGGGGCCCTACCGCAATGGGGCCCCTACCGCCATGGGGCCCCCTACCGCCATGGGGCCCCTACCGCCATGGGGGCCCCTACAGCCATGGGGGCCCCTGCCGCCATGGGGCCCCTACCGCCATGGGGGCCCCTACCGCCATGGGGGCCCTACAGCCATGGGGGCCCTACAGCCATGGGGGCCCCTACCGCCATGGGGGCTCTACCGCCATGGGGCCCCTACCGCCATGGGCGCCCTACAGCCATGGGGGCCCCTACCGCCATGGGGCCCCCTACCGCCATGGGGCCCCTACCGCCATGGGGGCCCCTACAGCCATGGGGGCCCCTACCGCCATGGGGCCCCTACCGCCATGGGGCCCCTACCGCCATGGGGGCCCCTACAGCCATGGGGGCCCCTACCGCCATGGGGCCCCTACCGCCATGGGGCCCCTACCGCCATGGGCGCCCTACAGCCATGGGGGCCCCTACCGCCATGGGGCCCCCTACCGCCATGGGGCCCCTACCGCCATGGGGGCCCCTACAGCCATGGGGGCCCCTACCGCCATGGGGCCCCTACCGCCATGGGGGCCCTACAGCCATGGGGGCCCTACAGCCATGGGGGCCCCTACCGCCATGGGGGCTCTACCGCCATGGGGCCCCTACCGCCATGGGCGCCCTACAGCCATGGGGGCCCCTACCGCCATGGGGCCCCTACCGCCATGGGGGCCCCTACAGCCATGGGGGCCCCTGCCGCCATGGGGCCCCTACCGCCATGGGGGCCCCTACGGCCATGGGGGCCCCTACCGCCATGGGGGCCCTACAGCCATGGGGGCCCTACAGCCATGGGGGCCCTACAGCCATGGGGGCCCTACAGCCATGGGGGCCCCTACCGCCTTGGGGGCTCCTACCGCCATGGGGGCCCCTACCGCCATGGGGGCCCTACAGCCATGGGGGCCCCTACCGCCATGGGGGCCCTACAGCCATGGGGGCCCTACCGCCATGGGGCAATTCATAAAGAAAAAACAAAGGCAAAATGACAATCAATAAAAATGGCGTTATATCAGCCCGAAATGTTTATTATAGTTTAGTATTCCGTGAAACGCCATTTTTATTGATTGTCATTTTGCCTTTGTTTTTTCTTTATGAATTGCGTTACGACAAATACGAAATTTCCTACCGGCTGTAACCTATCCATCGGTAAGTAGCTACGAATTATATACCGAAATATCATTGTACGAAATATACATAAGTTTGCAAAATATAGAGCAAATGGCATCGACATAAAAAAGGAAGGGTGCAAGTGCACTGACCCCTTTTAAGTTGTCATGGGAGGAAGCCTTCTTGGTTACCGAGTACAAAGGTGGTGTGAAATGTGTTGTATGTTACACAACATTTACACAGGCCAAGCAATTTAATGTAAAGCGGCATTACACTCAGCATCATGCTAATGATTACAAAGAGTTCACGCGTGAGGAACGTCTGCAAAAAATAAAAGTTTTAAAGGAACAAGCGCTACAGGAGGAGGAGGAAGACATCTCAGACAAAGTAAGTTATTTTATAATGTATGAATCCTTCTATTCAATATTTGCGCTTTGTTTCGAGGTATTGTCCTGTGTTTATAATCATTTAAAAACCGATGGAATCCTTTATTCAAATATGAGCAATGCAATTTCTTTAATTTTAATTTTAACGTGGAATAGCCCCGATTATCAATCATTGTTTTAAGATTCATTATAGTAACTCATTGTTTTGATCCTAGGAAAATAATTCTATTTGAATCGCTGGAATTAAATGCAGTTACCAAATCGCGCTGGAAATAGCGAAAACATCCCGCCCATATACGGATGGAGAATTTATAAAAAATTGTTTATTGGCGACAGTGGATGACAATGCGCAGCAGCGTAAAATATATGAAGCGACCACTCTCTCGCGAATGACAATCATGCGACGGATAGAAGAGATGGCTGCAGATGTGACGCGGCAATTGCGGGAGTTAGGGAAAACATTTATTGTTTATAGTTTGGCCCCGGATGAATCGACGGACATCTCCGGCACTCCGCAAATGGCAATTTTTATTCGGGGGGTTAACGAAAATTTAGAAGTAACTGAGGAACTGCTAGATTTTTCTTCGTTAGCAGAAACCACAGCAGGAGATGATATACTGTTTTGTGTGGAGGAGGCGGTTAATAATCATAAATTAGACTGGACTAAATTAGTGTCCGTCACTACTGATGGTGCTCCAGCGATGATTGGGAAACATCGTGGTTTCGTTGACCGCCTCCGAAGCAAATTAAAAAATCTAGCAGTTCCTCAGGAAATTAGGGCAATGCACTGTGCGATTCACCAGCAGAATTTGTGTGCAAAAAGTATAGAGATGGAACACGTTATGTCCGTTGTGACCAGAATAACTAATTATATTAAAATGAATCCTTTGAAACGCCGGCAGTTCAGAAATTTTTTAAAAGATATAGACGCAGACTTCACGGAGATACCCCTATACACGGAAATACGGTGGCTTAGCCGTGGAAGAACCTTAGATCGTTTCTTCCGCCTACATAGCGTAATTTCCGTGTTTTTGGAAATGTCAGAAAATCCTGCTCCCGAGTTGGAAAATACAGATTGACTCTGTGATTTAGGATTTATGTCGGATGTAGCAGACCATTTAAATATTCTAAATACACAGCTGCAAGGAAAAGATAAAACCATACTTCAATTTTCTAACTTAATTTGCGATTTTAAAAAAAAATTCAAGTATGGAACGCAGAGTTACGTTAAGATCAATTATGACACAGCATACTAATTTTGAGCAATATGAAATTATATTACAGAAGTTGGGTGATCAATTTCAAAACCGGTATCAGGATTTGTATGCACTCGAAAATGAATTGAACGTAGTTACCAGTCCACTAACTGTAAATATAGATACAGTGTCACCACAATTACAAATAGACTTAAGAAATTTAAGAGGTGACGTAGAAATGAAAAAAATAATTCAGGAGACGGATGGTATTATTAATGTATCACAAATTGAATATCGGTATTTGCACAAATGCGTCGCGAAAATATTAGCAATATTTGGTTCCACTTACGTTTGCGAGCAGTTATTTTCTACCCTGAAGAAAGCGAAGTCGCCGTTCCGGACACTCATAACGGATAACAATTTAAAATGTTCGTTGCTCTTGAGCCAAAACCGAAGTATACAACCAAACATAGAATATCTGGTACAACAAAAACGGCTACCGGCAACAAAGCGCAATAATCATTTTTTATAATTGCATGTACTCCACCTAGTATCTTTCACAAAGTCTGCGTGTATTGTTCTGTCCTTCCATCCTTATGTATATAATTTTTCAGTTATGTATATATTATGTATATATTATTATTGTTACATTTTCGTTAACACCCCGTATATTGTTACGTGTATATATTTATTAGTTATGTAATTTTGTGATTGTAAATAACGCTAAGTCTAATGGTGGACACCACATGCGTGTAGGTATGTATATATTTGTACATATATAACTTTCTAACATTTATGAATTATCGTTATCGTTAATTAAAATTTGGTTTTCTTTGTGTCCGAGTTATTTATTTGTATAGTATTAATCTTCTAAATATTTTATGTGTCGATGAAAAGATGAGTATTATTAGCAAAAAATGTTTCATTATCAGTAAAATAGAACCGTCAAGTCATACCAAATTCCGGCAGTAGCAGATATTTTGGAAATTTCATGACTCCCCTGAATTTTATTACGGGACCTGTTCTGCACTGGGGCCCCACAAGGAACCCAGCCATATATACTTACGCTACGAGCCTACGAGCACGCGCGTACACTACTGCAATTCTCCTCACCGATTCTAACCTTAGCAACAGGACAGGTGGGTTGCTCGCAGCTAGGCGCTAAAAACGGCTCCTTGTGCACCCCTGGCGTAGCGTAACAAAAGCCTGTCCTCTGTCAAACTCTCGCTCTAAACAAGTCACACGTATACAAGCACGCACACCTTTCAGCAATTCAACACATTTCAGGGTAGTTCCTAAGTTGGACGCTGTTCATGAGCAGAGGCCGCTAAATTCAGTCCTCGAGTTATGGGTCGGTAATACAGTTTGGGTGGTGATACGAAGTCCCATAAGGTGATAGGTCTATTCTATACTTCGTCGATGGTGGCATCTACTCATGAACAACGTCCAACTCAGCAACTACTCTGAAATGTGTTGAGATGCTGAAAGGTGTGTGCGTGCTTGTATACGTGTGACTTGTTCAGAGTGGGTGTTTGATATAGAGGGCAGGCTTTTGCTACGCTATGCTTTGGCTCGGTTTGTCAACGACTCACGCGGATTTCTCTCCGAAAATCCATTTCGAAGATCAAGACACTATGGCGTTCAGAAATGGTATTTCTTCAAAGCCCGTGTAAGCTATACATTGCATGATGACATTGTTTATTAATACTTTGCGCGTAGTGAAACCCTTTCACATATCGTACGCTGAAAAGTATTAAAAATTCACGCTGTTACTGACATTCCCGCAAATTTCTAATGCACTGTTTAATCATTCTAGTGAAGTAATAATAATTGGATTGTATTTGCCCCGAGTATTAGCTTACCGCTGACATTGAAATTTACAGAAAAATCTAATTCTTGAAAGCCTCGTAGAAATTTGCATGATACATGAGTGACGTGGGGTGCAAGGATGCAACTGCAAATAGAGTTACTTTTCAAACCCGCATTACGAAATAAAATTTTGTCTGTCCCTGAGAAATTCATCGGTTCAGTGTTCAGTGAAGTGTGTGCATGTCATAGAGCATATTATTTTGTGATTTCTCAATTCGTGCATCAATTTCATCGATTACTGGACCATGGGGGAGGCCCCTTAACAGGATTCCACTGAGATAAACCCATTACCTAGAAAAACTTCTCGTGCAACACTATTCTCGGGTCCTATCATGGGTCCCCCGGATTGGAAGACATATGGAAAGTGCAGTTTGGATAGCTGCAGTTGCGAAAAGTGCAAGTGGAGCAATCAGCGTTGCTAGATAAAATTATTTCCAGCCTTGGCGAATTTCAAGTTAGCTGGGAGTCGTTGGAGCAAGACAGAACGTCAACAACCTCTACGAAAGTCGCACCATCGCCGAACAATGTATCTGCCAGTTGAACTCTACCTGCGACAGTGATCACAGTGAACGCGTGAGCATACTAATTGGTGATATCTTGATTCCTAGATTAATTTCCTCGATTTCTGGACCCTGTAGGAGGTCGCTTAAAAAGATTCTACTACAATTCAACCAGTATCTAGAAGATTTCTGAAACAATACTTTTTTCGAGGAGCTGCGAATTGATGGAGCGAGACAGAACGTTAACAACCTCTACCAAATTCGTACAGTGCCAGTTGAACTTTAGCTGCGACAGTCACCGGATCTCAGTGAACGCGTGAGCATATTATTTCGTGATATCTCGATTCCTGGATTAATTTTATCGATTACTGGACAATGAGAGAGGTCGCTAAATAAGGTTCAACTGCAATTCACCCAGTATCCAGCAGACTTCTTCAGCTACACTTTTCTCGAGGAGCTGGGAGTCGTTGGAGCGCGACAGAACGTCAACAACCTCTTCCAAATTCGTAATCTGCCAGTTGAACGTTAGCTGCGACATTCATCGGATCTCAGTGAACGCGTGAGCATATTATGTCGTGATATCTCAATTCCTGGATTAATTTTATCGATTACTGGACGACGATGGAGGTCGCTAAATAAGGTTCAACTGCAATTCACCCAGTATCCAGAAGACTTCTTCAGCTACACTTTTCTCGAGGAGCTGGGAGTCGTTGGAGCGAGACAGAACGTCAACAACCTCTTCCAAATTCGTGCTCTCCCAGTTGAACTATATCTGCGACAGTCATCGGATCTCAGTGAACGAGTGAGCATATTATTTCGTGCTATCTCGATACCTAAACAAATTTCATCGTTTACTGGACCATGTGGGAGGACGCTCAACAAGATTCTACTATGATACAAAGAGTATCTAGAATACTTCTGGAGCAATACTTTTCTCGAGGAGCTGGGAGGCGTGGGAGCGGGACAGAACGTCAACAACCTCTTCCAAATTCGTACTCTGCCAGTTGAACTTTAGCTGCGACAGTCATCGGATCCCAGTGAACGCGTGAGCATATTATTTCGTGATATCTGGATTCCTGGATTAATTTCATCGATTACTGGAACATGTGGGAGGTTGCTCAACAAGATTCTATTGCAATTCATCCTGTATCTAGAAGTCTTGAGGCAATACTTTTCTCGGGTCCTATCACTGGTCCTCACTGCTTAGGGAAATTTAAAAACGTACAGTGCTTTCTGTTTCAAAACATGAGATGGCTGTACGTGTTAGTAGTGTCAACGCGAGTGTAGAATCAGTGTTTTTACGCATCTCAACTATTTCATACTATGCACCGGTGCTCAAATTGCTTTTTGATCGTGAAATTATAGTGACATATTTGTGTGTGTGATACAATCTCTTCGGTACTACCGACCTTAGTCTGTGAACCTGTTGAAGAGGCTGCCTCCTGTCTGCATGGATAGGAATGAGACTGTGGTCATCGATCGGTGAGTGGTACATTTTAATATTTCAATTTACCTGCATGCTGTTGTACAAATGATTGCTTTAGCGAACACGGTGACCAAGAATACATAGTACTTAGTACTCATGAACAGTAACATTAACGCGCGTGCTTCCAAATGTTTAATACAGACAAAAGCAATAAATAAATTTCAAATTTGAGGTCAAAATTCTGATAACGCGTTTTACATATTCCAAATTATTATTCTTGAATTTTATAATCAAAGCTTGATGCTTTGAATTCGAGTTACACTTCTTAAGCTTAATTACATACGAGTTATTAAATCCTCTTAATAAAACGAGAATAGAAAGCATTAATTTCTTAAGGATTTTCAACTATATAACTCGAAGCTCTTTCTCATACAAATAATAATAACTAAGAATGACAGTTGATATTGGTACTACTTGGTCAATATGCTAGCTACTTCTACTTTGCTCTCTCCTTACAATATTAAAATCAGCCTAGCAATAAGTCTTTGTTTAACAACTTTAGTCGTAAGACTGTTTCCAAATTTTCAAAAATGCGCAAAGCATTGGTTGTACACGGGCCAGAAATATTTCGTAGAAATGGGTCACTTTCGTAGGTACCTCCCTGTTGGTGTGCCTGGACTTGGTAACGTTTCCCAAGCATTGCGACTTGCGAAACGGAATCAAGGCTGAAGCCTACGATCTAGGTTAAGGGCCCAGATCGAGCCAAACTTACATTCGGTGAGTTTGGTTCGGTCTGGACGTCTATTCAAAAATGCACTTCCGTACTTCGAGCGATAAGCTTCTATTCCGCCTCGTTCTTTTTAAATACAAGAGTGCCAAACGCACTCTTCTAGAAATACAATTCGCCTTCGATCACTGATTTCGATTTCGCGCATGGTGTGCTCGCCCTTCATAGGCCGGCTGTGCTGGGTACAACTTATCACGGCTTTACACAGAGGACCATTGTTAGACGAAGATGTGCGCCAGTTCATGACCATTCTGATTTTCTAGTTATCCCGCCGATACCGGGCTTCGGTCCACCTCGGCCGGCTCTGTAGTCTCAGATGGCTCGTTCTCGGCCGCGCTCGCCATGGCTGTGTAAAGTCGTGATATGGAGCATGCCATGTAGAAACGAAAATTCGGTGCATCGAGGGCGAATACTCGCGTCGCGTCGCGTCCTTCGGTCCTTTAGTCGTTCAGTCTCTTTTGCAATCTCGATCTGGAGATTCTTAGTTTTCGCATATACCTCGAAAGTTACGCAAGTGCATATTTGCAATAGATTATGCCACTAGGGCCCATTGTAAAGAGTGCGATAGGCTAAATTTAAGGGTAGAGGTACGCTTGCTTGTTGACAGTGATACCTTTTGCTTTTGCTATCTCTTACAATTAGCTTCACCGTGCACCGTGTCGTTTCTCATTTAGCATACTTTTAAACACTTGTCATAGTGACTTTTATATTCCCTACTTTCAATTCTCTTTTCTTTCTTTCCGGAAATATAATTCGCTCTCGGGAGAGATCTTGAATTAGCACAAGATGCTCGGGCGCGATACACTCGCCTGTGCAAATTGTCGGCTTTGTGGTGGGAGCGCGTATTGCAGCTGCATGTGATTTAATTGTGAGGCGGGCTGCTGTGATTCTGACCCCCTCAGGCGCGGCCCCGAGCGGGGAACTCCCGTTAATGGGGGGGCCTGGATGAGTGGTGGTCTCGTATTAGCGTTTTGTCTGTGCAACTGCAATGCGTGAGTGTATCGAGCAGCTCGAGATCTCTCGCGACAGCGAATCCGTGTCCGTTTGTCAATTCTTTTCTATCTCTGCAATGAGATACTTAGAATCTGTTTGTCACTTGAAAGCAATGCAAGCGTACCTCTAAAATATGCGAAAGAAATTGTAATCGTGTGTATGCAGGGAGATCGACGAGAACGTCTCGTGTATTTCTCTCACGCGTGTATGTTAACCCTTTGGACTTTAAAGTAAAGTCTTTTAAAAGAATTTTAGTAGCCATTTACCGTATATCGCAATCACAGTCCGAAGGATTAATATACCGAAGCATAGTCTGTTATGCTTCCTCTGAGTGGTGTGTGTGTGTGTGTGCGTGCTGCGCAACTTAGAAAAGTTGGGCATGCAAGTCTACTTTTAAGCGTAAAATCGAAGAATTCTCAAGGGATTCTTCGAGGAATTCGCCGAGGGATTCGCCGAAGGATTCGCCGAAGGGTTATCTGGTGAATTCTTTAAGAGATTCACTCCGAATTTCGTTGGCGGGCACAGGGAGGAATTAGATCTGCGTCAGAAATTTTTTCTGTTCGGTGAACTTCCGTTCAGTGAGTTTGGTTCGGCCTAGACATCTAATCAGAATTTTATTCTTTTTCAGGTAGATATTTCTTCGATGGCTTTGTATGACTTGGTGTCCCTGTCATGCATCTTGTCAATCTGTTTCCATTTCCAGCACTCCTTTATGTATCTCAACGATGGGTTTGCATGGTTTATTCCATTTCATGCATTTCGTCGATGGTTTTGCGTAATTTGTTCGATTTCCTCAGAATCGGCGATGGTTTTGCATGATTTCTTTTATTTCATGGATTCGTTCGATGGTTTTGTATATCTTGTGTCACTCTCGCATGCATCTCATCGATGTATATATCTCATTCATGTATCTCTACGATGGTTTTGCATGCTCATGCGTGCTCTTCTATAGGTCGAAATTATCTCGAACGGCACCAACTCAATGAGTTTTTTTCCTTAATTTCCTTCCAGGCTGTTCACGCTATTACTAACATATCGTAGTTGACTGTTCCAGCTTTTCCGGTTCACCGTTCCGCGGGGAAGGGAGTTTATAAAATAATATATTTAAAAGTAGAAGAGATAATGAAAAGTGATAGTGGAATGTGTTAGTGCAAAGTGATAGTGAATGAAGACATCTAAGGAAGCCTAGGTTAATTTATTATAGCATGAAGTATTTAAGGCCCCATGTAAAATTGCCAAGTAGTCACAGAATTTAATTAGCTTTGTTGTTCGTTTGCTGGCTCCTCATCTCCGATGAGGAGGTCGCCGCTGCTTCCGTTCACGGAAGCAAGCGACTGAGCATGAAATCGATATGAGTGGATCAGTTTCATCCCCTGGTGTTCTTGTCGAAAGGGAAAAGTTTCGGGCGTAGGAGGTGTACCTTTTGGTATACTGCCTGCGTAAGTCACCCGGTCCGATTCCCAGTCTCCTCGTTAGCCGGCTTGAGTCAGGTCACACCTAGTGTTGCTCCTGACGAGTCGCTGGGTGCAGAGGAATCGTTTGGGAGACGCCGAGCGCTTTTCCCTTTCGACTCGGACAGCAGGGTGGTAGGAACTGCGCCATCCAATACTCCTTTCATGCTCACCCGTAGTCTTTCCTTCTTTGCTGAATTTATTTCAATCGAGTGATTGCTTGACAGTTCCCTAGATTCGATAACTAAACCGAAGGGGTCGATGGAAATTTGTTTCCCTCCATCTCTTTGGTTTAGTAGGCTAAGATTTTCATGTAAAATTGCCAAATAGTCACAGAATTTTATTAGCTTTGTTGCTCGTTTGCTGGCTCCTCATCTCCGATGAGGAGGTCGCCGCTGCTTCCGTTCACGGAAGCAAGCGACTGGGCATGGAATCGATATGAGTGGATCAGTTTCATCCCCTGGTGTTCTTGTCGAAAGGGAAAAGTTTCGGGCGTAGGAGGTGTACCTTTTGGTATACTGCCTGCGTAAGTCACCCGGTCCGATTCCCAGTCTCCTCGTTAGCCGGCTTGAGTCGGGTCACACCTAGTGTTGCTCCTGACGAGTCGCTGGGTGCAGAGGAATCGTTCGGGAGACGCCGAGCGCTTTTCCCTTTCGACTCAGACAGCAGGGTGGTAGGAACTGCGCCATCCAATACTCCTTTCATGCTCACCCGTAGTCTTTCCTTCTTTGCTGAATTTATTTCAATCGAGTGATTGCTTGACAGTTCCCTAGATTCGATAACTAAACCGAAGGGGTCGATGGAAATTTGTTTCCCTCCATCTCTTTGGTTTAGTCGGCTAAGGGATTCATGTACAGGGAGATCGATGGAACTTTGATTCCATCTATCTCTCTACGGGTCTCAAAACGCAGCAACCTCCTCGCGGTGAGACCTGGTAATCGGTGAAAACCGAGCCGATAGCTGCGATTGTCAAATATTCTAATGAGATATAAGAATTTCTTTAACTTGCAATACTATGGTAGAATGTAAAAATAAAATATGTAACTTGAAATGTTTGTTCGTTTGTTCCTACCGGCCCCCAGAACACGAGTATAGTGTTAAGGTAGAAGGATAAGTGCATGTTGGAATATTTCATCGAAATACTGTAACCGATGGGTTTTTGACAATTTTTAAAGTCCTCTCTGCTTCAGCACCTTATTGAAATATATTCCTTGGCGAGGTATTCCACGTTACATCATGAATGCATGTCTTCCACAAATAATGTTATTGTTTATATACATTTTTATATTCAATAAATTTGTCTTGCGTTAAGTAAACTGGAATAGAACAGCAAGGTTAAAAGGCGTATGTGTTCTTGTTTTGTTGTTAACCTTCTTTCTCTGTCGTTGCCCGGAATACGTTTATAAAACGATCTTTAAATTGTTACTCTAACAGAATCATTTGTAAATCGCGGGTTTCAAATGATTTAAGGTTTACCCGTGTTGAATTCTTGATTTCTACCACGCGTAGCGTTACAATCTTATTTTAGACTGAATCGATAACGTTGGGTGTGACATGAAAATGGTAAGGGGGCTCGCGAGCCCCCCGAGCGTGTGACCACAGACGAGGTATAGAATAGACCTATCACCTTATGGGACTTCGTGTCACCACCCAAACTGTGTTACCGACCCATAATTTGAGGACTGAATTTAGCGACCTCTGTTCATGAACAGCGTCCAACTCAAGAACTACTCTGAAATGTGTTGAAATACTGAAAGATGTGTGCGTGCTTGTATACATGTGACTTGTTCAGAGTCAGAGTGTAACATAGAGGGCGGGCTTTCGCTAAGCTACGCTTTGGCTCGATTTGTCAACGACTCACGCGGGATTTCTCTCTGAAAATATATTTCGGTCATCAGGAGCCTATATGGCGCTGCAATATGGCACTTCTTCAGAGCTTATACAAACTATAAATTGCAAGATGAAATTGATTGTTAGTATTTTACATGTAGTGGAACATTTAACTAATAATTTCACGTGTCGTACGCCGAAAAATATTACAAAATTGACGCTATTACTAACATTCCCGCAAATCTCTGCACATCGCGCGTGTCTAAATAGACGGTGCCCATCTACAGCACGTAAAAATCATTGAAAATAATGAATTAAAACGTTTTTCTAAAATTTATATTCGTAGTTTTTGGAATCCGAGGCCCCTGAATCCCTACGTTTCGTTACAAATTGATTGGCTCTGTCCTTATTAACTATTGAATGGATTTAAAAATTATAAAAAAAACATCTACGATGTAAATACACGAGCGTAGGTATCGCTTACGTTAAGATCTGGGCACACATAGCAGTTCTGTGTCAGTTCACGTAGAATTCAGGTATTCTTCATGACTTTCCTCAATTACTTTACTCCAAGTACTTTCCATTACAGTCATAAAAAATAATCAGGATTTTATCAAGTTTGGTGTCATTTTCATCAGAAAAATACTAGTAATCCATTTGTGATACTTCTGTGATAGAAATTGGCATACTGATTACTGAATGGCCTATCGCTGACTTTGTCCTTATGTCACTATTCTAGCGTTTATGACCCCCCCCCCCCCTCCCGCATCGTTTGAAAGCTTTTACCTAAGAACCCCTTAGGATTGCAAAATAAGGTATGCGTTACCGTTCAACCGATTTCAAGAGAGCGTACAGTGAAAAGGCCAGAATGTCGTGGTCATCGAATTTTAACATTCTGAGTACGAATACAGATCCGACACTGAAGGAAAAAGATGAATGAGTATAATGGTCTTGAATTTCAAAATTTTAAGCTACGATAAGGTTGACCGCGGCAGTATACACCTGCACGGAGAGATTTTTCGCCTCCTGCGTGTAAAAGCCACAATAATGGCGCATCATTCCAAAAAAAAAATGGCATTAATGGAAGCCGGTATAAGCGTGGCGTTGAGTAGCTAAAAGTTTAAAACATTCAAACACAAACATTCTAGAAAAAAAATTAAAACACCGCTACTATCAAAGACACGTCTGATTAGTTGCCCCTTAAGTCGTATCTATGCATACACTGCATTAAAGATAAAATTATGAAAAAGAAAACCAGAACAACAGATTCTGAAGTCTGCAAACGCATTGTTGGACGTGGCCGAAACCGAGACGTCGAGTCCGTCGACATCGACAAAAGAACGAGATGGTCGGCGGCCGACGAAGGCAATCTCTTCGGAAACCTGCCAGCGATCGCTGGACAGCAGTGATCCCTGAGCTTCTAAAATTTTGGGATGGTCTCTTTCAAATTCACGTGGCAAAGAGCTATTTGGAATTTTCTCGCCCAGGTAAGCGAGCTGCGCGCTCCGCTTTTATGATCGGTTTACCACTCACCCCAGATTACTGTAATGAGGTTTGAAAACAATATCGACTGGTCTTGTACCCGTCTCAGTTTCAAAATTTTTAGCTACGACAGGGTTGACCGCTGCGCTATACCCCTGTACGGAGAGATTTTTCGCCACCTGCGTGTAAAAGCCACAATAATGGCGCATAGGTCCAAGAAATGGCATTAACGAAAGCCGGTATAAGCGTGGCGTTGAGTAGCTAAAAGGTTAAAGCATTCAGTCACAAAAATTCTAGAAAAAGAAATTAAAACACCGCTACTATCAAAAACACGTCCGATTAGTTGCCCCTTAAGTTCAATCTATGCATACCCTGCATTAAAGATAAAATCATAAAAAAGGAAACCAGAACAATAGATTCTGAGGTCTGCAAACGCATTGTTGGACGTGACTGAAACCGCGACGTCGAGCTCGTCGACATCGATAAAAGAACGAGATAATCGGCGGCCGACGAAGGCAGTCTCCTGCAGAGATGGGCAAAAAATTATTTGAAGTAAATATTTCGTACACAAATTTTTATTTCAAATAATTTTTTGCCCATCTCTGCACTAGAATCATGCGCCGTCCCGGCTTTCGGAGAGCTGCCAGCGACCGCTGGACAGCAGTAATCCCCGAGTTTCGAAAATCTTGGGATGGTCTCTTTCAAATTCACGTGGCAAAGAGCTATTGGGAATTTCCCGGCCCAGGTAAGCGAGTCCCGCGCTCCGATTTTCTGATCCGATTTACCACTCGCACCCCAGATTACTGTAATGAAGTTTGAAAACAATGTCGACTGGTCTCGTACCCGTCTCAATTTCAAAACTTTTAGCTACGACAGGGTTGACCGCGGCGCTATACTCCCGTACGGAGAGATTTTTCGCCACCTGCGTGTAAAAGCCACAATAATGGCGCATCGTTGAATAAAATGGAAAATTATAATTAAACCCGACTTCAAAAAAATAAAAATGCACTAAAAAGTAAGAAATAATTTTGTTCGTTATTTAATCTACGACACTCAATTTTTTTTATATCGGTGCCTCATCATTTGCACTGTGTAAATCTGGCGCCGACTTAAAAAAATTGAGTGTCATAGATTAAATAAGGGACAAAATTATTTTTTACTTTTTATCGCATTTTTATTTTTTTGAAGTCGAGAAACCAGAACAATAGATTCTGAAGTCTGCAAATGCATTGTTGGACGCGGCAGAAATGCGACGTCAATCCCGTCGACATGGACAAAAGAACAAGACGATGGGCGGCCGACGAAGGCAATCTCCTGCAGAGATGGCCAACAAATTATTTGAAATAAAAATTTCGTACACAAATTTTTATTTCAAATAATTTGTTGGCCATCTCTGGTCTCCTGTAGTCGCTCGCATAGGACGGTCGTGTCGAGCACATTATGTATTCCAAACCTTAAATATATTCACTTCTTGCATTCTAAATACCGTACTCCTTTTTCGTCCTATACTATTCAGTTTCCTCGATCAAATAAAAAAAGTTTCATATGAAACATTTATTGCTTTTTCAATAGTTAGTAAAATAATAGCGCGTGAAAAATAATATACAAATAAATCGGACATAGTGTATAAACTTACTGAAACATCCGAACATCAGTTAACATTAGTCAGTCAACGTCAGTTAGTATATAGTATAAACAAATGAATTTTTCTAATAGTTATGGAGGAGAATGAATTCCTTCTTCAAAAAATATGTATCGAATATTTTTGGCTACTCTGCACACTTGCAAAATTCCACCAAAATCAGTGTGTACGGGTTCGATATGTTCCTTTTAAATAATATAGTACAGTAGAAAGATATTATTATTATTATTATTATTATTGTTATTATTATATGTCTGTATTATATCATATAGACCATCATTAATGTATGCGCAAACACATGATGAATGGGTGGGGTTCAGCAACAGATGCTCTTAAAAAACATTAAAGCACAGTTTTTACAAATTACGTTATTGCAAGCGAATGAAATTTGTTTTGCGTTAAATAAACCGGAGTAGGACAGCAAAGTTAAAAATCGAATGTAATATCGTTTTATATTCATCCTCCTTTCTCTTCCGTTGAATGGAATATGTTCATAAGACGATTTTTAAATTGTTACTCTAACAGAAACATTTGTAAATCGTGGGCTTCGACTGTCAAAAAATAAACTTATTTTACCCGTGCTGAATTGTAATTCCTACCACGCGTAGCGTTACAATCTGTTTCGAGACTTCACCGGTAACGTTGCATGCGACACTGAAATGGTAAGGGGGTCCTAGGACCCCCCAAACCGGTGACAGAAAAATACATTGGTTGATAGGTCTATTCTATACCTGGTCTGTGGTGTGACACAAATTTACATTGCGTGATGGGTCTATCCTATACCTCGTCTGTGGCAGCATCAATTCCCCAACAGTCGGTAACATACGTGTACCTTGGTCAAAAACGTGTCGGACAAGTCACGAACCGATCGTAGGTCGAGCCGATATCTCGAGACGGTCGAGACGACATTTTTTAGATCCTTCCTACACCTCGTGTGTGGTGTAATACGTGAGGGTTCAGTATAAATATAGAATAACATAATTAAGTTACCATCTGCAGATATTGTAGATCAATCGAATTTACTTGAGCCTTTTTCCACGTGAGGGCACTTCTGGTGTGGTGATCGTACCGGCAGAGGGCTGCCAACATTAGGGGAATCCCCTTACAAAATTTCCCTATGTTTATATTCTCTATATTCCTGACAAGCCGAACGAAAAGGCCTAAAAGCAGGCGTATGTTCAAACAATAATGGACGAATGTATGTATGTCCACTGATATGAACGAATACAAGCTTTTTGAAATTTTAGTTATGTGTTATAACATACCTGAGTTATAAATATACCCGCATCGGCATTGGTGGAAAAAGTAGTCCTTAACAGAAGAATTAATGGAGGAATGTTCTTAAGACGAAAGAGAATCATTTATAAATAATATACATTGTTGAGGACAAAGGACATAGTAAATAATATTTTAGTTTTCCTTCTCTGGAAGTGGTTATTTTTGGGTCATTTTTCTATTAGGACGTAATAAATTAAAATCTATCATTTTCGAAATGACTTTTATGAAATAAACTGCATTCTTTCAAGTATAGATTATTTGTGTGATAGAACTCCATTCTATCAGTACTATAAATACACAAACTGTAAATTACTCTGTTTCTTATAAGTGATTTACCTTTAATTAATTATTTATGAACAGCCTGTCATTTCCAATTACTTACAAATAAAAGAATTTTCTCGACCATCGCGTGAACAAGTATATTCTCATCTCCAAATCGAGCTTTATTCGCGAATTAAATAAATTCATCATTACTCACGAACAAATAAAAACGGAACCTTCTTTGTTACTTCTCAATGCAATAAGAATTTGTCCAGCACTACTGAAGAATATTATACATTATCATCTACAATCGAGACCTTAAAAAATAAATTAACCAATATGAAAGACTTTTAATTAATAAAAAATAAAGGTGGAGGGTAAAAGAACAAACGATCTTCTTCAGTCGTCACGATATTTATTTTAGAATATTCGTAGTCCCTCGCGTCGACCCGCTCTACACGCTGGGTGGCGACATCAGAACGAGGTCGTACATAAAAAGTTTGTGCTCTATTTTATGTACAGAGAATAATCACGTTGCGCTTCGAGAGTCATTACGTTCATGCAAGGACCGTGTCCGTCCATCGCCAAAAGATCGGTTCCATTTGTTTCGCGCGAGGTACTATTTTAACAGCGTTCTCCCTGACCTATTGGTGGCCACCGAAAAAGAAATTGAAATCGCGTCCTGTCGTCGTTCCGTTCTCACGCGTCGACGTCAACGTAACGAGGTACGATCGATATGGTATCAAAAATACGCAGTAACGAAAATCATATCTTTTTGTGCTTTTCTATTGTGCTGTTCATAGCGACAGCGCGTCGTTCGAATCTCGGGCAAAGCTTCCGGTTATTAATGAATTAGAATTGCTTCGATACCTTCGATTCTCCCCTGCGTGAATCATAGAGCAACCCTTGTACCAAGGTATAAGTAGGTACTCTATTTTGCATCGCCAGAGAAGCAGCACTTTTTATTTTGTAGCAAGGCATTTGTTTAGTTGCAATTGATAGTGAATTATGATTGTGATTTTTTAATAATTGATGAGGGCTTGGCCTCAGAAAATTGGGAAGAAAGCTATTTAACTGGTTTATTTTTGGTGCTAATTGATAAATTGGATTCTGAATTTGTTGAGCTTTTGAGAAAGAAGATTTGCAAATCAGCATAACTTTTATATGTAAATGTGTACCAAACTATTAATTGTAAAATAAATCATTCATTTTTGTTTGAAATAAAAAAACGAGTTTCAATATTACCAATCTAGGTACGTAATTTCATGTTTTCTGTAAGTAGAACATAAAAGTCTAAAGTAGTGTAAAATATCATACAATAAGGAATCTTTCAATTACACATTTAGAGTTTTATAATTTGGCTCTCCAGCGAAAACTTAGTCAACTCAAAATACAAAAATAGGCAGTAATCAACTAGATAACGGTTTAAATATATTCACAATAATACGAAAAATATTTAAATACATAATTATCAATTTCTTCAAATACACTATTATTTTCGACACCTTAACAGAGCAACCGGTGCCAAGGTCTGTCTGGATCCAAGCAATATCAAATAGTAACAAACAAATCTCTCAAACTAAAAAAAAAACAATTTACCGCACCAAAAAGAAAATAATCCAAAATTCAAATAGTAGAATTATTGCTACGGGTCCAAACAGACCCAGACACCGATTTCTTTACAATCCTCCACCAAGAACTCAAATTCCATACTTCAGTTCAAGGGTTGCCACCGATCCAGCCACAAGTTCCTCATCAAAAATCCACGAATCTTGCCCGAGTTCGCAAACGACGCGATAATGTAAAAAAACGATATAATGTCCGTGAAATGATCATAGTGCAACGTCGATCCTATCCTTCGGCCTATCTTCCCGCATGCGCACGAAATCGCAGGGATCCAGCAGATCTGTGTCCGAGTTCCTACGTAGACGATATCCTAAGTTCTACGCGCGTTACCCTCTAATTGTTATCCCTAGAACATTGTTTTAACTATGAGCACACCGATGACGTATGTATGTATACCTCGTTTTGTCGCACGCTCGCGGTATGATTTCTGCTGTGTCTCTCTTTACTCTCGCTAATTCATGAGGGCTTCGAGGAAGAAAGCCGCGGAACCCAATAACGCGTGATCATCGATCGGGCGATCGCTATTGCTCGGGATCGAATGAGTCGAGGTCGCCGCGGTATATTTACACGGAAATGAGTTTCCACGCGACGGATGTACCTCGAGTCACTTTCAAGGAACAATGATACCTTCCTAGGACAGTCGTTTCTAAGCTCCGAGCGAAGACGTCGCTTCAACGAATTCAGCGCGAATGATCTATTCCCATAGTTCGAAGAAGGGGAAAGAAATTAGGAGATATTAAGCTTAGCACAGTACTCTTGTAGTTCTTAAGCATCGAAGTTGCTCCTCGGGGGGGGGGGGGATTCATTTATTCTTCCTATATTCCTCTATATCTCTCCTCTACTTTTCCTATCTTTTTATGTTTTCATTGAGCTCAAGATAGGAAACGCTTAATTCGCCCTCGCTGCGTTGCCCTTGGGTAAATTGTTTTATAAAATTTATCGTTCGTAAGTTATTTTAAGAGTCGTGAAAAAAAGGACACGCCTAACCAGTGAAGCCTCTTGGGTTTCGAAATGGGAGCCACTTTTTTTTAGAAACAGAAGCGTTACCCATCGCACCGTTCAATCTTTATTTTGTATCGTTAATTTTTAGCTTCTTTCTATTTATCTTTGGTATGAGATTCAAGTGTTCCTGGTTTTCTTTCGTACAAAGAAGTCTGTGACAGGGGATTTTCTATCTTCCGTCGGTTATCGCCAGCATCCGCCGGAAAGTTGACACGCTACTTATCACGCTAGATATAATACATCTAGTATTCGTAGTTTTAAAAATTACATCCAGCTCGTCGAAGGTTTCAAGGAACGAATTTACACCTAGCTCTGAACAACTTCCATCGGCATATTCGTGAATACGTACACGCTGACCAAAATGCTCGCTCACATACTCGTCTACACCCTTCACATTCGATCATACACTTAACACAGCGGTTTCCAATGTACACGTACATGCTCCATCTAGAGTGCCACTTTAAAATTCGGAAAGATTCTTTCTTCTCTTTGAGCCTTTTCAACAGTAGCGGACTGAGTCTAAAAATATTGTTTGCCAGGAGATAAAGGCCCACTCAGAACTATAAAGCTATCATTTAATTTTTATAAGAAATAAATACAATTTTCAAGAAATACATAAGTGGCAAAAATTTGTGTGAAATAAATGTATATTTTTAGTAATATTTAGTAATATTGTCTGATCTTTAAGGCCCCACTTTATCAGGGGTCCATAATGCCCACTTGCCATCGTGCAAACTGGATACCCTTCCCAGTCCGCTACTGCTTTTGAATATTCCACTGATAACTGATTAGGATTCTTTCAGAGTACTTTGCGATTCGTAACTTGTACCTTGCACGGGATATTTGAAGACCACTGACAGGAACAAATAAACGAAGGAAAAGGAGTGGTTCTATCTCTAACGTTACGTCTAAAGCCATCAAATTTTCAATCATACGTGTGTATTGAGCAATAGTGAAGTCTCCCCTGCGCATGCTCAAACAGGAGAGGGAATACCTCCACGTTACAGTGGGAATTTCGTGGAGGTAATCGATGACTAGATTGGAGGCTTGGCAGGTGATCTAGTATCGAGGCATATCGAGTTACTGGAAAACCCAAAAACCCAGACAGCTTTTTACCTACCCTCTCCTCTTAGCTCTTCGTCAAGTAGCTTTGTATTTAGCCAGCAAGTGTTCTATCCGAAAGAATCCTTTCAAACATCGCCCATATACTCGTCAGAAGGATCGATTTTACCGATAAACACGTCACTCTAATATACTTTTGATTTACGTCACACACAAACACAGCTCGCGTAAGAAACGTCTAGGATTGTCTAGCTAGTGATACGTCTTCCTTCTCTGGTTCGAAACGGTACCATTCGTTCGCCATGGAATCGAACGAACAATGAGCATCCGGCTTGATAACGATCGCGTTCCGAGAGACACGAATCGACCCCTCGTTCCGCGTGATTACTGACTCTTTCGCCGCGAGCTTTTGTATTATCGTTTCGTTAATTTGTTGGCGCGGGTCCTCGTTTGTTTTAATTATCTTAGCAGCCTGAGTGGTATAGAAATCGAGGAAGGAGGGAGACAGCACATAAAGCACGGTATGGAGAAAATTTGAAACACATTGAAACCTGACTAATGTGAAATAATTGAAGATCGGAGCGATTGGCGTGGCACAAATTAATGGCTGGTATGGAATAATTGAGAAAGCGAAGGAGGGGATAATAATTAGAAATTTTGAAACACAATGAAATATTGACAATTTTATTTGGAGTAATTAAAAGTGGGAGATGTAAATTAAGAAACTTTTAAAACAGAGTGAAACTTCTCTGATACGAAATATCTGAAGATGGAGGTGAAGGAGGAGGCGCAAATTAAACACTGTCATACAATGCAACCCTGTTACTCTGGGGTAACTGAGAGCAGGAGGGTGAGATGTAAATTAGAAAAACTTAAAACACAGTAAAACCTCGCTAATGTGAAGGGGTTGAAAGAGGAGGTCCAAATTAAAGAATGCTAAAACGCGCTAAAACCTTGCTAATCCCGAATGACTGAGATAGGGGGAGCAGGTCTGAATTAAAGAAACTGGGAATACAGTAAAAGCTCGCTCACTCCAAGTTGCAACGAGCAACGGCAGACGAAAGGGTGGGGTAGTTTTAAATTAAAGAAAGCCAAAGTACAGTGAAACGTTGCTAATGCGGAATAATTAAGAATGGCGTTGAAAGAAAAGGATCGAAATTTCTCCAAATTTAATAGAAAGCAGGTGAAACAGTAAGAAACGATAATGCAATTACAGTAATTGCACTTAAACCTAGTTAATTCGTGCGAAATGAAATATTAAAAAATAAGATTTTTTATGAAGAAAAAATGTATGATTAATTTCAGTGCAATATACTATAACAAATTTCTCATTGGTTAAATTTAAATACTTTAAACTTTTTCGAAATTCAAAATAAGTCCCATCCTTTCGCCATTATATTTATCCCGTAAAATACTGTATGAAATTTTTTTTGACAATTTATAAGTAGTCGATGCCTCGTTGTTAAATCAATTATACCGTTAAATCATTAATAGTTCCCAAAAGCTCTGTTTTGAAATCGTGAATCTCGTTTCCTGTTTAGCCTATCAGCGCTTGAAACGAGGGGTTAAGCGACTCGAAACGGCAATTACCATGGACAATTGTGACAGATTTCCCGACATTAGAGTCAGCTTCCATTAACGCTTATTCACCTAAAGGTTTTACGTTGTTTCCACGGCGCACGCACCTTCGTGGCTGGCGTTTTGAAGGCGCCACTTAACGCGCGTGGCAATTACCGTGCTAATTAATACTACGTTTAATTTTCCATCGGGTCGCAACTTTAGAGAAGCTTCGTCAATAGAGCTCCAAGTGTGCTCACCAAAATAGCTGCCACTTTTGGAACCAAACACTACAGCGTCGAAAATAACGAGCACTAATGTAACGACAAGAAGTAACACGAGTATTCGTAACAACGTAAGTAACAAACTATTCGAAGTTAACAACAAGTTTCATTATTGCACAATGTATAATATTTGACAATTTGCTTGGTGGTATTTGGAGTTTCCTTGAAATAGAATTGCACTTCACGCAGATTATGTGCTTTATTTTAAAGCAATTTAGAGTGCGAACTTACTTGAAAGAGATTACTAGCTGCTAGTAGTGGTTTATTGTGACTAGTAGTGGTTTATAGGAGTTAGAAGTGACTATATGTGGTTTGTGTTAGACAATAGCGACTAGAATTTGATTTTGGTGTTTAATTGGATTAGCTATTTGGGGTGGGTAAGGGTGACTAGCCTCTGACAATAATAATTACAAATTTGTAACAGTTTGTAACAGTCTGAAATTGTTTGTAGTATTATTAAGGAACTGTTGTGAACATGGATAAATGGACCTATTTCAAGGAACTCAATTTTTTACACACATTGTGGTATCAGTGAACACAATTTGCACGTAATTTTTAAAAACACGATGATCGACATAAAAAGTAGCATACAGGGTGCTCAGAAACAGTAGAAAATGAAATGGGTGATTAAATAAGGCGTGATAAAATAAGACGAAAATGCAGAGTACAGAAATTGTGGTGGAGGCTTTATTTTTACTTTTTAAATTTAATTATTATTTATTAGTGAAGCTTTGTTTTTTTAGTTATTAATGGTTAAAGATTCAAATCAGGAACGCCTGAAGAATGGCAAATCGAGGGTCAGCCCCTCGTTGCATAGGTCTGACGTGACTGTACGCGCCCCTACTGACCTACTCACCGCGCGCTACTGCTCGCCGAATTGCCATTTTCAGGCGTTCCTTACCCAAATCTTCAAAGCTTAATAACTAAAAAGTGAAGCCCCCAGAGCAATTTCCTTATTCTTCATTTTCGTCCTATTTTGTCACGTAGATTCACCTATTTCTTGTTTTAGTATTTGTTACTGAACACTCTGTATAATATAATCTAAATCAACCACTTTAAATAGCTCAGTATATCGATAAAGAAAGAAATATTGAAACATTGATTACTGTATTACACACCCCTTAGTTTGAATCGTTTTTTCTTACTTACGAGTTATTTAAAGTGGTTTTAGGTAAACTAATAGTCAACTATAATAAATATCTTTACATAATAAAACATTCAACGTAACAATATAGCTGCATATAAATATAGCGTTTAACGTTATCCGTAATACTGTCAGAAATTATTTCTACAAAGTTTCGGCCCGATCGCATTTAATGTAATCGATACTTATAAATAGAGCCGAATTGTTTTCCCCGTATAATTATCGCCGTTAATTGGAATGATTTTCTTTTTAGCACCATACACGATTATCACTACATATTTATGTGATATTTATAAGTTTCTTAGCAGCACGCGTCTACCCGTGACGATACATTTACATTTAGAGTGTACAATGCAATTATTCTGCAAAGTGTTTCGTAATAGCCAGAATAATCGAAAAGTTTATAATTCTAGGTAAAAAAATAAGTCGAAAGGGTAGAATAAAATTTATTCGTAGTAGGATTCGCTCTTCAGGAAAATGATTTTAAAAATTTGGTCTGCTATGCTTGCAGTTGACGAAGAATTGGAAGAATGCAGTAATCGAAATGGTATAATTATGAATTAAATAAATCCTTGTGCAAAAATAAGTAAAAATTGTAGAATAATATTTTTCGAATAAAATTTTATTTTGGGGGGCGTCGAGTATGTATGCATTTGACTAAGAATGGGTTCCATTTTCGAAATTGATTTTCATAGAAATAAAGGCTCGTAGGAAAAAGATTTATTCTACTTTTCTACTCATTTTTTTTCATTAGGAATTACTTTCTTGGATTTGCTAACTATTAAGAAATACACAATATGTGAAAATTCTTGGAGAAACGTAAGAATGGAACGAAGCCTATAGCTATGTTATTTCAACTATTTCGAAGAAATGGAGGAGTCGACGTGCATGCATTGAAAGCACATAACTCGTTGCATTGAATGCATTCTGCAAGCTTTAAGCTTGATCGAAACCTTTCAGATGCATGGAATGTATATTTTTAATATAATACCTGAGCTTCATAAAGGTTTCCTAACAGTGTGAAACGCATGCCATTGACATGCGATCTTTGAATTTCGCTGAAGCACTTTGAAAGCGTGGAATTTGTATCACTTTAATATTTTTGTAAAGAATAAACTACTCCTTCCTTTAATCATTTCTGTCAACAAACGCTAGCTTAGAAGTGGACTTTATTGATAGCACTGTTGTTACAATTTGAATAGAAAATTCGTTTTATTTTAAAAAAACAGAATACTCTCCAAATAGTCAATTCTGAAAATTTAACGACGAACTAAAAGGTAGCCGAAATATGATAAAACCTTTTAAACCGTGAATAATTCAGAATAAAGGTAAAAGGGAGAGTCTAAATTAAGTGGAATGAAAAAGTTCGACAAATCTTGTTATACTGCGTTAACGCGAAGGAAGATTCGAGTATTCCAAAGAATTTATTCAAATAACTGAATTTCAAAAGTATTCCACGTGCAATGAAAATTGAAAACACTTCAACGTAAATTAAAACAGATACCTATAACTTACGATCAAAAGTAAAAAATTGGCCTATACAATCTCGATTATGAAAAACAAACTTAAATATTAAAAAATTTCCATACATCGTTAGCATAAAATCTTACTTTATGATAAAGAAGATGTAATATGATTCTTAATATCAACACCTGTCTGCCATAAAATATAACGATAACTCGAATGGCCTCATACTCGGCTGATAAAGCGATTTAAGAGAGCGATTCTCGATAACTTCCACAAACGGGCGAAGTAAACTCCATGGGAGCTAATCGCGTGGCTAAGGACCCTGCAGGGGCTCCAATATCGCATCCAATGGATCGATTGGTGTCTTGTTTTGTTTTGTATGCGATCAAGTTATATTACTTATACTTTTGGGGCCAGCAGCACGTTTATGGCTCGTCGGTGGCACGACTTTATTACTCGTCTACCCCCAACCCTTCCTTCCTTCAGCGACTGCCTTTAAAAAGATTCAGGTCAGGATACCGGGCGTTTCGTGGAAGCCGAGTAACACCGAGTTTCCCTTTTCCAAACCCCAATTTTTCCAATTTTAGGGGAATTTTATGTCCACGTGAACTTCTATCGCAAAATCCATCAAGCACAGATACGAAGACGAAATACTATTATCTTTTAATCAGAAGACGTTTGTCTACTGAGATACAGGTTTTCCAAAATTCTTTATCTTGCCATGGCAACGGGAGGAATTATGAAAAAAAGAATTCGACATCGAATCAGGACCGGAAGTGGCAGGAGAAAGTTGTTACTTCATGCTTTTTCTAGATTGCTTAGATAGTTTCTGCACTTTGGACGATAAGATGGTCATCAGCTGTAATGCCATTTCCAGTTTTAATAAGTTTCAAGGAACCTGGCGAATTTTTTCAGAAGTTCTGGTACCATCAAGGCTTCCTCTATATTGAGTTAATCTTTATCGATCCAGTAGTTTGATAATGCCATTAGGGCGACTAATCTTCCACCCACTAGTTTAGAATTGTTCGGACATTATTCCTTTATCCTATTTCCTTTTAACCAACTTTCCAAGCTCGCCTTCTTACCTTCGTTACTTTGTTGTGGCCACCACTATCGTCAGAGCTCCTTTTTAAGAACACTGTGCGATTGGACCAGAAATTTTATTATTCCATCAAAATGAGTTTCAAAAACGAAATAACTATGAAATAAAATAATACTTCAAATCACTATACTTAAAAGCCACCCAAGCTTTTACCCTCTGGATCATCAATATCTCCCCAGCACCCCACCAATATCCAACAAAATTCAACCTCCTTTCACAATAATCGTTTCACTTCTCCCCTCCAACCACGGTCCTCGCCAATGATCGTCCACCACCATGGTTCCCGCCACAAAAATTCGTCAAATGAATCTCGAATCAACTCGACGTTCGCGAAGTCGTCAGAGCAGCACAAAACTCGAGCGTCTCGTGATCCCCGTGTGATAATTCAGCCTTGTCGAATCCCCGGATGATAACAGGCTGCCCGTTATCTGACAGGTCGGGGGAACTATTACCGTTGCCTCGCTATCTTTCGATCTGGGGAACGATTATCGCCGGCGTTTCTCGCGTGCGGGCCGCCCCCGCGAGCCGAATCATCATCATCGACCAGCAATCGAGAGATCCCGCCATTGGATTTTGCGTCCGCTCGGCCTCGATCGGAATCGAGGCAGCTTTAACTGCTCCTAATGTCTTGCGAATTCCATCGCTGCCCCTCGGCACGCCACAACTCGCGAACCGTCGACAGGGGGGCGGGTATGGCGGGTGGAAGAAATATAGCGGGGCCGTAAAAGCAGCGGGGGATGAAGACGATAACGCACTTCAGCGCTGGGGGTCAAGAACCCGGAAAGGTGTTCTGCATAGCTTTTTAGACACGTTGATTGTCACGATTTGTTTGCACACTTGCATTCATTCGAATGTCTGTAGTTGAAGTTGAGTGGATTTTGTAGGTGAGTCATTTACTCAGGGTTTTATTTATTGTTAGACGTTTCTGGTGGGAATATTGGAAGATTCAGGAACTTTGATAACCCCATGGTCACCATCGTGGTATACGCGTTAAGGGGGTATTCTACTCAAAAATTCAATTTTTATTTTGATTTTCTAAGAGTTTAGGGTTTCGAAAATATGTCCCTAAAATATTAAGGTGAAATTCAAAAAACTCCCAAAGTTATAGGGGCTTAAGGCCGCAGCGTGGTCGGCAGTCGTTTCCTCGACTGTTGTATCTAAAGACGCTATGACTGCCAGCAGAGAAGACAGAGCTACCCAACATGATTTTTTTTAAGCTAAGGAAGGTTTCCTCTACGGTCCTGGTATAGCAGATTAGGGGAAAGTTACAGAAATTAGTCGTGATCTACCGTAACTTCGGTCGTATAGGTCGTAACTGCATGAAAAACTGTAACGCGTTTTTCTCGAAACAATTTTTTTAAATCGGGCGCACATTTTTCTCAAAAACTACTGGACCGTTTGAGCTAAAATTTTACACACATTCAAAGTGAATGTGTACCTATATCCCGAACCAGAATTATATGAATAGTTTTAATATAACCTCCCCCACATCTCGTTTTAGCTCAAGAAAAGTAGAAAAAATCAAATATAAATTTTTAAACAGCTGCGATTTCGGTAACAATGTCCGGACTTGGTTACATCTGGTTCGGACGATAACTACACTCATATAGATTAAAAAAATCTTTGGTACATTCGTTTCAGATGACTAGGACGCCCGCAATTTGTGCGCCTGATGGGGTCGGTTTTTGATGACATAACCTACGCTTCGGCGTATAACTTATACAAATTTCAATATAATGCATTCCAAAAATTTGTGTCGATAGGTCAAACATTACTAAATATGTGTGCAAAACCCCTGCTCTGTACGTGCGATAGGTTCGTCAGAATTAATTTCCAAATATCACCTTCAAAAACGAGCGTCTAGATGAGAATACCCCCTTAAGAGTTCTGGTACAATGTACATTAAGGTGGGCTTTAGGGCTGGTTGGGCTTGTGCTGAGTAGCAGGAAATACATTTTGTATTATTTTGTACATTCCTTGAGCGTGCACTAACAATTAGAGACCGTCCTTAAATTACGTAAGGGTAATTTTGGCGATTTCTTACACCCTCCCGTTACCAGTATAAGAATTCGTGAGATTTTATATTCCACCACCTCTGGTCTTACATAATATTTCGTACATTGCATTTTTGCAGTTATTAAAATTCTATTAAAGGTTTATATAATTCAGTTAACTCGGCTTCGGGACAACTAAAACTACTTTTCTGAAACATTAATAATAGAATTTGTATTTATTGAAAATTAGGTTACAAAATATTACGTAAGACGTTACCTGACCTCCCTCCCTGTAAGAAAACATATAAAATCGCAACCTCCTCTACCTCAAAAAGCCTTACGTAATTTAAGGACGATTGGAACGTTTGGTGTTGAAATTGGTACAATTTAATGAGGCTTCTCCCTTTATGCCCCCCTTTGATGCTTCTCGGATCGATCATGTGTATACACTATGTTGTTTTTCTTTGATGTATGTAGCGCAATAGTACCTAATAATATCGCCTCTAATATGTACCTAATTGTAGAAATGATAATAAAGGTAGAAGTGTAGAAAATTTCCATGTCGCATGGACATTAGGCCGGATACTCACGGGTGTAATGCAACATACAATGCAATGTGAACTTAATAAATAAGCGTTGCATGGAACACGCTCAGGCATGCATATCGCCATGTATCGCATGTTATGGTGCGTTTAGACCAAACGAACGAATGCGCCTTTGCCCTCCACTTCGACAAAATTCGTGGTCATTTAGTGTAAACAGCAATCTTCAGTTGCAACTCTTCACCACTTCAATTTTGTCGAAGTGAGACTTATTCAAGCGATCGTCTCAAATCTAGACAGCATCTTATGACATCCTCATAAGTAGGAAGCTGGAAACTCGTAAAATATTCGAGAGTACCAAAGATAGGACAAAGGACCGACTGCCGGGAAGAAACTTCAGAATATTGGTAATGATATTGTGATATAAGAAGGCAACTCTGTATGGAATGCTAAACAAGACACTCTGAATGACATAGTACTCGTATTCTAATAATCGCACCTATGACAAGTGTAACAGAGTGAGGTAAACTTGTAATTACAAGAGATACAGAAGAAAATAATGGAATATTTTCCGGCTACAACAAGCTAGTGTTAAAGCAGAATTTTTGTATTTTTGTCAAAATATCAAAATTTTAAGCGCAAGTGCAGAACAGAAGATATTATTTGATTCAATTGTGATTTCACACACGTAATACTGATAGTGGTGGGCAATTTTTCCGCACTATTAGAGTTCGATATAAAAAAAAATATACTTTTTCGATCCACTCTAGTATGTACCGGGCTTTAAACTGAATGTGCCAGCAGACACCTGATTTAAAATCATTCACAGACGCTCAAAGACTAAGGAACGAGTCAAATACCGACTAAAATTGTTCATTAGTATCGTCTCTATTACACAATAAACAGAATAGTGGTTATCATGTAGTTAGTGACTTTAAGAAATATTCATTTAGACAATGGTGAAAGTGAGAGATGCAGTTTTGATTGCTGTTATAGAATCTACTACTAACAGCGAGAACTTCTATCTCACGTCGGATGAAATCAGATTAAGAAAAGGTAATGAATCTTGCTTAGAACCAAGAGGAAAGGGTTATGAAAAATCAGGATGGATAAAAAGAGGTAGGATTGAACCATTTAATTCTACTGCTACCACTCCTATCCATCCAGCTAAAAATTGTAATTTTATCTATCCGCATTCAATGCAACGCGTTCTTGTCCCAAATTCCAGTACGTCCGCCCGGAAAGAAGATATCGATAAACGCCTACAACATAAATTTCCCACTTTCCACACCAGGAAAATTCGAAGTTCATCCATATATCCACGTCGTGCCGCGGGCAATGCTGAAAATTCAATTCCCCAGACTTCCGATCGATCGCGGTCTCTGGCCCGAGGATACATCTTCAGAAATTCCACGACGTATCGTTACCTTCTACCCCGAGTATCACCCCATCCCCTTCAATTTCTCTCAAAACCCAATTCTTTAATTCGTCCTATTTTTACATATTCATTTTATAACTTGTATGTTTCAGTCATCCTTTCTGTCATTCCTATTCCCTCAAGGAGACAAGTAACCCCTTTTCCTTTCCGCCCGTAATTCCTGTCCTTCCTGAAAATCCCACTGATTCAAAGCCAAAACGATTCAAACAGGAAACACATTACCTGTAATCGTACTCCAGGGGTGCAAGAAACCTGTGCACACCGATGGTTTTGCTACTCCTCGTGTGTCGCGGGTAATTTTCCCAACCGACAACTCGATTTTCCAATTGACATTTCCCGATGAAGTTAGTATTACTCCGTCCATTTTCTTTCTCACGGATTAGATTCTTACCTAGCGAAGAGGCTTTTCGCATCGAAATTGAGTCAAGAACCTTGTTCCCCACTTGCTCTAACTCGTGCGCCGGCGTGTTTCGTGAGGAACGTGATTTCAGGCTAATATTTTATAGATATCGTGTGATTCGTCGCTTCTGTTTATAGGAAATTCAGTTCCTGTGTCGTAAAAAAAAACACTGCGCTTTGAAACACCTTGATACTGCTTTTTTACTTTGTAAGTGGAATTTGTGATAGAGAACTGTATCGTGATTAACAAAATTCATACACTGAATGGTGGAAGGTTTTGAGAAATGCCGATTTAAATTCCTCGGCGTGGAAACACGCCTGCCCCACTGAAATTTTTGATAAAATAAAGGTACCTCACGTAGAAAGGTACAGGTAACAAAAGTGAATTGTTGTTTCCCATGCAAATAAATACGTTGAATGGATGGTTTAATAACCATGGCTATTACGATGCACTTTTATCTAGAACAACGATTACACCTACGTCGCTCAAATGCGCGCAGAATCCTCTCTGAATTTCAGAGAACCATGTATATTCACTAGTAGACACGTTTTGCACATTTACAGTAGAACAGCCCCTATTTTTTCAGGATACCTCTCGTTTGCTATAGTTACACACTGTTCAGGATTATCCACGCGAGTCTACACAAATTACTTATTACGTATCTTCTGTACAATACACAGGGTGGGAGATCAATTTATCGAATGATAAGGGAATGTCTGTTAGTGCAAAAAAAAGTCTAAAATGCAGCTTCGTTTTCGAGAAAATCCAGATTGAACATTGCTTCAGGATGGAAAGAAAAACAATATTTTCGTTTGGATACCATTTCAAATTTATGTAGGTGCCAATAATAAAATGAAAGGACAGATAAAGTAGCGAAGTAACTGTTACTTCTAGTATTTTCAAAGATTTCTTCTACCTACCCCAAATAAACTCAAAATTAACTGACAGAGTAATTGGAAGAATACTGCACTGTCGTGTGTTTGGAAAACTAAGGACCATTTTTACAAAAAGAAATCATTCAAAGATTTCTTCTACCTACCCCAAATAAACTCAAAATTAACTGACAGAGTAATTGGAAGAATACTGCACTGTCGTGTGTTTGGAAAACTAAGGACTATTTTTACAAAAAGAAATCATTCAAAGATTTCTTCTACCTACCCCAAATAAACTCAGAATTAACTGACAGAGTAATTGGAAGAATACTGCACTGTCTTGTGTTTGGAAAACTAAGTACCATTTTTACAAAAAGAAATCATTCAAAGATAATAGATATCGAAATAAGAATTTTCAAAGAATTTGAATATAGCAAAAGATAAAACCCCCACCATTTTCTCAATTAATACACTAAATATTAATTAAAGCTCGAAAACACAGAACCAGATTAAATTACAAATTAAAAACTTCGCACCTCCTTCCACAATGCAAATCCGACAGAAACAATTTAAATCCGACCCGCCCTAAAACTAGCAAAATTTGCTCCCCACATTCGACTTACTTTTGCACCAGCTACCCTTGCCGATAGCACCACGAATTCCTCTCCACCCTGCACACATCGCAGCGCGCAGCCCCACGGGCATAGTACCGCGTCGTTTACACAGCTGGACACATCGAGTGAAAGACGTGCTTAGTATTCATCAAGCACCCAAGCTTTCCCGCGTTTGGTCTCGCCTCCACTCGGCCGAGAAAGCGACGTGGTCACGTCAAAAGCCCTAAAGAGAATTCCTCCGAGCCTCTCCTAGCAGCCCATTACGAAGGACCTCCTGTTCCCGCGAGTCCTTGCCCCTTTCATCCTGCACCATCTCGCCGCTGACAACACGACTTCCCCGAGATTGCACGTCACGGCGAGGAAAAGATTCCGCCGGGTGTCCCGAGATGCTCGGCAATCCGGCCGCGCGACAGGGCCAGACCGTGGACGTCGTCACGGAAAATTGCTGGACGAAACGTGGAACGACCGATTCGTCAAGCTCTCCACTCGACCCTGATGAGAATCTAGCCACTGATTGCCACTCGTGATCAAGTGGCCGCGATGTCCCAATGGCTGGGAGCTTTAGCTAGGGGTTCTTACGTCTGGACGAATCAGACGGATCTGGCTGTTAGCCATAATTCGCAGCTGGCGCTGAGGGTCCTGATCCTTCCAGCAGTGGTCTGGATGCTGCGTGACGGATCCACGCAGTCGATGAAACTCGAGAACGATTATTTTCCGCCGGCATGGGGGACCATCTTCGCGGCCTTGGTGCCGTCGATCGATTGCCGTGACGGGAGCCTTCCAGAGGACGAGGACCGATCACCATCGATAGAAGTCCGTTGAGGGACTGTCGAGTTCTGGAGGGACTCCTAGTTCCTGCGATCGGAGGGCAAGTTTCTTTTGGATCACAGGAAGCTCTCGTTTGGGGCGCTGGCCGCGACGTCGATGGACTCGACGCCGTGGTGGTCGAGGCGCTCCGCGACGTCCATCTCGCCCGCCTTGATCTCGTAGTTGTTGATGGGGTCGCCGTACTGGCTCTGGTAGAACTCCTCTCTCATCATGTGGTTCAGGTTGCTGCAACGGAAGTAGAGGATCTCGCGGAACGGCTTCCTGAAGTCTCTGTTGAGGGTGGCGTAGATGATGGGGTTCAGGAGGCTGTTGCAGTAGCCCAGCCAGAGGAACAGGCTCGACAGGAACGCTGGGATCGCCTCCGGGTCCTTGAGGAACGGCCTGACCAGGGCGAGCACGAAGAACGGCAGCCAGCAGACGATGAAGGCGCTCATTATGATACCCAGGGTGGTGCTGGCCTTCCTCTCCTTGGCCAGGTGGAACCTCAGCTTCTTCTGGTGGGGCGAGCTCGTCACGCTGCAGGTGCTGTTCAGGTGGTTCCTGACGATCATCGATTTCGTAGACGTCATAGGCGGCGTGGCCGTCGTGGACGATGTGAGGATCGGCTTCTCGAGCTTCTGCAGCATAGGGCACTGGGACTCGTTGCTCTTCCGCGGACCCGGGAAACACCGCACTCCGTGGCCACTGCACTGTAACAGCAAGTCGAGGGGCACATTGAGCTCTTTTTCTGGTGGTTTTCTTTTGATTCATGAGTAGTTATGTGTGTAGGTGTTTGATTGGGGACGCCTGGCAGAGATGTAATGGCGATCTTGAGACGTAGTGGTGAGGGTAGAGGTACTCCCCAGGATCTTTTCATGGGGGATCATTTTGTGGCTCGAGGTTGGTATTTTGGATACAGTACTGATAAAAAGGTATCCAACTTATTTTGGCCAATATAGTGAGCTACACTTTTTTGCAATAATTATTTTACAGTAGTATTTTCCTTGTACTAATTTTATTATAAGAGAGGTATAAGTGATAACGTGTTTAATATTTGAGTGATGGAATAAATATTTCTAGTACTGTATGTTTATTTAGTAGAGGAATGATTGGTTTAGGAAAGGTAGAAGAGACAGGAAATGTGTGAATGTGTAGAAACTACTAGTTGTTAGCCATAATGAGTGTTTCTTGTGAAAAGGCCCTGAGGGTAGAAGACATTGAATATTTTTCTGTTGCTACAGGGGTTGGGTTGTTTGGTCACTTTTGTACGCAGGCCAGGAGCTTCAGGTATTAGTGTCCAGAAAGTATTTTATATTTGTCGGCTAGACTTTCCAGGGCCTTAGTGACTTCGCTCCCTGCTGCATTTACGACTTCATTATATATCTGCAAGGCACTATAGGTGTTCGAGTGGATTACATACTACTTTGTGCTGGAGAAGCTTTGCAGGTATCAAGGAGTATTTTTCTTTTTTCCAAAATGACGAGCAAAAGAGTAAAGACGTGATATTGTTAATTGAAATCTGCCGCAAATATCGAGGTTCGTTTGAAAAGTGTAGATGATTGTATATGTATAGCTGGAAAGTTATTATATTCTACACATAAATATATTTTATTTGTATTTGTAAAGGAATGTAGAAGTATTGAAGAAAATCAAGTTTACAGCTCTGTAATATTTTCCTATTAACTTATTAATCTAACGTTTTTCATATTTCCCTTTAAATTATTTTCAAGTATCATTGATTTCGTTTCAAACTTTACAAATTTGGAACGAAATATATTTAAACAATGAAAGACGATTTCGCGTGATAGTGGAAATTGTAATGTTGACCATTTCCACACGAAAAGCATAACAAAGTGCACTTATTACATCTACGAATAGCAATATTTAGCCAGGTGCTTAACAAAAACTAATGAAAATAAAATTGACCTTATGTCCCCAGCAAAAATAGGACTACTTCTATTCGAGGAGCAATAAATGATGCAATTTTCCAACAAAACTAATCACAACAATCTACGATTATCAACATGTTATTAGTAACTAATCAATGACAAACATTTTGACGAGTCGCCTAAACTTCGATCAACCTTTAACAGAGTTTTACATGCCTCGATGAAGAACGACTAGAACAGCCCGACTTTTCGGCTGGTTTGAGGTCAGTTCGATGACCTGGAAACCTAACTGGCTGAATCGCGATCCGCACGAACAGGTAGTGCTCCATGTCGCTTTGCCGAGGATAAACAGATTAGTCCATTGAAACTCTGACGAGGTTGATTGCAAGGTCACTTTACCGTCTGGCTGACAATTAGCGAGGGAAAATCCCTGGTTAATTAACAAATTTGTCGTTCGTTCAGTTCATTATTGTCGTACCTCCTCTACTTTAATATGTCTTCCTGAGCGTTTTTAAATTCGAACTCAATCGAAAGTGATTGCTACTCCCTACAGATTATAATCCCTAAATAGAATGATTTCAATTGAGGAAACTGATTTGTTTTTATTTCATCGAGTAATTTTAAAAGATAAAATAATACTATTAGTATTCTGATTTTTATTGAAAAATCAACAATTGCTCTTTAAGTGGAAGAAGATTCTTTTAAATGCCATTGAATTCTACATCCAGCCCTACGGAAATTACGATAGCAGCGAACGGTGGGAATAACCACTGAATATTAATGGAATTATCAGGATAAGCGGGATTTTACATACGTGAACATCGTACCCGATATTAGCCTTTACTCAGGGAATTAGCCTGACACTAATCGTCCGAATGGGTAAGTGAAGTGAAATCAGATTAAGATTACGAATACAACGAACAAGCTTGCAGAAAACACTTAAGGGGGTACAGGACTATTGAAATCTCGAAAAATCGATTTTTTTATTACTATTAATTCTGAAAGTGTCATCTACTGTGAACATTTACAACAATGTTTCGTGAGTAAATTCGAATAATTGCGAAAATTATAGCACTAAATGTAACTGAGTGCACGGCCGAGTAACGGCCTCGCAGAGCAGTATTGGTGTAGGGGACTTAGATAATTTTGAAGCCGTTTATCTCGAAACTACAATTTTAAACACCGTACATCACCATGTACAGCATAACTTTTGAAAAAATTAATATTTTCACTAGAAATTTTAACTAGGGCTGTAGAATTCCTTTCTCTATAGCATGGAATTTCCGCATCAACATTGGATGTTTGTAAAAATTTTAATATACGATTAAGGACGATTTCCATCCTTAAAAATGTGGGAAAAAATTGATTCGTATGTAATTTTCACAATTTTTGTTTAAATTCGCCAGTCAAGTTTCGTGCTGTAGATTTTGGTGTAGAAATTACTCATTCCAAAGCATTTTGCTTTCAGAGGATTGGTTCACTTGGTACACCGACTACAGCTGCGCACTACGCAGGACCATCTTCAGCGCTTAATAATGTCAATAAATTTAAACATCCCGATAATTTTTTTTTTGGAAATTACTCGAAAACACGTCTACAATAAACTGTGAAAATTACGGGTATAATGATTACTTGGCACCTAAGCAATCCGACACAAAAGACACCATCGATTTTATGTGCCTAATAGTCCTGTACCCCTTTAAAAAGTGATTTCTAAGGTTCTCAACAGAACACCTTCATGATACTTTCCCTATCCTTTACAACAAATTATTACTGACATTCCCTAAAATACAATAAGAAAGAATTGTAATATTCCCATTCGAAACGTTCAAAGTAACTTCAATTTTATTCTCCGCAGAAGAAATTTGCCGCAAACTGTCGCAGATGCCTAAAATTTCGCGCAAATTCCTAATACACTTATAAAATTCCTATACCCCTCGATTTACGCCGCGGTCTCGCGCGGCGTACCGCGCACTAAACGGGGTGCAGGGTCCGCGTTCCCTCTGCGCGTGCCCGGCGTACACAATCGATTGAAAAACGGTCACGGTCACGTAAGCCGATTTACCTCCGTGAAATGAGCGACATAATACATTCCCCAACCCTGCGGAATAATCCCGTTCGCCGTGTGCACCAGTCGGAGCATAAACACCGCTGGAAGTGCGCGTCTCAGGGCTGACAGGGTCTGAGCCAATGGTCGAGGGAACCGTCTGCGCGCGAGCCAGCCGAAATGCAAATTATCCCTACGGATTGGTCCACCGCTTTAAGAATGCAGATGACATTCGGGATAATTGAGAGGAGTGAAAATGCCCGCGGTGGTTTAAGACATGGATCCCAGGAAATGGCAAGACAGGAGAAATCCACTGGGTTTACGAGCTTAGTTACTCTGGCCCTTCTCCATGACCCCCGCACCCCTTTACCCCGACAATTACCTTCTGCTCTCCTGATTATTTTTATCACCCTCCCGGCCCTTTTTTTTACGCCACAATTTTACGGGAGATTATAATCCCGCGACTGTATAAATCTGGGCCACCTAGTTTCTCGCGCAACGATTCGCTCTTTTTGGCGAGGCTAAGTTATGGGTTCAAGATTAGGGGCGTGTGGATGGAGCGCGTCTGTTTGGTTTTTATTTGCTGAGGTAAATGAGAGTTTAGGAGACGAAGTGATCGACTTTGGAAGATGAAAACTGGAGGGAAATGATAAGTTAAGTGATCATTGTTTGCTGAAGTAGAGAGCGTCGAGGAACTTATAGAGAGTGAATCTGTTTAGTTTGTGAGGGATTAAATAATTTCGGGGGGATATGTGATTCTTTTTCAGGCAGAGGTGGTTGAGGATAGCGATGGAAGTATGTTTCGTGCAGATTTTAGTTAAGGCTCAGTTTGATCGAATCGCGGAGTATTTTCGAAAATGTTTCTTGTCACGTGATTATGACAAGACTGCGAATATTTATGCAAATATACCTAAATTTTTATAGAAAAGGACTAAACAAGTGAAACTTTGATAGAAATATGTTTCGTCATTAGAGGGTTTTCAAAATATATTTTTTATTTTGAAAAATGTTATGTTTATTTATTTCTAGCATATGCAGAACTTACTTACTTAGCTCGAGTATAGTAGCGGCCATGATATAGTGTTTTCGATTTTCTTGCAATGGGGAAGTCGTAATTATCGTAACAAATATCATACTTGCAGAAACGTCCGCAGTCTATTCATGAGGTACTTGTTATCATTTGGCTGAGTTTTGAAGCTAGATAGCTATGAACATATACTTAGGGGTACTTCAAGAATGGCTATTCTATCTTTTGTAACATTCGCATTACAGGTTTTGGAATATTTATATCTTCATCAGTAGTTCATACATGTTTCGATATTAATGAAAGGCTACCAATGTGTTTAACGTAATGAAACAGCTTATGAAAGGTCAGCCAATGTTTTCGTAAGTATACGTACGCCACTGGATATGTGAGCATAAGAAAAATAAATGAGCAAGAAAAAATAATGTGAGAGTACTTGTACTACATATAGAGTACTGGAAGTATTTATTGCATCACTCGAAAATTAAACACGATATCACTTATACCTCTCCTATTATTTGCACTCTGAAAATATTATTGTAAAAATGTGTAGTTCGGTATTTTGGCCAAAATAAGTTGCATACACATCATTTTATCAATCATATCGCTATTAAAATTGTGCGTACAACATCAATTTGAGAGTGGTGCAATAAATATTTCCAATAATGTAATTTTCACACGAGACACTTTATATTTCGGATATATTCATTTGGTATAGACAGCACTAGTTTAAAACCATAGAAAATGTGTGAATAGCTTCCAAAAGCATCGGGTTTGGTTTCTATACATTTTGTGATATGCTTGATTTCATAATTATTCTTATTCTATGATGATTTCCGGATTCCACGCTATCAGACTTCATTCTAATCTTGTGCGACCACAATTTAGCGTATTATAAGGGTATTTCAGGCGATGGAATATTGCTAATAACGCTTGGATGCCAGAGTTGGACAAAATGTAATCTAATTACAAATTACAAATTACGATTAAAATGTAATTGTGTAATCAATTACTCAATTACATTTTAATTGTAATTTGTAATTAGATTACATTTTGCCCAAATCTGTTGGATGCTGATAATAACACAATTACTATCCATCTAGTTGTTACGACAGGTTGGTTGGTGATGAATTACACTGTCTCATCTTTTTCGATCTTTTCGTGAGCTACAATAAATGGAACTTCATTGTTTACTAAATTAACAGCAAGATTGATCAGATCAGCGTAATCGTTCAAAAGCAGCGGGACATCATATCCCTGATAAGTGAATCCTATAATTAATTACATTGAAGCTGTTCTTACGGAAGTGTATTGAAACGTAGAGTTCATTATAAACCGTGTCGATGAATAGAATCGATTGATTAATGACCGTGAAGTTTCCCTGAAAAGTTGCAACACAAGTAACATTTTAAGCTTTCGATTAATTAATTATAGACAATAAAGTAGATTCGAAAAGCGATTCAAAAAGTTGTAGTAAAAATTGAGCATCAGTTCCTCAATACTGTAATTAGTATTTTCTTTAATATGAAAAGGTGTTACTGCGAATATTTGCGATCTTTCGAGGTGGATAATTTTGTTTTCCACCGACACAAACTATGGGCAAAACGAACAACGAAAAGCTTAAATGTTTGGTGAACGGCGCGCGCTAATTGTTGTGGCTCCGCTAATGAAACGATAAAGTCACCAACCGTTTTATCGTGCTGTTTCACGGGAACTTATGCTTATCGCCAGCTTCGTAATCCTCTTAAAGTCACTCCCAAGTATTAGGCAACATTAATGGAAAACAGGATAGTCACTTTAAGTAAGAGGATGCCACGGATAAAACTAGCTGCAACTTCGTTTTCAGGGAGCAAAGTGCAAAGGGACGTCATTTGAATATCTTCTTCACACGAAATTGTCTTTCAGATGACTGTCCACGTTTAATCGAAATAAATGTAATTTAGGTACTACCGTAAAAGCAATATTTATTATGGTCAATTTCTGATTGTTGTAAGAGTACAACTGTGTCAAGCAATAGTTATCAAGTAACAGCTTTCCAATGCGCATGCCCAAACAGAAGATGGAAAAGTGGCTGGAGCTTCCACCTCCAAACTCACCTCCACACCAAACTGCAATTTTATGAGATTGGCTGTTGACCTAAGCATGCACAAGTCTCCTTCTGATTAAGCCTGCAAACCTCACTATTGCTTGGTACACTTATTATCATGTTATATCTACCTTTAGTGAAAAGTATCAATGAATTAAGGGGTTACATAGAGTCATTTTTATGATTTTTTTTCATATAAAGAAGCGTCATATTCAAAAATCAAGATATACATTTTCATGTGTATAAATTATAAGCTGTATTCTCTTCAAAAAGAAATTTGATATCTTAAAAAATGGTACCATAGAAGCATCTTTTCTCAAGGCCTCTTCATAGTTATAGCATTTGTGGTACCGAAAATATGTCAGAGATTAGTGGATCGATTTGAATAAAGTTTTGCACGAATATTCTTAAGACCATAATCTAATACTTGCCCGCCTCGATTTTGAAAAAATTTATTTTTTGAAAAATGGAAGCTACTCAATGTCACATATATGATTTTTTACCTAAGTTTTCATCTTCTTTTATTAATAAAAAACAAAACTAGACACTAATTGAAAAATCGTTCACGACAAGTACTAGATTATTGTCTTAAGAATATTCGTGCAAAATTTTATTCAAATCGGTACAGTAATATCTGAGATATTTTTGGTACCGCAAATTCTGCAACTATGATGAGGCCTTGAGAGAAGTGGCTGCTATAGCAGCATTTTCTAAGATATTAAATTTATTTTTGAAGAGAATACAACTTAATTTATACACAGCTAGGTGTATATATTGATTTTTAAATATGACGTTTCTTCACATGAAAAAAAATGTGACCCTATTTTCTGACCTGTCAAGGGTATGTAACCCCTTAAATGATTTTGTATCTTTTATCAAAAATGGAGCACACTACAATTGTCCCTTTGCACCAACAGACAAGCTTCCCAGGATCCGTGATCGTGGTGTTCGTCTAAGCATCGACTAGCAAAATAATGATTGGTAGATTGATATTAAGGGGTACCTTACCGCTCTCATATTTGTCTGCGTATCGCCACGACGGTTCGATCGTATCTACAACAAAGGTTTTACGAACACTTTCAAACTCAGTCATGTTAAGGTTCAGACGTCGTGCTACGGGATGCGATTTTTATAGCATTATGGTGTAACGTGCCGAATAAACAAACCTGGGCACTTTTGATGTAGCGTTATATTTGAAGTATCGTTTTAAATAGTATGTTGCTTTCTTTCAGAAATATTGCTGTACTGTTTTGTTACAAGGAAGAAGTCTACAGAGTTTAATTGTATCTTTGAGATACTGAATCGATAGTGTAACATAAATATTTCAGGAATGAAGTGAGACTGTTCTGAAGTTGTAATTCAATTATTGATAAAGTAAGGATTATTTATAACAAACCACTGTGACTATAGCTTTAGAAAAAATTATTTAATTATTTGTATAAATTCAAATTAGTATGAATATTGGTATTCCAGGGAATTGCATAAAAAATACATTTTAAAATATTAAAGACGACTAAGTTTCAACCCTTAAATTTCCACGAGTAATTAAAGTAAAAGACAATGAAATGGCTTCATTCTTTAAAAATCCAAAACATATTCTCCATCACAAATGAAACACTGAAACGTTACTTCAAATCTTTATTTCCCCTCTCAGCGACAAATACACTTTAATCATCAAACATCAACATTCGTCAAATACAATTTGCCCAAGTCTGTAACTAAATTCGTAACATTTTCGCATAAACTTTCGCGCAAGTACGAGAATCACCAAGCACAAAGACAGCCCAAAATCAAATCGACAAAACCGTCAAAATAAAAGGAGAAATATAAAACAGGGAAAGGGGTAAAAATTTGTCACGAATCCAATGGAATCGCAACAACTACGTATGTACCTTTCGCGACCCTGCGCGCTTACGATCAAGGAGCAGAGGCATGCTTCGCTGGGGCACGGATGATCGATGCGTAAGCCACTAATCTCGCGCTACGTAATCCCGAAAGCTTGCGTAAATTAAATTGGGGACCCAGCGCGGAATTAGGGCGAGCCGATTGTCCAGGGCGCACGTATCTCTTTCCCCAAAATTGCCCGGTCGGACGACACGGGCGACCGATCGATCACGCTTGTCGCCCTTTTCCCTTTATCTCGCCGCAGAGGAAAAAGACCGAGACCGGAGATCCACCAGGCCCTTCGTTATTGCACGGCGTGCAATTTATGCGCCAGAGGAAACGGATCTCGTCCGATGGAGCACGCGGAACACCGAGGAAACGATGCTGCGAGTCGGGCCGCGTTGTAAATCTTTGGTACCGGGTTCCTAAAGGACCGAGGCGATTGATTGCAGCACGAGGCTCGATGATCGTGCCGTTGTGCAAGAAATCTATCGAAATCTATCGAAACACAATCTGGCTAGAATTGAACGAAGATGTCTCGTTCGATGGTGTCCAAGCGTTGTTTGCAAGCAAAATTCGATCTTAATAGCGAGATCCTACTACGCCCATGATGAGGAAAAGTGCGATAGCATATCGATGGAGTGAATTCGTTTATGGATACGATGCTTGGATGATTGATTTTTGTTGGGCGATTTGGCAATTGTGTTTTATTGTAGTGCTCTATTATGCGGGGTGTTTAACCCTGTGTTTCAATTCAAACAATTATTGGGTTTTAACCCTTCGTGATCACACGGGGTGTATCGCACTCTAGGATACGCATTTGCCGATATTTCTGTAAATTTTTGGACGTTAATAATGAAATTTAAGAATTTTATGAATTTTAACAAAAAAAACGGGGTGTATCGCACTCTAGGATATGCATTTGCCGATATTTCTGTAAATTTTTGGACGTTAATAATGAAATTTAAGAATTTTGTGTATTTTAACAAAAAAAAACGCTTTTATCCACAACTATTTTTTCAAATACAAATTTCAACATATCAAAATTTATATTTCCAGAGAAAGACTATCAGAACACGAGTGTATGAGTTTACGAATGTACAATTATCAATGAAAAGTTAAAAAATTCAAAAATACGAAAATGATAACTGAAAAATGACACTGGGGTGCAGTTAACCCCTTCACCAATTTGGGATTACGAGAAGGTGTGTTCACGACGGATTAAAGTAATATTCTATTTACACGCGATTATCTCCCAAACGAAAGGACTGATAGTTCTACCTCCTCGAAGCATAAGTATCGATAAATCGCATCACTTACGTGAGTTCGTGTTATAAAATAAATTTAATAAGTGACCTTAAATGTCCTAGAGCAATGATTTAGCTAAAAATGGATATATAGTTCCTTTTAAAAAACCGAAGGTTATCTTGAAATTTTGGAGGCACCTCCACCTAAATAAGGGTTTTGTCAATTATAAGATGCCCCCTTTACAACAAAGTAAGTTGTATTTGATACGTGTTTTCGAATAATGAATAGTTTAGAAAATAATAACGCGTAAAAATTAAAATGGGACACCCTGTATAAAATTCTATTTGTTATTGGGAATTATAGAAATAATTTTATAATCATGTATGTTATCGGGAGGACTTCTGAATTGCAGAGTTATATATCATAAAAGAGTGACCCACTTTGTAGCTAGTTTTATTCTGTATAAAATTGAAGAAATTGAATAACAGTTGTTACCTGATGCAGGTAAAAGAACAAGCTATTTTCACAATTTATTAATTATTTCCTGTCATTTATATGGAGAATCTGTGAGTGACTACATTCATTTGAAAGCTACTGGCTTTTATAAGGTTTCTGCTTTTCAGCAACAAACAAATACTTCACTCACAAAGTGACACCACCACAGCACCACAATTAATTCTCATTCTTTCAGACCTGCATAAATCCCCATATCCATAAATACCAGCTCTGCTCATAATAAATCGCTGGTGGATTATACTTCCCACTTGATTACACCCAGTGGTACCATCGAAATGCTTCCACGTGAGTTCTGATGCACGTTCCACTTCGAAACTTCTGTTTCAACTGAAAACCGAAGTCCCAGACTTCCGGGATAATTCAAAGGCACTGTCGCTTTTACCGGCGTATCTTATACCTGAGAACCGAGTGGAGTTCAAGAGGAATTGAATTCGCGGACGCAGCGTGTCCGCGTGTGTCGCGTCTAGTACAAGAACCAGGGAGGTTCGCCGGAAGATTCCGGCTGAAAATCCTCGTGAGACAACGCGTCGTGTCGACGTCATGGATCGTGATGGATGGCGCGCGGTGGCTCGAATTTCGATGGAAATTCATTGGGCCCTGGTGTCAGCGGTCACGTCCAGATGAATTTCGAAAGAGCTGACCGTAAAATTTCTGGTTAAAATGTATTACTACCGTTCGACGGGATGAATTTTAAAAAAGGTTAAAGTTTCAGATCCCATTACCCTATTTAAAACGGTTCCTCCTGGTCGTATGTGGATACTGGGAATTGTATGCTAACGAAACGTTGTTGTACGTATTTTTTCAAGATTTTTGTTCAATCATTTGGGGTATCAGGATGTAGCAAGGTGAATGGGTACATGAGTTGTTAAGAGACAATTATTTTTTATGGGTACTTCTGAAAAATTGTCGTAAATTGTGGTCTTTGCAGTTCTCAGGTCTTTTGGGAAGGTCGGATTTTTGGTTGAGATATGAATTTTGATGGTGGGAATAGATTGAAATGTAGAGGTGTTGCTTATTTCTTTCGATGATCTATTTGTGTTTCCTACGGGCTATTTTGTGTCTTCGTTGATTAATTTTCTAAATTTGATTTTTTCTTAAGCATAGTTTTTTACTTTGTAGCCTGATTGATCAGCAGTGGAAGATACTGAGACTTGAATAAGACTTATTTGTACGTTAGAAAAATCTGTCTGTTTTTTTAATGTGAGATATGATTTTGGAACAATTGAAACTATTAACGAATATGATGAGAAAATCTTCAAATTTGTAGCAAACCATACTAAAGTAGCAAACAAGTATTCCTATTTATTGCAAAATTTAAACGAAGGAGAAGCATAGTGATCTTAAACTCCTTTTAAAAATGCATTTTGCATTTACATAAATTTAATAACTTTGGGGATATTTAGCTATTCCCTTTAAACACCTGATTTTTATAAAAAATTTACTACTTTTTCCTGAACACTTCACACCAGTGTCAAATTAAACTCAAGTTCAGTTACTTCTTTTTTATTCTAGTAACAAATAATGATCTTTTTCCATCTCTTAAAAGTCAAAGAAATGTTTCCACCGCTTTGAAAGCACTGCACACCTCATCCCCATTTGTTTTTTTAAGTAGCTGGGAGCCCAGCGAAATGCAAAAGGGACCAAGTAAATTTGTGGGGCAGAGAAGAAACTTCTGCAAGTGTGCTAAAAAGTACGACTAGTTTTTTCGAATTAATTCGACGCGAATCTGGAATTAAGTGGACCTAAATTTGAAGTTCACTCGAGGATGTTGAAACTTCTCTAAAAGTAATACGAAAAATAGTGGAAGAAGAGTCGCTGATTACGAACACTTGAACTGTTACTATTACATCGTATTTTTCCAGGCAGTATAATCTTCCACAATTTTCGCGCCTGAATTAATACTACTTCACGTTATGTCGTGCCTTAACGAAGGTTGGTCTCTCCAGTTCTTAAAAGCTCGTCAGGGAATTCTAATTAAATCAACGGTCTGCGTTAAAAGATCCTCGGACGCTCAATTAAATACCTCTTAACGACTTGTGAACATGTAGACACGTAGCAAGTCGAGATAGCGTCCATTCTTACCGCAAGATGCGTTATCGACACACATATGTATTCGAGTTCTGCCTTCTCAGTTCGCTTGTCATAATGTTTACATGTGTATATACATCTCCCGCGGGAGCAGCTCAGAATTATGAGCCCGTTTAATTACGTTCCTGTGCACGTATCCTTGTTTGACAATGCGCATCACCGCGTGAATGCAGACATTACGTGCTGCTGGGAGCCCCACAGGCAGCGTTCATCCCACAGACCATTTATTCCACGGAGCAAATCGGACGTCATTTAAGCTGATTCTCAATTAGACACTGATGTGAATATTTCCAAAGAAGGAGATACTCATCGAAACACTCTTCAATTTATTGTCTTTCAGTCTACTCAGTTTCTCTCCTTTCTTTTTTGTATAGTGGTGTGTTATTATACACTTGATGACTTATAATTAGATGTAAGTGTCTAATAATATGTCTCAAGGAAAATAAAGTCAGCACTCGGTGCTTGGACAATTCACTTTTTTAAGATTCCGTTACCCTTTTCACACGAATTATTTAATTTATATTTTTTAATCCTCGGTGCATAGATCAGAAATTTCCTTTCTTCTTTCTTCGTACCTTCTGCATGAAGATATTTCGGTCACCTCTTTTTCTACGACTTCACATATTCTCTTTACACAACTACGATCCCATCCCGCTGGTTTCTAGACCTAGTTCACACTTTTGAGCCCTGAGTGTATCAAGTACCGACGATGAAGAAGACCGCTACGCCTCAATCCTCGACCCCTCTTTTTGTTTCACTACGTAAAACGACCTTCGTTTTTCCTACAAAGATGTATGTACAATTTCACTCGTCCTCTTTTCTGGAGTTGCTGCAGCTACTTATTTACACCTCCTAATACAAGGAAAAAATATGTTCACAACGCCAGGGGATTCAGTTGACAATCTCTGTCTTTTTTAAATAAAAAAACATTAAGCCTATCGTATCAGTATGTACATCAAACTTAACACATGACAGACTATAAATTACAGGACAGTCTTACAATTGTACTAAATTAACTTATGTATCAACTACTTAGTAATTATTAATATAACATTCTTACAGTAACTTAAACTCAATACTTAAATTCTATGGTTATTAGTTTTAAAATAATTATCAATAATTGATAGCTGTTTAACATTAAGACCCCTTAACCCTACAGTGCACACGTGGAGCCTAGCAGGTCCAAGTGACAGTTCACTTAAATGAATATAAAAAAAGCACCTTTTAAATAAATTGTACCACACCTTATGTAGCTTTCTGTAAGCCTGTTCTCATGAGGTTGAAAAAGATTCAGATAATGATGATCGGAAGTATTAAAGAGATATTTGTTTAGTATTTTATTTTGTCATAAATATTTTTCTCAATAAAGTTTGCGTGCAATAGATTACGTGCAGTCCAAAAATATATATTTTTTTCTCAAAATATACATCCATTACATTTCCTTAAGTGGTTAAACATAAAACAACATAACTTCATCTGTCCATAAATTTCTTCGTTTTCCCTACACGCGCCTATAACTTCATCTGCCCTTTTTACAACTGTCTAAAGTCTAAATTCTAAATCTTCCCCCGTTCATTTTTCGGAGGTAGCTGTACACCTTTCTCCCCAGCCCCCACGAAGAAAGAAACCGCCGTCACGAAGCTCTGCGCTCCCTTTTTTCCACCCCGAATACAACTTCCTTCATCCTTTTGACAGACACGTGCAACTTCACACGTTTTCTTCACACGAGTATATATCTTCGTCTGTTTTCCTTACACGCGAGGACTTGAATCCTCCGTTTTCTGGAGCTGGTTCACACCTTTTTTCCTCGCCCCGCAGAGCATCGGACAAAAACGAGATCGCTGCGCCTCGAGGCTTGGTTCGCTCTTCCTTCTTGCACGCGCGTGCAACTTCCTTCGTCTTCCTTGTACGCGCGTGAGGTTACGACCGTTTTTTCTGCTGCTACTTGTTCACAGCTTCTTCCCTAGCTTCGCGGAGCGCCGACGAAAAGGCGTGCCACGTCGTGGTCCCCTAATAGCTTTTTCATCGACAATGAGGACATCATAGTACTTGTTGTGTCAAATCCCACGCAACAGATAATGCATACAAGATCTAGAACTTCCCAGAATATTTCCGTAGATCCGTTTCTCTCCTGCAGAGTACTCAATCTTGTGTTCCAATTGCACTTATTGTTAGACAATCGACGTTTCCTCCGATCGATTTAGCCTATTTATAACGAAGTATACTATAACTATTGTTCGATTATAATTGACCTATGACGTTTCACACCAGGTTTCTAACAGAACGTTACCGTTTAAGGGGGTATTCTCGTCTACAGGGACGAGATCCTCTATTCTCTTTAGGGACGACCCACAAAAAAATTACGCAATTTTTACCGATATGCATTATCCACACGTATTTACTAACATTTCAGTAAGTTGAAAAAAATTTTACAATATATTTGTAGATCCCATGCAATCATTATGTGACATAGGTAATTTGACAATTGTAAAGATACATAATATGTAGTATAGTTGTATTTATGTATATGTTATAAATAATATATATTTTATATATTTTATATTTATACAATATATTTTATATATTTATAAATAAATGCCGTAGTTTTGTGTATAAATCCTACACTTGTACTTCATAAATATATGTAGTTTAACCCTCGGTTGTCACACCTACTTTTTCGAACGTCGTTGTCACATTGGGTCAATTTGACCCTGTCAATTTTCAATCAGTTGTTATTTAAAAACTATTTGTTAAATTAAGTTTAAAAAATTCTGAGATAATATTTGAACATTGTAGAATATATGCCCATCGGTGAAAGTTTACATTTAAAGTGTCATCATGCTTAAAAAAAAGTTTGAAGCAATAAGAGTTTCGACAAAAAGGTTTTTTGCTTAAAAAAACGCAGGGGCAATTTGACCCAGTGTGACAACCGAGGGTTAAGGGGGTATTCTGGTCTAGGTAATGTGACTATCGTCTGAACCGAAACTATAAAAAATATCTGTAAAATTGTCGTTCTAATTAACAAATTAGTATCGCAATTGAAGGAAAAAAAACGAACTTTTCCGTTTAACATGGCACCATCTCGTGAAAAATTTATTTTAAAGAATAATCCTGGTTCTGACAAGAGCCATATGCTTACTAAATAATTTCTTTCATTAATCATTTCTTTCAGATGCCTACGAAGGACAGAATCATGGCAACAAATGGGACGTCTCCCAAAAAAAAACGTACAATCTTCACGTGTTCATGTAGACATCTCACACAATCTTTTTCGCGACAAAAAAAATGATAAGTATAGTTAAACGGACGATTAAGATTTCAGAAAAAATCTTGTGTACTACACTTACTTTGATTGCCCATAAAAAATTCTGAAGAATGGTAATTAAACTCACGAGCAAGACTAAAATTCCCCCTCAATGTGTTAATATAAAATATCTCGGATAGTTCACTCTCTCTCTAAGCAAATTTTAGTGCGGGTTAGAAATGACCCGGTTCCGCATCCCTCGCGCTATCAGACCTCCCGTTGTCCGAAAGTTAAACAAAATATGCTCCCTCGAACAACGAAAGAACAGTTTATAATTCTCAGAGGACCGAAAGAAAGTGTCGTAAAAATTCATCCAGCAGCTAATGCATGGAGGGATTAAACGCGGTTTAAAGCACAGTTACCTTCGGTCTGTCCAGTCTCCAGTGACACATCACTTCGGTTTACAATCCACGTTCGGCGATATTTTCCATTTTACATCGCGGGGAAACGGGCTCGTTTGCCGGGGCGCGGGGATGAAAGGGGAACGGCCGCGGGCAGATTTATTTCGGTCGTACATAAACGCGGCCAAGTGAAAAGTCTTCGTGGCGGTTTGCAAATGAAGACGGAGGAGCTCCGCGTGGTGAGCCCGATCCGATGTATCGTGTCCTCGCGAAACCATCGATTTACATCAATTTCGCGTCGGGCGGCGACGCCATTAATCTCCTATCCAATTTCGTTCAGCGCTTCAAGAATGTTCACCGCGTAATCCCGATTTAATGAAAGGGGACACAGCGCGCGCGAAAGTATAATCGGATGAAAACGAATACGGAACGAGAAAGGGGAGGGGGTGAGATTGCAGAGTTCTCGCGTGGTCAACCCTTAACCAGCGGTTATCCAAACAGAAAAAGTAAGTCGAGACGAGGGTACAAGGAATATATTAAGTTAATCCATAGTGGGTTAACGTTGTTACAAACTTTTTTTGTTATCAACACTAAGTTAACACTTTGCATTTCAATTTATTCACTGAGATACTTTTGTTTAATGCTGCGTTTATTCGATAGAGAACTTTGGAACGAGGAATAATCTGGCAGAGCAAGTTCAAGGTCGGGAGTTCAATTAAACCTGGGAAGTATGAGTTTTACTATTTTTATATGGTTTTATAACGTTGAGTTAAAATAGAAACTGTGATGGAGGATTTTGTGTTCGTTGTTTGTACTCGGGAGGTGATCTCCAGGCGTCATGTTGTTCTAGAATTATTTTTGTCATTGCACTGTGTATATATATACACAGTGCAATGACAAAAATAATTTTTGACATTTTTGAAATTTTTTAATTAAAAACTGCAATGGATAGTTAAATTGTAAAATATAATGTCACTTAAAATACATATGTCAAGCAATAAATATAACTTACTTTTCATAGAGACTTTACGTGGAATTTTTTTTACACATTTGAATTCGTAACTCGATTTCCTCCTATCAGAAAAATGTCACTTGCATCACTTTGGTTTTAGGTGGTGTATACGAATGTCCTATTATTTTAAGTTTATTCTGTTTTTGAGTGTTATAAAAATGGAGTCCAATGTTAGGAAAAAAGTTTGGAGTGCAAATGGCTAATATTATGCTATCACTAACGTGAGAAATTAAATTTGTCTTGCTTTTAAGGATGAGGACCTTTTACAGATTTAATTGGCTTGTCATTATTTTTGGAGACTTCTATTCCTAGAGAACAAAAGACACAAGAATTAAGTTCCTTCTTGGATTACCCTTAAGGTTTGATAATTATTTCTGACGTATTCCTTCAATTTTTTAGGTTTAGTAGTTAGCGTTTTTTAGTTAGTGCTGTTGCCATAAAATTCAGTTCCTTGAAATGGAGATTGCTCGTGTGTCGAAGCGTGCCCGTGGTACGAACAATTCAGCCACGGGCTACGCCGTTTAATCCTGATTCGCGATCATTAAGTGTGTAATTAACAGGAGCTTGTCGATTACGTGGCTGCCCTTTGGCCAACGAACGTGATTCGTCACACGAAACGCTGGTCCTCCGAAAGGGGGAAGGTGTCCGGCCACGAGACACGAGTCAGAAGGGGTGGCGAACATAGTACGTTTTGTTCCTTTCTTAGCAAACAATACAGACTCACTCAAACATGGTGTCAAGCGACTAAAGAAAACATTCCAAATCTCAAAACTCATGAAAAAGTTACATATTCCATTAAGACTTGCTCAATTATTGGTGTGCTATTAAACCCTCTGGTTTATGAAAGTCGAAAGTGGATACAGAAATATGCAACTCGCATATCGACCCAGTACTATGAATTTTTTAAAAAATTCGGGCTTGAAGTTGCTCACTTTTTATACATTCTTTCTAAATTTCTTAATGTGGTGTTCAATTTGTCCAGAAATGAAATCTGAGATATTTTAACACAGTATTTTAGGATTATAACAATTTTTTTTTCAAAATAAATGGTCCCCAAAACGAAGCTTCGTACGAAAGAATTTTATTCTACATTTTCGAAATGCTTTTGCACGAAGAATCAGCTTTTTCTGGATGGTGCCACGCATTCGACTGCATCCTCCATAACACATGGAATAGCTCACTGAGCATTAAGGTCGTTCCTGCGGATGTTCCACTAGTTATTCTGCATGGTGGATTAAGGTATGGTGGCGTGGAAGGCGAAAGACGAAAGGTGAATGGCATGAACAGTAGAGAGATGCATCTGCCTCGGTCTTCCCTAGTGGATTCATCAGCAGGACGACCCAAGAGACCCTTAGACGCGGTGAATGGATCTCGTTGGTTAGGCGTGGAACTTGCGGAAATTATTACGAGGATTTCGCGATGATGGGAATTCCGTGGCTGTGCACATGGGAGGTGTCACTACAATAGTTAAGCATAGAAAATGAGCGACGTGCAAAGTTCTTGCGAGAATTTTGTTATTACCGTTTTTTCGCAACAATATTAAGATGTAGTTTTTTTCATACTTTAACTGTAGTAGTTTGGCACTTTTGTTTTTTTCATGGTAGCACGATGTCAAATAGTGGTGACGTCAACTGTATGGGAAAATGGTACCTATCGATACTTGTGGAGGTATATTTGAATATTGTGTAAGTACTTCGAAAAGTAGGATTAAATTTGGATAGATTGTATTAGGGGGGCAAAATCGGGTACGCGGGTCAGACCGGGTAGCATTGCTTTTCTAAGACAAGAGCTGCGATATGCAACCAACGTATGGTGTTACATTCGGGTGGACCTCACGACGGTATCAGATCAATCGCAGCGCAAAGACCGGCGTAGTTTTTCATCCGGAGAAGTTTAAAAATTTGGAGTTGGAAAGTTCCAGTGTTGCGTTGGTGAATTGCCTTTTTTATACCACTTGGATTTAAAGAATCTATTACGGTAAGTACTGTATTGTATTCTGTAGTCTTTACACAGTATTTTTACCTTTTAGCCGGTTCTTTATCGCATGCTGAAGTGTAAATATTTGTTGTTTAGTAAATTACCTCATTTGGGGCAAAATGGGGTATTTGATTATGGAGCAAAATCGGGTTGCAATATGAATAAATAATGGGAGAAGTTTATGAAATAATGTCCATTATTATCTAGCACTCTTTTTATTTTGGACGTAGTTCAATCATTTTCTTTAAAAATCTTTCCTTCACTCTGTTCCTTAAAAAGTAAAGCCAATGCATGGATATTTTGCCACACCAAATATGGACTATATACACTGTCTCAACTGAAATTGTTTCTCTAGTGACAGAAGAATAGCTACGTGAATGGGTAGGTACGATTAAGTTATAGTGGGTGTGTAGTTATGAACGTTCTGACGTTTGAACATATAGCAGTGATACCCCTTTTTGGATTATTAAAATCTTACACCCACCCTCAACTCGCTTGAATATGTATCTTAATATTTATGAAAAGAGTATTGGATAAATCTTCTGTAGACCTCGGAAGACGTATTTACAAACGAACAGAGAAACTTATAAAAAATACTAATCAAAATTTTAAATTATCAGAATCCATCACAATTTTCAAGATCATCTTCCCCAAACAATTGACCCTCTAAGGGTCCTTTCACACAAGACACTCTTCTGTCTGTATATTCCCTCTATTTTTCTATCTTTCTTAAACGACTACTACCTCTCTCTCAGAACCGTCTCCAATAAAGAAATCAACCAACCCAAACCTAGCCACCCTCAGGTATCAGAACAAAAAGCCCCTGCAGGTAAAACAAAATGGCCTCTTATTTAAATTATCTTCCCAACCTGAATCTACCAATAAAACATCCTTTCTAGGTCTCCAACCACAACAGACGTACAATCATCGACTCCACGAGTCCGCTGTTGCGACATAACTTCAGAACTTCAGACTCCAATCGCTACTTTTCGACGGTCACTGGAGGGTTGAAAGGTCAACGGGGAAAAACGTTGGCCGTGTCGCCGTCCAGTCGACGTGGCTACCACGAAAAAGAATCGCCGGGATCAATGAAACATACGCTCACAGAGAGTGCACGCGTATACGTAACCACGCGACCGACCTCCTAATGGATATCCCGCGCTCCATGAATGCAAGCATCGATCAATAAAGAGCGATCGCCTCGACTGAGCGAGCTTCCTTGCCTCCGCGTTACACCGTTTCCGTCTGCGCCGAGTGCCGTTTGATTGGCGGGGTCCCTCGATACAGGACGTCCCATAGAAAATACCGTAACTTCCATGGAGCAATTGAGATTGGAGGGCAAAGGTAGGCTCTCAATACGCCTCGCCTTGTCTTGGAGCATTTTATTCTTCCAATGCTTTTCTTGGAATAAATTTCGACAATTTGACTCGCACTACGCATCGTCTCAACTCGCCACGGCGCGACTCTGATCCACGGATCTCCTCTTGAGAATATTTTGAGAAGGTGAACGTTAAAATAATTAGGCCTAATTATGTAGAAAGCTACCAACCCTCAATGAGCTAACACTGAATAAATTTAATTTCAAGATTTTATTTGTTAAAGAGCTTTATTTCAATTGGGTATATTTTATTCCTTATTATTGTTTTACAATGCTTTTTAATGGGTTATTTAATAGTGAGTAGTGTAATTAATATTATTTTAAATTTTCTGTAGCTTTTATTTTTTAAGCCTGAAATGAAACTATGGCTTGGTAGTTTTAATAAGTATTAACAATTGTATAATGTAAGAGTTGTTCTATGAGTTGGTAATTTTTTGCAAAATAAAGATCACAAAATTATGAAACCGATACTGCGTTTAACTTTAATTGAACTTTAATTTTTTATCATTTTGCGGATTGGTATTTTTCTGCCACTCGGGCAAAAATATGAACCGCGGCAAGCTGAAAACCCCTTCGGCAAAATCGAGGCGAGGCGAGTCTCACTCACTCGCATCTAAATGTGAGTGAATGCCTACCTTAACAGTGGAGGGCGATTTAGCTTTGATCGTCCTCTAACGAATAACAATGGTGGCGATCAAACGCATTAAGCAGCGTGATAATAAAATTGAATTATGTTTCCCGATCGCGTTAATTGTTTCGCGATTAACGGAGGAGGAAGCTTGCGGCCGCGGGCGCGAATGGATAATGAGGCAGCATCGAGAGATATTTCGGAGCTGTGGTTGGTTATTATGAGGGAACAGGATATTTTGACGAATGATGAGGGATGTGGATGAATGCAGAATTTTTGGGAGAGTTGGATATGGGAGAAAATAGAGATGAATGTACTTAGTATGAATGTATTAGATGAAAATACTTAGAGAATAGAGATGAATGTTATGTAACATTCAGTTGCAATGTATTTTAAAATAGTATTAGGTTTCCCTTGGAAATAATGGAGGTGATTTTAGGCGGGAAACGAGCGTTGGTTTGAGCTTAAATTTGAAAATGGTATAAAAGCAGAATATTTTGAGTATTGTTTCATTGGCTACGTGAGACTAGAGGTGAATATTATTGAAGATGGAATGCATAGATTTACAGAATAATTTTTACAGTGTTCTTGGAAATAATACAGTCAACTGTTCGCGAGGAATGAGCGTTGGTCCGAGTTTAAATTAGAAACGACCTGGAAACTGAAACAGAGATTTCTTCCAGCTCTGAGAGAATATCCGAACAGACGCGATCAATGACGCGAATAATCACAGTTCAAAGACGATATTCGTCGGAAGTTCGTAAAACTTGGGTATTTCTCCAAGCGTGAATCCTTCAGTAAATTGGCCGATTTTTCGCCAACGTTTTTCTCAGTCTCCACTGTCTTTCATATTTTATTTCTTTTAACGAGTTTGAGGAATGTGATACACGATTGACGTAAATAAACGAACCTTCTGGCAATCAATTTCTTTTGAATTCCTTTTCATCCAAAAATGCCAGACATTTAAAGCTAGCCTGGATGGTGGGTAGCATTTCTCAGAAATTATTGTTACGTCAGACATACATTTGTATTAGTTAATTTGAAGCTTAATGAGTTAACATTTTTCGTGAAATGAAAATTAATTTATTAACCGACCTATCACTTAGGTGATTATCTATTCAATTATCTTAGCATTATTAAAGTTTCTTTTGATGTCATTACGCAGGTGTTAATTGTGCGTATAGAACAATATATTATTATATTTTTTCATATCGTATTATATTTATCTTCAGTACCACTAAAATCTGTCTAGAGGAAGTGCAGCATATTTGGAATACTGTTGGTAATTTGGAATACCGGAGTGTTTAATAAACTACTAACGCTATTTAATTTGAAACACCATACATAATAGGGGCTAATGACCTGGTAACTAATGACATTAGTGGATGAACCGCCATTTTGACATTTCCGATTTAATTTGCAGAATAAGAAAACGTCAATCTGTAAAAGTTTTTCAGCAAGTATTCAATCGTTCCAATCATGGTTAAAATATTACAAAACTTTAGAGTTAAACACTTAATCTACTCATTCGCGCCTTCCTTGCTATGCTTCCGTGTCAGTTTTGAGATAATTTCGAGAATATAAAATGTGACATGAAATTTTAGGTTTCAATGCCCTGTTGCGAATTCAGAATACCAAAGGTGAAGGCAATTTGGAATATTCCAAAGCTTAGCGATGTTTTTGTTTCACGCGCAACGGCTACCACCACGTCGGTTTGGACCAGTGCTGTCCATTTATATTTACATAAGATTGTTCCTATATTGGTTATTGTGGTTTATGAGCCTGATTAGATCATAAAAGAAAATAATTTTATTCCAAATTACCTGCACGTTAACGAAATCGATACTTCCTGTCATTTTTCATTTAGGCCAAAGTTTCAGTTACTTTTTGTTTTTTATTATTACTGAGAGTTTGAAATATAAAAGATTATTAGTTTTCTTACGATATTATGCAGTTTTATTTGTTCCCACTCTCTGCTGTCATTTTTTATTCGTCTTAAACAAACTGGTATTACAAATATACTGTACTTCCTCTACTAGTTTCGACAACCCCTTTGCCCAATTCCTCATTACTATAGAACAGTATCTCCTCCAATAGTTTCAAGTAGCCATCAACATACACTTCTATCGAATATCCTGTGCCATTATCCACAGGACTATTTTTCACTCGACACACGTTACAAGTTTAACAAAATGACGATTCACCCACTTAACTTTATAAAAACATCCCACAGCCATGTTTTCCCCTAGAAAAAAGCCTCTGGAGCCAACGATGGTCGTGTCAATACGATTAATCCCTGTCCGTTCTTCCACGAGGGAATTCCTAGATAAATTTCCGTAAACATCGACGTTGTTCATTGCCGCAAAAATCAATCAATTTGCTCGCCATTTGGGCACCAGATTCACCGCGGGGTACAATCGAAAATACGTGTTCGTTGCGCAGACCTTATCAGTTCGCGGACGATAAAACGGAAGGCAGGCGACACGGTAATCAGGATCGTCCGAGGCGACTCGACTTCCGCGAAAGATTTATGGCTGCTGGTGATTTAGCGTGCTCAAGGACCGGAAAATCTAGTTAAGAGGGGCATCCCCTCTTCTTCGCATCACTTTTTGCGTACTCCAAACGCACGAGCGCAATTTCGATGAAAGAATTATAAGATATGATACTTAGGCTGCCGTGGGAGATTTCTTCGTCGATTCAATGTTCGCACAGAGGATGTTGAGAGGTTTGGAGACTTAAATGGTGGATAGTGGTGACTGAAATAATATCAACATACACTATCGCTCAAAAGTATTTGATCGCTCGTTAGGGTAAATCCGGGAGACGCGGTCGGGCTGGAGAATTCGTCGAGTCGCTATATTTCAGACTCTATACGTAAAAACGCGTTAAATTGCAGCCCAATTACTTCTCTAGAAGCCGAACAATTGAATGAATAGCGTCACTTCGGTTCCTTCTGTGATTTTCTAGATTTACGGGCTATAAAAGGTAAACTGAGGTTACATTTAATCTCTTTTGTCAAACAACGGTGTACAGAATCGTATTTAAAATATAGTTCTAAGTTTATTTTCTGAGATATTGAGAGACAATGCAGTCAAAGTATTTAGCCATATTAACTCTTCCTCTCAAAACTAACGAGAAGACCATCTCTCGCTGCAGAAAGGAGAGATGGTCGAGTTATGATCTTTTTATTATTTTTATTTATATTTTCTTTTTTTATCATTATTTTATTATTATTATTGTTTATTTATTTTATTTATTCACTTTTGTATTCATTTGCCTTGCTAATCGCCAGTAGGTAGTTCAATTTTCCTTTGATGTGTTCTTTACTTGTTTAGCGTAAACAAATTAAATATCAATGAATCTGTAGTTGTATTCACTCATAAATAATTTTGCTTTCTTCTTTGTTATTTTTCCATGAATAATTATGTGAGTGGCCTCTGCCAATGACGGAAACCATTTCTCTCGGCACCTCGGGAGAGGTGGTCAGATGTCATGACTTCAGTTTTCAATTCGATTTACAGTAAATATTGTCTTAAAGCAAATACCGACCAGTTTTTCTGAATTAACATAAAATTCTGAACATGTTAGGTTTGTTCTGATAAAATAAGTAATTTCTATATTAGTTTTAATAGCCATTTTATACTAGATCGACCGAATCTCCCGGATTTACCCCATAGGTACGTTTGATAAAAGAGAATATGTTTTTCCATATAATTGTGGTTCAATTTGGATATTCCTTAGTTTAATCCGCATTTTGTTATCTTAAAAGTGGGTTTTGACCTGCAATTCGATTATTATTGACAGATGTACACAAGTCTTCTTCCCCTTTCTGAGATACAACTGTTGATGTTGGTGGTTCAAACTGTTTATTATTTTGTTTATAGGGCAGCATAGTCAGAAGATGACATGCTACGCTTTGATACGAGAAGATGAAGCTTCGAACACGTGTATGGATATGTTTGCTCAATTTAGACGCTGTTCTAAAACCTGTGAAAAGGTAGCAATGGATTATACGCGTTACATCAAACTTTGTCTGACCTATGTCTGACTACTCGTGATATTGGAAACGTGATATTTGCCCCGGTTGATATGTGTAAACACGTTCTTGCATAGTTCCTGGTAGGCTCGTGATGTTTCACGAATTCGTTTAAATATTTGTAAGGGTTCGATGATTTCGAATACGTTAAATGCATCGCGAAGTGCGAAAAATCGGTTTATCCTTCAGAAGATATAAGATTGAATGGGAAATAATGTTTGGCGCGCTCTGTGTGGTATGTAAAATATTTTAAACTCAGCTTATGTCGAGGATATGCAGTGTAGCTTAATTCTCAAATTTGATTCCTTCGAAAATATTCAAAAATCACGTCTCCAAAAAAAATTGTACTCTATATTTTAAATACATTTTTATCTGAAAATTCTCTCAATAACATACAACGATCAGCAAAATTTCAAAACCTACACACAAATCCCAACCGACGAAATAGGACAATACGATTACTTTTCCAAAAAACCAACACACTCAAAACCCTCCCAGACTGAAAGCAGCAGCATCCACGTCACCAACGATTTTTCACAAAATTTTTAAGGTTGTAAACCAAACTCGGCCGTAAAGAACGCGCAGAACCGCGGCGTGATATAAAATAATCTTCGCGTATAAGTAAATTCTGTGCGAGAAAGTTTCGAGTTACCCGCGATACCGCAGGAAACAGCGGCCGGGAACAAAATTCCCCGACAGATAACGACGCTTCCGCGGCGAAGTATACGGAAATATGGAGCCGTTTGGACGGAACGGCCCTGGTATCTCCCTCGCAATGTGCTTCTCCTTTGAGGCCGCGCTAGAATCATGGTGTACGGACAGCGTGCTTGGGGCAAGTGGGTGGACGACAACCTTAACCCAGCCGCCAGTGAAATATATCGAAAGAACCATCGACGTCGCTAAAAGTTGCGACTGCTGCCAGCGTATATTCCTCGAAATCCGACCATTTATCACGATTCTCGAGGAGGACGTCGATAGTGGCTTCCCTTGCAACTTCAGTTTTTCATTGGTCGATCGTGTCGACGGGACGGGACGCGATATTTCGCGATTTGCCCGCAAAACAGGGCGATATTTTCCGTCGTTGGACGCGACACGGTTTCCGAAGGATTCTCTCCAAGTAGAAGGGAGAGATTGGTGGAATACAAGGCGGTGATATGCGCGAGAAAGCTTTGAGCTGGTGGGGTATCGAGTTGCTTTGAATGGAGGGAGGGGGGGGGGCTGTTAGGGAAGCTTGAGGAATTAGAATGGTGTAGTATGGATTTTGAATACTGGATTCAGAACTTGGGATATTGGTAACGATGGTAGGTAGTAGAATTTTATGATATGTTTGTGTAATATTCGTTATGTGCAAGGGTTGAGGGACTTTGGTTTATGATCTGCGTTTATTTTCTTTTGGAAGCGAAGTAGATACGTGATGATGCGAAAAGTTAAAGGTTGTCGGAGACGATTGAGGCGGTTCGTTTGTCTCTTTCTTAACGGAGAAGTGTCGTTTTTGAGGAGAGAAAGTGTCTTCATATAACTCGAGGACCCGTAGGGTGTTCTGTGTTTGTTCCATCTCATCTGGAAGACACTTGATCCGTCAGTCCTTGTCTGCAAACCTGGGACTCTTTTCAAAACTACTTTTAACCCAGAGGAATGTGGCTATCAGCTCGAACTGACTTTCAAGAGTTCCAGGGAGCAAGGACATAAATAGATGGCAGCATGTGGTCACCAAACTGCATTTTCCCTTTCTTATAACTCGCAGGATTAACTTCCAAAACACGCTTCCATCAATAAGGAATTTTTTCTATCACTTTTTTCTAAAAATCCCTCTTATGAAAGGGACTTCATTGTTTTTCCTTAAACCAACCGCTAGTACTATCTCAGAGCTCATAGAAGCAACAGTGGAATTCAATCTCTCTGTATTTTATACTGTCGAACAGAGCTCATAGAACCAGCGAAGAATTTATTCAAGTTCCATCGAGAGAAATCAGTAGCTGGAGAAATACGAACATTTTAACTCACAACTCATTTGTTGCTTATATGTTAATTGTTACAAAGTGCGGTGCTCTGCAAATTATAATTAATTTATTTAGAATTTCTGTTTTTCTCCTTGTTTCATTTTCCTCTACTTTCATTGTTGTTTTTGTAAATAGTATTGTAGAAAGCAGAATGTAATGTAAAAACGAACACAGTTACGCAGAAACTGGCACAGTAAACCTTCAAGTGTAAAGTGACCGTTCAAACTGTGAAAGAGACAGAAGCAGTGTTTTGGAAAAGCAATATGACGTTTCGTTGATTTTCAGAATTTTCGTATGGACCAGTTTTTCATGAAAATATTCTATACAACGAGGGAACTAAAAGTGTCTCCTCGTTTCACCGTTTTTAATGTTACTGCAATGCCTGTCGACGCGAGCTACGATCCGCGAGTAGAACAAGTCAGCCATGTATGGTGGCTTTCAAATTACTTCCACTATATCGATATAACATAGACAGGAATCTTTTACAAAAGTACAAATATACTAGAGAGTACGAGTTAAAAGGGTCGAAAGCAAGAAAAATTGACAGTAACGAAATACGGACTCGTAAAAAGGAAGTTGTCAGAGATCTGCAACGGAAACGACTTTCGAAACATGTTACTCAATTCTTCAAGCAAATTTCTCATGAAAATCAATGACACAGTACAGTACTAAACGATGGCCTCGATTTCCATTGTAACATTTCCTCTTTTCAATTTTACAAGTAGCTTTATCGGTCAAAGACCCCGCAGCAAGTAGTACAAGTCAACCATTCACGTTCCTCTGATTTAATACATCACCGTAGAAACCACACTAAAGCTACAAGTCGAATAGCAACTAAACACAAACGGTCTTAAAAATAGAGAACGACGCTAAACCAATAAAAGAACAAAGTTTTATAATCATCCCTTCCACCGGTTATAATCCTTCATCGGTTTCTTTCCCTGCGATAAGGAATTCAATTTATCAACTGCAATTACGTTCTATCGTGTCCTAAAACCGGAGATTTCGTGTCGAGACGTTTTCAGACGCCTACGAAAGAAAAAGCGGCAGGCATTCACGATTAGCAATAAAAATATGAATTATAGGATCGATAAGGAATACGATTTTCTGGAGTACAGCTTCATTATGTTGGGGTAATAATTTCTACGATGGGGTTCAATTGGGCCAAGTTATGCAGGAACCTACCAACCCTCAAAATGATAAAGAATAAATTAGTTAAACACCGTTCGAATCCCATAATTTCGTGATCTTTATTTTGCAAAAAATTACCAACCCATGGAATAACTCTTACATTATACAATTATTAATACTACAAAGTCATAGTTCCATTTTAGGCTTAAAGAACAAAAATCACAGAAAATTAAAAATAATATTAATTATACTACTCACTATTAAATAACACATTAAGAAAAATTGTAAAGCAATAACGAAAAACAAAGTATACCCAATAGAAATAAAGCAACTTTTTTTAATAATTAAAATTTTCAAACTAAATTGACTCAATTTTAGATTATTGAGGCTTGGTAGCTTCCAGCATAACTTGTCCTAATTATTAATCGATATTATATTCGTCGTGGTAGCAGGTTGCTGGATATTTTTTATCATATAAGGAAAAGCAATGTTTTCTTCCACGCACGTTTACGTCCTTCGTTAAAATCCCGGCTAATTAAGATCCACGATAGGGGCTCGCTTATTAACGATGACCGATTACACCCATTGATAGGGCGGCGCACATGTGAGGCGAATTTATTTCCTCGATTGTTGATCAGATAGGGAAGTGGCGTGTTGGGTTTACAAAAGACTCCTACATTAATGTAGTTTATCTAGTATAGGCGGTAGCGTCTAAATCAGATATTTTCTTACTGGGTGGGGGCGAGCGAAATCAGTTTAGGGCAACGAATCACGCCAACTACCTGGTTCACTTGAATGTTTCCACTGGTTCCCGCCGCTCTGGTTATTTTCTTCGACATAGTTCTGAAACTGAGCGCCCCCCTCTGTCTCGCATAAATTTTGAATTTATGCAAGCATGCTTAAGGTCGGTTAATCATAAGCAAGTTTTCAGTTTAGAGTAATTCTTGAGAGTTTCGCAACTTATCGCGGGTAAATGTTCGATAGTTTAATTGTTGAAAATAAAACTTCGCGATACATATTATTTAAGATTTAAGGGTAAATAAAAATTTGAAATTGAATTTGTGGTTAACATAGTGCTTCTACGAAAGTTAATAATATTGTAAGGATTACTATAAGTAATGTTTAATTATGTAATTATTGAAGATATAATTCTCGAATATATTTTTATTTCATAAGGAAATGCGTAGTAGTTAGTTTAGCGAAAATGGATGATGGGAAATTACAGCTTCGTGTGAATATTTATTTTCTTGTGGATATTAGTAGCCCTGTTTCATCAAGTTCCTTTTTATAATTAAAACGCTTGAATGGAACTCAAATGTCTCTTATTACATCCGCGAATATCTCTGTAACACGAAGCTGCACCGCTGTGTCGCGAATCCCATAAACGCCATTATATTTCATTACAACAATTGCATCAAGTCGTAGGAATGAAAATTTCATTCGCGCGGACCATTCTCTGTCATACATATTTCACACGTTCCTTTAAAGGGACCGTGCCAGGGGAATAATCAACGAAAAGCCGCCCTAAAACTCAAAAAAGGTCTCTCTTCTACCGTCCCACGTTTCATTCATGCCATTCCACTTTCCTCTTTCCTGTATATTCTGCTCTTTCTAAAGCCTCTTCTGCAATAATAATATTGCAAAGTAATAAATGAACGTCGACGATTTTACTTGTAGAATTAGAAATATTGCAGACTAAAATAATAAATTTCAGTTTTTTGGAGGGTTGCTTGGAGTCGACGAGACCAACTAATCTTTAAAATAAAAAAATTCCGTATTTCAGTTACATGTAGAGACATAAGCCTGTAATATCGTTAATCTTCTATTTATATAGCTCAATAAGACTAATAAATAAAAATAGAAAAATAGAACCAAACTAATTCTTAACCACAGAATTTATACTAATCCTCTAAAAGCAATCCCTAATTTTTCACCCTCACAGTTCACACGTACTTCTATCATTTCTATCACTTCACGCGTTGTAAATTTCTCCCACAAATTACCTATCATCACCAAAGTAACTCCCATCACTATAAACTGTCTCCTTCCACCCTCAGACTGAGCAGACCACCTTCCACCGAGCAGACTCCTTTCCAACCACCCCAAAAACCAAGTCACGACGGAAAACACCCTCCCCTGCCACGATATCTTCCACCCACAATCCACCACACAACGATTCCCACCCCTACCACGCCCCCAGCACATTTTAAATCCCCACTGCCGAAAAATCGCCAACACGGTAAACCTATTGTTCCCTCGACCTTAAATCCCTTCCAAAAAGCAAACATTTAAATCGTCCCATCCCACCCCCTCCGCGCAGAGGTCCACACACGTAACCGTGCCGAGCAGACTCGCCGAAGGAAGCATTAATCTTGATATTACACAGACATTTCGCGAAAAAACTGCCCGCCACAGCTAATGTACGTATCGCATCCGGCGACGAATCGGGCTTGGCGCAGAATACAAGCAAACGAAGACCCAGCCAACGTGGCTGGTTTAATTTAATATTTCAACCCCCTACCAGCGCGCCGCTCGGTCCGCTCCGCCGCATTTGCTATTAACTCGACGCCGCACCGCAGTCCCTCCATTAGCTATTCCCCCATTTTTCCTCCCCCCGTGATCCTTCCTTTCCTCCTTATTATTATCCCCTCGCCGCGAGTGGAACGTTCTGTTTTCTATTAATAATCCGGCCGAGCTTTCGTGAGGTTCGACTACTCGCCGGGCGCGAGCCAAGAGATCGTCCCTCGGCGTTGCTTTCGCCGCCCCCAAGGCCGACAAGTTATTCTCGCGGCGCTTCTTCATCGTCGCGTGACGGGTCAAGGGTCAGGGAAGGGGGCGCGAGGAGATAGATTGACGGGGGACGTCGAACGATTATTTTTAGGGGCGTCGGATGAATTTCTTAGCGGGCCGCGATGCAATTAGGCACACGAGGCGCGCTATCCGTGCCTAGCTCGGATGTAACGAAAAGTTCCCGGTAAGGGGCGATGACGGGATGCCTTGGACAGCCTCGCTCGACTTATCGAACTGTTGCCGCGCTTCTATTGGGCACCGAGTGGCTGGTGTAGTTCCCTTGAATCGGACGGCGCTTGTGGAAGCACTTTTGGAAACGATTGCTTTCGAGCGAATGCACTTCGCAACAATCTACAATTCTGTTCAAAACTCAGCGGACACTCACAAGGGATTTTTGAAAAAACCGGTTTTCGAATTCCACTATTCCCAAAAAGCCATTTCCCAAAAATATAATTAAAATAGAAAATAAATACTTGCACTTATTTGAAAAAATTTCAGTTTTTTTAATAATTATTTAATTACAAAAATATAACAAAATAAAATATACTCTATCTATACAAAACTAACTAAATTAAAAAAATGAAATAATTAAAATCCCTACAAATCCGTACAATTTTTGAGTTCATGTAATATTTATGGATCTACAAAAATATAACACAATGAAATACACAGCATACAAAACCAAACGAAAAAACTAAAATAACTAAAATCCGTACAAAATATATAATAAAAATATTTATATCATTTAGTATTTTTCTGCCGAAAATATGAACTCATGAAGATTAGTTTCACAGTAAACTGTTACCTACTACAATATGTTTGTGTTCGAGGCGATTTCAAGTCAAAATGTTAACATTTTGAATTAAATAATTCATTCATTTTTACTATATCTAGTATATAAAACAGTTTCTTTTAAATTTAAAAACCGGTTTTAGTACTTTACAAATTTATAAAAACAAACGGTTTGTAACCGAATTAAAAGCCGACAAACCCCAATGCTCGGTAACTAGAAAATTCAAATAAATTTGAAACTTCGCAGAGATGTAGCTCATGCGATGCTAATAACCTAACCATTTTTTATTTCGGTAATTGATATGGTTATAGGAGTAAAAACACCACCTCAAAGAACTTTTGAGTATTTATATTATCGCGAATATTTGTGAAGCCGTGAAAGATATTGAAAAAAAGTTTAATTCAATGTTTTATGGTTTTTAATATTCTACAATATGGTGATAGAAGTAAGAGGATTAAGCTACAATAGAGTTAAGTCTGTCGGACATCCTCGACATTTCCATACTTCCAAAGAAAGACTTCCAAAGCACTCAAGACTTTCAAGACTGATCAGGACTTGGAGCACTCCCAGTTCCCCGAAACACTCAAAATAATTTGAATCTTCATCTTCTCCACTTATTCCAACTTCGTCTCACCGAATCGCCCACGGCTACGTCACAAGCAACGCGTGGAATAATTATTTGCCGCTACGTTCGACCGCGCTCGTCAATTAGCTCCGCCATTTCCTCCCATTTCCCTCTATCTGCCGCTCATAACATCACTGCGTACACCTTCGTTCGCGCTCGAATCACCGTTCCTCGACGACTTCCCTTCACGTGATTACATCCACCCCTCATCGACGTGGCCGATGACACCGCGGCCGCGTGTCGCGCGTGTATTAACAGCGACGTTTAAACTCGCTCCCGGCCTTCGTGGGAGCCTGAGATTAATATCCTCCCCGTTCGATTTGACCAACGGTCGCGGTCTCTCTCACGACATCAAGGAACGAAGGATATTTCGACACAGAGCGGGTGGCGCGACGATGAAACGCGGACAACGGGACCCGGGGATGGTTGACGCGGTCTCGATCGGCTCGATAAAACGACCACCATCGATACCTGCTGTTCGTAAAATATCCGCCGCGGAGTATTAAGGCAGCCGCTGGAATCGAGAATTATGGCCCCTTCACGGTGAAGAAAAATTGATGTGCCGACAGGAACTGGCTGCGGGCGAAAATTAATCCCGCCAGGGGACGAAAAAGGGACTGCGCCAACCAACGGTTCGTGTTCGCGAATATATTCGTCTTTTCCGGGTGGTCGCGCGGATTATTCTTCCTTCAAGATCTCCGATTAGAGTTTCCGGGCAATTGGGATAGGGGTGTCCTTTACGTACTTTCGTGTTGCGAAAATGGCTTCTCGGGGGGAGAGATTTATTCAGACATCCTTTTCGATTAGAGTAGGAAGTGGGTGGCCTTTGGATGATTAATAGCTTTGGAGATGAAAATTCAGTCGTGGAGCTTGTTTTTGAGGAAATTGGCAGAATTCAGGGGTTTAGTGCCGTGTATTTTTTAAACAAATTGGAAACTAGCAAAGGGATGACTTAAACCCCACCTAATTTCACGTGAACTACATCATATTTCAATTTTAACAAAATTCATTGCATAGGATGGGAAATATGAACAATTAGGTGTAGAATAATTTGTAGTCGTAATATTGTAAACTTCGAGGTCCTTTATCTTTTAAACAAATTGGAAAGCAGTTAAATTACTTAATACTTAATTGGTTACTTAAATACCCCTCTTGTTCATTTCCATTATAAACACGAATTAAATCTTCAAACAACGAAGATTGTTTATTTCTATTCTGTTATGTACCACTTGTGCAGTTTTCTTTAATTAGGCGTTATATAACACTTTATGACGTACATAGAGAGTAGTTATTTTGTAAAGGGGCGGTGCAAATTATTTTTCGTAATATTTAAAAGTCATATAGCAACTCAGAAATGAGACGTACGCAGCCGCTTCGAGGAATTTTAATTAAACATTTACAGGGTTGTATACTCCAGCTACTTTTAATTCCGTGGACTGCCGTGTTTCATTAGGACTTGTGAAAAATACTGCAATCTGTGTAAAAAGGAATTCGTATGTATCCGCGATGTGCAATCCGCGAAGTTGGAAAAACTCAAAGTCCAGCTTCAGTCGTAAATGCATTATTAAAATTCCTTTGACACGGAAATTCATTACCGAAGCATTTTAACTTTCACTATTGTGCGTTTGCATAGAAAACTTTTTAATTATCTTGTACCAGTATTCATTGCAATTACAAAATTACAAAAACAAACAAATAATTTCAACATATTAAGAAGAGCAAACAATTTTTCTCCAACAAGGAAGTCAAAATTAAGAAACAAATGGCAACGTTTTACCATAAAAACAAAAATAATTGGCAAAACGAGCTTCATTAAAGGTTTCATGCACTTTTAATATTAATTGACGAAGTGGACTATGATGTTATTCGTGAAAAAATGAACTCGTAACAGGGTGAACGATAATATTCGCATATAATTAACGTCAAGAAAGTTTCGGCGCTTCAGGGGGATTAAACTCGCATCCTCGCCATTGTCGAACGCGCGAATTCATTAGTGGCAACGGCTCCCCGCGTGTTCAGCGCACCACTAATTATAAGTTGCGCGAGTTCGACTTTCATCTTTAATACGGTTCAATCAGGTAACCGTAACGTTCGTCCTTGCAGCTGGACAGTGTCGAAATATAGAGTACCTACTCCATAATAGAATACAGTTTGCTAAACTTCGTGCTACTGGGATCATTTTGAACCCAAAATTTCAAATAAACAAGAGTACAATTAGCAACAGTTTGTCCAAAAATTGAGAATATTTGCAATTCATTACGACCCAAATGGATTTTCAATGGGTGTTGGAGATCACTTTAAGATGGATTCTCAGTTAAGATCTGTCATCAAAAAGTCATCCTTGGAGTATAATCTAATTTCATTATTAACAGAAATAGGTAGTATTATTGGAAATCGTTATGTAACTGAAAATCAAGTAGAAACACTGTAAAATTTAAAAATAGAATGATATGGTAATTTTCATTTCCTTGTCAAATCATTGCACACTAAATCCATATTTGTTCTAACTTTTCAACCCAAAGTGGTCCTAAAATACTTAATCCTCTGTCATCAGACTGATGCAAGGTCCATTTATAACAAATTACATATCAGCATCGAAATCCAATTAAGAAACTTATTTTACACAAAACGTGTACGAACAAAATTGCATTACAAACCAACGGGGACCTTTTATCATCCGCGTGGTCTAGTGTCAAACTATTCACTGTACAAAGATTAAGTTTCTGACACTCTGTTACGGGACACCCTATATTCTGCACACCATTCCAAAGGTGCAATTGCTGCACGAGTTTCACCTGTCCACGTCCACGTAAATTGAAGTCCAAAAGCCACTGTGCACCGCTTGATTAAATTCTGTTTTAACTGGTCGTATCGGGGCGTAATTTTCGAACGCGCTACATACCTACCTCTATCGGTGGTTCGATGGAAACGACGAACGAGAGCTTAGAACCCTTAGAGAGTGCTTGGGGCTCCTCGAGGGAGAGAGAATGATAAGGTTGTTGCTCACGAGAAACGACGGCAGAAAAAATCGAACGATTCTCCCAACCGAAATTTTTATACTAGTAAATATAAAGCTTTTGAAAAATCCAGCAAATATAGTCACATTCGTGGAACAAATGGCCCCGCACATTGGCGTCCATAAACGAAGTATAAAATTCCAAATTTATCTGAATGTAAAAAAATACAGTTTTGATACTACAACCAATCCTTCCACGAACCAACCAGAACACACACCATGTCACGTTTTATGTCCTTGTCAATTGTCTCCTGTCCCATTTCTTCTTCGACTATTCCACGTTTTATGTTTGTCTCTCGTCCCGTAAACGCGTTCATCTTCTCGCGGAAGTTTGTCATTTTGTTTGAAACCGTTGTTACGTGACACGCAGTACGATGTAAATATACGATTATATTTCAGCATTAACGTTTTTACAGTTTTTAGAATTCGAAAGTTTCTATCAACGTTGGTGGTAGAATTGAACCTCCTGTAACGCGAAGGTGGACAGAGTGTCTAGCAAAGTACAGGCTCCTTTGACTGCCATCCAGTCAGTTATTCTCGCTCATGCATCACATGAATTATGCAACAATGTGTGCGTCACTTGTGTTCGTTTGTTTGCCCCGTCAGGGAAATTTGCTCGCGACGCGTTCGCGGAGAATATCACTTGATTCCTGCGCGCTTGTGCGCGTGTGCACTTCCACTTTTTGCACTTTTTCAAACGTTGGGAAGGAATGGTCGGAAAACGTCGCGACTGCACGCCGACGCTCCGCGGGTGAATGCTGAATCGTGTGTTTTTGATGGGGATGCGGAACTTCGTCAAACTACTCGGAAAACTATGTTGCTTGATATGTGCATTGTTGGTGTGTACTTAATTAGGAGCTATTCAGGTGGAAATTAATATTTTTATCCGCTGAATGTTTATTCCTACTAGCCCTGCTAATATAATAAATGCCAAAGTGTCTTTGGATGTTTGTTCGGATCTTTTTGAAATTTCCTATACCTGTAGTTTAGGACCAGGAATAATATATAAGATACTTTTTATTCCGATTATTTTAACCGATCTGGACCAAATTTTGCTTAATTACGCTTTAGAACCCTGCAGAAAATATAGGCTACCATGAAATCTGGACACAGATCTTATATCAACGCCTTCACCTCTGCTTCATTGTGTATTAAACTCCCCACGCGAAAAATGATTTTCCGAACGCAACAACGTCGATTCGTAACCGCAGAGTCCCACTAACTAATCGGCCATGGAATCGAGCGTTATCAGAATCGAAATAGCAAAGCTATCCAACAACAATTGCAACGTGCCGGCCGTAAAATCTGATCTCAAACCGTGCGTCAGAGTGAATTTCATTTTTCCAGCCCGATGATCCGTCATCGACGTGCAACGTTCGCGTCGTTGCTCGCGAAACGTCGATAACACCCTGACGAACAGCGTTTTTCGCGCTGGCCAATCGCCATTTCGCCGAGGATCGAGCATGGTAACGCGTGCATGGGCCGTGATGACTTGTTGGACATGCCCGGGGATCACCGATCATCTATTTGTGTTTCGGGGAGCTTCGATTAAAACCTGTGTATTTTGTCGCGATACGCAGCGAACGGTTGGCGAAATTCGCGCGAGTTTTTCTTCCTTTATTAACCTGTCAGTTGGTGGGATGACGAGTTAACTCGTCGCTTGGAAATGAGTTAGGTGGGTTTATTAAATTTTAGGGGCAGAGTTCCTTCTTCGGTAGGATTGTGATTGGAAAGTTTTCTTGAGAAATTCGGTCTGTTTGTTCGATGAAGGGGATAATATATTTAATGTTAAATAATAATAATAAGTCTGCAGGGGTATGAGTGGTGAAACGCGTGGAATGTGTTCTGCCACTGAAACGGGTTAATTCGATTGGAATTCATTTTCGAATATACATTTTAAAATACATGGGAAAGGTTTCTAATCGAAACTGATTAGAAAATAATAAATAGTTTATCAAATAAGGTGTTTGTTTACAACTAAATTTTCGCAGTTTCAGCGAGGAAATGCTTATTAGATATTGTTGAAATGTTTGCAATTTTGGATATTTCTGGAGCGATGTGGAATTTTCAATTGCTCAGATTAGATTAACAGGTAATTATATTTCAAGCGAACAGAGTGTTGCTTACGTGATATCGCCGTGTGTTTACAGTTTTGAATAAAATTATTGTATACTGTACTGTTTAATTACTTAGCTTCGAAATTCATTAAAACAAATTAAATTTATCTTCTACAATTATGTAACGATAGTTGTTCAATTCTCATGTTGTAACAGTTATTGAAACGATGCTTTAAATTACAAATAATATTTCAATCTATCTCATCTTCATATCTCTCTCATTTTGTCCTTTATATTATTACAAATAATATTTACCATTACTATTGCAAACCTCTGCATAAAGAAGAATGGCTGCGAAGATAGAGAAACAAATGTCCATATGTGTCATTCTGATTAACAACGAATGATACTGTAATTGCAAAAGTAATATACTGCTTCTGACACAGATAGTATAAATTACCATCACACAACTGTAAAATATTACCAAAGGAGAAATGGAAAGATAAACGACCAGAGATCCTAAATCTGATTATGTATCCATCGCTTCATTATTACAAATTCAAATTGAAAATATGAGGAAATATCTTTAGTTATTGCCAGCCTTGGTACAGTTATCTTAAATCGATTCCTCTGAATATTTCCTAGCGTATAAAACTATCAGTCCAAGGCTTTCCAGCAATGAATACTTCACGTCCCATTTAACATTCTCCTTCATCATACTTTTCCTTATCTTTAACCAAGCAGGAGGTACGACCTACCTCGAATATGTGGCTCATCTTAAGTCTTCAAGTCAAGTGTACTAGGTGTTATAATTATCGTGTTTTATACATATGCTGTATAAAGAAATTGCTTGTCTATTTTTCATGAGGAAATATGTGGCACTGCATCTCTGCTTCGAAAACTAATATTCCTGTACACTTTTCTCCTCCCAAGCTATGTAGAACCACGTATAATTTAGAATATAGCGAAGCTAGTTGGATTATAATGTCGCAGATACATTGGTAGCATCTGTGCATACCGAGTGTTTAAATATGTACAATCGTAACCATCCAGGGAAGCTGTTCCAACGAATTTCAGACGATTAATTAGAGAAACAGCAATCCTAACCAGCGAGGAAATATTAAACCAAAACTAAACGCTTCTCAGTTTCTCCTGTTCCGTTTTATCTGTAGATTCGATACTCGTGAGTTCGAGTGAATATCAATGAATATTAACGACTTTATTGTAATTCTAAGTTATATCCTCGATCTTATTAGTACTTCAATACCTCAGATTTTACAGCAAAATTTACTTCCCTGGATTCTGAGTAATTTTGAAATCGCCGCGTATAGCCAAAGTCGAATCAAATTTAAACAGTTGCCGCATAAATCAGATGTGCATAGACGCAATGAAGACTCTTGAAGCATCAGTTTGATATTTTAATATTTAATATTTTATCCTTCAAAAAGGAATCAAAAACCCTCCATGATTATAATATTCACGGAATATATAATACTGACGAGATATAAATAACTGAATACCTAATCGTAAGTCAGACAGGGATAATGGAAGAAATCATTTGACAAAGTACATAACAAACAGTAACCATCGAAATCGTAAAAAGAAACTATGAAACAGAATGTTTCAAAGTGGAGTTCCAAGAATAGTAGTGTAAAGCCAAATAATAGTTCTTAAAGTATAAAAAGAAAACACTTGATTTAAATTGTTATTAAAAAGGAACAAAAAAATAGCCACACTTTCAATCACAAAAAATTACTATCATATTGGCCCTTTCATAGGGTTATTAGTACCTAATTATGAAAATTTTCAATCTGCCTAATTTTGGCACTCAGCCCCTCTGGAACGTACATCTACTCTACAATTTTCGAATTATAATAGCACGTTTCAAAGAGAAATCTGAAATATTTTATAATAACATTTGCAACGCCAATAATATCAATTAGATTACTATAATTAAAAAATTACATGGGTCATTTTCTTCAGCTGCTTTTAAATACATTGACAGTGTTTCTGGAACCGTTAAATTCCAGGTATAGTTTCGCATCAGAGCAGCCTTTGATAGATCAAATCGTAATTCTGTTCCACGGTTAAATCACTTTCCAGTATCTCGAAAGGGAGGCTAGCCGTGCCAAGACACCGTGTGCATTCGCAGCTGCTCGCATTTCCCCGATATGATCGTGGGATGCCTGTGGCTGACAAAGAGCGCCCGTACAATGCAACCTGTGCAACGTCTTAATGCAACCTCGTTACGGATACATGAAATCGCGATGTTAACGGAGGATTAGATGCCCAATCATCGCAGCATGCCTGGCTGCATATGAAAATGCAATTACGCCGCGCCGTGAGCATCCGAATGGGTGGGGAGACTTCTCTGGCCCAACATGCATTCCACCAACTTTATATTTCATCCTTTGTATACGATTGTTTCGCGAGATAATTTCTACGCCTGCGAAGTTTCATACTTTATTCAGAACAGAGATACAGAGAGCCTGACTCGTGATAAGGGTTCTGCGAAGTTCTTGGAGGAAGATATCTGAGAACAATGATTATAGTTGAAAACGCAGTTTTGTAGTTTCAGTGTGTAACTTAATTCTGAGAGATTTTGTTTTACTTTGGATTCTGTTATACAGAGAAATTAATTTGAAGTTTATTTTGTTTCGTTTGAAGTAACATTTGAGCAGTAATGAATTTTCTTGGAATTTATTTTATAGCCCATATATTATTAGTTAAAGAGACAGCGTAAAATTAGGAACGTTATGGATTAATATCTGTAAAATTGATGGAGATATGATTTTGTTTTTTGCAGACTGGGTATGAGAAGAGCATTCTACGATTAAATTAATTTCGTTTCAAGTGGAAGGTTAAAGGTCATATGAGAATAATGTTAATTTGATAATGTATATTATTGAATATTTATGTTTTTAGCTTATTCATAAACGATTTAAATGATGATTGAACATACACGGTTGAGGTGATAATAGACAATTAGCGAAGGATAAGCTGCATGTGTTCAGTACCTATTTGTTGCAAAAGGAGAGTAATAAATTTTAGAAATTTAAAGTCCCTAATATTATGTTTACTATTAGAAGGATCTATTTACTAGTGCTATATTCGTGATGCAATTATTCGAAACGTAACGCTTGACGTGTCTACCACGTAACCTGCTGGTGTGCGTCTGACCACATACTGGGCGCTTCTACTTGCTCGTATATCATATCTAATAGTCTTATCTATAACAGTAAGTAAACAGTGCACGAAGCGGATTGAAACGAAATTTTTAGTGCATCTTCAACCGTGTGTCATCATTTTTACAAAAGTAAATATTCAAAATCATATGATGAGACTAACTGTAAAAATAATTAATCTGCCAAAAAAGAGATTAATTCGATAATATAATACGCTTGTAGAGAAAAAATTCAACCAGCACTTAATTCTAAAGCTACTAGTCTGTAGCATTGAATTTTGCATCCGATATACAATTTCAAAATATCATTTTTTAAACTAAACGAGTTAAAGATATTCTTTCCACATTTTACACAGAGCCTGATGGCATAAAACTGACACTTTTACTTGTCCTTTGAAGATGACTTTATGAGCAGCTTGTATTTTTAATTTGATTTGCTAGATAAAGGGTCCGGAAATAATGTCACCTCGTAAAAGAGTCTTTAACTTTCAAGTGACTATATTTTTTCAACAGTACCTACTTTCAAGACATAGGAGAATATTTTTAACAAGCGGTCATTCTCTGGGTACCTATACAACTTAAGAGACTAAGTAGACAAGTTTTAATTACACTTTTTGAAGTGATTATTATGAATAAGCTACACTATTTGAAAGTTACATTTCTTATTTTGAATAAATTATTGCTTACATTTCATCTAACAATGCGAACCAATGAAGCAGAATCTCAGATACAAATATAGTATATATAATAATAAATTATAGTTCAGATATAAATCTTCTGTAATATTATTAAAACTTTCTTCTGCACATATAAAAATTAGATTTATGCAATTTACCACTTTCCACTGAATCGTGATAAAACTACATCGAATAATGTTTGTCCCTGTAATTTAAATAGAATTTTTTCACGCCATGATAATATGATGTTTAATGGCACTTCAACTTGGAAATCGACTGTTTATCACCCGTATGCATTGTTCCGTGAATAGTCTGCCGCGTCTTTACGAGTACGTAAAGCACGAGGGTATTCAGCAGAATATGAGAATTTCTTAATGGAGCGTCGTTAAAACTTCGTTAGCACACGTTGATTTAACGTGACGTTGATCAAAGCGCGCACTTCCAGCAACTTCCGCATTCGAGGGGATATCGATACTTACGAGAAATTGGGGGATGAAAATGAAGGCAAAACGAAGACGAAAGTGTGTTACAGATATAATTAGCAATGACGTGTTATTTCCCTCCTAGCAGCGATCAAAGAAATTTTGCGAAACGAGTATTATCACTTTGATGTGAAAAACTTCGAATTAATGGATTACAGATGTAAAAAATTTAATAATTTAGTTTCTAGATAAGGAAATTAACTGATGTTCAAAACTATAAGTGAATTAGTTATTTAACAACGATCAGAATTAAATATCTTTCTACCAGAATAATATAAAATATGTAATTGTGATTTATATGTGCTTAAGAATACTGTTGCGATTTTGGTCAAAGTTTGCAATTTGTAAACTTGATAACAGAGGAAACTGATTAATTTCGTAATACATTGGCGAGAAAAATTAATTTAGTAAAATGGTTGTGGGTTATTTTTTATCATATTTAGATTATTTTTCAGTGTGCATTGTTAGAAGATATTCTTATCTATTTCTCGAAGCAGGCGATGACAGAATTATTGTGATCACACTACGGGGAAATGCATAAAAATGCGATAAAATGAGAAACTTAAGGAATACGATAATATTCTCGAATGGTCCCGTCGAAATTACGTAGGAAAATGAGCTGGTTCAAACTAGGATCGAAATTACTTGAGAAAATTCTAACATCCTCCATGGACGTTCCTCGACGAAAATCGCAATTCCTTCGCGATGTTCATGTGCAAACTTCAGACTAGTAGTCACATTGAAATCACAACGAGAAGAGAGGTACAAAATTTCATTTAATTAAGAAACCTTAAATAAATGTTTCTTTTCCAAATAGTGACTTTCATTTGAGCACTATCTCGATTTAATGGTGACCAATTAAAAACGCGAAGCTCATGGAGAAGAATATTTCTGTGAATTCTTTTATGTTGGACTCGTAAAAAGGTAGAAATATTTTGTAACGTTTAAACAGTGCACAGGTGGAATTATACTCGATAGATTTTGGCAGTTTTCTTCATGAAATTATTAAACATACTATTTTGAAAAAAGGTATAAAACTTTAGGAGTGTTATACGTATCATACTTGAGTTTTAGAATTTCCAAACGAATTTCAATGAATCGGTGGGACTATAAGCAAGCGAATTAAATTTTTCTCACACTGTTATAAACAACGTGAAAGAAGAAGAGTTCAAAATTATAAAGGAAAAAGGAAAATTGTAAATGTCACAATATTATTTTGAAGTCGCTAATTAACTAATAGCAGAACCCTAAGAGCTTTATCTGTTGTCAAAGAGATGACTAAGGAAAAGGTGACATAATAATTTGGTAAACGTTTGCAAGACCATATAGTACAAGAGGATTTCTTTTTCCTATTTTAGAAAACAAAGAAAAGGGACACTTAAAGATACGAAACGTTGAAATTACTCTACGTGGAGATATAATTTAGAAATTTTCGCCCATTTTTCTAGTTACACCTTGTAAGTACATTTTTTTAATAAAGCATTTTGCTTCGAAACTCTATTATTCATACGAAATCGTTGAAAGCTCTCCTCGACGAACATCGCGAAGCAGCGGGTAATTACAGTGGTAATTATAATTTAAACGAGCTACCATATGAGATTAAACTACTGAAATATTTTGCACGCGAACAGATGAAGCCCACCGTAAAGTAATAATAATGTAATTATTGGCGAAGGCACTTGCCAATGGGATTACGCCTGCGGTCGATGATAATTCAATGATTTCACCCGACGGGAAGCGAAATCGGCCACTTAAAGCCGTCGTCGCCGTTGGCGAAAACTCAATTTCAGTCGAAAGCAATGTAGATTGCGCCGTGAGACTTTTACCTGGGTTTGTAACTTTTAAAGTGCTAATCCACGATGAGATTTTACATGCAACTTTTCTATGACGAGACAAAAATCTCAGTGACAGAAATGTAAATAATGGAAACAAACGAATTATAATAATGGAAATTAAAATCTCATGTGACATCCGATATTTTTGTTTCATCGTGGATTTTTACCTTTACTTATTACTTTTTTTCTGATTTCTCGTTTCACGATTCAGGTGTACAATTTCGGCCTGTTGTATCTAAGATTCATAACATAATAAAAATATGAAGTTATTACCGACCTTGTCCTGCTAGTATACAATATCTTTTCTTTCAAGCTTTTCTTTTTCTTGGTCATTTTTATCACATAACCCCGTACAATTTAGTCATAACAATAACCAACATATACAAAGCGAATTCCATTATTTTCCCTATCACAAATCTTGCACACTCCCATCAGTGACCTATTTTCTCACATTTCTCAACCAGTCAGTTACACATTTTCTACGTGCTTCGAATTTCAAGAGAATATCTCGGATTTCATCGAGCCACTCGACATTTAGACAACACAATGGAAGTCCCTGTGCAACACAATTGTTGAAATCTTCAGCGCCGAAGTATCCCATTTTAAAGCAATAAAGAAACACAAAAATTTGTCTTCCAATATAGAGAGGACTAAAAACCGACGTCCTTTTAGAATTTTTTTTAAGAAAGTATTAATATTGTTGCACCCATAATTCTTTTATTAATTACGTCACATCTTTGACTATAATACCTAATTTTTGTATGTAAAAATATTAATCGTACAATAAAGTTATAGAGGTTACTTAAAAATGCGTAATTAGCTGCGGTGATTTGCGGTACGCACTTCCAATTGAAGAGATTTTACATGAAAGCAAAAAGCAAATAAGTTTCATAAAATATATTAATAAATGCTATTTTTTACAGGGCTGAATTAAAAAAAAAGTTATTTTTTTAAGAAATGGCAGCACTCTAAAGGAAACGTTCAATTTTCAGACATAAAATCTTACCTTTTTATACAATATAAAAGAAACTATGAACCAAATTGAAAATCCGCACAGTCAAAAAACTGCATAATAGCGTATCACACAGCTATGAAAAATTTGAAGTAAATCGGTTGAATAGTTTTCGAGTTATCGTGGGAAACGTCTTTGAAAACCCGCTTTCGAGAAAAATGCATTTGAAGTTCTCATCAACTTATGATAACGCGCGAACATGTCTCACTTCTAATGTCTACGTCTTCGATACTTCTGCGAATTTCAGTCCCAAATTTCGGTCCCAAATTTTGGGAAAACATTTTTAACATATCAAACACTGAAAATGTTTAAAAAAAAAAGAAAGAAAATCAATCTTTTTGGCATATCTAGGTGTAGGTACATCCCTCTTTAATACCAAGAATTTTTACCTTCTATATTCTTTCATAAATAAAACACATTAAAAAGTTCACTTGTAACTAAAAAATTATTGCTTTCCAGACCAACTGCTCAAGGATCCCGCCTTTTAATTTAAAAACCACCGCTCGGAAGAGCTTCCCGTTTCCATAGCCATCAACAAATATGTTTCTTCTCGACTCGATATGCTCGCGAAGACAGATTCTCTCCGTCATTCTCCCGTTTCTTTCGCCCGTGCACGCGTGAAAGCCTCCATTAGCTGTCAATGGGGTGTCCATAAATCAGCAGGCCAGCTGTAGTCGTATCGATAACAGCGACACAGGCTGGTGTAATCGATGCTCCATTGGTGGCTAGCAAACGGCGAGACTTTTGCGCCGCTTTCGACGAAAGCGAAATTAAACATTCGTGATTAATATGATCGGCGAATTTAGTGCCGTTACTGGCGAATGCCTATTGCATGGCTAAGCATTTATTATCCGATGTACTATTGCTGCTGCATAAAGGGGGTTGGAGCGGTCGGTTCGACGTCCCTCGTGAAATACGCCGCCTATTTCTGGAATCTTTGGTCAAACTTCCAGAGTATGTTCTCTTGGTTGTGGAAAGGTCAGGTTGCACTTGTATTTGTATGGACACAGACAGTGATGCATGCAAGTGTGTGTGTACGAAGCAATAGTGAGGTCTCTATTGTTCGTATAAAAAAATAGAAGAAAGCTTTTGGTTCTGATAGTTGGTGATACAGTGATGGGAAAAAGATTGGAATCACTTGGAGATTTTTCTCAAAAAGTTGAAAAGGACTTTTGTTTCTGATCGTTGGTGATCTCAATTTTTGTATAATCCACACAATTTTATTTAAATTCCTATTCACTTCAAATAATCGAAAAGAAGATCACACTTGAGCAGGAAAATCATTGCACGAGGAAGTAAATAAATCTGGGTGAAAATCGCGAATGATAAGCCTGAATTAATTAATGGAACGCGATCGTTCAAAGTTGAGTGGATTCTCAAACAAGTGCATCAAAACTTTCGCCCCCGAAATGACTCGCCCATTCGTCTAATTGAATCAAAGAGAGCATAACAACGTCTGACCGTTTCTGCAACTCTGTCAGACCGACCACCAGTAAAACGGAAGTTTCGCAGGCGAATGTTGGATCTACGGGGAACTATTGCGGTTCCTGAATCGTAGTTTCACGAAAGCTCGATCGAATTTTTTTCTCAAACGCAGGAGGAAGTCCCGTGGTTCGAGTCGTTCGCTGAATTGTTTCGAGCGTAAAAAAGGAACTTCCCTCGCGGGCCCGTACCGAAGAATTTTAATAAAATTTTATTACGTCGAAGTCGTGAACCCATTAAAGATGATGTTCCTCGAAAGTTTGATATAGCTCCCCGTTTTCGCTCCAAATAGATAATCTTGAAAGAATTCTGGTTATTATTATGGTTTTATGATAACGAATATTATTATTATTATTAAATTGATTCAATGTCAGTCTTTGTTTCTTTCTCCCCAGAGAGCTATTTTAATATTCTGATGAAATATGTTTATTACTTTTCAAATTTACAACAAATATGATAGTGCCATTGAATTTAATCGAAGTTAAAACTAAATAATATCGTTTAATTTTCTTATGTAAATATTGCTAATATTAGTAACTCGAGTGTATATTTTTAAATGATTTTTATTCACTCACGATGATAATAGTTAAGTGTTAAATGTTCAAATTACTTAATGTAGTAAAACGCAACTCGGTATACCTGATAACGGAAATTACAGAAAGTTTCCAGTCTCTCGAAGCTGAAACAGGACAATTAGTAAGGAGAGATAACGAACATTTCTCATCCTGTTTTTCCACATACAGAACGGAAATATGATGATCATTTCCCGCGCTTCGAGCGTAAAATTTCGGTCAGGAAAGCAAATTCATTATCATGAATGACGACCTGGCTTCCATCCAGGCAGTTGTTTTTAAAGATATTGTGTTTCGGCCAACTTTATGAGTAATAGACTTTAATACGATATACATTCTACTCTCATAAATCTTCTCAAAGAATAGCATACATTGAACGTCCACGAAGGGAAAAATAGTTAAAAAAAAATATGAAGATAATACGAAGTAAAAATAATTCATAAAAGTAATATTTAACCTGTCAAATTATCTTGTGAGTTCAGTGACAAATGAATAAAGAGGAGGCATTTTCAAATGACGGGTTAACTCGTCTTACCCGGTTAACAGGTTAATAGACTTTTTATAATAAACGAAGAAGTGAAGAAGAAATGGAGAGACGAATACAGGCAGGATTTGATTGATGTGCGATTGGTTTGTTTTTTCGTTATCCTGTATTATCTGATACACTTGTATTTAGAGGCAACAGTTTCATTCGCACAGGTTATTTAATAACAGCGCAGTTCCATTACAGTCAAATTTATTCAATGCATTCAAAATGAATTAAGGGATTGACTCGCTGGCAGCAGGTCAGAGTGCAGCCGCAACTCGGTCACGATCTGATCAAAGATTACTCAGTACTCTGTTTGGATCACCATCCAGTCACGAATTCGCATGCTGACTGACACCAGAACCTATTTCAAGCCGATCGTGACTAGAGTGTCACACAGAGTGCCACACAGAGTGTGCACAACGCTTTCGTTATCCGTCGTTCAAAAGTTGTTCGAAAGAACAACTCTCGGCGAGGCGAAGTTTCCATTTTAGGGATCTATTAGGAGAAACCAGGGAGATTTATAAATTTTTAAGTCGTTCTTTTCTGATTGAAGTGTGGAAAGAGCTATTCCACAATTTTCTTATTAGCTGTTCGAAAGATGTAGCTAATGAAGTTTCGAACTACTTGCTAATAATAATGAAAAATACTTTTCGAAGATAATAATAAAGTTAGTGAAGGTAGTAATGCTGGTTTTATGATGAATCGTTTGTGATTCAAGTGACAAAACAGTTTTATAAGTTTCTTGTCTGTTTATATAATTTTACGCCGGTGCAAAGAAAACGAGTCACGACTGAGAGAAATTATGCAAAGTGCCCTTCTTTTTTAATTATGGAACAGAGATAAATGCTCCTGTAATGAATTACAATTTCATATTTCAATGTTTACTTAAGTAAAACGCGTACTGTACAAGTCCTTTCAGTAATATAAATTTGGACAATTTTTATTGTCCAGAAATTCATATCACTACCCTTAATTAATTTGCAAGAAAGGAATTTTAATGAACAGTGCCAGAGGCGAAGTTTCCCCTCCTTAAGCTTTGATAAAATCCACAAAAATGTGACGCTGATCAGATGCCACGAAACTGCGTTACTGAGAAAAGCCGACCGTGATCTATTCCGTTCCCAGAAGTGCTTTTAATATCCACGGATTCTGGTTAATCGTGAAATTGGAAAACCGTTAGTTGCCGACGAGTACGAGACGTGATGGACGAGCGTTCCGTGATTTATCGTTTGCTTTAAATCGGAAATATTAAACAGCAGACGTAACAAATGTAGCCTCGATCAAGCATCCTGAAATGCTTCGTTTCGAAAGTAATTAGTTATCGTTACGTGCTTCGTTAATTCTTTTCTCTGGTAATTTACAACTGGGGTAAGAAAATAGTTTCTATCTTCGAGACATAAAATGGAGAAGTCTTAACGAAGTATATGTTTCTAAATAAGAAATATAAACCAGTGGAACTTGAATGACCTCTCAGATTTATTCTTCTTCTACGAATGTGAAAACGCGGGCATCCTATCGCATTTCTTGTGTTGTGAATGGCAGAAAAAGGGAAGACGAAAAAGTTGAACGGTGCAACAAGATCTTTTTATGATTTCACCTTTTTTCATCTGTGCAACGATGCATGTGCCACGTGGGACTGCAGTTTCTTCCTTTTTAAATGAAACCATGTGTTTCCTCAACATACACCGAGTTCTTTCCCGAGTCTAATTAATGAGTTTATTTCTACGTAGTTCGTTACGTTGGGGCGAGGCAAGTGAATACGTGGGCGATGAAATTTCAAGATCGTTTTTCTCGCAAATGATGCTTCTTTCGGAGAAATATTATTAAAAAATTTCAATTTATTTTTGCACGAGGAACTACCTTGTCCACTGATTCTACCACGAAATTTGCTACATCCTTTACTTATTACTGCTATAAAGATCTTTACTGGTGAATTAGCTCAGGCACTCAGGGGTTGCTACATACACCCGACCTGAGGGTAATCCTCAGGGCCTGGGGGAAACATTGTGGCAATGGTATTACGGACACCGAAGGGGTGATTTTCGTTGTGCAAAAATAAATCGAAAATGAAAATCCTTGAAAGGTTAGAAAATTCATCGAATAAATAGACTTGATTAAATGTCAATTATGTATTTCTCTGTACCTAGATCAGTATTTTTATTGAATATCAGATTTCCAAGCATTGATAATTCTGAAATACCAAAATAATGAATATCATAATAAAAAGAAATACTGGATCCATTGTTGCTCCATCAGTTGTACACTTAAAGGGAACATATCGAACCCGCAAACGTCGATTTTAATGAGACTCTGAAGATTTGCAGAATAGTGAAAAATATTTGACACGTATTTTTTGTTATCGGCAATCACCCATGTTGAAGGTGTTAACAGAGAATTTTCGAAAAATTAAGCAGAAGGCTCGATTTGTCTTTAACACACACACTTTAAAAAAAAATTGTCCTACACCTAATAGTTCTCGAGATATTACAGAAAATTTGTTTTCGACTCTCAACTTTAGGGGCTGTTTTCACCCCTTCAACATGGACGATTGCTGATAACAAAAAATACTGATATATTGAAATATTGATTTTCTGCAAATGGAGCTTCTTTAGAAGAAAAATTATTTTACAATCTTGATTCATCTTTGCGCGAATAGTCACGTCATTTCAGGTTATGCCACTATTATTGCCATACAATACTGTGTTTTTCAATATCTTTGGAGGGTTGAATTTTTGAAGTGCCAAGAATTTTCCTGTTTCTTTGGGGATCGAAGAAGGGCGAGACTAAATATTTCTCTTATTCCCTGCTTGCAATTTTATATTCGATTGGATTGAATTTTGGAAATCACGGTTAACAGAAGACGCTTGATCGACGAGAATATATTTCGTCCCTTCGACTACATAAATGTGAACGCAACGAATCCAGTTTCGCCTCACGTTCGCATCATATTTCGACTTATCGAACGCTATTCACCGAAGGTACTGTGCGGACAAGCACAAAGTTGGACATCGTTTTCTTGAATGCAGATCACGAGAAAGAGTTCCATTCGACTCTTACAAAAATTCCAGAAAGTTGCAGCAGTCAAATAGATTACAGTTACAATCTATCCCAGTGAAGTTTCTTCTTAACTACTTGGTTCCCTTTCAGTCTCCTTTATTACAGTGTTTTACAACTATACTCAGAAAAATTGTAGAAGTGGATTTTTTCAAAAAGGAAACCTCCTTCACAAAAATCTTCCCGTACCTTTAAGATTTATATTACCCAACGGAATTATTTCTTCTACAACTTAATCACTTATTGTGTAAAATCAGCCCAGTGTAATATAATATAAGACATTAAAACAGTAGCACACAATCTAATTTCGAATTCCGAGTTATTTTTAAACGATTTTATTCAGCTTCGATCCTCTGTTTGTTTCCTGTATGTTTGGTTCAAATCTAGAAACTCAATTTTAACCCACTTTCAACTATCCAATTGTTTTGAAACTTTGCAGATGTACGTAGTTTGGATGACAATACAAAATTATTAAAAAACCGAAGAGTTTAAAAAATCACCCAGTCATCAATAAATATAACGCATAATCACAAATCCAAACAACTTGAAATCAGCCTATAACTACAAATAAGACTTAGACACTAAAAAGTAAATAATAAAATTGTAAGTTAAACGATTCTATTTAAAATGCACTAAAAACTAAAAAATAATTCTTTTCTTGTACTACAATTTCGATGGTGATATGTCATTTTAAGTAAAATCGTGATGCAACTTGTGCAACCAGAAGTTGAAGTATCGGTTGGCAAATGGAATCATCAACTATAGTTTATCAATTTTTTGTCACATTACAATCTGTATCCCGCAATTAAAATATTTTATTTCATTAATGCCAATGAAACCTCTCTCACAACAAATTCATTTCGCCGTTTGCTTCTGTATTAACTAAAGTGATTCATATCTTGGTACGAAATTTCCTGCCCCACAATTTTACTTAAAGTGGCATATCACCATCAAAATTGTAGTACAAGAAAATATTTTTTTTCAGTTTCCACTGCATTTTAAATAAGATCGTTTAACTTAAAAATTTTCTTATATATATATATATTGTTTATTATATAATAATTTTTGCATTAAAAATGTATTCATTTCTTGAAAAATATTCCACAATTATTTCAGCGAATTTAAGTACCTTAAAAGAAACAGAGCACTCAGAGACGAAATTACCTTTGTATTTCTTCCACGCCCCAATTATCCAAAAATTCATATCTTCGACCCCCTCAATATTTATCGACCGAGCAATGCCCAGTGTAAACAAAGAAAGTCACCAAAAATTTCAATAACACCCCGATGCATTTCGCATCGAGCCACTGCACTTTAAGCATTATATCACCTCTTCCCTCGCGCCCTATCCACACAGGTGGAAAAAATTGGTCGCCAGAGGCTCACGAAACGTTAAAATCGCTGGTAAATTGGACCAGCAGGATCGGCGAGTGGCACAGCACGAGCTTGAAATCGATCCCGCCGCTCGTCGACGAAATTATAACGATTTTCAGCCTCTTTAGTCGCGAGGCGGATCGTCGCGCGGCTGTAAGCTCGTTACCATCTCTCAGCCGTATTCTGCTCGAGATATTTCTTTGGCGCGACTTCCCTTTATCCATGAATCGCCGTCCCATTCGCGACGAGCGCACTTTACGCGGCGAATGTAATTAAAATCGTTTCTCGCCCGCGCGACCGTCCCTCCTCTGCCTCTAAAGGGGGTGGAGTGTGCGTTAAACGGGGGGCCATATTCGTCCCTCGATAACAGCGTAATCAATTTTTCGATAGCGACGCGCGAACGCCGGCAGCCGTCGCGGCGACAAATCGATCTGGCCCGCTTAATTATTCGCATCATTTCAACGCCCGCCACACTTTCCAACCACCTTCGAAATAGCCGCGAAAAATTGCACCACACGCGCGTAAATTTTGCGATGCGACTGTGTCTGTGTAATGATCAACGTTATGTAGCGAGGAATTATGCTTGTGTGGTTGGGAACATTTTTTAAAAAGTTTGGAGATAGGTAATATTTTTTTTTAATGAAACTGAAGAAACTGAACAATCGTTGGATATAGAAACTTATAGTTCAGACTTAATTATTCGCTATCAATTATGCAGTGACGGATTTAAGGAAAAAGGCCCAGGTGAGAAACCTTCTGGGACACCCTGTATACCTAACAGAATTAGAAATAAATTTACGTGCGTGTAGTATGAAAATTATAGGAAATGAAGGAAAATATTAAATTTTTTTTTGAAGATGGATCCTGGGTGCCAATAAATTTTTCAAGATGTAAATAAACTTGTTTTTATACCAAAATAGGAAGCTATTATCTTAGTGTATATGTATAACTGTAAATAAAATATTAATATAATTCCCTCTGCATTTCTTGTTTTAATCACGTTAGTGAAACTTTCTCTCATTAATTAGAATCTATATAAACAGACCTTTATTCAGCCATGATGATAAAATAACCGAACCTGGGTACTCGAATACTCAGATCCAAGTACGGATATCCGGATAAATGATATTAATGTACGAATATACAATGTCGTAAATAAAAAAAGAGAATTATAAGGTACATAAATAATATCCAATGCAGTGTAAACAATGACGAATAAACAGTCGTTGGAAGGAAATAAAAAAGAGCAGTAATAACAGAACAGTAAATAAAAACTAAAACACAAATTGGAGGGTAATTTGTCAAACGTTGAGAGGCCTAGATGATACAAGTTTAAAGCGTAAAGTTTTAGTCGAAATGTATGAGTTCGCGTTCAGTTAATTCTACATATGTAGTGCAAAAGTGTGATTGATTCTCGTTCTTGCAAATTGTCTCCTGTCAAACGTAAATCCTATTTCCTTCCCCAACGCGATGTTCGAGGTGTGTGTAAGAACTTTGTTTTTAAACAAACGATTTCGAAAATCTCCCTCTGGAAAGTAGGTATATAACAATTGCGGTCGTGGCTGTGGAAGTGGGGCGGACTGCGGTCGTGAAAGTTGCAACGATAGAGGAGATAGTATGCGCGTGTGTGTTGCAGTTACAGAAACGTTCGTGCAGATTGTAGTCATTGAAAAATTAGCGCGGTAAGCGGCCACAGAGACGTTCGTGTTGGCTGAAGTCACAGAGAAATTAGTGGAAGTTGCAGTGACAGAAAAAGTAGTGTTAATTCCGCTAATGCAGTGAATTACAGCAGTGCTGGTTATTATCATTCAAAGAATAGTATAAATTCTAATGATAAATTATGATTACATTAGAATTATAGAAAAATTTCAGTTTCTGCAAAGCTGTTCGAGGACAATTTTGGAATTATTATTCTATGGGCGAAATGTGTTGTAAAAGAATGGTACTAAAGACAAATTATAAGTGTTCACGATGCAAATATCAACTATGTGAAGTTAGATCACTCTTCTCTGGTCACTTGTGGTAGTTGAATAGATATTTTTTAGGCGAGTATAAGAAATACTCTAAAAGCTTGAAAAAAAATCCGCTTTCCCGAGTCCCAATCAATTTTTCCAATTTTTCAAAATTTTTTTTCCAAACTTGCGTCTAATATTAACAGGGCGCTTTCGTATATTTTCGACCACGCAACCCACATTCCAGTAGCCTAATTCCATTTCTCGCGAGCGCGAAACAGCAACAAATTAATTACGATTGCGTTGAAATTACGACAAGCATCGCGTTCCCCGATAAAATCCGCTGAAAACTCGCGTGCCGCGAGCGCGGGGCAACGGCAAAAGAAGAAAAAGGGGGAAGAAAAAAGAAAAAGCAGATCCCTGGTGAAATCGTCGCGCGGCTTGTAACCCTTTTAATGGTTCCGCGAATCGTTGAAGCCATCAAGCATAATTTCTGGCCGTGAATCAATTGACGTCGACTCGTATCGCCGTCGCCCTCGCCCGCATAACACGGCGCATAATTAAAAGAGTAGAGATATTCCTGAAATCGCTGTCACTTTGAGCCAGCCGCGACACGTAATTTATTAAATGGCGTGCTCAGATAATTAATTGAGACGGGGCGCGTTAATGAAGCTCGTCTTAGCGTGCTCGGTACGCAGTGGCGGGGGAAGGAAAAAAGAAATTAATGACTCGACACATTTCGCGCGCTGAACAATCGCATGCACGGTGTATCGTAAGCTGGCATCGTCCATTCTGTTTAGAAGGAAACAAAGGAATCGTTTGAAATTTTCGGTTCAAACGATTCGCCGCCCGGAATCTGATATCTCATTAATTATTTTATCCCGTCCGTTAATTAGGCGCCAGATAAAGTAACAGATTGCTCTGATACGACTTAATGGAACTTCTCACGCCACGTTATCAACGCTCGCGAGAAAGCAACTGCCCCGCGATTACATCCTGCGAACAACTTTTCCTTTTTCAATTACCCGCGTCGATCGGGAGACAGTGAGACGTGGAAATTCCACTCCGTGGTTCGAAGGAATTCTTATTGTTTGGAGGAGACGTTTCGTCCTTTTTCCGAGTACGAAAATGAGGGGGGGGGGGGGGGAATGTGAAATGTAGAAAGTATTTGTTGAATGGCTGTAACATTTAGAGTTCGAGGATATAGGGTAAATCCGGGAGACGCGATCAACCTAATATAAAATAGCTATTAAAACTAATACAGATACCTATTACTTATTTTATCAGAACAAACCTAATATGTTCAGAATTTTATGCTGATTCAGAAAAACTGGTCGATATTTGCTTTAAGACAATATTTACTGTAAATCGGGTTGAAAACTGAAGTCATGACATCTGACCACCTCTCCCGAGGTGCCGGGAGAAATGGTTTTCGTCGTTAGCAGAGACCACTCACATAATTATTCATGGAAAAATAATAAAGAAGAGAGGAAAATTACTTATGAGTGAATACAACTACAGATTCATGGATATTTAATTTGTTTACGCTAAACAAGTAAAGAACAAATCAAAGAACTACCTACCGGCGATTAGCAAGGCAAATGAATACAAAAGTGAATATATAAAATAAATAAACAATAATAATAATAAAATAATGATAAAAAAAAAATATAAATTAAAATAAAATAAAAATCATAACTCGACCATCTCTCCTTTCTGTAGCGAGAGATAGTCTTTTCGTTAGTTTTGATAGGAAGAGTTAATATCCCTAAATACTTTGGCTGCATTGTCCCTCAATATCTCTACTATCTTATTATTCCCAAACATTAAACGAAAATAAACTCAGAACTATATTTTAAATGCGATTTTGTACACCGTTGTTTGACAAAAGAGGTTAAATGTAACCTCAGTTTACCTTTTAAAGCCTGTAAATCTAGAAAAACACAGAAGAAACCGAAGTGACGCTATTCATTCGATTGTTTGGCTTCTAGAGAAGTAATTGGGCTGCACTTTAACGCGTCTTTACGTATAGAGTCTGAAATATAGCGACTCGACCAACTCTCCGGCCCGACCGAGTCTCCCGGATTTACCCTACACGTGGGAATATGTTTTGTTTTGTCAGAGTGGTTGGTGTCAGGTTTTGGGGAAAATATAGGGTGTCTGAAAAAGTGAGAGGTACAAATTTAGGACGAGTGTAGTGGTGTCTAAGGGCAGCAAAAAATGTATGATTATCGTAGGTAGGGAAGCCAAATATATAGAAGTAAATTGTAATAGCGTGGGATTGCAATTATAAAATGAGAGAAATATATTATTACCATTGACTACACATTTTAAGTTTTAATGTTGCATGAGAAAGTGCGATATTAATTGTATTAGAGAATAAAGTATAGAGAATAAAGACTTTTAATGTGAACAGAATGCTTATAGTAGCAATTTCAAATGTAAATAATAAGTGGTATCGGAGTTTCATTACAATTCGAATTAAAATTGCCAATTATGAATAAAATTTGATCACATTATTCTGCGTATTATTTTGTGTCCATGATCCCTTTTCAGAATCTGGGGAACACAGAACAAACATACTTTGTTGAAATTTTAATCACTATAAGATATATTCTCCACTCGCTTAAGGAAACGACAGAAAAAATTTCAAAGGTCGTCATCTTCAGAGATACCTACCTATATCGTTTGACAACAAATTACTTAGCAATTAGAATAAATAATTGGACCTACACAAGCATCATGCAGTTGTCTCGATAACATCGAAAACGTAATCGAATTTCTATGCTTTTTCATTGTTCTCCGAATCTATAAAAGCAGTCGCTTTAGAAATCCAAGTAGGGTCAATAATAGATTCCCAGTGGCCTAGGTCGACTCGTAACTGATGGGCAAGACTGTTCTGGGTAAAATCGAAAACGTTTTATCGGGGACTAGATACCGAGGAGTGGCAAACTCTAACTGAAAAATTTAAAAAATTCCTGACAGGCGGCTCGTCCATTCCTCGAATTGGATTTCATCAAATTTTTCTCTCTGATGTGAGCTTAGCCACTATCGGATAATAATTCCGTGATCCCTTAAAAAACTTCCTATTAAAGCAAAATGGTGATGACAAAAGTGGTCATCCTCCAAATAGATTCCCTCTGCACTCACTATCCTAAAATTGTCAAATTCCAAGATATTTCGTCCAATATTAAACAAATGATTCTTCTGTTATTCTTCATATTACCGCTCCTAACTTCTCCATTATTTAGTTAGAAAATAATTTGTAAAAATAACGCTTATTTTTTCACGATGTCAATAAAAACACAAATTCGATCAAAACGATTAGCCGAGTCTACCGGAAAAAGATTTCCAAGGAAATTGCAGCGCAGCGACAAATAAAAAGTGACAGTTTGAAAGCTTGACGTCTGAATTATTGATTGACGTAACAAGCCCGCGTTCGTTTCTTTCCCCCGCGACGAGATATAAAATATTGTTCTTTAGAGACGCGTACGTCCAGCCCGTACAGGCTGTCACAAATACGAGGGTGGGTAATAATTAATTTAAAAATTTTCCACGAATTGCAGCTGCCTTTTTGCTTCGCTTTTTTCCCAGGACAAATTTACAGGCTCGCTTTTTTTCTCGTCGATAGTTTGCTAGTTGAAAATTGAGCTAATATTTGCGAGCTCCACTTTCGAACGGCCACCGATCCGTCTCTCTCCTTTCGCTGACGATCTCGCCGGGGGAAAAAATCCTCCCGCCTCGCTCCATTGTTTTAAATATTTACGTCGATTCATCAAAATCGATTCGACTGGGTGGCCAACTGGCCAGCGTATTTGCGGGGAATAGCGAAATGGCGAAGAATTCGTCGTTCGCAGAAGTACCATGGGTCCGTTTTTCCATGGAACCGAAACGTTTCGAAGAATTCGCGTCTATCGTTTGGTTTGCCATTCTCTCGTTGCACTGATGCATTCCACGGATGGATTTTTTACTCCCCCTGCCCCTGCCTACGTTTCGCTGGTGCGTGACTTTAATTGTGCGAAATTAAACGCGCCCGTGGCAATCACGTTTTGGCTACTTTGTTCGCGACACCATTCGAACAAATTTTTTTCTTTCTTTAACAAGGTGAATGTTCCCATTTAACTAAACTACCTTTTTATTCTCCATTTGCCGAATTCATTTGTTCTCTTTTTAACTGTTATGCGTGGTATATTTAAATGTATGGGATAAAATATTAGGAGATTAAGGTTAATGTACTGTATTTAGTAAATTAATCGTTGGTGTTTGGTTATTGAATAGCTAAGAGGGGTTAGGAGCATGTATTTTGCAAGTCGTGGTGCTTGAATAGAGAAAAGGGTAATTCTTCTTGATCGAATTTAAAATATAATGAATATACGTAAATGAATTCATTTTCAGAATGTGTAACTTCGAGTTTTTCTTTAATGTATTACAGGAAATGTGTTTAAAGTATATATACAGTGTTTCAAGTGGTGTAATATTTGAAACAGTTATGAAATAATGGGGGAAAAATAGAAAGTGTATAAGGACTCTCCATTTAGAAAAATATGGAAATATAAAAAAACAGAAAGAGCCAAAAGAATCCTAAAAAAAGTATAATAATAAAAGTGGAAGATAATAAGAAGATAAACCAAATAAAGACGACAATAGTAAATTAACGCAATTACAGTACTTCCAACATGTGACATTTTCAAAAGAAAAACGTCGAATTATAGTCCCACTTAACTTTCAAAGTGGAGCTATAATATATTTCCTTTTTGCTAATGTCGCGCTGGAGGCTGCATTAAACTTTCGATACATAAAAACAGATTTAAATAATTACTCTGAATTATTCACAGACATGTCCCACTAATTATTACCAACAGTACCACACGCAGCAAACAAAATACACTTAATCTTCTTCCATTTGTAACCTCCTACACACCTCATTCCTCGACCATGCGGGAATCTCACGAAAAAGGCACGCAATTACTACGAGTCAAATAAAAATACATCACACAGTGAATGGGAATTCTGAATTGAGTTACTTTTAAGCCTCGCGCCACGATACCCCGTATTATCCATCCTAAAAATGAACATCCCGATCGGCGGAACGAGATTGCAACGCGAACTAGTCCGACTGGATTTATTTTCGATGGTGCATGCATTCAATTACGTTAATGGATCGTTGGGTTTCTTTCCACCGGCGTATTTCTATATTCATTTATTTGCATCGTACCAAGCAAACAATAAATTAATCTCGTTGTGATCGTCCTTTTATCCACACATTGATCGATGGAAACCAACGAGAACACTGGATGGCAGCTTACAATTTTATTTTCAAAGTCGCTCTATAAAGCTTTTTTTTAAGAAACATTTCACAATTCACAATCAACATCAAACGCTCGATTCAACGGGTGTCGCGTTTAAGTTTATTTCACGCGTCATTAATGCGAAAATTCAAGTTTAAAATGCTGCTTCAGTTTGAAGGGGTGAAATTTCCCTGCAAAGTGCTCAAAGTTTTTGAACCTTTAGAAAGATTGACTGCAGCAAGACCACGTCTGATTTTCTCCACCAGAAGTTATATTCAGGTTTATGGCTGACTTTTAAACCCTCCACTTAGTCGAAACGTTGGCCATTGTCTCGAAAGATGGCCGTAACTCCCCCTCTCACCCTCTCTCACCCTTATAACCATTTAAATCTTGTGGAAACCGACTCGTTGATAATTGCTGATTAATGCCTGACTTTAATGCCACGCGATGTCGATGAGATCCAACGGGCACGATAACGAAAGGAGGGTTGGAGGAGGGCGGGGGAGAAAAAAGGCGACAGAGCTTTAGTCGGCTGAAAAAGTTGCGTTCCATGTAAATGATTTATTGCTTTTCGCTCCTTAAAGCAGCGAGCTGGCCATTTTTGCGACGGCAGTGCGAATTACTTTCGAATTTGTCACGATGAATATTAATGGACGGGCGTTTTAATTTGAATCGGCGAGTACGGAAGCATGCGCTTCTTTCTCCGCGCTTGGGGGGAGAGCTCTCGGTTGGAGAATGCTGCGAAACGGTTTTCGGTTAATTTTGTTTCGATGAAGAGAAGGAAATATCTTTGATTTGTTTTTTAATGTGAACGGGGGAAAAGGTTTTTTACTTTTTTCAATTAATTTTCTTTATGTGAAGACGTACAAATATTTTGATGAATTTTAGTTAATTTTGTTTATGTGAAAGAGAAAGAAGTTTTTTAACTTTTTTCAGTTAATTTTACTTACGTAGAGAAATAGAAATTGTATCTTGGAGGTTTCTCAGATAATTCTGTTTACGTGGGGAAATAGGAATATCTTGGAGACTTTTTAGTTAATTATCTTTATGTGGAAAAGTAAAAAGATATTTAACTTTTCCAGTTAATTTGGTTTACATGGAAAGAAGGAAATATCCCTGATTGCAAATGCCGTCGAACCACTGAAATTTGCGGGATAGAAAATTTCTTCCATTCAAATTGCACCAAAGAGAACAATGTTACTTCACTTCGTTTGCTCATCTTCAAGTCAGAAAGTACTTTAAACTTCAAAATGTTCCCACGTAAACGAACTTCACAATTTTACAAATACCAACTGGTAAAAGTTGCCTGTCCAATTTTGCTGGTAAGCAATTTCCCTTCCATTTCATCCAATCACGTTAAAAAGGAAGCTTTAATTACGATTCTGTGAAGCTTTGAAGCATGATACTAATTATTTATTGAAACGTACAAAAGCTTCTTCGTATATACAATCAAACGAACCCCTCTGTAATATGAACTAATAAATTTTCGAAACTTCCTTAATAAAACAAAATTTTCAATCAATTTTACTCATTTACCTTCAGAAGATAATATGTATACCCAGAGATTTAATAAGTCGACTGGCATGCCATACCAGAATGAATTTTCTTTAATTAAGCAGAGACTCAGTGTTCAATATCTGATATCAAACATATCTAATTACCACGTATATTGGAACTGATATCCACCATAATATATGTATTACTGTACAGGAAATATTTATTGCATCACTCTCACTATTTTCATCGCAATATCATTGATAAAATAATTCGTATCTAATTTATTTCAGCTAAAATAAATGAAACAATGAATAAATTTTTGCAATAATATTTTCCTGGTTCTAATAATAAGAGAGGCATAAATGATAACGTGTTTATTCAAGCGATGCAATAAATATTTCCAGTGCCTACTGTATTGCGTGTAATATAGATGAAACGAGCATAAGTGCTACTCTGTTAATTACATCTTAATAATCGCCAAAAAGTTTTTCCATGCTCACAAGCACCTTGCAAGTAATTCTACCAGTAACATAGTTCGCTAATAACAACGAATACCACCAACCATACACACGACAGTCCACCTGTTAAAAATCTCTACCACGATATTAAAAGTCTTAACCCGCAGCTAATGGATTTGCTGCTGTAAATTCCGTGAATAAAAGATATTTCGTTCGCGGAAATTCCATCTGACTCGACGTCGTTCTCTTTTCATTTATGCAGAAAACGCAGCAAAGCATTCAGAAGGGCAGTTGTATCGATCGGTTTGCAATTTACAGGTGCACTCGGGACTGTCCCGTTCTCCGTCGACGTTGCGACCCGCCATTCTTTCCAATTCTCTGCACTTTTCCCTTCTTTTTTTTTTCGTTAAACACAGCCCGCCGTGTATAGCAATGGTCCCGTTGCAAACGCTCGAACGATCTCTCGCGAGAGATTCATGCCAACGGTGGGCATGCCACGTAAACGTAATCTCCTAATGCAAATTATTTCGTGACGTTATTATGGAAATCGTTACTTGTTACACTGTTGCCCTTTCGTAATATATTTGCCGTGTTATCGTCATCGCTCTCGCCTTTATTGTTGCTCTGCGTCCTCCGCGGTTGTAGAACGATTCTCGATTCCCCGCTTGACGAAAATGACGGGAACTCGATTATCGAAATTGGCGGATGCAGTGCTTAGATTTTATTACGTAAAATGTGATCAAATGGAATTGGAATTGGAGTTTAAGCAAGTCAGAAAATTTCTTATCATAATCTTAATGTATTTTCATTTTGAATATCACTGCAAAAAGGCAATTAATTATCGAATTTGACAGGTGCTGTCTTTTGGTTTTACCCTTTGGGTTTGAAAAATTTTAGTCAGTTCTATTTATGAGCGTTACTGCAGAAGGGGTCTCGACTATGGAAATTAACAGATTTCACTTTAAAATTTGGTAGAAAAAACTGCATGAAAATTCAAAAGAATTGAAAGAAAAATCCTTATATTATCGTTGACATCAAGAACTGCCATTAATTTTATTCATCCAAATAAGAAAATACCAATTCTCTGAAAATTAATTAGACCTACAATCATTAGACATTTCTTCCTCAGTTTAATCAACACTATACACCCTATTAACACTCCATACCTACAATAATAATTACTTCAAAATCATAGAAAATTTTTATCAGAATCCAACATAATTCTCTTTCTCCTAGCCTCCATATTTCCAATAATTAAATTCACAAGCTAGTGAAGCATAATGTCCAGATAAATTCTTCAAATTACCCACATGTGTCACCCACCACATGTCCCTCAATATCGAACCAAATATTTCCCCCAAAAATGCAAAAGCCCACATTCCTCTGACAACAGGAAAGTCGTGCAATATCTAAATTCACTCAATACATTCCACTCGTTTCCCATCTCACCGCGAAGGAACGGAGTCACTTTAGGCACAGGGTCGTTCCTAAAATTTATGGTGCGCGGCAGAGACACGTATGCCTATCGATCAAGAGCGGAGAGCGCGCCGGATGAATTTTACAACCTGGTCCACTCTCGAACACGGCAGGGTACGGTAGTCCCCCGCGGTATCGCAATACGCCTCGATCTAATCGCGTGATCGCTTTCGAAATCTGAATTTCGTTCGCCGCGACTAAGAAGGATTCCCCCATTTCCGCGATCGTGAAAGGAAAGGATGTTGGGCGACGGGCCAACGGGGAATTCAGAGGCCGAAGTTTCCACGAAATCGGATAAACAAATTGCAGGCACACGGTGCTGGTGTCTCAGGATCCGTGTGCATGGCCTTGCGGCTGTGAAATTGATCGAGAGATCTGCTACTGGGGAAATTAATGTGTTGTGGAAGGCACTTTTCGTAATTTCTAAAGGGGAACAGCTTTGGGGACAGAGTGGCTAATGAAAGAGAGTTTTTATGTATTATGCATATACACAGGGTAGGGTAAAATTTGTGGGGTAACTCGAAAGGGAGTGATTTTGTATTTCAAAAGAGTCCAAATTAGGGAATAAATGTTTTCTGTGCGAGGCATAGATATTAAGAAAAATGAATTTAAAAATTAATAAGATACGCGTGTATTTTATATAAAATTCACAGAATGGGGTAGCAAGTATCATATAATTGTAAGTAAAATCAACCCTTGGACAAAAATAAGTCGAAATTGTAGAATACTTTTACTTGGAACGAGACTTTCGAGTCTTTATCTTGGAGAAAATCGGTTTCAAAGATGGAATTGATTTTCTGTTAACTATACACATATACCTACATGAATTTTTAAAATTAATTTCATGGAAAATTAAACCCAGTACATAATATTTATTTTATAATTTGGACTTAGTTTGATGTATAAAGTCACCTAACTCAATCCATTTCCCACTTTTAATACAAACCTTGCGCCCCCCCCCCCCTTGAAAAATCTTATTCTCACATTTAGTATTTATATTTCAGAAACTATGATCACTACTGATCGATAACACTTTCGAAGCACCACCCTCTGTCGACCGTAGAAAGAAATATGTAGGTGTATTAAATTAAACTTGTATTAAAATTACGTTAATTACAGTTTCTGGCATGGAAGACTTGGAATTTCCGGTGGCTCCAAGAGTTTCCACGGTCTCGGGGATCTGAGAGGCACATTATTCAATCAGTAGACGCATTTTACACGTAGGCATTTGTTTCCAGGCAATCCTGATTAAGCAATAATTTATCGGTGCTACGCCGGGCTTCGACTGCACTTTATTATAGGAATAAATGTACGGTGTTTCGCTTCTACATCGATCCAAATACTTAGCAGCGCATGTATCCTAAAATATCGGTGCCAGTAAACATGCAAAGTGACATGTTGCATTATGCACGCTGCAGCAGAAACAGCGGTGCTGTTAACAATGCATGTGGTCGAAAGAAGACACTCCATTGTTCGGGTTGGCTGATAATATTTTTAGATAAGCAACTTGTTCCCTTGCAGTAAAAGTTTATAATGGAGCCAGTGTTGAATATAGTAGAAGTTTTATTTTTAATCTTTTCTGCAAAACTAAGTTAACTTCTTCTGTATTAATTATTTTAATTATATGTCTAGTAATATTGTAAATATTTTACAATTTTCCAACATACTTTGGAATTCTTTTTCATATTTTACTTTCGAGTAATCTAGTGTTTTGTTTATAAATCGTATAAAAAATATAAAATGGTTGAAACGTAATACCTTTCTTCTTATTTTATATTGCAAAATAAAGCTTCATAACGATATAAAACCCACAAATCGTTATTAAATGTCTTATTACTCGTACTAACACATTTTCTTTTAGAATAGTATTATTTTTTTTATTAATTAATATTCAGAAGATAGGTATTCTTCAGTTTCTAGAGTATTGTGATGCGATGCTTTCCCTTGAATTTCCAGTTTTGCATTGCAGCAAATTTTGGTATCGAAGTTTCTTATGATCATTAGCTAACCATCTTATTCAGCGAATCGTATCTTCTGCCATTTCTTGCCGTTTCGGACGCCAAAAACGGCGAGAATCAGCGTTTTGCGTGGTCGCAAGAAATTCAAGTGAACGCGATAGCAATGTCGCGTCGTAGAAGTCTAACTAAATCGTGTTCCTAGCTAAATTTGGGTGGACCAATTATGTAGCAATCATAATTCCTGACGCAGACATTACAACTATCGAATAACAGCAATTATTTCGACAGAACGCAAACCTGAAATGCTGAGAATTCAATACCAAAACGTTCCAAGAATTTCCCCCAAAAATGGATACTTGTTTAACATCCACGGAGGAATTTAATATAACACACTCCATATCGAAATACCCGGATAAATGCTATTCCTGTATCTGGTCGAAATCAATTTATAAAATTTTGCTGCCTTACAAATTGGATTAATTAAACTCGAAATTCCAATGTACGTGTTTTTCTTGATTTCTTCGTCAAACACTTAAACACCCGATAATTAGCATATTACAATAAAGAATTTAACCACAGTTTCCATTCATAAAAGTAAACTCTTCTCCCGAATATAAAAACTACAACTGCATTTTGGAGTAGCATGACAGAAAGTTTCATTAATTAGCTATTTTAGGTTCTTTGTGCGCTTCTGCAAGGCTTGAAGCTGTTAATTGGGAAGATTTTTAGAAACACCTGATACTCGAGTGGTAAAAAAGGGAACAGAAAAGTAAATGGTATACCAAGGGTGGAAATCGTAAAGGGTTGAAATGGAAACTCCACTCGGGATTCGAGGCTCCCTTTACTCCAGAAGATCGCCTGTTCTGTGTGGTGTATCAAAACGCGACAGTCGACGAGATCCTCAGAACGAGGAAGAAGAAGGAAAGGGCTTCCGTGTGATTCGCGTGTGCTCGCGAAGACGGAAGCCTCGCGAAGAATCGATACTGAATTCGAGAACGATGAAACGAAGACGAGTCTGTTCATGTGAAAAAGAATTTTAATATCCTGCATCCCCACGTGAAACAAAAACGAATAGGTAAATGAAGCGTTAGAGATACTTAAACTATGATTTTTGTTTAAGAAATTTTTTAGAATTTATTATCTTATTTTAATAAGAATTTTAATTTGTCGAAAGTACATTTCAACGGGCGTTTAACATAGTGTCAACTGCTGGCAGGAGTTAGTTTTCATGATTTGAAATTATATTATTTTATTCGTTAGTCTTGTTGCTTTTGGCAAAGTGAATAGTTTAGAGATTTTTTTGAACTTAGTACATTTTGTCGCATGCCCAAGGTGGTTTGTCTAAACATCATCTTTGAGGACAGACTTCTATGAAGAGGATACGCTAGCTCACTTTGTAATTAAAGTTATCGGGACACAAAAATGCCTACAACTAGGGAAGAATTATAATGTAAACATTTGTTCACTATTTCAGAAGCTAAATTCATCAACTTCACCATTGTCTCTCTTAATTTCAATACTTGAGTTATACATAGGTACTATAATTACGGCTCAACTTATCAGCTTTTCTATTCTTTATTTTATATAATGAATTTGTCTTCTATTAAACTTCGACCTGAAGTAATACGTTCCAAAATACACTTCATAAACCCATTCCAGTATTACTGTAATACTTCAATAGCTTAAACCTTAAGCCTACATACACTTTCTCCAAATCAAAATGTCTACCAATGCCCGATTTCTATGAAAATAACCTCAAAGGATGTAACCCTAAATCATGTAATTTGGCAGTGCCCCTTATATGACAATCAGAGAATTTACCTGTTTAAAAGACTGCATAAAAACACCTCGTACCCCCCATTTAACGTCAGATCTCTACTTTCCTAACCAAATATTGCTGCGCGTTCTTGTATATATCTTTTTTTAAAAAATGTAACCTCCAGATTTAGATGTTAAGTAAACTAATAATGTAATACACATGTAAATCCGCATAACTTTCATGAGAGTTCTCTTGGTAACATAAAAAAAAATCAAAGGAAATGAATGAATCTGCTTCTACGATTATCTACCTCCTCCAAAAAGGTACAACTATTCAATGTCCCAAATCCTGATTTTCACTGCAACCACAATGCACCAAATTAACCCTTCTACTGTGTTTCAAGTCTACATGACCCGGCACGTCTTCAGGTTCACATAACTTTTTCACTTAAAATCTTATTGGAGACAGACTTCTCGACTTCGTTTACTTCAATGCACGTTTTTTCTTCTATTCTCCCAAAAGTATACATGTATTTTCTCACGGTGTCTATATGAGCCGAACACAATAGAAACTGAGTTTTCCTGAACACAATAGAAGGGTTAAACTGGAATCGAGTAAGGAGCCAGTCAATCGCGTCTGAAAACGTGAAATATTCGTCAATAAAGCCCAGATTTCCCAGCGTCAATCCTTTTCCTCTGGGTGCCCTCTTGTATCCGGCTTTCGCTACAGACTCGAAATCCCCAGCCTTCATTTCCTTTCCTTCCTTTCACCCCCGTACCCCATCTATACGTGCACAACCCGGTGCGCGCCCCCTCATTCTTCGCCAAAGAAGGACTTCCGCTTTCATGTTTTCAAAACCCCAGACACCAAGGTACGTTCGACAGCTTCGATGACGCGAGCACGAAGTTTCATGACTTCGATGACACGGAAACTTCCATTTCGATTCGACGTCGCGCGGCGGTCGCAAAGTTCCTCGACTTCGACGTCGCCTTCGCAGCGTCGTCAGAGTTATTATCCTCCGAGTCCTGTATATACGAATTGCTCCAGCTCCTTCGATCGTTCTTCTGCTCCTGGCTCTCGCGTGCCCCAGACTCGTGGAATCGATGTAACTTCGTGGAGAATCTGCGAAGAACTGCTGAAGAAAGCGATCTTCTGGGAAATACCTCTTCGAAGTTGCTCCTTGAATAGGGTAGCATAAGTTTCCGACAAAAGGCGCGGCGACGCGCTTGGAGTGGCGCTCAGTTGCAGCTAATTATGCGAATTCGATTTCCATCTTGCGTATTTTCGTATTTAATAGATTTAAGAACACTGGGAGGGGATACGTGGGAATGGTAAGTGTGTTTAGGTGTTTCCACGTTAGATAGTTGATGGTTTCCTTGATGTTCTTTCATCTTGGAATTTGTTGTTATTTTGTCACGAATCTTCCGACAACTCGTATTTCCCAGGAGTGCATGGAGTGGATTAGTAATTTCTTTGGTGCCGTAAGTGGGGTTGTTAACACTCTGATGGTTAGCGTGGCTCTGCAACTTCAAGTGTCGCAAGAGCAAAGTCATAACGGCAGATGGAGCAATTCATTGTTGCAAAATTACTTTTCCCTCTTACAGCTGCTATACAGTAATACTGCTCTCTTAGTAGGCAATCTTCAAACTTTTGATTGCATGTTCCTTCAGATCTATGCACGTGTTCCGTGAGCTTACGAGCTACGCGTAACTATTTCTGAGTACTTCAAAGAACTTGGGCACTCTGGTGCAAAGAATAATGTTTAAACAATGGACGCAGCGATCGTCGTCAGCTGTTGATAAAAAATTCTCTGTGAACTACACAATCTCAAATAGCGATTAAGTATTATCAAAATGACTGAAGGGATGGCACTATTTATTTATCCCAAACGAGTTACAAAGTTTTCATTAAAAGATCAGCTCCATCTGGGTTTCTCTATATAAAAGTTTTCTTTCTTTTTTGTGTTAAAACAAATCTAACAATTGCAATTACGACTTTCACTCATACTTAGGTAATAGTTAAAGTTATATTTAATATTTAATATGAATTAAAATAACGATCACAATATTGAAATTGTTGTAATTGTCTTAATATTCCCCGCGATATCATACAAAGAAAATCGTGTGATGATAGAAAACTCGAGGCAATCTATATCTTTTAATAAAAACAGTGTATCCAATAATTTTCTAAAAAAATTCTGAAAAATTATTTTTATTTCCTAACTGTCCTCCTCATATTTTTACCAAAAGATATGCAGCTGTTGTAATACCTGTTCCTTTCATATTCAACCGCAAGAATATTAAAAGAAATTTAACGTCGGGGAGATGTAATATTAAGCGTACCTTCTCTTCCCTTAGAAATATCAATGTTTCATCTTAACGCACCAACTGACCCGATATTTCTCTGGAACAAGCGTCCCGCGCCTGGAATTTCTACGACCAAAAATATCCTCGTGCTACAGGCGGTACGCTTTCGCCAAAGGATTTCAATTTTCCATGTAACGTTGTACTTCACGATACGTATTATCTCGTAACTCCGGCCTCGCATGCAAATGCATTTTTCGGCAGTTCATCTCTCCCCTCACCCTGCAGGATATTTTGGATTCTTTCGCTGATAATGCTGTTTGCGAAATTGTTCTGAAGTAACGAGTTTTAGGAAAGGTTATTCTGGTGGTAAGGTATTCAGTTATTTTACAAATTTTATAATAGCAACTTTACCAACGAGTACATTTTAATTCTATTTATAGAGCACGAAGAGGTTACATAGAGATTTTAGTTCATTAAGGGGCCATGCTTACCTGTGAGATCTGAAAACACTTGTATTTTTGGTGATTTTTTTTAAACATTTGAAAAGTTTTTCGAAATAAACGGTATCGAAAGTATATATTTTAAATAGTTCCTTTAATTCTCACAATTCCTTTATTTTTTTATATATTTTATTGCAAAAAATACTACAAAAACTTTCAAATATATACTTTTGAATACAGAACAAGTTATTTAAACAAGTCTTCAAGTTTTTCAAAAAAAAAATCCCGAAAATACGTTCTCAAATCTCACAGGTAGGCATGAACCCTTAAGCCATAAGAAAGACACTAATAAAAATATTTTTGAGGGTTCGAAGCACCTGTGGTCATTAAAATGAGATGGTTGAAATTAAAATTAAGAATCGAGGTTACTATATAATTAGACATATTTTTTAAAAGAAATGATTTGGGTAATTTGACATGCAAAAAATTACCACAATAAATTGAACTATCAGGAAAAAACATTCTCCAATTTAAAATTCAATTCAGCAACTATATTTTATCAACTTTAGATTTGTACCCAGCGTTTCCCCGTTAAATAGATTTTATATACCAAAGTTATCAAATCATGGTCCTTACAACCACTAAATAAAATAGTACACCGAACGGTCAGTGTTTAACTGCCAAGCGGAAAGATATCTTAGCTCTGACTTTGCTTCTAAGGTCGATCTGCGATTGGGTCGTATAAATCGGTGGTCATAAAAATGCGAAACATTTATGGACACGTGCAGCCCGTTAATAATTCGTTCACGTACGTACACATTATGAGATGAGCGAGCCGATACGTGCGCCACATTCGATTTTCCCGGGAGGGACGTACATTTCCTCCGCCATTCCTATTTGCAAACGAAACCCCGAACTCCTCGCCCCTGGCGGACTTATTCCTTACGTTACCACTGACATCACATCCCATTCTATATCAGGGAATGAGGTGCAAAAGATCAGAAAGGAAAAGGATTGGATCCTCCCACGGAGCTAAAGAATTTCATGAATATTTGAATACGAAAGGTATGATTACGGAACTGATAAACGCTAGAGAAGCCGCATCTCGTACTTTGCAACTGAATTAATTCGTTATCCTTGGTGTTTTTTGTTTGTTAGAGTCACAGCATCGCGATGTGCTTGTTTAAATTCTTGGGAAATTAGAATTTTGAAAATTATATGGACATTTCTATTGTAGGAAAAGCGCCATTTAGAATAATTTTCATCTTCATCTGAAAAAAGGGGGATGAAACTAGATCACAATATGGGGTCTGGTCACTGACGTATTTTCGTACCTGCATTCACTTTTTATGCGAAACGAACTATGCAGATTTGATTGTGGGTAATGATGAATAATAATTCGAGATAATCGAGGTCCTCCAAATATTTGAATTATTCCCTTTTGTATTTTAAATATTGAACATTGAACTCGGCAACTTTTACATCGCACGTTTTATGTTCCGATTTTCCAGAGCTTGTTAAATTATCGTCCAAGAGTTACTGCTAATCAAATTTATGTTCCGAATTGTTAATCATTTCTACAAATATTTCGTAAGAGCCAACAGTAACCACTAGGCTGTGCTAGCTTGCTGTGATAAGCGACGCGTTTTACGATAATTGATTAATTTTACCGCACATTTTAAAAAGGTTGCGCGTGTACCAGCGTATTCCATTCCTTCATCTCGTTACCCGCAAATTGGATATCGATTTTCAATCCTTCCCCAGAATTTATTCGTAACCTTTGCCTGCGTGCACGTACAGGATGTATATACGTAAATCCCATGTACCCCTTCCTTCCTCAAGATTTCGATTCGGAATTTCGCATCCGATTTCGCGGGAATAAGTTACGAAATACAGGGTGCTAGCAGATTCGTGACAGAAATTTGACACGAACGTAATACTCGTTGAAATATAGAAAAAAAATTAACCACTTCCGGTGAAAATTAATTAGTGTCCATTCAGTTCTATCGATAGCCAATGATATTCTGAAAATGAGTGATATACTTTGTTGGCGAAAATCAGAGGGACTGCTTTGAGAAGTAGTACAGGTTTTAAATATGGCGCAGAGAAGATAGCACGTATGTACACAGCTCACGAACTTTTTAACGCGGTCGGAAATCTTGGAACATCGTCAGAAGCTCCTAAAAATTTGCGAAACTTTATAAGTACTTGGAAATTCTAATTACTTGAATATTTGTAGAGCCACCGCCGATAACCCCGAGCTAGTTCCTTCTTATTTTTTGAGGGCCAACTTTCGGATTACCTCGGAATTTGTTAAACGGGAAAATGAACGATAGAAGGAAGGGTGGAAATGCATTCCTGAAGTTTACTTCCAGTGCTTAAGATTTAAAAGTGCTTACCGTTCAGTTATATGGAAATTGGGAAGAGGTGTACCTAGTTCTATTTTAAACGAGAAAAATTTTTCGTATGATGATATTATATTCTATATGTTTCTTAATAAATACAGCTCTGTTATTGCAAAATGTAGATGCACATTCTTCTTAAGCAGAACTACGACTGGTGGCCAATAATATATGTAACAGGTATGAATACATTATTCAAAACAATTGGAGCGTTGTGTAGTAAATTAATTGTAAGTTAACCAACATTCTTCTTTTTTTAAGGATTACAGTAGGCTTGACCATTACGAATCCTGTGTTCTCAATATTTGCAACAGTAATTTTGATGAGCACATTTTCAAGCTTAGGAACTGCCTACTTAATTACGATCAGAGATCACTTTATAGAATGTTAATCCTCTTAAAATATTAAATAAATGATACCAACTTATTAAAGTATAATGTACTGTAAAACACCTCCAGGAGTGTTGCCTTTAAAAATAAATTTATTATAACTGTTTCAAGTATATGCAAATAAAGCTTACACCAATAAAAAAGCAGCACAACAACTGGTAGTGGGTATTTGCTTTCAGGGAAAGCTTAATTAATTATTTGCTTCGCCAAGTATGTGTTACTGCTAGAGCTCTGTACCCCGACGCTATAACAGTAAAGTTTTGTGATGGAGAAATAATCTGAAATATTTTCCTCGTAACGCCTTTGTACCCGTGAACATCATGTTACTGAATTTTGTATGGAAAAAATGTCTAACGAAGAATTGTAAATGTACATTTGACTAACCAACAGACATTATAAAAAAAATTCAAAGTTTCCACAAACGTACATAGGTCCATAAATTCATTGTTCTCCAAATGTTCAGCTTTTTATTTTGTTATCTGTATACGATTACATGTATACTGTCAAATGGTAGACGTTGCAATGGGATCAGAGTATTATGAAATTCAAAATTTGGAAGATAAGAATTTTCGTCAGAAATGGGGGTTAGCTAACGAATTCGACTGAAATTTTGCATATAATTAGTGCCCACCATGTGTAATAAAATACCGTATTAAATACAGACGACACATAATTCTAAATTTGTAGGAAAGATGTAATTCAAATTTTGGCTTTTTTAAAATTCTATGTCCATCTATATTTTCCATATGCAGAAACTGAACTATTAATACGCTGCGTTCTGGAATTTCTCTCGAGATCAACCTATTTTTTTCTTATCCAAGCGCTTGTGCAATTCTTTTAATTTTCAACTACTCCTGTAACTCGTATTTATATTCTTCTCATTCTCATGTAACATATCTACATACAAGATCTGGGATCGACCAAACTTCGAACTCATTTGCCTCGCAAAATTTCGAGTAATATATTCTCTTCGTTTAATACACTGCTGCACACAGTACACACTAACTATATGCAAAGAAGCCAAATTGGTGACCCACACCTCGCACATGTCCCTTGTGAATACTACCTGTAAGTAGTTTCCTCCCCTTTCCTTGAACCATGCATCAAGTATCAAATTATATGTAACTAAACCATTACTATTCCCATTCTGGTTAAAATGCCATTCGAAAAAGATTTGCGCGACAGTACATCGGTAAAAAAAGTATAACGTCGAAGATATCTTCGCGAACCCCAGGCGTACCGTTACTCCCTGACATAGAAACTACTTCAAACTCCATTGAATGGATCCCATCTCCGACCCATAACCCCCAGCGACCTTCGGCGTGCTCAGCGAAAGGCGAGGTTACAAAAAAAAAGGGTAACGATATGGAAACGTCGCCCAGAATCCATAGATCATCCGTCCCCGCGGGTGTCTATTTTGATGGATTCGTACCTTGTTTGCCTCTCTTGTCGCCCGTGAATCGGATATCGATTTTCGGTTTACCTCGAAGCTCGTCCGGACCGCTAGCAGCGTTGCAAGTTCCAGTTGCTGGATGTTCCCAAGATTTTCGTGCTTCGTTTCACCCGAAACCATCTAAAATCTCTTCATCTTCGCCAGCTCCCGCTGGGTGACGCGTTCTCGAAATCAGCTTCGCGGAGCTGTCTTCTCGAAGAATGGGAGGAAGAGTTTCAAGCGTACAATCGTGGAGAAAGGAGGATGGAGGCTTCTCTTCGAATCATCAGATTCTATTAATCTAGTGTTGAAGTTGATAGAACTTTTTATCTCGTGAAAAGGCATCACGTGAATGTGATGAATATATGCAAGGTGATTTTTTTTAATTTAGAGTTAAATATGTTTGTTTTGTGATGTCAGAATTTATTTCGAATTTTATGTGACGATTGGGAGGGAAATATTTGGAAAGAATGTGATACGACGGTGCCTGGGTTTAAGTCTTGTATGATAATATATTCTCATTTGTTGCTATATAGTTTGGGCCCCCGGTGAAATTGATACGAGCATCAATATGCGCTAGAAAATCTCCGCAATCTCTGTCCAAAGACACCTTGCCCTTCCGAGCTTCCATTTCACCTCAAATCCTATCACAAATTTCGAGACGCTTAGGAAACCTTTTCTTAAGTCTTCTTTTTACTCATAGCGCTCGTAAGCCCGAACTCCCGTGGGAAAGCGGGGAACGGATCATGCATCTGTGATTTCAAGCTGGCGGAGGACAGTATCGTGAACGCAACAAATATCAATGTTCTTTCTACACAACCTTCTAAGGATGTTGTCATATATATCCAAAATGCAGTAACAAATATGTACTGTCCACTAAACTATTTCAGCTAAGACTTACAAAAATATACACCTACCGAAAGCGGGGATGACTTTGTGACTAATGAGGTAAGTTTGGACTTCTTCATTTCCCTGTGTTATTAAAGTCACCCCTCAATGTGGGGCTTAGCAAAAATAAATAAAAAAAAGTTCCAAGAAGACACAAATTATTTTATTTAACAAAATATGGAAAGGTACTTAATAAAAGAACAAAAATAAATGAAGTCTTCTCATAACTTCTTAATAATTAGAATTATGTATATTCCAAATGAAACTTTATTTTAAATATACCTACGAACCTCACAAATCTGCCCCCAAGTATAACTCCACCTACGCACAAGTCCTTCGCCCCCTCACAGTGCTAAATTTCTCTCGATTAAAATACTGCTTAAAAAATTCTCGATGAGAACCCAACTCTTAAGGCTACAGCACGCTTCGAACTGTGTCCTGGAATCGCGGTTTCAACGCGGCAGTTTTATTCCAACGGCACTCGTGTCGCGAAAAATCCCTCCTCGAGCCGTGCACGCACCCAGTCGACCTTGGCGCGTTTTCCACGGGCAAGTACCCAGGATATTTCATGGCGCATTCAGTCCCTTTCACGGGACTTTACACCGTATATTTCACCGTTCCCGCCTATTCACACGTCGAACAGGCACGCGCGACGCATTATAAATCGCGTAACGCACGCTCCATTTCCGTTCTTATAGCCTCCCCCTTCGCTTTCGTTTCGTTCCGTGACTTCACGCGTCCGCGAGGGTGCACGATACGTCGATAGGATCCTGAGAATCTCATCCCCCGTCTCGAAATCCTTTTGCCTCGAGACACTCTTCGTGTCCACGATTTTTCGCTGATTTACTGTGGGGTGCACTATTTCCATTGATATTCCAGCTGGGTCGGCGCTGTTAAATGAAATTCTGTCGACGCTATAGAACGGTCGTAGACAGTGGATGCTGTGCCCCGACATTAACCCTTTGTTAATGCGTTAAGTTGCGCTACAACTTATTGGCTCGTCCTTCGAATAACAACGGAAATTTAGCAACTCGAAAAATTCAAAAAAATCTGTAACTTTACAGAAATGTAACTCAGGGGATGCTAATAACGTAGCTATTTCTTAATTCGGCAATGAAACGGTGCTAAGGGCGAAAACACACCCTCAGAGAAATTGCGAGTTTTCATATTATTGTGAATATCTGCGAAAATGTAAGAGATATCGAAAAAAAGTTCAATTCAAAGTGTGATGGCTTCCGATACCCTACATTGTCCTATAATATGGTTATAAAATATTGTTGAAAAAAGGGTAATGGGGATAAATTTTGAAAAAAAAAGTTTTTCGCTAAGTTATTTATTGCCGTTTTATGAGACATAAAAATACATAAAACTTTGAATTTAACTTATTTTTTATATCTTTTACAGTTTTGATGATATTCACTCACGATAATCTGAAAACTCGCCATTTTATCGAGGCGGTGTTTCCATCGTTTAATTGCCGAATCAAAAAATAGTTATTAGCATCACTTGAGCTATATTTCTCCAAAGTTTCAAATTATTCGAATTTTTGAGTTGCCGAACTTCCCTTGTAAGTAGATGTAGCGTTACTTAATGTGTTCCATCCTTAAACTTGAGCACAAGTTTTTCTTAGCCAAGACGCCAGTTTTCCTGCCTATGTGCCAAGTTTCATAGGCTTCGTTGTGCTCGATTGAGAGTGAGTTGTACTTTTGTTTAGAGAAAGCACGATGTGGAGCAATATTTAGTCGTAGTTCAGGTGGTGCGAGAATTATTATTTTTAACAAAGAACTTTGTATTTTCCAATTTAGAAATTAAAATTCCTCGCCAGATTCGCTCGACCCACTTTCTATATTTCCATTTTGTTTTGACGCGTGCAAAACAGCATGTATCCTTCGGAATTTCAGCCGCATCGTTCCCTACGTCTGAACTGATGCAACATGGCCCAATGAGAATTCATTCCGCTCCCAACGCGATAATTTAAAATCGACGAATAAATTTCGTCACGTCAAGCCAATAAACCGAATAATCCGAAGGCCGAAATGTGAAATTTAATTATCGAATTGCTCGCTTGATTGCGCTCGATACATCACGACGCGCGCGACGCGAAGAAAGATGGCCAATCAAAACTGACAACGGCTGTCAACGATATTTTATGTTGCAACGCAAATAAATGCGACACGCTATGCGTAAACGGAACCAACACTGAGCTCGCATAACTGACTGTACCAGCAAAAACTTATAGCCAATTAGGTTTCTGTCGAAGCTCAAGATGGCCAGTTTGACCACTTTCCTTGAAGTTAGAAGGTACAGTCAGCTTATAGCAAGTATATCATGGAAGCACAAAGACACCCTTAACTCAATAAGCTTATTACACAGAAGCAGCATTGAAATGAAATTCTGTCATCATCTCCATATACATACATATTTCATTCCTCAAACTACCCTCTCGTGTTATAAAACACTTTATATAATCTACTTCACGGGACGTTCGGTAAGTGTCACACGCCGATTTAGATGAAACTTTGGGTAATTGTTCATTGGCCCACACTAAGAACTTCGCTGTATTTGGTTGGTGCTACTTTTCTAATTTAAGGAGAGTCGTTTGTATTAAATAGAATAAACAGAGTTTTGCTGCATTTATTTGGAACTGTTTCTCGGCATTAAAGTTTCTTTTATTTTATTTAATGCAAACGACTTCCCTTAAAGTAGAAAAGTACAAGTAAGTTTCGACTTTAAAATAAGTCCAACAGTAGTACCAACTAAATACAACAGAGATCTTTTTATTTTATTTAATGCAAACAACTTCCCTTAAGGGGGTACTCTAGTGTAACTGCCCGTTTTTCAACGCCATTTCGGGAATTTATTTAACAAAAACTATAAGTTTATACTATCTAGCGTTTTGTTTGAAGTAATACACAGAATTTTTTGAACTTTTTTATCGCACATATACATAGACATAGTCGATAACGACGGGCATTATGCAAGCAAAACGCCAGATAGTATAAACTTATAATTTTTGTTAAATAAATTCCCGAAGATGGCGTTGAAAAACGGGCAGTTACACTAGAGTACCCCCTTAAAGTAGAAAAGTACAAGTAAGTTTCGACATTGAAGAAAGTCCAACAGTAGCACCAACTAAATACAGCAAAGTTCATTTTACTTTATAACAGTATAATCTGCAACAGAAGCCCTGGTATCCCTCACACACGTTACCCAATACCATTAACCACAATATCGATAATCCGACAGCATTTTCCCTCTTGGTGCAACACTTGCAGGTAGTATATCACCTCAGAACCCGTCATTTCGTCCGTCCATCCGCAAACGACGCGGTGGATCCTACTCCCAGCGATCACCAAAGGCCAGTAGCGAATTCATTGAAAACGAAAAGCAATCTCTCGCAGCCACCGTAAATGGGGCAACCGTGAGCAGCACGTTATCAAGTTTTCTAGGAGCGCGAGATGATGTGGTAATATATTCATGGACTGTCACCGTATCAAATTGAAACCGTAATAAAGGGGAGCGCGATATTGGTTTTCCACTGTCAAACACGATCAATTTCCTGGTCTATTTGGGGAATCGAGGTGAACGTATTAGCACGCTGATTGCCCGCCCGAAATTATGTGTATTTGCCAACGTGTCGGGCGTAATGTCGTTCCTGAAATTCCTGCACCACTTTCGATAACGACGGAGGACTATTCAAGCCCATTCATCCAGCAGTTGGTTAAATTTTTCATTAAGCGGCTTCCCACGAACGGAGGCACGTAATTGGATTCACATTGATACAGTTAATTCTTGCTGTTTGATGCTGACTCGACGTTTCGAATTAATCTGCCACTTTTCAGTAATCGTCTCATTGGTACCGATGGAAGAACTCGCGAAGATTTTATTTTAAAAAAATCGCTAAGCTTCGCTGTCGGGGCGAAATGTGTAGCGTTTTGCGCGCTCGTTTTTGGTGGAAATTCTGAATATTCCATGCCTGTCTCGGTTACAGTGATTTTTGGTGAATGTTCAATCAACGATTTTAAAGAACGATCCTTTGTTCGCTTGGAAAGTGGATCGTGATTTTATTTACGAATTCTGGTTCTGTCGTTCACTGATCCTCGAGGTAACAGTACTTTTTGGAGCACTTTTTCGTGTACAAGAAGGTTCAGTGTTTATTGTAGAATTCATCTGATTTAGAATAATTGCTTTTTGAGTATGCTGGGGTTGTTTTCTTTTATAAAATCATTGAAACAGCTTCTGCGACTAGTAGAAGTGGTAGGAAAAAATTAATCTTCGTGAAATATTTTTATCATCACTGCAGAATCAGTGATTCCATTCTTCTGCTACATAATACTTTGCCTTCTTTAATTTTTATTAAACAATCCAGAAGTTCCATAAATTAAAGGACTGTTCTGATCTAGAGCCCATAAAATAGGTGATATTTAGGAATTAATTACAGGAAAACTACTACATATAATTTAATGGAATTTTTTGCATTCTATTAAAGATGTCTTAAACTATAGAAATAATTTTTTTGTTTTATAATTAATCATTGCAGACGGCACTGGGGAGTCGTTATAGTCAAGGCGTCAAAAAATTAATCCAAAACCATGGCACCTGTAGCACCTGAACCATTGGTCTAAAATAAAAAATAATTGCAGATTATTATAGGACCGGAAACTCGCAAGTAGGCTATGCAGTAAAAAAGACAAAAAAATGACATGTTTTGGGAAAATAACAACACTCGAAGTTTGAAATAATTTTTTCCCTTTATTTTTCGTCCTTTCAACACCTTTAAAAATGACAAATTTTCAATTTTTTTACAATTTTACTGGTTTCTCTAAGAGCCAAAAGTATATTCTTCAAAATAAAAAAGTTTCAGTCGAATCAGATAATAACTTTTCGAGGTATAGATTCCACCGATTTTAAGAACACTGTTTCGAGAAAAACGTGTTTTAAGTTTTACGTGAGCGCCGAGTAGCCGGATGTTATCCATGCGTTTGCCGCTACTCAAATGCCTATAATTTCGGGAATTTTACGAGTTTCAAAAAATCCAATTAAACATGTACTCTTAAAAGGTTGAAAATTCGAAGAATGAAATAAAAAAAATTGATTTTTAAACCGGAACCTCCCCTTAACATTCTTTTAGAAATATTTTTTCTTCGGCATAACCGCGCATATTAATTCCTCATCGAAATCTTAAATAATTAAAATTTCATACTACTCTTTAGACAACCAGCAACAAATTCCCTCTATCGCTTAAAAAAGATGGGAATACAAAACTGGTGAACGACTTTAAGCATCGGCTATTCTTCAGTATCATACAATTCGGTTACTAAATCGATGAAACTAAAGTGACGCCGCGGTGACTCGAAAGTGTTGAAATGGGACGCGATTTACAATTTGACGGGACGAAAATGCTGAAGAAAAGCGCGGTAAATATCGTGATACAGATATTTCCCGTGGATTGAAACATTGTTGAAAGAATTTCCATGCAATCGGCTGCAAGAATGCCCGCTCACTTGAAATATTCCCTGTCAGCTGGCTCCGCCGACCGAGTATATCTCGTTCTCGTTTCACCAAATTGCGTTCTTCTTCGCGTCTTCAGATCCGCCTTGTTGTTCCTTGCCTGTTATATTGCTTGTCTAGCCTCATAGTCATCCTTATTCCTTGAAAATTCATGCACCCCCTTCCGACTTTTCCCTACCCCCGTCTCGCTGGCCTTTATTCGCCTCGCACTTTGCACTGGGGTAGGTCGACCGATCAGTCAAATCACTTTTATCAAAGTGGAAAGAATATTTCCAGAACATTTGAAGGATGGAGTGTTGTTTCACGGTGATACAATTTTTTCTTTTATTCGGTGATTAATTCGAATAGCAATTTTGTTGAAATTTGTAACGTAAAGATGTCTATTTTAGAATTAAAATTTTAGAAGTGACTTTGTAGAATGGAAGAATGAAATGAAATGCTTCGGTAATTTTTTGGTTAACAATATGGCGAAAAAAAATGTAAGTGAAGACAGTGGAAGGAATGATAAACATGTTGAATTTGACAAAGTTTGGCCAAGTCAATTTGACCACAATCAAGGGTTTCACGTTTGGCTATTAAACTAGAAAAAAATTGGACTGTTTTATTAAGATTTTAGGATAGGTTGATTTTGAAATATTTTCATAGACCCCTAGAGCAAATACAATTAATAAAATTAACCAATTAATTGAGTAATTAATAAAGTGAATAGCTTTCCTTGTTTTGACAATAATAAAAGTGGAAATTTCTTATTCTGTTTTAGAATGCTGCCCTGTTCAAACTTGAAAAAATATTAAAATAATGTAAAACAATTATTATTACATTGCTTATTTTTTTCCGTATTTCTGTATTGGTGGACTAAACTATTAAAACTTAATTTGCTCGATAAAGCTGTTTTATGATATTCCCTACCCCTTACCCTTCAAGTGTGAACATTTGAAATTTTTGTTTGAATTTATTGTCTTCTCAAAATATGAAAGAAATATTCATTTTCGTTTAAAAATGAAATGGAACGCAAAGCTGAGTACCATTTTACCACTGAAAATTCATATAAATTAGTAGTAAACGTGAAAAGTGCCTTATGCCCTCTCGTTTCTCTATTCGACTAACCGATCTCTCCTCATTCGTTTTACTGTACGCGCACGAATGATTCCTAAAACTCGTTACACTTCCTTAATTGATTTTCACTACGCCAGCCGCTTTAAGAGGCAACTTTCTCCAGGATGTAAGCTTGCAAGAAGGATGATGAATCCCTACCTCGTTCCTTTTTGATCGTTTATTGGTTTGTGTGATTCTTTATCGCGATATCCTCTTAGCTCGCAATTTTATGGCTTATAGCAAGATGATTGCCATCCAATAGAAGAAATCGAGCCACTTTCTTGCAACGTACAGATAGGATTAATTATCGCTGGCATTCTCCTTCATTTTTCTTCGTAGAAATGCCACGTTCGATTCATATAAACACTGCTTGCACCAAAAATAAACACACGCACATAAACTGAAACACTCCATTCCCTCGCACACCCGTAATAATATTTATCACGTTAAAAAACGATGTACCCTAGTAGCATTTCTGGTTGGCATTTGGATGGCCAACTAATTCCCAAACTGGGGATACTGTGGGTCAACCAGAAATGCTACTAGGGTAGGTACGGTACAGAATAATTTTGCATAATTTCCCAACCACTTAGTGTCTAAATAAAACTTTAATTACGACATTATGAATATAAAAAATTGCTGTTCTATTTACTGTAATATTATGTGATGCAGGTACATGATCTTTTAATGCGGAATTCGTTGCTTTTAAAATGAGTTGTTATTTATTATTAACGTTGCACCATGTTTAACAATATTATCTGTTCTACTTTACGAATTTGCCTCGTACTATTATTTATTTTATAAGTCACTAGTATGGTTGAAATTGTTCCACAGGTTTAAATGAATCTTGAAAGCAAAGGAATCAGATTCCTCTGCGCTGCATCCATCAAACGCTTCGTGCTAAATTTGCTTTCTGTTTACAGGGATTGGTGGCGTCAAAGGAGAAGCAAAAACGTTTACAGCAAATCACCGCAGGCAATATTCCCCTAACAGAAGAGCTTCCCCCTCAATTTCGCGTATCTATAATGTTTGCAGTCTCGTATCTTTCCGTTAAGTAGCTTGAAGGCTGGATACGCTTAAATTGACGCACAAAGGGAAAGAAGTATGTCTGACGTTTACTTCGATTGAAATTCCTTTAAATTTAATATCGTAGCTCGCACGATTTCCCAGTACTCTCGGTAATAAACAGTGAGTTCTTCTCTTCTTCTTCAGGTAGTATCAAATTGCTGGAAGCTTGAGTTGAAGTTGTATTATAATTAAATATATAGATTATAGGATGAGCCACGTAATTTGATCGTGTTGTATCATTTTTGAAATTCAGAATAGAGAAAAGTGGGGATGGAAAATATTGAATGGGTTTAAAATTAATAATTGCTTTTTCACAACGATGCTGAGTTGGATTTTTCTTTTACCCAGCTATCTCTTTAGTGTCATGTTTCATGTCTTCATTTACGCTTAATTCTACCTTATACTGCTCCTATTTTACATTCTCCTATTTTCTGCTTATAGAGATCATCCTTTCTCTTCGCCACCCCTCATGTTCACCTCCTTTCTGTTCTTATTCCTCGTTATCTCCTTGTCACCCCTCTTAGTTCCACTTCTTCCTCCTCCTTCTTGGTCTCCTATTTATAATGTATTATAACCATATCTTTCAAACCTTATCTTCCCTTATCTTTCAAACAACCCCATGGGAAAAGAATTCTTATTCAGGCATCTGGATAGCCAATATGTTAAAATGTATGCTCCCAATTATTTTTTACAATAGGTACTCTATAAATAATATGCTAACATGATAACAGTTATGCCCTAGAGCCAAGAAATTCATTCCTGTTCCCCTTATCTTCCAAAATGTCGTTCTCGTCTTCCTTTCGTCGAATATGCCAGCGGATTTCTTTTGTTAGCCGGTCAGCCTGCGTGAAATCGACAATGAATCCCCCGAGGCGGAAAAAATTTCAAGTGAAATGGCCTTTCAAGCTTCTTTTGTACCTACTCGTAAGAAATGAAATATCCAGTTTCTGCTGTATACAGAGCAAAGTCATTCTTCATAATTTGGGAATTCATACGAAAAGTTATTGTCACTAGAAATAAAAAGTTATGAAAATAGGTTATTGCTACTAATACTCCTATTAGGGTAAATCCGGGAGACGCGGTCGGGCCGGAGAGTTGGTCGAGTCGCTATATTTCAGACTCTATACGTAAAAACGCGTTAAAATGCAGACCAATTACTTCTCTAGAAGCCAAACAATTGAATGAATAGCGTCACTTCGGTTCCTTCTGTATTTTTCTAGATTTACAGGCTATAAAAGGTAAACTGAGGTTACATTTAACCTCTTTTGTCAAACAACGGTGTACAAAATCGTATTTAAAATATAGTTCTGAGTTTATTTTCGTTTAATGTTTGGGAATAATAAGATAGTAGAGATATTGAGGGACAATGCAGCCAAAGTATTTAGGGATATTAACTCTTCCTATCAAAACTAACGAAAAGACTATCTCTCGCTACAGAAAGGAGAGATGGTCGAGTTATGATTTTTTTATTATTTTAATTTATATTTTTATTTTTTATCATTATTTTATTATTATTGTTTATTTATTTTATATATTCACTTTTGTATTCATTTGCCTTGCTAATCGCCGGTAGGTAGTTCTTTGATTTGTTCTTTACTTGTTTAGCGTAAACAAATTAAATATCCATGAATCTGTAGTTGTATTCACTCATAAGTAATTTTCCTCTCTTCTTTATTATTTTTCCATGAATAATTATGTGAGTGGTCTCTGCCAACGACGAAAACCATTTCTCCCGGTACCTCGGGAGAGGTGGTAAGATGTCGTGACTTCAGTTTTCAACCCGATTTACAGTAAATATTGTCTTAAAGCAAATATCGACCAGTTTTTCTGAATCAGCATAAAATTCTAAACATATTAGGTTTGTTCTCATAAAATAAGTAATGTCTGTATTAGTTTTAATAACCATTTTATATTAGGTCGACCGCGTCTCCCGGATTTACCCTAATTATTATTCCTAGGAAGCCCAAGGGAGGGTCAATAAATGTTCACAAAGCTTCAAATTTTAGTCTTTTTCATAAAATAATTTTTGTAGACCGCCGATAATGTTTTTGTGTCAGAAAGTAAATTTATTTAATGATTGTAAACTAACAAATTAGATATCGTGTTTATTTTTTTCATATCAAAAGTAGCTAAAACCACCATTGTTCAAGGTATCTCAAAGTATGTTTGTGACAAGCACAATGTAGAGACAAATGTTTGTTTTGTTTGTAATAAAGAACATGGTGAAGACTCAAAGTAAATAAATCTAAGTTTTCCTAATGAATGAAACAGTTAAATTACGTCAGATATTTATAAGTGGAATGTTTTTTGTTTTAATATTTTTTAATATTTCCTTACGTATTTTTTTCAATAACAAGTTTTTAGACGTTTCATATCTGTCTATATTTCTTTATTATATAACTAGAAATAATTTATGCGGAAGAAAATATGCTTTTTAGTATTTTCTTTTATGTGGACTAAAATGGTCCTCCCTTGAGCTTCCTAGGATTATTAAAATACATGAGAAAATACACTGAAACATTAGTGCGCAGTGGATCAATTAAACAAATCCCGCATACTACGCACGAGCCACACCGATATCTCCTGCGAAAAAGCTCTTGCTCACCCCTACCCACAATATCGCGTGTGAAAAAGTGAAAAGTGCAAGGTGAAGAAAGCGGATAAAGTTCCGACGGGACCCAATTATCGCCCGTTAGCATCCGCGAATAAAACTTCTCGCATTCGTCCCACCACGTAGCGCGGCGAGGCGCGCGAGTTAATCGAATCTCCAAGTGCGCGACACATCCGGCGATCGGGGCTGGAAAACTACGCACACGTTCGAATTTGAAACGGAAAAGGGGTCGAGCGGCGGAGTGGTCGCCGAGATACTGCTGTGCCGTGGAGATATTCGATATCGACACCGCGCACAAGGCAAAACGTGGGACAAAGGGAAAAGTGGCCACGTGCGATAGGAGCTTCCCAGTCGCAACGGAAACGGCTGGAAAGCTTTGTAGAATCATGCGGTAAAGGAAAAGCCGTTACCGCGAGCGATTCGTATTATCGCTACTTGCGCCCCAAGACGCAATTGTTATTTCAGAGTGTGGGTCGTCATGCATGGTGTGCACCGTGGATCTATTCCTCGTTGGGAAGTTTTCAGAGGGAGTTTCACGACTTAACGCGATTATATCTGGTTTATTGTTAATAGTAGGGAGTATGATGACTGAAGGGGAAATTGTCGAGTGGTTTAAGGCTTTTTGCAGTCGAAGTATAACTCGCGGCCATGTGCAGTTTACCCCTCTGTAACTGTTATTTATGGGACGTTGGTAGAGATTAAGTATTGTGGATAAAGTAGGTATATGTCAGTAGCATTTAATAAATATTTTGTGCATTTGTATATGTTTCCTCAATGTCATTGGGTATTATGCACGGTTAAGGGTATTAGGCAGTCGTTCTTGTCTAAAATGAAGCATTTCTGTTTCAATTAATTACAAAGAAACAAATTGAACGAGTACTATACACGAGTACTATTACGGAAATAAATTACCAAGTGTTAGCAAATATGTGTCCAAGAATAAATCGTCCCGAAAGCATAAAACATTCCTTTCGTCTTCCCTAAAGGAATAATAGAGTGCTACCCTATATATGCTTGATATCGTTTCACGCTTCAAACGATCTGAAACGACAAATTCAGGGTTGCTGTTCGAAGACAAAGGAAATTCCTGCGTCTGTTCTACCCTCAATAATCGCTTCGACCTATTTGGATTCAAATAAGAAGAGTCTTCGAATACCGCCTACAACGAATAAAAATATTTTTCTTTACAAATCGACAACCCATTCATTTAGTTTAGCACCAAACTTGTACCACGAATTTGTAAACACCCTTTACAATTTCAAAATATCCTACAAACATACGTACCACGTAATTAAAATTCGTCAAAAATGTGACTATTATTAATAAATATTTTTTCTGTTAACGCGAATGAATGGGCGAAAGGCAGAAGAAAGGAACTAATGTTCTTTCAGTTAAAGAAATGAGACAAACGGATCACTGGTTCCGTTCAAAGAGAAATTTCGCCTACAAAGATTTCACCGTTCGCCACCTTTGTGTTTCCATGAGGGACGATAACGATCTTGGGTTAAGTCAGGCAAAAGAAGGTAAAGGTTACCTTAGGTTAGGTCGCGGAAACGGTATAACGGTGGTTACTACTCTGCACACCCCTTATTTCCACCCCGTGCACTTTTCTCATTTCCCTCTTCTTCTTTCTGCCAACCACCTTCTCCCGCCTTTCGATTCGTTTCTGTTTCGAGCGCCTGTCTGATTTATTTTACCCTCATTTAAGGATTCCACCCTCTCCCTGCCAATAATTGTATTACGTTTCCGTACAATTTTTGCGCTGAAGGAAACCGTTCCTTCGCTTCTAAATGTCGTTTTATTGGCGAAAGAACGCTACATGGGTTCTCTTTTATACTCCTTCGTATTTTAGCGATGATAGGGTTTCAAATAAATTGCCATGTATTGTAATATTTCGTCGCGTTAGTAAGTGGTATGAGAGAACGAAAGGAGGATTTATTTATTCACTTGAATGTGCTTGTGGTTCTTCGGTAGAGTGTACTCAAATTTATAAGATAAATGTTAATTTTTATATAATGTAATTCGTATTAAGTACTGTGACGGTGGGAATAAAAATTTAATATCTGCAATGGAAATTACAAATTGAAACTTAATGTAAATTTCCATTTTGTACTATGAAATATTCATGGCGTCACTGGCGCAGAAGAATGTTTATTTATTAATTGTAATTCTGCCATGAAACGGTAGGTACTTGTAAATTATTTCCACCGAACATGATTTTATTCGCATTACTAGTTATAATTACGAACGTGATAATTTTCAGAAAGAAAGTATGTCACATTTTGTGCTCCATGTTGTGTAAATAATTACAATTCTAAAGGATTCGAAGCTGTGAGGAGTGAGGTACTACATTTTTAATGAAAGCCGAACAGGTCGCAGAGGAATTTTAATTGAACAAACTCTGAAGTGCGACGTACCGTGGAGACTCTTTTTGATCAGGAGCTTGCCAAGGTATGGGAATTGAAATATGTTGTTCTTTAATGAAACTCAAAGGAATCGCGACTGTTTGTGGGAAACGACACGGAATATCAGGATGTGAATGTAGTGCATCCACAAGGAGGAAATACCGTTCGTAATGGGGCTGCAATTACACGAGTGACTGAGTAAAAGTAACAAACACGCCTTGTCAATCATTTATTAAAATAGTAAAAACGAGGGGAACAGGTAATGATGAAAGAGTAAGATTGATAAAGATCTTCTTTACGAGTACATTACATTTGTAGCGAGTATACAAGAAGGTTTACTATTTGTTAATAATTTAATAATAAGATGCTTCCTTGCAAATTTTCTGTCACTTTAGATGTTATATTGGAATATTATTCGAAAATGAACTTTCTTTAAACACTCGTCACTTTTACTATGATTTCAAAAATTCTTGGGATTCACGAATCATTTAAAGTAACGCCAAGCCTCTTGAAAATATTTTAAGTAACCAGTAGACTGTATTACAGAAAACATCTTAACCCTCTCAATAAATGAAACACTGATCCATTATAATTTTTCAATTACTCAAGCTAAAAAATTCATACTCTGAAGTACGTACTAGTCACGTCACTAATATATAAAATTCTCCAATTCTCACGACTTCTCGAGCAATCTTACCTTCTTTCCTTCGATCGCTCCACGTTCCACTTGTCTCGGTTTAAAAGAACATCACTCCGCTTTTTTTTTCACATCGATCGTCACGGTCCTTTCTCGAGACGGTGATCCCCGCTTTCGCGCAATTATTTGAAGGCGACGAACGCCCTCGAGCGAGCGCACCCTTCCTCGAGTGTCGCCTCGGCGCCGTTTCTTTGATCCTTAATTGAATTTTTGAGTTATCAATCGAAGGAACCGTCTCACTGGCTTGCTTAATGCGCCGCGACGATTTATCTCTCGCGAGGGGGCGTCGCGTGCTACGCTGGACACAGAAGAATCGGGGTCAGAATGAAATCCATCCTGGCCATTGTCGGGACGGGAATCGAATAACGCGGAGACGGTGAAATGAAAAGCATAAAAATATCGCGGGGCTTTTATCTCTCGCCAGCCATCCCTGTTATCTAATTTCTGGCATTTGATCGTGGTCGCGAGGGTATAAGACCTTGAAGCCTGTTCTTAGGGATGAAGCACCATTGCTGGGCGAGTTTTACTTGAAATCGAAATAAGAAGTATGATAAAAACTTCTTAAATTAAAGGAAACAGCTTTTAATATATCTGCAAAAATAAAAATAAAAAGTCGATATCTTCGTCAATTCTAAAGGTGTACTTGTACAAGGTATCTTAAATTTTAAGAAAATAAAAAAGAAATATTTATTTTTTCCTCGAATTTAATTTATATGTTACCACACTTGCATCCTATTGTTTAACATATTTTTGTAACTGTATTTGGTTGTGTTGGTGTTAGTACGATATCCTTTGCATTAGAAGATATGCTATGACAATGGTCGAAAACTTCGAAGAGACACGTTTGATAACTAGGTCGAATTTGGTGCCTTCTCTGGACGAAATAAAACCCTTTTTCGAAGTGGAAGTTATTCTCGCGATCATCGTCCAGTCAACTATCACTTCTTGGAACTTTCCCGTCGGAGTCCTAGAAATTTCAATAAATTCTAAACGGAAGTCGAACTCTAATTGCGTTGACACCGGCTTCCCCGTATTTTCCGCGTTCGAAGTATTCCTCGATTATGAATTTTAAATTGCTTGATGCAGACAGTTCCACGCATTCCGAGTGCAAATATTGAAAGTAGGGTAGCACGGTAAAATCCATCACGATTCTAAGAAGAAACTTAATATTTAAATATCATTCATGTACATAGAATATTTTTATGCGATATTATTACTTAAGAATTCTTGAAAATTATTTATATAAAATCACTATGAACAAATGAATGTTATATTTCAATTCACAAAAAGTTATTATACAATTTCCAATGGATAGGTATATTATAATTCTAATTAATTGAATCCTTTTGCATGTATGAAATCGAATAGTTTCGATTATGTTTAAACAATGGCATCTTATTATTGCGTAGGAAATTGACCAAATATTATAGAAATAATATTCTGTATTATTATATATGATATAAGTAGTAGAAGTGATAGTTTTAAAAACAGCACTGTAGGTAAATATTATAAGATTAATGTGGTCTACTTTGAACTCTAGGGTCTATCTATGTAGAAAATCGTAGGTATTAAACTCCAACCAGCACTGACACGATCCACAGTCACTCGTTACACAAACTCGAGGGCACAACTACCTCTGTTTATATGCTCGGAGCGTCGCATCAGGTGAGCAGGTACATAGATGACGGGAACTCGAATTGTTTACTCGCGGCGTACAACACCAGTTGAATGGAAGAAAGTAGATAAGCCAGGGAATAAGGGAGATGGCTTGGAAAATATAAAGGTCCTAAAAGCGTAATAAAAACAGCGATACAGGGGTGGCCAGGTGAAGAACAATCAGGTTTGGGAGGGATTGGTGTTGGTGTAACAACCCCTTCTAAGCACTAACCGTTGATCCAATAGTTTAAATACCATTTCTCCTTTTTATTAATATTATACGAATTATCCTGAATACGTTCATTTTTTCTAAACAGAGAATTGTAAACTTAAACTGTGAACTACAGTATGTGTAAATTTTAAGTTTGAATTTTCGTTTTATTTCAGTTTGTAAACTGTGCAATTTTTAAGACTAGAATATACATACAATGTAAATGAAATGGTGTTATAACTAGTGATGGTAAGGAGGAGTAAATGTTAAATATATGGAATATATGTTTGCTAATTGTTTAATTTTCGAGAGAAATCGTTCTGAACATGAAACTGTGATACAAATTAATTTAAACAAGATCAGCATAATCGATAGAAGGCGATCTTGACGAGCATTTATCTTACCAAATAATGATACCTACTATGATGCAGCAACATACGGTTCATAATAAAATTATAATTCCTGAAGAATAATGTCTCGTAAAAGCTGCTGGGAGCCTCATCCATATTATTGGAAACAAAATTATGCTCTTCCTATGAAATTCTCATGAAAAAATTCTAGAACCTCTTATTTCTTCAACATCCCTTACGTCAAAATAAACCTTCCAACATTTATTATGTATCAGATGTACACAATTCATTGAATGAGTGTTCCATAAGCAAAAATCAACAGTGAAGGAAATACCAAGATCATTCATAAGAAGTATCTCACACATTGTCAAGGCAAATGCAAATTGCTTTCACGTTCAAAATCATTTATCTTGGAAACTACGAGACTAAATAATATAAAAGTATCTCCTGTATATGTCATTTGTTGTTCACATTGTCAAGTCAAATGCAAATTGCTTTCATGTTCAAAATCATTTATCTTGGAAACTACGAGACTAAATAATATAAAAGTATCTCCTGTATATGTCATTTTTTGTTCACAAGGAATCACCTCGGGTAAGTGTGGGTATTACTGCGGACTCTTAAGGTAAGTTAACTTTAGAACCCTCGATACGGCGTTCAAATGAATGAAAGTTCCTCCTTCTTTTTTTAAAAGAAAGATGGGACCTTACTAATTCCATAAAAAAATATGAGGGCGGGGTAATAAGCACAGTTAATTAAAAACACAGAGATTTGTCGATCAATGTCATTGCAGGAGTTACTGCGGACATGCATGCATTACTGCGTGCCAGTTACTAACAAAATATCTGTTACTGCGCATGTATTACTGCGGTCTGATGTCAGGCAAAACATAACCTTAGTACAAATATCACTTGTAGATAGAAAAATTATTTGGTCCGCAGTAATACATGCACATGGTGTAAAGTACTGCACCTAATTCTGCGGTGAGAAATAAAAATTAAAACTAAAATGTAGACGACTGATTTACTGTTTTTCTAAAAAAATAACTCTTATTCTATCGAGCAATAACGCTACATTACATGTATTACGGTTAGTAACAAAAATATAAATATTTTTCAAGTAGGTGTTCATGACCGCCATATCGGGAATCGACCGAAGTTTCGCCTTGACGAATTTCAAACTACGATAAAAGAATTAATAATAACTTTGGTGTACATATTTATTAATAATTACCTGTAATAGAGTTTAAAATAATTTTATCAAAATTTTTCAGGAGATTATGTACATTCCAACATTCAATATGATTTGTTTTAGAATATCCGCAGTAATCGGGGCATCCTCAGTAATATCCACACTTACCCTACTGGTATCTCATAATTTCCTGACCACTCTGTATTAGCAAGATATGCTTGAAGGCCCATGATGTGCTAGGACTTCCCTTGCACTATCTTAGTCTACATCAGAGTGTCCTATGGAACAGCTTTGAAACCACGAGGCACGTTCGATCGGCCTAAACCAATTTCTGCTTAAGCGTTTCCAGGTTCAGTGGAAATTCAGCAACACTTACCAGTCGTTAGTGCAACTAGAATTACGAGTTACAACGCGCTACTTGTTACCAGTTTTACCAAAAGACCATCGCGACTGATCACTATACCTAGGTGAATAGAAACTGCTATAACCGATTTTGTTTCTTCCCTTTTGAACAACGCTAGCAAACTAAACGCCGCTACTAGTAATAGGATCAAGCAGACCACAACACCTGAGAAATTTCAGTACTGACAATACTGTGAAGGGGAATTCAGGGATAGAGGCTCATATGCGTCTAGATTTAATTAAACATACGATAATCTTTAATGGGTGGGTTAATAGATGATAATCTATATAATTGTTTAGTTATTACGATATCTATTAGGTTTAGGACCCTTTGGGTGGTATGGACGCGTGTATGAGTTCGTTCAATGCACTACAGTGTATGCGTATGCGCGGGAAACACCCATGGGCGTTCAGCGCCTATGGTTAGGAGATATAATTAGAGAAATCCCCCACATGGCGTACGCTGAGAGTTCAAATAGTTTCATATATATACATAATGTACCTGTCAATTAATTTTACATTACTTTCGGCTTGTTCATTGCACGTGTCAAATACAAAAAGAAGATTGAAGTAATTAAGTACCTTTGTCAATGATTTTTTCTGTGCCTTTATACCTCTTTATAATATACTAGCTTTATTACTCGGCTTCTCCCGGAATTTATATTTTGATTTTATAAAAGAAAAATATTTTTTCTAGTTTGTTTTTTGTGAAAATAGTCACATTTATCTGGATTAGCCGAGCATAATGAGCTGGGGTACATTTCGTGATTACAAAGTTTAACGTTCGAAAGTTTTTAGGCGATAGACAAACACACAAACATTTCGGACAATTTATGAACATTTTTTACTCTTCTCCTGCCCAAACAAGTGATATTTATTTATTATGTTCCATTTTTGTAATACTCGTGGAATTAGTATACTTGTAAATCCATTGTATTTGAACTAGAATTTTTCAGTCACTTTTGTGGCATGTGTTCGTTAAGTTGCAAACCCGACATGTTCTGTCCGTCGAAAACAGTTTCGCAAATCCTTCGACCAAGAAGTGTACGCGAAAAAGCTCGTCCCACTGTTGGTATTCTATTTGTTTTTTACACCCTTTCTTCCAAGGAAATCGTAACAAGATTGCTGTCTGGAATGGAGGTCAATCTTGTCGACTGAGTGGAGAAGGTTCGAAGAGCGACACCTCAAGTAAAAAGGGAAAAGAAGGCGACCAAATCCTCCAACATTCCTTACTTCGATAAACATCTCGTGTAATTCCAGAACAAGTTAGGGAAACGGTGCTCGTTTATTTAAGCACACTAAGTTCGAACTTCTTCTTTTTAGTCTGTTACTGTCTTATGCAAAAGGCATTTCCAAAGAATATATCCAATGCCAAATTGAATTTTTATATTGAATAATAATGAGTTTCTAGGGTTAGGGGATGCATTATGGACGGAATGGGATATTTTGAGTTAAATTAAAAAGTGTCCAATTGCACGTAGAGTGAATTACAATATGTTACAAAGATTATAAAGAAATTTATGCTTATTAATATTTAGTTGGGAGTTAATTTATTTGTACCTTAGTTTCGTTTCAGAGGCAACAAAGATCAATTTTATTTCAGTAAAAGGAACGTACTAAATGATACTCGCTTCATCACTAAAATTGATAAGCTTTCGAACAATTCTCCTTACTTTTAAATCTCGAAGCTGATGATGCTTCCACATATTATCAAAAATGTATGATAATACCAATTCTTAAATTAGGAAGTCCAATAAGGAAAGATGTAGGTGATGTAATTAAAATGCAGATCGAAATAAGATCGAAGTGGAATCCTGAACTCCTCCAAAAACTGCACAGACATTCTTTTTCTAAGGAGCAACATTTCGCTTTAAATATATTTGCATACATTTCCCAGTGGGTTTATTTAACGCCTTTCAGGTGAAATTCGTACAAAGGATTTTGTAAGTACGCCAGGGCCACTCTGAAATTCAGTTAACTCCAGTAACAGTGGAATTTCAGCCAATTCTTGCCGCAGTATTTAAAAGGGGCGATAGCGCGCGTGTCGTTGCGAAAAAGTCTCACGTACCAAAGGCGCTAATCCCTCGAAAATTATGGAATTAAAACAATTCCTACAGTCATCGCGTAGCTTAATTTCGTGAAACGGAGAGGTTTATATTTCCACGAAATTACGGCTGAAATGTAATTACTCGAAAGTCCTTCCAAAAAAGCGTCACTCGCCTTTAAGCGAGTAAGTATATAAAAAGTGGAAGTAACTGTTTCTGTTACTACTTTTCACATAAAAATGGAATAATTTCAAGGCAACAGCGTTTGCTTAAAATGACTTGGAAAGCAATACACGCGCGAAAAGTTAAGAACAGACGTGGTGCAAGTTACAGTGGTTGGCAAAGCTCGTCTGACCATTAACACCCACTTTCACTAGTTGGCTTATTGTAGAATGTAGATGAAGTGAGTTGCTAAATGAAGTGCAAGTGGTTGCTAAATGTTAGAAGATATGGGAAAGCTTAACAAGGACTTTGTACCTCGTCTTGTATGTTTTTGGGGAATTAATATTTCATTATTTATAAAATGAAAAGGTGCTGTACGTTTTAAAGTTCAAATAGAAAAGTCATTTTAAATTCTAAATTATGTTTGAGAAAATCCCTTGTAAAGAAGTTAGTAAAATATCCTGTATATTTTCGTAGCACTACTGTTACCACAATTATATAACACATTGTTCAAAAATATGAAATACAATTTTAACACAATTGTTATATAAATTAAAGGAACTGAGGGCTATACACATCTAAGTTAAGAGTTTTTCTAAAATAATTTTTTCCTCGAGGTCGAATATTTTTCTTATTCGAGACAACTTTAAATTATCTTCATCTTGACGAAACGACGGTTTCCTCTCAGAGGGGAGAATTTGAAATATTATTGGTATTTCGATTCATGCTGTCAGAAATCAAACGAATTTCATTGAAATATTAATCAGCGAGATGGCATGGACAAATTACGTGCCCAATGGATTACGATATTGGTTTCCTAGGGAATCCGAATCGTAAAGAGAGTGGAACATCGAAGTTTGGAGTTCGAACGCGGCGCCATTGTTGCAGTAAATAGAGAACAGCACGACAGGTGCATCGAATTTTCATGACATACCCGCGCTGGGTAAGGAAATTGTTTTGCCTGGAAACTGGGAAATCCTTTTGGTTTTCCTTCTATTAAACTTTGAACGATTGCTTACTGGAGAGATGTACCTACTGGGTGCCCTATTTCAATCGTCTCACGCGATTATGTTTAAATCAATTGGTTTCAAAAAATGCATTAGATTAAATTTATTCTATTTCGAGAGCACCTTTTAATGAACACAACTTTGTTCCAGATGGATATGTTTTGAAGATTTAAAGGCATATTTCATTTTTCAAAATAAAACTATACCCCCTTTTTCGCCTGTTTTTATATTTTATGTAGAGACAAATTCAGTTTCCCCCATGAACATGACTCTTCAACGTAAAGATTGAACTATGAAGAATCGAAAAGAATATTTTGCATAAATATCGTTAGAATTTAACAGAGTTATTTGAAAATATAAATTGCAAAGAAAATAAAAGGGCCCCATTTTGCTTCCCCTGGAGGTCTAGAACCCTACCTGTCATTTAACAGATCTCAAAAGACACTAAACTACCGAAACAAATTTCTGATCTATCTAAACTACTCTCAGAGAAAAGCACAAAACTACGTCCCCCATGCATACATTTACCCTTCACTAACGTCTGCCACATTTACTATCAATGAGTAACCCCCCAAATCCATATCCACGAAGACTTCCAATAAACTCAATAAAAGACATCAAATCACGAATACCTGGTGCTGAAAATATTCCAAATTTAAATCACTAACCACCACCCTAAATACACTTACATTCCTGTCACTATTAATACAAATATAAAAGTAGCTGATTAATAAGCAACGCATGCTCATTGTCAAGAACATTTACATTAACACGCCACAAATTACAGAAACTCAAATCTCCCTGAATCTTTACTAAAAAAATGACCATACTCCTAGATCACCCGAACATCGATGAATCCATCCAGAGAGACCACCCCTGATCTCGCGAAACACAGGATTAATCGCGCATAAATGATCTTTCACCCGTTCGTTCGACAAGCATCAATCATCTTTACCGTTCGCGTTGATCCATTGTCAGTCACGCTGTATTATTTTTCCCTTGTTTCTCGTTTTTTCCCGAACGTCTGCGCGCCGACTATCCGCGCAGGAAATGCTGGAAGCCGCTCGTTGTCCTCCGTGTTCATTGTCCCCGAATGGGTCTCCGTCTCTTTTCACAGGGAGCTTTCTGCACGCGAATGACAATCACGACACCGTGTCCGACACGGGCTTTCACCGTTCGCCCTGCAGCTCCCACCATTAAATCGACGTGACGTACGACCCGCCGACAACACTTTAATTGCCCGCAAGTGGAGTCGGATTAACGGGGCCGAATATCATTTTGATTAGTCCGCTCGTAAATAAAAGGGCCTCCCCATTGAGGGACGGGATTTATTGGAAACTGGCTGACTCTCGACGGGGGATCGTCATCCCACGGTGAACGTTCTCGTGATTTACGGGACGCACGGCGGAGTACGTCCTTGAAGATGCCGAGGATCGTACCTTGCTCTCTGTCGAGGCTTTGGTGCAAATTAAATGTACCTACTGGATAGTTCTTGTAAAGGGGTGAAGATAGGAGGTGTCAGTGGCAGATTTAAGGAAAAAGGCCCAAGTGGCAAACGTTTTGAGGGGCCCATTTTTTAAGGAAAATAAAAAGAGCTAAATGTAGTAGTGCAGAAAAAAATATAGTGTTTTGATAAAATCATAATTTTGTTTGAAGATGGGAGGTGTGGCGTTGAAGGTACATAGAACAGAAAACTCTCCTCCATTGGGGAGAGGAAGTGTGCGTTTCGTCTTGAGCCTGCTAGTGGACTCATCAGTAAGGTTTCCCTAGCCGACCCTGCCGTAGACGTGGCGATGTTAGGGGGTAGGACAAAACAAATATATATATAGGAATCTGTATCGGTAGAAATACTTTCTTCTGGCGAGTACGGAAGTACCGCTACACTTGAATATTCAGTTTCTTTGTTATTCCTGCTACTGTATGGAATTTTATAGCAGTTCCTGAAGCTTCAGTGGGTGTTAAGCTTTTACAAATTATTTTTTGATTGGTGATGATTTTGTGGTGGGAAATGCGTAATTCTTGGTAACTTGAGTTTGCTGGTTTGCAAATATAAATTAAGTGACGGGAGGGGATAGAAACTGTCAAGGGAGTAAAGTGATTGTATATAATGAAAAAAATAGTAAGTAAAATACTGGAATCTTATTTCAGCGGTGCCTCCTTGGGAACTGTTTTCCTTCCAGGTCAGGCGAGCAAGTAGTAAAACCCAGTATTCGGTCAGACCAAGAGCAATCACTCATGTGGTGGGCGCGTCTCAGGTTACATTTCGAATTATATCACAAATACATCATCAGTAGAACACTTTAACAGCGAACATCATATTAAAATTTATTGTTTCGAAACATTATTGCTTCTTTTATGCAAAAATGGAACACTTACTGCTTTTTCCTCGCTACTTTGTCATTGTAACTGCGGCATTATAAAAATTGTTATAGTGCGAAGGACAGGAATTTTTAACACTAAAGTTTTACAATAAATATGTGTTTGAAAGCATTGTAGTTATTTGAATACAATCAGTTTCAGTGGCTAAATAAAACTTTCTACGTAATCAAAGTAAGGTCAACATCCATTGTTCAATATTCTGAATATTCAAAGAATCAGACAAAAGAATATGCATAAAAAATTATCTGAAACCTTTGAATAAGGTCATAATATTAATTCAGTTAAAACTCAGTTGCGTAACAGAGCAAAAAACCCGAGGATCCGCTATGAACATGAAGTATTTTGATAAAGGCTCAATAAATCTGCTTTTTAAAACAACTGGCGCCCAGAAAAATGCCAGCTTTCATGGAAAACTAGTACTTGAAGATGAGCTTTGTTATATAAAATGCTAAAAAACTACCGTCGTAAAATAACAATTACGGTTTCACCGTAAAGAATCTTCTTTACGATACGGGCACCCCTTCCATCCCTTAAATAACCCGTTTCATCGTCCAACTTTTTTCCTTTTTCCAGCTTTCCCAGGATCTTGTTAAACGTTTTGGTGAAATTTAAACGAACGAACTTCGCGAATGAGGATTAATTAAACTGTGCTACATATGCGAGCGAATTTCCATAATAAGATCGAACGACACTGCTGATAGCTAAAAGAAACTTCATTTCCCTTTTACCCTTTCCGTGTCTTTGATTAGTTTCGATTTTCAATGTATCCCCGACTTTGAATCTGATTATACACGTGCCTTTTCAATACTCATGATTACTTATTGCCTACGTTCTCATTGTTATACGAAATACACGAGAATGAACATGATATTCATTAAATTTTATATCGACAGAATTTATTGCGAATATTGCGTTAATTCTAATTCGTAATTATATATAATTTATTGCAAATTTTGTAAGATTAAATTATGCAAAATAATTCGAAGTCTGACGTAGTGCTTTTCTTGTCTTGTATAATAAGCATTTTTCTATTTTCTTATCTTTACTGAAATCCACTTAAATTTATAAATAGCTAAAGTTCTTAACCAAATGACAAGTGACAAGAAGAAAAAAGCATGTAATACATGTTATGAAATAATATATTGTACTTTCATAGTGTTGAAAAAAATGTTAAATAATTGTGTATCGATATAAGGTACCTATTTTTGAAAGAATACTACTTCGTCACACTCAACGATTCGTGATATTGCAGCGCTTCAATTGAATCGCGTAACGAAAACCAAATAATCCTGGAGGAGAGCAGAAGAGGAAAAATGATTTGAGAGAATACGTTAGGTGTTCATTAAAATTCTGTGAGGAATAAGGTAAGAACGTACGAACACGTATCGCGCGCGTCCGTTTCGACCTTTCCGGAGCAGTTCCGCAGCTATACCGCGTTCACCTGGTTCGGTTTCGAATGATTATTATCTGCACCCCAATTCGAAGAAGCAGTTGCACCGCTGGGAACTCGACGAAAAATCCTTAGACGATATCAGATGCTGAATTTTCCCGGGATAAGAAAGAAACTTCCCTCGGACGTGGATTGAAAGAGTAAACGAAGGGAATGCCTTCCGGAGCAAATCGAAATTTTGTCGGAAGAGATATTTCCGAGCGTGCTGAAACTTCTCCAACGATCCACGTGTTATACTTTCTTTCCTTTTTTCCACATAAAATAGGTTAACCCCAAACTGTTGCGAACGAATAATATATTATTTACTCAATACTTTGAATAATATTTTACAATTTAGAAATATTATACAGCAGGAATTCTTAAAAGTTTTATTATAATTCAATGAAATTACAAATGATGAGGTTATTTCCTTGTTTTTTAATATGAATCGTATTCCACTACTGAAACCGAATGAAGCGAAGCGAGAATAATTTTTTGCTGAAAAATTTTAATTCAGACGGTTTAGGGTTGAAATGCTTTCTTTTTAAACAATTAGTCCTGTTGGCTTCCGTGAGAGTTTTTAATTGGAGCATGTGAAATATCTAATTTTTTGTCGAGATAAATTAAAAAGGGAGATTCATATTTGCCCTGAAAAAAGCAAAACGAAAAATATATACTAAAACTTATTATGCAAGCGCCAGGCTTGCGCATTATTCAGATACCTATATTCTTGGGATAAATTTTATCCAATATTTAATCCGATATTTTATGTAAGTAATCGATTATTTCTTATTTAAATAAAAACATTTTTGGATGAAGAAAAAGGATAATTGTTAGCTAATTGTAACTACCCCATTTTTAGTTTTATATTCTTATACAATTGCACAAATAATTTACAATCCGTTACTTATAAATACATGCAGATTTTAACACGTTATTTGAAGCAAAAATTGCCCTACTTTTCCAAACTGCTAGATTGTCGTCAAAAGTAACTTTCATATAAAATAGCAAAAATAATTACCATTTCCTATATTTCAGCAATTTCACATTAATTCAGTGTTCCTACGAATAAATGTTCCTTTCCTCAAAATAAAAAAATATATAAAAAAATTTATGTTAAACGATTTTACCAGAAATGCACTAAAAACAAAAAAATAATTCTTTTCTTGTACTACAAATTCGACTTTAAATAAAATCATACAAACTCTGTGATTATACTTCTTCTTGACAACTGATTTGAACAATTCTACAAGATAACCACCGAGGTTGTGTAATTTTATATAAAGTCACACATCATTGAAATTGTAGTACAAGAAATGAATTGTGTTTTTTAGTTTTTAGTGCATTTTTAGTAAAATGGTTTAACATAATTTTTTTTATATTTTTTTTCTAGTATATAGTGTTTATGGATTTTTTATATTCTTTCATGTTTACTTTTTTCTTTTCATTTTTGACTTTTTTTATAAAAAAAATGTATTGTCATCACACCTACGCATGCCCACAAAGTTTCAACACAATTGGACTGGTGTAAGTGGATGAAAATTGAGTTGCCAGATTTGAACCATACACCACACATACAGAGGATCGAAGCTAAGTAAAATCATTTAATTACTAACTCATTAGTATTCAGATAAGTCACCATTTCCCCCTTATTGTGTCAATATCCTTATCAAATTTAAATACACATTTTTCTAACTGTACAAAAATGAGTCACTCCTAACACAGAAAATAAACATGTTCCCCCAAAATTCAATTTCTCAATACAATACTTTTCGTTTAAAAACTTAAACTTCATTATCTGAAATTTTCAGACAACCTCTAGGGTCCCTCAAAACTACGATTCACTTAACAACAACCCGAAAACTACGTACGATATGCTTGGACCATCCTAGAATTTTCGCAACGTGACTTCTACCCGCGTTAAACTTTCACGCTAAAATTGCGAGTCTACCTCTCTCCGAGCTCTGTGCGGCAAAATGCACAATGACAAGCCTCGCTCGCCAGAAGCTTCAAAGCAAGGTTGCATTTTAACTACGAAGAATTCATAAAAAGACGTAAAAAAAAATACAGGAGAAACTAGTGCCCTGCTACGATACACTTTTTCCCACGTGAAATGTATGATAATTTCAAAGCTACTCAATTTACGATCCTCCGTCGCGACTAAATTCGCGGCACGCGGGGTGCGTGATGCAGGGTGACTCGTGAAGCACGACGAAGATTAAAAACGACTGCTCGACGGGAGAGGAGGCACGTGACATTTGGAAATCGCGAGCGAACGAGCGACGACATAAGTAAATGACAGTAGAGACAAGCGCCAGGCACGGTTTTCTCGTATCAAAGTGCAGCCTGGGCTCTGGACGAGGACAAAAAAAGGGGAAAAATGAAGGCTCGCAGAGGCAGAAGCAAGAGGAAAAATGCAGTAGCCAGCGGAGTACAAAATGGAAACGCGTTGCATCTGAAGGCCGCTCGTCTCCCCGGATGTTCCCTAATGAAAATGTCGCGGGGCTGTTTCCTGCTGCACGCTTGACCCACCCGATCATCGTAGACGAGAAACAGATGTGCTTTAACTCGTTGTAATGCTGAGTCACTTTCAGGGCGCGGATCGTGCTCTTTGTAGTAAAGCAGACGTCGTTACGCGATTGAATTCTATTATAATCAAGGTTTTATTGTGCAATATACGATGCTGGATGAAAGCTGTTGTATAGCACGCGATCTTATTCTATACAGCTAAACTCGTTTTATAGTATTCTCTAAGAGGTCACAGCTTTCGAGAGGATAACAAAGAAGTAGGGAAGAAGATGTTGAACGTTCCATTTTGGACAAGTTATTTAAGGGGTTATACCTAGTCAGGAGGCCGAAAAGAGGCGAAAGTTTTTGAATTTTTTTTTAAAAAGCGGAAGCATATATTCTTACAGAACTTTTTACACTTAAAAGAGCAACATTTAAAGAACATTTAGTAATTTTTTTGTAGAAAAATATTTACGTTCATAATAAAAATGCAACGACATCCACGAAACCTTTTTAAAAACGGTGAGCAAGATATCTCAAAAACTACTGCACCAATCTTTCTGAATTTTTAGGGGCTCATTTTTTATAGAAAAATCTATTGAATGACGGAGGAATTTTTTCCATTGTATAGTTTCGATTTTATCAAAGAAAAACGGCCATTAGTGATAACCATGAAGCCATTTTTCGTTGATATAATCGAAACTATGCATTGAAAAAAAAATCCTTCCGTCATTCAGTGGATTTTTATACAAAAAAAAGCCCACCAAATTTCAGAATGATTGGTGTAGTAGTTTTTGATATATCTTGCTCATCGTTTTTAAAAAGGCTTCTTGGATGTCGTATTTTTATTATACATAAATATTTTTCTACAAATTAATTACCAAATGTTCTTTAAATGTTGTTCTGTTAAGTGCAGAAAGTTCTGTAAAAATATATGTTTCCGCTTTTTCAAAAAAAGTTCACGAACATTCGCCTCTTTTCGGCCTCCTGACTAGGTATAACTCCTTAAATAGCTAACAAATTTGATAACAACAGAAGCAGTTAGGGGACTTTTAACAGTTAACTAGTGAGGTGAAAATTTTTTTACTGAATTTTGGTTACTGCAATTTTTTTTCTATATACGCAGTAATATTTGGATTAGTAATACGAATAAAATCTTATTTGTAACGACTGTAATACTTCAATTACCTATTTATTTTGTATCCTCGACCAGCGTAAATATTATGGTTGGTGAAATTTTTTTCAAGTATTCAGATTTCGACGACAGTTGTTTCTACTAAACAATTAATTGTTTATTTTATCAAGTGTCCCTAGATTTCAGAGAAATGACGTACATATAAATATTGAATTAATACTAATTCACGAGTACGTATTAAGCTGGATTCTATTACTAACTAATCATTACCTTGCAACGACGTTCAAAGGGATGTTAATGATTTATTGGCGAGGAATTGAATTCTGTATCTCAAATTCTCTACAAACGCTGTATTAATTATTACCTACATGTTATAATTTCTATTATTCGTAAATTTTATTTCCATAAAAAAACTCGTGGACTGAACAAATAATTTTATAACAATTTACTACGAATACATTTCCAAAAATTATACTATTCTATATTATATGTTTTTGTAGTGTTAATATTATTCAATGGTACTCCTTTATTAGTGGTTATTTTATGTTCACCATACGACCCAGAATTCTCCAAAGGAAGGACAAACTGATTCTAACGATTTTAAGTGTTTCGGTCAGTCCAGTAATTACCTTTATTTCCCGCGCAGGGGGGAAAAGTATCGGTGATTCATAGGGATTATTGGACCGGAATTCGAAGCTTGGAAGCTTCTGTTTGCCGGACAATTGCTTCGCCAATTAAGCTATCCCGTCTACGAACTCGATCTCTCTAATCCTAATATCTTAATAGCCCTCGCTGATTACACCTGAAACTTTCATTAAGAACTCTGAGATACTCGTTCAATCTCTTCATTTCAGCCAATTCCCCTTACAGCTATGCCCTGATCAAATAAACTTTATCCTTATCAAAATGTACCTACTCGAAATTTTTATAATCGAAGATCCAATAAAAGTAACAGTTTCATCCTCGTGAAATTTAGCGCGTAAGTGTATAATGTCTAATGATATTTCCAGTCCCCCAAATAGAAAAAGCCTTATTCTGATTTTATGTCCCACGCTATGTTATTTTCGGGTCGTTTTTGTGTTACGATATCTTTATTTGAGCGTTTGCGCCATTTTCAGCGTTGGTTTCGCAAACTGCTTCAAATCTTGCTTGAATCCAAAATAAATACGTGGGATTCTAAGTTCACTGAGTTACAAGCTGCGAGTTTGGAAGTTACATACACCTAAGGCTTCGTAGTTCAGTGTAGCTCTATTACTAAGTTCGAAGTTCGGTTGTATTTCGAGATGAAACGCATCTGGCCCCAAAAACTGATATTACGATGAGCGCAGGTTCTACTTGCTGTTATGCTGATTTTAATATTAGATCGTGGAAATAATTAAAAATGAAAGAACCCTATTGAAGAGTTTTTGCTACAAGTCTTCATACATGTAGGTAAATACGTAAAATTGATTGATGGAATCACTAATGAGAAGTTATCCAGAATTAATTAATAGATACCACGTCATCTTAACAAAATAAAAAAACAGGACCTCACTAAAATTAAAAACCTAACCCTTTATACTTATCTCAGATAATTTCTTGAAACCACCATTTATTCCAAAATTTAAACAAGTATTAGACACTGGACGAGTTTTCCAAAAGGAAGCAACTAATTTCTACAGAAGGGATGTCCATATATTGATCAAAAGATGAAACAAAGTCGTACCAAAGAGGCAATAATATTCTATCTATATAAACCTATTATTATTATGCGCAGCGTACCAAAGAATTATTCTTACCCCACATCCACACAGTATTAACAAAATGTATTACTCAAACTTATTCAAATACCACAAATCATTCTGCAATACCTGCAAAAATCAGTTTAAGGGGTTACTTTAGTGTAACTGCCCGTTGTTTAACGCAATCTTCAAGAATTTATTTAACAAAAACTATAAGTTTATATTGTCTGTCGTTTTTCCTGCATATTAAGATATGTTTGAAGAAATACTCAGAATTTTTTTGTAGCTTTTTTATTCGCATATACACCTACATAGATATAGTCGGTGGCAGAGAAGGGCAAAAAATTATTTGAAATAAAAATTTGTGTACGAAATTTTTATCATCATTTTTATCGAAATTTTGGTCATCTGCGGTCAGTGGCACAACATTCTTCAAAAATAAAATAATTTCCATCGGGCAATGGTGTATGAACTTTTGTAGGGTAAATGCCCCAATTACTGACACATTAAGCGTTGATGATGACATTATCTTATAGTTTTGTACTTATAGACTAAAAGTATATGTTGTTCTTGTTATTTATTATTGTTTAATATGTTTACTTGATGAAAAAAATTTGGTGTAGCTTAAAACTTCGATTTTTATGTATAAATTCATCAATTTCAAAAATATACTACGGGATCCATTACTGACACACTTCAAATGTATTTGACTGAATTACTGACATCCCAATTACTGCCAGCTAACCTAATACTGTTTATCTGCCATTTTAAGGTTACATCGTGTCATGTACATGAGCAACTACTGCTATGACAGTAATACCAAAATGCTTGAAACGCTTGTACCAATCACTGTCACCCAATTAATAAGTAAACAGACTTAATGAATCACTGAATTCGGATCTTTATTACTTTCTATGATGCTTATATTATTTTAAATATATTTTTTATGTTAATAGCTTAAATATTACAATTACAGCATTTTCTTTAACGCCTTGCTTTCTCTTTCGCTAGTAAGAAAGCCACCGTTTCCATTCTCCTAATATCCGCTTAACATTTTGTATCGTTTTATTCAAATTAACGAAGAAAAAATTAAGTACTATGTTTTGTATCGTATAAATAACAGATTGAATTGTCTGCTAAATTTTTTTATGCATCATTTTATAAGATTTATTTGTTATTTTACGTATAATAGCTTAGGGTGGTCGTAATTGGGTCCTTTACCCTAGTCATCAAAAATGGAAAAACTAAGGTTCATTTTCTTTATTATGGTTGGAACCACTAAAACTTAAATAAATCACAAACATCTGCACCCCCATAACCCCTGATTCCTGCTTCGATAACAACGCATATATCCCTAAAACAAATTCACCCGAAAGAACCCCGACACCTGCGAAACACCCCATATGTATCTACCCCATGAACTCGTCACCACGGTGCAACAACAGCGCCCCACTTCCGTCGACTAATAAACGTTTTCCAATATTAATTACACAACGCTGCATTAATCATAGCGCTGCTCCCCAGCAACGACAGACGTTCATTGATGACAGTATTAGTCCCTTTTTTTCGCACGGTGCACGGGCACCTGCGCGTAACGAGCTTTCGACGCAACGTAAATTCCGTCCAGCCGCAACGGCGCTCATTTCCCGTCGCCGGAAGTCTCTTCCATTTCACGCCAGCCCGATGAAAATCGTAAAACAAGAATCCCGCGGTCTTTTATACAGTCCCCGCCTTTTACGTCAGCCGCCATTCCCATTCCGCAGCCGCGTGTCACCGACGATTTTCAAAAAACTCGCCCCTCTCCGACGGAATTCGCCGCCCACGTGCGCGCGGCTCGGACATCCGTTTCGACGTTGCGGTTCGCGTAGAAATATTCATCTAATCGCCCGTTCCACGTCGTTCTCGCTATCGACGAGGTTTTCGGGAAAGTCGCGAACAATTTGGATCGATCCGGCCCGGTGGTGGCGCAGGAAAATAGAGAAAGATGGGCGTTGCAGCAAGTGGCAGACACTCGCGGACGGGGGTGATAACTGCTTTTCGTTTATGCAGTTCCCAACCGAAACGTCGCTTTCGGGGATTCAATTAATTAACGGGTAACGTGTATCGGAGCTAGTAATCTAGTTACGCAAGTATTTAGTTCGGGACCGATGTAGTAAGAGTTTCCCGTTAGGAGGGGTGAAGCTGAGGGGATGCGAATATGTGATCGTCAGGAATTCGTAGGAAAGTTGGCGTGGCGCAACTGTGCGATGCAGTGGCAGAGATTGGGTTTATGAAATGCATTTCACTGCTTCAGAAAATTTCTATTTCGCTTGTGCTTCTTCATGCGTCGACTGATGTCACTTGATGCACGATTTTCATAGGAGAAATATGTTTGCACGGGTAATGGACCTAGTTGACTGGAGGTGACAATCTTTCGTGAACAAATGTGTGAGTGAGTATGTTTGTTCGTAGGGAGATTTCCATTATGATTTGGAATTTTCTTCTTTAATTTTATATAGTGACTGGTGCACGATGATACGAAATTTCAGAAACTGGTAGAGTATTTGCTTTTTATATTCAGCTTCTTCTTCAGCTTCTTCAACCCTTCAAGATCAATCTTGGAACGGGAAATTCACGTTTTCCTTTGGCAATAAATAATTTTTTTAAATTAGAGATCATAGGTGTATGAGAACTGTAAGCATTTGCGATGAATTGGGAGTTTTACACTTTACATAATCGCAGAGCTTGGATTTGAACGTTCTTAAAGTGTAAATACAGTTAGCACCCATGGAGTTGAAAATACCTTCAATTTTCACATTATTCTGCTGCAGTTTGAGAAATTTTTTAAAAAAAACTGAGGAATATTCTCGTAGGAGTGTGCAAACGTCCCTTACTTCGTAATTGCTTCTTTCTTTTAGCAAACATGAGATTGCGTGAATCATTCCACGTGAGATCGCACGGGAAATAGGGCGTCCCAAAGGTTTTGTAAAGCCTTCTTCGTAATCCCTCAATTTTTATTCTATTTCCAAATAATCTCCCGAATGTATTTTTACTTAACCAACTTTTCGAGTATGTAGATTACTATAAGATTGGTAGGAAAGTATAAAAAGTGGCTCACTGCCGTTGCTTAAAATTTAATCTTTTGAAATTTGAAAATTGGTGCATAGTCAAGCCTATAACATTAAATTTACCAAAGTGTAATGTAACGACATCGTTACAATAAAAAACTCGGAGCCACCTTTACCAATGGGCTAAATGGGCTATAACCCAGGGGCGCCCGTGATCCAAGGGCGCTTAAGAATCAAATATGTTGAAATGCTTTTTTCTCTTCAATTTTGGAGACAAAAATTTCGTTCGCGGGCACTGTTTTTGTTCGTGTTTGCCTTGGTGGAGACCTGGGGTTGTGATGTACTGCCCTGCACCGATTGCGAAGAAATTGCACCCTTGGGGGCTAGGGCGCTAAAATTTTTTAGCCCAGGGTGCTCAAATTTGTTAAGGCGGTCCTGCAAAAATTATACCTCACTATAGTTGTTTATTAGAAGGTATAAACAATATACCTACTAATGATACTGAAAAAATGTATTTTTAAATTCCAAAGTGAAAATATCACCTCGCAACGTTATACTTAATATTCCAAATTCAAGACCATACATTTCCCCACTCAAAACAGTTAATCCATATAAAAAATTATTTGCACAAAAAACTTTGCGAATCTCATTCCTTTGCACTTCCAAACGTTTCCCCAATCCTAATAAAAAAAACCCTACATTGTTCCCAAATCCCCTCATTTCTTCCCCCAAAATACCACAAAATTCACTCCATTCAAGCCCAATAAAATTTACTTTCAATTGAGGCTCCGGACAACCCCAGAAGTCCTCGCGAAAAGACACCCCCAAGAGTTAACAGACCTTCCGCGTGTTCCATTCCAGGTCGTGATCCGAGCTCGCAACAAAATCTCTCCCCGACTTATGATCACGAGCACGAGCATGCCCGGAACCCCCAGCTTGCGGTCATTTTATTCCCTAGATCACGACCCGAGCCCCAATTTAAGGTTACGCTCTGAGCCAGGCCAAAAGACCCGAATCATGTGACAACCGAGCTTGCTCTTCCCCCCATCAATTTCCATATCACATTCAGCCGCTGTCACATCCCCGCTGTACCACGGACTCGTCCCAGTCAGCGAGTTGCTACCCCGTCGCGATCAATTACCAGCATTTTTGCGGGGAACATTAACGCGCGCTTAATGCCACAGAACAATAGCGGAATATTAATTCTCGCCCGGGGCTAGGTTTTTACTCTGTCCAGGTATCTGGCGTAGATCACCGGCATTAAGAGGGATGCTGGGGTGTTTTAAGATCGCAATTCCAGCGTCTTGTTCCCTCGGAACTGTAAATAACCAGGAGAACCTGCGACGGTTAGCTCTAACGACACGAGCGCTTTTTGCCGACATCCTGCAGCCGCGGTCCGTGCTCGCGTCGCAGTAAATTCGCCGGGCAAAACCGATGGCAATTACTGCGAATCAATTCGCCCTCGGTGGATTCGGCGACGTCGCGGATCTCGCGATCTCGGCGTCGACCCCTCGGTAATGGGGGTTTAATACAGCGTGCCATGTGTGGTTATGCTCGTAGGGGGATTGGGAATCCTATTACGAACGTCGCGTCGTGGGGCCAGTTACACCACGACAGCTTCATTAGAAGGAGATAAGTTTGATCGACACGCAGCGTTGCCTGAAACTTGGTCTTCGTGTATAGGGTGATTCAGAATTATGGATCGAGTAGGAGAGGATGTTATTGTAGAAAGACTTTTTGTAGAGCAAGCATGGGTATGTCCGATTGTGATTTATTTTTTAGTTGCAATCCTTTGAATAAGTAGATTTCAGACGCTGGGATTGTCTGCCATATTTACTTATTTTTTTATTTACATTTAACGAATTTATAAGAATGTTGTGGCTAGAATTATAAATAGATGGAGGTAATGTGACTTCTTTTTTCAATATTCTTATAAATATGACAGGAAATTTAGACGCCAGAATTCTGCATATTTAAATACGTATAAATAAACAATAAAGTGGAATTGGAAATACACTCATAAAAGTATTCGCCCACCCTATATGTAACATATTTTACATATTAAATCGATTTCAAAGTAAGAATTCGAAATTCTAATTGACATTAATATAAACCTTGATTAATATACTGTCCTTTTCAGTGCATTCAATTTAAAAATTGTATACAGTTTATTTAAAAAAGTAATATTATACGTGGAAGTAGCAAAGGTCGTGCAAAAAATATTCGTCCAAATTCAATATTTATTTTATACAAACGTAATTACTATAAGTTAATATTCTTCTAATATTCCTGCGATTTTATTATAAACTTGAATCCATTATGCATAGATTCAACTAATTATCTCGTTCCATATTCTTCTAGTAAAATTTCTTTGACCATTCCTTTGGTAGATGGTACTAACTAAAAATATATTAATCAAGGTCCTATATTAATGTAAATTAAAACGAATAATTCCGAATTTAACTTATCTACTTAAATAAATAAAATATGTTATACGTATGGGGTGAACGATACTTTTGCGAGTAACTGTATGTGTATTAAAACCAAATTTTTCTTTTATCATCCACTACCACCTCCGTCCGGGTTAGCCTGGAATTCTGAATCACCCTGCATGCAAGCAAGAAAGAAGGAAAGAAGGGAAAAGTTTGCTTAAGAGGAAAGATTTTTTGTTAGGGGTTTAGTGTTTCTTTTCTTCGTTCTTGCTAATGGATGGAAGGATATGTTGCTGAAGAAGTTTTTGACATACAAGGAGGGAAAGTTTTTTCGAGCTCCTTCGTGAGGGATGGAAGCCCGAAAGCATCGTTTCCAAGTTACAAATGGATTTTACATGCTTGTTTGCACGATAGTGTGCAGGCCGCGGTTTCGCCACAATGATGAGTGCCGTAAGCTAAACCACGCTGTAGAAATGGTCGAGTTAGAATGGGAACAAACGAGCCAGTGAATATGACTTCATGATGTGTGGGAAAGAATGTACTAGATATAATGCGTTTATAGTCAGAATTGCAAGAGTAATGAGTGATAGAAATCATGTGCAATTATGTGAACACTACTCCATGCTTGTAAATCATAGCATAAAAAGCCAGGAGATGGTTTCTTGTGAAAAATGTAGAATAATATTTTTTTGGTTATTTGCATAGTTTTTGAAGATAGTGATTTAGAATGCAAAACTGGTTTGTGTTTTTTTTATTGTATGTAAATTTCATAGTTGAGTACTTCGTGCTTGATTACCTATCGATTTTTCTTCACATTCTGTGCAGTCTCTAGGTAATTAAAATTCAAATCTATGGTTTACTTTAATTCTTTCATGTGTAATAGAATGTTAGGAAGGAATCATTTTATGCTTCAACTTAAAAATGACATATAGGATTTGGAAGTATAATAATACACAAGGAACTGTGCAACAAATATGAAGCATAATAATAATATGGAACAAATACTGTAAAAGATTCTATCGATTTATAAATATACCGATACACTGATACACTGATGTATTTGCATACCTAGGAATCAATTCACCAAGGTGTCGATTTACCTGTGCACCAATTCATCAGCATTCAGGTTCATCGATGCCCTGTTTTAGCGACACTGACATGCAGATTTATTGTTCCAGAAATTTAGCGGTACAGCGAAACACTGATGCACTGATTCAACGACGTACTGTTTCTCTAGCACACAGATTTACCGTGGCACCACTTTATCGATAGGTCACTTTACCAAATATATCGATTTATCGTTGTGTCCATTCACCAATATGCCGATTTACAGGTGTAGTGTCTCGTCGACGCATTAATTCACAGAAATACGGTTTCACCGATACGCTGATGTACTGATATGTGTATCGATTCATTAGCAAAGTAGAATTTATAATAGTAGTAGTCTTTGTAATAGTGTTAGTAACAGAAGTAATAGTAAACCTGTAATAGTAAAGTAGTACGAATCGCTACGCAATTATACAGATATACTAATTTACCAAAATATTATTTTGTTCATATATTGGTAGGGAAATATACTATTTTACTGATATACTGATTCGGAAATATATTATTTTACTGATATACTGATTGAGAAATATACTGATATATACCCATCCTTTACTACAGATATATTCAGTCATCAATATATTACTCCACAAAGATGTTGATCTATCGATGCCGCAACTCATGAATACATGTGTCGACGTTCAGATTCAACGATGTATCGATTCACTGAGTACCTATATCTACCGACACATCGTTCGTTCTCGTTGACCAGAAAAAAGAAGAAAAAGCCAGATACGCGAATCGAAAAATGTTTTGAAAATATCGAAGCATACCGATAGAAATTTCAATAACACCAGATATTGAGAGCACAATGGTTTTCGTGATACAGTTAGGTGTTGGGCTCGTATATCGAAGTCATCAACTTTTCTTTATTATTTTTCTTCCATCAACCTGACACCTTATCACACTAACATGCTAATCCACAAATACTTTAAAGTGCAAACTCAATGTTAAAGTAAATGAATATTACGGTGACCAACTCATGTACATAGCAATGCAAAAGATACTGAATCGGTGCAATTAACATTATTCTGCAAGCCTCTATTACGCGAGTGTTTCTAATTATTAAATAATAAATACACTACTAAGTAGAAATAATTATTACGTTAGTGCTAGAAAATGTTATTGCTTGGCTGTTGACGAAGTATTCACTGCTCGATATCTCGACCAAAGTAAACAGAATGGATCTACAAAAATTGAGCATAGATGCAACGTAGATTTCTATGGTATGCAATAAATATTTTCAACATTGCAAAATCAGGCCCTCGCAATACTTAAAAAAGTACCGTCCTCCCTTTTATTCAAAACATTTCAGAATAAACATGAAACCTAAGAGAATCGGACTTTATAATTGTTCTCCGCCGCCACGACTGAGCTCACATTTAGACGAGCACCCGCGAATACATCTGCGAGTCAAATTAATTTCCATCCAGCCGAGACGTTCCACGCGGTCGGAAACTTCGAAACCGTCAAGAGACGCCAGGGACGCGAATTTTTCTTCGTCGAGCATCGTCGACAGTTTGGTGTTCACCGAAGTATTCGAACGTCTATCGTAACGTTTCCCCAGAGGCGGTGCAGTTAGCCGATACCAACAATAAATCACTGGCGGAAATCGAAGCCAAATCTGACGCTAACAAGCATCATTGGCCTAGCTGTTCCCATCATTATAGCAGCCATCGATTATCAACTTCGCGATCGAGGGTAACTGAAACACGCGTATGTACCCAGCTCGGACGAGAATGGCCACGAACGATACGTGCTTCGAGATATAACGTGGCTTCCCAGGGTGAATGACGCTGTTAGGGGTGTAATTCGAGAGAAAACGGTGAGGGCGCTTGGCTGAGTAAGGGCAGCGTTAGGGGGACAAGTTGTGACAGCAAATGGCACAGATTTGCTTTGGTCTTGAAAGGTAATATTGTATCAAATGTCAATGGGAAGGATTGTTGTTAATAGAGTGGCTAATGGATTTACAAAAAGTAGGAATCGGAAGTAGGAAGCTCGAATATCAGTTCCAGCTAGTAAGTGGGTGTTTTGATAAGTGGCCTTTTGGAAAATCGGGATATAATGGAAGAAAGATTTTAATGGTAGATTTTGGATACATATATAATTATTAATATATCTCCTGAATAATAGTAAATGCACTTTAAGTTACAAGAGAAGGAAAGAAGATGAAATTTCCATGTAGAAGGTGAAGACAGAATTTTAGCTGCTGTAAGGTTGCAAAAGAAAATTGAAAGAGGAAGAAAATGAGAATGGTTACAAGATAAAGGGAAAACTAAGTGCATTACCATTTGCTCTACATATTCTATTCTCAGTGCAACTGCTTAAGAAAGCATTTATAGTCCTCCATATATACAACAATTTTCTGGCACTGCCAAGATAGAAAATCCTACGACACTATGTATTTTCTGTAATGCAATGCAATTTATATAATGCCTACCAGTACAAGATCCCTTTCTCTACCCCAAGATCCAAAAATTCTTTTCAACGCTAAACATTCATCACCAGATACATCTTCCACGGCCACGGGCTCTGGAGCTATTCATCGTGACTAACAAGCTGTCCCTTTTTCGCCAGGCCATCGAACAAACGAGCAGAGGAAATATTCCACGGCGTGAGAATCCTCTCCATTTCACGCCACATTCCACAACGAATGTCACGGATTCCAGGCGATCGTGGATCGTTGGTTCTGTTGCAACAAATTACCCTTTCCGTGAGACCGTCAACGAGAGACGCAATCAACACAATGAACGGCGCAGGGATTATTGCGCGTTGACGAGCCCCAGGCGTTCGCAGTGATTTTTGCAAAAGCTGTTGGGGCCCGTTAATTCCACCTGAAATCTGCCGTTTTTTCAGGAGACCACGCCACTGAAAACATGTTTCAAATCACTGGTGACATTTATTTAAAGCATTTCGTATGGAATATCTATTCTGTCTCTTGAAGCTAATACTGTCAACGATGTCGCAATACCGTTTGTTTCAATAAATGTTTCATGTGTCATCACGTGACAAAGTCACTTAACAGATTCTAACAAGGGAAGTTAGGCAGCGCGAATATTCAGAAAATTCTGCAACTTTGTGTGCAACTAGAGTAGCACATAGTGTGGTTTTAGGGGGTGAAATTACCCCCGCAGAAAAATTCAGAATTTTCTTTTTCGTGGAATATCTCGTGAACAGGTGAAAAATATCGAAAAGAAGTTTAAACAAAAGTTGCATCTTTTTTTATATCTCCAAAACTGCGTAAAAATAATCATCGAAAAATCCATACGTAATCAAGTTACCCTCACCACCAATCCTTATGGTAATTCGATAATAATTTTTTCACAGTTTTGTAGATATAAAAAAAGGATACAACTTTTGTTTAAACTTCTTTTCAATATCTCCTACCGTTCTTGATATGGTATGAATGTTAAAACTTTTTGTATTTTTTAGAAGTGATTCCGAAGTTCTGTGCGGCAATGTATGTATCGCTTATACTAGCAGCTTCGATACACGAGCCAGGAGTAAACGTTCCGTTCCGCGAGATCGCGCGTCTACCGGAAGTCGGGCGGGACGGCGACGGTGCAAACAATCGGCTCGCGGCAACGGTTCCCGGTTCGCAAGTTCCCCGAGGAAGATATTTCCCCGCGGATGATATACGAAGACGGATGCCGCGGGACGAAAGTTCTAACGAGAAAGAACGTCGTCTGATATACGACAGAAGTTCCGTGGCGTGAATGAGTCGACTGTTCCTTTTTGGAGTTAGTAACGCGGGAGCTGAGCTTTACAGAGGGATACTGTGACGAAGAGGAAGGAATTTTGGATGGCACATAGATTAATTAAAACTTACGGAGGGATGAGAGGAGAAAAAAAATGATAGGGCATTCGACGTTGAAATACGTCTGAGCTGATATTGTAATTTGTAAACGAATGTTCCAGTGTGAAATAAAGAATGGAATTTGAAAGTTGAAGTGGGTGTAATTTCTAATGTGAAGGGTGATTCAGTTAGTTTGAAAAAGTAGTACATTTTTACAATGTATTTTTTATATTGTACAGTTTTTAATAGAATAGAGAACGTTCCTACTTGGAATTTTAGGAGTATCGAAGGCTTTGAATTGAAAATTATTTAATCCCTTGCGGTTGAAAGTCATATTTTACGGAGATATTCGTAATTTTTCTTTAGAGTTATGCTTGAAACGTTGTCTATCCCAATCAATGCAAGTGGTAACTTGCGACGGTGCTCCGCAAAGGAAGAAAGTATTACGCAAACTTTTGTCTTCGAAGCCTTTCATTACTGTTTGTCCAAGTCCAATTCGTGGAATGTATCACGAGGAACAAATTCAACTTGCCAGGCTTTTCGTTTTGAGAAGAACAATCGTGCTGAGGATAGAGATGCAAGAAGTCTGTTCGATGGAAGAAACGGAGTTCTTCGAAATGGAAGAAACTTTGCAGCTTCATCATTTTGTTGTCATTCCGTTACGTCTCGCGTAAAAACTTCTTGAATAACAGGCGCGGGGAATTTTTCCTGCTCTTGGATTACAGGAAATCCTGTAAAAGTGAAACCACAACGAACTGACTTCTATGTAATTCTCAAGTATAATTACTTGAGATATTTACATTACTGCCAGAGAAATTCAACTCTGCTTCAGATTTAAAACTCATCATAAAATTCTAAAAATCTGTAAAAACTTACACGTAAGCATCGTAAAACTCTTCGTTCCATTCAATATTCAAATTGCAAAATATAAAAAAGTAAGCGTTATCCCTAAAGCTCGCTGCAATCTCCCTTTACCATTTTTTATGCACCTCCCACAATAAATAAAAAAATGTCGAAATTCCGATTATATGTGTACTAGTTGAGGAGTGATTTTTTAAAAGGGCATATTTCCATTTTTTCCTTGAAGCAAATTTTTATGGCACCGTCGTAATAATGTTAAATCCCCCAGTGGCACAAAACACTACAAAATAGGTTTAATTCCTTTTGAAAAATTGAAGAGAAAATACATGCTTCATGCAAAAGGTCTTATTTCCATGTTCGTCTGCTAACATAATGAAATAATTTTTTAGTCTGAAACAAAAGGGATATATTTGCTACACTCATCTAGGAAATTGTAATGAATTTAAAACAAAAGGAACTTAATCCCATAAAGTCACCCAAACATATACTAAATTAGTTTAAAAATGTACCCACTGTCATGGTATCTTTAGAATTAAATGTGACAGAACAAAGTAACCGTAAACATTATATTATATTTTGAAAATGGCAGAAACGATTGTTCCTAATCTTTCTATTCACTCCATTGATAAGTGGAAGATCACTAAGAAGTGTTTGAAACTTTTTAACTTTACTTGTTTCTACTTTTTTACAAAGTCGTGCAAAGTAATGTGTACATTAAAAAAGGACTTATTTTTTATATTTTCCATCACAAGGGTTTATTTCCTTACGTTTTCTTTAAATAACTATTAAAACAATGTCGCCAAATTTAAAACATTACCGCTATGAGCTAAAACAATAAAATGTACATGTACTAATAAAAAAAAAGATTTTTTAATAAACGTAGGTACCACAGTTTTTTGCGCTTATTAAAACTTTTTTCTATGTGAAAATGTGCCCTTTTCAAAAATCACTCTTCAGTTGCAAAGCGTTGCACAACAAGAGACTTAAATCGTAGACATAGTATGCAAGCAATAGCAATCGAGCGAGGAAATGCCCGCGTCCGGATGAAAACGATAAAATCGACCGTTCGGTATTAATGAAACGAATCGGGGGAATTATTTCGAGATTTCCAGCACTTCGTGCACGTATCGATTACAATCTGGAAGCACTGTGCACGTGAAAGCGTAGAAGCTGGAACATTCCTCCAGGTCAGTGTTATAAGGAGTAAAAGAGATTTTTACGATGATATCAGAAGATGGATACGTCGGAGCAAAAGTAATAACCGGGAAAGGCGGCGTAGGAAAAAAGGAATCAGCCGGGAGATGCATTACGCGAGTATTGCATTACGTTTTGAAGTTCGACGTTGCGCCGCACCGTGCTTTTTATTACCGCCAGACAAGTGACATTTTTAATAAAGGGCGAGCATTCAAATTTCACGCGAGGTCAAACTTCGAGTAGAAATGCAGAACCATATTTTTTCATTACTCATTTGTTACACTCGTGTGCTTCGAGCCAGGTAGAACTATGCTTCTTTAATTCTTTGCGAAGATATATGACTGTTTAAATATATATGAATGTTGAGAAATGCAATACGAGTGGTCGAATGAAATTGTTGGTCAGATGACGTGATGCAATGGGCGATTGAAAGAGAATTGTTGAAATGAAGAAATAGTAGGTTATTTTGTGTTCGGAGAGAATATATTTTGTTTTAGATTCTTGTATTAAAATTGGAAACTTTTTGCTTGACAGAACTATTCCCTTTAAATTGCAATTCCATGTTGCATGTGTCTTCTTGTAACACAGTGCATAAAGGAAATTTAATTCGAATATTATTGACTCGGAGTTAGGGGATTAATTTTTCGGAATTGTGAATGGAATTTCTCTGCTTCCAAAGTCCTTTGATTCGTCTACGGATGTTAAATGGAAAATTTTCGAATTCTAGAGGAAGTATCTGACAGAGTATAGTACTTTGAGTAAGATGAATTTTGATGGTATTAACTCTTAATGATGTGGATGCCTAATAATTGATAGCAATGTAACGCGTCGCAGGGAATTAAGTAGTGTTGCACGTAATAAGTCAGACAGTGGTTTGTTCGCTCATTCCTGACTTCTATCACAGAAAGGAAGCTGATCAATTTCAAGATAAGCTCAAATTATTTAGAGTCTTTAAATGTTACGAAAAATGTGCACCGTATTTACGATATATGAGTTATTTCACTACGATACTTCATTTTTCATGGAACAAGAATCCATTAAACAAAACAATTAACCTACTGTAAGTAAGATGAACAGAAAGTGGCTATATAATTTAAATAGAACAGTACGAAAATGTTTGCATGTTCTTCAAGTTCTTACTATTCTGAAGTATTAGTTTATTCGTTTTAATAAATATTCAAAATGATCTGCATTCTCAATGTTTACTACAGCACAGGCTGCAAAGCCAATTGGAAAGAATGTTTCACCTGGGAAGAACAAACGAATATTATTCAACAAGGTAATAGTAACGAGACTGTGCATTATTATTATGAATCTTTCATGTGAAAGGCGTTCCGAATAATAAGACCGCTAGGAATGCATAAGAGTTTACTTTCTGCTCCATTTTAAATTTTGTAGCTGGCTGCCTTTTACACCCCTTAAATAGGATTATAAACTCTTTTTACTACATAGTGTAAGAGAGTTTTCCATCCTATGATTTTTTAAAAAAAAAGTGCATGTCGATGTCTTCCCTTTTCTCAGAAAATGGCGTATAACAAATACAATAAAACATCAAAGTCATACACATATTTACTTTGTAAATCCTCGTTATCAATACATCAGTTTCAATTTATTAAAAAAAAGCTCCCTTCCTTCCAATAATAATTATACCAAGTTTCTAATCCTCACGATTCCAACTCTGCCAATTTACCTATAACATTCCTTTCCAGATCACTAACAAGCTATCAATTCACTCGGAATCAGCTAAACATTACTTTCCATCTAATATTCCCAATATTAAGCCACAAACCAGAACACCTCTCCCCTTTTCGATGCTTCATCATAACAGGATATCAGAATCGTACAAATCCTAATTGCATGCAGTCTAATTTAATTACATCACCCCAACATCTACAATTCTTCGGTACATCCTCTTCACCCTTGCGGAAGCTATAAGTCTTCAAACTACCGTCATATTTTAATCCACACCCAGTGGCTTTGCGCTCAATGGAAGTGATGCAGAACCACGAAGGAAGCTCGAATCCAACACTAACGCGACTCAGCTCCCAGTATCCTCAAAAACATCAGAGACACTCAGGTGTCTCCCGCGCGCCATTCATCTGGCGGATGAACAATGGAACGTTTCCCTGATAAACAAGGCGCAATTACAACGCGAACCGTTCCGCGATGCTCCCTCGTTTGCCAGGAGGTCGTTATCCCTGGCTGCTCCACGCTGCCGATAAAAGCGAACGAGCCAGCTGGGAATAAACCAATTAGAGGCAGAAGTAATCGTCGAAACCGGCTCGCAGCGTGCAAGAAGCAGCAGCAATTGGGTCAGGGCCGCGCAATTTGCTCGCGTCAGGCTACCAAGGTGCTCGTCTCCCTTTCCAACCGCGTTAACCACACAGCGCAACAGTGACATACGATTGCAAGATGTACACGAGAATGCATTAGACGCCGTATTACGTGTGGGATATGTTGATGATGAGCAACGCCTTTGGAGAACGTTTGATGAGTTCTGGATGGTATGTTTGCTGTGGTAATGAGGTGTGTTTGAAATGTGCGAGGCAGGATGAATGCGTCCTTTGCGTGATCCATTTTTGATGCTCGTTTTGGAATTTGTATATGTATATTGAAGTGTGCTTTAATAGGTCTCGGTTAGGTGTGGGTTATCAACACACAAACAAATGAATCCTTTGTACTCTGACGTATTCTCCCATCGATGGACCAGAGATACCTTTAAATAATGTTGCATTTATTAAATACACAACATTAAATATATAGCAAATTAATTGCACAATGAATGAGTCATCTATAGGGATTGCAATACCGGTAAATCGCGAGAAATACCCTCAAATTTTTACCGGTAATTCGCCAAATATTTACCGGTAATTCGATAAATTATGTATAGCAATGTAGCGCATATATGCATTCATTAATTCCGTCGATATCTACTCTGGTATCAGTGAAAAAAACTTCAATTAATAATAGAGACGAAAACCGAAGTATCTCAGGAAGAACCAACTTTAAACCAAAAGAAAACTAAAAATCTAAAGCCACCAAAGAATAGACGTATTTTCAAGTAGAAAAAGTAAAAAGAAAATATCTACAAATGACATATGATTTCTTAATTACTACCCGAAGAACAAGTGTAGAATCTAAGAGCGCTTTATCAGGAGACCAAAGTTTGGACAAATTATGTTTTTTGCGTGCTTATTTATTAAAAAGAATTGTTAAATAAAAAATATTTAATTATGTATATAAGTTACGATTCTTTTCATTGTTTTCGCGGTGAAGATCCATATTAATAAGTAATGTCAATAGTTATACAAATATATCTATTTTGTGTTATATCATTTTATATCTTATGTTTAGAACAGTTTTATTTGCATATATTTTTTATAATGCTCGATTAGAGACCAAAAATTTTTTTTGTTATGTTTACTTTTATATTTTAAATACCTTAAAAACTTACCGGTAAATTACCGATAAACCGGTTTTGATTGAAAATTTTACCGAATTACCGGTAATTGAAAAAGTCGGAAAATTTGCAATCCCTAGTCATCTAATCCTCCATTCATCTCTTCTTTTATAAACGATGCTTCATACCTGCAGTGCAGAAGATTAAATGTTTCACGAGTGTCGTTATGGATATTCCTCCGGTCCATTCGTATCACAATCAACTCCGCCACACTCAAGGCCACACGTAACAATTTCTGAGACCGTTATCGCGTAGTGAACCGAACAATGATGCCGCTGCAATTATCGCAGCATCAATTAGCCAGGCGAATTAACGAGGTCGCGCATTTCCCGCGTAATTCGCGGGCCGCGCGCCACCGGAAGTACATCCGTGCGAATTCCATCGACAGGGGGCTAACGTGTTCGCGTCAACGTTTCGCGCGGCCTGAAATTTACGGTGGTAGGCTAGGCTGCTCTGAATATCGAAAACCCTGCTGTCCCCGTGATGTACGAGCGATGGGCTGTGGATACAAAGATAAAAACTGGAAATGTTGCTTTTATTTGGAAAGATGTGAAGAGCTACAAATAGAATATTAGGGATACCCTGTAGAAGGTGGGAGATGGGTTCAGAAGCAACTATAATACTTGTATAGGTAATTAGTTTGTGATCTTATTAGTTATTTAAAATTCAACTCGATTGTTTAGAAATTTAGTCTACCAATGATAATTCTAGAATTTACATCTTAACACGTTCCATGAAACAGTGGAAACTCAGATTTTTTAAGGGACCATAGAAAGTGAGGGAAAAATAGATTACGACTTTCGATTATAGTAAAATTGTAAGTCGGTATCAGATATATTGGCCGGTGAGTTTCGTGAGGGGTATTCTCCCACCACACAATGTGCCTGCCCCGGTGCTCCTTTTTCTCAACATTTTCTGATTCATTCTCGTTCCATCTCGCTCGCGTTTTCGCAGAAGAAGAGTGAACCAAAAGTGGTGGGGATAGTGCCAAGCTTCTGACGTGTAGGGCAAACCGAGTTCCTAACGTAGAAATACATATATCAGAATAGGTGTGCGTTAGCAACGAAAAAATTCAGAAGTTTTATTGGTCAGCAGATTGATTCTTTCTCGATAGCTTCATCTCGTATTGGTTTACGCATAGCTTCGTAACGCGCACAATTATTACGCTAAGAATAAATAACAGCCATACAGCTACGTTCAGGCGGAGCCGAGCAGCGTTCCCATTACTCCACCATACCTTTCGGGGACCACGGAACCCCAATTGACAAATCCACGATCATCAGATGGTGGTGGCTGATTTCTCCTCGATCGCTGCTTGCGAAAACGAACTCACCGGCCAATATATTTGATACCGGCCTTAGTTATTGTATTACTGAGTTGTGCTAGTTGATTTGGACGCTGAATTGAGAAATACATACCTCCTTCGTTTGAACGAAACTTTTACTTCTGAATCTAATGGGACACTGATGGTCCACGTGGCATGAACGCTATTAATCACTACCTTAACGAAAGTAATCTCATCGAAGAGGAAGAAGAATAGAATTTCTCATAAGAAATTTTATGATCGTCAGAACTTCGATTTCTTTACTTCAATTTCTGCGTACGATAAGCAGTTGTACGTGCACAGCAAATCCGAATATTTGCATCATGGAGACTCTAAAATCATCTGCACGTGGCGTCCATAATCAAGAATGTTAATATTCGCTGCACGGATGCTTCCAGAAATATAGTTCAATTGTATCTACCCGGCAGCACTCCGACACAAAATGTGAGGCGAAAAATGGAGGAGAAACTATAAAATTGGGGCGAATACGCGGGGCAAGTAGTAAAGAAATTCTTTTGCTTTGCTCCGCTGCGTGACACCTACTTCGTACTCTTCCCTTTCCTTGTGTGTCTTCCGCAGACTTTCCGTTTGCCAGGGGGGTAACAGCGGGAGAACTCGAGGGTGCGGAGTAGAAATAGGAAGTTGGGGAACAAAAGGGGGAAGTGTGTGGAGGATGAGAAATGGGGGGAAAGCGCGGAGGTGCGAGCAGACAACATAAAGACAAGAAGACAAGCCAGAGACGAGGAGTGTGAGAAGCAGGGGGAAGAGGAAAGAAAGGGGAGAGATTTACGTCTAGCAAGTGTTTACGATCGTTTCGAAATTAATGAAACGTGTAATTACAGGCGTGCTGAGTTTGGTGCACTACAACCTTCTAACATGATGTATAATTTAGACTGGAGCGTTATATTGAAGATATGAGACGAAAATAGAATTCCGGGGAACATTGAAATATGTTAAGAAATGAAGTAGCCTGAGCTGTTAAATATAGGTTGAAATAAATTTTCAAACATTTCTCAGGCTTCAGGACATTTTTTTCCTTCTTGCACCTTTCTCTGTCGATTGACCTTATTCTCGGATGCACACTCAACTATTCCAAGCACGTATCCGTAGCTTTTTCCACGCGACTGAGCAAGTTGTTTTGGAAACCGACTAGGATTTCTGAACTACTAATGTTCGATTAGTGATTGGAACAAAGTTGGGAGAAGGAATTAATGGTAACAGGAAATTGAGCATTATCGCGCTAAATTACAGTTTTGATAGAGAAAAAGTTACAATTTTGAAAATTCACAGGAGGAGTCACTTATTTTTAGACACGCAAATATTATTGAAATTATCTATGATGTGAGAAAATGTTTCAAGGAAGAGATGAAGTGTCTCGATAGAGGATATAGAGAATAAGTAATTAATGAAATTAATTCACGTCATACTTGTAGCCGTAAGAAGCACAGAACATCATTGAACTTCATTTTGCTATTGTTAGTACCTACTCAATACTAGCCCCAGTTATTTACACGTTAATTTTATATCTATTTCAACATTTCGTCATCAAACTGTACAGTGGCTAACATTAGTTAACAAATGTTGTTTCTCCATTATCAATTTTTTACACGAGTCCTTTTATTTTCTCTGTACTAATATACTTTTAAAATAAATTAATATTTATAAAATAAATTCCTCTGAAAATTAATACGCGAAAGTATCTACGAAAAGATGATTCTAAATACAAGTGTAGATATTTTGTTGAATCTAAATACTTTTTGAAACCATTAACAATATTGAAAACACATGCACGAATTAATTAAGACCAAAAACTATGCATTCTCTTCTTCTAAAAATGAATTTCTCTATTCGTTTCAACATATGGTTCGATCCTAGCAATTTTTCCTTCGTACAATCACATTAAACCACCATTTAGAGGAACAATTGTATAGACTTTTACGAGGAACAAGTCGGTTGTGTATGACACGTATCGAACCGCCTCGATACTTTCCCGCGACACGTGAAATACGAGAGGTTTCCGCGACATATTACAGAGAAAAATTTGCTTTATAATGGCACGCTATAGAGAAAAATTCGCCGTATAACGGGACGTTATAAAACGTATTTTTCTTTACATTACGACACGACAGGCCCATATTTCACGCGGGGGAAAGACGTACTCAATACGACGCCTTAAATCGTGTCCCCAGCAGCTTAATACGTTTTTCGTCCAGTCTCTGTTTCATTTTTCGCAGCGTTTCCACGAGTACAGTGGCTCACATAGCTTACGTTCCATAAAAGTTAAAGAATTGTATTTTTGTACCTTCCGTTTGTCAAAATGAATTGCGATGAAAGGTTTTGGTAACTACGTGGGGGGGGGGGGGGTAATATTTAATAACGACTCGATGGCCCATTGACTAGTGGAGAATGCATTACAATTTTGTTTTTTGTGGTTGATAAGAATCCTTACCCAATTAATATCCAAAATGGGAAATATCGGAAAATAAGCTCACGATGTTTATACATACTCTCTACAAGCCTAGTTAATACTACGACAAAAAATAGCATTTTCTGTTTAAATCATTGATCTTATGACAATAACGTGTAAGACTTTCATCAAAATCTACTATTTAAAAGAAGAACGGAGTTTCATATTCCGACGATTTCATAATTTTAATGTTCAAAGCCATTTTTTATAAAAATGGCTGGAAATTCGCAGCTAATATTCTAGAATTTGTTTAAACACATCGGCCCCAATATTTTCTGCCCGGTTTCGTTCAAAAATCGCTCGTCCCATTCACGTCCTCCCCTCCTGAGAATATTCCGCACGAGCAAAATTCAGGATATGGTATTCAGCGTTCAGTGCTAGACCATTTGAATGCCGATTACATTATTTCTATTCTTGCCGTTCGGTTCTGTTTCTATACTACACCATTTGAATTCCTAGGAATCGAATAGACAATAGAAACAGAATTTCATGGAAATAGTAGAAAAAGTGCCATGGCAGAAGTTTGTATCTTACTATAAAATTTGGTCGCGGTGCGAAAGTATTCGCAAAATGAATATTCCATGCAAGCAAATTTCGCGATAACCTATCCACATATGCATCTACAGTGCTACGTTATTCGAATTTCCACTCAAATCTATTTGTAAATACAAACAAAACTCTAAGCAAAACAGTAGAAAAATTATTTAAATTAATTATTTTAAAAAAAAAAGTATTTAAAAATTCGAATAGCGCAGCAGAGGACACAGTTGGTAGCATATCACAAAATTTGCTCGGATTGTGAGAATATCCAGAACTTTGAAAATTCCACGCGAGCAGCGACCACGAGGGTTTGGTCGCGCGAGTTTTTAATTATCAAACGAGGCAATCGTGCCGTCATAAATCTGCGCGAGACGTTGCTCGTTCCTCTGATACGAGCATGGCGAGGAAGGCTCGATAAGCGACCACGGCCACTGGCCACAGGCCAATAATTCGTGTAAACGCTCGCTTTCGAAAATGTTGAAGAATCGCCGGCGAAGGGCGAGATCTGTACAGCGCGTTCCAGCGGGCATCAGGGGCGTCTAAGCAGCCAAACGCTCACGGCCAGATGAAAGATGCATGAGGCTTTTCTCACGCATCTGTTGAGATATGTTGGCGGAAATCCAAGTGGCTTTATTCGGTCGGAAGTTTGATGTATGGTAATGCAATATCGTGTATCGGCCTCGATATATCTGAAGTTCTTGTCGCGTATTTATGGCCGCCCTTCAAGTACACGCTCGGCACGCGTGCCTTCCTTTTAATGAACACGAATTGCCGTTTGCGCCACTGAATAGCTGCGCACGATCGAAACAATCAATTCTGTAGGATCGTACGAGGAAAATCATGGTAACCAAGTGGTACTGAACGAGATAGGAAACTTGCTGTTCTTTTTAGTATAAAGGGATGTGAATGTGAAGGTTATTAATGTATTGGATAATAGGGGTTAAATGATAGAATTAAATTTGTAGTCGCCGAGGCACAAATTTGTGGAAAAATTGATGTGAGTTAAACAGTTTGACTTCCTTGGAATTGTGCCTGTTTAGGGTAGACCATTATTTAGGCCGTAATGTTTCTGGAAGTTTTATTAAACTAACAAAAACTTTGTAACCTTGATGCTTTAGTATTAAATATTATTTAAGTAATTCTTATCACAATATGTAATGTAGCGAACTACCACGTAAATATTATTGCTCCTTAAAATTCTTTTCTCTCAAAGTTTATAAAAGCACTGGTCCACCAGCGTATATTACTTAAATAGTTACGAATATTGTATAGTTTCGAAACTTCCACAATATTGTATTACCAGAAGGCGTAATGTAATGAACTGGACTTATCTAGACTATACTATCCCTCAAAATTCTTTTCAACCTAAAGCCATTTTGTTTGACTCAAACTGCTACAGTAGGTCTATAACTCGATATATTTCAAACCACATCCCATTTCCTGCAAATAAATATACAGACACAAGTAGAGAAGCCTTGCACTGTATGTACCTACTGCATAAAATGAAATAAGTAGAACATATACGCACGAGGTCAGACGCCCTTAAAACCACAACGCATCAGTTCGATTCGCTGTTTCTGTCAACGGAACACCTTATCAACAGCCGCGTAAATAACCATTTTATGCAATGACGGAAGCGCGTTAGGGGGCAAGAAAGAGCATAAATACGAGGATCGATTCTACCGAGTGAACTGCGAATCCGAACTCTGCGAATCGGAACTTTTCGAAAGTCCCGTTCTTTTTTCTCCCTCCTTATCATCCTGCTCCTTCATCTTGCCTCCACTCTTTTTTTATTTTATCGTTCCCGACGTTAAGACCTCTGAGATTACGCCACGATTCTTCGAATTTAACGCGCGCACTGTTTCAGCCAGGATCTAGAGCGCGGAGAGCTTTCGAGATCTCTGGGAATCGTTTATTACTAAATTTAACAGTGGAGTTCTTACGGGGAATGGAGTTATATGAATTATTTTAGCGAGTTGGGCTGGTTTAAAGAACCCACTTTACGTTTGCGTCTGAATGATAGTGTGACGCTCATTGAACTTAGATTTTATTCAAATCTGTTACATACAGATAAAAACCAGGAATTATAAAATAAAAAATATTTGTAAGGGAACCCTCGTATTTAATATCGAAGTAAGAATGTGTTAAAATAATTCTTTGTTTTCACCAGTGAAATTAGAAAATTGCTTCTAGGTCTGGCAGGGTTGATTTTGTGGCTTCTGTTCATTAAGTATTTTATTATTCCGATTAATAAGCATCATATAACTTTCAAGCTCTGAACCCTTCTTTCGTGACACACTATATATTAATACATTAATATATTTGCCTTTGCTCTGTCAGAAAAGTATTGCAACTGCATTTGGTTACGTTCAGTGATATAGGTAAGTGGTAAGTGTACGTAATAAGTCAGACAGCAGGGAGTCTAGAAGAATGAAAGAGCTGGATTTGTCAGTTCATGCATTTTCTTTGATAATAAAGTCTGTCTCTACTTTGGGGTTTTCTTTTTACTCATTGTGTAACTTAAAGAGTTCTACGCGTTAATAAACATAATAATAATAACAAAAACAAATTTTTATCGTATTTTATGAAGCTTGCAATTCTGTGCAATGATAAGACAAGACAGCTTGCTCCATAGATAACTATTAATACTATATCAATTTTATCGATCTTAAAAATATTCATATAAAATATTAAAAAAGGTAACTAATTATGAAAACTATTGTGCTGATTATATTCTCCTATCTGTATTGACTTCAGCTTACACATCGAACTACCGTTTAGTTTCTCTAATTCGAAGAACAAAAATAAAATTGCACACGTAATGCAGATGAGTAAATGCAATAGTAGATGATAAATAAATATTAGAATTACTGTATATAATTGCTCGATAAAAATATAATGAGTAAGAGCCTAATAAAAAGTATTCTATTCTAAAGTAATAGTATTTACTTAATACAATTTCAACTCGACAACTTAAATATTTAACACACTTAATATTTAATTATATTACACTTGATTATTTAATCGTTTATATGTTCGAAACTGCGTTGACCACCAAAAATGTAGGAAATAGATGAGAAAAAGTAAATCCTTTCCTTTAGAATGAAAATAAATTCTCTAAAAATTCAGGAGGCTGTTTAGAAGATATGAACTTCTCGTGTGTCACGTATTCTCCCATGCGACGAAAGGGTTCTTCGAGCAATTAAAAAAAATCCGAATTGTTTTCGACGCGACAACTTCCAGGCGCGTCGGGGCGAGAATTCTTTTTTTTTTAAACCGTTCCACCCGTAAAAGTGGGCGACACTGTCACAGCTGCCCCGACATCTCACCGTGAATTTTCTCCATTTTTCTGGGACGCGGAAAAAGTGAATTTATGGCGTGTTCCATCGGCAAGGGAAGAATCCGATGGTAACGAGGCCGACAGAAGCGTTTTGTCAAGCCCACGACCATCTTAATTTACATTCGCTGATTCCCAAGCGACTATAAATGCCCAAAGTTCACGAAAAATCATACACATTTGCGAAGCACTTAAACGTGAAGAAATATCTCATTATTGTGTGTTTTGTTAATCTATTAATATTGTGTTTGCTAACGATGGGATTTTGTTAGAATTGTTCAACTGGAAAGTAACGAAAGCAGCTCTTAAAACAGGACATGATTAAAATATACAGGGTGCCTTGTTATGGAGTGACTCACAGGTTTGTTGATATATATTCAGAAGGATAATTAATTATGAAAGTTACTACTTTACTTTTGCTTCTTGACGCCGAGATGGGTATCATTTGAATCATGATATTAATACGAAAAATAAGACTACTTGTATGAGGTGTTCGAACGAACGTGACAGTATTTTGTGAAGAAATTTATGAGTGATTGCAAGGGAGTGTTACTTCAGGAAGAATTCAGCAGAGGAAATCTCGAAAATAAAGTTTTAGCGATTTTAAAAATACTTCTCGGTGTTACAGTAGTTTCTCTTTTTTATTTTAATTTTGCGATTTTTGCAGTGATTTTGGAAGAAATCGATGCCCCCAGAAACCGCAACACAGGGACCACATGCCGAGCACCAATAAGGACACCATTCTGAATCGCGAAATTGCATTTTATTTTTGACCATTATTGTTCAGCGCGAGCAATTGAGTCGAAGGTGAGAAACATTTCGTGGAGAAAATTGAGAACGGAGCACAGTTTCGAAATATATATATTTATATTTATATCGCGACGATAAAACAATTAATATATGAAGCACAAAACTCAGAATTGTAAATCTTATTGGTCCACCATTTCCAAAATTAATAAAACCAGAATATTTCACAAAAAGTAACATTACATCTATTAAAAAAGTAGTAATTAAAAAAATTTGTGTAACGAAATTTGTAAGAACGTATTTAAAAAATGTAACACTGTATTTTTAGATGAGAATGAGAAATTCTTAACGAAATTATAAAAATCTAGTAATGCAAGTTCGTTTAACCACTAAATGGTCCGTTTCCCCAATGGTTAAAATAGACCGTTGGATTGTTTCAATATAAATAAATACAATTTCAAATTGGCTAACCTCTGCTAAATCTAATCTGTATTTCCGAAAGTATTGTGTTCGATGAGAATTACGATGAACGGAAGCTGCATGGAAAGAATATTCCACGCACGTGTTAGCGTTTCCATCGTCGGCGATAAAGCGATTTATTAGAAAATCTCGTGTCGCGCATGTGTACACGGTAATGTCCCAAGGTGATACAGGAAATAATTTTGTAGTTGCCGGTCGGGTAACATCGTTACTCTAACTACGTCTACAATGTTATATACTACAGGAAATATGCGGAGAAGTTCTCCTCGTGTCGACTGAAATTCTAACCACGTCAGCAAAGATTCTTCGCATAGTAGCCTGTCTTTTTGAAACTGATACTCTACAGTATCGCGTGACAGATAAGGATAAGATCAAATGTAGTCTGTGTAGTATCAGAAACTGGTAAAATATGTCATTTTACGTGAATTTGGCTAACAATAAAAAATTATTTTCATTACCAGTTATAAAAATATAAACATATAATATAAATTCGTAATGTTAATATAAAATCTGGTGTTTCGTTTCCGCATAATGAATTATGGTGGTGGTAAATGACTTGTGTCTGTATTCTCAGTTATTTTATTCTGGATAATTTCATTTTGTTTCCTTGGTTGCTTTTCTCATCTCTGGCTGAATATGTATGTAATGAGATATTTTAGTCTAATAACTTGTGATTTTAGTGTGGGTATTTATGTTTCACAGTTGGGTTTAATTTTCTACGAGAGTGTTACAATTTTCTCTACAATTTCTCTCATAATGAAACAATTTCGAGAATAATAACTTTACTAATGGGCAAAGACGAAGATTCGCGAAATTGGTTGAACCATTCCTGAATCTATTAAAGATGTTACATCACACTTCCACAATACTTTCTCCAATTGTTATTCTCCAACTTACTCCATTTTTATCGACACTATCTGTCCCAAAATTCTACCTTTTCTTCTAAGTCATGCTGCATTTCGCAAAAGACACTTTTTTATCGTTCTTTGATATCCTAAGCAGTCTATTTGTCGAGAAATGCTTTTATAAAAACAGTTAGAAAAAATAAATATATTCACAGAATATATATTATATATTCTATATGTAGAATATATATTCACGTTTCATTGATTTTTAGTTGTTTCGATACATTCCCTTCATACATTTCGAAAATCGAATATCACGTAAGTTTGCGCTGGTAATTCGCGGTCCCTGCTAATTCGACAGCTGCAAAATCATGCTGGTTAAACAGTTCCAACGTAAATGTTGGGTCCACGCACGCAGATATTGGTGATGTTTTGTTTCCATGCCGGGTTTGACAATCGCGACACGAGGGTGGATCCGCGCAGAAAATGTGCGTTGCTAATTTGCGGTCAGTAATCGCGAAATTGTGTTTATTAAATCAGTTTATGCGCCCTTGCAGGTGTAAATCCCACATTTTGTCAGCTGACAGACCCGACATCCGCGATGAAAGGATGAGATCAGGCAGAAGTTTTATAATTCCACAGTCCACGAAATCGAAATTAAGTGCGGTTTTTGTCGATGTAATTTATAATATCCCGAAGTTAATCAATATATAAATATCTTGAAACCGAAAAAAATTTCAAGAGACTTGGAAAGTGTTTGAAGGAGTTGTTGAATCTTGAAAGCTTCGAAGGATCTTTCAAACTTCGATGTGTCTTGCAACTTTAGATAGGTCTTGAAAATTTTTTGTAATTTTTTCGTTTTCGTAAGCATACGAATTGAAGTTATAATGGACATTACAAGAGTACAAGTGTATGCCGATTAAAAATATTTTTCCATTGCCCAACTTGTGTTCCGTCTAATGGCAAACAGGAGACTTGTTAAAATTTTCAAAACTTAAGGGGCTATTCGCTCGAAAGTGTAAAAATGGGCAGTTCTTATGATTTTTTTATCCTTCCAAAATAAACGTCCTACGTAGTTCTGGTTTTATACATTTGTTAACCAATATTTTACTAACATTTTCTCACTGTCACATTAAAAAGTGGCAAATATTTACTTGTTAGAGGTGTTCATATGCGATCACTTTCAAAAATTCACCCTTCATGTTTAACATGATTGCGCCCGTTGTATTCATCTGAAATAAAAAAAAACTACTTCTATTCTATTCAGTGAACTTGCCTTTATCATCACTACCAGAATTATAAAAGTATCAGCAATATTTCCATGTTTTATAACAGATCAAAGTAAAAAATTTGGTTAAATAAAATTTTATCCTTCAATGAGTCGCCACTTTTTTCCTCTTCGATATTAATGAATTGAGGTAGGGATGATAAAGGCAAGTTTACTAAATAGAATAAAAGTAGTTTTTTTATTTCAGATGAATCCAACGGGCGCAATCGTGTTAACCGTGAAGGAGGAATTTTTGCAAGTGATCGTACATGAACACCTCTAACATCCTTACTAATATATAAAAGTGGAACGTTGTCTGATTGTTTGTCTTTCTTTCACGCCTAAACGGCTGAGCAGATTTCAATGAAATTTGGAATATACATTACGTACGTCCTAGATGCGATTGTAAGCTACAATATTTTTGTTTAGGCTTTTTTATTTTTCAACATCATAAATAATTCGCGGGTGAAACCGGATAAGCTAGTAGTAAATATTTGTCACTTTTTACTGTGACAATGTGAAAGTGTCAGTAAAATATTAGTAAGCAAATGCACAAAACCAGAACTAGTAGAACGTTTATTTAGGAAGGAAAAAAAATCATAAAATCTGCCCATCTTAACCAGACTCTTATAACTTCTGGGATTCAGATAATATTCGATTTGATACGATACAGGTGAATGATTGAGTTGATTGAAAGTTTGTAAAGTAACGAACTGAACGCCCACCATTACGCAAAGTTTAACACGACACAAAACATTCTCTTAATTAATAGCGAGAAACCAGGATGTGGTTTGAGAAAATTCTGCGTAAACAACTGGGAGGTTCAAGTAAACTGTGAAAGCTTTGTCCTATGTGCAGAATTAACGAACTTAGGTTAGGGAAAACTCTCCAATTTTCGATCGGAACGATTATTTTTAGTGGAACGCCGAAGTGAAAGTAAACAAGGTCCTTCCATTACCTCAAAACCCCTTCCCAATCAACGAACAGGGGGTCTGTCACCTAAGAGTGAATGTTAATTTGTGATGGAACTTATTAAAACAATGAACAGATGCTTTCCATATTGCACTTTAATCTACGAATTTTATCAATTAATATTTGCAGGACATAGTTATCGACATTTCAAGAACACTTATTTGTACCCGTGTGCACCATTATCATCATCAAAAACGAACTTTCTAAAATTATGTCGGACAGATCCTCGCAGAGATCCTTTTAAATAAAACCAACCCTTCCACACCCACAGTAAATGCGAAAAGACGATCGCAAACGAATATAAGTACATCTATACCATCATATAAAAATGTTCGTGCCTTGTGTGTTAAACCATATACCAGAACTGCTATAGGTTGTAGAATAGTTCTAAAATCCAGAGCCACCTACTTTTAAAATGAAATGAGAAGGGAAAACCTACTTTACACCGTAGCGAAGCGCGGGTATTTTGCTAAGTAATCCCTGCTACATAATATATAAAAGTGGAACGTTGTCTGTTTGTTTGTTTGACGTTTTTTCACGCCGATTCAGCTGAACGGATTTTAATGAAATTTTGAATATATATTACATACGTCCTAGCTTAGATTACAGTCTATTTATAAAGAACGTGGGAAGCATCATAAATAATTCCCAGGGTGAAACCGAGTAACGGGTCAGTAAATATAATACCTACAAACTTAATTTCTTAAATCTGCTCCAAAACATAAAACATAACAAACTCAACTAGAATCCAATACCAGAACCAGTTCACAATCTTTATTACAACTAGTTGTTACAAACAAACCAGGTATCACACTTCCAATTGCTCGAACCTTAATACACTCTCCCACAGCATAAAAACAAATCATCCCAAAAGCCGACCCTCTGGCTAACGAAAATTAACTTCCAGCGTGAATGCGGATGACAGCGTAAGATAGTCCCAAGCAAATAGACCATTTCGTTTTAAAGGCAGGAGGGACAGAAGACCCAGGCTTTTTGCTGCTGCGAAAATAGCTCCTCCATCGAATCTAACTCGTTCCACGGTGAGCGGAGCGATTCGTGCTTAAGCATGGCGGGCATTAGCGGTTGCAATTCGTCAGTGGCGGCTGGAGGACGAATTGGCCAGGGAAATGGCTCGTCAGCGATCGACAACGATCGGGAACAGAAGGATCGAAGTCTTGTGGGTGCGCCAGCCCACCCAGTGAAATGATTTTCGTCTACTCACCGTCGTCGAGGCGCTGGAACTTCTGTGCTGCTTTACTGGGGGACTACCCTGCATCCCTTGCACGTCGGAATTTAATTGACGGTTCACAGCGGCGGGTTGATGATGCTGCACCGTCGGCTCGATGTCGAGGTAGCAGTGGGCCTCCAAGTGACTCTGAGCCCTCCTCTCCTCCAGAACGATCTTACGAGCGGCGCAGAATATCTTGTAATAGACCTGCAACAAAAGCAGCCCCGTATTTAGTCGTGTCCTGGCTGCCCTGCACGAAAACAGCGCGGGAGGAAGCACCCTGCAATTGGTCGCGAATCTGGAAGACGAGTGTTGACTTTCTGTTGCTTAAGGGGCTGTTCCGGTCCAGAGCCCGTGAAAATAGGTGCTCTTTAGGAATTATTTCAAGGAAAACTACTACATATAATTTAATGGGACTTCTTGCATTGAATTAAGGATGCCTTAAACTATAGAAATAATTTTTTTGTTTTATAATTAATCATTGCAGACGGCACTTGGAAGTCGTTAAAGTCGAGGTGTCAAAAAGTTCATCCAAATCTGTGGAACCTGTAGCACCTAAACCATTGATCTGAAGTAAAAAACAATGCCAGATTATTAAAGGGCATGAAACTCGCTCGAGGTCTGATCAGAAAAAATTAGAAAAATGACATTTTTGAGAAAATAACGACGCATGAAGTTTGAAATCACTTTCCCCCTATATTTTTCGTCCATTCAACGCCTTTAAAAATTACGAACTTTCAATTTTTTTAATTTTATTGGTCTGTCCACGAGCCAGAAGTATATTCTTCAAAATAAAAATAGTTTCGTGAGTTTTACGTGAGTGCCGAGTGGCCGGATGTTACCATACATTTGCTGCTACTCAAATGCCTATAACTTCCTAAAAAATCCTTTTAAACACGTATTCCTAAAAGGTTGAACATTCGAAAAATGAAATAAAAGAAATCGATTTTTAGACCGGAACCTCCCCTTAAAGGGGTACTCTAGTGAAACTGCCCGTTTTCCAACGCCATTTTTGAGAATTTATTTAACAAGCACTATAAATTTATACTGTCTGGCGATTTGCTTGCATAATAAGTTATGTTTGAAGTAATACTCAGAATTTTTTTGAGCTCTTTCGTCACATATACATATATAATTAGTGGCCCTTCTTTATACGGCTTGAAATTTTTGTCTGTATTTCTTTGCTCTCACCCCCTAGCATGGTTTCATTTCATAAAAAAATAATCCCAGAAAAAGTTTATTACAATCAGACAACAGAAAAAAGTGCCAACCAGGCCTTAAGGTTTACAATTATTCATCAATGTTTTGGACATAAAGAATTTCTAAAAAATTTCACTTTGCATTCAATTTTGTTAAATCAGCAACATTGTTGTTAGCAGCAAGTGAAAGTGTTCAACCAAATTGAACATTGAAAGAAGTTGACAGAGTTCCTACTTTTGTTCAACTCGGTTGTCCATTCAGGATGATTCATCAAAATTGAACACGTGTAAACATTCTTATCTTCATATCTTGAACATTGAAAGGTTTTATCTCAATTGCGTGGATGCATTGTTTGTAAACAGAGCTTGGTGTTTTGTGCCAGAAAATTGTTTTTGAAGGCAGTAAGAATATTATAAATAATTTTCTGTATCTCTCGATTTTATAAAGTTATATAAGTGGAGATATGAATAAACTCCATTATTTCTCAATTTGTACGTACAAAAACGATGAACGTCTTATAATAATGATTACAAATTATTTCAACACTGGCACGTACCATTTGCTTCGACGCCATTTTTAAGTGAACCAATTTAATCAATTTCATTGAAATGTGTAAAAATTCACATTTCAGTTTCAGTGCAAATTCGCCTTTGCTGCGCGTTAATGGCTACTTCTCTTGCAAATTATTGTTACTTTAACTTAAAAATATTATAAAGCTGAATTTTATGAATGTTGTAAAGTGAGTTTAAAGTGCAGTTGCTTCGAAAGGCGAAAATTATAAAGTCCGATGGATCCACTATAGATTTTAACTTCAAACTTTTACATACAGTAATTAATTTTAAAATTCAATTTCCTTCGTGTGTAATATCGTATTTATTATCAGCAACTGTGAATAGGAGTGCTGCCTGTGCAGTTCGTAAAATATTCTATTGAGCACGTTGAAATTGGGAAAGTTATACCCACGTATGATCCAGATTTGTATTTATACTCTATACATAGTATGACAATGACGGAAGGTCACGAGCGTTGAAAATGTGGCGAACATTGAGGTCTCGGTGTAATGACGCAAATTTTCGGATGCATAACGAGGGAATCATTAAATTCCGCAATTTCTTTTCGTGCGCGAGAATTAACGTTCGATGTTGCGGTTTCCATTGATTGGACGCTTGCCACACGGCAAACAAAGCCCGTGAAAATAATTGGCGAGAACATGCCATAACTCGTTCTGAAAATCAACGATGGCACCCTTTATCGCGCTAGTACCAATGTTAACGTGAATTGACATAATAATTGCTACGCTGAGAAATCATCGTCACCAGTTACTGTACGATACTTTCACCGGTATACACTGCTTTAGTTAATGCAATAAATGTACAGAGACGTTTGTGATGGACGAAGGACAATGTGGAAATGAAAATTACACTACAACGTAATGCAGATAAGAAATGACTGTGAGCATCAATTTTTTTTATATTTAATTGCAAATAAATGTGAAATTTTAGAAACTTATTGAGTTTGAAGATTTTCAATTTTAGTTTTTGAAGTAGGGGAGAGCGGGGACAAACGTAACACCTTTTACATTTGGCCTAGCTGTCAATTACCTCTTAAGGATATAAAAACGAAAATTATGCCTTAAGATAGTGTGTTTCTTGGTCTATCATTTGACCACATATGCAGCCTTCCATGATAATATTCTAATATTTTTAAAATAATTTCCACTCGTTGTAATGACCTCTGATTGTATTTCGAATAAAAGATCTATTTTAGTGTACAATACAGCTAGAAAATCAAATCAAAGTCCCAAAGATCGTGCAATATAAAACAAATTCACTGTCATTTCGATAGAAGAAAATCATTAAACTTTATTTATTATTTCAATATTCTTAAAGTAAAACTGTGTAATAATTTAATTTTACTCCGAGTCCAAAGAAATATCCTCACAAAGAAGAATTCTACTTTTAAAACCAACCAAAGCAATATATCAAATGTGAATAAAAGAATTTGTAGAGATTAAAAAGAAAGTGATGAAACGTAATAGATGGAGTTACATGAAATTGTTTCAATTTTGCAAAATAAATTGTTTCGTCCTCATTGAGTCGATCAGGCATTATCGTTCGATTGCGTTCCTTACGCGACGAAGGAAACTCATTAATTCTGCCTTCGCTAATCGGCGAACTTCAGCAAAAGGGCGAAGAATTTTTATTGCAATTATAAAACCGACTCAGTCACAGGAAGGTGGATAATCGTTGTGGAATAACGCCGATAGCGATATTAATTAATATAGCGGAACGATTGTCGCGACGATTGTTCGAGTAGAATGAATTCGCCGTAAAGAAATGCGATCTGTGCATTTATTTCGTTCCACAATCATGAAACAGGTATACACGACGATGTCGCTGGCAATTAATTAACAATTTTCATCATACAAATCTGCTTAAACATTGCAAAGACATTTGGATATTAAAGTATCCTTTGAATAGTTTTCTAACCATAGCGATATTTGGTGAAAGTGACAAGAAAATTAATTTTAATATTTGCAATTGGCTATCAGTTTTATTGAAATCTAACAAAAGATTATACGTTTAAAAGAAAAAAATATTTGAAGTTGCATGGAAAAGCAGGAAATTTATTTCAAGAGATTTATTAATAGAATTTTAAAAGTAGATCTCATAAATAAATGAGACAATTATGTGAATTATCATTCTTTACTTTGCGAAAAGTGCTTCGTGTTATTTTTCATTTATGAAGAATGTTTCCACTTGCTCATAATTAAAAGTGCATCTGTCTACACAGAAGTTAAAAACGACCATAAATATTAATGAAGTATCATCCCTCTTCCCTGCAAAAATAACGCTAAAACTTAACAAATTCCCAACGTATAACGTTAGTCTAAAAATTAATCTACTTAATTTTTCCTTCCGCGATGAATAAAAAACACAACCAGATTCGACAGAATCAACCAGTGCTGAATCGAAGGATCGAATTATTTGCAACTTATCCGACGTGGAGATAGTTAATCTTAGACATGCTGATCATCATTCTCGATGCTCTACTGGGCGATCCACTTAGTAACGTAATACACTTCCCAACACATTAATCAGGCTTCATTAGATCGAGATAACTAACTTCGTTGTCGACCGATATATTATTAAATGCCGATGGCCTTTAATAAGTTCCCAACGTCAACGTCTCCATTAGTTCCATGAAGCTTAACAAGTCGTGTAACGCTGTTTCGAAACAAACGCACATTCGAGTGAGGCTGCTGAAGATTGTTGCTCGCCATTTGCCATTGCCTTAAGCCATCAATTTAACGACACACGAACGCCTGTCGAGATACAAATAGTTTGGGTATTTTAGAATTATGATGGGACCAACTTGGAGGACTTAAGTTTCTGCAGTGTAGTGTCTCTCCAAGATATCTTAGTCCTGGGATGTCTTAAAGGATACATTAGTTTACTTTAGGCATTATGCGTAAGGTTCATAGCAGAATTATTCGAGACTCGAACTAGTAGCACTCTCAAATTCGTATTTAACGACTGTTTGCTTGGACAGAGAGCTTTTGCTTTGAAATTGTAGCCTATGAAAATTTTATAGTCCCGGTTGGATTGATGGACTACCCTCTTTCATTGATATTGCCACTTAACGAACTGTGTTATTCTGAGTTATTTGAAATTTCAAAAAAATGAAGGGTCATTCTGGGAGAGACGGACCAGTTAAGTATTTTTCGATCTATCCATCAAATGAGCAATGTGTCAGTGTTCCTTCGTTATTATAATTGTAATCGATGGTGTCTATGAATTTTACATCATAGTTTTATAAAATTTTGACGAAAATCAACATTTTAATTTCTGGAAAGGATGGCGATTTTTTGTGTAGTCAGAAGAATTAGTGTAACTCTATTGTTTGCAGAGATATTTACACCGTTCTCATAAAGTAAGCTGTAATAACATATAGCTATAATGCTAACCCACAACGATGATTTTGAAGCCAACCATAATAGCGCCGATAGATGGCACACTATACTACACGATTCGGGATAAATGGACCACATATACCTAGTCGGTAGTCATGGATCGCTTGGCCCATTTCACCAATTGTATCTTCGTGTAAATGTCATTACTTAAATTTTCATTAAATGCAAATAAAACGAATTTAAATTACAGACTTTTCAAATAGTGATGAAGAAGAAACAAATGAGATGCAATTTCAAGTGAAGATGATTATGAAGACTGGAATGAAAACATGTGTGATAATTGTGGGAAAATAGGAAAAAATAAATAAGTGTTTAGTAATTATAATAGTAAATAGGTAATAATAGAAATAGAATTAATCTTTCTTTATTTACTGAAACAATTTTCTCGATAAAAATAATTGCTACAAGTCAATTTAATGAATGAATATAACTTTTATCGAAGTGGTCCAATTTACCCGTAATAGTAAGGGAGAGGTGGACCACATCCCAAAATTTTATTTACTAATTTCTGTAGCTATTTATAAAGATATTGTGTTATGATCATTCCATGTCCTAGAAATAATAGTTCATTATACGAACTGAAAAGTCTAATATTCAGTACTTTTAAAATACTTAAGTCTGAGACGATTTTAAAACGCGGCCCATCTCTACCTGAATTACTTTGTAGCCATAACACGGGGATGTGTTCAAGAAGGGAGGGCTCCCAAAATGCAGTGCATTATAGAGGCCTATTCTATGTTTAAATTGAAAATTAAATATTTCTGCAAGCATCTGAGGTATTGCAGCATGCAAGTATTATACAGGGGCAACTATTTCGTTGCCTTTGACTGTAGTTCGTGTTATAAACTAGGATTGTATTCTATTATGAAGCCTCTCATACTTCAGTGCATTATTAAAACTTATGGAAAACATATTTGTTTGAACCATAACACTTCACGCGATGATGGATACAGAAATTGTTACAGAAACGTTCAAAATACATGAGCTGCAATTTGAATTTTAAACACAGCAAAATTGTGAACTCCTGTGACAACAAAAGGGGAAGCTGGTATGCCATTTAACATAAAATTGAACGCGATGGAATATTTTATCGGAATGAAAAAGGCCCTGAGCAAATGAGCCAATTACCCTCGGATTCAAAAGCTTGGCAAGAATCGTGCCTAATGAAGGAGTTTTCCATAATGCAGTATCTTATTAAGACACATCCTGCTATGAGAAAATAATCAACCTACAGAAACTATTTAGTCGAAAATCACCAAACCCAACGATGGATACAGAAAGTGCTACAGAAACAATTAAAATACACCAGCTGCAATTTGAATTTTAAATTACCACGCGATTTAATATAAAATTTAGGTTAATATTACATAAAATTTACTTTACCAAAACGAAGAAATGTTTACCCAAACGTGCGATCCATTAACCCTCTAATTCCTACACAATTCGACACAAGATTTTTCAAAAGAATTGTGCTAGATTAGGAACAGCCCAGCTTAATTGACCAGACAATTTTTTTATTTGCCAACATTTCCGTTTTTGCCTCGTTTTTGCTTCCAAGTTTGAGGCCTCAATATTTAAATTGAAAAATGGTGAATTTTAATAAAAAAAATTGTTTTTTCATAGCAATAGAATTTGAATTTTCAACTACAAATTTCATCATATCTAAACTTACATTTCTAGAAAAAGACTATTAGAGTACGATTGTATAATACTATAATTATTACGAATGTACAATTATCACTCAAAAGTTAAAAAATTCAAAAATATGAAAATAGTGAGTCAAGAATGACACCGAGGTGTAGTGAACCCCGTGTGACCAATTTGTGATTGCAAGAAGGTGTACCAAAAGATGTGATCACGAAGGGTTAAGGGTTAAGCAATCAACTTATTCAAAACATATTCGCTCGAAAAGTAACACTGTATGCAACGATGAATATGAGAATCAAAGAGGAAGCTCACCTGGATCATGACGAAGAGAGGTATGTAGAAGCTTCCGAGGGTGGCGTAAATCTGATAGAAGAAATTTTGGCAGACAACGCAATGCGACGGCCCGGTCTCGGAGTAGGTGTGCTCGTTCCCCATTATCAGCAAGGGCGGCAGGCTAATGCAGGCTGCTCCTAACCAAACGAGGCTGACGTAGATGATCATCCGTCGTGGCGTCCTCTTCACTCCGTATTTCAGTGGCTTCGTTATGGCGCAGAAACTGCGATACAGAATGCTGTGCTTCTACACCACTGGCTGAGGAGCCACGGGGCACTGACTAATCGGGAACCGTCCTATGCGAGCTCGTTAGCAAATGTTGCTTTTTATATTAACGGTTAAAGGAACTTTACGACTGAAATCATAACGTCGATTTCTATGTTCAAAGGCCCGCCCCTTTGCGAAAAATTGAATAAACCGAAATCTGCTACGACAAGGAGTAGTTTCTTTTATCCACTTTAAGAATAATTTTTCCTTTTTGTTTCAGACGAAAAACAGCGAGGATATGATAGTTACCGCATAAAAACCGTTTTACCGTTTTTTTATGAAAAAAAAACCGTTGTACGAAAATAGCAACCACGCAGTTTCTTCTCCGAATTTTTTAATGAAAATTTCACCTTTTATAGACAAAAGTATGACCTTTTTAATGTATACAATGTTTATTTTATAAAAACATTTCTCCACCGAAAAAAAATCTTCAAATCCGTCCTACCTTTTCGAATCTTAGGTGTATGTTGCCCCTTAAATCTAATGTACCAAGCACCTATCGCAAAGATACTTACCGATCGACGGAGATCATGCAGAGGTTCAGGATGCTGGCCGTGCAACTGAGCACGTCGAAGCTAACCCAAAGGTCGCACATAATTGCGCCGAACGACCAATTACCAGAGATCTCGTAGAGCAACGCCATCGGCATTACCAGTAGAGCGACGCAGAGATCGCTAACTGCTAGGCTCACCAGCAGGTAGTTGCAGGGCCTTCGCAGCTTCTTAACGAGGAACACGGCGACGCAGACCAGAATGTTGCCGATCACGGTCCCGACGATGATGCTACCAAGCACCAGGGCGATCAGTATTGCCTGTAGCAAAACAAAACAACAAGAAACATAATTGAAGTGGATACGTGTTGCTGTAGATATAATGGTGTTAGTAACACGCTCTGCGCCACTACTGAATTCCAGCCTTCTGGCGGGACCTTAGACAATGATAAAGAAATTCGACTCTGATATTCAAACGCAAGAGCATGGGCTAAGTGCACCTAATATCGCCGCTCGTAATATCTCGCGAAGTAAGTGCTGACATGTGTTGGTAATGAGCTGAATTAGTAGCCAAGCATGTGAAGTCAAGCAGGAGAAGTATTGTAGAGAATCTTGATAGTATAAAAATTGATTGAACCGTGACAATAATAAAATGCTGGGAGTAGCTAGTTAATGACATGCTTGAGCAATTTAATCAGTGCCAACAATTCTGTTAATGGAAACAGTTTTTTTGTATCTTTGCCAGCGTGCACTCAATACCGCCTACCAGTGGTTTCAAATATCAGTGTGATATTTGTTAGAGATGGGGACATGAAGTTTCTGGAACTACAGAGCTGTACTTGGTTTGCTTGGCGTGTAAACGTCATCGTCTCAAAGAATAATATATAATACCTAATATAAATATTTTGAAATTGTATTTCCTTAGTTTTATAATAAAAACATTTTTTAAACATAATCTCAATAAAAAAAAGTTTGGCGAGAAGCTTAAAAATATTCATATGCTTAAAAATAATTAAAATCACATATGAATATAATTTTAGGGGCTCATAAATACACGAATTAATCGATATTTCTTGGGTAGGCGATATTATGTGCACTTTTTCAAAAACCCGATTTCTGCTTGTTGGAAACTTTAGGTTTCAATAGTTCTAACCTACCATACATGAGACACAAATGATTTATTTTTTACATGAGGCTAATTAGAAAGAAAAATATCAATTATCCTTCAATTCAGAACGATTTGAATTTGGGTAGGCGAAATTAGGTGCACTTACCCTACTAGTTGCGTGAGAATTTTCGAATGGTCCCTAGAAATCGATCGATATCTTTAAATCGAACTAGGAAAGTGACCATGTTAGTTGTCGTCTATTAATTAAGAAAAGACAATCGTCAACAAGAATCGCCGCCGTTGTTCCCTCTTTCGGTGGCCGACTGCTTTTGCACCCAGGATCTGATAGAAACGAGGAAAACGAAAAAAATAAAACAAAAGGAAGAAAATATTTGCTCGAGTGCGCGTCCTAATTCCAACACTGACCCGAGGAACAATGGGGACTAGTTCGAGCATAGCTTAAAAACTGAAAATACCGAATACTCGCGTCCGAGAATACGCGAGAGCAATTGTATTGTGCTAACAATCGTTCGCCCTCAATATCGACTAGCGACCTTGCGTGGGTCCCAGCACTCTTTCAATATTTGACGCGACGAGGGGATCCAAAGTCTCCACGGCCGGATATCGCCTCGTAATTACGTTTTCCAGCCGTGACTAGGTGTCCTCCGATTTTTCCTTTCCTTCGTTCATTTCTCGCTTCTCACCTCCCCCACCTTTTTATTTCGACGTCCCGTAATTATCGAACTAATTGCAATTTCCCTGGGCCATTGGGTGGTTCCACCGTGAATCGAGATTCCTGGTGGCCGAGGCTGGTGCAACATTAAGAAACCATTGGACTCTTCAATTGCAAATTTAGAATTTTCGCGTAATCACCACTTGTGAGACGAACTGCAGAGTTTATATCTTCATAAATTCTGCAGATTCTGTGGAACGCCTGAGCTGTTTTGAAATCGTAATTGTTTTACGGTTGTTTCGTTTGTGAAGTAAAATTGAAGAGTCATTGTAGAAAACACTGTAAGTGCCAAAATTATAAAAAAAGAATTTTAGAATTATAGAATTTGAATTTTGGCACTTACAGTGTTTCCTACAAGGACCCTCCAATTACGTTGTGTTATTCTAGGAAATGATTTTGAATATAGGAACTGTGCAATGTGAAATGGTGGTATATTCAAATTATTAAACAAGAGATTAGCACAAATATTTTAATAGGACACTATATAATAGAATGTATCCACATTACAATTTAATGATTAGAAGATTTATATTTAATTCTGACTAATCCAAATCTGATGTGTTAATAAATGTGACATAATATGTATTAATGAATATAGATTCTATTTGTAATAGAGTGTTATGAAGCTACACAATATGGAATCTAGGATCTCCTATTGGAAACTGTTACCTAAAATCTTCATGAATGTACACACGATACTAAATCCAGTGGCTCGTGTATCTCGAAAGTGACATGACACTACCCGGCAATCAAAATTCGTGATTTATCATAAAAATGAGTACACATGAACATTATCTAACTTTCTTTAAAATATTCTCTAGAGAACATAGCAAACTATAACTTCTCGAATTTATCGAGATCTTATATGTTTTTAAGTTTTAAGAAGAATTTTTTAACTTTGGGAAGCATTTACTTGAAACCATGAAAGAAGAATGGAACATATCCAAGTTTCATTTTATTTTTACTCACTTTTCCAAGGATGAATCATATCCAACTACGATGAAAAGATTATCGTGTACAGTGGTAGGTACATGATGACGAAAATGCCGAAAATGAATACTTGCTGTTTACCAATATTTCGTGAGTACTCCACAATTTGGCTCACACACTGTACCCGTAATTCGGTTTACAGACACGAATAATTAAAGATAAATGAATGATGGCGCTATCAATCGAAACCCAATAACAGGATATGCATGGCTGCGTGTTTCCCTCTAATTCTAATTCTGCGCTGTGACCATAAACCTACCAAACTAATCGATTCATGATTTTTGCGCGTGTAGAATTACCCATGCAACAGGAACCCAAATAATTGGAGTCCAATTCACTTGAAACCAAATCAATGCACGCAACCTTTTAATTATATCGCTTTACTAACTTCCAAAATGATTTACACACGCAAAAAGGCGTTCACACATCAAATCGTTCAATTTCATTGGCCATCTTCTCCATTCACATCTTTTACATCTTTCAAAAATGTCATAATTTTGTAATCGAATTAGGATTACGAGGAAGATGGAACCCACGACTAGTCAACCCCTATATTATGCACTACAAAATTTAAAAGGATATTTTCTTCTTTGAAACTCGAATACGACGAATTTTAGTTTGAATCATTATTATAAGTGCTCGAAAACTCTGCATTTGATTAAAATGGGTAAAAGATCTCCTTCTTGGTATCATTTAGATTCATTGCTTGAAATTTAGAAAATTATAGAAGACTACAGTGCAGAATATTTTTACGCACAGAAGCAAATTTACGGAAAATTTCAAACTAACGGATTCATCTAAACTTCGATAAATTTTAATTAGAAAGTGGCTATGACAGTAAAGTTGCGCATCCAATATTGGAAATAATTATCCCTGTTTTAGGTCGATGTATAAAACGAGCAACCCAACTTATCGTCTCGTGTAAAACCGTAAAACGTTCCTTATTAAAATAACGATTTAAAGCTTCCATTCAGTCTTCCCTTCTTTTTATAAATCATTATTTTAAATTGCAATAAAACGCCAATGGAATAATGTTCCCAATTAATTACGTATTCTCTTTTTGTGAAAGCTTGCATCGACTATTAACGACCCGCCTGTGAAGTACACGACCACAAAATATTTCAACCGTTCTTAAACAACTATTTCTTCAGAAATTAGCATAGATGCATGTGGCAAAGGTCGTAGGCGCAATGACAGTGGATTGACGCAAGGAATGCATGTGTCACATCAGACTGCCCTATATGCAAATGCGTTAGTAGCTGTCGCAAGCGTCGACGGAATGTAATTTTGTATAATGACTCTAAGTGGCTGAGTGGATCTCTAGTGATACAATGTACATCATGAAATCACTGTCGAAAGCCTCCTATAACTTTATAGAATGTAGAGCGAGTCTTCTAAACAAGTCAAATCAAATTTCCCATAAATTGGTAACAGAATTTTTATTCAAAGTGTGTTGTAATCATTGCATTATAATATTGGATACGAGATTCTACTTGTCTGCAAGTTTATTTTATGAATGACGCAAGCTTCAAAGTAACATTTTTCTGAGCATGGAAATGCTATTTGTAGAATAATTCGTGTTGGTTGATGAGAAATTTTTGTGTGTCTATAAATAATCTGAAATGTCTCATAAATCGATAGAACTTTTATTTAAAGTGTATTGCAATTATTGCACTGTATTCAAAAAGCGTTTCTATTTATCTGTAAGATTTTTCTGTTAATAATTCAATATTCAAAGTCACACTTTTCTGAGCATGGCTACGATATTTCTAGGATAATTAATATCGAATGATTTTTACAGGAATTTTTGACTGTCGAGGGTAGCATGAAATGCCAAGGAATAAATCAAGAAAACGAGACAGAATTGTTTTCGTATCGAACGAGGGTGTATTCTTCCTTTTCCCCCATAAAACAGAGTTATCTGATTCGACCACTGTCGGTAAACACACTTATTATTGCGTTCACGATGAGCAACGATCGGATGACGGTATATTTTGTCCCGAGGTCCGTTGCGAATTGGATTTTAATCTTTACAAGGGTTTGCTGCCATTTGTATCAATTTGTTACAGCTTCACCATTGCCGTTTTCATCAACGCGGGAAAATATGAATATTGGCGATGAAACAAGTGAAAGTGGTGAAGTGATAAGTCTTGTATTACTGTTTCGATTCTCAACTGATGGCATATATTAACGTCGTTTAAATATCTGAATAATTTGAATTTTTGGTACTTGATTACTTTGGTATTTGGATATTTCGGTACTTGGCCATTTGGGTATTTAGGTACTCGACTATTTGGATATTTGGGTACCTACTTTGGATATTTGTGTACTTGAATATTAGGATATTTGGGTATTTAAGCCTTTAGATATTTGTGTACTTGCGTATTTCGACATTTTATTACTTGGGTATTTGGATATTTAGGTACTTGAGTATATAGATACTCGATTACTTACATATTTAAATATTTGGGTACACGAGTACTTAGGTATTTGGAAACTTGCATATTTAGATATATGAGCATTTGAATACTTAGGTTTCTGAATATTTCAGTACTTGAATACTTAAATATTTGAGTATTCGATTGCTTGAATATTTAAGTATTTGATCAACATTTCAAAATACAAGTGCTTGAATCTTTAGATACTTCGATATTTCAGTACTCGCTATGACGCTGCATGGCAATACCTCAGTACTTATCTGAATTCTAATTTGAGTCCTCTTACTAACCAATTTTTACGTACTGAACGACTTCCAGCAGCAGTTACAGGAAACAAGTAAAAAAACCAAACAAAGCATAAACACTGAAATTACCGGAAACTTCGCTCAAACACTGAAACTTTACTTCGGAAAGCCATTACTACGAACGGTGGTTACAGTTCGCTACAATCCTCCAGGGAGATAGATACTCAAGAGAAAAACGTTCGCGCATACCGTCGTACAAATTCAACGAATCAAGCGGAAACTTGGCGGAGGTAGAATAAAATGAAATTGCGGGAGCAATTAAATTTTCTGCGAAGCCAAACGTACAATTTAATTCGAGATAATCTTTCGCGTTAGGACGAATACACTGCTGCGTTCGCACGTGCGGTATTCACCGTGCATCATTCCCTGGTGGACGTTTTCATCACAAAAATTACGACGTTATTACTCCACTTGCGTACGCGTGTCATTGGATTTCAACGGTATGCACACAGGTATGTACGATATTCTAGCAGGCATGTGCACATACATACATAAATACATACAAGGTGAATAACACAACTTGGTCACCTTAATTATTTCCGTTACTAAATAACTAATTTCCAAATTAATTCTAATTCAAATTATTTTGTTCTTAAATACCTTGGTCCACAGGAGCCCACAAGCTGACCATAGAGTATTTTTTTTCAATCATTTCTTTTAACTTTTCAGTTACCTTAAGTTTCTTAAATAATATTCTATCATTCTTCCACCTATCTTTTAGGAAACATAGAGGCGAATTCCGGAAGCAAAATATTTTTCTTATCATTTAAACTAGCTTGTAAGTCTCCATCATCCAAATTGCTCAAAACGAAACATTAAAATTTGGTTACACCAACTTAGAAAAAAGCAAATTAATTCAATTCTGTCGTTTACTGTGTACATTTATATTTACAACAGTGAATGACTTCACAATTTTATATTCGCGAAGACTACTAAGTTATAAATATATACCTACTACAGTCAGCTTGCACGCGTCTCTGAACAAAGATGTTTAAAAACTGTAATTTGACATGGCCAATAATAACAGAAACAATTCAGGTGATCAAGCTACGTTATCCACCCTATATATGCACTCTCTCCACAGAAAATAATTGTAAAATCTACATCAGCGATCGACCAATCAAAATCGCGAAATAAATGGCACTGGCTGTGTCTCTCTCTTGCAAAAACGGTCAAATCGAACCCCTTCGGTTGTATCCTGATTCGACTGAAACGAAAATCGCTTGAAATGCCGGGATTTGATGGCCACGTGACGTTATGCTTTTACGCGGCGATGCAAATGAGCATCGATTGTGCGTGGCAGTAGGTTTAACGAGTAGAAGAGAAAAGGATTTTGATCAGACTTAAAAGCATCCTATTTGTCATTGGATCGAATAAATATTGAACGTGTTGGAAAGTGCATTCAATGAGAATACCGGAGAAAATCGTGGGCCGAATAACACGAAAGCATCACGATTTTAGATAGGCCGAATATATATTCCGCACGCATAGAGCTCGTCGAATGGTCAAATAAATACTTGTGCAATTGTTGGAGTATGGATGTGCCTGCACGCACGGTTTATGTAAATATGCGGAATGTATGCACGAAATAGATTGCAGACGTACGGTTTGGCAAACGTACGGTTTAGTAATCGATGCAGTAAATTGAGCTTTTATAAAACTTTGGTTAACGTAGGCTGCTCCATTGGAGAGTATGTAAAATTTATTCATTTGAAAACAGACATTCTTTTGTGATTATATGTGTAGGAGGAGTAAATGTCACGTTTCAATTATCGAGGACATCGGCCTTACTATTTAGGTGTTGGATTGAATTTAGTTTTAAACACGGTGTGAATTTTCATAAGGAAATTATATTGGGAAGTAAATCCAATCTCATGTCCCCTTTATCGACACACTTCTATTAATTACCGGCTACATCGTGCCCTGACTAATTAATTTTTTAGCACCACGTTCCTTATTAATTGTGATAAGTTCGTTTATAGTCTGACAGGCTTCTGATATTGGGTGCAACGACTTGAATAATGTAAAGAGTGAACCTCTATAAAGTTACAATCTTGGTTATTTCCAATGTGTCTTGGATAATATTTTATATGATTAGTTCTGATGCTAAAATAGTGTTTATTTGTGAAATCTTACGAAAAATAATCGATTCAAAATAAAGAAAGTCTAAAGATGACTTGGAAAATGTGGAAAAAGGGTGACTCAGGAAAATTTACACTAGCCAGCTGAAAATCTTCTCTGCTCCAAATTACTCGAACCAAAAAATTAAAATTCTTTCCCCAACCTTAGAAAAAATGAAGCTAACTAAATTAAGTGGTTCACTATGAACATTTTCACTGTATTAAAACTAACATGTACATATCTGATATCGCAACAGTGAATAAGCTCGCAATTTTATATTCATGAAGATTCCTTAGGAAATTAATTTATAACATATTCTGAACGTCAATTTTTCACCATGTTACTCGGTGTATTTATAAATCTTTGTCACTTTTAATGGAAAAATGAAAGCAATTGGGCCATAAAAGCAACGTGACACCGGAAATAATGACATTTACCTTGCATTATACAACACAAAAGCGGTAGAAACCCAGAAATAAATCAAAGCATTCTTTTATGTGGACATTTATTTTCACCGCTTTTGAGCACTGCATCTGCCTTTGAAATGGTGTCTACGTAGTATGGTATATACACCCGCCAAAATGATGCAAACTTATCCATAGATCAGTGTATGTAGTCGAACACAAACTTCCCGCAAAAAGACGCAGGAATCCTTTATTTATTACCGATGCATGAATATTGAACGTGCACCAGCTTGATGAGCCAATAACCTACTTTAGCTATACATGATTCAAGCATGGTGGCGCTCGATATTAGCTGCAATAAAAGTAGGCTTTGTGTGTGGCTCTATCATTGACTACACGCAGCCAAAATCATTATTCATTGACAGTTATCGTATTATCGATTTCGGGATCCCTTATTAAATTATTTAATCAGTAGATTTAGGTGACATTCGTGAATCGCCATAAATGCTACTCGATTAATATCGATTGTATGTTTTCAATACAGAATTTTGATAAAATATATTCAAAGAGTGAATGCGATGTGGCTATCAACTTGCGTTTATATGCACAAAGGAGCTGGTTACAAATTAAATAAAACTCTTTTTACTAGTAGTACGATCATGCGAGTCTGGTAAAATACTCGTAATATGATCTAGTTATAAAAATAGATCCACTGATAGAATTTCTGTGATATGCTTGTATTCAAAATATTTTACAAGCTAAAAGGATATGTGAACTGTGAAATGGAATAAAGTGAACGTGTCACGGATTAAAATTTGGGATCGAGCTACACGAGTTTCTGCAAAAATTTGATTTTCAATGCAGCGAGAATTTAAACTCCCGTTACAACAAAAAGGGAAATAGGTGCGTGATTTGCAAGAGTATCGAGTACTTGCAGATTTCCCAATTGTTTTACGCAAAAAGAATATTTTTTCGGAACGAACAGAACTCTGTGCAAACGTCCGAGCCAATCATTCTCGAATTTGACAAGAGGCTTTCGAAAAACTCGATTCACTCAGTCTACCGTCAGTTCACCGATCCGTTTTGTATTTCTTTTAACAGTTTTGTTTCCGACGCCGCACTTTAAAGTAGAATTATCATTAACTGTTTTTTTCTTTTTTCTCTTTTACTTTATTTCTTTTTTTGCGTGTCATATCTTTCTGTTTTCTTAATTTATTATATTTAGGTTGTACTTAAAAGCAGCTAAGGCGAGCCTTGTTTTTTTGCATGGTATAATAAATACATTATAATTAATAAAAGTTACTCGAAACGCAAGCATGTTTTGAGTGGTGATATCCATCGATTCGGTCATTTTGAAAATTAGGCTTTTTACCTCTTCGACACGGCAAAATTGCATAATCAGATTACAGAATCTATTAAACAGTCGACGACGAACGGATGCACCTTAATTGCTCTCACGTTAATAAACATGGTAAGCATCCAATTGCCCGATAATCCGTCGAGTGTTTAATCGATTTTATCGGCGAAAAAACGATTGGAAACATTTGAGCACCCGTTGAAACCATATGAAATCAAAATGTTCGCTTAATCGGATCGTTTTACTGTAACTGTGATGAAAACCATGAATAGGTAACTTTCGACTTTTGAGCTCGCAATATAGACGAGAATTCTCATCCATTTATTTACAATTAAGAAAATTATGAAATTATCAATAAAAATTTGAAGAGCGTGGAGTTTCATATTTAATCACTGCAATCTTAAAATTTTGGTCAATATGAAACACACTTGTTCGCTTTAAAGGTGTCAGGAGTTTAAGGGCCTGTGAACGTGTGTGAAAAACGAATTACATGTTCAGTCTCACTAGCCTTAAGGGGACTAGGCAGTCAGAAACTCGATTTTTTTTGTTGCATTTTTCGAAAGTACCACCCTTCCCGAGTAAAATGCCATTTGGTTTATGTTAAAATTCGAAAAATTGAGGATTTTACAGCCAAAAAGGTCGAGCGAGCGTTTCTGCGCGCACGCAGGTAGACTTTTTCCCTCTTTCGAAACTTTAAACGCGTTTATCTCGGAATCATATTTCCTCTTCGTTTTGCAGTGATTGCGAAAAAACAGAGGTACGCATCGATTTGAAAAAAATTCAGCATATATTAAACATGTCTAGTTACGACCTGAACCAAGTCTGTGAAAATTCCTGTTTTTACACAAAAAAATAGAATGGCTCTTTTCCCTGGCGAAAAATGACGTTTCATTCAAATTTGCCGTTTTGCAGCTACCATTTTTATAATTTTGATTTTTTTTCTTTTGCAATAGGTTCAGGGCAGAATAGGGAACGGGGAAGAGTATCAGTTTCAAAGGATATTTTACAATTCAATTTCTTACGGCCAGAATCACTGCAAAATTACAGTGGCTCCAGAAAAAACGCCTACTTATCAGACAACTGTAGCGCTGTCATACATATGTATATAATAGTCAAATAATTTTTTTTACTGTTTATAGTATTAATAAACATTGCCCGAAAGTACTAGTCACAATTTGTGTTCATCTCCTTGTAATTAATTCGCAAAAAATACTTGATTTTCGAGCGATCTGACTGCCTAGTCCCCTTTACGTGAAAGTCAGTATTCCCTTCAATTCTGACTGTAGATAAACCAGTTGGAACAATAGAAATTAGCTAATAGGTTTTCTCAAGGTCATTAAAATAAAAAATTCTAGTCGACAGGTGTCAAACTTCGTGTACTATTATTAACCCTTCGTTGACACACCTCCTTTTTCGATCAACTTTCACATACCTGGGTGGCTCACACCCACAACAATTTTTAAACGACTGCCATTCTCATCTAAAGAATCCAATCTTTATGAAAAAAATCATGGGTCAATGTTAAGGTCTCTAGAATCTATTCCAATAGTTTTTTTTATTGACATTGTATCACAGTTTTGCAAAAAAATTCTAGATTACCATATGTCGCGAAAACACGAAGAAAATATTTACAAAATTGTAACTTCTACAAATTTCAATATTAGAAGCTAAAAATCTACAGAGTTATTGTTCAGATATAATATTTTGAGGGAAAAAATAGTTTGTAACTCGACTTTGGGAAAAAGGTATATATTTGGCATATAAAAGGTACTGAGCGTCAAAATCAATTTATGGGTGGCTCACACTCAGAGTGAGGGTTAACAAAGAGTTAAAGTGATTTTTTATACTCCAACTACATGTACATTTTCTACAGCAACCAAGGTCAGGGTTTAGTTACTTTTTCGACCAATTATGATTAGCATCCAAAAACCAAAAGACATCATTCAAAGTCGCCGTGGAATAAAGTAATTATTAACTTCTGGGGACGGTAACGCGTATTATGGAAGTTTTATCGAACATCTCAGATTTTTCGTTCGCGTTATAATGGAATTTTGAAGTAGATTAAGAATGCATGCATGGCCGCTCCGCGTTACACCTCCTAGGGAATTTCAACGAGACAGAAATGGAAATTGCCGCTTAAGGGAAACGAAAGAAATCTGCAACCCTGATGCCACATGCATAAATAAAACGACAGAGTTCGTCTAAGTTTAGCTTTTCATACAGCTTCCCTATATTACACAAATTTCTTCCTCTGTATCCAAAAAAAAAATACTAATAATAATTATTCATCGTGTTGATATAGTTGATTTTTGTATTTTAAGAAATATCACCGTTATGTGGACCCTTCACCCAGAACTGTGATATTTGTATTATCATTCAAGTTTTAATCTTTCCTTTGTCAACAACAATATGTACGATCCCCAATTTTTAATTACGTTTCGCCCGTGTAATAGTCGAACGAAAATTACTTCGAACTTCACCCAGTTTCGCTAATAAGTCCTTGCGTCCTTTCGTCTCCCAAGCTTCTACGTGGACCGACCTAATTATATGCTTATCGTTAACAGCACAGATTTCAAAGTTCCGCCCGCAGGAACTTCATCGTGCAGCAGCGCACGGCGTTGCCTTATTACAAACATACCCAGGTCTAATTATTCATGGCCCTCACGATAATCTCCAGCCAATGATCTTGCTTTGATATCCGTATCCACAATGTCTAAAGTTCCGTGAACTTAAATGGGTTTCAGTGTAATCCATTGGGATCAGAACACTCTCGGTTAAAAGGCATATGAGCTTGTTGAGGTTTGGAACGTTGCTCATGTACTCCATCACGGGTTCAAGATCAATACATCGCGAACAAGCGTTTGGTGATTTACGGGATTTTAAAATCGCGGAAATTTTTTAACAGACCGAAGCAGATCAGAGGGAAGGAGTCCCCAATGTAAATACAGTACCAATATTAAATACCAATAATTACAAAAAACTTAGTGATACTAACAAGATTTTTAGGTTTCATCCTCCGATTGTTTTGGTTTTTGGGGATGTTTTAGTGAACCGAAAAATAAGGTATACGGGTTTTTTACAGCGGCCCGTTTTCATATTTAGGAGGTTAAACCACCCCTCAATGTTATAAAATTTTCAGGTGTCCGCCTCCGATTGCTTTGGTTTTTGGATATTTTTTAGAGGACCGAAAAGTAAGAAATAGGTGTCCTTTTATTTTAGCCCGTTCGCATGTTTAGGGGCTGAAAGCACCCTTCAAAGTTCATAAGAAGAGGTGCAAAAGCATTCAGTTATGAGGAAAATGAAATTTATATTATGTTTTATTCAACACATTGTTATAATATTCTTTAAACTAACAATAGAAACTTTTGTCCCTCTTCTTATGAACATTGAGAGGTGATTTAACGCCCTAAATATAAAAACGGGCCAAAATAAAAGACACGGATTTATTCTTTTTGGGTTCTCTAAAACATATCCAAAACCCAAAGCAATCAGAGACGGACACCTAAAAACCTCTCCTTGGAGAAAAAATAGGCTAATCAACTAATGATCATTAGAACTCGGTACAACCTAACTCTAAACACCCACGTTTAAAATCCAAATTTCTACTTTACCCTTCCTCGAACTATAATTTCCTAAGGTAGCACAACATTCCGCATATGCCAGCCAAATGAAATTACTAAGCCTCACACCAGCCTTCCACAACGAATGGCGAGAAAGTCAACGGAGGTCTAAAAATACCGAAGCATCGGGGACGTTCTTTAAACATTCAAGCCGGCCCAGTAAATCACACGTGGATAAACGTGGATAAAGGTAGAGCCACAAAAGTAGGCGTGACATTTCGCATTATAGCCTGCCAATTATTAAGCCTGAGCTAATGGCCCGAACGCGTGCGCTGACAGATTAAAAGACCGCTCATCCCTCGGGATAAACGAAGCTGAGGGGTACGCAGGGTGGAAAAAAAACTGAGCGTGCAGCAGCGGCGCCATCAATCTTACCTGGACGGCGGTGTAGGGTGAGTTCTTGCCGGGGAATCCTCGAAGGAAGTCGTCGTCGTCTCGTGTGGCGATAGTCGTCAGGTTTAGAAGCAGGGTGCCTTCGGTGGTGATCACGTCCGTCCCCTCCATACGACCCTAGTCGGCGGTCTGGAGCATCCGAAGCGCCCCCCTCGTCGACGGCTACGTCATGCTCCTTCTCTCCTCTCGACCATGGGATTCCAGGGAGGCTCAGGCCGTGCATGGGAGTCTTCCCTCGATTCCTCCACTTGCCGACGACCTCAGCCGCTCATCGTCGTCGTTTCCGCGGTACTGTCGTTCCTGCCCTGAAACCACATTCGAATTGTCATTAGTGGGACACAAGGTGGCTGCAGAACACTTCTTATAGGCGTAGCTACTGGAAAGGTGGGGTTGCGTGGGTTCCCAGAAAGGTAAATTGATCAACTCCACCCTTGTGTAAAGATGTGGTTTAGTAGCTCAGCTTGTGATTAGTACAAGTGCAATCTGTCTTCTGTGAAGTTTTTTGTGGAGTTGATCAAGCGGTTTTGAAAATACGTGGTTGTTGCAAAGTACATTCTATTGCTGTGATCGCAATAAAAAATTGGGATCCTGTGAGTATCTCGGAAATTAAATTTATCAACTGCTCTTTCCGTAAGTTTTCCACTTTTATTACCTCAGCATATGATTAGTGTTCCATTTACCAATTTTCTCTATTTTCTGTTTTGTAGAGCTGATCAGTTGGTTTCTGAGAACACGTGGTAGTTTGAAATTGCTTCCTGTCGCTATGAGTACTTATTGAAAAATTGAAATCACTCGAGCCTCTCGAAAGTTACACTCACCAGCTCTACTCTGTGAAAATTCTTAATTTTAGCCCCTAGCACATTTATCCGTTATGAGAATTGCCAAAGACTGCATAACATCCCCTTTCTTATATCCATATTTCATGAAGTTGATCACTTTGTCCTCCGAGAACACGTGACAGTTGCGAAGTACTTTTGTCGATCACTTAGAGATTAAAAGAATAATACGAGCAAATGGTAATTGGACGAAGTGTGGAAAATGGATAACAGTGTCCACTGTTAGAATACTGATGAAGCCGTACCGTTTGCGAGGGGAGGGAGCACTTTTCCGGAGGGGCACGACTTACAGCTGAAAGGTTCGAGGAGAGTAAACTGCAAGGACGTGGACCATGACGCTTTCGAGGTACTTCAACGATCCCATTCGCTTATAGATACAAAATTCATGACGTAACTGCTCTGACACTTCATAAATTTCAAGGGAACAGAAGGGTTAAAAGTTTAGTCTCATGATTTATGGAAAGGGCCACTGTAAATGAGGTGTCGTCGGCTAAAGCTCAATACAGTTGATTAATGCAGGGAGGACGCTGTACAAGCACCTTATATTGCTTTTTCTGATGTAGCAAAACGAAGGAAATAGAAAAGAACAAGTATTCTCTGGCAATATTTCGGATAATGTCTTCCAGAAAATTCTCGGAAGAATGAACTGTACTATTACTATAAAATTCCTTTATGTAGAAACTAACAAAATTTAATTTTAGACAGAGTCCTTCAGTGTCTTGTAGGTAATTAAGACGGTGTGTAATATGAAAATTTTATTATCGCCGTGGTAAGATATACTACAATTAATATATTTTAAGCAACATATTATAATTTGTAAGTATTGGCACAAAATTTTTACCAAATGCAGGTCATTAAATTACCATCTTTGCATAGGAAGTTCTCAATGATAAAAAAATTTTCGTCCCACGGTAATCTCCTTAAGTTTCTTCATTAATTTTTCACCATATTTTAACGGGACTGTTTAAAATATAGCCTTGTTATTGTCAATATGTTCACAAATACTCTTATAAATTTACACTGGCGATCAGAAAATATTTTTGCAGCATATAAGGGGATTATAATCTAAAAAGAAGTAAGAGAATAAAAGATGGTGAAGGAAGAAGGACACGATTAATTCCTCTTGAGTTTAGGTAATAAAAAGCCTAATTGCTTTATCGTTGGCATTATTAACACGCTCCCAAGAAGGCAGATCGTTGTACGAATTAAAATCTAAATTAGAGGGAAACGGGAGAGTAATAAATCATACGATCGTGTCGAGTTCAATTCTCGTTTCACCGTTCGGATTATTCGAATTCCAGAAATTGCGCGATGGTACGCGGTTTCTCGATGACGGAAACCAGGAATACTGGAGCGGTTAAGGAAATGTGGATCTTACGGATATTCGACGGAAGAAAAGTATTCAGCGATGGAATGCAATTCATAATCATATTTTACAGGAATATTGCATTTACGATATTGACGTTAGAAATGTAAATAGTAAAGGGAAAATAGGAGGTTCCATTCTTAAAAATATAGATAACTAGGGGTGTGTGAGTACCCGAAATTACGGGACCCGATTTGCGATTCGGGAGCCGATTTTCTTGCTTAAAAATTCTTACATCTGATCACACTGCAAAATCACAACTTAAAAGTTATCGGGTACCCAAGACTCGGAAACTTTTAAGGTAAAAAATTTATTCGACGCTGAAGTTGAAACTCACGACGAATAAAAAAATTAACTTTATTCGTCGAAAAAATTCTCGACGAATATAAAAATTAACTTTGTTCATCGCATAAATTCTAATCGAATAAAAAAGTTAACTTTATGCGTCGAATAATCTAAAGTTAAAGTAATTTTATTTGATCCTTATTTAAATAATTTTTATTTACTTAATGCCGAACTCTGGTGAAGGTCATACACTTACGAGGGTGATGCGAATGGATTAAGAGATAGTATTAATAATAAATTGCATATAGGCTAATACTTAGGATGGGTCCAAATTGGCCCTCCACCCGACAGGCAGGGTTTAAGAGCTTAAGATTGCTTCAACTGAGAAAGTTTTGTATAAAGCGAACTCCTTGCTTGGCTTGCTTTCAAAGTAAACATTCGCAAAGTCCCAGACAACATTTTCGATGCTTCCCATTAAATATCGACGCAAAGGCACGCCAAAACCATGCACAAACAGAATGCAAATCATGCTGACGCCAACAGAGTCTTAATTTCTGGAGTTATTGGATAACGTGATCGTGAAAAATCTGATTAACGATCTCAAGAAGTATGTCACCAAGTCACGGAATGGCCCTTGTGAAATCTCACAACCCGTCAATGATCACCATTAAATCCCACAACACCGTCGATGTCGCGGTCTATTATACCGAAATCCTAAAATCCTTATTTAATAGAGACCTTATCCCTCCATTCATCTGGATCAACGTATTATATAACCTTTGCTTGGCCCCTAAATAAAATCCTTCACAGTGTAGCTAGATCCTCGATGAAGCACCCCATGAAATCCCTTCCCTAGTTACACGAAATTTCACAGAACACTCAGCCCGAGTAAAGTAATAATCCCCGAGCTACCAATATAAATTTCAGTTTACCCTATTGCACACAAAGTGTATTTGACTATAGCCACCTCCGCCTCGATAAACTGTGGGTAATCATTCGATCTAAATCCTTTTTAACCCGTTATCCATTACACTGAAGCACGGTGCAGCGTTCAGCAACGCTGCATCCCCTAATCGAGACCTAAGTCGACCTGTATCGCCGGAATCGCTGGTGTTACGGTACATTGGGCTCGTTAATTCCCGAACATCCTGGCAGCAGGGCTCGATCGCTGCTTCGTCAGTCGGAATTTGACTGCAAAATTATCCTGAATTTAAGGGATTGGTTCAGAAATGGATTTTGCAATCTGCATTCTACTTTCATGAGATGGAAGAAACTGAAATGCAATACTGAATGCACCAAAACAAGAATGAATTAAAGGGGGAATATACATATCCCTTTTATGAAACCACTTCTCACTATTTTAACCCTCGATTGTCACGCCTATTTTCTACGAACGTAACAAAATTGTCACACTGGGTTGATTCGACCCAAGCTAATTTTCAATCAGCTGCTGTTTAAAAACTGCCTGTTAAATTATGTCGCGAAAATTCTGAGATAAAGTTTTAACATTGTAGAATACATGTTCAACGTTGAAGATTAACATTTAAAGTATCATCATTTTTAAACAGTAGTACCATTTTCAATGATACCTCAAAGTCAAACTGTGGGTCATTTTGACCCAGTGTGACCACCGAGGGTTAATGTATAATACTGCAGTAACTAGCCATTCACGAGTGTATTCAAGCAGCACTAATTATCTGTGTTTATTAGCTTTATATTATATCCTTTAGTACAGGGGTGCACAAGGAGCCGTTTTTAGTGCCTAGCTGCGAGCAACCCACCTGTCCTGTTGCAAAGGTTAGAATCGGTGAGGAGAATTGCAGTAGTGTACGTGCGTGCTCGTAGGCTCGTAGCGTAAGTATATATGGCTGGGTTCCTTGTGGGGCCCCAGTGCAGAACAGGTCCCGTAATAAAATTCAGGGGAATCATGAAATTTCCAAAATATCTGCTACTGCCGGAATTTGGTATGACTTGACGGTTCTATTTTACTGATAATGAAACATTTTTTGCTAATAATACTCATCTTTTCATCGATACATAAAATATTTAGAAGATTAATACTATACAAATAAATAACTCGGACACAAAGAAAACCAAATTTTAATTAACGATAACGATAATTCATAAATGTTAGAAAGTTATATATGTACAAATATATACATATCTACACGCATGTGGTGTCCACCATTATACTTAGCGTTATTTACAACCACAAAATTACATAACTAATAAATATATACACGTAACAATATACGGGGAGTTAACGAAAATGTAACAATAATAATATATACATAATATGTACATAACTGAAAAATTATATACACAAGGATGGAAGGACAGAACATACATGCAGACTTTGTGGTCCCCGTGGCAGTAGGGGCCCCATGGCAGTAGGGGCCCCCTGGCAGTAGGGGCCCCCATGACAGTAGGGGCCCCCATGGCAGTAGGGGCCCCATGGCAGTAGGGCCCCATGGCAGTACGGGCCCCCATGGAAGTAGGGGCCCCATGGCAGTAGGGGCCCCCATGGATGTAGTGGCCCCCATGGCAGTAGGGGCCCCATGGCAGTAGGGGCCCCCATGGCAGTAGGGGCCCATGGCAGTAGGGGCCCCCATGGCTGTAGGGGCCTCCATGGCTGTAGGGGCCCCCATGGCAGTAGGCCCCCATGGCTGTAGGGGCCCCCATGGCTGTAGGGGCCTCCATGGCTGTAGGGGCCCCCATGGCAGTAGAGCCCCATGGCAGTAGGGCCCCATGGCAGTACGGGCCCCCATGGAAGTAGGGGCCCCCATGGAAGTAGGGGCCCCCATGGATGTAGTGGCCCCCATGGCAGTAGGGGCCCCATGGCAGTAGGGGCCCCCATGGCAGGAGGGACCCCATGGCAGTAGGGGCCCCATGGCAGTAGGGGCCCCCATGGCAGTAGGGGCCCCCATGGCAGTAGGGGCCCCATTGCAGTAGGGGCCCCCATTGCAGTAGGGGCCCCCATGCCAGTAGGGGCCCCATTGCAGTAGGGGCCCCCATGGCAGTAGGGGCCCCATGGCAGTAGGGCCCCATGGCAGTAGGGCCCCATGGCAGTAGGGGCCCCATGGCAGTAGGGGCCCCCATGGCAGTAGGGGCCCCCATAGCAGTAGGAAGACATCTCAGACAAAGTAAGTTATTTTATAATCTATGAATCCTTCTATTCAATATTTGCGCTTTGTTTCGAGGTATTGCCCTGTGTTTATAATCATTTAAAAACTGATGGAATCCTTTATTCAAATATGAGCAATGCAATTTCTTTAATTTTAATTTTAACGGAATAGCCCCGATTATTAATCATTGTTTTAAGATTCATTATAGTAACTCATTGTTTTGATCCTAGGAAAATAATTCTATTAGAATCGCTGGAATTAAATGCAGTTACCAAATCGCGCTGGAAATAGCGAAAACATCCCGCCCATATACGGATGGAGAATTTATAAAAAATTGTTTATTGGCGACAGTGGATGACAATGCGCAGCAGCGTAAAATATATGAAGCGACTACTCTCTCGCGAATGACAGTAGGCGGATAGAAGAGATGGCTGCAGATGTGACGCGGCAATTGCGGGAGTTAGGGAAAACATTTATTGTTTATAGTTTGGCCCTGGATGAATCGGCGGACATCTCCGGCACTCTGCAAATGGCAATTTTTATTGGGGGGGGTTAACGAAAATTTAGAAGTAACTGAGGAACTGCTAGATTTTTCTTCGTTAGCAGAAACCACAACAGGAGATGATATACTGTTTTGTGTGGAGAAGGCGGTTAATAATCATAAATTAGACTGGACTAAATTAGTGTCCGTCACTACTGATGGTGCTCCAGCGATGATTGGGAAACATCGTGGTTTCGTTGGCCGCCTCCGAAGCAAATTAAAAAATCTAGCAGTTCCTCAGGAAATTAGGGCAATGCACTGTGCGATACACCAGCAGAATTTGTGTGCAAAAAGTATAGAGATGGAACACGTTATGTCCGTTGTGACCAGAATAACTAATTATATTAAAATGAATCCTTTAAAACGCCGGCAGTTCAGAAATTTTTTAAAATATATAGACGCAGACTTCACGGAGATACCCCTATACACGGAAATACGGTGGGTTAGCCGTGGAAGAACCTTAGATCGATTCTTCCGCCTACATAGCGTAATTTCCGTGTTTTTGGAAATGTCAGAAAATCCTGCTCCCGTGTTGGAAAATACAGATTGGCTCTGTGATTTAGGATTTATTTCGGATGTAGCAGACCATTTAAATATTCTAAATACACAGCTGCAAGGAAAAGATAAAACCATACTTCAATTTTCTAACTTAATTTGCGATTTTAAAAAAAAAATTCAAGTATGGAACGCAGAGTTACGTTAAGATCAATTATGACACAGCATACTAATTTTGAGCAATATGAAATTATATTACAGAAGTTGGGTGATCAATTTGAAAACCGGTATCAGGATTTGTATGCACTCGAAAATGAATTGAACGTAGTTACCAGTCCACTAACTGTAAATATAGATACAGTGTCACCACAATTACAAATAGACTTAAGAAATTTAAGAGGTGACGTAGAAATGAAAAAAAAAATTCAGGAGACGGATGGTATTATTAATGTATCACAAATTGAATATCCGTATTTGCACAAATGCGTCGCGAAAATATTAGCAATATTTGGTTCCACTTACGTTTGCGAGCAGTTATTTTCTACCCTGAAGAAAGCGAAGTCGCCGTTCCGGACACTCATAACGGATAACAATTTAAAATGTTCGTTGCTCTTGAGCCAAAACCGAAGTATACAACCAAACATAGAATATCTGGTACAACAAAAACGGCTACCGGCAACAAAGCGCAATAATCATTTTTTATAATTGCATGTACTCCACCTAGTATCTTTCACAAAGTCTGCGTGTATTGTTCTGTCCTTCCATCCTTGTGTATATAATTTTTCAGTTATGTACATATTATGTATATATTATTATTGTTACATTTTCGTTAACTCCCCGTATATTGTTACGTGTATATATTTATTAGTTATGTAATTTTGTGGTTGTAAATAACGCTAAGTCTAATGGTGGACACCACATGCGTGTAGATATGTATATATTTGTACATATATAACTTTCTAACATTTATGAATTATCGTTATCGTTAATTAAAATTTGGTTTTCTTTGTGTCCGAGTTATTTATTTGTATAGTATTAATCTTCTAAATATTTTATGTGTCGATGAAAAGATGAGTATTATTAGCAAAAATGTTTCATTATCAGTAAAATAGAACCGTCAAGTCATACCAAATTCCGGCAGTAGCAGATATTTTGGAAATTTCATGACTCCCCTGAATTTTATTACGGGACCTGTTCTGCACTGGGGCCCCACAAGGAACCCAGCCATATATACTTACGCTACGAGCCTACGAGCACGCACGTACACTACTGCAATTCTCCTCACCGATTCTAACCTTAGCAACAGGACAGGTGGGTTGCTCGCAGCTAGGCGCTAAAAACGGCTCCTTGTGCACCCCTGCTTTAGTACCTCGTTACGTTCTTCTGTACTACCACTTTTTAATGCTTCTATTATTATGCAGTAGCCTAAGATAAGCATATGTATATATTTCTGCAACGCTCGTCATTACGTCAACCCTTCTTACACGATGGTGCTTCCTTTAATACACATAATGTACCTATCTTCGAACAAAGAAGATCAAGTATGTACCATGTTGCCCCGAAACAAAGGCTGGGATACAATAACTGACCTAGAGCTTATTAAATTAGGATTCGTTCATGCTATAGTAAGTCGACCGATGCGGGAAGACTCCTTTATTATATAATAATGACACTACTGTAAAGCCATCATTATACGTTGTTCATGTACCCATGATACGAAATTATTAATGGTGAAATAAAGTGTGATACCTAAAGAAAGTCATTCGAGTGATTTTTATGTTTGAAAGTAGTTTCTCTCTTTAGGAATTTATGCTAAGTGAAATGTTGAACATGTGGTTTTAAAATAGGCTGGGCTTCTTTCAGGTCCTGTGTTATTTTTACCTTTGAAATCAACAGTGATAAACTGTTAAAAATAAGTTAAAAAATATTCCTATCTATGACTGGCCACTAATTGAATATTTACCTCTTTAACAATATAAACATATTAACCTCTGCATTCTAATGAACATTCTAAAACATAAGTAATATCCATCAATGTTACCACGTCAGAAATTTAATGATAGTATGATCATCTCTTTCTCTAGTTATGATCATCACAGTAGCTTAATGTCAAAGGTTCAATTCTATTAATTGGCACTATATATTGCCACGTGACAAGTACTCAAGCCCAAAGGTGTAAAATATTAACAGGATCAACTTGGTTTACTAGAATTTCGCTCGAAGCGAGCTTGCATGGTAGATACTCGTAAAGCTACATAATTGTACCGATTATTAACGTTATAATTGCCCCCTGGAACAATGGGCGATTATTGAATCGGCGGTGTTACATTCCAAATTAAACAATAAATCGAGCATGGAACGCGGGATATCTATAGCAGAGGTGTTATTGGTCACGCGATTCAAAAGCCATTCAAAAGTCGCCTGCAACATGTCGATGCCCTCAAATGGAAGAATCGCTTCGAAAATCGACGTTTTTCTGCACAGAAAACGGTAGAATATCGCGGAGTTCGTGGAACTCTTCGCTGATTGCGATTAACACATTCGAATTTTATGAAATAAAAATTGCCTCCGAACGAAATTCAGTAGTTCTTTGAACAATAATGAAATTTGAAAAAATGACTCGATAGAAACCATTTTAAAATTAGAAACCATTTATTACAGTGCGTGAAATGTTGCTATAATTGAATACTTGAAATTCCCAAAGGAATTATTAAAAAAATTAACTTTTTACTCAAGGAGTCTGCTTGATTACAAATTCTACAAATGAGGTCACAGCACAGCAAGTTAGCCTTAAAAAATCCATACCAATGAAGCGGTAAATTACGTTTACGTGGCTATTAAACCAAGAACTAACAAAAAGAGTGACTTATAGTAGCATTTAAAGTGACAAATAAAAGTGGTTCAGAATTACTGCTACAATTAAACGTAATTCCAAATAATATATAACTAATAATAAATAATAGAATAAAATAAATTAGAATAGAATAGAGCAGAGCAATACGAAAAAATAATAATATTTTATAGAAAAGCTGTGTTACCCAAAACTAAGGAACCCGCAAAATTCTTCATTGGATAATTTTGAAATGACATAAAATTACGTAAAATTGATGCAGTATTCGTCAAGCTGTCGATACAACGTAAACAATCGGCAGAATTGAAGCAGAGACATAGCATAAACAACACCACTCTGACTCGGCCAACGAGTTCTACTTAACCCAAAATTTCCACTGCATCGCGATTCAAGCGGCTCGCGTGTGAAGCTGGTATTAACATTAGTGGACGCGAGATTGGGTGGCAATATATCAAATCAAATTTCCCTGGCATATCAAGCACCGACGCACAATCACGGCTCCTTATTATTCAGACAGCGAACACTGTCCATTTACTATCAAATTTTGTCCTTGGCTATCGTTAATGCAGAGTTTGCGAGAGGGGCGAAATGGAAACGAGGGACTGATGGAAGATAGTTAAAGGAAATGCACAGAGGATGTAGGTGTTACTCGATAGGAATGAGATTTCGATTAGTGATACTTTGGGATAACGATTATTTAAATCGATGACTGCTTCTGGGGGGATTAAATAGGGACTTGATTCTTTGAAAAGAAGTCACTTAAGGATCTGTGATGATAGATAGTGTATTTTAGATTTAGATAAAGATACAGGAACCTTTCTACAGATTGGAATTCATTTGATCGTATTACTGCTCGTTATAGAAACCTACTCTTCTGAATTCTATCTCCTCAATTAATCAAGAACTCTGCTCTGTTCTTAGCAAAGACTGATCGACAGATCTCGGAGACTTGTCTTTCTTAAGGAAAGAAGTGTAAGGAGATAAACCAGAAACGTGAAATGTAAATATAGACACAATAAGAGAATTAAGAATAGATGTTTCAATTTATAACATAAAATTATTTTCCTAATTATTTCAATTTTATCGAAGACCACATTTTTGACCAACTGATCTGATCAAGATTGTCCAGAATTTTTCACAACAATCTTTATCATTTATTTATCACTTTCCAATAATAAAAATGAAAAATCTGTAATTTGAATGAAGGTGAAAAATAATCTCAAGAGAAATACCTATTACTTGTCACAAAAGTTTCTCGTCAAAATGTATTGCGAACTTTTTTTTTACATAATTTCTTCGATCATCGATAAAAGCAAGGGGATAGCCTAAATTCCAGTGTTACAGGGCTCAGTTTCAGATGATCAACCTCCGTGGCATCCATTAAGCTGTACACTGTAAATGCATTACACACCTCGCCAGCAAATTGCAAAACTCATTTCGAATTCATTCCGAACGCGAGCAAATATCAAACGAGCTTTTAGTTTGAATTACCGTGAACTAACGCGCACAAGAACATCTCAAGCGAGCTTCTGCTGTTAGTTACTGCCGAGTCTAGCATATATGACTAAACTTCCGACGAACTTCTAGCGCGATACACTCCAAGTTAACGCTTACAAGAAGATTTCAAGCGACCTTACGCCAACCAAGTTTACGGAAAAATCGTCCAGAAGCGTGATATCGCGAGCTGCCTACGTGCATTTGTTCCTTCAATCCCGTCAAGATTACAAGATTCTGGATTAACCATTGTGGAGATTGAACTTCGTTGATCATTCCTTCAATTAACGCCGGATGACAAATTGCAAAAGGCGAAGAAATCTGTCAAGTGAAATATAATCAGTGCGATGGACACAGCAATTTACCAATAACAGAAACGAAATTCTGGAGTATCTGTAATGTTTGAATTTCAACTTTTAGAGATTCATGGTGGATTCATTTTCTATTTTTTATTTCGGATGAATGCAAAATCATAATAATCGTGGAGTAGGAATTTTTTGAAAGTGGTCGCACATAAACTCGTCTAACATAATAAATATGTATTTATCACATTTTAATGTAACGGCGGGAAAGTGTTGATAAAATATTAGTAAACAAATGTACAAAACCGTATGTAGAATGCTTATTTATAATGAACTGAAAATTAAAAAAAATGGCAGCGTCTAAAACAGACATCGATTTCTGCAAAAAATCCGCTGATTTTTTAAGTCGCAAAAGTATAATTTTGTAAAAACCGACTTAGTTTTACTACCAACGAGAATGGGAAATCTACTGAAGATATATGCCAAGTTTGAAGTAAATCGGGTGATTGGTTTTGAGATATCATGCTAACCAATTCGAAAATCATCGTTTTGAGAAAAACGCGTTTAAAGTTTTAAGTACCGTTTTTTTAATTAAATTTTTTTTAAATGTTGCCTAAATATGTACAAATATAGGCATAAAGTTTTCAATTAATATAATATGAGGGTTATTCTTAAAAAAAAATCTCAAATATCGCGCTCCTTTTCAGGCCACCAAAGTAGGGAGACCCCTTAAGAATGAATAAAAAGCTTAAAAATTCTACTACTATCAATAAACGAAGACAATATTTCGTCTCACCACTTCCTCAATGTACTTTCCAAACGATCACCACCTCTACCGAGCAAACAAATCTAAAATACCACTAACGAACCACGAAAGTGTCCCCTTCAAAAAGGTTCTAATTCTGCCCTCGCACCCCGTGCACTCCAACCGCAAAAACAGATGGTGGCCGCTGCAACTCCGTTGAACGAAACACGTTAAAAGCGAGCGGGGCGATTCACGGAGAGCGCGAATGAAAGGGCTGCCAGACCGTCTCGGTTGTTCCGTTCCTTTATTTCCTACGCTTGGCAGATTACTTCGGCGATATTCGGGCCGATCGATGGGAATGCACGCGAAAGCAGCATTACGTGCCACCATTGAAATAAGAGGAACTCGTGTTACAAGCGACACGCTAAGCAGTTCTGGCTAGCGTTGAGCCTTTCTCGGTACACGTCCCACCGAACTGGGGCCGGCGAAACCTTCGGTTACCGTCAGCGTCTCCGGATGGGATTAGATCGCGAGATTGCTGTTTATAACTTACTTTTAAAAGGGCTAACCGGACGGGGGCGCGTGGAAACGTTTCAGAGATAACGAACGATAATTATCTAACGGTACGCTATCCGCCATCTCGCTGGGAACGACGCTTTTCTGCGTGCACAGTGTGTACCGTGCGAAAGCCCGCGGAACTTCGGTAGCTGGCACGTTCTCTAGGCCGTTGTGAACTGGAAAGGTCGTAGAAACTATGGCACTCTCTGTATATTAATTTTTGAGAGAGAAGACACTTTCTCCACTCTTATGATTTACTTAACAACGTGCAGCAGAGTTGCTGTATTTCAATCATAAATGAATAATGATACATGTGCACTGTGGTTTCTCATGATTTTTGTATGTTGTTTGTGGTACACCTTGTTTCGTTTGTGGCGCGTTCGTGCGAGGGTATTCACACGTTTTCTTTTGTTTCTGTGTTCGTTGAACCAGAGATGCGTTTGTCGAGTGAATGTATTTGAAATACTAGACGAGAGTCATAGATATTTCTGATGTGGAGAGATACGTATTTAATCCTTTGGGTACAGTAGGTGCATATACATATGTGTTCGTTTAGTCGAGCATGCATCTTTTTTGTATGGAAAGCACCGCTGTCTTTAGCAGCTTCCTACGACGTCGAATATGCAATTTATCAGCAAGAGATAGGCTTATTTTTATAGAAAATTCTTCACCAAATGTGGTAGTATTTCCTCGGATCTTTAAAATGGCGACCTTGAGCCTAAATTTGCAAAATATAACTTTGTTTAAAATTTTCATTATTGTAAAAACGATTCTTTAAGTGGCAACAAAATTATTGAGGAAAGACGATCCTTCTAGATTAAAATAACACAAGAATCAACAAAATCTGACAAATAGTTTCCGAGATAAAAATTCATAAGTACAATTTTCATTTAAGTACCATTTTCACGAGAATAGGCAAAAATCACAAAATTCAAGGCGCTGTATTTTTTAAACAAACTGAAAATCGGCACAGTGGTGAATTAAACCCTCCCTAATTTCACGAGGACTGCAACATATTCAAATTTGAACAAAATCCGAGATACCCGGGGGAAAAAAGTCATCGAGTTGGCGTGGAATGACCCCATTGCAAATCCTGCAATTCGTGCTAGTTTGGATTATATTTTGGATATATTTTGTATATGTCATTTATTGCGTACTTTTATTTTTAACATATCCCACTCAAAGTGATAATATTAAAATTTGATACGTCTTTTTATCGAACACGATGTTCTTTAATACTATATGCCAAATTTATACTTTTGCTTAAAGATTCAGGAATCATAAAAGTTTTTAAAAAAGTCGTGGCTCTTGTATATAGGTACCTTATATCGTTTAATTCGCATAATATTCGAAACAAGTGATTTCGTTATTCCATTAAATACTCGCGACCTGACAAACAACAGCAATATAAATTACGCACACGATTCGAGTGTCGAATACTCACGGGCGGGCGTGCATTTTTATATTCTACACTTTAATATGTATCAAGCTTCAAGTACAAAATTCGTTTGCATACTTTTGCTATTATAAATTCGCCGTAATTACCTTTAAAAAAAGGCACGGGTGTATTACGCGAAGAATATTAAAGAGCTGCCACTTAACATAATTTTAAATAATACCGTCCACTAACGTTATCTTAAACAATATTTATCAACCTAAGCACACATTGAGCGTAAACTGCAAAAATTCTCGGGGAGCACTGTAGGTACTTGTATTTTTATTGCAATTTTTATACAGGGTGACACATTTTCATGCAACCTGTATCAACGCGATCCATAGCTAAGCACAATACGAAAATACTACAGAAATCTGGTTCTACAAATTCTTTATTACAAAGTTATACGCGAAATATGAAATGTATTGTTTTAGTATCACTTGTATATTTTGGCAATCCGCCAATTTATGGGATGTAAAAATATTCTGTTTTGTGGGATTGTCTTCTTTTTATTATCGTTCACAGATTAAACTTTCTTTTAACCACTGCTATAGTACACAATGGCATTTAAAAGCTTCAGGGTTTGTCCTGTATTTTTAACAGCATACGATATACGAAAATATATACACGTGCATATGTACGCTTTTCTTGAAACCGGCAGATAAAAAAGCTACCCCGAACGATGGCTTTCCGGGAATCACCCTGTATAAAATTTCGCGACAAACGCCTGCAGCTGGCGTCATGTACCTATCCCACTTTACAGCGGGTCTTAACTCAACAACAAGATTAATTATTTTGCATTTCCCCATTTTTTCTTCTTTCCTTACTTTTCTTTTTTCGTACTCCATACATTTTCATCAGAGCGCAGTCCCATAAAATATCGTTTTACAGTGAGCGCGCGAGGAATGAATAATGGCTGTTGGCGCTTATTCATTTTCGTGCGGCGTGTAACCGCCACGCTCGTCGTGTGTTAAACGTTTCATATAAATATACCATATTTTTTCATTTACCAAAGGTCGTATTTGTGAATTATGGGGAAGGACATACGCGGTCAATATAAAGGAACGCCTGCAACTGAAATACACCGCTCCAATTTTTCAGCGCGGAAACTTTTCCGCCATAGTCGCTCAATTTTATGCTGCAGATAAATAATTGCTACGCGATATTCGTTACTAACATTTAGGTCGTTCTCCAAAATTTCCATATGGACGTGGTGTCCTAGATAGTTTGAAAGGTGGGAATTTGGACATCAACAGCGATTTGGATTGAAATTTTGGTTCATAAGGGGAGCGAAGAAAATTTTGGCTCCAAGTTTGGAAAACTTCGTTAGCTAGTGGAGGTTAAGGGGAAATTCTCGTGTAACAGCCCTCGAAATTTATGAATTTTGTTTAAAAAAAAACTGTTGGTCCTATTGCATTAAACTTTTTTTTAGATGTAAGGAGGCATCTTTAAATTTGTACAATTTTTCTATTTTCTAAAATTTTAATTTTAGTTTTTATTTATAATACTTTTTTCTTCGACATAAAGAATAACATGAAAACTTTGTCGAAGGAAAAAAATGACTTTTTCTCAAACGCTATAATTCTTTCAATTTTTCTTTTTTTTTTTCTTTAAAGTAGACCATTCTCAGCGTAAACTATTTAACTTTAAGAAACTTCTATTTTTTTTGCAATCAGATGACTGTGATAAGTGCTACACCGCCAACAGAAGTTACATCGTCGAAGAGGTGGACAAGATTCCATAATAATTAAGAAATAATAAAGAGGATCGAAATAAAAAAAATATTTTCAGCAAATTTAAAGATGCCTCCTTATATCCCAAGAGTTTAAACAAATACGACGAACAGTTTTTTGAAAAAAAAAAATTTAAATATCAATTACTCTTGGGGCTGTTAGACAAGAATCCCCCCTTAAGTGATCGCTTAGCTAGTGAATAGTATTATTCTTCAGTACTTCTTCAATTATAATAGTGGTTCATATACTACTGGATACTATTTTGTACCGATCGATATCGCTAGTTAAGTTAACAAATGCCCTACGAATTCTAAACAAGAATATCTACAAAATCGCAATAATACCGAGCCGAGTGAAAGCACAAAGTACCATTTACAAACGGAAACAACTAAATTAGCTATCTCCACTGCGATAAACCAGAGCCCAATATTTTCTCACCAAACATCAAAACAGCAGTAGCTCGTTCTTTATCACCCACATAAACCACGTGAATGGAAGGGAAAATTACACACGTGTTCAGCCGCCGCGATCCCCAAGCAAAAGCCATTGCCTGATGAATGGCCCGAGCACGGGGTCAACGCGGAGCAGCGTTCGAAGGTGAAAAATCCTCATGAGTGGCGTCCTCCGCGGATGATAAAACGCGGATGCGCGAGTTGCCCTAGGTCCCGGCGGCCATAAAGAACGCTTTATGAGCTTCCGAAGTGAACAGCCCCCGAAGTTTAACTGGCCGCTGTTTCACGGTTCTCCGTCTTCCGGGCCACGATTCAGCTGCGTACGTGAGCTCACGCTTGAAACGGAAGGTAATTTTTGAAAACGCTCCCCGGCCAGACCACGTGGCACGTACGCGCAAGGAGGAGCGATCTCGTGTCTGGCTTCGCCGAAGCACTTAGCTCTTAATGTATCTGCGGCTGGTGGGCGTGCTGTTTGGCGAATCGACCCGGGGAACGGGTTTCAGTTGGCTTCGCCGTATGTTATATATGGTAAACAAACTGAAGGGGCTTTTAAGAAGCGGAGGCTCTCCAAGGGAACGATCCTTGGACCCGAATTCTTGAAACGAAGGGACTACGTCAGATATAGGGATTGTTGGTTGCTTCTTGATGATTTGTAGTTTTAGTGGGGTATTCCGATTTTCGGGTGTATTTGCTTGGTGAAGGCACTGATGGTTTCTGGTGGGTGTGGAAGACGTGTTTGAAATATCAATTGAGAGGCATTAAAGTTCCTTGTGAGAACTCGCTAGCGATACCACCCCTATTAGATTCCTAATACTGTTCGTTGCTGCTTGTTAGTCGTAGAAAGTTTGAACTAGGTTTATTCCAGGGTTCGAAAGAGTTCTGGAACTTTTCGATAGGTTCTATTTAAGACATGGACGGTGGAATTTTTTTAAAAATGTTCTCAAATTATAAGTTCCCATGAGAACCGATAAAGTAAAAGTTCGGGAAAATAAAAGTTTTAGGAATAGACCTTATAAAATATAGAAATAAAAAATTTTCTATAATAGGAACATATATCTTGTTCATCAATATTAAAAAAGTTCTCAGTCGTTCTAACAAATACTGAACACTATTCAATGAATAGTACTACAACAATAATAAATAATTATTACAGTTAAATTGATATTCCGAATGTGTTATGTGTTTGTAATATTTACTTACGTAGATAATTTCTGCGCAGATTTTATAGAATTTTTATATATTTTGGTTCATGTAAGTTATAAAAAAAATGCTATTTAGGTATTATTCTTGACAAGTTCTCTTTTCTATTCAATACTTCTTATGAAACTATTAATTACTTATGTTATTATTAAATAGCTTTTATTAAATAAACACGAATAATATGATATTATATAATTAAATAAAACTAGAACGTGATTGTTTCGTACTTTTCTTTATCTTATGAAACCTTTTTTAATAAATGTTCTAATATAACCTGTTTCCATGGAAATTTTATTATATAGGTTCTAAAATATATATTCCATGAGAACACTTTTTAAAGAAGTTCCTAAGGGTGACATTTCTTTCAATAAAAATTCGACAGGAACAGATAGCTTCTTCAACGATACATATAAGTCCTGACAGAATTTTTTTTAAATATGAGAGTTCCAGAACTTTTTCGATCCCTGCTTTATTCAGGGGTTTCATGAGTCTACATGTTGAGAAGGAACACTGTTCTTGCAATTGTAGTTGAATTGACTAGGGTGACTTTGTATAATATACCACGTAACATTCCGATTTAATTCAAAGATAACGATAATTGACCGCTCATTCCGTTTAGTTTAGTGCAACCGCCAACACTGATTTTCATGAATTGTTAATCGTTAGTTTCCAACCCAGGGCTTGTTGCTTATTACCCACCACTTTGGGTAATATGCCATTTTTGAAGACTTTTGTATTTTTAATTTTATTGTTAAACTATAAGAGCTACATACCCATAATTATTAACGAATAAACATAATTAATCATACTTTCATATGGTCATATCGTTTTCCCTATATCTACTTATTCTGGCGAGATATCACGTTCCAAAATTCACTGTATTATCCCTAATTATCCCAATTTCAGTGTTTCTTGTTCTACCTCGATTTCGGCACTGGATTTAGAAATACATTTTTCCTCTAAATGAAAGCTCCACTTCCGATATTCAATTACAAAACAATACTGATAATATCATATCCTCGTAATTTCAACTTTATTTTGTTCCACTCTAATTCCTTACTTTTTCCTTCGATCGAAACTTCCACTTTCAATATATATCGTGGCCCACGTGGTACGGAACGCGTCAGAAGCCAGCGTCACCGATCGCCCAGCAATATTCCGACGAAGTCGAGAGTGCAAATCAGATGAATGCCATGGGCAGGAATGGTATCGAGCGTGTCGCGATTGTTTTCGGTGTTCCGGGAGCTCCGGTAGTTCGAAGCATCGCGACCCGAAGGGACGCGGGGGATGGGAATTCGCGACCGACTGAAACGAAGAGTTCGAATTGTGATTCCGAGAATGCAACGGCGGTCAGGTGGAAGTTTGCTCTCGGTATGATAGGACCAACTGCTATCACGGCGGCACGACAAAGAAAATGACGAAGCCGCGGTTCGTGTGCAATTCGTGGTCACGATCGAGGCTTCCGTGACTGGGCAACGTTAATTAGCGCTTTACTACCCTTAAGAGTTCGAGCTTCGCTGGAATTGCTAGCCGCCACGGTTTCCCCCTCGCATAAACTTCATACGACACCTTGAACGAACTACCCCCGTGAATACGGAATCATAACGATTCCATTTGTGAAGTGCACCGACACACACACACGCACGTGTGCCGTTTGTAATTTTGCTGTGATATAATATTAGGTTTGTGTAAAAGGTTCGTCTTGTATGCGGTATTATTCTACTTTAAATAACATTATAAAGGTACTGCAAGCTTCCCTTGTGATTAATCCCCCTCGGTTTCGCTCAGGAGAAGTGTACTTTAAAAATGTTTTCATTAGTCCACTTCGCTTTTTCCACTTTTCCTTTCTTCCTCGCCGCTTCAATTTTAATTAACGATAACCATATTACATCAACAATATAAAGTATGAATTACCTCGCGAGAGAAGTGGCCCCGGAGATTTTGGCATTCCACAGAAATCTTCATTTTCTTAGCGTGAATTACGTTGCCCCGGACAAGGGTTTATCTCGGAGCTTATTCTTCGAAAGTACATTTCGTTGGAGGAATTTGTCGAGGCTCGTCGCCGTCACAGTTACGAGCTTGATTTTATTCGAACCAAATCTCCTCAGTTCGATGTGGAAAGGATTGGGGAAGCGACTACCATCGTGGCCCGCCTTTTTTTTCATTAAACGGAATCCACGAGTAATGTTTCGACCAGGGAATAGCCGGCGAAATTTCAGGGATTGCGTTCCACCAGCTTTCGTACCTGTTCCATCGTACGGGCGAGATCGGAGCCCTATAATTTCGGCGGTAAGTCGGTCAGTCGCGATTCAACTGATACTTACGTAGACAGAATATATCTTGTTTGTGGAATTACGTGCTCACTGGGTCATCGAACGTGTGATTTAAATGTTCCACTCGCTCGCGCGGCTCCCGCCCTGGTGCTTTTCGAACGAATGGATTTGGAAGTTGTGGGAATTTCAAGGAACCCCCGAAGGGTTCAATGGTTGAGAAAGCTCGATTGTTATTTGAAGAAGGTGGTAATATTTCCCCTCTTCGATTTAACCCTTTGAAACCCATTAAAACTTTGAAGTAACAGGTCATATATCTGTGTTTCTTATTACGTAGATATACCAAAGTACAAATGTTCCATTATTAAACCTTTGGAAGTTACAAATCTTTATTTTAAAAAAATGTTTCTGTTAGATTAAATCTATGTACTAATATGTATTATACATTAATGGGTATAATAGGCCTATAACAGGTATCTAATAGTTTCTAATATTGACCATATCTTATTATGTGTATACTTTTGAGACGCAATGGCAGATTTGGATTATAGAGGGTTAAACTTAGGTGTACAGGTCTTATTGGCGTTGCATGTTTCGTATTTATCCGATTCACCCTTAAGGAGGGTCACTACCTATAATGGCCCGAAAAGTAAACTTATCTTTGAAAATTTATTAAAAGCAAACTACGCAATGAACATTTTTTAAATTTTCAGAACTTTTTATTGGATATTTAAGTTATACGAATATATTTTTTTAAGTTCATTTAAAGCAGATTTACAAGCTGTACGGGACCAGTAACTTTGCGCTGCAAAAAATGTGGTTGACACTTTTCTGACGAAACGGTGCTTCTAAAACCAACAAATCAAAATGTTTTAGAAACTATATGCAGATGGCTATGGCACGCCGGGAGATTTATTTGATTGGTCGTTTCCTTCTATTTCTTTTTCAACGAAAGAGGTTAATTTACGAGAACTAAATTTCACAATTTTTTGCAGATGGTTCGCCATTTTGTCATTTCTCAAAATTTTTAAAATCGAATCTGTCGTACCATAGCCATTCGCATATACTTTCTAAAACTTTTTGGTTTTTTGATTTTCGAAGAACCGTTTCGTCGGAAAACTGTCAACCGTGTCAGCAGAAACTTTTTGCAGCACTAAGTTTCTGGTCCTGTGCAGCTTATAAATCTGCTTTAAATAAATTTAAAAAATATATATTCGTATAATTTAAATATCCAATAAAAGTCCTGACAGTTTAAAAAAAGATTCATTACGTAGTTTGCTTTTAATAAATTTCCAAAGATATCTTTACTTTTCGAGCCATTCGAGGAAACCTGTACGAAACCGTATACTCATGGTTCTAGGTTCATAACTTTTTAAATAATAAAACAAATTGGGTAATGAAAACGGTATGTATTAAAGGGTTTCGTAAACAACACAAAATAACAAAAGTATAATTGAAAAGTTTAAATAGGGTACTTAATTGATCAATAAAACAAAACCTCTTATTTTTCCAGCTTTGCCCACCCTATGGGGCAAAACCGTATGGTATATATTATCGGTCTAAATTAACAACGGTAGCATTGAAAATCGTCGAGTTCATCGGATCCCCAGCCGGTGCAACCTTCGTGTGCCCATCCACTACACATTGTACATTGGACCCAATTTTGATCCCATGTTTCGATTGATTATACTCATTATAGCCTTTTTCATATTTTCCGAGTTTTCTGAGTTCCTGCTCCTTGTCTGGTAGTGTTTCTTTTATAATTACGTGGCATCTTGCTGACACCTTTAAACAAAAGTGGAACGCTACTTAGTTTACGAACCTTAGTTCGGTGTACGGTTTTACCCCGTACGGTTTTGCTCCAGGACGTAAGAACCCACATTTTTGGTTACAGCTAAATATGAAAATGACAACAATCAGCCACGATCATCAAAATATAATAGAAATAGATACTGTTAATATATATCTTCATATAACTTACCTTATAATTACCACAACACTATATTCCACTCGAAATACAATCGAAAATAAGATCACAACACGTAGAAATATAATAAATTTAATAATTAGCTGGAGCGTATGTATTTTGCCAAGAAGATCTGTTGACTGACAGTTCAATATGGCGGAAAACAATTGCCAAACACGCGTGGGCTTCGTTCATTTGTTTCCAGAAATAAGTAAGGTATACGGTTTTGCCCCGGTATACGGTTTTGGACAGATTTCCCCTACAGTGGTGTCCCCCTCAATTCTGTTGCATCACAAATCGACTTAATCAGTATAACACTTGAACTGGAAGTTAACTTTCGTCCTACATCCACTACGCATTTTTCCACCCCGATTCGTAGATACTTTCCGCCCCCCAAAACCCTAAACCTTTCTCCTGACACCCTGTATACTTCCATCTGCATCACCATTTCACAAAAAATTCTATGACATTAGATCACAGTTTTATAAATATTCCCACCTTTCCTACGTCCTCTACCTCACTCTCTACGAAATGTGCATACACTGCCGTGCATTAATATTATAACACCTACCCTGTTTGGAATAATTGTTCAAACGTTACAAATTTATTGGCGAACTCTAACAAATTCTACTTTATTTAGTATTTTAAATTGAAAGCAGTGAAAAGTATTCAATCTGTCCCCAATATCACACTTTGTGTAAAAACAGCTGATGTCCTAATACTTATGACCGGCAACGTATCCTAAACACCATTCAGAAGCCACAGAAGTACCTCCTCTGAAAAGACCCCACTTATCTCACCATCATCTTTTATTTACCCCCAAAATTTTCTTCCCCTAAAATTTCACGCAAACTTTTCCTGCACACCCCGTATACAGCCAGCTAAAAGCCTAAGGACCGACCAAGGTAGATGCTATCGAACCACCCCCTCCCGGCCGTATCGCCCCGGCTAAAAAGAAGCCACAAGCGGTACCAGTTACGTGACTGAACCGCGGCGGAACGTATTTCGCGTAAACGGGCTCCGCTGAAGCCTGCCTTTGCCCTCCCCCGCGACCCCCGTGACACACAAATTTCCAGCTTACCGGTAACTCGTGACAGCCGATTGACATTTTCGGGCATGGGTCCCGCTGCGTTATTAAATCCCCTCGGCTGCGAAGATCCCGCATCTAATCGATCGTGGCTGCTCCACTGTGCTCGATGATGAGGGCCAATCGCGCGGAACGCGCTCTCTTCTCCGCTGATCCGCCGAAATTTACATGTCCGACGGTCGTTTTACATGATAATGCCGGGCCCGATCGATCAGCACGAAGCCCCGAGATATTCCAAACAATAACTCAGCGGGGAAACGCCGACCCAGGATATCGACGGCACCTGGCCGCCCGCCACGGCCAAGTCTCTTCCTTTCTTCCCCCGCGAAGCCACGGTTCTCGCGCGGCCGCCGCGAATTTATGAGGATCCGCGAATATCCTCCGAATTACTGTCCGTCCAGCATCGAGGCTCCTTCGCGGCGAGTAATTTATGGGCCGCTTGAATGCACGTAGCTACGCGGGCGGCTGTTGGTCGTCGCGGGGCGTTAAGGGGCTGGCTCGCCTCCGCACTTAATTCAGGCAAACATCTCCGTTGGTTGCGTCGGATTCTTCCCCACACGATGGCGCATCCGGGATGCCTGCAAGCGCAAGGGATAATATTGTTTTAGAAATTGCTGCCGCGTCGCCTTGAGCGGGGGAACGCCATGTGAGGGGGCGCGAAATGGGGCGGTTGGTGCTCGTGAGTGGTGGATAGAATGGGGGAAATTGTAGGGTGAGATTTGTAATGGCAGACGAAGGTGTTTGTGTGTGTCAGTTTTTGGATTTTATTTAACTATGACTTTGTAAGGGAAATTGTGGATTGAAGAGTATGTGCTTCAGAGTGTACCATGTGTTCCATCGTTAGGCGGAAATTTTTATCTAGCGTCTGGAGTGAAAATGTTTATAATTCAAGGCGCCAGCATTCGTAGCTTGAGCACGACTTTCCACAGCCGAGGCGCCAGTTTTCCTAGCACGCGAGGGCAATTTTCGGAGGCCCCCATTGTGCTGGGGTGACAAAGACTAGCTGGGCCTAGGGAATTTATTTTATTCATTTATTTCTTTTACGAGATAAACCCTTTGGTACAAAAGAAAAATAAGAGGGGTGCAGAGGATAAATAGATAGCGTAGCATAAAATAAAGTATGTAGGTAAAATGGTTATAAGAAGAAAAGGAGAAAAAAGAAAATGGTTATAAATTACACGTACATAGTAGGGAGGAGCATGATTTGATAGGAACGTGACACGAGTGTTAATAACACAGCTACGTTTCATTGTGTTTTTAATAACATTCCTAACACGCTGATTGTTTAACTGTTATTAAATGTATATTTTAGTATGGTTGTGTTATTGTTATTATTCATATAGTTTACAGAGGGTGGCCAAGTTATTATACTCAAAACATTTTCGAAAACTTTTAGGATCATTTTAAAATAGATTTAATACGATTAAAAAGAAAATCTTACATTGACAACTAAAGGTTCTGAAAGGAAACTTTCTTAGCTTTCCAAAACACTCATGAAAATTTGTTCACGATCATGAGTTCGCAAGTTATAGGTGTTCAAAGTGAAAAGAACGTCTTTTTCTTTGATCGCGAATAACTCGGTGAATAAAAATCATATAACAAAACAAAAAAAGAACGAAATTAAAGAGCAATGTTTTGCTCTATAAGAGCTCTTCGTTGGATTTAACGGAAAAAATTTTTAGTTCAAACTAAGCAAGAGTTTCTGAAACTTTGTTTCCTGCGCTTCATTTTGATAAAACAGTATCATAATGGACGAAAAAATTTTAGTCCTTGATTCAAAAACTAGAAACTTCAAGCGTTAAAATGCGTTTTTTAAATATTTTTTGTGACCATTTCTCGCAGAGAAACAGCCATTCCATCGTTTAAACTTACAAAATCTCAAACCTATTTGTTTGAGTATAATAATTTGGCCACCCACTGTACAGTCATTCATACGTTATTGTAACAATTTGTTAATATAAGAAATTTTTACTGTAAACCGTTTTGAAGAAGATAAATACGTTAGACACGTTTGTGTGGCATGGTATGAAAACATATGATTGATCTGTGCGGCTGCAGTAGAAGAAAGAAATGATTTATAGAAAGTAAGGGAAACAAAACTGTATATGGTCAGTCATGTTATAACCCACACGACAGGAACTATATGTCACTGTAACTTTTCACACGTGCAGTACTCTTGAAAATGGGCCAAGTAAAAATTAATCAGATGATCAAGAACTTTATAAATATACCAAAATTGCTAACAATCCCATTTAAGATTTTTAAGATAAACACGTCTTAACGAATCATGAAAATGTTCAGTTATAAACAAAATTGCCAACAAATATTTTCTTATATAAAACACTGCATATAACATCGAAGAATAGTTTCATCCCGCAACCTTAAATCTTCAGAATGAAAAATCATCCTTAATTTTGTCTAACGTACAAAATAAATTGAATTTCATAGAAAAATTAGTGTAATACTTCTGTTCAAGGTGAAGATATTATCCCCCAGAAAATCTTCTAGAATCACTTACGCATCCTAGCACGAAATGAAATATAGCAGAATTATTTACTGCCGAATTTATATCCAAGACGAATATTAAGAGAGGTCTTCAGTGGAGCTTAGATCCTTTAACAGCTCTCATTTTCAGAGATTCTAAAGCGTTCTCGAAGTACGTCAAGGTGCCTGAAGCTTCACCAAACCATAAAGACGAATTTTAGACCCCAATAAACTGTGAAACATTCGAACGCGTTGTTCAATTCGAGGATCGTAGCCCTTTACTAGCAAAAGCTCTCCCTTGTGGATAATGAAATGTCGGTTTCCACGAGGATGCCGCTGTAATTCGAAAACTCAATATTCTTCAGGTATAATCGGCGGCCAATAATCTCATCGCACCTTCGTTTCAGATAATTCACTTTGATACACAGTCAAATTCAATTAAAACGATCCGTAATTTTATAATTGAATCTTCGTTGGCCTGGTAGAACAGGCACCATATTTTAGACTATCAGTGTTGAAGCAGGACAAAATTTATAAATGGATAAGTATAACTCATCTTTCGAAAGCACTTTTTAATCTGTCATCAAATATTATTTTTTGACGAGGATATTATTTCTCAGCAACTCAATAATTTGAAAACGAAGCTTTTCTAGACAATTCCTTATCGTTATAAGTAACTTCATTATGCGCTACGACGATTTTTATTCTTTTCGACACGTTTTCCACCCAAAGGACGAGTAAACCATAACCGAATTCATTTTCATTCCTTCGTTTTAATAATGTCTTTATATGAGCACCAAATTTCTCAATATATGCTTTCTGTACAATCCCAGGCACGACCACGTCGTTCAAAGTGGGTATCGGAAAGGATTACTATGTTTCACGTCAACGTGATTGGTTTTATCGAGGCCAAACATGTCACAAGACGGGAATACAACGCGATAACCGACAACTTACACGCTAAACCACGCTCGACACGTTTCTAGAATATTTCTCTTTATCGTTGCCGTGAGCTGAGCAGATTAACTAGGAAAAGTGGGAGATGACGAAGAATCCGTGTAATCCTTGCGAAAAATTCCTAGGATCGACGCCTCATCTTTCCACAATAATGGTGGATAATTCTGGACGCTACTCGCCACTGATTCGTTTTGCCCAATCTCTGCTATATGTGGCCGAATATTGGCCGCGAACGGTAAATTCAATCAACAGAGGTCTGGATTAATTTGTCATGTTATACGCCAAGTTATAACAAGATTAGTGATACGCTGTTTTCTTGGAGCTGACACGGAGGGGACGGAGACACTCAGAAACACATTTTGGGAAGTTCTGCTTGACTAATGGAATAGGGGTTGTGTATCAAAACTCGTTTATGAGATTTCGTGGCTTTCGGAGAAATCGATATATTGCGGCGGATACTTTTATAATATTTACCTGAAATAAATTGTTTAGAAAGATATTACGTGTTTCGTGTACCTCAAAAATTATATTTTTCCGCGTGTATATAACAATAATACTAGAATAATTTATCGTGTAGGTACCATAGAATATGAAACGTTTTCGATACATCGTTAGAGGAAAAAAAATGTGAATTCAACGATTTCGTGTAATATTACTCTCTGTCAGTTTGAAGTTACACTCCGTAGTTCTTAATTTTTAGCAATTGTCAAAATTCAAAATGAACTGAGATCACATTAGACGAAGTCATTGAATACTTCGTACAAAGAATACAACCTACGTCCTGCTGTAAGCAGGCGCTTAAAAGCTGACGGTACGCTGCCAAAGAAGCTAAAACGATTCTCGTAAGCATTGGCTTCGCGGCACATTTTATTAATACAATCGTACGAAACGAGATATGTAATTTACGGTGCTACAATCTATTTTCCAACACACTATATTGAAGACTGTCGGAAGGTAAAATATTGTTCTACGAACTCTCAGGTGTTAAAAGAGCATTACGACTGAGAATAGTCGTGGCATGACCTGGGAATAGGAGTATATTAACATCAGCGTACTTTTGAATGGAGTCCAGGGCGAATATATCCTCCTCATGCTACTCTGCCTTCGAGAGGGTTTTATGACAGGGACTTAGGCTATGTATGGCGTTGAAGAGGGGTGCGTGAGACTAAACCACCAGTATTAGGCGCAGGTGATGGCTGGTGGACTCTGGTGACCATGTTAAGCCCCCCAGCTATCGGGTGCCGAAGGATTGCTTGCTTGAATGAAGAAAGAGAAAGTTTAGAGATGGCAAGCGGCCCCCGTCGCCGTATTGATAAAGAGAATAGGGGGTTGTTTTCCGTTCTCCTTGAGGATCCCTGGTAAGAGGACTATGGATAAACGATACCACCACACGGCAACTTACACCCTAAGGAACTTCGGAATTGGGCAGTCGTAGTCGTTCCAATAACATTTCCAACAGGGTATATATATATTTATGTGTATACCACGTCCGGAATTGCTGTTCCTGGTCCCCTCCGGCGCAAGCGTATAGTACCCGCAAAGATATAGGGAAGTCGTAAATTAAACAACACTGGAACAGCGGCGGTCTTTGAAGGCCCCGGCACCCAGGGGCCGTGCGCGGTAATACACTATTGTAGGAATATCAATAATAGGAATTGAGTGTCTCAAAGGCCCCCCATGCTTTGAGAGGCCGGCTCTGAGTGAGGCCCGTGCCCCTTTTTATCTTCTGCCTATAGATCTGTCAATTCCATAGACATATATAGACGGAGCGTGCCTGAGTGGGGGGGGGGGGGGGGTTGCAAGATTCGCGGTAAGGGGAGCGCGCGGATACAGGCCCAATCGGGTAACGCGGTTATGCATGCCGAATGCTTTTCCGAAGCTAACCGACGTGCCTTGTACGACAGGCTGTATGTATCTCTTTTCCCCTCCAAGCTTACACACCTTCGCCCCTCGCCGATAGAGTCCCAGCTTCTGCTCCGTCTCTATAATATGTCTATGGTCAATTCGCTCGTTCCGACTCTCGAAACATGTAAAACACAGCACGCGCTGTGCTTCCCCCCCCCCCCCCTTTCAACGAATTCCCTATATCTTTACAGGTACTATAATCATCCTTAAGACTGGTTATGCGTAATGGAGTAACTGTGTGAAGCAGGTGGATTGGCGTTTTAAGAATCGAGGAGGAAAAGAAGAAGGAGGTGAAGGAGGGGGGGGGGCGGGTTGTGTTTCGTGTGTCTCGGGGGGACACCACCATCAACCGACGGACCGTGGGGGAGTCCTAGAACGCATGGGGGACAGAAAGAATTTTTTTTTTGGTGTTTCGTTTGGATCCAGTTGATTTTTTCTCTCTCCCTGTCCCTGCGCATCAACGCGCGCTAGGCGCTTGGGGGACCGAGAAGAATAAACTTGGAACTTGTATATATACGAACGAAAGCGGGACCTGATACTTGCGAGAAAGAGTTGACCTCTAGCGGCGCTGGCGAGCACTAAGTCGCGATCCCATGGTGGGCCCGGGACGTGACACCAGTTCGGATGCTAGAATGCGCACGAATTTGTGTTGCACACAATTACTATACATACAAAGCTTGCGGTGAAAAGTGTTCCAGGTTGGAGAAGCATAACGCAAATGTGGTGCTACAAAGGAATTGTACAGGGAAATGAACGTATGCAGAAGCATGAATTCGGTAGAAGTGCGCGCAACATCGCGCACGGCGATCGGTTTATAAGAAATTCCATGAATAATAACGCCCGCGTATCAATGATAATACGCAGCCGCCCGATAACATCGCCTGAATAATTCAACCGAAATTTTATTCCCACCGCGTCAACTGTATCGCGGATGCAGTTCGCGCTGCTTTACATCCGAGTTTACTTCTCCCGCGAGTGGAGTAGGCAAGCGATTTCCGCGACGCGCTCGCGGTACAAGCGTCGTTGGAACCGGATCACGTGCTGCAGAAGACTATTTCCTCAAGTCCTCGAGGCTCCTCCATCAACCCGGATCATCGTGGCGCCCTCTTTCCCTCCCCAACCGTCAGCCTGTCTCTGTTATTACAGAGAAATCGTCCGACCAGAAACTGCTTTTACGTATGAAGACATCGCCGCACAACGATCAACCGAGAGGGGACGGGTCATTGTCACGCGATACGATGCCATTTCCTCCAGCTTCTTATACCACTTTTCTCCTCCATCTCAACGCTGATCCACCTCGCTACTTTATGGGATTCGTCTTGATCGCGATACAAGGAAGGTACACGACATTACCACGCGTATCGAGACTGCGTAAATCCGGCTCGGCGGACGTACGCTAGTGCCTCGTTAGACGTTTATGTCTCCTTCGTGCCCGAAGGACAGAACTATTGGTGGTAAAGGCTCCTCGGGTGAATGATGGTATTTTTGTGGCGATCGTCGTTGTGTTTGGTTTTATCGAGTGACAGAATATGATATTATTTCTGTGGGCGTGTATTTTTTTTTTTTATTTTATTGTTGTGGGTTGATATTGCGGACTAGGCGTCGTGTGGTATCAAGTCGGAAGTCTAAAATAATTAAGAATCACAAAATAAATCTGGTATCGAGACAAGTGTCGAATCTTGCACCCCTGAATTTCCATTCAGGCAATTACACAAACTATTATTTAATATATCGATATTCCATATTTTCTATAATAGTTTACAATAAACTTAGTAAGGCACAGCTTGAGTGGGCTTGAGTGGGCCTAACTCATTAATTTGAAATAGAGCTATTTGAATTTTTGGATGGCCTTACAATCTGTTAATCCAACGACACTCAGCGTATGGTGCATTAGGATATATTTCTTCGAAATGGAATATGTTTGAAGGTTTTCTTGAAATTGGAGATTTATTGATAGATTCTGTATGGAATTATAACCGGGATTAGTTTAAGAACATACTCTACACGTGTTTCTTGAACCTTTGATATTTCAAAGCACCAATGAGATACATTTCAAGGAATTCCGTAATGAAGTATTCCTCGGCGAAAGGTACGTGTACTGTGTGAAGATGGATTTCCAGTGCAACGACAAGTCCTCGTAATTTAGGTACAGTCTCTTGTCTCCAACTTTGGTAGAGTACGTCTCTTGAAAGTTAAGTAACGCGGAATATCTTTCGACTTAACAAGTTCTTCTAGTTGTGTCGATATGAACGCGGTGCCTTATTATACGTGTCTCGAGGCACGTTCTGTAACTCGACAGTAGGCGATTCCTCATGAAAGAATAAACCGAAAATGTAAAATGTCCTTGTTATTAATTCAAGTCCTAATATTAATACTTATTAAAATTTTCAATTGATGCATTGCCTTAGAAATAATTGAAACACTTTCACAAATAATCCTCCGTCGCCTGCATATTTTATGAGAAAATTAGAAATATAATTTCAATCATAAAGGAACTCAAATCATTAACTAAATTATCTACGCCCCTTCAAACACCGTATCCTACAACACGAGAAAAGCAAATAACCTTTATCTGTACGAATTAACAAACACTGATTAGTATTTCTCTAACAGGATATAATAAAATAATTGCAGAATATTCTTTACTAACCAACAGCCAATATGGCTGCAATTCCGCATTCTTTAGATTAAATTCATCTCGCCTCGCTGATCCCAAATGTTTTATAATAAGGAAAACATTATTCACTTCACAATTAAAATTGTACAAGACTTTACGCATTGTTCAGACAGCACATCTGAGAAATGTACCTACTTTCTTCTCGGTGAAATATCAAAAGAAGATATTGCGTTCGAGGCACTCAGCCTTGAAATTTCATTTTAATTTCTCACAAACGAAGGGTTCGTTCTTAGCGGCAAGGCATTTCGTGTGTAATAGTAACTCGCGCAAATCCGCGGCCCTTTGACGCAAAGAACGAGTAGCATTCGCATATTCAGATACAAGTGCACGCGTACTCCTCCAAGGGAAGAGAAAACGAACGGTCTGCCTGAAAAAGGTCAGCCTTAGAGTGTCGTTAAAATTCATCGAGGAATTCTGCTGCACGCGAGACTGCATGTATTATGGGCACTAGGCTTTGAGTACCTTTCAGTTATACTTGGAAGATGGTCTTTGTGCACAGGAGATTTAAAAAATAAATGACTAAGGTTACTCTACTCACTTAGACGTTATTAGAAAATTATTTTCTTAATACTGAATACTTATGTGGAATGTTAAGCTTCCTTATTTGGACAGAATAAGTTCTGCTATTTTTTAGTACTAACAGAAAGAAGACGACAAAAGAACTTCTATACCTAATATTGTTAATATTCATCTGAATTATTACTGTATGTTAGAAGTACTTGTAACTAGAAAAAGTAGCTTTTCTAGAGACACAAATGTATGCCCTTCTCTGACCTCTACGATGAGAGGAATAAATTAATAATACATTAAATTTAATAAATCCAATTTTTAGTTTGCTACGTAGTCTAGTTTCAGTAGTTTGCTACTTAGGCGACCATGTTTTACTACTACTTCACTTATACTACTAATCATTCAATTTCATTAATAAATATTTAGAGCCTCATCTTTTCAATAATATTTACTGCCACTAATTTCCACTAATAATAACTCGAACTTTCAGTGTGAAGGATATCAGGAGCAAACAAGACTTCGACCATCATCAGAAACAAGATAAACTCAAACTTCAGCCTCCCACGTAGGATTCTCGCATCGAGACGACGATTTGAGAGTTTCGTATCTTGAGCAAGTAATCTGCGCAAATAGCAGTTGGAGTTCCAAAGTTTGTCATGGAATGATATCAACGCCCATAAAGTAAAATCGAATGGAACTTTGATGTCGTAAAGTCATACAAAAATGCCAGAGCAACTCTAACCACCTCCAGGAAGCTATATTTAACTTTTTACCACCTGATCGTACAGAAGGGGCTCTAGAAGAGCTATGTAAAATGACAGAAAAAACGCTCTTTATTGTTAGAATTTTTAAACAGCGCACGTCTCAAAGTACATAATTAACAAAAGAAAAAACGAAAATATCTTTTCCTCTTTGAAAACTCTAACTACTTTCCCCATTAATTCTAGCCCAGCCCCTTTATTTTTAATATGTATTAATCATTCAGCAAACAAAACACAGATCATTTTAATTTCCTCCTTGTCCATTTAATGTATTATCCTAAATATAATTTTAACTATAAAATAAATTCTCATGTTTTTAAAAACTCCAATACTAGCATATAATTTATTTTTTATTCAGAATTCTAGTGCTATAGTATTTTATATTTATTTCTAAAACATTCTAGCAATCAATATTAAAGGAGGAAGTGGAGAATAATTTATTTCTAAAATATTTTGATAATAAATATTTTAAAAATAAATTATACTATTTTAGTAATAAATGTTTTAAAAATAAATTATGCTATTTTAGTAATAAATGTTTTAAAAATAAATTATAATCCACTTCCTCCTTTATATACCAACGCATTTGTAAAATGCTAACGACCGAAAAATGCCAGTGAGCAGAATACATTGAGTCATATTTTATTCCAAATCGGTGTCCATAAATTATTACGGGTCGTCGAAAACAGAAGGCATTCCGTGGCCAATGTAATTAATACGATATAATTGCCAGCATTTATTTCAGCTTGAGCGCAATGAAACGACAGAGCGGTGAGGAGCCATGCAATTGCACATCTGTTCAACTTCTAATGTTCAACTTACTGTTTTACTGCGATCCACGGTATACTAAATTGCACGGCCCGTCAGAACATAGTCACCACGAGTAATTGGTATTTAATTTGACTAATTTCGGGGGTCGCTGTTAATCTGGTAACTTCGTGAATTCGTGCGAGTGGAATCTCCTGTTGTATTGAAGCATGTCGACGACGCCTCACCAGGCGAAATATATAATTGACATTGCAAAGGCTGAATATCGCAGGAAAGTAATCACCAACGAGAGAACGATATTGTTACTAACAAAATAATCTCAAAATATGATTTTTGGTAACTGGAGAGAGCTTCGTTCTTGTGTAGAATTTTGGGAGTTTTTTGGGTAGGGGTGAAGTAAAGTTGGGAAGCTTATGTTTGACAATGGAGAAGAAGTACGATAACACAGGACACAAGATGATTTAGCGTTTAGACGACCTAGAGAGATAGGACGTTAACTTATTTGATAATGTAAGAGATTATAACTGCTTGCTTGGACAACGTACAAAATTGTTCCTCAATTGTTAAATTCATATTTTATACTTTAAACGTGTCGTTGAGCGTTTCGAAATAAGTATGACGATCTTACTTAGTCGACGTAGAAAGCAAAAGCTACTCAACCTTCATCTGTCAAATAAATTCATTTCAAATGAATCCATTTATTGCTACCAAAAATTTCTTTATCATTTATCCATTACTCCAAAAGGTAATCTGCGACAAAATTGTCGCCTAATCTCCAATAATTCGAAACACTGCACCTGAGACATGTTCAGCGCAACAAAAGCCGCTACTACATTAATACACCTCCCGAAACGGGTGTGCCATCACACTGTCCATAAAGGATAACGATGTTCCCAGACTTCAGAAAAATATAATAGGAAAGTTCGAACGGGGCGATAAAGGTGTTCGAGGAAAAAGTTCGCATCAGTCGTTCCTGTGTTCGTAAAGAAAGCAGAAAGTGTGGTGTCAAAGTTACCAAGTTCCTGAAATTTTTACCACTCTCGATTCACATAATTCTCCCCAGCAAGTCATACTTCTGTTCCTTAACTTCCACATGGCTCACGTGCTACCAAGCACAATGGTGTACCAATAAAAAAAAAATTGAAAGTAAAAAATAGAATACCAACATATGAGTCGTTTCTTTCAAAACTGCCATAACTCCACTTAAAAAAATAAAATGAGTTAAAGCTAGTTTCAATTACAGAATAACATCTTCCTTTTGTTTATAATACTAAAAGCGATAAGCTACAATATTCCCACGAATTAATCCACAGAAGTTTGGCTGTCGAACGGAATTACATAAATGTTTCCTTCGAAAGTGTTATAAGTCCATTTTCAACGATTTACTTCCATACAGTGAAAGAAGGCAGCCAAATCAAATTGAATTGGAACGATACGGCGGACCGAGAGCGCCACCCGTGCTCGCGCAATTACAACGTGGCAGTTAGCGGGAAAACAATAAAGTCGCGATATTATTTGGCGGTTGGATATACGCCCAGCGAAAACAATCGGTAGTTTCGGCGCGAAGCTGCCTAACTAATTACAGCCGGAGCTTTATTGAATTCTCGCTCGTCGACCAACCACTGGATGGAAATTAAACGAAATATAATTCTTGCAATTTACCGGGCGCGCCCCGCGGCCGAGATCCGTTTAGCCGGGCGAAACGTGGCCGCTGCATAAAATAACAATCCACTTCGGGGGAAGAAATACAATATTCGATGGGAACACCAGCCGCGAGTGATAAAAACGTGGTTTCTATCTACACCAGGGGCGGGGGTGTATCGTGGAAATTCTGCTGTCGAAAGTTCGAGGGCGGACAAAAACCAGAAACCATTTCCACAGTTGGAGTGCCTATGGGTTCTTCGGCCCCCCTTTCGCGGAACGCGCGATCAGCCGCGTGATTTACGAGCGCCCTGTAATTTTTTTCCACGTCCCCGACGCCTCGCATAATTTTCCTCGCGGAACTGCACCATCATCCTCGCGCTTTCGTCGCGCATCAGCGATGTACTCTCACCCATGAACCACCGCGCGTCTTCCGCTCAATGGCCCTCGATTAGGGCTTTTCACGCAGGAGTATTTTATAACTCGCAAGAAATATTTTGGATATATTTGCACTCTTTCTACCCCCTTTTTTGCTTATTGAATCAGCGCTATCTAGAGGAAATGAATGTATTTGGAATATCGGTTGTGATACGCGGAAGTGGCTCGTGTGAAAAAGCTCTTATTCCCTTATTTGTGTTTTACTTTTATTTGGAGTAAGGACCTTTCCACGCGATATACTTCTGTGCTTCTTGATTGGTATTTTATAATACTGTTTATAATAGGGGTATTTCTCGGTTTAGAAATAGTTGAAAATAATAGTGCTGTACTGTACAGTAAATTGCACTCTGCAAAAGTAAATTGCAATGATAGATACTGTAACAGAATTTTACTGTTGGATGCAAGAACGGCCTTAGGACACACAGTGCCTTTTTGCATAAAACGCGTAATTAGATTCCTCTTTCTTTTCTACATATGCCCTCTAAATTTCATTGCGATGTCTTTAAAATTGACAGAGCTATAGTAAATTTTCTAAATCGATGTTGACTAACTGACCCTAATTTTTATCTAAGCCAAACCATTTTTATGACTATATTTTTTCAATATTCTATATATTTTTCAAATATTATGCAAATATTAAATAAATAATAAAAAGCAACATTTTTTCTATATTTCTCCATTTTATGCAAAAGGGACAAAGGGGGCTATAATTAAGATTAATTACACTGAATAATTTATTACATAAAATCGATTGTAATAATACAACTACAAAGCAGATATGTCAAATTTTGAAATATTACAAACAGTTTTACAACAACTTCACTATGTATAAAAAATATCTAACTTCGAAATCTTTACAGATACTTTTCTCGACACTGACCTTTGGCACTGAGACCTTCTTGCATGATGTAATATTACATAGACAAGAAATCCTATTAATCGTTGAATTCCAATTATATCGGTCCGCAATATTAACTACGAGCATCGACAAATAGTAGGAGTAAGTGATAACTAGAAATATCGACTAACTTTCGTTCAAGCATACATACGTCCAACTAACTTTCAAATGCGATAGTTTAAACTTTAAATCGTGGAGAAATTCGTCTCGTTTTCGATTGCGCCACAAATTACATACACCCTATACACCCCATAGTCAAATTTCACGTACCAAGTTGCCAAGACTCGGCAAAATCAAAGCCGCGCGATATTGTTCATTGCGTAGCCGTGCAGCACAGAGTTTGGCACATCGTTGCATCCACCCTATGTACCTGCGCATTACAACCAGCGATGGCATTACGGTGCACCATTTGAATTGATCATAATGTTACGCGACGGGTATGTGCGCCGTCCCGCCGTAATTGTGTTCTGGTATTCCCCTGTAATAATGAAACTGTGCTTTGGAAGCTTGAGCAGAGACTAGGGACGAGTATCAGAAAGTAATAGAATCGAAAAGACATCTTAATTAATGAATACACTTCAGTTTATGGTCTCCACTATTATTCGACTCAAAGCTTAAGTTTTCTAATTCTATTATTTTAGACAATTGCAAATATTTTTAGTAACGAGTTAACTGCAACAAGGGAACTCTGATAACCAAAGAGAAAATATTATTAGATTTGGAGCTGGAGTTTTCTAATTTAGCTTAATTATTCTTAGTAGTTTCGAATATTTCATTGACGAAGCATTCGAGTAATTTGAAATGGTAACGCGTTGACTGTCATAAGGACCACTAATTACTAGAGATCTAACGTTATTAGATTCGAAGCTTGAGTTTCCTAATTTATCTTAATTACTCTGAGCAGTTTCAAATATTTCATTGACGAAGCACTCGAGTAATTTGAAATGGTAACGCGTTCACTGCCATAAGGGAACTCTGATGACCAGAGATAAAATATTAAACTCCAAGCTTGGGTTTTCTAATTTAACATAAATAGTTTGATGGATTAATTTCTCAAATATATGATCAACGAGGCACTCGAAAAGATTAAACTCTTAATACGTTGACTGTCACAGGGGTTATTGATGATTAGAGCCTCGAAGTTACTATTCTTCCTTAAATAAACCTATAAGCAAGCAATTCGCAAAACTTCTGAGCATAATTACTGGCCCAAGTAGTATCGAAAAATACTAAATGCACTTTGTATTATAGAGCGTTCTTATTTTGACGATTTAAATGAATGCAAGTGATTGGAAAACACGAGCCAATTGCGCAGCAGTCAACGTGTTAATTGCAGCAACGCGACCAGCTGGAATATCTGCGATTCGAGTTCAACGGGCACGATCCACCGAAACTGATGTACAGCTTTGCTCGAGTTCCAAATCATGCTCAATTTAGCGATGGAACCAATTATTTCTTCGACGATTGATTTACTACGGGCTAATGCGAAGTTTCATATGATTAGACCACCGACAAAATGCTCGACTAACTAATATCTAGAGCTGAGAATAATTGTCCATAGATCCCCAGGTTTGAATATTAAACAAACCATTAATCTTCCAAGACATAGCTGGCATTTCAGCTTCTCCTTATATACCAAGGATGAGCTTAGAAATTGAAGGAGCACACGTCAGAGGAATTGCCAGCATACCTCGCGCAGCTTGTGGTAATTCGTTTTTTCAATTAGCCTCTTCCGATACGAGCTCCATCTCGACTGTAGAGCAAGCAATTTCTCTGAGTCGTGGGATCTCGTGAAACAGCTCCATGGGAATCAATTAGTTCGGTTGGCGCGACATATTTATAGGCAAAAAGAAGAGGGTCGATGCCAATTCGAAATCCACACATCGAAAGAGACAGATCGATCTACTTAAACTGTCGCGCGATCGCCTCGACGTCGCATTTCTCACGTGGCTGCATAATGTATCTTCTCGTACTTTTAATCTTTTTAATCCGCGGAGGCTTCGAGCTAAACCCACGACCATTAAGAGTAACTGCGAGGTATACGATGCCGTGAAACCATCCATTTATTCTCGCAACTTCGTTACATAATTCTCAACGATATATCAGGAGGGCTGTTTAAACGCAACTACTTACTTAACCATTTAATTTCCGACGCACTCAGATGCAACTATGGAGCACCATTGTACTCTATTGTGCAAATATATTCGCGTGCTTTGTTGTACTAAATTCTGCGTATAGGATTTAAGACACTCAATGGAAATCACCATGGACATGCAGACATTGGCAGAAATGGAAGTCAATTCTGCGTGTGAAAAATTCAGAATGTGGACAAGAATCACCATGTATTCAGAAAGTGATAACGAAGATATTGAATTCTGTATGTAACTGTTTCAGAAGTTGGTAATAGCGCAAGATAGGAAACTTCGTTACCAAGGAACTATACTCAAACAGTGACTATCATGCAAAGTATTTCATATTTTTCAGATCTAACAAGGAGAGTATCCCAGATGTGCGCTTCCGATTGCTTTGATGTTTGGATATGTTTTAGAGCGCCGAAAAATAAGATACACGTGTTTTTTTTATAGCAGCTCGTTTTCATATTTAGGGGGTGAAACCCCTCAAAGCTATAAGATTTTCAAGTGTTCGCCACCGATTGCTTTGGTTTTTAGATATATTTTAGAAGACAGAAAAATAAGAAACAGGTGTCTTTTTATTTTAGGCTGTTTGCATGTTCAGGGGGTAAAACCACCCCTCAAACTTAATGAGAATAGGTAGTGCCCGTCTCCGATTGCTTTGGCCAAAAACCAGCTGAAAATATTATAACTTTGAGGGGTGGTTTCACCACCTAAATATGAAAACGAGCCACTATACAAAAACACGTATATCCTATTATTCGGTCCTCTAAAACATATCCAAAAATCAAAGCAATCAGAGCCGGACACCTGGGATACTCTGCTCGTAGAATAAATATCCTCCATTAAAGAAGACGCTCAAATACTCCACGACTGCGAACACAGGCGCAGTTATCGCAATCTCAGAATCAAAGACTGTTCTCCTCAGAGGGAACCAGCCCATGCTTGAGCCGCGTGTTTCTCTTTCATCCTCAACAAGCCCACTTAATCCGTGGCAACGATATATAATATAATATAACTATAGAAGGCACGCATTTAAAACACACCTCGAGTGCCAGCACTTGCCCGGGCACTACTCAGCGTTTCACACGGACGTATTCGAGCGAGCCAGGACACGGGAGCGCGAACCAAGAGACGCCAGCTACCAAGAAGGGACAGCAATCTGGAAGTGAGGGACTGGGTTGCCTGAAACTTCCATTTTCATGCGCTATAGCGACTCGCGTTAAGTACTAGCTGTTATAATGCGCCACCAAGGAGCGATTATGGCCTCGGAGGATTTCGTGATGAAAGCAGCAGAACCACAGTTACTTATGATTTCCATGGTAGTTGGAGGAAGTCGCGCATAGGCGACAGCAACGCTGAAACTTGGCGCAGTTGCGCCTCGAGATAACAGGACACGTTTCCTTCCTCCGAAGAAAACGAAGATTTTACAAGGCCCCGTGTGCCGAGTGAACTGGTAGACGTACGAAGGGTGACTTGGTAACAATAGTGTAGAATAGAGCGAGGTAACAGGGGGTTTTTATCTTTTTGTTTTCCAGTTGGGGAGGATATGTTATTGTTAGCAGCCTCGCAGCGATGGGCTTCGTCGAAATAAATCTTGCGAAGTAAAGAGGCATTATAGAAGGACGTTAAAGGCACGCCGCGTTAGCTATATATTCGTTGAAAGCGGGGCAGTAAATTCTAAAGCGTTATTTAGCGCTTTAAAGCTCCGCTACTTTCTCGGCGTGCCGTTGAAAGATGGACTCACAAAAATAAAACGTTGCTGGGCGGTGACAGGGAGTGTGAGAAGTTTTCAGTTGGGTGAATTGTTTCGTTCAGTTTGGCGGTGGTAGAAGACTGCGAGCATGGGAAAGTGGATACTAAATGCAAAGTGAGTTGATGGAATTTAGAAATAATTTGTGTTAACTGATTATCCAGTTTTTGATGTCATTAGTGTGTGTTTCTTTAATGGAACTATATGTCGATGGCTTAGAGTACAAATACTGTATGTCCACTTTTTGTGAAATTTGAGTTTTTATATGCCAGAAATAGTTCTTGACTGTTTCTTTATACTGTATAAAAAGCATGTTTATATCCACTGCATAAATTTGTCAAAAATATTATTTTTCTTCATTGTATGTCCCTGAATCTTATGTACCATTGCACGTTTAATGTTTAAACCTGTTTTTCTCAAAAACGCTCAAATTGGACATACAATATTTGTGCACTAATTGTTAGTCATCGACGTGTTTTGAGTATTTATGTTAGAAAGAAGATGAAACTAAATTCAACGAGGTACATTTCTATGTAAAAATTAAAAATTCAAATATGGTCCAAATCAGATAAGTGTATATCTGCGGAACAATTATGTGCAGAGGAACAATAGTGCAGAATGGTCGTATACGCGCTCTATTTTTCTAACTATTGAAAAAGCGAAAAAATGTTTCATATTAAAGTTGTTCTAATAGAATATTAGAATTAGCGTTTAAGATATTATTTACAGACGTTTCAATATCAATGTAATTTCTTTAAATTGAATTATATATTCTTATTATTGTTTTATTATATAGTGTATGAAGCGTATATTTGAATAATAATCTACCGGATATCTTTATGAATATTCGTGGCAAATTTCAAGTCCGGTTAGTATCTGTTACACATAAAGTATGATCTGCAGTAACCGGACTTGAAATTTGCCGCGAATATTCATAAAGATATGTGGTAGATTATTGTTAAAAAATATATGGTTCCATTTAAAAAAATTACAGTGACATTGAAATCTCTGTAAATAATAGCTTAAAGGCAAATCCTAATACTCTATTAAGTTTCCTCCATCAAATCAAACACCTTTCATATGAAACATTTTTTCGCTCTTTCAATAGTTAGAAAAATAATAGCGTATATGCAAACAAACCGGGCATACTCTGTATCATTTCACTAATAAACATCTTTGCGTTATCAGAAACAATTCTATAGGCGCGCAGCTGCGTCCATCAACCACCTATCAATCGAAACTGGCAATTCATACATGCCGTGTCAATCCGTGTTTCACACAATGTGACTAATTTACCATGCCATTGATTTCACAGGGAATATGGCCTATATTGCAAATACATTTGCGATATAATGAGTTGTAAATTTCACATTGCGATTTTCGTTGTCATAAAATTCTGTTTATGAGTGAACTCTCTGCCAAATAACTATTCTTTCTATTAAGGAAGGAATTTAAATCAATAATTGCCACTTTTGTTGTCAGTAGAATATCAAAAGAATTTGGTTTCATTCAATTTGTAACTAGGATAATAAATTATTGAGAAATTTTCTCTGCGACTGATTTTCAGAAGGCAGATAGAATTTCAGTATGGTTGCAATGATATTACTGATATTTATTAATCTGAATTATACTTTTTTAACAGAACATCATTTCAATTATTCCATAGCAAATTACAAAAAGATCAGGAACCCAGAATAGTGACTTATAGAGTATTTGGATTTTTTATTCAATACCTCAAGATTAAAAACCGGATTAAGGAATTTTTTATTTTAAGTTCTCAGAGCACTAATGAATATATATATTTATTTCACAAACAGAATCAAAGAACTGATTACAGTATTATTATCAATACTCAGATAATATTATTTACCATCACAATCACCTGTAGTTTCAAAAATATGAAACAATTACAAAGAAACTCATAGTCATTCGTAGTTATAATTTTCTACGAAGCCTGTGTCTTATTGAAACCCCTAAATATCATCAAAATGGAATTAAATTGCCTGATCAATTTTCACCAACCCACATAATTAAATCAAAGCCACAAATTTAAATGTGATTTCCAAGTGATTTGTCTCAAGATACCAATACAAAATTCTTTCAACGCCTTCCTGTCCTGTTCCCACTGCTAATTCCAGAAAACAACTAACGTGTTTGAATCTTTAAAGATGCAGCGCGGAGAATAATTGAAACATTGTTATTAATGGAACGGCAGCAGCGGAACAGTAATCAAGTATTAGCGTAAGCAATGATAATCTTCGGAGCAGGTTTTACTGGGGCGTAGCACGCGAATATTCGCGTTCACGCCGTCGTAATGTCACAATCATTAAAGCTAAGTACATAGATAATATACAATCATTATCTCCCAACTCTTGCCGTAATTTTCCACCGCGTAACATTACATGTAACATTTTACCACGCACCACGGGTACTTACGTCGAGTATGTGTCTAATGAACATTTACGTACGTCGTTAGCGTGTCATTATAGCGGCCATTATAATCACCTTTGCCCATTTCAACGAATTAGGAAGTAAAATCGCGGAACCGAATAGCTGGCGTTTCGAATGCCCTGGGCATTAGACAATCATCAACGACGTATAATCGTTCACTATATCATCTAAAAACGTCTTCAAACTTTTCTCGAAAATAACACGTGACCTGCAGTAGCCTTTTTTATGGATTTTATATTTGATAGATAAGTCGTTACATTTCAGACGCGACGGGAAAAATTTTCGATTGTTACTGCAAAATATAGGAAACTTTTTTAAAAAGTCTCTTTAATGATTCATTTGTAGCGTCACCTATAATTCACATTTTTGTAGAAACAAACATGTTTTTTTTTAAGCTCATGATGTTAGTAAACATTGTGCCAAAGAATAAGTCTCAGGTTCAATTTGTTTCTTTGTAATTAATTGAAAAAGAAATAGTACCCTTAAGGGGGTACTCTAGTATAACTGCCAGTTTTTCAACGCCATCTTCGGGAATTTATTTAACAAAAACTATAAGTTTATACTATCTGGCGATTTGCCTCCATATTAACGTATATTTGAAGTAATCCTCAGAATTTTTTTTATCTAGTTTATTGCACATATACATAGATATAGTCGATGGCACAAACTTTTTAAAAAAAGTCTTTTCCGACGGGCGTTCGTGTGGGACCTGTTCTAGTCATTCAAAATGGAAAAACTAAGATTTATTTTCTTTATTATGTTTGTCACTATGGTTGGAACCACGGACGAATCTCTATATTGTATAAAATTAATTCTACAGAATGAAAACAGCTAAATTCATCAGTAAAAATCGAACATTTTTTTCAAACTGCTGTCATTCTGCAAATTGTTATTATTAGGGAGCTTCTGTGGTTCCAAACATAACGACAAACATAATAAAGAAAATAAACCTTAGTTTTTCCATTTTGGAGGACTAGAACAGTTCCCACACCAACGCCCGCCGGAAAAGAATTTTTTTTTAAGAAGTTTGCCCCACCGACTATATCTACGTATATGTGCGATAAAAAAGATCAAAACAATTCTGAGTATTACTTCAAACATACCTTAATATGCAGGCAAAACGTCAGATAGTATAAGCTTATAGTTTCTATTAAATAAATTCTCAAAGATGGCGTTGAAAAACGGGCAGCTACACTAGAGTACCTCCTTAACGCGTGATAAGGTTCAGTGAAATGTGGCTCGTCTGTAAGGAACGTAAAAGAGGAGCCACGTGTACTTTGTATCGTAACGAATGTGTTACATAACACGGTCGCTACGGTACGGAGCAAATACAGTCACTCAGAAGACGCTTTACATAAACGACAGGGAATAATTAATTGTAAAAATGGCTGCGTAGCTTCTGTGCTTCTATCTGCATTACTCTTTAAGTTTCTGTACCCAGCTGTTGTTGAGTTTCTTCAATTTCGATACAATGAATGGAATTAAAGGCTCGATAATGAAAATTAAGCGTTTGTTAAACACTTCTCCGGGATACCAGAGACTGGGGGAATTCCTCAAAAAGACGTTGTTTCGCCGTATTTAAAGTTTCAAACGCTAATGAAGATTGATGGCGACAAATGCGGCGCAATCGAGCGGAAAAGAACGTGAATTGAATTAAGTTCTTTCCAAAAGGGAAAAGAGCAGTTACGCTTAATGACTTTTAAATGAATCGTAATGCAATTATAATTTGAGAAGGCTGTTGAGAACGACTTAAACGAGATTATCATCGTGTTACTAAACGGCGTGGCGAAGGTTTTGTACGTTTTTCTCGAACGAACATTCTACCGCATATATCGACACTAGTGGAGGCATTTAAAAATAAATTCAATACTTAGATGCAAAAGAAGGCTCGTATTATAGGCATAATAAAAAATCTAAAGGAGAATGAGAGTCCAAGTTGCAGTACATTGTTGGGTGTCACCATAAAAATTACTCGCATCAGCTGAATATATGGAATTATAAATTAATTTATTATTGCGACCCAATAAACATCGTTGCTCCTCCTTTCAGCGTTCTGATTTCTGGTGTACCCACGATGTGATAGAATCGAGGAAAAAGAAAGAAAGAAAAACAAATTGAAGAAATTATTTGCCCCAATAGGCATTAGTTCGCGCGTATCTTAAAAGACAGAAACACCGAATACACGTGTTCGAAGATACGCGCGAGCAATTTTATTGTATTGTATTAAGCATCGTTTGCTCTCAGTATCGACTAGCCACATCGCGTCGCACCCAGCAAACGTTTAATATTTGGCGCGACGAGAGGTTCCAAAAGGCTCAAGCCCTAATATCGTCTCGTAGGGTGAATGTACGTAATAATGCTCAGGTTCCTAATATCGCCAGTCACTAAACATCTGTAGAAAGTCATACTGTAATTGCAGCGTCATGTGATCAAAAATTACAGAAAGTATTTTAGTGAATCTTAATAGTGTTAAAATTTATTGGACTGCGACAATTTTACATCACATTTGGAGAAGGTAAATCTAATAATTCTGTGAATGCAAGAATATCTAATAGAAATACCTAATTAATGATGTATTTCAGGACGGTAATTGATTCAAATATTTTTTGTAATGAAAATAGCGTTTCCCTTTTAGCCGTATGCGTGTTCCCAATACCGCCTCCTACCCTCGGAGTTTCCCAATACCGCCGAATGACATCGCTTGGCGGTAAAAAGGTTAGGTTAGGTGAGGTTTTCTTAATCCTAATTCTGATAAAAAAATGATGCATTTATATAGCAAGAAATGATAAAATCACATGTGAAAATAACTTTAAAAACTGATATGCATGAATTAATCAATATTTCTTGAGTAGACGATATTAGGTACCTACCTACCCCTCTAACTTATGCTAAATGAAACATGAATAATTTCTCTTTACTTTGAAACAAGTTGCATATAATAATATAAATTATTATTCAATTAACAGCGATTTAACTTTTGCTAGACGATATTAGGTACCGTCACCCTAATTGCGTTTCTCATCCGCGACTAAATGTCGTCTGATTTTTCCTGCGTTTCGTCCATTTCTCGACTTTCTACTACCCCCTCCCTTATATTTTGACATCCCGTAATTATCGAACTAATTGCAATTTCCGTGGACCATCAGGCGGTTCCACTGTGGAGCGAGATTTCTGTCAGCTGAGACTGGTGCAACATTAAGAAACCATTGGAGTTTTCAATTGCAAATTGAAAATATTCATGTAATTACCACTTGTGAGACTTACTTCTTGATAAATCTGGACGAAAATGTGTGTAGCTTCTACGTACTCGGGGAATACCTTGGTTTTGATTATCGTTGAAATTGTATCAGTTTAGTTTTTTACGTTTGTGATGCTTTAAGAGAGTTTATGAAAATTTCGTGGGAGACCTGAGATCTTTTAGAATAAGTAATGGTTTTAGGGTTGTTTCGTTTTACAGTGGGTACCTAAAGTTCTGTTATTTTATTTTAGGAAATGATTCTAAATATAGGAACTGTGTTGAGATGCTGGTATATTGAGATTATTAAACAAGAGTTTAGCAAAAATATTTTAATAAGACACTGCCTAACAGAAGGTGTCCATATTACAATTTAATGATTAGAAAGTTTAATAAATGTAACATGATATTTCTTACTGAACTTACATAATATGGAATCTAGGATGACCTTTTAGAAACTGTTACCTGAAACCTTTACGAATGACACGATATTAGATTCAGTTGCGCATATATCTCAAAAGTGACATGATACTGCCTAGCAATCAATCAAAAAAATAAAAAAGATAAGTACACATGAACATTATGTAACTTTCTTTAAAATATTCTTTGGAGAACGGAGCAAACTACAGCGTTCCAAATTTATCGAGAACTTATACTTTAAACTTGAGAAGATTTTTTTAACTTTGGAAAGAATTCACTTCAAACGATGAAAGAATGGAACCTATATAAGTTTGATAAAAAGATTATCCTGTACTGCGGTACACATTGACGAAAATATTCGCTGTTTACACCCGCACACACTTACTTATCCGAAATCTTCAGTCATCAGTCCCAACCGTTTCCCATTCATCCTTCAATCCATTCCAACGACACACAAACGACCAAATTCGAAGCTTCGAAAAGCCATCATCCATCTCTGCTTTCACCCGAGACGAGAATGGTCCGTGAAGCTTGCTCCGTCGCAGGATTAAGGGGGTAATCGATTTTTGTTTCGACCGTGCGAATTTTCCAGCGTCGTTGCTCGACGATTACTAAAACTTCCTCCAAGAGTCAAACAAGCACTGGCGAAGTTTAAGGAGCGTCCGCGCGGCAGTAAATTATTGAACAATCTTTGTCAATAGCCCGACGCGTTATAAATGATCCCTCGGTTCAGGGGACGGAATCAAATTTCCCTTGACACACGAAGCATCGAGGTTGAACGCCAGGCGAACTTCGGCCCAGCCGGCTCGAACACGCTACGGAACAAGTTTGAACAACTTTCGACGAGACACCCTCGAATATAATATTACAAAGCGGCCATTCCAGTCAATGAAAATAGTCGAGCAAAGTTCCTCGAACGCAGACGTAACTTTGGGATTAAATCGATTGACCCCTCGCGATCTACGGGGCGTAAAGTTTGCCTTCAGAATTATCACCGATGCGAAAGTAAACTGTGGCAGAATTTGGTGCAGGAATTTTCCTTCGTGGAACTTAACTTTTTTACAATGCAACCAATTTTTTCGCCTTTTGAACGTAAAGAGAGGTACAGGCTTTTCGTATTTAGAAAGAGGGTTTGACAAGCTTGGAAATTTAGGAAAAAATGTTTTGTATTTGATTTGAATTGTGTGTAGAATATTTTTTCGTGTCTTCAAAACAGAGAAATTTCTTTAGATGTTCTGCTTTTAGTGGATGAACCTTGTATTTCTATTGTGATATTTGTAAACAGAAGATATGGTATTTATAGTTGTAGTTGCATCTGGTGATTGATTGCTTTCCAAAGTAACATGTGTAATTTTATTTCTTCCTCTTGACAGTAAAGTATTAACACTTTGAGTGGCGTCGACATTTTCTAGACTGTTCCCCATTATTTTCGATACCAGAAGTTCTACTATATAACTGAAACTTCATCAGACGATATTTGCAGTTATTAATTAAACAGCTGAAGCAGTTCTTCAGCCTACCTAACCGTATCCAAATCAAATAATACCACAAAAGAGAGCTATTCTTTCACACATTTCCCAGAAATTTAATTATTGAAATTGAAATTGAATTCTAATAAACACATCATGTAACTCGTTCAGAAACGTATCCGTTAAAGTTACGATGTCCCGAGCTTCTTGCAGAAGACCCAAATCCACGAAGAACCAGGAAAAATCAGCGGAAATAGCGAAACAAAGTCGAGGACGAGCGTTGGACTCTAATTGGAATTTCAAATCAGGACACCCCATGCCTCTCTTTCTCCATAAATAACAAACCACTGCCTCTGACAAGCAGAAACTTTATTTTCACGTACCAGAACGAAAGCGTTCAAGCTTGTGGCGCATAACCTCGAGACAAACACTGTCCAACTTTTTCCATCCACCTCACACTGCCGGGAGTATGTGCTTCCTTGCGATACAGTTAATCGAATTTGATATATTATAAACTAACTTTATGCACCGAAAGAATAACTGAAGAGCAGAAACTAGGTACACGACTGTGTGAACTACGAAGGACATCTCTATTATGTAGTCAGTTTCCATAGATGGACGGTTTTTATAGGTGGATGGCACCTTTGACCTGACTCACTGGCACGTCAAAAACACACCCACACTTGTAGATAGGAAAAGTTTACGAACTTTCCCGCTGTGCATCGCCTTGGGATTTCTAGACATTGCTGGCAGAAGATGGTGCCATTTAGGAAGGATGATACTCATAATCATAACAATAAAGCAGCTTTAATACACGCTAACATAGAAAGGAAAGAAAAAAGAAAATTTATATGCATAACAGTCTGTAAAGAACAAGGTTCAGCAACCTAAAAGTGCACTGCTATTAAACTTACCCCTAAATTAAGTACTCCTAAATAAATAAGTGAATATCATGCGTACAAGGAAAATACACTATGTCCAGTTTTGCTAAAATTCACATTTTAATGGGACTTTCTCATCAAGTCGCCCAAAAAATAAGTGACTCTTAGGATTTTTTTAGAAAGTATACAACTTGCAGTAAAAAACTTATATGGCCTTTATGTATACCTACGTTATTTAAGGATTATGAAAAAAATTCTCTCATTTTCGTGTACTAGTTCGATTGCTACTTGCCGCTCACAAGGGAACACCGCGAACCCGGACTCACCGATTGAAACGCAACTTTGTGGGTTTTTAGAGTGACTAAAAACAAGAACAACGCTGTGTTTTGTTTGGGCCCTATCGCCCTTTAAGGGGGTGAAAAATAACCTCAAAGTCAAATTGGCACTTCCACTTTTTCGCGTATAATTCTCAAAGTACAACAGACAGAAAAAAGTGTTTCAAACAAAAGTTTAATGGTGCAATAAGCGCTACAAACTCGCGTCAACAAAATTTTCAATAGAGTTTAAAAAAAAATACCTGAACGAAAAAAAAACTTTTTTCAAAATTTTGTTAACGCAAGTTGGTAGCGCTTATTGCACCAGTAAACTTTTGTTTGAAACATTTTTTTCTGTCTGTTGAACTTTGGGAGTTATACGCGAAAAAGTGGATAGGGCCCGAATGTAACACACCGTTTTTCTTGTTTTGAGTCACTCTAAAAACCCACAAAGTTGCGTTCCAATCAGTGAGTCCGGGTTCGCGGTGTTCCCTTGTCAGTGCACTACTACAACAAAAAGACTGTAGCCATCGTAATAGCCATCGACGTAGGATTGTTTGAAATCAAAAACCCAAGAAAATTCTTAAATGCTATATCAATGGCTATAGTATCAGCTTTCGGTCATAAATTTTAGAGCACATACTGTTTTCTTATTAATATGTTTACGTGTAAAATTAACTGTAACTTTTTATGCACTTCCTGGCTGAACATGTAACAAGCATTGCCATTTTTTTTTCTTTTTATGCCTTTTTACAGGCTCATACGCCTCTTTTTACTGTAGCAGTGCACTAAAGCCACGTAGAAATCGAACCACTACAAGAAAATAATTTTTTTTCATATACTTGAATAACGTATAAATAAAGACCATCCAGTTTTCTACTGTACGTTGTATACTTTTTAAAAAAAGAGAGTCCCCTTAACCACCACTAGAATTTACATTTCTTGTGAAAAGTACAAATCAATTTTTATAAAACTTTATTTTACGTAGAGGATTTCCCTGTAAGTCCACGATATGGTTTACTACTATCCAAAACTCCCTGTTCATAAAATCGAAGGTAATAATGTAATTCAAAGAACTTGGTGGCTCTTTGAATATCAAGTTTGTTCCCCAACTTAAGGGAGTTGTCAATGGCAGGAGGAACGACACCTACCACGAAGCAAAACGTTCCCAAACGGAACGCAACGGTGGTGCGTGGTTGCTGAACTGGACCAAACCGAATGCGTTCGAAAGTGGTCAAAGTACATACCGTTCAACCATTCCATCGTATGTAGCTGTAACACGCTCTTTAGTGGTTCGTCAGAATACCGGCACTTGACGGTCTGCGGTTGCGTCGTAGTTTCCCCTAAACGTTTGCTAAAACCTTGTTGAATTTCCTGCCCTGTTGCATTAATTAAGCATGCGCGTTCTGTGCATACGTTACACGTCACGTAAAGGACCACGAGCTAATTTTTTTACTGAGATTTGTGAAGAACTTAGAAAATTTTTAAATATATTTTGGAAGTGATAAATATGCACTCTTCAATATTCTTCGTTAGGTTGCAACTGTTTCAGGTAATCAAGTTGAAGAAAAGGAAAGGAAAAGATTGAAAGTAATTTCAATAATGGGATTAAGAGTGTATTGTGCTTGTGTGAATAAAATAAATTAATTCTTTGTTAAAAAGAAAGAAGCTGTCTCCCATTATACTTTATGTTTTAAACATTTAAACTCTTCCTGCACATTTGCAGGCAGACGAACTACAAACTTTACTTTTAAATGGAGTTGCAAGCAAAAGGTTTCCGAGTGTAATAAAATACTGGAGCACAAATTTTGATACCTATATGATATTACGAGGATATTTGGTCGAATGATTAATCGTTAATTGATTCATAATCGTAAACGCCCTACAGCAAAGCTTAGTACGATGCTATTCGCAGCTGAAATCGACAATTAAATTGTTCGTATCGCGAGAATGTTCGCAATCCCAGTGAGATAATACAATAGGAAATTCGATTGGTGAAATATTTATACGCGTGTTTATTAAAGTTTGTCAAGCAAACGAGCGCGCTACAGAAATCAACTATTGCTGGATTCGATGTAAATACGAACCGAGGGGGAGAATTGACATTTGACGTCGGAATAGAACTTATCGTATTGATCTGTTTCAATAGGTAGGCTGCATTATCAGGGGTTATTTCGTGTCAAACGTAACTCATTAACGACGCATGTCATTGGCGGGAAATGGCTGAACGATGGAATTCTGTTTACACCAAATTGTGCTCAATTATATCAATAATGGTACAATAGGCAAGCACTCACCGAAAATTCACGATATCACGCTGTAACACTAGCTTTGCTAGTGTATTCTGGACCCTAGACTAGGAAAACTTAACTTTACTGCTTTATAAGTGCTAAAATATTTCAGTTTCGGGTTGGACAGATAGAAAGGTTAAATAACTGGAGCTTAAATAATATTTATGTGTATTTTTTATGTCAAAAGAAATTGTCCTTTCTATTTCTGAAATCGCTCTAACGTTTTCACGTACAAGACAATAAGTTTCTTCTATGAATTAATTTTCTAAAACACTTTAACTTTATCTAATAATATTTCTTAATATCTACCATCAATATTCACGACAAATCAGCAGGAATGAATAAATATCTGAACGATGACAGAAATAAAAATGGGGCCCCAACGTTGTAGAGAAATAGACCTTTGGTCAGAATATATTTGTTTTCAAATTCTTCTATTCGCTTTATTATACTGAGAATTTTATAAATGAAGCAAAGATATTATGTCGAGACTTCTAATTGAATATATTTACGATTCGAAATGAATGAACGTTGTGCGTCATTGATTTAATAGAAAATGAAGTGACTTCGAAATAAGTGAACGTTGTGCGTCATTGATTTAATAGAAAATGAAGTGACTTCGAAATTAAGTAATTTACCATTTACCTATTTACTTTATTTGAACAAATGTCTTATAATTTGCTATACTATGCGAGAACGCCATCAATATCCATAACGGAAATTTTGCAATAAAATTAATTTTCAGCGTTGTCGTCGGTGCTTCATAACTCGATGAAAAATATCAAACCGTATGTAACTTGCAACATTTCCTCTTTGTACACTTGTGCAAACGAAGGGAAAAATTGATGGTTTCGTTTACCCATCTGTCTGCGTTCCTTTCGGCCGATAAACGAGATACAATTCGTAATTTTATTCTCATAAATATAATTTTTTCAATCTAATTTGCCATTAAAATTTTGTGCGGAAGCATACCCCTTCAATAGAAATATCGTTATCTAAATCGATATAAATGTGACAAACGCATTGAAACAGATCTTTAATGAATGTTTTTTAAAAATTGAAAATTCATTTGACCTCTACTATAACTGATAAATAATCCATTGACTATCCTCAAAAATTGGTGGGTTTAAAGAAAAATCAGTTCGAAGAACGTAGCTTAATAAAAAATAGCAAACCCAGATTCTATCCAGTCAACTATTATTAGTTATTTTTGTACAAAACCCGATCAGCTTCCTAAATATTATCTCAATGCAAAAAATTATTTCTATGAAAGGCATAACAACCTAAAAAAATCTTGTGTACACCTATTAGAGTTTCTGTAGTAGATCATAATTATCATAAAAATTTACATAAGTATCTAGAAATATATCCGTGTTTATAAATATCGCCGAAACCTACTCATCAACATTCAAACTCTTCACCAAAACACTGCAACTTTAATAACTTGAAAACCTAATCCTTAATTTCATTAAACTAAAATCAAAAGCAACTGACACTTCACATGAAGCACCCCTCAAACACCTGTCATCCCATCTGTTCACCAGAATCAGACCTTAGAAGCAACCTTTTATAAGCTGCCAGGAACTATGCATGCCCCTTGAATATCCAAGCAAACTCGTTACTCAACTAATATCTGTACCGTTGGCATTAATTAATCTTCCAGTCGGAGACCTCTTCTCGCACTTTCCTCGTTAACAGTTTTTAATCTTGCTGGCGTAATCCAACGAGAGCTACAGAATGACAAAGGCAGGACTTGAAGAGAATGCAAATCTTTCCCTTACTTTATAACAGGACAAATGAAGTCCCATCGTTCTCGCTCGCAGTCCTCGCGCCCGTCGCCGTCGTAGCAGGCAGACTTATTTGAATAAGTTAAGTGTGCTTCCCTGAACGGTAAGAACGGGGCGAGAGAGTCGCGGCGGCTCGTCCTGCCAACGTATTTCTTCGACTCACATATCCGATTTGCCAACAGCGAAGTTGGTCGGAGGTCCTTTAAAAGTGGGATCGCGAAAGATAAAGTAAATAGAAAAGCGCGCTTTTCTTGTCGCAATTCTGTCGCTGAAAAACTGCCAGCTACGTTATTTGGATTCCGTGGCTCACTGTCCCCGTCCCTGGGAATAAAAGAAATTGCCCTGGGATGGAATTCTTACCCTTTACGTTCTTACCCTTATTTCTGCTTGACAGTGTATTACGATCTGAATCAAAATCTGAAGCAGGACGACGCAGCGCGCGAAGAAACGCGGAATGGAGAGACTTCGGTATGTGGATCGCGAAAACAGCGAAACTATGCGGGATTATTCGCGCGATTCGGGAGACGTGTGCAAGGTCTGTGGTAAATATGGGGTACACAGGCACGGGCTACAAATTGCCTCAAAGTAATACCAAATTACATGTCAAAACTATGCGGCAAGCGGTATGGCGGGCTGAGTGAAATAGTTTGTACAATTCGATATCGAGTTCCTGTCACGCAAGACGCTGCTGGAATTGGTTGTAAGCTTGATTACTTAAAAAACCCGCCAATATTTGACGATGATTTCTGGACGCAGTTATCCTGCAGTTTCGTTATTAATTTTGTTTCGATATCATGTGTTTTCACTGCTGCGAACTTCTTCTGACATTAGGGGAGAGCGGCGCAAAGTGAACCTCGGGGTAAAATGAGCTTTCTTAATTTATTCTTTAACAATAGAATATATTTACAAATTTTGGTGACGTAATAAATGTGTGTAATACCACAATGATAATTATGCACATTCAGATATCGAAAAATAGAAATTCATTTAAAAAATTAAAAATGAAGTTTTAGAGACTTCCAGTTGGTTTTCTTTTCTATATAGCTTTTTGGATAAATGAGTCTTAAATGTGTTATTTTAACTCCAAATTTTTTCTGTCTGTTTATAATAAGCTTATAAACATGCGTGTACACGCGTTTGAGAAAACATTAATCCTAACATTATTAAATAATTATTTTTCCACTGAGTACACATTCGGGGCAAAGTGACCGGAGTAAACTGAGCTGCAAAGAAAATATATTTAGATAGTATAAGTACGTATTTTATTAATAATTATGTGTGTATTTGTTTTAGTAATAATATGTCAGACTGTTCATGTAAACAAAGTTCATTTAAAAACTCATTTTCAGAAGAGAATGTATTTACACAAAGTACAAATTATTAACGTTAAACTTGTATTAATGAAATATATTTAAAAAAAAATAGTTTAAATAGTTTAAAAGTTCTAATAAAGTTAATTTTATAATTATATCCTTCATTACAACTCGTATTTTATTTCAGCTCACTTTACCCCAGATAGTAGCTCAATTTACCCCGTATATGAGGAAAAGTGGTCGTTTTGGCATTTTCTTTTCAAGTTGAATTTTAATATACTTTAAGTGTATTTTAAGCTTTGCTATTCGTCACGTATCAATAGTAATGTTCAAATTATATTTTAAACCTATTTCCACACATTTTTATTGAAAAGGAAAAATTTTATTCGACTTCAAACTTTTTTCGTCTCACTTTGCCCCGGTCTCCCCTACCTACGTTCTGTTTCGCTTAAAAAAAAATCAAAGCATTAAAAGAAAAACATGAATATTGTGTAACTATTTTTTTTAGTTTTTTCTTTCTATAGTTTATATAGACATCTTTTTCTTTTCATGGTTTGGTATATCAGAAAATTATGCAGCACTGTGTGCAAGTAAAGTAGTTTATGCGTAAGACAAATCTATTTTTTGTTGATGCCGTAGTGTGATTTTAGGGGGTGGAATCACCCCTTGGAAAAATGCAGAATTTTCTTTTTGTGCTTTTCTAGTTGCATATTTTTTATATCTACAAAAGTGGGGAAAAGTAATTATCGAATTAAGGGTTGGTGGTGGGTGTAACTTGAAAAGTATGGATTTTTCGATAATTATTTATACGCAGTTTTGTAGATATAAAAAAAGATACAACTTTGGTTTATACTTATTTCCGATATCTCTCACAGTTCTCGAGATATTCCACGAAGAAGAAAATTCTGCCTTTTTTTCAAGGGCTAATTCCACCCCCAAAATCACACTACGGCACCAACAAAAAATGGGTTTGTCTTACGCATGAACTATCTACTTGCACACAAAGTTGCATAATTTTCTGAATTTCGGGGTTCCCTAACTTCCCTTGTAAATGATGAACATAAAGAGAAGGGATTATGCTGGATAGATTATAACGCACGTTCGCATATCGTGTTCAGTATATTGAATATCCTGACTTACTACCTATCATTAGCTGTAATAGTCATCACTATCAATCAATTTCATACGGGGTGCAGAATAAATGACTGAACTGTACTGGAAATCTCATATGGACTAATATAATGAACCTATCAATCATTCCAAATCGAATCTGCATGAAATTCATCAAACATGGTGCTTCTGTGGTTGTTGAAGTGATTTACGAGATTTACTTAAATAACGTTGAAAGAGGAATATTCAAATTGACCATATATTTGTGGGGAATAACTGAACGTACTGCTATCCTGCCACCTTTATATTTACTAACATTTTCTGGCAGAAGGTAATTCCGAAGCAGTGAAGGAACATTCTTTACCATTAATAGTGACAGAATTTTTCCATTCTGCAATGGATCAGCATTTAAATCCAAGTAACTTCCGTGTAAAACATTTTCCAATTACACAGCTCATTTCAGATTAATTATAGTTTGACTAAGTAGTTCCATTAATCTATACGAATGTGGCTATCTGTGGTAGTAGATTTATTGCCGTATCTGTCACCGTTCCTTTTTTATTTAAAGATGCTTTCCCGATTTGTGAGCGAAATCTTTTTCAGATTCAGATGAGGGCGATTCATCTTCTTCAGAAGGCTGCCATTTTAACATTTTCTTATTTTCCTTAATAAATCTACTACCACAGATAGCCACATTCATATAGATTAAGAATCATTTTTCCTTTTTGTGTTTCAGATAACCCTTACAGTACTTCCCGTCAACGCCAAGATCCCCCGATTTTTTTCAACGCTCTCAGTCAGCACTCTATATCTGCCATGTCTTTTTTTTCACTGTCACACAAAAATTCAGAGCAATAGCTCAAGATACAACAAAACAGCTTGCCAAACCTCAAATTAATTTGCCGAATCGTTTTTGTACAAAAAATTACCTATTTTTCGGCCCAACGAGGCGCAATCCCCCCTTAACACCTTGGCATCCACGTGTTTTCGCATTCATATTTTCAAAGTGTATCCAAGGTACTCTATCCAAAACCACGCGCCACTCGAAGTATTATTAAACTACCAACGGATAGTTCAATCAGTTCAAACCGTCTCGTAACAAACACAGGAAGCACAATGTATTTAACACTGTCTAACTGTTTACAAAGCACCGATTTCAATCAAATAGAAACTTCCCCCCAAAACATCCCTTGTAAACCAACATCACACCAGACCAACCCCTCCGAAAACGCAGCGTAGGGTGGCTGAATCTCTCCAAATTAAATAAAAAAATCCGTCAAAACCCCCAATCTCCAACTAAGAAACAAAACAGAAATTCATAGAAACCATACGCCATAAACCTCCTCGCAAACGAGGGCTGTAACATTTATCAAGGAGGACCTGAAAGAGATGGACGATAAGGAGTCTAACGAGCAAACACGAAATACCGTGTGACAACCGCGGGTAGCCCAGAAGTGGTCATAATTCACGGGTCGCGGGACCGTCAAAGTTTCGGGATGTAAATTATAATTACGGCCTGTAGATGCATAACGGTTGAACGCTGGCTAAAAGTGCGGCCACCTGCCGGGGCGACTCGAGTTTGTGGGTCACCGAAGGAAACTATTACATTGCTCCCCGACGTTTTAACGCGGCCGTATATTTGACGGTAGAATTTGTTTACACTCGGTGTCCGGGGAATGCTGGTGACACATGGTCGCGTCGCGCCCCGCCGACCCGTCACGACCCTCATGCCGCGTCGGAAAAGTTACTTCTCAGTGTTTATTCAATTATTCGGCGCGGCGTGATGGATTTCATAAGGCCAGCGGCATCAAGCGCAGAGTGTATCGTTTCGAAAAGGACCAGCCCTTTAGCTGCCACGCGATCTGGATGGTAAATTGGCCACTGTGAGCTGCTTTGAAGCTCCGCGTCGATTTAATGCGATGAGCAGCAGGATATGAAGTATTGGAATGATAGTTGAGGAGGAATCGTGTTTTTACGCTGTTTGCGCAGGGTGACGGGGAATTGGGGGCACAAGCGGGGGAGGGTGATTATTAGTGTTAGAACGGGGTTGGGTGTAATAGCTGCGCACTTTTAGGTCACTGAACCTGGCTATTTGCACAGTGTCATTGAATGTAAAATTTTCTTTTAACATCTCGTTGTTTTTTTTATTTCTTTTTGTGCGTTTTAGTGTGTAATAAGAACGATTTGTTTTTCTTTATTGGGATTTGTTTATAGGAGAATGAGGTTGTAAGGTGGACCTGATTTGGAGGCAAGGGCACGCATACTTTAAAAATCAACATCGATTTTCTCCAGAATGAAGTGTTTCAAAAATAATTATTTTAGAGTATTGATTTGGTTTTGCACAAAGATTCGTTCAATTTGCTGCTGCGTAACATTAGAGTGGCTCTTATTTATACTAGGCGAATTTTTTTTTGGTATTTCTTTGCTTTCACCCCTATTATGGTTCCATTTCATTAAAAAAATAGACCCCGGAAAAGATTATTGGAATCGAACAACAGGAAAGGATGCCGATGACGCCTTATAGTTTAGAATTCATCAATGGGTTGGATTTAAACAGTTTTTCAAAAACGGTAAGTCCTATCGAAATTTTGTTCAAATAATACTAAAAGAGCATTCAATTTTCTACAATTGCTGTATATATAAGTTTTCCGGGCGTTGGAATATAGAGAGGACCCCACTTGTACAACGTGTACGTATTGTTTATACACGCGTAGTGCGGACCTTTGTATATTCAAACGCTATTATTTAAGAAATGGTTAGAAGTACGAAAAAATTAAATAGAGAATAATTGTAAAAAATTGAATGCCCTTTTAGTAATATTTGAACAAAATTTAGATACGGCTTGCCATTTTTGAGAAATTCTTTACATTCAAACCATTGATGAATTCTAAACTTTAAGGCCTGGTCGGCACCCTTTCCTGTTATCCGATTGCAATAAACTATTTCAGGGACCATTTTTTTATCAAATGACACCGTTCTAGGGAATGAGAGCAAAAGAAGTAGCATGTTGAAAATAAGGGCCACCCTAGTGTAAAATTACGGGCTGAATTTTGCCAATTCTTAGTCAAGTGTTCAGAGCTATATTTCAATTATTGTTAGCTCCCTTTTCTATCATAATTGAATTCGTTTAATTTTGCAAATGAGAGATTTATTTATTACACGTACTAACCATTTCCCTGGTCAATATCATTTTGGGCATCGAAATAGTCACCGCATAAATCTATGGACCTGGAAGTCCTAGAAGAGTTGAAATATATGGCACGTTTCCAATAATAGATATTAAAAAAATTATTTTGGAAAAAGAAATCAAACGTAAGAAGGAACTTTTAAAATGATTCTAGAAAGAATTCTAAAACCACGAGCAAAGGACACGTTGTATATTCTTATTACGAGGACTTCTACTTTCAGGTAATCGATGTCTGATCTGTGCAATCTCTTACTACTGATATTTCAGAAGTGCTTTGATGTCGAGAGAAGAGAACGGTAAAGGCAAAACATTTCGAAAGTATAAAACGAATATTGTGATAGAAAGTACAATAATCGAAGGGGACTATAAGCACTCGAAGAACACAAAAGATGATAGTGAAACCAGGAAAGGTAAAACGTAAGAAGAAAATCCTATAGGTTTAAGGAACGTAAGTCACTGCTTCGTTTTCCAGAATACCGTGCGTTTAACTCCCATGCTAGTACTTTAGACTTCTATAACAGATTCTTCCAATGACTGGGTTAAAATAAAGACTGATATTTCGATTAAATCTGATAATTCAATTAATGAAAATAAACAAAATTCCCTTGTACAATGTTCCCTTTATGAAAATGATGAAATATTTAATTTGCTTACAGTCACTGTGATAATTCATAGAATGAAATATTTCTAAAGCAAATCGGTTTTACTTTGTTATTACAATAGCTCAATCTGTTCTAGAAAATTGTTATTAGCAGAACTTATAGCTTATATTAAATGCAATATTAATTTTATAACAGAGGCGAAATTATACATTGAAATACTTACCCAATAGACAAACTAAATTAAATTTAATATTATATTAAACTTAAATTATATTTAAGTACAAAAATCCTCAACGTTAAGTACAATAATTTTCTACAAAAATTTCCTTAGTCATTCCTCAAGATCCTTTAGCCTCCTTCAAACTAACTCTCATTAGAATGAACTGACCCGTTAACATTTCAATAGCTCAAAAACGTGAGATTATATATCTCACGTCTTAATAATTCAGCTTACAATTAGTATCCTGCAGTTATTCATAATGGTAATCTATATCACATGTAAAAATCGTCACTGTAAAACTAATTACGAAGAAAATATTTTTTGAGCTTTCGAACTTAAAAAACTTCACTCTAACGAGTGTGAACATCAAAGAGTATGAAAAATTAATACATTACAGAGGGTGACCAGATTATGATACTCAAAACATTTTCGTCAATTTTGGGATCACTTTAAAATGGATTTAATGCGATTAAAAAAAATCTTATATTGGCAATTAAAGATTCTCAAAGGAAACTTCCTTAACTTTCCAAAGCACTCATGAAAATTTGTCTACGATCATGAGTTCGCAAGTTATAGGTGTTTAAAGTGAAAAGTACCATTTTTGCCTTGATCGCGAATAAGTCGGTCAATATAAATCATACAACAAAACCAAAAAAAAACAAAATTAAAGATAAATGTATGCTGTACAAGAGCTGATCGTAGGTTTTGCCGGAAAAAAATTTGTAGTTCAAACTAGGCAAATATTCTGAAACTTCGTTTTCTGCGCTTCATCTTGATAAGGTCAGGCATAGTAACAGCTTACTAGCTGCGCCTCGCCTTTTACTGGAGTAATAAAGACGTTTAATAATAATAATAATAATAAAACAGAATCATAATGGATGAAAAAAATGAGTCCCTGATTCAAAAACTGGAAGCTTCAAGCGTTAAAATGCGTTCCTTAAATATTTTTTGCGACCATTTTTCGCAGAGATACAGCCATTCCATCCCTTAAACTTACAAAATCTCAAAGCTCTTAGTTTGAATATAATAATTTGGTCACCCACTGTACGACCCTCACATCATCATTAACCTATTATAATACCATGAATTTCTTCCCACGAACAGAACAATAAATCCTCCTCTATCACTCAAGCGTCAATACACGATTCCACAATTTTTATCCCCATGTTCCTTTTGCTTTTCAACGACGCGCGACACAAGCACGACAGAAATTTTCAACGAGGACGGTTGCAACGAGCCTCGGCGAAGCGACCACACATTTTATTGACAATCCACCAGGCAGCAGGAGTTACGCAAAATCAATAAAACGTAGTTTAAGCGTGAGCATTGATTCGTACGAAGGAACGTCGCGGGGGGGGGGGGGGTACAAATTATGGCAGCGTTAAAGCCGAGGTGTGGCGGAGAAGGTAGATCCTAATGGTTTGTCGGAAATTCAAATATTATCGAGCGCGCATCTACTTTCGTCGGTTCATACATAAAATATCAGCGACGACGTCACTACCGCAATACATCAAAGTCTAACGGCTATCGGTTTAAAGGAATTAACTTCCCTCCACTCTCATTTCGGTAAATAAATTGAGCGGCCTGAATCGAGGAATCCAACCAGGGATTCACCTAGAAAATGTACCAGGGGAGCAGCTGATTTAGGTGAATAAACTGCGATGTTTGAATCCACTAAACGAGTATTATTCCATCAAGCTTGTATTTTATTATTCTATCTGCTATTCACTTTGAGAGTGATGTAAATAAACTGAAGTGAAGAGTAGACAATTTTATACTCGTTAGTAAAGTAATTTGAAACAGTTTTTGAACTTATTTATATACAATGGTAATAATTCCTTTCGTAAGTTTCTTCTAACAGATTTCATATCATTGATTTCTGTTATCTTAATAAAGAAACGTGTGGTGGAGATAAGTCAGGAGAAAATGTAGATGATTTGGTTCCAGAATCCCTTGTTTTATCAAACATTTCTTCGCTGCTGCTACAGGGTGAGTTCTTGATTTGTCGTACCAGAGGAGAAAGCTCCTTACCCGATAAATTCTTTTAAATAAACGAGGCGATTAAGAAACGATTCCTTGTGCAGATAACACAGATTTATTGAAATATGCTTTCATGTGTTTCCACATGCGTGTAATGCGTTCATTACCAGTATATTAATTCTCAAACCTTGCAATATTACTCTTTCCTTAACCTTAAGGAGACTCTCGAGACCTTGAATAATCCAACACGTTTCTACAGCTATTGTATTATTTATTAGACTGCGGTTGTTTATGCAAATAAAACGTATCTAAATACGTATGAATTCTGCAGAACATATGCAGAATACAATAATAAACTTTATTATAACCATATGTGAATGGTTCAAAGGCTAAATCTGTAGCAGAAAATGAGAAGAGAATGTTATGTGAATGCAGGATGCTGAAGCTTTATTTTCCAAGTCGTGGCGAGTTAAAGAGAATTATTACTTCCGTCTGAAGTGATGAAATGACAGAATGACTGAATATATTTACGCTGAAGTGGAAGGTGTGCACTTAATATACGATCTATCAATCACTTTCTCGTTGAAAGTAAAGTTTGGATACGGCACGTTCGTACAACTTTCTTGCCTTATTTTATGGTAGACATATTTTTCCTAAATCAGTCACTGTATATGTCTATGAATATTGGCGGCAGGTATCAAGTTCAATCACCATATTGAACTTATGATGTAGAAGCTAAGAGATTAACAGAAGCTCCTTATTTAAGAATTCAACTTTTGTACAGAAAATTTCCTCGAATTCTTAATAATTTAATAAACGATAGTGTCTATCTCTACATCCGAAATATAATATTCATAATTTCATCACATATTTGCATCGATATTTAATTTTCGTAAATGTGTATAACAGTAATTTTCTTAACGTTTGTCTGACCAAATTAATTTATAAGAAGACAAGAGTTGTTTACTTCCTTAATTATTACACTATTCAAGATAGGTACATATTATCAATTTCTGATATCATAAAGAAGTAAGCACTTCGCTTGGAAATACGGTCAAATATTCCTCCACCTTTTTCTCCACAACTGCCAAGCATATTTTCTCGACTCTCAGTAATATACTTCCATTCATTCGTATAAATTCTATCGAATTGTTTAAAACTGGTTCTACCATTTTGAATTTCTTCCTGTCGCCTGGCAGAATTCCAAAGTAAACTTGAATCAATACCAAAGTCAGAATCAAATTTCAATTCCACAGAACCTTCTACGCTAACCCAAATTGCAACTGAACGGATTGATTCCCAGCAATATTAAACTAAACACTGGATATCTAACGGAAAAATAAAAATACTGGAGAAAGGTACATGCATCCACGATTAAAACAGCAGAAGCCAAGAAATCTATAAAAACGTTCTCATTAACCACTAAATTTTCAACAGCCAACGTGTGTAGCTTGAAAATTTCTTTAGAGAAACTGTCGCTGAGGAAACAATTTCCGTCTCGAGCATGGTAAAAGTCCGTAAAAACGAAAGCGTCGGGAACATTAAAGTGAGTTCATTCTGCGTGTTTGTGATGCAAATCCTATCACGGGGATGATCGTTTCTTATTCGCGACGAGTTCTCGCGCGAGAGAAGCCATCGTCGAAAAGTTTCAAAAAGTCGACTTCGTGATGCATCCCCGCGAAAGTTCACTCGCATCCTGAAGGCGTCGTTGTAGATATTGCACTTCCCACTGCGAGATCGAGAAATAGCAGAGAATCCCGCCTGCCCCTGGTTCGAGAGTTTTTCAGCGCGGCAGAAATACCCAACTTTTATCTGCATCGTAACTTACTGACCCGATAAGAATGAAAACGTCCCGCTGGACCCTGTTCATTTCACCTAGTGTAATGATAAAATACCGCGCTGGCAAAACAAGAATCGTAATTCATGGTTCTCCTTCGTTCTCATTTCTAAGTTGCTTCTTGGCTTCATCCTATTCGACGTCTTCATCACCATCGTCTTGCTTTTTCATATCCACTAGCTATCATTTGATATTATTATTGTCCATAACACAGGTTGAATTAGGTCGATTATATTCATCATTAACACTTTGAGTGGCGCAAGGTTTTGAAGAATGGTCCCTTTAAGTTGGCCCCACATCGTGGAAACACGCCGACGTCATCCGCAGTGCTAATAGATCGATTCTAATTATTTCTACTCGGAGTAATGTAATTTGAAAGGGTCTGCATTGATTGTAGTACATGCTTTTATACGATTAGAATTTTCCAAGGACTTGGGACGTTATTTTCTGCCATTTTAGCACAATCAGAATTCGTCCAGAATGCTTTCTGTTTCGTCTCGTTTCTTCCTTCGTTCACTTAATTTATCTAGAAGTCAATGAGTCGCGATGGCTTCATTATTCAAACGCTCGCCTCCTTCCAATGGAAAGGGAAACTTAATAATGCACTCCACTTCCGTAATTAACGATCGGATTCAGTGGGCCGCGCGAATCAACTGGGTGTTTGTGCAAAAGGCATTCCTTCCGTGTGATAAATAATTCCGCCACGATACTTTGTAATAATTATTCATGCCCCGTGCGCTGTAATTTGCTCCGATAATCGTTGCGGCATATGTAGGCTCGAAGGTCTTGGGATAATCGGTGTTTTTAAGAGAACTCTAGTATTTGCTTTGAATAATGAACTTTGAATTAAATTTACTGTATAGGTAATGTAATTTTATTCTACCATTACAATTTATTACACTTACATACACGTACATTCCTCCACACACAGTATGTTTTTTTATTCCTCCAATATACCAAGAGTGACAGGAACTGCAGTCATACCATGGAAAAAATCGATTACAAGTTCCAACAAGTATTCGACACGTATTTGCTGAGTACACATCGTGTTACCATCAGAAATGCCTTTCCTTCGTTCGTCACCAGTATTCACGGCACAGGGGAGCTTTTGTGATATATCAAACGCAACCGGTTGCGCCGCGACATGGAAGTGAAACAAATCAAAGATTCGTCGATACGGATCGGAGGATTTATCGAGCTTTAATGGCCCTGGGCAGAGTTTCGAAAGAGTTTTCATTGTTCTCCCATAAACGTGGATGTTAGTCGAAATAATACGTAAGGAAACTACAATAACGATAAAATGTTACACAAAATAGGTAACGTGTGCACATTTGAAAACGATAAAATCAACAAGATTGTCATGTTAATTTGTCTACTTCACTTCGTAATTATTTTTCTTCTACTTTGTTAATATAATCACCTAGATTTTATATACTTTCAATTTCCAGCGTTCAGAGAGTACTTAATTGGCATATTTTTCCTCAGGTATAATTTTGTGAAAATGATAATCTGATTTTTGAAACTCTAGTAGAGAAACGCGTCCTTTTTCCTAAATTGGATTCTTCTTTCATGCCTATTTCTATGCGTTTGGAAATTACTGAATAGTTTGCATTGAAATTTCGTGTTAACATTCAAATAATCTTTAATAAATACTTGGAGGATCGAACTTCTAGTAAAGACTTTTGAAGTAAAAAGTCATTTCCAATAGGAAGCTCCAGGAGGAAAGATTTTAAGGTCGATAATTTATTCGTCCCCACGGATTCATTATACACGATGGAATCGCGAAATTACCGAGACGAAGACTGACGCGAAAAGTAGGAATTTTCTCCTTTGATAGAAATCATATCGTCTCCGTGAACGTCTGAATATTCATTATTATTCGCAAAATAATCCATCAGATCGGCGACTGTAATAGTAGCAAAGGTTCGAAGCTGAAAGGTGGTGGAAATGAAATGAGAGAGAAAAATCTTCGATCACAATTAGAAGGTATTCCTCTGCCCAACCTCTTCCATTTTTGCAGTCGGATATTGAATCGTTTCTGCGTTTCGATTTATTCATACCAACGCTTATTGTGAAAAATATTACTGAAATTCTACGAATCATTTTCTCCCTCACATCTCTTTGAAGTGAAATATTTTCTGGAAACTGTAATTACTGTGTCAGAACCTTCCAATGCTGTAGAGTAATATAAAAACTATTTCAAATATTAGATTGCTAAGTAACACTGTGCTGACTCTGAATGTGAACTTCAAACTTGATTATTCTATTTTGTTATATTTACTTATTATACTTATAACATATTTGAAAGATCTGTATAGACTGTTTAATTTAAACGAATTAGAAAGCAATAATGAAGTGCAAATCATGTTATGGCGTCTATACAGTCACCAATTTTTACCTAATCGAGAAAATGTTTGATGAAGTGGCTAAAAAATAAAAAAGCGTGGTCAAATCAAAGGTGTTATGGAAAAGATAAAAGAGAATAAGATCGGTATCAGATATACTGGCCGGTGAATTTCCTGAGGGGTATTCTCCCACCACACCGTTTGCCTGCCTCGGTGCTCCCTTTCTCAACGTTTTCTGACTCGCTCTCGCTTTCGCAGAACAAGAGTAAGCCAGAAGTGGCGGTGATGGTGTCAAGCTTCTGACGTGTAGGCCAAATCGAGCTGTCAGCGTAGAAATACACACATCAGAATAGGTGTGCGTTAGCTCCAAAAAAATTCAGGAGACTGATTTATTGATCAGAATATTGCTTCTTTCTCGATAGCTTCATCTCGTATTGGTCTACGCATAGCTTCGTAACGCACACAACTATTACGTTAAGAATAAATAACAGCCAAACGGCTAGGTTCAGGCGGAGCCGAGCAGCGTCCCCGTTAAAATTCTTTATATCTGTACCATAATTCTCCACTCCGTCATTTTCAAATCACAGAATTTTTCAAAACCACAGGAACCACGTTCAAATTCAAAAGCCACGTACAAAATCAAAGCTCATGAAACACAATCCACCTATTCCTTCTCAGAAAAAGTATCCAAGCCACCGACCAGACGTAACGATTTAACCTAGAAACGAAACACCTACATCCGAAACGTTATCGTGTTAATTCTCCCCCGAAGTGGCCTTCGAAGGGATGAAATATCCTTTTTACGACACACGAGCCCGTTCTTTCACGACGACAGTGTCGGAGAGGTTGCCGGACGCCCCTCGACTTTTCTGGGGACGTTATCTGGCGGTCTGGTATTCCGACCCTCTCCGTCGTCGGCCAGCGCTGAAATTCAAGCAACGCCCCTGACGCGCCATCGATCCTAATAATGGGCCGAAGTCGATCAAACGTCGCTCCTCGTGGAGGCAGTTAAACGGTGCAAATAGTGAGTAAACGCGATACGAGGAGAACCAGGGCCTCTTATAAAGGTATTCGCACCTCGCCTTCCTTTTGCCACGGTATCGGCTACCCCAGAGTAGAGCCAAACCCACCCCCACCCTATCGACGGCTCGATAATGGAATTTTGTAAGATACACTTTTAAGCCCTTTCACGCGCCATTGCAGCACAGATTTCGTAGACCTGGCGAGATTTCATTCGACCTGCAAAATCTGCAAATATTATCGGACATTGCATAATTCCTTCCACGCCAGATTGATCTTTTCAAAGGCGTAGACAGACTGTAACTTTCGATGGAAATTCTTCGTGTCGTCTCGCTTTCAGCGTCTCGTATTGCGAACAGACTCGCGGGAACAGGAAATGAAAGGTTGGAGAAGCAGTTCGCTGGGAAATTTTCCATTCCTTTCCTTTTTTTTCCCCCGCGCCGTTACCGAGCTTCGAATGAAATGACGGACCACAATAATGAAAATCGACGGGGCGCGTTGCAAAGGCTAACCGTTAATATTGCTGCGCTGTAATTACCGTATTATTGGTTCGATCGTTAATCAGAAAGTACGGTAACACGACAGGGGGACGCAGAGAAAACACAGAATACGGCTGGAATAGGCAGATTCGCAAATTGGCGTCGTTGATTGAAATTTAATGTCACCGATACGCACGCATGCAAATCAGCTCGTCGAGTGCACAAACGCCACGTCAAACCGTCGGCAATTAATTCAGGAAAGAGCGAACGGATTACGAGTAAACCTCGTGGCGAAGACGAAAAAGTATGGTAATAAAAGCAGTCATTTAGTCGATGCTGCTCCCATATTTTGTCATTGATTAATTAATTGACTGGTTATGACGAGCTGGAAGTTTCATCGAATGGGGCAACATCGGATGTGCCGATTGATAAGCAGAATGACGAGTACCTAATTGAGAGAGAAAAGAAGTTGGACCGTAATTACGAGAATCTGCTGCTTAATGGGAACTTTCTTCATCAAATTCGCGAGAACTTGTCAACGTCAATTTTTATTAAGGAAGAACAAAAGTTATCTCGTTTCTTAGTTCCTTCGCTAAGCCAATAAACCATCCGGCTGTATTGAGTATTTTAAATCAGCCTGTGGATCCCTTGGTCCTATCAAGACTCTTCGAAAGATCGATAACTTTGTACAGACAGCACTTCTTGCACCATGAATTCGTGCAAGAAGAATAACGAAGGAGTCGAGATAGAAAAGGGTGAGCAGACGTTTTGTTTGTCAATTGTTTAGTAATATGAACTCGTATAATGAAATCGATCAAAATTTTGAAGATGGAATAAACGTGAAGATCCTAAAAGAAACTAAATGTCTTCAAAGTCTTGGAAATCTTAAGGAAATGAATTGAAAGTTTCCAATATAATAAAAATAGTGCTATTAAAAGATCAAATTATTTTCTATGAAACTAAAAACTCTCACTTTTGAAAGTTTATCCACACACAATATTCCATATCTTCCAAATTGACGAGAACTTGAATCTTCAGGCATATGCTAAATAATTTCAAACTTCTATCACATATTCGATAAAATAGGAAACATATATGACTCCTCGCTAAACTCTGAATGCCAATTTTAATGAATTAATTGAAAAATCGAGAAAACTCGGATATGTCTGATATTATACTAAAAGTACAATGTCAAATGTGGGTCTATGTTATATAGGTTCAAGTGCCTTAAATATCGCGATCTCCCTATTTAAATTAGTGCAAGCAGAAAGGCAATTTTCTGTACTTCCTGTTCAATTTTGTCTCTTTGAGAATCACTAATTGCGCTACGCGAAATCGCATGTAATTGAGCCAGCTTCCATCCCATCGCCGTGTATTAACGGGCGATAATAGGCTTCTTGATAACTTAATTTCTCCATTCCCGAAATCGCCGCGCCAATTGCAGCCGAGAGACGTTGATCGATACTGGTCAACGTGGTATCTCGTGATCACAGCCGTTCGATCTTCATTACCACTCAATAACGACGACAGTTATTTATCAACCCCTTTTAGCAGTAATAAACATGTGGGAAAACTAATGTTATTAAACTGATGTACAGTCGCTAATAATCTACGCTGTTGATGCGACGTTAAACCTATAAGAAAGAAAAAAAGGCATCGCATCTTTCCCTTTTCTCATGCTGCTTTTTGTACATATGTCCAGAATAAATAAACTTTATTGCGTGAATATGAAGTGAACTTGTAGGACCGTGACTAACCTCATATATTTTTAGATTATGACGTGATTTGTTTTTCAAATTTCTATCTAGCCGGAAAGTAAGTTGTTATGTTATGTTAAAAATGAGGAAAAGTAATGTGCAAGATAAAAGGTGTTATCTACTAAATTAGTGTTTTCGGGGAATAACCTATGCAACTGAAATACTATTCTGAAATTTCATGACATAAAAAACGGGCTTTCTAAATAATTCTATTGCTTTTTCGAGCAATCTAGAGATGCTTCCTATTATCTTTATATTGCATCGCACAGATAATTCTTTTTACCCAATTTCCAAGCTGAAACTTCCATTTCTCTCTACTCAAAAGACGAATTCTTTCTTTGAATAAAAATGTCAAGTAATCCTCTCATCGTTCTGTCGCTCCTAAATCATACAATTTTATCAATTACTTGACAAAATGTTGCAGAACCAGTCGATCGGCATTCCAACATAACAATTCCGCGTTACATCCCGTTCCTGCAAAGTGAATAATAAATGCAGCGTTTAATATCAGAGCCCTGTTGATAGGAACAAATAACGTGGCATTAATAACGCGTGGGCGATCCCAAGGGAAAAATATGACACATTCGTGCAATTAATTCCTAATTAAAGAATAACGATTGCTCCTCGTTATTAATCAACGTAGCATAATATAAACATCTCTTGGTTTCACGTGTTTGTATGCTCGTAAGCAGTGCTACTCTACCAAATTCACTGCTCACGTTAACAAACAGTATCGTCGACCCCGCGTGGACGTAAACAAGTGACAGCGAAACTTCTTGACAAAGTTTGGCAAATCTTTGACACACCAGGAAACTTCGCGAAACGTACCCCAAAGCTTTTGCTACATTGCACCCAACAGTTTTTGCGCGATTGTGCGCCAATTCTCGTGGTACAAACTCATGCATACCGAGGATGCCATCGATGCTTCCTTTTTGTCAAATCAGATATCGAAACGCGCTATCTCCGAACAATAGATTCAGGTCATGCGATCGGGAGCGATCAATGAAGGAAATGCCCAGATAAAACCATATCTATACATCTTAGCTCACGATTATAGTTCGAACATCCTTCACACTGTGATCACATTATTAACAATTTTGCTAGCCTCGCCGTGTTTTTACAGTTAGGTCTAACTGACTTGAAAGAGCACTGTTCAAAACCTTACGCCACTGGAAGCGATAAGTTATCACTGTCCACAATGTTTATTTTGCACGAATGGGCGACGCGAGAGAAGAACAGAAAAAAGAAGAAATTGTAAACCAAATGTTTTCATCTGCGATGAGTCTCTATACTGGCAATTTCAGACGTCAACTACCTGAAGTAGAACCAGCAAACTTGACAGAACCCCGCAGCCTCGACCAGAATCCAAAATCCCTCTTAGAACCGACGCGATCCAGTTTAACGCAGTGGAGTAGAGTCAGAGATTACGAGAGCTGCTGGTACTTCAAGGGAGTGATCCAGAGATCGCAGCGGGGCTGCCCACGGTTGGTTGAATCCGCCGTAATTATTTGGACGTGCGTAAACAGCGTCTGTCTGAATCGACGTCCGATCGAACAAAGAGTGTTTCTTTGAAGGAGGAAACAGGAACTGGGCAAGAAGCTCGATTGGGTCCAGCGACCCGCTTTCGCGTCTTTTGTGATCCATTCGGCTTGGTCGGGTCGAAGCGACTCTATTTAGATTTACATGGCTTTATCGACCCCTTGATATGCGCATCGAAGTCCAGGCCGACTACGGAGATGCCTGACCCACTTCTGATCGCCTCCTTTACAAGATGTGACTAACGTCTGCGGTGCTTGATTGCCCTTTGCGGGATCTTGATCGTGCTTATGAGATCGGACGATCTTCGATGCTTCCGCCAGTGATTGTCCAAAATACGTGAATTTTCAAAGACCGTTTGGGTGACTTTTATAAGATTTTGTAAGATTTGAGTGTCTTAGGAAGACAAATGAATTACGTATGAATTTTTGGGCTAATCGTTGAACTTCACCTGATCTCATAACAGTGTTAGCCAACCTTTTTTGAGCTACGACACAGTTTTATAATATTCAAGTAACCTGCGACCCCTTGCCCCCTGTACAAGGTAAGGTAAATTTAATAAGGTAAAGAAAACACATTAAAAATCTGGTATTTCAGAATATAATTCTAACTTATTAATATTTAATTATCTTAATATATATAGTAAATATACTTAAAGATATTTAATACCTACTTAAAAATATTTAATATATTAAATATACGTAAAAATATTTAATACTTAATATAGGTATTAAATATAGATAAAGATATTTAATACTTAAAGATATTAAATATACTTAAAGATATTTAATACTTAAAGATATTAAATATACTTAAAGATATTTATTATATACAATTATCTTATTTAGTGTGATGGTTATGCTTGCATCTGAGTAACCAGTTTTTTCTTTTTCATTTATGAAAAATCATTGTTATGTCATTAATAGAATATGGCAATGTAATCATGTTAAAATAAATAAGTGCTCGGAATCGTCAGCTAAAAATAATTGTGGCAGCCCACCAGAAAACACTTCGTGGTCCCCTTGGGGTACGACATCTGAGTGTCTTCTAGATTGCATCCAGCTTCTAAATGGGATAGCTAAATCTCGCAGGGTTTGGCCATTTTTTGCGAAGTCTAAGAACCCTGACTGAATTTGATATTATTCAACAGTGGCATGATCTCCAAATTGGACAATCTATTCGGTAAGATTCGACTGTATGATAGTCTCCGTTCAGATTCCCTCAGATCCTCATTAGAGGATATCAAAATGGCACCATCTGACTCCAGATGTCTAGTCGTGATATGGGACTATTCTCCTGCTCGACTAAGAGTACACAGAAACTGCTTTAAAAGCCATTGAACGTTTCTCGAGGGGGTGCAGGGGTTAATAAACCAACTGCAATTTGATTCAAGTTTTCACAGTTGAAAGGGCATAAATATAAAACGGCTTTGCGCGCTTCAATTTCAAACAACAGTAAGCGAGGAGAATGCCGAGTTGCTTGGACAGTCGAGATAGGAGTGTATCGTATAATCCGTGGATTACTCGATCCAGGATTAAGGTTACGGTGGCGACAGTAATTAATGTCTTGACTCTACTAAGGTACACAGCCCAGCAATATGCCACGCGTCTAAATTCACTGAACGCATTAAGGCTTGGCACAGAGCAGTAAAATTTCTGTTACATCCGAAAAGTGTGACATCCACGAAAGTTAGCTGAAGTTAAATTTCTAAATTAATCAGAAAATCTTGTGACTCTGTTAAGTAATTCCCTTTCAATTCATAGATATAATAAACACAAAAGAATTTCATGCTATTCGTATTATTTCATATACCAATTACATGTACAGTGATCCCCTGAAATACGTCCACCCAACTTAAGTTATTTCGTACTTACGTCATTTATTTCCGCGACGCAATAGGCATTTATATAGGTACTGTACATAATATTTATGTGTATGCATATAATAAATAATATAATAAATGTTTATACCTTAATATTACGTATGATGTTGGTTATATTTTTAGGGATATACAATTTAAAATATTATTCTTGCTTATGGAAGTATCTTATTTTTGTTACTGTTCAGAGTTTAAATTTTCTGTTGACCACTATGGGAGTAGAAAATGGAGCGGAAAATAGAACAAAAGAATGCTGAAATTCTAAAGAATATAATACCTACAACTACTATCTTCCTATAATTGAATACCGTAATTAACTTTTCTCATAATTTTTTATAGTCTGTATAAAAATCTCTATAGTCTATTATAGTCTCTATAAAAATCTGTACTTCCATCATGTCACGGAACGGATTAATTAATTAAACCTACCTCGGAATCTAATAAACTACGAATACATATGTGCGCGCATCAATTCTAGCTCGATCTGCGTATTTTTCGACTTATATCAGTTATCTCTGAACTAATTAATAGGTCAGCTCGGTGCGACTGTATTACAAAGTCGTAACAGGAGAGAAGCCTTGATACTTTGATACAGGTATTTTTAAAAACGATTCGTGTCACGTGCACAATGGGAGCAAATAATTAAGGAGCAAACAAATATATACCAGGGTTTTAGTATAATAAAGACTGGAAACGTAGCGAGAATATTATTGAAGAAGGATATCCCCTTCAAAGCATCGCGGTGCGTGACGACTGATGATTACTTCTGACGAGCGTAATCGCGAAAGGAAAATGTAGGAAAGCCTTACGATTCGAGTATCGTCTTCACCTTCGAAACCGACACTCGGCTATTCCGAGATTAATTAATCTGCCCGAGTTAAAGAAACATTCAAAAGGTCACCCGTTTGATCTAATTAATAGCGCGGCTCAGGGTGAGCCGCTGTTTGGCATGCAAAGAGGGAAAGATCAGTAAAGAACGGCTGGTTTAAGTGTTTCCTCCTGAGAATCCTCGGAGTGCTCTTGATTAAAACGGCGTTAGAGTGCGTGGGACGTTTTTTCGCCGTTTAGAATAACTCTCGAAGCTTAACAAGCATCTTTCACTCTTCTACTCTATATTTCTCTACTACTTTGAAAATACATGAATTTCAGTATACAAAGATAATCTTGGCTATCTAAATGACCAGTGTGCCTATTCTTCTTGAACATCGACTTTATTCTGAATTTTTTTCTGAATTGGAAAAAAATGAACTGTATTACACAAAATACATGACCACTTGTTAAAGATGAACCACTTGAGCAGAAGCTACGAATAAAAAATACACAAACGAGTGCCTAATTGACAAACTTGCAAATAACTATTAACCAAAAACTGAATTAAAAAGCCCCTTTTATACAAAAATATATTTACCCAGCATAACGTTATTGATCAACGAATATAACCCGATGAAATAATCAATACTCTTACACCACAAGCAAAATAAGTAAGTAGTAAAAGTGAAAATAAAAAGTGCAAAGCGAATTTTTGCGTCCAAAGGTACCTACCCCTTGACTTTCTACAAAAAAAAGGTATCTTTTTCGAGTTGGTGGGTCGAATTCCATACGTAGGTACATGATCAAACGAAACAGCGAAAATGTCAGATACAAGTCCACGCGAAGCAGGAAATTGGTTTGCTAGACTGAAAGGTCGTAGAGGAAAGTTGTTAGTTGCGGAAATGCGTTTCTATCTGACTAAGGGAACATCTTTCTCTCGATACTCCTTTGATTTCTTTGTGTCAAACACGCAATAGCGACGACGCTGAATGTTTCTGTTTTTTGTTTTAATTTAGCTGCTGGTCCGATCGCATTCTCATTTCTATATGGTACTTCTTCATAATTAAGTGGAATACTTTCGCAATGGAATTCATAATCGAGTTTTCCACTCGAATAATTCACTAGTGGAGCGATATCAACAAGACAATTAAGGATGATGGTGAGTTTCGGCGAAGGATCCTCTGTTCGTAATGGAATTATTCACACAATTCCGCGGCAAAACAAGCGATTCTAGTCGATTTACCGTCTGCGCGGGGGCATCTTAGAAACTAACTTCCCTGTTTAATTAAGGAGATCACTGGATTTCTCTCACATTCGTCTGATTCTGAGAATAGACGTAGACGACGGAATTCATTACCATTGGAATAATATTAGCAAATTGTTAAAAATTGGCTGCTCGAAAGTCCCCTTTTATGTACTTGAAGTGGAACTTAATTCTGCACCTATTCGTTAGTTTCACTGAAACCTTAAAAAGCCATTGACGCTATCATCCTTTTTTTCATTTTTGTGGGGGTCGTGTGAAGCTTTTAAGTTTTATGTAATTTATACTCCTGTAGGTACTCATGATGTCTTTATTGGTAAATTAACAATCGAGGGTGTTAAGCTGGAGAAGAAATTGAATTACTAGCTTTTTATTCTTCTCTATCGTCATATTTGAAAGAAATAAAACCATTTACCTACAGTAGGATCTTTAAAATACAAATTAATAGAGAGACGTGATCGTTAGAATAAAAGAATTCTCAGATAATGGAACACTCACAATCTTCACATTGTTTCGAATAATGCAAATATAAAAATACTGAAAATGAAAACTTATATAAATATACCGTCACAGAGCTTCCATCTCAAACACCTCTTTCCCCATTGTAGCTACATCCTACCATTTCAGTCACACTCTGTGTAATTTGATCGTTATAGAAGGAAGGAAGATATGTCTGTATCTATTTCGATAGTAAATGATATACATAGGTACACATAACGTATCCAATCACAGAAGGAAAGATAGTACAAGGTTCAACTGACAAAACAGCAGGATAAGAGAACGTTCGTGTAACAAATGTTTAGATACTGAAGGTGGCACTGTCTTATCAGGATACAGGTGGTAATTAATTTACACGATGAAACATGTGACTAAACGAACTAAAGAAGCTATTTGTTTTGGCCATAAGACACTATAACTTGTATTGATTATAATGAATTGGGTGTTGGACACGGAGGATGAACAGAAATTGACTGAGATTGATGAGGTTGTCTAAGGTTGATTGAGATTGACTGGCGATGACTAGGACAGATTGGGGTTAGCAAAGGTTCACAGAGATCGTCTGAGATTGACTAGATATTAACGAAAGTCGATCAAGTCTGCCTTACATTTACTGCATATTAATTAGGGTTAGTTGAAATTGACTGAACGTGAACAAAGGTCCAGCTTGTCTGAGATTTAAGCCAGATTGATTCAGGCTACGGAGTTTCGTCAGATAATAATTATATCTAACTGAAATTAACTAGGTGATAACTAAGGATCATTATTTAAGTTTTACTGGGACCAAGTGCATATTAATTATGAACAATCCGATTTTTTAAAACTCTACAGGTTTGAGAAGAACCTCAATAGAAGTATCAGGCGATTTTTCGTTTGTATCCGGTTTCGGTTCTTCAGGGTGAAAACACCCCCTTAAGGTTAATAAATGTTTTGCTATTTTCTTGTATATGAAAACAGCAAAACTGTAGCACATATAAAAAATTATTACAATGGAAACTTAACGGCTTTTTATGCCCTATAAATTGATGTAATTGAATTGTTTAAAATTTGTAGTGGGGAACGGTTCTTTATTTAAACTACAAAATTTTTAATTATTTCATTGCACAGTTTTATAGGACATAAAAAGCCGTTATAATTTCATTCGAATATTTTGTTTATATGTTAAGATATACAAGAAAGTGGGAACTCACACATTAACCTTTAAGGAGTGTTTTCCCCTGAAGAACCGAAAATGGGTACAATCGAAAAAATCCCTGATACTTCTATTGAGATCCTCTACAAACCTTTCAAAAAAATCGAAATGTTCGGGTAACCGAACTTCCCTCGTGAGCTTGAATGAATGTTCACAAAGTTTGATTGAAATTAATGAAATGTGACTCAAGTTACCTTCAGTATTGTTCACAAATTTACCTTCATGTACACTCTATATTAGTCGAACGGAGTTTCTAGGTTTCTCTGCAATGAGACTTGTTTGCATTGCAATCTTTTAAAAATTTGGTAAATTCAAAACAGAGAGCGAATAACAGTATCAAAAAATCGCTGCAACCTGTGTCCTTCCAAAACCATTAATAAAAAAAGAATCAATTTTAATACAGTTATTTCGAATACCTTCAAAATGAATTACAAATTACTGTACACGCAATATTGCTATTAAATCAAGAAATATTAATATTAACAACACCGATTATAACTGATAGCGTACAGACTACACACCAGTAATAAAAAAAAATAAAACAAAAAATACGCAAACGATGATTATAATATCATAAACAAGGCTCAGCACAAACTCCTGTTATAAAATTTCGCCGTAATTCGAGTTACTAACTCCCAGGATATTACTACGAAAAGCGTAGGATTAACATGCACAATACATTCAGACTCTATAAATAAAACTTTTCCGCCCCATTGACATGCTAACGTTCAATTTATACAGGTCGCCGAGGAGCACGTAAATCCACGCGAAATTTCCAGCGACAATGTAAAAATCATGTACCTCTGCTTCATAAATATTTTCTTGTCCACGAGCAAGATATATGCGACTGAAGCGCGTTATCGATAAACCGAAAGCGAAAGTGACGTGTTTTTCTTCCGTTTTCCTCTCTCTCCATTTCTTTGCGGACATCCAGGCAAACATCGGTATTAATATTCAATTCACAGCTCGTACCGATGGCTCGAGGGATTAGATTAGGTATGCATCGTGCTTCCGAGAAAACTCTTTGAAAAATTTATATAGCGACCAAGTATTCGCGACTACTCGCGTTAACAACGAGGAAATACAGAAGTACAATATTCTCGAATTTTTGCAAGTAAAAATATAGTAGTTTCGTAAAAAAACACTGTTCTGAAGGTACGCGTGGTTAATTTTAAATACACGGGTTGTTTGAAATTATTCGGGGTTGTACCTGTTTGGTGACATCCTGTGTAACTAGATTTTGTTAATACTACTGTAGGCCCTACTGGGCCTTGATTATCCGAATACTTTGAAACGGAGAAGAAATATTGTGGATATTTATTATATTCTTCGTTTGCCAGCTAATTACCATTCTCAGGTCGCTGTTGTGCTGTATACTAATATACCAACGAAACGAAAACCATATAAAACAAAAAAGAACATAACAAAAAGAAAGTAATCCCGCTGAACTACTAACTTTAAAGAAAATTTGCTAAAATTTAACAGCGCAGACAGATTGGACAAGAACACTAGAACGCGAAGAAAGTAATAATAATGCTTAATAAATTAGATATCATTTTTCATGTGAGACTTACAATTAGTGATAATGTCACTCATTCGATTATTCGAAAAAATCGACTACTCGGTCATCTTGTAACTACATTACTTAGTTCGGATAACCGAGGTCCTACTGTGTTATTCAAACTAATACCGTTCTTTAATTTTCTTCAACTAGGGATCTTTTATTTTTTAACTCACATCGATTCTTACGTTTATCACTAGTATTCAATTGACTGGAGGATGGTAAAAGGAAACCAGGATTCTCCAAAAAATTCCTTCCCCACAAGAATTTGTTGCAAGTAGTTTAGAAAGCCGAATTTTCATCCTAGTAAATGCACTTTGCCTCTCCAGTGACCCACTGGTTAAAGTGATCTACAAACACTTGTTTAACGGCTTACGGAAGCAACGATATATCTTCCGTGGCACTTTAGGTGCACTATTCAAGCGACAATACGTCATGTACACATTGAAGCAGCGCTAAATTACTCCATGATGAAACGTAACGATGAATTATTAAATTGAATAATTTGTCCATAAACCCGAAACGCAGAACGAGGCGTGCAATCAATACGTTGCACCAAACAACGATCACTTGTAAATCCGCGTTATCATAACGACCAACCGCGTCACATTTGCGCCGTTTTAAATAATAATTGTCAGGGATATGCATGAACAAAAGTCCTACATATCTTTCGAAACAATGCCTTGTCAAACGAAATACTTTACACGTATATTCATATATTCACGTATATTCACACAGCGCCTTTAAATGACACGTTCATTGCAATCTCCTCAAAAACATATAGTACCTATTATAATGTTTATATACAAAACACACGTTTCCTACACAGATTTCAAAACTCCAAATAATCAGCTTCAAAATTAAACCCCCCAAACTGTTATAATGAAAATAACACTTTCCAAAGGAAACTATACTAAATTATATAAAAAGAACTGAAAAAAATTTATAATAATATACCCACAGCTACCCCGTAGTATTATTGCAAACTTTACCTCGATGACCACTGAAAATCCCACCCACGCTAACACGACATTCCTCCTTCAGAATTATCTGTAGAATCCACCGCGAATGTGTTTGCATCCCCCGTGCCCCGAGTCAACCGTATCTTCGCGAAACGTGACTGCACCGTGAAAAGGATTAGTAATAACCGAATGGAAGAATAATTGGAGTGCAAGGAGAGCACTCGACGAGGGAACGAACAACGGAGAGGGTGGAGTACACCCGATCGATTCTTGAAAAGAGAATGAGATCTATCAGTCACCGGACGCGGTAATTAAAAAATGAATTATCCCCGTTCGTCAGCGACCGTGGCCCGCACAGGCTGCACGATAATTGACGCGGGTCAAGGTTCTGGCTTTGAACGGATGATGATCGTTCGAGGTTAAGCGATTAATAAATAAATAAGACGAGGAAGCGATACCTCCTGCCACCGATGCCCGTATTTTCGTGTTTTCATTCACGCAGCTTTATCTATAGCCCCTTAAAGAGGGATATGCTCAGCGGTTCCGTTTCCTTAAAGCGGATACGTCGAATTTATTTTCCACGTCGTTGGCGCGACACGCGGTCCCCGCCGATTTATGAAGGAAATTCGACCAGTAAATCTTCATAAATCCCAATGAAGGCACTTGATAAACGGGGAATCTTCGACGTCTCCCAAGGAACCCTTCATCCCCCCCTCCCCCCTCCCTTCTTTCAGACTCCTGTTTGCGCGCGTGTGGTCCAGCTCGCGCCAGTGTTGGGACCTCGAGACTTTGTCTTGTGAATGTTTTGAACAGATGAAGGATTCGATGTTTTCGGAATTTTAAAGCGCCTTGAATGCGTTTGAAAGTATTGGAAATACTTGGATGTGAAAGTTACAACTCTGATATTTATTACAGCATATTTATTACAGCAAAAGAAATTTAAATAAAATAGAAAAAGTAAGGGGTAAAGCATTAAATTTTCAAAACTCAACAATTGCAAGACCATTAACACCATCAAGACTTTATAAAATTTGCAAAATTGTTACGACACAACCAATCACAAGGCACTTGAAAAACTCTGATATTTATCACAGCAAAAGAAATTGAAATAAAATAGGAAAAATAGAAGGTAAAGCATTAAATTTTTAAAACTCGACTATTCCAACACCATCAACACCTTCAAGACTTTATAAAATTTACAAGATTGTAAAAACAACCGTACACAAGGTACTTGCAAAACGTTTTGGGTTCACCCAAGTTTCGAGCTTTAACACAGCACATTCTAAAACGCCTTAAATCCCGTCACTAGCTCCGCGAACCGATTTAAAAGGGCGCCCTCACCAAAAAACTACAACGCAACGTCGATTTCCGGAGAATGGATTTAATGAAACGTAACATAGTCCTCGAGAACGCTCCAAAGGCTTCCTCAATCCCAACAGACTTTCCCGATAGAGTCCGATATTTCCGAAAGCACCACGGGTCCCCAGGAATAATTCCCTTTGAGAGGACCTGGTGCGAGCGCTGCCTCGAGATTACTCGAAAATAACGCGACACGAATACTGAAATGGATCCCCGATTTCCTGTCCACCGATGCGCGAGATACCTAAGAAAGCACGATGAGCAGTGTTCGAATGAGGGTGGAAAAACTGTTGTTGCTGGAGGATGAATCGAAATTGTCGTGGTTATACGAGGAATTGAAAAAACGTTGAATGTGACGCAATATGATACTGACTGTGGATAGCTACTACTTTAAATCGGGACACGTTTAGTGTTTAAATTCAATGTAGAAAAACTTGAAATTAGTAGATGTGGATTTTGAGGGCAAACTTATATTGGAGAGTAGATGTTTCCTGTACTTCTTATTGGCATGCTTGAATTTGATATTGTTTTATCTCTTCATTCGTGAATTTACTCAAACTGATCACCTTGAGCTTGAGTACTACGCTTTATCGCTTATTCTAAGTAACAGTAGAATTATTTGCAGATAATCATGTAGAAGCACATTCAAGAAGAAAATTATTGAAGCGCTAAGGTAGAAATCTTTTGAAGGAGATTGAGAGGAAAGGCTGAACAAGAAGTTCCTATAAATTACTTTTATCACATCCCTGTGCCAAATTTACCACTAAAATTACATCCACGTTTTACGATACATCATGTGCACGTTTGCTCGTATATCAACCCTTTGCGCTCCAACTTTATTAGCTCATCAAACGCAGAACTTTGGAATAGTAAAAAATACAGTATAGTGATTTAAAGATCAATATAATTCATTTAATCCTACAAACCACGAATTCTTCCACTATTTCCAGCTTCAAAAATACCAGTATATAAGCTTCCAACTTTGATGTGCCTGGGAAGCATATTTGAAGTGCAAAGAGTTAAAACATTTCCCTCTATTTCATTGCTTGCTCCTACATCCCCTGCATCCCGCGAAAATGAAATAGAGGGCAGGAATGAAAAGGCGAGGAACAAGAATGGGAGAAGATGAAAATGAATAGGTAAGTAAGAATAATCTGTACGAACTGGAAGTTCTCTTCCATCCCCTTCCTTTCTAGAATGGAGATGAAAAAAGCAGAGGAACGTTTGTAGTTATATCGCGCTGTAACGAGTCTTGGGCGAAACAAATCAAGTCGAAAGGGTTGCCCCGTAACAATAGCGAATCCCCCGGAAGAACGGTGTCATAAATAATGTGCATCTTATTCGACTTGGCCCCGAGGGTGGGCTAAAGTGCGAAATTGTGTAGAAGTGCACACCGCATGGATTTAAAAGTGGATACAACGTCAGGTGTAACCTGAGCGTCAACGGAGCGAGGCGAGAGCTCGAAAGCATGCTGAATAGGCTTTCGGAATAGTCTGCTAAGATATCGAGGGAGATGTAACCCGTGAAATATAAGGTTGAAATTCCTTCCTCTCTCTGTTAGTAGGAGGAGGAAAATACTTTCAAGCGTTGCAACGATAACGTCGAGGGCGTAGAAGGAAATCTAAAAGCGGAATCCTCGACTATGAACGATAATGATGAATGGCGGATGAAACTAAGAATCGACGCAAATGTAGGTTGTGAATGAGTTACTTTCCAGTTTGAATTTCAATTTCAACGTCGAACTGATTCTAAGTGTCACATCCTTAAAAAATAGTGGCAAGCTCTGTGACTGATTCCTCCAATTTTATTCGACCTAATTGCTGGAATCGAATGAAAATTAAAAACGTACATAACATTATCCACATTTTTATTAGCTGACTGTGCTATTTTCGAAGTTTTATTATTCAAACGTTTTATTAGCTGCATAGAACGTGCCTTCGCAAAAAAATGCCTTCTGGCATTTAAATTTTACCTATAACTGTAATCTTAACAATTTAATATGAAAGTGATAATGAACGTGTTCACATGCAATAACGGTATAAAACGAAAACGTGTGGCGTCGGCTGTAGAAACTAAAGAAGAGATTATTTAAAATGTGGAGAGTGGTAGGAGCGTCGTAAACTTGGCAAGGATATATGGTAACGTAACTAAGATTACTGGCATTAAAAATATCTTTATGGAGAATTTTTTAAAGCGTTCTTATCACAAGAAAAAAACTTTATGCTAGATACTTTGAAGCACAAGGAAAATATCGTCGAAGCCAGCTAAATAAACTAAAACAGTTTAGATAATGGAGGCTTTGCGATATATTTTAATCATTTCCAAATGCAAAACTGGAGCGAAATGATTTAAATTCCCGTGAACAACTGTTTAATATCCTGAATTCGCAATGTTCTAAATAGACACGACTCTGGCCGGGATAAAGACTTTCAATCGAAATAAGTGCCACTCGCTTAAGTACACTTTCGCTAAAGCAGAGCAGGGCATCATTGCTGTATAATAATCAGCTCTTCTCGAATTACTACACACGAACGCTTCCTCCACTCACCAAAGAAAGATCCCTAGGTCTGATCGCGTGAATCTGGTGAATATGGCGAATAGTGCAAATATTCTACCTCCAATGTATTTAATCTTCACGAACTGTACTAATTTCCGTGTTACGTGCTTACAAATTTGAGCTCGACTTTACTGTGTAACGTGTATAAATTAGCTAAAGGAACTCCATATATTTGATAACTATGATAAATACTTTCAGCAAAACGAACAAGCTGATTTTATGCATTAATAATTAAGATATAAGAAAATAAATCCAAGTACATCCTAGTGTCCGAATATATTCGTTACTCACTGTACATAGCACGTAAAAAATTGTAAAACGAGGTATGAACGATACATATCATATTGATAAAAAGGAAACAAAATTTTGGACGATGGAAAAAGTCGAAGTTCGTTTGCCAGGGCAGAATGAATTTTATCGACAGGCTAATGCAATCAAACACAAACTAATAAGTGGGCGCAAAGTGAGATATGAAATTGTGGAATGGCGAACGATTTTGCACTAGCTAGGTCTGTGATCAGTGGAAATAAAGTAATAGGTCAAACGAGTATGACCACTGGAGAATAAAACTGGTGATACGTGTTACTTGAAAGGACAGAATAATAGGGGAGGTTGAAATAGAAGCAAACTGGTGAACCAGGAAAGAAGCAACGAAGGGAAGATGTAAAACGAGGAGATGTGTAATGTGTGAATTTTTTAGTCAATTTCGATGCTCAGATTCTTATAGTAGTCAGAAGTGAGGCACCACTAGGTAGCTTACAATTAGAAGCTATACAAGGCAAGGTATTTTTACAATGCTTATTCCTTTAGAAGCGTTCTAGGTATCCAAGAACAGGCACACGTACTGAGAAACGTGGTATAGTTTTCTAACAAGTGAATAAAGTACCATTTAATGTCATACCGAAGTAAGACATTACAATTGAGCAATTGGGGGTATAGTGCATGAAGCATCTGTGATTGGTATTAAAAAGGCAGTGGTAGTAGTTATTGTAACTTACTTTTTTTTACATATCAAATTACTGTTGAATACGATATTTATTTAAAAGTTTTTTAGTCTGCACAGTAATTTCTACAAACCTTTCGAGGGACAAGAGTAAAATTAAAAATTTGTTGTATAAAGTTCGAACGAAGAAACCAGGAATAAACTGCTATTATCTTACCCTCGTGGAAAATAATTCAATTAAAGTTACTTCGCAGATGATTTCACAAGACAAATTGAAAAAATTCTGAAATATGTATTAAATATATTAATTAAACATTTTAAATTTAATACACGAGCATTCTTTCCATTTCCCAGTCGTTTCTTCAACTTCAAATTAAAGAATTTTCCTCAAGAAAACTCGTGATGGAACTGAAACGTTACAAACCGAAGTGAAAATGCTCTGCAACGCTACTTTGCTTTACACTTCGCTGTACAAACCTACAGTTTCGTCTGAAAATTGGAGAATTCGTGGCGATAGTTTCACGATATTGAAATCAGTTCGAAAGCGAGCATGTAAGTAAGCAGCGATGACAAGAAAACACTCAGCGGATCGAAAAATGTAGCAGAATGTTTCGATTAAAAAGAAGCGAAGACCGTCCAAGTAGGAAGTTTCCAGCGTTCTGTATGTGACTAAAGCAAACAGACTTCGGAACAATACGAGCTGTGCATCGCCAGAGACCGGCGAGGAAGTAAACAGTGAGATTCGCAGAATGGGGGCTTCAACGTGCGCAAAGCGGCCCTGTCGATAGATATTTGTAGCGACAACATTTTCCACGGCAATGTGTACATGCAAAGTAAAGAACTATAGCTGCCGCGACACTGTGTACTATATTCGCGAACGTATATGGACACTGTCTGCAAGCATTCCAGGAAAGACAAGTCTTGAACTTTCCAAGTTCGAAGGTAATCGATGTTTAAGACATTAACATGGACATCTGTTGTCGACTGTAACTAGACTCCATTTAAATATTCAAACGTGTACGCTCGTACTCTTTTTCCTCGCTTCTACGAGATATGGAATATGGAATAATGTATTTCTCGATATTATCTTTGGCACTCAGAAAGTGAAGATTAGAATAATATATAAATATTCACACATAAATAGGTGTGAATATTCTTCGAGTTATTTCAAAGAAACATACTTGTATATTTAATCAAATATTCAAAACAATATTTTTCGTTTTACGACTGAAATTAAGTACCACTATTTTCCAGCAGGAACCCCGTTATTTTTGTTCGTAAAAGCGTGGAGTAATATTATATAAATAAGGTACATGTTTGCGCTCACAGTGCAAAGATGCATTTGAAATGTATAACTCTGAAAACTGACGCGTTCCGAGGATAAGACGAAAAGAAGAAACGAAAGCAGGCAAACAAACAAAGTGGCGAGGGGTAGGTATCAAGCGTTTAAACGAAGAAGCTGGATTATGAAAATTCAAATGGGAAAAGTTATTTTTTCTCGGCACGGTGACTCCGGGGTAAGTGATATTTAAAGAGGAGAGTATCTCGCTGATGAAAGAAACAGCGCCGGTGAAATATAACTGGATAGAAATTCCCTAAAAAATTTCCTCGCCAAGTACGCGTCAGAAGACAACCCGAATGCTTCTCGTCACCGGTGCAATATCCAGGGAATCGAGCGGGGATGCACATCGAAGACGTTCCGCCGCGCGAACAGCGAAATAATTTAACGTTTCCAAAATGAACGAAAATAGCATGGCTCGAGGAAAAAGACTCGACCTCCTTCTTCCTAAACGTTCCCGTGCAAGTTTAAACATATCCGTATACTTTATTCCATTACCGTTTCATCCCTCGATAATAAATTCAAGCGGTGAGAGGAAAAAAAAGGAGAGAAAGGTCCGCTGAATCGTAGGAGATCTCGGGAAGGATATAAAATCCCAGACAGGTAATTAAAAAAGCTTCACGAGAAACATAACTCCACATGCCGCGCGATTACAGAGGGAAGGCGATATTAACGGGAACCTCAAAGGAGCCAAAGTGCCTTAAAAACTTACCCGTTAAGATTTAAAACAAAACGGGGAGGGAAAAGGAAAAAGAATGGAGGAATACAGACAGGCTGGCTTAATTCCATCCGGTCTCTTTCATTCTCTGAGCCATATAATCCCTCATCGCTCATAAAATCTCGTTAATTCGAGCCCCGTAGGAACGAGAAATCTCTCTTTTTCGAATCAGTATCCTCTCTCTGTCGCTGGGCTCCTTTCGACCTGCCCTTTGAATAATTCAAGCTTGCAACTTTTATGAACTTCGTGGAAAGAGCCGTACTATGTAGTACACGTGCATCGTTACGTATATACGCGGGACAAACGAATGATGGATATTTTTTTCTGGTGGGAAGGAACGCCAGTCCGATTGCCAGAGTTTGGATCACAGGATCGAACCTGAATTGCGCGCCTGGCGAAGGGCTGGCCCCATCGATCAAGCTTTTCGGACAGTTAGCGGATTTTAATATTCAGAAGTGGATGGTATTGAGGGATTGGGTGGGATGACAAATTCAGCCGTTGTCTTCGGCGAGGAAAATTCAAAGGTGAAGATACCCAAAGGTGCGATGGTGAATCCCACTTCTGCGAAATCCCAGTAGGTAAATCCCACTGGAGTAAGAAGAATCGACCGATCAGATTGGTTAGACTGGGATTCCAGCACCAATCCTTTGTCTGCTGATCGAATTGTACCAATTGAGTTATAATGAATTTTGACAGATATTTTGTGGATAAAAATTGATTAGGAATTAGCTGGAATGTTTACCTCGAGGTAATTTGGATATAAACCATGAGTTTTTATCAGGATTTGTATTGCGTTCGAAAAATGAGATGCTCAAGTTTCTAGACTAAAGTAAGAATATTTAGAAAGATATTTTTGTTAACAAGTCAGAAGTCCATTTATAGGAAACTGTGAGGGGATTCTTTTAATTCGAAAATAGTGTCTTCTACAGATATTTACTCAGAATGGTAAATTTCGATAACTTTTCGAAAGTTATCGAAATGGCAGGATCTTGTAGACCAGAAATAAATCTAAGGAATATACTGCCCTCCTTAGTTAAACTGTCCTATCTAGCATTTTTTCATTTTTTGAGATATACAGAAATATTCGAAGTTCCACACGTCTTTTACCTTTTAAGTAAAGTTAGAAAACTCTACGTGCTTCCTAAAGATTTATAAACAGTTTAATGTATTTAACCTAACTTTTTTCCAAATGGTTAAAATATGATATCTAAAACAATTAATTAATTGGTACGTTAATAATACATTACCTACCGGTATACCTATTACAAAAAATTATATTAAGCTGTTACGGAATAACGACAACATGTTCTAATTTGAATGAAGAGAAATAAGGACGGTACAAAGTAAATGATAAAACTTCAGTTTTCTCGGTTGTTTCAAAATGTTAGATAGGACATTTTAACTAAAGAGGGCAGTATAATTAACTGTATAGTACATCTCGTGCAACCCTCTTTAACGAAGTTTGGAATAATTTACACAAAAGGAATTCCTACTGCTACGATTATTAACTTTGAGTGTTACTGTAATTTTCTAATCAGTGATAGGCTTTAGTACGAAACATTTATTACACAGAAAATCCTGCAACTATTTCAGGAACTGCCTGAAATTCGCATCTTTGCCCTCACCACGTTCTATTACATACTAGCACAATTTTCCTGCCACCCCCGCGAAGATAACCTATTACTTTCACCCGCGCAAACGAACCCTGCTAATTGCAAGAACTCAAAGCCGTGGAAGTTTCAAGGATCTGATCCCCTCGAAGATAGCCGATCGCTCAGCGTAGAGCGCAAAGAGTAATCAACGGATTCGTGACAAGCGTTGCATTCGGAGGCCTTGAAGACGTCGCGTGTGTTTTGTAACGACGGTATGATTGATAATGGGGTATTACCATGATATTTCCATTTGTTTTAAAGCTCCCGTGTGCACAAAAGGGTCAACGATGCAACTGGGTTATTCCCATTTTTCGCGTGATTAAATCACTCATTTAAATTCAAGCATTTCGCGGGGCACACCCGCCATGGGAACACTCAGCTGTCCCATATGCGGTCGCGCAATTTATCTTTCAATAATGTCGACGATTTCGACGACGGGGATCGATCGTATTTCTAGGAAGCGTTCGACTCGATCGAATTAATCGAAACGTCCCTCTAAAACCATCGTGATCCTTTATTATCCAAAATTCAAATCTCACGATATTACGTGAACTGAAACAAGTGTGTAATTGTGTGATGCGTTCTACGACTACGAAGTAGTACGAAGTACTGGAATAATAAATTAGAGGACGTGGCTTTTCTTTCCACAGATATCAGATATGAGAGAAATAACAGTATTAAGGGTACTAATAAAACTTTATAAGTAGATACACGAACACATTGATCTTAATGTGCTTGAAAATTTTCTTAGTGAAAGGTATTTTTCTTCAGATTTCCCTGAGTATGGAGAATACGAAAAAATATTATATGGGCTTTCAACAAATTTTTCGAGAATATAGAAATCCTGTGGGTTTAAAAACGTGTCCGTACTCTGAGTGAGTGAACATCAAATACGAGAATGATTAAAAATGTAGTGGACGTTCCTTTCAAGTAGCTCTAAAACGTCGAGTTACTCTATAATCTGTCCATCGACAGAGTTCGTGCTACTACATACGGTCTGACAGATATCTCAATAAGTAATCACCCTGTTCGATGCATCTTATAACAAGCCTCTGACCTCGACATCCGCCGCTTTCGAGGCTAGCATTAGGGCAGCTTTCGGGCATCTGGTCAGAAAGAGTTTAAAGAATTATCACTGGAAACATTGTCGATTCTATCATGAGCAAAACTTTTAACACGTTCATTGTCAAGGCACTTTTGATAAAAGTGTTTCTTGGTGCTATATGGAATTTTTTATATTGATTATATTCAGATTATTATTATTTGTAACACCTTGGCGGTGACTATGATTAAATAAATAGAAATAAAATCACTAAATATGATACCACTAGCTTTACTACACGACTTCGTCCGAAATTTAGATTCTGATTTTATAAAAATAATTTTTTTTTAAATAATCACATTCATCTGGATTAGTCAGGCATAATGAGTTGAGGCACATTTCGTGATCCCAGAGTTTATCGTTCGACAGTTTTTAGGCCACAGACAACACACAAACATATAGAATCTTTCTGCTTTATATATTAAAATATAGAGCGATTTAGGTGAAGGTCGAACAATTTGGAGTCATATAAAAAATATGTCGAATTAATATAGTTCTACAAATTAAATTTGCCTGTGTAATTCGTGATTCTTTGATCTAGAAGCGTAAGTGAGTTATTTTCCACTATTCAAAAAATTTCGAAAAGTATTAAGAAAGTATTAAAATTCAGTGACATTTTGTAAAGTGATATGCAATAATATCTACTTAGTAGCTAACTAAAAATTATCAAGTGAACCAGAACTAGTGATTATTCATCATAATCAAGGAAAATTTCAAGTTGAAATTGTAAAAATAATGAATACATGTCATAAAACAACAGAACATATCCTTAAAAGATCCAAAAGATAGAAACTATATTTAACCAAAAATAAGATACACGATTTTTAACATTAAGTTCCTATCCTGTGCATCCATCTTTATGAACAGTATACTTTCGCTAATATCCCACGAAATATTCTCTCCATACTGCCTACTATCAAAATCAGCATTTTTCGGCATTAACTACGATAAAGTTTATACCGTAATACATAAACTGGAGTGGCGAGCGCTTTCAATATGAGTAACCGTATAGCATGCCAGTGAACGTGTTAAAACTTTGCTCGCAACGACCCGATAGGCCAACCTTTCCTCGGCGCGCACCATGTGCGCTCCTAGACGACCGAGAGAGGTCAATACGAACCAATTTCCTTTTCCACCGCTTCCAGCCGACACACTCTTACCCCCCCCCCCCCCTGCCCTGGCCAGTAATAATTCTAGCATGGGACATTAAAGTTAAGAGTGGCGAAATTCACAGTACCTGCTCGACCGTGACACGCGATGCTCTCGTCGCAGCGCAGCAGGAGCAAGGGATGCCAATTTCCATCGGGTTCCTCTGCTCCGCGATGATCGATCGCTGATCATTAACTGCCTCCAGAAAACCTCCGTCGGTAGCACCAGATCCGTTCACACGCCACTCGTACGGTAACCGTCCCCGAAGACACTTGGCCCCGACTAGCAACTACCGCGAACGAGCGAAAACAAAACAGGTGCGTCGACCTCTGTCCGTCTCGCGACTCACGCGTCAGTCTCTCCTCGTCGCGCTCACTAGAGAAGAAAGGAGACACCACCGTCGAATTCCCCCGCCGCTGCCGGCTCCCGTCGAGATTCGAATTACGCGCCAACTTTTTCTTCCTACGTACTTCAAGCCTCTTGATTGCTTCCGCGAACGCGTCCCAAAGGGCGATCGTTTTTATTTACTTTCCCTCCACTTTTCTCTCCTGTGATTGACAGCGCTCCTCTCGAGGGTAAAAAGCATCGACTGGCAGAGGATTCGTGGCTTCCCTAACCTCGTTGCTCCAGGACTCTTTGTCATCTCGTTCTAATGCCATTTCTGCTGCATCGGCATCTTCACTCTTCGATACTATCAACGTGTAATAATCTTCAAACTGTTCTCGTCTACGAGATCCGAGGTGTTTGGTCGCTGAATCCTTCGACGATGGCAATGGCAGGATTCTCGGAACTGGATTACTTTCGATCGTTGCCTCGTGAAGAAACCTCTCGAATCGGTAAGTAGACGATATTCGTGCGGATGTATCGTTTCCGCGGGGGGAAAGTTCGCGGTACGATTTGCTGCGCTCCGTCCGTTTGCGGCTTCGTCCTGTTGCTTCGTGCCTTCACTGGCTCGGCGAGCGAGATAGAGGGGGAACCGGATGTGCCTGCGAGCTTGCGGAGCGCCGCGACATAGACATGCCAGTTGGACGTTCGTCGTACGACTAGACTGGGTTCTTGCCGTTGACCTGGACCCGCCTTGCGGCGCGTGCGCCGCGCCGCCAAATTACTGCCCTATCCGGAAAACCGTCCGATGCATGACGCAACGTATCGTTACGCCCTGCCGCCGTTGTTTTCTTGCCCGCGTGCATCCGCTCGGCCGATGCATTTTTCGCGCCACGCATTTCCAGGCTTTAACCTATACAAAGTACTTTGCTCGTGAATGGGCTTCAAGAGATCGCACTCTTCAGCCGTGCCTGTGCAAGTTCTGGTGTATTTCCTCGCCGCGGGGATATACGAGTTTCGGGCGGACTAGTAATGTTACAGGTGAGTTGAAGGATTGTTTATCCATAATGTTACGGTGTATTTAGACGTTGTTATATTTGCAGTTTTTTGTGGGAACGTAAATATATTTTGTAGAACTGTTTGAAGTGGGCAACTGAAATTTTCTGCCTCATGTGTTTATTTAGCCAACAGAGGTAGGAAGCAGTACAGCGAATAACGAAGGGCGTTAAAGGATTAACCGAACCTTTCAACGATCGTTGAAGTAGGAGTGAAAATTTGAATTTCGCGGGTTGTATTTTATCTTTTGTGAGCAATAATTACTTTTATGCTAACATATTTTCAGTTTTTTCATGTGCAAGTTTCCTCTTGCGTGGCTCGTTAAAGGGCGCTCAGTTTGAATTTAACATGTGGCATTTCATTTTTACACTTAACTTACTTTTAGTATTATAATTATTTGCATGATCTTGTGTATACATTAACTTTAATATTCGGAGACCGTGCTATTCAAATAGGTCAATGTTCTCTTAAATAAAATTGATAGACGATAACTTTTTAGTCGTTTATTTTTCATTTCTGTCAAATACCTGGATATTGCAATATTCAATACCACTCTATCACTCTATATCTTTATAAAAAATTTGTAGGGTGAATCGGAGCAATGTGATTTGCAAAAGCTCAATTTGTTTGAAAGTACTGTCACAGATGCAGCTGGAAGAGTATTTAATAAAAACTGTTTCAAATTTAAACGAAAGACATCGTTGAACTAAATACTCCAATTGGCTTATTTTACAAATAACTCCTTTTCGTATTATTTTAAAGCTAATTAGATTAGACAGTAGCATAATTGAAAGAGAGTTGTTTTTATCATGGCAAAGTGTTGCAATAAATTCAGCAATAAATTCAGGAGCAGTATGGTATCCGAATATTAAACGCAATAAATGTATATATAGAATGCATTAATAATATTATAATTTTCTGTTACAATTTTTGGATGTAGCATGCATTGTAATGTACTAAATGAACCTGTAAAGCATTTCATCCGAATTATGATTTAATCTTTGTTAAATTTCTCTCAAAATGCCAGTACTCCATTTGTGAATTAATTTAATATTTTCGTTCCATGATAGAAGAAGCTTTTCCATGATGTTTTTAGCTTTGCATACTTAATTGCCATGCATAGTTTTTTAAATATGTACGTACATGTGCCCACTATTTTACCCATTGTCTACAGGTTTTAAATTTCCTTTTATTTGTAGTAAAAATAATTAAATCTAAATATTTATTTACTACTTTTGCCTACTATGAGTTATAATTTTTTTACACATTCGAGATATACACTTTAGTCAGGATTTTACTGCGGGTTCTCACATTTTTCAGAATTCAGAAACCTTTTATTTTCTTTCAAATCTTCCAACTCCATTTCATCGAATTCATAATTCTTCATCTGCAAATCGTGAAAATAAATATAATTTTCTACTCGACGTAAAATTTTAATTAGAAAGAACACTCGTCACTTCATCGTCGATATGAAAGCATTATATCCAACCGCGACTATTTTCATTGTACATAAAGACAGAGCTTTCGAGCTTTCCACATCGATCGTGTGCCTTTCTGACGTACCTCTGACACCCCACGTGAACGTGTTTTTACAACGGAAGTGAATTTTCGTGATAATAATATAAACCAGTGGAACGGAAGGTAATGGACTTCGGGGACCGCTGGTCAACCTAATAACGAAATGCTTTGTTCCAAAAACGAACGTACCTAGCATCCAACGCAAAAGCTATCTGATCTAGCTTCGTTTTTTGGAATAGACTACAAAAGATTGTAAAAGAAGCTTTTCTCGCTTAACACAAATAGCGACCCAGAAACTCCCCTTTTTCCTAACAAATGTTTCCTTTATCGAAATTGATCTCTACAATTCCCCAGCGACACAAAAAATATTTTTAAAAAAAACTTCGTCAGACAATACTTTCTAGAAAGCAACGTGAAAACGTGTGTACCTCGTGGAACTCATAAGCAATTCCACATTTTTGTGCCCTGACCTCCGCAGGATAATGCCTTCGAGCAAAATCGCCTCTCTGAAAACGAAATATCATTTCGCGATAGTTGCAGCGCGAATGTTTAGGAAGGTCACAAAGGGGCGCGGAGTGATCCAGCGCGAACTTAAAAAAAAAAAATCCCATTACACCGAAGATAAGAATTTAAAAAAGATTTTCTCGTCGACTTGCTGCGACTGTAACGTTGCGCGCGCCGTTCCCGCAAAAAGGAACGGAGCGAATAGTTCTCGTCGTAAAGATAGAGGCGGAGCACATTTTTACCGCCGAGCGTAAACGTGATTTCAGAAAATGAAGAGCGCCGCTCTGGCCCCCCTTTCACGGTGCATTTAGCTGGGGTGGACGGAAAAACAACAAAACGGAAGACAGATTTCAGAGTCGAGATCGGCGGGATAAAAGTTTCCTTCGATTGCAGCGGACGCGGCTGACTTTAAATTACCGTTAACGCCCGGGGTTCGCGAATAACAGGTGGAGGTAATGAGAAGGAAATTTAATACGAGGAAAGTTTCGCCAAAGAGTGAGTCAAGAACGAATTCTCGTAACTCATCGATTCGTGACCGGACTGGCAGAGAGAACGATTCGACTCTCTGTAATCTCCCCAAAGTGAACTTTGACTTTCCTCCGCGCGCGAATAGCGTATGCAGTAAACGCTGCTGCCTCGCGGAAATGATATAATACAAACGTTACGTTTGTTGAAATTCAACTATCCCTCTGTTTAACCTGGCATTGCTTTGATTACTTAACGTTTGAGCATTGATGAGGTTCTTCCACGAATCCCTTTTACAGAGGAAGGTAGAAAATTCTTAAAAATTCAACAGAAACTTACAAAGCTTGTTAAGTTTAAACAGCGATAGTATTTACGTTGCGAATTGAAACAATCCATAACCAAATAGGTATATTCATTTTTAGATCTTTTAGTCGTTGACATAGTAAACTCTAGAAGATATCAATCATTCTACTTGCATAGATATAGAAATTATTAGGTAGTTACAATTCTTCTCTTTCATCCAGTGCCATCCGTCAACCCCTATTTGTATCTTCACTTAAAGGGACATTCTACTCTCTCGGCCGACAAATCGGGCACTTTTCGGTGATAGTTTTTATAATGAAATAAACACTTAAGGTTTTCGAATTTCTGGGGGTATATTCTACCACTCTTGAAATACAAGAAAAAATCTTTATTGCTTGTTTATTTCATTTGTTTACATAAATATTTCGCAGTGAAGTTGGTGGCTTCAGAATTTCTGGCGGTTGAAATTTCGGACGACTAGATCATTGGAAATAAAAAAAACAAAGATATTTTTAATTTGCAGGAGTATGGCTATCTCGCTAACCACAAATATCTTAAGATTTTTAATATTTTCCCACATTTTATATCAATTAAATATAGAAAAGAAGTGCCACTTTCGGTATTTTCAACTTTGATCGACTGGAATTTTAATAATTTTGGTAAGAAACTGTTCTTTCGTGGAAAGCAAGATAACCATACTTCTGCGAATTAGAAATATGTTTGGTTTTTTTATTTCCGATGATTCAGTTGTCCGAAATTTCAACCGCCAGCAATTCTGAAGCCGCCAACTTCACAGCGAAATATTTATGTAAACAAAAGAAATAAACAAACAACAAAGATTTTTTCTTGTATTTCAAGAGTGGTAGAATATACCCCCAGAAATTCGAAAACGTTAAGTGTTTATTTCATTATAAAAAGCATCACCGAAAAGTGGCCGATTTTTTAGCCGAGAGAGTAGAATGTCCCCTTAACCCTCATCCGTTCCTCATTCCACGAACTGAATCTGTCCCTCGGTGTCAAATTGACACAGTAGTAAAATATCGATGAAATGACAAGGTAAACAGTTATTTTTCGATATCTTTTTATTCAAATTAATAAGTTAACATTTACATCTTAGATTTTTCACAACTTTCGCATAAAATGAAACGATGCACAGGACATACCGCTTGTTTACAAGAATAACAAATAACAGAACAGTATAACTTATTACGGGGTAACTCTGTCAAAGTGACACGAGAAACGGATGAGGGTTAATCTCCACTCTCCACAATGCAAGATAATCAAGCTTCCTTCCACAAAGGAATGATTATCTACTGAAATAAATTTCGACACCCATACAATTATTCATCCCAACAATCGTCTCCGAATTGTTTCACAGAGGCGCTTTAAATCTCGATCCAGCCCATCCGTGGAATGGCGAGAAATCACCGATTCGATGTACGACCTCGTTCGACTTCGGTTCTGAATTATACTCCATATTCCAGCTGCACGTCGATGCATCGTCCCAACATATCGATGCATTTCACGGAGTGTCCTGTTGCATCTGACATTATTAGTGCTAGGGCAGAGTGCCCTCTGTTCGATAAAACGTGTACGTGCGGCGTACATGAGATCGGATTAACGATCGTGGCGTGCAACTCCCGCGATGGACTTCTGTCCGACAATGATAGCCGGATTCAACCAGCACAATGAGAGTTCAGAGACGAGAGAGACTGAATCGCAAATAATAGTCGTCAGCCCCACACGCCGTGCACTCGTACGTCCAACACTTGTTGCTGAGAATTCCGGTTGGGTCGCTCCTAAAAATTGCTGGCGCTTCGCTTTCGCCGCTGGCTGATTGAAAAAGGTTCGTGGAAAATCCTACTTCTGACTTGGGTAATGAAACAGGGCGCAGTTGGCACGCTGTTTGCCTCGATCAGAAGACGATCATTGTGAAATTGCGTGTTTCAACGTTTTCGAAACTTTAGAGGCGTGATTGTTAAGTTTATTGTAAAAGATATTTAGTTTTATTATGTGCAATAAAATTAGATATGTTCCCAAAAATTTTCCACGTCTGTGATGGCCAGGACTAACACAAGGTCCTTCAAAATAAAATAAAAGGATTGCAAGGAGCTTTTTCGTTAGAGGAAAATTCAAAACTTCGTTATTTTCTTTGCTGAAAGGCTCGAAGAGATCTTCTGTCTTGTGTCAAAACGCAGGATAAAAAATATCCTGGATTTATTGGCTTTCGAAATTGAAAGCATTTTATGTTCTATCAAGTGCCTCGCTCAAAATGTCCACGAATTCTCGAGGGTATCTGAAACGACTTCATAAAGTTTATAGTACCTTCGAGGGATCGAAAGTGAGAGTAATATTAGCAATTGATACAAGAATTTTTTTATTTTCAAAGTGCTACTTTTATTCACTCCCATCATTATTATATTCAATTATGTATACTTCAACATTATACACATAGGTAGTTTATATATCAAATATTACAATCCCATGACAAACAACTTGTGTCAAGCCCGAAGATGTCTTAAATCTTTCAACTAATTATGACCGTTGCATTGTCCTCGTAACTTTCCACCACCTCTGAATGGCGAAGAAGAAACATAGACAAAGTCCCAACAGTGACTACAGGAAACAGCAAACAAACTTCAGAATTACGAGATGGAATCCTCTGGCTATCCCCTTTAAATTGGCTTGAATCCCTTCTTCAAAAGGATGTCACATCCAGCGGTTCACGGTTTTGTAGATACATCCTGACCATTTTCACTGCTCTTTGTGGTAGTCCACGTTTGGTCCAGCAAAAACTATCGGAAAGGGATGGACTTCGCGAGGGAAGTGTCAATTAACGGCTGGCTGGGTCTCGCGATACGTACAGTCCTGTCGCGAGTAGAACTCGGAGGCCCGTGTTTGCGATTCACCCTTTAAAAAACCTCGTGTCTTACGAGATTTTCGAAAGCTTTCGGCTCGGTCCGCTCCCCAGCGAGCTGCTCTTTGAAACGCAACACCAGCCCAGGCTCTCTCGAATTACTTTCACGCTGAAATTACTTGGTCCGCGCCCCGGGCTATTCGTTTAACTGCGAAACGTTTCAGAAAAGCCACCTGCCGCGTCGACGAGTCGCCTTTTCCGCTTCGCCACGATACGCCCGAATCCGGTGCCAGCAATTCCGAGACTAATTTCCGGCCGAATCGTTTGTTATAATAAACGGGGCGGCAGCATTAAGGCAATTTGCAGGCTTTCAATGACTCGAGACAACTACCTGGGACGATTAAGCGGAACGTCATCGCTGCATATTTGCGTTTGGAAGAAACGTTGTTTGGGGGTTGCGTGTGGGATAGGTATGTACGTGCAGGGTGAAGATGTAGATGCTTGAGTAAGTTATGGAGGTATTGGAGCATCTTTTTCCTACATCGCCGACCATTGCTTTAACACTCTCCCATCTTTCATTCGCGAATTAAAATCTGACACGTCATTTAAACGACATACACGATTACACTATTCTTAGTATAATTTATTTATTCTTTCCGTCTTGTCTTAATATGTTTTCACTTTTTACTTTTCTTTGCTTTTTGTATTATTCTCACGTTTAGCGTTAAGTTTTAAGATTACTTTGACTTTAGTGTATTTTTAATATTTGTTATGTCTGTTTATTGTTGTCTCTTTTTTAATTTCGCAGTTAGGCTTCCCAACAGTGTTACCACTATAACCTCGTCTTTACTCTTATTGACGTTTCTTCTTTTTTGAGAAATACTAAGACCTTAGTGAGGAAAACAAGTAATCGAATAGTCTCCAGTTATTGAATAGAGGATAATTGAGACGTGAAGAAATCAATCAGTTTTCCATTATAAGAATATTACGTAGAAGGCAATTGGATTGTTGCATGAAATCAGGACAATAGAAGAAATGGGTGTGTCGCGAAACTTTAACGAAGATTCTTATTACATTAATTTAGGCAATTCAGTTTTTAATGCGTCAGAAATTTAACGAAGCAACAGGGAATCAATTCAGTGACCTGAGCATTGTTATTAATTATTGTTAGTGAAGAGATCGATTGGGATAGACGTGGACTAGACTGCATCGCGATAAGCAGAAAGTATTTCGCAGCATATAAATCAAACGAAGTCAATATAATAATATCCTTTATGCTCCGTCGTGTTGCCTGGAAAAGTTCTGCAGTGATCAGAATATATTTTCATGTTAAAATCGAAAATATTTCCGTGATTGAGCACACTTTAACTGTCCGTACTGTTAGGAGCAATTTGAATACATCATATTTCTACGAGCCGAAGAACTGTCACAAATGAAAGATATTAAGTATTCAGATTGTAGGGGGTAAAAATAACGAGATGGCACTCCTGCTGACGAATTGTTCCCATGAATGGGCTTCCTGGTTTGATGTTACTGTTGAAAACTTGGGTACTTAATACTGCTAGAAATTCTGTTTTAAGAATAACTTTTATGTTGAAAACTTTTATATCAGAAGTTCTTTAAAATCGTAACTGAATATGCAGTTCTCATGAGTAAATACAAAGTACATGGCATGAAGTTACAAATTCTTATAATTCTTTAGTCATTCAATGTCAAATTCGTTCCACCTTTCAAATATCAATTAAAAAAAAAGTAAAAACCCGACTTCAAAAGTGCGCTAAAAAGGATAAAATAATGTTTTTTTGAAATCGGTGCCAAAATAAAAACAAAATTAAATCCCACTAAATTTTGTGCGCTCGAATTCTCGGGCGTTAGTGTGTTAATGGACTATAATTGACAAAGGTTTAGAAATTGATTTAACTCTGTTTCTATATTAGCACAGATGTAAAAAAATATTTTATCCTTTTTAGCGCACCTTTGAATTCGGTTTTTACTTTTTCTAAAAAAGTTTATTATTCTTTAATTTTTAGTGATCTTTGTTTGAAGTCGGTTAAAAACATTTATCATAGTACCAATTGGGGAACATACTCCATATAACAACGAAAGAATCATCCAAATCGGTCCACGCGTTGCAAAGTTATGCGCGAACATACATTAAAACTGGAATTCCAAATAATTCTAGAGTATCTAGATAATAATGAAAAAAATTAACACGATACCATCGGCTCTTCATACTCTTTCAAATAAAAAAAGAATCATCGAAATCGGTGCACCTATACGGAAGTTATGCGTAAACATACGTACACACCTAACCCTCCTTTTTGAAGTCGGTTAAGAACCGTAACACTTGACAGCAAAGTTGAACCGTTCGACAGTCTGACACTTCTGAAAGCTACTTCATACCTTTCATTCTCTCATTCGTGTTATATCCATTTTTTGAATCCAATATCTCTCCAATTTTTTCCATTCTAATACTCAAATTGAAACTACGCACATAAAGTGGAACATAATCGCGAAAGAATTTCTAGGTTCTTAGAACTAAATAAAACAGTAAAATTAATTGAACTATCGCCGTTTTATCTGCAAACTCCCTTCACTAGATCCAACTTTTTCATTGAAGCCTGGTCAAGCAAGGCGAAAACGTCATTTTAATTTTCAAAATGATCACGCTCCCACGTGCTAGAAGGAAAACGTCTTAATCACAAATGTTAAACCGTAAATCCACTCCAGAGCCCCGAAGGAAATGGGCACAAGCAAATACAGCCTCTCGGAAGCAGCAGCGGTTGATTAGCGATACGATTCCATTAAGAAGCTGCCCACCTTCCGTGTTCCCCAGGATTAATGCTAAAATATTCTGCGCAGACGGTTCATTCATCGTCTGCGCTTGGCGGCGATCGCTTAACCACCGACAAACTTCGTGGACGAAATTTCACGGTGCAAGAATCGAGCTTCAAGCAATCCTGTGTGAAAAATTTCCCGCATATGGCAGCCAACGTTCCTATTAGAGGGGGCGAATAAATGTTTCGCGACACTCGGTGGACCCGCGACGAAAGCATTTGAATCTGTGCTATCCACGTTGTTTAACGTCGCTTTGCATTCTAAAAAGTGGCCCCTGCGGTTCCAACTAGGAAACGACACGAATTTTCGGAGTGCTCGTAACATTTTTCTTCGTTTCGTTGAACTCTCGGTATACGATGGTCACTGTGCATACTGTGGTCACGAGAAGAATGAGCTTTGTGGCGACTTTTTTTCACCTCTCGACGAGGATACGTCTGGCAAAAAGTGAAATTCACATGGAAATTATTGCATTCTTTCTCCAGGTTTTCAAGTGCAAACGTTGCACATGTTCGAATGCATTTTGCATTTTTCAGTTTCAATTTGTATGGGATCGAATCGCAGTTTACTTTTCCTAATAATTGTATGTATGGTATTTGGACTGTTCCTGGTGAACTATTTGCGTTATTCGTTACAGATTACCACCCTTTCAAGGGAATAAAACTTTATATAAACGTAATGTATATAAACAAAATTAAACTACACATAAAGTGTAAGAGCACGGTTAATGATTTCACTTTTTTATTTAAGATCATTAATGGATTGGTATGTAGCCTACCTGTTATCAGTCAAATCAATCTTAATACTTCGGAACGGGCTATCGGGCAAACTTTGCTATTTAGACCTCTAACTACACCTCCAAATTTGTCACTAGCCCCAACAGCACACTTCGTTGCGGCAACGTTGCAGCAACCTTGCCATGTTGCATGGTTGTAGCGCGACGTTGCTGTAACGTTGCTGCAACGTTGCCGCGCAACATTGCACGGGACGGACATAGAATTATTACTGCAACGTTGCGGCAATGTCGCTACAAGTACTACTTAAACCTAAAATATTTCCGTTATTTTTAATGATACGAGAAAATGTCTAAGGAAAAGAATGTTTGCTACAGAGAGACAATTATTCTGATGGAGACGATATTTTTCTCAAGTTATATTTCCCGAAATTTCAAGATCATCGCTTTTTTAAGGGGATGATGTATTTTCATCACTGTAACGTTATAGCCAATAAAAATACAAATTCAACCATGTATAATATGTTGTCCTTTTTGTCTAGCAATCATTTTTTTTCTTGAGACATTTTCTCGTATCATTAAAAACCACGAAGATATTTTAAGCATAAATGTTAGGTGACTCACCCTGTATATTTTAATGTGTAGAATGACACAGGGTGAAAGGTGTAGTACATACCTACAGTAGCGAACAAAAAAGTTACCACTTTTTTCGAACTACCCTACGCTAATGTAGTGTTACAAAACCCTAATGGAGTTTGTCAAAATAAGCCTTCGTTTTTGAATAATTTGAGTTTAAAGTTTTGCACGGTAGGACTATAAGTTCGAATACGTTAGCAGTCTTATCAATCAATGATTGTAGCTGTGGCGGTATAGTGTTCGCCTACGACACTACAGGTCGCTGGTTCGAATCCTCTTGGGGAAAAAAATTTTCTATCAGAAAAAGATCACGTTGCCTTTGTATTTCTATTAGCGAGCTCGGACGGGGTTGCACTGGTGCGCACTACTAAGTTGCGACTTTTAGCCAATTGGAAGCGAGAAAGCTCGCACTCAGTGCGCACTAGAAATCCTATGAAAACCGAATCCGCTATATGATTTCTCGCGTCCGTCACAGACACATATTATTAATACAGTTATTTATAGTTTTGGCCCCACTGCCCGAAACGTTGCAGGAGACCAACATAGAAATATTGCTGCAACATGTCAATCTTGCACTGCAACGATGCTGCAACTTTGCTACAACGAGAGTGTGCTGTATGGATGATCCCATCAACGGGATCTGTAATCTGGCTAATTTGCACTGCGAAGATGTTGATTTCTTTTACGGATCTCCTTCTACCTTTAAGACAAGCGTCTATAGAGCTGTAGTTATCCATGATAGATTTTGTTAGCTATATATTCTTTTTGATTGTTCATGTTTATTGTACTCTGTTGTGTTTTTAGTAGTAACGTATGTCTCTACTATGATCAATTTATTCTTATTTTGTTACCTTATTGGGTTTTGCCCGTAGAAGTGATATAAATAAATAAATAAATAAAATGTATTCATCATCTAGTCTGATAATCAACATACCATAAAACTACCTTCACAATTTTCTAAATATGTGTAGCCTTATTTTTCGTACTAAAATTGTGAATAAAGTCATACCAATCTATGCATCGATACAAAAAGAGATAGTAACTTTTGCAACTAGTTATTCTTCCGAATTTATATGAGCAAACCTGTGGCCCACTGTATGCACCAGCCATCGCGTGTACGCTGTAACGCATACAGTTCCAGTATCGAAAAATATTCGAAAAAAAGACCGTGGGCCGCCACTAATTTGCGGACGGAATTACAGATCAGTGGTGTACTGTGGAAAACACGTACGTGCCGGTGTTTAAACCACCCAATCGATAGTCGTCGAATGGAATTATAAAGTTAACGTAGCTACGCGTTCGGCTCGCTCGTAAATTTCCATCCGGTGAGCCGGGAATTTGGAAATCTCTGCGTTGCGAACCGACACGGAAGCTGGACAGAGTGCAGCTACTTGTCAATTTAAACGTGGCTCGAGTTTCTGATGTGCACGACGTTTGCCCCGCCCGGGGATTGCGGGCTACCGACTTTGCCGTTTCAAGAAGTTAAGACGAAAGTTCCGAGCACGACTTCTGCCGCCTTCCACCCTGCTTCTTTTCAGGGATAAATTTGTGTACGGGCTAATTCGCCTCTGACCCTGCTGGATAAAGCATGCGAAAACTTCGGAAGTGCATAGTTCAGCCTTTGTCGCCCTCTCCGATAAACTCCACTAAGTGGATGCAATTTAAATTTCGCGTGGGACGTAGGCTTACTGATATTTCTAAAACTAAGCCAGATATGAAATATTCTGTACTCGTTTGGGAAATAGCCATGTGCTTGATTTGATCTTTGTGTAGGTAGTAGGGATTACGTGATAGCAGAGTCACCTTGACTTTTTTAAATAATGATATATGATCGTTAACGTGTGTGTTTACTGGTCACTTTCTGATGAGTAAAATGGGGATGTAATGGCAAGATAGTGTGTAAAAAGCAGATGTTTTTTATTGCTGCGAAAATGAAGCAATAAATTTTTAAATAATGCATTTGCAATGTTATGTGCAATATTGAAATAATTTACTTACTGGTGATATATTTGTAATTCGATTTGAAGTGGAACGTTAAACGCGTACACATTGTGAATTATTGACCTCTGTCTGACTGCATATAGGGCGTCACTACTGGCTCGTCTTATTTGAGAAGGAACCAGTTCGCGAAGAGGTATTCTGCCTCTTTGCACACTATTTTTTCTATTATTTATAGCCATTTCACTTGTCACAGAATGGGCTACGAACCCAGCTATTAAAAATAAATATTGCCATTTCAAAAAAGAAGATAACATTTATCCACTGTATATTTCCATCTGAAAACAATATAAGTTGTTTATACGATGTTCACTTCAAAATGAAATAATCGTAAACGATAAACAAATAGAGATATTAATCCGAAACACAAAATATGTTATAAATTCTGAAAATTCGATGTTTCGTTATATTTGATTAAACATAAAGAAGCGCGTTACTCGTTTCGCGGGTAATTCAATCCCCGTCAAAGTGAACATTAATGTAGGAAAATTCATGTTAAGCACTCCGAAACTATAATTTAATAAGGGGCTTCCCTAACATCACACGTACGCCGAAATTCTGAAGTTCTAATTCCCTACGCCCTAACAGAATTAAGTGTGTCTATACATGCACAGAGGAGCCAGATTTATTGAGATAGTATATTCAGTTTTCGAGATCATTTAGTACTATATTTTTTAAATATCTAAGTAGTATTTCTACAAATCAATGGATAAGAAAACGTAAATATTGACAGAGTCGATATCTTTCAATTTAAAATTGCATTAATCTTATCAGCTAATGATACTTCAATCAATTATGTTTTAGCTTATTATCGTATTCATGGATTTCGACAGACAGCTACACTTAGTTTCCAAAATTAATATGCTATTCCCGCAGATCTATGCATAATCCAAAATACCAGCGCCCAAAATGGAACATTTTCCATGATGAATGCATTTCAATACTGTGATTTGCGATGTGTTTGTGTTTTGTCGCTAAACATGGTATGAAACATTTGACTTGCTTTACAAAATCACAGAATTTCTTGCCGATATAATCTATGGAATCGAGTACTCAATTTGACAATTCTAAATTATTCATAGTACCTCATTCCATCACAGTTGTTTCACAGTTCCAGAATTTAAATTGAAAGACTTCGAAATTATTAATCTTTCCCGCTATCTTTCCTTTCTTACAAATTTTGCCTAATTAAAATACATAATATTTCGAACTTTTTGGCTTTAGCTACCTGTTATTATAATTTTTGGTTAACAAAATCCACGAGCTGGGCTCGTGCTTTCAATAAAAAGTTAGTATTACGTTACACAACTGTACCACCGAGGTTAATTTATACGGTAATATAATACCAGGCTCAATAGAATCGAACGTAATTAAATTTATGACCATGCCTCGAACAAACGAAATATACGATGTAAGTAATTTATAACAAAGTGATAGTTCGTTGGCGCAGGCATTTACACAGCTTTCAAATTGAAATTGCATACCATTCGAAGCTTTGCGTTCGCGTTGCATTATCATTCCTCAAGTTATTTTATTGGATCATTCGTACAGAAAATTAAATGAAATATTCAGCAAGCATTTCGCTACGAATAACCGAATCTAACGTTCCTATTTTTGCACGCCATTTCGATTGCATTCTTGATACCGAAAAGTTTCGGAATAGGCCGGATATTATTTTTAAAGCCAACGTAACACGTGAAAAAACAATAAGAAGATATCTGAAGCTTCCTATTTCATTTATTGAACGAACAGCCTACGCCTTATCGATCTCACGTACCTTCGTGTATCCTTCGGCCGAACAAGCGACTTATCTGCGAACAGTAATTTTCCATCGTTTAAAGCGCTTCCCCGTATCCGCGTATTCGTGTGCACAACGATAGTTATTTACATGCATCTAAAACGCGCCAAACCCGGCTAAATTGCTGCATCGATGTTCTTGCAGGGAACATCTAAATCTAATTTAATTTCGGAATACGCTACAGCTCACGTGAACGGATTTCGCTTAATATTCTCCCTCATCGAAGGGGAGGAATTTCATAAACTTAATTTCAACGAAAATTTTAGGGATCGTACGATTAAAAGTTTTCCTCGAGTATTCTCCGTTTTATGTGTCATCCTTCGCTATCATTTTCTGGTATTATTAATTTTAGACGCATTTATGTTTACTAATTTTTACTGGGAGGGGGAATCTCATAAAATTGGTAGTATGTAAGCTATTTTAAAAAAAAAATGTAAACGCAAATTAGAAAATTAATTATTTTAGAATTAGAGAAAAATCTCGATTTTGATACTCTATTTGTTTTTTTTCTGTTTATTGCATAAGTGCCCAAATAAATGGTTATTTTACAAATGATTAGGAATTGCTGCAGCTTTTCTGAAAAGGCAGAAGACGACATTTCGAAGCAGCTGAATTTTTTTTTCAGAGCACAGGTATAAATGAGACTTTTAGTGTGGTAAGCCTACATCAATCTTAAAATGCGTGTACACGTTTCGACGATGTATTTCGAACATTTGTACCACCTGAATTCATTTTGTATTGTCCCTTCGGCCATATGATACATCGGACCTCCCTCGAGCATCGTCCATTCGGAAAATGGACGTTCCTGAACACAGTATCTACATTTGGAATAATTCGCGGCGAATTCCAAGGAACAATCCGTGTTTAACCAAAGTTACATGAACAGATTGTCGATAGAGGTAACGCGGGTACAGTAATAAATCTACCAATCACCGTGTAAATCCAATATTCAACCATTTACTTTAAATCCTTATAGTTAGCTCACAATCAGTAGTACCACAGAATTTCGCAAATGTGGAATGCATAACCGAAACGTTACAAAATATATGAAATTGTAAAATATTTCAATATTCTTGCATGGGCTTATTTTTTTATCAATTAATTTTGTATCTATACTATCGCTCTTAGATATTTGCTCATTTATACAAGTAATATTTACCAACATAAAAAGCCATTAAAAAATCAACTTGATATTCAAAACTATACTACTAAATATCTTATGTTTATTTAAAATCATAATACACTTTTACAAATCGAAAAGAACAAGTTTTTGCTTCTAGGAATTATCTAAATAATTTGATACATTGAATTTTTATGATGTTTGCATCTAACGTCATACGAGAATTTCCAAAATAATATTATCGATGATATTAATTAGTTTATAATTATTTTAATTTAATCCACCGTTTACTTCATCGAACTTCATTTACAGACTCAGTGGAATTGGAACGTGATCTAAAATGTATTTAGAATAATTGAAAAGCATTTAAGAATGTTCGATTCAGAACTATTGATACACTATTAAGTAAACACCTTACGTCTATGGGATTTAGTCAGACTAATACCCTCGAGCTGCCTGAAACACGAGGAACAGGATTATTCATTTTGCATGTCCTCGTTAAACAGTTTAAACTACCGTCACAATGGAGTTTCTCTGCGAATTCCTAATACGTGTCTGGCATATGCGTGTGCGAAACGCAAACTGCTGAGCGAGATTGAGATGTCGAGAAACTCAATAGCGTTACCTTTAAAACACAAATTTCCTCGACCGAGCAATGTCAATCGTTATTCATTAATCATTGACATTATAGGAGAATTGAAATAGGTTTAACACAGATTTCGTAGGAATTTCCTTGCTTCATATAATATTAATTTATTGCTAAGGTCATGCAAGATTTAAAAAATCAATTTCAACAAATCTGGCGTTTTAAGGTCCAACTCAATCCTCAAATTTCTATTGGGTTCTAATTATACCTACATATATTCGTTTAATCAATGGAATTCACCATTTCTTGGCTGTTAATGCTATATGGGCCATTCTACTCCAAAAATCGGTCAGTTCTTGTACTCGAAATTGCCAAGTGCAAGATTAAGTTATCATTTCATTAATTTCAAAATTATTAAGAGAATACAGCCTCTCAAATTTGTCAATTTTCCCCTGTTTTCATGAAAATAAAAATAAATTTTTAAATCCGAAACTATCAACTATAAGGAGTTGATTCTTCTTTTATTTTAATCGAGAAGGATTGGTCTTCCGTAACTAAATTTTTTATACAGTAGAGTCTCTCGCAACGTTTTGATACGAGATAAATTATAGGTTTCTAATAGGTAGCAATTTCCATTATTAAACTTGCCTTCAATCTTGAATATAGATATTTTTAGAATACATTATGTTATTAAGAATATATTTTTATGTACAAGACAACACGGCATCTGCAATGCAGCTTCATCTAACAATTAGTCAAACAGAAAGTCGACATTGAATGTATTCTTCATGAAATCCATATTTGTACCGATGCTTGTTGTTGCGGACCAGTGATCGTTTTATTGGACCGTTGATTGGACGAAAAATTGATCGACCAATCGTTCATGCATAACAAGAAGCACAGGTACAAATACGGGTTCCTGCCACGAGAGAAATACAAAAGTGCTTTCTCCAATGCTGACGAACTCAGCTGCAACGCTGGTGAAAGGTCGGGTTACATGTAATGGACGATGGCTTGAACCCCAAATTCACAACAAATTCAAGTCTTAATTATTTCACAACTATTTCACGTTCAAAAATCCTAATCGCTTTGTAAGTAAATATTTCGCGCAAAACATAGATATTCCTTATCGTTAAAATAAGTATTAAGTGAACTGCTACATACTCTTATTAAGTACACATAAATAATTCTCAAGTTATTCTGTGTGTGTCGAATTTAAAATCAAACTGTATAAAAGTAGCTTTGCTGAAGTGTACAAAAAAATAAATTTCTTCTAATTTTTTTCTCAAAGAAATAAGCCCTAAATAAAGTAATAGAATATTTTTACAAAATTTAGATGCACTGTCACATATGGTAAGCTGCAATTGCAATTTTTTTAATACAATTCTTCATAGGAACATACATGATTCTTTTTATAAAAATGTTAAGGTGTTCCAGAAATAAATACTTTATCCTGTATTTCATTTATGAATCGAACACTTACCATGAATTTTGAAAAGGTCCTACTCTTTTTAATCCATTTCAATGGAAATTTAAACTTGCATAGTATGAAATATGATTGCAGTGACAACAACAATTTACCGACAAATAATGTCGCTGGATTTAAAAATTGCAACAGCGAGGCATTTATGTGTCTTCCTCGTCAGTTAAAACTTGGAGCATAAATTTCCCTCGACGCACTGTTTCGTCCTTGCATTTTATGCACAATTAGAACTGATGCATTTGGGTTGCTACCACACTCTTGCATTCGTCCTTATAGAAACGAAACTTTGTTCATTATTCATTTGCCTGTCCCAACGTACATATTACCAGGGACAGTTATATAGCTTCTCAAAGAATCGCATCATTAATTTCTATTTCTGATAATTCAACTGCAGATATTTATTGGTGAAGTCATAGAGGATGAGTGCAAAATACGTACAATAATAATATCTTCTTAAAATCTGCATAATTCAATTATTTGCATTTATTAAAATTCAAACTACCCTGCACTACAAGTGCAGGGTACGTCTAAAAACAATCACCATGAAAACTACTTAATAGGAAGAAAATGGTGGCTATCACACGTTGGATTCATACCTGAGTTAATTCCGGTCCTGGACGGATTACCCAACAGAAGTTTCAGCAACATTTAGTTTCTACTTGTTGAACATTCGCGATGTTCACGGGAACTTCTGGTTACACTAAACTCTGTAACGAACTCAACGACAGAAACAATTAGACAAGATAGATATACATACGTCCGTGCGGAGTGATCCTGCGAATTCAACGCGTTACACGCCGTTGTCGGTGGTTGTGGAGTAAAATTGGTTTACAGATGGGAACCACAGATTCGTACTGACAGGGAAATTCTCGGATACGTGGACAGAATATTTTATTCGATGGGACGTTGTTTCAGAAAAATAGCTTTAAACCGATCCTGCTGTAATAGCGGCGCAAGCAAGTTCGTATAGACACGACGTTATCATGATGACACTTTGGCAACTGAGGATCACTTAATTATAACTTTGCCCCGAGGTTGTGTGCGCTTATCATATTTAGTAAACTCTTAGTATTCTAATATGGTGGACGTATCCCACCACATAATGTTAGGTTAGCAAATTTTACAAATAATGGATGGATTTAAAGGTATTTGAAAATAGTATACGAAGGGTGCATTCCACCAATTATTGGAACATGGCTGCAGGTGTCTAAAGTACCTTTATAATTTCATTCTGTTATATTCATAACAAAGTAAGTTTCAGATCAATTTCTCAGCGCCAACTTTGCGGGGTGTTTTCGCCTCTTCAATATAGATGTTAGCTAATAAAAAAAATATGTACCTATTACATATGTTTAACCGACTTCAAAAAGGAGGAGCTTATAGATTCGATCCGTATGTTTTTTTTTTAATGTTTGTCCCCGCATAACTACTCAGTATATGGGCCGATTTTGATGATCCTTTTTTTTTTATTCAAAAGAGGGCGATGCCCCGGTAGACCCATCCTACATTGCATCAATATTAGTCCAATATTTTGCCAGTTCTGATTAATAAAGACTATTGTCACCTAATTATTATTCTTTTTTGTACGTACCCGCATGTCTCCTCAATATGTTTTATCAATATATATAAAAAAAACACCAAATAAAAATTTTTTAAAAATGAAATTAAAAGCGACTTCAGAAAAATAACACTGTACTAAAAAGTAAAAAAATTTGTTTCCTTATTTAATCTACGACTCTCATTTTTTTTAAGTCGGCGCTAGATTTACACAGTGCAAGTGATGACGCGCCGACATACAAAAATTGAGAATCTCAGATTAAATAAGGGAAAAAAGTATTTTTGGTAAATGTTTAAATTAGGGGAGGATTCTCGGATTTCAATGACCTACACATATGTTGTCAAGATCATCATTCTGAACAACATTTCCCTCTAAACTTTTCGGCGCTCGGCTTTGGTTTACGAGATATTTGCAAAAAACTTGGCACAATTGTACATTGAAATCTGCCTATACAGACGACTGTTTCACAGCCGACGGTATTAGTATTATTTGGGGCTAAGCTAGGGGGGTCTTTATTAATATCTCTAATTGTTCACTATATGTCAAATATTTATAAAATACGTGAATAAATATTCTAACCCGAAAAATGGTAAACTTGTCGAAAAGCTACATCCTCACCGATTTCAATGACCTTGACATATGTTGTCAACATTTCTCTATAAACTTTTTGGCGGTTCGCCTTAATTTCAGAGATATTAATAAAAAACTTTCAGCATAATATATTGAAATCAATTTTATAACCGACGATAGTAGTATTGGTTTCGGTTAGATTAGGGCGGGGGACGCGCGCCCGCTCGAGTATGTGTTAAACTCGCTTGCTTTACGCGCCCCCCGCCCTAATCTAACCCAAACCAATACTAATACCGTGGGCTGTGATACCGTCGGCAGTTCTAATGTTAAGTAAAGATTTTTGCAAATATCTCGTAAACCAAAGCCGAGTGCCGAAAAGTTTAGAGGGAAATGTTGTTCAGAATGATGACCTTGACAACATATGTGAAGGTCATTGAAATCGGAGAATCCACCCCTAATCTAAATATTTACCGTATTTTTTACTTTTAATTATTTTTGTGCAATGTGTTTTTTACGCGAGTTACATCAAAATCGACGATCGTCACTTTGAAATATTCCCTTATAAGTGCTCGATGTCTTAAGGCTGGTTCAGACATGTCCAGCAATTTAGTCGAGTGGCGAGTAATTTAGTAATTTACCATTATTTTACTAAACTACTCGACTAAATTTTAGTGTCCACACACGATACGTTATTAAATTACTCGCTACTCGAATAAATTCCTGGTCGTGTCTGAACCAGCCTTTATGAACGAGAGTCTTTTTCATTAAAATTTCGATGTTCCTTTGAGCTTCTCAAAAAGAGGGTTTGAAAAAAATGCCATTCTGACAGAAATGATACCCACATGTGCCATTACAAAGGTAGTCACGTTGCTATATACTAATATAGAGCATTTTTTGAAAATCTAAGTTCAAATTCGTTGTTAGCGGTCAGCAAACCCCCTGCAAATAATTGTTTAAATTATCGGACTGACATAAAAGTCCGTACATCGAAGCGTATGGACTGACGCGTTAACGAATTTTCACTTCTTTCACCTCCCATATCTCAGAAACTAATTGTCACCTCAACTTGAAAATTTCGTGTAATTGATATCTCATCATAAGGTATCGTTTCGCATAAAATTCAGTTCCAAAATCGTGGGACCAAAAAGAGGCTATTTCTTGGGTCACTCTTTGTTACCTACTTGTAAATATGTGGAACTGTCCTAGAGTGTAATAAACTATAATTAAAAATAACAATCTCTACGAAGTAACTAGCCGTCAAGCTCCCTACCACCTACATTCATGACTTATGTGATCGTCAAGCATCCATTCCTTTCACTCCACTGCCACTGGAATCCCATGACACTTCATCAATGTCGAATTCCGCACACCCAGCTGCATCAACATCCGGTTTTACAGCACTAATCCCAATAGCAAGTCCCTGCACTCAACTCATTGGAGGCGACTTGCACTTCGGTGACTTGTGCACCGTGTCCCATGTCATCGGCATCGAGTCTTACGCTTCCACTATTACTAGTAGCGAGTCCTATGTCGCAGCGGTCGTCAATATGGAATCTTATGACTTCAATATCGCCTGTATCGAGTCGTATAATGCTGGGCTCGTAGGTATCGCGGCTTCATGGCTTCAGTATCATTGGTATCGAGTTCTATAGCCTCAGTGGGGTCGTTCGGTTCGGTAACGCTGGAATCTTCTGCATCGTACTCCGAACTGCCAGTATCTTCAACGCTTCTGAGTATATTCGGTAAGGGGTATTGACTTTTACGGCATAAAGCTTCCGGTTCCGGTTTTCTCTTCCCAAGCGCCTAGGATTGTCTCGATTCTCTCAATCGTATCTTCGTTATAAATACGAGGCACCCTGCACACGTTCCCCGACCGAGTAATCGCATTTTAGCTCCCACGAAATGCCCCTCTGGTTTCGCTGGTTGTCGAGACTTAGCACGAACGATCACGATGAAACAGCAATTGAAGGGAGGCACTACAAGTCTCCCCCATCTAGGAGACGCGGATAAAATTTAATTAACGAACGACACGGCGGTGCGGCTCCCACCGACAAGTTCAATCTGTATAATCACGAGATTCTAATCCTCGCGACAGCATTGAGCACGGCAGACGCTGAACTTTGCATGTTCACCGTGCTAACGAAAATTGACAGGGAGTGAGTGACAAGCCATTATCGTGCTAGCACCGCGGAGTACGATCGACGGTATATCGATCAAAATATTTCGATAGTCGCGCCCAGTGAGATAGCCGTCCGATTCGATACGGGTAAGTCCAACTCATGAATTGCTCAAGAACTCACCCTCTGCAAACTTTTAAATAAAATCCACATTATTCTTTTACTTAAAAATAGAATTTTATCAATGCAGAAGTATCTCATCTACTCTTAAGTAGATACATGTATACCGAGACTTTTGGTTGCTTATAGATTTTAATCAAAAGATAATGAATAACCGACTTCACGAGTCCGAAACGTCGGGAAATGGAATCACGTAGCCATGCCCGCGTAATAAGTAGCGATACTCGAAGGAATTAAACGGGCAACGTTTCCGATCCCAGCCTGTCGATTCCGGCCGCGTGGAACCGCGCGCGTTTAAAATATTGCCCGCACGCTGGTTATCGTTTTCTATTTATCGCGTAACGAATGGCATCGAGCAGATCGTGCCGACCCTTCCACCCCCTGGAGCCCCTTCGCTGCCTACCTTTATGATTACATAAATTCCCGGTTTATCTGAATCCATTTTTCGAGCGGACAATCAAATCACGGGCGCAATTAGCGAAGTGGAGTTGCCCGCTGGCTGCGAGAGATCGTACGAACGTGTAATCGCGCGATTCAATTTCACTCTCGTATCGACGGATTTACAATGCTCCCGTACGTGCACGCGTAGGCGTGTGAATTTAATACACGCCGCTGGATGTGATTTGCCCCGACGGGCAAAAAAGAGAGCGCAAACAAACAAACAGAAAAAAAGATCCAAGGAAAGGTAACCACGCGCGTTACGCCAATTTTCGCGCGAAATTTGCTTCTCGCGTGAGCGAGCCAGGTGGCGAGTTTAACTCGCGAACTGTGCATTTCGAGTTTAACTCGTGAACTGTGCATTTCGAGTTTCGGTGGCACGATTGAAAATCACGCGGATTTTGTACTTTTTTACCTGTTACTCGCTTGGTAAGGCTTTTGGAGGAACGAACATCGAGTAGTGAAATGTTTTCTAATTGAAAGAGAATTGAATGGTATTTAAATTTAAAGGTAAACTTTAGGATTATTTTTTTTATTTATGTATTATGTATGACATACCGGACAGATAAATAAGATAAAATTAAGATAAAGACTGAAGTACACAAATAGTAAAGAAAAGAAGAGAAAAAGTTGAAATAACAAGTATCAATATTGCAACTTAATCATCCAGAATACGCAGAACTGGATTTCTGAAAGTAGATAAGGAAGTAGCGGAAAATTATAATGTTATAATGTTAGTGCGACGTAATGTAGTTATTCTTTGCTTTTCGTTCATTTGAAGAGTTTCTCTTGCATTTACACGCGGGTAGGGAAAGGAATTACGAAGCTTGTTGCGCTTCGCTCCTAGGGACTAAATTTCATGGAAGTGTATAAGTTATTAACGTGACGGGGCTATCGCTAATACCCTCTGTCATAAGTTGGAAGAAATAATTGAATGAAAGTATTCCATAGTGAGCGAAGTTTTAATAAAGTCCATGAAGGATACAACTTTGTTGCAACTTAACTGTATAATGTCTAGTTAGGTTCTTCACCGTGTGGTGCCCGCTAGGGAATTTGTGCCGCTGCGCATTCGGCACCTTGCTAACTACGCTCGTGGAGTGACGCGTTTCCTTTAATCGTTAATACGCATTACGCATTTAATTACGCATTCTGTGAGCAATTACGCTGCGAAAGACGTTTTGATTTCCACGCCGAAATAATAGAAATCCGCTTGAACTTCGAACAACAGGAAATGTAATCAATGAAATGAAAATTTAAGTGGGACGAGGCAACATTCCCCGAATCGCGTAATTTAATTCCATTTCATTCGTCTAATTAAGCCGGCCGATAATGACACATGTTGATCGATTTTCGTATTACAATCTGGATCACGCTATCGCGAAATTAATAACTACTCGCGGTAAATAGGAGAACGAACGTAGCTTCCTTTCTTTGAATCCCATAATGACTTGTCATCATGTGGATGTAGCTAGTTATTATATTCAATGTTGGTGTATACAGATTATTACAAGTTTAATCTTTCACACTCCAAATTATTTATTCGTCGATTGTTCAGTCCTTAAATAGACAACTTTGGATTAGGGGGAAAGCAATAATTCAAATATTTCTTTGAGTCACTAAATCTTCTATTCTTTTGTTTTTTTTTCGAGATTTAACGGTATCAGTATGTAGCGTTAATGTAAACTTTGGTGGCATATTTGGAGTGCAGAGTATCATTGAAGCTAACGTTACTGTAAATTGTACAAATAGAACTGCCGGCATAAAAATGTGAAAAATAAGATTGCTTAAATGTTGCGACACGCAGTGGGAGGAAAAATCCTTGATGCTTGATGAATGTTTTTCACCCTTCGAAATGGTCTCACTTTTCCGTAATTGTTCAACCTAACGAGGAAGTCGTTTCATGGATACGTTGCACTTTATCTCGTTAAATGGTGGAAACCACTTCAGATTGCTCGCCTCGGTTCACGTTTTTCTAAGTATCGGTCGAGAAGGAAAGAGATGCTTTAATCCCCCTCGGTCGGCATTCCCGCTTCCCTCGAATTTATTTTTCGCCTTAGACAATTGAATCAGGGGTATAATTAGCAAAGTGGAACATCGGCCGTCGCTTTAATTCGTCCAGGATGGGCCACCATAACTTTCTGTGGCTCAGCTACCAGGCTGCATTGGATAGCGTTATTTTTATTCGCTTCGAGCAATTTATTGTGCTCTTGCGTTTAAACGCTAATTCAGCTAATTTGGAGAAGTGAGTTTTATAGTAATAACGGTGGATCATTGTGGCGTTAACATGTTTTCTTTTTCTTTTCTAATATTTGGAATGACGATAATGAATGATTATAATTTCTATTATAATTATAGTTTCTAAAAGTAGAAATTATAAATACTATAATTTCTAGTATTCTTGTCTACGCTGTTCCAACTTTCTGTAATCATATTATCTGATGAAAAATATTGTTCTTTTATTGCATGTATTAAGTTACCGAACTTGGGTAGTTAGAAAGATTTTCCTTGTGGGATATAGTAAACAAGTGTATAACGTGGAGTCGGGAATAAATACAGCAATATATTTTTATGTAATATTCCTTTCTTTGCAGCTGAATGAAATATATAATCTTGTTCGTGTCGCGTGAGTAACACAGCATACACCCTGGCGCAAATAAAAATTGACTTAAGCTACGCTTGTTACATAAACAATGTACCAGATAAATTACTAAAAATATTTTCATTAAATATGTGCTAGATCACCGAGAGGATTTTATAATGTTACAAAGTCCTTAAGGTACAAAAAGGATATTAACACTACATGACACTATCAAACGATGCAAAAACTAGATTCTGCAATCAACACGCGAAAACTTCGCAGTATATTGCAATATATTTTACATCTCTTAATATTTGTATAATATCAGCATCGAGAAATTATAAGGAGTCGAGTTTTTCCTAAACTGATTGAGACCCCAGCATCCTCGATTCGCTTTTCCTCGCCAGCGAATCAAATTACGAGAAAAATTAAATTTTTCCCCTCGTGATCACATTTTCTCTCGTTGGACGTTTTGATTTCAGGTCGAATTTATTAAAGTTTCATTCTGTGAACGTTTCACACGGCGATAATAGTAATTAATTTCTCGTTTTTCCAACAAATAAATGGTCCAAATAAAGACTTCTCGTAATTCTACTTAAAAAATAGAAATAAATATCCAGTACACGAATTATTTCTGTGAGCTCGCTCTGCTGCACTTTGAAATATCAACATCCAGTCGACCACGATTTGTACTTTTTAAATCCCTCTCGTGCAGTATGTTTTTCCAATTTACAGAGAGTGTATTGAATCCCCACTCTGAGGATGTGGAGAATAATTAATGGTAATTAACACTTTGTTAAATTTACATCATGTGTCTCTGGTTACGTGCTGAAGTGGCTGTTATGAATTTAACCGACGCAAACATTGTGTACTAAACGATTTAAAAACAGTAGGTACACTTGGATGGTTTTCAAATAACTTTTATATTTATTATACAATATAACCCAACAAAATTCAATCGTTTTCTTGCAGCTCTTCTGAGATCATTGATTATATTTTCACTCACAGGAAACATATTAACACTTTGATCCTGTGATGGTTTTAACACAAAGGGGCATTTTTTCAAACCTTGCATCAGAGTATTAACCTCATTTTACTCGCCAAATTAATCATTTAAGATGTACAGTAAGCTTTCCTAATTTTCTCCCAAAGGAATTTATTCGTTTCCCACGACATATTATATTTCTCATCACGAACGAAATGATTAACGTACACTTCGATTTTAACCCGCTCATAATCGTAACTTTTCCCACCACCACGATCGAGATTCGACTTAGGCTTCGTTCAAGAGTGAAATTTTAAACACACAGCGTCCTTTTTTGTAACGAGAAATTTTTCCAATAAATACACGTTTATCGTACTTTCGTCGCGGCTGGCCAGCGAAATCGACGAAGTTTCCCGAGCAACTCGCGAACGTAAAAAATTACGATACCCGTAAAATGGACGCGGCGAACAGAACAGGGGATGTCCTGGAGAAATCATCACAAAGAAACGTTCTGTCTTCATCTCGAGATTAAAGCAATTTCTGCGACGAGGTACGTGCTTTTTCTATGGGACCAGCCAGCAGCTGGCCGTATTAAATGCATACTGGCACCGTCTAGCCGCTTTTTCTCACACCATATCTACCGCTAAATTATGCAATTACTGAGATACTAGCCGGTAAGGAACGTTGTACAATGTATGAAATCTCGAGAGGGAGAGAATTACGGCGTTGAGGACGACGAAGAATGGCTGAGGCTGTTACAGACCGTGTCTTTTATTTTCATCGCGTTGCATGCACAGAAAAGCCGCGGAATTTCGGCGCGAGAAACGGGTCGGGGAAATGGACAATCCCTTTACATCTCAGGCAAAATGCTGGTGAAGACACGCTGCATAATCGTGATAATAATATTCTTTCAGACGCCTAGTTGATTTTTATTCTGTCCTCCTTCGTTGATACAATGAACTAAGTCCTAGACTAGAAGTTGGTAATTAGGCTGCATAGAAATTGGAATTTTCGTAAAATGTATTACTGTGTCTTTATCTTCAATTCGTAGCTAAAAAATGAATACTTTAATATTATTTCGGATGTATAATTCGATATTGTGTATTTTAAATCGAGGAAAATGATTTTCTAAAAAATAGTGTGAAATATTCGTGTTACTTTATAGAACATATTTCTCCTTACAAGATAGAAAATTGTAATCGTGGTGTAATTAGAAAGGGGATGATTCTTCGTGAAAACATACCTACGTCAAAATTGTAGAATAATTATAGAATAATATTAATTTTGAATGTGGAACCGATTATTAATTTCGATTCGATTCAACTTCCAAATACATTTTCATACAAAATCACCTCCTTCCCAGTTGTACCACGATTAATGCCCATCCCTGCATATCAGAAAAACTGTGACACATAAAAACTCCATAAGAAGTACAATATTTTTACTACCCTGGTACAACGGCAGCACCAAATTCTGTCAATAATCTGTCACATTTATTCAACCCTTCCTTCGTGTACAACATTACGCCCTCCTCTTTGTGCAGCTCGAGGGGAATATAGAATCGATAAAGTATACAGAATATTTTATACCAGCAATCCGTTCTTCAATATCTCTCAGTCGTATTGCGTCGATGTTCGTCGACAGATTAAACGGCGTCCCTAAAATGTATGTACACGGTGCAGAGAGGCGCCGCATCGTATATATTCATCAAACGGCACCGCAAATATTATACGAGCAAACTTCAACAATTTACGCAAATAACATCTACCGCGCGTTCCTGAACTTCGCCTTTCATTGAATTCAAGCAGCCAACAACCGTAACATTTAATTCCACTTCGACCCCTCTTTTTTCAGTCTTGAGCAAACCCGGGCAGTCCCCTGAACGATTCCTCAGTGTAGATGTCTGTAAATAACATTGTAATGATTTTTACGATTTGGTATACATACTTGTCGATATGTTTATGTAATGGGCAACTACCTGAGTATATCAATATGCGTAATTTATATATATAAATTATATTATATATTTGATAATCGAGTGTAATAAGTAACTATAAAAATATGGCAATGATTACAATTTATAAATTTTCAATCATACATAGTGTGGATAAAAATCAATTCGTTAATTACATAGGGTGTATCAAAATATGTGGTACATCCTGAAAGGGCGAAATTCTTTCTGCCGGAATAAATAGAAAATTTCTATACAAGTCTTAGTACTATAGAAAATCGATTCTGAAAATTGTGATTTGATGGATTTTGAAGAAATACACTTCGTCTCGAAAAGAAATAGAAATTGCAGCATAATACGAAAATCCTATAGTAATTAAATACGGTATTCGAGAATATAATATTTGTAATGTTAGGTATTGTGGTAATAACGTATTGCTGTATTAACTTGTGAAACAATATCTTTAGTTAAAGATATTATTCATAATCTCCTCTCGAATTCCAATAGTGGACCACGTTTGTTTAGCCCCATTTTTATGTGAATAGCAAAGAATTTACTTATTTAACTAACTCATTGTTGTCATAGTGAAACTTAGACTTCTGTCAAACTGTTAGTGTCGCTATATTCACTCTTCACTGACACAATTCCGCGATTGAGATACAATTTCATCTACCAGCGGCGGCAAAAGGAACTTCCTTAATTAAATCATTATCTTACAGACCGGAATAAAATATTTAAGCGGGATTCATACCGTTTACCTCACCACCGAGTGCCAAGGTAGGGGAAAGTTTCAAACTGTGTTCAATAATTGTGAAGTTTTAAGTAAGTGCAATTAAAAGTACTGTCGCTAGATTGGGTCAAATTACGTTTAGTTGATTTCAAAGATTAAGGCGCGTCGCCCGTACCCCGGCCTCGTTAGCCACTTTCTTTTCAACAACTTCCAAATGTCATGGAATTTATAATCCTCTAATTCTTCAATGAAACTTTTCCATTTTACCAATTTATTGTTCACCTTCCTAGTTACAGTTTGAAATAACTTTTTATATCATTCACTCTGCACTGCTAATCTCTCTGAATAAAGAATTGTTTTTAGAAACTTAACAATCTACAGATTTCCTTTCCAAAATTGTTTATCTCCTATATAAAGTAAATATCCCCTCGTTATAATGACCTGTGACATTATTTTCTAAGCCATTTAAAATTCACTTGTGAAATTATTCACTGCTATAAGAGTAGACAGATTCTAATGCAGTATCAATTTGCATTATCTAAACCATAATATAAAAAGTTTATCACGCTCTAAAGAAGCTGCTTAAAACGAAGAAGAAAAATTCTACTAAGAAAGTAATTAACGAGAAAATAAATGTCCCCATCAAAATTGATGTCAAACTTAAAAACAAAGCTTACTTTCCATCCTAAAAAGGCCAATGTTCACAGCAAAACGATTATCATGAACCCGCTTTTAGACGATCATACTCTTAACTTGTCCAGTAATAGCCCCATTTACCTTAATGGCCCCCGAAATTCCGTCCAACAATTCCTCGCTTGACGGACAACCATTTCTCACGTTCACGGAGTACCAACTTCCGCCGAACTCCGAAACAAAATCTCGCAAAATTTTCAATAGCAAGTTTTTACCGTCCATGCCCCGGCGGAAACTTTCCTTTATTTCTCGGTTACTTGGCGAGCCCGCCGGTAGAAAACAATAAAAACGAAGGTGGCAAGGGCGCTCCGCGCCACGCGAGGCCGCTTTCTCGCCGGGAATTTCGACAGAAATTACCAGGCGAAATGAAATCGTAAAAACCGCGCGGCCGTTCGCGGCTGCCCGAGTGGCCTCCGCTAAAGGAGCTCGCGCATTATTATTGTTCCCTTCCAGCGGGAGACCATTTTTCAGCTCCCCTAGCCGGCGAAAAGAACGGGCACAGCTCCGCGGCCAGCTCGGATGAAACTTCTGAATCCGTGGCCGAGCTTTCGGAATGCAAACCAGTTGCTGAAACTTACGCGCGCCAACTAGCCGCAACATGGAACCGTGTCCCCCAAAACTTCCCTCCGGTTTCTACTTTCATTTACATGCTGCTCGTAATGTATTGCCAGCGACTGGCTAAAGCACCGGGAAAAAAGAGGGAACAACGGTGGAATAACAGAGGAAGAGTAGGGGTAAACATTTACGAGGACGTACGTGAAGGGAAAGGGGACCAGATACTGGTAATCCAGCTGCGTACCGATAAGAGCGGGAAATAAATCGCTGGCGAATGAACGGGAAGATACACGAATGGAACAGTGTGGCCGGGGGTAGGCTAGACCTGGGGAGGTTTGAAAATTTCTACGGCTCCACCGAAATGGCAATCTCGGTATTTCACCCCCGCCGGATGGGTCTACCGGAACGTAGCTGCATCGAGAGACGTTTGAAAATTTTTACGCTTCCAACGGAATAGTAATCTTGGTATTTCTACCACGCGACGAGGTACGTCTACCGGAAGTAAGCTGGATCGAAATGTCTTTAAAAGTTTGCGCGGCTCGAATCGAATCGTAAGCTCAATACTTTACGCGCGATCGGGAAGAGCTACCCGGAGCAGGGCTAGATCGAAGGATGTTTGTAGATGTACAAGGGTTCCAGTTGAATTGTAATGTTGGTATTTTACAGTGTAAGCGGATTTTCGTAAGTTGATTCGGGAAGGGGAAATTTGGGAGACATTTGGGTAAGAAATATTAAGTTGTTGGGTATGTGGAGTATGAAATTAAGAACGTTATGTTTTTAAATATAAGGGAAATATCAAGATTTTATTTTTTGGTGATTATTTGGTCTGAGAGGAAACAGGTAGATAGATTAATTTTTGTGTAGAGAGTAGGGTGCTGGTTTCTTGGTTCTTTTTTAGATGACGGTATATGTTTTTAAATAATTATCTTCATGATCCATTTCTTGAAGAATAGGATCACTATACGTAATTGAGGTCATAGTGGAAAAATATTAACCCATTTGCATCCAAGCGCGGAATAATCCTCGAGCCCGCGACTGTCTACTATCACGCGCGGTGATACGAGCCAGTCGTCAGTTGAACGTCGCTGATGTTTCAGCGCGGCAGCTTAAATAGAGTCATGATGCAAATGGGTTATGTAAAGAGGCGATGCTTTGAATAATTACGAAATCCTTTCCTAACTAACAACATTTTTTTAAATAATAAACATGGAACATTATGTTTAATATGAAGATAGGTTATTTATTGATGGTGTATCTATAATTTAATTTGCAGTGAAGCGTTAGACGCGTGCAAGGTGTGAATTAGTGACCTGTGGCTGACCACATATAGGGTGTTACTACTTGCCCGCCCTGCTTCAGAAAGGATGACTGCACGTGAATGGAAAGAGATATTTTCTACCAATTCTGTACCTACTATTCTGGTATCATTTATAGTCATTTTACTCGTCAGGCTATGGACAACTAATTATTTCAACGTCAAACAATTTATTTTCTGTTTTTATTTCCATTTTCATTCTTGGAAACCAATGACGACGCTTCTCGTTGTTTCGCAAGCATTTATTTTAACACCTGCTCCAACAGTAACTTGAGTTTTAACAACATAAGTGACCAGACATGGTGTGTAGAAATATTGTAGAAAGTATTGTTGATAAAACGAAATAATCATAGGTTCAAGGTGCTTTTTTTAAAAAATACTTTTGATAGCGCATATTTTGAAAATATTTTTTAAAGTAGAAGATTATATGATGTTTTAATATTTTAAGATAAATACTGTGTTTATTTAATGCTATATAGCGTAATGGGGCTTGGAAAATCGCTGAGTGGTAATGGCAAGGGGCAGATTACTGCTTTAAAGAACATGGGTCTCTGAAACAGAAAAATTGCTGAAAAAATTCAGCGATCCTTAAATGTTGTCAACTATTACATAAAATTAGGTGATAAATATGCTATTAAAAACTCTACAGGCCGTCCAAAACAACTTTTTCGGAGGGATAAGTGAACGATTTTTCAAGAGACTCGGAAAAATAAACTTAATGCGCCTCAAATAAAGACAAAATTTACCAACTTGTGTTTGACGTGTGCAACAAGTTTTAAGAACGACTGGAACACTTCACTACACAAAAAGAATCAAAAAGCCTCCTCTAACCAAATCTCATAAAAATGAAAGATTCAAATTCCTGAACCTATCATTATTTCGGTCACTGTACTTAAAAATATATATTGTCATTTAAATATATCAAAACCACTTTGCAACAACATACGTCCATCTACCTAAAGTTCGCCTCGACGCCACTCACCACCAAACATTTCCTGCCTCAGACAAAAAGTATCTATAAACAAAAACCCCTCAGAAAACCGCCCACTTTATAAATATCAAATGAATATTTCCACTTAAAACTCTAAACTACCTACAAAACAATAAACATTTTTAAATCCTACGCCCCGTTGCACCACAAAATTATATCTTCAATATTTCTTCACCTCCAAAGAATTTCACAAAAATTTTGACACCATCACGGCACATGCCACCCGGAACACTGAAAACTCGTCAAAGAACCACAACACGATGGACGGTCTCCGCGTTCCAGCACACGCGGGGAATTTTCAGCGAGCATCGATCATAATTTAAACAACACCCCGACCATCAATTGCGGGCCAGGAACATTGACAGATCGCGAAACGATCGGCGCAGGGTTGAGATTAAACCGAATCGTTCGCGCGGCGAGGTACAACGGGCAGAGGGCGAGAAGAGCGGTTTAGCAAGCCGTTTCCGATTCGAAAACACGGCCCACCGACGAAATAACCATCCGAATCGGGAACAATACGGGCGTAGGTGGACTATTGGGGCGGCGAACTGGGGGGCCGGGGCCAGGAAAGCAACATCCGTCCGGGCGATACGAAATTTCGGTTCCGCGTCGGTGAACAATGCATGCAAATTCGCCGAATAATCCGACGATGAATCGTGCCCGCGGTTTCCCAGCCGCGTTTACGGTGCCCGGTCGAATTGATATCCTTTGTTCCGAGAGGGAGGGCGTGAACGAGAGAAAACCGGCGACCACGAAAGGATTCTTGCGCTGTAACGCGCGCGGACAGGCTTACGCAACAACCGTCCGCGTCATCAACAGGTTTATCAACAGGTGAAAACGGGGGCAGAGACGAGGCCGACGAATGATGAAAAGCGCGAGCTTGAATGCCGTCATTCGCACGTTCGCGCGTTAACCGCGGAAGTCTCGCGGCACACGTGCCAGCCGAGCGGGAAATTTTCAACGGCGAGACGCGTTGAATCGATTAAACGGTGCTTGAATGGGTGAAACGGATCTGAAAGCTATTCCAAGCCAGAGACTTTTGCGGTTCCTGACGGTTATTCACAATACATTGACGCGTTTTGTATGTACTTTCTTTGTTTGTTATTTTAGGGTTGTTTGCTTTTTCAGGTGTCAGTTTCTTGACCACTAAGGTAAATGTCCTAGTACTTAAACATGGCCCAATAATTAAAAATTGAGAAGAAATTTTATTAATAATAACAGTTTTACTAATTTACAACGTTTAAACTATTCGAAATATAATTGCAAAATGTATTAGCTTTATATAGATACAATTATAAGCTTACATAACTGAATAGTTATATCATGCAAAAATATTATTGTACAGTAAAGCTTCAACAGTTTCAATCTCGCGTCTCACCTAATGGGCTCAAGCAAGCGAGAGAATATTTTTGTTAAGGTTGTAATTAATTATTATTTTATAATTTTTGAAATAGTACAGTTGTTTTGGATTTATTATATATCGAAGAATTGAAAATTAATTGGATCTCTTAATAATTTTTTCTTTTTAATATTGAAATTGTTGCGTTTATCCAATAGTACACGATAACATGTCACGGACCAGTTATTAAACGCGTATTTAATGGTTATATAAACACTGGTACAGACGTCAGTATTCAATGAAGTATTGTTTTGTATCCTATATATTTACGTTAATAATAACTAGACAAAAATATAATACTGTTTAAGAATTATTAGGATAATTAATCTTAAACTCGTCATAATATTAGCATAACCTAAAATTTTATAATATACTTTTAATCATTTTCAGATATAAAGTCATGCCGAAGATTTAACACAAATGTATTATAAATAAAATGTTTTTATTACCCCAAAATATTACCGTATTCATTTCTTTTCATTAACTGATAGAAATAGTTAAATTAAATATATATTCAATAATTGTGACACTGATAATTAATGACTGGGACACGCTATGAATTTCATTTAATTACTGGGTCATATGAACAGTTTCATGTTTTAATTAATTTAAAACTTTTCCTTTAATAAATGTAGATTCTTGTTACGTTATCTGAAACTAGAAATTTTACGCTTTCGAATAATTATATTTAGTTATAATTTTATACTATTTAAATATAAATGAAATTGCAATTATCTCAACTGCTTCTTTAACTGTTTCACCACTGGGTCATTTACCTTAGATGAAAAAATTCGGAACTTTTTGTTATTATTCTTTAATCATTATTATTCTACGAACAGAACCACAGTGTGTTGGACATTAAGGGGAGAATCCGATTTTTTTTTAGCTAAAAACATACCAAAATGTGGTGATTTTTTTAAGAAACTAGCAATTCGAATCATCTGAAATTTGGATCATGTTTTTACGCATCTTTGAAGAAGTTGCAGAATTTTTTTATTCATTTTTAATAATAAATATAGGAGTTATGCATGATTGACTATCATCCCGCGCAAAATTCGTCGTCCGCTGGCGTGCATGATATTTATCTTCCAGGTAATCTGAAACAAAAAAATGAAACGGCGGACAGTGGTGCAAAATCCCCAAAACGTGGCAAAAATTCTAAAAATGTCTCTAAATCAGATATTATTATATTTTATGAGTTATTATATAAAATAAAGTATATACATGGAAAAACAAGTTTAAAAAATGATTTCTTCCCGTATTTTTTCTTAATAGATTACATTATTTTATTATGATTTCATAGATCATCAATACACAATTTGTATGATACTCGTAACAAATATTCGAAACAACAAATCCAGGCATAGGAAGGTGCCAATCCAAAAATGGTTTCGAAAACCATGGTGTTTCGGCACGTATAACTGGTATAGACGAAGACTTGATTAAAAGATTTTATTATATTTTACTTTCAATTTCTAGTAGATATTATATAGATGTTCCAACTTTTGAACAATATTGTTTGAATACAGCCAAAAAATTCGTGGACCTTTACGAGTGGTACAATATGAGTACAACAGTTCACAAAATATTGATTCATAGTCCACAAGTAATTTCCCAAGCAATTCTACCTATAGGCCAACTTGGAGAAGAAGCCCAGGAAGCAAGAAATAAGGACTTGAAGAGATTAAGAGAATTCAACGCCAGAAAATTTTCTCATTTGCATAATCTAGAAGACGTGTTTCACGGAATTTTGATTTCTTCAGATCCATATTTATCAAGTTTAAGATTTTTAAAACCAAAAAAATTAACACAATATCCGAATGATGTCCTTCAGTTTTTTAAAGAACCTGATGACGGATAAAATCATAATAAAATGTCATAATATCTGATTTAGAAATATATTTGGAATTTTTGCCACGTTTTGGAGATTTATTTTGCACCACTGTGACCAAGGTCGCAAAAAGTCGCAGACTTTTTTTGGATTATAATGTTCATATTTATGTCTATTTTTAACTGAAAAAAGAAATTTAGGTGGGACTTGAAGGACCTTAAATATAAACAAAAAAATTATAATTAATGTCCAAATTTGCAACTTTTTCTTTATTTTACTCATTTAGAGTAAAGTATTTATCGCATTAAATAGTATTGATACGATAATATTTAAAAACTTCAAGAATTAAAAATAAAAATAACAAGAACTGGAAAGAAATATTTTTTTAAAATATCATATAACGCAGTTGTTTTTAATGCCATTTTTCTTTTTATAACTTATATTATAATCTACGATTGATGTATTTTAATATTGCTACGTCAATTTTTTAAAATACCGTTTCCATGAACATCGAGTTTTTGCCACGTTTTGGGGATTTTGCACCACTGTGCGGCGTTTTACTTTATACACATGTAGCTTCAATTTGATGAACCAGAATAACGATAAGGTATATACTTCCTTCGTTATAAAAATTATAGTTTCAGAGATTTTAGTTTGAAAACTCACCACTCTCCCCAATAATTTTGTTTCTTTTATTCTGGTTCACCAAACCAAACTGAAACTACATATATAAAAAATAGGATTCCCCCTTAACGGGTTTCAAAAACGGGTACAACGTGCTCATCCGTTTTCGTTTTTTACGTAAATTGTGTCGAGTACATACTCATAGATACTTACGATTGTTATTAACCAACTCATCGACGGGTGTAAATATTGAAGTATACTAGAAAACGGAATTGACACGAAACAATGGCCTCTCAACAATCCTGTATTCACTTGACTTCGTTATACTATAGCTAACAAGATGTATCTCGAAAGTTTTTCGCGAGCATTTTACTACATACCTATTGATAAAATTTGGCTCCAATTAAAACTGAGAGAATTTAAAGTCAGTTGTTTTTATCACAGTTGTGGATAATTATTCTATGAGATTGCATAAAGTTCTTGTGGGTTTCATAAATGATTTACAAAATAAAGAGAAAAAGAAGAGATAGTGAAATTAGATATCAAAGAAGTTAATCGGGCTGAATAATTTCCTGAAGATGTAATAAAACTTCTGATATAATAAAAATAAATTCAAATTCATTAAGAAGCGATTGGCAAAAATTACAATAGAGAGAAAGATAAATGAACGAAAAGTAACATTTCGATGGATCATAAATAATTGCTTCTTTTAATTTGCAATGCACTGACGAGTTCGAATGCAGCTTATGTTGACTGTACGCTGGAAAATGAAATATGCATTTAATACGCATCGCGTGTAATTAATTACTGTTCGCTCAGAGTGAAGTAATAAATTCCTATTATGAAGACAATCGTGCTGTTTATTGTTGCGTGTAATCGCATATGAGAATTAAAAGATTAGCACTGCAATTGAATTTCCATACGTTCCATGAGCATACGTATCAATTTATATCGTATTATTTACCTCGATATATCTGAAAGGCATATTTCTGTCTATCTCAAAACATAGTTATTTGCAGTTCATTTTAAAAGCCCCATCAGATTTGACACAATTATCAAAGAAGTCCCAAATAAAATAATATAATACAAAAGGCAAATCTCACACGATAAATCATTCACTTCATGTTAAACAAAAATTTCCCTTCATCTCCTGATCTAACGTTAGAAGATACTTCACTTTCTGCGAACATGCTTGACATATTAAAAAAAAAGAATTATAGAAGCTTATTTAAACAATAACGCATAGAATTAGACAGCGTGACCAATAGAAGCATGGTTTGAATAAAAAGAGAAGCAGCGACGTATCCAGGCCGTGGAAGAAGCTGGTGTGGTTCTGTATTAAAAGCAAAATTCTCTGCAGAATCTGGCCAGAGCAGAGAAGACAGGGAACTAGCGTGCAGCGAACAAAGGATAATTTATAAGACTCGCCTGGTAAAAATAAACGCACAGTGGCCAAATGACAGGGCTTTGTTCGCAATTCTTTTCTAACCGCCTCTCTCAGGCTGCAATTTTGAAACTGCTTGAGAACTAACTGCGAGGTGAAAAAAAAATTATATTATCGATGAAAAGACTTTTCTCTATAAGTCAAACTTTCAAAGAAAATATCATGTCATTCTTTCCAACCTGTATAAATACTTGCTATATTTGATTAAAAACATTCGTAACACCATATAGAAGAAAAAATTCTCCTGAAATAGAAGAAATTAAATTCTTCTTTCATATTATTATTTAACACGCCCCGTACCCGATATTTATCAAACACAAAACTTTCATTAAAAGGAAGAATGTGTCTCTCAATTCAGTGTCGAAATCAAAGTAGAATAAAAATCCGAAATCATGCGGAATATACCACAACAATTTTTCTATAATTCTTCATCGCAGTGTACCTACTTCTCTCACTCTTTATAGTCCTACCAAAAGTCTGAGCTTCCCTCGTGGCCAGGTACATGTAACACTCATCGTTTTGCCACTCGTGTGTCAAGAGATTGAACTGCCATTCAATGTAGAAGACGTTCCGAAGTCTATTCTCGACTGTTGTCCACGTGCACGAGTCACGTGCGTCGCAAAAATGACGCACGCCATTTCAATTGTTGCTGGCCAGCACCTTTTAATCGGGCTCCGGAACGGTGCACCAATTAAACGCAAAATACTTCGGAGAAATACGCGCGGGCTGATGGAAGGGGTAGCGCGCGAAGAGTAATTGGGAACGAGTCGCAAACGGTCACCGACACAATTCCGGCGGAGCAATTAAAAGCTCGAGCGAGTCGATAGTTACTCTTGGGCCCCGTTGAGTCGTTGAATTAATGCGACTTACACACGCGAGCCGCATAAAGAACGGTTCGGCCACGTCGATCTAAGGGCACGAGACTTCGATACCCTCGTTCCGCAACTAGAAACAGTACAGGATTCAAAGCAGTTTAAATTTTCTTTCAAAGTCGCGGGAAATAGAAGGTACACTAGCCTTCAAACTTATACAAACCATATCGTTAACAAATTGGACGTTGATCCATAATTAAGCCTACTTAACCTTACTACGTCCCTCGGGTCATTTTTGACCCGATAGCGTTTTTATTTCTTTGAATCTTTTCCGACTCGATTCTCAATGTCTGGGATTTCAATGAAACTGAAATACGATATAGTTCACGTGATATTTGGGAGGGTTTAAGTCATCATTTTGCTGGTTTCAAATTTGTTTAAAAAATACAGTGAGTTGGATATTGGAAGTATACTTTGACATTCTGATAATCGCCTCGCCGGAACCCTTAAAAATAACCAAAAGTAAAGAAGCATGCTAATTCTAAATGTCAAAGTATCGAAGAAATTGCATCGAAATTGTAAATCTAATTTATACAGCAAACTTCAGCCAGGTATAAGCAATACCCTTTCAGTCGTTCGTATAACTTCCAATGACAAAGATTAACTGTTTTAACAATCGCAGAATTATGCATTCCAACGGGATAAAAAGCTGACCGTCTAAGAAAATACACTTTTCGCATCGTCGATATGGGTTGCAAGAACAAGATGAATGATTACAACGTGAACAACAACTCCGTTCTCCGGCTGAATACGATCTAATGGAGAGCTATCGACAAAGCGTCTTGAAAATTTCCTCCCGCGAGGAAAAAAGGCGGAAGAAAAAGAGTGGAGCTGGCAGAATGTCGATTGCGTCAGTGATGTGCATAACGTACTATATTACAACGTCGACTGAAGTCAGTGTCGATCCGTAAGTAATGATTCTTGTGTTCCACCTCGGACGTTATTTCGGAAACTCAACGAGGTCGTTGGGCGACGTCCTGGAAGGATTGCATCGATCCAGGAATTCTAGGGGAGAAAAGGGCTTCGGGTATTGAATTTCTTGGGGAAAAAACTGGGCTACCTGCTTGAAAAATGTGAAGAATGCTCGTGTGTATTGGCACTGACCGTACAATTCTGTTTAATTGAACGTCTAGTACAATTGAAAAATTTTCGTTAGGTAAAAATATCTAAATTGGTGGTCCTATGTTAAAAGAAATAGAGTTAACATTACTTTCGTTATTTCTCTCCTTGTCGTGTTAATAGTTTAAATTTATTCTTAAGCTGGGAATCCATCTGGAAGCTAAGCTAAGTTAAGCCACGGTATGCTATGCTACGTTTTAAAAAATTAGTTTCAATACATTCTTATGGAAACGTTTCCACCAAAAGGTAAGCTAAGCTGTACCATGTTATGCTAAGTTTAAAAAAAAAACACTTCAATACATCATTTTACACCAAAAGTTACTTTTGTGTGCTATGTTTTTGTCGGATTAACTCGGCGCTGTTTTTTCAAAACATAGCACAGCATAGCGGAGCTTAGCTTAGCTTTTGGTGGAAACTGTTCCATAAGAATGTATTGAAACTAATTTTTTAAAAGGTAGCATAGCATGGCTTAGCTTAGCTTAGCTTCCAAGTGGATTCCCAGCTTTAGTGTCACAAGCTGAAACTCTGAATTGGCTCACTTCACTCACCACCCACTGCAGTAAATGATTTCTTAAGGTGTTAGACCACCTTGGCCAGGTTAAGAATTGTTAAGAAGTGACAAAAACACTTTTTTAGAGATAGAGACAAAGAGAAAAATTGACATTCACCGTGGATGAATCATTTCGTGATGCACATCCGAAGTGAAAAGTCTAAATTCGTCTTTACGAACGAGTTCACGTTCCATGGTATGTACACTTGATGTGCTTTCAATGTACCAAAACTTTCACCGATAAATTCCCAAAGAATGCCCATTCTCGAACACACATCACAGGCACCTACTCTTGTTTCACCAGGGAACTGACTCAAATCGATAACCCCACTGAATCCCTTCTTATAAACATAAGATAGAACTGCCAAACAGAGGTTAATTAAAAAACAGTCTCAACCACACACGAATGCAAGCGGAAGCGAAATACTCACACCCCCAGGTTTGCATTAAGGGCTAACATTTCATATCGCTAATCTCGCCCTCGTTTCGACAACATACTATTAATTAGCGTCGGTGCGTAATTCGTTTAATAACCGCATTACCGTCGCAGAATTCCCCGGTGCCATCGTACTATCGGCGGAATGCAAAATTTAGGGCGAAATAGAAATTGCCTATAACCATGGCCGTTGGGCCCACAGGTGAAATATCACCCCGGAAGGTGCGGCGAGCGAGTAAGGTGCCGATATGGTAAGTTCACGCGGACATCCTTAAAGACGCCCCAGAGAATCGGTCGGATACCGAAGATTCATGCAGACAGTAATATCCCTCAGCGAGAGATATTCCATTGGTCGTAATTCCAGTTCGGTCTGGCCAAGAGCAGACGCATATCGAAAGTAATTTATTCGAAGTCAAGGTAGCTGCTTCACGAGAGGGGAGTGTATTACCTTGTCTCAGGCTAGACGTTTATAGAATAAGGCACATCAGCTGCCTTTCATATTTAAAAAGCCAGCTGCGGCTGAAGTGTTCTCGCGTGGAGCCATTGATAGAAGTAGCTGGTACATAATCGGCCTTTCTGTGGTAGTGGAATTTAGGTAGTCACTCGAAAAATGATTTCTTGCGCGATATTACAATTATTATAAACGAGAAATCAGTTGGAAGTCTAGTGGTTCCATTCGTCGTGTACTCTGAACACTGAGTTTTGAGTTGTCAAATCATATATTTCTTCGAATGATACTATTTTTGTGAAGTTTCATTATTACCTTGCGCTTTCTGATGGTGGGAATGCTTCAGAATGTGCGGGAATATTTTTGTTAGAAATATAATCATCATTGTCGAAGGAATTAGAAAAGAATAGAAGAGGAAGTGGACGGGCAATAGGGTAAAACAGAAGTAGATATAGGAGAAGATAGAGAGGAAGAAAGAAAAAAGCGTAGAATAAATTGTAGGAGCAAGGTAAGGTAACAAGGATGAGCGACGAAGCATGAAAATTGATATGAATGAAAACTTAAAGAGGATACAAGTAAGAATGGCAGGAAGGAATGAATAGGTGCAAGATTTAGTGACAAGATAAGTCGGGGTTGAGTCGATTGGGAGTCGTAACCGAAAGGGAGCAATGAAAGTGATCTACTTATGTGTATTTCAGTAAGGTGCTGAAGCAGAGAGGACTTTGAAAATTTTCAAAATCCAATAATTCAACAACACTTGATAATTTCACATATCTTTATTTCATATTACATATATAGAAGGAAGGGAACGAACGATTTATTCAAACATTTTAAGTTACATATTTATTGTTACATTCCATACTCAGTCATTTGCTTCAAAAGATGGAAGCAGCGGTGATCAGAGATGAGGAGCCAACAACCGAGCAACAAAGCTAATAATTCAGTGACTACTTAGCAATTTTATATGGAGCCTTAAATGTTTTCTTTCGCCATCACTTTTCACTATTCTCTTTCGCTATCATTCTTCACTACTTTCTTTTAAATATTATAAATAATATATTAGTAATGGAGTGGTGGGATTGGGAAGGAACTAACAAAAGACTTACTTGTTTGGTGCCGATCGAAATGATTTGAAACGACAGACGAGCATGCACGAGCATGCATAACCATCGTAGGGATACATGAAAGAGAACAGGAAATGTAAACCCATCGACGAGATACATGAGGGGGAACAAGTCATGCAAAACCGTCGTAGAAATACATAAAACATAATAAATTATGCAAAACCATCGAAGAAATACATGAAGTAGAATAAATCATGCAAAAGCCATTGAAGAAATGCGTGAAATAGAATTAATCATGCAAAAACCATCGAAGGAATGAGTTCGAAAAAACCGAAAATGAATTTGAACCTTTGCAGCAAAGCAGAACATCGAATGTCTTTCAACGAACTCCACAATTTGATCGGCACCAATCGAATGAGCTACATCTGGACAGGGTGTGAGGTGCTAAGGGTCAATCCAGGTTTGAAATTATGTCCAGGAAGTCTACTTGGCCCAATTAGTTCGGTCAGTCCTGGGTCCCCAGATGTCTAGTAGGTCCAGCCAGTTCTGAGTACTCAGAGGTCCAGGTAGTCCGAGTGGTCGAGGTAGATCGGTAGCTCCCGGGTTCTCGGAGGTCCTCCAGTCCCGGAGAACTGGCGAACACTGAGGATCTAGAGCTACATGGATCTAGGGCTACAAGGTGGACAGTTAATTTCAATTGCGACAGCCAATTAATTATTCCACAGAAATTGATAGTTCCGCTAAAATATTCATTCTAGTCAGTATTATTATGAAAAACGATTTTAACAACATTTACACTAATCGCCCAGTATAAATTATTATTAAATATGATCGATACAACTGGAGATGTAAAGCAATTAGTAACACTTGGACTTTGAACTTATCTGCGCCGAATAAATTTTATTTCATTCTTAATGTTTAAATAAAGCATGTTAAATAAATGTATTAATAATAATGTATAAATAGTTTTTAGTCAGATTTTGTGTAAATAAGTAGAAGTGTAAGTGGTATAGTTACAGGATTATAGACGATAATCATGGAAATAAAAGTGAATAAAGATATGTGAAAGTATCAAGTATTATTCTAGTATTCCTACCTTAGAATATCTACGAGGATAATGTTAAGATAGGAAGGTAAGTGAAACTGGGAATATTTTAACGAGGTGCTGGAACTGATGGGATTTTGAAAATTTTCAAAGTCCTCTCGGCTGTGGCAACTTACTGAATAAAAAGAAATTTTAAATTGTGTATGGTGACAGAAATAAGACAGTTCCATTACAAAGAATTATATCTTAAAATTTACATCCCATAGATTGAGAGGGTTGTAAAACTTGTAAAATAGATCAGCGATACAAAATAATAAGCAAAACCCTAGTATTAAATTTATTATGCAAACATGTAAAAATACAAGTTCTACAATTTTCTCCCAGACTGTGTAGTATAATCTTCATTATTGCAACATTGCATTATTTATCTCTGCCGTTCGATTATTTGTGACTACGTAAGAATTTAATAAAATCTGAATTGAATGACATTTCGTATAAAGAATGGCTGCGAAGAAACAGAGAAACTGGAATGAGAATCAATCTATTCTTTCAGCCGCTTTTAGAACGGCACGAAAACGTTGTGATTGACATTTTCTGAAAATTCTGCGGAAGGAAATTGACACACACGATACTAGGTCACATCGTATTTCGACGTTTCACCGATTCTTGTAGACGTTCGGTAATAAAATATAAAATACTATCCCAGTACAGAGAATCCTGAACCCCACCAATGTCGCGAGAAGCTAATTGCGCAGGTGTACCTGGAAAAAGTATTTTTCACGGTGTCGACAAGCGTGATCCATATTATTGTCGACTAATTATGCAGGAACAGATCGTTGGGAAGCACAAATAAAAACTTTGCTCACTTCGGTTGCAACTAAGTACCTATTGTGTCGTTGCACCAACTGCACCGTAAATTACTATAATTCATGCACGAAGTATTTATGGTCCTGTGGAATAAACTGAAGTTGCAATTCTAATTATCGTAAAGGAAATAGCAGAAATAAACTAAATCGTCTAATGGAGAAGAAAGTTTCCATGTACTGGAAGATCTAAAACGTAGGTACATCATATAATTCATATTCGTCTGTAAATTAACCAATGCTCGAAATAGAAATGTCAATTATATCAAATATATATATACAAAGACTTTGTATAAAATATATATTACAAACCGAAGTATAGCAATTGAACATTAATTTATTATTGATTGAATAATTTGATTTATCAAAAATTCAGTCTAAATGCGCTGAGTTTTTCAGGCATCCGTGGATCTATAATCCCTAAAATTTATCTTACCTATTCTCAACCATTGCTAATAGTTTTCCTTAGTTCCAATGCTAATTTAAAGTCACTACCTCTATTCGAATGCAGATGTAAAGAAAATTCGTATTATCTAGATAAGTTGTTCAATTGTTAGATTAATTGCAAAAACTGTACCTACATCACAACACCCGTTTGTATACAACTCTACGTTTATACCATTTATGTATACAACATGTGCATGTCACGTTTCTACCTGCAATCGTGAAACACCCCCTACGCTGATCAAGTTTAAATCATGAATGCACGATTGATGCGCGATCACGCTTTGTTTACATAACTCAGCTTTCCATTAACATTGTCCCCGGCGAGAAACGTGTAATCCGCAAGCTCAAGCAGGAAGCAGAACAATTGTCAGAATTAGGAAGTGTGTCATCGCACGTTGACCGTTTAATTGGTTCATACATATGTATACACACCTTCGTTTCGCATCCAAAAACAATGGCGGTTTACGTACAATATTGCCCGGCGTGATTTACACGTTGCATTCTGATAAACCTTTGATCAATTTCACAGGCATGTGAATACATTGCTAGCTAAAACCGCGCGCGACTCGCGGGTGGATCTTCATTCGAAGCTGATGCACGAGGCGCTTAATACCAAAATCTATCTTTGAAAATTGCATTCCCCGTTATTTTAAGCTGCAACTTTCCTTGAAGACTTTTGTTATCCCATTATGTATCCCTGTGTTATACACGTGACTAGCATGTACTTTCGATTTCCATCGTTTCTGCATGTTTCTCTGAATAGCTTTGAATTAATATGCAACCTTTATTGAATCTATTGTTATCTAAGGGTGGATCACGTAACTGGGACAAGCTGTATCTCTTATTCGGTTGCCAATTGAAAGAGAATGGTAGAAGAAAAAAAATTGAATGGTATAATTGTAAATAAATCTATGTTCCTGAGAAAATCTTTTCTGCGCCCTTTTTCAATTGGAAGCATATACTTTTTTGTTACGCACATCGATTCTTTTCAATCTTCTACGTATTAAATTATCAAAGCGAGCTGTTCGAAAAAATGATACTGCATGAGGTTTTATAAATTATTCCGTTAGTTTCACCATTAAATTGTAAGGATTCGTGATTAAATTACTTAACTAAAAAAAATAAATAAAGGAACCTTTAAAAGAAGTTTAGTAATTGAGAAACTGAATTAATAACTATAAAAAATATTACGCAAGGAAGGGGGAGATGTTGGAATATAAAATCTTAGAAATTCTTATACTTGGGGAGGGAGTAAGAAATCGCCAAAATTGTCGTTACGTAACTTAAGAACGGCCCTTAAACTCTTCGTGCATCGTTTTCCCATTGTTTTTAAATTATTATTCAACAATGTGTTTAATATGTATTCAGCCATTATTCTTACAGGTAACCTCACAGAAGTACCTACTAATTTTTAAACGATCTACTCAAGGTCTTTTATACGTAGAGTGACGAGTGCAATCGATTTATGTACCAACATTTAGGGTATAACTTCCAAATGTCAGAGATCAAGGATCATACACGAGTCCCTTCGGATTCCTGGCACGTTTCCGTTGCGTAACCGAGTGGAAACGTTTGCCAGCATGATAGTCCATGCGAATTTATATTTCATAAACCAGGGAGAATTGGTTTGATCGCATTTGTGTCACGTGAGCTCCCGTGCAAGTGCATCGCGCGAGAAAACCTTCCCGCGTAAATATTTCACACACCCATTTGTAAACTTAATGGCTCCCCACCCCTTCTAACTGTTCTAACTGGTCTTCAAGAGTGAATTTTTGCGCGACCCCACTTCCATCAAATGCAGTCAAAACGAATTTAAAGGAATACACGAAGAAGCTTTTTAATCCCCGTTTCTTATAGTTTCTTCTTCTTGACTACCTTCACCACGGGCCTTCGCGGTGAAATTAATTTGGTGTCCGTTCGAACGACAATCGATTTACGCGTCGATGAACACCCCCGCGGCGTTTATCTGTGGTCATGCAATTACTTCGGCCATTACTTCCCGTGTATCGTGAACCACAAATTGTGGTGGAAAATGGGGGGAACATCCGAGACGACTGCAATCGCCGTGAAGGAAAGGAATGCCCACTGAAAGGCACCTGGACGAAGTCATTCAATAAAGTATTGCACTGATGAGGAAATGCCAGTCGCTAGGAAATTTAGATTTTAAACAGAGAATTCGATATGCACGAAAAACATATTTTTTAAGGGATGAAGCATCTTCTTGAATGAAAGACATGTTTGTAATATGCTTAAATCTTTGGCAAATTGGAGGTAATATTTAAAAGGCTGTTTAAACGAGGACTTTTTGTGTTAAATGACACATCACTTCATCCACCTTTTAAACAGTTAATTTGTACAGAACGAAAAAGTAGAATGTGAAAGATTTGAAAACAGAGAAAAGGATCTTGAAATAAGGGTAACATATTTTTACAAAAATTTTGAACCAGAACAAACTTGTTGTTTAAGCAGTCGCTTAATATTCCTCACACTTTCAATTCCAAATTGATTATTTCGAACCTCGAGGCACTTAACACAAAAATTCAACCTCCGTTTTCGATTTACGTTTAAATGATGAATTAACCTTTCTCAGCTCTACTAAAAACTGAAGAGTCCTTGCAGAAAACACTGTAGAAGCCAAAATTCAAATTCTATACTATAGTATTACCATTGGTACTCAGAAAATTTTCCGATAATTTTTTTTTAATTTTGACGAAGTGTTTTCTCCAAGGGCTCTTCAATTACAAGTCAATCTATATTAAAAACAAGTAGAAAATTCTCAAGTGTTCCTAGGGTATTTTACTTAATTCCATCTCCACTAAAACTTTCCTATTTTTGTCCTAAACCGTATCCTAACGTATTACAAGTTTCCATTAAATAAATGAGATGGCTAATATATTCAACTCGTGAAATTCATGAAATCCCGAGGTGAAAGCTCAGCTCCTTGCCAAACTCTTAACCTTTTACAGTTCCAAGAATATAATATTCTCCCATACCCATTCCCATTTGCACTCCTTGGCATTGATACTTACTTGTCTGCAGCATAAACAAACTGCCAGATTCGCAATTCATTTAAACATCAATAAAGTCTTCCTACAACCCCCAAATCCACATACATACATATAAGTAAATACATACTTCCCTTCAGCACGACCATCCAAACTTTCCACTGCAACATGCGCGTGACATCCTCGCAAGCTTTATTCTCCCCCAAAAAAGACAAATAAGACCCAGTAAATCGTCCATTCAAAAGCATTTATCGTGTCTTAACAACCGAAGGGAAAAAGAAACAAACAGATTACCCCTTTTGCTGTTTCATCTGTCGACAATCACCGACGAGCGTTTGAATCGTCGCGCAAAACAGGGAACACCCCCGGAGGGGGTGGCTAATATTGACAGACATCACAGACACCGGAAAAACGACCGAGCGAAAACAAGAGGTTTTGACGGTTACTGGAGAGCACACAGAGAGATCCTGCAAAGTACACTGTTATATTTTCATTACACCGTCGTATCGCCGCTTCCGTAAATAGAACGGGGGTGTATTCGCTCTCTTCGTCACCCTGGCGCGGGCGAGAAGAAGCTTATCGGCAGACAGAGTCCACGACGAAACAGTTTCGAGGGGTCGGGGTGGCCATGTTGAAGCCACCGCCGCAGAACTTCTTCCCATTCACGGCCGGAAGCACGGGCTCGCTCATCGATTTCGGCCTGGACTCCCTCGACTTCTGCAGCTTCCTCTTCTGGGCGTAGTACCTCTCCTTCAGCTCGCACATCTCGCCGTTCGCTCGCTCCATGCCGAGCTTGTACTCGCCGATTTGGACCTCGTACATGCTCACCTCCGCCAGCAGACACTGAGAAATGCCCTTCTGAATCATTGAACTCGCGTGCACGACGGCATTCGTTACCCTTGGGATACCCGCCACCCCTCAACGATTCCCCAGTGCATGTTTCGGGACATTTGTGTGCGAGTGTGTTGGCAAATATTGATAATTTTTGGTTATCAGGGTTCGATGTTATTGGTGTAATTTTGGGTGGACTTGGTTACTCTTGGGGATGTGTAAATTATTGTAAAAGGAATTGATTACATACCTTCATTTTCTGCCCCCTCGCGCGCAACGCTTCCTGAGTTCTGTTCAAAGAAATCGCCACCTGTGGTCCTGGGTGCTTCGATAGGATTTCGCGAAGATTCATGTACAACTTCTCCGTGTCTTTTATTTTCTTCTCCTTCTCGATCATATCAGCGTCCAGTTTCAGCACGCGCTTCTGGAGGATCTGGATTTTCTTTAGAAGCTCGTAGGTACCAGGATCCGAACCCTGAAAATATTCGGTTTCAATTTATTTGCATACGTATAAACAGGAACTCAATTACACTACTTTCTTCACGTTTACAGAAGCAAGCTGTTATTTAAAAGATTCATGGAATCTAAGATCAACTGCTTTGCTTACAAAGAAAACTACTTAAAATATTATGAAATAAACGTGTGATTAATTTCAAACATCTGAAAACCCCTGAAACACTAAGCCAAAAAGTGTGCCAACGGTATAACACTACTATAAAAACGTCTAATCCCACAGAAACGTTGCATAATACAATCACCCACAAGTTTGTTCACATAAATCCGACTAGCTTCTGTGGTTTTATTAGCACCACCTTAAAGTTTGTGATTATTTTTTGAAATAGCAGAAGCATATATTTTTACAGAACTTTTTGCATTTAAAAGAGCAACCCTTTCGTTGCGTTTTTCGACTATAATCGAACGCCGCTACATTCTAATTCGATGCGGATTTCGACTGTAGTCCATGCGTTAAAAATATTGACTCTCTTGTACTGTGATAAATATGTAAAATTCAAAAGAAGTTGAAAATTAAAAACTTTTTTTATTCGTAGAAAATTGACACTTTTTAAGAACCGTCCGAAAATTTAAATACGCAGCGAAAGGGTTAAAGAACATTTGGTAATTTTTGTAGACAAGTATTTACGTTTATAATAAAGTTACAACCAATACCTATCCAAGAAGTCTTTTTAAAAAGTTTTTTTGGGGGTGAGAGCACGTTGTAAATATTGTTCTACAGAAAAATTACCAAATGTTGCTCTTTTAAGTGCAAAAAGTTCTGTAAAAATATATGCTTCCGCCTTTTCAAAAGAAATTCGCAAACATTCGCCTCTTTTCGGTCGCCTGACTACGTATAAGCCCTCAAGCTTCTATATCGAACTATTACCCAGTATTTTAAATTTCAATACAGAAAATAAAATTATTTGCATAACCTAGCTGAATGAATGCAATAGTTATTCCTGAACAAATTTCTGAATGACTGTATAATAATAAATACTGGGGTACCTCGAGTTTTCTCCACCTGTGGATGTTCAGTGGCGTCTGGACCTCCTCCTCGAGCGCCATAACTTTCAGCCTCTCTTTCGTCAGGTCGCGGTTCAAATGAAAAACTTCCTGACGCAGGTCGGTCATGTTCTCTATGTTCTTCGTCAGCAGAACCTTCTCGGTCCTCAGCTTCTTCACTTCGAGCTTCAACAGCCTGATGTCCTCCAATCTCTGATTATACTGCACCTCGCCCCGCTGCAGCGTGCCATGGAGCACTTTTATCCTGCTGTATTGAAGGCTCAGCTCGTCGTTCCTCCTGACCAATTGCGTGCCCAGGATGTCCCTCTCGTTCATGACGTTCTCGATGTCCTTCTTGTGACGCCCAATGTCCGACTCCAACCGCTGGATCACCTGCCTCAGACTCTTCTCCTCCTGTTTCATCTTCTCGATCTCGTGTCGCAGATCAGTCACCTCCTTGTGGCAAGATTCCAGCTCAACCTTCAGGCTCTCCTTCTGCTTCTCCACCCTGCTACGTACTGCAAGAAAAATGGACACGTGCGAGGGACTTTCACACCACTGGATCCAGCTAAACGAGCCTCCACTAGACTGTCTTGATAAATTCGCCCGGGAGACAGTTGGTTGGCTCGTTTCGATGGTGAAATATAAATGAGTGGTTTTTAATTATTTGTGTTTTGGAAGAATTGCTTTTGTTCGACTCGTTTACTGATCGTGTTGCAATCATCAGCGCGGAAAATTTCATTTATGAGAAGTTTAGGAACTTCGTGTGAAATGTTTGAAGAAACAGAAATTATTCCTGGACCGATCTACAATTTGAGAGATATAAAATATGGGGTGGTTATAACGCGTTTAACTAATGTGTGGAATATAATAAAAATTCTTCAATGATCTTATTAATTGTGGAGATGAAAATTTTCTGACAAGGGGTGTTGTTTGCATGTCTGAAATTGCTTTTGTTCTAAATACGTTAAATGTGTCATTAAGTATCAAAGTCTGGGGCAAAACATTTTTTCCTTCCTCGATTTCAAACAGAGGGGATGGAAATATCTCGTGAAAACTGAAAATTGACATTATAACGGTAATAAGTTTCGATTGAATATGCATGGAATATCTCGGAAATGAAGTGTGTTTTGTGAAAATTACAGAGTATAAAGTGAATCAATTATTAATAATATTATACATGACGGAAGAGAAGGCAGAAGGGACGTTAAAAAGTTGATACTTATGAATGAAGGGAAACAGATTGAAAAAGATTTTAGTATATATTATATTCACCATAAAAATAAGAGGAATATTTTGAGTAAAGGGAATTCTTGCACCAAGAGCGTCGTATAATTGTTATTTGATTATGAACTTCGATATGGTGTGCCGCTCGCAATTTCCCTCTAAAACTAAATCCTGCTTAATTTGCAAATTATACTGGCCTTCCATTAACACGTCCAATTGTAATGCAAATATATCATTGTTAAGCAGATACTACAATAGTAAAATACTTCAATAGTCAAATTTATTATCATCTTTTGTAATTCGAGCATAAATACTAATGTAAAGTATCCACTTTTCATGTGCACAGTATTTATAAAGCAAATTGTATTTATTTGACACTTATTTACTTGCTAGAAAAAACCCTTTGCGTAAAATATTTCTCCTCTAAATATTGGTTTCATTGGGAACACAATGAATATAATATTTCTAATTTTTTTCACTTCATTTAAGCTTAATGGCACATACATAAACGTAAAAGAATATAGTGAATATCGATACCTTAATAAAATAACCACTTTCATCCCTGTCACTGATATCAATTTATTTCTGCTGTTGCTCTCTTCCCCGCTTTCATCATTTGTAAAATTAATAATGGTTCGCGAAGCAGAACTCAAATAAATAAATACCTACATACCTAACCCTGGCATCTTAATGTTTCGCAACTAGCAAATATACATATACACAAATTCTACCAAATACCGCCTGCATTCCATAATTTCAGGCAGAAAACAATCAACAGCTAAATGAGAAGTATATTCGGAACTTCACATTAAATTCAACATTCGAAGCAATTCATCTATAAACAAACACTTCTCCATTTATAGTATCACAATTTGAAAATTTATTTAAGTAACAGCCTGAAAAATCTCCTTCAATATGCAACAGAAAAATTCTCCCCCTCCAAAGAACAGTAGATAACATTCTTCGTCGCTTGCAATAAATAAAACAAACTCGAAAACTTTGTCGAAACGTTCCAGGAAAGTGGAAAGGGTAGAACTAGCGACACGTCATCGCATAAAACGAAATTAGTTAGCTCGATCGACAAGTTATCGCGGGTGAAGCGGTTATCAGAATTGAGGTCGGCTTACGGAACTCTTCTTTGATCAGGCTTGCCTCCTTCGTCGCGATATCCTCTTTCAGTTGCTCGATCTGATGGCTAACCACCTTCAGCTTATTCTTCAGCTCCTGTATTTCGTCCTGGGCCTCCGTGTAGCTCTTAGCGCACGAGTTCCTCTCGGCTCGTACTGCCTCGAACAGGTTCTGCTGTTGTCGGTACCTCGTCTCGGCCTCCGCCAGCCGTTTCTTGTAATTGGAGATCTCGACTTGCTTCAACTTGACCTCGCTTATGTAGTTCTCAACCTATTAACGTGACGAAGTTAGCTCAATTGAGATGCATGCAAATCACTGTCCCCGCCTCTCCACTCCCATGCACGGCTGAGATTACCCCCGTCGCAGCATCCTCGGGTATAAATAGGAGTGGCTGTGTGTTTCGTTGTTGCTGGGGCGGTTAGTAGTTTTGCAATTTGTCGGGATGCCGCGAGAAATTATTCGTGCGCAACAGGGGAACCGTGCTGGCGTTCGTATGTGACGTTGAACGTATTATAGTTATTAACACGGTAAGTAGTTTGCGGGATAATTGAGACTATCGGGGCAATAGTGGCCTAACCCACAATTTATTAGCGGATTGACATTTCAGCCAAAACCACCTTTTATACATCAAAATTTTAATTCTATAGTGGGCTGAGCAATCTTCCAAAAGCATCCAGAAAATGGCACCAAAAAAACGTGTTTTTGCACTCAGCATTTGTTGATTTACATCGCGCAATACTGGCCTATGCTGCATTGGCCATTATTTTATATACTAATAATATACACATTAGCAATTATATTTTTTACAAAATCATATCTATGTACATAAAAATTGAGATTAAGGGGTTACATTCACCTAGAGGTCCGGAAAAAGCATACAAGTTCAGGAATTTTTTTGGAAAAAGTATAAATGTAAATCATACACAATGTTTTTCTACTAAAAGATACATCTTTTAACTATATTATTCTAAATTTTTATGAGATAATATTATTAAGTAAAGGAGATATCGGCTTGGATATGAGTCGTGTTTTTTTAAGCCTTAGCCGGTGGACATTCTCTAGGCTAAACGATGCATCTGAAAGCAAAAATTCAAATAGATTTTAAAAATATATATCTTACCTGACGTTCTCATATTTTTAAATTTTGCTTTCAATTTTGCAAAGCAAAAAGCTTTTTGGAAAAAAATTCCACGAAATTCGATATTTCAACTTCAAACGGTCGTCCTTTCTTACCAAAATGCAATATTAAAATTCAAAGAACGTCAGGTACTTCTGTAAGTTATTTATTTTTCCGACTTACATCCAAGCCGATATCTCCTTTAGTTAATAATAATATCTCATGAAAATTTAGAATAATATAGTTAAAAGATGTATCTTTTAGTAGAAAAACATTTTGTATGATTTTCATTTATACTTTTTCCAAAAAAATTCTTGAACTTGTATGCTTTTCATTAGCCGTAATCACAAAACAAAAATTTTGGGTTTACGCCACTCATAGAGTCCCATTTCTGAGATAAAATGTTGAGAGTGATTATTATAAGTTATCCTCAAGAAAATGAAGGACGTAGAGAATAATATGTATGGTTGGTGAATATAGGTGGGGTCCCTTTAATGGTATCAATCCCCTTGGAAAGAATCAATTAAAATAAGGATTTTAAGTTTTATTAACAGAGGAATACTTTGTATATGTACATATAACCACAGACGAGGTATAGGATAGAACAAATAGCCAATGTAAATTTTTGTCACTCGACTTAGAGGTCTTTTAGTACGCAGATCCCTTTGATATTATCAGCCACGATTGCTGTACAAGGGGCAACGTGATTCAATACTCTGTAGCTACTATGACGGTGTAGGTTGTAGATGCTGTCAATGATTGCAGTTACTAGCACTAATCTAGTATTAATTACAATTCCATGTACAATCACGAAATGAGCCGGTTACATACATCCGATAATTTCAAACCACATACACGTATGTGATGTGGTTACACCTGATAAATTCCCCATCGACCAATTGTCAAGACGATATTTCCTACACAACGTGGCGAATACAGTTCAGTGACCAAAAATATAAATACTAAAATTCCACAATATCAATAAAATACTTAAAACCCCGAGGCTAATTGAAATAAAATTAATCACATCTTGTAATGAAAATTAAAAACATCTAGCCCACTGTAAAGCAAAATCTGCGAGGAAAACAATTCTAACTCAAAAAGCTTTAACGTCATCCACCTCTCACGTCCATAAAGAGATCGAAACTGTGCCAAGACGTTATCAAATTATGATCTCCAATACGATCAAAATTAAACCCATTTCGAAGAAAGAGAGCAACATTCACTTAAACGTGCTTCCGAAGTAATATAATTTTTTACGTGTCTGATTAACCTTTTTAGAGATATCAGCATTCCCTCTACCGCGATAGACACCGCGGCATCTGTTTAACAAGACGCAATCACGATTTGTCGTAGGACGGCGCCAGTGGCAAATTGTCGTCGTATCTAGTCGCAAATCTTCCGAGGCCATGACGGTTGCATCTGACCCAGGGCAAACCTAAAATGAACGACTGACCTACGTCTACCTTTACCTCCCGCTGAGCACCAGATCGTATATCCGTCAGCACAACTTGCACGATGTCTGAGCACACAGCAACGACCATGCCCCGGCTGGCGAACCCTCAGCTATACGTCTGCTCTGCAACTTGCCTGACAGCTCACGCTATATCAACACCTATTATTAGATAGATGTTTAACCGCGCGTCTACCTAGGCCACTAGTAAGATGCCCGATTACGCGAAACATCCGAACGATCTTCCCCATTCCATGGCATACGCGCCATATTGCGTTTTATTGTACAGTGTTAGTTACCTGGCACGAGAATCTCAACCATCTTCCTACGTTTGCAGAGAAAATATTCGTTTCGAGAATAAAATTATGTAGCAAGATAAAAGTCTTTTTGGGAGAGATTATGTTTCTCGAGATGTCGAAATTATTGCAAGCTTTTGTCATTATATACACTTGATTTTGACTTAGTTATGCAGAAAGCTACCAAACCTTAATAATTTGAGATTGAGTTTTAATTTGAAGATTGTAATTGTTTCTGAGAATTAGCTTTATTTTTATTGGCTATATTTTATTTCTTATTATTGTTTTTCAATGTTTTTTAATGGGTTATTCAGTAGTGAGTAGTATCATTAATATTATTCTAAATTTTCTCTGTAGCTTTCGTTTTTTAAGCCTAAAATGGAACTATGGCTTGGTAATTTTAATAATTGTATAATGTAAGAGTCTTAGAGCATATAAACATGGAAGAAGCATGCAATGGACGAAAATGTAGACGGCGATGAAAAGAGAAAAATATACATGGGGGCACCCTCTCTCTTTTTAACTCCAGGGGCGACAGCGGTTTTTTATGTTAGAAAGAGAGAGGGTGTCCCCATGTGTATTTTTCTCTTTCAACCACCGTCTACATTTTCGCCCATTGCATGCTTCCTCCATGTTTATATGCTCTAAGGTAAGAGTTGTTCTATGAGTAGGTAATTTTTTACAAAATAAAGATCAAAAAATTGTGGGACGCGTATTGCCTTTAACAAATTTTTTGTCATTTTGAGGGTTGATAGCTTTCTGCATAACTAGACCCATTTGAGCCTTTAATTTGTTTTAAATATACCACGTTTAAAAGTTCTTCGCATGGTGTATAAGTGGATGCTGAATATTATTACTCCGTCCATTTTACCGACACAAAATTAACTGCTAACTCAAGTTAAACATAATATGGAATCTCTATCAAAAGATAATTACAACTATTTTAAATAGTTTTCAAATTTCTAATGATTTCCCTCTTCTCCAATCTTCATCCACATTTCTTATAATCTCGGTTAACAAAACAATCTAAACAATTTTTTATTTGTTCCCAACCCATTTTATATTTTCAAAAGAATATCAATTACGTGACAAAATTACAATTCTATGCAAGTACAAATTTTATGATTCTGCCAAACGACTTCCCAAGCACAAAATACTTTATAACTCTCCACATTTTCTAACCCTGTATATTATGTTAGGAATAATATCCCCAAAATGTATATTCGTCGAGCCACACATTATTTGCATTCTACTTTCCAAAAAACGCATTGTACCCACGATTACTTGGCTCAACATGTATTGCTCGTGTTCTGCTTGTCTGGCCATATACCGTATTATTTCACTTGCCTAGCCATGTAGGTCCGCGGGTCCATGTGCGGTCTCATTTCACTCGCTCGCGGTCCGGTTCTACTTGCTCGGGACAAATACGGTATCATTTCCCTTGCCTAGCTACGTAGGGGATCACTCCACTCGTGCGCTTAGGCGTGGTTCTACTCCACTTATCTAACCGTATATTCTTATCCTACTTGCCCAGACGCGTACGAGCCTAAGTCTGCTTTCCATCGTCCTTACTGATTGCTAAGTATTATTTATCATTTATGCAGGGTAAACTATGCAATTCTATCGGGTCACAGCTCTTTTACGATTAACAATAAGAAAAATATTGGAAAATTTCGGTGCTTTAACCCTTTGCACTCTAAGCATACTTTTGTTTTTTTAAATTGTGAAGGCGGAAGAATTCCTGGAATTATTAATCCTAAAATTATACTATATTCTTTCCTATTCCAGAGTTCTATACATATTTAGTAAGTGTATTTTGTAGCAAAAAATCTCTGTTTGATTGATGACCCAATAAGTTGGAGTGTGGAAGGTCAACCTCCTAATCTCTTTCTCCGAAATACTTACTTTCTAAATATGTAGCATCAAATAATTCTTGTCTAAATTAGTTCACTATATCATTATATTTTCCACATAAAAATATTAAGGTGTCCTGAAAAAATTCATCAATTTCTATCCCACACTTAAAAACGGTTACCTTTAACCTCACCGACAATCATTTCATCGACAATCATTTCACCAACACGATTTCATCGACACCGAATTTCGCCGACAGTATTTACTCGCCGACACGTTTAAGTCACCGATAATCATGTCACCCCAATCACTTCACCGACAAACATTTCACCGACAATGTTTTCATCAACACAGTGATGTCACTGGTTGAATAAAAATAACAATCATTATACTCACTAGAAGTTGACATCGCTAAGTAACCATTATCGGTGATCACTGTCGGTGAAATGATTTCCGGTGATTTAAAGGTGCCGGTGAATAAATACTGTCGGCCAAATTCGGTGTCGATGGAATGATTGTCGGCGAGGTAAAGGTAACCCCTTAAAAATATCCAATTACAGTTCACAATAGAGAATTCCCCCCAGGCCAACCATAACGGTATACCATCTATTTAACAAGAAAAAATGAAATATAATGATAATTCTAAGACATCCACCCACAAAGCACCCGTGGGTGCACACAAAGTGCACTCTACTACCCTAACCACAAAATACTCCACGTTATTCCAAATTCCGACCACCATCTTCAGCTATCATGTTGCAAAAGTTCTAACCGACCATACCAAGCGTTCATAAACCCAATCAATGTTCCCAGTCGAATTTTCCAGCGACAGAAGCTCACCTGATGCGCCAACTCCTGGGCCACCAAGTTGTGCTTGTCCCTCTCTTTCTCCACTATGTACAGCTGATTCGTTATATCTGCGATGTTCTGCATCGCGTCGTCGAGCTCGTGCTCGATCTTCCGCCTGCTGTACTCGCACACCACCGTCTCGTGATTCAGCCTCTTCATGTGCTCACTCTGCGTCTCCTTGGTGCGGGCCAGGAGGTTCTTCTCGCGCACCAGAATGTCGATCTGTTGCTGCCTCTCCACCTGCTGCTTCCGAAGGGCCATCGTTTCTTGTTCGACTTTCTGCGTGTTCACCATTGCCTGCTTCAAATCCTGCTCGATACGTGACCGCTCCAGTTCAGCCTTCTGCAGACGCTTCGTCGCGGACTCCCTCTCGTTTTTGGCTTTCGCAGTTTCGTCTCTTAGTCTGTAATGTCAGAGAAGAGGGGTGGCGTCTTTGAGGCGGTCGCGAAGATATTTTGAACCATTGATTCTCGTAATTGTTGGTGAACGTGACGCTCTGATTGTGGAGGCTTACATGTTCACGACAGGTGGGAAATTTCTAGCGTCCCGATTTCTTGTGGCAGACTGACGTCATATACGGAGTGGACCAATAAGAATTACCACCTTCAATATCTCCAAAATCATAGACCTAAGAGAAAAATCGTTCGTAAGTGACTCCGTCTGTAAAAAATCGTTATGGCCAGGCGATGACCCCTATCATTCTAAACAACTTTTATTAGACAAAATTTTTCTGTCACTTCCATGGTTCCGGAAATATTCAAGGTGGTAATTCTTATTTGTCCACCCTATATACCTGTAGTAACATATATTCGTAGAAAAATAATTGATGGTAGAAACCTGAAATAATATGTTAGGTAGAATAGTAAGTCGAAAATGTGGAATAAAATTTCTACTTGAATTATAATTAAATAATGGTGCAATTGAGGCAGTGAGAGCAACAACGGACTAACCCACATTGACAAATCTTTTTTTGCAATTTGATATGATTAGTAGAGCCTATTGGAATACATTATTATTACTAACTCAATTTCGAAAAAATGTGGGTTACTTTGCACACTTACGGGGATCCATAAAGTATAGGGAACGCTTTTCGACTATCCCTCCGGCTTCAAAGCAAGAAACATTCCCCGTATTTCATGGTACCCCTTAAGGGGTAGGTAATCCTCAAAATTTTCGAAAATTCGATTTTGTAATTGTTGCATATTCCGTTAGCTATATCTTTTCTACGTATTTTAAGCGCTACCGGGCCCCCAAATTCCAAAAATTGAAGGAATTACAGCCCAAAATGTACGAGCATGCACGTTAGATCGCATAACGACAAAACTGCATGTCCAACTTTAAACGTGATTTCCCAGAAACTATGTTTTCCAAAACGGTAAACATAGAACTTCGAAAATCGCTCCGACGATTTGAATGAAAATTTACAGGTTGGTGCAGAAAACTATTCCCCACAATGTGCCAGGAGCACATTTTCAATATAAATTCTTAAAAAAAAATATTTTTCCCCCAAGAAAAAGGATAAAATCATATACATCAACATAAAAATTGTATTAATTTGTTTATCAAAATTTTGCTTCCGAGACAAGATGGAGACTGTCTTACAAGGTTATAAAAATGCATTTACTTTGTATTTTAGGTAATTCACTTGTTCGGAATCGTGTTCACTATCAGACGGTGCATCGCGCACACGCTCTCACATTTATATTTATAACTTTTTTCGTGTAAATATATTTAAAATTTTCTTTTTGTGCATTAAAGTCAATGAAATGACGATTAAAAATTAATTCAATATTCATTTATTACTTCAGAATATGCGTTTGAAAAAGGGGCCTGATTTTGGGCTGTTGAGGGTTACCTACCCCCTTAAGAATTCAAATCCGCAATTACAAAATTTTCTCGGAAACTCAGGTTCTTATGAAACAATTTCTCTCCACATTTCCAACTTGTTTTTTTTTAATACAGAAACACCAACTTTCACTTCTACCGTTCAGAAAATTTTAATGTTTTCTACAAAGGTGTCAATAGAGACTAGAATATCAAGCTTTCACTCCCAAATTTTAATTTTCTTACTGTAAACGAACCCACCTGCTGTAAATATCATCTCAAAAGATACGTAAAGAGAAATAGAAAAGGATTTTTAGAAACGTTAAGTAAATTTTAAAATATTAAAATTTCAATTTGGGATCGCCTGTGACCCCAAAGTGTCAGATACGTTCTAAAGCTGTCACAGCGTCGTTCTACGGCTAAGAATACCCCAATACACGTTACTTATAATCCACAGATTTATATGAAAAGTTACTGTCAGTCGAAATCAAGAGGTGAACGTCTATAAATCCCTTTATCCATCGCTGTGAGCAACGATGAAAAAGGTTCGTTTCATGAACGCGTTAAAAAACAATCCCGATTCTTCTCGACGGCGAAGAGTCGTATTTTCTCGCACTTCCATCGCCCCCCTAGAGAAATATGTGACGATTTGCATAGCAATTATACCGGGCGCGTACGTATCGACGCATTGTAATGCAAAATTTAATGGAAAATAAATTTCGCCTCTCGGCTCCCTTCTGCCGAACGGACTCGGCGCGGGCACGCCGCGAATATAATTTCACAAATAGCCCAGCGAATAATGTTTCTCGTATTACCCCTGCGCGCAGCAATCAATTACAGCCCCGTCGCGCCTGATATTTTATTAGCGGAAATTGAAATAATGCCGTTCGTTACGAATAATGTGGTCGATATTCGTCTCTGTGTGAGAAAAAAAAAGAACGGACCTGGCGCTTTGTTTCGTTTCGCCAAAACGACTGTGCACTGGATTAAATCATCTGTTTGAAAGCCATTTGGAATTATCTCCTGTGCAAGAAAATGTCAACGTAAAAACTGGGTCATTTTTCGTATTTAAAAACAGTAGTTCTAAGGTAAATGTGTTAAGCATCTTTTAAAAGACATCATGTTCACCAATGGAATTCCTTATACAATTTTGCCCCCCTTTGGATTTCGAATTATATTTCTATTAGGAACATTTTATGTGTTTTGGATTTTAAATCCGAATTAATATCCGAAATTCATCATTTATGTGCCTATGCTATTCAGAACACGAAAAGGACTGCGCAAGTTACAAGAATTACTCGTCGATGAAATTCAGGTTACTATAGGATCGATACAGTTTTTTGAAAATTCAGTGGTTACTTGTGGACGCTCAGCTTCATTTCCTTTAGTTGCTTGTCCTTCTCCACGATCTCTTTCTGCAGGTCTTGTATGTGAGAGTTTGCGTTGTCCACATCCGATTCCAAGTTTATCCTCTTTAATAGCAGCTTGTTGATATCTTTCTGCATCTTCTCGCCGGAGAGTCTGTGATCCCTCAACATAGCCTCGAGCTTGGTTACGTTAGCAGTTGCTGATTTTATAGACGCGTGTGCTACCTACGGAAACACAATGTTCATATCAGATGATTAATATTTTAGGGAAGATAGATAAATAATTTCTAATTACTCTTTAGTCAAACTATTAGTATCTTTGGTGTACCATTTAAGTGTACCGTTGAAGACTATTCTTTATGTTCTTTAGTGAATTTAGCAATCATTTCTTTGAAATGAAACGATTTCATTTAACTTTACTCCTCTGTCTGTATGTTTGTTCCCTTACTTGGTTTACATCTTGTAAATCAATTTTAATTCACTTGCACAAATCCAATCGACTTGAAAGTCTGCAAGCGTGCGTAGTTATAATGACAATACAAAATTTTGGAAAACTCAGCTCCGAGGGAGTGAAAAAATTGCATCCCCCAAAATTTTAACTCACTACCACAAATCCAATCGACTTGAAACTTGATAAAAATAATTGTAATTTATTAGAAATTAATTGTAATTTGTTAAAAATACAAATCAATTGTTTGTTAAAAATTAATCGTAATTTGTAAATGTTCAGATATAAATATTTTTGCAAAAGTTTTCAGAGATATTTGAGTGGAAAATTTATAAGAAAAAAATTGGTTGCAAAACGCACACACTAAAAAGTAAAAAATAAAAAATGTACATAAAAAGAAATTGTAAATGAAAGGATTTTATTTAACCTGATCAGTAAGGCACTAAAAAGTCAGAAATAATTCTTTTTTTGTAATACAATTTCGATGCTGATATGTGGCTTTAAATAAAATCATACAAACTCTGTGATTATACTTTCTCTTTACAATTGATTCGAACAATTCTACAGGATAATCACAGAGTGTGTATGATTTTATTTAGAGTCACATATCACCATCGCCATTGTAGTACAAGAATAGAATTATTATTTTTTCAACACCTGCATGAAAATGTGTGTTTTTCTACGCCTGCTGAGCGGGAGCAAAATGACCAATTTCAGACGTATTCGCGTTTACTACTTTTCTCCCAAGGGAAAAAGACTTTACGCGCATGCGTATTCGCATTATTTTTTACTTTCCTCCCAAGGAAACTGGAGTTCGGCGTTACCCTATGGTATGAAGATGCAGTTGTTCGACTAATCGTTATCGATCATGCGTGTTTTATCTTGATATTACAACTGTCACAGCACCAAACCAATGCATGTTTTTTGCGAATCGCTCAGCGGGCTTTCAAAAACACACCTTTCATGCAGGTGTTGAAAAAAATATAGTGCGTGACAAGGGAGAGAAGCGATTTCGCCTCGCTACGCTCGGGCAGCAAACTTTCCCGCTCGTCGGAATCGCTTACTTCTCTCCCTTGTCACGCAATGTACTATTACTTTTTAGTATAACATCCTTTCACTTCAAAGTTATTTTTATATACATATTTTCCGGTATTCACTTTTTATTTTGTATTACTATAAATTCTACTGCGAGCATGCATTCTACAAGCATGCATTCTATCTTTCGTCCATCTTCCCAATTTATCTTCTATTTCTTCCAAACCCTTTACTATTACACACAGTGCACACTAATTACATACAAAACTTGAAAGAAACCGGTGGCATGAACCTCATACACCCTCTCCCTCAGTCCCGCTACCTCCTTATTTACCAAGTCTGATATAAAATACAAAATTAAATCCTCCACACTATCCATTACATCTTATTACATCTCTACTGTTTACAAATAGGTAATTACAAAACTAAAAAATTCCAAATTTCCATGAATTCCTCAATATCTGTTCCAAAACTATCACAAAGCGTGCGTGTGTTGCCACAAAACGTACCACTTCGCCCATACAAATTCGAGAAGCCTTGGCACGAAATTGGACACCGCTGTATCCATTAAGCAGAGAATACCCCTCGATGCAGGCATTACAACGAAGCAATGTAGCTTCGCCGTGGAATTGCAGCGTGATTAGAGATGTAGCTGAGGACCCTTTACCTCCAAATCGTTCGTTTTTGCGCTGAGCTCCTCCTGCAGCTGATGCGCCTCGTCCTGCGCCCTCAGCCTCCCTCTACGTTCCTTCGAGAACTCGCTGAGCTGTACATCCAGGTTTTCTTGCAGATCGTGCACCTTGTGGTCGGTATCGCTGGTTCGTTTCTCGAGCTCCTCGGTGTAGAGGGACATGTTCTTCAAACGTTGCCTCAACGTGTCCATCTCGCTCACCATTAGCTCCTTCTCCTTCATCAGACTCTCCATCTGCTTTGTGGCGCCCAGGCTGCATGTCCAATCGAGTTCGTTGTTTAAGTATTTCGGTACTGAACAGTGGAAGACGATAATTATTAGGTCGGTGCAAAAGTTCCTTCGCTTTATTCAACCGAAATCTTTATTGAAAATAAAAATATATTACAAGTTTTTCAATCAAGGTGTCTTTCGTGGATATCTGTGACCCTTTGCCGCTTCTCTGGTGAAAGTACAAGTAAAAGACATTTCCGTGCACCTAACACCACCTGACAGTGAGCGAACGAACTTTTGTACTGACCTAATAGGGAGATTCTTCCGTATAGAATGACTCGGGATGGAAATTGAATAGTTTTGAAGGTGGCAGGAGGGGAAGTTAGGAATTAAGGGGTTACGTACCTTTCACGGGTCGGAAAATAGGGTCATTTTTGTGATTTTCTGTTTATATAAAGGAACTTCGTATATAAAAATGAAGATACACACCTTGAGGTTTATAAATTGAACTGTATTGTTTTTAAAACAAAATTGATATGCTAAGGGTTTACACCACCTTGGGAAGGTCAAGAAATATCCCGTCTTTGGGAATTTATTTCTAAGTGACAAAAACACTTTTAACGATAAAAAAATTTCAATGAAGATAGAGACATATTTGAATAATATATACAATTTTTTCAGGTATCAAAACATTCCGAAAACTTTAAATACGCTTTTCTCGAAACCACGTTTTTCGAAACGGTGTACGCTGTAATTTGTGTAAAACTCTATGGATTTCTATACAATTTTACACAGATGTTCTTAAATGTATTCTCTATCGTCCTACTGTCAATTCTTCGATTGATTGGAAAATATCAAAATAGCTACACTTCGAAGCAAAAAGCTCATTTTCCTGTGTAAGAAAATATACTTTATTTACGCATAAGTCAGATGAAAATTAAAATATCGAAAAAATTGACGGTCGGACGATAGAGAATACATTTAAGAACATCTGTGGAAAATTGTATAACAATCCACAGAGTTTTACTCAAATTACAGCGTACATCGTTTCGGAAAACGTAGTTTCGAGAAAAGCGCATTTAAAGTTTTCGGAATGTTTTGATATTTGAAAAAAAATGGTATATATTATTCAAAGATGTCTCTTTCTTCATTAAAAAATTTTATCGATAAAAATATTTTTGTCACTTAGAAATAAATTCCCAAGAAATGGGATATTTCTTGACCTGGCCAAAGTGGTCAAACCCCTTAAGAAATGGTGCCATAGCAGCCTATTTTCCTAAAGCCTCTTCATAGTTACATCTCAGAGATCAGTGGACCCATTTAAATACAATTTTGCTCGAATATTCTTAAGACCTATGATCTAATACTTATCAAAAATCAATTAGTCAAAAAACACTTGCTTGACTTTGAGTAGCTGGCATTTTTCAAAAAATAATTTTTTTCAAAATCGGCGCCCACAAGTACTATATTATAGTCGTAAGAATATTCGTACAAAATTTTATTCAAATCAGTCCAGTAATCTCTGAGATATTTACGGTACTGCAAATGTTGTAACTATGAAAAGTATGAAGTGACCTTGGGAGAAGGGGTTGCCAGGGGTTGGCACCATTTCTTAAGATATCAAATTCCTTTTTGAACAGAAGACATCTTAATTTATCTACAACAAGATGTATATCTTGATTTTTAAATAGGACGTTTCTTTATAAGGAAAAAAAAATCATAAAAGTGGCCGTATTTTCCGACCTGTCAAGGGTATGTAACCCCTTAATGCTCTCTGCTGCAAGTACTCGCAAAACCTATGTGGGTAAATGAGGTAGTCGTACTAATATGAGTTACTCTAGTTATCACAAATTTCTGTTTTAGATATCGTTAGGTATCCTTGTTTCAAGGATTTATTTCTCTTTTGATAAGAATAGAGCGTGTATTCGTATGACACTTGTACACGACTTTACAGCTGTTGAATAGCAATTGATATCCTTTCCCAACTTCGCAATCGCATCCGTCATATTTCCAAACTCGTCGGCTCCAAAGGCCAAGTGGATACACGAGATCCAGTCTGATCCCGATTGGATCTCACGCATCTGACTCGCCCCCACCGGGCCTCACGAGACCGAGGTCATTCTTATCAGGCTACTTCGAGATTGCCTCTAACAGAAAAATAAGAAGAGAGCCGAGGAGACCGGAAGACAACAGAGGGAAGGTAATGGACGGAGAAATTGAAGACCGTGCGACAGACAGAGACGGAGAAAAGTATCTCATCCCTTCGTTGCAACAAACAGAAAATAAGAGATCCTGGGAAAGAGCAGGAAAGCAAAACGACCAACGTGAACGTGAAGATACACCACGGGAATCGTTCAAAAATGAAACTATCGTGACCAGTACATACGGGAACTAACAAAAAGAGGATGCAAATGAGACGAAGAGGGAAGAGCAGTGAGAGCAAAGGGGTTAACGAGGAAACAGCGAAGGATGAAGAGGAAGAAGCAATTCCATTAAGCTATTACAGGGCTTCTCACGAGGGACGCATATCAGTCTCCTATTTTAACCATTTGCAATGGAGCTGGATATGAAGTTAAGGGGGCAGCCGTTGTCAGCCCTTTGTCGCGGCAAGTCCGTGGGAAACGAAGCGCAACATCTTTATGAGCTACTACGCCACAACGCTGCGATCGTGTTTCAGGAGAATTGCAGGCCGATCCTGTTGACTGAACAAAGACGTCTCGCTATTGGATGCTCCATTCCTCCTCCGGGGATTAGTCTCGACATCCTTGTACCTCCAATGTGATCACGATGTACACACACTAGTGGCGTCTCGATGACGATGTCGTTTACCCTGATCGCGCGAACCATCGTGGACAAACTGCTGTGATTTAACACTTTGAATCTGGCGACGGGCGTGGGCAACGTTAGCTTCGCTAGTTTCTGGAGCACGTACGCCACAGCTCATAAGTATTCCATGATTTGTTACAGGTACGTTTAATAAAAGAGAATAGGGTAAAGAGTACAATGGTTGGCCACTTAAGTAAGAGTGTCACATAAACAATGAATTATAAATGTGAATTTAATAAATGTTGAAATGGAAATCAATATAAATAAGTACGAAAAACCCCTAATAATCTAAAAATAAATAGAGTTTATAAAAAAAATCAAGAATATATAAAAATATACAAAAAATGTGTTTCCCACGAAGAAATATAGTTATTGGCATGGTCAAGACAGTAATTGTCCAATCGGTTCGACAGTGATTGGCCGCTATTTGATACATAGTATAATCTAAAAGAAAATGTTACCTGATTTGGTGATAGAAATAAGATTAAAATTATTCAATAAAAATGAATATATTTTATTATGTATGTATTTGCTGTGTTTGTTTCTGTTTTTTTTCACAGGGGGCTAATTACTGTTTCACCATTAACACGATTAAAAAACAGTCACTGGCCCGCCCGGCCAATTACTATCATTCAACATTATTCATATGACAGTTGTTGGCCCCCTGTATTTTTCATAATATATGCATAATTTGAACAAATAAATAATTCTTTTATAAAATTTCAACTTTTATTTATCGATATATAGCGAATATGAGAGATATACATATCATAAATATATTAAACAATTCGCAAACTTTCAACTGTACTCTTAAGGTTTTTTTATTAAATCGTTGTAATTTCCAAGCTTCAAAGCCGAGTCATCCTATTTGCTTTTATATATAATCACAGTATATAATGAGTGGAGAAAGATTGATTACATCCGAAGCAAGAAAGTACAAAGAATATGAATATGTTCATTAAAAAAAGGCATAATATTGGTTTAATAAGGCTTTATATTCATTTATTTCTCAAAATAAGGCCAATCACTGTCAGGTGGCCAACCACTGTACTCTTTACCCCTAGGGCACGCTTCTCCACATACTCGTGGTACAATTTGAATAGTTTTCTTAGTTCATAGCAATCGTTTCGTTATATTCTGCTATCTCAAAAGTCGATTTGAAAATTAAATTTGATTATTATTATTAGCATTCGATTATTATTCACAGTTGTAGACTTCCTCTTTTTCAAATATGAAAACTGTTGATTTTGCAACAAAACAATTGCCAAAGTTATAGGCAATCGTAAAATTTAATGTAACAGTATCAACATTCAAATGTCATTAAACAATTTTCAAGTGAAAAATTGATTATAAGTTAGTAGGATCTGAACAGTTCGATCATATAAAAAGTAACAATAATAGCCATACCTATGAATTAAAGTGGCAAAATTACACATACATGGCGATTCGCCTAAATTGCGTGTAAACTCTTTGTTATATAAAAAAGTGGTTCAAACAAATGGAGCTCACAATGTAATAATTAGTTATTTGCACTTATTAATCGACTACGCACTGTTATTAAATGTAATAGACCACATTTTGAGCATTACTTACATTAAAAATCATTTAAAGAATATCTCAATAATTATTAAAGTTTGGACACATACAGATAGATTTTTTCTCAGCCTTCAACACCCTTTCTAATTCCGATGTCAAATTTTATCCATTACAACTAAAAAAGTCAAAGTTACTTTTTGAAAAAAAAACTGATTATTACACTGTATATTCTCTTTGGTACCATACAACTTTTGTTTGAACCATTTGTCCATATAACACAAAGTTTACAAGCAACTTAGGTAGCACACTTAGGTGAATCACCCTGTATACTGAGAAAGAGGAGTAGCAATTTGATAAAGACAAGCAGTAACCAACTATATTACGTTTTATTCTATTTTCTCTGTCAACGAACGTGCATACTAAGTGATCAAATACTTTGAGCGGTAGTGTATGTGTAAGTAAAGTGGGGTGTTTGTTGTTAATCCTCCTGTAAAGCATTAGATGTTTGGCCGATGAAGTTTTGGAAAATTTAGATTGTAAGTCGTGGTATTATAGAATTGCGGAGTATTTTGTTATACTTATGCAGGGTGCTTTTAGGATACAGGCTGGGGGAGTCGATTTATACGGAGATAGGAACAATGGAGAGGAAATGCACTCACATCGTTCTCTGAATTTAAACACCTCTCGATTTTGACGTGGGGTTTTGTAAATAATAAAATGCAGCAGAAAGCATTCCATTCAATAAATAATACAAAAGAAACGAATTACCATCAATTCTTCAATATTCAGTACTGAGCTTTCAGCAATATTACGAGAAATGTAAAAGAAAACGTGTTAGAAAATGTTTAGAAGTAAATGGTGGTACATTTAAACATTTAGTACAGCAGTGGTCGAAAGAAAGTTTAAACTGTAAACGGTAACAGAATTAAGATAATTTCATTAAAAGTACTTGTATGCTAAAATTTATATTCTACAGTTTTTTGGGGGGTGGGGGCTTGTAAAATAGACCAGTCGTACCAAGATAATACGTAAAGCCAATTATACTATTTATTATACAAACAAAATATGAGCTTTAAACTGTTTTCGACCATCACTGTATAATAAATCAATCTTGTGTCACATGTAGAGTATAAAATACCTCGTGAAATATTAATTCTCTACATCTACCTCCATATGTGTATACAAAAAATAACTCATATAAAAGAAGATATACGCATCCACTTATAAAAACCGCTGCAAGTATCCAGAAAGGATCTATAGCTACATTTATGATTACGTTATTAAACATCTCCTTTGCATATTAATCCCCCTGCTCTCTTTCTAAAGCCGTTGATTCTGCGCCCTTAAATATTCAGACGACAGCGGTGCAGATAGTCTGTATCTGCCCCAAGGCCGACAGGATTGCATTTGCATGGCCAGGAAACATGCATGCTCACGTCCAGCGTGCATCGATTCCATCGATAACACCGCATCGAATTAATCCGAACGCCTTTGATGGAAATTAAATCCCCGGGCTGTGCGAAAACACGGCCGCGAAATGCAACGAGCTCCATCCCACCCCGCGGGGCTGTGGCTTTGAAGGATTTCGAGTGCTCATTCCTGGATCTTTGGATCGTTCCACGAGCCCTTTGCGTTCAATAAAGCCCACTCCCTGATCCGTAAATGGGTTGTTCATTTATTGTCGTGCCCTCGAACCGCCGCAAATCCACTCAAACATGGGGAAAGATTACGTGCGGTCTGACCATTCGTACGCCTCTACTACTACTTTGCGCACTCGGTTACAAATGATTCAACGTATGAATAGTCAGACTTCTTTGATCTCGGAAGCTGGTGGGACCGATAGAGCTGGTGGAGTAGTAAGCTACTTGTGGCAAACAATTTAGGAGATATTTTAATTTTAATATTGTGTAATTTGAACTTGAACGAAACTAATTAAACTACTGGTTTTTTGCCATAAATGGCTTAGTACTTTTTTATAGGGAATGTCTAGCTGCATAAAAAATATATAATTCTATTTAAAAAAACAACGTTGACCTTCATATGTCTTCCACGCATTCAGCTACGAAAAAAAAACACTTTCGTCACGTTATAAGCCCCTCGAAACCATTTAATTTTTGTCGGAAGTATTTTTGAGTATCATCAACAGTTTCCAAGATATTCGAGTGGATCGATTTAAATGGTACACCCTGTATACAAATTTCGAAGGTGAAGGGTTAAGAAACACCGTGTTCAATTTCAAAAAGGTACTCACTCTTCTCCAGATGCGAGTTGCCTGTTCTTTTGCTCGATTTCCTGATTCAGCTGCTTGATGTTTAGCCGCAGATTTTCAATCACCTCCTGCGCATTTTGCTCGCGCGTGTGGGCCGCGTCCGCTCGCTTTATCGCGTTCTCGAATTCGAGGTTCAGCCTATCGATCTCCTCGGCGTTCATCATGATCGTCTCTTCCAACTCGGATATCTTTTGGATCTTATCGTCTGCGTCGTACTGAAATCACATCGCCTTTTCCAAGCATTTCCTTCTTCATTCGATTATGAGAAAATTATTCACCGTTCGATGAAATTTTCGAAAAAATCGAATGTATATAATTATCTCTCGGAAAACTATTTTAATAATTTTGTAATCGATTTCGTACGCGATTGTGGCAAAAGAGAAAATTACATTAGGTTTTAAGATTTCAGCATATGGTCATTTTAAATTTCGTTTAAATTAGTAGGTATGTGGTTTAATTAGAGGGATTTTAAGTGAAGTTTCAAAGAAGGGAACGCAATTTTGAAAGAAAATGTACAGTTTTCGAATAAACTTCGAATTTGCAATTGTAGATCTCGAAGTCAAGGGAGAATATTAGAAATTGCAAATTATTTAAGTTAGAGGATATGCAAACGAGTAACAATTGATGCCTATAAAATTCAGTTTGTAATTGATACTTAGATCGAGATCTGACTGCTCGAAATTTTCAAAATACACTTATCTCGGAACCTTGAAGTTCAAACTTCTACAATTTTAGAAAAAGCAGTAGTTTGAACAATTTGAAACTAAATATAAATACATAATACTCTATGATATTCTTTAAAATAGTATATATATAAAAAAAATCGTTCGATCACGTTTAAGAAGCCCAAAATAGCGTTCATTTGTAATGAAGAAAGAAGAGTTACGAAATTTATATCATTTGTATTCTTTACTTATTCAAAATGAAAAAACAAATTGTATCTTTTCTATACGATGTTGCAATGTATATTTCATGTACGAACTCTACCTGTAATAAATCGCACTTTTCCGACAGCTCCTTCTCCATTTTGTGTGTTCTGTACAGCGATTCGAAGAGTCTGGTGTATTCAGTAAGGAATGGGGCTATCGCCTCGTTGCTTTTCATTTCCTTCAAGACCTGAAGAACGAAATAATAAACTGACGTAGTTTTCAATACACCGGTCCCACGACACCGGTAATTAATAAATGAAGCCATAGAAACTTCGCCGAGCTTAAATAACAGAACTTCTTTAATTGCCAATTACTCATCAGTTCGTGATAATGGTGAGCCAATGTAAAAGCAGAAATGAAAAGAAATAATAGAAAAGATAAGTGTAAAAAGAGTAATAGAAAAGATGGTGTGACGTTTTAATTGAATGGATAGTCTTCGATTTAGAGACAAACGATGAATTATAAAAGTGGGTAAAATTAATAAAAATAACTTTAATATCATATGTCAGGAAGTTTGTATAGATTTGACAAAGGACTCTAATGGGTTTAAATTGTCCTTTTGTAAACGTTTCTATAAAATATTCTGTATGTACTAATATTTTCTGTAAATTTGAATAAATCCAGTTTCAGGAAGAGAATAATAATTGTAACTAAATTACGTTTAAGTTGAACTTTAACTATTAAATATGCAAAATACTACATCTGATGTTTTCTTCCTTATATTTTCCTTTTTCCATTAACAAACTTGACTATCGCGTTAGTCACGTGCAGGGAATAGTACTATTTACACGATTACGAGTAATATTGTATTAATTTATAGACGTACATACCAAGTAATATTGAGGTTTGTAGAAGGTTAAAAAAAACATTAGGAACAAAGAAAGCCATAAACGATATTTCGTTCCCAGCCACACAGTCATGGGCGTCCGGAGAAAAACCCTGGCTTTTGAGAAAAATTCGATTATTTTTCAAAACTGATCTTTATTAAGTTTGTACTAAAAAAAGGGAATATTTTTAAATTTCGATTTTAAATTTTTAGTTAAATTGGCACTATAAAATGGGTTAAAAGAAGCAAGAGGGGTATATGTTTCTTTACTATCATCCTGGACGCCCTTGCACACAGTATTAATGCTTCGATACTAAGTAGTCTACTAAACCTCGCAACTAGTCACCCATATCCCCACAGAAATCAAACTATGAAACTATCTTCTCTAAGGACACGTGAATTAAACACCTCACTACTGCTCGATATATTTACGTGTATATTAAAAATAGTCAAAGTTATCAAAAGTAGCTAAAAAATGACATTATCCTAAAATCCACCCTCTGTGTACTCACTTTACTCCTACAAAAAGGAGTCCCAAAATGTAACTCTCAGATCTTTCTATTTCCTAAACTATTAACCCCTGCCCCTAAAATCATACATCACTAACTCCAGCATTTCAATCTCCATCACTGTGTAAAGACTCAGTTACACCCACAATCAAACAATTAATTTAACCCTTTCAATACGATGAACATATATACAAATGCGTTCAGTCAGTGCACGCAGTCCGTGCGGGCAACGCCTATCGGCGTTCAGCGAGTACTGTCCACAAATGGGACTGGAGGATTTCCGCACGCGATGTGTGCGCAGCGTTTTATCCTCCCTACTCAAAGGGTTAAAGCCACAAATCTGAGCAACACTTCGAGGCTTCTCCTTGTTAGACACAGAAATCTGCAAATAAAAGTAAGCCGCAGGACGATGCCTCGTCGAGGAGAGAGTTTCGTGGCCTTCATTCATCCCCTACTATGTACGTCGTCTTCAAGACGATGATAAAAAGTCCCTCACCTTCGAGTAATCCCTCTCGATGTCGCAAAACGTGGTGCTGGCCGAGCTCCCCTCCGACAAGGACTCGCTGCTCTCGCTCCCCTCGTCCTGAAACGTGTCATTCCGCCACGGTGACAGGGCATCCCTCCACGTGCATCCCCCGTTACTTTTTCACGATCATCGCCACCTAGCCGCGCCACTGACCGCCGGTCCCGCGCGGTATTAATCGTGTCACGTGACTCGATAAGGGTCCATGGGAAATTTACGAGCCATACTTCTCTTTTTCCCTTCCTCCCTCTTTCCTCCCTTTCTCGTGCTTTTTCGTTTTTTGACGACTTCGGCCCGCTTTACGAGGACGCTAATAAACTACGGCTCTCCTTGGACACCGACGAGATGAGTGGTATCTTTTTTTCCTCTCGCGCGGAGGCAATTAAAATTGACTGCATGCGTCAGTGACCTCGTTATTGCTGTCTGATCCCGAGTCTGAGACCTTGCTGCGTTTACTGTCGCACTTTGCTTTTTATTCCAACTCTCCGTTTTATATTTTTCTTTTATGGGGACAGTTGTGGCTTAGTGTTTGCATTAGCTTGGAACGTTGGTGAAGGTGGTGAGTGAGCTTACTTGTATAGAGGAAGGTGACACATTTGTTTTGTTGCGAGTGTGGTATTTGGTTGTGAATTATTTATTTGTTTGTTTGTTTGTTTCGTTGTTTATTCGTCTGAGGAGTACAAGGGGAGCTTTTTCAAAGTTCTTAGAGATTATTGTAAACAATATTGCGGGATAGTATTGTTAATTTATTGCTTTTTAAGTAACTACAGACGATGTTATATTTATTCTGATCGTGTATTGAAATTTTTAATTTATTGGTTATGGCGAAAATTATTGCAGATATTGTACAGAAAATAGTTAATAAGTTTATATTTTAATGTACAATTGCAAAAGTGCATGAATTATTTTATAGAAATGTATAATTCATTGAAAACTATGTCATATTTTAACATACACAAGAAATTGTATAACTTGTTAATTGAAAACAAAATAAATTCAAATACCAAACGTGAATGTAGTCCAAAGTCTATACTATAAAATTTAATTACAAAAATGTATAGATTATTTCTAGAAAACACATTATTCATTGAAAAACCAGAGAACATATACTAAAGACAGAGTCATATTTTTTGTAATATTACCGGAAAAATAACATTAATTAACCAATTATACACATAATAATTATAAATATCATAGAGGTAAGTAGTCGAGGTTTTGTTTTTTTAAGATTCAACAACAAAAGTACACAAATTAATTCTGAGAAATTAAAAACTACTAAAAACTGTATTTCTTCCAAACGTGCGCAAAAATAGTTCATATCTAATTACTAATAAACCAAATAATTTCAAACATGATGTAGCTACAAGTCCATACTTCAATATTCTATAGCAAAAGTACATAAATTGTTCCCAGAAAAAAATCAATAATTCGTTCATTTTCCGCAAAAACAAATCTATTAATTAATTTGTTTATTTAAAATCCGAGATCCTAGATCTCTGGTGAACGTCCTACAATGCATTATGCACCCATTTTCAACAATAAAATTGTTTAGGTATTTGTTGCTAGAAAACGTGGTTTAAATAAAGATCAATTTGGGGGTACAGAAATGCTAGCGACGCGTAGCAGGAAAAGATATGAACTGAAATGACCGTCAAAACACGCCCAACTGCCATTCTTGAGAATGTAATGTATTAACTATAAATTGGCGCTGACGTGTTTTAACGCCCATTTGTGCAAGACTTTAAATCGTCTCTTTAGCAATAAATAAACAGTTTCCTTGCCACCTCTTGCTGCTCAATGATAAGTGACACTCCACAAAAATTCATAGGTCTTCAAGTTGCAAAGAGATAAATAAATAAAAGCGCTATTTCACTTCTGGCAGCGTAACGTAGACAAAGAATTGCATTCCGTGTGCCAAATTAGAAATTGAAGCTTTTTTAAAACGAATTTGTGTACTTTGAACATGGCAACTTGAAATATAAACTCTTTTCAGCTTTCCTACGTGATATTTCTAACGATTTCGTTGATAAGCTTAATTAGTTTTAAGCAATCATTGAATACTATGAATGCCGGGAAAGTGGGCGTTAAAATACGGCGACGCCAGTCCTCAAAACTGGCAATGGGGCGTGTTTTAACGCTCATTTTAGTTCACACCTTTCACCGCTACGCGCCGTTAGCATTCGCGTGTCCAAAAATTGAATTTTACTATAATAGTCTCAAGCGAAAATATTTTATTGTTAAAACTAAGAACTGACATTTTTACTTTTATGCTCGTTAAAGAATTGTAAATAGCAAGTTTATAAGTACCAACACATTAAATATGTATGCTACCTTTGGAAAATTTGCTTAAGTATTTAATAAAAAAAATTAATAACAAAAACAAATTGAATAAATATTTAAACCATGTCTTCTAGCAATAAATAAACAATGTTATTGTCGAAAATGGTTGCATAATGATGTTTAGAGTCTCCACCAGAGGTCTAAGTAGGATCTTGGATTCTAAATAAACAAATGAATAAACAGATTTTTATATTCTTGCTTATACCCTTCCCTTCAGCGACTTATACTATCACAGAAAATTGATGAATTTATTATTGATTGTCTGTAATTACTTTATGTGTGGCTAGAGCTGCACTGCAAAATATAGAATTTTTACTACTTTCCTACATATTGTTTGCAATTATTTCGTGTATAATTAAATAGTAAATTATTAACAGTTTTTGAAGATGGTAATTACACATGTACGAGTATCACTGTCTATTAAATCCTCTGGTTCTTTTAAGTAATTACGGATTTTCTACGAATAATTTATGCAAATTTGCAGTTTAATTTCGTCATAATTAATTAGTTATTAACAGTTATCCGCCACGGTTACAACATGACGTGATTTGTAAATAACATTTTACATTGAATTGTAGATTTTCTAAAAGTAATGTATGTAGTTTTGCACTGAAATCATAAAATGAGACCCAAAACTAGTTGCCCACATATAGTACACCTATGTAATTTATTTGATCATAATTACTTAATTATTAATGGTTTTTTAACACGTTCAGACTGAATATAACAGAGTCTTTATTAAATCAACAAACAATAAATTAACAATAATATCGCACACTAAGCCTGCATGAGATCAACGATTTATAAATTAAATAATTAAATAATTAATTTATGTATGTATCTACTTAAAATGCTTCTGTAAGTAAAAAAAAAACAAAAAATATTTATTCATATTCCTAAATATTACTTCATTTTCCTAAAGAATACCTTTTTAGTATCATTTATATCAACATTTAGTCCAATAAAATTTTTATTCCTCATTTATTTGGGATATATATTTTTCTAGTTTCATCATATTACCAAAATGTCTTTAAACCTTATCGAGCTTGGATTTTTAATTTCATCTCAATTTGGATTTCTAACTTTATTTAACAGTCAACATTCTTTCTTAACTCACAATCAGACAGTTCACGTGCAAGTCTCCGACCAAAGTTATCACTACAGCTATAAAGAGTCGCATCACTATCACACAAAATAAGTAAATTTTCGAGAGTACCGTGTAAATGTGCGATATACCATTTTTTAATCTCCCTTTGGACAATTTCTTACCGCAGACAGTAGCACGGTTAGGTTACAGGTACTTGAAACAATTTGAATATAATAACATCACGTTGTTTCCCCGTTTCTTCTTGATTCTCTGTGTCCTCATTGTCCGCCATCCTCGTTGTTTCGTTAAAAAACTTATCGGTTTTGCAAAATTAAAATAAAATGCAATGCATGACTTCACAAACTGCACGTGCAAGCATGAAGAATAACGAACATTGCAACGATCGATCAAAAGTTAATTAAATTAGTACTTCAAGGTACCACTTCAACACTCAATTTAGGAAAACAAAACGCAAGCTTCGCGGTAGATATAAAAGGAATTAATCACGCGAGTCCGCATGGTGTCAGAAAAATTAGTTGCTAAAATATTTTAGCAAATGGAGTGATATATTGATGAAAATCTTTGCCCTTGCATTTAGTTTCTTTGCGGTAGTTTGAAAAACACAGTGTAAGTAGAAAAGGGGGTGGTTCTGTACTCCCAAACAAGTTTCAAGAGGTGAATTATGTTTTTAATACGAAGATCATTGAATTGAAGGTAATATTTTCAAATTCGTGACGTGTTAAAATTTATTGTAAAGGGTCATAGACAAAGTATTTAATTAAAATAGTATTTTTTAAGGTGATTATGGAATTCATATGGCAGATTCTATTTAAATTATCAATTTAATTATATCCACACAAGTATATATAACGAAATTACTAATTTAAAGGGTCTAGTTCTGCAATTTATATTTTTTTCTAAGCGATATATTAATATTTTATAGAGTTCGTGTACTTACATCGTCCAAGCCTGCGTTCATCTCCATGTCCATCATTTTGCGCGATGAAAGTGTTCACGAGAAATTGGTCAAAATTGAATTCGTTCGTTTCACAAATCACTTAATTAATGGAAGATTTCCGGTTTCAATGGCGACTTTCGCGTAATTACCCGTAGATAAATAGACTTATTTAATCCTACAACAAATGCAAAAAGGCTTAAAATAAATCGCGAGCGATAGAATAGAAATTCTTAAAGCAATACGGCCTGTTTCGCAGAAGGCTAAGGTATTAAAGCTATATAGAATAACAAATTGCGCGGTAAACTTTCAACAATTAAAATATTTTATTCAATGAAACTAAAATGAAGAATCAAGAAGTTACAGAAAAAACAGTCAAACCAAGAGATTCTAATGAGCAACAGAGTACGTGGAAGAATGTGTTACTGATTCGAACCTAAGTATCGCGATTTTCTCTTGTTGACTGGTCTCCATGGAAGCCCCTAGTGCAAGGATTTTAATTCCAAGACAGACTGCGAGAGATCAATAGTCAGAGATTTGTTAGTGTTCCACGTGTTGAGCCTCATCGAAAAGATTGTGACGCGAGAGGTTTCAAGGATATGTGTGCATGAAAAAGGAGTAAGTTCGTTGATAATCCTTTGAGTGTATGTTGCTGGTTTCTGGTTGCATTTACTAGAAATGGCGTATTGGAGTAAGTATTAATGTGATATAAAAATGGGGTAATTAAAGTTATGGAGCGTTTGAACATAGTGGAATCGGAGTATTGGTATTTAAACATGGTGGAATAAAATTATAGTATTGGAGTGTTTAAACATTATGGAATTAGGGTACTGATATTTAACCATGGTGGAATTGTAGTATTGGTGTGTTTCAAGATGGTGGAATTGGCGTATTGGTATTTAAACATGGTGGAATTATAGTAGCGGAGTGTTTAAACATTGTGGAATTGGAATATTGGTATTTGAGCATGGTGGAATTGGAGTATTAGTATTTAAACATGGTGGAATTATAGTATTGGAGCGTTTGAACATAGTGGAATCGGAGTATTGGTATTTAAACATGGTGGAATAAAATTATAGCATTGGAGTGTGTAAACATTGTGGAATTGGAGTATTGGTATTAACCATTGTGAAATTGTAGTATTGGAGTGTTTCAAGATGGTGGAATTGGAGTATTGGTATTTAAACATGTGGTAATTAAAGTTATGGAGTGTTTGATAGTCATGGAAGTGGAGTATCGGTATTCAAGCATGGTGGACTTGCAGTATTAGTATTTAAACATGGTGGAATTTAGTATTGGAGCGTTTGAACATAGTGGAATCGGAGTATTGGTATTTAAACATGGTGGAATTATAGTAACAGAGTGTTTAAACATTTTGGAATTGAAGCATTGGTATTTGAACATGTTGGAATTGGTATATTGGTATTTAAATATGGTGGAATTGTAGTATTAGAGTGTTTGAACATTGTGGAATTGGTGTATTGGTATTTAACTATGGTGGAATTGGAGTGTTTGAACATGGTGAAATGAAGTATTGAAATGCTTGGACATGGTAGAATTGGAGTCCTGAAGTGTTTGAACATGGTGGAATTTGAGTATCGGAGTGTTTGACAATGGGCGAATGTTCGAATACTTTATAATGCTGGAATTGAAGCATTGTGGAGTATTTGATACAATTGTGAAATTGGAGTAGTGTAATATTAATGTTAGTGATGGAATTGAAATACTCTAGTGTTTGACAGTGATGGAATCAGACTACTGAAGTGTGCGACAACGCTGGAATTGAACTACTGGAGTGTTTAACAATGATAAATATGGAGTATCGAAGAATTTAACAATGACGGAGTTGCAGCATCAGGTTTTTCGCTATAAAATGATATTGCTGTATCAGTCTAATTGAGTATTATCCAAAATATATTTTCCACCAGTATGTGAAACTTGAAACACTCAAGTATTTTACATACTCTATTTCTACCTATGCGCACGTATATATTTATTTAAATTTCTTCCATCCGCGTGCCCGTACTTCCAGCGACGTTTGCCACATATCCACTCCCCGTCACCATCAAAGCTATTTTAACATGTCATAAATTCAACCATTATTTCACAGTACTCCTAAAATTCCTCCTACAACTAACACCCTTTCACCAATTGGAAACCGCGCCAAATGTACTCGAGAAGACAGCAAGCTGCTCCTTTTCCATCAGTAACACTTTGGCACCCTCGACGTCTTTCAAGTCCCGGCCTACGTACCACCACTCAAAGGATTACAACAAGAACCGAGCATATCGATTTGCTAAACAGAAGACCGTCTTGAACGAAAATATCATTGTATTAATAAAATTCCCATCGTTCATATATATATATTAACATTTTACATCGTAACACTTATTATGTATATATATATATTACTTCTCCCACTAAGTTCCTCTTAAGCTCTATCTTACAATACGTGGAGTCATTCGTATTTCGGAGAGAAAGAAAAAATGAAAGAGGCCTATGCATCAGCATCGGAACAACAACACCTCTTAAACACCTTGAATAACAAACTTTATTTACATTCACGTAGTTAGTGTGTCCATGCCGAAACCACGACATACTCGAATATCGCTGCAACCACACACGCGATCGAATATTCCAAACACTCCTCACGTTAACATCTTCCTTTCCTCACTTCGTTTTCCTCGCACACATACTAACTGCGACCTTCCGCGGCGTGGCCAGCGTTCAAGATCGCTTCCTCGTGAAAACACACACACACACATACGCACACACGCACATACAAGACTTCCGCAACGAAAGCTTTTCGATTCTAAGCCCCGACGTCTTCTGGGGGATGCCCAGAGAAAGAGAAACTGGTGTTCCGTGCGAGAGCCCATCCTGAACGCTCGCCACGCCAACGACACGCAGACGCGTGCACGTAGGCAAATAATATAAAAATAATTCTGAGGTACTCTTCTCTCTCCTCGTAGTCGGAATTTCCTAACTAATTGGCAGACCACGTTCGCCGCAAACTTCCTCTGTAAACGCGCACCCCCGCAGGGCATCGCTATTTTTCTTTTTTTTTTCTTAATTCAGTTTTTTGTTCCTGGTTTCTCTCCCTCCATTTCCCTATCGGTTCTCTGGCTCGTCATTCGTTATACGCGCAGGCTAGCCCGCGACATTTAGGCACAGGGGAATTCCTGGTTAGCAGAACGACACGCGCGCAAGAAAGGGAGAAAGGGTATGTATGTATGTACAGCTACCAGGCGTGCCAATTGCGTCGACCCTTCGCACATGCAACTTTTGGGTGCAATTTAAGCTGGGGGGGGGGGGGGGGGGGGGGAGTGTAGCGAGTTTTTTTTTAGTAGGCTCAAAGGGTAACTCGGAGGATGACTTAAGCTTCAATTCTTTGTATTTTAATGTATTCTACTCAGTAGGAGGATAAAAAGTGTCAAGGGGACCATTTTTGTCGTTCGTTGGGTGAAACGTTCTTTGGAGCATAGTAGCTTTGACACTTCTTCTCGTGTCAGTGAATCAAACACGTTACAATAAAAAGATTTCACCCTGAATGCTAAGGTCAAAGGTGTAGAATCACCTATGACCTATTTGAACCATGATATTCGTTTTTTACACTCTGTACATTTACAAATGTCGAGCTAATAGTATCACTCGAAAGGGCAATGTTAAGTCTGCGAAGTGATTTGTGAACAAGAGATGTATTCTGATTGCTACGCACTTCTTGGAAAATTGGGAGAAATCGAACATCATTTTTATTTGGAAAAGAAGATGGAGACTTCTGGAAAATAGAGTCAAAGTTCGTAACTTCAAGTGGTATGTCGATGACACCCCACAAGGCCAATTATTAATTTTTTATCATTCAAATTTTCGATCAATTCCTCTTGAAATCTCGCCAAAGCTATACAACTACATTTACTCTGATCACCAATCACTGACTAACATTAATACATCATTAAACGTAATTCTTTTCAACGCTCCGAAGCACATGTGCGAAGAGTCGAAATCGTACTTCGTCGGATGGAAAGTACGACGCTCCAGCAAGGCATGGATTACATGTAAAAAATAACTCGTATCCTAATCATAGCTCGTACCTCGACGGTACTCCCCAATATGGATGTACTCCATAAAGGAATACATGTTTCACATTCTATGTACCCTCTTCAGAAGCTAGAACACCGCGTACGCTCTTTACAGAAGTCTTTAGATTCGCAGTCCTACAGGCCCCGGACAGCTAATGAATTTCAATGTTCGAAGAAATACCACAGGTTCTACACTTTGGATCCAAACACATCGTCCAAGCGACTGGGAACTTTTTATCCTACACTTTAAAGAATTTTATTTATTATTATCTTGGCTAAGCTCAATACCACGCGTTCTTAGGGCATTGGCCAAGCCTGTGGAATCTTTTGAGAATGACAATTGAAACTTGTAAAAGTATGGTGCCATTGGTAGCTGTCGACGTCACAAGGTATCAAGATCTTTTTCTGGTAATTTCGTTTGTTGACGCCACCGTGGAATATCAGTTAACGTAGCGAAGTTACGTTGCTTTCTTCGATTCGCAATCGGGTAAACAATCTCTGTATGCTCGTCGATCTCAAAGACGGCGAACCTTCGTGTTATCGGCACGTTAACGATAGTTCTATAATTAATTCATTTTATAATTCATTCATTGAGCCTGTGCAGCTTCGATGCAACGCTTTATCCTCTCCTACCATGAAAGCTTTAATTTCATATTCATCATTGGTAACATGTGGAGGTGAAAAAGTCTCGATTCTACTTGTAAGATGTAGTCGTAAAAAAATTGGAAAGAAACCAGTGGCAAATACAAATTTCCATCGGAGAGTATAGCGGATGAAATGTTAACATCGTGTTCAATTGGGAAGATACGATCACACGTTATTACGATGGCGAAAGTTTCGACAAAAAAGGTTCACCGTGATCGATGCACGGGTAAAACATAGAGAAAGTGTCATTAGAAGCGACATTACAAGCTCGTTGGCTAACGTACGCAGAGTAATTCATTGAATTCGTCGGTGCAATCGTTGTGCTTCGAAAATTATGCCGATTTCCTCTGATTTTGTACCCTACTTGGTAGTTTCTCTCTCGTTTGAGTACTCTTTGAGTTTTGATTATTTGGAAGTTTGAATCAAGTTTGCTCTAATTTGCCAAGGTCACGTAGTAATTGAACGAAATATTAACTTAAGTAGGTTTTTCTAACATTTGAAAGAACATACTGATGAATTTTATATAAATTCGTTGAAGATATTAATGTACAAAGTGTCCCTGAAATAAGTGCAAGATTTTGAGTTTATTCCACTAATTTTGAGAATGGTAAACGTCGTGTGGAAAAAAATGAAAAATTTAGGAGCCTGAAGAAAGCAAAAGAAAAGTGTAAAGTACTTATAGCAAGGTAAAATTAAATTAAAGTGTGATGTTCTTATAACAAGGTAGTTCAACAAGTATTATAGAAATTAAATGCAACAGAAAAGTTTTCCTTTGTTGAACCTGTATTAGTAATTTAAATTTTAAAGTTTCACTAATCTGTTTAAACGAATTCTGCTTTTAAGTTGAGATTAATTACTAAAGAGCTTACTAAGAACTTTAGATTTAATTATTATATGCAGAAGTGCACGACATTCAAGTAATTTCCTAATAAACGTTGGCCACAATCGCTCGCACTGTATAATTACTTTAACCCTAACAAATTCAATGATTACCCCATTAAAATCGTTATCTTCGTTGCATCGCGTTACACCCTAACACTCTTAAGTAATTTCATTAAATCAAGCATGCTGAACCACCACGTTCTCCTACAACAGATCCTTCCTCGAAACACTTGCATTTTGTTCATTTTAATGTGAAACAGAAATAATATAAACGCAGTACAGTTATTTTGAATTTAACAATAAAATATCTTGAAACATAAACTCGAGTGAGGAAATTAAATGCAACAGGATGTGAACGTTCAATTCAGTCCATGAAGTAGTTACACTCCGAAATGTTTATAAAAATATTTGGAAATAGTGGCACTGTTTGAGAAACGAAAATTTCTTCAAGCTTTTGTTCTTAAGCTAAAAAGAAAAAATAGATCCCAATGCAACCCACTACTTGCATTATCTTCTTGTCCAAATTACTCGTATTCCTTCGTACCTAATTTCCTCCATCTATATTTTTCTTTTTTTTTTTTTGGTACCCTCTATATCATCAGCTTTTACAGAATGTAATAACGTCTCGTGCATTGCCTTCTGCTCGCTGACACGTCGAATATTGACGCTGTAAACGAAGTTCTACGCCATAATTACGCTATCATCCTAATAATTAGAATAACGTGAACGAATAAATTGTATCACACGACTAAAGATTAATTTTTCTTTTCGAACATCACTCGAGCGAAGTATTACGTCGATAACTTGCAAAGTATGTAGTTGCAAAATGTACAGGTTGCTTCAAATGTGCCAACTACTCGAGGAAAAGAGTAAAAAACAGAAGAAAAACCGAGGCTCGAATTTTCGAAACCTGAGCAGGTTTGCTGAAGTCTCTCTTTGCTATCACTTTCAAATGAAATCGCTCCTCATATATCCTTCTTTCACACGAGACACTTCTGAGACTGACAATTGGTATTTCAGACACATACACACATTCCCTATCTTTTTATATCTTTCTTAAAGCAGCGCTATTTCTACCAAGTCAACTTATCTAAAATACTAGTCGCGAGCCACAGAAATGTCTCGCGTGAAAGTCCATTACTGGCATTTTAGACATATTCGCACATTTTTCATCTTTTTTAATCTCTGTTAAACCTGTGCTCTTTCAGTCAATAGAATGTATTTAAGAAGAGAAAAACAGTCACGAGCCACAAAGATATCCCGTGTGAAAATGCCTTAACGACAGCAAAGAGTTTCTACTTTCATATATTGAAACCGTCAATCGACAGCGTACGTACGGTTGGCCTGCGAGAAAAAGGGGCTGATACGAAAACGCCCGTGAAAACGATCAACGGGGAAAGCTGCACAAAGGACAGTGATTCGCATCTGCAACAGCTAATGGCGAATCATCGAACCCGTTGCGGGATACTTGAACGATCTACAGTCGAAAGCAGTCTTTTAAAAATCGAAACGCACACGAACTACAGCGGCTCCCTTATCGAGAAGATCTCTGGAACTGACTGTTCTAGACAGTCCTATTGCAATGGCACGTCAATGACACGAACCTTTTCAATTTCTAAAATCATCTTTGCGGTGCACGTCGAACGCCCGTGAGCGTTCTCCGCACAGGGCGCACTGATCTATGAAAAACGTAGCGTTTCTTTTTTCGTCAGAGGAGCTTGGTCGTCGGTTTTCCCGACGATCTGCGAATGGAATTCGTGCGAGACCGCGTTATCGAGCAGGAAGCTTATTGTCACGTAAATTTGGCACAGAAGCTAGTAATAACGCGCCGCTGCGCACGTATGCTTCGGAGGTTCGTCGAATCGCGGGACACCTGATAGGAAGTCTAAAAATGGTCTTCTAAGATTCTACCAGGCTCTCGCGAGCTTTCGAACGCCGTGTCGCGATTCGCCAAGGTGCGCGCTTGCATAAGATCGGAACGCAATCTTCACTTTCTCCCTTCGTTCGGCGGTAATTCGCTCTCGCGCGATGGCTGAAAGTTTCTGCGCTGGTTAAGGCTCTCTCACGCGTCACACTTCCGTGCCTGGTCGACTGGTACTTCGATCTTTAACCCATTTGATAACACAAGAGGCAGTAACAAAGCGTTACTCTAGAACTGGAAAACACAAACGCGAGTCACACAGTTAAGGAATTCTTAGGCTTTTTCTTCTATTTAAATTAATTTCAGCACTTACAACCTTTGGAAAAATCGTATGGCAAGGCGTTAACTCAAGAGAAAGTATTGTGAGCAAAAGTATATATTCTTTGTTAATTAGAAAAGGTTTAAACCACTGCTGCCTCTAGCAATGGAATATTAAAGTACCAGTCGGGAGACACAAAAATGTCCCGTGTAAAAAAGCCCTTACAACTAGTGGTTCGAACACGAGTAGACACTGGACGTCGCTACTCCATGTTTCTGTTTGGTTGGAAATAGTACAATAAAATTGTGGAGGATACAGGACGCTGTGCGGCACGAAAGGTGTGCACACCACTACGGTCGAAATAAAAGCGTTTCGTCGAGATGATGATGGCCATGGGTACGATCGCGCTCTGCCTATGGATCCTCTGCACGCTGATTCCATATTAAAAGTTTAGAAATCGCTACGGTCGCTATCGCTCTCTGAACGCCCCGCAGGATTAGAGTAAAACGCGACGCAAGGATAATTTTCTCAGTCTACGATACGCGTCTCCTTCGTCTGCCGCCATTTCAACGGTCGCCCATTAAACGCACCTCTCGCTACCTTAATTCACGATTCCTGCATTTCCCTAAAAAGAGTATATTCCAAAATTAAATACATGTGTATGTATATGTATATAAATACAAATATCTCTATTTTACAACGCAACTTTACGAAATGTTCCTCGGCTCTCGTAACTACATTAGTTTACACGCGGCCCTGACGATCCTTCTCTTTACAAAGCGATTGAATCTGATCCAGTCGAAAACGCGAACGGCGATTGTACGAAGTAGCTTCATAAAATGTGGACACAGCTCCAGAGGCGAATTTCACGCCAAAAGATAACAGAAATAGAGTGTACGAAGCCATCCTCCCAACACTTTGACTGCTGCGTCACTTCACGACAGTATTATTTATGCGATCTTCGAATAACATTAATTTACACGGCTACGATCGATGTAAAAGTTTTCATTGGAGGCTGTTGGAATGAAGAAAGCACTGCGATGTCTATTAAAAAATTGGTTGGGAATAGGATTATTTATAGTTGGAATCACTGTACTGGAATCTTGGTAGAACTTATGGCAAACGCAGCGCAACAGTCAACATGTTAAGGGGGTCTTCTGGTTTACACTTTCAAATTTTAGGCATTGAGAAAGTGTCTTTAAATCATTGGATTGGAATTTAGAGAATTGACGAATTCAGAGGAACTGAAAGGTAACCATATGCAGATAAAGATCAGAGTGCTTGCTTGAAGGCTGAGTACGAAGGTATGACTCAGGTGATATCTGTAGTTTACTTTGTTAATGAGTAGTGACACTGTCTCCCTACCTTTATTGATCCTTCGTGCCGAATAAGATATAGGTAGCTGCATTCGCAACTGTTTCTAAAATCTTTGCACGGTAATTTACATCGTCGTTATAAATCAAACTACTGAACGTTGTTAAAACTTTGCAAGTATCGTAGAAACCCCAAAAGTACTGCAGACATTCGTATTTTTTTACCTACCAGAACTCAAATCTGCAGGATAAAACTACCACTTGAAGGAAATGAGACTGTTCAGTAGGTGAAAAAATCAGAAAGTCAATTATTTTACAAACCTACAAAGTATCACCAAAATCATTTTCAAGTGAAGTCAGTTGTCGCAGCTCAATTTACAACTACTATTATTCAAGCACAAAGAGGAGACTGTGTCTGAAAACAGCTTTTATAATAGCGAAACTATTATAAAAAAAATATTTTTCCATTATTTTTCTCACATTGAATTCACATCTGCACTCCCACAGTTTATGAAGATACTTCGTATGAAAAAAAAAGGCGAACGATTTTCGCGAGTGAAATATGACACGATGGGATGAGAAATTCGATTGCTTATATTTACATGAATATACGTAACGGAAGTAGATAAAATATAAACGGAACGTCGATGAAGAGAATTGACGAAAGGAGACAGAGATGAAAATTCGACATACAATAAGGAATATTCTGTACAATATACCGCGTATCCTATGGTAAAAAGCAACAACTGCGTTTCATTATTATTAGTTCTTTTTTTTTTGTCATTTCACCTTTTTCTACATTTCGATATAATCCAGGATCCATAAAGCGGATCGGTATCGCCTACGCGCAAGTAAGATAATAATTATGGTACAACTGGTTTGGAATTTAGCTCTTTTAAAAACGTTCGATCACGACACGTGTAAAAATATTATTATATTAGCGATCGGCGCCGATATATGTATATGTATGGTGTGTATATCTAGCTTTACGATTTAAGTGCACGCAAGTGTACAAATGAACGTAAAGAACGATCGAGTAATGTTGACATTATTTCGATTCCCATTACGCCTTCCTATCTGATAAGCTTCTAATCAGGAACAGTCAACGAACTGGCTGACACGTTTTCGCGGCGGAACTTTGCGTGTTTGCAGATCGAAGATAATTAAGCGACACGTGATTTGCTCTTAATTGTTAATGGACTCGAATTTAAGGGCTGAAAGTTTGAAAATAGAACACCCATCCTTTTAATCTCTGTACACCTTCTGTTTTAAAAAATCATGAAAATTGAGAAAATATTGCTAGCTTCTTTCGCTTTTAAAATTGTGGAAACCATTTGTGTTAAGGTGCTCGAATAAATCGACTTCCTTGCATGAAGAGAGGTGCAGAATTGTTATATTTTAAAATTCTTTCAAATTCCTTTTCAACAATATCATTTATTCATTAGGCTATTAATTTTCTTTCTTTTTTCGCATTTCATTTCATACTATCTCCACTTTCAAATTTTTAAGATTTATAGTAACGAAAGGTAGACCGCTGAAATGGCCAATTTTAATGCATGAATAAATTAATCTCAGTGGAACGTATTAAATTGAAAAAATAACATATGCAGCTTCAAAAAGAGCCACTAGCCCACATAAATATGCAAAGACATTGCACGGAAAATTCACTAAAATATATCTTCCATCCCCTTGAACGCGGAACTACGGAACCAAAAACAAAAAAATCCTAAGTACCTCCAAACTCCACCGATTCTACGAAACACGCAAAGTGTCCGAACCCGTGCAATCCAACACATTCGAATCAAATGAAAATCGAAGGAACGCAACACCACCAGCTCCCGATGTACTCTACACGCGTACGTTCATTTATATTCCATACGTACGTATATATACATATATCTATATCTCCGTAACGTTTACCTAAGAGACAAACTCCGAAACACCGTATCTCTATTTAGAAGAAAGAACCGGGCGAACAATCCGCGCGGTTACGTAGCCGAATGCTCCAAGGATAATTGATTAAGAACGTAATAGCGAATGAAGGAAACGATCCCGAAATTTTCTACCTCGCTCCTGTAACGTTCAGCTCGCAGGCGTTACTTGGGAAGAGACCGTGAACGGCGTCACCTGATAGAGGAAACACCTGTTGCACACCCTCACGGGTTTCGTGTGCCCGTAGCGGGGCAGGGGCACGTTGTTGCCGCTGCAACGGCCGCAGAACACCTTGCCGCAGTTTCGGCAATGGTGCCTGCGGCGGACCACGGTGAACCCTGCCTGGCAAGCCATACACCTTGGCGCATCGTTGTCGGGAATCCAAGCAGGTGCCCTCTCCACGCACTCCTCTCCGCGCTCGGTTACGTGGGACGCTGCAAAGAAGAAATTTTGTTCGTCAAAGAGGTTGATTTGCTGGGAGCAATAGGGTGTTTGATGGTTTTATGAGTAGGGGCTGGTAGAAGTTGGGCAGACGTTCTTTTGAAATATAGTTCGGATGCTTGCAGAGCTTGTTGGACTTCTGGGAATATTGTTACTATTACAGGGTGAGGAGAGTGTACTTGAAGGGTTCTGCTTCGATAAGAGGATATTGGAATTGAGGGGTACTGTTGCTGACAGGGCGGGCTGGACTTGAGGAATACTGTTACGTGCTAAGTAGGTTGGAACGGAGGGGCACTCTTGCGGAAGGATATGCCTGGACTTGGAGTGTTCTGGTACGAGCTAAGAAAATTGAAATTTGAGGTGTAGTATTGCGAGGTGATAAGATGGGACTTGAGGACACTAAGGTGCCCTTGGGAGGTGATAAGATTGAATAGAGGAGTATTATTGTGAGCGAAAGAGATTAGAAGTAAGGGATACTCTTCCACAGAGAGAGGACGAGGCTTGAGAGGTTCAGTTACCAGCTGCGAGCTAGCAATATCGGAATTTGAAGGGTACTGTTGCGAGGTGATAAGATTAAACTTGAGGAATATTGTTATGTGCCGAGAAGATTGGGCTTATACTATCGCGAACTGAAGAGGTTGGAATTTTAAGGATACCGACGCAAGCTGGCATGACATAATAGTCCCTGCTGTGAGCTAATAAGATTAAACTTGACAAGTACTATCACCAGTTGATAAAATTACACTCGGGACAAATTCTCATAGGCACGCGCTCAGAGAATTAACAGCAAATAAAACAAGGGAAGCTGAAGGTGTGACAATTAAGTAGTTTTACATACTCATATTTTGGTCGTTTGCCACGGTGGTCTCTTCCAGATCGTCTTCGTACTCCTGTAACGAATCTTGCCGATCGTGATTAGTACCCGTATCGTTTAAAGGACTCGCCAGCTGATTATCCGTCGTTAAACTTTCGTCCTTCGTCTCCACATCTTCCACCGCTTGACTACTGTTCATGAGGAACACGCACTTCAAAATATTGCGTAGATCCGACGCGAAGTTCGTCTGTAGTTGATCAGCCACGCCAGCTATGCACACGAACAGTCGATGAACGAGATCCTCTGACGAGCTAAAACAAAATAGTCCGCACTTTTTATTATCAAATTTCTGAACAAAGCAACTTTTACCCATGCCACTGTTTCCGTGACTTCGAAAGCAATTGTTTAAGTATTCTGCTCTGTAGAAATTATTATTGGAGAAGGTGCTTCGAAGTAAAAGAGGACATTGTGCTGGGTCGATCACCAATGATCCATGATATTTACCGCAAGCGGAACATTCACTGAACGAGCAGGCAGATTTTTTGATTCGATGATGAAACGAAGGTAGTGTAAAAAGAAGGAAATGCTAATAGAGGAGCAGAAAAGATTGAGATTAATTAAACTCAACACTGGCGACTTAATATGCAAATCATTCATTAAGGTCGATGTGTTAGGTTAAATAAGCATAATTCTTAATTAATCTACCACGTGTGTATTTGTTTAAATTTTATCCTCGTGTTATGATCGTCAGTGTCATCTCTGATTATAATTTATTTAAAGTTGTTGCCTGCACTGGTCGTACACGTTACACCTGTGTCAATAAAAAGGCACGGTACCGTGTAAAAAGGAGAAATCTAATCGAATGACTGAAATTAAATGGTGACGAACGCTTTATCTGCTGCTTTCGCGCACACTTGAGTTTACGATTTCGATCTATCACATGCGATCCTAAGAATTTCATCATATTTTATATTTATCGTCAAGATAGCTATACAAAAAACTTCTGTTAAAAAGTTTTCAAAGTAGAAGTTATATGAAAAAAAAAAAGGGAAATTCAATAAGTTTCTATTGGGAATTGCAAAAGTTTCTATGAAATTGCCAGGAGGGAGTCAAAAAGTAATATATAAGTTCACAAGTTCAAGATATCGCGTATGAGTCCAAGAATTCGATTTCATTTCACATTTATTTCTAATAATACGTTTTTATTAAACTATCACCAACAATCAACTTATTTCTCCTAAAGTAAATGTACCGTCAACCACTCAACTTTTTTCCCAATCAGCCTTGCGCAAAAATGATTTGAAATACAAAATAAAAGATAAATTTGAAAGACTGAACTATTTGAATTTCTTCCATTTTAAAAACAATTTCGAAAAAGTAACCTTATTTTATGGCAAAACCAAATAAATCCTTTCAAAAAGACTTCTTATTTCAGCTAACCGTTTCCAATAAAATTATAAATGATCTTACAGCGTTCCCAGCAAACACACTTGCTCGCGCATAAAATGAAATAAAAAAATCATTCGATTAGTATTCATTATTAAAATCATTTGCCTGTTCAAACGAGCTAACTTCTACTCAAATAAGGCAACACATACATTATCTGAATAATCATTTCCCACATACGTCATTCAAATAAAATGCCCAAGCCTGTCCCCCAGTTCCAAAGTCGAAGCTCAGAATCAACGATGCTTACCGAAACTTCGCTCGAATCTGATTCCTGTTCGCGATCTCAGCAGCCTGCATCGCCAGGGCGATCTCCTCGTCATCCTGGCAGTCGCTCTGAAACTCGCTGGTCTCCGAGCTCGAGTCACAGCAGCTCGAGCAGCTGGAACTGGAGCCGACGTCTTGCTTATGTATCATCGTGTGATCGGAGCTGAAGGACTGCGTGCCAGAAACCGTCGACGCGTTCACCAGTCTTATCACTCGCGCGGCCCTCTGCGTATTATTGTCTTTGTTCGCGTTCTGCACCCCGTAAGGGACGTTTTGCTGCGTCACGGGAGAGCACGGCTCCGTCACCAAGCCGCTCTTATCCGTCCTTGGTCCCAAGCCGTCGTTCATCAGTTCATTAGGGCTCCTACTTCCCAGCTTCCTCTTGGTCTGCTCGGAACGATGGCTAACCCGCTCCCTTTTCTCCAAATCCCTCCTCTTCATCCTGCTGATCTGCTCGGACCTGGAGCGTCTGTGGTCCAGCAGCTTCCTATTCTGCGGCGACAGGTTCCTGGTCACCTTCGACACGCCGCTGCTGGTCCGTTGCTGACCAGACGCCGAGTTATTGCGCGGCTCGAAGTGCTGCAGCCTCGGACTGGCGTGTGGGCTGTGGCTCCCGAAGTTCGGCATCTGCCTGGTGTTCTGGCTAGGATGCAAGCTGGCCCCGTAGCTGATCAGTCTAGGGTTCAAGCAACGATCGGTGGAATTCGACCTGGAGCTCTCCGTGCTGGTCGCTGAACGTACGTTCGGGAAAGTCTGCGCCCTGCTCTCCTGCGCCTGGTGGATTATCTGGCTGTTCCTCTCGTGCTTACGCTGGTGGCGGCGCTTCTGCTTCTCGTCCCTCACCTTCCTCGACGTGATCTTCTCCTGCGCGTACTGCTCGATCTTCGTCCCGATCTTGCCGATATTCTGGGACGTGGACGGGCAGTTCTCGCACTTCAGGTCGCTCCAGAACTCCTTCCTCGACGTGGACGCGTCGATGTTCAGGTTCAGGTTCTCCCAGTTCTCCGTGTAGTTGATCTGGAAGCTGGACTGGTTCGAGTCGCACACGGATATGTGCCCGTTCCCGTAAGCCACCCCGACGAACTCCTCGTTGGTCCCGTCGAAGTTCGACGATATCCTTGGAATGTTCTTCGCCGCCTCTGTGCTGGCTGAGTGGAGGTTGTGCACCTCTATAGAATGGTCCAGGGACGTGACCGTTTTCACGCTCCTCAGGCTGCAGACGCAGGAGCTCTCTGATATAGTGGAGCTCTTCCTCTTGGGCGAGTTCATGTTCGAGCACGAGTAGCTGGTGTTCTCCTGCGTGTCCTCGTCGTCCAGGGCCTGCTCATCCTGCTGGATCTCGTTAGCGAACGTTTTCTTCTCCTCGGGGCTCTTGTCATAGAGGCTCGTGTTCTCCGACGATATCACCGTGCAGATACCCGAGTCTGTCTGCTCCGAGATCTCGTTCTGGCAGTCGCCATCCAGCAGCAGGTTCGACAGGGTCTTGTTCGCCTCGGAGATGAGCTTCTTCGAGTCCAGGTCCGGCAGGGAGTTCTGAATGTGCACGGTCTCCACAGTCACGTTGTTCTCGTGCGACACCTGGTTCAGCAGGTACTGTGTCTGAGGGATCTCGATGTTGTCGGAGCCTAGTATCTCGGATATATCGGAGGTCATGAAGTCATCCTGCTGTTTGTGAAGCTGCCCGGCCCGCCTGCCCTCGCTGCCACTGGAAACGTTGCCCTCGCCGCTCATCTGAGCCTCCGAGGTTGGCACGCCAATGAAAACGGAACTGGCTACGTCCTCGTCCACCCTGGAGCAAGGACTACTATCACAGGACTGCTGTCTGCTACCGTTCGAACTACACGGTCTCTTCGCGTTGCACTGCACTTCGTCACCGACACTCTCGCGTTCGCTCGATGTCCTCGCGCTACCGTTACACCTGACACTCTCGTCGTGCGCGTCCGCGGACAGGTTCAAACGATTAGGCCCGATTTCCGCGGCGCTTCTCCTGTTACCACCGCGCCTCTTCCCATCTACCAACACTTCATCATCCTCCTGATCGCCCCTGCTCCCCGTCAAACGATCGACGTTCACGCCCTGTTCCGTCAGTGCCTGAACGGCGTCGTTCGCCACCTCGTCCATGTTGTTTCCCGTGTTCCTCGTCACTGTGTAAAAATCTACGATGAAGTCTTTGCAGTTCGGGTAACCGGTATAAAAATTGTGAACGAACTCCTCCAGGTCGGGTATGTCCTGGCACGCCGATTTCGATGATTGCGTGATAGGGCCCGACGGCTCCTCGTTCGAGCATAACAGCTTCTCGAGCATGTACAGCTCGCGATTGTTCAACGTCCAGAGTAGCTCTCTGATCTTTAGAAGAAGCGTCTGAAACGAGAATGATAGGTTCCTGGGGTTAGCAACGTTGTTATGGCGACGATATTTGTAGGAGCGTGGCGAGATACTTGGGTCCTTCTGGACCCAAGTGCCCAACGACGAGCGCAAAGGAAACAGTAATAGAGGGAACCTTGGAAATCGAGGAAATGAATTGATTTAATAAAAGGTACGTGGAAAGTTACTACGGGTCCGAACTAGGGCTCTAAGGAATATTCGAATATCAGAGAATTTGAATTTCACATTCGAATATTCGAATATCAGAGAATTTGAATTTAAGATTCGAATAATCGGATGCCAGAGAATTTAAATTTAAGATTCGAATATCCGAATAATTAGGAGTATTCGAATAATTCGAAGTATTCGAATAATTGGGAGTATTCGAATAATTGGGAGTATTCGAATAATTGGGAGTATTCGAATAATTGGGAGTATTCGAATAATTGGGAGTATTCGAATAATTACGAGAATTCGAATAATTACAAGTATTCGAATAATTACAAGTATTCAAATAATTGCGAGTATTCGAATAATTTGGAATATTCTAATATTTGAACATTATTCGAATAATTAGAAGAATTCGGAGATTCGGAGTGATCGAATTTTGAACCGTACCGAATAGGAATCTGAACATGAAATATTTTTTCACACATTATCATGAAATTCTTCTCACATTGGCCTTTATAATTATTTGTTTTTCAAACAATAAATATGGAACTTTATTAATCTTTGTTAAATTTATTAATTTTTACGTGAAATCAACCATCTGTTATTAGTATTATTATTTATTATTTTACAGTCGTTATTCGACCAAATTATTCAAATAGATACTGATGAAGTATTCGAATAAATAGAAGAAATAATATGTCGCACAGAGTAAATATTTACACTCTAAATAAAATATTCTACTAAAAAGAATTTATTCGGATAAATACGTTACATACGTATACATTTACTCGAAACCTATTGGAATAATGCCCAATTCTGTTTCGCAGACGATCTACGACGTAAAGTTTGAAACATTAGTATAAGCAGACATTTTTGTAGGAAGCTAAAAATTTACGAAAGATTAATAAAGTTCCAAATTTGTCAATATTGTTCGAATATTCGAATACTCCTAATTATTCGAACAAACTATTCATATTCGAAATTATCCATCGTCTGAGGATTAAAATTTACAAACTTTATCTGGAATAATTATAATAAGTAATCCGTTAGGTTTGAAAATTTCTGATTAATATTACTGTCATTAGGGTTGATGCGGAATATTAATGGCGTCATTAAACTACGAAATATTCTTACGATACACATATCAGTGAATCTGAGAAAATGAAAAATATGGAGCAACAACGTGGCAGTCAATGTGTAATACAAACGATAAACCACTGTTGGTTATTAAATAACAGATTGGATTCTATTTGCACGTTTGCTACAATTATTATGATACTACTTTATCCTTCGTGGCTCTGTGTCACTTATGCTATCACTGTGCTATTCTACTATAAAAGTTCTAAATCAGTTAGAACATAGCAAGTATCTATAATACTGTCATTGATAAGCATTTTAATCTGAGTCTATTACACTGTGAAGTAAAAGGGTAAGCACTATAATGTGCATTAACTTTTTCTTCTTATTCATATCCAATTACTCACATAATGGGAAAAGAAAGTTGAAATACTTATTAGTTCTGTATATAAAATAGAGTGTAAATACAGTGATGAAAGTAACATTTCGTTAAACGTAGGAAACATCAACGATTTTAATAAAAGTTGGGCTGATGTTGATGAAAGTAATATGTATTAATAATAATTGATAACGAATACGTAATGACAACTAATGACTAATGAACTATACGTATTGATAACTGATGCCTTATGACAACTATTTACAACCTGATAACGAGTGCTTCGTGATAAGTGATACCTAGTAATAACAGAAATCAGGTAATGATACCTGGTGTTACCTGATAATACCTAATAACTGTTTACGAACAACTGATAACCAATGGTAACTAATAATTACAAACTATTATCACTCCAACGCACCATACTGTCCAATGAATAATTAAACTACAAGAATAGTACCTACTACACATTCTACATCTGATATCCAAAGAATAAAACTGCACTGCAAAGCAGTTCAATAAATATCCGAACAAAACCTCCAAGACTCTAAAAAATCATCAAACATTCCTCATACTAATCCCAAAAACCATCTATACACATCATAACATTCTGTACGTTCCCAGAAATCCTTCCCAACCCATCGTGCCTCTACCTTACCCAAAACTTTCCCCAAACAAATCACTCCCAACTTCCATGATTTCATAAATACCAAACCCCGGCCCGTGGTCCGCGGTCCACTCAATTACAAGTCCCACCGGCAATTATTATCGTCCGTTTACTCACCCTAAACGGTCTAAACATTTCGCTAATGTTGTCCGGCGAGTTGAGGCACAGCGGGCCTCCAGGCGGTGCCAGGAGGCCGGAAACAATCGCCAAACGAGGAATAGTAAACATCAGAGCTGGCTCGTAATTATCGACGTCGGCTTGGCTGAGCAATCCACGCTCGAGAGCTCTCTGCAGCGTCTCCGAAAATAAAACGCACACGAGCTCCTGCTGCTCGTACTCCTTGGTCGATTTCACCGGCACCATGGCGCCGACGTAGCACAGCTCGAAATCGGCGAACAGCCGATCGAAGATCTTCAGCGACTCGATCAGCTTCTCCAGAGACGGGTCCAGCGGGTTCTGCGTTTGGAAAAGATACTACGAATAGAAACGTTAGTTAATCGTTGCTCGAAGAAGAGAAAGGTATTTCTGTGTCGGAGGAGCCGGCGGTCTCGCCGCCTCTAAGGTAAATTCGATTGGGAGGCTCGTTGAGTTTTAATGAAGTGGGGTTCGGATCGGTGGTCGGCAGGGTTCTTTAGAATTTTTTTGAGATTCTGAGTGAGCTCGGGACGTTTACGCGACAATGTTGCCAATTGGCAAGGTTAGATTCTTTCTATTTTGATAAACAATATATAGAGAGGATCATAATGTACGAGGCCTGTGTCACAGCGTGACGTCTTTATTCTTCGAGGGGTGAGGCGAATGATCGAGGATCGTGGTTTATTTCGTTGTGGGCTGAAGGGGTTTAGATTGAAAGTTGTTTTGGAAATTTGTTCACGAAAGATTGTCACGTTCGCTGGATCACATTATGCGTGTATGTAGCCTTATTTTAAGGGTAAGGGGAAAAACAGGGAATGTCACAAAACAGCTTTATCGAGAAAATTAAGTGGTTTGTTCCAGTGCACAGTGGACATTGCCTGTTTTTAACCAGTACACCAGATCTTTGACGTTATCTTGCAGGGGCATTTGGACTTTATAACCCTTTGTGACTCGACACTCCTGTAGTCCTAATTATCACCAACAAAGTCATGAAAAATTGACATTCCTCGTATTTTCCTCTTACCCTTCATTCGTGGTTTTAGAATCAGAGTCAAGTTTTTCGCAAATATATACCGCTTCTTCTGATTTTATACGAACAAGGTTTGAGTCAGTGTATGTGTGCATTGTGAATGTGTTATAAATAGTTAGGAATATATTAGGAATATGGAATATAATACAGCATGCAATAAGTATTCCATGTTGACAGGTTCTCTGGTCGTGTGTTATAAATTCAAATATGCGTGCAGATGATTTAACATATTGTAAAAATATAAATCCTCAACACAGAGATCAAAGTGCGGCGTTTATACAACGAGAAAAAGGAGTGATTTTAAATTCTAATCGAATTTTAACATTTCAAATGATCGAACGCAACCGTGTTATTCAGTGATACACGGTTTCTCCTCTGAGAAATATTTGCAAACTTGAACTAAAATGTAACTTCAATTAAAATGGAGTAACTTCAACGAAAATAGAGTAATTTTAACTGAAATGAAGTAACTTCGACTCGATTTTTATGTGTAACGAAAATGTTACTGTAAAAATTTTTACAACTACTATATTTCATTTCGTAAAACAATTACACTATGGTTCAATTCCTGTTAATCCCCTCCCCCCCAGTGATGATAATAATTATTGCTAGAATCAATGAAATTTATTAATAATTCTAACTCAATAATTAGTGACCAACCGAAAATGTTAAGCTATAATATCACGAAGACTTTTGATTTACGTAGCACAAGGTATACGATAATATGAATGCGAGATTCTGAAGCTGACGCCTTTAATTACAGTCTTTTGTCTTGTTGGAAAAATTCCATATTCTGGCTTCTCAAGCAGAGAATCCAAGTGACCCACTATTTTTGCATTTAACAGCCAATCATGTCTCTTTTACGTTCGAAAAAGATACTTGCTGCCAAAAGCAATTTTATTTTACAACGTATTCTTGCTAGGATAAATCTATATCGCAATTGGATTCGTACGATTCTTATCCTGTTATTGTCTATATACCAATTTAATGAGATATCATTAATAAATAAATGAGAAATCATCGATGAAATGCAGAAATATAAGTACATAAATTGCAGGGACTGGGATGTCTATGAAAAAAAAAATAGAAGAATGTTCTTATAATTGCTATGTCCTCGAAAGAACATTACACGAGAAGAGAAAGTTGCACGCACCCAACGATGCACCAGTATACATCGTGAAGCAAGTTCATTTCTTTTACAATGAAATTGTGAGGTAAATGCACTTTAACCTTTTTAAAGAAGTAGACTTGACCTGAGAGACTCGTGGGTAATTTTAAAGGAATATGGAAAGCTATTAATACGTATTGATTAAATTTTAATGCTTCTGTGAAAACGATTTCCTTCTGTAGCATTAACATACGTTTTATCGGAGTAATATTTAACAATAATGATAGAATTATAGTTGATTTTAATTTCTTCAATCTTCAAATTAAATTTATTTTCAAGTAGGTACACTTTGGAAGAAGAATATATTGAAAATTATATTCAGTCTTCTGTCCCTTTGATAATTGCAGCTAAGTTTATTACCAATTATTGTATATTTTCACCTGTTTGTAAATGGCAGTTTTCTTATTACGGATAATCAGGTACTTTATGGTCTGGCAGACATTTAACACCGAATGTACTAACTTAAATAGCAAATATTTCTGCTGTGTGGAAATCGGTTTCCTCTTGTGTCTACAAATCATCTCACAACACTCTATTCATTAGAATTATTAATGCATTTCATACTGCATCAAATCATGTAATTCCCCTGTCGAGACAGAACATTACTGTTCTCGAGAATCAAGTCAACTGACGGGGAGAACTAATGTAAGTAACGAAACTCAAAACTTCTCGTGAATCAATTGAAGTAATTCAAAACCAATCAATAACAAACTGGACTAACTCATTAGTTCTCGAAACTCAAGTTAACTAACTCCAAACTAAAGCAGTTACAAAAAAAAAACTGTTTTATCCTACTACCCACTTCCAAAACCCCATCAGTTTTGCTCTCAATATCTACCTGGCCCCACGCGTTCGTGATCCACGAACGTCTTCATCACGACCAAATTGAAATTTAATCGCAGAAGGTTAAACACGATTTGCATCGCCAACAGGTCTATCGGCGCGTGGCGTTAAGTACATACCTTCAGGTTCATGTGACCTTTCAGCGCGTGCTCCCTGAGCAAATTCCTGACGATATCCAGCGACTTGGTCAGAGCCTTCGCCAACGGCCTCATGGCTGAACTTTCAGCCTCCCTGTTCATGATGGAGGACCCAGCTGCCAGGCATTCCGCGCCGAACCACAGCTGCCCAGCCAGATTCTCCTGCATCACATCATCGGGGAACTTCACCCTGAAGTCCCTGTTCGCCCTGCTGTCCGGGATCAGGTCGTCCATTATCTGGCTGCATATCGTCAACACCTTGTCCTGGCAGTGGCGCAACTGATTCACCAGAGTGGTGCACCTCTCCGGCTCCTGTCGACCGTCGAACGAGTCCAACTCGCACGCCACCGCGTTCAGCGACTCGTCGGCGTAGAAGAACTGGGCTAGTAGACTCGTGTCATCTCTCTGCGTGAAAAAGAACGATTTCTTTTTTTAGTAGAACACGAGATAAAGATTTTGGAGTATGTGTTATGTGAGGAAAGGGAAACTCGACGAGTTTTTACTGGGAATTGAAGAATCTTCTGTGAAATTTACGAGAGGGAGGTAGTGAGATGCGTAAGGTCACGAATTGGAGGTAAGTGTCACGTGTGAGTTCACGAATTCGAGATATTATTAGGCGTGAATTCATGAGTTTGAGATAGTAGTAGATGTGAGTTCACGAATGGGAGATATTATTAAGTGGGAGTTCACGAATTCGAGATATTATTAAGTTTGAGTTCACAAATTCAGGATAATATTACGTGTGAGTTCACGAATTCGAGATATTATTAAGTATGAGTTCACGAATTCGAGATATTATTAAGGGGTCATTCCGGTTAGCACGTCGAAAAATTCAGCGATTTTCAGGAATTTATTGCGACGAAAATAATTATAGTAAGGAAATAAAACAACTTTCTCCTATCTATTAAACTACATTTCTACAGATAAATACAAAATATAAACATAATAAAATTATTGCTTTTCAAACGCTTTTGAAAATGGTCTTGATGGCATGTTTACAAATTCATGCCTCGCTCGTCAAAGCGATTTCAGCTGTTAGACTTATCTGAACCCAAAAATTCAAACAAATCAGTATGTCTGTCGCTACCGCTCTGACTATAATTAGTGATTTAACTTCAAAATTAGCAAAATGGCGGGAAAAAAAAGGAATATGTTTCTTCTACTTTGTTCTTTTGCTATTTTCGATTTTAAAAGCAGATTAGACTCAATTAAAGTACTTGGTTGTAGTCCCTGCGAATCACAGGTGTGCAGAAGAAGCAGTACAATTTATAAAGCAATCGGTTCGATAGATTTTGAGATTTTATCTTCACAATGTGGACAAATGACATTTTGAGAAAAACGCGTTTAAAGTTTTCAGCTATAGAGGCCAAGCCTCTACGCTCCTTACAAAATGCCTCTGTAGAGGCTAAAATAATCAGAATTTTTCCATGAAAATTTAACAGTACATTCTTGAGGATTGTACTTACAAAAAATGTTTTAAAAAATCGATTTTTTCAACTCGTCTAACCGGAATAACCCCTTAAGTGTGAGTTCACGAGTTTGAGATATTATTAAGTGTGAGTTTAAAGGGTTTCAAGAGTGAATGAATAAGGGAATTTGAAGGGGATCGGTAGTGACCGTAAGTTTGCTTAAAAATGCGTGTCAGATCAAATGTTAATGTAATCAAGTTCAATTGAATTGCTTACTCGACTGATGTACGCACACATCTAGTCTACTTTTTAGCATAATCGCCTTTCTTATCGAGGCACTTGTCTAGACTGCAGAAATTTATCAAAGTCATCTATGGGGATAAGCTGGGCAACTTTCTTCCATGACTTCCCTCATGTATTTCTTCAGACGTCATTAAAACCTCCTTACACGAGAGTCACGAGGCACTTTTATGATCGATGATTGATACTTTTGATAAGTTCACAAGCATCTGCTCTTTTTCTATTTTCTTCAATGCAATGCTACTTTGATCAAGTGGATATTTATGAAATGTCAGTCGTAGGACACAGAAGTGTCCCGTAGGAAAAAGTCCCTAATATCAATGCATTATTTCAATATTTTTGAGAAAAGAAATGCATATGTCACAGAACTGTAAAATCAGCCTTTTTATCGTAAAAAAAAAGTTTCTACCTCAGTTAAGCTGAAGAATCATAGCCTTCCTGTAATACTTTTATATATATTAATATATGTATATGATATTTTAATACCTTTTCTTCTCGAATGTTTCCAATACATTAAAGTTAGAGTTTGCAGCCGTATTACAAATTAAAGTAAAAATTTTGCCAAAGGCTAAGATTCTTACAAAAAGATTGATTATAAAATTGCCCTGTGACATATATACAACTTTTCAATCATCAACATAAGCCGATATTTATTGTAAATACAGAATAATCAAAATACTTAATCACTGATTAAAGTCTAATTTCGGATAAAAAAAATTTTTCAACTATCGTCATTGTATCTGAATGAATCTGAAGGAACATGTATCAACAGAGATGGACCAACAGTTGACATGTTTCGCTATACATACATGTGTCTCATTATCAGAAGTTTCGTTTGATTAACATTTACATGTGTCTGCGGGGTTACAGCAGCTCTATGTCTGTCCAATTTTTATCGCATACGGTAATTCGATAAACGTCTTATCACAGAGATAAGTCCTATATGGTGTAAACGCACAAGCGTAATTGTTTCGCAAATATCGTAGAATCTTTTATTCGAATAGTAGATGTGGCAGAATTCATGTAAGAATAATTAATTATTCATCAATAATTGTATGGTAAATGGAGTATGTAAATTATATGGATTTCATTCTCCTTGATGGATAATTTCTTTGCATACAGTACTGAACACCATGATATTCAAAAATTGTTAAAATTGAATAAACTTTTATAAAGTGATTTCATAACGATATGATTTAATTTTGTAACGATAACTTTAGCGTTTCATGCTCAATAATTTCTAATAAGGAAGCACTAAAATATATAATATTAGATGATTTAAAAGAGAAGCAGATAACAGTGGAATTAATAAATCTAAACATCACTAATTAGGTTCGGATTTGTTATAGAGTGCATAAAAGATAATGGTTACAACTTTCACAAGTGAATCTACAGTGACTCACAGCCATAATCGTACACTATTTAAAATCGCATAACATTTTTAAAATTGGTCCAAACGATTTGAGTTTTGTTGAGAAGCTAGAAGGATTAGTTTGCTAAGTGACGTGTTTCGTCGTTTTAGAAAAAAATGCAATTGGTCGGAATAGTGAAAAAAATAGTAAAGGTCGTTTTTTAAACTTTTTTTTGTGAGCCTGTAATGAAAATTCGAAAAACCCGTTTGTAGATTGAAGTAAGTTATATACATGCCTAAAATTTCATCAAAATCGGTTATCGTTGCTCTGAGCTACAAACTTTTAAAGATCGCAGAATAAGGTCGAGAATCGTTGATTTTGGGAATTTCCGCGATTCTCGACCTTATTCTGCGATCTTTAAATGTTTGTAGCTCAGAGCAACGTTAACCAATTTTGATGAAATTTTAGGCATGTATATAACTTACTTCGATCTACAAACGGGTTTTTCGAATTTTCATTACAGGCTCACAAAAAAAAGTTTAAAAAACGACCTTTACTATTTTTTTCACTATTCCGACCAATTGCATTTTTTTTTAAAACGACGAAACACGTCACTTAGCAAACTAATCCTTCTAGCTTCTCAAAAAAACTCAAGTCGTTTGGACCAATTTTAAAAATGTTATGCGATTTTAAAGAGTGTACGATTATGGCTGTGAGTCACTGTATGTATCTGGAGCAGTATAGATTAGTTAAAAAGAAAACATGTCACCAAATTCGTCGCGACTTTGAAATTCAGCGTCAGTTTTTTTTATTTAATATGTGTTCGACTCAACAAAAAATGAAATATCCAGAAAAAACCTCGTACCTAAAAGAAACTACTTTTCCATATTTCATCATTTCGCTTTGCGTCCTATTACGGTACACAGCTAGAAATAAATCCACGTAAGGGACACCATTTCTGAACAACGCCAATTATTGGTCGAAATGTCAATAAGTATTTGAAAAGGAAACGGATAATTGGCAACACAGGTTTCCTTTTCATCCCTTTCTCCATTTATTTTTCCTTTCCCGTTGTTCTCGAGAAAATCTATTTTTAGTGAATATTCTAACTTGCTTTTTTCGAAAACAAGGCCTCACTTGAAAAAAAGTTTTAAAAAGTTTTCCTTCAATTTCGACAAATATGTAGAAATATCTTATAAGCTTCGCCATGGTTACTGACGCATTCTGCCAATTTTTAGTCAGCTACACGCGTGCCTATTAAATTTTCTCGAAAACGAAGAACTTTTTTCCATTTGTTTTTACTAATCACTCCATGTGAAACCACACTCTGGATTACACCAGCATTGCGCACAGATCGCACTGGAATCATGCGTTGAAAACTCAATCGAAAAGTTCCCCTTTTCAGTGAAACGATAAGTAATTTTCCGTGCACGTTCTCCACAAGGGGAAATCGTTGCGCACGAGACAGAGAAAGAGATATTTATAAATTGATATAAACCCGTGCGTCGCGGAACAATGACGCTAATTATACCTACGCAGTAATTAAATGGGGGAGGACCGTACTATACTTTATGTTCCATAAACAGCGATCTTCAATGGACGAGCGTAACGATTTAATCCTAATTACGTCAAACAGCGTTGATTTATTTAACGGCGAAACTTTTTGCTCCTCCCCTTACCCCCGCGGCTTTATCACTTGCACAGCGCGCGGCTGGCAGCAAGAACAAAGATAGCTCGTTCTTTTTTAATCAGATGGTAAGTTAATTAATTTCGCCGCCGCACGAAAGGAAATTTCCACGCGTGCTTTTATTGACACCACTACGGAATAACGGTAATTGAATGTCCGTTACCTATGCAGGGTGGGTCAGGGTTGGTGCTACAACCAGTCATAAATTTCTTGCGCGAAAACAGATCGAATAACATGTTTTCGTATGTGCCTCCAGTTTTGAGAAAATCAAGTTTGAAAATTCGTAACTGAAAATTGACAGGATTTATCAGTAAATATGGAAGAAATGAATATGAATAAATATGAATATGAATCTTTGTGCAAAAGTAAGTCAAAATTGTAGAATAATTTTGGTTTTCGGATTAAGCTTTATTATTGAGAAATTTTATTTTAAAATGGAACCTAGTTTTAGTCAAGTGCACAACTATGTACCCCGTTCCATTTAAACAACTATGTATTTGTATCCGTCATGAAGAAATTTGAAAATGTTGGTATATACAGGGTGGAATTAATGTAAGCGTGGTTGCATGGTACTTGCTGTAAAACTTTCTTTCTCGAATAAAATTTTTTTTGTCCCGTCTAGAGACGCTTTTCACGAGGTGAACAAAGTATGCTTCTGATTAATCACTTAGTAGATATCACCACGAGTATAAGAATGGTAATAGTTCTCCATTACAAGCACACAGTGGAGATAACGAATACTAGTGAATGACAAAAGAAAAGATAAAAGAATTTAATGTTTATCATGTAAAGAGCAATTTAATCTAATCCTGTGAATACTGGCAAAAAATAAATTTAATCTCCATGCACAAACGTGTGATAAATATGTGTTCGTGGCACAGTGTATCCATGAAAATATATAGTAATCGATCAAAAGGTAAATGTTCATTTCTAATAAAGAGCAGAAAACATTATCAGGCTCTGGTGTCGATGAAGAAAAAAATTTCAATTAGTGGCATCAAGTAAGATGTTTCGCCAGCGACAGCAGCGAACAATGTTGTTGAGAAACCGGGGATACAATTGTGTATAAAGTATTTGTCCCTTATCGCCTTATCTCTCTCTGAATTAACGACAGCTTCGCAAGTGTTCCGTCGCAGAAGCTAGAGGTTCGGTACTCTTCTTGTTTTCGCGAGGCAGGAGGTACCTATCTGGTGAAAAACAACACTTGTTGACACGAGGCACACCTCGTGGGTGTTTTTATTGCATTGCAAAAGTTCACGAGAGCAAATCGTGCAATTCAGCTGCAATTTAAGGGAAACACTGAATTTCTTCGTTATACAGTTACTCGAATTATGGAGAAGTGAAAAATGAGATTTCTCTTATTTTATGTTATATTGATTTATATTTCAATATTATGAAAGAAATGGTGCAAAATAGCCGTCAAGTAAGCAACGCCATGATAATGTCACTTTCATAATGAACCGCGACATTTTCACGTTGATTGCAATAGTGGCGTGAGTCACTTGTTCTCTGTAAGTAATTTGAAAATGTTGCAAATCCACGAGGAGATTTTATGAGATTTTTCTATCATGGGACAAAAATCTCAGCGACAACAAAATGTAAATAATAAAAATAAAAGAATAATAATAATGGAGATTAAAGTCTCATATGAGACACGATATTTTTGTCTCGTCGTGGATTTGCACCTTAAGAAAGAAAATAATGACATATTTTTGTATTATGTATTAACCTTAGATGTGGGGCAAGAAAAGAAAAAAGAAAGAAAACGCTAAATATAGTTAATTATGTTGAAAATATAAGAAAAATTTGGAGAAATACTTCTAAAGAATACATTACGAAAAATGGTAAAGTGATTAGTGGCAATGTATTTGAAAATAAAAATTGCCTTTGTTCGAAAAAATGTTTGAATTTATTATGCTGTGAAATCGAAAAACTACGTTTGAGTACTTTTGAAATTTGAAAGGATTAAAAAACACATTTTCGTACAAGTTACTTATAAAATTTTACAATGATAGATAAGTTTGACTTTAGAAGAGCATATATGTTGTGAAACATTTTGTTCAATAATGGAAAAGTATTTTTTAATAGGCCCAAAGGCAACAGTCTAAATATCTCGAAACAAACAATACATGACTTATACCACCACTTTCATAATCACCGGCATAATAATTATACGTCTGCTTTCCTCATAGTTATGTAAACACTTAAGTGCACTATTGCTGAAACAATAAATCAGGGGGAAATTGATTTTTTTAAAAAAGTCTTCTAAAATTTTCTTTGAGATACAAATAATATTCATGGGATTTCTCCGAAGTCTAAAGTAAACTAAACTAAATATGCATGAGAAATTAGACCTTCAAAGGAACAAAAAAATTCCTAAACCTTAAGAAGTGAATTTATAAATATAATCCAAGTACTAAATTATCTAATATAAAATTATTGTTTAAGTTGCTTTGTTGGAACAGTATTTAAATTCACAAAATTAAAGAATTTTAAAGTAATGAAACTTTCAAAAGAAAGTGTAAGAAAATTTTGAATTATTTTTATTTTATTAATGTTTAGTAATTGAGTTCGATTTGTTTTTCTTTTTATACGTTACAGAAGTTAGAATTTAGCACGATGAAATAACAAAGGATATTCTCTCCGTCTAGTCGTTATTAAACGATATTAAACGCGAAACATGAATCACCCATTAGCCACGAGAGACGCGGCACAGAAGACGACTCGTAAAAATCAACATCGAAAACGGATTTAGAAAGCGTGACGAAATGTTTTCTCCAGTTAGTGCACACCAATAATTGCAGAATGGTCCGCGGAATTGGGGAGCAATTGCGATGCATATATTTAAAAACAAATCTGGATTTCTTCCTTCTTAAAAAAAAAAAAAAAAGAGAGAGAGAGAGAGAGAGAGAGAGAGAGAGAGAGAGAGAGAGAGTACACTTTTCCGTATAAGTTTTTCAAAATTATCAAAATTGTATCCATATGACTAAATTTAAAATTCTCAAAACATCCATTATTCCAAATTTGATCCAAATTGAGTAAAATCACTCAAAATAATTCAATAAAAATTTATTAAAAACCCAGCTACTTTGGAACCATATCAATCATAATTTTTCAATGACACTGCTTTAAAAATCCAACCCTATTTCAGAAGGTCACAAAATCTCCCGTCAACTTTTAAAAAAAAAACTTCTACTGGAACGTAGAACTCAAAGAAAAGTACCCAAACCTAAGACAGTGTCAGGTACATATTTGCCAAAATTCGTTACAAAATGGACATGAAAGTCTCACTGACACCTGGAGACTGCAAGGGAATTATCGAGTCCATCTAAACGACACCGGCCATTTCGCAAACAGCGAATTTCTATCGTCGGCGCAATGCCGTGCATCAGCAATTTAACACCTTAGCAAAGTTACACGCAGGAAGTTTCGTTTTCCGAAGCAAACACCGTTCGCGGTTTCGCAGAATTTTTTTCTAACTGGCACACTTTCGAAAATCCGCCGAGCACGTGTTATGCCTTCGTGCTCCCTTATCTATTTCGAGCGACGCAACGATACGTAAATTAGGATGCACAACGATACCGATGCTCGTGCAATTGCGCTTGCATAACGGCCGTGTCGATGCACTTTGAATCGATACCATCGGCTCACGTGAGGCGGGCCCGCATTTATTGCCCGTGCAAACAATATCTTGCATAAGGAGACGAAGAAAAGCGAGCCGTAACATCGTAACCCTGACGCGTATGTATTTTAATGGCCGCCATCGGGCGATCGTAAAGTGGCTTCAAACGTGTGAACCACGATTTTCAAAACGCTCCTCGATGATGTTGCGACCCGACGTGGAAGTAAGAAAATTTGTTACACCAATGTCAGAAATTTATTATACCAGTTTTTCTAGAGGCTTGCGCTAGAAAACTCGTGAAATTAACGATTTCACGAACATCTGTCCACTGGGCGCGTTATTTGTTGCCTCATGGGTCTGGGAACGTCCGCGGGAGAGTTCATTCTCGCACGTCCCATGACGAATTTTCAGCGAAACGTATAACGTGTTCCGATGAACCGTCGATCATCTGATGATTAATCGCGCGATTAAAATTTCTAAGTAGATGAGGAACGATCGTAGCCACGATAAGAACGGATATGCCAGTGGGAGCAAAGAGAGAATCGCATTTTGGCCGCATAAGTACTTATTTTCGAAGCGAGCAACGTAATCTAATCTGTGAGTGGAACCGTTAAGAACGCCTTTTAAGATTATCGAGTAATTAACTTGGGGTCGAAATGAAAAGCGACTTTGGACAGACGCCCCAAAATTCGCAAAAATAACTCTTATTCTATTAATTTCCTTAACCAGAATCTCAGCATTGAGCGCTACATATTTGTTGAAAATAGCGATGGGTTCGAACGAACCGCGAGTATTTTTGTTTGAACCAGTACTATTTAATCCTAGTGAACTACAGCTCCGATGTCGAAGTAATTCGTGCTCCTGAATATGTTTGAACTTAATCTTCGCGTGAAGTGAAAGTTTTATGTAAATGATCGAGGCTATTTCTTAGTTGATAATCTTCGCTTGAACTACTTCGTTATTTGGAATACCGATGATACTTTATCATTGTTTGACAGATGTCACATTTACATATGCTTTTGTCAGTATTATAATTTTTCGTTCAATCAAATGCATTTCAATTAGCGACTAAAAAAATTCTTTTTCACCTGGAACGTATGGTACTATTGCTACGCAATTCTGTGACAAATAAGGGACGACAAGTGATGCGGATAGAATACGTCTATGTAACGAGTACGCGTCTTGTTTGGACAATCCCTCTCTGCGCGTTGATCAAGTGCCAACCGTGAGCCATGCAAATGTCCCCATATGTGTCCTTATCGCAATCGATATACAGTAAAGCCGCGTGCCACGCGCTTATCGCGACGAAACGCGGCGAAAATTGTCAGCTATGTACGTGGGACTAAAAGTGACCATACATTATGGAGCGTTGACGGTAGTTTCGAAATTAACAGCCACACGCTCATTTATCTATACGTTTACTGCTCTGAATATAACTCCTCGGTGCACAAAAAAATAGTAAGAAAATTACAGAAATAATAACGATAAGGAAAACCATAGAAATATTGCATGGAAACAAATGATACATATTTTAAAAAAGAAAGAAGGTAGGAAAAACCGTAATAAGGGACAATCCTTAAATTACGTAAGGGTAATTTTGGCGATTTATTACCCCTCCCTCTCTCAGTATAAAAATTCGTAAAAGTTTATATTCCACCCGCCCTCCTAACGTAATTATTTTTACATTGCATTTTTTAGTTATTAAAATTCTTTTAAAGGTTTATATAATTCATTTAATTCGATGTCGCGTATGCGATGAAACATCGTTTTTTATGGTACCTACTCATATTGAAAATTAGGATAAAAAAATATTATGTAAGACACTACCTAACTCCCTCACCCCCCTTTGTAAGAAAATTAAAAAACCTGACCCCCTCTCCCCCCCAAAAAGCCTTACGTATTTTAAGGACGAACCTTAATGAAAAGCAGCGAATACATATTTTTTTATTTTTTTGGTAAAACTTATCTAGTACGTTAAAATATATCAAATTTTCCAGAGTTACAGTTAATGGAATAACCCCCCTAATACTTTTGACCGGGGGTGTACCTCTCGAAAAGAATAATGTGCAACCCTTATTACACCACCTTTCTACTTTTCACAATATTCCTTACGGCAATCGTGTAGTTACGAAGATTGTTTCATAAGACGTGGATTTGGGGGTGACGCAATAAATATTTCCAGTACCTACCGTGCGTCGAGTTGGCCTCGAACGTAATGGGATATCGAGTAGAACTGGGCATAAGACCGCAAAAGGACAAAATCCGGCTTGAATCGCACGGATTATCGTGAACGAGGGAATTTCCATTTTCCTCGCTAACGAACCATCAACAAGGAAAGGTTGTTGCTGTGACAGTGTGCGACAAATACTTAGCGACTGTTTTTTTTTAAGCTCGAAACAGAGGAACTCGTCGATCCAAAAATATTCCCGGTTCCAATCTCGGGAGTAATTCCTCCCGAACGATGCTTTATTATTGCTGCATCCACCACCCTGCTCGTATAATTCGTTGGATTCTAATTGACCCTCGTTGATGTGTCAACTCCCCAGCGGACCGCGTACAAAAATACATCGGCGATATTTACGTTGATTAATCATTTTCTATCGACTATATCGGGACTTGCAGCGATGGACAGAGTGGAGACGAATTCGTGATAGGATCGAGTGAGGGGACATTTTGATGGATAAAATGAGTGGGAAATGTAGTGCAAGTTTTTTTACGGGAGTTTTGTTCTCGAGGATATTGATTTTGAAGCTTCTGTTAAAACAGTGGCTAATTTATGATAGGGTTTAAGGAAGGATATTGTTTAGATCATTGTAAAATTAAGAGCATGTGAGAAATAATTCACTTCTTTTTTTTTGTATCTATCCAATGAATTAAAGGTACATTTTCGTGTAATCACAGTAAATAATTTACGATTTTTTTTAAAGAAAACTGTAACATATAGGGTAAAAAGACTTTTTGGTATTGAATTATTCATATTTTAAGATGACAAAAATATTTTCTTATTGTTTGTTCTTCGATGTAATCTAGAATAAATAGCTATAACTCTGACAGTGATAAAACAACCTATTTATTTCCAATGATGTAAGAGATTATAAATTAATACCAAAAAGACTTTTTACTTTATCTGCCACAATCTTCTGTAAAAAAAAATCCTAAATTTTTTAAGGGATTAAAGAAGGGGTACGAAAATGTATCCTGAATGATTCATGGTTTGTGGGGAATATTACTGAGCTTCCATTTCTGCAGTATGCATATCTAGAATGTTAAATTGGAAAGGAATAGAAAATAATGTCATTCCCCTTCCTATCATACAGCATTAATGTTATATTAAGTTTTAATAAATTGCAGATGCCTTCGAGTTTCTGTGATCGTCCATGTTTTCTTAAATAAAGCTGCATATTTCCTTAATCCTCCAAATTCAATAACATGTGTTTATCAGCCACTGAATTGCACGCACTACAAATTATTTAACACGTGATTCGCAGAAAACAGGCAACACTAGAACAGATGATCTTCCGCATAAAACATCTCGCGCTATATATAAATAAAAGCACATGAATACATATTAGCTTAAGCATTAACAAAACATATGTTTCCACTCACAAGGAAAAAGCCGCTGATGACCTGAAAAACTCGAAAGCAATCTCGAGTACAGTAATCTCCCCGCTATCGCATGCCCCCCTTTAAACTGACCAACTTTTATTCTTCTCACTTTCTCGTAGTTTCAAAACGCTTTTCAACAACCGCCACAAATGTGTTCCCCACCGTGCACCGCTTCAGCCACCCTGTATCAGCACACTGGGTCATCGGTGACCCACGCGCGGAGAATAAACAACCGTACATAGAATCAGCAGAGTATGCTATTTCACCACTCTTTTCCGTTATTAAACCACCTACTAGAATTACCTGACATACTCGACACCTAATCTACATCACGCATAACCCTACTATATTATACAGAGTGGACCAATAAGAATTACCATCCTGAATATCTCCATAAATCATGGAAGAGAATTTTTCTTTAAAAAATTTGTCTTTTTTTTCTAAAAACTTTTACCCAAAAAATGTGTCTTTTATTGCCATGGTTCCGGAAATATCCAAAGTGGTAATTCTTATTGCCCCACCCTGTATATATTAAGCGGAGGTTAGCTGTAAGATATTGAATCTATATCCTACAAATGCCCTGGACTAACCACCCACTTGGTTGCCTTTTAAAATTCACTACGTGCAACGTAAATCGCAGGCAAACCTGCTTAAAGCTCACAGTCATCATATAATCCTACCAGTAACGCACTCAGGATTTAATCTTGGGGGAGTCGAGTAGGACGGATAAAAAAATTTTTAATGCAAATTCAATCAAATTCATTATGCGATTATAAAAATTTATTTAAAGAATAAACTCCGTTTTTTTTTCTTATTACAAAGCTCTTGAATTACTTCAGTCATGGTTACATTGCTACTGAATCCTACTGTAGAAATATTGATACAGCATCCTCCAGTACTTACTGTAATAGTCCCTGTTACTGTATATATGAATCGTTCGAGAAGTAAGCGCGTTGTTAGAAACAGAAAGGAATAATAAATGTAAATTAACAACGAGAAGAAACGTGTTCTACATGGGACGGGGTATCGAGATTCAATCGCGAATGTGGCCCAGCCGACGCGTAATATCATTGTCGGCGATTATGCAAAACGCGAGAAAAAATTGCGGGGGGATCCAACGGGGTTGTGGGCGCGATCGCGCGCGTATGCAAAAATACTGCACGCGACTAGACAATGATTCTGCGGCGTGTACGTGCGAATCGTGCCGCCGTGGTTCGCGTTCAAAGAACCGTGGACGCGTTGCTGATTCACGGAACCTTGCACAATGAATCCCGCATGGAAACGGTTCCCCTACGATCGTTTACTTTGCTGTAAATTAATGACGGTCCTCGGAACGTCCTGTTGATAAGAGACTGATGTCACGAAATTGTTGGGAAGGCCCGTTTAAAGTCTTCGAGGAAAAATATATACTATTTTTTATAGGTGCTAGCATTCCAGGCACTTGAAGGTTTGTTGCTTTCTCTTTTATGAATTCGTGTAGCTTTTGTTTATGCATAGATTGATAGTTGTAAGAGGAAAAGATGTGGCGAGCTACAGGTACAGTAAAATTCAGTGGCCGCTCGAGGCCACGCCCACTACTGCTTAACACTCGCCTGGAGAGTGCAGCGCCGTCCGGACCCACCCTAAATTTTAACTACCAGCCTTGCATGTTATGAGTATTAATTTTTAAGAAGATAAGAACTTTAATTATCTAACAAGGGAACTATGTAATCGTACCCACTCGCCCTTGAGGGCTGTAAAAACTAACCTCAAAGGCAAATAGGCACTCCCACTTTTTCGCGTATAACTCCTAAAGTACAAGAGGCAGAAAAAAATGTCCAGCAAAAGTTGATTGCTATAATAAGCGCTGTAATCTTGCGTTAACAAAATTCTGTTAAAATTAGTTTTAAAAAAAAATACCTAACGGAAAAAACTTTATTCAAAATTTTGTTAATGCAGGTTTGTAACGCTTATTGCACCATTAAACTTTTGTTTGAAACATTTTTTTCTACCTCTTATACTTTAGGAGTTATACGCGAAAAAGTGGGAGTGCCTATTTGATTTTGAGGTTAGGTTTCACCCCCTTGAAGGGCGATAGGGCCCGAATGAAGCACACTGTTGTTCTTGTCTTGAGTCACTCTATAAACCCACAAAATTGTGTTTCAATCGATGAGTGCGGGTTCGCAGTGTTCCCTTGTAATTAACATTTAATATGAGAAGTTTCTTTTGGGGCGTGTGTGAATGAAACTATGGGTCAAAACGGACCCCACATCCGACATACGGTTAAACTATCCACCGTGCAAGGGTTAATTGCGTGAAACGCGATTTCTATTGTAAGTCGTACCATTGTAGCCGCTAATTCATGACATGTGATTACACAAGGCCACTGAGAAGTAATTTCTTGGTACTGTTCGTATCAAAAACGGAATACTTAAACTGTAAGAAAAAGTTAAGGAGATAGACATGTGGATAACGAGGTGAATGTCTGCAAGAAAGAAAGGCTTTTTAGTCAATGATATTGTATCAACATTGTATTATTATTAAAATTCAATTAGGATGAGACACTTTGGATACTGCACAACAAAACGTGAATAAAACTATAAAAAAAAAATAGAGCGTTGGCGAAGATGGGACAGATTGTCCGAGAAACGCTGCACGACCAGAACTCATGCAGAAGGTGAATTTCAAGCACGCAATCGCAAATTGGTCATTATTATCTATAGAACGGTCGACTGTAATTTAATTAAGTTGCACTCCATGGGATGTTTAATTGGACGTATTGCGAACGAACGAGCCATGATAATTTGAATATGGCATACTGAATTTTCAGATCAACCCTAATAGGGCGATGCGAATTATCAAACTAATGCGAGTCCTCTAAAAACGTAATTGACTCCTATTTTGCGTAATCGAGTGGAAGGCCGTTATCACCTGACTCACTAACAGCGAGCCGTGTTAACAGATTTCGAAATTTCAAGACATTGACATTGAGATTGGACAGAAATTCGACGACCTTCTTGTGCATTTAGACCTGTACAAATGATGACACTGTATATAAAAGTTTCAATTTAAAAAAAAAAATTGGGAGGCGAAAGGATCTCAACTCTTTTCACCACCTTTATTCAGAAATTCCTATAAATAAAACAACACCTGGTTCTAAAGAAAAATACAGCAGCGAAGAGTACCGTAACTATGTACCCTGGAACCTTCTCGATAATGACTCATCGCAGTTCCTCTAGTGTAGACAAAATTATATACCGAATACATTGAAACGAAGCTTCAATTCCCTCTATTCTTCGAATCTCAAATAAAGACCACGAGAAATTAAATTGTAACGGAATGTAAACAACTACATAAAAATACCAACTTATCTAGCATTTCAATTTTCTAATTTGATATCACACAGAAACTGCTTCCAAATTGAAATGAAGAATTACTGTAACGACTTCCACAATCTTTCACAATTTCGTTGGATAAAACGAAGCAGAACAAATTAGCCTCTCTGCGAAACTATAATTTTGTACAAAGCTCATGAGGAGCTGATTCCACTATCCTGTTTTATTACGTACGAGTCCAACCTTCGCGCGGAACGCGTTTCAGAACTTTCAACGCTGATGACTGTAATACGCTTCATGGTGGACTAACCACAAATTGACTTCCTGACATGCTTCAAGAAGGACTCAATCATAACGTTGTTCCACTAATTTCGATTACAGCCGTGCTCGCCGATGCAAGCTGCAACGGCACGCTCTCCTTTCGATGACAAAACCGAGGCTTCGTTTACAACGACACCGCAATCATGTAACAAGAGCGCACGTGTAAAAACGTGTCACTGCCGCGTTATCGAGTCCGAGCGGTTCCATTCGGCGATAGCGTTGAAAAACGCCCGGTGATTCACCGAAGAGGTCGAGCCGATTCCTGGTAAGTAAGGAAACACTGTCGAACCTCTGTATTTACTTTCCGGGCCACAAACTTTTAATCCGTCGCGGTGTTATGGATGTATTATTAGAGGTGACTTAATGACGCCAGTCACCGCCTGTGACAGACCAAACACTGGTTGCATCACGATGAATGGAAAGAAAAGAGACACAAATCTGTGGAAAAAGGGAAAATAAATATACGCGTATGATTCAGATCAGATGTGGCATAATAGAGGAAGCTAAACTGATTAGCTGCGTTAAATAAAAATAGAGTGAATTGATAAGTTAAGCAATAACCATGTGCTTGGATTTTAAGGATGTATGGAACCTATCTTCAAAATGCTAGCAAGTTGATGAAAAATTGCGAGATTGTTCTTTTCAATCTTCCTGATGTGCTCTAAAAATTTTACACGATTTCGCTAAACGGTTGCCGAGTTATAACGATTTTAATCGTCACCGTTTCTACACGTACTCTCTTATAGAAAGAGACGATCTTGACAGATAAAACAGCTGAAAAAATGGTGAACCATTTGGTACCAATGTTTTCAATTTTTTTTTTACATGTAGTATATGGATAAATGAAAATATCTGCCGAGTTTCAATTGTTTTCACTACACCGTTTGAAAGAAATAAATTATAACCTGAGAAAATTGTGCGTTACACAGTTGATTCAGAGCATTTATAATGCTAAAAGTTTAGGCTCGTAAATGAAGAAGACCGCAAATAATGACTGAAAAAAACATTTGTAAAGTGAAAAATATATTTCTAGGAGTAAAAATAAGACTCCAACTGTCGTTAGAATTCCTTACATTTAGATTTACTATGCATAAGACGTAGATATTCTAGTATTTAAAATTTCATACACTTTTGTCTAATATTGTACGTCCGATACATCCTTAAAATAAAGTAGTTTATAGAAAATGGAGTCGATTTATTAGGTTTTTGAGAGGTTTAATAGGAATCACTCATATCCCTCTTCCAGCACTAATCTCAAAAATATGTAATATATTTTCACTTTTAATAAAGACTTTTAATAAAGACCCCTTAAAAAAGTTCAATAAAACGAACTTTTGTGACTTTGAATCAAATAAGATGATATATTGAGTGAATGTAATAATTTCTGAAATATTTTATTCAAATAATGCTCAAGTCTGCTTCGTGCCATATCTCTAGCACCTCGGCCAGTATGAGACATACGAAAGCTATTGTAATTATGTCGACGCTTCAAGGAGAAAGGCTATAGCATGCAGATTGCCACGACGAATTATAGCGAACGGATGTTTTTCACGTCGTTCCGCGCTGACGGTATCACCGTAAGGAACAGCACCCTGAAATGACTCATTCGAACGCATCGTTGACCCTCTTTTGCCGCCGACAATCCACCCCCCGAATACGACGCCGCGCTTCCGCGTCGTTTTTGGTACACCCTCGTGCAGGATGCTCATTCTTGCGTATACAGGGTGGCTAGTAAATCGTAAACTTAACGTCTCGCCGAGTCCCCTCTGCTATTATTAACCACTCCGAGGATATTGTTAGTGGGACTTGCTTATGTAAATTTAGATAATTATTTACTTTAGGTTTTCATCACCGATTTTGATAAAATTTAAATATATTGTAAAACTCCATATTCTGAACAAGTTTTTCCTATACATGTTACCGACGCTGGACCTTAATTTCTGAGATATTCGCAAAAATATTTTTTAAATTTCTTGTCTTGGTTTTAGAATTTGAGTTAGTTTTTGGTTAGATTTGCTGGATTGCTTAGACATAACTGCGAATATAGAACAGACTGGTGAAATATCTCAGCCGTGGTTGTTTACAAAAGGAGTTCACTGTTCATAATACATATTAAAGCTTGAAAAATGTTAGAAAATGTAACTGTTGTATTGAACTCCGCACTCGATTAACATATATACACTGTATATATTACTTTTTATTACTCGCTTGACACAGGTAATCGACGAAATACAGTTAACCGGTTATTGCAGTGGATCGTAATAAATGCACTTGTCTTATACATATGTATATTATGCAAAAGATTGTAGTGTGTAAGTAAAAAACCGAAACTAACAGTATTGTTTTTGGTTAAGTATAGTGCAATGAGAATGTATCTAATATAAAAACGGCCACACATTTTAGCTTAAACGAGGTAAAAAATATTTTCCTTACCAATGCCGATATCTTGGAAACGATCAACACAGGTATACTTGATTTCGAATAAATACCAAAATATTTTTATGAATATGTATCTCGTATTACGGTATGAAATTTTCGAATAGGGCACTTTGGGGTCTTATGTTCTCAGACCATTCGACTCCTTTGTCATTTAAGCGGGTTAAAACGTTCGAAAAATAAATAGGTGATTTTTATGAATTTTTTACGAGAAGAGGTTATAACGTATCCTAAAAAGTGTTTTTGGCTTTTATTAACACTTCGTGGTCACACGGGGTGTGTCGCATCCCAAGAGGAATTTTCGAGTTCAAATGTCGCGCATTTACGACTTCCAAAGGAGATATATCACGAAAAAAATCGTTTTTTTAATGGTGGAAAATCGCTGTTTTTCAACTACAAATTCCATCATATCAAAATTTACATTTCTAGAAAAAGGCTATTAGAGCATGATTATATTACGATTACGAATGTACAATTATCACTAAAAAGTTAAAAGATTCAAAAATACGAAAATGGTAATTCAAAAATGACGCTGGGTTGCAGTGAACCCCACGTGACCAATTTGTAATTATATGGTGTGACCACGAAGGGTTCAAACACTCGTTAGGGTACAAAAAAAATTTGTTCCATATTTTTGGTCTTGATGCATTTTCTAGGTGGCACAATTTCAGAAAATCTAATGAACCGATTAAAAAAAACCTTGAGGCATTTGATTTGTAATTGGACTCGCTATCACATCATCGTCTAACCCAATTTTTTGAAACACGGGTTTTTTATCTGCGCATTTATGCCTAAAATTACCCGTTTTTTATACTATTTCGTCCAAATGTGCACCCATCATCGTAATTTTTGTATTTTCTGCCGCGACAGAAGATAATGCGACAGCCATTGATATAAATTTTAAGAAATGTTTTCGATATTTGATTTCGGGCGATTCTGTGAATAAATTTCATGGTTTAGGCACTTCTTTTTAGCAGCGCTGCACTAAATGCCACATAGAAAAACATGAAACAAAATTTGTTTTTGTACACTAACGAGTGTATCAGTAAAAATCAAAAACATTTTTTAGGATCATTATATAACATCGTGTAAAAAATTCATAAAAATCGTCTCTTTTTCGGGCGTTTCGACCGGATGGTCTCCTTAAATATATAAAACAGTTACAGATTCGTCCGGTAACGATTATCACTCCGTCCCTGCTATCAAAATGCAGCCTGACATTGTAATTGGGACAAGCATGATATCTCATTTCGCTGTACGTAGTGTGGAATTAAATGAAAGTGTCTCCGATCTGAGCAATCTACGCGACCTAACTATACTAAGTAACCAGCCCGCTCTAACCCGTACGAGCGTTAACTGTATTGTTCCAACGTGTACGAGTCACGATCAAACGAAAGTACAGGCGTCGTACTGGGATCTGTGTGCATGCCTCGATCCTTGACTAATTATTCCCAGAGAAATTGAGTATCCGTTCTGGATATTAATATTCCGTAGTCCGTCTACTACAAACTTAATAACGCTCTATTTTTCATATTTTCGTACTTAGCCTTCCACTTACTACATTCAGGTACGAAATAATTGAATTCTGATATCTTCATCTGTCTAGATCGTTAGATTCATTCAGAATGTAGGAAGAATAGAAAATTTCAGGTAAAGTCAACAACTTTCTGCTGAATATCATTTTTTTAGAAACATAGATATCATTGCATAAGCTTCAATTTAAAATAAATAAAGAAATATAGAAATAGAAATAAATATTTCTCTAACTTTGAACCACTTGATTGCATAAGCTTCAATTTAAAATAAATAAAGAAATATAGAAATAGAAATAAATATTTCTCTAACTTTGAACCACTTGATTGCTATTTCAATTCGTCTAATTTAACTTATAGTAACTGTTAGACAATCCGTTAGACAATAAAATTCTAATGCATTTCATAGAATATTTCTATCTGAGAAAAATATTAACAACCCAAATTACTCCAAAGATGACTTTCAAATATGACTATCTATTTGTTCACCAGCCACTTACGTACGAGGAGAATAAATTAATCTTAAGGGGTCAGTCCACTGTGACGGTTTGAAAAATAAAGCTATTTTTAATACAATATATAATGTAATAAATCTTTTTGGTATTTATTAAGCTACTCTCATATTATACATACAAAATTTAAAAGAATTTTTTTAATTTGTTTTAAAACTTTAAACGCAATTATCTCAAAACAACATTTTTTCAACTGGTGCAGGTGATTGCAAAAAAACAATTTGACCAATCAGTCTGAAATTTTTACACGTTATTCAGCACATCAGTGGCTATAGTCGGAACTACGGAAACCTTTTTCGATTAACCATTTCATACTTTTTACAAGGCAAAATGATTGAAAAACTCGCCGTATTTCGACACTTAAACTTCAAACCTCCGCCATTTTGTTAATATTTTATCAGTAAAAATAATCCTAGTTCCTAGTTCGAACCACACTCATAATGAATACAACACACTTTGAATTTTTTATTTCAAATGCGTCGTTCTCCCGGAATCACCTGCACCAACACTACATCGCATTCTCAAGGCACTCACATCAGTGTGATATATATTTAAAAAAAACTGTTAAAAATTTAAAACAGATTTTTTTGTGCTGTCAATAAGTGTATTAATAAATAGACAAAACATTATTTACGTTGGACATTCCGTTTACTAAAAAATAAATCCTAAAAAATGACAATTTTTCACGACTTCACAGTGGACTGACCCCTTAAAGCAAGATGATGTACATCTATCTTCCACAAAACAATTAAGGAGGCAGGAACCAGTTGCTCTGCTGTATAAAGTCAGAAGAAAGATAGTATTTATAGACCCCGGGGCAGGCTGATACAGTTTATTACGATTCTCGATCAAGGAAGAAGTCTTCGAGGGCAATAAGATGAACGTCGATCGAGTTTAACTACAAGCCGATGAAACATTTCCTTGGGCGTGATCAAATAAAAAAAGTTTAAGCTAATTTTCAGCCACTGGTTGGAAATCCAATCGAGTGAAATACATTTACCACAAGTTTATTTATATAAATTCAGAGGAATAACTAATTGGGGAGAACTTGCTTTTCCTTCTTCATGGCTAGGCATGAATTAATATACAGAACCTAAAATTTTAATTTTAGTTTTTATTTATAATAATTCACATATTATAATATATGCTTTATATCATCGATATAAAGTAAATTTATCTCAGGAAAAAATGACACTTTCTTTGCAATAAATTAAAAAATTTATTTGATTGCAATGTTAAATCTTATGAAACTTATGTTTGATTAAACAATTATTATTGTTTGTTTCAAGCGCTATACATTTTTCAATTTTTCATTTTTCCCTTTAAATTAAGCATTTTTTTTAAATTAACTTCAAGATTTTTTGTAATCAGATGACTGTGACAGTAGCTGCATGTCACGCCATCAAGAGTTACATCGTCGAAGAGGATATCAAGATTCCACAATAATTAATAAAAAATAAGGGTCGACATAAAAAAAAATCCTGCGAGTTTAAAGATGCCTCCTTATATACCAAAAGACTTTAATCCAATATTAACAATAGTTTTTGTAAAAGAAAATACATAAATATCAGTTACTTTTAGGGCCGTTACACAAGAATCCCCCCTCAAGTCCCGAGTTGCCGACCCCTGGCGAAGACTGACACCACTTGATCTCTAATTCTACTAGCGAAAATAAAACTACCCCATAATGTGGTCGCACGAACGTAACAGTCTTTCATCATCAAATTTCTGGTTGACTATACAATCCGTAGTTGTTTTCGCGGGAATACTCGGTCTACCGATGTTTTGAGAACGCGTTGAACCTGATCCAACCGTACCATGGTCAAGGCACCGTAAAGTAACTGAAATCGTTACTTTCGCGGCACAGCAAACACGAAAAGTGTGCTACCGTCTAGAGGTGTGCGAGCATCCGAGAAAAGCGGGCCAAGCCAAACACTCGATTTCTTTTCGACATAGCCAGGATGCTTTCAGCTACTTGAAATTTCTTCTCCAGCTTACTAAAATCATTTCGTGAGAGGTACTTCAACTTTGTGACGTCGCACAATTTTTTTTATAAGATCTCCCAATTTTTTTACCGACATATTTCAATTCTCTGAGGTACAGCAACTTTTCGATCCACTGCAATATTTTATCTATTAGGATTTTTGAGTTGCTGCGAATTTTTCGAGTTATATACCCAAGACTTCCCGAACTACTTCCAATTTATTGAATTACACGATTGCTCGTGTGAACGAGTATCCGATGCTGCCCGATAAAACGAGTTTCACTCGGCTAGAATTTCAAGCTACTCAAGTGTTTCGAGCTCTCGGATAGTGGCTCTACTGACTTTCGTCCACGGTCGACGAGTCTGCTATCGAGAGTGCACACGAATACAGGGGTGTTGCTAACGAAGGCACTATAGGCGCATATCAATCCCTATAACACTAACTTCAATTATAGGTGGTGAAACATTTATTCAAAAGAAAAAGGTGTTTCTCAATCCAGCGTCGAAGTAGAATAAAAAAGAGCTGAATTTATGGAGAATATTACACAACTACTGTTTCTCTATAATTGAATATCACGATTTAGTTTTCTCATTAATTCTTATGGTCCTCCCATAAAAGCGTGTTAGCGGCCAAATAACCTCGAAAATACCTCGAAATTAAGTTTAGAATTAACTTGTTAATCGAGAACTACCTAAGGAAACGAGATCGTTGATTAATAATAAGAAAACAATTCGGCCTCATGACAGTCAGGCTAGTTCGACGCGGTCACGTGACGCCATACATGTCAGACGGAACAATCTACGAGGAGAGCTGTGTGTACACGCACAAGACGTGTCATTAGATACTAATCGGTGGGAATCGGTCCGATGGGAGAACGGGCGACCCGTTTCATCATCCTGCATCATTTCCCGACTCATAAAGTAAGCGACAGCGGCTGAAGCAATGAGGAAGTACCGTCCAAACGAATGGAATGTCTATATTGCTTTCGATATTTTCGCGAGTGCCGTCGCACACCTTTGGACGCGCCAATGGCAAACGTACGACGCGAGCAGGAACAGAAAATCTTTTCCTGATACGTGCACGGAATGTCCGATAAATCAGTCACGAATATTCTACAGCGATAGAAACGCACGACGCATTAATTAACGAGGGAAACGTGTGTCCACAGATAACGTCACACCCTGTATAAATCCACCTCGACTTTTCCGCAATCTATTGTTCGTAGTCTAACTGCTCGACACTGAGGTTAGACGTCACCGGATTCCGGGATCGTGTAATTTCAAATGTAGGTCATCGGTAATGAAAGAGAAAGTACGTCGGTAAATGGGAAACGAGTTCGGAAACTCATATCGGCTGATCTTGAAAGGGAAAACGCGAGTTGAAAATAATCCTGACTTAGGATGTCGCTGGAGCTCGAGGAAACAAAGAACCTTCCCCAATTGAAGTTACATATATTGGATTTAACCATCTCGGGAAGGAATACGCAGGGGTCGTTATGTTTACTTTTCTACTGGAAAGGCAGCCCGAGTCTCGAGCGATGTTTTTCCCACGTCGTCGCAGCAGTGTTGAAAAAAACATCGCGTCGAGAGCACCCACCGCTGCCCGCGACCGCTCAAAAGATTAAAAACCGCCTGGCTCTGTTCCGTATCAGCTGATTAGGCCGTGCACGGCCAGCGCTACTTGCAGCTTCGATCAGCGAAGTTGCGATCTCTTTGTACGCGGTGCGATCGCGATAATCCGCGAAAAAAAGGGGGGAAGCGTCGCCTCGTAAACAAGGACGAGCGGCAGGCCCGTGCGCCTATCAATGAAGTACGTGCGCGTATATCCACGCAGGTGTAGCGCGTCGCCTGAAGCACACCGCTCAGGGTATCGTGCGAATTTTCACGAAACAGGTGGCAACAGCGCGCAGGCCCAGCAGGACGGGGACGAGGGACGGGAGAAAAAAGAACGAGCGCACGCGTTCGATCAGCTAAGCCACACGACAAGAAACGCGGACAGAAAGGATGGGAGAAGTGGACGTGAAGGCACGACAAAGGCCAAACGCGGAAAGAGGGGCGGGAAGCGGGACGTTAACGCGACGGAACGGAAGGCACTCACCTTAGGCCTGTAGAACCATTTTCTGATCGACTCCATCGCAGGGCTGTCGAGGATGTCGGCAAGCACACACGGGCGAGTCGTCGTCACTGCGCCTCTCGCGGCCAAAGCACTTGCGACATAACTAAACGCGCCGCCGCGACACCCTTTACCAGAAACCGTCACGCCACGGGTCACCAGTCGGCCGCGTTCGAGACGGAATTCTCTCGCCAAATGGTATCGCCGTCGAACGAACGACCATCGACGATTTCGCTCGGTCCGCGCAACCGAAACTGCGCGTCAAACGTCTTTCGCGCGTCCGTGAGACTGACTGACTGACTGGCAGACCGCAGAGGCGCAGCCCCCACTCTCGCGCATGCGTTCACGCGGCACCATGGCCGACATGACGTACCGATTTTGAGCTAATCGCCAACCGCGCCACATTTGAATTCGTTGGGTTCTCACGTTGCACTCGAGGACATTTGCTTTCGAAAGGCGAAGCAATAAACGGAGTATATCGCTTTTCTTAAGTTTGAATATTAATGACTCTTCTTGTCAAATATCCTTATATTATTACTTTGGAAAGTTTTATATAAGTCTACGAGATATGGGAAATTTGTAGAAATGAGAAATTTGAACCTTCCTGCTTTGTGTGTATAAAAATATCGTATTTCGAAAATTTAGTAAACAGATTTAGTAATAGTTGTATAGGATAAATATAGATAATGTTGGAGTAGTAAAATATTCTTAGTACTAAAATGTTTGTACTTATAATTAGTTATACTTTAGTTATAATTAGTTATATCACCTAACAGTCATTTAACGTAAAGTTAAATTGATAAAATCCAATGATACGATTTTTACATTATTTATATTTTTCATTCGACCTGTATATAGATATTTTTTAAATTAACCCAAGTATTTTTCTGATAAAGACTCTTTCTCGATAGATCGAGATTGCATGACTATTGTTTGAATTTCTTCTTGAATTAAATAAGGATTAAAGTAAATTATTAGCCCAATGCTTATACGATTTTTGCTTCTAAAATATTCTAATCCAATATTTAAGATGAAATTAACATAGGAATAAAATTTCAACGCGTAAATTTACAAAGATATGTTGCAGACTTTGTGTATAACATTTTCTATTTTATGGACTTACATATTCGTATATATTTCAACTATTTGAAAATCGTCTCAGAATAAATTGTGATTGTTTACTACAAAAAGGAGCAAATAATGCACGTTTAAAAATTTTCCAATGAAAAAAAAGAGTTTGCTTCAAATTTTAGTAATTCAATTTCTGTACCTTATAATTCAGAGAATCTATATTATATTTTTATTAATTTTTAAGTACAATTTAAAAGACATAAATATTGGGTTTGAAAATAAAATTACCAGCAATACACAGAAGGAATTTAATAATATTATTTCGAAATTTAACATATTTTGATGTACGTGACTAGATTATAAAAAAAGCAATTAAAAATGTATGACTTTAACAATGTTAAATATTATGGATCACAAATTATGCACATTTATACGTAAGTTCCATATTTTAAGTATACATTTGGGTTTAAAATTACGAATAAATTCCAACAAATTCACTTAATATTAAAATTATCTAAGCCTCAAGTCGATAAAATAGTAAACACAACGCAGTTAATTTTAATGTACAAGTACTTTGATCACATAATCTATGATCTACAAGAAATTGCAGCATAATGTTATACAAATTCCTTCACTTACATTAACAAAGGCAATCGACGAAAGTGTAACTCTACCGAAAAGAAAGAAACAATGAAATTTATGCTACCCTTTTACTTCTTGAGATTCGAGGCTTTTTCACGTGTTAAACACATGTTGTAGAAGTGGAATGCATATTTCTACATTAACGAGTAACAAGATTTTTAAACACCTAAAGGAGTATTCGAATCCAGATAAATTTAAAACAACATCGAAACAAATGTTGCTTTCAACGAACTTCTCGGTTTTGAACCTTTAATGGAGTAGAAATAGAACACACCTTGTGCTTGTACCCTCAAGAAGCAACGTACAGTGTTAGTCCAAGCATTTTGCTTAAAACTTTTTGAAAATAAAATCGATAACGTTCGATATCGCGTTGCTCAAATTTCGTAACACTTCTAAGTTGTAATTAAATTTTAAAATTGTCCCGCACATTTCACAATAAAATTATCCACCAAAACATAAATTACAACTCTGGTAAATATTAACAGGCTTTCAATACACAACAAGAATTTTAATTTTCCGTATAAAATACCGTCAATCGTGATTAAACATACATACGTTAAACATTCCGTAGCTCAAAAAGTTGTAAGCAAAATTCTTCTCGCAAACATACGTATTCTATGCTCACTTTTGTGCAATAACACTTTACCACTGACTGCCGAGGCAGTCTTCGTAATTTCGGTTACACCCTTTATATATTTTTGTCAAAAAACTGTAAGTATTATAATAAATACTGGATATATAACTACGGAAACATCTAATATTCAATGCAAGCATCACTATACATTTGCCTGAAAAATGCAAGGTTTTACTACGTAAGGTAGTAATTTCAACTCTTCTTCCTCGTTTCCTTTTTAATTTATAATGCACTACCACGCTTCGCTTACGACCTATGCGAACTCACTATTTATCTAAGACACCTATATCACTTGAAATGAGAGTAGTTGAGTAACTTTTTCTTGCGTTATATTACTTAAATTCTTTCTGTCTTTCATGTTAAAATACTTGGATCACATAATTAACAATTTGTCCATTGCGAAACGTTCAAAGTCATAATTAATATATCCGTAATTGATTGCCACACAGTAGGTAAAATATTTCAAGTAGTATGACCTAGTAAGTATCACTTAAAATAAGAAACGTCTAAGTGAATTATCCGTATTATTGCACGGTGAAATATATCGGGGAACATTTTAAGCGGTAAACGAACAATACGTCTTCTTAAAAATTACAGGCATCCCTTATCTATGTTCGTATCGTTTTAGCGATTGTATTCAATTCGAATGTCCTAAAATACGAGGTACCGATTCAAGCGTCCTCTTAATACTTAAATGATAATATTAAATTTTATAAAATACACAGGATATCGATCGATCTCGTTAATAAAATATTGAACGTACGTATAGATATATTAAACAATCGGAATAAATTTAATTATTAAAATAAGATTTCTCAATTTTTCTTTAGGCACAAAGTAGACACTTACAACGAACAAGACACCGAATATACAAACACTGTTTTCAGACAATTCAATCTGGAATTGAATCCATCCGTCAATTTTAATAACTGATTTTTAAAGATCGACAAATCCAAATTATATCGTACACAGAAGTAAAATTCTTTTTCAAATTTTAATGTTCAAAATTACACGAATCTTTTTTCAGTATAATTACAGTCAAACGAATTTTGCAACAATTTAATGCAGGTTTTCCTAACAACACTTACGAGATATAAAAACAGCAACGTGAAAATTCCATTAAATTCCTTATACAAATTCCATTAGCGAACATTTTTTTACAGAGAAAAGTTCTTAAAAATTCATTAAATCACATCTGTTCTGCTTTGTACCAGTAGTGTTTGTATTTCTAAAATACGGTCCAAGTTAATGCAATTAGGTAGAATCGGGAGAAACATTAATGAAATCGAGCTAAGGCTACGGTAGTAAGGACTGTTGGAAACACAGAAGGTTGCTCTCCACTTTAACGCTACCATTTCAATTCCTACTGAACCAGAAAAACCTAAACGCATCATCAATTAGCGTTCAACCTCGAAATTACTCATCGAACGGCAAGATCAATCAAAGGTGGAAATGCGTGGCTCGAAGAACAGAACGGCGAATGATAAATACCCCGATAGGAAAACCACGCGACTGCCACTTAGTCGATGGCACCCCCGCGGAGCACAGCATAATGATGAAATTTGGCAACGACTAATCTACAACTTAATTAACAATTCCAATACAAAACATTGCAATAAACTTCCAACTTTTTATACAATAACTTCCGCCATAGCCAATACACCACGAACGCGGAGACAATTCGATCCGTGTACCATAAACTCGTGATAAATTCAATAGAACGTATAATAATAAATCTACTCGCTAGAAATAGAAAGAAAGCTAACCGAAGAAGCGAGAAGCTACGCGACTACCGTGTATGAAAATACGAGACAATTTTTTACCGCCTACGAATTATATATACAAATTTTGATGTGTAAATGTACGGATAAAAACAACGAATGCCACATCGAGACGTTGCGTGACAGATTTAATATTAAAGACGCAATAGAAATGCATAACAAGGTATAAAATGTAGATGGCACATGTTCTTGCGAAGTTAAAGGATCATAAATTAAGGCGCTGCTAGTCGCAGCATTAATAACTGAGAGGAAGCAAGGGGAGGAAACGATATTTCAACCACTACGTGCTAACGAACTTAAAGTTAACGTGACAGGCTTCCGCGACGAATTAAAAATAATAAACAAGAATGATCGCTGGCAAGATGAAGAACCACATATGTTCGTTGACCTGGATGCATGGATTACTGAAAGTGGAGGGTCGATTGTCTACGTCGTTAACTCGTTGTTTAGCTATATCCGAACTGCACTTTCCGACACTGACAGAGCCATTTAATTATGCGGGCGTTTCGCTCGACGATACTGGGAGGATCGCTAACCCTCTGATTGCAATCGTCGTTGCCCATGCCGACGCTGCAGTTATTGTTCTGCCATTGGCCGCTCTGGCTAGTCTGGTTGTTCCCGACCCAGGAGTAAAGGCCTAACGCCGAGTCCACGGAGCTGACGCTGTCGAAGAATACAGGCGACGAGGACTTCGAGTCCGGCTCCGTGATACGCTGATAATTGTCCGAGTCGAGGCCCAGGCGATCAAAGAAGTTCTCGAGCTGGGTAATCGACCGCGGAGGTCGGGCAGGTACTTTGTTCGAGCGGCCATTATCCTGACGCCAGTAACGATCGCTGATATCCGACTTTGATCTCAATATCGGCCGGCCACGACCTTCTTTCCAGCCGTCGGAAAACCTAGCGCAACAATCATTAGCCCCTTTATTTTGCATTCCGTCTGACAATAAGGAAACGGAGATTGCTCTCCGCGAAGGAATTTCGTACAGGGTGTCCTTCAACTGTTGATACAACGGGGAAGATGATTACACAAATTTCTTTTAAATTTCAAATAGGTATATGATTAAAATAAAATGTATATACTTGTGTCTATAATACACTGGTTCGTCCGCAATATAGTAGACAAAGTTTTCCAAGCTTCGTACGCTAAAAAGTTTAGGTTCTCAAGAAGGAAAGATGGTTAGTAAAGCGACAAGTCAGTCACGTACCTGAGAATTGTTCAAAATCCTATTTCTATTACAAGAACTTGCCTTGTGCAATTTTCGATATCGAATCGTCAGCTTCCCAACTGTACCGACACACACCGGACACCTTGTACAATTTCTTCCTATGCATACCTTGAATTGCACGTCGGGCTATAATCGGTCTGGCTGTTGCTACTTTCGGTGTCAGGACTGTAGTGTCTGACGACGGAAGGTGGGGTACCGTTAGCGTAACTACCTCGTCTCGAGCGATCCTTTTCAGTCGAGTGTTGAGTAGATGCGCCGCTGTCGCGGCGTATATGACTGCTCCAGCAATCCTGAAGGGAACGTTTCGGTCAATGAATAGCGGTTACCATCGTCCATTACAAGACAGATTTATGTTCCAGCTGTACGCGTACTTGTATTATCGGCGGTGGCTCGCTGCGATGCGTGCAATGCCCCGATGACCCACCGGAATCCCTTGCGGTGGCTCCATGGCTCAGTTTGCTCGAGCCTGACGATTTTTGCGTCCGACCCCCGGATGATAACACGCTGCTTGCGTCGCCGCCCCCGGAACCTAAAGAGCGTCTAATGTGTCTGGAACTGAAGCAATGGTCCAACGAATTAGATCGATGATTTTACGTTACTTATAGATGCAGGGGCGGGTTTGTATGTGGGATAAGTACAGTGGCGGATTTAAGGGGCGGCTGATGACACTTGGCGCCTGGGTCCCTGCCCGGTAGGACCCTCAGGAGTGCATCTTAAAGGGAGGTTCCGGTCTAAAAATCGATTTTTTTATTTCATTTTTTTAATGTTCTACTTTTTAGGAATATGTGTTTAAAAGGATTTTTTTGAATTCGTAAAATTCTCGGAGTTATAGGCATTTGAGTAATGGCATGAGTAACACCCGGCCACTCGGTATTCATTTAAATTTTTAACGCGTCTTTTTTTCGAAACAGTGTTCTTGAAATCGGTGGAACCTGTATCTCGAAAAGTTATTATCCGATTCGACGGAAACCTTTTTTATTTTGAAGAATATACTTCTGGCTCGTGGACGAACCCGTAAAAATTTAAAAGAATTGAAAGTTTGTAATTTTTAAAGATGTTGAATGACGAAAAATATAGGGGGAAAGTTATTTTAAACTTCGGGTGTTGTTAGTTTCTCAAAAAATGACATTTTTTGTCATTTTTACTGCTTAGTCTACGAGCGAGTTTCATGCACTTTAATAATCTGGTATTGTTTCTTATTTCAAACCAATAGTTTAGGTGCTACAGTTTCCACCGATTTGGGTGGATTTTTTGACGCCTCGATTTTAACGACCCCCCATTGCCGCGTGCAATGATTAATTATAAAACAAAAATTTTATTTCTATAGCTTAAGACATCCTTAATACAACGCAAAAAGTTCCATTAAATTATATGTAGTAGTTTTCCTTTAATTAATTCCTAAAAATCACCTATTTTTATGGGCTCTAGACCAGAACAGCCTCTTAATAAAAAAAATATAATTTTATCCAAACACTATATTTTTTTCTGTACTCCTTAGCTCGTTTTTAATAAACTATTTCTTCATTTTCCCTGAAAAAAATGGGCCCATCGGAACGTTTACCACCTGGACCTTTTTCCTTAAATCCGCCACTGGCTGAGAAGGCTGTAGCTCAAGGCGGCAAATTTTTATCGAAAGAAATTGGAAAAGGTAAAACACAGAAGCTTAAGACAACTTGAAAAACAATTTTTGTCAACTAGCAAATTAGCATTAACTCATATCTATGTGAGTTGTCACATTGAATTAATTTTAAAATTGTCTCAAGTCTTTTAAATTAAAATATTCGATGATATTTCGCGGAAAGGGCAGTCAGCTTAGGGACACGAAATCTCCAAATCCCTTCCTGTATATATATATATATATATATAGAAGGTGTGGAAAGATATGCAAAGCTTCCTCCTTTTGGAAGACATTCATAAGTATACCAGTGCGAACTTGAGATTCCTGATGAAATTATAGACGGGAGAGAATCACCTGCCAATCCAGTGCCACTGATGACTATCGCTACTATATTATTCAGCTGCACTCTATTTTTTAAACAGAGGACCGAGCTTGCATCGATGGCGAAATCTCAACAATCTTATTTGAATTTTAAGAAATTATTCCAGTGACGTGGATAGACAAAATCCTCGCTAATAACAAATTATCTAGATTTCAGTGGAACAATTATCTTAGATAAGTATCCATTCGAAACTAATAATTTCTAATTTCTAAATTATTAATTTCGAATGGTTTTTAATTCTGCTAAAGCGACACAACTTTCATTCGAAAACTTCGAACGAGGTCGCGGGCAATGAAGATATCAACGATTTCGATAATTTTTTTAAATTTCCTTATCAGTATTCATACGACGCGCTAGTGGAAATGGTTTTAGTACCTGCGGTAGCAGACCCCGTCTCGTTTGAAGCTGTGCTCCGAGTAGTCTGAGCTGGTTTCGCAGTCTGGGCAATTGTTCGGGGGCTGATGATGCCCCGGAGGTTTCGATGATTTCGTCGACGTGCGCGGCGACAGCGACGCTCGTCGTCGTGTACTAGTATGGAGGTCGGGCAAAGACTTGTGGCAAACGGTGGTCTCCACCGACGGCGAACTGGTGGATTTCCTACCAGCTCTTCCCGAGGTGTGAGAGTGCGAATTGCTTCGACCGAATTTGAAGCGAGGATCTGGTTGCAGGCAATGCTGTAAAGACGATTCAAAGACAATTTAGAAAGTGATCTAAGAAATGGGTCGAGGAATTTAGGGGCACATGGGGTTCGTAAAAATAAGCAAAAAGTTATAAAACGATCTTATTCGAATTTCCTTATTAAGATCTTCAATCTTATTTGAACTTTTCCATTAAGATCTTCAATCTTATTTGAACTTTTCCATTAAGATCTTCAATCTTATTTGAACTTTTCCATTAAGATCTTCAATCTTATTTGAACTTTTCCATTAAGATCTTCAATCTTATTTGAACTTTCTTATTAGGGTCTTGAACCTTATTTGAATTTTTTATTAAGATCTTCAATCGTATTCGAGATTGATTTGAAAATGCACAAACCAATCAATGGAAATCATTTTTATTTCAATATTCTACAGAAGCTTTTCTGGTATGTACTCATCTTCGATTTTGATACGCTTTTGAGATCTTTATAGCAGGGAGTGATGTGCACTTTGAAAAATCCTCGAACTACGAACTATGTTTGCGATCGTTTTACATCACCTTTTATATCACTTTTATATCAAATGTGGAGCAAAGAAACTAAACTTTTCATGTGTCCCTATAAAAAGAAATCCAGGGTACATATCGAGGTCTGGAGATCAAGAATATCGACCTGACAAGAAAATATTGCAGGTCAACCGAGCTGCGTCACAAGGTATCCTAGTTCTCGCGCAATCGATCTCCGAGAATAAAATAAATGGTACTTCTTCCCTTGTCGAAGTTAATTGGCCGTCCTACGTCGACAGCAGTTTTGTTGCCTGCTTTCGTGAGGACTGCATGTCCCTGAATTCTTCAATCCCTTCTTTGTATCGTGAAATTAAATTTTGTAGACAGTTCATTATGGTTTGGTGACAATTCCATTGATCATGCTGTACACGTATTTAACACAGCGGAGGAATACGTCTCCCGCGTTAAGCTCGCGAACATGCGTACATATGTACAGCTTCCGGTTCCTAACTATGCTTCCTCCCACTGACTGTCCAATGCTTACGATTCAGCGCGAGTAAATGTACACGTGTATGTACAACAGATGCAAGAAAACACACCACAAATACGCAATTTAAGTGGTGATTCTCGTGTAATAGCCCCAAAAGTAATTGATTTTTATGATTTTTTTTAAAGAAACTATTGTCAGTATTGGATTTAAAATTGTAATTTTAGTTTTTATTGATAATGCTGTTTTTATCGATATAAAGTAAATTTATTTATGGAAAAGGATGCTTTTTCTTTCAAACGCTGTACATTTTTCAATTTTTCATTTTTTAAATTAGGTTCAATTCCAGAGTAAACTACGTAACTTTAAGAAAGTTTTTTTTTGCAATCGGATGACTGTGATCGGTGCTATATGCCACGCCAACAGGAGGTACATCGTTGAAGAGGTTAACAAGATTCCACAATAATTAATAAATAATAAGAAGCATCGACACAAAAAAAATTCTGCAAGTTTAAAGATGCCTCCTTATATCCCAAATGAGTTTAATCTAATATTAACAATAGTTTTTTCAAAAAAATCATAAATATCTAATATAATATATAAATAGTATTTAATCAAAAATGTTGAATTAAGTACACCCACTTCTTTTCAGTATACATACAAGATTAAATATTATGCAGTATGTAAACAGTGACAATCTGCACACTTTTAGCGAAGTAACAAAAGAATTATAAATAGAAATTGAAATAACAAAAATGTCGACAATTCTCTGTTTCACTACAAAGTTAGGACTACCTTAAGTTTCTTAATAGGATATTCTAGGAAATATTGGAGGTACTGTGCGCACTATGCTTAATTTATGCTCTGTATACGCATCTATGCAAATGCTATATTTAACAACAAAGTACTCAAGTAATAAATATAATAGAATATAGGTTACACTTTTGGATGATTCAGAGGAATTACTAACAGAATATAGAAAAAAGAAGAAATACTATTCCATTAATTTCTTCAGAGATCAATATTTAGAATAAAAACACGTTTGCACAAAACTCCAGAATTAAGTAGTCACTTTAACATTAAAAAAGAAAAGAAAACCAAGCATTCTAAACAAAATAAATCGTAATATGTAATCCATATTAACATGTCACCTTTCTCAATTAATTTCCGGAGAGATCAATATTTCGGATAAAAACACGTTTGTACAAAAATTGAGAACTAAAATTGAGAACTTTGACATTAAAAAAAAAAAAGAAAACGAAAAAAAGAGAAAAACGAGTCATTCTGTTCAGAATGACTCGTAATATAAAATCCATATTAATATGTCACCTTTCTCAATTAATTTCCGGAGAGATCAATATTTAGAATAAAAACACATTTGCACAAAAATCGAAAACTACATAATCACTTTAATATTAAAAAAGAAAAGAAAACCTAAACAAAAAAAATTCTAAACAAAACAAATCGTAATATGTAATGAATATTAATGTGTCACCTTTCCACGGTCCTCGTCGCGGAAATTGGGCGACAGACTTCCAGGCGAGTAGCGGAATTTCTCCTCCTGGGGAACGCCGTTCGTCTGCATGACGACCTGGGCCGGGTTGTCGGAGAAAAAGACATTCTCCTTGCTATCGGTATTTAGTAGTCGTCGTAATTTCGTTTGCAGCTGTTCTCCACCGGTACTGCTCGGTGGCCCTGAAATCGTGCGTCGCTGCGGAACGGGAACCAGGCGTGGGCTCTTCGGTGGCAGCGCGGGTGGCAGTGTTGGTTGAGGATTCAGAATTCCGTCTGCTGTTGAGCAAAGCCGAAACGCGCTTTAGAAATTATCCCAACTATGCTCCATCCGATATTCGAGGCAGCCCTTAGCGGATAATCGACTGGCACACGCGTGGGGATATTCCGAGCGCGAAACAAAGGACCCTGGCCCCTAAGAACCCTTCAAACTCAGAACACACTTCGATTATAATTATTTAACCCTCTCGCGACGGAAACTGGCGTCACCCATTACTTACAAGCACCACTGCTCCAAAGGAAATAAGAATTTTACATTATAACAAGATTTAAATCCAATGTAAAAAGTTATTCAAAAAGTCGAAATGGATCCTGTAGGCAACGTAAGTTGTCTTTTTAAAGTGAAGCTTGTATTAAACGGACGCATTGAATGTATGCGGTTTGTACTCGTGGCAGTGCAGCTTTAAATTTTTAATTGAGATGAGCTGACCTTTAATAGGCGAAGGTGTCGAGGCACGCTGATTCGTTTAGGCGATCCTTTGGAATTAACACGTTTGGACGTGGAAGTATCCTATATGGGATTGGTTGAAATTAGTTTGCGATAGTGAAAAATGCCAACGTCGATGTATATGGTGCCCCAGGAGATAATCAACTGACTTTCCTGGCATGCTTGGCAGGTAATTTTGAAGAAGGGTATATATTCTCAATGGATCTGCTCCAACTTGCTATCGAGATCGACGTATGATTTTAGCTACTACTGAAAATCAGCATTTGCTATATTCATATTTCATAACGAATGCAGAAATTTGAGGGTCAGTGGTTTCATTTTGCACCGTTAAATGGAAAGCAATACGACTAGCAGGTTTGACGTTACAAGATTAATACTCGTAAATTTCTCGATCTTTTCAATTGAGGACCTTGCAGCAAGAGGGGTGCATCTCCATTTTTGACAGTTTTTGAATTATGACGTGTAATATACGTAAAAAAATTCTACATCGTTTGGTACACGTTTGATGCAACTCTGATAACAAAATCGCCAAAAATAGAAATAGAAAGTTATCAACTCAGTAACTACTACGTATTGTGTGAAAATATATCTCTTTTTAATGTTAAGGGGGGGGGGGGGGGCGCCCTGAAGCCACTAACAAAAGATGAAGTTTTAAAACAATCTTTACTTCGCTAGAAAATTTTTTTGTTTAAAAAATTGTAGAGAATGGCCGCGAACAAAGTGGCTTCCCGGAGCACTGCAAAAAACTGGTCCACACTGCTGAGAATGACTAGATCATTTGAGAAGGAAATACAAAAAAGATATATAAACTGGAATATATTATCTTCCATGTAGCGTAGGATTTTTTTGATATTTCAATTATTCAATTTTTTACAAGCATTTCTGTGCAAACTTTTATGTAAAAAATTAAAGTCAACCCTTCAAGCTCCTATAATTTCCAAAATAATTCGAATTTTGATAAAATCCTAAGCAACATGGAAGATAATATATTTCAGTTTATATATCTCTTTCGTATTTCCGTCTCAAATGATCCAGTCATTTCCGGGAGTGTGGCCCAGTTTTTTGCAGTGCTCCGGGAAGCCATTTTGATCGCGGCGATTTTGTATAATTTTTTAGAAAAAAATTTTTGTAGCAAAATAAAGATTGCTTTAAAACTATATAAAAAATCCAAGCTCTATATTTTTATTTGTACGAACAAAAAAATCCCTAACTTTATCTTTTGTTAGTGGCTTCAGGGTAGGCCCCGCCCTTAAATCAAACCAATAATTTTATAAACAGTTTTTTCTAATTTACTCGAAGTTTGTAAAGATGGAGCTGCACCCCTCTTGCCGCAAGGCCCTCAATTAAGAATCATCTGCCAAATATGTACATCTACTTTTAACGAATTCTCGATTCTGATATACTTGACTTGCCAAAGAAATCGACCGCGAAAAGATCTGCTTCTCAAAGTTTGCTCCCATAAACCTACATTTCTTCCAATTCCTGATACTCTACGAACTTATACTGCTCAGAATTCCTTACTTCATCGGGCAACGGCAAGGGATAATGTGACTATATACTTTCCAATCTTAAACTTCCTGCATAAAAGTAGGAGATTCCTTGCATCTGCACCTGAGTCAAACAAAACCGCTGACGGTAAACGAGCCGATCATTTCCCGACATCCGACCGAAACGGCAAAAGCACGTCGCCGAGAATACCGCAGCCCGCGACCGCAATGTATTAAGTGAAAACGTAGGATCATTTAATCTGCGAAAACGTCCACTATCATAAAACATATAGATCACCAAGAATGAAAGTGTTTAACCCGTTCAGTTCAAATACACATACGTACTAGGCTGAGCCGAAAAAAAAATTGGATTCTTTCCCCGTCATAGTCAAAAAAACGTTGTAGCTCTGCACGAAAAGAAATTAGATTCATTTTCATTAAAAAAGACAGGATTAACAGCGCCCCTTGAACCATAAGGGTAGGCTGGGTCGAGAACGTGCAAAAATATTTTTTTAAATTTGACTTGACATAGTGAAAAAGGTGTGAGGTTTGTTAAAAAGTTTGCTGATTTTTTTTATAATTTTAAAACTATATTTAACCGCGCCCCGAGGGGTCTAAGGCGTCGTTGTTTCAAATTAATAGTTTTTGTAGATCATAGGGCGCAATCGGTTTCTACCAAGCTAGTAAGTAACCAAAAGTTTTTTGTTGAATTATCTCCATGTTTCGCTGCGCCTCGCTAGCAAAAAGGAATGTGTATTATAGAACCCATAGTGTCGATACCAATATCCTTACAAGGCACCCCTTTGCCCTCCTGGAGTGCGACTAAATATAGTTTTAAAATTATCAAAAAAAAGTCAGCGAGCTTTTTGACACACTTCACACATTTTTCTCACTATGTCAAGTCAGATTTAAAAAAAATATATTTTTGCCTGTTTTAGGCCCAGCCTAATATGTACTTACGTGATTTTATATCGCATACCTAATTAAGGATTAGGGAGACCACCCTTATCTATAACAGAGATGAGCGATCTTTGGCCCGTAGTGGGCCAAAAGGTGAAATATAATACTCTCCGCGGGCCGCAATATTAAATAGGTACTTAAATATGCTAATCAAAGAATTTTAATCTATGCGCTGAATTTGTTATTTTTTACATAGATTTACAATTGAAATAATTGCGGACCGCAAGTCAGTGCCTAGAGGGCCAAAGAGTGATCCAAGAAATAGCCTCTTTTTGGGCCCATGATTTTGGAACCGAATTTTGTGCCAAATGATACCTTTTGATGAGATATAAATCACAACAAATTTTCAAGTTGAGATGACAATTAGTTTCTGAGATATGGGAGGTGAAAGAAGTGAAAATTCATTAACGCGTCAGCCCATACGCTTCGATGTATGGACTTCTATGTCAGTCCGATAATTTAAAGAATTGTTCCCACTGATTTTGCTGACTGCTAACAACGAATTTGTACTTAGATTTTCAAAATTCACAATGGCCGATCCAATATGCTGGATGATATATTAGGTAAAAAAAAAACACCCTCTACACAGTCATTTATATTTCTTGATTTTGATTTTTTTTTTTCGTGAATTTTGAAAATCTAAGTTCAAATTCGTTGTTAGCAATCAGCAAGACCCCTGGAAATAATCGTCTATATTATCGGATTGACATAAAAGTCCGTACATCGAAGCGTATGGGCTGACGCGTTAACGAATTTTCACTTCTTTCATCTCCCATATCTCAGAAACTAATTGTCACCTCAACTTGAAAATTTGTTGTGATTGATGTCTCATCATAAGCTATCATTTGGCACAAAATTCAGTTCCGAAATCGTGAGCCCAAAAAGAGGCTAAAAAAGGCCTCATTTTTGGGTCACTCTTTGGACAGCGGGTTGCTCATCACTGATCTATAACACCCTGAATGCTTCAACTTTCTCCTCCACCACCTAAAAGCTTAATTCCCTACGATCGCACCGAGCCTAAAAAATCCCATAAATCCAGGAACACGAGAAGAGCGTCAACTCCCTATTAAACAGATTAAGGTCTAAACACACTTATCAGTTCCGTGACAACGCAATGTCGACGTGTCAGTGGTAAGAAGAACAGGGGCGTAGTTGGATCTCTTCTTCTTACCTCTGGCACGTCGGCACTGTGTCGTCACGGAGCTGATATGGGTGCCCAGCCGTTAAACCACTCAGTGACACCAGAAGAAGGAAGTGAGAGCCAAAGGCCAACGTCCAAACGTGTATACATCTAACGAACAAGAAACCCCCAAGCTGCTACTGGCCTCCAAGCCTATTCACAGGAAGACACCGCCCATACTAGCTGGAATCGGTACAGCGAGGTCGTAAAATCGGTGGATGGTTAAAGTAAACATGTTGCGAGAGACTTCCGAAACGAACTGACAGAAATATGAAATATAACGACCCGAAGCCTTAATCAAAGCCGCTCCATCAGTTGATAGCACCAACTTGGTGCCCCAGCTCGATGGCTTAATTTACGAGCCCGCCGTACCTGCTCCTACTCCGACTGTCAGCAATGGTGCACACTCGGGCCACTTAGCTGACTCGCGGCTGGGCAAGTTGCCCGTGGCAGTGGATCGGAAAAGTGTGAAGCAGCAGCTTTTAAGTGGCCAAAGTCGAATCGATTACGCGCGTCGGGACGCCTCTGCTACACGGGCACTTCCGCGAAGGGTGGAACTTACGCCTGTCCTGCTCGTGGCACGATGCCCAGCAACAGGGCGGCGCGAGCGGGGCAGGTGGCAGCTGCGACGGCGACGTCGGCTGCATGGCGCAGGTAGACGCTGCGCCGCATTTCCTCAGCAGCCTGGGTGGCGCGCTCAGCTGAGACACCTGAAGGTGACCGCTGTTCTTCAGCTCCTGCTTCCGATCCAGCACGGTCTCGCTCTTCACGTAAAAGGCCTTCGTCTCCTGCAGCAGCTCCACCGCGCTCTTCCGCTTCCCTGTGGCACGTGACGGGGAAACCAGACGGCTGTAAGTGACACTCGAGTAAAAACGGTAAATAGCCCGTTTCCTGTAAACGGACACCGGAGAGAGAGCCCAGATACCAGCGAGACAGGGTTAGCCACGTGCGCTGGCACGAGGCTCGTTACCCGCTTCAAACTTCGCTGCCGTTTAAACGGGGGGCTCGCGTCGTGAGTTACAGTATAATGGAGAGTGTTTAACGAGGGTAGGTTACGGCCTGTGCGAGCGGTTTTTGAAGAAGGGCAATCGCGAGGAACATGTCTGAGAGTGAAGACAGCTATTGCAGAGTGGCTTGCAGAGATGGAGGGTTATTACAAAAAAAGTAGACGGTCTCATCATTTGGTATATAAAAAAAGGACTGTTGAAGATATTGAGACAAATCTTTCTTTTTCCCTTTTTTTTTCCTAAAAAAGATCTTGGGACGCAACAGTTGTATATCACTCATCCGTCCCTTAGTTTCTCAACTTAATTTGTTCCTTGCTGTTAAATTGACACAATGGTAAAAAATTCATAAAAATAAGAAGATAAATAGTTGCTCTTTGCAAATTCTTTTATTGGAAATAAAAAATGAAATTTCTGTATATTCAGGCATACCATTGTTCACATCGTTCACGGATAATATAGCAATGTGCAGGGCATGCACTGTGCACATTTGCGTTTGTTTCAAATTGACACAAAGGACGGATGAGGGATATACAGGGTGTTTCAATGCATGTAAGAAGGAAGCTTGAGGGATGAATTATTGGGTTATAGAAATACTGTGAAAAGTTGTAGAGTAATTAATTCTATAATTATTATAAAGCTGTGAATAAGTAAATAACTTATTTTGGGGCTGGCATCGAAGCTCAAAGTGTTCTTATATTACATTATGAAACAATATCAAGTAAAACATTTAAATAACTTTCTGAATAATTCCTGCGTGTTTTATTCATTCCTGAATTTATGCACACATTTCATGATATATCCTGCGCATTGTGAATGCAGTTTACCTTATAAATGATGTATACGACTTTCCTTGGGTAATTGAAGTTATTTCACAATGGTATTTTTTCATGTACGTACTTACGCGTTATTAACTATAATTCAAGCCACGAAGGAAGGGAGAATTTCACTTGCGAATCGAGCTGCAATACCTATTTCGAAAGTCACATGAAATATTGTGAGTAAATTCAGCTTTGTCACTAGTTTCACTTAATTTCCGGGTGGTCGTTGGTCGCATCCTGTTGTGCAGTAAGCTGCCGGAAACGATGAGCAGAAAGTGTTTACAATTGAATTGGTCGGTTGAAAAGTAACGGGAAGTAACATCCTCGAGTTTTATAGCAACCGATGGAAATAAAACATATTTCAAAATATAGGTACAGAAAATAATAGTACATTCGTGTACTCAATTCCCTTGTAAAATTCCCAAATTGCTTTCTAAAGCGATCTCTTCTTCGTATTGCACAGTGAACAGTTTTTACCACAAATCGTACCTACTTGAATTCTTAACATCGTGGAATGAAACTAAAAAGAGATTCTAAATACTCTTAATACAAGATTAATAGTGTCGCACATAACTCAAACGAAAACCTACATAGATCCCATAAAAAATGAAACAAGTCCCAAATTTATTTGCTAAAATAATACTATATCGAATCCACCATAATTGAAATACATTCAAATTAATGAAGGAAAATTGTAAATATTATAACATAAAAGTTAATTAAATGAATGAGAGTTGGCGTGTGAATAGTGTGTTTGTAGAGACAAGCGTGATAAATTTATAATTCTACATTTCTACCTAATTGTTTAATCATTAAATATACTTTCCCATAAAAACCTATATTAAAATCTCGTTAAATCCGAATACTCATCAAAGTAAATCCAGAATCAGAGATACCGATTTAAACTCCCACTCAGACTTTCCAAACGAGAATAAAAAACGTAGCAGCCGTACTGAAAATTTTCTCTCCCTTTTTTTAATCAGCCTGTATCAACCGTGCAATGCTATTACAATATTTCAACCTTCTCTCCACATCGTCATTTCCATATCGATTACACCTCGAGAGGAAGACGCGAGGGAAGCCAACGAAGAAAGCTACCAACGAGCAAATGGAAAACAGCGAATCCGGATCGAGGGCAGATTTTCACCCGACGATCGGGAATGATGCGCAGCGTGATACGGGTATGCTGATAGCCAGCGTACAACAAAACGGAAGTGGAGTAGGCGTGGATCCTTTCGTGTTGATTAACAATATTATTCTACGTGCTGGCAGTGCGATGTTTCCGCGCCGATGCACGAAAGTAATGAGATTAGTTAGTCGCCAGGAATAAATGAAGGACAAACTGCTCGTAAGAATCTCCTGGGCAGTATGGAAGCTCCTGGTGTGCCAGGTCCTTATGAATAATTCAACGAAACACTCTAATTACGTCACAAACCTTCATGCAGGAGGATCAACGTCCACGATGGAAGATCTTATTAGAATCTTGAATCTTTCAGAGACCTAAGCCTAGATATTTTTAGGCAATTTACTATTTATTAGCAAAGAACTGTTATTGTTATTCCTGTTGCAGCTACGATTTTCAGTGGTCGATAGTGGAAGAATTTATGCAAACATTGGCCCAGTACACGGCTATTCATAAGTACTAGGACGTCGATTGTAAAGAATTTGCATTTATTGAAGAACTCTAACAATTTTTTTACTTTATTTGGTATTTTAAATCAAAACCAGAAAATAAAAGCAGTGGAAAGCATTCAATGTATACTAAATAGGTATCACATTTTTTGCTAATACAGCAGGTGTCCTAAATAATACCTAATTGTGAACGGCAGTGTAGATATGTACTGAGTTTTTAATACTTTTGGAGTGAAGTTAGGCAAAAGGATAATCTTTTGTAAATTTTTAAACTGTTTACTAATTTTGACAATTGTTCTAATTGCACATTGTAAATAGAGTAGGGACTTTGGAATGAAATATGAAGTAAGAATAATTTCGCTGATATACGCTAATAATACGAATTTAAAAAATCAGTTATGCAAACTTTGATATTTCGTGATACTGTGAACTGCTCCATTCTATCGCGTTAATTGTCTCTCACCATGTGTAGGTATATTTTTTTATCTCTCTTAACCCGTCATTAAAACAACAATAACAATAATAATAATACATAGAAACCCAGAAGTCGTGTCAGTGGCAGATAAAGTATTGATATTGATTCACTACGAATTAATACTGACTGTGACAGGCGAGAAGGGGCAATCAGAATTTTTTTATATGGGAACAAATGAAAGGTGATCTACAAATCCAACCACAGTGTGTGTGTAAATAAATTAAATATTTGTAGGTACTGGAATGGAAAACTTGAAACTGGGAACAAAATGTAGAAAAGGAGGTTTGAATACTGATTGTGTATTGATCTGCATGGTAAACAACAATACATTTAAGAAATTAGAAATTGGAAGTGAGGAGAAAGAGGAAAAATTATTATTGATTGAATTTATTTGGATTCGAAAGCAGCCGATTATCAGTAATGGAAAACATTCGTAAAAATTTACGACAGAATTTGCATTTGCGCTAAATGTCAAGAGAAGGGGTACATAATAGAAGGAGTAATCGGTGCATGTTAATTTATTTCGCTGATAATATTCAGTCGAACTGAACTATGAGGATGGATTACGACGGTGCGTTTTATACGACACGATACGGGGCTCATAAATCTGAAATATTAATAACGTAATACGTCGAGAGGCGTGTATATCAATTTCATTAAGTGCTGCCGATTTAATTAGTTATAAGAACTTACTCAGAATCCCGCGCTGCTTCGATATAGATTCACGAGCATCATGTTAATTAAAATGCTTTCAACGCCCCCTGAGTATTCGATGACATTTTATAAATTTGCGTTTTCCTATACCTATCACATTACATGAAAATACTTTTCATCTATATTACATTACAGAAAAATATTTGATATTACCCGATGGAAGCATTCAACGTTTTAATTTAATTACCCGTGCCTGCATTAAGGCTTCCTGCAATTATACAACTAATTTCTAATTTTGTAAACACATTCCAAGTTACAATAAAATTCCACTAAAGTCTCTCTAATCAATATTAATCACGCGCAATTAAAACTTCCTCGCACGATCCATATCCGCTTGTAAAATTTAAGTAATCGGAAACATCTAGTACCTCCATTATTTAATCCCTTTCACCAACCTTATCTACCATAAAAAGCAAAAATTAGAAAGGTGAATAACAATTGAAAAAATGAAAAGCCATTGAAAACTGAAACATATTGACACCTATACTTCTGTGCCTTCACTAAATATGTAGATCTCAGCCTGATATTTTAGGAGCACGTTCCCAAGACCTCCCTCTTCATTAATAAAATCCGATACAATTCATTAACGCCATAGAATCTCATTTTCAGGCACCACAATTGGTGAATCACAAATTGGTGTGACCTCTTAATTTCAATTTTTGAACAAAAATTGACACTTTGTGCGCAATTAACCTCGAATTTCTCAATACACTACGCCTATGGTGAACGGCGATGGTACACGTGCATGCACTTTATACACCAGCGCGGGTTAAAGTGTCCTCGTCTCCAATGAGAAGGCAAGGCTCGAACGTTCACGACGAGACCGCCGACATCTGCGGCTTCTCCCGTTTTCGCGTACCACGCAAGTCGATGATTGATGACATACGACTGACACACGCCCCAGGAAGCTGATACTCCCACTTTGGAACAATCGCCGATACGATCGTGATAGCGTTGGGCGAAAACGGACCGCCTGATCGAATTACTCAGGCACATACAGCAGAACCTCTGTTATGATACTCGATTACTTTGTTTTCTGAACGATCTACCACTCCTACGATTTTACAGGAACTCCATTTTCATAACCCTTTCCGTATATGAAGATTCTGAAGATAAGCATTTGCGGTGTGCGGAAATCCTTTAGTCCCGTTTGTTGAGCATACTCGTTGTACGCCTATAGGCGTTTCTCGCCACACGTAGTATCTTGAGGGGTTAATAGATGTTGTATATATTTTTAAAAAAATGTTGAGTATGCTACTGTTGAAAAACTACTTTGTACGAAATGTTTTGTTTCCATATTGGTTCGACTGGTGGAGGTTTTAGTTATGTATTCAAATTTGTTTATTTATTAATATTCCTCCAAAGTTCTTTCGTAAACTTTAAGTTACATCAGTTTTTCGAAATTCAATCGTGCTCAAGAAGATAACCCTCGAAATTCTCACCCTTCCTACACGAGATCTTAAAAACCCAAGGGACACTTGCAGGGGGACTATTCAGGTCACAGTTAGCATTCAATTTAAAAACATTACAGAGGGAGTATCCAAGTCTCAATTTGCATTCAATTCAGCTGAATTTGTGCATATTTGAAAATGGAGTTGAAAGTGCCAGAGGTGAAAATTTTCAGTATTTTCTTTTCAACCGCAGCAATGTACTTTTGATTCCATCTTGCGACAGCCCAGCTTTTAGTAGAAACTAAAATAAATTATTCTAGCACTTACAACGTCTACCGCATTAAACATGGAATTTATTACACCCTTTTTCTCTAAAAAAAAAATAATTTTTCACTTCTTTGGCACTTACATCGTCGACCATTTCAACTCCTCAATTATGCTCTATCTGCAATCCTCGCAAAACCAAGTGTTCCATCATAACTATCTTTAGTTCTTTTGTAGAGCACTCGTCAACTGTAACAGACTCTATTCGTCTGCCAGACGACTGTTCTACCAATTGAACTACCGAGGTCATCGACAGATTCCTTCTCCTTAAGATTAATATTCGAGAATTGCTACAGTCATCAACTCGATCAGTCCAACAAGTGTAACCACCAAAGAGCACGCACAAGCATAAAAACTTTTACACGAAAGAAACAAGAAACTCTTCGACATTGTGCAACAATTTTTGCTTCTAAATAATTGTGAGGGGAAATCCAATTGGATAATTCAATTGTTAGTTCAACATTCGAAATCAGAATGCTTTGTTTATTGAAGAACTGATCTACCAATGTCATCGATGGACTTCTTTTCAATATTGAAAAATGACAAAAAGAGTCAGAATACTGCATTGAAACAAAATTGCAAGCTACCTGATTTTTACTATCGCTAACCTCCTTCCACACAATGGCACAATGGAGGAAACGTGGAGCAACAAAAATTCTTGAAGAAATACGATGGCTTGCGGAACAAAGTGGAATGCAGTGTTCTAGGAATGTAAATAGCCCCTGCTCTTCATTCTTAACTGGAACTACTGTTACATCGCTAGTACGAGCTGATAACATTTTATCACTGGCAACTTGTTACCATGTCAGTTCTTTAAACATTAAAAAAAAGGAAGCAGATATGTATATTCACCATGAAATACTATAAACGACTTTATTTACGTTAATCATAAATGAATTTGTGCAACGATGATCCAAAAAACCACTATGAGCAATTATAAGTAAAATACAAATTCAATTTATAATTTATGCTGGATTTAATTCCTGTATATTTCGGCTGTAGTTGAAGAATAAACCGAGCACAAGGTACACGGAGGTGGATAATTGCTATAAATAATCGGACACGACCCTTTGAAAGAGCAACGTGGACCATCCTGACCCTCCCCTACCCTGTTAGTTCAGGGTTAAAAGAAGCTCAACCTTCTTCGTATGCTTGGACGGATCTTGAAGACACTTCTAAAAAAAGAAGCTACTACGTGAAGAAGTTCGTTTGGTTTTCTTTTAACACTCAGAAGCTAGAGAACGAAAGCAGTTTGTTCACGGTTCGTAAAACAGCACTCCCCCTTTATTTTGACTCTCCACAAAGTAAAACAATATTTTTTGAACACCTCTTATACAGACAGACAACTACTATGTCATAGACTTTTATTTCCTTTCCATGTGGGAAGTTTAAAAATAGGAAGTGATGAAAGATTATTATGTTTGAATTCTCGCCTAGGGACTTCTTTATGTTACTTTTGTTATTTACTAATACTATGTGCAGCGAAAGGTTTTGAACAATGCCTGATCAAGTCAAGACGATTGCTTACTTGCACTTTGAACACTTGCTGACATTAATGACAATTTAAACTTGTATATTGCCTTTTAAATATTCACGGGAGTGCTACCAATGCATAGACGAAGTTTTTCTGATTAAAATGAGTCCAAACACGACCATATTCGTGTTACTTTTAATTACACATACATCATTTGAATCAGTTCAAAATTTGATAAGCAAAATATTTCGAGTTTGTACTCATTTAAGTTGCAAGTCGAGTGTATACTCATTTTCATCGGCAGAATCTTGCCAAATCATTGGTGATACTTTCACGAATATCTAACAGAAAAAAAATAAAAATTAACATTCCCATTACTTTTGTTCGAAGTAAAAAAGAAACACCCAGCTTGGTTTCTCTTCAAAGTAAACATGCAAGTCCCTCGGCGTGAAAACACGACCACGCCACCCAGCGTGCGAATATAGTTCAGATAGGTAATACTGTTTCTACTGTACTTATTCAGGAATGAAAGAAAAATCTCAAATGTAACATCGAAGAGGAATTCGTGTAATGCAAAGAATCATCCACGTCATTCCTCTTCTGTACTCAGATTGACTTGAAATTCCTTGGTGACGCGCGTTAGTTTCACGATGCACGTCCCTTTCGCAGATCGCACGTGTCAGTCATGGTAGCTGATGACACGCGTTTGACACACTACGGGAGACTTTCTTTTGCGACGGCCACAAACAGCGACAATGACGATAGGACAAAGTTAAGAAAGAGGCAGAAGCTCAAAGGAACGCGGATTCCGCGATGACACGAAACTGTCTAACGCAGCAGCTGCTTCCAATCTGTGAAAGAATCTCTAAAACTAACGAAGAGTCGTAAGTCTTTTTCCTGTCGTTTAAAAATCATCCATCCAAGAACGAATAAACAAGGGACATTTCTAAATTATTGTACTTGCCTCCGTCACGGTTCCACCTCATTATCGCCACCAAAAGTGTAATCATCGATGAATTATTTACCACCAAAGGTAGCTCTGCTCCGAACACTAGGCGACGTAATAACAAGCTCATAGAGCAACGATCGTTAGAACAAGTAACCCGTTCGAGTGTGTTTCCCTTCCGTCGTGAAAGGGATAATTAACGACAACAATGGCAAAGGGTGAAAATAATACAGCACGGTCGATGGGAACCTTGTTCAAGGATACAAAGCTGCTCGTGGCAAGCTTGCAGAGCTCGTCAATAACCAAAAGTTTCATGAACCGCAAAAGTTTCTCTAGTGAATTGATTTCGGATAAGTTTTAATTGAAACATCCTCCTTCACCTTAAAATCCCCAAATTTTTACCATTTTTCATACTTCTCGCACCAACTTCGGTAATTCGAAATGTTGACGTGAGAAGAATAGACTATTGGTGAATTAGAATGTGAAGGAGAATATTGAACATCTGGGCATCTTGTCAGTTATATTAATTCTTCTCCAAGTACGTTATCAGAGCAGATACTGAGTAAGACAAGTTAGGAATACGTTAGCAAGGTGTTAGTATTTTACACAACGTTCGAAGCTTCTTTTTATACCTAGAGTTTCCCCTGGGTTCGCATAAAATACACGTTTAAAAAAAGATAGTCGGGAAAAGTGAACGCTCCGAGTTTCAATGTCGACGAGAAGCCACGTGGCAGATAGAAAGTGATCACCGCACTTTCGATACATCTCAAGGAAATTAGCATTGGTAGATGGGAATGTGAAGGATGCTCCATTATTTAGTGTTTTTAAAGGATTTACTAAGGGGGAAACTTATATTACAGGATGCTCCATGTAACTGTGCCAAGTTGTGCATTTGAAAATTAAATTGTACAGTAACTACAGTCAGAGCAAAATCAATCGACCGCTCAAGAACACTTCCCATTCTTTCAACCACGTCAAGTATTACCCCCACTGGCATACCGTGTGAATTTGCTTCTCTATTCAAGAAACAGAGACTGTATTACTGCAGTTTTACCCAAAAGAAAACAGAAGATAGAATATTAGAAATATCCCCTTATTTCCCAGCAGCCAAGTAACTTTGTGCGGACTATACTTGAGTTACTTTGTCATTGAAAATGATTTCTCGTCATTTAAAACGTTGAAGGATAAAACTTACCAGTATGGTCCGTGTGCCGATGATGATTCCTGACGTAAGGTGGTGCCGGATTCCTGGGTTGCATCTCCCAGTAGGAGTTTCGACTATTTCCAAAATGATTGGCCCGTGGCTGCTGCGAAGGCGAAGTCTGCTTGCAAGGCAACCTGGCCATGGCAGTCATCATTTTCTTTACCTCCCCGTAGCTGAACCCGAGAATTAATCACTTCATCGGTGCCCCGCTTTGTTGCGCCGTCGTCTCAGCCCCATTTTCGGGCGATCGTCTGCTCCCTGAAAAATGAATCTATTAATTCCCTGAATCCTACACACTGACTCCAACTTCTAATTGGACCCCCGTTCTCTTTTAAATTTAATTTCAAATTTGAAAATTTCAAGAAATTGTAATCTCAAACATTTAAAGATTTCAAACTTCAGAATTCCAAAATAATAATGATTTTAAACTTAAGAATTCGCCAATTTTAAAGATTACAAACATCACAGTTTGAAAATTTCTACGATTTCAAATTTCAGAATTTCAAATTTTTAAAAATTCCAAAGTTGGGAATTCACCAATTATAAAATTTCAAATTTCAGAATTTCAAAATTTTAATGATTTCAAACTTCAGGATTCACAAAATTCTGAAAATTTTAAAAATTTTAAGATCACAAACTTCGGAATATCAAAATTTGAAAAGATTCCAAACTTCAAAACATCAAAATTGCAAAGATTTTAAACTGGAGAATCCACAAATTTTACAAATTTCAATAATCACAATTTAAGAAAATTATAATTTTAAAAACTTTTCTTGCGTTGACCACTTGACATTCGCACGTTCCAAGTAAACGAGAGCGATCATTGTGTTCCTTCCATGATGCAAAATTGTCATTCAAATTCTGGTCGGAATAGACCGTTGGAGCACAAAGGAGTCTGCTGCACCTCGTTAAATATTTAATCAGCCACACGCCTCTCGAATCCCCTGCGATACCCTATTCTTCGATCACAATGTATCGGGCTACCTGCATTCAGGGGGATAACAGTACTTCCGGTTTTCCCTACCTATTGTCGAGAACGTTTTAAATAAATGCGAGCATGGCTATGCCCCATAGAACGACGTTTAAATGTTTGATCCCTATTTGACTTTTTAGAGGATTCGTGCTAACAATTCCCTTTAAATTGGGAGAAGATGTTTATGGTCGAACAGGTAATTTACTGAGGCTTAATTAAAAGTAGCGACTAGATTACGAAATATGGCGTTGAAAGAGGTCCTTGAATTATTATTCGAGGGTCGTTTGAACACTGTTCGACGAATAGAGACGAAAAAATAAAAGGAAATACCTACATAGCTAACAAATTGAAATTGGATGAATTTCAATTCTGTTTGCTATTATTATTTCTTAAATACTAACCTTTGGATTAACTTTATACTATACTGTACCCATTGCCCACTCCAGGTCAATGATCTCCTGTTACACAACTTTGCCATCCAAATAAATTTATACAACGCTATAATAACACAAACACGTACGTATTTTTCCTGCAAATCTAGCACCAAAGGAATCTAATCCTCAAACCAGTAACCTTAAATGTATTTCCTGAATTACTTTTCCTTCACAACGCACCAGTATCTTATTCTATTACATAAGATATAATGCAAGGAGTCTCAGCCTCTCATATCAATTACACTTACTTTAATAAATACAATAACAAACCAAGTAACAAACTTAAAAATACCAAACGAGTAAAATAATAATACGATACTTTCAATTTTAATATTTCAAACCTTTGGCTAAATAACTCCCCTCTCCTTTCCTAACTGCTTCCACATTACTTCGTGAAACTTCGCTAAATGTATCTACATTTGCATCCACTTTCAATAAAAAATTACAAACCACTTGGTCCATCAAGGAGACAAGGTCGACAATAGGGACACTCAGCTAGCACCACCACCGATTGGCCAGGCTAGATATGCTCTCAACTTGTCACGAGAAGGCGAGATTCGGTCGCAGACCAGTCACGGTACAATTACGCTCCATTAGAACGTCATTCACGTTCGTCAATCCTAACGACGCCGCGATTGCAACGTTCCATGCTTCAATCATTGTGCCCCGCCGCGATATAATCGCGGTCCGTTCAAATATTATTCGGCTCTCATTTGCACGGACCGTTCAATTTGAATTCGATTACGGTCAGATCAAATATTATTACGATCACGTTCCCTCTGCCCACGATATTTGAATTGGCGACCGTGCCGCGCGACCGAACCGCCCTGCTGCAAATGGAACGCAACCGAACGCGATCGACGCGCACCGCGACGAGGTTCCAGCTATAATTCTAGGAGGCCGCGATCGAGCAGTGATTGCATCGTAATTAAACGACCGCTATAAATCATGCCCGATACCGAGAATAGTGAAAGCACTTCGTGGGAGCATCTTCGTAACGGATCACCAACAGATAGCTGTTCTAGGAAAACATGACACACGCGTTGGTGAAAGCGATCGGCGGTACCAAAAGTAAAGCAAAAGCAGAATTAGATATCGTTGTGAAATGGAGCAACGAGCAGCTAGCATCCGTCGGAAAACTTGTCACCTTTTTATCATTCCCGATGAAAGGTGCTTTCAAACGTTTTGTGTCTCGGTAGAGTGGCTTCGTGGCTCTATGACACTTTGCCCTTTTAATTTTTTAGGAATATACACAGTGGTGGAGAGACGATTCTTTGTGTAAGACAGAATTGAAAGTGTGGGATAACTTTTTTTAATAAAGGGCTGGGTTTTCGAGGAAACTGATTTTGAATTTTCTAAGTTGATTTTGTACAGAAGGAAGGCTACGTAGAAAATTTATTCTACATTTTTTGTTTGCTTTTGGAGTAGAATTAAAGAGTCTTTGTAGGAAACATTGTAAGTGCTAAAATTAAATTCCAGAATGTTCTCCGAAAAATAAATTTAAGGTTTGGCACTTACAGTGTTTCCTACAAGGACTCTTCAATTCTTCTTCGAACTCTACTAAATTTTTCTCCACCTCACATTTCGGGATTTCTACTCTGCGAGAAATATTAACTATTCAAGATCACTCAGCGTTCATCCCCGTCATACCATGAGATCACACCTCTCCACCTTCTTTCTGATCCCAAAGCTACATTTGAAAGGCGGGATCTGCAAGTCTGAAACACCTAGCTACCCTGAAGACCTAGCAACCCTGACAAGAAATGCAAATAGCACCAGGTGCGATTTTTAACCAAGAAAATGTCCCTTTAGGTCCAACTTATCTTCTTCCAAGCATACATCCCCGACAATCTCGATCCTCGGACAAGGATCACTACCGAGGTGTCCGGTGCCGAATTTTTTCTCCTTCAAATATGTCATTAAGGGGTTAGACCACCTTGGCCGCACCTTTGGGAATTTATTTCTAAGTAACAAAAACACGTTTATCGATAAAAATTTTTCAATTAAGGTAGAGACATCTTTGAAGAATATATTGAATAATAAATAAATGTATTCTCTATCGTTCGACCGTCAATTTTTTCGATTGGTTGAAAAATAACAAAATAACTACACTTTGAAACAAAAAGCTCATTTTCGTGTGTAAGAAAATAGACTTTATTTACGCATAAGTCAGATAAAAATTAAAATATCGAAAAAATTGACGGTCTGACGATAGAGAATACATTTAAGAACATCCGTGCAAAATTGTATAAAAATCCATAGAGTTTTACTGAAATTACAGCGTACACCGTTTCGGAAAACGTGGTACCGAGAAAAACGCATTTAAAGTTTTCGGAATGTTTTGATATTTGAAAAAAATTGTATATATTATTCAAAGATGTCTCTATCTCCATTGAAAAATTTTTATCGAAATTTTTATAGAAATAAATTTCCAAAGATACGATATTTCTTAACCTGGTCAATATTTCTAGACCTGGTGGTCTAACCCCTTAAGCACAAAAACCTAAAAGATATGTGTTGTTATTTTTGCCCAATCTCAATTTTATCGGCTGGAACAGCCTGCCAAAATTCGAAAATCGGTATTTTCCTATGCAGTGTTCTGCCACTAAAAACGCCAAATATCCAAAAAATTTCGTGTCTTTTAGAAGAAACATAGGATAAACCAACCAGTAATTGACCGCATACCAGTGAATGACCATTAGGCAAAGAAATGTCAATTATAAATTTAAAAATATCGTATGTTTATAAATGGAGTGTAGTTGCATTTTTAATATCCCATATTTTTAGTTACGCGTATTAAGCAAACATTAATAAGTACAATTCTTATTAAAAGTATGCGGTTATTAGTAAATAAGCCCAGTAGGGCTTCTACGCGTTTTGCATTTTATAATCATTTTTTTTTAAATTACGATAAGAATAAGTAATTATTTTTATAGAAACTTCAAGAAAAGTAAATTTAAATGCAATTTCAACAGTTATTTTGTTGTTATAAATAAATATATTCAAGTATTAATCTCAAAGGTCCATAAATTCAACAATTCGGTCATTCACTGGTTGATTTACCCTATATTATAAAGTGAGCTTTGCGTTAACAGTTGCAAAACGGTACCCGTCAGAGTGGAGGACTAAAGAAACTCGATAGTGTCCCTTGCGAGTGCTCACGAGCATTGTCCAGCTCGCAATCAGTCGATTATCAAGGCTCGAGCCAAAAATATTATCATTCCACTGTAAAGTGTATTATTTCAATGGCAGCTTGGACGAGCACCCTGTCGATCCGCGTACGACTAGCTATCTGCGCGGCTGTGCACAGTGTCAGGGGCCCTAGCAAAGAGACAGGCAGTCTAGGGTAAAGGCTGCACGATAAACAGCGAGTGGATGAATCACTCCGGGTTTCTATGAAATTGCGTATCGACGAGGGAAGAAAGGGGATCGCGCGCGATGCTGTTAGCCGGCGAATATTATCAACAGCTGAGACATGCCCCGGGAGAATATAAATGAGATTGCTGAGTTGGCTGACACAGCGCGCGAGCTACATTCGTCTACTCGTGCTCGCGCTCCGGAATCGATTCCTGAAACATTAGCGTCCCCTTATCGGCCGGCGAGACGGGGGCGAAAGGAGGAAACGGGGCGGACAGAGGAAACACGGAATGATGGAGGAGTTATCGTTCGATACACTTTCGACCTGATAAACGCGCCCGGCGAAAGACTTCGCGATGGACGATTAGAGAATTCGACTATCCTAAGCGGGCTATCGGTGCTTCCCAATCAGAAGCTTAGGAGATGGTCGTGGGATAGGGGAACACGGGTGACCTTTTGCAGCCTGAGTTGTCCGATCATTGATCGACCACAGATCTTTTATCGTAAATCCTGCGGCTATTAAGACAGAAGTTTGGAATAAGATATAATATGGTGATTTTAAAATTAACACTTTATTTCATTCTAAGAATCAAGAGTTCTACCATTTTTGTGAGATTTAATGGCATTAAGGGGGTACATACGTTTAGCCGCGGGGAACATGAATGATTTGAGGAATTTTTTTATGGGATTTGTTAAAAAAGATAAAATACTTATTAGGTACACATGATTTATTGTTCATAATGTGCACGACAAAATTTATTTACAATAATTCTTGTATTACGTTATTTATGATGTGTTAGGTTTTTTAGACCACTGCAGAAGATCTGAAAAATAAAGTGATATTCTTGTAAAATAATGTTGCCATTATGGACTGACCGGCCAAATTTTTTAATTAAAAAAAAAATAAAGAGTTTACGGCACTAAGTTAAATGAACTTTTTTCATGCAAAATTTTGCTCCGTAATTGTGCATAAAAAGTTAATGAAAAAAAATATTAAAAAAAATGGCCCGTCAGTCCATAATGGCAACATTATTTTACAAGAATATCATTTTATTTTTCCGATCCATCAATGTTTAAAGGAAATAGCATGGTGACCATTTTTCTGCAGTGGTATAAAGAACTTAAAAAGTGATAAATAATGAATATAATACAAAAATATTGTAAACAAATTTTTTCGTGCATTTTATATACTATTAAATCATGTGTAGGTAATAAGGATTTTGTTTTATTTTTCTAATAAAACCCCTGAAAAAAATCGTTAATAGTTCGATAGGAAGCGTTGCGCCTTTGAGACACTGATTTTCTTTGATGGACTAATAATTATAATTATAATTGTAATTCTCAAAGTCAGAGCGCTTGAGGGTCTACTTTTACAAAGTTTAATGGGATCAGTGTATAAACTTTGATATTTCCGAGTGGTATATTTGGTATGCAAAATGTTCGCTAGAAATTTCCCCTTATTTGTATGAAAATACAGAGATGTTGCAATTAAAAACTTTTTGATATCATGCCTGTATAGTAGACAATAGCATATTCATTATTATTCCCTTAAAATCTGTGCTGTGGATTGGAAGGGGAATGCCTCCGCCCACTTTTCATCTTCTGCTCGGGCATGCGCAATGAAGACTTCACTATTACTTAGTATACTTATGTACACGAATAATGCCAGCTTCCAACGCAACTTTTCGAAACGAAATCATCCATACCATGGTCACGAAACCTTGCTGTGGATACAGTATCGAGCATATTTGGAAACTGAAAAAGATATTCGTCACAGTTGAAGCCGGAAGCGTTCGAAGACGAGGTTGCAGAATCTTCAGTCGGTATTCCAACAAGTGGGACCTGCTTTGGAAGAATTTCTTTCGCATCCGCGAACATCCTCTATATTTAACGACGCGGAAAAGAGAATAAACGCGAGCAATGAACGTTCATTGCCACGCCGCGTAATTAGTTTTATCGCGAAGCGCGCCAGACTACCGTTTCGTTCTTAAACGGTAAATTTCTCAATGGAAAACGAGCTCGTTCGAATCGGCCGAGCAAAAAGGCTGCAAAAATGGTGCATGCCGGCACAACTGCAAGTAACCGCAGGTGCTTGGCCACAAAAGTCGATGGTGATTACAGGCAGAACATCTGTGCACTCCTGTGCAATCCTGATGTACAAAGAGAATTTGCATTAAAAATGGGATCATCTACTCTTCGGAGAAAGATTGTATTTGATGCAACATATCTTTCTTTTGAAGCTATGCAACTTTTGTTTGGCCTGTTTATCTTTTTAAATAATAATATTGACACCAATCAGAGTAGCTCCTTTTTGCATTAACTAGGATAATACTTTGAAAAGGAATACCATGTTCCATTTATCACGTTATTTGCTGCGTAATTCATGCCTGAGAGGATTAAGTTTGCAGTGGACAATAACAGGATCAGCTAAATCGGTTGAACGTATCGAGGACAGTGCTAAAAAATTAAAACAGAATTTTCCACATACTAATTTATTAATGATTCAATATTATCCAATTTGTTAATATAGTCTTAATGAGCACACTTATAATATTCACTGAGCGAGAGTTGGCAAATTTCAAACAGACTTGGGCGAAAGGTATTAAAATAGAAAATAGAAAATAATATTTGAAATTTAACACCTATTTACGATATTAGAGACCATTATTTACGAAACAATTTCAGGAGACATTAATCAATTGCAAAATTAAATGAAAATTAATATGCTCATATGCTAATATGCTTATAAGCTGATTTGCTTCAAATAAACTAATCTACGAATATTAAAAAATAGCTTTTAATCAGATTATTATTTAGCTAACCATTTCTAAAATATCTTAATCAAATAATTCCCCATACAAAACCGTACATGCATCGAATGCAAATCCCTCGACGCAAAAAGACGCCGCGACGAAAGACACTTCAATAAAGAAACAAATTAAAAATCACATATCTAAATCAATAAAAAATACAAACAGCTCTACGAAAGGAATAGAACCCCATTTGTGCTTATCAACATAATATATCTATAAAAATACAAACTTAAAAGCCAACAATCCCACCACAACATCAATTACCTACCTAATACCATCAAGAAATTGAAAAATACTGCTTTTAAACGATCTCTATATTCACCCACGCGAGAATCCCGCGTGGCCACGAGCGACACTTTCACTAAAACCGCCTCGCCAGCGGACGGGTTGGAAAAGTTAAGATAGTAACTCGCAGCGCCTCGCCTCGTACCTGGTTCACGTCCCAGACACGAGATCCTCTAATCGTTTTCAACAAGAAGCTCCAATAACCTCTCGTTTGCACATGCACGGAGTCGAGTTGTTTGCTTCGACGAGTCCTCGAGAGTCGACTAGCGGCTAAAGCCGCGTCCACCAGCGCCAGGAATCCGGGCACGTGCTATCAGATCGAATTTTCGCGCGGACGTCGTTCCGTCAGATTTCTGGCAAGAACCCACTGTTTCCGCCGATGGGAAACGATAAAAGTGGTCGACGAGCGACTCGGGCCAGCTTTTAGTCTCCCAAAAAGCTCGCGGCACTTCGTGCAAGACGAGGCAACCGTTTGCGACCGATCTGCTTCGTTATCTGGCCATTATTGTAGCTCGAATCGTTATCGGCGCGGTACATCTCGTGGTCAAACACTGCACGCACAGAAATCAGCTCGTCTCTTCATTGAAGGGGATGAAACGGCTCGGCGAGCTTGAATAGAAAAAGTCAGTCACGGTTTCGCGTGGACCTCCCTCGTGGTACGTTGACGACGATAAGATACGGGCAACGCGTAGATAAGTTTCGATTTGTGGAGAATATAGGTGATGCTTCTGTCGTGTTCCAAGTCGGGGGCAATCTGAGAAGCCCATTTGAGAATCTAGCACAGTGGAGAGCTATATTGTATTTTATGCACCCTGGACTTCGCGGGCAGAGCCATAAATCGCTACCCTTGGGCGACAACGTTAGCCAAGGTTGCGGCCACCCGTGCTCTGCATCTGAGGACGTTCTAGAAATTTTCCAACGAAATGAGAGTGGGTCATAAAATACCAATATCGGGGAGATCGATGCTTCGAACGAGTCTCTGTATTATGTACGATTTCATTAGTTACGAGTTACAAGTGAATTCTTAAGATAGCCATGTTTTGTTGCAGACAGGGGAGTCAGTTTTCATGGTCGGACAGATAACGCAAAATCGTTGTCGTCCAACCGACCGATTTCAGTCGGTCGTACGACAATGCAACAGTGTCCATATACGGCCGGCTGTAGAGTACCAACTTTTGCGGTTAGTTTACAAGATGTCTTTGTCGAAGTTGGAATTGTTTTTCCTTAGTGAAAATAGTTATGTGAAACATATATTACAACGAACAAATGCACGGAAGAGAAATCGTCATTGTACAGACCAGATATATAAAGACAGGATAAATTTCCTTGTCCGCTAATATACGGTTTTTATAGTTTTCGGCCCATTTGTTCCATAAAATAGGCCTTTTTTGGACTTCAGAAATCAGTAATTCCACGAAATCCATTGCTTTTTTGGGACGTCGTGCGTGCGATACGACAAAAAAAACAAACTGGTTTGAAATTCAAACAAAACGACCGACATATACGAAGTTGCCGCATCGCGTGCATTGCCAATTTGGACAAGCCCATAGAAAATCCTTTGTTTGTTTATAGTCGTGTTGGTCGGTCGGTTGGACGACAACGATTTTGTCGCTGTGCGACATCTAATTAGGACATAGCGTAATAGTAAGCAGCAAACTGGAGGAAACTCTTCGAATCATTACTTTACCTTGTCATCCTTTCATTTTGTGATTCTTTGGGAATTCTCTAATTTCGGGAGTACGTAATGTTCTGTCTAGACTTCAAAATTTTCTGGGTGAAAGTGGGACATTCCCGTTTCTAAGAATAATAAGAATAATATTTTTCCAAAATTATTCCTATAAGTCCAGAACTGTTTCTGAAGGGGCGAGACTGGTGTAAGTCGACGAAAATTAAAATGAGGCAATCTTCGAGAATTTTTTTCAAAGGAATGGTTTAATGGGTCTCTTTGAAACTTTTAGAATATTTAATTGAACATCTAAGCAAGTCGAGAAAATTTGGTTTTCTGTAAAATAATTCGTGTATTGTAAACTGTAGATGTATTTCCCCACGTCCATTCTACTCACTTAAAACAAAAAATCGAGTAGATTTTGTATTTTTCAAGAAATTACGCGTCGGATGAATGTAAATATGCAAAAAGATGCAAAATTGAGTAAATGACTTTAAAGAAAAAGTTCTGCCGTGAAAGTTGCAACTTTTTCTTTAAAGTCCTGTAATTTGCTCAATTTTACATCTTTTTTGCATATTTACATCCATCCGACGCGTTATTTCATAAAGAATACGAAATATCCTGTATATTCCTCCAAAGTTTAAAATAAACAAATTATTTTACACAAAACAAAATTTTCTCGAGTTCCTCAGATCTGCAATTAAATATCCTAAAAGTTTCAAACAGATCCATTGAACCACTTTTTCAAAAAAATTCACGAAGATCGCTTCATTTTCGTCTAGTTACACGCGTCTCCCCCTTAACCACATTACATTATTCCCTTGCTTCATCCCTTAACTCCACGCACCACTCAAAATCCATCTCACAATAAATTAATTGTTCTACTCCCAATCAGCCCTCAAAACATAACAATCGACGAATGTGTATACACTCAACTATTTTCATACAGAAAAAAAAGGGAAAATTAGGCCTCGTTATGCGATTGACTCAGTTAATGTTGCAAAATGGACGGTGCAATCGACCATTCCGACTGACCCAAATTGAATTGTGATCCAGTAAATGAACGCAGGTTGCATTACGTCGTGCTCGCGCTTGGAGATGCACTTGAAGCGTCTGATATGGGTCACTGGTGTCTGTGGCGCGGGAATTAGTTAAGAGAAAAATTCCCATATCGCGGCACGACGCGGTAAAGCAGGGTGCAAGATTCATCGGAGGCCCCGCAACGTTCCTGTGCATAATTTCTATCGCGAACCAATATTTAGAAGCCCCCTTGGGAAACGAGACGCGGCGTGAGAGACAGGCTTAAGGCGGCGATAATATCGGTGAATACGTGTCCATATATTTCCCCGATGTACCCGACGAACGGGATCCCAGCTTATGTACGGGTAACTCCTGTACACAGGCTCGAGATGTCCTAAGTACACGTCTACATGCTGGATATGCATCGGCGACCGCGCTTCCACGATGCACACGGTGTCTTCGAAGTGCAGTTGCGGGATGAGCGTATCTGTGCGAACTGATCTCTTCGTAACTTCTTACGAAAATCTTTGGATTAAAAATTATGTTGGAATAGTTCAAATTAATTTTTAAGTTTTGGGAACTGGGTTTTCTATTGTGTCATGAAAAGGTGTCTCTTGATTTCAAGCGATAATTTTTTTAAGTAAATTGCTAAATTAAAAATTATATGCGTTGGGATGTTTGAGATGAAATTTTATAGTAGGTATCAACTTTATACAGATATTTTACTGTGATAGTATGTGGCTTCTAATTTACTGATATTAGTAAGATAGCTTTTAAATTAAATATGATGGATAAATCTTATGCAAGAAGGAATTTTTTCTGTGTCTATTGTTTATTTTATATATAACTGTTATACTTAGAGCTAAAGTATGGATACTTTTTTTCATTAGGTTCTGTATTCTAGTATGACATTCTTTTTTCAATTCTGCTGTTATTGTTGGTTGAAACGAAGAGATGCATGGATGCTTTTATCAGTCATTATACGTCTCCATGCTTCGCTATATAATCTAATGAAAGAGTGTTGAACAAATAAGGTAAATGTCCCCATTATCGACCTCGCTTCCATTATCATCCCACTTGTTCTTTTTTCCATTAAAAGTGGCTAATAAATATATTCGTCGAAACATTAAAACCGTGAAATCGAAAATATTTCATTTATCAATTTATGTATTTATTATTGTTCTGTGATCACAACGCAGGAATGTTTGAGCCTCGTTTTCAGATACTCTAATAAAACGATTTTTAAATTACATATCTCATTGGGATGCATGGAAATGCATGAATCTGAAACAGGAAAAATACATAAAAGAAGATGAAATTAAAAATAGAAACAGGAAAATTAAGAAAACAGAAATCTCCATAAAAATGAAGAAGGGAAAAGAAAATGCAGAGACAAAAGAATTTAGATCAACAAGGCCACACTATAAATGAGAAACCGGACACCTTAAAGAAGATCATAAACATACTTTCAAAAGTACGGAATCCTTAATGTTTACTTTGCTTTTTATTAAAGAAAGAGAGATATGATTCATCCGAGTCGCGTGATTCACTTTGTACACAATTCATCGATTTCCGGCGAAGTTAATAACATTAGGTAAGAGACTGTCAATTCGCTTTGAAAGGCAATCACGGTGGAAACACTTGTTCGTTTGTGTCATAGAAGATAACATATCACGTGGAACGAATGATATTCTTCGAACTCATCATCGATCTATTCCGTCGATCCATCGCATTATTATCGAATAAATTCTGAATAATATTGACCAGCTGAGCCAGCCAATTTTTGGTTACAAGCCACTGAGACTACGTAGAGAGGGAATCACCTAACTCGACGACCTTAAATCGCTCATAAATTATTCGTTCTACGGAAAAGTGTTTTGAAATTGAAGGGAACATGTGATGCAACAGTTGGTTTCTTGTTATCTTGCTTTTTTATCGCGATACGAAATCACACGTGCCATGGATCCCTTTGGTAGTTTGGTAACGCCTATGAGCCCCATGTCGAAATTATATTTTTAAATGCATAAGATGGAAAAATGAGGATTTCGAGGAAACGAATTATACTGAAATACTATTATCGAAATGTTTGTATAACAAATTTGTGAATTTATATACGGACCCCTTAGGAGTAGGTACGTGGTCCCCACGATTAACAACACATGATCTGAGGTCAGAAGACGCGTTTGGTATTTAAATTGAACACCTACCATTTCACTTTAAAATTCAACAGCATCGAACATTAAATGAAAATGCAGCAAGGTACATACATGGTTCTTTTTAAACACTGCAACTTCTACTAGAAATAACTTTGCAAGGGAAGAAACGATTCATTTCTAAGGGTGTCACTCCAATACCATACAATTTCAAAATATGTACGATGATTCACGAAATTAAATATATTTCAAAGTGCAACATTGCTCCCAAAGCGTTCCTGCATCAGTAAAGTAAGGTACAGAACTGATAATAGTTTGACTGGCGTTGGCGTGCTTTCACGTCGATATTTTTTGAAAAGCATTCAAAGAATTGTATCAAAAGTATTGCCAATGTACTGACGAGATTCTCTTCTGGTGCAAATGAGTCTAAACTCGACCTCTGATCAGTCTATAAATAATTAGCCTAAAGATTTCCAAAGCGGTTCCAATTAAGTATACCTAAACTATAGTGTTTGGACTGATTTTCATCAAGCAAATCTCACCTATCCATTGGTAGTACTCTCACGAAGATTTAATGGGCATTACAGAAATTTAAATTTTCCAAAATGCTAAAAAATTCCTGATGGACTTAAAGTGGAATATTGGTATAATTATAAGAGACCCTTGTCACTTCAGTTGCATAGAAAATGCCTCTAAGCCTCGACAACGGACGCGTGCAAGAAATGCCCTGGGATCAAGCGTTAATAGAGTTTGGCAAACTTTCGGGACACCTTGTACACGTGCAACTGTGTACGAGGCTCACGTGCACGCGAGAATGTGGTGCACTATCACCAGTGCAGTTAGCAACGTTGCATTCACGTACACGCGGCGCGTGTACACGGTTTCGCGGGTTATTTGCATAGTCTGCTCGACTGTCTGGCGGACGGAAGCTGACTGCGAATTCCTGCTAGGGCAGCAACGTGTGTCAAGTGCAGAGCTAATTCGTTCCGCTGGCTATGAGGTGTTCGATAGCTGAGTCCTTTAGATAACGTTAACAAATTAAGAACGAGATACTTCTCCTTGTAAGGTGTCTTCAAACTCAGTAGTCTGTCAACATGAGAACCAAAGGGATCAGTCCTTAGTGGCTGGCATGGAAAAGGTTTCAAGTAGATAACAAATCTTTGAGTATTAAGTAACTATAAATTATTTGGAATATAGAAATTATGGGAAATAAAAATGAATGTTAGCTACTGCAGTTATTTGAGAAATTAAATTTTGAGTTTTTAATGGAGATAATAGAACTTTTTTTTAGTAATTATTACTTATTACTTATATTTTCATTAGATTACTGAGATAATGTAGCTGGAATATTTAAAATTCTTTTCGCTATATTTGCATTGTTTTCGTTCCATGACTATTCGAGTACCTACTTGAAGATTGTAATCATATGCAATAGTTCGAGTATTTCAATATTTGAATACAGCCCCAATTCTAATGTAATATTCAAACGCTCCAATATTTAAATTTTATTTCATGAATATTCCAACACTCGCGTGGTTCGAATGTTCCCGCAGAGGATATGGCGACAAACGGCCCCAAAGCTTAATTCAGCCGCTGAAAGTGAGAAGAAACACTGTTCGTTGGCGTACCTGACGTTGGGTGCGTGAAGTGAATTCGCCTAGTCAACAGTTCGTGGCATACGCGTCGATTGACCTAGATCTCTGTGTCACCGGAAGAGATGCCTGGAGCTGAATTACCGGAACACAGGAGCGAAGGGGCAATGGACGAGCGTGAGGGTGACTTAATTAGCCAATTATTGTCATCGCGAACAGGACAAGCTGAGGGGGGCAGAGGAAGCATCCTAGTCACCTATACCCGGCAACCCAGCCCTGTCACCTCTAACGACCACCCGCCGTTACGCTCGACCCGACTAAATTCAGGACAAAGAGACGTCAGCTTTATCCTTGAACTGTGGGCACCCGTGGCCATTCGGGTTTATTGAGTTTTTTATTCCCAGAGTTAATTAGGTTATACGATTTTCTCCTGAATTACTTCTATTTTAAAGTGATGGGATTCTCGAGTGATCGAATAGTTAATTGATGGAATTCACTATTGATGCGATTCGTTCTTGATGGAACTGTCTATTAAAGGTATCACATACTAATAGAATTCTGGACTAATGGAAATCCTAACTGATGGAATTCCCAAATTACCGAAATCTCAATCTATCGAACTCCCAAGTTACCGAATTTTAAAATTAAGTTATTGAATTCCCAAGTAATGGAAATCTCAAGTTATCGAATTCCCAAGTTATCGAATTCCTAATTTATCGAATTTCCAAATTACCGAATTCCTAAATTATCGAAGTTCCAAGTTATCGAATTCCCAAAGTTCCGAATTCCCAAGATGTCGAATTCCCAAGTTATCGAATTCCCAAAGTACCGAATTCCTAAGTTATCGAATTCCCCACTTATGGAATTCTCAAGTTATCGAATCCCCAACTTATCGAATTTCCAAATTACCGAATTCCTAAATTATCGAAGTTCCAAGTTATCGAATTCCCAAAGTACCGAATTCCTAAGATGTCGAATTCCCAAAGTACCGAATTCCCCAGTTATGGAATTCTCAAGTTATCGAATTCCCAAGTTATCGAATTCCTAATTTATCGAATTTCCAAATTACCGAATTCCCCAGTTATGGAATTCTCAAGTTATCGAATCCCCAACTTATCGAATTCCCAAATTATCGAATTCCTAAGTTTCCAAATTCCCAACCTATCGAATTCCTAACTTGTCGAATTCCCAAATTACCGAATTCCCAAGTTATCGAATTCACAAATTATCGAAGTCCCAAGTTATCGAAGTCCCAACTTATCAAATTCCTAATTTATCGAATTCCCGACTTACCGAATTCTCAACTTATCTAATTCCCAATGGATCGTTCTCTCAGCCGATCAAACTCTGAACTCATCAACGACTCAACTGATCAATTCGCAAACTGGTCCAACTCTCAACTAACTGAATTCTAACGACCACCCGCCGTTACACTCGACCCCACTAAATTCAGGGCAAAGAGGTGTCAGCTCTATCCTTGAACTGTGGGCGACACCTTGGCCACTCGGATTTCCCAATGGGACCAAAACGGCTGGTTTTACCCGCTCCAAATTGCCGTCCCTTTCGCTTTTCGCGACGTTCGCCGAGCACTTCTCAGCGCGTGCAAATTGAAAACAGATGTCAGGATATGGGTAAGAAAGTTCGAGGAAACCCGACGTCCTTCGAGATCCTTGTTATAGGCACCATTGGCACACGCGATGCTCGTTGCCAGCAATCTCCAAGCAGAGACTAATGCACCAGTGCGTAGCAAACGCGACAGCTCGCCGCGAAATGTTGATGACTGTCATCCCGTCCAACGCCAGTAGGTACAGCAAATTATGTACACCGAACTGGGCCTTGATCTTGCAGGGAAATTACTTTTCTCCAACGTTGCACTTTGTGCACTGAAAGCAGCGCACATGTTACACTCTCTCTCTCTCTTTTTGTTTTGAACTTAACACCACATCCACTGAGCTGCGTGCGTAATTATTCGTCACATTTGAAGGGCTTTCTATCAGTTTGCTGAATAGTTTAGTCTCTTAGCAGTAAAATGCTACCCAATTGATACAATTGAGTGGTACTCGAATAGTTGTTGGTAGAATTGGCCCTTAGCCTGAATTCTCCGAGTACTGTTCAATATTTACTGCATTACATTAGCAGGTGAGTTGATGGGATTAGAATCAAGTGGGAAAATTGTCTTTTAAAATCAGATGATAATGAGTGATTTTTGTGTGACCATTCATTCAAGGTATATTTTATTTAACGTAGTATTTACATAGAAATTATGTGGAAATGAGTAATTATACCTTAATTAGAAATTTATTCAAATTCATTTCAAAATATTGAACGTGTATTACAGTGGAAATAGTAGAAAATGATAGGCAGTAATTTTTACAAGCAACGGGCCGACTCTTTTTAGATACACGTTACTTCGTTCCACGAGCTCCTTCATGCATTGTATTCATTCGAGGTTGACCCGTTTTCGTTCGCATCACCTATTGGCAAACGTACTTTTCTATTGTAATCTTGTTCCGAGAATCGAGAGCGAAAGCTGGAGATCGTTCGCATTTGTAAAACGCTACGAGGTAGTTTAGTAGCAGAGAATCTTCCTAACAGTTCGTTACTACATAATCATTTTCGTTTAAAAAACGAACCTAATAAAGCATCACTCCAAAAATATTACAACCTATGTATGTACGTAGTCAGAGGAATCACTAGAAAGAAGTGACCAATTTAGAGAATTCCCCAGTCTAGCACTGTTTCAGATAACCAATAATTTATTTATTCTTGTCCACTTTTCTTAACTTTCTTGTTCCTATTTCTAGTCTTCGTGTCCTAGATTAGTCTGTCCATCTTTTAGCTTTAAGTCTACCATTATGTTATAGAGTTAGGTTTTAAAACAGCAGTAATGATGAGTCTCGCCCATTCATCACTTAATTAAGTATAATTGACGTTATTATATTATTACCATTATAATTTAAAAATCATTTCAAACGAAACATGGTTCTTCAAAAATCCTCCAATCTTTTACAGTGCTACAAACCAAAAATAAATAAATAATACTAAAAATAAATAAATAAATAATACTCTAAATAATACCAAAATAAAAACACACTGAAAAGTCACTTCCTAATCAGTATCTTTCCAACAGTAAATTAAAAATCCTTCAAATATTTTCCACCAAAAATACAAAATTTCTCTTCCCAATCTGAAAGTAAAAATCGCGTGCGAAGCTGTCGTACTACTTCCTAACTTTCCTTCCAAAAACTCCACGACAACCTGCATGCCTCGAAAATAAGAAACCAACACCAAAAAACCCTTTATATTCCTTTATATCGTCATGGCGAATCGTGAGATTCGTAGATAAAACTTTTCCAATACCGTCTGTATTGACGCTAGCAATGACCTTGGACAGCGAAGAGGAAGAGGAAACAAGAAAGGGAGAGTGTGGGAGGACTCGCGCGACGTTCGACATATCGGTTTTGCTGTCACCGATTTCCGGCTCGCCGGGTGAGATATCAGACGCAACGATCACCGAGAATACGCGTTTTGTTGAGGCGGCGTCGCGTTCATATGTGAAATAGTTCATTCATTGACAACACATTCATCCTCCCTCCCGTTCCTCTCATCCCACGTGCGCAGATTTATCTGCTCTGGCCACTCTCTCTTGATCATTCCTGGTAGACTGTTAGTCACTGTTGCACGTTAAAAGATTACTATTGTCTGTTGGCAATAAATCAATAAATAGACACGGCCGCGTTTGCGGTTACGTTATTTCAAATGCTAAATCCGTTTTGATATTAGAGGATTCGAATAAATTCCTTACGTCTGATTTACTGGAACGAGAACGGCGCAAAAGATTTGAGGAAACTTCAGTAATTTAATTTAAATATGTGCATGGAAGATCAGTTTCACTCGATTCGAATTTCAAGTACCTACGTACACGAATAGATCCAGAAATAAATCCCAAATATTCGAATTAATAAACTGAATTAAACAGTACCAACCAAGAAAATTTATTCTACCAATTTTACTACTTCCTTCGGGAATCTCTGTGCTTAATAAGAAAAGTCCATCACTGAAAAACAATCCAACAACCCTCCCCTTCAGTTTGTTCAATCGATTCGTTGGAGAAGGTCTAATTAGCGATCAAGCAGCGCAGCAACGAATCCACGTTCTCGGTCTACTTCGGTCTACTTCATAGGCAAGTATAATAGGGAAGAGCGTATTGCGACATAATGTAACGTGGTGGAAACTGGGAACGGAAAATTCTAAGACGATCCGAGGACGCGGCCGACAACAGAGGAAAACAAATTCGAGACTCACGCCTCGGGACCGACGCTTTACGTTTCCCGGCGAATCGTTCCCATTCAAACAAAAGATAAATCCTAGACTCCCCCAGGGGGAATGTGGGATACCGTGAAACTTCCACCAAACAACTACAATTTCTCTTTTTCTTCTGGACTCGATTGAAACTCGCTGTAGCGTTGTCTCCGGCGTTCGTTCTTTCTAGCTGGATTAAATATGGAAGTTCCAAAGTAATTGAAACCTTGACACGGAAAGAGATGGCAGGGGACCAGGAACGAAATCGTTCCGATTCGAAGGGGGAACCTGTTCGCATTGTTGTCAAATGAAAAGATAAATTAGGTGGAATCTATTGCTCGAAATAATTCGAGAACCTTCTGTGTTTATTCGTATAGTGGAGCAACTACCACACTATGAAGATGTGAATTAAGTATCTGGGATTGGAAATTAGGATCTGAACTGAGTATCATAAAGTAGCCACCAAAATTAAATAGTATATTTGAGGCATTGAGGGCAAAAACGGACTAACCCACACTTTTTGCGAAATTGAGTTAGTAGCAATAATGTATTTCAATAGGATGTACTAATCATATAAAATAGGGAAAAAAATTTTTTTAATGTGGATTAGTCCGTTTTTCTCTCAATGTCTCAGTTAATCCTTGGAAGGCCGAATAGTGGGTTTGTTTTGACCCGTAAGGTAAATGGCCCAGTGGTGAAACAGTTAAGGAAGCAGTTGAGATAATTGCAATTTCTTTTATATTTAAATAGTATAAAATTATAACTAAATATAATTATTCGAAACCGTAAAATTTCTAGTTTCAGATAACATAACAAAAATCTACATTTATTAAAGGAAAAGTTTTAAATTAATTAAAACATGAAACTGTTCATATGACTCAGTAATTAAATGAAATTCATAGCGTGTCCCAGCCATTAATTATCAGTGTCCCAATTATTGAATATATATTTAATTTAACTATTTCTATCAGTTAATGAAAAGAAATGAATACGGTAATATTTTGGGGTAATAAAAACATTTTATTTATAATACATTTGTGTTAAATCTTCGGCATGTCTGAAAATGATTAAAAGTATATTATAAAATTTTAGGTTATGCTAATATTATGACGGGTTTAAGATTAATTATCCTAATAATTCTTAAACAGTATTATATTTTTGTCTAGTTATTATTAACGTAAATATATAGGATACAAAACAATAGTTCATTGAATACTGACGTCTGTACCAGTGTTTATATAACCATTAAATACGCGTTTAATAACTGGTCCGTGACATGTTATCGTGTACTATTGGATAAACGCAACAATTTCAATATTAAAAAGAAAAAATTATTAAGAGATCCAATTAATTTTCAATTCTTCGACATATAATAAATCCACAACAACTGTACTATTTCAAAAATGATAAAATAATAATTAATTACAACCTTAATAAAAATATTCTCTCGCTTGCTTGAGCCCATTAGGTGAGAAGCGAGATTGAAACTGTCGAAGCTTTACTGTACAATAATATTTTTGCATAATATAACTATTCAGTTATGTAAGCTTATAATTGTATCTATATAAAGCTAATACATTTTGCAATTATATTTCGAATAGTTTAAACGTTGCAAATTAGTAAAACTGTTATTATTAATAAAATTTCTTCTCGATTTTTAATTATTGGGCCACGTTTAAGTACTGGGACATTTACCTTATGCATCTTTCTTTTTCTATGTATCATTTAGGAATGCGATTCTTTTTTCCAGCAAGTGATACCTATATCGACCTCTAGAGATCAGTCTGAAACAATAAACTTCCATTTCCGATGCTCAGTAAATCTTCATAGATCGGTCAACGCCCCATGGTATATCAGAAACGATGATCTCAAAAAATATCTCAAAGTCAAGTGCACTGAAAAAGTAATTGCACGCTTCAATAAGAGGTGCGAACAGAGAATAGAAAGCCACCCAATTAATTTAGCAAATAACTTGTACAGACTATCTATCCCCAAAAGATTACCTACATAAAAAACACCCAAACGATCTAACTACCAGTAACTAAAGCTTCCTTTATACAATATACAAAATAACCCCGACGAATATCGCTCATTCGATTCGAGCAAGCCCTACAACTACTGTGCACTCAATTTGATTAGATGCCCATAGAAGAATATGTAACTCTCTCCAATATAATTTATATAACTTATTTTTCCTCCTACAAATTCTAACGAATATATGGCACACCACTTTTCGCCAATGTCCATTCGCTTAGAATTCGTTTGGAGCCGCTGATGGATGCGCGCAAAAGACCCAGCGATTAAAAGTACTGCACGCGGGTGTAGAGTATCCGGGAACTTCAAACCGGAGGATCTGCATTTTGCTCCTCTTTGTACGTACACAACGCAACAAACCCATGCTAAAGCGGCGATCGATAGCCGCCACTTTCTCGGCCCGCTATTTCCATCTCGCTTTTGACATTGAATTCCCGCCATGTGCCGCGGGGAACAAAAGGGAGGGACTCGTATCAGCGTACTTTGGTGTGGGAGACGCGAGTAGCTAGCGAATTTCAATGCATCCAGTCTGCAGACCGAGGAGCAACACGAGAAAGAAGATATCCCGCTCGACGCCCAAGAGCTTCCAGTTATTTTCGGGGTAAAATGGCCCAGAGTGCATCGCAAGAAGTGCACGCAAAAGGGGGTGCACGTTAGGTGGAGTGCACTAGGGCTAGGAATAGTCGAATGGTTCTTAATGTATAAATATATGGCGAGCACCGTGATGTGGCAAATATTAACACTAGAACCGCCGCACCGGTCATTTTGACCGTTTTTAGTTTTTATGTCTTCATAATTTTCTTATTTTTGCAACTAAACATATGTGCCTCTGTGACTTTTCTTTAAAGAAAGTACCTAATCTCTCAGGTTGTAAAAAAAATTGTCTACTGCAATGAATGTGCTGTATAGTTATTTTAATGAGCTACAGTACTCTTTTTAAAATCACATAACATTTTTAAAATTGGTCCAAACGACTTGAGTTTTTTTGAGGAGGTAGAAGGATTAAGTAATTTGCTAAGTGACGTCTTTCGTCGTTTCAAAATAAAAATGCAGAATAAGGTCGAAAATCGCGAAATTTCCGAAATCAGCGATTTTCGACCTTATTCTGCGATCTTTAAACGTTTGTAGCTCAGAGCAACTTTAACCAATTCTGATGAAATTTGCAACATGTATACACCTTACTTAAATCTACAAACGGGTTTTTTGAATTTTCATTACAGGCTCAGAAAAAAGTTGAAAAAACGACCTTTAATATTTTTTTGCTGTCCTGACCAATTGCAATTTTTCTCAAAACGACGAAACACGTCACTTAGCAAATTAATGCTTCTAGCTTCTCAAAAAAAACTCAAGTCCTTTGGACCAATTTTAAAAATGTTATATAATGCTACTTTATATTAATAAGTTTAAGCGAATATATACTTACATTAATTGTACGTAAAAATGATTTAAACAAATAGTAGAAATTTACATTATGTGTTTCACTGCTGGTCAATATAAACTTTCGGCTCTAGTCTTAAGGTGTGTGATTATTGTTACCTATCCGAATTTGAATACCTAATGTGGATATTAGAGAATTAAGTAATAGACTATTATATAGTAGCAGATATTAAACTTATGCATTTGTGCACAGTCACTAAAATGGTGGAAATTAAGTGAGGGTAAGTTTCCTTTAGTAAGGAAACTAGGTAAATACTGTTTAAATATTCATGGTTTACTATCTTTCAGTGAACGTGTCTTTTTTTAGAGGTGGAAACATGGTAGATGGAAAGGAGAGCTATTTGCATTCAAAACGTGTTAAGAAACTACATAGTTCTTTTTCTGTATCACATACATAAGTGTAAAAAATATAATGGTGTAGATGATTGCAAGTTGTACACAGTGTAAAATTTCTAATGAAAATGAACATTAAAAAGACACGAGAAATTTGTAGGACTTGACCCATGACAATTCAAATATGCTTCCCAGGTACGCTAAAATTTAACTGTATATTACATACTGATATCATTAAATGATTCATTAATTTTCCAATCGTTATACTATATTTTTTCCTATTTCAAAATTCTGTATTTAGTGAATACCTACACTGAGCAGAAAGTTTCTGGTTCATTCACGAGAACGGTTATTTAGTCCACATTTGAAGTATTTGTATATTAGGAATATTCAAATAATAAACACACAAATTTTACCATTCGAATACCTACTCAAAAATCAGAATTATATCCAGTGATTTAAATCCGTGTATTCAATTTCAAATTTAGAAACGTTGGGCAAATGGTTTTAATTAGGAAAGTTTTATATAAGAAATAGGAAAAGAAAAATTTTGTACGACATTCAGGATTTTCCAGTAATTTTTTGCGAAATCACCGACGTAACGTGAGCTGCACACGGGAACAAGAAAATGAAACAAGACCAGCGTTGCACTTATTTTCACGTGCACAGCATGAAGATTGCCAAGAGAGAAGAAAAAAGGAATGTTGCACGTCCAAGGTTTAGCAGCAATTTTCCCAGAAAAACCGGCGTGAAGTACCTGCTGCAGAGTAATATAAAAATATAATGAAAGCATTTCGTACCACGTAAGAAGCCACGTAAAACGTTATAAAATTAATGTAGCGATGAGAATTTCTAATATTAATTAACAGTAACTGTAAAATCAAGAAACTCAAGCGATATTGCCGAGGGATGTGGTGTCTCTAGCCAATAAAATAGGAGATGACGTTGTTTCGGTGTTCTCGCACGGTGTAAATATTAAATAGTTTATGTATTTTCACACTATAAAGAAAATGGTAATTTTATACACTGATGAGAGTTTAATTACCACCGTATAGCACAGCATATGGCAGCACGCGGGCCATAATGTCAATAAGTCGGAGGATCCTTCGGTTTATTCTTAACGGATGTAAATTATTCCATTTTCTTGGTACGTTTGCGTACATCGTTTCCGACCCTACAAATTTAATTAAATGTAATCCCTTGGATCAGTCGCTGACTCAGAAGCAAATAAATGTCAGTTAACTCTTCCACCCCCCGACTCCTATCAGGGTTCAATATTAATTACTACAGGAGGTATAACTAACGATTAGGAAGTAGTTAAGGAGTTATGAAATCGATGAGAAGTTTGCTTCTGAATCATTGATTTCCAAGGAGTCTTTATGAAGCCTTTTCGGACAAGGATTTATGTGAATTTATTTCATATACTGTACCTCTTTAAGGGGGTATTTTGGATGCAGACTTTTTGTTTGTAATGGAGTTTCGTAAATACATGAAGTTTTGATTATTTTTACTGCATTATCCAACCTGCTGTGGTTTCAGCAAGTTTCTACTAATGGAAGTCTTTACTCGTGAAATTTTCTACTCGACGTAAGCTCTAATGGAGTTACCTTCTGATGGATTTCTCTAGTGATATAATTCTCAAATGACGAGGTTGACTACTGATAGAATACTTTAATAATGGAAATCTCAAATGGCAGGATTCGCTACTGATAGAATTCTCAAACGATGGAATTCCCAAAAGATGGAATTTTCAAACGATGGAATTCCCAAAAGATGGAATTTTCAAACGATGGAATTCCCAAAAGATGGAATTTTCAAACGATGGAATTCCCAAAAGATGGAATTTTCAAACGATGGAATTCCAAAAAGATGGAATTTTCAAACGATGGAATTCCCAAAAGATGGAATTTTCAAACGATGGAGTTCCCAAAAGATGGAATTTTCAAACGATGGAATTCCCAAAAGATGAAATTTTCAAAAGATGGATTTCCTTTCCGATGGAATTTTCAAAAGATGGATTTCCTTTCTGATGGAATTTTCAAGAGATGGATTTCCTTTCTGATGGAATTTACAAAAGATGGATTTCCTTTCTGATGGAATTTTTTATTGATAGAATTCCCAACTGACACAATTCCTAAATGATGAAATTCCCTCCAGATGAAATTCCTAAATAATGTAAATCCCAAGTGATGGAATTCTCTTCTGCTGTAGTACTCTACCGATAGAATTCTCAAATGATGGAATTCCCTCCAAACAGAATTCCGAAATAATAAAATTGCCAAATAATGGAATTCCCAGAAGACGGATTTCCTTTCTGATGGAATTTTTCATTGACAGGAATCCAAACCGACGGAATTACTAAATGATGAAACTCCCTCTAGATATAATTCCTAATAATAGAAATCCGAACAGATCGAAGTCTCAATGGGTAGAGCTCTGAACCATTAGAATTCTGAGCTACTCGGTTATTTCAAGTGCCCCGACAGCTTTACTGCGCTATTAAAACACTTCCTGACACTACATCGAGCTGCCTAACCATATCTCCTGTCTTTTCGAAACGCTCTCGCGCAGGTTATAAAAGGCTGAACAGGAAAACAACCAGGGAAAATGTCACGGCCTCGTCTTCCAGCTTCGCGTAACGTCAAGGTTCATATAAATATACACACGGTTAAATAAATTTATCCAATACGCGTGTCCAAGTTCAAACCTACCGTTCCACCATTACTTTTATTTCACAATACACCATACAAATAAAATCTCTCCCCTCTACGCTATATCTCGCATTTCGAATAAGCTTAATCGCAGACGAATAAATAATTGGTCCATATCCTCAACCTTCTAAAAAAGAGGAGGAAGCAGCAATCGAAGGCTACTACGGTGTACCATTATATCATCCTCTTATCGTTTCTCACGGAAGATAAAGCACACATGGGACAGGAGATAAGGGACTCGAGCTACCAGAAAGAAATAATTTTTTATCTAACATGCCCGAGGCTATTATCTAGGAGGGAAAAGGCTAGAGCTCGTACAGTTTGCTCCGAAGTAAATGCACTTTCTGTTGCGTAGACTGCGCCGCGGAATATGTCGTAGGCATAGCTCGCGATAAGGGAAAGAATGAAAATTTCTGCACGCGACCACGCGACAGTATTGATTGACATGGAACTTGAGGCTTGCAGCGCGTTGTTGCGCCGCTTCAGTGCCGTGAAAAAAGATTCAGCGTGTTGCTCGAGCACGCGTGAATTGCCAGCCGCGAGAAAAAAAATCATCAATTTTCCTCGTTACGTTCATTCATTCGTTGCGACATGGATTAATTGTCCCTTCTACAGCGAATTCCTCGACTGGGGAGTAATGAAAAATGAGCGTGGAGCGATGGGGCAGAGCTTTGCATGAGAGAATTTTTCTATCAAGACTTAAAAGTTGCTTGTCAACGAAACCTAACTGCTTAAAAATGTAATTTATTCAAGGAACAAACACGGCCCAAGTACGTGTTTAATTACAACTCAGTGGCAACTAAAATTGCAGAGTGCAATGTCTTACACTTTGCATTTTCAAAACAGCAGAGACGCCACAAAATATTTTCCGTACCAAAGTGAATCTCTTTCATTACATTCGTCGCCCAAATTGCACACCAGATAATAGATCAGTAGCTAATACCTCTCTAACACACTTCACGCCGAAAAATTAACGCTTCTACAGACTCCAAGTACAATTCATCTCTCTCCCTAATCTCCCGAAATACTCACCTACCTTTCAACGCTCAATCTACAGCGAATATGCATTCATACAAAGAACTATCAAAGATCGCTAAACCCCGCCAATGGGCTCGCGTGAGAGTAGCCGGCACGCTGCAGGCCCTCGCGCAGGAAGCGAGACCAGTGATCAGGGATCCGTCACGCAGCCGCGAAACGTTTTTGGTCACGCGAAAAAAAGCGGGCCGTTTCCTCGCAGGCTGGCCTCCCCGTCATCTGTTCAACAACTGATACTGGCCTGTGCCAGTCGAGAGAGTGATCGATCTCACGTGGACACGGGCTGCCATGTCGGCACCGCCACGGAGCTGACCGACGACGCGTCGGCAACGAGGTCGGCCAAGAGGACGGGAACATCCCAGCCGATCAATTAACCCGAGAGAGCCAGAGCCCGCCCGAGCAGCGCTCGATTATATTCAAAGGAGAGGGCCGATGGTGGCATTGCGTGGCGTCGACGCGGGTCACCGCTTGCCAAGCGGCCCCGCTTCAACGCACGGAACGAGTTGCGGACGTAACGCGCCTGTGTCCTCCTCGTTTCTTCCTCATTTCTTCCTCGTTCCAGCCATGTCGCGCGGTCAGTGGAGGGGATCGAATTTAAAACGCGAGGACTTCGACCGAACGTGACGACGGCGACCGTTTCTAAGCAACGACGACAACCGAACGCGATTAAGGCTCGCGGGAATAGCTTCGCTCATGTTTCGGGGTAAAACGAAGAAGGGCGAGGGGTTGTGGGTTAAGCCTCGAACGACGGACGGTGCGAGTAATCACACGGAAGTCGGTGCCTGGGTCAGCTTTGACTAGAGCTGTAAATATTCGAATAGTTCAAGTATAAGTAGAATAATTTTAAATGCGAATAATTTATTCGAATAATTCGGAGTATTCAAATAATTAGGAGTATTCGAATCATTCGGAGTATTCGAATCATTCGGAGTATTCGAGGAATTCGGAGTATTCGAGGAATTCGGAGTATTCGAGGAATTCGGAGTATTCGAGGAATTCGGAGTACTCGAGGAATTCGGAGTACTCGAGGAATTCGGAGTACTCGAGGAATTCGGAGTACTCGAGGAATTCGGAGTACTCGAGGAATTCGGAGTACTCGAGGAATTCGGAGTACTCGAGGAATTCGGAGTATTCGAGGAATTCGGAGTATTCGAGGAATTCGGAGTATTCGAGGAATTCGGAGTATTCGAGGAATTCGGAGTATTCGAATCATTCGGAGTATTCGAAGTATTCGAATCATTCGAAGTGTTCGAATAATTCGGAGTATTCGAATAATTCGGAGTATTCGAATAATTCGGAGTATTCGAAGAATTATTCGAATAATTCGGAGTATTCGAATAATTCGAAGTATTCGAAGAATTCGGAGTATTCGAAGAATTCGGAGTATTCGAAGAATTCGGAGTATTCGAAGAATTCGGAGTATTCGAAGAATTCGGGGTATTCGAAGAATTCGGAGTATTCGAAGAATTCGAAGTATTCGAAGAATTCAAAGTGTTCGAATTTCGAATTATACTGAATACGAATCTAAAGATTTGAAAAACAAATCATTCTAAAGGCCAATATGAAAAGAATTTCACGATAAAGTGTGAAAAAATATTTCATGTTCAGATTCCTATTTGGTACAATCCGAATATTTGAATACTCCCAATATTTGAATACTCCTAAGTATTCGAATAATGTTCGAATATTCGAATACTGCTCAGTATTCGAATACTCCTAATTACTCGAATAATGTTCGAGTGCTCCTAATTATTCGAATAATATTCAAATGCTCCTAATTATTCGAATAATATTCGAATATTCGCAACAGCCGTAGTTTGGACCCGTATTAACATCGCCTGGCGGATGCAGGGTCATTTTTGACCCACCCTAAATATCAGACAACATGTGTTAGATACTCATTAGTACTACTTCTTGGAGGATATAAGGCATTTAGATTATAACAAGATTCGATTCTAATATAAAAACTTCTCCTAGGAAGCACATGAGTGAAATTCTGGGTCAGAATTGACGCTGCATGCGACGTGTGATCAACCTATTCGATATGAAGGGGTTAACTACCCTACTATGCGCATTTTAAACGACGTTCCTTTTCTTTTTGGAGCATATAGAGTAATTTTTCGATTTCTGAAGATTTCCCTAGTATATATTACTGTCCTGGGTAATGTTACCGTTGGGTCCATAAAGACCCAGCACCGCCGGTTAAGGGTTAAGGGTGGAAGGGTAAAGAATAAATTTAGTATGTGTTGTTGCAATTACTATAGGGATGTGTAGTGGTCAATTAGAAGTGGATAAATAGTTTGTTGGGATTAGTAGTGTTTAACGGAGAGTGCAAGGTTGGTGGGTGAGCAAAGGGAATGGAAATAGTTGCAGAGAAATGTGGAGCATGGTGGTATGGGGTTGTAATAATACGGCTACAGTGGGATTTTTGTAGTCCATTGGGAATACTAGCTGGCGGAAAGTTTCGGTATGTTTTGTAGGGGATTTGTACTGAACGCGGGAAATTTACGTCTTGCAGAGAAATAGGGGGTTGCAATGTAGACTGCGAGTGCGAGGATTTTTAAAACCAGAGGTAATCGCATTGACCATTAATTCTAGAAAATATGAAAAATATCATTGCTATTACACGTACTCTGTTTGTGCAGAACAGACTCAGTTTGTCCTAATATTAAATGTTAAATTTCGAAGTAAAATAATTTAAAAGCTGTTTGTTTATGTACTAATAAGTTATGATTTCCCAGCGTTAAGAGATTCTAATGCAGCATTACCTATCGCTTAGTATAACTGTGTTATTCCAATAATTGAATAGAGATATAAATAGTATATTATCTATCATACACACACGTTAGTGAATACCTTGCTAAAGACTACTATATTCTGTTACACCCATACTGTATAATTTATGGTTTCCCTCTATGCTCTACTATAATTCATTATAATCTATTAGTCTACCATATGCATAGTAGCTTCCAAGAAAAATCTAGCATATTACTACAGAAAATATATTGTAGCATATCCTATAATAAAATTTTAACTTAACTTCAGCAGATAAATATGACGAAAAATAGTGAAATACTACTACACAAACTATCGTAGAATGTTCCCGTATTTTGCAAGATAAATATAACATACACCTATTGCAAAATATAGTTGATTGCTACTGCAGTAGAATAAATACGTATAGTTAACTATATTAAGCTTGTACCACACTATGGTGAATAGTAGCATAGTGAGGGCTATAGTACAAATAGTTTAATATTATTTTTTTATTTATTTATTTATTACGGATAATAACCCTTTATAATATGATTCTATCATTATAATAACAAACTATGGAAGTATTGTAATCTACTATACCTATCTAATCCATCATAACGCATGATAAACCGTTATTAAACTTTCAATTGTAATTAGTTTCCTGGTTACAAAGACAGATCGCATGCGTTGCAAAACAATTCGTAATTGCAATTTGCTTCGAACTGTAAAGTTGAGATTAAAACTCCGCAAAGCGAAACTTCTTTTCTAATAAACGCGACGTCGAACGTCGCTTATTTCTTTGGGCGATTGAAGAAGTTAGTAACTTTGATGAAGTAGAAGTTAAACGTTCCCACACTCGCGTTTCCGTTTTTTAGAATATACGTTTGAAAATTAATAGAACAATTGCAAGCAACGTTTGCATTTTTATTATACCGAAAATTGGAACGTAGATAAAAGCGGCAGAAGAATTTGCATATTGGAAGAACATAATTATCTACCTTCTTTTATGAATAAAACACATTAATATGCATACAACAATTTGAATATCAGTGTAAAAAGAATCGTTGAAATTATCAAAGAATTAATTTACCCTATTTCAATATTCAGTAGTTACCGAAATTTGTAAAATATTGATAGACATTAAAGAATGCATATAAATTAACAGGTACGTTTCAATTTCATTTCATAAACATTTTATCGTAAAACAAACGTTTGTGGTTCCTATGTATCAATACTTGAGTATAGACATTTTGCGAATTATAATATAGGAATACCTATAAAACACAGATAATGTTACCCGAAAATCGCACGGCGTTACAGAGAATTAAGATTTCACGACCAACATTTTCAAATCGCTCCTTACACGAAACATAGGTACAGCTTTCCCGTGGAACAAACAATATCATCGACCGTGTTTACCGATTTCAGCAGTTTCGCTTCCCACCTCGCGTAATTACACGTTACAATAGTTCCAGGCAAGTTTCGTGAAACACAAACTTCGCAACATCCCCGATAATTACACTAACGATCCTCCACGTCTGGATCGTAAGCTCGCACGAGCCACCGACAGCAATCGATAATCTCAAAAGTTCGCGGACCCCGATACGCGAGGTCCTGCAAAAAGCGAAAAACAACAAAACCAACGCCGAATCGCTAAGCCTACCGAACCTCGATACCCCTCAGACTCTGCCGCGATCAAAATACGAGTGGGCCTACGGAGATGATATTCGCGCTTTTTCTGTTTCACATTCACCAAATCCGGATACGTGACAGGCCGCGTTGTCGCCTCGTGCATGGGGAAAGAGGAGGCAAAAACGCGCACAGGTATCCCGTGATTTTGAAGATGCGGACGTGCTAGTCCGCGAGTGTCAATCGCGGGCGGGCGACGAGGCAATGTGACAAACGGTCGTGTACTTACAATTGACGCTGCAGGGTCAGCATGGTCTTCTGGGTGAAGTAAATACAGATGCGTGCATTTGTACGGGGACGATAGGAGAGCAGAGATTTCTTCACGATCATTCAAGTTTAGCACTGATTTAACCAAGAAGCATGGGGACCCGGCCAGTCCGTGGATCGCGTCGACACTGGACCCCGCGGACCGTACGAACGCGCACTTCGCGACAGTTTCGTGTACGAAGCACAGCGGATCCCGACGATCGCTCACGCTCGTAACACCACTCCGTTTGACATAATTTATCTGGTGACCCCACGGCTGGTTACCCATCGGCCGACGCAAAGCAACGCAGGGAGCTGCTAAACTGAGTGGTGGGGACAGGCAGGGATAACATAAATATGTAGATGCCCTTGCAGCTCGTCAGCTCGAAGGCAAAACGAGGCCGTTCATTGGCCGATACACCTTCCCCTCTGTTTGCGCGGGTACATGGATTCAAACGAACTTCTGCATAATATGCACGATAAATTCTCACGTTTATTCTTCGATATACAACTTCTCATACCTTAAATTGTCTGTTGATGATTAATAAAGAAGTATATGATTCTTATATAATTTAACGCATGTTTGTAGCCGATTATACTGAGGCAATTACTTATTCTGCATGTAGTGTATTTGAATATGGAGCGCTATGTCACGCGATCCCGATTGGAATATAAATTTCAATCGTTTTTTAATGAAGTTTTGAATACGTGCTTTTCTGTTTTATCGTAAGATCGATTGACAGTGGATTGAAATATCGATTTCTCGTAATAATGCAACAGCAGTCTTTTAATTGCTCTGCTGCCCTCTAGTCACTGTTCAGCCTCGTAGTGCGACGTGTATACATATGTAGCGCGTGTATAGTGCCGCTGACATAAGTTATTTTGACAGGTCGTAGGGTTACGATTCTATTGTAAATAAAGATTCTTTTTAGTTATCACGGAACAAAGATCGTATTAAAAAATGGAAAACGATAGCCCTGTGATATACGGACTCGAATTTCAAGTATGCACTCGAACATACAGAATCTTAAACAATTACAGTTATTTCACGAAACATGCGTTTTTAGATGTACACGACTGTAGAAGTTACATTTCGCTTATTTAATAAAATTCACTTGCATGCAATTTTACGAGTTTCGAAATATGTAGAAAATAACTATCAAATTTATACGACAATAACAATGCTTTTCTGATGTTGTAGACGAGAGCATTGTCAGCCCAAACGGCGGAAACGGACATTGTTCGTTTTCTGGTTGGAACACAGTCATTGAAATTTAGTAATAACCAAGTTCATTTAGTGGAACTTAACGAGGAAACAGGTGGTTTAAAGACTCAAGTGTTTCACCATCCTGTCGGAGAAATCTGGTCTTTGCAAGCGTCTCCCACAGAGCCCGATGTCTTTATTACGTGTTACAATACTTTAAGCGGTAATTGTAATTTCGAATAATCTTTTATAGCCAGAAGATACCAGCTCCTTTTTTTTTTTTTTTAAAAATTGAGAATACGTTACGTTTGAACGCAGATGATGGTAGTTGCCAAATGAAAGGGGCCATTTGGAAAATGCCGGAACTAAAGGAATACACAAACGACGTGGAGGATCTGAAAAAATTAGCCGATATCGATACAACGCCATATGGCACAGATCTTAAAACCATCGCGTATCATCCCATGGACTCGACGAAGGCTGTCTCAGTTGTAGATAATAAATTTATATTATGGGACTTGGTTGAGAACGGACCGCAGGTAATAATAGATTCCTTGATTTAACGCTAATCAAGTTGATCTCTTATCTGTTACATTATTTAGGCTACAACTTCTGGTACTTTAGCTAGTAAAGGTCAGCCGCGCTTTACGAATGGGAAGTGGAATCCTCACAATGGCTGCAATCAGTTCGTCACGCTAAACGAGAACAATGTTCGCGGATGGGACTTCAGAAATCCTTCTGAAGCGTCGTGGACAATCCTGTCTGCCCACTCGCAGATCATTAGGTAGCGAATAAGAGTGATTTATTGCTAATTTTCTTAAAGGGTCGTTCTGGTAATCGCGCCGCAAAATTCGGCAACATTCAGTTGTTTCTTTTTTATGAATACAATGAATACTTATCGACGTGAGTTGCGAAAAGTAGCACGTTTCAATTTTCTTACGAAAAGTAGCACGGTTCAATTTTCTTACGAAAAGCAGCACGTCTCGATTTGCTACGAAAAGAAGCACGTTCCATCGTTTCTGATGAATATTTGGTCTTCCGCCGCGAAGACTAACACGTTTGACTGCTTCGCAACGAAGAATAGCACATTTCGTACTGTTGCGGCGAAAACTGGCACGTTATACTGTTTCGCCACGAAAAATAGCACATTTGGGAATTTGCGGCGAAAACTAACATATTATCCGGTTTGGCCCACGAAGAATAGCACGTTTTGGATTATACTGCAGACTGCAGAAACTATCGCGTTTCAGCGCGTGGTCAGTTTAAAAGAATTCAACTGTTGAAAATATTGTTTAATAAATAATAATTCCATCTAAGCCCCAAAAGACAACACATATGAAAATTTTAATCACATGGCAAACCGCTCAAACGTGCTAGCTTTCGCAGCGAAAACCGAAACGTGATAGTTTTCGTGAGAACGAAAGCAAACGTGCTACTTTTCCTAAGAAAATTGAAACGTACTACTTTTCCTAAGAAAATTGAAACGTGCTACTTTTCCTAAGAAAATTGAAACGTGCTACTTTTCCTAAGAAAATTAAAACGTGCTACTTTTCGTAACGCACGTCGTTATAATCTATACGGAACAATTTTTTAAATATACTTTTAATTGTGTTTTTTCAATGTTATCTGGAGTTAGAAACCGCGCCTTGGAAAAGAAATGCCTCACTGGCGAGAGCGATTTAAGCTCACAGACTCATCTGAAACAAAAAAACCAAACTGATTCTTAATCATTATGAGCACCGCTATCGCAGGTGCCAGAATTAGCCACGTAAGTCAAAATTTAACAAAATTGCGCGCATTCAAACTTCAAATCTCGAAATTTTCCATTTTTACTTGAAGCTTAAATGCGCACAATTTTGTTGAATTTTGACGTACGTGGCTAATTCTGGCACCTGCGATAGCGGTACTCATAATGATTAAGAATCAGTTTGGTTTTTTGTTTCAGATGAGTCTGAGCTGAAATCACTCCCGTCTTTTCAAAGGCGCGATTTTTACCTCCAGGTAACATTGAAAAAAACACAATTAAAAGTGTATTTAAAAAACTATTCCTTATACATTACAAGTAGCTTAATAAATGAAAAAAAGTCTGACACTGTTATTCATTGTATTCACTAAGAAAAAAAAACTGAATGTTGCCGAATTTTGCAGCGTGATTACCAGAACGACCACTTAATTGTTGGTGTTGCATTGAATGTTGAAGTAATAAGTAATTCGCTGTGATTTAAATTTTATGTTTAGAGATCTAGACTTTAACGCTAATCGTCAATACTTTTTATCTACATGTGGAGATGATGGATACATGAAGTTTTGGGATATCAGGTCGCCTGCGGAGCCGGTGTTGTCTCGCATGGAGCATTCGCATTGGGTGTGGAACATCAGAATCAATCGCTTCCACGATCAATTGGTTCTGACTTCTAGTAGCGATTCAAGAGTAATATTATGCAGCGTCGCGTCAATTTCTTCGGAGCCTTTCGGGCATATAGTACCTCCCGAAGACGATTGTACACAAAATGATTATACTTGCAAGAAAGACAAGTAATTATAATGGGAATACGTTATAAAAACAATCTTCAAAAGAGAATATGTAAAACATGATAATATTTTTAGGCTCGACGATGGAGTTGTAGGTAGATACGAAGAACACGAAGACAGCGTTTACGCGGTTGAATGGTCATCCGCAGACCCTTGGACATTTGCGTCGTTAAGCTACGACGGCAGATTAGTCCTCAACAAAGTGCCCAGGAAGTACAAGTATCAAATACTGCTTTAAACGAAATTCTGATATTAAGTTAAAAATAAATTTTATAACACGCAGGTCGAAAGTACCTTTATTTATTTATTATTAAACACTAATGTTTCGTGTAAAACATGTATAATAGATTGAAAGAATCTCACTTAAGAGTTGCGCGTTCCTTTCGCACACTTGCAAACTCGTATTCGTACTCGATACTGATTTGTATTATTCACATTATAATCGTTCCGATATCCTACTCGCCACGTTCCTTAATTGCCCGTAAACTTTCGACGGTGGACTGCCCAGAATTAAGTTGCATATAGCCCTCCTGGCTAGCTGTATGTTTTGGAAGGAGCCAAGTATGTGGATCTTGCACTCCGCTAAAACAATCCTCGTCTTTGTAACATTCTCTATGGTAAACTTCGTTCGCCCGCCCTTTCCTGCTAATCTCCCGATCGCCCGGGAGAGGTGGTCACCTTTCAACGGCTTTACGTCTTGAATCTCAAACGACTCTACGAACAAATCGTCTAAACGTAACAAAGCCAAGGCGTCTTCGACTTCGAATCCTAGAATGAAAGCCTTCACGAAATCAGCCCCCTTCTGTAGATTAGCGATGTCGGGGGTTTCCGGAGCTGCGCGTAATTCGACGTTCCGAGATTTCAAATTAAATCTGATTTGTAATTGTAAATGCTCCACGACGGGTGTGAATATTTTCATCCAGTTCTCTTTCAGAGGAGTGTACCTATGCGCGGGCACAGATATCTGGAAATATTTTGTCACCTTTAGCAACGGTATAGAATTTTAGTATTCGCATCGACGAAACATAAATGTTCGGTTCACCTTTCTCTGTTCACCGCCTTGAACGTTCCTTGGCCTTTTCGATGTTGTATGTGGCCTTGCTTTTCCTTCTACACCGTTGATTACCTCAACCTGGGGTAATGTAAATACGCAGGATTATGAATGTACTAAACGAGAAGAAGAAAGTATTACCGTGTAAATTTATTTCAACATAACCTGCTTTCATACCTCCATACGATGCTCGCTCGCACGTCGTTTCTTCTTCGTCTTATTTTCCACAAATTCGGTGGTTTGGGAATCATCTTTTGCCTTCTCCTTATCTACACTCATTTTCGGGGAAATTATTCAGTTACTAAAGTAGAAAACGTGTAATTCATCGGACACTGTCACGCATGTGTCTCCCCTAACCATGTGCTCGGCGATACGATTTATGAATAGTCGATGTATAAGGATACATTATTTCATATTTTGTAAAATACTTTTGGACAACGAACAATTACTTGTTAATTACATAAATTATTACAAGGAAATATTATTTCTGATTCGATACTTCGGTTCAATTAACGCCGCAGACTTCGAAATACACTAAAATTAATTTATTATGCATAGGTAAATGAGTTTTGTTTGTGGGGCAGAGGCGGATTTGTGTGTAGGATAAGTAGGCTGCAGCCTAGGGCGGCAAATTTTCGGGGGCGGCAAGTTTGGGGAACGGCAAATTTTGAGCGAAAGTAATTGGGAAATAATTAAGGAGGGAGACCACTGTAATGGTCTGAAAAGTAAGGGTGTTTCGGGATTTTTTTTCAACCAAACAACGCAAGTAAATCAATGTATTGCTTAGTATAGTTAATAATGTACATATCAAAGGGTAAGAAAAATTTTTTTTCAATCAAATTCATAAATCTGTTTCCTGTATACTCTTCGTCAAAATGTACGCTGCGGCAAAATCGTGCTTGTCGCGTTGGCAGCACCCAGGCCATATGGTTAATCCGAATTCAAAAAGACAAAAATATTTAAAAACTAAATAGAAGCCTACGTCTATTACGTGACGATAAAAAAATAACAAAATGGCGGACCACTGAAAAAAATCATTTTTTGGGGGTAAAAAGGTGGGAAAATGTTGATAAAAAAAATAGGAGGCCGTTAATTAAAAAAAAACTGATCGTTACGTAGAGACGGGTTTTTGTCAATTGGATGTATATGTACTTTACTTTGTATACTGTCAACGCGATTGAAAAATGTCATTTTGAGACAAACGCGTTCAAAGTTCCGCTCGGCTCAGTCGCGTGCTTGACACCGCTTCACGGAAAATACTATATCTCCGTCAATTTGACGAATTTCTTCATAAAATTTGGAGAGAGCATTCTTGAAACGTATGTCTTTCAGAAAATGTAAAAAAGAAAAATCGATTTTTCCGATTTTTTAGTAGTCTCCCCCCTTAAACACAGGAGCTTGAGACAAGTTTAAAAAAATTCACTATTTTTCAGCGAATTAACAAAAACTCACATGTGAGTAGCTATATTGAATTAATTTTGAAATTGCCCCGACTCTTTCCAATTCAAATATTTGATATTTCACGGAAAGGGCGGCAGACACTTGCCAGTCTAGGGGCGCCAAATCTCCAAATCCGCCCCTGTTGCGGAGTTTAAAATATTATAGAAAAAAAAAAACTAAATATTAACACAGTTCTTAAAAACAGAATTATTTTATTAAAAAACTATAACTCTATTATTACTTAATAAAATTACGCATTCTGTTACCAACAGTTTTAACATTCTTGGTACAGAATCATAAGACCATTATTAAGCAGTGCTTTTTTTTTGAAAAAATACTATTACGAATTGTCATATATATATATATATATATAATCCCAGGAATGTGTCGTAGTCTGTTCATTCTTTGTCAAACATGAGACGATTCGTCACCAGTATCAGCTGCCATTGCCTCACGATTTTCATAAGCCCAGAAGCCATGAAATTCTATCAGAATACTGACCATTGTGTCACCTTGACCGCTGTAAAATACGAATCACAAAATAAATAAAGCCTTCCATTAAAAAAAAACTTGGGTTTTTCATCTGCGATGGGTTACAAATTTATTTACCAAGACAGCAAATCCTGCAGCGTAATTTTACACGGATCTGCTGGCTTCACCATATCGAATATTTCATCTTTAACATCTTCGAAACTCACTGGCTCTTGACCATGCATCGTCATCTGCTCCTGTATGGCCTACATAATACGCCAAAGTTTAGAAACACATATCAAAGAAAATGTCTGAACTTAAGCGAGACATTATGCGCATACATACACGGAAGAAATAATTGAGGCAAAAGGTATCGAGATACCCGCGATTATTAATATCAAGAATTCGAAATAAATAATGCAAGCTCTGTGGCTCGTGTCTATTCTCTAATGCTAAAACAAAATCCAGATAGGTCTTGTAATCCATTTCTCCTTCGTACGTCAAGCATTCCTGATACACCCTTTCAAGAAATACTCCAGTTAACGTTCCCGTGCCATACCTATTGAGAAACTCTTGTAAAATCAACACGATGATAAAGCGATTCTCCAAATTGTTATGCCCAAGTTACCCTGCAAGTTCTTCTTTGTTAAGCATCCCGTTATGATCCCTATCCAGGTTGAGATACTGTCCGTATACTTTAAGCGCCGACGGGGCGGAGAACCAATTCGCTTCTTGCAAGTCTTTGGGTAAATCTTCGTCCCTTAGTTCCAAGAGATCGTCGAGGAAGCTGCACGCCAGAATATCCTGTATCCTAACTCTGCCTGTTCGGAGGGGATCGAGGAAAAACAGAAATTTCCTCACCGCTGTGCAGACGTAAAACGAATGAAAGGATTTCTCGAGCCCCTCGAGCTGAGGTAGGGTCGGTATCAATTCTAAAATATAGTTCTCTAAATCCTGTGAGAGAAAAATACAAATTGTACATTTAAATCGATCGCAATAATTCAGAGGAACTTGAACAGCGAAGAATAGCCGAACTTACAGATTCTCTAAGGTATCCTTGACCGGTGACGTCGTATAAAGAGAGACCGATTCTTGTTTGATGCAACCAAACTTTCCTCATAACGTAATTAAATAATGCCATTATACTGATTCTACCATGAGGATCGCCCTGTTGCAGTTTAGCGAATACGACCGCCGTGAAATATGGGTTACACTTTGGCCCCGCTAAATTACCTACTTTCTTAAAGTCTTCGTAGTTTATTAATTGCTCGTCACCGGATAAAGGTGGACTATGGTGTTTATCCAACAACACCCATAAAGCTTTAAGCTCGTTATTATCTAGCAATTGTCGGGAGCGTCTTTGCAGAAATAACGCTCGTGTTTCTTCTCGTAATTTCTGTGGTAAGACTTCGTCCTCTCTTGGTAGCTAAATTGCATAGACGAGTACACTTAAAGAAACGATCGTTGGGAACGTTTAAATTCTGCTGGCATATGCATTACCTTGAAATAAAATTTTGGAATGACTTTATACATTAAGTCCCTGTCCGTTGCTTTGGCTCCCTTCCATTGTTCGTATATCTTTTGGAAGTACTTGTCCTCCTTTCGTTCATTTTCTTCCACTCTTCCTACCGCTGTGATAATAACACAATGGTTATACGATAAATATCTTAAAATGTATTGCGATAATGTGTATTAACGATAGTTACTTAAACTTAAGGCTTACACTTATTTATTACGGCACATCCTCGAAGTACCGTGTCTAGCTCCATTTGTTTTCGATTTGAATGACTAACATTAGATATAGTTTATAACACAAACATGGGGTGTTCCCAGGTGTTCCTTTAGTAGCTTCCAGCTGATTTTTGTTTGACTATTGGTATTTTCTTATTTCCGCTACGCAATCTGGTGGCGAAAATTAAAGCAGTCAAGTCGGGTTAGCTGTCACATGTAATTGGGAGTATTGTGAATTTCGACTGATCGATGAACGATTTTGTAAAATTTAACAGACTATTTAATGACAAAAAACATTATTTCACTATTTCAATACTTGTGTGACACCAGTCTTGTGTTACGAGATGTAGCAGGGATCTTGGTTTCTAGTTGGATGAGTTCGCTGCCCGTGGAGCGCTGATCCGCTCTGCTCGCGGTCGCTCAAGGAATTTTCTTCCAGCTTCTTCTTGTAATTGTTATGGATTGGAAATAAGGTAAAGAAAACTAACTTTGTTGAATGGCTTTTACTTCAAGTATAAATTGAGAATTATAAGGTTCACGACTGAATTCGTTGGTCGTTAGCGATAAAGCGTGTTATACTACAATCTCGTTCTTCAAGATTAAAATGTAACGTGCTTTCGTCAATAAAATTATCCAATCTAACAAACTGTTTCTTAATTTATAACGTAACGAATTTTCTAATTGGTTATCAGCTAATTAAGATCGAGCGCTTTACAAGATAGCCTTGTTTTTATTGCAAAGCAACCGAAATCAATAGTGTCTCTAAGTAATAACCGTTGCAAAGCTTTTGTTCCTAATTTCGATCGCTTCACTCGACGTTTCAAATTTGACGCGACTTGTCGTCTAACATGAATGTGTTACTACATGAGACTGTAACACCTGTAACGCGATTGACCCATGGACATAGGAATGTAGGGACGAAGGAATAGTTGCGACTTTAAGCGAGGGGAGTGATATGTTTCTGAGGGGAGGGAGCACTTTCATCTGTCTGGATTTGATTGGTTGCATTCTACGCATGCTCCGTACCGCAGGCACAGTTCATGCCACATAACCTCCGCTCCTGTAGGTGTTTCCCCCTCCATAAGCGGTAACTGAAGCCCGCCGACAAAGAGGAGATACAATAAGAGCGTCACTCGACAAGGACAGAAATAAACTAGGGAAATCACTAGACAACCAATTTAAATGCCCATTCGGCAATGATCGGTAAACTTCGGCAATAATCAGCCAACTGCGATAAGGTATATTTAGTCGATTTGAATATCCCGCTCGAATAGACAATCAATTTAAATGCTAAGGTCAAGCAAGGACTTCAAAGGTTCCGCCGGGAGTGATGCCTCTTATTATATCTGCTCTTTGACACCGATCCCTGGACGCGACAAACGTTCATCATTACACATCACTGCGCTTGTGCGAAGCAGCAGCCAATAGAAAGAAGGCGTATGTTACCTCGCCGCCCCTTCCGCAAGGAGATCACCCTCAGCAACGATTCCTCCGTCCCCATATTCCTATGTCTATGGATTGACTCGATTACAGAGCTTACTTTAGTAAATGGCGCTCTCACAGTATTTTCCAATAGCGCGATGTGTATAGTGTAATTAATAAATTTACATGGATCACTTTAAGGGTTTCTTATTAAATAACTATAGAGATTTATTCTGAATGACAGGGATTGCGAGGTACAGAATAGAAAAGTATGTATTATTAAATACAGACATAAATTTCAAAATCAGAATGTGAAATTGATTGTACTTATTAATCCTGCACCACAGCCGTCGATGCCACAGGGTCTGTGATTGTATATTGTCAGTTGTAGATGTCGCTATGGACTCGTTTATTGTAGCGGAGAAATTTAATGTTTCTACTATAAATAGTTAAATTAATATTTGACTAAATAAAATTTCATTGTCTTTGTTTACTGTTTCCTGGTTCTGTCGAAAATATTTAACAAATATTATACAGCGTTTTGTTAATTAAAATTGTAATTATTTTTGAGAGGTTGATAAATTAAAGATAGATACAAAAAGTGTATGTATTCGTGAAATAGATGAAAGAACTTTTTCGCTGCAAATTATTTTTTTGATGTGTCAGTGACCGATTGTCCATAAAGTAATGCTTGTCTGAACCGTTTCATCTCATTCCTGCGAGAGGCCGGTAGTGTCAATCGCCCATGGCGCCAAATTCATGCATTTAAAAAATTAGATGCGTACTTTTAGTAAGTAAATTTCATAAGAATCGAGCTTACACAGTTAACAGTACTTAGCTAAATTTGTCAATTCAATTCTCACTTTTTGAATATTGCATTTTATCAATTTGCCAGAGAAAAATTACTCGAATTTTCGCTATCAATGTAATTAAACTCACGTTCAGAATTTAACCCAGTTTTACATTATATATAATGTAGAAAAAGTAATAGTCACAGCTTTCAGGTATCTACTTTTTTTATTCCTAAGGGTACCCTCCCAACAAATCTCTCGAAAAGTAGATCACTTTTAGAATTATATTTAAAAAAAAAGTAAACGTTATAGGCTTGAAAAATTTGTTGGGCTGTATTTGTACATCATTGGAAATAATAAAAATTATTTTGCTTATTTCATTTAATGCTGCTGTGTGTTGGTGGCTGTGACTGGTCCTAGCGATACAAAAAAAGTTCCGCATCTGCGGAATTTATAAATCCTTGTAGAATTACATATCTGAAATCAACAAACTAAGAAAATTCTTAAAATTTATAAGATTGCCCACCCCCATTTTTTTAGTGAATTGATAAGAGAGTACTCTTAAATTGAATAATTTTTTTTATGTTATTTAAACATGCCTTTATCATCAGCAAAAACTTCTCGTAAGAAACTGTTTCCTTTACTTCGAAATAAATTCTTAAAGAAATGGTACTTCTTAATACGGTCAAGGGAGGCCAACACCTCGATGCAACGTACACTAGGATGGCCCTTAATTTCAATCTGCGAATTTCTTTTACTCTCACTCCCTAATATAGTTCCATTTCATAAAAAGAAATAATCCCTGAAAAAGATTATTGCAATCGGGCAACAGGGAAGGGTGCCGACCAGGCCTTAAAGTTTAGAAGTCATCAATGGTTTGAATTTGAAGAATTTCTCAAAAATGGTAAGCCCTATCGAAATTTTGTTAAAATAATATTAAAAGAGCATTCAATTTTCTACAATTACTGTATATATAATTTTTTCGTACTTCCAACCATTTTTTAGATAATAGCGTTGGAATATAGAAAGGTCCGCACTTCGCGCGCCCCACCTCTACGGCGTGACGTATTGTCTATACGCGGACCTTTGCATATTCAAACGCTATTATCTAAAAAATGGTTGGAAGCATGAAAAAGTTGTATATAATTTAATTGTAGAAAATTTAATGCTCTTTTAGTATTATTCGAACAAAATTTCGACAGGGCTTACCATTTTTGAGAAATTCTTCAAATTCAAACCATTGATGAATTCTAAACTTTAAGGCCTGGTCCGCGCCCATTCCTGTTGTCCGATTGCAATAAACTTTTTCAGGGACTATTCATTCACCAAATGGCACCGTTCTAGGGGGCGAGAGCAAAGAAATACAAAAAAAAATGTCAACACGTATAAATAAGGGCTACCCTCCCAACAAAGAAGACCAATGACGAGTGATAAAATTGCAAAGTGCTCGGTGTTTGGCAAAGGAGGGGTTCCCTCGAAACTCTCTCATGACGTTGGACGTGGAAGCGTCGTAATTAATTAAACAAATGAACGCGGCTGCCGGGGCTTATCGGACATCAAAGACGAGAAATGATCCGCGTAGGATGAATGGTGGGCCGCCGCTAAGCCGGCTGCAGTAGTAATCCAGTGGAACGGCGAGCGGTATCGCGCGGAGAGACATGTCGCTGGTCGAAACTCTCATCCTTCTGGCGATTGTTCTCACGTCAGGTAAACGAAGTCACGTGGACCACCCGACGCTCATCCGGGAGTACGTTAAAGTGGCCTGTCGTGTTCGAAGGAACAGTGGGCATTCCCTAATTTCGTCTCCTCTTCGTTTCCTTCTTCTTCCCTTTTTCAAACACTCGCGCAGAGCGCACAGCCTCTCGTCTTTTATATACCCGCGTTCACGAGGGGTGTTTAATAAAGCAGCACCTTAAGGGTAGTTGTTAATCAAGGACCGAGATGCGTAGTTTGCATCACAGGATAGTCGGCTTCTTCTAAACAGATTTCTTTTCTGCTTCCCGTGGTTCCAGCATACACGTACCCGCAGAACACGCTGCTGAACGACGTGGAGACGGTCATCAAGTCCGTGTTCAAAGCTGCCCATGAGCCTGCCACGTTTAACTTGTACACTAGGTACGTATGGTGCGACTACTCGTTGAAGGAATGGAGTTGCATCGCGAACGATATGTTTGGCATTTACCGTGGCTGCATGGTTGCGTCGAGTTTGCATGGAAGCTCCTGTTAAGTCGCGCTCCCACTTGTATAACTCGCGGCGCGGAACAGCATTGGGGAAGTTGGGAATAGTTATGTTAAGCGATCGTATTCTAATTCAGTGAATCATGATTGTCAACAGTTAGCTCTGGTTCAGTTTCTTCTACTCAGAATTTTAATTAGTCGAAGTGGTAATTGGGAAGGATTTTTATTCCCTCTCTTTTGACTTTATTAAGTAATTCGTCGCGAATGTTTAACGTTGCAGTTATAATCTCACAAGAGAAAGAAGTATAGCTTTAATCGAGGCTTAATCGTTTTCAAATATGCAATGAATTAGGGTAGTGGAGCTTCCTTAGTCCTCACAATTTTCAAAGTAATTTCCAACATTAAAGATTTTGACTTTAAATAAGCAACTTGTGCTGCACCTTATATTAGCCACGTGGGAACGAGGCTTAAGAACCCATTTTCCTCCCCCTTTAAAGTCCTTCATTTAGGAACCTTGTTCTCTTTATTCTCGACGTTAATCTTATCTTCGATATCTGGTAATTACTTAATTTCTGTTTTATTTACAACTGGCACGCTAAAGTCAGTTAAAACGCGAAATGGAACAGTGGGCTCGAGAAGATGGTAACGAAGACGTTCAAGAAAGTTCGCGCTTCTCCATGGTAACGGAGAAGTTCGCGCCGCGAATTTTTCGCCCGTGCGTAGCTGACTTTATCGCTCGTAAGCGATGCAACAATTTTTTAACGATACGTGCAATCAGCAGCGAGCGGCGAATTCTATTCTCAGCGCTGACGCTCCACTGACTATCATCGATGCGTGAATATCGCGGACGCGCCTCCTTTTCTTCTTCTTTTTTCACCCCACTCTTCCTCGAAAACGAGGAAAAAACGAGGCGCCACTTCGAATGGCCGGAGGATTTCCTCGATATTTCCACGCGAAGCGACCGTTTCTCCTCGCTGGGAAAAATGAAAACCCTCGAGGAAGACAGGCGTGTACTTTCATTACTCGCTTTCGTCACATTCTTCTCTCGGAGCTCTCGGAATCCGAAGAGAATTTTTAAATTCTTTTAGCAAGGACGGAGAGTAATCTCGAGATAACTGAAGGTGTGGCTATTTATTTTATTTATTCTTATTAACCTGATAACCCGTTGATTGCAGCGCGGAGAAATAATTACAGATGTGCCAGAGAAATTTAACTTCAGCATTTAATCTCCAAGTGCCTCGTATATAGCCATCGAACAGAAACTATACTAATAAAATTTAAATAATTTCAACTAACTTTAACGGAAAGTAATATATCTCTCCTAACTTTCGATGGCAGAAAAGTATAATCTTTAAGAAGATAAACAGAAATGGAGATTTTCCACGATGATTAACACCAGAGATCTGCTGACATTTTCAATAATCAACTTTCATATGTTCCCCCATTTTTTGACAGAGAAAATCCGTTTGGCGAGGAGCAGTTGTTTTTAAACAACACAGAGGTCCTCTACGCGTCCCACTTCAACGAGAGTCGACCAACCAAGTTCCTCATCCACGGATTCAGCGACACCGGAAACGAGGCCTGGGCACGAGGTTTGATAGAGGGTACGCAAACATGCTTGATAGAGACGGCTACGCGAAGAAGCCCGGCGAAAATAAATGGAAAATGCGATCGACGAGGGGGGACGCCGATTCCCGAAGCACATTTCTAGAAAATGTCGACGAGGAGGAGCGAGTGAAATTTAATTACAATCAGGGTCAATCCGTTTCGGTAAACACGGAATCGACGTCGTCAGGTTCAAGGGTCACCACGATAACGGCTTAATTGATCATTTAACGAGTTTTTGCTCGCTTGCGCTAAGCTCCTGACGTAACTGGGAAATTTCGAATTAGAGTCTGTGCGGGATCCTCTGAGGCAGGCCCTTCGACCCTTTCGCAGGGTGTTGGAGTGATTTCTTGACAGAATTCTAAATGTTCTTTGGGAGCAATTTGTTTTCTCATTTTCTTCTTTGGTGTATGTTTTTTTTTTAATATTTGATTGGGATCTATTTATTATCTTTGGTATGCAATCTTTGCTCAAAATTCTTGCTTCTTTAGGTTCTAAAAATTAAATCCCTTGTGCCCTGTATTTTCTCGTTGATGCTCTCCCTATATTCTGTTATTCTGTTATTCAGCGTTAATTTATTTTTAAACTTCACTATGCCAATCGTTGGTGGTGTTTCTTATTTATTATTCAGGCATGGTGTGATCTTTATTTATCTTCTGAATCTCTCGAAAATTCATGTCTCTGTTCTTATTTTTCTCGAAAGTTTCTTCATTTAATACTAGAATTCAATGCCTGCTTCTGGAACTCCTGTGTATCTGATTTCATCTACGTGATCCACTTTGCACGAGCCTCTTCAGATATTCTAGAAGCAGGGTCGGCGGAGCAAATTTTCCTCGAGTGTAGAGTTGCGGGGAGAGTCACAAATTAAAAGATCAAATTACAAGAGTCTAAAAAATATTAGTACGCGAGCAAAAAATAAAAAATGGTAAAATGTCTTCCAAAATTCCGAATACCTATGGGATTCCACACGCAGCAAAATCTCAAGTGTGAAATACTCCAGACATTCCGCACAACTCACGCCAGCCCTGTCCAGAAGAGCCCTTACCAATAGAATTTGTCTAACTTTGATCCTAATCTCTTGAAATACTACCCAATTTCAAACTTCCTCCTCTACATCTTCCTGCTATTTTTGAATTCTATTTTACGTACAATGTTTCTTCTCCTTCAAACTTGGTGCCTGTTTTCCCATTCCTCTTCAGTTTCCTCAACACTTTCTTATCCTTACTAAAACATTTCGTGCCCCCACGGAATATCACGTTATCAATGGAATCTTAGAGCTCAGAAAATTGTACACTAATGTTCGATTAATGAAATTTCATAATTTCAGCCTCCCCTCCTTTCATTTTATTATCAAATCAGAACGTATATACTGTTGCCAATTCGACGAAGGTTCCATGTGCGATAAATGTCGTGGGTCACCACCCACGCGGCACGGAACGTGTTAAAGATCGCCACGCGTTTATGTATGGGTTGCAGCGTATCTGCTTCACGAAGATGTGAACGTGATAGTGGTCGGATGGGGCATTTTGGCGGCCGACGTCTATCCCGTGGCAGCGAACAACACTCGTCGCGTTGGCGAGTTCCTGGGGGATTTCCTGGAGTTCTTGAACCGCGAGTCCAACCTCGAGTACAAGGACGTACACATCAGCGGACACAGTTTGGGGTCTCACGTGGCTGGATTCGCTGGCGCTTACCTGGATGGTCGTATTGGCAGAATAACAGGTGCACTTCAATTTTCTAATTGGAAGTGTCTAGGGAGAGTAAGGAAATAAACTCGTAAACCAAGCAACGAAACTAATAAAAACGGGTGCTTTACTCTTTGGGCTTCAATTTATTCGCGTATTAATTAATTTGAGATACTTTTGCTCACCACTGTGTATATTAAATGCAGGACTCTGTATCGAGAAGTAGCAAGTAGAATAATTCCATAATTATTGAAGAGTCCTTGCAGAAAACGCTGTCAGTGGCAAAATTAAAAAAAATTTATCGAAAAATGCTCTAGGTGCCAATGATTTTTGGCACTCACAGTGTTTTCTACAAGGACTCTTCTATTGATAATTAAATTAATCGTACGCAGTATAAACTCTTACATTTTTGAACAAAATGAATGAAATCGATATGGGACGCATACTTGGAGCGCAAAGGGTTAAGTGTAGAATAACAGTGTGGATTTAAGGGGGGACTATACTTTAGGCAACGCTAAAACCAGCAGAGTTTTGGGAATTTTTTCTGGAGAAATTATGAAGTAAAGCATTTTGAACTTTTTTAATGGCTTAATATTTAATTTTTGAAGATACGAAAAAAAATTTATGTTAAAAATATGCAGTGCAGATGTCGCTATGGACGCATCTTGCTACAGCGTCGCCGCCGAAGTTGCAAAACGTTAGGGGTAATTCAGAGAAAACTATTCAACCAATCGACTTGCCCTTACACATACAACTAGATAATTCCAAATTATTATCGATCGGAATATTGTTAAATCGTGATATTAACTATTGTGTGATGTAACTGTCGAAGGCCTGGATCCAGCAAGTCCCTTGTTCGAGACGATTTCTGGCATTGTCGACCCGGAGTTCAGATTGGACCCAACCGATGCGCAGTTCGTGGACGTGATTCACACGAGCGGGCCAGCCTTTGGATTCTTGGCACCCTTGGGTCACGCTGATTTCTATCCTAACAACGGAAGGTTCCCCCAGCCTGGGTGCTCGTTTTTGCCAACCACAAGTAAACATCTCATTCGCTGTGATGCCAGATCGGGGACGGGTTCCCTCGAGAATTTCCCCCACCTCGCGCACACTACGCCGGAGCTGCGTGTCCGTGATTTGGACTCCGAAGCGCCGAGCTCACGGACACGCTGCTCCGGCGTAGTGTGCGCGAGGTGGGGGATATTCTCGAGGGAACCCGTCCCCGATCTGGCATCACAGCTCGTTCGTTCTTTCTTTATTGGTGGATCGATTGTTGAGAGTGAGGGATGAGAGTTGTGGATATTGTGATTAAGGGGTTATACCTAGTCACAGTGTCCGAAAAGAGGCGAATGTTTGTGAATTTTTTTTGTAAAAGCGGAATCATATATTTTTACAGAACTTTTTGCACTTAAAAGAGCAACATTTCAAGAACATTTGGTAATTTTTTCATAGAAAAATATTTACGATTGTAATAAAGTAGCAATCAACATCCAAGAAGCCTTTTTAAAAATTTGGTCTTGCGGTGAGCATTGTCATTCGGATCCAGATTATCTAAAATAAAAAATACAGAAAGATTTCGTTAGTATATTAATGTGCGCGCTGATTAACGGAGGGAATTTCCGAAATATTAATTTAAAACAAAATGTCGGCTATTTAAAGTTGAAGTCCTGATTTTTCATGCAGAAATCACGCGAAAAAAATCGAGATTTCAAATTTAAATAGCCGTCATTTTGTTTTAAATTAATATTTCGGAAATTCCCTCCGTTAATCAGAGCGCACATTAATATACTAACGAAATCTTTCTGTATTTTGTATTTCAGATAATCTGGATCCGAATGACAGTGCTCACCGCAAAACCAAATTTTTAAAACGGCTTCTTGGATGTTGATTGTTACTTTATTATGAACGTAAATATTTTTCTATGAAAAGATTACCAAATGTTCTTTAAATGTTGCTCTTTTAAGTGCAAAAAGTTCTGTAAAAATATATGCTTCCGCTTTTTCAAAAAAAATTCACAAACATTCGCCTCTTTTCGGCCACCTGACTAGGTATAACCCCTTAAGCGGCAGAGACTTAGTACAGTAATTTTCAGCGGAATTCAACCCTCTGACTGCGTTATCTATGCTTTTCTTGTTCCTTAGTCTAACTATCGTATGTCTTCCCTAGCAATGGCGTGTTTCCACGTCAAAACGACAGGGAAGGAATTATCTTGCATATTTAATCTAAGGATACTTGAAACACGTGGTGTTTTTCTTGTGTGTGCGATAAATGTTTGGCGCCTTTCTAGAATTTTCTTCTTTTCAAATAAATTACGAATAAGAAGAAGAAGAAGAATGGTGTCCCACTCTCGATATATTACCGCCGTGGGTCCCGGGTCGCGGCAATATATCGAGAGAAGACTGTATAAATCATATTTGTAGCATCATAGCATAGACATTTATTTTTAATTTAAAAAATTTATCTCATATTTTTTTAAGTCTTTCGGGCTGGGTTTGCCACAATAACGTAGATTTCATCAAGTTTGATACGAGCGAATTAAATTCACTGAATTTTTCGCATCTCTAGGAGCAAAGCAAGCTTATTTATAAAAAATGTTTGTCCCCTTCAGTTTATGATAAATCAAAGTACCTCAGAAAATGAAAATTCTGGTGGTGATAGTGTTTAAGGATACTTATAAGTTGGTTGGATAATACTACCCCCATTTATTATTATGCACTATATTAGTGCATAAAAATGGTCTGCCCGCCTGAAAAAATATATTTCAATTCCCTAGTAGTAGTCAAAATGTTAATACAACCGAAATGGTCGACAGCTTATTGCAGCCACTCGCGGGCGCACCAGTTCATGACAGAGAGCATAGGGAGCACGGCTGGTTTCAAGGCAAGGACCTGCGAGAGCTGGGAAAAGTACAAGGAGGGACGTTGCGGTTACAATCCAGTCGTGTTAATGGGAGAATACGCGTCCACGTCGTAAGATATCAAATTCCCTTTGATCCGTGTTGAGAACTTACGAAACTCTTTTATAGCTGGCGACTGGTATTTCAGACATATTCAAACAACTTATTTATTTAGTATATATACAGGCAAAGGTCCATTAGAAACAACAAAAGAGAACCAAATCTTTACATTCGAAACAAAAAAATCAATACTATTTCTATCGAATTAACATGCCTGAAATAGCAATTGCGAGCCATAGATGTGTCTCGCACGAACATTTCTGTCGGACGCAAACGACGATTTCCTTTCAATCGTTGTAGATTACGAGGAAAGTTCTATTTGGAGACGAACGACGCACCCCCGTTCGCGATAGAGTGAACCTGCTTCGCGAGGGCGACGGGAAAGAAGCTTGGGACCACTGTGACGGCGACTATGCTTTTGCGACACAGAATGATCCGTACTAGTCATTTATAAGTTACTTTTATTTATGCAGCGTGCGCAGCTTTAATCGAGATCCTTTTCTTGTTCGTCTATTGTTTGGTCGTGCATGCCCTTAGAAAAGTACAAATTATATTAATTAAACTGGCATGCTCAGACGATAGGCCTTTTCCTCGCTCGTGTACTCGTGCCGACGGAAAGGGAGAAATAAACGTTTTATTGGTTACTTGAAACCTCGCCCCACCATCGTTCATCCTGATAAATTGTTCACCGTGCCACGTAAAAGCGACAGGCGTTGTGAAATTTTAATGTCCATCGGGAAATATGAACGATAGAGTATATAATTCATCGAGATTGCGATTAATAAATACAGAGACGGGATATTAGAATTTAATGCAATATTCCTGAAGAGTGCCTGCGCAAGTCTGAAGAAATGTCGTTTCAGTAGCGCTCCTTTGAGGATTAATTTTTGCATCATGGATCGAATGTACTTGCTAATACTTTTAACGCTGCAATTAGCTGGTGTTTTGTGTGTTAATGAGAATAATGTTGTTAGAGACTACTTCGAGTTCAGGAAGGTGAAGAGGGTTGTGGGATTCTCTTGTGGCAATGTGGAAAGTGCGTAGGAAACTAGGGACTCGACGGTTTTTAAATTGTGCTTTATTCACGCGTTCAAATGTCCATTGAACATTTTGTGCAAAACAGATGACTTTAGGCTCGCGAAGACGTTTAATAATATGTACATCACGTACATTTCCATGGTGAACTTCGTGCCTGAGTCCAGCCTGGACCTTAAGCAGATCCTGGAAGCTGACTACCACCAACTGGGCGTTTTCTTGGATTCTCGATGCAATAGTAAGCGTTACGCGAGAATCCTTGTCGATGTAAGTGATTTATTAGCGGAATTTTATGAAAGAATGGCAGAACGATGGCAGAATGCAAATTGGTCGAGTTAAATGGAACTTGGAAATTGTTGAACGATATTACTATTAAGGGGGGAGCCTTATTTAGAACGCTAGGAATAAGGTGATTCTTGGAAATTTTTTTCTAAGAAACTGTGAAGCTGATCTTTTCCAAACATTCGGGGTATTTTTGTTCAGATTCAAATAATAAAAAATAATTTTTACATTACAAAGTGTTCGGTAGAAATGAAGATATTCAAAAGGAGTTTAGGAGATATTCAAAATGGAGTTCCAAATTGGCGATTGTAATGGTGGTCCCATTTCTTCCATGGAATAAAAAAACCAAGGATTCTCTTACTTCTAGTATAATTACATGGTCGATAAACCTAACAAACGAAAAAAAAAGTTAAAAGTTGGCAAATTGGTGGGACTTCAAAGAAAAATGTACGATTCTGCTCCAAGATATTTCGTACTATTTATGGAAAAAGAGTTGTTTAATTCAATTTATTTATCAATGTCTTAGGTTCATCTACAATGTAATTATACTAGAAATAAGAAAATCCTTGGTTTTTTTTATTTCTGGGCAAAAATGGGGCCACCATTACAATCGCCAATTTACAACTCCGGCGCGCGAGTCCTAACGAACGTCTTCGTATATCTTCATTTCTACCGAACACTTTGTAACATAAAAATTAATTTTTATTGTTTGAATGTGAACTGAAATACTGTGAAAGTTTAGAAAAGATCCGCAATCACCTTATTCCTAGCGTCCTAAATAGGGCTCCCCCCTTAATTGAAGGGTCCTTGTAGAAAACACTGGAAGTGCCAAAATTAAAAACAATTTCATCGGGAAATATTCTACGTGCCAATAATAATTCTATAGTATAGATTTTTAATGCAATTGCCCTTTGACAATAAGTTACCAATAGTGCTAAAAAATGGTGCGACGCCACTTCTGTAGAAAACAATGCAACAGCCAATTAAGCGATAGATAAACGAGATTGGCGCTTACAAATTTAAATTAATGGCACATTCAGCCTTATCTACAGCTAAGAGGTAGCATATAGAGGGTTTTCTACAAATAGAATTCTTCTTTTCATGAATTTCACCTATATTAATGTAAAGAATAGAAAATTTTGTGATGTATTTGGGTCATTGAATACTTTAGTATATTTAGTAATCAAAATAAATTAGATCTTTTCTCTCCCCTGAAAATTTTGATTTTTGGCACTTACAGTGTTTTCTACAAGGACTCTTCAATTACTCAAATAACTATTTAATGAACCGTCACTTTAGAAAGTGGTGTAAGTGCAATTTTGAAAGAATAATGACCATTTAAGTAGATTTGCTGTTTTAAACTTCCTCCTTTCTAAGAATGACAAGGAAGTTTCCAAGCTTTATTCCTCTATCTGGTTTGCTACGCTAAAAATAGGGTTGCTACTCTAAAAAAGTAGGCGTGAAAATTTTAACTGGGATGCAGGCAACGAGGTATTCCATGTACGGCGAGATGCACAAATGGCTGGTCCTGGGATCAAACTTGAGTCACAGCTTGCAGATATTAAACGACGACGCGTTTTCTATCTCCACTGACGTGGTGGTAGCTGTCCCATCAGCGGACGATTATATTCTGTACGACGTTTACAATCCGTGCAAAGATCGAGGTGGATCGACGAACGTAACATTGTATGCCACGTGGAACAGTGAAAAAGGATTGAACGTCACCTTGACTCAATCGAAATTCGAGAGGAGGTCGAATTTGCACGGAATGAAGCTTAAAGTTGGGGTTGTAGTAAGTCGATATTCCTCAGCGAAATAATAATTAGACTAATTGTCTTCTATGGCAAATGTTGAACAATGCTCGAAATACTGTAGGATATAAATTGATTAATAAAGGATTTTCGGTTGAAAAGAAATTGAGGTAATTATCTAATTTGTACTAATGAGGCTTTGTAATAAGTATTTATTCCAACTGAATTTTAGTTTGCTATTAGTGATTAAAAATTGGCAAAATTTCTTCTTGGAATTTGGAAACTCAAGCTAAGGATTATTTAAATCGAGGGTAACTTTATTTATATGATTGTCACGTTATCTCTGTAACGTTCGTTGGCTCTTCTTCTGAATAGTGAGCGGAGAATAATTGTGTCTATTAAACTGTTGTTTCGTTAAAATTTTCAGCTGACTTCCAAGTCGAAGAACATATCGCTTCACGATATGATGATGGAGTACAGCATGAAAGCGAAGTATGGGCGGTCGAAATTCTTATACATACTACTGACGCACATGTCTGATCTCTTCAATTTCACGTAAACACAAAGTTAATTAATTAACAAATACCCTAGTTCTATATTATTTACTTTTCATTTTATATTTCTTGCGTTTTTTTATTATTCTTTATACAATCATTTACTACTATTTTAGTTTCAATTATTTATTATTTCGTTATTATGTACCTTACGTTTATTTATTATATTCACCATGTGTATATACTTATTACCTTTCTTATTAAAAGTTCAGCAAATCGATAGAATCTTGTTTGTTGCATGTCGTCATAATTTGTAGCATGGACATCGAGCGAATAAATGCGCAGAGGAGATTCGATAATTCTGGTCCCGTTTTCTCTGCGTTTAAAAAGAAAGTCATAGATCTGTCGGCAAGCCCAGTCGCGATGAAGACCGAGAGATTGAATACCGGCGATATAATCGGACCCGTCTGGCCAATACGGTACGTAACTACTGATTTCTGCTTCCCCGTGCGCCTACTACTAGCAATCCATTCAAAACGAATTTTAGACTTGATTCCTACACCATAAAGCATTTGACAACATCTGGTAGCTCTAATAATTAAAATATTGAATTTCAATTTCTCATTTATAAAATTTCAAACCAATTCTGAGCGCTACTTAAATCCCCACTTACAAAGAGAGTATTTTAGGTGTCCGCCTCCGATCATTTTGATTTTTGGATATGTTATAGAGGACCGAAAAATATGAAATACGTGTTTTTTTATTTTTCCCCGTTTTCATATTTGGGGGGGGTGAAAACTGCGTTCAAAGTTAGGGTTGAAAAATCATTTTTGTGGAATATCTCGAGAACTATTAGAGATAGGGGAAAATCTGGTGAGTCAGTCATATTTCGCATTCAAAGACACAAAATTCGTCCATTGACACTATTCCCCTATCTCTAATAGTTCTCGAGATATTCCACAAAAATTATTTTTCAACCCTAACTTTGAACGCAGTTTTCACCCCCCAAATATGAAAACGGGGAAAAATAAAAAAACACTTATTTCTTATTTTTCGGTCCTCTATAACATATCCAAAAATCAAAATGATCGGAGGCGGACACCTAAAATACTCTCCTTGTTAGTGGTACAGAACATTAAAATCAAACCCGCGATAAATTCAATAATTCAGAGTCTTACATGCTTCGTGAATTGAGCATAGTGCATTTTTCGACAGCTATCTAGATATCCAAAGTAAAAAAGACATTTGAATTAAAAGAGTGGCTAAAATTATAGAGCTTCATATAGCTTATTTATACATGTAGTTTCACGAAACTTTGACGTCGATAAATTCATCTCAAGTGTTCTGTAATTATTTATCATAGTTAAGACTCCGAGCTACGAAAACTTTTAAAACATTTCAATTTTATTACTTATACAGTGATATACAAAAATCTCAGCTGAATTCGAAATGATTGTAATTTAACGGTAATCATCCAATTCACAGATCGTGTTTCATGTTCCGCACGATTTCTTCGATGAAAGTAAAACCAGGCCAGTTTCTGAAGCCCCTGTCCGCGAAAGTGTGGTACGCGATTCTTACCATGATAGGCATCGTCACATCGGTTTTAATTATTTTTGTAAAAATGGAGGGGATTCGCAAACCCGCGGAGATTTACGGGCTGTCTATTCTACTCACGATCGGAGCTTTATCTCAGCAAGGTAGGGAGATCCTGGAGAAAGATGTTGGTAAAGGAAGAGCAGTGCGATAAAGGAATAGTCGAAAAGTCATGAAGCTTGTTTTGCTCAGGTTCTGCGTTCGTCCCAGCTCGTTACGCAGGTCGTATCGCCTTCCTGCACATTCTACTATTTAGCACATTAATTTTGAATTATTATTCGGCGAGCGTTGTGTCCAATCGCTTGAAGAACAAGGGCGAAAAGATGAACGACTCCTTGTTCGATCTGGCGAGGAGCAATATGAAACTCGCGGCGGAGCCCACGCCGTATATTCGTTCCTTCCTTCAGGTGACGTTTCTTTATTAAATATAAAATAAATACAGAAGGAAATACGTTCTTTATTAAATATAAAATAAATACAGAAGGAAATACTTTCTTTATTAAATATAAAATAAATACAGAAGGAAATACTTTCTTTATTAAATATAAAATAAATACAGAAGGAAATACTTTCTTTATTAAATATAAAATAAATACAGAAGAAAATACTTTATTTTATACTAGGGCTTGTCCCGGATTTTAAAAACCGATTTTTATTTATAAATTTGTAAAATTCGAAAACCGGTTTTTAAATTTGGGAAATCAAAATCAGATAAATATTTTTTGAACTTCGATTTTTTTGCACCTAAGAGTTACGAAAACCGCAGGGCAAAAAGTACTTTTTCTTTAACCGACTGCCATTTTATAGAATTTCTTTCTAAATTTCGGATCGTAGTAGGAGTGATAACGACACTTATAAGGATTAAAAAAAAAGTCAGGTTCAATTTTTTCTAATACAAAATAATCATTCATATCATTAGACGCAATTAAATATTCGAGAAAAACGAAGCTTGTCAATAATAAACTTACAAAATCAATTTTAAAAAGAATACATAATCGACTTGAAACTTGAAACATTCTAATTCAATCTTCTGTTTTATCTGCAAAGTAAACAGATTTTTCAAGTAGCAAAGTACATTTATTCACACATCAGGTGCCAGACAAGGAAGTCCGGTATTTCTACGAACATCGTTGGACAAAGATACCGGAATACAGCAGGTACTTGCCCTTAGAGGAAGGGCTGAATCTCGTGGCAGAGGGTACGTTGGCTTACGACACGATGATCGATTCCGCATATCCTTATATCGAGCACACGTTCAACGATCGAAGCATCTGCGAGCTCACCGAGGTTCACCTCTTTCGCACCGTTTTGGCATTTTACGCGAGGCACAAGAGCCCTTTCACCGAACTCTTGAAAATAGGGTACGAAAGTTTACAAGACCTATCTACAACCCTAGAACACGAGGACTCTTAATTTTTACGACAGCTCCCCTATTCATTGTTCTAAATAATATGTTTGTAATATAAAACCATTAACCAAAGATGACATTTGCAATGTCGTAGAAATAAAAATCTGGAGGAAGTGGTAAATTTTTCGAACGTTTGTGTTAGAAGAATCTTGAATAACGTTTGTGTTTTAGGGTAAATAATTAATATAAAAAAAACGCTTTAAACGAGCACATCATTTGAAGACACTGATTATTCTAGTTTAACGAAAATGCGCAACGTTGGTCTGCAAAACCGCGAATGGAAACGATGGTCAGCCAGAAAACCCTTCTGCCCCAGCAACCTACTTATCGCGGAGCCACTATCGATTCAGGAGGCAGCGCCGATTTTCGTCTTCTTTTCCATCTCAGTGGGAATCTCCCTTCTAATTTGCGCCGTGGAGAATGTCCTCTACTGCGTCTTACCGACACGGTGAATAAACAATGAAAGAACTGTACCGAATATGTTAACGCTTTGAGTGGTATAAGATTTTAAAAAATGCCCCTTTAACGATAAACGACACTGTGGGATCGCCTACGACCCCCCAAAATTTGTAATTTCTCTGCAAATGTGTCAATATACATTTGCACAGAAATTTAAAATTTTGGGGGGCCGTAGGGCTCAATGTAGAGTCTATTGAGATTCTAGAAGTCAAAAATATCAAGCTTTCACTCCCAAATTTCGATTTTCTTATGGTAACTGAAACCCATATGCTGTAAGCTGTAAATCTCTTCTCCAAAGATACCTAAAGAAAAATACAAAAGAATCTTTAGAAAATGTTAAGTGAATTTTGGAATATTCCAATTTCAATTTGGGGGTCACCCCTGACCCCGGAGTGTCAGATATTCTCTAAAATATTACAGTATCGCTCTAGGGTTAATCAGGCTAAATCAGATTCTTCCAAACCAGGGTTGACTAACTGACGACTCAAGAGCCGTCGGGGGCCTCTCCGCCTTGCTGTCACGCTGAGCGGCCCCCCTCCACACCGACTAGACTCCGACGATCTCAGTCGATTCCTGCTTCTTTCCTTCTCTTTTCGACTGCGATCGTCAGAGTCTGGTAGGTATGGAGGGGGCCGTTCAGCGTGGCAGCAAAGCGGAGGGGTCCCCGGCGGCTCGAGAATCGCCAGTTAGTCAACCCTGTTCCAAACCATCGCTTCTGACGAGAATATTTTGTACGAAGCCTGGTTTCTTTTCAAACTACGCATTCAGGGGCTCTCGAAAAATCCTTGTAACCCTTTCCAAAAAATCTCTCGGCGTGAAAACGCGCCGCCGCCACACAAAGTGTTAAACTTGGCTCATTAATGCGCACTCTAAGTTGCTGTGACTTTCAGAATATCAAGCGGCATAATGGAGAAGAGGCGCCTGATCGAAAAGAACTTGCATCTGCCGTCTCTGCGAGACGTTAATCTGCAATCGCTGCAGAATTCCCACGTCTTTGGGGACCTGGCTGTGTTGCGCAACCCTTAAGCAACAGCAGTTCGAATATTACAATCACAGCTTTGAATTAACGTCTATACCATCGATTAGATTAATATACTATCACACGCGTGCCTCTTTCCACTTGATTATCCCCCAAATGCACGCGCGTCGAATGAAATTCGACACACGCCGCGAAGGTTTGCGCGCACGCTGACGATTTAATTGAAAAATAAGCGACTCGCTTGAAGCACGCTGATTAATTACGGTAGTGATCAGTGATTTCGTTGCAAAGCTTTGAAACGCCACGATGATCCTGGATCGCGTAACCATTCATTTTTAAAACAGTACCCTTTCGGTACCTTTAATGATTGGCTCATCGTGAAATTCATATTTCGTGGCTGGCTCCATCGACATTGGCAGAATTAATAACACACGGAAATGTTGTGCACAACACTGATATAAATTTAGGGGGCCCAGTGAAAAACAGGCACATGCCACATACAACACCGGATTAAGATTTTTGGGGCCCGGGGCTATCAAAGCTTCGAGGGTCCCCGTGATTGAAAAGGAGGGGGGGGGGGGGGGGTGGTAAAAAATTTAAACAATAACGAGTTTAAATTCTCGTATAACGAGAATTCGCTGTAATTGCTTGGGAAATTTCAAATGGGATACCGTGTATATGTTTGAAAGTATATAATTCTCAAGAATTAGTACAAATTTAAATAGATATCATAAAGGCGGTTTAAACGATGAAATTTTAAAATAAAAACATAAAATTGGAAGTTGTGGAACTCATAGGCAATTTATTTGATACAACATTTCAAATGAGGACAGAGTGAGCCAATCGCTTAGAACTGAAGGCTTAGAACTGGGCCCCCCTGGAAAGTGGGGCCCGGGGTTGCATCCCCCCTAGCCCTCCTTAATCCGGGCTTGGCCACATATGCATAAAGTTTCCTGCAATGCAGTGTAAGGGTTACATTAAATTGAACGGAATTAGTGCAAATGTGAAGCCATCTGTGCATTATTTAAAAAATTATTTAGAAGTGGCAGGTAGTAACCTATGGTGGCATATTACCCCGAGTGACCCCACTTTAAAAAATGTCGAATAAAAAATTCATTCGAGTAAAAATCTATTCCACTAAAAAATGATTCGTTATTCTCCAATAACTTCATTTTATTCGAATTTTTATTCGAAGCTTATGCAAATAAATTTTTACTCGTGACTTAATAAAATTAATTATTCAGTTAACGTTTGATCATAGTTGTCATTTGCCACCTAATTCAACTCCCGTTTAAAATAATTATAAGTTCGTACCGCATTTCCTATGCAAATAATTTTTCAGTTAAAATTTGACAATAGTTAACAATTTTTCCTTCAACTTATTTTCCTCTAAAATGACAAAACGGTGGCATGTGCCTGTTTTCGACTAGACCCCTCAATTTCTGATAATGGTGCAATCAATATTGCAACGTTCCGTAGGATTTAGCTCGTTTCCTTTGAGACTTGCGTGTCTCATCGGACGTTCGATGAAAAATTCATCCAGTCTCGTAGATCCCTTCCGTGACTCGAATAATTTGTCCAATCACTCGGTATCGTTTTGACATTTTTGACAGGCAATCTTGCATATCGGAATAAGAAATGACGTTGGGTGCGTTCGATGCAAATGCTCGAATAAAATGTATTAGAATAATGCAGGTGCAGAGAATATCCGCGGGAGATGTAGAGGGTTCGGTATTTTGGTAGCTGGAAGGATTGTGAAGGACTTGTTACCGTTGAAAGGGGTAGTTTCTCGAAATGCGCGGGTTTTTAATCGTTTTATTGGAAATGGTTTTGGTGTCGAGCGCGCAGGATCATATTTTTATTCGCGATTATTTCCTGCATAAAAGGGTGCGGAATGTCGTGGGATTTTCTTGTGGTGACACTATAGGTACGATATTTTTTGGAGTGTTTAGAATGGTAGGCTATATTATAGTTGCTTTTGGATGCAAAGATTCAGTGACATTCAGTTTGTGCTAATCAGTCTTTGGAGTTAATTTAAAGTGATTATTTATTATCTTTAATTATCTCGTGATTTGTTTATTGATTGAATTATTGTAGTTTATGGAAAGAATTTTTTTAAATAAAGGAAGGACTCAAGTTTCACTGATTTTTATTATTCAGAACATAACTTACAAGGGAAGATCGGCAAATCGAAAATTCAAAAAAAATTGAAACTTTTCAGAAATTTAGTTTAAGTGATGCTAATAACGTAACTATTTTTTTATTCGGTAGTAAAATGGTCCAAAGGGTGAAAACACCCACAAAAGAAGTGTGAGTTTTCATATTATCGTGAATATCTGCGAAACCGTAAACGATATCGAAAAAATTTCAATTCATAGTTTTACGGCTTTCGATATCCTACAATATCGCAATAAAAAATTGTCGAAAAAAGCATTGGTGGAGATAAATTTTGAAAAAAAATATTTTTCACAAATTCTTTATCGCCACTTTATAGGGCATAAAAAACCCACAGAACTTTGAATTTAACTTCTTTTTGATACCTTTTACAGTATCGTAGATATTCACGATAATCTGAAAACTTACCATTTTTTGGGGGGTGTGTGTTTTTACCCGTGGAACCGTCTTATTACTGAATCAAAAAATAGTTGCGTTATTAGCATCACTTAAGCTACATTACTGCGAAGTCTCAGATTTTTTTGAATTTTCGAGTTGCTAAACTTCTCTTGTTAGAAATGTCTTTTCACGAGTCAAAGAATTTTAAATCACCCTCCACTCACTACGCATCTCGTTGCTTTCTACCACGAGTACATTAAAAAATTACAGAAGCCCAAATTACATCTCTATTACCTGTGTGTGGTTTTTTTTTAGCGATTTTGCCAGCAGTAAGACTGAATATCACATTTTTACTTAATAATGTAGGCTTATCAAAAAAATGTTTCATTTCTTTCCCATTAATATTGCAAAATGAGTCCAAAGCGGTGAACACGTTTCAAACTTTCCCAAACAACAGAACTCTGGTTTTAAATTTTCCAAAAAACTCAAAAAAAATTAGTGTTCACGCGCGCTCTTCTAACGATGCACGATCTGAGTCAGGTGACTTCAATCTCCTAAGAACCCTGAGCACCACAGGCGTGTACACCGCAATACGAGAACCCAGCGTGAAGATAAACTTCCGTAGATTTTTGAGAAGCGACACTTGGACGGTGGGAGTCATTGTTGACCTTCGTTGCCACAATGAAACTGCTGTTCGAATCTTCGCCGAAGTAAGATAAACCTACCCTTAGAGTTTAGAACCACAATAAGGGATCGTTCTTAAATTACGTAAGGCTTTTGGGGGTCGCGAATTTCTTACGTTTTCTTACAAGGGGGGAGAGGGAGTCGAGCACCATCTCACGTAATATTTTTTTAATCTAATTTTCAATGTGAGTAGTCTAAAAAGCGATGTTTTAAAGAACTTTAGTAACTGAAAAAATACAATGCAAAAATACTACGTAAGAAAGGATAAGGGGTGGAATATAAATTCTTATGAATTCTTATATTTGGGGTGGGAAGGGGTAAGAAATCGTCAAAATTACGCTTAAATAATTTAAGGACGATCCTTAATAGCAATTACAATTTTATCACTTTAACGGTCACGTGTGCAATCTACATATTTTTTGCCCGCCCATCAAAGATATATTTTCGACTTATTTTTTCACGAAGAATCACCCCCTCTCCGGTTGTGCCATCAATACTGTGACGCCCTGTATAATACTTAAGAAATTTGAAAAATGTTTTCTTCAAAATGTGACCGTCAAAGACGTAGAATCGAATTTTATTTAAAATATAATTTCTTGGAACATAGGGCTCCAAGTACAGAATGTACGATTACTCGTACAACTGGCTGGTGTTGGGCTCTAATTACAATCAGAGTCTATCGCTTTTGAACGACACCGCCTACAACATGGTGACAGACCTTGTTCTAGCGATATCGAACAACCGCGGTGGTTACGATCTCTACGACGTTTACAATCACTGCAAATATCGCGGCGGCTCGCTGAACGTGACGGAACTGGGCACGTGGCGGGGTGATTTGGGGCTGACCGTCACTTTGACGCAGCCTTTAATTAACAGGAGAGCCAACATGCACGGGATGAGGCTGAAAATATCGGGGGTGGTGAGTGTCGTTTGCGAACCCTCGACGGCTTCGTTTCTGTAGCTGGGTAATCAATGCTTGATTAAATAGGAAAATATACGGGATAATTATTCCACGAACGATAATCAAACTTCTGACTTTATTAACGGTCGCGGTGAATCTAAGCGGATATGTTGCTCCGTAAAAGTAATTGCGAGCATTAAGTTTTAGGGGCAATTATGAAATTAGTCTGAGTTGAAGTAATGCTTTGGTGTCGTTGAGAATAATATACTCTCTTATTGCATATGAAGGGTGAACTACGAGAGGTGATTAGTCTGATTATTTTTGTTGCTAGTGGATCGATTTGGGTAATTTGATTTAATGGGATCTACGAGATGATTATAGAATATTTTTCAATGTTTTTTAAAATTATCTCCTGTGTTCCTAAGTGGGACTCTAGCAGTTGTTTTTATACGAATCTAATAATGATTATTATTCTAAAAATTATGGTAGTAATAGTATACAAAGTTGTATTGTTCTTATTTAATACTTTTCCCTCTATATCTCCACTTTTAATCATAGAAATTACCAAAAAAGGAAACAATCGAAATTACAGACCCATAGACTTTCATTCGAAAAATTTAAGGATACCTTTAAAATTTCAAAAACGCCACTGTAATCGTCCTTTAGTCTGTCCAAACCTAAACCAAATTACTCCACTTCGGCTGAATCTTAATATGTCCACTAATGTTGCAAACGATCAAGGTGTTCGTATTACATGGTTGGTCCTTTTAATCCGAAGCATTAAATAAGTCTGAAGCATTAAGTCCTCTTATAAAATACTCCATTTAGATACAATACAGACCAAAGAACATGCGTCTCGAGGATTACATGCAGGATATCAATACGAGGTCCTTAGACAGTATGCACAAATTCGTGCACGCCATGATACTGCATACAGGGGACCTTTTCAATTTCAGGTAATAAATGCAGTGTCGCGATTTTCTGCCATACTGGTAAACCTTTCTTTTTTCAGTGTCCATGCCTCTGAAATAATATATTGGGACAGGCACAGCGTGCACGGTTTGATTTTCGAATTTCTGCAAGCGAATTACATCGACTTCGCCAGTAATCCGAGGATCATGGTGTCCGAGCGATTGGATTATGCTAGTCTTATTGGAGCAGCTTGGCCAATTCGGTAAGAAAATGACAATGAGTATGACAAATGTGTTTTTTTATATGCTAGGCTTGGTAACTTTGTTCAATGCACATCGATGGGAACATTGAATGTTGGATTATTCACACTCGTGTTAAGCGTAGAAATTCAATTGAGTGTGGCAATTACGGTACTGGGAAGACCCCAAACTCGGAAATTCAAAAAATTATGAAACTTTGTGAATAGCTAGGGGATGTCCTCGTGCGTACAACGCAATTTCTTTTTACTGCCCAAATTCACACTGAGAGAGTGAAATTGAAGCCTGGAAAATTTTCGGTTTTGTGTTATTACTCACGAACTGTATGAGACAGAAGACAAGTTTTCGGGGAAAAAAGTTCTTTTAATTAGGACTATCATTTGGTAAAATCGGAAAATAGCCGGATTTTCAGGGGTGAATTTCACCCCTTAGAGTGAATTTGAGGAGCACAAAAAATATGGAATATTTCCAAAGTTATAAGTTTAAGTTTATTCACTCTAAGGGGGTGAAATTGACCCCTGAAAATCCTATTTTTTTCTGATTTTATGTTATAACTCGCGAACTATAAGAACTGTAAGTTACCAAATGATAGTTCTAATTAAAAGCAGTAACTTTTCCCTGAAAATTTGTCTTTTGCCTCTTACCCTCTCACCCTCTTAAAGTGAACTTGAGCAGGAAAAATATTGCGTTGTACTCAGGAGGACTTCCCCTAGATATTCACAAAGTTTCATAATTTTTTGCATCTCCGGGTTCGGGGTCGTCCCTTATAAATCAAATATTTCCACAATAAATTATTATAGCCTGAGAACAAAATTTTTACGGTATTAATAACTTCTTAAATTAAATAAATATCATTAAGTAATACAAATACATATATACATCTCTTGTGTTTCAATAAAACTGTAGGTGTACAGAAAAGAAATTGTAAAGACAATATTTTAATCAGTAAATAGCAGAGAAAATTCTTTGCACTTCAGGTTTTCAGTGCACTATTCCCATCAAGGCAGACAGATGGTTAATACCAATCCTGCCACCTTACTCAATTTGACTAATGAATTCACACAAATCATTATAGAGTTTGAATATCAAGTTCTATTAAGTATTCTCAGTATCCTAAGTATATTAAGGACGTCGAATATGTTTTACAAAATTTAAGAAATATTATCGTCTCGACTAGACCCTGCTTCATGCTGTTGTCGACTTCGACCAACAAGATCAAGCTGGAGATCTTCCTGAAGCCTTTCACCCGACAAACCTGGTACATGTTCGCGGCTTTCGGTTTGTTCTCCATATTTGTTATAAAATTAATTATGAATCAGGAGGGAATTGGGAAGAAAGAGAAATATTCGGGGGCTGTGGTGCTGTCAGTGGGAATCTTATCTCAGCAAGGTGGGTATTAAACAGCAATCATCGATTAAATCATATAACGAACGTCGTATCCTCGTGACAGGTGCGAATCTCTTTCCAAAACGCGTGGCATGCCGCATTGCACTTTTCCAAATAACGATACACGGCTGGATAATGTACAATTATTATTCTGGCAGTATCGTTTCCGCGCGGCTGAGCGAGCCCCTTGACATGATGGAGGATTCGGTGACCGTACTCGCAGATAGCAATTTGAAAATTGCTGCTGAGGCTGTGCCTTACTTAAACTACTTTTTGTACGTAAGTGTCGATTGAAGAGTATACTTTATTCACGAAAATCATTTTACTTATTAAATCGAGGGACAAAAAATTTGCCAACAACCTTGGTGATTTAATCTATCGACATCCTTGTCTGTGGATCAGAAGATATTCTGTATTTTCAAATTCAGAAATTATACCGCAGTTTTTTGGGAAAAAAGTTGACAAATTTTGTAAATTTTATAAATGACAAATTTTACAAATTTTACCAATTTTACAAATTTCATTTATCACAAATTTTACCAATTTTACAAAGTATACAAAGTTTACAAATTTCACAAATTTTATAAATCAACAAATTTTACCAATTTTACAAATTTTATAAATCAACAAATTTTACAAATTTTATAAATCCACAAATTTTACAAATTTTACCAATTTTACAAAGTTTACAAAGTTTACAAATTTTACCAATTTTACCAATTTTACAAAGTTTACAAATTTTACCAATTTTACCAATTTTACAAAGTTTACAAATTTTACAAATTTTACAGATTTTACCAATTTTATAAATCAACAAATTTTACAAATTTGCAAATTTTATAAATCAACAAATTTTACAAATTTTAAAAATTTTATAAATCAACAAATTTTACAAATTTTAAAAATTTCATAAATTTTACAAATTTCATAAATTTTACAAATTTCATAAATTTTACGAATTTCATAAATTTTACGAATTTCATAAATTTTACGAATTTCATAAATTTTACGAATTTCATAAATTTTACGAATTTCATAAATTTTACGAATTTCATAAATTTTACGAATTTCATAAATTTTACGAATTTCATAAATTTTACGAATTTCATAAATTTTACGAATTTCATAAATTTTACGAATTTCATAAATTTTACGAATTTCATAAATTTTACGAATTTCATAAATTTTACGAATTTCATAAATTTTACGAATTTCATAAATTTTACGAATTTCATAAATTTTACGAATTTCATAAATTTTACGAATTTCATAAATTTTACGAATTTCATAAATTTTACGAATTTCATAAATTTTACGAATTTCATAAATTTTACGAATTTCATAAATTTTACGAATTTCATAAATTTTACGAATTTCATAAATTTTACGAATTTCATAAATTTTACGAATTTCATAAATTTTACGAATTTCATAAATTTTACGAATTTCATAAATTTTACGAATTTCATAAATTTTACGAATTTCATAAATTTTACGAATTTCATAAATTTTACGAATTTCATAAATTTTACGAATTTCATAAATTTTACGAATTTCATAAATTTTACGAATTTCATAAATTTTACGAATTTCATAAATTTTACGAATTTCATAAATTTTACGAATTTCATAAATTTTACGAATTTCATAAATTTTACGAATTTCATAAATTTTACGAATTTCATAAATTTTACGAATTTCATAAATTTTACGAATTTCATAAATTTTATAAATTTGGATAAAATTTGTTAAGATCGTCCATGATTATCGATAGCTGAATAAGAGTGCCGGAATTAATTTCTATTTCTTCCAAAAAATATAATTATTGAAAGATTCCTGTCTGATTCCTGTCAATTATTTATCTCCCTAAAATACTCGAATTTGAGAAGAAATCGATTCTGCATCGACGAGTACTACAATATCGTGACATTATTAGAAACTGAACTGGGAGTCGGATTACTTTCGAACGAAGCGCTGGGACCCTCTACCAGAATCGAAGAGATACTTGCCGATTGAAGAGGGTATCAAACAAGTTAGCCAAGGGATTTTGGCATACCACACTGATCCTAATACAGCGTATCCTTACGTCGAAAGGATGTTCGACTCGAATAAAATCTGCGAGCTCACGGAGATCCACTTGTTTAAACAATCCGTGATGGGCATGTACGCCAGCCACAATGGGCAGTTCGTCGAGATGGCGAAAATAGGGTGAGGAAATCATTTCTTACGGTGATTTGTTTATTTCTTTAATTTTCTACGTTAAGAAGTTCCGGTCTAAGGACAAACGCCTCAACAGAAAAGGCGATTATGTCGAAAAATAAGGAAGATATGTGTAATGACCAGTTGAGTAAGCAATTCAATTTAATTGAATTATATTGCATTTAAAAATAAATAGTAGGAATCCTTGATTTTTTACTTCCCCAAAGACTTCGTTATTAGCAAATATATATTTTGCAATGTATTTTTGAAATATATAAACACGTAAACTTCAATTTTTGTAATATTTTACGTGCAAGTGTCCTTAAGGGTTATTATCTTTGTAAGATTGACGAAGATGTTCAACACTGGGCTTCGCGATCGACAAATCAAGCACTGGTCATCAAGAAAACCTCAGTGTCAGCCCGACACATTGTCCACAAGAAGCATCACTATCTACGAAACCGCCCCGGCTCTGATATTACTGGCACTTGGGATGATCATAGCTGGAGGAATCTGTATCTCAGAGAACATTATTTACAAACGTTCGAGGAAGTGAGTTTGAAGCAATTTTTTCTTAATACGGCAAGAAATTAAAATAAGTAGGTACTAATAAGGGAAGATGGGCGAGTGACACTCGCCAATTTTGATGCAACTTTGCTCGCTTATTTGTTAGACCAACCTAAGACCTTTGCCGCATTCGAGTGGTGCTACTTCCAGTTGCGGATTTAAGAAAAAAGGCCCAGGTGGCAAAAGTTCTGAGGGGCCCACTTTTTTCGGAAAAATGAAGAGGTAGTTTACTAAAAACGGGCTAAGTGTAGTAGAACAAAAAAAAAATATAGTGTTTGGATACCTAAACCTAATCATAATTTTTTTTGGTGATGGACCCTGTTAAATCCGTCACTGGTTACTTATGCACTTTAAGGGAGAAACTTTTATTTTACGAAAATAAGAAAATATTTTTACGAAAATAAAAAGAAATATTTTTACGAAAATTAAAAAAATATATTTTTTCGAAAACTCTTTCCGACAAATCTGTAGACCGTCAGAAACGGTATATCATTTAGTTAAATGGTTTTTCGATATATTTTGTTATTTACGAGTGATAAGCGCATAAGTAACAGGGGTGGTTTCTCCCTTAAAGTGCAAAAATAGCACCAATCGAATACGGCAAAGCTCTTAGGTTGGTTCAACAAACAATCGAGCAAAGTTGCATCGCAACTGGCTCGTATCACTCGCCGATCTTCCTTTGTCAATACTTATGCTGACGAAAATTTGCATACATTTTACAGAAAGACAGTGACGAATCGAAAGAAGATTGTTGGCGCGAAGGGGAGCATTACTAGTGGGAACAGTAAAGATAATCTGCTGGATTTACAGCCCTAAACTATGTATCATTACCTATCACGGTTTAGAAAGTAGAAACAACAAAAACACTTTAATAATTAATTAGTCTAGAATTCTGATTATCTACGTCGGATTTACATTAAACGCGTTGAAATACGCTTGTAAACGAAGTATATTTCACAGTCGAATTAGGAATATTATTATTATAATAAAATTGTGACCATTATCCATATTAATTGGACCCATAATCATTTGTATTACTGAGCAACCACAATAATTTAATTAATTAAGTTCTAAGTATAACTAACTCGTGTCCAGACGCTGTCCGCCATTATCCACCCAGATAGCACACAGACGTCTAAAGATGTTCTAATAACGTCGTAAGATGTTCAGACCAAAAACAGATGCAAACTGGACATCTTAAAGACATCGCGTGCTGTCTGCGATCGGACCTTCACTTTGCAACAAACATTGACATCGCTTGTGCATGTCCATAATGTGAACCTACCTCTCCTATGAAGAACTATCGTGTCAAAACTGACGGTTTCTCATAAAAAATGTAGCAATAGGCGATCTGGCTTCCGACACGAACGCTTTGCACGCAGTAGCTCAACTTGCAACAAACGATAAAGTGCAGCCTTGCAAGTTGTAAGTTGCAACAGAGATGCTCCTGCGAGGTATTTTTTGTCTGCGGTTAATCGTTGCCTCGTGGGCAACCAGCATCGATGTGATTCATGATTACTTCCTCTTCAAAAAGATCACCAGAGTTGTTGGATTCTCCTGTGGGGGGTACGAAAGTGAGTTCTGCGGTTTTTAAGCCCTGGAATTTTTAAAGACCTAATAACAAATCAACATTCTGATCTATTTAAATATATTCGGCACAGATGATCAGCAAATCATCAGAGCCTTCAATGACGCTGGTATTTTGGTGTCGACAGAAACACTTGGACCAAATATCGATATACAGAGATCATTGCGTACCGATTACTGGAATTTGGGTGTGTTCGTAGATCTACGGTGTTTAGTAGCGGACAAAGACATAGCGAATATCTTCGAAGAGGTATAATTAGAACGCCTGCAACCATACCGAGATTCGCGTATTTTGTTTCACGATGTTACCCTTTGAATTCGAAGATTCATAGTCGGGAAACTATAATTTAGGCATCGAGATACTATATGTTCGGGCACTTGCACCAGTGGCTGATTCTGGGAAGGAACATGGAACATACCGTTCAATTATTAAACGACAGTACGTTCAGCATCACCACCGATTTCGTGATTTCTCTGCCAAGGGGCGATGGTTACATTCTCTACGACATCTACAACCATTGCAAGCACTGCGGTGGCCCGCTCAGCATTACAAATTTTGGAACCTGGGACAGAGAGACTGGATTGAATGTTACGCTGTTGGAGGGCAAGTTTTCCAGGAGACGAGATTTCCAGCAGATAAAAGTCAAATCTGCTGGTATTGTGAGTAGGATGCAAATGGATGCGTTTGAATGATTTCGTTGACATCGATATTGAAAGTTATGGCACGTGAAGATGATAAAAGGAATAATTTACTTTTGCACTTGTAACTTTTAAGTCCTTTGCTTACGTTAGCGAGTCTTTCTGTATTTCCTACGATAAGAATTTTATTTGTTGGTAAGAATGAACTTCTAGGTAGCGAAGAGACCAGTGGATCAAGATCTGATAGAATATCTCACAGAACGGAATCCTATGCTGGAAGACAACTGGGCCAAGTTTGGGTACTCCCTTTTAGTGAATGTCGCTTACATGTACAATTTTAGGTAACAAGTTCCCACGTTTCGGGAAATTGCTGCATTGTTATTGTATTTATTATTCGGCGGTTATTCGTTAAAGGCGTGATTTGCAGCCTCGAAATGATAGAACTAAATTATTGGCCGCCCAAAGATAGGAATGGACCGTTGATGAGTGGCCTCAGAGATCGACTCTTCGATTTGGGATATTATCCATCTATCTTGACGCAGGAAAGGCTCGATTGGTGCGATGTAACTCTGCAAGTCTGGCCTTCAAGGTATTCTCAAATAGAAAACAACTCGGTAAATGTTTACTTTAGGGGAGGATTCTCCGATGACCTTGAGCTTCACATATGTCAAGGTCATCATTTAGAACAACATTTCCCTCTAAACTTTTTGGTGTCCGGCTTTGGTTTACGAGATATTAGCAAAAAACTTGATATAATTGTACATTGAAATCTGCCAATACAGACGTTACTAACACAACTGTATTAGTTTGGGCTAGGGTAGTGCGGGGTGCGCACGCCGCTTGCGGGCGCGTAAAGCATGGTAGCGAACCAATGTGAATATGTGTTAAACTCGGTAGTTCTAGTGTTAACTAAGGTTTTTGTGAACATCTTGTAAACTAAAGTCGAGCGACAAAAAGTTTAAAGGGAAATGTTATTTAGAATGATGACCTTGACAATATATGTCAAGGTCATTGTAATCGGAGAATCCACTCCTAAAGTAAACATTTACCATTGTAAGATTTGAAAACGATAGGTAGGTATTATTAAGTAACACGTTACGATTTTTTTCACAGAACCTGCTTCATGTTTCGTACACTGCCTTCGCAGAAAGTGGATATGAACATAATCTTCCGACCGTTGGAGAAGAAAGTTTGGTATTCGTTCTTCACACTGTCGCTCGTTATGGTACTCGTTCTGCGGATAATCTTCAAATCGGAGAAAGAGCCCCATTACGATGAGACGGTCTTCGTCATTATTGGTGCGATGTGCCAACAAGGTAACCCGATCACATCCCAGTAATTTTACGGTGACATTATTAATTCGCCAAATAATCATTCGTCGAACTACAGGATTACCATTCGAGAACAATAAACTTTCGAGCCGCATTGCCTGCCTCCAGACGTTGGTCTTTGGTCTGCTCATGTACAATTGTTACTCGGCAGCGATAGTCTCTAGTCGATTGAACAATGGCCCCACAAACAAAATGAACGATTCTTTGACTTCGTTGATAAGAAGCAGAATGAAACTCAGCACTTATAGGACAACTTTCTTCGACATCCTAATAAATGTAAACAATTCTACGTTTGCTCGTAATCATTGCATAAAGTTCAAAGTAACAGAAGTTAGCTACCGAACATTAGCGACTAACTATTACCCCAACTCGACAATCCTTTTGTAGACCAAGACAGCAGATGTCCAATACTTCAGGAAACACTGGGAGACCATACCAGAGGAGGCGAGGTATCAGCCATTAACGGAGGGTATCAGAGCGATCATGAATCCTGGAATTGCTTATCACACAGATCCTAATATTGTATATCCGCTTATCGAACGCATGTTTTCAAACGATATGATTTCCCAGCTTACCGAAGTTCATCTACTTCGACCTTCCGCGTTGGGTCTGTGGTCGGCACCACGCGGTCAGTTTCAAGAAATCGTGAAGATCGGGTAAGATGGTTGCATGATACCTTTAACAGAATTTACCCGGCAATGGGCGAGCTTCTAGATCGATCACTAACTTTCAATTGACTGCAGTTTAATTAGGACTTATACCGCGGGGATTCGACGTCGAGAGTTGCTGCGATGGACTTCCAGAAAGCCTTACTACAATAAAATTAATCAAGAGGCATCGAGCGTAACGATCATTGAGACAGCGCCGATTTTTCTACTTTTAATGTTCGGCATAGTAGTCTCTCTTGTGATCTGCATCCTAGAAAATATCGTGTTTCGTACATTTCCAATGCACGCGAATAGGAAGAAATGAGAAAATTGAAAGATATGAAAGGTATTGTAGGGGTCGAGAGCAAAGCAGTAATGAAAATAAAAATGTATGCGTGTAATATACTGAACTAGCTTTACTACTCGTCTTCGCTCGAAATTTAGATTCTGATTTTATAAAAAATTTTTTTAGTTTTTTTGGTGAAAATAGTCACATTTATCTGAATTAGTCAGGCATAATGAGCTGAGGCATATTTCGTTATCCCAGAGTTCATCGTTCCAAAGTTGTTAGGCGACAGACAAACACACAAACATATAGAAGCTTTCTGCTTTATATATTAAAATGGTAGTCTTTACAAATTCATATTTAGTTCAATTGAAGCAATATTATAGAGTATGCTATAGACTATAAAATTGCGTGTTTCACCTTTACAGTTCTCTCTCTCTAACTAATGTATAAATTAATTTTATTAAATAAATCGTTCTGGTTACATAATTTAAAAAATTCCATATGATATCGATGTACATATTTTTAAACTAACAAAGAGTAGGTAACGAACACAATACGGGTTAGAGTTCGGATCCCTGAGTAACAAAGGGTAGATCGATGAGTGACACGCGCCGATCTTGATACAACTTTACTCGCTTGTGCGTTGGATCAACCTATATAAAAACATTGCCGTATTCGGTTGGTGCCTCTTTTGCACTTTAAATGAGGAACCGCCCCTTTTACTTATACGCTTATAACTCGTAAATTACACATGGTATCGAAAAACATTTACCTATATAAATGTTATATCGTTTCTGAAAGCCTATATATCTGTCGGAAAATTTTTTCGATTTTTTAACTCGCGTAAATTTTTCTTTTTAATTTTTCTGAAAATATATTTTTTAATTTTTTAAATTTTTATTTTTTTTAAAAAATATGTTTTAAATTTTCTGAAAAAATATATTTTTTAATTTTCGTAAAAAATTTATCTTTTAATTGTAAAAATATATTTTTTGTGGAAAATTCGGCTGTATTTCCGAATGGTCCCAGCGGCCGATCGACTCTAGGTTCGAGGGGAGGGGTGGGGGTGTGGACCATAAATCTAAAAGTGTTGCTTCAGGAATTTAATAGTTTCCCAGTTATTAATAAAAAAACTTCTAGTCTTTCTGTTGACTTATTCCGACAAAATGCACTCCACTTTTCAGCTTGTTCCGGATATTAGTATTAGTTAGTAAAGCATGGTAGCGAACCGATGTGAGTTTCGAGATTTGAACCAGATACTTGCGGATGCGATCCATCGTATTATACAAGGTGGATTCCTATTGCTGTACTGATAGTCAATACTCTGGGAGCTGATTCTACAGGCCAAAATAAGACGAAAATATAAAATACAATTTTTTAATACCGCGCTTCGTTTTCAAGAAAATTGGCTTTGAATTTTAGCTAAATACGAGTGCCTTTTCGGCGGCTGAGGGGCAGGCGAAGGTAACAGCATCGCGTTCAGCTGTCCGTAGAACAGATTGGGGGCAGGTGGGACCACCGTTAGGGCTACGTTATGCAGTTAAAAAAATTTGTTAAAAAAGAATTTTATTTTAACAATAATTTTTTATTAATATTTCGGAAACTAATAAATACCCCAAGCTACAATTTTAGATTTAGGGTCCACACCGCCTCCCCACCCCTCGCCTCAAACCTCGTGTCTTTCGACCACTAGGGCCATGCGGAAGAATATCCGAAAACTCTTCCCGACACATATATAAACCTTCAGAAACGGTACAAAATTTATTTAATTCTTTTTTCGATATCTGTTGTAATTTACGAGTTATAAGCGCATAAATAAAAGGTGACTCGGATAAAAGGGGTGGTTTTCCCCTTAAAGTACAAATGCAGCACCAACCGTATGCGGCAAAGCTTAGGTTGATCCAACAAACAATCGAGCAAAGTTGCATTGCAATGGGCACGTGTCACTCGCCGATCTTCCCTTGTCAGTTCGAAAATTTGTATACATTTTGCAAAAAGATAGCGATGAATCGAAAGAAGATTGTTGACTCAAGGGGGGGGGGGGGTGAAATACTGGTGGGACCAGTAAAGATAATCTGCTGGATTTACAGGTCTAAACTATGTATCAGTACCTATCACGGTTTAGGGTTTAGATAGCAGAAACAGCAATAAAGAAAATATTAGAAAAATTTAAGTTAAAGTTTTTTAAACTGCACTAAAAACTACAAAATACTTATTTTCGTGTACTAGAATTACGACGGTGATATGTCAGTTTAAAGACAATATCCGGTCCCACGATTTTCTTTAAAGTGACATATCACCGTCGTAATTGTGGTACAAGAAAATAATTATTTCTTAGTTTTTAGTGCGTTTTAAAATCGCTTAACTTAAAATTTATTTTTATATATTTTTTTATTATCTAGTTTTTAGTGTTTGTGGATTTTTTATACATTTTTTTTATATATTTTTTTTTATTTTTTTTTCATAATTTTGTATTGTCATCCAAACTACGCACGTCTGCAAAGTTTCAAATCTATTGGATAGTTGGAAATGGGTTAAAATTGAGTTTCCAGATTTGAACCAAACATGCTACAGACAAATAGAGGATCGAAGCTCAGTAAAATCGTTTAAACATGACTTTAATTTACCGCATTGGAAGACGCTTCTAAACGAAGATTTAATTATACTTCACAGTCGAATTAGGAATATTATTAGTATAATAAAATTGTGATCATTATCCATATTAATTGTACCCATAACAATTTGTATTACTCATTGTCAGTAATCAATAAAATTAATTAATTAAGTTCTAAGTATAGCGGACTAACTCGTGTCCAGCTGTTGTCCGCCATTATCGAACCTTCACTTAATACTTTGCAAAAAATTTTGAAATCACTCGTTCTTGTCCATAATATATATACCTACCTCTGCTATGAAGAACTATCACGTCAAAACTGACGGTTTCTCATACAAAATCGAGCAATAGGCGACCTCACGTGCGACACGAAAATCCGGCACGCAGTCGCTCGACTTACAACCAACGATAAGGTGCAGCCTTGCAACGAAGATGCTCCTGCAAGGTATTTTGTGTCTGCAATTAATCCTTGCCTCTTGCGCAACCAGCATCGACGTGAATCACGATTACTTCCTCTTCAAAAAGATCACCAGAGTTGTTAGCTTCTCCTGCGGGGGGTACGAAAGTGAGTCCTGTGGCTTTCAAGCCCTTGATTTTTCAAACACCTAACGATAAATCAATTTTTACAGATGATCAGCAAAACATCAAGGCCTTCAATGACGCTGGTATTTTCGTGTCGATAGAAACACTTGGACCAAATATCGATATACAGAGATCATTGCGTACCGATTACTGGAATTTAGGTGTGTTCGTAGATCTACGGTGTTCACTAGTGGACAAAGACGTAGCGAATATCTTCGACGAGGTATAATTAGAACGTCTGCAACCATACCGAGATTCGCGTATTTTGTTTCACGATGTTACCCTTTGAACTGGAAGATTCATAGTCGGGAAACTATAATTTAGGCATCGAGATACTATATGTTCGGGCACTTGCACCAGTGGCTGATTCTGGGAAGGAACATGGAACATACCGTTCAATTATTAAACGACAGTACGTTCAGCATCACCACCGATTTCGTGATTTCTCTGCCAAGGGGCGATGGTTACATTCTCTACGACATCTACAACCATTGCAAGCACTGCGGTGGCCCGCTCAGCATTACAAATTTTGGAACCTGGGACAGAGAGACTGGATTGAATGTTACGCTGTTGGAGGGCAAGTTTTCCAGGAGACGAGATTTCCAGCAGATAAAAGTCAAATCTGCTGGTATTGTGAGTAGGATGCAAATGGATGCGTTTGAATGATTTCGTTGCCATCGATATTGAAAGTTATGACACGTGAAGATGATAAAAGGAATAATTTACTTTTGCACTTGTAACTTTTAAGTCCTTTGCTTACGTTAGCGAGTCTTTCTATATTTCCTGCGATGAGCAGTGTAGGAGAAGAATTTTATTTGTTGCTAAGAATGTTACTTTTAGGTAGCGAATAGACCAGTGGATCAAGATCTGATAGAATATCTCAATGAACAGAATGCTATGCTGGAAGACAACTGGGTCAAGTTTGGGTACTCTCTTTTAGTGAATGTAGCTTACATGTTCAATTTTAGGTAACATGTTCGCCACTTTGGGGAATTGCTGCATTGTTATTGTATTTATTATTCTGTGGTTATCCGTTAAACGCATAATTTCCAGCCTCGAAGTGATTGAACTAAATCATTGGTCGGCCAATGATAGGAATGGACCGTTGATAAGTGGACTCAGAGATCGACTCTTCGATTTGGGATATCATCCGTCGATTTTGACGCCCGAAAGGGTCGATTGGTGCGATGTAACTCTGCAAGTCTGGCCTGCAAGGTATTCTCAAATAGAAAACAACGCTATTTATAGGAGAAATATTTTTAGTCTCGAATACTAAAGAAGACAGAAATGTAATAATTGATATATTATAAGATTTGAGAACGATAGGCATCATTAAGTAACACTTTACAATTTTTTTCATAGAACCTGCTTCATATTTCGTACTCTGCCTTCACAGAAAGTGGATATGAACATAATCTTCCGACCGTTGGAGAAGAAAGTTTGGTATATGATCTGCCTACTGTCGGTCGTTATGGTACTCATTCTGCGGATAATCTTCATATCGGAGAAAGAGTCCCATTACGATGAGACGGGCTTCGTCATTATTGGTGCGATGTGCCAACAAGGTAACCCGATCACACCCCAGTAATTTTACGGTGAAATTATTAATTCGCTAAATAATTATTCGAAAAACTACAGGACTACCATTCGAGAACAATAAACTTTCGAGCCGCATTGCCTGCCTCCAGACGTTGGTCTTTGGTCTGCTCATATACAATTGTTACTCGGCAGCGATAGTCTCTAGTCGATTGAACAATGGCCCCATAAACAAAATGAACGATTCTTTGACTTCGTTGATAAGAAGCAGAATGGAACTCAGCGCTCATAAGACCATTTTCTTCAACATCCTAATAAGTGTAAACTATCCTACGTTTCCTCGTAATCATTGCATGAAATTCCTCTATTAGCTACCAAACATTCACGACTAACAATTCATTGTTTCGATTCGACGGTCCTTTTATAGTCCGAGACTGCAGATGTCCAATACTTTAGGGAATACTGGGAGACCATACCACAGGAGGAGAGGTATCAGCCATTAACGGAGGGTATCAGAGCGATCATGAATCCTGGAATTGCCTATCACACAGATCCTAATATTGTATATCCGCTTATCGAACGCATGTTTTCCAACGATATGATTTCCCAGCTTACCGAAGTTCATCTACTTCGACCTTCCGCGTTGGGTCTGTGGTCGGCACCACGCGGTCAGTTTCAAGAAATCGTGAAGATCGGGTAAGATGGTTGCATGATACCTTTAACAGAATTTACCCGGCAATGGGCGAGCTTCTAGATCGATCACTAACTTTCAATTGACTGCAGTTTAATTAGGACTTATACCGCGGGGATTCGACGTCGAGAGTTGCTGCGATGGACTTCCAGAAAGCCTTACTACAATAAAATCAATCAAGAGGCATCGAGCGTAACGATCATTGAGACAGCGCCGATCTTTCTACTTTTAATGTTCGGCATGGTAGTCTCTCTTGTGATCTGCATCCTAGAAAATATCGTGTTTCGTACATTTCCAGTGCACGCAAATAGAAAGAAACGAGAAAATTGGAAGATGTGAAAGTTATTGTAGCAAAGCAGTAATGAAAAAAAAGCGTGTGCGTGTAATATACTGAATGGTAGTATTTACAAGTTCATATTTAGATAAATTGAAGCAATATTATAAAGTATGACGTCTACTATACAGCACGGAACTAAGCACCCCTCTATCTTCTCTGCCAATAATTCAAATGAAATGAAAATTCTGAATTTCGCCTTTACAGCTTCCTCTCTAATGTATAAATTAATTTTATTAAATAAATCGTTGTGGTTATATGATTTTAAACGGAATGCCATATAACATCGACGTACATATTTTTAAACTAAGTATTCGATAGTAGAGGATGAATGATGAGGTTTTATTATAAAATATCTTGATAGATTTTCGACGATGCAAGGATGTTTGTGTGCGAGGGCTAGCAATTAAAAGTTACTTCTTTTTCTTCGACTTTTTGTCAGTCGAAGCTGGAGTTGTTCCAGTGAGATCTGCCAACTGTTTCTTGAGTTGCAATAGTTTCTGCACTTCGGGTTGCCACACGGCTTTGTCGCCTTTAGCTTTCAGCTCGCGAACAAGGTTACCCTAAAAACGGAATTAGTACACAAATATACAGTAATACATACGTCCATTAGCTAATAGTTTGATCGCACCTGTTTGGTGATAGCCGATTCCAAAGTTGCTGCATCCGTCGAAGCATCTCCATTTTGTTCAGGTACGAAAACCGTTTCAGGCTTTTTGCTTTTAGATGACGACGATTCAGAAGGCTTTCCTTCTTTACTTTTGAGATCAGCAAGTTTCTTCTTCAAGTTTAACAGAATTCGAACCTCGGGTTGCCAAACGCTTTTGTCGTGTATCGCTTTCATCTCCCTAACTTTCACGGCCTGAAAATATCACGAGTATATAGAATGAATATCGCCGGAGTTCCTCTGTGATGTTATTAAAAACGTTTACCAACCTGTGCTGCTATCGCATCTTCCCAAGTTTTTGCGTCGTCATACGAGACATTAGTTGCTTTAGCTTTATTCGCAGTCTCTTGCTTCCCACCATACTTTTTCCTTAACGTTTCTACGTCTTTATCTTCTATCTTCTTAAACAAGGGCGACGGTTTACCAATTCTGTGGCCCGTGGGAAGTATATTTGTAATAATGTCGGGAATGTAGCCGTAATTACAATTGTCCAATCCTAGTTGGGATCTTAATTCGCGGGAGGTGTTTGGCATGAATGGTGCCAAAAGAGCTGACAACAGACACGTTAAATTACTGCAAATACCAATGATCGTCCCAGATCTCTTTCTACGAACAATAAAATCACAAAGCATTAGATTATGTTTAAGTAAAACAGAAGCACCATACAGTTAAACAGCGTTGCAGTATTATTCCATTAAAATCAATGCGCCACTTACTTATCGTCATCAGTCCCCTTGATTTTCACCCATGGTTCTTGAGATTGCATATACTGATTCCCATGTTTCGAAATAGCTAGCACGTGCTTCAAACCGTCCCTTAATTTCGCCTGTTCCAAAGCCTGTATATAAGACGACAATTCGCGTTGAGCTAACGCCAGAAGCGTTAGGTCATCTTCTTGGAGTTCCATCGGCGGGACTTTCGACTCGAAATATCTCTCCACGAATACCAGGGCTCTGTTCGTTAAAAATAATCCTTAGGAACTCTCTTTAAAGGAATAACTACTGAAGATTCATATAGTTGATCGTAAAGGATCACGTACCTGTTAACGAAGTTCCCAAAATTGTTTAATAACTCGCTATTATTTTTGGTAGATAAATCCTCCCAATTAAAGTTTGAATCTTGAGTCTCTGGTCTAACATATGCAAGATAAAATCTCCAAACGTCAGCTGGTATACCCGTATCTCTAGCGTCAGTTCCAAATACCCCAATCCCTCTGGACTTAGAAAACTTCGTATCCTCGTAGTTCAGATACTCTGAAACAACAATGAGATATTAACAGCCAAAGTACAATAAAAATAGTGTAGCTTCAACCATGGTTATCGTCTATAAAATTTTGTTAAAACACACCAGTTGCCATTAAATGCTTCATTAACGTGTAACCCTCGTCAGCCGCTATCAAACAAGCGGGGAACATTATCGCGTGGAAGGGGACATTATCCTTTGCCATAAATTGATACAAATCAATTTGTACGTCTTTAGGCTTCCACCACTGTTCATACTCCTTGGTGTACCGCTTTGTAATACTGATATATCCGAAAGGTGCATCGAACCAGACATAGAACACTTTGTTCTCGTAACCCTTTAACGGAAGGGGTATTCCCCACTTCAAGTCTCTCGTTATACATCGTGGTTTAAGCCCATCCCGCAGCCACGGTTTTGCAACTACCCTCGCAACACCCGACCATCCTTTTTCTACGGTCGCAGACCATTCCTTTATCTTGTCCTCTAACTGTGAACAGCGATATCTTTAGATAACAAATGCCACACACGAAGTAATATTACCTGCATCATAATGAAACACTTGCCTTGGGTAAGTCTAAGAAGAATTGCTCGGATTGTTTAACCACTGGCCGATTACTGCACACTTTGCACCGCGGAGATATTAAATCTGTTGCGTTCACCAAGTGACCGCAACCATCGCATTGATCGCCACGCGCGTCTTCGTATTTGCACCTTGGACACGTCCCTTCGACAAATCTATCTGCTAAAAATCTATCGCAAGATTCGCAGAGGAGCTGATCCACCGTTTCGCTTAACACGTACCCCTGCGATTTTATCCTTAAGAAGAATGATTGCACGATTCTGCAAAATAGTGAAAGATGTTGATTTCTGCATCTCAATAGCAGGATAACGTAAGGATAGTTAAAATATGATTTAATGTATAATATCATTTTATGGGGGGGGAGCCCTGTTTAGGACGCTAGGAATAAGGTGATTCTTGGGAATTTTTTTCTAAGAAACTGTTAAGCGTATCGTTTCCAATCTTTCAGGGTATTTTAGTTCACATTCAAATAATAAAAATTAATTTTTACGGTACAAAGTGTTAGGTAGAAATGAAGATACACGAAGACGTTCGTTAGGACTCGCGCGCCGGAGTTGTAAATTGGCGATTGTAATGGTGGCCCCATTTCTACTCAGAAATAAAAAACCAAGGATTTTTTATTTCTAGTATAATTACATTGTAGATGAACCTAAGACATTGATAAATAAATTGAATTAAACAACTCTTTTTCCATAAATAGTACGAAATATCTTGGGGCAGAATCGTAACTTTCTCTTTGAAGTCCCACCAATTTGCCAACTTTTAACTTTTCTTTTCGTTAGGTTCGTTAGGTTTTTTTTGTTAGGTTCATCGACAATGTAATTATACTAGAAATAAGAAAATCCTTGGCTTTTTTATTTCAGGGAAGAAATGGGGCCACCATTACAATCGCCAATTTGCAACTCCGGCGCGCGAGTCCTAACGAACGTGTTCATATATCTCCATTTCTACAAAACACTTTGTAACGTACAAATTAATTTTTATTGTTTGAATGTGAACTAAAATACCCTGAATGTTTGGAAAAGATCTAATTGACAGTTTCTTAGAAAAAAATTCTCAAGAATTACCTTATTCCTAGTCGTCCTAAATAGGGCTCCCCCTTAAACATAAACCTTAAAGAATTAGATTCTATAACGCAACTAGTGCGAGACGCATCTTACTCTGTTTGTTCAGATGTAGTAGTACGACCGAAGTAGTCGAAACCTATGCTAAACCATCGATAGACGTCATTATGTATATCGAAGAATTTGTCGCATATAGCCTGCGGGGTTGTTTTCTCCTCTAAAGCTTTGGCCTCTGTGGCAGTGCCATATTCGTCAGTTCCACTACGATATTGTTTCAGTTTTATTAAAACATTTAACGTTTAATATCAAATAGATCTACATACATTGTAGACAAATTGCGTACCTAATGAACAGCGTATTATAATTCCTTTGCCTGCAATATCTGTAAGTAAAAAGTAGAAATTGGAATATGTTTATATTAGTACGACGTTGTTACTCCTATCGCGAGACAAACCTGGCGAAGATATCAGCAGAAAGTACACAACCAATAATATTTCCTAAATGAGGAACATTGTTGACATAGGGCAATGCAGATGTTATTAGAATATTCTTTTCACCTTTCTTCGGTAATCTAAAGATGACGCATATAGTTATATTAAAAATGTGCTTGAAGGCTCCACCAAACCAACGCGATTATTCGCGGCGGCAGCGAATATGTCGCCGTGATGGATTCGCAGCAGTTCACTATACATGGCGGCTTAAGGGGACTAGGCAGTCAGAAACTCGATTTTTTTTGTTCCATTTTTCGAAAGTACCGCCCTTTCCGAGTAAAATGCCGTTTGGTTTATGTTAAAATTCGCAAAATTAAGGATTTTACAGCCGAAAAGATCGAGCACGCCATAAACTGTTTCTGCGCGCACGTAAGTAGACTCAGTGGATTCCTCTTTCGAAACTACGCGTTTTTCTCGAAATCATATTTCCTCTTCGTTTTGCAGTAATTGCGAAAAAACGGAGGTATAAATTGATTTGAAAAAAATTGAGCATATGTGAAACATGTTTAGTTACGACCTGAACCTACGCATAAGTCTGTGAAAACTCCTATTTTGACAAAAAAAAAAATAAAATAAAATAAAATGGTTCTTTTCTCTGGCGAAAAATCACATTTCTTTAAAATTTGCCGTTTACAGCCGCCATTTTTATAAATTTGATTTTTTATTCTTTTTCAATAGGTTCAGAGCAGAATGGGGGCCAGGGCAAAGTATCAGTTTCAGAGGATATTTCACAATTCAATTTCTTACAGCCAGAATCATTGCAAAATTACAGCGGCTCCAGGAAAAACGCCTACACATCAGACGATTGTAGCGCTGTCACACATATGTATATATTATTCAAATAATTTTTTTTTTATTGTTTATAGTATTAATAAACATTACCCAAAAGTACTAGTCACAATTTGTATTCGTCTCGTCGTAATAAAATCGCAAAAATACTTGATTTTCGAGCAATCTGACTGCCTAGTCCCCTTAAGGGTTTGTTCAAACCAACATGAAACATTTTTGCTGCGGCTGCCCATAAGCCGCCACATATAATAAACTATAGCGAAATGATTCGGGGGAGCCTTAATATTCCTTAGACAACATAAATATGTGTGTTAAGCTTACACAGGATAAGGTAAGTTCTTTATATCTGGGTATGACCTAGAAGACCAGTTACTCGTAACATTTTGGATTTCCTCTTGACTAACTGCGTCCATTTCCTTTTCCTTTTCCTTTCCCTTTTCCTTAGTCGGGCTAAGCTGGAATTGATAATCTTGAATTTTCATACAATCAAACCATGAAACGCAAAGCAATAGGTTCGCCGCAGCACACTTACATCGTTCAAGGTAGGTTTACAGGATCGTGAATTTATTGCAGCATTGCCAGGAAACCAAGACGCAGCTTGAATACTGAGAATTGCTTCTGAACCTCTTTCAAATCTGTACTCCTTAAGGGAATCCTACATATACAAACATATTTATAACATTGACTGTAAAATCAACATATAAAATCTAACGAAATGTTATTTAACAAATTTCGTACTTGGATAACTGGCATTAATTCGATATTAGATAGCCAATCTTTAATAGATACGTATTCTTTACACAGTTCCTTTCCAATCTCTGTAACGAACACTGTCGACCATATAGTTACCCAAATGCAAGCATCTGCCAATGATAAATCATTGTTATCCTAAAATATTATTAATTAAACCTTAGTTCTATAATACTTTAATCGACGTCGCATTAAGGATATTTCCACGTTTCTTTTAAATTACCTTAATTAAGTACTTTTTGTGTTTTAATTCATTATCAAGTTCCTTTAACAAGGACCACAAACAAGATTTATGAGTGGTTTTATATGTTCCCGTATTACCATAATATACAACAGCTGGCTGTAAAACGAATAATTAATTAAAACTTTTCTTACGCACACACTAGAAGTACGTAAACAATTTCTTTATATTCACCTGCAATTGAGAAATATCCCATTCTAACCATTTATTATTTACAATTTTAGACTCTTCAGATGGAGGTACTAAAAGCTGCATCGCTGCACTAGTGCTAAACAGCACAGATCCAGATGATAGTTCAATTGAAGGTAAACGGCCCAAAAAGCTTGCTAAGCAGAAGACAGTAAAACTTACTTTATGTCAAGCGTAACAATTTTATATGAAACTGATTTAAGAATTTCATCAAGCAACTAAGGTCGGGGCCAGATATATTGGCCGGTGAATTCATTTTCGCGAACAGCGATCGAGGAGAAATCAGCCACCACCATCTGACGATCGTGAATTTGTCGGTTGGAGTTGCGTGGCCCCCAAAGGGTATGGTGGGGTAACGGGAATGCTGCTCGGCTCCGCCTGAACGTAGCCGCGTGGCTGTTATTTATTCTTAGCGTAATAGTTGTGCGTTACGAAGCTATGCGTAGACCAATACAAGATGAAGCTATCGAGAGAGAATCAATGTTCTGACCAATAAAACTCCTGAATTTTTTCGGAGCTAACGCACACACCGATTCTGATGTGTGTATTTCTACGCAGACAGCTCGGTTTGGCCTGTACGCCAGAAGCTTGGCACCATCTCCACCACTACTGGTTCACTCTTGTTCTGCGAAGGCGAGAGCAAGATGGAACGAGAGCGAGTCGAAAAACGTTGAGGAAAGGAGCACCGAGGCAGGCAAACCATGTGGTGGGAGAATACCCCTCACGAAACTCACCGGCCAATATATCTGGCTTCGACCTTAGAATACTAAACTACCTTTCTTTAACAAAACAATAAAATGAGCATTCTAAAGAGATCGAAAATATGCATTGAAAAACAAAAGCTGTGCCAAATGAATAGTCATTGTATAAAGGAAAGACAAATTTATTCTGGTATTAAAGACAGTTTTATGAATCAAACCCAGCGGCTTATCAACCGAATTTCAAGGGTACTGCGATAAAAGTCGGAAATACATATGATACGATACATAAACGATAAATTCATCTACAGAAACGTGTGCGATTCGTTTAAAAAATTCTGCGCGATCCACGTGCTAAAATGATCCACGCGAAAGAAACATTCATTATTTCGTCATATGGTTGGAGCTCGAGCAGAGCAGGTTACGTTCCTTACCGTTTGGTTGTACCGTTCTCACGGTAATCGACTGCTGGGCCATTTTAGCTGCGACTATCAGTTTCAACGCATTCGGATTGCCTTCGTTCGTGGAGATATCCATTTTTACTAATAAGTTAATAAATATTCACAATAAATAGATGAAAATATGTTCCGTGCACAACCGACACATGTGAGCGACAACTAAATGCCGAGTCTGAAAACGGATATCGCGGTGATATCGATGTCTCACGCTACATTGCCAATCTATTCGAAACTTATCGTCCTTCGAGTTTCAACGATGTTTTCCCGTATAATTTATTCGCTTGCCAATATTCATTGCATTTAATTGCAAAAACACAAGTGCCGCATCAATGCATCGTTTATTGGAAAATTGTTCGAGCGCATAAAATTTGGCAGGCATTGAACGACAGTTGGTAAGACTGGGCATTCTTGTGATTGGCTGAGAATACGAGGCACTTAACGGTACTTTATTTCTCTGTATAATAATTATTTATGAATGAAAGGTGGAAAATTGAATTTGCTTAACCATTTCGTTACCTTCCATTTATATTTTTTCGTACAATATTCGATGGAAATTTCTATAGAAATACACATGTTTTAGTGCTTACTAACGACCTCCCGCGTAAATTTTATGTACCACTACGGAATTATGATTTTGCGAACTCAATTTTAGAGTACAAATTTTGTTATAACTTTAATTTGTAATTGATATTGTTCATTAAAATAGCGGCACATCATCGAGGAAGTGTAAATACGTTGTATCAAATTTGTCAAAGTAGTTTCGGACAACGAAATTTTTGGGTTCCACAATTAAGTTTTTAAAAGTGGTAAAACTGTAAGCTACCACGTATTTAGGGGAATACCCTCCTCCATTTCGCGCTTGTTTTCAGCAGTAACGTTGTTTTTTAATCTTTTTATACTACGCAGAGCTATCAGTTGGGAAAGATGATTGTCCCGGTACTTTGGATTTTGGTGAATTTTTTCTCATTATCGCATAGTGCAGATAATATTGTATTAATCCTCGCAGATGATTTGGATATATTCCTCGATGGAATGGTAAATATGCAGGCAACAAAGAAATGCTCGGAATGTATGAAACAAACATAAAAGTAATTACGTTTAATTTCAGACACCATTGAAAAATACAGTGGATTTAATCGGAAATGAGGGTGCGACATTTTCGAATTGCGTAAGATCTCAGATGTAAAATGAAACACACGTTAATTAATTTAATATAAGGGAATTTAATTAGAAATTTTTTTAAAAATTAGTTCGTCGCCTCGCCCATTTGTTGCCCGAATAGAGCGTCGATCTTAACTGGGAGATATCAACACAATCATTTAGTAGTGAATAACTCTGTTAGTGGGGGTTGCAACAGCATCGACTGGCAGAAGGCACAAGAACCAAATACATTCGCGGCGCACTTGAAGCGAGAGATGCGATATGAAACCTTTTATGCCGGAAAGTATTTAAACCAGGTACAGCGTGATTGCGACATTAAATTACACAATATAATTAATTGCATAAAAAATAACATTTAACTGTAATTAATAATCTCGTAAAGTATGGACAAAAAAATACGGGCGGAGCAGGTCACGTACCAGCAGGATGGGATCTGTGGGCTGGTCTTATTGGAAATTCAAAATATTATAACTATTCCTTGTCGATAAATGGAACTAAAAAAGACTACGGCGCTGATCCGACTGAATATCTTACAGACGTAATTGTATGTACATAATTACGATACTGTTACGATGTGTTTTCACAGTTTACAGTAGTATAACACTTTTTCAGAGTAACATGGCCACAGATTTTATCAACACTCGTCATACGAACGATCCACCATTTCTCATGGTCTTAGCGCCACCCGCACCTCACGCACCCTTCACGCCGGCAATAAGACATTTTGACATATACAAAGACACAAAGGCTAAAAGAACGCCTAATTTTAATATGCCGACACAAATGGTACATTTTATTTTATAGTATTTTGGTACTGTTATATTGTGTTGCTAAAGCTTATTGTAAAATAGGACAAACACTGGTTAGTGGAAAGAGGCCCGTCTCCTCTTCCCGACGATGTACTGCCAAAGTTAGATGAAATATACAGACGAAGGTGGGAGACACTGGTAGCGGTTGACGAGCTTGTAACAAATGTGTACCAGTCATTAAAGTTACAGGATCTTTTAAATAACACTTACGTCATATTCACATCTGATAATGGATATCACGTTGGTAATATATTTTCTGTTCGATACAGATGCGCGAGTATAAGTCATGTATTTATACACGAGCTGTATGTTACGTCGCGTAGGTCAGTTCAGTATGCCGATGGATAAACGCCAACCATACGAAACAGATGTCAGAGTCCCGTTATTAATACGAGGTCCTGGAATTGCAGCGTCCAAGGTTTCCGCACCTGTTAGCAGTGTTGATTTATTTTCTACGATTTTAGAAATAGCTGGCACGCATCGTCCATCAGACGGGACCTCTTTCTTAAAGAAGGCATTACCGAAAGATAGGACGGTTTTAATAGAGTACAGGGGAGAGAGATCCAAGGATAATCCCTCGTCGGGTTGCCCAAGCGATAGTGATCCAAACGTTGCGGTAAGACTTTTATATTCGTATGCAATTTTAAGCAATATGTCTAACATGAGCGTTACTTTGTTAAGAATTATTATTTTCGCAGTTATGCATGAAAGATATGGCGTGCAAGTGTCAAGATGCTGCAAATAACACTTTCAGTTGCATACGCCGCGTGTCTCCGCGTTACAACAATATTTTCTGTATTTTTGAGGATGACGAGGTATTGATAAATCGGAGTACACATGTTATTTCAATTATTGATATCTGATATTTCTCTCCAGCATTATGTCGAAGCATACAACATAACTACGGATAATTATCAAATGGAAAATATTGGATACAGTATGAAGCGTCATCATAGATATAAGTTCAGAAAATATCTGAAGAAAATGTCTGTTTGTAAGAATGAAGAGTGTGTTCTCACCAACATGGAAAACATCGATATTTAAGATTTCATTGACTACAGAACTTGGAAGAGAAGTAATGCTTTTAAGTGTGTCGCTTATATTCTTAGCTGATAATATCATCGCCTATAATCAATAAGATTATGTATTTTATACGCATGTTTTTTAAATAAAGTAAGTATGACAGATTACCTTTGATATTGGTGACTGTGAGATACATTTTAATAAATCGTTGTTACTGCATTTAATTTAAGTAATATGTCTCGGAGGAAGTTAACCATTTATTGACCACTTCATTTCAAGTTTATCGTATTTACAATGGTATAAAGATACGATCCATTAAAAGTTGGGAACGCCGGCGGCCGTCTTACTTCGAATTACTGCATTTATGGAAATCGCGGGCGAAGAATACGCCGCGAATCTGGATATAAGAATAACTCGTCTTGCTTCCCTGGCTACCTCGGGCAAACTGCTTTCTTAGCAAATATTTTTATTAAAGCCCCGCCGTTCGAATATCTGAATAGCAATCGCGCCATTCTGGAGTAGAGAAAAAGAAAACTGAACGAAGACGGAGCGCTGAAGTATGCCCCTACCGTATCCATAAATTTCATCTATTAAAGCGTTTTGGATGGTTTACGGATTTATGATATGAAAAATTCTAATCACACGATATTTTAGAGATATACACAGACCCGGCTGGTTGCGTGTGCAAAGTGCGCGACGCACTCAGGCGCCGCAAGAGAAAAAGCGCCTAGAAGACTTAAAACAAATATGAGATGAATTGAGGGCTCGGATAAGGGGACTAGCGCTCGAAAGTGGGAAAAATTATTGTCCAAACGCTAAGAAATATTGGAAAATTTAATATTCTTAAACTGTATTTTAAAAAATATAGTGTAGTAAAGCTCTTCACGACACACATTTTTTCTATTCACAGTTTGTTTATCGAATCATTGCTATTCGAGCTACAAATTATAAACAAAAAATTTTTCATCGTCCAAAATCATTATTTCTTTAAACATAAATTGCGATAACTTGAGTAAATATTAAGGGATCGTTATGAGACTTAAAACATAACTTCAGAAAACTCTAGCGAAGCCGTAAAATGTATGCACAAAACCCTTATGTTAAAAAATGTAATAATATTTAATTAAAAAGAAATGCTGGACGTAACCCATGTTTTTCAACGTTCGCCGTTAAAAAGTATCGAGGCAATTTTCAGGTACATATAACTTGCAGCGACAAAGTTTTTCATTAAGATACAAGGAAGATTTTCACCAATTTTCACACTGATTAATAGATAATTGTAGCAGATATGATGATGTATATAAATCTCGCGCGCCACCAACAGCCAACGCGAGTGCTAAAACTGCTAAATAGCGCATTATACGCGGCTGCTGACTGTTGGTGGCGCGCGAGATTTATATATATCATATCTTCTACAATTATTTATTAATCAGTGTGAAAATTGGTGAAAATCATCCTTGTATCTTAATGAAAAACTTTGTCGCTGCAAGTTATATGTACCTGAAAATTGCCTCGATACTTTTTAACGGCGAACGTTGAAAAACATGGTTTATGTCCAGTATTTCTTTTTAATTAAATATTATTATATTTTTTAACATTAGGGTTTTGTGCACACATTTTACGGCTTCGCTAGAGTTTTCTGAAGTTATGTTTTAAGTCTCATAACGATCCCTTAATATTTACTCAAGTTATCGCAATTTATGTTTAAAGAAATAATGATTTTGGACGATGAAAAATTTTTTGTTTATAATTTTTAGCTCGAATAGCAATGATTCGATAAACAAACTGTAAATAGAAAAAATGTGTGTCGTGACGAGCTTTAGAACGCTATATTTTTTAAAATACAGTTTAACAACATTTAATTTCCCAATATTTCTTAGCGTTTGGACAATAATTTTTCCCACTTTCGAGCGCTGGTCCCCTTATTGCATCCGAGCCCTCAATTTTTAAGCAATCCAAATTTGTATAAGCAGAACTGGGACACGAGTAAGATCATATTGTAGAGAGGTTCTCATTTGATTTTCATTTTCTGATCTTTTTATTCGAAATTAATTAGAAAAACAATTTTTAGGATATGAGTAAGATCACATTGTACAGAAATTCTCATTTGATTTTCATTTTCTGTTTTTTTTATTCGAAATTAATTAGAAAAAAAATTTTTTTAGAAAGGCGCCAAACATTCATCGCGCACATAAGGAAAACACTACGCGCCGAGTCTGGATATACATATCTGTTTCTAGTACATACAATGTTCATTGTACAACATTTTTCTCCCTCCAGCAAAATATACAAGCCCTAATCCAAAAATTTGTACACGCGCGCACGTAAATTCTGCCGAAGCGGAACGCTGAAACGAGGGGCCCAGGGGGCGGCTACAAAGTGCCCCGGTTCGTTCTTTTCAGTGCCAAGGACCGTAAGAGACATCCTTTCACGTTGCATGAAAGAACGTCGAAATGTTTGTACACTCCACGTTACCCGCTCTACAGGCTGCTTAATCGTTTGCACAGATGGTATTTCGAGGGCAACGTAGCGTCGATAAAATTATGCTAAAACTCAAAGAAATCCAAGGTACGCATACCAAATACGATTTATTGTACAATCCCACGTCTTTCCGTAGTTTAATTAATTAACCGTTTAAACGAATTTCACGATAACGCAGAAAATGAAAGAATGGAAAGAAATAAAGGAGATACGTACTCTTCTATTCTGTTTATGAATTTATTCTATTTTCACAGTGGCCTCAGGAGTAAGTCCCTCACAAAAATTCATATTGCCATCTTAGGATTCACGAGCAGGGAAATTCGTAAGTCGAGTCATGGTACAGTGGGTTCCTTTCGGAACAGAGGCACAGCTGAGAACGCAGCATTGAAAGAGAGTTTTTGCGGGCGCCTCGGCAAACAGCGTGAATCCCGGCCCCCGATCGATCGGGTGGAGGATTAACAGGCCTCGGCTCGAATTGTGAAGTCGTTACATCGTCACTGAGACGTGTAAGTCGGCTTGCGAAAAGTCCTTTTTTTTCTCTCTTCATTGACCGCCGGAGCGAGTGATCGCTTCCTTGTGTATTAGGATCAATGGCTTTCGCTGGCTTCCGAGTTTTGAATTCTAGCTTTCCCGCCCCCCGGGGGTCGCGGCAGTGGTTTACGAACTTGTAACGCGAAAAGAGTGTCTGCGTTTGGTCCACTGAGATCTCCACGAAAACGCGTAGAAAATATACATACACCACCACAAACGACCAGACATTTTCGTAGATTTTCATAAACATTTGCGAAAGTGTGAGTTAAACATCGATTCGTAGAATTCTTAATGTATAAAAAAATGACCCATTTTCAGGAACATGTGAGCTGCAAGAATTTAAGTACGCGAGGATTTGAAAAGAAACAGATGGGGGAGGAAATAGAATTGAAATATAAAGAAGTGCAGTCCTCGAAGATATTTCAGGGTAATTTGTTTTCTGTTTATTTGCGAAATAGTATTCTACACTCGTTTATTTTATTCCTCTTCGCGGCGAACGCTGATGCGAAAATGCGAATTCGCGCGAGATACTGCGCCGAATTGTAAAACGAGTTGCGAGAACAACTTCCTCTGATAAACTTGATCTTAACTTGGAGGAATCCTCGTTAAGATTCGAGAGCTAAATTCTGCACGCTCGAAGGAGTACCGTACCACGGTTCGCTGTAACCCTATCTTTCCCGCGCCAATTTAAATTCGTCGCTCGAAATTTCGCGAAGTCGATGACAGAATCTAATTTCTCTTACGCGTCAACGCGCTCCTTATTTACATTTACGCGGGAAAATATTTTCGAGACGTATATTTGAATGAATTATGTGAATGTCATTCCAGGTATTAAGAAGCGAGTGCGGCGTGTTTCCGCAACGCGTGTTAGTAGTCGCAGGAAGGAGAAGGAAGCGGCAGGAAGGAAGGAGTGTCAGTATCCCTAATTGAAGATAATTTCAATAGTATTGGGTTTCCTAGCCGATAATAATAAAAGCACGGGGCTCGCGTTACGGGGCCGCTTACCCGTACAACAGTAGTCAAATCAAACAGCAGGCTATTAACTAGGTCAACATTTTGGGTTTTGGGGTACTTAGTCCCGACTACTCGGTACCTTTCGCCGGTGAGACGCGCACGGCTGCTCGTGCCCCTATGTATTCGCGCGTGTATGTACACGGAAGCACGAATCTCCACGGTGAACAAGAGCAAAGCAGCCGTGTCGGGCGGTCTTAAATAAATATCTAATGTGAAGGGGTCGTGGGGGTCCCTATTGCCCCCGCCAATATTGTTTTAGGCACGGCCCTTGGCTAGCGAAGATTTGTAACTCGAGAAACGAGCGCCACTCGTGCGCCCAACGGGCAAGATACCAATAGGTGTCGGAACATCTAGCCTGGTATTACTTAAGTTCTCGAGATATCCTGTCCACACACTTTTGTTCCTGTGCCCTGCGAGACGGCGCCCATCTTTCTGTGAATCGCGCAGCTGCCAATCCTTCGCTCCTAAGTACGGGCATGCCCGCGCTTTCCGCGTTCACGAAATGCATCGAATGTAAGTAACCGGCCAGTACGATTCTGTTTCCGATACGTATCCACTCGTACGAATTTTCACCCCGATCTTAAGCTTGCTTGATGGGTGATAGTATGGTTCAGGGATGGGCAAGATTTTTGTTTAAATAAGATTTCGAATAATGAATAAAAGTTAACAAAAATTTCGTCATTCGTTCGTTAACCCGAGCTAACTTTATTTGGCACGTGACGAATAATTTTTTTAACTTCTATTCGTTATTCGAAAGTTTATTTAAATAAAAAATTTTCTCATCTCCGGTTAATGAACAGTAAAATGTAATGCGGCAGAAAAGAGGAATTAATTGGGTTTTGTGTTTGTATTGGTACATTTCTGAGTATTCTTCTGATGTTTTATGTTTTCAAACGAAATATCATAAGTTGTATAAAGATGTGAATGCTGAGTTCAAGCAAGTGGAAGATTGAATGGATGGTTATGCTCCATATATACTGTGTTAGTCCATTGTCCATGTTCTTATAAATGCATCACAATTCTTCAAACTGATAAATGATTAAAGGTCCATAAATACATTGCTACTCAAAGATGAATATTAATATACAAATATACAGGGTGTTCCTTACAATATTACAGAGGGTGGCCAAATTATTATACTCAAAGCATTTTCGTCAAAATCTGATAAAGTAGGGTAAACCAACCAGTGAATGACCGAATTGTTGAATTTATGGACCTTTGAGATTAATACTTGAATATATTTATGTATAACAACAAAACAATTGTTGAAATTGCATTTAAGTTTATTTTTCTTGAAATGTCTATAAAAATAATTACTTATTCTTATCGTAATTTTGAAGAAAAAAAAACGATTATAAAATGCAAAACGCGTAGAAGCCCAGTAAATGACCGCATACTTTTAATAAGAATTGTACTTATTAATGTTTGCTTAATACGCGTAACTAAACATATGAGATATTAAAAGTGCAACTACACTCCATTTATTAAAATATAATATTTTTAAATTTATAATTGACATTTCTTTGCCTAATGGTCATTCACTGGTATGCGGTCATTTATTGCTTAGATTACCCTAACAATGCATGAACGTTATTATTTTTTCATTTATTGATTAGCTACGACATCTGGCAATATTGCGAGTAATTTTTCAACATATAAATCTCATTTGTTTTTAAAAGGGCGGGGATAAAATTATTACAAATAAGACGGAAATAACAGAGAATATCATCAGAGTATAGCAGAATATTCCAAAACTACAGGAAGTAGCCACAGAATGCGTTGAAAGCATGCCACGACGAATCCAAGCCGTCATAAAATCTAAAGACGGAGTCACCAAATATTGAGTAATTGTATTTCTCGTACAATATAGGCTTAAACTTATATGCCTAAAAGTATTTAATTCGTATTCTTAAATACATATACTGGTATTCAAAAATAATATTATAACATTAAAAACGACACATCTATTTTATTCCATCGCTTAAACTTACAAAGTCTCAAACCTTTTTGTTCAAGTATAATAATTTGGCCACCCACTGTACATACCCTACTAATACGACAACGCTCCATATAAAGAAATCTAACTTTACCCCTGCATCTTCTCAAATTCACGCAAACAAATTGATTTATCACACCTGAATCCATTACAGTGACAATGGTGAAAGTCATTTCATAAGAATCACCCTGTACACGCGTAGAATTTTCCCGAGCGCATCCATAGAATACCTTGTGCTAAATTTACAAAAAGTATACACCAATTTCCAATTTCTCAGAATGTCTCCACCCCCTTCTCGTCGAGAGTAAGTTCGTTGGTGTAAGGTTTGCTGGTATTTGTCACAGAAATAATTAATTAACATCAGAGAAAGTTCCTCCCGCTCTTTGCCTCGCTTTTTCTAACCGTGACCCCCGTGGAACATGCTCATAACCGCGCGCTCGCTCCCGCCGTCGATGCCTCCCCCGCCGCTACAACCCTTATTACCGTGTCGCAGCTCGGTTAGCGCGAGCGGGTTAATGAAAAGCTCGTGCAAATATAGAATTTCTCGTAAAAACTACAAATTACTACCGCGCCGGGTGCATAGCCGCGTGCAACGTACTTCGTCGCCGTCTCCTACCCTCCCCGCGTCCTGCCCTTTTTTTTCGCCCCCCCGCGAAATTATACAAAGGTATAATATGCGAGAACGGGAAATAATAAAACGCTCCACGGTCGTACTTCGAAGATCGCGTCGAAATTTTATAACGGGGAGAGCTCGCGAGATCGCGCGCGCTTTATGAAAACGCGCTCCAAACATGTCCGTGTTTCGCGTTCCCCTCTTCTTCCCTTTTTTCCACCTGGCTGCCTCGCGCCCTTAAAAGGTCGAAATGAACGGCCATAAAGTTTTTAATTTTCGCATGAATCGCGCTGCTCGTAAATGTTCCGGGGAAAAAGGCTGCGGAACGAAACGGGACGATTAAAATACTAGGCGCGCATGTTATACGCATTTCGCCTACCTTTCCTAAGATTTTTTTTTCGATTAACCCGGCGATCTCTTGTCGCCAGCTTTTGGTCTTCTGTGTTTATTAAGCGTAAGACTTTTTTAAGAAGAATTGCAGCGACCACAGATACATCGCTATTCAATTTTTTATTCCTCGTTTAATTGAAGCTTATTAAAATCCATCGCGCTTGAGGCGGTCTTATGTTTATGGCGGGATAAATTGATAGACCTAGCAGAAGCTTTTACAGTAGTTACTTCCTCCGATTGAATCTATTGCACTGATCACGAACATTAACTGTGGCGACGATTGGAACGCTCAACGCACGTCGCGTGCGGGCCTCCCCTAGTCGTATCTTTTAACCATAGCCTCTGAACGCCCATGGGCGTTCTTCGCACGAGCTTCGCGGATCGACTGAACGCATCTATACCTCCACAGCTCTCAAAGTCCTAAAATCAGAACGCGCTTCTATTTCACAAGTCGAGCCTCTTTTCTCTCGCATTTCTCCCTCGACACATCCCACGCGATTCGCGCAAATGCGACGCCAAAGCCGCATATGGCATCACGAGGCCAAGCACGTTTACTACGTCGTTGCAGAGAGTTATCTCGCATTATATTATTACGCTCGTGGCCGTGTTTGTCAGTTTAAAACCAGGAGCCATTAGCTGGTATTATTTTAGCCGCGATCCACCGTTAGCGGAGAACAATGACGACGGTGCGGGCCGCGTCCCACGATATTAAATGAGGCGAAGTGATACATTTCGAGGGGATAGGCGAGCAAATAGGGATGATGCGACGATGTCGCGAGGGACAGGCTGGGGAGACAGAGAGCAGCGCGGTGGCGAATTGTGATGGAGAGGGAGAGGTAGGGAGAGCGGAGAGAACCTGGTCAAAAGCACAAGGGTTGAGAAGAGGGACAGGGCTCGGCACGTATTACGTTACGCCCCTGGGCTGTGTAAATACCACAGCGCTGTAATCTAGAGTTAATGGTGCTCTCATGATACGAACGTCTATCAAAGCCCTCGAAACTTATCTGCAATGAGCTACCGAGGATGCTCTTTGCGGAATGAACTTAATCGCACGCTCACCTGGCTCGGCCACCCTCGCCGATGCACATTTAATCAGGAGACCAGCGAGGATACTGATGTGATGTTGCGCGATTCTTGTTCTTCCTTAGATGTACACATTAGTGGAAATTGATTTGGATTTAGTTACTGTAGGATTTTTTTTCGTTTGTGGCTTATATGAAGGAATAGGTGTACGTGGGTGTATTTTATCTTTGTGATATCTGTCGCCGGTTTTCTGAATCGAATATCGCTGGGCAGTGAAGGTTCTATGGAATAATCGGATCCTTATGTTGTTTTATATTATGGCGAATAAGTATTTTCTTCTTGTTCAAAATACGGTTTGTTGGTTTGTAAAAACCAGGTTTAAAAAAAACGTTTTTTTTTTTATAAATTTGTAAAATTCGAAAATTGGTTTTTAAATTAAAAAGAAAACGGGTTTATATACTAGAATTAATATGTAAAAATGGATTAATTTTTTAATTAAAAACGTTAACATTTTGACTTGAAATCGGCTCGGACACAAGCATATTGTAGTAAGTAATAGTTTATTGTAAAACTAATCTTCATGAGTTCATATTTTCGGAAGAAAAATACTAAACGAAATAAACACTTATAATTTATATTTTGTACGGATTTTAATTTTTTTTTTTTCATTTGGTTTTGTATGCAGTGTATTTTATTGTGTTATATTTTTGTGGATCCATAAATATTAAATAAGCTCAAAAATTGTACGGATTTATACGGATTTTAGTTATTTTAATTTTTTTATTTATTTGGTTTTATATAGATAAGGTATATTTTATTTTTGTGTACTTTTGTAATTCCATAAATATTAAAAGAACTGAACAATTTTAAAATTAGTACAAATATTTATTTTCTGTTTTAAGTATATTTTTCTGTGAAAAATCGGAAACCTGTTCAACTGTTTTTTTTTTTTTTTGGAAATAGTGGAATTTAAAAACTGGGTTTTTCAAAAGTCGGTTTTTGTATAAACCCTAGTTCAGGGCATCGCATTTTAATCAATCAGGGCATGATGTTCGAAAATATTTAGTTCATTATTGACTTGAATATACTTGTATTACATAGTACCTAAGTATAGACCAAAATTAATTATCTATACCAAATTCTACAATTTAGGCACCTGAAAGCTAAGCTATATAATGTAAGAAAAAACATAAAAAAGCATAGCACAGCTTAGTTTAACTTGTGGTGGAAACGGTTCTATATGTGTGTACTGAAGCTAATTTTTTAAAACTTAGCAGAGCATAGATTAGTTTCCCTTTCAGGTGGATTCCCGGTTTAAGGGCAATCCCCGGTCAAATTGCGCGAAAACATAGGTGACTTTTACGATTTTTTCTAGAAAAAAGTATACAATGTATGGGTCTAAAACTTTTTGCACTTTATTCTGTTACAAATGTAGAGTATCAAACAATTTTTTTTTTCATTTTTGCCCACCCTTGCCTATGATATGCATCGCGTGCTGCATCGTTGTAAACAAACTGGCCTGCACTATCGCCACGATAACTTTAGACAGGATCATCCAAAATCAAAAATCCAAAGATATTCCTTAGTTATACATGCGTGGTTATCTCGCTTATACTCAGGCAGTGTTCCGAAACAACTGGACGATGATTGCCATATGTTTAAACGTTAGGGTACCGAAACTTGTTTTTTCGCACAAAAATGTTTCGTAAAAAAATTCAGCGTATAAAAATTCGCAATGGACGGTAGCGCGGAAATCAGTATAATTACGAATAGAATCTCGTTTGAATTTTCAGATTCGGTCAAGAATAAAATTGCATTTTTTATCGTGGCGATAGTGCGTGAAAAATTGTTTCGAGAAAAACGTATTTAAAGTTTGTCGTTGAATGCATTCATATACTGACGGGCACTTGCCTGTGAGCGCCCTATTTTCCATGCGTTTATTCGATTAAAACAAAAATTGATTCTTTTTAGATCAATAAATGTATTATTAATTAAAAGAAAAATCACATTTCTATCTATTATACCTGCTTCACAATGCAGCTATAGCAGAACACCTATTTTTAAGACCGTCACATTGTTGATCTCCCTGAACTTCCTGTAAAATCTGTACCGTTAGAAATTTCGTTCCAAAATTTTACCTGGTCATTCTTGAGAATATTTTTTGATGTTTTGACCGGGGAGTGCCCTTAAGACTTTCAAGCAACATTCATTCACTGACAACTATTACTACTACTCGCCTTTCCTTACAAAAAATATTCAGTTGTCCTCTATACAACTAGATTAGAGATCATTCGATAATTTCTAGTTCCCTTCGAAAGAAGATTACTATAAAGTAGAGACAGAATCAGTGGCGGATTTAACAGGACGGCCGATGAGCAGTTGTCACCTGGGCCCCTGCCCAAAAGGCCCTTCCCAGGGCCCCATCCTTAAAACAAAATTATGATTTTATCCAAAGTATATTTTTTTCTGTATTATTACACTGAGCCCCATTTTCAGTAAACTACTACTTTATTTTGCCAAAAAATGGGAAATGTTTTCCCTGCTCAGAAGGACCCCTAAGGTCTCTATCTTAAAAAAAAAATTATGATTTTACCCAAGCACTATATTTTTTTTTCTATACTTTTCTGTAGGTACACTTACCCCCTTTTAGTAAACTACCTCCTCATTTTCCGAAGAAATGGGCCCCTCAGAACGTTTGCCATCTGGGTCTTTTTTCTTAAATCCGCCACTGGACAGAATAAATGAAATATCAACTTCAAAAGCGCTACAGTTGTACCTATGCCCTTAAGAACAGAGATACTACTAATACTAGAGTTACTACTTAGATAATACTAGGGTTTTATCAATCCCAGCCAATGCCCCAAGACTTTCCCGCGGGGGTATACATTCCCGGTCCACGTGTCGCAGTCGAATCTTACCTACGAATGGCTTGCGCTAATCGAGCAGCGCTGCCGGCACGATGAAAATTGACTGTGATTTATCGCGACCGTTACCGCGGGGCGTCGCATAATATATCAGCCATCGGTGGCAACAGGCGAAAATATAATAGTTTGGAGAATTGTAGGCGATATCAATGCGCAACGGGCCGCCGCTGTCCCTGACAGCGCAATTATCCGGTCTCGCTTGCGGTTGCACGCCACAACCCCTTTTGTTATCGCCATCCCCAGAATCATCGCTCTCCTATCATACACGTCCTGCCCTAATGCTCGCGTTATTGTTGGGGGATTGTCAGATGATATCTGTCTATCTGCTCCTCGCGAATCGTCCCGACATTTTTGCATATATATTAACTTCCCGCTATTCAGGCCGCGCGTGCCTTCGGCAGCTGAAAATGCCCAATTCGAAGGAGCACGTACAATTAATACGTCGTCGTAATGAAGCCCCGCTAACGTCAATAACGACGATTTAGATTAGTCGGGCGTCTGGTTTCGTTCGCCCCCTATTGATTAGGAGATAATTTCACCTGCCCGTTTATAGTTTTGCGTGCACGTTCCGCGGTTGCGCGGCCTCCGTTATTGCCAGCTCGCGGTCGAAATACCGATATTGGACGGTAATGAAAATTCGCGCCTGCATAGCGGGCGAATTAGATTACAGTTGAAAACGCTCCCCATGTACACCCTCGGGTGGCTTATTACTATACGCCGCTTCGTTCTATCGTTGTAAGGTGAAATGTACAGGGCGCCTCTTCGCGGAAGATCCGGTCGAAGTTCTGGGAAGAACGTCCTTTGTACCCGTGTAGGTAGGTACCCTGCTTCTGGACTTCGTGTGATGGAATTTAGAAGCGAATACTGCAGGCGCGAATAACGAAAAGGATCTAGCAATCCTTTCAGGCTTGCTCGAACCTCCTCGAGTAGGTATCCTTATTCATAAATTGGATAACAGAATGTTTTCGTGGCTATTCGACATATTGATGTCGCACGTATTGTTCCAACTTAAACGACTTTCGCGGCGTATGCATTCTTTATCAGAATCGTCGCGGCGTGATATTTTAAGTTGACGCGGGGGAGATGTATTCAAATCGGCGCCCGCGATCCCCCTCGTTTCGTCCGCCCACGTCGGCGAAAGTAAGAGGCTGGCACTCTTTCCCAGCGAAGCGAAATCGATACCCCCGAAACGCGACGGGCGAAAGGTCCAGTCGTATGATAGAATACAATCTCTCCCGGCGAAACGCGTGCTGTTTCACGCGTACGTGAACACGTGTCGGCGCGGAGCGGGCCGATCAGGCCGGGCGCACCTGTCAGCTCAGAATGTAATCGCGGAAATCAAAGAGACCGTGGCCAGCGACGCGAGAGATTCTGCATTGATAGAGGCAGCATTTGCGAGGTGGTAGCGGAAAAGAGACGATTCGGGGGTGTTACTAGGCAGGAAGCCATTTTGGGGCCGCTGACTTGATTAACGAACAGCAGGGCTGGAGGCGTAGAGGTGGGGAAGAGCCGTGCATCTGTGCTTTGCCAGGAGCAACATCGGGAATCCTTGTTTGGACCGGCGAAATGGGAATCCTTACGCGTGTGATAATCGAATAACAGTGGTTTCGTCGGTGTCGTCATGATTACCCGGCTGATTATCTTCTGTTGCAAGACCTGCACTCGATTCTCTATCTCCCCACCTAGCCATCTCCCATTTTCTTTTTCCGTTTAATCTTAATAGCGATGTCGGAGGGGGAATCCCTTCGAATCGTTCCTTACTTTCCCATTTCTAAGTGTATTTCCTATATTTCTTTGCCTCGCGCCATTAAAGATCATATGTAGAAGAAGTAATTGCTGTCAGTACCAACAAAATCTTAACCGAATCTGTAAGCGAGCAATCTAAATTTCAATTTCAAAAAAGTCTCCCCGAGTGTGCTTACAAGCGGGCTAGCGCGATACTTGTGAACAAGTCCATACGTACCCTAAGTATCGTGAAAAATTGCTGGCCAATCGCCGGAGTCGCAGCATCGTTCTCCCCTAAAACGTACTCGCCCTGGAAGTGTACGTGAAAATCCACGGAAATCACAGTGGGAACACTGTTCCACGCGGGAGCGGTCAACATGGTGCCCTTTTTGTTGGACGTTCCCGCGGACTGGCGGCGGCGAGACCGGAAGGGCCGTTTGAGCGTCGAAAAGGAGGAGCCGCGGCCCAGGGAATAGCGACGTTTTAAGACCTTAAATTCTAGATTTATATCGGTGCAACGCCGGCAAAGCCAGAGCCGGCACGATGACAGCTTTCGGATCGCTGGCAACCCTTCGGCCCACGGATGCGATTGGCTGTCTCTAGGGGTGGTGGGTGTGGCCCCCGCGGAAACCATCATCCCCTTTGGACGTCGAGACTTCACGGGATCCCCTCTACTTTTCCATCCCTCTGGAATGTGCAGCTTACCTAAACGAGTCCTCTCGACCTACCTCCCTCCCCTCCCTGTCCCGTCGCCCTCCCTCCGCGCTCCGGCGTTTCGGAGAGGGGTGGTAGGGGGGGGGGGATCGTTGGAAGTTCCTCGTGGGGAAGCAGCGGCGGGGGTAGGGGCTCCTGGCGAAAGGAGAGGAAGGTATCTGTGTCTAGGGACGGATAATCGGTTCGCATTACTGCCTCTCTCTTTCTCTCTCCTCCCCCCCTTCCCACCCCCGACCAACCCTCTCTTCCTCTGTCACTATCTCTGCAGAATGCTTTGTAAAGTCTGCAATAACGCGTAGCGCGCTTTGAACGATGCTCGCCGTTTTAGTCGGAGAAAATTTGATGGAAACCCCTGTCACCCTGTAACGATAGCTATCTCTCTTTCTCTCTCTCTCTCTCTCTCTCTCTCTCTCTCTCTCTCTCTTTCTCTGTTTGTCTTCTCTACACCTCTCTTTTCTTTTTCGAAATTTCTGAAACGGCGAGATGGTGCTCCTCGCGGCACGGCCAGTAATTTCGTTCCCTCGTTATCGCGCGGCGTGCGCGCGTTTACGGCCGTAATAAACGGCGGTAGATTACAGAAGGGGTTGTTAGATTGTTTCGCGACCCGCGTCGGGACCTTTTCTTTTAAGGGCCAGGATTGTTTGACGCCAGGCCTCGTGTTGATAAGAGAGGCTGTGTTTGTGCTCCGAGATCAGCGGCTTCACAAGGGCTCGATTGTCGATGCTGCGAGCTTGGAACGTCCTCGTTGCTGAATACGTAGGTTGGCAATTGGGCAAGTCGAGGAAAGAATGTCTTTTGATATTCCCCTTAATTTTCTAATTTACGCGCCACGCACTTTTGTGCTCGCAGACAGACTGGTTGAAAATACTTCTTCCTTTCATTTAGGTGTGTCAAAGAAGTTCCTTCGTTGGGTTTCTTTTAAGGCCCTCTCTGCCCGAGTTCTTTAAAATGTCCTAACTAGCATTTCGAAGCTTCACAGGAAACTGTTTCTAGATCTATACGAAGCACGAATGGTTTTATAAATTTACTTAAAAGGTAAAAACCTGTGGATCTTCAAATATTTCAACAAAAGAATGGAAGGTTATTGCTCTACAGATAGGACATTTTAACTAAGAACGGCAGCTTCAGTGTAGATTCAATTTGGGAGGAATAAGAAAACGTCCGGTGGAGGCGAATCAGTGGAATATTACGGCGGAAGGGGCGACTTCGTTCGGCAACCCCTTGTTTTCACAAAAACTGCTTTATTGCTACTACAAAGCGAAGTTTAACAGTATCGTAAAAATATGAACCAGCTTCTGTTCCCAAACTGCATTCTTACTCGACGAATATAATATTTATACAATATTTTTTCGTGCTTAAACCTCGTATTACTCATCAGCCATTAATGTACTTTTATTGCAATTGAGTTGGAAATTGGAAATATTGTAATACCAGCTCACGAAACTCAGTTATACATTTCAATTCTTGCGACAAAGATTCCGACGCATTCCTCACGCACGTTTTTCTGCTCGGCGAAACGAAGGCTTTCGCGATGCTCGTTCAGAGTTAACTGAAGTAGACCACGGTTGAGTTAAATTCACAAAGATTCTTACGGGGTATGTATTTCAAAAGGGCGGATGGACCTATGCAGATTTCCCAGCCTCGCCAGTATACCGTATTCAGACTGCGGGTTGCATACCTACGAGGGCTGCTTGGGCTGAATTCTCATCACGAGGAAACCCGTCGGGATTTCACGCGTCGGGTCGCATTACTGAATCCTACATCGAGTTAGAGGGATTATAACGAGTTGAGATAGGTTCTAAGGTCTTTTTTCAAAACGGCTTCGCCGTAGTCTTCATAACTCTGCTTATTTTTTTATCCTCTTTACGCAGTAGGTACTCTCTTCGCAACGCTGCAACCTCGCGGACTTAAGGGGGGATTGCGCCTTGTTGATTTTTAGTAGGGATGGAGCGCAAAATCACTAACAGTGATTTATCACCGTGATCGCAGAATCACGATCACGAACGTGATTTTTTTACCTCAAGAGAATTTGCTCACTCTGAATACTGTAATCGTAATTCTTGCTCATGACTGAATTATTTTGTATAAAATACTTCAATATATCTTGTGTTACAAATAAAACGTGATAATTCAGCGAATATATACTATATACATTCATAAATAGTCAATGTATGCACGCAGTGATTTGATTGGCTGAAATATTCATATATACATTATCTTTTTAACTAAAGTGAAGAAATATTCGCTAATTTAAATAGATCAAGAACGATTACATTGGTTCAAAATATACAACTGACATTCTATGAGAATGTTTCGAGAGAAATTAGAAATTGGGTTTCTGTGGCGCGTGCAAAGAGCAGTTATGCTTTCCACCAATCAGATCACAAAAATTGCGAATCACTGTTCTGCCTACACCAATCAGAAGCGATCACGAAAATCACGGATCATTGTGAAAAATCACTGTGATTGGGAACGAACGTGATCGGATCACTCGTTTTTTTTTAATAAACCTTCACCTCGCCTAATATAGCGTACAGAGCCCATCCATTGAAATTGTAATACTATCTTTGCTGTATAAACTGTTCGACAATTTAATTTTGATTTAATTGAAAAATATCGACGAATTTAGAGGCATACAGTAATTCCTCGTTATCAGCCCGTTTCTACCATGCGTTAAGGGGAGGTTCTGGTCTAGAGCCCAAAAAAATAGGTGATATTTAGGAATTAATTAAAGGAAAACTACTATATATAATTTAATGGGACTTTTTGCATTGTATTAAGGATGTCTTAAATTATAGAAATATATTTTTTGTTTTATAATTAGTCATTGCAGACAGCCCTGGGGAGTCGTTAAAGTCAAGGCGTCAAAAAATTGATCCAAATCGGTGGGACCTGTATCACCAAAAGTTATTATCCGATTCGACTGAAACTTTTTTTATTTTGAAGAATATACTTCTGGCTAGGGGGGGGGGGGGTCTAAAAAATTACAAAAATTACATTTTTGAGAGAATAACAACACTTCAAGCTTGAAATCACTTTTCCATGTATTTTTCGTCCTTTCAACGCGTTTAAAAATTATTAATTTGTGTATTAATTTTTTGTAATTTTTTCTAGTCCCCCCTAGCCAGAAGTATATTCTTCAAAATAAAAAAAGTTTCAGTCGTATCGGATAATAACTTTTGGAGATACAGGTCCCACCGATTTTGAAAACACTGTTTCGGGAAAAACGCGTTTAAAGTTTTACGTGAGCGCCGAGTGACCGGTTGTGACCCATGCATTTGCCGCTACTCAAATGCCTATAACTTCGGGAATTTTACGAATTTCAACAAATCCTTTTAAACACGTTTTCCTAAAAGGTTGAACATTCGAAAAATGAAATAAAAAAAAATCGACATTTAGACCAAAACCTCCCCTTAAGAGCCCGGCGACTATCCCCACCATTTCTTGGAAGCCTGCGGACGAGAGTGAGAGACCTGCGGAATAGTGTCCACACTGCGTTAGGAGCTCGCCGCCAGCCCCGTTCGTCGGGCTGGTAACGAGGATTTACTGTATAAAGAAATTCTCTTTGAACACTCGCAAATCGATTTTGATGGGAATAAGACATGATAAAGACGGGCGTTTATTTAAATTCAGATTTGAACTTTAGTTTTCTATAAAGGTCACTTTATGTAGGGGAGAGTTGCCAATATCGTACTGGTCACCTATATCGTACCTCATCAATTTCTCAGTAATTAATGAATGTAAACGACATCTGATAATAAAAATATCAAGTAAGTGCGAAATAAGAAATAGAAACAAAACCTTTTGAGCTTACACCCCATTTTCTGCGTGCTATAAACATTTAAAAAAATCAGGTATGATTGATGTAACTTTTTACCAGTTTATTTTAACTGATAATAATCAAACAGTGCAATTTTGTCCTGCATTTCTGTACTTTTCTAAAAGCTGGTTTAATGTAGAATATTTTACATTCATTTTAAGTACATATTACATTGATTATAAAGTTTATATTGATATTTCTAAATAAATTGATCATGTTTCCTAAATCGTACCACTACAATCGTACCAGTAGGATTTGACAATTCGTACATTTATAGGTTATGTACATGTATCATATACATAGGTTATTGCGACCTGTGTGTGATCCATACACATTTGTACATGTAACTATATAATAATCGTTACTTTATGTTGAATATTTTCTTCTTTATTTGTTATTGACTCTATTTTTTCGTGGAGGTACGATTTTGGAAACCGAGGGGTACGATTTAGAAGACCGGTTGCCTAAATCGTACTTTTTACAGTATGTGACAAAAAGATTAATAACAAATTAATTTATTCTGAACAAAAGGCTAAGCATATAATAGTAGGTGCCTAAAAGATCAAGCTACAATATCCAATAGTCATTTGCGTTCAAATTAGTACCAAATATGAAATATAACGTAAAATGTCTTAGGTAGTACGATATAGGCAACCTTCCCCTACTATGTTCTACTTAGTTCAATATTCGTTTGAGATATTTGTAACACGATTAAATTTTGAAATTTTTTGAATTCCAACAAATATTATTAAAGGCTCTGCATCATTATTTTAAAACGAATACTTTAACTACCCAGTTCGTATATTCTCATAAAAAGCAGATCCAAAAGTTTCAAATTTGAAAGTGAAAACTATTTACAGTGAACCATAAATTTGGCCATGAAAAATTATTGCATCCATGCATCTGTTTAAATCACGTAAGCAATTTTATTCTTTGGACATAGAACCTTAAAGTGACGTAAATAAAAGCACAGAAGCCACGCAGCAATTTCCACAACTAATTATTCCTTGTCATTTACGCGAGCAAACCTGCGAGTGAGTGTATTCTTTCCACAAATCAAACAAATTACCTACTCCTTTCCCTGTGAGTGTTGGTTCGCACAGCTGCGTTGACCAAAACTTTTTGCGTCATATCCCCAATACTCTATGTCCCTTTTCGTTCGCTTTATTGGACCAAAGTATTTATTAATCCTCGTGGTCACAGCTTCTTATAACCACAAATTGGTCACATGGGCTTCACTGCACCCCAGCGTCATTCTTGAGTTAGCATTTTCGTATTTTTAATTCTTTTAACTTTTCAGTGATGATTGTACATTTGTAATACTCATACAATCATGCACTAATAGTGTTTTTCTAGAAATGTAAATTTTGATATGCTGAAACTTGTAGTTGAAAAAATAGTTGTGCAAAAAGCGTTTTTTTTTATTTAAATTCACTACATTTTTAAGTTTTAATATTAAGGTCTAAAAATTTACAGAAATATTGGCAAAGAAAAGAAATTGCTTGGGGCGCGGTACACTCCGTGCGACGACGAAGGGTTAAAAATAAAAAAATATATTACAATTTTTCTTAAGGGATTACACGCAGTCAGGAGGTAGAAAAGGAACGATTTTTGGGGGATTTATTTTAGAAAGTAAATGCATATTTTTATGCAAAGGTTTTTGTATTCAGGTGAGGGACACTTTAACAGGTTATTATATTATGTTTTGGCATAAAAGTATTTAGTTATTGCAAAATTACAACTGATTTCCCGGATGCTGTTTTTAGAAATACGTTTCGCGGTGACCAACATTATTCGGAACTGGGTTATTCGAAATAGAAAACCGAAGAAGATTTACTTAGTACAATAGTTTATCTACTCTTTAATCGTTCCGTTTTATAAAATATTAATCTGAGACAAAATGGCGGATGTTAAAGTGAAATGATTGATTCTCGTAGAAAAAAACACTAATCTTTCCTTCATAAAATAAAAACTATGCTTTGAAAAAACAAATACTTCGATTAAAGACTATATTTGAATGTCTAGAAGTAACCTACAAAGTCTCAGAAAGATTGGTGAATCGGTTTATAAGAAATTCTAGTCACTGCAATCGTAAAACTCATTTCGGGAAATCAGTTGTAATGTTGCAATAAATAGTACACCAAAACATAATAAAATAACCTGTTAAAGTGTCCCTCATCAGAATACAAAAACCTTTGCATAAAAATATGTATGTACACTTTCCAAAATAAATTCCCAAAGAATCGTTCTTCTACCTCCTGACTGCGTGTAACCCCTTAATGTATTTCCTTGGCTTTCTATGACCTTTCCTCCCTTTTCCCGTAAAAGTACAAGCAGCTGTTGCAAAAAAATCATTTCCGTGTGCCTACCACCACCTAACAGTAAGCCAACAAACTTTTGCACCGTCCAATACTTACCAAAAAAGCGTTAAAACCCTAAAACTAAAAAGTACAAACTGTACATTCTCTTGAAGTACGCAGGCTCTCCCGTCACCCCTTCGCGCCGGCGATTGCCGCGTTCGATCAGGTGGCCGCGCATCAGCCTGCGAATCCTCGAAAGGGATTAGCTCGCCAATGAGAAGGCAGGCGTATCGGGGTAGTGAACGGTGGCGATTGCGTGACAGGAGTCAAAGCATTCGAAAGCAACCGTGGTCCTTCATTCGGGGACGAGACGAGAGGCAGTTAATAGCTGGAGGACAATAGAGTTGGGGTTGGCTGTTCCAAGGATCCTGGGAGTAAAGTACCGCGAGGGGGGGGGGGGCAGGTTTGGTCGCAGGCGTGACTGTGTGAGACCCTCGCTGAGATAATTGAGCCGTCAGCTGCATGAGCCTCGAGCGCCATGATAACGCCAGCACCGCCACCCTCGCCAATGTGTTTTCCGCTCGGAGCGGCAGAGGAACACTTAGAGCACGCGACGAGTCCCTGGCTCGAATTACCCCGAAACGATCCCTCGCCGACCGCTTCCAGGACGCCCGTCTCTTTGACGGAATCGTTATGATAATTTCAACGTCCGATCCCTGCGCCCTAAGTTGGCTGAGTTTTCGTCCGAGTTAAACGGCCACGAGGTAGGCAATCTAAATAGGGGCTTGAGAAGTCACGTCGTGATATGTGCCTAAGATTAAAGCGTCCACAGCGGCCAATTAGGCGTAACGGAAGTAAATCAAGTAAATATCTTGGGCGATCCTTTTCCTTCATAGGAAACCGGTAATGCCCCCATTAGCAGCCACTCCTTCACCCCTTTTGGCATATACTTATCGCGGGCATTTCTCAATCTGCCCACGCGTCTAATGTTTCGCATGTCTAAAGTGGAACAGATGCTAATGGTCTGCGCGAGAATGTTTCGCTCGCAGTGTGTTGACGGAGACTTATTTTCACCCGGGCAGTTACTATTTATTTCAAGATTTAGAAATCTCCGTGTAATTAAGAACTCGGTGTCCCCGTGAAACCAGCACGAAGGAGGCGCGAGTAACGCCACGCAATCGACTGATTCCACGGTTTTAACGGAGGACGGATTTCCCTCGCTGGTCTTCCCCGTTTGAGCTTCTTCGGCGCACTAATGGAAATGAAATCCCTTAGGATAAAGACTCCGACAACAGCTCCGGCAAAGGTGAGTTCACTCGACCCTAAAACTCGATCTCACCCCCGGCGTTACCTGCCGACCCGCGCTCCTCGCTCATCGTTTCATTTGATTACACGAAAACATCGAGTGCGCCGCGCCAGACCGCGCTCGACCCTCGTTACTGCGAGTTAATCAACCTATTAATTAATATTATCCGGCCTGGCTCGCTCAACGGGGGTGGAGATCAGCGCCGAGCGAGGGGCGCTGGAACGGCGAAAGGCGATCGGGGCCGATAAAAAGGCGTGCTCGTTCGATCTTTCCGAGGAAGGGTGGCTTGACGAAAAAGAGTTTAATTAACGTCACCGATCGGCGATCTGCCTCGCGATTGGATTAGACCCTACGGCTGAACTTTAAGAGATCAGCGTGATTACTGAGAGCCAGGCTCAATCGATCGTCTGCATGTGATGTTTTCGTTTCAATATGGTAATCCTTTAGGTTCTTGGCGAAATAACAAAATGTCGTTGAAAATAGTCCACTTTGTTTGCGACGGAAATTCCTTGTGTCTGTGGTAAATATGTTTTATATGTACCTATATTTTAATTTTTTTCTACCAAATTTTTCATTAGACTTGCTCGTGCGATGTAAGGATTAAATAGGTAAAGGGTTAAGTTGGGTTGTGCGTGATTTCTTTAGGGTAGGTTTAACAGCTGCTCAGTTAACCTTCGCCTTAATACTACACTGTTTTATTTTTTTTTCTCCTGGTGGGATAATGATATCATATATTTAATTTGTTTCTTAACTCTCGAAAGGCCGGCGGTTTTGGTGGCCACGCGGCAGACCGTGACTCGGTCAGTTTAGACCCGCAAGTTCCTTCCTTTCTCACAGCAATTTTATTGATTTTTCGAATTCTAGTTGTAGTTTTTTTTTTTTTTTAAATAAATTAGAAAGATTTAGAATATAGCTGAGGGATGTTAAGACGTGCTACTGGTAGTAGGAATAGATGAATAGGATATACATTATTGTGATTGTGAAGTTTCAGAATTTATACTAGAAGATTTACATTTTTTAATGAGACGTTTAGATCTTGAATCTTGTCATTTGTCCGCTTAAGAATTGATTGGGTGATCGACACATTATCCCTTGATGTGCTTTGAAAACATATGTGACACACACATTCACAATATACTAACTCTTCTATGTGACTTATATGGGGGGTCATTATCAATGATTCTGAATTTCCTTTGCCAATACTCTGGTCGTTAATTAGGAACTGCTTTCGACTATCTACAGTGCACTTCCGTTACAACTAATTTAAGGGGCTGTTCCGGTATACAGCTTATAAAAATAGGCGATCTTTAGGAATTAATTAAAGGAAAATCACTACATATAATTTAATGCGCCTTTTTGCATTGTATTAAGGATGTTTTAAACTATAGAAATAAATTTTCTGTTTTATAATTAATCATTGCAGACAGCACTGGGGAGTCGTTAAAATCGAGGCGTCATAAAATTCACCCAAATCGGTGGAAAATGTAGCACCTATACCATTGGTCTGAAATAAAAAACAATGCCAGATTATTAAAGGTCATGAAACTCGCTCGTGAACTAAGCAGTAAAAATTACAAAAAATTACATTTTTGAGAAAATAACGACACTTGAAGTTTGAAATCACTTTTTCACTATATTTTTCGTTCTTTCAACGCCTTTAAAAATTACAAATTTTCTTTTTTTTTTAAATTTTACTGGTTTGTCCACGAGCCAGAAGTATATTCTTCAAATTAAAAAAAGTTTCAGTTGCATCGGGTACGAATTCGGGTCTTATCAAAATTCATTTAAAATCCCCATATACCCTTATTCCCCATCTCAAGTCTCAAAATATTTGCGTCAAACATATTACAAACAATTACTCAGCTTCCTATTTAAAAACACACGTAAAGCCCAGACATCTGCGCACAAGATTCGTTCTTAGTCATTTATTTCCAAACTCACTCGGTAATACCAAAAACAATCCCCGTGAATGCGAATCAGGAACAACTCAACATAATAACTACGAGGGTTGGTTGATAAATAAGGTCTCCAATCCTCGAAAATAAGCTCGGGACAAAGTAAAATAACGAAACTGGTATCAAAATGAAGTAAAATTTATCTTCAAAATTGCAAGTTTATTTTTCAACAAAGCCACCATTTAGTGCTACACATTTTTCCAAGCGTCCCATCCACTTTTTCATTCCCTTCGCGAAGAAGGTTTCTGCTTTGATTTTGATCCAATTGCGCCCAGCAACTTCAACTTCAGCATGGAAAATGTTAACCTTTCAAGTTGAAAATTTCAACGTTTCCTTCAATTTCGGAGACAACCAGAAAGTAGGACATTTTTGTGCATCACGACAACGCAAGCCAGTAAAATTCACATTTGTTGCACTGACTTCTGGCTCTTTCCGAAATTGAAAAAGGCGTTTAAAGGTCTTTTTTTCATTTTCGATGCCCAAGTTGAAGTTACTGTGCGCAATTGGATCAGACGCAAACCAGTATCTTTCTCCACGTACGGAATAAAAAAGAGTATAGAAGCGTTTGGAAAAATGTGTACGTAGCTCTAAACGGCGACTATGTACAAAAATAAGCTTGTAATTTCGTACAGAAATAAATTCACTTCATTCTGGTACCAATTTCATTATCTTATCTCACCTCAAATTTATTTCAAAGGATTGCAGATCTGACTTATCAATCGACCCTCGTATAATCGTAACAGCGAGCACAAAACTAATTATTACGCCTCTCGATATTACGAGGCGCCTCGCGAATGGAAACAAGAGCTTCGTCGACATAATTTATACAACGAGGAGGCAATGCTCGAAGGGACAACAGTCAGGATAACGATGATTTACATAAAACTGCCCGAGACTAGAGTTTACGACTCTCTCTCCCTCAATACGAAGCTCGTTGTTTGCCCGTTTCCGCACCCCGCCCGCCCTCCCCCGCCGGGGAAAGAGATCCCAGCAAAGAAGAAAGGAAAGCCTGCTCGTTAGGTGGCGGAAAGCAACGTCCAAATAAAACAAAAGAAGCCCCGTGGAAAACGGCGAGAAACAGCGTTCATCGCTCTTCTTCACGCGCGACTTGCTCGCCCACGTCGACGTCGTCTCGTTACGTGCTAGGAAAAGGCGGGTAAAGCGACTGTCGAGAAGAAGGCACCCTTTTTGCAAATACGGATCGCGCCAGCGTCCTTTAGCGCAACCTGCGTCCCTTTCCTTTCCATCTGATTCTCCCGAGCCAGACAAAGGAACGATCATTATGGGGCGTGCGCGCTACCAAAAAGGAAGGTTTCAAACTTTTGACGTCTCGTTACCAAGGGTCGAAAAAATTATTTAAAGGCTGGCACACGTTAACACTTTGCGGTCCCAGCTCTTCTCGTGGCCCTCTCCCAGCGTGCGTGGACTCGACTGCTTCCGCAAGGCATCCTGTAATTTCGCTTCGACCCTTAACTCCCATGGACCTCGCCATCGTGTTTCAGATGCTTATTTCCAGATTTTCCACGGGAGAATGCAGAACGACTTATTGCAGTTTTATATTCTTTACAAATAGAGTAGGTATTGAAGATATTTTTTGTAGCACTTGAATAAACACTACGTTATCACTTGTACTTTGATTATTATTAGTACTAGGAAAATAGTATTGCAAAAATTTGTAGCCCACTTTCTTGACTAAAATAAGTTTGGATACGAATAATTTTGCTATGAAAATTATGGATACTACGTAAGGATAGTGATGCAGTAAATGTTTTCAGTACTATAGGATTTTATGTCTGTCACTTGTAGGGATATACTTACTAAAAAGACTTGGATGCTTTGTCCCGAAGGAAAATTCGAAATTTGAGTCCGTAAATAGAAATAAAAATTGGGGTGTTTTAGATCTCATCTCACCAGTTAGGTAACAAAGTTTGCATCTCACTGGTTAAGGGTTAATGTTTTAGTATCTAGGGGGATGATAAATTTAGAGGAGTAAATTTGTGTCGATGGTAGGAATACGGAGAAATTTTTAATGGCGAGTATTGGATGCAATGTGTGGAGAAGGAAGATATGAGATGCTGTGCTGTTTTATTAGAGAAAGTGTTCGTTGTCGCTGTAATGATCAGTTTTCTTCTATTCCTCTTTGGGGTATGGTGAAATTGAGATATTATCTACTTAGTGTAAATTATTAGTAAAGAATTGAAGGATTCACTTCGTTAATGAGATACAGTTTTATAGAGTACCCTTATATTCTCTAAAAGTTTAGTCTCACTCTGTAAATTAAGGGAAGTAGAGATTTTTTCGTTAGACAGATTTAAGTAACTATTTCGCGTGGTAAGATATTAAAAATTTTTAAATAATCCCTAAATCCCTATTATCCCTACAAATATGAAATTCCACTCAGGAGAAAACGCCACACATAATATGATTTTAACTAAAAACAATCAGCAAGCATGATTCCAAAGTATTGATTAGTATTAGCACTATAGTGTACTTTATCAAACTTTTATCATATTCCATGAGGTGCATAGAATACGAAAAGTATACAGCGTTAAATAGATTATCTGTTTATTTTAGAGAGGGTGACCATAGCCCTTAGTAATAATAGCAACTCTACTACGTCCCTCGGGTCTTTTTTACCCACTCGTCTTTTCGTTTCATTAAAAGTTCTATTAACTTTGTGGAGACGTAAGAAAGTTGATGCTAATATATCTATATTCCAGCTTTGGCATTATATATATTAAATGTATATGTAGGGTACTTTTGGCGATTTCTTACCCCCTCCCTCCACCAGGTATAAGGATTCGTAGGATTTTATGTTCCAAACCCTTCCCTCCCTCCCTTACGTAATATTTCTTCCATTGCATGTTTTTTCAGTTATTAAAATTCTGTTAAAGGTTTATATAATTCATTTAACTCTTTTTAGTCTTCTCTCCTTCTCTTCTCTCATTTTTAATTCATTTAACTTGTTTTAGGCTATTCGTATTGAAAATTAATTTAAAGAACTATTTTACGTAAGACGCTACCTGGCTCCTCTCCCCTTCGTAAGAAAACGTAAGAAATTCGCGACCCCCTCCCCCCTAAAAGAGCCCTACGTAATTTAAGGACGACCCCTAAGTTGCAGCAGGGTTGATAATATTTTAAACCTTTCAAATGGAAAATGCTGTAATCAATAACTTATTTTAAATGGACTTCCTCCAAAACCCTTATCAAATAGATACCCAATCACTAACAGAGTCTAGCAAAAATCTGTTCATCCACCACCTCCGAAACTCCTGACTAGAAGGAAATACGATGTGAAGTAAAACTCGCAGGGACCAGAAGGAGCTAATATCTGCGTCGATTTCAGTGGTACATATGTACGCAGAGGGACGAGAACAGTAGCGGAAATGATATCGAAAGCACGTAAGAGAAGCGAATCAATCTTTTCCTCCTTCATCCCCCTGGAGGAGCGGTACGGGGCGGCGAATGAAAGTATAGGCAGCGAAAGACGCGGAGAACTTGTAGCTGGGGGTTGTTTGACAGTCTCGTTGCTTATATCGAGTCTATCGAGGGCAATAAAACAGTCGCTGGCTGGAATGCCGTGTTTCAATCGTTTCGCCATTGTGAGGCCAAGAATCGAGATACGCTCGTATGTACATTCAGGAATATACGCATTTCCCGCATAGAGATACAGTCGCTGCGACACACGTCGCTCACGTAACGACTGGTTTATGTACGTTTTCCGTATCTTAAAGGATGCTTGGCGGAAAATCATCGACAATCTTCGGATATATCTGTTCACTTAATTGTTGTTCTTCTATTCTATCACATATTCGCTTTATTAAGGTGTTTTATGAACCATATAAATCAGCAGATAAAGAAATGGGGGATAAGAAAAGGCAGCAGAATTACCCACCTCGTTTTAAAATTCTGATTTACTTTCCATCTATTAGGTACGGAAGAGTGACAAGCAGTACTTTCCACCCTTGGATTCTGAATCCTCAACCCCCAAGATCCCGTTACTACTAAAACTAAACTTCGATAACTAAATAAAAAGTATTAATTTCTATTCCGTACATAAATTCCTTTAAGGGGTTACATCCACCTAGAGGTCCGAAAAAAGCATACAAGTTCAGGAATTTTTTTGGGGGAAAAGTCTAAGTAAAAATCATACACAATGTTTTTCTACTAAAAAAAGGGTAATTTATACTAATTTTTGCTTTCAGATGCATCGTTTAACCTAGGAAATGTCCATCAGCTAATGCTTAAAAAAACCGGAGACCATAACTGTTATAACCTAAATTTTAAAAGTTATGGCATAAGAATTAATATCCTTCTTTAAATGATTTTGGTTATGAACAACCATTATTGTCGACGGAAATATTTTTTAGTCACTAATAACCGTTATTGTCGACGGAAATATTTTTTGGTCACTAATAACTGTTATTGACGACGGAAATTGTTTTCGGTCACTAATAACTGTTATTGACGACAGAAATTGTTTTCGGTTACGAATAACCGTTATCAATGACCAGAATTTTTTTTGGTTACGGTATAACCAATATATTTTGCGGGATTTTTTTTTGGTTACCGTATAACCAATATATCTTGCGGAAATTTTTTTTTGGTTAAGGTTTAACCAATATATCTTACGGGATTTTTTTTTGTTACGGTATAACCAATATATGTTGCGGGATTTTTTTTTTGGTTACGGTATAATCAATGTGAATTACGGAAATTTTTTCGGTTACTAATGAACTATAGAATATCTGGAATGCGAACACGGGACGGAAAAACCCGGACTGGCCAGGCCGAGAGAGATAGTTGTATTGAATGGGTGTCTATCCTGTATTATACACCATCCTGTAGTAAATGTACTTCTATTCTGTAGTAAATTTGAGTATAGGCAGGTATAGACGTGTGTAAAAGTGAAACAGCATCCCACGCAGTGCAACTATCTCTATCTCAACAGCGTGCCGCAGCTCCTAATATTCACAATATTCCAGATATTCTATAGTTTAACCAAAAAGAAATTCGCGCAAGATATATTGGTTATACCGTAACCAAAAAAAATTCCCGCAAAATATATTGGTCATACCGTAACCAAAAAAAATTCCCGCAAGATATATTGGTTACACCGTAACCAAAAAAAGTCCCGCGATAGATATTGGTTATACCGTAACCAAAAAAATGTTGGTCGTCGATAATGGTTATTCGTAACCGAAAACAATTTCCGTCGTCAATAACAGTTATTAGTGACCGAAAACAATTTCCGTCGTCAATAACAGTTATTAGTGACCAAAAAATATTTCCGTCGACAATAATGGTTATTAGTGACCAAAAAATATTTCCGTCGACAATAATGGTTATCAGTAACCAAAACAGATACGTCTTAATATTTTTTAATCACTTCATATTTCGGAAAATTTATGCAGTATTTAATGAAGGCTGACTTCCATTTGAATAAAAATGAACTTTTTGTCGATGATATTTTTCGAAAAAAATGTAAAAAATAACTGTTATTTCTGGTCTCTGAAAAAAACAGGACTCATATCCAAGCCGATATCTTCCTTAGTTAATAATAATATCTCATAAAAATTTAGAATAATTTAGTTAAAAGATGTATGTTCTAGCAGAAAAACATTGTGCACGATTTTCACTTATACTTTTCTCCAAAAAAGATCCCGAACTTGTATGCTTTTTCGGGACCTCTAGGTGGATGTGACTCTTTAAATATGCCATCTATTACGAAAGAATAGCAAGCAATAGTTCCCACCCTTGAATTCTGAATCCTCAACCCCCAAGATCCAATTTACTACTAAAACTAAACTTCGATTACTAAATAAAAAGTATTAATTTCTCTTCCGTACATAAATTCCTTTAAAATATTCAATATTCAAATACCCCGCCGGAGCTATTCACCTCCACTTTTACAACCCTGTAATGGAAGACTCCTCGCACGAAGCCCTATCAAATCTGCAAAATAAGAATAATAAATCCAGCGCCGGTGTGTTTTTCTCGAAAACACATGAGATCGCGGAAAGATCGTGGTTGTAATTTGAATACCGTTTATTGTCACGCGGAATACGGGAACGTACCCCTTCGTCCAAGCTCCCTCCCCACACCGGAAAACCATTTGTCCAGGCATAGCCACAGAGTGTGTAAACACGCGGAGAAGGGGGTGGTTTGGTCTTTCTCTCTCCCTCTAGGCGGATACGAGGTTACGAGGGTGCACACGGAGACGACGGCGAACGCGGGGGCGCGGGGGGATGGTTCGGGGGTTGATTTTCGTTCTGGGTTGTAGGCGCAGAGACCGGGTGCAGAAATCGTGTGGGTTTCTATCCCCGCGGGCTATATCCCCGGAATCAGCTGCCAGATTATTCTATTACCGCGTATCAACATGGGGTTTGTTTGGTCTGAAAACACGGGCCCGCCACATTGTTTCAGCCAGATAAAGAATTTAACGTCGGGTAATTAAAAGGACTCGGCCTCGGGGACAGGTCTCCGCTAGGACAGGTCTCTCTCCCTCTCTCCACCACTCTGAAAATCCACCTGGTGAAAATCCACCTGGAAACGTCTCCGACGGTTTCTCGCCCCGTAAATCCCTCCTGGGGACATTTTGTGCCTCCGTTTAGTTACGCGGCTCTCCTAGGGCGCGATCCCATCGCGAAAGTTGCTGCAGACGTGAGAGCCAGCCGATACGCGAGGGAAACCTCGACGGGAATCGCGGTGTTTTCGTTTGCGTGAACTGTTTTATGTTGATTTTATGACTGTTTTATTATTAACGGGTTAATATTTGGTGGTGTGTATGTGGTATTTTGGTAAATTGGGCTTCGTTTAATCCGCAACCTCGATAATCCGATGTCTGATGAATTCGAGGTTTCAGGTGGTGTTGGCTTTTTCGTAGAGAGGTTTTTGTTTTTCGAGGTGTTTACTTTTGCGATGAGGCCTCCTCAGCATGGAGAACTTTGGCAGGGTTTCCTTAGCATCGAGTTCTCCGCGTCGAGGTTCCTTCAGCATCGTGTGCGCGTGAGTGTGTGTTCAGCTTAATCCGAGTCGGTTTAACTGAGAAGAAATTTAAGTGACTAAGGAGTAATAAAAGAAATTGTGGATCAGGCAGTCCTATTTATAGAGGAAACCAAAGAAGTTGTAAGTGAACTGTAAGTTCTAAAACTCGTGGATATTTTATTATGTTATTGATTACTTTAAAAATAAACTCCTCGAGATATCAAATCATATTGTCCTGTTGCGGTATTATCTAAATTGTTATTATTAAGTCTTAGTATTAGGCAAGCCATCTTAGTTGTTGCATAATTTAAACATTTATGTGGAACCCTGTTAAATGATGTAATTAGTTATAAAACAAAAGTAGCGCTAATTTGACCAGTAATAATTTTAAAAAAAGGCAACCAATTTGTACACCTTCGGAGTATGTAATTTAAAACAATCTGAAATGAGGTCATAATCGTAATTCCATCCCTCCATGAAACCAAATTCAAATTCACCGAAATGCAGAAATTTTACTTGCCGCGAGGTAAATGGGACGGCAGATGACGATTTGTCTCGTATATTTTAAAATATCCACTGAATTGTAAATTTTGTTGTTCGAAATTTGCGGGTCCCGTTAATTGGTGGTTTTCGAGGCAATCACAGAAAGGAAAATAAAGAACAGCGGTGGGAGGGTGGTTGGTATGTTGCAACGGTATCTGTTAATGTCAGCAGAAAATGCAGTACGATAATTAAAAGTGTATTGATTTTCACCTGCTCGAATTACATTCGGAAAGGATCGGTATCAGTGTAATCGTTTTGGGCAATTCAATTATTAGGCTTGTTAAATGTTTGCTAATACGCGTGCAGTTAATGTTCTACCGAAAAATTCTCTCGTAAATAGAATCTGTATATTTAATTAAGCGTAATGTAGGCGAGCAGAGGTAAAATTATCGAGTCTTTCCTTCTTCTTCTTTCGAACATTTCATCGATATTTCTCATTTATGCGACAGCAGCTTTTGGAGCCTAAGTAATTCTTCTTTTATTTAAATGGACGCGCTAGAAATTTCATTCGGCATGAAAATTAGATCGCGGTATTTACTTGCCTATTTAGTATAATTGTAATAGTATAATAATGCCGCGTGACTAGCGACAATGATTGTTTAACCGTCATTACAGGTTCAGCTGCGTGTCGTGCGCGCACATTGTTCGTCGGTTTTCCATAGCCAACGTAATTACAGTACTTCGATGGTTGCCACGCGGTTGAATCGTACGTGATTACGCGCTGTCGATCGGTGGCAAATATTTACGGTATCGACGCGTATGCAAATAACTCGAAACGTTCGAAAATTGTTACCTCACTGGTCGCTCATGAAATCGCTAATTCAAGGGATCGATCCTACGTTAACACCGTCGCAATTCTGCCGATAGTTAATTGTAGCCTTTGATTCGATCCTCAAACTTCATCGCCTTCCATGGTACAGCAAAAGAAACTATTTATTGGTAGAATGTGCAGGACTGGAAATATTTATTACATCATTCATATTTACGTAGTAAATATATAATTGATATGAAATATATGAAAGATAGTGAGCTACGCATTCTTGCAATAATATTTTCCTAGTACTAATAACAAGGGAAGTATAAATATTTGCAGTAAAGTACATATAGTAGTGGTTAAACTGTGACCGGTGGTAGAACTAAGATACTTAGATCAAATGAAAAAATTTTAATTTATATATATATATATAATATAATTTATATTATATAATATAAATATATCTCATTGATTGGAGGGTTGTCAGAATAGGATCAGTGCTACCGAAATAATATAATTAGTTATGTATATAGGTATATAAAAATTTGAGTTCTAAACTTTCTTTAGAACACCACTGTAACTCAATCTTCCTCCATTTAGCTCAGATTCCATCCAGACTTTGGTGCCCTGGTTTAACCTCTGTATCCAGAACAATGAGTTAAAAACATAAATTAAAAACCCTGCACAGGTGACTTATAATACTTCCACTCACCGTAAGAATTTTCATTCTCAACAAAACCCAATGAATCTACTCAGCTGCATTAAATTCATCTTGTGCTTCTATGGCCACAAGAATCTCCCATCTCGCCCCTTTTATTCTATAAAATTGCGATACTTCTCCGCAATATGTTTACTTGTTAAAAAGTAGTCGAATCTCTCCAGAGTTTACTCTAAAAAAAAATGTTAAGGAGACTTTAACCTCGAAGTACATATGTGTTAGTTTTCAGTGACCCCCGGCAGTAGGTAGTCAGCTCGTCAAGTGCCACAATACCATCAAGTTTCGTTAACTTGAACAATTTGTCGTCGTCGCGATTGCTCGACGAACGAGGGGCAGAAAAAAAGTGATATCCCAGCGTTCATGAATGGAGCATCGTGGTCACTTTGAAAAAATTTGATTCCCATTCGAACGACTCTCTCCCTCCTCCTATCTAGCGGCGGTGCGAACAGACAGAAATTGTCAAGGGGGGTGGGAAATAACGAACCCGTCGGTCGATTCGTCGCCGCCGAAACAATAACAATCGGCGTGTGCTCGACGATGCGGTAATTAAAATAAAATTAATTGGATTGGTCGTGTGCGCGTTCCCGTGACGGGAACTTTCGAAGGAGATGGCTGTTCTGCCGTAGGGGTGTTTTGTGCGTTATTGCATATAATGCACTGTTTATTCTGCATTCACCCTCCGCGGCCACCCCCCCTTCACGCAACACGCGTGTGCACGCGTCAATCCGCTTCTTCTCTCCTCTTTGCTCTTCCACGGACACTTCCACCCCCGCCCCCTTGGTACAGTGGCATCCGTTCGATTCCACGGGGGTACCTGTTTGGTCCCTGTACAGCGATTTGAATGCTGCTGGCTACTTTGCCAAGAATTCTGCGATTTATTGACGCGTTTTTGCGGTATTTTGGAATTTGGGGGTCTGGTGAGAGTTTCGGGTGCGACGAAAGAAAGTGGAGTTGTATGGAGTGGTTATGCGGAAGATTTGTATAATTTTGGATTTTATTGTGATTGGTTTATTTCGGCGATGAATTGAGAAGTATGTTTGATTGGTTGATTAAAGTTTCATTTTTGGTGAGTTGTCTTGGGTCTTCGGTGCCACAGGGTTAATAGTTTCTGGTAGATGCACACTACCGGGCAAAATTTTGGAATCATTTCGTGAATTAAGGAAAGCAAGGATTTTATCGTCAAATGAAGAAACGTAAGTAACCTTTTTGCGTGATAGAATATTGCGATTTAGGGGAACGAGAAGCACTGCAATCGTCACTAAAAGTGTTAATTTCGAAGTACCAGAATATTTTCGTTGGTAGTGTATATATCTATCTTTTTTATTTTATTTTTAGTCTTCTTTGTATGGAAGCTGCAGTAGAGAAATGAAATATGCATGTATTATATGTGCATTAGTAGTTTTCTCGTAATTCCTGTCTCACATTACAGTTTATAAATCTTGATCCCCCTGAAGAAAAATATAGTAAGGGATTAATTCATTCAAAAATGTACCCCACTGAATAAAATTCTTAAGATTCCTCAAATTAGCAATTGAATATTTTTTGGAAGTATACAGGGTGTCACCAAACTAGTGGTATACAGCCGAAAGTGTGTGATGCTACTTGAAAATATAGGAAAAGATTATTTTTTTAACAGAAACACACAGAACTAAGTTACCATAAATATTTCATTTCGAAAGTAATTCATTTATCAAAATTACCATTAAGATCTCCAAGTATGTCGCTACACCATCGACATTCTGCTTTCTCCCCCATCTTCTCCTAGTTATCTCCTCCGTAATTCATATTACGCGACCGCGTCTCGCGCAATAATTCACTTCCGACGAGCTTTCGAGATTTAGCCAGTCCCAGTGCAATCGATCGATCCACCTTTCCTCGATGGAACTGCGAGCGCCTCGCAGCTCATTAAAATTTCACCGCGAGTTGTCTTGATCTTTGATTTGCCCGGGAAAGTTCGTCCTGCCGCTGGAACCTTGCGGGGATCAGACCGATTTCAGCTTCAAATTCACTTTGACTCGAACTGGTGCTCGGATTCCCACGGGATACATCGACGAGAAAGTCCGCTGGAAGCTCTTCTTCTCGTTTTACTGGAAAAATCGAGCAAAGATCCACTCGCTCCATTCTCTGTGTCTCGATGGATACCTGTTAGAGAATGGCTGCACTTAAAGTTCAGAAAGATCCCCGTTTCGACGGTCCACACGCACACACGTTACATGGTGAAGTAAATAGGTATTGCATGTACCCTTCCACTAGCGATAACATTAAGCGATCTTATGAAAATTTAATGGCGGTCCATAACTATGGATAATATTACAAAATCTGTAGGTATATACTAATGGATCTATGATATTTATTACATCACTCATAAATCGATACAGTGGTGGTCAAAAGACAGTTTAAAATTTATATGTTTACATGTCTGCGTAATAAACTTAATACTAAGAGAAGATATCGATATCTAAATCAAACTTGGGCAGAAATTATTTGAAATGCAAAATACAAAATTTGAAGTGACGAATTATTCAAATTACAAACACTTCTAATTCAAAACTAATTTAGAAAAACTCGCCTTAGTTTGTGCCAAACCCAAAAGAATTCTTTCAAAGTGATTTTAATTTTGGATAACAGTTTCAAATAAAATAATAGATGATCTTAACAGCACACACAAACATTTCGTCTGATAGACAGCCACAGAAAAAATTACTTCAGGAGACATTTATTCAAATACAAAATAAAATAAAATAAAATATCTGTTCAGTAGTAAACAAATAACGAAATAAATCAGGGAATAATGATTTGCTTGATCAAATAAACTAACGTAATAAATAAGATAATTGATTATGTGAATAATCATTTCTAAAATATTGTATTCAAATAAATTCCAAATTGACTCTGAGTAACTAGTCAACAATCTCCCAATAATATTCCCAGCAACGTAAATATCCAAATTCATCATCTCACCGAAAAGTTATTACCAAATATCCGAAATTCAAGAAGTTGGTATTTATATATTATTATGGATTATTGGTATCCTATACACAAGAGGTAGAGAGAGCGATAGAGATCGTCTATATAATAGAGATAATTTCCGCCTTCCCCTATTTCTTCTTCCGCGTGAAATTGGTGAAAACGAATCTCGCTGAGCGCGCAACAGGAATTATTTGTTGGCACTCAAGGGGCTCCTAAATCCAATAATGATCCGAATATTACCCAGCCAGTAAGGTTTCACGTTATTTCCATCGTGTATCGGCGTAATTTTATAAACACTTCGAAAATTTTGCGCCGCTGGTCGGGCTTCGCGCGCTGAGATTGCTTGCCGTTTTAAGGCTTCGTCTACTTCGAGAGGAGGAAAATAATTACAAAATCACAGAACGGAACGCTTTAAATCTTTCGTCAGCCCTTTTGAGAAGTGGCATTTGTCCAGCTTCCCTGGGCTCCCTCCAACACCCAGAACGTAGCTCATATTTTCAGCACAATCGTGTATCCGTACAATCGTACATATTACATTCGAACGTGGAATGCGAATTCCCGCCGACAGTGGATCGATAAACAATTTTTCATTACAACGTTAATATGCGCGAAGTGATCGCCGCATCGAACGAATAAAACTTGCGAATTTTTCATGCAAAATATTCAGCGACACATTCAAATTATACAGGAAGATAAAACGTCACATAGTCCGCTCTGATTTTGGATATTAGGTTACGTCAAAATTGAAAGTTGTAACGTCAATCGTGATTAAGGTGTTTGGAATTTAAACAGGATTTTTTGATAACTATTCATCTAATTGACAAAAGTATCAAGTTTGATAACTTGATCGAGTTAAAGATTTTAACGTGCAGAATTTTTAGTTTAAAAGTGTCGAGAAATTTACTGGAGCTGTAGTAGATAAATTAGAAGGTATACAGTATAAGAATAACTTGTGAATAAAACGAAACGGGAAATCAAGAATGCACATAAATTGTGTATAAAGTAAATGGCAAATTATAAGCAGCAGCAGTTTGTCAAGAAGGAAGAGAAGATTCAATAAACCGTCGATGAATTTGACGAAGCTGCTTCGAATCAATGATAATATAAGGGTGAAGAATTTCCTGACAACAGAGGAAAACTCGTAGATATAGAAATATTAGAAACCTGCGAAAAATGTCTGACCAAGGGCAGACTGATGAAGAGTTTACAACCGACGTTGATGACACTACCACAGAACTGGCAGACACCGATGCAACAGCGGATAGAGCTCCCGCAAGAAGAAAAAAAGCAAAAACTTGGATGGAAAAATGCACGGAGAAGAAGTGGACCTGCGACGGAATGCCACCATGGCGGGTTTTCATGAACACGTAAGACGCTACCCAGGCAAACTCATCGTACTTGCTTCACACTTGGCAATTTCCTCAGATTCGTAGAGGATCAAGAACAGTTCGAAAAGGATGACATCTTCAAGCACAGAAGACCAGCCAACATTCGAAAATTTCCTCGAGTACATTCGGAAGAGGAATTGGTCACTCCTCACAGATGCTTGCCCCTCCACGCCTTGCAGCTTCAAAATGATGTAGCCTTGCCTAATAAGCTCGATCGGAAGCAGATGATTCGAATTTGGAGGAACATGAGGTTGAATCTGCCAGTTAGTAAATTATCGAAAATAATCTCAACTCACTGTTCTGATTAACACTTTGACAGATATTCTTATGTCGCGTCAGACGCAGGGTCCATTTTGACCCATAATTCCATTCGTACACATTTCAAACGAAGCTTTTACATTACGCTTCAATCTTTCGTGATCTAAAATTCATGTGGTTTCAAGAAGTAACACTAATCATAAGTAACATGTAATTTGAGATTTAGGGAGGGTCAAAATGGACCCTATATTCGCCAGGCGAGCGATAACGTCGATATTTTTGGAAAGCGTTGAAAGTATTGTCTGTGAGTTCTACAAAGTTCACTTTGAAAAATAATTTACACTAAATTTTTTTTAAAAGCAAACTCTTATTAAAATCTACTAAATAATAATTTTGATACCGGCCTAAGTGACTGGCTTAGAAGAATTCCCTCGTGTGACTAAAAGTGAAAGCTTGGGGCGTTAATATTGAAATGTCCTTTTTATATAAATATTTATAATATCATTTTTGTTGCACGGGTTTCCTCCACTTGATTGCGAGCAGTCTAATTCCTCAATTCAAAGTCTGTCCTGAGATCTAACCAGATCAAAATTCAAGACAAAATCATGTCGTTCAGCAATTAGTTTTTGCATAACTTTTAATATTCAATATTTACGCCCCACGTTTTTATTTTTAGTCATATGAAGGAATTCTTCTAAGACAGACATTAGGCTGGTATCAAACTTACTTTTTTCTTTTCTAGTACATTTTAATAAAAGCTAGGTTTTAAAAGAAATTTTTTACTATAAATTATTTTACGCTTTTTACTGAAAATATTGTATTGCCATCGAAACTACTAATGCGTACAAAGTTTCAAGTCGATCGGATACGTGGAAGTGGGTCAAAATTAGCTTACAAGATTTCACCCTAACAAATTAACTAACAATCTCACAAGGGAAGCTAAATAAAAGCTTGTAACAGTCCAAGCTCGCAGTTACCTTTGTTCCCCGGCACCTCAGCGATCCTTCACTCATGCGATAGTCGCGTCACCTAGTCAGTCATCTAATAATGAAAATTTAAATTTCTATATTCTCTATTATTTATTTTCGTCAAAGTATCACCAATTAGGTTGTCGAGATTCCACTGATGAAAATGAGTTTAAATTCGACCTCACTTGAGTTATTTGAATCTTTGGTTTGTAGTTTCATAAAAATTTATCAGACAATACAAAAATTTCAATTTCGAAGTTCTACTGAACCAACTGGAGAAAGTATTTTCAGCGGAAGTGATCGTTAGAGAAGGTCGAAGCGACTTGAAGGGGCATTTTTCAAACCTTGCACTACTCAAAGTGTTAAACTACCATTCTGGAAAGAGTCCTTCAAACAGGTGCACTCGTCCAAGTCTGACATCGAGGTGGGGCCTCGGCCCTCGACGACTAATAAAGAGCAATGGCGAGGCGTGTGGCCGTGCACCATGCGAGATTTAGTGAAGGAGCTGAGAGAACGACGGAAACAGAGGCGGAAGAAGAGGAAAGACCTGTTCCCCTGCGATCTAGACCTGGACGACAAGGAGGTATTCGATGACCCTACGAAGGATTTCTCTAATCGCAAGGAACTGGGTCACGCCAGGATCCCACAAGCCTGTCCCCTGCCTACGAAGGAGATGCTTGTCGATAAAGCTGCCGGTGAACAGCCTGGCTTGGTCGACGGTGATTACATCGTATTCGAGCTACCCTCGAAAGCGAGGGGCACCAGGGTCTACGCTGATGTATGCCTTCGTGGCCTGAAGGGAATGCATTTGCCGGAACTAGGAGTGTTACGAGCGCGACAAAAGACTTGGAAGTTCTGCTTCTATCAGGCAGTCATTGCTCTTCTGGCGAAGACACAGCTGAGGTACACTTCTTGTGCAAAGCTGATCATTGGAAACTTGGCTGGTGGCTATCTCTGATAAGGTTCATGAATCATTTTGGATCGGTTTACGTAATTCTATCGCTGGGCTTCCAGTTGTAAAGGATTCCTTGAAATAAGGAAGTTGCGCAATGTGATCGCTACGTTTGTCTATTTTGTTAAACATCTTGGGTAAATGAATTGTGGAATTATGAACCTTAGCAGGGTTTCCGGTGATTTCTAAATATGTATAGTAAATTCGCGTTGTAAGATCGCCAAATTTTGTTCATTTTGTGATTATTTATCTCTATCCCTACCAACTGGAGGGATCCCCCTCGGATCCAGTCCAGGGGGAAGGGCGACATGACTGTAAATAAACACCAGTTCGAGCCGAAATGAGGTGCCAATTAGGGCTTGGACTATTTGTCGAATTTTTGGGTATTCGGTATTCGAGTATTCGAATACTTCAGTTGCTCAATTATTTGGCGAATATAATTCGAATATCCAAGTATTCGAATAGAATGGTGTGAATTATAAATCAAATTCTTTAGATTCATATGTCAGGGTGAAATCTTGTAAGCTAATTTTGACCCACTTCACACAGTATTCAATTCGAATACTGATGTATTACATTATTGCATGTATTACATCAGTATTCGAATAGATCCGTATTCGAATAGTATTCGAATAATAACATTCGAATAGTATTTGAATAATAACATTCGAATACTCAAATATTCGAGGTTTATTCGTAGCATTCGAATACTCAAATATTCGAAGTTTATTCGAAGCATTCGAATACTTGTAAAATATTCGAATATTAAATTATTCGAATAGTCCCAGCCCTAGTGCCAATCGCTCGAGCTTTTCGTGATGAACATAAGTCTCTGCCTAGTCGCGAGTGGTGAACTTACAACGAGAATCTACTCAATGCTATTCAAAGGAATTAGAGGATCAATTACTTCAAACTTTAATTACTTTGAACAGCACAGTCTCTCATTGGGTTTCCATTTACATTCAGTGCCTAGAAGCTTACGAGCTTCCAGTTTCTTGGCACGGCAAATAACAATAACGTACTCTTATAAGATACAAGTACGCGTGGAGTGCTAACATCGATTACATCTACGACCACGCTTGGATGTTGTACACCCACATCGGCGCCATTAACATCAAAGAGAAGCAAAGGCTGGACGACATCGTCGTGTACAATTACAAGTACAGCGTCGAGGTGGAGTTGATTCGAGAGTGCAACGACGTACCCATCGTCGCAGACATTCCCTGGGATTACGAGGAGAGGAATCTGAGGCGAAAGATGGTGCTGGAACGAAAGGAGCTGATGAACATGAAGCTGGAGATCGGGTCCGAGAAGATCACCGATCAGCAAACTGCGCCGGTTCACAGAGGCATTAGAAAGATCGAGGAGTGGTTCGACAAAATCCCCATACGCTACAACAACTGCATATTCCGTACCACGCGATTCTCCGTGGCATACTGGAAAGACAATCTTTTCTGGTACCTGTACAACCCGTACCGCTGCGACGAATTCGGTTACTGGGACGACAATGGCTACGCCTGCATCCTCAAGTTCTGCTCGAAGGAGTCCCTCAGAAGACACCTGATGATCCTGCTATTAAGAGCCTACGTGCACACGCTCCCGCAGTCAGCCATGCAGAAGGAGAAGGAGGAAGCGGCGAAGATGGCTGCAGCAGAAGCTCCAGCGAAGGACGCCAAAGTGGCTGAAGCAGAGACTCCAGCGGAGGAAGCCCAAGTGGCTGAAGCAGAGACTCCAGCGGAGGAAGCCCAAGTGGCTGAAGCAGAGACTCCAGCGGAGGAAGTCCAAGTCGCCGAAGGAAAGGCCCCGGCGGAGGAGGTGAAAGTGGAGGCAGCCACGACGGAGGACACCCCGAAAGCAGAGGAGGCAGCTGAAGAGGAACCAATAAAGGAGGAGTTCTTTACAGTGCAGATCTTCCACATAACGCACCACTGCTGCCAGGTGCACAATCTGAAGCTGCTGCAGCGCGGGGCACCGAAGCCGCCCAGGCACTTCGTGAAGAAGAAGACGATCGACGACTGTCCCTTCGATCCCCTGGACACGAGGGACCCGTGCACGATCGAGCAAGAGGAGGGCGACCTGAAGGACGCCATCGAGAAACCAACCTGGCTGAAGCTCTACAAGATCACCTGGGCCAAGTGCGTGACCATCCCCGCGAAGAAGAAGAACGTGAAAGATGTGCCTGGCCTTGGGAAGATGCGGTGGCACCAGTACGTGGTGGAGGAGTCGAACAAGCTGTTCTCTCTGTGGGGCGAGCTGCACATCACGGATGGGATGTTCGAGAGGGAGAACCGTGGCATGCAGACGTACGCCTGCTACGTGGTTTGCGCTGGCATGACCAGGATCATGGCACCGGAGTACTGGAGCACCAAGACCCTCGACGTGATCGTCATGTGCGGGGACAGGTACTACACGCACAGCAAGCTTGAGGCTGAGTTCAAGTCCACCAAGAACGAGTACAGCCACGTGAACTGCTGGAACAGGTACCTGATGAGCCACTTCAAGATCGGCGAGACCATGTTCGAGGCCAAGGTCCTGCCCGCCATTTGCGGCAGGCTCTATTCCAAGTCGAACAGGTACCTCTGGCAGTCGCTGGAGCAGATGTTCCTCAAGTACCACTTCGGCATTCTGACGTGCGAGAGCTCGTGCCTGGGGGTGTTCAAGTTCTGTAGCTCCTACTACATGTGCGACGTTAACTCCTTCGGGCCGCCGTTGTTCCAGTATGGCCAAGGGGGCGTTTACATGATGAGGGCCACGTATCTTTATAAGTTCGTCACGGTTCTGGTGCTGACGATCGGCTCCCCCGAGTGCAGCCAGTTCGCTTTGAATCCCATTGAAATCTTGAAGGTCGTGGACGTGGGGCCATCCGCACTACCGTTTGGTAGGTTCGAGAAGAAGGAGAGGTCCAGGAGGACCAGTAAAATCGAGTGCCCGTACGACGAGCAGAAGAAGAAACAGATGAGGAAGTGGAAGCATAAGCGACAGGAGACTGCGCGGATTATTGATAGACTGTGCTGCAAGGGCACTGAATGATCGGTGATTTCTTTTGGTTTACTCTTGGTCAACGGTGTTTGAGTTTTTGTTGATCCGAGTGTCAGAAATCGACTTAATAGATATAATGATAATAACCGACTCCTTTTAATTCAGAGTGGAGGTTCTCTGGGTCCAGTAGTTGGATAAAGTAATTTCAGTGGAATTTAATATTTTAATGGAGTTTTCGTTGAGATATAATTCATGGGGTGGTACTTCAATTTTCGTGTTTCATCTCCTTCGTGAAGCAGAAAAGTAATTCCCGCTGTTTGTCCCGTTCCTAGTCAATTATATGTAAATAGGCGTTTGCACGTGAACATGTGTAAATATGAGTATTTAAATTTTGCATTCGTTCTGAATACGATAATGTATGAGTTCTGTAAAATTATAGTTTTTGAACAGTAGAAATTAAGGAATTTGGAAATTTACATTTATTATACAAAATTGCATATAGCTCAACACTATTCGTCACGCAAATTTCACATCTATCGCTTCAGCTCTTACTATCACTATAGCAATAAAATTCGCAAATTTAATATTAACAACACAACAACGCAAGAACGTCCTCAATTGGAGCAAACACCCTTAACACATCAGTTTTTGTTACGCGGTAGCACTCTCTCGATCTGACTTGAACCACGTACACTCCATAAATCGAAACGCGCGTTGCAATCCACTCTTATTGCTTGAAAGTTCCCTGGGAAGTTGTACGGGTGCAATGAAATCTCGGACATAATTAACTAGCTTTGCGGGAAGACGTTACGAAAACAACTTGACAAACGTCCTCGTCGTACTCCACAACATGGCGAATGGCGAATCCAAGAGAATGTGCTCATTCGATCCTGGTTGATCTTGGATAGTGGTTATATTTCATATGGTCCTGGTTCATTTTGTGAATTTTTCTAAAATATGAATGTGAAACAATTTTCTCGAAATATTGTAAAAGAATTCACGAAACGAATGCCAATCATATGAAATTGGTCCATTCATCGCCCTGCATTGGCGTGAACACGTTCCCTTTGGGAGTACCGTGTACTATTCCGCAACGGGTGCGATGCTAGATCCCTAAATCCTATTATAACATAATCATTAACAAAGCTTCAGAAACTCCATAAATTATTACCTAGCGCAAACATTACAGTTTCGTTGCCACGCCACAAAGTCTAATACGAGACGTACAGTGGTGGTGAAAACAAAGTATCAAACTCAAATTTTTACATATTTTCGAACAAAATTAACCCTTCGTGGTCAGACAGGGTGTATCGCAGCCCAGGCAATTTTTCCTTTTTCAATATTTGTGTAGATTTTTAGACCTTAATATTAAAATTCAAAAACTTGGTAAATTTTAACCAAAAAATCGTTTTTTCCACAACTATTTTTTCGACTACAAATTTCATTATATCAAAATTTATATTTCTAGAAGAAGACAATTATCACTGTAAAGTTAAAAGATTGAAAAATGCGAAAATGGTAACTCAGAAATAACGCTGAGGTGCAGTGAACCCCATGTGACCATTTTGTGATTATAAGGTACGACCACGAAGTAATATAAGCTTTAATATATAATTCTTCCTAAAGCAGCTATCTGATTTCTATCACAGTTCACAGTTGAAACTTTCTTTTGCCACCGCTCTATGTGACTTGTTAAAACGACCAAAGTGTAACCAGCCGGTTGTACAGCAACGAAGGGGGTGGCTGGTGACTTCGAATAATCGAAGGGTAGAAAAAGGCTGTCCATGCTGGTGGAAATAAAAGAAGCTCTATTTAAGTCGATCGTCTTTAGGTCTGAGCGCAGCAGCGGCGCGGAACCTATTAAACTTGCACCGCAGAGAACGTCTTAGTTCCAGGTCGCCCTCGGGATTTATGTACTTACCGGAACTTGCTCCGAACTCGAGGCGAACTTACGGTGTCCTAGAGTTGGCGCTAGTCAGCCAGCTGGTCCTTCGACCCCCGCCGCACAATGCTAATAATATAATCGTCGAGGCACGTAGAACTAAGTTCGACTAACAAACGACGAGGGATTTTAATCACCGATCCGTTCTCTGACGAGGGTGTGTCGGATACACGGGGTGTTTCGAAACGGGGGGAGTGGGGAGATAAATCCAAAGGAATAGGTTTGAAGATTCTTTGGGGGATGTGAATGTTATAGATGACTGTTTTTATTCGAGGTGCTTATAAACGTGAATTAAGGGTTAAAAGACTTTCTTCTGCATTTCTTTTTACGTTTATATGTAGTTAATTCGGAATTGTTGGGTTGTTATTGTTAGAAAGGAGGTACGGGGAATGTGAAATCTTACTTGGTTGATGAAGGATGGTCGATCCTTCAATTTTCTGATAGCTTGGATGTTTTCTCAAGTATAGAAGGTTTTTACCCTTTCTGATGTAAAGTAATCTAGTCTTTAGTCAATCCGTTTAGTTCAAAACAAAATCTATATTCCCTCCACATTTTTTACGCGGTTTTTAACCTTTAGAGAGCGGGGATTTTTTCATTGAAATTGTAAATTTTATTCACTTAAAATTTATGCATATATACCACCAAAATGGCCGGCAAAGTATCCAAATTCTTAGGTGGCCACTATAGCTCGGCCCTCTAAAGGTTAATTAAAACTCATTTCCTTTAAAATTATACTACGAGTTATCCCACATCCTGTCTGCTTATGGCGAAGACAGCAAACGAATAAAAATTAGAAAATGGTTATTTAAAAGAATAGAAATTCTGATTTCCACTGAAGCATAGCCAGCAAGTACTATTAAATATACATTCCTCGAATAACCACAGATCACAATAATTTTCACAGTTAGACACACACCCCGTTTCAAATAAAAACCAAAGAAGTTTCGAGTAGCAACCCTTTACATATAAAAAGGAAACGCACAGGACGAAAAAAAAAATACATAACCATGCTGGTATCTCGACTCAATAATTTATTTCACTGTCTATTATACACATCGAACGTGAGCTATATGTACAAATATATATACACTCTAATTTAATATTTACAAATTCTCCCATGCAATGGGAGCAACTCTCTCCTCCCTCGTCAATAAAAAGAGTCTAAAACCAGTGTTCGGACTACGCCACTTCGAGGTCCGAACTGTCGGTGTCTTGATCGTGTTGCTGCTGCTGCTGTTGCTGCTGTTGTTGCTGTCTGGTCAGCATTAAGTGGTCGGGCACTTTGACAGTAGCCGTGGACACGGTGTCGTCGGTGCGCTGACGTTGCTCCAACTGAAGCTTCCGCAAACGTTCTTGCTCCTCCCGCTTCTGCTTACGCCACTTGGCACGTCGGTTCTTGAACCACACCTGGAATTGTAGATGTTTAATTAGGGGGGTGCACGGTTCGGCTTATTTTGCACGAATTTGAAAAAGTGGAGTTGCAACGAACAACTGCTAAATAACAGCTGAATAACCATAAGTATTAGGACACTCATGTCGTGTGAAATAATCGTTGCAAATTTATTGAAGAACTCTAAAAAATTTCACTTCATTTGGTAATTTAAATTAAAAGCAGTGAAAAGTATATGTTATGCGAATTGGCACTAAAAACGTACTTAAAAAAATTATAGAATATAGAGTCAAAGAAAAAAAAATATGGATTTTAGAGACGTCAGATCTTTTATGGAATATTTGGTGTTTATATATCATTTGTCACCCAGATTCAGAATAATTTATTAATATACCATCCGAAGAAATTAAAATATCGGAAAATATGTGATCCAAAGGAATTGTTCAATATTGATACCGTAGGATTCCTACTGTATATTTAATTTTCAAAATATTAATTACCACATTTGAGTTAGACCACCCAATTATTTTCATTGGTGACAATTTGATCATTGGTTACTGAAGTTTAACCACTTCGTTGCTTCCAATCCAAATTCATCATCACTGTACCGTGAAATCAGCCGATGGATTTTAATTTCAATCAGGCTAGACGCGAGTAATTGATAACCCCGTTTACCTGCGCGTTGGCGTAGCCATCGAGAGGAGTCTTAATAAGGCGAAGGGTGCCAGTAGAGATCAAAAGGCTTCATCCCACATTCGAAATCAGCATTTGTTCCCCACGCCTGTCTGACTCGGTTTAAATCAAGCCAGACAATCAATATCCCTCTATCATTACCGACAGACTCTTTGCCTTGTCGGTTATCAACACGTTGACTACCATGGGGGTAGGTCACCCCTTACAATTGCAACTTTCCTTCAGAATGCTTGCAATAAACAAACCTTTATATTTGCAAAGTTTTGAATAATACGGACCATTGAACCATATGGTATTCTTATTCTTGACAATGAACATTTGAATTAGGGTGAAGTTTAAAAGTTAAAAAAGAAATTAAATATTTTTTTTATAAGTCTTTACACCAGGATTTGTTCCTTTAGATACATGTACAACCACTATATACAAATTTTGGACGATACGTTCTTATACTTACGGGTAGCCCAAGTGAGTCAAAGATTATAGAAATTATTAAAATTCAACATAGAATGGCAATGGAAATTTAGATTCTGATTTTATAAAAAAATTTATTTATTTTTTTGTTGTGGAAGTAGTCAGATTCATCTGGATTAGCTAGGCATAATGAGCTGGGACACATTTCGTGACCCCAGAGTTTACCGTTCGAAAGTTTTTAGTCGACAGGCAAACATACAAACACTTTCTGCTTTGTATATTAAGATTACATTTACATATATGATAATTTGTTAAATTTATTGTTCACAGAGGCTCAGACATCAGACACTGTCTGTTTCCTGCTGCCAGGGTACAATCTACTAATTGTTTTACTTAATTATACGTCAGATGGGGCACAATGATACGTTTTCTCAGTTTCAATTTTTCTTAATAAACAAATCAATGCATTTGAAAAAATTGCAAGTGTTCCATGCCCTTCCACATAATTATCATGTACATTGTAAATTTCACCATCATTGAACTACCCCTAAATATATTTCGATCGTGCTCATATTCTGCTCGATTTTATTTTCTATAAAAAGGAACAAATTGAGATGGTAAGAAGATCATATTTTCATAGTTCAAAAATAAAATCCACCCCAATTATCCTTGCAGTCAACGTGTTAAATTCCCCTGCATCACTATTGCATACAGAAAATCCTTTCACTGCTTCTAAAAGTACTGCATCCTAATTCTCCAAAATCCACTTCTTTCATCTATTTTCTCTGAAATTTCAATGAAAGCCCTCCTTCTTTAAACCACACACGAGCTCGATCGAATTTCCCTATCCCCCCAGTCTTCGTCTTGTGTACCACTTTAATCAGCCTCTGTACAATCCTTGCTGCAGCTCAGCACCTGTCGCGTCTCCGCATTCCGCGGACGCAATCACGGAGATAGGAGAAAGGTCGTCCCGCGTATAAACACGGGCGTGCTTCTTTCCAAACACGGGACAGGAGTGCTTCGGGGCCTCTCTTTTTCTCGAGGAGCCGTTTCACCCCCGTCTTCCCCTTTATTCCTGCCCCTCCCGAGCCCCTCTCTACCGTCTCGTTTCAAAAAGTCGCCTTTCTACTAATTCTCTGCAAACACCAGGAACTCTTGCTCCGACGCGGCAGGTGCGCCCCAGGTATATGTTGTTTCAAAGTCTTTAAAGGCTCTCGAGGCCGGGGATTTCCTTTGGTAAAGCCGACGCGACGCGGGTGGTCTGTTTGGGCCGCGATAAGTGTGAATGACTTTGGGATTGTACGATTGTTCGAGCAAATTGCCGGGCCGCGAACGTGGACATCTCATGATTTCCCTTTCCGCGCTGACTTATCGCTGGCTCGCGATTACTTGCCGCAAACACCGCCTGCTATCGACAGTTCAAACAGTCAGAAACCGGAACACCCTTGGGAACAATATCCTGTGGCCGATATATCTCCGTGAAAAAATTGGGGGATGAAATTTCTGGTTACTATAATTTGGAAATCAAAATCTTGAGTGAGAATCTTCTGGATTTTAATTTACTTCACAGTTCTATATGGGGGTGGTCTTGGTACTGTATTTCCCGTCAGTTGACTTTGATTGGCGATGGGGTAACAATTCCAAGAATAATTATCTTGGAAATAAACTCTAACGAACAAGAGTATAAAGGGTTATCTCCAGCGCGGACAACACGGCGTTCTATTCTTCCTCGAAAAGGCACACCACAGGAAGAAAAAGTGGCGAACTGAAACTGAGCATCGATCTCCTCTAGATCCTTTTAAACAGGCCTACAATGCCAGGGCAGAAAAGGGTTCCTCCTCAATCCAGCCTCAATGACACCGTTCTAAGTCCTTTTGAGTCGTCTTCCTAGCCACACGCTGGGTGCCGTCGCGCACGAAAATCGCCCAAGAACGTTCCCTTCGATCTCGCGAAAACGTCCATTCGATTGCATCCAACGAGCAGCCTCGATTAAGCAGCTCGCGAGTGATCGCTGTGCGCGGCATGTAAACATTTTTCAGCGCTAAATAAGCGATGCTATTGAACTGTACCCAGCGCCGAGTCGCGCCCGTGGATAATCATATGTATAATGGAAGCAAACACATTAAACGGCAAAGCTTTTAATCTAGTGTGCAACTTGTTGGTCTCAAGTCGAGCGACGCCCGATAAATACTGGTCACAAATAATTTTAATGACCCCCATGAAAGTATTATGCCACCCGTTGCTCGAGCATTAAAGCGACAAACAGTGGACGGGGGCCGAAACATGTCCCACCGCACGCTCCGGTGGAAACGTTTTGTTCGAGATACAAATTATGCGTTCCGGGCCGAAAGTTTGGACAATCCGAATGGTCAATGTTTGTGAACGGGGAAACCTAATATTCTCTTAGGTCCGAGACAGCAATTTGTCAGTCTAGGCGGAGCTACCGATGGTCACGGGATCTCGGAGGGCTTTTATCGTGGTGGAGTTCTTAAGGTGTTACGAATTTTTTTGTGTATGTAACATCGAACGGAAAATTGAAGGAATCGGTCGCGATACTTGAAGATTTCGTGCTGTATGAAGGGCCGGGGGAAGATTTTTTAGTCCTTTTGATGTAGAAAAGGAAGTGTTTAGTTTTTAGAAAATTATAAGTTTTTAGGTTTTTACTTGTTTGGAAGATTCTGAGGCATATTCGCTATGCTTGTCACACAATCTATGCTTCCATGTCTTTGCATAATATTATGTTTATCTCGTAAAGTAATTTCTCAAACCTACTCTTTCACATACAAAATCCTTAAAATCGTCGATTTCATCAGGAAGAGACTACACAATTTAAAAAAGAAGCTCAATGACACTTTTTCAGTGCACAGTTACTCTAAAAAAGAAAGAATACTTTTAATACTAGTCAATACTTTTGTTCTCTGCCTCGGCCCACTTACATCAATTCACTATAAACGTGATTATGGATTAAACAGCCCCATAGATTAAAATCCTCGTTCTATCGAAAAGGCTAAGCAATCGAAGGGGTCGAACCTACCTCGATCCTTTCTTCCTTGAGGTCCACTTGAAGCGCGAGCTGCTCCCTGAGGACCACGTCTGGATAGTGGGTCTTGTCGAAGGTGGCTTCCAGTTGTTCCAGTTGCTCCTCGGTGAATATTGTCCTGTGACGACGTTTCCTCTTCGCCATGGGGCCCACGGCCCCCGCGTTCGGATTCATTTGATAGGGATGAGCCGCGTGATAAAAGGCTGGCTGGCCGTGAAGTGAAACACCGGCGGCCGCCATCGCTGCTACGTATCCGCCGGAGTACAAGCTGGGATATGCTGCGGCTGAAAACAGAAAAAAGGCAATGTTTAACACTTTGTTATTGCGATGGCAGCTTTAGAGCTTCCCGACTGTTATTGCGGGTGATCCTTTATCCTGTTGAGTTCGAGGATTTGTAGTTAGAGACGCAATAATATTGCTGAGTCATTTAAAACCATAGGGCCGCAGGAATTTGGAACTTTAAAAGTAGAGTGTGATGGATATTGAAATTCATTTCAAGATACTATACTATAAAGCTCTTCAAGGAATATTCTTTCTTTGTATTAAACACTGAGATACTAGTAGTCCTCTGAATTTGTATCCGACATTCATTTTCCTGATTAAAGTCACCAATGGGCGAGTCCACTGGCATTCGTTAAGTCAATAGTCCTTTCAAGCTCCATTTTACTAATCTGAATACATCGAAGCATGCAATGAAATTCTTTAAGGCTACTAGGCAGTCGTTCCTGTCTAAAACGAAGCATTTCTGTTTCAATTAATTACAAAGAAACAAGTTGACACTGAGACTTGCTCTTTGGCATGAAGTTTATTAACATCACAAGCTTTAAAAAACACGTTTGTTTAGTTAAAAATATGCATTATATATGACGCTGCAGATGGATCATTAAAGTTAATGAAAACTCTTGTTCTTTATGAAAAGAAACTAAGACCTCATCTTTTGGGGCTTGGTAGAGGGTAAATCCTCATCAATGGGGTTTTAGTTTATTTTCATAAAGAACAAGAATTTTCATTAACTTGAATTTAGGTCCGGTCCGAAACTACACATTTTGTGAACATGCTCGAATTTGATTTGAATCGATTGGAACCTCCGTTTTTGAGTTATCACTGCAAAACAAAAGAAACATTTTTAAAAATCCTCTTTAATGATCCATCTGTAACATCATACATAATGCATATATTTGACTAAACAAACAGGTTTTTTAAAGCTTATGATGTTAATAAACTTCATGCCAAAGAACAAGTCTCAGTTTCGATGTGTTTCTTTGTGATTAATTTAATCAGAAATGCTTCGTTTTAGACAGGAACGACTCCCTAGTACTCTTAACGAACCACGAACTCTGTGACCATCGATCTATCACCGACCCTAAAATTCCCACGACTTTATTCAAGCAAAGAAGCATGACCTCGACAGCATAAAATCCACGAAACATTAAATACTGAAACTGTTGGACGCGAAATTAAAAATATCTTCGAATGGGGTGTTGGAATTACATCATCCCCCGACATCTGCCATCCCCCGAGCCGCAAGGGGGCGAAGTATGCGCGAAGGTCCCAGCCCCGAGGGACGTTTTGGTTTAAAATCTCGAAGAAAGCTGCTTAGAGGCGACGTCGCCCGCGCAAAAACGTGCGAAGGGCGTATTTACGCTTTCAACCGGTTACTCCGCGGCCCCCGTTGTCTCCTTCTCGCCCATGCTTGCATATTTCCCCGTCACGCGGTTTTCATCTTTCGCGGGTGCGGGATTGCAAGGAGCTAAATCGTTCGTGCGTGATCGAAACGGATTTCAGGCCGCGCATCCCCAATCTGCGGTCCGCCGCCGCGGTTCTGCCTCGAGAAATGCTTAAAGCCCTCCGGGGGCATAAAGGAACATTTCGTTTCGAAACGCGTCTGCCCTCCGCGGATTTACGCCTTCTTTCATTTTTCCGCCACGGGGGCTTTGTGCCGCCGCGCAACGCAACGGGGCGAATTGTCCTCCGTTGCTGTGCAAGTATTTACGAATTAACGCTTCGAGCGGCGAAATGTTAGACGACAGATTTGCTAAACTCGCTTCGAGCAAAATATTCAGCGACTCTTGTACGATACTTTAGATGGTTTCCAGAAAATTGCCGAAACCGTGCACAGGGTGCAAGTCCCTCGGCGTGGAAGCACGCCGACGCCAAGCAAAGTGTAAATTAACCCTCGCTCACGTCTATCAAGAGAGCCTTGTTACAGTTTCCTAAAGGAGGAGGAAAAATGACAGATATTTCTGCAAAATGTATAAAAACGACTGTCGAACTAAAAGGAGGAAACAAAGAGTAACATTACATAGAACTTGGGCGGAGAAATATTCGGAATAATTCTGTAACTCCCAATTATGGCTTTAAAATAAAATAGGAACACTGTGCTACCACCGCCACCACTAAAGGGTTAACAGAAAATATTCCACCGTAACCTACAGAGATATAGCAACCATTTAATCTAGGATTCACTCGGGTGGGGTGTCAGGCGATGTTCTTGAGGGTGCGGACCATCGAATGTGTTCTTTACTACTTGTTACAAAGGCTGCTGTTATTTTGCCACGTTCCTATGCGCCCCAGGGTATTGTAGTACTTGTGATTATAATTTATTTATCGGATATAGGCTCTTTGGTTTTCAATTAGAGGAGAGACAAATCCTAAACGAGCATGTACAATACTGTTAGACTACTATTCGAATAGCTACTAGTTCGTTTACAAGATTATTAAAACGCATCACAGAATGCACAGTTCTCTTGAAGGAAAGCAGGGAGCATCGCAAGACGTCAACAAAATTACTGGCTGCATTAGCTGACCTGGATACTTGTGCACAAAAAGTGTGCTGAATATGTTCCCGGGGTGATACTTGAGGGCGCTATAGACTTCGCCCCCTTGTTGCTTTTACGTTATTATGTCTCCGCTAGACACTAGAGGTTGGTGTGTAATTTGCGAAAGTGGCGCAGGATAATTGCAGAGTGTAGGGGGATTTTGGGGCAAGAAGTTAGACGCTGCAGGAACACAGAACTGGGGGACATATTTGATCTTGGAGGGTATCGTTTACTCGCTGCCTGAGTATGCTTAAAGTTTAGGTATACTTGGTCCAAGTGATGTTCGACTTTGATTTTGACGAAACTTTGCGGAGTTTGTGAAGCATAGGGAACTAAGGACATGTGTTGTTTTTAAATCGTAAGTCGATGCGAGTTTAAAGGATGGATTTCCTTCCCCCAGAGTTTCACTTATCTGGTGATGGTTTGGAAATTATTGGGAGTAGGAGGAGATTTCTTGGGCAAGTAGTTTGATTTTTTTATGGGAATGAGCAGAGTGTTACAGAAGAGGAAAAATTATTTCTGTCACCTTCACTTTCAAAGATGTCAACATTTGTATGAAGGCTAGAGGATAATATCTGTAATTAAAGATTCTGAGGGGAAATTATTTTTATCATTTTCACTTTAGGGGTCCTCCACATTTGTACAGAGCCCAGAGAATAATAATATCTATAATTACGAATTTTTAAGGGAAATTATTTACATCCTCTTCACTTTTGAAATTGTCAACATTTGTATAAGGCCCAGTGAATAATAATAATGATATCCAGAAGATAGTAGAGGAAGAATCAGTAAAATTCTAAATTCTCCTAAATTGATTTTCTCAAAAACAAAATCTCGTTTGAAAATAAAAATTATTCTACGATTTCGAGCGATTTCCCTAAAAAAAATCGTCCTATTTAACTTCTATAATGAGTCGAAAAAATATAGCGTGCTTGAGTATCCCCCGAGTGATGTACAAAGTCACTTATTATCAAATAAAACAACCCCAAAACGTCTGTATACAGAACAACTAAAACGTGCATAATACAACCACCGGCAGCTATTTTATCAGTCAAAAAGTACAGTCAAACCCACTTTTACTTTCAAAGTCCACCTTTCCCTAAACCTATCCGGAAAGCTCTTCAACTCTGTTTACCTATCTTTTCCCAAGAAAACACCACCTAGCAACTCCTGAAAGCTTTCAAGTACCTTACCCCATATAAGAACATTCCACCCTTCGATCAGCCTACCAACCATTCATCATCAATCACCATTGCTAGCTTAGCATACTATACCACATCCTGAGACTCCCGACGAAGCCCACTGCAATGCTATCGAAACAAGGAACCGGTTCACACCCAGAACACTCGCAACTCAGGAACCCACGAAAGCCTCGAATACATAAGCTCCACATCATTTACACGACAATTCTACCATACACCCCGTACATTCCCCGCTCTTTCTTCAAGCAATGATCTGTTCAAAAATTCCTCAAGTACCGCGGAGAAACTTACCAAAGAGATCGGCGGACGTGAAGGCCAGATGATGGATCTGCTGTTGCAGAGGATGCATCGCCGCCGTGGTTCTCGATCCCATGGCATCGGGGTTGGGGATTATCGAGGCCAGGCCTGCGGTGCTGGTGGGCGTGATGTTCCCTATGGGCCTGGGCGCCAGGATGTTCTCGATGGTGAAGGCAGACGTGGGGGAGGACATGGTGGCCGAGGAGCTCGGTCTCGAGAGCTCGCGCGGCCTGAACCGCGCCTCGTCGGAGCTCAGCGGGCTCCTGGAGAACGGCTTCTCGCGTATGTCGCCATCGTGCCGCCTGCCGCCGATGCCGTGCTGCTCGTCGTTGCCCTTCAGCTTCTGCTGCAGGCTCTCTGGCGAGTAGTTGTAAAGATAACGGTGCCCGTACCCGGATATGCCGGGGCCATCTTGAAGAGGACTCGACGGCTCCGTCATCGGGGAACGCGATCTGGGCGAGTCGCTCGCATAGGTGCTCTCTACCATGTTACGGGAATGGGATCCTCGCCGCTGAGACCTTCCCCCGCGCCTGGATAACCGCCTCGAAGATCCTCTCCTTGGGGACCGCTCGTTGGGTGCCAATTCCGAATGCTCTAATCACGACGACGGAGCTGACGGCATTGGAAAGACACCCCTAGCTTCGCAATCCGCGACACTGTTTCCGGCGAATTCCTCGGCGAGGGCGTAGCCAACAGCTAAGCAACAGCTTCCCCTGTCACTCATGCAGCGGCCTCTAAATATTCGACCTAGTGTCCATCGGCGCCTTCACACCGAAACGTTCCTCCGCTTAACAACGCCAGTCACATATCAAATGTTCTTCGTGTCACGTAGAACACCGTCCAGAACCAAGATACATATACTATTCTGTCCCATCACGTAGCACCACGACGCACTGACTTCAATTTCACCCCTCGAGCTTAATATCTCCCTTAGGCGACCCCCGCGGCTGACGAATGTCCTCAGTGCCCTTCGGAAGCAATCGGTCCACGGTCACGTTGAGATTTCCTCCCTTCGGCAGAGGAGAACGATCTTGTATGGCTCCCTGCGACCTTCTCGCAGGGCAGTGCGAGCCGCGGATGGGACGTGGCAGCGTCCTGACTCCTGTCCCAGCCGACGACTGTGCCACGAGGACGAGGAAGCTGTCCGACGCGCGTGGAGAGGTCCGGTTACGCTGTGTGGCACAGATGAGATAAACGATATCCGACGACTGGCCCGGCTTCGCGTACGCGTTGACCTCTCACGGGGGCGCGCTTAGATCCTCGGCTGCGTCTACGTGTACGGGTAGCCACCCCCGTGTTAGTGACAGAGGGACAGAGAGACACCCTCGAATATATCCGGCGAAGTTTTGCCGGCGCTGGAACGGGAGGGCGTGGTCCAACCGGGCTCCATCCACTTTTCCACCACCCTTCGTCGCTCAGCATCCCCTACGCGGCGACAGGCAACGCCGAGCGGGAGGGTGAACGGCGGGGGGAGGGGGTGCAGAGGGTGGCGGAGCGAAAGAGAAAGAGAGAGGGAGCGGATGGTTTCTGGGAGGATGCAGGCGGAGGTGCAATCTCCTGATGACAGCAACGCTTTCGGGGGGAGGACGGTGGAAAAGGTCGGCGGGGGGAGGAACGTCGAACCGCCCGACAGAATGCCCTTTCAACCCCGTCGCGACGCGCTCTCCGGCTTCCGCGGGAGGATGGAGGAGATGCGAGTGCTCCGCCGAGAAACTGAAACGCCGGGGCAACCTGTGGGAGGGAACGTATTTACAACGGATAATCACGACGTGTCTCGCGTATTACAGAGCTTTCCGTGTTTGCCTTTGCGAATCGTATTCACGAATTAATCATGCTCCCCGGAAATACGCGGCCGTATGCAGCTAGGGCGCCGCGATCGAACCGATCGGTGTATTGTTTCTGAAAATACTGCCGCTGACACTTAAAATCGTCCATCACATTCGCCTTTTCATATCTATTTTTTCGTCTTCTCCTTTTTTCGTTCAGGGTAGCGTGGAGATACGATGTAGGAGTGTGTTGTACATTGATGGTCGAGGAAGGTTTAAATTTATATTTTTACATGCCCGCGTGAGAGATTTAATCTGCTTTCAAAATTAATATCGCCTGCAAAAATCGACGCGCGTGCACAGGCGACCTTAGTTGCAACTTTAGCTTTATTTATAGAAGAATTCTGTGTGCTTTTACTTCCCGTATTAGTTGTATGTAATTATTTAGCACTATAAGATGTTAATACAAGGCTTCGGCTATTATGTTGGTACCACTCAATTTATGAGATATAAATTTTTTTATCACATAATTTATGAGATATAAATTTTTTTATCACATAATTTATGAGATATAAATTTTTTTTATCACATAATTTATGAGATATAAATTTTAAGATTCGATTCTTTCTAGTAGAACTGTTTTATTTTTCTTACCGTTCACAGTTTAAACTTTCTTTTCACCACTACTGTATACATCACAAGGGGTATTATAGAATTTTGTAAAATATCGATGGAGGGTTGATATGCTTAGTGAGATCTGGGAAAAGTCTCTTACACGAAAAATCAATGAATCCAGTTATAAAGTTTGAGAGCTCCTTAAAGTAAGATATTCTGTGGTATAGTGTAGTTAAATTTATGTGTATGTAATTTGTGTTACATGATAAGTGATTATTACACATTTGGTAGTACCTATTATCCTTCGATTTTTCGGAAAAGTTGAATCCATGCCTGTCACTGTACAATCTTCTAACATCAATTACAAACCTGTATTAGTTTTATATATTATAAATATTTTATTTTACGAATACCAACACGAAAGCGAGAATGACAAACAATTTTTATTATAATATGCAAAGCTTACCCCTCCACCAGGAATAATTCGCCAGCCTCGTTGTTTTCAACACTTCACCATCTCTGTTCAATCTCGATTCGATAAAATTCAGTCGATTCGCACCGACCAGATTACTTGGGATTAATCGAAAACACAAAACTAAGATTCGATATTTTAAATTCGCGCGTCATAACGCATTATACCCCGTTGATTTGGCGATGCAATCGCAATACCGCGGATGAAATGCAAATTCCCTTGCGAGTGCGCCGCTAGCTCGCTTGATTGATTCGCAAATTGAAACAGCCTGGTGAATCGCTTTGAATCTATAAACGAAACTATTGCTTTTTCCGTAATACCCGCCGCTCCGATTTGCCACGATAACCATTCTAATGCACAGATTATACCAATCTGCCGAACCATCGAACTTGAATTCTACGGTGGTAGAGTTGCCTAAACAACGCGCGTACAGTGGTCTAGCGAATTTAATGCCAGCCGGATAGAAGATGGAACCGTCAGTCTAGTGTTGAGCACAAAATTCTGTGACGTTCATGACATTACGTATAATTCATTCTGGCATGCAATCAGAGTAGAATTAAATCGATGTGACGCACAGCTAATCACGAGCATAGTAATCGCTCCGATGATCGCCAATGGTGCACGCATTACAACACTGATATTAGGATATTTGGCGATCGAACGGCGCTGGATTACGAACTCGATATTCCGGACTGTTTAATTGCCATATCGTCGAATCGGAGTTTCGAGGGAGTGTAGAATATGGTGGATCGAAAGTGACCGTTTCCTCGATATGAAACATGTACTACTCTGTTTTTCATTAAAATCGCGTAGGATAGGTATTTGTAACGTGGGAATGTGAAATAATCAAGGGAGGGGATATTGGCAGGCATTCTTCTTGTGTAGAAAATCCTCCTTCTTCTTGGTAGAGATTGAACTATCACTGCTTTGGATGTTTTGTAATTTTTATTGGGGGCACTAAGGTGTTCATTCTTTTGGACCTAAGGACACCCTGTAGTAATTTGGTTAGGTATGAAGTATTTTTTGTACTGAAGTGAAAAGAAACAAGTAGGGCTGAAGATGTAAATTTTAATTCGTAAGGATTCGTTAGTAGGTAACGACTGTATTGATAGACTGTGTAAATCTTCAAATTCTGTTGCGCATTTAGTGGACTTCTTCTGCCATTCACTATACTAGTCTTTCAAGCACTCACAAGGGAAGATCCTGAACCCGAAAATTCCAAAAATTCTGAAACTTTGTGAATATGTAGGGCAATTTTTGTTTGCTACCTAAATTCACTCGAAGGAGGTGAAATTAACTCCCGAAAATTCGGCTATTTTCCGATTTTGTGTTATAACGCGCGAACTGTAAGAGATAGAAAATTAGTTTCAAGACAAAAGTTACTTCTTTTAATTAGATCTATCATCTGGTAAAAAAATTATTTTACAGTTCACGAGTTATAACACAAAATCGGAAAATAACCGGATTTTCAGGGGTCAATTCCACCTCCTTAGAGTGAATTTGGGCAGCAAATAAAAATTGCGTTGTAATCCGGAGGAAATTCCCTACATATTCACAAAGTTTCAGAATTTTTTGAACTTCCGTGTTCGGGATGTTGCCTGGTCAGTGAGGAAGGCGGTTAATAATCCTCGTGAACTCCTATTTACTTACATTGTATTTTATTCTTTTTTGCTTGTACTCTATCTTAGCACTATTTCTTTTTGGCTTTATGTTGTTCATCTTTGTGTTTCTACATTTATGTATTAGTGGCCTTCTCTATTCCATATGTGCGTTTATATAAATAAATAAATAGAAAATAAATAAATAATGGAAGGATAGTAGGGAAAGTGATGAAGCTATCTTAATATATAAAGCAGACAGTTTATAATTGTTTTTGTGCTTATCTGTCGCCTAAAAGCTTTCGAACGGTACACTTTGAAATCACGAAATGTGCCTCAGCTGTTTATGCCTGCCCAATCCAGATAAATGTGGTATCCACTTGTTACGTATCTTCGCATCGTAATATCACCGTTGCGTATCAGTGTGGACGGGCAGCGTTGCACCGTCGTGTGTCAAAATTTGTTACAAAGTTACGTAACAGCATCAATGATGAAACGGGAAAAATCACACACCGTTGCACGGTATCGTATCACTGTACGATACGCAACGGTGATGCGATACGAGGATACGCACCTTTAGGGTACTGTGAACTTTTAATCTTTTAATGATTGGATCGGGTAATTAGAAATTTTCTTGAAGGGTATCTGAAATTATATTTTATTCAGTGGTATGCACTAGCAAGCGTTAATAATGTGAAATATAGTTTTTACAGTGAGCTAGAATCGTGCTGTCCGACGGGTAGAGGAAATGCACAACTGACGGATAGTTTTCTTATAGATTCTTCTCATAAATTCTCATGCAGATGTCCTTCTTGAAATATAAAAGTGCAATTACTAATCATGAGTTCGTGTAGACTTAATTTAGAACTCCATAACTTAGGCCATTTCGTACATATCCTCTGCTGAAGAGAAGAAATTACTAGTAACTTGGAAAATCTATAGATTATTTTTGATAAAGTCTTTCTAAAGTGAGAAACTTATTCCACTACTGTGCGAGCTGTTTTCAGCCTCGGAAACCACTTTTGTTACTTACAAAAAAAAAACAGAACTGAACCTGATACCTCGTTCCTTTTTTCGTTACGCCGTCCCTTAACAATACAACTCACAATAATTATAGAACCTCGCGTCTAAAAAGTCCAATATTAATACAGGGCGTACCAATAAGAATTACCACCTTGAATATTTCCGAAATCATGACGATGTTCCTTTCGATACCACACAAATTTTTTCCCTTTCCTAAATACTTTCCTCTTCCCTCCATGGTTCCAGAAACATTCAAGGTGGTAATTCTTATTGCTCCACCCTGTATTCAATTCTACTCAAATTATCAACACCATAAGACTTCTTCCACGCGTTTAATCACAACCAAAGCATCTTCCAAAGCACTAACCCCATCAGACCACACAATATCATGAAGCATCGTACACCCAAAAATTTCCCACAAACCGTGCCGAAGCATCCCTCCACGCCACGCAAGGTATTAACCTCTGAGTGTTATCGCGTCGCGATGGGGTCCACCAAAGAGGGCCCAAGTGCATCATGTCTTGGACGCGGATGTTGAGGCCATCGCATCTATGTCTCCTCATCGCACGGTCCCCGTTGGATCTGTCCAATTATTCAAATCCCGCCCAATGCGTCCGTATTAATAACATAAAACCGTTGTAATGCGCATTGACTGTCGTCGTCATTGTTGCCGGGGTGGTCTCGGGTGGGGAGGATCGTGATGCGATACGTGGAGAACCGAGCGTGAAAAGGTTCAGCGTAGGGCGCGCACGTACCCCCCGACATTGTCAGCGCCCTTCTCGTCGCCCCTGCCATCCCTGCTTCCACCGAAGCTCCGTGCACGCTTCCAGGCCAAAAGCACGCAGCGAAATCTGTGCGAACCCTTAATCCTAATCCGTACGTTAATCGTGGCCGGATCCCGCGCACAGAATCCCAAGCCTCGCGTATGTACCCACCGGTTTAGGCTGTCGTTAGATCCCGAGAACCGTGTCCGCCAATCCGTGAGAGGACCGTGCCGGCGTTTCCGCGAAGATGTTCCCTTTGTGCCGCGGCAGTCGTGAATTTCATTAGCACCGCAGCGAACAGACGAAAATGGCACCCTTGATTCGGCCATCTTATTCGTATGGTAATCTCGCCCCGTTTTCGCTGGCTTAGAAAGTGATGCTAGTCGCCTGTACCAGTCTCGGGGACGCCGATAGGCTTTCGAGATGCCGCCTAAACGGAGATTTAGAGGATGAATACAGTTTGCCGTGTAAACTAGGCGCGAAGAATGGAGGAAATGAATTTTAACGCTGCACCGGGGTGCGAGGTGGTCTTGAGGGTTTGGAAACAGGTTCAGGGTGGACGAGGGAATGCCGGATGAACGTGTGACTCGAGAGGTTTGAAGGGAATTAGACGGGGTTGTTGATTTTGGTGATTTTTTTAGTGAAATGGCGATGGTATTTGCGGGGTGCTAAAGGGTTCTTGGACAAAATTTAAGAAACGGAAGCTGCGCTAAACATAGTTGCAAGCTTGTTTATTTATTGTGGAGCTTAGATTTTATTTTTGCCTCGCTTTTCCGTGGTTTGGAAATGTAATATTGTATTTTTTTTTTGAGCTTCCTGTTTCGTGGGTTTCGATTTTAGGCGCGTGGAATTCGGGGAAGCTGGGCAGGATGTAAGGATTTGGAGGACATACGAGTTCGATGCAGACCAACATCGCTGCCTGCCTGTGCGAATCAGGATTATCCATCGCGCGGGATTGTCGATTCTTTCGGGTGGGGCGGGATTTCCTGGCAGTCTGGTGCTGCTCCGATCAATTGCTTTTTTCCAGAGTTTAAGTTTATAGGACAGATTATTACAGCATTCATACGTTATTACACATTTTCCAAATTACTTAACCCTCGTCCGTTCCTCATTTCACGAACTGAATCTGTCCATCGGTGTCAAATTGACACAGTGGTAAAAGATCGACGAAATGACAAGGTAAACAGTTATTTTTCGACATTTTTTTATTCAAATTGATGAGTTAACATTTACATCTTAGATTTTGTACAACTTTCGCATAAAATAAAACGATGTGCGGGGCATACTGCTTGATACAAGAATCACAAATAACAGAATAGTATAACTTGCTAGCTATCTCGCCGGCAGAACCCAAATTGTCGGCTATAAAAACGCACGTTCCAGGCGTATCATTGTCTCATCTGGGGTACCTCAAGGCTCTCATCTCGGCCCTCTCTTATTCAATATATTTATTAATGATATTGCACCAGTCTTTAATCATAGCAAATTTTTATTATACGCCGACGATCTTAAAATCTTTCGCAGGATAGAATCACCTTTGGATGCCTCTCTGTTACAACAGGATCTATCGAATCTCGCCGAATGGTGCGCTTGTAACTTTATGACACTCAACACCTCAAAATGCAATGTAATGCGCTTCTGTCATAAAAGAACCGTCATAGAATGCCCGTATGAGATCAATGGTACGGCACTGGATGTACTTAGTCGCGTGCGGGATCTGGGAGTAACCTTTACTTCCTCCTTATCCTTCGTGGAGCACTATAAAAACATTGCACTCGCGGTGTCCAGAGCACTCGGTTTCATCACTAAATCCACCTCCGAATTTAGCAATCCATCAACCCTCAGGATATTATACTCTGCGTTGGCACTCCCCCATCTTGAATACTGTTCTCCAATATAGAACCCGCACCACCAGGTCTATTCCAATTTGCTAGAAAGAATACAACATAAGTTTTTGCGTCTTGTCGCGTATAAAATTTTCTAACATCTCTTGGCATGCTTTCTCTCCAACAGCGTAGAACCGTATCAGACTTAATGTTTGTTTTTAAGATTTTAAACAATGATATCGACTGCTCTCCGATTTTAGAATTATTTCAACTTAATGCTCCACTTAGGGACCTCAGGAGATTTCCGCTTTTTCATCAGTCACACCACACTTCCGTTTTCAATGAGAATAACATCATTGACCGCCTGTGTAACTTAGCCAATAAGTTCTGTCATGTTGTTGACTTTTTCTCGAACACCAATATGTTTTTTAAGATCAAGCTCATAATGCTAATGCGCAGCAACTCTGCTTAATTAATCTTGTAATCGCGTATACTACATCTTGTCACTTGTATATATATCCGTCTTTCAGTTCATGTATATTTTATCTTTCACCAAAGGGTGCCCACCCGTATATAACAATAAATAAATAAATAAATAAATAAACTTATTACGGGAAAACTGTCAAATTAATACGAGGGATGATTGACGGTTAAATTACTCACTTAGTCAAATACACCAAATTTTCCATAGCTACTCAATAACGTCACACAATACATGATGCAGTTAAATTCTTTCCATACCTATAAAAAATAGAGACTCTACAGTACCGGACAAAAAAGTTACTACTTTTTCGAACTACTATACTTCTATTAATTTTCTATATCAACTCAAAACTGCTGTATGTGCCTAATGTACATATTCTGAAAGATAATTAAAAGCTGTATAAAACCCAGTTACGGTTGAATTTATTTAACTAACAAACAAAAACCCTACATAACATTAAACAAGACAACACACTTTTAAAGCCGACAAAAAGTTACCACTTTTGAACATTAATAAAAAAATCTAATATTTTGTTGGACACCTTTTGCTTTTTGGGCAACCTAAAAAGTTACTAAACGTGGTGACTTCTTTGTCGGCCCCAAAAATGTGTTACCCCGTTCAACGTCATATATCACTTTTGTTTGTCAATTAAATAAATTCAACTTTAACTGGGTTTCATACAGCTTTAAATTCTCCATCAGAATATGCATATTAAACATACCACAGTTCCAAATGTGTGCTAAAAAATGACAAGAATAGAACAAATTGAAGAAGTGGTAACGTTTTTGTCCGCTAGCGTATATCAAATAACTTTGATGACCTTAAAATATAAACTGAAATGTGTACTGCAACATAAAATACTCCCTAAATTCAACATCTACATTTACAAAATTAATGATTCTCACCCTAATTTCAACCACATCTGTATATGTATTTTTTTATATTTTATACACTTCTCGCAACAAAACTAGTGGCACGTAAATCTTATTTTGCTTCCCCGCGAAACACCAGTCCCCAAAAAATCTTACGCGCTAAATCTCAAATCTCCACGATTACAGGAAAACGGTTTCCCTCGACTGCCACGCAGACTTCTTTCTCCTCCATATTCCGGTGTCTCGGTTTAAAAAGTTCCCGCCGCGGGAGTGCTTCCACGCGAAAGATTACAATTTCCACGGTAATAATCGGGACGAGGGTGGCTCGCTCCCCCCCTCAGCGCTAATACGGCGACAATACAGATGTTTTCACGTCTAAGCGGCGTGCTAAGTGGATGTCCCTCTGCTGCTGTCTCCCCCCTTTCTGTCCGATTCGTGAAGCCTACCGTGGGGTGCCAACTCGGTATTTACCTGACCGCTTTGTCGACGTTATTCGGGAGGCGAGCGTCTCGCGTTCTCGTTAGTTTACGTTACACTTGACTGGACGCCTTCTTGCCTCTTCGAGGTGGGGAAATAATCGACTGGAGAAGGACCAGCACCGAAAAGCCAAGCGAAATTGAGCCTGCGAATTATCCCGTTGCCTCTTCGTCTCTCCTCCCTCCTTTCTGCTTCGTTATACGACGTGCCGTCTCGCTCTCCCCGTGGGATGTCTTCCGGTTAGCGTCTCCGTGCGAAGAGAATACGAAACTTGGAAATCCCAAGAAGATCCGCCGACTGGTAGCTTAAAGGACCAAGTGAAACCTCCTCGAGCCTACGATTATCCTGCACGCGGAATTTCCATCGAATACTCATGAACACGGAGACTCGCCACTAGCTCCAAAGGGTGATCCGTGCCTAGCATCGTTAGCGTTTAGGCTGATAAAGTGTCTCTGGCCCATTCGACTGAGAAATCGTCGCTTTGCGCAGGCTGGTCCCTTCGCCAGGATCCGACGGCTGGGCAGGAATCCTTTCGGGCCACGTTGCTGCACAGCTACGGAATCGTTGGTTTGTTTAACGCGAGTGTGTCACCAAGTATCGACTTTGCACCTTATTTTACTATAATTGGCGAGTTGAAATGGTAAACGATGCAAGTGCCGAAGAAATGGGAAATTATCTTTTAGTGGGAAAGGATGTAAATGAAAGAAATTTATTTTAGTTTCTAGGGCTACCGCAAGACAGAGCTGAGATTATAAAGTACCAAGGTTGCTAAATTGATAAGAAAATAACTGAAAAATTTCACTTCTGGCGCTTACATCATTTACCATTTCAACTCATCAATTGTATCGAGAGTGACAGTGAAAGGAAGACAAAATTTACGGGTGTTTTAGTCGATGTGATTACATGAAATTAAATACTCGGGATAGAGTTTCCGGTAGCAATTATATGCTGAAGAATTCTGAAGGTTCGCGAATAGATATTATTATTATTTTTTTTTTTATTATTCGTATTTATTACTTGGAAACATACAAAGAACATTAATACATCAAGAATAGCGAAGTAAAAGGCAGTACAATACTGTTAGAAGCCTGAACGTAATTAAATAACTGAAACTACAAATAAAACTAAAGAAGAAAAGTAAAAACAGAAAGAGAAAAATTATTAAGAGGAAAGATTATTATGGCGCATTAGGATAGAAAAGCATAAACGTAGATGGACGGACAAAGACGAGACAAGGAAAAGAAGGAATATAAAGGTGACTTAGGAACAGTGTAGAAATATATATCCTCGAGCTTTACATTTAAAATCAGGTGGAAGGGAATTATAATAGGACATGAAATTGGAGCTGAATTTCTGAATTGAAACTTTCAAGGTGCAAATACACGATGATATTTTATATGAGACTTTTCTGTCACGAGACAAAGATCTCAGCAACAACTAAATGTAAATAATGGAAATAGTCGCGACAGATGGGGTTTTTGAAAATATATCATAAAACTTGTCGCATGAGAGTCTAGTTTCATGAAACTAATGACAAAATAATTAGAAAATAATGAAAATTGTCTCAAGAAATTAAACTCTCATGTGAGACAGGATATTTTTGTCTCGTCGTGGATTCGCACCTATAGAACTTTTGGAAATAGAAGAAGATTTAGCAAGTTTTAGTAGAAGATATAAAATCAACATTCGCTTCATCGAGAAATCACGAGTAGTTTACTAGCCAGTACATTAAACATTATGAAACTTCCATGAATCTTCGTCAGATTACGCTCCACCCGCGTGGTCACTTCGATTTTACGACCGTTCCTTGGGCGCGAGTAGGGAATGCCCGTCTTGACCCGGGCAAGGCAAATATTTACATCTTATAACGAACCGAGAGCTAATCCTCGTGGAACTCGACAAGACGTTGCAGACTTCCTCGGTTAGATTATGATTTTTTTTCTTTTCTTTTTTTTTTGGATTCGGCGTCTTTGACTAGTGTCCAGACCCCCGTCAGAGCCGAGCCAGCGTACGATTCTCAAGGGAGGAACAATATTTACGGTATACGTTAAGAGAAGCACGGGCTTCGTAGTTCCACGGAGCCCCGTGAATAGAGGACCCCTTCGGCAAGGAACGTCGCGCGACTATAGCGTTCGAAAAATATTTGCGCTGCCTCGCTAATGTTCACACTTTACGGATTTCTTTGACTCGTTCCGCGGTGCCCCCTCCATTTTATTGCAGCCCATATCATGCGCTGCTTTCTAATCCCTTTTAATCTTTTTAATGCAAGGATTTATCAACCCCCAGCTTCTCCATTTCAAAGTGCAGTCGATGTGGATAATCGATGGATGACGGGGTGAAAATTAATTGCTCGACAGAGTTTCTTAAGGCTACATGCTCGTGTAATTCCTTAAAAAATTTACGATTTTTTAAAAGAAAACTGTAAAAACTGTCTTTTTGGTATTGATTTATATATATTTCAAACATACTTTTTTATTTTTTTTCTCCGATGTAATCTTAAATAAATAGCTATAACTCTGACGGTGATAAAAACACGGTGTACACGATATTTCAAGACGCCTCATCTGAAATCAAAAATCGAAAGTTTTATAAAATCGTATTACCAAACGTTACTGCAGAATAATTAAAATTCAATGATTGGTACATGTTTTAGTATAAAGGCTCTGAAACAGGTAATTTTTTATGCTGAATAAAATCCAATTGAGTGGTCCAAGACATATGAAAGATGGTTATACGATAGCAATCTCATTTGCGAAAAGAATCCCGAAAGAATTTTTTAAATCCGTCAATTAGTTCTTTTATTTTTATGTACACAGTTGTTTATCACCGTCAGAGTTAACTATAGCTATTTATTCAAGATTACATCGGAGAAAAAGAACTTTATTTTAAAATAAAATTTTTTTCTTTATCTTAAAATATGTATAAATCAATACCAAAAAAACTTTTTACCCTATGTGTTGCAATTTTCTTTAAAATAAATCCTAAATTTTAAGGAACCTTACCTATAGTCCATGTTTATATCTGAAATCGATAACTCTTAATTTACACTACATTGCAGATATTTCCTGGAATATCGCATAATTTATTCTAACTCGAGATGCAAGCTACTTTTCTGCAATATTGCGATACCATCCCCCGCAAGAAATTCAAAAAGAATTCGCAGCCTCAGAATCTCAAGAACCCATTTCCCCTCTCAAAATCTCCACTCACCCGACACGAATCATCCCCCCGTAATTACCCATCACAGCGTTCCAATTTGTCTGCAAAACCCAGAGAAAGAAAATGTGGTACAACGAATCCGCGTGCACGGGCCCGCCCATGAAAAGGACCGCCACAAAGCGGTCGTTCCGCGATACATTTTCGACAAGATCGAAGTTGATTTTTCCGACGGAGTAAGGCCATCAGGCGCGCTTTTTTTCGTCCAATTTTCTTCGCCACCCTCCCACCACTACCCCGTTATTCTTTTTCTTTCCGTGTCGCGCGGACGGTGCACACACCACCGTTCTGTGTTTTCCCTTTTTTTATGTTCCACGTTCGGTCGAGCCGCTCTAAAAAGGAATAGGTGAAAACTGTTAATTGGTTCCGTGCGGTGAAAATACGGCGGCGTGGCCGCTGGCCATCGCTCCTCAACCCCCCCTCGATATATACATTTTAAAGGACGCTCGTGTGCGCGGGTGGTGTCGGGTAAGCGTGTGCGCGCGAGGGTGGCGTGTGGGGAGAGGCAGCATCAAGGCATGTGTACATCGCGGCTCGGCGTGTCCGTCCAATTATGGAAAATTAATTGGCGATCAGTGACTCGGGGCGATGGGAAACATAGTTCCAAGCGTCGAATGTTTATTCCTTTGTGATTCCGATCAGCCTTTGACAGCGGTGTAATAATTAAAGTAATTAACGTCCCAATAAATTCGTGATCATCGCGCGTCCTCGCGTGAGTGCCGAGCAGCCCGATAAACAATTGCGTGTGAAAACGCACGCTCAAAGAAACGCCCATCCTCCTTTTGCGACTTGGGGGTGATGGAGAAATATAGTATTCTTTATTTGTCGCGTATATGGGTTTGGTTTTGGGAAGGCCCGCAGTGGATAAAATTGCAGATCTTGTGGTGGAATATTGAAATTTGGAAGTTGCGTCGCGAGATTGTAGGATGATTCAGTTTGGGATGGTGGGGATTTCAGGGAAAAGATTTTTGAACAACGTATGCAGAAGGTAAGAGGTAAAAGGGCAAATGTGGGATGGTTGTTTTCGGAATGAATTATTACCCTGGATTTTGGTACGGAAATCTAAGAGACACTGGTAAATGAGGAGTTGAAATGATAAACGATGTAAGTGCCAGTAGTTAAAATTTTCAGTAGAAAGAAAACAAATTCTTGTTCATTTTGTTACTTACATCGTTTTTCTCAACTTGATCGTTTATCGCTATGGACTTTCAGCGTATACCACCTTTCAGGCTCGTTCAGACACGTCCAATCATTTAGTCGAGTGGCGAGTAATTTAGTAATTTACCATTGCTTTATTTACTAAACTACTCGAGTAAATTTTTGTGTCCGCACGCAGTAAATTATTAAATAACTCGCTACTCGATTAAATTACAGGAGATGTCTGAACCAGCCTTTACAGATTTAAAGAGAAATAAAAAGATCACGGCTGTGAAGATTACAGGCACTTTCATCGTTTTTCACCACGGCGAAGTTAGCCCTATCTTGCAATAACCCTACAACTTTTACCACCGTATTTCGCATGAAATTCACATCCTTCTCCACTAAAAAAATTATTCTTTATTTCTTTGGCACGCACATCGTTTACAATTTTAACTCCTGAAATATCAAAAATACAAAACTATGTAAGATATTGAATATCGAGTCTCGAGTATTAAAATAATTGAAAATGTTGATATGCCTTTGGACTTTAATCGAAGAAGAGCGGAGAATAATATTAGCTACTTTTTCGCGCGATATCCTCTCACAACACGAGAGTGTAACCCCGCTATTTAGGTTCTCGGTAATGGTTTGAAAAATCGATTTGAATCTCGTGGCGAGCGTGGCGGAGGGCTTTTAAAGCTATTCCGGCGCGGATTTCGCTAAGTGATACCAATAACCCGATGGGACAACAAGGCGGGCCCTTCAGGATTCGGCGGAGGATAAACGAAGGGCCACCAATCCCGGGGGATGTTATCTAATCCCTGTGGATTTGTTGATTCTACGACTTGCGCTTGGCAAAGCGCAATGTGGTTTCCATGTAGCGTTGGATTACCCTTATTTTTTCCAGCCCCCGGGGCCCACCCGAAACTTTGCGTTTGGTGAACATTCCCGCGGAGTCTGTTTCGAGGACCAGAAAGCTTCTCCTCGAGTTTCTGATACTTCATCACGCCTGTGCCCCGATTGAATTATATCGAGACGAAAATCGACTTTATACTAAGTGTATACGGTGCTCCAAATATCGCTTGAATAAACACGTTATCACTTATACCTTTATTATTATTAGTACTAGGAAAATATTATTGCAAAAATGTATTTTGCTCACTATCTCTTGGCCAAAATAAGCTGGTTACGAATCATTTTATCAGTCATATTGTTATGAAAATTCTTCGTACTACGTAACTTTGAGAGCGATGCAATAATTATCTTATATATATATAAGAACTTTTGAATTTTCTTCAAAATTATACATATATTCACTGCTTTGGGGGGATCTTGTGTTCATTAAGACAGTAAGCAGAGGGTGAACTGTGAAAATTCACACGAATTAATGCAGCTATTAGCGATTTTCGAAATTATTCGGATTTGAAATCATTAGAATTATTCGAATATTTACAGCTCTAGTAACTACGTAAAAAAATAAACGTGTGATACCTCGACTTGTCTATTAATTTGACTACTAAAAAGTATTGTGTTGGGGTGGACATAGAAATTACATTCCATTCCTGAAGGGCTAAAATTCTGGATAGTATGTGCATGTATACTCGCATCCCTTAAGCCTCAATTACTACCACCAAAGAAATACCTATCTCCCATTACTAATTATTCCCCCAGCCTCAAAGTTTCATTAAAACCAAGTACTAGGAGATTTTCCTCCATAATTCCAAAATTTAATCAAACCTGATGTCACCATTCGTGAACTAACATTATTCCTCTTACCGCCATATTCCTCATATCGCGCGGATATCCGCGAAAGGGGACGAGAAAAAAGGATTCCGTCAGTGTCCCTCTGCATTATTATTTTATGCCCTCATGGATCGCGGGTTATCGGGTCGAAACGTCCTCGCGAAAAACAAAGACGCGAAATCGTACTTTGCCCCGCGGTGGTACTCCCGTAACGCAGATTATTCTATTACATGTTACGTAAACAGAAAGAGAGAATGAGAGGGGGTGGGTGGTGGGGGAGGGACGAAAGAGAGTAGAGGCGTAGGACACGAGCGCCTCGGGTTTCTGCGTCTCTTCGTATACATCGGGCCGATGTTGTTTGGTCTGAAAATACGTTATTGTTTCACCGCGATAAAAAATTCAACGTTCGGATAATTACATCAGAGCTGATCGATCCTGGCCAACCCCCCACGGCGGATTTCCACTGAGTCACTGACTTACTTCGGCGCCACCCTTTTCCTGCTCCGCTTATACGGATGTTTGCGCGGCGGACGAGATAGCTCGCTCGGATTCGATAGATGAAGTGATGATCTGTTCGCGACGACGAGGCGATGGGGTGTTCGTAACCCTTGACACTTCAATATTGAGTCGCTCTCGAAACGATATCTCGCTGAGCTGAGTGGAAAGGGTTGAGGTCAGACTTGTGGCACTATAGTGGTGGTTTAAAGAAAGTGTAAGACCCATATTTTTTTATGTTTATTTCTTTGTTATATATAGTACTTATTATGTTGGTATCATTGATCTATTTTACAACCCCCGAATTTATGGAGTGTAAATCTTGAGATATTATTGGAACTATCTTATTTCTGCCACCGTTCACAGTTCAAACTTTCTTCTCAACACTACTCTAATACCACCACTACTCTAATATCATCACTACTCTAATACCATCACTACACTAATACCATCACTACTCTAATACCATCTCTACACTAATATCATCACTACTTTAATACCATCAGTACACTAATATCACCACTACTCTACTATCATCACTACTCTAATGTCATCATTACTGTAATACCACCACTACTCTAATACCACCACTACTCTAATACCACCACTACTCTAATACCATCACTACTCTAATACCATCACTACTCTAATACCACCACTACTCTAATACCATCACTACACTAATACCATCACTACTCTAATACCATCTCTACACTAATATCACCACTATTCTAATATCATCACTACTTTAATACCATCACTACACTAATACCATCACTACTCTAATACCATCTCTACACTAATATCACCACTATTCTAATATCATCACTACTTTAATACCATCAGTACACTAATATCACCACTACTCTACTATCATCACTACTCTAATGTCATCATTACTGTAATACCACCACTACTCTAATACCATTCTAATACTATCACTCTAATATCACTACTACTCTAATATCATCACTACTCTAATACCACCACTACTCTATTACCATTACTACTCTAATAGCACTTCTACTCTAATACCATCACTACTAATAGCACCACTACTCTAATACCATCACTACTCTAATAGCATCACTATTCTAATAGCATCACTACTCTAATACCATCACTACTCTAATACCACCACTACTCTAATACCATCACTACTCTAATACCACCACTACTCTAATACCACCACTACTCTAATACCATCACTACACTAATACCATCACTACTCTAATATCACCTCTACACTAATATCATCACTACTCTAATATCACCTCTACACTAATACCACCACTACTCTAATGCGACTATAATACCATTACTACTCTAATACCACTCTAATACCACCCCTACGTCTAATAAGGAAGAAGGAACCTTTTATAGCATTGCTATCGATTTATGAAGAAATAATATAGTACGAACAATTCATTAAGAAATGAAAGGTATACTCAAGAGCGCAAAGAAGTACCACAAAGAGGGCAGTGTATAGCAGTGTTACATTTACTTACAAAGTAACATTGATATCCTCAAGCTCGTGACTATCTCACACACCTTTCATCCCCCCATCGCACGACACCCCCGTACCTTTCATCCTCTCCTCCACCCAAATCCTCATTGTACGAACAAGGGCACGCGTAAAACGAAAATCAGTCTGTACCCCGGTTGCTGCGCGCGCGAGCGCGATGGAACCGAAAATACGTCTATCCGCGGGGATTTCCGAGGGAAAGATAGAGTAGTAAGCAGAGAACGAATCGGTTATTCGATAGAGCCACCCGTGCGTGGCAGCTGCGATCCTTCTTTCCCGAATCTTCCTTTTCGCGTTCCTTCCTTTCTTCCTAGCCGGGGCTGGAAATCTCGTGTTTTCCCCGGCTACATAATCCCTTCCATCCAGAGAGCAACGAAGAAAGAGGATGCACGAGAAGCGAAAGGAAACGGCGTGGGCCAGACGGAGAGGGCCAGAGGGGAGGGAAACGGAGGAAAGGAATCAAGATGGAAGGGGGATGGCGGACGGGGATGAAAGAGGGAGATGAAGAGAGGACAGGCGACCCCGGTGTTTGCCTTTTATTAAACTCTTGTTAAACGCCGCCTTTCTTCGCACACACAATTGAATCGGCAAAACAGCGATGATAATGCCCGTGGTTGTGGACGGCTGGGGCCTCTCCGTGGAAGACTTACCGCAAACACCAGCTCCTTGTACACCCTGAAATGGACACCGTGTAATCCGGCTCTTTATACGGCGGTACTGCCGCATTGACCGTGCCTCCCTGGCTCCAAGGCATGCACATCGAGCACCTATTCCTCCCCTTCTGCTAATAAATGCCCGTCGGTCCTTCCAGAAAGAAGCCTCGCCACGAGCGATTCTTTGGGCGACCGTGAAAATCGCACGGGCCCACCCTCTTCCTGCACACAGAGACTTCTAATGAAAATATTTGGATATTTCGAGGCGATATCGGGCGTGGGGCCACGTCCCTTCAAAGACCGCCATTGTTGAAAATTCTTGTCGGGGGAGGTTGGACGGCGCGCCTTCACAGAGCCTGCTGGAGGAATAAGGGTGGCTTCGCGATACGAGGTTTGAGATTTTTCGCGCGGATTTGATTGCTCCGAGTGGGTCGCTAAGGGGTTGAGGGAGTAGACGCTTTTCATTACTGTAGTTTGATTTTACAAAATCAAATTTAACGGCGAAGAGTTTGGAAGCACTTAGCAATTGTTATTGAAATTACGTTGTGTGACAATTTTTTTTTAATAGTTGTGATTGCAGTGTTTCTGATTCCCATACAATTTAATATTTTATAACGCAAAGGGATTACTTGCATTTGTTAATAAGTAATTATAAAGCGCTTCAGGGAAAGAGTGGCTCAAAAATGAGGCCTGTTTTAGCCTCTTTTTGGTCTCACGATTTTGGAACTAATTATTGTTAAAACCATAAATATTAGTTTAGTTTCGAAAATTCATTTTATAACTTTTTACGTTACGAATATTAGACCAAAGTTTTATGAAGATTAGAATATTTTTTACATACGATGGTGAATTTTGAAATTCTAAGTTCAAATTCGTTGTTGGCAGTCAGCGAAATCCCTGAGAACAATTCTTTAAATTATCGGACAGACAGAAAAGTCCGATGCGTTAATGAATTTTCACGTCTTTAACCTCCCATATCTCAGAAACTGATTGCCACCTCAACTTGAAAATTTGTTGTGATTGATGTGTCATCATAAGGTATCGTTTGGCAGAAAATTCAGTTCCAAAATCGTGGGACCAAAAAGAGACTATTTCTTGGGTCACTCTTTGTTTGAAAGATGCATAAAAAATAGTCCGAATTTCAGATGAATCGAATCGCTGGTTTCTTAAAAAAAATTCCCAAATTCTGTTATATTTTTAGCCTCAAAAATAGGATTCCTCAGAAATAGAGTTGTCTCTGGTTGAGCTCTAGTTTCACTGCTTCATGGATATTAGTGAATTAGGGGATGCTCGTGATGGGAAATGAAAGCACTATTAATCGTAAGAGTATGTATTGTATGGAGGGTTGCTGGATGTAGGGGTAATACGTGGAGGTATTAAAGTCGGAATAATAAAATTCTGGAATTGTTTAAAAAATAAGCAATCTCGATAAATAGTATGTTACTCGTTCCCTATTTAAAGTACCTGTGAAAGGTGGAATCATTTCTCAAAGATTAAATTTTTCCCCATTTTGAATTCATTATTTGCGAATGGTATAAGATATAAAGTAATTTGTATATTAATGGTTTTAATTAGGAACAGCAATAACTAAATAATTACTCCTATCGATAAACATCGAATGAAATAGAATGTCGATTTTTAGTTAAACTTGGACACGATTCTTGAAATTATGTTAAATGGACGTTGATTAAATCCTGCGTTGGAGATCGTATCAGAATTTCGTTCAGTTAATTCATTTCCTTCATTAATTACACATATCACGTTTAATTTTGTTATTTGATGTGACTAATTATGGTTTATTATCTACCCTTTGACGATAACCGATCGAAGCTTCTCATTAAATGTTCATGAAATTTGTGCCCTTAACGTTTCGATTATCGGTTGAACCTGCTGCTGGCACCCGAAACAATTTCTATTTGATATTAAAATTATCCTCGACAAGGTACATAACATTAGAAATTCAATGAATTTTATTGCATTTGTCGTGGTACCTAACCGTGGATGATAACCAATTTAACGTATCATCATCGGTAACCCTTCAATTCCTCGCATCAGCATCCATTTCCAACAGCCCTCGCTTTTCAGAATGCCTTTAATTGCGTCTCGATAACGCTGCAAATGAAAGGTTACACAGGGAAATGTGCCGACAATAAAATAACGCGAGATATCGTGAAAAATACGTGTCGCAAAAAATTTATTTCAATCGAGTCTGCGCGCACCCCCGCAGATACGACACAGGTCCATGAAATTTTCAAACCCTCGTAACATCAACTAAAATTATTCGTTGAAAAATAAGGCGAATAGTCGACCAGTTTCTCGTCAGAAATTTTTTTACAATTTCAACGTTTCGAAGGCAAGAGGAGCGGGGAGGGGGCGATCGTGAACATCAAATGGGGAAGAATAAAAAATAAAGGAAACAGTTGCGCACAGTTTACAAACGATGTTTATTTCTGCAATTTCGTTTCCACTCGTTTCCTTTTGCTTCGTTTAGTCTCGTTTACAACCACGGGAGCAGCCCGTACAATTTGACTCGATTGAAAAATCTTGTCTCTTCGTTCCCCTACGTGTGTCTGTCTATCCTGTATATGTGTTTTCTCTTGTACCTATACACACATACACACACGCACATATATATGTATATTTATTTACTCATTTATTCGTACAATGTATATTCGAGGTAAAAACAAAATAGTCATACAAAACGTAGATTAATTTGATATTGTTTTCCGTTTCCTTCTTTCCTCTCGTACAGTTTCGCATTAAGGGCGCATTATAGGACGCTCTGTGTGTCTTTCTTTATACATATTCAATCGTGTTTATAGCATATGCGTTTTCTTTGCATACTTTCAAATAGATATGACATCGGATATCGCTTTGCTTCTCTTTCCCCCTTTCGCTTGTAATTTCTCACTCGACAGGCTCTTCGTCGCTTCACACACTTCTTAGCTTCTTCGTCGACTTTCTTCCTCGCTTTTATTTAGCTTTTCCCTTTTCAAAGCGCTTCGTGCAGCTCACTTGTTATATATTGACTAGCGATAATAATAATAATTGACTAATAAATATGAAAGTGAAAATACGAGATTGGATATGGGGAGGGCTGAGATTTTTCACAGGTCAAGCCGCCAGAATTCTACACTCTATTGATTAACAATCGTTTTCGTATTTTTTTTGTATTTTTTTAGGAAACGATCGTCTTACGCTCTAAATTAATAGATTACTCAGAGAACAATAAAGTAGAACTGTGAAAGTAAAGAGGAAAAGGCAAAACAGGAAGATATTGTGGGCTGGATAATAATATTATTAAAAAATTGAGAAGGGAGGGTTGATAAGAAAACAGAAATGACTGGGGATTCAAAAACGTACAATAGTGGTGAAAAAATTGTTAACTTTGAGCGGTGACAGCAATAAGATAGTTCCAGTAGGAAGAATTGTGTCTGAAAATTTACAGAGATTGAGGTGCTTGGATAATAAACAACAGTATTACTATTAAATTTGTTATGCATACAGTTAAATGTGTTTCAAACTTTCTTTTCACCACCACTGTATAAATTCGCACCGCGGGTGTATGTAAAGATCGAAGTTTAATCAACAACAACAAAACGTAGGTATATAAAGGTAAAATGTGTTCCTTCTCGGACCTCGAAATTAAAAACTAAAAATGATTCGTGAACAAAATCTCCCATCACTTCGACCTGATTTTTTTTCGCTTCTTATTTTGTACGTATGCATGTATTGTTATCATTATATTACTATAATCGTAAGTACAGTCGTAGAAATAGATGTCCGGGACAGAAACAGGTCACTAAGTAATAAAATTACAGAAACATCGCTTTCATATTATATCCCTGCTCGCGGGACTCTAGTTTTCTATCGTTTTTTTTTTCTTCTTTTTTGCCATATCCTTCCTCGTATCGAATTCTCACAGGTTCTACATATAAAAATACACGTGTGTATGTGCCGTAATTAACTCTCGCCTGTGTAACTTTCAAGTTTCATCCTTCCACTTATGTATACGTATCTTTGCGCACGCTCTATGAATGTATATATCAACTTGTATAATCTGAGGTCGACACACAGATGTATTCGAATGAGATTAACACATCGATTTAGGCACGTTCAATTTTTTCAAGTGGGGAAATAGACGCAAGTCAGGTGATCGGTTTATGAGTTTGATAAATATTTATTATTAGAATTATGGTTTAACTGCTGTGTAAGAACTCGTGGACACTCAAGTTTACATTGGGAATGGATAACAAGATTTTTGTAAATGTCCTGATTTTCAAAATTTTACACGGTGAATGCTTCTAAATACCAGATTTAATAAATAGTTTTTATATCCACGATTCAATCTGTAGCGTTCTCTTGAATAGTTTCTGTTACGGTAAAGTAGATTCGCATTTTTCGGAATCTAAAAGTCTGATCAGTTATTCTGAAATCTGCGAATAAATCTGTGAGTCACTACTTCTGTATGAACGCGAGGGCATCGTTGTTTGGATGCAATCGAACACGAAAGAAACCTAATGACAGTGAAGACAGGATGTACAAGAATCCCTTATTTTCATAGCTTTGTCGTACTTTTTCGATTCATCTACTGGCTACTGTAAAACATCTAACAAAGTGCAATCGGTTAGAGTAGCAAGCCATCCTCCATACGGCTGTGTGAAAAATTAACGTACCCTAGGGTCGAAGGAAGAATCGGCGTTGAACACCTCCCAGGAGTACTTTGATTCGGAGAAAGTAGCGATGGGTTCGAACGTACCACGAGTATTTTTGTTTGAACGAGTAACTCTTAATGCGAACAGAATGAAATTTAGATACTCGTGAAAAAACGACGAGCTTGATCCTAATATCAAACAGAGAAAAGGTTGTACAGAGAATTACTGAAGTTGAATTTTATTTATGATTTTCCATGCCGATTCCTCCTGCGACTCCGTAGTGGAATATCTTATGAATATCAGTTCTGAATGAAAGGAGACGAACGAGTGATTTCTGTGGAAGAATTCACCGGTCGATTCTTCGTGCCTGTAACAATCCTCGTTCTCTCTTGTTTTTTTCGCATTGAAACTAAAGAAGAGGCCCCTTTTCATTAAAAAATAAGCTTGCGTAGAAATTATCTTCTTCGGTCGACTCTAGTATGCGACCAACATGGCACATTGATATTATTTTCACTTAAACAGACTTTCAAGATCCTTCGATTAATCTCACACTGGGCTACATTGAACTGGTCAATGCTGAAGATTTATTCTTATTCTTTTTGTCGTGCGGTGGGTCTTGAAAAAGGATCGATCGAGAATTCATCCAAAAATCCTGGAACATTCGATTTTCCGTTTCCTCCCCTTCGTCGTTCACTCCGTCTCTTTTCTCGCGTAAATAACACAGGTAAACAATGGGAATAAGAAATCCTCCAGTGGCTTATTGTACTTAGAAAACGTGTAAAAATTGTCCGTGTTTCGACTGGTTTCGCTCAACGTATGAGTTTCCATATCTGTGTGTGTTTCGTCGCGCGTGTGAAATGTTTGAGTACTCGTTTTTTTTTTTTACTAATGATTCGTGCGAAACTGATCAGAATGTAGGGTACAATTGGCACTGTGCTCTTCAGAAAAATCGATGATCGAACAAAACAGAGGTCTGACTGTACAGGGCGTTCCAAAATTTGACAGGTGTAAAGGAAAAAGTTTTATAAACATGGGTCCAAAAAGTAAGTATTTTCAAGATATTTCTTTTTTATATCGCAAGTTGATGGTTCTTTGTAGGATTACTGATCTCTTCAGAATTCGAAGTTGAAATAAATATATTATATTAAATTACAAATTTTCTAATTCGAGCAATAGCTTTTGTTATAGATTATTTCTACTTGCATCTTCAATGATATAGAAATTCAGTATTGTAGAAAATCTGTACTTCTAGCCCTCAAGATTTTTTTACTCCCTGAGTCAATTCAGAATTCAAAGTTACTTTAAAATAAATTTTGATTGAAAACTGCAATTGATTAATTTTATGCAACACTCTTTATCATAAAGCTCCAAAAGAATTTTTTATCAAAAATCTGAATATCTCAAAAGGTTTTAATTTGAAGACCTACATTTATCAACACTTTAGTGTTTCGTTTTGCAAATTCCATTTCTCAGTTTATTTTATACCTACACTTGAAAAACACCTTGTACAATCATCGAACTTAAAACACCATTTCTTCATAACGAACACACATGTACAATATATTAAAAACACCTGCAATCCGTTCCCTCGTCCCACCTTCGTCAATATCGATATAAATACAGCAACTTCGAAAGTTTACACCGACATTAGTATAAAAAGTATACACGTTCTCTCAAAGGGCAATGAAAAATAGACTTTATAAGAAACTATACACAGCTGTGCCTAGCAATAGCAAGGTCTCCAACATTCTAGCTTCCACTTCACAGCACAGGAACTCTGTAGGCATAGTGATGACTAGTTTGGAGGTTCAGCTAGCGATCTACTATCGAAGCATTTCTGTTAAATGGCAACCAAAGTCCTCCCTCGTACTCTTTTCATTCCACACCTCGATCTTAGCTTTCGCAGATCTCACTATTGCTTGGTACACCTACACTTCCGCGATTCTACTTTTACGAAACCGTTTCGTAAACGAGCTGATAGTGTTCCGATACAATTTCGTGCGTCGGAGAAGCCTGAATTAAAAAAGACCAAACGAAAAAAAAATGGAATTTCGTGGATACGAACGATCCCAAAAGAAAAAGGAAAAAGAAAGAAAAGAAATACACAATCTCGAATACAATCAGCTTTCTTATCCGCGCTAATGAAATTCACATCTGCTTCTTGTCTCGGGGATTGGTAACAAGTGATACAACTCAATAGGAAACAGTTGTCGGACAAGTCACTGCAACGTGAAATACTAATCGAGTATGGTTTCCGTTTCGTTTTGAGCGACGCGAACCTAGTATCTATACACAGCTAGCAAGTACCGTGGTATTTTGACGAGCGGCGTTCGTCGGAAACGTCGCTCGTCCAAATATGGTACACCATCACGATCGTATGGCGAATGTTAAAACAATAATAATAAAAAAAAAGAAAAGAAAAACACGTACTTATGTATATATATACTTATATATATATATAATCGCGTTTGACGCTAGAATAGGAGATTCAGCGATCGTACACGTAACACTCATCTTTTTTTTGGTATTTTTTACTTCTCTTGGTAATTATTCCGCGGGGCTGAAGCCATTCCAACCGGTTACCGGAGTTATACATCGATTTAAATGTTGAACAGTCGAGAGAATGGTTTCGGTTCCGCACCAATGATGATCCAGGAGTGCCTCCTCTTTGGCTAATGCATCCCTTGTTACTTTATGCTCGAATAATCCGTAACGCGTTAATATGATATACTCGGAGATGAGAGGTACTCCGAAGGTCGAAATTGGAGCTGGTTCTTTTCAATTAGTCAGAGGAAAAACCGTTTTCAGTTTGACATTCGGTCATTTTTTTTTTGTTTTTCTGGCTAATGATGACGGTTTTTCCACCCACATACATATTTATATATCCATATCGTATATCTGTCTCTGGATATACAATGCACACGACGTTTTACCTGCCCCGCCAATAGAGATTCCCTTTCCCTTCCTTCCTGTCATTTTGCATTCTCGCTTACTTTGCCCTTACTCTACGAGTGCATCATAATCCCGCGACGCACGTGCATGTTTCTTGTCGGGGACACAGTCGGTGTGGTATTTGAGGAATAATGCCCAACCTAAGACTCCAGGGTCGTGTTCGACGGCGTGTAGGACATCTCCATGGTTATACCAGCGCTGTTGCGACGGAATCTCGACGGGATATCGGTGCTGTTGCGCGGCTTGCGTTTGCTCAGGTGCCTCTCCACCCACTTCAGCATCGTCAGCACGGAGTCCGTGCTTGGCAAACGTCTCTCCGCGGACGTGCGAATTATGTGAGACGAGGCGACGCGAAACGTGGCCGCCATACCCTTCAGCGCCTGCATAGAGAATAGTGGTGATGAGTATGAGGGAAAGATGCAAAGAAATGGTACGGGGCAGAGATAGGCAAAATTTTTATTTAAATGAAAATTTCAAATAACGATTAAAAGTTAAAAGAATTATTCGTCATGGGTCGAATAAAGTTGATTTTTTTTATTCGGCGAATAAAGTTCATTTTTTTATTCGTCGAGCGTTTCAACTTCAGCGTCGAATAAAGTTTTCAACTTTAACTTCAACTTCAAGTATAACTTTATCTGTTACTTTAACTTTATCTGTCACTTTAACTTTATCTGTCACTTTAACTTTATTTGTAACTTTATCTGTAACTTTAACTATAAGTTTAACTATAACTTTAACTTAAACTTTGCCTGTAACTTAAACTTTATCTGTTAATTTAACTTTATCTGTAACTTAAACTTTAACTTTAACTTTATCTGTAACTTTAACTTTATCTGTAACTTTAACTGTAACTGTAATTTTAACAGTAACTTTATTCGACGTTAAATAAAGTTACAGTTGAAGTTGAAAACTCTATTCGACGCTGAAGTTGAAACACTCGACAAATAAAAAATTAGTCTCATTCGTCTAATAAAGTTAACCCAGATTATTATTATGCCCAACTTCGATATAGGGTATACCGAGCAGTAGTGAGGCCCCCACGCGCGCATGCCCGAACAGAAGAAAGCTAAGGATTTTTTGAGGAATACAGTACCATTTTCGTGTCGCATGCGACGTTATCGACCCAGGATAGAAAACGATCGCAGCGCCATTAGTGGTTAGAATTAAAATTGAATATAGCAGCATTTCCAGCATTTGTTGGTACAAGGTCTATCTATTCTCTGTGCAATAAGCTGATCGCTATTTACACAATTTCTTATCACGATTTGAAGGAAGTCTTGGTCGCATCAGCGGTTTCATACCGTTTCGAGCTGGCTTTCAATGCTTCTCAATCTTGCAAGAAGTGGTGGAGATAGCGGCCAGCTTTTATTAGAGAGGATAAATCGAGCTTATGTGATAAAAATACTAAGAATCTCGCTATACTTACTGTTAATCCTAACTGCTAGTGGCGCTGTGATGGTATTCTATTCCGAATGGATAACGTTGCGTGTGACGCGAAAGTGATATGGGAATTCTAAAGCCTCCGAGCTGTGTGATAAAAATTTACATTGGAACTTTGGTGTATCCTATACCCCGCGTCAGCAGTAATAGCTTTAGACCTAGGCTAATAGCATCTGTCGCTACATTTCAGCTGAGCGTGTGATAATAAATAGGTTCATATAGTGTACTTATTCTTCCATCACTGAACTATAGTGAATAACACTACATATTCAAATGAGAATCGTGGCAGATAATGAATTAAACTGAAATAGATTTATAGCTGTAAAATTCTTACCTTCATAGCGTCCTCGTCGGTAACGTCGTCACCAGCATAGATAATTCTAATGCGTTCGCTCCAATCGACGCCAAAAGCTGTGCGCAGGATGTAGATGGAAGCACGACCCTTGTTCCATTCCACCGGTGGCCTCGCCTCGATGGCACAATGCGCGGAGCAGGCTTTGAAACCCGCTGCCTCGATGATTTTCTTCACCTGCTCGATCATCTCCGGACGACCTTCCATCGGCGTCTCGCGGTAGTGGAACGTCAGTAACGCTCCTTTGTTCTCTACCCAGGCACCGTCTCTGCAGAGCTGCATTCAATTTGCAATTGCGACTGTTAAATTGTTGCACTATACAGCCCCAAATCAACACTTTCCTTCCCTACTGGGTCATTCGGGACCCATATACCAGAAGGCAAAGGGTGCCTTAAGTGAATAAACACCCTGCTCGACTCTATGCTGATGTGAGAAAGAGGATGAAGCTATAAAGAATTTTTAAAACAGTTTCTTCAGCAGGTCTACAGAAACCTGAAAGTTTGTGATGGCATAGAACATGTGACATAAGTAGGGCTGCCATCCGTGAAATCATTAATCTATGACACAGAGCATTAAAACCCCGGACATTTCCACTTAAAACCCGGACACATTGAACTATTTCATATATTAGATACGATATGCCAAGACAAAAATTTCTGTAAATTATAGACTGTAACCGCAATCAAGAAATAAAGATAAAATATTTATGACTTTTTGAGCAAGCAGCTAAAAAAGAGGACAAATCCGGAGAAACCCGGACGGATGGCAGACCTAAACATAAGGAGTGAAGCACCGGAGCATACTGAGTACTAGACATGTAGCAATCTAAACTCTAGGATCATGAGTTTCCTCCAAAAAATTCACTGTTGCCGTTGCAACTAAGATTTAGCACCACCACATTCTCACTCCTGCGAAGACTATTTATGCCTCATATTACAATCAGGGACCTGGAACGAAATGTTTTTTCGTTTCGGTTAATATCGTTCCTGCTGAAAAATATTTCGTTTCCATCAGAACGAAAAACAAATTTTGTTCCGAACCGGTTATTTCACTTATAAAAAAGCTCTTATAAACTTATTTTAACAATTTTATTGCCTTTGGTACTTATATTATAATATATTATACGTTATCGTTATGTATTATAGAATATTATATATTATGTCTTAAGAAAAAAATTTAGAGTTTTGATGCTTTCGGTTGCAAGCCGTGCCCACGAGGGCAAGACTCCCAACGCCTTTCCCAGCACCGCAGTCAGCCCTATCAGGGGGTCTGAACCGACACGAAACATGATGAAAATAAGAGACGCGCTCAATTTAAATTTTTTAACCTGAAGTGTACAGAACGTTATTAGTCGGAATTTTTATTTCGGTTATATCGTTTTCACTCCTGCAACAGGGTTAAGAATTTCGTTTCGTTTCTGTTTCTGTTCCGGAAAAATATTTCGTTCTTTTCATTTATCGTTTTCGTTTCCGTTCCGTTCCGGGTCCCTGATTACAATAGACCAGTGCTTCCTAACCTCTTTTGAGTCGCGATCCCCTTTTATAATAGTCAAAGAACCTGCGATCCCTCCTTCCCATATAAGGTAAAGCAAATTTAACAAGGTAAAGAAAACACGTTAAAAATAGGTATTTCAGAATATAATTCTCACATGATAATTAAAATAAATAAGTGCTAAAAATCGCCAACTAAAGATAACCGTGGCGACCCCCAGGAAGCACCTCGCGACCTACAGGTGGGGAATCACTGCAATAGACGAAGCCTTCTAAATCTTTAACACTAGACACCTCTCAACCTATTAACCATCTGCACCCAATACCACACACCATTAGCTTCAGTGTCTGAAGCCCCATCGCTGGTCAAGACTTAACTCAAAAAAATATCAGCGCATACCTAACAAGCCACAGTTATCTCCAATCCACAGAAAACCTTCTAAATCATTCAGGATACCACCCACCTGTTCCTGCAACGTCTGCATCAAGTTAGCCACCTTGTCCTCCAGTTCAGCTGGCATGGGATGAACGAACTTGCTGCCATCGGGGTGCAGGATCTCCAGCCCGTGGTTCCCGGCGTACGTGATCCCCTCGATGCCAACCATCGACTTCACGTTGTTCACGTTCCTGCCCGATATGATCGCTATGTAGACGTCAGACATGTTAGACAACCTCTGCAGCACGTTCTTCGTCTCCAGGGGTAGAATGGCCAGGTCTGGATGCGTCGCGATGGGAGCTAGGGTACCGTCGTAATCCAGCAACAGAGCCAACTTATGGTTCTCGCCGATATACCTAGGGGACATGTGTTATCACTGGAACGTTACCCGGCTTTCATCATGAGTCGGGTCGCATTCGCACGCGCGGGCCCGCCCGTCCTCCAAAAGCGTTCTCGCCTGAGTAAAGAATCGCCTTCCCAAGCATTTCAGAGCGTCGACACTCGCTCGCTCCACCCAGATATTTCACTTTCTGTAGTTTTCATAATTATACGACTCACGTTGAAACGACATGAGGTCCCAAGGGATGCTTCATTCTCGTTAATTTTGATTTGCTGGGAGAATTTCGCTTGCGACAGGATGGTCCGTCAGGATAGTTAATTAGACCGATAGCGTAAGGTGTTTTCGACCTGCCGTTTAGACCGTCGAAAGCACACAGTGGTGTTTTGTATTCCCCACGCTGCGACGTACCCATACTCATGCTATGTTTTAATAATCCGCTTCACATAGAGTTTCGTATTGTATAGGAAAAGCTTGTGGGCTTTGTAAGCATCCCCAGCAATTTGTGTGTGTGTACTTAGAATAATAACACTTACACAGGGTGCCTCGTAATTAGTGGTAACTGCTGGGAGATTGATGAACTTAGGTGGGAAAATGAGTCGAAAATTTGGAATGAATGCTTTTCACGCGTAAGCTTGCTTTGGAGACAATAGCCTTTGAACATAATATATGCGAAATAATTTTTTAAATGCACAGTCGCTAGGCTGTAGCTTGATTCAACTGAGTTCAAAGTAAATTGCTCACGTTTCTGCTCGGATTTTAATTGGAAAGTACTAGTTGATTTGTTAGTCTCAAGGTTGTATTTTCGAAAACAGTCGATGATACCGCGTAATTGGCAAAGTTGCTCGCCCGTCTGACTATCGCTGGATATTACTACTTGCGGCAGCATTCGTAAACGTCGACGGTGATATACGTAGTTTAAATAACACAGCAGACTTTTATAGATTACTTTAAGCTACGTTAAAAATTGCGTTCTAATCAGTATCTTGCCTTCCAAAATCGTCAGTTATTCCCTTGATCGCTATATACAAACTCATACATATAAAGCGAAAGTTCACAAATACAAACACTAGAAACTCAGAAATCTTTAAAACGTACTACAAAGACACAAGTAATTTGACAATACAGCACTGTATTATTTAAACCAAATCGCCGTGTATACGATCACTAGCACACAAGTGGAAATAACGAATAATAGACAGACACGTTAGGCTGACAGTGAGTACCAGACGCAGCTTTGGAATCGATGTTCTCGAAAGCAGAAACTTGTGCAGGGAAACGTTACTCTACATTTTCTATGTATTTTCACACGAAGATTCATACCCTTGGTGGTCGTACCACGAATCACGGCCAAACCTGTATACACACCAGAATATTAATGTTCACTGTGACAGTTCGCCCATAGCACACGCATACGTTAAAGTGCGGTTAATTTGTGTGGCCCGTGAGGGTTTCACGTGTAGTGTTAAATGATTAACACCTAGAAATTAAGCGTACTCCCGTCGTAAATCGTTGAGTCGATCCCCGTTCAAGCGCATGCTCTGGTCGGGCCCAGTCATGCAGATCCCCTAACTCCCATGGTACCTACTTGCTCAAATAATCGTCGAAATCGTCCATGGTGACCGGCTGCATGGTCGTGGCGCCTACGGAATCGTGCTCCTCCAGCGATCCCATGACTTGTAAGAAGGATTTCATCCAGTAATTCACGTCGTAGATTCTCTCGCGGCGTCTTAAGTGATTCATCCTCAGCGTACGCTCGTCCTCTGGCATGGTGAGCGCTCTGGAGTATACCCGTGTAACTTTAGGCACTTGGTTTTGCTTTGCAAGGGTTCAGTGGGAGCGTAAAGTGTTTTAGAATTGTAGGTGGAGAGTCGGGTATAGTTTATGGAGAGGAACAGAGGGATATTGATAATCGTTGTTGGCATGTTGATACCAAGGAAATGTATTAAATAGGAGGACTGATTTTGGAGGTGCTGATGACTATTGCAACACCCTCTTGCAGAAACATTTCAGTGGTACTTGGTAGATTATTTGAGACTTCCAGGTGAAAGGTGAAGTTTCTTGGAATAGGATATAGGAATTGTAATAATATTGTAATTGGATGTGGATTATTGGAATAATATTTCAAGCGGGTATGAACTATTGGAACAATATTCTAACACAACATAAAATACTGGAGCAATATTGCACTAGAATATAGAATACTGAAATAATATTCCGCTAGAAATACAATACTGAAAAAATGTTCCACTAAATTATAAAATACTGAAAAGATATTTTACCTAGAATATAGAATATTGAAATAATATTCCACTAGAAATACAATACTGAAAAAATGTTCCACTAAAATATAAAATACTGAAAAGGTATTTCACCTAGAATATAAAATACTGAAAAAATATTCCACTAGAAATACAATACTGAAAAAATGTTCCACTAAAATATAAAATACTGAAAAGGTATTTCACCTAGAATATAAAATACTGAAAACATATTCCACTAGAATATAGAATACTAAAATAATATTCCACTAGGATATAGAATACTGAAATCATATTCCACTAGAATATAGAATACTAGAATAATATTCCACTAGAATATAAAATACTAAAATAATATTCCACTAGAATATAGAATATTGAAGCAATATTCGACTAGATTGATTAGAATATAGAATACTGAAGCAATATTCCACTAGAACATGGAATACTGAATTAATATTCCACTAAAATACAGAATACTGAAACAACATTCCAACAGTTGGCACGGTTGGCACCCAAGAAGTTTCAAGCATCCACAACCCTATATCCAGATCACGAAAGCCTTAATCCCCCCCTTCGTACCTGTGTATAACTTCCGCTGCTTCGTCAATCTCGTAAGGATTACAGATCAGAGCTTCGTGCATCATCTCCCCAGCCCCAGCGAACGGGGAAACAATCAAGACTCCAGGTGGTGTGTTGATCTGACAAGCGACGAACTCCTTCGCAACCAGGTTCATTCCATCTCTCAGTGGTGTGACCAGGGCTACAGCAGCATCCCTATAGAACGCTGCCAGCTCATCCTGGCTCACGCAGCCGTAAATATATCGAATAGGAGACCAGTTGGGCGTCGTGAACCGACCATTTATGCGTCCAATCAATTGATCCATCTCCAGCTTCAGGTCCTGGTACTCGCGTACATCGGTTCGCGATGGCACAGCGATTTGAAGCATGGTGACCTAATAAGAGAGGCATTTTCGATCTTGGGAACTCGATATTTCTATGATCAATCTTCCCAATATCTAACTAGTCACACCTCAGAACATGGGGTCTACACCTTTGATTGTGAAAGACCCCAGGAGCATAAACCTCAGAATGGGAACTAGCGATCTTAGTGCCTCGAGCTCACTGAAGAAGGCTGAGACATTGTAGAAGGCTCGAAAGGGACCATTTCGTGAAGTAATCTCACATATTCTGCATTTGATTAGTTAGTTGTGTAACTTTAACGTATGCTAATATATTACCTATCATTTAACCACTGACTACTGAAAAATCCGCGAAAAGAAGATCTCGAATTTTGAAAGTAGGTATTGTTTAAAGAATAGCCTTCTCTCAGTCTTCAAATATTGAAAGTTCTAACCATTATTGCTACCTTCTCACAGTAGACACTTCCATGTCGCACAACTGGTATCTGGAGTATATTAATTTGCTTTCTGATCTTCATCTTCACTTCCCATCCCAAGGATCAAATCGATAAATATCTGACTAAACATCTACCACACATAAACCTCCAGAACTCGAACTGTTTAATCTCCCTTTACTTGTCTTCCAACAAATGCTTGATTTCTCCCAACGACCCCCTGGCTACAACCACCACCTCGTAATCTCCAATAATAAACATCCACCACGCCTGAAGAACTACCCTACATGACACTAAAGCAACAATTACCTGTTCACGGTGCTCCGGATGCTTCTCCAGCAGCATCTCGAAGGCCTTGAGCCTGTGCACCAGGCCCTTGGTGTAATCGAGACGATCCACGCCCAGCACGATCTTCTGGTTGGTCAGCATCACCTTGTTGGCGGTCTCGGCCAGCGAGACGAACCTGTCGAACGGAATGCCGATGGGGAGCGGTCGCACGCGCACGGTTCTACCGCCGTGCTCCACCAGCAGGTTCTTACGGTCGACCCTGCAGCCGAGGCTCCTCTGGCAGCAGTCGACGAAGTTCAGGCAGTAGTCCTGAATGTGAAAACCGACCATGTCGCAACCTAACACGCGATTCGCACACTTTCGTCAGACCTGGGATGATCACGATTGGACGCTGGCGGAATACCGAGCGGAAACAACGACGGTCACTCACCGAGCATTCCCTGGAGGATCTCGTCCGCCCATGGGAACAGTCTGAATATGTCCCACGGCGGGAATGGGATGTGGAGGAAGAAGCCCAGCTTCAGTCTCAGATTCTTGTCCTCGGCCGCCTGTCTGATCCAGTTCGCGGCTAGCATTAAATGGTAGTCGTGCACCCAGACCAACGGCGTCCCGTTCGATTGGTTCTGCTGCTCCTTGTGGATCTGCTCCAGCGCCCCGACCTGAAACCGCGGATGATAAATTGTTTATTAGCTTCTGCCATGTTTATGTAAACGCGAGAAGAAAATAGACTTGAATAGAAGGAGCACACTCGGTGTTTCTGTCTTACTCCACAATAAACTAAGAAGTTTCAATGCGCAGAATGTTATAATGATACCCATGAATGTTTTATTGGCCCAACGCCTTGGAGCATCTCTAGGATTTCTATTGATTCGCCGGAATTTTGCGTGATCTTTCATGCAATTTGAATTTGAGTTTAGATCTCGTGTTTTGACATGTTTGCGTGATGAACTTCATATAATAGCTGGAAGAGGAAGTTCAAGCTTCTCGTCGTTGCCTTCTCATATTTTTGTCAATTCGTTTGTGTCGACGCTCAAAGCTTCAGGAGTCGCTTTAAAGCATTACTTTAACGTCCCACTGATTTTACCACCTCACTATAAACTCTTCCAGGTACTGTGCTAGGCTTTACGTATTATTTTGGTATTACTGGTCTATTCTACGCAGAGATCCATTCTATGGGATATGTTACCGTTCCCATTTTAAACTAACCCCTGCTCAGAGTGCACCACTTGGGTGAATATAATCGATGACACTCGATGGAACTCACCGTCTTCGCTGCGAATTCCTCGTTGACCGCGGAATACGCGCGCCAGTGCTCGGCGATGAAGGTCGCCCTGTCGGGCATCGAATGGAACAGCGGCCAAAAGGTTCCATTGCAGCATCCGTTGTAGTATGAATCGAAGATGGTCGGGTCGACGTGCACTGCCACAACCTGGACATTAGAAATAGCAGTTTTTGACTCTTCTGGAACCGAGATTAACCCTTCGTGGTCTCACCTTCTTATAATCACAAGTTGGTCACACGGGGTTCACTGTACTCCAGCGTCATTTTTTGAATTACCATTTTCGTATTTTTGAATCGTTTAACTTTTCAGTAATAATTGTACATTCGTAATACTTGTACGATCATGGTCTAAGAGTATTTTTCTAGAAATGTAAATTTTGATACGATCAAATTTGTAGTTGAAAATGAGCGATTTTCCACGGTTGTGGGAAAAGGCGATTTTTTTAATTCTTTTTTTATTTTTTTTCTTGCGATAAATCCCCTTTGGAAGTCGTAAAGGCGCGACATTTTAACTCGAAAATTATTCTTGGGGTACAATACACCCCGTGTGACCACGAAGGGTTAATGGTGGAAAAATAAGTTAGATGTGAAGAATGAGGGGTTGTTCCGAGTTCAAGTTTTGTTTCCGTGAGGATTGAATGAAAACATTGTTGAAGATGTAATTTACGGAAAGAGTGTGGAATGTTTATGTGATTTCGTAAAGCTTCTTTAAATTGGAGTTGTCTTTTGATTAAGGTATCTATGTGTTTATATTTTTGTTATCGTACCACTGGACTTTAACGCATCCGCTGCACACAGCGCGCATCTATTTTTATCATGTCTTAAGTTATAGATATTCGTTCAATTGCTACAAATCACTATCCGCCGTATCGAACGTAACGAATAGCGCTGGGAATGTTAAATCGATAACAATGCAGACCCTGATGGTGATCGTTGGAGGACGTGTTTGCACGGTAATCGCGTATTCCAGGAAGAGCAAAGTATAATATGCATTCATAGCATCCACTAGGCAATTCTCTCATCTTATCAAGATTGTTTCTAAAATTACATAAGTTGTACTGAACCTCCGAGTCAGATTAATCTGGTAACGTTCGTGTAAGATTAAATATGCAAATTCCATATACAAAACTAATAATATAATAATATAATATAAATACTATTAAATATTATAATATAATTATTATTTCCAGATTCAGGCCACTTTACACATTTTTTAAAAGAATTACGTAATCTCATATTTCCAAAATTACTTCCATAAAAAAAGATGAAGTTCAAACCAATTTTGTTCGAAAGCGAAGATTCGAGCAAGAAAATTTTATTTCACATTTTCGAATTATTTTTAAGCGAGAAAATACCCTGTCGTAAATGCATTACTCTTTTAACTATACGATCCTATACTTTTCATTTCCAATAGTAAAGTCAATCTCTAAAATTCTGCAGACATCTGATTTCCTGCTCTTAATCCATAGCAGCGACATAAAGCAAACCAAACGTTTTCCCACAGAAGAGCACTCTTGTACTTTCTACTCTCCTGGTAAATGAAGAATCAGGAAGATGAATTCGTTCCAATAAAGAGAGGATCATTGGAAATCACATTGCCACGAGCCACCCCCACAAGACTTGATTGCAAAGGAAGCTATGGACACAGACAAAGTGATAAAGACTCTCGATAACGTTTGGTATTACCCTCCACAATATTTCATTACAAGCAATCCCATGTTGTTGCTAGCTCGACACATGAACTCAAAAAAAATCTGCAAATATGCTAGACTACTAGTGTTTCTCCTAATATCCTGATTACATATCTCCGCGAAGAACTCTGTCCTCCGCGCAATTAGTGACTCGACCAACATCCAAGTCTCTATCATAAATCCTTCGACAGCAAAATAGCAGTGAACTATCTGCCCTCGACGCTACTAAGAAATTCGCACCACATATTTTCCTCATTAAAATCAATCTCTCGCCCAATCAGTTCCACTAGATAAACAAGCCAAGCTTCTTGCATCGAACACGTCCGGTCGTAAAATGCGAACGATTTCGAGTTCTCATTAAAAATCGACTGAAAAATAGATCTCCTCGAATCGCGTCTAACATGCGGGACCCTTACGTTACACATTACATTACACCCGCCTGTACCCCCATTACGCATTCCCCGCCCCTTGTTAATTGCTCGTTATCCTCGTGACTTGGTTTGTTTGCTCGTGCCACGGCCTCCTTTATTTTCTCGACCGCGTGAAAACACGCCTATCTTCCCCTTCCATCCGCCGATCCCTGTTGATTGACGCAAGCACGCCGGCAATCGCTAATGAGATTATTATTAATGTCTCCACGCGTAGACACAACCGTCCGAGGGTGGATCTCAAGTATCTTAACGGCGAAAGAAACATTCGAGAGCCTTGTTGCACGATTACACAGTGGAGAGGCGGCGTATTTACACGTGTGCTCCGGAGTATTGATTTTTTAACTCGTAAAAGACTGGTCGCGAGTTTTCCCCCTTTCCACTGCTCCAACGGAAGAGCAAGTCGGGAGCTGCCTCGTTTTTATTTGTCGACTATGGTCTTGGAGGGAAACTTCAAGACATTATGGGGGATTATTTAAGTGCTCGGAAGTAACAGAAAAGTAATTTAAAAAAGGCAACGTTATGACTTAGACGTTCAGGGGAAATTTACTGTTTTAGATACATAACGTCTCTTTTGCTTCTGAAATTTAACCCTCGCATGGCGGGTGTAGGGTCCATTTAGACCCGTCTTAATTCACGGTGTGAGTCACCGATAAGCTGATTTTGACGCTCTGCACCTTCTATATGCAAAATAAATGTTTTTTTCCAAAGCCGACTTACAAACTATTTTTTGTCTCAATATATTATATCCGAACAACAACATTGTAGATTTTTAGCTTCTAATATTGAAATTTGTAAAAGTTACAATTTTTTAAAGATTTTCTTTATTTTTTCTCGACATGTGATAATCTAGAATTTTTTTACCAAAACTGTGATGAAATTTCAATAAAAAATCTATTGAAATACATTCTAGAGACCTTGAAATTGACCCATGATTTTCTTCATAATAATTGGATTCTTTAGATGAGAATGGCAGTTGTTCAAAAATTGCTCTGGGTATGAGCCACCCAGGTATGTCAAAGTTGATCGAGAAAGGAGGTGTGCCAACGATGGGTTAAATATCAAATTACGTGTGCTACTTAGTATTATTTCTTGAAGATAAGAATTCTATTGATCATTTCTATTCAATTAATTCGAATAAAGAAACTTATTCTAAGGTGTGTATGAATACAAATGTGATTCACAATGGACCCCGCTTAATTTTCAATTAATATACTCAAACTATGCAGCAGTAATCGAATTCAAATTAATTCTCTACAAAAGCTCTTAAAAATATTCACGAAGAACAACACAGTCTGTGAGAAAAACTCAAGCTTTAATTAACGCGAACAAAATTGTTTGGTCACCTGTAAAGGCGTCGTGTAAAAATCGTGCATTGAGACCGAACAACGCGCGTCAGGAACAAAACGTGACGACAAACAGTGTTTCACCGTGTGATTTCATTTTCCTCCTTCACCTTTGCCGCGGCGGGTAATTTGAAACTGAAAAACACCTCTGACGACTTTACCCCGCATAACAAACACCCAGTTTTTTTAGTTACTCTGGTAGATTGTTGCCTTTGAACAGCTGCGATGCATCGATCGTCGAAGGCATTCAATCTGGGTTAATTCAGTTTTTATACATCTAACCACAAGAATACTCCAGGAAATTTCTGTCCTCACTCATTTTTTTAATTTACATGGATAGGACGTGGATTATGAAGTTCTTAATGTGTAATAATTTTGGTATTTGGCTGGAAATGAGAAGAGGCAGAGAAAGGTGGGGATAAGGGTTGAGAATGAACAAGTAGATTAAAATAAGAATAGGAGGAGAGAAAGGGAGGAGGGTAGGAAGATTTAGATATAAGGTACAGTAATAAAGAGAAATAATAGTGAGTAGAAGATAGAAAATAAAATATGTTAAACTAAATAAATTAATAAATAAAATAAATTATAGCACTTATAATAAATTTAGAATGAAAATAAGATTAGAACCTGTAAAGAAACAATAAAAATGTTTACACCTATATAATTTTGTTATTCGAATTGAGCATGCCGTCCTATTGGAACTTCACATGTAACTATCAAAACACGATGATCCTTCACAGAGGAGTATCTCGAAAGTGCAGAATAAAGAATTTGATCTAAGCTTTCAAAGCTTTCATTCTGTTCTAATTATCAGATTAAATTCGCTCAGCATTATCAACCACAGAATAAGCAAATAACTTTACCATTCAAGCTTCCCATCGTTTCAAACAAACCGATATTCCCTTCAACCCTAAATACCATTCGCTTGTCCCATATACAAACCACTATGTCTAAACGCACCCTCGAGAACAGTACACCAACTCCCTTCGTTCAAATAACTACGCTTCGAGATACACCGCTGCTATCGATCCTCGTACAACAATATGTGACGCAGCCAATTAACGCACTAACCGTCCAGACTTCTTCAATGCAACATGTGCGTCATTTACATCCGCCTTGCTACAATAGATGAACCAGAACACTGCACGTACTCGGGACTCTTTGTGTGCGCCCCAGGCTACGGTGGCAATTTAATAACAATAACAACAACAATGCTATCGGAAACGAGGGACCGAGGCGTTATGTCAAATCGTAATTACTTATTCTGATAACCGAATCGAATTTCCTCGAGCGGGAGAGCAGGGAGGGGGAAAGGAAGAGCTTGATCGTCGCGTCGCGTCGCGACTCTGTTTCGCAACGCGCCAGGGGTCAGGACGTTTGAAAAAGATTACCCGTTTCGCTTAAGAGGAGAGAGCGTAAACAATGGAGGGGGAGCGCGAGCATTGCGGGATCGTTGAAAAAACGAACGGAACGATCGAAAACATTTTAATTACCCATTATCGGGGGCCGACCAGTGTGCGCACACCCGCGCGCACGCATCTCAATCGCGGGAGATATTGTAGGGAGACGCTCGCGTGCCCCCGTTTCCCCACCATCCTCCTTTATTCAAAACATGTTGTTAAACGTATCGTTTTCAGCGCGTGATCTAGCTGCTCTATCGAGGCGGCGGGAATATGGTATTTACTTGTGTGATCCGACCGCGACGGAGAAAGAATCTCTCGAGGGTTTCGGGAAAGATCGAATGGGGGAATCTTGGGTCGGGGAGCGTGAAGAGGGTGAAGAGACTGGGTAGATTGTCGAGTAATTTGGGGTGTGTAAGTAGTGTGCTGGATAGTTTAAGTCGGATGGCGAGTAATTCTATAATTTGAGATGGATTTTGAATAATTGAATAATTTGACTATTGGATTTCGTGTAATTTAATAATTTGAATTGGATTTCGAGTAATTCTATAATTTGAATTGGTTGTCGAGTAATTCAATAATTTGAGTTGGGTGTCAAGTAATTATATAATTTGAATTGGATGTCGAGTCATTCAACAATTTTAACTGAATATCAAGTAATTCAATAAATTGTATTGAATGCCGAGTAATTCAATAAATTGTATCGAATGCCGAGTAATTTAATAAATTGCATTGAATGCCGAGTAATTCAATAATTTGAGTTAGATTTCGAGTAATTCAATAATTTGAGTTGGATGTCCAGTAATTCAATAATTTGAGTTGAGTGTCAAGTAATTCTATAATTTGAATTGGATGTCGAGTAATTCAACAATTTTAACTGAATATCAAGTAATTCAATAAATTGTATTGAATGCGGAGTAATTCAATAAATTGTATCGAATGCCGAGTAATTCAATAAATTGTATTGAATGACGAGTAATTCAATGATTTGAGTTAGATTTCGAGTAATTCAATCATTTGAGTTGGATGTCCGGTAATTCAACAATTTGAGTTGAGTGTCAAGTAATTCTATAATTTGAATTGGATGTCGAGTGATTCACCAATTTTAACTGAATATCAAGTAATTCAATAAATTGTATTGAATGCCGAGTAATTCAATAAATTGTATCGAATGCCGAGTAATTCAATAAATTGTATTGAATGCCGAGTAATTCAATAATTTGAGTTAGATTTCGAGTAATTCAATCATTTGAGTTGGATGTCCGGTAATTCAACAATTTGAGTTGAGTGTCAAGTAATTCTATAATTTGAATTGGATGTCGAGTGATTCAACAATTTTAACTGAATATCAAGTAATTCAATAAATTGTATTGAATGCCGAGTAATTCAATAAATTGTATCGAATGCCGAGTAATTCAAAAAATTATATTGAATGTCGAGTAATTTAATAATTTGAGTTAGATTTCGAGTAATTCAATAATTTGAGTTGGATGTCCAGTAATTCGATAATTTGAGTTGGATGTCGAGTAATTTAATAATTTTAGTTTTGGGTAATTTGAGTATTTAAAAAATTAAGAAGCTGAGTAGTAGAATTATAGAGAATTTCGTGGATTTGATAGACAGCTCGAATTAACTAATTAGCAATTTAACGAACAGCTCTTGGAATATAGTGAGCTGTACTCCAAAACTTCGCATTACCTTTGTTTCTTAATATCTGTTGAATCCTTTTTACGGGAGATAATTCTATGGCTCGTGATGGATATTTAAAAAATATCCACTTTATATATACAAAATTAATTTGAAAAAGGTGAGAGAAAGGTGGAAAGTTTTTAAAATATGTAAAATAAGATTTATCAATCGTGGAACACAGATATCGCGAGCAAAAAAATCCTGTTTTTTTCCAAGTCATTTCAGATACATGAAAATTCATATCTGTGAATTTTCCTTCCTGTGGAGTATTTTATTGTTAGCTCCTTTCTAGTTTAATACACTGGAAGAAGTCTACAAACGTTCAATTCAACTGGAAACTCAAATTTACTCATTGTCATATATTCGAATTTAACAATGTGGTCCACTAGATCGAAATGTTTTGAAACTTAACTAAACTAATGCACGAATAATGGAATATTCAAGTCAGCTCTCTGATCAGCATTTTATGGGATTTGAATTTGACTCGAATATTTCATGGGATTGCAGGCAGATATCTCTGCTCTGGAATAACAAGAGCGTTATTACACGATACGATACAAAACATTGTATACGTTACGGTACTTCGGGCGACCCAGTTTTTTATCACGGTTTCTATTGCTTTTTTTCAGCAAAGAAACAATAAAAGTACCGCGCATAAGAAAAATAATCGCGAAACTCGCTTTTAAAGTACCGTCGTACATATTTCATCGTAAACTACAAATGAACAATATCTCACACGAGGTATTTCTCAGATTCTAGTTCTGGAACATTCCTGGTTCTTTATCAGAATTGTCAAAAATGTTTTTCACCCTGCCAAACGTGACAAAAGAATCTATAGAAATTGTAGTCACCAACGTAATCTCCATTATTTTTCATAACGATTTACTGTCTCTTTAGAAATCTGTACTAATTAAATTCTACAGATAAATCTTCCCCCCATTTCAAACCAGTGTAATTAATTATAAACCTGAGGAATGTATCTTCTGAAAATTGTACCATTAATTAAATTATGTATATAGGAATAAATATGCAAAGTAGCTAAAAGTGTTTCATTCATAGTAGACGAAAATTCTTCTCAAAATTTGATACAAGCAAAAATAAATTTTCTAAAAATACCCAGGAACGTAGTAATTTGAACGAATGTTTTGAATGACTCAAAAATTCTCCTCCATAACACACAAAAAGCCTTTCCGAATTTGAAATTCTCGTAAGTGCATACGAAATTGAATGGAAATATCTTTTGCTTTTTAACTAATTCAGTTATTTTATTTTTTTTAAATCCTGTGACATTTCTCGAGTCGTAAGCCAGCCTTGGCAATTGTTATTGTATCCCCAGCAAAAACAAAGGAATTTTTACGCTATCCGCGATCGGTGATTTCACATGCACCAACCCAAAACGTCGCGTAAGCACCGATATTTGACTTCTGCAAATTTGTTGCGAAAAAAATTACATTAGCCGTGATATAGATTCGTCCCTGGCCAGCCGAGATCAAAGAAGCTCACCGATACAACAAATGTAAACGGCATTATAACTGGGTGGTATCGCACCACTCCTTTGTTTCTCTTTAATGTGCATTAACGGTCAATGGAATGCATTAGAGAAAAAAAGCTGGCCAGATAGTGTAAACTTGCTCGAGACCTTTCACATTTGTACTAATAATTGCTTCGAGTTGAAAACTCAAAATAGAAATTAATCAATAGACACGATCTTTAACGAAGTAATCGAAGCAGCACTAATATATTATTCGTTTTGAGCTGCGTTAAACAGTCGATATATTCATTTGATAATTCATATGAAATACTTCAGTCAACATGTTGATGTAAATTTTGTTGACTTTTAAGAAATGAAACAGTGTGTCTCTATGGGGAAAAATACGAAGTGCTTCCTTTCAAATTTCCATACTTATCACGTGTTCGTTTAGTGTTAAATATTTATATTCACTGTATTGTTGTTGGAATATTAATTATACACTTAAAAAGTGTAGGAACATGCATACAGGTGCATACATAGTCGCCTAATAATTTCCCTTAAAGGAAGGCAATAAGCTGGAAAATATCTTCATTTTTTTTAATTTTTTACAACTAATGTCAAACGTCAAGATTACAACGTAAATGTAAAAGTCGGCTCTCCGCGGTTTATCATGATATACTTATTCGCGAGTGCACGGTATCTGCTTTTACGAGGGCGCACATGAAAGTTTATCCTTTCACAATGGGATCACTGTAGTTTTATTGTTTAAAAGTGTATCTTTTACGTCGAGCGCTTTTCTGATAAGATTCCCGTTACGAGGAACAATGCTATAAATAAAGCTAAGTCGTGTCGGTCTCTTTGAAATGTGTTCGATGCACAAACAAATATTTCGAAGTAGTACTAGCAGGGACCACTTCTGAGTCATTAATATTAAACACTGAAAATATAACAATCAACAGGATCTTCTCAATCCACGATTAAAGTAGTGGTCGAAAGAAACTCCAAACTGTAAACGATGCGATGACAGGAATAAGATAGCTCCATTAAAAAAAATTATACCTTAAAATTTACACCCCATAGATTGGAGTAGGGTGCAGAATAGACCCGTGATGTCTGATAGTAAGTTTCTCACGCAGTCTTAAATTCTCTTCAAACATTCTTACTTAAACTGAATATTCAAATTCAAATGCCGAGGAGAAAAAGAACCTATGTACTGTCACTCATAATTGAGGACTTTGCAGCAACAGGGATGCAGCTTCATTTTTTACCGTTCTTGAGTTATGACGAGTAATATACGTAAAAAAATCTACATCGTTTGGTGCACGTTTGATGCAAATCGGATAATAAACGAGCGATTTATTGCAAGTAAATAAAAATCGAAGTATTAATATTAATATTTTTATTATAAGTAGAATATTTTTTATATAATAACTACTAGGGAGACTTGGGGCACTTTGATGCAAGAGGCACAATGAAACATTAATATTATCTTGATATCTATAATGATTAGATGATAGCTTATAGAGTGTCTTGTGATCATGTTTTGAACTTCTAACTGTTTCTAGATATCAAGAGAATATTAATTCATTGTGACCCTTGCACCAAAGTGCCTCAATTCCCCCTACTAATTCTGTAAAAAAATATATTTTTCAATTAGTGTCCTCTTTTCAATGTTAAGCCAAAGCAATAATTTTATAAACAGCTTTTTCTAATTTGCTCAAACTTGGTAAAGATGGAGCAGCACCCCTATTGCTGCAAGGTCCTCAATTCATAACCATTTGACGACAAATCAACAAGCTCGCACCCCCACAAAACCAAACCCTTCAAACCTTCCAAAACCCGCCAATGATTCAGAAGTATCGGAGATTATCCCTTCAGAACCGTTCAAATCTTACGCCGTAAATATCGCTTCGTATCGGTCGTAGCGATAAGGTCTGATCGCGTCGGTGACTGTTATCATCCACCACGCCAAGCTGACTGACAGAACGCCGCCGTTCATCATCAAGATATTTCTCGAAAGCCCCGCCACGCTCCACGTGATTCCCGTCTGGCACGGCGATTGCATGGGATCGGGGGAAGCGTGCACGCCGCCAAAATTTTACGCAACGAACGTGCGAATCGACTGTCCTCGATCGCTGTATCGCGATCCAGACGAGGCCTAGAAGCCTGGATAAACGCGGTGAGATTCGCAAGCGTCACGCCACTGATAACCCGAGCTTCCTCGACCTCTCGACACGATTATCGCCGACATCCAGGATCCTTGCCTCAGATCCACTCGTACGAGAGATGATCGACGACCCGCGAGAGCCATTTAAGGAGGTCCCGCACGAGCTCTTCCCCGTGGCTTCACGTGTAAGGTCACTGGGGCGCATTTGGTCGCAGATTAAAAATGAGGGGCCTCCAGGCGGGAAGGGAAGCTCGCTTCGAGGGGAAATTAGAGATATCTGGGATTTTAGGGAAAGACTGGGAACATTGCTATTTGCTGCATGCGAACATCATATAATGGAATCATGATGAAACATCGCTCGTGTCTTTAAAGTGTATTGAATATTTCGTGACTAGCATTTTAACGATTATAATGAAAATTCGTGTGAATGTAGAGCAAGGAGCAGTATTTTTTTTCTGCGGGGGTGAAATTTGTCCTTAAACGTCAACTTCCTTCGTTCAACTTTTCCTTTGATCATCTATCGGCTATCCCTATTATAAACCGTGTAAAATACACCTCGTGAGAATCGGAACTCGTCTTACATATTAGAATTAAATTAATCTAAATTATTCAGTTATCATCCTCAATTTAATATTAATTTTAGCTTTAGTTTCAGTTCATATATAATCCTTTTTCTTTATTCATTATCACTGTAAACTAAAGGATACTATACCCGTGCAATAATAATAATAATAATAATATGGATTGCAAAAGACTCTGCCCTCCCCTCCCACCTCGATGTTCAAGTAAAAATTCTAACCCCTGTGTCTTTGCATCACGTTCACCATAAACGCATATCATCCACTCAGAGTAGTGTCCTACAGTGGTTTTTTAAAGTTATTTTAAAGTTATTTTAAGTCATTTTTTTAAAGTTATGCAAGTGCAACTTTGAAAAAAATTATTGCTTCACCTACAAATCAATGCAAAATATTAAAAATCTCGAAACAAGAAAAAGAGGACATACCATTTTAAAAGGAAAGATCTCGACGAAGCTGCTCTCCCAATCACGAGACACGACGATTAAACAGGAACAATTGAGTCGTTTCACGGGCAATCGAATTTCTTCTGGACGCATCAGGAGGATTCGATTAATTCGATCTTCATCGATTCGACTTGGTGGTCGTCACGCCGATTAGCATGGTCTGGGTCAAGTTGAAAGATGGATCTCTAGATAACATTCGAGTTGACAGCTGCAATCACGATGCTTCATGCATTGTTATTATCAATGATGCTCATCCCTGCCCCTAACCAGTGTTGATTTCTATACGACTTGGTTGAGAAATGGATTCCTCGGTTGTAACTATTTGCGAAACCTCGTGAAAGATTCGTGGATCGAAACAATTACACTGTGCGTGATACTTGATCTTACATAGAAGAGTATTTTTTAAAGAAATTCAGATACTTTTAGTTACCTGATTGGTACTAACACCAACTAGGATAGAGGAAAGTTTGCACAGCTTATCATTTCTGTCTACAATTCGAGCGAAAACGGAATTAGCTTCCAACCTTGATACAATCCAGACGTCGGAAAATGAAACAACTTCGATGATTCAAATAATTTTGATGCTCAATATCACGTAATCTAGTTTAAAGTTCGTTCAATTGCATCAGCCTGAAATTGGTTCGATTTCATCAGCATTCCTGCCTGCAGTTGAAGGGAAACCGCGGTTACCTCGCCACATCGACTAAACGAATAATTCCATAACAGTAAATAAATTGTAGAAAAATTTAAGTCGCTCAGTGAATATCGTTTATTCAGTTCGATGATCACTTCTACCTATAACTCCAACGTAATTACAGTCAACTTACCCTATCAAACAGAATAAAAAGTTCGAAGTTTAAAACCTTCAAAACCCGAAGTTGAAAAAAAAAATTAGAAACCTTAAATAATTCTAAGCACCCGATCAATATCCTCCGTTCAGTAATCCCGCCGAAATTGCGGTAAGGTGACCACCTCGAATCAGACTTATCCTCCCAAAACCCGAAAATGGAAATTGTCCAGCGAATGAACTTCGTTAACAATCCCATCAAACTCATTCGAGCAGTCTAAGACTGTTCCACTGGGATCGAACAAGCGTTCTCGATTCGAACTATTTTTGCTACCCCTCGTTCCGGAATTTCGTTTGCTTTCGGCGTACCTACGCAGTTCAGTTCGGTTCGCTAGCTACGAAGCGAGCATAGGACGTGCTATTAACAGTGTTACTTATTGTAATATGCTTCGAGAAAATGTTATCGATATTCACCGATTGCGTTCCGAAGTCTGCCATTACGTAATGCACTCCAGCTGCGGCATACACTCTATTTAATAGAGCGAGTTACGAGTTAGAATCTTGCATGAGCATGGAAAGCAGAACGGAAGAATTTTTTAAATTCCTTTGGGTCGCTTGTTAACAATATTTACTGTGCCGTCACAATGATAGGCTTGCCAAAAAACTCGTTTCGTCACGATACGAAGTCGACTGTGACTTTTGCACCCGCAGCGAGAGTCCGAGCGATGCTTCCGAACAGATACGAAGGGTGGGCAAACAAAGTTATCAATTATCGGTGGAGTGAGAAAGCACGCGGTCAATAGTCGTGGAAACAAGCGTAATCGGTATCGGGCCACTCGATAATCGCTTTGTTTTTGAAGGATCTTATTGTCAAATTGGGTGAAATGCGGAGAGCATTCGAGTTGGGAATAGCATCAGCAGGGTGGCATCCAGCGCTGGGGAAAATAGATTTTTGAAATATATAGAAAAAAATATATGTATTTCTTTGAGTGTTACACGATCTGAGAAATGAACTTTTCTTTGAAATAGTAGTTGACATAGTACACAAAGAAATAATATTTCAAATATATATTTTAATACTAACTCGTACAAATCCTATTTTGAAATGAGTATTTCATTGAAATATAAGATATACCTAATAGTATTTCAAATACTGACTGATTGATAACACAAAAAATGTGTGTAACCATACATACCTGCATTCAGAAATACTTGCAAGAAATATTTACTCGGATATATGTAATCTTAAAAAGATTACGTGCGAGCAACGTGATCTGTTTGGTTTAGAATTTGTATCTGCCATTTTCGATCCACTATTTCCTATACCGTTTCGAATCCGAGTGTAAATAGTACCTAAATATTATTTGCTCGTGATTTAAGCATTTAATGAAATAGTATTTTCGAACAGTATTTGCTTGTGGAAATATTTTAGTTTTTAGTATTTTGTCTGAACCTATTTCAAACTTTCCCCAGTCCTGGTGGCATCGCGTAAAATATTATAAACAATCGAATCAATAGGAAAGATTCTGTGCAAACATTTTACCAGTTAAAAATTATTTATCATCCTGGCCTGTTCGGTATATACAGTGTCGCCGAATTGATGGTACAATGATTGAATATGGAAATATAAGTCCAAGACATGGGAAATCATTTTTGAAAAATCATTTGGAGTACTTGTTAAGTACGCATATATTTGACTAAGAATTAGCAGGGCGTAACAATAAGTAGGTATAATATAACTGGGAATTAAATGAATTATTGTGGAAAAATAAGTGGAAATTGAATTTTTTTTTTAAATCAAGGCATTCATTCCGAAAAAATGATTTTAATTCTTCTACATTAGTCTAGTGAATTTTCTACTGAATTTTCAAAGTTGAGTTTTCAGGAAAACTTTAATCGCGTGCAACTGCAACTTCAGTTGCAGGAAAACATTCACGCATATGTAAATCAACACTAGTCACCTGCCATAGCAAACTAATTAATCACGCTAGTGTTTAATTACGAGCAGATGCAGAATGAAACAGATTTATTTCACTGTTTCAGTGGTAACTGAAAACGAGTAACGTTTTACGTTTCCGTTACGCAATCAATCTACAAACCTCGGCACGCGTGTGGAAAACCGATTTCTCGCAATAAATTTTCTTCTTCGTAGTGAGATTACGTTTGTGGACTGCTTGGTGCAAACAAGACATTCCACTTTTGAAATTAACAGCACTTACGTTCTTGTTCGGTTTACTCTATTACAAATTGTCTCCAATCTCCAAAAATACCGAAGGTTGATTAATAATTAAAATAATTATCAAACACCATAGCTACTCGTATAAACATTCATTTTAAAACCTTGCTCTAATCAATGCTTCCTGTTACTATTTTACATCGAACATGAACAATGCTAAATAGAAATCAGAAACACCACAAATGAATATCTGTGATTGTACTGGAACAAATGACAATATAATAATAATTTCTGTGGGTGAGCAGAGAATAATCAAAGCGTCATAGAAAATAAACAATTTTCCCACGACGTATATAGAACATTTTTGACATATTTGTACACTGATCGGATCCATCTACCTGTAAAAGATGCACAAGAATTCTTAGAATTTAACGAACGCGTACTCTGAGGGCAAACTGAAGGGTTGCTAGATACGATTGATAAAGGAAGATATTACTGCTGACAAAGTGATATTTTTGTATACCGCAACTAATCAATATAACGCTAAGGAATTAGAGGTATACTGCCTTCAGTAGATACAGTGACTCACAGCCATAATCGTACACTCTTTAAAATCGCATAACATTTTTAAAATTGGTCCAAACGACTTGAGTTTTTTTGAGAAGCTAGAAGGATTAGTTTGCTACGTGATGTGTTTCGTGGTTTTTGAAAAAAATGCAATTGGTCGGAATAGTGAAAAAAATAGTAAAGGTCGTTTTTTAAACTTTTTTTTGTGAGCCTGTAATGAAAATTCAAAAAACCCGTTTGTAGATTGAAGTAAGTTATATGCATGTCTAAAATTTCATCAAAATCGGTTAACGTTGCTCCGAGCTACAAACGTTTAAAGATCGCAGAGTAAGGTCGAGAATCGCGGAAATTCCCGAAATCAGCGACCTTATTCTGCGATCTTTAAACGTTTGTGTAAAAATTTACAAACGGATTTTTTGAATTTTCATTACAGGCTCACAAAAAATTTTAAAAAACTACTACTTTTTTTGCTATTCCGACCAAGTGTATTTTTTTTTGAAACGACGAAACACGTCACTTAACAAACTAATCCTTCTAGCTTCTCAAAAAAACTCAAGTCGTTTGGACCAATTTTAAAAATGTTATGCGATTTTAAAGAGTGTACGATTATGGCTGTGAGTCACTGTACGCCTTAAACCACATGACTGCGGTGGTGCAGAGACCGTGTTTTTTCCAAACTAGATGAACTCACGATAAAGTCTTTTATAATTGAAGCTGCTAACGCGGGTGTCTTTAAGACATAATTTATGATAATTATTGTGTAAAAAGCAACTCAAAACCAAACGAGTTCTACCACCAAATATCAATAGTTTCTCGAGGAGAAGCTGCAAGAGTATTTGAATAATATGTAAGTCTCTAATTATAATGTGTTCGGGTTCCTTTCTGGGACACTTGTGATTAATGGAACCTAATAATTTCTGTGGTGTCCTAAAAATTGCTGAAACATATAACAAACAAGATACTCGATCCTCCGACATGCTTCGCTTCGGCATCTTCTAAAACGAAGAATAAACGAAGAAGTGGAAAGAGAACGAATCATCGCGTGGAATGGAATTCCCGAAAGTTGTGGCGCGTGATGGAATATTTTTCGGTAACGTGATCTCGATGGAACACTACTTGCGTTGCGGGAAAGAGTGACTCAGAATAAGCTATCAATGCCAAGGTCGACGTACACGCCGCGATATCAAGGAACCGCGGTTCACGAAGTGTCGCGTGGGTGTTGCGCGGCAAACGTCGTCACCGTTCATGCGACAAGATCGTGGCCATGTTTTCCTGTATTTGACATACTTCGCTGATTGTTTACCCGCCGCACGAACCGTGACGTGGAATTGCACCGCAAGATAATTCTGTGAAACGTTTCACAAACATTTTTCCCTGTGCTAATTGATAATACCGTTGATTGGGGAACGTTCGAGCAATTAGAAGCTCGGGATCGGCCCCTAAACGAATGGAAAATTCTCCTATCACGCTTGGATCTTCTATGTTCTATACATAATAAACGATTAATTTCATTATTAAACTAATTTCCGTATTTACACGATTAATGTGTAGTATTTATTTTATTCTTGGTGAAGTGATAATTATTCACACTTTGGGCTCTAATCTACCCTGAGTTAATCGATCTAGTATTTTTTTTTTTAAAGTACTCGTTGCTATGTATCTGTGATCGTCGTGTCGATTTCTTAGAATTAAGCTGTGTCAGGTTTTAGTTTCTAAAATTTTCCAATGAAGCAACTGATTGGCTTATCTGATTCATTCAATTGCTTGGTAGAGGCGGAAGATAAATGGAGGATCAAATAGTAGTTATTGGATTATATTGTATATGGATAAATGGCCGTGTTACAGTAAAGCGACAAGAAATTTTGCAAGTTGGGTAAACAGTGGTATCTCGTCTATATTTATTTCACCTGGCACCAATCCATTGGTACATACTCAAGCCACTGCCAAGCTGTCTGAATGAAAGACTTATTCCAGTCATCCGCTCACCACTTCATCCGTTTCTCAAAGAATATTACACAATTTGACCACGAAGTCTCCCAAAAATTAAGTCGATGAGTATCCAAAATGTACGCTATTTCACACTAAATAATAACAAACTCCTCGAAATAATATCTGACAAGCAACAAATGAATCTTATCTACTAAATCTTAATTTCAATTTCGACAACCGAGTTTCAATTTTCATTTTAATAAACGTCCCTCAATTTTAATTACAGCCCTGTATAAATACCTTGCAAAATATTAGACTCATTCGTGTGAACGATTGTTTAATTACTTTGAGCAGCGTATAGGTATACTGAAAAATATCATGAAAAGTGTATCAAAAACTCTAAACTGCAAGCATGGAAAGACATTCCCCTCTTTTCCCCACAACGAAGTCGCGGAGGTCCACATTAGATGTCCCCCATTTCCCGAGGATTAAAGCTCGGAGGAAATTTGTGAAATCAATGGAAGCCTGGTGATGTAGGTTACCGGGGAGGGGCGAGGAAATAATTCCGCGTGAGGCGGAATTCGATATTCATTAAAATCGAGAGAGAACGGGATCTGCCAGCGAATAAGCCTATTGGATATTATAAAATACCTTCGCGATGTCAATCGAGAAGATCTCATCGCGTGGGCGTGCACACGGGGAATTATATTTAGAGGATTCCCCAGCGCGTACTCCGGATTCGTGGTACGAAAATAAACGAGTTCGCTCGGCGCGGGATTTTCGTGGATTTTAATGTTTACACGCGAGAAGGGAAACGGACTTTGCAATTATTCCATTGAAGCGTGAAATTTCCATGATTATAAAACGAACGGCTGTTGTTTACTCAGATGTGCTTGTAGTGGCGTGATAGTTTTCGCCTTTGGCCTAGCATGGAGAGCGGAGGAGGGGAGTGACTTGATCGCCGATTTGATTCAAATTTGGTGTGGTGTTGGTGCGCAGTATATGTAATAATGGAGTAAACGTGTGGGACGCGGTGTTGAAAATTTTGAGAGAAAATCGAATTCAGTGTTTTGGAATTTTGTACGTGGGGTCTATGTTAGAGTTGGACAGTAGGTAACTAAATAATTTTTTTTAAATAAGCGATCAAATAAAAGTTACTTTAACTACAGATTATTTGACGAACAGAGTTAATTTTTTTATTCGACACATGACGAAACATTTTTTTAACTTTTATTCGTTATTCGAAATTTTATTTAAATAAAAAAATTTCCCATCTCTGATATATGTGGAGGAATGAATGGGGTTATGTAAATAATTGAAGAGTCCTTGTAGAAAACACTGTAAGTGCCAAAATTAAATGTTTTGCCTTTTTTTATCGGAAAATGTTCTACGTGCCAATGATAACAATAATATAGTATAGAATTTGCTTCTTGGCACTTACAGTGTTTTCTACAAGGGCTCTTAAATTATGGATTTAATTGGGAGGAGTGTATATGTTGGTTTAAGAGAAAAATTTGAGTACCATTTAACATAAAATGAGGACATTTTGGATTATAGGTTCGTTGTAACGTGTAAATACACATCGAGGGTCTAAAGTAAACTTTGAATTCGATTTACCATAAAAAATTTGAATAACCAGCCACATGTGTTTGACATATCATTATGCGTGATATGAACTAGATATATCCAAAATTAAAACCAAATCGGTGCACTCTTTTCGTACAGCACACACATCTTCGTTTCTTCTTTTAAGTGATTTTTAGTGCCGTGGAAAAGAAGTGAATCTTTGTATAAAAATAAATTGAAAATTTAGAATAAAATTGTTTGGTTCGAGGCTCCATTTTCACGAAAATCAGACCTAAGAATAAGAATCCTTGGAGTATATACAATATTGAATACGACTGGACTACTGTGTCTGACTATAACCCGTTATTTCTACTTATTTCTTAGTGTTCCTGAAGATTTACGATGATGCAGCATCCTCGACAAACTAAATAATATTCAAGTTAAGCGTTCGGTGACGCACGATGTCCATCGTGTGTCAATGATCTTCGTTCTCTCGGTCCATAGTATGTATTAACGATTATTTCCTTCTCGCACGTGTAGCCCAGACACGATTCCAAGTCATTTTCTATCGGCCTCTTCAGTTTCACGAAGGAAAAGAAAGTAAGGACTGTCAGACGTGCAACTCTAAATTCTTTTTTTTTTAAATATTCCTAATTTTAAGGATTACGTAGGGTGTTAAAAAAGGATTCAAGATCTATAAGTCAGATAAATAAAGGAAAAAATGCTTAACGAACATGGGTCGAAAAATTAATATCGCCAGACTTAGAACGGACTTTCGGTTTTGGTAACGCAATCGATTTGCTTGCTTTTGTTTATTGCATGCAGAATAAATACTTTGCACTTCCTTTGTTGGCTAGAAAAAGGTATTCTATGCATACACTTCAAATTTCCATATACAGTCTACATGTTTATATCACCGAGGTCTGTGTGCTTTGAAAAGTTCCTGGTCTGTCCATGACAGACGTTATCTACTTGCCGCAGTACAATGTGAAATATTAATTGAAGATGAAAACAATATTATGGGAGTGCGAAATTAGTGCAAATGCAATTGATAATTACATTTACTTATTTTACATTCTCATAATATTGTTTCCCGCATTAAAGAAGGAAATAAATTATTGCTATTTTCAAAATGAAAATCTACCAACTCTTCCAACCCTTATAATATTAATAATATTAATTATTCGACCTACGTTTTTTTACCCTCAGTGTATCGTAACTATAGTATATATAATAGAATAATCAAAATCCTCTTCCATCTTTTACAATATTGTAAATTTATAAGATCTACGTAGACTTTCGCGACTGACTGTAGCCTCGACCGATATTACACGATCTTGACATTTTCACGCATAGGTACCTCCCATCGTCAACAACGCCGCCACGACGACCAACATTTGTGCAGCAGTCGAATATTTATTTCAACACATTAAAGTGTATCCATAAAACTACTGATCGGCCTCATCCATTAATCAATAGCGTTTCCACGATATTACGCGCGTGGATAAGAATATCTAATAAGCACCGCGCATTGTCGTCAGCTGTCGCGAAATAATAAGCGAAAAGATAAGTGTAACCCAGAGAACAAAGATATACAAATCGGCTTGTTTCTATTATGTTTAGATCGTCTTCCTATTCATCAACCGATTTAGATCCGTCATGGTGAATTAGTTCGATAACAGACGAAACATGATCTTTGGACATTTAGTCACAGAAGTCTACATGCTCTAATCTGCGTCAGAATACACCCAGCAGGGTTATCGGAACTATTGTATTCTTTACACCATTTCACATTTATGGGGTGCACAGTGGTGGCCAACAGATAGTTCAACGTATATTTCTAATGGTCTGCATAACAAACTTAATATATTAACAATAAGATTTACGTAATATATTGATATCACTGGTCTATTCTGGACAACTCCTATCGTATGGTATACAAATTTTAAGATGTAATTTTTTATAATGGAAGTATCTTCTTTCTGTTACCGTTCATAGTTTAAACTTTTTTTTCACCACTACTGTATTTAGCGACCACGTGTTTTGAAGACGTCGAGAAAGCAAATAGAAACATTGCTCCCAGAGAATTTGGTAACGAAATCAAGAATACCCTTTAGTAAGAGGACCGTGATGACCTACTTAACCTTTTGAACCGAAAAAGTATTTCTTTTTTAAAGAAAGTGTTTCTTTTTTAAAAAGTATTTCTCTTTTAAAAAGTAGTTCTCTGTTAAAAAGTAGGTATAACTTTTTAAAAAGTATTTCTATTTTAAAAAGTATTTCTTTTTTTTCAAAGTATTTCTTTTTTAAAGAAAAAGTATTTCTTCTTTAAATAGCATTGCTTTTTTAAAAAAATTTATTTTTTAAAAAATATTTCTTTTTTAAAAAGTATTTCTTTTGTACAATCTATCTGAATGTTTCATAAACGATAAAGTGTCGATGCAAATGATGAAATATGCGACGATTATCCTTGGATTCCATAATTCTGCACAATGTTTCGTTGAAGTAGGTGCACAGAACTTTATGTACCTACTCGCTGGTGAGAACAATGACTTCAACAATAGAAGAAAGAAGCATACCTTGCGGGACAGGAGACCAGCTGTCGGTGTGCGATCGTTGGGATCGGACTCAGGAATCGGCTCGTTCCGGTCCTCCATGTGCATCCCTGGCCATCCCACCCACACTCCATTTCCGCTAATAACCACCGGTGCTACAGCAGTCACAAGGCCTCCAGCACTGGAAAGGAACACACGTGAGAGTTATCGAGAGAAAAAGGTTTTATAGGGAATAGGGGGGGGGGGGGCGAAGATAGGTATCACGTGGGCTCTATCGTAGAGCAGTTGGGATGCACGCGTCGAAAATATTAATACAGAAAGCTCTTTCATCGAGATACAAGCAAATTAATATTCTCGGAGCTTCTTCGTATCTTTGCCTCTTTCGTATGTCACGAAGACATATTCACGATTTTTGGAACTCGATTCAATGACGTTGAATTTCACTGGCAGAAGGGTGTTGTGTGTTTCATAGAGGGATGTTGAATCTTTGACGAGTAGGGAATAGAAGACTAGAGAGTCCGCTTGGCAGAATTTAAACTGGGATCGGTATAGCGGTGGATTTTATTACATTAATTGCGATTGTACGAGCAAAGGTCAGAATGGTATAATAATATTATCAACAAGGCATAAGTTTGTGCACTTGTGTCTTAATTGCCCATTTCAGAGTTCAACCCTTAAAACCCAAATCTCTAATTGAAATTCACATAAATGTTTCATTCCAGTTTATTGCAGAGTATGAACAATGACAGATTAACCCTTCGTAGTGACACGGGGTGATATCACACCCCAAAAGCAATTTTCGAGTTCAAATGTCACGCATTTATGACTTCCAAAGGGGATTTATTGCGGTGAAAAAATCACTTGTTTCCACAACCGTGGAAAATCGCTTTTTTTCAATTACAGATTTCATCGTATAAAAATTTACATTTGTACAATTATCACTCAAAAGTTATACTATTCACAAATACGGAAATGCTAACTCAGAAATGACGCTAGTGTAAACCCCATCTGACCAATTTGTCACGAAGGGTTAAATTTCATAAATAAACATATAACATTTGAACCGACTTTTCTTACAAAAACGATTAGCCATCAGCAACTAATATCCTAGAAGTCACTGATATTCATCAACCCCCACATTTCAAATCTGATTCCACCCGGAAAAAAAATTCCAGAGGTCATGGTCCCTCTTTGTCAAGCGAGCGCACAAAGTTCTACAAATAACGCAGCAGAAAGTCGTTATTTAGTGAGTTGAATAAAATAGAGGCGCGATCGAAGAATTCTGGCTGTTTCCGCCTTTAACCGACCGCCTATCGTCCACACAATAACATTAAAGATAGCGACTATGAAAAAAAAAACACCCCGTGCGTAAATATAAAAGTCCACCGAGTGCCCGTCACCGGCGTATCGGTTGATAAGACGGGGATAATACTGAAAGACGTATTCGATCAGCTCTGCAACTGTTTGCTGAGGCATAGACCAACTATATTTACATAATGACAAATACATGATCGCGTCGATCGCTCAAACAAGTCGCGGATCCCGTTTTATATACTATCGATCGTGTAACTGTGTAATTTTTAACGAGCCTCTTTCTATTTTTGTGAACGATGTCCGTGAACCACGTTCAGATCTATGCAGACCTTTGGTAATCGATTTTTATTGCTCATTAGGTATTTAATACTTATGTGTTTCCGCGGCAAATCTTGTTTATTTTGCCCTTAGATGCTCTAAGATTTTGCCGCGACTAATTGAGAACCTTGCAGCAAGAGGGATTGCAGCTCCATTTTTTTTATAGTTTTTGAGTTATGACGTGTAATATATGTAAAAATAATTCTACATCGTTTGATGCAAATCCGATAACAAATGAGCGATTTATTGCAAATTTTGAACCTGCACCCATTACCCTGCTGCAAGTCAGAGGCAGCTCCAGATTTGAAAAATTCGCCAAAAATAGAAATAGGAACTTAATAATTCAATAACTACTACCTACGATGTGTGGAAATATATATTTTTCAATTAGTGTTCTCTTTTCAATGTTAAGTCAAAGTCATAATTTTATAAACAGTTTTTGCTACTTTATCGAAGTTAGTAAAGATGGAACTGCACCCCTCTTGCTGCAAGGTTCTCAATTATGGAATGTCGTGTTTTATAATTTGTGAAAATTTGAAATTGGTAACTTAGGTAGAGCTTTTGATATTGTAATACATTAGGATTCTCTGATACAGTATCATATATTTATGAAAGATGAGACATTAACACGTTCCACGGTGGAAATTCTAATTTTTGAGAAAAATAAATTGAGATGTTGAATTACAGAAAAATAGTAGTTATATTCTTCATAATTTCAGCTTTTTTGCGTTGTGTTTTAATTTCGACGCTGAATTGAGAAATACCTTTTGTCTTTGAATGGAAGCTTCACTTCCTGCAAATATGGGAACACGTTGACGCGGTATTAGGTTTTCTTAGTTTCTGAAGGTTGGAAGTCCACGCGTCTTACAGGTATCAGTGTGCACGCCGCATTCTTTCGTCAAATAAAGTCGATGGTCTCTGACGTGCGACTATATACATACTACACCTATTTATGAGAAACAGCTGATCGCCTTTGACGTACTACTACACTCTTTCGTAATCCGCTGTTAAGACCATAAACTGCGGGCGCGTCCTTGGCGGAAACTGATTCTTTCGCATTCCTTTCTTTAAATATCCAACTCGCGGTGCGCTAAATAACAAGTATTAATACCAAAGTCTAATATATGCGTCGGAGACTTAAAAATGCAAATAAGACGGCCAGCGTCGACTGTTTCTACTGCTCTTGAAAACAACACAAAGAAACATTCCCAACCTACTTACGATTCGCTAATCTTACGCACCTGCGCGCCAGCTTGCTATTAAGCGAATGCAGAGGCTTTGTTTTTTAAGGGAAAGCATATGTAAGAAATATTGAAAATTTGGATAGAAGGGTGGGTAAGATTCTAGGGGATTAACCCCCTATAACGTTATGAAACTTTGTATAGACGTGCTGATTGTACAAATATTCCATATTCAACTATTGTAACATGGTAATCACAGACCCTTATTTTATAATAATCTGTTTTGTTAAATGAAACTCAAGTACGCCTGTTAATTCATACGCAATATTTAACGTCCACCAATGGCGTAGAAATTTTCGTTACTGGGGGTTAAAACCAGTGGCGCACCCAGAGGGGGCAGCTCCCAAAGAAGGAGCTTTGTAAAAAGAAAAGAAAACTGGATTTCATTGTTTAAATAAATTTTTATAATCACCTAATGAATTTTATTGAATTTGCATTAAGTGAAATTGCGTTAAATAAAATTTTCTTAAAAATATTTTTATCAGTTTAACTCGATATCGTACCCTCCACAAATGGCACGAGGATGTGAAAAAAGAATCTGGTATTTTGGGGAGAAGAGTTATCTTAGAAAAGTGAGGATAAGACATCTATCCCTGCGAAATTGAGTGCAAGGAGACATTTATATAATAAAATGAAAACATAAAAAAAATTTGTAATTTTTTAACGTTTCTCTAAAATTGAGTGTGTTAAGGGTTTAACACTTTGAGTGAGGGATACCCATAGTGTGCACGATTTTACCGTATTTTCACCACGATATTTTCTAGAATCTAATTAAAATATCGTTCAGGAGTCTCCGAGCGTTTACTTTGAACACACACGAAGCTCATAATTCTCTTTGAACAAAATTTTCCTGACAGTAACGGTCACTCGGAAAGATCTGACTGGCTTAAAGGGGCATGTTTCAAAACGTTGGGCCCCCTCAAAGTGTTAATGTACGGAGACTTTATTGCTCCCCTCTAAAACATTTGAAATTCTCTATCGTATTCCAATTACATAGAGAAGTTATGGCTATACGAGGATGAATGTACATGCGTTTCCTAGCGCATGTGCTCGAAACTCGGGCGGATGCGTGGCCGCGTGATGCCGTGACATTTCTGGAGTGCTTGCGATTTAACGCGACCTTTAACCTCGACCCACTTACGCATACATTCGATGCATCGTCGTGCCCGTCAATGGGACGCAAGCTAGCACTCGGCTGCTTCATTGGCAAGCAATAATTATAAATATATGGCCGAACTTGGCCGCCATTCAGCGCGAGGAACCGACGCGAGGCACTTCACGCGTGGGGAATGGGTCAAACTAAACGACTTTACTGGCGCAATTATTATATAGTGATACCCTCCGTCATGTGACATGTGTGCTATCATAATAACTATTGACCACATCATTCTACATATTAGAGGGTTCAAAAGCAAATCAGTGTAAGCCCATTAGCATTAAAACCGAGATTTACATTGCTTGTCTCGTGAATAATTTTTCCTAGTAATTCCGTGGTCAATATAAGTGCTGCTATTTATTGTTTATGTATGAAAATAGTGACTTAATTGATTTATCAGCTGAAAATCTTAACTATAATTAGGTTTTTGAACTACGTAACTCATTTTCAGGGAATGCTGGATTTACAGTGAATGGCTTTTAAACCCTCCGTATGTACAGTGCCGGACAAAAGCACAGGGACACCATTTAAAACAGAAAAACTTTTTTAAAATTGTTCCAAACGACTTAAGCTTTTCGAGAAGCTAGAAGGATTAGTTTACTACTTAGGTGACGTTTTTCGTAGTTTTGAAAAGAAAATAGAATTGGTCGGAATAGCGAAGAAAATAGAGAAGGTCGCTTTTTCAACATTTTTATCTGACAAGGGAAGATCCCGAAGCCGAAAGTTCAAAAAATTCTGAAACTTTGTGAATATGTAGGGGATTCCCACCTGATTACAACGCAATTTTTGTTTGCTGTTCAAATTCACTCTAAGGGGGTGAAATCAACCCCTGAAAATTCGGCTATTTTCCGATTTTATTTTGTAGCTCGCAATCTATAAGAGATAGAAAAAAAATTTCAAGACAAAAGTTACTTCTTTTAATTAGGACTATCATTTGGTCACTTACAGTTCGGGAGTTATAACACAAAATCAGAAACAAGCCGTAATTTAAGAGGTCGATTTCACCCCCTTAGAGTCAATTTGGGCAGCAAACAAAAATTGCGTTGTAATCAGGAGGAAATCTACATATTCACAAAGTCTCAGAATTTTTTGAATTTCCGGGTTCAGGATCTTTACTTGTAAAGATAAGTAAGTTGTAAGTTCTTATTAAGTTGTAATCGTAATCGGTTAACGTAGCTACGAGCTACAAACAGTTAAAAGTGGTGTAAATCACAGTATTCGACCAGTTGTTGCGCATAGAGAATTACAAGCTGTCAACCAGAAACAGATTAAATATAAAGTGTCTTCTCTACTCGCATCAGGAATGAAAAAAAGTCACAAGATGATACACCTAAAAATACTTCTTCTTCAAGTTGTAAACTTCCCTGCTCTATAACACAGCGCTGCGAGAACACCTGCTAACAATAAAACACCCAGCTGTCTGATCGGATCATAAATACTCATACATCACCGTTTACCACCAACGCGCAGCCTTGTCAGGAATTCTTACAAAATTCTACCGCGGACGCAACGCCTTTGCAACTCGAGAAGAAATGTATTCTCAGGCTTAAGCCCTTCACCCCCAACACGAGTAGAGCAATGTCTCAGGAAACTAAGCCACGTGTTCCTGTGATCCTCAAGTATTGGCTTGCGAGAAGCGACAAACCCATGAGGGATGGCGACCTCGCTGAGGACGACGAGGACAATTTGACCCAACGGCGCCTGATAAAATCAGGGAACGTTCCAGAATATTAACTCCGCGCCATTGTCCGCCGTTGGTTCGCGACATTCGAGGCTAGAGTGATATCGAAGGCTGTGTTTACGAACCACTCGTCGGGAACGATAATATCTGCAACGACACGGAAACGATTAATGCGCGCTATTATTATCACTGGACACTCGGATGCGATCTATTTCGAGAGCGCCGGGTCTCCAGCGTGGTGTAGGTGCACGCGTGTCGATCCGAGAGAACACAGTCGTGTGTCGTTAATTCGCGCGCGCCGACCGTTGCGATCGCGCTGCGAAAAAGTCACCACCCACGCGGCGGCTTTCATCACCGTAGGATCCCTCGAACGGGAATAGCGGGATGTAGAGCTTGCTTATTTCTCGGAGCTCGTTAGTTTCTCGTAGGGTTGACATTCTCGTCGAAGGGAAGGCAACCTTCGATGTGTACCTGCTGGAAAACTGGCAGCGGAAGGGGTGGTAATATGCACTTTTTTGTTTTAGAGAAAATAATTCATTTTAAATGTGCGTATTGCAATCAATAATCGTGGGCAGTGTTAGCCAACGTGTCTCTTATCGTGTATTAGCTTGAACTACCCGCAGTGGCGGATTTAACAGGGCGGCCGATGAGCAGTTGTGCTCCATTCTTAAAAAAGAATTATGATTTTATCCAAACTATATTTTTTTTCTGTATTATTACACTGAACCCGTTTTCACTAAACTACTGCTTTATTTTCCCGAAGAAGGGCCTCTGTTCAGAAGGCTCTACGGGGCCCTGTCTTAAAAAAAATTATGATTTTTATCCAAGCACTACATTTTTTTCTATACTTTTCTGTACACTTACCCCCTTTTAGTAAATTACCTCCTCACTTTCCCGAACAATTTGGCGCTGAATGTTTGCCACATGAGAATTTTTTTTTAATCCACCATTGAGTATTCGGTAAGTGTGCGGGGCGGGTTTTGGAGATTTGGCCCCCCTAGGCTAGCAAGCGTCTGCCGCCCTTTCCGCGAAATATCGTCAAATATTTTAATTCAAAAGAATCTAGGCAATTTCAAAATTAAATTAATATGGCAATTCACATCTGTGAAGTGTTTTTAAAGTTCTCTCAAGTCCGTGTTTTTAAACCTTTCCAATTTCATTCGTGCAAAATTTGTCGCTCCCCAAAATTTGCCACCCCCCAAAAGTTGCAGCTCCCAAAAATTCACCGCTCCTGGTTGACCGGGTAAAACTTTGATTATCACAAAGTGTCAAGACGGTGAAATAAGGTGGGATATCCAGATTTCATTGTTGCCTATATTTTTCGCAGTATTTTAGAGAGTAATTATACAAAATTTGGTTCAGATCGGTTAAAAGATTTAGGAGTTAATAGGAGTTAATATTTTTTTCTAAATATGTGTCGAAGAATATTCATGCCAAATTCTATGCGAATACGTTACGGTATAGAAACATTTGCCTAACAAATATACGTACATATTTTGACTTTTATATATATATATATATAGATTATTAGTCTGTGGATACAAAGTAAACTCGTTGAAAGAGTACAATTTGTTTTAACACAGTGCAAAATGTGGGATTTCAAAAACCACACTGGTCCATATTATATGTATACCACCTCTTCTCCTATACTGTTTGGAATACTAATAGTGTAATAGTTAGAGAATTGTAATTTTGGATCGTTTTAAAAAGTCTAACTAAAAGTGTGAATATGGGAGTTGAAAGGAGTAATGTGTAGCTTGTGGAGGGGTATTGGAGCTTTCGAATAGCAGTCAGTTGAATAGTAGTCATTTGAATAAGTATGTTAATAAGTATGTTAACTTATTACAATTACCTCACACTACCCTTACACTACTTCGCTGCACTGAAAGTACCTTTTACACCCTTCATTAAACAACGTGATAACTGAAGCAGAAGATCATCTAATCCTTTCAGCGCTACACCACCTCTGTTTTCACCCAATACTCTTTTCATCTCTTTAACCCACCTACGTCCTTCGAGTCTCTCCCGACCGAATCGTGTTTTCAATTCTTTAACTCCACTACGACTCTCGGGTCTTTCCTAACCCACTCGTGTTCTCATTTCTTTAACCCACCTACTTCCCCCGGTGCTTTCCCAACCCTCCCACGTTTTTTCGAGAATGTTTTCTACTTCGAGAGCAATATAATTGGAGGCTATATAACAATATTGTTCCTCGATCTTTGACATTACTTTACATTTATAACGGAGCCGAAGGTCGCAGCAGGGTTAAGCAACATAATGCTCCCGATCTAACATCGATCTTCCACACGTTAACGTCGCCTCGAGTTACGAAGGCATCAGTTCCCAGCAGCCACCGTGCGCAATGTGCATCGCGCGTACACGACACCGACGCATCCGATTTCGAACGGCAATCAATGCCGCACGCCGGCGAGCATCGTGTTTTTCCACGACACTTACAACACAAAGCCGGGCTACGACAACCGCGGTAATATATTAAACCGAGAGCGCACGTAACAAGCGACGCGGAAACACGCGGGAAGCACGTGGCACTCGCGCAGCACCTAATGAATGAATATCGTATCTCTTCCGCGCGAGACAGGTCCCTTATCACCACAGTCAGCGAAATTCGTTCAAGCGCGTCTGCTTTATCAAACACTTCAGAGTAAGGGTTTCAATTTCAATTAAGGCGAAGACAGTGACGAATGAGAATTGCAGGTATATTAACCCCCGACCGCCCCTGAGTTTCCCAACTTAATTTGCCCCTTGGTGTCAAATTTACATAGTGGTCAAAAATCAATATAATGAAAAGATAAATAGATGATCTTGCAAATTCTTTTATTGCAAACAAAAATGAAGTTTCTGTGTATTCAGGCATACGATTGGTCACATCGTTCACAAATGAGCCATTGAGAGCAAAAACGGACTAACCCACACTTTGTGCGAAATTGAGTTAGTAGCAATAATGTATTCCAATAGGGTGTACTAATATAAAATAGGAAAAATTAATTTTTTTTGCCTCAAATAATAAAGTGATCTGCAGGGCATAATGCTTTTTTGTATTTATTGCAACGTGCACTGTTTATATTCGTGTTTGTGTTAAATTGACGCAAGGGGCGGATGAGGGTTAACATATTTTAAACTAATCTGGCCATATATTTGACATATTTTAAACTAAAACCTGACTCGAGCCTTTCTTGCGCCCTAAGCGAACTTACCCAATTGCAATTACCCAAATTAGGTAGCTGCCTAGGGCGCAAAGTTTACAAGGAGCGTAAAATGGTCTTTCAATTGTTGGCATTTTCGAAAATAAAGTTTTAAATGGAATATTGCAAGTTGTAGGTACTATAAATGTTTTAAGCTCCGAATAAAAATTCAGAGTAAGGTCATAAAAAAGCTCAAATAAGTATATTATTATTTAATTAAATGTAATACACGTAAAGTGCAAATAAATATTCATAATAAATGAAAACACATTGCGCTTTTTGATGACCTTACTCTGAATTTTTATTCGTAGCTTAAAACATTTATAGTACAACTTGTAAGATTACATTTAAAACTTTATTTTAAAAAATGCTCACAATGACAATTTTTGACGATGACAACAACTGCCTAATTTTTCCTATAGGCACGGAGCCCGGCCTGTTTATATATATTAAATAAACATACACCACGAATTTCGCTCCTACATAATTTGCCATAAACGCTTCTCTCTGTTAATTGCTTCTACGTGAAAACGCGGAAAACAGCAACGTGGAATTGCCAAAAGTGAGCAGTCAACAGAATGCATACAAAGTAAAAATTCAAAAATTTTGAAACGAGCTTATTTAAATTTCACTCGTTGTACCCTGGAAGCCCCTCTCGCCGCTGACATCGATCTCCACCCATAAATAATTACGAAACGGTACGGGCGTGGTCCACGTGGAAACTCCATTGGGATTTTCATATCACGCTTCGTCTCGTATCGTTATCATCGACCGCGATTCCTACGCATTTAAAAAACGCTCGCCCACAGATAAGGATATTTAACCAACCCCTGCAATCCCCGATGTCGTTCGGGGAGCTTAAATAGAATTGTTGTTCCCTGGCGAGCGATACCACTTTATCGCGGGTGCAACTTGTTTATCGACGCGCGGTGACACTTTTCTTATTTCCATCCCGGCTTGTTTACCAATGCTCGTGCGTGATTTCGTTCGGCTGCATCCGCAGTGGATACACCGATGACCGTGTGAAATAAAACACACCGAGGGGCAAGGCGGAGGGATTTTTAAACGAGAGCTCCCCGTTCGAATCGCGGGGCGATTATCTTCGGTGTCTGTTTACGGAGCACGGTCTTTAATCATGTTTCTCGAGTGATCAAACGTTGCACATATGCCCTCTATATGCGCGAGAATCCGGAGGGGGTGGGAGGGCACGTGCATCTCTCAGCAACATTCCTATTTTTGCAACGGAGTTTATATTCCGCGAAGGCGATTAGATTAACAAACCCCAGTCTACTGAAAAGGAACTGGCTCATTACGCGTCTTATTTTCTACTTTCTACCGACCGTGATTGCGAGCCGCGGTCCCTTTTATCCCCCCCCCCCTCCGCCGGGCCGATCGATTCGTTTCAATTAACGGTCACGCAGGGCTTCTATTTTCTGACTTAGCGAAACGACAGTTTTATTTACCGAACGCTCGGTATCAACGGACGATACCGTGATTCATGTAAATAAACAGATAAGATTTCTACTTATGTCACCGCCACAGATAAATCCGCCCGTATTCGGAAAGAGCGCGCACGGCAGACAGGGACAGCGGAGATCCTATCGCGAGCTGTACGCGCTCCCGAATTTCAAGCGGCCGCGCGTGGTTGTTGTCGCACCCGTGATTAATCCACGCTTATCGAGGCTGAACTGGTGGCGGCTCGCGAAAAGCAAAAATATAAACAAACCTGGCCCATGGAGGGGCATATTCTTTCGAAATTGGCTATTAATTTTATTGTGATAGCGCGATTTTGTTTAAATAGGGAAAATACTGTTTAGGAGCTGGAGAATCTGTCTTAACGCTTTGTGTTAAGTAAATACGTTTCTGCGTATTCTCGCGGTCGATATTTCTTCGAAAGCGGTGAAGAATTGCTTGGGGGCCTTTCAACGGTAAGAAAGGGGCGTTAAAGGGGCATTTTTCAAATTATTGTGGATGCTTAAGCTTTGTAACGATTAGTGAGATTGTTTTTATATTATAAGGTGACCATTCATCCACGATTTCCGAGGACGAGGACAATTTTGTCCCCAGTTCTGAATTTAAGGTAATCATTTGTCCTGATTTTTAACCCCCATTCTTATTTTTGTTTTAACATTTCACAGCAGCCCCTAACGAATTCTTGAATATTATAAGAATTCGAAATAAGTAAAAATTATAAAATAGCTGAGTCTCAATCGTAGAAGTTCAGAAAACTGAATATAGTATGTTGGGACTATACTACCTATAACAGAGAAGTAAATAATATGATATAATAAGTTATTTCATACTTTTTAAAGTTTTCGTAATTTACTTTTTCAGTTAATAAACCGTTCTTTTTGTGTCAGGGTTTTTTTAAATTTTTAATTTAACTTATTTTTAGATAATAGTCCCCGATTCGGTATCACAAAATAATCAATGTGAAACCGAAGCCACGAGTTTGCTATTAAAATTCTACTAATTTGGCAACAGTCTGACCGAGTCTATGAGGAGTAGAGGTAGTCCCCAAAAAATATCTCATGTCCACGGAAACTCCAAGAAAGAAATGGTCACCTTATTTTATAAGAACTGTGTTGCTTTCATAAACTCTATCGACCATTCGATTTGTACTTGCAATTGAGACAGTGACAGCAACAACGGACTAACCCACATTTTTTCAAAATTGGAAAAAAATTAGGAAGAAAATAGGAAAAAATTTTTTAATGTGGCTTGGTCCGTTGTCGCTCGCACTGCCTCAATTTTAAAGTATTTACCCTCCAGTGCGACCGATAAGCAGTCAACCGATTGCGCCCTGGGCTCTTACCCAACTTCCAAAAAAAAATATGAAATTATACAAACCCTATATTCTTTTTTGTTTCCCATAATTTTCATACCACATTTATTTGCAATTCTGTTATGTATACAGAGTGTCCCAGAACATTTGCCACCTGGTCCATTTTCCTTAAATCCGCCACTGCTATCCTCTGTTTTATAAAATTTGTCATCGATCAAATTTAATCACCTACGTCTAACGGAAGCTCGATCATCCGACACGAATACAACCAAAAGAGCAAGGCAAGAATGAAATAGGCAGCGTAATTACACGCAATAATATCGATGCTAGCATGACCGAACTATTTTTTGGGATCACAAAATAGCAAGCCACGCGCCTGAGAACGGGTTTCTCGGTAGCATCGAGGCAGAATATAGGTACGGTCGTTCTGTATATACGAGCGTGTTCTTACGAAAAATTTCGACACCACCATCGCGCTATATAGCACCGAACTTTTCGACGGAGTGACACGCACGATGTGTAATCGCGAACTATTTTTTCGCCGACCATAAATAAACACGGATAGCGCAATGTCGGTGGGCACCGGTTACTAAGTCACAATTAACAATGACTTTTTTATCAACCATTGCAGAGTGTCGTTTAAACATAGAAAGAAGGGGGAAGTAGATTGTTCTGGGTGATTAAACGAACGAGTTTGAATAATTCTGAAGAAACAAATATGGAATTCTGTTTAATATTGAATATTAATATTTTTTTCTATTTAATAGGTAATATTATTAAATGCTTCGCGCGCGAGCACGAGAGTGATGATGCAAGCCAATTTTCCTCGTAAAGCATTGAGGCAAGGAACAGCAATGTACGTAGAGGCAACTCAATTTTCCACCTTTATTAACTTAACAGACCAATTCTCAAGGGCTCATTATGCACCAGAGGGAACTTTACTTCCAACGTAGCTATACGTCGTAGTAAACGTTAAAGTTATTTAAATAGAAGATTCTCTAGTTATCTTTAGCTACGTGCAAGCAATGGAAAAGTTATTTATTACAATTAATTGCCCTATCAATGAAATTACTGTATAAATCGCTGGAGATGAAATACATAAGTGAGCCACGTGGTACTGAAAGATTAAATGACCTACTCTATTGTTTCAAAGTAGGTATCAAATAAATAGTCCTCTAATTATTTTCAACCGTGTTACAGATATTGGCATGCTCAATCCATCTTGGCGCTGAATCTCGAATTTCTGATATTATTGTAGAAAATTATTTAAATTTGAGGGCTTCATAACTTGCAATGGATTTAAATAAACGTGCATCTTCTGCACTTACAATTGCAGGCTATATGAGGTATTGAGAGCAAAAACGGACTAAACCACATTGAAAAAACTCGGATAGGTTGTGTCGGGGACACAAACCACATTTTCTTTTGCGTGAAAACTCGGCCCTGATGTTGGATTGTGGAATGAATGAAGTAGACAGAGTAAGTTTGAACGATTATATTGAAGGAATAAGTTTGATATTAATATTGAAGGATTATTTTATTGATTACTGATACTCACTTGCGAATGACACCGCTTTCGCAGTTCTCACTCGACGCAATCCAAAGTTATACTAGCTCAAAGCTCGCCAGACATTTTACAATTCTGTCATTATTTACATATTGCGGACCCCATATCCACGCTCGTTGCGGTTACGCACTAGGTTCCGAGGTCATCTCAGGTACCGACATCCTTTGTCTACATGACGCTATATTTATTGTTTGGATGTTGCTTTTAGTTTCGAAGTTATAAGACGAAACATTAGCACCCATTTTTGTCACGATTTTTGTAACGCTAGACTTTTCGTGTATTCCCCCAGTACCTATTCCGATTTTAAAGATGTATTCACGTCGAAAAAATTAATTTTTCCTATTTTATATGATTAGTACAGTCTATTGCCATACATTATTGCTATTAACTGAATTTTTGCTCTCAACGCCTCGTATAACAAGGGGAATGAACGAGTTTGGATCACAAATTTGGCTTAATATTTTGCATACCGTGTATAATAAAGTGTCAAACAAATAGGATACACTATTTCGAGGGAAAATCGAGTTGAAAGGTCCTGCTTAGGAATTTACTTTAAAATGTATAGTCTTGTATGGAGATTGTTCAAAACGAAATTTTGACGTCAATTTTCTAGCCAAATATTAAATACTGCATCCCACGCTTTCGATACATTATTTCAACAAAATCAGTGACTCCCCTCGTTCACTTCAATTCACTTTATTCAAATCAGTAACAACTTATCAGAGCAAGAAATTCAAACAATATTCTACACGATACTAAACATGCCACGTACAAGGCATATGCATTTGTGCACTTCACTTGCAAAGTTAGATAGTTAATAAAACAGAAAAAACAAAGAATAAATGAATACCAGTTACGAGGCACGTAAGTATCCTCTCCGAAAGGGCGCCAGCAACACGTACCGTAGTGGTCAAAAGAGAGCTTAAACTACGAACGTCAAGAAAAAGTAAGATACTTCCATCGCGAAGAATTATATCTCAAATTTGATATCCCACAAATGGAGAGTTACTAGAATAGGTCACAAGGGAACTTTACCAACTCAAGAATTCTGATTGTAATGAAACTTCGCGTGACTGTAAAGCACATTGGAGTATACAAAGAGGAATCTTCTTTTTCTGCGGAAATTCACTCTGGAGGGATGGGACGAGCCCTTAAAGTTATCACGCTTATAATAATCTTGTAACGGTGCGAGAGAGAACAAAACTTTAAACATAAGAATTGCTCTACGCCCTATGACACTATCACAAGAAAGATAAAGTGACATTAAAGAACTCAAAAAGCCTTTCACCTTCCCACAGTGAATTTCCGCCGAGGTAAAAAAAAAACGCTCCTCGCAAACTCCAACGTGTTCCACATTCACGCGAAGTTTCTTTGAAATCGGGATTCTCGCATTGGCGACGTCTCTTTGTCAGCGATGCCAACGCGATACTTAAACCTTGGCATGAAATTAGTCTAGCAGGCGTAAAGCTGCGAATGCTAAGCCGTCTGTTTACCGCCACGGTGTTTACAAAACAGAGGAAGGAAAGAAGTAAGAATAAAAGCATCCGCCCACAGGCGGCGTACTAACCTGGCCTTGCGCTCCAGCTTGCCGGTCACCTCGTTCCTCTTGAGCACGAACGGCAACCTGTTGCTCACCACGATCATGCTCCCGTTGGAGGTGAAGCCCGGTTCTGTAGACATTTTCGACGTGTTCTCTGATCAGCTGTCTGTGGCCTGTGCCGCGGAAACGAGGAGACACCGCGATCGTCGGTGTCGCGCGACCGTCTCTCCTCTTTGTCGAGCGCCGCTCGGTAGCGCGGCTCTAGAGACCGCGAGCGCGTCACGCGCGATCACGTGCGCGCCTATGCGAAGTCGAAGGAGAACCGCGAGACCGAGTTGACTGGCTAGTCTATCTCTGATCGAGCGCCGCGTGAACACCAAGCCGTCCGCGTTTACCGCTCGCCTCTTTAACGGGCCCAGCGCGTGTTCTCGCCTCTTCCTCGACGGCTGTGCCGAGGTGCCCCTTTCGTCCGCCGCGGGCTTCCGATGGGGGGCGAACCGCCGTGGCGCTGGGATGCGTGCCCTTTCGCCTGGTCGCGGGGGCGGTTCGCAGCGCCCGGGACTGAACACAGAGCCGGAAGAACAGGGACGTGGATGTGAGAGAACAAATGCGGAGTGACGAGATTGAAACGGAACAGAGGTACGGGAATGGAAAGGCTAGGCGGTGAGAGGCGGAGGATAGAGAAGTAGAGAGTGTAAAAGTGGTTTTAACTGGGATGATGGAAATTAGAGAGCGAAAGAGTGAGAGAGAGAAAGTGTGAGAGAGAGAGAGAGAGAGAGAGAGAGAGGGTGGCGGTGTTGATTGTTCGGTGTTTGAGTGTGCCGCGGTGTGTGGCCGAAGTAGCACTGAAGTGACGAAGCCGCGTTCCCCTGAGTTTATTCGAGTTAGCCGTGACTAGGAATTGGTCCAAAGTACGCTCTCTCTCTGCTACCGTATCAATGACGGGGCCGCGACCTTTTCGCCACCCGGCGGCTAGGTTTACTCCTCGTGCACGGTATCACTATCGCCCACCACCACCGCCGCCGCTACCACCACCACCGTCGTCACCACGTAAACAGAAGCTGCTGTCCCGTTCGCCTTCCTCCTTCGTGCGCGGCGCTCCCCTCCGCGCGCCTTTGCCTTGTCCTCCCGCGTTTACATCGTCGCGTGTCATGACTGACGATCAGGGTTATCTGTCTCCACCCCCTCCACTTCTCCTCCAGCTTCTGGTCCTCCTCCACCCGCCCTCCCCCCTTCGGTTATCACTCATAATTCCCGGATAACACGCTAATGGGACAGCACGTACGCAGTCCGCGTTGCGTCCAGCTGTACACGTTGTACCGGCGCTCGACTGTCAACACACACGCGGCAGATAACCGGGCTACTATGCCGTGACGCGCGATCGGCGACCATTTGTTAACTCTTTCGTCCTTCGACGGCGTTCCGCGCGAAATCAATCGGTACGGTCCCAAGGTCGCCTCGGAGGCGAACTCGCGGCAACGACGAGCGGCCTGACCCCTCTGGACCCGGCCGATATTTAGCTCTATCGCGCCTCTACACGCGGCGATCGTATGGGGAGCGAGTGTGCCGGGGTACCCACCACCCCCTCGTGGCGATAGAGATTGCTCGCGTGGCATGCGCCCGCACGCACCATCCGCATAAAATTCTCGGCAGCGAATAACAGGGGAATGGTTAAGGAAAAAAGGGGTTTTTGTATCGCGTAGATTAGGGGGTCGCCCAGAATAGGACGGTGATTACTAATATAATATGGGAAGTGTGGTAGTAAGGTTGTTATGCGGACTGGTTAAAAGATGAGTTTTTAGCTTTCTTGCGAACACCACTGTGGATGATGCTGTTGCTTGGAGGTGAAAGGGTGGTATATTGTAGGTGGCTAATGGCTAATGCATAATGCAGGGAGATCTGTAAGGAGAATGGTGAAGAGGGTAGGGTGAAAATGAATATTAGAGTGTTGGGGGTGTAGGAGCGTGGATAGTTTGTGGGTAGGTGCCATGGGCGTAGCCAAGGAGGGGCAGGAGTGGGCATTCGCCCCCCCCCTCCCCCCGGCACAGGAAAAAAATAATATATTAATTGCCCGTTCAAAATTAAATTAATTTCTTCGTAAATAAAAATAAATTAAATTGTGACGTAATTGCGTATTACGCGACCCTGCTTACCTTGATTCCTAACTGCGTGCATAAAATCAAAATTCAGTTTCACTATTTATTATTGCCCCTCCCTGAATGAAATCCTGACTACGGCCCTGGTAGGTGCTAGCAACTATGTCATCTTTCTCTAGTTATTTGTTCCTGGTATGTTTGGTTCAAATCTAGAAACTCAATTTTAACCCACTTCCAACTATCCAATAGACTTGAAACTCTGCAGGCGTACAGCGGGTACCGAAAATATTCGGACACTTTTTAAAATCGCATAGCGTTTTTAAAATTAATCCAAACGACTTGAGATTTTTTGAGAAGCTAGATGGATTAGTTTGCTAAGTGACGTGTTGCGCCATTTTGAAAAAATGCACTTGGTCGGAATAGCAAAAAAAATAGTAGTTTTTTAAACATTTTTGTGAGCCTGTAATGAAAATTCAAAAAACCCGTTTGTAAATGTTTACATAAACGCTTAAAGATCGCAGAATAAAGTCGAAAATCGCTGATTTCGTGAATTTTGCAATTTTCGACTTTATTCTGCGATCTTTAAGCGTTTATATGAATGCCGTTTTGACGAAAGCGTTTTTGATGAAATTTTAGGCATGTATACAACTTACTTCAATCTACTTCTACTATTTTTTTTTTTGCTATTCTGACCAAGTGCATTTTTTTTAAAATTATGAAACACGTCACTTAGAAAACTAATCCTTCTAGCTTCTAAAAAAACTCAAGTTGTTTGGATTACTTTTAAAAAAGTTATGCGATTTTAAAAAGTACGTTGTTTGGATAAAAATGCAAAATTATGATCAAAAAACCCCGACGGGTTTACAACATTACCCGGTCATCAATAAATATAACCCAAAACCACATATCCAAACGACTTGAAATCAGCCTATAACCACAAATAAAACTTAGACACTAAAAAGTAACTATTAAAAAAATATATATAAAAAAATTATGTTAAACGATTTTATTAAAAATGCACTAAAAACTAAAAAATAACTCATTTCTTGTACTACAATTTCGATGGTGAAATGTCACTTTAAGTAAAATCATGGGGCACCATTTTCAACCAGAAGTTAAAGTATCGGTTGGCAAGTCGGCCGACGATTTTACTTAAAGTGACATATCACCACCGAAATTGTAGTACAAGAAATGAGTTACCTTTTAGTTTTTAGTGCATTTTTAATAAAATCGTTTAACATAAAATTTTTTTATATATATATTTTTATTCAGAATTAACTCATTGCCAACAACAGGTGCTAGAATTACTCCCTTTGCGATGAATTCTACTTATTCCCCGATGATGGTGTATTTACTGTCTGTATAGCAGTGTAATTATCAAACTTTTGCTCGGGTTCCCTAGTTAACAAGTAGAGAACCTGGGCACTTCAAACTGGCGATAAACACCTCATCATACGGTACCGTAAACTGAAGGAACATTGACAGTTAAAATTAACATGTATACTGCTCGACACTATTTTTTGCCGAATATATAATTATGTGTACATTAATTGAAAAATAAATGTCCAAGAAAAGACACATACAATCTTTTTAAAAATCATGTAATAAGTAAATAGGACAGAGAAAACTTCTTTCAAGTTTAAAAAACTTATAAGGAGGTCTAATTTATTGCGACACATTTTTTTGACCTTGAATAGTCACTTGTTTACTGATTCTTAAATTTGAAACAATAAGCCATCTTCTTCTAACTAATAACTGATAATTTACAACAATGCCACCAATGTATCAGTTGATACACTACTTACTTTACATGAATTTCTTTCAACTTTTCGCGTGACCGATCGGTAAAAAATAGTGCCGAGCAGTATATTAAAAAAGGAAACGGACAAAAATTTTATGCCCTTTCACACATGTAGTGCAATCATAAAAGATTATACTAAAATACTTCAAGTAAATGTAAAAATGTTAATTTTTATATTATATGTATAACAAAATGTTACAAAAACCTGCCAATGTTCCCCCAGTTTACGATAGGATAGATGTCCCTATTACAGTGCTTCGACGTAATGAATTAATTACTGACTTCTCTTACTTTAATTTTGCTTGGTGAAAATTTATGTTGTTTTTTTAACTTTTCTCTTTATTAAGGCATTTCTCGGGTTGAAAATGTTAATACTTCATATTTTTTTAATTAAAATAAAAATACACGTTTTTGTCCCAATTACTGTGCCCTCAAAAATGCGTTGTCCGTATTACTGTGCCCCCAATTACAGGGTCTTTTTGGATAGCGTTCCCAGCAATCCCTAGCGTTCCGTTTCTTTCTGAGAAAAAAGAGAACGTTAGGTTTCGCAGTTACAGAGGAAGCACTGGGGTCACATTAGTGTCCTCATTTGAAAAAATACGAAAACTTTTCAGAAGTGCTCATTTTATTATTATTCATAAAATTAAAAGGTTTTATGTTATAATTAACACTTTATATAAGCGAAAATCATAATAATTATCAATTTATTCACTTCTGTAAAGTACGTGTTGCTTACCGTTTTCGATAAGGATTTGGGTAAATCCATCGAACTCTCCTTATACATTTTGGAAAAAACTTTCACCATGCTTTAATTGCTTGAAAATGTAATCTTCTCGTTTTTAACACATACGTTAATAGTTTAGCTTACTTAAAAAAAATTCTTTCCTTATTTATTTATGCAACTTTTTTTGTATGGCTTGTTTAAATATAAAGGCACACTAATAGGGACAGGTACCGTAATAGGGACATCTACCCTATGTATTCATCTCTAGAGTAGAGTGAGGTAAAATTTCGCAGCGGGTAAATGTTCGCACCATACGAATTTCATTGTTTGGGTTGTGGCAGTTGCCAATGATGATTGACAGTGAATTGTCAATCAAGGTAGAGTCACCAGTGTCGAATTATGTAGCTGTGCTTCGTTTTGTTATCGTGCAATGCGGTAAGTACTGAATTCATTAGTTCTGATGTAATATTCTCATTTTTAGGAATCAATATTATTCCCATAAATTGATCAGTAAATATTTTAATTAATAAATCGTCTGAAAGAGCTGAAATTCTTCTATTCAAAAGTACTAATAGAAGTTTTCAGTCCTCCTCACCGATAACAGGATTGATTAAACAATGGAAAAGTATCTGTGGGGGCAAGAGTTCGCACAATGCAGTGGGGCAAGAGTTCGAATGCAAATTCCCCATTTAAAAATCAGCTTGGAGTAAATGAAGCAATGAAAATAAAATCTGAATGCGAACGTGCAAATAAATAATTAGAAAAGCAACAAAGATCCAAAAAGTAACATCTACTTCTGACAAATTTTGAAAGGAACAAAACAAATCGCTTCCAAAAAGAGAATAGCCCAACCATCAACGTCTATGGGAAAAATAATTTGTCCTGTGTGTGAAGAAGACTACACTGCTCCTCCAGAAGACTGATGCCTGCGCAAACTACGAAGGTAGGAGTAATGTTATGTGCTATGACTGTTACCTTGATTAAAAAAAATTAAATGTAAACTATTAGTCGCTTTATATTACAACTATTGTACGTAGGAAAATAAAACACTTTTGTGAAAATTTCTCGCTGCGTTCTTTTACCCCATAACATGCGAACTTTTGCCCCACATATCGGGTAAAAGTTCGCATTTCACGCTTTATGAAAATATTTATTTTATACATGTTGTGACAGGTAAATTGACATGAAGTCACTGCCTATCGAATAATAAGGGATAGTAGTTATTTCTTACACAATGATATGAGTATCAGTATAATACCAAGGATTTCAGGGAAGTCTGAACTTTAAGTGCGCACTCTTACCTCACTCTACTCTACTAAATATGTACCATGAGTTTAGAGAAATAATCATCTTGACCAATAGGGGAAGTTTCAAAAACCAGAGTCTCTACTCCCAACCCCATCCCTCTACAATTAATCAAAATTGGTGTCATCCAAAGGCTACATCACAGAAGAACAATTTCCTAAACATTTGCCCCTCGTTTCTATAAAACCCCTGGCACTCTCTACATTTCCCTACCCAAGCTAATTCCAACTCTTACAGTGAGCTAAGAACTAAAACCATTTCGGCTGGGAAAAAATATTCCACGTCAAGTATTAACCAATCTCCATCCCCACACAATATTAATCCTAAATCAGTGATCTCCCCCATCTCTAATGTAAAAAAAAAAACTAAAAGTCATCTGCACAGACTATTCCTAGTAGGTAGATATCAACATTCATGGGTCACCCCTTACATTAATCATGCACTCGAGTTTCCTAACACGCGGAGTGACCGTTACAGGGCGCAAAGTTTTCCCTGCCCCTCGTTCCCCGGGTCCCACTAATCTATTCCTCACACTTCTTGTAGTTCTGTCTCTCGCAACGATCAAAGTCGAAACGGGCGATGATTAATGGGGCGATTACGCAACGGCGGCCTGGCTATACCGCAAGCGATCGCACGCGGAAACGCGCAGGGCGAAATCGAGGAGCTTTGACACTCTGTCCTCGAGCAAAATGTACGAGCTTCCGGCTCGGTATCGCGGTGACAACGCGCGGCATCGAATTGTTCCACCGCGACGCTCCTCCGCCGAGGTAAATGCAATGTTTCAGGTCAGCTTTCTGTGCGCCTCTCTCCCCCCGCGCTTTCCTCCCAGAACGATAAACCAAATACGACGTGCACGTACTTCCCTCGAATCTTTGTTCCTACCATCGGCAAACGCGGGCTAATTCTATACGCATTGTCGAAAGCCCGCTGACAATTGTGGAATGTGAACAGATCGAATCTACCGGGGCTTGTTCGTTGGGTATCTGGCAAGTACACATTCACTTATAGTGAATGGAGTTTCCCGATTTGGAATATATTTCTTTAAAGTACTCATAGTAACTAAGAAATCCTGGTAATTATATCTGCAATGGACCTATTTTACTCGTGTTATTGAAGCGTACGCGAAGAACGGAAAAATCCTCTTATTTAAGAATAATTGGCTAAAACCTGGCATCTGTATGTTTTTTTTTTTTTTTGAAGTGCTGAATCCGAATATGATGTTATTTTTTGTGTAAAAAAAATCCTAAGGTAGTTCTCTTAATAAGAAATCGGTTTTTTTGGAGATAACTCAAAAAGGAAAGGCCGGAGAATTTTTTAAATAGACGACTTCAAAGTTAATGTGGGGAAACATGACGAAAACACTTATAATTTTATTCGAACACGATACAGCAGTCAATGTGAAGATCGTTGAATTGGTATCTTGCCCTAGGGGCCCAGATGTCGACCCCGAGAGTTAAAAAACAGGTTAACATGGATTTTGAAGTAAACTGGTGCGAGGAATCCGAAAAAAATTCTTCGGCCTTTCCTTTTTGAGTTATCCCCCATTTTGAGTTATGTATCTTAGGAAATTTTTTACACAAAAAATAACGTCATATTCGGATTCAGCACCACAAAAAACATACAGGTGCCAGGTTTTAGCGAATTATTCTGAAATAAGAGGATTCTGCCTCAAGTGAACACCAACAGTCAGTTAATCGCAATAACTGTGATTATGTTCAACGTTGCTGATTTCCATTCTGCCCTAATGTCATCGAGTAGGATGGAGAAAAACCAGTTTTAGTTTCCACCCATTTTCCACTGTCCTACCCACTAGCGCACTCAGGATTTAATCTTGGAGGGAGCCGAGTTGAACGGATAAAATATTTTTAACCCTTCGTGGTCACACCTTATAATCACAAGTTGGTCACACGGGGTTCACTGTACCCCAGCGTCATTTTTTGAGTTACCATTTTGATATTTTTGAATCTTTTAATTTTTCAGCGATAATTGTACATTCTTAATACTTATACAATTATGGTCTAATAGTCTTTTTCTAGAAATGTAAATTTTGATATGATAAAATTTGTAGTTGAAAGTGAACGATTTTCCACGGTTGTGGGAAAAAAGCGATTTTTTAATTTTTTTTTTTATTTTTTCTTACGATAAATCCCCTTTGGAAGTCGTAAAGGTACGACATTTTAACTCGAAAATTATTCTTGGGGTATAATACACCCCGTGTGACCACGAAGGGTTAATGCAGATTCAATGAAATTCATTGGGTGATTATAAAAATTGATTTGAAGAATAAAATCCAGTTTCTTTTTCTTTTGATAAAGCCCCTTCTTTTGGGGGTATCAGGGCCCTTTGGGCACCGCTCTGGGTGCGCCATTGGCCCTACCTGGTTAAATGATATAACTAGATTCTGGTATAACACTCCTAAGCATATTTCCAAAATTCGTATGTAACGACACGTGACTCCCTTTGAGCTTTCTATTAACTTAAGGGGGGATTCTCATCTAACAGCCCCAAAAGTAAGTGATATTTATGATTTTTTTTAAAAACTGTTGGTCATATTGGACTAAACTCTTTTGGGATATAAGGGCGCATCTTTAAACTTGCAGAAAATATTTTGTTTGTGCCAATCCTTCTTATTATATATTAATTATTGTGGAATCTTGTCCACCTCTTCGATGATGTAACTCTTGTTGGCGGGATGTGTAGCACCTATCACAGTCATCTGATTGTAAAAAAGTTTCTTAAAGGTAGATAATTTACGCTGGGATTCTTCCACTTTAAAGAAAAAAAAATGAGAAATTGAAAGTGTTATAGCGTTTGAAAGAAAAAGTAAGTTTTTTCCTTAGACAAAATTTTCATATTATTCGTTATATCGACGAAAAAAGTATTATAAATAAAATCTAAAATTAAAATGTTAACTCCAGTCTCAGCGTAAATTATTTAACTTTAAGAATATTTTCTTCTTTTTGCAATCAGATGACTGTGACAAGTGCTATACCTGCCGCCAACATCGTCGAAGAGGTTTACAATAATTAATAAATAATAAGAAGCATCGACATAAAAAAAATATTTCCTGCAAGTTTAAAAATGCGTCCTTAATAATAGTTTTTCAAAAAAATTCATAAATTTCGGGGGCTGTTACACGAGAATCCCCCCTTAATAAGCAGAACATATAAGAATACAAAAAAGTAATTTTCAAATTAAAAGCGTTCATAAATCTTTCAGCGAACTCTTTTTACTAAATCCCCAATCCACATATCTAGATTTACTCATGCTTCCTTTCTTTCTTTATTCTACTTGATTATCGAATCAATTTACATTCATCAATAAACCTTAAACTTGCCCCCAATGCCGAGAGCACAGCCATAGAGATATCTTCGAAAGAAAAGAAAGTAGAAACTTTACTTAAAAATGTTCGGTTAACTGACTTTCGTAACCCCCTGTATACAAAAGATTAATGACCCCAAAATCCATCTTCAATATTCAGTTCAACGATCCGTTCGACAAATCTTCTTCTTCCAAAACAAAAACGATTGCTCTCCGTATCGCAAAAATGAAGTAGGAGGTCCTACCAAGCAATTCGATTCGAGTGAACAGTATTCGAGCAAGCTTGAGAAGTTTGAACTGGGGCTGCAACGAGTACTCGAGTAATTACAGCTCTAGACCGAACTCCACGTGTCTCGTCGCTCGCGTAACCGCGATACCCTGCTCTATACTCGCGCGGCTCCTATCTCCTATCCTGCCCAATCGGAGCAACTTCCAAATTCCTCGTCGGGATTGTTCTTTAACCCAAGTTCCGAGAAACCGCGCGACCACCACCACGAAGCAGGGGAAAAATATTTACTTTCGCGTCGACTTACTATCGTTCTATCGCCAGCGCCGCGATAATCTCAATACGGCCGGGCTCCTCGAGAGAATCGCGCGGCGCAATCGTCACCCCAATTTATTTCGACGAGTAATCTGCGGTGACAAGACGGGCACGGGCGCGAGGATGTTTATCAAGATTCCCCGCGTGCTAATTACGAAACCACGAGCAAATCTTGCGGAACAGATTCTCCTCTTCTTTTTCCCCCGGTCTTACTCCATCCAACCGGCGCTTTAACGACGATGTAATTACATCCACAATCGCGACGAAACGGCGTTAGAATGGTCCCATTAAGCGGCACATTTTTTGCTCGTAAAGTATGCTCGTAAAAAGATGAAAACAATTTAGCCGATCGCGGAGCACAGAATCCGGGTATCGTCCGCTGGAATACCGCCACGCCGGTTGCCCGGGGAGGGGAGAAGAAAAAAAGCGTTATCGTCACGTTATCATCACGTGCTAGTGTTAGCTAATATAACGAGCTCGTGGGTAACGAAGAAAATTGGCACGCGTCGCGCACGCGGCTCTTGTCTCGCTCTCCGCGGGCGAGAAAAGGAAGGACACTTCCAGGCTGACGTGCGAACAACGGCGACGGGGCCCTCGGCGTCGAGAGGCGAGGAACAATAGCCGAGCATCGTCGCCGCGACCGTGACGGAGACTGCGGTAAAAATCGAAGACGCGTGGACGGGAATTAGAGGCGGCGTCATCGCTTGAAATTAGTCTATTTCGAGTGTGCCGAGATAAAGGGGCATTTTTCGCGGTTACTTTCGCGACACGACGGGACGCGGCGTTGCGCAACACGTATTTCAGAAGCATTTTCCATTCTGCAATTAAATGACGCACGATGCGCGCGAACTGTCTGGTACTGGTGACAGAGGTCCTTATCAATTCAAGCGTACCATCGATAACGACATCGCGTAATTACTTTGAATTACTATTTCGAGGCGATAGACTGCGGTAATAACGGCAATTAGGCTCTTTTGTGTAATTACTTTGGGCTCTCGTTTTTATTCAGCTGTTCAGAATCGAATTTAGATCGCATCTATGCTGGATTTTAATCACGTTTGGACTGTATATGAGGCAGATGTAGTGTGGAATATTTTACAACTTCAATGTGTAAAAGGAAGTTAGCGAAAATCGGAGGAGAAGGTTTTAATAAAATTGTTATGTATGAAATGTTTTTTAGAATTCTAAAGACTTTAGAATTCAAAGATATCTTCTCGTGGAATTTTACAAATGCCTGCTAGTACACGGTATAGGTTGTGTCATAATTTTGAGCGCGACAGGTGTATGGAGAAAATAACAAGAACGAGATAAGAACGAAATAAGCGACGTGAAATTATTTACGAATTTTTCTACGCGGAACTATGAAGCAACGATGGAATTATGATAATTATTACAGCATACACACAAGTGACTGCTACGAAAGGGTTAAAAAGAGATGAATATACTATGTCTGTGATAATTTTGCGAAATATTTTTGATGATAAGACCTCCGAAACTCCAATTTCTTCCACTTGAATTTATTTAAATTCGTGACCAATTCAGTCTCGGCTTCCATCGTACTGCTTCGTAAAAGTTCGTCGAACTTCGGAGTAATTCGATACGTCAAAAATGACCGCGAAACCGGTACATTTCTTGCACCGATGCAAACACAGAATCGCAATTTTAGCGTAGAAAGAGGTTCAAATCGTTCGCAACGAATCGAGACTTGAATCGATTGCAACCAGCAGTGAGGAATATGTATTACGCAACCTTACATCAATTTACATGTTTATTTCGACATCCCTAGAGAATTAACAACGCTCGAATGCCACTCGTAAACGCCCCACTCTGCGCACCTAAACTCTCGTCGCATAAATTGCAAGCACATTTCCCTAACGAAGGAAAATTCTCTAAACAGGAAACTCGCCAAAAGTGATGTAACGCGAGAAATTAAACGAGGTAATCGTTGAAACTTTTCGATCAAACATTCGAATTGCAAATTTGCAATGTCAATAAGTATATGCTTGTAATTGAAGCAAGATCTACAGTCTACACTGTTGAATATCTAAGAATTTACGATAATAGAGTATGATACTTTAGATAAGAAGAATGTCAACAATCACAAAGAACAAATAAACTTGAACCTAATCAATTTCGAACGTCATAAGATCCATAGAAGGTTCTAGATGACGCGTATGAAAATCACCACGATCCCGTCAATTTACAAATTTAAATCTCAACGAAATATTTCAAAGAAACAACCGTCAGTAATACAAATTGCGTGCAACATTCCATTTGACAAGTGTATTACACCATCAACAATGCCTCGCCAACAGAAATGGTCGACCAATGGTCGACACCCAGAACAAAACCTTCCCGAACCTTCCTCACGAGATGTGCGCACTGTCACGCAAAAATCGTTTAATCAGCGAATGGCTGAGATTCTATGCACCTGAAAATGTTTCTATCCAAACAGACAGTGCTACGATTCAAACGCGTACGATGACAGAGGCGAGAAACGCGAAGCGCATCTAATTCAAATTGTTTCCCAGCTTTGGAAATTCGGCACGCCCCTTGTAGAAACGGCGGTCACATGGACACCCACCTAAAAAGCTGAAGTTCCTCGTTTCATTCACGTGATCGCCGGTGTCCAAGCATACCGCCGTGACAGTTTAGCGGCGACAAACAGCTGCTGAAAAAATACTCGATGCTAATTCGCGCACTCACGTGTATAACGGCAATCCTCCGGTACTGGCTAGTGTCTTTAAGAGAGACGTTCTTTCGAGAACGTACCACTGGTAACTGGTTCCTTGTTCGCAAACTTTCGAGCAGCTGGAATTGCTGGCCAAATCGATTGTTCCGGCTACGGCACTGACCAACAACCGAAGTAGAAACCGTGGAAAATTCCCTAGACCAACATTGCAAATTTTCCTACCCTCTTCGTGCTAACTGGCGCTAACTCCGAACAACACGTGTTGTCGCCTCTTAATCTTGATATTCTGTGATAAGCAACAACAAAGAAACCCAGAACACTTTTCTTACTCTTTTAAAGAATCACGCAGCTACAAATTTAATAAACTTATACCGAAGTAATTAAACGTCACGTTCATATATTTATTTCTCCGCTGAAAGCGACGATAACTATTGGTGTCATATGACTCCAGTAGTTATCAGAAAGTAGTACTTTCCCATTCCCGAATTTTAAATTGGCCATACTGTAAATATAGAGCGAACTGCGCAAAATTTTTGCACACTGAACTGCGGTTCATTCTTCCGAAAATAAGATGCGAACGTTAATTTGCGATTGTATGAGATTAATCTATTGTTTAATATGCATTTAGTCTTGCATATACTTTATTAGCACGCTAAGAGCAAGTTTCTGTATTTGTTCGGAGAAATTATAGCGCTCGCAGTATTATCTAGGGAATAAATTTAAATCCCACCTATGACATCTCCGAGCAACACTATCGCGCATGTATAACCTGCTCTAAACCTTAAGCTACCTTCAACTGGAATGTAACAGCCCCAATTATGCGCAGCTGATTTTAGACGCTTTTTCGAGGAGCAAGAGCAAATGGCACGGACATTTAAATTTGTGTGAATGATAGTAACGTGCCCGTTACAAACCCATGAATAACAGACTTCCTACAAGCTATTACTCATGATCTTTTGACGAATTCAAAATGAACGTCGTATGCTCTATATGTAAGGATCAATTGGTGCAAACGGATGACATATTCTACACTCGATGTTCGCATGTGTTTCATTACAATTGTCTGAATCAGTGGCTTGAAAGGTAAACGAAACTTTTGCGGACCAGCCGGGAAACGTCGCAGCGTGGCATCGCTGTAACTTACATTACACAGTAAAACAATCGACGTCTACTTGCTTCTGTAACAATAATCGTAATACCTTTCTCATACTCAGATCGAAGAGCTGCCCGCAATGCAGAGAGAAAGTAACGCAGAATAGGATTCACAGGCTGTACTTCACATTTTCGAATAATGAACGTATCGATTCCCAGACGTCTACTCTACAAGAAAGAATAGACAATTTAAAGTTTAAGATCCTGCTGAAGGAGAAGGATATTCAGCATTATACGTCGAAGAACGTTACTCTGGAGAAACAGAACATCGGCCTTAGACAGGAAGTCCGTAAAGTCGAAAGCGAGATTAGCAAGCAGAATTGCGTGATATACGAACTGAAAGAGCACACGAAGTACCATGATAATCTGAAAAAGGAGCTTGCTCAGTTAAAACACACGGTCGAGAAGCTGAAGCCGTACGTAATTCCTGCGCGTTGAATTATCATTCGTTGTTACTCGCGTTTTATGTGTTCGTTATCTGTTGCAGGATACAAACGTTGTTACGTGGTCCTGTTAGTGATGTTAGCAAAATGGTTGGGGACACTAGAGACCCAGAAATCCTTATCAAATACATTTCTGTTATGAAGAAGTAAGTATCATGGAATTAAGTGCTTTGAAAATCATTAATGAGCTCTGTCGATGCTCGCATAACTGTATAAAACTGTTAATCGAAGAATATTGCTTGCACGATCTGCAGGGAGATAATTGAAATTCTGGGGAAGAGGAAACAGTCAAGCATGACTATCAAAAGACTCGAGGAGGAAGTCACTAAAGTTAACGCTAAATGTAATTCCATGTTGGAAGAACGAATGTAAGATATACGACTACTCGCGTACCAAAAATTAGCGAAACTACAGTTCGATTAAATAATACAGAATATTCTTACAGGGAATTAGAAGAGAAGGTAGCACTTTCGGAAAGCAAAAGTATGTCTCTGCAGCAAAGAGTTGACGAATTAGAAGAAATACTTGGTATTAATGAAAAATTCAATAACACGTGGGAACCGGAAAAAGCAGAAACTAAGAGTAATGTTAGTAAAAAAAGTCCTCGCGAGAAAGCGTCGAAAAGAGAGCAGAATAATCAAGAAGCCTCGAATAAAAGTCTGTCGCCTATTAAACGAAAAAAGAAAAAAGTATAGCGTTACGTTCAGATTGAAATTTAAATTAAACGGTCACTAAACGTGGGAGTTAATAATGCTAATGTTTACTTTATAGATATCCGTGTGCGATACTAGAAACATTGATGATAAAACAGCCGTATTGCAAATAGAAAATGACTCGATTAATTCGGATATGAATCTTTCGAACTGTAGCACGTCTAATGATTCCTCGATGGCTCCCAAACGATCTAGAATATCAAATGACGATAGAAACACTTCAAATGAGAGTAGCGATAGTAAGTTTACAAGTTGCATGCCAAAGAAGAAAAGAGAGAGTAGTAAAACACAAACCTCTGCTGCTGGGGATACACAAAATGCCGTAATTGACTTAACTTAAAACAGTTTAAACTTCAAAACTTTCACACATTCTCATTTATTTATATTAGAAGTACGTACAGTATTTTATCATAATATAAAACTGTTATATCAAAAACTATATTGGATTGAATAAAATATTCTACTTTCGCAATTTCTAGCGCTCCGTTTCATTCGAGCCTCTTATATAACGGGAAAGGCAGCTGCAACGTATTTTTTATCTCTGTTTCGTAATACGTATGTTTGAACAGCAAATTTGAATCCGTCAAAAGAGATTCTACACTTTCTGTTCGGTCTTGTAAAGAAGCAAAGCGTATACAGGGCTATTTCTAATTCCGGCATCGTTCCAATTAGCATAGTTGATCGTTTACGTTTTCCATTGTAAGTGAAACATGCTTCTAAAACGGCAGCTCTCTGAAAATATTGTCGAAATTAACGATTATCCTTGCTCTATGATCGTGCTTCCAAGGGCTTCCGCAGACTTTTTTCCAGGGAGGGGGGCAACTTTGATGTGACGGTGAAAAAAATATTTAATTAAAAATTTAAATCCGAAATTTCCTATTCACTTTTTTAGTATAAACTTAATAAAGATCAGTTTTTAAAAATAAGCGATCTTTTCTGAAAAGCCGGGGAGGGCAACTGCCCCTTTTGCACCCTCCTCCGGATGCCCATGCGTGCTACCACTTACATCGGCAAATTCTTTGTTCTTGGAAAATCCGAAATAATCGATTTTATTCGATAGTTCTCCAAGGGAAAAGAAAATCCAATTGTGGAGTCCTATGACGCCTTTACGTGGATTTCTCTCCCCTATGAATACGTGTTCAAATCCAGAGCTACTATTTATTCCTTTGCCTCTAGAGTACGGATGAAACCAAATTTCCTTCAAAATGTCTTTATGGATTTGCAAATCGTTTGTAAAAAAACGTTTCGCAGATAAGAACTGCATAACACGTAACATTACGTCCGATCTCATTAAGTTATTAATAAATTCATTCTCTTCTCTATCCTCCTCTTTTGTCACAACTTCTGTCTGGTAAGTGTCGAATTCATAATTATCAAATAACTTTATAAGAGATCTTGTTGTTACTGTCGAGAAAACGTCGGATGAGATGTTTAATAATCTGTAGTCATGAAATTCTATTAGATAAAGAGTATGTTGAAAAATTAAACAGATTTTAAGAAACGAAGAACCTTTCGGGGGCATTATCAGTAAAATTCTTTGATGTTGCTTGTCCTTGGTATCTTATACAGAGATGTTTATACATCTCGTGAGATGATTTATTGAATAATTCTCTTGATATATGCAATAACTCTGTGTCATTTGTCAGGGACACAGTTGGAAGAGTATTAGAATCTATAAATCAACAAATACAGTAAATTAAAGAAACTATAATTCATTCATATGTACTCGGATTATTTAAAATTACCTCCCAGCTGATAAGTTGATGAAAAGTACGTCATTATTATACTTAAAACGAATAAAATACAAAAAGTCACTCGAATCATTTTATTTAACATTTCTTCTGTTAGAGTAGGAATTTATAATTTATGAATAATATACAGTGGCTCACAGCCATAATCGTACACTCTTTAAAATCGCATAACATTTTTAAAATTAGTCCAAACGACTTGAGTTTTTTTTTTGAGAAGCTAGAAGGATTAGTTTGTTAAGTGACGTGTTTCGTCGTTTCAAAAAAAAATGCAATTGGTCGGAATAGTGACAAAATATAGTAAAGGTCGTTTTTTAAACTTTCTTTTTGAGCCTGTAATGAAAATTCAAAAAACCCGTTTGTAGATTGAAGTAAGTTGTATACATGCCTAAAATTTCATCAAAATCGGTTAATGTTGCTCGGAGCTATAGACGCTTAAAGATCGTAGAATAAAGTCGAAAATCGCAAAATTGCCGACATCAGCGATTTTCGACTTTATTCGGCGATCTTTAAGCGTTTGTGTAAAAATTTACAAACGGATTTTTTGAATTTTCATTACAGGCTCACAAAAAATTTTAAAAAACTACTACTTTTTTTGCTATTCCGACCAAGTGTATTTTTCTCAAAACGGTGAAACATGTCACTTAGCAAAACTAATTCTTCCAGCTTCTCAAGAAAACTCAAGTCGTTTGGACCAATTTTAAAAATGTTATGCGATTTTAAAGTGTACGATTATGGCTCCGAGCCACTGTATGTTATAGGTTAGGTCTAATATTTCATTTAGTTAATATTACATGTATGTAACATTAAATTGTTGAGAATAAGAAGAAATTGGAAACAGACGCTAAGGAGCAATCAAATTTAATTTTTAACTCGGCAAAGTAATTAACTTTCATGTAAAAAAAAAAAGACTATGTGAACCTACAGAGTCCTTACAAAATCCTTGATTATAAAACACGAATCAATGAAAAATGTCCGCACGTCCCTTCATTAATAGAATCATCGTAATGAAAGTTAAAAATCAAATGCAATGTTTCTTTTTGTACAGCGCGTATCGTTTAATGTGTAAAATAATCAAACAACTCGAGTTACAAGTATTTATATTTTATAACAATACGAATGTTTTCTTTACATACATATATAAAAATAGCTGTTATTGCTTTATCACATTTTGACAAAATACAAACTTCAAGAACATTATACAACAAAGGGGGATCATAGAATCTCCTCTGCATGTACGGATAACAATTGCAAAAATATTATTACACCGAGTGATTGCACAAATCATTGCTTACATCTGTAACAGTACGATAATCATACGAACACGGGGCAATGTTCACTTAACTTTTGCATGGCAATTATTATTATCTTCCGCAAATAAACCTCTTTAACAAGGAAACTAAGATTGTAGAGACGTAAAAATAATATTACACGTAATTACAAAAGTTGCTTTACATAAATCAAATGTTTCTTTGGTGATATAGATACTACCTTACAGTTCGTAAAATAACAAAAGTAAATTCTACGAAGTTTTAGAGATACAACGAAACTTCGTTGAAGAAGAAATCCTACAGAGATGCGAATGCTAACAAATTTTATTCAACAAGAAGGAACGAAATAGTCTACTTTAATTTGTCACAAGAAAACAACACTTTTTTTTAAATTCCAAGTGTTCAACATCGGATCGAACCAAGCCGAATTCCTAATAAATCTTTCTCGCACGAAACTATGCGATTAAAGAAACCCGATCTCAAAATTGTCTCAACGTACATATATACAGATAGAATTTTACGCATTTTAATAAACATCGCACAATGCTTACTGAGACCGTGGAATTAATCCACCATTCTTAAAGTCTCTTTTGTAACATTCATAAAATATCTTTATCATTGTAATTATATCATTTAATTTGTTATTGTTCCTATATTGTCTTCTTCGTACATCGTTCGTCTAGAACTACAAGTATCCACGTTCCCAAGTGAAAATAAATGCTGATTTCTGTGTATAAACCGTTACACGATACATACGAAACAACGAATCTCATTATAAGGCAGTAGCATAATAAGAATATTGCATGCGGAGCAAGCGGAATAAACAGTTTATAATTCGAAATATAATTGGTACGGTATATCGATCAATCCTATAATGGCGAAATATTCTACCAGATTCTCGGAAACATATCCGGCGGATGAAAATATTGTTCCGTTCCAAGTTGCTGCGTAGTAAGATATTTCCAGATATTAATCATTGTACATGCCGTCGATAAGAAAGTCCATCCTGCGGTAGTGCCTTTTATCCCAACAATCTCTACCTTGTTTATACACCATAAAAATAATAGCACCCAATACTGGTAAAGCTGTAACAGTTACGATAACTGGCAACACGTAATCCATTTTCTTTGGCGTTCCCGAGTGCGATCTTACGGACGATATAAACGGTCGTTTATCGCTATTAGGTCCTGCTATCGTTACAGTCGGCTTCGCTTTATGCTCCTTGATTGTGGATGTAATTACAGTAGTACTCGTCGATACATTCTGTCGCGATATATTCAGATGAGGCGAGCTATTAATTACAGCAGCTACACCATCCTTTATACGTTCGTCGTTACTGTTCAATTTTGAAGTACTCGAATCAGCAGTGATATGCTCTTTATCGTCGCGACTATCGTTTACTATTACCGGAGATTCGACCAACGACTTTGAATCGTTCGACGATTTCGTCTCGACGAAAGACGAGTTCTCCTTTTTTATATCTAACGCTTGGTTCGCTCCTTTCCTTGGCACGATCTTGGACACGGTATTGGTTCTTCTCGCTGCATTCCGAGTACCGTCTTTCTCCTTCGATAAATTATCTTCTATGTTCAGATTGTCGGAAATGTTCTCTAAATGGGAAGCAGTAGAAGACACGTGTTGAGCGGTAGGAGCAATCGAAATCGGACCACCTTCTCCGGCGAACGAAGAGGTGACGACATTCGTCTGAAATTACGTTGGAAACTGATGTTTACTTCGGACTTACCTGTCACAGTTGGAACGACTTAAGGCGAATGGATTAGTAGAAATATTTATTTTCCATATTGGGCAACACTCTAAATCGTTAGGATCACGGGTCATAAAACACAGATGAAATCTTACAACTGCAATTAGTCGCGTGCAGGTTAATTGGCGGAGAAATGGTGGCTACGTACGTTCGATATTTTTGTGGAACGAAGAGATTCCGAAAGTGGTTGAATTATTGAAGACGGAGCTGGATGATCGCTTTCGGCGAGCGCTTTGGTAAAGTTCGTACTCGGTGCGGATGTTGTGCGCGTAGTACGGTCTGTTTTAATTTCATCGCCGATTGATAAGGTTAGGATAGACAGGATCCATATAAACAGAGTTAATCCATGAGAATTCGGCATCGCGTGCAAATGCATTGTTTCGGCCGTAGGGTCGTGCTTCGAGATAGCTCTGATTTCAGATAAATGCGGTTAAAAAGTGTTGTAAAAATATAGAAAAACTAAAAAAAAAAGTAAGTGGCCCGAACCACTAAGAAACTTGACGCTTCATCGCAAGCGCGCACTACTGTTGCGTAAACGCATTTGTGTAAGTACGCGACGAGTGGAACTCTCTCGCAATAAAATTACAGTCCTTGCGATTTCACTTTTCACTTATTCTGTAGTTGTATTTCAATTTGTAATATAACTATTATATTTCTGTTATAAGATATTTATATATATAAGTTCGTAGAAAAATAATTACTCGAACTTAAACTGCAGGCTTTTAAGTCACAATAAAAGTAATTGTTTGTGATCTGCATGATATTTTAATTTAATGTCGAGAAGTTTGCCAAGAGAAGTTTGGAGGATTCTTTATTTTTAGGTATAAAAGTCCCAAAAATCATTTTTACTGTTAATATAAATGGTTTTGCGATTGAAAAATGATCGATGATCGAGTTATATATAATATATGTTTTCCAGTCATAGGCGTCGGGCGGGGAGGGCGAAAAGGGGCAATTGCGCTCCCTGGTTTTTGTGAAAAAATCGCTTATTTTTAAAAACTGATTTTTATTAAGTTTATACTAAAAAAGTGAATACTTTAAATTTTGGTTTTAAATTTTTAATTAAATTGGCACTACAGAATGATTTCAAAAAAGTAAGCGGGCTAATCGTTTTTTTCATTATTATATTTTTCTTCACCATCACCCCAAAGTTACCCTCCCTCCCCCCACCCTGAGAAAAAGTCTACGTATGCCCTTGATTCCAGTTACATAATTTCTTAAATAATCAGTTACGTATTGTAACGTCCCCTAGTAGTATTTCTGGTTGGCCAACGGTAGCCAACAGTTGGGAATTAGTTGGGATATAGTTAGTGTTTTTGCCTACAAATTCCCAACATAGAGCCTACGGCAAAAAAGTTACGACAGTGTACCAACGAATATTCAATGTTGGACCTACAATTATTATGGTTGGTTAATTAACAAAAAGTTACAACAGTGTGCCTACGAATATTCAATGTTGGGCCTACAATTACTATGGTTGGTTAATTAACAAAAATTTACAACGGTGATTAAATGTCGTCTTATAAGTGTCAGAAAATTTGCTACATCCAAAAACCTGTTATTATACTCCAAGTTGTGATTTTTCTTTTCTTATTTATAAATACGTAATGAGGACGTCTGTCTTGAGGCGAATGTGAAATTTTAAGGAATGAATTTGAAGGTCGAATGATATGTTGTAGAATATTTCGCGTCACTGCACAGTTTTTATAAACAATTGATACTAGGTATGTAACTAGAAATTAGAAGTGTCTACAAGGAAATGTGTTGGGTAAGTGCGAACAGCGATTGCTTTGTAAGCGGAAAGTTTGGGTTCGATTCTCCTCACCCGCGATTTTTTTTTCTAAATCAGGCCTGAAAAAGACGTGTTTTCAACGTCTTTTGAAGTTCTTTAAGACACCTTCTGGACGTCTTTAAGACGTCGTTTTAAAAGAATATAAATAATAGGGCAACGGTAGGAAAGCCTACCTTGGCCATCTGTTGTTGGCCCAACCTGAAAAAAAAGTGCCAAATCTAACTGTTGGCCAATTAATATTATGTGCGTGGCCCAACTGTATGCCAACAACAAATGCTACTAGGGTCTCTATTCTTTATCGTGAAAACGCTCCACAAATTGGTTCTCAGCATTACTTATCAAACGCTAGAAATCAAGTAATTGTTGCAATTTCAGGAAACGTATTTAATGATAGACTTAGCAACTTATGCAAGTTTATGTCACACAAACTGAACTGAAAAATTATTGTCAAACGTAAAAATACAGACGAGGAATAGGATCGACGTAACATCTTTATAAAAATATGTCGTCACATCTGGATGAAATATAAACTTTGAACCTCGTCTCTGATATCACCTTCCATTTGAGTTTAACTTGTTTATTTATTGTTATAATAATTATCGCTGAAACTCATTTTCGCGAACACTATTTCTATAGAAAATGAAAGTATTTGTAAAGTTTTAGCCGAATCGGAGTATGGACGTTTTCGAAAGATTAGCCCAAAAATATGATACAAGTGGAAATTAACTTTCTGCGGTTAAATTACATCGATGAATACTGTACTTCATGCTCTTTTAATCTCAACAATACCCTTCATTCGCAATATAAAAATTTAATTTCGTACAATCTCCTCGCATGTATTCGAATTTGAACTGCGCTTAATTACGCGCGCATGCTTCATCAAAAGAATAGTGACGACATCTATACTACACATTCTCAAGTACATTCTTTGTTCATTCTCAAGTATCCTTTTACTTGTTTTTGCAATGTACTAATTACCACTCACGAAGTTTATTTCGTTCACAACTAAGTGTAAGCGTTAAATAAAGTATTAATTGGTCACTCATTTCAGTCGAGCTCGACTCGTCCAGCTGTAAAGAAGGGGAGGCTACGCAAATATTTTTTTAAATTTTTTGTGCAATTTTATTAAGAATTTCGAAGAAAACTGGGTCTATCCTATACTTTGTTGGTGCCAAGATTTTATCACTAACAAGGTATAGAAATATTTCTAACATATTCTAAAACTTTGTATCTCTTGGTAACACGCGTAGCGCTACAATCTGTTTCGAGACTTCACCGGTAACGTTGCATGCGACACGAAAATGGTAAGGGGTCCTAGGACCCCCCAAATCGATGACAGAAAAATGCATTGGTTGATAGGTCTATCCTATACCTCGCCTATGTCTGTGATAATAGAGTCTTGGGGCCCCACAAACCTGGGCCAGAAAAATGCATTGGGTGTTCGGTCTATTGTAGACATCGTCCGTGGTTTGTTTCATTTCCGTGTGTAGGTAAAAATTAGTTTCAATTCTAACCACTAGTAGGGTTGCGATCGAATTCCACTCTGTAATCGAAAATGGTAAGGTGGCTCTGGAGCAGAAGATCTAACAACAAAATTTACATTCTATGTAAAATCTATTCGATACCTCATCTGTAGTACGATTAGCATACATGTTTCTCATTTTGTCTGCATTGTATGAAGAGGTCGCTTTACATTTAAATGTTTCCGAATCGATAAAAGTATAAGCACGTTTCAATTTTAATAATGTCAGATCTACGATAAAGTATCTACCCGGGAATTTTGTGCTGCAGTTTAGAGACGAGAAAACAGCACAAAAAGAATAAATGTTTGGTCGTTTGTTGAAAAAGGTTTTGTAAAACGATCAACAGATAGCTCTAAACGCAATCTTCCTCTTTCAATGGAAGTTGATGCTGTAGCGATCAGTCACGTGGTGAGGTGGGATAAGCCAATCAGGATGTACGTTGCGTCCCACGTGATCGGAAAAATCGAAATGGTGGACGTATCGGGACGCAGGATCCCGAGAGGAGACGAAGGACGATAAACTGGGCAAGGGCCCGTGATCCGTGTCATCGGTATTATCAAATCAGGAACACGATTAGCCGCGGATATCGGTGTGATTTGGGGGGAGGACTGGCGGCCACGGAGCCGGCGCGGAATTATCGGTGACAATAGATCTTGTTTACTGAAGTGTCAATCCGCCCGTATTGTACGTGCGCTCCGTAAGTGCGAGAAAACAGAGGGACAGTGTGTGTCGAGTGCGCGGGGGCCACGGTTGCGCGTACCCGTTCCCCGGATTAGTACGTTTCCGCGCACGGCTGATGAAACGGGGAATACATGTTTTGAGTTGGCGAACGGGGGTGGAAGAGGGCCAGGGACCGTGAACAGACGGCAGTGCGTTTACAGTGAGATTCCAAGCCCGCGGAAGGTATGCCCAAGTATGCGGGAGCTTGGTGATCCGTGAGAATGTGTCACGTCGAGCATCTTGTTATCAGCCACCGAAGGTAATGGACAGACCATATTACACAGCCAGATCTCCACGGTTTCATTACATTCTTTAACGATGATACGTAACGGCCAGTAAGTGTCATGCCTGGACGAGAAATTCCTGGTGTCTTTAAGCCCGGTTTACTCTCTGTTGACGTTCACACTCGCTGATCGCCGCTGATTGGTGGTATGGTCCATGACCCGCCGCCAATCGGCGTCAGAACACGGTTTTCTCGCGAATGTCAGCCGTCAGCTCCGAGGCAATCGGTATCTCGGGAACGTGTGTCGTTTTTTCGCAATCCTTTGTGTATCCGACGAATGATCGACGTGTTACGATTAACGTCCGCTGGAGATACTTAGTTATATCCCGCCGCATTATTTCTCCTCGCGACACTATGAATACGCTTGTTCGTTAATAGAGAAAATTACCGGTAGAGACCGAGGGCACGTCGTGTACTAAAAGTATTTTTAAACTCGTCCGTCGTACACTAATCGGGGGAAAAAGTATGGGAAACGAAGGGAGAATTTGTCGAGTAACAAAGGCACGTTCGAATATTGCCGCAACGCTACTTGACAGACATTGTCTTTGCTTATGCGACAGAACGTTTGAATGTAAAGCCCAGTTCTAATCAGACAGAGCAGGCTCGAGATACTGGCACCGTTAATAATAAACTTCTGGACGTAGACAGCAATATTTCTTTCTGCTGTTTATGAAATAACAGTTTAACGTAGTAAGTGCAGCATATAACAGGGAGTGCAACTATTCGTACGATACAACAAACTGTTGATTGGAAAACACTGAGACGGTGTCGTGCATCTTTCTTTTCCAGATAAGACATTCCCTTAACGCACAAAAAGTTTTTGTAATACCTACAAATGCAAATACGTCTGTAATCTTCCGCAATAAATGCATTGGAATGTTTGCGAAGCATTGAGAACCTTGGATTAACGCCTCAGTGGGAAAACTGAGTTACTGCCTGCCAACAATAGCGCACCTACGCTCTTCTCAAACTACGTAGCGAATGTCATGATAAACTATAATAGCTGTCTGAAAGATTTCGCTGGACGTTCGGTGTTGGATACTTGATACCTGAATTGAATTTCGTCGCGTGGATCTATGAATTGGGAATACTCTAGCTACTAAAGAACAAAATCCACAAGGATCTATAAAATTGACTGAATATATAAATCTGAAACAGAGCAAAGTAATTTTAATGACTCTATTTTATTATGCCGATAGCGAAATATACGAACAGACGATAACAATACTCTACGGTTATTCTGTCCTACCGATCAAATTAAATAATGAATTCAAAGGAGAGCTTTAAGAAGGATTTAGAGATACTTTACTATTTCTGTACACTATGCGCGGCGATGGGAGAAAAGTAATATTAACGATTTTCTATCGCTTCGAACCGATCCGCGTGTAAGACTCGACATGGTGTACGAAAATAAGGTCTTTTAGTTTACAAATTTCGAGTGCATTTGACAAAATTGAATCGAATAGATTAATGTAAACGACACCTGTAAATAAAACCAGTAACCAGCGAGACTGTAATAGCGAATACTTTTAAACAAAATGTACAAAAGTTATTGTAAACGTTTGTATCAGTGGCTGTATATAATTGAGAAACAGAAAGAAGGAGAAATGATACATTTGAAATTCTGCACGGATGACAGAGGACACATTTGTTAACCCTATCGATAACAAGGTAAAATGATTTCTTTTGAAAACCGCGTCCGTGCGTGTAAAAGTCTTTGGAACATTTTTTATTTTCGTGCGCTTCTGAATTTCGCAGGGTTAAAACAATGGACGGCGGTGGTTCGGGAGTAGTGCAAGTGTTTGTGGGTGAATGGAGCCCAGAATATGAAGCACTTTCGATTAAAGCTACTAAACAAACTTCGTCAGCTGAAATAGTGGAATGCATCATCGAAAGACTTGGGTTGATCGACGCTTCCGCTTCGAACGGTTACGAATTAGCAGAAGTGGTGGGAAACTCTGTCGGGCAAGAATGTAAAGAAAGAAGGCTCGGGCCAACCGAGTGCCCTGTTGCGCTAATGTTGTTATGGCCCAAGAATGCGGCGCAACAAGAATATTACAGGTACGTTAGTAGAAAGTGTAACGCTACCGCATGTTACCGCGACGATGTACAATAATAATATCGCACGCCTTATAACGTGTTTTGCTTTAGGTTTTATTTGCGGAAGAAGCAACCAGATTTATGGTCGGATAGTAGATTTCCCATGGATCCGCAACTCCTAAAAGATTATTTTAATAGATTCCTGTATCAGCCACGCGACAAAGAGTACCCAGATCTCTGTCAACTTCCAGACCTTAACGAACAAACTCTGTTGGATAACCTTCGGGCTAGGTTTTTAGCTGGGAATATATACACCTACGTTGGCAGTATATTAATCGCATTGAATCCGTTTAAATTTTACCCTATCTATAATCCGAAATATGTAAAACTGTATCAAAACAGAAGATTGGGGCCAGACATACCTCCGCACATATTTGCCATAGCTGATGCGGCTTATCACTGTATGCTTAAAGAAAGACGAAATCAGTGCATTGTTATTAGCGGCGAGAGTGGATCGGGCAAAACGGAATCGACGAATTTTCTACTGCATCACCTGACAGCCCTTAGTCAGAAAGGCTCGCACGGCAGCGGCGTCGAACAGACAATACTCAGCGCCGGTCCAGTGTTAGAAGCGTTTGGGAACGCGAAAACTGCGCATAACAACAATAGCAGTCGTTTCGGTAAATTCATACAAGTGAATTACAAGGAAAATGGAATGGTGCACGGGTAAGATTAATGTGTATAATGCGGTATAGAGTTTTGCGTGGTGTTGCATAGCCATGGCTTTCTGAAATCTGTTGTGAAATTCTCAGGGCTGTTGTACAAAAGTACCTTCTGGAGAAATCAAGAATAGTTTCCCAAGGAAGGAACGAAAGGAATTACCATGTATTTTATTATCTCCTGGCTGGGGCAAGTGAACAAGAAAAGCAACTTCTGCATTTAGAAAATTGTGATCGTTATAATTACTTAAATAAAAGTGGCTGTTACGGACTTGAAAATATCGACGAACGACACGAATTCTCAAGACTGAAACAATCTATGGAAATGGTCGGATTCACGCCGGAGAAACAGAGGCGATTGTTCGCGGTGCTATCAGCTGTTCTTCTACTCGGTGATTAGTCAACTTGTTTTAATAGCTCTTGCAATAAACTAACCCCGCACTACTGTTTCAGGTAACGTCGAATTTCAGCCGAGAAAATCTTATCATCATCACGATGAGGCCGTGGGGGTTAAAAATCCTGAAGTCGTCGCGTTAATATCCGAACTTCTCAGAGTGAAACAAGAGACTCTGTTGGCCGCACTTACCGCGAAACGTGCAAGGGCTTCTGGGGAAACGTTAGTTATTAACTATAGGCTTCCAGAAGCAATTGCGGCGAGAGATGCAATGGCCAAATGTTTGTACGGGGCTCTATTCGATTGGATTGTGCTCCAGGTGAGATGTTATTTCTGTTGCTTTAAAATGTGCACCGTAGAATTATATGAAAATGAAATGTATAAAAATTTTCGCATGCAGGTGAATCACGCCCTACTGTCAAAGAAAGATACACTGAGAGACCATCAAGGCAATAGTATAGGCGTATTAGATATCTTCGGTTTCGAAGATTTCAAAACGTGCAATAGCTTCGAACAATTATGTATAAATTATGCAAACGAGCAACTGCAACACTACTTCAACCAACACGTTTTCCAATATGAACAACGAGAGTACAGAAAGCAGGGGATTAGATGGACAGACATAGGATACAGTGACAATTCAGGCTGTTTAAATTTAATAGAAGGAAAACCAAATGGCCTTCTCTGTCTCTTAGATGACCAGTGCAAGTGAATATTTGGTTTTATCTTTATCCCAAACAAACCGACCGATACTTTATACTTTATTAAACGTTAAAAATATCTAACAGCTTTCCGGGGGCAACGAATGAAACACTGCTACAAAAATTTAATTCAGTACATAAAGACAATCCATTTTACGAGGCACCACAACGACGCGAAGCAGCCTTTGTTGTACGCCATTACGCGGGGGCTGTGAAATATCAAGCTTCCAATATGAGAGAAAAGAATCTGGATTTGATGCGACCAGACGGTGTGGTCGGTGTGCTGAAAAATTCTTCCCTCGCTTTTGTTCGGGAGCTAGTTGGTGCAGATCCAGTTGCAGTATTCAGATGGGCGATACTTCGAGCATTTTTTCGGGCCCATTTCGCTTTCCAAGAAGCAGGTCGAGCTCACAGGCATGGCCGAGGTAAAGTGTCCATTATTTTCTACACCCGAATGTAATGTAACTTCCATCAATAACGGTGTTGAAACTATGTTCCCTTTCAGCCGATGGCACGAAAACGTCTGTACAAAACAGGTATAGGACGCCGAACGAGAATTTAATAAGGTATACATTACTTTTCTACTTAATTTTTTATCATTTTTACTCTCACAAACGGGTGACTCGAGAAAGATTAAGATGCTTGTATATTCACGATAGAGCAACATTGGTTAGTTGAATAATAATGATCGTGATAAACAAATGCCGATGTTGTTGCGCTTGTTTTTTTTGTTTTTTTTTTCTTTAATACGTTCGATCTGCATACTATCTCACCGTATAAACTAAATATGATTCTACGTTGTGCGTTAATATATGCATCAAGCTGAAGAAGTTCCTATGTGTGTTACAACTAAAGCAATTAATTATTACATTGGCCACATGTCTTTTGTCCCTGTAGCCATCTTGTGACGTTGTCGACCGTTAATCTAACTATTAACCGAATTGCGTAAGTGGTCTTTTGATCCACTGTATGTGTCATTTTTTGGCAAACGTTTCCATTCTCCTAGGCTAAGGTGTCTTATGGATTTACAATGTTTATCCGTAGCATTACATCGGCAATTGCATTAAAAACACCCGAAGTCCGTATTTCAATAACTTTAACAGCAGCATAAGAAGTCACACGAACTTGTAAATCCATACAATCTTCCCAGTCTTGTGTGTTCAAAATACTGTCTAGAATTCTATGTATGCACCTTTTGTATTAAGTGTGATTAGAGTGCAATCTTCATGATTTTCACCATACAATTACATTCCGTCATTCGATGATATACTTCTTTACTTGCCGTTACACTTGAGCATGATAAACAATGCAGCAATAACGTTTTATTTATACAATTCATACCAATCATTAAAATTCGCATTGCTCCGTTGGAGTCACTCATGAGACAAACATTTGTTAACCACGTCTTTTATTCCAAAGTCGTTAACTAAATTGAAGGTTCTGGCTAAATATGTGAGATAGTGAACAGCGTAATTAGTACGTAATTGTCTGAAAAAAAAATGTTGAAAAACTAAGCATGAGAGACTTTTTCAGTTCGCACAAACATAATCGTCCACCAAGCTATCAGAAGCAGCGCAGTGTCTGTATACCATCAACTATACCCACTACCACATTATCTTCTATACAACTCGAAAACAACGACAATGTAAACAACAACCGATTGTCGTGGCCACAATTTCGAAACATTAATCAAACGCAACACCCATCAAACGTAACCACGATGAAGGGTTACTTAATAAGGGGCAGGGAAGACCAGCCTCATAGTAATAATAAACTCAGACGAGACACTCATACTCCGCTAGAGAGGGTGCTTCCAAAAGACGAAGCAAACGTCATGGAACGCGCTAATCAAATAGTCATGTATGTAAACAACAGCCACTTAATCTTCAATAACGTTTTGTAATTTAAGCTACAAAAACTCACTGCTCTACGATATAAAGGTAGTGTGCGCTCTATAGTGATTCTGGGTGAAGGATTTCTTTCCATAGGTAACAGCATCTCGATAGGATATTAATGGTCTTCCCATGCAAAGTCATATCACAGCTTTCCACAATTATTCAGTATCTTGTAGAGTTTTCTCTCGTGTCCTTTTAAAAACGTATCATGTAGATCATTTCGTTTGGTTCACCATAATATTCACGATCATTATCCCTTATTTGTCACGTTTTAATGATTCATTTTTTATAATATTATCTATAATTGATGCATGTTGATTTCACAATAGTAGCTCTCTCTCCCTTTTTAAATGGGGATCATATCAATTGGCCCATTTCTACTTCATATATGTTTAAGATTAAAGAACACTTAGAGATCAATATTTTTGTTTAATGTCTGCAATCGGTAATGGGTTTATTTGTATTGTACGCTGCTGAGTGCGGCAAACATATTTACTTCACAACGGCTTGTGTTACTAACAATTGCACGATATAAAATTTGCTTAAATATTTCGAGAAACAAGACCTAATACGAAACCATCGATTTATGTACCAGTGAAGAAATTAACTTCTGCAGTTACTGGCTCGTAATACATGCAATCGCTTGTTACTAACATCAATAGTTTACATTAGTTATGCATCTATCTAGCGCAATGAAATAGGTAGCATTTCTTTTCCACTATTAAAGAGTTCTTAGAATCTGCTAATCACTATCTCTGTACACAGTTAGTCGTATTATCACATGCTTCTTACATCTGCTGTCATAATCTAGTCATATAAACCATGATAACATTTTGCTAAGTGTTTGCTACTTAGATTTTACAGTATGTTTGTTAAATATCTTTGCGATGCCATTTATCTCATTCTAAGAATTACATATTCTCCTTTTCCTGTTTTTGCATTACATGAAATAGTAATGTCGGAGCAATGTTAAATTGGCGAACACAGAACGAAAGAGAAGGTATATATACGCAAAATTCTAGAGACCTTAGTTCTTTTCCAACTTGTATCTTTTCCGACGAGAATTTAAAAAAATGGGAAAAGGAGTTCCTACAGTGTTTCGTAATACTTACGCGTTGAAACTGAACACGTTTGCAGGAAGAACAAATCATTTCGACCAAGGGAACGCGGTAAAAAAGGTTTAAAGAATCTCCAAACTGTAAAAACACTTGCCGGAAGAACGCAGAGTTATGGCACAGGACCCGGGAAGGCGAGAAAGCAACCCATGACAGTATCAGCACAATTCCAGCAGAGTTTACACAGCCTGATGGACACTTTGAATCAAGCAAATCCATTCTTCATTAGATGCATCAAAAGCAACGCCAACAAGGTACCAAACGAATTTGACGAGGAGACCGTGCAACGGCAGCTGCGGTATACAGGGATGTTAGAGACCGTCAGAATAAGACAAGCTGGTTTCAACGTTCGGTTAACGTACGAAGAATTCATTCAGCTGTACAGAATGTTGTTACCCAAGGGCTTGCTAAGCTCACAGTCAGACGTCCGAGACTTTTTGCTGACGCTGAATCTCAATAGAGACAATTATCAACTCGGTACAACTAAAGTGTTCCTCAGAGAATCGGAGAAGATTAAATTAGACATAGAACTGCACCAACAGATCATTACAAGCATCACGACTATACAGAAATGGTTCCGTGCTTGTTTGGAGAGACGCAAGTTCCTCAGATTGAAAAACGCAGTCGTACAAATACAGTCCTTTTGGCGAATGGTCATTGCTCAGAGGCACGCTCAATCTTTACGCGCTAGAATCGAAGCCGCCACTCACATTCAGTCTGCTTGGCGAGCTTACAGGCAGCACAGTTGGTACAAGAAGATTAAGTGCTCTGTGATTGCCTTCCAAGCTCACGTTCGTGGTAACAGCGCACGGAAGGCTTTCGCAGAACTGAAGAAGAGAAAGAAACTGCTTACCGATAAAGTTGGGGAGTATAAAGAAGCTCAAGATCAAAGAGAACTTGCCTATGACAACAGCAAAGTGTTCTCAAGACTCAGGGGTAGTGACGAGTACGTATTTACAGAGAGAATTACTTCTTTTGCACAAGATATCGATGAAAACAGTCACCGCTATTACATCCACATTTCTGTTCCATGCTCAGATCGCTCACGGAAGATACGCTGCTGGAATACAGCACTATTCGCAAAACGGAGTCGCAGAATCGTCTAACATCAGCAAGGTAAATAGATATTCATTTTTTGCAGCATATATTTCCCTGGATACGTAATTAAATAAGCGCATTAATTTGCAGAGTGGAGAACGTACTTCGGGACAGCGCGATCGACACGAGTATGACGTACTCGAAACGCAAGCTTACACCAAACGCAAGAATATTGCAGGAGTCCAGCGCGATACTGAAGACCGCGGAACCTTACTCTTCCGAGGAATTCAACGAGCGTAAAAGCAGCTTGGAAAGCTTGACCAGTTTAAGAAGCTACGAGTCTCAGCTCAGCGTTAACAGCTCCGAGTCCCAAGACAACTCCTGCGGCAAACCCGTGCCGAGCACTCGAACGAAACGCGGCGACCATTCTCCTGGAGTAACGGTGAACACGAATCTGGTGAACGCTTCCACTCGGCTGTCGTCCGTCAGTAAACGGGCGGACAGTTCGTCGACAGGATACAGCGATGGGGAAACGGACACGGAGACCCCAAGCGCGGTGCAAAGTGCCCCGCCTGCCTTTAACACTGCACCCCCATTCCCAAGTCCACGAGAGATGAAATATTATCAGTCTAACATAAACCTAACCCATAGTCCAAATTCAGACGTCTGGCGTCGTAGAGCAGACGTTTCGTCCATTAACTACAGCGACTACTTGATGTGTGCTCCCCAGAAGTCAACGCTGACTCGTTCCCCGAACGTCTCTCACTACAAGAATATAACGGATCACATATTCGAGCAACACGAGAAACCAAACGAGGCATCGAATTATAACGTGAAACTGGAGCCAAACGAGCGTTTCATTCATATGGAGAGCACTCCGGGTAGGGAGCAGCGCAGATTGAGCGACAATAGCGTACCGAGTGATCGTATAGATAGCGTTCCAGCTTCGCCCATTAGACGCGATCAGGCCTACGGCCACGGCAAAGAAATGAAAGATTTTAGTTTCTTGAGAAGACAGAACTCTGAAGGCGACACGTCTATGAAGTTGGACACCGTGAACGATGAAAATGCTTTGAAGAGCCCATTGCAGAAGGGATCATCGTCCAAGGAGAAGAATTCCAGACCAAAGGAGAAATGCGAGCCTGACGTGCCCGTTAGAAGCGCGAGAAGAAACCGACCGTCTCGAGAATTTCATTGCCGGTCCATGGGCGAGAGCGTGTCGGAGGCAAACACCGGAGAATCGAAGAGCCTGTTCCTCGGTACGATCAAAGAGAGCGACTTAAATAAGTCGACGAACGTGTGGACCCGGAAGGATAATAGCCCGCACGAAACCGCTTCGAGGTCGGTGACAGACTGGCCGGTGAACAAAAGCGAATCCGCGTCGAAAACTCAGCAGCCTGGCAAGCGTATGAGATCCAACGCTATAACGTCACTGGAATTAAGGAGAAGGAATTCGGATCCGGCTACTAAGATATCAGGCCTCGGCGACGACAAGGCTGTCGCCGATACGAGCCCGAACGATTTGAAGCTGGCGCCTGGAATGAACCTGTTGGAGTGGAAAGGCAATCTGTTCACTTTAGCCGGCCATCGTTTCAGGAAGGTAGCAAGATTTGCCAAAGACGACGTGTGCGTTTGCTGCCACGAGAAGATGGACGCGTTCGTGACGCAAGGGTACAAGTGTATAGAGTGCAAGCAGCTGTACCACGTGAAGTGTATCCAGAACGGCGGTGTACTTAAGATGCCGTGCATCCTGGCGAACACTCCGGGAAGGCGAAAAAACAGGAAGCCACCGCGACCGCCGTTCGACGCGGCGAAGCAAGCTGTCGCGTCCAAGTTCAGTTTGACCGGCACTTCCGCCTTCTCCGACAGCACGGACAAGATCATATCCGACGCCAAGGAGCTAGCCCTGATGCAGGATTTCATTACGAAGAAGATCTACATAATGGAAGAGCAAGAGAAGGGCAGGAAGCCCAGCGAAGTGGATCGCGTGTTCAAGCAGGCACTGCGCAAATTCAAGGACGATCTCGTGATCACTTACAGCGTCGCCATTCAACAAGGCGTCGAGGGGAACATCAAGTACACCGACCTCATAGCGAACTTCTTGCACGTGATGGAGACAGTGTGCAAGCAAGAGAACACCAGCGAAGATTTCCCCGTGACGATGGGGGTGAACGCGTTCAGAGGATTCATGAACGAATTCATGACGATAGTCAAGACCGAGGCGCCGGAGAAGCAGAGCAAAAGCAAACGTAAGAAGGAGAAGAAGCGGAAACAGGAGGAGCCGACGCGACACGGTAACCACATGTTCCAGTTGACTATCATAAACATACCGACAGCCTGCGAAGTGTGCACGTCATTCTTCATGTGGCCCATCGAAAGGGGACTCGTCTGTCAGAGTAAGTATCACGTAAGTTTACGCGTTTATTCGCGCGTGCTTCATCGCTCTTTGTTCACTACGTATTCGTACCTCTAGATTGCAAGCTAACGTGCCACAAGAAATGCTACATGAGAGCCTCAGCGGAGTGCGGGAAAGACGCCTCGCTGCACGAGATGAACTCGCGGAAGGTGTTCGGCGTGCCCCTGTACAAGCTGGACTGCGGTGACGGGAAGGTACCATTAGTGGTGGACCGCCTGATCACGACCATAGAGATGCACGGTCTCTACACGGAGGGCATATACCGGAAGAGCGGCGTCAGTTCCAAGGTGAAGGAGTTAAAGGTGAAAATGGACGAGGGTGATCTGGAGAAAGTGGACTTTGAAAACTACCAAGTACACGTGCTGGCGGCTGTGTTGAAGAGTTTCTTTCGGGACATGCCCGAGCCGCTGTTAACCTTCGAGTACTACGACGACTTCCTGCACGCTGCCAATCTGACGGACCCGCGCGACAGAATCAGCACCCTCTTCGCCATTCTGAAGAAGCTACCGAAGCCCAACTTCGACCTGATGGAACGGTTGATCGTTCATCTGGCGAGAGTGGCCCTCCACGAGATCGACAATCGAATGTCCCCGTCAGCCCTGGCGATAGTTTTCGCCCCGTGCATCCTGAGGACGAACAGGACGCTGCCTGCGCAGGACTCGTTGCAAGACGTCGGCAGACAGACCTGTTGCGTCGAGACGATCGTGCAGGAAAAATTGAGGGTGGTGCGAGCAACCTTGGCCGACATTAACACTCTGGAGTCTGCCTGTCACACGGCCACGCATCGCCTGTCCAGCTTGAGATCGTCGAAGATCTTCAGCCCGGAAGAATTGAACGCGGCGACGCCGAGCGCGACCGTGAGAGGCGGCGCCACGGATCGGGACAGGGACCGAGGTGACGAAGAGGAGGCGCTCCTTGTCGACCATATACAGGAGATCCAGAAGGAAAAGGCCCTGTTAACTTCCACGCTCCCCAGCTTAACGAGAGCGTCCTCCGACGATGACCTGCTTCTATCCGCCAACGACTTGGACGATGGCTCTCTCGAGGATATTCTTCCACCCTCTGCAGGCAAGTTGATACACTTTCGCGTAACGTGAACCCGTGAATAACGTTAGCGTGTGTGACGATTTTGTAACGATGCTTGTCTTGCGCGTTGTTAAACAGACGGGCTGGTAAGAAAGAAACCAATTCAGAGGCAAAGTTCCGCGGACAATGCATTTCCTACGATCATCAGCGTCGACGAGGACATGGTAATGGTATGACCGTCGACGGGAGACGTTACCACGGAGGATGATCGATAATCGTATGTAGCAACATGACACGCGCTGCGAAAGCGTCGACTGACGGCAGCGAATCGACGAGTCTTACCTCTGGTCTCATCGGCAAGCCGCTAGTAATTTAAATAAGTAGTAAACACGACATTAGGTAGGTTCTAGTAATTTGTTCCACGCGAAGTTAAGCTGATAATCCGATCAAACGTACACACATATATATATATACACACACACACACACATACACACACATATATATATTTTTTTCACTCTGTCGCAAAGCTTTCAGAGGGTTTCTAAAGAACGATGAACAAAATGAAAAAAAAAAACATACGCGAGCATATACAGCTATTCACGTGAAAATGTTCTAAATATTCATTTTATAATCTATTTTTCTCTTGGAATGCATTCCTCTTATCGAAGACTGTCAATCAGGCTAGGTGTTTAGAGAGAAAGATTCATCGAAGCAACGCGTTACATCGCAGGTATTCCGTGATAAGAATATCTCTCATTTCGGTCTGTCGCGTCTCGTTTTCGTTTTGCTGTACGATCGACGCGAGGGGTGGAAGGTACGGTACGTACGGATCGTGGTTATCTTCTAAGAACGAAAAAGAAAAGAAAGAAAATTAATTAAGGATATTCGTTGTTATTGCGAGTATTTAGTCGCGTTCGAATTCTCGTTCTCTCCATGTTTTTTTTTTTTTATCGATTCGATTAGGGAAAAGAAACGATCCCTCCCCCGGTTGTTCGAGTTTTCACTCTTTTACAGATTTTATAGACTGTTGCGTGAATCACACGAAAGTAGATCTTCTTCCTTGAAGGATTACGAAAGCGTATTTTATAAGTCTACCACTTCTTTTGACAATCACTGGTCTAGCAGCGAATGCATTCGTATATCCTTTGTTAGCGGGATGTACGGGAATGAGGGGGTGCAGGTGTCTCAGGGCGGTAGAAGCCCTGGGAAAGGATAACTAGGCACACCTGGTCGGGTATCGTTCTTATCGAGCATTTCGTTGACATCGTCTTTTTTTTTTTTTTATAAAATACTCGCTCGTCGGTAGATGATTATCGATTCGCTGATCGACTCCTCCAGCGGGGGGATCCGAGTCACGCGTAAAGTGGGAAAAGAGGAAACCAAAATGTAGCTTCTGTACATATTATATACGGTCGATAACATTATGAGCATCTCGTAATAATCTGTTATATTATTGTTAACTTTACGAGAGACGTTACCAAGATTATATTTCTACTGTCGATATTCGTCGCGTATAGGGCTTACACACGCCTATTTGTGGATAATATATATATATATATATACATATATATATATAAATACATGAAACACATGCATACACACAGACAAACACACAGGGCCTGCCAATTATCTTCTCTTTTTTTTCGTTTCCATCGAGTCGGTTTTTACTTAGGCTAACTTTCATTCATGCAGAGACTTTATATGTGTATACATATGTACAAACATGTCCGACATAGGACACGCATAGAACGTGTATACATATATACACATGGAGGACATTTATATATATATACACGAGTACTTATGTATATACAGAGATTTTGTGCGCACAGGACTGAGCAGACGGTTTTTTTTACTTGAGATTTATTACGATTTCGTTTTAGTTTCCCCCTGTCGTCCAGTGCCCTCTTTTTTTAGTTCCCGCTTTCTTTATGTTCATCCCCCCCCCCCCCCACTCCCCTCTGTACGTTTTTAATACACTCCGTAGTATCTAGCATTTCTCTTTTTCTTTCGCGCGTCCGCGCGCCAGCCATGAATGGCTAACAATTCGCGGAGGAAGGGACGAGAAAATCGTCGAAGGGAAACGGGTGGAATTAGAAATTTCAGAATCGTGACTCGCGAAGCCCAGATATTTTTTCCTGTTAGAGGAGAACCTCCATTTTTCCACCATATTTTTTTATCTCGCGCGAACAGTTAAATGGTTACATAATCCACGGCGCGGTTCAGTATTTAAGCGAAACGCGCCCCCTTTCTTCCTTCAGTTTTTCTTTGATCGCGGCGCTTTAATATTAAGTCGACCGTGGAAGCGTTTCAATTCCCTTGCAGTTCCATAACGCTCCCGCGTAATTTAAAGAGCCTCGCGATTTTTATTTGTCAATTAACGACGAAAGTCGCCCGTCACGGGGAGATAATTTTCAATGTACCTTCATTCAGCGTTAACGACCTTTGCGCCCGGGACGGCGCTTAATTAAGCCTCGCGTGCGCGCGGTTTTCATCGAGATTACGTTTCCTTTTCCCGTCGCGGTCGCGAGCCGGCTCGATCTCCCCTTCGACTCCCGTCGAACGACCCGCCGAGGAAGGATTGGGATCCGCGAAGAAAAAAAAGAGAGCCTTTGAAACGCTATGCTCCGAGCTGTACAAATTCCTTTTACCGCCGCGCAATCGAACGGCCCGAGGCACGATTCGGTCGGGATCGGCTCTTTCTCGGGTTGAAATTGTATTCGTGACTGGGTCGCGCGTGACTTTTACCCAAGTGACTTAGGTTTAAGCCGGGAATTTCGGAAAAAGGCGCGCGGCTAGTTCTTCCAAAGCGTTCTATTCTTCGTTTCTCGACTCGCGAAGTTTACACGCAGGGTGCACCTATTTTAACCGATCGCCGCGAATAGTCTCGAAATTTGTAGCCACCCTGGTGAACCTTTCAGAGATTTGGAAAGTTGAAAGATTCTGCAGGGGGCATTATTTAGCGGGTGTAGCTTTATGAATATCTTCAAGCTTTGGGGTGCACATTGTATTTTTTTAGATGGGATCATGTACTTGGTCTCGTCGCATGGTAGATACTCTTTGAAGAGGAAAGACAAAGAAGATGGACTGTATTAGTTAAAATCGTCCATGCTCATTTAAATCGGGTAGGCTGATTTGGGAGGCAAGATTCAATGGATGACGTTTAATAATCCTGGATTTTGTATTTTATAGTCTTTCTTCTTCTTGAAGCTACGATGTGACGTAATGGAAGCATATGATTCCTGCTAAAAAAGTAATCATCGGTACTTTTGAGTATTCAACACGTAACATCTCCCTACGGATCTGTTCTTTGAGTAATGAAACGATTAATAATAATAATATGTGACATAGAAACTCAGGTTCGGTTTTTATGGATCAATCAGTTATCCCACAATACTTCAACCTTACTTGTCTATTTTTGCTGATAATAGATCGTCCCAAATTGTTTCACCTCATTTTTCTTTCAGGTCACTCTGATATCGCGCTCGATAGCCTGTACTTTATATTTGTAGGAAATTGTTTATGAAATACACACGAAAGACATTCGCGCGGCTCGATTAAAATAGGACAGCCTGTGTTCGTGTTGCGTTCGTTTTAGAATGACCGAATTAACGACGATTGTTTTTAACTGTCCGTTTCTGTGTTCCGTGTGTCGTTTCCTTTCCTTTTTTTAAGCTCGCTTCCGTCATCAGAGTTCCAGTGTACGAAGCACGAAGCGAGCTGAGACTCTTCGTTTTACGGTTGATCGATTTTTTACAGAGATGTTAGAATGTAGTTAGATAGTTGCGATGTTCTGTTCGAACTATGCGATTTTTAACGTTGAATTGTTGTCCTCTTTTGCCGTGTTCGAAACCATGGTATCGGTAGTGGTTTCTCGTCGATGTCCAGAATAGTTGTTCGCTCATTGTGGATCGTGCTCTTCAATCTTTTAAACATTCGTTGTTAGTAAAACACACGCACACAGACACACAGACACACGTCTAAATTACCTCTCGGAAGTTTGGGTTGTACGTTACTTAAAAAGTATTTAGTTGCTCCGCCATAGGACAAAGTTAGCATTAAGGTAATGTATTCCTTCGATAGCGAGTTTTCGTTTTAAACACTGCCTTTCCATAATTTCAACGTTCTTTTTCATTTCCATACGTTTCATTCATGCAGCGTTACGTTCTCCCATTTATTCCCCCCATTTCATTTCCCCCATTTATCTCGTTTACATGGTAGGCATGCCCAAACTTTCGATCGGTAATACACGCCCACACGAAAAAGAGCAAATCATTGATTAGCGTTAAACGATCTTTTATACTGAAATTGTTACTGTTGATTTAAGCGTGTCCTTAAGTGTCTTAGAATGGTTTCGAACGCCTCTGTTCGTTGTTTCGTCGAGCATTTTCCGAGTTAAAACGGTTGACTGAGAAAGAAGGTTGATTTCCGTTCCGGCTAGTCCGTTGCCTCTTATTATTGAGAATCGGTTGTTGAATCGTCGACGCTCACGCGTCGCCCGTGGCCAACGTTTCTGTTTTTCCCCTCGAGAAATTTATTAGGGAACGCCCGCCGCGGCGTTAGTAGACGTTAAACCGTTTAGAGAGACTCTGCCGCGGCGCAGCTGGGGCAGTCTCGCAACCGTAATGATTAAGAGCTAATCGTTAATCTGTAAATTATCGTTTCACGCGAACGCATTATACGCTTCTACTGTCGCAACAAAACAAGGTGCTTCGCGCGGGTATCGAGCGCACAAAACTATCATCCACTATTCTCGATCGTGAAGGGAGAATCAGAGAGCGAGGAGCGAGAAAAGGAGCACGGCGTCGTGCAGAAACGGGAAGGGAAGATTCCCTCGGCGACCCCATCGTTTTCGCGGGGCGGAGGGAAAGTTTCGTGTCGCGTTTCCAAATGACTCGCGAGCCGACCGCTCTTCGATGATCCCAGACAAACAAATCCACGTCGTCGATCGATCTCCTTTCATAATTGATTCCCATAGAGAGGCAACAAACAAAATCGCGGCCAATGAAAGCGAAGTTGCAGTGGAATCGTATGAAGCTGGGATCGTGAGCGATTTGTTTCTGAGATTTTCGCTCTCCCCCGGAAGGTTGAGCCGCAGCGGCTGTAAATAGGCGATAAGGCACGCAGAAAACTAGTAGCGCGACGAACGAGAAACTCTTCATGACAATATCGCCCCTGAAAAGTCCTACTTAGCTTCATCGCGCGCAGTCGCCGGCGACGATGGTCCTTACAACTCCACTCTATCTTTTCTTTCGTCTTCGAGATCCTGGTTCACCGCGACGTTTCGCGAAACGCTTCTCTGCGGGATCGGTCGCGCGTATTCGCCGAGGCGCGGAAGCTCCGAGTCGCGTCGACCTTGCTCCCCGAAGACTCGAAGAATGAAGGAGGTAGAATGTACGAAGGGAAATGATAAGGGGGGTGACACACAGAAGAGGATCACTTCTATTCTAGCTGAATTCCTGAAACACGCTAATTACAGTTGTAGGTATGAACAGCGGGTGTGCCGTCCTCGAAGAAGCCTACCTAGTTGATCCAATTTGCCGGCGATAGAAACTACTCGCGATACGTTTATGCCTCTTTTCGTTCTTTCCTGGTAAAGATAGTAGAGCAAGGTGGACGCGGGTCCGCGGGATGAGGGTGAAACGAAGGAACTGAATCGTGCCGATCGTTCGACGATTATACCGAAACGTCGCGACACTGAACGCTCTTCCCATTTGTGTCTTGTGGCGTAAAATCTAAGCACGATCGTGATCGGGGTATCCAGGCTCGTACGTGGTCGCCTCCTCTCCTCCATCGTCGCGACATTCGTCAGCGAGTGCCCGCTGTTCAGCGAATACTCCGAGTAGCCTTTTCTCCGGGAAAACCACGACGGAGGAGAAGCGTAGGATCGTACGCGTTCGTAGCCACCTGCGAAGCTTGAAGGCACGACGAGCATAGACGCCCCGCTCATTGTATTTATACATATATACATATATAAATACATAGCTGTTATTTTTCTTCGAACAAAATGTGAGCGTGTACGTGTGATATCATAGAGCGAGTTAGGGAAATGCCATGGGCGATGCTGGTTGCAAGGGACATATACACCTCTATGTACCTATAGCGACGTATAGATGCGATGTACGTGCGCTGAAGTCGCGTATATGCGAACAGAGAATCTCGAAACGGGCGGGCCGTTCCTTCGTCGTTCGATCGAGACTGGCGCGAGACGAGCATATCGCGTGTACGAGATGGATCACGCGCTCCTATGAACGAAAAGCAGCAGCCAGGAGATACGTACAGGAACACGAGGCACGTGAAGGGAGGAAGAGAACGGGGGTGGCTTCCTGCGGCGAGTCAGCGTCGCATCCGCTTCGAATCTTTCCTACCTCCCGCTCCATCCCGCATCTCCGGATCTCGACGATTCCACGATCCTGCTACGCTTGGCTCTTCTCACTTTCCCCCACGTTCATTCCACTCCCTCCGATCTTTTCTGTCCTCGCCCACCCTGTCTCCACGACGATAGGCAACGTTTCGCCACGGCAGATTTTAATTGACGCGCGCGTGGCAGTCCTCGACTATCCGTGACTCGTTAATCTGCTAGCGTGTCGTGGTGCGAGGAATACAGTAGGTCGAGAAACATCTCAGTGGTGGCAAACACGTTCGTGACCACTTGTTACAGAGCCGTATAGACACAGAACACCTGTCTACCTTGGTGTTCTCAGAGACTTGACAGACCGGCGCTCGAAGTCTCGGTAGAACGCGCCCCTAAGTTCTCGACTCTCAACCCCCGGAGCTCGCCAGTGTCTTTAACATCTGCCAGCTCTATAACCTAGCTGCATCCGCGACACGAGTGCCTCGCGTACGCGGTGTGTGCGCGTCGTCGAAGGAAACGTCAATCGGGGGCTCGCGGAAACGAGGGAAACGCGACGCCTCCGGAGGAACGATCGATCAATCCGAAGTTCCGCGAGGCGGCGGTGTTTCGGAGAGTAGCCGTGGACAGATTACGATTACCGCGCATCCCGGCGGTTACGACGGGCGCGTCGTAAGGTAACGACGGGCGGTGCGGTGCCCCCTCGAGACCCGGCTGCCTCGCGTAACTTGGAACGGGCTTCGGTTTAACTTGCAGCTTAAAAACTTGCTGCGCCTGTAATGGGTCGTTCCCAGCACGTGGAACTCGGAACGGCCTCGCGGTCGCCGTTTCGGCGAATTCGATGGGAATCCATGGACGCGTATTAGAAGCAGACGTTTCTCTGGCCGCGCGTGCGGATAATTGCTCGCCAGCCAGGACTCCCTCGGTCCTGTCGCTTCCGCTTTTCCTGCCTTTCGTTCCGTTTCGCTGCCCCTCCCGCGTCGCTCGCCACCCCCGCTCTCCTGCCACCGTGGCTTTTTCGCGTTCACGCTCGACATTCGCGTCCTAATCGTCGAGGATCCAGCGGGCGTAACAGCGTGAAACGAACCGAGCGGGCTCTACCAGCGTCCCAGTAAAAACGAACGATCGAAACACGGTGACGCGTAACGCGGGACACCTCGTCCCTACGCCTCTCCCTCGTAAAACGACGGCACGCAGCAAACGTGGACAAGACTCCGTGCCGCGCCTCGTACTAGCTCGGAGAACCGATGTTTTTCCTCCAGCGTAACGTCCGGGCAGCGGCCTGGCTGCAAAGGGCGCGCTTTTCCCCTCCCCTGGTTCCTCTTTCCTCCATTTTCTTTTTGCTGGCGAGAAAACGCCGGATGATGCCAACGGTCCCGTAAGCGGTACGCGTCGCGAATACATCTTGCCTGTTCCTGTTTTTACGAAGTTGACGCGACAACGGAGATGCGTTTGGAATAAGCAACCCCCTCGCATGAGCGCGCTAAACGGTTCCGCAGGCTTGTATTACGCTTTTTCTTCTATTCGCGAGCGACAAGCCGTCGAGAGACAGGAATACCTAACCGACGGAACGTCGACGAGGAGGAGGCTCTGTCGTGCGTTACGCGTGACTTGCCACGGGCTCGGCAGTGTCTGCTTCTAACGGGACCGTTTCCACTTGATCCCGCGACGCGAAACGCCGGAATCGAAGGGGAATAGGAATCCCTGCTGCGTTCACGGGAACGCGCATCGCTGAAGCGTAATGCGCGCGTGACTGTGCCGAGTTTAGGTGATGGTTGGCCGATTTCATCCGCGAATCTGTAATAACGTTTACTGGTGTGAACGTGCGAGCGAGTCTCGCGTGTTGTGTGTGGCTGCCGTGCGCGTGTGTGCGCTTGCTGCGCGGATATCGGTGCGTTCGCGAGACGGTGTGCGTGGGTTACTCTCCGTGATCGACTGTAATTTTATATAATATTTGTAAGGCAAAAGAAATATTATGTACAGCATACCTGACAGTAAATAATAAGTATCTACCTTATACCTAAAAAAAAAAAAAGAAGAATCTCCGTCTTTTGTCATCCTTGAACCGATCCTGCAAAGACAGCACGCAGCGAACAGGCAACTTCGCTGCGTCCTTACGTTCGTACGTCGTTCATGTGGGAACTCGGTCGAAGTGCTTGCTGCTGGTATATTATATCACGTTTATCGGAAGCGATAGAATTTCCTTCCACGCGGAATTGGAGTCTAAACACTTTCCCAACTCTGGCCGGCAAACACACGTGTCTTCGCGAAACTAAAGATCGGCCACTTGAGACAAAAGGGGCGCGCTTGAAGTTGCTGCCTGCAAAAGTTTCGCGATACTGCGCAAGCACAGTTGGAACGTGCAAGTATACTTCGAACGAGATCAAACTGTTAGTTGAAGACGAAAATACCGAACGCCCCCGAGTGCTGGGGCACGAAAATATTAAGTACAATTCAATAACTTCCGTTTCGCTCGGTGGTGCAACATCCCGGAAGTTTACCAACTCCTATTTCGTACAGATTTCTAAGTTTCCACCGAATCGCTTGCGATCTTAATGCTAATCGTAATTCCCAAAGTGAACTGCACCCCCCCTTCGCGCAACCCCTTTCGGAGGGTATGCGAATATAGCTGGGACGCAATCGGAGTTGATGGAGATTTTTGGACGGTTTTCTAAATTTTGCATACCCCACCCGGAAGCTCTTGGTGCACTTTGGCAGCACGTTTCTAATTTGGGGAAAACCGACGCGCGATTTCCAGCTTGGGATGCCCGCGCGCGGTCACGATGACGTCAATCGTAGTTGGGAGACTCGAGTGAGCGACGAGGTCCGTTTGGAATTCCCCCGCTTTCATGTTAGAAGGGTGAAAGTAGAACTTCTGTATGTCTGTATCGCTTGTTTAACAATTTCCGTTGACGTCGGTAAAATGAAGCACGCGCGGCGAGAAATTGAAACCGGTTGGCTCGCTGGCCGCGTTATCCTTTACGATCCTAGTCGAAGTGGTGCTCAGACACGAGAGTGTTACAAGCAAGCAGAGAGAGTTTCCCGTCGGACTGGTTGGCGCTCGCTATATCGCCGCTGTAATCCAGATCGTCATAGACCACGATGTTATTACCGTTACGTGCGTTCGTCGTTGACCCGCCACGGAAACGGGATGACATCGCGCGCGCACTCATCCACAGTGGCACACACAGGCGATAATTGGAGCGAACCTGTTAACGAAGAAGCTGGGAACAAAGCACTAGCCGATCCTCCCGTTACTGCAATATTTCCCGAAAATATTTCTCTAAGCTTGCTTCACGCGCCAGCCGTGACCGCGAGCGTTACGGAACCCTCCCGCGGCCCGTGCATTAAGCGCCCATCGTTAATTAACGCGGACGCATTGACAATCACGAGTCGGCAGGCAATCCGTCGAATTAATTAGTCGCAACGATGGCTACGGTTATGACGCGCGAGGCGCGTGAAAATCGGATACGGAAATACTGCGTCTGTAATTTCGTAGAGTGGGCGTCGTCGGTAGTGCAATAATTCTGCTTGGACAAGGTACAGCAACGATCCTGATCCACCTGTATAAACTCCGCAAACATCGAAACACTCGCGAGTAATTCTTCGTTTATTCATTATCGTTATTGCGCTCCCTCGCTTCCGTGTCTATTTCCTTATACTCTCTTTGAAGCAGGTTCTTGGAACACCCGACTAGACTTCAAGTCGATCGATAACTAGACTGTGCCTCTCCGAGGCTGTAAACCGTTTATAACTGCCGAGCAATGATGTGTTAGCGTTGAATACAGCGCTTCGAAGTTGTACATGCAAACTATGTCGAAGGATACGGCAAGTTGGAATCGGCGTGAAATACTGGCGAGTACGTTTGAGGCTCGTGCGGGGGGGGGGGGGGGGTCAGCTAGGCTGTGCGAGGATCGTATCGCTGATGAAACAATCGAGCCCTCCCGCGTGCTTGGAGTTCCCGACAAATGTACGAGTGGCCTTTTGCTGGCCATCGAGTACGTCGTTTCGTGGAATTCGTTGGTGGTCCATGAAGCAAAGAGGGCGGGGAGGTGGAGGAGAGGTATGACGGGGGTTGGAGGAAAATCTCTCACAACTCGCGCGACAGAACGAACGGACGGTAATGTCCCGCGGTCGGACAGAAATGAAATTCCGGTGATATAGCCGTTCGAATTCACGGACAATCGGGGGTGGCGTGGCGGGGAGGAAGGCAGATGGGGGAGCGGTAAATCGTTCCGATAAATGGGCGACGCCACTTCTTCCGCCGAGTACGTGCGCCCGTTTCTTTTCTTTTGGCTCCGTCCGAGTCACGGGGCCACGTTCGTTTCTCCCCGGGAGCCACGTACCAAGGCGATGGCTCCTTTTTGCCGGCCACGTTGACAACGTTTTCAGTTCCCCCGCGCATCCTTTTGCTCTTATCATTAGCGCCGCGACCAGGGGCAGGTCGAAACAGCGACCGCCAGCAGACCATTCGCTGTCGCTGAACGTTACCCACGCTTCCCTCTAACTTCCACTTCGACGCGAGCCCGACGCCCCTCGCGTTTGAGTTTCGTATACAAATATAAGAGAACGAAATGCCGCGCCGCTTATGAATGCCCCCAGTGATACCCTTCTTCCCACCAGCCCGTATTCCGCGTCGAGCCGGACAGCGGCCGCGTCCCTTTCTTTGGGAGCCGTTGCAACGGGGCTGCAGCGCGCACTGGATAATCGATGGCGAGAGCCCGCGGAGGGGAGCGGGCCACCAAGATTCAGATTTAACCTAATTTACCGTACGAATTGCTCTGTCCCCACCCCCGTGATTGGCCGTGTAACGGGCGCCGTATCTGCCCCGCGCCCGCAACGAGGGCGCAGGAGGCTCGAACGGTCGCAGCTTGTTTCGGGGGACAGGCGGATCGCGGCGGTCGGATCAAAGTAAATTTATGCTGTAGGAATTGTACCGGGCGGACGCGCGAATACACAGACCCGCGGGCGTAATGCACAAGTATCGACAGCCACCCACGGGCAATGGAGATTTAATACCGCGACGGGCGATATCGGACCCGAGCTCTGCCTATCCGGGCTCGTCAAACTCGGAGGGGGCAGAGCGAACGTAATAGGCGTACCGCTCTCCATGTGATTTGCGATCGACGTTTCATTTAATCCGGTCGATTGATGGAAATTCATCGCGCCCTATGGTCGTTGGAAAAAGAAACGGCGATTAATGCGCGCCACCGATCGTTGGCGTTCAGGGAACAGGGAATCTCTCGAGGTGCGGTTTTCGCGGCGGAAGTCAATTAACCCCTTCGATTATCACCAGCCCCGAGTGAGAGCCTTGTATGGAACCGTATAGAGCAGGGGGGACTTGGCTGACGTTTTAAACGGAGCTTGATTAAATAAAACTGACACCTTTTCCTTGTTTCTCTTTTTTCCTTCCTTTTTTTTTTGGAGGGTCGCAAGTAAATAACGGCTCTGTACACTCTCGCAAGACGAGATCTGTTTATACGCGCCGGGCGCAGAGCGCTGGAAATTGGGGCGAAAGGTTATCAACGGCCGAGCAAGTTTTGAAAAGCTCGCGAGAATGGTATTAAATGAAATAGGTAACGTGTGCGCGATGAAAGTTTCCGGTTTAAGATAAACCATGATGGAGCCGAACGAGATGAATTCCGCGTGTTATGTTTACTTGGTTGGCCGTGAATGAGATAACATCTTTAGGTAATTAGTGACCCATCCCCTTCCGAATCAGGTCGATGGAATTATTCATCCAGAAAGCATTTTGTTTACGGGAAGCGAGCGTTACGATATATCTGTCGACCTTATACCCGGTGAATTTGATATTTACCCGAACTCTATCGCGGGCGGACTATAAACGCGGTGGATTATTAAAAGGATACTCCGCGAGCGCCCGGGGTTGGACGAACTCGGGGGCTTAAATCGAAGTCAAACAGAAACTCGCTGTACGTGTCTTTACGGTGAAACCGAATGGTAATTTGATAATATTAAACGTCGCCGAAGGGCGACACGAGGCGGTGAGGACTCCGAACGAGACGACTATCGATCCCTCGGTAGAAAAAACGAGTTTAATTGGCTTCGCGGAGACAATGTCGCGTCACCCCGGAACTTCATCGTTTATTCAATAGCCGGGCAGAGGATTTGAAGTTAATTCTCGTGGCCGATTGATCAGGTTCGCGCATTAGAATACTATAAAACTTTCAAAAAAATGTACTTTATAAACGGTGCTTTAAACACCGCCTCGTACCTTTGCGAGACCGGGTAGACTTCGAACAAATGACATCCGAACGGCGCGATTGCCGGGTCTCTTTGTGCAGTGGAATACAGTAGATGACACAATATTTTCTAATCATATAAAACTTGCATCGGAAATCCCGTATACCTCGGATTGTTATCTCTGGCGGATATTTATTTTTCAAATGTATACAGACTGCTCGAAGACTGGCATTGCTGTTGACAAAAGGATACGTACGATTGCGCATCTCTCAGTCCCAAGCGCTACCGCATTTCATATCATTTTACAGAATTCTATCCCCTATAATTCTCTCCCCGATACCGTGCATAATCCTCTTATCGAACGACAATGACATTCCGTTTCTCTCGTTGCTGCTTGCTGTATCGGTATTCCCGCAGCGTTATCAATCAATCGAACCTTATCGTCTCATGAATAATCGTTAACAGCGCCCTCGCTCTGGACGTTTTCCCTATATACCCTACCGCCCCCCTATCAATTACGAAGAAAGGAAAACGTCCATCTCGGTCTAAATGGCGGGTATCGAATGACTATCGAAATCTCGGCGCCGCGATCATGGAGAACGCCGGGCCACTGGAGAATTCGAGGCACGGCCGCAATTGTTCCCCTCGGTTCCGCTAATCGAATCAAATTGAATTTCCATCCCTCCGTTCGCGGGTGCCCCCCTCCCCTCTGATCCGCTCTCTGGCGTGTCAGCCCCCTCCCCGGGGAGATAATAAAAATTAACGGGTTCATTTGGAAAAGTATGGCCAGGGCCCGGGGCCCCATCGCAGCCGAGGGAAATCAAGCCGGGCACGTCGATCGCGTAAGCAACGGGAAAGGCCAAGATCCGTGTAACGATCGTCGCGTGCGTTCGTCGCAACGACACGACGAAACGGCGAGAGGGGTGCTTGCCGGTGGTAAACAATGACGGAAAAGTACAAAGGAGGTCAGAGACGCATTTGACGAGCGTCAGCGTTATTGTTCCTCCGACGGAAGATCTGAAGCAGCAAAAGCTGATTGATCGCAATCAGAGTTTCCGTGGCAGGCTGCGGGATGGGCGGCGCGCAACCGTACGCGGGGCGCGGTGGGTATCGTAACCCTGAATCGGCTCGCGAGTCGGATGCAAATAAAAAATGCATAAACATGCGCGGACACATGATATCCACGAGAGGCGTCGGCGGAGGGGGCGCAGGAGGAGCTGCAGGAGGCGCGTATCTGAATTCCGTGGCAATATTGAAAATTAAAATTCTAGCGTGACGTTTGTTACGCTCCACTCGAAGGGCCTGAATATTTACGGGGAGCTAAACGTTGCCTTGGGGGCAGTTAAGCGCAGTCGTAGCTTGCCGCGCGCAAGGCGTAGGGTAAATCCGGGAGACGCGGTCGGGCCGGAGAGTTGGTCGAGTCGCTATATTTCAGACTCTCTACGTAAAAATGCATTGAAGTGCAGACCAATTACTTCTCTAGAAGCTAAACAGTCGAATGAATAGCGTCATTTCGCTTGCTTCTGTGTTTTTCTGGATTTATCGGCTTTAAAAGGTAAATTGTGGTTACATTTAACCTCGTTTGTCAAACAGCGGTGTACAGAATCGTATTTAAAATATACTTCTAAGTTTATTTTCGTTTATGTTTGGGATAATACGATAGTAGAGATATCGAGGGACAATGCAGCCAAAGTATTTGCCCATATTAACTCTTCCTCTCAAAGCTAACGAGAAGACCATCTCTCGCTGCAGAAAGGAGAGATGGTCGAGTTATTATTTTTTTATTATCTTTGTTTATTTTTTATTTTTTATTATTATTTTATTATTATTTTTGTTTATTTAGTTTATTTATTCACTTTTGTATTCATTTGCCTTGTTAATCGGCAGTACGTAGTTCACTTCTTCTTTGATGTGTTCTTTACTTGTTTAGCGTAAACAAATTAAATATCAATGAATCTGTAGTCGTATTCACTCATAAATAATTTTGCTTTATCCTTTGTTAATTTTTCATGAATAATTATGTGAGTGGTCTCTGCCAACGACGAAAACCATTTCTCCCGGCACCTTGGGAGAGGTGGTCAGATGTCATGACTTCAGTTTTCAACCCGATTTACAGTAAATATTGTCTTAAAGCAAGTATCGACCAGTTTTTCTGAATCAGCATAAAATTCTGAACGTATACGTTTGTTCTGATAAAATAAGTAATTTCTGTATTAGTTTTAATAGCCATTTTATATTAGCTCGACCGCGTCTCCCGGATTTACCCTATCAAGAAGGTGGGGAGGATTTTTCAGACTCCCGTCTCTTTACGTCCCTCCTCCCGATTCATTTTACGAGCTCGCCTGGAGATCATACGCGAGATGACGTACGTACGTCTTCTATGAAAGGGGATTGGAAAAACAGCGGTTCCAATGGGCGAGGGCTGCTCCGGGGTCTGTTGAAACCGGAGTTGTGCGTTGGGTAAGTCTGACGTTCGGTGTTCGGCACACTCGATACCGGGTCGCGTCTCCGTTTGACGCGTCGAGGGGCCACTATGCTATCGATTGCCTTGTATTACAGATTCACCGGAGCCCCGTAGTTTCCGGGAAAATCCCGCGGCACTTTTCAGGCATATAGGGCCACCGATCCGGGCAGGGTCAAACGTGTCAGGATCATGATAGCAGGTAAAGGAGAAACGATAGCGATCACTTCGCCGCTGAAACATGCAGGGGTGTATGCGGGACACGTCTGGCCATAATCGGAACGTTTCTACTATCTTCTCGAAACATGAAGCAGGGGACGCGCGAAGTGGCGCGAAGGGACACGGCGGACAGAGGGAAAGAGATTTTTTCCCAGTTCCTCGAAACTGACCGACCCTCCGTGCGCGACCCTTTTTGTTTATTTTCCCTGCCCTCGCCTCGAGTATCGGATACCAATACCATTCTGTTGATTGGCCCGGTGCCTCGCCGTCGAAACCTCGCGAAACTACGTCTTCGAATCGCAAGAGCGTTTAGGCATCAACTATCAAAGTTTACTAATATTGGGAATCGAGTAGAGTCTGGTATCGCTCGGGTGAACCCGTGGGTATAAGTTCTGTCGACAGGGCGCCCGACGTTCCGTGAAATAACGTAAACACGAGTGAAAAATCGCTAGAAGGGGATCACTGGTTTCAACCTTCTTTCGCCTGCCGGATTACGCAAACTTTCGGCGCGTTTAGCCGCCTAAGGTAAGAGATTTATCTCGCTCCTCGAAGCGTCTAATACAAAGTGCATTTCTCCCTTGCCGTAGTTAAATCAGACCTCTCGCTTTCGAAGCGTCACGCGCGGAAGAGGCGCGCTCGTTTCCCGGATCGCATTATTCTCGGTCGAATTTCTTGCACGTGTGCTTATAAAAGGAGCCGCTGGATTACGCGGGAACGGCGGGCGAGAGCGGCGAGCGGGCCACGGTGGCGGGTGAGAGGTGAAGAAAAAAAGACGTCGGACATTCGGAAACGAGATTTTCAATGGGCGGAACGGCGGTGGATACACAATTATCTGTATCGGGGATCGATCTTGAGCCACTTCGGCCCGCCGGAGAACCCGAAACGGGAAACAGAGGAGCAAGGAACCGGGCGCGAGAGAAGGACAGCGGCAAGGGGTTGACAGAAAGGCGCGAGAGGGAAAGGAAGAGGAGGAGAGCGAAGCTGAGGGGCGAACGGCGCGGCGCGCGTAGAGGAATTTTTGGGCAGCAGTCGGCCTCGTTATGCTGGAAAATCTGAAATCGATTGGAGAACCAGGCCCGTGTTGGGGCGTCTGCGCGACGCAGACACCGACGCAGACGCCGAGGTTGCTCGTCAGGTCGATAGCGAGCCCTGGTTAAACTCTGCGAACGAACTTGGCCGATGGTCCGTGAGGAAAAGAGGCGTATGGTGGCGCGAGGAGAACGACGACGGACCGGCACCAGGCGAGAAGGACAAAAGCAGCCGTTAGCGGCTGCTGGGTCCTTTGGACTTACTCCCGAGGACCCGCCGCCATCGGGTCCGTGAATTAATTGCGAGCAATCCTTAGGCCTGGTTAATAGCGCCTTCCCTCAACGAAATTAGGTCGCCGCGCGTCCATCGATAGCGCGTTCGTCTCTGGGGACCTTCTTATCGCGAGTCCTCCACGAATTCTATAAGAGCTCTTTTGGGAATAGTCGTTTTGTTTCCTTTCTCACACTCTGGCTCACAGTTTTTACGCATTTAACATCTGTTGATCCTGCCGGTTAGCGCAGGATTGTCGCTATGATGCTACATTTTTTTTTTTACGTGGCAGTTGGTCGGTGTTTTGACGTGCTCGGTCGCAGACTGTGTGGGTTAATGAGCTGTTCGATAATTCAAAGTTTATTTTGGGATGGGCAAAAGGTTTTGCATAATTAATAGAGTCTTGGTGTAGAGGACCCATTAAGATACAAGAGTTAAAAGATAGTAAATGTGTCACTTGCATTTCTGGGACGGGAAATCGGAAATTACTCCGGCAGGGTTAATCAGCGAAGCAGCGTTGAGTGGACTCTTTCTGCCCATTTCATCCGGGCACTATGAGCCCGAAAATTCTTCGACCTCTTTCTCAAATCACTGCAGGATAAGTGGCAGCGTTTTCGTTGCTTAAATACGATTGCCTCTCCCGCGAACGTTCAGAAACGCTGTCCACTAATTGTTTTGGACTATGCGGTTGATAGAGCACCGAAGAAACGTTATAGGAGTCGTTTAAAGATGCTTGACGAGAGTGCTTTTATTGAGGCGGCAGAGCCAAGGGACGCGGACACTGAGATAAGATGAGGGCTGATACTTGAAGGTTTTCCTTGGGGAGTGTTGTAATTGATAATGCGAGGGAAGTGATCAGTATTTGAAATGTTATCCGGTGGCGAAGCCCCCGAAAGGTAATTGAAAAAAGGGGAGTTCTGGGTTGATGGCGGAGTTAGAGGAGGGAAAGGCTATCCACATCGGTATTCGACCGGGATAGTATTTGTCCAATTAAACGAGAGGTCGTAAGGAAATATAAGTTGAACATGAAAGGAGGTCAATCCTGGAATCCAGCCCGTGTGCCCGGGGAACGATTGATTACGAAACGAATCACGCTTATTGACAAATACCTTTTTCGTCCAATTATTAGATCGTAATTGGTGCAATCGCTCGAAAGGTTAAACGACGCATGAACGAACGAATCGACGGCCGCCCTTTCTTCCTAACAAAAAAGATCAACTAACAAAAAGAACCTTGATCACCATCGTACCCGCTAGTGTCGGCGAAAATGTTAAGAGCGAGCAGAAATCGAGAAAGTAAGAACACAGTGTCGAAACCCATTTCAGCTTGTCGAATGAAAAATTCAAGGATTTCTGTTTCATGGAAAAGCTTTCTCGTTACATGAAAAATAAAATCGATCACGACGGTAAAGCGAAATTGGAGAATTCTTGAATGGTTATCGACCTCGTTCCGTTCTTACGGTCCGGAGTGAACAATCGCTTCTCGCGCAAACAAAATTTCCACCCGCCACCCCCGAGATATCGACGTGAGATATTTATTAACAACGGCGAGGGCGAGCAAAGACCTTGTTCTATCGCCACAAATGCAAAATCAACCGGGGGGCGAAGGGGAGTTGAAGTTTCTTGTAACGAAGTCTGGGGCGTGATTTATCTCGAGCCCGCAAAATAGTTTGTTCCGCACGTCTTGGGAATCATGAACTCGACGTTAGCGCGCAAAGTTTCCCACGACCCGCTTGCTGACAAGCTCAGTCCGATTCACAGTCAAGAATTTATTTATACCCCTGTTCTGATTCTCACCGCCATTGGCCGTAGATTCACATGGGAATCCGAGAAAGCGTTAATTCAATATCCACATCGGAGCCCTATTAATCGACGATAAGACGCTGAATTCTTTGTCGTTTATTGGAGAACAAGTATTGGCAAATCTACTGACTCATTTACTACATGGTAGATCAAGCAGAACCCCTTCACGTTATTAAAGTTCTATCATTAACCGAGGAAAGCGTACCCGAAGCATCGAAGACCTCCTTAAATCGTATCTGACACGATCCGAGACACCGACCCTTATCAAACACTTAGCAAATACCCAGCGACCGCCGAAGCGATAGTCGTTCTCCGCGCTGTTAAAATCCACAACGATACGGGGCGTGCATACTGTACCAAGGACAGCGGGGGTTGCGAGATAAGGATGGCAGGACGAGTTTCCGTGGAGAGATTCAAGGACTCGGGACACTCCCGGGGCTCGAGTATCAGTTTCACCGAACTCTTATGAGAAAATCGATGTCGGCATCGAATCGAGGCGGCGCGGCACGGCCCGGCGCGGGTCCCGATGACGAGCGCAGTCGGGCAAAGTGGGATATAAGAAGAATCGGGATAAGGTCCCGGTCGACTAGCAGCGGGCTAGATCGGCGTCTTAGGAGAGTTCGAAACCCGTGAAACCTCCTGCTCGATAACGCCATAAATCTGGCGGAGCACAAGCGATGCTCTTCTACGCCGGCTGGTATGGTTTTACCTTAAGCCTGCGATCGATCCAGCCGAGTGACAAACGCCGCCCGAATAAATCCGTCGTTCCCCTCGGTCAGATCGAGCGGCTCCTTCGGGACAGGGGGATGATTCCTTCAGCTTGCTCATGGTATGTCGGTGTTTACCGTGACCGAGCCGCGAACACGTTGAGGAGCCGGTCGGGCAAGTGTGCCCCACTTTGCAGACGCGTGCCATATTGATTCGCGTTCGAAAATTCGCCTCGCGTGCACGCTCCGCCGCGGTCCACATGCAAAAGAGTGTCACTTGTCCACCGATGGAGAAGAGCACTGCGCCAGGGGGATCTCGAAATGATTAATGGTCCATCGTTTTGTCAGAGGAGCTTTTAAACTAATTTCGACGGCGTTTCACTTCGGATCACCTGAATTAGTCCAATTCCTTCGAGTGGCCGCCGTTAAGGTGTAGGATCACGGCACGTGCTTGGATCGTTTCTTTAGATTGGAATGGACCGATAGAGGGGAATATTGATTTTTATAGCACGCGAGAGGAATCCAGCAACTGCGTGCAACAAAAGCGAGGATGTTAAGGGCAGAAGTGCGAGAGGTGGATGATGGACTCGTGAGGGGGGTGGTAAGAGTTAGGGGGTGTTGTCTGTATTTTGAGAGGCCAATTGGGCAATTGGTTAATCGTATTTGTTTGGCATTGAATATTTTATTAACGCATCCTTTGTTGGGTTGAGTTTGATTGGTTCGTCGGGTGAATTACTGATTTCTCTACTTGATGTGCTCCCAAGAATGTGTTCCAGAGGTAAGGGTGCTCTTTAAGGTCCACGTGCCTTCATATCAGCGATAGCCGACTTGTCAAGCTACTCTCCTTTAGAGATAAACTTAACAGATGGATCTCTCTCAGGGCGAAACGAAAGATTTACGATACCAGCCTCCCTCGTTACGCTATTTCCACCCTTAACGTTAGACTACCTTCTTCGCTTCTTTGACAAACAGTGATCGGACCGTTTCACGTGAAACTGGAGTCGAGGATTGCTGGGAGAAATCTTTCGCATTTTAAGCGTTGCGCGATGTAACATAATACAGAAAATGAGACAGCTAAGAAGTAAATAAGAATCGTTATCCTTGCTTCAGGGCGAAAAGAGACAGAACGTAGGAAGAAGACCATCGACTTGAAGCGTTAGTAAAAACAGCCATTAAGATAATCATTATTTATTGGACACCATACACAGGTAGGTGTTGGTTGTATAAAATATAGTCGCCCAGATAAGATACCATCAAATAAATCGTCCACTTCGATGGCTGGAGCAAATGAACCATGGACGACAAATAGATTTGCCCCTATCAGACACAAGCATGCACGAAATCTGCAGGTGAGGCGTGCCCGTATCTGTCACCGACGTAAACGTTAGTGGCTTTTAATCAAGCTCTTTCTTTTTACCAACGAGACCTTTAAATTAGACGTTCATAGTATTTCTAGATCCCACACCCTACGAATTCTAATTATATCTTTCTCCTTTTTTTAGACTTTCAAAGTCGAAACCATAAATTGCCAAGCAGAACTTGAATACTTTGTACCTACACGAGTATTCTTCAAGTGTTGTTAAAACGCCACAAAGCATACAGCGCGTCGCGCGGTGGATTTTTTAAGATGTGAAAATCGTAGATACAGGTAATCCATGGAAAAACTTTACGAAACGTTTGCCGGAATGAAAAGAGCATTTAAATGCATACTAAACGGCGTACGCCTCGCGTATTACGACACGATAAATTGTGTAACGAGGTTCGCACAGGAACGCAAGAGGGCGAGAGATTCGTAGAGCGCGTTTGAACGAAATTTATTTAACACGAGCGGGGAACGTGTGTACGTCGCGGTGTGTGTAAGTCACCTTTCCAGACGCGCCTGTGCTCCGGTGGGTGTCGATGCTAGGCAAGGGTGAAATACTCCTTTAAAAATTCCGTAAAACCCTTGAAATATTAAGGCCTCGCTAATAGACGGTCTATTTCGAAATGGGGTCGCCGCCATTAAAGTCGAACTTCAGGAATTTTCTCCCCACTCGAACGGAGAAGCTCTTTCCCGTTGACTAAGGCCGCTACTATTTCAAAGTCGACGTTTACACGACAGCTGTCGAAGACAGGAGGATGGTCGTGACCTGCAAAAGGGACGGCTTGTTCGCCCAACCTCTTTCTGGGTCTATCTAAATTTTTCAACAGTCGCGTTTCAATAGACACACGCGAGCTAGCGCCTCGCGCTCCCCAACACCGTTCTTCGCCTCTTCTCTCCCCCTTTTGATGTCCCGGTAATTGTTTTCCACGACGAAACACCACGCAAATGAATCCCCCGTACGTCGGCCCGCGTTCTCGCCCCCGGGGCGAGCAATTCCGCGATAATGCAATTTCTTCCCTGGCAGACAACAACGACGTAATTCGAAAGAATGTCCTTCCTTCCGCTGCCAAACGTCTTCGTACCACCGCCCGGATAATGTTCGCAAATTGCTCATGCTGCAATTCCTACCACCTGGCGACCAGGCTACCTCGGTTTACGGTCGGTACTTCCAGAAACGTACAAACGCCTGTTACAACGAAACTTCGTGGAACGGAATTTCTTTGAAGCAGAAAGTGTTACGATTTTCTTCTGGAACTTTTCTGTACCTTTATATTCATAATGCCACCGTTATTTCGCCCCCCCCCCCCCCACCTCGCGGTTTGTCAAAAAGATTTCGTGCTAGCTAAGCTTCCAGCACCTGTAAGGATTCTTCCGAATCCTGTGCGTACACAGCGCAGGTCTCGAATCCAACCGAACGACAGCAAACGGTGCGAAAGTACACGAAACGAGACATTCATTTTTATGAGCGCTTCTCTATCGTAGCTAAAGGAACCTTAGGCATCGGATCGAATCGATATTCACGAGCATATGCCGCGGTTAACCGTTAAATGCTACGTTCATTCATCCTCGTACATTCGTGCCGGGGTAAATGGAGGTTGAACATTTTCATGGAAATCGGAGAACGAGGCTGGCCCCGCCGGGGGGTGGAACGATCTGTTTCAGAAAATTAAACGGGAATCTGATCCAATACGATTCGAATGAAAAATATTATCCGTGCACCGCGGCTGAAAAATAATATTTTCCCACGCGCACGCTTCAAGTTATTACGTTCTGAAAGGTTTCTCTGTATCGAATTCGACGCGGACACGCGGAAAGCCCCGCTACCGTGTAAGCTTGTAAGCAAACATGTTTCAAAGGTAGCTATGAAATAACACCTAAAAAAACATCCTTCCCCGATAGCGACCATCCTCTGTGTGTGATCAAAATCCGTTGAAAGCTTTGTTTGCACATCAGAGGTAAATTCAATCCTATTTCCTGCCCGTGGAAACACCGGGACCCCGGTTAACAATTACGAGCGTGGAGCGGACGCGAGGTGATTCCGTCGAAGCTCGACAAAAGCTGCGGCGCTATTCGCGGGCAACCGTCTTTCCCAGCGTATCGGGAAGAAAACTCTTCCCGCGATTCATATTCCGCAAGTGGGAACTTTACAGGAACGAGTGTCACTGAATTTGAATTTTCGAAAGGGATGGTTCTGGGACGGCGCGAGTTCTTCGGGATGGCCCGTGCGTGGGGGGACTACAGCGTATCTTTTAGTCACAGCTTGGGGAGATTTCAGTGTCAGCGGATGGAAGAAGTCTTCCGCGAGTAACAGGAAAGTGTATTCTCTGCTTCTTCCATCTCCACCCACCTACATCTAATTTTATCGCGCGTCATGGAGGAACCACCTCTTTCGATCTATCGCGAACGTGTTCGAATGCAGTGGGTCGTAATAATTCCGTGAAAAAAATCTGCATGATTTATTTACCGGCGCACGGCGTTGTCGTTCGAGGCGACAGGAAAAACAGCTACACTGGGGACAGCCAGGGGCGAGTGGGAAATGCGAGGGAACAGGGTGAGAAAGAGGAAACGAGGTGGCGGAGAAAGTACCCGCTTGCAAAACGGTTTCTTCGTACTTTTCCCTGCGTCCTTCTTCTGGTCTTTTTTTTTCAGCCGCGTCGATCCCTTGTCCGTGTGTTCGCGCGGTCTGTCCGGCTTGTTTACGACACGGGCATCGAAGCGAAGTTCGCCCAGAGGTGGTGGAAACCCGATATAACACACCCCCGGACCCTTTCCGCCCCTCTCGACACGTTTCCCGAACAGGGCGGGTCGCGCCACCGCCGACACACACCACTTGCTCGCCGGCCGAGCGCCACCCTACAGCTTCTGCGGTTCATGAAAGCTAACTACCCCCTTGTTCTTCTTCTCCTTCCTCTATCTCTTTTCTTCTGCCGCTGCTTCGTCCTCTTTGTCTTCTTTGTCTTCTTTGTCTTCTTTGGTAGCCACCGGTCACTCGCCCGTAAGTGGTGTCCTGCGTTCTTATCAAATGCTGCGTTTTGGAATCAACCCCTCGCAAGAGAAACTCTTGTGGAAAGGCACTGCCACGAAGAGGAGCTACTATCTTCATTCAGAGTAACCGCAGCAGCTAGTTACAAGTACTGATACACGCTGATATAGGAGCAATTCTGTTTACACATTCGAACCGAGTCAGGAGTTGCCAGTAGTACGAGTCAATGGATGCCGCAATCAACTGCGAGCCTGAGTTCCTGCTGTGCTTGGGGCCAATAGTCAATATTTGAAAGTATAATGGAATATATTAAGGCTGAATGTGTTACAGCGTATTTCTATTTTGCACTGTGACATTTTGCAACAGTAACAATGGCTACGGTATCTTGTCATTATTCATGTTGCTTTTTTAAGCATCCTTGGATGGTGAATGCTCTTGGCTGTTTTCAAAATAGAATTCACGAATAGCGCGGAGATAAAATGCGACGGAGATACTACATTTAGTATCTTCGTTGCATTTTGTATACGCCCGAAAGAGATTTTCCATTTTCATTGAATTCCTGCGTGCCCCGGGAGCTGTTATCTCAAATATCTGTTAGTAAGTGCGTGTAGCCGTCATCCCCGTGGAAGCAGTTGAATTTTTCCTCTACCATCGCCGTTACCGAGCGTACATTTCGGTTTCGGAAGCGATATAAGCAACGGCGCAAGGCCGTAATGGAAAAACTTCCTTCCCGAGATCTCAAAATTGCCAATTTCGAGGCAAGAAAAAGAACATGACTCTATTTTTCCTCTTTTTTTTTTTCATTCACCCGTAAACACGAGAAAAACTCGCTTCTCACGATTTAACGAAAGCTAATATTTTTCCACCCCTTGCCACGAGGCGATAAAAACAATGAGGCGAAGTTAGAGTTTTTGAAACGTACATTTTCACGCGCCTTTCATCAGCGTGATATTAATGACATCAGATGGGATATTGTATACTTATTCAGAGGTCTCCTACAATTACCCCAGCCTCGCTAATTATCATCAGCACCCTTCTACATAATAACATTAATTGAATAACAGATAATAGGCTTCCTTTGTCTTCGCTATCTCCATTACCATTCGCCCCGTTCTATCCGATCCTATTTTTTGTCCCACTCTGCCCGCTCTAGTCACGGCTCTGACGTCCAAACAATTTTTAGACCGTCGACCTCCGTGACCGAGGAAGACAGGTAGATAAGAGTTAATCAAGCCTGGAAGACTTATACGAGCGTGATCGTTACGTTTCGACGTACTAACACGGCTGAGCCGTTACGGTCCATGGAAGCTGAACTTTCCACACACAGCCGCTAACCCGCTTGTTATCCTTCTACACCCACCGTCGGACGTAGTGCCAAATTTAGTTTAGGTAATAACTTTTCCGAATACAAACTAGCTACGTTTCGATAACACGTGTTGGACGTTCTGATTAATGAACGGTGGCAGCCAGTATTCTAAGCGCGATAAAGTTGCGGGCACGCGTGCGGTATCTCGATTATACTAATTCGTTGCAATGGCCGAGCTGTACGTTTCTTTCCTTGGGCGCGCAGATACCGGCATTGTTAGCGTACATTACCTCCTAGCGGTCTCTTTTCGTTCTAGAATATCTAGCTGACGGGGGATTTATTTCAGCGCGCTTGCCGTGTCTATTAAAAGCTGCAGATCAGGCTTCAAGGAAACACGAGGAGACCTCGGAGAAAATATCGTTCTGTGATGATTTACGAAGAGCGCTTGCCGGTTACATAAAATGATTGTATAAGGCTTCCATCCCGCGACAGTGTTTTGTTTAATGGTACGAACAGTCTAACGGATTTGAATTGAAGATTTTTGGACAGCCTCTGGTGCCTCGCGCGTATATCTGCTTCCTTGAGCGGTCAGGTATGCAAATCGGAGAGCCACCAAAAGCCCCTAATTAAAGGAAACCAGCCCGCTAATCCTGGAATCCGTTACGGTCGTCCTTATGCACGTCTGTCCGTCGGTTTCAAATACGGGGTTATGATAGGTCTACCGCTATTAAGCAGGCAAAGCCAAACCCTGGAAAATCCTGATTAAACTTCGGATTTCTATGGACCATAAAGTAATAACTTCTAAGCACGCGATGCTTAGTATCATGATGAAATAACGTCACCATCCCAGCTCTCGTTTAACGTCGATCAGGTACACAGGAAATTCACAGATACAGCCAGATAACCTGCACACTGTGTGCAGAAGAGCTAGATAATCTGTTCCGTGATCGATCGGGCAACAGACATTTGCGGAGGAGACCGCCTCGGCACAGATTCGGGCCACATTAAAAACACTCTGCTGCGAAATGGCTTCGGCGTAAGAATGATAGAGAGCGCGCTGAAAAGGACACAGCAGCCAAAAATAGAAGAACAGGAACGAAAGTGAGGGATCGAATAAAGCATTGGCATTTCTTTCGTGCGCAGAAGGGAACGACTGACCGAATTGGCAGGGTACTAAGAAAAAGGGGCACAGAAAGAGTTCGCACGATACAGTAGAAAGTTGGACGGCTATAGCCATCTCTCTACAGATCCGTATACACAAATATTTTTCGGCATTCTGGATTATCCAACCGATCAGCTGATTATAACCGAAGCCAATACTTAAAATAGATCTACTCTGCAATGCTGACGAAACGGTGCAGCGCCCTGCCCAAAAGAGAACGATTTACTATACTCCCAAGCTGCAACTAAAAAACATTCCATAGCATTTTAACCGCCTGCCCCCAAGTTGGGAGAGGTCCCAGCGACTTTCATGAATCATGGGGGGAATTTCGTAAAAAGCAGGCTCGCGTCCTACGTCGCTGTTTTGTTTCGCGGGGTACGCGAGGCGAAGATTAAACAGATTCAAGAGATCACGACGAAAGTTAAATTCGCCTGCGCCGGTATGCCCTCCGTACTTTCACCCCCCCCCCCCCCTCCCCCCGTTGAAAGTTATCGCTGGTGGTGGGCCTGGAAAGTTGCTCGCTGTCTTACGAAAAATTTGCTCCTCCGTACCCGCCCCCGCCCCGTTCCGTAAATTTATCGCGCCGCAATAACACAATTTAAACGACTTCCACCCCCGAGCACGGAAGACTTGTTCTCGGAACCCAGCGAGCGATTCATCGTCCGCATATACTTATGATATCACGAACGGCGATGCAGGCCACCGCCGTTGGCGCACTTAGTTTTAATATATGCAAAGCAATGCGTGTTTCCTGAATTTTCTGCGCGCCAGAACTAGTCGCTGAATAGGTGGGGACTGAATTTTCTATAACGACAGAGTCATTATACCGACACTCTATTCCCGAAGTTTCGGGGCAACTTCGGGACGCGTGGAACGTCGCATTTCCATATTCGCGCCGTTTATGCCAATTACTCCGCGAAATTGAAATCGCTCCGTTGGAGAACTGTACACTGCGGGAACGATAACGGGCAGCGACCTACACGCGACTTTAGTACGCCATCCGTTCAACCATCTTTGATCTTCGTTCCAGTGGACACGGAAGACATCCCGAGTCTTGTTCCCTCCGTGGACACTTTCTCAACGATGTGGCACTCGTGTCTGGGCGAAGAGGTTCGCTGGCGTTGACCGTACGGCGTATTCCTCGCGGAGCAAATAATCACCGTGCAGAAGGCCGGGCCTGTAAGTCACGCACGTGCCCATTCTACTAATTCGCGAGGGCTGCTTGTAAATTCTAATTTAATTGCGTGCGTCCGCGGCCGAGAACGAGTTTGAAACGGAAAGAAAATAATTCCGCCGTCATTTCCGTGGGGGTGTTAATTTGCATCGCTTGACGCATTGTTGGACGGTGGCTCGTGCAGCCGGTAGGAATGACACGACGGGAATAGAGAGCAGATTTCTGGCTGCGCGAGATTTGAATGCGAAACGAACGACTGCTAATTGGTTTATCTTCTTTGGGGAACTTATTATGTGAGCCGTGACGGCCGAGTCGTACGGTGTGGGGCTCGGTTCGAGACACGAAGTGGGGGGGAGGGTTAAAAGTGAATTGTGACGCGATGCGTCAGACTGGTCGCATGCAGTCTCTCTATTTGAGGGGTTATGCTTACCTGTAAGGTCTGAAAACACAAGTATTTTCGGGATTTTTTATTTAAAAACTTGAAGACCTTTTTAAATAAACGGTTGTATATTCGACAGTATATATTTTAAAGTTCTTGTAGTTCTTTTTGCAATGCGATATCTAAATAAATAAAGGAATTATAGGCGATCTCCCGGCAGCGTTGTTTTATTACGGTGACCACTGTAGCTTCGACCTGGTTCAGCAGAAATAAAAAATTCTACCAAATTTAGTTAGTACATTATATTATCGTCGAAAACATTAGTGATACCAAGAAATATTTCGAATGAGAGTTGAAGGATATTAAGGGAGATATTACTCACCAAAGAGGACTTCTTTATAGAGACTACCAGTTTCTTCATTGGAATCGTTTTCTTCCAAGATGCACCAATGGAATTGAAAAGAGACAAATGGAATTAAAAATGGTCATTTAGCTAAGTCAGCGCAATACAGAACAGATAGATTGCATTTAACTCTGGATTAAGGTGCCTCAGCTACCAATCTACGACCTAGTATTTCGTTGTGGTACCTCGATCTCCAAGTAATCCAACCTGTGACTCACGGTCGCGAGTTCCTTCATAAATTCTATACACTGCTCATCTTACCACTATCTTCAGCCTTGCGAATTTAAAGGCACGACATTCCGGTTATCTTTAACGCTTCGACGCTCGGAAAATAATTTCACATCAATCTTCAAGAAAGAATCACCGTCCGTACACGTTGCGAGACGGTCTGTTTGAAGTTTTTCCGCGGGGGCAATAAGAAGCCGGCGTCACTCTCATAAATCGAAACGCGTCGTAAACCACTGACCGCGCTGGTTGTCCCAGCGTTTACTTCGTTTTCCCGAGCAAAAGAGCGCCAGACCCGTAACAAATTCCCTGCAGTCGCAGTGAAAACTTCCCCGCGAGTTGCTCTCAGGCATCAAAGTTCAGGAAGTGTCGACCGAGAAATCCTTCCGTGTAATTCGTTTGTCCGACCTGCTGGAGCGAGCGTAGCGAGAAAAATCGAGCGAGTGCACGGAAAATTCGCAGCGATCCTCGTTAAAGCTGCGTCGATAAATTCGCCGATAACAACGCGAAATTGCAACGCGGTGCTTTGAAATCGTCCCCTGTAAAACTATTTGCCCGCGACGCAACCACCGTCAGAGTTAAACCTTTAACTGTTCATCTAGAAATGTTTCGCAGAGCCGGGAAATCTGTGTGCAGTTCGAAATCGTTTGAGCTATTATTCTAAAAGACTGCCCGAAATCACGCCACTCTTTTTTTTCGTTTTGACTGTTTTATTTCCCATTTCGAAGAGAGTTGTAAAGTATTGGCAAATGGTGCGTCCCAATCACCTCGTTGTTAGAGGAAGAACAAAAACGAGGAATAGAGAAGCCAGAGCCGGGGTAAGCCAATTCGCGATAACACTCAGCGCAACGATAAATGCGGGTTCCAATAGATCTGGCCGCGTAACAGCGGAACCGTTCATAGAATTATTATTGCGTTTGCGGGAATCCCTGCCGCGATGGGGCGGTTCTGAAAACGAGATTGAATCTACCGACAGAAATAAATCCGCGGCGGTGTAATTCCGATCGCGCATCCACGGCCAATTACGCCCCGCCGCGATTTGTAATACGACAACGCAAACAGCACGCGCGGACTGTATTCTTTCCCGATGAATATCGATACGTATAAACGCGAAACACGCGAATAATAACAGAGAAAAGGGAATTGTTCCACGATATCGTGGAATTTCTTGCGGACCAAAATACGGACCCGGAGGAAGTATTACAGAAATATTATTGCGGGATCGTGAAACTGCTTATAGTATCCCCTGGCGTTATCGCGGAGCCGTAAAATTTCGTGTTATTATGTGGTCCAAGGCGTAGGCTTTAGAAAAACGAATTTCACGTCCACTTTAGTCGAGAAATAAAGTTGGCTTTCAATGCCCCTTTCGTTTAAAGCGCCCGCAAGGTACAGCGGAGACAAAGGTACCTTCTGTAACATTTCATCGTTAACACCTGCTTTATGAGCAAACAATATATTTCTTAGATTATTTCAACAATAGCGAGTGCCGCTGTTCCTTTGTGCGTCTCACGCCTAACACCAGTTTATTCTGCGGAACGGTATTATTCAAGGGACGCTCTGTATTCAAGAACTGTGCGCTCTCCCAGCGGATTCTGCGCAAGACGTCGAGGTAACAATTGTCAAGGAGTATGCATCGTAAATCCACTAGAGTCGTAGGAAAGGTATCCGAGCGTTTCGCGCTGAGACGCGACACCTTGTTTCAAAGGTAGCGCTGTTTAAAACCATGTCAAGTTTTAACGCTTCGGCCTCGCGGGACACCAACCATTCAGTGTCGGAACTCCTTCGTGCCCCCGAGAAACTTGTCTCGCAGATTGGGATTCAAGTTCCTCGTTGCATGCAAGGACAAACGATATTTCAAGGCTGTACCATAAAGGTTCTACGAATCATCGACCATTAATTTTTTCACCGTTCAGAACGAAATCCGTCGAATACGAATCCACTGGGATCAGTTTGCCCGTGAAATCAGCGCGAAAAGATGGACGGGTGATGGAAGAATTCGCCGAGCGCGGGGCGGTTTGGTAGCGGGAGGCAGGATATACGTGCCAGCACGTACGTTCGGCAAGGAGCGAGTAACGTGTCCGAGGCACGATAAATATCCTGCTGGAAGCAGCGGGACGTTCAGCGTCCAGGCGCCGTTACTGCACATCTGGCGCTGTCGCCATGAATATAACCCCCGTACCAGCCGTGCTCCACCTCTGCCACTGCCACCTACTAAACTCCCTTCCGCTCGTTTCCTTCGACCTCGCCCCTCTCGCGCCCTTCTGCCCCTGTCTCTGCTGCCGGTGTCGCGAGAAACTTTCATCCTGTTTTGCGCGGGGAGCGATCCAGGCTGCTTGGACGTCGACGGTGCCCTCGCGGCCCCCTATCCGCCTACGACGCAAACCCTCGGCGGTTGGCGTCAAGGCTGTCCCCAGCTCCTCCGCGGGAAGTGGCGAACGGGTAATCGTTAGAGCTGCATAGAATCACCGCGCGGACATTTACGACGAGACCCTGCCAAGTGATCTTGCCCACCCTCGGCAGACCGGAAGGAAAGGCTGCTGGAATTAAGGGGGGTAAAGTGGCCGGGTAACAGACGCTGCATTTCGGGAACAATTTACTTGGCTCCCCCCCTTGGGACGTATTGGTGGACGTCGATACCTTTGTTCGATCTCCACCAGCCTCCCACCCCCTCTCCCCCTTTTCTTCGTGGATTCACCAGCCCCAAGGCGGATGGTATATTTTTCCACCTCCTTGATTACGCGAGCGCGGCGGGGGCTATTGTTATGCCTCGGGTTTATGGAGCCGCCGCGTTGCATTGATTGGGGATGATATCGTGCTGGCTAGTATATAATACATGTATCGCGGCCGTAATACCGATGGAAATTACGTCGACGTGTACATACATAAGCCTTCGAGGGGATCGTTGTCTACGCGTTTCGCCATGGAATCGATGGGACGTTGTATATAATATTTAATTGGAACATAAATGCGGGGACAGTGGCGGAGCGGCTGTGATTTTGCGGGAAATGAGGCTTCTACCGGTGGATAGATTTTAAACTGAAATTAATGCCAGCCCTACTGTACGTTGTACTGTGTACGGGGGACGGAACACCTCTAAAACCGGAGTGGCAACTCATCCCAACTGTAATACATTCACCGTTGCTACAAAGCGTATCGAGTTCATTGCAACTCTCCTGTTACCGCGCGGCATTGTTACACCGTTATTATATTAGTTACTAAAATCTCACTTCGAAGATCTAACAGCTCTCGTGATGCCAATCGATCGTAAGAGCAGCTACGCGAAGGGATTGGAGTTATTCGACCGCGACGAACGTAGCTCCACGTTCTCGAGCAACTATGGCTCCAGTGCAGGCGGGCTGAATTCGTGAAACTGGAATCGCTGCTGTTTACGCAGCCGTAAGTCGCCGCGAAAGAGTTCTCGGAGGTCTGCCTCCCTCTGTTCCTTCATTTATTAATTCCCAGAGACAGCTACCCTCCCACGCCCCGTCTCGAGCCTCTTCTCGTTCCGAGGGCGCGTTGCTTCTTCGCGACGTCGAACATACATAGGGCAGTGGTCGTGGTCGTCGCCGCTTCGCTCATCCGTTTCTTTTCTAGGTGCCGTGGCACCGCCGTGGATTGGCCTAGCAGGCAACCAGCCAGCCGGCAAGCGAGCAAGCGAGCAAGCGAGCCTAGCTTCATCCCTGTTTTGCCGGGGCTAAAGTAGGGGGATGACGGACTCTGGTGAAGCCACAAACTAATTACGACCCGGGGCGCCGTCGAGAGTAGAGGCGCCGGTGGCTCACTAGGGATTGTCCGGGTCGCGAAGAGAGACGAGTAGCGATGGCCTCAAGACACATCGAATCGCCTGGAATACGCGTCGCTTTCGAGCTGTTTGCAAACTTAAAGCTAGAGGTTCTAGAAATATCTCGAAGCTATCGACGGTCTCTAGAATCTCGAAAGTATATAGGGTAAATCCGGGAGACGCGGTCAACTTAATATAAAATGGCTATTGAAACTAATACAGGTATTACTTATTTTATCAAGAGTCTGAAATATAGCGACTCGACCAACTCTCCGGCCCGACCGCGTCTCCCGGATTTACCCTACGCCTAATACAATTCCCAAACCTCTAGCTGTCCAGTGGTAGTTGCATAGGTAGGGGAGAGTTGCCTATATTGGACCGGCTCCTAGATTGGACCATTTGTATATCTCGATAAACAAATATATTTGTAGCGGTTTTTTTGGCTACATTCATTTAGGAAGTGGAGATGGATCTTGCGAGAACAGCGACACGGTTATTCATTAGTTTGTCGTTCACCGTCGTCGAAATATAGAAACACGTGGTGCGCGATCATTATTTTTCGTGCTATTTCAAGTGAATTTCTTTCTACAACTTGTAAGTACTATAATTTTAAAAGATACTAGTGTAAAGTGTGCTGTCTTAGCTACAACTTCATGTCCTTACTTTCTCATATTCGTATAAGTATAACAATGAAAACATATCTTTTTGATGTAACCAACAAGTTGCCTAATATTGGACCATCAGTAGTTGCTTGAATTGGACCGGTCCATTTTAGGATACAATCTATGTTATGGTAGCGAATAGTTAAAATCATACTAAAAAAATTTAAAAAACAATTAAAACCGACTTCAGAAAAATAAAATTGCACTAAAAAGTAAAAAATAATTTTTTCCCATATTTAATCTACGACTCTCATATTTTTTAAGTCGGCGCCAGATTTACACAGTGTAAATGATGAGACACCGACTTGTAAAATATGAGAGTACCGTAGGTTAAATAAGGGAAAAAATTATTTTGTACTTTTTAGTGCAATTTTATTTTTTTGAAGTCGGTTTTAATTTTTCATTTTTAACTTTTTAGTTTTATATATATCGACACAACATGCTGAGGAGATATGTGCGTACATAAAATAATAATAATTCGGTGACAATAGTCTTTATTATTAACCAAAACTGGCACATCGCCCTCTTTCGAATAAAAAAAGGATCATCAAAATCGGCCCATATTCTGGGGAGTTATGCGGGGACAAATATAAAAAAATCATCAAAACAACGTACTATTGCATTACGTGCACCGTAAGATGCTTGTTGCTTCCTGTTTCTATTTATTTTCAATGCCCTGATCAGTGTCTTTTAGATTGTATATTTAAATTCATTGATTTTTAGGAGCGGTCCAAAGTAGGAAACTGATGGTCCAAATTACGAAACCGGTTGCCTGGAATGGACCGAAGTCGTTAGTTTAATTTTTTTGAGATATTATTTTAATCACTAATTTAATCAACACACTAAATACATGATAAAATCTACATAAAATGTAGATCTTTTTCCCGTTTCTGTTTGCCTTCTTCAATGTATTATGTCCGTGTAGGAGAGAAAAATAAAAAAGTGGTCCAACATAGGCAACCTTCCCCTACTGTTTCTCATCTACATTCATGGGTAGCTTAATAAACCTTGGGTCGTTCAATTCACCCCCGACAATTAATCGATTCATTCTCGAGGTTCTTGTACCTGCCAGTGATTTCAGTACGTCTAGAAAATAACTTCACGATTTCAAGATAGCTACTCGAGGTGTTCAAAACTTTTTGTAAGTATTCCAGTGCTTCTGGTTTCAAACGATATTTGTATCGTTGAATTGTTCGAGGAATTTCGAACCAAGGGTCCGAACGCCCATCGCTAGGAACAAGGAGAGGGGACAAGAGGAGGGAAATAGAATGAGCAGGAGAGACTAGAAGAGGATGTTGAACCGAGAAGGATAAGGATTCCATGGGTATCGTTTGCGCTGCTCCCAGTCGACACGTATAACTGTATCTAACCAAGGGTTCGTAGCTCGCCTACTACTCGTGTTAACTGGCTGAGTTGCGACGCCTTTCTCGCGGATGCTTCTTCGGGACACGAAGGCATAGGTAGGGCGGATAAGCGCCCGGAGCTAGGGTTGGCTACGCCGCTTCAAAAGAAATTTAAAGCGCTACGAATTTATAAGGGATTTGTAAGAAACCAGCTGGCACGCGGATCCTCTGTTTTACCGTGTTGTACATTAACCAGGAACCGTACCGAAGCCCGTGTAGCTCGCCGCCAGTGTCACGGATAGATGGGTACACGCTAGCAAGCTCGTTAACAAACGTCAGAAAAAACTTTATCGCGAAGCTGATGGCGCAAGGAGAGGATAGACAGAGATTGAATGAAACTTTGTCTCGTGCATTAATTAAGCTCGTTGGAAGGTGAATAAAAATAATTCCTACTTCCCCGCTTTATTAGTCGGTTTCAGCAGAGAGAGAGAGAGAGAGAGAGAGAGAGAGAGAGAGAGAGAGAGAGAGAGAGAGAGAGCGTGCTTCATTTGGCGTCGTCGCTGAACCTGGGGTCTAGCGTTTAGCAATATTGCGTAACGGGGGAATGATTGTAGCAATAAGTCCGAGTACCAGAGCCGCCTCCGCGAGAAGCCATACCGTACTAATTGTATTTTAACCAGCATCGCCCCCGAGTTCTTTCCGCCGTTGGTACCTTCTCCACCCGGTCCCCGTGCTCGCCCAGATTTGCATCCTAACGAACGGTCGGATTGTGCGTTCGCCGGCACGTTAACGCCGCTCCTCGTTTTATTTCGTGCACGCAGCGGCGTTTCGTGTGCACACGCCGCTTTAATTAAAACGGAATATTTATACGCAACTGCATTTAGAGCGTTACGTATGGAAAATAGCGGGAGAAAAACGAGGAGTAAACAAAGGAGGAGAAAGGAGATATAACCAAACGGAAGGGAGAGGCGCGGTCGCGCTGGCAAATAGAACGCCTGTGCGAGATATAATATTACCCGCTTTGCCTTAAATCATCGGGTTATTTACGATTGGCATAAAAGAGCAGCTTTAACCGGGCTACGATCGCCATTTACCCCGAACAAACGCTACTTATCGCGACGCCGGCGGTGGCGAGCGGGAAATTAAATGTGGGGGGAGGGGCAGAGAAAATAAACAGAGAAAAAAAAACAGAGAAAAAAAGAAACGGGTGCCGTTGTAATCGGTACTTTTTTATCGGTGGTAAGCGAGCGCAAGCAAGAAATTGTTCTATCTCGTTTTTTAAACCCCAGCCGGGACGGTTTATTTGCCGCGTACAACGGTAATTGGCGTACTAAAACATTTTATCGGCGCTCCGTGTCGCCGAGTGACGGCAATAATTCCGAGTTCCCGTTGCAATTTGTATCAACACCGAGGCCGTACTGTCCGCGTCGTACGTCGCATAACACATCAATTATGTACGTGCCGGGCGAGCTCTGCCGTGACACCAGCCACCGGCGGCCAACGCTGACGGCGTTCGATGATAACTTCCGGTGTAGGCCGCGATACGCGGACGAAAATGCCTTGGCCGCGGCCAAATGGCGGTGTCTGGTCCCGGCGATGGTGCGCGCCGACGCAATTAAATCCTCCAGCTGGCTAATTGGCCGCCTCGTCTGGCCTAGGCTTAATTGAACAGTATGGACCTAACGATGTAATTGCCGCGACGATTTAGAAATACGCAAACTGGAACGCGCGGATGCAACGCGGGGCTGAGTGGACCCGGGGAGAATGGAAGACGAGCGACGGAAAAATTACGGGTACATGAGATTGAAAAAGGGGGGCTGGGGAGCGAAGGAAGCGCCGTGGTATGATTATCTTTAATAGCCTCCGCTCCGATGGTCTTGTGGCTACGTAGCAGGGGAATAAGACGGATTTAGTATGGAAAGCTGTTGTCAATAACGTAAAGCAGCAATAATCGTGTTGCTGTAGCGTTACATGCCGGAAGTTAGTGGAGGAATAAGTAAGGGTGTAGCAGGGTAAGCATGGGCAAACGGCCCTCATGCCGATTCTTGGAGTTGTTATTTTTTAAATAATGCTCCTTGCCTGAAACTCCATTATGTAAAGTTTTAGATCGCTACCCCCCCCCCCCCCCCCTCCCCGTTTAAGGGTAATACGGGGGTAAACGCCCTTAACGTTATTATTTTTTTCTCGGCTACTACTTAAGATATTTAAATAAAAAGAAACGAAAAAATAGCTACATACTAACTGTACTTCATATATTTTTCTCTAAATTATAAATCAATTATTAAGGGTAGAAAAAAATTTAATTTTTTGGGGTGGTTTTTGGAAACAACCCTTTGAGTGACCACCTCCAAAAAAATCAAGAATAATGCTTTGTTATCGAGATATTATATAAAAAGAAACCTGAAGATGGTGGAGATGGTGGAACATAGTTAAATAATTTAAAGAAGATCATTATATTATAAATATGTGGGGTTTTGAGGCGACAAAGCGTATTTGTCGCGAGCCTGAGTATGCGACATTTAAATACGAATGGAAGAAACGATTGCGGTTCGTTTGGGAGATCGAAGTGTGAAGGTGAAGGTAGCTGCGGAACAATGCGCGTACGCTAAATGCGAATATTTCTCAGATATTAATAGGGTCTAGCAGGGTAAGCATGGGCAAAGGGCCCCCACGCCGATTCTTGGAGTTGTTATTTTTTAAACAATGCTCCTAGCCTGAAACACCATTATGTAAAGTTTTTAAAACCACCTCCAAAAAATAAATTATTTTTTCTACCCGTAATAATTGATTTAAAATTCGGAAAAAAATATATGAATTACAGCTAATAAGTAGCTATTTTGTCGGTTCTGTTTTATTTAAATATCTTAAGTAGTAACCGAGAAAAAATATAATAACGACAAGGGCGTTTACCCCCGTATTACCCTTAAACGTGGGGGTAGCGATCTAAAAGTTTACATAATGGTGTTTCAGGCAAGGAGCATTGTATAAAAAATAACAACTCCAAGAATCGGCGTGGGGGCCCTTTGCCCATGCTTACCCTGCTAGACCCTTTGTAAGGGTGCAGCAGTGTAGGTATTCTTGCAACCGTTCCACCGCTAGCGCCCATGGGTGCTGGCGCGCAAGTAGTACGAGCGCGCATTAGTCCGACGCGCCAGCCAAACGGTACTCGGTACTCAAAATCGCTCGTACCACTGATTATCTATTTATATCAGATTTTCACATACCTAGAGATAAAGAGGAACCCGAAACAGACCTTCGCCCGATCGGACGATGAGAGAGTAAGGAGGGGAGGCTGAACGAAAAAGATTGGAAAAGTAGAAAGGTGGGACGGGCGATAGGGGGAAGTGGGTGAAGGATGATGAAGGATAAGAGGATGCAGAGGATAGCATACAAAGGAAGGCTCGCGTTTTTTCGCGATCATGCAAAGCGTCTGGATACTTGGAGGCAAAGTGAAACGACCAGCGTCGCTCCGCTGGAACGTACTTGATCGATTATGTAAATTTTCGGTGGAAGGGAGAGCACCTCAGACTTGAAGAGCTCGCTCAGTCACGCACTAGGCCAGTCTGTCTTCCAGTTGGAATTATCGGTTCGATCGTCGCTCCGCGACACCCTGCCCCTCTTCCGCGAAGTATAACTTACGCGGCATATTCGAAATAATCGGATAGCATCGACATCGAGGGAGCTGGCCCTGCAAGCACACGTACGAAAATATAATTGATCCTACAGGGAATTAATAATATCGAGCGATATCGCGTTGAACGATATAACCGGGGTAATCCTATTACACGATAATCGCATACGCGACGACTCGGCGTTTCGATTAAAGGAAACGAGTCTGCAAATTGCTCTACAAAGAACGACGCCCGGAGAACGTCGAATCGACAAAGGCTGCCCCCGGTGTCGCGTTCCAATTGATCGGCACTAATTGAAACGCATCGGTCGCAATAATACGAAATTAAATCGCGAAAGAATGCCGACCGGGCATTAATTATGTAAAGCCGAAACGGTGGAGAGATAGAATTAAGCAGATATTAATTGTTCAACGTCAGAGGGGAATAGGAGGGGCGGCGGGGGTGTGGGGGCGAGCGAGCTGGCTCGTTCCCGCCGGAAATTCGCTGAAGGATTGACTGGCGTAACTAACGGGAAGCGTGCAGCGACATGAACGACGAAAGAGAACAGAAGGCAGGAGCGAAAAAGACGAAGCGAAAGGGGTCGGGGGTTGGACACGTTGGCGGCTGGAAGAAAAATGGCTTTCGGAGGATCAAGAGGTCACGTGCTGCCCTGTCAGGGGGTAAATGCAGCCTCGGTCGAAACCTTGTCATGGGATTATCGATACACCTTTGCAATAAGTGTGTTAGCCAGTTCGAGCCGATAGACAGCCCGTAATCGCTCCACGATGAACTCCTCCCGGCAACTTTTCTCTCTGCCTGCCACCTCTGGGAAGCCCGGCAACCCTCCTCTTCGTCCACGGAACTTTCGCAGGCTAGCGTTCCGCTGGCCTGGCTGCAGGCTTGCCCCAACCGTGCGGCGAAGGCGCGATCGCCGACACTTCGGCTTGTTTATTATGCGCAACGCGCGAGTGCTGCGTATACGCAATCCACGGGAGGGACGAATAAATATAATAGATGTGGCGATAATGAGAGCGATGGGATGAGTAATGGGAACACATGATGGGCGCAAATGAAACGTTAACGATACATTTTAACGAGGCAGTGTTTTAATAACATTACCGCGTTATTATGCTACCGACGCGTGTAAACAAAATTCCATTATGTAAACTGTGTATCACGTAATTGCATCGATGGATATTGTTTGTTTATTATGCACGGTATTGCGTGTATCATCCGTATAACAGTGTGAGTGGGTTAGCACGCTGGATAAAAAGTCTGATTCGATCGTGTCCCTAGATTAAAGGGGATTCTGTCCCGGTCATTTCACTTGTCAACCGTGCCGGCGTAATGTTTGCCTGGAATATAGGTGAATAGAATAAGCCCCGAAAGTTTGATAAGTTACTTCTGAAACACCCAGCGAATGTTCGCGAAGCAACTTCCCCGAGACACCAGTCCAAGGCTAGAATCTACCACAAAGTCCATCGAACTGTTGCCTGGATACGTCCCTCTCCGAGTGCCTAAGAAACGCCTCTGTGGAAGTCGCATCCACCGCGGGATACCCATCTCAGAATCCCCCCGTCCTTTAATCGAAATACTTGGCCGCCGCTAACGCTCCGGTCTGAATTGTTCGCGGCCGATAGATTGGGATCTATAGGTTTCTCGTACTGGCGTCCGAACCGGTGACCATTGCTCGCTAACGGTCTCATTAGACAGCAGCCTGGAAGAGGACGAATGGGCGCGATCGCGCCGTCGGAATACAAGCGAGGTGGGAAAAGGAAGCGCGGCCTTATATCGTGTGCCCCGGTGCATGTAGGTACACGGAATCACGTGTGATATCACGTCGATGCCGTTTCCCGCAAAGACATCGTTACCTTTCGCTTCCGTGTCGGGAATACCCGCGACCCCGCTTCCGTGACAGGAATACAAGTGTCGCCACGGGGCCCCGGGACGTCGGAGGGGGGCTAGCAGGACTAGCGCGGAGAGGGGGAGGTTGCTTCGATCCCTTCTTTGCCGCAACGAGGACGTCGACAAATAGCTAAGCTGCGGGATCCTACGCGTCCCCGTTCGATCCCCCCGCGTCGCCGCCGCCTCCACCTGCCGCTGCCTCCGCTTCTGTGCAACGATTTACGCACGTGTCCCTGGTGGCGCGGAATAACGAGCACGCGTCACGTTTTCGCCGCGCGGATTGCCAGCGATAAATTCGCGGCAGACGCGGCCGCGTAACGAGCAACGGCATTATAAAAGTCACCGTAGACTCGTAGACGAACGGGGGGATGGGGGAAAGATGGCAGCTAGAGGGGACGGTCAGAAAGGAAGAGAGAACGAGGGGCGGTGAGAGAGAAAGAGTCGATGCACGAATAATTGCTAGAGGACGGGGAATAATCGAGAGGGGTGCGAGACTACGTCAGCGCTGGTTGGCCCAATTCCTCTCGATAGGATCGATGACCCGAGCGACGGCCGTACGAAAGGACGATTTTAGAACGTGACTGCTCGCCCACGGGTCAGTCACGTCTCGCGGAATCAACGTCCTCCTCCTCTTTCCCCTTTCTTCTATCTTGCCCGAAAGGAAAACGGGTAAACACTGTGCCGGATGGCGGGCGAGCTTCCACGCTACCGGGAGGGGAGTAAATTGTTATTATTATTTATTATTATTATCATTAATATACGGGAAAACCCTCAGTATACGAATTACTATACAGTTAAATTACAGACTCCGAGCACTAATATTTAGACAGTGTTGAGTGTGTAATAAAATTAATTAGTAAACATTAGAGGAGCACCTAGGCATCGCAAGCAACACAGCTGCTGTTGATACCAGTTATTGTTACTCCGTGTGCATATGTAACGACGCCCTTAACGAATTTAGGGACCACAAAAAAGGGTCAACGCCGCTAAAGATTTCGTTGGCTACAATCATCGCTCTGTTAATTGGGTCTACTGCATAGTGGTAATATTTTCGACTCGGAAAGAAGAGCGGCCTAGTACGCATATGCCTCACTGGGGCATTATAGGAAACCAAACCAAGAAGATCGGGGCAATCTATATAACCATTGATAACCTTGAATAGAAAGATCCTCCATAGTAAAGAAGCTCCAACGCATGCTCGGTGGATGGCCGAGTCGCGACGGTTAATTCGTAAAGTAACTCAAATAACTTGGCTATTCTTTCGTTTACAGATGAGACTGGGATACTCGGGGTATAGTATTTCTACCAAGTGGAATGTTTCCATGTTGTTACAGCATAAGCTAGCGGGGCAACGCGGAAAAGATGAATCTCAGCAGCCATGCGTCATCGTAGCACGCGACAGAAATCGAATGATATTTTCATCGATGAACCGAACAGTATCGGTGGCGCAACGTCGAGTACGCTTGGCTGCCCGAGTTATTTTATCTTTTACTGGGAACGTGAGTGAACCGTGTGCTGTTTCCACGAACAGCCCTCCGGCTAGTCCGTATTTTATTGGTAATTCAGCCGGTCGACGTTGACAGGTAACCGTTCGTATTCTCGATTCGATATTTCATCGTTGGAGATAGTCGAGGGAAGACTGTCGTTAATTAATGGGCCGATAAGGGATGTTGCTTGACGCGCAAGTGCGAGAACCGTTTTAACACTTCGATTGCCACGATAGAGACCATGCAGAATTTGATAACACCGTGTTATTGGCTCGCTTAATAGCGTGCCCGAGCTTTTAGAAGAGGCAACAGCGTTAAAAACGGTTAGCAACGAATAAATTGAATTCGTCGGGCTTTAATGAGATCGAACGAAAACAATTCACCGGAAATCGGTTTCAATTACACCGCTAAGTGGTGTGTGTTCGTGGACCCAGCTGCCGATATACGTATTTTCACAACTTTCCCGTGGCTCATAACCAGTGAAATAACAAACACCTTTGCACGCAAGGAGAAGTAATCGCAGAATCACTTCTGACTCGCGTGTTACATACACAACACTGCCAACAGTGTGCAGGTGACGCAGTCGAAGATAACACCGAGAATAAGAGAACAAATGTTTCGTAACGACAACGTCTCAGCTTCTCTTATCACGTTCGAGTGATCTCCATCGTCGAAACTCCGAACGCAGACAAGGCTCCAAGAAACTCCGCCCGGAAATTGTTTCATTGCTCCGTTAGCTTCCCTTCTTTCGGCTTCGTTTAACGTACGTCTCGCGAGCGTTTAATTATCGCCACGCGGTCGTTACGTATTTACTGCCGTAAGGTTTTAATGTCTCATAGAGTATTCAAAAGCCAGACTCTCGCGTGTACGTGTTCACGTGTCGAAAAACACACACACACCCACGGGCGCACGCATGCCCGTTCGTACGGATAATTAAACGAACGATAAATCTACTTAGTTACCGGTAAAGCACGCAGGGCAAAAACGTCGAAATAGGAGAAACAGAGGGACGAGGGATACATTTATTGAAACCGTACGTACAATCACGACAGGCCTGTGTTTCTTCCACCCGCCGTATTTTGTTTCGCGTGCTGGCCGTTCCCTTTCCCTTTCATCCGATATTATTCTTGAATTCGTTCCCTGATGCGGCGGTTGCTCTTATCGGCTGCGTTTAAGTGGCAAAACGTCGACGGGGCAAATCGACGCGCGACCGTTCGACACGCTTAGAACTGTTTAAATTAAATATGCGCTTGTGGTGGCGGGACGGGCGGCAACAGGAGCGGGGCGGATACATAAATAAAAAAGTTTTAATACCACTTCACTGAACCTTTGAAACGAGCACCCGCGGCGGGCGGCCGCCCGTTCAGTAATTTCTGGATAATGACTTCCACTTTCTGTTTAACGGTAGTTCCCCGGCACGTATAGCTTCACCCCCGTCGAACGCAATTCACCAGCGAGCGATCAAGAAAACGTTAACCGACGTGCACGGTCGCTTTTCGACCGGGCAACATTAGTCTATCGTTTCCGTAGGACCAACGGGAACTTACCACTCTGGGGGATTTACGGCCACCATGGGAGGAGATAATGCTTGATGCAATGTTCACTCTGATTATACTGCTCCTTAATCATTAATTACCGCTCGGTTAATGCTGCGCTGTTACGGCACGACGGGCGTGATTATCCGCAAACTTTCGGGATACGTGGAAGAACTGCTCTGGTGAAAAATACATCGGCCCGTGGGTAAACGCTTTAGGTTGGCAGCGATTATTTCTTGGATGGAAGCGCTCGATAATGTGCCGTTGAATATACCATAGAGATCGCTTCGTTTCGGGCGGAATCGTTTAGTCGAGCAATTAATTACCCGAGCACAAGATGATTTCTCGTAAGAATAGAATTCTTTTTAGGGGCCCTGCATGTCTCTGACGTTGGAATTATTCACGGTTTCCGGAAGCTCGACGCGGGTAGCAATCTCCCATGGAACGAGGACTCGCCAAATGATACATTCTGTCCGCCGCGGTGCGGTGGAAATTATTTCTTTTTAAAAGTATAATAAGCGAACGGTCGGGGAGCATGACGCGTGCAGAGCGGTTCCCTTCCCCCCTCCCCGCGGACTGGAAAGTGGTAAATCGCGATGCGACGTTATCCAGCAATTTCATCGCGACGATATTAACGGCTGGGCTCATTTACATATCGTGAACAGGGGAAAATAGAGGGGTACGATAAAAATCACAGTTGACCGTGGAGATGAAATAAAGCACGCCGTAATGCTTTAATAAACGTCACGTGATAGGGGGCCAATCTTATGGCCAGTGCAGAACGGAACGATGGTAATAATCCACCCTCGTGCGGATAAGGATCGCCGATTCTCGGGAAGGACGAACTCCTGGCCAGTTCTGGCGTCAAAATTCGCGTCGATACAAACGGGTTACGGTAACAGCGCCGGAAGGAGTTGAACACGTAAAATAGCCAATAAATTCGTCGTTCTGAACGTACCAGCCACACGCAATTATACGAGGGAAATTTATTCGACAGGGATTACAAATAGAAGCAGCGAGATAGTGCGGAGATTACACACAATTATTATCAAAGGAAGGGTTCAGGACTTGGAGGGTTCTAATAGTCGCTAAGCTCGATAAGAAATTAGATAACGCGACGCTGAAGAATGCATGAAAGAACCTTATCTAGTGGCGAAAAGATGGGGAATCTCCGCGCTCTTTTCTTTCCTCGCTTTTCCTACTGGTAGATACCTAAGTACTTTCCAGTACACGCCACTCGAAAGATCGACGAGACAGAGCGCTGTCTACGTGGTGAACCGCGGGAACTTTCAGTACAGATGTCACCGTGCCTCGCCGCTGGCCCCTTTTCCTTCACCAGGCTCGCTAGTTCGCACTATCGAACCGATCCCTAGATGGGCTCGAGCAGAAATTAAATTCGGGCCACGCGCACCAGCCAGCGGATTATTTATCTGCCGATAAATAATTCGACACGTACGACACTTCCGCTCCCCCTGTTTTTTTTTCTCTCTCCCTTCGACAGGGGAATACCAAAGTGGCGTCGTTAAAGCGCACACTCGCGACGGTGTATCAGCGCCCGTGGATATTCTCTTTCGTCCGGGCTCCTCTCGATTCTCCGCACGGTCGCGTTTTATCAAAACCTTTCTGTCCATTTGCACTCGCGAATTTGCAGCGGATACCGGGAGCAGGACGAGGAAGGCGCCCGTCGGGTCGCGCCGTGAATAACCGAAAATTCCCGCGGGCGTCATATCTGATGGGGATAATGAAAAAGTGGCAGGAACGAGACGCCGGCGAAGTTGACACGTTGTCGGTGCTCCAAGCTGAAACTCATTATCCGACGGTTTCGGTGGACGTGGGTCGAAAACGGTGGGCTCCTCGCATCATTCGCGTCTCATTTACCACGACCGGCGGCGGGGGATGAAAAATTAGCCGGATAAAGAAAAAATGCACGGCGGTCGTTAACGCGCGCCCCGGGTTCGGCGCGATCATTTTTATGGGCCTGGAGACACCTAGACGAGTCGCTCCTATTGTGTCGCCGTCCAGTGGAACGATTTTTGTGGGAATAAGTACCTTTTTAAAGTGCTGGGTAACACCAATGTACACACACCGGTTATTTTCCCCTGAATTTACGAGAGAATATCTTTAACAATGAAGGTACAGGAGAATTTATAAGTTGAACGATGAGGCGCGGTTAATCTGCTCGTTAGCTTATACGACGTAATTATTAAGATTAAGAACGTTACAGGATGATGACTTTAAGGCTGATCGTGTTGGGGAATTTTTGGTTTTGCGAAGAGTGTTTTATCCAGAGAGGAACATTATGCCATCAAGTGGGGAATATATGTACAATATTATATTGAATGTAAAATGATCGACATACTGATGGGATATTTTGTACATCGAATCGAAACGTCACTCGTGCGCATGGTATGGATCACTGGGCCGTGTCTGATCATATACGGGGCGGTTCTACTTGCCCATCTTCGAAGGGAGACAGTTCACGAAGAGGATCTAAAGCTGCCTATTTCCCAGCTTCTTTTTTCCTATTTATTCAATATAGTGTATCATTTAATATAATATATTTATATCAAAATATAGTAGTGTGATACCCTGTCAATTTTAAAGACATTGATTTTACACTCTGTCTACACATAAATTACACGCGAAACCTTGGCTTATGCTCGCAAGGATCGATTGGCTTTATCTTGAACCGAGAACACGAATTCGTCGAGTCGAAAGTCTGCTTTGACAGGCGCTACGATGATGCTCATAGATCGTTCCAAGTGCACTCGCGCGACTACCCCGACGTCGATTTTTCTTCCGTGTGGAATGCATATTGATCAAATTGTTATTCATCCGTAACTCGAGCCCCGCCGTTCCTAGGATCCGCCTTCGCGCGCCACGTCTGTCGGGCGAATTATTTTCAATTATTCCGTTCGTGTACCGAATTGCTCGTCTCGCGTTTCTCGATCGAAACCAGTTAGTTCTAACGATTTTCCTTGGCCATTCATTATTCAATCGCTCGATCGTATTACCCCGAAGGTTCCTTCGTGCGATAGGTTTCTACAAATGCCGAGCTTAGAGTGACTTTAATTAGTTTAATTTATCGCCAACTAAAGATAGAAATCGGATGGTCTGTAAAGCTTCGCGAAAAGCGATCGCGTTACAGGTTGAAACGTAGTAATTCGTTCGAATGAGTTGAAAATTTTATCCATAAAACTTTCGTCAGAAATTAGTTGGGACGTCGCTAAAACTGATCTGAACATGTACCGTGGCTAAGTTTCACTATCCCGAGGGAAGCTGCGAAAATTGGGTAAAATTTCAGGTTATAATGTTCAATTATTGGAAAGCACTGATTAGATTAATCCTTCTACAGCTCAGTTATTCTTCTGTCGTTTCGCAGGAATATTCAAAGCGAGAGTATAGGGGCCAAAATGATTATTTTCTGCTACCGGTATCAGAGTATTCCTATCACTATCGAAAGTTTCCAATTCCACACCAGTTCTACATTCAACGGTCGAAATCTATTCAAACAGATCGCGTTGCCAAACATCGAACGTTTCCACGTCTAAGAGATATAGGTTTCTGGGTAGGCTCACTGATGAATCCATTTCAGCGATGTTTCCTTTTCAGAGCACATCTTGCACAGATAGACGCCCCTTCTATACATTTTCATCCCTCCATTCTATCATAATCGCGAAAGCCCATAAATAAAATCCCATTGCTTCACATAATTCTCTTTCACCTAATTAATCGCCTAATGCAATTTCTAGCAGAGCTAACGATCTTCAGGCAAAGTGCACATCGTACCTTTCGTTGCATTTCTTACCTGAAGAGTCAGCAGTCAGAACTGACAACTGTAACACTGGAACAAAAGCCACTCAACCCGCGAACCGACTCGGCCGCGCAACAATTGACTGTGTGTTTTTTTTAAAATATCCAGCTGCTGCACGGTGCCAAATACCAGCTGCTGCGAGCGTTAAACTTTCTCCACTGGTATACGGCCAGCGGTGTTAATATAAGGGCGCCGTTCGTAAGCACTCGAAAAGATAAGAGGATTCCAGCGATATTCCTCTTACGCCCGGACGTACGCTGTGGCAACGGAAGCGGCCGCGCTGGTGGGTACCGGTTATTACCGCAATAAATAGCACTATTAAGAGTGACGCGCGGAAAGTTCTGTCTGTTTGGGGCCGCGGCCAAGTGGGCGTACGTCGGTGCTCGCGCAAAGTCGAACGGACATTCAAGTGCCACCGATTTTCCTAGGAAATATCGTGGAAGCGGGCATGATGTACCACGAGGCCGCCGCCAGATTGGCCGATTTATCGGCGTTCCCGCGACTTTAGTGACCAACTGCCGTAGTTCGGGATTCTTCGATATCGGCCAGCATCGCCATTGACCACGGCGAATCGTATTTCACGAGTTTTTGAACGGCACCGTGACTATGAAAGGACACCCGTTGCCGCGCCTCGATTCACGTCCCCCTTATTTCATTTGATTCATACGCGCCGCCCACGCGCCGGACCGCTCGGATAACGCTGCATCTGCCGTTTTACTTAATTCCATTTGTATCTATAATTCTATTGCTCTTATGCGGGCTCTTAATCGAATTGAAGAACAATTGACGCATGAACGTCTTTATATTCGAAATATTAAACTTCCTACGGCTGATTAGAGCCGTATTTATTATTAATTTCAAAATAATTTACCGTAGGTATCGCGGTATACCCAGCTTTCAACGTACTCCGCACTTTAATTTAGAGGATCAGTCAGGTCAATCTTCTAGCCATCAGCGATGCGCGCCGAGCGAGGATTACTGGGTATGCGCATCATAAATACGCAAATCGTGCGAAGTTGGCCGATCCGGCCAATTGCGCTGTTCGGTCAATTTTGAGCGATCTTAATCTGGAGCCGGGATTGAAATTCATGAAGCATAATCACCGGTGAAATTTCCGCGAATGGATTTGGCCCCGGTGCGGTGCAATCGTCCGCGCTCGTACATCCCCTTGGTTTATTGTTTAAAACATTGATCAACGCCCTCCGAGCAATTACCTACGTGTCGCGCCGGCTGCATTATTCTTCGGGCCGGAATTAGTTCTGAATACACCAGCCGCGATCGTTATTCAATGAGAATCGATACGCATTTAAACGATTAGCGAAACGATTCCGAAAGCCCGCGCGGAGCCTCTCCTTTGCCGCGATATCGACGAATCGCTACAATAGACTCTTTATTGCGGGGTTTCGACTTCGTTCGGCTAACTCGAAACCCCGCGATCCCAATAATCGTTGGAAAACAAAGCTGGGCGAGTAGCGATTCATCCTATCGTTGCCACGAGGCATAGGTAGGTGCGTTGAATAAACTGCTGCACGCAATCGATTTTGAATCCCACGCAGAAACCTGCTTCGCTGCAACGGTGCATGCTCTTTGCGCCGTGGATGGACGCCCTTATCGTTGAATTTTAGCACTGGCCGCTCCAGCCGTGGAATCAGCTCCACTTTCTGCTGTACACAGTAATCCCTCGATCGAGGTAAGCGCATCAGAACGAAGCAAAGCGCGTCGCGATTCGTCCTATCGTTCCCCGGTGCAAACAGGAGTGCAGGCAAACACGGGGGTCCGAGGCTGCAGCCAGCACTCCGCTGTCCGTCCGCCTGTGTGCACGCGAAAGAATACAAACTGCTGGCAACCGTGGGCACTTGTTCTTGCGCGGTTGCGATAACAGGGCGCGCGAGATTTGATAAGCCCCCGACGGACAGCGTTGGACACGCGTCTCGCCGTTTATCTACCACGCGGTAATCCCCCTGCCCCCTGTTTATTCCTTAGCAGCCCCTGTCAGCCCGCCCCAGCCACGTCCCGCCACCCCCTGCGCGTACATCTCTTCTTTTTCTATCCGTGAACCGATGTCCAGCGTACGTGCCACCTTATCGCCGCTGTGTTTACCGAGGCCGCATTCATATGTAACAAGGTGGTCGCGTTGAAACCGGGACGCGCGCACAGGTTCGTCTGGTTTTATGTAGCCGATAGATCCGCGGCTGGTCGACCGAACTGGCCTACATTCTCCTTCCTTCCAACCGCGGGGGGGAAACAGTCGCCGCGATCTCTTGCCCGACGCTGCCGAAGAAAAGAGGCCGGAAGAAGCTGTTCTGGGATACCGCCTCTTATTCGGATTTCATTGATCCGTCGACGGAAGCTGTATTCGGGCCAGAGCACCTTGGGAAAGGGACATCGCGCGTCCACCTGCTTGTTTCCGCAGAAACATCTTCCGCGACTTTATTGCCAGGTTCGCAAAGAGGCTTGGGGTTAAGTACATTCGACTCGGTAGAGTTGTCAATAGGTTGTAATTGTGGCTACTTGTCGACGTATCGCGTGGGAAGAAGTAGGACTTGCATCTACTCCATCCCCTATTCAATTATTTCACCATTGACGGACGTGAAACAGGGTTGAAGACAGTGGTCCCAGCGTTCGAAGTCTTACGGGACTTTACTGCAGGGCGGGAGAGTTTAAATATTGAGCGCTATTCCTTATGCATCACGCGTCTGGTTTCAAAATATTTTAATGCCATGTGATGGTGTTATTGAATCAGGTCCTATTTAAAACGCGCTCTACTCTTCGATGCTCTCCGCGTTGCAGGAGATAATCCATTAAAGGGAAACGCGAAAATAGTGGTGCAACGGTCGAGGTCCGGAATAGTTAGTACCTACAACTGTCACGAGTATAATTATATCTTATATCCATCCATCTAGACTCGCTGTGTATAAGAGCGTCATCTTGCACTCGAAGGTACAGTTTATTGGCACAGAAATGAATTTCTCAGCGAGTATTAATAAATCGGCCCCGTTGGAAGATAGGAAAACATGTAGCCTGTCAATTAAGCCGCTCAGCTTCATATTATGCTGACATATTTCTGATCTAACAATAAGGAAATAGATTCCCACGCGGAGCTGGGTATACCGATGGAACACTCTGAATGATCAGCCTCAGAAACGGCCACCCATCGTCATCGGATCAAGAACATCAACAAGGTAAGCCCGTCATCATTCCCCGAGGCATGAAATTCCAACGTATCTTCCCCTCGCTTTCTAAAGTGCCCTCGCGCACTCGGTAAAATAAATTCCGCCTTGAGAAAATGAAGAAATCGCGGTCGTAATTATCCCATCTACCTACCGGTGATCTAGCCGAAATTTACGATGATCGCCCGTGTTGGAAATTGCCGATAACGCTTGGGAATGGGAGAGGAGGGGCACGCTAACCGCGATTAAATAACCTTCCGTCACTATATCACGAACGCCCTTCGGTTAGTCCTCACTCCAGTCAACTGGAATATTAACGAACAATGCCTCCCCCGTTTTCAAGGAGTCGAGGGATCTCGCGTTATAACGAGTTTCCAAAGTGGTCGGTTACTATTTCGCGAGAAAAAGGAGGGGGCAGGACGATGGCCATTCTAGGGGAAAGTTTTCCACGATAGGTTTTCACGTGCACGCGGTGTTCCTGTCAGCGACATCGGGATCCCTGCTCCAGATATATATATCATCTCCGTCTCTCTCGTTTTTCTTCCCCCCTTTTTGGAAAAGTCTCTCCCGACAAAACTGCCTGGAAGATGGCTGCGTCAAAGCGCGTAAACGTCGATTTCACGCACGATCGCTCGCGACGGTCCGCAGCCACGTCTCGCAGAAGGGACTCTGTCAGTTTCAAATATTTACGGAAGCCTCGCGCGATCCTGGGTGCCGTTATCTTTTTAGCCGCGCGGGTGACGACAGGCATTACCGTAAGTATTGCTTTACAATGCATAGCTCGCACCACTGCAAGATCAAAGATCAAATCACTGCCACCAGAACTGCAGGGAAATGGAGGGGAACTTGAGGAAAATACTATGAATTCTCATTGACGACAGCTTTCGCCCGATGCTCGCTTAAAGAAATAATTCGCTGCGCTGTTCAGCGTGTTATTCGAAGGAAACGGAAAGTAACAGTGAATTTAAAGGAAAGCTACGTGCCCCTATCCCTTGTCTGGCTACCAAGGGTGTTTCGTGGTATCGAGCATGTCGAACAAAATTTCGAATGCATTCAAGACTGAACTACGGATTTCGAGCAAGCACTTTCCATGCGATTCATTCCATTTTTGCTATCAACCCGGCTGCCGGCCCCTTTCCCCGGCTCTTTCGACCGGGAGCTCCGGCAAGGAAAGAGTTTCCACTTTTTCTCCCCTCTGAAGGATACTTCACCTTGATCCAAGCAGTTCCAGCGAAAAGTGCCTGATCGATGAATTCGAGTTCTCGGCTCTACGTCGAGCGAGGGACCTCGTCTTCCTTAGCTCTGGGGAAAACTTAAGGCGGGACGACATCGGCCAAAATTTACGACCCTGTGAATCGCGCAACCGAGAAGACTTATCCGGTCTCTCTCGTCCACGCCACCCCGCCCCCTCCCCCGCAATGGATGACTAAGGTTAGAGCGAAACTTTTATGATTTTCCTATGGATTCTGATTAAATTTCATCGGGGGACGGAGGCTTAATTTTATGCAGCAAGAATACGAAGCTCCATGATTTTTTCTACAATCCTTCTGCTCGGTATTCACCAAAGAAACAGACATTTTAATACCGTTGTCCTTTTGGCTACAACTTTTCGATCGCAATGACACCAAGCACGGTCTATCTGCACATCCGTGTGTTCGCCGATATATTTGTTTAATTTTCGTTACCGGTTGTTATTATAGACAGTGAATATCGTTCGCGCGCTTAATCCTGCCGTGTGTGCAGGGATTACGCGAGCACGTTTCTCTCGCCGCCGGTGCCGTACGTTTCCCCAAAAATTGTAACCGAACGATCGTAATAATTTAATGGTGACTTATCGACCGAGAAGTTAGGAAAAGTGTCCGTAGAAATATCCTTTTTTTTCTCCTACTCTTCTTCTTCTTCTTCTTCTTCTTCCTCGCGATCTATACGACTTCGTTGAAATTTATTATCTCGCCGGTTACGGAGGAAGGAAGTTTTGCCAGTTTTTCATTTATGCAAATATGTACCAGGTGTTCGAAGATTCTTTTATTTCCTGCATGCCGGGGATTTCCTGCGTTTCATGAATTTTCGTGTAAATTTGTTTTTGCGCCGTTGCGCGCCGGCTTTTTGCGAGTTCCGTTTAAACGGTGCCATTTCTGTTTCTGTCGGTTACGTTTCGTTCGAGCCACGCTTCTCTTTTCGGCGTTGCGCAGCGAGTACTACCTAGGCGGCGGACATCATCCGCCACAGTTTAACGATTTGCGCTTCCCTTTCTTCCAGGCAGCGAGACGTGTTATCCTGTTTTTCATCGCCTTTGTTCGTTAATTGCTCCCGCATGGGTAATGCAACAACGCCGTTACCGATGAATTCGCCTGTGACGCCGTGGGCGGCGCAGCCTGACATTAACGACTCATTCCACCGCAATTATCCCAGATTATTGCATGCGGGTTACGAGGTTCGATTCCAGGGAGCTCGGTTCCGTTGAAACGGAAACAAGGTCGCGAGGGGAGGACCGGGACGTTTTTAGAGGCACGTTGTCTATCGCAATGCCGGCGCAATAAAGCGACGGTAGAGGTGAATCGGGCCAAACAGTAATTGTTCTCGCGCTAAAACGGGGCCACCAGCCGGGAACGAAGCTTTTTACCCAGCACTTGCATCGCATTTGCATCGCAGACGAAGATGTTACTGAATCTTAGCTGAATATCGTTAGAAACGACACGATTGCCGGGGCAGCGGCGATAAAGCACGGCCCCTCTAGCTATCGATCCATCGTCGCGGCGCGTCGTGGCCGAGAACACCGTCACTTTCCACGATAACGGTCTGTCAATGGTTTTCCTTTTCTTTCGTTTCCATCGTCCGCGGGCCAGGATTTCTCTATTTCGCCCGCGCCGCTGGTGCATGCTCGTTACGGGCCGTCTCGGAACCTTTAAATCCAGTTTGCAAACGGCCGCGCGCGAGCTGCCCGTATTAAATTATCGGCTCGACGCGAAAGTAATGCGAAACCTCCACCACGAACGGTGAAATATTCAGTTCTATTAAAACGTCCCCTCGTCGACGTGACGTTGCATGCGCGTCTCGGTATTCCACCACAAAAGGAGCCGGGAGAAAGAGGAAGCAAACTGAATGTTTGTTAAAAAGAAACTACCAATGTCCTCCGTTTCGTACGGTTTAATCCGTGCGCGCGTCACGCTGTTACACTCGCACTATCGGGTATTCAATTTGTTCCGGTATTTCTGGACTGTTGTAACAATCGATTTCGTTCAGGAATCTTCATCCATTTAACAGGATCCTGATGGAAGCGCAGCTACGTAAACTAAATGGACAATGGCAACGTCTGTGACCTATATACCCTCTTGCTTGAGTAATGAGAAAGATACAGTGGAGCACTTTCCATCGAGGTGAAATCGTTCGTCGTTAATACCACGGAGGTAGAATCGGCAAATCGATACAACCCGTTCTTAATTTCCACTGTAATTGGCGAATCCGGTATTGACAGATCCCTCTCTCGCGATAGTCGATTCCCCCGTGATCGAGCGATTCGCGAATTCAAGGCGGTCTCCCGCGTTCCCAACAGCTCTAATTGACCTCGCTTCGCGCGTAAACCGTCCGTTTCAATGAGATTGTCGTGTATTCTTGTTTCTTTTTTTTTCAACACCGCCCCACTCCCTCCCCTTCGTTTATAAGTCTTTGACAGGGGTGTATGTCTTTGAAACATTTATCACGCCGCGGCACAAAAGAATATTTCTCAATATTTGCGGAGCTCTGACGCACGAGCGCGGACGCTCGAACGCTGCTCGCCTGAAAATGCGATTCTCTGTGCGAGGCGCTCACAAACGGCTATAACTAATATCATTCTTGAAACGTTATGCTCTGAAAATTACATTCGCCGATAAAGGTTCCCGGTTTGAAGAGCGACCTCGGATCGCATCAGCCGCTCCGCGTCTGTTAATTAAGCAGCCCCGGAATACGATAGAGAATATCCGCGCCGTTCCGAGGAGCTGGGTGGGTACGCGCGCAAGTTGTGTGTGAAATGTAATATATGTTTGCGCGAACCTTTTCGGGCGTTTTGGAGTGCCTCGTAAACAGAACTCTACGGAAGTGCTTGTTCATCAACGTCTCGGAGGATCACGAGGATCGGAGGATATGGAAATACACCAGCGCCCTTAATTCAAAGGAGAATATTCTTACCAGGGCTAAATTGCAATCCCGGCTACGAGCACTGGAAACATCCCCGCATCAGAGCCCTAGCATTTCCCCAGAAAACTCTGCATTCTCGGCTGCATTCACGTCTCATTCGACGCGAATACATTCTTAACCCAGATAACATTCCACCCAAGAATCGTCTTCTGTGACCCGCTACTTGTTAACTGTGCCCGGCCACTTTTTACCCTTTGTATTAGTCGATCACGGTCCCCGAAAGTTCGCTGAAAAGCGTTTCTGAGATGCCTCGAGTATTATTCCCCGGCCCCTTTCGAACCGGGAGCTTGGGGACAGAAAAATATTCCAGATGAAATTCCGCGTGAAATCCAATCGCGGATATGAGACGCTCGAGGGCGAATTCGCGGCTATGCGGATTTAATTCGAACCGCGCGCAAACCCTTTAGGGGACGAAGGGTGCGCGTTCGCGGTGTACAACGTTCTAATTTCCTGATGCATTACGTGCGTATTGTTGACGACGGCGACGACGACTGGCGTGCACCCACGAAATGTACGCTCCGCGTACATTGTACGCCAACAGGATCGTCCTCAGCCCCCCATTTTTTCCCCTTCGTCGTTCCTTCAATTGCCGCCCACTCGGTTCGTGCCGTCTTCGATGAAAGCGTTGTTAAGTGAGCGCCTCTTTGAGCCCGCGGAACGGGGGACGCGAGTTCGAGCACACGACGCAGTGTGAACTTCGCGTGATTGCAGGCAATAATGATTTCCTGCGAGGCCCCCTCGTCCACGTTTTTCCCCCCGGTCCGCCACTTTCTTCTTTTTCCCTCGTCGGACGAAGTTACGTCCGATGATACAGATAGGGTGATTACTTCCGGATAATACGGAGTCAATGACATAATTGGGATAAGTATCGCGATTCATTACCAGCGCTGTTACTTTTAATTGGTTAAACGCATTCAGGCGGTCGCCGATTATTCCATTCCTGTCCCTAACCGCGAGATGCCTGCACGACATCCAACCCCTGATTTCTTTTCTCTCTTCCTCCCCCGTTAATTTCCCCTCGGTGTATCGTACGGAGATGTCTGCGGAGAATACGTAGCCGGGATTGCGCCCGGAGAGAGCCCCAGGTACAATTTCATCGCGATGCTCAATTTTTTTGAAAGGAATTATGAAATCCGATTACCTAGGCGGACGGTTACGAAGGGTCCGGATTGATCGGCGGAGGAATATTTATTTGCCATTTCTTCTCTTACGGAAATGGGTCAGTGCAATTACCCCGGGAGTGTAGAGAACAAGTAAAGGAATGGCTTGATTCCTTGACGTCTAAGAAATTGCAGCGAATTACCAGGAGAAAGGCAGGATTTATAATGGAATAAGCATGAAATATCGAACGATTATTGCCGATAAAATATCGTCCCGTAGTATCGCGAAAGTAATCATTCGGTATTACCCAGGGGGAATTGAAGCATTGATTGCGTTATGCCCAGGAAATTCGATCCAATCCGACGCGAGACGCCGCCTCGGCGAGGAAATTCCTCGCCGGGTGGATCCGAAATTTCGAGTCGACAGAGGCGAGCCCAATGTTCCCCGCGAACGCACGTTCGTACGTACGAAAATGAGACGAGAGAAATTCCATTTTCCCAGGCAGCGCGCAGGCACGGCGAAATCGTATCAGGTGCCAGGTACCCCCGAACTTGCCGCACGTCGCACGGATTTGGCGCGCCGCGCTCTGCGGCTGCCGACGGGGCTCCGCCCGCCCCGAACACATTGATTTCGGACCAAAAATATCCCCATCGTGAATTTCAATCTTCCCGGCATTATTCCTGAATCGCGCGCGAGGCGTTGCCGGAAATTCGGCTTTATGTCCCACGCCGTTGTAAGAGAGTTAAGCAATTCGCGGTGCCAAGTGGTGTCTACCTCAGCTTCATCCCCCGAAGTTACTTTGCGAGATGATTTAAACGATATGTTTGCGATACTTACGATATTTACATACGTTAACGTAATCCCGTGTCCGACGGTACTCGCTCCATGAAGGGGGAGCGGAATAAACGAGGGAACCCAGTAGAGTGAACTAAAATAATGCCGGCAGTAGTGGTATAACGTATAACAGAGCACGTACTAAAAGAGTGCTGAATGGAATGGTATGCCGGAGCATCGGAGGGTAGAGTAGAGTGGAATGAAAATATTCTATGAACTGAAAACTTATTCCGCCCCAACTCGCGTCGCAGGGGAACGGGAATGCTGGAAGTTTTAGCCAAAGATCTGCGGATCTGCATAGCATCGCGGCTGATAACGATACGCATTCGTCTCTGTCTGGCAAGGGGATTATTAATTGCGGTTCGCGAGCGCGGCCGCGTTGTGTTCAGCGTTAAGTTCGAAATAGAATATTTAGCGTGTCAAACCGGAGTGGGCGGAACGGGAATATATTCCAATTTCGTCGGGGGCTGTTCCCTGTAATACAAGTAGTTAGCGCGAAAGCTAATCCGCGGTGCACTCTCGAGAATTTACTTCGGGGTTCCGGTTTCTCCACGCTAACCATTTATCCTGCTTTAAGGGTGGCTGCGGTTTAAGGGAAAGTGGATTACCGGAAGTCCCGCGCCGACCGTGCCCGGTCGGCTTCAATCTCGGGTAAATTCGATCAGGTGGCCATTCGCGAAACGATAAGGGTCGATTCGCCCTGGATATCCACTCCGAAAGAAAGAGATAGGCTCTTATCTTCTCCTTTCCTTTCCTCTCGTTTCGTTTCCAATTTTTTTTCTCCCCCATCCTCCTCTCATCCTTCGCACGGCGGCGAATCGAAAAGGCGTCACCGGCGAATCGGCTATCTCGACGGAGTCGCAACGATATTCGACGAGGAAGCACGCCGGGAGGGACTCCCTGTTTCGGCTGGCAAAAGAAACACAGAGAAACGCGAATGTGGCGGTGAAACGTCGCGAAATAGATTCTCAGAAACTTTCGGAGACGAGCCTCGCGTGTTTTACGAACACACGAATTTGCATACCTTTGGCCTGCTTTTTTACAAGTGGTTCAGAGGCGCACGCTGCGTAGCTTCGCTAACAAGGTTGGCTTAAGTGGCTTTAATTTCGTCAGGGGCTCCCGAATTCGTTCCACGCTGGACAAAAGATCACGCGAGAGCGTAACGTAAGGAGAGATTTAATACGGACGATACGAGTGGACGTGTCGTTCGACTTTTCCGCTTTACGTTCGGGCACGCGTGGAGAACCCATTTGTGCGCGTGTTCGCTTTTCATGCGCGTTAAAATTTATTTCGTTGTTGGGAAAAAAATTTAATGGGCCCCGTGGGACTTTTCACTGCGCGTTATGTTCTCGACGGTGCCGAGCTGTGACGCAGTGTTTTATCAAGCTTAATAGTTTGTATATATTTTTCACAAGATCAGGGAGCGAGAGATCGAGCCGTTAGAATTTCTCTTACGTATCGACGATTCGGCTGCAGTAATCGAGATGCTCGATGAAAAAATTATGCAGCCACCGAAGTTTAACGAACAGTAATATCATTTTGAATACCAGTGTCGCCTCCGTGCATTCATTCGAGATCGCGCGATGCTCGATGAGCTATTTATTCACGGGGACAAACTTCTAAAACTTTATGCCGAACTTCTCGGAGCCTGATTTGTATTCTCGCCTAGTTTGCATGCATTTCGATGCACGTGTATAATAACCCCCAGCGGTATTGTTATTAAAGTTGTTACTAGTTTAACAAGATCTCCGTGAAAAGAACATGCCTCGCCAGCACCGCTATTCATATGCCTGAACGGTAATCTAAATTGTTTATACTTTACCGGACGATTTAGAAAGTTATAAACTTCCGCGTGACGTTCATTAACGCGAAGTACAAAGGAATCCGCGTGAAGAGGCTAATGAATACTGCTGCGAAGAGGAAAATGAAATGAAATATTTTTTCAACTACGGAGAAATTAAATGGCACATCAATAGAATGGAAATTTCCGATTTCAGCCCTCTAGCCCTTAGTGCTCGTTAAGAGAAGTAAAAAAAATACTTGATTAACACGGCTTGTCATTGTTTAATCACGGCTTCGCTGTTGAAAACTTTTTCTACATTTTTTATATTTTATATAAAACTTTTTTAGAATATTTATTTTTCACGTATTGCCCTTCCATTCGAATACAATCTTCCTGTATTATGCACAGTTATTACACTCTTTATTTACACGCAACATGTTGCAAGTGGAAGCCATTTAATCGCTTGGAAAATTGAAACGGCGAAGTGCGATTTAACCGAGCCGAGAAATCTGTTTCCATACCTGCGCTAATTGAGTGTCTTTTTACTCTTCTTAGCGAGTATTGCGCGCTGCTGGAGCCGTGAATTATTCTACTTTGTACTTTTCAGCGAGCTGCATTTACATGAAAAGTTATTCGTTCCAAAACACGTTAGGTAGCCCCGTTTGCAAGCAATGCACCACCCTTTACAGAGGGTTTATCGCTGCCAAGGAGCAAACGAAGACAAATGCAAGAAAAAATTCGATAAAAAGCGCAACACCTGAATGAGATTCCCGCTGAAAGTGCTCGACAACACGGCTTCGTAAAATGGGCGTTAAAAGGTCCTTTTTAGATTCATTTTAACAGCGAGGGTTAAAAGTAGGGGAAACGGGGAGGGGGGTTTGAAGTGCTTTCCGCTATTAGTACGAGAGCGATTAGCGATTGGGGCGTGAGAACAGAACATCTGATTGCTGGACGACGGGCTTACCGTCGAAAAGGTCTAATCCTACGTATATCTTGCCGAGCTACTAAACCTAACGCGCGTCCCGACGTTGTACTAACTATTCGATCCGTTGCACGTGCCCCGACGGTGAATTTCTCTTTTCTCTTTTTGTGAAGCGTTGAAAGTATCAGCAAATATCAAGCAATGTGTGTACCAACGGGCCATTAACGCACCATTTAACTTCTCGTGTTATAACGATGGGAAAATTCAGTGGAAATTGAGGCGGAATTTAAACAGTATGTAATGTCAATTCACGCAATTATTGCTCGTGATTATGTAGAAACATAGATGGCTTTTAAATTCAATTTAACTTCTTAGTACACCCTATTATCTAATATTCTTGTGATTACACGCGATTGTGGCAGTTAAACTCTATTTAACATGCGGGAGTATGACAAACGTTGCAATGATATAGTTTAATAAACAGGCAGGCTCGTTAGTGAACATTGTGGAATAATTAAACTGGAAACCATAATATAAATAGGTTCATCAAGAGAAATCCACCGTTCTCCATTAGTCAGTTAAACTAATCTAGCGACGTAGTCAAAGGACCGTAAAATTTCAATAAAATCTTTAATCCACGATTAAACAAACAAGCCACTTCTATTAGCGACCGTGCAACTACGAAACTAATGTCAGATATCAAATTGCCAATCGCATCTTGTAACATCGCGGCAATTCATAGGACCAAATGTATCCGGAAGTAAGTTGGTATTCGACTGTTAGCTGCATGGTGCACGAAATTGTCGTTATCGTATTGCACGACACCGCGTACATACAGTTTAGCAATAATAACTTCCCCGTCAAAGTAGCAGTGTAACTGTAACAATTTCCTTGTTGAAACTTCCCTCCGCGAAACATAGTCGGGCTTGTGCTCGACACGTTCCCCTCAAACGATAGTTAACACCACGGTAGCAGGATAACCCGTTGGCTCTAGCTTAATGACAGATCGATGCGCGTCTCAACTAAATCCAATCTGTTTCGGCGTCAGCCTCCTCCGTCGCTTCAATTTCGATTCAGTCGCCTGATTTCCATTGGCACGTGTAAAACACACACCTCAGGCACACGCTCAAACACGGGCAACTCGTTCCGCGCGAATCGTGTGCAGCGATTTGTTTGCGTCTCCGCGTGAACGGATGCCAGAGACGGAGCAGCTAAACACGCGCCGAACACGACTGCCGATCCCATTTTTGTAACGACGCTCGACGTTCTTAGGATTCAATTAATTAGGAAGCCTCCATTTGTAGCGCCTGCCGAATGGGACTTTTATTACCCGGGGCAAAAGCAAGGATACGCATAAAATCGTATATGGAATTCACACTAGATTGGATTTCGAAACGTTGCCGCGGCGCAAAGGCAATCACGGTTACCGTCGCGCCAGTCAACGGTGCTAACTAGATTTGACAAAATTGTTATTCAGTTTTTGTCCAAACACCGTGCGAAATTCCAAAGAGAGGAAAAAAGTTGGCGCGCCCAATGAGATTGTCCGTGATTTCAATTTAAAGTTTAATAAAGCCTCGTTTTGCTCCGGGGGGAAAGGAAAACAGCGATACCCGTCGGCGTGCTTAATTATTCAATCGGATCGTAAAAAATTCCACGTGTACGAGGACTCCCGCTGATACGGAAACGGTGGAGTAGAAAAACATGGGGACGGGGGCACGATTCATTTGAGGATTGTACGATTCTTCTTCATTCGCTATCGACTCATCGCGGATAGAAAAGAATTAATTATAAACCCTCCGTGCTCCTGTATTGTGGCGTCGCGCTATTATGCTTTAATAATCCCATATTTCAAGGCAATGCGATCTCTTTGCGGACGGATGACTGAACGCGACTCAATAGGAAAGATGACGCAGGAAGAAAATTACATCGCGAAAGGGGACGCATGAATATCGCGGCCGGGAGGAGGAAGAATCATGCGTTGGCTTTTCTGGTTCGTCGCACAATCAAAACGAATAAAACTCAAGGCAAAATCGGGAAAAACTGGGGAATGCAGATTCGTAACAAAGGTCTTTTGTACGCAGAACGTTATTTCTTCGTTGAATGCTATTACAGTTTGTCATGCAGCTGCCCTTGCTTCTTGCGCACTCGTGAATTTCCACGAATACAATCAAGGCTTCTTGTTTCCCCATCCCCATTACCGTAATTACGCGGAACCATTCACCGTGAATCGTCAGTTACCAATAATGGCACCTAACTGAATCTCACCCTTAGCGTCTCGCGTTCCCCCTTTTCGACCTAAGGCAAAAATTCAGTCGTATCCCTTCCTATGGCTCGCCATCGCTCCCCGTGGTCCTGTTTCTCTTTTCCACAAATCGTGAAACTCCTGGGGCAAGAAATGGCAAAGCCGCTGGGCCCGTGTCGCGCGGGGGAACGCGGAACGATGTCGAACAACGGGAGCACAAGAAGATCACGCGATATGAATATAATACCGGCGCGGATAGGTTGCGTAAAACCGTGTAATTAATAAAGATTTTAATTAAATCAGCCTATCAGCAGATAGATCGGACGTTTACAGCGGTATTTATCTCGGAAAGGATCGTGGGGGCGGCGAAAAGGGTTGGCGGTGTGTATAAATGATGCCGCGTTACATGCGACGTTAGTTAGGGAATTCAGGTCGCTCCCCTCCCCGCGGGTGGCCAACATTCACGAATGCCTCCGTGTAATCCGATTTACTTTTACTTATCGCGCCGTTCAAAACACTTAGAAATATTTGCATCGCGGCGGCGCCACCGGCTTTCATCCGCCTCTCCGTGCGGAGCAGGTCCCGCGAGTTCGGCGGTCCGCGGTTCAGCCTGCTTTCAAAGTAATTTACAGTTTCGCCGATTCAACCAGCCAAGAACCACCGGCAAATTATACCACGTACGTAGTTGATTCTCGGGCGAACGACTGCTGTAAACGCTTCGCACGGAGCAACCTGTGCGTCGCGAGCACAATTGCTGCGCTGAACTTCGAGAGCGTGTAAGACTCTCGGCGAAAACCGAAAGATGAAGCGCGTCCAGCGCGCGGAAACTTCGTTCGTACATGGCAGGGAAGTGTAACGAAATCGAAATCCAAAGACGGCTACGTGCATTCACTTCGACGAAGATTTAATAGAACCACACTTTAACAAAATGTATGTAGTATTGCAAATAGGGTTATGAAGATTGGAACGTTAAGAGAGAGCTTCTAGAAAATTGTTGGAATTTTATAAACCCTATTTTCTACGCGACCACGCTCGGGAAAGGTAAGAGCGTGATACTTGAGGTTTAATTTCTTAAAAGAAACGATTCTAGTGGCGACCGAGGAAAGAGCGCACCGATGTATCTCGTACAGTCCCCTCGCCTTGGGACTATTGGACGGCCAGGTAAACACGATGTACGATCCGTTAAATCAAAAACGGTACATTTGCTCTCAATTGCCTGTAACATCGTGTTATATAACGAGCACAAAGCCACATTCACGGCGGCACACAGTGTTTCGCGTATATGGGCGTTCGGGACAAAACTCATAACTTCTGAACTAATCAGTTTTCGTCCTAAGTACCCTAATACTTTTTTAAACAGAATATAAAAATGCATCGATTGGTGTATAAAAGAATATAGAGTTACATTAAAAAAATTAAGGCGATCTTGATTTTTTAGTGAATGAAAAGTTTTTTATTAATATTTACTTTTGCAATTTGTTGTCAACTGTATACTGACTAACTTTTGTTTGAAACATTTTTTTATCAAATTATTTTTATCGCGTGTATCGCGTTTAACTGCTATTTTAAAATTGAAGACAGCATCCAGAATGGAAAATTCATGGTAGATATTGTATAAACAATTGGAAGAAGCATATCGGATGTGTAGATTCACATAAGTGTCTTATGCCTTCGCGGGACACACGAGAGGAGCCCCAGCGACTACGCTAAGGGCCGGAGCGGTGAGCGTCTTAATAATGATTTTGGCTATATTTCGGTTTTGTGCAAATATGTGCAGCTGAAATTGACGTTAATGTAAAGTTTATTGATCCCTGAATCAATATTCGAAAACATCACGGAGATATTTTTTGGTGTTTTTTTTAAAAGTCCAATTGAAGTTGGTAAACATTTAACATAAAAAATTAGTACAAATTGTTAGTATTGTAAAAAACTGACTCGGCAGTTTTGAAGGTATGACAGTATTAAACACAACTTATAAACATCAAATGAAGAGCATAAATATTCTGTCAATGGCACGTGTTTGAAAAAATGTAACGAAATTTGTAATGAATTTCTAGTATCACTTTTGGCAACAAATTAATAAATTCAGCAGAAGTTATGGGTAACATTGAAATCTACGTTCCTTTCTTAATATTTTAAAATAAAAGAATTTGTGGATCAAACACTTCGGATTCTTGACTTTTGTCCATTACGCGAAACACTGTGCGGCATGGTGTTTTATTAAACTGGTCCTGAACCGAAACAGAAGGAATTATTCATGTGGTTCCTAAAGCGAATAAGTCTGTCTGGGATCTCGGAGCTTCGCACCGATGAACTTGAAACAGTGGGATTTAACTAACGTGATCGTATCCCGTAAGTCGTGGTTGCCCTGCCGAGAACTAGTAGTTCAGATGCACATCTTGAGTGATAAATATTTGAAATTGATATATAAATTTTATTCTGAGAATACCATGTTACTTTCACCGAAGCATAGAGTCGTTGAAATAAATAGGTACGAGCAGGTATCTATGTATCTGCCCGCATACACGTGTACGTCTAGATACGTACTTATGCATACGATCTTGAGATATACGGTCACTGAATTGAATCGTGTGTACAGGAATACTACCGAAATGACTTTAACCCCTTACTGTCGACCTCGATACATAGCGTAGACCGCGTACTACTACTCTATATGTCGTCTATTATTGTCGCTGCGTAGTATATATCACTGGAGATGTAACTATGCCGCTCCATTACCTACAACAGTTTATGGACTCGCTCGAAAGCCTTGTTAAAACGCATTAAACGCGCGCACATGTATGATTTTATCAGCGTGGCTCGAGAAAAACGACACGCGCCCTCGTGGAAGCCCTTTCGATACTCGAGGCGGTATTTATCGCAGCCAATAATGATCGATTTCCCTCCTCATGCAAATTGAATCGGAATTTCTGTAATTTAATCGTCGTGCATGAGAATGAACGTCCGATTGAAATCCTATTATTAAAATGAAAGTTCACGCATGTATAACGAGGGAATTAAAAAGCAGGAAAGAAAATCAAATTACTCGATGGGATTGCTTTCTCGTGGATTACGGATTTTGATGTGGTTGCAAACTTCTGTTCTATCAATTTTACCAAGCGGCTAGGCAACCTTTAAATTGAAGCTGGAGGATGCAAAATATTGTGTCAGTAAATATTAAAGGGACGCTCTTGACGATGAGCTGTTACGCGATCTTCTCCTGCGACACACGTCTGACCACTGGCGACTCGTACTACTGGTTCACTTATTCTACTTGCGTTCCACTACATAAACCATGGACGACTCGAGTGTTACTATTGTGCAACGCGTAATGCTGATACTTTAGATGACAAATTGGGGTAAATGAGGATTTAGAGGCACAGCAGTGTCGCGGACTTTTGTTGCAGAGAAGATTATTCATTCGTATAATAGTTTATTATATTTCGCTCGCGCGACAGCACAGGGACGTCGGTCTGATTTTGACACGTTATTGTTTCCACGGCGTGGACTCATCAGCGAACGAGCTTCGCCGCCAATTAAATCGAAACAATATGCGTCCACTTAATCATCTATAACTTCCACTTGTCACAGGCATTTTGAGTAGCATATTTAACTAACAGCACCGTCACCGAAACCGATGGAACCGACAAGGTATCGCTGGGGCTCTTGTTTAGCAATTTCGACGTGCGTCACAGGCCACGGCTCTTCGAGTGCCGGTAATGCCGCAGCGCGGCGTAACTTCATGTAACAGTGAAAAACTTTCGCATCTCGACTGGCTGTTACGCGGAATTTATGCAATTTTCAGCGTGCCCTTGTTACTCGCCCTTTGTTATTCGCAATTCTCCACGGTGGCTGACTGTCCCCGCGGCTCGATCGATATTTTAACAAAATCGACGTAATTGCGGCGTGCCGGCGCTAAAATTAGAACGAAAGTAATCGGTCGATGGGACACCCTTTGTGAACGGATCGCGCTGCAGAGTCTTTTCACGACGGTCAGCCGTGAATCACAGATGCTAGCTAACGAAGCTGCTTTGAGTGTGATTCTACATGAAGTACTAATACAAAGGACAGTATGGTACAAATTATCGATGCTCTGGCGAGTAACAGAGCAGGTGAAAGCAACAATTAAAATACAAGCGGATGGTAGAGCACGACAGATCGCTAGATACTATTCCCAGATTTCAAGTAAAACACACAAACCCATCTGATCCAGATACTATTCCAGAACTTTCTCACCCCCGCTGCTCAATTACAATTTGATCCCCGCTCCCCGTGTGGCAACACCTAGCCGGTGGAATTCTTTCCATTCGATGCAACAATAAATGTTAAATCGTGGCCGCCACGGGTCCGTTATCGAGCCAGCGGTCGACTTTCGCGTTTCAATGGGCCGCGAACATCGATACCGCAACAAAGCCCGCAAAACTCTGGCACGCACCGCTGCCAGGAGCAGGCCGATAACGGTCATCGCGAAAGCGGTCGTCCGCGAGGCAAACGGCTTTAATCTTTCACGGTGTTTAAGCGCGGTCTTTCAGCCATCGGGACGACACGAATTTTAACGGGAACGACGACGGCCGAGCCACCAGCGTGTCCCGGAGACACGACAGTTCCGCCCGTGCGCGCGGGGAGAGCGCGGCGCACGTGGCCGTAACGAGGGGCTCGCGTGCCGCGGTGTAATTAAGAGCTACGCCGAATAATCGGCGTGGCCGGTCCCGAACGGAACGACAAACGAATCCGAAAAGTCGGAAAGCCCCCGCGATCATCCCTCTCGACGTGGACACCCGGTTACGTCGCGATATGCCGCGATTAATCACCCACCCCCCGTTTGACAGACGAGAAATTTATCACGCTCCCGTTGCCCCGCGAGAAGCTTCTCCGCCTCGCTACAACCCCCGACAGTCCCCACGGTTACTCGTCTCGGCCCCCAGACCGTGTAAGTACTTCTGCAAACGGGCTACGCCGACGGGGGTGGGGCGAGGCGCGAGGCAAGGAAGCGTGACAGAAGCTGGGGGGCAGGATGAACGTGAGCGCGGATAAATAGGGAAATAGTCTCGTTACCAAACGGGTCTCGGCTATGGCGGTGAAGAAGCGACGATTTGATCGCGCCTCGGAATTTGAATGAACGCCCGACCTAATCTGCAGGGCCCAGCGTCGAGAGTCAGGCAGCTTTTGGGAGCTGTTAGGGCTTGAAGAATCTGCCTTTTCCGGCGCCATTTAGTTTTTATTACGTGCATGAATACACTGCGAGGGTTTCTGTGTTTTCGTTCTGCGAAGACTCGAGTTTCTTGTCAGTTGCTGCGTGGATTGAAAGGAGATGATTTAGTGCGCGCTCTTAGAGCTGGCCAGTCGGAAGGAAACTGCTTGGGGCTGTCACGCTGAAAACTCGATCGAATGTTTGCGATAGTTGAACAAGTAATGCCGCGGTTCGCTCGAAATTCTCGAGCCACCGATGGTCCCCGGGCAAAACGCTCATTGTCCGTGGAAAGTACGCAAGCGTATCGCGTGGATCATTGCCTTTGAAGTGCACGAGGCGCAAAGGAGGTTGCACGAGCGACTGCGACAACACGCCGAACGTTCGGATCGAACGCGTCGCCCGGAAAGGGCGTTCATTAAAGCCGACACGAGGAACAGCGGGATGGGCGTGGGAGGGTGGGTGGTAGGCAGGAACTGGTTCAAGGATAAATTCTAAAGTCGCTCGGGGCGGTAATCGATATCGAGGAAAATACATCGCAATCGCGTTCAATTACCGGCCACTCGGCCCTCTCGACCCTCTCGGCGGTGAAATAAAATCGCGAGCGCTCCCGGGGGCCGAAAACGGGGATACAGCGGCGGCGGGGTGTCGGCGGGAAGGGCCGGGGGAGTCGTCTGTTGGCGGAAAGGAGGGTAGGGCGGCGGGTGGGAGCGGGGATACACGCGCGAAAAGACGGAGCGCTGGAAAGAGGACAAACGGAATCGTAGGGCAAGCGTCGGGACTCTCGTTAATTACACCGCATATAATATCGCGTCGTCTGTCTCGGGACCTCGTGTGCACACGCGGTTCACTGTGTACACGCGCGAGCGAGTGTTAATGATGATGGCGTTGAGGCCGCCGTAGAAAATAAAGAAAAGGGACGCGAGCCCGGCCGGGCGTCTCGTTAAATCGTCAGGTATCACGAGAGCGCGAACACTGAAATTGTATTTTCCACGCAGGTCGAGAAGTTTCATCCATCAAAGGAGGTAAGAGAGCGACGCGGCGACGCAGAGGGGGGATTTGCCGGGCCGGGCTTTCATTAATCATCCGGGGCGACGCGCTCCCTAGCTGGCTGCGAGGCTCGCGACGTCGTTAGCGATATTTCTAATCGAATCGTATTATCCCGATGACGGATGGGCGCAACGACGACAACGGCACCGTCGACGACAGCCACGACGTTAGATCCGCTCGACCGAGCTGCTTTAGATCGGATGACACTTGTTGAAGTGCGCGTTTGTACGTCATCCAATTACCGGTGACTTTATCGGTCTATCGCACGCAGGCCCATCGCTGATATTAACCGAGCCGAAGGGAAGTTGTAAATTAATTTACGCTAATGCGAGATGAACGGGCCGCGAGGACAAATGCCTGTGCGGTTTATTGTCGCCCGCTGGCTGTCCGGGACGCAGGTGTGCCCGCGCCTCGAACGGGCCGCTTGGTAATTTCGTTTCCGCCTGCGATGATGGCGCGACATGCCCATCCTGGACTTTGTTTCGCTGACGAATAGACGCCAGGCCTGAAGAGGCGGACTGTTAAGGACACATGGCTGTGCTCACGCTACGGTCCGAACGGACAATGCAGTTTTCTTACAGTCATTAGGGAATACTACGGGGGACGAAGCCGGTGCCACGCTGCAGCGTACGGTGTCAGGGAGTTTAGGGCACCTAAACAGTAGAGGCATGAGCCTGCCAAGGTGATCAGAGGTTTTCGGTCAGTTTTTAGTCATCGAAACTACCACGAAACAGCGTTGGCGTCAGTAAGGTAGGGGAGGGTTGCCTATATCGTACCACTTAAGACATTTTACGTTATATTTCATATTTGGTACTAAGTTGAACCCAAATGACTATTGGATATTGTAGTTCGATCTTTTAGGCACCTAGTATTATATACTTAGCCTTTTGTTCAGAATAATTTAATTTGTTATTCATCTTTTTGTCGCATACTGTAAAAGGTACGATTTAGGCAACCGGTCTCCTAAATCGTACCCTTCGGTTTCCAAAATCGTACCTCCGCGAAAAAATTGTATCAATAACAAATAAAGAAGAAAATATTCAACATAAAGTAATGATTATTACATAGTTACACTACCGCTCATAAGTGTTTAGGCACTCCTCTTTTCATGTATTATTGACACAGAATTATGTTTACCAAAAAACATTACAATAAAATGAAATACTTATCTAAAACGCAGTTCAATTATATAGACACCCATTATATCGGATTAGTTTTACTACCCTCTACCTGAGCTTGGCCGGGTTGTCGCAAACATGATATATGCTTTTATTGAGAGTGCCTAAACATTTATGAACGATAGTGTACATATACAAATATATATGGATCACACGCAGGCCGCAATAACCTATGTATATGATATATGTACATAACCTATATAACATACGAGTTGTAAAAATCCTACTGGTACGATTGTAGTGGTACGATTTAGGAAACATGATCAATTTATTTAGAAATATCAATTTAAACTTTATAATCAATGTAATATGTACTTAAAATGAATGTAAAATATTCTGCATTAAGCCTGTTTTTAGAAAAATACAAATATACGGGACAAAATTGCATTGTTTGATAATTATCAGCTAAAATAAACTGGTAAAAAGTTACCTCAATCATACCTGATTTTTTCAAATGTTCAAAGCACGCACAAAATAGGATGTAAGCTCAAAAGGTTTTGTTTCTATTTCTTATTTCGCATTTACTCGGTATTTTTATTATCAGATGTCGTTTACATTCGTTAATTACTGAGAAATTGACGAGGTACGATTTAGGTGACCAGTACGATATTGGCAACTCTCCCCTAGGTACACCGCGCGAACCAGGATCGTTCTCGGGTAATACTTCTGCTGCTCGGAACCGAACTTCAATTGCCCGGGCCACTTAATTTCGCCGGGGAATGAAAAAATTAGGATCGCGCGTGTCCCGATGAATCTTCCTTCCCCAATGGACCCCGTCGTTTACCCGCCGCGGGTTCATTCGCGACGGCAGACGCGGGGGCGGGAATAAAAGAAAAGGCGGGAAAAGAGAGGGACTCGCATCGAAGGGAACAATAAAGACGATAACGCGAACGATGAAGGGGACAATGGTTAAGGGAGGACAGACGGCAGTGCCGGATAATGGGAAGATCATTATTTTCGCGAACAAAGTCCCGTCCACGTCGTCGCCGTCTCGTCGTCTTCGCCTAAGCGCGCCTTAATTAACATCTGCCCCAATTAGAATGGTTCTACCAAAAGGCTCCGGCCGCTTTGAATCTTTGCTCCTCTCGCTTCTCGGTCTCTTCCTTTTCTGCCACCATGGTTCGCCCCCCCCCCTCCCCCCGCCCACCATTCCCGCCCCGCCAGGCGCCCTTTCTCCTCTAGCTGCCTTTCTCTTTCGCCGTTTCCCCGCGACCTCCTCTTTGCTCGCTTCCTGCGCGTCCTTTCTTCCTTTTTTTGTTTCTGCCGCTTGTCCCTCGTCAACAAACGCGTCGTAACAGTGACCCGATTGTTTGCTTTACCAGCCGTACCAGCGACATTTTCAGCGCTGGAAAAATAACTACAATAGGGGATAAAAGGAGGGGATGGTGGGGGGGAGGGAGCGAGGGTGGCCGGCCTGCCGAAGCGGCGCTGGAGAAACAGCACGGGAAGTCGGATATCGAGGCCACCGAGGCTGCTTTCTAACGACTGTGCGTTAATTGTCTGGCCGCGGCGGTCACGAGGAATTCAACGCCAAAAGGGAGCTCTGACAGAGTGCTTTTTGATTGGATGCCGAACGGGGAAATAAAAGGTTGGGCGTGGGTGGGTGTCGAATCGATTGAATTTGAACACGTACGTGGGACGTGTGCGGCCCCTTGCCGGGGAACAAGCGATTGTGAAAAGGCGTGAATTTCAGGATGACACGTTTGAAATCCGCTATGACGTTTCTGGAGGGGGAAGAATTCCGAGGAATTGCTTCATTGCTATGTGCCCCGTGCTGGCACGAGCTAAGAAGTCGCTTTGATTCGACCCGACCTGCCCAAGAAACTCCGAACCAAGAACGCCGATTGCCTAATGTACGACCACTAATCACAGCTCGCTGATAATGTCCAACGATAATTACAAAATCGATGGTCATAGCAAACACGCGGCGAATTCGTCGATAGCTCGTTCGAATAAGAAAAGTGGCGGTACGTCACGAACTTCCCTGATTCTTCCCCATCAATAATTGAACAAGGGCGAAGCAATAATCTATTCCCAAAATCTTTCTCCCTTCCTCGGGGGTATGCCATACCGGCTTTCCTATCCCATACCCCCGATTTGTCAAGGGATATTAATCGCGGGCGCGATAACGTCGTTGCTGTTGCTTCGTGCATGACAAACCAGACTGATATAGCGTGGCTGCATGACCGGCACGTTAAGCGGAAGGGCGTATTTATTCTACGCGTTTCACCGGCTTTCTACAAATTAACTTTCCACGGAAATGGATAGGCGACGTGGCGGGACGCTGCCGTCCGGGAACAAGGGCACGAGGGAGGGGTTGGAACGACTGCATCAAAACATTCACCCTGTCACGCGGTATCCAATTACTCCGGCATCGCGTATGTTCCCGTAACGTTCTTAATTATCCGTCCCGGATGGAAGAGGTGGCGCGACGATTCGCCCGAAAACTACTTACATCCAGGCGTCATAAAGTGAACGAGAATTGCTCGCCCTATCGAATTATTGGGTTTAATCCACCGATTACTGGCTCCCCGGTAGCTCACTTTTGCCGCAACGATTCACTGTTCACCCCGGGAAACAGTTGCTTTCGTAACGTCAGTAGCTCAACTGTCTCGAAGCAAGGAAATGTGTTTAGTTTTTTGAAGATTGGCAATAAGCTGAAGAAGCTGTCTGCTTTCGGCGAAACACTAACGATTATCTCGGATGGAATCTTCGCGTTTGCGATTCTCGACGGAAAGTCCCTCGCAGGGGTAAAATATTCCGTTGAAAATCCTTTCGCGATCACCTTACCGACCTCCCGTTCAACCAGCGGATCCTCTATGAAAATTTCGCTAAACGCTTAGTCACGACTTCTGATGGCGGTAATCTATCATCGCCTCTTTCACTTGATATCTTTCTCGATAATTCAATGATCATTCTGTTTACGAAATCCAGCTCAGTGTTACCTTTCGACGATGACGCACGTTTGGATATCAGGCATTTAAATTGCGTTGAAATAACCGCTCGGTTTGATTGAAATTATAATGCTGTTGTCGTTCTATATTTCTTGCCGTAATATTGTTTAATTCCTGACGTTTCAATTCGCGACAGGTTGATCGTGGCGACATTAACGGAAAGTTGAGCCTAGGATACATTTAGCCCGCGCGATACGTCGAAATGCCGGAACGTTAACGTTTTCGGACGCGTGCCTCCTTGCGTCGTGACGAGTAATTGCATTCTGCACAAATTAACTGGAAATTGAGACGCTCGATTGCGCTACACACTAACAAGGGAACATCCCGAACCCGAAAATTCAAAAAATTCTGAAACTTTGTGGTTATGTAGGGGATTTCCTTCTGATTACAACGCAATTTTTTTTGCTGCCCAAAATCACTCTAAGGGGGTGAAATTAACCCCCGAAGATTCGGCTATTTTTCGATTTTCTGTTATAACTCGCGAACTGTAAGAGATAGAAAAAAAGTTACGAGACAAAAGTTACTTCTTTCAATTAGATCTACCAAATCGTAAAGGTTTTATCAATTGTTGAAACAATTAGAAAAGGTTATAAACAATAATATGAATAATGTTTTATAAAATTCGGGTTTTCACGTGAAATCTGAACTGGGTGTTTAAATAATTATGAAACAGCATAATCCATATTTTTTTCCATGCAATTTCAGCTATTGTTGTATTGCGCAACTGTGCTCCGCGATAATCGAAGAACTTTTGGCTCCCATTGTAATGTGCCTTAAGCTGCACGACGAGGAATGTTTTTCTAATATTTATTAGGAAATAATGCGCGAGGGGTAGTAAGAAAGCAAGATAATTTATATACTTTTGTCTTTAATTACACATGGGGCAAATATATTAGGTGGAAATAGAGGAGAAGAAGGGAACTGTTAGATATAACTTATCCTTATTCGAACTTTTTATTTTTAACATAATTATCGAACTTTTCTCTTATTTGCTCACCAAACAAGCGAGACAATGCAGGCGTTTAATAAGCGATTTATGTATAGTTAGATAACTTTGAAAACACTTGTGTGATCTACGATTTGGTAGATCTAATTGAAAGAAGTAACTTTTGTCTCGAAACTTTTTTTCTATCTCTTACAGTTCGCGAGTTATAACAGAAAATCGAAAAATAGCCGAATCTTCAGGGGTTAATTTCACCCCCTTAGAGTGATTTTGGGCAGCAAAAGAAAATTGCCTTGTAATCAGAAGGAAATCCCCTACATATCCACAAAGTTTCAGAATTTTTGGAATTTTCAGGTTCGGGATGTTCCCTTGTAAGACACCAACGCTAGTAGAATTAGACATGGACCCGAAGCATCGCATCTGCCAATAAATCCGAGGGATTTGAGATCGCGATAAAAAGTAATCACCACGTCGATCGAAGGATTAGCAGCGTCGCGAAAAACAAGCATCGAAAAGAGGCCAGCGGTCCGCTTATTCAGCAACGAATTATCATAAAGGATTCGGTCGCGAGGATCGCCGAACGCGAGGACAAAAAGGCGGGGTCCATTCGTTGGCGGTGTCCCCGTCATCCTGGGCAACTTTACGATCCCGAGGGGAAGTATAAAAATTCTTTTGCCATTGAGGATGCCTTATTTATGATGTAAATTCTGTAACCGTGCAGGAACTCTTTCCACGCGAGTATAACAGTAAAAACAGACGGGCAGTTTTTACGACGCGGATATATCCCCCCCAGCTGATGGTGGGGTCGAGTCGAGGAGGCGGAGCGACATTGAAATTTTACATATGCATGAGGCATAAACGTACAAGAATATTTCTGTCGCTGGCGACGGTGTTATCAATCGGCCAGACGTTCCTGGGAGCGGAAGAAATTCGCCGAGTCGGAGTGGAGAGGCAGACGCGCGAAAAGCAAGCAGAAGAGACTCGCCCCGTTCGGCCCCCCCCCCCCTCGACCCCTTCGCCCGCTCGCGTGGGGTACGCGGCGAGAAAGAAGTCTGATGCACCTGCAGCTGCGTGCGACGTTTATATTCTCGCATCGCGAGAATCCATTTTTTCCCTCATCTCTTTCCCATACCCCGCGCTCCACCGCCCTCCGTCCCCTCGTTCCGCGGCGGGGTTAGTTTTCATCCGCACTTAAGAACTCTCGGGCTGAAATGCCGCGTTACGACTACTCAAACAGAAGTTTCCGGCGTCGAAATAGAATATCCCCGTGTCATTGAGCGGCGACGGTGTTTCTTCCCTCGCCACGCGGATGGGAAGCGCAATGGGTAGCTAGAAATCGTTTACGCGCAGCTACGGCGTAGGGGCTTGGGAAGCCGCGAAACCGCGTAGCGAATATTCGGCTCCGCCGACGCTGCGTCTCTGTTCCACAATTTAACCGGCGCGTGTGTCGCTGAAGGATAGAATTTCGGGCTGGCTGCTCGACGGCTCCCTACAATGCGGCAGACACTTGCGTGTACAGCGGGAAGTGGTAAAAACGGGAACGTGGAATGTCGTGTCTGGCACGGTCCTACCCTCTCACGCTGAATTCCACTGTTTAACTGTTGGTTTCCTTTCACTCCTGCTACACGATCTTTGATAACCGCTCAACTTTCTACCCCCTTACCCGAGCGTGAAAACGCCTCGAGGTAAGTCCAGTCTATGGACCCGTGCAATATCCCTCGACCCAATATTTTTAATGCCCTGTTACCACCTAGATACGCGCGAATGACAGTGCAATTAAGTAAAGCAATCTACTACACGGATGAATCTCCATATTCCGCGTTCCCTGGGTGGGAATATTAATATTTTCCCCGGCGCGGGAGGGCACGGGGCGATGGCGCGCCCCTCGTGCATTTAAAAAGCACGAGAGGCAACCCTCGCGGAGAGAATGAATAGCCCCGGCCGTAGCGAGCGGCGCGTTTTTGTCACGGCGGAACTTTATCGTCTGGCAAACTTTATCTTTATCGATGCGTCCCGCGATGCTGCCGAGGCTTTCGCGGAGGAATCTTCTAGTCGTTGGTTTAACGCCTCTGCGGCTCGAGACGTCCTGAAAAGCGAAAGATTTTCCAGCGGAACGGCGACGCATCCGTAGGTCGTCTGGAGGTGAGCAGACGGCACAGGCGACCTCGATTGCGAATGGGCCGGTTGGGCTCCCTTTTTCCATCGCTTTGGTTTCTTTTTCCTTCTTAACGTAAATGTCCCAGTACTTAAACATGGCCCAATAATTAAAAATCGAGAATAAATTTTATTAATAATTAGAGTTTTACTAATTTGCAACGTTTGAGCTATTCGAAATATAATTGCAAAATGTATTAGCTTTATATAGGTACAATTATAAGCTTACATAACTGAATAGTTATATCATGCAAAAATATTATTGTACAGTAAAGCTTCAACAATTTCAATCTCGCTTCTCACCTAATGGGCTCAAGCAAGCGAGAGAATATTTTTGTTAAGGTTGTAATTAATTATTATTTTATAATTTTTGAAATAGTACAGTTGTTGTGGATTTATTATATATTGAAGAATTGAAAATTAATTGGATCTCTTAATAATTTTTTGTTTTTAATATTGAAATTGTTGCGTTTATCCAATAGTACACGATAACATGTCAGGGACCAGTTATTAAACGCGTGTTTAATGGTTATATAAACACTGGTGCAGTATTCTTTTCTCGTCAGTATTCAGTGAAGTTTTAAAAGTATTAACATTTATTGTACCGAAGTATTGTTTTGTATCCTATATATTTACGTTAATAATAACTAGACAAAAATATAATACTGTTTAAGAATTATTAGGATAATTAATCTTAAACTCGTAATAATATTAGCTAAAATTTTATAATATACTTTTAATCATTTTCAGACATAAAGTCATGTCGAAGATTTAACACAAATGTATTATAAATAAAATGTTTTTATTGCCCGAAAATATTACCGTATTAATTTCTTTTCATTAACTGATAGAAATAGTTAAATTAAATATATATTCAATAATTGGGACACTGATAATTAATGACTGGGACATGCTATGAATTTCATTTAATTACTGGGCCATATGAACAGTTTCATGTTTTAATTAATTTAAAACTTTTCTTTTAACTAATGTAGATTCTTGTTACGTTATCTGAAACTAGAAATTTTACGCTTTCGAATAATCATATTTAGTTATAATTTTATACTATTTAAATATAAAAGAAATTGCAATTATCTCAACTGCTTCCTTAACTGTTTCACCACTGGGCCATTTACCTTACACCGCGCTACCACTCACAGAGAAGAATTCGGCGTTGCCTGATCTTCCCATAAGGTTAGAGACGTCGCGTCGGTGCGTTCCTCTAGGGAACAGATTCCCCGCTATGGATAACGCGAATTGCTCGAACGGAGGGGAGCAAGTGACGGCGTCTATGGAATGAAGGGACGTGAACGAGAAATGAAAAACGAAAGCAGAATGTTGATAAGTAGAAAGAAACGGTGGAGGGAACGACGAGCGGGAAGAAGATGGTGATTTCGTGAATTCATGAGGTAGACATAAAGATGTGTATAATGATAGTCGATGGGAAGCCCTCATCAATATCACTGATGGGTGTCTGAGGGGTTCATCAGACTTTGGGGTCACGACACGTGAGGTGCTACTGACAATGAGTAACAAAGTTGCAGACCCTGGGAGACTTGTGTATAGTTTGCAAGCAAAGAAAGATGGGCGAAAGAGCAGACATGGGAGAAGAAAGTGAAAAAGGGGGGAGAAAAATGAAAAGCGCGACGACGTCCGGCGAAAGAATAAGAAGGGATTGGATCGATATAGAGAAGAGGCGAGCGGAGAGAGGGTGCTAGACGGAGATAGCGGCAGATCAGCGGAGGAGAAAAGTTCTGTAATTTACCAAATGCCAGTCTACCGCGCCATGCAAATTCCTAGCCGTTGGAAACTTAACCGAGATTCGAAAACTTACTTCCGACGATGAAGGTTAATCTGGACGGGCCGCGTCGAAGGAAACGGGGCGAAAGAGCTTACATATTCGGGACACCAGCTCTAAATTTTCCCGGGGCGAACAGAGGACCTCTCCTCTGTCGTCGATTATTCAAAATTACGAATTCTGATCGAACGGTCTCCGTCGTAGCTAGAAAGTTAATGTCGCCGCCAGACTACCCTCGCTGGAAGGGTGGCGGCCAGCCGAGCAGCCCTGGGAGGGGAAGCGCGGAACGATCTGAAGGTAAATGTTGATTGATCCATTTTTGCCAAAATGTTTGCAGTCTGGCGTCGAACAAATCGTAGGTTCGCTTCCCTTCGGGTACACAAGGATTCGTGCATTATCGTAATCTTCGCGTAAACGTTCGATAAAAAATTGCGCTCGATGTGCCGAGAAACGTACGCAAACGTTCGGTTCTGCTAATACCAGATAATTTAAAGTAAACAATGTGGATGCGCTACGCGTGACTATTTTCTGCTTCGTTGACGATTCATTTTTTCCGTTTTTTTTTTTTTTTTTTTTTTTTAGGTAGCCACCGTAATTTAGCTCGTGAATAAATTTGACCGAGAGAATTGTAGGTGCGTGAATACGTATGCTTTTAAGAAGTCCGTTGCGCTATTCCCTTTGGTACGGAATACTTGAGCGCGGTGCGGCGGCAAGTATTTCTAAAAGGAGGGGGCAAACAGAAATCTCGAAAGGTACGTTAATCTGCCACACGAGTTGCCGCACAACGATCTGCAGAAACCAATTGTTCTTTCTCCACGAATAATTGCAACTCAGCCAGCCGAGATGAAAGGGGTGTAAAATTTCGTCGAGCCACAAAAGATTGCGGATTGCCTGAAATGGGCGAGGCGGGCAGCGGCGGAGGCAGAGGATGGTTATAAAAAAAAATAAAGGTGTGCCCGGGCGACGACAATGAAAGTGAGGAAGAAAGTTTGAAGAAACGGGGTTGGCTGACTCTTTTTTCAAGCCGCGGACCTAATGGGACCGGCTCTCTTGTCAGTCGGATTAACATCAGCCCTCGGTGCCCTGTAGTGTGCTGCTTTTATACAAGGCTCAGGCAGATGTTTATCTTTTGGGTAAGATAGTTCTCCCGGTAGATATTCGGATAAGTTAACCACGCGGTGTACACAGAATTATCCCTGGACAATGGGGGATGATCCGCGGTAGAACATTTGAAGCGGAAAGCCGCGAGTAAAGTGCAAACCGAGCCCAAACATTGTACCCCGGCTGCGTTAGCACGGGACACGGGTATGATGAAGATGTTCGAAACGAAAGCTGTCCCAGCGACGAGCAATTAACGCGTCTCCATGTTTCGCGCGTGTAACGAGTGGAATGTAATACAACGTTGCATATTTCATTCTCCCGAGAATACGCGTCAGCGTTGCTTTACGGGGGGGACGTTTTAAAATATGTTTCGCCGAGCAAAGGACAAGAAGAGGGAAGGGGGGGGAGCGAAAAGACGAAGAGGAAAGTACTTCTTTTACGAGGAAATATGAGCCCGTAGCAGTTCGGTCCCCTGAGAATAAGGTTAACGCCGTAAAGGACACAGAATTTGTCTGCGACAAAAAAAAAGAAAATCCGGGCTTACGGGAGAAAAACCGGGTAAAGAGAAGCGCTCAAGATGCTGAACTCGAGTAATATTTGTCATAATTAAACCCGGGACTAAATGAACCTACGATGGCGGAGCGTAGCGATAAGATTGCCGCGACGGCAAAGCCCCTCCCCCTCTCTCGGTGTGCTTTTGAGAAAAAGCTTTGAGTGCGAACAGACTTGCACCAGATAACGTGCAATGAACAGAGCCTACACAGAGGGACGGGAGAGAACGACACGAGTGGGCGAAAAAAAGAAAAAAGAGTAGAGGAGGGCAAGATTGACCAAGAGCCTGCGCGTAATTGAAGGCGAAAGGGTGGAAGAACAAAGTCCGACTTTTATTACGTCGAAATTAATTCGAGCTGCCCGCTCTCTGGGAAAGAGCTGCCATCAATCACGACCGACTTAAACGTACGTACCCTCCAATTCTAATCGATGAAGATCAATTAATTCCGTTAGCGAGGTATCTCTAATTCCGCTGGCCGAATCCGGTTCTCGTTGAATAAGATTAACGTCGCGGCTATACCCCGGCAATCTACGGCGATGGAGCACGCTATCGGGCCAGCGGCACAAGAAAAAATGCAATAATTGCAAGCGACCCGAAAACGACGGGGGAGAGAGAAAGAGGGAGGGAGCGACGGTAAAAAAAATAAAGGGGCGTATGGTAATCGCGAAAGAAGAAGAGGAACGGGAGAAAAGGGAAGCGACAGCGCGACACCACGAAAATAGGTCGAAAGTGTCCCAAGGAGGATTCGTTACGCTCACCAGCGAAGGCCGTCCACCAGATAATCTTCAGGCGAATAAAGATAAAAAAAGAAAGAAAGAAGAGGGGGACGAAGAAACGAGACGAACGCTAGCGCCTCCCTTAGACGCGGGATATTTTCGGAAAAATAGAATCCCAACTGCGTCGGCTATCCGACCGCAATTTCGTGCTCCCTAATGCAAACTTAAAGCCATAGGAAACGAGGAAACGAGGGAACGCGAGTAAACGGAAGAAATTGTAGACTTCTCGGAAACGAAGGAGGAGCCGGAAAGCAACGGGCGAGAGCCGGGGAAAGCGGCAGCGGTATTAAAAGCGCCGGGAACAGTAATCAGACGGCTGAATCAAGAATCGTAAACACCGAAGGAGACCGGAGTCAAAGGGAAAGCTGATTAAAAGACTCCGGGAAGGAGATGGGGCTGGCCGTCGTCGATTCCAATCGTCCCGAATTCGTTTAAGCCCAGACCCCCGGCTAATTAAACCACTCCTCGTCAATCGGTCGGACCGCAAATTTACAAATCCCCTCTCGGGCCAGGAAAAGAAGTCCGTGAAGGAGGACTACGGCCACTTTCCAGCCCGGCGTACCGTCTCGGTCAAACCCGACAGGGGATACGGAGGTTAACATTGTGAGAAGCGTAAAATTTGTTCAGGGGGATGGACGAGAGCCATCGCGGGCTGAAAGAGCAAGAGGCGTAGAAGACGCCGCAGGAACGAGAACGGCGCGGCACGGCGCGGCGGCAGTAGCAGCAGCGACCACCACATCGGTGCTAGTAGCACTGTGAGCGGCACCAGCGGCAGTAGCGGCAGCGGCATCGGCGGTGGTGGTGGTGACGACGACACAACGACGTCGACGTCGACGACGACGCCGGCGACGACGACACCGGGTGGAGGATAGTGGTAGTGGTGGTGGCAGCGGTTGTAGTGGTAATCGGGGGAGGAAGGCTGAGAAGGAGAAAGGGGGTAAGATTGGAGGAGGACAGAGCAAGAGTCGGAGGCCTGGAGGAAGGAGGAGACTGACTGATCGTCAGAGTAGAGGAGAAAGAGCACGCCTGCGCGGAATCCCCGGGCGGGCGCGGGCAGTGCCACTGGAGGCCCGGCGGTTTCAGAGCTTCGCCCGGGACGACGAACCGCAGACGACCCGTACGCAAAACTCGGTCGTAGTTAGCCGTGCCGGAAGACCGTCGGGTGAAGGGGGCCGAAACCACGCGTCGGGTAACAAGGCCCCGGTGAGTCAACTTTCCTGCACGGTCGTTTCTCGGAACGTCCAGCTGGAAGGACACGCACAAACGCTGGGCACGCTGGCGAACGAGGGTACACGTCGCGAGGAACGGTAGAAAGGGAGAAAGAGAGAGAGAGAGAGAGAGAGCGAGAGGAAGAGAGAGATCGAGAAACCAAGCACGTCGGCGGACGAGCGAGAGTTCGTTCTGGGGATAATGTGATCAGTGCGACACCGACGGGTTGGTGGTATCCGTAAAACGTGCGCGATCGCGAGGAACAGGGACACCGGTGAGAAGGCTGCTATGCACGAGGTCTGGTAGCATCGAGCCAAGGAGGACCAGCGGCGCAATGACGGAGGGCTAGGAGCGAGCGGGTGCTACGGGCCTGGTGTGCTGGCCGTTCCTGAGATGTCAGTGGACCCGTCGAAGGCAACTGCGTCGTCGTTCCCGTCGTCGTCGTTACTGTCTTCGTCATCATGAGGAGATCCTCTTACGTGAACTACTACGTCTTGTGCCTCGTGTGCTGGATTCTCCTGGGCATCACCGGTAAGATCAATCCCTCCGCGTGACATACGGGATCTCGTGGATCGTGCATCGATCTTTCGGGAGGCTCGCGGGAAAAGTGTTACGCGCGCCCGCTGGGCTCGATCTCGCTGGCAAAGGGACGACGAAGGTGGGCTCCCTCGTAGCCGTGAATCTCGTGTGCTCTGGGTCCAGTTCCTCGGCGGACTGTCGATGGCTTCTTTACGGGGCTGCGAGGGGGGCGAGTGACGTGAACCTGGGGTTACGGGGGTGGGGTAAAGGGGAGCAGGCGGGGCTGTGGATACTTGTACTGCGGATGGATCGATCAGATTTTGGGGTGTAACTGTGCGTCGTACGTGAATTTGCACGCGTGCAAGCCGCGACGCTGAGACCGTGCCCGCAGAATTCGGCAGCTGATCGCGTAGACTCGCGATCGATCAACGGGGAGGATCGAGAATACTCGAGTGGTGGGTAAAAGGAGGACTTGCAGGCGGGGGGTGGTTCCGCCAGGGGGAGGGGGCTGCCTCCAGACCCGGTCCAGGGCTGTATCTAGCGCTACCCTTGTTTGTCGCGCCGTGGGTATTGTATTTTCTCTATTCTCTCCTTCGCCCTCTCGCACTCACCCCGCCCCCGAGTCGACCCGTCTCTTGTCCCATCGCTGTCCTTGTCGGGTCACCGTGTCGACACGATGATTCTGTCATCAGAGGAGGGACGCTGGTGTGGTGTACGCAGAAGGGTAAACGTGTTCCCTCGCCCTCAGCTCTGACGTCGTTCAGGGACGTGCCTATCGATTTCATCTCTCTCGTGGCTGCATCCCCCGACGATACGGTTAGCTTTTTTCGAACGCTATCGATAGGGGCTCACTGTAGCTCGCCGACGATGCCGACGTCAGTACCGGGGAAAGTATCGTAACCGAACGACGTAGCTCGGCTACGAGATTCACCTCTATCTGTCTCTGATAGCACTCTTCGCGGCAGACTTTTCACTTAATTATGTGGGTTAAAACGACACCCGTGCTATTCGCTTTTACTGCCTCGCCGTTTATGGTGCTTGGCGGCTATGAGAAGAATATAGATAATGGTTGGCCGCTTAAACGGGTAGCGCCGCGATATCCGTGCAATTACCCGACGTCCTCGTGGAACGGAGCGTCAATTTCGTGCCTTATACAGCCCTTATTGGAATTCTCGTTAATGCACTACCGTCACCCTGATAATTACTCTTCCCTCCCCAGTAGCTGCAACTTTTTGCTGATTCAATCAAGGGTACATTAATTCACGGTTCACTTTCCCCCTCCGACACGTTTTATCTCAATGATCTTCCAGGATGCTGTCCCCTCTCGATACAGGGGCTGCCAGGCACCCTTATCCATCCCCCTCCCCGTAATTTCCCCTTTCCTTCTCGAGCACTCTCAGGACTCTCGTCTCGCCGGGCCAGAAATGAAGCCAGTAAAAAGGCTTTATTAACTTGGTCTGTATCAGACAGCGCTTTCCCCCATCGATCCCGCGCGGCTCTCGGGAGAATATTTCGGTATGCGAGCACTCTGCTATCAACTAGCTGTCAATCGAGTCGTTCGTTATCCGTGTCGATCGTTTTAGTCTTTCCGTTCCCCGCTTTCTGGGCCGCTGTTATCGAGCGTGTCCGCCAGGAGATGGGAAAATGTACAGTGTGTTACGGAGCTATGCGTGCGAACTTAACTGGACAATAAAACTCGTCGGGGAAAACAACGATCTTCCTCGGACAGATCGCTTTTCGGACGTTGGGTGCTGTGTGTTTCGGGACAGTAAAATTATACTTGCCGTAGAATCATACGTCGTGAGATCGGATTCTCAACAACTATCGACCACCCTCGGAATAAATATTTCACGCGTAACAGATGTTCTTATAGCTCGCACTTGTTCACGTTTCCAGTAATTCAGTGACACGATCCGAGTAGCAGTGGTGTTTCACTAAATCGCGAATCCATATTTATCTGTCGTGTCACACGGTTAACTGTGCGCAGGCAGCTCTGAAACATCCAATGCAAGAAGGGCTGCCGAACCGCGAACTAAACGACACTCGTGGAACTTTCGGGGGGGCCCGAGTCGATGCCATTAGATGCAGCTAACAACGCGGCAGTCGGTAATTTTGTTAAATAATTCATCGAATTCCGGCGCACCGATTCGGGGGGCATAGTTTTAATTGATATCAACTGCGCGCCCGGGGCTGCTGCAGTCCGCAGCGCGAAAACAAGTTCTGCACCGACGCGATGCGTTATGCGTTTTCGACCTGGTAACATAATCGCGGCGCCAACCGCTGATTATACCTCACAGAGATTAACCGACCAACGTAGTTACCGCAGGATGGAGATTTCGGCGTTCCAGCGAGCACCGCCTACGGAAAATCACTTTCGTGGATGTGGCTTTCGTATCTGACGTGGATCGCGGCTAAATCGTTATCGATATTCATCCCATTAACCCCGTAATACCTCTATCACCGTTACGAGAACAACATTTCGCATATAACACGAAGACGGAACATTGTTCAGGTCGTTGATAACGTAGCGACGAGTGTATGATCAAGGGGTGGGTTATATGTGTGTTTACATCATACTTAGTAGTGCTACGCCAAGGAATATCGTCATTCAAACAAGACGGGATTAAACGTTACTAGCCCTTGTCAATGCCAGCGTACGAGCGCCAGCATTCCGTCTGACGAGCGCGTGAATAATTACTCCGTTAATCGCGCTCGATTAAACGAAGATGGAACGGTATACTCGGAACGATCGTGGAATCTCAGAAGTGCACGATGCAAGTAGTCGGACGTAAATGTTTGATGAACTGGTAAGACAGAAAATCGAGTTAGCCCCGGTGGGGCGCGAAGGAAAGCGATCTTCCGTGGGGGACGGGGTGGGACAGAAAATCTAGATTTATGCCGGAGTTTAGTGTCCGATGACGTCGTAAAATTACATCGAATACCCGTACGTGCCGCTCTAATAAAGCGGGAGGGAAAAACGTGTCCCAGCCGACGCTCGACTTTCCGCATCGACCGACGCCACCGTCTCCAGGGAAATATATATACCTCAGAAATCCTCTGTCCGTTTCCGAAAAATTTATTTCCACTTTCACCCGCCTCCCGGCCGCGATCACGTTCCACAACCTTCTTCTCTTCGTCACGGGCGATTTCCTCGCGATCGCGCCTCAACCACCGCCGCGGAACGCGTCCCTCGCCTGCGCGTGATTATTCGCTGTTAATAATCTGCGCGTACGCGATTCCCATTGCGCTCGAATGCACGATAAGGGCATTAACGATAATCAGAGAGCCGTATAGGAGGTCGAGGAGAGACGCGGGGTGCGTATTTCGATTACACGTAGTAGTTAACCTCTGTAACTTTATCAATTCTCCATCACTTTGAATCGAATTATAATTACTCCTCCCGCTGCACCGAGTGGTCCTCGAATTCTGTATATTACTAATTAACCGACTATTATCTGCGAGTTCGAAGCGCGCGCGGCTCGGACTGAATTAGCAATACGATTCGCGTATTAGAGTAACTATGACGTCCACGATTCCTCTTCCTTTTTCTAATTAACATCGTCGGAGATACGTGATATAACACTGATCGTTTGCTGCGTATTTGACACTACAATTTAGTAGATCGTCAGCCGTTTCCGAAAGGTTAACGGTACGTCCTCCAACTCCACATGAACTCAAATGGAGTGTCAATGAAACGTCGAAATCGTTTGCCAACAGAACACGACTTACATTGCGAAGCTCCTGATAGTCTAATAAACCAGGCCTGTTAAATCTTCTAGGACCCCTCTCCCCTTTATGGCCCTTGAAACATTAAACAGCTAGGGTTCGTAGCCCAGGATGGCATAGGTACATACGTTTAGGATTTATAGCTCTTATCACCCTGCCCCCACGCATTAAGATATCCAAACCGTGGACAAATCCCTTCACCCTACGCCTCGTACGCGAAACAACCTACCGACGCTAAGTACCAGCATTTTTCCATTAGCCAAAGAAAGGCCCCAGCGTGCGGCGCTGGCGTTACAACCAAGATAGCGTACAGTTGCAGGATTAATAACGCAACGTCCGGCCCCCTTCTGTTTGCCCTCGCGCGCGATTTCTCCTCCCTGAAATTTACGGTATGATATCTCACCCTGAAATCGGTCATAAACAACGCATTACACCGGCCGCCCATCTGCTCCCTTCGGCGCCCCTCCGCCCCGTGTCGCCCGCCTCCGCGCCGTCGGTCGGTAATCTCCTCGCGGCGCACAATTTCCAGGAATGCCATCAGCGATAATCGCGGCCGCGGCGAAACAATTCAATCCTCGTTTACGGTGAACGGGGGGAGAAAAAAGAAACGCGCCCAGAAGTGGGCAGAGGCAGCCGCCCGCGTGACACCCGATCATGCTCGTTTCGCGGCGATCTCCAGGCCACGATCTGGTCCGTCTACGCTCGATATTTTCCACCCCTGAAGGATCCTTTTGTCCGCAGGATCGAGTGTCCTGGGAGAGCAGGCTCTGATTGGTCGTGCATGTCCCCAGTGCCCGCGATACCAGGTCGGCGCGCACTGATTGCCAATCCAATTCGCGACGCCCGAACGGAAACGCGTTGGCGAATCGATTCATCGAGCGCGAAACGGATGGCCCGAGGTACAGTTAAAAGGATATCGGCATCGGTGCAGGGGAATTAGCCGGGTACGATCGGCTGGAAGCGTTTGTTGAGCGATCCTCGGGCACGCGCGACACGGACTCTCTTCTTTCTCCTCGGGTCCATTACTTGCGAACGCTCCGCGTCCCGAGGGGAGGTCGAAGAGTGGCCCGTTGGTATTTTTGTCCTCAAGGTTCTCTACGCCCCTCCGAGCGTCTCGTTCCTGGCCGTTCGATGAAACTTTGCCTCCGTAGCGATCCTCGTCCCTCGGCTCGTACAGCGTTCGTTCGATTCGATTCCAAAGGACGGGGAAAGTGAGCGTCGTTTAACCTTCCTGTCCCTCCCTGTGTCGGGACAGTTGCTAATGCTCGCCAACAGCTGTGCCGCAGCTTTCGCCCAGCGTAGAATTACAGGGGAAACTGCGAGGTATTTAACATGGTCGTCGACGACGACGGTTCCGTCGCCGTGGCACTTTACGGAGCTGTTAAAAACCTAAAAGTGCTCGAGCCGAAGGCGCAGCGTTCGTAACTGCGCGTGCCGGATGGCTGGCTAAGTATTCGTAACCGTCGGGATGGAGTTGTAAAACGCTACGGCGAAATTACAACGGACACAATGCGCGCGGATGCAGGGAACGTGGGCGGTAGAATTCCACCAGAGGCAATTGCGGATATGACTGCCGCGTCGATGCATCGACAACGTTTAAGCGATTCCCCTCCCCCCCCCCCCCCCCACCGATCGAGAGACGCAAATAACGCAATAATCCGTGTACTCTGGATGTTATGATTACCCAGTATTATTAAAAGGGCGTGGGATCTATCTAGCATCGCGTTGCTTACCAACGTGGACGTTCGATTTTTATTCGATTTATTCGTTCGCTGCGAGATGTCGCGCCCATGATCGATCGAATATTCCGGAATTGTCGATAATTCTGTAAACAGTATTAATTAAGGACCGCTCCGAAATTAGGACTCTTCCCCCCTTTGTATAAACAACGATTCGAGTCACACCCATCCCCACGTTTTTCATCGTGTTTGCCCTCCACGAGCCGAGTTCCAACGAAAATACAGTTCTGCGAATCGATATTGTACGGCGGCAGGATATGTTCAGTTCCATGGAATCGTCGAGTGTCTATAGGAGTTTTACAAATGATATTAGCTACGGTTGGTGGTTCACGAACTGTGTCGTCCACTCGGGTAGCGAGTCTGCCGTAATACGTCCCTGTTCTACTGATGCCTGCCACAGTGCCCCACGCGATATCACTTGCCTCCAGGCGTTCTTTCATTCCGTCGCCTTAAAATATGTTGAATAATACAGCAATACCACTAATGCGTTCTCCTTACAACCCCTTAACACGGCCGCTGCAATGACGTCACTTGAGACCAGCAGGGTACTTTTTGTTTGCGCTGCAGTAATGACTGGCATTATTTTCCGAGAGCGAAACACACGTCTGAAGAAACCATTTGCCGTGTTGTTTTGCGCTACATCACCGTGTTGTATTATTAATCAATTAACTGGTGGCGTTGCGTTACGGGGAAATGGAACGGAAAGCTGTATAACAGGGAATCGAAGAGACACGATGATGAGAGAGGTGAATTATTACTGGCAATGATTGAAAGCTGGACTTATCTGCCATCAAGCTAAATTGAAAATAATAATAAAAATCACGGGAAGGGGTATATGGGAAGAAGCCATTCCTCGAAACAATTCTGGCGAACAGCTCTATTCGATGAATACAAGAATAAAGCTCCAGGTTTTGGTTTCACGGTCCAAACGGTCGACTATTTTTTTCTGTGTATATGCAATGCACGGTATTGACAAATTCGCGGGGAAAACTTTGTACACGTGCAACGTACCCATACGTAGCCAGCCAAATAAACAGAAAACCGATGGAATTGGAAAACTGGGAAACAATCGTTTCCTAGTTATACAACACTTTCGGTATCTCTTTTCCGTTAGTAATCAATCAGTCCTTTAACCGTGTCGCTCTGCTTTGTCTTGCGATTGATTGTTACGTATTGGTCTGTTGTCGACCCTGTGTGCATTAGTGTATTGTTTAACATTTATCGAGTAACAAAGGAAGAACCTGATGTTTTCGAGTCTGTACAAACCTCGATGAAGGGGCACGCTGAATTGCACACTTAGATGGACTGCGGACATATCGACTATCTCATTGCTTTTCGGTCCTATACTTTTTACTACGTCACGCTTAAAACAACCTTGATTTAGCCTGGCTAATGCCACACGTGTGCAAAGTCTGTAGGTTAAATTGTTAAACAATCTGTACAAATGATTGTAGGGTAAATCCGGGAGACGCGGTCCACCTAATATAAAATGGCTATTAAAGCTAATACAGATATTACTTATTTTATTAGAACAATCCTAATATGTTCAGAATTTTATGCTGATTCAGAAAAACTGGTCGATATTTGCTTTAAGACAATATTTACTGTAAATCGGGTTGAAAACTGAAGTCACGACATCTGACCACCTCCCCCGAGGTGCCGGGAGAAATGGTTTTCGTCGTTGGCAGAGTCCACTCACATAATTATTCATGGAAATATAACAAAGAAGAAAGCAAAACTATTTATGAGTGAATACAACTACAGATTCATTGATATTTAATTTGTTTACGCTAAACAAGTAAAGAACACCTCAAAGATAAAGCGAACTACCTATCGGCGATTAACAAGGCAAATGAATACAAAAGTAAATAAATAAAATAAATAAACAATAATAATAATAAAATAATGATAAAAATAAAAATATAAATGAAAATAATAAAATAATAAATAACTCGACCATCTCTCCTTTCTGCAGAGAGAGATGGTCTTCTCGTTAGTTTTGAGAGGAAGAGTTAATATCGCTAAATACTTTGGCTGCATTGTCCCTCGATATCTCTACTATCTTACTATTCCCAAACATTAAACGAAAATAAACTTAGAACTATATTTTAAATACGATTCTGTGCATCATTGTTTGACAAAAGAGGTTAAATGTAACCTCAGTTTATCTTTTATAGCCTGTAAATCTAGAAAACCACAGAAGGAACTGAAGTGACGCTGTTCATTCGATTGTTTGGCTTCTAGAGAAGTAATTGGTCTGCACTTTAACGCGTTTTTACGTATAGTGTCTGAAATATATTGACTCGACCAACTCTCCGGTCCGACCGCGTCTCCCGGATTTACCCTACAAGGAATTATGAGGCGCCTAGAAAATAAGTTTTTCTTCACGCAAAAAGTTCTACAGGCGGAAATTAGGTCTGAGCTAAGCCTGAAGAGTTTAAGCAGAGTGCAGAAGTGTGTTCCCCAGCTTCCTGGATCGGTTTTCTCTATTAACATTCCGACAATCTCATTTCGTCTCGTTCTCACGTCTCCCCTCCGACCGGATGGAGGTCCTTTCGCCGCGTCTCATAAAGATAAAAGCGAGAACTGTAATTCAATAGCCCTCCGCGAGCGAGCCGAGGGATTCCAAAAATCGCGCAACGCTGTTTCAAAAGTGGATTGAAAGTCGTTGGAGGAAGTACGTGTTGGGAGCGGGCGGAGTTAAATAACGCGCACGACGAGTTGCCAACGATAGCTAGCGAAGTGTAAAAAGTTCCCTCGAACAGCTATTTTATCGAGCTCTTCTTCTTCGCCGCTCTTCGCGTATTCCCGGCGTCTCGGTGGGAACTTACGAACTCGAGAAGCATCGGCGATAAATCGAGACTACCCCCGATACCAGCAGACAACGGGGACGCAGCTTCCTGCGTCCTCCGTTATCGTCCAACCTTCGTATCCCAGCGACGCGACAAATGTTTTGATAAACGTTTCCGCCACAGTCGCATCTAGACGATAGCAATATCCAAAACGCTTCCGTGGAATGTGGAAAGGAACGCGACCGTGCACGAACAGCGATGCACGGTATCGCGTCGCGTATGACGGATCCGATGCGCCGGCGAATACGTGCAGCCCTTATCCTGCGGATGGTAGACCGGATGTGGGCCCTCAAGGTCGTTGGAGCGAAGCCCGGCGTTGCTTTTCGGCCCGAATGCTGATCCGCCTTCGGATCCCTCGGATCGAGATCCTCGGGATTAGTATCCATTTCCCCGAGGTACGATGGCTTGGCAGAAGCTCTGATAGGATTTACTCTGAAAGGCGAGGGGGTAAAAGGCGAAGCGAGGGAAGCCGCGTGCATGGACGTCACGAATACGAGATACGCTATATAACAGCGATCCTTTTATTATTCCATCACGGCAGCGCTGCCGGTATCCGTACAATGTAAATTCGCCCCGTGGTAACAAGCTGGCACCGTCGGAGGAGCCGTGTTAATGTATTCTTCTAAGATACGGCTGGCATTCGGGGTGAACTTAGGAATGAACTTTGTCACAGGGGATTCCGCGGGTGAACGTTTCGTGTCCGCGCGAGGCTCGCGGTAACGCGGAAACCTTTCGTGCCCGTAACACCTTTCTGGGAATTTGTGAAACGACGGTGCCGCGTTTCTGGCGAGGCCGCCGTGGAACGAACAACTCTTCTCTGCTAAATTATAATTTCGAAATCAATCGAAGTGGAGTTTGGAATTTGTGACGGAGAGGTAGCGGAGGATAGTTGTTAATTTACACACATGGTCTGAGGTGCGCCTCAACTACTTAGTTTCAATGTTCACTACATTTAGCGATCGATTTTCGAAGCGAGGGTTGTAGACATCGGTGAGAAGAAAATTGACTAAGTAGCAAGCCTTCACGGTGGTCGATAAGAGACTAGCGTTTAATTTTTACATGCATCTCACGGTGTTTGAAGAATTCAATTTTACGATTTAGGGACTCTTCTAAGAATTGATTGAATCTTTCAGGGGTGAGCACAAGATCCCATTCGCTGGTGAAGAGGTTCGACGGGATTTACACGGGGCCGTATTTCGATTCAAACACCCCCACGAACATCACGGCTCAGCTGGGAAGTCATGCTTACTTGCCGTGCAAAGTGCGGCAGCTTGGTAATAAATCGGTAAGTCTACCACGTTTGCTCGAATATATTCTAATATTAAACGTACTTCGAACGAAACGCTGTAGATGTTTAATATTTGAAGTACACTCGCAGAGTTCCCTCGTTACTTCAAGTATCAATTTCCGATCGCGCGTTTCGATCAATGCAAAGCAAAGATGGCAAATGGAAAGCTGCTATGTAGCAGGCCCTATTCGAAACACCGTATGGAAGGAACAGATGCAGATATCGCACGGCCCGAAAGACGCGCGTGCCCCGGCGGACAAATTGCGGATACCTTAATTTATCCGGTCGATTGTGAAATATTCGTAAACTTGGGGGGGCCGTTATCTGGTGGCCGCTCCTTGCGAAAACCACGGCCGGATACCGGCGCCGCCTGCGCGCAGATAAAAGCAGATTTATTTGCACGCGAGTACCCAGTTTTCTGCGACCCAGCGTCGATGCTATCGCCCCGTTTACTCGTCGGTTTCCATGAACTGCACGCCGATCCGCCATCGAAAAGTTGCGCTATCGGCCTCCGTGCCCGTCGATGCTTCGCGCGAGGAACTATTACAATAATCGAAATAGCGACGATAACGCGACACACGCAATCGGTGCATCCCCGTCGGAATTTATGCCAACTATAAAAGTCTAATCTGTACGGATTCGCGGCAGTTGGGACAGGATTATACGAGCCACGCGAATTTTACGATCCGCGAGAGATAGGTCGCCCTCGTCGAAGTAACCCAGATCTTCCGTTGACAGGAAACGGGTTCGTATCTCACAGGACAGCTTAGAAGGGGTTTGCAACCCTCGCCAACTATAATAATAATAAGAGAACTCCGTCTTCTTAATGGATTAGAAAATTCTGCGATCAGAGAGGTTTTTGGTACTTGGCTACTCCCAAGGGTGTCCCATCGAAAGCAGCCGAGACGGAGTACATAGGGTAGTAAAACTTTTCGTACGCGGCCCGTATCACTCGTTAACGAACGTACCACCCCCCTGTGTATACAGCGACGAAAGTTGTACGTCGAAAGAGCCGCGGCTAAGTGTCTGGTGACACGCGACCCTTGTATAATGGTCCGGTTGCGTACTTAAGGGTCGCGAACCGCCCCCCTGCGCTACAGCGCGACCCCTTCGCGCACCCCCCGATACTTATCGCGCGTAGGATTAAACGTACTTTTACCGCTGACTTTCTGTCAACGACCATTGTGCTATGTCGCTACACTCGGTACACGATTGAAAGCGATTGTTCCCCAACTAACGATTTCGCGGAACGCGCTTGACATTCTCTACGCTCTGCCACCTCGCGTTTTGTTCCGCGGAATACGCTCATTGTGTCGTGACTAAAGAATGAAAACGTAATTCTGTGTTCTTGGAATACTGAATCGGCTTCGACGACATATACGGTTCAACGTATAAACCCTCGGAGGCTTTGCGAAGGGAAAGATAATTTAAATTGATCACCCCAGCGTTAACTCCTTCTGCTCAAGAACCTACAAACGGTATTACAATGACAATTGTCCAGAAGCCTCAGGCGGCATTAAGGTAAATAATACCAGTCACTGAAAACCGATTTCACTTAGTCTAAAGTTGCCCCTGATAATAATTGCAGCTCAAGGGTCGACGATGAAATTACGGTCGATCAGGAGTCGATGCTGCCGAGTTACGCAAACAAATTTTCCCTCGGCTTAAATTGCAACCTTTTCGCCGTTACGCTCGGCTGAAACGAGGAAGCACTTTACCGGTGCTTCGTTGATAGCAATTTCTTCCCCGGCCGTAAGACGACGTTCTATCGAGGCAGCGCTCGCCGCAGCGTCGCGCGTGCTGAATCGTTCGTTACACTTATCGCGCGAATAAATTGAATGTACACCTAATATGCTTCCCTGCGAGGCGGGCGGCTGCGTTGGGTCCACGCGACGGGTTGAGCGGGGCCGATTCGAAGTACGATAAATTAACCGTAGACAAGGGAAAGAAGATTGATCGACCGAGATCGGGAAGTCGAGGCCGGGCTTGCCTCGCTCCGTTCTCCCCCTCGGCCGCGCTTTTTCCGCGCTTTTTCCACGCGCAGCTTCTGTCCGTATTCATTCGGAGGAGCTCGCGGAATTCGCCAGACACGGTTGAATTTCACTTCATCACCAGAAACGTCTCTGTTGCTTTATTCCGCTGCTTCGCTCCCCGAAGAAGCGTCCGCGTTCCAGCGAAAAAATGTAACAATGGAGCGGAGCGTATAAGAGAAAAGATTAATAATCCCCGGCGATGCTTTCTTGCGCTGGAAGAAAGCGTCGGATTGACTTCCCCCCGCGGAGACTGACGGGAGAAATATACGGCGGCGAGCGGACGTTACTTTTTCGTGAATTTTATTCTCAACGAAAGCATTCATACTGGCTCGAGTTTATCTACGAAAAATCCTGGTGCGCGGAGAGGTGGAAGGAGGGTCCAAATGGAACGTGCATTTTCTTCGTAGCTCTCTGCCCCATCGATGTGCACTGTTTCTATAGTAGAAATAGATAACGAATAATCGGTCGGACTGAAATTTAACCGTTTAGCACCCAGTGTGACGTATACGTCACATTCGTTTCCGACGTTTAACAATAATCGATAGTAAATAATTTTGGGTCCCAAAATGGTTCAGTTCTCTAAATGGCTCTGAGATGCAAGCCACTGATGCGTTTACCGCTGCAAATAACGTTTACAGTAACCATGGAAACGTTTCTGGCGAATGTATGTTGGACATTTTTCGATAACCTGAAACGTTGCTCTTGTTTTCCTTAAAAAGTTGAGAGTAAAATTATATTTTTTTACATTTTATTTGGTAGATACTCGTAAATTAATTGTTATACTAAAAGAATATTGCTTGTCAAGTTTGATTTGATCAATTTTTAGTTTATAATTGCCTGTTGAAATTCATAACCGTCTCTCGGATTTTTTTTAAATATTCAGAGTATAGGGGCATAATAACAAATATTAATTTATTCCGAATATTGAAGTTTGCCCTTTAACTAATTTTAAACATATAAAACTCCCGCTAATTTCACCCTCGTTCCTTTACCTACTATATTCAACCATGTCATACATTTAATTAATTATCCCATTTTTCAAAAAAGTAACATCGAGACGGGGCCCTTCTCGATAATCACCTGGCGTATACGTCACACTGGGTGTGTACGGATTAAAAGAAGTGGAATTTTTTTTCATTCGTATAATGGTTTCTATCGCGCGGACGTCGCCCGGTAAATGCTCCGCCACCAAAGAAGTCACGGCAAGCGTCGACTTCTAATTTTAAACCCTCGGATCTACAGCGCTTCGACAATGATGGCTATTGGGTCGTGTTCAGCGATGACAGACAGCGCTGTAAACTTTGCCCTTCTGGCCACATTCAATCAGAGTGTTATAAGTGCAATGTTCACTTGTGCTCGAGCGCAGAAAGAAATTGTTTTGTAAATTACCATAGTAAAAATTAAGATTTTGTACCTCGCGTATGCTGCTGCTCTTTAGTTAAAATGTCTTATCTAGCATTTTGAAACAACCGAGAAAACTGAGGTTTTATCATTTACTTTGTACCATACTTACATTTCTTCATTCAAATTAAAACATGTTGTCATTATTTTGTAATAGCCTAATATAATTTTTTGTAATAGGTGTACCAGCAGGGAATGTATTATTAACGTATCAATTAATTAATTGTCTTAGATTAGATCTTTTAACCATTTTAAAAGAAGTTAGGTTAAATACATTAAACTGTTTATAAATCTTTACGAAACACGTAGAGTTTTCTAACTTTACTTAAAAGGTAAAAGCCGTGTGGAACTTCATATATTTCAAAATATCTCAAAAAATGAAAAAATTCTAGATAGGACAGTTTAACTAAGGAGGGCAGTATGCATTCTATAACAAAACTATGTATTCTTCTTTTCATTTGTAAGAAATCTTAAAAGTATAAATGAATAAAACACTCGTATATCGTTTAGAAATGTTTAGAAAAGATATTCCCGTGTTTTATTCACTGATACTTTTAATATTTCTTACACATTATCGTAAACATGCATTTAAAACACAAATTTTGTATTTTAAATATTGGGCCACATTTTACTCCGTACACGTCCAGTGCGATATCTAGAAAATCATATTTCCACTGGCTTTTTGGGGAAAGGAACGACGAAGTACGTGTATTGGGACCATTTTTCAGTTAACTAATAGCAAGATAGCATTCCTTTTCTACTGGGAAAAGTGTCTGGACGCTAAAGGGTTAAACGTATTTAGGAATAGTAACGAGAGTGACCTGAGTTTCAACGATCTTATCGATCTTTATCTGTTTGTTCCCGGAACAACAAAGGTGTCGTGGGTCAGAAGAAGGGACTCGCATATCCTCTCGGTAGATAGAACCATGTTTATCCCGGACGAAAGGTTCCAGGCGCTTTTCGTGGACGCGGTGGACACCTGGACCCTGCAGGTTAAGTACGTCCAAGCACGCGACGAAGGCGAGTACGAGTGCCAAATCTCGACGGATCCGAAGAAAAGTCACATCATCAAGCTCAACATCGTCGGTGAGATCTCGCGAGGACACTTTTACACGATGTATCAGCAACGTAGTTGTCCATTATTGCCCATTTACAAACACTCTCTCGATAATTGATTCGTTCGACTAGTGCTATCGAGACTGATCTTACTTGCAATGCCTGCCTGTTCGATTAAATTACACACGTTCCCTTTGGAATGACGGTATGGGGGAAGATAGATTTCGCGTGTGGATGTTTCAGTGCCAAAGATCGAGATCATAGGCGATCGTGACATGTACGTGAAAACCGGAAGCACAGTGGCCATCCGGTGCGTGATCAAGCAGTCCCTAGAAGGCCCGTTCTACGTCTTCTGGTATCACGAGGGCGACCGTGTTCTGGACTACCAGCTGGGCAAAATTGACATCCAGACGAAGAGGATCGATCACGACACGGTCAGCAGCCTCGTCATTCACAACGCGAAGCGAGAGGACTCGGGTAATTACACCTGCAGCCCGAGCAGCTTGGACAGCGCGAGCGTGCAGCTTCACGTGTTGAATGGTAAGCGTTTCCCCATATCATTAACATAAATCTTTGTCGCGCATCAGCGAGGGAAAATGGAAAAAAAACCCTTTCACAAGGCAATAGACTGCTGGAGCTACATGACGGATGATCCGATTTAGTTGCTGACATCGATTTTCTCGTTTGAAGTATTTCAAGTCCATTCGCAGTAATGCTTGAAATGCTGCTTTAAATTCAATTGCAAATGCAGGATGGAAGGAACGAATAACACCTGCGTTACGGGTGGGAAGGTTATTTGCCCGTTGCGCGATAAAATACACCGCGGAGTAAAATGAATTGTGTGCCGCAGGTGAGCATCCTGCCGCGATTCAAAGGGGGATCAGCTCGGCGCCGGGTGGCTGTCCGACGCTGTGGTGGCTGGCGGGCGTCGTGACGCTCTACTCGAGCCACGGAAGCCGGCTGTTCGTCCTCGTCCTTCTGATTCTCATGGTCCTCTACTCGAAGAACCCATCTTACTTCGCGCCGGAGCGATAATCAGGAACGAGAGGAGGATGGTGTCGCGAGAGATGATCGATTATCTCCTGCTACGAGACCCGGGATGCGCCTCGAACAACGCTCCAGCGGACGGGAGAAGTGAAATGGGCGGGCGCGGGGGAAGGCTCCCGCAGAAATTGAGCTCGTGAACGGGGACGGCAAGCAGACGACCGGGCAACAGGCTGAGTACCGCGAGAAGAATGCGCGGCGAGAAATTCACGTGGACGACGCGGCCGAACGTGGTTCCTTTTTGGCCGGCAATTAAGCGTTTCACTTTCTTTGAGGCACCTCGGACACGAGGGAGGGCGCCGAAATTCCAGCCGATCGCTCGGGAGGACAGGGATCTTGTCGTAATCGAGGTTTGCTTTTAACGGATCGACAGCGGCGACCGTTCGCCGAATACCTTCTCCTCGGTGACCGGTGTTTCGAGCGCCGGGTGAGATCTTCACAACGAAGCGTCGCGACGCGGATGAATCTCGGCGATCATTTTCTGCGCACGAATTTGGTGACTCCAGAGGGATGATAAGAGACGCGTTTCGCGTGTCGAGACAATGTGATCCGGCCGTTAGTAATTAGGGGGTTAATTAGTCATGGGTGTGCTCGGTTAAATCGGCGCGACTTCTTCGCGCGGTCGAGGCGCGGGAAACAGGAACGACACGAAGCTCGCGAACACTTATCCTTCTCCTTCGAAACGTAAACGAGACGAGGCAAGAATTTTTTATAGGGATTATAATATAAAAACTACGATCTTCCAAGGGACTCGAACGTACGAATAGACTCTTTTGTATCCTCATCGTTTAACATCGATCGTTTTAATAATCGCTGAACGTCTCACGGAATCATTGTACATATTCGTCGAAACGTTACCATCGGAAAGGAACGCGCGAGAAACGGCCCTCCCCCTCTCTCGGCGGGTAGGCGACTGAAACGCAAACTCGGAACAAGTCCCCCCCCCCCCCCGCTCCGTTACTCATTATTCATCATCGTCGAAGGTGTTTCGCGATCTTCGTGTCTTTCTCGCGGGAAGCCAAACAGCGGCGAAGTCTTCGCGATCGATCGCGGGATTCTGTCGAGGACATCGGGAGGGTTTCGTACTCTTTCTTTCGCATCGAGATTCAACTCGGTAACGAGCGATTGTGATTGCCGTACGCCCATACGGGAAAGAAAAGAGCGAAGTGGGGTATGTGGTAGGGAGATAACGGCGACGTAACGAAGGGAAAGCGCGTGGGGGATCGCTGAATGCCGACAGAACTTCGTCCGCGCCGCTCCTATAGAATTGAAACTTGTTCGATGAATTTTTTGGATGCGATATGGTTAATTATATTCGACTAGGGAACGATTAGCGAAACGTGTCTATACTCGACCGCCTACCGCGCGAAACCGGGATCGTCCCGAGCAAGTAGAATCGTCTCGACGATCGTCTCCGTCTGACGATCCGTCGAAATGATCCAATGCATCGTGTACGTACGAACGTGTATTTCCCCTCGTTTCTTTCCTTCTCTTTCTACGATACGAGGGCGCCTATGCGTCCGCAACTACCCACACTCGATGGGACACAAAACCACGCGAGCGTTAAATACTGACTCGCTTTATTGCGTAACCCGAAGCGCAACGGTGGAGTAGAGCCAGCGTTGTTAACGAAAGGGAAACGAGATTTCCAAGAGACGATCGAGACGAAGTGGAAAATACATTGAGCCTAGCGATAACAGAGAGAGAATTCAAGCGTAAACAGCGACACTGAATGTAAAAGAATGAAAGTTGATGGAATTCTGATTTTCATCTGTTTTTCGAAACGACTCGTTAAAAGTTAAATTTTAAACATCTACCTATGGAAAATCGCCTCCTTGCTAACGTCGTTGGATCCAGTATTAAAAGATTATCGAAGGACATTTATTTGACGGCGACTAAATGAATGGGGACGAGAGATCAGTGTCTTTAATGGCGGCTCTACTGCACCGTCGCCGTGCGTTTATTTCCGGAGGAAATGACGTCAACATCGTCTCTCGTTCGTCGAAGAGCCATTCATATCAAACGACGAGGTCGACCCTCCATATCATATTTCCCCGCAGTTCCTGAATACTCTCGCGCCAGGTTGAACCAGAAACCTACGCCGAGACGATCGAGAGAACGACTCTCACTTGCGACATTGACATTACGAAGGAACACACCACTGCCTGTATTGTATTGAGACCTATTCTACTCCTAAACGCGTTCAACGAGATTCTTTTCTACCGTTTAGTGCTGCGGCCGTTCTTGCCGAAGGGAAAAGAGCGTGAAAGGAGATTGAATAAACACGTACCGAATGCCTCGCGACGATCCACGGTGGTCGACATTTTGGAACCCGAAGCGTATTGAGTATAGACACCAGCCCAACGAGAAGCGTTATATATCCGTGCATGCGCGTCAGGATTCGCAACGGGATGGGTCCCGCGAAGGCGAAATCGCGAGGCACTGTTTCGAGAAAAATCCACTACACCGTAAAGGTTAGAAACCGCGGTTTAGACCAGAAACTCGGACGCGACGAAACTAACGAAACGCGCGAGATAGCGGCAACTGAGCTAGTGCCCTCTCGTTCCCGCCAAAACGGAAGTTTTCGGAAGCTCCAGATCGACGAGCTGCCGGTATCGATCGATAAGACTCATCGAGCTACGGGCACGTGGGAATCCTTCGTACACTTCGCGGGTTCTCACCAGTGCGCCCCGCTTGTCGTCTTTCAGGTCTTTATCGATCGACACGGAACGATCGTCAACGGGCACGGACACCAAGAGTTCGTGGATCGTCGAGCAGATTCGCGTTATCGACCCAGGCCCAGACCGTTTTTATCGTTCTGCATGTTCGGCTGTATAAATTGTACGAGCGGACAGCTTTTCGGGCCGCCCGTGGCGCCCCGTGTATTTGCTTTCTTCTCGCAAACGTTAGGAGATACTGTTTTTTATAATATTATATATAAATATATATATACAAACGGACAGATAAATATATATATATATGTATATGTGTGTACGCGCGCGAATACGTTGCACAACGGTGTTGAGAGGTATTGAACAAGTTTCAGCTCGACGTGAAAGAGCGGCGCAACAAATAACACGGGAAACAGTGTGGTTTAAAGGTTAGGGGAGAGGGGAGACGAACGTTTCGCGGGGCGTGCGCGAGGACGTAATCGCGACGGGTGACTGTGAATAAACCGCGAGGAAAGTGACATAGACGGGGGAGGAATGGAAGCCGCAGTGGAGATGGGAGGTTAGTTTGAACGGAGACGAACGATAACGTTAGAATATCTACGATTCATGTGATTGTAAATACATAGTATATAAATAACGTAACGTTAATTAACGATATGCCGTACGTGTTACACTAAAGAAACAAACAAAAAAAAAATAAATAAATAACGTTACTGTGTAATTTTTCGGATCGTAAAAGCATTCGAATGGGTCTGGCCGCCCGTGCTAACCGGCTCGAGTTTGTGTATCGATGGCGACAGTGGGTTATGGTATAAGGGGATTCGCGAGCGGGGCTCTTTCCATAACGAAATGCTTAACTACCTATCATTTATTTCGTGGTACTTCGCACCTTTCTGTGACGACGGGGTGTGTGAGAGGTTATGTGTTCTAAGTTTGTATTGCTTCACATTGAGGTTTTGTAAATCTGGGCATATTAGTATACCCCCATGAGAAATATTTCCCCATGAGAAAAATCGACGAGTTGGCGGGCGAAAGCTCTGGGGAGTCGCTCGCCGCGAGACGATTCGCAAAAACGAACGTAGCGGGAGGGAATGGGGAGAGAAGTATTTAAAGGACAGATTGCGGGCGGGAAGTAGAGCGCGAAGGGAGCGGGGCAGAGGGTAGCACCATCGCGCACGCTTTTTCTGGCGTGACGGTGCTTCGGGCAACAAAAAGGAGCGCAGCTGCGGCAATCAGCGCGTTCCTGGATAGCACGGGCCGGCCACACGCGATTAGATGTAACACTAATTAACGCCTAGCGTAAGGACTAACGGATATAAAATGAGGGATATATTGTCTGACATAATAACCAGGTGTGAACGTAAGTACACGCGTATACGTGAAGTCCGCGCGACGACCGTTGACTGTGTGCCTGTGTGAGTGTGTGTGACTGAGAACGTACGAAGAGGAGTGCAGATGTACGAGAGAGGATGTATACGCGACGCAGAGCGGAAGAAAGAGAGCGAGAGGGACAGTTGGAGGGGCAGGGAAACAGAGCGAGAGGCAGAGAGAGAGAGTGAAAAGGGTAAGTGGGAAGAATGTACACGACATACGCGCGAGGTGCAAAAAGTGTTGTTTCGTTGGACTGACGCGGCACGGCGTTGGTCGAATGACGCACTTTAAGATAAAAAGGGGCGATCGGGGACAACGTTTCTTGTACCGTTTCTTTTCTTTCTTCTTCCTGCGCCTCGCGAGGTCACTCGTGGCGACGAATAAAGAGGAAGGGCGAAAGTTGGGGCTCGAACCTCGAGAACACAATTAAAAATACTCGCGCCCTTTCTTCCTCGCGAGAACCGCGGTCACCCCTCGGGAGGTGGGAGAAGACAGTTGTAATTTTCGCGCGCTCGTCCTCGTCGCTCCTTTATTGTAACGGGAATAAGAATGGGCAGGCGAAAGATCGGAGACAATGGCGGTGGTGGTGGCGATTATAACGATGATGATGAGTTAAATAAAAACGTCGTCTAAGGTATACTAACGTCGTAGACAGCATTGAATTTTTGTACCATTGTCTATAGTAGCTCTTAAGTGCCGCGGAGTTTTCTGTTGTTAGGGTTGCCCGCCTCTGCAGGCTTGAGTACGTACTTATGTATTTTCGGTTTTATCTATGGCTCGCGGGGCGGATGTTGGTTTTTTTTTCCATACCGATAGGATCCAATGACATTTTCATCCGATCGCGCATATTGTTTACGGGCGCATATTCTCGAATCGACGGTCCTTCCTCGCATAAACTCACTTCCATCGATCGCTGATTCACTCGGGCCACGCTTCGCTTCCTTACGGGGTGCTCGTAGTTCCTCCAGGCTCCGGTTATTCAAGCAGCCTCTGAATATTTGTCAAAGCTAAACTTTCAACCGTATCGTCGTTCCTCGAAACCAAAAAAATAAAAAACGAATCGGTATACGTGAAATCCGCCCCGGCGACGAGAACGCGCCCGTTCCCGAGAGTCGCGGTTCGCGAGTATCGAGGAAAGATCCTTATTTCGTGTGATGATTGACCGTCCTGACAGTTCGTCGATGTGCTCTTACGCGTAGATACACGAGCTAGTTTTTTCGATAGTAGGTAAAATACGCGAAAGCAGAGGGTGGAGCGATCCCGCCAGGGGAGATGTTCGGGATCGGCGAGCCGGGTGCCGCATTCTTGGCTAAAGCCTGCCGATCCGATTTCCGCTGGAAACGTTCGAGAAGCGATATTGTTCTGCTCGCGTGTCGCGCGCGGAAGAATCGTGATCGGTGGCGGAGACCGAGCCGCCCGGTGGAACGATATCTCACAGGGGAGCATGCGAACTTTATCGAAGAAAATTGTATACTGCTGCGGTGTGAACTTATTTTAGCCCGCTGAGTAGTGGATGAGTATTGATTCCAAGGGGAGTGTACATGTACGATTATTGTGATTTTAACCCTCTACCGCTTATCACTACTGTTGCGCCATGCAAAGTGCCGCAAGGTACTCATTTGCGGCCGATATCGTTGCGCCTTGTATGTATAGATAACTTTTAAGAAGAAAAACGAGTATGTACTTTAGATATATTCTTCTGGCGTAGTATGTATTATCGTTCGAATGATTTTGGTATTGTTTCTTTAGCGACATCTCTGTGGTATTTCAGCCTGGTTCGCGTCTTATCTAATTGTGATCGTAATCGTTCTACGGATCCATCGTTACTTTGCATTCCCCCGTGTTTATGTACCTCGTTTCTAGTCACGAAATCCGCACACGGATTTCTTTTCGGCCTTATAAGTGGAGTAGTAAAGAATTGTAGCTGTGGAGGGTTAGAAATAAGCGAAGGGTGTACAGTCGTCGATCGAAACCCTCGGGACGGCGAAACCTACATCAATCCCTCGTGACCGACGACGTTGCTGTACGAATTCGTCGCGCTCCTCACGTTGTACCGACCGGTAAATAATACGATAAGTAGTCATCGAGGCTCCTGAATCCTGATTACCGTCAGCTATTCTTCGTTCCTTAAAACTGCACGGGTCACCTCCTTTCGACGGAGGAGCAGGAAGTCTGGAGACCTCGGGAGTCTCGATCACGGCAAAGGGAAACCACATTAGTCTATCACGAACGTTTCAGTTATCGATGAACCTATCGATCGTTGCGTCTCCGACCCGCGACAAATCACACGTAGCAGTTGGTCTAATTAATCGTTAACGCGTGCCGTTTGCCGGTTCGAACGTTCGACGAAGCTGATGACAATTAATCATGCGCAACGTACAATCGACTAAGAACGGCGATGATAATGGCGGTGGGGGTGAAACGGCGGCGAAGGGGAGCGGAGGGAAGCGTTTGTCGAGCGCCCGATAAAGTGAACATCGATATAAAATTAACGTAACTTTAAAGGTGAAAGCAGTGAGAGAATAAGAAAACCAGGAGAGAGAAACAAATCCCTCGAGGCGAGCCTCGTCTCGCGGATTTCCAGCTGTACACCCCAGAACGCTTCAGGGAGGATGGGGATGGATTAACGAATCCGCGAGATGATGCCGAGGGAAAACGATCGTGCGAATGAGCGCGGGTGAGGAACGAGCGAAAGTACGAGCGCGTGGGCGTAACGCCTGTATGCATGAGAGGAAAGGAGAGAGAGAGAGAGAACGAGAGAACAAACGACGGAATGAAAGAGAGGAAGAGAGCATGCCAGAGTGAGAGAGAGAGATAGAGAGAAAGAGAGAGATAATAAATCAATGTTAAACCGATCATTACCGATTTGCAATTTCGAGAGACACATCTTCGTTATCCGCCATTTCTCTGCATAAGTTCAGCCTCGTTTTCGATAGCTGGACGCCGACCTCCGCGGGCATAAATCGCAGCTGAATCGACCGATGCTCCGCGCAGGTTTCTTTTCTTTCTTGTAAAAAAGGGACTAACACACCGTTCGAGTGAACCGACATCGATGCGCTGGATATTTTTAAACGCATCGGAGAAGCCCAGATGCGAGCGTTATTATTCACCCACGGGGCGGCATCGTCCATGTCGAAGTGCACGCGTTCACACACGAGTCTCAGCGTTTCCGTTCTCTTTTTCAAAAGTATCGTGGCAACAGGGACGACGACAACTTGTCCCGTTCTATGTGTGTAAGAACCATAAAGCTTAACGAAAGAACATTATACTATGAACTTACGGGATACTAAATAAAAGTAAGCCAAACCGTTAAGACTCCAACGTGTCTCCCCTTCCTCCGTGCTCTTTCCGCCCTGACTCCCGATGCCCGTCGGACTCCGTTGATCGTTTAATCCGCTCGACGATTAAGCTAGTCGTCTAGGATCTCGTTGGGTCGTTTACACATGTCTCGATTACTCGCTACACAGGAGGATGTAAGAAACACACGAGGATTTTCTGATTGTAGATTTATTGTATCATCATTCGGGGAATTAAAAATGCCGTTCACTTTTCGCATCGCACAGATTTTGTACACCATGCCACGCCAAACTCGTCTACTCGGATTTCTTGTTTCTGTCGCGGGTTTTTATACAGTTCCGAATGATCCTCTGGAAATGGACGAGGTAGCAGGCACTTACAAGCCGGAAGAGACCGACCAGCATAGACTGTACAACTAATTCCGCGATTGAACTGAACGGCGACATACCAGCGCATAGAACAGTTAGAATGAAACCTTCCACTCCGACGGTGGAGAAGAATTTTCCAGCCTGCAAGGATTTGTTATTCTCTTCATCGTCTAACTTCGATTGGATTGGCTTACAGCCTACAAATGTTACTAACCAACGCATCCTTGAACAGTTCGTTGGCCACCACTTCAGGACGGACCAAAGCACTGGTCTCGGATATCAGCTTCGTCTCGAGAGGCTTCGACAACTCCTCTACGGCGAAGCCCGGGGTATCCGTGTCCGGAGGTAGACCGAGAGTCACGGAAATACTGTACGGCGCAAGCTCCATGGCTAAGCTCTCCGCCAAACCACGGAGGGCAAATTTTGTACTGCAATAAGCCGAATAGCCGAATATACCTGGGGAATGAAAATCCGTGTCAATGATATCTCGCGCGAATAAGTTTCAAGAGACAACGTCTCCAGTGCGCACCTAATAGCGCAGCTTGCGAAGAAGTTAAGACGATAATTCCTTCCTGAGAAGCTTTCATTCTTTGGACAACAGCTTTGGTACAGTAGTACGATCCCAGAAAATTGATATCGATCATCTTCTTTAAATCTGTCACAGAGGTATCCTCAATTTTACCGCAAATCGCAGTACCGGCACAGTTCACCAGCATGTATATCGGGCCCATAGTTTTCTCCAGATCGCTTAACGCTTTCTCGACCGTCTTATAATCTCCACCCACGTCCAGAGATAAATATTCAACCCTTTGGACATCCTTGTTTTTGCAAGCATGAATTATTTCATTCCTTGCTAATTCTAACTTCCGAAGATCCCTCGCGATTATCGTCACATGGGCTCCATACTTAGCAGCGATGATCGCTACGCATTTGCCTATACCGCTGGAACCGCCAGTTACCTAAGAAGAGAAGAATACGTTAGAAAATATGCTGCGAGAAATGAGAGTGTATTAAGAATAAATTAAACAACTAACATATCGTTCTCTATAAAAGATAATTTTCATAGCGTACTTAAGTTAATTGTCAATTAAACAGTCAATCAAATTTTAGGTACACCAACGAGCATAATAATAATACGTATTGATTATTCTAAAGCTTTCTTCCAATAGGACAGTAATAATTGATTTTGTTTTCACGAAAACTTTGAGGACGAATAACCTGCGCAAAGGTTAAGTCTGCGTGAAATCTTTATTACTTACAACAACGTGCTTGTTATTAACGTTCCTGATACGTCTTCGCCAAAAGTAGTATCTCACAAACAGAATCGTAACTAATAAGGCAACGATCGTTAATATTATGTCAAGCATAGTTGTCGTCGTGACAGCACTACGTTTCAAAGAACCGATATAATTCATGCATTTAGGGAGAAATAGCTGTGTTACTCGTTATCGGAACACAGTTTATAACAACATCTGAAGAATTCGCTAATCGGTCACGATTATATAGTTACAGTTAACTGTAAACTCTTTACAATTCCAATCGCATCCCTCGCAACGCCGGTATGGAACAGGTAGCCGAATGGAAAATATTCGTAGGTATACTGAGGAGTTCACGGGACGTGAACGAAAGTTTTGTATTACTATGTACTTCGAATAATTAAACATGGGTGAAAAAGTATTTGTAATTTATTTGGAACGCGGGATTATAATGCCTCGATAAACAATTTATTTCTATGTTTTATATTTAGAGAGTTAACTTTTAAATAGCCGTAAAAAGAGTAAGCGAATTTATAGGTTGGGCCATAAAATTGTAACGAATATCGCGTTCTAATGCCTTATTGTATCCATTTTCAAAAAGCCAAAGATATAGGAGTTTATTGATTAGCGAGCTATTATTAGAAAAGGTAGCTTCCACCAATGCAAACATACAATTCTACTTAAACTTTTATCTTCGGCCACTGCGCCTGAAAAAAAGCATTGCACTTTATTCGCAGAATTATTTTCTGATATCAGTTTTCATTACTTGATATCTAACTACTGATAAACTCTTATCAATCCCTGGCACGTGGCGCCAGGCGGCCGTTTCGAAGACTTTATCAACGCTTCTGGTTGCTCCCAGGATAATTGATTCGTGGATAATGAAATTTCCTGCGAACAAGATTAACACGAATTTACTTACAATTATAAGAAAACAATTGCATTACAAAAATCAAAAAAACGTACTCGATTCAAACATAAAATACTTCAGTTCGATACGAAATTATTGCTAGTTATACTCGCTAGGTAACAAGAGCACCTCGCCTCGTTACTGGAAATGTTACGAAAAATTCAAACTCCAGGAAAGAAGTAGTTTCGGGAAAAAATGAACGAATTCCCAGGTGTATTATTATGCAACCGAGGCTAGGATGCATCGGGCGAGGAGATAGAGCCGCGATGAAAAAGCCCTCGAAACGCGGATCGATCCTGCGCTCGGTGCACTCGCTCCAGGGAGGATTGCATACAAATAGGCCCGGACGAAATGCAACAAACCTAAGTTCCCAGAATTAGCCAGTTGCCGGTGCATCATCCGACTTTTTCTCCTTGGCTCGTGTGCCCGCCAAAGGCACGGAAGTCGGGGCTGACTCGAAGGATTATTAATTGGTGGGCCAAGAGAACTTCGATGGTTCGGCGCAGCTGAACCGGGGTGGTGGGAGATGGGTCGTACGTGCATTCACCCCCGTCACTGAGGGGCAAAGTCCCCGCCTCACCCCTGCCGTTATCCTTCGAGCAAAAGGTCACGTACCACCCTGTCGATCGTTCACCTCGTCCTGGGAGTCGCTCCTGGTAGCCAGGTTAAAGCGGAAGGTATCAAGGACCACTCTGCCATTCAGATACGAGCGTAGGAAGTTGTAAAACGTGGGAAACAAGGAATCACAGTTTCTTGCGACAATTTTAACGTTACTAATTTATTGCAAATGTGCTGTGTCCTCTCGTGCTTGCTCGTTACAAATAAAGTAGGGACAAGTGAAAAGAGACTTTGTAGTTCGTATGTTTTGGGTGCTTCTGCTTGTATTATTCAACATTGATTAATAGTTCAACATTGTTTTAAGTATTCAGTGTCTACTCCCGTTTAGAATATGTTTATTCAATTATTTGCTTCTGGATAAGGGTCCACAACGTGGACCGACACGTCGGAAATTATGAAAATTACATGCCCGTAGAGTCCAAGGCCTCTTCCATTTTTCTTATTTTACATTCCACTTTGTTAGATGCGAATTATGGCCGCCGAGCGGGAAAAATATTCATGCCTGCAGGAATTTATGAAAATCTTTGCCTGAACCTGTTGGGACGAATAGCGAGACACAAATTCACGGTTTCGTATTCCTATCTTCTTCGAAGTAATGAAATTCTGCATCCGTTAGCTGGTGTGTACTCCAGAGGTGGGATTATAAAATTATCATGATGGTTTATAGGTAAAAAATGTAAAGAGGGTTAAGAGATCCGTTGTAATATACAATCAAAGGGGAAGCATCACACTTTTCCATTGCTACAATTGACGGTAGGTACAAGTTCTTAATCCATATCATATCTGAACGACATTTTTCCAATTAGCATCCTCCTTAAAAAATCCGGGAAATATTCATCCTTCATATTCTTGGATAGCAAGCAAATACGGATCTATCAGCTCGCGAATGACAAAGGCTCGCTCGATGGACTTCGATATCGTGTTTCGTTCTCTGCAAAGGGACGATCGAGCACGAGACTCTCATCGGCGGACAAAGACCAGGAATAATGCGATGCGCCAAACAATGAGGCCCCGGTATTACGTTCCCCGTTCTTGACGAAATGCATATCCAGTATCGTTCGACAACTACCGCTGTATCGCTATCACCCGATAAATCATCGGTCAGTTAATGAGCTGGGCATTTTGTATTTGCCGCGCTGTTTCGGCGCGCCTCGTAATCGCGGAAGTTACGTAAACGTGAGCGGAGGAGAGTCGCGCAAGAGGAGCCCGGCATAAAAATGATATAACGTTGATAACGTTACGACGCAACTTTCCTCGACGACGGGGCGCTGCGAAACGGAAGATGAACTCCCCGGGCAGCTAGGACCGGCGAGCGCAAGCCCCCGTATCCTTCGGGAGTCGCCGATCCTCGAGGGGGATATCCCCGGCGTGCACCCACTCTCACTATCCTCGAGTGGTGTCTCGTAAAATCTGGAATGCACTTTAAACGCCCCGGATGGCCGTTAACCTCGGTGGCCGCGCGATCCCGTCGTCGAAACGCTTCAATCGTCCGGAAAATTCGACGGGTGGAGATCCCGCGGCAAATTCGCGACAGGAGCACCTCCATGGCAACCCCCCCAGCCGGCTTGCACCGGGCCAGGCCCAGGCCACGGAGAGAGGATCGCGCCGCCACGATTTCGGACAGAGGAGCGTACGTTGCACTCACCAGAAGGGAGTGTCCCGTGCGACCCACCCCTGCCCCCACAGCCCTCCCCCCCGCTCGTCAGTACCCCTCCTGTGATACCCTAGCTACGACCCTGGGTTCCGTGTCTCCCGGGCTGCACCGGGGGGTGAACGCCCTCGCCTGACCCAGACTCAGAATCGATCTCCATTCGTTGCACTGTTGGCAACCCTCGCCCCCGCCCTCCCTCTCCTGAGTACCCTCTGCCTGGGAGGCCCGTCACACTCGTGGATTTTCCACGGAGCCAGCCTCGTAACCTTAGAGAAAAAAGCAGCCACTGTCTTCGCGGCATCAGCCAGCCAACCCCTTCTTCCCTTGTTTTCTGCTCCCCCTATGGGTGTCATTGTTTCGATCTTCTTTGAAACGGTTCGGGGAGGGTTCGATGGTGTATAAATGCTTCGGCAGGTTGATCCGTTGGATTGTTGCGTTGTCAGATGTTCCTTGGTTCGATGGGGCTTGGGTCTCTGATAGGGAGCGTCTGTTCCATCGATGGAGACGCGGTGTTGGTTAACGTGGAATGTTGCTTCGGGTTGTTCACCCCTTCCCGCATTAAGAGGAGGTATCCTCGGGACTTGGGGAGGGGGGGAATTACGAAGGCAGACGGGGGAATTTGAGGGAGGATAGTTTCAGGTTGCTTCGAAAATAATGATCGTGAAATATTGAAGACGCTGCGACGCCGCGCCATCGATCCCCTCAACGGGAAAGAATTTTAATGCTCGACTGCGTACCGTTCCAGCCATCGGAAGCCCATGAATTCTTGATGCCGCGCTATTTCAGGAAAACGCTTTCTCCTATAGGCCTCGACGTGGCTTTGAAAATCCTGCCAGGATCTATAGTATCGCGGTCTAGGGGTACGGTCAGTTTATTTGCTTACGGGGCGCACCTCCACGTTGCTCCATCGCGGAACGACCTCGCAATTTCAGTGTACGCCCGCGTAAAGACGCTTCGACAAAGTGTTCGCAATGATACGCAGGTTGCTCGTTGGCACGGCTACGCATTTTCTTTCACCCGTGCATCTCGGGATTCCATACTGCCGCGAGTCCCCTTGAATATCGGAGCAGCCTTCGTGTCGCAGCTGATCTGGAAGTAATCGAAGGTCATCATTCTAGCGAAACGGAGGCGATTCGCTCGAGAGGGGCTGGTGATCGAGGAGGTTCGTATGCCAGCTTTCAATTTCCAACGATACCGAACATTAGGGGGGTAATAATGTTTTTACGGGGAGGAGTTTATCGAAGCAGTTTCGCGACGTCGTAGCTCCGATATCCCTTCGGCTATTCTGCTCAGAGTGCCGTGCTTCGCATAAAATTATTGGCGGAACTTTCATAAGACGCGTAATGAAAGTAAATCAAGATCGTAGAGGATAGTAAAAATGTTTTCAAACGGGTGCAAAGTAACGAGAACTTTCAGTTTTTCATACGTTACGGTGTATCGGGAGACTATTTTTAAACCGCGGATCGATATAACTTTCATTAGGGTTGTTTGAAGCGAAAATTGAAGAAATCAAGCGAACAACTGACTATCCACTCTGCAGGCATCTTTTACACAAACTTCTAATATTTGTCCAACATTCCAATTGTCCCTAATCCAGAAAGAAGAATCAAGAACCACCACCCACTCTCTTCGGTTTCTCTCAAATACCCGTCTGGACCCAAGTGGAGGGGGTCGTTAATGTACAGAAAATAATATCCCGCGTAAAACTATTCCGATGGCGAGCAAAAGAAAAGTCATTTCACTGGTGACTAAATTCTAGGGGCGGCGGGAGCGAAAGGGACGCAGGGATGCGTCCTCGCGCGTTACCAGCACAGGTCGTGCCTGTTCAGCCTCCCCGACGGCTAACGATTTCATCCCTTCGCGAGGGAAAGTCAGCTGAGAGAGGGGGAGGAGCAGTTGCTGGGGTGCAACGCCGCGTAAGTAAGTAAGTGCACCTCGGCTCGGTGCATTCTTCGTGCCCGGGGTTTCTCTCGCTACCGCGGCCGTCACGAGTGGTCCAACGGACTTTTTAACGACCCCGCGGTGTTCACCACCTCGAAGGGTGGATCGCTATCGTGCCGCGGCACATTATGCCAGCGCCGTCTGCGAGACATTGTACGCGTCAGCTTCGAGGGAATATTACGAGCGTGCGGAAAGGAAGATATGCAGAGGGACGGAGCACCGTGGCAACGGGGGTGGTTTCGATGGCTTTTCTCCCTTTCTGGCTCGCCATGGCGTCCCGATAATCCCCCGTGCGTCTTCTAGACGGCTTTCAGAGGGTGGCTGTGAGAAAACGCGACGAACATATATTTATTTAAAGGTTTACAAATGAATGTAGCTTCTTAATGGACACAATGAACTTAATTGTCGTAAAAGTAAAAGTCGTTTTTGATATCAGATACACATCTACGTTACACCTGCCTACATATTTACACGTTCCAGTGAATATGAAAATTAATATCATTGCCGTTGGACGTTTGTGAAATCGGAGTGCCTAAAACAGGCCGAAATAGCCCGGACCAGTTATATAACTACGCGTTCAGAATTATCCCCACATTTGTCGCTTCAGCCGTGAAAGCAGGCGAACACGCGTCGACACTATTTAGAGGATTTCTTTATACGATTACGTATTATTTATGCCTGAATTATTAGCACACCGCGCGTCTCCGGCATCACCATTAGCACGTATTGATTTTCGTTGCACCGCGTTGCTCGTTATTTTTACGCCGCACAGTCCGCTGTAATTAAATCAGTTGAATCGACGCACTCGACATTATTTCGCCATGGGCGCGTTAAACTGCTCTGCTTCGTATCGATGTTCGATAATTTCGTTAGGAAACGGAGGAATTCCACATCACGGGGGATGAATATTTCGGTTTAAAGCGGTGCACGTTCAGAGTGAAATTTAATCTCAGGGGGGTATCGCGAATAATGCCAGTCATGGTTATACATTAAAGTAATTAAAACTATACTATTTTCGGTATGTCTGGGATATTTATATTGCCTGGCGAGACGAACTATATAACATCGCCTCTATCCTTTACGTCCTAGAATATCAAGCATTTCAAGCGCTTGATACGCGTCAGGTTTGAGGTGCATTAATGCAAAGGTACGCGGGGAATCAGACGCAGAAGAAACATACATAAATTTAGACCGTTCGCAGCAGCGCGTCTGAAGCATCGCCATTTAAGCATGCATCTTCGAGGATCCATCCCTCGCATTCCCCGCGTTTCCCCATCTCAATCTCCATCTCCATCTTCATCTCGCGCGACGTCGTAAGATTGCAGTTAGCCCGGTGGTTATCAAGAACCCAGCACCGTCGGGCCGCGTCCTGACAGTCCGCGGGTATTTCCAGCAAGCGAGAGGCGAGCGTTGCGCGGTGGCTGTGCGCGGATCAAACTTCCGCGAGGAAGGACCGACGCACGTCGTTCTAGCTGCGAAATGAGGCCATTTCGCTCCCCCGGCGTCCCTTGTGTCCACCCACCCCGTCACCGATGCGCCCCCTTTTTCCACTTCGAGATACGTCAACGCTTTGCAGAACAATCGGGGGAGAGTTCAGTGCACCGGCACCGGGGAGTTCCACGAACTCCTTTTCCCGGCGGATGCGCATTTGCCGCGCGGACATCGCTTGGCTGTAACGAAGTTTCGCGCTTTCGGGGCAAACCTGCCCCTGCGAATTTTCCAACCACGCCGTCGTCGCGGCCGGCGTTCGCTTTTACGCGATCTCCCGAGGCCGCCATTGGCTCCCGGCGAAAGGGTAGAGGTTCGTTTCACTGTGAAATAGGTTTCTGGGACTGATCGCGGTGCGGCGACGTAAACGCGAGGAATTATTTCCTCCGATCGTATCAGGAGCTCGTGAATTTGTTGCGTTGGACGTCAGGTGGCTCCAGAGATATTGTCTTGATTGGACCATTGTACCCTTCTGATCGATGTTGCAATAGAATCGCGAGAAAGGAAGGTTGCACAGTCCCCTCGCTGGTTCGAAAATTCTCGCCGAGGCATTAAATTCCGCGCAACGTTGAACGAATTAGAGGTTGAAACGCGACATCGTACAACCCACGTTGTCCATCACGCACATTTACCAGAGACCTTGACTAATCCTCCCGCCTTATCGATTAGTCGAGTGCAAAGTGCAGCACCCTGCTCGGTTTGTTAAGCGCAATACCGCTCGAGCCTCCGTAAATTATCGGCACACTTGACTTTTAAAACGGCTCGTTGAACGTATAAACGCGGAAACGTGTAAAGGTATTCAGGAAGCCCAGGGACTTCCGCCAATCGTGGTCGTAACCAAGGACGAAGCTGATCGTTAAGTCGATAAAAAGCAAAGCAGGAAGAAAATAAAAAAGGAACGAGAACCACCCCGCCGATGTATATCCTGATCCCGCGGTCCCTCGTCTTCTGCCCCAACCCCCTTGGCGGCCACCCTCGACGCCCCAGCGTTTTACCCTTCAAATTGGAGCCCGTGTATCATTAGCTATTCAAATTCATTTCTGTGCACGGTTACGCGACTGAAATATACCGGCATTATACGTGGCGTGATTGCCTCCACTTTAGTCACGTCGTTCAGAACCAACCCCGGGCTCGTGCCTCTGCTTAGGGGCGCGTCTCTGTGCTATGCACCGCAGTCAGAGCCGGGGTTCATTGCACTGGAAAAGTTCCTCATCGGTTACGCTAGATCGACGTGCAACCCAACGAAATCCCGGCCATATCGAGGGAAACATCGAGATACCAACGGGCAAGGAGAGTTACGCGAAAATCATTGGGGTAGGCTTAGCGGCTGCGAGTTTCAACCATAGCTTTACCTCCACCGCAATTTTTCACCCCGCGTAGGGTAAAGCCTAGGGACTCCGCTCATACTGAGATGTTACCCTCAGTATCGTTCGTCATAATTACAAATTGCTGTCTTTAATTACGGCGCTATACTTACCGTTTCGGAACTCTCCTCAGTGGAAGAGAGAAAGGAGGGGCAGCAATTAATTGTTAAAGGTGTAAGGAGAGAGGGCAGTACATTAGGAGAAGGGAATCCCAGGCACTCGACCATATAGGGATCGCATAATCACGCAGTGGTGTAACGTTACCGAAACTTATGCCCCTTTAGCGGGCAGGGAAAAAGTTACGAGAAACGTTAATGGCCGCGAAGTATTTACATGTTCCTCCCTGTCATGGACGCGGCCGAATACGGCACGCGAAAACCGGCTGCACGATGATTTACACGAATCGTAATTCAAACCCCGCTAGCTTCAGTCGGCGTAACTCGTGGCCGGCCTCGCGGCCCCGCCTATAATTCGCATGCGCTCATTTCCCAGACATCGCGGCCTCGGCGACCACGTTGAATCAATAATTAAGACAGCATCCGATCGTTCCGCGCGCTCGAATCGACGCTGCAACCGACTCGGGGGCCATTTCGATCACCGCGGCTCCATTTTTTCGAGCGTGGAAAACTCAAGGCGAAATCCTTTCTCGCGGAAGACGTCTTGCTCGATTCCGAATCGACCCGCGAAACATTGATCACCTGCCGCGAAAAGCAAATGTCCTCGATTCCTGTGCGAAACGCTCTTTGCTAGAGGATTGGTGTCGCATTTTCGCGGGCGGAAACGATGGAGAGTAGATATAGAGACTCTTACGCGCGACTTCGGGAGTCCGAGGATAGTTTGAGAGGCAACGAAAACAACGGAAAAAGTGTGTAATAAATTTTCCACCGTCTGCACCTCGCAGACGCGTCTTTTTAGAAATTTCATCCCCTCCCACTCACACCGCTCCACCCCCGTGCCGAGTCCCCTGGCCGGCGTTACATGTGAAGTATCGTTGTTTACAAAGTTCCGCGTGTTCGGTTGCGGGGCATCTCCCATATCACCCGATAATATCGATTATTCGAGCCGCCGCCCGTTGGGCGCGGGTATTTTTTATACCTTCATCGCGCCGTAACTCCCCGGGGCCGCGGCCCGAACCGAGACGCGCTCGTTCCCCTTGGTAGAGAGCCAGTGGAGGAGGAGCGTTGTTTATCAGCCCCGGGGATTTCTATCGGGGCCGAGTGAACCCTGCGACCGGTCCACCTGCCCGTGAAACACGGGCACAGGTGTCCGCGGGCAACAGTCGCGCGGCAAGGTGCAACGGCCGAGCGTGACTTCTGTTCGAATCAGCGCGACGCGATCGGTCCGCCTGCTGCCGGTAGCCCCGGGACATTCCGCGGACGCGAAAATTCGATTGCCCGGCCAGAGGATCGCCGTGCACGGCGCGAAGCCACGAGGGACACGAGGGGGGGAGGGGGTGTTAAACGTTCACGTAGAAAGCTACCGCTCGTTACCGGTGCGTACCGAGGGAACGGGCAGAGAGGGTGCAGAGGGTGCGGAGACGGAGACAGAGGAAAGCAGGGGGAGGAAGGGCGAGGATAAACAGTAAAAGTAGAGGACCGAGGGTAGGATGAGAGGTGAAACGGAGAGATGGAGGTGCCAAATGAACGAGGCAAGATGGGAAAGAGACGGGGGACAGAGTGTCCAGGGCGGTGGAAGAAATTAAAACACCGAGACGTGCCGGCCAGCACGCCGGCATGGTGGATGTATGTACCGCTCGCGATAGATCGCGATGGAGGGCTGAGGGGGTTGGAAAGTTGGCTGGGTGGTGCACGTTGCGATGTCAGAGGGGCGTGCTGGCCACGCATGCGTACCTGCCTCGGCCCTGACTGCACCGCAGGGTGGTTCAATGTTACGGGAGGGCACTGACCCGAGCCGGAGAATCCACCCCTCGGTGCACCGAGGTGGCTACACCCCTGGTATACGTAGGAGCCCGCCGGTCCCTGCAACCAGCCCTCCGTCGATTCACTCTACCTCCCACTCTCCCCCGGCCGCCGGCCTCGCCACCCTCGCTCTATGTTACTCTACAGCCGCCACCACCCTCGCCGCCGCCGGTACCGGCACCGATATCGGCGTACGGATCCGTCGACGAGAGCACAGCAGCGTCACAGCAGCCCGGGCTAACCATTATCCATCTCTCACAAATCACCTGGACCGCCGTTTACGCAGCGAACTTCGCCTTTGCTGCGCTGCGATTTGACGCACGGCAGCCAGGGCCTCGCCGGCCGGTCAAAGGCTCCTGGATTGGCGGCGGAGGGTGGCGTATAGCCGGCTGGCTCGGGCGGGGGGTTGTCCGAAAATTCGTCGGGCGTTTATTATTCATTGGTAATTAGCGGTAATGGCGGGCTCGTAAGCGTTCGAATAACGATCGATCGATAGGCGGAATGATTTTGATATCGTTACCAACGGACGGTACGTGGCTTGTTTACGGGAGCATGGGTTCGCGTAGGTGGCGGCGATAAGGGGGCTTTGATTAGCGGCAATCGTGCGCGGGTGATAATGGCGGAAACGTTTGATGCAGTCGAGTGCACGGCGAAATGAAATTTTCGTTTCGTTCGGCGGGATTTAGGAAAATTTTCAATTAAACGTCCCGCCTCGCTGGCACGTCGAGCGTATTCCGGCGTTCTTCCCCCAACTGAAGTGTATTTGCCGCTGGGAATGTAATTAGCTTTATCGCACGCCCCCGAAGGCTTTTTATCCTTTTCCCATATTAGTTTCACAAATTGAATTTTTACAATGGCGCAGCACTGGTCGCAACGGGGTGGTCCACGCGGGTTCTTCAACCTCTCGAGCCACTACCCTCGCGGAGCGCGTCCACTGCGACCCTGAACGCCGGTAATTTTTGTCGCAACCGCGAGAAAAACTGTCCGTGAAAGTAAAACTGCGTGACGTCGAATCGCTTCCCAAGGAAGCGTGTCTCGTATTCTGCTATAGGTGTCGTTTTATTCTTCGGGGAAAATGATTCATCAAGAGTGGCTACTTAGTACCGTCGCTAAGTAGTTTCCCATCAAGAAATTTTAGGAACTTTTAACTATTTCACATTGACTTCCGCTAATGATTTTCACGACCAGAAGTCGTACGAGTTTGAGTCCCGAATGTGTCTTCACCGTCCTCGAATTCCTCCAGCTCATCATTCAGTTATCGGTCTCCAATCATTAAAAATCATATTCATCCCTTAAAATAATTCGATTCCCTGGTCAGAACGTTCTAATGTCCCTCGACACAAACGGAACCCTTGCCTCGGACTCAAACGTTAAATGTCGGATGTTGGCTTCCATCGATGCCTATATAACTAGCACTTGAGACGACCTGGCAGGGGGTATCCAGTGGGGGTTGACTCCGCCAGTTGGGTCGATTCCCTGTTATGCTAATGTGTCAACGGTCGGGCCCAGGGTAGTCGAGCGGGGTTTAAAAATTATTTCACACCCGGCTGACTCCTCTCTTCCCTTTCTCTTTCTACGTTTCCTCTTTCTTTCTGACTAAATATACCGTGTATCACCTGGCCCATCGAAATCAGACGCTACCAAAGTTAGATTCACGTAAATTCTTCACGCGAAACCATCTTCTTTCCACCCCCTCCGCCCCGATTCTTGGTTCGAGGCTCGCGCCGCGACGCCCCCTAACATTCGTCTTCCTCCGCAACGGATAGCCGAAGATATACTCGCCTCTATATATCTTCGTGGTAACGTCGTCTCATTGGGGTGGCAGAAGCCGGCGGGGAGGAGTGCTGGGAAGAAATTACCGGCGATTATCGTCATCCACGCGAGACGAACGAGAAATATCGCCGGGAATTCAACGCCGAGAAGAGGATAATGAGCTCGCGAACGTGGCCGCGGGATTCCTCCGTTCCCGATCGCGTTTCCACGCGCCGAACTATTTACAAAGTAAACGCTTCGAACGGCGAGGATACGCACCGCGTGATTTATACTTGCTTTGCCCGAGACCAGCGTGCATCTCGTCGAGGGTGTGCTTCGTGGTACGCGGAAGCAGTCATGGGAAAGCTGTAACGATGATTTGGGAATGAGCGCTATTTTAGCGGCATCCCTTCCGCTATTTATGGAATCAAGAAGGGCGCAGGAGACGTACTTACGTTTATAAAACTTTCAAAGAGAATTCGAACACGCTTTATACCTTAATGCATGATTACGTACCTATCATTTCGCACCTTGCGCATCGTATTGACTCAGGATACGAAAGCCGTTGAGCCGTTAATGAAACACTTTTCGACACCTGTTGTGAAAGTTCGGTACCGGCCTGACTATTCAGCAGGTGCAGGAAATTTGGTTCGCAGGTGGCATCGGTAACATTACCGGAACACTCGGCCACTTAGATTTAGGGTCGCGGTGCTTCTGAAGGTATCCAAGTAGAAGTGTTATTCTCTTCCGCGGATCGCTCGTCGGAGCACACAGAGTGTCATCCAATCAAACTTAATTGCAAGTACCAACATCTACCGTTTCTCCTACTTTCAGTTCACCGTATTCCAAAATCTGAAAGTAGTATTCGGTTTTTTACGATAAATGGAACTGTTCAGAGCATTTCTTGTCTTAATAACGACTTGCCTACTAGCAACCATTAATTCCCCTCTAGAAAATAAAAAAGAGACTAAACAAAATGCCGATCACTAGGCGAGACTGGGGATGGTTGTCACACATGTAAGTTGTCACAACCGCTATAACGAAGAAACTATAAACAATAGGAATGTACTCATAATCCATGGCGATGCGAAAACATATCACTGCCTCCTCTGCATCACATGAGTCGTTGTGGGGTGGCATGGAGCCACAATGTGTCATTGTTTATTTTCGTGCGCTCGAAGTAAATTACGCTGTATTTTCTATCAAGTATGTATAGGTTGTTTCTTAGTATTGACTATAACATTGTTGCATTATTCTCGTAGTTTAGAGTTTTTTCTAACTTACTGCAATGATTTTTTTTACATTTTTTAAACTTTTTAATACATGAACAGAGGGATGAAATTGATTAACGGTTTGGGGCAAGTTGTCACAGAACATTTGGGGTTAGGTATTTGTCGCATGTGACAACCAATCCAACTGTAACTTGCTGTACCTATCATGTGATGTTATATTTTTTTGTTTGTTTGGCAACAGTTCTCAATAATAATGCCGCGAGCTTATAATAAGAAGACGTCCTGAAGTAAGGTGCTCTCGGAATTAATGTTACTTGCGGCAAGAGAGGTTAAAAAGGGCATTTACAATAAGAGGGATTGCAGAAGATTATAATATAAATTACAGCACTCTAGCGCGATATTGTCAGAACTACAATAAAAAAATGAAATTACTTTCTTAATTGAATCGACTTTTTATTCATAAACTTACCTATCCAAATGTGTGACAATCAACCCCAGATACTGTGACAACCAACCCGACATCGGGGTATATTGTCACAAAATAGTTCCTGCAAATAATGTGAATTAGCTCCTAATCTGGTTGACAAAATCCATAGGACCAATTTTTTTATAAAGTCGGACGTACTTAGTTTCTATTAATTTAAGTTTAAATGAACTTCCCCGCAGCTATAACCTGTAAAAAAAATCAAAATAAGAAAATGAGACAACCATCCCCGGTCTCCCCTAATTTGTCAGGATAAGTTGAATTCATTCAGCCAGAATGCATACTTTACTGCACTAATTACAGCATGCAACGTAATCGAAACAGATAATATTGACCAGTCTATTTCTAAAATACGATACCCTATTCCGCCCTATTCTCCACGCTAATTACATCAGATTTCGTTCGCGGGTCCAGCCGTCTAATCTAGCAAATTACGGTCTAAAATCAGGAGCTGAGCGTTCCCGCGGAAGCATGGCTATGGAGCGCCGTTCCCCGGGGACTCCGTCGGTCGTGTCGACGACCGGGAATACCCGGCGTACGTTTCGAACTTTCCTCGTTCTCGCAGACTGCTTGGAACCGTGTCGAGTTCAATGTGTTCCGTTCACCCTTCGGCTGCCCGGCGCATCCCCCTGCCGCCGTGTATCGCGAGTATCGCGGGAGACTTGGCGGCCCGCGAAAATTCTATTTTTCTCGCGGGCGAAATCGCGACGAGAGACGGGCACGGCGGTTACGATATCCCGTTTTCGTTCCGTTCCCGACCGTGCTAGCCGTACGGGGAAGAAAAAGCACGGGAGGAGGGACGAAGGCGGAAAGAGAACCAGGGGCGTTCGTCGTTATTTCGCGGTGGATGCTGCGGGATCAATAGCGTGGAGAGCCGAAGTGCTGGTAGAGAGGGAGGCGAAACGGGGAGGGACAGAGGGGGGACAGAGATTGGCGAGAGACTGTGTGTACGCGCGTACGAGAGCGAGACGGAGGGGCAGGAGGGTGGTTGAAGAACGAAGAGGTAGCCTGGACATAGTGGGGTTCGGTTGAGGGGTGAGAGAAAGACAGGAGACAAAGGGTGACTCCCCTAGTCTCTGGTACCTACATCAGCCCCTCTCTGTCTCTCGCGTCGTTCCCTCCGTCGTCTCTGTTCGTGCCGGTGGCTTGCATCTCGCTCTATCCACCACCCCTTGCCACCCAACAACCCCAGGAGTCGATGCATCCAGGGTCGTTGCTACCGGCAGCGAACGATCCAGCCTTCCATGCGCTCTCTACAACCCTCTCTCCATCCCGCTCGCTCCCTTTTCCCTCTACCCGCCTTGCTCCCTCCGCCGAGCCAGAGGTGCGTCTGTCTCTCGCCCCGATCCGCACACGCACACGCATCGATACCGGATAATAAACGCGCGCGATGCAGGTGGAGTCGCTCGCGCTCGCCCGTGCACGCCTCTATACCTACGCGCGCTGGTCGGCTCGCCGTGTCTGGCCGGTGTATTTTGCGCGATCGCAACGGCGTGCGCGCACGTGATGAGAAAGACAACGACGGCGAGGGTGAAGAAGTCACCGGCGACGTCGTCCCGGCTGGCTACTGGATTCCTCGCGAATCTGCGTCGTGAGTTTTCAAGGACGCGCGATTAGGAGGCGTGGGAATATACCTCCGAGCACTCGCAGACGTGCACGCGTCAGTTTTGTTATTAGGAACTGTGGCTAGGATACATTTGCACCTTCGTCACGTGCCCGCGTACCTACACTTCAGCATTTTCCTTCATGGACAGTAATGGCCGTATACGCGTTGCCCCCGATTTCAATCTTTAATTCTCCTCTTCATCCGCCAGGATGTCCGCTGTCAGGTTTTCAGATGCTCTGTATCAGTTAGAATATTATTTCATATCGACATTCTGCTTCTCACGATTTAACATAAAGGGACACGACAGAACGCTTCCTCTAATTCCCCCTTATCTGTGCGCACGTGAATATGTGCGACTGATACGTGTACGCGTGTCATCCAGTAACTATGGGATGATGTTCCTGGCTTACGGACCTATATCTGTTACGAGTTTATTACAGCGTTGATACGCTCGGAATGAGTTGCGGTGGCGATCGGGGAACCGAAATATCGTGGGCCGAGCGCGTTGTTTAATCCCGGCCCACCTGCCGCCTGCATGTTTCTCTGTTTGCGCAGGATTCAGAGGGAAGCCTCGGAGCAGAGAAGACGACCGCGCGCTCGTCTGAGTTTCGGGTTTGTCTTAGCCACAGGACTCCGTCGCCGGGGGCTTGAACAGGATTCCCGTGGCAGCGAACTCTTTCTCGAGCGAGCAACAAGAAGGAACCCGCAATTTCTGAGGGCATCGTTTTCGTGCGTTCCCTTTGTTCGCTCCTGCCTCGGAGGGAAACGGGTCGGTCTTCTTCGTGCCGCGTTCAAACTTCGAGAAGTCTGACATTCACTGCGGCGTTCACGCGCCGCGCCATCTCGTCTTCGATCGACGTTCGATCCTTCAAACCTATCAGTTAGTTACAATTTTTAATTCGTCGCCGAACGTTCTGGTACAAGTTTCATGGAGTGGATTTTTAATACTCCTATCCGTGAATACCAAAATCGACATTCTTCTGCGATAAGTTGACGACTGTCCGATAGGGTAAGTCCGGCAGACACGGTCGAGCCGGAGAGCTGGTCGAGTCGCTATATTTTAGACTCTATACGTAAAAACGCATTAAAGTGCAGACCAGTTACTTCTCTAGAAGCCAAACAATCGAATGAATAGCGTCACTTCGGTTCCTTCTGTGTTTTTCTAGATTTACAGGCTATAAAAGGTAAACTGGGGTTACATTTAACCTCTTTTGTCAAACAACGGTGTACAGAATCGTATTTAAAATATACTTCTAAATTTATTTTCGTTTAATGTTTGGGAATAATAAGATAGTAGAGATATTAAGGGACAATGCAGCCGAAGTATTTAGCCATATTAACTCTTCCTCTCAAAACTAACGAGAAGACCATCTCTCGCTGCAGAAAGGAGAGATGGTCGAGTTATTTATTATTTTATTATTTTCATTTATATTTTTATTTTTATCATTATTTTATTATTATTATTGTTTATTTATTTTATTTATTTACTTTTGTATTCATTTGCCTTGTTAATCGCCGGTAGGTAGTTCGCTTTATCTTTGATGTGTTCTTTACTTGTTTAACGTAAACAAATTAAATAGCAATGAATCTGTAGTTGTATTCACTCATAAATAGTTTTGCTTTCTTCTTTGTTATTTTTCCATGAATAATTATGTGAGTGGTCTCTGCCAACATCGAAAACCATTTCTCCCGGCACCTCGGGAGAGGTGGTCAGATGTCATGACTTTAGTTTTCAACCCGATTTACAGGTAAATATCGTCTTAAAGCAAATATCGACCAGTTTTTCTGAATCAGCATAAAATTCTGAACATATTAGGTTTGTTCTGATAAAATATGTAATATCTGTATTAGTTTTTATAGCTATTTTATATTAGGTCGACCGCGTCTCCCAGATTTACCCTATCCTAAAGTAGTACCTATCTGAGAATGAATACAGCGAACAGTTTCGAGGAAGTTGGGTGAAACAAGGGCATTATGCCTGAAAAGACGGGGACCGTCGCATAGAACGGGATATGTTCCTATCGCGCGATAGCGTCACGTGGCAGGCGCAACCTCCAGCCGCCATTAATTAGATTCTAAACATAGGAACACTCTTACTCCGTTTCCTATAAATCGAAGCCCGGTGTAGTACAGAGGCGGATCGTTTCCGCGGAATAATTAATACAACCGGCACCGTGGTTCGCTCGCCGAAGATTTATACGCGCGTACCTTTCTGGAAGCCGAGCCGATGGCGTCTCATCTTTCTGCTTTCTACGTGGCTTTGAGCGATAATAATTATTACATTATCGTTAGCCGTTTGTTATCCGAGAGGCGAGAAGCGGCGCGCGAGGATTCGCGGAACGGAACCCGAGGACATGGCGGAAGGTGAATCTGCCTTTGTGCGTCCGTCTGATCTTCCATGCCACCAGAGGACGCAGGTACAATCAGACAAGCGTTATACGTTCTATATTAGCGTCGCTTGTAACCAAAGAATGCATCGTTATCGCGCGCTGGTGCATACGGAAGCCTGTATTCTCTATGACACCGGTAAGAGCGATCTTCGATATCCGTTAACAGTTTGTAGAAGCTATCGATACGGACTGTCGGACGTTAGGAAACACGAGTTATCGCGCGAAACCGTCTACGAGGATTATTCATACGTACGCGACCTTAACGCGCGCATGGACGGTCGATACGCCGCGCATGTGTGCGCCACGCAAACATATCGATACGCAAATGATCATTGTACAAGCGAATCTACGCGCGTGCACACAGCGCGTGCGCGAATATCGTCATTACACGCCGAGTGCACGTACCGGCCGTACGTGTACAGATCATTTCGGTCCACACACAAACGGATGTAACGCGTATACAAATGGGCGCGCTGTACGTCATCCGCCGTCATAATTACACGCGCGCGCGTGGTCCCGCGCGGCCGGGATCGTCAAGCAACGTCCTCCGCGCGTAAATAGATACACGCAAGCCACGCGTATACATGAATATTTATTTCCCGGCGCGTCACTAAATATTATTCATTGCCCAGCCGCATTTACATGAATATCGTATAAGTTCGTACACAGACGGGCAGCAAGGGAGGATTTTAAAACGCGAGGAGCCCTCGTCTCTGTACCGTTCGCGTGTCCAGGGATCACGGTGTCCTTAGCGATCGCCAGGAGGAAGCCGCTTAGGTACACGCGCCTTTACTCTCCCTCCTCGGCGTAACCGAGCATCGAAAGTACATTAAGGACCTCTATATCCGCGTCCACGTATGCATATTCAGCCCCGTTCGCCTCCCACCCGTTAGAAATATTTTGACCAAGCCTTGCTCGCGTATTCCTCGCATTGGGAACGGTGAGAGGGAGCTCGGGGATTAATCGTCATTTCTCAAACGAGCTGCGTCTATCGTTGCAGCGGAACGCGACACGGAGGAGCGCCGTGTCGCGAGATTTCATCAGTTTTATGTACGACGGATAATGGGAGGGAAACGGCGAACCGGTGCATCGGTGAATTTCTCGCGAGGGGTGGCTGCGCTTCCTGCTTGGCGAGACGAACGCTTCACAATGGGGCAGGATTTTCGTGGCGATAACGGCGATGAAAAATGTATCGCGCGAAGATGAAAATGCATTGTAACGATCCGGCGGTTTTCAAGCGCTCTCATTGTCTACCGGGCCGGGGGGACGATGTTTCGCTATCGTGCGACGAGCCGGCCTCCTTGTAACGGCAGAATTCCGTTCCGATCGGAAAGCTCGTCTCTCCGCTGTCACGTGTTTATAGGTGCAATTCACGCGGAGTGCGGGAGAAGCGAGAGAGATGGTAAAACCCTGGCAAATATTTAAATATGTCAGAGTATCCGCGGGGATCCGAAGGCTGCTAGGCTGGAAGGATTGCTAGGCTAGAAGAAATTCGTGGAAATCTAATGGACCGTATCTGTGATATGTTTTATCGAGGATGCGAATAAAATGTTTGTCGAACAGATGTTTCTGGACCTCGATGTTCTGCATCATCGTGTATTTTGCGGCTGCCGAATGAGCCGCGTCGTCCATTCGCGAATAATTTCGCCGCGGTAATGCACCGATAACGACGAGCGGCTCGTCAATTTTACGTTGGACGCTGTCCATCTGGTCAAAAACGAATTGCCACGGGATCGCCGCGCTTCGTTTCGGTGGTTTTCGACGAAAAGTAACGTCGAATTGGTATTTGCGGTGGGGGCTGGCGGCCATTAAAACGCGTTCCCGAAAACGATCGAAATTTCGGCCGCGAAACCGCGATGCAGCTACCGTGCAAATTAGAAAACCGCCGTTTTTCCCCGATGGAACGCAAACGGATGTTGGGAGAGAGCGAACGAGAGGGAGGTGGATGGAACGCGTGCAGACTACGGCAGACACGCGTACCGGTTCGTGGTTTCTGCTCGCTCGAAAATTCCAACGCCCCTACAGCACACTTCGTTGCAGGAACGTTGCACAAACGTTGCAGTACATTGCAATGTTGCCGTTTGGTTGCAGGTTGCATTGTAATATTACTGCAAAATTGTGGAAACATTACCGTGCAATATTCCAATGGTCACGTTTGTGCAATGTTACAGGAATATTGCGCATATACCTATTGCCGTGTAATATTGCTATGGCCACGTTTGTGCAATGTTTCAGAAATATTGCTCACACATTGCCGCGCAATCTTGCAATGACCATGTTTGTGCAATATTTCGGGAATATTGCGCACACATTGCCGTGTAATATTTACAATGGCCACGTTTGTGCAATGTTTCGGGAATATTGCGCACACATTACCGTGAAATATTGCGCATATATTGCGGCACAACCCACGTGGAACGTGTCAACAATAAATCCGCAATAAATCCGGAATTACGCGGTACGATCCCGAATTCTCGGCACGCAGAATACAGTCTAAGATTCCACAGGCCACCACCGAGGGAATTTATGCGAACGTGGACATTATCTGACATAAATAATTAATACAATTATTTAATTAACACTATAGAGTTTAAACAAACTCATAAATGATATACAGCAACAAAAGAAATTTGCAAATAAGTGTTACATGTGCCAATTACTGCCAGTGTCCCTACTATTGCCATTTAATTGATTATAGATAATATAAACGTCGAGTAAAAATATGTAAGTCCGTATTCTGTGATCGTCGTTTGGGAGCGGCGCCCGCAACTTCTGAGTTAGATTTCAGCAATAAATCCGCAATAAATCCGGAATTACGCGGTACGATCCCGAATTCTCGGCACGCAGAATACAGTCTAAGATTCCTCAGGCCACCACCGAGGGAATATATGAGAATGTGGACATTATCTGATATAAAAAATTGTATTATTAATAAGAGTAATACAGTATAGAGTTTAAACAAACTCTATAGTGTTAATTAAATAATTGTATTACTTATTTATGTCAGATAATGTCCACTTTCGCATATATTCCCTCGGTGGTGGCCTGTGGAATCTTAGACTGTATTCTGCGTGCCGAGAATTCGGGATCGTACCGCGTAATTCCGGATTTATTGCTGAAATCTCACTCATAAGTTGTGGGCGCCGCTCCCAAACGACGATCACAGAATACGGACTTGCATATTTTCACTCGACGTTTATATTATCTATAATCAATTAAATGGCAATAATAGGGACACTGTCAGTAATTGGCACATGTAACACTTATTTGCAAATCTCTTTTGCTCCTGTATATTTCATGAATTTGTTTAAACTCCATGGTGTTAATTAAGTAAATGTATTAATGACTTATATCACATATGTTGACAAACAGAATACAGTATTACATTTCACAGGCAACCTCCGAGGGAATATATGTAAACTCGGACAATGTGTGATATAAGTAATTAATACAATTAGTTAATTAACACTATAAGGTTTAAGCAAACTATTAAACTGTATACAGCAATAAATGATATTTGTAAAGAAGTCTGAGCTGTGAGATGTAAATCCACAAACACTAAAGACGAGAAAAGAAAAAAGTATATAAAAAAAAATTATGTTAAACGATTGTATTAAAAATCCGCTAAAAACTAAAAAAAAAACATATTTTCTTGTACTACGCAGGATATTTCACAATAAAATATGAATCAACTTAGTACAACATCAAGCTTTTAAACGAATTTGTTGTGATATATCCGGCTCCACGATTAGGGATTGGATGCAAGCCACCGGCACGATTAGGGCAATCCACGATTGGGGTAAAAGAATTTTCTATTTATAAAAAACACTCGGACGTTTCCTACGTTTCCTCGGACTACGATTCCTGCACACAATTCATGTCGTCGAACGTCCATCAAAGACACGGTATATAATACCTTTCTTCTACCAATATTTTTATTTTTGGCCCCACTGCCCAAAACGTTGCGTGACCATTGCTGTGAAATCTCCGAAACGTTGCGCTACCATTGCTGTAAAATCTCCGAAACGTTGCGTGACCATTGCTATAAAATCTCCGAAACGTTGCGTGACCATTGGTATAAAATCTCAGGAATGTTGCCTGACCATTGCTGTAAAATCTGAGAAATGTTGCCTGACCATTGCTGTAAAATCCCGAAGCAATGTTGCAGAAATATCTCCTACAATGTTGCACAGGGGCGGACATAGCAATTTACTTGTAACGTTCCGGCAACATTTCGTGCAATGTTTCAAATATTAAACCGCAACGTAACTGAGACATTTCTGCAACAAATGTGCTGTAGGGGCGTGGAAAATTTATGAAATCGGCTGGGCCATGCGTGAGAATATCGAAAAGCGATCAGATCTTGTCTCTTATACTGGTCCCGTCGTATCAATTCCTGTTTCGAATTCGTGCTCGGCCGTGACAGCATCACCTGCACGGTTTCTCTGCGAAAAATCCGACGCTCCTGCGACGTGCTTCTCTCTGTTGGTATATATGCAGACGAAACGGGAAACTGTGAACCTGAGATGTATATGAAGATTATGAAGTCTCGACAGACCTCTCAGATCCCAGAACAGTAGAACGCTCATCAGTGGAAACACTTTTCCATCCTAGCGCGTATCGCTGTGATCCCCTTGCATCAGTGCATCGACTTTGATCCCATCGACCTCCTCGTCGCTGGCCCCGTCGTAAGGCAGAAATTTGGTGCGTGAGGAGGGTTAAGGACGAGCCAGGCCACCGACATCAGCCAGGTGGCGTCCGAATTACAAGGTTTGCGCAAACGCGTCCAGACGACCGCCTCTCGTGTGCACGACGCATGTAACACGTGAACGAGGCACGCCGTGGTAATAACAACAACAGCGGCGGCAGCAACAACAGCAACGGGAACGGGCAGCGGTAGATCGGGGCGAGCGGTGAGCCCCAGGTGGGAGGCAGCTGCCAGGCGGCACAACACCTGCTCTTCTTCTTTCCTTCTTGAACAGACAGGACCCGTTTCCAGAACCGAAAAGGGGGCTCGCCTATCTCCTCGGCGGTCTCCTCATCCGGACGGAGATCGTTCCTCTCTTTTTCTCCGCGGCGCGGAACATCACCTTCGCTGTTTGCCTTCTGCGTGCGGGTGCACGGCAGGTGCTGCACTTCTCCTCCGCCGCCTTCTTTCTCATTACTATTATTAGTACGGTTTTCTTCGCCAGCGTGGGACACCGCTGACGCGTGGTCTTGCTTTATTTCCCAATATGTAGCGGATACACCGGGACGCCATAGCGCCTGGTGCCCGTCGATGAGTGACTAAGTAAGGTGCCACGAGAGCCTCAAATCGACTGTAAAGAGGGACTGAACGATGTTTTTCTTAGGCTCTTTTTTCGAAGGGGCTCCATGCCTGGCCTCTTCTGCTTGGCGAACGGGGCACGTGTCATTGATTCCACGATGTTACAGGAAAATATGCCTTCGAGAGTAAAAAGAAGTAAACTTTAATCCCCCCCCCCCCCCCTACTGTCATCTACTAGTTTATGTCAGACGTAAGAAATATTGATCATGAAATCCGAAAGGAGAAAAAGAAATGGTGTCTCTCTGGCCTTTCGCACGTGCAACTTCCTTCAGCACGCTGTCAGGTAAGACGACGCGACGCGGCATTCTTCATGCGGGCAAGCAGCAGGTGTCACAGCAATTCGCTCACAGCGTTCTCCCCGTCTCACCGTCATTTTTACCGTCTTCCTCTTCATTATTCAGTCGAGCCATACGTAGGCACACTTATCAGCGCGAATTTCCTCGTCGCGAATTTTTTCAAGGAAATCGAATAGCCGTTTGGCTCGCATCGACTCAGCCATGTATCTTTAAAACGCGATAACTCCTCTCCATCCCTTTCCAGTGAGAACAAACTTCGCTATAAACAACAGTTTCCAGAAAACGTCCAATTCCAAAGGTTATTTACCTGAACTTTCGTGCCAGCCGGACTCGAAGCCCAGGGCAGACAGATCGAGTAGGAGCAAGGGGATGAAATCAGGGGCAAGAAAGCACGAAAGCTCGACGGCGGACCGGCTCGTGGCTCAATTTCGTTGGTCGAGGCGGGAAAAAGTGCATTATACGACGGCGTGGTCGTCCAGCAACGTCGTTTCTTTTTCCGCTCGGTTTCCTGGCCGTCTTCTTGGTGGCCGTGGTCGCCTCTCCTTCTGCCACCTCTTCATTCCCTCTTGCTCTCGCGCGGCACCCTCTTTTTTCCAGCCCCTCCATCGCTTCCACGTGGCAGGAACGCCGTCTGTATAAACGAGCACGCGCCACCACCTGCTTCTTATTATCCCCACCCCCGAGGTGCAACCGGCACCCCTAGCCTTTCCGCCGCCCTCCCTGCAGCCTGCCGACGTTATTTTACGCGGTGTTTTCTCCCCCCGTTTTCTTACGCCCCCCCCCACCCTTGTGTTTGACGCGCGACCACTGCTTTGCACGTCGCGCTCCGCCTGACTCCTTGAGGCTGACGCTTTCGCGATGGGCCACATAGTGCATACAATACTGCGTATTCGATATTACGAACGTTGGCGGTTGATAACGCACAGTACTTTTGAAAGCTTCGAAGAAGGAGAGAATGTATTTCCGTAGCACTATTTCCTCCAGCTTGCAAAAGTTCACCACTGCTGGCTGAGCGTTACGCCTTCCTTCTACCAGCCTGACATTCGAGATGTCCAATTACCGAGCAATGTAAATTTACCCCTGGTCGATATTTCAAACCTTCAAGCGCACAGAAGTCTACGCGACCTTCGCTGACACCACAAAAGTCGCTTACCTCGTATCGCGCTTTACTGACGACTCACACCGCGCACATTTGCACGAACGTGATTTCCCAGGGTCACATGCAAGATCATAGACTTGCCAGGTTTCTCTTTCGTACTAGAACCACTTGCACTCGGCCGGGCAATTAAGCGATCGTTAAGCGGAATGTCTTCTTCGTACGGATTGGCTTAACGCGCAATAGTTGATACTTTGTTTCTTCCCTCGTTCAACTGGAACTTGGATTTCGTTCACTAGAGGACAGAGGTAATTGGAAGGGACGTCCTTCCGGCGGGCAATATATTTGAAAAGTTGTAATTAGTTCAGACGGCATTACCGCAGCAAGCTTCCTTTTGCTTCATAAAAATTCGTCGCCCTAACCCGCGGACCAACGCAATTTGTATACCAATATTCCTTTTACGGCGTCTCGTCCGATAGCAGCCGCGACGGGAGAGACTTGCCTCGGTTTACGCGAAATTCACGGAACGGTTTGATTAAATTTCCTCGGAAAGTTGAGATTCCGGGCGAAGGAATCGCAAACGGAGCCAGATGCGCATACCGTCTACCTACTCGCCGTGTGTCTACCGTCTATTTACCTACTTACTAATTGCCACTTTGCTGTGTCAACGGAGCACGCTCGACGCCCACTATTAAACAGCCTTTATGCCAGCAAAGCCCACCAGCTCTGCTATACGCCGCATTGCCGCGAAACGCGGTCCCCGTGCGCGTCAAAAGCGCCGATGAAAGCGCGGCCTTGCCTTTCAGGTGATCTGAAATGAATAGGAGTGGTTCGAAATCAACGATCAATTAAGTCAGGTATGTTCGAGTCGATCGAGGCGGCACACAGTGTTCGATGGGTATAGGGAAATGGACAAAAATTAATTACTTCTCTCTGGAGTAAAATTTTTGAAAATAAATTTCATATTTGTTTATAAAAGGACTATTTTTTCTGCATCTTTGATGTAAGTTTTTTTTAAATTTTTTTTGAATGAATGTGAGGTAAGTGCGGGTAATAAGGTAATAAAGTAATAAACCCCATCGAGAATGAGGAAGTCACAAAACAGATAGGGAAGAGCTTCAAAGCACGTGTCTAATGACCTGCTCTATACGAAAGAAGGCCCATTTACAATGTCTTTAAAAACCTTAAAATTTCTCTGCTTGTTGTTTTCATATATTATGCAAAATATCATAGTTTATAGTATAATGTTCATAGATTTCTATAAAAAAAAAGTTTTCAAAAGTATGTATAATTTTTTTTTTAAACGGTGGATCCTTAATAGGGCTTTATTACCCGCACTTACCTTGGTTCATTCAGCTTCGGATTCTGAAACAGTCGATAAACTTGCTTCCGAGGATTCTTCGTCAAAATTAAGAGATGATTCCTCAGTACATTCATCTGTTATCACGTAGTGCTTAATTTCGGCAAAATCTTTCCTTTTTACATTGGAGAATTTTTTTCTGTGTAGTGAGACCGCGGAGATCTGAACTTATAATAAGGAAATTAATCTTCTTTTTGGTATTCTTTCTGGATGATTTTCTGGTATGGTGTTCTCTAATATATCTTATATCTTTATGTGTAGCTTCTAAAGCCTCTTCTGACAGTTGTCCTATTGGAATTTGATGGTGTGATATAATATCACTCCCGTGAATTAGTAATTTGTGCATACTGACTGGCATATAATACCAGCCATAGTTCGATAAATACAATAATTTTGCCTGATCTGTTAATTATTTCAATGTAGTAATATTTATTTTTAATCCACTTGAAAGTACTCTTAAAATTAATCCAATTTTGCATATTAAGTCTTCATTTATTCCTGTTAGTGTTGAAGTGATTTGAGGGTTTTTGAAAAATTTGCGGGCTGTGTTTCCGTCATTAGTCATCCCAAACCCAGATTTTGGAATATCAATTAAGAGTCCCATCTGTTCTTTAAATCCCTTTTGTACATTTGCTTTAGTTTCCTCAAAAAGACGCTTATTAGCTTTGTCTCTCACTTGCCATAAAACTTCTTAAACTTCAATCGGTAGGCAATATGAAGTAAATTTTCTATCTAATAAACTATCTAATCCAGAGATGCAGGGAAGAGATACCGTATTTGTATATGTCTTCGTTAGGTAATCTATTACAAATGGTTTCTTTATTCATTTGTATTGGAGTGGCGCCACATATATAACACACTTGCACAGAACTTGTGTCTGATAAGACATTACATACGCTGCCGTCTATCATAGTAAATTTGACGTCATATGAGACAATTATTAAAGTTTCCTTGTGTAAAAATCGAAATGGACGTAAGTTCGAGATCGACTCAATAAGCTTGTTGTATTCCCCTTTTACTAAGTCTGAAGATTCCTTAGCTAATATAAATTTAATTGCTCTACATAGTAATGTAGATGGGCACTCGTTTTTCCATACATATACAGTTGGTATTATTTGTATTATTAGCAGTCATATGAATGGGTACCATAACGGACATGAACATGAATTCGTCGGTTGAAGAAGAACATTCAAATTTTTGTTTATATCTACTGTGACCCGAACTTCCGTCAAAATCACATTTTACTAGAAGCGTAAGGTTGTTAAAACTATTATTCGATACAATTTGTAAAATTGATCGGGAAGTACAATCCAGAAGTTCTTGCAAATTAATTTGAGCACTAGTTTCAGTAACATCAGACTGTAGTTGAAGTGACTTTTTAAATCTCAAAAAATAGTCATAGCATGGAAATGTTTTCGGATGTTTTGAATTTACCTTTTGACACATAGTTTTATAGCCACTAACAGAAAGTTTCATGTCCAAATACATAGCTAAGGTTTCAATAAGTGAAATGTTTTGATTAGAACTGTGATCCTGTGGTTCGTCTAACATACTTGCAGCATACTTAATTTTTTCAGAAGTTCGATTTTCAAACAAAACTTTTACTTTACGGTTTTTGTATTTTTCATTTAAATCTGTAAATGGTTTAAGTGGTCTTCCCACATTTAATGTAGTTTGTCCACTCGGTCCCGATTGAATGTAATCAACAAAGTCTGTTACAGATTTGTCAATTGATATTTTCTCGTTAAGCCATTCTCGATGTTCTTCATTCAACCTATCGTACATTGTATGTGACTCAATAAACATTTTTTTAATTTCATATGAACAAATTTTAAAGCGTCTTTGACTTTTTCATTTATATAGTCAGGAACATCAGTCAAATTTAAACAGTTTCTAATGCATTTAGATAGATTTGCAATGAATCTGAACTTACCTTCCACACACCTAAGCATTTACTAAATGTAATCATATGATACTGATCTGAAAATATATGTGATGTGTTGTTTTAAGGGCAACAACTCCATTTAGGGCAAACTTGGGTAGCTAAATAAAACGTGAAATTTCTAGCCACAGCAAAAGAATTTAATAAACATTACTTACTCATATTTAAGCCACACAATACTTTAGAAATATACGTATATATGTATAGCACTATATTAACTTAGAAAACTCGTGAAACGCTGTGTGTTGCCTGTGACTGCTCTTCCAGAACTGAAGAAAGCATCCACGATGAACGAATGCCAATACATTGTAAAGACAAAGTTTGAGAACAGATGAATATGTAGACTAAACGTCTTATCGCTTACAAGGTACAACAGGGGCCTGAGCGGCGAACGTCTTAATTAATGATTTTGACTTTTTTCTGTTTCGGGCAAATTCGGGCAACTGAAATTGACGGTAATATAAAGCTTAATGTCCCCTAAATTAATATACAAAAAATCACTGGGTACTTTTTGGTACTTTTTTTAAAACTCTTCTTGAAGTTGATAAACACTTAACATTAAAAATTCGTACAAATTGTTAGTATTGTAAAAAACTGACTTGGCAGTTTTGAAGGTATGACAGTATTAAACACAACTTTTAAAAATCAAATGAAAAGCATAAACATTCCGCCAATGGCACGTATTTGAAAAAATGCCCCGAGATTTGGAATAAATTTCTAGTGTCATTTTTTACAACAAATTGGTAAATTCAGCAAAAGTTATGGGTAGCATTAAAACCTACGTTTCTTTATTAACATTTTAAGATACAAGAATTTGTGGATCGAACACTTCAGATTCTTGACTTTCGTACATTACATCGAACACTGTGCGGCAGCACGATTGCACTCGGAATTGCATGCGTATGCAGCGCTACGGAGGACTGATGTGTTTCTTTGTGATTGGGAATTAAAAACGCATTGCCGAATCGAACGACCGAACGACTGCGTCGGGAGGAGGCACATCTATTAATTTGATTGTCTTCGTCGCGACGAACGCGTCAGCCGAGGGTTAAAATTGCCCCTTGAAATATTCAGCAGTCTGGCCTTGAACGGGGAACGCCAGAGGGTTGAAAACGCAAGGGTTAACGGTGATCCACGAGACGCAGACCTTGGAGGATAGCGTCGACGAGGAGCACAGGGGCGAGAGCGTTATGCCTCATCGGAGACGGTGTGCTACCCCCTCACGTGACTGCAACCCTGACTCCGCGAGCTCCTTAATTAACAGGCTATAAATAAAAGCGGCTCGAAAATGTGAAAAAAAAAATAGAGATAATACTCTAACGCAGCGTCGAGGAGAACCTGCCTGACGATATTAAGCGAGCTACTGGTTTATAGTTAACTGTAAAACGGGAAACGTTGTTGCGCCATTCGGGGGCGAACTTGTAAACGAAAGTAATTCTTCTCTCCTTCGTTTCCTGTCCTTTGAACCATCTTGCTTCTTCGTTTTACACCTGCAATGACACATTGAGTACTTAACTCGGCTTTCGAATATCTCCAACGGTGGCAGGTTTCTGAAAACAGAGCGGAGTCGAATTGCGAGTTCAACGAGATTTCTAAGTGTATAAGATAGCACGTTAGAGGGCTGTGAATTATTTCAGCGGAGTTTCCAGGTTAATCTCGCGAAATTCCCGAGCGGTATCTACGTCCTGGAACTAAGAAAGCTATAGATTACACACGTGTGCATATACCCGATACTGTAAAAGTACGGACCAGGTGCATTAGCGTAAATCATCGTGAAATATCGGCGAACTAGTTGGTGAACTTGCAGCGGGGTGACTACACGAAACAAACGCGAGCCCTTGGTGCCGATCCAGGTTGGAGATCGGCGCGCAAGAACGACGGCAATCCGCGTCGCAGCTGAAGCGGAGGAACGTGTTTATTGCACCTGTCGAGGCCCGTACTGCCACGGCAGAAGTATATTTCACCGCTGACAGATGCGATGTTCGATTCCTCGTAAATACTGCCCGCCACGCCGAAAACACGTCCGGCAAGAATGCGCGTCGCGCTCGGTAACTCTCGCTCGGTTTTACGAGCTGAGGGGCGCGCCGCGTTTCATTGATCCCGAGCTCAGCTTGGAATATCCACTAATATGACACACGAGCGATAGAGACGGATGATTGAAGGTACAGTTGACAACAGCGAGCGAAGGGTGCGAGTCGAACGATGAAACATTCCACGAGAGAGCGCGCAGGAAGTCTCCGAAACGTAGCAACGTTTCATTTTCCACTCATAGGCCGAAAGTCAATTCGAAGTTCGAAGACGCCCATCCCTTCGAGTCTGCTGCTGGCGAGCGGTCGAGGGTAGCTCAGTTCTCAGCTCAGGGGAGCTGTTGCAGCGGGAACCTCGAAATAACGAGAAATATTTGTCTTCGCTCAAACTATTCTAAAAAAAAAGAACTCGCTCGTGTGATCGCAATTTCCAAGGAGTCCGCAAAAAAAAAGGGAAGAAATCGCCCGTAATTCCAATCGCCTTGTCTCATCCTCGTTATTAACGTTCCCCTGCAGCGTGCCATCACACTTCGATTACTGTTGGGCGCGCGTCAGCGAAAAACTCGCGCAGCGGGTTTCCAATCTCTCGCTGGATCATTTTCATCGGGAGCCAGGCTGGCACGGGCCTCCGCCGCGGCGCGGCGCGAGCTGGCTGTCAGCGGGCGAAGTCACGGCGCCGCGATCGAAGGTGCAACGCCGATCGATATTGCACCTGGAGCGGCGTGAGCGCGCGTTGCCGCCAGTCCGTCGTACTCGCGGCGCGACGATGCAGCTCATAGGTGGCCGTGCCGTAAAGCCAGGGCACAATGAAAGCGCCCTTTGGCTCGATGGTTGAACGAGGAGGTTGCCAGGGCTGCGTGCAACCCCGCTGGCCGATGTTGCTGCCGATGGCTGCTGGAGAGAAAGAGGAACAGGAGAAGCCGTAGGAGGGGCGGCTGGACGGGGTTGCTAGCGGAGGAGGATGCAAAGGGATACGGGGGATGGTAGCGAACGCCTGGATACTGACACGATGGCCACCGCTCTCTGTTCCATCCAGTAGCTCTCCTCTCGTTTCCCCGGACGGTCTTCTTGCTCTTTTCCACCGTGTCCACGGCTCCGTCTCTCTCCGCCTCTACTCCCTGTTACTCTCTAACCCTCTCCGCGGCGGTCTGGCGCTCTTTCAATTTCTCTCCGTCGCTCCGACCGGTTCGATGCAACCCTCCCACTCCTTCCCTCTTCGCAGACATAATATCGACAAGCGCTCCCGCGAGCGTTCATCTCGCGTTCGCTTGTGCACAGGGGAGGGATATTGTATCACGTGATATTTGCGAGCGGTGTTCCAACAGAGGAGCATTACGTATCAACGGAGAATCGGGGCCCGATCCGCCGAATAATTTGTTAATAGAAGGGAACGGCCCGGGCGTTTCGCGGCGGACTGGGATTTGAGAACGTGGCGGTGGATGCCCCACCGAATTCTCATCCCTTTCCAATCTTCCCGGGGTTTAATGGACGCGCTGCGAGAACTTCTGAATCTTTTTCGATAATGTCGTATTTAAGGTAGAATGTATATCCATTTTATACTCGTACATCCTATATTTACATATAAGTTACATTTTGCTACGTTCCACGCACATACACCCGTACCAGCGCCCGTACTCCAATCCCACCCCGCCCACGCTGAAGCTCCCCCATCCACTTTTCTCCCACCTCTCTATCATCGGAAACTTCCCTTATCCCACACCAGCGTAAGTGGAAAAGCAAATGTTGTGTCATCCTGAAGCTTTCATGCCAAACGAAATTGTACAGTGTCCACAGACGGGTACCGCGACATCGCAGAATCTTCGTCGGTGCAATCGAGTTACAGGACACGCAAACCACAACCCCCAGGATTACGTAATTTTCTGATCAACCGGTGAAGTCAAGGTGCGTTTTCGGTGGCGCACGATGCCGTCCGCCGGAATCTCCCTCGGCGTTCCAACCCCTTCAACCTGTTTACATACCGCCGTCAGTCTCGGTGGCGCGGTAAACGAGGGGTAGATCGGCATTGTTCGGGGTTCCAGGTTTTTTTTTTTTATTTACGTTCTGTCGTTTCGTCGCGCTGCCCATTGAAATAATCGCAGGGAAACTTTCGTATTGTCCGCCCCGCGACTCCGTCTCTGGTCCCAGGACGTCGTGTCCCTTTTCGCGTACCGCGACCACCCTACCCTCGCGCACTCTGTTCAACCCTCCCCCGGCCTCTTTCTCGCCCGTCGATGCTCTCCCACACCCTTCCCCTCGTTCGCTATTCACCGACCTCCGCCCGCGGTTCATCCACCTTCTCCCTATCCCCTTCTCCGTCGCGCTCCCGTTCTGCCCCACTATACGCGTCTCCGTCGGCGAGTGCCCTCTCGAAAAGAGGGTGGCTCCGTCCTATTTTGCGGATCCGCACCGAAAACCGCAGTCGTTCGGGGGGGTAGGAGCTCGAGGGAGCAGCAGAATGCAGGCCCCTGGCACTCTTCTTCGTCTTCTCTCGTCTCCTGCGCTCCCATCACTTCCACTCTTGGCCCTTTCGACGTCTTCCTCTTTTCTTCCTCCCCTTCCGCCGCCATATTAGGCGCCCCTGATCCTCGCGGTACGCGTATGCGATCAGTTATTCTCCTTCGGCGACCGTGCCAAGTATTCTTGCCCCGCTCGTTTGCATACGCTGCCGTATCGATTAGCGAATTACCAGTAATTTCTATGCGAGCATCCGGCCGAGTCGCTCGTAAATATCATTCGCGGACGGGAGAGGTAAGGGATCGAGAGAAGGGCAAAGGGAAGCCTGACAAGGGAAGGCCAGGGCTTGCGCGAGCGCTTTTGGTACGAAATGGAGCTTAAAATTCGGAAGATTGCGTCGTTTCAAAGGAAATGGTGAACCATTAGTAGCCAATATTCTATCAGCTGTTGATACTCGGCGGTTACTACATGTTAAGCCCTCTTTCAACCAAACAGCACCCCTCCAGGTCGCGACCTCCCCTTGTGAGAGAAGCTTGAACGACGAAAGGCGAAGCAGAGAGAAGCAGAGGGACGGAGAGGGTGAAAGGGCGGAGGGTGCAGAGGCTGCACTGTCGTTTCAAGCTCTCTGTACCGGGCCTCCTGAATTATTTCACCCCCTACGCCCGGGGTGGCTGGAGTTCAGGTGTGTTCGAGATTAATTAACGCGTGCACGCATACAGGCAAATCGAGATCCGCCCCGTTCGAAGGGACGCTAATTGTAACTGCGATTTAAAGCTACCTACCCCTCTCCACCACCCTCCAGCGCGACGGTCGTCGACTTTGCAGCCGCACTTTCCGCGGTTAATTAGTCAGGGGAGCGCGTAAAACGCGTAGTCCCTCGTTTGATCCCGAGGAGCAGGCCCGTTCGGCTCGTCGACTTTAATATTGTCGACCATTGTTGGCGAAGGAATCGCTGCGAAATGTAAATTAATTCCCGCGCTGCGTGAGCCGCAGGCCGGTCGACGATCTAATTACGCACTCGGGTGTTATTAAGTGGAGAGCACACGACATTATATTCGCGACGCGCCACCCTCGCCGCGGGGTGGACGTTGTAATTAATATTCGTCACTGCGAGCGTATTTAATCGATCGATTCATGCGAGTGTATCGACGGAAATTTCAGCCCAGAGGAGCTTTGAACTTGTGTCTATCGGATGAAAATCAACGGATGGGAATGTTATCGGAGTGGGTAGAAAGCAACTAGTCGAATGGACTTTTAGCTTCCATATTTGCAGCAAGTTGAATAATATACGAAGCAAGATGCAGGAACGTGTATACACACTGACTCGTACGATCAGAGCTTGCAAGGGGCAAGGGAAGTGGGACCGTCTATAGTCAGACAGGCCTAGCGGCTGACTCTCTGTCTCTTCGTAACTTGTCGTGCATACAGTTCACCAAAATGCGAGGGACACTTGAGCGATCCGCCGCCTTCTCACCGGCAACCCCCTCGTCGAACCATTTCATATTGATTCGTCGTAACAAGACCAGGACTTTCAATCGTTCACCCTCGTTTCGATCTTCGGCCGAAAAACCTCCACGACGATTGCAATGAGAATCGGCTCGATATTTCCATTCCGCCGGGCGTAGACACGCCGGTGTCGTTCCCCGAGCACGCACATTCGACCCGGCGTGGGGCAGGGTTGCGTGCACCGGCCACCCTCGCCAGACTTGGAGGGCGGGGGTGCAGCAGCCTGGGAGCAGGATGTGGAGGTGGATGAACCGGGCGGCAGTCTGCAGAGTTGCGCGCACACACACACGCACACACACACATACACAAACACACGCACAGAGAGGTAGAGGTACAGGCGTCTACCCCCGGCGCAACCAACACCAGCGCCGAGACGCCGACGACCAGCAGCGTCGTTCTTGCATTCACCTAGCCCCCTCCCCCCCTCCTCCCCGGCCTGTGCTCCGCAGGGGCATGCGCGCTCGCGAGCGTACGTAGAGGGCAGAGCCACGCGGAAACACGGACACGTCTCGCGATCGCACACCACCCAGAGGGAAAACGTGCAACGGCAGGCTGCACTCGTGCTGGTGTTGGTCCGCGGAGAGGGGTTCCCAGAAGAGAATCGGCGTATTCCGCGGGGGGAGGGCGCGGAGGTCGCGGCGAGAGAAACGGGAGATACGGTAGAGGGTGTGAGAGAGTGGCTGGGTTTCCTGGGTTCGTTGTCATGGCAACCTCCGCTCCACCAGACCAGACAGAGATTCGCGTTCACCGACAGCATCGAGCACACGAATGCAGAATCGAAGAGAGAGAGAGAGAGAGAGAGAGAGAGAGAGAGAGGGTGTGAGCTGTAAGGAGGAAGGGAGAAAGAGATGGGATGTGGAAGCGGGATGGAGAGGCGCGCGGAATGGAGAGGAAAGAGTAGCAGAAGGGAATACGAAGAGGAGAGCGAGGGAAAGCCGGGGAGCAAGGGAGGAGGGGTGGGATGGAGACGGCAGTGCACGAAAAGAGAGACTGAATAGGAACGAGGGAAACGGGATGTGAAACGGACGTGGGGGGACGAGGATAGGGGATGCAGAAGTCGAGAGAGATGAACTGACGAGCTGGAGGGAGAGAGATCCAGGGAGTCACTCTTCATCCCTCCGAAACTACCCGCTGTACTTCCAGCCGACCCTCCTAGGTCGTCCTGCAACCCCCGCTGTCTGGCAGGTCGTTTGTTGCACCGAATCCGCCGGGCCAGTGGTTCTCCACGTTTAAAGCGCGGCAGCCACCGTGGCGGGTGCTTCAACCCCGGCGACCGACGAGTTTCTTGCACCCCCGACAGTGGTTCTCCAGCGGGATCCTTATCGAGAGATTGATAACAACGGATACGGTCGATCTGGAGCGCGCTCTGAATCAGCAAGCGCGAGTTGGGGAATTCCGACGATGATACAGCTCGCTATCATTTTGAGAATTGAAAAAACAGAGATGCTTAAAAATACAGACATAAAATAAAATCCTTTCCTACTGTTCGACTATTTCAATTGTAAAAGAACAGGGTGAGCTGGTGTTATTTTGGAGGAGAAACAAAGAGGGTGGGGAATAGAGACGACCCCTTCCATCAGATATGATATTATTTATTAATATAATGTATTTCGTAATGTATATACATATATAAGTGGGTGCGTATGTATGTATGTATGTATATATATTTTTTATTCTTTTATCTATATATTTATTCATTTATTTATCTTATCCTCTTTCGTATCGTTAGACATACGTGAAACCCTGATAGATTGGGATTAGCCGTGTCACACTTTACTCTCGCAATCTCTCTTTCTGCACATGCAAACACAGGCATTCAGGTTTCCAAATTCGTCACCATAATATCTTCTCACACGCACTCCTTCCTTTTCGGTTTCTATCCAGAGACCTTTCGACGTTCAATTTTAAGAAAGCTTCGCGTATTGCACACTCGGGGAGCTTCGCGTCTGTTCTTTCGGCATCTGTATACGTTTCACACACACGCACATTCGCTGAAACAACAATTTTTTTTTTTAACAACGACGATGGTCGACCGACCGGCCGTCCCGTGGAACACGTTTGGCTTGACGAATCGTCTCCAGTCGCGCGCGAATCGCGCGTCGAGCAGCGCCGGGACAAGCATTTCCTTCGTAGGAGGAACAGAGCATCGAGACGATCGTCGTGGAAACGATCGAGGTGAAATAATCCTTCTAGATTGTCCGCGAATATCCGTCGACTCGTCGAATGCAATTGAACTTTCGATGAGACTGGAAATGTTTTATGAAGCACGGCGACGTCGATGGATCGATCGCGCGGCAGAGGGTGTTCTCGGTCGAGGGGATACGTTTAATGATTTCTTTTGACGGCAGCGTCTGTCAAAGGTGATTAAAGTTGATTAAAGAATCAGGCTGGTCGTGTAACGAGCTGGTCGAGTACTCTTCCTCCTCCCTAGAAATGATCGATAGCGAACTGCTCGACGGAACTGACCTGCCCCCACGCTCGCACGATTCGCGCGTCTGCACAGGCCTGATAACTGAGAAGTCTGAACGTAAAGCAGTCGCAAGTTCGTTCCACTTAAGGGGAGGTTCTGGTCTAGAGCCCAAAAAAATAGGTGATATTTAGGAATTAATTAAAGGAAAACTACTATATATAATTTAATGGGACTTTTTGCATTGTATTAAGGATGTCTTAAATTATAGAAATATATTTTTTGTTTTATAATTAATCATTGCAGACAGCCCTGGGGAGTCGTTAAAGTCAAGGCGTCCAAAAATTGATCCAAATCGGTGGGACCTGTATCTCCAAAAGTTATTATCCGATTCGACTGAAACCTTTTTTATTTTGAAGATTATTCTTTTGGCTAGGGGGGGGGGGCTAGAAAATTACAAAAATTACATTTTTTTAGAAAATAACGACACTTCCAGTTTGAAATCACTTCCCTGTATTTTTCGTCCTTTCATCGCCTTCAAAAATTATAAATTTTCAACTTTTTGTAATTTTTTTAGCCCCCCCCCTAGCCAGAAGTATATTCTTCAAAATAAAAAAAGTTTCAGTCGAATCGGATAATAACTTTTGAAGATACAGGTCCCACCGTCTTGAGAACACTGCTTCGGGAAAAACGCGTTTACGTGAGCGCCGAGTGACCGGTTGTGACCCATGCATTTGCCGCTACTCAAATGCCTATAACTTCGGGAATTTTACGAATTTCAACAAATCCTTTTAAACACGTTTTCCTAAAAGGTTGAACATTCGAAAAATAAAATAAACAAAATCGACATTTAGACCAGAACCTCCCCTTAAAATTATCAAGCTGATGATCATCGTCGCGTTCCGCACGCTAAGAATATACGAACATTTTGTCTCTTGGAGAGTGTACGAAGCAATTGCATTCACTCTTTGGTATAAATTTAATTCAACGTATTTAGGGGAAAGATTATGTCTAGAGGACTGTCACGTATTGCTCCAGGTAAATATTTCTCATCGAATGCAAATCATACTCGCGTTACAAAATATTTGACACACCCTTTACCTCGTTTCGAGGATGCAATTTCAATCTAGGCAAGAGGACACTTAAATTATTCACACCTGAAAGGAACTGACGTGTACTCTCTCTCTCTCTCTCTCTCTCTCTCTCTCTCTCTCTCTCTCTCGCTGCTACGTAAGTCACGTCGAAAAGCACGATAAAGCCAGAAGCATATTCAGGCCTGTCTTCGAAGTGAACTTTCGCTGCTCGGGTGTTTTACAGGGATGAACACACCATCCAGCGTTCTCTCCCAAAGGGATCGTCACCCCCTGGGTAGCTACCCTCGTCCAGATGCCTAGTACAATGGTGATAATATTGCAAAAATAGATTTCTCGTGTGTCGACTCGCGATGTGAATGTCAGCCTTCAAGAGATATCGATTGATTCCCGTGTTCACCAACCACCGAGCAGCGAGCAAGCCTGACACCCCCGTTCGTCGGGATCGTTAGATTCTTAGGTTTCAATAATAAAACACGCTTAATCGCTGCGCACAGAATCTGACGGATAGACGTACGAGTATACAGGCGGAAGATGACCGAGAGAGCATGGGGGATTGCGACCACCGTCGACAAATGAAATTGGTTTGCTCCAGGCACGCGTTTGAAGCAGCTCGCGAGCCTCGTGGCGTTTGACGGTCATCAAAAGCGAGTCTACCCCCACGATCGAAACTCAACGGCATTCATTCGACTGCTTCCATTTCAGCGCGCACGGAAGGTTCCGTTCCACGAACGCGGCCGCTAACGAAATTGTCAACTCAGTTACCACCTCGCCATTAAAAAGGAAACAGCTGTTCTCGGTTTACGATACCGCGGATCGTAAACAAGATTGCGCAGAACATATATTTTTCCCCTGCACCGAAGAGAACCCGATTGCCTCTGCTTCCCTTCAATTTTTTCTTTTTTATTATCGCGCCTCGAGCAACCCCCTATTTCTCCGTTTCTACGAGCTGCGCAGACCTCACGTTCATAGAAATTCTTCTGTGGCTTCGTGCTCCCTCCTTTCGCGCACTCTACTCCAATTCCGCGCTATTGAACGGGATATTTCTAGTGCTCCGATTGAAACGCGAGCCTCTTTAGTTCCGCTAACAATAAATCGAGTACCAGCCGAATCTAGTGTATCCGCAGTGCACGTCTCGACGGAAGAAATTCAGCGGCGAAGGAGCGAACCAAATCATATTCGCCGTCCGCGCCCAGCTCCTGACCTGCGCAACGTGTGCCCGTAGGCACGCTCGGTGCACCGGTAGGCAGGTGCATCATGCTTAGTGTCGCGAGCCAGTGCGACTGCACCTGGAGGTCGGTGGCACGTGGCACCGGTTCAAAGGTCGCGGCACGCGCCACCGACTGCCATGTCGATGTTATTATTGCATCAGTGCTGGCCCGGGAACGCACTTACGGTCTCGCGGCGGCACTTGCAGCCGGCGGTCGTGTGCACCCTGTCATCCGCGGCGACCTGATCCTCGTGAATGTCCTGAGACCACGGGGGTGGCCCGGGCGTAAGGATCCACGATGAAAATAAACGAACCTCTGCCTCGGAGCATTCACGTCACACCGCGCATTCGTACAATCTCCTCGTCCCTTTTACCCACTCTCGTTCTCTCACTCGCTTTAGCCACGCTCTTATGCATATACACCCACATGTATATATAAGAATATATGTATGTTCTATGTATATATATATATATTTATGTAATAATTACGTATTAGATAATTAACAATTATCATGTACGACGTACGGTAATTATGCCGGTGCGCCGTGTGTGCGCGCGTGAATGGGTTACGTGCGCGCGTAAATGGGATCCTGTTTCGTTTGGTTTTGCTTTTGCTTTTACGGAGAAACGGTGACGATAGAACGTGGACACACAGGTATCGAAAGTATGTGTATGCATATAGATTTGTATGTATATATAATATATAGATTTATATAGACGTATTTTCTGTTCGCTTTTAGGAGTATACATATTGCAGAATTCACGACAACCTGTTAAACCGATTCAATCGCTTCCGGTTATTGCACATCGACGATTACATGGCGTGAAATAAATCGAGGGTGATCGATTTAGTTTAGGCTACGGATATATAAACGCGTCGACGAAGAACGCATCGGGGAACACGGATAGGATCGAAGATTCTGTATAGAAAATGGTGTTTAGCAGACACCAAGCTGTCGCGCATATTCCCTCTGAACAATATTAGCTTCCGTTTGCCTTTTAAATCAACGACGTCGACGAAAAGTCGAATGTACTTTCGAGCGTTCTTCCTCGACCGATTCGATTCAATAATTATTTCATCGTTCCTCTCAGACTTCTTATTTCGTTTGATTCTCGGGAGGTTCGTGGAACGCGCGAACATCCGCTCGATCTCGCGCGCGTGTTCGATTCTGTTGCCTCTCACCCGGTTTCTCTTAGTTTCTTCCGCGAGCAAGATGTTCACGCGTCCCACGTTTCTACGATAATCATTGTAGCGCTTCTCGTTTAACGTTAAGAACTGTTTGGCACCGATTTTGCGATTTCTGCGAGTATCCGTTTGCACGTTATTGTTTCCCTCCCCCCCCCCCCTCTCTCTCTCTCTCGTTCCTTCCCTCCCTTTGTTCGATGCTACTCAATTTTCATTACCACCAATCTCCTGTTTAATTAGCTTTGTTTCAGTACGTACGTTATTATTCTCCATCTCTTCTGTTTCCTCTTCTAAGCACACGCGTGTACATTTACACGTACAGGGTGATCTGGAACAAGGATGGAACAGTCTGAAGGCATATAACACAGACACGAAAGAAAATCTTCAGACAAAGTAAGTCCATCCATCCATCAACCACGTCCGAGGGTTATAATTTTCTTTGATATGCTTAATTTAAAGTTAGTAGGGCGCAACCTCGACTTTTTAATAATAAAATGATCATCGCCATTGATCACACTTTGTGCGAAATATTTGACCACTAACGGGGAGGAAGACAGTCGCGTTAGTCTAACAAAGAATCAAAGAATTTTTTCGCCAGTGTCTTCGATTGTTTCTTCGAATCACTCTGCACGCATGTACAAATACGCATGTGCTCTTGGAAAGGGCAAAGGGAAACAGGAAGAGAGAAGGGGAAACACGAGAGAAAACTCCCGTCTAGGCAAAGCGCGCTAATAAATGACTGACGACAGGTTGATGATCAAATATGGGAGAGTATTCCTCCATTGCTTTCGTGCGATCTCCCTACCTATCTCGTTCTGATCACTTCAGATCGATACTAATAATGCTGAGCAAAAATCGATTAAACCCTTCCGAGTTTTACGTTTACGAGTACGGCGAGGGATGCAGGAAACCTCCCGCGAACTACTATCGTTCCTTTGCCCTTTTCATTACGTCGATTTTGGCGGCGGATCCAGAGCATCGAAAGAAATCCTTTTACCGTAAACGAGGTCGCGGGTGAGCCTAATTTCTACTTAGATAATTGGTGGCAGCTTGAAAGGAAACTATTTTTTTTGTTCCACGGCCTCATAGTATCCTGCAATGTCAACATTCTTCGTACGAGGATTTTCAAAAAATTACTATCCTGCCTCGACTACACAGAGTTCAAAACCGAGTGAAGAAAGTTCGATAAATTCCTTAACACCCCCTCACTTTCCTCCTGTGTTTCGTCCACTTCCGTCGGATCCACCCCTCTGCTGCTCCTATGAACGAATTCCTTCTCGATTTCGTACGCTCGATAGTCTCGCGAAGGCGTGTATCTTTCGTATATAATCGAAATGATGATCAAAGAGCCTTTAATTTTAGAAGCACAGATTTACCGCTGTTATACACTTCATCGAAAGGTAATCATTAAATAAAATTCTAAAATGGTGAATAAACTTAACAATGTCCAGCCAAATAAAAGGGAAATTACTGAATGAAATCGAACAACCGTGCAAAAACAAATGAGCCACATAGTATTAAGATACAAAGTCGCTTTGGAAATACCGTGGCTAATAGCTTTTAAATTGCAATGGGAACGCGACGAGTCCACCAGGCCCGTGCAACAGCGAAAGCATTAAAAAAAAAAGCAGAACAGCGCTGAAGGCACGCGAGCCAGCGAGCTTTTGATTTTTGCAGCCGCTCCATGAGATTCTCTAGTGCGCACCCACCAACACCACGAAGGCTTTATCGCGCACTGAAAGCGATAACTTCTCGTTAACGATAATGAACGACGAGTTAACAAACGCGAAGTGAATGAACGGGGGTAGACGAAAGGGTTGGAGAGCTGAGCGGATGAGAACCTTTGAAACGAGACTTTCCTTCGTTGGTCGCCCATCCCGAGGTTTAATCTCCTCTCATTTCCCCATCTCCTTCCCCTCCCCCATCCCTTCTCTTCCCTTTTCTCCCCGGCTCAGGAACTGACGATTCAAGAAAATATATAAATGTATTTATCGCGTATATTCATATATATTTATATATGTATAACAGGACGAGCGAATCGAGCGACGGACCCAAATCCTCTGAAGGGATGGTTTCCAACCGCGCCCCTGGAATTTCATTCACGGGCACCGCGTTTCCCCTTTGGCGATCAGTGATACCACTATCCACTGATATTTGATATTCTTCGATCCTAATCCTGCGATACCCCTTTCTGTACCACAATTTGTCCATCGCCAACGATCCAGGAGTGACGTTCACCCCTCGTTTCCCGTTTTCGAGGAAGCAGCACCTCGCCTCGATTTCGCACGCCCCAGATACTCTTCCAAACCAATGCCAATTATTAAGATTTCGAATTCTTCTTTTTTTTAATATTATTGTTCCCTACTCTCGCCTCGAAATTCCTTTACGATCCTCTCACCTTCGTTCCGCTGCTACTCGCCACGCTAGAAATCACGCGGACTTACAACGAGGGAACGAATTCGCAGCGTTCGTTTCGTCGAGATAACCGAATAGAGGGAAGATTCATGCGTCTCGTTCGTCGCGATGGATCCAACGCGGGGGCCATTCGCTGGGGTCGGTCCTGAGCCACGGGAGAGGGTGGTCCAGCAGGATCCTCGGACGATTTATGTGCGCTGATACACGGAAGGCGAGGAGGGGGCACGATAGGCGGGAAATCACCTGCGATCTGGCGAGATCTATTCGAACGAGGCCACGGGAGAAAAACTTTGGTTCCCGGTAAACGATCCAGACATTGAAAACGAAGTGACGCGGCAGGGGCGAAGAAAAGACACTTTATGGGAATGTAGGCTGTCGATCAAACGCGTTTGGGCGTTCCGATGTCACACCTTGAGAAGTACCGTTCGATTAACGAAACGACTTTAAATGCTGCGTGACCGTGTCGTACGAAACGGATGACTGTTAATCTGCTCATCGTTCAGCCACGATTGGTGTCTTTATAGTAGCGATAAATAGGAATACTAATATCTATGGAATGTACTAACGTTACGTCTTAAGATTCCTACGGTTTATACGTATATATAATCACAGAAATTTATACACAAACATCCTTATACATGTATTCGTGTACAAATTGCTACGACACAAACGATATATCTCTTCATAAATATATAATATATGTATATTCGATTTTCTTGTTTCATATATATATATATATATTTTTAATATCCATATATCTGTAGACTCGTATAGTTTCGTTTAATCAGAACTATTTCAATCTTGGCTCTTTCGTTAGACAATAAGTACGTATCTATAATATCATCCTATGTAAAAGGTGAATACTCGAAGTGTACGCAGACGATATCTCCATCCTCGTCCACCCCCTGTCTCACCCTCTCATTTCCACCGTTTAGAAATCAGCTCTGCGAGAACCAAGAGCACTCGGGCGAGTCGTACTCGAGCGGGGGAACAACGAAGGATAATGGAAAGCTGTATCGTTCACGCGGCCGCGCGGAAATTATATCCCAGTCTCGTAATTACGCCAGCTTATTAACGCTAATTGTAACCATTGAACCTCTGAAGCTCGCGATCGGGATCTCGTGACGGAAAATCGCGCGCCGTCACGGCACCTCGTAACCTGCCTCGATCTTTCTTTTAGTGGAAACGGACGATCAGTCTTCGTTGATCACAGAGAGTTTTGATATGGTCGTCCACGAAATTTCCATTAGGGGAGGGGAGGAAAAATTGCCTGAACATGCTGCAACGTCCGTGTCGCGTATTGTCGTATCGATGCCCGCCTTATCGTCCAGCTATTTGCCGTCCTTATCGCCGGGCCGAGGCGCGCTTCCACTCCGGGCATAATTTCGCTGCGGTTGCAGTCTCCAGAGGCGATCGTGTCTCGATCGACACTTCGGCTGCCCACGAACTTCGCTCCTTCACTGCTCGAGACGTTTTATTCCCGAATCCGGCAGCTGAGATTCGACTGATTCCTTCCCCTTATCGTTACTCGCTAAATTTACCTCTTGTTACGCAGTGCGATCGGGTGCCTGTAAATTCCAGCTATCAGAGGCGTCAAATGTTAGTCCTCTGACCAATAACGTATACAGGGTGACGCATAATACGCGATACAATCAGAAGGGGGTTTAATCCACGGGCTCAGCCAGAGTTGAGAAAGAACTCTATGAGAGTCGACGTGTCATCGACGCGCGGCAATCGAAGGCGCGTTTGCCAGGACAGTCACGCTCGTCCCTGTAAACCGTCGACGTATCGATCGTATCGATGCTTCGATGAAACATCAATAAAGTCGCGCACGACTCGTGGCGAACTCTTGGCAGTCGGGGCAGACTTTTCGAGAGGATACGAAGCGTCCTATTTGGAGGAAGCGTGTACCGAGAGAAACGGATTGCGCTGATTGATACGTGGCGAAACGAAATGACAAATAACTTACACCGTATTGTAGAAGATAATATATATTTTCTTTCAATATATTATTTTTCATATATTTTATATATATATATATATATATATCCTACATACATAAAGCAATATATAAATATATAATCGATATACGACACAATCATTCAAATTAACACATATACGTTATTACAGGCAGGATATGCAATTTTATGCAACTTTTTTTTACGAAGTACCTATTACGACTCGTTAACCTCTTTCTCACTCTCGCACACAATCTTTCTCGTTCTCTCTCTCTCTCTCTCTCTCTCTCTCTCTCGTTCTCTTTTAAATTCTCCCGCGAGAAAAATCGATCACTAAGAAATTTTTACAAAATATCCCGAATGTCCCACGCTCTCGACCTATAACGGCATACCCCGTTTAAATATACATCGTTATATAATTACGTAAATTACGTTCATCGCACGTCTAATGTACAATTTCCTTCACTCTTCTCTTTTGTCCCTCTCTCTCTCTCTCTCACTACTATTATACCGTTCCTCCCGTCTCTCTGCTGTCATCTTATACGCTCTCAATTTTTCACCGTTATTTTCTCTCCCACGTTTTTTTCTGTCCATTTTTTTTTTATTCGTCGTTATTCCCGATAAATTATAAAAATATTACGGCAATGTATTATAATAATCTGTTCCAGTCTATAACCGCATTACGCGTGTGCAATTGGATCTCATCAAGACGAAAACAGGAAGCATCGAGAAACGCAATTGATCGTTCGAGAAGTATTCGTGAAGAGAGGAGTAAAGCAGTTCGTTGACGACGCTGTCCGCCGGCGACGGGCGGGTGGGCGAGCGAGCCTCCGCCCGTTCGCCATCGACGGTGACGTTTTGTTTCAATAATTTTTCCCGGTCCTCTCGTGGCTGGACGGCACGCGCGCGTAGCTGCTCGCGCGGGCCGCCTCTGCGCGCCGCAATCCACTTCTCTCGAGTATCCGACGCCCAGCACCTAGAACGCCCCGACGTCTTTCGTGGACGCGTTCTAGGTGCGCGCTAGGAAATCCAACGGTTCGTCGAGATTCCCTCTCTCCCTCTCTCTATTGCCTCTAAAATGCGCAGGGGGAACAGAGGCATATCTCGGAGGGAAGTGACAGAAGCTTTACGGGGATCCGAGAGCGCGATAAGGGTATACTCGCTACTCGCGGTGTACATTCGGAAATTGGCAGGTCGGCGGGGGTGCACGACGAGACGTCCCTTCGCCCGGGCGAAGGGACGGCGATGGGGATGGTCACGGTTGCCATGGACCGATTACCGTCAAGATGCCTCGCAAAGACGGGAAATTCATTCTCCTTTTGATACTCCGCTTGACGAATCCGCTCGTAGAATCACGCCGACACTCGAGATGTTTGCGTCGAGATGAAATTCAGCTACAAAACACCGAGTGGAGTGTCTATCGACGCGTTCGCTCTCGCGTGGTTCGCGGCAACCGTGGTCCCAGGAGGAAAGAGGGTGGCGGAAGATCGGGCGATTTCGATGCCTCGACGGAAACGAGAGGGTAACGACCAAGGGGGTGGGGGGGAAAAACGAGGAGTTCCTTTCCGCGTACAGGCGCGATCGTCGTCGATCGTTGTGCGCAACGTTACGCATCATTCACTCGCCACAAAGAATATTTATCAAAGTGAAGTCTCCCTCTCATCTCTCTCTCTTTTTTTCGTATTTTTTTCTTTCTCTTTGTTTCTCTCTCTCTCTCTCTCTCTCTCTCTCTCTCTCTCTCTCTCTCTCTCTCTTCTAATTCTTCGACTTCGTTTGTTCTCGCCTCCTACATGTAATAGCATTCACACACGCCTCGCGTAACCTTAAGTAGTTTCATTTACTTTATTGCTTTGAAATTCCGTATTGAAGACGCATACGGCCGACCGTCCGTCGGCCGAGAATAAAATATCGTGGAGAATGATGCGCGGGGAAAGGACGGCAGGGTAGTAGGGGATCGGAAAGTCTTACTTTTTCACGAGGAGGGGTCAGGGGGGTGAAGGAGGAGATGGTCGGGTACAGGGGCAACATTCACGGGGGGGAGGGGGACTCTGTTAGATAATTAGTAGACGATGACACCATGTAACATACGTAAAAATGATAGATTATTAGCGTATTAAATGTCATTAATATTTATACTTTTATAATATATATATATATATACTTTTTATATTTTAATTTGTGTGTCTGTGTGTGCCATGTGCTCGTGTAAATATTCGTGAGCCGAGTGTAGGTATAGCGTGATTGTTATTGTTCTTGCTCTTCCTCTTACGTATTCACGCGTTTCACGCAGCTTCAGTCGGCGTGCGTGCGCGCATCTCGATGCTCCTCATTTCTCTTAGGCCTTGATCAGTGTAGTCGCGCGAGAAATGCGCGCAATGTTCGCCGATCCTCGATCGCGTCGTCCACCTTCCCGGCCGGGTGATCCACCGCGAAGCGTCTCCCGCTGGTGCACCTTCCGCCAGGAGGAAGAGCGTATAGCGAAAGCCGCGATTTGAATACACGACGATGCTCGAAGCCGTATTCCAGGAAACGAGGCCCAGACATTCAAGTATCCGTTTTCCCCGCGACGAAGACCACGCTTCGCGATGAAATATGTATGGCCCTCGATTTAAATCCGCGACGAACATTACGGCGTTTTATTAAGAGGGGCGCGGCGGAGCCCACTCCAGCTGTTGGTTATCGATGCCGAAAAGACGCTCGTCGAAAAGCACGGGAACCTAGATCCGGAAACTAATGGCGACGCTTCGCGGGAGTGGTGCTCGTGCTGAACCATCTCGGTTCATCGAATTCAGCGAGCGCATTAAACGGTAGTAAAATTATGGCCAGCAGAAGGTCCTCGATCTTCCTCTACATATTCCCGATGCTCGCGGCAGAAACAATAGCAGCGAAACCCTCGAGCAACTCGTAGTCCTTGGCTATCGGGGATGTAAAGAGAACTCGAGGTGGATTCGCGAGATTTCACGGATGCTTGGTAACTCGAGGATTCGCCGTACGACGAATGGAACTCGACGAGGGAACATCCTACAAGCCAATAAACTTCCTGACGAACTAATACGAAACTGCGAGCGAAGACTCGCCGAAATGTTCTAATGGAACCCCGTCAATCGAATCTTTATAAAATTGACGATATAAGGGAGGTGCCTAGGAGAGACTCGGAAGAATCGACCGGATGAAAAGTTTTAAAAGGCGTGCAACGTTCAGCCAGCGCCAGGAGTGATTCCCGCCCTGTAACAAGTTTACCCGCGTAAAAATATAATCCGATGGCTCCCTGGTTCTATATATAAACAGAAATCATAGCAGCCGCGCCAGCAATTAATAACGGAGTCCCTTGGCGTCGATCATTAAACGGCCAGACTAATTGGAGCCGCTCGAACGGCGGCCAATCCACCCGTCGACTGCTCGGATATCGTGGAAATTCGGTATCCGGCGAAAATTGCCAGCGATACGCTGCATCGAACGGGTAACTCGCGAATAAACGGCACCCGATTCAGAAACGAGTACCGATCCCCCACGTTCCTCTCCTCTCCCGTTCGAGACCCTTCCGCGTCCTTTACTCTCGTCGATCGATCGCTCAGCGCTGTCCCACGCCACATCCCCGCGGAATTCTTTGTAATTATATGTTTTTAAAGGGAACATCGTCCGACGTGCACCCTACCGGCTGTTTTCGTATTTTTCATTTATTTACAAAAATATATTATCATCGTCACTCCGACGCTTCGATTTAGCGGAAACTATTATTTTTAAAGTAATACTTTTCGACATTGGTCCGGACGCGCCACTTGCGTTCGTTGCTGATCTCCGACGAGGCGTGGGATGCCATGGCGTCGAAACGAATGGATTGCTAGAAATTCGGCCTCGTTCGAGGTACTCTCGATCTGATCGTCCGAATTTTTGTTAAATAGCTTTCGGCATAGCTGCGGATAAACGAAAATATTAGGGTTGGAAATCCCTTCTAAACTACTCGCCCCCACCCCCCCTCGTCAAGCAGCGGCGTTCACAGTGACATGAAAATTTGAAGCGATCGAGGGCCACTGATACAGAGAAATCGAAGCCCAATTCCTGTCCGCCGCTCGAGACTGTCCCTCGGCCTTTCAACAGCTTACGAATACACTCCGCATTCCCAATACGTATCCAAGATGAAGGAAAAACGCTCGGAAGCTCCGCCGTTGCCCGAAAAATCAATACCTCGCGACGGTCGCGAATGAAGACCCTCGGGAAATCGATTCGGCACGGTTCCTCGTGAACGCGAGACCTCGTGATCGTCCGCGTCCGAGTTGATCGTGGATATTTCGGTGTGTTCGGCGCAATCGAGGACCGCGAACCTCCGCGACAGCGAGGAGATCGCCGCGCCGGCACAGCCGACGAACGAAAAGCCACCTTAAGGCGGATGATGAAACGTGTCCTGTTTGCGTTGCACTCGTACGAGAGAATTGTGTATATGCTCTGTGCTCCCTTCCTTTGTTCCTCTTTCCTTTTGTCCTCGCATTACGTCTCTTTGTTTCCACGCCTCTTCAGCGTGTCCGTGTGTATCTGTGTGTTTGTTTTATCGTTACGATAATCAGTCCGAAAAGCTATGCGCGTAATATCGTAGTAATATACCATATATCATGTACGTATGTAAATAAATAAATAAATATATATATACAGGATAACGATAAATATACATATATATATAATATATATATATCCTATGTATTTACGTGTATATCACCTTAATCCGCGCGAAACCGATCGTGTTTAGCCGTTACGCATTTAGGTAAGTCCGAACACGAAAATGAGTGAGCGAGCGAGCGAGCGATCCGGGAATGATACTCGAGTTCAACGTGAGTAACGACTACGACCGATCCGAGTAAGTCGATCGCAAGCGCCCGCGATTCATCTCGATTGAACGTCCCTGCCCATCACGCCAGCGACGTCCAGCCTTCTGGCCCACACGTATCATCCGTTCGTCCAACGGTCTAACGTCTCCGGTTCTATCGTTCTATCGTCCGATCCTGCCCCGGCGTCATCAAGCTTTCATCCCTCGGCAGCGCACAAGGGCTGTGGCCAGGATGACGTTCAACCCGAGATCATCGCGGTGGCCTACATTCTCGTCGCCTTCCCTCGGTCGATCGACGGACACGAGATTACCACGGATCCGTCGTGGAGTTCTGCGTCGTGCGTCTCTCGATCGTCTTGCACGCGGCCTTACTTAAGTAACTAGGCTACAGGAGCGTTGGGCAGTACGTGGCATATATTTCCTTCTTCCCTATCCCGTCACCCTCCTCTCGTCACCTACGTCGTCTCTCGCTCTCCCGCTTTTTTTTTAATCAGGTCGTTGTCGTCGTCGCCGTCGTCGCAGCATCCCTTCGAGAGGCTCCGCCTCGCTCCGGTCGCTTCTGCCCCGCGCCGCTCTGCCCCTCGCTCGCGCGACTCGCCGCGCCGGGCGATCGTCCGACGGGATCGGCGCGAGCGACGGCGACCGGGACGGAAATCGAGCCAAGTGGCGGGAAAAGTGTGTACCGAATGCCGTGGGTGGCCCGGTTCGCTGGCCACTCAGCCGTCGTCGTCCAGTTCTGGCCAAGCGGCGAGCGGGCTTATCGGTAGACGAATTCCAGCCGTTCCGGGCCCCGTTCCCCCGAGGAGTTTCCGCGGCGTTCGCCGTGAGGCTGGCTTCCCTCGTTGTTCGACGAAACCAGCCACCGGCGATCCTCGGTTGGCCCGACCGTGCGCCGGCTAATGACGACGACGACGAGCCCGGCGGTTGGAAAAGAATCCCGAATCGTCGATGCGACGGCTGGACTTTCGGAACGGGATCGGGGCGAGTCTCGGAACGATTGGATGGCGGGGCGCGGACTTGCGAGCTCGCCCGTAGATTCCTGGATTTAGGATTTTAGGGCGATACCTATGTCGACGGAGCGGGTTAGATCGGGGCTTGGAGATATCTCGGAATATGGAAAACGAGAAACTCGGAGATCTGTGATTCAACCAGATTGAAGGATCAGCGAGGTATGAGACTTTGGATGAACCGAGGCGATAGGAGGTAGCGTTGGACTTGAAGAACCGATGATCGAAAATGAATTGGATGCAATCGCTAGAGGGATTCGTGAATCTCTTTGGAACGGTTTCTTTTCCAACGCCTTGCAACGTTTCTTTATTGCTCTACGACGCTGCTGATCGACCACTGGAAGGACGTCCCCTAATAGTAATCACGTTAATTAATAAACCTACGGTGCCACACATCGTACGGGTTCTTCATTTTCGAAGATTAACCACGCTACATTGATATAAATATATATGTATATGTATGTATGCATATATATGTATATATGGTACTTGTCCTTTACGGCAACTAGGATCCTTTCATCTACAAATACAGTTTTACGTCGGGAATGTTACACGAGCGGGTCGATGTTCTCTATAATTCGCACTTAAGGGGTTAATATTACGAGTTAAAGGGGGATGGGGGATGGTAGATTCGTCGAAAGGGGTGGGTGTAACGGGGAGAGGGGCATTTTTCCGTTAACGTTACTCGTCGGGGGGGAGGGAACGTTTACACGATTATAATATCAATCTGTAATGTCACCGTACCAGTTACAGTACGGTGCGCTCCTGGATAATACTTCATTCATCCATTATTATTATCAATATAATAGTAATATAATATATATATATATATTTATATATCATACACAGAGCGTAAGTATATAATATTTATCGTCATATATATTTAGATTTAAATATTAATTTTAAACTTTTATAACGTTTCATAGATCGAAAAATAAATATAAAAATAAACCGGGCATTTAGGTATTAATATTTTGTATTAATAATTTCTCATCTTTTCCTCCGGTTCCTTCTTCCTTCTCCTCCCTCGTATCCTCCATTCCATATCGTTTCTCCCTTCAATTACTCATTCGTTCTCTTCCCTCTGCAACTATCTTCTTCGTTCTCGTTTCCTTGTTTATCTTGGACCGTCAACGCGGAAGCAGCTCGACGAACGTTCTACGGAAGTCTTCTTCTCGACACCTCTGTTTCATTTGTTCGTTCATCAGGCTCGCTGCGAACGCGCCTCGTCCAACGCGCCGCCACATGATACTCGCCCAGCATTTTATAATTTCATTTGTTGTTTTGTGCGTTCGTAGAGTCGACAGAATCGGAGTATCGCGTGACCAGCTCCGTTTTGCCGCGTTCTTTCGCGAGTACAGTCGCTTGAACGGGGAATCTTGACCGCCATGGCGACGAAGAGACTTGCTCCACACGTTTCGAGTAAGTTTCGTTCCTATACGCGCGCTGCTTTCGGAATCGGAAATTTGGATTCGTTCCCCCGTTCGCGATAGCTCGCCGCAACTTGCGATCGCTCGTCGAGACGCTTCTCGAACGCCGACGATCCCGGTCCGATCGATTTGAGCCCAACGCGAATCACGTGCACAAATTTTAAATGAGCCACACGCGCCAGTTTATTAATTACCATAGATAAGATTTTTCTCATCATTCTTTTTTTCTCTCCTTATTTGTTTGTTTGTTTGTTTGAGCATTTCGCAACGTTCACGAAAAAGTATAAAATTAATTATTCTTTATCACGTGCTCCGTGTCGTCGCATTATCTCTCTCTCTCTCTCTCTCTCTCTCTCTCTCTCTCTCTCTCTATCTATTTCTCTTTCTGCCCTCCTCCCTCATAATTAGTATCCTCTTTCTCTTCTGAATAACACTCCGATTCCAGCGTATCTGCTTCCCAATCGAACTATTCCTTTCTTTTCCCCATCTCATCATCCGCGCTTCTCCCCCTCTGCATCCGTTGAGCCATCGACTAATCCCGATTTTAGCGTCGATTACTTTTCTTCGTTTCTTTCCGTTTCTAAAAGTCCTCGGTCGCGAACAATCGCGAGTTGCGCGTTCACGCCTCGTCCTCTGCACGGCTACGTGAATATTTATACATAATGTATGCTGTATGTATACGTACGTGTAGATGCATTTTGGATCGATACATTTTACATGCAAACGCGTGGCTACCCGCCTCTCGGTGTGTGTGTGTAAGTGTGTGAGTTTGACGTGCGTGCACGCGTTTTGCGCGTCGCCTACGCTTCGAGTTTGTGTGTCCCTTCTTTGTTTTTTATTTATCACTCGACAAGTGCAAGTGCCTAATATTATACGTGCGTTCATCTCCCTCTCTCACTTTTTCCCCCAATTTTCTGTGCCTCAAGAATGCGTCGCATAGACAAAATGTAGGTACCTACTACCGTCTAGTATCGTTAAGATAATAAAATAGAAAAATCCTCGTTTTCACCAGAGATCGTTGCTCTACACTATAATAATAATAATAATAATCATGCTGCAATAATAATAATAATAATCATAATCGTAATATATATATCTATGTAATGCGCGTCTTATAACTTACATTCGTAATACGCAATTTTTAATATATATATTTCTTGCTTTATATTTATATTCATATATATATATATATTCATTTTTTAATTAATATATATTCATATATTTGCTTATGTTAAATTTCTGTCTTTCTCCTCGCACCTTTCAGATATCTCCGGCAGAGTAGCTGCCAGCTACGTTTACAAATTTCTGTCTCTTATTTTTCCTTTTTGGATTAAAAACGAACCGCCGTTATTCGAGGATACTAACCTAATACCTAGTAATGCTCGTGAATGTTTCCAACGTTTAAACTCTAAAGTCGTCGACGGGATCGCGAATCCCCGCCGATTTATCCTTCCCTTTTCGATTAGATCGCTTCATACATGTACGTGTCTACGCGCCTACATTTGTATATTTCTATCCTTTCACTCGTTTCTCATTTCTTCGCGGAATTTGGACAACGACGCAGTCAGCGTGCACATTGCGGACAGACGCGCGATCCTCCGTAAGCAAGAAATTCAAACGAGCCGCGTGCATGTAACCGCAACGTGCAGTGAAACGGGATAAATTTCGTGGAAAGGAAGAAAAGTCGGTATAAACGATTCGATATTAAATGCTCTCGCGTGAACCGTGCAACACGAAGATTAATTATGACAAACTAGAAAAAAATCGATCTATCTTCGACGGGGCGGCCGCGGTTAGGGGCGGGCAACCCTCTTTCTGTTCGCTCGACGTTCAGTAGCACCTGCGCTGGAAAAAAAAATGCCCCTCTATTTACTCCGTAAACATTGCACATCGTTAAAAGCACACCGCAACATAAATACGCGACATCGAGCCCTCGAATTTAACATTGAAACTTCGCCGCCAAACATGAACCGAAAATAGCAGAAACAAATCGAGGTCCCCTGCGAACGCTACAACTCTATTCACCCCCTTTCGGTGGAACCTAGCGATTCCACTTTCAAACTCCCAGCTTCTGCACAAAACACAAATAAACTAGAAAATCGGCTGACACATGCGGAGCATTATTAATCCACGCGGATGCAACCCTCCTCAGTGAGCCTCGGCTGAGAACCCCTACGGGCGACGAGCTTTGCGCTATCAAGTAGTTTAATCCACTCCAAACAACGATACGTTTTACGAACGCGTCCCAAGATTTATTTCCAGAAGCAACATCCTCGGAGCGTCCTTATGCAGATACTAAAAGAGACCCACTTGACGGGCAGATGTCTGAAAAAGTGGTCGAAGATGACTTGGGGCACCTCGAAACCCGAGACCTTCCCTTCGTGACTCTCGAAAGCGAGGAGATTACACGCAACCGTTCAGCCACCGTTCGGATTACTTATCCACAGACCGTAGAAACCGTGCAGTGATCGTGAACCGTCGATCCCGATCGAGATTGAGCACCTCTGGCAAGTTGTAAGAGGGTGGTCGGGCAGGGCGTCGCCGCGTCTCCGCGACCCCCACGAGCTATCGACCGAAAGAGGAGAGAGAAAGAGAGGATCGACGACGACAGAGAAGAGCGGCCGAGGCCCAGCCAGAGAAGAAACGGTGGAGCGAAGGGGGAAAGAAAGGGGGCAAACAAACGGGGGCTCGCGGAGTAGCGAGGAGCAAGGGACGGGGCAGCATTTACTAGTCTCGCGAAACAGTTACACCCTATACAGTTCCCCTGTCGCCGACCAACAACATTGCGCGCCCTTAAAGCAGAAACAGAAAGAAACAGCGCGACTGAACCTGCGAGGGGCTGTAGAGACGGATCGATCGCCGATGAACTACAACAACGCCACGGTTGTATCAAAGGTTAACAGAGAAAGAAGAAGGCCCGAGTGATCCAAGTTTCCACGCACCCTCGACGTTAACCGAGGCTTTGCTTGGCGATACGTGCACCACATTCGTACCCCGCAGTGGTAAAAATAGACTCCGTTAATAAAAGAACATCTGTATACCTGTAAGGTCTCCGTGAGATCGCGATTAGCGGTTTCGCGAGGGAGAGCCCGGCGGTGGTTTTAAGGCTTCCTACGGATCGTCGCACGATCCAGATCGAGCGTCGCGGAACCGCGCCGTGACGCTGACCCGGCCCACGGACCTTGAAAGCCGGGCATAGTCACCCTGCGGTCGCATTCTAATGAGTAAGGCGAAGCAAAGAGGACGTAAGACCAACCGTTGAATTATCGATGTACATCTGTAGCGCCCCTTCAACTCGCGGCGACCACCGACGCGCGGAAAATTGAAACCCTGATCGACGAAAAGCTCCGAAATCTCACCCGTACGCCTATGGGTGCGCTGAAAATTTGATGACACCGGGGGGCGACTTTTTTCTCTTGCTTTACGCCTAAGCCTACGACTCCTCCGCGACCCCTTATTTCAAACTGATCGGAGAGAAGCGTTTTTGGTATGCCCGCGCAAGGGCTGCGGGATAGTACTGTTGTTCGTCGTGGATCAGCCTTTATGAAATATTTATCGGGTGGCGATGTTGAATCGGAGATGGCCGCTGGAGTAACACTGAACTTTATGAGATAGACGAAGATGGATTGGGTGATTACAGGCGCAATACGGCTCGTGCGAAAAGGAAGCGTTCGCTGGTTTTCCCTGAGGAAGGGATGCTGGTTGGTAAATTTGAATTGTCAAGAGGAAAAGTGGTTGTTTCTACGATAAGGTGTATATTAAATGACCGCAATAATAAGTACATCGGTCTGCGTTCAAATAACGACGTTAACCACCGGCGCCCCTAGCGCACCTCGAATCGGAAATACCACTTCAGTCTTGTTTTCTCTCTTACGCAACGGGACCACGGGGAGAGTTCCTCTGATAATTTAGTTCGACGATGGTGAAGGGAAAAAGAGGAAGACGAGGAAAACTGGGCTCGGGTGATAGACGGCTACAGCCCTGAGAGTGGCCTCGAGATGTTAGAATCACGCGTCTCCGTTTCGCTTCCCCCGTTCTATATCCGCGTCTCTTTTCCCTTCAACCCCTGTCGACGGTGGTGGTGGTGGGGGGAGAGGGGGGGGGGGGTGAGAAGCGTTCTCTGCGATTTTCCAGCAACGTGTGCCTGCTTCTACATATATCAGAGAGCGAGTCGTTGCGAGCGCGGTTGCCGTTATCGATCTACTGCGGAGCAACGGAGGCTGCTGGAGAGCACAAAGTCGAAGCTCGGGGGTGGCAAAGCGAGAAAGAGGGATAGCCGAAGGGATGAGCGGGCCGGTCATGTTCGACGGATATATATATATATTTCCGTATAAGTTCGACTTGCGTTTTAATTCCGCTCCGTATGGAACTTGTGGTCTCTGCGGTCCCATTTGGGCCACCGACGGCCCTGCGCCAATGCAGCGGCACGGGCAGTGGGGGGGGGGGGGGGGGTCCTGGTTCGCAGTGCTTGCTACCTCGCCTTCGACAGACCATTTCCATGAGAATGGACCCAGAAGTGGCGGTCCTCTTAGAGGGTGACTACCATGGAAGTCTAGTGACGCAGTGGCGTAGAGACGAAGGGGTGTCAATGACAATTTCGATGTCCCTCCTGACGGATGATATTCGTGGGAGTAGGCACCCAAAGTCGCCACTGTTTAGAGGCTTGTTTGAACGAAGTCAAGAACTGTGGAGGAAATCTGGGAATGCAGTGGCGTAGGAATGGACAGCCCGACCGCAGTCGTTGCTATGCCGCTGTGAGTGGACGATGATCGCGGGAACGGACCCAGAACCGGCGCTCTCAGCAGGGGTGTTCGGTTTGAGCGCGGAGCTGTCGTTATAACGAGACAGTAGTTGAAGTATACCTGTGCGCTCCTTCGTGCTTGCTGCAACTTCGCGTGGCAATTTTCTCGGTGCCGACGCAACTTCGCGAGCCAATGGGAAAACGAACGCTTCGCAAAAGCGACGAATAGGGGTCTGCCGAGTCTCCTTGGCATCGTTTCAGAGTGTAAGCCACCCACTTTCGAACACGGCGAGGTCAAACACACCGCTGCGAGGCACGGTTATTAATAACTTTCGATTTCCATGATGGTTTATTCTGATCGCGGGCCGGTCACGCTTTTCTGACCGACAGAGGCGCGACTAGAGTGAGAAAACTGAAACGGGCGAGGGTGGTTTCACGAAAGAAGAAAAAATAGAGAAAGAGAGAGATGTAGCTAGGGGGGGGGATTGGAAACGTGACGAGGAACGGCAACCTCGCAGCCTGACACGCCGCCACCATCACGAGGACGGCATCGACCGCAGCCCCAACGCTGCAATGCGACGTTGCCATCCCAACGGGCAACAGCCCTTGCGTCCGATCCGCTTCGGGGGCCGTGGACGGATTTTCACGGCACGCTCCTGTGCCACGCGTCCGGTCATCGGTCGGCGGAGACGCGCGACCCCCCAGGATCGTGTCGACGAATCCGAAAACCACGTGGCCCTAATTCCTCTCCTTCACCGTCAACCCCCTTCGAGTAGCATCAATGTCGTTAATAAAACTAGGAGTGGTGCGACTCAAGTGTTTCGAGACTGAATAAAACGAGTTTAACGTGCAACGGAGAATGTATGAGTCAGTGTAGAGGTAGAGTGTCCCAACCCCCTCCCCCTCCCACGAAACGGTGATCTTTCAGAGGGCAACGATTTAATTCAAAATCAACGCAAGCCCGATAAGCGTGCAGTAAAAACAATATGCAGATTTATGATAGAGATTCGATATGAAAATGTAATCCCCACTCCCATCCTCACTCCCACGATCACTTATTAGGAAATCAACGCACCTCGACGTAATTGATGGAATTGCGAAGAAAACAATTTTCTAATTCGATGCGAGCACGCTCACCCCCGGGACCGTGTCGACGAATACGAGATTCACGTGGCGTTCCGGTTCCCTCACCCCCCCCCCCTCCCCCGTGACATTATGATTAATCGTTTCCGAGCTGGGTAGATAATTAATAAAACTCGAAACAACGCGTTTGAGCGTTCGCAGGTTGAGAGGATGAAAGCAAATTTGGCGCGGAATGAAAAATGTGCAAGTGAGGGGGTGGCGTGTTTGCAGCCCTCTGCTCCCACCGTGGATCTGCGATTCAATATTCCGCGAGGATCCCGTTTGTAAAATCACGGACGATAAAGAGAGATTGAACGCGAATGGCAATGCAAATGAAAGCAATGAAACGTGGACGTGAGCTCTATGTGTTTCGATTCGGGTATCAGTTTTAATATCCCGCGAGGCGGGGGCGTATCGTCGAAACTGTGTTACACGCACCGTGCGGAAGCATAGAACGAAGAGAGGAGAAGTGAAAGAGTCCGGGAAACGCAAGACGCACGAAAGAAAAAAAAAATGAGAGAAATTAAAAGTCGATGTATAAAAATCACGTAACATTTTATTATAAACTCGTTTCCAGTATAGGTGTATGCATGTGTGTATACGTGTTTTTCTTGCTTTTGCTGGCTGTTCGTATGATCTGCTTCGGTTTTCTTTATCGTTTTCTTATAGATCCTTTGCCTCTTTCATTGTCCGCGTCTTCTTTTTCGCTTTTTTTTTCTTTAATAAAATATTTGGTACCGCTTCGTAGGAATTCTTACATTAGACCACGATATCAATTTCTTTTGCTTGTCTCTTTTTTCCTTTGTGTTTTGCTCGTTCGGGAGATCGTGATTAATCGTTTCGTTCGCAGTTCGAACTCTTTCGATACATAAAGGAAAATCGCGACGTCGGTTTGCCGCTCGTTCTAATCAAAAGAACAGGAGAGAACACAAGTTTCTTAGTCGCATCATATATAAAAATAAACGATTTTGGAAGTAGGATTGCAGCCGACGGGGTACGACGTCGGCGATGCACCTTGAAATTGACATACGCCGTGTCTCGGGCTATCGCGCGACATACAAAGATTATCTTCGAGAATGCTCTTTCGCAATAGAGATGTACATATACATATATATATGCATATATACACACACATATATATACATATATATGTGTAATAATAATAATAATAATAATAATATATATTATCGTATATATATTATATAAATATAAAAAATCATCCGACAAAAATATATTACGGGATAAAATATGCATTTTCGATAAGTAGCTCGGTTCTTACCGTGAACAGTAATAATCGTTATCGATAGTTAATTGCTCTCGCAGGCGTTAATAATATGCATAGTAATAACTATAATATCAGTGACAATAATATATATATATTAATTGTAATGACAGCGATAAACTTAATAATAATAATAATAATAATAATAATTGTAATAATAATTATAATGATAATCATAAAATATTCTGTCTAATATAATAATTCAAAATAGGATGGTCGGGTTGTTGCATCTGACAAATGTGTTTGATTTTCTTCTCTACCTATTTTCATTTGCACTCCCTCGGCTCGATCGTGATATAAAGAATAACGAAAAATAATCAACCACAAGCGAATCAATGCGAGAGAACCGAGCGACGATGAGGATACATAATAATATATGCGATATATATAACATGCGTATATGTATAATACATGAGAATATCTCTTTATACTTTTTCATCACGTTTCGCAATTTTTTACAACCAATCCATCAAACACAAAGACTTTTCGAAACAACCGGACGAGAACACAGGGAGAAAAACATAAGTACACGATCTATGAAAATCATATTATATATTAAAATATTCGTAATAATTAATAATAATAATAATAATAATAATATATTATCGCGTGTCCGTAAAATTACATAAAAAAATATAGAAAATAATAAACTCGTAGCTTCTCTATTATATTTTCTATTTTTTTTTTTGCTCCATTCATTCTCTCCTTTTCTCACTCGCATTCGCTCGCCCGATGATTAAATTTCTTGCTCCCTCTCGTCCGAAACCTTGCCTCTCCCTGTCTGTCTCGACGTGCCTCTCACACACCCTCAAAAATAACTTTCGCGTGAATCATAATTTCTCTCTCTCTCTCTCTCTCTCTCTCTCTCTCTCTCGCTCCCCCTTTTCTCTCCCATTCTTCCTCCGTGTTAGTTACGGCCCTGTGGTCACTACGGTTACAACTATGCGTCGAATAATCCCGATACTAGAGCAATAACCATATCGTCGTTAATTAGTAAAGATACACAATATTCTCTGTCCTCCGTGCTCCTGTGTGTGTCGAGATCTGTACGCGTGTCATGCGTGCGTGTGTGTGCATCCGCGTGGCTTTTGACGCGCGATTTGCTGCAACGACGGCGAGTATGTGCGTACCACGCGAAGTCTCCGTCGAGGAACAAGCAACGAGAGGATAACGCGTCAGCTGATTACCAAAGATGAGAAATGGGAGACGTTCGGGTCGTGTCGCTCCTACAGAAGCGGAATCTCCTCTGGCTCGTTCCTCGACCACGGTGTATCGGCTCACGAGGAGATTATTGCTGGTTCGGTTGACATCGTTGCGAGATTAATTACAGTTATCAGAGCGAGGCGGCCGATCGCCGTGGACCGATAGCACGCGGCACGTTTCCTCGCCGTTGCGCCAACCACACCTTCCACATCTCCTCTCCCCCCTTTCTCTCCGCCCAACTTCACCGAACTTTGCCCAACGAAGCCCTGCGCCTAGACTCGCGACACCGTTTCCGCCGAAGGGCGTAAGAACTCGACTCTCTGCCCGGGTGTCGCGCAGCTCTGTCCCCTTTGCCTGGCGCGACTTCGTCGGACCAAAGCCGACTGGCTTCTCAATGACACACCACTTGACCATCCAACCGCTCTGTTTCTTATTTCCTCGCGCATAGTCGATGTTATGCGATCTGTGTTCCTCGAACGAAGAGGCAAAAGCTGGCATAACGGGGAATTAGGGGGTCGTGGCTGGTGTGAATCATTGAAGGGGTGGCTTCAAGCGGCCAGCTGGATTTGGGCCAAACGTAGGCTTGTCCACTGGCGACGATCGACAGTGAAACCTACGACGGAGTGGAGGAAAATTATCCGGAAGAACCTCGCCTTTCTAGGTGTTTCATTGACGACTCCGTGACTTCCGGAACCAAAGTCACCGAGTTCGAATTCGTGACATTTTCTTCGCCGAACGAAGATACCTCTGAGAAGAAGGGAAACAGACGATAGAGAAAGAAGAACGGAAACGGGGGGAATGAATCGGTCGACGAAGAGGCGAACAACGTAGAAAGGGGGTGGAGGAACCGGAAACCGAGTCTGAGGACACGACACCGATACTTTCGTCCCACTACTCCCGACGACCCGAACACCATGTCCCTCTTCGTTTCCTGTCGGTTCGATCAATGATCGTTGATCGAAGACTGCGAACAGACTGCGCGCGCGGATTACCGAGGAAACTGTGAGAACTGGCTACGCGCGTTTCGATTGTTCGATGCTCGATCTGTGTCGTCCCTGGCGAAGAGAACACCTCGAAGAACCATCCACAGAAACCACCGACCAGGTCGGCGAAATTTTTAACACATACCAGTGCCCGATGAAAATACATTTTCTTCCGTTCATCTAGTCAATAATAGACACTATCTGATATTGAATACAATATTAGTAATAATAATCATAATAATGTCGATAAATACATTGACGTTAATAAAATATGGAATATAAAATACTCCTCGCTACATATATTAAGATTCTCAGTTTAGCAATTGGGTATGTGTGTGTGTTTTTTTTATTTCTTTATCTCTCTCCGTTTGCCCCTTGCTCGTCGCCTACGCAGGGGCATCTCGAAAGAATACTAAGCACAACATTCAATATATTCATATATATATGTATATATATATATATATATATATATATATATATATATATATATATATATCTATCTATAATATATAATCATAATCGTAATAATGCGATAACTATGATAATACGTTATACGTTTACATGCATCTCCGCGAATACGATCGCCGGAGAGTAGTTTAGAAGGATTTCGGTATCACTCCAGTAGTACTGTTCGTTCCTCACTGTCCCAACCCCCTTATGCGCGACCCACCCCATCCCAGCCCGCCCCACGAAACCTCAATTTTCTGTCTCTCCTTTTTTCTCTCTCTTTTTTTTTTAATTTTTTCGATTTGTTTCGCGTGTCTCTTCGGTCTGTCAGTCGGAAATGTCGTGACACTTCTCTCCGCTCGGATCAACCCTCAACTTTCGCCTCGCTAGACCCCTCCACTCTCCTCGACGAGTCGAGGAAACACAACCCCCTGCCGTCTTCAGTGTTGCACGACAGTGATAGTGATAATAATATTAATATAATATACATTTACATTTATTTATAATATAGTTTTTTTTTTGTGTGAAATACTGATTCCCTAGTCTCGGAGGGGTTGCCACCCTCAGGTCGCGTCGCGTCGCGTCGGCGGGAAATCTTCCTCCAAACGAGCACACGCCCCCGCACGCACATACGCACACGCACACCCCTATTGCCTAGAAATGCTTCCTCCCCTTCTAAGGAAAGGAAAGCCGTGTATCTCGTTGCATCTGCAGCATCCCCCTCGAAACTGATGCCCATGAGTGCGCCGTTTCGATAAAAAATCTCTCGAAACGTATGTATCTTACAAGTACGAAAACGGAACAATAGTAGAAAGGTGAAGGAACGCCGACGTTCCCCCGTCAGATCGGGGGACGGCGCAATAACGAAGCGGAGGGGTGGACTCGGAATCGCAGCAATGGCGTAGGAACTTAAGAAGAAGAATAAAAGGGAACGAGGGTCGATGTTACGCGAATGCTAAAACACGAATGAGCCCCGCGTCCTACGTAAAGGAGCTCGACACGTCCGCGTGCTTTTCGATTTCTCTTTCGTGCTGAGATCGAGATTGTGGGCTGACAGTTGAACGTAGCCGCGTCTCGAAGAAACCGCGCGACACTGGCTCTATCTCCGCTGGCTACCAACACGAGATCCCGCCGATCCCCTGTCCGCGAGCCGTTCCGTGCACGTTCCAGAACACTCTATAAAATCCGCTGAAACTCTCACTCCACGCGATTCGTCGATTAAGCGTACTTTTGGTTAAACGACAACTCCTCTGAAGGCCGAGGATCGCGGACCGGATTCTCAAAAATTCACGCGCTCGGTTTCCCCCGCGCCCCTATATCCACTCTACTCCCCTGCGTCTACCCTAACGAGTTCCCTATCATCGAAGTGATTTATTTGAAAAAATACTGCAACACCAGGCCTCCCCTTTCGGCCTCGCCCGAGCGCCAGTCGCGAAGCACTAGCTCCTACGCAGAAGCCCTACGAGCGGAGATCCATCCGAGCGAGCCGCGTCCACGTGCGCGAGCGTACGCGAACAGGTTCGAGCGGGGGTTGGTAGCCAGACGATGGTGCTGGAAGAACGACGGTAACGCGATCGACGTCCCGGTCATTCCGGTGGATCGAGGACCATGCGACTTCCGCGCCGCGAACGCGTGCACCCTCTCTCGCGACCGCGCGCGACTCGCTGGAACTCGCGCGACGACAGCTACGCTTCTCGTTCGTCCTTTACGGTAAATTAAGTATTCTACAGATAAGTAGTCGAGTAAGTAATAATGCGGCGAAACGTTCGAGGGCGCGATCGAACAGACGCCTCCCTCTGGAATCGAAGGGATCGATCGACGTAGAATGGTATCGAAGCGAGTTTCGACGCACCCTCGAAAGCATGTCCCCTCGTTCGCGACATACGAACGCGCGTACGTACAATATAATATTTATTTATATATAGACATATATATATATATATATATATATAATATGTATATAATATATTAGATATATTCGAACGGTCTCACTCATATCCAATCACTATCCATCCTGTCGATCGACAATGCTTGCACGGGATGTGGGGGTCGTAAACGAAACGGTTGGTGGAAAAGAACGGGAAACACAGATTGCGAAGGAAAGTAGCGCGAGGGTAACGAAACGCCGAGCCAGCGTTTAACCGAACGATATGAAGAAAAACGCGAACGGTTGGACTTCGCGAGAAGCGTCTGAACCGATTAAAGCGACCCGCTGCGCGCCAGCGGAAATACACGAGAATTATACATGTATATATTAGATATAGAGCAATATTAATCATTATAATTCCAATAATAGCGATAATAATGGTAATGATAAGAATATAATTGGTAATAATAATAATCGAATATAGATATCCAATAGAATACAATAATATAGTAAATGGAGGCAAATTAAGCAACAACGATCATCTATTTTTCTCTCTTCTTCTATAATATATACTATATATTCATATATTTCCATATATATATACGCATCTATATATAGATATATATATATATATAAGATTCGATATACCTACAATTAAATTTATTAACCTGCATCATTATTCTTTTTCTTTCTTTTTTTTCCTCCCCTTTCGTTTTAGATTAACCCCTTATTACTCTGTTGCCTACTATACTTCTAGAATTCTCCCTTAACGATTAGTTATTATTCTTTGAGATATGTATCGTCGTGTGGGTGTACGTGTCCTGGCAAATACTCTCGATTGCTCGCGTTGCCGTTTCACCCTCGGTTCGTCAATCTTATGTCTCTCCCTTGTTTTAAGCGTTCGCGCCCTAAAACAGCGCCCGGCTCGCTCGCGGAATTCGCGGCATAGGGTTGGGGGGAGTGGATGGGGGCGAAGAATTCGACGGGCAAGTAGAATGTTCCGTTCGCGGCTGTGTCCAACCCCACGATCTCCCCTCGATCGCGCGAAACCGTCCCCCCCCCCCGGGTCCCCGCTCTCTTTCCTCGCGCTCTCGTGATCCCGATCGTCCCCGAGCTCGCGCCACTTCAACGCGTCTCCCCATCGTCGCTCTTCACCTCGGCCTGCTTCGCGACCCTCCCTTCGCGTGCCCGTGTATATGCGGTGTGTGTGTGTGTGTGCATGTGTACGTGCTCGTGTGTTACGCGTGCGATCTATTCGTTAATCCTCGACGAAACACGCGCGTGACGCGCTAAAGGACTCGTGTCCCTTTCCTCGTCTCGTCGTTTGCTTTTACGAAAATGGCAGTTATCGGTCACAGCCAATGGCTATATCAATAATCATTAATACATTACGCTTTAATACGATTACGATTAGTTAACCTTATAGACGCTTTATCCATTTATACGTTATTTATAGTGGTAAAAATGCCTCCTACGGATGAACGCGCTACGAGGATACACAGCACGCTTGCTCGCTCGGGGGAGGGGGTGGGGTGGGGGGTACGCGTGTTCGTTGCGATTGAATGTGGAGAGGGACTGGCTCTCGTCCCTCGTGCGCCGAGCCGCGAATGAAGCTCGCGAGTCGATCGCGCATCGACCACCGGAACAGCGTAATCGCGGATCGAACGATCCACCGACCTGCCCTGCTATTCTTTGGCGCTCGATTTCGGACCCTCCTAAGCGGGCGAAATGTGTCAGACTCCTCGCCCCTTATCGATCCGAGACCCCTTCGTCGAGAAGTGGTGCCGGCGCGGTCGTAAACCATCGGTCGCCGACGAAATTAGGAGATTCAGGCGTTAGACCACGTGGCGCGTTAATATCGAGTTCCGTGACCCCCCCGCGCCTTTCTTTTTACGACTTTCCAGCGATCGCGCGACGATACCGCTGTCTCCGCGGAGGTCTCGGGACGCTGGTTCCCGCGTGACGGTCGCACGTGAGGACCTACGACGCGTGCGTGAGCGTGGAAAGCGCGAAAAAGAGAGAAGAGAAAACAAGGTAAAGAATCGTGTCGAGTTGGGCGTCGCGGCGAGAGAAACAATTAATAAAACAATAATCAATTTTCCAATATACTTTTAATACACTTCACCTTTTTTGCTCGATAAAAAAATAAGACTTTAATACGTTCATATAAAACAACGAAAAAAATAGATTAAATAACAATACAATAATATACGTACGCTACCTTGCGATATTTATAAAAATATATATAATATATATATATCCATTTACATAATTTACTTATAGATAATAACTCTCTCTCTCTCTCTCTCTCTCCCTCTCCCTCCCTCCCTCTCTCTTACTTTCTCTCCCTCTCTCTCACACACACACACTCTCGAAAGCGCATAAACAATTTGAAATGAGACAGAAAAGAAAGAAAGGAGAAAACAGAATATCGAGTGGAAAGGCAATGGAGAAAGACCACGCCGCAAGGTTTGCTAAGAGTACCCTGTGTCTGACACATCGCTGGCCGCTACTACTGGACGCGATCCAGCGTTAAGCGAAGAAAGGAACTGAAAGGTCAGGCGACGTCGGCGGCTCGCGGCGATCCGCGGGTAAACAGCACCCCTCCGGAAGACGATACGCGACGATCGTTCCCCAGGTAAACTTGTCCACCTCTGCCGATCGATTCGGATGTCGGTGGGCCTCCTCGTCGAGTGCGTCATCGAGACGATTGACTCGCGAGCGCGGTGGGTGTGTCGTACAAGTGTAGTTATTCGAACGGAAGATTATCCGAAACCCGAACGAAGATACACACTAAGCTAACCATCCGACCCGTGCGGAGGTAACCGAGACGAGATCGGTACAGATCGACGAAGAAGAGTATAGACATTTTGATTCACGTATGGCACTGCATATCTTCCTCCCGCTGTGGCCACGATATACACGGAAGTCCTGCGTGTCGATCAGCGTGTAATCGACGATGGTGCAGACTGAAGAGGAAGAACGACGCGCGCCCGCTCGATTGCCACGCGAAGCGCGATTCCTCGAGGAGGGTGGGCCGGCGATCGTCGCACCCTGGCACGCGACTCGACGCGATGGAAGAACGGGTAATCGGGGTGTAGCGATCAGTTCTTCCTGGATCCTCGGCGAATCGGTGGCGGTGGATGGTGGGCGCGTTTCCGCCCGTCCTCGTCGCGACTAGAACGATCGAAACGCGGGACGGACAGAGCGGTGATCGGCGACAGCGTTATCGGTGGGGGGGGTGTACAAGCCGGTGAACCGGATCGAGCGCGTACGCGTGCACGGAGGCGACGAATGATGACTGATCGCGGGGAACGATGACGCCGAGGACTCTGCCGCGATTATGTCGGAACCTCGGCCAAAGTGAAGGCTGCCTGACGCGCGTCGTTTAATCGTTTAAGTTTAAGTGTTGCATCTAGCAGAGTCGTCCCAAAGTCTAGCGGAGGTTCTCGACAAGCTCTCCCCGTTTCTTTTGCTCTGCCGCCCTCGTGGAGCCCGAGGCACCGGTGTAACGTCTATCGAGACAGCGCGTCGTGAGAGGGGGAGACACATGCGCGACGATGAACACGGAAACCGCTGGGATCGCGAGCTTTCCGAGCTGTTCTTGGTGGCTCGCCTTCCGAACTCCCGGCTGGTCGCGAGCACGAAGAAGCCACGTCTACCAGAAATCGCCCCGGAGGCTTCGGCATCGCGCTCACACTCCGTTCTCCATGCACACAACGTTCTCCGCGGTTTCGCCCGAGCGTGTCGGCGTTTCGCTCGCGAGCTGGGTGACGAGTTGACGCGCTCCGAGTTCTGGCAACCCCGCCCCTACAGTTTTCCCCCCTTTTCCACGATTCTTTCCCATTCCTTTTCTCCCATCCTCTGCTGTCCACTGTCCGCGGGAAACTTTCAACCACCCTCCCGTTTACCACCACCATTAGCAGCTGTACGCTTGGGTGGACGCCAGCGTACAGCGCAGGCTACACGCGTGGTCAGGGCTCTCGGCTCTTTCCTCCGCGTGAACGTTGAGGGAGGTTTCTGCCTTGTTGGGTCAAAAAATTTTCTTTTTTTCTTTCGTGTATCAGACAGAGCCAATGTTTAAGAATACGTTCAGCAAATTTCAAGTCGATATTAATAAAATTCGCAAAGTTATAAGCTGACGAAGAGAAGCGGGCGCGGGTATGAAATTCGGAGCGCTTGGGTCGGCGCGACGCTATAAACCGCAACCGATGCGGGATAGGGGCGCGTCTTTTGTAAGAGAATGTTATGAATTCGTATTGTCTGTATTCGTCGGAAATACTTACCTGGCCAGTATATATCTGTATGTAAAAGATCTGTTACGGAAGCAGCTGTCTCGAGAAGCGTCCTCAGTGCGATTGTAAACTCGAAGAGTAATGGATTTTCAAAGTTAAAACCGAGGTGCAAAATGTTTAAAGCAAAAAAATTCAATCGCGAGAAAAATGAGCGACCTGGTCACAAAGCAAAAAGAAACGGCGATTCAGTGGTAATCGGCATACCAGTGAAAACGAAACGTACACGTAAGTACATCGGCACAAAAACTAAAGAATTCGCGGGATACTGAAATCACCAATTGATCCAATCCACGGGTACCGAATTATCAATTTTATTTCTGTGTTTTCCACACTTAGTGCCCTATTAAAATGCAAGGAATGTGAATGTGACGTGAAGTTTAACGTGAAAGGCGAACAAGGCTTTGGGAGCTCTGTGTCGTCTGCGATTGTGGCCCCACCGAAATTGAATCTGGTCCGAAAATTTCGAACAAATCTTTCGAAATCAATCGACGAACCGTGTTTGTAATGTGCTTACTAGGAATCGGGTTGCAGGGCATAAATCTTTTTTGCAGCATGATGGATTTGGGTCAAGGAATGGCTAACAGCACATATTATGCATGCTTGGAAAATGCGTTGACTGCTGCGAAAGCCACGGCCGACGTACGCCTCGGAAAGGCTGCAGAGGAAGAAATTGAAAAAAAAATTCTGCAGCGGGAAATGAGCCATCTCATTTGACCGTTTCAGGTGATGGAACTTGGAGCAGGAGAGGTTCTTCATCGTTGTTTGGCGTAGTCACTCTGATCGGAAAATATTCCAGTAAGATTCTGGATCTTGTTGTGAAATTTTTTGCCAAGCCTGTAATTACTGGAGTGGCAAAGAGGGCACTGAGGAGTTTGCTAGCTGGTACGAAGAACACGAAGAAAAGTGTGCATGCAATCACACTGGAAGCGCTGGAAAAATGAAAGTCGATGGTATTATCGAAATTTTTACACGATCCGAGCAGCTTCACGGTGTAAAACACGCCAACTGCATAGGCGACGGGGATACGAGAACCTTCAAATCACTTCTGGAAATACAACCGTATGGGGGTGAATTGATCGTGACGAAGAAAGAGTGCGTTGGACACGTCAAAAAGCGAATGGGGTCAAGATTGAGATACGGAAAGAAGAAGACGAAAGGGGTTGGTGGCAAAGGTAGTGGCAAATTGACGGATAAATTGATTCGTGACTCGATGGTTTGGCAATTATCAGAAATTCTGATTCTGTGACTGCTATGAGAAATGCTACTTGGGCGACTTTCGGTCACAAATGCTCGACAGATGCGAAGCCGAAGCACGACAATTGTCCGCCCGACTCGTGGTGCAAGAGGAGACGCGTAGAGGTTCAGAAACTCCTTCATCCGATATACTCAGATCTGTCGTCAGACGATCTGATGCAACGCTGTTTGGGCGGACATACGCAAAATAATAACGAAAGTTTCAAAACGCTTGGCTCTAAAACACATTTTTTTGCTCGAAAAAAATTATCGAACTGGCAGCTTTTATTGCCGTATGTATTTTAAGCGAAGGCATCACCCCCTACTGCATATGATGGAAGTGATAGCATCGCACAATTGGACCCCAAGCAAAATTAATGGCCAACAAAAGGGATATGGTGCGCGTGAAAAAAGCTGACGCTACACATTCCGCAGCATCAAAAGAGGCAAGATTGGCCCGAAGACTGGAGCGGACGGCTCAAGAAGAACTTTCTGAAGAAGAGGAAGGTATTCTCTATGCTCCTAGCATAGCAGATTAGGTGTAAGTATGAAACTTTTCATTTTATTCGCACATAAACTTCGGTTTAACTTTAAACGCGTTTTTCTCGAAACTACATTTTCCAAGCTTGCGGAAGTGCTCCTACACGCCCTAGATAAGCAATCTTTATGAAATTTGGCAGGCACGTGTAAAACAAACGTCTTCATTAGTTGAACAAGAATTATCCAAAAATATTCAAGCGTTTTTATTTAATGAACAAAAACTGCAAAAATTTTTGGTTAAAAAAAGCTTCCCTTCGATCGCTCGCCATTGTTTTATTTTCCAACTTTTCTTCTTGATTCTAGTTCAACTTATAAACAATATTGTACAAGGTAAAAATATGTTTCATTTTTTGCTTCAGATCACCTGTCCGGGACCTGTTAGGACTTCCGCAAGCGAAGAATGTCATCGCGCGCGCACCGACATACGTGGCTCCTCCCACTCCCACTACCATGTTTTGTCAAACTCTAAAAAATATTTTTATGTTCAATAAAGACCGCTTAGTAAACATACCAAATATCAACATTCTATATTTAATACTTTTCGCGTAAAAAGTTGGTGAAAAATCGAACATTTTTTGGCCCAACAAGGCAGAAACCTCCCTTAAGTACGAGTCTTTTTCTCGGTGGTACCGCCGCGGCTTGGAATCTGGCGCGAGCACGCGCGACCGAGCGTGTGCCACGCGTGAGACACGGATTCCAGCCGCGGCGTATCGCTCGTTAATCCCGGCGAAAAGAAGAAGACGACGAAGAAGAAGAAAGAAAAGAACGCAAGAAGAGCGAAAACCCGCACTAGCTTCACCGCCCGTTTACCATCTCTCCCTTTTACCTTCCCTTCCCTTCCACCTTCCCTACACCATCCCCCTTTCTCCGCCCCCATCCACCCACCCCGTTTGCTCACGAATCGTGAGAATCAGATCAGACTTATGTAGCGAAGTTAATGAAAGATTATCTGGCATGATCTACATATGCATGTACGCGCACGCCTACCGTGTTTTCCTTGTTCTTTTTTTTCCCTTTATGTTTAATTATTATAACCTGCGCGGCGGCGTCCTCGTATATTCGGAACGTAGATGCTAAAGAGAATACCTATAAATATAGTTTATATGTATATATATAGAATATAATATAATATAATAATATAATAATAATATAATAATATATATAATATAATATAATAATATAATATATATGTTTATGTCATCACCGTACCTTTTACGCATCTTTTTCTCTCTCTCTCTCCCTAATTTATACTTAACATAGAAAAAATATAGAATTTACTTTGCCTCGAACTTAAATATAATAAACCTCTCTCTCTTTCTCTCTCGAGCGTCGATTATAATATATATATATATTTATATAAATATACGATTTTTTTTTTTATTCGTGTGTCTGTCCGTGCGTGTGCGCGTGTATGTATCTGTTTCTTATTTTCGTGCAGGTGTTGTCGTAACGATGGATACGCGTTGGATTGCGTTCGCGCGTGTCTGTCTTTCAGTGTTTGAGCTTGCGCATAATGCATCTGTGGTGTTCGCGTGTACGTGGCCGCATAAATTCATCGTATTTATACGAGTGATAAGTATTCATGCGTGTATACGTGTATACGCGCGCGCGCGCGCGCGCGCGCGCGCGCGTGTGTGTGTGTGTATGTGTGTGTGTCCGAGATGAGTGATGCTTCAATATAGTAACAAATAATTAATATACACTCGCGCGTAATCACCGCGCGTCTCTTTTATTTTAGCCCGCGTGCGCACGCGCGATCGTGCGTGCAAAATCAACGTACGTATGCGTGAGAGACTGCCTGTCCGTGTGTACGTGTAGTCCGTGCTTTTCATTTATATGTTCCTGGTTAACCGATCAGCGATAAGAACGCACTGTTTTCTCAAGAAGGAAGAGTTTTCGTTTTTCTTTCCCCGAACGAAGAAAACGACACGACGGGGGGAGGGGAACGAAAGGGAGGTTGGAGGGATCGCGGGGGTCGGAGATTGATTGGGGGAGCGTTCGAAACGAAAACGCACGGCGAACGAAGATACCTAAACGAACTAATAAAAAATTAAAAAAAAAAACATTAAAAAATATAGAACGAAGGGGGTGAGTCTGGGTGAGAAACTACCGAGACACCCGCTATACAGAGCTGCGGCTCGAACGATCGAAAAAATATCCTCTTTCTCTCCCGCCATCCGTCGTCACCGGATGACGCGTATAATATATAATATATATATTTTTTTTATATGTAATATGTATTAATAATATACCTCGACTTGTTCGGAGCTGCGACTTGAGCATATCTTCGTTTAAAAATGGCAACGATTGACAAGAAGTTTCGACGATTAAAAGAAACGAAACAAAGGACGAAGTGCAAGAAATATAACAAGGGGAGAATTGTGGACGAAGAAGACGAGTAAAATCAAGTATAGGAAATCGAAATCGAAGTCGTAGTCAGCATAAATATTAAAAAAAAAAACAAAGAAGAAAATAATTATAAAAAAAAAAGGAAGGGGAGGGGCCGCAAAAGGGGCCGTCGAATTTGGACGGCCCTTCTGGCTCCAGCTTAACAGCTACTAGTATAGTTTCTTCGGCCTTTTCCTTTCCGTAAGATCGCGAAAAGTATCTCGGGGCACGCGATTCGTTCCGCTCGGGAGCGGTTCGAGATCGCTTGTCGAGCTTCTTCTTTTCCTTTCCCTCTCGAAACACGATTACGCGAACGATAACGCGACGTTTGCGGCGTCGAAACGAAATAAAAGAAAACAAGACGAATAGCAAACAGAACACAGAACATAGGGACACGTACCGGCCACCCTCTCGTTTTAAATGAGGGACGAGCACCGGCGGTTCGGGAGCCTTCGTCGTCCCGAAGTCGCCAGAGGCCCGTCCGCGACGAATGTCCGCGAGGAAGGACGAGATAAAGGGGGGAGGGGGATGAAAAATCGCGTGGGAAGAACGAGAACGAAAAGACCGCGAGTCGTCCTTCCTCCCCCGACGCTGTCGAGTCGCGAGAGGGCCGCGGTAAAGTGACACGTATTATACAGCGTCCGATATACACATCTATGCGATACGATAATGCAATATAATAGAGAATATAATTACGACTCTTCAAAGAAAAGCTAAATGTACACGGGTCGTCGATCCCTGCGTGAAAGATACGTCGTATTTTTTTTCGTTTTTTTTTCTTTTTAGTCCTTCTTTGAAAGAGCGAGTTATTACTCGATTATTACTCTAGGGTTCAAAGAATACGGTTTGCGGGAGAAGCGGCTTCTCCGAGGGGTGGGGGGTGGGAGGTCGCCGCTCCTCTTTTCCCTTGTTCTCGTTCCTTCAGCCATGTTGGGAGAGCCGGTTCGCGCGTTCCCGCGATTCGCCGTCCTTAAAACGTTTTGTTTCCCTTAAGCGCCGTTCCGTCCACTCGTTCTCATCATTTTTTTTTCTCCCTTATAATTTCCTTACAATAATTTCATTTGTTTTCCAGGCGCGTGCAGCTGCCCCCGACCACCCGCCGTCCCGTCGACGAAACGCGCGAAAAATACAAAATCTAAATCTCCTCGATAAAATATCATATCCCTCTTACTGTCGTCAGACTTTTTCCTGACACCATATATATATATATTTTATATATATATATATATATATATATATATATATATATATAAAATATATTTATTCATTTATGTTTATATTTATATATATAATATATATATATTATTAATATTATTATTATTTCAATTGCTATGTCGCTTATATAAAGGTAAGATAATACTCTAGTAGCGAGGGAGGCTGGGTGGAACGGGGCACGCCGTTTTTTTTCCATTTTTTTTTGTTTTTTATAATACTATCATCTATGTGGTTTCACGCGGCAGATCGAGGGACACGTGACCACCTCTCTCGGCCCTTTTCTCTTGCTCTCACTTCTATCGTGTCACGTGTGTGCCTGTACGATGAGATCGACTGTGTCTGACTGTGCTGTATGTACGAGTGTTCTCGGTGTGAGGTTGCGTCCGTGTGGGGCATGATTATTTCGGTAATCGTTCGGTGCGGTTGCGTGCACCGAGCTCGCAGGTCTCGAGTGTCATCGCGGCGTCGCTGCATCCGGCCGACGGGAGCGCTTCCGCGCGGTAAAAAAGTAACTAGAGACGACGTTCGACTATGTTTCCTGGTCCAAGACGATCAACACAACAAATCAATCGCGTCGCTATGAAAAACTTCGACGGGGAGAGAAACTTCGGAAGCTCTTTCCCATCGTCGGATGCACGACTGTCTTCCTATCGCGCTCTCCTCCCCTATCCTGGTGTTCATCTTTCAGATCGTTTCATTGGTTCGCCACCAAAGCACGCCCCAACGATCGCGTGACCTAACTTACGAAACGATCTGCCACGAAGATTTTACGATCGGTACCTACCAGAAGGTTTTTTTTTCTCGTTCACGACGTCACCGAGATTCGCAGCCGTTTGTTTGCGAGCGGGAAGAACGATCGTTTCCCGTTTGATTGGCCACGCGCTCGTAGGGGGCACGATAGAGCGTGGCGATTCGGAGAGCGAACGACCTCGACTGTGATTGCGCCACGGAAGCGTCACTTTCTCGTGAATATCAGAGGTTGTAATTTTCATTAAACGTTCAGCGCGATAAATGGGACGTCACGATGATTGGTACGCTTTTCTAAATAAAAATATAGAGCTCGTAGAAATTGTCTTCCTCAGTGTTCCGAAGCACCTTTGATTGATAGTGTTTCATAATGTCGTAATGGAGTACCGCGTAATAAAAATTACACAACTCCGATGCCACTGGCGGTGTCGTTACACGGTGGAAGAAGGACGATATTCGGGGATCCACTTAAATGTTACGAAAGTCTCATTGTCATAGGTATCTCTAAGAGCGTACGCTCTTATGGATTGTCAGTTATATAAAAACAACGGTTTCTAGCTAAGTAATTTCATCGATCGAGATTCGATAACGATTTACTCGCCCATTTCACCAGTCAGGCTGCCGTCGATTCCATGGAATTTACATAGAGAGAGAAAAAAAAAGCAAAGACGGCGACACGAAGTATACCGCGAATGGAACCGGTGAATGGAATGTTACGAAACAATACACGCGCTTTAGAACAAGACCAACTCGGCCTACTCCATTTTCCCCCGAGAGCGAGTAGCGCTCCGGCGATCAACGGACTCTCTACCGAGTGCGCATCCGACCTCCCCGCGAGAAACTTTTCCCGATAGTTCGAGGGCAACCATAAACGCGAAAAGCCAAAAGGAATCTCCTTCTCCCACGGTGTACAAAGTCGACGACCGATACCACACGGTACGGTACGATACGACTGGTCGACAGAGTGTGGTGGCTCGCTGTTTCATCGCTCCACTAGTAGCGTACCTTGCGAGCCCGGTGTTCACGCATCGAGGGGGGGGGGGGGGGGCGCGAAATATGATAAACGATGACGGTGAGTGAGCGATTAGTATGTTTCTCTCGTTCCGATACATAATCTCGTGGAACTTGAAAGCTGACTTCGTTGTATCCGGTCGGCGGGAACGACGCGACAAGGGCCATCGGGGCATTCCCGGCGCGTAGAAGAAGAGGTTTATTGGCAGCAGTGGAATTGAGACATTGTGCGCGCCCGCACCCACCCGCCCCCTTCGCCCCGACGTGTCCGCGTCGGTTGTTGGCGCGCGGACGGTGGACTCGAGCTGTTAAACGGAGAAATACGGCGTCGGGGAAGGGTTGGTGGTGGGCCGTTCTCCAGCGCCGTCGTTCCTGGATGAGCCGCCAAAAAAAAAAAGTCGAAGAGCAGACGTTATCAATGGGTGAGAATCGGTTATGCGTTAGCCGCTGTACCCAGGTGCCGCGACGCAAAAGAGCCACAAGAGATGTATCTCTGTCGGTAGGGGGGCTCTTTTTCTCTCTTGCTCTCTCCCTCTCTCTCTCTCCCTCTCGCTCTCTCTATCTCCACCTTCTCAGCGTGTATGCGTGGCAAGAGGGCGTTTAAGAGAAGATACGAAGCGCCTGTAAGACAGGCCTGGAGCATACGGGGCAGCTGGGGTCGGGGCTCTCGCAGACCCGATTGCCGCAGTCCAGGCAGAAGTGGTTGTGTCCGCATGGCACCAGAGCAGCGGTGACCTCCTTGTCGCCGCACACCACGCATTCCCGTCGTCCGCCGCCGAGCAGCGAGTCCGTGGGCGACGCTGGACTCGCCGAGGCCGGCGGCGATGGCCTGGAGGGTAGCGCGACCCCGGGGAACGACCAGATCGAGGAGGCGGACGCTGCCTGGGATTCGAACGACGGCGACTCCCCTAGGCCCTCGTCCCTCTCCATCCCTGCACCCCAGATGGCTACTAGCTCGTTCAGTCCAGGGGCGCCGGAACTGCTTGACGAGCTGCTGCAACTGCCGCTGCTGGAGAACGCGCCGCTGGACCCGTTCGAGCCGTTCGAGCCTGGTGGATCGAGGCAGCCGAGGATAGAGCCGAGACCGCCGCGGCAGAGCGCGCTAAGTAGCTCCGATTCGTCGAGGCTCGGCCCTGTCCCGGTTCTCAGGGCGATGTGCGCCTCGATCTCGCGCCTGGCCGCCTCCACGCTCTCCGGCAGCCCGGTCACCTCGAACACCGGCTCCTTGTCGCGGCTGGGCGTCACTATGTAGGTGTGCGTCTGATGCTGGATTCTCTTGATGGTCGCGCCCTTCGGCCCTACCACCAGACCGACCACTCTGTACGGGACTCGTACCTGAATCGTCACGTGGCCCGGAACGGACGCCGGCGGTCCAGGAGGCGCGCCGAGCAGCGCGCCCAGCGAGCTCTTGCGCGACGCGCGGATCTGAGAGAAGTGCTCCGCAGCCGAGAGGATCTCGCGTTTCGCGCGGGCCACGTCCTCCTTCCGGCCTGTCACCACGAACACCGGCTCCTCGCCGCGCACCGGCGTCTTGATGTACGTGTTGGTCTTTGCTCGAAGCGCCTTGATTTTGCAACCTGCAATCAAACGTTACAAACACCTTTTTTATTAACGCTCCCTCTATTAACGGCACACAGTATAAGAGTACAACAGTACAAGAGTATAGCAGCGTAACAGTATAAGAGGATTCGAGTGCACGCGGCATCGTTGGATTCATTTCCTTGCAAACCAGCAATGTCTGGCTATGTACGATTACGATCACTGAAAATCTTCAATACCACCTATCCCCCTATTCGACCATCGGTTTCTACGATTAACTTGGATTATTGCTGGAACCACGCCACGCCGCAAGTGGACTCCCGAGAGGAGCAGTCTTTCTCATGACGCAATTGTCTGTACGAGAAGGTACACAACGGGGCAGTGCACGTAGAAGTCCTTACGGTACGAAAAAGGAGAAGGCTGGAGGCGGTGGGATGCCCGCGGAGAAGGAAGAAGAAGGCTAGAAGGCGGAGAGAGTGTAGGGTGCAGGAAACTGGAAGGAAGGAGGTCCCGACCCGGTCTGGTCCTCGGTCTCGCAGACTCTCTGGCCTTGAGCCGGCGCAATGCTAGCAATGCAGGTGAACCACTCTTCTCCCTTTCCTTCTTTCACCCTCAGACTTCTCCTTCGTCCGTCTCGGTCCACACGCCTGCCTTTCTCCTTCCCGCGGATCCTTCGCGGCTTCGTCCTTCTCTCCCTTTCCTCTCTCTTTCGCCAACCTCCCTTTCATTCAGTTCACTCTCTCCTTCGGCCGGCGAACGCCAGAGAACCAACGAACTCCGCGACATACACACACACACGCACGCACGCAGGCACGCACGCGCGCAGACAGCCACCGAGCGCGGTTCTGTGTTTCGCGCATACCATTCGACTTTCCGTTCCTCCTTCTGCCGTTCTCGTCGCGAATCTACGCTCATTAGCGGGCTCTTTTAATTGCGTCTGCAGACGCGATCGCCAATCACGCGACGAGGTCAGAATTCGGAATAGACTAGCAACGAGTCGATTATGGCGGGATATACCCGATCCGTTGAAATTCTACGATACTTGTGCTTCGAATACTTGTATCGGAAACGATTGTCGAGGAGATCAAGCATCCGTGCTCCGTTTATAATATATGCGTACGTGGTTAAGTACGAGGACGCAGGGATTCATATCGGTGAGGGAATAACGCGACGTTCGTCAGGCTTCTACGTGTCAAGGATATTAGGGAAACAGAAGTTCACGAACGAGTAACCATGTACCATCAAATAAGCTACCAGACAGTGGGCGATATATCTATAACTGAACTGGAACACGTAACACAGACAGGAATGAGCTATCGTGAATTTCATTGTCCAGTATAATCGATGCACTTCCGATTCCATGGGCAACGAAAATAGCCCTTGACACCGGGAAAGGATACCGAAAACGATCTCGCAATAATTATTCCCAAAGCTTCGCGTTTAATCCAAACACACCCTAAATACTCGCGATTCTGTTTACGTTCGCCAAGAGAAGTTCACCACCTCCATAAGAGAAGCACAACCGGAACAAAATAAATTCACCTATCATACACCTTGCCGCCAGAAGAATCGCTCAAAGCGAACAAGAACGTGTAAAAATAGTACGAACAGCCTATCGACCGTGGTGTATCGGGTGCGCGGGGCATCAGATAGCACCGGCCACCCCTATTCACTCGATCGCAACTGGCAAGGCAGGTTTGCACCCTCCTCCGGGCATAGAAACTTCTCGAGGACGTTTAGAGAAAAGATTTGTACAGGTTCGTTTGACCGGGTATGAAATGGCGGCCGCGACAATGTCACGGGCGTCCATGGGCTCTTCAGGGACGGTCGCTGTCGCACAGTCTTGACATCGATACGGCCTTAACCGCGCCACATGGTCCCGCGTTTCGTGGCGTTCCATCGCCAGAGGAAAGGGACGCGCGACACGCAGCGGCACGCATCGAACCATAACGACGAGGTCGTCTCGGGGGCGTGAGCATAATTACAGCCGTAACGAGCGTAATTTCTCCGCGGAATTTCAATGGATTCGGGGAATGCCCGCGCGGAGGAGCGCCGCGCCTCGTCCAGCGTCGCAAACGCGCTGCCACCACTGGTACTGCAGACGTGACACCATTAACGCGCGAAGCGCGGCTGCGACCGGGGAATTGGGCGGTTTTGTGATACGGAGACGAGCCTGAAAGCCGTCTCTGTTCGAGCACGGGCTAAAAATTGCACCGGGGAATGATTAGGGGAGAGTGGGGTAATCACGAACGCGGGGTAATCGCGAACGCGATTTTTACGAGCTAATAGTTTAGGTCGTATCCAACGCCGGGCAGAAAGTAATAGGGTAAATCCGGGAGACGCGTTAGTGTCTTAAAGTGCAGACCAATTACTTCTCTAGAAGCCAAACGAATGAACAGCGTCAGTTCGGTTCCTTCCGTGTTTTTCTAGATTTACAGGCTTTAAAAGGTAAACTGAGGTTACATTTAACCTCTTTTGTCAAACAGCGGTGTACAGAATCGTATTTAAAATATACTTCTAAGTTTATTTTCGTTTAATGTTTGGGATAATAAGATAGTAGAGATATTGAGTGATAATGCAACCTAAGTATTTGACCATATTAACTCTTCCTCTCAAAACTAACGCGAAGACCATCTCTCGCTGCAGAAAGGAGAGATGGTCGAGTTATGATCTTTTTATTATTTTTGTTTATTTTTTATTATTTTATTCTTATTATTGTTTATTTATTTTATTTATTCCCTTTTGTATTCATTTGCCTTGCTAATCGCCGCTAGCTAGTTCGCTTTATCTTTGACGTGTTCTTTACTTGTGTAGCGTAAACAAATTAAGTATCAATGAATCTGTAGTTGTATTCACTCATAAATAATTTTGCTTTCTTCTTTGTTATTTTTCCATGAATAATTATGTGAGTGGTCTCTGCCAACGACGAAAACCATTTCTCCCGGCACCTCGGGAGAGGTGGTCCGATGTGATGACTTCAGTTTTCAACTCGATTTACAGTACATATTGTCTTAAAGCAAATATCGACCAGTTTTTTCTGAATCAGCATAAAATTCTGAACACATTAGGTTTGTTCTGATAAAATAAGTAATATCTGTATTAGTTTTAATAGCCATTTTACATTCGGTCGACCGCGTCTCCCGGATTTACCCTAAATAAAGAACGCTCGTACTATTCAAGATAAACACAATTTATTATTTTCATCATGTTTCAAGTAATATTTTGTCCATTTTTAATTGCATGTAATTACTGTTGAATTAATGATACAAATGGGATTTTTTAAGTTGAAATAAAGCACATTTTTACCAACATTTTGTGACCAAGGCGTTGCTCGAATCATGATTCTAACCCCTGAAATAAATTCTTTTTTATTTTTTTGATGTCGGGTAATGACGAACAAATCGGAATGGGGTAATCTCGAGCGTTCGAGAACGTTAACCGATTTTCATGAAATTTTCAGCGTGTATAAAACTTATTTAAATCTACAAAAGGGATTTTTGAATTTTCATTACAGGCTCAGAAAAAAAATGTTTAAAAAACGGACTTTTCTATTCTTTTCGATATTCCGATCAATTGCACTTTTTTTTCTAACGCGCTAGAAGAGGAATTTGAAAAATACATTAGGTATAGGTTGCAGCAACATTTTTTATGGGTTGACCATTGAAGTCGCGCTTCGTGCGCGACTTTTGCGATATTCAGCACTCTGCTCGTGATTACCCCGCGGCAGTCGAGTAATCACGAACACCAAGGGTTTTGCTTTTTCACTATAAAGTTGATTTTTATTATAATTTTTCAAAAAATCGTCACAGTACTTTATAGACGAATAGTGTGAGTATGTTTGTAAATAATAAACAAATTCATTTCTCATATAGTTTTCGTTTTCCTTTTTTTTTTCGATTTTTTGCTTAGGTGTTCGCAATTACCCCACTCTCCCCTACGTTAGCGCGGAGGAAGCAATTTCGTAACGAGGAGCGTGACGCCGCTAGCGACAGAGAAAATGCACGTCCCCGTACCCACTGGAGAAAATCCTGTTTCAGTTTCATCGATCACGCTTTATTTTCGGAACCCCATTGTACGGGCAACCTTCTCCCGTCTCGTTCCTTCCTTCCAGCCGGTTTACCTTCGGCAATTATATTCCATTCAGCGGGTTACACACCTCGCGCACCTCTCCTTTTAACTTTCCCCGACCCTGAATTCAGTCCTCCGACACACGAGCCCCGCGCGAATTACGTCTTTGTAAACCTTCGCGGTGCGCCTGGAAACGAAACGACGGAAGTAACTTTCGGGGAAGGGAAATCGTATTAAAGAATGGGCGCCACTGGCACTCCATCCCTCTGTCCTCGCGTTAACTGGAGGTGGCCCCATCTAAATTGAAATAAACCGAGAAATATAAAGCGTCCTCGTTTTAGTTGCTTCGTTACTGTCGTAAATCTTCCTTCAAGGCTCCAATGCCATCAACGCGCGCTTGCCAATAGCCGCGCAATCTTTCTCCAGCGCGACGGGACTGGGCGAGGTCCCACGATCGAGCCACGCCGTTCAAAAGAACGCCAGACTGTTTTACACCCGATGACGCTTCTGTGCATCGCCCAAAGCTGGATAAAAGCAGAAGGGCTGCCGATTTACGAGAGAAACACGTCCGCCGTCAAATTCGAAACGGAACGACACCGTGTGCCGACCACTCGTGGCATCGCAGGCAGACGTATAAAACGCCGCGGGGTGTGATCGGTCGTAATTCTAGCTGGCAAATTGTTAAGACGAGCCACGGCGGCGCAAGGGTAACCATTATTATCCGTAATCTGAAGAAGCATAAATTTGCCCAAGGATAGTGGCGAGGCTGCCCCGGGGCCCCGAGTAGAAGACCAGGGCGAAAGACGTAGCGGAATCGGGGGGGGGGGGGGGGAAATCAGAATTAGGGGGTAGGATGGAGGCTCTCTGCGCTCGCGAGCCATCGTATCGCGGAAACCGCGGAAAACAGTGTTTACGATGGAATCCCGATAAATTGAATTAGCCGCGAGATTGGGGGGGAGGCGGCCAACGACGGCGAGTCGGGTGCCGTTAATTGGCCGCACCTCGGGCAGCGTAATTGGTCCGATTACAGAATGAACGCGTCGCGAATTTAGGTACGTCGAGGGTGAAACGATCGCTGTCGCGTGTCTCCGAGCGTTGCCCTTAATTACAAGTCTTATGTATGGAATTCGTGCTGAGCGAAGGGGCCGCGATATTCCACGGCTTTACGAACACCTTTGCACCCCCAATTAGGACTCTTCTCAATTGTACCTGAAATGCGTAGGTAGTTCTCGAGAGATAGAAGATGAACGCGCTGCGAGTACGTCACCATCACTCGCATGTCGTATTAATTTCGCGCGGGTGGTTGGGGTTCCAGGATACAGCCAATCGTACTATACACGTTAAGATAATTGACTAGAGGAGTGACTCTTTAGACGGGTGGAGCGATGGAGCACCGAATCTCTTCGGTAGCGCGTGTAAAGCTCAACGCTCCAACTTTTTTATTTACAGCTGCATACTATACCCTGAGGGCCAGCGATGCTAATAATGCTTGAGCGGGAGGCGAGGAGGCAGAGTCGCGGGCAACAGAGAAGATGTTGATCGCGACTCGAATCGCTAGTCAACGCGTGCAGGCGTTGCGTTTGAACGCGCGGTCGCGCGTTAGCAAGCAGCCACGCAGCAGAATTCCCGTCTATCGGCGCTTCTCCCTCGTTCCGGAAATTCGCCTAGGGCGAACCTGGGCGGCTCGGTTGGCTAAATAACTCTGGGAAGGCAGGTGGACGAAGATCGGTACACGCACACCGACAGAAGCGGCTCTCACAGGCACGCGAAGAGGCGACGAGGCACGAGGAAAGGATAGAAAGAAGTGGAAGGTAAAGGAAGGCTCGGTGCATAGTGGTAAAGAAGAAGAAGAAGAAGAAGAAGAAGAAGAAGAAGATGAAGAAGAAGAAGGTTGCTTCTCGAAGAAGGTGGCTGCTAACGCGATGGTGGTGGTGGTGGTTCGGATGGAGGAAGAGGAGGTGGGGCGTGGGTCGCAGACAGTTGAAGGGCCGCGGCCAAGGTGAGGCGAGACGGAGAGAAGAGAAAGGGAGTGAAAGAGAGAGAGAGAGAGAGGAGAAAAAGAGGCCCCGTTGCAGAGAACGTAAGGCGCCTTTGCCTTTGTCTGACACTATCGAAGGGACCAGAAGGACGAAAAAGAGGATGGAGACCGTGGACCCCGAGGAGCAACTCGGGTCCGACATCCTTTCCTCCTTTCCTCGTCGTCGAATTCTTCTTCTTGCTCTTCTTCTACTTGCACGCGCCTCGAAATCGCCACAGAACGGAAACGGAGTGATAAGGTCTCCCCTGCAGGATTTCTCCGTTCGATACGAACGAAGATCACGGGACCATAGAAACCTACGCCGAAAACCCAACTTGTATAGTACCTCTGAACGTACGAGCACGCATGCTGGATGTCTCGTTACGCGACGAGAGCCGCGGAGTGTCGTTCTCGAAAACGCGACTCGAGCGCGTCGAATGAGAATGCAATTGACATCGTTTCGCGTCCACGCTCGCGACACGTTTCTCGCCTGACGCGTTACAAAACCGGGTTCATTATTCCGTCGATTTCTTTCTTGCTCGGCCGAGGTGTACCATTCACGTAGCCGATGCACGTGAACCACGTGGCTCCGTTGTTCTCTGACGAAGTACAATGCCGAGGCAAAGCCCTCACCGGCAGAGGAGAGTTTTGGCCCTTCTATTCCCACGATACGTCACTCACTCTCTCTCTCTCTCCCTCTTTCTCTCTTTCTCTCCCTCTGGAATGACGTTGCTGAAATCTGCAGCAGCCGCTGGTAGCAGCAGCAGCAGCAGCTCCCCAAAGGCCGCAGGATCAATAGCTACACGCCTCTATAGCCGGCAGCTGCATTATACACGCGCCTCAGAAACTAGCGGTCATAGTGCACCACACGCAAACACATAGACGCTGGCGGCGAGCTGCGTTATCGACAGATTTGCAATATCTACGCTCAAGTTGCCAAGCTCGTTACCCTGAAACGACGATGATTCCTGGAACCATTATCGGGAGATCGACCCCCGTTCGGCTGGCGATCGATATCGAGCTCCCCCTCGATCGCCTATGAAATCGCTTCGAGGATTCCAGTTCTTCGGGCATTAGAGAACGCGTCGCGGAGATGCGCTCCAGAAAAGGAAAGGGTCTAGCAGGGTAAGCATGGGCAAACGGCCCTCATGGCGATTCTTGGAGTTGTTATTTTTTAAACAACGCTCCTTGCCTGAAACACCATTATGCAAAGTTTTAAAACGCCCTTAACGTTATTATTTTTTTCTCGGTTTAGTACTTAAGATATTTAAATGAAAAAAAAAACGAAAAAAAATAGCTACATACTAACTGTACTTTATATATTTTTCTCCGAATTCTAAATCAATTATTACGGGTAGAAAAAAAATAATTTATTTTTGGGGGTAGTTTTTGCAAACAATCCTATGAGTGACAACCCCTTGTCGTGATAATCGCTTATCTTTTTGAACCTATCGAAGGTATAATCCGTACTTAGCCAGGCGTATTTTGCTGTTTTTCTGATTATATAAACGCTGATTGCAAAAAACACCCGCAAAAACTAAATTATTTTTTCTACCCGTAATAATTGATTTACAATTCGGAAAAAATATATGAATTACAACTAATATGTAACTATTTTGTTGCTTCTGTTTCATTTAAATATCTTAAGTAGTAACCGAGAAAAAATTATATAAGGTATTACCCTTAAACGGGGGGGCAGCGATTTAAAACTTTACATAATGGTGTTTCAAGCAAGGAGCATTGTTTAAAAAATAACACCTCCAAGAATTAGCATCAGGGCCGATTGCCCGTGCTTACCCTGCTAGACCCTTTCCACAGGAAACAGCCAAGTCCTGCCGGCTACTGTGCTTCTCGGAAAGCACGCGGGGTAACATTTTTGAGCGAGGGAGAAGAAAAAACATGGTCCAAGAGGGACAGGAGCTACGGGGGCCATCTGCTCTCGTCTTTGCTTTAATTACAGCCACCAAATGCCTTGGCCAAGGAGGGGCACTCGTCTTTTCCTCGGCGACTCGCCGACGACCGTGGGCGGTATCGACGGTGCCCCGACCCGAAAAGGACCGCAGAGAATCGGAATCGTTCGTTTACCTCTCGGTTCACTGATTTAAGCGTGGCCGGCCACGAACGCTCAGCTCCTTTTCAAATTCCATCACTCGACGGGGATCGTTAAAACGTCGAACTACCGGCAAAATGAAAATGTCCTAAAACTAACAGTAGATTCCGAGACATCGAGCCCAGAAGAGCTTCTTCTTTCCATTGCAGGAGCAAGAATGTGAAACAATGTCGGATGAGGTACCTACGAGGATCAGGGCTAAGTTTATTTAGGACCCCGCGCGGCCCTTAGGTAGCGGTATCCCTTTTGGCGTCCCTTGGACGATTCGGCGCGTCCGTGTCCGTACGTCCGCGCTCGTGGGGCACGAGCCGCGCGCGGATATCACGAGTTTCTCAGGCAGGTCAGTGAAACTGCGCCGTCAAGTTGAAGGCCAACACCCCCACAATGCAACGGCCGAGTACCGCCGCTCTCGCCCCACCACCGGCCGCCTGATCCTCAACCACTTCATCCTCTCCTCCCCTACCGCGCCTTTCCCCCCCCTCTGCGCGACGTATCCCTCCCCTCGCAGCCCGTGCAAGTCGCCGGAACATCCGAGGAAACTGCAATAACGCCGATAAAGTCGCGACTCGACGCCACTGCTTCTCACGAACGCGGCTTCGGCTCTTTTCGACGTGGCGCGTCGATGAGAATTGACCAGGTCGGGGATCTAGATACCCTCTATCGAACAGCCAACATCCATTTCAAAAGCAACGACCCCGCTAGCTGCGAAATGAACATCTTCCCGGCCAGGGGCGCCCTTTGGGAATGACTAAAGGCGAGTTATTAACTGGTTTCGCCGCTTGTCAACGACTTAACTGATAGGCGTAAAGGAAGACGAAGGGACGTGGCACAACTGCCCCACACTTGATTACTGCCAGCGGATTACTTCTCGAGTAGCCTTCAAGGTTCTATCGAGAACCTGAAATTCCAGGCGGCATTGAACGCGCCTGCATTGGGGTTCAATTTCGCGGTGAAAAATGACGATGTCAGGAAGAAGTCAGCAGCCTTCGACGCACCGAGTCACCGTGATATCCAGCAGTTTCCAGGAAAACCAGTCGCCGATTGGCCCCGACGTTCAGCCAATCGCAGGTGCCCTTTGAGAGCGGGCGCTGCTGAAATCGCCAGCGAGCGGTCACTCCTGCGCCGACCACCGAGCAGCGTGGATCTATTGCGCAGGTGTGCCGGCGATTCTTTCTCTCTGTCCCTCCGTACCTTCCTCCCATCTTTCTTATCCTCCGACTCCCTCCTCGGCCCTCTTTGTCTCCCTCCCTGACCCCTCTCGAAGGCCAGAAATTCCAGCCTCTTCTCGAAATAGATCGATGACACTCGTCCGAACAATCCCGCGCGCGAGTGCACACGCATCGTACGCGTATGCGCACGCGCGGGCGCGTCTGTTGCGCTCCTATCTGCACGCGTTTCCTACCTATACAGGGTGGATCTAAACGGGTGTTATAAAACGTTGCGAGCCTACTCCAATTGTAAATCTCCACGCGAAGAAACACCGTCCACTCGAAGCGGATCTGCAAACCAACAGCATAATGCCGAAACGCGCGTAGAATCTATATTCAACTCCGAATGCAATCTCTCCTGGAACTGTTAAATAAATTCCAGTTCGACGAGCGGTCCAGGAACTTAAGGGGAGTTTCATCCCCTTTAACGCTCCGTTAACAGGAACAACAAAATAGACCCATCAGTTCTTTTCGCTGCCCGACAGAATTTATGCCGATTCTAATGGAAAAAGATTTCCCCTCCGGGACGCTGGGCACGCTCCCGAACTTACGGATACTGGCCGTAAATTTTGTCACAGCCATTTAGGCTCACCCTGTATATACGGTGTACACAGTAAGTACACATGCAGGCGCGCGTGTCTCACTCGCCGCGGCTCTCTCGGGGCCGATGTCTCTGAAATAACCGAGCGAGGCTCACTCGCCGGACAGGGGAATAAGGTGCAATGCACGCACCCGTTCACCGCGATGCCTCTCTTTCTCCTGCGCGCCCCCCTCCCGGGCCCTCTCACACTCTCCCTCTCTCTTTCCCCGTCCAACTGACTCCGTCCTTCTCCCTTTCTCCCGCTCGCTCGCGAGTGCACTCTGCAACCGCAGTTGCATCCGACAGTGTCTCGAATGGCAGTGGGGGTCACACTATATTAAGATTGAACTCCACTGACACGGCCGCCCAACTGCGTTCATTCTCCTCCTACTCCCTCCTCCTCTCTCTCTCTCTGTCTCTCCCCCGATCAGCCTCTCTTTATTCCCCTTTCCTTCCCGTCCACGCAGACCCGCCTCCCCTCTCTCTTTCACTCTCTATTTCTCCTCGATACGCTCGCCGTCCGACCCGACGCGTCTCGTTCGTTCCATAGAGAACGTTCTGGACGCCAGGGCGCAGATATTACCCATCCCTCGCCAGCAGAGAAGTCGGGCCACGGTGGAGGGTCGATCGTAGATCGCGGGAACCAAGGCGCAACCCGTGTGTCGTTGTCGAAGGCAGAAGAGAAAAAAGGGCGCGAAGGAAATGGCCAGCAGCTCGGTCGCGCTGCAACGAAGGACGCGCTCGCTCGCCTGAGAGCCCGAGGGACTCGCGGACGCGCACGAGTGCCCTTACAAAGACGATATGGTAACCGCGTCGCTGTAAAAACCACGCCAGGTGGCCCATCGTGGCAATTCAGCAGAGCCCATTGGCTTCTCAACTGTAACGCAGGCCATCCCTGTCAAACTAGGATCCTTTAAAGCAAACAGTTATTCGGAAACTCGATGCTTTCTACATGGCGTTCGGTTCGGAAACTAATTGCCCAATGAACTGACCGTCGTCTTCGTTTCTGCTCCAAGAACTCGTGTCTTCGAGGGACTATACCCTGTGGAAAACTCTCGATGGACATCCATTGCGCAATCTTGGATACGTCTTTTGCGTGTCGGAACGTTCTCCCATTGCTATTTACTCGGATTATCGTGTCCCATCGGGGCGGAACACACCTCCGAGTTCAGCGAGAAAACGTCGGGAGCTTCATCAATCTTCGGGTCTAATCGCCAGCCTACACCCAACACGGAATATCGATTTTCCAGCGGGCGCTGGGAGCGTTAACACCTAGGACGCATCAGCGGAAACGAATTACGATGGATCGAGTGTCCCTCTTTCCATGAACTTCGCTGGATAACGGCATTTATGCTCGTCACGATCAAATTGTTTCGCGCTGCGACCAATTATCCCGTCACCGCAGAGGTTAAAGCTGCCTTTATCCGCGACTACTATGGATTCGTTCGAAGACCACGCCACTTCGCTTGCCGCCGCCCCCGATTCCACGCCACCGGACCAGGTAGACACCCTCCGCGAGCCCGTTTAATGTCCCCGAACAGCGGCGCGGCCACTCGCGCGGATGGAACTGAATCATTTTACAAACACGACGCGCGTATTCGACCGTCGATAAATTCTTCGCGGCCGGGTAAACACGCCTGTATAGGTTTACTCGAGATCCTCTCCGGTAGTTTCGTGTTTCAATGAAAAGATTTACAAGAGAATCCACTCGACAGGCCCGGCGCGCCGTCCCGGCGGGGTTCTTTCACCTGAGCAGAAGTATCGAAGGTATCGATATATCCGCGGCAAATAACGAAACCCTCGAGACGCCGGGAGAGGAGGGCGGCGTCGTTAAGCCAGCGGAGGAGCAGCCAGTAGAAAATCTAGCGCGGGTCAGACAATGCTGCTACCTGTTTCCTCGGGGAACCGCGTCCCTCCACTCCGCCACTCGCCCGGTCGAGAGAGTTTGAGGTAGGTCGATCGACGAATGACTCACCCTTCGGTTTCTCTCCGACGATCGGGGAGAGCCACTCTTGGCCGTGGAGCGGCTTCAACGGTGGGCACACCACGTCCCATTATATCCGGCGTCGGGCTCATTAATATCGTGACATCCAATATCGTGTAATTATAACCGAACCGTTGTCTCGCGTATAAGTCCCGCTGGAACGGGCACACTCGTAAACCGATAATGAATCATCGATCAGGTTAAACGCGCGGCTCGTTATATCGCCCCCTTTCTTCCATATTGGTCTCGCGAGGGAAGAGCTCAGCAACCTGAACGAACCGTTCCGTTCCTCTCGAGCGGAATCGAGCCTAAAACATGGCAGCCGAGGGCTATCGGCGATTCCGTGAAATATAATAAACCAGATTTCCCAATACCGAGTAGAGCGAAGCAGAAGCGGCGCATAGCATGACGGGAGGCAATGAATATGTATCGACTTTTTCACTGGTTCCGCCGAGAATATCGCTCGGTAACGCGATAATCGCATCAATCAAATACTATTTACCATAAAACATCACCCGACAGTTCTTTTCCTAAGCGCGCACGTTAGGCCAGGACTTTCCCCCCCAGAGTGAAGCCAGGATAAATCGATTACAACGAAACTGTCCCCTGACCTGGAAGAACGGGGCGGGAAGGGCTCGCAACCCCTAGAATCATGGGTATGTCCCATCAGCTGTGGCTTCAGCTGTAGTCTATTTTGTATGCAAGAAGAAAAAGCGTACACGTTAGTCGAGGGGAGAGTGGAGGTCAGGCGAGGTCTGTATCGACCAAAGACCGCTCTCGCCATTTTCTGCGTAGATGAAATACGGTCCCGAGGGGGCAAATAAAATGGCGCGGGGCGCCGATCAGCCAGCCACTCGATGGGTTTAAACATTCCAACCCCTCGTGCTCTCTCTCTCTCTCTCTATCTCCTTCCTTTTCCTCCCATTTTTCTCAGACTTCCTTCGTCTTCGTTCCACGCACATACGCTTGGCAGGAGCACGCGATAATAATACTCCCCTATTCCGCCGGAGCTGTCTCAAGGTTCGGAAACCTCGAGAAGCCGATGAAATTCGACCGTCGCCGCGGCAAGGTTCCCCTTCGAGACGAGATGTCTCTTCACACGACACGATCCAACGTGTTTCTCTGTTTTCTCATCGCCTTGTTACTGGGGGCTGCCCCTAAGCTTTGCGTATCGACCGGCGGAGCTAAAAGGGTGAGCGGGTATTAACCCCCTGGGAACGCGAATCCCTTTCCAGCAAATATGTTATGGATGGAAGCATGCCCGTGCAGATTGGAGGACTTTGCGCGAGTTTATACATTGCAAGGGGCATTTAGGAGTTATGTAGGGGAGAGTCGAGCAGTACCCACCAGCGTACAGTACCGACCAAAGCTAGTTCTCGCTTCTTCGACCAGATATTAGCACTTTATTTGAATTAACCAATGGAAATCACAATTCTTTACAACCTATTTCAGGGTCATATTGTTTACTCCATTGCTCTCGATGTTTTGAGGCATTAAACGTATAAGATAAATGTACCAGTGCCCGGCCATGTTTCAGTACCTGAACAGTAACGCGAATTTGATTTATTTTTAAGCTTAATTTTTAATGTAATTAAAAAGAAAAAATAGTACCATAATGCAGGAGTATTTAGTAATAGTAATTAAAATCATTATTATAGAAAATTAAAAATCGTTAGATAGAAATAATTATTTTGTAACACACTTCGCACGCATAGCAGATTTCGAGAAATTTCTTTAGCTTCTGTCAAAACACTTCTGACATTTACTAAGAAAATATTGACAGCATTTCTTATTTATATATTATAATAATATATTATTATAATAGTAAATATATTTAAATTTAGTTTAAGATAGTTAAATTTGCAAGAAAATTAATATATTTTTAAACAAGTCTAAGTTTATTTACTGGTACAAGAATTTCGTGAATGTAAGTAATTTAGACATGCATGTTTAGGTTGTCCGCTTGCTGGGACGATATAATTCAGGTATTGGGACATGCAGTTTTAGGTTGTCCGCTTACTGGGACATCTGCATGTTTTCGTATTTTCATTAGTAAATACGTCTATTATAATACATAAACTTTTTTTCCCAGTTTCCGATAGTATAATATTGTGTTATCTTCCACATTTCAACATTTTTTTATTTCATAATGGTTTTACCAATTAAATTAGGAGACAAACTTTGCCGCTATTTCTTAAGCCCCTTAAGCGTCCGGGTATTGGTACATTTACCTTACGTTTGTATTCAGTGGGTTAAAAGTTATTTTTAATGCTGATCTTTTGTTTCGCGTGTAAGTAAATGGTTCTGTTCTATTATGTATACTATCTCTAGTCTATTAAGTTTAATAAAACGTCCTAGTTTTGCAATATTCTTTTGTACATAATATACCATGATCTAAAATGTTTCCCCGTGTTTATCGTACAGTACCACCATCCAACTGTCGTGCAGTACCGACCAACAGATTCTGTCAACCAGTAGAGACCAAATTTTTCTTATCTGTAAGTTCAATCCGTTAGCAACTCAGATTAATTTATAAGATGTTCATTTAGCCTTCTTTCTATCTTTTCCCGCAGAAAAATAAAGTAAATAAGAATAGATATGATAACCTAACAAGCAGGAAGCCAGGATTTAATGAAGAAGTTATCCAGTGTGTTATTTGCAAGCAGAGTTGGGCATTAACTAAATAAAAAATTGTGTAAATAAGGATCAAATAAAAGTTACTTTAACTTTAAATTATTCGACGAATAAAGTTAATTTTTTTATTCGATGAGAATTTATGCGACGAACAAAGTTCATTTTTTTTATTCGACGAATAAAGTTAATTTTTTTATTCGACGAATAAAGTTAATTTTTTTTATTCTTTATTCGAAATTTTATTTAAATAAAAATTTGGCCCATCTCTGTTTGCAAGGAATCATTTGACAAAGATTGGGTACAGTGTACCGAATGAGACGGTTGGGCACACGTCGAATGCACAGATAAGGAGAATATTAATTATTTTACTTGCGAGTTTGTAAAAATATAACTTGAAAAAAATCATGTATTGTACTAATTAAATGTTTTTTTATTAACATTGTTAATCATTTAGACCTAAAAATCTACTAATTTAATAGTTGGTCGGTACTGGAAGACAATTTTTCGTTTCCTAGAAATTACAACTTTTTTACTTTTGCGAATTATCAATTCTTATTATTAAATTTCACCAAAATAATTTCCCTCCTCTTACTAAGTTCCATCTATAGGGGAAGGTGGGGTAAAACCGGGTACATGGATCAGACCGAGTACCTGGTTCTATGTATGGCATAAATGTCTTATAGTAGCTGATTTCTAATCTTTAAAGAATAGAAAGATAAAACTAGAAAAATCTTATAAAACCAGGGGCGTAGTTAATCCTAGACAACAACAAAAAAATGAAGAAAAAGATAAAGTAAAAATGCAATTATCTACGAAGGAACCTTGCATATTTTGTGACGAACTTTTCATTCATTCCAAGTCCAAGGAAAAGTGGATTCAATGCATTGTCTGCCACGGGTGGGCTCATGAGATTTGCACAAGTGTTGAGGAGGGCGATGAGACCTTTATTTGTGAGATCTGTTCTCTAAATAAATTGAAATAAATATATATACAAATTAATATTTGTTAAAATATCTCTCTTTATGGTTTCAAACATAATAGGAATAAAGGTTTTACAATTATATTATATTTTATGCCTTTTTTAATAGGTACCCGATATTACCCACACCTATAGGGTAAATCCGGGTACCTGCATACTTCCGAGAAATCTTGTTTTCCTGTAAGCCAAATAGCTTTTTTAAAAAAGGTCTCTCCTTTTCTAATTCTATAAGGTCCAATTAAGATTTCTAGCGGTGTCCAAAGTTTATTTTGCCATCTGACTTTTTGCTAGCAGGAAAAATACATTAGGCACCCTGTTTTGCCCCACTTTCCCCTACCACAAACACGTTTTTGAATTTCTGATTTTTATCGACTCTACCCCAAGATATTAGAAGAAAACTTGGAGCGGTCGGTACTGCACGACTCTCCCCTAAGTGCAGGTTCGGTGGTGGATCCCTATTTTTTTATGAAATTAAAGACACTGGTTACCGTATTTGCTAAACAATCGTGTTAACGAACACGTCGCGAACATGTGTGTTATACATCTACGTGTCACGGTGAAAAATAGGTACATATAAATTTAGTGGTCGTTCGAAGATTGCGCGAGTAGCTGCGCACATAACCGAGAAGCTTCCGCGACGATTATTCGCGCAGCTTTGTCACTTGGAGTTAGAGGAATTACTCGATTATGCATTTGAAATAAGACGTTCGAGGCAGACTTTAGATGCGTTCCTCGACCGCGTGCATCGTGTAGAAATGGCGTGCGTAACCTGAACGAAGGAAAGCTCGTCGCTCGACGTACGGCGCGTGTGAACACGCAAGCACGCGATTTTCTGCGAGAGGAAAGAGAGAGACAGATCGACGCAAAAACCGTCAGCCACGCGTCACTTGCGTACCATGCGAAGTTTGCGTTGAATAATGACAACAAAAAGCGGCGTGCAATTTGCACGCGGAATATTTAAACTTCGAATTACGCGCCAGCTTCGGTCGATCCCCACTGGCAAAAAAAAAAAATCGCCAACGCGCGCAGACTCCATTCACGCTTCGATTACCGACTACGCGTGTACCTACACGGTCTGCGTTGATATAGCCGCGAAAGTTTCGCATCGACTGCGAACTTTACAATACTACGCGTCGACAGCGCCGCGCGGCAGCATTTTCTACGTGGGGGGTAGAAGTTTGTTTCGCGTGCAACTTTCCCTTCGACGTTGCGAAAACACGGCCCCCTCGAGTTGCGGTTCGTGTTACCTGTCTCCTACACGAATTTCCCTTTCTTCCGAGGGGTGAAAATTATTTTCTACGGAATAACAGCAATTATTTTTTACGCAAGGGACGCAGGTGCGACTGAACTCGTTTCGTTACATCCCATCACTCAGCTTCGCTTGATGAAATGGAAGATTAAACTGTTCCAAATGACTCGACCCAAGGATTATCCCTACTCTACCTCATTCTCTAACTCACTGTACAAGAAGTGCCGCGTGCCGCAGAAAAATAAGTACAAGCTGAGATCCCGAGTCTTCTAAAAAGAGAGGAGCAGACACAAATTGCCGCGATCAGCATGCAGCATGATCCCCCGGTGACACGCCAGGCGAAATTTACGCCAGCGGGAACCGCCTCCTTCGTTTGCCTTCGGTCTCACGCTGAAAAGCCTTCGTCCGAGCAGAGAGACCAGATTCGCCAGACTACCATTCTAAAGTCAAGGGAACGACGTCCGGAGGCTCTGGTCACGGCCTCGGAGCAATCCTGCGTCACGTGGACCAGGTTACCCGCGAGCGGGCGCAGAAAGGGTGATACTGGCGGGAGATTCCTGGCATCGGCCACGGCCGTGTGACGAGAGTACGCGCGAAGACGAAGATGACGTGCCCAGAGGCGGACGGGCGCGTGTGCAAACGCGGTTGACTCAGCGACTCGACCCGACTCCGCGCTCGATCCGAGTGGCAACTCGACTCGGCGCATAAATAATCGTGCGAAAAAATCCAGGCCGGGGGGCGCCTCCGAGTTGCAGCGAGGCACTCGCAACTAGCATTTCCTGTTTTTCCACCCCATAACCACCCGATGGCTATAACTAATTACTTTCGCGTCTCCCTCCGGGCCGTCTTGCCTGGCCACGTTATTTATGCCCTCGAAACGTTGCGCTAATAAATCCGGGGGGGGGGGGGGAGGGGAGAGAGAGCATGCGCGAAAGATAATTTGTATCGAAGAAGGGTGGACAGTAAAATACGAGGGTCGTTCGATGACTAACAGGGCGGATTCGTTGGGAAATTTTTCGCTTGCTCGTTAGCACCGATCGCTTTCGCGTCTATCTGTTTAGTGTTTGATACACCTCGTCGTCTTTCGACGTGGCTTTGTCAACTGCGCTCGGGCAGCCGGCACATGCTTTCCAGTGACGAAACTTGATCTCTCGTTGAATGGAGCCTCGAGATTACACCATTCCAAGAGAATGGATATTCTGTGGAAAATACAAGGCCGATAGTTCCTGCGGTGCAGTGTTTGGGAGATATGTTTTATTTTTCTGCGATGCTGGCGGCGGGAATCTGAACGTATCTCCAAGGAAGAGAGAGCGAGAGAGCGACAGAGAAAAGAGAGAGAGAGAGAGAGAGAGAAAAAGAGAGAGAGGTCGTCTGGCGAAATTCAGAATGGTAAATAATGCGTATGCCGAACGTTGCGAAACTCGCGCATACACACGGGGCCGCGGGACTTGCGCGACCTAAGATCATGATCGCCAATGGATTCACCTACTTTGCGGCGGCCCGGCAAAAATCACGTGTCGCGGACCGCTTGGGGACACTTGGAACGTTCAATGCCACTTGTGACCCAACGATGTAGAACGAGATATACCGACTCCACTTATTTTACTTGGAGAACACCCTTAAAATCCCGCCGCGATTTCGATCAGCAAACAGAGCGCCACATCGACACGCCACGTCGCCGCTGCCAATCAGATCTACGAGATCTGTGCCCGCGCTCGCCCCAAATCTACGGAACGTTCGAGCCCGCGAAGGTGGGCACGTCTCGCGAGCACGAAGAGCTGCGAGACCGCTCCAGACTTCGGAGTAACGAGAGAGCCACGGATTTCGATCTGCCCGAGAAGCCGTCGATACTGGACGCGTTTCGTCCGTGTAATAAGGTCACGGTAATTATGTAACGGCGAAACGGCGGCTTTTTCACCAGCAGGCCGAAAGATCGAAGGAAGAAAAAAGTGAGGGGGGGGCCTGACGGCGGGGGCCTTCCTCGGGTGCCGTGACAAGGCCACGGAGCCCCGAGCTCGGGCCGACTGAAACGTGGATTACTTTGACCGCCCGGTATATGAGAGCGTAGCAAAGGCGTGCAACGCGACGCGATAGCGATTATCAGAAGCGACCGTGTGGGCAGGGGATCGCGGAGGAGGAGAGGAACGGAGAGGCAGAGGGGGTGGAGGGAGGTGGAGGGTAGAAGAGAGACGAGGCGAGGTCGTGCGCGTGCACCGAAACGAGACGACCAAGGTGAAGAGGGGAACCGTGAACCGAACCCATGAGAGGGTGGAGGACGGTGGGGCCTTGGGCAAATTTACAATCGTAAAACCGTAAGGCACGCCACGCGTACTCCGGCGCGCCGTTGGTCACCATTAACAGCCTAACATTATGTCCGTTGTTCATTCATTTTTTTTATAGCGGACGAGACCTGCAGAGCTGAAAAGCAGCGCCGCGGACGAGGCACGGCTGTGAGATACCTCTCGCGAGGGCCGACAACGAACATTGGCCCAGCTTCGCACCTGCTGTCGAACTTCACGGCCGCGATAACGGAGATTTTCACTCGAACCGACCGCGCCGTGCCGCGTCGCGTTCGCGCTTTACATGCCGACCCCTCGTTACGAAAACTGGAACATCGTTACGGAGCAGAACGCGCGTCGATTCCTCGCGCTCCAAATAACTTTTCGTCTTAACGCGCGCCGCTCTCTTTCTCCGCGGTTTTTTGTCTACGCTGTTTCCCTCTGGCCTAGCTGCAGTCTCGATCCGAGCCGCGTCACCGGTTGTAGGGAGACATTGGCAGGGGATGTTGATCGCGACGATCGATATGAACCTGGACATTCGAAAGGGGGATGGTAACAGGACGCTGTGGCATTGAGATGGTAATGAAAGTTTATTTGGCAAGCTTGAGGGTAAATCGATCGATAAGCCAATACCGTTCAGCGGTGCAACTGGGATATTCCTTCAGGGCAGTGGATAGGTCAAGAATGAAGTGGCGAAAGCTCGATTTATATGGAGATACAAAATCTTGGACACTAGGTACACGGCTCGAGAGAAGAAACGTGGCTAGCTTTGTCCGATATGGGAAGTCTAGGAAGTCAGACAGCCAAGAGGTTATTAGACGCGTTCAATGCAACACAGAGTTGAAGAAGTAATTGGGGGAAATGCGACAGCGTTAGAAAGTGCCGCGTGGGTGAGCGAATTCCACGTGAAAACAGCCGGCACCGGCCCACGCCGCGTTTCGACGGAACTTTTGCGTCGCGGCCCGTTAACACCCGCAGAGGCCGGCGGGCTCCGAGTAATATGGCACACGGGTCCATTCATCGACCACCGGTGCCAAGGGGGGAAAAAACGGGGGCGAACCTTAAAATGCCGAAGCACCGCGAGGTGAAAGGTTCATCTAAATAAACGCGTACCTTTTACTTTCCTCCACAAAAAGCCTTCCGCGGATCTGGGTCACCCGTGAAACTCGATTCCGCGGCTAAAATCTGTAACGCTGTCCGTTGCGCGAGACAAATCGGGATGCGCTCAAAACCGCCGGGCATCGTTGAAAAATCTATCGGGTGGATCTGAACGCGAAACGAATCCGACTGGATACAGTGAAATAGTTGTAGTCTCCATAGTCGCAGAGCGACGAACGTTCCAGGAGCAGGGTGCTCGAAAATTCCAGACCAGGATTCTCATTCGTGGCTGACGAGTAGCTCTCTGGCAGCCCGCTCGAGTCAAACAGAATTCCTATGAAAATCACCAGCTTATCGCGTTCACCTGACCAGCTCGTCCTCATCCGGTTCGCCTGGCTCGAACGCTGCCATTACGGTTGTCTCGCGAAACGCCTGTTATCGTGGAGCGCGGCGCGATACCTTACAGGTATAGAGCGCGTCAAGAATGTTCACAGCGGCGACGACGTGCGCGCGCGCGCGAGCTAGAACGGCACAGGCTACTTTCCTCGCCGCTCGTTCCATCCCCCTTTTTTTCCCTGGGCACTATCATCGTGACTCATCCAGAAGGCTGCAGGGGAGAGGTTAGAACCAGTGCCTGAGAAAACGACAGACTGGTAGAAACTCGTTTTCCCGCGGCGGATCGATGCGCGAACAAACGCCACGGGGAAATCTCGAGGAGGCAGACACGCACACACAGGGACGGGGTGCCTTCTGCTTTTGCCTGGCTACGCCGTCCTGGGCGTTATTCGTTCGCCCGCGTTCGCCGTGGAACCGGAATGAAATACCTAGCTTGGTGCGAGCCGAGAGATCCTCCGGCGCGGATAACGACTCCTCCAGCTATCTGGGACCGTACTTCTTTCGAGCGCGAGGAATCGCGCACGGGGGATGCAACTCGAGTAGTCCGAAAAAGGTATTAGAACGGAGGAATCGTATAACGCACGAAGGAAAAGTTGGCGAAGCCTGAGAACCACTGTTCCCGATCTAAATGCGCGATATGGATGAACGAAGAAAACGAATAGAATCTGGTAGGAATAGAAATTTCATTCGAAAGCACTGACAGCTGATGGAATGTTGTATTCTATGGTGGAAGCGCGTTAAATATCGGCGGCTCAAATGACCACGTAGAAATACGAGGGACACCAAGCGCAGAGTTCGCAACAACGAACCTACGAGCAATTTTGCGACTCCCTGCACGATGCTCCGGTGGCATTCGGCGGAGAAATCGAACGATATGCGCGAGAAACAACAATGCAGCAATCTAGCTGCCTATCTGGGAGCGTAGCGGACGGAACAGATTCAGTAAACATCCCCGGTTCTGTCGTTTGAATGTCGCAATGAGAGTGCATACGACAAAAGAGCCGTCGCGCCACTGCCAGTAAGGGACCACTATGCGTTTCTTCTTCGAATGCCACGCGAGGGGTACGATAATTGGGCTCGCGATAATTTCGCGCGACCACTTATATCGCCAGTGAAATTAGCGGGCAGCGGCCATGGTGTAATCAGAATCGTATCTTCCCTCCCACCTTCGAATACAGGTTAATTGTCCGATGATTGGGCGAGCTTCCCGCAACTTCTTCCTTTTTTTTTTTTTGCAAACGATTATAAGGATACGATAGCCCGCCACGTTTATCGCTGAACGAGTACTATTTAGTCTCCAAGATAGAGTAGCACCCGGAGAGGGGCTCGCTTTGAACGCTCGGTGAACGTTCGAGAAATCGAATTAATTATTCGCCCAGACGGGGTTGGAGCCGGGAAACGCGCCAGCCCTTCGGCCTCGTTGTCGTCAACCCCAACTGACGATCCCTCGAGCGGAGCACGCACACTCGAGACACGCGTGCCGACTTATCGATCACTCGCAGAAACGGCGGCCCTCCTGTAATAGGGCAGACCGGTGTGTTTCCAGCCCGAGTTATTGACCTAACAGTGAATCATCGTCCCTGGACTATACATCACGATCGTTGTACACAATGTGCCCAGTGGCGATGGTTTTTCGGTGCTCATGGACGTCCAACAGCTGAGCGACTGGCCCGTGAACCGGAACCGAAGGAAACACCCTGCCTGTGAGTGGAATCGTGGATCGATACGGTTTCGAGGATAGCGTCCATGCCAACGGACTGGGTTCCTCTGCGCCAGATATCAGCTGTGCCACGCGAGTTTCATTCGGGACGGCTCGGAGACGAGAAACTAAGGTCGGGGCCAGATATATTGGCCGGTGAATTCGTTTTCGCGAACAGCGATCGAGGAGAAATCAACCACCACCATTTGACGATCGTGGATTTGTCAGTTGGAGTTGCGCGGCCCTCGAAGGGTATGGCGGGGTAACGGGAACGCTGCTCGGCTCCGCCTGAACGTAGCCGTGTGACTGGTATTTATTCTTAGCGTAATAGTTGTGTGCGTTACGAAGCTATGCGTAGGCTAATACGAGATCAAGATATCGAGAAAGAATCAATGTTCTGAAAAATAAAACTCCTGAATTGTTCCGGAGCTAACGCACACCTATTCTGTTGTATCTAGAGACGCGGCAGCGTCTCGACGCCAAGTACACGTTTCGACACACTGTATATGTCGACTGTCGCTACCGCTATCATTTACTTGTCGCCTGGCTAATCCAACCTAACCTGAAACTTGTTTCATTTATATCTCATCACGCCTGCAATATTTTCTAAATGTAAAGGCATTTCTCTTGTGTAAACCGCATATAAGCTTTCAAATAAGACCAAATTCAATAAAATCGGTCCACGCATGACAGAGATATCGTAATATCGTCTCATGGATCAGTCGGAAACGGTAAGATTTTTCTTCTGAATCTCCTCCTTCTCCAAGAAATTTTTCGTCAAACATAATACGTATATACGCGTTACACGCACACCTTCGGCCAAAACGAAACTAACACATGTTACGTTCTCCGTTCGTCGACTCTCGGGATTATTCGGCAGGGATCGTCGTCCGTCATTGTACATACATATGCATATATACTATTGAATTATATTATAGATTACCAAGTGCTAAGTGTCAAATAAAGTAAGTTGTCCGAATTTGAAATGTCACGAGTTTTCACATTAAATAAGAGACTGAATTATTGTCTCAATTCACAAGGTAAGTCGCCAAAATTTTTTAAATGGATTTCGTACGTAGTGTCGCAGACTTGGAAGTTGTCCGGAGAAGGTTCGACAGAAAAGCATCTTCTTTCGCATAAATATCTGGAAATTTGTACCATGCATGTACAAAGTAATATCATGCATGTACAAAATAATATATATTGTAACAAATTGCATTGCATTGAAATTGACAGATATTTTTATACCAGCAATTTAGAGTTTTTATGTACAGCTTATATTATAGAAATGAAGGGGACGCACAGGACTTGGATAAAAATGAAGGGGACGCACAGGCTTGGATAAAAGTGAAGGGGACGCACAGGCTTGGATGGATAGAAATGAAGGGGATGCACAGACTTGGAGGTTGTCCGGAGAAGATTAGATTTAAAGTATTTTAAATAAAATATTTATTCGTATTAAAATATTTATTTGTATACAAATATATCTGCTTAATATTATTTAATACATTTTTTTCTTTGTATAAATAGCCATTGTTATAATTGGCGCAATTTTTGTATATCATTAATTTTGTAAAGCTATTAATTTACGACAATGTTTTTAAATGGGATTCTTTTTGTTGGGTTAATTAAAATGTCCGCGATATGAGTAATGGAATATATGAACACAGCCTTTTAGCTGTGTATATGTAGTTGTGTCATCTTAAGCGCAGTTAGAAACCACCTTTATGTACTTGCAGCTCATTTTGATTTCAAATCTTTTTTTATTTTGTAATTATTATTATTTTATATTTTTGTGATTTATTTGATTTCATGTACTTGGCGTAATTTTTTTACTTTTTTGAATTTTTTTATTAGGTGTATTTATAGGTATATTTCTACGCTAAGAACTCGGTTTGGCGTACGCGTCAGGAGCTTACCGCTATCCCCACCACTTCTGACTCACTCTTGTTCTGCGAAGGCGAGAGCGAGATGGAACGAGAGCGAGTCGGAAAACATTGAGAGAAGGAGCACCGAGGCAGGCAAGCGGCATGGTGGGAGAATATCCCTCACGAAACTCACCGGCCAATATATCTGGCCCCGACCTTAGAGACGAAGCTTCAGTTTTCTGGCTAAAATCCTGTAGACGATTAGCACCTTATAATTTAATACCCCGCCGTATATGTCCTTTCGGGTGAATCGAAGCTACGATAAGCGCGGTTGGGGGGAACGGTGAAGTAGAATGCGGAGGAGCGAGCGCGAGAGGGATAGCGCGAGTCGGTATGTTTTAGTAGCGAGATAACAATGGAGCGAGGTGATGGCCGAATTGATGAGCCGCGCGATACACGCGTGCGGTAATTGCGTCTGGATGATTAACGTACCCTAGGTCATCAGCTCACGGTCAATAATTAATTGACGATTGTTTGCGCGCGACACAACGGTCGCGAAATCGCGCGAGGCGGGTCGAGAGTATCTCCCGTACGATAAGCGGCGCGTGATGTGGTGTTTTCATTGTTCTATCCATTCACTCGATTCATTATACAGCTGGGGAGAGACGTCGCGGCCGCGTGGTGCACGACCATCCAGAACGAACGTTCGGCTGAATTAAATTCCGCTGGCTATAAACACTCTGCCACGACTTTTTATCCGCCTCTTCTTTCATACGGTTGCTCTTTCTCTCTCTTGTTCGTCGAGCTCCAACTCGCGGGAGAAAATATAAGACTTCTTTCGCGAAGTCTACATTCCTTTGGATTCGTTGATGATTTTCCATTACGAAGATGGGCGGAGGCTTCCTCAGAAATATCGTGCTTATAATAACCAAGGACACCATAGACTTGCAAACTGGAGGTCCTTTTTAATAGAGAGATGTAGCTTTGACGGAGGCCCTCGTCAGGCCTGCTACCCCTCGCACGAAGGACCTTTGTACACGATTCTCGTGTAGGCGCGCCAACCTCGACATTTTCTGGATCGAGCTCGAGGGTCGCCTCTCCGCGTGCTCCCCCTCCAACCCCTCTCACCCTCGTATTCTGACCACCCTTCGAACACATGCGTGTCGGTCGATATTCGGTGGTGCACGCTCGTGCCAGCGACTCCAGAAGAGATTAGCGAACACGACCACGTGCCCGCTGGTTTCCATGGGAACTTCTTGGCGACACGGAAACTTGGCCCTTTTGTCGAAGGGAATGGTGGAAAGCGAAAGTGGCGAATGAAATCTGAGGGGTCGCGAGAGGTCCTCGGCGGTGGAGGTTCGAAGTTTACGCTTGACTGTTCGGGGGACGGTTAATTCGAACATGCAGATGGTTCGAGAACTTTTCAAACGATCGATAGTTCACTGCTTAGTTTCGCCTGAGTAACAGTGTCTTAAAGGAGTGCAGCTGGTAGCAATTTCTAAGAAGATCTAACGAGCAAGGACTAAAACACTACGATACCACTGCTAGAACTACAATGCCACTGAATTCAAAGTAAACAGTTGCGCGAGAAACTTCTCGAGATCCAGCAACAACCAATGATCCCGGTAGTTCGAGATTATCCGATTTCCCCGGACCATTGTGCCCTCGCAGATGATTTAAAGGGGCTTACAAGCCGATTACCTGGCAACGAGATCAGCCTCGAACGTCTCAGCGACGTTTAAACTTCGCGCAGAGCGCACTGGAAGGATCCCTCCCTGACGAACGTACACCGCGGAGGAAGAGGAGGAAGCTTCCGTTCATTTCTCCGGCACGGAGCAGAATTTTATTTCGCTCGGGCACCACACGCCCGGAGATCCAAAAGCATTACTGGCCAATTGTAGGGCGACGGTTTTCGAGGCCACAAAAGCGTTACCGTTGCGCGCCGCGGAGGAGCTTCTTTGTCCCGGAATTTTTCTAAAGGCAGCCACCGAGGGCCCGGGGATAAATACCTGAAAAGAGAGACCTCTGTGCCTCGAGATCTCGGCCTCAGGTTGGCCAATTTCATCTGTCAACGAGGGCGCAATTGAATCTGTATACCTGGCCTCCGGGGACAAAGGAGGATTCGTCTCAGGAATTACAGCCGCGGGGGGAAAAATCGTCCAGGGAACTCCATTCCAGCGACGAGTTCATCGGTTCCTGCTCGTGAACGCCCGCGTTGACCGCGGCGAATCGACTGCCACCCCCGGCCAGCCGCCGTACGGGAAGAGCTAAATCCGACGAAGCCGGAAGCCGCCTCCGATTACGCGTCTCCAAAGCGTTCCCTCGTCGATCGCGTCAGAAAAAACCGCGCGCGATCGACGCGCCGCGCCGCGACCGTGTAATTTTCTGCCTCCACTTTTATTAGAGACCGTTTGCCTCGCGAGCCCCGCCGTAAACGCGCCGCTTACTCGCAAAGTAATCACAAAGTTTACGCATCCTCCGGCTCGCCGCTCGTCCAGACCCGTTCTACGCGGAAGAGATGCACGCGGCGAATTAAAGCCGACCGTGTATCGCAAAAACACCATTTCGACCATGTACGAAGCGGCTAGTCTATTTCCAGCGGACCCGATTCAATTTAATTGAATCACCGTCGTACGATGTTACGAGAATGCAGAGGGGGGGGGGGGGAGAGGTGGCCTGTCCTCGCCTATCGAGGGGGGAAATCTTTTAAAACGGCATTGCCCTTAGCGGTGCGAAATTATTTCAGCGGATTCGAAGCGAAGCCGGTACCGCGGAGACTGGTGCATGTGCGCGCATACCCTTGGCTAAAATTAGGGGAAGCCGCGCAGAAAGAAATGCGAATCCCCGGCAGCTACGTTTTTATAAACAGAACGCGCTATTTTGCCTGGTGGCAATTAAAATTTCAAGCGAGGATCAGGATGAATCGCTCCAGGCGTCTCTGCCGCTGACGCGGGAAGTAAAGTGGAGAGGGCGCGGGCGAGGGAAACATTGAATTGCAGCTGTAGATCGCACCGGATGTTTTGGCGATGACGGTTAGCTTCGACGAGTTTCTCCTGCAACGACCGCGAGGAGCGCCACGCGACTCCGACCTCGCGGAAACTTTGTACAAAGGCTACGACGCGGGTGCCGGGCTGAGTAATGTACAGCGAGTTCAAATGTACGAGCTAATTAATCTTACTGAGGTCGATTTCTAATTAAGCACTGGTCAACGTGACCTGGATTACCTTGAATGGCACTTTCTTCGCCCCAGAAGAATTCACATCGAGTAAAGGACTCGTTCGCACCATTTTCAAGAAACGAAACTCAACGTACGAACATTTATAAAGGTCCTCGTTACCGCCCAATGACGCAGCGTAAATAAGACGAGAATCAGGTGTAAGACGTCGTGGCAGATTTTCGCGGGAGGCCAACAACAGTTGCAGTCCTCGCGCAGAGACGGAGCCTTGAAGACACGTTTATCCTTGAGTTCCTTGCGAAATACCGGGCGGACCTCGTTCACGCCCGCTCCCAGCGACGCGAACATTCGTAAACACGCGACTGTTCGCCTTCGGATCGTAAGTATCGGCCGGCGAATCGATGTCGCTCACCAGCGAAAAGAGACAAATTGCCCAGACGTCCAAGCGCGCGAGGATCACGCGAGACGCTGCGAAAGCCTCGGCGGTCGTATCACGCGCGAAAATACTTTCTTCGGCTCTGCCTCTGGCCGTATTTATGTCACGACTATCGATTCCGTGGTCGGGCCAAGAGCGGCGGCGATGCGTTCGCGTAAAGAGCGACGATCAATGGTTCATCCGCGAGGTCAACCGTGACGCATACGCGAGGCTGGTCCAAATTCGAGCCAGCCATCTGCCGAGCACTACCCTCCGCTTCTCTAAAATCCGTCCACGACGTTCGTAGAAATCTTCAACTTGTTGCCACGGATTCTAAGGTGTATTATACTTTGGACGGTTGCTCCGCGACTCGTCGCACCGCCGTACGACGCGAGATTGAACGTGCCGCTTGGAGTCTAGTCGTGATGAATGGAGGGTACGGCATCGATCTTCGTTCTTCGAGCGGACCACCGTTGGGAATATGCATGTATAAGCAGACGACGCCTCCCGGAGAGCCTCGAAAGGGACCAAACGGATAGGGAAGCAGATCGTCCAAGAATACGAAGCAGGGAGGAGTCTTGGGAACGTTGGGGATTCTTGTGAAATTCGTCGCGTCTGTCACGTATACAGCCGGGACAACTGAATACCGTAAGTAAACGAGGGCTTCGGGGAGTTGCGTGCCGCGCGCAGGTAAACTCCTTAACAGCCATCACCGATACGCTGCGCAAACGGCCGCAGACATCGTTAACGCAATTCGCCGGGACGAAATCATTACGATTTCGTAACGTCCTGCTGTCTGTGTAATAAATGACCCCGCCGCGTCGGTGCCTCTATCGGGATTATCGGGAGGGATGGAATCGCGCGGAGAATCGAAAAATCGATATCCCGCAATGATATGATATTACGTACCGCGAACGAAGAACGTTTAACAGTGCCCCTCGTCGTTTCACGCCTCCAACCGCGGAACTGGAGCATTTTCTTTCGATATCAGTCCGCGGAGTATTGCGCAAAGCAAGTAGGGGAGACCGGGGCTAAAAATTCCGGGGGTAAGTTGTTCCGACGGTTCTATCTTCGAAATGAAAAGAGCGTTGTACTTTCAATTATTTTTTCCGTGTAAGTTGATCACGCCACTTTGTCGCCCATTTTAATAGCGTCCGCGGCAGCGAATCGTTTGGCTGTAAGCAAGGACCCATTAGTCGCGTACCACATAAGTAAATATTTTTCTATCATTATTTTTTGGTCTAGTTCGATTATTAAACGTTGATATTATCGATCGATTCGTTCTTATGGATCAAATGACATTTAAGAACATGGCGTAACAGTGTTTATCGTTACAATATATGTGTAAGCAAAGTAATCTCTCAAATTGCTACATGTGTCGATAGGGGCTAGTTGTTACCGCGATTTGGGGCATGTTGTTACCGTAACAACTGCCCCACCGCAAATGTATGAATTGTTCCTGCTGTGCTTTAAGATGCGAACATATGAATGAAAGGCGGAAAGGGGCACCATTTCCATCGAAGTTACGCATAAAGTTAACAACTGTCGCTAGAGAATTCAATATCTGCTAGTTGACTCTTTCGAGAGTTATTAAAAAACTACAATCTGGACAAGAAGCCACTGTAGGCTGCAACTACAAATCTCAATAAGTAGGTACTCGCAAACAGTTGAATGTAGGACTGATTTGTAGATTTTAATTTTTATACCAAAGATAATGTTTATGGTTATTATATTGTTTTGGTTTTCTTTTATAGATAATACAGTTTTGTTTATCCGAACCCTTATAAATAAACATTATTAATAAAATTCTGTTTTGCTTCATTAGAAAATGAAAAATTTCATTAAAAGGCAACTCTTATATCTTAGTAACAACTTACCCCAGTGCGATAACAACTTGCCTCATAAAGGGGTAAGAAGTTCCGCTTCGACTAGCCACGAATAAATTATTTTTTATGAAAAACCTATTACAATATATCAAATACAAGCTTAAAGTCATAAAATATAATAAATTTAACAAGAAATTAGTCAATAATGGAGAGAATAACTACACTATTTTCTAGTCATTTTTTATGTTTTATTAAAATCGGAACTTTTAGCCCCGGTCTCCCCTACACGCGTTTGTGTAATTGTCTAACTTTTTCAATGAAACGGTGAACCTGTTACGTCACTGAATCCGCTCTCCCTGATTTTGAATTTCAAATTTCAATGAACACATCTCCGGCCGAGGAAAAGATCTTCCATCCAGACAAATGGCATTCAGCTGGCGACGATTTCGCCGCTGCGATAAAAATGCATTAACGCTGCATTAAAATGAATTTCGCTGCGAGGCTCGCTGATACGCGCGCGGATTTTATCTTGCTACGACCGCTCGATCTCCGCCTTCGTTCTAACTATAGCAGTAATTCCCACAGCGAGACGTGCCCCACGAAGCGACATACCACGAGTCAACAAAAGAGTCACAGGGTTGCATAGCGGCGGGGAAAATCGAGCCACTCTCTCGCCGAGGTCGCAAAGAACTCATCCGACGACCGAATATAACACACGCGTCCCGCCAGGCGAGCTCCGATTCCAGTGTAGGCCAGAACTGGCCGAACGGAGCGGAGACAGCGACCGCAAGAAGAAGCCTCGTTGCGCTTTTTGCGGGAGCCGAGGCTGCTTCCAGCGTAGTCTACGTCGTGGCAGGTCAAAGACGCGGCGATCCGCGAATTCGTGAAAGCGTGAGGCTCGGGCCTGTCGGCCGACAACGTCGGCGAAGGGCGTCGTCGAGGACGGCAGGGGCGAAGACGCCAGGCCGGCAACATGCGAAACGAAGTAGGGACGCGAAGGCATACGTCAATCACATCCCGCGAATGGATCCCAGTGCTCCTGTCCCCCGTGTCCGCGCTTCTTCTAGCCTCTTGCGCTTCGCGGTGATTATCGTCGATACGGTGTTGTTCGTGGTAGCCGAGCACCACGAAGAAGAGGGCGACGGAAAGCGTGCGTTGCACGGCAGAGAGGATTCCAGTGGAAGAAGGGCCGTTCTGCCCCGCACATCCCACCCGTGGTTTCCGCCGGCCTTGGAGCCACTGAACCACTCCGTGGTTCAACGATTCGACGGCCCAGCGGTGCTCAACTGACCGATCCTCTGCCTCGTAGGCAGCTCGCTTCTTCGCGCGGCTTCTCGGCCGGCCGAGCTGGGGCGAGGAAAACCGAGCAAAAGGTAGGGGAGGACAAACGGCGATGGCCTGTATGGAAGGCTAGGTGATACCAACACACCGTGGAGACGGAAAGGGCTCTCTTTGATAGTGGGATTGTTGGGAGAAGATAAGCGGCCCGGCCTCGGCCGGCTAGGCCTGCTTTTTCGCCTTGCTTTCTTTTCACCTCCGACCGTTTCGTACCACCTACGCTCCGCCGGGAACGCAGAGCAGAGAGATAGGGATCGTAATTTCAGCTTGGGAAGGTGTGCTGCCTACGGTTTCTGCGCGGGCTCGCGTTTTTCGCACGGTGCCGGTGGCGCGGGTCCACGAGGAGCACATGTGCGCCGCGGCCAACCGAAAGTCTAGTACGGTGCGCCATGGACAGCCGCGGAGGGAAAACGGGTCTCGGAAGCTTCTAATAATACCCTGCTAACTATGAAACGCCCAATGACGACCAACAGGACAGACGTCGTTGGTAATAATAACAGATATCGATTCGTTCGTCGCGTCCGATAGGGCAAATTAATCGTCGGCTTGCGGTAAAGCCGAATACTCTGTGTCCGTATATCGATCACGCATCGAGCCAGCCTCTCCGGGGTGTATAGAGAGATCCTCCTCGCCTCCTCCGCTGCCGGTGAAACGGGTTTAGATTAACGCGTTGTTAAGTGACCGGATAACGAGCCACGCTGAAACGTACTCCTTGTAAATCAGCCCGAGGTTCTCAGAAATCGGGGCCCGAACACGACCGACGAGGGGGGAAAGACCGCGTCGGCCAGAGAGGAGGCACGATCCCCGCGAGAGAGCTTTAGAATTCAACGCACGATCCGGACACCTTCCGTTCCATCGTCCTGCCATCGCGCGCCTCCGACAGCCAATGACCGGGGGCCCCCTCGTGGCGAATACGCCACCTAATTTTTTTCCCTTACTTTCTAAGCCTTTCAGGCATCGGCAGGAAGTGACATACGCCCCGTTCGCCCGACGACGCCGACGGTGTAACTCCCTCGCCGCGGATCACTTTGCCCCGCGACGCACGCGCGCGTACGTGTCGCTGCCCGAGGAATTCTCTTCCATGGAACTCGAGCCGCGACGCGCTATTCGCGCGAATGCCTGGATAATCGCTACACCGATGCAGACCATTTTTTACCGTCAACCAGGATATATTTTTCAAAATATATGGGCACACGTAAGAATTGATTCACTACGTTGTATTGTATATGCTTCATACGAACAAAAAATCAGTACGACCGATCAGTCTACGCGCATACTGAGTCGGCAATCGATGGTGAAGTCCCCTTTGTACTAGAATTTAAATAATCCAGTAATAGAGACCTCTTTAGATAAGATATTCCGTTATTTCCTGCGTTTACATCGATAAAACTAGTCGCGCGTCTTGTTGTACACTGTTCCAGGTACAAAAAGACGTGCGTGCAAAACAATTAATCCTTTCGGCTGGTATGGAAGGCAGTAGATAAAATTCAATACTTTAATGTCTGCACGTAACTGTGAATATCCACACGTTGCTAGAGACGCAATTCCAAATATGTTGAGATTTCAGGGGCAAGGTTTTGGAAAAAGCAATGAGGATCGTGATCAGGAAGTTTTACTATATGAAAGGCGCTTACTACCGTCATGATTAGTAAACAACGTACGGAGAACTGTAGGAAAGAGTCTTGACGTTGCGCATTGCGTGTCCATTGCGTCTGCACGTTACCGTCCACTTCCTTTTCGCACTAGATTGGCTTGAACTTGCATCTAGACCGCAGAAGGATATAAGCAGATAAGACAGAACTTCTCGTGCTCTATCCATAGGTTCAATCAGAACGTGAATTTCGCTAAGCGTTTGGTCATAAATTTCGAGGAAATGGCCTGCAGCACCGAGTGCACGCGCGCGACTCTCGGATCGCCGAATTCGTTGTCCTTTCGATCTGCATTGGATTCATTCGCAGCGAAAAGTGATGGGAGATGATGACAATGGAACACAGGTTTGAGGGACTGCGTAGGTTCGAGTATTCTACCATTCGAGGTGAACGGTTCGTGAAGCCCCGTAAAGCACAGGTATATCCGTCCTCTCGCACTGCCAAGAGGACCGTGAAGAAGGCGAGGTCAGGTCCGTGGGACACGGGGCACCGTCCAGTACCCTCGTCATGGAATAATCCCATAAACAACCGTCCCGTTGGACGGAACGCCCCATACAGAGAGCTCTATGAACCAACGAAACCACCCGACCCTCTCGTCTATACCTCTCCCAACGATCTGTCGCTTTCTCTTTCGACCATCTTATTGGGTCCGAAACAGCGACTCCCTGGTGGTCCCCCGTTGGACCCCCAAAAATCGAACGTCGATCGTGCCTCGGCGGTGATTACTGCCTCGAAACGGGCGCGCGACCGTTAAGGCGAGAGACAAAGGGCGAGCATCCCGCTTGATGCGATCTCTGAATTGGCTTAATAACACCAGACACCTGTCTCGCGACAGAGGAGCAGGGGGATATCCCGCACCTTCGTCCGCCCCCTCCTCCCGATCTCTTCTTAATTAAACCTCATTTTTATCGCCACGGGGGAAACACACCGCGCTGCCGTCCCCCGCGTCGCAGGATCATCCGCGGTGACGTTGACAAAAGATCGGGCGTCTCGAGTGTCGCAGGTGCGGCGCGCCCGAACTCCCTGTGCCGCGAAGATGCACCTGCGGGCCCCGGTGTGTGTGCGAGGGAGGTTCGGTAGGAGGCCGACGACTCTGCGAACCGGCCACGACCACGAGGCACCAGAGACGGGAAATAAAAAGCTGGAGGATGCAGACACAAATAGATTGCAAAAACATAATAATAGAGAGACAGAGAGACAGACAGAGGGGAGGAGGGAGGAAGAGGGATGAGGAGGATGAAGAGAGAGAGAGAGAGAGAGAGAGAGAGAGAGAGAGAGAAACGGGGAAGGGGAGGTGGATCAGAGGGAGGGGAGGTGTGGGGGATCCGCACGAGACGCTTCCACACGACTGGAGGAGGCGCGCTTTGTCCCAAGACGAGCTGTTCTCCTTCGTGGCGGCTCTTCAAAAGGCCGGACAAAGGAACGAAAACTTCGCGGGACGGGGACCCCCATCGGCGGTTTCGCGACCGGTTGAGAACCCATCCGCCGCTCGTACCCGCGACCTCTTTGTCTATGGGAGGATCGCGATCAGGCCCACGGCCGATCTCGCTGCCTATGAGTCGTTATCATTTCACCTCTCTGCCGCACAGTGGTACATAATCACACTTTTTGTTCAAATCACCGTACAGGTCGTAATCTTTTAGGAAACTTGACGATTTTTTTTTAAATTCTTCCCAATTAAATTCTCTATCGATCGCTCCGGCCGGAATTTTGAATTTCGTTGTTGTTTTTTTTATATTTATCGAAATATACAGCACTTTCAGAAAATCTTTGGCCGCCGATTCTGATTTTAAACTTAAATTTTCTAAATTGTAAAGCTTTTTAACGATGGAAAATTCAATATTTCGAAGCGAAATTTCAGAAAATCAGCTTATTGGGAAGAAACTTAGTGCGTATAGATTTTCGAGGTGCTATCTTATTTGAGGATTAGGTTTTGTGCTTCTGGAAGCATGTCTTTGATTTTATGTTTATGTACGTGTCTTAAGCTGGAAATATATGGATCGGAAGATATTAAAAGAAAATGTATTATGTCCTCGTTTGTATGTATACCTATAACTGATGAAATAAGTAGTTCTGAAAAGAATTGGTTTGCTACAGATTTCTTGTAAAGAAACAGATGTGAAATGCTCGAAACAACACCGAATATATCATTCGCTATGAACTCCTGCTTCGGCCACAGTTATTATTGCAGAATTACAATTTCTCTGAGAAAACAGCAACCTACGCTGCACTGTCAGTGCAACATTCGCTCCTAGCTCCTAGATCTGTTTCAAATTGATTACAAAGTACGGTTGTGACGACAGCTCGGGATTTAATCAATTCAAACAATCCTTTACTAATCCTAATAATTTAGAAAACAATAGTATTTTCATGTTTTGTATGGTCCCGATTAGTTTAATAGTGAATCGTGCGAATGATACCCCGATAGAGTTTTGGCGAAATAAATACCAATGTTCAACCCAGCACTGCCGCACAATTAAATACACATATGAGAAAGAAACAATTGAAAATATTAATTTCGAAATGAAACAGCTGGAAAAAGAAATTTCTGTTTTGAAACAAACGAAATTAATCTTCGAGAAAGTTGAAATCACAATCGAGGATACGATGCTATGCACTATAATTAAGGGGAAGGTTCGCTAAGCTCTTACAGGCACCGCTTCTTCGCAAAGGTGTTGCATAAGTGATGCACTTCCAAAAGAAATGAATAATTTAACAGAAATCTTAAAGAAGCCTGCCAATATAGGAACGTATCAGTACGGTCTGTCCACTCTACATGCGTGGATTAGAAACATGGAGTGGATTCTCCATTTAGCACATAAATTACCTCTTAAAAAATTGAATGTACAATTGACCCATGACAACAAGAAGTAATTGAGAATACTAAACACCAGATTCAAACAAGCATTCGCGATAAATTGGGTTTACTTGTGGATGCAGTAAAACAACGTGCAGGTAATACAGAAACGGTAACGCGGCAAGGAAATTTTTTCAAAATTACAATAAGGTTGCTGAAATCACTGGCATTGATCAACATTTGATAAAACGACTGTGCATAATTATGCAAGCAATGGCATCAGGAAAATCGATCGCTGTAAATAAATTTAAAAAGTATTGCATGGATACGGCGAAAATTTATGTCAATAAATATATGTGATACCCAATGCCTTTCTCGTGCCATATGATTTTAATTCATGGATCGGATGTAATAGAGACATTGTTAATCCCTATTGGACAATTATCGGAAAAGGCACAAGAGGCGAGGAACAAAGATATTAAGAGGTGTAGAGAAAATAATACACGTAAATCGACACCTATACATACAAACGAGGACATAATACATTTTCTTTTAATATCTTCCGATCCATATATTTCCAGCTTAAGACACGTACATAAACATAAAATCAAAGACTTGCTTCCAGAAGCACAAAACCTAATCCTCAAATCAGATAGCACCCCGAAAACCTATAAGCACTAAGTTTCTTCCCAATAAGTTCATTTTCTGAAATTTCGCTTCGATATATTGAATTTTCCATCGTTAAAAAGCTCTACAATTTAGAAAATTTGAGTTTAAAATCAGAATCGGCGGCCAAAGAACCCCACAGACACCGATTTTCTGAAAGTGCTGTATATTTCGCTAAATACAAAAAAAAAACAGCAACGAAATTCAAAATTCCGGCCGGAGGGATCGATAGAGAATTTAATTGGGAAGAATTTAAAAAAAAATCGTCAAGTTTACTAAAATATTACGACCTGTACGTTGATTTGAACAAAAAGCGTGATTATGTACCACTGTGTGCCGGTCGAACGAGACGGCGCCGGTGGACGAGGGCCGCGTGAAGATTTCCACACACACGCGGTACTCTCGGGCCCTTCTTTATTTTTCGGCGGCGAAACGGTGGTCCCGTGATTTATAAGAGACCGGAGGAAGGATACCTCAACCTTCGGCGTTTCATAAATCGAGGAAGGATTCCGGGAATCCGAAACGAGCAGCCGGAATAGGGAGATTCTTTGGGTTAATTGCGGAATTTGGTGGAGGCTATTGTCTAGTTGGAAACTGTCATTCGCTCTCATAAACGGAGAACTGCGCGCGGTTGATATGGCGGCCGAGGGTTCGGCAAGCAAACTCTGCCCCTTTGCAAGAGAACACAGTGACGCGCGGATAGAGATCAGGCAGCCTTTAAGTGACGTAATTTGGACATTGTTTATTACGAGCAACTTTCGTAGGAAACGTAGCCCCAGTGCTATAAGAAGAAGTCAAGTTGCATTGCGTAACGCGGAGCTTTAACGTTGTTAGTGCCCCGCTAACAATTAACAATGAATCGAGGCTACGCCGCCCTCTTTTATATCCTCGTCTCTTTCAGACTCGTTAGCAGGCCGCGATATAGGCGAGGTCGTTAGGAGCGTTTAGCGTAATCTGATTTCAAGCCGAATAAAATCAGGATCTACTCCCGAGGGGCCTCGTTTCGCCAATGAAACAACGATCATCCTCTCCTATTCGAACACTTCCTCTTACTTTTTAAACTCCCAAGGCGAAGAGGGATCCCAACCTCGGCCGAATAAATTGCCAACGTCGAGGAGCGGCGATCTTTATTTTAGCAACGAAACGATTCGTGGAAAGGAGGACGAACGCTATACCTTGGAGCAGATTGAAGAAATTGGCCAGTTTAGTTTCGGTATAGATAATTGCGGCGGGTGTCCGATTCGACAGCCATTGTTAACGGTCGGGCGCGAGTATTATGTCGATACGCAAAGCTCGAGGATAATAGCGATTTCCCTTTTACACGCCGACGGAATAAAGGCGCGATAACGGGTCGCGTTACGTAACACGAAGAAACTTATCTGGAGCAACGGCGAACGCAAAGGAAAAGCCCCGATCAAGGCGAAGTCCTTCCTGTGTCTTAACTACGATTCACGCGGATTCGCCTTAGAGAGCGCGCTAATTATCGTGTCAGAACGGACAAAGGACGTCCATGCCTTTTCTTTTGCTCCGATAGAGGGGGCAGCATTAGACAGACAGAAATAGGTCAGTGTCGCGATTTCTCTCTCCTCTTCTCGTATATTTCGAATTAGCTCGAGCGTCTCGTTAGGGAGACCCAAGAATGCTGTCACCGCTTTCCCTTTCCGCGACTTTTGTAATTGCGTAAGAAACGCGGAGGCCTTAACGTCTTACGCGACGCCTGCCAACACGTGTCGCGCACGGGCACGACTCGCGCCCGCGTTGACGAAGGTAGAACCATAACAATCTCGGCCACTTAGGCGCCTAAAAATTGTGGGAAGTTCATCCTTCGTTAGGAGGAGCGTGTTTGAGAAAGCCAGTTCGTGGGGGCCGTTTCGTAAGAGGAAATACCGCTCCGATGACATCGATCGCCGTGTAATTTATCACGGAATTGCCAGCTGACTTGTCATCCGAGGTAGAAGTTTCCCAACCGCCGCCTGAGTAACCCACAAATTCGGAGGGAATTTAATACCGAACACGCTGTAATTTCACGCAGTTCCGAATATATTAATATTTACGTAATAACTTCCCTTCCTTTCGGACAAAGTTAACTGCGTATGAACGCGGGATTTGGGAACAACGATTACTCCAATTACCCTGAGTGTCCCCTTCATCCCATCGATCCTGAACCACGAGTAGGTACTTGAACCTACGCCCCAAATACCTACTGTGCATCAGCATACCTCGATGATTTACATCCAAATCAGGAATCACTGCGAGAACGCTCGAGTTGCTTGCAGAACAAGAGTAACCGAAGGGCTACAAGGTAGGGTGGACGGGACATCTCGTCCTCGAAAGGGGAAACCGCGAAAAATCGGTGACCGCAATGGGAATCTCGATTAAACCGCGCCTGCGGTCATGCCCCAGAGCGCGGGGCGATTAAAAGCATGGAGAGAGACAGGTCCGCGTCCCGATGACACACTACCAAAAAGAACCGACGCGGCGTACATAAAACCCTGCTCGTCGGCGGCGCTCTCCGACCGGTAACCTTCGACGAGGAGCGGGGAGAAAGAGAGAGAGAGAGAGATTCGATCTCGTGGTCCGTATAATTTCATTAAACTGGGATGAAGCAAAAAACTTTGGGACACGATTTGCCTCTTCGAGATCGAGAGTGAACTGACGAGGGAGCGGACGGAGGGGCACGCGCCGAGCAAAGAGGAGCCGGGAGGAGAGCATTGGCCATCGGGAGCGACGAAGAGCGTCGGGGGGGGGGGGGGGGAGACAGTTGGAAAGGCCAAACGGACCTGGCGAGTCGAGCGAGAGCAAGGTACCCGCGAGCGCAAGTCACCGCGCGCGCGTTCACGCCGCACGGTTACGAACGCCCGCGCACATGTGCACGCGTGCGCGCGTGTGCGAGCGCGTGGTCGCATGCAGGGGCCGCGGGACCAGTCGTCGCTGCACACGCGTGCACGCGCGACGCCAACGAAGGCGAAAGGATGAAGCCCAGCCTCGGCTAGAAAGAAACGGTACGAGCGGAGGCAGCCAGTAGACACAGTCTTGAATCTTGACCTAGGACACGCACCGCCGGCTACGTCACAGTTCGACGTACTACGAAGGCTCTCTTACGCGCGCCGCCACGCTCGACATTCACACGGTCCGCCCAGGATGGAAAGGTCGACCGAGGAGCGAGGTCGAGGCTTTTCCTTGAACCAGCCGAGGAAATTCATTCGCCGTGAGATCGGAGACGTCGACGCCTCAGCTTTTTGCATGGCAGCCACGATCGCGATGGAACCCACGGGGCATTGTCGCTAGAAGGAGCTGTGCACGGTCGCGTGATTGTACACGCCGATGGGATTAGGCACGGTGGGATGCTTCGTAGTGGATTTTAATCGCTCGAAGTTCTGGATGACAATCCACCGCAATAAGGCATGCGACACAATCTGCACAATGGATGTAACAAGTTCCGAAGTTGTTTTTGCAGTTTGAAATTGAATGTGTTTTGCGTATGGATTGGAAGGAGGTAATGGCATATATATGAGTGGCGTATCAAAGAGTCACTTCTGTTCTTCTTTAGTACAGGTTTGAAATAATCCTGAGAAGGTCTGAAATATAATATTACCCGAGTGTTGACACACTTTCAGTCGAGGCATGAAGATGTGACTGAAATGGAACGTATATTCGTCGATGAACACATACATCCCAGCAAGCGAGTGTTTCGCTTCTTTTCATTGACCATAACAGGTGGAAAACAAGCGCTTCAGACTCGGCTGATTACATAACAGAAAATGAGCAGAACAGAGATGTTTCAATGAACTCCAAGGAGAATCAATGAAATGTATAGTATCTGTCCACGTAACATTTCATTGATTTTCTCGTGTTGTCAATATTGCAACTGATAAGGCTTTTAATTACGAGCATCGTACACATTTCATAATACACCCTCTTACGCGTAAAAATAATACCAATACCTTCTACATTATACTTCGCAGTTGCCAAACTAAACCTTGCCTATTTATATTTCATATTGATTACACTTGAATCGCCTCAATCCCTCCCGAACAGTGTTACTAATAAGCAGCAACCAACACAGATACTTCTGATCCCTAGATTCCAAATGACCCCGTATACGCCACACGATTATTAACACGGCGCAATAACTATGACACAAATTACTTAATTGAATGATTATGCGGGCCCTGACGCCCCCTCCTGTATTCCTACCATACCAGAGGATACTTAGAAGAACCCATGAATCAGAGGTAGAAAATGGAGCTTCACGGGCGCAGGAAGCCAGGTAGGTAGGAGATCCCTAGGACTGCACGGACGAATTCCTTCGACCCGAGACGTTCCCAGGTCGAATTCCGCGGCGTCGATGGGAGAGAACGAGTCGCTCGACCAGCCAATAACGACGGCGACGACGGCGACGCTTTCCTCGTCCGGACGGAAGTGCCACGTCGGGCGCATTGTTGCGAGCCGAGTGCACGGGACGCGGATTGGCCAAATGGAGCGAGAGAGACTGCGCCGGCGGTGTTCGTGCGTATGCTCACGCCTCGCACCGCCGTGCATGCACGTACGTGCATACACTCGGCGAGTGTAGGTGGGCTCGGTTGCGAACCACTTCCTCCCGGGACGTGTGCGGTCTTCGAATAATCGGATACTCGTGCGTGCTGCGTCGGGGAAAGGATGTGCACCGTTGTAAAGAGCGGAGTGAAGAAAAAAACGACCAACAGTGCGAGAGACAGAGAGACGAAAAAAAAAGGGACAAGTCTCGTTCGATGCTCGAATAACACTTCATTGTCTAGAGACGCGGCAGCGTCTCGACGCCAAATACATGTTTCCGAAACCTTGTATAACCTGAAACTTATTTCATTAATATCTCATCACGCCTGCAATATTTTCTAAATGTAAAGGCATTTTTTCTCATGTAAACCGTATATAAGCTTTCGAATAAGACCAAATTCAATAAAATCGGCCCACGCATGACAGAGATATCGCAATATCAGTCGGAAACGGTAAGATTTTTCTTCTGATAATCCTCCTTTTCCAAGAAATTTTTCGTCAAACATAATACGCATATACGCGTTACACACACACCTTCAGCCAAAACGAACTAATACATGTTTCATTCGTCAATCGCTATCTTCACTATGCAATCCACTCCAAATTTTGACAGCTTACCGTCAAGTTATAAACAAATTATAAACGTGTTTTTACAAATATGTGTCGTTGTACCATTGAATTGCAACCAAAATGCAGTCTCAAACACAAGGTAAGTGGCCGAAATTTGAATTGCGACATGTTTTTATATCATCAAACTATTTTTTATTTGTAACTGAACTGAGGATTTTATGTATATGTATGTAGATAATCGAAGCGTTAAATGACGCTGTGACCTACGCCAGGCTATGTATGTATTAGGGGAGACCGGGGCTAGTTGACTAATTTTTAACATTTTTAATTTTTATAAATAGATCATTGGTATTTTGTTGACTTGCTGCATACCAAAAGTTTACAAATTTCATTAGGTATACTGGCTTAATTTTGAAAATCGTTTTAATTAAGTCTGCGTTGTAGTTTTTATTGTATTTAGAGTAAGTGAAACGAATAAGCCAACAAACCCCGGCTGTGGGGTTAGTTGTCAAGATCAAGGTGTCTATGAATAAGAATCATTTAAAGGCGCAAAATAATGAAAGTGTATTCATATTGACAGAGTTTTAAATTGACAAATTATCTGAAAGCTTGTGACAGGAAAGGTATCGGTGTCGATGAATGATCTTAGAATTATTTTAAAACGCAATATAATGAAAGTGTACCCATATTGTCAGAGTTTTAAATTGACAAATAATTTAAAAGCCTGCGAGAGGGTAGGTATGGGTATTGATGGTCTGAGAATATCTTGCCTGGCCAGGCCCAGTATTTGACTTCCAGGCCGCGGACATCTAGGCAAATGTCTAGATGTTCCATTTTATCTTCACATTATTAAAATATCCGCGATATGAGTAATGGAATGTATGAACACAGCATTTTAGCTGTATATATGTAGTTGTATCATCTTCAGCGCAGTTGGAAAGCACCTTTATGTACTTGCAGCTCATTTTGATTTCACATATTTTATTATATTGTATATTTTCTTCTATTTTTTGTTGTGATTTACTCTTTTCGTCCACGACTGTTTCATGTACTTGGCGTAATTTTTTTACTTTTTTTTTAAGTTTTTTATGGGGATACTCTTTACATGAAGCGCCGGGCGGTCCCGTCGCCGCTTTTACGCATGAAATAATACGCGCGAGGAAACTCGATAATACGAGCCGCAGGCCCCACGAAGACCATCGGACAGGATAGGGGTGGCACGAAAAAGCTTTCGTTAACGGAGCGAGCACTGAAAATCGTACCGTGGATACGCGCCGCGATCGTCCTATCAGCGTGGAGGCCCTTGGAGTCTAGATCCGTCAATCTTATATTCAGACCAGAGCGATGACGTTAAGAGCATTGAGGATTACGCTCGCAGCATTCGCTCGCGCGGAACGGAGGGCAAGAGCCTGCGACGATGCCGTCCACCGGTCGCTAACCCGCGCGAATTAAACGATAAACGCAACTGGAAAACATGATGCCGCGGTATCTTCGGTTATCCACGAGGCGAGTTTCTAAAACCATTCGACTCGGAGGCGTTTTGCAAAGGAATCGAGCGTTTACGGGGTAACACGGTGCACGGGGTGGCCGTGGCGTTCTATCTCCGTGGAATTTCGCCAAAGCCCGGCCACGCGGAGAGGAGAGAGCCGGTATACGGCGTTACAACGCGGCCGATCCGGGGCCCGCTACCATGCGTCTCGGGATAAAGGAGACGGGACAAAGGTCTGACAAAGGAGAAAAGGAGGTGGGGGCGGCGGCGACGGAGGAGAAAAAGGAAGCCCACGTCGGAGCGTAGGAAAGAAGAAAAGCGACAAGCACGAGGTTAGGTGAACCCTCGTCGACCGCTCGTGTGCACGTCGTTCCCTGGACATTCGATATCCCCCCTTCACGGCGGATCCTCGAGTATTGGCCCCGACCTGCTGGTGCGCGGATCAAACAAAGACATTTTCCACTTCCGGTCAGGCCCAGCGAGCCACTCCGACCGCCTTGCCCGGGCGAAATTCTATCTTATCCTGTCTGCCAGGATCGACTGGGATTCGGTGGCGCGCGGGACCATGATGAATCGGTGGATCGATCAATTTGCGGATAGCCTTCGGGGGAACCAAGATGGAAGTATATAGACGAACCGTGTGAGGGAAATCGGAAGTATAGAAATGTGAGTTTTCAGATTGAATTGATTGCTCGTTTAAACTCTTTTATCCTATTATTTATCCTACAGCTAGAGTACCATCATGCTCCGAGGCGCAGACGTACCGACTACCTGTCGCGAGCTAGTGGACGCGAAGCCCCAAGGGAGATACGATGACACGTAGATGCCCATTGAAGTTCCCAAGACGCGGCTAAACGCGTAGTCGCCTGACCTACGGTGAGGTTTAACGCACCTATTAGCGGATGTCATTTGAATGGGAATGTAATAAAAGTCGCGTGCGGCATAATTTAATCCAAGGCCGCGCTCGCATCGCCGCCGAGCAGTTGCAGAAGAACGCGACTACGAACGACCGACCCCGCACACGTATGTAACGCACAATCTCGCGCCCATGCAATTATACATGCAGGCCGGCGGCTTTTTCATCGAGGAATAATGTTTCGCGGCCTCCCGATTCAGAAAGAAATCGACCAGCACGCAAAACCGTGCGGTATGCATAATTACGCTGGGCGAGATTCGCCGGCCTCTGCTCGGGCCGCCTCGCCTCCGCTCGCCTCCCCTCCGCGCCCAGCTCCGCAGCCTCCACTTATCAACTTTCACGACCGTATTATTCGCGACCCCACCGCGCGTTGCCGCGCAATTGAATCATACTGGCTGGGGATCGATAACCAATCAATTTCGGGATTAGCTGGTGGAAATTGCGGATTCAAAGAGCCAAGGGACACGGCACCGAAAGAGAAACAGGCCTCCGTGGAGGATCGAAGGGCGGTTCGAAGAGGCGAGCGACCTCTGGCCGAGGGTAGTCGCTGCACATGGCAGACAGAATAAATAAAAAACGAGAAAAACCGCTCATTTCAGCCAACGCGCTGTAAACATCTGCTAGGCGGGGGCACGTTGGCCCGTCAGTGGTTCTCAGCCTACGGAGACCTCGCGGGTTCATCGCCGACAGACCCGACGAACCTCCCCTCTTCCGATCCCTCCGAAGCACTCTTTCGTTCTATCGACGACGACGCGCACCGTCTACTTTGGGCCGCATGCGCCTTCCTGTCTCTTCTCCTCCCGCGAGGGTTAAGTGTCGATCGAGTTTCGAGCATGAGAACGGAAAGGCCCGGTGTGGGTCGACAGCTGCCACGGAGGCCAACAAAGGCAACAACCACCGTCCTCTTGCCATGGCTTGCCGCTATTCCTACCATTGCTATCGAGCTTCGTGGCCGCATACTCCTCGCTTCATTCCAACGAATTTCTCCCCGACGAGATACTCTGACGTTTTTTTTTTTTCGTTGCTGAAGATCGAATGGTGCCTGATAAAGGGAAGGGCCGCGACCTTTACGAGCGTTAGAATCGGCCTCGCTCGTGCACTCGACGATGCTCAGATCGATTCCATCCGAAATACGCTCGTCCAGGTCGTAACCCTTGTGAAACCTACACCTTTCCTCGGTCAAGCTCGTGGTTTCGTCGGACGGAGAAAGCGCGGGAAGCGTTTCGAAATTGTCAGCCGCAAATTGAACACCGAGGAGGAGCGAGCGGTTCCACGGCCTCGTGAGCAAAAGAACCGGGGAGATGAATACCGTGGACGGAATTGGAGTGCGTGACAAAGTATGCCGTCGACGCTGAAAGAAGGAAATTCGATGACGACGGGTGCATTGAGAGAGCCAGCTTTCTCCCTCTTTTCGCTTGAAATTCCTCTCGTAGCGGAAGCTCTTAATTTTGCGGCCGACTCTCTGCGGGCGAGAGAAAAGGGCCAGGAGTTTCGAAAATAATAACGACCGAAAGACCCGAGCCTCGTCCCGAGACCTCATATCCGTTCGCCACAGCTCGAAACGATTTTTTACGTAATTGCTTTTTTCCTTTTCCTCCGCGTACTCTCTCGCCATCGCCTCACACCGCAATCGTAACGAAGAACCGCAAAAGTGGACGTTACTGGGTCTCGAAACACGGCGCTTTGGTTACCCGATGTTGCCCGAACGCCAGAACTCTACTCTCCTCGCCCTCCTTTATTCCAAATACAACTCCAAAGTTACGTCCCACCGATAAAGCAACGGGCCCGTGTACTTTTCCAAATAGCACGTCCCATCTAACCATTTCATAATCTCCCTTCATAGGTAACGGTGCATCGAGGCGACGCGAGCGAGCCTCACGTTCTAAGTTCGTGAAGAGCAAATAAAGATCTTATACACTGACACTCGGGGCACTCCCACTCCATCGAAAGCACGGGAGTTTGACCACACCGAGGGAACAAGTCGTAAAATCCTCGGAAAAGATTCCACATAGTCGCCTACAGGCTTTTTACGAACACGCGTGAACAGCGGTAGGGTCTGCGCGGGTCTATTAACACGCCCTCCCCCCCCCCCCCCTCCTCTTCCCGTCGACACGAATAATCGGTTTTCGGTGGAAAAAAAAGTAGCATGCTCGGAGCCGTACGCGGTGAGTAACGGGCACGTGCTAGAGCAGGAGAGAATCTCGTCCCCGAATTCCTGCGTGATTTCCACTGTGTCAGCGGATAGGATGAGTCGTGTGCCGCGGCGGGGCAGAAGCGCGAGGGACGTCGGCTAAACAGTGACGGTTTTCCTGTGCCTGGCGCAGGCACCCGTCGTCGTTGCTCCCGTTGGGAGATACGCGACACCGCAGCAGCTAACGACCTGGATAACCAGCCGTGATGTTTCCAAAGTAACGTCATCGTTCGCCGCGCGATGCGACACACGAGGCGACGAGTCTGGCGACGGAGTCGCTCATTACAACTTCCGGTCCAGGCGAGGCGAGCCAGAAAGAGAATACGGCGGAGGGACAAAGACGGGGAGAGACGCAGAGATCGAGGGGCGGGGCGCGGAGGGGGGGATGGAAGGAGAATCAGCAGCGCGAGAGAACGAGACGGCGATAGAACTCGCGGGTGCGAGTAAGACGGGGATAGAAGGGAGAGAGAAAGACGGGGAATCGAGCGAAAATGCTCAACAAATAGCCACATCCTCATAATGGAACGGCGTATCAAACTCATTAGACGTGGTTATTGAATCGACACGATTACGGTCCGCAGAAGGATCCGATCTTCCCGTTAAAACCGACTAATCGGCCGATGCACACCGTGGCCAGGCCGCTCGCGAGAGGACACGCAGGATCCAGGACAATATCGCGGCGCAAATTGGCAGCCAGCGAGGGCTCTCCCACGAATTCCCTCCCACCCGCGACACAAGCGACGCGTTACGCGCGGTTAGAGAGATTTTAGGCACGCGAGCGAGGGAACTCCTGTCGCGCTACAGCAATGATTCATGCCAGATACGTTAAACTGGTTTCGAGGCGGGCCCCGGCGGAGAAAAAGCGCCGCGGTCCAGATCTACGAGACACAATGCAACGAGAGAGAAAACGGGGCCCCCCAGACGCCGTGCATGCGGATCGGTAACCCTGGGCCCCGCGCGCAACCGTCGCAATCGGCGAAGGGTGGAGTGTTTGGGAAAGCAGGAAGCGGGCATTTTATGTAAGAACGGAAAATCGTAATTCACCGGGCGTTGTGCGGCTGTCTTGACCGGGGAAACGATTGAAAATGCCAGCGGGGAATACGGACGTCTCGTTTATATATCTACCAATGCTTGGCTGGTGGTCGTGATTCGTGAGTATCGGGAGCAGCGAGGAGTGTATACATCTGATTGTGCAAGCAACCTAGATCTTGTACAACTATGGGATTAAAGTCGTTAACGGCAAATTTGTGTAGAATAAAGGTATAAAAAAATGAGCGAAACTGAGTAAGTAGCTCGAGAACTGCATCGACGATTCGAAACGAATGGAGATCGATTTATTGGGAAAAGTTGGGTGAATCCGCGCTTTGTGCAGCACGCAGAAGCATCGAGCATGGTCGATCACACGACACAGTGGCTCTCAATCAGCGACGCCGAGCGGCAGAGGATGCGAGAAAGCCAGAGCGAAACGGAAGGGACGATAAGCACGTACGGAAATCCGTGGCCGGTACTGAATTTAAAACACGAACAGTCTTGACACCGTTCTAAGTGTCCGAGTGGTCTAATGTTATTGGACGGTCAATATTAGCGCGACTCACGTGATATGACCGCACCAGCACATACGGCTTCCTTTTACCGCGCTGTCGTTTTCTCTTCTATCGAGTATAGCTGATTTCATTAGCCTTAGACGGCCGAGTAATAATTCCGAACGCGACGGAGGCAGTTAATGGGAAACACTTTGTTCTACAGATACGTAAGATAAGGTCGAAACCACATCTTCCGCTAGTCAAGTTAATAAATAAGCAGTAGCTACTCCAGAGGATGCTTGGAATGTTCAAGTACAAAGAACATGGAGCACCCAATCTCTTTGTAGCTCTATACGATGGTGCTGTTTATTTTTATGTGAAATAGAAAATGTTTGGAAAAGATAAGGTGGTTCAAACGTATACAGAGCGTTGTATAACAAGGCAGCCAAGCGTTCCGGGAATGCTTTTGCGACATAGAAGCGACACCGTTGCCAGGTGCGTTAGACGGATATAATAAAACGTTATCAATCAGATATCGAGAGCCACGCAACGACGTTCCTCTCGCGCGCCGTAGAAAATGAAATCGGTGCAGCGAACTATTGATGTGAGACACAGTAGCTCCGACTTGGCGTTTCTTAACGTCCCAAATCGTAGATCGGTGCTACAAAATGGTAAAATAGCGGCGAGTGTAATTATTACGAGCGAAAAGAAGCATAACGAAACGCGCAAGTTTTGACAGCTTCTAAATCGACGCGTGCAGGCGTAAAATTCCCGGAGGGGCTTGGCGAGCGACCAATTCCTACTTTGCAAAATTGTATCGGGCTGGTTAAATTGCGCGCGCGTTCACACGTGACGGCAGATGCGCCCACAGCGAGGCGTAGATGATCGATCGACGGCACGTGCTATCGATAGACCTCCCTTCCGCGTGTATTTACACGCGTTCCATATTCCATCGACCTTTCGCGTCAGTATACCGAGCAGCGGCATATAGAAAAATAAAAACAATGTTCCTTCAAGAATTTATCAGGCACCGCCATATAACTCGATCAACCGACGCAGTTGATTAACGAATACAATTAAAGGATTTTCTCAGTGGCCAAAGAGTCATTCTCAAGATTAGCCGATAAAAGCGTAAATCTCACGGGTTCGCGCGCGAAAGCGGGCTACGGGCTCGGTATTGATCGCCAGCGATCAGACTTACGGGACTATTTATCGCGGGCGCGATCTCAGGCAGACGTTAAGATTTAAATGGCAAGCCACGTGGCGCCGCGGCGCGACCGTTCGGCTTTTCTCAATTTCGAAACCCGTGGCGGCACCAGCGAATCACGGTCCCTCCTAACTCTGGATCGCTCGATAAAGGCGGACCCGTCTCGTTATTCAATGGAAAGATTATCTTTCCACGGTGCACGGCGCGGCGAAAGGAGACAAACGCGTCCGTTAGACGTCACGTTTTCTCGCGTGCTCAATGGAACGAGCGGATTGCAAACGAAAACTGTCGTTTCCACGCGACGGAGCGTTTTCGGGCGGTCGAGTTGCCGATCGCTGGCGTTAGAAAAAGGTCGGAAGTGGCGGCACAAGAGCCAGCGTCACGTAGCGTGTCTCTGGCGCTGGCTTCCGTTTCTATCCGGCCCGCGCTGTGACATTTGGAAGGGAGAAGGATGCTCGTAAAGCTCCCACCCCAGCGTTCTGTTTGAAACTCGCCAAGTTTAACGGCCGCCGAGGTTCCGTGCCCTCTGGTAGACGGCCAGGCTGACAGCCACCGTAAACACGCCGCTTAATCGCTACGTTGCCAGATAATAACAATTACCGTTCCACGTTCGGTAAACCGTCCGCAGAGGTGATATCGACGAAATTACTTTGAAACGGCCAATCCGCGCGTTGCAGTAATCGATAAAATGTTTGCCCCCTTGCTCTCGCTATTCCGTGGAGCGTGTCTGCTCCGACGTGTCGAACGCCACGCGAGCGAACCTTCGGAAGACGGCGGGATCGGGCCGCTACGCCCCTCGACGAAGTTCGTCGCATAGCTATTCCTGACACCTTTCTCAGAAAGTGTCGCGCGGAAAAAAAGCGCGCCAGGACGGCCGGCGCGGCCAAAGGAACGGCGAGAGCTCGACTTTGTCGCTTCGAGGAACGATCGTCGGTGGCCAGCGAAGGTTAGAAAAAAATCCATCGCTCCCGAACGCCCGGAGCGACAAGATGTTGTTATTTATGGGACAAAAGCGATGCGTGTCGTCGGGAGGCACGATGTCGAAACATAAACAGGCTCCACTCTCGTCGCCCGGTCTTTTTCAACGGGCACCGAGAAACTAAGATAGACGATAGCCTCATCGCGAAGGTAGCCGGGACGAGCGGCCACGACCTACGACAGGGTTCACTGTACGCGACGATTCGTCGTCGGCCAGCCACCCGACGAATTCGCTTTTCGACACGTTAGATTGGTTTAATTGCAGCATTACTTGATATGTACCGCGTTCCTCGTGCCCCGTGCCAATGAACCGTCGCTGAATATGCCCGTGTGTATGTGTGTACAAGACAGATTCCGGTAACGAGGAACGCACGCTACAGTATACAGGGTGCCGCAGAGCTGTCGTTACAAACTTGGCTGATAAAGCTCGGCAAAAGAAATGGATACGTTCTGATAAACATGGGCCCGCGAGTCGATAGTTTCTCAACTATTCGAATTTCTGTATGAAGTATCTACTACGTTGGATAGCAATAACGTGGCGCCGAATCAAAAGTTGTCCTGCTATGGATTAGTACAGAGATATTCGTTGACATTTCTAGCTATATCTGCTATCACTTATTTCGCGACTACTTCCCCCAGCTTTACTCGAGTAGTTTCAAACACGACGAATATTTACTTTATACACGAGCGTGCTAACGATAGCCGATCGGCAGGTCGATCGCGTCGTGAATCGTCAGAAAGTACCATGTGCAAAGAGGGCCGAATATTTAAAAAAAAAAACCGTTTGCGAACCTACGTTTACTATGGTGATTTTGCTTCGTTCTACGAGCGCTGTTAACCAGTGTACTTGCGTGGCTCCGATTCATGTAAAACCATAAAGCCTTATAAATTTTAATGGACGGTAGCGGCTTGCCGAGAAATATATTTGAAATTTATACGGCTGTGTTTTCGATTACTGGGAAGAGGCTTTCGACATTCGCACGGTTTAAGAGCACAACGAATATCTTTGTTGACGAGCGCAATCGCCGTACGATTCGCGTCGTCTCCGAGCTAAGCCCCGCACAATCACGATTTATCGAATCACGGACTTTAACTTTTACTTTTCGACTATGAAATATATCATCGGACGATAAATCGTTATCGATTTTAAAGGATCGCGCTGTATTTACTATTAGCTTAGCGTGCACGAAAATTCGCGGCTTCTTAAAAGGAAAATCTATTTTTAAATTATATGACAATTCTCCGGCAGAGTTTCCCAAAATTCAAAGCAACAACATCCGCGGAAGTTGGAGAGAGAAATTGTACTGGAAAGTGTTCCGTTCTGAATTGAAATTAAATGAAAGATCGATGTTTCACGGGCACCAAGCCGATACTGTATTTAGAAATACGTTCCGCCATTAAGTAGGCGAGGGGAAAGGAGAAAAGTGGCGGGCACGCGGCGTGGCGAGCCAGGCGGGCCGCTGTGTATTCGCGAGGTGGCCAGGGAAGTGGAGGTTATGTTCACGCTTACCTTGTCGGCCGACGATCTCCGCCACGTGCTCGCTGCTAGGCACCGGCACGCACTCGGTCATGTTCTGGCTCTTCTTAGAGCGTGCCTCCTCGAAAACGCCCGCTGGTGTCGTTTGCATTGGGTCCGGATCGTTGGCTGTCCCAGTGCCGGTTCCCGTGCCGGTTCCAGGGCATCCGGGCGTACCCTCCAGCCCGAGCATAGATAACTCTAATGCCAATTGCAGGGCCCGTTGGTCCTCGAGGGAAGCGGCTCCACCGCCGTTCGCTCCACGGTCCATTTCGCTGAACAAACTCGTCGGCATGCTTGCTCCTTTGGCTCTCGCGTGCGTCCAAATCGTCAGTTTACGCGTGTATTCTGGTAAGTAAATGCTCGCACAGAGTGTAAGATCACAGTCTCTTTATATTCACCGATTCCCACTGTTGTCTCTTCTTTGTGCTGCTGATAGTCCTTCAGCTTCAACGTCCTCACAAGTCCGTGTCTTTTCTCTGTTTGCTCGCGGTTGAATTCACGTAGGTATATTATTCTCCACGTGACGAAAGTCTCGCTCTCTCTCTCTCTCTCTCTCTCTCTCGCAAATTCGAAATAATCGAAAAACAATGTACCACACGCGCGCGCGTGCACACCACACACACTGTCGATTGCCCTCGGTACAAGACGATCGGCTTGTGCACACCGTGCGCTCTGGTGCCACGGGTCGCGAGTAAATGCGTTTAGGAGAAACAACGATGCACCGTACAAAAATAAAATCGTCGACTGTGGTCGGTGATCGGTTCGGCCGCTGTTCTTCCCTTCTCGTCCCTCTCGGTGGTCTCTCTACGGCGGCGTTGCGTGAGCGTGTGCGTGTGCGTGTGCGGTTCGAGCGCACCGGCGCGAGTGTCGTTCGGAACACTGAAAACGTGTGGGCTTACGCTCGACGCGTAATATCTCGTGGTCGTCCGACGATCGCGCGCTCCTTCTCCCGTCCAGTCTAACCTCTATTTCTCTCACTCGCGCGCGCTTTCCTTCACCGCGTGCAAAGCCAGCGCGACGAAAATGGCCTTCTCGATGATATTTTCGCACTGGTCGGAGCAAGCCTCGTATCGAGGTTCGTGGTTTAACAAGGGAGCTCGTCCCGGCAAACCGTCAAAGTCGTCGCTCGTGTTGTTTTCTTCTATTCTCGCGTACCTCGCTCCCAAAACCGATATTATTATACGCGTGTGTTGTTGTATAGAATTCGTTCGTTCGTCCTCTCCTCGGCGTGCCTCGTCCCGTCTCGTTCGCTCTCGTTCTCCCCGTTCGATGGGACGATGTAACGTAACGTAACCGTAGCGGCGCGTGTATCACGTTTGTGGGAGCCTCGTCACCGACCGACTGACTGAAGCGTCCGAGAGCGTCGTCGCGCGACTGAAGCACTGAAAACGGAGGCAAGGGGCGCCGCGCTCTCTCTTTCCTTCCTTCGCTCTCTCTCTCTCTCTCTCTCTCTCTCTCTCCCTCAACCGCGATCTTTCCTTTCGAAGGCAGGCGCGTGCAACTACCCTCTCGCTCGTGTTACCACTGCGACTGACTGCGACGTACTGCGACTGCGGGTGCTACAGCCGGCGCGCCGCCATGTGCCGGACGCCGGCTATGCGTCGCCCTGATTGGCCGCTCTGGTCACGTGCCGCTGTGCCACCCCTCCCCACCACTCACGGCCAAACCGGCGCAGAAAGTACGAGCGCACCTACCGGCCGAGAGCGCCGCGCTTCGTTCGGCTCCGGGTACGGGCGCGTGCACTCTCGTCCCTACCGGCTTTTGCAACCCCCTCCGTGCTTACCGCTCGTGCCCGGTGCCCTGTTCTCTCGGGCCTTCGCGAACTTTCCCTATGGATCCCAGCAGCTAGAAACGCCGCGCCACCGGCTACACCACCGATTTTCCACGGCACGGTGATTCCGATGCCCGGGACTGCGAACTCCGTGAATCGTAGCTCCATCTCGTCGCGATAACGCGAGACGCCTGCTTTCCGGGGGATGCAGTTTCATTCCGTCGGTGTTTCGGCCTCTGTTCGTTTAATTACTCCGTGTCTGGCAGTTCTTGTCTTGGCTACGGTTTTGATTAACGATTGTAACGTGCCTCCTTAATCGAAATCCACTCTTAGGAAAATCAATTCCTATTTAATGAACATACGTTAAATTTATTACCTCCCTCCAGCTTATACATACTGCTACTTAGGAAATAGTCTTTCGTTGCCGAGGCATCGTCGACTTGCCCCCAGGTGACATTCTTTTGCTGTTTTTCCACTGAAATATGTTCGCTGGAATGCATCGTGCGAAAGATGACCCCTTTAACGGATTACTAACAATTTCAACCAGATATCTTCCCTCTACGATTCGATTTACCCTTTCTGGCTTGTCTCTCCCGAACGCGATGCTGCATTTCCAGAGAGCGTTCTCTCGCAACGCCTATGGGATCGTTCACTACGGTGTAGCTCGCGATGTGCAACACCCTTTTCCTTTCCGTCAACGACCTCCGCGTGCATATAGGGTGCCTAGCGAACCGCGCTCGCCGATACTTCTTCGAGGCGCGTGTAACCATCGCGGCGCATCCGCGCAAGGGAAATGCAACAGGAAGGAAATTTACGACTCTCGAGAAATAATAGCGAGGTATCGTTCGAGTCGTAAACCGTAGTTGGATCGTTTGAGACTCCTATCACGCCGTAAATTAAACACGACGTCGAGAGAGTATTTTCAAAGGAAATCCTGGCCGCGCGGCGCGGTATCGATACGAACGTAAGATCCTCCCTTCGTGGACTGCGATTTCGTACGGTTTAATTACGTGCCGCTCCTCTTGACGCCGCTTTACGACCCCCTTACTTATCTGGATCACTTCTTTCTTTACCATTATGCGATCGGTGACCCAAAACATCGGGCATATAAGGGGGCATAGTACTGCCTTTGCCCGAGAATCAAGCATCCTTTGTGGATTTTTTTTCTACATGAAAATGTAAAGCTAGAAATCTGGGGTTTGTTGCAAATTCAAGATCACCGTTTGAAAGTATTAAAAGAATTTTTATTAAAAAAAAAGCACCTTCCCTCCTCGCTATAGTCGAAACCTACAGTTTCAGTGTCGAAAATCGATACCTACAGCTTGACAGTCCGCCATTTCGTTTTAAGTCCCCTTATAGCGAGGGGAGGGAGAGTGGTTTTTTTAAATAAAAATTCTTTTAATACTTTCAAACAGTGATCTTTCATTTGCAACAAACCCCACATTTCTAGCTTTTCATTTTGATATAGAAAAAAATTCATAAAGAATGCCTAATTCTCGGGCAAAGTAAATACTATGCCCCCTTAAAAATAGTGCAACCTGTGGATGCGTTTCGGCGGAGCCGTTTAGAATTTTCTATTAAACTACACTCTCGATTGTCTTAATACATTCCACGAGGATCGGGGTGTAAGACACATATCACCTCCTTTTGTAACACGACGAAATTTTCAATATAACATATATTCGAGAAATGCCGTCCAGTAGAATAGAATTTCTGCCTCGATGGATCCTCGACAGACATTGCCCGTCCATTTTCTGCGAGAACGCGTCCCAAGGCTCGGCGTCCGTTCAAGCTGTACCATACTATAGCGGCGGCATTACTGCATCGTAGAATGGTTAACTTTCCGTAATCGAGGTATCAAGAGTATCTTCGCTCTGAATCGGTTAAGCTAGGTTAAGTTCTTCCCGATCTATCGTCCTTGAACTCCGTCGCCGATGATTCCGCCGAGCTCCAGGAGTGTACGAACGAAGTCGTCGATCGCGGATCAACCGCGGCGGTCAATGTTGCAATTTGCTTGCCGCCTTGCAATTAACATAAAGCGTAAATCTCGTCGATACAAAGAGGGGGGGCAAAAAGAGGGGAAACGTAGGGATCGTTAATTCTTGCAGAAAAAGCCATTAAAATTCCATTCCCAAGCGCAAATGCAAAAAACGTAAGAGTCATTACGCGTGTGTGTTGAAGTGCACACCTTAATAAAGGAACGACTCCCTTCGGGCTTCGCTTTAAAGGCGCGCGCCGCGATAAATTTTTAAAAGGCGAACCAGTTCGGAGCGTGTGTAAAGGCGAAACGATATAAGGAGAGGATCCACCCGTCCTCCTTCTTTCTTCTAATTGTCGAAAGTGCCGTCGATACGCGACGTCGAGTAATTGCCCCGGCGATACCTGCGCGAACCTCTTAATCCGCAAAATCACGGTCCTGCGCGATCGTTGCACCTGCCTCGCCGGGGCGGTTTTGCTAAAGAGCGGAGAAAACGCGAGGGCGCGGGGAATTCGGACTAAACCGATCTAAAATGCACCGCAGCGGGACCTTGAACCGAGGTGCAACCGTGTTCCCATTGTTCTCTGCCGACGACCCTTCGTCCTCTCCCCGGACCGAGAGCGATTGCTCGATTTTTAGTCGGGGCCCACACGATCGGGACCGGTGCCCTCCATTCTCGAGGACAGCCGACGACGCTCCAGAAAATAATTCCAGAATATCAGAAACTTTTATTGCCCGCGCCCGGGTACCGGCGGCACACGAATGTACAATATTAACTTTTATTATGGACAATCACGGGCGAAAATTTGAACGCTCTTAACGTCCCGTCGCCGTAAAGATTGTCCAGCGGCGGTTTTTACGAGATAACAAAGTAGCTGCGATCCGTTGGAGAGGCGAAAGTTTCGATGGTTTTTCGAGGGAATCAGTCGATTTTATCTGCTGTTATATTATGTTAATCACGACGATCTTTTCCTAGATCGAAGAAGGTCTTCGAAAATGTGTAAGTATATCGAATAAAAACCGAACGAAGCTATCACGGTGAGAGTCACTTAGCCCTTAGACGTACCTACCTAATAAACTATACAGCCCCGCCACAAATCTGTTAAACGGCTCCGTGAAGAATCCCGAGAACTCACCGGTCGCGTTCGTCACGGCCAGTCACTCGACAAATCACCTTCGGTCCGTCGAAATAATGAGGAAGAACAAAGGTATCCCGCAAAGCCTTCGAAACTTTCTCGCGGACGGGATCTACCTATAGGTTGAGTCCGTTCGGCAAAGGCGACTAATTTTGTTTCTCATCGTTCGCCGAAAGCAACGACCCGTGCACGCTCTCTCTCTCTCTCTTCCAAGGCTGTCTCGGGCCTCGCCACCTTTTGCCACGAGCACCTGCCGACTTCTGGCCAGCTCGTGCTCTCGACTCGCTCGTAAATACCTCGGAGTTATCGTGTATACGTGCTTTCCCGAAACTATATTCTCGATCGTCTCTTTCTCATCGCGGCGACGAGAGAGCAGGACGGCCGAGAGGCCCCGGAGACAGACGATGGACAATTTACGCGCGCGGCAGAAGGACCCGTACGCGCGAAGCGTATACATATACCCCGAAGGGGTGGTTTCTCCCGACCATATATACGCGGCACGGTGTACGCTCGAAACTCGAGTGTGAAAATAATGTGTGCGCGCACGTGCGTGCCCGACGCTTATTCACCGATCTAATTGCCCCGGTAATCACCGTGTAATCAGCTGATAATCGATGACGGCAATAATTCTGATGTAATTGCGGCGGGAACGAGAGCGCGCGGCGACTACGGTGCCCACCGTATTCCCTTTCAACGACCGAGGAGGAATTCAATTCGATGCATTCAATACGCGTGTCTGTACAGCGCTGAGTATCGAGCGGTGCTCGAAATAATCAAATTCGAGTAGGTTACTAAACCATCGGAATAAACGAATACATTACTACTATCACGGGAAGTGGGGCACGTTACGCGATGATAGACCTCGAAGTGGACTCTGTGCAGGACGAGATAGGATTCTCTGAACAAGAAACGCCTGTGATCCGGATCGATCGCGCGCGCCAGTCACGTCGCCTTTCTGATTTCCGATCTACGTTTCCCTGGCCAGCATTTTCGCAGATTCACCGCCGGGTCTCGTTGCGAAAAAGAGCGCCAGCCCCGAGACAAGATGTTGCAACACGATACTGCTCGGCCGCGGCCGAACGCCGGAGCCGCAACGCGCGTACATCCAACATCGCGGCTTATTACGAGCAATAACGATGCGGCCTATAGTACATTTATATCTTATCAGGCCTGATGTTATACATTACGCCGTATAATGCCATACTTTAAAAACGTGTTTCTTTATGCGGCAGTACGTCGCGCGCGCATCCTTGGATCCTCCGCGTTCAACCGACTCCACTACCGCGTAGATTACAGGCGCACCCGAAACCCGGCGATCGGTTCGACAGATCTCCATCGCGAGCGCCCCGGCCAGTAATTACGATAACGAAGAACAGCGACGGCGGGACGATGAAACGGGCACGGGGGGAGCCAGACTCTGCTCCCGTAAAGCGTCCTCGGGCCCGTCCAAGGACCCTCGACGATGAACGTACTGTGGGTGGAAGGAGCCAGGCGAGGTCCTGACAGTAGTGGGGCTCGAACACCGCGGCACACTCGAGTGTAATCCGAGTGAAGGCTACAGAGACGTAGGTATTCTAAGTGTAGCTTCTGGACAGTGGCGCGTTAGCCCATTTTCCTGCCCGTGCCCCACATGCAGCGCACCGACGCCCTGCATTTGGAGCAGCAGGGATGGATCGAGAATCCTGGGGCACTCAGCGGAAAGATATTAGTAAACTCGGAGGACCTGGTTACCTAGACGCAGGTAACTTCGTCTAAGTAAGCTTATCTAAGGGAGAGGGAGCTTTATTTTGGGCACGTGGTGGATGGCGAAAAACAGATTTGGGGGCTCCTGCTTTCGAAAGGATCTTTGCACACACCACTTGAATATGCCCCAAGTAGCTGCTTCGCTATATTCTTTTCGCTCGCAGTCGGCGAGTGGGTCCTAACCCGAAGGGCGACTTTGGCCACCGACACTCTCGTAGTCGGGGTTCCAGGGACCGGCGCCAGCGTCCCAGGCCTTCTCGCGCTCAACTTAATAACGAACAGAACAGTTTCTGGCCGGCTGGCGCATTAACTAACTCCTCTTCGGCGTTCCGCGTCGTTCGTCGTATTTTTAGCGCGTGCAACCGGTTGCCTTCCACGGCGATCATTGTCGTTGCCTGGCGAAACTGCAGCAACTCCTGCGGGGCGGCGTGCCCTCGCCGTGCACGCTGGCCATTCGCGCGGCCACGTTTGCGGAATACACCTTGGCCATTTTTCAGCGCGGACGTCGCGTCCGCGGGTTCCAGCCCGGGGATACGCGCGGGAATACTGGGCCTACGCTCGCGATAGAGATAATGGAAGGCACTCAGCGGAACGACGAACTTTAAACGCAGAGCCACTTAATAAAACATTCATACACCAGTGCCATCTTGTCCGTATCAATTTTGCAGGACTGCGCTCGCTATAATTTTAAAGCTATACTGCGATTTTGAGCCAAAGGGACTTCCACAATTGCTGTACATCTGCGAAACGGTCTCGTAAAAGGGAATCGAGTGACACCACTTTCATTCTGAAAACCGATTGGAACGGCATCAGAAATTCATTTCAATTTCGTGAAGTACATCCAAGTGGCGTAGCAACGACGTCGTCGAGGATGTGAACCGTCAAATTATTCATTATTAATAAACCAGGGTCCTATCTCGCCTCGTTGTGATAACCGATAATCCACCTTCGAACCTTCTCTAACACGCGCTTGTGCGTGGAACGCGAATGCTTTCGCGTATACTTGTGCATGAGATATACGCGAGAGCCGGGCACAGAGAGATAGAGAGAGAGAGATAGAGAGAGAGAGAGAGGATATTTCGTTCGATTTCGATCGCCGGGGTGCAACGGGGGAGAACCGCATTGCTGGCCTCTGAGTCGGCCACGACTGCGAGGACGACGACGACGACGACGACGGCGGCGGCGACGACGACGACCACGACGGTGGAGGCGACGCACGCCTTGTCGCCGAGGAACGTGTCTGAAGGGCAGGGCCGTATTGCTGCTAGCGAGCACCCATTCGATATCGTACGAACCATCTATCCCCCCGTGTGGTATTTAGAGATACGAGACGGGAGTTTTAATTCGATGCTTGGAAACGGGGAGCTGCTCGAGGGTAGAATCAGACAAGGGAGACGTCGTGTACAAGGCGCATCCTTGTAACGGTTTTAAACTTCACATTCTCAGGGGACTTTTTTCTCTCGATTGTTCTTGAATCTTGAGAAACGGAGATTGGTCCCCCGTGCTTCAGCCCCTGCCTAGAATATATTGTTCGGTAATTAATGCTGCCACGCTGGCTTTTAAGCCGTGGAGCTTCACCTGCCTTTCAGAAGCAGATATAAGAACAGAGGTGGCACGAGGATAGAGGAACTCTATCCTTCCTTATTAACTTTCCTTTGGAATATGGTACTACCGATTCGCCAGCATGGCAGCTGGCTTCGTCGGAGGCTTAATGGCGCACTGATATCGCGCAGATTTCTTTAGCCCGTCACTCCGGCGCATAAGCACAGGAGCTTAGCCGTGGCTGCACGTCCAGGCTATCGCTACACCGATAATATTGATTGACTATCACCCAATATCTGGTTAGCCGCGAAATCGCGCGAACGCCCACGCAGCGGCGTCCACGGTGGAGCGTCGGCACGGCCGGCGGCCATAAGGCCGTTGCACAACGGTGAAAACACATAAATAGCATAGTAAACGATGATAGCGCGGATAAACTGCCGGCCTCTCTAAATATACCATGCTCCACGGTCCATTCGCGGTATGTGCTTCCGCACCGCAGCCATAACACACTTGTCACCTATCCGCGCCCCCCGGCCACCACCTTTTTCTCTCCATTTTTCGCCTGCCTCCCCGCGAACGGAGCGCGAAAGAGGCTTCTGATAGGAGAAAAAGGAGAGGCAAGCGTCACGAGGATTCTATCAACCGATGCCTAACCGTCAGGATGGAGTCGTGCGACGCGGGACGTGAGAAAACTTTTCCGAGTGATCAAGGGGGCAATTGCATTGTGTGTCCTTACTCGCAATGCTGAGTACGCACGCTTACGTTGGAGCGGCGACAAACGATCAGAGCAGCGATAAAAGCTGCTTGAAAATATCTGTCTTCCGTGTGTTTATAGCGGAGCTGTCATAATAGTACCTACCTACTGTTTCAGTCGTTTAAGGTTTCTCAATACATATATGTCGATGAGAACGACGATAACAGCGAAGAAAAATAAATATTTGTTTCTAGACGCTTTTGTCGCTGGTCATCTAATAAGCATTGCTCTGCTCGCTGCTCCGATGCGAGCACTTCTTTTATAAAACAATATAATGTATTCGCGTTATGCATCGCTCTTATCGTCGCTCTGATCGTTTATGACAGCTCCAACATAAACGTACCCTAAGTCGCGGGCAAATCGAGCGCAGCGAAAGCTCCGCTTTGTAAGCCGTGAAGATTTAGTAATATAGTAACTATAAAAGTGAAAAGCTTGGAGACTTGATACCTTACATTTAAAAGAAGACGATTTTACAGTTCGATGCAAAATTTCTCTTTATAGTAGGCACATATTTTTGGTAGAGGCTAAGACCACAGACCGCGGTACTTTCATCCACACTTTTTCTCCGAGGAATGCAGCCCGGTGAAATATTTCCGTGCAGAAATTTCACGGCGATTAGGAATGCATTCTCCGGGCGGCATGCGCCTCGAATTCGATGGAAGATTTATTTGCAGCCAGGTGCGATTGCAGAATGCAGCCGCTGCCCTTCTTGTTTATAGCCGGCACTTTCGACCGACTGAGAAATGGAAAATGCTGGACGGGTCCGTTTGTGGGATGCGTTCGTAAGAGCTCCCAGGTACCCATCGAAATAACCACGGTTTGTGCTCAAGACCGCGTGACGCGTCGTGGAATTGTTGGAAATCGACTGTCACACTCCCCGAGTATACCCGCTTGGAACAAGATTCTACACGTTTAATGCATTATTAGAAGCGTGCGCGATCTCTGAACAGAATTCCCTCCAAACGGAAGCCCCGCGATCTCGTTCGCTCCCCCTCGCGAGTGTTAATATCGAGAGGATCGAGGGAGAGATCGCAGCCGATCGGCTCACCGCTACACCGTGACAAGCTGCCCCTCGTGAGAAAACGTCGCGCGAAAATTTCTCTCGCCTTGAAACTCGTTTCGCGGGAGAACGAGCGACGATTACTGCCGGGCCGCGTACGCTTCTGACATTTCGCGGGCTACGCTCGCCGTGAACGTATCTTGCAACAGCCCTGACGAATTCGAAGCTCGTGAAACGAGAGGGAGACCGCGGGATCGGCGACAGACCCAGACAGGCGGGAGAGGGAGAGAAAGAGGTGGTCGATTCGAAAGCGGAGAGAGGAGGAGGGCGCGACGGAGAGAGAAGAAGGACGCGGAGAAAAAGGGAGCACGCGGGGAAGGAGAAGAAAAGGCTCGCTTTTCAGGCGGTTCAATAGATTTCGATCGGGGAGACTTTTTTTCTGGGCTCGGAGCGGAACGAACAATGGCCCAGACGGAAACCATGGCCGAGCTTTAAGGGCCTCCCGTGTGTACCTTTCCACGCGGGCCGCGTGTGTATGTACACGCGCGCGTGCATCTGGATCGGCAAAGAACCTACGAGGGAGCGGAAGTCTAACGACTTCGAGCGTCGGTGAAAATCAGCGTCAGCTGCTGGTTCGCGTGGGATCCGTTTCGTTTCCCTGCCGCGCGAAGGGAACTTCGGCTGCGCGAGTGATCGTTCGGGCTTCCCTACGTGCCCCTAATTGATTTGCGATCTCGCCTGATCTTTTAATCGCGGGGCCATAAAGTAACGCGAATGTACTTTCGGTGCACGCTTGGACGGGCTGACAGGACGAAGGCCAGACGGTGGTTTCTGAAGAAAAAGATCGAAACTACGAACCTGCGAACACTGTCTTCTCCTATCCAGCCGCCTGGGCTGGCGGGCCCACGAGAGAGAAAGTCAGTCGACATCGATTACGTATAGCAGTTGGGAGTCGAAGGTCCCCCCAGCTGTTCTTCCGTGGAGAGCGATGGACCAACGCCTCCTTTCGAAGGCGTTTTGCAAGCTGATGATGTTTATCCGCTGGATCTCGCCCGAAATTCATTGTTCCCTTTCGGGCACCGACTGAAAAATGAAACGTTCCATTCGGTTAAAACGATGCCGGGAACGCTACATTTAAATGTTATTACTATAACGCCTTTGTTACGCAAAACACGGGGAAAGGTATATATTACGGCAAAGAAGTGCAGGTAATCGTGTGCAGGCCAGGTACAGCCGTGTTACCGCAAAGTTGCTTGATAGCGCAATTAAATAACGAGCAAGAGAAGCGTGTGTTCGTAAACGTGGGTACAGCGAAAAGGGGGGTCTGAAATTTAAACGTGTGATGACGAGGAATAGATAAGGATATAATTGCGAGCGAGTAGAATCAGAATCAGAGGAATGGTTGTAGGAGCGCAATATGACAAACAAAGGAAGGAATACTGAAGGCAAATGCGTGGATCGTTGTACCATTATTGGTATAAGAGAGCTGTAAAATCCTCTTTGATTGTTGTAATTCTTACACCCAGTATAATTCCCGATCCTTCTTTGAAACCGAACGCATAGGTATACTTTTACTGACAAAGTTTCAAGCCCAAACTGACTGGCTTGCAGATTTTATTGCATTATTGTACGGTTCCTTGGCCATTCCATAATGCCTACCCCCGAACGCTTATTCCCTTTCTCGGCGCTTTTACGAGCCAAGGGTTAATCCGTCTTTTGTGATTCAGCTGACCGTCGATCGCCAACAATTTACCATACGTTCGGTATGCATTTAATACAGTCTCCTTGAAAATCCCCAATGCTTTTCAGCCAATAACTCCTGGTGGAAAGCCGCCGATGCCGCGGCTCGGTCAACCCGGCCATCCTCGGTCGAACCCCCGCACCGAGGGATCGATAGCAGGACATACTGGCGTTTCTATTTATACGCGAGTGCGGTTCGACATAACCAGAGATACGATCTGCGATACGCGCCGGATAGAATCCTCCCCATCCAATTTTAGTCGGTGCTGGTGCAGAGAGATCCGCGATAAACGCTCGAAAGCTAGCAGAAGAGTCACTTGATAACTCTTTCCGCGATGCGTCATGGGAAGAAGCGTCGTCGAAGTTTCCATCGAAAGATCTGGGGTGAATTGTACGCGAGCGTTTTCCGCCTCGGTGGCGACGGGTCTTCGAAATTCAACCACTGCGAGATCGCTTGCGCGGTGTCACTTTTCTAATCGTCTGTGTCGCTCGTGTCGCGTGGAACGCGAAAACAACTGAATCTAATCTGGCAGGAACGCGCGAATTCGATCTGCTTAGGAGCACAGGCACCTGGTGTCCGTGTAGCTTCGTTCGAATCCCAGCGACGAACACCGTCGAGGGAAACAAAACGACACGGTGGATCCTTTCGCCTCGGATTACAGCTTCTATGCCGTTTAACCGCGAACGCGTATATTCCATCAACCGCAACGGCGTTTAAGCGAGTATTAAGCCCGATCGGATACCAGCGCCACTACGTGAAATGAATACAGTTCAATGCATTCGATTGTTCTGACCGTTCCATCGGTTTGTCGGGGAAATTCTAACGGACTGATGGTCAAATAAAACTGAAACCCCGCAAGTTGCGCGGTTACTTTCCGCACAGGATTGTGAATTCGGGACAAAAGGGGTATGTGCTGTTCCTCGAGATCAGCGGCGGATTTAAGGGAAAAGGGCCAGGCGGCAAACGTTCCGAGGAGCCCATTTTTTGGGGGAAAAATGAAGAGAGAGTTTACTAAAAACGGGCTAAGTGTAGTAGGGGAGACCGGGGCTAAAAGTTCCGATTTTGATAAAACATAAAAAATGACTAGAAAATAATGTAGTTATTCTCTCCATTATTGACTAATTTCTTGTTAAATTTATTATATTTCATGACTTTAAGCTTGTATTTGATATATTGTAATAGGTTTTTCATAAAAAATAATTTATTCGAGCCTAGTCGAAGCGGAACTTCTTACCCCTTTATGGGGCAAGTTGTTATCGCATTGGGGTAAGTTGTTACTAAGATATAAGAGTTGCCTTTTAATGAAATATTTCATTTTCTAATGTAATAAAACAGAATTTTATTAATAATGTTTATTTATAAAGGTTCGGGTCGACAAAAATGTATTATCTATAAAAGAAAACCAAAACAATATAATAACCATAAACATTATCTTTGGTATAAAAATTAAAATCTACAAATCAGTCTTACATTCAACTGTTTGCGAGTACCTACTTATTGAGATTTGTACTTGTAGCCTACAGTGGCTTCTTGTCCAGATTGTAGTTTTTTAATAACTCTCGAAAGAGTCAAGTGGCAGATATTAAATTCTCTAGCGACAGTTGTTAACTTTATGCGTAACTTCGATGAAAATGGTACCGCTTTCCGCCTTTCATTCATACGTTCGCATCTTAAAGCACAGCAGGAACAATTTATACATTTGCGGTGGGGCAAGTTGTTACGGTAACAACATGCCCCAAATCACGGTAACAACTAGCCCCTATCGACACATGTAGCAATTTGAGAGATTACTTTGCTTATACATATATTGTAACGATAAACACTGTTACACAATGTTCTTGAATGTCATTTGATCCATAAGAACGAATCGATCGATAATACCAACGTTTAATAATCGAAATAGACCAAAAAATAATGATAGAAAAATATTTACTTATGTGGTACGCGACTAATAGGTCCTTGCTTACAGCCAAACGATTCGCTGTCGCGGACGCTATTAAAGTGGACGACAGAGTGGCGTGATCAACTTACACGGAAAAAATAATTTAAAATACAACGCTCTTTTCATTTCGAAGATAGAGCCGTCGGAACAACTTACCCCCGGTCTCCCCTACTACAGAAAAAGAATTTATAGTGTTTGGATAAAATCATATTTTTTTTGTTGGAGATGGGGCCCTAGGGGGCCTTCTGGGCAGGGGCCAGGCGCCAATTGCCATCAGTCGCTCCTGGAATCCGCCACTGCTCGAGATAATAGTGATAAGTAAAGCCTAGAAGCATCTAGAATTCCACCGTCCGTTTATACGTTCGACACATAAATGCCCCAAAATTATTACACGTCCCGTCAAAAGTTACCTACGTCTCAATAGTTTGCCAAACGTAGCTCGGCGGCCAAACGTGTCCCGTCGAGCCTGACGGCGGCGCAAAAAGGTCGATTCTGACCGCCGTATCCTTGACAATGTGTTCTGAATATTCGGGTCACATCCTCGATCAGACTTCCTTCGCCGGCACCGCGAGCTCGCACACGCGTACGCGTCCAAAGACGAGACACGTAAGGCCGATTAGACAGGATCTAGAAACGTGCCCGGCGAATTATAACGATTTAAAGTGGGACATGTGCCTGCGCCGGGGGCCTCTCCCTCGCCCTTTCCCCCGTCTCGCGCCGGGGGCCAGTTGACAATAAGGGAGAACGACCCTTCGCGAACAGGGAAACAGCTGTTGAGCGGCGATGAGAAAAGGACGGAGGTCGGGATTCGGGGAATGGCAGAGAGGAGAGGGCAGGCACGGAGTGAAAAAAAGAGGTTACCACCTGGCTTACCTGGCTTGTGCTTACCTGAACACCGACGTCCGTATACCTGCCCGGGCATTCTTTTGTTGCGGGGCCCGGAGCACGCACCCATTCCCAGACGACGGTGCGCGCGTATCGTGCAAAACTGCACGCCACCAAGCTACCGTCGTCCGCTGAAAACGATGCTTTGGGAATGTAGTCGACGAGAAAATCGACGGTCTTCCTTTCTGCGAGTCGCTATTCTCATTGCTCTGATAGACTCCCTGTTTTTCGCGTCCTGGGGGGCTCTCCCGCAAAATATATCTATTAGGGCGAGTGAATTAAAACAGCTATCGTCTCTTCTTTTGAGCAGATCAGCCATTTCCGTAGAGAGGGGGTTTTCGCGAGTTGCTAAGTTGTTCAATTTCGATTCAGTTTTTTAATGAATAGTACATATCGTTCCCTTCCAGTATATACCAGAATTCTACGGTACTGTGTACATATTTGTCCTTCGATATCACTATCTTGAGCTTCCTTTTGTAACTAGCGAGGACGCGATCAATCCTAATAATACACGACGGGGTGAGTAATTAATTAACGATGTATCTTTCAAAGCTGGCGCGGTTGTAGATCAATGTAAAAGTGTTGAAACGTCGGGCGCAATTAATGGAATGCCACATATGGCTCCGTGGTAAGCGCGTTGTTACTGCTTTTCCTCGCACGGAACCGCCCGGTTCGGGGATCGTTTCGTGCGGCCTGGTTTCCGGTCCGTGCGAAGCCAGATGTAGCGCCTTTCCCGCCAACCTTGTCGAACCGCGATCCGAGAAATTCCTAAATTCCCCTGACTGGCGAGACCCTACCCAGTTTTCTGTGTACACCGAAAATCCGGGCAGATGGCGAATAAGCACCGTGTTTAACCGTCGGTATTATCAGCAGCTCGTAACGAAAAGCGAAATTGGATTTTATGGCGGGGCAGCTGACCGACCTGCCCACGAACCCTCCTCTTCGACCGTCCGCCGATTTTATCGCGGTCCACGAAACCGTTTCCCCGAAATTTGCGAATAACCTCGTAAATCTACCGATTCCTTCGGCCGGTGCATTTTATTGCCGCGATAACGGCGCAGGTGCGCCATTTATTACTGCGACCGAAGAACTGATTTTTAGGGAGGTAAGGATGCGTTAAAGGGATTCATAGAGGCGTCTACTCGCAACGTGGCCACGATTGCTTCTTTACAAAACATTTATTATAAAAATCGGTGTGACATAATTTATAACGAACTTAGGACTAGGGATGAGCGAATGAGAAAATACAGCTAAAACGAATTGTACAGCTTACGAGGGAATCGCCCGTAGAGCGTCTTGTAATTTCTTCCTCGCCAGGGCAACTCGGTCCTCCTGCCTTTTTATATCCTCGTCCGCTATCGAGACGGCCTGAAACAAGGATAATTCCGTTTGTCCGGGAAACTGATGCTCCCGACTTGAATGGTACACTCGAAGTCGTCACTGTTTCCGCCAGTATACCCTTTCAAACCTCCAGTACATAATTCTTTACGTTATATAGGGTGTTGCGCGAAGTATATTTGACACGTGACACGTATTCTTGCGGGGTTTCAAAGACTTTGACAGTAGGATAGCACCCTATACGGTATCTAAATATCTATTCTACCTGTACGAGGGGTTGATCGGGATTAAGAAATACCCCGGGATTCTTCTCTAAAGCTGTTTTTGAACCCGTCTGTCCTGTGACCGGGTGGGAGGAGACGTGCAGTGCCGTCGCCACGCTCTGAAGCAACGTTTCCTCCGTAATGTACGGGCCGACTGGCTTCAAACTTTTCGGCAAATCCATTCCGTCGAACTCGTAACCGTCCGGGTCGCACGCCCTTAAACCCTCCAAACGCTTCTCCCAAAACAACTGCAAAATCAGAAGTATTGCGCTTGTGTAACGCTGGCAGGCTTTCCGGTGCTGTACTAACGACGATAACACGCATAAGAATAGTCCAATTAGAAAAGCAAGGTACATTCGCTTCATATCACAGGCAGAATATTACAACTTACTGTTAAGTCTCGTGAATTCCCAACAGATCACGTCGAATGCGTTAAACATAGCGTAAGGGTCAAAGGAACGTCACGGAGAAACATTTAAACGACACAATAGTTTCTATACATCGCACTAAAGGATTACGCTTAGTTACACGATCTGCGTCCTGCGAGAATGTTTCGCACGACACAGAACAGCCTAGGGACGCATGCACTACATAACTGCTTGCGAAACGACGAAAGATCGCAACTAGCTTTCCATAGACATCTCATACAGGAACAAGGTAAATCGGTTGAGAGAGAGGAACAAACGAAACACATAATCAATAACGATTCCATAAGCACATCGAACAATGTTACCTGCTTAGGCTTATCTTGGGAGCCATATTTGCCATCGGTTTTATCGGCTCCTTCCTAAACCAACGATTCGATGATTGGTACCATGAGAATTTACAAGGAATAATATTAAGTGCCATAAGTTAAATTACAAATTACAGAGTTTACGGTTACAACGATCGCACGATTAACTCTCGGGGTGTTGCTTGTACAAGGGAGGATACGATGCGATTAGTACCAGTCAGTGACATTTCGCATTCGACACGACTCGCCGATACGTGACGCAGTAGACCAGGTAAAGAATCTCGGAGTCTGTCGTTTACGGCGGTCTTCTTCGAATGGGAATTATTAACAGCGAGAAACATCGATCAAACGTATCTTAACGATTCGATAGTTCGATAGTTGTGTATACGCGAAGGGGGCAAGTGGCGAGCACTAACCTGTTTCGGTTTCTCTTGATTCCCATGCTTGATGTCCTTCACCTTTCCTTCTTGGGTCTTGTAGATGGTCACTGGTTGTTTAAAAATGGATGCCGTCTGCCGTATCGGTGGCACCAGCGACGCATCGCTCCTCACTCCTCGGCTGCAGGAGAGAGAGAGAGAAAAGAAAAAAAGGAAGAGCCCAGTGCTTATAAACATACATCCTTGAGGTTAGAATTGAACGATAAATATTCCAGTATCGTTTGCGATTTAGTTCATACGCATTGCGAGCCCCCGTCTATTTTTAGGCCCTTTCGATTGGAAAGTATTCGCGGACTTAACGTACCTGTAGTAATAAACGTCAACCTTCCCCGTGGATGACAATTGATTCTGGCTCTTTCTGGCCGTCTCCTCCCTCGTCGGCCAGTTCGTTGGCAACGCCGACGGGTACTTCTTTTTCTCCACTGACATATTCATCTTGGCTAAGTGTTTATTTCAACGTACACCTGCACGCCCTCGAAGAATTGCTCAAATCATTAGCGAGCGGGCCCGCGAACCAGCTACCGGAGGCCATATTGATGCGGTCCGCTAAAATTCGAGGTTAGTGCGGTTATCGGCTTCGCGTAATTAGGTGGCGACACTGTCCGCCCGAGTTATCGAACCCTTAACCGCAGACGAGGTATAGGATAGACCTAACACCTCGTGGGTGTTTCGTGTCGTCACCCAAACTGTGTTACCGACACATCATTTCAGGTGTCGCGAGGCCGGTTGGGAATTCTTCTGGCTTAAGGGACTTTCTGTAAGGTCCGGCGTCCGTGGAGCCCTGAAGAGCTCTGCTCGCGAACGCGTGAATTTAAATAAACGAAATATCGAAGTGTTTTGTAACGAATACTTTAGAACTGAATAAAACTTATTGAACTGAACTAAATTGAATCAATTAAATTATTCGGAACGATTAAGAACAAAACGAGAATATTTCAGGATTGAACAAGGCTGAATTTATTATGACACGTCTGGACTGTTATAACGCCGAAGATCAAATGCGAGGGGAAGAAACAGGCTTCTTCTTACGTTCGTTCCTCTTTTCTTTATCAATACATTGTTTTTCGAGCGAGAAGGAAGGAGGCGAAGATAGATTTCTAATGTGATAGAGTTCATCCTTAACTCTATCCTGTTTAAACTTCGCGCTTTAGAAGCTTGCGCTGAACGCCGCTAGAGCGAGTATCGCAACTCGCAACACAGGAGTGAATGTAGTGGCATCTACTCGTGAACAGAATCCAACTCAGCAACTGCTTTGAAATGTGTTGAGATGCTGAAAGGTGTTGCGCGCTTGCATACGTGTGACTTGTTCAGGGTGGGTGTTTGACATAGAGGGCAGGCTTTTGCTACGCTATGCTTGGGCTCGGTTTGTCAACGACTCACGCGGATTTCTCTCCGAAAATCCATTTCGAAGATCAAGACATTATGGCGCTCAGTAATGGTACAGTAGTGTCTCCGTATGTGCTCAGTTTGGTGCACACGATAGGTGCTTGTCGCTATCCCCACCACTTCTGTCTCACTCTTGTCCGGCGAAGGTAAGAGCGAGATGGAACGAGAGCGAGCGAGAGCCACTGAAAGCGAGCGAGGACGGTACGAGACAGATGACGCCTTGATGTTTTGTCTCCCTCCGTCTTTCGGCTGCCGTGACATTCCGTCCTTTGTGTGCGCGACGAGCGTGCGCGATGGTCGCAAGCACTTACGGTGAGCACGGGAACCGCTTCGCAAAATCTTGACGCAGGCCCGGCTCAACTCTTTTTTGCGCCCCAGGCGAACTTGTCAAATTGCGCCCTTTATTGTAATACATTTATTTGAGATTATTTATGACTTTACTCTGAAAAATTAGGCGATTGCCTAGGGCGGAAAGTCGACAAGAGGTGCAAAATGATATTTTCATTACTGGTATTGTTGAAAATAAACTTTAAAATTAAATATTACAAGTTGTACTATAAGTGAATTAAACTACGAATAAAAATTCGGAGTAAGGTTGTCAATAATCTCAAATAAATGTATTATAATAAAGGGCGTAATTTGAAAAGTTTGCCTAGGGCGCAAAAAAGACTCGTGTCGTGCCTGGCTATCTGACCGTCGCGCGCATGCGTCGAGCAGTCACGTTTCCATCTGAATGCTTGCACTCGTCGCGCACGCCCGCGCGCACGAAAAGCGTTCCATCTCGCTCCCCCTTTCGGCCAGAAAGAAGCAAGAAACGAACACTCGGAATTAGGGATCTGTTCACGATAGGAGCTCGACGCCGGTCCCGACCAGCGAGCACATACGGAGACAATACTGTATTTCTTCAAAGCCCGTGTAAGCTATAAATTGCAAGATGACATTGTTTATTCATACTTTGCTTGTAGTAGAACCTTTCACGTATCGTACGCCGAAAAGTATTAAAAATTCCCGCAAGTTTCTAATGCACTGTTTCATCATTCTAGTGAAGTAATAATAATTGGATTCTATTTGCCCTGAATATTAGTTTACCGCCGACATTGAAATTTACAGTAAAATCTAATTCTTAAAAGCCTCGCAGAAAGTTGTATGATGCATGAGTGTCGCAGGGTGCATGGATGCAACTGCAAATCGAGTTACTCTTCAAACTCGCATTGCGAAATAAAATTTTGTCTAGCCCTGAGAAATTCAACGGTTCAGTGTTCAGTGAAGTGTGTGCATGTCATGGTGCATATTATTTCGTGATTTCTCAATTCGTGCATCAATTTCATGGATTACTGGACCATGTGGGAGGCCCTTTAACAGGATTCCACTGAGATATACCCATTACCTAGAAAACTTCTCGTGTAACACTTTTCTCGGGTTCTATCATGGGTCCCCAGGATTGGAAGACATACGGAAAGTGCAGTTTGGATAGCTGCAGTTGCGAAAAGTGCAAGTGGTGCAGCAATCAGCGTTGCTGCATAAAATTATTTCCAGCCTTGGCGAATTTCAAGTTAGCTGGGAGTCGTTGGAGCAAGATAGAACGTCAACAACCTCTACGAAAGTCGCACCATCGCCGAACAATGTATCTGCCAGTTCAACTTTATTCGCGATCGTGATCGGATCTCAGTGGACGCGTGAGCATATTAAATAGTTCGTGATATCTCGATTCCTGGATTAATTTCAGCGATTACTGGACCATGTGGGAGGTCGCTCAACAAGATTCTACTGCAATTCACCCGGTATCTAGAAGACTTGAGGCAACACTTTTTTCGGGTCCTATCATGCGTCCTCACTGCTTAGAGACATTTAAAAACATACAGTGCTTTCTGTTTAAAGACATGAGATGGCTGTACGTGTTAGTAGTGTCAATGCGAATGTAGAATCAGTGTTTTTACGCATCCTAAACTATTTAAGACTATGCACCGGTGCTCAAATTGCGTTTTGATCGTGAAATTATAGTGACACATTTGTGTGTGTGATACAATCTCTTCGGTATTACCGACCTTGGTCTGTGAACCTGTTGAAGAGGCTGCCTGTCTGCATGGATAAGAGTAAGACTGTGTTCAACGATCGGTGTGCGGTACATTTTAATATTTCAATTTTTCTGCATGCTATTGGACAAATGATTGCTTTAGCGAGCACAGTGACCAAGAATACATAGTATGTACTTAGTACTCATGAACAGTAGCATTAACGCGCGTGCTTCCAAATGTTTAATACAGACAAAAGCAATAAATAAATTTCAAATTCGAGGTCAAAGTTCTAATAACGCGTTTTAAATATTCCAAATTATTTTTCTTGAATTTTATAATCAAAGCTTGATGCTTTGAATACGAGTTACACTTCTCAAGCTTAATCACATTCGAGTCATTAGATCCTCGTAATAAAACGAGAGTGGAAAGCATTAATTTCTTAAGGATTTTCAAATATATAACTCGAAGCTCTTTCTCATACAAATAATAACAATTGAGAATGACAGTTTATATTGGTACTACTTGGTCACTATGCTAGCTACTTCTACTTTGCTCTCTCCTTACAATATTAAAATCAGCCTAGCAATAAGTCTTAGTTTAACAACTTTAGTCGTAAGACTTTTTCCAAATTTTAAAAAATGCGCAAAGCATTGGTGAAATATAGACCAGAAATATTTCGTAGAAATGGGTCACTTTCGTCGATACCTCCTTGTTGGTGTGCTCGGACAATTGGTAACGTTTCCCAAGCATTGCGACTTGCGAAACGGAATCAAGCTGAAGCCTACGATCTAGTTTAAGGGTCCAGATCGAGCCAAACTTACATCCGGTGAGTTTTGTTCGGTCTGGACATCTATTCAAAAATGCACTTGCGTACTTCGAGCGATAAGCTTCTATTCCGCCTCGTTCTTTTTAAATATAAGAGTGCCAAACGCGCTCTTCTAGAAATACAATTCGCCTTCGATCACTGATTTCGATTTCGCGCATGGTGTGTTCGCCCTTCATAGGCCGGCTGTGCTGGGTACAACTTATTACGGCTTTACACAGAGGACCATTGTTAGACGATGATGTGCGCCAGTTCATGACCATTCTGATTTTCTAGTTATCCCGCCGATACCGGTCTTCGGTCCACCTCGGCCGGCTCTGTGGTCTCAGATGGCTCGTTCTCGGCCACGCTCGCCATGGCTGTGTAAAGTCGTGATATGGAGCATGCCATGTAGAAACGAAAATTCGGTGCATCGAGGGTGAATGTTCGCGTCGCGTCTTTCGGTCCTTTAGTCGTTCAGTCTCTTTTGCAATCCCAATCTGGAGATTCTTAGCTTTCGCATATCCCTCGAAAGTTACGCAAGTGCATATTTGCAATAGATTATGCCACTAGGGCCCATTGTAAAGAGTGCGATAGGCTAAATTTAAGGGTAGATGTGCGCTTGCTTGTTGAGAGTGACACCTTTTGCTTTTGCTTTCTCTTACAATTAGCTTCACCGTGCACCGTGTCGTTTCTCATTTAGCATACATTTAAACACTTGTCATAGTGACTTTTATATTCCCTATTTTCAATTCTTTTTTCTTTCTTTCCGGAAATATAATTCGCTCTCGGGAGAGATCTTGAATTAGCACAAGATGCTCGGGCACGATACACTCGCCTGTGCAAATTGTCGGCTTTGTGGTGGGAGCTCGTATTGCAGCTGCATGTGATTTAATTGTAAGACGGGCTGCTGTGAGTCTGACCCCCTCAGGCGCATCCCCGAGCGGGGAACTCCTGTTAATAGGGGCGGGGGGCTGGATGAGTGGTGGTCGCGTATTAGCGTTTTGTCTGTGCAACTGCAATGCGTGAGTGTACCGAGCAACTCGAGATCTCTCGCGACGGCGAGTTGGAGATATAGACTGAGTCTAATTATATAAGTATCTATATATATATAAATAATTTAATTTAACATAGATTCCTATAGTTATATAAATATACTATGCATAATTATATATATATATATAAATTATTTGTGTATATATATTTATTTATATATTTGCATAGGGAAAAAAATAAGAGAAAAACTAATAGATTATATATAGATTAATAATTTTTTAATTTAAATATATTTAATCTATTAAATTGTATATATATTTATATATAAATAATTTATATATATATAAATAATTATATAATTAACCGGTTTGTCAATTCTTTTCTATCTCTGCAATGAGATACTTAGAATCTGTTTGTCACTTGAAATCTGTTTGTTCAGCTTAAACTTGCCAAGGAGATTCTAGACCCTAGAGAGGGCCTAGCTCGTGGGCCCTGGGGAAGGCCCAACACATGGACCCTATAGAGGGCCTAGCGCGTGGGCCCTAGAGAGGGCTCAAAGGAGGACCCTAGAGAGGGCCCAAAGCTTTGAAGCTACCGAGGATGACAGGATGGACCATATTCGCTGACCGGCGAATCATATTCTGTACTTGCATGCGATAGTAGACACGAGTACCTTGTATTCCTGGGTAGTAATCTTTGTGCGTGCATTTTGGAAGGGTCAACATCCCACCTAATTGCACACATTGCAGTTTGGTAGGATATGCATCCTACAAAATGCATGCAAAAAGACTTGGCCCAACGAGTCCATTCCGAGAGCAAGGAGTGTGAAACAATTGAAATGGCGCGATTAAAATACAAGAGGGCTAAAAGTTGCTGCTCCTTTTTCGAATTAGAGCCACCCTTATATACCCCACGGCGTGTATACACATATTAACCCTTTGAACTTTAAATTAAAATCTTTTGAAAGAATCCAGTACCCTTTTCCCTCTAATATTGCAAGCAAAGTTCAAAGGGTTAATATATTTCCCGAGATTTTCCGGGAATCATTTGGGAGTCGCCGAGGGATGCGCGCGTTTAGATTTAAGTGAGAGAATTGTAAAGACCTATGTACGTATAGGGAGATAGACGATAATCGGAAGTCTATCTCTCTTTCGCGTCCGCAGATTTTTTTATAAATAGTAGAGTGAGATTGTCGCTTCTCTCATTGCTTGAAATGCGAAACGCGATGAGTTGATTATAATTGAGGGTAGATGGGATTGGAGTTTTTTTTTCGGGATGGGCCACTTTCGTAGCAACCTCCTCGCGGTGAGACCTGGTAATCGGTGAGAACCGAGCCGATAGCTGTGATTGTCAAATATTCTAATTAGATATAAGAATTTCTTTAACTTGCAATACTGTGGTAGAATGTAAGAATAAAATATGTAACTTGAAATGTTTGTTCGTTTGTTCCTACCGGCCCCCAGAACACGAATACAGCGTTAAGTTAGAAGTATAAGTGCATGTTGGAATATTTCATCGAAATACTGGAACTGATGGGTTTTTGACCATTTTTAAAGTCCTCTCTGCTTCAGCAGCTTATTGAAATATATTCCTCGTTGTTATTCCAATGTTGTTGTTTATATAAATTGTTATGTTCAATAATTTTGTTTTGCGTTAAGTAAAATGGAATAGAACAGCAAGGTTAAAAGGCGTATGTGTTCTTGTTTTGTTGTGATCCTTCTTTCTCTGTCGTTGCACGGAATACGTTTATAAACCGCACTTTAAATTGTTACTCTAACAGAATCATTTGTAAATCGCGGGTTTCAAATGATCTAAATTTTACCCGCGTTGAATTCTAATTTCTACCACACGTAGCGTTACAATCTTACTTTAGACTGAATCGATAACGTTGGGTGTGACATGGAAATGGTAAGGGGGCTCGCAAGCCCCCCGAGCGTGTGACACAAAATTACATTGCGTGATGGGTCTATCCTATACCTCGTCTGTGCCTTAACCAAAGTTTCCTCAAAGCAGCACGTCGATTTTCGTTACTTCTTTAAGGTACATACTGGCTCTTTATCTTTTGCACAATGTTACACATGATTGCGAAGCAATCACGAGTACGAGAAGTGACATGAAAGGCTTGTAATCGACATTGCTGCTATACCTTTCTTAATTTAAGTACCCCCTACTATCCTGTGGCCGGCACGTCGCTATTGCAAATTGCTTCGGTTTAAGCTATTAATAAGCTGACACTAACTATAACTCTAAGAATGCAAAATGTTTCGTTTGAAGTACGTACTATTACTTACATAACTACTGTTTGAAAAGAAACTTGAAATAGACGAGTAACGACCAACCTATAAAAGTTGAGCTGCTAGATACAGAAGGAGGGAAGGGATGGATGATTAATAAAACCTCGCGGGTATATAGATATAGATGATTTAATTGTCGAAAGAAACAATTTTCGCGTAGCTATAGGAACAACATGAACTGTGCTTGGAAAGGATTAACACTTGTCTTTTTTTTTTCTTCTGCTAGAAACGCATTCTCTTTACTTTCGTACACACGGCGCGCAAATCTGCGAGCACGGAGACACACAATTCAATGAATACGAGACACGATTTTACAATCATCGCGTTGGATGTCTAGTCGCCATATCACTGTCCTCCTTTCTGTTATCGCCGCTCCTCTCCCTAAGTGCGTCTTTCTGCGTGTGGGTGAATAAGTGTGTTTTATGTTTCTGTCTGTCTGTATGCATCTGCGTGGGTATGCGTAATCATTCACTGTAAAAGAATATCGATTCTGTACAAGTTAATCCGTAAGAGATAATTAACTATTGAGTCTTCTTGAGGTATCGTTGTTTCTATTGGTCTATCATCGTAGCTGTGCTCGTCGGAAATCTGGCCTGCCTTTCTCGGTTCCCCGTTTCAATTCATTCCCCGTCCCGCGCTACGATGCGCGCTTCGCGATCGTTAACGTTAATTCGCGCGGCCAGTCTACAGGCGTCGATTCTACGACGATCACAGCGAATGTAAAACGTGTGTCATCCTGTAACAAAATATAAATTCTCCGTTATGCATCCCCTGCTTTCTCGCCATTCAGTTCCGAGAATAATAAACGCGCTACCTAGTACCCTAGAAAATTTTCACACGCCGTTCCACAGGCATGAAGAAACCGTTTTTCACTTTTTTTTTCCTTTTTTTTTTCTTTTTTATTATTACCGTATGTACTTAAATGCGCAATTTGATCCTTGTTCAGATACAAATTCAATCACGATTATAGACGATATTCTCGTCGACTGGGGTGTCGTTCGGTCAGAACCTAGGGCCATCGTGGGACAGGCGCAAAAGTATCTCGCAAAGAAACGTGTCATCTGTGAGCGTAGCCCGTGGTTGTCTCTAATTCGTGTACGACATGTCTTGCCCTGGAGTGGCAGTAAACGGCGCGCATTTGGCGTTCGTTCATCCCTCAAGTTCTTTGTTGTATCTCCATCGAGTACGTATATAGGTTTCATTACACGCGGACAGAAGTGAAACTTTCGCTTTCTCACAATGCTACAACACATTACAGTACATCGTACACGGTTCGCTATGCGAAGAGAGCGCAACGTTCGTATCTATGCTCATTCTTCTCATCGTGACAAGGCTGTCAGTCGTAAAAATATTCGGCCTCGATTTTCTGTTCGAGAACCAGTTCGAGACGCGCGATTCCACGCGAACGGCGTACGATGTACTAAAATCTTGCGCCTTCCGCGGAATAACAGAATCTCCTTCGTGCGATACAGATCGAGGTACGCGACAGAGAAAGCTTCGTGTCTCTCCTGGTTTCGTCCGTTTACATACAGGTATCTGCTACTGAAAACTGTCAGGAAATCGAACGTACTTTCGCCCCCTCTCATTCTCCCGTGCGTTTCATGGAGCTTGCATAGTTATCGAACATAGGCGCGACGGTAGTGGCGACGCGGAGAATAGGCAATGGAAAGAACAATGTTCGAACTCAGGCTTTGGCGTACGAGTAGAAATTATCCTTCTCTTCTTCCTATGTTTCTTTCGCAATGGAAATATCGACGGTCACGCAACGTCTCAGGTTCCTTTAGCACGGCTCGGCACGATCGGAGTTACATCGATTGTTTCGGTAGCCCTATAGACGCTATCCACCATAGACGCTCCTTCCCCTACATGTTTGCTCGATACATTTATGTAGAATTCTGCAACACGACACACACATTCCTACTTTGACGAGTCTCTACACGCTAGCTTGGTGCTCTCCCTTCCTCTCCACAAATCGTCCAGGCATATCCCATGGTAAAGCACGTGAAAATGTCGGATAACACTCGCACACGCCGCTTCTCTCGCAGTCTCGCATGCACGATACTTAAACCGTAAAACTCTATATTACATTAGTAACATATTACACAAGCGACTTCATGCCTCGAAGTCGAACACGACCGAGCTCCACGTAATCACCCGAGGGAACAATCACACGCGTAGTCTCACTCAATTATCGTCCTTCAATCTATTTATAACCATGCGCTCTATACAATCTTAAATAGTTAAAACGTTCTGCCACCTTTATATATATTTATATATATATATATATATATTTATACCTATATAATATAACATCAGTTCTTCGCAGCTTCGACTGTCTTTGTACGTTCACGAGAGCTGCCAGGCAATCCAGATTTAACAAATATAACACTTGTCGACGTATCACTTCATTCACGATAAAAACAGTTCCCTTCCGCGGAGCTAGATGGAGATCATCCAATGGTCTTTCTCGGTCGACCGTAGCTTCCGTACGTGTTCTCGGAGCAGGCTCCTTTCCTTTTGTTCGCGAAGGGAAGCCTGCCCTTCAATTTTTCTCGTGCAAGAGTAGTATCAAAGCATGGTTCATCCGATAGTGTCCAGCGTCGAAGCGCATCGTCAAGTCGACGATTCAGTATATCACTTCGTAAACGGTGGCTTTCTTATCGCCCGATCCCGTCACGATGTACTTGTCGTCGGTGGAAATATCGCAACTCAGTACGGACGAGGACTCCTTCGACTGTAACAGTGCGAATAAAATCATTCCATTAGTCGCCAGTCGACTGCTTCAAACTCACATATTGAATTTCGCTGAGAAGCAAAGGATGAGTGTTTTGGATATGCAAAGTGGACCAATATATGGGGGAGTCGATTGAGTGTATAAGAACTGATCTCTTTTTTAATTACGCTAGGACTTTAAACGCGATGAAACTTGCTTTCAAATCCCTTGAAGAATTTTCCTTTTGTATAGAAAGTGTATGCGAGGAATTGACAGCTAGAAACCTAGTATTCTAGGGTTCAACAGACCGCGATGACCCCCATATTTTGAACCTTGCCCCATCCGATAAGACACTCCTTCGAGTATACTTCTCACCCGACAAACCAGCTGAGCAAACTTACCTGGAATATCGAGGCACCGTAAGGTGTGCGCCACGCGTTGAGTAAATTATCCTTGCCGGTGGAGACGAACCATTTGCCGCAGGTAGCGAAGCGTAACGAAAGTACACAGGACTCGTGCAAATGAAGCTGATATTTGTCCGGTTTCGTGGCGTGCAGCACCTCCACGTTCGAGTTCTCCATGCCCACGGCCAGCCACTCTCCCGTGGGACAGTAGCCCAGCGAGAATATCTGCGAGGTGAAGTCGTGCTGCTGGAGCTGCCTGCCCTCCCGCAGGTCCCAGGAGCGGACGGTGTTGTCCAAGCCGCCGGTCCACAATTTCGAGCCGTCCGCGGAGATGTCGATGCACGAGGCGCCGTCCGTGTGCCCTTGGAACTGTCTGACCAACGACTGATTTTGGAGATCCCAGACGGCGATATTGCCGTCGCTGCAGCAGCTGAAGCAGACCTTCGAGTCCGGGGAGATGGCCAGGGCGTAACACGCCGGTGCGTTCGAGGTGAGTTCCGCCTTGATCCGGGGCGTTGGGCTCGCCAGGTCCCAGATGCTCAGATTGCTGGCCTCACCACCGACTATCAGTGTTCTGCCGTCTGGTAGCAGCTTCACTGATCTGTTCTCAGAGGAAAAAGGAACACAGTTCAGTTGGTCAGTTTCCGCACCGCCACTTGTAGCTAATTCTAGGGAGCAACTTTCTAGGTGGCTACAGGGCCAAGCAGCTCTACCCACCTTCTCAGCCAGGCCTCACCGCTAGTCGTCTTTTCGTATGGTTCTAGTATCTTCTACGATAAGACGATACAATGATAATTAGTGGTGTGGAGGAGAAGGAGGGTAGTAGCCTTGGATGTGCTTATAAAGCTGCCCCCTAGTATAATTAGAGTATTAACTGAAATCAATGCCTGTGAATGGAGCCTATCGGTGCTGAGGATTTAAATGCGCGTAGAGCGCTCGCGAGTGCACGTGCCCGGGTGTGTGCCCGCAGCGCGGACAGGGTTAATCGACCTCAGCGGCTCACTTTCTTTCAGGCCAGATTTATCTCGGAAGGTAGGTTATTCGAGAAACAAGAATAAAGAAACGGCGACGCCAGCCGGGGGTCGTGTAATTATTTCGCGTAACATACGTTTTGCTAAACGTGACCGTAATGGTACACGGCGTGCGGTGATCAGGATTTATTCAGTAGCGAATCGCGTTTGCTAGACGGAGTGGAAAGTTAATGCGTCATGTGCCGCGGTAACGTTTAACCAACCTGATGTAGTTGTCTCGTTGCAAGCAATCAAGCTGCGAAACGTGTTTCGCGCTGCCGCTGCCGCCCTGATTGATGTCCCAGACCTTGACGCATCCTTTGCCACCGGTGTAAACGTATTTAGTCGGATTCGAGATCGTTACGGCGCACACCACCTCCCCGTGTGTCAGGGTATTTATTTGGCGCGCGTGACGCGGTATTCCTTGTCCAATTAGAGCATCAGGTGGAAAGGGCACTGGCTGCATCTGGCCTTCGCTCGATACGTGGAAACTGTACGCTCTGCGAAACAAAAGAGATCGTCTCTGAGGGCGCATTTCGCCAGATAAATAAATTGCGCTATTGATTAATCGCTCGCTACATTTTCCCACGAAACGATAGATACTTTTTCGTATCTTCAACAGCTTGAGAAATAATTGCGCGTATTGCGAAAGGCAAATTTTACGAATACGTAAAAGAGAATTGAATTGCTGTGGAAATAAGGGTACCACGTCAACGCGAGGTTTCTAGAATCATCGCTGCGTTTACCCTTAGAATTAAAGTTGGAAAGGGAACGCGAGGATGGATGGTTACGAGTGGACGCCTAAGAAGATAGCAAGGGTTGAGTTACTTACGGTTTGCCACCGGGCACGCCGAAAGGTCCAAGAGGTGCCCTCATGGCTCCGTGAGGATCGTAGAGTTGCTGAAGAGGCGGTCTTGTGGGATATCCATTCAGGGCTCCCGGAGGATAACCCAACATGTCCGCATGAGGTCCTGCGGGTGGATGATGTGGCGGCGGATAGTGTGGCGGATAAGGGCCGACCGCCGAAGCCGAGACCAGCGGTTTGCTGGAACTCGATGGTTTCAGACCACCGGACCCGGAGCTGCTACCACCTGTCGACCATACATTTATCGTCAGACGCGCAAAGTATTTTCCATCTCCGACGTACAGCGAACACACAACGAGAGACTATAAGACCTGGTGTTCTTTCACAATCAATTTCGTTTCTCCTGCGCTCGCGAAAGTGTACAGTGTTTTTTTTTTATCCTTGATGGAAGCGAAACTACAAAGTTATCTCTACACTTCGAACATCCACTGAACTCGCCTCCTTAATCGATTACTGTATCAGCAACGGGAAAGAACGTACCAGCAGACGTGGGTGTGACAGGTTTAGAGATCGGTGTGGTCGGTTTCTCCCGTTCCTCCATCTTCTTGGCCGAGGGGGTGCTGGCGTTGCTACTGGTACCGCTCCTCGGCGACGGTGGTGGCACTTCTTTCTTCACCTGGCTGCTCAAAGGCACCGAGGATGGGCCAAGCTTGTCCAGGCCGTTCTCCCTTGGCGACGAGGTGCCGTTCGCTGCAGGGCTCGCTGGCCCTTCGCTGGCGTCGTCCACCACCAAATCCTGGTCGCTCTTTTCACCATCGCTTTGCTATCGGGGCAAACGTATATGTCTCAATTAATAAACATCGGTGGCACGGCAGAGGGAACTATCCCGGATACCTACATGACCTATGTCCTTGTCATGCTCCTTCTTCATCTTTTTCAGGTGCAGGTGGTCGTGGTGCTGGGCGTCTGGAGGGCTTCGTGGCCTGCTGTACTTTTCGCGCTCGGCGGGCGATATCGAGTTTCTCTGCAACAGAACGGGTAAAAAGAAATTAGGCTGGTGCTTTTTGCCTCGTGGTCGTTTTGTAGGGTAAATCGGGGAGACGCGGTCGGGCCGGAGAGTTGGTCGAGTCGCTATATTTCAGACTCTATACGTAAAAACGCGTTAAAGTGCAGCCCAGTTACTTCTATAGAAGCCAAACGATTGAATGAATAGCGTCACTTCGGGTACTTCTGTATTTTTCTAGATTTACAGGCTGTAAAAGGTAAACTAAGGTTACATTTAACCTCTTTTGTCAAACAACGGTGTACAAAATCGCATTTAAAATATAGTTCTAAGTTTATTTTCGTTTAATGTTTGGGAATAATAACATGGTAGAGATATTGAGGGACAATGCAGCCAAAGTATTTAGCGATATTAACTCTTCCTCTCAAAACTAACGAGAAGACCATCTCTCGCTGCAGAAAGGAGAGATGGTCGAGTTATGATTTTTTTATTATTTTTATTTATATTTTTATTCTTTATCATTATTTTATTATTATTATTGTTTATTTATTTTATTGATTCATTTTTGTATTCATTTGCCTTGCTAATCGCCGGTAGGTAGCTCGCTTTATCTTTGATGTGTTCTTTACTTGTTTAGCGTAAACAAATTAAATATCAATGAATCTGTAGTTGTATTCACTCGTAAATAATTTTGCTTTCTTCTTTGTTATTTTTCCATGAATAATTATGTGAGTGGTCTCTGCCAACGACGAAAACCATTTCTCCCGGAACCTCGGGAGAGGTGGTCAGATGTCGTGACTTCACTTTTCAACCCGGTTTACAGTAAATATTGTCTTAAAGCAAATATCGACCAGTTTTCCTGAATCAGCATAAAATTCTGAACATATTAGGTTTGTTCTGATAAAATAAGTAATATCTGTATTAGTTTTAATAGCCATTTTATATTAGGTCGACCGCGTCTCCCGGATTTACCCTATTTGTTACAAGGCAGTTAAGCATACCAAATCGCAGCCTCATGTTTGATAGCATTAAATGCACGGTACAGTGATACCAGAGATTTTAAAATGCCACTCGAATAAACCTTGCAAGGTCTCCTATTAGGCAATTACAAAAATCACTTGAGCCGTGTATTTCAAGTAGACAGAGCAAATAAGTTCGCGCTCTATTTGGCCGAATCTATTCGCGTAACAGCTTCGATTCCTTATCGCCGGCAAACACTGTCAGATAAAGGTAATCGTTGTGGAGTTACGCGGATGCTCGACGATGCGCGTATTCGCCAAGAGATGGTTGTTCGATGGAGAGAATCATAAAACGAGCGTTAAGCTTTATCACGGGGAATCTTTCGCCAAGGCCGTATACAGCCCACTTTCGCCTGGCTTAAGACGATCCTGTCGATTTGATCCACGTTTTTTATAGACGGCGATACCTCGACCCGGAGGTTCGGGAACGAAAGTAACGAAAACGGTCGAGCGGCGAAACGATCGAACTCATCCTCGTCTCTCGATCGAATAAAATATTTTCCGGTCGATGTTCCAGGAAGCAAGTAAATTACGTGCCTCTCTTTCCTCTGGCATTCCCCCTCCACGGCGAGCGAAAGAGGTTAAGCAAATGATACGGAAAACCGTTGACTCGGTTAAAAGGTGCTAGACGTAAAAATAGAAAAATCGCCATTTCGTTTAGAAAATTTTGCATAACAACAAGCTTCCCCAAGCACCGCCCCCTTTCTCCGTGGAGCGAAGGAACGATTTAGCTGAATTTACGCTTTCATATCAGCCACTATCGGGACCCAATCGAGCCTATTAATTCTCAGGCCATCCACCCCCTCGAGTTCCTTTCCCATAGAATAGGGACGATAACAGAGAGTGAACGTCAGTTGCCTGGTGAAGCACGACGAAAAGCCTGCTGCCAATACCTTCGAGATACCGAGGTCCCGGCAACGATGATATTATCGGCAGGAAGTTTTACGAGCGACAGTTTTGTCGCCGATACGGCGAATGGCGGTGTCTCCTTCCTCTTCGTCCGCACAGCGGTGTGCGCGCGTGAGCCCCTTTCCTGTCCCCGATAACTGCGCGCCCCATCCAGAGCAACATCGTAAACTACCCTCTCGCAGCCTCTCTCGACCCCGAAGTAAATCTCCTCTTCTCAATTACCCTTCGCCTCTCATCCACTGGCACCTCTGGCTCGCTCCATTACCCCGACGCCTCTCTCGGCATCATCCCTTCCTTCCAGCGTCAGCCATGTCTCGAGGATTCGTGCGTCGACGCGGGAAGAAACGGAATAGGGTAGCCTGGTGATTTAAAGGGCCGTTCGGGACGGAGTGGCATTCTTTCCGTGCGACTCAGCTGGCTAATCGCGCGCGGCAATTGCAATGGGAGCTTGATGGCGCTCTATTACTTGATATACCCCTGTGGGATCTGTTCCTCTCGCCAATGGCGATGATGATCTCTAAACGGACTTGAATTACATCGGTAGCTTCGGTAGAATATTCCGTGTGCTCTTATCAGAAGGCATCATTGCCCTCCTAAATCGGTGGTAGAGATTCAGATCCTCGCTGAACCGTTGCTCCAAGGTTCGGCCGACACGAGGTAACTCGATCCTCCGCCCCACACCTCCCTAAGCAATGCAATCCTCTAATCAAAGTCTAGACTCCGCGCTGAGAGTCCCAGGGTGGGCAGAATCTCGCAAATGCAGGAGGCGCGCGCGAGAGGCACGCGGCGCAGACAATGAGGCGACATCGAAAGATTCACCTGGGTGTCTCGTTTCTGGACGGGAAGCGACGTCGGTTGACTCGGGAAAAAGTGAGTCGAGGGGAGAGCGAATCCCCGTTCCCGGAAAGGCGCAAGAAAACACGCACACGCGCTCACGTACCAACGACTTCTCAAAGGGAGGAAGGAATCCCCCGAGGAGCCGTGTTACGTGCCCCGTTCGAGTTTTCCAGAAACGAAAAGGTCTCGGAGAAGAGGGAAAAAGAGAGAGAGAGAGATATATATATATAGAGATCGGTTTCCACTGCCCACGGGGGCAACGAAGAAACCCACCCCTTCTCTCGTTACCCGGTAATGGCAAGTCACTATTTATCCAGGCGAGAAGGCCACGGGAGTCGGTCTGGTTACGGCTGTCGTGTTCCTGGAAAGGAAAGCCTGACGGGGAGTGCAGCGCCTCGCCGCTCCTTCCAGGATAAATCGACGGTAAAAAGAAAACACGGTCGCGAGAGGGGAACGGGTTCGACTGGATATTTCCGAGAACGATCCTCGCCTTCGAGGGAAGAACGGAAGGGGCATCTCGCGCGACAGGAATACGAAGTGGCGCGGGTGCATTATCATAAAAATGCGAGGAATCTCGAAGATCTTGGATTTATGTCGGAACGAAGATGGTTAGCGAGAGATAAGTCCCGCGGAACCCGGGGCTGTTGGCTCCGCGCGGATAATGGGGACCGTATGAATCGCCGTTGCCAAAGTTCCCGCGCGTCATAGAATTTTTATGCCGCGGCTCGACGATCAGCGTCGGCCATTACTGCTTTCGAAACGAGGCACTTCCACCGAACCGTTTTACGCGGTGTCATTTAATCCGTTCGACCCCTTGAGGAATTCGCGTTCACAAGGCAATTTAATCAACGATGTTTGTAGGCTGGGGAATGTTATTTCGAGGCCCTGTATCAGTTGTCAGTCAGTTCAGTTCCACTCGGTACGGATCGTATTGGAAAACGTGGAGGGCAGTGCGAAGGGGGTTAATTTCCTGTTCCATTGTATGCCATCGGATTGTGTATTTATAGTGCTTCGCGGACCGTGTAATATTCCCGACGCAATCGGTTAGCAGGCATCCTCCATCGTTCCCGGATACTTTTTCTTCCCCGCAATTCCATACGCCAGCCTCCCCGGTGTATTCAGAAGACTTATCTGCCCCGTTGCGAGCGCATCGTTTCCCGTCCCCGCCGCGCTGAAACACCGAAAGCACTCTCTGTTCCGTCACGAGGATCCTCCTCTCCCTCGCCGCCCCTCGTTCGCCATTTCTCACCTCTTGCTTCGTTCGTATGTGCTCCCCAGCCCAGGAAGCGACGGTACGTACATACGTACCGGGAGCCGACCTTCATTCCCGTAAGTTTACTTACACCTAGAGCCCGACGGGATCGCGCGGCAGCAGCCTTTCCAGCGAAGAGGGTTCGCGCCACGATCAATATGGGGGTCGGTACCTCTCAAAGGGGTGGCCTGAAAAGGAGTGAGAGGCAGAAAGGCGGGGTGGGCCGTTGGGTACACCGTGGATATATAGACTTTGTAGTGTTAGGGAGGACTTGGTCTGCCGGCAGGCAGGCAACTTGGCAAGCAGTAGCAGCAGCGGCAGCCGCCGTGGTGCAGGCAGAGATGGTGGTGGCGGTTGTCGAGAGGATGGAGCGACGAGGAAGGGAAAGAGGAGCTCGGTGGTGTGCGTGGTATTGGGGTTGGTGGTCGGAGCCATGAGGGTGGTAAGTGAGTGAGCGACTCCTTCACCACGGCGCCTCGTCTCAGCCCAACCACCGCCACACCCCACACCACCGAACCAGCCCCCGACCTTACGGATATATCCCAAGCCACCGACTACCCCATCCCCCCCCGGTGCCTACTCTTTCTTCCCCCTTCCTTTCCACCCCCGACCTCCCCCATCCCCATCCTCCCACTACTCGGCAAGTAGTCTCCTTACTACTCACCCCACGGTATTCCACCTCGGCCAACCCACGCCGCCTGTTTCCCTATTCCTCACTCCACCCTCGTCGTAGCCAGGACCCCGAGAGAGGAGGTTACGAACCGAAGTCGCGTCTCCCAAGACCCCGCAAACCCCAGTTGGTACAAGATTGCACTCAGAGGTTCTCAACCCGACCCGACACATTCGGGGAAAATCGGTCCCCGTTAGTCGGGGGATCATGGATAAAGAGCTTCTCCGGGAATCGGATCACGAAATGCATTATTTTCGGACGTTTAATTTGTGGCTGGCAAATTGCTGGCTCTTTCCGGCAACGAGTCCCTGCCCGACAATGCAGTCAAACGACGAGAATCGATTCGTTGAGTAATCAGACGGTTTTAGGAAACATCGGGGGTTAATCTTCCTTTGTTTCGAGAATCGTGTAAACACCAGGATAACACGTTGCCTGTTGAGATTCTTCGGTGTTCAGCTTCATTAATTCCACCTGAATTGTCTCGCGCCGAAGTCGAGCTTCTTCCGACCGATAATCGATGATTTATTTATCAAATATCACGACCAACGACCTGACAGGAGGAAGATTCATGGGGAAGTTGACGCGCAGGCGTAATTCCGCTGGTTCTCATGACTACATTGGACGGCGACCTCACTCGAGGATGCATGGAATTTTTAATGGTCCCACCGGGGATACTGGCAACCGATTTCCAGAATCAACCACGTGTCACTGGGTCACCGCCCGCATCCATCATCGCGGCAATTAGTGAACGCGAACTTTTATTTCCGAGCGCTGCGGTCGAACCGCTACCTGCTGCCACGCTATTCGGCCGAAATTCGCTTTTTCGCTTTTCCCGTGTGTCGACCGCGAGAATCGCGTGTCTGATAGCAGAAGAATGAGAAGCGAGCTGCGCAATTCAGTTTCCACTTTGTCGAAATCAAAATGTCATGTGCCGTGATCCGTTTTCAAAGCTGCTCGCGCAATTGCAAATATAGAGAAAATATAAAACAGATAAAATACCGGATACTGTTTCCTTTTCCGAGGAAAAGGAGTAATTGACTTGGTACACAAGGCAGCAATTTATGGTCCTCCTTTCCCCGTTTATATAAATCTGATTGCACTGTTTTAAGACTCGTAAACTCCTTGTTGAATGTTTTCGCAAGCAGTGAAAAGGTGATCAAAGCGAACGCGTTGCGTCACAGTAGTTACAGACGCTCCCTAGTCAGACAGCCGGCTGCTGCCTGACCAACGTCACGGCTAAACTACGCTTACCTGCGTCGTAAAATTGATCCCTGAAATACATTCTCCTCCCCCTTTGCAAGTTCCCTTCTCGAAACAACAGGAATAAATAACGCTTTTAAGATGATTCGAATTTTCCATAAATCCGTAGTGTAATTAATCTTCTACCAATTTCCACTATCCTCCATTGCCATAAATTCTTATTAACCAACATCCATGCACTAAATCACACCGTCTCCAGCCTAAGAATAGCAAGCGAATTAATCCTGGCACGAAACTGATCAAGTGACAAAATCTTTATCTCGCCCAGGACCAGGGGGAAGCGAGACCCCCGGACGTATCGTCATCTCCGCGTTACAAGCGACGAACGGTGTCGCGAATCGTACAAAAACCCACGACAGGATGATTTATAGATACACCACGGTAAATAGGGACGTCGTTCTCTGGTTTCAAGCCTGGGGCGCGCTGTTTTCTCTCTGTTTTCTCTCGTCGACCGGCTACACACGCCCGCTCCTCGTACCCTCTTTTTCTCGTTTCCCTTGCTCGCTGTTTTCCCTCCCCCCGCCGCCCCTCTCCCCACTCAACGGCCGGGCCAGGGAGCCCTGCGGTGGAATTTGCATTTTTAAATTAACTCGCCTCTGTTTGCAGCTATCTCGGCTCGGCGCCGCCACCGTCGGTCCGGGCTTTACAATTTTATGCAACAACGCGCCCCGGAGTGCTTCGCCGCCGCCACCCCCGAGACACGGCTCTGGTCCAACCAACCCTCCCCTCCCTCTCTCTCTCTCTGATTCTAGTCAACCCCTCCATGGTCCCTTGCCCTTGCCGCAAAGCCGGGTGATCGATATTATTGTTATCGTTATCGTTCGGCCGACCTCGAAGCGGCTGCGTTTCCCATCGACGTTACCGTTGCGGCCAATTACTTCTAACCACGACAGCGACGGTTTTACGGCGGCCTCGCGCGTACACGCTACCATGTATCGCTATCGCGAAACGGCAAACCGACGCAATATGCATCGAATCACTCCGTTTTCCGCTTTTTCGTTTCGTTTCGTTTCGTTTCTTCGGCCGCAGGCTATCTGCGTGCTGCCCCTTTTTTCGGTCACGATCACACGTACACGCCTGTATGTACACACAGCGGCCGATACGCCGAGCCTCCCCATCTCCGGGGCTTTATTGAATACAGAAACCGCGACGATTGCTTTTTCTTTCTCCATTAGGGGCGGCTAACGATGGTTCCGCGCAACGATGCATCGCGGAAATTGCTCGTAACAGACACTGACTCCCTCCCCTCCCCCGACGACCGAGGGGTGCAGAATCGCCGTTACTTTTCGGAGATTAAATTCGTCTCGGTTCGTCGACGATCGGTTGCAAGCTTTTCCGGTTTACGAGCTTCGCCAGGGAAGCTTTCGTTGGGAGAAGAAATTGGAATTGCCCGAATACAGGCTATTCTCTGGGTATCCAATGTATTTGATTAGATGTTTCCTAAGAGATGTCCCCAGAACGAATGGTTCTATGATCCTGGAAATACTAGGGAATTCACTCTGAGGAGTGAAACACGAAGAAATCGTCGGAAGATCGCCAGCCAATCGCCATATACCGCGAAGAATACGAGCCAGTATCGAACGAGGTCGACGAGGGGAACATCTCGATGGGAATGTCGACCGATCGAGTCGTCGGATTTCCACCGATTTTTGGCCCCGCGTTGCCAGGATCTTTTACGAGATCGGCTGGCTCTCGATGCGCCGTGCGAGGGGGCAAAGTGTGCTCGTTGGTCGATTGAAAAGAAGACACGGAAGGCTCGGAATAAAACGACACCAGCTGCAACGTGGAGGAGGGAGGGGACGGCGCAAGAAACGGCTGAGAAATAAGAAGCAAACAGGACGAGCCCGCTGTAAAGTGCCTTCGGAATATCTACGACGGGGGAGGGACGGGAGCGAGGAAACATTTTTATCGCTCCGTCAAACTGTAGGATAGGGGTGCAGAGATAGAGGGGCGGAAAGGAAGCGCGTTGGGAAGAGGTGGCGGCGAAGTGGAAGCAGGCGAACGAGGAGGAATGGGGAGGAAGGAAGGGACGAACAAGAGGGAGGAAAGGGAAGAGTTCCGGTAATTGAAAAGCCCGTGGTGGATTACGATCGTCGCTTTATTTCGCGTGGCCGACGGCGTCGGGCTTCTCCACTATTATCTCGCCCTTTCTTCGGCTGCTCCTCCCTTACCTCCAGCGCTGCGTAACAAGAAAAAGAGAGGAGGCCGAGGAGCGGAGGGTATGTGCCGGCAGAAAGAGAAACCTCCTATAGTCGGGGTAGAGAAACAAAGCCTCCTCGTTCGATGGAGAAACCTTCCACCAGCGAGAATCTACTAAACGCATCGAAGTGTTTCGGTGTCTGGCTACAAGTAGAATTATTACTTGCGTGCTAGGGCAGTAAGTTGGTGTCCCCCAAAACTTCCTTCATCACTCAGGTCGATTCTCCCGTCCACTCCATAGCAGAAGAGAGAGGAGGGCAATCCAAAGAGATAGAGGAGTTAAAAGAAAAAAAAGGAGCACGGAGAGAGAGAGAGAGAGGGGGGGAGAAAGATGGAAAAGAAAAAAGGTCCTACGCAACAATGCCCGCGGAGAGGCGAGCCGCATTCTCGCGCGATTACCGACGCGCTCCTCGGGCCCTAACGAATGGCTTCGTAAACCGTGGCCGCTTTAAGGTCATTAGACGGCGCAAAAAAAGGCAGTTAATGGGCGTCCTGGTGGCACGGCATCGCCGGGGCCGACAGGAAGAACGTGAGAGGACAGGGGAGCAGAGGGACCGGGCGAAGGAAGGAGGAGGATCGAGCGATCGCGGCTGACCGTCGCCGATCGAACCGCTGATTTATGGCGGCAGTATATTCCTGGGGGAAGACGGCCGAGGATCCTGCTATCGCGAGCGTTAAACGCTGTATACCCTTTACGGGACACGTATGTACAGCCGCGGCTAACCCGCTCGCGGCCGAAACAGCCCTCGAGAGGAGATCGCGTGTAGGAATCTTGTTAACCGCGTGCGTGAGCGCGCCACAGGGCCCACGTTGCCCTGTCTACTTTCGATCTTACACGTGTTTGCCGATGTAGCTTCGGCCTCGATAACACATCGGTGAATTACGGTCCCAGGGAAAACGCGGCTAGCCTACTTTCGATCGTACACGGGGGCTTCCAGCAGCACCGTGTACGCCGCGCGCTGGATGAATTCCACGACGGAGGAGGGAGAATGTGTCGTGTAGCGTGTCGAGCATAATGTCGGAGCGTATTCGGATTATGTAGGTCTCGCGTGATGAACGATGCTCGGAGTCTGAATGTGCATGTGTCCGTGGGGGACTTGCCTCGAACCGCACGCTGAAAATTCGTGAATTTCCACGGCACCGCAGTTGAAAACCACTTCCAGATCGCTGCCCACTGTGGGATCATCTTTCAGGAAACAAAAGGAAGGTCGTGTGTGCTGATTATTCAACTTCTGGTCGATGGTTTCGCTAACGAACCCGTTAGCCACTACTTTGCACGTCCTGCTACGCCTAATGCTCTTAGCCCAGCGGATTGTTGCCCATCCTTCGCTTCCGGCCGTGCAAGGCCTCAGAAAACGCGGCGCTGCCAGAGGGCCCAGCCGATTATGTTGTGAAATATGTACAGGGAGAAGTAATTACGGGGCGGTCGGTCGTCCGCTGGCCCACGGGCGGAGTTTTACGGCTGCCTCATTAAATTACGAACTAATTACCGGCCGGCGAATTATTAAAAAGCTTGCTCGACCGTTAAACGTGCCGCGAGTCGTAAAAGAGAAGGCCCCGTAGTGGCGCGCGTGTTTGCGTGCGTATTAACAACGCCGTGCTGCTGGCCGATATTCCGTTGCGATTCAAAAGGCTATCCTTAATTGGCCGGCAGTGGAGCAGCCCGATTTTTGCCCAAACCGATGAGCAGAAGTTTGCAGGCTTACATTGCTTCGCCTCGAACAGCAGGCAGGCACTCTCGGCATTGAATCGTAAAATTAAATGAGAACCGTGAGCAATGCGCGTGGGACTTGCCACCCTAGTCTTTTCGGAGACAGCACAGCTGCGGTGCCAGATAGTTTATTGTACAATAATCGTTTTATAGTCCAATAAAGCGTGGACGCTGATTAGTCACGCGTGTCGTATCGTCCGATGCGAAGCAATTTTACCAGCAAAGGATTAAGAAGAAGGAACGCGCAGAAAGTCCGACGTGAATCGACACGGTCACCCGTGCTCGAACGCGACTTATCGCGATCCTCGATAACGCTCCGTTGCAGCTGTTCGACGAAACGTCTCGAGCGCTCGAAATTACTGCGTTTCAAGGCGGAGCGAATCGCGGATTATTCACGCCCGCCCGCGGCCGAACGTCTCGCGAACATTTTCCACCGTTCTAGAGATCTCGCACGCGGTCACGAAACGCATTCGCAGCCAAAGAGGCTCGGAACTCGCCGGCGAGTTACTGCGATTGAATTAACGCGAGCGCACGTTTGTCCCGCGGCGAGCGTCGGACGGAGCGCTCGAATATCGTCGCGGCACGGAGCGGAACGGGGCGCGAGCCGAACGAATCGCTCGCAAAAGAGCGAAGCGAAGCGATTCGCTGTCGCCGGGGCACTGTTCAAATTGCCCCACGACCAAGCCCCTGGGCTCCACGGTAATAATCCAGCGCGGGAGATCCTTTTTTCCCCCCTTTCTCGCCGCCACGAGCTTCCCTTCCACGCCGAATCAATCTGAATTCTATTATTACCGCCATTACATCCGGCTCACTTTCCACCGAGTATCGGTGGAGGGTGTAGTTTCACGCATCGATCGCGTTTAACGTCGATTCACACTTTAAGCTGTAAGGTTGCCTAATTCGTACCTGCGCCTAAATCGTACCCCTGCTGTTTCCTTTAACCTAAGACACTCACACGCACCTCTAGCGATAGAAAGTGTAAACAACATTTAGCCACACGCCATTAACAAGTCGAATCACCATGCAGTCACTCCACAAAAAAATATAAAGCAGGTAAGTTTTTCGGGCACTTTCCACTAAAATTTTGCTATGATTCTTAAGGATTTCGTACAATTACTGTTTGTGAGAATCGGTGAAACAAATTTTTATGTGAAACTACGTCTACTTGCAAGTTTATTTCTTGTACTTTTTCCATATTAAAAATAAATCGTTTTTATGAATAGAAGTTGATTATTTTTTGTTGCTTGAGTTTATAATACTGTTTAGTCTATTAATTGAGTTGATTAGGGGAGAATGGGTAATGACGGTCACTTAAGCAATAGGTAAGTGTGATAAAACCAAGATATAAGGTACAATATTTCTTGAAAATGATTTTTTTTTGTAAACTTAAACTATCAACCTATTCGTAGGATACGAAAATAATTAATATTATATTGATTTATTCAATAAAATTACAAAGTACAGAAAAGATATGTTTGACCGCCATTGTCCACACCTGCGAGTTATAGCGGTCACGTTGCGAGCGATTAATTTAAAATTTTTCGTATATATATCCATCCGCCGAGTCCCATCCACAACACTCAGAATGAGTCGAGAGGCCATACGAGATGCATCGAAACCACACTTCATTATCATGGCCAAACTAATAGCAAATAATACACTTGTACACTGCTTTTTCAAGCGTTTCGGGAGCCCAATTGGCTTGTTCTAGGGATAGATATTTCTAGGAAGATATTTCTATTCTACACTGGGGAAGAATAGTAATTACGTTGCGAGCGCTAACTGTCAAGCGACCATCATTGCCCGCACACGTTTTCATTGATAAAATTAAAGATTACATAAATAAATTAAACATATTTATATTAAATTTCATTCTAATCCTTTGCCTTGATAGTATATCTGTATTTACGTAAAGTTGAAATGTAAAAAAAGCTTCAAAATTAGTATTTTTCTCTTACGTGGTGCACACAAAATATAACATCAACGACGTTTAAAACACAAAAAGGGTTGTTTTTCTTAGTTGCTTAGCAACGATTAAGGCGGGGTCGTTCGACAATATATATAATAGTAAATGATGTCGTGGAAGGTAAAGAAAAGAAATTACACATTTCGGACATGCCGTTTTATAGCGTAAATCCGGGAGACGCGGTCGACCTAATATAAAATGGCTATTAAAACTAATATAGAAATTACTTATTTTATCAGAACAAACCTATATGTTCAGAATTTTATACTGATTCAGAAAAACTGGTCGATATTTGCTTTAAGACAATATTTATTGTAAATCGGGTTGAAAACTGAAGTCATGACATCTGACCACCTCTCCCGGTGCCGGAGGAAATGGTTTTGGTCGTTGGCAGAGACCACTCACATAATTGCTCATGGAAAATTAACAAAGGATAAAGCAAAATTATTTATGAATGAATACAACTACAGATTCATTGATATTTAATTTGTTTACGCTAAACAAGTAAAGAACACATCAAAGAAAAAGTGAACTACCTACTGGCGATTAGCAAGGCAAATGAATAAAAAAGTGAATAAATAAACTAAATAAATAAAAATAACAATAAAATAATAATAAAAAATAAAATAATAAACAAAAATAATAAAAAAATCATAACTCGACCATATCTCCTTTCTGCAGCGAGAGATGGTCTTCTCGTTAGCTTTGAGAGGAAGAGTTAATATGGCCAAATACTTCGGCTGCATTGTCCCTCAATATCTCTACTATCTTATTATCCCAAACATTAAATAAAAATAAACTTACAAGTATATTTTAAATACGATTCTGTACACCGCTGTTTGACAAAAGGGGTTAAATGTAACCACAATTTTCCTTTTAAAGCCTATAAATCCAGAAAAATACAGAAGCAAGCGAAATGACGCTATTCATTCAACTGCTTGGCTTCTAGAGAAGTAATTGGTCTGCACTAGAGAGTCTGAAATATAGCGACTCGACCAACTCTCCGGCTCGATCGCGTTTCCTGGATTTACCCTAATAACAATACTGACCATTATTGCCTGCTGACCGCGATTGCCCCATTCTGCCCTACCACTAATTCTGTTTCATTTTCCCTGTTATTTTTCATGTAACAAGCATTTGTTCTTAAGGAGTACGATTTAGGCAAGTTTACCCAACACTCTGCTCCTCTCGGCGAGACTTCGCTAAAAATGTACAGCGACCATTGCATAGTCTTTAGTCCCCAGGCGGCACCATCGATTTAAATACCGCTTATATAAGTACCCCGTTAAAATCCCATGCTAATCCCAGCCCTTGGAAAAACGCACTGGGTTGTCGTTCCTCCCCCAGTGAACCTGTCAGGGCAAGGGTCTCGATGGAACATCGAACGTCGTACGGCGGAGAGGATACTCGATGTGGAGATTGTTTATGCAGGAGGCAACAATACCTCCAAGTGTCACGTAAAAACGAGCGCCGCCCCCGTTTCTTCTGTTTCTCCGGTTAACGAGAAAAGTGGCCATTAGCGAGGCTCTGTCGTAGGTGGCGGCGGCGGCACTACCCGTGATTTCCATAACAAATGTTCGCGCGGAGCGAGACGGATCGGCGCGAATGGCGGGGGGTTAGTAGACCGAGGAAGGCGCGGAAGATTGAAGAAGAGTCGACGAGGGGGCGGCGGCAGGGCTTGGGGTGGGGGGAGGTAGCGAGGACGAGGGGCGAATGTCATTAAGGCGGCGTGATGTTTTTAATTAATTAATTCGCGGCAGCTACGGATTTACCTTGTCATAAATTCCACCGCGGTGCATCCGTCGTGGGAACGGTCGGGGGCGGTCGAAGGAGCCATCCCCCGGCGGCGGGGCTGGAAATAACGAGGGGAGACCAGACGGAAGGAAAAAGGACAAAGGCAAGACGGCGTAGGGTGTACTGCAAAGTATTTAAAAATATTAAGTACCCCCGACGGAGGCGGATATTAAGACAGAGCCGTGGGGGGAGGGGGCGAGATCGACGGAGGGTAAAGAAGCAACGAGGACGACGGCGGCATGGGAGGGGTGCAGAGTTATAGGATTGAAGCGGCAGGAAACACCAGGGATCGAGCGGTTACGGGGAGAAAGGACGAGGGTTAGGTGGTAGGGGAACGTTTCAATTAGTAATTAAAACGTGCCGTGCCACCCCTAACCCTCCTATCTCGACTTTACACAGTGGCTGCTGCCTCTCTCTTATACCGTCGTCGTCATCGCTCCTACCGCCGCCATCTTGTAAATTAATTAATGCGTCCCTAACGAGATCAGAGGTGTCGGTAAGGCAGCAGCCGGGGATCGCTGCTTCTCTATCCTGCCCGCCGGGAGAGGAGGAACAACCCCCGCGGTATTTCTGGGGATGAGCGTGTCTCGGGCACGTGAGTAGCGTCCCGAGAACCACTTCTGTTCTTTCGCGTCGGTGCACATCGCGTCGAGTTTCTTCGCGCCGACGTTTACCAGATAAAATTCATCCCCTCACGAGCGAGTAACCCTATTCTCCTCCCCCCGTGTTGCTCGTTGCAATTAGGGGAAGGTTGCCTATGTTGGACCACTTTTTTATTTTTCTCTCCTACACGGACATAACGCATCGAAGAAAGCAAACAGAAACGGGAAAAAGATCTACATTTTATGTAGACTTTATCATGTATTTAGTGTGTTGATAAAATATGTGATTAAAATAATATCTCAAAAAAAATAAATTAATGACTTCGGTCCATTCCAGGCAACCGGTTTCGTAATTTGGACCACCGGTTTCTTACTTTGGACCGCTCCTATAAATCAATGAATTTAAATATACAATCTAAAAAACACTGATCAGGGCATTGAAAAAAAATAGAAACAGGAAGCAGTATGCTAGTGCAATAGTATGTTGTTTTGATGTTTTTTTTATATTTGTCCCCGCATAACTCCCCAGAATAGGGTAAAGGACCCAATTACTGACACCTAACCAATTACTGTCACCTTAAGCTATTTTACTTCAAATAACGAATAAATAAACGTTGTAAAGTCATATACGAAAAGAATTATGTAATTCAACCTATAATCTATACTATAGATTATATCCTATAATTTATTAATTCGTTATTTTAAGTAAAATAGCTTAAGGTGACAGTAATTGGTTAGGTGTCAGTAATTGGGTTCTTTACCCTATGGGCCGATTTTGATGATCCCTTTTTTATTCGAAAGAGGGCGATGCCCCGGTGGTCCCATCCTACACTGCATTAACATTGGCGCAATATTTTGCCAGTTCTGGTTAATAATAAAGACTATTGTTACCTAATTATTATTATTTTATGTACGTACGCACATATCTCCTCAGCATGTTGTGTCAATGTATATAAAACTAAAAAGTTAAAAATAAAAAAATTAAAACCGACTTCAAAAAAATAAAATTGCTCTAAAAAGTAAAAAATAATTTTTTCCCTTATTTAATGTACGGTACTCTCATATTTTTTAAGTCGGTGCCTCGTCATTTACACTGTGTAAATCTGGCGCCGACTTAAAAAATATGAAAATCGTAGATGAAATAATGAAAAAAATTATTTTTTACTTTTTAGTGCAATTTTATTTTTTTGAAGTCGGTTTTAATTGCTTTTTAAATTTTTTTAGTATGATTTTAACTAGTCGCTACCATAATATAGATTGTATCCTAAAATGGACCGGTCCAATTCAAGCAACTAGTGATGGTCCGATATTAGGCAACTTGTTGGTTACATCCAAAAGATATGTTTTCATTGTTATACTTATACGAATATGGGAAAGTAAGGACATGAAGTTGTAGCTAAGACAGCACACTTTACACTAGTATCATTTAAAATTATAGTACTTACAAGTTGTAGAAAGAAATTCACTTGAAATAGCACGAAAAATAATGATCGCGCACCACGTGTTTCTATATTTCGACGACGACGAACGACAGACTAATGAATAACCGTATCGCTGTTCTCGCAAGTTCCATCTCCACTTCCTAAATCAATGTAGCAAAAAAACCGCTGCAAATATATTTGTTTATCGAGATATACAAATGGTCCAATCTAGGAGCCGGTCCAATATAGGCAACTCTCCCCTATATCCGCGCGTCGTCTGGATTCAATGTAGAATAGAAAAAGCCCGGCTCCTGCGACAGAATCTCGAGTGAGATCGAAAGTACTTGCCTTGAGCCAGCAGAGACCGGCAAATTACACCATTCCCCGAAAGTAATTCTCAACCGACTGAATGTCGGGGGTAGCCGAACGGGAGGGTGGTCGAACAAAACGTACCCCCAAAGTTCCCTCCATAATATCTTTTCACCCGTTCAATCAGGATGACCCTGGTCAGAAGTGAATTAGTCGTTGCAGGGGTTGGACGGCAAGGGTCGCGAGAAGATACAGGGACAGGGAGAGGGGGGGGGGGGCGAACGTTGGTCGGCACACGCTGGTGTCAGGATCTCTCGACCCTTTCAAACCCCTTTCATCGGCGCTTCATCCGCTTACATAATGCAGCCACTCTAATTAAAATAAATTACACTCTCGCGTCAGTTCGCTCTTTTATCCGCCGCACCTCCCCTCCCACCGCCCCTCTATACAGCGCGGCAGGATGGGGGTGGGGGACGGTTTTTTCACCCTCATCCCGCCGTTTTTTTGCACCGCACTTTCGACCACCAGCCACTAGTCACCGCGACACCGACGAACGCCCCCGCGCGCGTCCCCCGCCGACTCCCACCCCCATCGCTCGTTTATTTGCACTTTATTCGAGATTTAATTTACCGACCTCCGGACGACAGGCGCGTCGGTGCGCGCTCGACTCTGTGATGGAATTAAAAAAAAAAGGGAAGGCCATCGTGGCGAGAGAGCGGCAACGAGGGGGTGGACCGACGCGAAGGAGGGACAGGAAAGGTTGGAGCGAGAGTGTCGCGGCTAACAGGGGATGGCGAATCACCGGAAAAATGGCCAAACGACAAGGGAGACCCGACGAGGTGGGAGCAATCGATAGGTCAACGTCTGTATTCGCGGCCGATTTTCGAAGGTACGTGCGACGAAAGACGCGATGAAAGGCACAGAACCCTCTCTCTTCGAGCCTTCAAACGACATTCACGAAGCCAGGCGAACGTGGAGATCGATAATCGGTCGCGATTGTCCCGCGATCGTAGCCGAGAACGATCTTGGGAAATCCCCAATTGCTCGTTTCTCACCCCCTCGCGGTCTGACCTTCGTTAATTACCGCTGAGAGCTCTACGTACGCATTGGAACGGTCCGCTGCTGCACGACTCGGTTATAAAAGGGGAGGGAAACGAACGAACCCCTGCTAAATAATTCTATTCTGCTGGGGGTAGATATTTAAACTCGCACGAACGAACGTGACGGGGCGACCGGCGACAAGCTTACGGGGATCGCGTGCTGCGTCGCGGTGGAATCTTTGATCGGCGCGAAAATCGTGGCAGATGGTGTCGCGACTCCGTTCTCCCGAGGAGAGCGCGATTCGCCGTCGGCCCCGTCGCGACGCCGCGAATAAATTAATGCGGCGCCGCCTCTCGAGCACTTTTCTCGTTGCCATCGAGGGCCACTCGCTTTCGCGACAATTTGCCGCGAGCTACTCCGGGATCGGGCGTAAGTATCGTGAAATTCAATTAAGTTCGTGCTCGCGCAACTCGAGGGACTCGCCCGTCTCCTCCTCTCCCTCTCTTCCCATCTCTTCCTCGGGCTCGCTCTCCAGCGCCGGTTTACCCTCGGTCCTCGGCAGCTCGGGGGGAAAAAAATCGTTCGCCACGCCGTCGTGACGGCGATAAATAAATATTCCGCAGTCGTTCCTTCTTCAACCCCCACCCCCCGAGAACAGTCGGCCTCTCGGTGTTTCATGAATTGGTTATGAGTCGACACCTCGACCGAGCCGGCGAGGAGACAGGGAAGAGGAGCAGACACTCCACCCTCTGTTTTCTTCGTTCGCTCCTTAACTTCGACCCCTGTGCCGTTCCTTCTTTTCCACCGAGCAACGCTCTCTTTCCTCCCCTGTGCGCGAGCTCATTTTTCGAGTCTCTGGGCGGTATTTTCAGTCGTTGCTTAAGCATGTGCTTAAGCATGTCTTAACAAAGTTCGCCTTATTCGAATAAGACGAGCTTAAGACTTCATGTATTTTCAGTCCGAACTTAAGATTTGCTTAGTAAAGAAGATGGTGCTTAAGGCTTGCTTAGCCAAGAAAATGCTTAAGCAAATCTTATATTATATTCGGCAATTTCCGGAAAGGTACTAGCGTAGTACCCAATGAGAAATGGTTATCAAAATCCGCCTGGATTTGTGGTCAAGTGATTTCTCTCACTCCTCGAGAAAAGAAATCGCAAGTTTGAAAAGTGGTTAGGTTAAATTAACATTAGCATGTCGTCGAAGAAACATTATACAGAAGTTGAAAAACATTTGTTTTTACAATTGTTAACGAAATATGCAAATATAATCTCTACTTCTCTACTATTATATATAAAAGAGAAACGTTGTCTGCTTGTTTGTCCCTCTTTCACGCTTAAACGACTGAACGGATTTCAATGAAATTTTCAATGTACATTTTATACGACCGAGATTCAATTATTGGCTCTAATAAGCGTTTAATATACTGAGTTTTATAATATTCATATAGTAATAGTATGTGGAGAAATGTGGGAAACCTGTGGGAGGCCCATGTGGGAGGTTTATAACATATATCATAATTAAAAAAGTAAAGAGAAAACTTGGAGACTAAAAAATGGAGTGGTATTCGATCACACAATCGATTAACCATAATAATATTTTAATTATGAAATAAAAAAATGTATGAAAATCTACTTGCACATTAAGTGAATTAGTTAAAAATATCTTTTTCGATTCTGGAAAATTTCATCAATATTCTGGAATCTCGTGGACACTAATGTGATGTGTGTAGATACCGTCAATGACTCCATCGATACCAGGAAGACCGATTGCTTCATTTAATTTCTCAAGATCATTGCAAATTTGATGATTCTCCGCGCGTGCTTCGAGAGCCCTTGGTAGTTTTATATAATCCAAAATTAAGCTGGCAAGTACGCGACTTAGGCAAAAAATAATTCTGGATCAGCTCCTGCCCAGCAGCAGCTGTAAATATTTTTTAAAAAATTTTCTAAATACACACTCTTCAATTATGAATATTTCAGATGTTAAAGAATATTATAATTCTAAATTACCTGAAAACTTGCAGTTGCATGTTACCGTAAGCATACAAGTAGTTGCAATTGCGTGGAATGGACAAGCCACGATTGTCAATTTTCGCAAGTCCTTCATGGATCGTTCGTAAAATACCATAGAGTACGGGAGTCCTTGCCAAATCGATAACGCTTTTTGAATTCATGTTCATCGTAATGTTCAAAAGGATTTTGCCTGTCACGAATATAATCTCTGATAACAGGCCTATTGTCCGCTATATCATCATCTATATCATCGATATCGCTAATATCAATATTCAATATCACTAATATTAATATTTTCAATATCAATTAAATCTATTTTTCTCCGAACTTTCACTACACTTACTTTTTCGCTCACTTTACACTCGCTTCCTTTACCAAGTAATGGCGCTGAATGGGGTATAAGATGGACTTAAGTCATCTAAAAGGTTGACTTGAAAATATAACCTCACTTTGCGCGAATAAGATCCTTTTAAGAACTTTTTATTTAACTGAAAATACACACGTACTTAAGCGATGCTTAAGAAGCGACTGAGAATCTCGAATAAGTGAAGATTTCTTAACAAAGTGAATGCTTGAGTCGATGCTTGAGTCGATGCTTAAATCCCGACTAAGAATCTAGATGGGGTCTTAAGCAAATGCTTAAGGTGAACTTAAGAATAAGCAACGACTGAAAATACCGCCCTCTGAAGCAGCGTTGCACAGTGCGGCACGTAATGGCCAAAAATCGAAATAATCAATGTTGAACTTTGATCTAAGTAGTTATCCTATATAACCATTAGTCCGAAAATAAGAAATATAAATGTAAAATATAATTCCCCCAAAAACCAATACAGTATTAATAATTATCACTTGTTTCTTATAACCTAAACTCTAAAAAATTAGCGTCATCGTGCATTGTTCGTTTGTGTCTTTTGTAAAAAATATCTTTGTTGTACCTTAAATATGCATAATTTGAACAGAGGTGTGTATAATTTTAACGTCCAATTAAAAAATAATCTTTTTTTAAAACAGTCTCAAAAAGAGCGGTTCAAAGCATCCCGTAATTTTTATCGTTCTGTATCAAGAAGCTATTGTATCACATTGCCACATATTTTTTTTTTCTGCTACAAACTGCTTCAGTAAATGTAATATCGATTCGAGAACCGATTTCGCTTCCGCCCTAGCTTCTCCGCCATTCCTCGACTCCTTTCTTCCCCTTATTTCTTTTCGGGGCGATCCAGCTATCCGCCCTTCCGCGATAACCACGCCATCCGTTCGGTTGTCAGATCGGATGGTAAAAGATAAATGGCAGGGGGCAGTAGCAAGTAGTAAGTGGAAGAGAAGACGCTTTATTTGACACATTCGTGTTCCTTTCAAAAAGCCTGCTGAAAAACAAAAGTGCCTGCAACGCGCAACGCAGAAACACGACGGACCAGATGCGTTCGCCCAGTTTCCCGATAAACGCGTCGCGATACGTCCACCCTCCCACGCGATTTTAAAAGCGACCTCCTCCGCCCGCCTGTTTACAGACACTTCGTCGGCGCGTCTTGCTCGCCCCCGTTTCCACGGGTTAATTTTAAATTGCACCGCGTTGCTCGTAATCCAGCCTCTCTCGGTGCCCGTTTCGCCCGTGCAAACGTTTACTCGCGGGTGTGCGAGCGCGCGGGGCGCGGCGGGGATCCAGCCAGTGGATAAACAAACAAATATAAATTTCTACGCCATCCCTCGCACCCTATCTGAATTCCCCCGCGCGCTCGCGCGGAACCGTCGGTTTCTCTCGAGTCTTAAGCTCGCGGCGGACTGGCACGCCCCGCGTCTTTCCACTGTTTGCGCGCTCGCGAGCACGCGCCCCCGCGATCCCGGTTACGGGGGAGAAGCTGTGTACAATGGCAGTCGAAAACTACCATTATTTGGAGTTCCAATTACGGGACACGCGAGCAAACCGGCAGCGAAACACGCGTCGAGCAGCCAGCACCCCCAAGCATCTGCGAGGCAACGGAGCAACAGAAGGGCTGCCGGGGGTGGGTGTGTGGCGACCAGGGGGAGGGGAAGGGTAAAAGACCGACGTACCAGCAATCAGTAACATTATACGACGCGACACGAGCCAACCACCCCATTAGCATTCATATTTCAATTTCATAGCCCCCGGGCTCCGTGGTGGCAGGGGATCCTGTAAGGCTGCCGTGGGGTGCGGAACGGAGATAAATAGAGCTTCGACGGAGTGGCGGGAGCGCGAGAGGGAGAAGGGAGCCGAGCAACGCGAGGGACAGAGGCGCGTGCAGCGAAAGAGGATTAACGGGAGCGAGACGGGCAATGGGGAGAGAGAAATTACGGGAATTGGGATGATGAAAGGGCGGGAGTGAGAAGGAGAGAGAGCTAGCGATGGAAACGACGATCTCGCGAGTGTTATCGATAGCTTTGCGAGGAGCGCTCGCTTTTTTTTTACGAGCAGAGGGCGAATGCACCGGTCGTGAATCATTTTAATTCATTCGCGAGCACATGTTGGGCAACGTATCGGTTATTCTCCTTCGAGTGCTAATATTATTGCGACACTAATTCGCCGATAAACATGGCGACAATGTATCGCTCGATTTATGCCCTCCCCGAAATGTCTCAACGTGGTCAAATATTATGTTTCCACGGGTTGATTAATTCCATTTATCCCATAAACGGTTATATTCCGTAATCTACGCTCGTTTACGACGCCCAATGAAATATCGCCACGCTTTGTAATATTGCGCAAATATCGTTAACGGAACCGTAGAATTGATCGCGCGCATTTTTCGTCGCCGCGCGAGTGCCATGCGAGTATGCGAAACGCGGTATTGCGAATCTGCTCGGTTTCCAGATACGCGCATAGATACTTTTCCAAGTTGCGCAGCAGTGTCGGCTCAATCTTGTAACGATCGACAATCTCCCAGAAACAATCGAATTGCTCCCATCGCTAGCTCGTACGTACCCATTATGAAAGCAGATCGAGTAAGCGAGATTATATGCGCGTGGGCGCGCGATAGAGGGGCGGGGGCGAAGAAGAAGCGAGGGGGTGATAGCGGGGAACGGAGGGTGGGCTCGAAACGAGTGAGAAACACGATGGGAGAGAGAGAGAGAGAGAGAGCTAATACCGATGGAAACCTATTACCATCTATCTCAATGCCGGTGTAATGGATGCGCCAGCCCCGATTATCAATCCGTAATAATTGTGCATATTAAACGGACGCTAATTATCGGTCCGGCCGCGGGCCGCCAGCAAATTGCGCAAGTTATGCTGGGTGTGCGCGCTGTTAAAACATGGCCCATAATGACGGCGCGGAAAAGAGCTACGGCGAAAAGATAATTACGCTTGAAAATCACTCTTGCCCGAATATAACGCGTCGGGCGCGGCCATACCCCGTCCACCGATCCCCCGATCAATCGCTCGGCGAGTTTTGCAAAACGCTCGGCGTATTAATTAATGATCGTTATCGATCGGCCCGACGTCATGTTTATTTCGCCCAATCGGATGTAACGCGCCGCGCGATTAATGACACGTACACGCATTATTATTCTCGTCGAGTGTCCGGTTCCCGGGACTTTTTGCGCCGCGGAGGATCAATCACCGACCGAACCCTCCCCGGCTTCGAGTTCGTGACCGCGAGGCCTTATCGTGATTTCAGCGATTACTCGGCTACCATCCAATTATCCTGTGCCGTGCAACCTTTCCTTCGGCTATTAACATCACGGTAGAAGGAGGGAGTAGTACCATGCTTCGAAAAGAGACGTATCAGGTCGAGGCCTACCACCTTCGAATTACGGAAAGACATAGTGTTATCAATGTTCCCCAGCTCTTAGAGATGAAAAAGTCAGGGAAACTGTCGATAATCTTCTGTTTACCGTTTAACGAGGCCGATATTATTCGCTCTCAAGCGAGAAGCCCATCAGGAATTTCGCAATCCTCCCACGTCCGAATTGCAGGAAGAATTCCACCGCGGCATCTGGTTTCCTCGAGTTTCTCGATGTCGAAAGGTGGCCTTTGGCAGGCAGACTGGTATATACGATGGTACCTACTGGCCGAAAATCGATTCACCCCCAGCACGGGCGACTTCTTCCCCGCGATCGATCGCAAAACGATCCCGCGGGCCACTCGAGATCGGACGCGACGCGGGAACACAGGCCTCGAGCTGTCTCTCGAGCCGTTTTTTGCCCGCCCGAAGCGCTTTTAATAAACGCGGACAGCCTCCGCTTTATGCTATCAAAGGTGGGGTAAAGGGCGCTGGTAACAGAGACAGGAGGGTGGCAGATAGAGCGGGAGGGAGTAACGGCGGAGAAAGAACGGGGGTGCATTCGACGACGAGCTTTTTACGGCCCTGTGTTCCGAGGCTTTTACCTCCATCCCAGGCTTCCTCCTCTCCCAACAGCTGTTCCGCAGCCTTCTCTTTCTTCGCTGCAAACCCCTCTAACCCCTTTACCCGCTAGTTGCATCGCGCCCTCCATCGCGATCCTCCTCCCTCCCCGTTCGTTCTTTCACTGATTCCGATCGTGGAGATCTCGAGGCTCGTTTCACTCCCTCTCCACCCTGGATGATACTCCCCGTCAGCGCCGACCGTACGAGCCGCGCTCTAATTTCTTTCGCGAGATAGAACTCGACGGAATTGTTCCGCGAGTGGAACACACGCTCGCTGAAATTCGCCGTTTCAAAGCGAACGGTTTAGAGTAAGTGGGATAAGATCGATCCTCGGACTGCTGGTGCAAGTTCCCCAAGTAGCAGCAGACTTGGCAAGCTTTCGTTGGACACATTTGGAAGCATTCCATCGCGGGCGAGACACATTTGCCAGGGGAGCGAAATCAATGTCGATAGAAGCAGTGTTCTTTTTCTCAAATATCATATATCGCTTAGTAGGAGGGACGCGCGAGATATCGCAACAGAACCGAATAGAATTTAATCGTCGGTCGTGCTTGCGCTGTCCATCCGTCGTTTATCGAAATGCTGCGAACGGGAGCTGGTGATCCGTGCGCGCGGATAGACGGGCGGATTAAGTGGAGAACGCGGAGCGGAAATCGAGGTAGCGAGATAATATTCGGGATTAAGCGTCATCCGTGCGCGGGCCTCGTATTTACGCATCCAGTGGCTGCTCCTCCGCTGCGAGGGAATCCGCGACGAAAAGAAGAGTTCGACGGTTTTTCGACGAGATTATCGCTCCAGCCGTGACCGACTATTCCGTCCTTTTCAGCGCGAGCCGGGACTGAATACTCGGCTTACCCGCGTGCAACGATATCCGCTGTTTACGCCCGAGTTCCGCACGCAACAGCTGTACTCGTTGTTAATAAACGCCGCTGTATCGATTGCCGATGGGGCGAAACCGCGATTGTATTATTCCGTGTATTGGATAAATTGATACTCACATGCCTCTCCTCGGCGGGATTCAGACCTGCAACAAACAAAACAACGCTTTTGTTAGCTCTCGCGGGACTTTTCTGCTGCGGTTCGCGTGTATACGAGTGATCCAGTTTCAGGTATCACTCGTCAACTATCGGTTATGCTTTGCCAGGTGATTCTGTAATACCAGGAGACTTGATGTCGAGGAAGGAGGGTTGCCTGTAACGATTCGAGACCATTCCGAATGAAGTAACCTATCTTTTTCCCGCGATATTCCATTGAAGAGAAATTAAATGGGAGCTGGTGGGAATATCGGGAGTCGAACGAGTAAGGAAGTAAACGCCAATAAAAGTGACTCCGCGCTCTTTGGTAGCCGTTAGTCGCTCAGGCACACGTGCCTGGGAAACTCTTAAACGTTTCTTTAATTGCGGCAATCCAGACGACGGCGCGACAAAATGCGCGCGATTTATTGCGCGTGGGCTTCTCCGGGGCCGGCTGAAACGACGGATCCTCCCCTGGAAGACACCGTATTTCCCGGCAAATTGAACCTTCGCGATGTTTTTCATGATTATTGCAGAACTAACTCGAGTCAGCGGTACGCTGAGCGGAATCTTTTCTCCACGCCGGGGGAACGCGGACAAAAGGAGAGAAAAAGACCGGGACAGGACGAAAGGAGGGCTAGACTCCTCGAGGATTTCCGAGAAGGGACAGTGAATGAAAGAAAGGAACGGAGGGTTGAGAGAGGTCGGAGAAGATCCTGAACGAGAAGCTTTGTCCTCGAGAAACCGGGGCTCGTAGTTTGCCCTCGCTCGATTTCCCCAACCTCTCTCCACCTTCTCCACCCTTTTGTAGGTACACTTTGTCTCGAAGGAAATATCCTAACGATATCTTCCTCCTCTCGCTGTTTCCACCCTCCACTCGGAAAGCTACACGAGTCGCTTCTGCTCCGCGAGCGCGTAAATCACCACGCTGCGGATCGCTCTCTTCCAGCTAGATTAATTGCTGTAGGTGTTGAAACGTCCCAAAGGATACGTGACGAATAGCAAACACGTTCTATCAAAGTGGACACTCTTTGATCGCGCGAACTTCCATTGTCCATGCAGCTGTTACACTTCCATACGACACTGCTTTACTTTTTCCTTGGAACCTTTCCTTTGACAGGTTCCTAAGTAGTCGCCAAACTACTTGAGTAGTGCTATTTGCTAGATTCCGTTAATATCTCGATCCTATCTGCATCCACTCTCGAGAAATCGATGAGCGTATTCAGCATTCAAAGAGAGCCATAGCTTCGCCTGAGGACGTGCTACAAATTAAGCGTCCGAGCGGTAGAAACGTAGCATGGAAGCGGATTAACGTTACGTCAGGACGTTAAACGTCGAGGTATACAAGAAACCGCGGAGCGAGGTCCCCGAGCGGATGCAGAGCCGCCCGGGGCGGGCGCAGCCGGAAAAACTCGACGCCGTAAAGCTTGCCCGCGCGGCGGCGTTTACAAATAAAGTAATTCCTGGAGTGCGCGCGTCCGCGCGCCGCGATAAAACACACGTAGCCGCGTAAGGGTGAGCCGGGGGGCCGCGTGTTTTATGATCCACCAAATTAAGGAAAGCCGTCGCCGCCGTACGGCCAAAAGGATCCTTCCGACCCCCGGAGCCATTACCGGGCCGTCGGGGGTGGCGACGCGCGAACAGAAGGGTCGTGAATTTGCTCGCGTGGACCGTATCCAACTGGCTTCCCCCGGCGTGCAGCAGGAGCGACGAAGACGGTAAATCTGGCAACGCTCGTCTTGCTCGCGAAACTCGCTAATATTCCTCTCCCTCCAGGCTTTATTCTTCGCCTCTAAGGGGGAAACAGTTTCAGCCCGCCGCCGTGCGCAGCCACTTCCTGCTCGGGCCCTCGTAAACGGACGCGGAAGAACGCGCATAATTCCCTACTAAAACGCAAAGAGCTCGTTTGCCGCGCGTCAGCACGGCCCGTCTCCGTGAATCTTCCTCGGCAGGGACTTCCTCGACCATTTCATCGGTGCACCAGTTCACCTTTGCGACCATTAAAGCCGGGGTAGGAGATATCAGCGATAGAACGCGGTCGTTGTAAAATGGGGTAGAGAATCGGTACGAAGCTGCACCATGATTGATTCGTGGGTGCAAGATGTAGGCTCAATCTGGTACGCGGAAATGGGAATTTCCTTCTTGTGCTCTAAGGGGAAACCGTTGGCCTTTGAGCGTCGAATATTTTGCAGTGACAGGCGATACGAGATTTGTCAGAGATCAATGTTTCTTAAGACAGTCCGGAGCGTGAACAGATCGTGCCAACATCCATACGCCACAATGTATACTAACGGCAAGGGGAGTTTATTACAGTTCTATTAGCCGAGCTGGTCGCCCCGTGGATTCAATTTGCGCGCTCGCGTTCGACCAGTTCCGCGGCATTGTCTGCGCGAATTATGCAGCGATTACGTTTACGTGATTTATCGCCGGAGGAGTGGAGAGCTGGTGGAACGCTTCCGGGATACGTAGCGCGAGGGGGGCCACGGTGCGACGATCGTGGAATCGGTTACGCTCGGTTTAATGACCCCCGATCGACGAGAAAGCAAACCTGCCCCCGTACCCCCTGCTTCGGACGACGTGGGGAGAAAAAGAATGGGGACAATATCCTGAGAGAATTACGAGGAGCGTACGTACACGATGCTAGAGGGAGGCACCAGCGATCTTTCTCCCGGGGGACCATTACTCGCGCGGGTCTATTCGCGATGAAATGGTAATGCGAGCGATACCGGTTTCTAATCGTCTGTGAAGGAGTCCGCGCCGACTTACTTTGCTGCCAGCGCGCGCTATTTCCTGGCAAATCGTTTCGTGAACGAGCGGCCAGAAAGAATCGCGATGAATGGTGGAGGTAGATATTATGTCCGACGACGCTGGGAGGCGTTCCCGTGGAGGGAATCTGGCTAACCAAACGAGAACAGAGGAGAGAGAGGAAGATAGATGGGAGAGAGAGAGCGAGAGAGTGAAACGATAACGGCCCTGCTGGAAACAATTCGCCGGGGGCAATGTTCCGGAAAGGAGGGAAGAAGTTTCAGTTGCCGCGACAGAAATAGTGGCCCATTACGGTTCCTTGCCTCCTACGAGACGCCGCTCGTTTTCAAAAGGGTGTCGACGAGATTCTCCGTCGTTCTCGGGGTGAGCGCGTACTTCGGATCGTCTGGCTCGGCGATGATTTCGGGGGTCGGCGGTTATTCACCAACTGCGGCTACAACTTCGCGACGGAGCGAAGAGCGTAATAATCGGGGCTGAAATTTTCAAATGATTTAATGGCAGGTTAAAAGAAGGCCTGTCCTTTGTTAAAAAAAAAGTATTCCTCCGTTATTATTAAAATGCTAACCACTCGGAAATGGCTGCTGGAGGAATCGACGTCGCCCCCCGTTCGTGCACGAATTCTATGCGGCACAGAAGCGAATCGGGGGGAAAAGTGAGCCCGTAACGAGTTGGGGAAATGAAATCGGGGAGAGATCGTCGGGAACGTGTTCCCAGCGGGTGGACGGTGGATTCCGCGGGGCGTGGAACGCGATCGATCGCGAAATTTTCAAAGCAGCCTGGGAGGGAAGGGAGGGGCGAAAAGTCGACGGTGCTCCGGTGCTGGCAAGAATTGAAAGCAGCGTTCCGCTCTTGGTAGCGGAGATCGGTCGGTATTTCATTACGGCGGCCCAGACAATGGTCGGGAAAAGGCGAAACAACGTGGAACAACTGGCCGGGGGGTTATACTCGGCCCGCGGTAACATAGTTAGGCGAGAGTGCAGCTCGAGATATTGCGCGAGCACGAGAGGGACGGGAAAGAGGAGAAGGACGGGCGGCGAGAGGGTGAGAGAGAGAGAGAGGGGGGGGGCGGGATGGAGAAGAGCGCGGCAAGAGGATGAGAGGAACAGGCTGAGGGGCGCGAAGGTTTAGAAGAGCCACCTAGAGGTGGATGGAACGAAAGAGGGGAAGAGTCGGAAGTACTCTCGTGTCAAGTGGAGACTCTGAGTGCTCTCCTGAGAGACGACCATGCACGGCTAGAGGAAGCAAGGGAAACAGAGAGGGAGAGAGAAAGAGAGAGAAAGTGAGAGAGAGAGAGTGTGAGCGAGAGCATGCACGAGGGACAGAGGGTGCAAAGAGAGAAAGAGGGACGTTCGGCGAATCTACGAGGGATGAGACGATGCGCGACCGTGTGTGTACCCTGTGTACCCTGTGTACGTGTGCGAGATAGGAGAGTCACTTGAAGCCCTCGCGACTTTGTCAGCGCTACATGGAGCCTAAGTGCGAACGTTCTTGCACTCGTATGTCGTCCCAAGGAGAGGGACGAGGACGCGCCGTTGCACAAGTGGATCTTCGAGGTCAAGATCGAGGGTTCCGAGAGTTTCGGGCTTAAGCACGATCGTTTGCGTCACCGTCGTATTGCGGGACGGTTGAAATACCCCCGTGGCGCTTGTCTGCGCCCTCCTGATACCCTTGTCCCCCGATTCCTTTCGCGGTACTACCAATTTCCGTGGCGCTTGCTGCTTGCAACGGAACCCAGCAATGGGATTTGTTCCTTCAACGGGAAGAGTTGGGATTTCTAGCTGTCGGTGAGGTCGCTGCGAGGTCTCTGCAGCTCATCCTTTTAAATCTTTATGGACTGCTACGTAAGGTAAAAGGCCGTATTGTGGTACAATGTCCCCATTCATGATATATATAATATTATTCAGTTTGTCGTGTAATGTTTCATGAATGGGGACATCGTACCACATTGTTTAAATAAAATTATATTTATAAACACTACTTTCTAAATATTTCTTCTTTCTAAATAACATAAAAAATTGTTGAAGTGTCCATGTCTCTAAGATGGTACAAAATTAGCTGCTACTTGAGTTGAAGTACAGGTACACTTACTTCTTTGTTTCAAGCATATTAACAAATTTCAATGATTTTAAAAGATGTTTAATAGCTTATTCGAAAGCTGAAAAGTCGTAGAATGTAATTAATTAAAAAAAAATCGAATTCCGGTGGTGATTTTATTAATTATAAAGCTGTTTCACAATATGTACATTGACTTTTTAGAAGTCCGTATTTATGGGAAGATAATTCGCTTGTTTCATGTGCCATGGACCTGTTGATTCCCGCCTAGTCCCAGTTTATGGTACAGCAAAATCAAAGTCTAAATAGGACGATATTTAGTTAAAAAAAAAGGTCTTAATTCTAAGTTTTTTTGGTTGTAGCTTCAAATAATCATCATATTTAACCTTTATTTTGTATCAAACATACGTGTAAGTAAGTGTATTACAAAATTTAGTTTTGAAAATTGTAGAACTAACTTATAAAATATTGCATGTCTGAATAGAGTAGATTGAAATTCACATTTATTTATAGAATAAGTTGTTTCAGGCAAAACTTCTTAATAGTCGAACATGGTAGATACTAGGAACAGTAATAAAACCAAAGCAGATAGGACAAAGGTTAAAAAAATCAGTGCTGTGAAGAGAAGCTCAAACACTCTTAAGCTTAAAAAGAAGCCTACGGTCTTAGCGAGTAAATTAAACAGTGATAAAAAGAAGAAAACTAAGAGAATCCAGTATTCTCTTGAACATCTCCAGAATGCTATTAAGCTACTAGATACAGGAATTTCCCTAAGAAAAGCTGCCAATGCATTTGGCATTCCAGTTACCACTGTAGCTAGAATGAAAAAGAATCCTGTTACAATAAAAAGGAGAACTGGACCAGCAACTATTTTATCAGATGCTGAAGAACAGTGTTAATTGGATATTATATAAAGCACAAAGAGGTTATCCAGTTACCAAAACAGAGCTTTTAGATTCTGCACAAAAATACATAGAATCGTTAAAGAGGGATACTCCCTTTATTGAAAACCGTCCAGGTCGGCAGTGGTATGAAGGATTTAGAAAACGTCATCCAAATTTGTCCATTAGAACAGTACAACACTTAAGTTTAAGTAGAGCTGCTGTTACAAGAGAAGATTTAAGAGAGTGGTTCAACGTGCAAAGAAGTTATTTGAATAGTAAAAATGTGCTGGGCATTTCTCCAAATAGGATTTTTAATTACGACGAAACGAACATTTTATTGTGTCCTGATTCGGAATAAGTTTTAACACAAAAAGTATGTCGCTCAGCGTACAAAATCGCAGATGCTGGGAAAGAAAGTCTCACTGTTCTTTTCATGTACAGTGCAGCAGGTACTTGTGCCCCGCCAATACTAATATTTCCTTACATAGAAAGTGTACCCAAAAAAATTATTGAAAATACACCAAAGGGCTGGGGCATCGGCATATCGGAGAGTTGATGGATGAAAACAGAAACATTCTATGAATATGTGACAAACGTGTTTTACGCATGGCTTTTAAGAGAAAATATACAGTTCCCAGTAATAATATATTTAAATAATCATGCTTCACACGTAACTATACCATTAGTCTCTTTCTGTCGAAACAAGCAGATTGAGATTATCGCACTTAATCCCAATTCTACGCACATAATGCAACCTCTGGACATAGCCTTTTTCCACCCTTTTAAATAAACGTGGGAAAAAACTGTACCAAAGTGGAAAATTCAAAAGAATTTAATGCGATTGAAGAAAGAAGATTTTCCAACAGTGTTGAAAATGACACTTGATAATATGAAAGAAGAAAAAAATATTATTCAAAGTGGGTTCAAAGCATATGGACTAGTGCCCTTTAACCGTAATGCTGTTGATTATGATATTTTGCAAAAGAAAAAAGAGTATAAATATTTCTACTCATAATGAGAAACCAATAAAAGAGAACCAAGTTCCCAATAATGGAATTGAAGATGATGAACAGTATTTTAGAACTTTTGAAAAAAATACCTCCAGAACTATTACTGGAATTTAAGAATGCTGTATCAATTGGATCATGGACCGGTAACATTGAGAAGAAAGCACTTTTTGAGTATTGGCTTGAGATTAGAGGAACACCTTTTGGTATAAATACTTATGACGTTTTCAAAATCAGAAATCATTAAATCGCTTTTTAAATATGCTTTTATAAAAAAATATAGATTACGATACACGTACCAATACAACATTTTTCATCCATAGAAGATAGCAACATTGCACATTCAAACAATTTTGCAGAGACATTTACGTTGCCCACAAAATATTTACCGCAGAAGAAAAGGATGAAGGTCGAAGGTTCGGGGAAGCCGAAACGGCCAGCGGTTGCAACCTCAGATGCCTGGTGGCAAGAACAGCTCCAGAAGGAACAGAAAGAGAAAATAAAGAATGAAAAAATTGTCAAAAAGAAAAATCTGCAAGAGGAAAAAACAAATAGCTGCAGAAAAAAATTACAACAGAAAATGAACGAAATATAAAAAAAATTAATGAAACAAAATAAATATAGTTTCATTTCTAAAAAATATTTTTTTATGTTTGTTTATTATTTTGTCAACCCCGTTCTTTTTAAAAACTAATGTACATCAATATATATATATATATTATTTCTATAAAATAAACTGAAATATGAGAAAAAATAGCGGTTTTTATACGTTTTTATCTGTTCCATAAATAGGGACATACAGCATGAAACACTAGGGACACGGTGCTTCAAAGCTGTACCACAATACGTACGTGTACATCACTCCTATTTTTCAATCATATAATTATTTTCTAACGTTATACTTACAGAGCAACGATTATTTCTACTTCAGCAAACACAAAATAATTTAATAATACACCAATTCGCAACTTTTAATTTCTTAATTATTTCAAATCATTGGAAATACCATATCCCTCTCTAGCATCTGTACCACAATACGGCCTTTTACCTTAGCTGAGATCCAGTAACGACATACAGGTTTCCCACGATCGAACGTGAAACTTTGGATACTTCGAAATTTACTTCTCCGGCACTGTATCACTTAACACGTGAATTAGACAAGGGAACAGTGGACGAGCAGGATATCCCAGGACTATCATCAATTTCAACGATTAATGGATGTCTACAGTGTCAAGAAAGGTACGATCGTTGGAACGCTTATCCCGCGATTAAGTTGCTCGACTTCGCGGTACCGGAACTGCTGAACGAGCTCTGCTTGCCGACGGATCGAACTGGAACCTAAAGTGGCGACAAGCGCGAAATGATCCCATGGGGATTTGGTTGCGTCGGCTTCTCATACTGGTCAGATAAGGAGCAGAAAAACAAGCGGCCAGGTTGCAGGAAACGCGACCGATTACACCGAGCGATACTTCTCCGAAACCAAGCTGTCTCTCTGCTCGATAGACGCGAAATATTTAGGGATAAGACGCTGATGCCGCGAGAACGGCGTCGGACACGAGGTCAGTGACTTCGGTAAATCGAATACACTCTCCGTCAGCAGGTGCAGATAGCTCGTATCGCAGTATCAAACGGTACTCGCGTTACTCTTTTGAAAGACATTACTAGCGATCGGGCTCCCTACATCCTGTATCACTCGAATGACCGTGACTGCTGATCTACTCTATATACTTCATTAAATAAAACAACGAAGTCTTCGAGGGGAATAGGAACTTCGAGATGTGGATCACAAGATTTCCTTGATAAAATGGTATAGCAACGAGTTCGGGTTCCCTTCCAGTATCTCTTCCCAATACAAACAGTTCATTTCCAGTTCATTTCATTGTGGATGTCAAACTTGGCGAACGTTTAAATCTCGATACACACGAGTCCCCAAAGAGGCGAAGACGCGACTTACCTCCGTTGGGTTTCAAGTCATCAGGCTGACCCCGATGATGGTCCGGCTTGCTCAACATCGGAAGCGGGTGGGCAGCAGTGCCCCCAGCCGTGGCGGCAGCCCCTGGTGGAATACCTAATCCGAGAAGAGCCGCAGAGGCCGAGGTGGGAAGTCCAGGTCCAGGTAGCGCAGGTATACCTGGATGAGGGCCGATCGCTGCACCTGGCGGTAATTGTTGGGCGTGCATCTGTTGCAGCAGCCTCGGTAAGTCCGGCCTCTGTTGCTATAACAAACGATGCGACATGACTTCTATCTAATTACCACAAGCACACACCCCAGCACCGTGTTTGCGAACGAGAATCTTTGCTTCGTTCCAAAAAAAAAAAAGAAAAAACAAAAAAAACAATGCCAACGATACTGTGTACGTCAAGTACACGGGCGATATCTCGCGGGCGGATTTTTCATCGGTACACGATTATCGTGATCGACAAGTGTACCGAGATTCCAAGATAACCCCGATCTTCGATCCACAAATCTAATCTTAACGAGAAACGATAACACGTCGTTCAGAGTTCCGATAAGCCTCGAGGAAGAGATTGGACTGAAGAGCAGGTGACATCATTGGACAATGATGAAACACGCCTCCCTCGGTCAACCGCTGTTATCGCAATCGCTGGACAAACTGACCGGAAACACTTCGATACCGAAAGCACCGGTTTATCCTCCATTAGGTTGCCGATAAGCGTTCGCTGTGAAAACTGTGACTCTCCGTTCGTTGTGGAATTAATGAAACCCCTGTGCTCGTGAACGAGGTGCGGGAAAAAGTAACCAGAAGATCGTCGATACAGTCCGCGAGACGAGTGGAGTCCCTCGCGTCCCTCCTTCGTCCACTTATCCCGAGCAGAGAACGTCCGTGTTCAGCATTCGTTAGGCGACTTCTCCGCGGGCAAAGCATACAAATCACGAGGCAAAGTTTCGCTGGAGGGAGGGGGGGGGGCGGCGTTTAAATAACCCCCAGGCTTCGCAGGCGACCGCGGTAAATCCGAAAGTACGAAACAAGTGGCGGGACTTATGCAGCCTTGCCGGCTGCTACAGGGGAAAAGTTTCGCGGCGGAAACCTTAAACGTACACCGTCGTAACCCCTTCCCGACGGTAGTTTCCTCGTTAGTTGGCCCGAAAGCGGGGGGTGTCGGTCGAGTTTCACTGCTGCCAGACAAATTGCACCGCCCGTGCAGCTAGCGTTTTAACGCTCGGTGAATGACGACGCGCGCTTCCTGGGGAAAAGGAGGCAACAACGCCCAGGCTGGCGGAGGGAACGGAAAGAAAGGAGGAGTGCCGTCGGCTGGCGAGGATGAAAAGAGGAGAGCGCGGAGTGCAGCCACCGCTTCTGCTCCGCGTGCCCTCGTGTTCACTCGTTAAGACCCGGCCGAATATTCCGCGGGGTAGTTTGCCGAGATAATTAAATGGTTTAACGATATAATAACCTCGCGTCGAGCTACTGTCTGGGCCGCCCACAAAACACACAAACAGAGGGGAGAACGTGTGCGCGCATGCAGGGATGAAATGCGCCACGAGGGTAGAGGTGAGCGCAAGGAAAGCGTTGGTAAACGTTCCTGGGGATTCGTGGAAGACTCTCCTAAGAAACTAGCAGAACTTGCCACCGCCGGTTACGACGATAATCCTGACCTCGGGCTGCCGCGGCCAACCTGCCCTATCCCCGTCGACGATATCATTTCCGTATTCTCCTGGCATGGTTATAATTATACCTCAACACGATTACTGTAAATTTTGGACATAAAATTAGCCTAAGCGGTCCAGGAAGCGAATGGTCAGAGGTGGGAACCTACCCCAGAAATCTTAGGGATATAATGACGCTCCTCATATTATAGAATCTTCAGAAGAATGCGCAGTCTCGACACATCTCGACACTCCGCGTAGTAGGCGACTCAGAATGAAGATTAAGCGACTGAACCCAGGCCATTTCAATCCCCAAGACGGCCTGCGCCCGGGTGGAGGATCCTTTTGTGAACAGGGACAAAGAGGAAGTGATCGCGATCCTCCTCGTCTTTGCGCGAGCCTTCTTACGGCACTGCATCCACCCGGCGAGGCTTGTTCTCAGCAGTTTTCACCCCAACGTAGCCACTTGCTGACTCGACCAGCCGTGAAGATAGTACCGCTAAAAGATCCGAGGAGATCGTCTTAACCTTCTTCTATATCACGTGTCGTTGACGCCTGAAAGGCGTCCTTCACTGGACGGTTCGTGTGAGAGATTACGAGCGTCAGCACCGTCGCCTCGATCCCCGGCGAGAACACGCGCATGCACGTCATAATTTCATAAATAGAGCCGGCTTATCTGAGCCGCTGCCATTCGAAACGGCGCAAGTGGTTGAAACACCAGCGACTCCACCGCCAGCTGATTGAAGCGACGATAAATCCTCGATACGAGCCTTTCGAGGAGTCGCGCGAACCTCTGATAACGAACGGTTCGACGAGTAAACACGGTTTCTTCGATAGCGCGCGGATAACGATTGAGTCGAGGGGTCTCGGGAGACGTGCAACCCGTACCGGACAGAAGCCACAGAAAGTCCGAGGAATGTAAAGATCCCGCTCCGCTCCCTTTCTCAGCCACCTCGCAAAAACGGTCCGCGCGTCTGGACCATGGGACGGAATAAAGAGTACGAGCTCGTTGGGCGGTGGATTAAAGTCTGCGGCAAGAAAAACGCGACTACGTCCCTCGATCCTCCGGAGGATAACCCGCGACAGTCCATTTCGCGTCTCCTTTCGCGGCGGTTCACGCGAACCCGAGCACACAAGCGAATTCCACGAGGCGTTCGCGTTTTTCTCCCGATCGCCCATCGCACGCGGTAACTGAAAGGATTTAAGGGACGGGCAGAAAAAGGGAGCGAAGGCTGGGGCAATGAGCGAGGGAGGAGTCAAGAGGGGGAGCGATTTAAAGCGCGAGGAATCCGTGGATTCTGCTAAGGATTTGCCGCACGTAGCCCGACATCGCCGTGGATCCGTGCAAGCTTTCGCGGGCGGAGGAGGGTCGAGGGGTCGCGGAGCGTCGACGAGGAGGTGAAACCGGGGGTGCAGTGGGGGAGAAAAGCTGCCGGGGGTGGTTGGTCGAGAGGGGCGGAGGTGGTCGAAGGCAGTTGGGGTAGCAGGAATGCTGATTAGTCGGTGCTCGTGCGCCGTAACACTATAACCTATCCGGCTTGGGAAGCGGGCAGGAAGACTCGGGATAAGATTCGAGGGGGAGGTCGGGGGGGGGGTTGCGGATCAGGGAGAGGAAGGCGGTTGAGCCCGACGGCAGGGGGAGAGAGAAACGGGGGAGAGAAGCCGGCGGCTTAATAGGGAGGAAATTGAGTGCTCGAGCAATATTGAGGAGGATTCAGGATTCGCCAGGATCGTATCCATCCGTCCGCTTTTGGATTCCTCGGGCGTGCATCGGCTTCCTTCTACCACCAGCATCCCTCTGCACAGGGATTCTCATTCGCAGCGGACGCGTTTCACGCCGAGCTGAACGCGAATCGGCCACCAGCACGTATTCACCCCGACCAGCCCTGAACGAGCTCGCGTAAATTCTCGCCCCCATCCGGGAAGGATTTGCGGCCGAACGGAGAATTGAATTTTTTTTTTCTCTCCCCGGAAGAGGGGGCGAAGGAAGGGTCGAGGGATTTATAGCGCGGCGCCGAAGGAAATAGACAAAAGGTGTCCGGTCAATGTAGGACCCGTAAAATTGATCGGGAGATTTCACTCGAGTAATCGACGACGAGACGGGGTAGAAACGCGTTAACTCTTCGGCGACAGAACCAGCCCCCTCATTTTATCGAAACACGTCGAACCGCGACCGTTCCCGCCTGCGATCGTTTTCAGATTTCGAAATTGATCTGGCCCATCGTTTCGACAACTCCGCGCAATAAAAAATAACAACCGGCCGCGTGTATGGAAAAAAAAACAAGCCCGCCCGTCGGTATGCACAAATCATTTCGATGGGCGGTATCGATTCGCGCCGCGAGCGACAGGGGAAATTGATTTCGAATTAGAAAACAGGGGACAGTTGAATTTTGGGTAGCCGGCGCGCGGTCGGTGATCCTTCCCGCTGTCCCGGCGCGGGGCGTTATTTGTTTTTCGATGCTCGCCGACTGCGTTTAATATTTAATTTGCTGTTTAACGTTACTTCGATAATGTCCATCCGCGGATGATAGTTTCGGCGGGCAAACGCGACGGAACAGTCGCGCCGCGTACCCCATTAGTGTGTGCAGGAGAGGTGTACGCGTGTGCGCGGCCGTGCACGATACACCGGCGTATATATTGCAGAGAGTAATTTATCTTCCATTGGCGTGCACTCACCCCGATAATGGCGTTGAGTTCGGTCATGGTCACTTGTTTGGCTCTGTCAACAGCAGTAGCGACTTGTTGTTGATGTTCCTGGGAGAGAAACGGCAGGATCTGAGCAATTATGGCGTTTAACCTCTTCGCTATCTCTGTCTGGAAACAGAAAGGAGAACGATCCTTATTAAACGGTAAATCGCTTTATGGCCGATCGACGATCCGTGTGCGGGTAATTGAACGGGGATAACGACCCCGTGCCACCCCTCTCTCTTTCTCTCTCGGCTGTATTCGGCGAGTATCATTCATCCGGCGTCACACCAGTCACATCGAATATGCGTCATTTAATTCAAGTTTTATTGAGACCACTCATCCCCCCCCCCTCTCGCTGGCGACCCGACCAGTTGATCGGTTATTCAAATTTCAATTTCCATGTCAATCGCGCGACGAAGCGACTTTAGCAAGCGATAACGAGGCATAATGATCTCGATCGTGCGCGATAGGACATTTAATAAGATTCAAACGGGAGCATAAATTACACGGGCTGCCCGAAAGGCCTCGATGATGCTTTGCGTGTAAACACGGCAACATTGATGTCGCCTACAAATTAACTCAAATTAAACTGCATCGGAGGATCCGCGATAAAGAAAATCGGGCGAACCCTTCCGGTTTCTGCTATTGCGAGCGGATTAATGGAATGCGTTCTTCTGTTGTTGGACTAATTATTGGGAGAATGAGAATGCGCCGTGCAACAGAGCGACGAGGAACAGACAGCGTAGAGTTAGGAGGGACGCTCCAGGCAGCCTGGCTCTGGATCGTTAAATAAGGTAAGGGCTTCCTTAACGCACCCTTACGGGGGAAAGGAGTGCAGATGCAGGTGCAGCATAACCGGTCGAGGGTGTTTACGACGCCCTACGGGCAGAGCAGACTGACGGGGATTAAATTAAATCCACGGTGAATTGGCGGCAGCGTGGCCTCTCTTTCTCCACGGCTCGGCTCAATTTTCGTCCCGCCCGACGCCGTGGGGCATTACCTGTATCTGCTGCCACCTCGGCCGGAAATTAAGGTCGCCCCCGCGAGCAAGAAGTCGCGTCGCTCGCCGCTCCAACCCCTGGAAAACCGTCAACTGTTCTGGACAAGTGACGAGCAACCACCGCCAATCGTTAGCCCTCCTCCCCCCCCCCCTCCTCCTCCTCCTCCTCCTCCTCCTCCTTCCCGTCTCGTCGACAAATGCGCTGAATTTTGCACGAGGGAGCAACGTTCCACCCTATTTGAATTTTAATCGATTCTAAATTTAATGAGGCCCTACCGTATAATTGGGAATAACAATTCGATTAATGTATAATTGAACGCGTGCCCGTTCCAGTTACCAAACGATCCGTCGGGTTAATTTCCGTTACCGATATGATAAATCCTCATCGGGGGAACGATGCTCGTGACTCCCTGATTTTCACGTTACGCGAACATGTTCGCGTGTGTCTGTTCCTCCTAATTGATTCCCACGAAATCCTCGGAGGGTAACTTTTCTACCCTCAATTCTTATTTAAGGGGGTAGACGAGTATTGGACAAGTAAAATCGATCGTTTCTATCGTGTTGGATTGCTTAGCTACCAAGTAATCATTATACACGTACTTTACAACAGTTTATTGTGGACACGTTTCCGAGTAATTACCAACAAAAAAATGTCGGAATGCTCAAATTTGTTGAAATTATTAAGCGCCGAAGATGGTCCTGCGTAATGCGCAGCTGTAGTCGGTGTACCTACGTAGTATCAAGGGAACCAATTATCTGAAAGCAAAATCCTTTGGGGTGATTAATTTCTACACCAAAATATACAGCATGGAACATTACTGTCGAATTTAAACAAAAATTGTGAAAGTTACACATAGACTGAAAGTTACGAATGAATATTTCCCCACATTTTTAAGGAAAATAGTCGTATTTAATTGTTTATAAAAGATTTAACGGACATCGAATGTTGATGTGGAAATTCCATGCTGTAGAGGAAGGAATTCTACACTTCAAGTTAAAATTTCAAATGAAAATATTCATTCGTTCAAGAGTTATGATGTAGGACGATGTTTAAAAACGTAGTTTCGAGATAAACGCCTTCAAAGTTAAGTCCCCTACGCCAATACCGCTCTGCGAGGCCGTTATCGGCGATTTAATTTCCGCAATTATTCGAATTTCCTCATGAAACTTTGTTGCAATGTTCACAAAGGACACTTTCAGAGTTAATGGCGTTGTATAAAATAATTTAAACAGATTTAAATTCAAATAAAACACCCGATGACTGGTGACACGTGCGCTGGTGGCGTCACGGGTGGGAAAAAGTTGCAGTCATCTTCCCCGTAGCAATAAAAAAATCGATTCTTCGAGATCTCAATAGTCCTGTACCCACTTGAAGAAACTCAGCGTCAACAGATTCGCGCAAGCTATCCCCAGTTTCATGAAATTCGAGGGAGCCTGAAATTCGCCACTTCCCCACAGGTATCGTGGACACGTAGCGCTTGGCACTTCAGCGGCCCAACTACAGGTCGTATATTGCGAAACGTCTCGGGGCTGGGCGGTTATCTCCATTAAATGGCGCCTGTTCGCGCGATCTTTCTCGCGTTCGCGAGACACGTATATGTAAGGGCTACAGAAACGGAAGAAGCCGATTCGTGATGCAACAGGAAGGCAACTACGGAGTTGTCCAGCGACGGGAACGACCCCGTTCCACGCACCAGCCGTTCCGCGGGGCTCATAAACGCGGAGCCGCGGAAAGCCCGCTGACTAAACACCCTCCCTGCTTCTGCTGCTCGTTCCTCGGGATTTCTCGCGCCGCGGCAACGCCTGGCACCGGCCGTTTTCACTGCCGCTTAAACGAGCCTCGGATGCTAATTGAAATATCGCGGCCACTAAAATTCCTTGGCAAGTTTCCCTCCTCTAGCGAGCACGCCCCGGCGAGCGGGGCGTAAAGGAGGCCTGGGGGACGCGAGGGGCGCGAGAAACAGGAAGAACGGCGGCGCGCGGGGAGTTGTTTTAATTACCCGCCGCCCTTCCGAGTGGCAGTCATTAGACCGCTAATTATAGCGCGCGGGAAAAGGAGTCGAGCCGCCGGTGAACGGGACAGAGAGGGAAACGTGGCGGCAAAGTCTGCGTCGTTTGTTGGACCGAACGGAGATAAGGATTGCACCCGATGGCAATTACAGTTATGCATCTATTCATGGACCACGCGTTTCCGTTTTTCCTTTTTCGCTCTTCGTTATGCTGAAGATCTTCGCGGAGACGTTAAGGGATGCCCTCCCTCCCCTTTCGGAGCCACTCTGCCCAATTTCCTGCTGTCCCTCTGTCCAATCTCCGCAGGTAGTATCTCTCTAAATATGTGCTGTTTACGCGCAGAACGGCACCCGTGGCTAACGGCATGGAGATCAGGTCCTACAATTTCCATCTTAAGTTCACCGCCGTTCTGACCCCTTGAATCCAAAGTTCCTCTCCGCGGGAGATTTGCCTTTTAAATCGCGAGAGAGGTCGGACGATAAGGAAACAACAAGTTTCCCGTTAATTCCCACTGCGCTGATACAATTTCCCGTCGCAGCCGAGCGACTCGGTATTCCACGGCGTCGCGAGATAACGGATGACACTTGTGGGAGGGCCGGGGGAAGGGAATGGAAAAATTGTGTGTAAAAGGGCGAGACCGGCAGGGAGAGGAGGAGGGAGAGGGACGGTGGAAAACGTAATTGCGTTGCCAAGAAGTTTCCTCCAGCCGGGAGAGGTAAGCAAGGAAATAATGAATAGCTCGGATGCTTTACCAGCGGCGGGAGAAAAGGGCGAAGAGAATAAAGGGGAGAAATAGAGAAGCGCGGAAGGTGAGGTTTTGGCGCTACGAGCTCTCATTGTCCTGGATTTCACGCGGGGGAGATGAAAACCTTGGCCAGAATGAATTTTTCCCTACCGAGCGAAATTGGACCGCGAAGATTGCGGAGTCCAACCGGGGCAGCGTGTCCCTTTTTCCACTGCGCGAAAGATGCCCTGAAATTATGAACGAGACCTCACCCTTCCGCCCAGAATATTTCAGCGAGAAAAATAGTCCGCCGCAACGCGAATCGCTCGAAAATATCATCGCAGTTAAGTCTCTTAATTGCGTTCCCCTTGGGAACGGCGAGTTTCCCTTCATAATAGAATTTTTGATTGTCCGCGTGCTGGCCCCGATGAAAAGGGAGGGGTTAAAAGCAAGTCACGTTCAAACACCAGACTTGAATACACTTCGCGCTAATGAAAACCTATTCTACTTGCATTCACGAGTGCCACAAGTTTCCACTTAATATTGCACGCTCGCTGAATACGCTGGACCAATTAACGGCGCATTTTCTCTGCAGTAAAAGAGTGTAATATCGCTATGGGATCCGATGGAACAAATTCAGAAGCGCGGAAGCTCGACCTGAACTGCGTGGAAGCGTTTCTTCACAACTGAATCTTCCGCAACGTGCCTCGAACAACGTAGACCCACGTTCGCTGTATCAGGGGGTTAAAGGAAACCTAACCCACCCTTAGAAGATTCACCAACCCCGTGGAAAGCACCAGAAACCAGTGGCAAGGTGACGCATATACGGGAGTACCTACGTGCAAGAATTTTGGACCACCCCGACGATTGTTTTTCTTTTCACCAGCGTTGAGCTCGGAGCGCGGCACAGGGGTCGCGGCATGCAGAGGCAAAAGCGGGGGGGCACCACCGTCGGGGTCGTAATATCGCGAAAGCCGCAAGAAGCTTTCGCGAAGTGCCTCCTCTCCTCGCCAAGACTCAGCTCGCGTTTCCGCCCTCTACGTGCCTGTATACGTGCCACCCATCGCTCGAGAAATAGGCGTTCTGGAGCCACTTCTTCCACACACGCGCGCGCATCGCCCGCGTGCACCTAAAAGCTGACGGCAGCGGCGTTCCCCGCATAAAAATGCAAAGCGACAAAGTGCCGCCGATAAAATTCCTCGCCTGTGAAACGGTGACGTGAACCGAATGCTCTCCGCCGCCACCTACTTCCATTCCATCCGTTTCCTCCTGCGCCCCCTCACCCACCCTCTCTCCTCCAGCCCTGATACACACGCGATAATCTAATACCCGCCCGCTCCGATAGGGAATATCGGGGGAATCCCTCGTCGAGGAAAGACGATCCCGAGCGCCGGCTAAACGCTGATTCCTGTCACCGCGTTCCCGGCATTCCTGCCGCGCGATCAATTCGGGGGAAATCGTGGCGGGTGAATCGGGGGATCAGTCAAAGTCACTGTGAGTCGAGGAACCGTGAATCGGATATATTCCTTCTTCCCAGCAGGTAGAGTGGAGTGGAGTAAAAGTTGCAAATATGGTGTGAATTTCAGTGCTTGATTCACTTTTTGGAAATATTTATTTGATCTATGTTGTGACAGGTAGGAGAGGGTTGCCTAAGACATTTTACCTTATATTTCATATTTGGTACTAATTTGAACGCAAATGACTACTGGATATTGTAGCTTGATCTTTTAGGCACCTACTATTATATGCTTAGAATTTTGTTCAAAACAAATTAATTTGTTATTAATCTTTTTGTCACATACTGTAAAAGGTACGATTTGGGCAACCGGTCTTCTAAATCTTCGTACCTCCACTAAAACATAGTATCAATAACAAACAAAGAAGAAAATATTCAACATAAAGTAATGATTATTATATAGTTGCATATACAAATGTATATGGATCACACACAGGCCGCAATAACCTATGTATATGATATATATACATAACCTATATAACATACGAGTTGTCAAATCCTACTGGTACGATTGTAGTGGTACGATTTAGGAAAAATGATCAATTTATTTATAAATATCAATTTAAACTTTATAATCAATTAATATGTACTTAAAATGAATGTAAAATATTCTACATTAAACCCGCTTTTAGAAAAATACAAAAATACAGGACAAAATGTAATTGTTTGATTATTATCAGCTAAAATAAACTGGTAAAAAGTTACATTAATCATACCTGTTTTTTTAAATGTTTATAGCACGCACAAAATAGGGTGTAAGCTCAAAAGGTTTTGTTTCTATTCCTTATTTCGCATTTACTTGATATATTTATTATCAGATGTCGTTTACGAGAAATTGATCAGGTACGATTTAGGTGACCAGTACTGCCCCCCTTAGTTAAACTGTCCTATCTAGCATTTTTTCATTTTTTGAGATATGTTGAAATATTTGAAGTTCCACACGTCTTTTACCTTTTAAGTAAAGTTAGAAAACTCTACGTGCTTCGTAAAGATTTATAAACAGTCTAATGTATTTAACCTAACTTCTTTCCAAATGGTTAAAATATCTTATCTAAAGCAATTAATTAATTGGTATGTTAATAATACATTACCTATCGGTATGCCTATTACAAAAAAAAATATATATTAGGCTGTTACAAAATAATGACAACATGTTTTAATTTGAATGAAGGGAAATAAGGACGGTACAAAGTAGATGATAAAACTTCAGTTTTCTTAGTTGTTTCAAAATGCTAGATAGGACATTTTAACTAAAGAGGGCAGAGTACGATATTGGCAACTCTCCCCTAAATTTACACGTAGTCACTGCCTATCGAATAATAAGGGATAATAGCTATTTCTTACGCAATGATATGTACTATCAGTGTAATACCAAGTAATGTTAGGGAAGTCTAAACTTTAAGTGCGCGTTCTTGCCCCACTCTACTCTACTAGCTCGAAAAGAAAACGTTTCCAACGAGAGTTCTAATCAACCACGAAATCACCCAGCCCTTCGATATTCTCCGAATCTGTGACACACCCTAATAGGAGCTCCATTCCTAAACACGACATTTTTAAATCACTGCAAGACAACTATCTCGACCAGCAGAAAATAATCGCGCGGGGGGAGATACAGCGTGACGCAGTTCCGAATGTTTAATCGAAGAGTCAGCTCGGCGAGGAGGACGCAGGGGAGGCGGTTATAAGCGGGGCGGAAAGTTTGGCAGAGAACGGCGGCGCGTTTAGCCGGGGGATGGCTCCTGCGCTGGGAGAGAAAAGGACGGACAGGGGATGTAGATAGAGGCAGATATAGCCGGGAGAAGCAGAGAGCGACGGTAAAACGGCCCGTTACTCGCACTAACGAGTAAACCAGCAGTTGCTCGTCGGACTTTGCCGGTATTATGCTACACGAGCAAATAAACCGGCGTGTTCGGGTAACTCGCTGGTTTCTGGTAAGCCCCTATACACTGGCTGCGCTCGCTGTAAAGCCCGGCTAACGTCCGCGTGATTGCAATATTCCGCGGGTTGTGGAGTGCGCCGCCGGATGTACGAGCGTTCGCGCTTGTGTTTCCGCGTCGGTGTATAAGAGACGGGTAGGGGCGGGCGGGGCGGGGCGTTTGTACGCGTTTAAGGCAGCGGAACGCACCGATGCACCGAAAACTCATTGTCCGTTATATTCGTCCGCTGCAGCGAAAGTTAAATTTAATCAAGTCGCGGCGGCGCACGCGAACACTCGGAGCGTGCCACCGCGTGTGCGCGCGCGCTTACGTTATCCAGTTCGCGTACAGAGGAAAGAATAACGCCTGCTACCGCGGACGTCCGCGGTGGCAATTGTTCCACGAGAGCGTTAGTTAAGTCGAGAGCGCGGCTGAGTCGCCGAGTAGTAATTACGTTGAAAGCGATTGGATAGGAATGTGGACGGATTGAGAGTGGCCCGGGGGGGTAGGGTGCAGTTAAAGCGATGCGTGGTGGATGCGAGGATGCTTAAGTCGAAACGTAGCCAAATTGCAAGCAGATGAAAGGAATTGCGAGTTGATGGTTGGTCAGATGGAAATCTGGCGAAGGGGGAGTTTATTCAATTTCCAGGGGGACGAGGCTGGAGAGTATCCGGGCCGTATCGTGCTCAAATTAAGGATGTACCGAAAAGCAGTCAGGCTCGAAGGAGCGTGCTAAATTCGAGGGATTATTGAATAGCGTGCATGGGAAATTCGAGGCGTAATAAATGTAAGGCAGGATGAATTCGAAGCGCGCGGTATTCGAATTCGAAATATAGCGAACTGCAAGGGTTGTCGACGCGCAACGCAGTCGGACCCTAGCTTGGTGGAAGCACAAGGGAAAGAAGGGATCTTCTCGCAGCTATAATTGTATGATCTCGCTAAGCTTCAGCTTTCCGCTCGAATACACCGACGGTAACTTGTTGCGGACTGTTTCGCGTAAACGGTGCCCGTTGACAGTCCCGGCGCAGTGTCGGGGACAATGATTTCGTTATACTTTTATCGGGGGGGGGGGGGGGGGGGGGGGGCAACTTGAGCGCGCGGGAGGGAATTTGAAATTGGAATGGAAATGATAAAGTGAATGCCAACTGGAGGCGCGGACGGATGCACAGTTGTGCAAACGGGTTTACGATAAAACGGGGATACACAGGATCCGTTGAAAACTGATCCGTCCATTGTGCTCGTCCGCCGCACCGAAAGTTAGGTTTAATCAATTTAGCTTTCTGTAACCAATCCTCGTTCCGCTGCGAACTTCTGTAGCGTGCTCGCGTTACGGAAGGGAACAAATGAATTGTTGGCACAATGTGGGGATCCCGTTCGACTCGTTTTCCAAACAGGGAGGAAAAACTCGGCGCAACGAAATAGAAAGGAGCAAGGAAAATAACCTTCTCGAAAGTCTAGGCCGAATGTTATTATTCTCGCCGCGGCGATTACTTCCACGCGAAGTCTCCCTCGCGAGTGTTTCAGGAAAACTCCGCACAGCTTCGCGCGTATACCCCGCACGCGATGTTCATTAGGTGTATACCTGCATTCGCCTCGCGTACGAAAAGCCAGCTAAGCAACTTGCCAATCACCCAGCGAATCGATGCATTCTCAGTGCTCGTGTTGCAGAGAAACAGCGAGCAATTACAACGCGAAGGAAACGACGTCTTTATCTGTTATCTTCTTACGTGGCGAACGCGTGGAAATTGATAGAAAGTTAGCCGTTGCGTGGTTAATGTATCGGGGGAATAGGAAAACGATGGAGGATAAAGATACCGAGAATTGTAAGCGTAAAAATTTCTTGCTCAACGATCTTGTGTCTAACAGCGTCGTAGAATCTCCAGCTAAGGAGCGGTGCGAGATCGAAACGATCCGTTTCTATGACAGAAGAACGCAGCAGTCACGGTCACGGGTGACAAATAAAAAAAAATCACAACGAAAATAAAGGAAAAAGCCGAAAAAGAGAGGATCGTTTTTGCAACGCTGTCATGCGTGACGGATATACGCGAGCACAATTTATGGAGAGAATCGTTGGAAGGGGGAGGACGGCGATGCAGGTTGCAGCGGCTAGTCGCGTCGAAAATTGCTCGTATAAATATTAGAGCTCGCCATTGTCATTCGGTTAATTTTCCGCGGTGTTGGTTGTACCGTGTCAGAGCCGTGGATGGGGCGGGGGGCAGGAAGGGAGGGTAGAGGTAGGACAGGGGGAAAAACACAGATATCCCTACCCTCGATGGAATTTTATGCGCTCGGTGCGTTCGATGCTGCGCACACGTGGCTGCGTTTTCGTTGCGCCCACCCCTGCTTCACCCTTACGCGTCACCTCGATGGCACGCTGTACCACGCGGCGCACACTCCACACCAACTGCACATGTACGTCCGCGACCCTCCCTCAAAAAGGTGGGGGAGATAGAGAGGGAGAGAAAAAAAAAAAGAATTTTCCCGTGGCCAGCGATTCGCGTAACGCCGGCTCGCCGGCGAATAATGCTGGCCGCTGGTAAACGAGTTATCAGGACAAAAGTTACAACTGTTACGAGCGCGAGCCGAACCGCGGCGACAATGGATCGAGCGAGTCGCCGACGCGAATTCCATCGGGGCAAAATAATTGCTAGCGTCCTCCGTAACTACGGAATTTATAAAACGATCGCGGCCGTGATTGGGGGTGGTGGCGGGGGGCGCGTCATTTTCGAGTCCGCGCTGGGGGATTCAATTAAAAGTATTCAGATAACAAAATACAGCGCGCCGCGCCGACGGTCGCGCTCGCTCCTCGTCGCGTACGATTCGCGCGGTATAAATCAGCCTTCGTTACCCGTGGAATCGTTAACGAACTCCTGCCTCCGCGTGTCCGTGGTAGAATTCCAAGTGGAGGGAGTCGCCTGATTTTGCTCGCTGTCTGATAAAAAAAAGACCGAGGCGCCGCGGTCTTCGAAGCTGGCCGGCGGGTATTGAAAGAGTGCTTTCGAGCGTGTGCAGTTCCAATGAAAAGTATCGAATTCGCGAGGGAAAGCTGTATCGGGAAGAAACGATGTGTTAATATTAATATTGTAAAAGTTGTCGCGCTACATTGGCGATAGCGTTTTAATTCGGCAGAGTCGTGGTGTTTTCGTAAATGCAGTTATGATTACGACTTGTGGCAATTGCTGCACAGTCAAAAATATGGAAGATCGATAGCGTGCAACTCTAGAACAGTCTGAGAGGTTAAGCTTTGAAGACAGAGGGTAATCGACAACGTCGAGAGGGGGATCGGCCATTATGTGTGAATGTTCCAGGGTAAACAAGCTGCAATCAATTCAGGGGGGTTCATCGTGGCTGCTCGACGAGGAGGGATGACTTGGAGTGGTCGCCGCGCACAGAGTGCTCTCGTATGTCTCACTCTCTCCGCCCCCCCCCCCCCGTCCCCCTGTTCGTGTGTTTTTGTGTATATACACATCTGAATTCGAGGGATTCGAACGGAGACGGAGAGAGCGAGTGGCGAATGGAGGGAATACTCATTGTTACCTGCACCAGCCATTGGCATCAGTCGGCGACACAGGCGGGCTGCTATTGCCAGTGCACAGGGTAGAGACGTAGAGACGGAGAGGAGGGGTGGGCGAAGTGAAGTGTGCTTGGGACGAGATCGAAGGAGATGGAGAAAGAGACGACGACGGAGGAGAATAAGTGGCACTCGAGCTCCGATGGGGGATGGGGGAGAGGACCTGACAGACGGCGAAAGATCGGGATGTTTGGATGTTTGAACGTCGGAGTGCTGCCTCAGCACTCGAGCTTTCCACCCTTTTCCTCTCCGTCTTCGAGTGTTCAATCCCCTCTCCCGATGTACACAGATGCACCGGGTGTCCATCGTTTCCCAATTTCGGTTAAACGCCGCGCGATCCGCTACACTCGAGGCTTCATCTGCTTCCCATTCAATCAACCTAAGTAGTTGATGTATGTTTTCTATAGGTACAGGATACCTGGGAGGAAATAGAAGAAACAAACGCCGAGCGCGGGACTAACGAAGGTGAAGAGGGAATTTTGTTGTTCGCTTTTACGACAGGTCTCGTCCAAGAGATTCAATTTTCTTATCGTTGCATCGATGGGTAAAGAGGCTGCGGGGGCACAGATAAGACGCTCGCGATAAAGGAAGGAAGGCACATGCTCGTGGAAATATTGATACCTCGGGATATCGGGAACAGGAGTACATTACTCACCCTTGTCCAACTGTAACAGCTGATAAAGAAGAGGAGCGAGCGAACAACGAATTGACAGCGACAGGTCATTCTTCCGAGCACAGCCATGAGTAATCGCGATCGGTCGGATGTATCGATATTGCTACGAGATAAAAAGAAGCTTCGTGCCCTGGGATGCATCCATCGATCATCGATCCAGAAGTGTACTCACCTTCGAGTCTTTGACTACGGACCTGTTCCAACCTCCTAAGACGGAGGAGCGTATCTATCGTTAGTAAGAGCGTGGGGTAAAGACGAACGCGGGGTAATCACGAATCCGATGTTACAGCGTTTCAATAAATAAAAACGATGTTCCCTCTCCACTAGCTAATAGTTTAGGTCGTATCCAACACCGGGCAGAAAGTAATAAATACAGAACGCTTATGATATTCAAGATAAACACAATTTATTATTTTCATCATGTTTCAAGTAATATTTTGTACATTTCAATTGCGTGTAATTACTGTTGAATTAAAGCTACAATTGTTTTTTCTTTTTCAAGTTGAAATAAAGCACTCTTTTACCAACATTTTGTGACCAAGGCGTTGCTTGAATTATGATTCTAACCTCTAAAATAAATTCTTTTTTATTTTGTAAACTTACTTAAATCTATAAAAGGGATTTTTGAATTTTCATTTCAGACTCGGACAAAAAAGTTTAAATAAACGACCTTTACTATTTTTTTTCGATATTCCGACCAATTGCATTTTTTTCTAACGCACAAGAAGAGGAATTTGAGAAATACATTAGGTATAGGCTATCGCAACATTTTTTATGAGTTGACCATTGCAGCCGCGCTTTCTGTGCGACTTCTGCGATATTTAGCACTCTGTTCGTGATTACCCCACGGCAGTCGAGTAATCACGAACACCGAGGGTTTTGCTTTCTCACCGTAAAGTTGATTTTTATAATAATTTTTCAAAAAATCGTCACAGTACTTTATAGACGAATAGTTTAAGTATGTTTGTAAATAATAAACAAATTCATTTCTCATATAGTTTACGTTTTGTTTGCTTCTTTGCTTAGGTGTTCGTAATTACCCCACTCTCCCTTACTCCTTCAGAGTACCTACAATCTGTAACTCTACTTTTACAGGAGTAGGTATTACTTCTTTGAAATGCCAAATAACAGTTCCCACTGAACGAGCTAAACCGTTCGCACGTTCCGCACGCTTCATAAAATGCTCGGACATGCCTGTAACGCACGCGCGAAGAACGCTGGAAATGTCGCTGAAGCTGCCTCTACCCGCGGGAAATTTCGCCGGCAAGCAGTGGATCCAAATAGCGACATGTAAATTGATACTGGTTACGGGACTCCCGGCGAACAAAGTTAACACTATGCACGGCAATCTGCGCGTCGCCGTCTAGAACAGTAGCGCGGGCGGTTACTCGAGAAGCCCCGATTACCCTTGAGCACCTAATTACCCATCTCCGTGTCCCCGACTCGCACAATTCGGAATCCCCCGCTGCCTGTCCCGCCTCCGTCTCCGTCTTTCGCGGGCTCTCTTCCCCGAGAGACACAGTGGCCGTTTCGGAGCGGGGACAATGATCGATTAGCGTGTCAGTGGGTTACGGTGGGCAAATTAGCGGCACTCAGGATATTAGACGACCAGGAAGCCCGGCCAGGCTCTATGCCGGGGCCACGAAAGTGCCGGTAGCAGTCAATAACAACGGCGAAGCTTGCCTCGGCCATTAAGAGGGATGTACCGGCAGGTATTAGAGGAAACTAGGGGCTGTTGCCAGGAGATTGCAGCCGCCAAATAGGTTTCCGTCGAGAAAATCGTGTTATCGTAATCGAGATACTCTCTCTCTCTCTCTCTCTCGCTCTCTCTCTCTTTCTTTTTTTCTCTCTCCCCTCCCTCCCTCCGATAGAAATTACGGGCCACGATTTGTCGTAAATAATCGATCAACCCGAGACGTTGTCCCTAATACTCTACCCCTGCCCGACAATATCGTTCGATCACCGATCGGCCGAGCAGATCGCGCGCCAAAACACTAGCGGATCCTCGACGGGTTTCTACCTTCGAGCAGACTTATCTCCGCGAAGAATCTAATCTGGAACGGCTAACAGGTCTTGCCCGCGCGCCCGTGACTAATCGATCACGAGCAACGTGAATCCCAATCGGCGATCATCCAATTACAATTACCGCTTCATTGGCCGTGGCACGAGGGGCCCCCCTGTGACTCGATCCAATCGTCGCTCCCCTCCTCCACCGTCCGATCGTTATTCCGTTCGAGGCGTGGTACGAAGCGAGGATAAACGAAACTGGAGGAAGATTACACGAAGCGCTTGGAGATACTCGCCGCGTTCTGACCGCAAACGGCCGTGGCCCCGGGGTCTGGCCCGCGGAGCGGAAAGGGCGAGTCGAGGCAACCGGCGAAAACTAGAAACACTGGTGGTAGCTTCGAAGCGAGAGTCTCCGGCTGGACGGGCCAGCGAGGGCGCGTGTGTGCGAACAGACAGAGCATGAAGATCATAGGGGAAAGGTTGGAAGAATATACAGACGGCTCTCTAGCAGAAACAGAGAGGGAAGTAGAGGGAAAGGGAGAGTCTGGTCAATTCGCGATGCTGACCACAGACGCGAGTTTGAGAGAGTGTGGCCGGCCCGTGTACGCGAGTCTGCCCCGTTCGTTTGTGTGCGTGTACAGTGGTCACTCTCTGGTCGAGGCGATGCCGAGCCAGCAGAGACCGCTAAGCCCACCTGATATGTTCAACCCTCTTGTTCTCCATCCCTTCTGGCCTCTCTTTCACTCTCTCACTCTCTCTCTCTCTCTCTCTCTCCCGACCCCTCCGCCCCAGTATCTCTTCCTCCCCCTTCGTTTCTGTGCCCGGCGCTCCCCGTTTCACACGTATATACACGCGATACATATACACACCGACCCTTTCCTTTGCACCATGGGGCAGCCCGCTTTCGAACCGCAAGCCGCAACGGGCTACTGCCTTGATTAAACGCGCCATAGACCGCCATTATCGCTGATTGCGCTAAACATTAACGGGCCGGCCACCGAAGCTGACCCCTCCTCTCTGTTCCTCCCCGCAGAGGGAGCGAGCGAACGCCTCTCTATCCTCTCGATTTCCAGTCGGGGCGCAGTATTCTGTAGCCGGCCGCGATTATTGGGCCGGCATGTTAGAATACGTTAGCCTGCGGAATACCTCTACAGCGACCGGGATTTCGAGTGTTCTCCTGTTCCCGTGTTCTCGTGTGTCGGCGGGGGATTCCCCGCGTGTGTGTTTCATGTTGCAGGGAATGTCGGTGGCCGGGCACGTCGGAAGACGCTTTGACCGCACGCTTGTTACCGTTTTTCATCAACTCGCCGAGGGCTAGCGCGTGTGTTTTGCGTTCTGACATTGGCGGAAACGGTATATACAGGCTCTGAAACTGCAGCTCTGCAGTCGATGCTTCATCAGGTTTTGCCGATCTTGAAGGGATCATCTGCCAGGGATAATCTGTTTTCAGACTGCCACGATTTAGAAAGGGAAAAACGGAGTTTAGAACCACGGTTAGGGTAAATCCGGGGGACGCGGACGACCTAATATAAAATGGCTATTAAAACTAATACAGATATTACTTATTTTATGAGAACAAACCTAATATGTTCAGAATCTTATGCTGATTCAGAAAAACTGGTCGATATTTGCTTTAAGATAATATTTACTGTAAATCGGGTTGAAAACTGAAGTCATGACATCTGACCACCTCTCCCGAGGTGCCGGGAGAAATGGTTTTCGTCGTTGGCAGAGTCCACTCACATAATTATTCATGGAAATATAACAAAGAAGAAAGCAAAATTATTTATGAGTGAATACAACTACAGATTCATTGATATTTAATTTGTTTACGCTAAACAAGTAAAGAACACATCAAAGATAAAGCGAACTACCTACCGGCGATTAGCAAGGCAAATGAATACAAAAGTGAATAAATAAAACAAATAAACAATAATAATAATAAAATAATGATAAAAAATAAAAATATAAATAAAAATAATAAAAACACATAACTCGACCATCTCTCCTTTCTGCAGCGAGAGATGGTCTTCTCGTTAGTTTTGAGAGGAAGAGTTAATATCGCTCTACTATGTTATTATTCCCAAACATTAAACGAAAATAAACTTAGAAGTACATTTTAAATACGATTCTGTACACCGTTGTTTGACAAAAGAGGTTAAATGTGACCTCAGTTACACTTTTATAGCCTGTAAATCTATAAAAACACAGAAGGAACCGAAGTGACGCTATTCATTCGATTGTTTGGCTTCTAGAGAAGTAATTGGTCTGCATTTTAACGCGTTTTTACGCATAGAGCCTGAAATATAGCGACTCGACCAACTCTCCGGCCCGACCGCGTCTCCCGGATTTACCCTACACGAAAACGGAGCCCTTTTCGAGGTACGAACCTACGTCGCGAAGGGAAAAGGGGAGGACGTGTAACCGGTACATTATCCTTGCAGAGCTCTCGCGTACGGCATTGTTCAGGGTGAACAAAACAAGCAAGTCTCTCGTGCGACGCGCGCGGCACTCGTTTCCATCTTAGCCGGTGTAAATACGACCGCGGTAATTAACGCGGAGGAAGGTGGTGAAAACGCGACGGAATGATATCCGATGTGGCGCGGAGCGGGCAAATTAGTGTCACGACGCCGAGCAGGAACACCCTTCTCTGGCTGTTCTCGTTAAGGCACTCCCTTGCTCTCCCTCTCAATGCCGCTCACCCCTTTCTTTCTCGTCCCCCACCTTTTCCCTGTCACTGTCGCGCTGATGCTTCCCTACGGCGCGACGCTCGGGATCGGCCTGCGGGCGGCATCCGCCGCGGCGACGGTGACCGGCGATGCTGTAGGCACGACGTGAATTCGCATTGCGAACTCGGCTTTACGGCCGCCCCCGCCACACCCACCGAAGCACCAAGGAATTATCGTTGTCAGCCGACCCTCGTAATTCCGGGATGAACACTGAGGAAAACAAGACCTTCGCGCACGGCTGATAGCAGCTGCAATTAACCCGGCAGCTGATTACGGGGAGGGAGAGACATTCTTCCGGTCGCATTTCTGTCTAGCACGGCAACGATAGTACGATTTATATAAATCCCACGGTTCCTCGAATTGCAACGTAATTATCCCCCAAGAATCTCGATACAAGTATATTAAAACCAGCGGGAGGAAAAGGAAGGACCTAGGTATTTGGATCGTTAAAAAGCAAATCTGCGTGCGCGCTGCCTAGCAATCGACTGCACGGTAACAGACCCGAGTTACGCTCTAATAAGGCACCGATCCCAAAACGACGAGTCCGTTGATCCGCGGACGCGATCCCAGCGTACCGCGCGAAAAACAGGGTAGAGGAAAAACTGGGGTACACATTTCCGCGATCCACTTGGCAAAGCCATTTCTCAAAGGCCCCCCCCTCTTGCCCCTCGTTTTCCTCCGCGCATTTTCGCCCGGGGTTCGTTACGTCGGCCGCTTTTAAATAACGCCGGTTGTTCTCGAGCGGGTAATCCCATCCGCGGATTAACCGGGGCGAAACTGCTGTTTCCCGGATGAAACTGCCAGCTCCTCGCCGGGGATCTCGCAGTAACGACGATTCTTTGCGCGCGCCGATAGAATTAATTCCGAACGGCGTACTATCAAAGGGAATCGACCTTAACGATCGACCCCGCGAGAAACGCCGATGGATTCGAGGGATCCCAGCGATCCGGGCTCTTCTCCGTTACGCTATCCCCTTTTTAAACGGTCCACGGCTGTTGAACGAGCTGCAGCCGAGTGGGAATAGCGTGGGGAAAAAGGAGCGAGGAACGCGGTGGCTGGCGGCGTGCAGAGGGGAAGAAAAAAGAAAACGGGGCGTGGAAAACACGGACGTCGAGGGGCGGGGGGAGGTGACCTCTTAACGACTCCCAGGGGCGCGAGAGGGCTGAAGGGTGTTCGTTCTACCCTCTCGTTGATAGCCGGCATAATGCTAACACCCTGGCATCGATAAAAGTGCGAAACGTCGGGCATAAAGCCGGGAAAGGAGGGTCTCGGGACCGCCTCGTAGTCGCTGCGAGTCCATAAATATGCCCACAGGGTGGCTCGAAAGTACAGCCCCGAGGGTCCCCCGGGATTAATTAAATGTAAATACCCAGGGCTTAGGTGTAGCTTATCGCTCGTGATTTAGAATATACTCGAGGCTATAAGAACGAATTCTCAACGAGGCGGGGACGAATTACCCCTGTCGGCTCGCGTGCGATCTATACCCCCTGACTCGAAACTTTTCGATCGTTAACTCCAAAGGGAGAGATTGCGGGGCCACCCCAAAAGGGGGCAGTGAGACGTTTCGCCAGCTCTTTGAAACCAGTGCTTGCAGGTGTGACGATTTCAGGTTTTCGTGCTTTTAAAGAAGCTTCTTATGCTATGCACCTCTCGGGTTTACGTATCGCGGATTACAGGTCTGTGAAGATAGCACCCCCAAATGCGATTTTTTAGAAAAACTCGACGGCATTCGTTTGTCCATCGTTTGTCTACGTTTACGCACTTAAAATTTTCGTTTGCCAACCGTAAAAAAAGTTATGTTTAAAAAAAGATTTCACCAGCACCTCTATGAAAAAATTTTAATGATTCGACAGTGGGAAATGATTGTTCATCGTATGCCCACCATTCAAAAAAAAGTTATGAACAAATTAAAAAATTTGTCTTCAGCACCGACCATAAACGATTTTGAATTTTTTAAAAGTAGGATACGATTGTCCACGATCTGGCCACGTTTGCTTACTCAATGATTTCGTTTGTCCACCCTCCAGAATCGAAATATTAATAAAAATCGCGAAAAGAAGGGTACTGGTGAAGCGATCGCGTTTAAGTTCGATTTTTTTCGAATATATTATCAAAATCGTTCTTTCAACGATGCATTCCGTTAGTCTAGATGTAGAAGAGGTTTGTCCATTCAATAGTTTCGTTTGCCCATACTCCAGAATCGAATTAAAAAATAAAAACCGCGAAAAGAAAGGTACTGGTGAAGCGATCGCGTTTAAGTTCGATTTTTTTCGATTATATTATCAAAATCGTCCCTTCAACGATGCAGTCCGTTAGTTTAGATGTGGAAGACGTTTGTCCATTCAATAATTTCGTTTGCCCACACTCCAGAATCGAATTAAAAAATAAAAACCGCGAAAAGGAGGGTACTGGTGAAGCGATCGCGTTTAAGTTCGATCTTGTTCGAATAAATTATTAAAATCGATTGTCCCTACCGTAGGTAAAGGTTTGAGGTGTTTGGTGGTATATTATCCAAACTTAAACGCGATCGCTTCACCAGTACCCTTCTTGTCGCGGTTTTCATTTTTTAATTCGATTCTGGAGGGTGGGCATACGAAATTATTGTGTGGGAAAATCTCTTCTACATCTACACTAACGAACTGCATCGTTGAAAGAACGATTTTGGTAATATATTCGAAAAAAATCGAACTTAAACGCGATCGCTTCACCAGTACCCTTCTTTTCGCGATTTTTATTAATATTTCGATTCTCGAGGGTGGACACACGAAATCATTGAGTGGGTAAACGTGGCCAGATCGTGGACAATCGTATCCTACTTTTAAAAAATTCAAAATTGTTTAAGGTCGGTGCTGAAGACAAACTTTTTAATTTGTTCATAACTTGTTTTTGGAGGGTGGGCAAACGTAGGCATACGACGGACAATCATTCCCCACTGTCGAATCATTAAAATTTTTTCATAGGGGTGCTGGTGAAATTTTTTTTCGAACATAACTTTTCTTTCAAGTGTGGTTAAACGAAAATTTTGGGTGGGCAAACGCGAGCAAACAATGAACAAACGAATGCCGTCGAATTTTTCTAAAAAATCGCACTCGGGGGTGCTACCTTCACAGACCTGCGGATTACTGTTTGCCCACACGCTGATACCGCCGAGAAGCGTTCGCGCTCGAAATCCTCGAACGGAGCGAGCACGGAGTAAGCCAGTTTGCTCTTCTGCGACCACCCGCTACGTTGCATCTGCATGCCAACGGCGCGGTGCACTAAACGCGAGGCGACACGCATAAGAGTTTTATAGTTTCCTCGGCTGGAGTCACCACCCCCCGGAAGACGGAGGAATGCGAAACGAGAGCCGCGCGACGGATAAAAGGCGGCGAGGAGGGAGGAAGAGTGGCGAGCGATGCTCGAGGGTGGAAGCGGGTCGAGCGGGAGAAGAGAGGAGCGGCTCATAAAAGCGGTGCCACTGATAAAAGCTATCCAGGCGCTGGCAACAACGTCAGGCTCGGTAGCCGAGCTGCTGGACGCAGCCAGCGGAGTATCCACGCGGTACTTAAATCCCCGAGAGCAGCCCCGACGACGGTGGGCCCCGAAGGAACGCCCTCCAGCCGCCTCCAGACTTAACGACTGCTCCCCCGGAGGGGTGGGTTTTTAGTGCGCGAAATTTAAGTGGCCGTTCGGTGGCCCGAGAATTAAGCGTCCCCCTCTGCCACGGGCGGGCGACGGGAAAGGCCCAACTTCCGGAATCTTAAGGGCGGGCGTAAAAGCGAAACAGCGGCCGATAAAAATTCATGGCCGCGCGGCGTTACCCACCTATCTACGCCGCGATCCAAGATACTCGCGTGTTAATGACCCCGGGGGGTTATCCCACCGCGTAATACCAGGGGGTCCCTTGTGTTATAGCGTTAAGTCATCGCCGGTAATTCGCTCCTCGCGCTGGCGGCGCTGCAGGCCCCCCCTGGGTACGTTACCCTCGTGGAAAAGTGCCAACACGCTGCTCTTAATTATAGTCCATCCGCGAGCGCCGGTTCGGTAAGGACGAGGCGGGGGAATGCGTAACGCGAAACCGATGCGCGGGAAACGATTGCTCCGCGTGTCTTCACGCTTCTTGGCGAAAGATGCGTGACGGGAAGAATGCAAACGAATGCAGCGGGATAGACATTCCTCGAGCCTCAACCGAACACAGCTAATACCATCGACCCGTCAGAGTGTTTGGCACAGTCCTCCACTGAGTCGAGGAAAGTGCCCAGTGAACGACGTCCACCGCGTCGTTTCACTGACTGAACAAGTCGATGTGATCCCGATAAGGTCCAGAAGTAACGACGGAAGCACCGCGATACAGTTGCTGGTACGAGTTGGGTGGTGGCGAGTCACGAAGCCGAGGATCCTCTTTTCGTCTCGACCCTCGAAAACAGAATCGGCGATGGCATCTTATTCGAGGGGCGACAGGGGTACGGGGGACAGACAGATAGGAGAGGCTCCGGCTGAATTCGTGCGGTATTTCCAGCCAGGCGAAGCCGAGTTGCTCCGTATAAAACCTTCCTCCTCGGTCGCGTCGTGTCTCCGAGTAACATCCTTCCTATCCGCGAGCAAAAAGAGGGAAGAAAGGTGCAGGGGTACACGGGCGAGAGCGACGGGGGAGGGGGAGAGGAGGGAGGGGTCGAAGCCGGTGCCGGTTGAAAGGACTTATCGTGTTGAGAGATCGCGAGCATGGAGGACGTGTATTGGGTACATGGAACCTCATCGGTATTGCGGATCCCCCTCCTGCTGAAAGAGCCAAAGCGTATATAGGCGGGGGTGCAACGGGGGCTCTGTATAGGCACGCCATAATACTCGCGCGCCGTCTCTCGATCGAGATCGCGCGCGTTCCCCGCCAAAGGGGAGAGCGCGAGCGGAGAAAAAGGATGCAGACGTACGTAGCGGGTAGACATCTCTGTGTATATTTCATCGTGCACATATTGCGACTCGCTCGCCGCGGCTGTGCCAGGCCGCACACTACGCGCGCTCTACGTACGGTACGCGCGCGTGTGTACGCGGGCGAGCGTCCCAGTCAGCGGGGAACAGAGAAGAAAGATACGCGGGATCGAAGTTACAGGGATGTCGGGCGAGGCGGTCGGGGGAAGAAGAAGAGGCGAACGGTTGGCTCGACGGGGTGGAAGAGGAGAGCGGCGCTAGGGGGCAGAGGGGGCTGGTGGTTGGAAAGATGGTGGACGGGGGTAGCGTGGTAGGAGGGTACAACAGGGGGCAACATGTGTGCGTGGGGAGGTCGACGCCGCCGCGGCACACGGGCAGCTCGATTTTTCCGATAGCGAATTTTGCTCTTCGTTTTTTCCCCGACCACCGTCCCCCGACCTCCTCCCCCGCCCCTATCCTCTCTTTCTCTCATCACCGATTCACCCTCTGCCCCGTCAGCCCTGCCGACGTGCAGCACGTTTTCCCTGGCGTACCATTCGTTCCCCCGTCCCGTCCCACCCTTCGACCTCACCCTCATTTTTTCTCCCTCCCTCCCCCTCAATCTCCATCTGCTTCTCCTCCTACGCCAGCGTCGCGTATGCCGCCAAACCAGTGGCGCTCTGCAGACACAATAAAACGTGGAAAAAGCGATGGCCAGCGTACACGCAGAGGCGGACGTGCCCGGAGAGAGAGAAGGACCGCGAGAGGGACCAGCGACCGTGTGACCGTGTATTAGGTTACCCTTGCGGAGGGAAAGGGGTGCGGGGAGGGAGGGGGAAATCGCGCTGCCGGACGGTTTTGAGAGGTTATTCATGAAGCACCTGACGAGATTCCACGACCATAATTTTTTTATCCCCTTTTTCGACGGCGGCTCGGAGGGAGATAGAACACCGAGGGACAAAGGGTGCCGGGGAAACGATGAATCCTAGATTTATGGACATCGGGGCTCCATTCGGCACGATCGTAATCTTGCTCGGGATCGATCGGATGCGCGACAGGGTTCCCTGTGTCCGTTTCTTGCATCATCCTCCTCTCGAAATCAAGAATCATTCTTTCCCTAGGTATTAATCCACCCCCTTCCGCTGTTACGCGAGCTTAACAACGCGCAAGATAGACCTCCAAGTATCTATCGACTGGTGAGCTCGGTGCTTTCCTTTATTCATCCAACGCTCGGACTTTCAGCCTCGAACGTAATCACGATTCCAATTGCCACTACGCGAGAGTTCCAGTTTATCGCTATTGGCGCGACGAATAATCTGCTGTATCCGCGGGTAAGATTTTTATTTGCCATTATATATCCGCGTGTCGGGCCAGGGCTAATAAAATTAAACCTGCAATATTATTCCGCGATGAGTTTCGGTTTAAATAAATGACGGGAATTTCTGGCGCGAAGCGCTGGGGGCAGGTGGGGGGCGCGGGCATTAAACTCGGAAAAATCGAGATACGCGGAATCGCCGATGTAACGCGTGCAATCCGCGAACAGGAAGGAAATTAGCAGAGGGAGTAGCGGAGGGGCGGAGCGGCGCGGCGCGAGGTATCGACCGGCGCCCGGTGCTCCGGTATTTTGCAATGCTTTTTCGCGGATGTACTCGTTAAACCGATAAATGAATAATGAGCAGACTATACAGGGGGCTGGAACACGGGCGCTCGGCCGCGGGGGGTGGGTGGGGGCCGCGGGAGGGTAGCAACGAGTCGAGCGCAAAACAACGAAATCGAATCACTCTCGGTGGCCGCCGGTACTTTTCATGCGTGAATTTTCCGACTGCTCGACACGTATTGCAGGCTACCGAATCGCCGGTAATAGCTTTAGCAACATAGAGAGTAATGCCCGAAAACATTTACAATACGCGTCGCTTGCTCCGAATAAAAACGCATCGGGATCGTTTAACGATATACCGCCCTACCTGCAACGCGGCATAATGGCCACCGTTCTCATCTGCAGTCATTGTTTTTTACCTTTTCTACGGTAGTTTTGGCGGGAAGACTCGATAGACTATCACGGAGGCTATTATGGGCAGGATAACGATGCGCCAATAAAAAGGCACCACCGCGCAGTGGTCTGTCCAATAACATGGGAATGTTTATTATTTGTTTGAAAAACATCGTTCACGTGGTTTTACCACCCTTAAAACATTCACCTTAGCCTGCAAGGATTTTATTAAAACCCGAATTCTTATTCTAGGGATTCTTAGAATGTGGAAAGCGAATATGAACTGTGTTTTGTAGAGAAAAATTGTTTACAACTATGTTATATAGAATGAATTACACATTTTAGCTCTTAACATCACCATTTTGTTAAGATAGAGTTATTTTAATTATGTATAAAAATTATGTAGAGTTGCAAATATTTGCTGCTATTACGTTGTGAATATGTACTCTATAAAGCAAATAGAACAAAACAGCAGAAAAAATTTCAGGTTCCAAGAGGTTCCTGGATATCTAGAGCTTTCCCAACGAAAGCTATTGAAAAATTTCATTATTTTATTCATTATATTTTAATTCTGTTCGTTGGAAATTAAAGTACTCATGGCCGAAGCTTGATTTACTACTCACTTGTACCTCTGCGTTCGATTCTTTAAAATACTAAGTACTTAACAATTTAAATCGCGATACAATTGAGCACTTCTGATATATAGATGGTACTGACGCATTCTAGCTATCGATTACTAACAATAGGGTAAATCAGGGAGACGCGGTCGGGCCGGAGAGTTGGTCGAGTCGCTATATTTCAGACTCTATACGTAAAAACGCGTTAAAGTGCAGCCCAATTACTTCTCTAGAAGCCAAACGATTGAATGAATAGCGTCACTTCGGTTCCTTCTGTGTTTTTCTAGATTTACAGACTATAAAAGGTAAACTGAGGTTACATTTAACCTCTTTTGTCAAACAACGGTGTACAGAATCGTATTTAAAATATACAGTATTGTCTCCGTATGTGCTCGCTGGTCGGGACCGGCGTTGAACTCCTATCGTAAACAGATCCCTAATTCCGAGTGTTCGTTTCTCGCTCCTTTCTGGCCGAAGAGGGGAGTGAGATGGAACGCTTTGCGTGCGCGGCGAGCGTGCGCGACAGGTGCGAGCACTCAGATGGAATCGTGACTGCTCGACGCATGCGCGCCACGGTCAGATAGCCAGGCACGGCACAAGTCTTTTTTGCGCCCTAGGCGAGCTTGCCAAATTACGCCTTTTATTATAATACATTTATTTGAGATTATTGATAAGCTTACTCTGAATTTGTATTCGCAGTTTAATCCACTTATAGTACAACTTGTAATATTTAATTTTAAAATATCATTTTGCACCTCTTGTCGACTTTCCGCCCTAGGCAGTCGCCTAATTTTGCAGAGTAAAGTCATAAATAATCTCAAATAAATGTATTATAATAAAGGGCGCAATTTGACAAGTTCGCCTAGGGCGCAAAAAAGACTTGAGCCGGGCCTGTGTCAAGATTTTGCAAAGCGGTTCCCGTGCTCACCTAAGTGCTTGCGATCATCGCGCACGCTCGTCGCGCACGCAAAGGACGGAGTGTCACGGCGCCCGAAAGACGGAGGGAGACAAAACATCAACGCGTCGTCTGTCTCGTACCGTCCTCGCTCGCTTTCAGTGGCTCTCGCTCGCTCTCGTTCCATCTCGCTCTTGCCTTCGCCAGACAAGAGTGAGACAGAAGTGGTGGGGATAGCGACAAGCACCTATCGTGTACACCAAACCGAGCACATACGGAGACAATACTGTACTTCTAAGTTTATTTTCGTTTAATGTTTGGGAATAATAACATAGTAGAGCGATATTAACTCTTCCTCTCAAAACTAACGAGAAGACCATCTCTCGCTGCAGAAAGGAGAGATGGTCGAGTTATGTCTTTTTATTATTTTTATTTATATTTTTATTTTTTATCATTATTTTATTATTATTATTGTTTATTTATTTTATTTACTCACTTTTGTATTCATTTGCCTTGCTAATCGCCGGTAGGTAGTTCGCTTTATCTTCGATGTGTTCTTTACTTGTTTAGCGTAAACAAATTAAATATCAATGAATCTGTAGTTGTATTCACTCATAAATAATTTTGCTTTCTTCTTTGTTATATTTCCATGAATAATTATGTGCGTGGTCTCTGCCAACGACGAAAACCATTTCTCCCTGCACCTCGGGAGAGGTGATCAGATGTCATGACTTCAGTTTTCAACCCGATTTACAGTAAATATTATCTTAAAGCAAATATCGACCAGTTTTTCTGAATCAGCATAAAATTCTGAACATATTAGGTTTGTTCTCATAAAATAAGTAATATCTGTATTAGTTTTAATAGCCATTTTATATTAGGTCGACCGCGTCTCCCGGATTTACCCCAAGCGAACGACTTCTGTACGTTTGGCCGAACGTTACTTTTATGAAATACGTATAAAGTTGCATACCACATCATTCCGATATCTCTGAAGCAGTAGCTCGTGGTATGACCAAGATTCATTTATTTTGGACTTCTGTAGACCATCGATACGCCGACCACAGTGCACCGCCAGATCGTCACGAAGATATACCGAAATCGTCGGAACTTATTCGGGCGCGGTTGAAGCGATCGACCGCTCGCAAGCGCGATCTACGGGGTTACGTTTTAACGAGCGTGTATACGCGGCGAGCGCTCGCTCGCGCGAGCGCGCATCGATGCGAAACCAGTGATTCGAGACGACAATTATCGTGCAGGTATAACAGGAAAACGTAACAGGTCGACTGCGGTCTGATGGATGATGATGATGACGGTAATTGTCGGGAATTACCCCGACGTTAATTACATCCAAGCGAAATCGAGCGCGTTTACACCGCCATTCGCAGACACTTACCAGACTGACCGACCCACCGACCGACCGCGTTAATACACGCCCGATAAATTCGATTCGTAACGTCCGCGCGTCCTCCCCCGCCCCGTATATGCGCGTACATATATACCTCACCCTCTCTCGCGTCGTCGGGGCTGTTACTCATCTCCTGCCCGCTTCCCACCCCCCCGCCAGTCCCGTTGTTTCCGCTGCCAATTTTTCCTCCGCTGCTGTTTTTCGTGCCTTTTTTTTCATTCCCACGCGGACGACACAACGCTGGCTCGTCATAAACGCGCCACGATTAATCGCCCCGGCGAATATAGCCCGGGGGGGGGAGGGGGGTGGGGCGAGGTTGCCAAGGGGCGAGACGGGGGTTGTCGGTGGCTGGCTCCGGTTTTATAAACGCGATCAGGCACGAAATTGTGCCGCAGAAATACGATCGTGTAAACAGCTTCTGACACGTCCGCTATCGAAATTTTACAACGGGCGTGGACCTGCACCGCGATCCCTCGTAACCTCGCGCGCGGAAATATGCGATTTCGCGGGGCCGCCGCCATCGATTCCCCAAATTCGATCATTTCGCAGCGTTGCCCGCCCCTGCTAACCGAACACTCTCCCTTCGACCATACGTTTCGTGCCAGATCGAACAGCTCCCCTGCGTCAGCTAATTTCCACCCTCGACGTCCGCGTCGCTCAGATAAAGGGACTTGGAAGACGCGCTGCATCTAGCCGCGCTTCACCGTCTACAACCAGATAGAGTCATCTGCCACCGCCATCCGTTACATTTTGTAGGGTAAACTTGCCCAATTTGTACCTGCGCTTTAAATCTTACCCCCCGCTGTGTCTTTCCACCTAAGACAGTGACACTCGCCCCTAGCGGTAGAAAATGTAAACAACAGTTAGCCATATGCTATTAACAAGCCGAGTCAGCATACCGTCACTCCACAAAAAAATATAAAGCAGGTATGTTTTACCACCAGGTTTGTTGATTACCATTAATTTTTTTTTCATTTTGTCTGTTATTTTTCATGCAGGGTGACCTGTCCAGTGAATGAACGCTTAAGCTGCATGTCTGTTAAAATTAGTTATTCAAAAGTCGTTATTTAATTCCCTGAATGTTATTTCTGCAAGCAAGGTGTTTTATTACGAAAGTCAGACATCCCGTAACACAATTCTAGCAATGTTTGATAGTTATAACTTTCATTAAAAGTCTGGCAGAGGATTATATAAAAAATGGGCCAATGACCAGTGAATGAACATAAATTTCTAATGAATGAACAGGGGTACCCCAGTGAATGAACGGGATAATAACAGAGATTAGGTTTCCAATGTATTGAGACGATTTTTTGTGTAAATAATTTTTTATTCTCCAATTGCAATAATATTATTGATTTGATACTTTATTAGTCTTATAAGATCATAATCATGCACAGCTGAAATTTATTTTCTGGGGTGGGTTAACTTAATCTTCACACTGGCGGCGAAAGTGTCAACAGAAAAAATGACAGGTTAAGTTGTTCATTCATTGGTAAAGTAAAAAATGTCCGCGTTTGCCAGTGAATGAACGGCCGTGGGGTCAACTGTTGAATAAACGGAATTAATGCCGTGTAAGTTAGAAGTAAAACGAAAAACGCCTTTGCGAGACGTCTGTGTGTGTCCACTCTAAATTTCGGTGTAAGTTTCAACGTGAAATGCGCGCGATAGGCGTTAATTTTTCGTATTACATAAGCAACGTTCATTCACTGGACAGGTCACCCTAATACCTAAGCATTTGTTCTTAAAGGATACGATTTAGGCAAGTTTACCCTATATACGTTAGCAACGGTCCTTTATTATTCAACGCGACGGAATATATCGGGCGGGCCGACAGAAATTCCTCTCGATCCCGTTCCATTTGGCCACGCCGAAATAAAGTGTACGAGGATCCGCGGTAAATCTCGACAGGATTTATCGTACGTGTAACGCGGCCAGACCGAGAAACAAGGGGCGAAGAAAGAAGCCCGGCTGCCGTCTATTCCCCCCGGGGGCCGGCGGCCTTGTCTGCGTGTTCCTCGGCGCAAAACTTCGGGCTCCTTCTTCATTTTCGATCCGCTCAGCCCCCGCCGGCTAATTTATGAATCGTCCCGCGCCGTGCCCGCCGCGGCTCCTCCGTCCCCGTCGTCAGGCATCGCGCGCGAGAGGCTTTCCCCGGCCAAAGGAGAAGCCCGATTTACGATTTCAGGGGTGCATCCGGTTGGAACGGCGCGACGGAGGAGCCCCGCTCGGCCGGGAGGAGGAGAGCGCGCCGCCGGAACAGCAGGAAATAACGGGGGTCGGCTGCTAAATATTCAATAAACGCGAGCGTTATTCGCGTCACGTCGACGCGAAGGCTGCCTTACGGGCGAGCGCAGGTGAAGGGGCAGAGGAGAGGGGAATCGTAAAGGAGACGCCGGGGGGGAAGTGAAAGCACGATGGGCTGACGGAGGGACGGAGATAGAGAAGAAAAATATGGGCTATTTATCTTGCCGCAAAGGGGAAATCGCGATCTGGACCGAGCACTTTTTTAACCACTTAGCCGCAAACGTGTACAGGATGCAGCGTAATATGTGGGGCTGCGGTGATGGATTCACCGCTCGGTAACATTGAATTGCGCTTCGTTTCGAATCATTTCAAAGTTACGACCGCCTCCGGACGAATCAGTGACCCGCGAGTCCGAGCCGCGACTTTCCCTTTGACAGTTGGCAAGAACTCACGTGGATGCCAGACATTTTCTCTGTTTAATTCGCCGTTTCTGGGCGGAACCGTCCCGCAGTGGTCGAAAATCAAGAAAACCTGGCCAAAACCCGAATTTCTAAAATCACCAATTGAGGGGTCGTGTGCAATTAGGGGACTAGCGCTCGGAAATGCGAGAAATTATTGTTCAAACCCTAAAACAGATTGGAAAATTAAATGTTGTTACACTGTATTTTAAAAAATATAGTGTTCTAAAATTCCTCATGACACACATGTTTTCTATTTACAGTTTGTTTATCCACTTATTACTATTCGCGCTAAAAAGTATAAACGAAAAATTTTTCATCCTCCAAAGTCAATATTTTTTTAAACATAAATTGCTATAACTTGAGTAAATATTAACGGATCGTTATGAAACTTAAAACATAACTTCGGAAAACTCCAGCGAAGCCATCGAGTGTATGCATAAAACCGTTATATTAAAAAATGTAATAATAATTAATTAAAAAATAATACGGGCGGGACCCATGGTTTTCAAAGCTCGCTGTTAAAAAGTATCGGGGCAACTTTGAGATACATATAACTTGCAGCGACAAAGTTTTTCCTTAATATACCTACAAGGAAGATTTTCACAAATTTTTACACTGATTAATAAATGATATGTAGACGATATGGTGATATATATAAATCGCGCGCGACTTTAGTATAGGGGAGAGTCGTGCAGTACCGACCGCTCCAAGTTTTTTTGTTATATCTTGGGGTAGAGTCGATAAAAATCAGAAATTCAAAAACGTGTTTGTAGTATAGATGGAACTTAGTAAGAGGAGGGAAATTATTTTTGTGAAATTTAATAATAAGAATTGATAATTCGCAAAAGTAAAAAAGTTGTAATTTCTAGGAAACGAAAAATTGTCGTCCTGTACCGACCAACTATTAAATTAGTAGATTTTTAGGTCTAAATGATTAAAAATGTTAATAAAGACATTTAATTAGTACGATACAAGATTTTTTCAAATTTTGTTTGTACAAACTCGCAAGTAAAATAATTAATATTCTCCTGATCTGTGCATTCGACGTGTGCCCAACCGTCACATTTGGTACACTGCACCTATTCTTTGTCAAATGATTCCTTGCAAACAAAGATGGGAAAAATTTTTATTTAAATAAAATTTCGAATAACGGATAAAAAATTAACTTTATTCGTGGAATAAAAAAATTATCTTTGTTTGTCGAATAAATTCTGATTGAATAAAAGAATTAACTTTATTCGTCGAATAATCTAAAGTTAAAGTAACTTTCATCCTTATTTACATAATTTTTTATTTAGTTAATGCCCAACTCTGCTTGCAAATAACACACTGGATGACTTCATCATTAAATCCTAGCTTCCTGTTTGTTGGGTTATCATACCTATCCTTATTTACTTTATTTTTCTGCGGCAAAAGGTAGAAGGAAGGTTAAATGAACATCTTATAAATTAATCTGAGTTGCTAACAGATTGAACTCACAGATAACAAAAATTTGGTCTCTACTGATTGACAGAGTCTATTGGTCGGTACTGCACGACATTTGGGTGGGCGGTACTGTACGACAAACACGGGGAAACATTTTAGATCATGGTATATTATGCACAAAAAATATTGCAAAACTAGGACGTTTTATTAAACTTAATAGACTAGAGATAGTATACATAATAGAACAAAATCAGTTACTTACACGAGAAACAAAAGATCAGCTTTAAAAAATAACTTCTAACCCACTGAATGTCAACGTATACGTTTAATTCCTCAGAACATCGAGAGCAATGGAGTAAACAATATGGCACCGAAATAGGTTATAGAGAATTGTGATTTTCATTGGTTATTTCAAATAAAGTGGTAATATCTGGTCGAAGAAGCGAGAACTAGCTTTGGTCGGTACTGTACGCTGGTCGGTACTGCACGACTCTCCCCTACTCATTTTCGTACAAATCAAAGGTCATCCTTCATGTTTTGGCCAGGTTTTCACAATTTTCGACCACTGTGCGTCCGTCTGTGGCTCGGGGCCGCGCAAAAACCGCACGCCTCTAGTAAGAAAGTTTCCGTGAAAAGATCGAAGGCGGCGCAAGATACGAAGCGTTCCGAGCGGCCGCAGCTCGCCGCCGTCCGACGGCTCGATAAATTTTCATGATCGGCCCTCGTAAATGAATCGCCGTGCAAAAACGGACGAAGACGTGCACAGTAATTGACGACGTTAATGCCCGGGAATGTCGTAAAAGCGAGAGCCAAATGAAATACGACGTTTCTCCGCCTCTCTCCGCTTTTGGTCCGCCAACACATTATACCGTCGCGCCCGCGACGTTTTTCTCCTCCCCCGTCCCTGGCCGTTCCTCCGCGGACGTCGACGACGCAGGGAGAAATCTGTATTTTACAATGGCGATCACGATCGAGCGACCGAGAAAACGGGGGGAAATTCAAATCGTTCGATCCGCGCGATGAATATGGATGTCAGCCGAGAAAAACACTGACCGAGAGGAAGAGGATCTTTGCGATGCAAATCCCGGCCGGATCTTTCCCTTTATTAATATCGAAAAAGTGCTTTTAATCGAGGGTAGACGCCGTCGCCACGGAACGGCGCGTCCCCCCTCCCGGGGTGGTTATTTCGCGGATATCAAACGAACCACTTCTGATTCTATTCCTGCCCGTTTGCTCGGCAAACAGAATCGCGCGGGATGAGCGAGGGAGGATAGAGGCATTACCGAGGGTACATCAATCTTGCTGCGTTTCTCTTTTAGTTAGTTTAGAAGCGCGACCTCGATTGATCCCCGAGCCCAGTGACAGGCTCAATACGTAATCCGTAATAAAATCTGCTTTCTGTTCTCGAATTGGAAAATCGACGGAGAAAGGTATTTCGTAGGCCCGCGGGCCCACGTAATTTGCATGTTATTACCTTGTTTACATATTTATTCAATGATCAGGCTCCCCTGGGTATCGTCTACCCTGATCCCTTTAATTTCGGATTAAGGGACAGGCGGGCACGCACGAAACCGGCCCCGCTCCGAACGATTAGTAAGTCGCCGCACGGATATTGCTCGCGCGCTGCAGCCGCGTCATGAATGAAAACATAAATTTCATGCGGACACGTCGGGGGCTATCGCGCGTTAAGTCAACGAAGTAATTGCCATAGCCGTTCGCTCTGCCGCTACTGGCTGCACGTGCGTGCACACCCCAGCGAACACACACACGCTCGCGCGGTCACGCGCGGTTCGGCGCGGTGGCCAACACCCGTACGCGCCGCGTACACGTATACGGGCGGCGCGCGGCTCGCGCGCGATGCTTTATCGCCGCGCTTCGATGACGTTCATTTGAATTTCAAATCGACATATAGGCTTACCTGTTTATGCATTTCCACGTTCAGCCCGTAGGACATCTCGTAATACTGCAAAGAAAAAAGAAAGAGGAACGATATATTAGACAGGGTGGATATAAATGTAGCTGAGATCGTGCTCGGCTGGGAGTATAAAGGAGCTGGTACAAGCGTTTAACGCGATGCTTGCGCAATACCAGCGCGTAAGAGCTACGACCAGCTACGTGTTCGACGAACGAGAGGGGAGCGTGAGTTACGTGGCAGGCGTGGAATGGTTTAATCGCGCAATCGGTGGAAAGAAACGGCTCGCAGTCTGGATATACCAGCCGAGGCTTTCTTTCTACGTGCGGCCGACTTTAATTCAATGTAGCGCGTTCGCGCGAAACGTCCGACCGATCGAGACGACGATCCAGATAGACCGAATTTGTGCCAGCAACGGGACGATAAATAATTTCGCTCGCGACGCAACGTATAAGCTGTTGCGAGTACTCAGCTGCGACTTATGCAACGCGCGACTCCGTTGCACCTGAACACCGGAATCGCGTGGGGAGAGTCGAAGGAGTTGACGATCGGACTCATTCTATCTATCTCGACACAGGTTAACGTGTGTTAAATTTATTGCTCGCTACCCGTGTCAACTTTAAATCACTGCTCGCGCTAGTTAAAATTGCGCACAGCAGGAATATTCGTGTTGCACATTAGCGAGAGCCATTAACGAAGCTTTGTATCGAGAGGAATTATATGCTTCAAGAATGATTGGCTCGCTGATTATTGTTTATCGGGATTTGGTTCGCTTTTGTTAGCACCGCTGCCTTGCTCCTCGGTGTTCGTAATTTGATTGCACTCGAAACGATGGCTTAACGCCCGAAATATCGAGGAGGAGAGCCGGTTAAGCCGAGCGGAAAGACACCCGAAGGGCTAATCGAATTATCGAGTTACCAAAACCGAGATGCTGCTCGAATTCGTAATAACGTCTAAAAGAACCCTTCGAAGAGGGTCGTTTAGGGGGCCGGTACACGGCTGCCGAGAGCCGAGATTACATCGATCGAACGAGATTACGAAAAGCGGGTCAAATTGAGCCGTAATGCGAGATCCCGGCCAAGAAGGTGGATAAACGCCCGGAGAAAATGAGAAAAACGAAAAACCGAATCGATCTGCCTCACTCCCCCGGCCACCACGGCCGCCGGTGTGAGTGTACGTGCGTGTGCGCCACGTCCGAGACCGGTTTCTCGTAACATCGTTTCTACATCGTGTGTACAAGATCCCTTCTTGGGCATGGTTTAACTAATTCACCTACCGGGACAGCGGTTCCCAATTCCCCTCTGTCCGAGTTTCTAGAAACTCGGCACACCGGTCTCGGAAGCGTTGGAAAAATCGAGCTTCGTTTCTCAACCCGAGTTAACAGCCACCGAAGGTGTTTTACAGTGGAAAGTCCTCGGAGCATTTTAAACTTCAATGCTGCGGGCCCGTGGCTGATCTTTCATAAAGAAACCCTTCAAGATGCAAAGAACTTTGGCCGCTTCAGATCCACAGAGTGCGCAAGCAAGCCACTCTGGATTTTTCTACGGTGTATGCAACTTTCAGAGATTTAGGTTACAAGCTGCAGAAGAAGCAGCTGGGTGGGCGGGGACATTTTTCGATGCTCGCAGCGCTTTCAACGCGCTTTCAAACTTCGCAGCGGTGCTTCGGAGAGATTTCTATAGAACCTTTACTTGCCTCTTTAAAGCCGATGGGCTTCCATTTTCAAGTTACGCCGCAATGTTTGTAGAGATCGGATATTGAAGAAATACTTGTCAACGAGAAGCACGATGAACCGGGTGAGCCGAAAACCTCCAGCTCGTCGTGCATAGAGTGGCTGCTCGTCCCCTTGATTATGAGTCATCCAGCGACTTGGTACTTATGAGTCATCCGCCAGACTTTCGTCCAGCGGAAGAACGTCAACGGGACGTGCGCGGAGGACATAAAAGAACTGGGTTCCACCGTTCGGTGACGGTGCGGGGGGGACAAAAAGGAACATTGAACCAACGACATGCAGAATGGAACAAGGTAACGGCTAGAGAGAAAAATACTTGACTTGCGACGTTGAGTAGACGGCAAAAAAAAAGGGAGGGAAGAAAATATAATACCGCTGCGCGAATTTTAACGAGCATCCAGGACACGGTAGTAGTTGCCACATTATTCCTCGTACAACCGAAACAACGACCCGCCATGAAAACCATCTTTATTGCTCGCTGATCGTAAAGCCGTGCTTTAATATATCAACGTGGTCGCTGCACAAGGATTTTTTCCTCTCCCGCGCAACAGAGGCGCGCGTAAAACTCGTAGCAGATATTGAGTTATAATGTCGCTGTCGACCACTCGAGCGGCGCGTTCTAGTCGACAACTTCGAGGTTTAATGGCTCATTTCCGTTCTTCGCGGAAAAGCAGAACAGGGGAAATATTGGCGGCAGGAAAAATCCCGCGACATGGCAGTGTGATCGAGTAGGTAGATAAACGTATCGGATTCAGTAAAGTTAAACGCTGCTTGGACGGCTCGAGAATTCCTATTTTCCTCGGCTCGAAATTCGATCGTGACGAAAGAGATTCCTGGGAGAACAAAGGACAAGAAGAATTCGCGAAACGGGGACGGAATAAGAAGAAGCGAGTCGCATTTCTCTCGACTCGGTGTCACGGAACGAACGCATAAAAGGACAAGTAAAAGGGGCCCGAGTATTGTTGCATGAACGATGGCGTCCCGCGGGATTAACAGCGGCCAGGAAAATCACGGGAGGGAAAAGGGTGAATGAGGTATCGGTGACGAGAAACTTCGGTGAAACACAGGGCGATCTGTACATTTCTGAATACAATGTTCGTGAAAGTAAACGAGGGATATCCGGTCAATAAATATCCGCGAATCAATTATCATAGAGATGAGTTGAAGCGAAATTCTTATTTCCACATTCATAAATGCTAAAAACCTGTTGGTTTACGAAGTGTTTTCAATCCAGCGCGATTCTATTCTCGATACATTTCGTATTCAACGAAATTCAAGCGCGTCGTTCGTGATGGGAAATATATCGTGGAATACTGACTAGATTCTTTCCATAATTGTTTCCGTGATAATAATACACACCATCTCTGACCACGTCGATTCACGAAGCTGCGTCTACTAAACGCTTTCCACTCACTCTGACCAGCAATTACGCGCATCGGAATCCTTGGAGCACTTTCCTTAGGTCACCCTGTGTAGCCGAGCTCGTCTTCCCCGTCCGTGGCTCGACGAAGTAATTAGCCTTTAATTAATAGACCTCGCCCTGCGGACCCTCGGGTAGTGGAGGTCAGGATCTTAATTATCGCGAGGCTGGAAACGTTACCCGCGCGGTCGACGCGTTTAATACGAGTGGAGCGGAATGTCGCAGCGAACAGGGGCGACACGATCTCAGGCGGGATGATAAAACCCATGGCTCGGTAATAAACGGCGTTCAGCCATTAAACTCTCAGAATCCACCGTCCCCGCGCACCCCTCTCCAGCTTTTTCGCCCTTTCGTTTGCATTTTCAAATTGGACCAGCCTCGCTCGTATCGGATTTTCTATCGCGCCCTCGTATCCGCGTCATCCAGTCGGACTTGCACGAAATTCCACGCGCCGGGGAGGGAAAAGGCACCCACTCCCATCGACACACGGGGTACTCGATTCACGCGAGAAGAATAAATTCAGGATCTCTCTCCTGTTTGAAAAAAAAAAAAAGAGAAAAAGAAGATTTACGAATCGAGCCGAGGAAATTGTGGATCGTGCAGCCGTCGACGACCCTCGTATCGCGATCCCTTCGGGTCCTGGAAGCGAGTCGGTGCTTTCATTCTCGAATAAACGACCCGATATCGATCGCGATCCCTATCTGCGCCGTGACGAGATACGCAAGACTAATGGACCCCTGGCTCTCTCGCCCTGCAGTCCCGTCCCTCTCGCGAACCCTTATCCCCCCTTTCATCTTTCCCTTGCATAAGCACACCCTTACGTAAAGAGGCCCCTCCCGGCCATGTACGACTTGCAAATTTCGCCGACGATTTGGCCCCGCGCTGCCAATCGGTCTATCCCCGATTTAATCAAGAAAAAACACTCGAAGCTCGGTGGACGCGTGTCTCTTCAACCGTTCGGCCAATGAAGACGACTATATCGCAACGTACACCCGGGAGCGTCCCACGATGCTCCCTCCAGGGAGACTAATTACAGCTATTTGCACAGTTGCTGCACCGTGCGCGTCCGATTAAAACTACGAACTACCGTTGCCCAGCGAGTGCGCACGATGCGACTGTGAAACGCAACTTTGTAACCGAGGTGCATAATCTTCGAGCCGTGTCTCCTCCACGCCGCGCGTTTTTGCCTCGTCTAAGCGACGCGAGAGCTCTATTCTCGCGTGATAGAAGCTTATTCCCATCGCGAAAATTGCGCCGCTCACGGACGATGAGTTACTGCCTTCAAATCGTAGGTAGAGACCGTTTGTGCGCTAATTCCGACTCGATAAAATCCTCCGCGACTACCGTTATAATCTCTATGCCGGAGTTATGATGGCGCAATTAACTTTGTACCCGTGTTTTCGTCTGGCCGTTCACAGGAACATCTCCGAGGTAGCGCGGAGACTGCAGCTAACGACCGACACGTTCGCGGCGGGCTTTCAGGGCAAACTTGCAACGTTCTGGCTGCAAAAGGGTAGGCTACTTGTACACGGGCGAAGCGTAGACGGGGCCAATTTTAGGCAGGAAGGTGCGCACGCTGGCGTGCCGCAGCGATTGCATAAATTCGTGGCACTAGACGCAGGGACACGGGTTAGCGGTGTTAACGACCCAAACTGTGGCCGTTCGCGGCGTCAGGATTCTATTAACTCATCGCCGTGTTCTGGCACGCGGGATTTCGCGGCAATCTACGACTCCTCGGCCGCGTAAAATCGCGGACCGTTTCGATTTAACGGCAGGTTCCCGCGCGGCCATCAAACTCCACGATTCCACAAATATCTTCTCTTCTCGAGCACACCCGTGGGCGTGACACGTGCAACATTGTCCTTTTTAGATTCCAGATTGCCTTTGGGACACTCGAACCTCTCTGGAGAGCTGAACGGAGATTTGCATCTTTCGCGAGTTTTGTAATGCACGGTGTGATGACGATGTTCAGAAGACTTCGGCGATCTGTAGGGAAATGACCATCGACTCTGACAATGAAATCTTGCATTGGTGGAGCGTTATTTGAAAGTCTTCATCGTGAAGTCCAACGACTCGACGGATCAAGTGGTTGAAGCAACGTTCAGCCGCAAACAAAGTCGGGAGCATCGAAATAAGCCCTCGAAACGAGTCAATGCACCGTGGCCGGTGCAACTGCGCCGAACGATGCGCTTCGAGGCGATCACTTCCGCGCGGTTCGCGCTCGTAAAAGTTCACGAGCTCGACAATTACATGAAAGAGTCGTAAAAGCGTAATGCCCCGTGGCCGGGCTGTACCGTCGTGTAACGACGTCGGGCACGACGGGGCGAGGACGACACGCTGCTGCATCGGAAACAAATCCCTGAACAGAGATCGTGTTCGACTTACCGGACGGGCGAACTCTAGCTGGCACGGAACACGTAGCCAGGGCGCGTCGAGGTTCTTCCACGTGGAAAACTCGTCGAGGAAAGCTCCGTTTATGGACAACGGGAATATAAAATATCCCGAGCACTTGTGCTCGCGGTGCATGAACATTTAAACTGGCTGGGGAACGACAGCGAGAGAAGAAAGAAGGTAGGTAATCCCGGGAACACAGAGATGGATAACCTACCGCGATACCTAACAGAGTATCGAGCACGCTATTCCTCTAAAAACTCTCCTTTTTCTTCCACAACGATATGACTTGCAGCATTACCAAGCAGACGTCGGCTCGACTCAAGAGTTCAAGTTCACACGACAGGGTAATCCGCTCTCTTCAGCAGCGTTCGAAGGTCTTCGTCAAAGATGACCATGGGAATCGGCCGACGGCAGGAAAACGGCGTTTTTCCTCGGCCGGGTAATGCCTACTTGTACACGCCGGTGCTCGCTGGCGATAATGAATAGGCGCGTCGTTTCGGGCTGAATCATTGCAATCACGCTCGCGTATAAACCGCCACCGATTCATTAAGAGCCCGTTTACCGGTCACTCGATACGTCAGAACGGAGCGGCGTGGCGGCAGACACGGCCGCGTATGTCTGACAAGTGTACCTGTTGCTGGCGCGGGCCGACGCCAATACAATAAATTCTTGTTCCGCCGATGATTAATCGTGAATGACGAAACGATGTAATACGACACCGCGCCGGCTAATAATAAATGGCCGCGAGCCGCGAACGATTGGGAAAGCCGGTGGATTTTCGCCGGCGGGGCCCAGCCGCCGAGTGACAAACGTAGCTGCGGCGCGGCCCAAGGGGGCGTAATTTTTCCAGCCATCCGCGAGGATGACTTCATAGAACAGGGGAGATGGACGATACGGGCGCGAGGGGCGTGCTGCATAAATTGAGACGCGAGCGGGTAGAGAACGAGCCGCGGGGTTCGTGCGAGGAATCGAGAGGAGGCATCGTCTCCGGGAGGGATCGGCGGGCCAACGCGCGGCCTCGCAACGCAGGCCTGTCGCGATCGCGCGATTAATCTTCGCGGTGCGTGAATCGACGGAAGTGCCACGTCCACGCAACCGGCCGCGGTGCATTTTATATCAAGTCATTTGCATCGAACGCGGCCACGAAGTGTGGCCTATAAATTACACGCCGCGGCCGCGATAACCGCGGAACGCGAAAGACAATAAACCCCCGCGAGCGACGCGAGTGCTGCTGTCCGCCCGCCTCTTTTTCCAGGCCCGCGCACGGACATTTTTATCGTCCAATCTGCAGCCGTTCCGAAGGATTCATAAGCCCGCGAACGCCACTTTGCATTCGTCGTTTTAGATGCTTCGACGGGCTCCCTATGGTTCTTTGGCATCAGTGCGCGGCCACGGAGCGACGCGTCGTTTAAAAAATCGTTACCAGAGGTTTACGACGCCGGGCTGTACGGGCTCGTGAATTTATGTGCCGTCGTAAACGGTCTGGAGATGGTATTGTCATTGTGTCGGAGCATCGACATTCGACCTTTTATTCGAATAAATTTTAGGCTGGATAAACCGAGGATGGAGGAGTAAGCGATCGATCGTTGTTCAGTTGCCAATTTACGGCAACATATTGAAAAATACAAACCACCCTTTAAATCGACGCCGCCCACTCTTTCGGTCTCCGCTTTGAAAGAATCCCCTGGAATACTGGTGGCTCGGCGCCCGCGATGAGAAACGGGCGTTTGGATCGTCACGAACAGCCGGTTCATTCGATCGGCGTCCGTGGTTCGGAGGAAAAAAGGGAGAATCGCGATGCACGGGATGCGCGGCGTGTAAATTCAAAGCCGTATTTTCAAGCAGGCGGCGACCTGCGACCTTCTCTGTAGGAAGTCGAATGCGACTCGCCCTCGAGCTGAGTCGAGAGACTCCGTATATATCCCCATCGCGCCGCGGTTGTAGCCCCCTGCTAATGAAGACGCATACAGCGGTGACGTTGCACCGCAATAATGAAGATCTACGGGCGAAAGTAAGCCGCGCCGTGGTTACCAGCCGCGTGTGTACAGGCACAGGGGAAGACACACCTGCGTGTGCAGCCGACTGAAAAGGAGATGGTAGCGCGGCGACGAAGAAATACGCGGGGAGAACCCGCTCAGCGGGTCGGCTGAATGGCTGATGGAGTTCTGGGGTCGGGTCGGCGGTTTTATTAAAAGATCGTCGCCTAGATCGACCGCGCCTCGAGCTTAATAGGATTTATGAATTATTCGACGCGACGGGGCTCGTTAAATATTCCAGCCAACGTCGCAATCGACCTATTAAAAATTAATAAGGAGCTACTGTATTCAGATGAAGCGGGCATTCGCAGAGGTCTGTTGAGTAAACGTTAGGGACGTGGGCGAAATTCTGTTTTCTGATTGACGATGCAAGTGTAGACAGAGAACGAGAAAGACTCACCCAAAAATGAGGCGTTTTTTAACCTCTTTTTGGTCCCACGATTTTGCAACCGAACTTCGTGCCAAATGATACCTTATGATGAAACATCGATCATACAAAATTTTCAAGTTCAGGTGACAATTAGTTTCTGAGATATGGGAGGTCAAAGAAGTGAAAATTCGTTAACGCGTTAGCACATAGGGTAGACCAGGGCGAATCGGATCACTTTGTGTTTGACGGTAAAAAAATAATAGTTAAACATTAAAAAACTAAGTTTTTATAATATATTCGTAACCAGTACTCCTTTGGCTTCAACTTGAATATATAAAAATTGAAACTAAACATAAAAATCTTTCATTTATAAACAAAAGACGAAAAAATGAGAAATATCCGATTCGCCCCGAAACTTGGGGCGAATCGGACCACCCAGAAATTTCTGAAAAAACTGAAATTTTCATAACAAAATCTTTAGAATCAACTTAAATAAATCTAATTTAATGACAGTGAAGTCAAGTGACACTACTTAGCACACTGATCGGAAGGATATTGCCGTTTTTTGCCGCCTCTATCAGCACAATTCTCGTAGCACCACTCTTCTCAGACAATCTTCTGAAAATGGACGAATTAATTTTTCACCGCAGTAAATACAATCTCATCTTCTTAAAACCATTAATTTATTTATTTTTTCGTCATTTTCTTAGATTTAATTTTTATCACAGCTTCCTTTATTTTTTTTTTTTTTTTTGGACACCATGATCCCTGATTGCGCCTTTTTATGTACCTACGAACCATCTGTATATAAACAATTATCATATTTATAATCATAAAAATACTCAAATGAAAAAAAGAGTGATCCGATTCGCCCCACATAACGTGATCCGATTAGCCCCATATATAAGTATTTCAAAGATTGTAGATTACATAAACATATCACGATATAATACTCTAAAATACAACAAATACTAATCTTAGACACCTTGCAAACTAATAACAATAAGCACATTTGAATTTTCAAGCTTACTTTTTATTTTAAATACGAAATTGCAGATTACGTAGGTTAGAAACGACCAAAATTGTAACGCTCGCACGTAACCATCTCGCTGAAAACGTATGCCAGCTCTAAACAATGACTTAAAACAATTGATGAACTATTGCAGTAGGTGCGGGGAAGAGGGCTGAGATACTACGAACAATTGGAATGATCATTTCTATCGCGATATAAGAAATATGGACTAAATTCTTATTTTGATCCGATTCGCCCTGTGATCCGATTCGCCCTGGTCTACCCTACGCTTCGATGTACGGAGTTTTATATCAATCCGATAATTTAGACGATTATTTCCAGGGGTTTTGCTGACTGCAACAACGAATTTGAACTTACGTTTTCAAAATTCGCAAAAAAATCAAAATCAAAACATATAAATGTCCATGTAGTGGGTGCTTTTTTTTAATACATCGTCCACCATTTTGAATCGGCCATTGTGAATTTTGAAGATCTAAGTTCAAATTCGTTGTTAGCAGTCAGCAAAGCTCACAGTGGCCGATTCAATTTGCTGGACGATATATTAAAAAAAAAAACACCCACTACACAGTCATTTATATTTCTTTATTTTTATTTTTTTTTTCGTGAATTTTGAACATCTAAGTTCAAATTCACTGTTAGCAGGCAGCAAAACCCCTGGAAATAATCGTTTAAATTATCGAAGCGTTGTGAGCTGATGCGTTAACGAATTTTCACTTCTCTGACCTCCCATATCTCAGAAACTAATTCTCACCTCAACTTGAAAATTTTGTATGATTGATGTTTCATCATAAGGTATCGTTCCGCATAAAATTCAGTTCCAAAATTGTGTGACCAAAAAGAGGTTATTTCTTGGGTCACTCTTTGGATTGTTGAAATTATTTGTTTCAATTGTTTGATTCATTCTAGAGAGCTTCAAGAACTTGGTGCATTTTAAAGGGGAGTTGATTGGGAAGTATTAAGTTGTCTGATATTAAATTGTGGTGGGTATAGCTGTGGAAGCTTCAGTTCCGTCGCTGTGGCAATCCACTAGTCTCTCTCTGATCGTCACGAAGTCATCGAGGCAGTTTTAGTGTTCAGCAGGCGATCGAATAGCTAATTACTGACAGCACTTGAAATATAAATATCGAAAGTCTAAAAAGAAGCTTGAAGAGAAGTCTATTAACTCGCTACTTGTTGGTACTTGCGCGTGGCACAAATTCGGATCTACCTTCACGTGGGAGAAGCATCCGCGCGAAATTCCCGCGAATAAAATGAAGGGAAAGGAAAAGATCCCGCGATACATATGACGGAAGTACAGACGCATGATCTCGTTCATTGATTATCGTATAATGTTCCACTCACCATGACGTAGTGACGCTGCATCTCAGTCTTCTCCTGGGCGAGTTTCTCCAGCTCCAACTTAATACTGAACAGAACAAGCAAGAAAACATAAGCGTAAGATAAACATTAATAATGTTCGGGTGATATACATAAAGCTATGGGGGTTTGTGGATCAACATCCGTGAGAATTCTCATAAAGTGACCGACGCAATTATTTCTAAACTTTCAAGATTCACATAAAAACATTCCTGGTATTCTCCAAAAAAGACGCGATGGAGCCGCTGACGATCGCTTGAAAATTACAGAACGAAGCTGATTTGACACCATAATCTTTCAACTCTGGACAACACCTGAACTTCAGTCACTTCGCGACAATGGCCACGTTGCGTATCTAGTAGATAAATTCAATGACCGGGGACGAATGTGTATCCCTACGAAAAAGATAAACGCTCGAGTGGCGCGGACAATCGAGGCTTGTTAATCGAATCATCGATGCGAATCGAGGCACTCGACGTGTCAGGCTCCGTTAACGAGTAAGGAACGCGATCGCGTGTGAAACGGAGCCCGCAGACATCGTTAAACAGTCCACTACGGAACGTTTGCCGTTTCACTCTTTCCCGTTGCTCTTTTTACCTCGATTTTCCGCTTCAGTCACGTCCCTTAATCGAGGCAGGCCGCGGAGGAGTGGTGCACAGCCAAGCCATTAAAAACACACAATTAGTGCAGCCGCAACAAACATCGATAATAGTTACACGCCGGCCACTGTGCGCGAGAATATCCTGCACACGCGTTCCCCCTTTTTTCCGCCTGTCTCTCTGTCTTCCCATTCGGCCCGCTCTGTCGCTGTGCGTCCTCTAAACGGCGCATCAAAACTATCGGAAGCGTGTGCAATTGCGCGAACGCGCTGCCCGCGAGCACCGCGGGCAAGGAATTTATTTCGTTCGATTGGTCGCGACGGGACGGGGCGGATCGATGACACCGTGTTTACCAAAAATTACCGATAACGTTCTGCGTCGAGCGGCGAAGTAATGAAACGCGGAACGAACGAATACAAAGCGAAACGAGAGGAGGGAAAAGAATTTTCAATCAAATAAATTTTGCCCCTCCCTCGGGCGCACCAGTGTAACGCGAAAAATCAACATGGCGACGGAATTTCGCGAAGTCGAGACGATACGCGAAAAAAAAGCGGACCGTGTCACCGCGGTGCTGCAGTTTCGACCAAAATCAACAGGGGCTCAGTGAGCAAATTGCACTCCGGGAGCGTGTTACTTTTTCGTCGTCGAGCAGAATTATCGATCTTTATCGCGTGCAGCGTTAGTGGGCTCGGCAGAAATAATAGGCAGTTAAATGGAAAATTAATTCCTATCGATCCGCGGACGCGGTAATTCGCGCGGGAAACGGCGCGAGCGAGATCCCCCTTTACGCTGGCGGTAAATTTTTAACGGCGGTCGAGCGTCATATTTTTGTTTACGGGCTTGCCCGCGGAACTGACTCGGGGTCGTAGCGATTCTACGAAGCTGCGTCCCTCCCAGCCGGTCGTGTAATAATTAATGTGCCCGTAATTGTTGAATGACCTCCGTAACGCACAGCACGAGAAACGTTCTCCGCGCTGCATGTACGTTTTTCTATCCGTCACCTTAGTATTTTACGAGTAGATAAATCGCGACTGCTTCGAAATGTAAATTTAAAAATTCGATAATCTGACAAACATGCAATAATTCATAAATTGAATTTAAATAATGGAACTTGACAATCGATCAGTGTAAACCGGAGTGTAAATATGCAGTGAGTTTTCACGAAGCATTAGCAACGAGCAATTAATTTTAATTTATCAGTTTCGAGGGAGAAAACGAGGCAAAGAACGCGCCGCAATCCGAGGGACGGCGTGTGGACGAATATAATGTAACGTGTAAACGAATCCCCTCGGTTTTTCCATTTTCTCCCCCCTCGGCTTACCATCGCGTAATGCCTCTGTATCTCTATTTTCTCACCAGTTCCACCGGAATTTTCGGCCGCGCAAGGGGAACAAGAACACAGCATTAATATCACCGCCAACCCCCGTGAACGGGAAGCCTTTGTTCGCCCCTCTGTTCGCGGTAGTCGCAGCGCGCATTATATTAAAACGCCCCCGTTCCGAGGTCCGCGACAACGGGACTAAATGGAAAAGTTGCGGCGTCGAAAGTAAAGTCGAAAAATGAAAAAGGAATCGTAGCCAATTAGCGACAAAGAGCGAAGTAAGTCCTTATAGTCATCGAACGCGGAACAATAACGCCAACCGTCGTCGGGAAAAGTAAAAGCACCTTTTCCGCGAGCCACGTTCCGCTATCACTTTTGCGATAAACCTTCCCTGATAACAACGGATCGAGCTTCTAATTACCTGTAGCGGATACGTTCGACAGAGGCGAACGGCCCGCGCGAACGATTTCCATTCGTTACCGTAATTGGCAGGGAATACGAAAGAAGGAAAGAACGCTAAGGCGATTAACTGTATCTAGCAGTTGCATCGACGGGGCGAAATTGAGTGGCTGGTACAACCTCCGCAGTCCGTCGACGAGAATCGACAGGCAATTATCGTTCTCCGCTCGATTCCGGACTCGCGAAGGCGAAAGTCCGTTGGGCGGCGTGTTTCGAAGTTCCAACATTCGACGTGCCATGCCGCCGGGTACTGTCAGAGTTGCTCGGATTGCTACGCGACCATATTCGATCGTGAATCTTGCGGCCGGGCGTGCAGCAGTCCCTGCTCCTCGATCGCCATACGAGAACTCGATGCACCGCTAACGAGACCGTCCGTTTTTACGAGTTGGCTCCTTTAAAGGGGGTAGAACTGAATTATTCAGTTAATCGTTAGCGGGTTTACAGTGAGCCGCGCGAGGGGGGCGCGAGGAAACGTTCCTGAGCGACTGGATCGCGGCTTCGTCGCGATAAATTAGCACGATATTAATGATCGGTCGAGCGATAATTCTGGTCGCGCGAGAGCGGCGGCACCGGCCCATTAATTATCTACGATTGACGCGGTGCAACGATTTACAAGACGCCTTATCAAGCCCACTCCTCGGCGAACGTTTCGGGATGTAAACACGCGGAAACGCGCACCTGTTCCCCGTCGCACGGTGCCGCGGGAGCTCCCCGCGTTTCAGCAGGCTCTCAATTTGTAAGCGGCGAAATTTATGGTTCCTCTTGCCAGGCTCGCGAAAGCGTTAATCGCAGAGATTGTCTGATAATAAAACTAACCGCGGCTGTGCCACTTTCCGCGTCGTCGAGCGTATAATATAGACGTGCAACGGGTATTATTCCGCGGGATCGCGACCGCTCGCGCGGGAAATTCATCGCGGCTTGTGTAACCTTCTACACCCGGGATATGTAGCGTATCGCTAATCGAACCCGAAGGAAATAAATCTGTGGCGAAACGGTTGCGAAACGGTTTCAGACACGGTGGTTCAATCTGGGCATCGGTTTCACCTGAACTTTAAAGTCTTTCAGAGATATTTTTTTAAACCGAAACAAACGAAGCTGGTTGCAAAAGAGAGCACTTGGTCCACGCGAAAAAAGGAAGGTAAATGTACCAATGACTAGCCATGTACCAATACAGGGCCACTGATGCAGATATTAATTATTATTAAGCTAGGTATATCAATCAGGCACAATATATTGATTAATTTGTGTTATATAATCCTTAAGCTTCATACCCCAAAAATGATTTTGATAAATATTATGTTTAAAACACTTGAAAAATTGTTTGAAATCTCACAGTAAAGACGCATGACGAATTTTGCTAGATTCTTCAGAATTTGCTAAGGAGGAATGATGAACGAATAACTTATGGAATCCTAAGAGTATTTAAAGCAAGTTTAGAGAATATTGACCTTAATAAGATGATTCATTTTGGAGAAGGCAAGCTATTGTTAAACTGCTAGTGTCGTAGATGAGTATATTTGTGTATCTACATGTGTCCAGGTGACCAAGATATTGAAATTGAAAGTACAGAAAATATAACTGAAAGTGTCCCTGGAGCTTGTCAAGGAGTCAATTGTTATTGAAAGTATAAATAATGTATCTGAAAATTTCTCTGCAAATGTTGATATAAGTATTTTAGAAAATAGTACTAGAAGTGTTACAATTATAGGTAAGCATGTTTATATCATAGAAAATTTCAAAGTACGCAAAGAAATAAAAGCAAACAGAAATTAATGTTTTATTCATGTTTTTAACAGAAAACGCAATTGATGAAAGCAAGTGCCAAATAATAGACTTAAGTATCAAGAAGACTAATTTAAATATAAGGTCAACAACAAATATGGTCAAAGATAACAGACAAATATTAGGAGACATATCAAACGAAAATGCAATAAAAACCAATATAATGTCACCATTTGACAAAGTGTTAATTTGTCCAGATAATCTTTTGAATAAAGAACGGGAAAAGGCAAAGGTTATATCAACTGCCATAACATAAGACCAGTGGCAGCAACAAAAGTTCGCACAAGAACAGAAGAATTATTAAAAATTCAAAAAGAAAAAGAAAAAAATAAGCATGTTCTGCGATAGAAGAGAAGAGGTAAATTAACAACGAAATAAAAAAGTTAATATCTAAAAAGAAAAATATTAAATAAAGTCTTACATTAGTATTAAGTTATAGTATTTATATACTGTGTAATTATTATTATATATATATGTTATATGTACCTACTTAATTATATATATATTTTAATATATATTAAAAAAATATTTTCTTATACAAACAATTTTGAAGCCATTTATTCTTCCATCTAAACTATTAATCTGTTAACGTTTCATTAACCTCTACAACTTTTTTTTATATAGTACGACCTTTTTCTTATTTTCCTACTGACCTTTAGAATAAATAACAATTCATTTGGTATGACAATAATTTCTGACGAGTTATAAAAATTATGGCTATGCACTGGGACAGTGAAATTTAGGCACTGGGCCAATCGCCTTTTTACTGGCCATGTATTGGTACAAACGTATTCATTGAAGTTTTTCTTTTTTTATATGCCAGAAATATAAAAATGAATGCATGACAATTTTTTTTAAATAAAAGAAGATCGAATCTACTTATTAAAAACAAAAAAGCTTAGGACAGCATTACTTTTTTACGTGATATTGGCAATATATTCTTCTGGTGGCCTTAAATGGCCAGTTATTGGTACATTTACCTTACCGTTCCCCACATTTACACGCCAAAGGCAGAGAAATAGAACGCGAAAGAGTACGAGAAGCGAGAGTCGTTTGCTGGAGAGCTTCATCTAGTCGCGGTGTGTTTTCGAGCGATCCGGCATCGTCGCGACGGTTAGCGAGGGGCACGCGTCCCCGTGGCGAACATTTTCATTTTCGCGCGTATCGTTGAGCGGACACGTGGTCCCGGGGCGTGGCTCGGGGGGAAATCAAGCACTCCGTGAAAGAGTCGGTGTGCACCGAGTGCGAAATTGGCTACTTTCTGACTGCCCTGTACGGAACACGCGAGCGTGTCGAAATGTCGCACGCGGCTCACGTACGCCCGGCGCATATTTATGCATGTATGCACACAGCCCCGAGGGGCCTTGTCTCTCCTTCTCGGCCCCCCCCCCCCGCCCCGCCCCCACCATTTTCTCTGTCTTTCAGCTGGCCGTGTCGCTGCGACACGAAACAGCAATTTAAGTTTCCGTCGTCGGTGGAAATCGTGCGGCACGTGACGTCGCGAATTAACACGTTAAAGGGCCGGGGCATAAATTAACGTGTCAAGCCGCCGATAGGGATCGTCGCAGGGGGGAAGGGGACCGTTGGAAGGTTGATGTTACGCCCGAAGAAAGTCCCCTTATCGGGCAGCTTTTCTCCACCGTTTCGTGTGCCAGATCGTATCGCGCTCGATTACCTTCTATATTCCTATAGGTGCTTGTTACGTTTCTACGGGGCTGTGTGTTCTCGAGGGTACAGCGTTGCGGTGACTGTTCTTTGTGAGATGCTTGGGATGATGCTTCTGTGCTCCTTGCGGTACCGTTGTAATAAGTTATTTTGTATGCACCGTGGCAACGCACAGACGCCGCGCATCTCTCATTTTTATTTCATCCTAATGCCCAGAAGTGAGATCGAAATGTGCTGTATTACGATGTAAGAAACGAGTTGTAGTAAAGCTGCGCGCATTTGACGCGGCTGGATACAGCAGGCGGGGTTGGGCCGAGTGAAAAAGAAAAGATTGCATCGTAAACGTGATGGAGAAATGTGGCGGGACGGCTCGTAAAGAAGCTGAACAGCTCTCGCGGGCGCGTAACACGCGTGCGTAGAATCGAAACCGAGAAGCCTCCACGTCCCCGGGGCTGTGTGCATGCCTCGCGTGTGCATAGCTTCCGCTCGGGCAAACAATTCCCTGCCAACATCTGTCGATTTGTTGCCCGTTCGCCTCGCCTACGCGAGGACGCGGCGCTCGCGCGTACCTTCCCTAGATAAGGATCCCTGTGTACACCTAGGAATCGACCGCAGCCGATGAATTACGGCGACATCGCAAGAGAATACGGAACCAGGGACAACGTCCACGTGATAAGATAACGGTCGAGTGGCAGCAGAAAACGCTTCAAATCAAACGAGTTTTTTGCTACTCCATCGTAATTCCAATTTAATGATTTCACCGTTGCAATCGCTCGTTTATCGCGTCGTGTTTATTAGATTATGGTATTTCAAGCATTTTCTGATTTTCACTCTTTTGTTAGTTCTTGCAAAGAATCTATTCAACTTGTGAATCAGTTGTTGATTGATTCGAGACGTTATCGTTCGCAATTACCTCAACTGGGTCAAGATGAAGAGCGAACGTCCACGCGATATCTATTGTCCGCGCAAATCGAGCGCACGTTTTTAAATAGACAAGTGACATTTTTATCAACGCGATAATTATTACTATATATGATTGATCCCCACGCGAAACGACCTCGGGAACGTTGCAAAGTTTTTCGTGCCACGAGAGCTTGGCTGTGCGGGGTGGGGGTCGATTTATAGGCATTAAAAATAGAGGTATACCTGTGATACTGTGACTGAAGAAAGTTGAAGTCCTCCTTGATACGATCGCACAGCTCGCCGATGGAGAATTTATATTGCTGGCCGGGCTGCGGTGGACCCTGAAACACGAAATAAAACGATAAGGTCAGTTTCATCCGGCGACTCAGCTGTTTTTCGTTCGACCGAAGCATGCCGCACGTTCTACGCTCGCAAAAACGCGCTCCTTCAAGGATGTACGACGAAATTTTCACACATGAAACGCTTTGTCCCCTGACAGTCTGCAGATACGAATCGTAAATTACAGGTCGTAAAATCCAGACTGCCATCTCCCCTGCCGGTAAACAAACCTTACACACCCACGAGACACTGTCATTTCTAAACGCATGCAGCAATGCTCCAATCATTGTTTGCTGACGTCAACAAATCCTTCGACTAACATTCGTATCTAGGTCAAGAAGTATAAGAATAGGTAAAGCACAGTGTACACATCCAATCTCTAGAAAACTTTAATTCATTGCCAAACACACCTACTGAAACTCTGAGAAAACATTTCAGCGGAGGATGGAGTGGTGACATTAAACTCGTTAGAGGAATGCCTGCAGCGTGTTGTCGCACGAAACGAAGCGTGGATAGGGCAAGATCGCATGTGTGCACCAACGAGGCGGGTAATATGTCCCAGTTCTTTGGCTGAGGAAGCAATATTTTGAACCAATATCTCGGGAAGCCCGAGCTTCTATACTCCCCCGAAGGAATACGTTTCCCGAGTCAGCGAGGTCTCGAGCTTACAAGCCGCCAGCACGCGTTTTTCTTCCGCTACCTTCGCAACGTCGGAACCGCAAAAAGAAGCCTTCGAAGCAGCGACGTTAGGCAGCTAAAAGGTTACCCCCGAGCGCCTCTGCGTGATCTTGTTTGTATCCGTCATGCTGCGCCTCGAGGGAGGGAAAGCCTGAGAGGGAGAGAGAGCCGAGAAAATATTTTCCCCGTATCCGGAACGTTCAGCCGGGGAGCAGCGGCTAGCAAACAGCGTGCGCGAAACAGGAAACGGCGTCGAGATTGAATCAACGAACGGAAGGGGAGGGCCTTCGCGGATCTCGTTGGAGGAAAGCACGTACATATACGGAGTTACCCTTCGATGGGTGCCGGTGTAAATTCGATACGAGGTGGACAGAATTCAGGGTGATCCTAGAAAGTAGAGAATACTCGTAAAGGAAAATACCGTATTACGCAAGGTGTAAGGGCGTGAAATAGCGTTGCGAAGAGTCCTCGCGTGATTCCTCCACGCGGGGATTTCTGGAGGGCGAAGGGGGCGGGCACGAGTACGTTCTCTAAGCGTAATCGGACGTCGTGATTGCGCACGGAAGGAATGGCTAATCCTTCGATGTGCCGGATGCACTTGTCACGGCCCACGTAAGCAGCAAGCCGCCTCGAGGCGTGCACACGCGAGGAGCAGCGCTAGAGCGGCATAAGCGGCGGAAATCGTGCCGCTGCCTTCGGCTTCCGTTCCGCTGATTACGCCTCCTCCGGTTTAAAGCTGCGCGCGGCGTACCAACGTGGCTTGGGCTGTTGCACTCCTACCGACCAATTTCACCTCGTAAAAGCTCCGCGCCCGGGAGAAAAGGTTTCAGGAAACGCTTTGCATGGAAATCGACTCGCCGCCGCGCGAGAAACGTTGTTCCCCGCCCAACAAATATTCTCCTCGGCGAACAGCCGTGGAAAGTTTGCCCGGTACATGCCGTTCGTGGATATTGCCTCGCGCGTGTACAAGCATCTAGGGTTTCGCGGGAGATCCAGTTGGTCCGCAGGTGCATGTATCCCGAGTAATCGCGGGTAATTTCATAGTATGTATGTAATATGTATTCACCAGTCATCATGGTCTGACAATGTTCCACGGTTTTTAGTAATGAAACGAAACGCGATAGGGTAAACTGTAAAATGATCGGTATCCAAAACGGAAATCTCAATTGGAATGTCTATACTTTTTTTTGTGAAATTTTTATATGCTTTTAATTTTCACTTATTATCGATGATTATGAATCTCTCATTAGAATAAAATATCTTGAGTACCTATTACCTAAGTCTTTAGTTTAAAAATATTCAATTAAAAACAGAAATAGGTATAAATGTACCTACAAACATTGGCGCTTGAAAATTTGAGATTATATAGAAAAAAAAACTAGTTAAAAACGAACTTTAAACAGACTATTTCATTCACTATTAAATATCTACAACACTTAGCGAATTTGTATATTAATCCATTACTTAATTATAATGTGACAAAATATACTTACTCATTATCAAAATTTTAAGAAAACGCTTAAAACTCAGCACTTTGTCACACCGCTACCTCTGAGACTTTTTTGTCGCGTTGCCAGGTGTAAAATATGTAGTTAAGCTACTGGAATTTGCAGTGTCGGAGTGAAAGAAAAATAAGAGATTGTAAAAAAGGAACTTTCTAAGCTCGTATTTCTTAATGTTTGGCTTTTTAATCAGGAGTGCCAATGATTAGTGCAGTTTACCCTACGTCTTCCTTGATTCTGGTCGCGTTTTATTGATAAGTTCGCGCCTGTTTGTACTCGGGGCTGTGAGAAGGAACGAATTAGGGGAGAGTTGCCAATATCGTACTGGTCACCTAAATCGTACCTCACCAATTTCTCAGTAATTAATGAATATAAACGACATCTGATGATAAAAATATCAAGTAAATGCGAAATAAGAAATAGAAACAAAACTTTTTGTGCTTACACCCAATTTTGTGCGTGCTATAAACGTTTTAAATAATCAGGTATGATTGATGTAACTTTTTACCAGTTTATTTTAGCTGATAATAATCAAACAATGCAATTTTGTCCTGTATTTTTGTATTTTTCTAAAAGCGGGTTTAATGTAGAATATTTTATATTCATTTTAAGTACATATTACATTCATTAAAAAGTTTAAATTGATATTTATAAATAAATTGACCATGTTTCCTAAATCGTACCACTACAATCGTACCAGTAGGATACATATATAGGATACATATATATATATATATATATATATATATATATATATATATATATATATATATATAGGTACATATATCATATTCATAAGTTATTGTGTCTGTGTGTTTCATATATTTAGGTTAAGTTGTAAAACAGTCTCTGACTGAACTTCGCCTTTGTTTGTGTCCTTCTTTACTTTCTTTTGTTGTTATCTTCTGCGTTTGCAATAAAGACGTTTAATAATAATAATAATAATAATAATAATAATAATAATAATAATATACATATATATATATATATATATATATATATGTAACTATATATAATCATTACTCTTTGTTGAATATTTTCTTCTCTATTTGTTATTAATACTATTTTTAGTGGAGGTACGATTTAGGAGACCGGCTGCCTAAATCGTACCTTTTACAGTATGTGACAAAACGATTAATAACAAATTAATTTGTTCCGAACAAAAGGTTAAGCATATAATAGTAGGTGTCTAAAAGATCAAGCTACAATATTCAATAATCATTTGCGTTCAAATTAGTACTAAATATGAAATATAACGTAAAATGTCTTAAGTGGTACGATATAGGCAACCCTCCCCTATGTTTAAGAGTGCAAAATGTTTGAAAATCGGAATGATTTAATAAATTTAGGAGGGCATGCGCCACGGAGCCCAGAGTGCGGCTGGTTTTGTTCTCTATGAAACAACAAGCGATAGACAGAGGAGAGAGGGGGAGAGCGTGAGAGAGATGGGGGTGGAAGGACGGAAATAGTGGCGCAAATTCGGTTGCTGCTCCGGCATTTGAGAGCCCGATGGAAACCCACGCTTACCGACTTTGGCGGCAGCTGTACCAGCGCCCACGACCGTAAAAGCCACATTATTACCGGTAGTACCGCTGCTACCCACCCACCTCCGTATACCTGTCGGTAATAACGTTACGAGCGTGTTATCGATCGTTTTGCACGTCGTACCCCGCCAAACGGATACGCCACGACGGCCTCGTAAAAGCTGAAATAGTTCTCCACCCCTGCCTCCTCCACACCGCCCTGCTTCCCGTGCCGCTCCTCTCCGTCGCTTCAACGCCCTTTCTCTCAGCCAGAGAGAACCACCAGTACGCGCCGCGAGGAGCATACAGGCTTCGCCCCCGCGCGTCGTCAACTTTAATAAAAAGCTTGAACGTGCAGTGAGCGTACGTCGCCTGAGACTTTGAGAAGCTTGCAGCGCATTGTAAAAAATTGAACTCCGTGCTAAAGAGTTATTACACCTCCGATGATGGATCCTGGCGCTGACGCAGCTCTCTTTCCTGCGCTCACACTCTCGACCGGTGTGCCTCTCGATAGAAGACGCTATTTCTTAGAATCATATCCCAGGATCAAGCAATGCGTTTGTTCTAGCGAACGGAGCAGCTGCGCTCACCCAAACGAAAGTACTCGGGGGGCGATTCCGCTCGAATCGATAGCCGCGCTTATCACGTTAGCGTAATATTTGCCAGCGTCTAACGCGTTAAACGGGACGAAGCCGTCAGAGGCAATGCCGTGTGTCCGTTTGTCGCGCGCACCGGTGCACGAACGTTGTACGTGTGCAGAGAGAAGGAGAGGGTGGCGGTGGCTCGTGTGCGGTTGCTTTTAAACGACACCGAACACGTGTAAACGCGTCGGCGTTACCCGACGGCATCCTGTTAACGAGCCAGCTTCTTAAAGGCTGGGCGAGCTCGAGGCTTGCAAGAATCGACGGAGCACGCGCGCTCTGCTGATCGGCAGAATCGCTGATCCCATTTGTCCGCGCAAAGCCGCCACCCGCGGTCAATCCAATTAATTTATTGGCTTTCGCCGCGCCACCACCTTCTCCGTCCATCTTGCGCCCAACGACGCTGTACTTACCGGCGCGAGCTTCCGCCGGTGGCAGATAATGAGCGCAACAGAAGAGGAAAGCTGGACTCGGATTATCGTTCGCGACTGAACGCCTCTCTCGCGAAATCGAAGCGCTTCAGCGAGGCACGATGCAAGGATGTTCCGATACCGATGCACGTGGATTCACAGGCGTGTTCGACGCAACCGCAAGAAATGTTAATGAGGATATGGATCCTGTCGCTTAGCAGCGAATTAGCGAAGCCCGAAATGCGAGCCGATGATTTCGGCTTCCAGGGTTATGTCTGATGGATCAAACTGATTAATTCTGTTGGTGCGGAGGTATTATTAGGTGTAGACACTGTACGCCTAGCAGTCCGATTTTTATGCTCAGAGGAATCTTATGAAATGCGAGATACTTGAACAGCTGCATTGTAGCCTGCTGCATTAAAATTCGAATGAAAATTTCACGTCTCGCTACATGTGAAGCGTTTTAATATACTCGAGCACTGAAGGAACAACGTTTCGACATGGTTGCTGGATTATTAGAGTACGTGAGAACCATGCGAATTAATTTTCAGTGAAACTTTCGACGTACACGGTACAAAGGCACCGTCGCGAAGTGCTTATCCTCTTTCAACATGGCTAATGCCTATTTCGTAGAATATGCTTTAAGTACTCGGTATTAGCCACGTGAGCTGAGTTTTCCGTACCAAGGATTCCGTGTGTTCTTTATTATCAGAGCGATACGCGATACGTGCACGCGGCCAGTTACAATTTCCACATCGCCCGTAAAACACGGCCGCCGTAAACATTTCCATTCGGCGAATTCCTTTCGCGATGCGGGCTCGTAATTTCTACGGAGATATTCCCGCAGAACCTGGCACGAGCACCTGATCGCTGCGGGGATCAGATTGGTCAGGGGGTCGAGTGAAAGTTTTCGCGGTATCGATCGGCGATTGGTTTCGACGTCGCGCTTGCCAAAAGTCCGCCTCCTTCGGGCAAAAACATTCGCCGTACTTTACCTGTAATTACACGCGACACACAAACGCGAGAAACCTCAGTCATACCGAGTAAATTAATTTTTCCCTAATATCCTGTCACTCCTCCCTTATCAAACATTCATCAACCACGTCCTCTTTTTTCTATTACGATCACGTACCAAGGCATCGTCCCTCGAGAATCCAACAAATCCAGGGCAAAGGTCACATTCAGATTCCTCTGATTTAATGTCGCCTGTTTCACGGAACGTGCACAGACCGGGGGAACAATATCGTTTCCCGCTGATTGGCGGGCTCGAATAAAAGCGTAATAAACAGACGCCATCGCCATGAAATCAAATTAAATCGCCGCGTAAAAAATCCCGCCGGAACATTGTTTCGCGGCGTATCAATAATAGATCGCACGGCGCGCATGCATTCGATGCAAAACGCGGGGCCGCGCGCGCGTGAAATCATCTAATTTTTGCAGGCGGTACAAACTCTCGTGGGGAGGGGAGCGAAATTCATTTTTCGCCACGGCTTTAAAATATTCATGGTTTCGCATGGAATAAAAGCGGCGAATAGGGGGAGTGGGTTTTTACACCGGTGACGCGACACGGGCGGCTGGAGGGTCGAGGAGATTGTACCGGAAAATGCGGTTAGCCTCCGTCGAAAAGCGAAACGCGAATTATGTCGTTTCGACGAATAATGATGAGAGAGCGCGGCTGGCGGCCGTCAATCAGTGTCCTTTACGTCCTGCGGCCGATTTAATTATCCGATAGCTGGTGCCCACCCTCTGGACCCTGGCGTCACGCCCTGCATCATATCCTGTCCCTTCCCTTCTCCCTCTCCGCTCTTTCGTTTTTTGATCGAGAGCAATCATAATAACGCGGCTGGTATTCAAATAACGGGCGGCTCGAAAATGCCGTGAAATCACCGCCTGACAAGTGACGACCCGAAAAGAGAATTAATATCGGGCCACGGTATGGGGCGAGATGGGCACGGGCACGCTGGGTGAAAGCTATAAGGGAGAGTGGGGGAATTACGAACACCTAAGGAAAAAGTTGAATAAAACAAAATATTAGAAAGGTAATAATGTCTTTAATGCTTATAGGGTAAACCAACCAGTAATTGACCGCAAACCAGTGAATGACCATTAGGCAAAGAAATGTCAATTATAAATTTAGAAATATTATATGTTTATAAATGGAGTGTAGTTGCACTTTTAATATCCCATATTTTTAGTTACGCGTATTAAGCAAACATTAATAAGTACAATTCTTATTAAAAGTATGCGGTCATTTACTGGGCTTCTACACGTTTTGCATTTTATAATCGTTTTTTTTTTTAAATTGCGATAAGAATGAGTAATTATTTTTATAGAAATTTCAAGAAAAATAAATTTAAATGCAATTTCAACAGTTGTTTTGTTGTTATACATAAATATATTCAAGTATTAATCTCAAAGGGCTATAAATTCAACAATTCGGTCATTCACTGGTTGGTTTACCCTATTCAAAAACACATTATGTGTTTATATATTTCTGTAATCAACTTTAATAAAATTTGACAATAAAATAAGTTCTGAATAAAAAAACAACACCGTTCCTGTTTGTGATTTTCTATCTAGTGGCGGTTAATCACGAACACAAAGTGGGGGAATCACGAACACGACTTATTTTTTACAAAAATCACATAAATGGCCTTTCGACGTGCTCTGTCCATCACTGTAGTTTTCGTGTGCCCACTTTCTACGATTGTAGCACATAATCCAATATTCAATTGGAGGGTCCTCGTACTTTTCCTTACAATAGATGCAGTAATATTCGTCCTCGTCGTTCTCAGCGTTGAGTTTCCTTTTATTTTTTGGTATTTCTTCTTCTGTCTGCCTCCTTGTTTTTTCTTGAAAATCTTTAGAAATCTTCACTGCTTTACTTCTAGTCAGTCTTTTGGTCATTTCTTTGGTTTACTTCTGGATTTCATACTTCCTATCTTTTTTCCGTTTCTTTTCTTCCAGGACCTCTTTCATAGGAGAGCTAGTTAAAATCGTTGAATATTTTTTCTTAATAGGTATTCCGTTTAGCAGATTTTTTAGTTGCAGCGGGTAAATTTATAATATCGGAGAGTGGAATCGACGAATCAAGTGAAGGACCTGGTTGGTTCAACGAAGGTTGTATATCAGTCATTGTATTCTGATCATCAGTTATAGTTTCATTGTTAGGGTACTCAATTTGAAAAATGTTAGAAATAACGAGATTGTTAAGCAGTTCTTTTTCAAACAGGCCCGGGGTTTAACGGAAATATTCCTGCAGTTTTAAAACGAGTTGCTGCCTTTTCAACATTACTGCAGCGATTGAAAGCTTTGGTGAATAATTCGACATCATATTGGGTAATTGCTCGCCTCGGATACCCAGCCATATACAATTTACATTCTCGATTATAAGCACACTTCACAGGACCAAAGAATGTGAAATCTAAGGGCTGCAATCGATGCGAAGTGTCTGATGGGAGCGACAACATTATGATTCCACGATTGCGGCACAACAAATAAGAATCAATGCTAATGTGGCTCTCATGGTTATCTAAAATTAAAAGTATCGGCTATTCTTTGGTTGGTTTTGCAAAGGAAATGAAATGATGTAACCAATTGACAAACAAATTTTCATTAATCCACCCAGAATTGGACACAGTAGCAATCATGTTACCATTGCCTCCTCTTAATAGCTGCTCGTTCATACGTTTTCTTTTAAAAATAAAAAACGCAGGTATATATTGACCAGCAGCACTAAATGCACAAACTATTGTTGTCAAGATGCCTCTTTCACCACTCGTTGCTTTCCCGACTTGCTTTTGACCTTTACAAGCTAAAATCTTCGAATTCCGTTGTACGTTACTGACGACTGTCTCGTCGACGTTATAAATGCGGTCTACTTTAAAATGGAATTGATTTTGTATTGTTTCCAGATTGTGGAAAAATAGTTTTACTTCCACTGAATCAAACGCGGTAATTCTATTTAGGGATGTAGCCTCGGGTTTTCTTAGAGAAATATTGGGATGCCTTTTGATAAATTCATAATACAAGTCTTTACCGGCCTTCTGTGTAGTTTTGTTGAAACAGTGTGCCAATTTATTTTGTTCCGCAAATTGGAATGCAATTTTTCGCAACATTTTAGCAGTCAGCCCATAAAACAACTTGCTACATTTCAAAATATACTCCTCTAATTAAATTTCTTGATGTTCTCTGAATGGTGGTTTTCTACCACATTTGGGTTGTCTTATAATGGATTTTTCATATGATCAAATATTGTCGTTTTAGGAACCGAATAAACTGCTGCTGCTTTGCCAAAAGTTAATTTGTTGTTCCTGATATCTTCTATAGCTTTTTGCAAACCCTCCAAACTATAGTCGGTTCTGATTTTCATTTGCAATAGCGTGGCATCTAAACATCGTAACAAATGAAATCAAAATGGATAATTATAATACTCTTTAGTTCGAAACACGGGGTAATGACAAACGATAGGGAGTAATATCGAACGTTCGAGATTGACCCACACAAGCCATTCGTCAATAAGGTGAAAAACAACAAATGTAAAAAAAAGAAGTTAGGTTAGGAACATCAAGTAGAAAAAAACGATGGTGTTAAATTAATCCTTGATTTGTACTTTTTGTGTTCCCAAACATTAGTATTGAGATGATTATAAATACAAAAGCTACACCTACTTTAATTTGTCAAAAAATGATATGAAAATAGACAAAAGTCAGCAACAGTGTTTATTTTGAGCAGCGTGCGTGTCAACTGTTTTGGACTTATGACCTAGCATTAGTTTTTCTAACACGATTAATTTTCGAATTCGCGATTACCCCGCGTTCGTAATTCCCCCCACTCTCCCTTAATAGTGTATGTGCATGGCGGTATCGTCGTATCGATACGATATAAAACGCGATCGAATGAATCGGATCGAACGGAACGAGATCCCGTTTGCTCTTTTGTTCCTCGCATGACAAGCACGCTCCGTTTACTCTCTCAAAGCAGTTGTCTCCGATTCGTACGATTCCCTCTGGGGAGGACATCAAAGGGCGTCGTTTAATGGAACGGATTCCAAGAAAGCAGCCCCGCGGCTCGTGCACGATCTCCTTTGGATGGTAATGTTTGTTAGCGACTCTAATAACTGGGTGCCGCGCAAAGTGCATTATCTGCACGCGTCAGTGAGAAAGAGGGACGCTGGGTGGGTCGCGGGGGGGGGGGGGGTGTAGGGGGCGTGTGTCGTAGTGCACATTACGTCGGCTGGCGGCAACAGAACCAATCAGTTGCGTTTGCAGCCACTCAAGTACGCTTAAGTGGCGCATATCACCGCGCCTAATTACGTTAGTTCCATCGATCCTGCCCGTCCACTAAAGACCCGATTATCAGCGTGCATTATCGGCCGAGTTAAGGGCCCTCCTCCTCTCCATACTGTCCTCTTCGCCTCGCCTCGACCGTGAATGCGAGACGCGATCACGCGTCAAACCACCGAGGATACATTAATCATTTCGCGGATCGATGCCGCGGATAAGCCGCCGCTCCGGCGACCAGCCCAGCGCGCGTGGGAGGGGGGGGGGGCGCTTTATACATATTAACAGGGACCGAGCGAGCCGTGCCTCCAGAGAAAGCGCCCGCTCTCGCGCCGCCACGTTAATTACCATAATTGCCCAGTAATAATTGAACAAAAAGTTAAAAGCCTTCGTAATTGCGTCGCCGCGAGCTGTGTCGCGTAGATCGCACGATCCTCCTTAGAAACGTCCACGCCACCGCCGCGGCTAATCTCAGAACTATCTGCGGCTACAGCAGAAATACCGCGGGGGACGACGTGCCGACGAGGATGCTGGCGCAAAAGGCAAATGACGAAATGTACCGGGACACGCGCTCGCCGACACTTACGCACGCGCGCAGCTTTGTCCTTTAAAGGAAACTCTCGTGCAGTCGAGAGAAACGACTATCGAGTTTGCGCAACGATCTCAGCCCTGTGCTCGTTGTAGATACAACGGAGTGTCAGTTGTTAAGTCAAACATTCTCTGGTGTCGTGCACTTCAGGCTTTAAAGGCGGCTCGAATGACTACTGCAAATGCCAAGGTACAAGAAAATGGAGGATCGCGAAGTGCGAATATCGGGAGACGTGGGGGGGGAGAGAGGTTGAGGCAGCAAGGTCGCAGGAGAATCGGAGCCGGGCTCCGAAAGGCGACGCGGAAAGGCAGGGCGAACGGGGAATGACAGAGAAGAGCTTCGAGGGCTGGCGGTTTTCCTCGTACCGCAAAACCGCCAACACGTGGCGCAGATTCCGAAACCGCCCGACGACCAGAGCCGACCGCATTCGCCCTATAACTGGGCCGACTTGCATCCCTGCAGTTCGAAAGCCCGCCACTGGTCAAGGTCTTCGTGGCTCGTACGTGGATTTCGGGGCTGGTGCACGTATGTGTGCGGAATGTTTCATCCGCGAACGTTATTCCATACGCTCTTTGAGCGTCCCATTAATAATCCGAGGATTTTAACATAACGATCACGCGTCGCTCCACGATGTTACATCATTCGATAAAATCGCCCATCAACTGGAATTAATCCATCAGAATATACTGCGTTTTAAATTAATCGGGCTTCGGTTTTACGAATCCCCCTGCTACCAAAATGTTCGCTAACCACAATACCCCAATTAGCTGGACCTCACCCGGCACACTCGAAATTATCCACATTTTTTCCCCGCGTAAATGGAACCGTATGCCGTCCTCCTGCGCAGAGCTAGAAACCATCCACGACCGCGTTACTGCCTTCGTCACGACTGCATTAATTCCCTCGGCTTTGGTTTCCCGCGAAGCGAGCCCCGGTACGGGTATAGTACAGGGCAGATCGATGGAAAAATCGGCGGCTAATTGCAACGTCTCGAGGAGGAAACTAGGCTCGATCGGTCGGGGTCCTGCTCGTGGGCTCCGTGATCCGCGGTTTCTACACCTGTGAAAGTAGTCTCGACCCGAGAAACGTCTGCTCCGACGCTCGGGTACAAACGGATTATCCGGGGCCCCGGCTCGGCGGAGCAGAGAGTGCACCAGCGAACACGGAAATTATGCAACGCGATAACAGCTCCCCCTAATATCGCCGGCAGACAATGCGCCTCAAGATTTGCATGAAGTGCAGAGACAAGCGACACGGGGGACAGGAGGCGAGCAGATAAAGAGAAAAGGGAGAGTCGCGGACGGAGGCGAAGGGATGAGAAACGGAGAAAGTGAGGCGGGGAAAACGCGGGCCGGAGGCGGGGGGAGACGAGGAAACAATGCACGCCTCGTCGACAGCGGTGTATCTTATTGATCATTATGATTATTCCCCGTAGCAGACTGCGAATTCACCCCGAGACTACGCCGCGCGACCAACATTTGCATAAGCAATGCATTTTGATTGGTAGGCCCACATTGTGAGCAGAACATGGAATGACATAAATAATGCATGGCGTAATGGTCGCGCGCCCGCGCGCCCGCGCGCTCGCGAGCGTTCCCGCGACTCATGTCTACCGTACCTATACAGAGCATAACATCGAGTGGAAACGAGAACGATTCTCGCGCTCATAATTCCTTGGTATGCGAGCTTACCAGTCCCGCGCGCGATTCGTTCTACTCCCGTTCGCGATAATTGAGAGATTTTATTCGGGTATCGATCCCATCCGAGCGACGCACACCTGTGAGCGCGCTTCCGCTTTTACTGTCGCGTTTATTAGCCGCCTATTGTTTCTGTCGGGAATATTTCACTCGCTAGGCAAACAGTTCCCACGCCGCGCTCGTATTCTTTTTAACGGCGCGTTTAAACACACGGAACTAGCTTCGAATCGACGGTGAATTATCGTGGAAAAATATTTCGCAGATCGCGGCGTTTAACGAACGCGCGTGTAGTTTATTTAGCGAGCAAGTCACGCCAGTTCGCCTCTCGCTATCTGATCCGAATCCAAGCGCGCACTGCCTGCGCGGCGGGACGAACGAGAAGGTGGGGGGAACAACCGCTCGACCGGCTTGGCTGACTAAAATTTTCTGCACGGAGTATAGCGGCGTCGAATGTGATACTATCCAGCAAACTGATGCCTCAATCTGATAGCCGCGGAAGACTAGCACACGACGCTGGCGTTTCCCTCGTCGGCAACCTTGAAACGGCGATAGACAAGTCCATTTTCGAAGGTGTTCCTAATCTGATCTTCCACGCCGGAGTGGTATCGTTCGATTCCTCTTGGCAAGATCGTGCCAACAGTGTAAAGCGATCGCGGCGCCATCTATGCCCACGAATCTCACCGAAGCTCGATATTGTCCTTTTATTCGGCGCCGGCCATCGCGTCGTTGGAAGTGACGCGAATCGAGCTGAAAACACCTGACACGCTCCGCGGCGAATACACTCGCGTCGTGCACAACGGCAGACAGCAGACCCTCTCTTCCTTCTCCCTTTGACCCTCTCTCTTGCTCGTTCCGGCGAGCACTCGTGCAGATTCGTCGATAAGAGGCGGCCGCGGCAGTTTAACCCGCCAAGCAATTAAGGTGATACGATCGGTACTCTCGTGAAATAACGTCACACTGCGGAGCTGGATACGTGGATAAATGCTACCTCTGTGTGCCGGTGTCGTCCATCCCTCTCTCCCTTCCGCGCCCTCTCTTTCTCCAACGTTCTCTCTGTCTGCTGGCTACCTCTCCCTGTTTGCGTGTGCATGCCTCCCGTGGCTGTGCCTTCCATCGCGTGTTATGTCTCTCTCATCGTTTCGCCCGTACGTGCTTTCTCTACCGCCCTTTATCTATTACGCTGCCGCTCGCGCGCGAGAACGCGCATGTGTGTTTACACGCATGCTTTGCATCGGGCTTTCACGTGCGCGCATCGCCGCAACGATTACGACCCACGACAACGACGACGGCTACGACACGACGACGACGACGACGACAAAGACCAGCTGCGCTCGGCTCCATAGGATCGCTGTGCGGCCGACTTGACTTAATAACACCGCACCGGCGACGTTTATGCACTCGGTGTTGCCCCAAGTAAATGTACCGTGGAGACTGGCTGGCAAGCCCGACACGGGCTTTTTCCCTTCCCCCGTGGCTAATTAAAGTTAAACACAAATTACAACCGGCCGGGAACCGTTTCCGTAGCGTGGAGTTGCGTGCCTGCAAAGCCTGATTGGCTTCGAGACCGTAAGCACCGCGGGGCTCGTAACCCTCATTGATTGTTCCTTGAGCGGTACACGAACGATCGTGAATACCGTTTCCAAAACAACTGTCAGGGATACTTATCTTTCTTTTCCCTTTTTCTTCCCGTTGCTTCCAAGTCCGGTTAAGCCCGAGGATGATACTTCGACCGTATCGCTGGTCGAACTGTGTAATTGCAATAATTGGACATTTTGAAAGAGAGCGTAGTTGACGCGAGATTGCTCGATAATATACGATCTCCGTGACGTGTCGACTCGAATAAGTGTATAGAATACCTAAAAGCAACGTTGGTGAATATCAAAACGAGAGAAGGGGAACGGACACTCCAGTGGTGACCATTAGACAAAAGATAACAACTAGAGAGAGGGAGGAAACAGGGGGAATAAAAGAGGGGGGAATAAAAGAGGAATTAAAACACATGCAAGCAGAAGGAAGATTAAATGAACAGAGGCCAGAGAGCGGACAAAGGACCAAAAGGCAACGGTTCGTCTGGTCCGAGTGAACCAGGTAATTACTGGTCGAATCTCCTCTGTCTTTCCCAACCTCTGACGCCTATCTTTTCCAGCCCCCGTCGCCATTCTGTTCCCGTTGAGAGTTGCCGCCGCGAAAAAGCAGCAGGAGATAAAAGCGGCACGAGAAAACTCCGGGGCGAACTACGCCAATGGGGGGGGGGGGGGGGCGGTACTTTAGCGGCACAAAGGAAGCTCAAATATCGGCCAACTGTCGTAGCCCGGTGCCGTCCAACCCCCTCAAACGACCTCTCTCTTTCACTGTCCGCTTCATACCTTTTCTTGCGCCGCGAGAAGGGAGGGAGACAGAGAGAAAGAGAGAGGGGGGACGGGGATGAAGATGGGGCGTTTCAACAAAAGCACGGGCACTACAAAAGCTCTACGATAATAGGAAGTACGGCAAGAACCACCCTGGTAGTTCGGCCACCTAATCTGTTACAGTCATAAACCCTATTTTTGCCCCTCGATCGCCGTCCTTTTACGAGCGCCCAAAACCACCCCTGTGTTATACAATACACACACGTACACGCGCTCAGTTTATCCTACGGTGAAGTCGAATTTTTTCCCCGAGATTGCCTTCCACCGACGGGCGCGTCAATCATCCCCCTTTAACAAAGAGATTAGCCGACCACCCCTTCCTCCTTTGAATAAAACATTCGACGCGTGATGCTCTGTGTCTTAAGTACTCGTCAAGCTCTTGACTTAGGTAAATTAAGATACTATTCCAGCACGTGTGATTCACCATCAAAAATTTCTAAAATATATTAGATAACCAACGACTCCTTGAAAACCGACAAATCGAGGCATCGAGCAAGGAGTATTCCTCCCTTCCTGACTTCTCCTTCTTCCAGCGCATGAACACGATGCCATCTTTCGTTCCATTCCAAGCAGCCAAACCCAATGTTCCGAGGTAGCTTTGCATAAGGGTTGACTGCGCGCCAGGGGTGAATATGTTACAATTACTGGCAAACCGAACGAGCTGGGGGACTTTGAATGGGCCTGGCCGCGCCCTTCGATCCTCGACACTTACGGACAATGTCACCCTTCCTGATCTCCCGGGGCCGATAGCCCGCTCTCTTCCTTTCCCTTTTTCCTCCCCCCCCGGGGGGGGGGGGGGGGGTGGCAACCGACAGTCACGTCCAAATGAAATTTCTCGAGCAGGATGGCCACCGTTCCCTCGCAGCTCTTACCACCACCAGTTTCCTTCCTCGGTTCACGATAATCTCGTTATCTGACATTATAGGGCGGACCACCCCTCCCCTTGCGACCAACGCTCCCCATTTTCTTCTCGTCGAGGGGGTCGCGGCGCGGCGCGAGGGGCAATGAAACTCGAGCACGCGGCGAAATCACTCGAGGCCATCTAAATTGCGATTCTAATCGGGGGAACGACGTGTGTGCTCAACGATCTGTTTCGGCCAACCGTAAATGCGCGATTCGTGCGAATCATCGGGCACGATTTGTCGAGGGGGGTGCAACGACGGCAGACTGTGCAAAACAACTCTCTCTTTTTTTTTTTCATGGAGCCGCTCGACCGTCGAATGGTACACAGCTGAACCCCGTGTATTTGTCGATTGATTCATTGTCCGTGACTTTCGGTGGCGAACCGTGCAGTTTCGGAGAAATCAACGTTTCCGGGGTATTACGCCCACCCTCTTTTTACGGGGGATGAAAGTGTTCGCTGAATAGGAATGATGCAGCGTGACTAAATGCGAGGTGCGAAGTACCTACACTTTCATTCTATACATGTACCCATATTATTGAAAAGAAGGTAGATTAGTATTCGCTCGAGTAATGACGCATTCGTTCTGCCGGAAAATATTATATGATCTGCATTTAAAACTCTTTCACCTTCAACAAAATTCCGGCACGAAGGTGTGAATTTATAAAATCACACACGTCGTTTATAGAAAGCTTCATTGTTATTACTTTAATAAAAAATAAGTACTCTGTAAACTTAAAATGCGCGTTCACGTCGTATTGCAGACTACAACCGACCTACTTTCTCCGGCCATCTTTGTTTGGTGACGTCACGACCGCCAATCCCAATAGCGTCGGTGATAAGGGCAGGAGCAGTGAGAACTGTCGACAGTCTACGGTTTCCCATTTCAGACTTTCCTACACTCTGCATCGCGATCAATGGGATATGAATGGGAGGCGAGCACGCCCCATACGACCCCAAGTGCGGCGTAGCACCTTATCTTCAAACATATTTTTTCCTTGCACCTTGTCCCGTCGCTTGAAACTTGTTTACCTTGACGTCCGGATGGTTGATCCACTCCCCTATTTCCGTCCCACTCTTTCTACATGCACGGCCAGCGGAATACGAGAAGTAGGCCAAATCGGCGAGGTGTTGAAGTAAACAAGTTTCGAGCGACGAGACAATCGGCTCTAAAAAAACGTGGGAAAACAAACAGTCGAGCCTCGCTTAGGGTCGTAAGCAGCATGCATCTCGCTCCTCGCACCTCTCACGCGCTCCCTATTTATCTCGTCGCAGAACGCATAGAACCCCGACGCTTTGAGTGTCCAAAGGCGAAATACTGCTCCAAGTCCAAGCTCCACTTAATTCACTTCGAACTAACATTCAGGAACGGTCAGACAATAACTTCGATGCTTCGCAGAAAATATGATCGCGAATGCACTGTAAAAGCATACAGTAGAAACCCCTCGGGTTGCAAACACGTCGACAACACTGAGTGTTAAAGTGAAACGTGGTGGACAATTCTGTCGATGAGATACTACTTACTGCTTGGACCTAACTATCGAATTTACGATTTCGAGCTTAGTTATCTTGACGCGTGAAATATGTTAACTTTAACGTCCAACTGATTTTACGATGTCACTGTAACTCCGCCAGAGAACATGCATCACTATATGCAGAAGTAAAAACGAAGAATAAAATGGAAACTACGCTGGCGTTGTCGTCCACAGAGAACGTCGAATCGTCTTTAATTGTTTTTCTATGTTCCGAGCGGCCGTTAACCTGTTTCTCGGGCCAGCGATTGGCGCAGGTCGAACGGGACGAGATAAATGTATAAATCGTGACAAGGGAGATAGGGAGAAAAGTCTTTCGTGTCTCCTGGATGTCGACCCATTATCGGAGCTATCTCCCGACAACGGTCGACCGAGGGTTTTTAAGAGCGTGGCTGCCTTTATCTGCGAACAAGCTGCAGCTAATGTAGCTACGCGACGAGCTCTCGGCGGCCCCCGACCGCTCCTCTTTTTTTTTTCTCCTTTCCTTTTTTATTATTATCCCCGAGTTGACTCCGTGGTCCCTCGAGGCAGCACGAAGTGTCCAAGAAAGGACAAGAAGGAAAAAATGAAGAAGAAACAAGATACATCTTGTTACCGCAGCGTGGACAACGGGGGAACGGGAAGCTTAGTCTCGAGAGAAAAACAAAGTAGAGGAACCGTATGTCACAGCCATATCTTTTTTATCGTGTGCAATTGTCATCGACCCCTTTCGTTGTTTTTAGAAAACAGGGTGATAGAAAAAGATGCCTTGTAGCAGTACCCCAAGTGGAACGTGACTACTTTTGCACTGACAATTGAAGAGTCCTGGTAGAAAACACTGTGAGTGCTAAAAATCAAATTCTATACTACATATAGTATTAAGGTAAATGTACCAATAACTGGCCATCTAAGACCACCAGAAGAATATATTGCCAATATCACGTAAAAAAGTAATGCTCTCCTAAGCTTTTTTGTATTTGATAGGTAGATTGGATCTTCCTTTATTTTAAAAAAATTGTAATGCATTCAATTTTATATTTCTGGTATATAAAAAAACGAAAAACTTCAATGAATACGTTTGTACAACATTTTTTGATAAAAATAAATTTTTTTTAGTTTTGACTCTTCAATTCTTTGGTACTGACTGAACGCGTCGTGTCGGTGTTTACGATATTTACCCAAAGAACGAACTATATCTATGAAATAGTAGAATTCTCGATGTAAAACAGATCTCCGTTTGACAAATACGTGCGCAAGAGGGAAGGCGATAATGGAATTACCGCTATAACCTCCGTGCTTCATTTCACTCGTCGCTGAGCGAATCCTCGGCGCCTTATCGATAATCGTAAACAGCAGCCGCCTGTCGTAATAGAATTTCGCCGGCAACGGGACGAATAAACGGCGATACGAGGAGAAGATCCGTTTGCAACAGACTCGCCTCGACACGGTTGATGCATGCGCGCTCGTATTTCTGCAACGGAGTTCCCCCGTGCACAGTTCCTGTCCCTCTTCCTCTGGGCGTTCTCTGCTCTTCGAAAAGTCAGCGAAGCGTGCGGCGGTCTTGTAACGCCGGTAGCGAATACCGATATTCGCTCGAGCGGCTATGAAACTGGCTGCACGGGGTCGCATTGTGCTTGCGCAATCTTCCCTTCTTCGGGCGGCGCGCCGTACGCGACAGGAATCGCTTCATTCGGCGTACACACTCCGCCATGCGGCATGCACAAAACGTCAGCGAGCTCACGGGGCGTGTATACAACCGCGAGGCGTGTACACGGCTCGCGAGCAGTCACGTTAATTGCACGCTGGAATCTTTCACCGATGCAGCGATTCACTAACGGTGTAATTATGTTTCGCTGCGAGCCCGGTATGGCGTGCCTTTCTCGCTGACACCAGCCACGCTTGGGAATTTCGCTCGCGATAATTAAGCGATTCTGAGTAATTGGCTGTCAACAGCTGTTCAAAGTATTGTCAAACTCCTTCCACCTTGCTCAGCCTTATCAGTGGGAAAAAAGGCAGCCGTTCACGCGCGCGTGTACGAATGCTATTATGTACAAGAGTCTCGAACGAGCTCCTCTTGCCTGTGTCGCGGAGAGCGACACATCGATCGACCGGTATCGAGTACAACAGCGCACGGTATCCGGATCGTGTTAAAATGCAAGACCGCGTAACGCTCGGCGCCCGTGTACGTAGGCAGGCGAAGAATGGAAATACCGGCGCATTGTTGAATCGTAAAGAGCGAAAGAAACGTGAAGGGGCAGAAGGAAACGGGGGACACGGAGAACGGGCACGACAAACGGCCGCGAGCGAGACAGAGGCTAAAGGTGACGGCGAAGAAGCGAGAGAACAGGAGACAAGGTAGCCACAGATGGGATCGAGCCGGTAGTATACGGTAGCCCTCGTGTATATCATTAACCTCATCCTCGTTTTTCGCCTCCTCCACGTATACCCTGTCCCATCACGCCGCCACCTTCTCCACCTTCTTCAACTCCGTGGCGAGCTGTGGGTCTCAACGGTCCGATGAAACAGGATTGTCCCCGTCTCGCTCCGACGCCCATCTCGGGCTCCGTGTCCCCGTCTACTCCTCAACGACCTTTCCCTCTCGTTTCGAACCCATGGCCCCCGGTCGTCCGTCTGTTTCTCCTCGTTCCACCAACGACCCGTCTACCGTGCCCCGCTCTGTCGTTCCTCCACTCGGCTGCACTCATTCCCGCGGCGCGGCGCCCGATCCGTCCTCCTGCTTCCTCTCTGCTGCTCACCGATTTTCCGTCTCAGTTCCCCTCCCTGTTGGTAGCGACCCGGCGAGCCTAGCGCAGCGTGCACAAACGAGTAATTAACTATCTCCGTGTGGGACACGTGTTCCCACCGATGCTGCCTCCCCCTACTTCGCCCCCCTCGCCATCAATCTGCAGCTTCATCCCAGAGCTTTCTGAACGCGTGTCTCTGTCTGCTCGGGTCGAGGCTCGTTCCTCGTTCCCCTTCTAACACGAGCACACCGTGTGTCGTGTCCTCCTCCTCCTCCTCCACCCCGCCCCACAAACCCAGAACCCTCAACCCTCCCCTCGCGCGAGCCATCCTCGTGTTTGCACACACGCTCTTATGTTAATTCGGCTTAACGCCCCAAAGCCCTCGAGGGTCGCGGCGGCGGCTCGCTTCCAAAAATTACGACCGATCACGAAGAGGGACCCCCGAGGTGGTCACGGACGATCTCGTGGAAAATAATAGGGAGCCCCCGCGCGCTCTTGTTCCCGCTGTCGGACGGGTGCGAGGGGATGTGCGCGCGAGGGTTGCCCCATCGGTTCGGGCTGCCGACCGATTGTCGTTGGAATACTCGATGAGTGGCGGTGCGAGTAGACTGGATTAGCCCGGGCCTGCGGGTTTTACGTGTGACTTGACACGACAACCGTAAACAGGAATTTGATAATCCGATAGGGGGCTGTTACGGGCCACGGCGCCTCTGTGTTTTTCAGGCATCGGTGGCGCGCGTGATACGCCCAAGGGCGAGGGAAATGTAATCGTGAGACGGTGCGGATCGATTTTAAGCAGACACCATAACTGTTATAACCTATATTTTAAAAGTTATGGCATAAGAATTAATATCTTTCTTTAAAAGATTTCGGTTACGAATAACCATTATCAATGACCAGAATTTATTTTGGTTACGATATAACTAATATCTATTGCGGCACTTTTTTTGGTTACGGTGTAACCAATATGAATTACGGGAATTTTTTTCGGTTACTATTGAACTATAGAACATCTGGAATGCGAACACGGGACGGAAAACTCGGACTGGCCAGGCCGAGAGAGATAGTGGCATTGAATGGGTGTCTATCCTGTATTATACACGATCCTGTAGTAAATGTACTTCTATCCTGTAATAAATTTGAGTATAGACAGGTATAGACTTGTGTGTAAGAGTGAAACAGCATCCCACATAGTGCAACTATCTCTTTTCAACAGCGCGCCGCGACTCCTAATATTCACAATATTCCAAATATTCTATATTTCCATAGTTATACCGTAACCGAAAAAAATTCCCGTAATTCATATTGGTTATACCGTAACCAAAAAAAAAATTTGCGCAAGATATACTGGTTATACCGGAATCAAAAAAAAATTCCTGCAAAATATATTGGTCATACCGTAACCAAAAATAAATTCCCGCGATAGATATTGGTTATACCGTAACCAAAAAAAATTCTGGTCATCGATAATGGTTATTCGTAAACGAAAAAAAATTCTGCTCATCGAGAATGGTTATTCGTAACCGAAAACAATTGCCGTCGTCAATAACAGTTATTAGTGACCGAAAACAATTTCCGTCGTCAATAACAGTTATTAGTGACCAAAAAATATTTCCGTCGACAATAACGGTTATTACGGACCAAAACATATTTTCGTCGACAATAATGGTTATCAGTAACCAAAACAGATAAGTCTTAATACTTTTTAATCACTTCATATTTCGGAAAATGTATGCAGTATTTAATGAAGACTGACTTCCATTTGAATAAAAATGAACTTTTTCTCAATGATTTTTTTCGAAAAAATTTAAAAAGTAACTGTTATTTCTGGTCTCTGATTTTAAGGGAACTTCGTATATAAAGGTCATCCGGTAGTGGAAGGCACAGTTTTTGTTATAACAATTCTGGTGTTGTTTAGAGAGCCGCAGGCTAGACAGCGTCGTTGCCCCGCGCCAAGAAAGAAACTGGTTAGTGCCCGGCGCGCTAGTCGAAACCAAATATTTGCACGTTTCTTTCCTTTTCCCTTCGTTGCTCCGCGCTGTTCGATGGTATCCATGACGACGTGGCTCAAGAGAGTACAGGGGAGAAGCTGACGCGAGAAGAGAGAAGGCGGAGGGAACCGACGAACGTCCGGCAAATATTTGCATAGCACGGCGGGTTTGCGGAAAACCAGTGTGCCGCCGGTCGGCCGGCCGGGTCTATGCGAAAAGAATATCTCTATGTTTATACGTATATACACAGCACAGAAGCCTGGGAGCGTTGGAAATTCGCGAGTGTGTCGTTCAAGATCTCTCTCGAGAAACGGTGGAAGCTTTTTCCATCAGCCGACGACTCGGGGGACTGGTGATCCCCGAGCGATCCGCGCAAGAAGAAAATCCCTCGAGAATCCACGGATGGCCCCTCCGTGTGAAATTGCCGAACAGCGGAGGATTCCTACCCGCGATGTATTAGCGTCGCGGCAAAGTCTGCCTCGCCGCGCCATTATCGAGCACTCCTCGTAATCACGGTTTTCTATTTGCACGCGCGTCACGTCCGGTTCAGAAGTATGTATTCAATTATTTCGCGGGCTATCGATGGCACGTGAAAGTTGTTTGGCCTCCGAGAGGAAAGCTCGCGGCGGAGTGTAACGATTTTCGGAATACCAAGCGCTCAACGTTACCTTTGTATGTTTAAAGGAAAATACGAAATGTTCATCTTGTCCCATAATCGGGACGCGTAATGAAGTACCTACTTCTCGTCTGTCTTTGAAGCAAAGTACCTATCGGTTCGATGTGAAACGAGAGTTGAAGTTGCACCGTATCGCGTCGAAACACGGTGGCAAATTTATCGTCAATGTCCCCGAGGGTTTCACATGTTCTGCATACGGCTTGTGGCAACACCCGCAGAAATCTCGCCCCCATCCCTCGGGACTTGGGGGAAGCGTGTTTCCGAATCATCGTGGACCCCCGTGGTACCATTTTTCGCGACGTCGAGGGCCCTCGAAGGATAATAATCTCCCCGCACGGCGTGGAATTACAGGGTCCCGAAGCGCCAGGATTAAAGGACAAAGGAGACGCGGCAGCGAGAACGCCGATCGACGGGGTATACTCGTTAAGTGTGCATATACAGCGTGCGTGCTGCCAGCAGCGATAAGTAATACTATGCCCGATTGCGAGCCTTGGCCCGTAGGGCAATTTTAAGGGGGCAACAGAGGCAAAGATAGAGGAAGAGAGAGAAAGAGAGAGAGGGAGAAATGTTCGCAGTCACGGAAGAGGAGTCATGGAAACGAAATGCTCCGATGTGCGGCTCGTGATGTAGAGGTGCAGGAGCAGCAGCGCACAGAGGCGAGAGAGGGGGGAACACGACAAACTGCCAAGCCTAATGCCAATTAGTGCCATTCTCCTGTACGAGCAGGTCCGAGGGGACTTCAAGGGGCTTCCTCGGACTTTCTTTTTCCCCTCCTTCCACCCTCCCCGCCGAGGTTTACAAAGCGGTTAGGCGTATTTATCGCGCTATGTGCATGCACACGTCTACACCCGTCCTTATACTGTACCTCTGCATACACACGCCCGACTAGGCGCGGTATACAGGAGGTTTCAAAAACGGGCACGCGATATAATAAACGGAATACAGGTCTGTTTTGAAATAGGTCTTTCAACGAGGTTAATAAGTTTAGCTTCTGACAAGTACATGCAATGGTTATGAGAATGTAGAACTCGCTAAAGGGTGCAACGTCTCGCTGTACGCTTAGCATTGTCGTTTCGACCATCCACTATGAAACAGCCTGCACAACCATCCCATAGCGTCCGTCGCTCCTTGCCAAGTGCCTTCACGCATTATTCGAGGCGAACGTGCACGAAATACTTATGTACTCGCGCATTCTCCGCTCGAGAGGCGGTCACATGCTCGCGAGATAGGGCTTCGTTTGTATGCCCGTGCACGCACACGCGAGCCCACTTTTCCCCTCTCCCTTTTTCTCTCTCTCTCTCACCCTCTCTCTCTTTCTCGGCCCATACATACATTAGGAGGCAGTTCGATTTATAAAGCCGTGACTAACGAGCCGTGAAAACCGTGGACGGTCCTGCGCTTCTATCGGGAGCGAAAAACGTGTTCTCTCCGTGCCCCCTCGTTTCTCCTTCGCCACGCCAGCCGAGGAAGTTATCACAACCGGGGCGAACGTACTTAATTGCGCGTGTAATCTACGGGCCGAGCGGTTATCGTAACCGTAAACGTTATGAATAATTAAGATCCGACGGGAACGAGTCCCGTCCGCCGCTGTCGGAGAAACTGGCGAGCGTTTCCCGCTGAGAAGGAACAGGAAGAACGTACTAATTACTCTGGTTACAGGGGATTTCGTGGGGTCGAAGCTCTCTCCTACTCGTTCAACGAGTCCCCAAACTGCCTCCCGAAAGGAATCACCTTCCCACCGCTTCATTGTGAGGTTAATGCTAGAGGCGATTCGAGCGGGGCGGCCGGGGCGAGCAGAGAGGATTAACCAGACGGGGGAAACGATCGGGGAATGAACGGCGCGGGACGAGGGGCCACGTACGACAGGAGACAGGGGGTCCTTTCCAAGGAGTTAAAAGGAGGAGCGAGGGACGACAGAGGTAATTTGAGAGTTATTTAAACGAGGAGCCGGAGAGGAGAAGCAGAAGCTTGTAGAAGTTCCATTCCACTTGGAGACGCATGCAGACGTAAACACAATCGCCCTTGCACAATGGATTATGTTCCGAACACTCGAGGACCCCTTGTAGCTCGCTCGAAGAACGGGCAGAGGGGACCCTCCTGTCTTTCTCTCTCCCTCTTTCGCTGAGAAATCTCGACGAGAACGAAATGGTGGTGGCTCGCGGGCCTATCTATAGAGGGCACGGCCAGCAAGATAAATAATTCCGGCTGAGAAGCGTTACAGGAAGACAAACAGGGAGGCCTCGAATGCCCCATGAAACGCGAACGACGAAAGAAACGAGCCACGTTGCTCGCGCGACGACCCCGTAAAAACAAATTTGCTCGATGGAGAATATTTATTGGCCGTGGGGGAGCGAGGGACGCGTTTCTTTATGTCCCACGAGTGACACACGCTTTGCGATCGGGCGTCCCAAAACGAGAAACGGCCGGAAGTGTACTCTTCGCGGTGTGTAACGTGTATGCATACCGTCGATTCCAAAGAATTCAAACTGTCTTCAAATGTCTCACCTGTTACGGGCATATTTCTCCATAAATGCTATCGCAAGGAACGCCTTAAAAATCCTGGCATAATTCATTCCTTTCCCAGGGGATCATAAACCATGGGGCATTATGGAGCCTACGGTAGAACCGATCACGTGTATCTATCGAGGGAACCGGTCTAGTACGATATTAAGCACGCATGAAACCTTCGATATCAGCCCCTGCACTCTTTGCGCGCGGATTGTGCCAGCAACTATAGCGACCGACAGTCCACGCGGAGTAGAGACAGGATAGCAGCACAGAGTAATTGAAAAGCAATAAGGAGGAGGGAGACAGAGCGAGCAGGCCGTGAGATTTCGAGTAGGATGTCCCTGGTCGAAACAGGAAGGCAGAACCAGAGGGGTGGTAAAGTAACCGCGAGGGTCCACGGGTAAAGTACTCCACGGGGCCCTCCCTCCTTTGCTCTCCCAGTGGACCAATTTACGGCACCCCGAGGACTACGGGGGTATTACGGTTCACGCTCGGGGGTTCGTTTCTGGCCATTGTTGCGCCAGTCAAGGGATTATTCCCGAGCAGGAACGAAGGGGCCGAGGGTATATGGTCTCGCAGTTCCACAGTCGTTCGCCTCTTTCGCTCAGCTACCCCTCCCGGATTATACGTTCCCCCGAGCACCTGCACCTAAACTATGTCCTCGCCTCGCTCCCTTTTAAGAAGTGAGAAAGTAAAAGGCGAAAGGAACCGGGGGACAAAGACCCCGGCAATCTCTCCCCGACTAATTCGCGTCGATATCGGAAGAATACCGTTTAACGTAATAAACTGCCATTAGGAGTGTCCGAACCGCCGTATTCCGTGGCCGTAGTCCATTTCGCGTATCGAGTGCCATTAGGAGGTTCTAACAAAACAGCAATTATAATCGGGCAAGCCACCGATAAAGACTGCCTGTAGATTTAATTACGCCCGTCTTATTAAGATGAAAGCCGGGTGAGTGCGTACGAGTGTAAATCGATCTAGTCTTATCGCTATCCATTTCGAGGGTCTCGACACGCTGCGACACCGTATCGGAAGAATCGTCTTTTTATGCTCTCTCAAAGCTCTTATCGGAAGCGAGCTGACTGTGTTCATCCTCTCGCTTCCCCCTCTTTTTTTTACGACACTTCGATGTAGGCCCCCCTTCCCGGCGATGCGACGTTCCCTTTTTATCGGCACGATTTTCACGGTCGTACCTTTCCTGGTGTACAATAATAAGAGGAGCAGCGGCGTAAGTGAATCTCGAGGGCACCAGCCGAGACAGAGAGTAATGGAAGAGACAATACATCGCGTCGAGAGCGACCGGGGAAGCGGTAAGGTAAATGTACTAATGACTAGCCATGTACCAATACATGGCCACTGCTGCAGATATTAATTATTATTAAGCTATGTACATCAATCAGGCACAATATATTGATTAATTTGTGTTATATAATCCTTAAACTTCATACCCTAAAAGTGATTTTGATAAATATTATGTTTAAAACACTTTAAAAATTGTTTAAAATCTCACAGTAAAGACGCATGACGAATTTTGCTAGATTCTTCAGAATTCGCTAAGGAGAAAGCGATGTTTGTTAAGCAAATAATTATCGTACTATTGGGTTTCTTTATATGAATGAATAACTTATGGAATCCTAAGAGTATTCAAAGCAAGTAATTAACGCGGTATTACACATTTAGATTGTATTTTATGTAAAAAATACGTGGCTATATATTGGTACACAATATTCGTGTGTGTCCCAATTACTAACCAAGCGTCCATGTATAGGGCAAGTCGCAATTTAGTATACTCTAAGGCTTGTACTAGTGAATAACCAGGAGTATTTTCTTGATAGTATAAAGTGTTTTCATTTGGTATAAGTTGAAACTAGTAGATAAAGTGTGAATAAAATTATTGGTGTAGTATTTAAAAAAGCAAGTATATACATTCATTCAATATATTACGCGTTTTCTATTGTCTAGAGTACGTAACCTCAAATTTTGAATTACGCTTCAAGTAATATATAATAATATCGTGAATTACGTTGTAAAATAGAAAAATGAAGGAAGTGAACAGCAAAGTGAAAAGTGTCCAAAAAAAACTATAATCAAGACGACGTTAATAATGCACTTGAACAAGTGAGAAATGGTATGAGTACACGTGAGGCAGCTATAAAATACAAAGTACCAAGAAGTACTTTATATGCCAAGCATAAAAGTATTATACCTGTACAAGGTGCGAAAGGTCCACCAACATATTTGACCACAGACGAAGAGAAAAAAGTCGGTAATTGGATTTTATATTGCAATGACAGAGGCTTCCCGGTTACAAAATCACAATTATTGTGTTGCGTACAAAAACATGTTACTGAATTAGGGAGGAAAACACTTTTTAAAGATAATCAGCCAGGATGGCATTCGTATGAAAGCTTTTGCCACAGGCATAAACAAATAACAACAAGAGTGTCGCAAAATTTATCAATTAGCAGAGCAATAGTGACTGAAAGTGTTTTGAGATAGTTTGAACCTTGTGCTTCTAGTAGTCTACAGTTTTCGGATTTAAACATTGATGTAAATGGCAATGAAACGAATGTAATTATATTAGAAGGAAAAGAAGATATAAATTGTTTAGAGAATATTGACCTTGGTATGATGATTCATCTTGGAGAAGGTAAGCTATTGTTAAACTGTCAGTATCATAGATGAGTATATTTGTGTATCTACATGTGTCCGGGTGACCAAGATATTGAAATTGAAAGTACAGAAAATATAACTGAAAGTGTACCTGAGCTTGTCAAGGAGTCAATTGTTATTGAAAGTATAAATAATGTATCTGAAAATTTCTCTGCAAATGCTGATATAAGTATTTTAGAAAACAGTACTAGAAGTGTTACAATTATAGGTAAGCATGTTTATATAATAGAAAATTTCAAAGTACACAAAGAAATAAAAGCAAACAGAAATTAATGTTTTATTCATATTTTTAACAGAAAACGCAATTGATAAAAGCAAGTGCCAAATAATAGACTTAAGTATCAAGAAGATTAATTTAAATATAAGCTCAACAACAAATATGGTCAAAGATAACAGACAAATATTAGAAGACATATCAAACGAAAATGCAATAAAAACCAATATAATGTCACCGTTTGACAAAGTGTTTATTTGTCCAGATAATCTTTTGAATAAAGAACGGGAAAAGGCAAAGGTTATATTAACTGCCATAACATAAGACCAGTGGCAGCAACAAAAGTTCGCACAAGAACAGAAGAATTATTAAAAATTCAAAAAGAAAAAGAAAAAAAGCATGTTCTGCGATAGAAGAGAAATAAAAAAGTTAATATCTAAAAAGAAAAATATTAAATAAAGTCTTATATTAGTATTAAGTTATAGTATTTATATACTTTGAAATAATTATTATTATATATATATGTTATATGTACTTTCTTAATTATATATATTTTAATATATATTAAAAAAATATTTTCTTATACAAACAGTTTTGAAGCCATTTATTCTTCCATCTAAACTATTAATCTGTTAACGTTTCATTAACCTCTACAACTTTTTTTTATATAGTACGACCTTTTTCTTATTTTCTTACCGACCTTTAGAATAAATAACAATTCATTTGGTATTACAATAATTTCTGATGGGTTATAAAAATTATGGCTATGTACTGGAACAGTGAAATTTAGACACTGGGCCAATCGCCTTTTTACTGGCCATGTATTGGTACAAACGTATTCATTGAAGTTTTTCTTTTTTTATATGCCAGAAATATAAAAATGAATGCATGACAATTTTTTTTTAAATAAAGGAAGACCCAATCTACCTATCAAATACAAAAAAGCTTAGGATAGCATTACTTTTTTACGTGATATTGGCAATATATTCTTCTGGTGTCCTTAGATGGCCAGTTATTGGTACATTTACCTTACACGCGTGTCCCAGGTGTCGAATAAACGTATGGGAAGTTAAAATTTGGTTGTACTCTGTCCAACTCTGAAGCAGACACTCGAGCACGTACAGTCCGCCTCGAGAAATGATTTTTAACATCTGTAGGTATTTCGTATGAAAATTCAAGAAAACCGTCGCTTCTCGAGTATTTTCAGTTTCAATGGCTCGCCCATAGTCGCGCGAGAAAAGTAGCCAGAGGATTAAATGAATTTCGTGAAAGTTGAGGGTATGAATATTCAACGGGGTAAGACTCCGCGAGTGTCGTGTATGAATTAAAATTTAATACGGAAACCTGCCAGGGAAGGATAAAAACTGGCACGGACACGAAATCCCAGCGTAAAAGGCCGACGGAGCGCAGAAATTAAAACAATCGCCTCCTCCCCCCATGTCTCTTTCCCCTCCGCGGGCGGACGAGAAGCAGCAGCGTGTAATTACCGCGAACGGGAGCACGAGATCGCGATTCCACTCGGCCAGGAAACGTATAATGGGAGTATAATGCGTGAAATTTACCGGGCGCATCAGCATAATGGACGACGCGGGGCTCAAGATATCACTGTGATTCCGTATTTCCGTGCCGACAGCGCAACTCGATTCGCCTTGTCTCTCCACCACGCGCCACCCACTCGCACGCCTGTGCATCGGTTGCCTGCTTCAACAACGAATTACCGTTGCTTGCCGCGCTAGACGGTTCCGAAGCTTGAAATTCACCGATTATCGTGCACGTTCCACGGAAACCCTTCCCTCTAATGCCCCCTGAGAACTTCTTTGCGACTCACGCGAGTTCAAAGTACCTACGTTTACGTGTACCGGTTGCGCGGCGTTCGCGTACCCCGCGCTTCGCGAATTTTCGACAACGCGAGAGATGGAAACGGTGCCACGGCTCGCCGCCAAATTACAATCCCTATCGATGTTCAGCACTCGCGGGTTCCCCAATATATCGAATAGATCGACGATACTAACGCGATGGGTAAAGTCTGGTATGAAATGAGGGCGGGGGGGTGGGGGGGGGGGGGGCGTTACGTTTCGCGCAACGGCGTGTACAGTTTCGAATTAACGAGGTTCGAAGTTTTTTCAGCTGTGCACGCGCAAAATTGCGTTTGAACGAAGCTTCGGGGTAAACGGTCCGCCGATTAAACGTATCAATATTTGCCGAATCGGAGCACGAAGCAGACGCGCACGATACGGCTCGAGCGCCGAGGTTATGCTCGGCTAATATCGCGCATGATGTACACGTGCTCCGTTGATGGCCACTGCCTTTTGCGCGAGCGAGATGCCAATGACTCCGTCGGAACGACTCTTTCTTTCCGCTACTTCATGGCACTCGACAGTGCCACCCCTTTTTTCCATGGAACATTGTCGCCCGCCGTTCAAGAGGGATACACAGAGCCTCGGCTCTTTCACCAGCGCGTTTCTTTTTTATGTTGGTTCGCTGCCACCGTCTCCTTCTATCCGCCGTGTTTCTCGTCCTCTCTGCTTTACCCCCGCTGCTCACCACGTGCTACAATATCGCCGGGCCGCACATCCGGTGTAACGCCTGTTATTAGGGACGGGCCAGATGAAGCTTTCATTATTCTATCCGAGGGTCCCTTTCACCCGACAACACACCGTTACAACGGAAAGTAATGGGCAATTTTTTCCTTCTTTTGCTTTCGTTCGTAATTATTATCATCATCGGGCCGAGGCGGGTATAATGGCAACAGGGGAATAATGTAATTCCGTCGGTGAATGCTGCTCTTACGTCTGCAGCGTCGTCTTAATCGCGAAGACACACCGTGAGTATTTCTACGTTGATTTCAATGTTCAGCGCACCGCCATGTGCGGAAATCGTTTGTAGTGTATTGTTAACTGTGCGCGCCAAACGCCCATAGGCGTTCACAGCACGCGCTGGGGTGAATGCATGTGAGCGACCACAGTGTCTGATTAATACAGTGTGTTCTGCTAATCAACGTGGTTAAGAGGACCCGTGATTATCTGTGCTTTCAAGCTCCTATGTTGCTCGTGTATCGAGAAAGTGATTTAAAAGATAGAGCGATCCGTCATTGGTGGCATAATAAAGAGCATAGGCGGCGAACAGAAGGAGTCGAAAAAGAAAACCGAGGAATCGAGGAATATTGAACATGCATTTGAATAGCTATGATATTTTTAAGTTGCGCGCTTCCATCTACGCAGGCTAGAAACGCGTGCGCTGCAATCCTGTTTCGCGATGGTCGCGCGCATTCGAGAAATTCCAGCGTGAAGTAATCCGATAGACGATCGAAAAAGGAGTTACGCTGGTTTCTACACCACTGCACGTGATCAGACTCGCGAGTCCCTTATGCGCGTGAAACTCGAGCCAAGTCTGTCCAGCTACACGCTGAGATCGCTTTACGAGGTACAAATCGCTCAAACCGCGTAACAAAAGCGTCACTCATCGAGAACTACGCGTTGAAGAAACAATTTTTACCGGGAAAAGATCTAACTCCATTAAGTTCAATATCCTCGAGAGTGTGCATAACAAAATCGAGACCAATGTACGAAGTAGAGAAAGAATTTCTGGAAAACTCGATGACAAAAGTGGACAAAAATTCGCGATGAATTTAACTTATTTCTTAGTACATATTTCACTCACCGGATGCCTAGCAGCGGCGGCAGCTACAGCGGCGGCATTGATTCCGGCGCTGGGATACATGTTTCCTCCTCTCTGGTCTGGAGCAAAGCCGAAAATAGAAACACTGTAGTGTATGTGTTCTCAAAACACGCGAACGGCAGGCTTCATGTCACGCGCGGCACACCAACGGGCAACAGATGATACAACAAATAAACCAACAACGATAAACATAAAGCACAGCGATTCAAATCGCCCGCGCTACGGGCTACGAGGCGCAACGACCCTTCCGACGGCACTGTCGACGCGATTCGATCGAAAAGGTCCCCGCCTCGGAGGCACGACGATGATCCATCGGTCTGTTTGCCATCCGCCACTACCGCATTCTCATCGTTGGCACCAATAACACCGCCGCGAATGATCACTCTCGTTTCACCAGTTATTTCGGTCGCTCGATGCGTTCATTTGAGGTTAATAACGTGCCACCGTAGACACCGCGATGGAATCTCGTTCGGGTACGAGCAGAGGAGAGCGTGGCGTGCCCTTTTATCCGGTCGGTAAAACAGGGTGACCAACCACCGCCGCGGCCAAGAATCCGACGAAGGAAGCTTCGCTTCCGTTACATCCAAAAAGAAGAACACGGGAGAAGGGAGAGCTTCCTTCTCTCTTCGCTTCTCAGGGCTTCACTTCTCAACGCGGGCGCACTATTACACAGGGACACTGCACTCGCTTGTTTACGACCATAGAACGGGTGGCGCGCCGCCACTTTGAGGTTAAGTTTACCAACACTAGCACCGCGCACGTTCTCTATCCGTTTCGCTACGCGAGAACTTTTCCAGCGACGCCGGGACTACGCGTTCGAGAATCGAGAAGCAAGAGCGCGCACCGTAAATCCGACGGAACTTGGCTTACGGGAACGTGAAAGCTAGCCACGGGAACGTTAAACGCGCCGACAAACTCCAAGAACAAACCACTCTCGACAACGGCCTCGGAGCGACTGATGGACGGGCAAGTGGTGGGGATGGTATCCCCTCCAGAGGAATCTTTCCATTCCCCCACTGTGGCGGGCCGTTACTCCACAGTTAAACCCGCCAAGCACCCCCTCGAATGTCTCTCCTCGTTCTCGACGCTCGTATTAACCGGCGCGATAGCTCCTTCACAATTAAGTCGCGTTACGTAAGGGTCTCGAAAAGGCGAGCACGAAAATCACGGCTCGTTAAAACGTCGCTACGTCTTTCCTCTCTCCCTCCCCCTCCTCCCTCCCCGCCCCACTCCGCGCCGTGATGCTCTTTCTCGCTTTTTGCTTTCTGGCACTCTCTATTTCATAGCACCTGTCGTCCTATCGTGCACTTGGATCGGTTATATCGACCAGGATACCGTCCATCGTGATTTCGGCGTGTCGTTGACACGACGAGTGACCGGATAGCATGCCTTCGGGGCTGCTTCAGTTGGCCGTAATTAATCGGGTTTGAAATGAACGGTTATTCTCGCGTTAACCATGGCGCAATCAGACGATACATCGATTCTATTATGTAGTATACTGGGGCGGTATATTTACATACATATTCCACCCTTTCTCTCTCTCTCTTTCTCTGTCTCTCCCTCTCTCTAGAATATTATTTTAGTGGTACTTCTTTCCGCTCCGTATAGACGGCGCAAAATTTTCGCGTGCGCACGCTATTTCTGTATCATTAATGGCAGATGACTCACGCGCGCTCGCATTTATCAACGTTGATTGCCGTTCGTTTTTTTCCATTCCACCGGGCCTATTATCGCTGATACCGCGGCTAACGAGCGTGTGCAAATAATATTTGTCGACCACGTTCAACTACCTTTGGAATCTAGACGATTCGAAGTATCAATCTCGCGGAACGAGCCAATGACTAAGGGAATGGTTCTTGGAATGCTTTTTTTTCGCGTGGTTGCTCCCGGCCCCCCTCTCCCCCCGCCATTATCTCTCCTCGACTCCGCTTCGGATACAATTGAGAAAGAGAGATACATCGGTTACCATCCTCTGGGGCGATATCCTACCGCGAATCGTGTATTCCACGAGTGTGTGTAAGTATACACGTCCCGGTGCTTTTTTGCGAGTTGAAGCACGAAGGAGACTCCGGGAGCCCCCGAAAGTTTTCGGTCCCGCGGAGTACGGTCGAATAAACGAGAGAGGACAGGGCGCGGAACACGTCGTGCCATGCATACGCGTACGTATTAGTCGCGTTCTCCCGGCTCGCTCGGCGTGTGCAAACAAATCGAAAGTTTTTCGCAAAATGGCCGTCACCGGGCTGACACGGATGTCCGCATAAACTCCCCCTCTCTCTTTCTCTCTCTCTTTCTCCTCCTTCCTCTGTTCCTCTCTCCCCCCCTCTCTCTCTCTCTCTTTCCCTTTTCTCCCGTTCTCTCGTAACAACCGCCCGCCGACTGGCTGCCTCTCTCGCCACTCGTGATTTCCCTCACTTCCCACACCACCACAAATATGGCGCCTCCACCCGTTTTCCCAACCCCTACAACGTGCCTCTATAAAGCGAGAGCGAGCAAGAGGGAGAATGTGGATGGAACACGCACACACAAGCGCATCGAACGCGATTGTGCCCGAGTATATCCGTGTGTAGCGACTGCGATTCTATGCGTGTGGCAAGGGGATGCCCCTATGTGAATATCGCGCAGCACACAGTCCCAAGCAGTTTCCTACTTGATTGCCGCTATCGTCCGCCCGCTTCGTAAAGGAACTGCTCCGCGCGGACTCGGTTCAGCCGCCTCGACCAACCGTAGCCCGTTCAGCCTCTACTTCGCCAATGGCTCCCCGCCTGGCCCCACCTCGGGATACAGCCGCCGCAAAGAGTCGAATGAAAGCACGACCCCGTCCAATGGGAGCGAAAGTTTTTGCGTTGACGTCGGTGCGTCGAGTCCGCGCGGAGTTGTCGCTCCGAGCCCCACGGATGTATACCTATACGGGAATGAAGGTGCTACGCGAAGCCGCAGCGAAACATGAAAAATAGGGGGCTACATGAGGAAAAACACGGACCCAGGGTTAGGAAGGAGGAGGGCTCTGCGGGATGGATCCTACGAACCGAGACACACACCAAAGGCCTGGCGCAGCCGTGGTGGTTGTGCACGGGGCAGCCGACAGGGTTGGAGGGAGATGGCGAGGATAGAGGCCGAGGATGAGAATGGAAAAGTAACATAACGAAACGTCGATCCCATTACCTGAAGCTCTCTCCCTTTCTCTCTCCCTCCCTACTCATTCTCCCTCGGACTGCCGCCACCGTGCACCGAGCCCTGCTTTCGACCCTTAATCCAAAGGAGGATTAGAAAACCCCATTGTCATGCTTCGCGGAACGCGGGATGGGATATATGTATATACATACATATGTACAGAAAAGCACTCCGTACAATTTCTCCCCGCCCTCTCGCCTCGGCTTCTTTCGTTCGCGCACACAACGGAGGCGGCGGTGCAGGACCCTCTCCTAATGAAATAAATACGTGACGTGCCATAGTGACGATGCGATGGTAGTTCTGTTTATCGCCAGCCATTGAACTTTTTGCGCGCGGATGTGCACGGAGACGCAACCCCCTCCCCCCTACCCTGCCCCTCCAGCCTTTATTCCCCGTCAGGCCCGTTCGTCGTTCCGCCGTTTTCCTTCCTTTCTCCGTCCCGTTCCAACTCGTTCCGTGTCCGGTTCGCCGGCTCTTTATCTTGTTCCAGCGGGACGAAGAAGGAATATAAGGCAATGCCGTGCAGAGAGTGTTGGCGAAGCTGTCGGTCGCGCTTGGTCGACTGCGGTTTATGCGGAGCCGCCTTGCCTGCCGCCTGCCGCAGCCGGTTTGCGTGTTCGCCCGTGTTCGCTCGGTGGATACGTGTCCTCGGTGCGGCTCGGTGCTCACCGAACGACCATGGACGACCGTAGCTACAGAGAGTAAAGAGGAGAGATCGAGGGAGAAAGGACGGGGATAGGAGCCGGCAGGGGCGAAAGAGACGAGCGTACATGGGCGGAAGGCGAGGGCGAGAGAGACGCCGACAGACGGCAGAACCAGTCGCTGCGGTCGACGCGGCTAACCACGCCGGTGCTCTCAACCCACGGCGACCTCGGCGACCGCATCGAGAACAGGGACCCTCTCTGGCGACGCTGCGAACGCTCCGTCGCCAGCTTCTTGTAAGAACTGGCTTGTATCTTTTAACACACTGCTCGCCCTGGCACTTCGGCTAAAACTATCAATCGGGACCACGCGAATTTCTTCAGCACGTTGATGAATATTTAGGCGTACCTACGGAGAATAACGTATCGCGTTTGCAACACACCGTGAATATCTCAGGGATAACGTATAGAATACAACCGCAGACTTTGATTTAGTTTTTAATAGAATCTAGAGACGCGGTAGTGTCTCGACGCCAAGTACATGTTTCGACACCCTGTATATGTCGACTTTCGCTACCGCTATCATTTACTCGTCGCCTGGCTAATCTAACCTAATCTGAAACTTATTTCATTAATATCTTATCACGCCTGCAATATTTTTAAAATTTTAAAGGCATTTTTCTTATGTAAATCGCATATAAGCTTTCGAATAAGACCAAATTCAATAAAATCGGTCCACGCATGACAGAGATATGGTAATATCGTCTCATCGATCAGTCGGAAACGGTAAGATTTTTCTTCTGATTCTCCTCCTTCTCCAAGAAATTTTTCGTCAAACATAATACGTATATACGCGTTACACGCACACCTTCAGCCAATCGCTATCTTCACTATGCAATCCACTCCAAATTTTGACAGCTTACCGTCAAGTTATAAACAAATTATAAACGTGTTTTTACAAATATGTGTCGTTGTACCATTGAATTGCAACCAAAATGCAGTCTCAAACACAAGGTAAGTTGCCGAAATTTGAATTGCGACATGTTTGTATATCATAAAACTGTTTTTTATTTGTAACTAAACTCAGGATTTTATGTATATGTATGTAGATAATCGAAACGTTAAATGATAGATGATATTAGGGGAGACCGGGGTTAGTTGACTAATTTTTAACATTTCTAATTTTTATAAATAGATCATTGGTATTTTGTTGACTTGCTGCATTTCAAAAGTTTACAAATTTCATTAGATATACAAGCTTAATTTTGAAAATCGTTTTAATTAAGTCTGCGTTGTAGTTTTTATTGTATTTACAGTAGTGAAACGAATAAGCCAACAAACTCCGGCTGTGGGGTTAATTGTCAAGGTCAAGGTGTCTATAAATAAAAATTATTTAAAAACGCAAAATAATGAAAGTGTATTCATATTGACAGAGTTTTAAATCGACAAATTATCTGAAAGCTTGTGACAGGAAAGGTATCGGTGTCGATGAATGATCTTAGAATTATTTTAAAATATAATGAAAATGTACCCATATTGTCAGAGTTTTAAATTGACAAATAATTTAAAAGCCTGCCAGAGGGTAGGTATGGGTATTGATGGTCTGAGAATATCTTGCCTAGCCACGCCAAGTATTTTTATCTTCATATTATTAAAATGTCCGCGATATGAGTAATGGAATGTACGAACACAGCATTTTAGCTGTGTATATGCAGTTGTGTCATCTTAAGCGCAATTGGAAAGCACCTTTATGTACTTGCAGCTCATTTTGATTTCACATATTTGTTTATATTGTATATTTTCTTCTATTTTTTGTTGTGATTTACTCTTTTCGTCCTCGACTGTTTCATGTACTTGGCGTATTTTTTTTACCTTTTTTGAAGTTTTTTATGGGGATAGAACTTTACAGCTGACATCGAGGGCTGCTCCACGATCTTCTGTCGAAAAGTCGAGCTTCTAGGAATCCTTCCCTCCCACGTCGTCGGGTATAATGCTCACGGATCGAATTTCTAAACGAACCTCGAAGGTTTGGCCGGGATCTCGTTCTGGCACGACGATCGTTTTTCAGGGAGTAACAGTCGACCAATATTTGGCCAAGACGGCGGAACTTGCGCTCCGAAATGGACGTTCGCCACTAAACCATTTGCCCCCAATGGCAACTGACGCAGCCTGCTACTTAGCCCAATCGGCGTCGATAAAATTAACGAAAATTAGGTGGGACACTGTTGAAAATCAACATAAGGGACAAAGACGCTCGTAAACCTGCAGCTACGAGGTTCTGAGTGACTGTCAGCTTTCAGTGTAGTTACGTGAAAAGGAATTGCGAGAGAGGCGTAGGTAACTGTACCGACGATCGGAGCTGCCTAAGCAGGTAGCACGCTAAAGCCCGAGCGAAGAACAGAATGGAAAGAAAGGGGCCCCAGAGAGGACAGAGGGCACTCGCTCTTTTGGCAAAGTGTCGCGTTGCAGGGCTCGCCTCGAAACGAATCTAACAGCGGCACTCACGGCCGCTGACAAATGTCTTCCGCGGTTCTGGCAGCGGCGTACCGTTATCCAAATTACAAATAACACACCGCCGTCGACGTTTTATCCAACGCCCGGAGACAAATTGCCCCTGACTCGGGATGGCCTGGCTCGAAATTATCCCCACCCGTCTCGCGGCGCGGTGTAGCCGCGCGTCGTGAACTTCGTTAATACCGGTAGTGGCTCGGCCCCTTGCTCGCCACACGGAATTAACACGGCGAAGTGTATTTATGGATCCGGCCCCGGCCAGGTAACCCGAGAAAGACCCTGCAGACCCCTGCCTCTTCCCCATTCTGTCCCCTCTCCCCCCTCGACCCCTATTCTTTCTTCCCCGCCCCTCGCGCTCGTTCACTCTCTTTCTCGTTCCGTGCCAGCCTCGCTCGTCCTTTTTTCCACGAAGGAGGATTAATTAATGAGCCAGGTCCGAGCATTATACCCGCTTAACAGACCCGGTCCGTGGCCTTCGTGAACCTGCCCCACTGGCGTGGGAATGTCCCTGGCAATTTCAATTTCGTTAATTATCGCAAAACCAGGAGGCTTCATTTGATATAAACGATCCGGTTTCCGAACGCGAAACGCCGTACTTGGTATCGGCCAATAACTTCGCCATTAAATCACGCACGGCTGTCTGCGTGCATACATGGCCGTCCGCGGAGTAAGTGTGCACTTTCTCTTTCTTTTTCCCCGCTGCCTCAAATACGGTCGTGAGGTTGAAATTGTGTCGGTTAATCTTCGGTCGGGGCTCGTTTCTGCGTATACCGTGGATCTTTTGTTCGCAGCCCCGAGAGCATGTTGATCCGAGTCGGGCGGAAGGAGCGGAGTATCTTACTTACTACCTTCCGCCATTTTTATTCGCCACGGATGGGAAATAAATTCTTAGGTGGCTCGCTCGAAATGCTCGCCGCCGGCCAGGTCGTGGCCGCGGTCGTCATTTTCCGCGGGCTTTTGTCGCGGACCGGAGAGTTATCGCCACCGGCACGGGTAATCGAATAACGTCACCCCCGACGCCCCACGCCATTGGCCCCGTGTCCGCGGCGAACGGGACGCGATACACGTGTAGTCACGGCGTGTAACGCGTGCTCGAATATAGTGTTCTCGGTGTGCAACAGTGCGTTCGCTGGCCGTCGCGGCTGCTCCTCCCGTCGAGGGCCGTATAATGCGCGTTTGCAAACTTACACGAGCTTAACGCGGCCGGGCCGGGCATTTTTCACGCGGCCCGACGCGGCTTGCTTAATTGAAACCTTTTGTCGGGAAATAAACCGTATCCTTGACCGCCGGTGAATCAACGAACGAGGGACGGAGGAGGCGGGAAGGGCCACAGACAAAGAGTAGACGAGGAGCAAGGTGAAGAAGGAGAAAAAAAAAAAGAAGGAACGGGACGGGTGAAGAAAAATTACGTCGCAATTTCAGCTCCGACAATACGGGGGAAGAGAAATTACGGTATAAATGGCGGAGTAAGACGCGGTGTTATTAAGAACGTCACGTAGAGAGAACACCGGGACGGTGGGGGGGGAGGGAGGGGTTCATTACTCCAGGCAGGAATGGCAGCGAAAATTTTGCACGACTCATTTATCTTATTACTGGCCGTTGTGCGCGGCCCGGAAAATGGTAAGCGGGAAATCAAGGGGAGCACGGATTCGCGGTGTGTCGTCTCTTTATAATTTTACTGTTTCTCTGTGCTCCGACGTCGGCAGCGATTCGAAGGTAATTCACTCTCTAACCCAGGACGTGGCCTTGCCAAAGCTACGTTCCAGAAGGAAGGCGGGAAGAATGATCCGCCGCGGGCGTAAAATCCACGGGCGTGCCCGGAAAAATCCTGACCCCGGAGGCTGCCGTTGCGGAAAAACACTCCTTTCACACGGCGAACGGAAGTCGGGGGTGCTCGGGCGAGGAGACGAATGGGCAGGCCGCGGCGTTTATACGTGATGCACTCGAGGAACGGAGAGGCAGGGGTCACGGGGCGGAGGCGACGAGGAGGCGAGCGCCTGTGCACGGCACTGGCACGGCGACGAAGGGAATTTCGTCACAGTCGTCACGGTTCACGCGGGTAAACGACTAACAGAATTACACTCGGTGGCCATGGAAGATTTTTAACGGTCGATTTACCGCGTGGCCCGAGTCTGCTCCCCTGTCTGGGCTCTGACAGCAGTCAGGAGGAAGGAACAGCAACAGCGGCGCTCACCCTTCGGCCAGTTAGCGTCCTTAAACCACCCTTGCCCGTTGCTCCGCGTCCTACCCGGTATTCGCCGTTTCGTCACGCCGGGGGGTCAGAACTGGCCGCAGATGTCGGCCATAAACCTCCCGGTACGGGAACGAACGACCCTGATGCTCAAACCGGGCCCTCCCCCCCCCCCCCCACACACTCTGTCGCCCCTACCTTCGCCTCTATGTCGTCTCGCCATTGTATCTCCTGCTGAATACACGCCCTTAAATAAATCCATCCACGGGCTCGTCGTCTCTGTGAAGCCACCCCTGACGCTGCTGTTGCTGTTCCCGCCTGACGCCGCTGACTGCCTCTGCCGCTGCTCCTGTTGCCCGGATTAGGTTCCTGATCTTTGTTGCGAGGGGTTCCCTTCCTGCCTCTCTCCGCTCGGCGAGCACACGCGTACACACTGTTACGCGCGCAGAGGAGGGCTTTCAATCGCTCGTCGACGTGTGGCCTCGAAACGAAGATGACCTGCGGGACGCGCGGACGATGGGGAGATAAGGAAGAGCGCGAAACGATATTGGCTGGGTATAATGACGCGAGGGGTAATGATGCGGATTGTGGGCGAGACGCGAGGCAGATTTATGACGGGACGGGGGCTCCGGTGCCGATACTGGTTAATTTAATCGCGTTGCGCGAGAGTAATTGCGTGGTACATTTTGGTAACGAGCGTGCACGAGGCTCGGCCCGAGGGAAGCGGCAACCAAGGATCAGTCTTCTTCGAATGTCTCCTTTCCTTCGCCCCGGCTGATGCAACGCGCGCGTGTGCTCGGCGTTTACGATATTTGCGGGCGAACGCGCCGGGACCCGCGATAAATCCAGCGACTTTTGTCTCGTAATCGTTGCGAGAGATCCGATACGGTGCTCGCTGAACGACTCGACTCGCTCGTCGATGCTGCAAGGCTGTTTCAATACTGTATCGCTCGCGCACGGCCGTAATTAGCGATGCAATTTCAGTTAATACGAGCATGTTTGCTTGTAATCCGCCTGCTAATGCTCGATAACGTTCCTCGATCATCGAATTACATACCTACTATGTAACTCTGTCTGGAAGGCCCTCCAGCTGGAATCCGCTCGGTGTGTCCCGTATTTCTATAGGGAGCCGGGCGTCTTTCGATGCGCCATCCGTCGGACGCGACGATCGAGAGCGGGATGATACCGACGATCGATTGACCCAAATTCCCCGCATCTGCATAAAGATCAACACATCGGGAACTAGTCGAGTTCGGTATTATTGGGGGCAATTTGCCGGGAGATTGGGAATGCTGGGATTCAGGCGCAGCATGCTACGAGCACCGTTCCACGGTCGACGTCTCCAACAAACTGTATACAATTTCATAAGCGGGCACGTGTCTCCCATCCATCCACCTTCGTAACAAACCTAACCAGCCTCGCGTACTGCCAGCGTGCATAGAGCGAAGGAGGAGCCGCGGATGCGGGAACGAAGAATTTAATCGAGACATCTTTTCGCAGGAGCTCGATTACCCTCCACCGCCTATCGTACACGCGTGCTTCGGCACGTATCTGCGCGTAAAAACGAAAACCTCGATGACCGTCATATTTCAGCCGGGGATCGAAGCAACATCGACGCGTCCTCAAACGCTTCGTGCCCGTGCGTGTACACACGTGCGTGGATTTGTCTGCGACCCAGCCCCGAGCTCACAGCGCACTGGGTGTCTGATAAATAGTGTCTCATAAATGACCACGCAGACATTTTTTCAAACTGCCACTTTTTGTTGCACGCGGACGATTTTAAACTATTTAAAAGAATATCTACCATAGCTGACTGTGATCGTTTGCAATTTGATCTATTAAAGTATGAAACAATGTGTCCTTAAACGCGGGGAAATGTTACGTCATGCGATCTTCTAGGAAATGGTGTCCGATATCCTTCGAGTACAAACTGAATAATTCGGCGTTTATTCGCGTCTTTGAAATTTCAAATTTGGGGGTCCGCTTTACCTCATTACTTAACTTCTTCAATCACTATCGTGATATCGCTAAGGATGCCGCGAGGATGTTAGGTTTCATTATGCGTAATACAGCCAATTTCATGAGCCTATGTTCCCTCAAACTCTTGTATTTTTCGCTTCGCCCGATCACGACTTGAATACGCCTCTGCTATCTGGTCACCCTAGCATTCCAAATATATTTATCTGCTAGAGAAGATACAACATAGATTCCTGAGATATGCCGCATATAAAACTGGTCAACGTATGGCGAGGCACGATCATAACTATGTACCACTCATGCAATCTCTTAACATTCCTAGTTTACAAGACCGCAGAATTGTGTCTGATTTACTATTTATTCACAAGATCGTCAATGGTCTAGTTCACTGTCCACAGATATTGTGTTCTATTAATTTTCATATTCCGCCCAGGCAGTTCGGAGATGCAAGACTGTTTTATACCACTTCTTCTAACAAGGGAACACCGCGAACCCGGACTCTAAGGGGGTGAAAACTAACCTCAAAGTCAAATTGGCACTCCCACTTTTTCGCGTATAACTCCCAAAGTACAACAGACAGAAAAGAATGTTTCAAACAGAAGTTTAATGATGCAATAAGTGCTACAAACTTGCGGCAACAAAATTTTGAAAAGACTTAAAAAAATACCTGAACGAAAAAAACTTTTTCAAAATTTTGTTTACGCAATGCAGCGCTTGTTGCGCCATGAAACTTTTGGTTGAAACATTCTTTTCTGTCTGTTGTACTTTGGGAGTTATACGCGAGAAAGTGGGAATGCCAATTTGACTTTGAGGTTAGTTTTCACCCCTTTAGAGGGCGATAGGGCCCAAATGAAACACATCGTTGTTCTTGTTTTCAGTCACTCTAAAAACCCACAAAGTTGCGTTCCAATCGGTGAGTCCGGGTTCGCGGTGTTCCCTTGTAAGTCGAATTTTGGCTACTCTGATCCTATAAATCGTATCTGTGAAGTAGCTAATAAGTATAAGGGAGCGTGGGGTAAAGACGAGCGCGGGGTAATCGCGAAAGCGATGTTACGGCGTTTTAATAAATAAAAACGATGTTCCCTCTCCCCTAGCTAATAATTTAGGTCGTATCCAACGCCGGGCAGAAAGTAATAAATACAGAACACTCATGCTATTCAAGATAAACACAATTTATTATTTTTATCATGTTTCAAGTAATATTTTGTCCATTTTCCGAAGTTTTTTTTTCCACCTGTTCAGTTTTATTTTTAAGTTGAAATAAAGCAATTTTTACTAACATTTTGTGACCAAGGCGTTGCTTGAAATATAATTCTAACCTCTGAAATAAATTCTTTTTTATTTTGTAATGTCGTGGAGCAACGACGAACAACTCGGATGGGGTAATCTCAAACCTTCGAGATTAGCAACGTTAACCGATTTTGATGAAATTTTCAGCATGTATAAAATTTACTTAAATCTACAAAGGGGATTTTTGAATTTTCATTACAGGCTCAGAAAAAATGTTTAAAAAGCGACCATTACTGTTTTTTTTTCGATATTCCGACAAATTGCAATTTTCTTCTAACGTGCAAGAAGAGGAATTTGAAAAATACATTAGGTATAGGTTGTAGCAGCATTTTTTATGGGTTGACCATTGAAGTCGCGCTTTCTGTGCCACTTCTGCGATATTTAGCACTCTGTTCGTGATTACCCCACGGCAGTCGAGTAATCACGAACATCAAGGGTTTTGCTTTTTCACTATAAAGTTGATTTTTATTATAATTTTTCAAAAAATCGTCACAGTACTTTATAGACGAATAGAGTAAGTAGGTTTGTAAATAATAAACAAATTCATTTCTCATATAGTTTTCGTTTTGTTCGCTTTTTTGCTTAGGTGTTCGTAATTACCCCACTCTCCCTTACCAGTTCTTTTGATCTTTTCGCCGCATCTCATTCCGCACTCAAACGTCATCTGAATACTCTGAATAATGTACTGTGATATGCATCAGCTGTTCTCTGTTTTAGCTCTGCACTTTACTAACGCGATTACTTCGATTACCGGACAAATTTGCCAAACAAATTATTTTATGTACCCTGCGTCATCTGTCTCTATGTTTTTTTGTTCTTTTTTTGTTTTAATATGCATCCTCTTACTCCTGTCCACTAAAGGGAACCCCTTCCCGTTTACAAACAATAAAAATAAAATAAATCGCGCGGATGATTCCTTTTGAAAAAAGAAGAATGGCCTTCGAACACGAAAATACAATAGTTTGTTTAGGTTAGTAGACGCGAGGACGTCGTCGGTGGTACCGCCGTTTACCGAACACCCCGTAACTGCCGCCACGCCGCTCGATCGCCGAAGGCGGTTCCGATCGATCGATCTCGCGGCGTAACAGCCGTGACACGCTTCGAGATTCCACGATCTTTTACGGCGAGGCGCGGCGGTATCGTTAACGATCGCTCGTCGACGTTTAATTAGCCGAGGGCTCGCGATTACCAGCGCGCTGCATCGCGCAACAGGCCCCGCGGCGCAATTGCGACTGTAACGATCCCCGTGGCCGTAGGACCGTAAAAGGCCTGCAACGGCGCTGGAATATCGCTCCGTCTCCGTCTGCGGCGAGGGCCCGGCCGGTCGGCGCTCCTCCAGCGTCCCTCCACCATTCTTTCCACCCCTTTTCTCGACTCGGCCGTTCGTGGCTGATCCGGCACGGTGAACCCACGGCTACGCGCTGGCACGGCAAGCACGGCACGCACGCGGCGAATCGGCGAATTACGACGATTGAAATTCAATTCCGCGCGCGGCCGAGCGGCTAATTAGACGCAGTCGCTGCCTGCGCCCGCCGCGCCACGACACAGCCGCGGCCGCCTAGCTCCATGTACGAGCCAGGCTTCTCTCTCTCTCTCTCTCTCTCTCTCCTTCTACCCCTCCGCCTCTCTCCGGCTCGCCACGTGTTGCACCTCGCGCAATTGCGCGTACGGGACGTAAATGCTCGTGTCAGTTTGCTCGTTTCTCCGCCGCCGGTACCGCGTATCCTCGCTATCGCCGATATTCCCGGCCCCCCTTCCCGTCCCGCTCTGTTCATCCTCGCGCGGCGCTTGAGTACATTAAAGTCAACGAGCGCGATGCAGAATCTCAGAAACGCGAGGGATTTTATCGATGTTACCACGGTGTAACGTTTCGGTGCCGTGGTCGCTGATTGTTTTACGGCTGCCTAACGGGGCACCGATCCTCGGAACCGAGGCTCGCCATTACGCGCGAGTGGCTCGCAGGCCGGCCCCGCGATGCGCTCAAACTCGTTTGCGTCGTGGCATTTCGCGGAGCACGGGCAAGGATTGGAGGCCGCATCGATTCCGGTTCTTCGGGCGGTTGTATTGAATAACAGTTGCGAAGAACTGGAATTCCGGTTGCGCTCTTGCTTCTCGTATCACTTGCATATCGGTTCCAGGGCGCTTCCACGTGGACCCTCCTACTTATGTTAGTCCCTTGCTCCGCTCGGTCGCGTCATCATGGGAACGATCCTTGAGGACGGCTGACCCGTTTCGCGACGCGAGATCGTTCACCGCCAGCCATCACCGCGATGATTACAATTGTTCGCCGAACCGTTCGGCACTTCCACGAACGTAATTCACGGCTATTACACGCGGCATGCGCTATTACGCGCGAGCTACGACCGCTCCAGCCGGTTTGATCTTGCTATAGGCAGGTATGTGCCTGGTGGATTACAGTCGATCGGCGGACTTCATCGCGAGATCTCGTAATCCGCTTTTCCTTTGATCCGCGTCAGCAACGGCCGGGTGACCGATACTTGTCGGATCCTCGCGTATGCGTAAGCCGCAAGCCAGCGAGTCGCGGCCTATAAGCGATTCAGCGTGGATCGGAGCGGCCTGGCGTGCGTGCCGAATAATTATTCATTTGCCGTGGCCGGGTTGCGCTAACCGTGGCCCGGCGTTACGACACGAAATCTCGAATACCTACGCGAGAGAGGCGACTATCGTTCATCGATCGTCGCTCTCATTAAATTGCCTCCTGTCCCTTGCGCCTTCTCCTCCTCGCTGGCGCATTATAACGCATGGTTGGACGCGGACGCGCGTGCATGCATAATTAAAAATTCGTGCCGGGCCAGAGCGATGCTTTTTGCATGCGAGCGGTGCGCTCGCGGTCCACCACGTCGGTGGTGTGGGAGACACGATGATGCGGGTTAAAAGCGTGTGTCGAATAAAAAAGTAAAAGTGAAAATGAGCACTTCTCGTTCACTCTGCGCGTCCGTGTCCTCGTCTGTTTCCTTTTCTTTTCCAGGCATTTTTCGGCGAGCATGATTACAGAGAAGTGTGTACAAAAATTATCATGCGTTTCGGTTATTGTTTGCGCAAAGGCCCGACGTGCGTTGCGGTAGTATTGCCATCTAGCACTCGGCTCGCGCCCGCGTGAAATCAATGCCACGTGCTGATTTAACAGCTTGCTTCCAAGGTGCTTATATCGATGTAGCAGTCCACGGATATATATATTTGATGTTGTACCGTTGCAGTTAAACCTTTCAACGTAGACGACCTGCGAACCGAACGCTTCTCGAAGAAAGTCGTTCGGTTCGAGAATTTCCACGGCGTTCCCTGCCCCAGTGGAACCGAGTCACGGGCTTGCTGTCGACCAACGTATCCATTTACGACTGTTTAAGCAGGTAGAAAACATTCTCGGCCAATTACACGTCGCGGATATTTCGAGCCACGAGACAATGCCAGCTACGCCAGTGTATCATTACGCCTCTATGTAATAAGTCGCTCTCCAGCCAGGAGTCACGGGTTGCTCGCCATGCAAAGCCGCTTCGCCGTTAGAACCTTCGAATCGTGAGAAAAATACCACGCCGGGTGCCCACCTGGATTTACCTACGCGGACGCGCGTAGCCGCCTCGCAACAACGACCGACTAATAGACGTCCGCGTGGAGAACCAGCTACGACTTCTCGGCCGCCTTCCGCGAAGTCACGGCGAGATCCGTTTCGCGGTAACTCGGTAAGCGAGCAAAGGTGGGCAATTAGCACTCGTAAAATTGCAGTCGCGCGAAGTGAAGGGAAGATAATAGCATTTTGGCGTCTCGATCCATGCGTAAAGTATCGCGTTGCTTCGTGCACGATACTCATTTCGTGGCAAATGGAAGACAGGTGTTTTGAAAGATTAATTTTCGGACGAACGTTTGCCATCCGTTTGACGAGTTGCCGGTTTATCGGCAACGTTGCCGTTAGCATCGTCGAGCAGGTCTCCTCTCTCGCGTTGGATTTTTCGATGGCGGCCGATGTCGCGACATTTAATTGGCAAACAACCTCGGCTAACAATAAGACTCGGTTGCGTACCATCCCTCGTCCCGACGCTCCGTGCCCCGCAACGGCTATCATCCCTCCCGTCCTATCCTCCCCATTTTTTTCCTCGGTTTCCCATCGTACGGTCTATTGTGTTATTATTATCCCAGTCTGCGTCTCGGTGTCTCGGGTCCACGGGTGTTATTATTATCCACGAGCGCAGGAGGTCGCCCGTAACTATCGGGCGACGGGCGGTAACTTAATAATACTTCGCTACGTTAGCCTAATGGGGGCTGCCGAGCGTGTAAGCCCACTAATTTACCGTCCTTTTTCTCTCGATCCCTGCCGCCCCCTTTTCTCATATTGTTCGACGTCTCTCTTCCACCCCTCTCACGGCTGTACAAATACGATCGCACCCTCTTCATCTCTTTCACCCCGTCGACCGTTCTTCCCTCTCTCTCTCTCTCTCCCTCTCTCTCTTTCTCTCTTTTTTATTCACCGACGAGAGACGAACGAGCGGGAACGACGCCCGCACCACCCGCTACCGGTTCATAAAAGGCGCGTTAAGCAAATAAATAAATTCTATGGTGGATGGTGGCGATGGTGGTAACGGCAGCTCGACGCCGCTCTCCCGTGGAAGGAGGACGAGGGATAACACGCGGCGATGGAGAGGCCGGCATTTTCCCTAACGTCGACTTTCATCGGGAATTTATAACGCGGCTGCTGCTTTCGTCGTAATCGGATTTACGCGATCCTGGAGAGGGAGAGAGAGAGAAAGGTGGGGAGGTTTTCATCGACCCTTCGTTCCGGCTGCACGCGAGCATGGAGCGAGGGTGGGTTCATATTCTCAGGATTGATCCCACTTTTCAAAGCTGTTTACGCTGCCTTCGATGATAAATCCGAGAGCGATGACGACGGGACGGCGATGTACGCGCGGAAAAACGGCGAAACGCGTCGCGAGGGCACGTGCGACAGATCCGTGCGTGGATGAATCGATATCGGGGGGCGGACGGTGTGGAGGGTGATTTCTATTGAAGTCGAAGTCGGAGCACAGAAATGGTAACTCGCGTATCAGCCGTGTCTCGCCCTTCTTCCTCCTCGCTTTGTCCTCCGCTAGACACGCCGCGCAGCGAAAGGACACCCTCGTCGGTCGTGTTATCGGTAGTCGCATGGCGTACGGTGCACAGAGGAGCGTAAACACGCCTCGAGACAGTTTGTCTGCCGCGAACGCGCGGCAATGTTCGCGACGACCACGGCGGAAAAAAAATGGACACACGATAATTACCGGATCAAAGAACAGCTCGGCTTTGTTGGCGTTCGGTGTTAGCTCTCCCCCTCGGTCGATGCCGATAAGTGGTGGCGGGAGGGAGACGCGAAGAAACGGAGAATAAAGACCGGGAGCTATACGCGAGGAGAAAGGTAACGGAGAACGCGTGTCGAAGTCTGCGAACGGCAGAGATAAGCGCATTGTAAACGCGACCAGCGGAATACTTTGTCGTCGCCGCGATAGATAGGTGGTATCGGCCGCGTCGAGACGAGGCACGAGGGCCGCTAACGGGCGGGGTCGCGCTTGCCTGCGCACCCTGCTTGTATGACGCCGACTACTTAACGCTTTATCGAGCACGACGAAATGGTGACTACTCAGTTTCGAAAGTTCCGAGCGCCGGAGGATCTCGATAACGATCGTAAAATTTCCGTTCTCGTCGGCGGCAATGGCCACCCCCTTTCACTGTCACACTCTCTCTCTCTCTCTCTCTCTCTCTCTCTCTCTCTCTCTCTCTCTCTCTCTCCCGCTCCCGCTGCTTTGGTTCTCCCTTTCCTCCAGCCGACGCCCCGTCTTCGTCTCCCCCTTTCGACTGGTCGGAATAATAACCGAGAGCACGGTAGGTTGTGAGCCGCAGCGTAGGCATACACACAGAGCACGTACATTCTCGGGAGAAGTCTTTGGAGCGAGCATAATGGCCCCAACACACCTACGCCCCGACATCTGCATACGGGGTGCGCCGCAAGAACGAACGTTTGCCTCCTTCGACGAACAGCAACGCGGCCAGGGAGCGGGCGAGCGATCCTCCTAGGTCCTCAGCACCGAGACAATACGCCGTTTATCTTCGATCTGGCGGAGGAGGAAGGAAAGAGTGGTTTGGTCCTGGCTCGTACATCACCGCGCCGCTATAGGAGCCGATAAATTACTGTTAGGAAACCTGGTAAACCGGCAACGAGTGTACTCGCTTTTCAGATCGCTATTACGCGGGTAATGCCTCTCTGCCTCTTCCCTCTTCTCCCGGTGACAGGGATAAGGGGTTCCCGTTCCTTTCCTGCCCGCCCAGGGGGGACATGCGCATTCGAGATCCGACCAGGGCGCGGTGTATGATTATTTCGTTCGACGGCTAGGACGATTGAATCTTAAGAGGAAGGTAGGTACATATACCTACGCGTACCTACTATCCTCGCTTCGCCAAAGGTAAACGTCCCCGTCGGCGACGCACCTCTACATGCCGACCGGTTGCTCCCATTAAAATTGACACGTAATAAATGGTAATGATGATGATTAAATGAAATTGCGAAAATGAAGGTATCCTTGTACCCGAAGGACGTGAACGTGAGATCACTCATTGTCAGATCTGCCAAGGGACACTGACTTTACCAAAGGTTCTTCTTACGCGAGCCAATCTATCAAGCACACATCGATGAAACGGGATAAACGAGGAAATATAAAACGAGCTGCGGTATAAAGGGAGGAGGAATGTCCTTTTCATGCGTCCAGTTGCCTCGCGAAACGCTTGAATGCAACGCTGCGGATCCGAGCTGGCTTTCTCCGGACCGGGATCTGATTTAATTTTATATCAACGGGAAGCCGGTCTAGAAGCTTTCTGGATTTCCGTGGGACGGCCCTCTTTTCTCCGTTTCCCTCTTTCGGTTCGTCCGAGCCCCGGTGGACGGAACCATCCGCTCCAGAAACTCCAGGGAGTAGCCGAATCGGATGACAGTAAATAACGAGAGGTCCTCGAGAAACTCGAACCACCGCCGGGGCTCGAGTGGTTCGAGCGTATACGCAATCGAGCAGCGGAATCGAAATTCGATGCCACACCGTACACACGCTCCGGTGTTTAGAGGCTGTTTTCAGGACTGCGTGTATGTGTCTACTACGTGGAGGAAGGATCCAGGGTTAAATTCGACAGGCAACGAAGAGGATAACGGACCCCTCTCGAGTTTCCACGTACGACAAATCACTGAATCCTCCTTCCAATCCTTCAATGGGTTTGGATGGATCCCCCGATCGATTGGCCGAGGCGTACGGGAAATATTTTACAGGTAACGAGATACTTTTCTGGGGCCAAGTATGCGCAGAAATTTCCATCGAGATAGAAAATCTTTCAAGTATGAACGGCTGCAGACTTCGGCAGGGTGCTTTTGAAAAAAAAATATACGGTGGGTTGCCAGCGGCGTTTACGAATAATTAAATCACGGACGAGCAGGCGAATACTAATTCGAAGATGATAGTCGCACGCGTTGAGAAGAGTCTACTAATGCCTCGGTTTCCTCGATCGGTGCCTGGCTGCCTCTCATTTCTCAATTATTCATGCATCGATTACGATTAGCAGAGGCCACCTCCAGGGATGCTTATCCCACGGCCGCGGGCGATCTATTTTCCTACTCACGCGCCCGTTACTTGCGCCTGAATCGCTTCAATTACACCCGGTTTATTTCGCCGGTAATTACCGTTCCGCGGGATCGGCAAGTGGCTCGGGCGGAATCACGCCGCGCGCCGGTAGCCGCCGCCTCGCTCGTCCGCTTAATGTAATAACAATGTAATCGCCTGTTAAAGTCCGCCTTATAATTACGGTCTATTTAATGATTCCGTCGAATAGGAAAGACACCGGGCAGAGCGGCGTCGCTCGCCGCTCGAAACGCTGCGTGTCGTCTTGCTTGGGAGATAAAAAACAAAAAATTGCTTCGCGTAATGTATCTATTCGCGGTTCGAGAGTTATTAGAGGCATTGGAGGGAGGGGATGAAGGTGGAGGAGAGGATTAGAGAGAGGAGGATGCAGAACACTAGGCGAGCACTGATACCCCCGCTTCTGCGGTTATGTAGTACATCCATTAAAGCCATATGCACGTGCGAAGGTACCGACGATGGCGAGGGCAAGTTTGTACGTACCTGACGCTAATACGTTCCGCTCGCATCTGCATAAGGCAACACGAGCCGAGGGGGGCAGATGAGGGAACGAGAGAGAGAGAGAGAGAGGCGGAGGGAAGCGCGACAGAGAGTCGCTCAGACCGGTACTAATTATTTCGCGTTTCTTACACGCTCGTTAGACTTTCTTATAATAAAACGCGGACACTGGATACAGAGAAGAGAGTTCGCCGAGCATCTGGTGGACGACCAGTCCTCGATTAGTCCCGAGACACTGGAGTGTCCGGCTGCTATGTGTCCCCTTAGATTCAAGTTTGCGCAAAGTCTGACACGCTCATCCGGTGACTAATAGATAATGTCATCCTCCGTTTACTAAACATTTTGCGCCGAGGCTCGGCTCTGATAGAAGCGTATGTAAATCTGTAGCAGTGTTAATTACCGCGTCACAATCGAGGGAACATTAATACGCATCAGACGCGTCTTTCCGCGCCACCAGCAGCCGCCACTTTGTGTTTCCCATCGGTTTCACCCGATTCCCCGTGTTAAATCGGCGGTGAAGTCTCCGCGATCGTGAGAAACACGATCGAACTCCGGCCGGAGATTCGATCCTCCTTCTCGCTCGCGTGTTCGCGCCTCTCCTTCGCCGGGCGGCACGGCGCGGTGGTAATTAAGGGAAGAGAAAGAAGGTTATTAACGAGATCGGGCGATACGAGTGGACGGTTCGATCGAATTAACGATGTTACACCGGCTCGCCGTAAACGTGCACGCGAGGGGCTCCGAGGGGGAGGGAAAGGGAGAGAGGGAGAGAGAGAGAAAGGGAACGGAAGGACGAGGAACGAGAGGGCACGGGTGTTTGTGTACACAGACGAGACCACCTACGTGTTAAACTTTCCTCTCGTGCAAAAGTCGACGGGAATCGGTTTACACGCGCACGGTATCGCGAGCCCCGGTATTAATGCTTGCGTATGCTCGGCGCTCGGCGCGGCGGGCTCGTTATCTGCCGCATAACGCCGCCGGTTCGCATGCAAATCGCAATGTGTGCAGCGCGAGCGGCCCGGGATACGTCGCGGTGGCACTCATCGCGCAGGGAAATATAGTAATCCACTGCCACCTGATAAATTGCGGCACGAAGGCGACGCTGTAATCGCCGGAGGGTGACGCGCCCGGCCGCGGCCGGTGCAGGGGGAAAATAATTAATGCGGACACTTATCCGTGGAAGCAAATTCGGGCAGAAAAGTCGCCGGCTGGGAGTAAAAAGGAGCCCTGAAATTAATAAGTCCCGCCGCCGCGCGCGCGCGGAAAGATGCGACGCGATACGAATTAACGCGTTGGTCGCGGCGCGAGGCTTTTAAAATCTGTCGCGAAACCTCGGAAAGTTGGAGCAATCGACAGACATTCTTTTACTGTTCCCTCATTTACACATTTTTTTTTTTTTTTATTCGCGGTAAGAAAGTGGCGGGCGAAAAAGGCCGTGGCAGAGTCGTTACGTATTCGCGCAATCGGGATGTTGTCGTGTACACTTTGCTCGTGGTTAATGGACGGAGTTAATCTTTCCTCCGTTGCAACCGTGGCGAGTAAACGACGCGTACAGTTAGTTCGATTTAATTATCAATGTATAATTTTTAATCCGCTCAATCTTCTGTAGATTCGAATTTAATGAATATTGGAGAAGCGTCGATTGTACTGAATTCTTTCTGTAGAAGAATGCAAATGTACCAAGAATATTTGTCGAAAGCTATTGCAGAATTAAGATACAGATCTGAGGAGATGTTATTACTCCGTGAAAAAACAAACTGAAGAACTATTGTACCGACTCTCCCGCCTGCAGGCAAGTGAACTACACCACCCATGGCATCTGGAGGGCGGATGAAGAGAAATCGAAGGGTCGGTCTCGTTTCCAAACCCCTCGAAACCAGTGAAACCACCCCATTCCCTGGCATACATCGTGTCTGCGATCGGGCGCGGCTCGCGGACACTTTCGTAATGAATTCCTCGATGGTGGGACATTAAGAAACCGTTGGAAAAACGGCCGAGTGAAAGAGACAGGGCAGAGAGGGAGAGGAAGGGGGACGGTGCGAGAGAAAGTCGTGTCGCCGCGGTGGAAATGAATTTTTCATTTCGCGCTAAACTCGCGAAACGGTTCGTGGCTTAAAGCGAAGATTAAAGGGCTCCAACGCGAGCTTCTCCTTTTTCTACTTCATGAAGTATAAGAGGAAAGGACGGGGGTGGTGCCGGCCCATTATTTTTCATTGCTCGCGAGCCACGATCCTGCTCCATTTCCCTCCTTTCCTTCCTTCCTTCCTTCCTTCCTTCCTTCCTTTCTATCTGCGCTACTCGACTTTCCCCGACTTCTTTGAGCAACCCTGCTTGGCGTTCCTTAAATTTGTATTACCGTCTGAGTTACGAGGAACGAAGCCGCCGCGAAGGAACACGATCCTTGTGGATTATTCAATTGAAGCCGTGCAATTTGTTTCGCCGGTTCGGCGCGGTGCCCGCGAGCTTCTATCACTCCGCGGTCCTTCCAGGTCCTTCTCGCGTGTTTGCACCGGCACCGAGTATTGTGCTAAGTCCAGCGAAAACGCAATGGAATCGCTGCGGCGTGTAACATTCAAGAAGCGGGAAAATAGTCGTGGCTTCGGTAGGCTTCGGGGGGAAAAAGGAGACTGGGATCGTCTGTTTTTCGTTGGTGCTCACGCTCCGTCGTTGGTCATTCAATGTATGCATTATTCTGGCCGGTGGGGTCTCTAAATACGGACTGCGTTAAGAGGACACGCGATCCTTCGCGCACAATGCCAGAAACCAGCAAACGGCGAGTTGAATGCGGCTAAGTAGTAAGGCATTGTCGAATGAATGACACGGATAAAACAGCGCCGCTCCGCCATGGGCTGTGGGGAATTGTTTTCGTTTCGACAGAACCCGCTCTTTTCGCAGAAATATCCGTGGCGAAGATCAGCGCGCTCGCGCATTAATTCCCTGCCGCGTGTAGAGCGCTCGGTCGCGACCCTGGCGCGGGTCGGGGGACCCGTGAGTCGAAATCGTTTGAAAGCGTGCACGGGTCAAGGGACTGTGATCGTGCGAAGAGGGGATAACAGAGGAGGCAGACGATCGCTAATTGAAATACTCGCCGCTTGTATCGACTGGCGCCTCGGTCGGTACCGTGACGTAGCCATAAGCGACGCGGAATTGCGGTGTTTATATTTGGCGGGAAGTGTCTTTGCGAGCGCCCTTTCGCCCGGAGGCAGCCGTCCCGATATTCGTATTCCCCCTGCTGCTATGGCCGAGGTTATTACTTATACCGAGCAAGGGTATCGGCGGTTTATTTTGTCGACGACGGACGTAAGAGACGCGGTCGCCGTTGGAGGCGGCGGCCAACGGCGAGCAAAAGGAACGACGACGTGGAAACCGGGTAGCGCGGAGAAGTAACGACGGCGGCGGAAGAAGGGAAGCCGAAGGATCTCTCCGCAGATTAGAGCGCGAATCAATATTGGGCAGCGAGGCGAGGCTTTTATCGGCGCTGAAAGAAATCCCCTCGCTTCCTTCTTCGAGTGGGCACCGACTTGGAATGGAAACCAGTGGTAGAGGAACCGTGCCAGGAGGGAGCAAGGAAAAACGAAGGAGACGGACAGAGACCGTGGCCACGGATAGAGAGATACTCTTGCTTGTGTAGAGAGTGGAGGCGAGAGAGGGACGGCAATAGAGAGGCCATGGCGAAATAGAGAGTTAGGACGGAAAGAGACGACCGAAAGATGAAGAGGGGGAGCGACGATGGAGACGAAGGATAAGCACGAAGGGTATGAGGACTGAAGAGCCGCGGAAGGTGGAGCGGGGAACGGAGGGGGGACGTAAGAGGACGAGGATTCCGTTCGAGCAACTTACCGGACTTCTACGTTCTCTCCACGGTCGAGGATTTACAGATTACGCGCTGGTAGACCGAGCTGCTGAGTGCGATCGAGAGAAAGACAGAGCGAGTGTATAGCGAGCGAGAGGGTGGGGGCCGTCGGTGAGTGGTGACGCGCGAACGAGCAACAGAGAGAAGGCCAAGAGTTAGCGAGAGTGCGCGAGCGAGAAGGACAGTGTATAAAGGAATGACACGGCGAGAGGGAGTCAAGGACCATTCGTCGAGATGAGTGCGACGAAAACGGAGCTATCCAGTCCGCGCGGAGTCGAGCAGCAGCTGCAGGCCGACCAATCGCGGCCCGCCATGCCGCTGGTCCCGCCAATCGGTGAGTACCACGAACATTACACGTTTATTATCGCGCGGGAAAAAGAAATGACTGTTTATAAATAATTAGAGAGGTTTTAATTAACCCTCGGGACGCGCCCGGACCGTCGGTATCCATCGCTGTTTTAATCGCTCGGCCGGTTTTAACCGTGAACGACGGCGCCGCCGCCGTCGTCTGCGCGATCCACCTCCGCCGCGTGCAGCCAATCCGCGTTATATTTGTAAAACTAAACCATCGATCGGGCATCCGTCATTAAAGGCGACCCCTGGTCTCGTTTTCTTCCGCTGGCGGGCGTCTTGCGTCAACGTGCCCCGTTCCTGTACACTCTGCAGGGCGTTTCGTAGCTCCAATTGCAGGCTTCGCTAACCGCGACTTGCTGGCCGGATACGGTCATGGTTTAGTCAATTAATCAAAATTTAATACACGGAGTGTTTCGGAAGTAGACAGCCGAACATTACGAGACGATTTTACCGACAGTGCGCGTTCACGTTACCTACATTCACTTGGAAGTGAAATTTCTGTTTTTCTCAAAGTAACCACACTGCAGAGCCAATTATTTAAAATCACCCCGAAACAGTTCAGGTGCTCCGCACTGCCAGCTGTGCCTCGAAGTGTCTGCCCGTTTCGAAACACCCTGTATACACGCGTACGCGCGACGGCTAGGGTATAGAGCGTTATTCGCAAACCCGATTCTACTTTGTCTCCACTCTCGGCAACAAGGGTGTTTGTTTTTTTCCTCTCCGTGTCTTCGCGCGCCAGAACGTGGAGGCGAGGCTAGCGCGTATTATTAGAAAGCGTTGTGTTCCGAGCTGAACCGCGCCCGCACGGGCTCGTGAATACGCATCCGCCATTTTTCCGTGGAAAATTCATCTCCGCGGCTTTGACTCGCCCCCGCGCCCGACAGGCAATTGCCTTCCGTCGGATAGAATCGCGATCCCTCTGAAACCTTTCCAAAGGCCACCAACACGCCGGGGCAAAAGGGAAATCAAAGCGTCGTTCGAGGAGTTTTTACTATCGAGCGCCCCGGTTTCGTGGTAAAGGGTCCCCCGTCTCGTTTCTTCCCTACTTGCGGCAACCACGTTCCACCTTTGCTTCTTGCCCCGGCATTCTTCGAACACGGGCTTCAGTCACCGTTAGCACCTAACTCCTTTACCTTCTTTCGCGATGCGAAGAACGAAGGCAGCGGTGGTGCTTAGGTAGTCTACAATAGCGCGCCTCGTATTCTTCCCCCCCGTGAGAAACAAAATGATGGGCGATCTTCTTCGACCGGTGGAGCACACGAGCAAACTTACGCGCCCCCCTCCTCTCATTCGTGGGATCCATCGAGGTGAATGTTACCCCGCGACAAAGGGGTAAATGACTTTCGAATATCTCAGCTTTTCGAACGCGTCAGCTGCGAGTCAGGATTTCGAGGGTTTCGGGCGGTGTGCGGTGGCGAGAGCACACCGGGAAACGCGTATAAAGCCTGTCCTATTTTGAAACCAGCCTCTCCTGGAAGCGACGAGGAACAGAGAGAGGCGGCGGGGAGGGTGTAGGAGTGCCCCGAGGGGGCGGGCGAGATTTTCATTCAGAAGGCGTCACGTAATCCACACACGGTCTCGTCGACTCCGCGAAATCGTCCAAGTTCCCCGGTATTTCCGGGGTGAATTTGACGACGACGCATCCGGGGAGTTCGTGTGCATGCACCGCGACTCGCTCGTATTACTAAGGAGGTCGCCGCGGAAACTACGGATCTTTCTGGAAAAGTTTTCCAATACCCGATGGAGAAAATACGGTGAAATCTTCCGCCTCGCCGAGGAAGCACGGGCTTGCCAAAAAGCACGTAGTCTTTACACGCAATATTAACCTCTCGAGCGCTTGTGGACGCCATCGTCCTGCATGTGCGTCCAAGACGGTTCCGCCGATCATTGTTTCCCCTAAATTCTTTCCTATCGCGATGCAGTTTGCAAATATTTCTGGGACACGTATTAGTGTTTGGCGATTCTCTAGATTTTTCATAGGATCAACCTATTCCTTCAACAAGGCACTTGATAAACTTTTGTAACCTCGCTGTGTATGGGTTTATGGTGTTTGAACCGTTCACCGACTTTAAGTATTGTTATGCTTTTTTTTTATATACTTTGTATTGTTACTTTTGTTCTTTTTCTCTGTTTTCTCTTGTGCACTAATAGGACTTTATCTCGTATGTATATATTAAATTTTAAATATTATGGCTGGAACGAATATTCGAATAATCTATGTATGTACTCGAATATCCGAATAATTAGGAGTATTCGAACATTCGAATAATTAAGAGGATTCGAATATTCGAATAATTATGTGTCTTCGAATGTTTGTTATAGTAACTGGGGTAGAAATAAAAATATTATCGTTCCTCGCAATCGGTTATGGGGTCTTAGTTTCTTACAAAAAAACTCTGCTTTCTCATTATTATTAGAATAATAATATTTATTTATTTTAAAAACTGATTATTTATTAATATTAATAACTGGTGATTGTTTTCATTTCAAAATGTATAAATTTACCAAAGAATAATAAATTTCCAAATTTATCGTTTGAAAAACAAATAATTGTAAAGGCCAATATGAAAAGAAGTTCACGGAAAAGTGTGAAAAAATATTTCATGTTCAGATTCTTACGCGGTACAATCGGAAATTCGATCACTCCGAATATTTGAATATTCGAATACCTACTCCAGATTATTCGAATATTGGAATACTCTTGATTGCTCGAATAGTCGAATATTCGAAGAAATTATTCGTATTCGAAATTATTCGAATATTCGAATAGTCGAATAATTACAGCTCTAACACGTCTGTATCCCTTTATATGTTGCATAGGTAGGATAGCCTGTTAAAGTTAAGCCGTGCTTCAACCATCTCCTTCGGCAATTCCAGGCGTTAATGCCCCCAGTTTCAAGAATGATTCTCACATTCATGTAATGTCGTTCTTTTTAATTAGTCACGAAACGTGCATGAAACAGACCCATGAATTGGAGAAGCGCCGTTGTCACGCATACCCACGCCCAGCAATTAACGTTGTACATTACGGGATACTCGCGAACTACTGCGTTTTTAGTATTGTTTAGCCTCGAGTCGCTTACGAGGCAACCTTGGCCCGCACGATTCCTAACTTCCCCGTGTCATCGTTGCCACGGATCGCGCGGCACAATCGCTCTAAAACTCTAAACCAATCTTCACGATGCCCCGCTAACCGTTGTACAAAGTATCGTTCGCCGATAATCGCTCGTTAAACAGACGACCCTAAATCAACAATCGCCCCCGAAACAATCGTCTTCGAATTAAAGCCTGAAACGGGGAAAGTTCGTATACAAATAATTCCCAGCACGTGTACCTATGGACCGGTAGCGCTCGAGTCCGTTGAAAATTCTCCAACGACTCGAGCTTCACCCGCACTTCTACCTTCGACTAACGGTCGACACGATCTTGCTCAAAGCGCTTCGATGTGTTTCCAATTCGGTTGCTGCGCCTTGGAAACGCGCAACTTCCGTCGCGAACAAGTGACACCGCGACGGTTCGTCTGGCAGTCATTGAGCGAAGCCCGTGGAGCGGGATCGATGAGAGGCGAGGAGAGGGGCGATCGGCGATCGGAGTCTCTCGGACGATCGTTCCTCGACGATGACAGGGACGAACGGGGCGTACAAAATCCGTTTCCGGTCGAGCGGTTCCGCGAAATGATTTATTATGCCGTCGAGCGTGCGGATAGAGAAAAAGGCGGAGGAAGGGAGAGAGAAGGAGAGAGGAAACGAGCGGAGCGTGACCTGCGGTGAGTGTATTGTAGACACGGTGAATCGGCACCGAAGGGAAGAATATGAACCGATCCACGGGCCCCCAAGGAAAGCCCCCATTGTTTTCTTTATTGGAGCACTTCGGTTGAATAGGGACGGGGGGCATTGCACGGGGGCCTCGACCGATGGACCATAGAAAACGGGGTAATTATATGGGCGCCACTCGGCGCACCAGCAATCACGCGATCGTAATCCATCCTTTCAGATAGAGGCGAGGCCGACGCGTCGGTATATCGTACCCTCCAGATGCGCATCGCTTCGATGCCCGCTTTTCTTCCTTCTTTCCCCCCCCCCCCCCCCTCTCTCTCTCTTTCGCTTTTAATACAGCCCCGTCGGAGATCGCATTTACACGGGCGATCTCGAGAGATCGAGAGCTCCGACGCAGGGGATAATTGAGCACGATGTTAAATAGATCGCTCGACGGATTGCTCGCCGGGCTTGGCTTGTCAACGCGTACCGGGAGGGACGAGAGCTGGCTTGAGAAGCGACTTGAAAGAACTGTAGAAATCTGCTTATGAGCGGCGTGAGGATTAGATATAGGGGAGAGTCGTGCAGTACCGACCGCTCTAAGTTTTTTTGTTATATCTTGGGGTAGAGTCGATAAAGATCAGAAATTCAAAAACGTGTTTGTAGTATAGATGGAACTTAGTAAGAGGAGGGAAATTATTTTTGTGAAATTTAATAATAAGAATTGATAATTCGCAAAAGTAAAAAAGTTGTAATTTCGAGGAAACGAAAAATTGTCGTCCTGTACCGACCAACTATTAAATTAGTAGATTTTTAGGTCTAAATGATTAAAAATGTTAATAAAGACATTTAATTAGTACAATACAAGATTTTTTCAAATTTTGTTTGTACAAACTCGCAAGTAAAATAATTAATATTCTCCTGATCTGTGCATTCGACGTGTGCCCAACCGTCACATTTGGTACACTGCACCTATTCTTTGTCAAATGATTCTTTGCAAACAAAGATGAGAAAATTTTTTATTTAAATAAAATTTCGAATAACGGATAAAAAATTAACTTTATTCGTGGAATAAAAAAATTATCTTTGTTTGTCGAATAAATTCTGATTGAATAAAAGAATTAACTTTATTCGTCGAATAATCTAAAGTTAAAGTAACTTTCATCCTTATTTACATAATTTTTTATTTAGTTAATGCCCAACTCTGCTTGCAAATAACACACTGGATGACTTCGTCATTAAATCCTAGCTTCCTGTTTGTTGGGTTATCATACCTATCCTTATTTACTTTATTTTTCTGCGGGAAAAGGTAGAAGGAAGGTTAAATGAACACCTTATAAATTAATCTGAGTTGCTAACAGATTGAACTCACAGATAAGAAAAATTTGGTCTCTACTGGTTGACAGAGTCTGTTGGTCGGTACTGTACGACAAACACGGGGAAACATTTTAGATCATGGTATATTATGCGCAAAAAATATTGCAAAACTAGGACGTTTTATTAAACTTAATAGACTAGAGATAGTATACATAATAGAACAAAATCAGTTACTTACACGAGAAACAAAAGATCAGCTTTAAAAAATAACTTCTAACCCACTGAATGTCAACGTATACGTTTAATTCCTCAGAACATCGAGAGCAATGGAGTAAACAATATGGCCCCGAAATAGGTTATAGAGAATTGTGATTTTCATTGGTTATTTCAAATAAAGTGGTAATATCTGTGTCGAAGAAGCGAGAACTAGCTTTGGTCGGTACTGTACGCTGGTCGGCGCTGCACGACTCTCCCCTACAAGATTTTCGTGACCGCATTGTTTCAATTTCCACGGGCAGCGGGGCAATGATTTCAGAAAATTCTCGAGCCCAATTTACACAACATAGAATAGAAATGCTATGGGAAATCGTCGCTGTGATTGATATAATTTCGAGAGTGATTGCTATAGCGTCCCGCTCTATCGCGGCACTTCGTTGTTTGCACTCGCGACGAGGCAGCCAGAGTCGACTGTAGGTACACGGTGTTCGATGACGCCTCCATCCACTCCCGCGCCTCTTGTTTTAACTCTTGTCCATCCCGGCGTGTCCACCGAAGTCGCTTCCGGTCGATGGGCCTCTTTTCCCCCCGTCGAGTCGCGTTAACGAAGCGTCAAGAATCGGTTTAAGCCAGTCGCGCGCGTCTGCGCCAGCGACGGACCGATTCGTCAGCGGGAAATCGTCGTTATTAGCTGTGACGAGGACGCGCCCGTACCCGCGTGGCAAACGAACGCGGAAGACAACCCGGTTAAATAGGCGAGGCGGGGGAGGGTGGTGGTGGTGGGGGGGTTACGTTGACATTTCAGGGTGGCAACAGCAGCATCGGCGGCGGCGGCAGCAACGGTGGCAGACTTCTCAATGAGTTCCTAAATCGAAAGAGCTTTCGCCCCCTCGTTCGTTCACCCCCTGTGGCTCGGGATGGCACCCTCGTATAGATGGAAGAGAGGACCGTCCCTGTTTGGAGAGTCGAGGGGCGACGGTGGTAAAGAGGGAAGGAAATAACAGATTTCCCAGACGCGCCTCATTCGAATCCCCTTGCCACGTAGTCCGTGGATTCTGCGAGGGGCACGAACGGAGGGAGAGGGGAGGGGAAGAACGGCGGAATTTTTCTCCCGCCCCTCAACCTTCCCCCTCACATCTCTCTCTCTCCTTCGCGGTCTCTTCGTCTGCCTTCGACCCTCTCCGCTCGCAGATACGACTCCTAACGAGAGGCAAGAAAGTTCTTACGCCGGCGATATCCTTCTTCTTCTCCCCGTTGGCCTCATCCTCCTTGCCACCCTCTCTCGCTTCATCCCCCGCTCTTCTTGGCTTCCGCGTCCTGCTCCGTTGTCGTATGGATATAAGAGGGCGATGGAAGTTCCTCGTGGGCAGCCCCATTGCGTCGGGGAGAGGGCCCTTCAACCCCGGGCTTCGCTGCTGATTAAGGCATAAAAGGCATAAAAGCCGGAGGGATATATACGGAGAACCGACCAGCTCAAGGGGGAAAGAAATTTGTTCGGGGCAGGGGGAGGTGGAGGTGGTCCGGCTGGGGCGGCGAGGAGAGAGCGAAGCAAACACAACCGGACGGGGTACCTAATTGTAAGTACATTATACCTTCGGTCCGTACGGGATTATACAGCTGCTTCTTTATTGCTGACAGTGGCGTCTTTTATCTGTAATCCCGCTGGCTCGTTCCGATTATAGCTCGGAATCCCTCCGTCCCCTCCCTCCTCTTTCGCTCCTTTATCCGAGCGTTCGACTCGCGAAAAAGCACCGCCGCGGTTTTTCCCATCGCGAATCACATAAATCGCCAGTTCCGCGGCGGCCTCTAGCCACGGTTCGGTCTCTGCTCTCGCCCGACGGCTGACTTGCTATTTTTACGGGAAACCAGGCACAGAGGTCTTCCATAAACAGTCGTCCGTCTTCCTTTATCACGGCTGGCGAATGAGAAACATCGATTTGCCTGGCGTTCCGTTTCGAGTCGACCGATCCGCGATCAACGGATGGAGGAAGATTGGAAATACATAATAGGCGCTCTGCCTGCGTCTTCTTCGTGTATCCCGTCGCGGAACGGCCGAGTCGCTTTAAACGCGAATCGATACATCGACGCGTCGAATCTCCGCCGGTAACGAATAAAGGAAAATATGGCGCGGGGGATAGCGAGGGGGTAGAGGAGGCACGTAGAGAAACGAACTGCGCCGACCCTTTTTATTTCACGATGAAATCCGACCGCAGGGCCAATCTGGCCGAAACCTCGTCATTTATCCGGAAAAGTATAGGGCCCGGGGAAAACGGCAATAGCACGGTATCCTGTTCCGTCTGTTTTCAATTGGACGATAATTGACACCCCCCCCCTGCCGGCGGTGTAGCGCAATATCGGTATTCGCCAATTTACTTAGAGCATCCGTATTAAATTCGTTCCGTTCGCCGGTCAATAAAATCTCGACCCGTCGAAGTAGCACAGCTATTATTGAAATCTTTTTGACTAAATCTTCAAAGAAAACGCGTACACAAAAACGTTTAATATCCTACTCGTATTAAACTACTCGCGCTCGGGTTCCCCGATCAGGGAAACAGACGAAGAAAGTCTCAAAATCATCTTACATTTCGCGAACGATCCATTCCAATGTACATACTCGATCAAACCCTGGAAAGCACCTCGGCTTCAAGCGAAATGATCGCGACACCTGAACCACACTTGAATCTCCAATGTATCGTGCCTGTTCGCATAAAAAATCCACTAGGACTCCGGTGTTTTAGACGAAGAGAGCGCGTGGAATAAAAGACGGCAATGAAAAAGGGGATAAGAAACATCGGGACATCTTCATCGCGGCAGAAGTGGCTCGAAAGTCGCCTGTCACTTTCGACAGGCGAGCTCCCCGGCCGTATCTCGTGGCTCGTCGCGACCGCCTAAGCCGATCGTCGAATTTGTTTTGCATGCAGGCGCCGCGCTTATCGCCCCTAACGCATCGTGTACGCCGAGGAGATAGAAGACGTCCCCCCCTTGGCCACGGTTTCGATCGCTCGACGAAACGGAATACATACCTGCATCGGCTCCTTTTTCGCGTCTCCAACATTCCCCGTTCGCGCGCCCGTGCGTGTACGCCAGCGCCGTGTATGCGCGCGGACGAACGCGACGAGATAGCGGCGGGAGTTGAACGTGTCGATCCGTTTATCGAGCCGTGTATTTACGCGCTGGTCGGCTCGTAGACGCGCGCTCACCAGATAACCGCGATAATATAGAAACGCCAATAATGAAATACGATAAGTGCGTAGAATTTGTACAGCGGGCCGAGTTAAAGAGCTGTTACACGTAATCGGAACGACTCTATACGTCGCGCCGGCGCTGAACAGCGCGCAGGAGCAATTAGAAACGCTACCCCGGCCCCGTGTACGTACGTGTGTATCCACGCGTGTACCTACGCGCGCGGCTCCCCGTCTCCCCGATGCAGCTCGATCGCGATATTATACGCGGCCCGAGATAAACCTTTCGCGCCGCTCCCTTTCGTTTCGAATAAATTACACGGCGATAGGTTTGACAACGAGGAGAAGCGGGATACACGCGCCCCCTTATTTCCGTTCGCCCCTCCGCCCCCTCCTCCTTCTACCCCGCCCTTGCCTTTCGTTTTTCGAAATCGAAGATTCTCCCAGCCGCTTTCACCGCTACGTCGCTAATCGTCTCGTTTTACGGTACATCGTGGTTGTTGTCGGCTCTCGGCCGCTCTCCTTCCTTCTCCAGCCTTAACAGGCACCGCGCCCGTTCCCCTTTATCTCCTCCATCCGAGACGGGAACACGCGTCGGCGCGGAGCTCAGGTAGGGAGCAAAGTCAATTTCGAGGCGAGATGCCACGGGGTTAATGGGCCCCCTTTGTCGTAAATTCGGGCTTTAGTGTGAAAGCTGCCTAAACCTGCCTCCTTTGCTCCTATCCTTTCGCCCCACGCGGCCCTCCTCCCCCATCCCTCTCGTCCCCTGCCTCTGGGAGCCTTGTAACAAACAGGATACAGGTACTTCGGACCTTATATCTTTTTTCTCCCCCTCGCTCTCTGTCTCCCTTTCGCTCTCGTGCCGTTTTTTTTCTTTCTTCTTTTTCTTGCTGTTCCATGGCTTACCTACTCCCGGAGTCGTTCGTCTCCTTCGTTCCTCGAACGGGCCCCTCTGTCCTCCGCGAGCCTTTCTTTCCCCCTCTCTGTTTATGCGTCTTTCGCTGCCGTCGCCTCTTCTTCTTTCTCCCTTCGACCTGTTTCCCTTTTCCAATATCCCGCTCCCTCCGGCCGCGCCAGCTTTCTCTTTGTCACGCTTTAACGTTGGTTTCTTCTGTTTTCCACCCCGCCCCTCCGCTGCCCGCTCCACCACCCATCTGTCGACATCGTCTGCCTCCGCATCGCCGGGCGATTTATTATCCCGACCGTTCCCTCTACCTCGGAGCACCGTTCTGCTTAGCCGCTGTTTTTTTTTTATTTACCCCCGTGAAAGGGACCGGGAATCGACGGGGAAGTTGGGAAACGCGGCGGAAACCGGAGAGCTTGGGACGCGGAAAAGAAGACGAATCACGACAGTTGCCGAGCTAAGAAGTTTGATTATGTTGGCTCGAGCTGGGGCCACGCTCGGTTAGATTTGTATTAAGCTCGAGCACGGCGTACGCGGCTCCCTGGAAATATGCTTTATAAGCGTATCCGCGCTGCCTGAACGGGGTACGAAACCCTTGGGCGCTCGAGAATGAGGGTGGAAATGGGTTTAGATACGTTTACCCCGGCGCGATGGATCGGGAGCAGTTTATCTTTTCGCGCGTAGGTAGGTATTCCGCAAATACCAATTCCTTCTTCGTAGGTATTATCAATTCTTTTTTTTATTAGGTACCAATTTGCTTATAAACTTCTTGTCTGCATTATTGTTGTTCAGGATTTACACCGGAATTTTTATAAGTTGAAGGTTTGAATGGTAACGTTAACAGCACTGTCTACCCAAGAGTGAAATTTTCTCGCCTTTCCTGCTACCAATACGTTTACCCGCTACCGCTGGCCACAAGCGTTGGCTGTTACTAACTGTTTTACAGTTGGGAAAGCCCCAGCGGTCGAATATGACTGGGAAATCAGTTTCCTGAACGCGGCAAATTAGTTGCCCGACGAATGGGAAACGCCGCCGGGACGGTAGAGAAAATACTGGTAGCAGTCGAGAACTTCGGAGATTAAGATAATTTTATTATTGCCGGCCCGGCCGGGTACGCCATTAGCGGGGAATGTTAATGGTCCGTTATATCGACCGAGCGGAACGAACGATTTCGCCCGACCAGGCGCGGTAAAAATTTTTAATAGACACGAGTTATGTGTGTTTCTCCTCGTCTAATACGCTTTAATCGCGGCGATTAACGGATCTCACCGCGGCGGCCGTTCGTGCCTGACCTCTTTTTGCTCTCACGCGAAATGACGCCAATTTCGCGCAAGCTCGGCTCGGGGAATAGAAATCATACTTAATGCAGCCGCAGAGACGGTAATCCCTCGCGGAAAACTAGGTCCAACTTCCGAAACAAATTTTTATTCGCTCTGGATTTCGAAGAACCACCCAAACGATGTCAAATATCAACTTTATACGCATCGTATCGCCAGAGAAATTCGCCACAAAGCCACTGCAAAAAGACAACGTACTTATAAGTCGAGGTCCAATCGTGCGAAAGAGCGCTTCGAAGTCAATTTCCCGGAAATCGGGCCTCCTATGGAAAAGAAAGAGGGCCGCTATACCTACCATCTCATTTTTCCGCAGAGGGTCATCCAACCCCTTTCGATTTCCATCCCCGTGCACACGTCAGACAGGGGGGGAGAGGTGAAGGGGACGTCGAATTCCTCTGGGCTCGTCGTCGGGAGCAGCGGGCCGGGCAAAAACAAATGATCCGCCGCTTCCAGCCGCGATAAAAACCGGCGTCTGGATTAAACGCGCGCGCCTCTTGAATGGAGACGTTTTTCTGTAATGGAAGGCCGCTGGGAGCCCCGTAAAGGGAATTCAGCCACGACCGATCGAGCACCTGCCTGCGAGCGAGAGGCCCACAAAGGGGCTTGCCTCGGAACTTGTGAAAATAATTCCTGCCCTCCTCGAGGCCTGTGCGCGGCTGTGTATACGCGGCCATTACAACGGCGACGTACGCGTTCCCCTTGGCTTTATGCGGTCCCCTGTTCGTTTAAACGGGATCTCGAGCAGGTGTCTTTATTGTGAACGATCCTGTACGTCATCCCGGCAGTAGTTGCCATTTACGCGGCCAACAAAGGCCGATCCGGGGTGGACTGGGGCACGCGGGTGAAACGCGAGTGGTGGATTTTAATTGAAGGGAGTTTAGTGCCGAAGCCTCTTGATGCCAATAAATCCGAGGCTGAGAAAACACGCGATTAAACTGTGGCGCGCCCGGACGCCGGTCGGTGAATAATATCTATCATGATATAAAAGTAGAATTTCTATGTGAAGATGTGTAGGTATCTTAATGAGCGGCAAGAAAACCTCTGCAGGGGGATAATCTTTTGAAAAGTATCGATTCGAGCCGACCTGGAAGTAAGCTCCTCAAATTATCTCGATAATTATTCCCGACTGCTAAATTGAACGTAGAAAGTTGGAGGGATCGACGGGGCTGTGTAAGTCGGTCGTTTTCGTAGCGCCGCCGGTTTCCTGGTGTGCGCGAATAATAGATCGCCGGGCGTAGTAAGATTTGCTAATTGCAACCGAGCTCTCTTTCCAGTTAATTGCGCTGCAAGGAAGTTCGAGCCCCCCCCGTGGCGAATTTAGGGGGCGCGAGGGGGTTGCGTGCGATACAGAAGTCTCGGAATTGATTGCAATTGATGTTGAAGTGGCGTACGAGTGGCTCGGTTCACGGGTGGGTGACGGCGTTCCATTAGGACAAGCCATTTGCGAATTATCGCCACTCCTTTGAGCCCCAAAACTATTCCCCCTTGTGCACTTGGCGGTGAGCGGTATAAAAGTTAGCAGCATGCGCATGAATTCATAACAATAGCCACTTTCGTACTGTAGGCCGCTTGGAAATTTAGCTTTTCTTCGAACAACTCCAATTCTTCAAGTGAAAATACGAATACGTGGGTAGGTGCTTAATGGGAACACCGCTGTGACGGCTGCGAAAGTAAGCAATATTTAAGAATTTTTTTCAGGAATAATTTACGGTTTTCATATGAAGTTCTTATTGCCTACCTCTAGTAAGGGAGAGTGGGGTAAACACGAACGCGGGGTAGTCGCGAATGCGATGTTACGGCGTTTTAATAAATAAAAACGATGTTCCCTCTCCACTAGCTAATAGTTTAGGTCGTATCGAACGCCGGGCAGAGAGTAATAAATACAGAACGCTTATGCTATTCAAGATAAACATAATTTATTAATTTTATCATGTTTCAAGTAATATTTTGTCCATTTTCAATTGTATGTAATTACTGTTGAATTAATGATACCGTTGGTTTTTTTTTTAAGTTGAAATAAAGCAATTTTGACTAACATTTTGTGACCAAGGCGTTGCTCGAATCATGATTCTAACCTCTGAAATAAATTATTTTTTATTTTTTAATGTCGTGGGGTATTGACGAACAAATCGGGTGGGGTAATTTCCAACCTTCGAGATTAACAACGTTAACCGGTTTTGATGAAATTTTCAGCATGTATAAAACTTACTTAAATCTACAAAGGGGATTTTTGAATTTTCATTACAAGCTCACAAAAAAAGTTTAAAAAACGACCTTTACTATTTTTTTCGATATTCCGACCAATTGCAATTTTTTTTAACGCGCAAGAAGAGGAATTTGAAAAATACATTAGGAATAGGTTGTAGCAACATTTTTTACGGGTTGACCATTGAAGTCGCGCTTTCTGTGCGACTTCTGCGATATTTAGCACTCTGTTCGTGATTACCCCACGGCAGTCGAGTAATCACGAACACCAAGGGTTTTGCTTTTTCACTATAAAGTTGATTTTTATTATAATTTTTCAAAAATTCGTCGAAGTAGTTTATAGATGAATAGTTTAAGTATGTTTGTAAATAAAAAACAAATTCATTTCTCACATAGTTTTCGTTTTATTTGCATTTTGGCTTAGGTGTTCGCAATTACCCCACTCTCCCCTAATAGAAACATCATAACTCGACCATCTCTCCTTTCTGCAGCGAGAGATGATGTTCTCGTTAGCTTTGGGAGCAAGAGTTAATATGGCCAAATACTTTGGCTGCATTGTCCCTCAATAGGGTAAATCCGGGAGACGCGGTCGAGCCGGAGAGTTGGTCGAGTCGCTATATTTCAGACTCTATACGTAAAAACGCGTTAAAGAGCAGACCAATTACTTCTCTAGAAGTCAAACAATTGAATGAATAGCGCCACTTCGGTTCCTTCTGTATTTTTCTAGATTTACAGGCTATAAAAGGTAAACTAAGGTTACATTTAACCTCTTTTGTCAAATAACGGTGTACAGAATCGTATTTAAAATATAGTTCTAAGTTTATTTTCGTTTAATGTTTAGGAATAATAAGATAGTAGAGATATTAAGGGGCAATGCAGCCAAAGTATTTAGCCATATTAACTCTTCCTCTCAAAACTAACGGGAAGACCATCTCTCGCTGCAGAAAGGAGAGATGGTCGAGTTATGATTTTTTTATTATTATTATTTATATTTTTATTTTTTATCATTATTTTATTATTATTATTGTTTATTTATTTTATTTATTCACTTTTGTATTCATTTGCCTTGCTAATCGCCGGTAGGTAGTTCGCATTATCTTTGATGTGTTCTTTACTTGTTTAGCGTAAACAAATTAAATATCAATGAATCTGTAGTTGTATTCACTTATAAATAATTTTGCTTTCTTCTTTGTTATTTTTCCATGAATAATTATGCGAGTGGTCTCTGCCAACGACGAAAGCCATTTCTCCCGGCACCTCGGGAGAGGTGATCAGATGTCGTGACTTCAGTTTTCAACCCGATTTACAGTAAATATTGTCTTATAGCAAATATCGACCAGTTTTTCTGAATCAGCATAAAATTCTAAACATATTAGGTTTGTTCTGATAAAATAAGTAATACCTGTATTTGTTTTTATAACCATTTTATATTAGGTCGACCGCGTCTCCCGGATTTACCCTATCTCTACTATCTTATTATCCCAAACATTAAACGAAAATAAACTTAGAAGTATATTTTAAATACGATTTTGTACACCGCTGTTTAACAAAAGAGGTTATATGTAACCTCAATTCACCTTTTAAAGCCTATAAATCTAGAAAAACACAGAAGGAAGCGAAATGACGCTATTTATTCAACTATTTGGCTTCTAGGGAAGTAATTGGTCTGCACTTTAACGCATTTTTAGATATAGAGCCTGAAATATAGCGACTCGACCAACTCTCCGACCCGATTTACCCTACACCCATTGATCCTCTCCGTCAATCCGCCACCTCGGATTACCAGCAACTGCAACGTGTTCTTTGGGCGTTATACTTGGACGGCGACACGGCGCAGCAAAAAGGAGCCTCTCGTCTTTCGATTCCATCGAATCTCATCTGCCGAGGAGCTGCGAGCGTGCAAACGTAAAAAGACCTCCTTCGGTGTGTCTGCGGACTTCCGGACCACCCTGGGGATCGATTTCACGGCGAGCCAACGAATCTCTGGCTGGATTCATCGCCTCTCCCTCACCCCAACCCCCTCATTGCGGTCAGTTGCACCAGTTTCAAGGTTCACCGGAATCTCCCGGGGAATTGAAATATTCATATACGGGGGAAAACGGACCCGCACCCGTCCAAGATTCGGCCGGACGACACGTGCACCCTCTAATACGCTCGACCATCGCCACCCCCTTCGCGCTGACACGTGTGCATCATCACGGATATAGATGTGCATACGTGGCCGTCGACGGTATATACTGGTAACACGTCGGTCAGATTTGCATGTTATTCCGAAATCCTGGAATACGGTCGCGTGAGCGGTTCTCGTGGATCTGGCGCGGCTGCGGCAGCTCGCAGATGCCGCGGCCAGAGGATCCTGACCCGTGCCATTTCCGCTAACGAAGAGGGGACCAGAAACGGGAACGCGTCGCTTTTAATGAGTCGCGGGACAGGTTACGAGGCTGCGAAATCGAACTTCTAAACGTTAAAAGTACCAGCGAAACGTGTATGTGAACTGTTTTTTAGCACGCTTGTTATACAACGATCGCAACGGTCGCAAGACTATCGCGAGCGATTTCGAGGGCGCGCAGCCTCGCTGATCCCGGCCGGCAGATAACAGAGGCGAGCGTGGAACTCGAGGCGGGCATTTTAATCATCGGCGGTAAACGATGTAACGCGTGCGAATTACACGTTTCGCTTTGCCGGACGCCAGGGGAAACGGCGTTTCGCGCTCGAAATTGCGGACACGCTCCGGCGGGAACGAATCCAGCCGGGGTTACGCAACAGCCGACGATGTACCTTGTACTTTCACGTTGTAACGTCGGCGGTTCTCGTCATTATCGTTCCAGCAAATATTAACTGTTTTCCCTCCTTCGATAACATTTGCCAGCTGTATCGCCGGTCTTAAGCGGCCGAGATTAGCGAGTGAACGCTCGGCGGGCGATTCCCAGCGGAAAACCCTCGTAAAAGGAAGCGAAAAGGTCGGCGGGGGGCTGAGGGGCCGTGGGGGCTAAAGATTGCGCGAGTTTACGAGCTGGATACACGGAATTTCGCCTGTCACGGTCGCGATGAAACGCGCCTGATCGCGTACAGCCGCTCGCTTCTTCCCTTCCCCACGGCCGACGTAGGTATTCTTTCCCAGCCGACTGTTCCGGTGGATCTGGATTAATGTGCCCGGCGAACGCGAGCCGTGATACACCGATGAAAAGATTTTCCGCGGCGGGTAATGCATTGCCTGCGAGCACGGACGAAGACCATAACGGTACCGCGATAATGACTCATTAATGCGCCAGATATTTGCAGCCGGCCGAGGGAAGGGGCGCCTCGGTTCCGCCGCTCGCGGATTGATTATCTCGCCGCTGTAACAGTCACCTGCAGGCGTAGACGATGTTTATAACTGCTACGTGACTGGCGTACGTGTAAGCATTACGCCAAGGCAATTAGGGACGCCCGAACGAAGAATTATCGTCGGCAAATATTTATGCCGCGGCGAACTATGGATACGGAGCCTTCGCCGATCGACGGCGCGGCGAGATCCCGACGGCAGATAGAAAACGTTCGTAGCTCGCTCGACCGCGAAAATTCCGTGCGATACACCCTTCCCCCCGCGCGAAAGGCGTTTTTCATTTGTTTGCTCGTCGATAACGAGGCAGCCAGTCGCGTAAATTTTACGGGGGCACGAACCGCCCCGACGCGCTTTCGTTTTTCCGCGCGTCACGCTCCAGCTGTGTCCTTCCTTCTTTTTTTTTTCGCTATTCCATGCTATTATTAATCGCGAAACGAAGTTTCCGCGCGACTGAAATTCGCGATGCCGACGGAGATAGCGGGCGAAAGAGTTGCGACGGTTTTCGATCGGCTGGTGGATTGCAACCGTGAAGAATAGAAAGTGACACGATGACCATCTTTCCTTATCAAGGTGCGAGGAGTGCGCGGTGCGTTTGTACAACGATACATTGATGCATCGGTATGTCAGCGCATCGACGCGTCGCTGCACCTCAACCCTTCAACTGTCAGTCGAATTCTACGCAGCGACCTGTTGGAAATATTACAAAAACGGTCGCTTAAACGCTAATCGAATGCGGACGCCGCTCTGGTTGTCTTGCGACTGTCCTCCCGAGCTATCCAGGGTACCTTCCTTCGCTTTGGACCCAGTGTCTTCGATGATCGCCATAATTGCCTTCTCATATCTCTCCCGTTTTTCCTATCGCGATACCTTCCTCACGTAGGCCGCCGTACCGCGACCACCACAAGGCCCGCCAATCCTACAGGCCCCTAATAATTACGACACACTCGTGGATTGATCTAAAAGGAACGCCTGCGTATGATAATGAATCTGCAGGATTAACAGAAATATACCTCTACCTCACAATCACTGTAAAAGTGCAATTCCACGACGAGGCAAAAATATCGTGTCTCACATAAGACTTTAATCTCAACGGGACAATAATTTCATTATTTTATTATTGTTTAATTATTTTAGCGTTAGTTTCATGAAAATAGACTCTCACGAGACAAGTATCATTTCGCGACTATTTCCATTATTTACAGTTAGTTATTGCCGAGACTTTTGCCTCATGATACAAAAGTCTCATTGTAAAATCTCATCGTGGATTCGCAATTTAACACCTTGAGAACATCTCGTCAAGCTAATGCATTTTCGAGCCTGAAAAATCGCTGCGAAACTGTAAAGGCATTATAAATTGATGAATCTTTATTACAGGCACGTGGAGTTTCTAAATAAACCTTAATTGAGTCCTGTTTGAACAACGTTTAATTCTGTCCAGTCGCAGAGTACAGAAGCTCGAATACATTTTGCCCGTTCGCGAGCGGAGTTTTATCGGTGTCTTCCAGTCGTTCCGTACAAATTAAATATCGATTCTTTCGCGCTCATTAAGCGGCCGTAAAAAAGCGTTTCCATTAACGGAAGTGCTGTTGAAGAAGCGAAGCACCGTAGACGTCGTCCGACGGGCACAAAGTGCTCTCGCGTTACGATTCCGTGCGACGAGCACCGCGCGAAATTACAAAGCAGCCGCGTCCGTGACTAACGAAATTAAAAACTGAATTCCCCCGTCGCGAGGCAAGCTTCCCCAGGCGCATTTAATGTAAACGCATCAACAGCCGCGAGCGCGGTTCCTCTGCACAGTCGCACGGTTTCTCGACCGAGACACACCGTCGCCGCCACGATTTTAATTAACCAAACTCTCCCTCTCTCTCACCCTATTCCTTCCTCACTCTTTCTCTCTCTCTCTCTCTCTCTCTCTCTCTCTCTCTCTCTCTCTCTCTGTCTCTTCCCTGGCACCCGTTTTTGTCGCGGTAGCAAAAGGAACTGCAGGCAACCCATACATACACCTACGTCGTGTATCGACGGGAAACTCGTCCCCGTGTGCCACGAATTTATGCGTGCGCCACTGGAAACGAGGATACAGATCGTAGCGTGTAAAGTGATCAAACGATGATACGATTAAACGTAAAAGTCGGGAATATATGGAGGAAGCTTTCCAGAATGACACAGTACAAAGAGTTGCAGCGTTTAGAGGGAAAACTGGAATGGATCTGTATCCCTTTAATTGTAGCATTGTTCATAAGGAACTACCTATGTTACTTTAGGGGGAACATGACTGTGACGGCCGGAAAAGTAAGCCATTTGTAAGAATTTTTTCAGGAATAATTTACGGTTTTCATATAAAATTTTTATTATCCACCTTTAGTACAATGGCTTAGGAAACTATAAAAAATAAATGAGTAAAAAAACATGCGAATTTCATTTCTTACGTGAAATATATCGGTGTAGTTTCCATTGCAAGTACGAATTTTTTGAGCGGAAACCAAATTTTTTTCGAAAAACTGTTCATCACTCGAAAAACTGTTCATCTTGTTCGCGGATTTTCTAAACATTCTCTTGTAATGCGCACCATTTTTAAAAAAAGTAGATTCTTTAAAAACTCGGCCCGTGCAACGGAAACTACACTCATATAGTTTATAAAATAGTTCCATAGTTACACATCCTACCAGGGCGCGTGAGGGGTCTAGAAAATTGATTAATAAGTATATTAAAATTTATGCATGTTTTCTATTCATTTTTTTTATATTCTGTTAAGACATTGTAAGGGAGAGTGGGGTAATTGCGAACACCTAAGCAAAAAAGCAACCAAAACGAAAACTATGTGAGAAATGAATTTGTTTTTTATTTACAAACATACTTAAACTATTCATCTATAAACTACTGCGACGAATTTTTGAAAAATTATAATAAAAATCAACTTTATAGTGAAAAAGCAAAACCCTTGGTGTTCGTGATTACTCGACTGCCGTGGGGTTATCACGAACAGAGTGCTAAATATCGCAGAAGTCGCACAGAAAGCGCGACTTCAATGGTCAACCCGTTTAAAAATGTTGCTACAACCTATTCCTAATGTATTTTTCAAATTCCTCTTCTTGCGCGTTAGAAAAAAATTGCAATTGGTCGGAATATCGAAAAAAATAGTAAAGGTCGTTTTTTAAACTTTTTTTGTGAGCTTGTAACGAAAATTCAAAAATCCCCTTTGTAGATTTAAGTAAGTTTTATACATGCCGAAAATTTCATAAAAATCGGTTAACGTTGCTAATCTCGAAGGTTTGAGATTACCCCATTCGATTTGTTCGTTAATACCGCACGACATTAAAAGATAAAAAATAATTTATTTCAGAGGTTAGAATCATGATTCAAGCAACGCCTTGGTCACAAAATGTTAGTAAAAATTGCTTTATTTCAACTTAAAAAAAAACCAATTGTATCATTAATTCAACAGTAATTACATGCATTTGAAAATGGACAAAATATTACTTGAAACATGATAAAAATAATAAATTGTGTTTATCTTGAATAGCATAAGCGTTCTGTATTTATTACTTTCTGCCCGGCGTTGGATACGACCTAAACTATTAGCTAGTGGATAGAAAACATCAGTTTTTATTTATTAAAACCCCGTAACCATCGCGTTCGCGATTACCACGCGTTCGTGATTACCCCACTCTCCCCTATTTTTGTTTATTTTTTTATTTTTATTTTTATTTTATTATCACTTTTGTTTATTTAGTTTATTTATTCACTTTTTCTTTGATGTGTTCTTTACTTGTTCCGTGTAAACAATTTAAATATCAATGAATTTGTAGTTGTATTCACTCATAAATAATTTTGCTTTATCCTTTGTTCATTTTCCATGAATAATTGTGTGAGTGGTCGCTGCGAACGACGAAACCCATTTCTCCCGGCACCTCGGGAGAGGTGGTCAGATGTCACGACTTCAGTTTTTAACCCGATTTACAGTAAATATTGTCTTAAAGCAAATATCGACCAGTTTTTCTGAATCAGCATAAAATTCTGAACATATAGGTTTGTTCAGATAAAATAAGTAATTTCTATATTAGTTTTAATAGCCATTTTATATTAGGTCGACCGCGTCTCCCGGATGTACCCGAGTTTTTGTGGCATGTCGAAATTCGTTGGTCTCCGAGCAATGGATGATACGCGAAAGTCGCTCTGGCGCGCGTTACGCGCGTCGAAATTCCTGGAATCTGCAAGCAACCGCGGGTTATCGGTAACGCTGTATGACTTGAATGCCTGCGATCTGCCGATGTCTTCTGGCCCCTCGCGCGAAAAATAGAGCGCGGGGAACTCCGACGAGGATTTCGAGGGGCTGCAGAGTGCAAACGTCATTAGAATTTCCCTAATTTCTGAGGGTTTTTAATATCTATATTTATACCTACCTAAGAAAATCTGCCTCTTCCTAAATTCGGAACGCGCGATAGGTTATCGCACGCCACGCATAAATCCCTTCATACCTACTCGATAATTTTCCCGGCGATAAGATCGTTTTGTCCAGCAACGTGGAAAAATTGCGCGGCATCCATAAAACACCAGCCATTTATTTGGCCGCGCGACTCGTTGCGCGGGCTCGCGAGGAAAAAAAAAGCTCAAACGCCGTGGTCTCTTCGTGTCGTGGTTTATTGCTAGTCAAATGATCGAGGGCGGCGAACTGATACGCGTTCGATAGCAATTTGTATCTACTGAGAGTTATTGCGCGGCGCGCGGGCGAATCAGTTCGAAATTGATGTGCCGCTGGGCAACGTGGCATTGTTTGTTTTTAATTTTCCTTTCGAATACGCCGCGTCCAGATACCCACTCCTATAAAACCAACGATGCCCCTAGTTTTTTTTTCCGACGCTGCGCCACCGATGCCCTACATCTGTTTCGCTTCAATTTGCCGGCAATTAAAATTAGAGGCGACCTTTAATGCCAATTTTTATACGAATCCAATTGGAAGCACGCGCTGCGCACCGGCTTCTGTGGAGCTGAGAGGGAATCGGGAATTCTTGGGGGCAAGGTGACGGGCCGCGAAGCGGAAAATCGCGAGAACTCGCGGTTCTTGTTCGATCGCGTCGCGGAATAATAGTCGTGCCCGTCTAAAGACACGGTTTCGAGCGGATCCGATACACGGCTCGATCCGATAGACGTCAGGGGGCAATGATTGCCGCTGCCGCGAATCACCGCGGCCGCCATTGTCGCGTTCTAGAGTCCTTTAAACATCCTCTTCACGGTGGAAGGGTGCTCGGCATTATGTGTAGGCAGCCACGTCGAGTGCACTCGAGGATTCGTTTGCTCGGAAAAAATTCATTTGCGGCCGTGTCCCCGCCCCTGTTCCCGCCGCGCCGCCCTCAATTCCAACCCTCCACAAGTTTTCAAGCTTCGAACTCGTCAAGTTCGAGGGCCCCCCACCAAAATGCGACTCCGCGACGTCGGCGGAGCTTGAGATATTAATAAAAAGAAACGAAAGGGATGGGGGAACAATGGGAACAATGCGAGGACATGCCTTCAATCCCGGGATGGCTCTTTAATTGCGTCAAGGTATCCATTGTGCTCTGCTTGCTGCCGTTATCGTTCGACGTTTCGGCATTGGTTTCCCCGAGGCTTCTCGTGATTTCGTGTTTCCATTTTCGAAGGAGTTTATGAATGATTCATCAATCTTACCGCTGTTCACAGGATATCCTATATCTTTCTCCGAGCTATTTGCGAGTGTAAACGATCTGACATTTCATATCGCCTGCGGATCGTTGAAAAAGGCTTATTGATAGAGATAACAACGATCCGGACATTTTCCAAACACCTGCACGCGTGAAAAGGAAGTTGCCGGTAAGCACGCCAGACCCCTTTCGTTTAAACAGCAAGTTACTTCATCCGTTGCCGAGTTTATCCCCGGTGCGCGGGATTACATCGCGGGCTATAGATAGTAGATACACTTCGCAGACATAGCACGTAAGCAAAGGCGCGTACAAGAGGGCGGGGGTGGAGCGAACAGTTTCTCCAGGAGGGTCGCTTAATTAGAATTTAGTTAGACGAGGGTGGGTTCGCTCGCTCCCCGGTTTGGCGCCACGTTAACTGTACAAGATTATTCCCAGATAAACTAATTAGGTATCCGAAATCTGTGGATTCGTGTACAGTCCGGCCAAGCAGAGTTTCGCCGGCGTAAAACCGAGGGGATACCCGTGTTCCCGATTTCACGATAACCGGCCGATAATCCGCCGGCGTTTAATCTTCCGTTCGCGCTCTTTTCACGCTCTCGGAGTAGATAACACGGGACAATTAGCACGGAAGTCGGTTCATTACGATTAATTATATCCACCGTGGAGCCGTTCGTCATAATTGGAGGTCGGGCGATCGTTGTCGAAACGAAAGAGATCGGGCAGACGGGGCGATAGGGCGAGGGGGGGAAAGTGGCTGGAGAAGGATAAAAACAGGAAGAGCAGACTCCCGGTCCCCCCACTTCGTGCATTCCCGTCGCGATTGGATCTTCATCCGACTCGGGCTCTCCTTCTCGCGGGCGCCACTCATTTCAATTAGGTTAGCGGCAATAAAGAAGAACTTGGCCCCCTCCCCGCTCCTACTTCTTCGGCCGACCCCCGTGCCGGCCAGGGCAAAAATTTATCTCTCCCTTCCTAATTTCTTTAATTAGTGCACGGAAGTCGGCGGCAGCCACCGCCGCGGTGAGATACGGCGTATCTAACTGAGCGAAACGTTTCCAACCCTCCTCGACGAGCAAAGCCACCCTCGAGCCTTTCTTGCGATTCACCTACCCCTCATCGTTCCGCTTGCATCGATCTACCCACACCCCCGCCGCCCCTCTCCCTCTCTCTCTCGCTCGGTCTTGCTCCCTGGCTCTACCTCTTCCTGCCCACCAGTCTCCTCCTTCTACTTCGCTCCCTCTGCGTCGTCGATCCGGTTTCTCGACACTTCATCCCCTCCTCGACGCCCGACGTGACTGGAGGTATCAATCTCACCCCCGTTCTCGACCCCTGGAAACGCCGTGTTGCCACTTCATTACCCCGTGCACCATAGCGCCGAAGCGTGGGCCCAGAGCACGCGGGCAGGGAAAGAGGTACAGTCTGGTCGGAGAATAAATCACTGGGGTGGGCGTCTGGCGTGGGTGGTGCCCTCCTTGAAATCTGGCCACCGCTTCGGTTCCATCCCCCTCTGTCTCTACCCCGCTCGTAGCGCGAGCTTCGCGGGAGACGATTCGTCGTCGCCGAGCGGCACCGCCCGATGCGGACGGTGAATTATTCAGAAGAGTTCTCGTTCGATATGGTATCTGGAGCGATCGGGACGCCGTGCGCGACGGATTCTCTGCCCGCGATAAAACACGCGCGCCAGGAGGTATTGTAAAAGTAAATAGCAGACGGGTGGAATCGACGCGGCGGAAGTTGCGCGTTCACTTCCGCAGCACGGAGCAGCTTGAAATTTCATAACGAAATATTGCCGCCGGCCCGGGGTTTCTTCGTGATTTACGTGCCGTTCGGGGGGAATTCCTTTACCAAGAAAAACGCGTCTGCGGCCCAAAGACGCTTTTAACCGGCGACAGGGCAAGGTATCGTCACCCACCGACTTTATGCACATCATCTTTAGCGTTACGAGAGCCTTTCGAGCCGATTCCTACGCAAGATTCTGCCGCACATCGTGTTCACTTACGATCTTGCCTCGAGTGATTTCCCTTCTCGAGAAACGAAACCTTATGCGTTCGCACAGTTTGCACGTGCAGATAGTAATTCCCAGGCGCGATAAGAGCAGGCCCGGAAATCTCAGCCGAAGAAATTACTGCGATACTTCGTGTCGGTGATCCCCCGCCCCCCTCGCGACCTATCTTGGTGCGCAGTTTACTTTTTAATTAAAGTTCGCGCCGCTTATTAGCCGTAGCTGGGGGTGAGCTCGGGGCCAGGAGGGATCAACAAGGAGACCGTTGCTTAATACCCCGTTCAGGAAAGTAATTTACCGTTAATTATCATTTGCTCGTGCCGGTTTCGAGGGTGTCGCCGATTTCGAGGGTTCGTTGCCTCTCTCGTCCACCCCTCTGCCCGCTCCCACCCCTCCACCTGCCCCTCCCCCCCCCCTTCAGCCTCGGTGGGGCCGATTATGGCCGGGGGCGAAATTAATGAGTCGCAGCACGGAAAGGTTGGCGGGCGCGAAAGCTTCTCTCTGTCCGCGCGCGCGATCTCCCCTCGTGTGAGGGCAATCGTCAGGCAATTTGTCGTGCAGCGGCCATTTCCGCTTTTCAGGGCCTACGTTCATCGAGCTCCCCTTCGTCGGATACATATCTGCGGTCTGATGAGCAGAAGGACGGCCGATGGGTGTTGGTACGATGCAATCAAATTTCACGATAACCGACGGAGAGGAGGACTCGTGTGTACGTGCCTCGAGTGCCGCCACTCCGCCGCCATCGCCCCCCTCCCCCCCCCCCCCCCCTGCACTACCCTCCGCCAGTTATTGTCATGTTTATATTTAATATTAATGTGGCCAATGTTTGCCGGATCGCATCATTCGTTGTATTACTTTAATTAATTGTTTTAATGGATTCGCGATTAATGAGGTCCGCTGGAACGACGGCCCGCTGTATATTATTCGCCTGTTATTTCTAAATTAATATTCTCGGGTGAACGGGCAGATAGTTTTACCGTTTGTTCTACGCTCTTAATTAATGATTCCATCGATCGAGCATACCGCGGTTTGGTCAGTATTTTTGAACTTTTCATGGAGCCAAGGAAAATACTCCCCTCCCATCCTTCGCTCCTCTGCATTGTTCACAGATACAACGGAATAATATTCTGAACAGCATACGCCTGTCGGATAATGGTAATTCTGGATCTCCGCATTCCTGTAACGCCATTACGCTCCCCCGCACTATCATATTGCTCTGGAGCATTACTCACGGCGACTTCATCCGTGTCTGTACAGAGAATTAGCGCCACTCGCGAACAGGGGGCGAAATTAGCGCGATAATCCGGAACCCGTGGCGAAACAGAGGGGGGAAAACCCGCGACCGCAAGTGGACTAGCTCTCACCGAAAGTGGAACAATAGCTGGCGGTCGCCCTAACGGTAAACGGTATTAATCTTTCCGCGATCGCGAATGAAACAGCGCCGTTACCTCCGGGAACGTTGTGCCTCGGCGTTGCCCGCGGGGTGTTTTGGGCAATCGCGGATAGAACGGTTCCGTGCCCCGCGTTAATTATCCTCGCGAGCACTTTCCTCGATCGAACTTTTATCGATTCCTGCGCGCTCCTCTGGGGCTCGTTCACTTCCCCCTCAGGAGGGGCGACCCCTTCGCGTTGCTCGAGTCGCATCGAACAAAAAAGAAGAGAGCAGAGTACGTGTAGAGGTTCCGTCGTAGGTTCGCCGTCCATATAAAATAGAAAGTGAATCTCTACCCGGGTCTCGCCCGCCTCCCATGAGGGGAGAAGCCCCTTGAAAATCAAATGTATAGCACGACGAGTTCTCTCGTATCCATTACCTCCTTCAGCCCCCTAGGCCGCATCCGCAAACACGTGGCCCCTCTCGATATACACCCTTCGCGCGCTCTCCCTACCCAGCCGCGGAGGGAATCCCCTTGGCCTCGAGGCAATCGCATTAAATCGAATGAGGGGGGTCGAGTCATGTTTTCTTAATTCCATAGTGACGGCGCGCAAAGCCGCGGGCAACCGTCGGCCCCGTGCACTTTCCGCCGATCGAAATCGCCCGCCGCGCGCGGCCGACTCGCGTGTTGCTCGAATGAATTTTTAATCCCGACCTTACGCCTTATCCGCCGCATCGGCTTTATGGCTACCGGCTCGGGACCTATCGTGGATCATCATCCGCGTTCGCACGAGCCAGGTAGTTCCGATTCCTTTCTTTTTCTCCTCGAGGCAACGGGCCTCGTTAGGTGGCAGCCCGGGATGCGTGGAAACGCTGGGACGTGTAATATCGTAAAATCCTCTGGGACGTTTCCCATGGCTCGCTGGCGTTGTGTATCTACCAATGTGCCTACTTTCGTGACTGGTCGTTCGGGGAAGGAACAGTGAACGCGCTCTTCTAGAACTTTGGTTATTTAGGTTGCAGGATAGGTACATAGGTTGCTTGAAGCAGGGGAGAGTTGCCAATATCGTACTGGTCACGTAAATCGTACCTCATTAATTTCTCGGTAATTAACGAATGTAAACGACGTCTGATAATAAAAATACCAAGTAAATGCGAAATAAGAAATAGACACAAAATCTTTTGAGCTTACATCCTATTTTGTGCGTGCTTTGAACATTTAAAAAAATCAGGTATGATTGATGTAACTTTTTACCGGTCTATTTTAGCTGATAATAATCAAACAATGCAATTTTGTCCTGTATTTTTGTATTTTTCTAAAAACGGGCTTAATGTAGAATATTTTTCATTCATTTTAAGTACATATTACATTGATTATAAAGTTTAAATGGATATTTATAAATAAATTGATCATGTTTCCTAAATCGTACCACTACAATCGTACCAGTAGGATTTGACAACTCGTGTGTTATATAGGTTATGTACATATATCATATACATAGGTTATTGCAGCCTGTGTGTGATCCATATACATTTGTATATGTAACTATGTAATAATCATTACTTTATGTTGAATATTTTCTTCTTTATTTGTTACTGATAGGGGAGAGGTGGGATGAAAGGGACATTTTTGTTTAGGATCAAATAATAAAAAAAACTAAATAACCATTCCAGTTCTAATTGGTAATATTAGAAAGGCCAGTTATCTGGCTATAACAATACATGGGCCTATTAAGTTTCTCTCTGTATGTACATGTCATATTTTTCGTTTTCTAAAAAAGTGTGTTTTGTCCCTTTCATAAATTGGCTATATTGAATGGGACATGGGTGTTTATGAATGGGACAGTGTAATAAAACCAGGTAATATTAATATCATTTTTTTAATTATTATTTATGCAGATACCGAAATCACAGTAGCTATTTTAATTCGTAATAGGAACTAAAAACTCAACAGTTAAGCTTATGTAACTAAATGATCTTAATAGCTATAAATAATGAATTATCTAATGGCATCCTAACCCGAATTTTAGGTGGCATATTTTCACTGAAACAAGTGAAGAATAGTAAGATTTTGAAGGGGACAGGTATGAAAATGATGTCCCTTTCATAAATTTTTGTTGCGTCCCTTTCATAAATAAGGCACCAAAGTTGAAAATCTAATTCCTACAATTACAATATGAAACAAAAAGGATAAGACATTATACGATATCGTTCTTAAATAAATACCTGTTTAGATGCAGTAATAGAGAAATCAGTCGCTGGTAACAGCACTTCACAAAACAGTTCAAGGAAGTAGGCAAAATTTTACTTTGAACCTCAACAAAATTCAATCGTGTATTTCTGTCGTCGTAGATACGATAGCGGCTTGAAATTTGCCTTGATTACACATGAATGAATGTGGTTACAAAATGAAAATACTTTTAGCCTGGGCAGATCCTTTATCTTTGAAATAATGACTATGTCCCCTCCAATACGTGTCCCTTTCATCCCACCTCTCCCCTACTATTTTTTCGTGGAGGTACGATTTTGGAAACCGAGGGGTACGATTTAGGAGACCGGTTGCCTGAGTCGTACCTTTTACGGTATGTGACAAAAAGATTAATAACAAATTAATTTGTTCCGAACAAAAGGCTAAGCGTATAATTCTAGGTGCCTAAAAGATCAAGCTACAATATCCAATAGCCACTTGCGTTCAAATTAGTACCAAATATGAAATATAACGTAAAATGTCTTAAGTGGTACGATATAGGCAACCCTCCCCTAGGCGTGTATTCATCGAGTAGGTATACCTCAAATCCTTGATTGCTACATATTTCCAATCGGCTATATACCGTGGGCAATAGGGGTTGATAGCCCCCGACGGTGCACGTCGCCGTATGGAAAAAGCCCGCAGACGTATCGGAGGCTTTACACTCGGGGGAGGAGAACGGATGTTGGGAACGAGGCCGAAGTTCATTATATCCACGGCTGGGACAAGGGGGCAGCGATCCTTGCCGCGAAGGCGGCCGGCTTCGCTGTAATTAATAATCGTCGCGCGACGGGGTTGGTTTGCTGGTTGGCTGGCTGGCTGACTGTCCGTGTTCACGGAGGTTAAATTCCAGGGGTTGAGGGTGGCGTAGCAGTAGGTGGCGGTCGAGAGTCGCGCTAGTTGCGCAGAGTAGGCTAGGGATGGCGGAGGGTGGGCAGCGGTGTGGGGGATGAGCCTGATGAGGCTGTTGATACAATCACGCGGGCGCAGAGCGGGGTTGCTGCTCTCGGGCGTAGCAACGAGAAACCGTAAGCGTGGGACTCGGGGCAGGGATGGCTGGTGGCCTATTACCAACCCTTGCCAGCATCCGGAAAGCCGACATTACCCCCCTCGTCCGGGGCCGTCGAGCGCGGCGTTAACTGTGTGTATGTTCAACACGCGATCTCGTGTTACTCCCTTCCATCGCAGCCGGCGGACATGCACGTAGGTGCACGCGCACAGAGGGGCCGCCACGGTCACGTGCACACGCGCACACGGGCGAAAGGTCACACACGGTACCATCCGCCCGTCGTCCGTCCGTCTGTCCGTGGCGCGAACCCCCGTTAGCTGGATCACCCCCGCGCACAACTCGAACATGCTGTCACAGAGGCGTCGAGCACCTGTTTCCTCGAAATTGACACGTTGCCATCCCACGGTCGACACGCCCACCATCGACGTCCACGTCAACCGAGTGAATCGCGATCATCCCCCTGTCGACGATCCATCCTGCTCGTCGTCGTTCTCGTTGTTGTTGTCGTCGGCCTTGTCGTCATCGTCGCTCGTCCTTTGATCATGTCAGCCGGCTGCACCGCGGCTTCCGTAGTCGGAGTCCGAGCTTTCCGGTGGCAAGTCATCGCGAGGTTGTCCTTCTTTCATTGTCGGTTACGTCATCTCCGTGGCTCGCACCGAACACTTTCCTTTTACGCGGTTCGGTTACCCTGGGTGTGGGAAAGCTGTCTCGCTTGCGCGCGATTAACAGAGTCGCGTCACAGCGATAAGTTGACGACTTATGCAAATGCGGTGGCAATAACGAGCGACGATTGGTCGTCTCCGTCCCCCTCCCCCTCCCCCCCCCCCCCCCGTTATCGTTTTAACGTTCAACCGCCCGATCCAGCGCGGCGAATGAATACGTAATAGCTGAAACGCGACGGCTGCAGGGTAATTATCGCGACGAGCCGCGGCCCTGTTTGTCGCGGCGGAGCTTCTTCGAAAATGAACATCCGACGTGCACGGCCATTAATTCGACACAGGACTCCGCGGCGTGGTTCCTACGGACGCGCGCGTAATTATGCAAATAGACGGTACGTCCGCGCGATTGTTTCGCTCGTCCGAGACGCGTCCGCCGTGGCAAGCCTGCGGAACGTTTAATTTATCCCTCCCGCGGCCACCGGCTTTAAGTAACGCGTCCACCCCGATCCCGAGTAATTTAATTTGCAAGATAGTATCCGCGCATTAACGGGCTCGTCAAAACGGAACATAACTTCCGCGGCGCGTGTTATGTACGTAGTAGGTACGTATCACGTAGGGGAGAGGTGGGATGAAAGGGACATTTTTGTTTAGGACCAGATAGTAAAAAAACTAAATAATCATTCGAGTTCTAATTGGTAACGTTAGAAAGACCAGTTATTTGGCTATAACAATACATGGGACTATTAAGCTTCTCTCTATATTTACATGTCATATTTTTCGTTTTCTAAAAAAGTGTGTTTTGTCCCTTTTATAAATTGGCTGTATTGAAAGGGACATGGGTGTTTACGAATGGGACAGTGTAATAAAACCAAGTAATATTAATATCATTTTTTTTAATTATTATTTATGCAGATACCGAAATCACAGTAGCTATTTTAATTCGTAATAGGAACTAAAAACTCAACAGTTAAGCTTATGTAACTAAATGATCTTAATTGCTATAAATAATGAATTGTCTAATGGCATCCTAACCCGAATTTTAGGTGGCATATTTTCACTGAAACAAGTGAAGAATAGTAAGATTTTGAAGGGGACAGGTATGAAAATGATGTCCCTTTCATAAATTTTTGTTGCGTCCCTTTCATAAATAAGGCACCAAAGTTGAAAATCTAATTCCTATCATTACAATATGAAACAAAAAGGAAAAGACATTATACGATATCGTTCTTAAATAAATACCTGTTTAGATGCAGTAATAGAGAAATCAGTCGCTGGTAACAGCACTTCACAAAATAGTTCAAGGAAATACGAAAAATTTTACTTTGAACCACAAAAAAATTCAATCGTGTATTTCTGTCGTCGTAGATACGATAGCGGCTTGAAATTTGGCTTGATTACACATGAATGAATGTGGTTACAAAATAAAAATACTTTTGGCCTGGGCAGATCCTTTATCTTCGAGATAATGACCATGTCCCCTCTAATAAGTGTCCCTTTCATCCCACCTCTCCCCTTCCAACCCTATTACCGTATCGAAATATTTCCACGAAATCGAAAGCTTTCCATCCTCTGAAACACCGCGGCACCCACGAACAATCCCCTTAATCCTACCCTCCACTATCATCATCAATTCAGCTCAGTTCCAGTTCAATTCTGTATATCGCGTTGCGTCGAAGTATACCAGAAATACTGCGCCGGTTATAACTGGTTGCACGAACGTTTCGTCAGGTTAATTCGTAGTTCCTCCGTTCCTTGTGCCCGTCGCGTACGCCGAGTGGCGTGTCGACAAAAGAGCGGTCCCGTGCCACGTCCCATCATTCCCTCGTCACCCCTGCCATCGCGAAAGTAATGGAAGTTGGAAAAACAGCCGTGCGCTCGCGGGGGGGTTTAACGATCGTGTTGAGGTCAGTCGATAAAAATAAAGCGGTGTCGCCCGGCTCTCTAAAATTAACGACGTGTGGACGCGGAATATGCCAACGGGCTATGAAACTTTTATGGGGGTGTAAACCTGGATACTCGAGGCCCGCCACGAGGGCCCGTGGATTGCCTGGGAGGGGGACGGGGGGAATGGAGAATCGCGACAACCGACGATCATTACGAGACACCCAGTTCCGATGTCTTTTTACCTTCCTCCTTCCAGTACCTATCGCCAGAATTAGCGCGCCGCTTCGCGAACGCTGATAGATACCGAGCTACGCTTGCTGCGAGTCCAGAGCTCCGCTCTGCCGAGCAACTTCATAAAGATGTAGGTAGGGGAGACCGGGGCTAAAAGTTCCGGGGGTAAGTTGTTCCGACGGTTCTATCTTCGAAATGAAAAGAGCGTTGTACTTTAAATTATTTTTTCCGTGTAAGTTGATCACGCCACTCTGTCGCCCACTTTAATAGCGTCCGCGACAGCGAATCGTTTGGCTGTAAGCAAGGACCTATTAGTCGCGTACCACATAAGTAAATATTTTTCTATCATTATTTTTTGGTCTGTTTCGATTATTAAACGTTGATATTATTGATCGATTCGTTCTTATGGATCAAATGACATTTAAGAACATGGCGTAACAGTGTTTATCGTTACAATATATGTATAAGCAAAATAATCTCTCAAATTGCTACATGTGTCGATAGGGGCTAGTTGTTACCGTGATTTGGGGCATGTTGTAACCGTAACAACTGCCCTACCGCAAATGTATGAATTGTTCCTGCTGCGCTTTAAGATGCGAACATATGAATGAAAGGCGGAAAGGGGCACCATTTCCATCGAAGTTACGCATAAAGTTGACAACTGTCGCTAGAGAATTCAATATCTGCTACTTGACTCTTTCGAGAGTTATTAAAAAACTACAATCTGGACAAGAAGCCACTGTAGGCTACAAGTACAAATCTCAATAAGTAGGTATTCACAAACTGATTTGTAGATTTTAATTTTTATACCAAAGATAATGTTTATGGTTATTATATTGTTTTAGTTTTCTTTTATAGATAATACAGTTTTGTTGACCCGAACCCTTATAAATAAACATTATTTATAAAATTCTGTTTTATTTCATTAGAAAATGAAATATTTCATTAAAAGGCAACTCTTATATCTTAGTAACAACTTACCCCAATGCGATAACAACTTGCCCCATAAAGGGGTAAGAAGTTCAGCTTCGACTAGCCACGAATAAATTATTTTTTATGGAAAACCTATTACAATATATTAAATACAAGCTTAAAGTCATAAAATATAATAAATTTAATAAGAAATTAATCAATAATGGAGAGAATAACTACATTATTTTCTAGTCATTTTTTATGTTTTATCAAAATCGGAACTTTTAGGCCCGGTCTCCCCTACCATTTCAGGAGCGATTCACGGGATTACTATTTGCAATTCCAGGAATCTACATTCCTTTCAATCTGCCACCCTTAACCCTTCGTGGTCACGCGGGGTGTATCGCGGCTCGGGCAATTTTCTTCCACAAGTAAGGGAGAGGTGCTATAAAAGGGACACTTTTGTTTAGCGCCCATTACTGACAATGTCATTATAGGTATTTAAAACACAAGTTTATCAATAGAAAGCCTGTTTATTTCCCTTCAATAAAAGTATATTACAAATTAATAAATTGTAATAGAAAATAACAAAATCTTCGATTTTCAAATAAGTGGGAAATGTCCCTTTTACGACTAGATGGTTTTAAATGGGACGTTATAAGTCATGAAAGGGACACGTTAATAAAAATAAATTTATTAAGTACTACAATTCTAATTGTAAATCTTAATGATACAAAACAATGGAATCTATGAAAAAATTAACTCTGTGTACTATGAATCATCAATATTTTTTACTATCTTCATAGAGTATGACATTAATCATAGCTTTAGCAGCTTTTTAGTTAAAGTAATATTTTTTATCAAATTTATGTCTTACAAACTAAGTTCAACATAGGAATACCCACGAGTGGTAAATATAAGTACATGTATAAAAAATCTATAAAACACTTAAATAATAAAATAGTTTGGAATTAAATTCTACTGGAACAAAAATGAGATCAATTGTACTAAAATAGGTAGGTACGTTTTCATATTACAGATTAAAGATTTTATTATTAATTTTTTACGATAAAGTTTGTCGCTTTGAATAGTCACTTTATTAATTCTTAAATTTGAAACAATACGCCATCAACTAATAATTGATAATTTAAAACAATGTCATCTATGTATCAGATGATACACTAATAACTTTACAGGAAAGTAAAATATAGTGTCCAGCAGTACATGTGTATGAGAACGACAGCCATGAAACGGTCGTCCCATTTAAGACCTGTCCCTTTTATAGCACCTATCCCCTGTATGTATTTGCCAATGTTTCTGCAAATTTTTAGACCTTAATATTAAAATTTAAAAATTTGGTCTATTTTCACAAAGAAAGTCGCTTTTTACCACAATTATTTTTTCACCTACAAATTTCATCATATCAAAAGTTACATTTCTAGAAAAAGACTATTAGATCATAATTGTACGAGCATTAGGAATATACAATTAGGTGCCACTTTAAAGTTAAAAGATTAAAAAAAAAAAACGAAAATTGTAACTCAAAAATGACGTTGGGGTGCAGTGAACCCCACGTAATCAATTTGTAACTATATTCCAGCGCTAAAAAGATTTTTTTTACCTTCAACCCTCTGTAAAATATTTAGCGGATGTCGGATCAATGGTGACTTTTGACATACTGTTTAAAAAGACGAAATAAAGGTCCATGCCCAAAATGTAGCTTGCTGGGAATTATTCCGTAGACAGACCTAATTTCACTGGACTACTATAAGAAGGCGTGACCACGAAGAGGTAAGAAGTGGAGAAGCCTTCGCCCACCCAATCAGATCCAGAAGTTTCAGATGCAATATCCAGAAACAACTTGCTCGTAGCTTCTTGTTTCGGTGTCGCGCCGCCGCGCCGAGCATCCGATTTATCGCGTAGGTATATACGAATACCCATTCGAAATAACCCAGATTCTGGGAGCGTGACGATTCCGAGGAAGGTGCGCGGTAACCGTCAGCCGTCGATGGCGAGATGCGATTCAACATTCAAAAGCGTATTCCGGGTGCGCGACTGCCGGCTCGTAAATTTCACGCCCCTCTTAAGTTCTTTCGACGTCCGAATTTTCCGGCACGTCGAATATTATCCTCGCCATTGGTATTCCCGTGCTATTGGCAGCCTGCCGTATGTCTCTTTCCGTTCGAGCGGGTATCGGGGGCCGTAAAACACCTATAAAGTGCGGTGTCCTCTCCTCTCGCGGATATTGTACGGCCAAGGACGTGCCGCGGTCGGTCCTTAAAGCGGAAACGAGTGGGACGCCACTGGGACGCGGCCCAGTCTGGCGAGCGCGATAAATCAATCGGACGGGCCACAATCAACGTCGCCGGTGGGTTTGCTTTAATCGTTGATACACGATTATTCGAATCTCTGATTCGATTCCTCTCCCCACCCTCCCGCCCATCCCGTTTGTCCCTTTATCCCCGCTTTCTTGTCCCTCTGTCGCGTTTCCTCGTTTCGTTTCCCCCCGCCCTCGTGTCCGTCCCTTCGCCGTTCACGTACCCCCGGCTCCTCGCTCGCCGCCGCGTCTGTTTTTGTCGCTCACCGTTGCAGATCGTATGCAAGGGAAGGGGGAGAGCGAATTTACATGACACGCACGCGAGAATGCGAGCCGCTCGGCGCCACTGATTGGGAATTAACATAACTGCAACAATTATTGGCAAATTGGTATAACTCGTTTGCGCACCGTGCATCGCGCACCGACGAGTGAACGCGAGACCTACGGGACGTTCCAGGAACGATGCCGCCGCAGGGGACACTCGAAAGTAACGCGGTACGGGCTTTGCACGGGGTCCCGTTGCAATGCCCGCCCCGTCGCGATACACTCCGAGCAGAAGGTCGCGATTCGCGTTGAAAGGGGAGACGGAAAGTGGCGAAAGGTCGTCGTTAAACATTCAAGCTGCGTGAGCCGCGATACTTGGCGGAGCCTGTATACGCATGCACGCAAGTGATTATGCCGACGCGGCCCCGACCAGGCCGCGCAAACTCACGCGTCACGCGAAGCGGAAATGGAACATCATTGACGGCCAGTCAGCCGGAAAGTGTTATCGACAGGGCCGTCACGATCTATAACGGTGGCCCCTGGGGCACCGAAAGACCGCGCGGCACGAACAGGCCGAGATGAAGATAAGATATATATATATATATATATCCTCTGGAACGGAGTTCGCGCGGCCGGAATAACGTTCCCGTAGATTATCATCGAGGGGGAGAGAATAGTCGCGTGGGCGTCGGGCGTGCGAAATTTTTACGCTCTCGTCCCCGTCCCGCCGCCGCCGATCGACCTATCCCCGCGGCATGGCAGGCTCCGGGGGCGGCAAACAACTTTCGATATCGGCGTAACGAAGTGAAATAAATCGCGACTCGGGGAAGCAATAAAAATCAACGGAGAGGAGTCGTTCGATCGAGCTCCGTTCACGGGACGGCCCATGATTTATCGAGGCAACGAGGACGAGGAGGCAAGGGGGGAGTCCACCCTCTGCCGGGGCGACAGCGCGCGGGGCGGAGAGGGCGAAGGGACGATCGAGGAAAGGGGATCACGAGCGGCGGGATTCTGCGAAAGTGTAGGCGGCACGGGCACACGAGCAAAGGCGAGGCGTCCTGAAAACTTAATTACCTGTGTAGGCTCTATCAATTAATTTTCCCCGATTTTCCTACCCCCCAGCATCGTCGATCCACTAACGCAGCTACCAACCGGCTCCCTACCAGCCGTGTAATTCCGTCGGCATTATTCTCAGCACGTCTGCCGACGGTCGGAGCCTCCCCCCCCGTTTCCTTCACCCCCGCACACTTTTTCTCTCTCTTTCTTCCCTCACTGCCCCTATATTTTCCACCCTCCTCAGGTCGCTTAAGGCGGGACCTTTGTTCCTCATTTACTTTTTATCACGACGGCAGCAGGCAACCTCGGCCATTCCGCAATCCCCTCCACCCCCCGATCGCCTCTCTTTCGCTCCTCTCTAAACCAACCGTCCCTTTCTCCCCGCTTTTTGCCCCTCTACCACCTATCTCCAGCCTCTCTTGGCTCCTTTTTTTCGCTGTCTTTAATCTCACACCACCTCGTCGCCGCTCCACCCCTCCAGGCACTGGTGTACCTTCTGATCTCGCCCCGACGGCTCTCGCAGGCACGCGCTTCGCTCTTGATCGCCGCATGCATGCGTAATCGAGGCTCCAAACCTTCGCGCAGCACCGTTACCCAATCGTGCAGTCATTTCTTAATCGAATAACTTCAGCTTGCATCGGTGAAACTGTCTTCGCGTATAAAAGGAAGCGAAGTCTATAAAAAATTCCAAAGTTCTGACTGAGATTGCTCTTAAAGCGAATACGGTTACTCGCTCCGGCAAGCTGTACAGTTCTCAGCAGGAAGCGATAGAGGTCGATAAATAGGTCTCGTAAAAAATGGGGGGACATAATTCGTGTAGCGTGTCTGCGAACAACTCGCTGAGCGTCTTTTACGCGTGTACACAGCGGCTTCATCGCCATTCCGTTCATCCCTTTGCCAAGCCGACCTTTATTTCGCTGAAATCCCGGGGGATTTCAGAGATCGCGCGATCCTTCGGGAATATTACGAGATTGCGAGAGGACCGACCGTCGCGTGCTACGCCGCCGCCTTTCCCAAACCCTCCCTCGTTTCTCGCGCTCTCGATCCCGCTTCCGGCCTCTTGACAGATCCTCAGAAAAATAACAAGCACGGTCCCCCGTGTATTACGCCCCGCTGGATAGGATCGGCTCCGTGTGCTACAAACGACACTGGGATATCGAATCGCGCTTATCGAAATTCCGTGAGGGTACGAGAACACGGGGAATGGAGATACGAAGCGTAGAAAGGGAGTCCTCCGCGCGTATTTCTCCACGCTGGATTTAATAGAGTCGAGGGGTTTGTTTCTCTATCGTATTCTTTCTTCGCGTTCTAAGGAATGCTATCCACCAGTTAGATGAACGCTGTTCTTTAGAAATATTCCTACGTACATAGGGTAAACTCGGGTAAGTCCGTGAGAGTTTTAGAATTTGTCTATTAACTGCCAATATTTACATATTCTGAAAGTGAGTCTAGGATAAAATGATAGGTCAGACATTAGAGAAACAAATAATTGGTTAACAGAAAGAGTGACCCAAAAACGAGGCCTTTTTTAGCCTCTTTTTGGTTCCATGATTTTGGAACGGAATTTTATGCGGAACGATACCTTACGATGAGACATCAATCACACTAAATTTTCAAGTTCAGGTGACAATTAGTTTCTGAGATATGGGTGGTCAAAGAAGTGACAATTCGTTAACGCGTCAGTCCATACCCTTGCAGCATTTCTGGTTGGCCAACGGTAGCCAACAGGTGGGAATTAGTTGGGATATAGTTAGTGTTTTTTGCCTACAAATTCCCAACATAGAATTTTGCCTATGGCAAAAAAATCACAACAATGTACCAACGAATATTCAATGTTGGGCCAATAATTATTATGGTTGGTTAATTAACAAAAAGTTACAACAGTGTGCCTACGAATATTCAATGTTGGGCCTACAATTACTACGGTTGGTTAATTAACAAAAAATTTTCAACGATGATTAAATGGCATCTTATAAACGTCAGAAAATTTTATTATATTCCCTGTTATTATATTCCATGTTGTGATTTTTCTTTTCTTATTTATAAATACGTAATGTATTTATGTATGTGAATACATAAATGTGAATACATAAATAATTGAGACGAATGTGAAATTTTAAGGAATGAGTCTAAAGGTCGAATGATGATATTTTGTAGAATATTTCGCGTCATTGCACAGTTTTTATAAACAATTAATACTTGTTCTGTAACTAGAAATTAGATATGTGTACAAGGAAATGTGTTAGGTGAGTGCGAACAGCGGTTGCTTCGTAAGCTGAAAGTTTGGGTTCGATTCTCTCCTCCTCAACCGCGATTTTTTTTTTCTTAAACCAGGCTTGAAAAAGACGTGTTTACAACGTCTTTTAAAGTTCTTTAAGACGCCTTCTGGACGTCTCTAAGACGTCTTTTGGAAAGAATATAAATAATTGGGCAACAGTAGAAAAGTCTACCTTGGCCATCTGTTATTGGCCCAACCTGAAAAAAAGTGCCAAATCTAACTGTTGGCCAACTAATATTATGTGCGTGTCCCAACTGTATGTCAACAACAAATGCTACTAGGGTATGCTTCGATGTACGGATTTTTATGTCAGTCCAATAATTTAAATAATTATTTCCAGGGGTTTTGCTGACTGCTAACCACGAATTTGAACTTAGATTTTCAAAATTCACAAATAAAAATAAAAATCAAGAAATATAAATGTCTGTGTAGTGGGTGTTTTTTTAATATATCGATCACTATTTTAAATCAGCCATTGTGAATTTTGAAAATCTAAGTTCAAATTCGTTGTTAGCAGTCAGCAAAACCCCTGGAAATAATTGTTTAAATTATCGGACTGACATAAAAATCCGTACATCGAAGCTTATGGGCTGACGTGTTAACGAATTTTCACTTTTTTCACCTCCCATATCTCAGAAACTAATTATCACCTCAACTTGAAAATTTCGTGTGATTAATGTCTCATCATAAGGTATCGTTTCGCATAAAATTCAGTTCTAAAATCGTGGGACCAAAAAGAGGCTATTTCTTGGGTCACTCTTTACTAAGTATATTTAATTGAAAATATACAAAATTAAGTTGTCATAACATACTCTGGTTACTCCGTGATAGCTCTGGTTACTCCGTGATAGTACTCTGGTAACTCCGTGATAGTTCTCGCTAACTCGTGATATGGCCATCAACTACTTTTTTTATATTATTTTACATTAGTTTACATTAGTTTACATTAGTTTACATTATTTTAAATTATTTTACATTATTTTATATTATTTTATATTATTCTTATTTTGTGTATAATCAATCGTTTCATGATCGTTAGATGTCTGAGACGTAAGGAAACATGGTATCCGGTATTTGCCATCAGAATTTCTCGAACAGCACAATCAGAAACGCGGGCTCGAGCGCACGGAAAATAAGAATTTAGTCACTTTTCATAATAACACTGACGCCTTATTCTATGACAATTTCAAGAGTAAGACTTGTTAATGTGTCATTTTACCATCACTTACCTGCAGTTTGAACTTTCCATTTATCTTCTAAAGAACATATATAATACATAATCAAGCGATCGTCCACAACTAGCACGAAAAATTTCACGAATAATGCGCTGCTGGAACAAAATGCTCTCTCACTCTATCACACTAACTTCAATTAACTAATTATTTTAACGCAACATAAGCTAGAAGATCAACGCTGTCTGCTAGTGTTTGTTCCATCTAAATTGAGTCAGACAATTTCGAGTTACATATAAATGAAGAAGTATCACGGAGTAACCTGTACCACGAATTTACCCGAGTTCACCCTACCTAAGTAGTTGTTGTCAAGTTCATAATTTATCGTTTGAGAGTAGCATCGTGTCTTCATTTCACAGTCACACCGTCGTGAAACAGTCTTTTCTTTTGTAGGTACCTTAAAAAATGTTTAAATATTACACCGATAACGGGCCGCGGCGATCGTGACATCATTGCGAAATGTATCGCCGGTGTCGGCTATATTTTCTATCACGAAAGAGAAAGTGACACGTTCCGCTCTTCGGACCTCTTTATCGCGATATTTTATCTGGAAACATTTGTTACCAGAAATGCAGGTATATACATATGCAGCCTGTGGACACAAAAACGCGCCCGTACATGCAACGGAGCGCTAATATTAGTACATTACCGATATAACTTTCGTGCAGCCCGAATCTAACTTTGAATCGTGACGGCGGTTATCTGAAAGCTGACCGTCCCGTTCCGTTCATTCGTATAAATTCCGTCAATGCTTAGAATAGAGACGTTATTTTATATCGATCCAGAGGCTCTTACTATCCCGTTGTGCTTGCAGCTCTTTCGCGCGCGCTCGATCCTCCTCGAAAGACGGGAAGATCCGTGCGAAAAAACTTTCCCCGCGATCGCTTCATTCCGCTTTCGTCCCGCTGAATTCGGGACACGTTTAAATCGTCGACGTTCAATTCGCGGGATAAGCTTTTGAATTATTATAGACACGACTCTCCGCGGCACTAGAGTAATTAAACGAAGGGGAACGAAACCGTTCGCTGACAGACAGCGGTATACAGGTGTGCCCGATTGCGTCCGCCGTTATAAACTTGGAAACATTTCCCGCCTGTCGATTATAAATGGAGGACTCTGCCACTCTTTAATTACCGTCAAAATAATCCCCCGTTATGATTAATTCCTTTTCAACGCCCGGCACCGCCTCGTTCGCCGGTTCATTCGCGATTCTCGTGGAAACTCTTGCGCCAGCCGCAACGCGGACGCAACACAAGCGAACAACGTTGTCGATTATGCAGAGCAACAAAGAAAGATGAACTGCGCGCCTGACAAATGTTCGTGCTGAAAATCACTTATCCCCCTCCGCAGCATGTATCGAATCACGGAACCGAGTCACATGTAGACTGCAGAGGCGAAGGGTTCGGAACTGGAGGGTTCGATTCTCCAGTTCCCATCGTCGATAGGGGGCGTCCGTGGGTTATCGTATCCCCATTGCGGATCGACCACTGCACGGAGGGCTGTAACGTCCCCTAAATATCAAATGATAATCGCTAATTCGATCAAAGCTGCCTCCCCTCGCCTCCCTACCCCCGCGTCTCGGGTTAATGGGTTACGGGCGTCGAAGGGGGGTTTGGAAAAGCGACGGCAAGATCGCGGCGCCGTCGGGTACGCACCGCTCGGAGGAGGGTAAATACGAAAACAAGCGTATCCAGCCACAAGGGTGCTCCGCTCCCCGCGTGCTCGCGTGCGCGCGATCGCTAATACCCGGGTCGGTGTCAGGACGCGCTCGACGGGCGTCGGGATGCGTCGGGGGTGTTGGTGTCGGGGGTTACGGTGTTGGTGGCGGCGATGCAGCCGAACTGCGAGACCGTCGACGGCGGTGCGGTCGTATTACGCCCCTCCCCGTGTTCCCGTCTTGCTCGCTCGTAGCCTGCTGAAACTTTCAGTAATTACTGTAATTAGTCCAATTAACAGACTCGCTCGGGCGGCCCCTCTGACTCCCTTTGACCCCACCTCTTTCCTCATATCTTCTCCGCCTATTCCACTACAGAGCCGCGCGAACGACAGACCAACGCGGGGGACGAGGGGGCGCTCACCCCCACGGGGGGGCTGGGCTGTGTGTTTGCCCGACGGTGCGGCTTTCGAGCAACCGCTCCGCGTCACCGCGACACGCTCTCTCGCGTTTCTGCCAGCACGATTCGCGCCTGTGTAGGTACGTTCGAGCGCGTCAGAGAGGCGCTCGTACGTGCACGGCGCGCATCCGTCGCGATTCCCCGACATCGGCTCCGCGCGGGTAACCCGGGATGGTGGTCGCTGTAACTCGCGCCACTCGTAATCCAACGAGCGACTCGTCGGTCGCGCACCAGATACGCGGTGTAGTACCTTTGCGTTATCGCGCCAGCCGGGTCAACTGACACCCTCTGCGTTGGAATTTTGAGGTATTCGTGCCGCCGCGCCGTGGCTCGACGAACAGCTCCATCGGCGTTAGATAACGTAGTCATTTTGGTTCGAATGGTCGTCCGACGAGTGTTGCTCGCGCAGAAGCAACCGTTAGCCGGAAATAACGGACGTTTAAGGAGCGCAGGAAAATATTCGCATACCTGATACCCTTTCGCCAAGGTGTTACGGCGCGTTTCCGGATCGACGCGTCGGCATCGCGACGGCGAATCGATTCGATCGCCTACGCGAGACACCGATATAACGCTATAAATATGTAACTCGGCCCGGGTCAGGTGTAGCGCGGGGCTGTCGCTGTAATAAAAGCAGCCGCCCGCGGAGCTTCGCGTCGTTAATTAAATTGCTCGCGTCGAAATGCAGATTGCGGCGTGAAAACAGTTATTATCGCGGAAGTCTTTGACGCTCCCTCCCGCGCCCGTCCCTCCCCACCGCGATGAAATTACGTAAGTGATAATGCAATTATCTAACAATTTTAGCGATGCACCGGCGATGGCAATTACGGCGCCTGTCCGCAGTATATTTGCGCGTAATTATGCGCGCTAAATTTAAGCAACCGCGGCTCGGCCGTGGTGAACAGATACAATCTTCCACAAATTTCTTCCACGATTACCCGTCTATAATTGAACGCGTAATTGCCAACATGCGGAATGTTGTACCGCGGGGCGGCAATACGCGTCCGCGATTGGATCGCCCGATTTAGCGGTTCCGCGCTGGCCCGATGGGCTGCCGCGTTTGTCAGAGAGAGCCCGAGTAACCTCTTTATTTCGTTCGTGCCGCCGTGGAACGACGATTCTCGGTTTTACAACGCTCCCGTCTCGTGTTTCGCGTTAACGTTTTACGGTCGGAGAGGCTCGGCGTGCAGGGCTATGCGCTTGTTCGCCACGAACACCGGCGGCAGCCCCGCGATTTTGCAATTTCGCGGCAAACTATCGCGTTACCGCGATCGATTTCATCGACAGGTCGGACGGCCGGCCGATATTAAATTTCAATGAGCGGCTACGCGATAACCCGCGCCGCGGGGCCAGGCTTCGTTACGAATCTTATTGAAATCGTAAATATGGCGATCACTCGCAGAATTAACAGCGTCGATTAATTCTTAATCTCCTCCTGCCCTTTTGCCCGCGTCAAATTTTACACTCATACGCATTCCCACTCATCTATTCTTCCTGCCGGTATTGCTAAATCAGTACCGAACTGTACTCGAACTACAGTCACCCCAGGTTTCGACCACCCTACGTGAGACAGCCTATACTTCTCCGCGCCCTTCGTTTCAAGGATTATTCTCGAGCCACCCCGTAGCTGCGTGGGCAGGCATCGTGCGCGGCGCGCGGGCGGGAGCCGGCGAAAGGGGGAAAAGGGGGGCAGCGGGCGGTTGGAGGAGGGAAGAGGGAAGGCGGAGGGAAGAAGAACGAGAGGGAGGTCCGTAGAAGTGGATGAGGTCGCGTTGCCATTAACACCTCCGCCGGTGGCGCAGTGTACTTCAAACAAATTAAGTGCGGCCGTAATTGCGTTACGGCCGCGACGCCGAGGAGTCTCTCTTTCGAGTCTCGGCAACCGTGTCCCATCCCCCCGATATGACGGCGGTGATAAACAAGGCTGGCTGGCTCGAGAAAGGGGAGGCTTGCGCGCCGCCAGCTAGGATGAAAGGTTGCACCAAGGTGGAATTTGTCGCGGTGCAAACCTTTGAATGCTTGAAACGGCTTCGCGCGGCTATTTCTGTCACGCCACCAGACATCATCCCCCCGCCTCTCTGTCTCTCTCTCCCCCTCTGTCTTTCCCTCCCGCGCCTTCCACAAATTCACTTATTTCGCGCCCCACGGATGTTTACTTGTGCTCCGCGACTTCGAACGGCGGAATAGGTTTCATCCCCGTCCGTTCGGCGGGGAGAGAAAAATTCAAGGGATGCTCGAAAATCCGCGGCGACTCGCGCCCGGCGGATCCCTCTTTTGTACGCGTGTCGCTTTCACTCGGTTTCATTATCGCGCGCGAAATAGGAGGGCGGATTTAATATTCGGACGGTTTAATTTAAATTCAGAACGGAAGAGTTTGAAGGCTTAAGTGGCGCGCGAACGCCGCTCCCCCCCTCAGCCTCGCGGTGAATCGCTAATTCGACGCTTTAATTTGAATTTCGGAATTAAAAATTTCAACGGGGCGGGGAAAAATGCGGGGACGAGGAGCCGGGGGGTTAGGTATTTTCAATTTGAATTCGGGAGTTTCGCGAGTATACCCTTGCGCGGGAAAAACGTCCCACGTTCGTTTACTAAAAACCGACAAATTGTTTCAGAAAAATCCTGCTGCCCCTGTACGTTTAATCGCCACGGCGTATGAATACATATGACCTACGTCGTTTTATTCCTACCGTTATTATCCCCTTCTTTCTCAACCGTGTTTATTCGAACGAAACGCTTATTTGAAATTCAACACCGATTTATAACTCCCCTGTAATATCCGTTGCATATAAAACACTCCCACTAGCGAATACTTTGTAATATAAATAAATTCCCGAAGCCGGCTCGTATAGTAATTCGTGCATGATTTTTCAAAGCGATTTTGCTCACGGTTCCTTTGATTCTTCTTGGCGGTGGTGGACATCGCCGCGACTCCGGTATCTTGTATGTTTTACGTGCCAGCTGTGTTGTTTATTAGCATTAATGTCCGCGGCACGAGGCGGCTTTGCGAAACACCGAATCGCCGCGTCGACACCGAACGTTCGGGCCTGCGCCCAAAGAGAATCGTTACTCGGTTATAAAGTTATCTTCATAAACATCCACGCACAAATAGTACGGTAGCGGTGCGCGCGCGCCGGTTTCGCTGTCGTCTATAATCGCGATGGTAAGCGACGATCCACAGAATCGATTTCGATGCGGGTTAGTGGGGTGGCAGCTTTACGGTTTCGCCGGTGGCTCCAACAATTTCCGTCGTTTGATCGTTCCTCGCCGCTCGTAAGTCCCCCATTCGTATTTTTATCCGCGATCCGAGGGTAAATCGCGTCGATTAAATTACACTGAATTCCACGCTGCGCCCGGGAACAAGATTATCGTCCCGATTGAATTCCTCTACCGTCTCACCTGTACACGTCCGATAAACGACGATCAATTCACGATATCGATCGGTTTATCTGTACACGCGCATCTGGCGCGTAGTATCTGTATAAAAATAAATTTTCCATGCCGTTTACGCGATATAAAAATCCAAATGACGTTATGTCACGGCAAAACGAAATTGTTTCTCGCGGAGTGAGAGCAAGCAGGGAACACGGTGGGGAGAAGAGTAAATAAAAATGGCGCTTATTTCGCTGCAGCACGTTTCCGGAAACTCCAATTACAATGTATTCTGTATCGAAAATATTCCGGAGAGCGGGGAGTTTACAAATTAATCCCGAAACGGTGGGACGAAATGTGTATTTGCTACGTAACTGCTCGAGGCGTAGGAGGGGGGCGCGTTAATTTAATTTTAATTAAATAAACCGGAGCGAATACACATTTTCGCCTGATGAACGTCAGATTAAATATGTTATGACGCACAGTGGTGATTCGATATTGCTCCACAAGAACCTCTCGCACGCGGAATATTAAGATTTACCTGCTAACGGTCTCGTGGACGACTCAAGTCGAAGTTCAATCGTGCTCGATCCTAAACCATCCACGAGGAAACTTTCTGTCCAACGCAATTACAATTTCGCCAATTTCATCCTTAACAACATCGAAAAACTTTCCCGGATGAAGCGGCTAAATGACGGGGTGGGAAAAATCATTTCGCTAATACTTGTCGGCGAAACGGCGGCACGCGTGGCTTGCCATGGCAACCGATCGCGAATTACGAGCTGTAAGTTTACGCCTGGGCTGGATTTATCGCGGGGCCATCGCCGCGCGACGTAAAACGGCCCGGGCCCCGGCCGCCTCCCCTCTAATATCGCTGCGGCACGACGGCCGGATTCGGGCGTAAAATATACGCTCGGTCCAATTCCGCGCGCGTGAACTCACGATGGCAGCTCATTTCGAATTCCCCGAATACGCGGGGCTGTCGGAGGGGAAGCGAAAGAAAGGTCGAGCGGCGAGCGACGGGAGGGAGGGGTGAGACATAAGGATCGAGGGGATATAAGAAGAAATCCGCGAGGCTCGCTCGTATATTTTAATCAGGGCCCTCTGGCTCCGCCATCCCACCTCCCTCTTTTCTTTATCTCCTTCTCATCTCCTCTCCCCCTGGCGCTCACCCTACGCTCCCTTTTGTCGAATTGCTCCGCCCGTGGAGACTTATAAAAGGGGAAGGAGCGCGGTAGTAGCGAGGAAGAAAAAACGCGGGCTCACCGGCCGGATGAAAAGAGCTGAATAACTCCGGGATAAAAGCCGAATAAATCTTTTTATTATGCCCCGTACCCGTGTCTGTTCGAGTCTAACCCAACCATCTCGCCCGAGGCTCGTTCACACGTCTCTCTTTCTCCCTTTTCCCCCGTTTCATTCCCTCCGTCAACGGTCCCACCTTTTTTTTTCCCCCCCTCCCTATCTTGCTCCTTTCATGCCCTCCCCCCTTCAACGATCGCCACCCCTTTCTTCCTCTGTCGCGCGATGCGTCTCGCGTACACCATGCGCGTTGCCGTTCCCGTTGCCGTCGCCCTTTATCATCCGCCCTCCTTCTCCTTCTCCCCCGTCCGAACGCTGGCATTCGTATCGTCCGTGAATCTCGCCGATGAGAATACGTTGACGCGAATGGTGCAGCCTCGCGTCGCTGTGCCATTAACGGTTTAGTTTCGCTTTCGTAACGGCGGAACGGCTACAAAATTCGACTACGTTTAGGTTTTAGGCGGATTTCGAGTCCGCTGGGATGGTGCTCGTTGGAAGCTCTGCCGGGCCATGAGAATGCATCCCGTTTCGCGGCTCAGAAGGGATAACAGCGGATGCGCGCACGTTGGCCCGTGCAACGCGGATCATTAAGGCACTTATATTCTCGATAATGTTTGCCGGCTTGTCCGTTATACCCGCGTACCTCTATCGGGCCGGCGCGATAAATCGTAAATCGTATTTAGCTATAATACGAATATCTGCGATGACATGGACATCCGCCAATTCGGATATTTGCCGATACGCGGCTAACCATATTATGAATATCCAGCGGCGTTAATACTCGGATAGTCGACCGCCCACGCGCCCGAGCGTATTTAGGTATTTAGATAGCGCTGCTCGACATGGAACGATGGTACACTTTCAGTCAATTCTGGGCGTGTAGATACACTGGGCCTGTCTGTCGTAACGTTTCCCAATATTTTTTCGCGACTCGTGGCACTATTATTAATATTCTATGAATAGGTAAACTGAGGGTTGAAACAATGGGCAATGAAGAACCTCTTAAAATTGCTATTATTACAGCCTCTCTATTTTCGAGTTCCGCGTGAATCTCAAGTACCTATCCGTGGTGCATTTGGCAAATAGACGGCAGGGGAGGACGCGTCCGCGTGAGCATACGTGCTCGGTCGATGGAGGTCATTTTTGGGAGTATCTAGAGACCAGATCCTGAAAGTTTTAAAAGTGCACGCGCTCGTGGCACGGAGGAAATATCCTGGAAGGAAATTCAATCGTCCGATTCGAGGAGAGCTCGTGGAAACGGGAGGGAGGAGGAGGGAGGGGGGGTGAAGTTCGCCGGGAAAGGGAAGCGACACGAGAATGCCAGGGTAGACGTATGGGAACGCGACCGCCGGGTTGAAAGAAACATCAAATTGAACGGGAATCGATAATAACAATTCCATCCGCCGGTATACATTTTCGTCCGTCGGGCGGAGCGTTACTCGCGAAATAAAATCGACGCCGAAGCGGGCGCGGCGCTTTTTTTTAATGATTCACCGCGCTTTAAATCTGTTGCCGTCAGAATCAATTTATTTTTCAATCGAAGCGTCAGGGGCGGCCGGAATAATGCAGCGCGCGACAATAATTCTCCGTTTAATTACGGCGCAGCGCGAAAAACGCGGCGTTTCGTTCCAAATGAAATACGAAAGGATAAACCGAATGGACGTTGGTGAAATCGTTTCGTTCCGGCGCTCAAGGATTCGCTCGAGCATCGACGGGCGGGAAGCGGTAACTGGCGGCCATCGGCGTCCGAATAAATTCGTAAAATTCGCAACTCCGTAAATTGCTCGGTAACGAGGTGTAACGGGATAAAACGGGGGAAATAATTATGAGCCCGCGCGCCGATGCGAAATTATTTTCAGATTGCACGGGAATCATTCTCGTAACGTTTATTGTAATTGAAATTAAATTCGCGCCGGGGCCGAAACTTCCGAATTCCGCGCCGAGACCTCCCGCTCGATCGTTCGCGCGATCGTTTTAATTCCGTTACCCCCGTGACCGAACGCTCCCGCTCGCCCGCGCGCGGATGCGTCTCGGCTCCGTGCTTCCCGCTGTCCGCCCTGGGGGTTGAGCCAGACCCGTTTCGAACGGGGAGACCACGATATCCCCGATAGGGGGTACTAATAATCGTACGATGTACGCGCGGCACGTTTCATTTAGCAAATTGCCAATAAATGGCGATGGCCATCGCGTAGAGCTCACCCCATAAACGCGATTCTACCCTATCTTTCTTCCCCTTTCACCCTAAATGTACCATCCCCCATCTCCCTCTACTCTCTCCTTATCCACCGTTTTTTCTCTCCGTCCTCCCCTATCTCCGTCTTCTCCCCTTCTATCCCCCGCATCTGTCTCGCTCCCCTATTTCTGGCCCCGTTCGCTCCACCATTTCGACTACACCGGTCTCTCCGTTTCGCTTGACAGCTCGCTCCCTCTGCGCGTCTCTCTCGCTCACCCCCAAACCCCCCCGAGCGCGGCGTCAACTCTCGACGAATTAAGTTCCAAGAGGGAGGCTTCGTAGAGAGTTTATGGGGTTAGGTTACCGTAGCCGATTTCAACCCCTGTTACAGAGATTGGTATCTACACCTACGGTGGTGAGACCCTCGGCTCTACTTCCACTCCGACGCTGTGCGATACCATATGCGTGTGCCTGGTGCTCGAGCGTGCAAGGGAAGCACGCGGGGGGCGTGTCGGGGTGCGTGCACGCGTGTGTACGCGCGCGACGCGTAGCACGCGATCGTCAAGCCCGAAACCATAAACGTAAACAAGGGTTGTTAGGACTGCCTCCGGCCAAGAGGCGGCACTAACAATCGGGACTAAATATTTTGCACCCTTCGACGTGGACGTATCAGCAAGGGGTTAAAGGTCGACCGAGGCTCAAATTGTTTTCACGTTCCTGGGTGTGCGCAAGCCACATTATTTCCATTATTTCGACTTTTCCCTCGGACCGATCGAGTCTGCAGGGGAGACTAATCGCGTTGTTTGACGGCTACCGCGGGGGTGTCTTCAAAGGAGGTTCTCCATCTTTTCGAGTCTCGTAGGGGAAGGTTGCCTATGTTGGACCACTTTTTTATTTTTCTCTCCTACACGGGCATAACGCATCGAAGAAAGCAAACAGAAACGGGAAAAAGATCTACATTTTATGTAGATTTTATCGTGTATTTAGTGTGTTGATAAAATATGTGATTAAAATAATATCTCCAAGAAACTAAACTAATGACTTCGGTCCATTCCAGGCAACCGGTTTCGTAATTTGGACCACCGGTTTCCTACTTTGGACCGCTCCTAAAAATCAATGAATTTAAATGTACAATCTAAAAAACACTCATCAGGGCATTGAAAAAATATAGAAACAGGAAGCAACAAGCATCTTACGGTGCACGTAGTGCAATAGTACGTTGTTTTGATGTTTTTTTTTATATTTGTCCCCGCATAACTCCCCAGAATATGGGCCGATTTTGATGATCCCTTTTTTATTCGAAAAAGGGCGATGCCCCGGTGGTCCCATCCACTGCATCAAAATTGGCGCAATATTTTGTCAGTTCTGGTATTAACCAGAACGTACGTAATTATTATTAAATAAAGACTATTGTCACTTAATTATTATTATTTTATGTACGTACGCATATATCTCCTCAGCATGTTTGTCAATACATATCAAACTAAAAAGTTAAAAATAAGAAAATTAAAACCGACCTCAAAAAAATAAAATTGCTCTAAAAAGTCAAAAATAATTTTTTCCCTTATTTAATCTATGGTACTCTCATATTTTTTAAGTCGGCGCCTCGTCATTTACATTGTGTAAATCTGGCGCCGACTTAAAAAATATGAGAGTCATAGATTAAATAAGGGAAAAAATTATTTTTTACTTTTTAGTGCAATTTTATTTTTTTGAAGTCGGTTTTAATTGTTTTTTAAATTTTTTTAGTATGATTTTAACTATTCGCTACCATAACATAGATTGTATCCTAAAATGGACCGGTCCAATTCAAGCAACTAGTGATGGTCTGATATTAGGCAACTTGTTGGTTACATCAAAAAGATATGTTTTCATTGTTATACTTATACGAATATGGGAAAGTAAGGACATGAAGTTGTAGCTAAGACAGCACGCTTTACACTAGTATCATTTAAAATTATAGTACTTACAAGTTGTAGAAAGAAATTCACTTGAAATAGCACGAAAAATAATGATCGCGCACCACGTGTTTCTATATTTCGACAACGGTGAACGACAAACTAACGAATAACCGTATCGCTGTTCTCGCAAGTTCCATCTCCACTTCCTAAATCAATGTAGCCACAAAAAGATCCAATCTAGGAGCCGGTCCAATATAGACAACTCTCCCCTAATTGGAACTGTCGATCGAGCCCTCCTCTCCTCTTCTCTGAGAAATAAAGCATAACACCATCTGATTACGGTGACACGATGTTCCACTCGAAGCACAGAGATCTTACAGCACCGGGGGATTAATCTTTACCAGTGATCCTAGCGACTGGAAAGTGGGGGAGGGAAGTGAAACGTACACCGCCCGCAGAAATCGCGCCGCTCTTAATATTAAAGCGGTATTGATCATCGCCAATTAATTACCTCGTCGGGTCGACGTTGATTCGTAATGGAGCAATCTGATACCGCGGCGGCCACGTCGTCCGTTTGTCCGCCCTCAAAGGGGAGGAAAAAAACTGTTGATTTACGTGACGGTTAAACCAACCAAATTACTTTGTACAATCAACACGGGGGCGGCGCGTACTGTTGGTGTAAAGCAAATCAGCCGCGCTCGAATATTGGCATTTTTATCTGAATGGCATAGCTGTTGATTTCAGCCGCGCGCGTTCATTGCATTCGGCTCCGCGTGTCGCGCCGCCCGACCAGCGGCGATACGATGATTTTAAAACTGTCACGAAGCTTGCAGCTCGAAGTGCATCAAACCCCGATCGCGTATCAATATCGGTTACATCCCCTTCATACAGCGCAGTTAATCGTGCTCTTTTTTTCTCCAACCACTCGCCAGCGTCAACCGATGAGCGACCTTTTCAAGCGGAATACTCCAACGCTCCAAGCATTGCCTAATCATTCTTATTAATTCATGAAAGTTGATGGCACGTAGAGTGGTGGGTCTATAGCTTTCACGTGTCTATTATTGAACGGAACCATGCATTTGTTGCGCCGTTTGATCGTGATTATTAATTAACTGCCTTGCCTGCTAACCGTACTGGCGCCCGCTGGGCAACTCCGTTTGAAATTGTTTATTAGACAAATATTGGCTTTCCACTTAAAAATTCATTGGGAATGGCTTACCGGCTTATTAGCTTATTAATCTATCGCTGTAGTACGTACCTACGCATTAGAAATATCTCGAAAGTTCAAGCATTCTTATACGAATAGCCAGTAAAGTGTTGGACACTATTTTTTGCCGATCGATCACGCGAAAAGTGAAACGAAATTTCTGTACCTAAAGTAAATAGTGTATCTACTTATCATCTGATACATAAATGGCATTGTTTTAAATGATCAATTATTAGTTAGAATATAATGGCGTATTGTTTCAAAGTTAAGAATCAGTAAAGAAGCGACTATTCAAAGCGACTACTTAGCTTTATTGTAAAAAAAAAAATGTGTCGCAATAAATTAGCTCTCGTTATAAGTTTTCTAAAGTTGTATGCGAATTTCTTGTATTCAAATTCTTTCCCCTGTCTTATTTATTTCTTACATGATTTTTAAGAACATTGTATATGTCTTTTCTTGGGCATTTAGGTATGTTTCAATTAATGTAGGTATAAGGGAGGGTTGCCCATTTTAGGGAGGGTTAAAACATTTTACGTTATATTTCATATTTGATACTAATTTGAACGCAAATGACTACTACATATTGTAGCTTGATCTTTTAGACACCTACTATTATATGCTTAGCCTTTTGTTCGGAACAAATTAATTTGTTATTAATCTTTTTGTCACATACTGTAAAAGGTACGATTTAGGCAACCGGTCTCCTAAATCGTACCCCTCGCTTTCCAAAATCGTACCTCCACGAAAAAATTTAGTATCAATAACAAATAAAGAAGAAAATATTCAACATAAAGTAATGATTATTATATAGTTACATATACAAATGTATATTGATTACACACAGGCCACAATAACCTACAGTGACTCACAGCCATAATCGTACACTCTTTAAAATCGCATAACATTTTTAAAATTGGTTCAAACGACTTGAGTTTTTTTGAGAAGTTTTTTTGGGAAATTTCCGAAATCAGCGATTCTCGACCTCATTCTGCGATCTTTAAACGTTTGTAGCTCAGAGCAACGTTAACCGATTTTGATGAAATTTTAGGCATGTATATAACTTACTTCAATCTACAAACGGGTTTTTTGAATTTTCATTACAGGCTCACAAAAAAAAGTTTAAAAAACGACCTTTACTATTTTTTCACTGTTCCGACCAATTGCATTTTTTTTTAAAAACGACGAAACACATCGCTTAGCAAACTAATCCTTCTAGCTTCTCAAAAAAAACTCAAGTCGTTTGGACCAATTTTAAAAATGTTATGCGATTTTAAAGAGTGTACGATTATGGCTGTGAGTCACTGTATGTATATGATATATGTACATAACCTATATAACATACGAGTTGTCAAATCCTACTGGTACGATTGTAGTGGTACGATTTAGGAAACACGATCAATTTATTTATAAATATCAATTTAAATTTTATAATCAATTAATATGAACTTAAAATGAATGTAAAATATTCTACATTAAACCCGCTTTTAGAAAAATACAAAAATACAGGACAAAATGGCATTGTTTGATTATTATCAGCTAAAATAAACTGATAAAAAGTTACATTAATCATACCTGATTTTTTTAAATGTTTATAGCACGCACAAAATATGGTGTAAGCACAAAAGGTTTTGTTTCTATTCCTTACTAGCTTAAAGTACCCGGCGTTGCCCGGGTAAAACTTTGATTGCCACAGTGTCAAGGAGGTGATATAAGGGCGAAGGGGAGGGATGTCCAGATGTCATGGTAGCCTATATGTTCCATAGGGTTTAGGGAATAATCACGCAATATTTGGTCCAGATCGGTTAAAAAATCGGGATAAAAAGGATCCTATATGTTATTCCCGGTCTTAGACTACGTGTATACAAAATTTCAGAAAGATCCGTTGCGTAGTTGCAACGTGATTGAGTAACAAACATCCAAACATCCAAACACACTTTCACATTTATTATATTAGTAGGATTTCGCATTTACTTGATACTTTTATCAGATGTCGTTTACATTCATTAATTACTGAGAAATTGATGTGGTACGATTTAGGTGACCAGTACGATATTGGCAACTCTTCCCTAGGTATCTACATAATCATATATTCGGTAAAAAAAATAGTGTCGAGCACTATAGGTACTTTGCGAACCGTGATCCGTCTGCGTCAAATAATGTCCACACATATTCCCTCCCGACGCGCACGTTTTAACCCGCTCATTATTACAGTACCATCTACTTTTTCCACCGCAGCAGCTCCTGCCCCGTTTCCCATACACCAGCAACGCTCGACAGTGACAAGCATTTTTCACCGTAATTACTTTCAATTACAGATAACGTTAACGCAACGCGGCCGTTTTCGTTAAATACGTCCAGAGCTGGTTTCCCCGGGTTCCGCGACTTAACGACCCACGGACACGCACCCTGAATCGTTAACAAAAACCAACAGCGCATAACAACGTCGCGCGCTAAATTCCCTTTAAACCAACCTGTTAAAATGACCCCGAGCTTTTTTCATACCCCTGGAAAAAGAGCTACAAAGTCCTTCCTCTGCTTTCCCAAGTTATCCCGCCAGCAACGACGCGACGCAGAAGTCGAAGTTATCCGCGGCCCACGGACCATATCTCCGCGTTCATCCGCCGAGGCTTCTCTTCGGGGACGTGTCACAAATTCAGCGTGGCCCACTGAGCTCTCCCTGCCTCTCTCTCTCCCTCTCTCTCTCTTTCTCTCTCTCTCGCCTGCCCTCGAGTCCTCCTCGACAGCGACGTCGCAACAGCGAGAGCGACAAGGCCGATGACTGCGGTGCCTGGGGAGGCGCGAAGGGGCTGAGGGTGCCATTACATTAATCCCGAAAGTCCCGACGAGCGCTCTCCGGGGCTCTTCGGGGCGTAAAGTGTCACGAAAGTGTCAGCTCCGACGCTCTCCGCAAGGTACACAGCCGTGTGCAGGCCGTGAGCGAGCCCCGGCGTACACAGGGGGCGTGGGGTTGCGCGCTAGGCGGGTGTACGGCTTCCAGGGACGCGGAGCGAGCTACAACAGGAGCGACGAGGGACAGACCCCCTTCGAAGATCAAAGGGAGCGACGCGAAACGACGATGAATAGCACGGCGGTTTTACGAAACGGCCCGCCGAACAGATGGATGGAGTCGGTGCACAGGGGCGGCTGGCGGTACGGGGGAGGAGGGCCGAGCGAAAAGTTATCCGGGAATGGAGATCAGGCAACCACGCCACCCCCTCCCACGGAAGGGGTTTCGAAAGCAAATAGGAGGACGAAAAGTTTCGGCCGTGTCAAAACTGTGGTTTAGGGGCGACGGTTCCCGACGGCGACGTGGAAACACGCGTGCAGCTAAGTAGCATGCGGCAACAATGGCGTGTTCGTTGTTTGACATCAGAGTTGCGTGGTCCCGGATGACCAGACTTCTATTAACCCGGGCTCGCTGCACAAGTCCGATTGATGAATGTTGCTGGATACTTGCGAGGTACATTATTCACCGGCTTGCTCGTTGTAATTCAATTAGGAATTCAGTTATGTAGAAACGCCGCGACGGAGAAGGTAGCGCCCGGCGTTGTAAATAAATCCCAGTTTTGTCATCCAACGGGATTAGAATCACCCGTCTGGGAGGGAGGGGACGAGGCATCGCGCGCGGGCGCGTCTCCCTTCGGCTCGAGGGCCGCTGATTAATGGAAAACGATCGTGAAATTGTAATTAACGTAAAATTCGGCGTACGTCGGACGGTAAATAGAACGGGGACCGCGATTATTGGTGGTAATTAGGGGTGCATTGACGCGCGTACAACTTTTCCGCCGCCTCCTTTCCGCCTGGAAATATTGTCCAGCGGCTCCCCGCGTTTCCCCTGTTGGCTGTAATTTTAATGGAGACGAATCGAACGGTGGCCATTTTAAACGCGTCGCGTGAACAACTCTCCGCCCCCCCCCCTTCCCCCCACCTCCCCGCATGTAAATTATAAAACCGCGAACGGGACCATTAATGCGCGAGCGTTGCGCTCGATTAAATAATGCGCGTTTATTACGTGCATAATTAAAAGTTCGCGGAACGAACGTTTTCCCGATGACCGCGCGTATTCTCTCGGACAAGAGCGAGAGAGACAGAAAGAGAGAGAGCGAGAGAGAGAGAGAGAGAGAGAAAGGGAAAGAGAGGGACAGCAGGTGAACGGTATCGGAGCGTTTCCATGAAAAATTCAACCGAGCAGAGTACAAAGGCCCGTGAATATTTTATCCGTGACACGACAGAAGATAAAGGTCGAGTAATTTGGTTATATTATCGGTTAAATGTTGCAAGGCGCACGTGTTAAAGTGGCCATGGAACGTCTGTCATTCCGCGGCCGACAGGAAAAAGCCACGGGGTATCGGCCTCTTACCTCATTTCCCGCGCAATTGGCCGGGCTCCGCGAGGTCGCGGCACGAATGACCATGGAATTGCCCGCGATCGTTTCGCTGTGTATACCACAGTCCCATTTGCCGGCGCTTTGGGAAAAGGAAAGCTGCACGTGAAGTTAGAACGGCGGTATACGTTTATCGCGGCATCGCGCATGCATGTACCTGCGTGAGCGCGGATAGGTGTTTGCTTTTCGAACGCGATAGAGCACTGGTGCCGGCTGGCCATTCAGAATTGTTTCCCACCGTTGGGATTTGAATATTTTTAAACCTATCACGCGTCGATTCGACGAGTCGCCCGACACGTAGGCTCAGTGACTATTTGATTTTGAAATCGGAGACAGAAATTTTTGATGGAACGAGTGGAGCGAGAATTCCGTCGTTTAATAATCGTCGTTCCTTACGCTGCGTTGTACCGAAAGGGTTCCGCAGGGATCGATGGTAGCAGAAATCCTAGCACGACAACGCAATCCCGCGGAATGCATCGAAGTATGGCCGGAGCGATCAATTTTCCAGCGAGCCGCTCGCCTGTCACGCGAAATTGAAAAAACAAAGTAAAAGACAAATCGCCCGCGTCGCGTGCATTTATCTTTTTCGTCTATCGGCCACAAGATGCGCTGGATAACGTTCGTCCCGCATATATGGGCGGGCGACTCCAATATGGCGGGGCACCCTGTCGATGCATAAGCGCGTGCACGGTGGGTAAGCGTGTGCAAATGAAGCACGAAAAGAAGAAGAAAACGTGAGGAAGAAAAGAAAAATAACCGGTACAGTCCAATCGCTGGCAGTTCAAATCGTTGAGGGGTCTCTCCGCTGTGACGCCCTATTAAACACGTATTAATAAATAGAAAAAATCTTCAATTTAATAAACATATTCTTTTTGTGGCAAAAAGAAAATGTTCCAAACAGCGGTACTTTATCAGGGCGTCACAATGGAGAGACCGCTTAAATGGAAACATCCCCTTTCACAAGGCAGGCGCGTATAGTGGCAAAATATTTTTCACGGATAGAAAATATCAGGCCACAGACCTGTTTCGGGCCCCTCGTTACTGAATTCATTACAGCGAAAAAGCAGATTGGGGCGAAACAAATGAAATTGCTCTTTTCCAAATGGCCGATCGATCCGGCAGAAACAGCAGCGCTGCGGAACGATTGACAAAAGCGGGGCCACGATATTCGGTACGTGACGTCGATAAAAATCTAATTAACGTGGCGGCACGCGCGCGCGTCGAGTCGGGCCATACATGGCGAAACATGCTCCCGATGTGTACTCCTCGTTTATTCGAGTCCTCCTCCCTCCTAGCCTCCCTTTGAGCCCGGCAATATTTGCATTCCGCGAAAGTGTATGCACAAAAAGATCGCCGGCGACTCGTTTTTGGTCCCTTTGAGCGTGCAGTTTACGAGCCGCGAAACGTACGCCGTACGCGCGTCTCCCGCGCGACGCGAGGCTCGCTCTCCAGCCTCTTCCCTGCGCGGGAACGCGCGGTTGAAATATCACCGGTGGCTCCCTTTTGAAAGGAACTTCGCCCTCGACTCTCGCCAGCGTAACTTCCCTCCCTGTGGACAATGGAGGCGGCGAGGCCGGGAGAAACGACGCGCTACTAGGAGACGGGAACGCGACGATCCTCTCGAGCCGGTGACGGGGAGAACGGCGCACAGTGGTCTGGAATTAAGAATTTGGTGACATTTGTCTATAGCTTTTGAACTATAAAAGATATCGGAACGAAAGTTTCGCCAAAAAATAGGAAATAATTATCCCCTTCTAATGATGTATAACTCAATATTTTTTACATTTATTTACTTTTTTCAATTTTTTAAGATAATTGTTATAAAAAAATTAAAAGATGTTTATTTGGTACTTTATTTAATGCTCTTTTCAGTGGTTTAAGTCGCATGTTGAGAAAACTTTTCGTTTCCAAGTTATAAGCAAAGTAGTCGGGATAACAAACTGATCCGGATCGAAAAATTTAGTGACAATTCATGCATTTGTAGAATACCATTTATCTTTCCTGTTATTTACATATTAATTCGTCAGCTTCGGGATCTAGATTTTTTTTATTACATGATTTTATTCGGATTGCTGATATACATGGGTCGGATGTTAATAGAAGTTTATATCTTCATTTGTTGATTTTCTTGTCATTTTTCTCGTATTCCTATTCAGGTTTCCCTGAATGTTGAATCACTTTTGCCTTTTAATAATAATAGCAATCATCGAATGGTTCTGTGCAACTGAAGGCAGACAGAAAGTCGAATGCTTATTCGAAGGCTTATCTACACAATAGTATAAACACATTAAGTATCTATGGTCTACATAGTTCCTTCGGACACACATCATACCTATCTCCTTACGAATTTGGGATGATGCGGATGTGATTCGTAAAACGCGACGCGACGCGACGTAACACTGACGGCTTTAAACTGTAATAATTTGAAAAGTTGGACAAAGATAGAAATGATTCTAGCGTGATTACATAGAGGAGGATATGCTGAAAATATTTTATTTGGTTAGAATGTGGGACTCTTTGGGACTTCAAAGATATCCTCTCTTAAAGTAGAGAATCTCGCAAATTTACCATACCGCATTCAACATTATTTTTTTAATGGATTATTTACATTAATTACTAATAAAATATAGCATTTTATCGCACAAGACTGCTCTTTAATTTAAAAAAAAAAGCGATTTTGACTACTTTCCTCTACTATCCGACTTTCCTTATAACATGGAAACGAAAAGTTTTTTCAACATGCGACTTAAACCACTGAAAAGAATATTAAAGAAAGTACCAAATATACAGCTTTCAATTTTTTTTTATGGCAATTAACTTAAAAAAATTGAAAAAAGAATAAATAAATAAATGTAAAAAATATAAAGTTATACATTATTGGAAGAGGATAATTTTTTCCTATTTTTCGGCGCAAATTTCGTTCCGATATCTTTTATAGTTCAAAAGGTATATATAGACAAATTGTCACCAAATTCTTAATTCCAGACCACTGTGCTGCGTCGAGGCGAGGAGCGAGACGCCGATCGATGCGACGGTTCAATGTTGAAAGGATTAACGCTACCTGATTACTTTTCCCCCCTGTCGCGATCCTCCGGTGTGGCGTCGCATCCACCCCTCCTCGCATCCAACGGGGAAGGCCCACCGGGGAGGAAGAGCGCGAGCGAAATATTGCAATTGCCGCGGCCAGGTAATTGCGGTGCAATTATGTCGAGCTATCGGTAACCACGACAACGACGACGATGATAGCTATAATTGGCACGCGGCTGACCCGCGAGGCGCGGCTCGTTATTCGGAAATTGCTTTCGGATACGACGATTTTAAGTGTCGTTACGCGCGCTCGCAGAACTCGCCGCCGATGGCATTACGTAAACGGAACGTTTTGCGCCGCTTGAGCGGGGGGCAGGAAGCATCATTGTTTTTTACGTAACGACGTCGATTAACGCGCCGAGTCGCCCGTGATTCGATCGCGGCCAGAAGCCGCAGGAATTTCCGCGAAAATTGAAACATCGACGCCCGCGCTCGAGAGCGGCAGCCCGGACGGTGGGGGATGCGATCGTTGACTATATCTTCCCGTTTCGACGTCGGCACGCAAACGCGCTCGATAACGTGTTTTTCGTTTTAAAATTGCAGTGGCTGTCTCTATAGACACCAAGGGGGTGGAATTTCAGCGGCACAGGGATCGATGAAACGATCGATTTGGCTGTCGTTCAATTGGCTGCATCGCAATCGTCCACTGGCGAAACGTTAAAAACTCGGGGCTTGAAAAACAAAAATTCTCCGCCCCTCGCAAGTATCTCTGTTTACGGGGATAAAATCGATTCCGGGGAATTACGTGGCCTGTTCATTTTAGTTAGAGGGCTCGAAAGCGACGCTGAGCTTTTCGAAGGAACGTCGTCGCTTCCGCGCCAGATGCAGACGCGAATGAAGTGGTGAGTTTGATATAAATTCAATCGCTGGGGGGGTGGAGTTAATTTTATTTAGACGACTTTTTCCTTGGGGGTTGCGATCCGCAAATTGGCTTTCCACGACGATTCGAGCGCGGCGAGATTACTTCTCGCCGCGACGTGTTGCGCGCGGACAAACGAGTGCGCGAATAAACGGTGAATTAGTGCGTGTCACGCGCAATATAGCGTGAAATGATTTCCTCCCGGCTCTTACGTTTCCATTGTTCCCTACTCCCGGCCGTACCTATACGTATACCTACTCGGCGTTCGCATTGCACAGTTTGCCGGCGCGAATCAACAGAATAAGTCACGCCTCGGCTGCACGCGATCGCGTCTAAGCGTGTACAGTTAGCGGCTGTGAAAGATATCGGGGGCCGGTTGGCACTGATTCGAGGCTTTCGGCGGCGCCGGGGCTTTATATATTGCACCTGGGTATCATTTCGCTGAGCCCCGACTACAGGGTGTAGGGAAAGTAGTAATCACGACTCGCAGGGGTGAATTTATTAATTTAGAGACGCGGACTAGAATGACGAATTCCACTACGTTTAGCGTAGAGTGATTTTTCTGGACGTTTAGACCTGAAGTGATAGAGATTACCTCACCGCGCTCGTGTGATTAGAAAGCTAGAATACTACCATGGAAAGGACCGTGAGCACACCCCTCTTACGCTACGAAGTGTACAGAAGCTCGAGTTAAGAGCTGCGTTAAAAAAAATAATGTGGATTCGCGGGTATAGCAACCTGCGAAGAGAGTGGAATAGTACAGAAAGTTTATCACTTATTGCCGCAAACTGCCGACGGCCGATTTTCGTCCGAGCGGAATGTCACGAGCGCGGGCCCCGTGTCGGCAATTACAGCAGAGCAGCTGCGCTTTCAGACAGAACTTCTGATAGTTTAATGAGCCACGTCGGAAAACTTTTAAACAGCCGTGCACGTTATATGCCCGCGGCAGACAGGCCTACGGGGTCGAAAGCGAACCCCCGGCGGCAGGGTCGCAGGTTCAACAACCCCCCGGGCCCGTTACGGGCGCTCTCGGGAGTTCGTATTCACCTGCGAACGGCCAAGGAAGCCGGGAACGGGCGCGTGGAGTCACGTGATAGGCAGAGCCACCGGTTCACCTGGCTTTTCAGCTCCGGCGGAAGATACCACCGAGGCGTTCGAAGCAGAAACGCGATACCACGGTATCCGTCGCGGTTAGAGCACTGCCACGCCTTTTTATCTTCGCCCCGTCCGCTCGCCAGCTACTGTTACCGCGAAAATTAGCGATTTGCTTGCGGCTGTAAACCGTTAACGACCGGGAACGAGCGTGGAACGCGACACTGCTTTTCCACGCTCCTGTGCCCCTGGCCGAGAGATTCCCGACGACCCACGTGTTAGGGATTCAGAAAGCTCCGTTTTTTCAGAATTCTGCTCACTATCCTCTGACTAGGATCTAGATTACCGTCGCCGCGATACCCGGCCGTGGATAATAGTTGGCAACGCTCTTCGATGTACCTTTGAGAAGTTCCCGTCAAAGGGAACGAGTTAGTAGTATAATGGATAAAGTTCTCTGGAGTTTTCTCTCGTGAAAAATGCTTCTGCAGGTGGAACATTTGTTTCTTTACACCAGACCATCGCGGGTCGACCGTCACGTTCGTTCGATCATAGCGGAGGATCCGAGGGGAGCGTGCAAGTAGCGCGTCGGCCATGCGAACCGCTGGATGGTGTGGCGGAATAGGGGATGAAGTAATAGGAGAAGACATAGAGAGACAGCGAGGCGGCGGAGTGGAGCGTCGCTCGTGTGGAAAAGTCATAAAAGTTTGAATGAAAAGCGAGCCGGGGCTCTCCATGACTTCTTAACCACGGCCGCGATTTATTCATAGGTACGGCTGCGGCGCGGACCTATAGATGTATATACGCGTACCGAGACCGCATTCGGGAAAAGTTTCTCCCGCGGTACGAAATATTTGATGGGGGATGGTGGACTGGCCGTATCGATCCGCGGAGTATTCTTGCCAAGCCATTAATACCGTTCGCGGACAAAGGGGCCGCGGTTTCGACGTCGACCCCCCGCTCGATTTCGCGCGGCCAGATTAAAAAGTTAGATTAGTTTGCGGCTCTTCGAGGACGTACCGGGAACCGGGGGAAATCGGCTGGTGGTTATGGCGGGTCCTTTAACAGGCTCGGAGTCTCTAAGCGGCGATCTTATTTGCACCCTTATAGAGGGAATAAGATTCTCATGTGTTATGCATCTCCTTTCTCTTCTGCGCACGATTACACCCGATTATTGATTCGAAATGCAGTTTTGAGCAGCATGTTATGAAACTTTGTAGATCGGCATATACTCGGCTTCGTATACTTTCTCCGTCAAAGAAATATTCTTTCCACTTCCCAGAAGCTTTCCCTATCACAGTCTCTAGTAATCTCCTTGTTTGACTTTTGTGATGTGGTTTATGGTCCCTGTCTTTCATCTCGCCTGGCTCAATGTATCCAGCGTGTGCAGAATTGTTGTCTTCGTTTTTCATATTGTCGTAGGAAGTTTGATCGTGTATCCCCGCTATAGGGTAGACCAGGGCGAATCGGATCACAGGGCGAATCAGATCAAAATAAGAATTTAGTCCATATTTCTTACATCGCGATAGAAATGCTCATTCCGATTGTTCGTAACATCTCAGCCCTCTCCCCCGCACCTACTGCAATAGTTCGTTAATTGTTTTAAGTCATTGTTTAGTGCTGGCATACGTTTTCAGCGAGATGGTTGCGTGCGAGCGTTACAATTTTGGTCGTATCTAACCTACGTAATCTGCAATTTCGTATTTAAAATAAAAAGTAAGCTTGAAAATTCAAATGTGCTTATTGTTATTAGTTTGCAAGGTGTCTAAGATTAGTATTTGATGTATTTTAGAGTATTATATTATAATATGTTTATGTAATCTACAATCTTTGAAATACTTATATATGGGGCTAATCGGATCATGTTGTGTGGGGCGAATCGGATCACTCTTTTTTTCATTTGAGTATTTTTATGATTATAAATATGATAATTGTTTATATACAGATGGTTCGTAGGTACATAAAAAGGCGCAATCAGGGATCGTGGTGACCAATAAAAAAAATAAAGGAAGCTGTAATAAAAATAAAATCTAAAAAAATGCCGAAAAAATAAATAAATTAATGGTTTTAAGAAGATGACATTGTATTTACTGCGACGAAAAATTAATTCGTGCATTTTCAGAAGATTGTCTGAGAAGAGTGGTGCCACGAGAATTGTGCTGATAGAGGCGGCAAAAAACGGCAATATCCTTCCGATCTGTGTGCTAAGTAGTGTCACTTTACTTCACTTCCATTAAATTAGATTAGTTTAAGTTGATTCTAAAGATTTTGTTATGAAAATTTCAGTTTTTTCAGAAATTTCTGGGTGGTCCGATTCGCCCCAAATTTCGTGGCGTCTCGGATATTTCTCATTTTTTCGTCTTTTGTTTATAAATGAAAGATTTTTATGTTTAGTTTCAATTTTTATATATTCAAGTTGAAGCCAAAGGTGTACTGGTTACGAATATATTATAAAAAATTAGTTTTTTAATGTTTAACTATTATTTTTTTACCGTCAAACACAAAGTGATCCGATTCGCCCTGGTCTACCCTACGTGGATTCCGGCTGGCTCAATATGCGTCAGAGGTGGATCCTCCATTTGTGTTGTCTTGTTCACAAAACACTTTCCAGCCGTACTCCTCCTTATCTCTATTGTCTTCTTCCTTCCAATTTATCATTTCACTCTGACTCTGCACTGTCCACCCGTTTTCAATCAGCACTGTCTATCCCTTCTCGTCACACCGCCAAATTTCGGGCCTCTTTCTCATACACTTCTGCATCATTTTATAGCTCTCTCCCTGCTGATGTTCGCTCTATTCGATCTGCTTCCTCCTTTAAATGTGCTGCCACAACTTTCATTCTTAATAAATATTCTTAGCTTTAGTTTCAGTCTTTACTCTAGTCTTATGTTAATGGTTAGGTATACAGCAGCGTTCACGCTGAACCTCGCCTTTTGCACTGTAGTAGCTATATCGGTACTGTGTTTACCTGCCTGTAAATATAGGCTATATGCATGTATATATGTAGACGCAATAAAGACGTAATAATAATAATTATTGATCATTAGCAAGCGGAGCTCTTTAACTCTCGCGATTCTATGCCACGGAATCTTTGACTTCGAACTTGTTCGTAAGAGCCCCTATCGATAACGAAGCACAAGAGGCACAATACAAACCGAGGTTGCCATTCAGAGACTAGGTACAAAGACACTTTTTTCACGGCACGTAAATCGCTCTGATTAAATTCCCCGACATTCGAGCATTTCCTTGTTTGCATCGAGCGCTCCCTTTGATCTCCGAGCGGCCAATCGGATCCCTTCGTTTACCAGTCCCACGCTTGGACGTCTGCTCGCCGTGCTTGGATATTCAAATCGAATTTTTCCCGAAAACGGGCTGTGGGACAAAGGCGGGAGCCGACCCTCTACCGGGGGAATACTCCAGGGGAGGGAGGGAAATATCTCGAGACGCATTACGCTCCTCGGTACGTAATCGCGGCGCTGGAGTAGACTCGCTCGCACCCTCCCAGGCGGGTAGGACGAGGCTCCTGTCAAGGGTATCCTCTTAAAACATCCCTTTCAGACCCCCTCGGCGAGTCTTGGAGCGGTGTGAAAGCCACTGTCGTGGAACCGCACACTTAATTTGCCTTGCAGAATTCAGTCCCTCTTTTTCTGCTCGCCTTCGCTGGCGCGCCACCTCGTCCCTTGCGCCCTTCTGACTTCTCTCTCGCGCTCGGCAAGACGGCGGGGGCTCAGGTGGGGGAGAAAATGAAAGAACTCCCCCTTTCCGAAGTGGAAAGGCGGGATGGAAATCGCGGCGAGCAGAAGGTAACGAAGAAAGAGGGTACGGTGGGCACAGTCCAGGGTCGGAGGAAGGAGGGGGGGGGGGGGATGGTGAGAGGGGTGGTTGAAAAGTATGCTTAAAATATTAACGCCGGGGGCGTCCCGCGAGGTAGGGGTGCAGCGTTCTTTGTTCCACTGCGATGAAGCAGCCCGACGGAAGGAGGAGGGAGGGGGTTGTAGCGTGAAAGAGGGCCGCGCAAACACCCTGCAGCAGTGACGTTCAGTTCTGTTGGCAAACCACCCCGCGCCCGCTTCATTCTCCTGCTCCCTCCACCGACCACCGGTTCTTCGAGTCCTGTCGTGCAAAATAATATATGAAATATGCGCCACGTCGAGTTTTCCGCCGAAACTTTCTTCTCCCTGGGCTAGCTGGAGCCAGCAGGGCTGAGGGGCGCGAAGCCGTGGCTCGAGTGGCGAACTACCCTGCCGTAGGGAGAAACGAGGGACGCTAATGAAAAACCTTGAATTTTCCATGAAGGAATTACGGCTCTCGGTGCCGTGCACACACACTCTTCTTTGCCCGCCACCCCCCCCCCCTCCCTCCCCCTCCCCCCGACGCTTTTACGCGCTGTACTGCAGCTACCGGATTATTTTCAGTCACCGTCCCCTTGCCACCCTAGTCTCGAGGGAAGGAGGACGGCCGCTCTCGGATAGTTACGAACAAATTAGGATTCTCGACTAACCCACCCTTACCAGCCCCCTCCCTGCTCTTTGGTTTCCGATGACTCCAAAGCACGACGCGCGGTGAATTTCAATGGGGCCGGCTGCGGGGACGGTCTTATCGAGATTACCGCTCGATTTTCATGGTGGACACGCCGCGTGTTCTAACACCGTGTTTCCTAGACGCCGAGGACGCTTCTGTTTTATCGAATCAAGGGAATGGGAGAGAATCGCCAGTAACGAGCAGTAATCAAAAGCCGAGAATTCGGAACGAGAGAAATCAGGGGAGGACGGCTTTTGTTCCTTGGCCAGAGGCATCCGGTTTGGTGCTATGGCTTCCTCTTCGAGGGCGCGAACGACCATGCCTGCCCCCGAAATCCACCATCCTGCTCGTAGATGGTTCCCACGAGCCGCGCGTGAACCGTGTCGGGCCACGTAACTGGATGGCGCAACAGCCAAAGTGTGAAAAACAGACACAGCAGCGAAGCGCGCGGGTACACGTTGTCCGCAAACAGTATCGTCTACCATCAGAGACGTTCCTGCCGACGCGTCCCGTTTGCGCCCGTCGAATCGAATGTCGCGGGCGGAGCCTTCTCCCTGAAAAACCGATACAACCAGACCCCGAACGATTCCCCGTCCCTCGGCACTCCGCTAGGCAAAGACAGGAAGCTTGTACATACCGGGGTGGTCCGCGAGACCGGAAAGGGTCTCGTATCTCGACGGGTCGAGCCAGAAGAGTGGAGCAAGAACCGCGGGGCACTCCGGGGACGGGGAAGAAAACGGGAGAGTGGGAGAAAATAAAGAATGAAGGGGGAGAGGGGGTCTGGGGGCTCGATAAACATTGCGCGTGTAGCCGAACCCGTCCCCTGTAGCTCCGGTTCGCACGGACACAACCGCACCGGGGTACACACGCTCGCGCGGCGGCGCCCCGGATCCGCCGGCGCAAAGCACACACGTGCGGTTTACGTGCTTGCACACCACCACAGAGAGTGACGCGCCAGCGCAAGAGACGCGGCGGACACTCGGGGGCACACAGCACGAAATATTTGAGTTGCTCGGCAAACACGTAAATGTAAACGCCGCGTTTACATTGCCGTTTACTTTTCGCCCCCTCCTGGCGCGAGCGCCCGCGCGCACGCCAGCCACCCCCGCAACCGCGCAGCGAGCCCCCGGGCTGCCACGTAGGAACGTCGACGACGCTGCACGGAGCTCGCTTCGCGGATGCGGGCACGCAGCCGACGACGGCGGAGGTGGCGCAGCAAGAAGAAAAGGGGAAGCCAGCGCGGAGTCAGGAGAGAAGATTGAGGCGGAGGTGGCGGCTGACGGCAATGGGGGAGGGACTCAAGTCGACTAACAGTCGGGCAAATATTGACCGAGCGGGATATTGCTCCCGACGCTTGTTTGTTTATTTCAATACCCGTGACCGATGGGCTCGATAGGGGGTTGGCAGCGCGTCTACGTGGGCGCACGTGGGTGTGTGCGGGTGGAGGGAAAAGGAAGACGAGACGCACGCGCGGGGGCGCGGCCGAATATACACCCTTGTTTGCGCGCTCCTCGTGTACGTGCGCTGCGCTGACGCGATACGCTTGTCTGATAGACTTGTAGATATGGCTAGCGATTGGGATCAGGCACGATGGAAATTCGAGTCCTAGCGAAATATACTCGGGTCCTGCAGGAATGTTTCACAGCTGATGGAAGAAATGTAGCGAGCTGCTACAATTCTATCCTGACTCCAGAATTATTCACATTTCCCTCCAGCACTGTACATTATTAACTGTATATCTGACTATCGACGAGGTAGTTACGTTGAAACTGACAAACTGATGTTTGTAAGTGTATATTGAAGTTGGTCCCATCACCGGAGACACGTATACCTTGCAGCGAGTACTCTCGGCCAAGGTGTGCAGCCCGCGTCGAGTACAGGAAAGAAGAAACACTCGCGCGATTTTCCCGTGTCCACGCAAGTCCATTTATACCCAGAGTGATATATCCACTCGTGGCTTCCACCAGGGCCCCAGCGTTCAGCGAGGTCCAGCCACTACGACACGCCGATAACCATCGGGACAACTCTCTCAGTCTCGGCCGTTCCTTTGTATCGCTCTTCGAGGGTACGGATTCATACAGCCTCCTTTATCGCCGAGACGCTCGAGGATGCTGCCTCATTCCTTCCCAGGCTACGTATACACAAACGCGCGCTATGGAAAAGCTGGGACGCCCTCTCGATATTCCTATGCCGATGCATCTCCAACGGGTTATCGTTATCGCGAAGCTGGGAATCGCTTCGAACCGAAGCACAGTTACGATTCCGTGGACAGCCAGCGCTGGTTTCGCGTATTATCCATAGGTCAAGCAACTTTGGTCCTCTGTCTCATTCCGCATTTATCCTCGACTCGTTTTCGTAGTAAAAATGTGACGTTCGATACGAAGATTTTTCATACATATATCGATCCTTCATATATCAAAGTTTGCTCCTGATTACTTTGTTACAGTGGTTAAGTAGTAGGGGAGACTTAAACTTTACACAGATTTCTTTTTTATTATTTGGAACTATTCTGGAATGTCGTAAAGAAAATTTTGAAAAAAAAATCACCAAGAGTAAATAAGAGCCACCCTAATGTGGGGGTAAAACGGAACACCTATTATGTATGGGGAAGAACGGAAACGTCTCTTAAGTAGTACCTACGTGTTTATTTCTTCTTTTAATTACACTAGCTTACAAAATAAAAAAATGTTTGCGTAACAGATGCCACTATTTTTTTCTAGTGGAAAAGGGCCCGTTGATTCCGAAAATGAGGTCTAAAATTTTTTCTATGGAAACGTTATCGAGATATCGATAGGAGAACTTTTTACCTGCCTGTCAAAAAGGTGATCCCACGTAATTGCGAATATCTCGTGTTGCGAGTAACCGATATGGTCCGAAATTATCTCAAATGTAAGATAATTGAATCACCAACAAATTTACCTCACAAAATTTTCAAATCGGTTCAGTAGTTCGGGTGAAATCGATGGAAATATGTGAAAAATGTAATTTTTCGACCGAAATTGACATCGACAATTCATTTAATCATCTAGGAAAAATCGAAATCGCAAAAATAGTTTGCACTTTTACGAAGAAAACAAGCTGCTGCTGAAGAAAATCTATGGATAAATAGCGAAGCTATAGACATAATTGTGTGAAAACGCTAAACATTTCATTTTTCTCGGTTTTTTGTTGTTTTCAATTTTATTGTGTTATTTCAATTTTAATTCATTCTGTACATTTTTTCAAGTATTTTGTTAATATATGTTTGTTTCAGAAATAGTAAAAATCCACTAAAAACTAACAAATAATTATTTTCTTGTACTACAATTTCGATGGTGTTTTTCACTTTAAATAAAATCGTGGAGCATTGATGATTTTATTAAATAATTTAACATAAATTTTTTTATATATTTCTACACGTAGTTCATTTTCTATTGTATGGCTTTTATTTTTTTTTATTTTTCCAACAGATCCATTTCATGTATTCTCACTTGATTTTTTTCCCGGAAAATATTAAGGGTATTGAGCGGCGATATCATGGATTTTGGGATGAAACAATGATGTGAGATTATATTTAGTTCCTCATAAGAGAAACGAATACTAACACGGACAAAAGACAAAAAAAGAGCCAGAACTATTTTTAAATGTACAGAATGAATTAAAATGGAAGTAACACAATAAAATTGAAAAAAAAACGCAAAAACCGAGAAAAAATGAAATTTTAGTGTTTTCACCCAGATGTCCGTAGCTTCGGTATTTATACATAGATTTTCTTCAGTAACACCTTGTTTTCTTCGTAAAAGTACAGACTCTACGTAAAAAATAAGAAACTGGGCCTATTTTTGCGATTTCGATTTTTCCCAGATGATTAAATGAATTGTCGCTGTAAATTTCGGTCGAAAAAAATGACTTTTTTCACATATTATCTATCGATTTCACCCGAACTACTGAACCGATTTGAAAATTTTGTAAGGTAAATTTGTTGGTGATTCAATTATCTTTAATTTGAGATAATTTTCGACCATATCGGCTATTCGCAACACGAGATATTCGCAATTATGTGGGATCACCCCTTTGACTGGCAGGTAAAAAGTTCTCCTATCGATATCTCGAAAACGTATCCATAGAAAAAATTTTAGACTGAGATATATCTTTCATTCGATCAAACTGTTAGTATCAATTGTAATACATAACATTTATTGCAGATGTGTTCTCCATGCGCATGTTGACATTCATGTAAAAATCCCCGTTTATTCTTAGCAATGATTCTACCGCAAGTCGAACTTGAAACGAAACACTTGAGTGTAAACATCCACCAACAAAAATAAACCAACTGTATTAATCTATCCTGTTTTTACGATGTTATATTTATATTTGATTACTTTCAGTAATTTTCATGTTATCATGTAAAATATTTTTTTTGCGCGTACAATATATATTATTGTTATATTTTAACTGTAATAGTTATACCTAAGACATATATTTATAATTTTTTACATAAATCAATACTTTCTAAATCATAAAAATATGGATTTTGTACGTTTACATGGTCTTCAAATTGGTATTCCGTTTTACGCCACCACTTGAGGGAGGCGAATATTTCGATATCCGCGGTAAATCTTATTCTTCTTTGTTGCCAAATATTTTTCTTAACGAACTCTTTGATTTTCTCATAGCCTAAGGTCCACTGAAGTCTCCCACCGAAGTCCCGCGTCTTTTTTTTCTTTCCGATTTTATGTTAACACACTCCAAAGTTAGGCGTTCCGTATTATCCCACTCTCCCCTAAACGATGACGAGTGTAATTGACGTATGGAAATGCTAGTACATAGCCAGTCTCCCTTGAATCTGTATCTCTCGTTAAACCGAAGCCAGCGTCCCACTGCAATTCGCCACTCGCAGCCCCATTAAAAGTGCATAAACTCCTCCCACAAAGTAACCGCGCGCGTCTTCCCGAGTACATATCTTTTTCAGCGGCTGGCAAAAGCGCGTTAGCTCACCGCACCGCGTTTATCGATACCGCAATCTTCTCTGGGATATCGTTGCATAATTCGCGGCCGCGCTGCGAATATCATTATCGCGAAAGCTGAGAAGCGAGGAATTTCAATGAAACGCGTAGCGCCAACGTTACGTGAACAGCTTGCCCGTGTTAGCTGTGTGCGCCCGCGCGTGCGCGTACGCGGCCATTACGCGACCGTAAGCGTCGCCTTTCCCGTGCACCTTTGTTTTCGCCGTTTCTTCTTTTTTCCCCCTCGGCGTAACGGCAATAATATTCAGCCGGGGTCGCCTAAATAGTCGGTTACAGCTACCGAGATAACCATCTCGCTGCCCCGGACGATTTATACCGCTGTACCGGATGTTTCGAAGCTTTCGAATGGGAAAGGTCGCGCGCGACCGCGGCTTTACGGCTCGCCAAACGTTCCTATAATAATGGTAATGAACGTCTTTCCTTCCCCGCGGAGGCGTCGCCGCGCGTTAGCTCCGCGTATCGCAGGCCTCACCCTAAAAATTCCAATCTCTTGACTCGATCTACCGGCGGTAACTCAGCTCCGCGGCCCCCGCTATGATCCACGATATGCACGCGACGCGCTCCACGCACGTGCAGTGCCGTTAACGGCGTTAAATCTCTCGCCTCTGATAAACGATAAAGGCTTGCAGGCGCGATCTCAGAAATCGGTGTAATGGACCGTGATGGGGAAATCGATAGAACGTACGAGATACTGCTTTCAATGCTCTTCTCCTATAAAAGAAAAATACCTAGACACTCGTCACGCTGACCATCTTCTCTCTACCACTCCCAAGCTGATCAGCGTCGAGCAGAAGCTGCAAACGAGCCGGTCGTTTTTGTCGATGGCCACCGGTCGGCGGGGATCGCGACGCGAAAATGAACACGTCGCGGTGGATGTCGGCCGACGCGAGCATCAGATAAACCGTTCACACGCGCGCGGGACCGCCGGTGTTGGCGCACACCCATGCACACCGGCGCGCAGAGATGAGGTAGTGCAGGCTGCGTGGGCGTCGATACACCTTGGGAATAGTCGGGGGCGCGGAACAGCGGGGCGGAACAACGCCGCGTACACCATAATAGCGGTCCACGTGGTGCGGTGGAACGCCTGTCCGCGGGCGCACGTGTTCCTCGGCACGTTGCCGGCGATGGTGGACACGCGTACACCTTGTAAACCCTGCCCGCGTCGACCCGGCAGAAACAATTAAGCTTAATTAATAACTGCTAATCCGCGCGCCCCCGTCGCCGCTTCGCCGCCACCGCCACCGCCAGCGGCGTCCGCGTAACGGATCGCGGAGCCGACCCGTTCCACGACACGTGGCCGCCGCTACACAATCGTACGCATACCTACGCGCGCCGTGTATCCGATCGACAGGGCCCGGCATGCGATCTCGTTAATTACCCCGTCCGTTCGTTGCGTGCCTATCGACTTTCGCGTGATCGCCGCGTAAGAGACCCGCTTCCGATACGATCTGGCGATCGCTCGGCTATAACTATAACTCACGCCGCGGTATCGTTGCGTAAGGAACAGCGATTTTAAAGAGGGGCGAGGGGGAGGGGGGGGGGGGGGACCACCGTGGATCGCGGTAAAAGCGCTTGCGGTCGCTGGGCGAAATTAATGCCATTTGCGGTCGCGCGAACGAGCCGGCGCGCGGGTTATCGCGCCGCCAGCGAGCGAAATTAGCGAGGCTCGCCTCCACCCGAGCCTTTCTTGTCCCATTTCCACGCTCTTTTTTTTCATGGTTTCGCGATTAACTGGAACGGGCGAGCCGGGAATATTATGCAACCGCGGGGTCAGCCTTTTAGGATTTCCACGTGCTAACTAACGAGCTGTTAGATTCAAGGGACATTCGTTGTAATTGATTTCCTATAAGCCTGATGGCGAATGTGCTGTTACGTTTATAATTGAGAAGGATATTATTCTGATGGTCATTATCGGTGCTGCCGTTATTATCATGGTCGGTGCGTGCAATTAGCGCGTCACAAAAACACGGGCAATTGCCACGTAACGAATTCCCGGGAATTATCGGATTTCTTCGTTAATATACCTAGGATTATTCCGGGGGAGATGGCCGTACGGAAGAGATGGCCAACGAAGATATTTGGAGAAAGAATGTAGGGGAAAGGTGGGATAGTTGATCACAGTTTTGCTTTTATATTAAAATAATAATGGTTTGCTTCGTTTGTATTTAATTATTTCAGTTGTGATTCTTAGAGTATTCTCAATATACTTGTACAAATTTGAGAGCTCGAAACTAATTTTAATAACTGAATGTAAACATTTTCTGGCAGTGACGTTATTGCACAAGTATCCCCCACTGAAGGGGAGACTTGATAAGTAAACTTTAAGAGTAAATAACACATTAACTTTCTAAATAATATTTTGACAATGTCACGTTCTGGGTGGGCGGTTCTCAGGGCAATGACAAGAAAGGGAAGTTTTTTCTTGCCCCGTTCCGCCTCCAACGTACCCCCCCCCCCCCCCCCGTCCGCGCCCTAAGGCCCGCCGGGTTACGCCGCAATGGAGTAAACTACTGTGCGGGGCAGGTGGATTGGCTTTGTCAGGATCGAGGAGGAAAAGAAGAAGGAGAGGTGCGGCACATTTCGTCTTGGGACCGTCAGTCAGCCAGACTCATCAGTACGGGTATAGCTGACGGCCCCTGCCCTAGACACACACGGCGACACAGAGGACATGATTTGGAAACTTGTATATATGTGAAATGAGACTGTAATTAGGACTAGCGAGAAGATTAGACCTCTGGTGGCGCTCGTCGACACCAAGTCGCGATACCGTGGTGGAGCCGAGACGTCACAACAATAACATTAAATAAAGGGATACAATAAAAAGAAAAAGCTCTAACTTGAAAGAATTACTGAAAAAATAAAACCAAAAAATTAAACTCTATGACATAAAGCAACATAAATACATTCTTAATTGATATTTAAACTTAGATATCATCTGATTAAGATGCTGATGAAGAAAAGATTTTCCATCCCACATTTTTTGCCGCATTTTTCTGTTTCATTAGCCGTTCTATCGTTTTCTTTGGGGCATTTTCAGCTGTTCAAGTATCCCACCTCACATACCGATCAAGTGTCCCCCAATGCACTCGATTTGAAAAAGATTAAAAATTAAACTTACCTTAAATATTTTGATCAATCAATAAATATCATTAATAGAGCAGAAATTGCTGTTTTTATTTAATATGTTTTAAATCGTTGAAAACCCAACATTCACTCAGAGGAAGAACAAGGTAATCGAAATAGTTACTTTGTGGCTGCAAATAAGATCGAAGCTTCTAACAATATTCTATGCTTCCGAAAGAAAACTGCAACCTCAAGTGTTGTAATAATGCAAACATTATCACGATACCATGACAGCAGGCACAAATTGCCAATATATTAATTAAAAAACTGATGTGATCATGTATCCCATCTTTTCCCTACAGATGGTGACAATTTCCTATCAGTGTTTTGTTTTAATTTATGTAATGTAATATAATAAACTAAATAATATATAAACTAATATAATAAATGCGAAAGTGTGTTTAAATGTTTGTTACTCAATCACGTCACAACTAAGCAACGGCTATCTAAGCTATCTTACTGAAATTTCGTATACACGTAGTCTAGGACCAGGAATAACATATAGGATACTTTTTATCCCGATTTTTTTTTAACCGATCTGGAACAAATTTTGCATAATTACTCACTAGGACCCTGCGGAAAATATGGACTAGTATGAAATCTAGACATCCCACCCCTTCCCCTTCATTTCACTCTCTTGACACTCTGTGTCAAGTAAAATTTTACCCGGGCAACGCCGGGTGCGTTAAGGGGGATTTTCCTGTAACAGCTCCCGAAATTTATGATTTTTTTTTAAAAAAACTATTGTTAATATTGCAATAAACTCGTTTGAGATATAAGGAGGCATCTTTAAATTTGCAGAAAATATATTTTTATTTCGATCCTTCTTAATATTTATTAATTATTGTAAATCTCTTCGACGATGTTGGCGGCAGGTGTAGCACCTGTCACAGTCATTTAATTGCAAAAAGAAGAAAATATTCTTAAAGCTAAATAATTTACGCTGGTACTGGACCTAAAATTTAAATTTTAGCTTTTATTTATAATACTTTTATTGTTGATATAAAGAATAATATGAAAAATTTGTCTAAGGAAAAAACTTACTTTTTCTTTCAAACGCTATAACTCTCTCAATTTTTTATTTTTTTTCTTTAAAGTGGACCAATATGAGCGTAAACTATCTAACTTTAAGAAACTTCTATTTTTTTTGCAATCAGATGACTGTGATAGGTGCTACACATCCCGCCAACAGGAGTTAAATCGTCGAAAAGGTGGACAAGATTCCATAATAATTAATAAATAATAAGAAGGATCGACGTAAAAAAAATATTTTCTGCAAGTTCAAAGATGCCTCATTATATTCCCAAAGAGTTTAATCCAATATGACCAACAGTTTTTTAAAAAAAAATTCTTAAATATCAGTTACTTTTGGGGCTGTTAAACGAGAATCCCCCCTTAAGCTAGTGAATAATAAAGGTAACAGCAAAGAGAAAGGAAGAAAGAGACCACACTAATTCCGGCCACCTGCCCTGGACACCTATGGCCATCTCCGCCGGACACTTAAGGAAATATGGCCCACCGAAGATTTTTTAAAATTTAAATTTACGTTGATTTTGTCTTTATTTTTGTTTAACTTTTCTAGCTACTTAGTTGTAAAGACGGGTTATTAAAGTGTCTCGTGTCATAATTGTTTTTCTTTAAATCATAAAACTTTTTGTGTGGGAGCCGTACAAAAAAAGTATGGCCAACTACCCCGGAATTAATATAAATGTACCAATACCCGGACGCTTAAGGGGCTTCAAGAATAGCGACAAATTTTGTCTCCTAATTTTTTAATTTGTAAAACCATCATGAAATAAAAAAATTTTGTTGAAATATGGAAGATAACACAATATTATACTATCGGAAACTGAAAAAAAATATGCATTATAATAGACGTATTTATTAATGAAAATACGAAAACATACAGATGTCCCAGTAACCAGACAACCTAAAACTGCATGTCCCAATACCTGAATTATATCGTCCCAGTAAGGGGACAACCTAAAAATGCATGTCAAAATTACTTACATTCACGAAATTCTTGTACCAGTAAATAAACTTGGACTTGTTTAAAAAAATATTAATTTTCTTGCAAATTTAACTACCTTAAACTAAATTTAAATCTATTTACTATTATAATAATGTATTATTATAATATATAAATAAGAAATGCTGTCAATATTTTCTTACTAAATGTCAGTGTCTTGACAGAAGCTAAAGAAAGTTCTCGAAATCTGCTATGCGTACGAAGTGTGTTACAAAATAATTATTTCTATCTAACGATTTTTAATTTTCTATAATAATGATTTTACTTAATATTGCTAAATACCTGTGCATTATGGTACTATTTTGTTGTTTTTAATTACATTAAAAATTAAGCTTAAAAATAAATCAAATTCGCATTACTGTTCAGGCACTGGGACATGGCCGGGCACTGGTGCATTTACCTTACCCCATATCGGACGAGGACTTTTGAATTACGCGCGAACCGATCGTTCGCTATCTGTGAATTCTCGTACGCGACGCTTTGCCGGTCGTTTCGTTTCACGAGCGGCGGTCGCGCCTACGTAGGAGCCGTCGCCGAAGAATGAGATCAGGCTCGACAGGAATCCGTGGTTGTCAGCAGTTGGACGCGACTCGGTGGATCTAATGTCGTTCGCGCGGCAGCAACTCGAGCCGTATTTTCATCGACGTCTACTTCTATCTCGCGCGCGTCTTGTCTTACAATGCGCGGCGGATACAACTTTCTAGAAACTACGATTGACAAAGTTTTGCATACCGCCCAGCCTGGTATAACGTTCCGGGCTATCGCCGCAAGATAAACTTCCGCTGGAATCCCTACAGATATCAAAGACAAACGAGCCGCGAACAAACTCTCTCTTTATCACAGCCATGCCTCGTTCTTTCGCCGCGAACTTTCTACACCCCCCGTGGCGGAATCAGGATCGAAGCACCCGTCATCCCTCGGTCCTCTGAGAACTCAAAATTCCCCTCTTTCCCAATCACCCCGGAGTCGGGTTGCCGATTTCACGCACGACCGACCGTCGGATCACACGGCACGGGAGGACCTCTCGGATCAGCGGGCGATCGCAAAAAGACGGCCACCGCTCGAGGATCGCTGTCGAACACTCGATTACGTCAGTTAAGCGACGGCGGGCCGAATCCCGGCTACGAGCTGGCCAAGCCCCTCTTGCCGAAACTACCCTGCCGCACCGTTCGCCCGTGGCCATCTCTATTTCCTCCGTTGCGCGTGGTTGATCGTAGTCAGCCACGGCTCCTCTGTCGGCGCGCAAAGCCGAGCGGCCCACCCCCTCGAGCTCCCGTCGTTGTTTGCAACCGCCGTTTCTCCCCTCGGTCGCACACACGCGCGCGTGCTCGTGTCGGGACGTTCCGGGGCTTGCAGCGGCGCGCCTACCTCGGGGCCCGGGTTTCGAGGCACTAAACGTAATTAAACGGATAGTTTCCGCATTAGCCGCGATTGGATAATCATTCATCGATTATCTTGGCTATGCGGGGTGACAGACAATGCGTGCTCGCACACGGCTGTTGGCGGCAGCCAGTGCGCGCGTAGCGTGCATCGGCTTCGCCCCCTTTCAGAGCGCGGCGCGCCTGCATCCCGCTAGAGGCCTGCCTGCATCCCGCTAGAGGCCCGCGTCTTTTAATCGCGCCAGGTGTTCGCGGGCAGCCCTGTCTCGGATGGCCGAGGGGCCGAGTGATTTATCTGCGCCGGGACGGCCGATAATTATTTCTCGTCCCGCGTTCGCCCGTGACCGAGTGAAACGTCGCGCCTCCGTTGACGTTGATTGCGCCGCCCGTACGCGTCAAGGTAACCCGCGGTCGATGGCTGATCGGAGATACCCACCTGGGAGGATTGCTTCTTCTCTTCGCGCGTGGGTTACGTGCCACGAATACCAGGGAATCTCCTGATACGGACGGCCGATTCTCTACGATGGAATTCACTGTAATCTTCGGATTGCTTCGTCGGAATTATTTAAGATCGCGGTGCCAGGGACGCGCGAGCCACGTCCACTGTGGTCATCTCGAATAAGTACAGAAGAACGTTATCGAAACGGATCACCCCCGTGAACTTTCATATCGAATCCGTCGCGGCGGTATCAGAAAGTATTTACCTAGCCGTGACAGTGAAATCAGACACGTCCTGTCTCGTAACCCCGAAATGGACGCCAGAGCTTGCCGAGTGTCGTGACGTGCGTGATTATTACGTTCTCGTATTTCAGTATTATGACTCGAGGATCGTTGAGTTCGGTTGTTACGAGTCTCCGCATCTTAGCGCTATGATGCGTCATTATATTCAAGCCCTATAACTCGAGGATCGTCTGACTCACGTGGCATGACGTCAGGGCATTCGCATTCTAGGGCTACGACGCGGAAGTTGTTAAATTCGTGCGCTGTTATACTAAAGCTTTGAACCCCGGCTGCTAGGATTATCCAAATTTACATTTCACAATTACCTTCCTCGAGTTTGCACTTCGCAGTGTTCGATCTTCTCGCGATTTATCTAATTCGCGTTGTGAATTTTATACCACTACATCGAGCCTTCGATTCCGAGCCTCGCAATGCCACATTAGGGTAAATCAGGGAGACGCGGTCGGGCCGGAAAGTTGGTCGAGTCGCTATATTTCAGGCTCTATACGTAAAAACGCGTTAAAGTGCAGACCAATTACTTCTCTAGAAGCCAAACAATCGAATGAATAGCGTCATTTCGGTTCCTTCTGTGTTTTTCTAGATTTACAGGCTATAAAAGGTAAACTGAGGTTACATTTAACCTCTTTTGTCAAACAACGGTGTACAGAATCGTATTTAAAATATACTTCTAAGTTTATTTTCGTTTAATGTTTGGGAATAATAAGATAGTAGAGATATTGAGGGACAATGCGGTCAAAGTATTTAGCCATATTAACTCTTCCTCTCAAAACTAACGAGAAGACCATCTCTCGCTGCAGAAAGGAGAGATGGTCGAGTTATGATTTTTTTATTATTTTTATTTATATTTTTATTTTTTATCATTATTTTATTATTATTGTTTATTTAGTTTATTTATTCACTTTTGTATTCATTTGCCTTGCTAATCGCCGGTAGATAGTTCGCTTTATCTTTGATGTGTTCTTTAATTGTTTAGCGTACACAAATTAAATATCAATGAATCTGTAGTTGTATTCACTCATAAATAATTTTGTTTTCTTCTTTGTTATTTTTCCATGAATAATTATGCGAGTGGTCTTTGCTAACGACGAAAACCATTTCTCCCGGCACCTCGGGAGAGGTGACGACATGTTTTCAGTTTTCAACCCGATTCAGAGTAAATATTGTCTTGAAACAAATATCGACCAGTTTTTCTGGATCAGCATAAAATTTTAAACATATTAGGTTTGTTTTGATAAACCAAGTAATATCTGTATTAGTTTTAATAGCCATTTTACTCATTTTATCTCACCTTGCAGCAAACCATAGTAGGCACCAATAGAATCCACGAGTCTCGTTTAGCGAAGGCCTTCCCGAAGAATCCCGACATCCTTGACAATCTGAAATTGCCCATCAACGGGATTCTTAATCCTCCTCTTCATTCCCAGGGACCTAATTTCCCCGATCACCTCGAGCGTATCGTCGAATCGAACGTTTCAATCGAAGAGCGATCCCGCGGAGGACACGCGGTGCCCTCCTCGAATGGGTGGAACCGACCGCGCTGGCAGCGAAAGAAAAAGGACGCTCAGCCTCGCGTGTGCGCGCGGGCTCGCGTGTCCACGGCGTCGGATGCGTGCGAAAAACCGTCTGGCCGCGAAGCTGCTGGCTGAATACCCCCGGGGAAGGATAGCGGCGCGGGTTATGCAAAAGCCTGGGCTCCTCGATCGACGGCGTCGTGAATTATGTAAGGGGGACGGCACGGCTCTCTAATTAATTCGACTTCTTCGTGACGATCGGGGAAAGGAGAAACGGCCCCAGCCCTAACAGCGATTTGCTGTTCGAATGCTTCGGGCTACTGCACGCGACGCGGCCACAGTTTAGGCGAGGGACGACAGACTCCCGTCCATCCAGCTCGCCTGTGAGAGCGTCGCACGGTAGCGCATTTCGTTCCCCGGACGGGGAATATTTTACGATAAGATTCATATCCATCGCCGAGCCGAAAATTCTATCGCGCGGGACCACCGCTCGCTGCCTGCCAACAGCCTCTCCCCGAAGACGCAATCTTAAAGCGCTCTCTTTATCGTCCCCTTAAATTTAATAAAGAAACCGCTCTGCCGCCCGTTGCCGTTCCCGCGCCGTAAACAACGGCGCCGAAGGAGATCGGTAAATTGGTTACCCGGGGAACGTGTAAACGTTGTGGATACCGCGGCCCGATAGAAATGAAGTGGAAAAGCTGTAATATCGAAACAACCTGCCGCGGAGTATGTACGTAGGAAGCAAACAAACCGCGCCAAGTCGATTCGTTTCCTCCCTCCCGTGCCACACACACACACACACACGTTTCAATGTTTTTCTTCTCTTTTTCCAGGGAACCGCCTGGCAGTGCCCTTCCTCCGGGGAGGTATACGATAAAACGTTTTCGCGTGAGAAAATGCTCGAGGGCTCTTAAGGAGACGCGGAACGAGAAGAGAGAAGAATGAAGTCGGTCAGAAACGTGGAAAGCTTCCCGTCGCCGCCCTCCTCCTCTTTTTATCCACCTTCTTCCACTCTGTCTTCCCCCTTCGCTTTATCCCTTCCTCCGGCTCGCAAGTAGAATTGACCGTTCTTCCATCGGGCCGATTTCACTTAATTCTGGAGGAGCGCGCGAGTTTCGCGGAAACGGGGGAATACGGCGAAGGAAGGGGGAGGAGCGGGTGGAAAGGGCGCCGGGAAGGGATAAACTTTAGAATCTTCCACGTCTCGACGACGCTAGCTGCAGGGGTGCTTTCTCGGGAGATAATTGCGCTGCTAATCGCGCGAATGAATTCTTTGCAGCGCGCTGCGTTTCGAGGAAGTCTCGTGCGAAATCTCGCCAACGAGGAGTTCTCTGTAAGTGGAATGTATAAGCTATTCGAAACGCTTTTAAGTTCGTTAAAAATTCAACCAAAAACCTGCTGCAAATTTCTTAGGTATTCCCACGCTACGAACGTTCGATGTAAGACCCGCTACCGAGAAGCTAGTTTCCCTAAAAAGAACATAGTCCCGCCTGCGGAGAGGAATCAAGCTATCGCGCGCGCGTCAGCCCCAGAAGGGTAAGTATCTGCCGGAGCACAGAGCGAGGGATAGAAGAAAGGGATTTCAGAGGGGTGGCCCGAGCGTTATAACGAATTCTTTTCGGATTCCATTATCGTCGCACGCTCCAATTATTCTCGTCGTCCCGTGGAATGATTTATCTCCCCCATTGTCCGCCCTTCCTTCGAGAGGGAAGGCGCAGACCGTGCTCGTGTTTCGAATCAATTAACTTCGTGACGTCAGTCAGTGCCGCGATCCCCGCCTGTTTGCGTGATCATTCCCCATAGAACGGGCTCATTGACTTGTTAACGCTCGCTCCTTGGCGGAATTCGATCGGCTCGAATGCCGTGGACGCCGACAATCGCGAGCGTCCAGCAATCTTCGGACCGGTGATGAAAGGATTACCAGGAAACACTGCCGCTTCGCGCTGCATGGTGGGTAATAACTGTTCGCGAGCGTATCCCTGCACGCTCTTTAAACAAGAGAGCGCCCGGGCACGAAGGATCAGCGGCAATAAGAATCCGCGCGGCCCGAGCGCGCGAAGATACGTGCAGGGTAATAATCGAGTCGACGAGGAAACATTATTGCTCCGCATTATCGATAATTACTGTCCGCTCGCCCGCGGCGCGGCGCTCAAAATCAACCTGACATTTATTAAACGGAATCGCGGCCTCGCAGCGGCGTTCGCGGCCGATCGATTACACTCGTAATCAATGAACGCCCAACCGCCCCGAAAGATTCGCCTGTCACGCGTACACCCGCCACTGTATACTGTATTTGCGGATTGGCTCGTCCGTAAACCGTTGTTATCCCAGTTCTAATTCGACGCCCAGTTAAATTATTACCCAACGATCGGCATCCCGCCACGGGAAACTTCGCGCCAGTTTCAGCCAGCGACGAACTTCGAAGCGGGCTCGCAGTAACCCAGCCGCCGAACGCGGGCGAACTGATTTTATTAACTGCAGAGTATTTTTCGCGGTGATCTCCGGCTGTTTACACGCGATCTGGATACAGACGCGATTTTTCAAACACTCGGAACGGTCAAGTTTCCGTAAGCGGTAAAGAGATACCAAAAAATTACACGATTCCAGCTCCCGGTTTTAAAATATTCAAAGGGACTGGGAAAAAATACTATCGCAAAACATGCGTCGAATATTTTCCGCGGAAAAACGCGTATCAGAGCCGTCCGGCGGATGTTTGGATTTAATGGAAAACATACACAGGAAAGCCGCAAATATGAGAATCGCGTCGAGCCTTTTATGACAGGGGATATTTATTAAAATCTCGAAAATGCATCGAACGTGATGGATCCATGATTTCAATCAAGCGGGGTCGGGGGATATAACGAGAACGCAGCAATTGTGTCTAATATTTCTTTTTCCATTTCATCGGGGATCGGCGAGAGGTCTGCGTATTAACACGTACGAATCGGTCGGGACTGTCACGAAGCAATAATTAATTGCCATCAGAAACTAGTGGACGGAAAGAGATACGCTAATAAGTAGGTAGATATGTGTAGACGCAACAACAAAGTTAACGATCCCCTTTTTCCTCCTTCTATATTTGCATTTTGCAACAACATCGCAAATGGACAGCGCTCACCTTCGAAATTGTGGCACAGCTGCACGCCAATTTTTTGACTTGTCCAAAAGTGGCAGCAACTAGAATATGTTCGCAGTTCACGCTTTCCGCAATATGCACAAGTAGCTTATGAATAGTACCGTGGAACCTAACCCAGTTCATGTGTCGACTATCGTGGATTTTAATCACGACAGTGACGTTCGTGTACAAAATCACACAGAGGGAAAAATAAAAGCAGGAACACCGGTTGACCGAGGAATCGAACACCGGTTGACCGAGGAATCCAACACCGGTTGGCGAAATAGTTTTACAGCAGCAATTTTGTCCCTACCATCCATTCCCAGTACAAAAACTATATTTAAAAGTCATTAACGTTCGTTGCTCACTAGGAGATCCATTAAAATTTCACAACAAAACACCGAACGCCAATGTACCTATTTCGTTTTGAAACAGAGAATTGGCTTACGTAGGAATCTCGAATTGAGTATTTTTTTTTCGTGACAGCTTGACAAAATGTACAACTATTATAACTCGAATCCAGAATTCAGATTGACTGGTTTCAGAATATTTTCACGCGAAATGCCATCCTTAACTAAGGCTGAAGTACAGGAAATGGAGTTTCAGGAAAAAAAGCCAGGCAATTTTCTGTAATCGCGACCCTGACGTAGCTACTTACCTATCTGTTGCACGGTGTAATTTTTCATTCCTGGAATTCGCATGCCACAATTCACTGTTCCTGGTATATCTCCTATCGAAGTGTTTAAAGATACCGTAACAGTAATTGCTCGATAATACTTATCGTCATTAAATGCATAGCTAAGCATCGGCTTAGTCACCTGAGCCATTTTAAGTGGATGCACTCGAACTTGCCGCAATGTCGAATACCTGCGAATTATAAAAACTCGATGGTTTTGTTTATCACCCGACGCGTTGTAATCTTCGCTTTCGATAATTATAATTTTCCCCATAGAAGGTCACCTATTCAGTAAATCGATCCACGCGGAATATGTACCTACCTTCGAAACTATTCCTATCAAAGAAGAACTTCAGCGGACATTCAATTCCATAGGTAAATCCGGGAGACGCGGTCGACCTAATATAAAATGGCTATTAAAACTAATACAGATATTACTTATTTTATCAGAACAAACCTAATATGTTCAAAATTTTATGCTGATTCAGAAAAACTGGTCGATATTTGCTTTAAGACGATATTTACTGTAAATCGGGTTGAAAACTGAAGTCATGACTTTTGAACACCTCTCCCGAGGTGCCGGGAGAAATGGTTTTCGTCGTTGGCAGAGACCACTCACATAATTATTCATGGAAAATTAACAAAGGATAAAGAAAATTATTTATGAGTGAATACAGCTGCAGATTCATTGATATTTAATTTGTTTACGCTGAACAAGTAAAGAACACATAAAAGATAAAGCGAACTACCTACCGGCGATTAGCAAGGCAAATGAATACAAAAGTGAATAAATAAAATAAATAAACAATAATAATAATAAAATAATGATAAAAAATAAAAATGTAAATAAAAATAATAAAAAAATCATAACTCGACCATCTCTTCTTTCTGTACCGAGAGATAGTCTTCTCGTTAGTTTTGAGAGGAAGAGTTAATATGGCTAAACACTTTGGCTGCATTGTCCCTCGATATCTCTACTATCTTATTATTCCCAAAGATTAAACGAAAATAAGCTTAGAAGTATATTTGAAATACGATTCTGTACACCGTTGTTTGACAAAAGAGGTTAACTGTAACCTCAGTTTAACTTTTATAGCCTGTAAATCTAGAAAAACACAGAAGGAACCGAAGTGACGCTGTTCATTCAATTGTTTGGCTTCTAGAGAAGTAATTGGTCTGCACTTTAACGCGTTTTTACGCATAGAGTCTGAAATATAGCGACTCGACCAACTCTCCGGCCCGACCGCGTCTCCCGGATTTACCCTAATCCTAATTCTAAAATTCAAATAATACGCCCCGGCCAATTTTTCCAGGGCAAGCACGCAAATATTCTTTTATTCCATTCCTACTGAGAATCCTGTACTTAACAAACACCCAAGCACTTCGCATAACTGCTACTCGCAAAGCACCCACCGTTCCACAATCTACTCGGAAACTCGCGCGATATCAACGACTAATCACAATGCCACACTCGCTCACGTAACCACGCTCATCCCTTTAGCCGCGAATCAGGTCAGACACACTCGTTCATTCCCTTCACGAAAATCCTATCCAGGCCTCTGAAGTAGCGCTCTCCGTTGCGGCACGAAATCTTAGTTCGTTAAGAATTCAACAAGTACTTCCACTCGACGGGTTCGTTACGCCACGCGAATCAAAGGAGCCAATGAAAAAGAAAACGCGGATGAGGGCGGGCCGAGGGAACGAGGATACCGAGAGGAACCAGCGGGATCCGTGCGGGTTTTCAGAGGGGTGGCGATCATTAATAACATCCCCGGCTCGCGTCTCCATTTTACGCCGCTGACAATGGACAACTGTGTAACAATAATGTTCCGGGCACCCCGTGTACGACCACGGGGGACGTCGGAGCGCCGCTGGCCGTGGGGTGTATACGGGGGGGGGGGGGTGGAGAGAGGGGGATGGCTGGCATGGACCATCTAGCCGCGCCACAGTCAAGTAATGAAATTTGACTGGAAATTAACCACCGTGGTGTACGCGCGCACGTCGCCGTCGGTCCCGGAAGTGGCGCGTACACGCATCCGGTGGCACGCGTGCTTGTATGCGCGCGTCTGGCCGCGCACGCGCCCCCAGGCAAACAACGCAACGCCGGGCTGCGCGACGCGGCCCGCACGTACAAGATATTACGAGAGTCGCGGCCCCATCATCGGGGGAAAATAATGGCCAACCGTTTCGTGATAACGATGAGTTAGCGTTACACCTCGCTCGTGTATGCGTATATCACCTCCCTCCCCCAACCTACCACCCCCCAGCCCCAGCACGTTTGCCGGTGTCTCCCTCGACCTCGTGCTGGGGCCTTTTTGAGGGCGCGTTTCGCCCATGCTGCCCCGTTCGGTCGTCCGAACGAGGTGATTGGTTCCTCGGCCAATTTGTAAGCGGTTTACTGTGCCTCGATTCATTCGCACGATAGGAGCGTAAGTTACCGGCGGTGTTTCTTTCGAGATTCTCTGGTATATAGTATAGAAGCCGGGCCAGGAAGCGGCGAAGCGGGGTTTGAGTTTTAAACGGGTAGAATGAACGGGAGAGGTAGTCCCATCTGTTAATTCACCAAAATTCTCTGTTTGGGTGGTAAGGTAAATGTCCCAGTACTTAAACATGGCCCAATAATTAAAAATCGAGAAGAAACTTTATTAATAAGAACAGTTTTACTAATTTGCAGCGTTTAAACTATTTGAAATATAATTGCAAAATGTCTTAGCTTTATATAGATACAATTATAAGCTTACGTAACAGAATAGTTATATCATGCAAAAATATTATTGTACAGTAAAGCTTCGACAGTTTCAATCTCGCTTCTTACCGAATGGGCTCAAGCAAGCGAGAGAATATTTTTGTTAAGGTTGTAATTAATTATTATTTTATAACTTTTGAAATAGTACAGTTGTTGTGGATTTATTATATATTGAAGAATTGAAAATTAATTGGATCTTTTAATTATTTTTTGTTTTTAATATTGAAATTGTTGCGTTTATCAAATAGTACACGATAACATGTCACGGACCAGTTATTAAACGCGTGTTTAATGGTTTTATAAACACTGGTAAAGACGTCAGAATTTAGTGAAGTTTTAAAATTATTAACATTTATTGTACCGAAGTATTGTTTTGTATCCTATATATTTACGTTAATAGTAATTAGACAAAAATATAATACTGTTTAAGAATTATTCGGATAATTAATCTTAAACTCGTCATAATATTAGCATAACCTAAAATTTTCTAATATACTTTTAATAATTTTCAGACATAAAGTCATGCCGAAGATTTAACACAAATGTATTATAAATAAAATGTTTCTATTACCCCAAAATATTACCGTATTCATTTCTTTTCATTAACTGATAGAAATAGTTCAATTAAACGTATATTCAATAATTGGGACACTGATAATTAATGACTGGGACACGCTATGAATTTCATTTAATTACTGGGCCATATGAACATTTTCACGTTTTAATTAATTTAAAACTTTTACTTTAACAAATGTAAATTCTTGTTACGATATCTGAAGGAAGAAATTTTACGCTTTCGAATAATTATATTTAGTTATAATTTTATACTATTTAAATATAAAAGAAATTGCAATTATCTCAACTGCTTCCTTAACTGTTTCACCACTGGGCCATTTACCTTATGCATAAATTGTAAACGGACTTCGCACGCGGAAACCTCGTCAGGCTACGCTGCTTGTCAGACGGTAGACCAGTATCTACAGTAAAGTGGGGTAAAAATTCATGTACTGATTGTCAGTCAATTGTCAATCGCGGTAGAGTAAACCAGTGTGGAATTGTGTAGCCGGTCTTCGGTTTATTATCGTAAAATGCCGGTAAACACTGAATTCACTCTTAGTTTCGATGTAATATTTTCTTATTTTTAAGAATCAACATTATACCTATAAATTGATCTGCAAATATCTTACGTAACATATCGTTTGAAACAGCTGAAATTCTTCTTTTCACGAGTACTGGTAGTACTTTTCAGTTCTACTCACAGGTCGCAGGATTGGTCAAACGACAGAAAAGTAGCTCTGGAGGCAAGAGATCGCACGGTACAATAAGGCAAGAGTTCGAATGCGAACTCTTTCTTTTTAAAAATCGACTTGCAGTAAATACAGCAACGACAAGAAAATCTGAACGCAAACGTGCAAAGAAATAATTTGAAAAGCAAAAAAGAATCGAAAGAATAACGCCTAGGTACTTCTGAAAAGAATTTGAAAGAAACAAAACAAATCGGGTCCAAAAAGAGAATAGCCCAACCATCAACGTCTTCAGAAAAAATCCTCCAGAAGACTGATGCCTGCGCAAACTACGAAGGTGGGGGTAATATTATGTGCGATTACTGTTACCTTGATTAAAAAAAAAAAATTATAAACTATGAGACGTTTTGCTACATTACCACAAATATTTTATGTAGGAAAATAAAACACTTTTATAGAAATTTCTCGAGAGTTCTTTTACCCCATAACATGCGAACTTTTGCCGCACATATCGGGTAAAAGTCCGCATTTCACACTTTTTGGAAATATTTATTTTATATTTGTTGTGACAGGTCAATTTACACGAAGTCACTGCCTATCGAATAATAAGGGATAGTAGTTATTTCTTACAGAATGATATGCCTATCAGTATAATATCAAGGATTTTAGGGAAGTCTAAACGTTAGTGCGCAGTGTTGCCCCACTCTACTCCACTGTGTTTCGAATTCTTTTGATTAATCAATAACGAGTAGCTTTTGGGAACGGAAAAGATAGCGTGGCTAGGATAGGTATTCTCTTCTCTTCACAGATATCTTTAAAATTTCTTGCGTAACATCACCTTTGTAGTTAAGAAATTCCTTCTTTTTTTTTTATACGACATTCAATTAAATTGATTTCAGACCCAAGATATTGTAGTGTAGAAATATTCACGTTCTAAAGCAAACCTTTTCAAAGACAAATCTCCACTGTCTTCGCAAATAGAGAAGCATATTATTAGAACGAACGTCGCAGAAAGTTAGCCGAAAGCAAGATAAACTTACCGAGCCAGCGACGTTCGAAAAAGGCGGGTGACGTGCGAGCAAAAGCGACGAAATTATCGTTATTTACCACGGATTGCGTGGACCAGCACGCCGCCACTAATCCGGCAGCAACAGTTGTTGAAACGACAGTAATAGCGGCGCGCGATCGATAGCACGGTTTATCGTGCAGTTTGACCGGCGCCATGCATTATTGAAATACGTTCCGGCCGAAGGATTTCGCGCGTGGGCGGCGAGCGTCGGGCCCGATTTCGATCGTTCCCCTTTTCTTCGTCTCATCGGTCGCGATTTATCGTACCAGCGCGAGTGCTCCCCCCCCGTCCAAACTCCTATCGCCAAGCAAGCCGAAGAAGCGAAACAGGGACGAGGAGTAAGTGCATTCACAATGGGGATAAAAGTTTGCTCGCCAGCAATTGGCACGATATCTGAAACTCGACCGCCGAAACTGGAGGTGGAAACGAGCCCCGGTGTTAAATCCACGTTCCGGTCGAGGTAAACGAACGATAACACGAAGCATCGAGCCGCTCGATATCGATCGAACGAATCTATAGCGACGCCAAGAGCCTCCCGGCTCTCCACTCCCAGCGAATGACGAATTTTTGCTGGAAGCCCGGATTATTACCGTGAATTCGAATCGAGATATCGGCGCAATCTCTGGCCGCCGATCGAGCGGCCCGTTTCGCCGATAATTCGCCGTGCCGTCTCCAATCGGATTACACCGCGAGACGAGCCCGTGAACGAGCCGAGTCGGACAATATCTGTAGGACTGGGGACCGCTGCGAGACGATCGATCCCGTTGAAAACTGGCTTCCCATCGGCGCGACCGTTCCCCGCGATCGTGCCCGTTTTACAGAGTGCGTTTACGAGCCGAGCGCCGCGGACAGGCCGATAAGACGCGACGATAATGCCGATAGGCGATACGGATCGGGCGCCGTTCGGTGAATGGTAAAGGTAAATAAAACGATGGAACGCGGGGCGGAACGATAACTCAGCGAACGACCGTGTAATAACGAAACGGTCCGGGGCGAGAGCTGGTTTTTGCAGCGGAAACGCGGAGAGCAAGGCGGGGCCCCCGTGGCCGACGAGGGGGGAGCGGGGAATGCCGGGCTGACGCTTTGAAATTAATAATAATGTTATCGGGAGGTAACAAAAAGCTTTTGAATCCCGATATAATGACGCGCGTATTAACGCGCGCGTGAGCGTTTTCAACCTTTTATCGCAACAAAAACGCGACGATCGCCGCGCTTTTAATCGGGATTATTGCTCTATTTCCGCGAGCCCCGGTCCATCGCCCCCTTCGCAACCCCGTCCCTACCTACGCCCTTTTGTGGGGATGGTCTCGAATGAATAATGGAATTGGGTTAATCCATATTTACCGGGATCAAAAACTCAGGGATTATCGGAAAGTAATTTTCGTCGCGCAAGCATGACAGGGCCCGATGAGGCCGCCTATCTCGTACTGGAGAGATCCCTCGATTTTATGTCGCGAACCACGTAACGGGAGCCGTTTAAGATCGACGGCGCGGCTCCTTCGCGGACACGACAGACTTGTTCGAAATTTCTGCATCGATTCAATATAAATGTTTCGACCGTTCCATAAAATGTATGTAGGTACCACTTTTGTGTCGCATGCGACTGTATATAATGATTCGAATCCATCACAACGAGCACTTTTTACACACAGCACTGTACGCACTTTACAAGTTCGATACCTCATACCTTCACCCGTTACATTTCAGACTTCACTGTTTACCTACACTTCGCGATGCACCCGTCACAATTCAGACGCTAAACGTCACGCTTCACACCTCATACATCAAACATCACACATCCCACATTATGCGTCACACACCACACATCAAATATAACACAACACAGATCATACATCACAAACCACAAATGAAACATCAGACATTACACATTACACAGTGTTCAGATCACACACAAACAAGAGAAGCTGCGATGCCCAAAATTTTGAATTTTGTAGGAAGCAAGTACGTTTTCTGGGAAAGTAAAGGTTTTGTGGGTCTTGGGGCCGCTTGGAATTCCCAATTTGTGGGGAAAAAAGTAAGTTTCTTGAAACAATAAAAGTTTTGTAGGTCTCGTGGACCCACGTGGCCTTATCTCGGTATAGGGTAAATCCGGGAGACGCGGTCGTACCGGAGAATTGGTCGAGTCGCTATATTTCAGACTCTATACCTAAAAACACGTAAAAGTGCAGAGCAATTACTTCTCTAGAAGCTAAATAGTTGAATGAATAGCGTCATTTCGCTTCCTTCTGTGTTTTTCTGAATTTATAGGCTATAAAAGGTAAATTGAGGTTACATTTTATCTCTTTTGTGAAACAGCGGTGTACAGAATCGGATTTAAAATATACTTCTAAGTTTATTTTCGTTTAATGTTTGGGATAATAAGATAGTAGAGATGTTGAGGAACAATGCAGCCAAAATATTTGGCCATATTAACTCTTCCTCTCAAAGCTAACGACAAGACCATCTCTCGCTGCAGAAAGGAGAGATGGTCGAGTTGTGATTTTTTTATTATTTTTATTTATATTTTTATTTTTTATCATTATTTTATTATTATTATTGTTTATTTATTTTATTTATTCACTTTTGTATTCATTTGACTTGCTAATCGCCAGTAGGTAGTTCACTTTTTCTTTGATGTGTTCTTTACTTATTTAGCGTAAACAAATTAAATATTAATAAATCTGTAGTTGTATTCACTCAGAAATAATTTTACTTTCTTCTTTGTTATTCTTCCATGATTAATTATGTAAGTGGTCTCTGCCAACGACGAAAACCATTTCTTCCGGCACCTCGGGGGAGGTGGTCAGATGTCATAACTTCAGTTTTCAACCCGATTTACAGTAAATATTGTCTTAAAACAAGTATCGACCGGTTTTTCTGAATCAGCATAAAATTCTGAACATATAGGGTTGTTCTGATAAAATAAGTAATATCTATATTAGTTTTAATAGCCATTTTATGAGTTCCGTCTCGCGGTGTCGACCGCGTCTCCCGGGTTTACCCTACACTCCGCCCTTAATGTTTAAAAAATAGTCCTCTAAATTAAAAATTACCATTTTTGTCTTCCCTTCATAAATAAAAAGTGTTCGAGGAGGATTTGACCTTTCAAAATTTGATAAAAAAACATTTTTATTTTGAGGTTTTTCGGACTTTTTCGAAGACCGTTTGTCACACGAGAAAAAGTAATACCTACACCATAAAAGATGCTCCTTGTCTGGAGCTACAACTTTTGTTTGACATATTTTTTTTATACAATCAATAACTTGGAGGATATTATAGGGTAAGTACGGTATAGTTCGACCACCGGGAGAGTCCGGCCAGTGTTGATATTTTAAGACTGACGCAAGATAGGGCACTGTGTGTCATTGACAGAAATTGATCTTGCATTGACCGTTGTCACAAATCCATATTTAAATTACAGGAAACACTTAAGACTTTATGCGAGTCTGAAAGTTTCTAAACCAAGTTACAGTGCTGGTGATATTTGAAATACAGGTACCCTAGTAGCATTTGTTGTTGGCATACAGTTGGGCCACGCACATAATATTAGTTAGCCAACAGTTAGATTTGGCACTTTTTTCTCAGGTTGGGCCAACAACAGATGGCCAAGGTAGGCTTTCCTACTGTTGCCCAATTATTTATATTCTTTCCAAAAGACGTCTTAGAGACGTCCAGGAGGCGTCTTAAAGAACTTCAAAAGACGTTGTAAACACGTATTTTTCAGACCTGGTTTAAGAAAATAAAACCGCGGGTGAGAAGAATCGAACCCAAACTTTCCGCTTACGAAGCAACCGCTGTTCGCACTTACCCAACACATTTCCTTATAAACACTTCTAATTTCTAGTTATATAACGATTATTAATTGTTTATAAAAACTGTGCGGCGACGCGAAATATTCTATAAAATATCATCATTGGACCTTTAGACTCATTCCTTAAAATTTCACATTCGTCTCAATTATTTATGTATTCACATACATAAATACATTACATATTAATAAAGAAGAAAAGAAAAATCACAACTTGGAATATAATAACAGGGAATATAATAAAATTTTCTGACGTTTATAATTTGTCATTTAATCATCGTTGCACATTTTTTGTTAATTAACCAACCATAGTAACTGTAGGCCCAACATTGAATATTCGTAGGCACACTGTTGTAACTTTTTGTTAATTAACCAACCATAATAATTATAGGCCCAGCATTGAATATTCGTTGGTACATTGTCGTAATTTTTTTGCCGTAGGCTCTATGTTGGGAATTTGTAGGCAAAAACACTAACTACATCCCAATTAATTCCCAACTGTGGGCTACCGTTGGCCAACCAGAAATGCTACTAGGGTAAGTTTATGTACAATATTCCGATATTGGGGAATATAATATGCATAAAACTGCAGTGTCATCCCAACAATACGTATGTATTCGTTTTTAATTTATTTTGACGAGGTAGTCGATCACTCCCTTGATTTTGGGATAGTCCGACCTAATGTGTTTTTCTTACTGCAAACCCACCTTCGGATTCAGGTAGCGAAAATTCCATTCTACAAGATAGTGATATCATCGGTGATAGTGCAAAGCCGCCTACAAGCAGTTTGTAAATACCGCGGATCTGCAAAAGTAGCAAAATTGAGATTTCGCGCCCACGGTTGCCAAGCGCTGTTTCGCTTTTTTTTTTAAAAGTCACACCATTGATGTTAGTATTTATTACAAGGAGTGCTAAAATTGTCCCAAAAAAGTTCAGTCAAAGAACTCCCTTAAAATGGCTAAAATATTAATTTTCTTTTCTTCCTCCTATAAAATTGGTGAAATGCAGATCCGCGGTATTTGCAAACTGCTCATACGCGGTCTAGCACTATCACCGACGATATGTCGTTAATAGACTGGCACGAAAACGAATGCGTGGGATGCGGAGAACACTATTTCGAAATCTCGAAAAGCGACGATCGGATTAAATGTGTGCATTGATGCCGTTGGTTTCGTGATACTAGAGGCTCCAAGTACAAGAATGTTTCCGATTTACATGGAAAACTGAAGAAGAAATAACATATCAATTAACTGCTTCGTGTATTATACTTTTTGTAAGCTACACTTTATGTTATTTTTCAAGGTCGGTCTCACCCGTAGTAGGTGGACGGTTTGACCCCGACATGCGGGTGAGACCGACCAGTTGCAGTGCCAATGGTTTTGGTTAAAAATGAAAATAAATATTTGAAATTATCGCACACTATAATTTATATACCTATAGGTACCCTAAATTGTTTGAGCTTTGCTTTAATTTGCACAAAACGACAAAACTGTAAAAAACAACGATGCAGGGACGAAACTAGGTTGTAAGCGCCCCGGAGCAAGGATTCTGTTTGGCGCCCCCTCCCCCCCAACTTTTTACCACCTCCTATTGCCCATCTTAGGAGGTTGAGTCCACACTTTACATATAAAAGACATTATAAACGTGTTTATTAACTGGTTTCAAACATATTGCAGGTACCCTAATTTGTTTGTCGTTTGATAATAGATAAATACATTTTAATTACTTTTCCATGTATTTCTCCTTTATTCCTAGTGGAATAACGTAATATGTAAATTTGAATAAAGCCATTAATGTAGCTTTTTCAAAGCTATGTCTTTTCTCTATAAGGATTTCTCATTTGGCGCCCCCCGAAAATCGACGCCCGGGGCAGAACCACCCTTTGCTCCCCACTAGTTACGTCCCTGCAACGATGCTACAATTTCTTTTCCAAAAAGTGGTCGAACTCTCCCGGACTTACAATATAAAATCTACTTTGTGAGCTGTTAAATAATTATTTAAATGTTCAAGTGTCCAGAGGCACCTTTTCCCGTTATCCGATCGGACTCGAGCTTTGCACAGATTTGTTGTCAAAAGTCGAGAATAAGAGCCACCCTAGTGTTGTCTAGTGTGTGTAATCTGTTTTGTGCGTGAGTGTGCGCGCGTGTTGTGTGCACGAGAACCGTTGAATTTTGGCAACGCAACATTTCAGTTCGTGCGACACGAACGCCCATAAAGAGCCAAGTCTATCCCGCAACTCGTCTGTCACCCCAAGAAAGAGCATTCGGTACCTACCCCCATTTTTAAAACCCATAAATAACGACGAAGCCCCGGCGGGGAAGAGCGGAACGGAAAGCAGAAGTAAATGAGTCTGCAATAACCCGGATAATTTGCATTCAGCGATGATAGCCGCGGCAGGGAGAGACGTAACAAGGAGTCGTTGGAGCGAAAAACCCGGAGCGTGCTTTCTAACGAGCGCCGAGCGAAAAAATTCCCAGACACGTTCGGGCCCTGCTGGGATGGAACGAGGCGGACGGAAGCGATTCGAGATTTTTATTGGCCCGGTCGAAGTTCGCCGGCGAGTTTTACCAAGTTTTACGCCCGTTCTCCGCTCGGCTGGCCGGAGCGATCGCTCCAACGACTTCGCGGAAAACGAATGGGCGAACGGGGGGGGGGGGGGGCGAGGAGCTTCCGGCGCGCGCGAATCCAGGCGTAAATGTAAACGAGCGATCGACTCGTTTCAGTCGGTTACCAGCGAATAATTCGTCCGCCAGCAAGAGGAAGTTTGGCTCGCGCGAGCCGCGCGTCCAACCCTCGCCAGAGAATCCAGCAAATTCCGCGACCTCTCGCTGACTATCGTTCGCACCTCCCGTTACGCGTATCGCGCGCGACATTCGCACGGAGGAGCGGTGCATCTCAACGGGGAAGGTACATCGTACTATACGCCGGCGTTTCGTTTCGTGAACCAGTTTCGTCGTCGCAACGACCCCGTCGTTGGTTCGCGAGGACGTCACGTGACGCGACGAGCGTCACGCGCGACCTGAATTTCGACAATTCCGCGCGATAGCGGAAACTTTCGCGTTTCCACGCCGCCCGTGCTTTTCGGAGTTTCGACCGCGTGACGGAGCGCGGTCCAACAGCCTGCGTTCAGGGAGTAATTTGTGACGATTCGATGGTAGGGAAAGTTGACGAATTCCCGTGGAACCGAGCGCTCGGGAACGGAAAAAGGAAGTTTCACGCGCATTCGTAGGGACCGTCGAAACACCGTTGATATATCATACTTCGTGGAACGGCGCGCACATAGTTTGGACGCTCTACGATGAATGTCAGGGTTATTAGAGCTCATGCCTAAGAATCGTTACCATCCGCGACCCTGCACGAGTTACTAATTGTAACGTTTAGCGGAATACAGCTGAATTATGCTCGAGCGTTTATTATTATATGCCTCCCAATGGACCGAGCAGGAGCTGCCTGCCCATTACTCGCCAACTTTCCCATTTAAATCTTCCCTAATCTGAGCAACGAGATAAAATTACTGCCGCGCTAGATCATCGAGACGCATTTCCACCTGTTCCAACGGAATTGATCGGTTTATAATTTCCTGCCCAAGCGAGGTTAATCTTTCGGTAGTCTCTTAGGATAAACCATCATCCATCACCAATAGCCATTAGGTGCTTGCTATACTTTCAAACAGGCTTCGAATCATCCACTCGCCGATAGCCCACGAGAGTTCCCAGATCACCCGGCGACTGCTAACGTCAGCGACGGTCGAACCTCGGTGATCCGACATCGATTAACTCCAGCCTCTACACCTTCGCGCTCGGAAGATAAAATATGCCTAATTACTCCCGAGCCGCGAGCGCAAACGATCCCCGTTCGACAGCCTGGAGAAGTGCAAACCTTCGACCGTCCTTATCGCAGAGCGGCGCGAACACGCGGGCATTCGATACCACCAAGATGGCGGCGTTTTTTCGACTCCCTTCCCCTGGCGGCGGCGAATCGACGTTTCTCCCTCCTTTTTTACGATCCCGTCACCCCCGTGCGCGCACAGGTGTACCCGTACATACCCAATACTTTTTCTTCCTGCGTTCGACGCCGGGGCTCGGTGAAATGCGAGGAAAAGAGGGGCGGAAAAAAAGGTGGAGGCGGTGGATGGTAAAGGGTACGAGACAGAGAAGTGCCGCGAGAAAGGTGAATATATAGAATAGGGGCGAGAAAGAGAGACGGCGAAAGGTCGGGCGTAGGTATGGCTGCGGCGCGGCGCCGGCGACGGGGCGCGGGGGCAAGTGAGAGTTTGTGGGGGGTTGGCAGTGGAGGGCAGGGTTGGTGGAGGAACTACAGGCTGTTTTATTATGCAAAAGCTTTCTCGGCAGTTGGGTCGTTCTGGCTCCGCGCCGTTGCACCAGCATCGAGTGGTGGCTGAGGCGGCGGTGGAGGGGCTGCGGGTGAGGGGGGGGGGCCGAGAGGGGATGTCGGGGGTTGGTGGTGGCAGCGGTAGAGCCAGGTGGAGGAGGGTTGGAAAAAGCCTCCGCCCCCGAATCGCGTAAATACCGGCAGCCATTTTGCGATAAACTTTTTTCGGGTGGTCCGCGCCAGACCAGCCGCGGCAGGCAGGGTGAAAAAGTTTGGACACGCTCTCGAAACGGGGGAGTCAAGGGGCGAGCAGAACGCCGCCGCGATATTCTCTGCAGGCCCGTGGTGCTCGCGGTGCTCGCGGTGCCCGTGCCGCCTGTGCGACGAGAGCTTTCGTTGAGCACGCCGGGAACAGACAGAGGGTGTGGGCGTGGAAACGGAGAGAAAAAGAGAGGATAAGAAGGGCGAACAATTAATCTTTCGCGGGGCGGATTCCAGTGGCGCTCAATCGTGCGCGGAGCTTTTCCGCTTGTCCGCGGAGTACCGTGCTTTTAATAAGCCAGCCCCGCCAGTAATTATCGATACCTACGCTCCTTTGCTTCCTCCCTTTCTCTTCGCCGATCTCTTTTTGTCTCTCGATATCGTACGAAGAGGCGCTCCGCCTCCTCGGCGCGACCATTATTCCCCTTTGCTCCTTGAACGGAAATGAATATTAACGAGCCACTTTTGCAGTAACCGTGTCACGGTGAGATCCGATCTTCTGGGCGCCCGTCGTTCAGGCTAATTTAATTCAAATTATCCCCCCGAGACACGCTTTTGCGCATTCGTCGATCTTGATAATAAATCCCGGTGTTTAAGGTGCTCGCGAGGTCAGGTTTCGAGTACGAAGGAATTCGAATCAAACCTTCCTCATTGTAGCTAATTAATCTGTCGTAGCTTCTCGCCAGTTTAATTACAAATTTCTCAAACATATCGGATGCTTATCTCCGCCAACCAGGGTCGAGTACACGTGCCCGAAATAATTAACGAATCTTGTTCCCTGGTATCGTGCAAGTGTCTGACTCTTCGATGATCCTTGCGGGAAGCTTGACAGAAACGCTCGATAAACGGAGCGCGGCTGCAAGTGTGCTTTATCTTGTTCGCTTGCCACCTTGAACCGCTGCCATGAATATGGAAAGAAGCCTGCCGCCTTCGCTTTATCATTGTGCTTCGTTGAAAAATTTCTTCGTTGATACGCCAAGGCCCCTTATCGTGTCGTTACAACGTCCAGCGTAGCGTATTGTAACACTTTCTGGGGACGTTCACGCGGAAGCCTGCAGTTAGCCAGCGAGTCCTTGCCCACCTAATATTTGCCCACCTCAACGGCGAACCTCGATCCTCTGTCGCGTTAACGATAAGCCCAGTGGCGTTGACGAAATCCAATTGAATTTCGCTCGCAAATAACGGAGCGAAGCATCGAGACGCAGGCCCGGTCGTCCGATGGAAACGGTACATAATACACCAAACGTTAGCCATTCGCACATACGCCTCTCCGCCAGCGACTACTCGCGGCGTCGCGGTTATTTGGTTCGTGTAATTCGATCCCTAGAGAGGGGGATGGGGGGCACTCGTCCCCAACCTCGTCGTAGCAGTGGAAGAGAAAGAAAACACGGAACAGAAAGAACGGGAGCCTTGCTAGACAACTCGGTCGCCGGAAGAAAAAACGTGGCAGAAAAAAGTGCTTACAAGCGCGGTAGTTGTTTGACGGCGCGACAAAGGGGAGAAAAAAACCGGGATAGGAGGGGGGGAGCCAAAGAGTGGCGCGTGAAAAAAACGAGACATGCAAGTGCTGCGATTCAAGGGGGGGGGGGGGGGTAGAAACGTGTAAAAAAACTTGCCGCGGTCGCGGCCGGTTAGCCCTCGGGCGTCGGCATCTATTGTCCACGGTTCATTACACATTTCCTGGAGCGTCGGAGCCGCGGGCAAGGCCGTGGACTGCCGAGAGAAAGAAAAAAACAAAGAAGAGGGAACATCTTCGACCAGATGCGTGACATAGAAACCCCGAGTACGTATCGGATTTCCCTGACGCTGCGTCCTTGCCGCGACCAAAAGAAAGCTAGACGCGAGAGGGACGGAACCAACGAAAAGCACCTTCTCCCTGGACGTCCGCGGGGGGCCATGACGATGAACCTCTGCTACGATAACGGTCACTTCTCGCGCAATCGAACGGGCCCCCGTTGAATAGGCTAGGCCCTCACGCCGCGTAAGTGGAACGCTTATTTCGCGTTTTGAATAGCCCGTGATTAGAACGGTTAGCGGGCAGGAAACGCCGGGACGAGATCGTTCGCTATCGGGCGGACCGAAACGGTACATCGATACCGGGAAAAAAGCCTGCCGCTCGGTCGCGGTTCTAAATCTAAATCCTGCTCCGCTGCGATTTCACGGCTCGATTTATCTCACGCCGATACGTGCCGGGGACTTTTTAGATACGATCGCCTTCGCGCCTCTCCGAGATCATTGTTACAATACCTACGACACGCAACGCTTTCGAAATTCTACCGGGCCTTCGAGTGCCGTGTGCCCCCGTCATTCAAGAGCATCTGTTTTCTTTATATCGCATACAGAGTAGATTGCGGAGTACATGTAACAACGATCAGACACTTCAATTAGGTAGGCACGCATCACGTGGGGATACTGAATGGCAGTGACGATGTTCGAGAAGTTACGAATGATCGAGAACGATGCAGAATGCGGTACCGTAAACTGAGGGAATATTAGCATGTTTTTGGAACATTTTGTTGTACAATATAAAAATCAACATTTTTACATCAACTTTAAGTATCCTATCATAATATTGCATCTTTGGTGAATGTACTATAAATGTACATAAAATGTTTATCCTTTTCCTTCTTTAATACGTGTATAGGGGAGAGTTGCCAATATCGTACTGGTCACCTAAATCGTACCTCATCAATTTCTCAGTAATTAATGCATATAAACGACATCTGATGATAAAAGTATCAGGTAAATGCGAAATAAGAAATAGAAACAAAACCTTTTGAGCTTGCACCCTATTTTATGCGTGCTATAAACACTTAAAAAATCAGGTATGATTGATGTTTTTTTTACCAGTTTATTTTAGCTAATAATAATCAAACAATGCAATTTTATCCTGTATTTTTGTATTTTTCTAAAAGCGGGTTTAATATAGAATATTTTACATTCCTTTTAAGTACATATTACATTGATTATAAAGTTTAAATTGATATTTATAAATCAATTGACCATGTTTCCTAAATCGTACCACTACAATCGTCTCAGTGGGATTTGGCAACTCGTATGTTATATAGGTTATGTACATATATCATATTCATAAATTATTGTGGCCTGTGTGTGTTCCATATACATATGTATATGTAACTATATAATAATCATTACTTTATGTTGAATATTTTCTTCTCTATTTATAATTGATACTATTTTTAGTGGAGGTACGATTTAGGAGACCGGTTGCCTGAGTCGTACCTTTTACAGTAGGTGACAAAAGGATTAATAATAAATTAATTTGTTCTGAACAAAAGATTAAGCGTATAATAGTAGGTGCCTAAAAGATCAAGCTACAATATCCAATAGTCATTTGCATTCAAATTAGTACCAAATATGAAATATAACGTAAAATGTCTTAAGTGGTACGATATAGGCAACCCTCCCTTAAATAGCACTAAAAAGCTAAAATTTTACCACATCTGAACTTACATTAACACTTAAATTTGTTTCCTTTTGTGTTCAATGTGTTCTATTTTATATTTCTTTAATTAACATTTTTAAATTTGGTTTAGGTATCCTATTATGACATTGCATCGTTTGTGATTGTACTAGAAGTGTGAAAATGCATAAAATTTTTTCCTTCTCCTTTTAATAGATATTAAGTAGATGCCAATGTTACCCCGCGCTGCCGATGTTCCCCCAGTTCACGGTATACGAGAAGATCTCGAGCCGGGTCATGATTGACCCAGCTGTCGTCCACCGAGGGTTAACGAACATCGCGGACCGGTAAGCACCGCGCAGAAGAAGGCAACACGGTGTCGGGCGGAGATGAGAAAAGGGGGAACGGGTGGCGTCCGGTGAGCCCCTAATTTCCATCGTACCCGATTCATTACCGACTACGCGGCGGGCTGAAGGGACGGCGAGGTGGAGAAAGAGTGGCGGAGGAGCTGGCGGCGGTGAGACGTTTGGGGTGAGGGGCAGGCGAAAAGGAGGGGCGGCTGTGTGGGGGTAGGACGGTGGCCGCGCATTATTACGAGGCCGAATTACCTAATTTCGCTGGTCGTTACGTTGTTTCGACGAGCCGGAGCCCTCCCCCCTTCCCTCGGGGGGGGGGGGGGTCTAGAGAGGGGCGTAGAGCCCTCACGGTGGCGGGTCCTTCTGGCACCGAGGTTCGCGTTAAACCACCCCATTTGAGCGTTTTCCACCCCGACGACCTTACCATCGGTGTGGCCCGAGTGTAAGTTCCCCTCGTATCTCCTAGTCGGAGTCCGCGCGGACTGCGCCAGCCAACCCGACGCCTCCTGAGTCCGACTTATCCAATAGTCGTGGCCGGTTCTTAAGCAAAGAACCCCACTTTCCGTGCGCCGCGTCGAGGCTTTTAAAAACAGCCAATGGAACGGCGACCCCGACCAATCGGCGTCGAGCATCGAGCCGCGCGCGTCTCTCGTGGCTGGCGAGGCAGGTTTGACGGGCGCTCGTTCAGTCCGCGCGGAGCAGTCGCGCTGTGAAAAGGTGGTGGTAGGCCGCTCTGCGGCGGTCGAGTAGGGGGCAAAACTATTGGCCACCCACGCCTCTGCCTTGCTCGCTCGCTCTCGCACTCTCTTATCCCCGACCCCCCCCCCCCCCTCCCCCTGACTGCCACGAGGGGAGGGAGAGAAAAACAGGGCTTCAAGGGGGACAGGGAGAAGGCGGACGGACGGGTGGTTAAGAGAGAGAAAGCTGGCGAGCGTGGAGAGCAGGAGAGCCCCACTCGTCAGGCTCTCCTCGCTGAGCTTTTTTCGCTCGACAGGGGCGGATGGACAAACGGAGAGTCCTTCCAGACTTCTGTCCTCCCTGGGGGTACGCTATTACGGCATAACAAAGTCCGGTCGTGTCGCGTATATCGGATCGTACGTCAATATACCGCCGAACCGGCACCCTTTCTGTACCCCTGTACTCCGGTGTCCCCTCTGCCGCTTCCACCCCTTCGACCCCCCCCCCCCCCTCTATTCTGCGCTCACAATCGGCCTCTTCGGCGCTGGAATCGAGTGCGTCCGTGATACGTCGCAAGTCGCGCGCTCGGGTAACCGGTGTGGATGTGCGCAAGGTGCCCGGCTATTGTTTCCCAGACACCTTCCAACGAGGGGTGTTGTTGCCGTGCGTACAGAGTCTCCCGTCAGAAACCGAGCGCCTATCCTCGGGCAGGATAAGGAGGATCGGCGCGACGCAGCGCGATCCCGAGGGTTGATACTCGAAGATGATTTGGAAATGTCGAGTGTCGCGTTTGTAGCGGGACGCCCTGTACAGTGGGAAACGATTAGAGGAGCGCTGTCAAAAACTTATCGAGGACAGCGGACGAGTGGATGAGAGTGGGCGGGGAGCCAGCCAACCAGAGTACGAACGACCCTCGGCGAATTTGGGTCGTGTCACGAGGGTGATGCAGCCGACGTAAGACGCGCTCAACTATCGACCCTGATTTCGCGAATTTCACAGATTTCTCCCCGGCGCGGCGATGTTCGCCGCGATTACCGGCCCCTCCCGCGTCGCCGTCTAATCGTTTCCGCGGTGACCCGTGCCGACGACGAAACGATCCAGCAATTACGGGAAACACCATGCGCGTACGTGTATACCCAAGTTCCTGCCAGCTCGGTTTATGAAGTCATTAATCACTGGCCGACGACGCGCATTAACCCGTAATTATTCCTTTTTTCCTTTCCTCCTCGTTCACGTACCCGTCTCTTTCTTTTCCTTTCGCCATTTCCTTTTTATCGCGGCGCGCGCGTTACCTGCCTGTGCGCGCAGGAAACTCATCGTCCAACCTGGCGAAACCGTTGAAAGACAGTCGCGAGGATGCCAGCCGCGATAAGACGGAATACCGCGGCGATAATGATCGGGCTTCGGGAAAACCACTTTTCACGCGCGCCAGCGCGCCGTCCGAGGAGACTGCGTTTCAGTTTCACGACGAGCAGATATTGCTTAACGAGCGCTCTTAAAGCATCGACTATCGCGAGTATCGTTGCGAATCGATCCCGGTTAGAGATACCGCGCAGCTACGACTAGCGTGGCCTGGTGTTTTCGTGCTAACCGGCCACGGATAACAATCGGTTCCCCATTTTTTTCCCACATTCTCACGGTCCGCCAGTGGAAATTGGACCGGGCAGGCAGCTTGTTCGCGTGTTACGCGGCTAGAAGAAAAGGGAGAGAAGAAGAATGGGAAAACGTGTTTCCACGTTGTAGCGAACGGTTTAATGGCGATGAGTTACCGAGCCTTCCTTAAATATTTAATTATATACCGGCGCGTCGGCGAACGTCATTACTCGGTGACGTTTCGACGACCTTCCACGGATTACGTACGCCACCGAAAATGTGTCCTGGGTATTTAGCGGATAAGTGGATCTTGGAATAAACCGCGACGGAGATCCGATTCGTAAACAAGGTCATTCGACGAATATGCAGGCTAACTTGTACGGATGTTGGAGGAAATTCAGGTATCCCAGTACCTGGGAAATACCCAACGAAATGAGAGTTAATGGAGTAGGGTACGGGTGGTGCTGAATGTCCTGTTTTTTCGTATAAACGACGACGTACTTTTTAACCGACATAAAAAAGAAGGAGGTTATAGATTCGACCCGTATGTATTTTTTTATTTTTCTTATGTTTGTCCCCACATACCTAACTCTTAAGCATGTGAACCGATTTTGATGATGCTTTTTTTTTTATTCGAAAGAGGGCGATGCCCCGGTGGTTCCATTCTACACTGCATCAATATTGGCTCAATACTTTACCAGTAGTGCTTAATTCAAACTTCACCTCATTGCATAATTTGTATTTCATGTATTCTCATGGATTTTAGAGCATTTCCGCGCGTTGAGTTGTAGATCCCATGTAACGAATTTGAGGCATCCTTATTCTCACTTTTTCAAATCGCCCATTTTTACAGTCTTTCATTTCTAGCAAACGGTTTTTTTTACGAGCAGCTCTTTTTGTAGGCCTACTCATATTTTTTAAATAAATGTAGTTATGTGACTGAAATAACTAAAAAGTAAAAAATAAAACAATTTTAAAAATTAATATCGTCTTCAAAAACATAAAAATGCACTAAAAAGTCAAAAATATTTTTTTATCTAAAAAATATACTTATTTAATCTACTACTATCAATTTTTTTAAGTCGGCGCCACATTTACACAGTGCGAATGATGAGGCGACGACATAAAAATAAAATGATAGTCGTATATTAAATAAGGGAAAAATTATATTTACCTTCCAGTGCATTTTTATGTTTTTGAAGTCGATTTTACCGTTTCTTGATATACACAATGACAGAGGTGTCGTATGACTCGCACGAACGCCAAAGACGACGGCGACTTTACGGTCCTCCACGTTACCCTCGCCATCAACACAGTTATGCTTCAATATCCAGTCGACTATTTACGAATGGAGATTTTAAATTCGGGACTTTTTACCCGCCGGACATTTAAAAGAATTCGGCTGCTAACTAACGTTTCTCGAATGGACTAATTTCAAATTCTGAAATCGACATTGTACTATGTATTGTTGCAAAAGAGGGAACAATTTTCGCGATGACACGGTAATTTCACAGAAGATAGCGCGCACTCAAGAGTCCAAAGTACAAACACCGGACTTCGGACTATTTCAAAAAGCACTTTAAATAGTTCGCTTCGAACGTGTCCGTTGAACTAATCTTTCCTTAATACCCCACGATACCGAAACACAAGTATTACGGGTTTCACTTAAAAAGCACTTTGAGATCTTAGAACGACTTTGAGCGACGCAGAATAGAAGTGACACAATCCATAAAACTCGTAACCCTAGTGAAATCTTAATAACAAGCCGCTAAATGTATAATCGATGGTTCCTACAAACTAATATGCATCTACTTCTGCTCCACTTCCCTCGGTCCGCTAAGGTCGGGTCTAAAGTCTCGTAGCAACGGTGCAGCGCTCGAGTACGCTAATACCCCTGGTTCGAGTCGACAACACCGGGGCGAAGATAGTCGTTAACCGATTCGTTAACAAGTCCACCGTTTCTCCTCCTAATGCCTCCATCCGAAGGGATCGCGTCCGACGGAAAATTGTACAAGCGTCTCGGCTGGCGAAAGCAACGCAAACTAATTATCGCGAGAGCGGACGGCGGGTCGCTTTTCGTCGTCGCGCTGAAACTTGATTTACTAAAACCAGGGCGCGGGGGGTGAGGCAGCAAAAAGAAAGGGAACGAACGGATCGCCGAGAGACACGAAGGGACGAATGGACTAAAGAGAGGGACGGGGGGGGGGGGGGGCAGGAGACAGGAGACGAGGAGGATGGATCACCGGACAGTCCGATTGCTCTTCCCTTTCGCCGCGTGCACGCACGTGTACGCTCACCCTTCGTATCTCCAAGTACTTCAACGATATTAATCCTTTCAATGCCGATACTCAGACACTCGACGTATACCGCGTGCGGAAAGCCCCCAGACGTACTTACCGAGCGTGCACTTTCAACGCCCATAGGCGTCCTCCGCACAGACTGCGACGATCGACTAGACACCTAAAGGGTTAAAGGGATCTCCCTCGGTGGCAAACATTTCCTGCGGGAAGGAACCGCGAACAACTTACTCCTCGCCGTCCCCTCGCCCCCCCCCCCTAAACTTGCACCTTCTCCTTCTGCACTGGGATGCTCGACTCTCGCCAACCTCCTTTTCTCGCTTTCCACGGCTCGCTCCGTGGAAACCAATGCGGTGGATACGTACACACGCGCGTCTTTCGAGCGACGAAGCACAGAGAGAGAAAGAGAGAGAGAGGGAGAAAGAGAGGGTGGCATAGCAGAAGGAAGACTGGAGAGGGAAGATGGGAGACGAAGACGGCAACTCGAGGCCACTGAAACCAGCTGCATTCCCGGCCATTAGAACTCCGCACGGTAGTGAAAATTTACTGTCGTAACCCAGTCCTAATGCACTGCACCGCCGCGCGCGCTGCTCCGCGCCGCAGTTATGGACGTCGGAGCTGTTCGACCGAGAGAGCTTCGCTTGTGACCGTATACAGGGTGGTTCCAGAGCCAGCCCCGTTCTCGGCGCCTTCCTACGTCTCGCGCAGAGGAAACAATTAGTAGAGGGATATATCGCGCTACTTAACGAGCGCTACCTTTCCCACTGTCACATTCGTCGGAGACTAAACTTCACCCTCTTTGAACGAGACCGTGTAATTGTGTTATACAAATTGACGCTCCTATATCTACGTCGGTCTTCTACCTATACCCAAGCACGAAGATGTAGACACCGAAACGTTGATATTTCATCCAATGTCTCCTAGACCAACCTACGAAATTATCGTATACCTCATCGTGCCTTTCCAACGTCCCCGTGCGAGATTCCAGGCCACCCGGTAGAGTTGTGAGCGCGCGCGCGCGCGCCACTGCCAGAACAGGGCAAGCCGCGAGAGACGAGGCGGGGAGCTTCGTTGCGAGCCTGTAGGTATCTGCTGCTCTCGGTGCTCGAGTAGTTCCTACCAAGAGCGGTGGTGTCATGCAGCAATGTTATCTGCCACCCCGCCTGACGAGACCGAGAGATCGAAAGGGACACGGATGGGGGACAGGGACGGGAGAAGAACGTCGCCCTGCGGAGAGACAGAGAGACAGGGAAAGGATGAACGGTGCAGGAGAGACAGCCAGTGTCTGTGCCTCGCGGTAATGGCTTATAGCCAGGGCCGTACCGATCGCTCTGCTTTCTCCACGGATACCGACAGTGGGCTCCAATAAATTCCTTACCAATTTTTCTGCCGCGTACCACGATCTTTCCAAATATATATACGCGTTAACAGAGCAAACGAACAAATGTAATTAATTAAATAAAATAATTTCAACACAGACTACGTCAGTAATTTCCCCCTCCCATGCTAATTTGGTATTTCCAACGGGTGTCGTAAGAATAATTGTACATGTAAATTTTAGAATTATAGATGGAACAAGTACCTAATTCATTGTATTATTAATATAATATGTACCTAATTTCGCGGGAACGTAAAGTCTGTTCATAAGACTGTGAAACCGCGGGAAATTAGAATTCGCACCGACCATGACGGACACGGAGTTCCACCCCCCCTGCCCTCTGTTTCCTAAGGTACTCGGAATTCTTTCACGAACTCCCATTTCCACCGGAATTTCCTCCGCCCTGACTCCTGATCCCAGGACCCCCCCGGGTCGGCCCTCTCGCCCGGATCCGACAAATTACATCTTTCCACAGATTACGTCGGTGGTGCCGTTTAACGGCCACACTCGCGAAGATTTACGAGCCCCGGCCCCGGGTCGGTCGAAAACGATCATGGAACTAAAATTAGTCAGGGCGGGAAAGTGTTTGCGTTTCCACGAGGAGGAGGAGGAGGTGGGGGGCGGAGAGCGAGTAGGAGAAAAATGGCCAGGGCCCTCGAGGAGGAAAGAAGCTATACATAGTCCGTTCGACCGGCCTCGCGTCTTTTGGACGATGATCGGGGAACGCGACCGTGAGAGTGGTCCTGGAAACGTCTGTCGAGAGTCCCTCGTAAATAACGAGAGCGAAAGGGGCAGGGCCTGGCGCTGTTCCCTCGCGGGCTGCTTCTTTTCAGAGGGCAGAGTGGCCCTAAATCATCGCCGCGCCGCGCCGGGGGGGATGCTCGTCCCCTTCGATCAGCCGAGAAAAAATTAGCCGAACCTCGTGCTGGCTCCGGTTTCGGCCGACCTCGTGGACCGTCTCGACCTTGCGATATCAATTTCACGCGTTAAGGCCCCCCCCCCCTCTCCCCCGTCTCTCCCGGTGGCTTTCCACGTCGAGAGGCCCACGAAGGACTTCTCCTTTTCGCCGGCAGACCCCACTGGAATAGCATGTCTCGGCCGCGTGACGGAATAACCGGCGCTCACGCTAAGGAAACTAGATCGTGCGACGAATTCCAACGCTCCGTGATGAATCGGGACGATAGGAAGCGCGATAAAGACGTCCAGCGATCGCTCGACGCGGATAAAATTATAACCGCTCGCTCGTGCACCGTTCCATCGTATTAGCGGTGGACGTAATAAAGTAAACAGTGCTCCGTAACGACGTCGTATTTTACGTAACACGTAGGTATCTATACATCCGCCGCTCTATCGCGCAAACTGTAACGCCTTGGCATAATTCCTTCCAATTATAATAGGCACCGCAATATTGTTTTTGCAGCGGGGTCCCCTCTATTAAATACGTAAATAGTTTAGATTAGTTTCTTTCTCGAGGATCTCGATTCCCACGCGACGATCCATTCCCTCTTTCGTCCCAGCAAGCTCCCGCGCCGTTCACCCCGGTTCTAAGCGCGCCACATTCACGCGACGCCGAACTACAATCCGTGCCCGTGGCGAAGCTACGGCCCTGGACGCTCGGAGCAGGCTCGCAGTAGTCGGAGCTTGCGAAGCTGGCGTTTATTAGCGTCCAACAGAAAGTTGGCCGACCGGCTGGCCGTCAGTAACGTCCCGACGCGCGAGTTGCGCCCAGCAATGCCACCAGCGACATCATAGGTGTATGTAGCGACACTGTTGCTACCAACTACTACCACCGCGCGACGAGCGTGCACAGCCGCTGGCACCAGCAACAGTCGCTAAACTCGAAATGGCCAAATGGCTCGCTCCTACGCTGACATTCGACGCAATCCCGCAACCTGTTCCTCTCCCTTCCGTTCCGCTGCGCCGAGCTTCTGCTCTGCTCGTTCGTCTCCCTTGCACGCTCGCCCCCCCCCCCCCCTCCTGCCCCTCTATCCACTTATTCGGGGCGCGATACACGCGTACATAACGCCACGGGTAAGTACGTTTGCGGGCTCGATGCTGGGATTAGTGTTAAGTCGGCGTTAAGTACGGCCACCGGGCCGAGATTATCGTATCGGTCCGCTATTAGCGCTGATATTGAAATCGCCACTCGGGAAAGCTGGCTGGCGATGCCGTCGCTCCGATTGCTTCGGGACCAGAGGCACAAAGGTAGCCATGGAGAAACAGAGAGGGACGGATCGAAGAGGCGAGGGAGAGGGGTTGGGGTATCGGAGAAATTGCAAACACGGGGGAGAGTTGGATTCGGATCGTACCGTTTAAATAATTGTAACGGGCTTGTTGTCAGCTCTGAGAGCCCCGGTCGCTTCGCCTGTCCTGTTTCTGTTACCGTAACACGCAAACCACTGATTCATGCGCTTATAGCCGAATGCTTCTAGCAAGACGTGCATGCGCTTCGAATGTATCGGGCCGAAGCGAGGGGAGGACCGGATTACACGCACCCTCTGACCGATTCAGTCATATCTGGTCCTTAATTGGATTTTCGAGGAGGATAGCTATAAATCTCCGAGCAGAAGGCGGCAGAGTTCCTCGAGGGAAAAGGGGAGCTCGCGTATGCGGAAAACGAGCGCCACTGTTCCGGCGCGGAACAGGAAACCGGTTTAAGGCGGAGGAGGAAAAACCACTAAATACGTTAACGAGAGCGGGCGGGGAAAGAAAGAGGAGAAAGTGGGGGCACGATGCAAGCAGCGAGAACAGAGCAAAGGGCAGTGCGAAGAAGCCAACGGGAATTGTAGTTAACTGGCACAGAAGCTGATGGATCCGATTTACCTCGATTTATGAATCCTACATCTACCATTCCCTGTTCCACGCGATCCCGTGTATGCGCTCTTCAAAGGCACGGACCGATTTACCGCGGAATCAGCTACTATAACGACGTCGTTCTGGGTGCCAAGTGCGAAGGAGTGGCGCGCAACACAGCCAGACACACGCGCGCGCGCAGACACGATCCTGGCCTCTGTCGCTCGGACCTCTCCCGTGTGTAATGATCCTCGTGATCGTGTATTAACATGCTACGCTCCCGCAGTTAATCACTGAAACGCGCTCAAACCTATTTCGCTCGAGTGGAACTTCAACAACCACGAGATTCCTTACGGCGAGCGAAACGGGTCTGAGGTGGCTAGTAAGTCTACGGAAAAACTACTCGGCTTCCTAATGTCCAGTGTAACCCAATGGCTTTGGAAAAATAATAGAAAATCGGTACTCTTTAAATAAATTTTTATAATCACCTAATGAATTTTATTGAATTTGCATTCAAAATATTTTTATCCGATCAACTCGATTCCTCCAAGATTAAATCCTGAGTGCGCCACTGGTAGGGTAGGATGGAGTTGAAAGTCCTCTATTTCGTTTAAACCTATGTAAAATTTAGTAATAACAATCTAGAAATATACTATGTTATTTTGTATAAACTACAATTATTATGCTTTACTTTTACAAAGTTGTTGAAAAACTTCTTTCAAATCAACAAATATTTATTAAACAAATTTTTTTGGTATACAATTTTTTTTAAACAAAAGAATGAAAGTGTAAGATACAGATTCAACTTGAACAAAATATTGCACAATAATCGTGGCTCAACATAAAAATATGACTCTCGGTTAAGCACTTTGGCCTTATTTCTTACACTTAAATTATCTTAATATAAAAAAAAACAGGAAAAAAGATAGATAATTTATGACTTTACTAATTGGTTTGCTACAACAGAGACAATGACTCTTCTTAGTATTTTAGCATGACTGCTTTAAAAAAAAAAAAAATATAAGTTAAGTATGAGACTTTTTGCCCCAATGTTACTTCTATAGTTTCGCCGAAATATAGCTTCGAAAATATCATCATTCAGAAATAAACAATGGCATGCACACATTACTAAAGGACACATACAATCTTAACGTATTCACCTGATACGCTGTTAAACTGAAGTTTACTTCGAATAACACAACGAAAACGACATACCTTTTTCGCTTCTTGATATATATACAGTTAGTAAAAAAAGTATTTGGACACTTTTTAAAATCGCATAACTTTTTTAGAATTGGTCTAAACGACTTGAGTTTTTTTTTTGAAAAGCTAGAAGGATTAGTTTTCTAAGTGACGTGTTTCGTCGTTTTTAAAAAAAAATGTAATTGGTCGGAATAGTGAAAAAATAGTAAAGGTCGTTTTTTAAACTTTTTTTGTGAGCCTGTAATAAAAATTCAAAAAACCCGTTTGTAGATTGAAGTAAGTTGTATACATGCCTAAAATTTCATCAAAATCGGTTAACGTTGCTCTGAGCTATAAACGCTTAAAGATCGCGGAATATAGCTCTATAGTTTATAGCTCAGAGCAACGTTAACCGATTTTGATGAAATTTTAGGCATGTATATAACTTACTTCAATCTACAAATGGGTTTTTTGAATTTTCATTACAAGCTCACAAAAAAAAGTTTAAAAAACGACCTTTACTATTTTCTTCGCTATTCCGACCAATTGCAATTTTTTCGAAAACTACGAAACACGTCACTTAGAAAACTAATCCTTCTAAGTCCTCAAAAAAAAATCAAGTCGTTAAGACCAATTCTAAAAAAGTTATGCGATTTTAAAAAGTGTCCACATACTTTTTTTACTAACTGTATGTCGTTATAGGTACATAACGACAAAGGCGTCATATGACAGATGACTCGCATGAACTCCCAAAAACGACTGGCGACTCTGCGGTCCTCCCCATTACCCTCAATTTCCTCATTGCCATCAACATAGTTATGCTACAATAATCAATCGATTGTTTACGAATGGAGATTTTCAATTCGGGACTTTTACCCGCCGGACTACAGCAGTAGGTACTTAAATTACCAAATTACCGAAATACTCGGATACATACTACTACGTAATCGCCAAAGTTCACCTCGCGATCGTTTCGTGACAGCTGAAAAAGCATGCAAAACCGATACCCGAACAATCGCTCGTCGCTTGGCCATCGGCGAACTTCAGTTCACGGTTGACTTTTTCCCAGCGGAACGTATTTAAATAAAGCGGTGTTTCGACGCGTGTTCCGGTAGACGCAATCGGCTCAACCCGTCCCGTCCCTCTGCCTCCGCGCAAGGATCGAAGATCCCGCCGCTACTGAAAACGTTCAATTATCTCGGTGGGGCTGGGTACTAGGCTGCGATTAACGATCGTTCGGCGTTTCAGCAATTAACACGAGTCGATAGCGTGGCGTTCCCAGCAATAAGGAGAGCCCGGCGCGATACAGAGTGCGCGGGAAGCGCGCGTGCAGCACGGCCACACGTGACACAGAAAGCCAAGGAAACGGGCTTAATTAAATACTGGATTTTTCTATCGGCGCGCTGTGATCGCTCGACGGCGCCCCTCTAATCAACGGACGCCACTCTCTGCCTCCCTTCGCCCGGACGGCCTCTCGCCCGTTTCCTCTCGGAGCGGTGCGCACCGAGCCGTCGGTGTTCCTCTTCGATCCTCGCCGCTCTCCCACAGGGAACCAGACGAGGCTACGGAACAATCCGTGAACAAGCTACTACACGTCGCTCCTCGATGTATCTTTACGATTAGATCCAGGGAACCCGGTGGCGAGAGGCTTTGTAACGGATAAACGCGACGACTGTGGGCGATCGCCACTTGGTCGGAGAGCGGGGGCTTAATTAGGGGGGCAAGTTTTTTCTCTGTTCCTCGTTCGATGCTCCTTTTCCCGACACGTGTTTGGAGGTAACCATCGAATCGACGGCTCGTTGTCGCCAGTTATGTGCGAGCGCCCCGTGTATGTACTCCGTACCTATATCTCGAGTTCAACGGCAGACGAACGTGGAAATACGTGTGTAAGCATAACCACAGCCGAAGGGACGGGGGAAAGAATACCTGCCGCGTCCGAGAGGGCCAACGGCAGCGGGAAAGAAGGACGGAGAGCGAGCCCAAAGAAGAGGAGCAACAAAAAGAGCAGGGGGGGCGACGAGGAAGGAGGTCGGTCGAGACCACTTCGCCCCTTTTGTCCCCGAAGCCGCGAGATATCTCTCTTTACCCGGATTAAGAGGCGAAAGGGGTCAAGACGTCGGGATTAATAATTTGTCGGTGGGGTCGGAGGGGGGGACAGTCAACGATCGCCCTGACGTACCAGCGAGGGCTCGTGTCTCGCCGTCGCCCCAGCGTCCCCCCTTCCTCCTCTCTGTTCCTGCTTTGTCAACCGGGGGGAACGCTGGAAATCGCCTAGCAAAACACCAGCGACCCGGACCAGAAACGAGAAAAAGAAACAGGACGACACGGCCAGCGAGCGAGGAGCACGTCGAGGCGGAGTGGATGAAACGACGTATCGAGCACGACCGTTTTCGTTCGATAAACAGGATAATTTGGTGTCGTCGTGGTCGTCGGCGGGATTGATAAAACCGGACCGTGCCGCGATGGAAACGCGCCGCGGAGGCACGGACGAGTGCTCGCCCCGAGATAATGCGCGCTCGTTGCGCCGATAATTTATAAGCACTCGCGCGAGGCGTCTAGCTGGTCACGTGGTTCGGGAGACGCAACGGGAGTCGGTTAAGCCTGCATCGCGCGGAAAGCTCGCGGAACGACGCGATGAAGTCGTGGGGTGCGGGGTGCGTATGGTCGATGGAAGATACCGATTCTGTGGAGGAAGGTAAGGGTAGGCGAAGGCAAGGCTGAGGGACGCGAAAGAGAAGAATCGATCGAATGAAAGCACCCTTAGCTTTCTTGTTCCTGGGTGCACGAGATGACCTGAGGGCTCTGGAATTACCACAAGTACTTACCATTGAATTTGGAGGGTGAATACGTTGTCATATGTGACTAACAGAAGTAGGTACGAGGATTCCCGATGTGGCTGATAGCGTGATGGGTATTATGCTAGTCGATATCCGGGACGGTCAGAATTGGCGAACTATGCTGTATAATATCGCGAAGTTATTAACCCAATTATTCGCGAATGGTCCCAGCAGCGTGGCTAGAATATCACGGTTAAAAATGTGGGAGAATTGGATTTAAATACGTCGTTTAATTCGCTGGATTTCGAGCGGAAGCTGCAATAAATAATTCGACGGCGGGAAATATCGGTGGAAAAGTAGGGGACTGCTACGTTCGACGCGCTCGAAATGGTAATTTCCGTTGATGGTAGCATGGTAAACAACTTACTGCGCGAACGGATTTCTTTTCCCTCGCTTTACGATATTGAAATTCTCGCGGGTCCGTCGGCGGGGCGGAAGAAAAGCTCGATCACGGTGATCGACGGGTTCGCTGGTGCGCGATTAACGATCGTAAAACGCATCTTGGCAAGCTTTCTCTTTCGTTCGCGCAAGCGGTGTAACGCGACCAGTCCCCCGTAATGCGCCTGTAAACGATTTAAGTATGCTAATTCGACGTACCTTATGAAAACATCTTTCCGCAGGAGGCTTTTAGAAACGCTCGTTAGACCCGACTTGGTAAGCTCGCGATTGGTACTCACCGCGATCTTCCTGGATACAGCCAGGCGCTCGAGAATCGTAACTTACCGGGGAGAGACAAAAGTAAAACACACGTGTGATACAGATTGCGAGTTACACGGACGACTTTCTTTTCGCCGGGACGGCAAATATATAATTTAACGTCGTAAAGGAACTGCTCAGTATATCTTTCGAATCATGTAAAATATAATATCCAATTCAAGGATCACCTAAAAGTTATTCTAGAATTGAAACGCTATGATACTTTCAATACTATTAGTAGCAGAAACTCGTTTTTCCCGGGTGATCGTATTTCAACAACCCGCTCCTTCGATATTAAAAGGGTACATGAGTATTAGACAGCTAAAATCAACGGTTTCTTTCGATCTAGATTGTGGAGCCAGTAATAACTCACCATTTGCGCTTTTATCAATTTTTTCTTAGGGATACAAGACGTATTTTCAAATAAGGATATTTACAAAATATTAAAAATTAATTAATATGCAAGACATCGAAGTTGGTGCTTGCTGATTGATCAACTCATCTAAAAGCAAAGTCGCTGTATATGAGTATCCTTTGACTAAAAATCTACAAGGTGGAACTCGGTCGTAGTTATACAACATATATCAACTTTGAAGGATTTTCCAGATATAATTCTGTGATAAATGTTATCTTAAATTTTGTTAAATTTATGCGATCTTATTGAACGAGTACCACCTTGTGGAGAAACCCTAGTAGCATTTATTGTTGGCATTTTGATGGCCAATTAATTCCCAACTTGGGGATACTGTGGGCCAACCAGAAATGCCACTAGGGAAAGTGTTTTGTAGGTTCAGTTAAAATTTCAACATAAGATATCGATCCATTCTCGAGTTACGATGTTCACCGTTTTGAGAAACATAGTTCTGAGAAAAACGGCTTTAAAGCCCGCCGACGGCGCAATTTTGTCGTAATTTTTCTTATTTCTCAATGAAATCTTTTTTAAAACACTTCTAAGACTTGCGGCTATCATGATTTTTTGACCCCGAAATACCCAAAACGTCGATGTCCCAGAGGCGAGACAAAAAAAGAGCTCGACTATCGGATGAAAGAGTGGAGGAATAATTTTACACTCTGTATGGGCAGCCGCGCGCCGCCGGAATCGGAACTAATCTGTCCGCGAGGTTTTATCATCGTGGCTCCCGGTCGGTGGGCTGTCTGAAAAACCTAGTCGAAAAACCACACGTTATATCCATGGTAATGCCGTTGAATACTCGGGGAATTTTGTAGCGGGGTCTGTGCCTCTCTGTCTCCGTACTTTCTCACCTGCCTACACGGCAGAGCACACGGCGGTACCCTTAGCAGGGGCCATTGTGTATACGCATCGTGTATTCACAGCTCCGCGAGACAAAAGAGCCTACCTCCTTGCGTGGTTCGGGGACGACTGGCCCGGGTGAGAGATGAGACGACGGCAGTAGTCGAGCGTGGATTCGTCTCTCGTCGCGGCGATTGGTTGCCGGTGAGCGGCGATTGGTCGCTTCCCGGCGCTCGTTCCGACGGTGCCGGTCCGCGCGGACCGCCGCCTTCCGTCCTTGTTCCTCCTGCGGCCGGCAGATTGCCGTTTCGGTCGCCCTAATACCGCAACCGTGTCCCTTCTCTCTCCCGCTAATCGTGGGATATTCGAACGTCGTCCTCGCACTCGCGACAGATACGATATACCCGACCGCGGCCGGCTGTTCTTCGAGTCCCTCATTCTCCTTCCCCGCGGTCTTTCCTTCCTTCACCCCCTACCCCTGCGGCCCTCCTGCTACCCAACGCTAATCCTTCTTTCTCTCTCTCCTCTTTCACCCTTTCTCCACCCTTTTCTACCCGAGATCGTCCCGCTCGCTTCTCCACCAGCCCGAGGGCCGACGCCTTTCTCCGTCTATCCCCGTCCCACGAAAACACAGTCTCTCAGCGGCGCAAAGCAGCGAGATCCCCCGGACGAGATATGAATTCACGTTCCTCCTTTTATATTCCACGCTCGCCTGCCCTCCATTTTGCTTGCTCGAGTCCCTTGTCTGCCTCGCCGATCTGCGACTACCGTATGTGTCGGCTGCACGGCTATCTCACAGGCCTCTTCTCCCCTCCCCTCACCCCTCACCGTCTTTTTATCCTCTCTCTCTTTCCCTCTTACGGCCGCTCCTCCTGGTATATACGAGCCACGGCATGATCGTGTTGTTCCGACGTCGTCTTCTTCGTCTTCCTCGTCGTCTCCGTTGTCTTCGTCGCCCGCTGCCGTCGTCGTCAAGCTCTCCTTGGTCTACGTCGTGTCTTCGCGGCCCGCTTTTCGTGCACGATGGATACGTACAGGGTGTGGCAGAAGTAACGGTCGCGGATCTTTTGCTAACAGCTCTACGCGAGATGATCGACGTTAGGTGCATCGGCTAAATGTCTATAAATTCACGGGCTTTTTATTTGAGAAAGCTGAAGTTTCCACGAAAAGAGACAACGAGGGTTAAAGTGGTGAAATAGAATTTCAAGCTCAGCACACACTTTGGTGTGATTTCTTCCAACTGAATACATATCGACCATTTCAAGCACACAGTTTCATCCACGAGAATCATGACCACCACTTTTCGGGCAGCCTGTACGCGATCCAAGTGCTCGCGGTAGCGGTGTGCGTGCGTGGTCACGATGAGCCAAAGAGCGTGTGTTCGTAGATCGTGGTCAGCTGGCCGCAGATGAGGCGATACGGTTGGGGAGGAAGAGGATCGAATCGTTCGACCTATATGACGCGGCATTGGACGAGGAAAGACGGCGGGGAGAGGGGACGAAAAAGAGTCTCGGGGTCGGGGAGGTGGGCGACGCGACCAGACGGAAGGAGATGGGGAAGAGACGAAGCGTTAAATATTAAAAACAATCCATCAATTAGCGTTAATGCCGAGCATTAAGCGAGCCTGCTGCTCTCTTGTGCGCGGCGACACGTGTTCCATGGCGTGGCCGTGTCGAAGCACTCGCCCGCTCGCTCGCGCGCCACCGCTCACGCCCGTACATACACACGCGACGACTACTGGTTAGGTATCATTTCGGTTCGTTAGGCGCGGCCCGTTGTCGTATAGGCGTTACGCAGTGTACATACGTCGTGTGCAAGGTATACATATGTAAAGTGTACACACGTGCGGTTGCACTGCACTGCGCCTCGCCCTCCGTCTGTGCGTACACCGACGCGCTGGGTTGGTGCGCCCGTACACGCGTCTACGCGTACAAGATCGTGGCCCATCACTTGTCCCGACCGATGATTCGCCTCGTAGAAACGTTTCCTCCCGTTGTCGAGCGTCCTCGTCAACACGGCCGAGTGCCTCGAGGGGTTAATTTCTGACTGGGGACACGGCCGAGGGATACAGTCATCGAGAAGAACCATTGTCCCTTGCGTTCCCGCGGCGTATCGACTCTCGCAATACGGACAACACGTCCGAGGGACGTTGGATACACTCGCGCGCACGAGGAGGACCAGTTTCCTGCGGCGACGAACCTCCAAAGCGGCCACTTAAACGCTCTGGCTGCTTGCTCCGTCCAGCTCGCTGCACTTGATGCTTCCTCCCGTTACAGCCAGTCAATATATTGGATTGGCGCATATGAAATGTCGCTTCTCTGATATCCGTGCGTTATTACACCGCGGCGCGAAGAAAAGGTTAGGGGAGGGTTGCCTATTTTGGACCCCTTTTTTATTTTCCTCTCCTACACGGGCATACCACATTGCAGAAAGCAAAGGGAAACGGGAAAAAGATCTACATTTCATGTAGATTTTATCATGTATTTAGTGTGTTGATAAAATATGTGATTAAAATAATATCTCAAAAAAACTGAAGGACTTAGGTCCATTCCAGGCAACCGGTTTCGTAATTTGGACCACCGGTTTCCCACGTTGGACCGCTCCTAAAAATCAATGAATTTAAATATACAATCTAAAAAATACTGATCAGGGCATTGAAAAAAAAAATAAAAACAGGAAGCAACAAGTATCTTACGGTGCACGTAGTGCAATAGTCCGTTGTTTTGATGTTTTTTTTTATATTTGTCCCCGCATAACTCCCCAGCATAGGGGCCGATTTTGATGATCTTTTTTTTATTCGAAAGAGGGTGATGCCCCGGTGGTTCCATCCTACACTGCATCAACATTGGCGCAATATTTTGCCAGTTCTGGTTAATAATAGAGACTATTGTCACCTAAGTATTATTATTTTATGTACGTACGCACATATCTCCTCAGCATGTTGTGTCGATATATATAAAACTAAAAAGTTAAAAATAAAAAAAAATTTAAAAAATTAAAGCCGACTTAAAACAAAATAAAATTGCACTAAAAAGTAAAAAATAATTTTTTCCCTTATTTAATCTAAGGTACCCTCATACTTTTTAAGTCGGTTCCTCATCATTTGCACTGTGTAAATCTGGCGCCGACTTAAAAAATATGAGAGTCGTAGAAATAAGGGAAAAAATTATTTTTTACTTTTTAGTGCAATTTTATTTTTATGAAGTCGGTTTTAATTGTTTTTAAATTTTTTTTAGTATGCTTTTAACTATTCGCTACCATAACATAGATTGTATCCTAGAATGGACCGGTCCAATTCAAGCAACTAGTGATGGTCCAATATTAGGCAACTTGTTGGTTACATCAAAAAGATATGTTTTCATTGTTATACTTAAACGTATATGGGAAAGTAAGGACATGAAGTTGTAGCTAAGACAGCACACTTTACACTAGTATCGTTTAAAATTATGGTACTTACAAGTTGTAGAAAGAAATTCACTTGGAATAGCACGAAAAATAATGATCGCGCACCACGTGTTTCTATATTTCGACGACGGTGAACGACAAACTAATGAATAACCGTATCGCTGTTCTCGCACGGTCCATCTCCACTTCCTAAATCAGTGTAACTAATAAAACCACTGCAAATATATTTATTTATCGAGATACTCAAATGGTCCAATCAAGGAGCCGGTCCAATATAGGCAACTCTCCCCTATATATCTCGGTAGGTATATAACGGCGTGACCATCTTTCCACGCGCTTTCACCTCGCCACTTTTACACCTTAAACTCTAAACGGCGATTGGGAAGAGTAATTGCGTGCACTTGCCGCGCGACGATTTTCTAAAACCGTCCTGGATCCCCACCTAGGGATGTTGATATTTTCAGAACGATATATATGGTATCGATATTTGCCCAAATATATCAATATCGCATCTCGATATATCGCAAAAAAAATATCGAAATGTCGGATATACCTATATCCTTCTTTTTTTTAAATTATTGAGGTAGAATTTAAATAAATTATATGTTATTTTCGTTACCTTTATTAAGTAATATAAAAAATATAAAAGTATAAAAATTAAGTAGGTACTGAAAAATATAAAAATTAATTAATCTCGTAATAGTTATTTCCAGGAATAGTTTTCAAGAAAAGCCTTTGTTTTATGTGCTCTCCTGTCAACCTACTACGACTATTGAAAACCACAATATAAATTGCCGATGCAACCCTTACAGATGCAACAGACGATGCAAGTGAAATGAAACATTCTTGGCCAATTAATGGATCGAATGCCCGTGAAGTATTTGGTTGGTCAAAGTATTGTTTCAATTCCGCTGGCATTGTGGCAAAATTAAGAACGTCTTGATCTATTATTCGCATTATCAACCAACCTCGGCGTCGATGGGTTTGGAGTCGCGGCAAAAATATATCGATGCCGATATTCAGATTTTCATATCCAACGATCGATATATCGGATTGAAAAATATCGTACCGAAAGTATCGAATGTTCGACACACAGATATTTTATCAACATCCCTATCCCCACCGAGCCGCTCGATTAGCATCGGCGTGACACGAAACGGCAAGTAGCCGGTCGTTAAGCCCCCGATGGTATGTGGCCCCCTTTCGGGAAATAAATGGCTCCTCGCGTTTAATACAGGATCGCCTTAAATATCGAGATACCGCGACGAATGTAATTAACTTGTCCGCGAGCCGCAGCTTGTCCTTCGGCCGTGTCGCTCGCGGGTAGACGATGAACCCGTCCCGTGTCGGACACCGCGGAGTAATCCGGTAAGACGTTTAGCCCGGCGTGTTCGGGCCCGTTTTAATCGGGATCATCCGGTATCGCGTCTTTTTTTTCTTTCTCTCCTTGCGCCCGGGAGTATTCGAAGGGGCGGCCGACAAAGGGGAAAATAAAGGTAGGCAAGGGAAAAGAGAAAGAAACGGAGCGATCAAACTCGCGCAGTCTGTCGAAAGGATGGCAGAGAGAGAGAGAGGGAGCGGGGGGATAGATCGGAAGACAGGCTTAGCAGGAAGCGGGACAGAGAGGACAGATTCCCTAGGACACTTTGTGCCCGGAGCGTGGCCGGTGCAACGACATGCATCGGCCGCAGCAAGGGCGACATTATCGCCGGTTGCACACACCACCCGGCTGCGGATGGTGCGGTATGGTGGTTAGGGGCGGTTAGGGCAGTGCACCACAAGGGTGGTCAAACCGCAAACGAGACCACCGTCCTGGCTATCTGCTATCTGGATAACCACCGCCGCCGCCGATGCCCTCCGCCTCCTCCGCGCTCGCTGGCTGCACCTCCGCCATCGAGTAGCCCCGTTAACGTTGCACACGAACTCGTTGCCTGGACCAACGATAGCCCTCCCCGTTCGCCTCCTCCTCTGCCGCCAACGTTACAGCCGCTTATCTCGCTAATTTCCCGCCGATCGATCATCGGAACGCCCCCCAAGAACACGTTAACGAGCCGTCGCGACACGCTACTCTCTTCCTTTCTTTTTCGCCCGCAGCGAGCTTCGTCGCGCGGTAGCCTCGGAAAACGTATGTTCCTCCTTGGTCGAACGAGATGTCCGGGAGAGAGCTGCGCCGACATCCACGCTGTTAACGATCCCCTGGGTGGCGCGGTAATTGCTTAATGCCGAACGAACCGAACTTTCGGGAATCGGATGGGTTTTCAAGCGACGACGCGGGAGAGAGCGCATCGATCGTCGTGCACAGCCTCCTTGTCGCGCGCTCAAATTTTTAGGCGGGTTTCCTTTAGCTGGAAAGCAGCCCCGATCGTAAGAAATGTTGATTCATATCAATATTTCGTTAATACCTCGTTATCTCGAGTGGGTAGGCCCAATTCATCGACACGGGCAACCCTGCACGCCGACGAATAAATACTTCGGTACACCGGTATCCCCTACACCAGTGGCGCACTCAGGATTCAATCTTCACGGGAGTCGAGTTGAACGGATAAAAATATTTTCAATGCAGATTCAATAAAATTCATTAGGCGATTATAAAAGTTTGTTTGAAGAACTAGTAAACTACCCCCGTGCTTCGCTTCGGGCCTGAGAGATATTAAAGACTCTGTGAAAACACTTTCCATTTCACTTCTTTCCACCACCCCCTTCTTTCGGGGTTGATTAGGGCAAAATCCTGAAATTTCTTTTTAGAAGTTGATATTTAATCGAGCCGAAGAGATTTTAAGAAATCCGTGGAAGCACATTTCACTCCTTTTCACTCCCTTAGGGGTTGATTAGGGCAAAATCCTGAAATTGGTTGTCAGACATTTATGTGGGTAACCTTTGTAAGTAAAAACCAAGTTGATGAATAATAAGAAGTTCGAGAAAACATACAGTGACTCACAGCCATAATCGTACACTCTTTAAAATCGCATAACATTTTTAAAATTGGTCCAAACGACTTGAGTTTTTTTGAGAAGCTGGAAGGACTAGTTTGCTAAGTGATGTGTTTCGTCGTTTTTGAAAAAAATGCAATTGGTCGGAATAGTGAAAAAAATAGTAAAGGTCGTTTTTTAAACTTTTTTTTGTGAGCCTGTAATGAAAATTCAAAAAACCCGTTTGTAGATTGAAGTAAGTTATATGCATGTCTAAAATTTCATCAAAATCGGTTAACGTTGCTCCGAGCTACAAACGTTTAAAGATCGCAGAATAAGGTCGAGAATCGCTGATTTCGGGAATTTCCGCGATTCTCGACCTTACTCTGCGATCTTTAAACGTTTGTAGCTCGGAGCAACGTTAACCGATTTTGATGAAATTTTAGACATGCATATAACTTACTTCAATCTACAAACGGGTTTTTTGAATTTTCATTACAGGCTCACAAAAAAAAGTTTAAAAAACGACCTTTACTATTTTTTTCACTATTCCGACCAATTGCATTTTTTTCAAAAACGACGAAACACATCACTTAGCAAACTAATCCTTCTAGCTTCTCAAAAAAACTCAAGTCGTTTGGACCAATTTTAAAAATGTTATGCGATTTTAAAGAGTGTACGATTATGGCTGTGAGTCACTGTATTTCACCCCTTTTTACCCCCTTCGGGTTGGAATTGAAAAAAAATCACTTCTTGTCGAACACCTACGTCGCAGAATGAATATACCGTCCGTATTTCATGTTTCTAGGGTCATTGGTTTGGGCTGGACGGTGATGAATCAGTGACATAACGATTATATAAGTAGAGTAAAGGTAGGTAAAAGTTCGCAGCGGGTTTAGAGTTCGCACCATGCGAATTTCATGGCTTGAGTTATGGCAGTTGCCAATGGTGATCGACAGTGAATTGTTAATCAAGGTAGAGTCACCAATGTCGAATTGTGTAGCTGTGCTTCGTTTTGTTATCGTACAATGCGGTAAGTACTGAATTCGTCAGTTCTGATGTAATATTCTCATTTTTAGGAATCAATATTATTCCTATAAATTGATCAGTAAATTTTTTAATTCATATGTCGTCTGAAAGAGCTGAAATTCTCCTATTCAAAAGTGCTAATAGAAGTTTTCTATTCTCCTCACAGATAACAGGATTGATTAAACAATGGAAAAGTAGCTGTGGGGGCAAAAGTTCGCACAATCCAGTGGGGCAAGTGTTCGAATGCGAACGTGCGAACTTTTGTTCCAAAATAATTTCACGCGTGTTATAAATTCATTAAACTTATGTTATTTCTAGCGTCTGCTAAATTAGTAAAGAAAACTGATTAAACCGGCTATAAAAAATAAATTTGAAATTAATTATCAATTACAACATAGAAGTAAATTTTGAGTTTATATTGAGCCACGTTGATATCAGTTTTTGATTTTTTTTATTAATTTTTAATCCGCAATATTTTTCCAAAATACGTTTTTTATTAACTTTTATGTCTGTTCAAATCACTAAGGTCGGGGTTTTTAACCCCTAATTTTATTTGCGACTATTATTAACTTCACCTAAAAAAATTAATTATAAACTATTAGAGGTTTTACTGGATTACCCCAACCATGTACTTATGCAGGAAAATAAAACGCTTCTTTGGATATTTCTCGTTGCGTTCTTTTACCCCATAACATGCGAACTTTTGCCCCACATATCGGGTAAAAGTTCGCATTTGACACTTTTTGGAAATATTTATTTTATATAAGTTGCGACAGGTAAATTTACATGAAGTCACTGCCTATCGAATAATAAGGGATAGTAGTTATTTCTCACAAAATGATATGACTATCAGTGTAATACCAAAGATTTTAGAGAAGTCTAAACTTTAAGTACGCACTCTTGCCCCACAATACTCTATAGATAAAATCCAGTTTTCTTTTCTTTTTTAAAATCCCGATCTTTATGGGCGCCGGGGCCTATTGGCTCTTCTCTGGATGCGCCACCAGTGACGAAACTGCCGGGCGCAGGGAGCGAAAAATGACATCAATGGCTTTATTCAAATTTAGTATATCTTACATTATTTCATTCGAAATAAAGGAGACACACGTTTTATGGAATAGTAATTAAAATTTATCTATTTAAAATTTATTTATCTATTATCAAACAGCAAATAAATTGGGGTACCTACAATATGCTTGAAACCAGTTAATAAACACGTTTACTACAAGTCTTTTTTACGTAAAGCGTGAACCCAACCTCCTAAGGTGGACAATATCTACGAGGGGGTAAAATATTTGAGGAGGAAAGGGCGCCAAACGCAATCCTTGTTCCAGGAGCTATACAACCTAGCTTCGTCCCTGTGAGCCACTGCCCTACACTCCCAACGATTTCAACGATAGGTACTCAACGACAGATCTATCCAAACTAGCCGACCAGCGCGTACAACAGGAAACGGCGATTAATCTCCATCAGTTTATGTAAATTCGCTTGCGATCAAATCGAAAGATCGAGCCAGCAGAACCAGCTAGATCCGGCGGTCTAAAATCAAGCGATACAATTACCGATTATATACGCGCGTACAATGCGGCAAGAAACTATGTTGCTCAGATACTCGCGCCCCGTTGCATAAATCGAACTCCTTAATCGTCGCGAATAGCCGGGGCGAGTAATCGCGGGCAATTAATCAGGCCGCGCGTCGGTCATTTGCATCCGATCCGTATCGAGGCGCGCAGCCGCCGGGTATACCGGCGTGCACGGCTGCCGACCGAGTCCGTTCCCGATCCGCCTTAGATACGGCCGCGGTCGGAAAGCGTTCGCGGTGTCCAGGCGTAGCGGAATTTTTCAACGAGCAGAGCGAAAAAGCGCAAGCCGGGAGTGTGTGTTTTTGCGGCTGGGGGCCCGGCGTCGATCCGTAGACACGAGAGCGAATAAATTGAATAGCCTGGGAGGGGAAGTTCTTTGTGGAAGGTGCGAGGATAAAAATCTCCGGTCGCCGTGTGCAATTACCTTGGCATGTAATTGCAGCGATTCACTCAGCTGCGCCGGCCAGGCTGCACGATAAATTCCGCCTTCCCTCGCCTTCCTCTTCCCAGCCCTCCCTGCCCCTCGTTTACGGCTACACCGGCTACCGAGCAACTTAAAGCGTACCACGACTCATCGGCTAAAGGGGCGCCCGTATGTTTATGCAGCGCGCAGAGGGAGAGAGCGCCGACTTTTATGCTCCTATACACATGTTTAGCCGCGTTTACGATTCCACGGACCCAGCTGCCGTCTTACGTCGATCCGCTGCGTTACCGACCGGCCCTGGCGTCTTCTCAGAGGCAAGGACGCGAGTGTCGACTCCGTTCTACATACACGTGCCCGGCGGATTTTAATCGCGAGTCCCTGGAGGAGCTCTAATTGACGCATCGGCAGTAACAGCTTCTTTCTGCTTTTGTGCACCTCGGGCGCTGCCGTTGATCGTTTCTGGGTAACGAGGAAGTCTTTCATCCACGTGCATTGGATTTACAGGGAACGTGGCTTTGTGCGGTCTTGCGGCCGGGCTCGTTGGAGTTCGAGGATGTATCGGTGGCAATGGTTTTTCAGGTACTGGGCTCGATTTCGTTGCTCTTGTAGCTTTTGCAAATTTTATGCTGATTAATCGAAAGGAAGGGGGAGTAGAGTAGAGTAGGACAAGAGTGCGCACTTGAAGTTTAGACTTCCCTAAAATCCCTGGTATTACACTAATAGCACGTATTGTGTAAGAAATAACTACTATCTCTTGTTATTCGATAGGCAGTGACTTCGCAAATTCAAATAAATATTTCCAAAAAGTGTCAAATGCGAACTTTTACCCGATATGTCGGGCAAAAGTTCGCATGTTACGGGGTAAAAGAACGCAACGAGAAATGTCCACAAAAGTGTTTTATTTTCCTACGTACAATAGTTGTGGTAATATTGCAAAACGTCTAATAGTTTACTATTAATTTTTTTTTAATCAAGGTAACAAGGTAATCGCACATAACATTAGGGTAAATCTGGGAGACGCGGTCGACCTAATATAAAATGGCTATTAAAACTAATACAGATATTACTTACTTTATCAGAGCAAACCTAATATGTTCAGAATTTTATCCTGATTTAGAAAAACTGGTCGATATTTGCTTTAAGACAATATTTACTGTAAATCGGGTTGAAAACTGAAGTCACGACATCTGACCACCTCTCCCGAGGTGCCGGGGGAAATGGTTTTTGTCGTAGGCAGAGACCACTCACATAATTATTCGTGGAAAAATAACAAAAAAGAAAGCAAAATTATTTATGAGTGAATACAACTATAGATTCATTGACATTTAATTTGTTTACGCTAAACAAGTAGAGAACACATCAAAGAAAAAGAGAACTACCTACCGGCGATTAGCAAGACAAATGAATACAAAAGTGAATAAATGAAATAATTAAACAAAACTAATAATTAAATAATGATAAAAAAATAAAAAAATAATAAAAAAATCATAACTCGACCATCTCTCCTTTCTACAGCAAGAGATGGTCGTCTCGTTAGTTTCAAGAGGCAGAGTTAATATGACCAAATACTTTGACTGCATTGTTCCTCAATATCTCTACTATCTTATTATCTCAAACATTAACCAAAAATAAACTTAGAAGTATATTTTAAATACGATTCTGTACACCGTTGTTTTGACAAAAGAGGTTAAATGTAACCTCCATTTACCTTTTATTGCCTATAAATCCAGAAAAACACAGAAAGAAGCGAAGTGACGCTATTCATTCAACTGTTTGGCTTCTAGGCAAGTAATTGGTCTGCACTTTAGCGCATCTGCGTTTTTACGTAGTTAGAGTCTGAAATATAGCGACTCGATCAACTCTCCCGGATTTGCCCTACCCCCCATCTTTGTAGTTTGCGCAGGCATCAGTCTTCTGGAGGATCAGTGTATTTTTCTTCACACGCGGTATTAATTACTTTTCCGTAGACGTTGATGATTGGGCTATTCTCTTTTTGGAACCCATTTGTTTTGTTTCTTTCAATTTTTTTCAAAAGTAGTCATAATTTTGTTTATTCTATTTTGCTTTTGTAATGTATTTATTTGCACGCTCGCATTCAGATTTTCTTCTCATTGCTTCATTTACTGCAAGCCGATTTTTAAATGGGGGAGTTCGCATTCGGTGGCCTACCTCGATTGACGATTGACTGACAATCAGCACAGCCAAGTACCACACCTCAAACACTGAAATTCGCACAGTTTGCCCGCCGCGAACTTTCACCCCACTCTACTCTAGGTATCTATGTACCTATTAGTTGTTGAAACGTTAAGTAGGCTACAGCCTATTTAGCCTATATAGATGCAAATTCGCTCCTGCGTTTGGCGTAGATTGAACTTCGATAAGGCCCCGGTGCCCTTTTCCGGCCACTCGAAATCGCGGCTGAAAAACAGCGTCCGGTTTCTGGTGTGCCGTGTACCCGGTGGTTAAACGCTTCGTCGATATCGGGAGCGTAAAAAGCGGAAGTCGAAAATCCATTGTGCAGCGGGCTCGCGGGGGAAAACGAAATTTCAGCGTTATGAACACGCAAAGGTTGCAACATCGCGGCGGTTTCGACACGCGCAAGCAGGTGCGGAGGCACGCACGGTCCCAATACCGCAATTTTTGTCGTTGCATTAACACACGGGAGAAAAACAACCCGCCACGGGGCTGTTACGTTTTCATGGCTGGCGTGTCACCTCAGCTTTTCGCGGTTCGCACGTACGCCGACCGCGGTTGCGCCGGCGTGTACGTGGAAATAGGTTCGCTGGCACGCCCCGTGCCGCGGTTCCATGACCCAAAAGTCGCGAAATTACACGGAAGCTTTTCCGCCGACATCGATAGAAAATCGCTGATACAATACTTGCAGCGATAAGCTCCGTGCCTAATAATCGTCTGTTTTAACACTCCGAGGCTTAGAAACACGCCCCACCTTCGCGAAATAGTTTATGAATGCAGATGCACGTTTCCCATTTGAAGACGCAAAGCACTTCGCAGTGGAATCGCGGAAATCGTCCTTTTTCCTATCTCTCTTGGCTACCAAACGAACCCCCCCGATAATCCTGCATTCGTCCAATGCATGCAAATCACCGTGGATACCGAGATCGAGTTCTCTCCATCGACGAGCAAGATTACATATCACTGCTCCCGCTCTCCACCGTTCCCAAGAAACGCTTTCCGATCGATCCACGGAATAAGAAGGATGAGATGCAAACCTGCAGCAAGCTTGATCCTCCTTCTTTCACGTTGCCCCTCGTTATTTCCTCGCCGATTTTCACCGAGGAACATCGACGCGCTCGCACGATCTGCTTCCAATTAAGTAACCAGTAACCGAATCCCAAATCGAGCAGATAGGATAAAGGGCCCAAATTTCGTCCCGTTCATTTCGCGATTCCTATGGTTGCATTTTCAGTGTCATCTGGTGGAAAATGTTGCATTAAGTAGTATACGTCAGTATTCTGACAAGTAACAGGTTAGGTGTTCTGCGTTTGCGAAGGAGAAGAAGATCTTTGAACACGGTGAGTATTTACAGACTTCAGCATGATAGCACGTTACTCGTAGAAGTGAACGTTATTTCGAATTCAAAGTTGGAGCACTTTTTCGGGCATATCTTGTAGTTTCTATACGTAATAACTTTGACGGCAATCACTCGCGTGGTCTGTTAGAGCTATGACTATATTGAAACTGCGCGAAATGCAAATTTCGTCTCCAGAAGGTGTCCTAATTTCGTACTTGGAACTATAAAGGAAATTGAGAACGATTTTCTAAAAATTTGTTATTTGAGATAAAAAGGGCTGAAACATGAACAGTCACAGGAGTGAATTATCTTTTATCGGTTTTCAGGCAATTTTCGTAGAAATGCTTTAATATTTTGTAGATGCCGAAACGAAAACAGTGGAATAAGGAATCCATGCGAAAAGAAGACGTTGATTTGCCGTAATTGCTTGCGCACATAAACTGTAAGATCACATGTATCAATGAAACAATTAATTTCTCAATTTATTTCCCGTTTTACAAACAATTTCTTGGGGGGACGAAATTAGGAACACTTTCAGACCTCACATTTTGCACAAAATTATATTTGGACAAAATTACATTTTGCGATTCGCGGATAAGTACACAGAGAAACGTTCAAAGAAATGTAAGGTAAAGAAACTAAACGTTGAAGAATATATATATATATATATATATATATATATATATATATATACATACGTTTATTTAGTCACCGAGTTTATTCTTTTAAATATATATATTCTTTTATATATATTTAATTCGATGGCGAACAAGAAGTAACGCTGATATGTCGCTTTCGATTCGAGGTCTGGAGAAGACTGCCTGTTCTGGACCGGGCAGTCCTTACAATAATGCTATCGGACATTCCTTAAGACTCTATCTAATTTGTGATGGGCCTGACATCATGCTGTTCGGACTCGGCGTCGCCGTGCTCGCCTTTTATAAACATTTGCACGCGGTTGCGTCTCGTTCGTTGAACGGTGTCTCAATTTTCCTAACAGAAAATTCTAATGACTAACGAGGGACGAAATTTGGGCCCTTTACCCTAACCAACGAATTCTTTGCAGCGAAGACACCCGAGGAACTCTCCCCAGCGCCTAATAACACGCGGAGGTGCGACGGAGAAGTGGGGATGGAACAGGAAACGCGAATACTAGACACAGTTCGTTACAGGCGAGCAGAGACGGGACGCAGGGCAATAGAGCTACACGGCGCAGAATAGTAGCGGATAAGGGATGATGGGGATTGGGACAGGCGAGAGGGGCAGAGAGAGAGAGAGAGAGAGAGAGAGAGAGAGAGGCGCAGGTTGGCGCGTTTATTAGTGTCCAATTGTGACGAGAGAGACGCGGGGCAACATGAAAGCGAGCGCGTGAACTCGCTCATTTGCGTGCCTGTTAATTTGCCACGTTTGTGTGAGCACCGCGCCGCGCCATGCCGCGCCGTACCGCGGCACGTAGGTCGGCTCGCCGACGGACAGAGAGAAAATTAGCGCTTTGAGTGTGGGTGCCCGTGCCCGCCTGACCGCCTCCGCCCTGCTTCGAAACGCGAACGCGTGTACGCGGCTACGTGCGTGCTGGCCCGCGCGTATCAACGCCTGGGTGGTCCCCCGCGGTGCGCCGGCTAAAAAACCGCGCCGACATTTATCGCGCCGTTTCTTTCTCGCCGTGCCAGCGTCGAAAGCGGCGCCGGTAGGCGATCGGTGGGATCGTCGCCGCGCGGAGGCCCCGCTTGGCAGTAATTTTGCTCGGGGTAACGAGCGGCGAGTAACGAGCACTAAAGAGATCTCGTTCCCTCCGTCGAGCAACGGGGACCAGCTGAGAACGCGTCAGCTCGCAGGCAAATACACATTCGGGAGTATCCTGACGATCGACTGACCTGGAGGAATGACTTTCTATTATCCGGATAGGGTAATTGTGGGAGAGTTGACGCACCTGACGCAAAATTCTCAGCGTACCTAAATTATGCGACGAGAAACAGCAAAATCATTAAAAGTAAAAAGGGAAACACGTTCCCGCTTACTAATCTAGCCCAAACCAAGAATCTAAAAGAAACAAAATCGAAAGAGCTGCATTTAATTCCCGAGAACCCTGAAATACCGAATTAGTATAATCACCCCAGAGGTGGGGAAAATTTTTATTTAAATAAAATTTCGAATAAGGAATAGAAGTTAAAAAAAAATATATTCGTCACTCGATCGTTAACTCGAGATTACTTTACTCGACACATGACGAATATCATAATTTTGTTAACTTTTATTCGTTACTTGCAATTTGAATTATTTCTGAAAATTATTTAAATTACAATTTTGCCCATCTCTGAATTACCTAATTCGCTCCAAGATGTTTGAGCGATAACTACTTAACCGTTGTTTCATAGATACTGTCCATGTGGAGCTGGGAAGGTACAGTGCCCCAAGGATTCATCCTGCCGGAGACTGACTCACGGGCGCAAAAAGTAGGTGACGCTTCTGCGGTGGTCCGGGACAGACAGCGGCAAGGTCCGCCGAGATTCGGCCTCCACGGAGGTCCGTCAGCGACCGAAACGCTGCGCAGCGCCGGGCACGCTCGAGTGTTCGCCGTGATGGCCGGGGCTTCGGGTTCGTGTTTCGTCGCGCCGTTGAACAGGCTGCTCGTGGCCTCGTAGAAGCGCCGGGACGAGCGACGGAACGCGTGACCAACATACGACACGGTACACGGCCCGTAAAAGGTGTACACTGGTTGCCCGCGAAATTGGACATCGCCGGGGCGCGGGAACAGGGTAATAGGCCGTCGCGGCACGTCCAGCGGAAAGTTCCGAGTTACCGTCTCCCGCTAACGATCCCGAATGATAGCGCTACGCTCCGCTTATTACTGTTACGCTGTTACGCGGCCTCTTCCCAATCTTTTTTTTTTACACGCGCGAAATGGAGATTACACGGTGTCGGGGCAGCTATCGATCGATCGGGCCCTGCCGGTCGCCGCATCCGCTCGACGACGATGGAAAACGAGGGCCCGACACGCTCCGCCTGGCGGCCAGGCCTCTCCCGCTCGCCCACCGCGGGAAAATGGCATTTCTAATGGAATAAAACGCTGCCCGGCCAGACGTCGATTAAGTCATTACGCGGCGCGTTTGCCGATCGAGCGGGCAGACCCACGCTCGTTAATCCCCTTACCGCAGAACAAACTCCTGGCCGGTGTAAACGATTAAACCGACGACGCAAAGAAACGGCCGACCGAAGGTGGCGATCGGCGCGCGGCAGCTGGCCCGCGTTTAAGGGCCCGTTTCCACGCTCGCGGTGCTATAACAGATCGCGGGATCCGTTGGAGAATTAGAGGGAGGACTTGAGTTGAATGGGACGTCGAGGCGTGCGGGCGTACGCCGTGGGTGGAGCGGAGTTATTGAGACCTGTTGTTGGAACGTAAGTGCTACGGTCTGGATAAAGAATTCGGATAGTTGTTTGAAATAGCGCGGGCGGGGGTGGACGCTCGGTGATTTCCAACAGCTGAAACATTTCGCCGCGACTATAATTTGAGAGCGTGTTCACCAGTCGCCGTCCTTCGTCGCTTACTCAAGGCAAAGTATTCCTCGTGGCCCTGTCGCGTGCGGTTGTAAACGAACCCTAACGCAATGAAGGAGAACGAATGCGCCGGGATATATAGAGCCAGCTCGGACGGCTGTTCGCTTCTCCGTCGACTGAATTAACCGTAATAACCGGTGCATTTAGCCGCGACATTCAAAACCTGCGCGCAAAATGCCAACGGCGTTCCAGCAACCCCTAGCACGCCCCTCCAGTCCTCTCTCCGCCCCCCTGCACGTTTACCACCACCAGCCCAATCGACCCTGCCGCGTCGCATATCATTACCATGCAAATACGCCTGGCGTGCGGCAAAGCTCGTGTAAAATCGTCCCCCTCCCCCCCCCCCCTCGAACCTCCACTTCGCGCCCCGTCACCGCGATAGTCCTCTTCGTTCCATCCCCCTTCTCCTCCCACGCGGCGTCCACTCGCCCCCAACCCCTCCGCGCCGCTACCCAGTCACATATGCAAAACGCGCCACTATTATAATAACATTACGCCGATGAACCTTCCATTGAATATGCGCTACGCGAGCGTGGATTGCATCGCTAATTACGTACCGGGTGGCACGATTCGCACGAGCCCCGGACTCTGACCCCGCAGCGATTTTAAAGGGCCCAGTCGGGCGTCGCGCGTTTTCCGGCCGGAGATTTGGTATCCCCGATGCACTCGCATCTTTTTACACGTCTGTTTACGCGCTTTCTTACTAAATCGCGAGTAAATCATGGACTACAGGAGGTAGGTATTAACAGAGGGGGTTCAGGGCTTTGGTGAACGGTTGGCGGATAGTGATTAAGGGGCCGTCCTTAAATTACGTAAGGGTAATTTTGGCGATTTCTTACTCCCTTCCTCCCCCGGTATAAGCATTCGTTGGATTTTATATTTCAACCCCCTGCCCCCTTCTTTACGTAGAGAGAGTGCAGCATGTTTGGAATATCGTAGTATCTAATAAACTACTAACGTTATCTAATTTGTAACTGCGGATAATAGGGGCTAATGACCTGTTAACTAATGACGTTTGTCGATGAACCGCCATGTTTACATTTTCGACTTAATCTGCAGAATAAGAAAGCATCAATCTGCAAAACTTTTTCAGCCAGTATTCCATCGTTTCCATGGTTAAAATATGTAAAAGCTTTGGAGTTAAGCACTTTATCTACTCATTTGCATGTTCCTTCTATAGTTCCGTGTCAGGTTTGCGATAATTTCGAGGATACAAAGTGTGACATGAAATTTTAGATTTCAATGGCATGTTGCTAATTCGGAATACCGGAAGGTGAAGGTAATTTGGAATATTCCAAAGCTAGTGATGCTTTTGTTTCGCACGCAACGGCTACCGCCGCGTCGCACAGTGGTACATAATGATATTTTTTGTTCAAATCACCCTACAGGTTTTAATTTTTCAGTAAACTTGACGATTTTTTTTTAAATTCTTCGCAATTAAATTCTCTATCGATCTGTCTGGCCGGAATTTTAAATTTCGTTGCTGATTTTTTTATATTTAGCGAATTATACAACACTTTTAGGAGATCAGTATCTGTGGGCTTTTTTGGCCGCCGGTTCCGATTTTAAAGTCAGATTTTCGAAATTGAACGTGGTGAATCCAATATGTGGGAGCAAAATTTCAGAAAATGAGCTTATTCGGATGAAATATAGTGCGTCTAGATTTTCGGGGACGCTGATTATGAAGATGAGGTAAAAGAGAGCCCACAGATACTGATGTCCTAAAAGTGCTGTATACTTCGCCAAATATAAAAAAATCAGCAACCAAATTAAAAAATTCGGCCGGACAGATCGATAGAGAATTTAATTGCGAAGAATTTAAAAAAAAATCGTCAAGTTTTCTGAAAAATTACGACCTGTAGGGTGATTTGAACAAAAAATGTCATTACGTACCACTGTGCGTCGGTTTGGGCCAGCGCTGTTCATTTATATTTACCTAAGATTGTTCCTACATTGTGATGAGAAAGAATGTGAAAAGAAAATAATTTCATTATCTACTTACATGTTTTTTTTAAGTTTTTAAAGTGAAGGTAAATTAGAATATCGGTATTCCAAATTACCTGCACTTTAACGAAATCGATACTTCCTGTAATTTTTCATTTCTACCAAAGTTTCAGCGCCTTTTTGTTTTTTATTATTACTGAGAATTTGAAATACAAAAGTTTATTAAAGTTTCCCTATGATATTATGCAGTTTTATTTGTTCCCATCCTCTGCCGTAATTTTTTATTCGCCTGGAACGAACTGGAATTCCAAATACACTGCGCTTCCTCTAATATTTTTTGCAATGCATTTTTGCAGTTATTAAAATTCTTTAAATGTTTTATATAATTCATTCACCTCGGTTTCATATTGAAAATTGGGTTAAAAAATATTGCTCTTTGCAAGGAAACGTAAGAAATTCGTGATCCCCCTCAAAAGCCTTACGTAATTTAAGAACAGCCCTTAAACTTGTAGGGATTGACTAGTAAAAGGTATCGATATTTACAGATCGTGAAGTGAGGAAAACTCAAAGGGAAGAGATTCTCGCTGGTAGCATTCAGAAGCTTCTTCTAACTTGGAAGCTATCTTGTAGGAAAATGATTAATTCGCTGGCAAACCCGGTGATCTGCAAATTCCTAATACCTACCCACCAACTTCTACACAGAGTCACTTAAATCGCGCTTATTCCATCGTCGCTACAGTTAGTCACCGATGGGCCGAGGTCACCCATGCTTTAAATCCGCCAACAGCACGCAGGTCTCAGATGAGAAGCCGCCACGAGCCAGCGCAGCTAAACTTCGGTGACCAAACGGGAACCGGTGCATTTCCGCGTGGCAAAAGCCGTCAGCGGAGTTTAGCTGGACACGACCATCGCGTTGGCCGCAATTTGTCTCCCCGTGGAAATCGGCGCGAAACGCGTGGCCCGCCGCGCGTCCACCGCGACACGTAGCCTGTGGCTCTTTTTTTTTTTTATCGACGAAACGGTCTCGTGATTTTCGCGACACGATCCCGCCAGCGTTCCGGCTAAATATTGTTGATGCCGCGCGGTTTTTCCCACTGCGACAGCCCGCGTTACTCTGTCGCCGGCCGCCAACACGTTTATAGGCCACGCAGAGGTGACGCCCCTGTTTTATAGTTTCGGCAACCTCCCCCCGCGCGAATCCCTTCGTTCATCGGTTGTAACATTACCAACGCCGTGCAAGGGGGAATATCCGCGCGCGTACGTACCTCCGTGGACGATGATCCTCGGGCGCGGACGAAACCATTCTGTCCTTCTTGTTGATCCTCCGCTTCTCTATGGAAATTACTATGGTGGATAAATAAATAGATGCCGGTGTTTATAGTCTCGAGTATCACCTTTTTATTTAATCGTCTCTCGCCTCGACTTGTCTTCACTTACATTCTCTAAGCCTGACAATATTTACACGCCTCTGTTTGTTTCTTCCTTCTTATCAACTCTTCGCTTACCGTCTCACTTTTAAGGGACGTAGAAAAATATGACGATGTACTTAAAGACCGATGAGTGTGTGTCCGTGTGTGTGTGTGTGTATACGTGTCCGTGTGTGTGTGTGTGTGTGTGTATGCGTGTCCGTGTGTGTATGTATATATATAATATGTATACGTATATACAAAATGTACAAGGGGGGAAAAATGGGAGGGACGATACGAATGCCAGCGTTTTAACTCTAATTAACGCGCGCGGGGGCTGCCAAAGGCGATCACACGCGACGAGCGGAACGAACTGAATTCGAGACTCGCGAGTAAAAAAATTGATCGGTTGGGGAGAAAAATCTATGCGGCCCGGATAATCGATTGATTCGGACAGAAACGAAACAATTGTTCCCTCCCGTTTCATTCTCGCTTTCTTTTTTTTTTTATTTCGCGGATTCCATCCATAGAGGTCGAGCGATTTTCGCGCGCGCCTCTCGAAGGAGAACGGTCACGGTCACCGTTGCCCCGTCGATCGCGGACCCTCGGACCTCTAGTTCGTTCGGCTCGTTTCTTTGCACGGGTCCATTTCCTCGTCAAGAGTAACAACAACAACAATAACAAGAACAACGGGCAACAAACGTCTCTCATAGTGTCGTATAAGAAAACCTATGTTATATGTACACCCACGCGGAGGAGGAGCTTCACCTTGGTACGAGATCGGTATCCCGTCGCGGTTTCGTTCAGTACATCACCTCGTAGACGGTCGCCTTCTTGTCACCGGAACCGGTGACGATGTACCTGTCGTCCGCAGATATATCGCAGCTCAGCACCGACGACGATTCCTTCGACTGAAAGCAGCGCAACGCGCGTATTCTACGTGAGGTGATTCAACGGCGAACGATCGTCCGAGAGGACGCGGGGGTTCTGGGTTCTAAGTAAGAGATTTTCAGCAGGAATCTTAGCTCATTTTGGGGTCTCTGGCTGAGAATATTAAGCGACGGAGAGTGGCGACACCCGAAATTTTAATCGAAGCTAGATGAAGAATATACTATTTATGTCTTTCAATCGTAGGATCGCTAAAAGAAAGTCACGGGATTATACTCTAGGCACCGAAACAAGCAGCGCATCGGGCGCAATGAAGGATCAGCCTTGATTTCAGAAGGCAAGACTACCCGAGAAACAACAACCGAATGCAGAGCAATCGCGTAGAAATAGGGTAGACAGAGGCGAATCGGATGAGAATAAGAATTCAGCCGTGTTTGTTATATCGCGATAGAAACGTTAGGGTAAATCCGGGAGACGCAGTCTTAAACTGCGTCTTAAAACTAATACAGATATTACTTATTTCATGAGAACAAACCTAATATATTCGGAATTTTATGCTGATTCAGAAAAACTGGTCGATATTCGCTTTAAGACGATATTTACTGTAAATCGGGTTGAAAACTGAAGTCACGACATCTGACCACCTCTCCCGAGGTGCCGGGAGAAATGGTTTTCGTCGTTAGCAGAGACCACTCACATAATTATTCATAGAAAAATAACAAAGAAGAAAGCATCATTATTTATGAGTGAATACAACTACAGATTCATTGATATTTAATTTGTTTACGCTAAACAATTAAAGAACACATCAAAGATAAAGCGAACTACCTACCGGCGATTAGCAAGGCAAATGAATACAAAAGTGAATAAATAAAATAAATAAACAATAATAATAATAAAATAATTATAAAAAATAAAAATATAAATAAAAATAATAAAAAAATCATAACTCGACCATCTCTCCTTTCTGCAGCGAGAGATGGTCTTCTCGTTAATTTTGAGAGGAAGAATTAATATGGCTAAATACTTCGGCTGCATTGCCCCTCAATAGCTCTACTATCTTATTATTCCCAAACATTAAACGAAAATAAGCTTAGAAGTATATTTGAAATACGATTCTGTACACCGTTGTTTGACAAAAGAGGTTAACTGTAACCTCAGTTTACCTTTTATAGCCTGTAAATCTAGAAGAACAGAAAAGGAACCGAAGTGACGCTGTTCATTCAATTGTTTGGCTTCTAGAGAAGTAATCGGCCTGCACTTTAACGCGTTTTTACGCATAGAGTCTGAAATATAGCGACTCGACCAACTCTCCGGGCCCGACCGCGCCCCCGGTATTTACCCTAATTGTTTTACATGGACTGAATTTTTATTTTGATCCGATTCGCCTCGATCTACCCTTAGTCACCCTTGTTACTCGAGATAAAACTGAACGATCCTCACCTGGAATATCGAGGCACCATAAGGCGTGCGCCACGCGTTCAGCAGATTGTCCTTGCCGGTGGAGACGAACCACTTGCCGCAGGACGCGAATCTCAGCGACAGCACGCAGGACTCGTGCAAGTGGAGCTGATATTTGTCCGGTTTCGTGGCGTGCAGCACCTCCACGTTCGAGTTCTCCATGCCCACGGCCAGCCACTCTCCCGTGGGACAGTAGCCCAGCGAGAATATCTGCGAGGTGAAGTCGTGCTGCTGGAGCTGCCTGCCCTCCCGCAGGTCCCAGGAGCGGACGGTGTTGTCCAAGCCGCCGGTCCACAATTTCGAGCCGTCCGCGGAGATGTCGATGCACGAGGCGCCGTCCGTGTGCCCTTGGAACTGCCTGACCAACGACTGATTCTGGAGATCCCAGACGGCGATGTTGCCGTCGCTGCAGCAGCTGAAGCAGACCTTCGAGTCCGGCGAGATCGCCAGGGCGTAGCAGGCGGGGGCGGAAGAGATTAATTCAGCCTTGATCCTCGGCGTGGGGCTGGCCAGGTCCCAGATGCTCAGCCGACTCGCCTCGCCACCCACTATCAGCGTCCTGCCGTCTGGTAGCAGCTTCACCGACCTGGGCACATCCAGGATGGGACAGGTTAAACACTCCCCTCCATCTTTATTCCCTCTGTTCATTACTCCCGTTTCATAGCATGCGCCGTGATAATGGTTATCGCAAGGACCGCGGAAATTCGACTGTTTAACGTCGATCCCTCAATTACCGATCCCGATGATCCCCGGGCTTTACGGCGCGATCGCGTGACGCGTAATAAACGCGCGGGCACCGCGAAACCTAACAATGCATTCTGAGCAGTAATTCTCCTTCAATCTCGTTTATCGATAAAACGCCTGTGCACAGCGATAGGCGCGCGCGCGTCCGCTGAATAAAACGATTTATGGCGCGAGCGTTTGAACGGCGGCGTCGGAAATTCGACTGCCCTCGCTCGGTTTCACGGCAGTTTAAAATTGGTAATCATTTTTGCGCGTCCGAGCGTGCCGAAATCGGCCGACCGTGCCCCGCGCCGTGATTAGCAACTGTGACCGATGGATCATAAAGTAGCTTTTAATGTAGGGAGACATGCATTATCGCGGCGAATGTATTAAATTTGCGAGCGGACCGGGGGCCGGGTGTTCTGAAAAAGGAAAAACGAGGGGGGAGCCCACTCCCACGCCGTTCGGCGGGGTTCAATTACCGCGCGGGCATTAACAGTCATACGAGCGCGATATTATTCCACCCCTTTCAGCGGCTGAAACGTGGGTCGCGCGCGAATGTGTCGTAAAAGTGTCGATGTGCAACGTTTATTCCATTCCTCGACACCGTCCGCGCGATTTTTCAGCGTTACGCTCGCGGAATACCGAATTTATCGGTGTAAGCGATTGCGATCGAGCGATTTCTGGTCGTAATGATTCAACCCTTTGGCCGTAAAATGAGATTCTAACTGGCAGCAATTTTGCTGGGTATTTCTGTGGAATAGAATGCTTCCTTGGCATCGATCTTTCGCAATGTATCTGTTCGACGAAAACGAGGGTAGCTCACGTGACTGGAGGTAATACTACCTAATTTTTTTTTTATTGAAGTATGTAGGGATATATTTTATATTTGATACTAATTTTAACGCAAGTGACTATTGGATATTGTAGCTTGATCTTTTAGGCACCTACTATTAAATGTTTAACCTTTTGCTCAGAACAAATTAATTTGTTATTAATCTTTTTGTCACATACTGTAAAAGGTAAGATTTTGGCAAAAAAAATGTTTATAGCACGCACAAAATAGGGCGTAAGCTCGAAAGGTTTTGTTTCTATTTCTCATCTTGCATTTACTTCATATTTTTACTATCAGATGTCGTTTATATTCATCAATTACTGGGAAAATGATGAGGTACGATTTAGGTGACCAGTACGATATTGGCAACTCTCCCCTGGATTTAAACTTGAAAGGGATGGCGGAGATTCTGTTATATGTACTCGGAGATACGAGTGTCATCATTTTTACGATATATTTATAAGCTACAGAAGCTATGGGCGATGCTGAGCGCAGATCGCTAAGAAACTGAATCACTTTCCAGCATAAAAGCGTTTTCATAAAATTCATATTTACTATGTTACCGCGGCCACCTCGGTTATACGTACCCAGGATACATGGAAATATTTAAAAGTATTACTCTCAGTTCTCACGTCCTTCTGTATTATCTAATACCGTTTATCAACCGCTATTCGAGATTTTTACAAATATAATCAGCCGCGCTGCTGTCAGAACAAACGCAGACACCACTCGATCGAGATTCTCGAGGTTATCACGTCCTCGCGTTTATCATGATTTCCTGCATTCAACAGTTGTTACGGTGTACGTATCGCCGCCGCGCTGCAGCTGGCTCCGTCCGCCAAAGAAGCACTGATACCATATCAGAACGCCCTCGGTGCCTGACGAAGCCAAAATGCAATCACTTTCAACGAGGATTCCAACGCGGAGAGAATCTTCTAAATACGATATCACGGCTCTGATACATACATATCAGCATCCTCTATCCAATTTCGCTTCTCGTTTCTCATCTAGCAAATATCCTTTACACTTAACTCTGCGTGGTCACACGGAGTGTATCGCACTTCAGGCAATTCTCTTCTAGAAGTATATATCTTTGCTAATATTTCTGTGAATTTTTAGGCCTTAATATTAATAGGGGAGAGTCGTGCAGTACCGATCAGCGTACAGTACCGACCAAAGCTAGTTCTCGCTTCTTCGACCAGATATTAGCAGTTTATTTGAATTAACCAATGGAAATCACAATTCTCTATAACCTATTTCGGGGTTATATTGTTTACACAATTGCTTTCGATTTTCTAAGGCATTAAACGTGTACGTTGATATTCAGTGGGTTAAAAGTTATTTTTTAAAGCTGATCTTTTGTTTCTCGTGTAAATAAACGATTTTATTCTACTATGTATACTATCTCTAGTCTATTAAGTTTAATAAAACGTCCTAGTTTTGCAATATTTTTTTGTACATAATATACCATGATCTAAAATGTTTCCCCGTGTTTGTCGTACAGTACCGACCATCCAACTGTCGTGCAGGACCGACTAACAGACTCTATCAACCAGTAGATACCAAATTTTTCTTATCTGTGAGTTTTATTTGTTAGCAACTCAGATTAATTTATATGTTCATTTAGCCTTCTTTCTATCTTTTCCCGCAGAAAAATAAAGTAAATAAGAATAGGTATGATAACCTAATAAGCAGGAAGCTAGGATTTAATGAAGAAGTTATCCAGTGTGTTATTTGCAAGCAGAGTTGGGCATTAACTAAATAAAAAATTATGTAAATAAGGATCAAATAAAAGTTACTGTAAATTTAGATTATTGGACGAATAAAGATAATTTTTTTTATTCGATGAGAATTTATTCGACGAACAAAGTTAATTTTTTTATTCGACGAATAAAGTTAATTTTTTTATTCGTTATTCGAAATTTTATTTAAATAAAAATTTGTCCCATCTTTGTTTGCAAGGAATTATTTGACAAAAATTGGGTGCAGTGTATCGAATGCGACGGTTGGGCACGCGTCGAATGCACAGATCAGGAGAATATTAATTATTTTACTGCGAGTTTGTACGAATAAAATTTGAAAAAATCTTGTATCGTACTAATTAAATGTCTTTGTTAACATTGTTAATCATTTAAACCTAAAAATCTACTAATATAATAGTTGGTCGGTACTGGGCGACAATTTTTCGTTTCTTAGAAATTACAACTTTTTACTTATGCAAATTATCAATTCTTACTATTCAATTTCACAAAAATAATTTCCCTCCTCTTACTAAGTTCCATCTATACTACAAACACGTTTTGAAAAACAATCGCTTTTTTCGCAACTATTTTTTCAACTACAAATTTCATCACATCTTACATATCTAAAAAACAAAAAAAAAATTGCCACTGAATGTACAATTATCACTCAGAAGTTAAAAAATTCAGAAATACGAAAATGGTAACTCAAATGCCGCCGGTGTGTAGCGAACTCCACGTGATCAATTTGTGATTATAAGAAGGTGTGACCACGAAGAGTTAAGAAAGTATTACACATGCATGAAGAATAATACGCAACGCCCTCTGAACAACGGAGCTTGCACTTTGGAACAGAAACAAGACCCCCGGATCGAAGGAACAGGGGCAGAACTATGTTCGTAAAAATGTACGCCGGTCGCCCGTAAAAAGCACTCACCTGATGTAGTTATCGGGCTGCAGGCAGTCGAGCTGCGACACCGACTTGGTGCTTCCTGTACCGCCCTGGCCGATGTCCCAGACCTTGACGCACCCCTTGCCGCCGGTGTACACGTACTTGGTCGGATTCGAGATCGTGACGGCGCACACGACCTCCCCGTGGCTCAGGGTATTAATTTGCCGCGCATGACGGGGTATCCCTTGTCCGATCAGCGCATCCGGTGGGAAGGGCACAGGCTGCATCTGGCCCTCGCTCGACACGTGGAAGCTGTACGCGCTGCAACGTCCACAAAAATCCGACCCGTGCGGTGAGACTCGCGTGTTTAACCAACGATATTAACGGTGCTCTTCCGGCCGGCCGTTTACCGAACCAGACACCGTGCGCTCGGTAAGTAGATAAGTTCGCGGGGAGTGTTAGCCGTGGATCGAATGCTTGCTGCATGTCCGGGAGAAATAAATATTACGTGAAACGGGCACTTTCTCCATTAAAATTCTGGTAAGCAGAAGGTGGAGGATTTAAGTGGATGGTAAAGAGTAAAGTATTTTATTCTTGTTGGACCCTGACAACTTGAAGGCTGTTTACGATTAGAATATAGTCCGTGTTGTAATCAGTCGTTATGGGCACTTTACGTGGAGCTCTTGAAAAGAAGTTAAAGTCTAATTTGGAGATAAGAATATTGTGTAAAAATTTCAAGAGCCACGTGTCATCCTTGAGCCGCATTTTTCACAAACTCTCAGCTCACTCTTTGCGATCTTAACATGTGGATTATAAATAACTTATCGCGGAATGAACGTACGCTTAGCAGGCTTGAATAAATACAAATTGATATAAAAATCGCGAGCGTGGTATCTCTTCGTCTATGCATTTTTCATAATCACGTGTTACAGTGTGCATTAGCCGATACCAGGAAAACGCGCTCATTCCCGCTTTATGTACAATGTTGCACGGCCTATCGGTCTTTATCTGGAACATTAATCACGCGGCACAGACGTTCGCGATTAAAATAAAAAATATCGATAAAGCATCGTATTTTAACCGTTCGCGGCTACAATAAACAACGGGCTCGCTGAATTTTCATAGCAAACAGAATCGTAGATAACGAGCCCTGGCTGGGCGAGCAGACCGAGCGTCGAACAATATTAACAAAATCCGCGTTACACCGCTGCGTATCGACCACCTATCTTTTCCCTGAAATACAACCTGTATTTGATGGAGCAGGAATAGCGAGGTTGCAACAACACTGAACCGTGTACCTGTGATTGTTTAACGTTTAACAGTCTATGATTCTGTGCAATCAGTGTAGTTTCTCCACACTGTAGTACTCGAAGCAAATTTGCACGAACACCTTCTGTTCCGGCATGCGCATTAGCGATCTCGCGCCGTGGCTCGCTATACATTGTTCACAGCCTCGCAAAGGCGAGTGTCTTCGGCGATGAAACGCGAGAATGCGAGCTGGAAACTCCCCAGGTTGCGAGCACGACTCTCGAAAGATTTATTGACCGAATTTTTGCGTTAATGATCGCGCTAAATATTTCCCTTTAATATCCGCCGTGCAAACAGTAAACGGCGCGCGGTCGAATTATCTTATCTTAAAATACCGACGGCACCGATGCGTTTTTCATCTGTATGAAAGCAAACAGCTTCGAGTTGTACAGCCTTCGTCCGATTTAGATTTGTTTGGAGAACTGGTTACGGGTGTCGGGGGCGCGAGTCACATGCCAAACCGAAAAGATACCGAACGTCAAGGCAACACCTTCGTGTACATAGTCGCGGATGCTCTGTATCTTCATTGAAACCGAATGGTACCCCCGCTATTCCAGCGGTACTATAATTACACCGAACTACGTACTCCCCGGGCGTTTTTAACGCACGAGCGGATGATGCCTAGATCAAATAATCGTACGTCTCGATCGAGCGACTGCGAGCTACGAGGCGTCGATTTCCACAGCGATTTGAGAAACTCGGATGGGCTACAGCTCATCTACAGGTCTACACAAACAGTGCACATGGACTTCGAATCGAGGTCTGTTTTCCTATGACTGTTTTGAAAGATGCACTTAATTGCGAGTCGCAATTATATGTATGTATATATATATATATATATATATATATATATATATATATATAGTAAACCCCTTTATACACTTTTCTTGATCGTCGCTTAAAGGGTTATGCCTATCTGCAAAATTCGGAAAAATGGATTTTGGGGATTTGACATTTTCTTAAAGTGCAACATCTCAAAAGTATCGTGTGAAAGTTTCAATTTGATCCGACCAAAATTGGCGGAGCCGTGCGAGTTTTAGTATAGGTATGTCCTGGAGGATGTATACCTAACTTAAAACTTTAAACGCGTTTTTCTCGAAACTACATTTTCAGACTCGGTGACCAAAATATCTCGAGAACCGCTGCATCGAATGAATTCAGCTTTTGTAGGCTTGTTCTATATATAAAAATCTTATCCTTAATCGTGGCTTTTTCATTTCCGTTGCGTAGTTTCTATTTTACAAATGAATAATAAGCGACTTTTGTGGCGAAAATCGATATCTTAATTTGAACAGCCGCCATTTTGTAGCAAATTAATATTTCGGGACAATGGACGATTAAGGACAAGATAATTTAATATACTAACTAAATTCCTTCGAATTTTTCATTTCGGATAAATTCGGTCAAAGTTAGAGTGGTCACCGCAAACTACTGAAAAAATAATCGCTGCCGGAAGATCACTGATATTTCCTTTATTTATTTGTATTTCCCATTGGAATAATTACTACAAGTAGTGTAAGATGTACACTTTCGAATACATAAAGGTTTGTTTAAAAAAAGTCTTCAAGTTTTTCCCGCAAAAAATCCCGAAAATACTTGCGTTTTCAGACCTCGCAGACAGGCATAACCCTTTAATTGAATCTGTAGCCCATTCTAGTCACTGTGTACTAGCGCTGTGGTCCAGTGAATAAGTGCATGTACTCACGGTTTGCCTCCAGGTACTCCAACCGACCCCATGGGATTCCTCATCGCCACGTGCGGATCGTACAGTTGCTGAAGCGAAGGTGGTGCTCTAGGCGCCACGTACCCGTTGTAACCCATCATGTCGACGTGAGGATGTTGGCCAGCTGGTGCCAGATGGTGCGGCGGGGGCCCGGGAGGATAGTGAGGCGGGTAGGCGGTCGGTACACCAGGAGGGGACGGTCCCTGAAGTAGCTTCGCCGATCCCGAAGACTTGAGGCCCAGCCCGCCGATCCCGGAGCCCGAGGTCGGCGTCAACGGTTTCGAGATCGGTGTCGTGGGCTTCTCTCGCTCCTCCATCTTCTTGGCGGACGGTGTGCTGGCGTTACTGCTGGTCCCGCTTCTGGGCGAGTGGGGCGGCACGTCCTTTTTCGTCTGCACCCCGGTGCCCATCGCCGGTACCTTGTCCAATCCATTCTCCCGGGGCGACGACGTGCCGTTCACCACTGGGCTCGTTGGTCCCTCGCTAGCATCGTCCACCACTAGGTCCTGGTCGCTTTTCTCACCGTCGCTCTGTGGTAGCCAGGGAATGATCCAGGTTACCGAAAGACCGAGACTGTGATCGAGGATCGAGAAGACGCGTAATGCTCGTCCCTTTAAATTCGCGACTGTACAGTCGAGCGTCGCGTAAGGTGCGCGCGATCGCGATCGGCGGAGCCTGAATCAGCGTTGTTTCGCGGAAAGTTCACGAAACGATGAATTTATTATCTCCCGCAGGGTGTTTGGCCAGCACACATTGCACAGTTTGCATTATCTACGGTACATATTGGTAAGGCTAATCGGGGCCGTTATCTTGTTTGAAGTCTCGTGCACGGTTCAACGTTTCTTTCGCGCCGCGATCATTCACTGACACGAGGCTCCATGGGAATGGGCACTTACGTGGCCGATGTCTTTGTCCTGTTCCTTCTTCATCTTCTTCATGTGCATGGGGTGGTGAGTGTCCTGGGGTGACCGCGGTCGATTGTACTTATTGCCGGGCGATATCGAGCTCCTCTGTAACGCGACGAAAATCGTTTTTATGCGACCCTCGAACGGGCGCGGACGGGAGAAGAGGGTCCCCCGATCGGATCTGGGGGATGGCCGACGGAAGACGTGCTTTAGGATCGAGCGGGGGGGGGGGGGGGGGCAGGCTTTCGATTTAGCAGGACGATTAAACCCGGGGCTCGACGCGCCGAGCGAAGGAGCGCGCACGCGTTCAACGGATACACACCTCGGAACGAAGGCACGCTGTTTGAACAGAAGTATACGTTTACACAGCCGTTAATCTCCGGTTAAATAACAGACAGCCGGGCGTAGACTGAAACGCAACGGATTACCCACATGTTTCCCGCGGCCCGATCAACGTGACAAAACCGTAATTACCCGCGTCGACGGTTATTATCAATTGTCACGCGAGCGCGTCCGGCGATAATCGATTTCGACTTCGCCGCGGCCGGCTGCGTTTCAAAAGGCATCGAAACGCAATTGTCACCCCCCCCCCCGCTTTGCTATCCCCGGACGACATCGCCTATCCGGACGAGATCGAGCACCAGGGAGTCGTAACGATTTCGAGAAACGATCCGAGCTACCTCCGCTATAATCTCGACGCTACGCTTCGCCTGAAGTTTCGTGGTAAATATTCAGCGTTCACTTAGAAACTTACGATTCGTGACGATCAATGCCCATCGTTTAAATACAGCTACCCGTAGTTTTCGATAGATTTACGTAGCTCACAGGTACGCGACGCGTTCTCGAGCCCATTATCGAATTCCCAGCGCGTCGCGAAACCGACGCGAAAATCCGAAGAAAATAGGGGAGGAGGGAGCACGGGTCGGGGGCGGCAACGAGAATACCACGCACGGGGCACAGCGAGGGAATTAAAGGAAGCGCGATACCGAGGAGAAGGTAGAGGGGAAAAAAAACGCACGCGAAGTAGGAGGATGCTTTGGGAAGAGGTTGATAATGATTATAGAGTCGGCACGGTACGGGAGAGAACGGGACGTGGGCACACACACGCGCGCGCGTGTTTCGAGAACAGGAACGAAAGAACGGAGGAAACTGCCGGAGGATGGGGTCGAATAAGGAGAGAGGAAAATAGAATGGCGAGAGGCAGAATGAGAGGGCGTCGATGGGCGTTTCGCGGTCCCGCGATGATTACAGGCTCGGCAAACCTATAATACACGCTGCTATCTCCCTTTCCCCCCTTGCCCCTCCGTTCTTTATGGGTGCTCCGGCTCTTTCCATTATTTTTTTCCTTCCCTCCTCCCTTTCCACGCTGATCCCTATTTCTGCCCTCGCCCCCCCCCCTCCCCTCGTCTCGCCATCGTACCCGGCCGCTTCCCCCGCGCGGGCGCCCGAAAGAAGGTCGTTACTTGCATTTTCTACGGGGCGAGTCGTGCCTCCCCTTCGGCTACGCGGTCGAGAAGAAAACTTCCCGGACGGGGATCCTGGGCCACGGAGGACTGTATCCCCGGGACCGATACGATCGCGCCCAGTATCCGTCTGTAATTACTTTCGTAACTTCAACGTTATCCGGCTCGCCGACAGAGGGTATCTCGCCCCTATCCCCCGCGTAATTTCGGCTCGCTCCATTTAACCGGCTCTCTCGTTCTCCTATGATCCCGTCGAGCAGGAAGCACCAGGTATACACGCGCGTCTCGCGGGACGGAGAATGTTTTAAAGAAACTGATGGGCAGATTCGAGTTTGTTCTTCAACGCGGCGGCCGGTGAAAAGGGAGGGTGTTCGAACTTTGTTCGGAGACCTTTGAGAATCGCGTTGGAAGGTGGAAAGGCGTGGGGCCGGAGCTCGAATGGATCGATGGAGAGAAGGTTGGCGAAAGTGGGACCGACGCCCGGTGGATTAGAAACGGGCAGCGTTTGTGCGGCGGAATTGTATTGAAACGCAAGTAACAACGAGGATGACAATGCGGGGCAATGTTCGGAGAAACGCGAGTCGGGTATGGCGCAGGGGTTCGGATGGCAGTGGAAGAATTTGGAGCGTGGAAACGTTGGCTATTGGCCGACGGATCGCCGCGGCGCAGCACGGGAGAATGAGAAGTCGAGACACGCCGGACCGTGGCTGTTGTTGCTTCAATTTTTTCCCCTCCCTAGTCGCTCCCCCTTCCCTTCGCCACTTTGTACCTCCCCCAGGTTCCTCGAAAACATAATTGCGCGTGCAGTAGGTGCTCGGGAGCGAAGTACGGCGAAGCACTCGTTGTACCCTCCACGCGCACGGAAAGTTACACGCGTGTAATGTAGCTGTAGTACACAAGGGGGAGGGGGTGAGGTGCCGCGAGAGGGGGGCCACGCTGCGAGCACTCGTGCCTCGAGCACGTTGTACGGTGCACGTCAAGTTGGGTACGCCGCGCTGCAACCGGGGATTAGGAATAGTCGTGCGAAGCGCGTATAATTTACGCGCAGCGAGACGGGAACGAAAACTTCCGCGGCGAACGAAAGTCCAGCGGGCTCGTTCGCGCGAGCCGACTCTCTCCCTTGGCGCTATCGCGGGCGCATCTCGAGTTAACGATCCGACGCGGGCATTGAAATAATTTTAATCGTCGGGAATATAGTGGTAATTTTTGTTGCCAGCGCGGGCCCGGTTGTTTGCTCGGCTCGAAACGATTGGATTATTTTCCTACGTCATTAAATCCTTGAAAATTTCAGGCGGAAACAGCGCCAGCGAAACGGATAAACGGCAAAAAATGCCCATCCGCGTTTGTTTGTTTATTTACGCGCGATAGATCGTACGTAGAAGTTGGACGGATAATCCGATTGTTAACTCGACATTCCGATAAATGATTTGTCTGCTGTTCAGCGGCGAAATATTTACCGGAACGAAAATACAGGGCGATAAATCTCCGGCGCGGCACGATGTTATTGTTTCATCCGTGATAAAACAGCGCCGCTGACATAATTTCATTTGCGTAGTAAACCTTAATTACGACGCACGTGAAAAATAAAGCGCGCCCAGCCCCTCTCCCCCCCCCCCTCCGCCCCTCGGACTGCCTCTGACGTTTGAAAATTCTGACACAACGCGTCGCGTTGACTCCCCTCGCCTCTTCAACGTCCATTAATAATTTACCCCGAAATGTTATCGCCGACCGCGATATTCGCGATGTTGCGCGAGTCCGGCAAGCTTGGACCTTCGTTTAAATTTAAAAGGGACAACGAGCAAACACGAGGGAGAGGGAGGGCGAAAGAGCGAACAGCGGAGATAGGATTCCGATTAACGCCGAGTTCTCTAGTATAAATCCGTCGACATCCCCGAAATCCGCTTTTACGCCTCGGGATCTCAACAAAAAAAAAAATATCGCGGCGCGCGTATAGAGTGATCCGCGATGTTCGGAAAAAAAAGAAAAATGAAATGACTGACCTGAATCTAATTAAAAATCTCTTTACGCTACTACGAAAAGAAATCTACAACTGCGATTAAGAAAATTAATTGAACGATAGCGACCGTTAACGAGGACCACCCTGTACACTGAACGGGAAGAAGAATACATACAAGGGAGAAAAAAAAAGAAGAAGAGAAAATAGAAAACGAAATATCTACTCACGTGTCTCTCCTCGGTCGAGCTGAGACCTGCAACCAGACAAACGCAAAACGATCGTCAGTCAAAAGCCGTGCGCGGGAACGTTTTCACGAGGCAAATGATTTTCATGCATGAAGTGTCCCGGGCTACCGAAGAGACAGGGGTGAGGTGGGCGAGGGTGGAGCGAGGAGAACAAAAAAAAAGAGAGAGAGAGAGAGAGTGAGAAAAAAATTGTCAAAATCCCGACCACCGTGGCGTCGATAAAATGTTAATAACGTGCCCATAAAAGAGTAGACGACAGGAGGGAGGGGGGGGGGGGCGAGAGGGGCGGGTGAAGCATCGAGTGTGACGTGGATGGTAGTAGAAGGGCGACCGGCGCCCGTATAAATGATCTTCATGCATATTTATGCGCTTTTCGCTCAAAACCGCCGGTGTCCGCTAACAGGGTGACGCACAAACACGCTCATCCCCTCGCGGCCGACAGCGGATACCCGAAAAGCGCTTTGAAAATTTCCAGTCGGCCGAACCGAGCCGCACGCTCACGCCACGTCGGCTACATATTTTTTTCCATCCCCGTCCACCGCTCCCTTCACGGTTCACCAGCCCCCCCGGACCCCTATAGATTCCCGCTACTCGGTGGCGCGCACCCCCCGCGCACTCGCGCTCCTTTTTTCCCCTCCCGAGCGAGGGAGGAGGGGTGGGGGAGAGTCGGCGCGACGGGTATCGCGAGAGCGGGATCAAACGGATGATGGCGACAAAAAGAGAAAAATCCACCGTCCCCTCCCCCGCGATGGTAGACCGCTTTTGCTCGCTCGCGTTCCCTCGCAGGTGCGATTCGTTATATCGGAGGGTGGAGGAAGGCGAGGGGGCGCACTCGAACGTGACCAAAGGCCGGAATTTCGTTAATTTCTTTTCCCGCCGTGCTGCCCGCAGAGGTGGCAATTAAAATCGTGCGAAAGGGCGAAAGGTATGCGTATAACGAGTATTCCGGTGGTTTTACGATTCCCGCGGAACGGCCGGGGGAGGAATTCGATCGTGAACGGGGCGAGGCACCGGTTTCATCGAGAGGCTTTTGTGGTTTCTGGGATGGTCGTGGAAGTGGAGCATAATACGGGTTGTAAAAGGAAACACGGAAATTAAGCGAGGGTCAATTTAAATTACAGCCCTCCCCTGGAGTTCGGCGAAGGTTTCGATTAAGTCTCGCCGATTCGATTCTTTCGGGCAACGAACGCGGGGCGCAAACGTTGAAAGATTTCCTGCGAACGAGCTTAAGCACGCGTGTCTATCTGCGTGGCACTGTGTAATTAACCCTTTAAAAAAAACCTACGTACGTTGTTAGATACTATTATCACAGATGCTATATCGTATGCTCCATGCAGCATTGGAAATGCGAGCGTTTCGTATCGGTGCGTTAAGGGGTTGAGGGGTCGGGCTACGTTTCGATGGAGCGCAACGCTTTCAAAGAGTTTGCGGGAAGAGCACGCCATGTTCATCGGTTACACGTTACATAGGAGGATACAGTCGAGCAGTCTTACCGCCATTGCTTTTCAAATCGTCGGGCTGGCCACGATGCAGTTCCGGTTTACCAAGCATCGAAAGTGGATGCGCGGCTGTCGCGCCGGGTGCCGATGCGGCTCCAGGCGTCAGGCCGAGTCCAAGGAGTGCGGCAGAGGCGGAAGTCGGCACCGGAAGTCCACCAGCTGGCCCCAGCCCCGGAAGTCCGGGTAGACCGGGATGAGCGCCTATCGCTGCTCCCGGCGGCAGTTGCTGAGCATGCATTTGCTGCAGCAGCCTCGGTATGTCCGTTCTCTGTTGCTTCAAATAGAAAAGGGACTACACTCAACGTCGCTGAACTACCAACAAGTCGAGTGGAAGCGCTTATCATACAAAATAAACAACTGTTCCTATCACGAAATTAAAAGAAGGAGGTGCCAATCCACCAACAGCCAGTCTGGAAATGTCGTCCCCCAAAGCAGAGCCGGTCTGACGCGGCACCGTCGTCGAGAAGACGGGTGGAAACGGGGCCAAGTTCGAGGAGCCTTGCGGGCCGTTAACGATAGTCACGCTGCCCCGAGGAGCGGCGAGTAACAGGGACGTACGAAGCCGTCGAAAAGGTGAACACCGAAAGCGGATGACGAGCGACAGGGTGCCACGGAGGGAAGGGTGGAGCGGCGCGAGATCAAGAGGGGATAACGGAGGACGGTAAACTAGTTACGTGCGGGAATCATGCTTATCGTGGATTTCACTTAGGCATTTAGGGTCGACGACGGCTGCCAGAGGGGAAGAAAGTAACACAGTGCTCCTGCCGAACAACCGAGGGTCGCGGTCGCGTCGTCGAGGGTGGATTATGCGAAATAACCCCTCTCGGGGTACGCGCCGCCGCCGATTGTGTGCGATAGTTAGTTTCCTGGACTGTCGCTGAGTGGGGCGACGCAGGCCGAGGGGGCCCGGGCGTGTGTGTAACGCTCGCACGGTCTTCCCGCAGCACAGTTTTACCCCCCCCGGGGACGTATTTGCGGCGCCCTACGCACGTGTACGCTACCACTCTCTCCACGGATGTAGCTCGCAATTTGCCTTGCGGCCACTCGACTTCCGGCGAGGGGCTTTTGACGCGCAACAATTTTTTTCTCTACGGCGAGGGCCCGTGCGACGAGCCAGACAGGGAAAGTTCGCCGGGCCGACGTTCACCTTTCCTTTTCGAGGCGCATCGATTTTCCGGGGACATTCGTTGCTAGTGATTATCATCAGCGAAACTTTTCCCAATACAGCTGCGCGCGAAAGTTAGGCGACAAGAAGCGTGGAAGCTGCAGATTTGTTGCAAGTTCCACTGCTTATTTGTGACGAACTTCGTCGCTAACGACACTTGCGAAATCGGCGAGATAAGAGTCCGCGCGGCCGCGACGATCGTACGAAAATAACGGGAGCGTAATGAAATAGGCGAGGGCGAGTAGAAAAACACCGCTGCGCGGTACTCGGCGAGTAACTTTTTCCAAGCTCCAAATGGTGTCTAAATTTCAATCTACACACTCGCTGTACACGGACTGCATCAAAATGCACTCCGTGTAAATTGATCAGGAAATATTACGGGCAGCAGCTGCGTTTAATAACACAGTTTATTAGCCAGAATCCTTCCGCCCGGGCCGGAACAGCGTCGCGGCCGCGCGATTTTCACCGGCAACATTTTTCACACGATCCCCGCATCCCTTGTTTTATTCCCAGCATTCTGCAACGTTATTGTTTGCGCGCGCGGTATCGCCACTCGCCGTTTCGCCCGCGAAAAAAGCGTTCTCGATTATAATTCGATGCTCGATTCAACGATGCCCCCGGTACCACCGTGCGCCGCTGCGCGACAAACAACCGACGATCGAGTGAAAACCGTTTTTTCCTTTTTTTTTTTCGGTGCGCTGGGAACGGAGTGCGAGGGTGCGGCTGTTTCAAGGGGGAAGAGTGGGGTGGGGGAGATGGAAGAGGAGGAGAGCGGAGCGACGCGAGAGCTCGCTCGTCGAACGAGCAATAATTGTATAATGTACCAATAGCGACACGGGCGAGCGGAAAATGCACGAACGGCACGGTTATTTTCGTCGGAAATCGCGTTTCACCGGGACAATTACTCGACAACCCCTCGGCGCCTCCCTCTGCCGGTGCGCTGAAAAAAGCTAGCCAAGTACGCGGGCGAGAGACGCCGATAAATACAATAGATATACACCGAAAATCGTCGGCCCGAGGGGGGGAGGGAACGAGGGTCGAGCCCGTCGCTCCCCCGGCGGCATTCAATTCGTATTCGAAGCAACGAGCGGGATGGGCCGCGTCATTCGTGCAGTGCCAAACGAAACGTAATAGTCCCAAACGAGGTTTAACGCGCCGTGAATAATACACGGCGTGCAGGGAGGTACGCGGGAGAGCGGGGAGGGGTCGGATGGAAAGAGGCCGAGGGACGGATCGGGTGGAGGGCCAACGGCATCGCGTTGCCCGAGGTGCGAGGTCGTCCATACCTGTGCGTTTAAATACGTGTCGGAGAATACCCGGGCGCGCCTAGTACAAATTCAACACCCCTCCGTTCCGAGGGAAGGGGAGAGGGCTAGGGACGGCGAGCACGTGGGGTAGACACAGAGTGTATCCAATCAGATACGGGAAAGGAGACACGGCAACGGAGGCAAGCGAGAGAGAAATCGTAGGGAGAATTGCGCTCCACCGTTCCACACTGTTATTAAACGAAATATTGATTCAACCCCTGTTTACCGAGTAATACATATTCATGGGGGACGGGGGGGGGGGGGGGGGGAGAGTTGGCGCTTATGTCTATTTGCCCCTGTCGTCCCTTCAGGCTTCAACCCCTCCCGACCCCTGTCTCTTTCTGCGCGGCTTTCTTTCCCCACCGTCCCCGTCGTCGCTTTGTGCCGCTCCGTGCTGCTCTATTTAGCGTTTCGACCCCTACGGAAACCCCGCCGTCCCCCAGACACCCCATGCCCGGCCGAGGGGGCCCGGGCGGGTGCATGTGCACGTGTCGCGCGCTCCCCTGCTTCACCTTGTGGCCCGACTATTCGCGGCGTTGCGGAGCGCACGCACTGATTATGTCCCCACATGCCGATGACGCGTATTACGCAACTGCAGATTGCGGTTTGTGTCACGACCTCGATCGGGCCGGGCGATTTGTCGCGGTCGGCCGTGCAACTCTCGTCGAATCTGGGACGCCGCGACTCGATGCTCGACCGTGCCCGACGGCCGATACCCGCCCCCCCCCCCCCCCCCGAGGTGCTGCTCGAATTCCTTTACGACTCGTTTCATAGCCGATAAATCTCCGCGGGCCGTTGATGACTTCGCGCGGCACGAAACTTGTTCAACCGCCTGGCCGTTTCGAGGAGAAAAATCGCAAAAAAGAGGAGCCAAGATGTCGCCGTTGGACAAACAGCGCGCTTAATTGCCTGTCCGCTGAATTCCATTACTACCACGATTCCGCCTCAAAGTGGCCTTTTTATACGGGTTATTTACGCCGTCGTTAAAGCTTTACTGCCTCGCGAGGACGGGGTGGAAGAAGGGGCATCGGGACGCTGTTAAAGCCTTACACTTTTGTGAAAATCAGACGGCAGGATAGATGCTACGGGGATGCCATTGTTAACGCTCGTGTCCCATCATCCTCTGATCAGAGATAGGAGTATAAAGAAATGCAAAAGTGTGCATTGCAACTAACAAACCGCAAATCCGTACCTTTCCACCTCTTTGGCACGTCCCCGGCTTTTGATGGCAATCGATGTTCGCGGAGAGATTCAAGGAAATCGGGATTCGTGTGTGGCTCGAAACACGCGTTACTTCGCGCAGCGGTGCAGCGGGAATAATTCAAGCACGCCCCGCGGGCCGTGCGACGAGCTTCGTACATTTGTTTAAGCCACGGTGTATCGGCTAAGGGAATTATTCAAGTCGTGCACGCGAGAACCATCTCGGAACTCAATTATACTCGCGGCAACCGGTCGAATGCCAATCCCGTCTCGGCCGTGCTATCGTCGTGTCCAGTGACGCTTATGAGTATGAGGAAAGCGTTTCCCACCGGAAGTCCCCTCATACGGGATACCCGGTCGAAAGAAAGGATGCGTTCCTGGCGACGTCTCGCTGTCGGCATACGACCGCAGTCGCCGTCCGTTTTGGGAGTCTCTTATGCTAATTGAACGTCACCCGACAGCTGGACGAACGGACGCGATTACAACGTCGTAAAAACATTCTTTAAATAGAAGCTACAAAGCGCCCGCGATTGCCGATGGCTAATGGATACGTACACAATCGTTCGTTTGACTCGACATTAAATTAGTCGAGGGGAAGATGAAATGGCAAGTAATCGTCAGACAGTAATCAAGAGGGACGTACTAATGAAATAAGTAATAATGAAAAACGTTGGAGGCTTGGATTTTCCCTATTTAGACACGGACGTCGTCTACTACTTTTCCGACGGATCTGTCGGCTTGAAAATTTGGCAGATCTGAAGGCACGAGTGGTTTCACGGATGTTCCTGGGCTGTTGGTCGCCCAGGTGCAAAAACAATATTGCCGCCCTGATTAATTTAATTACGCTGTAGCCCTCGCGAAATTATGGGGATTTGAGTCATCATTTTGACGATTTCGAATTTTGTTTAAAAGATATAAGGCTTTGAATTTTTCGTGAAAGTAGGTTGTACTTATGAATTTTTTATCTCGAAAACCAGCGTGGATAGTTTAAAAAACAATTTAAATGAAAAAAGGAATGGTATAATTAGGGGATATGGTATAATTAGGGGAGAGTTGCCTATATCGAACTGGTCACCTAAATCGTACCTTATCAATTTCTCAGTGATTACTGAATATAAGCGACATCTGATGGTAAAAATTTCAAGTAAATGCGAATTGAGAAATATAAACAAAACCGTTTGAGCTTACACCCTATATTCTGCGTGCTATAAACATTTAAGAAAATCAGGTATGATTGATGTAACTTTTTACCAGTTTATCTTAGCTGATAATAAGCAAACAATGCAGTTTTGTCCTGTATTTTTGTATTTTTTTAAAAGCGGGTTTAATGTAGAATACTTTACATTCATTTTATGTACGTATTAAATTCATTATAAAGTTTAAATTGATATTTATAAATAAAGTGATCATGTCTCCTAAATCGTAGCACTACAAAGTTTCTTAAATCGTACCAGTACGATTTGAGAACTCATTTAATACGTTCGCTCCACGCATCTATATAGCTTGGTACATATATGATATAGGTTTTTGTCAAAAATGAGATATTATAAGAAAAAGTGGAAATAAAATTTCATTATTTTCAGCATGGAAAAAAGAAATTACTATCAATGGAGTTAAGAAAATATGGAAAAGGCGATTGAGTCATATCAGAAAAAGATTTGTGGATTCAACGAGTGCTGTAGACGATATGGTATACCAAAACCAACATTTCAAAGACATCATCAAGATAAACTAAAAAGGCCTTTCTCTGTAATGAAAAATGGTACATTACAAACATTACCAGAACATGTAGAAAAAGAACTTGCTCAGCATATATTGAATTTGGAGGAATCTTTTTTCGGACTGAACATTACCGATGTACGGCGATTAACCTTTCAAAGTGCAGGACAAAATGGCATTTCGCACAAATTTAATCGAAATACTGAGCTCGCGGGAAAGAAATGGCTTTATTGCTTTACGAAGAGGCATCCTAACCTCTCGATACGTGTTCCTGGAAACACTTCTATTGCGCGGGCCAAAGGATTTAATAGAGAAGCCGTGAATCATTCTTTTGACATTTTGCAACAAAAAGTCAGAGAAAATGGAATAAATTCTACTACAATATTTAATGTTGATGAAAGTGGTTTTTCAACGGTACAAAAAAGATGTTCGGAGATAGTTGGAGAAAAGGGGGAAAAAAAGAATTGGAAGAGTTGTAAGTGGAGAAAGGAGAACAAACACAACGATTGTTTGCTGTGCCAATGCAGCGGGAGTATTCGTTCCACCAAGGTTTATTTATAAAAGAAAAGGTATGGCTCCACAATTAGGTAACGGAGCACCAGCAGGCAGCATAATTGAAATCTCAGATCATGGTTTTATAACTAGCGAAGTGTTTGTTAAATGGCTACAGCATTTTATTGATTTTATAAAACCTAGTACAGACAAAAAAGTTCCGTTGTTGCTCGATGGCCATACCACCCATACCAAAAATTTAAATGCATTACAATTGGCACATGCCAATGGAATAATTCCAGCGCAACTCCCAGGACATACGACCCATAGGTTGCAACCCCTTGATGTCAGGGTTTTTGGCCCTATGCAATAGTATTATGATCAAACATTAGAACAGTGGATGACATCTAATGCTGGTAAATGTGCAACGCAATTTGATGTAGCATCTATAATCACAATCGTTTATTATAAAGCTGCATTTATTGGTAATGCAGTGAATGCTTTTCACAATACTGCATGTTGGCCAGTAAATAGATTTGTCTTCAAGGATGCAGATTTTGCCCCTAGTGATCTTTTAGTCACTAATAATAATAATGATATTGATAATATTACTACTACTGATAATAATATTACTAATAATAATGATAGGAATACTACTGATAATAACACTACTAATACTATTAATGATAGGAATACTACTGATAATAACGATACTAATAATATTAATGATAGTAAAACTGCTGATAATAATACTACTAATAATGAATTACACATTCCCACAAAAAACATTCCAATGAAAAACCCAATAATAAAATTATCGCCATTCCCCAAGCCAATTGGTAACCGAAAAAGATCAGCTCAAAAAGCTGTAGAGCTCACTAGTGAGGCGTACATAGACACACTAGCAAATTCAAAAAAGAAAAATAAACCATTGCCAAAGAATGGCAAAACTGCAAAAACAAAACAGCTTAAAAATAAAATAAAACAAGAAGGTAAGTATTCCTACTGCATGAAGCCAAATATTTCTCAATACTTCGTTAACAAAAGTGGAACAAAATTCAATTATAACTATTTGTACCAAGGAAGAAAAGTGGTTTTGCTTCTTGTGTAACGAATCACATGTAGAAAGTATGATTCAATGCATAAAATGCACATTGTGGGTGGATGATTGTTGTGCAGGAGTACTAAAGCGAACAAAAACTTATTATTGCCCAAATTGTTTTGGTTAATGTGTGATTTTCTTGTTTATTTACTATGTATAAAGTAGACTAGTTATGATATAACCATCAATGTCAATATAAATATATAATTTTTTTTAATTATTATACCTTGTATGTTTCTTTATTTGTTCTTAATATCTGTATATAAAAGATTCCGTTTCCGACCCATATATTTATTATTTTCATTAAAAAATTTACTATTTTTAAAAGAGGTACGATTTTGGAAACCGAGAGGTACCTACGATTTAGGAGACCGGTTGCATAAATCGTACCTTTTACACTATGTTACCAAAACATTAATAACAAATTAATTTGCTCTAAACAAAAGGTTACATATATAATAGTAGGTGCCTTAAAGATCAAGCTACAATATCCAATGGTGACTTGCGTTCAAATTAGTAACAAATACGAAATATAACGTAAAATATCTTAAGTGGTACGATATAGGCAACTCTCCCCTAATAATCATCATAAAAGTTTTGATTATTATTATTAGTCAAAATTTTACATATAATAAACGGACTGCCAGGTGCGGGAGCACCTTCTGCACCCCCGCCAGGAACGGCCCTGAGTGGTCTTGCAATTGAATCCTGTGGAATTTCATCAGAGACGTGTCTCGTCTAATGAAAGTAATTTGAACCGAGACTTCCGTGTATCCTTGGGAGAGATTTGTATGTTAATAAAACTTATTTCAAGCGATAAGATCCCCGAGCCCCCAGTTATCGAATTTCCGGCGCGTCGCTGTTGTGAAACTGCTTTTGTAAGCTTCCCTTTAGCGAGAACATTTCTTTAAGGTATCCTAGCGAAGGAATTGGACCACTGAACGCTACCCTACTTTCTCCTTAAAACTACTGAATTACAAAACTACACTTACCCCTATGATGGCGTTTAACTCCGTCATCGTGACCTGCTTCGCTCTGTCAACAGCGGTGGCAACTTGCTGTTGGTGTTCCTGAGATAGAAATGGCAGGATTTGGCCGATAATGGCGTTCAGTCTCTTCGATATCTCCGCCTTGAAAGCAGACGAGGGATCGTTAGGCTCGTTGCCCGAGTATATTAGCATTATCAATCACTTGGGAGCCACGGTATCTGCCGCGAACCTTGGAAGCGGGGAACAAAAGAACGGTCGCGGTCGTTCCGTTTCGCTCGAGCACAGTGGGTGATCGCTCGACGCGTGAGAGCTGCATAGTAAAACGTTACGGTAACAAAGTGTATAAAAGAGAGAAGGAGGAGGCCTTTTTTATTTCGTTTTCGTGCCGCGCACATGCCTCCCAGCTGCCCCGGGATCGAAAATATTTTCGGCCCCTTCCCGCCAGCGAAATATTTAAGCGCGGACACTTTTAAGAGCCCCGCCGCGGGTAAAATTAGCCTTCGCGAAAAACAGAACAGGCGGGATCGCGTTCGAGCTTATTTTTCGCGGCGCAGGCCCATCCTGTCCTCGACCGGCCACTCGGTAATTCAAGGCGTTCGAAAAAAGAAGAAGCTTCCATATCCGTGCTTTCGTTAACAGCGGCATCCTAACCGTACGCGCAGACAGACCTCTGTGTTCCTAGCTGTGGACTCTTGTCCCGCGAAGCACGCCTCTATTTTTGTCGCGCCTCCTAAGGATCTCGGCGAGCACCGCGGAAATAGGCGACCCGAGCAGACATAAGGTGGATGATTAACGAGACAGGAAGGATAAAGGCCGCGCGCCGCGGCTGCGTTTCGCCGTTTTAACGAGCGATCTCGAAACATTTCCGAGCCCCTCCCGCGACTCCCGGGAACCGCAAGAAAACGCGCAGTATTTTCGGGCCTGGCTCGCGCGAATAATAATCACGAAACTGTTTACTAGCTGGCGGCGAGATTCCTCGGACGAAACGATCCCCCCCCCCCATTCAAACATCTCCGCCGGCTACCGGTATGCACGCGGTAACAGCGAAACGACTTCTCGGAACACGTCGTCGTCGTCGTGAGTGCCGGCTCTCCTTCGCCGCTCAGGATCTTCTCTCCGTGCCTTCGTGCCATGTTGTCGAGTCATCGTCGCAAATGTTTATTCGCCCGTGTACACGGGACAAACTTATCCCGCGCTTAATGACTTGGGCAAACACGCGCGACGTTCACAGACGCGCGTCCCGCGCGCCGTGCCAAGAGTGTCGGCCACGGCTGGGCGGATAGCGTAAAAGAGACGAAAAAGGGGGGTGAGGGAGGAAGCGCCGAGTGGCGAGTTTAGTGGAGCGAAATCGGTGGCAGCAAGCTCGCTGGGAAGGCAATGTGGCATGACCGGCGGACAGCTGCGACACGTCCTTCAGGTTTCCGCACCAAGGTTCCATAGAGGGACGGCCCGTGAAACTTACCTGCTTGTGCATCTCCACGTTCAGGCCGTACGCCATCTCGTAGTACTGAAACAGAGAAGATCGGGCACGATGAAGCGAACGTGTGAAATGGAATGGTTGATTTATTTGTTAATTGGAACGTGGAAACCAAGGGAGAAGCGGGGAAGAAGATTGTTCCGTCGTGGGACTCTATAGAGCGCGTAGTTACTTGAGACGCGATGACTGCGAGCGTGCCAGTTGTTGCGTGAATGGCGGAGACAATGAATGTCGAAAACTTTACGAGGCCAAAATAACAAGGCTCCCCTTTGTCGCGCCAGGCCGTCGTTACGGTGGAGAAGAGGGAAAAGCAGCGAGTTCCTGATGCCGAGGCGTCTTTCATCGGCTATCAACGGTCCGGTCGTTAGCGAGACTGCGAAGAGGCGGTCATAATTGCGGTAAACGACCATTTTACCGAAGAGACCGTTTTGTAGCGTCATTACTTAACAGTCAACTCCGGCATCCTCTCGCCCGGGTGGTCATTTAGCATCGCGGCGCGGCGAGCTAGCGGCGGTCTCTTCACCGTCGGCAATTTAACATCATTTGCCAGATTTGCCCGTGTCTTGCTTCGTTATTTCGACATTTTTTCTCTCTCTCTCTCTCTCTTCGGCCGTCCCCGCCAGCCTCCTTGCCTCCGCGTCATTAACATGCCTGGTACCATTAATCTCTAGAACGAGCGGCGTGCACTCGTTGAACTAGATCTCTGCTCCCTCCCTCTCTTTCACTCTCTCTCTCTCTCTCTTTCCCTCCCTCTGTACTCGCGATCGCACGCAGCAGCGGGCTTTCCGCGGTAACGCGTTATTAATTATCGTTAATCGCGATAAACTTAATCGAGCCTAGTCGAGTACACTCCAGAGACAGGAGCGACCGGGGGACCGGAGCTTGGCGTGCACGTTCGAGCGAGCCAGCGAACGGAAGAGACAGAGAGAAGTCGCCCGGGTGGACGGAGAGGGAGAGAGAGTGGCGGAAGAGGAACACGGAGGGTAGCAGAACGCGTGCAACACGCTCGAGAGCCAGGTACAGGTTCTTAATTTTACGGGCCATTAGCCCCGTAATTACACGGGCGAATTAATTGCGTCGTAAGTAAGTTATTCCACCCGAGGGAAAAGGGGGTGGGAGCGAGCCACCGACGGAAAGGAAGAAAGGAAGGAAGGAAGGAAGGAAGGAAGGAAGGAAGGAAGCAAGCAAGCAAGCAAGGAAACAAGGAAGGAAGCAAGGAAGGAAGCAACGAAGGATGGATGGTCAGGAGGAGGAGAAAAGGAGAAAGAGGGCAACAGAGGCGAAAGGGGGAGGAGGCAGAGGTTGTTAAGATCAACTGCAGCGGCAGCAGGAACCGGCAGCGACGATCACCGGGAGGCAGCCCTTAGCAGTAGCGCACTCTGGACCAACTTCCGCGACTCATTATGGCTTGCACAACAAATTAACGTGGCGGGCCTCGACCCCTGTGCACTGGCGTCCTTAACGTGGCGCTTGTTAATGAACTCGACAAAGAGAACGAGAAAAAACACGCGATCTCCCTCGATTCGCCACCGTCCGCCCTCCTCCACCATCGCCACTCTCCTCATCCTCTTCCTTCTCCTTCCCACAACCTGCCCTCGGCTCTCGTCGCTCTCCGCTCTCCGCCTTGGCCCCGACACCCCACCGAGATGTACTCTGTACACGTCGTTTAAGCGAGTTAACAAGCGGTCTTTTGTTAGAGACCTGGCCTTTTTTACTGCCGCCCGGGTACTATTGCTCCAACAGCTCCGAGAGAGATCTTGTTAGGAAGAAGGGGGGGGGGGGGGGGATAAACGATCGGGCCAAGGCGTGTCGGAGGTGTAATTCAGCCCCGACAAATTTTTATTGACCAGCCGGGCGAACGTGGAAATCGATCGATCCCTCTCTTTCTTTCTTCAACGATCACTCTGGTGGAGAAATGTATCGGTACGATTGCCCGGTTGATGGGTGACCAGAAACGAAAGCCGTGTTTCTACTACGATATCATTTGTTCGCGAAGCGCAGGATGTTATTCGAGAAGCTCGATATGTTAAAGGGAACTGTTCGAAATTCCTCTCGCTCCAAGGCGATCGAAGGTCTGAGCGCGGCACTCGAGCGGGGTGCAAAGTGCCACCACCCGAGGTTGCAAGTCGCCAAATGTACCTATGCATCGTCGCTTCGTACAGAGACGCCAGAGGCTAAACCGTCTCTCCACCTTTGTGTGTCCAAGTCCTTAATATACAACAGCGTCTAAAAGCTGTACAGAGCGAGTGGCTGTGCTCTCGATCCCCCGTGCACTCGAGCGCGCTACCTTCTTCGCCTCCCGCTACTCGTACAACCCAGCTGCATTCCTCTCGCCCGCGATACACGGTCGTTGGTCGAAATTTACGAGGGCAGGGTCCGCGATCACCGAGCAAGCTGCTGATGAGAAAGAAATGGACTACGAGAATCCGCCGCGGCGTTAATGCGAACAGGGGCGTATTTACGGCGACGTTCGCGGAATCTGGTGTCGTTTAGCGGCGAACAATGCGTTTAGCGCACGTTACACGCGATAATAATGTCCCCCGGGGCAACGAAATCTACATTCCGAGGCGACACGAATTATGAGACAGGACGTGTCTTAGGGACTCGCGTAGCTACGCGCCGGTTCGTGCCGATAAATCTTCCGAGTCCTCTCTCTCCCTCTCTCTTCCTCTCGCGACGGCAACTTCGTTCGGTGGCGCGGCGGCGGCGGCCGTGTCGGCTCGTTCGCTTGATTAATCGTGTTTAAACTAGTCGCCTCCGCGCCAATTAAGACTGTACAACGTTCCCCCCCCCCCCCGTGCAAGAAGAGCAAGAAAGGCCGGGGGAGACACTCCCTCTGCTCGTATCTCGAGCCAGAGAGACCGGAGAAAAACAGCACCGTCCCCGTGCGCCAGAGGCGAAACGACCAACGGCGCTGCCAACCGCGCAGGGGACAACAATAAATTAGTATCGGGACCGATGGCAAGCCACGAACAAGACGCTGCATCTACACACTTGACCGTGTGTGTTTCTACAGGATGCTCCAATTTAAACGATCCAAGGAAGTACTGTCCAAAGCTTCGATCAATGTTTCGGGGGATGATTCTCACTTTCAGAGTAAATAGGATCTTAAAGGGTGCAATGTAGACATCTCCATCGACATCGTGTGAAAGATTTTCAGGCGACACAGCTTTGTAATTCTCGACTATACAGTATTTCAAATAGATATGTAGAGGAAGTGCAGCATATTTGGAATTTTGTTGGTGATTTGGAATTGAGCTGGGACTATTTGTTGAATTTTTCGGTATTCGAATATTCGAATACTTCAGTTGCTCAATTATTTGGCGAATATAATTCGAGTATCCAAGTATTCGAATGATATTCGAATATTTAAGTATTCGAATACTGGTGTATTCGAATACTGCTGTATTCGAATAATATGGTGTGTTCGAATACTGCTGTATTCGAATAATATGGTGTATTCGAATACTGCTGTATTCGAATAATATGGTGTATTCGAATACTGGTGTATTCGAATACTGCTGTATTCGAATAATATGGTGTATTCGAATACTGCTGTATTCGAATACTGCTGTATTCGAATAATATGGTGTATTCGAATACTGCTGTATTCGAATAATATGGTGTATTCGAATACTGCTGTATTCGAATAATATGGTGTATTCGAATACTGCTGTATTCGAATAATATGGTGTATTCGAATACTGCTGTATTCGAATAATATGGTGTATTCGAATACTGCTGTATTCGAATAATATGGTGTATTCGAATACTGCTGTATTCGAATAATATGGTGTATTCGAATACTGCTGTATTCGAATAATATGGTGTGAATTATAAATCAAGTTCTTTAGGTTCATTTGTCAGGGTGAAATCTTGCAAGCTAATTTTGACCCACTTCACACCATACTATTCGAATACATCAGTATTCGAATAAATCAGTATTCGAATACATCAGTATTCAACTTGATCAGTATTCGAATAATATTCGAATACAGCAGTATTTGAATAGATCAGTATTCGATTAGTATTCGAATAATAACATTCGAATACTCAAATATTCGAAGTTTATTCCTAGTATTCGAATACTTGTAAAATATTCGAATATTAAATTATTCGAAAAGTCCAGTCCCTAATTTGGAATACCGAAATATCTAATAAACCACCAACGCCATCTAATTTGTAACGCCGTAGATAATAGTGGCTAATGACCTGTTAACTAATGACATTTGTGGATGAACCGCCATTTTTACATTTTCGACTTAATCTGCAGAATAAGAAAACGTTAATCTGCAAAACTTTTTCAGCCAGTATTCCGTCGTTCTAATCATGGTTAAAATATGTCAAAACTTTAGAGTTAAACAATCTACTCATTTGCATGTTCCTTCTATAGTTCCGTGTCAGGTTTGCGATAATTTCGAGAATACAAAGTGCGACATGAAATTTTAGATTTCAATGGCATGTTGCTAAGTAATTGGGAATACCGGTGACGGTAATTCGTTACGACGGTGCTTCTGTTTCACGCGCAACGGATACCGCCGCATCGGATTGGGCCAGCGCTGTCCATTTATAGTTACCTAAGATTGTTCCTACATTGTGATTTTTTACCCTGATTGCATCATAAAAGAATATAATTTTATTATCTGCACGTTTTCTTTTTAAATTTATAAAGTGAAGGTAAATTGAAATACCGGTATTCTAAATTACCCGCACCTTAACGAAACCGATGCTTACTGTAATTTTTCATTTCGACCAAAGTTTCAGTTATTTTTGGTTTCTTATTATTACCGAGAGTTTGAAATATAAAAGTTTATTAGTTTCCCTATGATATGACGCAGTTTCATTTCTTCCCATCCTCTGCCGTAATTTTTTATTCGCCTTAAACAAACTGGTATTACAAATATACTGCACTTCCTCTCCCTACACGTAGGTGTGAGAACGAAAAGTGTCCTCCCTGTAAAGGGCCCGGACGGAACAGACGGGAGCCTCTTTCACCCCCGCTGGCTCGCAACGGTCCTAGTGAAGGATAGCCACGATATCAGCCGCCGATTAATTATGTCGCCAGGTCCGCGATAAACCCTTCCCCTAGTGCCTGCCGCGCGCGAGCGGTCCAATTTCACGAGGGTTAACTGGCGGGCATTCACCATGAAAACACCCGGCAATAAATCGCGTCTTGCGTGCGGCGAGGTAACGCGCGGCTCGGATTTCCTCGCGGGACACGCGGATCGGGTATAATTAGACTGGTTTACGGCGGTCGATCGCCTGAAAGCATTCGGGGTACAAGCCAACCGGGGCAACTGCTGCGTCAAAGTGGATTCTCACTATCATCTAGCCCAGCGACCGACAACCGTTCGTCGAGGGACTCTCCGACAGAGGAGCAAGAAGGGGAAGTGCAAAGACACCCTGAAGAACGTTTCTACGAATACCAAGAATCCACGTTTACCTCTAAACGTCACGTCCATTTAACCATCGCGTCGTCACGGTGCGTCGAAACACGGCCACCGGTAGCTAACCGTTCCCGCCGAATGAAATGAGAATCACTGGGCTCTTAGAGTCATTAGCTATGCACAGTAGGTGCGCAAGATAAATATACGGATACACGTGCAGGCGGCCTGTGGCCACGGGTACACGCGACGGCAAGTGTGTGGGTATTTGCGCGCGCGCGCTCGGTGTAACAGGCCAATGTAAAGTCGGTGCGGCGAGGATGCAATTAATGCTAAGAAGCCGAGGTGGTTTAGCGGTCGAGCGAGCATGATTATCCGGGATACGGAAAACGAGGGAACCGGAGAGACAGAGGGCGAGAAGGGAAGGAGAGAGAGAGAGAGATGGGGGAATAGAGAGAAATAGGGAGCGAGAGAGGGAAGTGGGACTTAACCGGAATTAGCGTTACGGAATGGTGATTCCTTACCATCACGTAATGTCGTTGAATCTCGATCTTCTCCGTGGCCAGTTTCTCGCACTCGAGCTTCAACCTACGAACAGAGGGGAAAAATTGGACGGATTAAACGAGGCTGCTTAAACGTTCCCTCCCTTATCGTTCCGTGTGTGCGCGGGGGGGGGGCGGTATCGCGGGGCAAAGTTGGGGCAGCGCCGAGCACGAGCAACGTTTGCGCCGCGAATGTAAAGGTCGCCGCGTTAGCATAACGTTAATATTAATTATCGCTGGTTATGCATACGTAACAGCGGGCACACGCGATACCGTTTGATATCGTATTCCAACTGGCTCGCGATCAAGCTGTTCGTGCCGTACTTTATTCGGCCGAATATACTCAGGGGAGTATCGGTGTGCTGGCTAGTAGGTACATATAAAGAAAAGCTGCCGTTAAGAGCGTGCCTATTGACGTAACGCGTAATGTGTTCTCTGCTGCAAGCTGCTTTAGTCTCTCGTGATCAATGATTCTTTCTGCTAGCGATCGATAGATTGAAAACTGTCTGCTCGTTTCACACGGGGGATGCGAAGGGTATACTACGATTGCTCCGGTAGGGGTCTTACAGGGAGATGTACATAAGCTGGAAATATCGAGTCTTTCTAAACACTGGCGCACAAATGCCAGCGCGAGAATGCGTCTGCAGGTTCTCGACTACCAACCCTCGAGCTACCCTCTGCCTTCGCGATCGCCCCCCGTATTTCCCCCAGTCGCGATACGTCCGGCGCGTCATCGACCCAGACCCGTACCGTCTACGTCTGCAAGCTTGAGAGAGGCGTCGCGAAGAAAAAGTGCAGGCAGAGGCAAAGGAAATAGCTAGAAGCTTCCGGTAGCCAAGTTCCACGTAGGAACAATGAGAGTTTCGATCCGCGCGGTACGTTGAAAAATGCAACGACGGCAGGCCAGCCGCGGCTAGAGGCTTCCTTGATTCCGTATTCGCGGTGGCTACGGTTGCACGGGTGTCATTACGCGCCTGCCAATAGCCGCGGCCGTCGTAAATCACTTATGGCTCTTGCGGATCGCGTGCAAGCCAAGGGAAGCAGCTGCGCGAGTTCCCAGGCTCTTTCGTTTCGCGCGCGACGTATACCTGTCGGCTACGTATGCACCGTCCCGGACAAAAGGAGAAACACGTCGGTGGAAGCGACGACGAGCAGGTGCCCGTGGCGCGTTCAATCGGCTCCGGTAGACTCCGCTGCTGCCTTCTTATGCGGACGATCGCAGGGACTTATTCGAAGCGGGAGGCCATTCTCGGATTAGCCGCGACGCACACCGAGTCCCGACGCACTAAATATGTACATTCCTGCGTGCCTCGCGGAACTACGGAAGCGCGGAGAAGACGGAGGGGCTACTAGTTCGATCCGAGACAATCCTCGAGTTTACTTACGCGTGGCATTGGTTCTGCAGGAAGTTGAACTCCTCCCTGATCCTGTCGCAGGACTCCCCGACTGAGAACTTGATTTGCTGTCCGGGTTGCGGTGGACCCTGGAACAAAGTTACAATTCCGGCATCAGTCACGGCGAGACCGTATCAATGAGAATGAATTTCGATCGGTACGTGTCCAAAGTCAGCCGTTTTTCAGCTACCGCGAATGTCAATCGAGTAGCCAAGAACAGAGAGAGATAGCTAGAGAACGCGCGAGCGAGCGACGGTAACACGCTGCAGTGCCTTCGTCGTGTAATTAATTTCACACAGCTGTTCCACCGTGAATAAGCCCGCGAATGGATGCAGGAAGTAATGCGTTAGCCGATTCGCAGGGGGGGGGGGGGGGGGGGAAGGAGGCGAGGAGAAACCAGACAGGCGTAGCGAAGAGGCGTTCTCGCGCGGCTAGACGCGAGCGGACGGTAAACAGTGAAAGACATCTAAACGCCATCGGCAATCGTGCACGCGCGAATGGCCGCGGAATGTAACAGAACGCGATAACAAGATTGCTGCTGGCAGGTGAATCTCCCCTGGCCTCCAGGGACTCGGATTCCAAACGATTCCGCTTCGGTGGAGCGAGGGGGAAATTCCGCTCTTTCGAAACCACCGTGGCGCGCACACGGGGTGTCCTGAGAGGAATCGTAAACGCGTTGCCAGGGATTTCAGAGCTGATTCAGTGATTTCGGGGCGCGAAAGACACTCGCGTCGACATAGATTTAAGTTCTGCTATTACCGCGCGTCACGATGAGCGTCCGAAATGGTACAAATCGAGTGATATGATTTAAACATGGGACGAATTACAGAGTCGTCGCATCGCTCGATATTCAAAATAGATCGCAGACATACGGCCGGCTGCGCTGCACCCGAGTGACCTTTCGATTGATCGATTGAATTGGTTTTTACGCTGCGGGTGACATAGCGTACTGATTGTTCTTTCGTTGCGACGTGAGGCATAAGTGCTGATTTAAATGGGTAGTCTTTGGATAGACCGTGCATCGGTTCTTAGATGTTTCTTGAAACTACTTACAAGGGAAGATCCCGAATTCGAAAATTCAAAACATTCTGAATGAGGGGCTGGAATTGATCCCTGAAAATCCGGTTATTTCCCGATTTTGTATTATAACTCGTGAACTGTAAAATAACTTTTTTTACCAAATGATAGGTCTAATTAAAAGAAGGAACTTTTGTCTTGAAACTTTTTTTTATTTCTTATAGTTGGCGAATTATAACAGAAAATCGGAAAACAGCTGGATTGTCAGGGGTTAATTTCACCCCCATCGAGTGAATTTGGGCAGCAAACAAAAATATTAACAAAGTTTCAGAATTTTTGGAATTTCCGGGTTCGGGGTGTTCCCTTGTTAGTGCACTCTAAACTATGTATAGGGTAAATCCGGGAGACGCGGTCGGGCCGGAGAGTTGATCGAGTCGCTATATTTCAGACTCTATACGTAAAAACACGTTAAAGTGCAGCCCAATTACTTCTCTAGAAGCCAAACAATCGAATGAATAGCGTCACTTCGGTTCCTTCTGTGTTTTTCTAGATTTACAAGCTATAAAAGGTAAACCGAGGTTACATTTAACCTCTTTTGTCAAACAACGGTGTACAGAATCTTATTTAAAATATAGTTCTAAGTTTATTTTCGTTTAATGTTTGGGAATAATAACATAGTAGAGATATTGAGGGACAATGCAGCCAAAGTATTTAGCGATATTAACTCTTCCTCTCAAAACTAACGAGAAGACCATCTCTCGCTGCAAAGAGGAGAGATGCTCGAGTTATGATTTTTTATTATTTTTATTTATATTTTTATTTTTTATCATTATTTTATTATTATTGTTGTTTATTTATTTTTTTATTCACTTTTGTATTCATTTGCCTTGCTAATGGCCGGTAAGTAGTTCACTTTATCTTTGATGTGTTCTTTACTTGTTTAGCGTAAACAAATTAAATATCAATGAATCTGTAGTTGTATTCACTCATAAATAATTTTGCTTTCTTCTTTGTTATTTTTCCATGAATAATTATGTGAGTGGTCTCTGCAAACAACGAAAACCATTTCCCCCGGCACCTCGGGGGAGGTGGTCAGATTTCATGACTTCAGTTTTCAACCCGATTTACAGTAAATATTGTCTTAAAGCATATATTAACCAGTTTTTCTGAATCAGCATAAAATTCTGAACATATTAAGTTTGTTCTTATAAAATAAGTAATATCTGTATTAGTTTTAATAGCCATTTTATATTAGGTCGACCGCGTCTCCCGGATTTACCCTACTACATAGGTGTGAATTGAACCCCAAGCTCTTCAGAAACTGATCCCCATAGTATGACTAACAAAACCATCCACCAAATCGATCTATCGAAATGGAAAAGCAATCGTTCCAAAATACCTACTCCACGGTTTCGATAACAACTAAACGTTACAGTGAATCAATCACTATCGATCTACTAGTTTAAAATCGTTAAAAACAAATATCCTCCATCGCCACTTACAGGAATCAATCACTGATCCACCTTCTATCGAGCATCCCATGGTGAATCTATATCGAGCGCGATATCGCAACTAATTAACCAAAGTTACCTAGCCCCCTCGTCCTTTTTTGCCCTAGCAGGTTGAAGGCATGTACAAGCTCCGTCCCCGCGGCAAGAGAATCACCACTCTACCCGCAGAGTGGCCCTCCACTAAACCTCCTCTATTTTAGAACTCGCTAACGATACCTCTGCGTTCTATACCAGACCTAATCCAGTGCAGCACTCTCGTTCGTTACATCAGCCCAGCGTGCGCACACGATTACACGCGGCGTACGGTCCGGCGGGGGCCAGCCGGGTCTGTAGTCAACACGATATCTCGACTGACTGCAACGGCTCGCAGAGAGAGAGCAAGTGTTAATTACATGTTTGCGGTGTCCGCGAGGATTACACGCTACAACCGAAACTATGAACTTGCGAGAGAGCCGTTCTGCGCGCGGGCACACGTACACGCGGTTGGCTAACCGTGCACGTACGCAGAGGCGCGCGTGGGTGTGCCGTCGACGTGCAAGCGTGTGGATCGGTAGAGAGGGTGGTGTTCTCTCTGTTAACTACGCTCGCAGCCCTGCCTACGCGATCGTCGTCCCTTCGACCGACCTGTAGATCGTGTCGGATATGCTTCCCTACAACCAGAGTCACGTTAACCGACAAGAGTGCTATCCCCTCTGTTCAACTCGTGGAAATCGATCGGCACCTCGGCGACGGCAAAGAGACGTTTGCAGGAGGCGTTTGCGAGTGTAATAGAGCTGGTCTCCGAGGGGTTGCCAATCTATCCGAATGCGTGTAATATTTCCGGAGAAATTTAAGCATTTAAGTATATAAGCTTGGTTCCTGTGCGTGCAGTTGTTCGAATAAAGTGTCGATGAGTTTGCGGTCGCGTAGGTAATATTTTCTTAACACAGGTGTTGGCTTTATTTTGAGAAATCCTCGGCTTGCCATGTCACCTTCCAAGCATCTTATATTTCCTACTATGTAGTCAGATATTTCATAGCGAAATACTAAGTTGAAAGGAAGACGCAAAGTTTGATTTATGACCTCCCCGCGCTAGTCCAAGGCCTGCGCGTTTATGTATAGCTTCTAAAGATCCGTCGTCTATTCCCGAGTGCCGTACATCTCGAAATTCCTCCAGCCTTTTTACAGACCACCCCCGTGCAATGACCAGGTGAGCTTGGCGGCCCGGATTCTTTCGCAAAGTAAACACGGCGGAGCGACAGGATGAAAGTATGTATCTGAAACGCAGCTGCCAACAGCCCACTCGCCGGCTTCTAACAACCGCTTTATCCTTTCATTTTCCCGCGCGATGCGCAACCGGACATAAATCAGATCACTCGAAGCAGATACCCTCTTCATCTCCAGAAAAGCCAGCGCGTTTAATCGCCGTCAATTACTCCGCCGTGGCTTGACAACGAGCCATAAATCTCGCCTCCTCCGTACGGATCGGTCGATCGGCCGTGCCGGGGCTCGATAATTCGCGAAACTCGGTTGATTGCTTCGCCGGCGGGGGAAGAAAAAGGCAAGAAAAAGCTCGCTGATTAATCAGCGTCCGCGTCTCGGTGCCGCCAGAAGTCCTTCCCGGCCAAGTGTATGTATTCCCCCGAGAGGAGGAAGGGGGAGGGATAGCGGGCATCATCGTGGAACAAGGAGGAGGAAGGCTAGCAACCGAGAGTTATCTCGGGTTAAGCTAGAAGTGCACCGGGTACCTCCTGACCTCGATCACAATCGAGCCGTTGTAATCGAATGAACCCTCGAGAGGGAGAGAAAGAGAGAGAGAGAGAGAGAGAGAGAGAGAGAGAGAGAGGCAGAGGAGGAGATAGGGAGAGGACTGGCTCGGTCTCCCCTTTCCTCCATCGGTTCAGCTGTCGGCGAACTAAATCGATCGCGGAATCCATCCCCCCAAGTCTCTTCCTCTCGCAAAAGACTCTCTTTGCGGTCCCGACCTCTCTCCACGCTTTCCCGTCTGCTCCTTTATCCTCGCGAAAGGAGGGCGGGGGTCTTCGGGATCGTCTGCCTCCAATAAAATATCGAATCCCGGCGCGAAATCAAGGCTCCCGGGGTTAGATACGGGAACGGCGATAACCGACGGATTTACAACCTATATGCGCGCCGAGATGCCCTTTTTCTGTCGGATTACAGTCGTCTAACACGCCCGGGGCGACAGTGAAAGTTATTACATCCATCGATTCCTCGCAGCCGGCAACGGGATATTAAATAACTTCCCCGATATTTCATATTTTTCCCGTAATCCTCGACTCCTCGGCTCGATCCGTCCAACCGATTCTATGAAGTGGTCCGAGTGAATTCCAATTATAACGAGGAGACCAGCCGCCGACCGATCTCGCGTAACAGCAACAACCCAGCCGCGGGCGAATTTATTCAACGAAAATAAACCGCGTTCCGCCGATTCGAATTTGCGGCGTTGAAGGTTGGCGGTGCGCGGCTCCGGCGCGGAGGCCGCGCTAGATCGTGGAATTTCTAATTTCGACGATCGGCCGCGAAGGGAACCGGAGGTACGCCGAACATCCCCGAAGGCGGAATCGGCGCGGAGGCGAGAGTGGGCGTGTGCTCGCGGCGCGTAACGCGAGCGGCACTTTGCGGCTGTTAGAGCGTTTCGGCTAATGCGCTAAAATGCACTTCGTTACGCCGTGCACCGCAATGCAAACCGGCCGCGGTGCACTGTTCACGGTGCATTCACTCTGCTCGCGCCTGCTGCGGTGGAAATAGCGTATAGTTACCGGCGCCGGGCAGGGGGGTGGATTTTCGCGCAATCCGGCGCACAAATTTGTCGTCGGCAATCAGATCGCGCGATAAGTTTGCAAACGTGCTGCAACGAAGGGAAAGCGTACACAAAGTTCGAGCTAAAGGAGTCATGGTCATAAATATTACAATGTCGGTTTCATCAGGCCATAAAGAGTAGCTTAGACAATAGAAGAAAACGTAGTATTAGGTTGTCCCGATAGTTTTCTCATTTTCTTACTAAACATTAAGAGTGCAAAACTTCATGAACGATACAGTTCATTTAAGTAGGTATATACTCTTCTGCTCTACCACTAGGGGAACTCGGGGTAATATGCCACCGCAGGTAATATGCCACTTCGCAATAATTTTTTATATAATACACAGATGCCGTTACATTTGCACTAATTCCGTTCAATTTAGTGAAACTGCTAAGACGACGGTAGATTTTGGCTTTTACCTTCTTTTATTTTCAGCAAATCCTGGTAAGTTATAAAAGTATCGTCTTGATCTAATTTCACACTGTAACTAGAATGCAGGTTATACATTTACGCGAACGGTTCTACAAAAAATCAATAGATTATGATAAAGTATACTAACAAACGAATTTTATAACCTCTCGCACATCCGTTAAAACTATGTACTTTGTGGAGAGATTTTCAATCCTTCTTCTTATGGCCGTGTGGAGTAATATGCCACATATTTGTCGGTATAATATGCCACAAACTCATATCTTTATAACTCTTTCTATTTAATGCCACCGAGTTGTTTTTTCGTATTAGAACCATGCCTAAGAAGTATGTACGAACTTCAAACCGTGCTGCTTGGTCAGACGAAAGTTTAAAGGAGCCATTCGAATGGTGAAAATAATGCAGAAAATGACAACTACTGTGCAATATGTGGACTATATTATTACTATAAAAAGTACTTAAATATGACTGGGTAAAAATTACTCGTTGCAAAAAGTGGTTCCATGAAGACTGCGTAGAGATTGAGGACTATTTAGTTTGTAAGAAATGGCTATTTTTTCAAATATATTTTACGTGTCATTGAGTTCAAATATTTGTTATTAGTTATTAATAGCTTGAATAGTTTAAAATATTGTTGGTTCTAAAAAATTAGAGTGATTATTTCGCAATAATAGCTCGTGGCATCTTACCCTCAGACCTTGTGGCATATTTACCCACCCTTTGGGTAATATGCCACTTTCGAAGATTTTTGTATTTGTACTTTTCTCTTTGAACTATAAAAGTTACATATCTCTACTTATTAGTCAATGCACAGAATTAGTTACACTGTCGTATGGTTTTATCTTTTTTCCTGTATCTACTTATACTTACGAAATATCGCGTTTCAAAGTAAGCTGTGGCATATTACCGCGAGTTACCCTATTCTCCATTTCTCCTGTAGCCCCGTGTTGGCATTTTTCCAAAACTCCTTTGAGTTACTGGCAAAATACTGATGGAGGTGTCATTCAATGAATCATATTATTTATTACGAAGATAATTTTCTGGGCAACGGGACAAGTAATTGTCAGAAGGGGCAAAGTCCGGAGAGTAAGGAGGATGGTGTAGAACGTGCCCTATCAAATGCCAACAACTTGTTTCGACCGGCCAAAGAGACACGCCGCAATTGTCTTTCCTGGTTTTTCATCTTTCAGAACGCACAGGAAGAGACCGGGACACTTTGCGAGCGAGCAAATGCACCGTTGGAAAGCTAAACGGCGAGCAAATATCAGAACACCAGCAAAAAATCGACCGGGCTGCGCATCTGTCTACCGATTGCGAAACAAAGCTGAGCATGCAAATTAGGAAAATAACTTTTGGGACAACCTAATATTAATTGCAGAAAAGGAATGGAACTTGTGTGATTCATAGAATTCGTTAAACGAATTTCATATATCAAAGTCCTACTTAATGCACTGACAACTCAAATGACCAGTGCGATCTGTAGGATCGACGATATTTTAGGATGTTTCGATAATTTCCCCTGTACATACATTGAAATTAAAGTGACGTTTGTAAGCGAATTAAACGAATAATATTTCTCAAAGGCACAACGATGCGACGTCGACAACGATAGATTTACGAATGCACCTTGGCAACGCAGTCGTCTCAGGCCTCCCTTAGTTAGGTCCCGACACAGTCCCCGGAAGGGCCTGGTTTATGATACCCCCAAGTACCGATCGCGCTTTCTCTTTTCTAAGACTCTCCTCGACGACAGCTTGGGAACACATCGAGAGACAGTCCAAGTCCCATGTTCCATTCGTGTTTAAGGGGAGGTTTTGGTCTACAGCCCAAAAATATAGGTGATCTTTAGGAATTACTTAAAGGAAAAATACTATATATAATTTAATGGGACTTTTTGCATTGTACGAAGGATGTCTTAAATTATAGAAACATATTTTTTGTTTTATAATTAATCATTGCAGACAGCACTGGGGAGTCGTTAAAGTCGAGGCGTCAAAAAATTCATTCAAATCGGTGGGAGCTGTAACTCCGAAAGTTATTATCCGATTTGACTGAAACTTTGTTTATTTTGAAGAATATACTTCTGGCTGGGGGCGGAGGGGCAGAAAAATTACAAGAATGACATTTTTTAGAAAATAACGACACTTGAAGTTTGAAATCACTTTTTCCCTATATCTTTCGTCCTTTCAACGCCTCTGAAAATTATAATTTTTAATTTTTTGTCATTTCGTCTGGTTTCCCCTCCTAGCCAGAAGTATATTCTTCGAAATAAAAAAAGTTTCAGTCGAATCGGATAATAAGTTTTGGAGTTACAGGTCCCACCTTTTCGAGAATACTGTTTACAGAAAAACGCGTTTAAAGTTTCACGCGAGTTCCGATGGGCCGGTTGTTGCCCATGCATTTGCCGCTACTCAAATGCCTATAACTTCGTGAATTTTACGAATTTCAGCAAACCCTTTTAAACACGTATTCCTAAAAGGTTGAACGTTCGAAAAAAGAAATAAAAAAAAATCGACTTTTAGACCGGAACCTCCCATTAATGAACAGCTAAGGATATGCCACAGTCGAATAAAAATTATCCTGCGTGAATCGGCGCATTAGCAATGATTAAGGTCCTTCGTCTTCTCCGCAGTAGACAAAATTTTAATCGCTCGGGTTTTTATCAGAAAGATTGCCCGGTTGCTCGACGCGTTTATCGCGACTTTTATTTCAGTCCTTGAAAGTGAGCTCGGCGAAAAGTGGCGTGTCCCGTTGAAAACCGGTACGCGCCAGATCCCGAGTTTCGCGCGCCTCTGCTTTTATCGGGGGCAGGAAATATTCCCCAGCTCGGCTCTCTTCTCCGTGGCGCGCGGCATAAATCTGATTTAACATCCTCGGACTTTCATCTCTCGCGGCGCGCGAAAAGACGGCCCCGAGGAAAATGTTTCGCCGCGCGACGAAAGCTTCCGTGAGCGTGCCGCAGAAAATTTAAGGATACTTTCACGCCGTATACACATCCTCCGCGTGCACGGCCGAACGAAATAAATTTCATGCTCGCCGGGAATAAGGCGGCGGGTCGTATTTTTCCTCCGCGCACTCAGCCTGTCGCGGGGACGAAACTTATCGCGCCGGATGAAACGTGATAAACGTATGAATAATAACGAACCCCGCGGGCCATTCGTTTCCGCGCACCTCAGGCGTATTGAAAACCCTGACGCTATCGAACCGTCAAGATCACTCTTCTGGTCGTAATTCCGTTCCGCGAAGAAAATTTGCGATTGCGGAATCGCAGCCTCACGACGACAAATTCTGGTTTTAATGCCGAGCTACTGTTTCAGTTTCTCGAGAAACGTGAATTCTTCCGCGGAATGAAGGGTCAAATAAAAGTAGAATGGAGCTAGAGATTGATAGATACGCGAAAGAAACAAACAGTGAAAATAGGACGATTTTATTAATGGACGTTAAGGTGCATTTTCATATTTTTTTTTATTATCGAACACTTTGCTACTTAGTTCTACAACGTCTGCTCGTATTTATATAAGTTTCTCTTTCACGCTGTGCTTACAGTGGCTCTGTGATAAATACTACAGCACGTATCGAGGCGTAGATATCAATTTAGGACAGATATATACATTCGCAACGGCGAATTTACTGGATAAAAAACACGAGCGCACAGCAGTGTTCGGGCTGACACTCTTCTATGAATAGGCTGCGTAAACAGTTCGTTTGAAACAGCTGGTTAGGACTCAACACACGTGTTCGAGACGACACTGGTTTACGGGCGACGATGGAGAAACACTCGCCTATCTGTGAATCAATCCTGACGGGTGAATGAAAAGGAAACGCACCTTCTGCCAACCACAGGTGCCTGAATATGAGTAAGTCCTCTGTGGATTATCATTACTTAATTCCTATCACCGTCAATCATTCTCCTAATCCCACGGAATTCTAAAACGTTCCAACTGAGTGTCACCCAAATCACGTTAATATTTTTTGTAAAGCATCAAAAGTATTATCCAAGGCCGCGAGAATTTTTCTGCGTCGCTCAAAGTGTTACGACCAAAAACCCCTGCACATCCACCCGTCTACATTTTAATCCTACCCTCGGCGCACTCGAAAATTGTGTACCCATCCATCCCGCGCGAGACCGCAGAGTGCCGCATCATTCTATAGCCCCGATCACAAAAGAATCCAATTTCACTGTCTGCCGGTGCAAAAACGATCGAGCTTCCCCGAGCGCGGCTGAAAGTGTGCGGTCACCACGTTGATCCCTCGCGGAATCTCCAGTATTCCCTGCCTCGTCTGGACCCCACGGTATCATTAAAACCGCTTGACTTTACGGCGGGGTGGGGAGGGGAGGCAAAGTACACGCCGGTGTCGTCCTCTCGGCGCGAGGGTCTGCGGTCAGAGGTTACGCCGACACGGAGGACTGGTAGTTGCTAAATTCTCGAGATGGCGCGCACCTGAGAGACCGAGAGGGAAACGTTCACCGCGAGCCGGTGGCAAAAGGTCGACGGGATTGGGGGGGGAGGGAAAGAGAGACCTGCCGGCCGGCGAAAGGGGCGCGAGAGGGAGAGAGAGGAGAACCGCTGAAATTGCGGGGAGAAAGAGGGGGCAAAGGTGGCCACGGACGAGGGAAGTTGCGGTTCTCGTGGTCGCCGCGGTTGCGGCTTAGGCAAATTGAGATAGTTCGCAAACCGCCGACCAGCTGACCTAACCGTCACGCCAGGATGCTGCTGGCTGCGAGCGGAGCGCGGCTGCTCCTGGGAGAGAATTTCGCAGTTGAAGAGGAAGCGGTGAACGCGAGGAGCTCGTTTCGACGCGCCAGGGCCCTGCGGTCGGGGCAAAAACCATCGTCCCCGGCGTGTTCTCGCGTGGAATCGCGCGATGATTCGCGAAAATGTTTCCCCGAAACGAATCCCCGCGACTACCGCCGACGATAAAAAAAAAAAAAACCCCATGCAGAGTGAGTCGAGGAATTCCACGACACTGTTGCGAACCGCTCGCGAGAAATCACGAACGCAGTAATTACGGAGGGCCCGGTTCTTTTTATCAGGCGACTCGAGGTCCAATCGTACGTGTAACTCGACTGTTTTCTTTTTTCTTTTTAAACGAATGGCGGAAATGAGAAAGGTTGAGGCTTCTAATGGAATCGAAGGGGAAGGGTCGTTATACCCAACCGATTGAAGAAAGTATAATAGTAGAAGAGACGAAGGACTGGAATCGACTTGAAGAATCGAATCTCCAAGTCGGTCGTCCGTACGATCTCTTGGGACCTCTCGGGAAGAGTTAGGTTTAATGGGGCTGGGATTTGCTAATTTCACTCCAATTGGTGGCACGAAATAAGAGTTCGGTAAGATCTACATGAACTTCGAAGGAGGCTCTTCTATTCGCGTACGAGACAAGAGTTTGTTTTTTATCGAAGAAGTTAAACTTCTCGAGATGGTGATGAAGAAATTGACGGTATTGAAAATTGAAAGAAACCTGACGATTCCTCGAATACGTGTGCAATCGGTATTGCTATCTAAAGCGATTGAAAAACACGTTGGAGCAAAGAGCTAAACGTTTTTATAAATAGATATCAGAAATCACAAACCTTAACTCGAAATTAAACAGAAAATTATCGTTATCGGCGTGCCGTGATCAACAATCACCGGCAAGTATTAAATTCACAAAGTCATCGAAAGTATCGCGCCGATAACCTCGACTAGAAACATCGTAACCGGAAAACATTTTATCGTGGCGATAGGGCTTGTTCTGCAGATACCGAAAATCAATCTCGATCGTCTATCGCTTATCTCGAGCACGTCCTTTCGACGGCCCCGCCGATAAAGAGAATACGATTCTCTAACCTCTCTTAGAAACACAACGAAATAGAAAATTCTCAAGCTTCGACTTATGAAATCCTTCTGAACGAGGAAACAAGATTGCGCCAACACCCGAGCAATTGCATCCAACCTGTCGCCTCCACAGTATATAACGCAAATCCCTCCAACTTTCCAAGACCTCGGAACCCTTGCGAAGCCACCCTTAAAAACTGAAAATCCTAAACAGGCTTCTATACATCGTATCAGGAAGAAATCGGGTCACCGAATCGCCCGAAGGGTCCAATCGCCAACACCGAGCACCCACGCACCCTGTTCCAAATCCCGCACAATCCGACAGAGAAGAGGGTGGAGGTGCGCAATTACAAAGGGGGTCGGCGATATCGCAGCGTGGATCAAAACGGGCTGAGCACCACTGGCGGCGGGTAAACAGTACTGCATTGTATTTGTGTGCTTAGCCCGGCAAATATTAGCCACCATATCGCTTATGGTGCTTGTTGAGCGAGGGTGATGGTCGATAGTTCCTCTGTGGTGGGAGTGGTGAAGAGGCTTCGTTCGTGGACGAGCGCGCGCGCGCGCGCAGGCTAAGCCCTGTGTAACGCACACACGCGCGTATAAGCACAGATGGCCACGCAATACGCATGCCGTCGAGGGTGATGGTGCGCGGTGTGTGATTCGTGGCTGAGTGTGTTTGTCCATCCGTCCATATAGGGCTGTTTGTCCTTGCTCTCCTTGTTTGAAGAACGTCGGGATCCCGGTCTGTGCAAACTCCTCATTATTGCGAACAATGTACACACACGGGGTATAGCGAGCGAGCTCGCGCGCGCGTGCGTGCATGCACGCGGGTGGGCCTGCGCGCGCGAACGCTCACAGACTGGAGTTCGCGCGTGTGAACGTTACACGTGTACCGAGCCGGTGTGAACGGTGGTGTGTGCATATCAGCGAGGCGCGATCCAATTTTTATTTTTTCGTGATAGGTGCAGAAGAGTGTGTGGGTTTAATTAATTTCGCGGCATTAATCAGCATTGATCAGATTCGTAAGCTTCTACACGGGGACCGGCAGCTTTCGGTAGATTCTAAACTAGCAATAGGTACGTCAACAGCACACGTTAGTTCCTAAATCAGCCATGGAGTTCTCGGATCCCCGGGGACTTCTCCTCACTCGTCCACGAGTCAGCGTCTCCTAAGCGGTCCCAGCCGTTGGCGAGGATATCCGTGTTGCGAATCGTTACGGCGTACGAATACAACGTTGGAATACCTATATTATTTGCCACGCGCATTTATCATCGTTTCACGAATACAAAATTCTTCACTAACACAAAACATACGTACCTATGGGTTTCTGTTCGCACGAGCTGAACACGAGGGGCGACCGCATCCTCCATCGAGGACGGCTTAAATCCCGCTTTAGAAACTCGAGCACGTTCGGTAGGGGGGCCCCGCCGAGTTTTCTGCCAGGGTTAATGCTAGGCACGATTTTAATTTGTAATCAGGACCCGCTGGGAGAGAACAAGCAATCGATACCGCGCATCGGGGGGCCCGGGCGACCGTCGAAAGGCCTCTCACGAAACCGAGACGGCCACCTTTCGCCCGATGGCCGCGAGAGGCCGTCTACGAGGAGAGAGCGCCACGAGGCTCGTACACCAAGGCATTTTAATGACGACGAGGGTCTACAAGTACCGTTTCCCGAATTCGGCCATTAACGAGGAAATTGACGGCAGTTTTGGGGCGGTCCGTCCCAAATTGCCCGGAGCCCTTCAATTTCGTAGTCGATCCCTGTCCCCTCGCAATAATCCACACCAGGCCAGCGTAGGAAATTCGACACGCGGAGGGGGAAGGCTGCTATTCACGGGCCAGGCACTGTTGTTCTCACCTACCCGACCGACCCCCATGCTTAAAACTTCCAGTTTCTTCGTTAATTATACAACTGGGGCGAACAACCTCGGTACTCCCTGCTCTAAGGTGCGCGACAAACAAGACCAGTCTTTCCTTCTATTTATACAGGGTGTCTCTATGTCGCGCGACTAGTTGAACGTTGGGAGCGGATTCTGTTTCTCATGGTGCTAAACGAGCGTTGTTAGTACAGATCTGCGAATGGTTCATTTTCGAGTTAAGGTCTCCCACTGTTGCGCAAGAACAACGGCATTACACGGAAGAAGACCGCGGAAGAGATGTTTGTTTAACGCGAAACGATTTTAATTTATACAGAGAAAGGAGAATATTTATAGGACTCTTTTCTTATTGTTGGTACAAGTAATTGCGAGCAACGAGTCGTTAAGAGTTCTCCCGTAGATGTTGAAGCGAAACGCACGTAACAGGAATTTTTCGCGTATCGAGTGCTGGCGGAGCGAGAACGCGGAGCGGGTAAGTTTCTTGAAAATTATGTCGCAGTCCACGCGTTTTCCACTCTGCAGTGTTGTATAATACGATTACTTAAGTTTCCTTTGAACCTCGAGAAGCAATTATAGCGTTCGCGCTCGTTATTCAACGAATGTTGGTAAATACGTAAATTCGAGGAAACGATGCGACGACATAATAAACGGTCGTTTCCTCGAATTAATTGCAGTTAATCGCGTTGACTTTCGAACGAGCAACATTTTCGAGGGAATAATGTGTGCTCGATCGTGGATCTCGAATCATCACACGGATCCGAAGCTATTAGGGGAGACCGGGTATGGTTGTCTCATTTTCTTACTTTGATTTTTTTACAGGTTATAGCTGCAGGGAAGTTCATTCAAACTTAAATTAATATAAACTAAGTACGTCAGACTATATAAAAAAAAAATGGTCCTATGGATTTTGTCAACCAGATTAGGAGCTAATTCACATTATTTGCAGGGACTATTTTGTGACAACATACCCCGAGGTCGGGTTGGTTGTCACAGTATCTCAGGTTGATTGTCACACATTTGGATAGCTAAGTTTATGAATAAAAAGTCGATTCAATTAAGAAAGTAATATCACTTTTTATTGTAGTTCTGACAATATCGCGCTAGAGCGCGGTAATTTATATTATAATCTTTTGCAATCCCTGTTATTGTGTAATTGCCCTTTTAACCTCTCTTGCCGCACGTGACATTAATTCCGAGGGCACTTTACCTCTGGACGTCTTCTTATTATAGGGTAAATCCAGGAGACGCGGTCGACCTAATATAAAATGGCTATTAACCCTAATATAGAAATTACTTATTTTATCAGAACAAACTTAAATGTTCAGAATTTTATGCTGATTCAGAAAAACTGGTCGATATTTGCTTTAAGACAATATTTACTGTAAATCGGGTTGAAAACTGAAGTCGTGACATCTGACCACCTCTCCCGAGGTGCCGGGAGAAATGATTTTCGTCGTTGGCAGAGACCACTCACATAATTATTCATGGAAAATTAACAGAGGATAAAGCAAAATAATTTATGAGTGAATACAACTACAGATTAATTGATATTTAATTTGTTTACGCTAAATAAGTAAAGAACACATCAAAGAAAAAGTGAACTACCTACTGGCGATTAGCAAGGCAAATGAATACAAAAGTGAATAAATAAACTAAATAAACAAAAATAATAACAAAATAATAATAAAAAATAAAATAATAAACAAAAATAGTAAAAGAATCATAACTCGACCATCTGTCCTTTCTGCAGCGAGAGATGGTCTCTTCTCGTTAGCTTTGAGAGAAAGAGTTAATATGGCCAAATACTTTGGCTGTATTGTCCCTCAATATCTCAACTATCTTATTATCCCAAACATTAAATAGAAATAAACTTAGAAATATATTTTCAATACGATTCTGTGCACCGCTGTTTGACAAAAGAGGTTATATGTAACCACAATTTTCCTTTTAAAGCCTATAAATCCAGAAAAACACAGAAGGAAGCGAAATGACGCTGTTCATTCAACTGTTTGGCTTCTAGGGAAGTAATTGGTCTGCACTTTAACGCATTTTTACGTAGCGAGTCTGAAATATAGCGACTCGACTAACTCTCCGCCCCGACTGCGTCTCCCGGATTTAGCCTAAGTTCGTGGCATTATTATTGAGAACTGTGGCCAGACAAATAAAAAATATAATATCACATGATAGGTACAGCAAGTTACAGCGGGATTAGTTGTCACATGCAGCAAATACCTAACCCAAAATATTCTGTGACAACTTGCCCCAAACCGTTAAACAATTTCACCCCTTTATTCGTGTATTAAAAAGTTTAAAAAATGTAAAAAAAACATTGCAGTAAGTTAGAAAAAACTCTAAACTACGAGAATAATGCAACAATGTTATAGTCAATACTAAGAAACAACCTATACTTAGTTGATAGAAAATACGGCGTAATTTACTTCGGGCGCACGAAAACAAACAATGACACATTGTGGCTCCATGCGACGCCACAACGACTTGTGTGATGCGGAGGAGGCAGCGATATGTTTACGCATCGCCATGGATTATTAGTACATTCCTATTGTTTATAGTTTCTTTGTTATAGCGATTGTGACAACCTACCCGTGTGACAACCATCCCCGGTCTCCCGTATAAACCGCGTCGCTGTAGTCTAACTAAGAACTGTTTCTTCGCACAGAGATTCGTTCACGAATAATGAACGTCTTAAAGACTCTGCTTATGCTCGCAAATGAGTTACGTAAAGGCCCGTTATTTCCACAAAAATAGACAGTGTGTATGTACCTACCTACACAATAAAGATTAATAATTAGCTCAGACTTCACGAGGATACTGTTACTTTAGTTAATTCGAATTTGAAGCTCTCGACCAGCTACTCGAGCACCAACTTCTGAAGATTACGAACGTATCTAGCTGAAGATTGGAAGAGGGGCAGGATATTGTAGCTACATAAAAGGGTCAATATTCAAAATCGATATCACACAAGATAACATCGCTTTAAAGAAGTCATCACTGCCGCATGGAATATCAACGTTTCGAGGATCGCGATAAGATAATCCGTATCGTCACACGTCGCTCCACGCAACGGCGCAACCAATTCCGCCGAAAGCATCGGCTCCTCCAACCCGGGCGCGAGTCGACAAACATTGACAAAGCGGGGGCTACAAACAATACGACATTTTTACCGTCCCCTTCTGGCCTGGAAGGAGCGTCGGGCGCATAATATCGACAATTTCTAGCTAAACGGCTGCTCTATGGACCGTGGAAGAGGACCCGAACGGGTCTGCGGACAATGAGGTGATACTTAAGGACTCGCCGGGGCGTACTTTGTTCAACGTGTTCCACGAAGGACCCGGCGCGACAATGGACGTTCTTGATTTCCACCGCTCGCCCCTTTACAAATTAGACCGTATTATCGCGGCAACAATGCGGTCGCTTCTCCATTTTCTGCTCGAGCAACGGGTGGAGCGCGTTGCAAAACTCCTCGGGGACCACTCGGCTGGCGAAACTTCGGGCACCGATCCGCCGGATGAAAGCACTCGTGGAAAAGTGGCTTAAAAATTATTCCACGCGGGGACGAGACGGCGCTCGAGCGTTGCGTCATTTTCTCGGCGCGCCGCTCGTGAAAAACTTTGCCCGAGCGATTCCCTCGGTGAACCCGCGGGTCAACGGGTCGCCACGGGGTGGATCTGCTTAATCGACGGCTTAATCACGCCGATGCGGGGTCTCTCGCTCGGCAACCTAGCGAGCGTGCGCAACAATAAACTAACGACTGGCCGTAGATTCCAAGGAACGACGTAATACGCCTCGATCTTGTTCCGTTCTTTTCCGATGCGCGCCGATTGCAAAAACGAGCAACGTTTCGCACGACGCGCTCAATTGCGATAAAACGGCGAGGATAATCGTGTTGTTCCCGTGGAAAACTCATTGTGGCCGTGGTGACTGCGCCGATCGACTGCTCCGTCGATATTAATCGCACCGCGGCATTCACTTTCCAAGTTTTTCGCGGACTCGGCTTAACCTTTTCGTTGCAAGTGAATCTATTCTTTCTGCGATCGTTTAGGGATTTGAGGGAATAGTGGGTTAAGTTCCTTATGTAAGTTTGAATTGAGCTTGACCTTGAGAACACGTGAGCAGATTCGTATAAGACATATAATTAAATTATGAAAAGAAGAGGCAACTCTCCAAGTCAAAATTTATTATTTTATTAAATTTCTACAGAGATGTAGCTTTGCGGGCAGAACACGTGGTATATGTATTTTGTAGCAATTATATCCTAGGGATTCACTGGACATTCAATTTCTCGGTGGACCTGCTGCCTGGTGGGAACCACAATCGTCGATTACCATCAAATTTTTCCTCGCGAAACTCACGGCACGTTACGTCGCATAAAATAAATTTAATTAAACTTATCGAATTTAATTCAATCTCAATTCCTCCTCCTTTCTTTTCTCGATAATAATTTTTCCCCTGGACTTTTATACTCGTAACACACCCTCCTCGATAAATGTATCTTCGGCAATCTACAATTTATAATCTATTCTAATTTTCCATCAGAGCGAACCGGCAGTAATCTACATTGAAACGATCGAACTCGATTATATTCGAAGATGACACGTCCCTCGATCTTCGATTGATCAGCCGAGATTGACTCGAACACGATGGGTCACGTCGAATCCGTGGACTCTGTTTACAGAGCGGGCTGTAAAGATAGCAGATAAACGGCGTGTACATATCGCGAAGTGGGACGATAATTCCCGTGTAACACACGATTCAGGTCGACGGTCGCGAATCAATTTCGAGGCGTGTTACGAAAATGTCGCACTCCAGATATTCACGGGCACGTCAACGACGGATACGCACACAGAGGCACGTACACGCTGCGTTATTTATAAAAGGAACGATTCCGCGGCGCGATACCGCGACGATAAGCGTGCAATTGCTCGACTTATCGCGAGGCGTTCAATGTCACACCGCTCGACATCCCGAGGCTCTGGGATTCTATCGAAATGCACCTCCGACGGGAGTGGATGTTTCCGTGACCGGAGCCCACTTGCATCATCGCATTCGAAGCTTTTGCGGGAAACTGCAACGACGCACGCACGCGTCAGTTACTCTCCGCTGCATGCGGCGTGAAAGACGTCAGAGGAGGTGTTCCAGAGAAATCGTGACTCATTCGGGGCAGTATCACAGACTACCGCACAGACTTTTCTAATAACAAATGCTGAAGCTTTTTCCACCAGTCACCGTCAAGAAGCTTGGCGCAGCAGGCGATTTCTATGATGAATTTGGAAGAATAATGTGCTCGCGAATAATATTCTCTACTCTGACTGAATGACAATTCTCGTGAAATTCTAAGTCAAAGTATTCCTGCCCCTCGCAATTATGCGAATACTAGATGAGGATTTAAAATTGAAATTTGAAGATAAACCGTAAATGCAATTCGCTGACAATCTCATCGCCCTTCGTAATTTAATACTGACATTTTGCACCGTGAAACTTAGAGAACATCGGACGAGGGTCCGTGTCGTTCGTTCATTCGGCTGCGAGCGTTCGTTCGACGTGCTTCGAAAGCCTCTACTAGCCGCGGCGAAGTAGTCGATCCTCGTACAACAATCGGCTTCGTCTGGAAGTTTAAAGTATCGTCTGGAGGGCCGCACCGGACGAGGGGGTCGGGCGGAGGGCCAGTCCCTGTTAAAACTTGCCGGGCGGGAGTTTCGTAATGATCGGCGAGCCAGTTTGCCCGGAAATAATATTTGTACAGCTTGTACGTAAACAACCCTGGCGGCCCTCCAGAGTGCCAATAACACCGCCTGTGTCAACTCGGTCAAGCACCGAACCCGCTTAAATGAGTCACGATGCGAGCGGGAAGAAAGGTGTAACTCTTTCTGCGGATTTCATAGCGGCGCGACACGGTGCGGTACTCCTGGAACAGGCATCCTCTGCCCCGCTTCGTGTTCACCGCCGCGATAAAACCTGCGAACCAGTCCGCTAACGACGCCAGGATTCCGCCGGGTCTGCTGCGCGGCATGTAAATTAACGATTCCGCCGAGTCTTTTAGCACCTTGGAGCGGCGCGCCTCGTTTGCCGTCATTCAACAGACCAAAAGTGGAATATAAAAAATTCGAGCGGATCTAATGGCGTTTTCGAGGATGAGTACCTAAACAATGTCTGGAGAATTTTGGGACCATCGAACGAGGAATGATGGCCGGAGGGATAATATCAGAGTGGAAGTACTGGTGAAAGATGGAGGGCGAGAAATAGAAATTACTTATTTGATTAGAACAAATCTATATGTCCAGAATTTTATGCTGGTTCAGAAAAACTGGTCCATATTTGCTTTAAGACAATATTTACTGTAAATCGGATTGAAAACTGAAGTCGTGACATCTGACCACCTCTCCCGAGGTGCCGGGAGAAATGGTTTTCGTCGTTGGCAGAGACCACTCGCATAAATATTTATGGAAAATTAACACAGGATGAAGCAAAATTATTTATGAGTACATACAACTACAGATTCATTGATATTTAATTTTATTATGCTAAACAAGTAAAGAACACATAAAAAGTGAACTACCTACTCGCGATTAGCAAGGCAAATAAATACAAAAGTGAAAAAATAAACAAAATAAACAAAAATAATAATAAGAAATAAAGAAATAAACAAAAATAATAAAAAAGATCATAACTTGACCATCTCTCCTTTCTGCAGCGAGAGATGATCTTGTTAGCTTTGAGAGGAAGAGTTACATGTCTCTACTATCTTATTATCCGCAACATTAAAAGAAAATAAACTTAGAAGTATATTTTAATTACGATTCTGTACACCGCTGTTTGACAAAAGAGGTTAAAAGTAACCTCAATTTACCTTTTAAAGCCTATAAGTCCAGAAAACACACAGAAGGAAGCGAAATGACGCTATTCATTCAACTGTTTGGCTTATAGAGAAGTAATTGGTCTGCACTTTAACGCATTTTTACATAGCAAGTCTGAAATATAGCGACTCGACCAACTCTCTGGCCCGACCGCGTCTCCCGGATTTACCCTAAATTTATTGAGATAGCGATTATATGGATTCTACCCGAAATTGCAGAGATATCAGTTTTGATACTTCCTCTGCGATTTTAATAACAATCCACGTCTCTATTGCACCCTTAGAGCATATATGCTCTAAAATTACACCGTGCAAACACCCTTTCGGAGCCCTTTGAACTCTGCTAACGTTCAATTTCCCTGGAACTCGGCGGTGCATTCTGCGCCCAGATCGATCCCATACACAGAGATAAAAACGGGTCACCCTGTATTTATTCCCCGCTCCTTTTCCAGCGCAGTGAAGCAAAGATAAATTACCGCGGAACGGTTTTCGATAAAGCGAGAACAAAAAGGGGATCGAGCAACGCCCGCCGCTCATCGAGAAAGAATGGCCACGTTCTGGGCATCGGTCGCTGGGCAATTGGAGGGCAGAGGCAGACAGAGCTATTTGCATGTCGCGAGATTTATAATGCGCGTCAATTACACGTAACACGCTTCGCTCATTCCGCGGTGTAATTCATCCCGTGTAATTACCAATGCATATTGCGGTCTCTGCGGAAACTCGCAACCGTGCGGACCGCGAATTTCGCGCAATCGTACTTCGAACCCCTTCATTCGCCCTCTCATCCAGACCCCGATCCCACCGAACCCCTACCCCCGTCCCGTCCACTCCTCCTGCTCGTCTCGATTTCAATTTCGCCCTGATCCTGCTGAATATATCCCAGCGTCTCTCTCCCCTTCGCTCCTCGAGCCTCGCCCCGTCCGCCCCTTGTATTCCTTGTTCTCTCTTTTCGTCGTCTCCGTGCCAGACGACGATTACACGACCGGCAATCGCTCCCCCGTTCCCCGCCCCTATATAGTGATTCAGTGATTAGGAATTAGATGATCGCTTTGATTACGGCCAGAGGTTCGAGTTAGATTTAGGTGGAATTTGGTATCCGAATCTGCTGATATCGCGATGCTCGCGTAGATAATTACACATTTAGCTTCAAAGATGTTATACTTGATGTTTTATACTACGTTTTGTAGATTGTAGATAGCGATATGGGAACGCGTGAACCTCTCAATTTTGCTGAATTCCGCTATCCATCAAAATAAAATTGATAAGAATTCTAGAAAATATCACCTGTATTCGACGAGAATGAAATGGAATGGAAGGTTGTCGGTGGGGCATTAATACTTCCCTGGCTTCAGGGGAAATCCATCCTTTGAAAGCCTTTTATGCATATTGGCCTTTTATACACGGGATTAGTGAGAATTTAGGCAAACAGCAGCGAGCGCTCCAAGTAAATACCATAATACTGAAAAGATATCAGTAAAATACCGACGTCTTTCGCAAAACGAAGATCACTTCGTAAACCTTTAATTATACGAATTCTGCGAAGCTCCTCGTCCACGTAACGATCCCACTATCAACTTAGCAACAGACTAAGTAGCAAGACAAAGAACTATATCCAGATGCGAAGGCGCCGCCTTCGCATAGAATCGATTCCCGTATCATTTCTTGCGACTAAATATTTCCGATTTATAACGAACCACCCGACGCAGAGGCCCCCGTTGACAAATCCCCTCGACGTTCACGGCGCTAGAACGGAATCGCGCCTTGCTCGAAAAATATTATTCGAAACTGCGAGCGATCGATAGAACTGCGAGGAACTCTGGTAACGAGCCGGACAAACAATCGAGAACGACAATGGGCGGGTAAACATGACCGATGTCGGAGGCGATCGCGGCTCAGGTAACATTTTTTTTCTCCCTTTCTCTAATTCTCTCTGGCCGCGCCACCCTCTCTTTCCAAGACCCATACACCTGTGTTTACACTGCAGGCACTTGTCAACAATCAACCGGGGCCCCGCCCCACCGTAAATTGTAACCTCGCTCTGCAGGCGGCGGGGCAGGAATTTTACGATCCTGCGACGTTAATAGGATTACCGGATCAAAAGCGTGGAAAGTTAAGATACGGTCGGTCCAAGTAACGGCAAAAGGGACGAAGCGACGGGGTATGGACGGGCGTACCGATCGACCGTGGGCCCCCGACCTCGAGGTAAAATTTTTATATTAGCCCTATCGATTACGGAAGCCTTTCGAGACGCTACCCCCCGCGCATTACCGCGATAAAACGGAAGGCGTTAACTTCCATCGACTTACCGATAGTGTACGGTTTAAACGAACATCTCCCCAGTCCCCCGCGTTTACGATAGGATAATGGCTGCCGCGGGAGAACACTCCGTTTCCAAGGAACAGGGTTTTATACGGGGTGCTGTCGTAATTCGCGGTAAGCTGGGGAAGGGATGACTCATGGCTTGAAAACAAGCCAAAACCGTGGGGGTGGTATATACAAGACTTTATCGTCCAAGACTTTGTTGTTGGAGACGCCTGCAAACCTACAGATCTTCGTTTCTCCTCAACTATCAAAGACTCTAAGAGCTCGCTAAATTTTGTAAACACCTCCCGTAGTTACTCTCTCTCTTGAAACTCTAAAGACTAATGTATACATTTTCACAACCCCTCGTCGACTGCACCGTGAAATATAAAATTCACTGCCCGGTGAATTATCGCTGATTGTTAATAACGAGTGATAATGAGAATATCAGAGCCCGTTTTTAGACGAATGGTAGGTATATAGGGTTACGAAGGAAACGGGAATAAAATAAAGCACGATCACGCGACTGGGTATCGAATAAAAATGGATCGCCTAAGCCGAAGAGCTTTAACGCGAGGAAATCTGTTCCACTTTCGATACCGTATTGGACGTGTTCCAGCAGCTCCAGGTAATTCCCAGCGACAGAAGCGTCCCTTCTTATCCGGGATTTACTTGCCCCAACCTCCCCCAACTTCTTTTTTTTTTTTTGCCATTCATTTGCTCGGCTGGTAATCGTCGCTGCGCGTCGCCCATATGCGGTGGCACGTACGGACATAATGTAATCGCGGATATTGGACCACGCGAGCGTTGGTCACGGCTACATGGGGATTTATTTTCGTCGTTCTGCCGAGCTTTTCCGCGTCGACTGCCGCGGCCTGTTTACGGCCGAATGAAAACTTGCTCGCCGGCCAAATATTATTCCGTCCCCGGGCCGCACACCCGCTTGCCGTTCACCAGCTCTTTATGTCCCTCCGCTCTGCCGCTCCATCATTAGCCGGTTATTGTACGGAGCAGAAACGACGACGTCAAGACCACAAGGCCATTTTCGACGGAAGATCCTATCGCGATTATTGGGAGGAACTGGCTGCCACGATTTTTACACGAGATTCAAGTTACCCATAGAAAACTCGTATCTGAATGGGAAGAAGATAGCGCGGTACTTGAGACACTCGTCTGATGTGCAAATGGTAATCTCGAAGGTCCCACGTGTAGGTATCCACAGACTGCAGTACCACGACTTTTGGCTCTCGACGCTCAGGTTCGCCATCATATTACAGTCTCTAATTAACGGTTATCTCTATCGACAAGTATAAAAATTACAATTCTCAGCTGCGTTATTTTCTCAGCGAATATCTTCGCGAACGAATACTATTCTTTCATACAAAACATCCCCTCAGTCTTGACACGGTCCTTTCCGCTTTCTCTATTTCATTTTCCCACTACCTCCGCGCCTATCCTCCATGCATCCACCTTGCACGCGCTCGCACGCGCACAGGCGAGCGAAGAGCTAGTTGGGACGAGAAAAAAAAATTAGGCTCGCGTCAATTTCATTCCACCGTGTATTTATACGCAGGGGAGCGAGCGCACAGGTATTTAGCGCGAAGCACGCGTGTGCAAACTCTGTCTCGCGCGCGTCGGAGTTTCTGCACGCCCGTGTGCCTGTGTATTCGCAATAAGAGAATGATGACGAGAGTTAGGGAGGAGTTGCGCGCGGGGTACGTGGGTAAACTATCGAGAGAAAATAAATACGGGACCAGCCAGGGCTCGTTCGACTAACGATCTGAAAGAGAGCGCCCCCTCGTCCCCGCTCGAGTCTGGCAGCGGCGAGTACGCGCGAGTCGCCAACTCGCGCGGCTCGGCAAAAAAGCCCCGACAGAGTACTTTTCAGGTCCCTCTCGCTCTCTCGCTCTCTCTCTCTTTCTGCCTCTTTTTGTTCCGTTCGAGCGACGCCGATGCGAACGGCGGAGGGGACAAAAAAGGAAGGCCATGGGACGACGGATCTATCCTGACGAGGAGAGAGTGTCTATGGCCGAGCAGCTAGCCCGGGTCGATATATCGGTAACTCGAATTAGCGTCGGGGATAGAGGCCTCCGCCGGGCACGGCCAACGAACGATACTTATCGAAAGTGCGCTCAGGATTGAAAGGATTTTCGAGCGGGGCCGGTGCGCGATGCGTATTCCATGATATCGATGAATCGCGAGAGGGAGAATGCGGAGGGAAAAATAAAAACAATCCGACCGGGGACACGGGTTATCAAGTGCAATTTTTGCAACCTTATTTCTTTACCAGCTGAATGAAATGTACTTTGAATCGATTGCTCGCTAGATATTTGCAGCCGCACGGATCGTAAATAAATTTCTGCTCAGCGGAATCTATTGTTTCTACGTTGCTGATTTAAAACAGCAAGAGTTTGTATTTGCTGCTGATATTCATGGAGGATGTAAGGAGCACGGTTCATTTAACTTTTATACGCGGCTTGGAACAGCCAACAAAGCGTGGAAGAAGTGTAAAAGTGTGGAAGTTATGTTTGAAACCTCTGCAAACAGTCTTATAGACAATTAATTGTGGCTCAATATTCATCCTCAAAGTCTGGTGTGTATCTCTCATAGTTTGCGGAATAATTGCTTATGTACACTTTAAGTGGACCTGCTGCTGGTATACGATCACGCGTAATAATATGTAGAGTTCCACTGATACAATAAACTATTTATAAAATGAGACATCGCGCGATACCGCTGTGAGATTAGAGGCTTAGCTATGGAAACACATTGATATATATCTAAGAATGTAAATTATAAAGAATAACGGGCATTTAAGAAATGAGATATATGCTAAAATTAATCGAGAGCGATACAGCTGCTTTGAATTCTAATACTGGGATATGCGGTATACGTATTATCCACGATTAATTTCACACTAGTTTGCATCGCAGTGGAGAACGAAGGGGCACAAAAGCACGTGCGCACATGGACGATGCCGAGGAAACATTGTCTACACGAGGAAAGGTGATCGTATCACGTCAACGATCTGAATATTTTCACGGTTGCTTTGTAAGCGAGTAATCGTCGGCTATTGACAGCAAGACGAGGCGAGGTCACCAGGCGCGCACGTTACGCTGTTTTGCCTCGGCGTGTATAATTTCCCCGATACGTAGAAGAGCGCTCGTTTCCCATTCAAATGAGACACGGTTTCGTGTGCTACTCACGGAAAAGTAATCTTCCATATCGCGCCACAATGAAATCAACATCGATCACTATTCACTGTTCAAAGCACTCGTTAGAATCGCGCAAACGATCGTTGGAATTTACTTCGACAGACTGCGAGCATATGATTTCGCGATAGCGGGCGAAGTTCGTTGCCTGGGCCGTGTCGGGCCGAATTACACGCCTCGGTGCGATTAAACGCGAAACTAAAAACCGTCCGGTGCCCGCTGGCGATGGGGCCTTAAGGCGCTTCGAGCTGCCCCGAGCCTTCCATCGAAAACTCACGATTCCCCCACAAATATTATTGAAATCTCGAAAATATAAAACTCGAACGAAACGTTTGCCTCTGATTCGAGACCGATCGTGTTGACGATGAGAAATATTCCTGACACGCTGTACACGTGAGCGCACACATGTGCACAGTTGGCATAGCAACTCTTAACTCCGTGTTTATGCGAGAAACGAAAGGCACGTCAAGCCTTTCTATAATACCAATCGAGGCTTTCCAGATTCTTGAAATTCGAGTAACATCCCCAAGTGACTCGAAGAAGAGCAATAATCAAGTGGACGGAGAATTTACAAGAGTGGGAACAGCCGTCGCCAGTGCCTGCACGGCTCGTAAACTCTGACTCGCCGCGGAGACGTCCCCGCTACGCTTCGAGTCTTCCCTATCCCCTAGAGCTTTATTTTTATCACGTATAAGTCGCGCCCGTCACTCCTGTCAAACGGCGCGCGTACCTCCGGGAGGCGAAGGGGGAAAAAAGCGATCGACAGAGGAGTGAAAGAAAGGAGAAATAAAAAGAAAGAAGAAGCACTTACCGGGTGCCGTGCCGCAGCTGCCACGGCCACAGCTGCCGCCGCGTTTATACCGGCACTGGGGTACATCTTATCGTCGGTGGCCCCTCGAAGAGGTTATGTTGGCTCCCTCCGGTCGCGGCCGACTCCTGTCACCACAGTAATGGATATGTCTCCGTTATCCTCAGGTATATCCAGCGGTATCCCAGGTCATAGCCTGTACGCACTATTATTCACTGCTCCCGGGAAAAGAAGAACCGTGAACGGGGATAGAAAACAACACGATACGAGGAGACGGGGGGCTACGGCACCAAGTCGAACAGACGTGGCCGCACGGCACACATACACACACACACGCACTGTTCACTTTTCTTCTTCGGCGCGGTCCTCTGGCTTCCGCTCGGTTTTTCGTGCTGCTCGACTCACAGAAAGAGATACCGTGGGGAGAGGCACGGTTCACGACGGCGGACTGCAATAGCGGCGACGCGGAACGACGTTCGATCACGCTGATGTTACGCGATGCGAATACGCGACGATACATAAGACGAAAAGGTTCCCTCGACCGATCCTCTCTCGCCAACGGACGGGTATCAACTAATCAACCGCAGCGCCGAGGAGAAGCTCTTCCCCTCCCCGCGTCCGCCGCCGAGCCCCCCCCACCGTTCACCGCGACACCACGTGGTCTTCCCCGCTGGCTCTCTCGCCTCGTCTCCGTCGCTCCCGCGATCCTTCCCTTTCACTCGCCCCGTCTCGCTCGCTCCTTCTCCCACTCGCAGCGCGCGCGCCTTCGACAATCGGGCCTCTTAGCTCGTTCGTCTCTCTTTTCCCGTCCGTCGCGTTCCCATGTGCACGGATATCAGCGCGCGTGTGCATCGCGTCTACGTGTGTACGTGTTTCAGCGGCGGACGGGGAATCCGTTCTCGTCGCGATCCGCTTTGCATTTTTACTTACGGGCAAAAACGAGATTCGCGGCGGTAGATGTTGCGGCGAGTTTGTAGCCTGCGTATTACCAGCCGGCGCGTATTAAATTATCGCTGCCTACGGGACAGGGTGAACATCGGTGAACAAGCGCGGCCGGAAAACCCGTGTTAAACTTCCTCTTTATCACGCGCGAATTTGATCGCTTCATAACGAATAGCGTAACGATTTCTTCGCCGCCTTTATATTTAATTGTATCCCCGTACACAAATGAAAGAGGGCGGCCGGCAGGATAATTTTCAAATAACTATCTGCCGCTTCGAACGAGATCCCGCGTTTCGTTAATATCGCCGGTAACGGGGGGCGAATTAAACCGTTGCCGTTGCCCCGGTGGTTACGAGGCAACGTCCAAACTGCGAAACGCGATATCGAACGAGTTCACTTTTTGGTCTAACGAAATGCTGTAAAACAGCGTATCCTCGTTGGGCCGCCAGATAAATAAACATGGTCGCGGGCGCAGAGCGGGGACGAATTTATGGTACAGCTGGTATAGAAATGATACGTTGCGCAAGACAAGCTGAATTGAATACAAAACTGCAGACCAGCTGTTGACGTCTTAAAAAAATCAATGCTTATAAACACAGACACGAATAGAAACAGCGGCTTCTTGGAGCTAACAAATTTATTGCGCACTTTCGACTTATCGTTGCACAAGGGATCGTCTCTTTCCCAGTTGCATGGAAACGTTGTTTTCGAAAGCAACACGCCACGTTTCTAATACGTTACGTGGCGAGCCGATTTCGTCAAGATTTCTCCAGGAACCGATTCATTATCACAACAAATATAACGAATCTGAAGATTACACATTTACCCAGAGGACACTTAGATATCATTCGCACATTATGTATGTCGCTCGGCAAGTGACGCAATAAAATGCCCCAATGTCCAACTACATCCTACACAGCTGAAAATATCTTTACGAATACCTATTACCCACGTAGTATCCAATTTATTAAACGCAGTTTTACCTATGCCACGGACTTCCTCTTCAGCCACCCATAATCCCTCGATCCCGTCGTTCGCCACCCCTCCGCCGGAATACCAGAAGACTTCCTCCAGGGTCGCGAGCTCCTCTTTTTTCCCCCCCTTTCGGTTGCCTCACATTCGCCCCGTTCTTGCAGCCACGAATCTTTCGGATTGGAGTTCACTCTCTCCCCGGGTCATCTGTCATCCTTGTCACGCTCGTTTTAGCCCCCTCTCGTTCTCGTTGCCGCTATCTCGACCCGACCGACCGTCCGTTTCATCCTCGACCTCGTACTTGCAGTGTACCTCCCCGTCCCCTTTCTCACCCCCTCGACAACACGTTGGATGTCCTTCCGCCGGGCCCTCCCCGCGCCGCCCAGGCTCTTTTCGTCCCCGTGACTCTGCTCCCCGAGAGTGTCTATAGCCGAGCGGTATACACGCCGGTTACTACAGGCGTGTACAACCCCTTTGGAAGGGGTGGCAAGCATCGACGACCTTTCCACCTCAACTCCCTGCAAACAATTATTATCACTTTACCCCCGCTGCACTCAGCCCGGTGACACTTAATCTTGGCGTTATTTAGCGAGAAGGAAGAAATTGGGGCGAGGTGGGGAAGCGGGGAGGGGGAGGGGGGCGCAGTCTTGCGGGTTAGGAGACACGGAGTAGAGCGACGAGGCCTTAACGAGGGGTGACACGCGAGCCGTGCTCGTCACGAAAATTCACGGCTCGCACGGTGCATGTATCACGGAGGCAAATGGAGGAAGATATTACGAGAGGCCCGCTAACGACACAGTGGCCGAGCGGCGTGCTTTAAAGATCGTAATTTAGGCTGATCGTGCGCGGAGAGAGGGTGAAATCATCAACCTCCCTTGGAATTAAAGGTAGGTATACTCGAAACTGACTTCCCCTTTTTGTAGCTGTAAACGTTCATATCTTCTAAGTTTTAAAAATATCGTTCTCTACAAGATACATATTTCTTGAGACAGATACACGAGCAATCGGCTGGCGCAGCATCAATCCCCGTTTACTTTATTAGTTAGCGTTTACCAAAGGCAGGCACGTTTCTCTGGAAATATGCAAAATGCGAGAACCGTTTGCCGGCGTACAAGAAGCAGATATCCGTGCCGTATAATTCGAGCCGCGGGAGCTGAAAAGGGACACGTCGTCGCTTGTCATCGAGCTGAAACACCCGATACGAATTCCTTGCCCTGTATCTCCTGACACATCGGCGGCTCGTTTAATCGCGTAAGCCCCGCGCAGAAATAGGGCGATTCCCCGAATATCAAGCGCGGGCGTCGCATTAAGCGCGCGATAATTCATTCTTCTCTTTCTTTCCCCTCCTGTTCGAACGTAACGCGAGCCTCGAATCGCGAGAGGAACCGGTTGCCCTCGCCAGCAAACAAACCGGAGAGTTAACATCGCGTTTCACAGCGTCGACTTTGACGAACGGCTGACGGTGCCTCAAACATCTCCGCCTTTGTCGTATTTACCCAACGCTTTAGCGACTACGATCCCCCTTTTTTTCTACGACGACTGTCTCCTTATAGCCGCGCGGTACCTACTCTGGCCGCGTCCGACAGGTTCCACGGTTCCCTCTTTTTTTTTTCTTCCTTTCTTACCGATAGAAATCTGATGACGAGAGTCGATCGTGGCGAATGGCGCGTGTCCATTGTGCAAACAGTCGCCACCGATTCGCGTTCATCAACAACGATGACGAACATTTAGGATCATCGATGTTTATAGTTTGTTTAGCGGTAATGTTTGCCAGCGCATGGTTTATTAACGCCAATGGGATTCGCACGGGGCCGCTATTTATTTACGCCGCTCTATTGTTCTGGTCGGTCTGTCGGGCTAGAATTGATCGGCGAATATCAAATCGGTCGCGCGACGGGCGTAATAATTTTAACCGGATCCAGAGGTGTAAGATTACAGGCGACGTATTGCGTGACTCTGGTCGTGTAACTCTATCGATTACCGAAAGAAAGGCGGCCTTCTCTCACGTTCGCGCGGCGCAGCGCACTTTCGATCCTCCCGGTTCGTATCGCGCACGCAAAACGTTAAAGCGGAATATGTATGCTTCTTAATCGTCGCACGTACTGGCCGAGGAAGCAACGCCGAAAGAAGAAGCACGAGGAGTGGAATAGAATTTCAATTTTAGAAGAAGAAGAAATCTACAAAAACCAAGTATTCGGCAGAATTTTTTGTATCCACCCGCCGTTTTGCATAAAGTATGTCTCGTCCACCTCGCGCGTAGCTATTTCAATATAAAAACGAAGCCAGTGTCCTTTCACGGTTACCGACACATCGATACGTGGGTATCGAAGTTCGTCGCGGAAGACTGAGAAGTGTGTTCTCGAAATTAACGCGACAAGATCGACGGGGGACGATGATAATCGCGGAATGGTCGACAGAGCCGCGGAACGTGACTCCTCGCGAGGGCTGCGCGCGTGCACGGCCGGTTCTCGTGTGCGCGAGCGGTCGCCTCGTTGGAAAACGTGTTTATTGGTTAATTGCATCATTCTTGCCAAGTGCCCCGGCTGGCAATTGGCTCTGGCCATCAATCGGTACGCGACGTATACACGCGTCCCCTGGATATCCGGCCCGAGAGCATTTCGCGGCTACGTCGGCCGGACCCGCTCCTCCACCGGCGGTCTCCTTTCTCGATTTCGGCAGCCTAGGATCGTGCCTTCTCGCACGGTAATCATCCACGACGAATATAAACCGATCATTGTCACTGTCGTTTTACGAAACGCTCCGGCCGTAGGAGTCGCCTATCCAACGCGGCAGATCTAATCGAACACCTCTATTCGTTCGAGCGATCCGACTAATTGACGACGCGCAGCTCGATGGACAGCTAAAGGACAATACCAAGTTTATGGAGTGACAGGCTAGCTCCTACTGAAATACACGCCGTCCGAACCTATTGCCCTGTCCGGCGTCCCATCAGATCCTGTATCATACTTGATCGTAATTTCGCATCGTAATTCTATTCATTGGTTCCACTTAAAGAGTTAACGGGGCCGGGTCGCAGACTGGAACGGTGTCGCTTCCGACGGAACGATCGAAAAATGATTTTCCAGGAAAACACCCGTAACGCCGCGATGTGCTCCAGTGACCGTCACTGTTTCCACGCTTCCTGATAACGGCCGCGCGCCAGCGCACCGATATCAGCCGGCCGCGCGAGAATTAATTGCCAAAGCGGCGATAGATCAAGCGGAAAGTTTTATCATCCGCCTCGAGCGCGTGGTTAGACGGGCAACAGGCGCGGCAAAGTAACGCGGCGCGGGAGGGACCTTTGGGGCAGACTCGGGCATCGTTCGATTAAATTTTTATTCGAATAATCTTCGAATAAAAATTTCGGATAAAATGTAGATATTCGGGAATAACGAATAAGTTTTTATTCGTTATTCGTTATTCTTTATTCGAAGGACCTCTGTGGCGAATAAGCGTCAGGAATAAGGGTAGGTCGGAAACCCAGCCGCGGGTCGGGCCGGGGGGTCCATAAGGCAAGGGACGCTCGCCACGAGATTCCTTCAAATAACGAATAACTTCATTTTATTCGAAATTTTTATTCGAGATCATTCGAATAAAAACTTATTCGACTAATGCCCAACTCTGTTTTGAGGCAGCTTGAACCGGAGCTTGATATTTCAAAAGCCGAATCGTCCTGTATCTTGGAGAGCTTCTAGGGAATAAAATACAAGCGTGGTCACCGGTCTTGCGCGGGCAGCTCAATAAAACTGCGATAAACCGGGTAGAAAATAATTCTGGCGCGGGCAGATAGCGCGCGGGGAATCAGGGAACCAAAAAATGAAAAAATAGAATAGCAGTTCTTTGGCCCGTGGAAAAGGAATTTTATCGCGCGCCGTTCGACTGCGCGCCGCGCTTCCACCAGGGGGCCGGAACAAAGGGGGATGTAAAAAAAGCTCGTGAAAGAAGAAGATGAAACAGAGACTATTACTTTTTAATATATCGCCGCTTTTTATTGCGCTTTAATTGTTCCCCTTTGTCCGACGATGTCGACGGCGACGCGGAGAAATGTGGTCGCGGTTCATACGCGGCCATATACCATACGGGCGGGGCGAACAAAAAAGGAAAATACGAAACACCGTTCCTCCGTGAGGTAACCTCTTACCGGAGCGCTCTGACATTGCGGTAAGTGCAAGATAAAAAAAAAAGGAGAGGAGAGGAGGTAGACCGTAACGGGAACGATATTAAAAAAGAGGAAAAGAGAGAAGTGGAAGGGAACGGCGGTGGAAATCGGTAGGAGTGTTTTCGTCACAGCGCCGAGACGAGGAGAAATGACATTACATACCGTGAAGGCGCGATGCAGAAAAAGCTCTCGAGCTTCGAGCAACGCTTCGCGCCCGTCGACGACAGCCCGACGACGGCTATACACCGACGTAGTCGACGGCTGCAAAAAACCGCTTGAAAAGCTCCGGTTGCCTCTGACTCGAATGATCGCCCGGATTCGAGGCGCGCGGCGATTATACGCGCGCGCCATTGACGCGTTCACGAACGTTTACGCGTCCAGAAGTGCTCCTCTTTTCCTCTCGGCGACTACGGGGGCTGAGAAACAATAGCGTGGAACTTGATGTTTGGATTCGATGACTCACGGAACCGTAATTACCTATTGCTCATTGTTACATACGCCGTAATTGCGAGATTAGGTGCAACGGCAACATTACGTCTGCCTCTTTCAAGCATTTGTGTATTTTTTTTTTAGAGGATGTACCTGCCCTTGTATTTCTTTCGGAGTGGACGCGATATTTATTGCGATTAGAGTTTGCGATTTCTCGCTGAATCGCGAATACGATATTGAGATTGTGGTAACGGTTAATTGGATGAGATTTGTTAAACACGCTCTTGACAGGGTCAGGTTCGAATTCGAGGATACTTCGTGCCCAATCTTCGCTACGCCATTGGGTACTCGCAGCGAATATACAGAGTGTCCTGCTAAACGCGACTGCCTTAAATGTTTCTGTGAGTTTCAATGATACGACTAACGCGCACCTTCGGGAAAATTTATATATGTTGTATGTCATAGTGTAGTTTATACTTTTATTGGTGAAGACGACCAGAAGTAAAGGCTTCTAATACAGATAAATGCTCCGCCTCTATAATCAAGTTAGCGCAACGTAATTGGCCGAGGCTTTGACAGTCCTTTATTACATCTTTCTGGATTTCTGATTATTTCTCATGTATAATATATACGTGGGAATAAAAGAAAAGTCTGGAGCCTATGCGAATTCGTGCTAGAACGTCATGTCTGTTTCTGTTTTTACACCCTGTACGTGCATACGTGGCCGGCGGGGGCTGACTGCGGCCTAGCAAAGAGGGTGGGTTCTCTGAAGGCTGACGGTTTGCGAACACGCGACGGCAAAGTGTACACACGCGCGACGTCACAGAAAACCGCCGGCGTGTATAGCCTATGGAAAATGTTGAAGCGTGTTTCTGCCTCGGCGTCGAATCAAACACGCGCAGCAATAGTTTCCCGACGCCGACGCGTCTATTTACGACGCCGGAGCGGTAAAGTTTCCAGGCAGGGGCTACGCTCTCCTCGGGTTAATAACAAACACCCGCCGACTCTTCCCCCGGTCGCCGTAAAAACTGATCGTCGGAGGCGAGAGATACGAGGAGCGACGAGTTCTCTGTGAGTGCGTAAAGTACCGCGTATAACGTGCGTGCTAAAAGGACGTCGGAACGAGAGTGGAAGAAAGGGTGGCGAAGAAGTGGAGAGAGGAGCGATCAGGCCGACGCGACGCGACGCGGCGAGGAGCAACGTTTCGTGTTTTAGCGTGCCGATGATCGCCGAGACGCGCCCGCCGCAAAACCATAAGTCCCCGTCGGGCGGGAAGGAACCTCGGCCGCTTCTGACGACCTCGGTTACTTTTCATCCGTCAAAATCCAACGGGCACGACGCGGCGGACAGTCGGAGGAGAGCAGGAGGATGTGTGCGGACACCGAGCGGGGGAGGAACGAAGGGACAGCCGATAGCCTGACGGAGATGAATGGAGAGAATGGGGCGCGAGCGGGTATCGGGCCGGAGACGAGGACAGACGGTGGAACACGGTACACGGCGCGAAATGCTCTTCACTGATTTCCTTCTCTAAATATGGCCGCCTTCGTACATCCTCTCTTTCTCTATGCCGAGGCACGGCGCGGCGCGCAACCCCCTTTCCGATAACCACCCATAACCGCCCCTGCTTGCCCGAGGTTCTACTTGATTGCCAAGGCGTCTTAACCTCGGCCCCGGTCTAGTCCGCGCGGACTCTCGGTGTCTGCTCGCCGCGCGGAAAAACCAGCGAGACAGCCTATAAGAGACCCGTTCTCCGGCCGGCAGCCAACCTGAGCGCGGAAAAATCCACGGCGACGCCCAGTGGGCGAATAAAGAGGCGTAATCGGGAACGAAAAAGGCCAATCCTGCCGGAAGAGCGCGGTAACGCCGACCAACTGGCTTTCATACGGCGCGCTCGTTGACAGCCAGCCGTTAAGTCCGCGCGGACTGCTCCCCACGACCTTTATTATACCGTTCTGCGTGTATGCGTGCCGGTGTACGTGTGTATAGACGCGGCTGCCGCAACACACCGAGAGGGCAGCCTATACTCCCGCTGGATCTCCTCGAGTTCCTACCCGTCCGTGGAAGGGGGGCTTGGAAGAAGTAAGAGGGTACGACCCCCGGGGGTCGTGGAAGAAAGACGAAAGAGGGGGGTCGGGGGGAGGCGGACGGTCACCAAATGAACGAACATTTCCGTGGCACGGACCACGAAAAACGTTGGAGCGCGGAGAATAGCCGTTGCCTGAGTGGTAGTAGGGGGTGGCGGTGATAGTTCCGATGTTGGTAGTAGTTGGAAGTCGTCGGGGCCACTCCACACGAACTGGTCCAGCCAATTAATACCAACGCCTTTCGCTCCCAGACTCCGAAAAATCCCCTTGTTCCTAGCCGCGACAACGAGCAGCCGCGAGCTCCATTCGACGATATCGTTCCCTGGTAGCCCGACCCGTTTCGTTGACAAGTGCAACGAAGGTGTTATCCCCTCCGCCGCGCCGTTGAAAAAGTTTCGTCGAATCGGACGGTCGGTTCCATCTGCGCTGTACAAGGTGTCCCGGGTTTTATCGATCAAGCTATGACAGTTCCGCTCTAGACCGTTCCTTTCCAAGCGATATAGCCAGCTCTTTCAATCCCACGTTCTCGGCACCGGCGCGAGCACTCGGCTTCACGCCTATCGCTTTGTCACCGCGGCGGAAAGTGTTCCAAGGCAGGAGGGAAGAACTGGCCGGGAGGAGGCGGCGGGGGGGGGGGGGGGGGGGAGGGAGACAGTCGAAACAGAGAATCCGGTTACTAGCTAATGAAATTGTACCCCTGTCCCGCCCCGTTAAGTCAGTCGACACGATACCGCGCTATCGGGCGATTACAGACTTATCGCGCGATCCGAGGCAACGCGGTTCAGCGCGAGAGCCGTAGGTATCGGCTACGAGCGGCGGTTCGCGATCGCCGGCGTTTTCGATGATGTCGAAAGGGCAGCGTTAATAAAGCTCGGGGAACAATTGCGTCGCGTCGGCGCCGGAATCTAACGAATACGCCGACGCGGCCAATTATATCGTTATTGAGGGTATTTACGAATGTGGCGACGCGCGGGCGACCACGCGTCGCTCCGACCCCACGGAATTACACTCATCGATGGAATCGCGAAAAATCGACGCGTGACAGGCGGGGCTCGGCAACGCGGCATCACTCCGAAAATCATGCCTAAAGAAAATCGGGGGGCTGGTCGTGATACACGCTGGATATTAATTTAACGAGACGAGGGCGGGGGGGAGCGTATAGGTACAGTAGGTGCAGAGAGTATGCGGTTGAAATTACAGCCAATGGACCTGTTAACCGAAGGAGGTAAGCTGACTCGCAACTCGACCGTGACCGTTCCGAGAATCTTTGGCTCGTCTTGATAGCGAATCGCCGAGGCACTTCCGGGACACATGCCTTACATGTGTAGTGAATCATAATGCTACGAGGCAACTGAAATAGCTTCGCGAAAAATCAGAAACTAATCGAATCAACATTATCGACACCTATTCATTATTATCAGTGGGACACGATAGATAACGATCTCGCCAGCAGCGATGGCTGCTGGAGTGGAACGCCTTTGAGCAACGCGACGGCGGCGCTGATAGCCGGGGCAGCGAAAGGTTAAAAATTCTCAATCCCGGCAGATTAGAGAGTTGTCACGAAGCTTTAATAATTACGCTGGCGCAGAAGGGATAGATGCGCGTCGATAGCTGGCGGGCATTCCCTCGCGAGAATTTTCATTCCACGAATCGTCGCGGGTCGCCAAAAATGGGCGGCTGATCGGTACGCCCCGTATAATGTAGCGCTTAACGTGACGCGCCGATAAATTATAATCAATCTTGGCACGCGGAATGTTAACGGGAGCGCGCGTGTTTATAAACTACTGCGCGCACGCGCGCTTACGACGGTTGCGTTTGCACACAACTTCTGCGAATGCTCGCCGTTAATTCGGGGAATGCCGGTGGGCTCCGTTCGGATTAAATTAATAATTGATTTTACAACGGGCGCCGATTTATTAGCCTTCCCCGGCTGTTGTACATAAAACTGCACTTATCCTACTCTCTTTTCCCTGCCTTCGCCCCCCCCCCCTCCCCGGCCCCCGTTTTCCCCGCGGCCGGAAATTCCGGGTCCCCTTTCCCCGGCGCGGCGCGGCCCCGGGGCTCTTTCGCCCCCGGAGATTTTCGATCGATCGTTTTCAATGCGGTGTCATTTCGACGAGAGCCAACGTCGAGCGAACACTCTCGAAGCTTAACGATCGTTTTATAAAATGACGTGACCCTCGTAATTTCATTATGCCTTAATCCGGCGAACGCTCGCGTTGCGGCCGGTGGGGGGGGGGAGGCGGGAAGCGAGGGAGAAGAGGGATGCCCTATCGACGGAACGAGAGAGAGAGAGAGTGAACGCGCGAGGGTTGGGGGGGAGGGAAATGACGGAACGTTGAAAAAAGGGAGGGAAGGTAGAAACCTCTCCTCGATATTCAAGAGTGGCACTCGCAATATTAACGAGCGCCTATTAGCGAGTGGCAACCGGTACGGCGGGGGAGGAGGAGGTGAGGAGAGGGCAGGGAAATCCGTTTTGCTTTCCTTCCTTTCCTGTTCCTTTTTCCCTCTTTCTGTTTAAATACAAGAAGGGTTGGCGCGAACCATCCCCGCCTACCCTCCCCCGTCTCTACCCCTCTTCACGGGGCCGTTTTTAATTCGAACCGTTGCCCGCCCTCGTTGAATCTTATCGCGCGATAGACAAACTAAATGTCGAGCACGGAGCGCCCAAGACGTACCTTAACAAATATATTCCGAATGTAGCGTCCCCGTTATCGCGGCGAAGGAGCCGTGCCACGAAACGGCAACGATACACCTGGCTCGCGCGTTTCTGCACTCAGCCAGGCTCTGTTGAAAGAATATTTATGCGGGAGGAAAAGTATCGCGTACACCTTGTCCTCTTGATTTCAATCGATAATAACGGTGCGGTGGGTATGAATTTTATTATCTGCAGAAAGAAATCGCTTGGTGATAAATTGCACGGTTTCGGAGATGATGCAGTTACATTTGTTCAAACGAAATTCTTTACCAATGCTTCTACTTCGAATATTCGAGGGTCCAAGAACTCTTAATATTGATCTACTCTTTTTTTTGTACTGTGCAGTAAGGTTGGCGCGAATCGGGGCGGTAATTTGGAATACCTCATCCGGTATATAATTTCAATTAGACGCGAGATTCCAGATGCTCGCCTCGATTTCGTAATGCGGCGAGGAACCGTCACCTGCCCTATCTACGTTTGCCCGATACCTGCCGCGATAACTGATTTATCGCGTCTTCACGTCGTATGTCTACAGCCCGGTATCGCGCACAAGCGATCGACATCGTGGAACGATCTAATCCGTTGTATCAACGATAATGCCCCCTTAATCCCCGATACAGTCGGGAATAATAATTGATCGCTTGGAAGGCTGTGCGATTCTTTCTTTTTGTAACTGTTTTATTTAGATAATGCCTGGCCGTAAGATTCGGCCGACGCCTGCTAATTCGGTACATTCGACTCCCAAAATACAAGTAACCGATAATGTTGTTAATTCGTCGAATATGTAATGGTGTTGACAGAGATTCACTCGAGAATCGCTTCTACGATATTTCACCTAAATAACGAAGTAAACATTTGACCGGTGGAAGCAATAACTTAAATTAAATCTGCTTGATGTTTCTGTCTATACGCCCCCTATAGGCCCCCTACAGAGGATAGGAAAGAGGGCGTGTGAATTGCGCGTGTCACGGAAAAAATGTATATACAGTAAGTTTTAATATTTAAGGTCGGGGCCAGATATATTGGCTGGTGAGTTTCGTGAGGGGTATCTCCCACCATACCGCTTGCCTGCCTCGGTGCTCCTTTTCTCAATGTTTTCCGACTCGCTCTCGCCTTCGCAGAACAAGAGTGAGCCAGAAGTGGTGGGGATAGCGCCAAGCTCCTGACGCGTAGGCCAAACCGAGTTCTTAGCGTAGAAATATATACATCAAAATAGGTGTGCGTTAGCTCCGAAAAAATTCAGGAGTTTTATTGGTCAGAACATTGATTCTTTCTCGATAGCTTGATCTCGTATTGGTCTACGCATAGCTTCGTAACGCGCACAACTATTACGCTAAGAATAAATAACAGCCACACGGCTACGTTCAGGCAGAGCCGAGCAGCGTTCCCGTTACCCCACCATACCCTGCAACGCAACTGCAACTGACAAATCCACGATCGTCAGATGGTGGTGGTTCATTTCTCCTCGATCGCTGTTCGCGAAAACGAATTCACCGGCCAATATATATCTGGCCCCGACCTTAGTATTGGGATCGAAATTTACAATGATCTACTTGTTACCGTTTGATAAGTTAGCAGACTTAACTACACAATATCAGAAAATGCTACTTGTCACCTGTATAGAGTAGTAAGTGACCAGAAAACACCAAATACTGGCAATTCTTTGCACTGTGTAAATGAGAGCAGATATAGCGGGAATTTTGAAACGACAGATGGCGACAGCTACAAAGGAAGGAAAACTCTGATTCCAGTAAATGAAGAATTTCAACTAACCAATAAAATGTCGACTGGAAGTTGAGTTTGAAATAATGGTTTTCTAGAAGTTTCACCCGTGTTATCTCGATGTCCCTTGCATTCTCTTAAAGTTTCAGAGTAACTAATCTCTACAGGAAAGAGGATTATCTGTCGATTTCATTTAACTATTGCCGATTGCATTACACCCAGTAGGAGACGCAACAGATGCGTACAGTTGGAATTGAATATTTCAATTTACCTCGAATAATACAGCTTGGGAATCCCGAATCTATGTCCCAGCTCCAAGCAGTAATTAGCCCCGATCCTTTTCTGAATTCCACTTCTCCTTCGCTTCAAATAGTCTGGATGTGGCTGTAGAGAAGCCCGAGAAACACACTACAGAAAATCACCCTCGCAGTTCCAGAGACCGCGCGAACAATAACGACGATTTAAATGGGTTTATAAACACATCGCCAGCGCCACTTACGAGCAGAATCGCGAACTAAGAAACTATCGCGAATTTTAAACACAATCGACTAGTACAGTTTCTCGAAGTGAAAATCATCATCGCACAAAATTACTTCAGTTACTTTATTTATTAACATTATATTACGATCTATCAAATATTTATACTTGGTATTACTTAATATTAATACGACCACGAATTCGAATCGCCTGCTATTTTCCTATTAGGCTGTTCGATCCCATTTCTCCACGTTCGAGGGCTCCTGAATGTTATTTGAAAGTTAGAATGATCGAAAATTTCGCGAGTAAATTCTATCGGGATTGTACAAGAAAAATAAATCTCCACTTTTGAATTATTCGGCAACACTGCCGTCAATCGAAATCAAATATCCGCAAAAATTATACAGAGGCGTGTTATTTGGGTAAAGTTTTATAACGCATTAAACAACAAAGCTTACGTGGTACAAACTATCATCTTAGAGTTTAGACGATTCGCGATTACAGTGTGACGTATTAAATCGCAATTAATCGCTTTTAAATACCATCGGTGACTCCATTCATTTTTTTTTTCCATTAAAATTGAATATTACACTACGAGTTCTTACAATTGATATCGGTTCAGCAGTGTCATCGGTATTAAACGGACAGAATCGGTATTGATGATACGTTTGGATATCGACGACACTTGAGTAGCGTGTACAATATATGGATAAGTCAGAAGTAAGATAGTCATTAATACACATTACCATCTGTATAATACCTACACAGGTGTCATTTGATTAATACACTCCGTTTGCGTGACAATAATCCTACGGGGAAAAATGCGTTTTAGTAATGAAAGAAGTGTTCCGATATAAGTGGCGTGTTTTGGGATCAGTTTATGCTTAGAGTACAACGGGAGAGCAAGGGTAGCCGATTTACTGCAACTTTTAATAACATAGATGATACAGTATTAATTATTTAACATATTTATACACGGATAAATCGTCCGATATACCTCACAATGCTACAGGCTATGCGAATTAAACAAACAGTTTCTCTAATGTTCCATCGTACGACATCGTTCGAAGATACTTGTAAAATGATCATTCTGTTCCACTAAACTGGCGTATACAATTATAATTATTAGTGATATCTGTGTGGTTACAAGTTGTGAATATATCTGGTATATTCCTTGGTCGCTCTGTAATTTCCTCACTTTCCTCGCGCTACCTGACTTCCCCTTCATAGATACTCTAAGCCATTCGTGAATCATTCTCTCCTTATAAATTATTATTTCGGTTGCCCATCCTGATCGGCGAAGTATTTAGTCGCGTTAGGGAAACGCAACGGGTCCGGGAAATCTGGCGTGCCGTATCCGCGCGGGTTCAAGCAGTCCCTGATCGCTTGACCGAATGCGCGCCTGACGCCGGGATCTACGGCTACAGCGACCGCGGCACCTTCGACATCCTCCACGCCCGCCCGGGACACACCTTCCCTTACTAAACGCTCCATGGACGCTGCTATCGCCGAATGGTTCGGAGTTGGACTGACCAATAATCGTGGTTTCTGCTGCTCGATCAGTTTGCGCCGCTTGGTGGGCAGCGTACCCAAGTAAGCGTCGCTGAACGTCGCCACGCCGCCGTTCGTCATCCCCTGCATTTGCAACTGACGACGTTGCCTGACACCGTCCCGCGCAATGATTGGCACCCAGTCCTAAAGCGAACAATTTATTATAGTATTGCCATTTACGAAGCTGCGCGCGTAGATATTAGCCTCCGACTTACCGAAGGTAGTGCTTCGTGACCGGGAAATGTTTCCGGGATTTCGTCCCCGTCGTCTGGCACGGATGCCTCGAAGTTTGTTCTTTCCTCTACAACCTCAGTCTCCATGGGCTGTTGTAATACAAATTTGTGAATGGTTTCGAAGGACGAACATGGCGCAAGGAAAATTTTCTGTTCGGAGTCGAGAATCCTTCCGCTTTAATTACCGATACACATGTACGAGCTTACCTCCACTTCTGATTGCGTTTGTAACGGTTGATGCACTGGCGCCGAAGGCGTCGATAATTGTTGAGCAGGTACATCCTTGTATATTAAAAGTGGAAGAATTTCTGAATCTGGCGGTTGCATGACATGTCGCAGGTAACTACGGTAGGGAATGAAAAGTAGGTTCAGCATCCAGTGGCGTTGTATGGTAGTACTGCCCTCCAACATTTCACTCTGCACGAGAGAAGAGTGTTAAATCGAGACTGTACAATTATCGAACGGGTTGTCTAAACAATGAAACTAACAAAGAACCGTGATGCAATAGCTTCCAATCCTGCCTGTCCACCGCTAATGGAATATCGAAGCACCGCGCATAATTGCCTTCCCCCGTTATTCACGATAGTGGCGGTTTCTTGCCCAAATCTGGCGTCACTAAGGTCTAGAAAAAATAATACATGGCACGTCGCGATTAATAAGCGGCAAGTTTAAATTGGACCGCGTAAGTTGTGTAAAAGGCTACGAACCAGCGTTGAACAGGATTTGTAGTATTTCTCTAACCGAGCGACGCAGCAAAGCTTCCACGGTCGCACAAATGTCTATGCGCGAACCACTTCTGCCATTAAAGTCCTCTTCCAACACTAGCAGATTCTGAAGATGCGGTCTAAGTTGCGAGAATAACAGCTCGATGACTTGTTCTTGCATCGCTTCTGTCGTGGTGTTTGGAAAAGTATTTTGGAAGAATTCTTGCAACGGTCTTCTTAGATGAGCGATTGGTTCCGACCCGCTCAGTCGGAATCTTAGTACATCATCTAGTGTTATATTTTGTAACTAAACAGTTTCCAAGACAGTATCTTACGTTAGCTCGCAGCAAATATTACGTATAATATAAGCACTTTATATGAATATATTGTAATTACCACTAATATACATAAGTTTGTGAATAAAGATTCATGATTTGCTGAATCCTGTGTCGTGATGAGCGACGTAAAGGTAGGCAGAAGTTCCGCCAAAGTAGGACCTTCGGAGGAATTACCGCTCCTAATAATGAAAAGTAACGTAGAAGATGATGCTCCCACTTTACGAATAAATAACTTAAATGTTCAACGAGTGATAAACACACCTATCTCCTATGATTCCCACGCGAACATTCTGGTTAGTAAACATCTGCATTACGCTACCAAAACTGTCGGCCAAATCAGTATCTGCGATAAAAGGAAATTATGCATACATTGTCAGGTTACAAACGTTCGAGGGGCAATGTTCATGAGTATTTTAGCGTTACTGTTGACATTGATGCCGGCATGATTACCCGTAGCCCTTATTACTTGCTGCAGCAGATTTCTGAAAGAGTGGTTCGCATTCGTTTGCGACGTTGTCACAGGCGTAGTGTTCGACGAGGTAGTGTTGCTGGTCATGGTCGAAGTTGTCGCTAAAATAATTTTAAACCACACATTTGTACCTGGTCAGGTAATAACTATTATTCAACGTGTACTTAAATTGTATACCTGTTTGTGCCTGGGACTGAGTTTCAGTCGTGGATGTTTGACTCGTCTGCGTCCCTTGCGACGTACTGGAAGTTGTGGTTGACGTTCGACGAACGTGGTGCGAATTGCAGGGAAGGATTGGATCGAAATCAAGTCCCTGCCCTATACTCATCCCAACGCCCAACGGATGAGTTTGCTGATGAAATACATGCGGTCGCGATGTACTTCTGGTCTGCGTCGCTGTAGTCGGATGAGTACCAACGTTGCTTCTACGATAGAATATAAGGATTGAAGATAATTAAAAGCGTTACAAATTATCGCAGAGGATGCACATTCCAATAAACCTACCGCGCTTGAGTACTTTGCCCAGCGGCTGCGTTTCCATCGTGCGACGCGACAGTCTGTTGGCCTCCAGCTGTTGGAGGATTCTGAGTCGAGATCGTCGTGGTACTAATGCCACCTTGTACCATGTGACCAGCAACAGCCTGCATTAAATTTCGAATGAAATCAGCCGGAGGATTTGAACCCCAGGGGAATGCACCAGCGGCACCACCTGCTCTCCCTGTAATGCCAATGGAACAACGTTTTACTGATAAAGTATTTCCAATCGCAATAAGGAAACTCTTTCAATCGTCAACTTACCGCCATTGTTATTATTGTTGTTATTACTCTCACCGGCTTGAGCTTGCTCACTTCCCGATGCCGCACTTATGTTACCCTCGGGGCTTACCTCCATCAACACTTCCACGTTGTTCGGCAAATTAAAGACTGTACCTGAAAAGTGATTTTTCCCTTTCTTATCTAAATAATGTACGCGATTTAAACCGTAGCTAGATCACGGCACGCACCAAATGGAGACTGTGTCTGCTCCTGTTGTTGCTCCGTCGACTGTGCACCAGCCTCAGATTCCGGTCGCTGATTGTCCTCTTCGTTACTTGCTTCGTTTGATTCTGATTGCCCAAGTGTACTCGCAGAGTCGCCGTTTTCTTCGTTGCCGTTGTTGTTGTTCGCGTTTCGACTTTGTAAACTGATGTGTGCCTAATAGAAAAACCCATCGAAGAACGAATTTCACCATACGTAGAAGTAAATCCGAATGTTCCAGCGACTCGTGCTCACCTCTACCTGTATAGGTATACCGGAGTGCATAACAGCCGAATGCTGTATAACGATTGGTCTACATCGCAGATTTCTGGGCGGCTGCTGACCCATGTCGACGATAATGTCACTCAAAGCGTGACAAGCGTGGGACACGTAGTGCAGACACTCACTGACACCATCCACGATCCTCTGATTTTCGTCTACACCTTCAGGTCCTGCCTGGATGTTAAAGATTTTTTATTTCAAATACTTCTGAAAATAAAATAACTTACGCCCGCGCCGTCTGTTCGAGAACATCGTGCACTTACTGCTAGAGGTAACGAAGGGTCAGCCAGCATAAGTACGCGATAGCGTTCTATGTATGGTCTTAAACGATCTTGAGTGTTTAACAATCGCTCCAATAATTCTGCCATTTGTGGGGGTCGCGGAAGTCTGAAGATAACAAGTTCATCGTGTATTATAACTTTATATTACGAGCCATAAAATATACGTCTAGGAATCATTACTGTGACGCGGATCGTCTATTAGATGGCCCATCGTTGGTCGACGTAGATCCTTGCGGTTCAGATTGTGACTGTTGCGAGTGCTGTGGCTCTTGTGCATCTGGCTGATTATCGTCACTGGCGTCGTTCACTGGCACTGCTTCGGCACCGTCATCGCTATTACCTATTTTACAGAAATTACAATTGCGTATAAACACGCGCTTTCTATTCTTTTATCCACAGTATCTGTTTGTACACACGTTGTAGGAACGTGACGTTGTTTGCTCCAGCTGCCGACAAAGCTGCTGCAAGCGTAGCTGCGGCAGCTTCCACTAGCCTGGTCCCACCGTTTGTTCTGCCTTCGTTAGTACTGAAAAGACTAGTAGATTTATCGATTTATGTTGCGGAGGTATACCCTAATTATTATTTATCGTTTTTACTTACTAATGTTCTGTCGCTAGTTGCTCCACCTGCACCTGTTGGGCCAACGGTGGCTCATTGCTCTCGGATGACTGAGGATTCAGAGGACAAGTGGGATCGTCGAGTCTATCCATAAGTTCATTCGCCCGATCCAGCATTCGCCTCGCCACGATTAAGCGACTATTAGACAAGCTATTGCTCAACTGTGGTACTTGCAACCCTGTTAGAATCAATAACACGTGTAGAGAGAGGGAAAATATTTTCAAGGCGGGACATATCGCGCGTGGTTATTAATAACAGTACCATGCGCTTCTACCAAGTACATAGCATTGCCGTGCATTTGTGCACGAGTAAGCCGATAGTGCGTTCTCTGTGGGTTTTGCCAAGATTGCGATCCATGATTCTGACTTTGACTTTGGCCCCCGTCGTTCCCTCGCTGACCAGGCTGGGGCGGCGCGCGTTGCACCAAATGTATAACTTTCCCATTAACATCTGAATCATGAACGTTTCCACCGTTACACGGTTCCAAGTAAAGTTTGCGCGATCGAAGGACATTAGAGAATTTCTTACCGTAGTCGTTTAACTTTTTCTCATCTTGAAGGACTCTGCCGCAATAAATAAGTCTCTGCGAATCTGCTGATACTGCCACAGACTCCGCTATATATTCTTTAAAACCTCGTACTGTAATTTGCTTTAAAAGGAAAGGCAATTGAAATACATTTTCTCAAACGTTTTCTTATCTATCAATTACGTTTCAACTAGGTACAATCGATATATGCTTAGTTTTATTAAATGCATCTACCGCGCGTTAGTAACTTTTAACGCAGAATCAAAACAGATTTCACAGGGAGGGTTACATCGTAACTTCATAATATTACATCATACAAGGGCATTTTCATCACTTATGTTCGATATAGGTAACGTAAGGAGAGCATCGCAATGTTATATGCTATCCAAACGCGCTGATCATACGAAAGTACCTCAGCTTCGTCCATGGTAGTGAAATTATTAATCGACTGACTAGATGGCTGAAAGGCTACATATACATGTAACTAAGAATCCATAGTGCATACATTAACAATTTCAAAGGTAATACGGGAGAAGCTGGTCAATAAAGGCAAGAAATAATTTAGCTTGATTACCGTAAATTGTAGAAGAATACAAAACATACTATGCAGAGGACAGGAGAGTCTAGATTCTAGATCTATAATGGAAGTGATGACATGGTCGAAAAATGATAGTATGGATTGATACATTAATAGCTGTGGGGTACACCATTCGGGACATTACAGGCGATTAATATCGTTCGGGTCGCACGCAAACAGACCAAGAATCCGTTGTCGGGAAAGTGTGGGGAGCGAAAAAAATACTTACGTCGTCTTCCAACGAAAAAGCATGATTTTGCGAGTCCAAGGTCTTCACCGTGAGGTCGATCATCGTGGATCGGCCGTGACTGACGCGGCGGAACTAGAATTCAGGGAAACGAACAGGAATATTAGAATCGGAGGGTGCGTAATGCGGAATCGTCTTAGTACACTCACGCGAGCACGCAGGTACAAGCTGTAAACGATACTCGGTCGAGTAACGAGCTAGTAACGAAACGAAATATACGACGTTCGCGGAGGACGAGGACTGATTTTTAACGCGAATCGATTCCAGGGGATCGGAGAATTACGTAAGGAAATCCTGTCGCCGTCGATTTTATCGTGTGACCGTTTCTTTCAATGAACCTACCGATGAAATTTAACAGCGACGGCCGACACGACACACGTTATTTTACCCAGAATTCGCTTTACCAGCGACACCGCGCAAGCGCTGCCAACCCACCGGACGAATTATTCCCTAGACGGAACGCGAATCGGGAGTGATAAGAATCGCCGACTTTCTACTTACGAATTACGATGCGCTATGATCGTGAAGTTTCCTCCATGTCTGCTAGATGACGTCACTAAAACACATGACGACAGATGGATCGATTAATCGGATTCATTAATTTGAATTTACGAATAGAAACCATCTACATATCAGTAACGTAGAATGCGGGTGTTGACTGATAGTAGAAGAACGCTGTTGTGGAGCATAATAAATAATAATAGAAACTTAGTCTTTATCCTTCGAAAATTAAATGGTCCTAAAATCACATATCTTAATATATAAAACAGAAAGCTTCTATATGTGTACTTGTGTGTTTGTCTGTCGCCTAAAAACTTTCGAACGATAAACTCTGGGATCACGAAATGTGCCTCAGCTCATTATGCCTGACTAATCCAGAGGAATGTGACCATTAAAAAAAAAACTAAAAAAAATTTGTTTTATAAAATCAGAATCTAAATTTTCGGCGAAGCCGAGTAGTAAAGCTAGTATGACAATAATGCAAACAATGCCTGTAATCAGATTGCTTTAGAAGTTGTAAATCGAGGCATACGAATAAGCCAATAATTATATTACATATAATAAATGATATATTATTAATTAATATTCCAATCCCAACTTAATGTCTACCAACCTTAATTACTAAATGTGCAGCGTGCGAACGAAGGACAAGGCTGTCACAAGCACGTCTACGAAATGTCACGTTTTCGATTTCGACGTCCCTCAGGATCTCGAGGCATGAATCCGGAGAAGTGGTGGCGAGATCTGTGTCGTGGATCGGTCAGCAGGGGCACGGATCGACGTACCCTTTCGGCGGAGGCGTGGATGGTTTCGGTGCGCGCTACCGTGGCATCCGTATTCCGTACATCGAAATCGAGGGATCGGTCTGGCACGGACATCGCGTGATCCAACGGGAGGATGAAAAAGAGAAGCGGAGAAGACTCATGGCAGGCCGATCGCATTATTCAGATTAGGGCATCGACTGAGCCGCGCGGGTGTGCGTGTGTACACCGGCTCTCCTCTGTGTGCGCATAAACGTGTATACACTTATATCGGTAGAAGATAATACGGCCGATCGTGCACCGCAGGAAGAATGTTAATGGTGCTTCAGTTTTGTATGCAGGAAGTGACGGCGCGTCCCGTCTCATACCGTAGCGGGCCCCGGCGCCCCGGCGTCCGAGCAGAAAAACGCCCAATAAGACTGATAGAACTGAAAAACCGAGAGATTCACCCGTGGCCGTGTCGGAGGAAGGAAAGAGAGATGCTCCTTTAAATCCCATCATAAACACACACTGCCAGGGGCTCTCAACGTTTCTCAAAAAATACACAATATTTACACACCACACGTATCATTATTCCTCCCTCCTCTCCCTCGCGGCCAGCAGCCCCGGTATCCTCAAATTCCAACGCCGGCTCTACCAGCACGTTGGAAACAGTGTTTCCGGCGACGTATGGGCGAAGGCTTGCTCGGGTATGTTAATTCGTAGAAAGCGAGCCGAAGGTATGAAGTAGATTTTACGCAGATCTTGGAACGGCTCGATAATCATTTATTAATGCAAAAAAAAAAAGAAAACAATTGAAGGCGCGGGATGGCCGGTATTTGGCAGATGAAGACCGCTGTGTATCGATGTAGCGACAGAAGAAGTAAGGGTTACATGTTGGCCCTATGAAGCAAGAAATAGAGAGGCGCCAGGCTGAGTTGCAGCTTCGTAATGATGTAGCTATCTCGATTTAGCATGCCTCGCAGTCTTGCCCGTTAGTAGGTACTTAACTTACTTTAGTAGCGCGAGCTTTGCCGCTCTACTAGCGTTAATTTAGCTCGCCCCGTCTTCTTTATCACGAACAATAACTATAAGACGAGAAGAAGTAGGGGGAGCAAGAAGAAACGGATCGAGCGCCGGATGCCGGGGGAAAGGAAACGAAAGGGACGGGAGAATGCGTCTCAGCAATGTTTGCTATGATCGATACTCGAATTGAAACACATGCCGCGATAGACACTTTAATTAATCGCTCCTTGATTTAGGTACCTATCCCGCTGTTCGGCGCTCGAGAGCCTGCCGTGTTAACCAGCGATCCCGATACGGCTCGAGATGCACGATCGTCGGCTTCTGGATTACCTGCTGGATTGATAGTCGCGCGGATTCATCGACCGACGATACGAGCGTGTAATCGCACGCTTATGGAATTCGACAGAGGGAGATATTAATTTCCAAAACGCACGTTTAGGGTTACGCCTGAGCCAGGCGAACGGTACCACGTAGGTACTCGGCAAGTTACACGAATCCTGATATCTCGAATAGTGTATTTACAGCTACGAACGCGATCCGATTGAACCAAGCCTTAGATATCGGGCCGATCGATTAGCCGGTCCCGCCACCCTGCCGCGGCGCGATCGGCATGCTCCAAATACCGGAACCCCAAGCGAGCCCTCCGAAGAATTCGAGAGGCCAGCAGGACTTCGGCTATCTCGTGTCACCTTAATGCCCCTATATACTCGAAACTGCTACTGGATGCTGCCTCCTCTCCCATCCTCGTCCCTCCGTTCCCGATCGTCTCGATGGTCTCTGTTCCACGACGAAGAAAACGAGGAGCTCGCGTGCGTGTCTCGGAGCTATGCAACAGGGAGATCCAGGGAAGCTGGGAGGGAGGGATATAAACCAATATACCGAGGCCGGTAGCTGGCGAACACTGCGTGACACGTCGGACGCGTGCGTGTGCGTTGGCGCCAGGCCGCATTCTCGCATTCGTTAACTAACACATCGAGTTAAGTCCCTCGGCATCGGAGCTCGTGCCTTCTCCTCCCCTGCAATCCCCCCTTTCCCCAACCCCCGGCAACCCTTCCCTCCACCCCTCCGCCCGTTCATATTAAGAGCGGCCACGGCACAGTGTTCGATGGGTACAGGGAAATGGACAAAAATTAATAACTTCTCTCTGGAGTAAAGGTTTTGAAAGTAAATTTCATATTTGTTTATAAAAGGACTATTTTTCTACATCCTCGATGTTATAAGTTTTTTTTAAATTTTTTGTTTTTGAATGCATGTAAGGTAAGTGCGGGTAATAAGGTAATAAGGTGATAAACCCCATCGAGAATGAGGAAGTCACAAAACAGATAGGGAAGAGCTTCAAAGCGCGTGTCTAATGACCTGCTCTACACGAAAGAAGACCCATTTACAATGTCTTTAAAAACCTTAACATATCCTTGCTTGTTGGTTTCTTATATTATGCAAAATATCATAGTTTATAGTATAATGTTCATAGATTTCTATAAAAAAAGTTTTCAAATGTATGTATAATTTTTTTTTTTTTAAATGATGGATACTTAATAGGGGTTTAGTACCCGCACTTACCTTGGTTCATTCAGCTTCGGATTCTGAAACAGTCGATAAACTTGCTTCCGAGGATTCTTCGTCAAAATTAAGAGATGATTCCTCGGTACATTCATCTGTTATCAGGTAGTGTTTAATTTCGGCAAAATCTTTCCTTTTTACCTTGGAGGATTTTTTTCTGTGTAGTGAGACCGCGGGATCTGAACTTATAATAAGGAAATTAATCAAGTCTTTATTGGTATTCTTTCTGGATGATTTTCAGGTATCGTGTTCTCTAATATCTCTTATATCTTTATGTGTAGCTTCTAAAGTCTCTTCTGACAGTTGTCCTATTGGAATTTGATGGTGTGATATAATATCACTCCCGTGAATTAGTAATTTGTGCATACTGACTGGCATATAATACCAGCCATAGTTCGATAAATGTAATAATTTTGCCTGATCTGTTAATTGTTTCAATGTAGTAATATTTATATTTAATCCACTTGAAACTACTCTTAACATTAATTCAATTTTGCATATTAAGTCTTCATTTATTCCTGTTAGTGTTGAAGTGATTTGAGGGTCCCAAATCCAGATTTTCGAATATCAATTAAGAGTCCCATCTGTTCTTTAAATCCCTTTTGTACATTTGCTTTAGTTTCCTCAAAAAGACGTTCATTAGCTTCGCCCCTCACTTGCCATTTCTTAAACTTCAATCGGTAGACAATATGAAGTAAATTTTCAAAGCATCTAATCCAGAGATGCAGGGAAGAGATACCGTATTTGTACATGTCTTCGTTAGGTAATCTATTACAAATTCGTAATCATATGATATTGATCTGAAAATATATGTAATGTGTTGTTTTAAGGGCAACAACTCCATTTGGGGAAAACTTGGGTAGCTAAATAAAACGTGAAATTTCTAGCCACGGCAAAAGAATTTAATAAGCATTACTTACTCAAATTTAAGCCACACAATACTTTAGAAATATACGTATATATGTATAGCACTATATTAACTTAGAAAACTCGTGAAACGCTGCGTGTTGCCTGTGACTGCTCTTACAGAACTGAAGAAAGCATCCACGATGAACGAATGCTAATACATTGTAAAGACAAAGTTTGAGAACAGATGAATATGTAGACTAAACGTCTTATCGCTTAACGGAACGTACGAGTAGTCCTACGCTACACGGCGGACGCACCACAGGCCTGAGCGGCGAACGTCTTAATCAATGATTTTGACTTTTTTCTGTTTCGGACAAATTCGGGCAGCTGAAATTGACGGTAATATAAAGCTTAATGTTCCCTAAATTAATATACAAAAAATCACGGAGGTACTTTTTTGTACTCTTTTTAAAAGTCCCCTTGAAGTTGATAAGCACTTAACATAAAAAATTCGTACAAATTGTTAGTATTGTAAAAAAACTGACTTGGCAGTTTTGAAGGTATGACAGTAATAAACACAACTTTTAAAAATCAAATGAAAAGCATAAACATTCCGCCAATGGCACGCGTTTGAAAAAATGCCCCGAGATTTGGAATAAATCTCTAGTGTCATTTTTTACAACAAATTGGTAAATTCGGCAAAAGTTATGGGTAGCATTAAAACCTACGTTTCTTTATTAACATTTTAAGATACAAGAATTTGTGGATCGAACACCTCACGTTCTTGACTTTTGTACATTACATCGAACACTGTGCACGGGTCCCAAATTTGCCGCCGCGTGGGGCGGCGGTGGGGGGAGGGGACGCGGGATAGCGATTTGTCCTCGTCCCGTTTGCACGACACCGGTACGCGGTTAAGATGACCGGTTTCCACCGGTGCGCACCGTGTTTCGGGACAAAGCGGTTCTCGGGAAGAGTGTATCGTCATCCAGCCTGATCGTGCCCGCGAATCGAAGCGCATTGTCTTCGTTATCGACGATGATATAATCGTTGCCGCGCGGCGGTGCCCACGAAACGGACGCGGCTCGAGCGAGCGAGCGATGAAAACAATCGAATCGGGCCGATACCGGCTATCAATTACGAAACGTCTTGTTTCATTTCTCCCCGCGTGCCGGGGTTTTCCCATTTTCTTTTATTGCCTCGCCCTACATCGCGGCCGGGCTCCGCTCAATGTGCTCCCGTTCGCGTCTCTTGTGGCCAAGGCGAGATCCATTTAATAATCGTCTTCGGTCGATAGAACGGCCACGATACGGCATTCATGGATCATTGATGATAGGAGGCGGCCGCGGGGCCCCGGCCGAGCACTTTTCTTCGCCACTGGCCGTGGAAAAGCGTGACACACGGCGGTTGGAATTCACGGAGATCCCCACCCCCACACGCACCGCCATACGGCGGCGTGTACGGGGTCGTGAAATATTTGCTTTCGCTTCAATGATCCAAGAAGACGCGACCGCTCGTCGAGGCCGGTAATTAATCGGTATCAGTTTACAATGAACGAAAGGGAGCGTTCAGGGAGGATTTATGATTCCAGTGATCCCGTAACGACTGTTAATTACCAGCAAACGAGAAAACTGCGCGGATTCCAGATAACGGGGCGCTTACTCTCATTTATTAAAGCGTCTCGGTTTGATTGAATGCGAGAGCCGGTTAATCAATAACGTAACGAGAGAAGAAAGAATTGTTTCTGCGCCGTGTCGGGCATCGTGTAAAAGTGACGTGACGAGTGTAGTAGCCATCGAAACTATTGGCTCCACTCTCGGTAGGTGCTTCAGCAGTCTCGTTCGCGCACGCCTGAGTTTACCACTGGTAGAAGTGTCGATACAGGATGCAGTCGCGAATGCCTTTGAAGCCTGAAAGGGAGCAGGTGCAGGCGCCAGTTATGCTCCGAAGAGGCTTGAATGGCTCGTAAAGTGTGTAAAGTTAGCTGAAAGATCTCAACGACGACACCGCGAGACAACGACGACGGGGACCAGAAATTTCATGGAGCTAGCATTCCAGGAGCGTTCCAAACTGTTCGGTCCCCCCCCCGATATCCGTCAACCGCCTTTCGCGTCCCAAAGGAAAGGGTGACGGACATCTCGCCATGCGAACAGCCTCGATCGGGGGAGGAGAAAGATGTCTGGTGATAATAAAAGAGCGCGACACCATTCGCGGAGCGCATGCATGCGCCGCAAATAAACACGCGTCGCTTACACGCGTGTAACTTTAAAATAAACACGCGTTACAACGCCGGCGAACTTGCGCGGGCACGCAGAATGTAAATACCTACCCAGAATGAGCGTCGTTACGCGCTAGGGAATGGCGCGGAAATGAGTTTTACGAGCCGCGCGGAACCGTTCTCGTGAAAAATAATAATTTACGTGCGCGTGCGGGAGCAATGATCATAAACGTCACATTCGTATGCCGATGAAGCGTGGACGGTTTGAGGTGCGCGAGGGATTACGCGCCTCCTCGCGTCTCCGATTGTTGAATAATCACGGAGATACGGTATGCGATGCGACTTTGCTTTCAAGGTATCAGCCGTTTACGAGGTCCGAGTGCCGATCGTACGCGTCTACTAGCTACTGCGGACGGAGGAACGAGGACGGGAGGAGAGCGAGAAAGAGATAAACCAGAGAAGATGCCAAGGAGGGAGGGAGACCGGGCGAAGTGGAAAAGAAAGAGAGGGACCTACGAGCGAATTATCTGGTATTTTCTTTCAGCCTGCGGACCCCGGAGCGGCTAAGCAAAGGTCAAAAGTTGAGCAACGCTCTCGTTATCGGTGCAAACACCGCGTTCGCATAAGTATGCAGCGCGCCGGCACGGACTTCTCCTGGCGTGTTGCGCGAAAACGTTAACGCGCCAGTCGCGGTCCGGCGCCTTTGTCGTAGAAAACAGAAAGAAAGAAAGTGCCGGTGGTCGAAGAAGAGGCGACAGCGCATAGGTGGACACCGAGCCTCCGCTTGGCAGGCTGGTTAACGTTGCCGGTGGCAGAGAGGAGCGCCCTCGCGACGCACCCTTGGTCTGTGCACGATGGACGCGGCGCGAGAAGGCGGTAGAGGGAAGCGAAGGGAGTACCCTCCGCTGGTTTCGCGCTTGGGGCTTCCGGTTGGCCGTTTCAGCGAAACGGGAGATAAACAGATGGACGGTGACCGATAAGAAACGGCCAAGGGTGGATGGAAACGGCGAGGAGAAAGAAAGAGTGGCTGGCGTACGCGCATAATGTACGAGTCCTGAGAGGAGCCGGGGTCCCTCCCGGAGGCGCCGCGCCGCGCCACGGCACGACGTTGCGACTATAAGTAAGTCTCGCGCGGCGCGCCGCGGCTTAATGCCGTTGCCGCGTTCGTGGCGCCAAGAGGAGGGCCCATTGGCGACGATAAGCCTCCTTCGTGTCCGGCACGGACGAGAAAAAGAAAGAGAGAAAAACGGAGATAGACACACAGCAGCCAGCTTTCACCCGCGTTTCAGCAGTGAGCACGCATACATACAGAATGCACGCGCGCATATAACCCGGACGGGGTGTGGATCGCGACAGTGTAGATAATACGTAGCTGTCAGCCGTGTCCGGCCAGTGTCAGTCTGCGGTTGGTGCCGGTCAACAGTGGTCGCGTGTCTTCTCCCGCGGTTCTCGATAGCGCAGCCTCTCCAACCCCCATCCGTAATTTTCCCGCAACGTCCCCTGGGTTCCATACGTTACCGTCCACTTGGCCTTCCACTACCGAAGCTCCGTTGTGACCCGCGCGGTTCCCTGGAAACAGAGCCGCGACACAGTTCATCGTTCAAGTTCACCCGAGTGACGCTCCAACTCCCCTCGCGGGCGTGTCGTCCCGCCCGGGCCCCCGAGCCAGTGGAAAAAAACACTTGGACATCCGAGTTGTGTGTTACCGCGCGCTGTGCTACTCCGCGGCGGCTACGTACTCGGCGGCAGGAAAAAGGAGGGCCGGTCGCAGGTGTCAGGCGGCAGGGAAGTAGAGCCGCCGCTCGCGACTGACGCAGGAGGTGGCTTGGTTCCGAAGGGGGTGCGCATGGTCCGTGCGGCCCCGTGCTCAGATCACCCCTGTCCACGAGCGCGGACCTTTCTACTGGCCGTTTGGATGGTGATCGTCGCGGTCGCGCGTTGACGTTCCAGCCAACCATGTCCGGCCTGTTTTACACGCTGCTGGGCCTGGCGGCCAGCACGAGCCTTCATTGCGCTGTCCGCCGCGAGATAAGCCCGTGCACCTGCCGGCAGGAGGAGTTCTCCAGTACCGTTATCAACCCGGCCGCGGCCGCGGCCGCGGCGGCCGCCGCCGCCAGCACCGCGAACAATGCTGCCCACCATGGACACGGCGAACGGATCGAGGTGGTGTGCGAGCGAATGGACTCATTCGAGCAGGTCGCGGGGGCGTTAAGGGGCAAGTTCACCGCCGAGCAGCAGATCACCCTCAGGGTGTCCCATTCGAATCTGCGGGATATATCGCGGCACGATTTCAAAGAGCTGCGGATGTCCATCACCAGGCTCGAGCTCAACCACGATCATCTAGGGTGAGTGTAAGTTTGTCACGCTTGCGAGTCCGGCTCGCGACCGAGTCGTATCTCCTCGCCGTTCGTTCATTCGTGACTCGGTGATCTTCCTTCTGTTTATTAGCGCTTTATCGGCCGCGTGTCACGGAGCGAGCATACTCCTTTCACTCGTCGCACAAGTGTCTCGGAGCTGTTACCTACATTTCTTCTTCGTTACTCCAAGCATTCGCAGCAGTGTCTTACCGATGAAATTCTCATTTTCTCGGTTAGACACTTCTGTTCAATGGCAGGCACGCGTGACAGGTGGAGCGTAAGAGCGGTAGATAATGCGTTAGGCGTTGCGCTGCAACCGCGCTGTCCCGTACGTCTCTTTTCTTTTCGTCCGCGTGCTTAGCGGTCCCGTTAGACCGCATTCGGATGATCGGACACCGTCTCCGATCGCTCTCCGATCGCTCCGAAACAAAGGTTCGGCCGAGGTGGCAGACCGAACGCGTTCGCTCGAGATCGACCTCGCGGTTTACAAGGAGTCGGATGTAAAACCAAGGAAATTTCTTTCAGCTCTCTCGCGAGCGCCGATGGAGAAAATCGTGTGACGCGACGATAGTGACGCGCGGATAAGTGGTATCACTCCACGCTTACTCTAACCACGCGTGTATACGTTCCGATCGAACGAAGCGTACGTGCTTCTAGATGCTCTAAACTGTTTCCCCTCGCTACTTTCTCGCCCGCTCTTCGTGTTTACTGTTTTCACTTTTCACGTGAATCCAGCATTTTTTTTACTCGAGCGTCCGATCGCCGCAACTTTGCGTACCGTCCCGTTGGGAAGTGCGTTTCTGGAGAAAGATCTGGGCTAATGAAGCTCGCGTGTCGGGAAGATCGCTCGATGTAGGTCCACGTGGAAAGAGGCGGATTTTCTGTAAACGACCCTAGTGAACGTCTGCGCTGTGACGCAGATTGTAATGTCGACGGTGCGTGTCGATTGTCTGACGGTAAGATTCCTCGGTCACCTGCCAGACAGCTTTCGTAAAGTACGAGATACAAAGAGAGCACGGACAAAGGAACGACGATGTCAACGGAACCATGCACGTACACAAGCGGCGCAGAAAGTAATTACGGCAGGTATTTCCGCGCAAACATTCGTCATTCAAGGCTCATAGAAGAGCACGCGTGTAAACGCACCACTATGCATTGATACGAACGACAATATCTTTACAAAAGGTCATCGTCTGATGTTGCGAGCATTGAATAAAGATGTTTGTATATAACAAAGAAGCGGCTCCAATTAGTGTAATTATTTCGCAAACCGGCGGTTACACGTACCTAACGTTCAGGGCGGCAGAAATCGTTTAGTAGCCATTGCGGGAAATGCACGCTGAAAGCACTTCGTGGGGGCAATGGCGTCCTTTAATTATCAAAGTAATGGCTCAAAGTAATTACTATAATCGTCATATTCATTTATCTTGCAGATGACAGTTTTTATTTTTATATATTTTTATACTGCTAATGTTAGTGTGTTAAATAATATGCCGATAACGATACAGAAAATCCGACCTTCGAAATCTCTACAACCTATCGAAATTTACTACATTGTGCTGATCGATCGGAGTCCTTGCCATTGCAAATTACCGTAAAAGGAGGGCCGCCAGAGTCGATCTTTGTTCAGGGCTCGGCGCAAATGATTCGGAACTCGTTCGTGATGCATCGATGGTAATCTATGCAATCTCGCGGTTTTAAGGCCGATCTCCTGATTAGGGATAAACGCGGCGGGAATCATAAGCCGCCATATTTCTAGAAAGACCGACACAAAGGACGCGCACTGGTCTTCCTTGATTGTCCTGATGCACGGCTCGCACAGATGAGAGAAAACGAGAGTCCTTGACGCGGCGAACGATCATCGAGAACGCGTCTTCCCGCGAGAGGCGAGAAGAGGAGAGAAAGAGGCGAGATCGGGCGCGAGAATGAAATCGTAATCGTGCCTGACCTCTTCGAGACGAGTTATCGACGGGCCCTGCGCTTATCGTCTCGGAATAATTAAATAACGAAATGCTGCGGGAGCCAACGTTATGTGAATAATCGAACGATAATGACCGCGCGTTCGCCTACAGCTCCGACGCCACATTGTTCCGTCGCGTGTCTATCGCGATGAAGATCCGCACCGCGGACCGGAGCGCGGATGAGATTGCACGGCAACAATAATCCAACGAGCATATCGGCTGACGTTTAATTTCCACTGTCACAGAGGCCCTAAGAAGCTTGATCTATGTTATTCTCATAACGAACTATCTAATTTATACAAGCCAATGTTCAACTTATCGAGACCTTGATTAGCACGAGTGAAAAACGCGACAAATATCCCAGGGAGCGTACAGAAAAACACGTGTCCGTGTTATTGGATTCAACCTAATAGTGGTATATTCCTTCGAATTAATGATAACGCCATCTGTTTAGTTTCGATCGGGACTAGGACAATCGGCGATAACTTCGTTACACTGCTGATAATTCGAAATCGATTGTGTGGCTGTTGTCAGCCGTGTGTTTACAGCGGCCGCATGTTGCTCGCCGTGTGATCGCTTGCAGACGATGATAACGCTTTATCGAGAGATGGCGTACCGAATTTCTCGAGGGCGAGGAGATTCTAATTTCTCGCGTTCGGCGATTATCTCGGACGATCAACGCGACAGCTATCGGGAGATTTTAATCGCCCGTAACAATCGTCCTCTCAACAATCTCGCGATTAGAATGATCAAGGGGACGCGTCGCTAACAGGCGATTGGTGTATCCTCTTACGTAACGAGTCTCCTTTGCATTTCTCATGCAGACATTCGTGAGAGGTTCGTGCGTTGGGCTCCGTTGCTACGCTATCTCGCGCCGAGCCCAGCGAGCCCTGGTTAATCGTACACTAATTAATCGAAATAAAAAAGCGACTTGATGTTTTGTAGGTTCGTAGACGGCGATGTTTTCGCGGGTTTGGGAAGAACGCAGTATCTTAGTCTCGCGGATAACGAGGTACCGTCTATACCGAGGCACATTCTGTCGCACCTCTCGTTGCTGCGGACCCTAGATCTCAGCAGAAATCGGATAAGCCGTATAGACTCGGATGACTTTAAGGTATGCGCGTGTATGCACAAAAACCTGCTTCACTAACCACTAACCCTTCCCTCCGATCTTCGAACTTCCAATTCAGGACCTTGCAGCAAGAGGGCTGCAACTCCGTTTTTTACAGTTTTCTAATTATGACGTGTAATATACGTAAAAGAAAATTCCACATCGTTGATATTTATATTTTTGTTTCGGGCAGCTCGAGACTTGAAGAATTCGCCAAAACTAGAAATAAAAAGCTTATCGTCTCAATAGCTACTATTTATTAGTGTTCCCTTTTCGATACTAAGTCGAAGCAATAATTTTATAAACAGAATTTGAAGAATTCGCCAAAACTAGAAATAAAAAGCTTATCGTCTCAATAACTACTATTTATTAGTGTTCTCTTTTCGATACTAAGTCGAAGCAATAATTTTATAAACAGAATTTGAAGAATTCGCCAAAACTAGAAATAAAAAGCTTATCGTCTCAATAACTACTATTTATTAGTGTTCTCTTTTCGATACTAAGTCGAAGCAATAATTTTATAAACAGAATTTGAAGAACTCGCCAAAACTAGAAATAAAAAGCTTATCGTCCCAATAACTACTATTTATTAGTGTTCTCTTTTCGATACTAAGTCGAAGCAATAATTTTATAAACAGAATTTGAAGAACTCGCCAAAACTAGAAATAAAAAGCTTATCGTCTCAATAACTACTATTTATTAGTGTTCTCTTTTCGATACTAAGTCGAAGCAATAATTTTATAAACAGAATTTGAAGAACTCGCCAAAACTAGAAATAAAAAGCTTATCGTCTCAATAACTACTATTTATTAGTGTTCTCTTTTCGATACTAAGTCGAAGCAATAATTTTATAAACAGAATTTGAAGAACTCGCCAAAACTAGAAATAAAAAGCTTATCGTCTCAATAACTACTATTTATTAGTGTTCTCTTTTCGATACTCAGTCGAAGCAATAATTTTATAAACAGTTTTTTTTTCTAATTTACTCGAAGTTGGTAAATACAGAGCTGCGCCCCTGTTACTGCAAGGTCTTCAATTCAGACGCTCCGATCGGCAAGTTCGAAAATCGAGCCCCCCCCAGCGCGCGCTGGTATAATATATATACCGTAAGCCTGCGATTCGGCGGTCTGCAAAGGCGGAGTTCAAGCTATTCCACACGTGAAACGCGAGCACAAGAAACGGGACACGCAGATGAAACGGCAACAAGCGGCAATCGTAACGCCGATCGCCCGTACGGAGTACATACCTCATAAACAGGAAGAATATGAGCGCGCCATTAATGACGATCAATTACGACCGTTGATGTAACCTTTCTTGACCGTTATACATATACCGCTGACGCCTTTCGAGTTATGCATTTGTCGAACCGATTAAATCTAATCTCGCTCGAGCCGAATAACTTGTGGAATACATGAAACGTCTTGGGCAATCCGGTTCTGGTTGCATGGAATCAGTGGCTGCGGACTGTAACGAGATTCTGCAGAGCAGGCCCTGGTTTTAAGAATTAAGAAAGAACAGGAACCGCTACGTTAATTATATTGGATTAATATGATTAATCAGCTTGGCGTTACAAGCAACGATCGCGTAGAGAGAGTTTCGCGCTCACTTCTCTTCACACCTGCTTTCCTTTTCTTTCGTACAAAATCGACCAGCCGAGCGAGAAGCGTTTGCTTCTAAGCACGTTTCACGCGTGCCTCGGTGATGTACTCGCAGCCGACGTATGGACGGACAATTCATCCCGAAGAGAGGAAGGCGGCGAGCAGCGAGGTTGGTGGGGCTTTCCTGGCGCTTCACGCGCACGTGACTGACCACGTGCAGGGAATTGTCCGGCCAATCGTTCTCCGGGCGATTCGTGCTACTTACGAGACTCTTTTCCACCACTGCCTCGCGCTGTTTACCACACGTTTCGCTAACTAAAAGAGATAAAAAAAAAAATAACACAAGCACGCGAGAGCTCTCGTTACCTTCGACACGGTTTCGGCTTCACATCGTCACGTTTTCTTCCTCGAACGCCCGAAACTCCCTTAACAACAACGGTCAATAGAGGATCTTACATTACAAAATAATCTGCTCGCCTTACGTAAACGATTTCTTTCCTCATACTATCAGGTCTCCCAGAGAAATCGGAGTCACTGCGTTGCACTCGGACTTACTAATTCGCGAGCCGTCCGCGCGCGTTACGGCAAATTAACCGCTCCGGCTCGACTCGGTCGTCGCGCACTCGCGCGGAAAAGAAAGGCAGGGTGGGGGAGAGATAATTCCGATACAGATAATGCTGACGTAACAATAATGCCCGTGTCGCGTGTTATCGCATCACGGGGGAGAAGAATGCTTATCGCGGCGCGGTAAACAGCTGAGCGCGCTGATTCGAATTGATTGGTTTCCGCGAGTGCACGCGTAATTGTGTAACATGTGTCCGCCACCGTGGAGCACCGCATGACACGCACACGCTTCGAGCATACCAGCTGCGCAGCAATGCCCGCTTCTGCAATCCGTTCGCGCGTACAGCTCGCCCGCGCCGTTGCTACTCCCGATTAAAAGCTGCGCGTCCTCAGGTTTAACCACGCTCGTCCTCGCCGTCAAATACCACCCCCTTCAAACTGCTCTCACATTCTCGCGCGCAACGAGATGCTGCCGGTTTTGAGTAGCGAAGACGTCTGGCGTAACGTTAGGCGCCGCGCTCTTATTCCCTCCCCGACATCTGATTTACAGTACAACCCGACGCTGCAGCACCTCTCCATGGCCGGAAATGCGATCTCGGAAATGGTACCTGGCTCGTTGCCGCCGCTGGTGAAGCACCTCCACGTCGGTCGGAATCACTTGCAAAGCCTGAATCGGACCCTACGGTACGACAGTTTCTAGATCGCCGATGCACGGGTAACGCTTAGACTGCTGAGAAAGAATCGCGTCCAATTCGCGACGGCCACGTTAGAACGTATCCGGACATCTTGTTTACGGTTCTGACGGTGCCACTTATTTAATTGGCTCCACTCGTCGCATCAGCGACGAGCAGTTCTTAGGACGATCGAACGATCAAGCATACGTGCAAGCTCGCGTGGTACGTACGTGGAATACCGGGGGCAATTAAGAGGAAAGTGATTCTACGCCTGAAACTCAATGGGAACGACGGGGGCGCTGCTTCTTGCACGCGGAGCTTCGTTTTAGAGAGAGAACGACCTTGATGATTTGAATATTCATTATTAATACTGACGGGCTTGACTATATTATACTTTTAACGAAGCTCTGCACGGAAGAAGCTTACTTCTCGGTGGTAACTAGGGTTGCCACCTTTTTCGCAGGGAAATATCATAAATTTGCTTAGGTGTATAAAGAAAAGTATGATCGGAAAAAATTGAAAGTAGGTACATTTTCATCTTATTAGTTTTTATTTCTTCCAAATATATTTCTTATTGCTTTTAACATTACAGAGCAAGTTTTTCTCGTTTTTAAATAACTCAATGGCATTATTGCACTCGATATTCATATTAAATATATATACCTGTAAATAATTTGTTCTTTATTAAATTAAGGGGGATCTTGTTTCTCTCGTCTCGCATACTTTATTGGCATTCAAAAGTGTAGAGTACATTTACGTACAAGAACGTAAGATACATTATTTTAAAGTACGGATGGCAACCCTAGTGGTAACGTGTGCCTGGAGCTGCCGTGTCTCAGAAAACGGTACCTCCTCGAGGTTTCAATTGGATAATGTACCTATTTCACGTTCGTTGCATTCGCTGGACACGGAGCGAGCGTATAATCCGATCTGTCTTAAACTCCTCGAGAGCGAAAGGCACGCGATCCACGTGGCGCAACTTTGTTACAGGGATCTGAATCAGTTGGAGTGGCTGCTAATTAACGCGAACGAGCTGACATCCTTGGACGGGGAGCTGCCGTCCTCCGGGCACAACTTGAAGATGCTCTACGCCGTCGACAATAAGCTCACTCACCTGCCAGCGGAATTCCGCTATCTGCATCGCTTGGAGACTCTCTTCCTCCAGCACAACAAAATCCGCAGCCTGGACGGCACGTTGCAGAAAGCTCGACGATTGAAGTTCCTGGAACTTTCGTACAACGATCTGCAAGAGGTAATTCCGCCCTGCTAATCCGTTATCTCCGCGCATGGCTTCCGCAATTTTTTAATCTTATCGAGCCGCGTGCAAATCCGCGCACGGGCCCGGCTATCTATCGGGAACGACAATAATTTCCATTCAACTCCGAGTAAAACGTGCTCGCAATTAATACGGCGGATTATCCGCGATCCCACGTCGCTGTTAACGCAACGGGCGCGCTGTAAAACACGCGGATGCACGCGTAAAGTGCAGGCGCACGATACCGGGGCATGATAACGCACGGAGGCGTTCGTCCAGTGTTCCGTGCATTAAGCCAATTACTGCATCCTAACGTAATTATTATGTCGCGCACTTCCGTCCTGCGGATTAAATCTTTATTGAAACCGACGGGTATACGCTGGTCTTCGTCGTATAATCCGTCCCACTGGCTTTCCTCGCATGATCGATCTCGACGCTGTCGCGTCCAACCCTTGGGTGTACTTATTTTAATCGCAATCTCGACCGGACAGTTGAGCTTTCGTTGCCCGCGCTGCTGCAAAAAGTACAACAGTTGTGAATTCTTTTCAACCGACTTCAAAAAGGAGGAGGTTATAGATTCGACCCGTATGTTTTTTTTTATGTTTGTTCCTTCATAACTTCTCAGCATATAGGTAGGCCGATTTTGATAATCTTTTTTTTATTCGAAAGGGGACGATGCCCCGGTGGTCCCATCCTACACTAAATCAACATTGGCCCAATATTTTGCCAGTTCTGGTTAATAATAAAGACTATTGTTACCTAATTATGATTATTTTATGCACGTACGCGCATACCTCCTCAGTATATTATGTCAATATATATAAAACTAAACAGATAAATATAACATTTTTTTTAAAAAAATCAAAACCGACTTCAAAAACATAAAATTGCACTAAAAAGTAAAAAATAATTTTTTCCTTTATTTAAACTACGACTCTCATGTTTTTTAAATCGGTGCCTCATCATTTGCACTGTGTAAATCTGACGCCGACTTAACAAATATGAGAGTCGTAGATTAAATAAGGGAAAAAATTATTTTGTACTTTTTAGTGCAATTTTATTTTTTTGAAGTCGGTTTTAATTTTTTTTAAAATATTTTTATTTTCTTTTCTGCCTTCTGCACTTTATGAAAAATCCCCGCCTCTTTTACTCCAGTTTTTCAGTCTGGATGTACCTACTTGCGGGTGTTGAAGAGAAAAACTTAGTTAAAGTCTTTTTATTTTTTAATATAGAATTATTTTTAAAGGAAAGTCGTATTCTTAACTTAAAAAATTCAGAATACCGAGTAAAACAAAGAACGGGTAAAAATATAAAAAAAAACACTATAGGATCGTGATGCAAAAAAGTACAACGCGCGGGTCAGCATGTTATAAAATAGGGCGCGGGTAACAAAAGGTTGATAAATCTACGATAAAACGTAGAGATAGAGCCGATCCACGCGTTGGACGTTCCAAACGAGAGCTTTTAATTAGCATTGCGAAACAGCGACGAACACCCTGTACCAAAGAAATTGAGAATGACGGTACATTGGAATATCGGAAGGAAAATTTGTTCCCTCAGTTGACAGAGGAAGATTTCATAGAGGCGGAGATGTTGGAGGACCTCGAGCTCGGGCATAATTCTCTAAAATCGCTGGGCGGCGGGGTCGGTGCTAATGGCGATGGGAACGGGGGCAACAGTGTCCTTTACCCTCTCAGGTCTTTGAAGAGCTTGAACTTGACGCACAACGAGCTCCGCGAGTTTTCGTTCGCCTCGCTCCGCGGGCTGCGCGAGCTACGGTTGCTAGACCTCTCGAACAACAGGATCGCGAGGCTTCACAGAGGGAGGACACCCTCCGAGGTACGTGCCCGGCACTTCGCTACCTCCGTTCTAAATTCTAAACCGTTGAGGCGCGCCTCTTCTACACGTTCCCGTCACCTTCGCAGAACTTGGTGGAGGAGGAAGGCGAGGAGACGGCTGGAGGGAATATTCAGGACATGCGTTTGCAGCACAACGAGCTACGGAGCTTGGACGGTTCGTTGTTCCTGGGGATGAAGGAGCTGCAGAGGCTGAATCTCAGTCACAACGCTCTGGGCCCCACGATCGGGCCGCGTGATTTGCGGGGACTCGATGGTCTCAAAGTCCTCGATCTCTCTCACAACGAGCTCACCACTCTTGAAGACACGTCGGAGGTATGGCGTCAAGTTAATTCGATTATGCTCCGCGAGGGACACCTCCGAGCAGGGGTTGGAAACGTTTATGATATCGGTTTCGGTTCTTGAAACAGTTATAGGGTAAAGGACCCAACAATTACTGTCACCCTAAGCTGTTTTACGTAAAATAACGAGTAAATCTTATGAAATTATGCATAAAAAAATTTATTTCTTATTTATTCTTTTCTTCGTTAATTCGAATAAAACGATAAAAAATTTTAAGCGAATATTAGGAGAATGGGAACGATGACTTCCTTGCTAGCGAAAGAGAAAACAAGGCGTTAAAGAAAATGCTGTAATTGTAATATTTAAGCTATTAACATAACAAAATATAATGTTTTAAATAATATAAGCATCATAGAAAGTAATAAAGATCCGAATCCAACGATTCATTAAGTCTTTTTACTTATTAATTGGGTGACAGTGATTGGTACAAGCGTTTCAAGCATTTTGCTATTACTGCCATAGCAGTAGTTGCTCATGTACATGAAACGAAGTAACCTTAAAATGACATAAACAGTATTAGGTTAGCTGGCAGTAATTGAGGTGTCAGTAATTCAGTCAAACACATTTGAAGGGTGTCAGTAATAGATCTCCAAATATATTTCTGAAATTGATGAATTTATACATAAAAATCGGAGTTTTGAGATCCATCAAATTTTTTTCATCAAGCAAACGTATTAAACAATAATAAATAACAAAAACAACATATACTAACATATACATATATAGTCTATAAGTACATAACTATAAAATAGAGCTGCACAAGGAGCTGTTCTCGGCGCCTAGTGGCGAGCAACCCGCCTGTCCCATTGCTAAGGTTAGAATCGGTGAGGAGAACTGCAGTATTTAGTGTACGTGCATTTGGTACGACTTGAACCCAGCCATATATACTTACGCTACGAGCCTACGAGCACGCCCATACACTACTGCAGTTCTCCCCGCCGATTCTAACCTTAGCAACGGGATAGGCGGGTTGCTCGCCGCCAGGCGCTGAAATCAGCTCCTTGTGCAGCCCTGCTATAAGATAATGTCAGCGTCAATGCTTAATGTGTCAGTAATTGGGTGCTTTGCCCTAGGAAGCGAAATAATCTTGAAACAGCCACGAGTGAAAAAAGGCTCCGGCCTATATTGGTTTCGGTTCCAGTAAACTCTCGGGACCGACACATACATTACTGTTATAAAACCGATATACCTGTAACTGTTCGAAACAGCTATTTTCGGAACCGTTTCAACCCCTGCCTACGAGGCGCCTTGTTTTTCCTTATTTCTCTTTACGCAACGTGCACAACCTACCTAACACGGCAATGTTGTGTTGCGGGCTTAGACGTGGCTTCCCTCCCTGGAGGAACTGAACGCGTCCCACAACCGGCTGGTCACCCTGTCCGAGAGGGACTTCCGCGGGTTTCCGCTGCTCTGCTGGGCGGACGTCAGCGCGAATCGGATACGAACCCTGATGCCGGAGCTCGTGATGAACACGCGTTGCACCGTCCACGGAGTCCAAGATGTTCTTCGTATATACCTTCAAGGTGAGCGAAACCACGCGGCGACGCCTTCGTCCGCGTAGCCGTCCCACCGGGAAGGCACTGCCTAACCGTCGTGTTTGCCGGCGATAAAAAGAGCCTCGTGGAAAATTCAGTAGGGCCTCGTGGCCCACCTGCCTAATGAGCCGTAACGACGATCGATACGGGCCAGAGGAATCGCCAGCGAGGCGTGAAAGAAAAACGGAAGTCACGGGCAAACACAGGTGGCCGCTCGGATTACACGGTCGTTATCGGATCGCCGATTCGCCGGCGACGAATGGAAACGTGTTTGCCTTGCTCTTTTAAACTAATACGTGCTTGAGCAAACTGGAAGCTCCCGGCAGCTCCGCGCCTCTGTTTAAACAAACCCCGCGTTTCTTCATCATTTAACGCGCTCGAACACGGAACAGTTCCTCCGCAGGAATTATACCGAGGCGCTGTCTAATACGTAGGCAGATTTGACCATCGTCGAGCCAAAGTCCGTAACGATGCATGATGCATCGAACGAGTTCTTATAGCGCGCTTCGAATAGATCCTACGATCGTCGAAACGCGCGAGCATTGCTTGCCAACCGGCGAGCGACACGGGAAAGTCCTCTCCCTGCCGGTGGGGTCACGATCGAAAGGAAAAAACATAGCGAGGAGAAACCGTATCGTGGCTCGCGCGTTAATGCGCGCGATCGTCTGGCCGGCGCGGCGTTTACTCGCGACGGAATAAATCGATTAGACGACGGAATGGGCGCGCCGCGATCTCTGCTGCCTTACACCCTCGCAAGGATAACGCCGAGCGACGGGCAGGCACGTTGAATGGGCGCCAGCTTGTAATTAATAAACACGCCGTTAAAGTGTCGCGAGGATGGACGGGCGCTGAAGTAGATGGAACGGGACGGAAAGGGAGGGACGGGTCATGAGTGTGACCGGTTGTCGGGAGAAAATAAATGACCGGCTGATAATAACGGTGGCTCCCGTTCGCCTCCGGGGCCGTGCATTTATTATTTTGTTATAAGAGTTACATTTCACGCGATAACCCCCGTCGTGGCGCCATCTCGTATTATTTATTGTATACCGAGGACGGCTGGGCCGTCTGTTGTTATTGTTAAAATAACACAGCTTTTCGCCGGCGCCGTTATCGTGTCCAATCCCGTTATCTTGGCCCCGGTTCCATTATGCCTCGGATACCCTTGTTCCTTGTACACGTTCTCTCGTCCAGCGAACCCTGCCCGAACCTTGAGCGACCCGCGACACGCGACGCCCAGCGTCTTCTTGTTATTCCGCTTGCAACGCGACGATCATGTGTTTGCGCGATCTTAGCGACCGCATAAACAAAGATCTCTCAATAAACATGGTCATCGACGTTCGTCGAGACCTAATGGGACTTTCCTTCGATAACACCTGTCGGATAATCGAACATCGAGCTTGCATCAAATCTTGGTCTTAACACCAGTAATTACACCACCCTCTCCCGAGTCTTCTCGAGGGCAGTCGCGGGTCTCAGCTTGCCCGGTGGCGAGTGGGCCCCCTTAATCTTCAGACGATATATTGAAAATGTTAACGACCTTTTAGTAGCTTGAAAATATAATACAAGTTCCAATATCATTGCTATATACAGCCAAATAGATATTACGATTTAACTAACTGTTACACTAAAATTTATACAGTGACTCACAGCCATAATCGTACACTCTTTAAAATCGCATAACATTTTTAAAATTGGTCCAAACGACTTGAGTTTTTTTGAGAAGCTGGAAGGATTAGTTTGCTAAGTGATGTGTTTCGTCGTTTTTAAAAAAAATACAATTGGTCGGAATAGTGAAAAAAATAGTAAAGGTCGTTTTTTAAACTTTTTTTTGTGAGCCTGTAATGAACATTCAAAAAACCCGTTTGTAGATTGAAGTAAGTTATATACAGGCCTAAAATTTCATCAAAATCGGTTAACGTTGCTCCGAGCTACAAACGTTTAAAGATCGCCGAATAAGGTCGAGAATCGCTGATTTCGTGAATTTCCGCGATTCTCGACCTTATTCGGCGATCTTTAAACGTTTGTAGCTCGGAGCAACGTTAACCGATTTTGATGAAATTTTAGGCCTGTATATAACTTACTTTAATCTACAAACGGGTTTTTTGAATGTTCATTACAGGCTCACAAAAAAAGTTTAAAAAACGACCTTTACTATTTTTTTCACTATTCCGACCAATTGTATTTTTTTTAAAAACGACGAAACACATCACTTAGCAAACTAATCCTTCCAGCTTCTCAAAAAAACTCAAGTCGTTTGGACCAATTTTAAAAATTTTATGCGATTTTAAAGAGTGTACGATTATGGCTGCGAGTCACTGTAATTGTGGGTGGGTCCCCTTCGTCTCCTGGCAAGCAATATTTTTATACCTAGTCCGCCACTGCTCGAGGGTATTCAATGAAGCGACGAGAGACCGAGGAAACTTCCCCGTTGCGATCTCCCGATCCGTTTTTTCTGCTTGCAGACAACCCGGTGCTGTGCGACCCTGGGCTCGCGGATCTGACCGTGGCCCTCGAGGTGAACCACGCCAAGGTGTACGGCGTGGCCAACGACTGCCCGACCACCACCACGACGCCTGCGGAGCAGACGTCGCCTTTGCCGCCGTTGCCGCCGACGCTGTTGTTGGCCGCCGCGGCGGCCGCTTCCGGCGGGAACGTCTCCTTCGCCGCGACCCTCGAGTAGACCCATCCGCGATCGGCCAGCAAAAGGAGGTGCCACTCGATTCGCGGCCGCCCGCCTGCGAAGCCACCAGGAACGGTGACATTGAACTCGAGCTTTCGCGAATGTGAACCGGATGCTCGCACAGACGGGCATCGCGGGTCTTGCCGCGACCTCGCCGTCGAATTCGACACGGACGTTTCAGTTCCTTCCTCCGACCTGCGCGCGTGAATCTCAAGGTGACGTCCTGCAAAGGGGAATCGTCGTTCGAATCGCGGCACGGAACGTGAACGACGCCGATCGAGCCCCGATCAAGTGGACGCTGACAATCGTAGGGCGTAACTCGCGTTGACCGATGGACCGACGGCCGACCGTCGTTCGCTGTACCGCGACCGTAAGCCTCCGCTCGACGGACGTGCACGCGTCGCGCCCGTTAGTAGACATTAAGCGACGAGAGATATATATATTTATTTTAACGAGCTTCGATCACATATCGCGAGAATGTGGTATATTTTACGACGGTGGGAACCGGTTCCCGGGGTTTGGCGCGGAGGAAACGGCGCGGGGACTGCGGGAGGACTCGCCGCGCCAAAGGGGAGAGCGAAAGGAAGAGGGAGGACAATGAGCAAATTGTACGTGTCTAGCACGTGTCTACTGGAGCCTCTGTTGTATAATAGGTGACATTACTACACGCTGTAAATAGTCATTAATCCTGCTGACTCTTGAACGTCACACACCCTCGACATCCTCCTCGAACTCGAATTCGCGTGCATCAGCCGCTTCCACCTACGGCCCATTAACGTCCTTCGTGACAATCGCGAACACGTGGCACAGGCTGCGCTGAAAAAGAACGGGCTTTAGCGTACGCCAGGGGTAGCTTATTCGATCGAACTCGAGATCATCGTAAATCATCCACGCTTCAAAGTATTATATCCATGACGCTTGTACGACGTATCGTGTATCATGATCATCGTGCTCCGATCGCATATTAGATTATTCGTTAACGGTGTCGGATGATGCGACTGGGATCTGGCCTAGACCACGGCGACGGGCAACACAAACGATAGGCGCGAGCTGTCCTTTCTAGCAGTTAGAGAAAGAAATGCTGGAGTTAACGAGGAAGTAGGCTCGCTAGGTGTTAATCGTATCAAAGCCGAGGATGGATTCGATAACGTGAACACGGCTATCGCGCTTTACATCGTAGCGTAATCTCCATCGACAATTCCCATCCCGTCTACGGCTTCGATCTTTAATTAAATTCTTGAATGGTCGAGTAAATGAACGATCGGCCGGGTCAATAGTGTAAGTGAAATCTGTTAACTTTACGTTGTGTACGCGATATGGGCTGATTGGCAGTGGGCGATCAATTGACCCTCTCGTTAACTCGTGCCAATAGGGATGAATTGTTATCAGCGTGCTTCTACGCATACATAATCAATTGGCCCTTTCCATGTACCCGGGTAAGGCGCGCAAGTAATTTCGTACGCGACTGCACTGGCATTCGAAACTATTCGAATAGAAAAATGATTTCGAATTTTGCTCCGGGGATCTCCACTTCGGCGGGGAGCTGAATGCCAGTGGGAAACGATCCAATTTCGTTCGGCGAAAGCGACCGAATACGATACCGACGAAACGCCTATAGAAACTTTGCTTGCAACGTTACGCCTTCGCTTTGTTCCTTTCTCTCGTAAAAGTCATGCTTTCGTACAAAACTCTAATCTTGATCCTTTCATGTAGAAATTAGAAGGAATTATTATTATTACGCAACTGTTTAATATATGCGCGGACAAACAGTTGTTAACGCACGACTGCTAGCTTCGTCGGCTAGGACTCGAAATCAAAATGATTTATCGGTTAAGTATTTTAAATAAGCGATATTATTAAACGCCGCGAGAAGCGAGCAACGAATTGTTGAGTATTAAACGATATTTATAACACTCGTTTGATAAATAAATGAACATGTATTTAAAGTTTTAGAAAAATCTCACGGCTCTTTTACTCCGAACGAAGCTTATTCTCGCGTGCCTGCGAAACCAATATAATTATGAATCTATCTCCGTAGGTGCCATATACAAACAGACATCGAATGGATACCTGTTTGTAATTTTAGTACCTAAGTAATTTATCCGCACTGTGATTAGCAGTTTACTGTTTCTGATACGAATTGTAAGCAGATAGTGCGCCGAGAGACGCGACAGAATATATGTAACAATACCAGAAGATTACTGTACTAACGATAAACACTATATTTTAATAAGATCGTACCAATGTTAAGTCTGCGGTGTTTAATGCTCTAAGTTCTGTATGAGTAGCAATGCGTTTTAGGTATCTTAGTTTTTATTAATAAAGGCTTTAATCTTATAAAAAATAGTTCCGATACTGTAAAATTATATATTTCCCTTAGCATTAACAGCTCTTATGTTGTCACTTTCCATTCGAGTAGCATTTCAGAAAAATATGCCTCAATCTACAGAGAAACAGGGTTACGTCCGAAATCTCCGATTGTTTATGGACGTCGACGATCCCCTTGAAATCGTTCAAATGCTCTGCCTTGAGCGCCGGTTGAATCTTTTCCACTGAAAGATAGCCCAGCATACTTATGACATTGATTTAATAAATATAATACTTAAAACCAAGAACGGTAAATTTCATACCTTTCCATTGATTATTAGATTTAAATAAATACACAAAGTATTTGTCTCGTGCGACTTCGTCGTGTATAAAAAATGATATTTTTATATTATCGCATTCTTTATTTTCGATTAAATGTATGTGGGCGTCCAGATGCTGCTTGTAAGTGTGACAGGCACGCTTAATAGCATTCCAAGTTAATAACTTTTGTACCTTCTTTCGCTCGTATTCTGAAATAAATATTGCCAAACGTTTATAACGGAAATACCTTCTTCCTTAACCGTTACGAGTATATTTAATCATTCGTAAGACTCTACACCTTGCTGCAAGTCGACCATCTCGATAGATAAGTCATCTCTTTTCAATTTTGCATTATTTATTTCTTCTTTCAACTCTTCTTCTCGCTTAATCGCATTGCTAATCTTTTTGTCCACTATTTTCTGCTGCAGCTTTGTCGCGTCTATTTCGGACTTTAGACATTCGATCGTTCGTTGCAATTCCGATATTTTGTTAACGCTCGATGTTCTGCTCTCCGAATACTCTGTACGTGTAATATAAATACAGTTGTATGTACGGCTGTAACAGTCGATCTTTTTAATAGAGTAAAAATAAAACTACGAAGATAATTTCTATAATAAAGAGAATTTCAACTATGAAAGTCTCTATAATTTTTTAACAATATGGGATACAATGACAGAACAGTGATTGGAATATATAAAATGTACATAAGTGACATTAACATTCTGGGCATGTATTTAAATAAAGTAATGAAATCGGATAATTGGATAATTAAATATTTGTTTTCCTTTCGACCAAAAGACGTCAGATGTAAACATGCGCGATGTCTAACGCTAGATAGTTATTTAACAAGTCTGTTTCAGATAAGTAAGCTTCCACGCATAAATTAGAACCGATCACAGCGGCGGGCAAATACCTTTCCGTTAATGTTCGATACAATGCTGAATTTTATAATAACAATGCATTTTGCGGACTTACCAATTTCATAGGTGGCTGCGTCTGCGACTTTGGCGGCAATTTTCGCACGAATGCTGTAACAATACGACACCAACTTTTGCAGCACGGAAAAGTCTCTGTTCTGAAGAACATGTCCAATGTCGCAACTTAACTCCTCCATCATCATTACATTATTATTCCATTATCGCTAAAAAATACTTTTACAACGAAACCGTAACGCTGTAACGTACACAATATTTACTAGGGTGGCCATTTGGGACTAGAGCATATAAACATGGAGGAAGCATGCAATGGGCGAAAATGTAGGCGGCGGTAGAAAGAGAAAAATATACATGAGGGACACCCCCTCTCTTTCTAACATAAAAAAACGCTGGCGCTAGAAAGAGAAGGGGTGTCCTCCATGTATATCTTTCTCTTTCTATCGCCGTCTACATTTTCTCCTATTGCATGCTTCCTCCAGAGCCACCTTACCAATGGGCTAAATGGGCTATAGCCCAGTGGCGCCCGTGATCCAAGGGCGCTTAAGAATCAAATATGTTGAAATGATTTTTTCTCTTCAATTTTGGAGACAAAAATTTCGTTCGCGGGCATTGCTTTTGTTCGTGTTTGCCTTGGTGGAGACCTGGGGTTGTGATGTACTGCCTTGCACCGATTGCGAAGAAATTGCACCCTTGGGGGCTAGGGCGCCAAAATTTTTTAGCCCAGGGCGCTCAAATTTAAGGCGGCCCTGGCTTCCTCCATGTTTATATGCTCTAATAGCAGGATTCGGCAACCTGCATTAGTGTGCACTGAGTGCGAGTTTTCTTGCTTCCAATTGGCTAAAAGTCGCACTCAGTGTGCACCAGTGCGACCGTCCGAATTCGCTATAAGATTTGGGACGATATTAATAGCGAATTCGGACGGTCGCATTGGTGCGCATTGAGTGCGACTTTTAGCCAATTGGAAGCGAGAAAACTCGCACTCGGTGCGCACTAGTGCAGGTTGCCGAATCTGCTATAAGATTCGAAGCAACAGAATCACCAATAAGCGAAGCAAATGTTACTAGCCGACGTAGGATGAATTTACGAAGGTAACTATCGAGACGCGAAACGTGAAGTTGCATACCCTCTGAAGTTAGATACGAACAATGAAGATTCTAAATTCTAAATCATTTCACGGACTTTGAATTGGAACGCTGCTAAATCGCGAAGAATGGATTAACGATCGTTCAATCGATAACATTTCATAGCATGATTGCACATGCTAACATGAAAGAATCACTGTACTTAATTCACGTAATTGCATATGATTTCTCCTTGTATGCCACCGACGCCCTTATTTAACGCTTATTTCATTCAATAATTTTCCAAAAAATGGGAATTTAACGAGCTGTTTGTATTAGATAAGAGCGCGCGCGATGTGCGGATTGCAGTAACGAGCAAATATTATGGCGGGCCAACTATTCAAACAACTCTTGACGCTTCCATGTACCCGTGGCAAATTCGACTCCTATTGACACAGTTGCTTCCTGGAAGTTGCAAGCATAGTATATAAATGCCGATGAAATCCGAATAGCAGCATACAATCACCGACAACTGGTCTTCAGTTTGTGTTACGACAAGCATTACCGAAAATGATCAAGTTCTTGCAAATCTTCGCCCTCGTTGGCATCGCCGCTGTTCTGGTACGTTTAACACTATTTCATTTGATCTTTTTCTATATTCTTCTGGTTTTAATATTCTATGTTTTAATCTCGCATCGTCTGCTTCGTTCCCCATGAAACATTTATATTATTACGAACGATATATTTAATAGAAAATCGTAGTTCGTCATGGCGGTATATACATCCGCTTTCGAATCATTTAAACTCGCAATTTTGCACTGCTCTATTAATGGAAGCTTTTTATTCTTACAATATCGAAATATTGAAAATATTTAAGTTCCCGAAGTTACATTGTAAATGAAACTGGGCACTTTCAAACTTTAACTTGACTCTTTTGCAATATTACACATTTTAATGGATTTCTCGGATACAGGCCGTGCCAGTTCCTCAAAATGGATCCGGATCAGTGCAGATTAATGGAGTAAGTACGAGCAGATAATTATTTGCAACTGTACGAAATTAATTTTAAAACAGTTAGCAATTTTGAAAGATGTCGGGCGATAAGCGATATCGATATCGAACATTAACATTTGTACTGGCTCGTATGTCTTCATTTTTATTCACACTTTTCTTTAATAATTTCGATTCAAGTGTTTGCAATACCTTCACGAAGAACTCGAATGTGTTCTGAGCCTGAATAAATAAATCGCTGGTGTCATTTGGAGCCAGGCTGTAGTCCTTGGTATACCCGCGGCGCCTTTCAATTCCAATACCGATCGGGATACCTCGAATGCTGCACCGTCTCTGCGTAAAAATAATTCCCCGGAAATCTCTTAGGCCACTGGAAACGGAAAGAGCGGTTCATCCGACATCGCATCTGACGTCCTCGGGGAGTTGAAGAACGTCGTAGGCACCGCCCAATTCCTCATCCAGGATGGAGTGAAGAACATCGCCAACGAGTCTGCACAAGTCGTCCAGGATATAAAACAGCAGTTGCAGCAGGTGGCGGGCAAGGCTAAGGGCATCGTGAACCAAACATTGGGCGATGTAGGACATACTCTGACGAACGTTAACGACGGAGCCTCTAAAGTCGTGGGAGACTTGTTGAACAACACTCGCAACATATTAGGTGGTGTCCTGAACGATGTAACGAAGGTTGTGCATGGGGTACAGGGCGCCGTGTCTGGACTCCAGAACACCACCGACGACGTTGTAAAGGGCGTAAGCGGCAAATTGGATGAAGTTTTACAAAAGGGCAGCGGTGCTTTGAAAAACGCCACCGGAGCTTTGGGAGACGAGGCGAATCATATAAAGAGCCGGACTACTCAAGTCGTCCACGACACAGTAGCTAACGTGGAGAAGCAATTGGGCAACGTTAATCAGGATATTGACAATGGCGTGCAAGGCGCGACCGGAAATGCCAAAGACATTGTGGGCCATGTTACGTCGGCGCTGAACCTTACCAAGGGCAATGCTCAGACGGTGATCGGTAATGTTTCGGATGTCGTAGAGGATACGGTGGGCGGCCTCCTCAAGGGTGGTCAGAATCTTGTAAACGGGGCGCAACAGGTTGTCGGTGGCACCGTGTCCGATGTGACAAACGAGCTTTCCAAGATCCTGCAAGGCCTGAAAAATGACTCTCAGCCGATGGCGAAGGATGTCGCTAGAATTGTAGAGGGTGCGCAGAAACAGCTGTCGACTATCGTCGCCAGCACCACGGACGTTTTGAAACAGGTCAACAATGACTTGGTCAACGATGGGAACCGCGTTCTTGGGGACGCCACTGGTGCCTTGAAGAATTTGGGAGAGCGGGTTGCAAATACCGTAGGAGACGTCGTGAAGACAGTATCCCAGATCGCCGGCAACATCGGGGGAGAAATTAAAAATATCACGGATGACGGTCAGAAGATCCTCGGCAATGTGGTACAGACCATCGGGCAACAAGTACAGGAAGCAAACAACAACACCGCCAAAATCGTGGGTAACATTAAGAACGACGTCGAGAAGAAATTGGGGGTCGTTAAGAGCAACGTCGACAAGTTGACCACTGAGAATAGCGCCGTGAAGAATGCCATCAAGCAGAAAGTAGATCTAATCAGTCAGAACGTCGGCAAAGCTGTGAACACGTTCCAGGACAACGTGCAGCACGCGTTGCAGGGCGTCATGAATCAGACTTCTAAAATCGTCGGCAACCTACAGAACATGACGCAGCAGGGAATCCTGAACATTGTGAAGCAATCTAACGGAGCTTTGAACCTAGCGAAGAACACGCTCGACAACGTCGGGAACGACGCTGCCGGTGTTCTGAAGAACACGGTATCCGCGTTCAATACTGACGCTGGCAACGTTTTCAATACTGCTAAGCAACTTATCCACGGCGTTGTGGACGACATCCAGAAGGCGGCGAGCAAAGTCTTTGACGAAGCCAAGAACAACACTCAAGGCGTTTTGAACGGCGCTGGAAAGACAGCTGGCCAAATAGCGCAAGACGCGAAGACCTTGGGTGGCGACGTCCAGCATGACGCCTCTGATGTAGTGAAGAACATTTCGAATGGTCTCTTTAACGTTTTGGGTAATGTAGGGCAGACCGTAGGAAACGCGACTTCTGACGTCACGAACCTCACCGGCAATATCGTCAACAACGTGAAAGATGTCGTAGCGAATACTGTTGATGGCATTGCGTCAGGCGTAACGAAAACGGTCCATGATCTCAACCCCGCAAATTTGGTGGGCAACATCACAGACTCGGTGATAGACGCTGGGAGCCAGGCCGCTAACGCCGTCAAGAATGTGAACGATGATATAATCGGCGGTATCGGCAATCTTCTAGGTAATATAAAATTAATTTCAGATGAAACATTCGTACAAAATTTACTTCCATTCCAATCTTACATTCTTCGTTTACGTTTCGGCTTACAGCTCCCCTGGGTTAGACGACCGAGTACGGGAACGCTACATCACGATGGAAACAGGACATCGAGTACGAGTGACACCACTGAACAATAACATAAATCAATTTTGAACGCAAGAACAAGTAGTATCGAAGAATTGGCATTGGTGCTTTGAACTGATGAAACTAATGGAGAACCAATGCCAAGGATTGGTACTGACATTGTGTCGACCAAAAATTATATATGTCTAAGTAATTGTAAATGTATGCAACCGCTATTTGTTGCGTTAATAAAGATAAATAAATAAAAATTGTGTCTAATTTAATCGTGCGTGATCGAATCATTGAAACGTTATGTTAGATTGCGACTCCGATGATTGTAGATCACTCCAGCAAGTCACTTCTGTCATTTCCAAATGTCCATCTTCCGTCAGTGTTAAGATCTGCTTTCCCGAACTGTCTTTCAGTTTAATCGCTAAATCTGTATCAGAATTGGATACACTCATCATCGTGGAATTCGTCGACGAATCATTAATCTCAACGGGTTGTAAAACGCGTACATATATCGACTGACCGGCTGCGGAGGTATTGTCTGTAATTGTAAAAGTATTCCTATGACGGAACATTCTCTAATTATACGAGTACTTGGAACGTTAAAATTCTTACCAGAAGATAAAATGTTTTGCAATGGCAAATTGTCCGTTGTTGACAATCTGATGATAGGTATATTTTCATTGTGATTTGAAATGTGCGATTGCGAATACGCTTGAATGGCCATAATCGGTACGTCTTGTTGCACCGTCTTCTCCAAAATCGGAATATCCATTATAGTTTCACTAATGTCTTTCATAGACGAATCTGCAAAGTATTTGCGATATAATTCATTAAGCTAATAAAGGACTCAACTTCGAAGATAGCGGAAGTTTAGATACAGCAGCACCTGTTTGCTCATCTCGAACTCCGCTTTGATCGCGCAGGTTTTCTTTCAAATTACAGCTATGAGATTCTTGCTGACCCCCGAGAAATTGTACGCCACACTTGTCGCAGAATATCTTCTGCTTCGTCCGATCTCTGTTATGATGTACCATAAACGAATTATGAGGAGTTGTATATTGACACTTGTCGCATTGCAGCCAAACGTTATTCTTCTTATTCTTAGTGTCCTCGGTGATGTGCGAGGATAAAATAACATCCCTCTTTTTACCCTGACAACCGGTAGCAATTTCATTGTTGGACTTTCTGATTTGCGGTGGCTGCGAACGTCTTTGCTTATCGTTGCTGCTAAGAAGTTCTCCTTTCTCCAAGGAATACTTCTGCTCCAAGAATCGCAGGACGTTGTCACGCAAGTTGCACATTTCGACTTCGAATCGATCCAGCGTGTTAATAAGATTCGCGCAACTTCGACAGATTACATCGTCTTCGGATATCACTACCATGTATCTGGGTCGCATGAAAAGGACGGTGGCATTGCATTTCGAACGGTGGAATACAGAGCTCGGTGTTCTATACGTAACGTAACACGATACTACCTTTCGCCGACCAATTCTCCAAGCTTTTCTATTACTCTGGACCTGGACGTTTGCGTTCTACACGTAGCCAGTGCATAATGACGTCCCTGGATTTTTGCATCGCACACAAAGCATTGTAAATCTTCTAAAGCTTTTGAATCATTGCAGTTCCTTGCGACGTTGGAGACAGTGTTTACGTTAGCACAGTTATTAGTAATATCTTCTGGGCAAATGTCATGATACTGATCTATCGACAGCATCGAAGATGTATCTGCCATTTGATATTAATCACAATAACTACTCTTTAATATAAACCGAGGTTAAGATACAGGAATAGGATATGTAAAGCGTATAAACCGTGAGAGATTAATGCGAAATAAGAAAGCGATCTGTGCTCTCTGTTACGAGTATTACACTGTACTTTTATTTTCCATATCATAGGATACAGCTAGCTTATTTATATAATATAGCTCTTCCCAATCTATTCTGTAAAAAGAAATGGTGCAGTTTTAATGGTATACCATCTTTGTGAAGATCAGTAAAAAATAAATGAACGATCACTGGAAACGAGAAAAAAAAAACACGCTCGGCGAGTCAGTCTCGAGAATTTCTGAATTGCATTTTGAAGCAATAAACATGTTTTGCTTGCTGACAAAAAATTGGAAAACACGGCGGAATTTACGTAATATGCTTTTATTACACTTATCTCTATGTGACAAGTTCGTCGAATTATCATACGACCATTTACATTAAGAATTAGAAATCGATATTTATTGTTTCCCAAAGACTTCTCATCAAATAATCTTCTGATGCACAAATAATCGCTACTTTTACACAACTATACTTAAGATACTTGTACGAATTTCCTTTACAGTTCTTGTTAACGGTAACGTCACTAAATGTGCGCAGATAGTGACTGAATTACAAAGGAATTGAACATCTTGTGTTTATAGTATTGGGCGTACATTTCAAACATGTCCAATAATCTGGAGAAAGAATGCCTAAGTCGAATTACATGTAATCCCGTACAAAAGACTTTTTTTGTTCCTTTTATAAACCTCGTACGAAACCATAATAAATTTCGATCAATCGTTTCTACATACACGAGTCTTGATCGTTTTTAATATCTACAACAAATTCGTAGAAAACGAAAACAGTTACTGTACATACTACTTTATGAGCTTCATTCGACACTGTTGCGTAATTTCATAAAAGTAATTCGTCTGTATAAAACGCTGATCATTAAACGTTTCCTACGATTAGCATTCGTAAAACTTTACGTATACGTTTATGGGAAAATGATAAAAATGGAAAAGCTTTATCAGGATATGATTGAAACGTACTAATAATTCTTGGACTTTACATATCTATTTTCTCAATCTTTACTTTCACCTCCTGCTTCTTTATACTTTCTTTCTCCTCTGTTTCACTTTTCTCAGTGTCTCTCTCCTTTTCCTTCCCGGAATGCGGGAGGAGTTTCTTATCTGAATTACGGAAGCGATCGTAACGAGAGTCCTCGTCGTCGCTGGATTTACCTCCAGCCTCCGTTTCCCTCAAGATATCCCCCAAATCTTTGTCAACATCGTCCCACAGTTTGTCGCTGCCATCCGGCGGATAATCATCGTCATCCTCCTCTTCAGCCTGCCCGTTTTTGTTATCTTTCGTGATATTTTCGGGCTCGGCGACGGCTCCTTTCGGTTCCACCGGCTTACAGGATTCGGTGGCATTAACGCCATCAGCCGTGGTTGCTGACAACGTATTATTCGCAGACGGCGTTTCAGAATCTAACGGAGATTTAACGCTCTCCGTGGTATTTACAGCATTTGGTACAGAAGCTGCGTTCGCAGATGTCGATGATTGCAGATGTATTCTCTCCGCCTGTCTTCGTAACGCTTTATCATCGTTATCGCGCACGTACCTGTATAAAGCATTAAACTGATGTCACTGCCTCCGTAAGATTAAGAAGAGACGAACGTATAGAACAAATTCATACCGTTTAAGGTGACTTCTGGTTGAACAGTGAAGCGCAATCGCCCTTTCACTATTTTCACTACGCGGTAAATATATCTTGCACAATTCGCAGAATTGTACCTCAACGCGTTTTATGTACTCGGCCCCAACCTTGATCATTTGTTTGCTTTTCGGCTTCTTCTCCGCATCGATCGTACCTTCGCATTCTGGTTTCTCTTTCTTCTTCTCAGTGGACTCTTCGTCTTCTGCTGTCGATTATTCTCATGTAGGAATCTGCTATCGCGCTCGCGTATGTTTCAAGTGTGATCAAATAACATCTAATAACGTACCGTCAACATCACCCACGGAATCCAAAGTCATGAAATTATCAAGATTAACCTCCTTGTCGTCTTCTTCGGGTCCACTCGAATCGGCCTCTGCTTCGCCATTGCCGGCGTTCATTCTTTCTTTCAAGGCGCTCTTCCTCTGAAAGAGATAAATAGAGAAAATGTACGGACGCATTAGCGACGGTCCAGCGTCTCGATAGATACGGTACCTTAATATGATCCAGCGAGCAGACGTGGGTTTCGAAGAGCATCGGCGATCGGAATTGGATGCGACATACGCGACAGAACGGCGTCAGGAATCGCTTCATTTGACGATGGGACTCTGAGAGCTGATGGACAGCTTTCAGAGAACGGTAATTCAGCTTGCATATAGGACAGAACATGGTGCGAGAAGGTAAAGTGCCGCGCGCCGCATCACGGGTCTCGACGCGCCGTTGCTCTTGCCGTTGCAACACGCGCATACGAGTCAAAGTGGCCTTATGCTGCGAAGCGATTCGTCTCATCGCCGCGCTATGACGACCCGAATACAAATGCAGCGAATATTCTTTGAAGGTAACGCTACGATGAGCGCAATGCGGGCAAGTCAGTTTAATGAATTTCCTTCCGTCTCTTCTGCTCGGCAATTCTTCGGAGCCGGCGTTTCTACCGTGATCCGTCTTACCCTCGTCTCTGTCCTCATCGTCGACATCGTCTTCGTCGTCCTAATAACGTGCGTGAGAAATTCGCCCATTGTAACGGAAAACTTAACAATCGCTAGGAAATGAGAACGTCGCGAATTTGCCCTTACCTCGTGCTTCCGATCGTCGTCATCCTCTTTCGCCTCGTCCTCCTTTTCGTCCTCGTCTTCGGTATTTTGCCTCTCCCGATCCTGCTTCTCTTTCTTTCTTTTCTCATCTTTTTTCTTTTTCTCCTCCTCCTCATCCTCCTCCTCCTCCTCCTCCTCGTCCTCATTGTCGCGTTCATGTGGCTGAATCGACGTCGATAAACGTTACAGTAAGTACTTGCTATCGTTAGCCGGAACGCGTTACAAAATAGTACGGGCAAATACCGTAGCAGTCTTATGGAGTTACCTTTTCATCATCATCCCAATTACTCTTGTTATCGTCATCTTCTTCGTCATCATCGGAAAATTCAGCGTTTATAGCTTTGGTCATCTCTCTATCCTTGTCCTTCATGCTGGTTCCTGATCCTGACTCCTTTTTACTTCCGGATAGCCTAGTAGTACCGCTACTAATGACACAGCAATTTTGTTTTGATTTACATTATTTCCCTTCGTCTTGTTCTGCTTCCTTTGTCTTTCATTATATCATCAACCAAAAGTTTTTTTTTTATATATATATTTTTTCTTAGTTGATACACAGCAAATATCGCGACAGTTTTTGTTTCTTTTTATTTATCCCCCGTAATGAATGCATTTCGTACTGCAATAAAGGTCTTTAACTATTTCAGCCTTTTTGCATCGCATTGTGCTCCTTTACATCTTCGCATTTTCGCGTCTTAAAATATACATGTAAGAAACAACGTCCTCATACTGGCTTTTAGTCACCGCTATACGTGTAAGAATGATTAAACAATGGATCTCGTAAAGTACAAGTATTATAGTAGTTCTCGTATCAAAATTAATTACGTATCGTGTATATATATAGATATATATATATATATGTATATATAGTTTCGATGACACGCACACAACTTGTATCTATGCGTACCAGAATCGATTTCCCTTTTTTTTTATATATATATATTTTTATTTTATTTAGAACCCTGCGAAAAGTTTGCCTCTCGACAGTAGAACATTTATATATTGGTTTCGTGCGATCATTTGTGTCATTTTTTTTTGTTTTATTTTGTTTTCTTTTTACCATTTATGTCTATCATCATCTCGACTCTCATGTCATTATAGTCGGATATATATATATATGTATGTATGTATGTAGTCAGCGTCGTTTACTGACAAATTATAAGCAAGCAGGCTACTAGGACGGTATTTGGCGGTTTGGTAAGTGATTTATGAATTTTAATTACCTCCTGCGCATTTTGGTAGTGGTCATGCGCACACGCTGGATGTAGTCTCGCGATCGCGATCCTAGCAGCTTGCGTCGATAGTCGAGCGAGTGCAGAGTACGCTTGCGAGCCATGACGATGTCCGATCGAGAGCTAATGCGATGGAATCCACCCCCTCTGCCGCTGCCGCGTGTCGAAATGCGACCTCTGTAGTTTGAGCTTTGATGCGATATTCGCCCTCGGCTCGAGGTATATCTTTGAGTCGGAGGCGCCATTTCGCTAATCCGAGGGGGTGGTGGAGGTGCATAGCTCCGTGACGCTGAATGACGGTCCTCTGAGCGGTGGTATGACGAGGCGCGCTCACTCTGTCTCTTGTCATCATACACGGCTGAGGATGACGATCCCTTATTATCGTCATAGGGCGCTGAAGCGGATGAGCCACCGTACGACGAAGAATACCTCTGTGAGCCGCTACCGCTACCTCCACCCTGCCAAATCAAATTCAATTGTGCTCCTTCCCATTTTGTATCGTTCTCTCTCTCTCTCTATCTCTCCCTCTCTTTCTCTCTTTTCCTGCCCTTCGCTCTTTTATTTTTTTTTTTTACTCTAGCATACACTTCTCCCCATTCTGTTCCCTCCTATCATATATTCTCCGTACATATATCTCTCTAATTCCATACTCTGTCCATTCTTTTGCGCTCCCTCATATTTAACTCTCATTAGACAGTGCCAATCGTTTAGTATTAAAATCGTCCAACCTTTGCACCGTTACGGTCACTACACCCATTCCCGTTGGATCACCGAATAATACAGATTTTACCTTCCCTAAAGCTTGAAAAGCACCTAAGTTATGATGTTTGTTTTTTTCTATTATCTCTCACGTTTCAAACGTAAATATAACTTTGTATACCGCTTTTTTTATATATATATATATACGTATACATATATTATGTTATATTGAAAACGATCTTTACAGTTCAGAAAATGTAATAGCATTCTTGTCGGTTCACTCGTTGACACGGTCTCTGAATAGCAGCTATGATCAGTATTTTGCTTCCTCGAAGGTATTGAATGAAATTGAATTTCTGGATGATTCTGGATTAACTGTTGATAGACCTTTCCAATTTGCATGACATAAAGATAGATACGTGTGTTTCTATACATACTCGTATTTTTAAAGCGTTCTCTCGTATAATTGTTTATACGTCTCACGCATGGATCGAGAAATCAAATAAAACTAGTGGAATTGCAGTTCTAATGATTATGTCCTTGCACGGTTTTCTTTAAGGGTAAAGGGTACGATGGAAAAATACTTTGCGTACTTCCAATGCTCGTGCGAAGCGTTCCCAGCATATATTCTAGTCACAAAGTCTACCTGCGGATATGCGGTAGAGTTACGCATATAGAAAAGGCTGATGTTTCTCGGTGATTTGTTAATCAAACGTAACATAGGATGCATGGACCCTTTACATTGGAAAGGTCTACGATTGCTTTGACATTACTGACAATTGCATTATCCCAATACACAGATTTAATTGACGTAATTTAGAAAACTGCACGAAGCATGTTTTGTTAGAAATTTATGCGGTGCGGCAATGCAGGGACGCTGTTAACATTTCGATAACTGATCTGCGATTGTGCGGGGAACTGGCTCAGTTGCACGTATCGTTATACACAGAGAACAATACAGATGTAATGTCAGCATTCTAAAATTCATATTTTTTATATATCTATTCATCTGTTCGTTCTGATATTATTTTTTTTTCACCTTGTTCTCGTAATGCAACTTTGTGCTGGCAATAATATAAGTACCACCTAGGTGTATATCATCTTTTAATTATGTGATGTTTTCGCAGTATTCCACCAGTAGTGTCCCAACGCAAAAAGAATGGGTGTTCAAGTAGCCGTTGGCTCGTCGCTTGAAAGGAAAGTATGACGACTTATGAATGCCTTGCCTACTACTTCTTTTTTTGTTTCTTTTTTTCTTTTAGTTTTCATAAATACTTAGACGAGTGTCCTGAAATTGCTTTCTACATCGAACGTGAACGTTTCAAATTGCATGCTCAAGTCTCTCAATGGCGATCTTTCAGGACCATCGTTTAGTCGTACTACGTTATTGAAAAAGTACAAAACATTTTGTGAAGCGGGGCTCTCGAGATGAAAAAACAGTTGTTGACCACAGCACGGCAGGAGATTGAAGCAAAATAGACTACTGCTTATTCAAGGTGTGTTGTAATCAAAGTATCGCTATATAAATATGACGAAATATATACCTGATAGGAGTCGCTTCTCATCCTTTTACGAGTCGAGTCGCTAGATGATCGATGTTCGTCTCTGCCGGAGTAAGAATCCTAAGAAATACAATGCGTAATTACAGTGTCGACACGGATTCTTATGCGTTCGATCGTTAATTTATTCCTACACTTACCCTCGGTCTTTTATAACTATTCGAGTGTTCACCCCGCCCCCCTCTGCTGGAATATCTTTCAGATCCTCCTGTGACGAATACACGTGTTCTTATATATTATCGAACATGATTACAAAGAAACGTCTAAACCACCGTAAACTCTGACTAACCAGAATTGTATTTCGAACGGGAGTCGTAGCTAGTAGTCGAATATTTAAATCTGCCTCCTCTAGAAGAAGAATAGCCTCCTCTGCTAGACATGTTTCCTCCCGTCGATCCACTATTCCATTCGTTCCCGCTACCACCTCCCCGCCCTCTATAAGAACTGCCTCCGCGGGTGTTAAACCCTCGACCGCGGGAGTTCATACTAGAGCTATAAAAGCAAGAGATTACAAAGTATTTGAAGCTTCCTAGCTCGTGACGATCGCACGATATTCGTCCACTCTTGAATATCATACGAACACGCTCTTTAAAGATTAACGAAGCTATCAGGCATAAATGTATTACTCGTTAACGTACATTCCTCAAAGATAACAAAGAATATTGAAACATTCCATCGAGAAACTAGAGATTTTCAATTTCCATACTAGGCAGATCGCTTGTTATACGAGTATAAAAAATATTTACATATTAAATCTTACATAATACATAATTTTGAAATATAAATATGAGACACTTCTAGCGGATTAGTTAATAAATATATGCATCGCATTGTTACCAACCTGCACTTAATGTAGCTGTAACTCATAATTATGACTTACAGATGACTTATAGATGTCAGATATGGTATCAAAGGTCTACAGACAAAACAGAAATGTTTATGTATTACAACAAATCATCTGAATTCATTCAACGGATATTACTATGCGTATGGTAGTTTAAGCGATTGTTAAGTCACTTAAATAATTGTAAAGTTTGCGGAAGAACTTTAATTAAACTTTCTTCAACCGCCAAACAATGAAACGTACATGTTTCAATTCTTAAAGGGTAATACTATCGCGCGTTCAATAATCGTGTTGCATATACTTGATAGTTCTTGGAATTTATAATTCTTGCGAGTCTAGTAGAACTTTTGCCAGGAGTGAAATAATTCGTCTACATAACTCGCGCATTGATGTTTAAAATTAGCAATAGTTCGTTGGGAATAATATTCTCGATGGCTGGATTTACTACTTGAAAATATAATGATGGCATTTTACACATTTCTGTGACTGTTGATAAGTTCGTATCGATTAGTATCGTCTCTGCAAAACGTGCATTCTTTCCCGAATGAAGTTAAGAGAAATAAGATCGTACATTATATTCCTCCCGTAACTGCACGGCTGCAAGTGAACTACTCCGGCGTACATCCTCGTTCGATAAATGATGAAATTTACACCTGATTATCTAGCGAATGCCTCAACGACGCAATATACAATTTCTGATCGAGCTGAACACGTTTTCGGTTCGAAGATCAATAACTTCATTCTCTATTCTCAAAACTGAACGGTTGCACTCCGCGAGAATCTCGGGAAATTAGTCGCCCCTCAGCGAAAAACTCGTATTTAGTGATCACGGAAAACTTACCCTCTCCCGGACTGCGGGTATCTCCGTTTACTAAATGCTAGCGCCTGCAATTTCTATGAAATCTCGCTCGAAACTGCTCAGACATGCCGTGGACGCGCAATTCAGATAAAATGTCTTCCCCGTGGGGCTGTGGCGTCACTCTTCTTCCAAATTCTAATGAATCCCGGGAACGGAGGAACAGAACCGGAAATCGATACCGTCACTACTCGTGCTGTACTTCTGCTTTATTTACGTTGCGCGATAGATTTATTAATATCGAAAGCATAAGTAATGTGTCAATAATTCCGACTGAATTTGTTTTCGTAAATACGCTTTCGATACTTTTAAACGATCGATTCTTTGCTCGGTGCATAGACATGTCAAAATCGATACGCACGACGCATCTTAAACCGGCAATCCTTTGAAAGATTTCACTGCACGATATTTAGAGAGTATCTGTTATTAATTGATAAAATATATTTTATTGCGATATTTAATTATTAATGGTAGTTAGAGTTGTACGGTATAGACTTTATTATGTTACTTTTCCATGGAAATATGTTGAGATATGTTCTCCGTAAAAGTATATATCTTTCATTTTCCCGTTTGACGAACGATGGTGACTTAAGTTAGCTTAGAAGAGTATTCGGGTTTCAAGGGATTAAGAAATGAATGCAACAATTCAGTCTTATACGACTTTATATGTTTGATGGATCAGGAATTTTTGCAATTTATTAGACGTGTATATTAATATTACATAACGATTATAGTGAGAAATCGTTGAGATAATAATTTGCATAAATTTCCTTGCTGAAGATATTAACATTTATAACTAAAATCTATAAATTTACTGCAAGTCGGTGTGCAATATTTCTCTCGTCACGTAATTTTATTTGACAATAGCATCAGTGTTGTAAAAGAATTTTCGATTAGAAATAGTATAAACGTATTAATAGGTAAACTTAATTTAGTTCGTATCATTATTTTATCCTTAGCCCTATTTACATAACAGTTTAACATATTTTTCCGTTTCAAGTCTTCCCATCGAATAAAATTTAATGGCAACTGCAAAAAAATCAGTTTATAATACAAATATCTACAAAGGATTCATACGAACGTATGAAACTTAACATAAACTTATAACGTCGAAGTTCAGTTTATTATTAGTATGTAGCTAACACGGAGAAATACAACATTAATCTAGCTTCAGCTTCTTCTTGTTTATAGTACACCGTGACTATTTACACAAAACCAAGAACATTTGGATTTGGACATTGTTCGTGACGATTGATAATGAATATCAAAAATATCTTGTAGTGGCTAATTAATTAAGAGTACGATAAGATCGTTCCACACATGATTTATTTTTTCACAAGTACTTCATAGCGCGTAGTAAATGAAATATGTAACGAAACGTTCGCGTAATAGAAAAATGTGAGCCAGATCGTTTGAGCATTCATTCCATTTGAAATGTACGTTTTGGCAAATAAACATACAAATTTTTTAACCGTTGTTTAATAACCTTACTCAACGCTTCTTTTATTATAAAGTACGAATATAAAATATTTTACTTTTGACGATGTTTTAATAATAATTGCGAAAATGATTTCTTAACCGTCCAAACCGTATTCTTCGTCCATAGATGATTGAAGGTGGTTCGGATCGTTGGAGCTCAGACTGTAATCACAGCAATTTTCAACCACAAAATGTGCGAGCTCTTTTATGCGATCGTATGGTTTCGGGTGCGATATCAAAGAATTCAACTTTTCAAGACCTCCTTCTCGTATAACCAATATACAGTATTTCTTGGCTGTTGAAGGGACAATTGGTTTTAGTAAAAAAAAATACTTGCGTTATTTATATTTTCATTGTACACTTACGATAGACAGTTGTGAGATTAGCGAGAGCCCAAACCGCCCAGTGCTGACATTGCGGTGTGTGGTATATGTCCAACAAACGTAATAATGGTAAAAACGAGCGATAATTGATGTTACGTTCTGAAAATATGTCCCAATGCTCAATAGTCTCGACCATAAGTTCAAGCACCTCGTTCCGAACTGGTCTTCTAATTGTCCATGCTTCGGTACCATCGGATGCTATATGAGCTAATATACCAGCAGCATTATAAGCTATCTGATAAGAAAATACATGTTCTCAACATTATAAAACTACGGTTGTCGATTAAAAAGAAAAGGTATGAGAATACCTCGATGCCGTCGCTGTCGAAGGGTAATAAGTCTGCAAAGAATTTGATGTGCTGTCGTTGCATTAGTTGTACTCTGAGATGCTGTACTTCGGCAATATTACCCAATAATCCCATCATATTCTTTAATAATTCTTCTCTGTAGGGATATTGCTGCGCAAAGGGATCGTGTTCGTAAAAGTTTATTATCTTATCGGTAAGCTAAACAGTAGTAACTCTGCGCACCTTCACACACTTATGGAAGAGGTCCATGCCTGCTGCATCGAGGAATCGTTGACAGTTTATAGGGGTCTCGTCAGTCACGTTCCACATGGTCGACCATGCCACCTCCAAAACGTCGTCAGAAATGTCACACTCGACTCTGTATTTTATTAATTCAAGCATTGTCTCGATACAGCCAAGATTGCCTAATAAACGTTTCTCTCTGCCGGTTACTTTGCACGCCAAACTGTTTAACAGGAATATTCCAACACGCTGGACATAACTTTCATGCTCCGCATGCTTGGCCGAATACAGAAGCAGCTTCACTAGTGCTTCGTAATTTGACATCTTATTAAACATAAAAGGCAACGTGATACTATTAGACATATTTTCAATTTCCAGAGAACACTTGATAATACACAGGCGGAATATGATTAATACAAACACGTATGCATGATACGCACCACATCCTGTGGTATACGAAAGTAGCATAATGTTAGGCAACCGTTGTGCATCATAGATTTCTCATCTTTATAAATGTTCATTCCAGTGAGAAGAGTATGGATAATCCTTTCTTTCAATCGCGGTTCTAGTTCGCTCCTTTTTTTCATTTTCAGAACACAAACGAGGGTCGCGCTGCGATGAAAAAGTACATATTGCATTCGATCGCTCTCTCTTTTAATATTCCTTCTACGATATGTAAATTACTTGTATCGTACATAATTAATTACCTTCCAGTTATTTGTATATGTTTCGCTTGCGGATGTTTCTCCATTGCTTCCAATATCGCGCAAAGCGCTTGATCCGTTCTATGACAATTCTCATATCTATAGATATGATAAAGATCGTTCAGTACCCTTTGCAAGAAACCAGGCTTATTATTCATACAGACATGAGCTGCGACCAGTATTTGATCTTCGTTTGCATCTCCTGCTATCTGATATACAGAAGCATAATACAGTTAAAAGAACGGAACAGGAAATCTCAGCGTTTTATAATACATGATATTTCTTCTATCATTACCAGTCTTGCTGGAATATTACGTCTTTTACAAGCCTCGTCGTTTGTTCCGTAGAGTCCTAAAAACTGTAAAGGTCTATCTACCCTCGAAGCAAGACCTGGTATATGACAAAGTTCGTTATTATCGAACGCAGAATAGGAAGAATGTTCCACTGGTAGTATTCGATAATCCACTGCTTGTGTTCCCGTTAAGTTTGTGCCACTAATGTCCAACGAAGTTAATTGCGGCAAGCCGTTCACTATGTCCGATAAAATTGCCTGGGGGTTTTCGAATATCCCGCGCGACTGCTTGAATTGCGAGATGTCCAAATGCCTGATCACAAACATAACGTTGCGTAAAACATTCCGTCCGAAATATACTATGGAATTTGATTCTGTAATAGATCGGAAGTATCGGATACCTTAATTTTCTTAAACGGCAGATGTTGTTAACGAAAGCTTGCGCCTGAGTATTAATCTTGACATTGTGCAAAACTAACGATATCAGATTGGGCACCAAGTCGCAAAAGTCAAAACTGCCCACATGAGAATTGTAAGACAAATCTAAATGTGTCAGCGTTGGTAATCCAACCAAAAGTATGTTATACTCCGGGGCACTGATCTTCAAATATTCCAAAGCCAGACATCGTAGGTTCGGTATCTTAAACACGTACCCCCTTTTCTGGTATTCTGGTAATTAAACAAGAAGTGTACATTAATTTCATAAATTATTTCCATTTTATATATATATATATATAGATTAAAGATGATCTTATACGATGCTCTTAGCGCGATTTCTACAATTTGGAATATTAATCTAGTCCGACATAATTCTTTTTAATTACTAGCCAGATACAATGTGAATGTACATTAGTACTTTAAGAATGAAATTCCCTTCCGATAGCGAGTAACATTGCCGTCCTGTTTATAAAGATCCATCGAATGCGCGTTTTCCATTGGATTTGCTTCATCGCCAAATTACTTAATCGTAAGTAGAGGTAAGGTAAAATTCACTCTTACTAGTAAGGTTCGCTGGAACGAGGGAAGAGTCTGCTCCACGACACGCTAAAGTATGCAAGTTATCTGCATTGGCATTTATGCATTCGATAGCGCATTCCGTAACAGCGGGGCAATTTGCAAGTTCCAATTCAACGAGCTTGTGGGAAGCTAAAATCTTTGCCGAATGGTCGGTCATATTCGATCTTACAACTTTCACCCGTTTAAGTTTCGTGGTCGATGTATCGCCGAACACGTGAAACAACTCGTCGTGGTATTCTATGGTGTTGCTCTGTAGAACGAGTTCAATAAGTCTATCGCATATTTCGGACGGCAAAACCAGTCCCTGCGAGAGGCTTCGCAAGCAGATCTTCTTTCCCCATTGCTCCTTTACCGAGATGGTGTCAAGATTCTTACAGATCGCTCGAAAACAGAATTCTACCAGAGATTTTGGGCCCACGTATCGGTGCGAACGAAACAAGTCATCTAACTCGGCCATTCTGCACGGCGGCTCAAGCAAAGTTGCGCGAAAAGTCTTTTAAGAAAATACTGCCAGCAATTACGCAATTTCAACTGTCAAATATGTTAAAACGCATCAGCTGGGGCATGATCACTGTCCGAATTCTGCGGGAGATAAGGCTTCCATTAGCATCGCATTTTCCCACCAGCGAATGACCGAATCATTACACGTTTAATCGGCGCAATGCCGACGAATCACTCACGGCTGAGTCGAACGTAAATGCGTTGTCTCAAACATTCAACGAAATTTGCCCGATACAACTGTTTAACTAATAGTACGCAACTACGCATGTGTCGGTACGTGTGTAGCTGTATAGCTAAACAACACCAATACGATCGGATCATTGCGCTTGCGCAAGCGGCGGTTAGGGGAACCGCGGTCCCCTCCACTTCCGAAGAAGTCTACTCAACAGGGATTCTCATGATCACGGTAGTCTGTCGCACGTTTCGCATATCCAATCTATTGCGCGTCAAGCGTCCGTGATAATGAGAGTCACTGTCCAGCGGAATTCTTCGCGAGTGGAGGGGGGACGATTCTCCTCACTCCCGCTTGCACAAGTGCAACATTCGAGCTAAAGGAGTGTTGTTGGCTGTACACACATAAACGTGCCTGTGATTTTGACATTTCACTTGATTACCGTAGTAGCTATATCCTTCAAGACTTTGTTATCAACATTGTTTGCAAATTAGTTGATTAGGTATTCTGTACAGCGCGATGGTCTGAACGAAATACTGTATCATGCAGTCGACTATAACAAGATACAAATGAAAATGGGGATGAAACACTGTATTTGACGGTCTTCCAAAGATCACAACGCTACAAAAGGCGTGTTTATATATATAATACTTATAAAAATATAGGATACTTAACGATTATAGTATTCCTAGATAAAAAGTTTAACTTAAGTACAATTTTAGACTACTTGTCAATGGTAATTCTTATGATCCACACGCCATACACGCATCTCCGTTCTCGCGAGAACACGCGAGCACAGCTTCTATATCTTCGTTACTTCTATTTTGCACCCATCCATTATTTTGCGCAGCGACGAATTCCTCCTCGTTCTCATTCTCCGAATTCAGTGTCTGGTTGGCCGAGGCGATGCTGGTGTTTCGTAGTTTCGATTTATCCACTGTAAACTGAAGAGCATTCGCTGCCGGTTTCGTTCTTAAGTAGTACATGCCGGTCTTCAAACCCTACAGATAACAAAGTAATTTTTATACCGTAAATTACGGTGAAGCTAAAAGTTAAAAAGAATGTAACGTTAATCTCAATTTGTCGGGGTTACCATTTGCCATCCATAAAAATGCATTGACGTCAATTTCTCCGTCGTCGGTTTAGCCATATGAACATTTAATGATTGGGACTGGTCGATGAAAGCACCGCGATCTGCTGCCATTTTCAAAATCGTCTTTTGCGGTATTTCCCAAACTGTTTTATAAAGCATTTTCAACTCGTTCGGTATACGTTGAACACCCTGCATAATTCGAATTATATTAATACATTGCTTCTTTTTAATCGATATTGTATTAGTGTGTACAAGTGAGAAATGTAGATTAATGCGAACCTGAATAGAACCATTATCTGCTATAATTTCATTTTTTATATCCTCGTCCCAAAGACCTCTTTCCGTTAAGTCTCGTAATAGGTGCGGATTAACAACTTGAAATTCTCCAGATAAAACTCGCCTTGTATAAATGTTACTGGTATACGGTTCTATAGATTCATTGTTCCCTAAAATTTGCGCGGTAGATGCTGTTGGCATGGGCGCGATCAGCAAAGAATTTCTAACTCCGTGTTTGGCGATTTTTTCTTTCAGTGCACTCCAATCCCACAGATCAGTTGGCGCAACATTCCACATATCATATTGTAATATCTGAAAGCGTATTAATATTATTAATGCTTTATAATTTAGGATTACCTCAAAGGATTTTTCAAAATTTTGAAAAATGTCGATTTTACAGCTGTTTGAAGTTAAGTACTAACTTGTTTTCGGTACATTATAGTTATGGAAGCAGTAAACGGATGGAGACGAGGTTTACGGTGCTTATAGAGAAGACGTTGAAGTTTTAAGAAAAAATTATTTCAGTTTAAAAAATAAAAAATTTGAACCATTTTTGTGCAATTATTTTAAACAAATGCAGGTTTTTAACATCGGGCGTGATTTTAAAAACCTGAAAAAAAGAAGAATATAGTTCTATCCTTCCCCTTGATGGATAAATTTTCAAAAATATGGACATTTTAAAATTGGCCCTGTAAAAATTGCCGAAAGTTGACGCTGCGTCAAATCACACCGGCTCGACTGGCTGCGCCGTGCGGTACTCGCAGCGGCCCAGCGGCTATATCTGCTATTCTTATACAGTGTTCTCGAATATGGTAAGTATTTGTAAAAAACTGAAGGAAAACTTTTACTGCTTTTTATACACAATATAATACGGTAACTCAATTTTTGGTGATCGCAATATTTTCCTTGAAACGAAGGTGACCCTCAGTTTTCTAAATGCAATGCTCTATATTTGATTATCCAATATGAAAGCGACTGTCAAGACAATTTCAATCATATGGTATATTATGACCTTTAAGACTATACATGGTTAGGAATGAAAGATGAAATTCAATCTACTAGGATAGATAGTTCGATATATTTATTTCATTCCTAACCATGTGTAGCCTTGAAGGCCATAGTATAGCATATGGTTGAATTTGTCTTGACAGTCGCTTTCATAGTGGATAATCAAATATATAGCATTCCATTTAAAAAACTGAGGGTCACCTTCGTTTCAAAAAAAATATTGCGAACACTAAAAATTGAGTTACTTTATTATGCTGTGTATAAAAAACAGTAAAGGTTTTCCTTCTTCAGTTTTTTACAAATACTTACCATATTCGAGAACACTGTATAAGAATAGCAGATATAGCCGCTTGGCTGCTGCGAGTACCGCACGGCTCAGCCAGTCGAGCCGGTGTGATTTGCCGCAGCGTCAACTTTCGGCAATTTTTACAGGGCCAATTTTAAAACGTCCATATTTTTTAAAATTTGTCCATCAAGGCGAAGGATAGAACTATATTCTTCTTTTTCAGATTTTTAAAATCGCGCCCGATGTTAAAAACCTGCATTTGTTTAAAATAATTGCACAAATATGGTTTGAATTTTATTTTTTTGAAACTGAAATAATTTTTTCTTGAAACTTCAATGTCTTCTCTATAAGCACCGTAAACCTCATCTCTATCCGTTTACTACTTCCATAGCTATAATGTATTGAAAAAAGTTAGCACTTAACTTCAAATAGCTGTAAAATCGACATTTTTCAAAATTTTGAAAAATCCTTTGAGGTACGTTTAAATATCACTAAAGACTACAACATATTCAAATTTCAGCAACATCCGAAATGTTACTCCGAAAAATATCCGATTTCGCGTGGAATGTCCCTTTAACGCGACACATCGCAAGAATTATAATAAATTTAATATTGATATAAAAGTTAATTGCCTCTTAAATTCATTGCACTTACGCCTTTACTAACTGGGCTGCCTTGGTAAGTTTCGTATGTACCCTTTTCCTTGGCAATCTCACAACTAGCTTCTAGTGCGCTGTAGTATAACGTTTCGAATATTTGAATATTAAGCTTTTGCGCCTCTTCACTTTCGAACGGATACCGCATTAAAAGAAACGCGTCTGCGAGTCCTTGTATCCCAATCCCTGAAATAACCGCGACACATATTTACAAACAGTACGAACGCGTGAATGGATACTTTTTACAGGTGACGACTGAAGATTATTTACCAATAGGCCTGTGCCGTAAATTAGATGTTTTTGCCTCTGGAATCGGATAGTAATTGACGTCGATAACTTTATCCAAATTATGAGTGACAACTTTGGTCACTTTACGAAGCTTCTGGAAGTCGAAAGTTTTATTGGCTGCATTTACGAACATATTGACGGCAATCGAAGCTAAATTGCAGACAGCAACTTCGTCCGGACTAGAGTATTGTACAACTTCTGTACACAAATTACTGCATTTGATCGTTCCTATGTTTTGATGGTTTGATTTACGGTTGCAGTGATCTTTGTAGAGCATGTACGGAGTTCCCGTTTCAACTTGCGCTATAAGAATAGCCGTCCATAGGTCTCTGGCTGGAATTTGTCGTTTATATCTCTTTTCGTTCTCGTACCTGGTAAAACACATTTAAGTAAGAATAAAAAGTTCCCCATTTTTGTCATACATTCTGTTGATTGCGCGACAACGTACCGTGTGTAAAGAGCTTCAAATTCATCACCCCAGACATCAGCCAAGCCAGGAGACTCGTGTGGGCACATTAGGGTCCAGACACCATTCTCCAGAACCCTTTTCATGAAGAGGTCAGGAATCCATAGGGCATAGAACAGTTCTCTCGCTCTGTGTTCCTCCTTGCCTAACAAACGTTATTAAATTCAATATTACCCGAGCCGATAAGCATTGAAAATACAAATAATTATTCAGCAATTCACCAGTATTCTTTTTGAGATCCAGAAATTCGAAAATATCTGAATGCCAAGGTTCCAAATATACAGCAAACGCTCCTGGTCGCTTGTTTCCACCCTGATCGACGTATCGAGCTGTATTATTATACACTCTGAGCATTGGAACCAAACCGTTAGATACGCCAAGGGTACCAGCTATCGGTGTGCCTTTCGCTCGAATGCAATGTACGTTAAGTCCGATACCGCCAGCTGATTTACTAATAAGCGCGCATCTTTTTAATGTGTCGTAAATTCCATCGATGCTATCTTCGCTCATCGTCAAGAGGAAACAACTGAGAAGATGAGAATCGAATACGATATTCCAGATTAAAATGCTATCAGTTTAATCGCTAGATTAGAATACAAACGTAATTATCAGGAAACTTACCTAGACATTTGCTGCTTCAACGTACACGCAGAGAAGAGCGTCGGCGATGCATGCGTGAAGTATCGTTCCGATAAGAAATTATAAGTCTCTATAGCTTTATCGACATCTTCGCCGTGAATAGCTACCGCGACTCTCATTAACATATGCTGCGGCCTCTCCACGACTTTTCCATGTATTTTTAATAAATAACTTCTCTCGAGCGTTTTAAAGCCGAAATAATTGTAGCTGAAATCTCTGTCATAAATTATAGCAGAATTTAACTTAGTCGCATTATTTTTTATGATATTATAATACTCTTTGCTAATAACAGGCCTGGCCTCATCTGTATATTGTTCCCTCACATGGTGCAAATCGTGTATTACCTCTGCGAACGAAACGAAATAGTCGAAATTAGAGAAAGCCAGTGAATCGTTGAAACGTAAAGGGATACAAGAGTAATTATATCCTCTGCGTTACCACTGAAACTCTTCTTCGTTTCTTTATGAAGATTAGAAACCGCAATCCTTGCAGCTAATATAGCGTAATCCGGATGTTTTGTAGTCATAGTAGCTGCAGTTTCAGCTGCAAGATTATCCAATTCAACAGTGGTAACTCCTGAATATAAACCACTGATAACACGGAAAGTAATCGCAGCCTGCGAGGGCAGAAAAGTTAACAGTTTCAATCTTAATTTAAGGAATGTTTTAACAAAGCAGTGGCGGAAGATAACTTTAATTATACTTTGTAAAGTACCGTGTTGTGCTGCGGTACAAGGCAACCAACAAATACTTGGCACTTAAACTTACAGGGTCTACATAATCCATGTCTAGATTGTAGCATAACTTTTGAATCCTAGACGTTATTTTGTCGAAATGAACATCTTCCTTGCGTCCATCTATCAATAATAAAGATCAGTTTAATGTCACAGCAAACTGTGTTTGCGACGGAATAAATTTAAACCGTACATAAATATCTTAATATTTAGATTACACCTTACGGTACTTACCACGCTTTAGTACGAACATCTTCCCTTTTCCACCCATTTTCGAATCACGATAATTCTCCCTTAAATCTATAAAGCTTTCCAAAATCTCCGTGGCCCTACGAAAGTACGGTGTTCTCTCAGTTTGTGTCGTCCCAGCTTTTGGCGCGAACCGGAAGTGGGGGTTAATCACGTGATACAAATATCAATGCCGTCCGTATGAAACTATTTCCTGTTCGATATTTAAACTCTATACAATAGTTGAACGAATTTTCCTTCTTCCCATTATTCAGCGAGTCTTTTTAGCGAGATCCTTGCGCGAAGGTAATGGAGAGTAATTGAGACAATAAAATTAAAAAGATCCCACAGACCCTGTTACAAATAAATATCAATATCGGGCTGCTACAAAACTGTTCAAGGTTTCTACACGAAGCCGAGGCATTGAATATTTGTTGCAGTCTAGAAGAATCAGAGTAGAAGCGTCGATGTAATTGTTACTTTTCAAACGAGCGCGGTGATATTAATCGTGGGCACAAAGTCAAGATCGAGCGTGATCTATAGCGCTTTAAGCTAGGCTCGTCGCAGAAGGGAGCAATTCGTGGCCGCATGCATCGGTATGGTGAATCGGTTATTAGCGTACACCAGGGGCCCTCTCATCCTTCGCATAGTGCACCTAAATATAGAGTGACACTGTGGCACTAATTTGTTGAATGAAACGATAGGTGTGTTGGTGCCTGGGGGACTTGAACGGCATTGTGGGGTAGATCTGCTAGGGTACGCCAGAGAAATCTCGGCACTCGGCCGTTCCTGAGCGCGATTTGTGAACGTAACGACGCGGGCCGACGCACGACACGCTACGCTAAATCTTTCCTCACCCATTGACGGTCTATCATCACGCCGTTGTCAGATATATCGGCCCAGTGGAAATCTCGTTCGGATCGCCGCTTGTGAGACCGTGCACACGTACGTACATTGCTCGACATTGCATGGGCCAAATAACAGTATCCTTTCTCCGCGAGCGCCGATTACCATCGCCTATAAACTGTCAGTTAATACTTGCTCAGTGATCGCATCAGATCTATTCAAGACTAACTGCCACGGTTAAACGTTCTCGAATCTCTCCTTTATCTACTACCGATCCTTCCTTCTTTAGTCTTTCACGGGATACCGAAAGCTTAGCGTATTGGAGCGGAGAGCGAGAAGGGATGGTCGTTCTCTCTCCTCGCGGAAGGTAATATTCGAGTTCCTGTTAACGATCCCAGAGATACTTCATGCTCTTGCCTGTGAGAATTTGAAAAAAAAAATAATAACGTGACATCCGTCGTCGTAGCTTTCCGCTGACGCATCATTGGAGTTGATGCAAACAGAGGAGGGAAATTATCCCAAACTTTATTTATCTTCATTCGTTTAAGTCGGCTGCCGCATACAATTGGAGCTTATTACACAATTGAAGAGCAGAAGTTGTAAATCGTTTTACACCCGGAATGGTATCTTTAAAGGACGTTGCACCCCGTGGATTCATTAACCGATCCTCCGCCACGGTACGGTCTTGTTTGGCCCTTCGGAAATCGGCCGATCCTCGAATCGCATCGCCGCCACGGCCACGATAATTCGGAGAGGAGATCGGGCGTTTAAGGTGGAACGGCAGTTCCGCGGGCGAATAATTCTCCACATCCCACTTTGCGAATTGGGAATTTAAATCGGCCCGATGATACATCGCGGCGAGACGTCCCGCCGATCGGTGGCGTCGCCGTTCCACGTGACGATCTCTCCCGATGGCATCGTTTCTTTCACCGATGGTTAATCTAAAATGGGACAAGGTTGCCCGATGGGAACTACGTTTGACAAACGTGATTCCCGGAAGTGGCTCGTTGTCTGTCATCCATCATCATCAAGACCCTTGTACCAGAGTCGTGTCTCACGCAGCGACGATGACCGCTGGACATTTAAAAGTTCTCCAGGAATGATCGCGTCATCTTTCACCGATTACTCGTTACAAACTGGTCCCAATTAGCATCGCTCCTATCGTTTTACCTAAACGTAAACGTCGAAGCGTAGATAGGCCAGGAAAGCTGGTTTAATCATTCTGCGAACAGAAACATGGATCGATCAGTGAACGTTCATTGAAAAGAAGCGACGAATGTAATATAGCTGAATACCGACGAATATGAATGATCCTTAGGATTCGCTTTAGAGAGATTTGCATGTTTGTAGATTCGAGCGAGACTCGATAGGATGAGGTGAATTCGAACCATTCTATACTTCGGATTGAAATATAATGCCTTCGAGTGGATCAGCTAAACTACCTAAGGTGGACAGGTCGACGAGTCCTCTGCCAAACAAGCCGGTCAATCCCGTCCAGGAATTGAAAGCCTTGTTCGCTGAACCGCCCTTAAGAGTCTCGAATGGCGGGAAGGAGCAGGACTTCCGCTTCGAGGCGATTCAATGCTTGCAGTCCACCGCTTACACGGAGCCCAAAGCCTTACCGGACCGAGGAACTTGGAGCAGCAAGGTGAATCCGCGGGAATCACTGTCGCAAATTAGTAACAGTGGAGAGCAACTCCTGCAACCAAACGTTATGCATGTAGACACCTAATTCAGGCCTGTTCTCGCTCTCTTCAAGGTTGAGTTCATCTTGTCGGTAGTTGGATTGGCAATAGGATTAGGAAATTTGTGGCGATTCCCTTACCTCTGCTACAAAAATGGCGGTGGTGCTTTCATGGTTCCTTACTTTATCGCTCTCGCGCTGGCCGGGGTGCCCATGTTCCTCATGGAGCTGTCTCTGGGACAGATGATGACTATAGGTGGACTGGGTGTCTTCAAGATAGCTCCGATCTTCAAAGGTTCGCATTTTACGTTACTTCACACCGGCGACCGAACAGTAATCGCAATTCTCCACGATCCAACAATAACAGGTATTGGGTACGCTACGTGTGTGCTCTCCTGTTGGACGAACATCTACTACATCATCATCCTGGCCTGGGCGCTCTTCTACTTTTTAGTTTCCTTACGAATCGGTATGGAGCACGCGCGACATTCCTTAGACGTCGAGTAGAACTCCTTTACAAAGCTTGTAATCCTAAATCTGTACAGACGTGCCATGGAGAGCGTGCAGTAACTCCTGGAACACGCGCTACTGCCTCACCTCCGCGGAGCGTTTGGAAGCGCTGTGCTGGCCCGAGAACAACGACACTATATGCGCCACTTCGATCGGCAACTTAAGCCACAGCTTACTGAAGGACCCAGTGAAAGAATTCTGGGAGTAAGTTCGCACAGGAAAGGGGATATTTATGTTCTCGCTCGGAGCGAACGCTTTGGCTCATTATTCTGTCCTTTCGAAAAGGAGGCGCACTCTTCAAATCTCCGACGGTATAGAGCACGTGGGCTCGATAAGATGGGAGCTGGCTGGTACACTGGCCGTCGTCTGGATCATGTGTTACTTCTGCATTTGGAAAGGCGTCAGATGGACTGGAAAAGTAAACCCAGAATATTACCGTCGCCCATTGCTCGGATACCCGTATCGTTAATGGTGAAACTTTACGCAGGTCGTTTACTTCACATCGTTGTTCCCGTACGCGTGCTTGGCGATCCTCCTGGTCAGAGGATTAACGCTTCCTGGAGCAATGGAAGGCTTAAGGTACTATGCGACTCCAAACCTTTCGAAACTCGGCGATCCTGAGGTACTCGGGCATTAATTCTTCTCTCGTTGAACGCAACCTGTTGCTGAATTACGATTCGGTTAATGTCTCGATATAAATCCACAGGTATGGATAGACGCGGTCACGCAAATATTCTTCTCCTACGCGCTGGGCTTGGGCGCGCTGGTTGCCCTTGGAAGTTACAACAAGTTCAACAATAACGTTTATAAGTGAGTAACTCAAGAGTAATTTCTTTCCATAAAGTACGAATCACGCTGCTCCGTACGTATCAATTAATATATTTCTATTTTTCTCAGAGATGCGCTGATCGTCTGCACGGTGAACTCCTGTACCAGTATGCTAAGCGGCGTTGTTATATTCTCCGTGGTTGGGTTCATGGCCCACCAACAACAGAAACCTGTTGCGGACGTAGCTGCCTCCGGTAATCATGTCTATTATGAAATTAAAGAATTATGCGTATATTGTAATTCTGCGTTTCTGCCTTTAATTTCTATCTTTTTCGTCGTCCAATTAGGTCCGGGACTAGCGTTCCTGGTTTATCCATCCGCAGTTCTGGAACTACCGGGGTCATCGATCTGGGCTTGTTTATTCTTCTTCATGCTTATTCTTATCGGCTTGGACAGCCAGGTAATTTGAAATGTCTCGATAAGGCTATCCTCGATAATTATGATTGCTGTTTCTTGTAGTTTTGTACAGTTGAGGGCTTCATAACAGCCGCGGTAGATGAATGGCCGCATCTTCTAAGGAAGAGAAAAGAATTGTTCATAGCGATCGTATGCTTTATCTCGTACCTCATCGGTTTATCTTGTGTTACTGAAGTAGGCATCCGATAAAATGTTCCCTTTATGCGACGCATATCGAGCTACTACGTTCAACGAAAATATTCTCACATTTTTAGGGAGGGATGTACGTATTTCAACTCTTAGATTCATACGCCGTCAGCGGATTCTGTCTACTCTTCTTAATGTTCTTCGAGTGTATTTCTATCTCGTGGGCGTACGGAGTGAATCGCTTTTACGATGGTATTCGTGACATGATTGGTTATTACCCTTGCTGTTGGTGGAAGATATGCTGGACGTTCACTACTCCTGTCATTTGTATGGTAAGATATTGTAAAGCGCGTAATCTTCAATCTGTCTTTCTAACGTTACAATATCGATAACGTCTTCTATTCTGAATTTAGGGAGTTTTCACGTTCAACATAATCAAGTTTGTCCCCGTGAAATATTTGACGTATGAGTATCCATGGTGGAGTCATGTATTAGGATGGTTTTGTGGTCTCTCCTCGATGTTATGTATCCCCGTCTATATGATCTACATTTGGTGCACGACATCTGGAACTGCCTCCGAGGTATATCACTTGAAAACGATCTATTCGATCTATTGTCTTGAAATTCCAAGCTTGTAACACCTATATTCGTCGATTGTGCGAGATTTATCCAGTACTTTTCTTCCAGAAATTTCGGAAACTAATAAGAATAGAAGACGATGTTGCCACTTTAAGAATGAAACTGAATCCAATCAAACCTGCCGCTATGAATGCGGAACATGAGCTGTAACAGTACCATTATGTCCTTATTCAATGACCATCAACGATGCATGTGTGTTATTTCCAAGTATGACTGGAGGAAAACGTGATTTCATACGTTGAACAATACCATTACACATAATCATGTAATCATTTACCATGACAAATAAAAAGCTAGCGTCGGTACAAAGCGAAATGCACCGACAATATAAGGTACACAGTTATAGGAGATAAGAGGGTTCGAATTTCGATATCTAGAGTGTAATTAAGATAAAATAAATACTTTTATTTGTCATAATTTACACACTGTCAGATTTGTCTACCGTACACAATCGAAGATGGTGTATTATATCCAATACACAGAAATTGGTAGAAACGAGTGAAAGTATCTTTTCGTTCTTACTAACGCTTTCACGAAAGCTTGAAACTCGAAGAAACGGAAGAGGAAATTAACGTCTAGCTCGTAACAAATCGCACATAAATCCGTGTAAAAATATCAATTAAAAATACTTAAATTCATTTCTCCCTATTTTGTATTTCTTTAATACGCCCAATAAGTCGTTCCTTCCACTCGTCTTCGGATACAGTGTTTGCCCATTCAGGAATCGCCGTAGTTGGTAGCGTGAAAGATGCCATCATGGACTTTACTTGATTGATTTTATCCGCGTCCATATCGATGTTCGATCGATTATGGGGAGATGACCACACTTCAATTGTTTCTGACATGCAGTCCTGTACAAAACGCACAATGTTATCATTGTACAAAGAAAGATACATTAGCGCTATTTTTACAAATCCAAACTAGTAGTTACAGGTTGCAGTTCCAACGACGGTAGTGGCAACGATTGACTAGGTTCGCCCGCATTGGATGCCCATTCGTCATCCTGCAAATTAAAGTATCGGTCTTATAACATAAAAGTTCATCCCCCAAGAAACACCCCTGATAGCCTAATCTGGGGAGCAGAATCTGACATCAGAACCGTAGTCGTCTGTGTCCGCATTTGGCTGCGTTCCGAGGTGCAGAGCCTGATGTCAGATCGGCAGTAGATTCGCAGCAGATTCTGCCGTCTGCTACAGTTCTGACGTCAGACTCTGCGCTCTCATGCCAGCTACCTGCTACCAATCTGATGTCAGACTGGAGACAGATGGTTATCAGGGACTAAATCAGTAAGGAACGTGTAGCATACATCATCCTCGTATAACATTGGATCACTATCAGCAGGCACTTGAGATAAAGGTACGTATCCTGCCATTCCCGCATCATCATCTTCGCTGTCCGAATCATTCATTCCTCTAGCATCAAGTTGCAAGTTTGGTGCCGTTAATGTTTCCTCGATAGGTTGTTGCGTAGGGTCAGGAGACATTGTGCATCCCTTTGTTTCTATATTTGTAGCACTACTTGCTTTTGTTCCGAATGAATATATCATCTATTGTATTCTCGGTCGGAAGTTCCTAACCCCACTTTCACGATCAACAATTCTCTCTGTATTAGAAACTTACAAGAATTGGTCTTACACAAGCCAAATGGAATTCGAATTCTACTAACGAACACTTCGCTGAAATATTTCGAACGGAGCGATTTGTGAATATCGAGAAATCATCTAAAATACAGAGGTTTGACAGCTCACAGCTGATTCCACGTACTTATCAGTCTGTGCCGTGTGCTCAGATGAATCCTGCAGCTTCAGATAAGTGCTAGGAGGGTGGACATTTTATTTTGCCTGAGAAATATCAATCTACTGCTGTCTATATACTGCGCGCGTTTAAAGAAATCAATGTAAGTACGTTAATATCTCTAGCAGACATCTCTGCATTTGTAATAAACATTGATATATAAAAAAAGTTCTCTAGAACGTTAGGTTGTTACAAAATACTTTGTTCCTTCAATTATAGCAATCATAACTGCCAATATTTATAGAGAACATATTCGTCGCAATTATTATTTCGCTAGAAATATCAAATTTTCGATATTCGAAATACGGTATGGCATCGACAGCGGACACCCGACGCTGTTTCTATTTCAAATTTTTCCGCGTCGATAATGTAGGACGGAACGTCGGCAACGTAGAGTTTCATCATCGATAAAGTATAGGACCGTCTGTGATTCAGTCCTCAGCACAGACGAGGCATAGGATCATCGACGAAGTATAGAATAGACCTATCACCTTATGGGACTTCGTGTCACCACCCAAACTGTATTACCGACCCATAACTCGAGGACTGAATTTAGCGGCCTCTGCTCATGAACAGCGTCCAACTTAGGAACTACCCTGAAATGTGTTGAATTGCTGAAAGGTGTGCGTGCTTGTATACGTGTGACTTGTTTAGAGCGAGAGTTTGACAGAGGACAGGCTTTTGTTACGCTACGCCAGTGGTGCACAAGGAGCCGTTTTTAGCGCCTAGCTGCGAGCAACCCACCTGTCCTGTTGCTAAGGTTAGAATCGGTGAGGAGAATTGCAGTAGTGTACGCGCGTGCTCGTAGGCTCGTAGCGTAAGTATATATGGCTGGGTTCCTTGTGGGGCCCCAGTGCAGAACAGGTCCCGTAATAAAATTCAGGGGAGTCATGAAATTTCCAAAATATCTGCTACTGCCGGAATTTGGTATGACTTGACGGTTCTATTTTACTGATAATGAAACATTTTTTGCTAATAATACTCATCTTTTCATCGACACATAAAATATTTACAAGATTAATACTATACAAATAAATAACTCGGACACAAAGAAAACCAAATTTTAATTAACGATAACGATAATTCATAAATGTTAGAAAGTTATATATGTACAAATATATACATATCTACACGCATGTGGTGTCCACCATTAGACTTAGCGTTATTTACAACCACAAAATTACATAACTAATAAATATATACACGTAACAATATACGGGGAGTTAACGAAAATGTAACAATAATAATATATACATAATATGTACATAACTGAAAAATTATATACACAAGGATGGAAGGACAGAACAATACACGCAGACTTTGTGAAAGATACTAGGTGGAGTACATGCAATTATAAAAAATGATTATTGCGCTTTGATACCGGTAGCCGTTTTTGTTGTACCAGATATTCTATGTTTGGTTGTATACTTCGGTTTTGGCTCCAGAGCAACGAACATTTTAAATTGTTATCCGTTATGAGTGTTCGGAACGGCGACTTCGCTTTCTTCAGGGTAGAAAATAACTGCTCGCAAACGTAAGTGGAACCAAATATTGCTAATATTTTCGCGACGCATTTGTGCAAATACGGATATTCAATTTGTCATACATTAATAATACCATCCGTCTCCTGAATTTTTTTTTCATTTCTACGTCACCTCTTAAATTTCTTAAGTCTATTTGTAATTGTGGTGACACTGTATCTATATTTACAGTTAGTGGACTGGTAACTACGTTCAATTCATTTTCGAGTGCATACAAATCCTGATACCGGTTTTCAAATTGATCACCCAACTTCTGTAATATAATTTCATATTGCTCAAAATTAGTATGCTGTGTCATAATTGATCTTAACGTAACTCTGCGTTCCATACTTGAATTTTTTTTTTAAAATCGCAAATTAAGTTAGAAAATTGAAGTATGGTTTTATCTTTTCCTTGCAGCTGTGTATTTAGAATAATTAAATGGTCTGCTACATCCGAAATATATCCTAAATCACAGAGCCAATCTGTATTTTCCAACTCGGGAGCAGGATTTTCTGACATTTCCAAAAACACGGAAATTACGCTATGTAGGCGGAAGAATCGATCTAAGTCTGCGTCTATATCTTTTAAAAAATTTCTGAACTGCCGGCGTTTGAAAGGATTCATTTTAATATAATTAGTTATTCTGGTCACAACGGACATAACGTGTTCCATCTCTATACTTTTTGCACACAAATTCTGCTGGTGTATCGCACAGTGCATTGCCCTAATTTCCTGAGGAACTGCTAGATTTTTTAATTTGCTTCGGAGGCGGCCAACGAAACCACGATGTTTCCCAATCATCGCTGGAGCACCATCAGTAGTGACGGACACTAATTTAGTCCAGTCTAATTTATGATTATTAACCGCCTCCTCCACACAAAACAGTATATCATCTCCTGTTGTGGTTTCTGCTAACGAAGAAAAATCTAGCAGTTCCTCAGTTACTTCTAAATTTTCGTTAACCCCCCGAATAAAAATTGCCATTTGCGGAGTGCCGGAGATGTCCGTCGATTCATCCAGGGCCAAACTATAAACAATAAATGTTTTCCCTAACTCCCGCAATTGCCGCGTCACATCTGCAGCCATCTCTTCTATCCGCCGCATGATTGTCATTCGCGAGAGAGTGGTCGCTTCATATATTTTACGCTGCTGCACATTGTCATCTACTGTCGCCAATAAACAATTTTTTATAAATTCTGCATCCATATATGGGCGGGATGTTTTCGCTATTTCCAGGGCGATTTGGTAACTGCATTTAATTCCAGCGATTCTAATAGAATTATTTTCCTAGGATCAAAACAATGAGTTACTATAATGAATCTTAAAACAATGATTGATAATCGGGGCTATTCCACGTTAAAATTAAAATTAAAGAAATTGCATTGCTCATATGTGAATAAAGGATTCCATCAGTTTTTAAATGATTATAAACACAGGACAATACCTCGAAACAAAGCGCAAATATTGAATAGAAGGATTCATAGATTATAAAATAACTTACTTTGTCTGAGATGTCTTCTTCCTCCTCCTGTAGCGCTTGTTCTTTTAAAACTTTTATTTTTTGCAGACGTTCCTCACGCGTGAACTCTTTGTAATCATTAGCATGATGCTAAGTGTAATGCCGCTTTACATTAAATTGTTTGGCCTGTATAAATGTTGTGTAACATACAACACATTTCACACCACCTTTGTACTCGGTAACCAAGAAGGCTTCCTCCCATGACACCTTAAAAGGGGTCAGTGCACTTGCACCCTTCCTTTTTGATGTCGATGCCATTTGCTCTATATTTTGCAAACTTATGTATATTTCGTACAATGATATTTCGGTATATAATTCGTAGCTACTTACCGATGGATAGGTTACAGTCGGTAGGAAATTTCGTATTTGTCGTAACGCAATTCATAAAGAAAAAACAAAGGCAAAATGACAATCAATAAAAATGGCGTTTCACGGAATACTAAACTTTAATAAACTTTTCGGGCTGATATAACGCCATTTTTATTGATTGTCATTTTGCCTTTGTTTTTCTTTATGAATTGCCCCATGGCGGTAGGGCCCCCATGGCGGTAGGGGCCCCCATAGCGGCAGGGGCCCCCATGGCGGCAGGGGCCCCCATGGCGGCAGGGGCCCCCATGGCGGCAGGGGCCCCCATGGCGGCAGGGGCCCCATGGCGGCAGGGGCCCCCATGGCGGCAGGGGCCCCCATGGCGGCAGGGGCCCCATGGCGGCAGGGCCCCCATGGCGGCAGGGGCCCCCATGGCGGCAGGGGCCCCATGGCGGCAGGGGCCCCATGGCGGCAGGGCCCCCATGGCGGCAGGGGCCCCATGGCGGCAGGGGCCCCCATGGCGGCAGGGGCCCCCATGGCGGCAGGGGCCCCCATGGCGGCAGGGGCCCCCATGGCGGCAGGGGCCCCCATGGCGGCAGGGGCCCCATGGCGGCAGGGGCCCCCATAGCGGCAGGGGCCCCCATGGCGGCAGGGGCCCCCATGGCGGCAGGGCCCCCATGGCGGCAGGGGCCCCATGGCGGCAGGGCCCCCATGGCGGCAGGGGCCCCATGGCGGCAGGGGCCCCCATGGCGGCAGGGGCCCCATGGCGGCAGGGGCCCCATGGCGGCAGGGCCCCCATGGCGGCAGGGGCCCCCATGGCGGCAGGGGCCCCCATGGCGGCAGGGGCCCCCATGGCGGCAGGGGCCCCATGGCGGCAGGGGCCCCCATAGCGGCAGGGGCCCCCATAGCGGCAGGGGCCCCCATGGCGGCAGGGGCCCCCATGGCGGGCAGGGGCCCCATGGCGGCAGGGGCCCCCATGGCGGCAGGGGCCCCATGGCGGCAGGGGCCCCCATGGCGGCAGGGGCCCCCATGGCGGCAGGGCCCCCATGGCGGCAGGGGCCCCCATGGCAGTAGGAAGACATCTCAGACAAAGTAAGTTATTTTATAATCTATGAATCCTTCTATTCAATATTTGCGCTTTGTTTCGAGGTATTGTCCTGTGTTTATAATCATTTAAAAACTGATGGAATCCTTTATTCACATATGAGCAATGCAATTTCTTTAATTTTAATTTTAACGTGGAATAGCCCCGATTATCAATCATTGTTTTAAGATTCATTATAGTAACTCATTGTTTTGATCCTAGGAAAATAATTCTATTAGAATCGCTGGAATTAAATGCAGTTACCAAATCGCCCTGGAAATAGCGAAAACATCCCGCCCATATATGGATGCAGAATTTATAAAAAATTGTTTATTGGCGACAGTGGATGACAATGTGCAGCAGCGTAAAATATATGAAGCGACCACTCTCTCGCGAATGACAATCATGCGGCGGATAGAAGAGATGGCTGCAGATGTGACGCGGCAATTGGGGGAGTTAGGGAAAACATTTATTGTTTATTGTTTGGCCCTGGATGAATCGACGGACATCTCCGGCACTCCGCAAATGGCAATTTTTATTCGGGGGGTTAACGAAAATTTAGAAGTAACTGAGGAACTGCTAGATTTTTCTTCGTTAGCAGAAACCACAACAGGAGATGATATACTGTTTTGTGTGGAGGAGGCGGTTAATAATCATAAATTAGACTGGACTAAATTAGTGTCCGTCACTACTGATGGTGCTCCAGCGATGATTGGGAAACATCGTGGTTTCGTTGGCCGCCTCCGAAGCAAATTAAAAAATCTAGCAGTTCCTCAGGAAATTAGGGCAATGCACTGTGCGATACACCAGCAGAATTTGTGTGCAAAAAGTATAGAGATGGAACACGTTATGTCCGTTGTGACCAGAATAACTAATTATATTAAAATGAATCCTTTCAAACGCCGGCAGTTCAGAAATTTTTTAAAAGATATAGACGCAGACTTAGATCGATTCTTCCGCCTACATAGCGTAATTTCCGTGTTTTTGGAAATGTCAGAAAATCCTGCTCCCGAGTTGGAAAATACAGATTGGCTCTGTGATTTAGGATATATTTCGGATGTAGCAGACCATTTAATTATTCTAAATACACAGCTGCAAGGAAAAGATAAAACCATACTTCAATTTTCTAACTTAATTTGCGATTTTAAAAAAAAAATTCAAGTATGGAACGCAGAGTTACGTTAAGATCAATTATGACACAGCATACTAATTTTGAGCAATATGAAATTATATTACAGAAGTTGGGTGATCAATTTGAAAACCGGTATCAGGATTTGTATGCACTCGAAAATGAATTGAACGTAGTTACCAGTCCACTAACTGTAAATATAGATACAGTGTCACCACAATTACAAATAGACTTAAGAAATTTAAGAGGTGACGTAGAAATGAAAAAAAAATTCAGGAGACGGATGGTATTATTAATGTATGACAAATTGAATATCCGTATTTGCACAAATGCGTCGCGAAAATATTAGCAATATTTGGTTCCACTTACGTTTGCGAGCAGTTATTTTCTACCCTGAAGAAAGCGAAGTCGCCGTTCCGAACACTCATAACGGATAACAATTTAAAATGTTCGTTGCTCTGGAGCCAAAACCGAAGTATACAACCAAACATAGAATATCTGGTACAACAAAAACGGCTACCGGTATCAAAGCGCAATAATCATTTTTTATAATTGCATGTACTCCACCTAGTATCTTTCACAAAGTCTGCGTGTATTGTTCTGTCCTTCCATCCTTGTGTATATAATTTTTCAGTTATGTACATATTATGTATATATTATTATTGTTACATTTTCGTTAACTCCCCGTATATTGTTACGTGTATATATTTATTAGTTATGTAATTTTGTGGTTGTAAATAACGCTAAGTCTAATGGTGGACACCACATGCGTGTAGATATGTATATATTTGTACATATATAACTTTCTAACATTTATGAATTATCGTTATCGTTAATTAAAATTTGGTTTTCTTTGTGTCCGAGTTATTTATTTGTATAGTATTAATCTTGTAAATATTTTATGTGTCGATGAAAAGATGAGTATTATTAGCAAAAAATGTTTCATTATCAGTAAAATAGAACCGTCAAGTCATACCAAATTCCGGCAGTAGCAGATATTTTGGAAATTTCATGACTCCCCTGAATTTTATTACGGGACCTGTTCTGCACTGGGGCCCCACAAGGAACCCAGCCATATATACTTACGCTACGAGCCTACGAGCACGCGCGTACACTACTGCAATTCTCCTCACCGATTCTAACCTTAGCAACAGGACAGGTGGGTTGCTCGCAGCTAGGCGCTAAAAACGGCTCCTTGTGCACCACTGGCGTAGCGTAACAAAAGCCTGTCCTCTGTCAAACTCTCGCTCTAAACAAGTCACACGTATACAAGCACGCACACCTTTCAGCAATTCAACACATTTCAGGGTAGTTCCTAAGTTGGACGCTGTTCATGAGCAGAGGCCGCTAAATTCAGTCCTCGAGTTATGGGTCGGTAATACAGTTTGGGTGGTGACACGAAGTCCCATAAGGTGATAGGTCTATTCTATACTCCGTCGATGCCCTGACATTATTCAGTATTTCAACACATTTCAGAGTAGTTCTTGAGTTGGACGCTGTTCATGAACAGAGGCCGCTAAATTCAGTCCTCAAATTATGGGTCGGTAACACAGTTTGGGTGGTGACACCACAGACGATACCTCGTCAGACGAGGGTGGTGACACGAACATTCGTAAGGTGATAGCATCGACGAAGGTCTATTCTATACCCGCATTTCCCCTATTACTATTTTGTCGTCAACAGTGTTACCGCAGAATCGCCGTGCACCGTTCCCCTTGCGTTATAAGTAAATATAAATATTGCACAGAATGAGAGAAGATAATTAGAATTGCGAAGTTTAGAAGGGATATTGATACGCAAATTAGTATGTTTCATCCAGAGATGGGCATTATAAATTATTGAAATAAACTATCAAATTAAAGAGACTTTATCTTTATTTGTCGTAAAATAAAAATAACTCTGGGTTATTTTTATTTGAAATCAGTTTATTCGACGGAAATTCATCCGTCGGCCACAAATAACTTTTTTAATCGAAGGCGTTCGTTCTTGAGGCCCTACGAGGCCCGAACCGAGCGACATTGTATCGTTCACCCGTCTAACCTGCCGCTTGGAGTAGCTCGGCGATGTACATATCACCGATTATGCAGAAGCAGAATTTCTTTATTTTTCATTGTATCAACATGAAAGTGATTCTGCCGATTAAATTCACAGAAAATAATTTAAATCGGACTACTTTGAACGAAACGGGCTTTCAATTCTGCAAATAAATTTGATGTGTAATATCGTTAATAATTATAGTTCAAATTATGTCAGGATATCTTTCCATCTTTCCTTCCTACACTCCCAGACCTCTCTATCTTTCATTATTGCTACGTACAGCGAGGCTCTGACGCTAGCCGCAGCTCTCGTGCTGTATGCCTTCAAGACTTCTCGATAGAAAGAGAGAACTCTGTGGCAACAGCGCGGCAGAGACAGAGAGAATGAAAGATGTGGCAGCTATGCGTCAATAGTTCGTCTACACAGAGTACCTGGAGATGTCACCTATGTACAAGTTCTTTTTATCGACCGCAGTAGTTTCATTAGAGTCCATCTGTTTGCACGGGACGCTTCGATCGATTCGGACCATAACAAAACTGAGACGGCAGCCTTAAGTTCGTATTTAATTTGGATCGGAACAAATGAAGAACAGGGTGACGCAGAATTATGAAAATAAAGATTCGATGAGACTTAAGGAAGAAGGAAAGCAAAAACCTGTACCGTCCCTTGTGATGAATAAGTAAACGCGATCAGCTGCTCTTCTCAGAACATTAGTAATCGCCTGGACAAAAACCGAGGCGAATATAGAATACGTGTGCCATTAAATTTACCAGGGCACAGCTTGACCTTGTTACATCTGGTCGACTAAAATCTTGACGCCATATTCGAACAACGTCTATACGTATGTGTATGCAAGATATTGCCTACACTATGGACATAATTTCAAAGAAAGGAAAGTTTATATAAATGTCTATCCTTCTGAGTCTTCCTAGTCGAGCCTTTATAGTTGCCCCCGCGTTACAGTAATTATACAGCACAGCTGATTCTATACGGTACTTATCATCAACGCCCCATACATCAACAGCAGAAACTCCTGATCGTATCAGAATGCCAATGATAAATCGCTTTAAGGATTACATTCAAGTCCACAGTCATTACTTCAAGCACTTTCTATTAACATTCACGAACAACAGATAAAACTTGGATGTTTCGTTTATGTTGACCACTGATCGTCTTCATTACATTGATTTATAATATCGAACTTAAGGGGTCCCCCTACTTTGACGGTTTGAAAATGAGCGCGATATTTTGGATTTTTTTAAAGAGAAACCCTCAAATTATATTAATTAAAAACTTTATGCCTATATTCGTATATATTTAGGCAACATTTAAAAAAAAATGTAATTAAAAGAAACGGTACCTAAAACTTTAAACGCGTTTTTCTCAAAACGATGCTTTTCGAATTGGTTAGCATATCTTCAAAACCAATCACTCCATTTACTTCAAACTTGGTACATACCTTCAGTAGATGTTCCATTCTCGTTGTTACTAAAACTAAGTCTGTTTTTGCAAAATTAGACTTTTGCGACTTAAAAAAACAGCGAATTTCTTGCAGAAATCGATGTGTGTTTTAGACACTGCCATTTTTTTTACTTTTCAATATTTCTCATTTAATCTAGTTCAGACGATAGCTACTCCCATACAGATTGCACAAATTTTTAAAATTTTCTATTTCAGACAACTACATCGGCTAATTTTATGCTAACCATGCGCATATGATTTTTTTAAGGCGCTCTATTCGAAGCACTATAACTCCGGATATAACCACTATTTCTGCATACAATTTTATTTTCATATCCTCTAAAGATTGACGAGTAAAGCCACAAAGCTGGATATAAATATATTTAACGGTTCCGTTTTAAAAAATTCCCAAAGTTCGCATCATTTTTCGCCCATCAAGGTAGGGAGACCCCTGAATGCAATCGCCAATTATGTATGATAAAATTTACCTTTCAAAGCAAAAGCTATTCAATGACAGCTGGTCGGGATCGCCAGCAAGAACTTTGTAAAACGGTCTATGGGCCAATAAAAATCGTGAAACCGCAGAAGAAGCTCCATCACGATAAAAGCAAAAAAGAAAAAGATACATTGCTAACTCTTTCGAAAGGTTACATCGCGCACTGTTCAGCACTGGCTTGCCCAGTGCCTGGAAAAAGAACAAGAGGAGGGTGAAGAAGAAAAAAATAGGTAAAGATGGCCGATCAGCCGTGATTCAGCGGTCGGCGATGTACGCCCCGAAACCGACCGGTCTCCTTCTTAGTTCCGGGAATCCATACTCCGCCAATCGGGCCTTCAGCATCGTCTCCATTCACGGCCACCGTCCCTCGCAAACGTGACGACACTCTGGGAAGCACGCGGCTGATTCCACAGCAAGCATCTCACGGGCCCGCTCGCGAGAAGAGGTGATCGTTTCTTCAGAACCGGCGTATCCGTCGTTGGTGATCTCGCAGAGACGTAGAGGAAGAATAAAGTGGTCGCGGAAAACGTTCCTCGTGCTGTCTATTGCGTGGCGAGCCCCGCGTGCGAATTTTCGCGGAGATGAGCGGGACCGTACCTTGCTACAGTGGTCGATGGATTAAAAGATCAGCAAGCATCCGCGACTCGTTTACTGCGAATGACGAAGTGTACCGGGATCGCAGTTACAGTGACTGTTTAGAGATCTCGGAACGACTATGTGGGAGCACCGAGGTCTACATTAAATTCGACTTCATCGACGTTTTGGCGTGCAAGAGATAAATAAAGATCCCCAGTGGCATCGAGACTTGTAAAGTGTCTGGCGGTAGGCTTGCAATTAGGTGCGACAGGAAAGAAACTTTCCCGAATTCACGAAATGGAATAGGACGGCGAGTTCGCAACTCACCGATACAAAGATGCATGTTTCTCCAAACCGATAATCACCTTGACACGTTTACTTACGCGTAACGTGATAATTTCGAGCGCGTGTGTCCCGCCCGGATTGTCGTCCGAGAAAATAACGCTCGATTACCGGGCGGCCTTTTTCATCCGGTTTCTCGGATTGAAGCTGACGCGAGAGAACTGCCGGCAGGATTCAGTGGAGAAATCGGCGCGCCTCGATGACGCACGCGGCTCGCTTCAAGGAAACGAGTGAATCGTACGGTGCTCGAGTCGCAACGATCCCAAAAGTTGATTGCCTCTACGCCGTCGATGGGGATCTTTTCCACGGATTAAGATTCCTCTTAAACAGTTCGAACAATCTGAATTAGTCTGCGCGGCGAAAAAATCCAGATCCCGAAGGTTACGATTCGTATATTAAAAAGCAAATGTCCAGCTTATGTATTACACATGTCGGTGAGTCATCGGCAGTTGGAGAGGATCAAGAGCACCGAATCATGTCCCTTGGTTATCGATGAGAAAAAAATCGACGACGCGTCGCGCGCGGAGATGAAGCAGCAGATAGGGTCGCGCGTCTGGAAAGGAAGAAATGGGCGAATAAACGACAGTCGCGGTGCAAGGAACGCGCCATTGGAATAACATCTCGGCGAGCGTATTGAAACGCAGGACGCGAATCGTGGCATTCTAAAGCGACCAGGCGAGCCCGATCGTATACTCCCGGCGTCATTGGCGAACACGAAGGCTACGAGAAAGATGCGTAAATTGGCGATCCGTTGGCGAGCGAGTTTGAAATTTATGCCATCGATCAGACGTCGGGACGGACGCGAGAGTGGATCGAACGCTGGTGATAAACATTCGGCCGAGCAGGGGGGAAATGGAGGGTGATCCGGTGATGGTTCCGTCTGGTAAATATCTTTCGAGTGCTATCTTCTTCAGGGAAATATCTGGCAGAAGTTTTCTTCGATGTAACGTGGCGATATAACGCGTAACAATGAACTCTGTCGTACAGACCCGTCGGAATGGAACTCGGCGCACATAGCGTCGTGGGTTTCATGGTGCAGCCGCGCGTTTTCCATAGCACCGCCGCCGAGTGTTAAGTTCCCATCGACAGGCAAGGAGCTGTTGAAGCTATCCTCGGATTACTGGCAACGTATCCCTGGCGGGAAGATTTTGGCACGTCATCTCGGCTATCTGCAATTACAAGCAACCGGTGTGGAAACTCCGGATTTGCTGCAGGAGCAGAAGACCGACGGTGAGTGGATTCTTTCATTTCTCCACGCGTCGTTTTATTATTTAGATACTAAAGAGCAAAGCGTATGCTGCTTCCTCTACTCCCCTTTCTCCGCCACTCTTCTTGCCATGTAAACCTCGAAGATCAGCTTCGGAATAGAGTATAATGGCGTCGTTTATTACACCCAGCATCGCGAGGAAGTCGATGCAAGCGTTACTGATACAATTCCCGCAGTGAATCCAAATGGATCCAGGAGGCTTAGGAAAGGTTAATAGGGGTCCCAGGTTCAGATTGAAAATGACCGGATGAGGCTAACCGTTCCCCAGGGCTCCGTTGGTCCACTCGCGCCCGCCCTTTGACCTTATCTAAGGCTTTAACGAGCGAGCGATCTATTAGAGATAAGAAAGGTCCGGCAGAAAAATAAATATCGCTGGCGATAATAGCCTCGCCCCCTCCTTCGTTCCCCTTTCGCCACCCCCAACGTTCGATTGGGCGAAAGAAGGATGTCGATCGTTTGTACGATTCTCGAGAATACGGTCCGCCATCCGAGCCGTTTCCCTTCAAAGACCTCATTTCGTTAGGAAATAAAAAAATACCCAGGTCTGACCCTCGAGTAGAGAAGGCATCCACCCTCGAAATTTTCAATTCGACACTGAAACATGAAATATAGAAAGCTCGCGAGGAGGGGGTCGGAGGGCACGCGGAGGAGGAGGAGGAGAACGAGAAGATCACGGCGAACAAAGCGAGCCCGAAGTTTCGAGGGGGGTGCGCGCGCGCGGAGAAAAAGTTATTCGCCGGCGCGGGGAGCAAAGAACGCCGGGCCCGAGTTTTCCGCTCGCGAAAGAGGGAAAAGAGCCGTCTCGCCTTTCGCGGACGTGGAAGAACGGAGAAGAGCGGCGTAGTCTTGGCAGCGTAAGCCTCGGAGATATATCGTCCGTTTGAATAACGTTGTAGGTGCTCTTGGGGGGGGCCCCACTCCGCGCCGGCGGCGGCCGTTTATTAAACGAATCAGTGTTATCGCGGTGAGAGAGCCCTCATGAATAAACCATCGAGTGTTTAGGGCGGCGGAAAGGTGGTGGCATCAGGGGTTACGGCCTCGCAGTAACCGCTTCTACCCCTCTCCTTCCTCCCTAATGCCGGCAACGCGGGGGTGCTCGGGGTGGTCGGCAAACTCTAACGGGCCAGGGGCGGTAAGCCCGCCACGGGGTGCGGCTATATTGTTTTCTTGATGAGCGCGAAACATCCCCCCGAATCTCCGGCGCATACGGGATAATTTTACGCGTCACTTGGTACCGCAGAACTTTCGCGCCATCGCAAACGAGGCGGCGCGAGAGGGTTGAACGAGGCGGCGTGGTGCACCTTTCCGATTAAATAATCACCCGTGCGGAATGGAAGCTGCTCTTGATGATCCTTGCGAAAGTGACTCTGCGCCAGCGATACCAAAATTACCAGAGGCTCAGATGGACTTTGAGGATGCGCAGGATGCTCCGAAATATCATTCGCGCCACAAGACTTCACCAGACCGGGACCAATTCTCGTGGGACCTAGCTGAAAGAATCGTCGTTGAGCTTTTTTACCCTCTCTTGCACCATGTTCTCTGTTATCTACTTAGGTACAAGTTCTTCAGTACTTATCCATCCAGTGGTGGATTTACCTGACGGCAAGTGGGCCCTGTTTTTTTTTATGAAATCAACCCCCTTAAACCCTGTATTTACCAAAAAATATGTCTACATTTATTTCACAAAAATTTTAATTGTACTTTGTTGCCACTTATGTATTTCTTCAGAATTTTATTTATTTTCTTATAAAAAATATATAAAAAAAATTTTTATGTTAAACGATTTTATTAAAAATGCACTAAAAAGTGAAAAATAATTCTTTTCTTATACTACAATTTCGATGGTATTTTCTCACTTTAAATAAAATCGTGGAGCAGGATATGTCACAGCAAATTCATTTCGACGCTTGGTTCTGTATTAAATTGATTCATATTCTGTTATGACATATCCTGCTCCACGATTTTATTTAAAGTGAAAAAATACCACCGAAATTGTAGTATAAGGAAAGAATTATTTTTTACCTTTTAGTGCATTTTTAATAAAATCGTTTAACATAAAATTTTTTTTTATATATTTTTTATTTTCTCGTTTTTAGTGCTTGTGGATTTACATTTTACCGCTCAGACTTCTTTACAAATATCTTTTATTGCTCTATAGAGTTTAACAGTTTGCTTAAACGCTATAGAGTTAATGTCACTAAAAAATAATTCTTTCTTTGTACTACAATTTCGATGGTGATATACTAAGAACGCCTGCAAAGTTTTATTTTTAATATTCGTACATACGTGATGAATCGTTTCTCGATAAATTGTGTATTTTTGGCAATCGCGATTCGACTAGCGCCCCGAACGCAGCGGCTTTTTGTCGTTTTCGTAAAGAACGCGAGTGGCTGATTTCAAGTCGTTTGGATTTGCGGTTATCGGTTATATTTATCGATGACTGGGCAATTTTTTCACCCGCTCAGTGTTAATTTTTTTTAAATATTATATTGTCATCCAAACTACGCACGCTTGCAAAGTTTCAAGACAACTGGATAGTTGGAAGTGGGTTGAACTTGAGTAGCCAGATTTAAACCATACATACATACAAACATACAGAGGATCGAAATTGAATAAAATCGTTTAAAAATTAAACGATAGCCTTATAGTTGCGGCTGGACGCCGCTTTGTCGCCTGGCAACCAATATTCTTAGCATTCTTAGCTTTCTCGCATTTTTGCACTCGTTTCTTTTTTCTCGAATTTCCTTGCACCTTGCCCACCCATGGCGAGTTAATGGTGCGATCAGGGTCAGCGAATGGACGAATTTTCGAGAGACTTCTGTTGCATCTTCTCTGTTCCGTGGCTAAGGAAATATCTGTAGGGTAAATTCGGGAGACGCAGTCGACCTAATATAAAATGGCTATTAAAACTAATACAGATATTACTTATTTTATCAGAACAAACCTAATATGTTCAGAATTTTATGCTGATTCAGAAAAACTGGTCGATATTTGCTTTAAGACAATATTTACTGTAAACCGGGTTGAAAACTGAAGTCATGACATCTGACCACCTCCCCCGAGGTGCCGGGTGAAATGGTTTTCGTCCTTGGCAGAGACCAGTTACATAATTATTCCTGGAAAAATAACAAAGAAAAAAGCAAAATTATTTATGAGTGAATACAACTACAGATTCATTGATATTTAATTTGTTTACGCTAAACAATTAAGGAACACGTCAAAGATAAAGCGAACAACCTACCGGCGATTAGCAAGGCAAATGAATACAAAAGTGAACAAATAAAATAAATAAACATAAATAATAATAAAATAATGATAAAAAATAAAAATATAAATAAAAATAATAAAAAGATCATAACTCGACCATCGCTCTTTTCTGCAGCGAGAGATGGTCTTCTCGTTAGTTTTGAGAGGAACAGTTAATATGGCTAAATACTTTGGCTGCATTGTCCCTCAATATCTCTACTATCTTATTATTCCCAAACATTAAACGAAAATAAACTTAGAAGTATATTTTAAATACGATTCTCTACACCGTTGTTTGACAAAACAGGTTAAATGTAACCTCAGTTTAACTTTTATAGCCTGTAAATCGAGAAAAACACAGAAGGAACCGAAGTGACGCTATTCATTCAATTGTTTGGCTTCTAGAGAAGTAATTGGTTTGCACTTCAACCCGTTTTTACACATAGAGTCCGAAATATAGGGACTCGACCAACTCTCCGGCCCGACCACGTCACCCGGATTTACCCTAGACCGATGCGATCTGCGATGAGAAGCTTAATAAAAAAGCAGGAAAGCAGCAGCATTGTAAATAGAGGGTGAAGCTGACGTTTGACTCGAACGTGTAAGCTGGCTTTGGCCCTGGCGATAACCAGAGTGGGTGAAGCCAGAGGTACACTCGTATACCGTACAGAGGTGTAAAGGTATTCCGTCCACAGGGGTTAGAGTGGGGGGGACGATAAGGGCTGAAATCACCGGGGGCAAAGATCGCTCAGTTTCTCTCTGTCCACCGACTGGTACGTTTTACCCTGCGCGTATCCACGGTTTATCGGTATCGGCCATCGAGGTTTCATTCTGCACGCGCTTGTGTATATACCTACATTCGTCTACGTGCTTGTGCAAACTGTTAAACACGTAACACGTGCCTCGTTCCTTCATTATTCCGTCCGACCGTGCTTACGCAACGATCCATAGATCTCCGTACGATCACGCGGGAAACGTTTGAACCGTTCTTGAACACTGAAACGCTCGTGTATACCTACGCGCGCTGTTTCTTGGATGTTAAAAACTGTCCTATGGATAAATATTTACAATATTTACGCGCGGGGTGTGTGCAACGCGATCAACACTCGATGTGACGAATTGGAACGACGAAGGAAGCAGCCCAAAAGAGATTCATACGTTTCGTTTTTCCTTTTAAATCAAACCGTATCGGCGTAGACTTGTTTTACAATCATTCTTGAACGTTGAACCTTAAATTCGTGAAGAACGTTTAACTGGAAACAAGCACCGCGTAGAAATGGCTACGAACTTTTTATCGGGAGGCGGTAATGGGGCGGTTAAGCGGTAAACGCGGATGATCGCTGTATTACACGCGTGACCGATGTTGGTAAGAGGATTAACAATGGGCCTGTCAACCACCGTTGCTCACGCGGTGAAGGATTAGGCTTACGATATCGTTCGACGCGTAATGTGGAGGATTCAAACGCATCCGCTGCATCTTCAGCAGGACACCAGATTCCACCCTTCTGCAGCTGCGATTCTTTATAACGGTACCTACCGTTACTGCATTCTCGTCACAATCGAATAGCCACGTTTGTCTGTTTAGATACAGTACAATAATTAATTGGAGTAGGTGCCTACTCTATATGAGCTTCCTCGCGTAAGCTTCTCTTCTGGGTTTAAGGGGTTATGCTTAGTTGGCAGGCGAAAAAGAAAACGTGATGTTCGAGAATTTTTTGTGGAAAATCTAATGTGTATTTTTTACAACTATTTGCTTATTTTAACCCTTCGTGGTCACACGGGGTGTATTGTACTCCAAGAATAATTTTCGAGTTAAAATGTCGCGCCTTTACGACTTCCAAAGGGGATTTATCGCAAGAAAAAAAAAATAAAACATCGCTTTTTTCCCACAACCGTGGAAAATCGCTCATTTTCAACTACAAATTTTATCATATCAAAATTCACATTTCTAGAAAAAGACTATTAGACCATGATTGTATAAGTATTACGAATGTACAATTATCACTGAAAAGTTAAAAGATTCAAAAATACGAAAATGGTAACTCAAAATATGACGCTGGGGTACAGTGAACCCCGTGTAACCAACTTGTGATTATAAGAAGGTGTGACCACGAAGGGTTAAAAGTACATATATTCAGCAACTCTTAGTAATTTTGTTATAGGAAAATATTAAAATATGAACGAATAACACCCACTCTCCCGGAAGCTTTTTTTTTAGCGGTGAGCACGATTTCTCCGCGTCGGATCATCTGAAATCGAACAGCGAAGAAGATTCTGTTAGTATATGAGCTTATCTAAGTTCGTGAACGAAGGATTTTTGTTTTTGATGAAAACTCTATTTTTAATTCACGAAAAACGAACAATTCAGACATCGAAAAATCATGATTTTGCGTTAAACGGGCACCATTTTGTCTGAAATCATTTTTTTTTTAAAAATCCATCGTTCACGAACCAGATAAACTCGTAGGTATATTAACAGAATCTTCTTCACTTTTTGATTTCAGATGATCCGGCTCGGAGAAATCGTGCTCACTAGGAATTGCAATACCGGTAAACCGATTTACCGGTTTGCCGGTAAATCGCGTGAAATACCCTCAAATTTTTACCGGTAATTCGCCAAATATTTACCGGTAATTCGATAAATTATGTATAGCAATGTAGCGCATATATGCATTCATTAATTCCGTCGATATCTACTCCGTTATCAATGAAAAAGCTTCAATTAATAATAGAGACGAAAACCGAAGTATCTCAGAAAGAACCAACTTTAAACCAAAAGAAAACTAAAAATCTGAATCAAGCCACCAAAGAATAGACGTATTTTCAAGTAGAAAAAGTAAAAAGAAAATATCTACAAATGGCTTATGATTTCTTAATGACTACCCGAACAACAAGTGTAGAATCGAAGAGCGGTTTATCAGGAGACCAAAGTTTGGACAAATTATGTTTTTTGCGTGCTTATTTGTTAAAAAGAATTCTTAAATAAAAAATATTTAATTATGTATATAAGTTAAGATTCTTTTCATTGTTTTCGCGGTGAAGATGCATATTAATAAGTAATGCCAATAGTTATACAAATATATCTATTTTGTGTTATATCATTTTATATTTTATGTTTAGAACAGTTTTATTTGCATATATTTTTCATAATGCTCGATTAGAGTTCAAGAAAATTTTTTTGTAATGTTTACTTTTATATTTTCAATACCTTAAATAATTACCGGTAAATTACCGATAAACCGGTTTTGAATGAAAATTTTACCGAATTACCGGTAATTGAAAAAGTCGGTAAATTTGCAATTCCTAGTGCTCACCGCGCAGCGCCATTATAAAAACAGCGTTCACGAGAGTGGCTGTTATTCCTTCATTATTTAATATTTTCCTATAACAAAATTCCTGAGGGTTGCTGAATATATGTACTTCTAAAATAAGGAAATAGTTATAAGAAACATACAGCACATTTTTCACAAAAAAATTCCGGAAAATGGCGTTCTTTTTCGTCTGCTAACTAGGCATGACCCCTTAAACTAGCTCAATGTCTGCTAATTATTAGACCCCAGTAATTATAAATAGACTCGTCCAATATTATAAGTATAATTCTCACAAAAAGCACCTAAAATTTCACAAAAGATGGCCAGCTTCCCTTTCGATAAAACAGCAAATGAATAACGCGTCGCTGAAAACGGTTATAGGAGTCTCGCAACTTCGAGACAGAAGCGCGCAGGTCATCGAGGAGCTTGTCCAGTCTCTCTTTATTCTTTATCCTCGATCAGAGGTGACCAAGATTCGGCTGCCGGTATGAAAAAGCCAGCGTTGTGCGCGGATATGTGAATCGTGGCGGGAAGAGAACGAAGGAGAGGCCCTAAGTAGAATGTTAGAACGGATGGCGCGACCATCACTACTCTCCTCGAATCGACCTCGCCTCGAGGCGAGAGGAGCACGGTGGTCGACTGGTGCATGCGTGTTTCTGCTTCTATTCCCGCAGAGAGGTTCAGCCTCCTACAACGGACTTGCTCGCTGATTGGATCGACAGCAGGAGCCGGCGGCTCCGGGGCGGTCGGAGGCGGACAGGTTCAACTTTGGCAATTCCTGCTGGAGCTGCTCTCGGATTCGTCCAATTCCTCCTGCATCGCGTGGGAGGGCTCGAACGGGGAATTCAAGCTCACCGATCCGGACGAGGTAGCGCGGAGATGGGGCGAGCGGAAGAGCAAGCCGAACATGAACTACGACAAGCTGTCACGGGCCCTCAGGTAAATGTGGGCCTTCGAAATTTCATCGTTTAAAGTTGTCAGGGCGATCTCATCGCTCGGTGCACAATCGCCTGATGTTCGCGTAGTAGCCACATGTGATCGACAAGCATGGACCGAAAGTTCGAAAGTTCGAAAGTATACTTGTACGCTGCATTCCACTTTAGAACGGACTCGTTTCGCGCAGGGATACACTGTTGATTGGTAGTAAACCGGCAGGGGAGGTGCTACGACCAATCGCGAAAGTGCTACGACCAATCGCGTGTGTCAGATCCGTGGGAGCTGCGCAGATCGGTCGCAAATCGGTCGGGGCGTTGGCCCGATCTTATATGGAACGCGGTGTAGCTGATGATCGTGGCAATCAAAGCTGCTGTATTAAAGAAGCAAGCATATATTCGAATACTATGTAGCACCTATGTAAAGCTCTCTTTGCCCCGCAGATACTACTACGACAAAAACATAATGACGAAGGTGCATGGGAAGCGTTATGCTTACAAGTTCGATTTCCACGGTCTAATGATGGCCTGCCAGGCCCAAGCTGGCGTCACGTTGGAAGCATCCCCGTCGTCCCGAGGTACAGGCGCGAATTGTTATCCTCACCATTTGCGTCACACTCATCACCTATATCCGACAGGACCGCCGGGTTCGCAACCACCATCGGTAGCGGTAGGTCCACCAGCGTTACCGGCACCGCCGCCACCGCCGCCACCTCCACCGCATTACTGCTGGCCTTACCATCGGTATACTCCACCGACGTAATACAAGGAGTTAGCTGTTTCACATTTTCGGCAACGTGAAATGTCATGCCATGCGACGGACCATCACAAATTATACTGTCGTCAGTGGCGGATTTAAGGAAAAGGGCCCAAGTGGCAAACGTTCCGAAGGGCCCATTTTTTGCGGGGAAAATAAAGGGGTAGTTTACTAAAAACGAGCTAAGTGTAGTGGCACAGAAAAAAATATAGTGTTTAGATAAAATCAGGATTTTTTTTCTTGAAAATGGGGCCCTGGGGGGGGGGACTTCTAAGCATGGGCCCAGGCGGCAACTGCTCATCGGCCGCCCGTTAAATCCGCCACTAACTGTCGTCCTATTAAAGGAACGGCCAACGTAACATAAAGAAGAGTGACTTACTTAATTGGTGACCATGAATGAGAATTGCTTGATATTCGTAGTACTTAATGTCCATGGAGACTCACTAACTGTACAATGAAATGAAAATAAAGTATTACGATGGGATCTGTTAAGTTACTGGCAAGAGTGTGCGGATGACGATATTAAGACAGGCGTTGAGAGCAGAATGAGGGTAATACATAAATTAAGAAACGAGTGTATACATATCGATATTACTGTAAATACATTACAATATTTAAGTAAATATAATTATGGATAATAGCACAGGCGAGGTATAGAATAGAGGAAATATGAGGCAGTGAGAGCAACAACGGACTAACCTTCATTTTTTATTTTCGAAATTGTGTTAGTAGTAATAATGTATTCCAATAGGCTCTACTAATCATATGAAATAGGGGAAAAAAATTTTTTTCAATGTGGTTTAGTCCGTTGTTTGCTCTCACTGCCCCGTATGAAATGTAAATTTTTGTCACATGGCTCGAAGTCTTTGAAGTAATTTACCATTTTCGTATCGCATGCGACATTATCGATTAGGAATAGAATAAGAATACCATCGCAACGCCACTAGCGGTTAGAAATAACATTAAATAAAGTGAGATTACCAGTCCTTTTTATCATGTAAGCAAGATTTATATTTCCCTATAAAAATTCGTCGTTACCACAAATCTTTCTTGCTATGATCACTGACCAGGTTTAGGATACACCCACAGACCAGGTACAGGATAGACCCACCACACAATGTAATTTTGTGCCACATCCTCAGGGGGCTCGCGAGCCCCCTTACCATTTTCATGTCACACCCAACATTATCGATTCAGTCTAAAATAAGATTGTAACGCTACGCGTGGTAGAAATTAGAATTCAACACGGGTAAAACTCAGACCATTTGAAACCCGCGATTTACAAATGATTCTGTTAGAGTAACAATTTAAAGATCGTTTTATAAACGTATTCCGTGCAACGACAGAGAAAGAAGGATCACAACAAAACACGAACACATACGCCTTTTAACTTTGCTGTTCCATTCCAGTTTACTTAACGGAAAACAAATTTATTTAACATAAAAATTTATATAAACAACAACATTATTTGTGGAAGACATACTTTCATGATTTAACGTGGAATACTTCGTCAAGGAATTGTAACTTGGTATATTTCAATAAGGTGCTGAAGCAGAGAGAACTTTAAAAATTGTCAAAAACCCATCAGTTCCAGTATCTCGCTGAAAGTTTCCAACTTGCGCTTATCCTTCTATCTTAACACTATACTCGTGATCTGGGGTCGGGTAGGAACAATCGAACAACATTTCAAGATACATATTTTATTCTTACATTTCACCAAAATATTACAACTCAAAGAAATTCTTATATCCAACTAGAATATTTGGCAAGGAAGGAAAGACTACGGGTGAGCATGAAAGGAGTATTGGATGGCGCAGTTCCTACCACCCTAGGTAGGTTTTAGCCTGGCCTGACCTAAAACAATCAACTACGTTATGTTGGTAATAGTGTGGTGGGCTTCAGAGGAAACTAACAACATACTTATTCGGTTGGTGCCGATCGAGATGATTTGAAATTGTCAGAAGAGCACGCACGAGCATGCAGAACCATCGTAGAGATATGTACTTATAATGTATAAATACATTTTAGTTGAACTTGGTGTAAATGAATAGTTTGAGGAATATTTGGAGAGATATGAGTGACATACTTGTTTCTCCCTCTTAGTTACTAACATCGACGAAGTATTAAGTTTCTGAAAAAGTCTTCTAGGTAACGGGTATATCTCAGTGAAATCCTGTTAAAAGGCCTCCCACGTGGTCCAGTAATCGATGAAATTGTTGCACGAATTAAGAAATCAGGAAATAATATGCACTATGGCATACATACACTTCACCGAACACTGAACCGATGAATTTCTCAGGGCTAGACAAAATCTTATTTTGCAAAGCGGGTTTCAAAAGTAACTCGATTTGCAGTTGGATCCATGCACCTCACGACACTCGTGCATCATGCAACTTTCTGCGAGGCTTTTAAGAATTCGATTTTACTGTAAATTTCAATGTCGGTGGTAAATTAATGCTTGGGGCAAATAGAATGCAATTATTATTACTTCACTAGAATGTTTAAACAGTGTATTAGAAACTTGCGGAAATGTCAGTAACATCGTGAATTTTTAATATTTTTCGGCGTACGATACGTGAAAGCGTTCTACTACACGCAAAGTACTAATACATAATGTCATCTTGCAATTTATAGCTTACATGGGCTTTGAAAAAATACCATTGTTGAGCGCCATAGTGTCTTGATCCCCGAAATGGATTTTCGGAGAGAAATCCGCGTGAGTCATTGACAAGCCGAACCAAAGCATAGCGTAGCAAAGGCCTGCCTTCAAATAAGTCACACGTATACAAGCATGCACACACCTTTCAGCATTTCAACCATTTCAGAGTAGTTGCCGAAATGGACGCTGTTCATGAGCAGATGCCACTACATTCAGTCCTGAAAGTATGTGTCGGTAACACAGTTTGGGTGGCGACACGAACATCCATAAGGTGATAGGTCTATCCTATACCTCGTCTGTGATCTAAATTCTCACCGTTATTATAACTTTCATTCCTACCGCTTGTAGTACTGCACTCTTATTTCATGCTTAGCCGACTCTAGACTCTAGCGTCTACAACAGCGCCGTCCAACTTGCATTTTGAGAGGCAAAAGCCGTCCCCCACCAGCGTACGCCGTTTCCATGGCGCACAGACGCGGCCGATTCAAAGTAACAGTGAACATCGGTGTCGCGCGTGTCGTCTGCTTAGAGCATATACTATGGAGGTCTCATTGAAAGCTTGAAACTGTCGCCAACATGGTGCGAGAGAGAAAGACATGTGCGAGCGAGAGAAATATACAGGTCCCTTTCGACCGTAATGCGCATGCGCCGATATCGTGCGAGAGAGAAAAACGGGCGATTGAGAATCTATAATTCTCTCTCTCGCACCAGTTCACACGTCTTTCTCTCTCGCACGATATCGGTGCATGTGCATTACGGTCGAAAGGGACCTCTATACTTCTCTCTCTCGCACCAGTTCGCACATGTCTTTCTCTCTCGCGTGATGTTGGCGACAGTTTCGAGGTAGTCAATCTTAGGCAATGAAACCTCCATGTATAGGGTGGATGTACCAGTAAATGAACACGTACCAGTGAATAGACATTTTTTATTAAAATGAGTAAAATAAGTTTTTAAAGTAAGCAACTAATTAATTAGAGACTTCTTTTTATTTCTTGCTTCATATCCAAACAATTTTTACAGCACGTGGAATCAATCGTGCTGCAAACATAATTTTATAATAGTATTCATTCATTAGCCTTAAGTGTTCATTTACTGGTACGTTTACCCTATATGCTGTAAGGTCGTCTGAGCTTCATTGGCTACGGAAATGTCGCGGTTTCCTTTTCAGCTGCGCGCGGTTTCCTTGACGACAAGCCACGCTGCTCGAAAGGAAGGTTGGAATGGGAAGTAGACGCGTGAGGGGCCCCTACGTTGGACAGCGCTGGTCTAGAGTCTAAATAGAGCAGTAATGCCAGAATTAGTTCAAATGTATCGTTCGTGCTTACTGGTCCTTACTGATCATTTAGTGATCGTGCAGCATTGTCAAGCGTTTTTCAACGTTGGCTCGGGACAAAGTGAAGGTAAGTGCTTCCCTGCACCGAACGTTTTCTATATTTTCATTAATACTTCAAGCACTCGTACAAAATACTGTGTAATTAATTCGAAAGCTGAACATTGTGCATACTTTAATCGACGAAAACTTTTTCAACGACTTATTATTCTCTTTGTTGAGGCCCCCGCCTATGAACACGTTGTGCCGCGTCCGTAATTCCAGTACATGATTTTTTCCACTTTCCATTTATAAACTCGATTTATTATTCTTTATTGTAATACGCAGAGCCGCCCATAGCACCGGGCAGACAGGGCGCTTGTCCCGGCCCCCACGCTTAAGGACTTCATTTTGTAAAAATTAAATGAGTTAAATATGATTGTCGAGGTATCAATTTTTCTAGAATAGATTTTCGGCAATGAAGTAGAGACACAAGGTTATATGTTTTCAATTAGATGTTTTCAATAATATCGACTTTTCCTCGGGCCCCGCAAACTCTAAGGGCGGCTCTGGCTGGCGGCAGGAGAAGTTTGTTTGCGCGAAACTTGAAGCCCGATTTGTGTACCCTTTTTTCAATTCTTCTGCTTAACCTTGTAACTAACACTGATGTTTCTTATTGATGATACATGCAGGATAGGCACACAAGGGCGTCTCGAAGGATAGGGGAGAGTGGGGTAAACACGAACGCGGGATAATCGCGGACGCGATGGCAGAAAGTAAGAAATACAGAACGCTCATGCTATTCAAGATAAACATTTTTCGATATTCCGACCAATTGCATTTTTTTTTCTAACGCACAAGAAGAGGAATTTAAAAAATACATTAGATATAGGTTGTAGCAACGTTTTTTATGGGTTGACCATTGAAGTCGCGCTTACCCCACGGTAGTCGGCTAATCACGAACATCAAGGGCTTTGCTTTTTCACTATAAAGTAGATTTTTATTATAATTTTTCAAAAATTCGTAACAGTACTTTATAGATGAATAGTTTAAGTATGTTTGTAAATAATAAACAAATTCATTTCTCACAGTTTTCGTTTTGTTCGCTTTTTGTCTTAGGTCGGCATGGACGTAAGTGATAGAGCGGTTGTCTGCGACTTGCAAGAGAAAATTAAAAAAGAAAAAGAAAAAACGGAGCTGCTGGGAACTGGAGCTCCAGTTGCATCTCAAGCAGCAGCAGCAGCGGCGGCGACTAAAGTTTGAGTTTCCTAGCCGCAGCCGCCAACCGCGGCTAGGAAACTCGACCTTAAGAATGAAGCACCAGCTGGAGCTCGAACAACTGCGACAGCGGCAGCACCAGCTGGATATGCAGCAAATGCGGCAGCATACTGAAAATCCAGACATTATTTTAGTTGCTGCCAGCCCCCAGGACGTGATTCTTTGCGGAAGAATATATATATATATATATATATAAAATAAATATGTACTATATAATCCTCCGTTTACAGGGTACCGACATAAGGTGGTCACTTAGATCAAACACGCCGCTACCAGGAGCTCCCGCAGATTCCCGCCGCCACGAGATTCACCGAGGGGTACAGCCCAAGCATTCAGGAGCCATGAGATGGGTCTTTTGGCACAATTTGCTAATTGAAAACCCTTCGACTCGTTCGCGACAATCGTAAGACCATAATCTCGCGAGTTCTCTGTGCTCATTCAATATTCGCGGCGTTACTTGAATCATAATTCTAACCCCTGAAATAAATTCTTTTTTATTTTTTAAAGAGAACACAGATGATGCGGAACTGCTGGAGCAGCGACTGGAGCTAGAGTAAGCTGCGAGAGGTGCAGCTGCAGCAGGAGCTGGATCTGCAACAGATCGTCATTGGCGTTTTTTCACGCCCACTTTAGTTGACACCTTTCATCACTACGTGGTGGTAGTGTTTTAGGGCCCGCGCATGGACATAGGAACATAGGGACGGAGGAATCGTTGCGGGGGGTGATCTTCTTGCGGGAGAGGCGACGAGGTAACATACGCTTTCTTTCTATTAGCTACTGCTTCGCACAAGCGCAGTGAAGTGTAATGATGAACGTTTGTCGCGTCCAGGGATCGGCGGGCTTCAGTTACCGCTTATGGAGGGGGAAACACCTACAGGAGCAGTGGTTATGTGTCATATGAAATGTGCCTGCGGTACGGAGCATGCGTAGAATGCAACCAATCAAATCCAGGCAGATGAAGTGCTCCCCCCCTTAAATACATATCATTCCCCTCGCCTAAAGTCGCAATTATTTCTCCGTCCCTATATTCCTATGTCCATGGGCCCGCGTAGCCAGAGTTCGTAAGGCCGAAGCTGCACTAATGGAGGGGGAAACACCTACAGAAGCGGTGGTAATGTGTGCGTGAACCGACGCCAGCGCCATGGCCGCCAAGTCAAGTCAAATGTGAAATAACGCCACTATGCTTTTGTCTTTTGGTTTTGTAGTTTCTAGAATTCAGAATTCTAGACGCTACGCGAAATGCAGTGAATCGGAAACATTTTTATAGTTTGTTATAGTTTTTCTAGTTATTCCTTCAATTTACCATTATTAGTGCATAAATACATAATATTTCGATAATTATTTTGTGTTTTCTTTTGCATACCACCAAGATTACATATATTTCAATTCATTTTGTTAGAAACAGGGACGTAAAGGACCTTATATTTTTTAATATTACCGCCACAATACATCGCAGTGACGTACAAGCATGTGACGTCACATTGGCTTCGCGTTGGGGCCACTTAGCTGGTTTGGCGCTGGCGTCAGTTCACGCACACTTACCACCGCTCCTGTAAGTGTTTCCCCCTCCATCAGTGCAGCTTCGGCCCTCCGAACTCTGCGCGTAGCGAGCATATATGTTACACAAAGATATATTTAAATCGCTTTTAATTACTTAATATTTATGTGATAAGAATCGTTATACCTACCTATGCGTTGATTCTACGCATAAAAATATCTGCGTCTGATAAATGATGTAATAACGTGAAATTGGTTGAAAATTCTGATGTTACGCGTAATCGCGTGAAAGGTCCAACATAACCAATAAAGAGGTACTACTCGAATGAATAGTGTTTCTCTCATAGCTGAGGAAAAGAAGAATGTTTGCGCGTTGCGACATTTACACGTTCAAATAAATTAAGTGAAATGCGTATTGTGATGTATATCGCGAACATTCATAAGGAATGGCTGAGAAAGAGGCAAAGATTGAATATGTGACAGAACCTTGTCCCATCAAGCCTCGTAAAATAGGTCCACAGAACATAGTGGTACGCCTAAAGCGTCGGGAAACGTTTGGTTGCCCTTACCCAGGGACACACGTGCACAACGCTCGACAATTTTATCAGAATGTATTTCCAAACTTCACTGTTATGAACGTAGAGAAACCGCCGTGTTTCCTCAGGAAATTCAGTCCCGATGGACGTTACTTAATAGCTTTCAGCGCCGATCAAACTTCCATAGAGGTTTATGAATATCGTGGTGCATCTGCAGCTGCTGATTTATTAGCGAATTGCGAAGGTGAATACATCGGACATAAGAATGACGAACATAGTTTTCAAATTAGAAGTAACGTTTTCAATCGTTTCTTTAAGGTAAGTCATGCTTTAAATTTCTACCAACCGATTGAATTGCGTACAAGTAACCGTACACGTACATTTAACAACATTTACAGGCTAAATGGATCGTGAATGTTGTTCAGAGTAACGAGCAGTTAAACAGAGAATGCAGCCTGTTTACGGACGACGGTCGGTATGTAATTGTCGGATCGGCTGCTCATATTCCGGATGAATTGAGGCCACATTTCTATCAGGTATGCTTCTATTGAAAATTAATTACCCAGCTGCTTCCTGAACCATTGCGTAAAATTAAATTTGATTCTTCAAGATTTATTCCAACAATGAAGCGTTAACTCCGAATCCTAGGTCACCGCTCGAAGACTACAGTTTACATCTGGTTGATTTGCGTGGAGGGAAATTATGCGACACTAGACATTTTAAAGTAGACAAGATATATTTATCTCACAATCAAGGTAATTCTTAATTCTTCCGATTAAAGATTAAAGCTTCGATTAGAAACACTCTGTTTGGAGCATGTAATAAATAAAGTAAGAGGAATATATATTTCTTTATGCAGGTCTTTATTTGTATAAAGATATATTGGCGGTGCTGTCCGTGCAACATCAAACTATTCACATATTTCAAATCCTCGACGGAATGTTTATAAATGTTAGAACGATAGGAAGGTAACATTTGTCTAAAAAGAGTATCCTCTAACTTATATTAGTTGCAACTGCTACGTTATATTATTGGCGATTATCTCTAATTTACAACAGATTCTGTTTAGAAGATGACGCTTATTTGGTTACAAGTGCTTGCCCAGGAGTAAATTGCCGTCCATTTAGAGACGTTACAATAAACAGCCTCAAGCACAAGTTATTAGTTTATCTGTACAAAAGAGCGGCGTACATTAGTGATACGACAAACGATCCGTTCGAATTAAGACGTTTCTACCAATATTTTGACCAGGTATCGCTATGCTTCCACTACGATCACTGTACGATGCTAACGAGTGTAATTCTAACAAGTTGATGTTCCAGTTAAACGCGCTACGAATGTGGAAGATGCAATTATTAGACACGAATCATATACTTGTAAGGTTTGCCAGTGAAGAAGTCGCGACGCTTCAAGCGAACGAACCTAACGCGCAGCCTGCACTTTTGGTGGTTTACGACATGGTTTCAGCCAAGATATTAGCTGCATACGATAACGCATCCACGCAGCTGTTAACGCAATTTGAGAACTTTAGTGATTTCTTCAGAAATGCTAGGATGAGTACCGACTGTCAATACATGTGTTCTCCGTCTAATAATATATACGCAAGGTATAATACAGTTACATATAACTTATTGTTAATTAGTAAGAATCGATACTTGGGCGACAGTCATTTGTGGCCACAATTCTTTTTTACAGACTGTTACAGCAAAGATTCAAGCAAACTATAGTAAGTGCTAGATATGGCGGTGTCACAGAGGCTACGAAGAGATTGCTTGCTCAATTGCCGATCTGCGCACAATCTTACTCTAGCTCCCCGTATTTGGACTTGTCTCTATTTTGTTACGATGACAAATGGGTATCTATGATGGAGCGTCCCAAAGCGTGCGGAGAACATCCTATAAGGTATATAGGTATTCAACTTAATATCACGCTTGTTTTCACTAAAATCAAATGTTTATTCCAGATTCTATGCTCGCGATTCTGGTCTTTTAAAGTTTCGAATGTATGCGGGGATGCTAGGCCGAACGACACCTACGGCTGCTAGACGATTAGTGGCGTTTACGTTCCATCCGACGGATCCGTTTGCCATATCCGTTCAGCGAACGAATGCTGAATACATTGTCAGTTTTCACGTCAGACACGTTTAACCTTCCATCGCAATATGGAGATATCGTTGATTATTATCATTCGTCACCCCCTTTTCCCCCTCTACATAGTATATCTTCTTCCCGATAAAAACGATCTCATTGTACATACGGTCTCAAGTAGTCTTAAATAATGCTATAGAGTATAGATTGCTTGAAAACCACTCCACGAAATCGTAGACGACGAGGTTTATTAATTAAGCAACAACCGTTGATTAAATTTGTAATTTCTTACGATTCTTGGCACGATTCAAATTGAAGGTGTGCGATGTTAAAAAAAAACAACTTTAGACATTTAATCGTCAAGTTTAATTAGCAAGGTATTTGTTTTATAAGATAGTTATATGGGAATACATGAAAAATGAATGTAAATAATTGAAACAGCTGTGAAAGAACAAACTTTTTCATCTTTTACCATTTTGGGTACTTTTCATAGTACTTATATTTAACACGAATTTATATATACAAGATCTATAATAAAGTATTGCATGAAACGATGTTTTTTCTTCCATTCGGGACATTCCACGCGAAATCGGACACTTTTCGGAGTAACATTTCGGATGTTGCTGAAATTTGAATATGTTGTAGTCTTTAGTGATATTTAAACGTAACTCAAAGGATTTTTCAAAATTTTGAAAAATGTCGATTTTACAGCTATTTGAAGTTAAAGGCTAAGTTTTTTTCAATACATTATAGCTATGGAAGAAGTAAACGAATGGAGATGAAGTTTACGTTGCATATAGAGAAGACATTGAAATTTCAAGAAAAAATTATTTCAGTTTCAAACAAATAAAATTTGAACCATATTTGTGCAATTATTTTAAACAAATGCAGGTTTTTAACATCGGGCGCGATTTTAAAAATCTGAAAAAGAAGAATATAGTTCTATCCTTCGCCTTGATGGACAAATTTTAAAAAATATGGACGTTTTAAAATTGGTCCTGTAAAAATTGCCGAAAGTTGACGCTGCGGCAAATCACACCGGCTCGACTGGCTGAGCCGTGCGGTACTCGCAGCAGCCAAGCGGCTATATCTGCTATTCTTATACAGTGTTCTCGATTATGGTAAGTATTTGTAAAAAACTGAAGAAGGAAAACTTTTACTGTTTTTTATACACAGCATAATAAAGTAACTCAATTTTTAGTGTTTGCAATATTTTTCTTGAAACGAAGGTGACCCTCAGTTTTTTAAATGGAATGCTATATATTTGATTATCCAATATGAAAGCGACTGTCAAGACAAATTCAACCATATGCTATACTATGGCCTTCAAGGCTACACATGGTTAGAAATGAAATAAATATATCGAACTATCTATCCTAGTAGATTGAATTTCATCTTTCATTCCTAACCATGTATAGTCTTAAAGGTCATAATATACCATATGGTTGAAATTGTCTTGACAGTCGCTTTCATATTGGATAATCAAATATAGAGCATTGCATTTAGAAAACTGAGGGTCACCTTCGTTTCAAGGAAAATATTGCGATCACCAAAAATTGAGTTACCGTATTATATTGTGTATAAAAAACAGTAAAAGTTTTCCTTCTTCAGTTTTTTACAAATACTTACCATATTCGAGAACACTGTATAAGAATAGCAGATATAGCCGCTTGGCCGCTGCGAGTACCGCACGGCTCAGCCAGTCGAGCCGGTGTGATTTGACGCAGCGTCAACTTTCGGCAATTTTTACAGGGCCAATTTTAAAATGTCCATATTTTTGAAAATTTATCCAGCAAGGGGAAGGATAGAACTATATTCTTCTTTTTTTCAGATTTTCAAAATCGCGCCCGATGTTAAAAACCTGCATTTGTTTTAAATAATTGCACAAACATGGTTCAAATTTTATTTTTTTTAAACTGAAATAATTTTTTCTTGGAACTTCAATGTCTTCTCTATAAGCACCGTAAACCTCGTCTCCATCCGTTTACTACTTCCATAGCTATAATGTATTGAAAAAAACTTAGCCTTTAACTTCAAATAGCTGTAAAATCGACATTTTTCAAAATTTTAAAAAATCCTTTGAGGTACGTTTAAATATCACTAAAGACTACAACATATTCAAAATTCAGCAACATCCGAAATGTTACTCCGAAAAGTGTCCGATTTCGCGTGGAATGTCCCCCAAGGAAGTTGCGAGGAATAATTTCATTGGAATGAAATCCACTTCATTTGTCGAAGCACGTTTAAAACTTCAAGGTACATACTTATACTTTCGCAGTACAATTGCCTACTACTTAAGTAAGTGTACCTATGTCTGCTGGTCCCGCGAGAAGTGAGATAGTGAAATTAGAAAATGCATAATTAAAAAGAAAAATAAAATCGCCGCATCGAAACCTATGCGCTCGGGTTGTTTGCGGAAAGCGCCGCGAGGCTGCGCACACGGACGCGAGTTAGGGCTATGCTTGTGCATGCAAAGAAGTGTATGTACAATGCGCAACCACGATTGGTGACTGGCCGTAGAGAGGATTTGTGATTTGTCTCACGTAGTGGGAGCGACTAAAAGCAAGTCAAAGCAAGTCCGCAAAGTGATTGAACCCTCGTAAAAGTTGTGCGAAGCCATACTAATAAATCGCGTGTAAAGTTATAACGTGTGATATTTCAGTTTTGTACATTGCGCATTTCTAGTCTGTGTCGAAACGCTCTTGGAAAGTATCTTGTGCTGAACGCGCTCGTGACTCAATCCACAGCTCTACAGAGGAGGAGATGGCGCAGCCGTGTAAATAGTACTGTAGTTTCGTGTAGACTCTAGTTTCCAGTATCACATTTCAGCTTTATTTGGGACCACGTCGACAAACTAGTATTACTTCAAAGAGATCAATTATCTGGAACTGTAAGTACATATACATTTTCGTCAATTTCGTAACACGTAATCCATAGGCTGCAAAGCTATTACTACAGATGCCCACTGATGGCTACTTACAAATACATACACTTGTATTTATGCGTGTAGTGTACACGTATAGACGCGTCTCTCGGATGCACGCATTACAAATTTTAACCTACATTTTCTATTGACGTGCGATGGTAATAAACATAATACAGCGGGTACTCAAGCATTACGTTACAAGTTACTTGAAACATTATTAATAATATTATTGGCAATAATAAGTAAACGATTGCGTGTAAATAAATATTCCAAGGCACGTGTTAGCACGTAATAAATCCACCGAATTTCACAAACATTCTTCTTCAAATTCTTATATACATACGTACTTACATACTGATTTACGATCAAACAATTTACTTTTGTCATATACGCACGTACTTAATTACGTTCGAGTCATTTGTGTTTATTCCCGTTTTTGACAACAAAATTCATTGACTGAAATAGTAATTATGATACCTCTATAAAATATAAGTTTCTGCATAATGTTAATTAACTCTTATTTCTATCTAAGCATCTAAGGTATCTTGAACTGTAATTATATTTCAATATGTCCCTCTTTTTCGGTTCTGTTACAGTGTTACAAAACAAGAGCTCTATGCGCCACCGAAGAATATTAATATCAGATGTTTGTTTTATTAGCTTGAAAATGTGTTATGGCATACTTTGAACATCAATTCATTGTTTAATAAGTATCAGGTATTAGGATTCATCGATCTACCCGGAGTGACGAAATAATCTTTGCAATAGATACCGAGCTGTATATCAATGGTGATTTTATACGCATATTTATATATCGATCTTAATGTTTAAACCGTAACCAATGAAATTATATGTTTAACGATGACGTTGCAGCTATAAAAATGAATGACGATAAGAAGAAAGAAGACTATGATAATGACATTCATAGTAAGCAATTGGATAAAAAATATTTTCTTCCTTGGAGTCCTTTGGAAGAAAGCAAATTCTTATCGAAGCATAGATACGTTTCGTGTAGTAGATCAGCCCCACAGAAAAACAAACGTTTCGTTCGGTATAAGCTAACTCGATCGCTGTACCTCGATGTAAATATTCGTAACTCTAGCTCGGAGAATAATTCTTCCGTAGAAGACAAACATCTCTCGAGGTCTGCTAAAATAATGAGAGCTCTGAGTGTTAGCAGCAGTCGCGCGTATTATGAAAGGACGAAGATAAAGAAATCGCTGAATTTCAATTTAACCCCTAGCCCGAAAAGATTTGTGCCTGCGAGAAAAGGTATAAGGAAGGCGTTAAGCTTAAGCTTTAGTCCGCCTGTGTTCGGCTCGAACAAAACTTTAGATTACGATGACGATCCTAATGATACTACGAACAGTAGTTCGATATTTACGTCTTCCGAGTCTATCGATGAGAACCAAAATGAGACACCGTCGCAGCAAAGTATGAAACGACACGGGGCATTACACTATTCTACACCCAATACAAGATTAAGCAGAAAATCTTTATGCTCGACCAGCTTCGCACCAGTATTACCCAGTCGACTGAAAGAAACTATCGATAATGTTATGTGTAGTAGTACTACCCCTAATTCACACTCAACCAAATACATCGAAGGAAGATCTAAATGTTTGGATAATATTGCAACAAATACATCGAGAAATTTGTTTCACGAATTCCGCGGCGACGACGACGACGACGACAATGACGACGACGGCGGCGATGATAATAGGGCACACACACCCGAAAATTTAATTCGTATATTTCCTGAAAGTATGAGCGCTATCAAGAGGAGCCACAAAAAGGTAATTGAATGGGATTTTGACTGACGCTTATCCTTCCTGGATAAGATTTTATTTTTTGTATTCTTTCGTGGTTACTTGTATAATGTTTAAACGTTGGTTTAATGCGTTTAATAATTTTCACTTTACATTATAATGTACAGGAGAGGTCATCGAGGCGGAGCGAGCATTATCCACAGTTTGCCAATGGTTTTGGAAATGATGCAGGCATATGTAAAAACGAGACCGACACTGTGGAAGATTATGAATATATTCCTATCGACCTATATTCTGATAAAAGCTTAAATTTGAAAGACATACCGGTGTGCGATTCTGAAGATGGTATCTCAGAGACTGGCTCACTTTTCGATTATACAGAAGAACGGAAATATATCTCGGAAGATTCTGGGAAAGTATTGGATTCTGTACTAAGCTGTGATAGCGGTCCATCGAAATCTCACGGATATGATATAAAAGAAGAACCAAAACCGAAGGGGAGTGATGAAAATTTATGTGAAAGTCAAACCGCAGATCACGATGAAATAATTGGTGAAATTAATGACGTTAAGACGAGCAGTATGATTAAGACCGAGGTTAGATGTGTGACGCCCGATCCAACAACAGAAATCGTATTACAATCGCAGGAATCAATTACTCCTGAAAATGATATAAATGTTTTACGAAGTTTAGCTAAAGATTCTATAAAAAAATCTCGTAGCAAGAGTAAAGGTGATAATAGGAGGAAATTGTTTAGTCCGAAAGGTTTGCAATGTAAGGTGGAAGTGACGGGAGAGGAAGACGCAAAGTGTTGGCAAGATGTGAAGCAGGAGGAAAACCCTGAAGACGATAGAATGGTCAGTCAGCAGAGTGATCATCTGGAGCGGGCATGTACCCCGGAAAATATAAATTCTACTAGGCTGTTACTGTCGCAATATAGCTCGATTAAAAAGTCTCACCGAAAAGATAAACATAACAAAATAGTATCTGGATTTTTGAAACGACAAGAATATTTTAACAAAGAGGCTGATTTCGTCAGAGATACTGACAACGAGATTAAAGCGCAGAGCGACGATGGTAGACCCGAATGCAACAAGAGTATGGGAAGTCTTTCGTCGGAATTCGATGCCGTTAAAAAGGTGGATGATTCTACGTCTTTTTCGGCGACGCATGTGGATGAGACCGCATCTTTCAATAGATTGTCTCCAAGTAAAAGAAAGATACCGTTGGACGTGTCATTGGATCGTGACACTCATAATGTATCGTGTGATTCTGAATTACAGGAATCCGATGCGTCTGCCGCGGAAGAATTTAAGATCTTCACGCCTCTTAAAAGGAAACGCTCATTGATCCCATCAGCCGTGAAAGAGAATTATTACGATCTACCTTTGGGGAAAGATGAGATTTCAGATGAAGCCGTCGCGAACATCAGCTTGTCGAGATGTTTAACGCCTGTTCCAAGCTTCCTTGATAATTACACGACGAGAATTACGGACGAGAATTCTTTCGTGGCAGTAAAACTTGACAGCAGTATCGCCAGCGAGGAGGTGCCAACAGAAATACACGATTGCGACGATTCGAACGATACAGCTGGAAGGTTGACGCCAAGAAACATGTCAACCGTAGAATTATACTCCAATCTAGATTCCATTAAGAAATCGCACAAAAAGAATAAACGTGAAAATTGTTCGCGGAAAAGTTTCAAGTTGGTAAGGAATAATTGTTACGATGAAGAGAGCCAGGTTGTGTCAAGGAATATTGACAATGACACGTACGATAAGTTGGAATCTTCGGACGATTGTATCGGTGTGTACGACACGAATAAATCAATCGACCATGATGATATAGATACAGAAACGTCGGCTGGTAGCCGCGGGAGTGATGAAAATTTGGCGAGCACGAGCACAGAAAAGTTATTACAGAATGTCACGCCACCAAATTCTTTCAAAACTTTAAATTATATCAAACTATTACGAGAAACGTCTATTAAAAGGTCACATAAAAAGGTCCGGGATCAGAAAAAGTACGAGTTAATAACGGCTGAGGCAAACGATTTGTCAGATGATGGATCTATATTCGGCGATGAAGAAAAATTAGTTCTTACTGAAGATTAATCTACTAAGTAGCGATGTTAGTTGTTTATTAAAACAAAAGGTTGATGTTTTGAAAAAAAAGAAAGAAAGAAACAGATAACATAATAATGCGGTAAGTGTCATTTTCATAATCCCGCGCGATCGAGAATCTCTGACATGTGTACGTAGAAAATTTCTCACTAATTTTCGTTGACCTTTGCCTCGCGAAATCTAGTTTTTTTTTTCAAAGCTTACTTTCACGTAGAATTGCGGAATTGCAATTGAATGTAACTTACTGGTACATACTACGATTTGACAGTTATGTTCAGAAATTATAGAACGATGCGTTAGAATGCATGCACATACGTGCAAACATTACCTACATATATCCAAAGTGACAATACCGACTTTTGGTTGTAACCCAATGAAAAATTTCGGATGTGCGCGCTCTGCAATTTGAATCATAGAATCGTGTTATCTGTTGATGAATCTGATATGACTTCATTTACGACACTGGGCTCTGCGCACGTCACCGCTTGTCAAGCACATAACTACACACATGTTACATTGCATTACTTGGTAAGTTGGTATACGGCAGTTTTAGGATCAGACAGAAAAATGACTAGGACGATCTCGTGTTTTCTTGTCGATTATTGCAACATTGTTATTATTGTGAATTCTGTTTAAATTTTCATAGCATTTATGTAATTAATGTATCGATAAGAATAAAAGCGGCATTGTATTCGCCGCGGTTTATAAAATACTGCGGGTCGTTAATCTCGCGCTATATCGGTGAGGACGATAGGAAAAACTAAACGAAAAGTTGCGCTCGCATTCGCCAAGCCTATCGATACGTAGGTACCCTGGTCTCTTATCGAAATACTTTCCACTGAAATGAAATAAAAAGTTTTGGTAACAGTATATCAAGCGTAAAAGTTGTTTGCTTTCAATTATTTCAATGTACGATTTTAAGTGTAGGTGTACGTTATGTACTTGGAATTATTTGGTGGTGAGCATGGTTTTCCGCCGTGTAACCGATCAAATATCAACTAAATAATTAAATAGCTGATAATTTTAATAATATTTCCATTAGAGTTTATTGAAAATTGCACAGTTAGTATACACATAAGTTATACTATATGCATAAATAAGAATTTCTACTTTGCCCTGCGATGTTGTAAAGTTTTTCAAGATGTAATGCAATTTTGCGTCATTTGACGAACAATAGATACAATAATTCCAACAGAAAAGAAAATAAAACGCGACTGAAAAAACTTCACTACTTATTATACATGTGTGTATAATGTGGTATAGTCGATTAGTGTAATTAATTGAATGCCATGCCACGGTTTGGCACAGTACTAAACAAGTGAATTAGATTACGTATTTTTTTTTATGAAAGTTTGTTGAGAATATCAACGTTTGATATCGTTATAGATTTACTGTTATAATATCGACCCGCGTTAGAATTTCTATGGGAAATGGTGCGATTACAAGTCTCCTCCGACATTATCAAAGAATCTTTTGAGTCTACGTGATGATTATCCTTCCTTTATACTTGTTCCATTTGTTTCGCATGCTAATGTTAACTTTTGTAAGTTTAAGCCTCGTTACGCACTGGCGACAAGTTGTCGGCAACTTGGATGACAAGAGACCAGAAACCTCTGTTGTTCGCCGCGACCAAGTGCGTACGAACTCATATATCCCCGTGTACCTCGTGGTCGTCAGCGACTTGATCACCGGCAACTTGTCGCAAGTGCGTAACGGGGCTAATTCCATTACTGATAGAACGTCAATTTTTACATTGTACGTGTTAGCGAAGTAAGATACAAGGTCTAGGTATATTTCTCGTTGTTCCCGCGTAAGATAGTCTTCTTAATAAATTCAGGTCTCCCGACATCTCGGTCCTATTCTTTAAACTTTGAACGAACTTGCACGCATTCTGGGACTTGAATTCTTAATTCAAGTAAACTTATTTGATTCTCGCTTGTATATATTGATAAACTATCAACCTTAATAAATTCGATGATGTAAAGTACCTATACCTATATATATCTACGATACCTGACTGTTTTCTATTGCTTCGAGTTTGGCTTTAATATCTTATATCAGTTGTATTTTTAACGTCTAACGTGTTTCATATCGCCTTGATTTAATGAGGATCTATGAATATATTGTTGCAACGATAAAAAGACTAATATGAATAATTCTCTCCTGAATCGTAATTCGATCGAACCATTATAATTAATAATCGATTATTAGATTTCAAACTATAGGTTTATAGTTAAAAAGAAGTAACATATATCATTTACATATAGTAATACATATACGTCATACATTTTCGGTATATTTTGGCATAATAGTAGAAAACAGTACGTTAAATGGTGCATATAATAATTCAATTGTGATATGTATATACGAAATAAGACGAATAAATTTTACATTGAATATTTCAAATATTGAAACTCATTCTTTCGAAGGAAGCCACATTTAAAATATGAATACGTACATATACATATATGTAGCAAACATTTACATGACTTACGTGACTGAGGCTGGAGCGGGCTGGAGCTGGAGAAACGAATTGAAATTGTTGCGCTAATCACCTGCTGTTCTGGCGTTCCAGAATATATTCAAGGTGCAATTTCATGCTGACGCTCGACGCTCGTTTGAGCGTCAAAACCAGTCACGTGGTCGGTCCTCGCGACTTTCAGCATCAAGTGGAAAAGCTAAGCTCTGTTTAGCTTTTAGCTCGGACTGGTTTTGACGCTCGAAACGAGCGTCGAGCGTCAGCATGAAATTGCACCTTTATCCTTTATGCTTTCTTATGTAATATAGTCGGATCACATTAATGCGGTTTAGAATTTGATTTTTTTTATATATATCATAGGTACTTATGCATACCTACCATACCTATACCTACTTATATACATACGCACATACGTAAGAAACAGATTGAAAGTATTGAAACAGATTCCGGCGAGTGACGAGTATAGGTAAATGTAAATAATCCAGGATGGGGAAATTGAACGTCACAATTTTACGCTACTTAACCAGGGATGATTTTCGTGTTTTAACAGCGGTATGGATTTGTATACTGTAAATAGTTTAAACTTGTACTTATGTGTGTTTTTCTTTTAAATGTGCCGAATGTATTTTAAGGTTATATATTCAGGTATTCGGTACTTGGCGTTTCACATACTTGCATACACATACAATACACTTGAATAAATTTCTACAGAAGTGATATACTTGTATGTTTAATTGTTTAATTGAATTGCCGAGGTTTTATAAATTGTTAACTTTAGGAAGAATAGAGGAATTATGCCTCGAAGAAAGATGTTCGTTAGAAAGCACATGCTTCCCTATTAATCCTTATTCCAGCGCTAACCAGTCTTTTAATATTCCGAGACTGCGTCGAATCCTTTTCTATGCCAGTGTTTAACATTACAGATCGAGATGGGAATGAAAAATCACGAGCTCGTTCCTGCGTCGCTCGCTGCTCAGATAGCAAATTTGCGTTACGGCGGAGTCCATAAGTTAATGAAGGAACTGTGCAAGCATAGGCTTCTCAGTTACGAACGCGGAAAACATTGTTAGTTGGTACTAAAGATCATTCGACGGTATAATGCTTTACGCATAATTTCGATTGCCTATAAGAATGAATTATTGTTTTACAAATTGACCAGAGAGAACACTAAGTATGACAAAGTATTTCTTATGTCTCTTTAGACGATGGTTATCGATTGACGAATGCTGGCTACGATTATTTAGCTCTGAAAGTTTTGGCACAAAGAGGTACCGTCGTTTCTTTTGGCAATCAAATAGGTGTGGGCAAAGAATCCAACATTTATATAGTTGCCGACGAACAAGGGAATCCAGTTTGTTTAAAGCTGCACAGATTAGGGAGAACGTGTTTCAGAAACGTGAAAGGTAAACGAGATTATCATCAGCATAGGAAAGCAGTGTCGTGGTTGTACTTGTCAAGAATATCCGCGACAAGAGAGTTTGCTTATATGAAAGCGCTTTACGATAGAGGCTTTCCGGTACCGAAGCCGATCGATCTTAACAGGCATTGCGTCGTTATGGAGCTGGTCGAAGGTGGACCTCTGTACGTAAACTGTTATATCTCGCTATCTTTCCTGTCATCTTATTCGACGCGTCGGTAGAGTTTTAATCAATATTTCGTCTCTTGTCCTAGATGTGGCGTGCACGAAACGAACGATATCGAATCGCTTTATGACGAGTTAATGAATTTGATAGTAAAACTTGGAAACCATGGTGTTATTCATGGCGATTTCAACGAATTTAACATCATGATAACTAACAGTGGAAAATCAATTCTTATAGACTTTCCACAAATGATCTCCACCGAGCATGTCGATGCCAAGATCTATTTCGACAGGGACGTGAACTGTATTCGCGATTTCTTTAAAAGACGTTTCGCCTATGAAAGCGAGTTGTACCCATCGTTTCAAGATATTTCGTAAGTGTTAAATGTTGAAACGAGTAAGACGAAGAGTAATTCTTTGGTTCTCACGCAGAGGTATTTGTTTATAATAGTTCATTTATGTTTAGAAGAGAGGATTGCATCGATGTAGAAATTAAGGCCAGTGGCCTTACTAAACAAATGGAAAAAGATCTTTTACAAGAAATGGGAATCGTCGAGGCAAAGGAGGAGGAGGAGGAGGAGCAGGAGGAGGAGGAGGAGGCGGAGGACAAAGAGCAGGAGGAAGCGAAAGTCGAAGAACAGTTGAAGAGAGAAATAGATGATGGAAAGGAAACTGTTGGCGAAAATGAAATTGCTTATTTACAACTGCAAGTTGAGAACTCCATGAAGAATGAATTCGGCTGCGTGTCGGAGACTAGTCCATCGGTATCAGTGAGAAACGGGAGTGAAAATTCAATCGCATCGTGTTTGGAAAATCAAATAACAGAGGGAGATGTTCGATTCGGCGATATAAATGTTGATCGCCGTAACGAATCTGGCATGGAAATGTTTGATTCCGAAGACGAGCAGGCAAAGAGTATTTATAGCGCGACAACAACCGCTACCATAGCTCCGGAACTCATTAAAAGCAAGGTGAAGGTGGCGTTGCAGAAACGCGACAAGAGAGGACAAACCAGAAGAATTGTTGTGAAAGGGGAAGCGAACGCGGTAACTAGAGTTAGAAGAGAGACCAGGGATACGATTAAGCAATCGACTGGAATATGGGGATGGGAATAAAAGCACCGCAACATACGAGAAAATAATGCAAACAATAATAAAGTTTTACTCATTAATCCATTAGATTCTTTCCATTCTCGAATGGCGGTCCAATTCCTTTGTAACTATGTATCTAAGTACATACGTATATGTATGACTACATTCCTCGAGTCTGTGTACAAAAGTGAAAGGGTGAAAGTAAGAGGAAGAAACCAAAATCGATCGATTTCTTTGGAGTTATCTAGGTACTGTTTTATTAACTCTGATGAATATCCGATTCTCATCGGAATCGTGTATTTTTTTCTATACAGGCGAAAAGTCGGAGATACGAACTTGTGTCACTTATATTACATTATATAACAAGTATATATTACATCGTTATCTTACAACAGAATCCAGAGCTAAACTTACAATAATGCACGAACTGTTCCTAATTTCCTATTTGTCCATTTTGGGGGTGGGGGAGCGGGACGGCTTCAAGTAGGTTGTTAAAAATAAAGAGTGGGGTTAAAGGAATGGGAGAAGGGGCTGAAGGTGGAGATGGCGGTGGAGGCGGAGACACAGATTTTTTTCAAGTACCACTTATCTAATCTTTGTTGCTCGATAATGAAAACAGTGTTTTTGTTTTTGGCTTTTATCGACGTATGATATCAAGAATGGGGAATTTTTTAAGCTTTCAATTTTATCTCGCCACTCGTAGACCGTAAGAATAACACGGTTACGGGAGATTAATTGTTCTTTTCAAATAACCCCACGTTTATTATACATGCCCGGGCGATGAGGAGTTTATTATACGAAGATGAATCATTTTAAATTTAAATGCCACCTATATTTAGTACTTAATATCTGGATAGACATATTTTTAATCCAAATTCAGTAAAACTCATTAGGTGATGATTAAAATTTATTTACAGAATAGCCCGTTCTGGGTGCGCCAATGAGGTAGCATTACGTAAGTATGTATGCGCAAGGAATGATGATTGCTTATAGGCAAATGCCGAGCCTGTAAATTTCTGCAAAATTAAAATCCTTCGATTCCACTCTGATTCTGGGTTTGCTGGGTGCAGCTGCGTAGCTTCGTGAGTGACGCACCTACCTAGTGCCCGAGATACGAGAGACATAAGAAATTGTTTAAAAATGATGTGCGCGTTTTGGAAAATAGTAGTTTATGTCGGTGAGCGACGGTGTTGTTCTTGTGAATCGTCAGTAATTTATATACATATAGGAATAAGATATATCGCTCGTAAGGTTGCACGCTATAGGTACTGGGCTTACTCGAGACGAAAGTTGCTTCGAATCCAGTATTTCCAAAGGCGTTGCTAGTGTTGCTTCCAGTTTTTATAAACAAGTGATTTTTAGCGTTGATGGTTTGCTTAGTTGCCCGGTGATAAACCTTTAGTTTCCACAAGTGTGCACATTACATACATAGAAATATCTATAGAATTTCGCAACGGATCAACGATCCTGAACTTTGAACCGAATATGTACACATCCACCTAGATGGCCACCGATCGGAGCTTTTGTTCTTTCCATACGACTTCAGAAGGAAAACAGTCAAGGAGAGATCGAACGATGTGTACTTATAGGTATACGTGCAGGGACGAGAGGAAAGTGTAGCTATCGCGAGCAATTAACGCGGAAAGATGTTTGTCAATGACGAAAACGATTCTGTAGGGTAGGAACGATAAGAACAGCTCGTCGCGGTGAGGGGGAGAACTAAACGTGCGCGGCTGCCTTATATAAGGCATAAGTTTATATATATATAAACTGCGTATCTTCTTCCCTAGTTCGAGTCTGCTGCCAGCGCTCTTTGCGAAACTTTTCCGTTAAGCTTTCCAACATTAAACTTGAATCGTTCGAATCTGAAGCATCGTCTTCGATCATGGCCAAGGACAATCTCACCGCTATTCTCTACGGCATTAATGATCTTCGGCTGGTCAGTATGAATTTTAACCAATAACTTGCACGCGAACCTACTATCTATGTACGTAGGTAAATAAATAATTTCAATCGTTGAAGAAAATTTCGCTTTATTCAATTTCTATTTCTATTGTACTCTATCGAATCGGGAAAATTTTTTCCACGCTTCTATAAGCGCTAAAGGGCTTTGTTCTTTGTTTTCCTCTTTTTATCTGCTTGTTTTTATGAATAAAAAAATTATCATCCAGCATTCTATCGTGTAGGTAACTGGTAGGTATTAGACGAAACACAATCACACGAAACTTATCTATTTTTAGACTGTCACAATTTGCACAGTTGCTTTCTGACATCGGTAAATACTTATTATCATACCTATCGTGTTTTAGCTTTAGCCAGCAGTTTTTAGAAATTTCGTACTGTCTACGTCTCGAGGTGTAGATTTCTCACCTTTATGAATTCGGGCGCGATCAATAACAAGGAAAGTTAAACATTAAATAGTTACTGTACAGTACGAGCGTATATAAATATTTACCCTGCCGAATGTAATCCTCAATTTCATTTCCTCGCTTTCTCTCTCAATTATTAATTCAAATGATGGTTGCCGTCAGCGCGATTAAGTTTTTCAACAGCCACTGTTAGTGTTGAGTACGAGGCGCGAGGTAGGACGAGGCGGTACGGTACAGTAAGGTATATGTAATATATATACAGTACCAGGGGCGAATCCACAGGGGGGCGATAGGGGCGATCGTGAATTTAATTATTTAGGCTATAGTCTCAGATAGAGATATTAAAATATAAATTACAAGCAAATTTTAAATCTCGCAACACGAAGGTTCAAAGATGTACTTAGGTGCACTTTTACATATTTCGCCCCCTCCAAGAAAGCCTCTGTACAGTACCTATGCGACGGGACCAACCTAGACGAGACGAATCATTTATACGCTCATAGAAGGACAAGGTTCTCTATTTCTGTCCTTATTCGCCTGTTATACTCAATCTCTTCCGTGTCATTATCGCATTAGGGTCGATCATGTTCCATGCAAATAGGATGCGCTAAGAAGTCGAACAATATCGTCTCTTGCGTTATATTCATTTCTTACTCTACTATCATTTTTCTTCAATCCAAGTTTCTCAGACCTTGCCTGTAGCAATAAAACCTTTTATCCATCAAATTTCTGTCCACTATCGAATTGTCTGCCCGGTCCGCTAAGTAGTTTGGAAGACGACGGTATCTTGTAAAATTAAACTAAAATTCTAACTTCATTGTTGTCTGCCGTTGAATGTTTGCATTTTTCTAATTTCAGGAACAAACTCCTATCGAGGAGCCCGGCCAGGATGGTAAGTGACCTTTGATTTTAATCGGCTCACAGTTTCGTAGGTAGCCACCTAAACCTATGTTACGTATAAATTCATACTTGCAGTAATGGCTCGTAATGTAATTATTTTAATTCGATCAAGCCTTCTTTTCACCTTTTCGAGAAAAAATCAGGGTACATATCTTTCTTCGCATTCGCGAGGTGATACGGATTCGGCTGTGTAAATTAAATTATAAGTAATTATTATATATTTGTCGCTATGCTTGGATCGTTCACTACTTAAGGTGATACTACCTCATTGTCAGGTATATGCGTACGTATAGAAAAGGGTAAAGAGGGTAAACGGGATGAAGGGCAAACAGGTACGAATGGAATGACGATGAGTGTGCGATCCTAACCCAGACCTACCTATATGTAGATCGTAGGCATAGTAGTATTGGAATTTAGGTACCTAATGCTTCCATACAACCTGTTCGTTGCTAACGGTCTCATGCCCGGGCGATGAGGAGTAGTCAACGATACCTAGTGCGACGCGCTTTCAACGCAGAAACATTATTTGGTAATTCTAGAGGTGCTGATAGAAATGGGTTGCGTTGGGATCTGTGGTTCCGACGTTCATTATCTGGTAAATGGTCGAATAGGCGACTTTGTGGTGCGGGAGCCTATGATCATAGGTCACGAGTCTTCTGGTACAGTTTCTAAGCTCGGTAAGAACGTGAAAAATTTGAAGGTGAGTTAAATAAAGAACGGTATGGAATATTTTCTGCTTCTTATCTTGTTCATGAACGTATCGCAGCGTGCGTCGTCGTCGTCGTCATCGCGTCGTACACTCGAGTATGTAGGTACGTACGTATGCCTGTGCATACAGTGGCTCACACCCATAATCGTACACTCTTTAAAATCGAATAACATTTTTAAAATTGGTCCAAACGGCTGGAGCCTTTTTGAGAAGCTAGAAGGACTGGCTTGCTAAGCGAGGTGTTTCGTCGTTTTAAAAAAAATTGCAATTGTTCGGAATAGCACAAAAAAAAATAGTAATGGTCGTTTAATAAGGTAGAAAATCGCGAAATTCCTGAAATCAGCGATTTTCGACCTTATTCTGCGATCTTTGAACGTTTGTAGCTCAGAGCAACGTTAACCGATTTTGATGAAATGTTCGGCGTGTGTACAAATTACTTAAATCTGCAAACGGGTTTTTTTTTTGGAATTTTCGTTATAGGCTTAGAAAAAAAGTTGAATAAACGACCTACTATTTTTTTTGCTATTCCGACCAATGTCAATTTTCTTTCAAAACGATGAGATATGTAACTTATCAAACTAATCCTTCTAGCTTATCAAGAAAAGTCAAGTCGTTTGGATCGATTTGAAAAATGTTATGCGATTTTAAAGTGTGTACGATTATGGGTGTGAGCCACTGTACATTTATATCATGTACTTACGTACTTACGGTATCATGTACAGCTTGGTGGTTGCTCGGTAGAATGCTTGTGACGCAATTATCAGCACATGTGTAAAGGTGCGTACAGATTTGAGCACGAACGCGAATGAGGCAAGCCGAGGCAGACCCAAATGTCTCGGGCTGGACAAATTCAGATTTTTCGTTCTGTGCGCTCCGCACGAGGCAAGCCGAGGCAAGCTGAGGCAAGCTAAGGCAAACTGAGGAAACTTTTATTACATCATAGAGGATACATTTTATTTGTAATAACGTAAAGTAAAGAATAAATTTTTATGCAATTCATGATATTCGTTGAAACGACTCTGATCGGAGCCGCCGCCACCAGGGAAAGTGTTAAAAGGGGAAGGAATGTTTTAGGAGGTCAGGACAATTTTCTTCAAATTATGTGACTCCTCGTTCATGAAAAAAAAGATGTAGATTCCTCAAAACAGATGTATCAGTGTGCAATAAAAGACCAGTATTTATGGTATTCTCTAGAAGCCAGGTATTTGGGGACTTCGAGAATGCACACTACTTCCCCACTTGCCCACGCATTTGAGAAACACGAATATGAAAAGATATTAATGTACAGGGTGAGCCACTAAGAACATCCATCTTAAATAATTCGTTATTTATTAATGTGATGAAGAAATCCCCAAATTCATTGACCTATACAAAGTGATCTTCAACAGCGAACGAGGATGAAAAAGTGTGAAGACTATCATTTGCGTTCAATTTTTCTGCGCAAATTTATGAATTCGTCTTTTTATAAACTACAAAGCAGTAGTAAAGAAAATATGCGGTTCCATTTAAAATTCGTATTTCTCAAAAAAAAAAATCAGAAATAAACATGTATAGAAGGAGGCTCGTCTTTCCCTTGCTTTCGCCGCATGCCTCGGGCCGATCCGACAACTTTGGATTGGCCCGAGGCATGCGGCGAATAGCGCCGAGGCACGTCCATGCTTCGAAACGACACCCGCACTGAGGACGAATTAATTTTTTTCGACCGATACCGCGTGGCGAACAGCCCCGAGGCAGCGGCGAACGGCCCCGAAGCACTTCACCGACGTTGCAACGCTTCTATACTCATTCTGCCTCGGCTTGCCTGATTCGCGCCCGCGCACAAGTCTGTAGTCTGTGTTTACTTCCCTCGTTTACCGCATCTTTCCGATTTCAGATTGGCGATCGAGTAGCTATCGAGCCGGGTGTACCCTGCAGAACATGTACATTTTGTAAGGAAGGACGGTACAATTTGTGCAAGGATATAGTGTTCTGTGCCACGCCTCCGGTGCACGGCAGTTTGAGACGTTTCTACAAGCATGCCGCGGACTTTTGTTTCAAGTAAACTACAATTAACTTGAAATCACGTAGATACCATTCGAGAGACTTCATTCGCGACTTCATCTTCTCGCGTCACTTCATCTTATCGTTCAACTGATTATTCTAAGGCATCTATAAGAAATTCATGTATCGCGCGAATGTGCTGCAGATTACCAGACCATATGACATTGGAGGAAGGAGCACTGCTGGAGCCTCTGTCTGTTGGAGTACACGCGTGTAAACGCGCGAATATTGGGATCGGTTCGAGGGTGTTGATTCTGGGTGCCGGGCCGATCGGCCTCGTAACACTCTTGGTAGCCAAAGCGATGGGCGCTAATAAAATTGTCATTACTGGTACGTAGCTATTCTCCAACTTTCCTACCTGTAGTCGTTTTATTTAAAGCGCAATTTCTTTTATTCCTCAGATTTACTGCAATCAAGGTTGGACGTTGCGAAGACACTTGGCGCTGACGACATATTATTAGTGAAACGGGAGTACACGGAGCCCGAAACTGTGCAGAAAGTTCACCAGCTTTTCGGAGAAGAGCCGGACATAACGATTGACGCGAGCGGAGCTCAGTCCTCCATCCGCTTGGCAATCCTCGTGAGTTTTACGTTTCACCTCGTTCGCCTTCTTTTTCTCATCGATCCGACTGGGCTTATCGACAATTTCTACATGTATTTTCAGGCGACCAAAGCCGGTGGAGTGGCAGTTTTTGTAGGGATGGGTGCGCCAGAGGTTCAAATTCCATTGATCCATGCGCTGATAAGGGAGGTTGACCTCAGGGGAGTGTTTCGATACGTAAACGAGTACGTTCTACATCTACCATTTTGTACTTTACCGATACATTTTATTTGCATTCACCCTTATACACTAAGTTCTTACAGTTATGCATCTTTTATCCTCTTTTCGTACAGATATAATTATATCGATCACAATTCTTCTGGTTTTGCAGCTACACCGACGCGCTGGATCTCGTGGCCTCTGGAAAAATAAACGTGAAACCGTTAATAACTCACAATTTCAAGCTAGAAGAGACCGTAAAGGCGTTCGACACTTCTAAATCAGGACAAGGTGGTGTCATTAAGGTCATGATACATTGTAACTAGTGTTGAATCGTTTGAGGGCACTGATAATGCACGTACATTCTATGACACTACGTTAATGTGTATATAGAACATAGATATTATGCTGAAAGATAGTGTGCCGTATACTACGGATACGCCGTATGTATGTACTTACATATGTGTATATGTAGAACGGCTGTTATTCCGACCGTGCCTGAGATAAACGTCGCGATGGAAAATTTTCTCTCTTTTAAGATTTTATTGCGCAAACGCTGTGTAACTGCACTACGAGGATACCGTTACGTAACACCGATATCGTAATCTATAATAGTGGAGCTCTCGGTTGATCCGGGAATATGAATTCTTCTTCTTATCGTTGCGCGCAATTAGAATTGAAATTTCAATGTGTGAATTTTTTATTATTTTTAAGCAATCACAACCACACGTTTCACGTCCAATCCAACATCTTTGTTTGTAAATAAAATTGTTCTTGTTGCTGATACTTTATTCTGTTTAATCTGTTCCGAGCGCGTTTCGTCTACTCCAGTGGTGCACAAGGAGCCGTTTTTAGCGCCTAGCTGCGAGCAACCCACCTGTCCTGTTGCTAAGGTTAGAATCGGTGAGGAGAATTGCAGTAGTGTACCGGTTTTCAAATTGATCACCCAACTTCTGTAATATAATTTCATATTGCTCAAAATTAGTATGCTGTGTCATAATTGATCTTAACGTAACTCTGCGTTCCATACTTGAATTTTTTTTTTAAAATCGCAAACTAAGTTAGAAAATTGAAGTATGGTTTTATCTTTTCCTTGCAGCTGTGTATTTAGAATAATTAAATGGTCTGCTACATCCGAAATATATCCTAAATCACAGAGCCAATCTGTATTTTCCAACTCGGGAGCAGGATTTTCTGACATTTCCAAAAACACGGAAATTACGCTATGTAGGCGGAAGAATCGATCTAAGGTTCTTCCACGGCTAAGCCACCGTATTTCCGTGTATAGGGGTATCTCCGTGAAGTCTGCGTCTATATCTTTTAAAAAATTTCTGAACTGCCGGCGTTTGAAAGGATTCATTTTAATATAATTAGTTATTCTGGTCACAACGGACATAACGTGTTCCATCTCTATACTTTTTGCACACAAATTCTGCTGGTGTATCGCACAGTGCATTGCCCTAATTTCCTGAGGAACTGCTAGATTTTTTAATTTGCTTCGGAGGCGGCCAACGAAACCACGATGTTTCCCAATCATCGCTGGAGCACCATCAGTAGTGACGGACACTAATTTAGTCCAGTCTAATTTATGATTATTAACCGCCTCCTCCACACAAAACAGTATATCATCTCCTGTTGTGGTTTCTGCTAACGAAGAAAAATCTAGCAGTTCCTCAGTTACTTCTAAATTTTCGTTAACCCCCCGAATAAAAATTGCCATTTGCGGAGTGCCGGAGATGTCCGTCGATTCATCCAGGGCCAAACAATAAACAATAAATGTTTTCCCTAACTCCCCCAATTGCCGCGTCACATCTGCAGCCATCTCTTCTATCCGCCGCATGATTGTCATTCGCGAGAGAGTGGTCGCTTCATATATTTTACGCTGCTGCACATTGTCATCCACTGTCGCCAATAAACAATTTTTTATAAATTCTGCATCCATATATGGGCGGGATGTTTTCGCTATTTCCAGGGCGATTTGGTAACTGCATTTAAATGGAATTAATTCCAGCGATTCTAATAGAATTATTTTCCTAGGATCAAAACAATGAGTTACTATAATGAATCTTAAAACAATGATTGATAATCGGGGCTATTCCACGTTAAAATTAAAATTAAAGAAATTGCATTGCTCATATGTGAATAAAGGATTCCATCAGTTTTTAAATGATTATAAACACAGGACAATACCTCGAAACAAAGCGCAAATATTGAATAGAAGGATTCATAGATTATAAAATAACTTACTTTGTCTGAGATGTCTTCCTCCTCCTCCTGTAGCGCTTGTTCTTTTAAAACTTTTATTTTTTGCAGACGTTCCTCACGCGTGAACTCTTTGTAATCATTAGCATGATGCTAAGTGTAATGCCGCTTTACATTAAATTGTTTGGCCTGTATAAATGTTGTGTAACATACAACACATTTCACACCACCTTTGTACTCGGTAACCAAGAAGGCTTCCTCCCATGACACCTTAAAAGGGGTCAGTGCACTTGCACCCTTCCTTTTTGATGTCGATGCCATTTGCTCTATATTTTGCAAACTTATGTATATTTCGTACAATGATATTTCGGTATATAATTCGTAGCTACTTACCGATGGATAGGTTACAGTCGGTAGGAAATTTCGTATTTGTCGTAACGCAATTCATAAAGAAAAAACAAAGGCAAAATGACAATCAATAAAAATGGCGTTTCACGGAATACTAAACTTTAATAAACTTTTCGGGCTGATATAACGCCATTTTTATTGATTGTCATTTTGCCTTTGTTTTTCTTTATGAATTGCCCCATGGCGGTAGGGCCCCCATGGCGGTAGGGGCCCCCATAGCGGCAGGGGCCCCCATGGCGGCAGGGGCCCCCATGGCGGCAGGGGCCCCATGGCGGCAGGGGCCCCATGGCGGCAGGGCCCCCATGGCGGCAGGGGCCCCCATGGCGGCAGGGGCCCCATGGCGGCAGGGGCCCCCATAGCGGCAGGGGCCCCCATGGCGGTAGGGGCCCCCATGGCGGCAGGGGCCCCATGGCGGCAGGGGCCCCATGGCGGCAGGGGCCCCCATGGCGGCAGGGCCCCCATGGCGGCAGGGCCCCCATGGCGGCAGGGGCCCCATGGCGGCAGGGGCCCCCATGGCGGCAGGGGCTCCCATGGCGGCAGGGGCCCCCATGGCGGCAGGGGCCCCCATGGCGGCAGGGGCCCCCATGGCGGCAGGGGCCCCATGGCGGCAGGGGCCCCCATAGCGGCAGGGGCCCCCATGGCGGCAGGGGCCCCCATGGCGGCAGGGGCCCCCATGGCGGCAGGGGCCCCCATGGCGGTAGGGGCCCCCATGGCGGCAGGGGCCCCATGGCGACAGGGGCCCCCATGGCGGCAGGGGCCCCCATGGCGGCAGGGGCCCCCATGGCGGCAGGGGCCCCCATGGCGGCAGGGGCCCCCATGGCGGCAGGGGCCCCCATGGCGGCAGGGGCCCCATGGCGACAGGGGCCCCCATGGCGGCAGGGGCCCCCATGGCAGTAGGAAGACATCTCAGACAAAGTAAGTTATTTTATAATCTATGAATCCTTCTATTCAATATTTGCGCTTTGTTTCGAGGTATTGTCCTGTGTTTATAATCATTTAAAAACTGATGGAATCCTTTATTCACATATGAGCAATGCAATTTCTTTAATTTTAATTTTAACGTGGAATAGCCCCGATTATCAATCATTGTTTTAAGATTCATTATAGTAACTCATTGTTTTGATCCTAGGAAAATAATTCTATTAGAATCGCTGGAATTAATTCCATTTAAATGCAGTTACCAAATCGCCCTGGAAATAGCGAAAACATCCCGCCCATATATGGATGCAGAATTTATAAAAAATTGTTTATTGGCGACAGTGGATGACAATGTGCAGCAGCGTAAAATATATGAAGCGACCACTCTCTCGCGAATGACAATCATGCGGCGGATAGAAGAGATGGCTGCAGATGTGACGCGGCAATTGGGGGAGTTAGGGAAAACATTTATTGTTTATTGTTTGGCCCTGGATGAATCGACGGACATCTCCGGCACTCCGCAAATGGCAATTTTTATTCGGGGGGTTAACGAAAATTTAGAAGTAACTGAGGAACTGCTAGATTTTTCTTCGTTAGCAGAAACCACAACAGGAGATGATATACTGTTTTGTGTGGAGGAGGCGGTTAATAATCATAAATTAGACTGGACTAAATTAGTGTCCGTCACTACTGATGGTGCTCCAGCGATGATTGGGAAACATCGTGGTTTCGTTGGCCGCCTCCGAAGCAAATTAAAAAATCTAGCAGTTCCTCAGGAAATTAGGGCAATGCACTGTGCGATACACCAGCAGAATTTGTGTGCAAAAAGTATAGAGATGGAACACGTTATGTCCGTTGTGACCAGAATAACTAATTATATTAAAATGAATCCTTTCAAACGCCGGCAGTTCAGAAATTTTTTAAAAGATATAGACGCAGACTTAGATCGATTCTTCCGCCTACATAGCGTAATTTCCGTGTTTTTGGAAATGTCAGAAAATCCTGCTCCCGAGTTGGAAAATACAGATTGGCTCTGTGATTTAGGATATATTTCGGATGTAGCAGACCATTTAATTATTCTAAATACACAGCTGCAAGGAAAAGATAAAACCATACTTCAATTTTCTAACTTAATTTGCGATTTTAAAAAAAAAATTCAAGTATGGAACGCAGAGTTACGTTAAGATCAATTATGACACAGCATACTAATTTTGAGCAATATGAAATTATATTACAGAAGTTGGGTGATCAATTTGAAAACCGGTATCAGGATTTGTATGCACTCGAAAATGAATTGAACGTAGTTACCAGTCCACTAACTGTAAATATAGATACAGTGTCACCACAATTACAAATAGACTTAAGAAATTTAAGAGGTGACGTAGAAATGAAAAAAAAATTCAGGAGACGGATGGTATTATTAATGTATGACAAATTGAATATCCGTATTTGCACAAATGCGTCGCGAAAATATTAGCAATATTTGGTTCCACTTACGTTTGCGAGCAGTTATTTTCTACCCTGAAGAAAGCGAAGTCGCCGTTCCGAACACTCATAACGGATAACAATTTAAAATGTTCGTTGCTCTTGAGCCAAAACCGAAGTATACAACCAAACATAGAATATCTGGTACAACAAAAACGGCTACCGGTATCAAAGCGCAATAATCATTTTTTATAATTGCATGTACTCCACCTAGTATCTTTCACAAAGTCTGCGTGTATTGTTCTGTCCTTCCATCCTTGTGTATATAATTTTTCAGTTATGTACATATTATGTATATATTATTATTGTTACATTTTCGTTAACTCCCCGTATATTGTTACGTGTATATATTTATTAGTTATGTAATTTTGTGGTTGTAAATAACGCTAAGTCTAATGGTGGACACCACATGCGTGTAGATATGTATATATTTGTACATATATAACTTTCTAACATTTATGAATTATCGTTATCGTTAATTAAAATTTGGTTTTCTTTGTGTCCGAGTTATTTATTTGTATAGTATTAATCTTGTAAATATTTTATGTGTCGATGAAAAGATGAGTATTATTAGCAAAAAATGTTTCATTATCAGTAAAATAGAACCGTCAAGTCATACCAAATTCCGGCAGTAGCAGATATTTTGGAAATTTCATGACTCCCCTGAATTTTATTACGGGACCTGTTCTGCACTGGGGCCCCACAAGGAACCCAGCCATATATACTTACGCTACGAGCCTACGAGCACGCGCGTACACTACTGCAATTCTCCTCACCGATTCTAACCTTAGCAACAGGACAGGTGGGTTGCTCGCAGCTAGGCGCTAAAAACGGCTCCTTGTGCACCCCTGGTCTACTCGATAATCACTGATATTCTCGTGCACCCAGCTATCGTATGTGTAGGGGAGAGTTGCGTATATTGGACCGGCTCCTAAATTGGGGTTTTTTGGCTACATTGATTTAGGAAGTGGAGATGGAACTTGCGAGAACAGCGATACGGTTATTCGTTAGTTTATCGTTTACCGTCGTCGAAATATAGAAACACGTGGTGCGCGATAATTATTTTTCCTGCTATTTCAAGTGAATTTATTTCTACAACTTGTAAGTACTATAATTTTAAATGATACTAGTGTAAAGCGTGGTGTCTTAGCTACAACTTCATGTCTTTACTTCTCCATATTCCTATAAGTATAACAATGAAAACATATCTTTTTTATGCAACCAACCAGTTGCCTAATATCGGACCATCACTAGTTGCTTAAATTGGACCGGTCCATTTTAGGATACAATCTATGTTATGGTAGCGAATAGTTAAAATCATACTAAAAAAATTTAAAAAAACAATTAAACCCGACTTCAAAAAAATAACATTGCACTAAAAAGTAAGAAATAATTTTTTCCCTTATTTAATCTACGACTCTCATATTTTTTAAGTCGGCGCCAGATTTACACAGTGTAAATGATGAGGCACCGACTTAAAAAATATGAGAGTCGTAGATTAAATAAGGGAAAAAATTATTTTTTACTTTTTAGTGCAATTTTATTTTTTTGAAGTCGGTTTTAATTTTTTATTTTTCACTTTTTAGTTTTATATACATCGACACAACATGGTGAGGAGATATGTGGGTACGTACATAAAATAATAATAATTAGGTGACAATAGTCTTTATTATTAACCAGAACTGGCAAAATATTGCGCCAATGTTGATGCAGTGTAGGATGGGTCCACCGGGGCATCGCCCTCTTTCGAATAAAAAAAGGATCTTCAAAATCGGCCCATTTTCTGGGGAGTTATGCGGGGACAAATATAAAAAAAACCATCAAAACAACGACTATTGCACTACGTGCACCGTAAGGTGCTTGTTGCTTCCTGTTTCTATTTTTTTGCAATGCCCTGATCAGTGTTTTTTAGATTTTAGATATTTAAATTCATTGATTTTTAGGAGCGGTCCAAAGTAGGAAACCGGTGGTCCAAATTAAGAATCCGGTTACCTGGAATGGACCGAAGTCATTAGTTTAATTTTTTTGAGATATTATTTTAATCACATATTTTATCAACACACTAAATACATGATAAAATCTACATAAAATGTAGATCTTTTTCCCGTTTATGTTTGCTTCCTTCAATGCGTTATGTCCGTGTAGGAGAGAAAAATAAAAAAGTGGTCCAACATAGGCAACCTTTCCCTACATAGGGTAACTCGGGGTAATATGCCACAATTAACTTTGAAATGCGATATTTCGCAAGTATAAGTAGATACAGGAAGATAGATAAAACCATACGAAAGTGTAACTAATTCTGTGCATTGTCTAATAAGTAGAGATATGTAACTTTTATAGTTCAAAGAGAAAAGTACAAATACAAAAGTAATCGAAAGTGGCATATTACCCAGGTGGTGGGTAAATATGCCACAACCTCTGAGGTAATATGCCACAAGCTATGAAGTGCGAACTAATCACTCAAATGTTTGAGAATCAACAATATTTTAAACTATTCAAGCTATTAGTAACTAAAAAACAAATATTTGAACTCAATGAAACGTAAAATATATTTAAAAAAATAGCTCTTTCTTACAAACTAAACACTCCCCAATCTCTACGCAGTCTTCATGGATCCACTTTTTGCAACGAGTAGTTTTTACCCAGTCACATTTAGGTCCCTTTTTATCGTAATAATATAGTGCACTTATTGCACAGTGGTTGTCATTTTCTGCGTCAGTCGAATCGTCATAAGAAATATCTACATTCTCAAAATTTGTTCTATATATTATAGTACGAGCTTCCTTCACCATTCGAATGGCTTCCTTTAAACTTTCTGACCAAGCAGCACGGCTTGAAGTTCGTAAATACTTCTTAGGCATTAACTAATACGAAAAAAAAAACAACTCGATGGCATTAAATAGGAAGAGTTATAAAGATATGAGTTTCTGGCATATTGTACCGACAAACATGTGGCATATTACTCCACACGGCCATAAGAAGAAGGATTGAAAATTTCTCCACAAAATACAGAGTTTTAACGGATGCGCGACAGGTTATAAAATTCGTTTGTTAGTATACTTTATCATAATCCATTGATTTTTTGTAGAACTGTTCACACAAATGTATAATTTGCATTCTAGTTACAGTCTGAGATTAGATCAAGATGATACTTTTATAACTTATCAGGATTAACTGAAAATAAAAGAAGGTAAAAGCCAAAATCTATTGTCGTCTTAGCAGTTGCACTAAATTGAACGGAATTAGTGCAAATGTTACGGCATCTGTGTATGATTTAAAAAATTATGGAGAAGTGGCATATTACCTGCGGTGGCATATTACCCCGAGTTACCCTATAACAGTCTGTATTTAAAGAAATGTTCATTGGACTAACAGTAAGCGGTTTAGAATATTGCTGGACACATGTTAGTAGTCATATCGTAATAAATTTACGATTACTTAGACAACTCGACTTGTGATACTGTTTTAGGAAGGATGAGGGATGAGGGTAAACGTTGTCAGATTGAGCAAGTTAAGGTTTTAATACAGGTGATGTCCCCGCATCATGTATTTGTCATATGTATGTGCATGTGGTTTGTAGTCGGGCTGGATTACGTTTGCAGCAGGATAGATATGTATGTCGGGTTTCGCCCTGAATGGCTCTATGAATCAGAACTATTCACGGGCAGAGGGACTTTACCATCTGCGATATTGTCTGCCAACAATGACACTGCATGACATCTTCTATTAGCCTTCTACGTTACCCAAGTGGTACTTGAAACACACAGTCTGCTTTGGAGTCACGCCCGTGCTTCGCTGCAGGCCAGTCGAATCAAGTCGAGTCGAGTTATACACGTAATATTCCGAATAGACTCAGCACTTGAAAATACTAAAAAAAAGTGCGTATAAACATATGCTCTATTTGCTCTTGTTTACGTATGTAATATTATCCAAGTACCTACGTAGCTATGTACAAGGATTTCGCTGTTCTGTCCCAAGTATTTTCGTAATACAAGCAGAAAGCAAGTTTTTAAAGTTGAGAATAGAATGGCGCGTAGTAGTAGGGAAAAGCATAAAAGCGTCGAGCGGGCTGTATTATCGGGGTGGTGGATAATTAATTAGAGTGGCAGTAGGAATGTAAACAGTGATGCGGTTGGACGAGGCGAGCGGCGAATTCGGTTCGGCCGACTGGAAGATTTCGGTGTATTCGGGTCTGTCTTTGGTGCAAACACAATCGACGTCGGTGTGTTTCCCTTGAGGATCGACGGACGTGGAGGTGGACGCGACGCGAAGCGACGGTGAGGTTGTCGTGGATGGCGACGAAATGGACGCACGGCAACCTCGGCTGCAGTACCTAGTAGGTAGTAGCAATTTCAGTAATTATTGCTCGCTATACATACATGTACATATGTGTACTATAGTGGCAATGACTGAATGAACGATGATCGTACAAACAATCGTCCGATGCATCGTCTGTTTACGTGTTGCTGGTCATTTGCGAATAGGTACATACCTATACGTACCTATTCTTATGGGAAAACGCAATATTGAGGAATATAACTACAAAGTTAAGAGTGAAATAATAAGTCAAACATTGAACAAAATTGTCAGAAAAATTCCGGACTATTGATTCGATAGCTTTTTCTTTTTTAAATGAAAGAAAATGACACGAAAACTTGGTTTTTCTGTGGTTATCAGTCGAGTGATACTTTCACCTTGCTATTCGCTCGCGCGATAAAACACCCAAGTAGGGGAGAGTAAGGTAAAGCGCAACGGGTGGGTAAAATGGAACATCGATGTTTCTCTTAGATAAGAGCTGCGAATGAGTTGGTATCACGTGACATGTTGAACCGTGCACACCTTACTTTTCGGTTAACAGGAAATTGGGAAAATTTCCGGCATCGAAGCTTCGACATTGCGTTGTAGTTTCGACCACTTCTCGTCATTTGGATTTCGAAAATTTATAACGGCAAAAACATCGTTGGATTCTATAGTCCTTACGCTACATTTTGACGTTTTACGCAGTTCTTTATCTCACGCTGAAGCGTAAATATTAAATGTTTACTAAATTACCGCATGTGGGGCAAAGCGGAACACTTTTGCGTAGGGTAAAACAGAACACCTAGGTATTCTGTATGGGGAAGAATGGAAACGTCTCTTAGCACGTGTTTATTTGTTCATTTAATTATTAAATGATTTTATTCAGCTTCAATCTTCTGTTCGTTCGTTTGTTTGTTTGGTTGCACCAAATTTGGAAACTCAATTGTAATCCACTTCCACCAATCCAATTGTCTTGAAACCTTGCAGGCGTGCGTAGTTATGATGACAATACAAAATTAGGAAAAAACGGGGGGGGGGGGGAGAAAATTACCCAGTCATCAATAAATATAACCCATAACCACAAATCCAAACGACTTGAAATCAGCCTGTAACCACAAATTAAATCAATCCAATCGACATGAAATCAGCATATAATCACAAATCAAAGCTTAGATACTAAGGGCGAATTCCACTTACGCCCAAATCGCCCGTAATTTTCATTAATCTAGGTTTTCCTGTACGCGCTTAGACGCAACGTCAAGAATTTCAAAGTCGATTTTCTCGAAAACGAAGCGCGATATGAAAAAAAGTTACTCTTTCTTTTTAACTTATAACAAGTAAATACGTCGAGAAAAAGGAATAAAATTTTTTGCTATTGCGCTTCATTTTCGAGAAAATCGACTTTGAACTTTGTGACGATGCGTCCAGTTGCGCATAGGAATAACTACCCTAATGAAACTCACGATTTGGGCGTAAGTGGAATTCGCCCTAAAAAGTAAATAATAAAAAATATTTTTAAGTTAATCAATTTTATTTAAAATGCGCTAAACAGTAAAAAGTCTCCATGCACATGTCGATATTCATTATGCATGTAAAAATCCATGTGTATTTGATTATTTCCAGTAATTTTTATGTTATCTGGTAAAATATTTATTTTTACCACAATAGTTATACCTGAAACATATGCTATAGTTTTTTACATAAATGAATACTTTTCAAATCATAAAAATAAAAATTTTTATACGTTTACATGGCCTTGAAGTGGGTGTTCCGCTTTACTCTACCACTCGAACGAGACGAAGATTTCAATACCTCCGGTAAATCGCATTTTCCTTTGTTGCCAAATATGTTTCTTACAATTTACAGTTTACACTCGAGGGGATTTCGATGCACGTAACGACGACATGTCACTAACTCTACCTAAGTAACGTTAACTATGCTATAATTGGGAAACATTTCAGCTCCATTGATTGCGATGAAGTATGCACATGCACTATGCGTATGCTCACTTTATCATACAGATGCGAGGTGGTGGTGCGCGTCCCATTTCCGCGTCCAACTATCCAAGCTGATTCTTGCGTAATCTCGTTATATTAATTGGATCAAAGGAAACAGCTTACTCTAAATATGTAGGTATCTAGAGACGCGCTACTTTATAGTAGGCATGTACTTACTTAAGTGGGTGTAGGCACGAGGTATATTGTCACGAAAGAGAATTAAAGGAAAAATTGGTGGCTGATTAGTTGAATTGGCGGGTCGTGTATCGAAATCGCGTTAATGGAGTCGGTTGGAGGGTAGCTAATCCATTTTCCCGAGACAAGAAGCAGGCCACACCGAGATGCGCGTAATTACGTTAAAGTAATTACGTTATAGGTACGACGTACAGACTGCAGACAGGAGAGGAGAAGGGAGGACTTTCTCGAACAACAACAGCAGCAATGAGCAATCGCTGTTGCAAACGAAGCAGATGAACCATGGATCCAAAGATTTTCTGCCGGTTAAATCGTTATCGGTAGGATATTCGGTGGTGCTGTATCGAAGGGAAATATCTACGGGAAAGAAGCAGAAGAAGAGCAAGACGAAGGGCAAACTACGAGCGAGACGCGAGAAAGGTGGAAGGGTGGTAGTTATCTCGCGAGTTGGCGTGGGAGGTCACGTTGGATAGGGGGTAGGTGAGGCGACCCACGACCTTCGACCAATCACGAATCCAGCTTGAAACTGGGCTGCCAATGGGGATGCCGACGGGGTGACCTCGTGCGCGATTCTCCTTGCACTTTATCACCGAGAAACCACCCCCACGATGCTAAAAGGTGAAACCTCACCTTTCCCCGGCCCGGCCGCACGCGCGATGGGCGCGGTAGAGCGCGATGCTCTACCTACATCTCTGGCATAGGTAGGTACCTATCTCGCTCAGCGGATAGGCACCAGGGAATATTAGGTCCAGCCAGGGATATAGGTAATAATTCGTCTCGTCTGACCCTTTCTTTTCCTACGCGTCATTTGCCAATGGAATACGAATGATCCGGCGATAGGACAAGTGGCGACGGATTACTTAGATATGTCGAATTCGAACTTGAGTAAGCGAGGATTTTTCGGGCCCAACATTCGAGAGACGCCAAGTAGGTATTTTTATCGATCGAGCGCAGACGAGGAGAAAGTATCGTAGGTAGCATTTTTTTGTTCCATCTGGTAGGCGTTGGAGATGCTTTAACGTTAACGGATCCCTTCGCCTTTCGAAGGCTTTCTCGAAAGGTTCTCGTCTGATCCGACGTTTCATTAGTCCTCTAATGCGTCTGGTACCCTGTAGGTCGTTGTTGCGCTCGGGAAGGATCTCTACCCTTTTTTCTCTGACGAACGGCAAAGATGCGGCCGGGATATGGTATGCCGGCTATGTGCCGGAGTGACTGATGAACCGTCGGCTAATTACCTTCTCTCTGTGCCTCGTAATACGAACGTATTAATAACCTGCATTTATATATCCGTGAAAAATGGCTGCTTATCTTGCTCCTTCAACGTAGAAGCTTTAGAGCTGCATCGTTTGGGAACATGGGAACCACCTCGAAAATACGTGAAACAAATGCGTTCAAGTACCTACATACTCCCTATATGTAGGTAAGTGGAACGTTTTTCCTATTATCTAATAGGGTAAACACACCAGTGAATGACCGATATGAATTTATGGGCCTTTGAGATTAATACTTGAATATATTTATGTATAACAACAAAACAACTGTTGAAAGTGCATTTAAATGTATTTTGCTTGAAATTTCTATAAAAATAATTACTCATTCTTATCGTAATTTAAAAAAAAAAACGATTATAAAATGCAAAACGTGTAGAAGCTCAGTAAATGACCGCATACTTTTAATAAGAATTGTACTTATTAATGTTTGCTTGATACGCGTAACTAAAAATATGGGATATTAAAAGTGCAATTACACTCCATTTATAAACATATAATATTTTTAAATTTATAATTGACATTTCTTTGCCTAATGGTCATTCACTGGTATGCGGTCAATTACTGGTTGGTTTACCCTACTTTACGCTCTTGTCCGTTCGGAAAATTTGACGTGCGATTTATTTTGAAAGTTGTCGTGACATCTGATGCACTTAAGTAGGCACCTACACCGTCCGCGCGATACATATTCCGAAAGATCAAAGCACCTCGAGCGCGCGGTTCCGTCTATTCCAGCTTTGACCAAATGAAACATGGTTTTTTCGCTTTTTCCAGACGACTAGGCTGAGAAAGTGAGGATGGGAGATATGAAGTTGAACGACCACCTTGATCTTAACCGTAATCCCGAAGAGCGACGAGCGTCAAAGCTTGGCGGGGATTCCACGACGACGCGACGCGACGCGGTGGCATCTATCTCCCTTCACCCCCTCTCACCCTTACCCTCTTAATCGCTATTATTCCCGTTTTCGGAAGTCTCGAACGAGAATCGAGGTTGTACGAACCGATCTGAGAACGGATGAGACAGCAAGATTCTCAGTGGCTACGGTCGCTATTATTATATTTAGTCTTGCACCGATCGAAAATCCGAGTTTGGCGTTACGCGCAAGTATCCTCTTCCTATGGTAATTCATAATTCAGTGGGTTTTTGTCGGAGCACTTTGGAAATATTAAACACGGTAGACGCAGCACGCGTAAGGGATGCCGCGACAAAGCCGCGGCAGGCTCAAAGCGTTCCTAACCCCTGTATCCTACCTCCGTTGCACCCTCGATCCGGTTCGTTTCGTTTCGAATCTCGCTTACTCGAGCCTTTGGCGATCGGTTGATTGAAAAACTGCTGCGAAAACGGCTAGATCGTCGATGGAATCGGATAAGTATATAGTGGGTACCTGGATTGAACATCTAAAAAGGAATAAGAGAAACAGGTTGAGGCAGCGTCGCCGAATCGTATCGAACGGAATCGACCGATCGAAAGGGTGGAGAGTGGACGATAGGAGAGGACTTTGGAGCGAGCAGCTGTTGAGGGCGCGCTAGGGCGTCCTAGCGCGAGCTGGACCTTCGACTCGTAATATGCCGGATATGCGTGTATTGAGCGGTGCGAACGACCGACCGGAAGTAATTAGATCCGCATTCAAAGCTCCCCCCGGAAGCGTCGTGCTCCGCATCGGACAGCATTTTGGTGATGGGATGAGACAGGGCGGAGTGGGGTGTCTGGGGTGTCTGGAGCGGCTGTGGCTGCGGCCGTGGTAGCCACGGGGAGGGAGACGATACGTTAGTACACGCGAGCGAAGGGTAGACCGCAACACCAACGAGGGAGTAACGATACTTCCCGAGTCACTTTTCCCCCGGCCCGGGAGGAAGCAACGTATTGCGCATTAGAAGGCTTGCGTTTCAAAAGGACCTGAGAAAGAACGCGAAGCGTTCGCGAGCAGAGTTCAAGAAAGTTTGTCGCACTCGTGGCGAACATTCCCGTCTCTTTAAATTCCCGAGCTGCAGGCAGTGTTCGTAGCTCGTAGTTCGTACTTAGCAAGCCCTCCGACCGTTTGTTGGTGTTGCGCGAGGCGGGACGCGCGTCGCGTCGATGCGACGAGTCGCGAGTCCGTCGCAAAGGAGCATCTCCCCACCGATAACTTTTTATCGCGAGTGACTTTCGAGCAAGGAATATGAATTGTTAATAAGAGGTAAAAGCAATTTTATGTAGTCTACGTAACGGCGCGGCGATACATTCTTAGAAGCGGACTTGCCTGCTGTTTCCCCGCTTCGTTTCGCGTTGGGTCGCGGTGATTCGCGCCGCTTCACACCGCTCCACGCCACCCTGCACGGTCTATGTAAATCGTGCCGACATTCCATCCGCCGCCTCTTCTCACCTCCCGTCCCAACCTCCACCGGCAGCCATTCGCATACATTACTTAGTTTTTATTTCGTTTCGCATTTTCTCTCCGGCATTATTTTCATAAGAGACTTTCCGCTCGCTTAAATCCTCGCCTTACCTCACTTTAGCAGAGCTTTACCCCATTTCATTATGCCTCGTCCGTTTCGATCCGCCGCGCCGCGCCGTCTTGTTCCCTGCCCGGTACCGCGTCTCTACGCGCGTAAACAGTTCAGGTCGACGTTTAAACGGAGGTAGGTACATATGTAACTACATAAGAATGAATCGTCGAGTCGTGGTTAGTGGTGGTCGCGTGGCGAAAAATTTAATAGAACTGGCCGGATGATCGATGTAAGATAGTTGACACGGAATAGCGAAGATTACGAGGGGATGTCGGTTGAGTGGTTGGTTCCCGTTCCCGTTCTCGTAACCGAGCGCATCGGGCGCGCACCGTGAGCAAACGCTATTTCGAGATGAGCGATCGGCCCCCCGAGACAGGACGAGACGAAACGAGAGGAAACGAGACGACACACAAGCGCCAACATTCGCCCGTCGCTTTGCCACCCCATCCAAAGTCATCGTCCGCCTTATCTCTCCACCATCTACGGATCCACCGCCCGACCTATAATGGAAGGATACTCGACGGATCTCGAGGAGGTTCGTCAAGATAGTTTCGCGAGGCGAGTGTTACGATCGACTCTGCCCTAGACCTTCGAAACGCAAGGGATAAGCGTTATCGGGCAAGAAAATGGGCGAGGCTTTGTCTTGACTTTCGCGAGAAACACGTTTCTAGGTAGTCGAAGGTATAGTATAGGAGAACCAAGCGTGGCGGGGATGCACCTACGCTCGTGTGAGCGGCTGTTGCAGGTGTCTACTTAGCAGCGAGAAACCGAGAAACCGAGGATCGGAGATCTGGAATCGAGAATCGCGAAGCGTGAATCGGGAAGCGGATCGAACGAATCTAGAATGGCATCTGCGAGGGCTACGAACCCCCAACGTGACAATCGCGTCGCGTCCGTCAACGAGAAGGGAATAAAAAGAACCGGGAGGGTTTGCCTCGGTGGGAGGAGACGAGGGCCAGTAGAGAGACCGACGAATCGACACAGGGTGTTTTAAAACGAGTGCTATCGATAATCGAAATCGCTTCGGGGGTTGCGGTTGCCCGGGGCTCTAGGGTAAATCTCGCCGTTCGCCCTCTTCCTCCCCTGCGCGGCGCGATGCGGCGCTGCGGCGCGTATACACACGTATGCGCGGCTCTGTTGATCGTGCACGCGGATCTAACCGGCGCTAGTAACGGGCGACCGCTTGCTCTTTCTCTACCTACCTTACTTTTCCTTCGATTCCAAGAACGAGTCGAGAGTGACCGTGCCTGTTATCGGTTTTCAATGGCTGACCACGACACTTTCGCGGTTTGACCTGTAATCTGTGCCTTCGTTCCCATCTTCTCGCAGCGTGTTACCGTCCCTATCGTTTCGCCTCGTTCTATACCCTATCGTACACGGTTACGATTCCCTCGATCGCTATCCATTCTTCGCGATCGAACAGTTGCGCGATAAAGCACGCAAGCATGCAAACAGATAGCTTCGACGACTGAGGGCAGCGCGAGTGGGACTGTTCGCTCGGTCACCGAAATCCTGCGAGAACTACGTTTGCCTACCTGTCTATTTCTCTACTTCACTATATGTGTATGTACGTACACATGCATACGCACTTACTCACCTGTGTGCCTTCCTGCCTGCGAATTGACTCGTGTGAACGCACCCTGATTTTTCTACCGAACATCTGTTTCGATCCTATCGCGACTTTATCGCCGACTGCGATCACCGATCGTTTCGCGATCACGTCGCGTCGCTCTCACGCGATAATCGATATTTTATTGTGCGCACGCAGTGCGAGTCGCATCGAGTGGAATCGCTGGGCCATCGCAGTCGTGGTTCCTGCTTTTCTTTTGTTTCGCAGTCGCACAACGTTCGACGGCTTATCGAGCTTCCTGCTCCGGTATCTTTGCGCGCTCGGGAAAACTTTGATCGCTATTTTCTCGCGGTTGGATGGCTTGTGGGAACCGGGCAACCGGGCAATTTGGCAAACGAACTTCCCCGCGTTTCGAGGTACATGTTTCGTGTTCATATAGGGCAACACCGAACACTGTCCTTCGTGGATTCGCAAAGTAGTTATTTAGGTATGCGTTTCCAGTGGAATCCTCAAATTTCGCGTCTTTCGAGGAAAGCACTAAGGCGGAGCGAGGGAGACGGATCGAAGACTACTTTATCCCTTCGGAGAAGTTTCAGCCGGCGGAAATTCTCCTACTCGGGGATCGTTTTGTCCTGTATTGTCCTCGCGGACGAAGCGGCGGGGCGGGGCGCGGCACGGGTTAAATGTACCGAACCTCAGATAATAAACAACAATAATACGCTCTCGAAATAAATAACTCCTGACGGATATCGTGGGGATACGAAACTTTTGTCCTCGAGTACCACGCACGATCGTTCGTCATTCCAGAGAGCCGTTCCATCGTGGAATCGATAGCTAGCGAAAATTCGCTTGTGTTCTTCAGCCACGGCATTGCTCGACAACGCCAACGCCAGGAACCTGTCGCGACCCTTTAAAACTTTACCAAACCACCACTACCACTTTGAAATCGTATTTATTAAGTAGGAGGGGAGGAAGAGCAACCGAACGAAAGTCGTTTCTAGGTACCCATGTACCTATATTATATACATACGCGTACCTAGACGAAGACAGTTAGATGTACGAATGTACAGGGGCGGAGAGTAGCAGCGTGGTTGAATTTGACGAGGTGTAGTCAAACAAGGGAGATGGATGAAGTTTGTTTGGGTAGAGGTAACGGCGCGTCGTCCTTACATTTGCCATGTTCCTTTGGTTTCGATGCTCGCCGCGAAATGTGTCGTCGTGTAATGCCGTGGAAGCTGTGGAAAGGCACGACACTACGACAGCCTATCTATGTGGTTAGCTATGTTGTAGCTGATGCATTATAGCGTTACTAAAATCATTCGCAACCATTCGTCATCATTTGCGGGCGACTCTCGCTTTCGCCCAGTCTGTGCAAATAGAAGGGGTGCCCTTGGGCAAATAGTTATGTTTGGTGCGCTGTTCGATCTCAGGGACCGCGCGGGTTGCCGCACTTTTCTTTCAACAACCGATCGAGGCTGTTACATAGTCTTATTTATAAACGAGGAAGCTGATTTAAGTGCGGTGGATCCTTGGAATCACCGAAGGGCTCTGTCTTAAAGGGGGCTAGCGAAGCAGCAGAGGAATACGATAGACAGAATCGGAGAAAGAAGAAAAGGAAAGACGGGAGCTTAGCGCAGCGGGGAAAGGAGAAGTGGCAGAGAACGAATGGAAGAAGGGCAGACGCAGGAAGAGAGTTGAGAAACAGAGGAATCTGAGAGATGGTGAAAGGGAGAGAAAGAGAGAGAGAGAAAGAGGGGCAGACGGTAAGGGCGCGCGTACCTATCTTACATTCAAAATAGCAGGGATAAGAGTAAGCTCGGGGATGCGGACAAGGAAGGCGGGCAGAGGTGGGGGCATACGAGTAGCCCAAGTCGAAAGTCTAACGCGGGGGAAAATCCGAAAGGTGGGGTACGCAGGTTGTAACATGCAAATTTGAACCTTAAGGGTTTTATGTCGAACGATATCTCTGAATCATCTCCCCTTCTCTTTGGCCGCGTCGATGGTGGCCCTTGGAGGATTTCGACCGATTTTATCCCAAGTAGAATTGTCTGCCGCGTTCAGAGAGGGAAGGGGGGGACGTACTTTTTCGCTGGTCGTTTCCTCTTTCGGGGATCCGCCGGATCGCTCGTCCGCGTGTCGTTAGCAGATGCTATCCCAGCTATCTCTGGTCGTCGCTTTAACGATTCTTCGATCCTTGTTTCGTAGCAGGAACCGTTTCACGGAAACAGGATCACGGAGCCGAGTGGAGACGAGGCGAACCGATGCCGGTTTACACTAGCCCAGCGTTTATCAGGCGCGAATCGCGACGAAAGCTTTCGCGGAAGGGTTCTTGGAACATTTCGCGGTCTCTGATAGCAGCGGCTTAAAAACATTGACCGGTCCGCGTGTTTTGGCGTGCGCAGCGTGTTTATGAAAGCGGCTCGGCGCGCCAGGACCCTCCTATCCGATTCAATTTAGATTGCGATCTCGATCGGCGCGTACCAATAAAAATACGCTGCTCGGTCGTTGCATGAATTACGAGGCGGAGGTGGAGGTGGAGGCGGAGGCGGAGGCGAGGGCGGAGGCGGCGTATTAAAATCGTTCGCAATTCTGTATCTGATCCGTTCTTCGGCACACTGTAGGGTTTATACGCTTATGCGGCTCGTTTTTCTCGAACGGGTTGATTTTTTCATTGGGAAACGATGGCCGTTCCGGTTTTCCAGAATAATTGTCGACACGCGCAAACGGCGGGATATGACTGGAATATTTGGTAGGGTTATGGTAATCGTTAGCGATATCCAAGTGTCGTGAAATCGGCGGTAGTGCCGCGCCGCGGGAAGGCGTACGACGGAGATCGATCGTAGGGATTTTAATATCTCGGAGCACATTGGTCGGGTTTGCCATTCGGTAGTCACGAGGCACTTTGCCCATTCATCATAGTAACGTAGTAGGTTACAGCGCGGAGGGCGCGCGATTAGAATCAGTTACCCTTTACTTGCGCGCGTTTGCCGTCCCCGCGGTGATGGGTAACCCTTGATATCCTGGACAAGGATATCCCCTCGGGTGCCATCTGCCAAGGCCCGCTTCGCTCCTTCTATCTCCTACCATTCTCCGACCTTCTATTTTGTCGCTGCGTCCTCGTACGTCCTGCGTTGCCTCGAAAAGTTAATAAGCTGTGCGCAGCAACGCCCGCCACCTACCCTCGTCTCCCTTCTCCCTAACAATTAGGACAATTAGGTAGTTTCTTTTACCAATTCCTTCGACATTAGGCACATGAATTTCGATAAATTGGGCTGAAAGGGTATCGACGATCGCGACGATATGCGAGGCATCCGTAAACGACATGGCACGAGGCATAGGATACCTATGTATGTATGCAGTTGCGTACTTACCTACCAGGACTCGCGGAAGAGGTCGGGCATCGGAATTTTTCACAAACTACTCTTTTGTTCCTTATTTATTGCGACATGAATAAAACACGGATGCTAGTGGATGGGGGATAGCAGGACGCGAAGGGGAAGAAGGAGATGGGCGATGTATTAAATGCGGTATAATTTTCAAATTTTGAGAAATAAATAACGGGTAAACGATAGGCTGACTCGGGTGGGGTCCCTTCCTCTTCGACGTCTACGTTCCCCTCGAAAACGCGCATAAATTCTCAAGGACGGATGGCTCGATGCTAGCGGAAGATTCTCTCTGGGAGCAAGGGGATTGCTTTAGAAAGTATCCCATTATGTTCGCGTTGTTGCAGCGAATCATCCAACAAGTGTTTTCGTTCCCTTCGATGCACGATCTGCGAGCCACGAGCCACGAATAGCTAGCGCTCGCGAATCGGTGAGCTTTTGGTCGAAGAAACGTATAGAAAGGACACGGTAATGAGAATACGGATGCCGTAGATTAAGCGAATTCGAGAAACGTAGAACAGCGACACACCGTACAAACGTTTCTACCACGTTTCTTTAATTGGTGGCATTAATCACGCTTAATTGCCGAGTATCTTGTAACGGTGCCAACGGCTGGTTCGTAAGCGTCTCCCCGGTCGAGTTTACCGCAACTCTTTGACCGCAGAGGCGTAGCGAAAGCTGCAAACTCGTACCTGCCTCGGCCGATCGTCTACGTTTCCCGTTCTTACGCCGCTGTGGATTAACCCTGAAGAGCAGTAACCGGCATCCGTGGCTGCAATTAGTACGATACCGCATGGAGTGGTTACCGGTGCGGCACGGCGCGTCGCGTCCGAAGGGCCGCGTAACCCAAACCACGGCCAGTACTCTTACCACCGACGCCGACCTCCGAAACGTCGCGCTCAACGAACGGGTAGTGATCTTCTAGGTGGTGATCGGAAAATGTGTCCCCGTTTTCTATTGGTCGACGCCATTAGTGACCGAAACCGGAAATAGAGAGAGCAAGTAAATAAGTAAAAAAGATAGAGATACTGCTCGCACTTAATTGGTACGTGCCTAGCCCCACCACCGTTTATCTGCGTGATTTTTCCTATTGGGCGAAGCAATAACATCTCCCAATTGGATTCCACAACATTGAGCGAAAAGTGATGGTTAAAATATCCTACCTAAAACAATTAATTAATTGGTACGTTAATGATACATCACCTACTGGTACACCTATTATAAAAACTCGTATTAGGCTGTTACGAAATAATGACAACATATTTTAATTTGAATGAAGGGAAATAAGGACGGTATCTACAACTTCAGTTTTTTTCGGTTGTTTCAAATTGCTAGACAGGACGTTCTAAAGAGGGCAATATTCATTTAAAATTTTCCCGCCGATTTGTGACTTCCGCTTTTGACCAGAATTGAACAAAATGGTGGACACATTTACCGATCACTTCCTAGAGGATCACTACGAACGGGTAGGGTGCCCTGTCCAGTGAATGAACAACCCCCAGTTAGTGAACGTTGCTGATATAATATGAAAAATTAACGTCTGTGGCGCTCACTTCACGTTGAAACTGACACTGACATCTAGACTGGAGACCCACAGATATCTCGCAAAAGCGTTTTTCTGTTTAATTATAATCGATGCGGTATTAATTCTGTTTATTCAGCAGTTGTCCTTGTGGCGTCCCATAAGTTCATGGTAAGTCTTGTTACGTGATATCTACAATTTGTATTTTGAGGTGCATTTAATGGTCCTATGATAAATTTGAGGTTATAATTACATTGTTATATGTTCCTTTAACGGAAAATACTGTATGAACTAACGGATTTCTAAGAATTTGTCGAGTTTCTTAGGTGTTCATACATTGGATGGGAGATACCAGTGAATACCAATGAATGAACGGCCGTTCATTCACTGGACATTTCTTTCTTAGCAATGAATGAACAGCTTACCCGGTCTTTTTTTCTCTTGACACTTTCGCCGGCAGTGTGGAGGTTAGGTTAACCCACCCCAGAAACCAAATTTCAACTATGTATAATTATGATCTTATAAGACTAGTAAAGTATCAAATCAATAATATTATTACAATTGGAGAAAGAAAAATTATTTACACAAAAAATCGTCTAAATACATTGGAAACCTAACCACTGTTATTATCCCGTTCACTCACTGGGGTACCCCTGTTCAGTCACTAGAAATTTATGTTCACTCCCTGGTCATTGGCCCATTTTTTATTTAATCCTCTGCCAGACTTTTAATGAAAGTTATAACTATCAAACATTGCTAGAATTGTGTTCCGGGATGTCTGACTTTATAAAACAGCTCATTTACCGAAATAATATTCAGGGGATTAAATAACGACTTTTGAATACTAATTTTAAGAAACATGCAGCTTAAGTGTTCACTCACTGGACAGGTTACTCTAACTGCTATTTAGCTACGCGAACTATGTACAAAAATCTTCCACCTCTTTCTTACGCGTCTCTGATCCAATTTTCTTCTTTTCCCTTTTCCCTTTCCCGTTTCCCGTTTCCCTTTCCCGTTTCCCTTTTCCCTGTTCCCGTTTCCCGTTTCCCGGTTCCCCTTTCCCTTTTCCCTTTTCCTTTTCTTTTTCCCTTTCCCATTTTCCCTTTTCCCTTTTCTCTTTTCCATTTTCCCTTTTCCCTCTTCCTCTTTCAGGCTGGCGCGTCTACAAACAACTTTAATCTTCTACGAAGCAGAGGCACGGTCGTCATTTGGCGATGCTGGAGGCTGCCGCAACCAGCAACGATGTTGGAATCGGCTCTGCCAGAGGGACGAGGGCTGGCATTAATGAGAGCAGCGCGCATTAGCTCGCGTCCTGCAATATTAAACAGAGCACGAGTGTTTTGCACCGAACTTGGCTTCGGCCGTGTTGGATATCGATTTCGGGCAACACACAGGACGGACGAGTTCACCGTCTTGACCATCTCGGTCCTTCGTTGCATCGAGCTTTCGAGCAGCCGCACGAATTTTCATACTTTCGCCGGAGTTTTGCATTCTCGCATGCTGCTGCGTCGCACGCAGTTTGAAACTTGCGAAGTACCTAAAAGTTAAATTGGCCCGAGTAGCATGCTCGCGGCGTGGTATCTGGCAGGTTGGTTGCGGTTAACTCGCTCAGGGATGGCGAAAGGCCGAAAGAATTTAAGTCGTGTTTTTAATTTAATCGTTCGCTCTTCCCGAGCGAATCACTGAATCAAAAGGATCCAGGGAATTTGTCAGTCGGTCGTGACAGAGCAGCCGCGTCGCGACGCGCCGCTCCAGTCGCCACGGGACGGGGAGATGAAATATTCACGCGCTTTCCATTAACGGGCCGGTTTATACTTATCGAGGATAAAGTCAAAGGGGTGGTTCGGCGAGTCACGCTTCGGATGTAAAGTAAAGGGTAGCTATCTTTGCGCGAACGGTGGCGTACGGTCGTTTCGATGCTTCGGATCGACGGAGATATGGACCACGGCCACTGACGATTCACTCGTGATTCGCCGGCGAGTATACAGAGCAGTTTGCCACAGTGACTGCTGCGCGGGGCGTAATAGTTTAATTCATATGTAAATGAAGTGGCGAGGCACGGGAGAAAAGTGACGGGGCTAGGCGGAAAGGGCGCGCGACCGATTCGTACACACGTACGGGCGACCTCATAAATCTGTAACGGATACTCCGCATAATTAGAATTACGCCCCCGACCATGAAACTACGTGCGAGAGCGAGCGCGTGCCCATGCTGGCCCACGTTCCGGCATTTCTCCTTCGGTTTTTCCACCGAAAGCCTCGGTCGTTTTTATCTCGATATCGTTTCCGTACTGCAACGATTCTGATCGATCCGTTCCGTTCGTCATCGAGGGTTTCGCGGATGTGGAAGTTTTGAAAGGCACGCGCACGATCGCGACGTGGATCTGAAAAGGAGACAGGGGAACGGACACATAGCGCGAGGGAGTGAATTGGAGGGTGTGGGTCTCGCGGAGGATTGCCGGCCAGCAATTAGTCTAGCCGTGCCGCGTGCCGACCGGATCATCGTCGACAGAGAGTTTTGCATAGATTCGACCGAGCGTCCGTATTCGGTGATTTATGTTCGCCATACATTACCCACCGAATAATCCCACGAAAGGGTATAGCGCGGCCGAGACACTCCCTCGACCTCGACGCCTGCGAACACCCTTCCCCACGGAGGGTCCGCGACGCGTACGGCGCGGCGTGGCGTACGGCCTACGCTACGCCTGCCACCCGCCGTTTAACCGCTACTCGCTGATCGCTCTATCTGTTTCAATTAAAACCATGCTCGTTGCGACGGGCCCGGCTCGGCTCAGCCTGTCCCGGCCCGAACCGACCGCCACGGACCGTCACCCGTCCTCGTTCCATCGATCGCCTCTCTTTAACTCGCGCCCTCGTTCGACACTGGGGATACATAATTGCATACGTATCCATCGCGTCCTCTGTCCCACGTTTACCTTCGATCGAGCAGCGAAGAATCGATGACGAGATGATCGATGCCGTCCATTACTTAGGTATATTACAACTAACAACTGAACAACGCAGTGTTGTCCATCGTGTACGTTTCGGTTATGAGATTACAAGTTTTTGGTATCGCATAACGTTAAGGGGGAAGGGGTAGAAGTTCTCGTTTATCATCGAGTCCGTAGTCGGAATGAACGTAACCGGTACAGAGTTGTGCTCGTAAGAGATACTCCAGCTACTCGTTATACGCGTGGATTCATTTACCAGCCGCGTAATCGATACCGTTGAGCCCGAAGTTGGCAAAGGGATATCACGAATGTCGACGGATGGCGGCAACGCAACGGCAATCTCGTTGGTCCCGAGACTCCCGAGTAGTATTATACCTAAGTAAGTATGTACCGATACACTTCGGAATCTAGAACTCTATGTAGGGGAGGGTTATATTTCATATTTGGCAGTCATTTGAACGCAAATGACTATTAGATGTTGTAGCTTGATCTTTTAGGCACCTACTATTATATGCTTAGCCTTTTGTTCAGAACATATTAATTTGTTATTAATCTTTTTGTCACATACTGTAAAAGGTACGATTTAGGCATCCGGTCTCCTAAATCGTACCCCTCGGTTTCCAAAATCGTACCTGCACGAAAAAATAGTATCAATAACAAATAAAGAAGAAACTATTCGACATAAAGTAATGATTATTATATAGTTACATATACAAATGTATATGGATCACACACAGGCCGCAATAACCCATGTATATGATATATGTACATAACCTATATAACGTATGAGTTGTCAAATCCTACTGGTATGATTGTAGTGGTACGATTTAGGAAACATGATGAATTTATTTATAAATATCAATTTAAACTTTATAATCAATGTAATATGTACTTAAAATGAATGTAAAATATTCTACATTAAACCCGCTTTTAGAAAAATACAAAAATACAGGACAAAATTGCATTGTTTGATTATTATCAGCTAAAATAAACTGGTAAAAAGTTACCTCAATCATACCTGATTTTTTTAAATGTTTATAGCGCGCACACAATAGGGTGTAAGCTCAAAAGGTTTTGTTTCTATTTTTTATTTCGCATTTGCTTGATATTTTTATTATCAGACGTCGTTTACATTCATTAATTACTGAGAAATTGATGTGGTACGATTTAGGTGACCAGTACGATATTGGCAACTCTCCCCTATATCAAGAATCTACATATTTTGAGCATACTTATTATGTACACGTACACACTTGCTTTGATTGCTAAGGGTGCGTGACGCGAAGCACGCAAATACGTGAGCCGCTATCCAGCGGACGCGTTGAACAGGCTGCCGTCGTAGGAGACTAGCCGCGGCGTCAAAAGGAGCAGGTCCGAGTGCTGTGTCTTTGTTCGATCGTTTTGCGGCAGCGCCGAGCCATTATCGTCTGGATTAGGCACTTGCCTTGCGAATCGCAACGTCGTTACGCTCTCTAAATCTCTCCGCGTTCGGCGGAAGCAGTCATTTGCGATAAGGACTCATCCGCGCGATACTCGCGCGTCGCGCGAGACCACTCTCTTTCGTTCGGGAAGCTGCTACAAGTCGAGGGGGAGTGCCATGCCGCCGCGCCGTGAGACGCGGATGAAGATTGCGATGGATCGTAGACAGAGGAAAGCCAAGCATCGCCGTCGTCGCGTCGTCGTGTCAGCGGCCCTCTCCAAGCTTTCCGCCTGCAGTCTACGGCTACGCTGTCGAAGAAGAAGGTGGAATAGGAAGAGGAACTGACGGACGATCCAAAGCGAAGGAGGAGGGGCAAAGTGGCGCAGTACCTACAGGGGCGATAGCGGGGCGAATCTGAATAGGAGGTGTGATAATGCTATTTCACAGCGGGCTAAACGAGTCAAGATTTCCACGTGAATTCATCTCGGAAATTGTAATATCGTCGCGGACTACAAAGCGGGTGTTGTTTTCTGGAAGGAATGCGAGGTGTCCGATCTGTCACGCAGGACATTGATAGGTATCGGTGCCGGAACGGACAGGTGTGCGACGTCCTCAGTGCTACTGCTTCGTTGTCCGTATTCGTACATAAATATCGCGTTACTCGTTCAGTGGCCAAGTCAGTGTACAATACTTGTACGCATCCTTCCGACTACTGCCGGGAACCAGGAGCGTTTTTTCCGAGACCGTGGCGGGTGAGTCGGTGCGGTGCGGTGCGGTGCGATCGAGCTAAGGCGCTAGGGAGCAATTCCCTTAAATGCCCTGTCGTCCGCAAAAAGCCACTCCGTCTAAAAAACAGCCTGGTACGCCGCTGCTCGTCCGTGCGCGTTCACGCGTTCACGCGTTCAGGCGACCGTCGCACTCGTGTGCGTGTCAACACCCGCCACTCGGTCTATCGCGTTTCGGCCGCTCTTTTTCCTTCTCGGGATTATATTAGTCTTTATGGCACCGATAAAGTGCACTGTCGATTTCTCTACCCACCACACCTCGACCCTTCTCTCACACCACTCTGCCCTCCCGAACCACCGTCTCTTTTAGCCGAATGCCTGAGTTTGACGTCTTACCCCTACCCCTGAACGCTACGTTCACAGCCGATCGACCTACAACATTCTTTCTCTGTCGCAATTCCGTCCACCAAAGCGCAAGAGTCTAGATTCTAGGGTAGTCTAGAGTATAGTCCAGAGTGGTCTAGAGTAATCGGATCGGTCGGGGCGCTTTCAATGATTTATTCTAGGTATGTACCTACCTACCTACGGTCTCTCAACGGCCACGAAAGCGGATGATCGGGCATTAGGTGCGGTGTCGTCTCTTCTCGTTACGGCACTTTTGCCTTTATTAGAGCGACTATTTTAAACGATCACCCCGTCTAAATAGATCTAGTTGGCCCTAACAGGTACCTAACGGGTACCTAACCCCGACCTACGCAAGTCGGTCGTTTCGGTTCGGCGTGGTTGTCGTTCGCAGATCGATTTACAAAGCATTTCTTCGCTTTTCGAGCGGGTATCGCGACTACCTAAGACTTAGGTAACACCTATATGTGCATTGAAAATTCAGAAGAAGTAAATTGAGTATCGAGGGGCGGTTTTTCCAGATTCATAAAATCGGATGGAATCAAATCTCGCGGTACAGTGAGCGGCGCGAGATATTTCCAATATTTGAAACCACGACGGAAACCGCAGTCGCTCCAGGAAATGAAACGTGTGTCTAATTTCCAATGCCCGTTCTCTGTGTATAGTGTACCTATATGGTCGGCGCGGTGGATCGCTCCCCCTTCTCTCGCCCCGTTTTCTGCACCCTACTAACTTTCACGCGACACCAACCACCGACAGTTTCCGTTGCCGAAAATAAGTACACATCGTGTACACCTGCGTAATCACGGAAAACGTATCTTTTCCACCTATTGCGCAGGTACTGAGGTTTCATCGAATCAAACACTGACGACGACGATGCGGTACGTTTCGTCTCCATTGATTTCCATCGGGAAATCCTGACCGGCGCGAGTCGTGTTGGTTATAAAATGAAAGAAGCTGTGGTTGAATCGTGGCGCTTGCGCGACTAACGAGAACGAAAGCTGTAAGAGCGAAAAACCGCGACGCGTGGGTCTGTGGTGGAGGGTTGGGGGTTGAGGGTTGAGGGTTGGTAGTTGGTGGCTGGTGAGTGGAGTTGTGGTCTGGGTTAGGTCGGGGGGGGGCTGAGGTTGGAGTTGGAGTTGGGGTTGCTCATCGAGGAATTCGCATCCATCGACCAACGTCGGCTTCTCTCATCCCTCGTTCGCTCGGTTCTCGCATTACGTATGCCGAATGAAAGTGCCCGATCCACCGCGGTGCGCATTATCGTCTATCGAAAAAATATGAATAAGCTTTCCAATTTCCGACGTTTCGTGACATTTCTCTAGGAGGGAGGGTAGGTTTCAATGGAACGCCAACGATACAGCGAAACGCCATTCGTTTCGACATTTCGACGCGTTTCCGCGCGCACGCTGGCAAATCCAGTATTTTCTCCAGCCGGCTGGTTTTCGTTTCTGGGCGCCTGTCCTCGTCCTCGCCCCCGTCGCCGCGGCTGCGGTCACATCACCCGTAGGTACCTACTGTTCGGCGAGCGCTGACCTTTGGTCGCTCGATCGAAGCAACATTTTCGCCGCGACGACTTGGAAGGAAGCGTTCCGTTAAAAGCTCGATCGTTTTAGGAAGGAATGTTTAAGGGCAATTTTATAGTGTCCGGCGCAGAGGTCAACCTATCCTCGGATACATCACCCCAAACCCTCGGCATCTCCTTGATGGATCGCGGTTCTCGTCCTCTCGTTCCTTCTCTTCCCTCGCTCTACCGTTTTTCACCCCCTGTCCCGGTTGCCGCCCCGTCCAAACCCATCCACACCCTACGCTGTTCGCCTTCGATTTCTCATCCCGTCCGATGGATTATGCATCGCGTTCTTATCTTTACTCTTTATTCCTACCAACCGGCAACGCCGCTGCAAGCCTCCTCTCTCTGGATTCCAGATTCGAGATTCTAAATTCTAAATTCTAGATCGATACCGAGGTTATGCGATCGGTACGTAAGTAGGTGCGTTCTTACCTTTTTGAAAACGCTCGGTAAAGGTGAGACCACGACGAAACCTCCAACGTCCAGAGAAGCTAGAAATATTCTAGTACTGGTACACAGTGCAATTTCTCTAGAACGAGAGCACCTCCTTGCTTTGAAATTCCGTCGATACATCACGCCTCTGAAACTTTGCTTGCCCCGCCTTCGCCACCTCCACGCTCCGCCTCGCGGCGCCAACCAACCTTTCCTTCGCCTTCTTTCACCTTTTCTTTTCTTTCCCTTTCCCTTTCCCTTTCCATTCCCAACCCCTCCCCTATCCATATCACTGCATCTCTCTCTCTCTCTCTCTCTCTCTCTCTCTCTCCCCTCTGTCTTTCGTTCGCTTATTCGCGTTCTCGCGTTCCGCATCCTTTCCGGGTCGTGCGTTCTTTGGTCAGCAGTAAACGGTGGTCGTGAACAGCCGGGAACCAACGAGATCGCTGACCTGTGGACCAACGTTCTACGGCAACGTATCGAAGGAAACGTGGAACGCGTAGTCTCGTAGCGCCTGAAGGCAAGTAGGTGCGTATATAGCAGAGGGCGCGATGAAGGGCAATTGGAGGGTGAGAATGGAGTAGAGGGGAGGGGGTGGGAGTCGTAGCGGTAGTTGCTTGAAACGAACAGTTTTGGGGGTGCTGATTTTACTGAGAGAGCTAAAATAGTCTGCCAGAGGAGAGAGTGGAATATAAGTCGGACGTTTGCCATTCTGGATACGCTGGAGACACCTTAGCTGCCCAGTTCTCAGCCTCGCTCGTTCCAAGTAAACGGTCGCGAAAGGGAAAAAGACGTTCTCCTTTGGGCCTGCCAGAAGCACCCTTATCTGGTTCCCCGTCGTTATCTCGCAAACACCCGGCCCACCTTCATACTCTACTATTTTACCCTTACCTTCCCTTTATTTCTTAGATCGGGTATGCAGGAGCATTGGATTTCAGGCATTGGATTTTCAATCTGTTCCTTTTTGAAAATTCGGCAGAAAATCTGCCGAAACGATGGAAAGCGAACTATTGCTCATATTAGGTAGGTACATAAGTGCTTACTTACTTAGGTATGTATAGGTACATTTCACAACGATAGTTTCGATGACGCTCGTTGCTACGTTTCGCCGTTGCTTCGGTTGCTCGAAGAGTGCCAAAGGCGAAACTGTGACGTTGACTCGGCTTTGTATCGGGCCATCGGCACGCCTCGCCTCCGCGGTTGAGGAAGGCACAGTTTCTCCGCCTAAACTCTTTTCACCAGCCGAGATAAGATTTGAAACGAAGCTGACAGTTTATAAGTGACAAGCGGTCTGCGGACCGCGTCGGCTCTCAAAGAGGCATCGTCGAGAGGTAGAACTTTCGTGTAACTTAGCCTCGACGCGGGAACATAACTTTAATTACAGAAGTTCGTGCATTGTCCAGGAACGCAGCCACGGCAAGAAACTGAGCTCTTTCTCGAGGCAAAGTTTTCCGCGTGCTTCGAAACAAAGCACCGAGCACCTAGCGGGGAACAGTATCGTAATAGAGCTGAGAGAGGGAGAGAGAGACTGAGAGTAGAGAGAGAGAGCAGAGAACGGGATGGGGCATCTTTCTCTCCCTCCTGTCGCCACTATATCTCTCTCAAACAGTAAAAATTCTCAGATTTAATATACCGAAGCCACGAAAACGAAAACAACTGAAAAGGCGGTCACGAGAGAGGCCAAAGGAAAAAAAATATATAAAAAAAAATTTGTATGTTAAAAGATTTTATTAAAAATGCACTAAAAAGTAAAAAGTAATTCTTCTCTTATACTACAATTTCGATGGCATTTTTTCACTTTAAATAAAATTGTGGAGCAGGATATGTCATAACAGAATATGAATCAATTTAATACAGAATCAAGCGTCGAAATGAATTTGTTGTGAAATATCCTGCTCCACGATTTTATTTAAAGTGAAAAAATACCATCGAAATTGTAGTATAAGAAAAGAATTATTTTTTACTTTTTAGTGTTTGTGGATTTACATTTCACAGCTCAGACTTCTTTACAGATATCATTTATTGCTCTATAGTTTAATTTCTAATCGCGATGCGATTAAGGTCGGTATCAGATATATTGGCCGGTGAGTTCGTTTTCGCAAGCAGCGATCGAGGACAAATCAGCCACCACCATCTGACGATCGTGGATTTGTCAATTCGAGTTGCGCGGTCCCCGAAGGGTATGGTGGAGTAACGGGAATGCTGCTCGGCTCCGCTTGAACGTAGCTGTAAGGCTGTTATTTATTCTTAGTGTAATAATTGTGTGCGTTACGAAGTATTGCGTAAACCAATACGAGATGAAGCTATCGAGAAAGAATCAATCTGCTGATCAATAAAACTTCTGAATTTTTTCGTTGCTAACGCACACCTATTCTGATATATGTATTTCTACGTTAAGAACTCGGTTTGCCCTACACGTCGGAAGCTTGGCACTATCCCCACCACTTCTGGTTCACTCTTGTTCTGCGAAAGCGCGAGCGAGATGGAACGAGAACGAATCAGAAAATGTTGAGAAAAGGAGCACCGAGGCAGGCAAATTGTATGGTGGGAGAATGCCCCTCACGAAACTCACCGGCCAATATATCTGATACCGACCTTAGCGTCCCGAACGCAGCGGCTTTTTGTCGTTTTCGTAAAGAACGCGAGTGGCTGATTTCAAGTCGTTTGAACTTGTGGTTATGGGTTCTATTGATCGATGACTGGATAATTTTTTCACCCGCTCGGAGAAATTTTTTTTTTAAATATTGTATTGTCATCCAAACTACGCACGTCTGCAAAGTTTCAAGACAATTGGATAGTTGGAAGTGGATTAAATTTGAGTTGAACCAGATTTGAACCGTACATACATACAAACAAACATACAAACAAACATACAGAGGATCGAAGCTGAATAAAATAGTTTAAAAAGAGACGAGAGAGAACAGCGGGAGGAAAGAAATTTCTGTTTCGTCTTGTCTTCTGCGTACCTATAGGTACCTATAACAAATAAAGAGGAAAGAATTTGTTTAGGAAGATAAAACGCTTCGCATGTAGAAACGCGGGCACAGGGAATTATGTAAGAGATTGTCCTAGCATTTGTTGGATCGTGTTCCCACGAAGGCGAGGCATTCTTCAACGATACAGAGAAGAAGGATCCAAGCGAGCGTAAAGTAGAGAGCTCGCCCGACACGAGTTGACATCAGCGCGCGACCAAGAAAAAAACCGAGTCCGGCAGCTCCTACGGCACTCTTAATTATCTTGTTAGGCGAGCAACCGGCTGCCACCGCTCCCAAACGCCACGACTCCTTCTCTTTCATTGTTGCTCGCTCTGCCCGTCCCAAACTCCCAATCCGAACTCCGCATTGTGCTTTTATCATTTCGCACGAATCCCTCTTGCTCTACGGGCCAATGTTCTCAAGGTACATTAAGCAATCCTTCGCTACGATTCTTCAGCACGCTAATGTGATCGTTTCTCTTATCTAAACTAAACCGTCTTGCAAATTATCACGCCGCAAGTCTTCGGGCGACCCCTCGCGTTATGTATTTTTTTAGCGGTTAGCAACGGTCTGTATAGGCTCGAACGTAAACCCTGTGATTATTAAACGGTTGACTCCTCAATTCAAGAACAAATTGACGGACAAAGGGCTTAAGTCGGCTGCTTGCTAACATGCAAACGGTCCCACCCAATTGAAGACCACCCAAACTGCTCCGTTTATCTCAAGACAATTTGTATCTTGGCCCTACTGGCCGGTGGTTACGGTTCGGATCGCATAAGAAAATCTCGCCGTCTACGTTTCCGGGTTTGTAGATAGGTACCCAAGTATTTCTCGATCGACGATACATGGATTTCTCATGTATTAAGTAGGCATAACGAAGCGGAATAGTTATCTGTAGAGCTGAAGACGTTACACCGCCGAGTATTAATTTGTAGACATGCTGGTAAGAAGACGAAGCGGTACGAATAAACGGCGCCACAGTGTCATAGGGGTATTCGATGGGTTGATTCGAGTCCAAGTCGGTCTTCTCACGGGGTCGATAAACCTTTGCCACGAGCATTTCGTTTAATTAACCAGCCGCGCATGCGGGATTGACCTAAAAATCATAGCTTTTCGTGGCAGCGGAGGCGATCAAGCGCGGGTTAAGTTAATTCATCGATACGGTCCACGTAGGTAGAGGGTGTAGAACAACGCGGACGAAACCAAATAGGCCTGTATTGTTCTCTCAACATCCACCAAACGCCTTGGGTGGTCTACGGTTCAAAGGTCGATGATGAAGTTACAGATTAGCAATCTCCCGGAACTCGGCAAATGACAACTATTACGAGGAAAGCGAGAAGAAGAGGAAACGGTTGGAAGCGTGGAAATCGGGGACAGTTTTAGGAGTGTTTCCTTGTAACCTGCCAGCTCGAATTCGAGTCCACTTTCCAAGCCAAGCTCCCCAGGGTCCGTTCCTCTTTTACTTTTCCCAAATAAAGTGACAGCTAATCGATAGCTTGTCAAGTTCTTCTCCCCGTCCTATCCATTTCGGGTGACGATTTTTTCAGTCCGCCTTGAGACCCCCCTTGCGCGTGTTTGCGCGTCAACTCTCATTTTCACTAAATCTGAACGGTCCGAAAGATGCTTTTCCTTTTTCATCCAGACGCTCCAGTCGTTCGCTCGAGTGTTCTAATGGCCCAACAGACGTTGCTTATCGTGGGTTCTCGGGGTAATTGCACGCTTTAGAGCTGATTCCTCCAGCAGCGATAAACGCAAGGGACAGAGAAGGAAAGGAAAGGAAAGGAAAGATGGATAAAGTGAAGAGTAATTGGGGGCTGAAGATACATATACCTATAGGTAGGTATGTATACGCTGGTGTTAGGCACCTATATGGATACAGGAAGCGCGACGGGCGAACGCGCGCGTTCCCTAGATCCGATCGGACAGCTGCGATATTGCCATCGCCGCCGTGCCGTGGATGCTTCGTCGTGATCTTGACATTTCCTGTCGCCGCATTCGCACACGCGAACAGAGGCGAGTGTGAAGAGTTGTGAGGCTTGTGGCGAGTGCGGTGGGTGCATGGAGTGCGCAGCAAACTATTTTTCATTCCTCCTATACCGAGATTGCGAAATTGCTCGAGGTTTCGTCGAGTTCGCTGGGCTGTCGGGTGAGGCTGCGGCCTCGTAGGTGGCGATAAACGGTGTTAAACGGTGGCGGAGCGTGTTTGAATGGTGAAAAGGCGGAAAAAGAATAATCGGCAGCTGGGTTCTAGCGCCATCGGGTCCGACAAAGCGTCTGTCTGTCGACCAGTGCCTGGTAGTTGCTCTATCGTGGGCGTGTTCCTAGCCCGGTAAGGTAGCCGAGTATCGCGTAACGAGGGACCAACGATTCCCGAATATACCGGCGACAATGCCGAGCAACGAATGTCCAGCTATCGACAACAATGAAGTGAACGGTACAGGAGTTGGACCGTGGAAAGATTTGAAACCAATCGTGCCGGATGCCGTGCGCGCGTGCCGCTTTCCACCAAACTTCCATGGGAGTAGTACAAACGTCTCACTTTGGTCGAGTCACGCCCCGCCCCGCCGCAACGAGCCGTTTAATCGTTCCTTCCAACTCTCAAGGGAACCAGGCACCGATCGCAAAACATATTGTCCTCCGGGCCCCGGGGGCTGCGTCTTTTCGACTTGACCGCTACTTGTCCGTCACGCGTTAGCAACGATTATCCGTGTTCGCGAAGAATGAGAGCAACGGTGTTCTTTCCCTTCTTAGGATCGCGGGACCATCTCCACGATGGGAGGGAGGGTTGCTCTTTTATGGGCAGGCTACTTTGTAACTCAGCTGTCACGTTAATCGCGTGGTGGTGTAAATCAAGGTAAAATTGGATCGCTCGTAGGATGACGGGTTGCTAGGAGCGGAAGAAGGAATAGACTATAGAGCAAAGCTCGGGGCGCACCGCTGGCACCGGCGCTACGGATGGGAGACGGCGAACGAACGAGCGAGCCTCGCCATAAAACACCGAGAATCCGGAGCTTTATTTTATTTCATTCAATTCTTCACGGGCGACAACCGCCACGGGAATATGGAATCGAGTTGTTAGGCAGCAGCTCGCGGTGGATGACGAGATAGAAGAGGGTAGGTGGATATCGGTAGTTTCGCTAGCAGGGGACGACTCGGAACGACACACGCTGCATAAGCAAGTGCCAAGGCCGAGACGCGTAGCGGCAGCGACCACGCGCTATTCCCCGCACCCGACACTCTCTTCTTCATTCGCGAACCATTCTTTCCTCTTTCCTCTTTCCCTTCCTCATACTATTTCTTTCGTCACTTTCACTCTTGTTCCTCTCTTTCTGATCAGCTTGTTCGCGCCCGACCTGTACCGGTTAGTCACTTCGGTCCCGTTATTCGGAGTATGTACTTGTGTAGTTGCACGGTGGATGATATACATACTCGTGCCTACAGAGAGAAGGGTAGTCGAGAGTCGAGAGTCGAGCGTGGAACGGTAGGAGAAGAAAATGAAGTAGTTTACGCCGGGGAGGGAAAAAGGGGCGAAAGAGGCAGCGACAGGGTAGGTCGGTAGTGATATTTCGCGGGAGGAAAGTCCCGGAGGATGAGGTCGAGGGAATGTTGGAGCAGTCGGTAGAGAAGGTAGAGGAGGGGGAGGAGTGGGTGCAGGAAAAAAGCGATGCCGTAAAGCACTCAGCGGGGAGCGTGATCCGCTTACGAAAGTCAGGTGGGCCTGCGTTACTGCGTTACCAAGTTACCGCTTTACCGAGCTGTCCGGAGTACAGCCATATACGTGTTACGGTGTGGGACCGTGACAGTGTTTTACTTTTACCCCGAGCTAAAAAATGTCCAGGTTTCGGAAAGTTTTGCGGCTGGCCATCGCTATAGGTACCGCGAGCCGCCGCTACGCACCTAGGTACGCGATAGAGCAACGTTTCGCGAGCCACCCCACTCCCGCGAGTCAATCGTACCGTAGACGGGGAGGATGATACAAAAGAAATTTCCACGTGTCGCGGATCTTCCATTCGGAATAATGTTTTCGACGAGCATTATGTTTTCATAAAGTATGAGGGCAGAATGAAGTAATTAAGTAGAGGGTTAGTGGGTATTCACGCGCGGTTGTAACGGCGATGGCGACGCGAGTTACGGCCACCGTGCGACGCGACGCGCCACGCTCTTCGGCGCCGTTCCTCGAGGAGGCGAGCGCGTCGTTTAATAAGTTAAGCGACGGCGACGCAGCTGCTCGTCTTAATGAAACATTAGCTCGCATCGACTTGGATCTTGACGCAGCATCGCGTCGCCGTCACCCTGCACGTTTTCGCATTGGTTACCTGCTCTAGCTTGGGTTAGTTAGGTCCTCGAAGGTTCTCCGCGTGCTTTCTGCTCCCACTATTTTGCTATTTTCCTGTCGCTCCTCTTATTCTGAAACAGCGAGGAACGTTACTATTAGAGGCGCGAAATTGTCGTTCTAGGACACTTCTCGCTACGATTCTCGCACGATCTACTTACTTACTTAGTCAGTGATCGAGGTGACGACGCAACAAGCAAGAGTCTCGATGCCTGATTTCCCCGTGTCGCGTGGTCTTGTCAAACGAATAACCGCGTCGACCATGACTCGAGGTCAACGCGTGTATTTAACTGCAGTTACGCTTGCGGCCACCAATGGTCGCACAGGCTTGTGTTTCTCTTGGCTTTTCCCCGCTGTATTCTAAAGATAGGTATAGGTGGACAAGAATCGCGTCAAGTTCGGTAGGGTGGCGGTGATGACAAAGGAGAGTGGAATGGATAAAAAGAAATACACCTACCTACCAGAGGGTGGTAGGCTCTCTATTCTCACGTGATAGAGAGGAGTGTCTCGCTTGGAGACGCAACGTTTTTCGTGTTTACCAGCGAAGCTTTATTCCGTATTACCTGTTACGGGTGCGCTGCATCGCAAACTCTCGCTCGTCGTGACTCGCGCGTATAAAGGCGGTGTGCGCGAGACTGGTCTATTCAGAACGTAATTAAAAGCTTGCATTCATACGGGCTGGCCGTTCGCTCGGCGAGCTTTTCCTTCGCGACGGACTTCTGGAAGTGAACCGCGACAATGCTTCTCTTCGGGGCCTATTGCCTATTGTTCCTTGCCGTGACATCTTTGCCTTTTTTACTGCCACTCGCATCGGCGTCAGCGTCGGTGTCGGCGTTTATCGTTACGATTGAAAACGCATTGTCGCTGGGAACGCTAGCTGCGAGAAAGAACTCGGCGACGTCCGGACGCGAGGGCGAGGGCGAGGGCGAGGGCGAATGCCCGTGTTCAATTCACTGGTTCGTTCTCTGCTCGTCGATTCTCTTTGGCATAGCAAAAAGTTGGCGAAACGTTTACGCCGTTTCACGTCCTCTGTTGCGCCTGTCACGTTCGAGCGGGCATTCAGGAGGTATGACAGAAGGTGTTTGCACGCAGGGGAGAGAAGTCGTTAGGTACTGTCCAGCTCTTAGATCGATGGTGAAAAAATCAAGTATCTCCTCTCGAATCAACGTAACAAGTTCAATCGTACAGACTGTTTGCCTGCTTGCCGGTCGACCGGTCAACCCACCGACCAGTCGGTGGACGATGCCCTAGCCACCATCGTCCAGGTCCCTGGCAAATATATGGCTGATATCAGCATATGTATGAAAGAAGGGTAGACGAAGTGAATGTGGGTGCTGGCTATCGATTGCCTTTCGACTCCTGCACGCTCCACGTTAGAAAGCTCGCGGACACTCGTACACCCTGCTTGCCTGTTTGAAACGGAGACGGAGACCAAGACGATCGAACGAGGTGACGCGAGTGTACGGATATCAGGAAAATGTGCGTCGTCGTCTGACCCGCACATTTCACTCGTTCTCCGGTATCCGAAATATCTCTGTTACTACACCTACTGGTACAAGGACGATACTCGACTGTACGGAAGATAGAGCGAGCTTTTTAACCGCGAGTCACCACAGTAACAATAAGTAGGTAGATTTACTCTTTGACACGTTACGGATATTCAGTAGGTAGTGCCTATGATAATAACGCGTATTCGTTTATCTTTGTTGGCCGGAGCGGAGGCGGCGCGGTGGAGTGCTACGCACTTCTTTCGGCCTTCTTTACGAGATACTCTGCAAGTAATTAAAAAAGTCGATTTATATTTATGAGGAAGAGAGTCGAAAGAAGGGCTCCAGTATTCGTGACCAAGATGTTACCTACGTATGTACTTAGGTATGTTTCGAGCCATTGAATTCGCCAAATAGATAGGTAGGTAGGTATTACTGATATGGAAAATAACATGACAAAGAAGATAAACTACCCGTGTGCAAATAGAGGAGGCAAGGGTGACGCGAGGGATGCGAGAGGCAAGACTATTTTTCGCTTAAAAGTTTCTTTGGTCTTTTCTTTTTTTTTTTCGTCGACGAAGAAAGAGGCAGCTGTTCCCGTTCACTCCCGATAGCGAAAAAGGAGGAGCAGGCAATACTCGACTTGGTCGTGGTTCGTTAGCGGCTCTAGGGAGTTAATTAGCGAAAAAGTTAATTTCTCGTTCGCTCATAATCGGGCGCCCCTGATGAAATACGAGCTTGATAAAGACGCTTGAAATTGGAGTTTTTGGAGCAGGGGGAAAGAAGGGCACCGCGTCGCGTCGACTGGTAAATAGATTAATGTGGTTTCTACGGAGAAAATCGTCGGGCCTAGGGTGGCATCGCGAATATGCATGCGATAAGAAATTTGATAAAATGTCACATAGGTGAAACATAAGCAGGTATCTAATACCTATTTTGACTACGCGTTATCGTCCATATATGGAAGAATTGTGGGTAGTTGGATCAAAGCATTCGATGAGCAGCATAATGAAAAGTAAAACCTCCAATAAATATACTTGTTTTGTTAATTTCGAGATATGGGAATTTGGAGCGTGAAAAATTGAATGGCCCGCACCGAAGATATAGACATCGTGATTTCGAGAAAAATGCATTTGAATACCTCGCTTCTGATGCTTATATCTTCGATATTTTTACGAATTTCGGTCCCAAATTTTCAGGAAACATTCGTGACATATCAAACACTAAAAATATAGAAACAATTTTTTTATCTTTTTGGCATATTTCGATACATGCCCCGCCCCTTAAATGTTTAAAAAATAGTCTTAGAAAATAAAAATTCAATTTTTTTTGTTCACCTTCATAAATAAAAAGTGTTTAATGAAGCATTTAAACTTTCAAAACTTCAGAAAAGTTTTTTTTTTGTAGTTTTTCGGACTTTTTTCGAAAACCGCTGGTCGCACAAGAAAAAGTAATACAACATAAAAGATGCTCCTTATCCGAATCTATAACTTTTGTTTGACATATTTTTTTATTTAATTAATAACTTGGAGGATATTATATAAAATCGACTTTGTGAGCTGTTAAATAATTATTTAAATGTTTAAGGGTCCAAGGGCACCTTTTTTCGTTGTCCGATCAGGTTCAAACTTTACACAGATTTTTTTTTATTATTCGGAACTATTCTGGGGGTGCTCCGAAGAAAATTCAAAGGCGAAAATAAAAGCCACTCTAATGCATATGTGCGCTCGTGACATTGGTAGGTAGCTAGAGGTGAAAGAGCACTCGGACGAGAAAGTTTGCCGCGTTATGGAAATTGCCGCGGCGGAAAAGGAGAAAAGCTTGAGAGCCTGGAGAAAAGACGGATAGCGGCGAGCAACGTTACTAAGGGCCTAGAAGGAAAAATATTTTTGTTTCGTTCCGTCCCGTGCGGTTCGCCCGTTGGCGATGAACTTTCTGAATAATTACAGCGGGGTATGAGCTTGATTCATCACCGAACTTCGCCTACCTAAGATGCTTTATCTGCGCGTCGCAGTCTCTGCGAAATTAATATGCTAATACCCGTGTGGCTCCCTCTGCTTCAACCCCGTACACCCCGGAGCGGTAGCTCTCAACCTTGCGCCTCGCTATTCCCAGCCCGTCACCTCACCCCAATCTCCTTGTACCTATCTAGTTTTCGGTCACCACATCCAGCCCCTAAGCTCAAGCTTTGATAGACACCACTGTGTGGGCATTCTCGTCCTCCTCACTTTCGGCGCGGCGCAACTGATGGAAGAAATCCATTGACGATTCGGCAACGAAACAGCCGATTTTAGGTAGATACCTACTTGCGCGCGTACACGCGTCCTCCCGATTAACCGGGGATCGTGGTAATCGAACGAGGCCTCGCTGAGGCCGGGAAAAAATTGATCCGTCGACGGCTGGGCCACTGTGTAATTTAGTAATGAAGTCTGTGCGTGGTTGGAGCGCGCGCCACTAAATCACAGGACGTAGATTGGGGCGCGCTCGGCCAGCTGTGACCCAGTGCTTTCCGCTAATTTCCCGTAACTCCCGTCGTCCATAGCAGTTTCCACCGCCACCCTATCGAAAAAACAATGAACCTTCCGTTTTCTACACGTCCGCGATAATTGCATCCAACGTCGCGGTAATCTTTCTTTCATTTATTACGTAGATATTACGTGCTGTTCTTCCTTCCTCGTTCTGTCACCTCCTTTCCTTCTTTTCATTCGTAGCAATTGATGAATTCAATGATTTACGCCACCCTATTCAATCGAAGCACAGCGCAACAATGTGTAACATCTACCTAACAATAAGTAGGTAGGTAAGTATCGACTGAAAATTCACCGTTAACGAACGACGCCTATGGACACGAAGTAGTGCCGGAGGGGTGGCTAGGTGGGTGGATGGGGTAGAGGGGGTGCAGCACATCGAAGATTCAAGAGCACAATGGGGTTAGGTACCTACTTTAACGTATTGGAGCGTTCTAGGGTAGAGAGAGAGGGAGAGAGAGAGAGAGAGACACTGTACACTGTACGCTATGTGGCCCGTGGTATGTTGAATATGTTCGCTATGTCGGCTCGTGTTCCGGTTTTGATGCGTGCGCGAGATAAGATTGCCCTTTGTTACCACAACTCGTGTCTTCGGGACCCGGCAACCACCACCGTGCCTTTTTACCTATGATCTTTCTCCTTTTTTTACAGCGTCCTTTGTCCTTTACCAGCTTTCTTTCTCTTCCCCTTTCTCTTTTAGGTTGCTTCTTTTCTTCGGTACAACGCTAGATTCCCTCGAATCGTGCACCTCCCGCGGTGCAGCGTTAGGTATACCTGCGTATCGCGTATCGCCACGCGGTAAGGCGAAATCGAAAATCTTTCCTACCTAACCTATTTGTGCGAATGGTCGCGAACGGTCACAATCCAATGTCCTTCGCGGTTCTTCGGGACTGTATTTATGTACCTGTTCACATTGTTCCTTCATTAACAGGTGGCGCTCCGTTAAGTAGAGTTCGGAACAGAGTAATCTCGATGTGGCTGATAATTGATAAACCCGATTGGACGCTAGCGAAAAAGCCGGTGGCCAGCCGCCTTAGCCGATTCTCCGAGATTCCGCTCTTCCGAAGTCAACTTAAGGAGTTACATACGTTCTCGGCGCCAAATAATTCATCACTTTTGGGATTTTTTGCTCGAGAGGTGTGCAATAAATCGAAAATGTTATAATTGTATCTTGTTCTTGATATTTACGGTTAAATAGAGTACGGTCCAGAGAGTTGGGCGAAAAGTTAATCTAAATAAAAATCTTAATTTATTCGTTATTTATTAGTTATTCGATTTATTTGAAGAAATAAGTTTATTCGATGAGAATTTATCCGACGAACAAGTATAATTTTTTTATTCAAAGGTTTCGTTCGTATCGTCGTTAAAATTTTTCATCCGTAGCTTTACCTTTTATTTGAAGCCTTCGAATAAAGCTACGAGTAACTTTTGTCAGCGTTGAGCGTGTTTCCGATCCGCAAATTTAAATAATTTTTTTTCTAGATAATGCCCAACTCTGGTGCGCGCAAAGCCAAAGCATCTTGGTACACAGGAAGGGAACGTAGTACGAGGTAAAGCGAGAGCAGATTTTTTTAAGGCAGTGCAGTGCAACGGAGGTTCGGCGTGGCGCGGCGCGGTGTACGAGCTCGGGCACGGGGTACGGGTACAAGTACAAGCACATGCATAGTAGCCACAGACACAGGTACAGGTACAGGCACAAGCATTCGCAGCGTAGCGAGCTAGGGGCATCGTCGAGATATGCCCTACCTACGGGTGCAACGACCCTGGTGACCTTTGTTCGGTCTGTGCTCCGACTTGGCCCCGCCGGTACCACCGAGCGGCTCGATCCACGATCCACGATCCACCGTCTCCTACCACCGAACTCGGACTCCAAGGGACGACGTACACGATGCACCGCGGCAAGCGAACCACCGAATAGCGAATCTCGATCCTTTCTACCTGTATTTGCCCACCAGCGACCATACGTTAGGATAACTTTTCTCATTTCGATTCTACCTACATTCGGCCAAGCTAAACACCGAATACATCGTTCTCGTTTAATTCAAGAGATCGCGCAAAAGTTTTAACACCTTGTATCATAAAGTACGCTGAATAGCAAGTCAGCCGGTCGCTCGATTCTTCCAGCAATGATACCTACATACTTGAATGAAATCGAAGTAGATAGGTAGGATTTATTCCTTTATCGTTTCGTTCTGGAACGAGGGAAAGTACCTACCGGTACAGCGAGCTGGAAATCGGGTCGGGGTTGTTAGTTTAGGCAGATTCGTGGTAACAGAAAGACGGAACAACGCGACGATGGAACGATGGTCTAGTTCTCACGCGGGTCCTAGCGCGCGGGGAATAGATAGGTGGAAGGACGCGTGTAGCCCGGTGAACAGCATCCAGAAGGAGGACGGGTCATCTTTCGAGGCGAGGTTTAATGACGCTATAAAGATCTGGAGATGGTTAGGTGGACGAAAACGAGCAAGCCGGCGAGCGTGGTTCACATTTTTTCGAGTACAATGACCGTTTTACTCGCGATCGTGTCGTGACCGCAGGTCGTTTCCTTGGAAAACCGACGTGACGCGACGATCTTGCTGGCGACACTCGCGTCAACTTTTCTCCAGTAATAGAACGTAGATCTTTTCAACTAAGCGTAGGTATGTTACGACACGTAAGGTAAGGGTAATAAGGCCCACCTAAGGATTTATAATTTTTTTTTAAAAAAAATTGTACATATTTTTGAAAACTTTTTTTAATAGAAATCTATGGACATTAAACTATAAACTATAGTATTTATAACAATATATAAACACAACACGTATACGAAAATTAATAGGTTCTTAAAAACCTTGTAAACAGGCTTCGTTTCGTGTAGAGCAGGTAATTTTTGTCGAAACAATAACCGAGATTTTTCTCGAGAAACGTTCGGGAAAACACTCTTTTAGGGAACTTCTCCATTCAAATCGGCGCCATTTTGTTATTACTTAACAGAAATTGTTAATTGAGCTAAGGGCTGTAGCCGCACTCATACAGATTAAGAATCTTTTCGAAAAATTTTATTTCAGAGAAGCCTGAGCCGGGAAATCACCTACGCCACGAACATACGCCTTTTTAGAGGTGTCACATTGACGCTATAAAAAAACATATGAAACAAATTAAAAACAATCTTTTTAATTTTTTTCTGTATAATATAAGAGTAGCTTAATAAATTCCAAAAAGATTTATTTTCATTACATGTTGTATTTATTGAGAACAAATCTTTAAAAAATTGGATAATGAGTATTCCCAATATAACGCCAAGAAATCGACGTAATTCTTATAATTGCAGCAACTCTGGTTGCCGGGGAAACATTTGTTGAATTTACAGCCGGCAATCTACTAGTCTTGTAGATTGTCCTACCAAGGATAAATGACAGGTGGGCCTTGATTTCGCGATTCAAAGCAAATGATTCAAGCATCCAAAGATCGACTTGGAGAAGGCGAATTGCGATGCATTAATTTGCCGTGCTTATTTTGAAGGGTAAATATCCCTGCAACTTTTATCCCCGCGACTAATACGTGGTACGGAACAAGGTTATTTCGCATGGCACTTACCAAAGTACATGTCCAGCGCGTAAAGGTGCCGCGATCCCTTCGATAACTTTCTACCGTAGATAATCCTGCGCTTGGTTTTACGGTTGCGTTCCACCTGAGAAATCAACACCGCCTTCCACTGATGCTTCATCAACGAAGTTGCTGGAAAAATGTTTAATAGGTACGACCGGCCGACCAGTATCCGATCGGTAGTCGAGGTCGAGACATTAGCGCGGCGTGCAAGAAATAGGTGGCAACCGAGTAGGTATTAACGTTTGCTCGTTTTTTCGCCACCGCTGCGTCTTTATGATGGCGCTTTCTGCTTTGACCGTTTGCCTGCCAATGTACGCGTATTTACATTTTTTCTCAACAGTCGTTGTTTCGAACGCGCGAACCGATTACCTTTGACGTCGTTCGAGTTGCGCGCGACTATTAACGCGAACGATCTTTTAAAGGAGTAGGTATCTATAGAATCGCGCGAATCCTTACTTACCGAGAGAGTGTCGACTCCTTTGTTGATTGCCAAGTCGTGTCGTTGACGGATTTATAAGTACCTACTCTTTTTTCTTTGTCGCAGATGGGCCTGAAAATGGTGTACGAAGACTTTGGTAGTTGCCAAGTCGACTATGAAAGGATAATAAGGTGATTTGAGACACGCCAAGTTGGATTAGTTGGTTGGAAGTGATGTTTGGAAGAATGCGAAGCTTGTGAATGTGTAGCACGATGCTTGAATAAGTGGCGATTGCAGAGTCGACGGAAGGTCGGTTAACCTCGGTTGTAACTGGTCGGGAGAGACGATCCCGGTCCCATTACCGTGACGCTTCGAAACCAAATGGCTACAGCCACAGCCACCGCACATGCTGGCTACTTTGCGGTCGCGCCATTAGGTATATGCCATTACGTGCCACTTGATTCTCTTAAAGCAGGTCCAATTCTGATATAGGTACGCCGCGAACTTTACTCTTTCAAATGATGCGAACGTCTGTTAGCGAAGGTCAACTGGACCGTTGAGTCTTCGATCTAGAATCTATCGCGCCGGTGATCGTTCGTCGAGAGTAAACACGTGCCCGCGATTGCGCAGTGCCGGTCCTCGGATGTACGGAAGAAAAGGCAGCCGCTAGAAAACTCTATCAGGCTGCATCTCTCGGCCCGACTCTCTACGTAACTCGCATACGTAATGAAGGAACGAACGACCGGGCTGAACGGGAGAGCACATGCTGTATCTCTTCCCTTACTTTCTCTCTCTTCTTCACCTTCGTATTCGTCTTTTCATTTCGTTCCAGTTACAACATCGCGTGAAACGCATCAGTAGGGTAAATCCGGGAGACGCGGTCGACCTAATATAAAATGTCTATTAAAACTAATGCAGATATTACTTATTTTATCAGAACAAACCTAATACGTTCACAATTTTATGCTGATTCAGAAAAACTGGTCGATATTTGCTGTAAGACGATATTTACTGTAAATCGGGTTGAAAACTGAAGTCACGACATCTGACCACCTCCCCCGAGGTGCCGGGAGAAATGGTTTTCGTCGTTGGCAGAGACCACTCACATAATTATTCGTGGAAAAATAACAAAGAAGAAAGCAAAATTATTTATGAGTGAATACAGCTACAGATTCATTGATATTTAATTTGTTTACTTTAAACAAGTACAGAACACATCAAAGATAAAACGAACTACCTACCGACGATTAGCAAGGCAAATGAATACAAAAGTGAATAAATAAAATAAATAAACAATAATAATAATAAAATAATGATAAAAAATAAAAATATAAATAAAAAGAATAAAAAATCATAACACGACCATCTCTCCTTTCTGCAGCGAGAGATGGTCTTCTCGTTAGTTTTGAGAGGAATAGTTAATATGGCTAAATACTTTGGTTGCATTGTCCCTCAATATCTCTACTATCTTATCATTCCCAAACATTAAACGAAAATAAACTTAGAAGTATATTTTAAATAGGATTCTATACACCGTTGTTTGACAAAAGAGGTTAAATGTAACCTCAGTTTACCTTTTATGGCCTGTAAATCTAGGAAAGTGACGCTATTCATTCAATTGTTTGGCTTCTAGAGAAGTAATTGGTCTGCATTTTAACGCGTTTCTACTTATAGAGTATGAAATATAGCGACTCGACCAACTCTCCGGCCCGACCGCGTCTCCCGGATTTACCCTACACCCACAATGAAACATGTAGAGCAGTAGGTACCTACTTGCAATTAGCTACACATCAGCAACTGCTTTGCTGTCCACCTATCAAGAATATGTTCCTACACCTAATGCAGGATCGGGGAGTTTGAGCCTGAAATAGGTGAGTATCTACATACGCATTCTCTCACGATCCTCGCGGCCTCGCGGCCTCCAAAAGAAGAAAGCCGTACTCGAAGAACGTTGCGTATCTCGGGCGGCTCATCGGCCGGGAAAGTCTTTGTCCGTGGCAAACGTCGCGTCGCGTAAATCAACCGTAGGCTCGAGGAGGCAACGAGACACCGAACAGGCATCGTAACGCGACGCGACCCCTCCGTAATGTCGAGCCTTAATTAAACGACCCAGCAACGAGTGTTGCTAATGCGCCTTTTCTATGTCTCTCGTCCTTCGCCTAATGTCTGATCTAATGCTTGCAAAAAGCTGCTGGTTACCGCGTTAGGATGTCGGCAGCTCCAGCACCAGCGACTTTCCTATCCAGCATTGATATTAGACTTACCGAAACACAATTGAAATATGTACGAGGATCGGAGAGAATCGTTAGCGCGGCGAATCGGGCAGGATGGAAGAAAGGGCGGAAATTTATGGAAACGTGGAAGAAAGAATGAGAGGAATGCGCGTGGCGGCCCAGATAGCCAGATACCTGTCGGCGATGGAGCGTCGAGAGTGGAGAGGTCCTCGCGGCAGCCCCTCTTTTACATATCGGTGAGCTGTACGCTCGCGATAGATGCGATGCCGCGATACCGCGATACCGCGGCGCCAACCACCCCGTCCACCTATCGCACCCGCATCCTTCTCCCCGAAACCCTCTACACTCTACATAGCCTACATACATACGGAGACGGAACGCCGCAGAAGCTGTAGGCAAGTAAAAAGATTAAAGAGGAAGCGGAGGTGTAGGTGGAGGTGGAGGTGAAGGTGCAGCAGGCGGAGGAAAGGACGAAGGACGAAGGAGGTAAAGATTGCAAGGGCAGATGGCGTAAAGATCGTACCATTGTTTGCTTTCTGACAGCGATAAGTTCACAATAAAGTTACATTCGTTTCCAAGTAAGTGTCTGTCCTCTCGTTCGCGTCTTGCCCATCTTTCTTCGTTTTAGCCTCCCGCGTATCTTGTCCCGGTCGCATTCTCGGCTTCTCTTGTGCCGCAGTCGCGTCGAAGCACCCTTGAAACCGGCGCGGCGATAACCATAACTCTCTTCGCACCCGTGCGGCCCCCCCCATTTTTTTCTTTCATTCTTATACTTATACTTACGGTTTTCGTTCTGCCCCTCCTTCCACCCTTCCTTCTTTCCCTCGAGATCATCGCGTAATCCTCTACTCGCTACCCATTCTCTTCGTCTACCATTGAAATTAACTTGAATCAGTTGCGGTAGTTTAGTTTAAAGTGGGTAGGTATCTAAACCACCCTTCATCTATCACGCTGGTCTTAGTATTGGTATTGGTCGTTGTTCGAAAATAAGCCACCGGTGCAACTACATACTCCGAGTCCCTTGATGCAGTTGACTTGCCGACTAGGCTGAATGCTTGGCGAACAGATTATTCGCTGGCGATCAGTCACGATCGGTCACGCATGAGCTGGGTCGAACGCGGAACGAAGAGGAAAGCGGAGCCCGATGGCGGGAGGGGGCGGATCGGAGCTCGTGCCGATGCGCGATCTTCGGAACGCATCGCGGACACTCGACACTGGACACTCAACACTCTGGGATGCGCGTAACACCCGTACGCGTACGCTTAATATCGCCCCATTAGCCTCAATTAAACGGACAGTTAAGTACGCATTCCGTGCATAGCGTGGAGCCTTCGTGGCTCGTGGAGGCGCGAGCGCCAGCGACAGCGCCAATCTGGCCCCCCTCGTAACCCCCTTCGATATTCTTTACCTACAATCCTCACTCTCTCGTTTTTTTCCTCGTTTCTTCCTTTTATCTCTTATTCGTTTGCTACAGTTGCTCGTGGAGAGGTAAACGGCAGAGAGAATGACAATAAGTAGACGAGACAGTTTAGTGAAGTGAAAGAACAGAGGGACGCGCGAAGCAGATGCTCACCTACATATACCTGTAGGAATAAATCCCAGTAAGCTAAATTTTCGTATGCGCCTTTAATTGGTCGTTTTAAACGATCCCCTACATATTTACAAAGTTTCATAATTTTTTGAATTTCTGGGTTCGGGATGTTCCCTTGTCAAAAGTATGGGGGTTGAAATTTGGTAACCCGACATACATGAAAATGGTTACTCCTACGAAAGAAACTCATAGGACCTTATTTGTAGAGAATTTCTTAAGCTATAAATTTCATACTAACTATTTTTGTCGTAAAACTGCTACATAACGAGATATTCGTGAAAAATCGTTCTTTGTTTTAACCCTCTGTAAAATTTTTAACGGCGATCGGGTCGATGGGGACTTTTGACATATTGTTTATAACGACGAAAAAAAGGTCCATACCAAAATTTAGCTCGCTGGGATTTATTCCGTAGATTGGGCATATTTCCGTATAATTTTACTGAACTACTACATATTTGCTAGTTAAGGTGGACACGCGGCGCGGCGCGGCGCAGCGGTTGAAAGCCAGTTTCGGAGCGTTCGCGGCATTCCGAGAAACGAAATGTGGTTCGTGGGAATAATTTAAAAAGGGCTCGCATCTGCGCGAGTTATGACAGACCGAGCCATTAAGTGGTCGTGTTTATTTTTAGAGGGAGCCGAGCTAGCGCAAAGTGGAACTCCTAATTGTTCTCGTTAACGCTCCACTCGCATCTGTCTGAACCCGTGAACTTAAGACGTGGAGCAACCAGCCTCGAATCGCAGCGAGTGACGACGCGACGGCGACGTCCGCGTCGCAGGCAGCTGATTACCAACTCGATCGCGAATAAGAAGCAGTCAGCACACCGCGGCAAATCTGCCGGACAGCAGATGTTGCTGGATCGTTGTCTTTCCAATCCACTGCTCCGTCTTGCAAACGAACGTGGACCTTGTTCGAGCGTTCTTTCCTTTTCTTCCGCCAATCGAGCGACTGCTCTTTCAAAGCAGCAAATTCTTAGTCAGGGTGTGCGGGCTTTTGCAGAATATACGCGAAAACAGATAGCAGTCGCGCAAACTGTAATTTGCATAAACAATACTACTTAATTGTAAGCCGAGAACTAACAATAGCTCTGCTTCTTCCAACTTGTTTCGCTTCGTACGAGTGTGAATTGCGAATCGAATTTTTCATAGCTGAGAAAAGTGGTTCTTGTGTCGACGAAGGGATGAAAATTCATCGAAACGTTGAATTCGAAGATTTGAAACGCCGCGCCGCGGCCGTTAAGATGGGGATGGCTTTGCGAGAAGATAGGTACCTGTAGGTGATACAGACACAAAAGCCAGCTCGACTTTTCAGCGTGAACGTAGTCGGCGGGATTTTCAGGGGTCTCCGGTCGGAGTGGATCGTGGCGATTCGCCTCACCCTCCGTCGTCTAGCCCTAACGATGGGCCGCGCCGCATAGCTCTGCGCGGCTCGGGAAAAACGCGTCGGCTCTATACGAATAAACCCGGCCGCATTTCGCACGCGTATAGGAGGAAAAAAAAACGGATTTTCTATTTACGATGACCATTTGGATTTTCTCTCGGTCACGGGGAGGGTTCCGTACCAGAAGGGAGACTCGGTGCCTGTGATTTTGTCAGCTTTATACTAAATGTCCTGCATAAAGGACCAGGCTGCCTGGAGGACACCCCTCAGCTTTATGCCATTACTACGTATGCAAGTGTGGCCGGATTTAGACCCCACAGCGACGATATAATATTCATCCGACCCACTGCTTTTTCCACGCTGCTCCTTTACCGTACGTAACGGGCATTTCTAGCTACCGCTACCCGGGGATCATCAATTCCATCTTCCTATTCTGTTGCCGAAACTCACCACCTACTAATTTCGCGTAGGCATTTTGGCACGGTAAACTCCGTTCGTTACCAACCTTCCATGTGTTCTCAATAGCCTAAACGAAATAACCCAGATTACAGAGCAAGGTACCTGCATATTTCGTTAGAGCGAGTTACAACGGCGCGAACGAGTTTTCGAAACGAACGCGCGTGCTTGCGAACGGGCAAACGAGACCTCTGCTGTCACGCCCAAAATAAAGCGACAAGTTGAGTCGGCTTGGGGCACGATGTGGAGGTCGGGTCGATCGGGTCGGTTTGGGTCGGTCGACCGGTGCAGAGGACTCGTGGATACAAAGTGTTCACTGGGCGGAATACATATTCGATGGACCGAGAGAAATTAGGGCAGGGGTCAAGGAAAAACCTTCCGAACCTAATTCCCGGCTAGACGAAGTGAAAGACGCTTGTTTCAGGTTTCGGCGAAAGAAAGAAGGAGCCGAATAAAGAAATTGTTCGTCCCAGGATATCTAACGTCGAGGAGACACTGCTCGAAACAACTTCTTGTAGGTACTTGAATTTTCAATATCCCCCGCCGTATAGACCTCCTTTGGTCCACGCGTTTATATTAGGTACCTACGCATATGTATGAATCCATCGCGCATATCAGTTTCGGGTAGACTTGAGTGACGATCGAGCAAAGGGTAGACACTCAGGTAAGGAAGATTTTCATCTATGATTCGGAAGAAGGGGAGCCTCGTGGACAGGAGGGTTTCGAGTGTACGATAAAGATTAGATTTTACGAGAGTCTCGGCTGGCGTACGTTGGGGAAAAAGAATCGCCAGGATGTGGTGGTCCCCGTTTACCAAACGCGAGTACCTATTTCCGGTATAAATATGCATCCACGCTTACTTCGTATCTACATCCCGTAAACTTGCAGCTCGTTGTACGAAATGATTTTGATCGCGCGAACGAGAAGCATCAGGGTACGAGGAAAAGCCGGCGAATGATGAGAATGGGACGAAGAAGTGTCCGAGGTTCGAGAGCAGTCCCTCGATCGATCGACGAGGAAAAGTTTCAAAGAAAGGCGAGTCCGGCTATTATTCGAGATTTCAGGCTGGTCGACAGAGATATCGTGAATTATGCATGGTCAGGGCTGGGGCACACCGGTGTCCTTCTCCTTTCCCATGCATACCATGCATATGTCGAATGATAGATGGACTTGTCAATTTGATCGGGATCGGCTATCGATGCGGGCTATCTTCATCGGTGCGAGATTACGGTAAACGGTAGAGCTACAGTTCGTAGCAATGCGAATGCGAACCAATCGCGTCTCTTTCAACGATAAATCTGCCGTCGCGTCGCTATGGATCTTTGACGATCTCTCCGAGCCATTTCTTACTGGCAACAAGTAGGCATCTTTTACTTATGGTTAGGTATGTCCCACAACGCTGCGGCGGTGGGTAGGTATTGTTTCGGCACGATTTCTCGGAACGTGAAAGTCAAGGGTGATGGATTTGTAAGATGCATTTTGATAAACACGCCGGCCAGGTGGGACGGACACGACACGTTGCCCGTTTAGTATCGTGTTCGTGGAAGCAGAGTAGCCAGAGTAGAAGGCACGGCGCGGGAGAAGGTACGATTCGAGCTCGTAGCGAGGATCGAGCGGCCGCGGCCGTCACAGCTCAAGGATCCTTCTTTGGGCGCAGACACGCAATTAACCGCGGGCTATATTCCTCCGGCGGAAAAGAGAAGGGTACGAAGAAGGGGAGAGAAGAAGGCGCGACGCGACGCGATGCGACGGCAGAAGTTGCAGCCAGGAGGCAGGAGGAGGCAGGCTCAGCGATTCTCAGCGAGTCTCGGCTCGTATCGGTCTGGATTCTGCTGGACCTGGGATCGGTAGATAGCGGGCCAGCCCGAGATTCGCAGCGAGACACTGAAAGAGAGTCACGGTAGGGTCTGACGGGTCCAGAGATACCACCCATCCTCCATAAAAGCTTCCATGCGTGTCAAGCGTTATACGACCACGTTACTATTAAATACGTCAAAGCTCCGTATGTTTATTGCATATTGGATGCCGTGCACTTTGGCTTTCTCCGCCGGTCAGTATAACCCGTAACCTGTAACCCGTAATCCATAGCCCACAGCCCATAGCCTATACCTATATGTAGCACATAGCCCACAGTCCATAACTCGTAACACGAACAGACGAACCGATCGCTATTGTCGTAGTCGGAACTACGCAGCTAAGGTATAGCTACCTACCACCTTTACCCGCGACGTTCCTCTATCTTTTCACCTTCGTTCGAAACTATTTAAAGTCCAAAGTTGTCGCGATGAAAAATCGTTTTGCGACCGATGGTCATTGAACGAATCGTGCGTTGATAGACCGGAGAGAACGATTGTTTGTGAATCGAAACGAAGGGGACGAAGCATTATGTTTGCTGCACGCGTAACGCGTTTCTCTTTATTCGCGAGATGATTACGCGGGCGCGAATGAATGAGCAAACGAAACGAAACGGAAGGAAAGGGAAGGTAACGAAACGAAACGAAACGAACCGAAACGAAGCGAAGGAAAGGATGAACGGACGTGTTACCGAACGGTGTTTCAATCTCCATAATGACCGCTCGGTTCTCTTTCGGCCAGAGTGTGCGTCACATGGATACGGACACAAGGAGACCGAGTAGATGCTAATAACGGAGAAGCTCCATACTGTCCGTAGGCATCGCTCATTCAGAGACTTCTTTTACATCTACGTTTGCTCGTTCTGAAAGAGAAAGCTCGAGCACGCCCTTCCTCTCTCTGTCTATCTCTCAAACTTTCCTCCCACCTCTCACCCTCACTCTAGCCCTCACCCACTACCCCTGTCTCTCTGTGCACATTTTTCCCCTGGAATTCTCTGTTTCGGCACGGTAACGGTCGCGGTCTATGTAAGTGTATCGAGGAATCGTAGGAATGGTCTGTGAATGGTAAGAAATGAAATCTCCAAGTGTGTGATTAAAACGAACGAAATTATGGGTACCTACTTGGAGACAAAGATACAATGGGGTTTGTAAATATGGCAATTAAATAGCAGCAGTGATTACAGGAGAAACGCCAAAGCTGCAGAGAAACTGAACGAAACTCAGGATATGGAGTCCACACGACCTCAGGCGAGCCTCGGTTCTTTACCTCGGAACGTTTTTTTCGCAAGGTCGTCGTCGAATGCTCGAGGCGATGTTTACTTTGACACCTGCATCAGTTGGCCTGGTTCCCTATATCTTTGCCGCCGAGCGTGCAGTCGTGCACGTGTGGCCAGTGGCCAGTGGACGCGGAATAGCCGAGTCAGCAAATCACCCAGGCGTGCAAGTAAACAAGTTTCGAGCGCCAGCCCGATCGGCTCGAAAAAAAACGTGGGAAAATAGAAACCTGAGCCACACTTGGGGTCGTACCAAGTGTGTATCCCCACTCTCCTTCCCATTCAGCTCTCATTGATTCCATTGAAGGAAGCACGGAATCCTAAGGTGGGACGCCCTAGACCCCCGCTGACGACAGTGACGAGTCTATCCTGATATCTACATACATACATGTAAGTGTGGAATTCTACCAGCAGGCATACATTCTCGGTGTTAACGTTAAGGGCAGGGTAAAAAAAATATATAAAAACAAAATTATGTTAAACGATTTTATTAAAAATGCACTAAAAACTAAATTAAAATGCACTAAAAACTAAAAACTAATTCTTTTCTTTTACTGGTGATATACTACGAAGGTCTGCAAAGTTTTAGTTTTACTATTCGTACATACGCGACGGATCATTTCTCCATAAATTGTGTATGTTCGGTAATCGCGATGCGACTAGCGTTTCCGAACGCAGCGGCTTTTTGTCGTTTTCGTAAAGAACGCGAGTGGCAGATTTCAAGTCGTTTGGATTTGTGCTTACGAGTTATATTTATTGATGACTGGGTAATTTTTTCACCCCCTCGGGGTTATTTTATTTTAAATATTGTATTGTCACCCAAACTACGCGCGCCTGCAAAGTTTCAAGACAATTGGACAGTTGGAAGTTGGTTAAATTTGAGTTGCCAGATTTGAACCATAGTTACATACATACATTAAACAAACAGAGGATCGAAGCTGAATAAAATCGTTTAAAAACCGAGTGCATACTGTTGTTTGGTTGTTTCAGGGAGAAAGAAGATCATGATACGATGGCTGAACCGCATACCTACCTATTGCTATGTTCGCAGTCAAGAGAAAGAGAATAGGAGGGGAAAGAAGAAAAGAAGGAACGGAGGAACAGAGAAAAATGGAGCGTTCAATGGGCCGTGTCATAACGCGTGGAAGCACGTCCGTACGTACGCACATGTAGTAGGTATACATCTCGCTGGCACGTTCTCGCGAGCGTGAAAGAAAGGAGAGAGAGAAAGAGAGAGAGAGAGAGAGAGAGAGAGAGAGAGAGAGAGGGGATGACGTAGAAGAGGAATGGAAGGGAATGGATAGTAGGTAGTTACACGCGCGTTGAAAATGAACAATGGAACATCGCGACACGATGTAGCCCCTATCTATTCTCCTCTCTATTCCAACTCATTCGTGTCCAATCCATTCGTCGAGTTCCTTTCCCGAACCTCGAGTATTTTAAAGGGCACAAAGAACTTTACAAGTAGCTGGCGTTGTTTTACGTTACCTTTTATGTCACGAATTGATTACTCCGACTCGTCAAGTAGGTACCGATTTCTTCTAGGTACCTATGGATGTAGTAAGATCTCGGGAGATGGTGTTTATTCGTCCCTAACGATAAGTGCCCCGTAGTCGACGATAATGCGACCAACCGATTCTGGATAGGTATAGGTAAAGCTCGCGTTTCGGAACGGAAAGTGCATCGAAACGTTTCGCCACGAGCAATTTCATTGAACGTCGGCAGATTAATCTAGGGAAGCTGGATGAAAAGCGGTGCGAGTGGAGCGAGGGCACCGAGCACCGTGCTCCTCTGTCTTCCGGATCGCGTCCATCTATCTGCACGCGTAGATATAGATTGTGTACAGGTAGCTAGGTAGTAGCTAGTCGAGTGTCGGCGTTGTCGTTGCCGTTGGGGGCGCAGGCGCGTGTTCGCGTTCCTTTCCATTGAAACGAGCAATTCTCGAAAAGCGTACACGTAGACGCAGTGGTAAACAGAGGACGACACGGGCCGGTAAGCGCACAATGTGTCGGGGAGCCTGGAAAGACAACGCGAATCCATCATCTCTGTAGGAGGAGAGGCTGAAAGGGCTTTGCGGCACCGCACTCTGTGTAATTGTGGTCCCGGCCCCTGGTGGCCCGGTCCTCGCTACGCCGACCCGCACCCCCTTTTACTGGCTTACCGAGATACCTCGGGATGCCCGCCAGCCCCCGCCAGCCCCCACACCAACCACCATCGCCACCTACTCAACCCTACACCCTCCACTGACCGCGGACCGCGCACCGTGCACCACCGACCGACCGCTAACTCTTCGCTATTCGCCGCTCGCTACTCGTTCGTCGCTACCCACCACTCGCAATCCACGACTCGCTTTTCACTGCTCGTTGCATTCATCCCTGCCTGGCCGAATTACATAGGTATTTACATGCCTACTATGTACGTAATTATTTGTCAACGGTTACCCACTATCGCTTCTAGCCGTGTTTCTTGCGCCCCTGCAACGTCAATCGATACCAAATTTTGCACAACGTAGGTTAAACGGTCCAACTAATTTCGAAACGATCGCGCGGGCGTCCTCGTGTCATCCGAGTTCGCCCTTGAAAATCGCTGACTGGCTCTGGCTAAATATGATAAATCTTCAATTTATCAGAGACGAAGGTCGAGCAATAGAGCTTGATAATTGCCTACTCAGTTGACGCACGAACAGGAAAGGCGGAAGAGGCAAGCGAGGATGGACGGACGAAGGAAAGAGATAATCTTGCTGAGAGGTGATCGTCGATCGATTAAACTGAAGCGCGATGACAAGGTCGATCCGAGGGGAGTGCGTGGCGTTCCCTGGCTGTCGATCTACGATGACGAGACGTCTGGTGAATGGTGGGGTGTTGACTGTTGAGGTCAGCCGCCTCAAGATACACCGGCGCGGCGCGGCGCGGCGGCGTCGGTAGCGACAACGACAGCGATGTACAAGAGGCAAAAGCCACGGGGTAAGACCTCGGTGCCCCGTAGAGGTCCAGGTCCCCGATTAAGAGCTTCTTCCTTATAGTTGTACGGTTCGTGTAACCAGAAGAGACTCATTCCCCTTTACCATCCCCTCTCTCCTTTTCTCATCTTGCTCTCTAGACGGCGCGGCGCGGCACGCCCCGGCTACCACACTCCAGATAATAGCATCTGCTTTTCTTTTCCCTGACTCTTACTACTTACGAATCTCTTTACATTAAAATATGGACTACTTAGGAGTATTCTATCGCGTCTCGAAGGAAAAGCGGCTAGTTTAATAGCTACCTGAGTAGGTAACAAGAGTGTTTGAGAGAGGCGAAAGTTGACGATTCGTGCTCGTAAAAGAAGTTTGCGGGTGGAGACAGTGGGAAGCGGTGATTACGATGATCGCGGTAGATCGTAATGGTTGTTCGATATCGAATGAGAATGGCCGTGGTTCCGGGGATGGTAGGTGGTAGCTTCTTCTCCCGAGTCTCTCGCCTCTTCTGGTTCGTGCGTTTCCGTTTCGTCGAGTATGCTCCCTTCTCCGTATCCTTTGCTCGCTCGGGTCGTTTGGCTTGTTCTTGTTGCCGGTTGGCAAGCTTCGGAGTGGCGCAGAGTGTCCGAGTATAGTGTAGGTACGCCAGGAGAGTAGGAGACACAGACACCATACTGCATACTGGCGGGGTTGGCTGGCCAGACTCTGGAGATAGATGGGAGAGTTTCGCGGTGCGCGCCCACATTGCGGCAATGTAAGTCATGCTTGTTTATGGGCCGGCCCGTGACCCCGCTACTTGTAAACCGACTAAAGATTCAGAAATAGCCGTCGCGGCACCATACTCCCCCTCTCTTTACGACACGTCCTTTACTTACCCGCTTCTTTCTTTCTATCTGTCTTCGACGTAGACCTCGACGCGACGCGACGGATAGTTGCCATAACTTACGCGCTGCAATACCAACGAAGCGCGTCGTAAGTCGAAGGCGCCTCGTCCCGCTCAGCATTCGCGCGTATTCTGACGGCCACCGTTTCTTCACCCTGAAAATTAATAGAATCCAGGACTCGAAGGATTCTGCTACCATCAACCTGATAGGGAATCGTGACGCATTCTTCGCACGAGAAAGATAAATGTGTCTAACGATAAGTACTTAGATCAGTGAAGAGAGAGAAGATGGTCGGGTGGGCATTAAAATCGGTCGGAGATTAAAATTGTTGAAAATGGGTGCGTCACGTCGCGGTCGCAATGCATTTGGCGACGTTGATTGAATAGGAATGGTCGGTTGTCGCGTCGATCGTGAACAAACAGAGGAAGGAACAAGAGCTCGAACCGACCACCTAACTAGTCGATGGTAGTCGAGTCGAGTTGAGTCGAGTCGCTTGGAATCGGCAGTAGAGAATCGATGCAACGCTCGGAATAATATTACTGGTCGCTATCTGCGTCACGCGTCAAACCGATGCGCGATCAATGATATCTCTGCTGGAGAAGCGCGTAACGGATCTTGATTATTCATCGCTCTTATATAGGTACGTAGGTACTGTACGTCGGTATCGGAACGTATCGTTTCTGGTCGACTCGTCGGAAATGTTCCGAGGTATTTCTCTCGCGTGCGTCGCGTCGCGTCGACGCGACGGAAGGGGCCCGAACGTCAAGAGGTAAAGGAAACGCGACGCGGCGCTAAGAGCGCCGAGATTCCATATTCTATAGGACCTGTTAAATAACAAATATCGCGCACAGTGGTACGGGTACACGCGCGAACCTGCGCCTGGGCATCTATTTGGGAAATCTATTAGAGGAACGGTTTAGAAAAGGGACGAATGACTGATGAAATCTTTTCTGGGCATCGTTGGCTCCTCGGCTGGCTCGGGCAACGAGGCTTGGTGGAGTGGCGGTGGATGCGACGAGCTACATTCGCTGCTCTCGTGGAAAAAGCCAGGTGAGCATCGCAAGTTCATTGTGCTAATCCGCGTCATCAGCAGGTTCGAGTGGAGCCTCTCGTGGCTCCTGCCGCGGCTACACGTGTACGTGTCACCGTAGGGAGGCGAACGATCTTCAACGATCTTGAATGATATCGAGCATGCGGGCGGGCCGCACTCTCGAAGAGCTCTTTCCCGACAGCGGGACGGAGCGCGCTTTTTCCCCGAATCTAAGCGTTTCATTTAATTAACCAACGAGGCTAATTTTGTAACGGGGTAGACAGAAAGACGGTGCCGCGTAATGCTATGCTACGCGACAAGGAATCGCGGCGATTAGAGAAAAGAAGAAAAAATCGGGGGAAGGGAATGGAGAAAAGTGGCGCGGGTGGATTGCCAGAGCGGGGAAAGCTTGTGATCAGCGGGAGGAGCGAGAAAATGGAGAGGACGGGGAGGAGAGTGATGGTGAGACGGAGGAAGGGGGCGAAGGCAGAGTCGACGGAGATATCTCGGCGATTCGGCAATATCGCGCGGTCGACAAATTAGCGTTAATCCTAGGTCGTTAGCAAGATTGATGCCAGGATTTCACTTAAGGGCGCAGCCGAAGGGAAAGTTTGGAGGGAATAGTGGTCGTGGTCGTAGTCGTAGTCGTAGCATCCTCGCTGTCATTGTCGTTCTCGTCGGGTGCCTGTAATGAAGTGGGTGGACCGGTGACTGCCTGGTATAACACGAACCGGAGAACCCTGAGTAGTTCCGACCGAAATACATACCTATACATATGTATATATATATACGCGTTCTCAGAGACGTCCGACCACCAGACGAAGGAAACGAGAGAGTGGTGAAACTGGAGGGTTTGAGATTCAGCGGCCGAGCACCACGCAAACCAACGAGAGAAAGAGACGGAGAGGGAGAAGGAGGGGAAGGATCGAGAGAGTTGTACGGTGACCACGGATCAATCTACCCTCCGTCGTCCACCCTTGGTCCGAGCTTGATGTCTTCTCCCTCGGCCGAAAGGTCTGCTCCGGAAAGTCGAGCCGCGCTGGATTATCGACTCCGCCCAGAGTCGCGGCATCGTGCCTACGCGCGAATCCACCGAAACTTCCTACGTTTAAACTTTAAACTCGCTAGCTCTAACGTGATCCTATCGTCTTCCGACATCGGCACGCCTCCCTCGATCGTTACTTATTGGCGAATGGAAGGCGATTTCTATCAGAAACGTGTCTCGTTTGTAGGCTGACGAAAAAGTCGCTTGTAACGTTTCAAGGTCAACGAATCGAGTTGCCACGCTTGCAGGCGATCTCGATCTACGTGTATTCGAGCCTCCGCAGAGGACGAGAAGGGGCTGTCGAGCTCTGGCGTCGAGAAATTCGGCACGGTTCGAGGTTCCGAGCGAGGTATGACGAGAAGAGCGAACCGATGACACGCCGCGCCGCGTCGCCTCGGGCCAAAATCTCCGAGAGGCTTCGAGATCGGCCTCGCCTTTACTCTGCTCATCCCTCTTTTATCTACCTTCTTCTTTCTATTCTCCGCTCTTCTCCCGTTTCGTCTTCGCAAAGGCGAGAACTTTCCTTGTTCGTTCGTTCGCTCGCTCTAACTTTTACGAGCGTCTTCTACCAACGAGTCCCATAATTGCCTCTTTAGCAGTAACACCCCCACGCCACGGTCGGCTCTTCCTCCAGCGTTCCGGTCGCGTTCCAACCGAGCGGGCGAACGTTTCTTCCCTACCTTTTCACCCCCTTGCTCTTTTTTGTCCACGATTCCTTCCTTCTTTTCTCGTCTCGAAACCGTGGGCATCGATCGTTTTTCGCGCCGCGACGCTTCTTTTTGCTTGCGCGGCGTCGAGGGCGCGCCACGCAAGCAGCGTAAAACTTTTAAGAAAATTCGCTGTAGAGTGTAGGTACGTATTAGGTATCCTGCAACCTACAATTATCATGTCTTTCGATTTCTTCTGGAGATTAAAGTCAATAGAAAATCCGAGTATCGCGGCAGGGCGTAGATGCGACACAATGTGGAAGCATACGAAACGCGGTTGAGAACACCGGCAAAGTTTCCATGTACCCTCGTTTCGAGTCTGTCAAGAGGCAATCGCTGAACGGCCTGAACGCGCGATCGACGTCGAGTGCCGGGTATCGAGTATCGAGTATCAGGCAAGTACCGGAGAAGAAAAAGGCCCTTTCGTAAGGAAAATTCTGGCAATCATCCTGGGATTCTCCGTCCTAATATTCCGCCCGCGAAGAGATTTCTCAGCGCGCTGCCTCGCACGATCGAAATCCACGTTGCCTTTCCCGCCCTTACGGCGTGCGTCACTTTTCTCGAAAGCCCATGCTTTTCCTACGAATTTGAAGGATTTTGCAGAGTCACGATTGTACGAGAATGCAATGCCGGTTCGAACGAGACGAGAGCGGGAGAATCCGCTGGGAGACAATGGAACTTTCCGAATTGAAAGGCTGTAGACTGTGGAGACGAGCTGAAAATGGTAGTTGCAAGGTAGTCCAGAGTTGGTTCTACTGTTTGCGCGGTTTATTACGGCTAATTAATGAACTCGGTGACGGTGGTGGTGGTGATGGCGGTGATGGCGATGATAGTGGGAAGTGCAATGCGTGGAGTTTGTGCGGCCCGGATCCACGTTCTAACGTGGCGGTTGCCCCATATCTATCACGAGCTCTTCACGAGTCACGTTTACGGCTAGTCGTAACAGTCGTACGTGCTCGCTACGTAATTGATTCGTCTTGGTCCAGCCTCCGTGTCCTAGCCAGCTCTCCACGAATAACGATGATTCGCATTCGCGATGCTGTACGTCGCACGGACTTGTCCCGTGGAAGGAAACTTGCTTCGCAGGTGCCACTCACCCGAACCGATACAACCTTAAATCTTGATCGAACTCGGATCTCACGGATGCTTCTCCTCTGATTCTTTCGATTAAGAGGATAATTCATATTGAATGGAGAACCGGCGATCGGAGCGTTTAATATTGTTGCGTTCCAGATGAAAAAAAGGTATCCGTTCGGGATAGTTGAAGAGTGCAATAAAATCCCGAGAAGCGACATAAAAACGGACTTTCACGCTAGTTCGCAGAGTCGGTTGGACATATTTTCATGGTGAGTCGTGTCGTGTCGCGTCGCGTCGCGCCGCATCAACGCACAAACGCTTCGGGGAAGCGTCGTAACGCGTGCGTCGTCAGTCGTAAGTCGTGAGTCGTAACCCGAAGAGTCCGAGTCGAGAAACCTTGCGCGACAAACCGTTTGAAGAGTAAAGGACATCTAGCTACGTAGCTATCTTTCGAATCCGTTTACTTCGAATCTGTTTTGCGACAAATACGGTGGCGCTCTCGGTCGCGGAGCTGATGATTGGACGATCCGAATCAGCGACGAGATCGCGAATAATCGGTGTCTCGGCTGAGGTTGCAGGCTTAATCGCCTCAAAGATATTAGGGAGCGGGGTGAATATGCAAAGTACGTTTTTCCTTCAACGGCTTGGCTTCCCCGATGAGTTGGAGGGTGTTGCTGGGGGGATAAGGGAAGGAAGCGCGGAGAGGCGAGATCTCGGCTCGGCTCGGCTCGGTCTTGGAATCGGTTTACGAGGCTCGTTAAAATATTAGCCGGGCGTAAGTTCTTGGTGACACGCGGCGCGATTCACGCTTCCAGCCTCGAGCACGCTGTCGTCTATGCAAAATAATCGTTTCTTAATTGCGGAGTAATTGCAAATTCGAGAGGGAAGGGAGCTCCTTCTTCTCGCGAGCCTCTCTTAAACTGCCGCCGTCTGTCGCCTCCATTATTCCTCGACAACTTGGACATAACCCCTCGAAAAATTACCCTCGACATTAGAATATTTCCCAGGGACTGTGACACTTTTTTCTAGAATGCATCGATAGTTTCGTCGGTAGACTCGAGCGCGACGATAAGACAAGTATTTAAGTAGGTCTATGTACGTATCTATTCGTTTGTACCGCGCCGTTTCCCTTCGTTTCTCTGTCGTTTGTGCATCATCGCGACTCAATTTCAGCTGAAGGTAACGCGCCTCGTATCCATCGGGACAACTTAATCGCGATCTGTTGGAAGTGACTCGTCCGCAGTTGTCACGACGAGAACGGTTTCGTGGTCTAACATAAGAACAGGAAAAATATCTCCCAGCCGAGAAACCGCGTGCGGTCTGGGCATGTTCGGTTCTCTCCCTTACCCCGTCCCGTCCCGCCACGCCACGAAGCGACGCGGTGCGACGCAACGGATGGGCAGGCGGTGGATATTCCCCTCTGCGAAGGATCGCGTCGCTCTTCCACCCTGTCCTCCTCTCTTTTCCTGGCGCGGATAACACGTTGCAGTCCTTCATGCCGGTCGGCAGGAACCCCGTGAACAAACGGGCCGCCAGCCAGCCTTATCTCAAGACGCTTTAATGTGTTTAACCCAGCGAAGATAGTGGACAATTTATTGCTCCCTATTTTAGGCGTATTCTCTCCCTTTCTCTCCTCTTTTACCTCCGTCCCTCTTCTCACCTCCTCTCCCTTTCTCATTCGCCGTGTCTCTGATCTTCGATTTCTCTCCTCCGCTAAACCGTTCGCACTTTCGCAGTCCGTTCATCCATCTCTCCCCTCCGTCGCGTCGCGTGCTTCGCGTCCAACCACTTTCGCAGTAAAATTTTTACGGCACCAGGCGCATACCTACCATTTCCCTTGGAAGCTGGACGCGAGCGAAGCGAAACCACGCCGTGCGCGGTGCCTGGCGTACCTACCCCAGCAGCAGATGTTTTTCATCGAGGCTCGCATGTCGATGGGATTCTGAGCTGTCCCGATACGATTTACTAGCCGCTGATAACGTTAGAAACACCACGTGCACCCCGCGTCGCGACTACACCCTGCTCTGGAAACCGGACACTTTTTCCCTCCAACGCTCCTCTCCTGTTTCCTTTCTTAACGTTCAACTACTTACGCGCTCGACTATCCTGCCAAACGACGCGCGACGATCGAGACGAGTATGCAGCTGGAAAAGGGCTGCTAGACGTTATGATTTCCCGCGCGATCTCACGTAGGTATGTACGACGAGTAAGTCACATACCACTGTCTCAATGGCATTGCAGAGACGAGTGGGTTTGTCGTACGGCACTTGCACGAAACCAGTTGTGCAATCTCCTTCGCCGCCTAAAGATTGCAATGCACTATATGCTATATTACTGTTGAGCGGCTAATTGCAGACGATATTTCATGTGCGTTTACAGCTAAATACGTCTACGGCAATACTCTACGACTGCTTTGAGTACTCTACAGGCTTTGAGGCACTCCCGATTCGATAAGAAGCCACTGAGTCTCAGTTGGAAGATGGTAGAGCGTGAAATCGGAAAAAAGAGAAAAAGGAACGAGTCGGGGAGATAAGCGTTGAGAGGAGAGCGTGATCGGGAGTAGTACTTCATACATACCTACCTACATATGTTTTCGCGTTCATCACGCACTGCTTTCCGATGCATCGCGTCGAGACTAATAAGCACGCGACCTGTTTTCCCTCCATTGCGCAACAGACTCTATTCTCCGCAATTCACGGAATCGGCTCTTTCGCGGGATAAACGTCGAAATTTCCCGCCGATTATATTATCTGCTCGCACGGTTAAACGACCAATCCTCCCTAATTGTAAGTAGTAGCTACCTATGTATATTACTTATAATTAGTTGATATTCATCGACTGGACACTTTTGCTCGCTCGCTTTAACAGGGGAGGGTTGGAGGTTGGAAGGTAGAAAGGTACATATTCTTCGGATCATTGATTGCTTGATTTTCTTAACGGGAAAGGAACGCGGCCGAGTTCCGTGAACGTTAATTCAGTGGGAGAAAAGGAATAGACAACCGGAGCGGCAGGATTCGCTGGCCAACAAAATGGATACGGACAGTGGACACTGACACGGTAGCGACAGGTAACGTTCGTCGCACTTTGACCTCCCTCGTAAACACTTGGAATTACGGGCTTGTTGCAGCTGCAACCCATGCAAATGTGCAAATGTGCAAACGCGGCGAGGCACGTTAGCCCGAAAAGGTGCAGCGGCGTCACTTTTATAAGATTAGATGAAACGAGACGAGACGAAACAGCGTCATCTCCGAATTATGTAGTCCCTAAGCGAGACGAACACCGTTTTGGGCAGAAACCGATAAGGCGGAGACGAAACGAGTAGAGGCGAGGATGCCCTTTATTAAGAAGCTCGTATCGATGCACAAATCGGCAGATGGTATCGTAATGTTGTTCGAAAATTTCTCCGCACAAGTCAAAATAACCGCGATTTAATGCATTAGAAAGAAAAAGAGTTGGGGAGGGTGGAGGAAAGGATCGCAACGGGATAAGACCCATGCGGCAGGTGCGCGTTAATGACTTTCCCGAATTCAAAGCGGTGACTGTTTTTAAGCGGCGCGGCGCGCGTGTCCGCTTCACCAAATCAGACGTGGAAAATTAATTGTAAATAGGGGAAGGTTGCCTATATCGTACCACTTGACATTTTACGTTATATTCCATATTTGGTACTAATTTGAACGCAAATGACTGTTGGATATTGTAGCTTGATCTTTTAGGCACCTACTATTATATGCTTAGCCTTTTGTTCAGAATGAATTAATTTGTTATTAATCTTTTTGTCACATACTGTAAAAAGTACGATTTAGGCAACCGGTCTCCTAAATCGTACCCCTCGGTTTCCAAAATCGTACCTCCACGAAAAAATACTATCAATAACACACAAAGAAGAAAATATTCAACATAAAGTAATGATTATTATATAGTTACATGTACAAATGTATATGGATCACACAGGCCGCAATAACCTATGTATATGATATATGTACATAATCTATACAATGTACTAGTTGTCAAATCCTACTGGTACGATTGTAGTGGTACGATTTAGGAAACATGATCAATTTATTTATAAATATCAATTTAAACTTTATAATCAATGTAATATGTACCTAAAATGAATGTAAAACATTCTACATTAAACTCGCTTTTAGAAAAGCACAGAAATACAGGACAAAATTGCATTGTTTGATTATTATCAGCTAAAATAAACTGGTAAAAAGTTACATCAATCATACCTGATTTTTTTAAATGTTTATAACACGCACAAAAAGTTTTGTTTCTATTTCTTATTTCGCATTTACTTGATATTTTTATTATCAGATGTCGTTTACATTCATTAATTACTGAGAAATTGATGAGGTGCGATTTAGGTGACCCGTACGATATAGGTAACTCTCCCCTATAGGGTACCTTTATTTTATTTATTTACTTATTTATTTATCAAACGGGAAATCCCATGGTATACAAGAAAGAATAAAAAAGAGAAAAAAAGAAAAATTTTGATTGTTTGACCAAAATAAGGAAAGATAGGTGCTACTAATATTTATAGCAATAGGGATAGGAAAAAGTCAATGCGAAGTGGCGAAGGCTGAAAGCACAGAGCTCTGGGAGATGGGAAATGAAACGGAGGTGGTGAAGATATTCGAGGGAAAAGAGAAATGAATTTTTCCGTCGAACAGATTCGGTAAAAGTACCCAACGGTAGCATGCGTGACGTTTGAATCGCCACGCTGGATCGGATTTTTCCGTGGACGGATTTAGCGAGCGTAACGGTAGACGGTTCTTTCCCGCGATTAGATATTTGCTTGTCGGGTTGCCGCATTGTCGCGCCGATCATTACGGTTAGAGATACAGAACGCGTGGCACGTGACTCGGTCTGATTAAAATGTTAATCAGCGGGTCCCTCTTTGAACCCCCTCACTCTTTCTCTCTCTCTCTCTCTCTGTCTCTCTGTCTCATGGACGCATGTACGCACACAGTCTCGTTCTCCCGCTTGCTCCGTTCCCCTCTCTTATCCGATACCCTTTCAATAACTCGGTCCAGAGTTTCGTCGGTGAATGAGCCGGCGCGGCGCGGCTCGGCTCGGTTTGGCGCGGCCCCGTGGGTCCTGGTGCGCCCATACGCGTCTCCGGTTACCTCTGCGGATTAATTATGGGGTAGATCAAAAGAGCATGCGACCACAAAGCGGGTAATGCAACGCGTGGTTCGTTTTCCAAGAGGTAGGTCCGCGGTTAAACATCGCACGCGCGCTCCTTTCGTGCCTCGTGTCACGCTTCAGCCGAAAAACGCTTGCAACGGAACAACGAACGTCGCGTCGCGACGTATTCTGATTATCCTCCTGTTACGAGCAACTCTAAAGCATCTTCGAACAGCGATAGCCATTGCCATGAGACACGCTTGCTCCATCACACTTCCGTTTACAATTCCGCTGGTCGTCTCGCTCTCTCCCCACCTTACGCCTATTCCTTTACCGTAGAACACTATCAAAGTCTGGGGACTTTGGCGCGAGCGTGTACCCTTGACTCTTGGGTTATCGAAAGGGGTCGAAAGGTTCCTCGATACGCTGGAAGAGTGGAACGAAAAATGGGTAAAAAGACTTTTATTCGGTGCGCATTAACAGTATTTATGTTGCAAGATGCATCTCCATCCCGTTCTACGTACCTTATAAATATGTAGGGTAAAGGACCCAATTACTGACACCTAACCAATTACTGTCACCTTAAGCTATTTTACTTCAAATAACGAATAAATAAACGTTGTAAAGTCATATACGAAAAGAATTATGTAATTCAACCTATAATCTATACTATAGATTATATACTATAGTTTATTTATTCGTTATTTTAAGTAAAATAGCTTAAGGTGACAGTAATTGGGTCCTTTACCCTATATTCTTTTTCTTTGATATTGCTGACCGCATACAAGATTTACCACGCCAGCGCGACGTCGGCGTCAACGTTTACTACGGCGTGCAGACATTGTCTCTTCTTCGTTGCATGCATAGTAGGCAATAACGTTAAAGTTCTATACGTAACGTGTACGTAAACATACCTACCCCAAAGTAGGTATCGTAGTAATTACCTACTTTCGACTTTTTCGCGATACTTGTCTTCGATTTAAATTCACGGGACGAATCGTTCGACGACAGACATGGTGCTTTTGTTCGTAGCTCTCGAATCAAACATCCATTCGCCGAAAATACCGTGGAAATTTTTAGTAGGTAAAAGCTTCCGGCGGAAAAAAAACACCTACGCGAAGGAGGGAGCCAACTACGTAAAACTTTGTTCCGCGATACCGGCAGGATTTCCAGTTTTGGGATTAGAACGAAGCATCGTTTTTACTCGTCTGTGCGGGCGCCGCGTCGTCCTGCGAAAACGGAAAGTTCTACGACGGCATTCAGGAATTTTTTTCATTTCTCGTGGTAAAGCCTGATAGAGCTTTTTCCTGGATTCGCGTCCCCGCTAAGTACCTACTGGCGGGCTTACGCGAAAGAAGAACGCGTTTTGCATTCTGTCAACCTCACTGGCGCGCGTTGTTTAATTATAGCTTACGATAACTACACAGCCACCCATCAGGCGTTATTAACGCTACCTATTTACAACCATTGCCATTTATTAGGTTGATAAATGAAGTTGCCTGTGGTGTCGCGATTGGTTATGGAAATAAATAAAAATACGCAGCGGGGTGTTTGTTTCGTTGGAGAAAATCTCCGTTTAATTGGGATATCGCGCGATAACGCAAACAAGTATTTAGCCAACAGAGTTGTTTGGCGGGCGAAGCGTCTCGCTTATCGGTGTGCGTGATAATTATTTCGTAAGCTGTAAAAACCGATGAGCGAAATTTTGCCGGTAAAAGCGGAAAAGGCGATGATAAAGCGGTACGTGAATTGGTGTACCTACTCACGTTTCCCGGTTACCTATTTGCGCATCGATGTTCGTATCGATATTTTTGTAATCTCCGCGAGAGCATGTAGCTGGGAGCTGGTGAGGTGGGAGATGATGGGAGCTGGGAACAGGCGGTGCTCGCCGCGCCGCGCCGCGCCGGCAAATCTCTCGATGGATATTCACCGGGGAGCAAAGGCGAACGCCTCCAGGCGTATTTATGAATTCATGCCGCAGATGCGCATAATGGCGCTGATTCGTGACATTTGATTAGAGCATTGTCGCGACTCACCCCACAGTTACTCCCGTCGTTTTCTACCTCTTCGTAACCGGTGCGGTGGCGTACCGCAGTCGCAGTGGCAACCCTTGTACCCGCTTCCTTTTCTCAGTCATTGAATCGGGCCATCGCACCTCTCATTATTTTCCGATCCAGCGATCATGACGAGTTCGTCGTAACCTTTCGCCTCGAAATCACGCACCGCCCATAGCTCGCGTTAGCTGCTTTTACAATAGCCCTTAGCAAAACCGAGGGCGCAGCCTGCACGACGCGACGCAACGGCCAACGCCTTTCAAATCTCAACCATTTCGATTCGACTCGTCGCACAGTGGGACGAGAATGCCTTATTTATTTGGACATCGGCCAAAATTTGACGTGTCAAAATTCTGTTCTATAGCTTCATTAAATCTTTATTAAGTGTTCGTAGCATTAGAAAACACAAAGAAATAAACTTTATATTCATATTAGGTTTGATCCAATTGTATATGAATCTGACCTGTATGAAAATTTCAATCTTTTCGTCCTTCAGTTGTACCACTTTAAACAATTATTGCCTAAATCCTATTACTTCATAAGTTTTCAATATTTTACATATTACTGAGTGTCTTATTATTAATGATTTTGTGCAAAAAGCATCCTGAATTAACTTGGATTTCATCGCGAAACAACTGTATAAAATAAAAATGCGTTGCACTCAATACTATACTAATTCAACTAGCGATTTAAAGTTTTGCTCAAAGTCGCCCAAGGTCTAAAATACCTGAATTTAATCCTTTAATGGTAAGGTTTTAAAAAGTAGAAAAATTATCTGCTACTAGCTGCGATTAATAAAATAAATCTAATGTAAACATTTCAGTTTATACCTAATAATATTGGTACAAGGTAAGATCCCGAACCCGAAAATTCAAAAAATTCTGAAACTTTGTAAATATATAGGGGATTTCCTCCTGATTGCAACTCAATTTTTGTTTGCTGCCCAAATTCATTCGAAGGGGGTGAAATTAACCACCGAAAATTCGGCTATCTTTCGATTTTGTGTTATACCTCGCGAACTGTAAGAGATAAAAAAAAGTTTCAAGGCAAAAGCTACTTCTTTTAATTAGATCTATCATTTGGTAAAAAAATTATTTACAGTTCACGAGTTATAACACAAAATCGAAAATTAACCCGAATTTCAGGGGTGAATGACACGCCGTTAACATGAATTGAAAGCGTGCAAATTTTTACAACGAAAGTCTAAACCCTTTGGAAGTAATTGCCATGTCCAGTTATTGTCCTTACGTCGTTCCACTGTGCGTCGTCGTCGTCTACTGTTCGCCGTGCAATTTGCAACGATTTCTTCGAATTAGGTACTTGCTTGACAAATCCCTGATCCCTCGGATCTAGCGTTGTACGTATCGTTAGAATTGGACGGTAAGGGTGAAAGCGAAAAATTGTGTGCGTGCAACTGGTTGTGAATGCAATTATACGTAGTACTCTGATCCCACGTCATCGAGGTTCAACGCAGATGTTGTCTCCTGCTGCAACCCCCCCCCCCCCCCCCTATCTCTATCTCTACACCCATCCATCCATTTAACCATTCGAGCCCGTTCATCTATTCTCGCTGCTCTCTGCCTCTCCGTGCGTCTCTCCGTCTTGCACTATTCTAGGGGTCCGGAGAGAAGGCGAGAAGAGCGTATCCTCGCGTTATAGTTGGGGTAGTAGCATCGCCGGCGGGTTGGTAACGAGGTTACGGACTCATCTCCTACTCGACCGACGCGACGCGACGACTCGAGCCCTCGGTTCATCAGGCCACAATATTACTAATCAGCGCGAGAATTGGCCCGGGCGGTAAGTGCCCTTCGGATTGGCAATTCACGTTGCCGCGTGGAACGGTCGATGCACTTGGAGACGAGCAACGACTTTTCGGTTCAGGTGTCCTTCGCCTCCTTCACCTTTCGCTTTCATTTGCACCCTCGGCCTCGACAATCGACATCAACTCCGACTCCGTCTATGCCGGGGACCGGGCAAAGATAATATTTAATGCCACCCGGACACCTTAATGAATTGTCACCAAGGGGATCGTTAGGCGTAACTAGAGGACTACAGGTGTATCAGTTCCATTCGCCGATCTGATTACGTGCCGCCTAATTATAGCGCATCAGGTCCCTAATTAATAGCCGACTCAAGATTTCGCGGGAACGTCTTGCTAGACGTTAGGGGTCTACTAGACGTCTACAACTCTCGAGACGATCGGTCGTCGACAAACGCAGTATGTAGATACTCAAACATCATCGCCTATCGACTCTATGGGGTCCTCGAGATTTCGGCAAACCTACAGGTACGCTACACACGATCGATATTTTGTCGAATTTATTATCCTTGGCTCCTTTTAGCCGATCAACTACAAGTTCGACAATTAGGTAAATAGGTACAAGGTAGGTATTTGTACATACGAGTACACGGAAAAGTGAAGAACGCCCTCCAAGTACTTTTGCAAGGGACAGACGCGAAGGTGAGTGAAAGGATAAGGTGGAAGTCCCAATTTCTGCTCATTTAGGAGGTTACTCGTCATAAAGAAGGCGTAAAAAATTTGTTTGTGATCAAAAGTTGCAGAGTAGGTAATTGATTAATTCGTTAATAATAAAGCAACCAATTCAAAAACTATTTAGGAACGATATTTCAAAATGTTTAACTATTAGTAATTTGTAATTAAATACAATACAATGCGCTAAATATCTGTATTTCTACTCACCATTTGTACCACTTTCTGCTCATATAATATGTTGCCTTTTCAGGTTAAAATAAGTTATATCTTTTATGGAGAGGTTTTATAACACAACAGTAGAGCATAAAACAATGACACCTATACAAAAAATAAAGTGCCTTCGGAAAGAAATAAAGATTACAGCATACATTGGATTGTGAGGTAATGTTACTAAAATTTTGGTGAGTAGAAATGCGGACATGATTCACTTGACCCTAAACCTACTCACCTGTTTTCTACTTGAAAAAATTAAAAATAGAAAAAATCTAAATCCAGAGCACAATACGGTATCTGTTTTTGTTATTAAATAATAACTTTTACTGCGAAAACTACTTTCTGCCCAATTATCGAATACCAGTAGTGACGCTGTTCCTTAGCACAACCAGCTAGAACACGATCGAAAAATCATGAGTCTCTCGTTTTAAAAATTTTTCGTTGCTTATGCTGCACTTTGATCAGCCCCAACCTCGTGCAACACTCGCGTAAATGTCCAAATAATTTAGAATTATTTTGTTGCAACTATAGTAGAAACGTAACGCTTATAATAATAAGAAAAATACGAACTGGGCAGAAACGGGGACATTTACCTTACTACAGTGTCTATTCTGTTTGCGAAGGGTCTCGCACCGCCCGAAACCCCTATTCTCCATATCCCTCAGCCTATATCGTTCTCCTCCAGGTAATGGGCGCCTTATTAATAATAGCCGAACCACTCCTACCCAACACCTTCGATGTTCGGGCATTTAGGAACCTCTAGTCCCTTGTCCGCCAACTCTCCGGCTCAGCCCAGACGGAAATCTTCCGATCATTCTGGCTAACCCAGAACACTGACCAGCAACGTGGTAGGTACATGGTTTTGCAATAGCTACACTTACGATTAGTTGTATACAGCAGAGTCGAAAATTTTATTCCATCGAAAATCCTGTCATAATTGCAAGAACGCGTGTCTGTGTTATGCATTTAAGGTAGAGATGGCCGACACTATGGTTTCTATGCGTATCTTGTTGCCTGGAACATTATATCAGTATCCCATATTTAGTTTAGTAGTGCTCATCGTCGAGCGTCCGTAACGAGATAAGGAGCTGAGTTACGACATCGATAAAATCGATATCCCGCGCGCTCGAAAGCTGGTAGCCTGACTTTACTATTTTTTTTTTTTTAAGATTAGGCTGATCGTTGTCGATAATGCGAGTGCTAGAAGAGGGGTCTGATTTATGCGCTGCAAGCCGCCACAGATTTTTCTTCGGGCAGCTTGACTTATTGCGGGGACAAAAAACCGGAGCTCGATACAGCACCAACCCTACTACGTTGATTGTACGACTATCGAATAGTCGCGTGTTTACAGTTATGTAAAGTAGGGTAGGGTGGGGCTAAAAGTCCCGCTTTTCGTATAAACCTAGAGTAAATCCGGAAGACGCAGCCGGGTCGGAGAGTTGGTTGAAACAGTTGATTTCTAGAGAATTAATTGTTCCGAACCTTAACACACTTTTACATACAGTGGCGGACGAAAGAAAGTTTACAACTTTTAAAATCGCATAACTTTTTTAGAATTAGTCCAAACGACATGAGTTTTTTTTTAGATTCTAGAAGGATTAGTTTGCTAAGTGATGTGTTTCGTCGTTTAAAAAAAAAATGCAATTGTTCGGAATAGCAACAAAATAGTAATGGTTGTTTTTTAAACTTTTTTTTTGAGCCTGTAATAAAAATTCAATAAACCCGTTTGTAGATTGAAGTAAATTGTATACATGCTGAAAATTTCATTAAAATCGGTTAACGGTGCTCTAAGCTATAAACGCTTAAAGATCGCAGAATAAGGTCGAAAATCGCTGATTTTGGGAATTTCCGCGATGCTGGACCTTATTCTGCGATCTTTAAAAGTTTGTAGCTTAGATCACCTTTAACCGATTTTAATGAAATTTTCAGCATGTATACAACTTTGTTCAATCTACAAATGGGTTTTTTTTTAATTTTTATTACAGGCTCAAAACAAAGTTTAAAAAATAACCTTTACTATTTTTTTTGCTATTCCGACCAATAACATTTTTTTTCAAAATGACGAAACACGTCACTTAGCAAACTAATCTTTCTAAATTCTAAAAAAATACTCATATCGTTTGGACTAATCCTAAAAAAGTTATGCGATTGTAAAAGTTGCAAACTGTCTTTCGTCCGGCACTGTATACACTGTTGTAGAGTCTGAATATAGCGACTCGATCAACTCTCCAGCGCGACCGCGTTTCCCGGATTTACCCTATGTATCATTTAGTACTAACAATCTAGAGATATCTGTAGTTATTTTGTATAAATTATTATATAAACTATTATGCTTTACGTTCACGAAGTTCATTTGTTGATACTGTTATTATCTATTGAGTTGCACCACAAAAGTTTGGCAATGCAAAATGGACTTGTTACCCCGTGCGTGGGGCAGAAAGTCCATTGCATAGGGTAGAAAGCCTAATGTCTTTCCGTGTAATATTAAACTAAATAAGTCAAAAACTCTTTTCATATCAACAAATATTTATTAAACCGATTCTTTTTTGGTATACAATATTGAAAGAGGAAGCATGACCCCTTTAACAAAAAATAAAAATATAAGTCAGAGGTTCATTTTGAACTAAAAACTAAAAAAAATCGCTCAACTAACACAAAAACACTATTTAAGGACTTTGGCATCATTTCTTTATACTTTGGCCATCTTATTATGAAAACGAATAATAAAATATATATTTTCAGTCCGAGGGACTTTTTGCCCCAATGGGACCTCTATACTTTCTGCGATATCTACGTTAGAAAATATTATCATTCAGCAATAAACAATATCATGCCCACATTACTAAAGGAACATACAATCTTAACGTACTTGGCTGACACGTTTTTAAACTGTGGTTTACTTCGCATAAAACAATAAAAAGGACGTATGTCTTTTAGTTTTCGACCCATAAAGTAACGAAGGCGTCGTGTAATTCGCACCAACGTCCAGGAGCGACTGGCGACTCTGTGGTCACCTCCGTTTCTTCTCACCTTTTACACATTATACCACGAAACTCAATATATTGTTTAGGAATAGAGATTTTAAATTCGGGACTTTTTACCTTACCTATCTCGGATATTTCCTGTATAGAAGAAAATGTATGATCTTGAGACGGAGTTATAAGAATTTTTTAACCAAGCAAAAAATATCTATTCGTTAACTGGATGGGAAGCATAGCTACTCGAATGATTATGCTAAGTAAAAGAAGAGGCAGAGCGCGGTCTCTATAGAAAGAAGGCTAACGAAGACGAACTTTCGATTTGGACGATTGCGGTCGTATCGCTCGGTACGCGTCACGCGATTCGAAATAACTAAGAGGATTTGAAAGTACACGGGAAGATAACGACCACGTAATTCGCAACGAATTCTATTTGATCGATTAGCGTGTACCTACGCGCCTGTCCTTTGATTATTCTCTCTACAATGGTCCGCGTTCGCCAGATGGACCGATTAGGGATCATTGACTCGATAAGTAGGTGCCTGCTTACCGGTACACGTTTCCAGCTTCACTGCCGCGCACTATTTCGGCATCGGCTGGACGACAAGCTGTAAATTTTCACCTGAGACTTTTCGAAACGGGAAAGTTGAACGGGCCTGGCGCAACGTTTTCGTAGCTGCATGTAGGTCGGTACCTACTTAATAATAGTATGCGAACTAACGCAACGGGGTGTACGGTCATGTATTAAATTTCGGATAATCCAGAAGGATCGTCCTGGAGCGGGGTAATTAATGTGAGTTGGGGATCCACCGAGGAAACGGAACGAGAAAGAGGGAACGGCGACACGACGAAGGAGGGTGAAGGAAGACAAAGAAGAAAGGCAACGAAAGAAGGGACCCTAAGGATTGGTTTTCTCACAGCCAGTCGTGGTCCCGTGGACGAAAACCGGACATCTGGACATGGGACAGCTGCGTGACCACAGGCACCTCCGTCCCATCGAGCCGAGCCGAAGCGAACCGAAGCGAACCGAGGAAGGCTTTCACGGGGGTGACCGTCCTTTCCCTATACGCACACTGGTCTGCTTAGGCTTATGATCGAGCACGTCTACCCGACATTAAAGCAAAGTGGCTAACAAATCACTGATAAAAACACCAACAGTGTCGCTAACAAAGTCTGACTACTAATTTCCTCAAATTATTGGGATTCTCTCGAAAAATTATTCAGTCCTCCTCTGTACGTCTGCTTAATTACCTTGATACACACTTGTTGAATCGACGTTTAGGTAGGCAGCTACATCTTGAAATCCGCGATTGCCGTTGTTTCGTTTCACATTTGTGCGACGCGCTCGGCATACCTACCTACCTACCGCGCATGGAACGTGATTTATGCCTTCGTGCCTTCGAATTCGAGACGACACGAATAGAGGGGAAAATCTACCTAAATACCCGTGAGACCGAATCCTCGGTGATTCGGGAAACGTTCGACGACGGTGACAAAGCGTCCCCATCTACGATCTTTTAAAGTTTCCGATTCTAAGATTTAATTTCGCGTTGGACAATCGGGATCTGCCTCGATCGCTAGCAATTTCATCGCTGATCGAGTTTACGCACTTTAAATAAGGTTCGTCGCTTCGGCTGTGCAAGTAAGGTAGTAGGTAATCGCAAGGGGAGCGAAATGTTGGTGTCGTTTGCATTCGATCCGATTGGAAGTAGAAACGAAAAGCAAGCGTGTCGACTTCCTCGAAAAGAAGGAGAGGAGGAGAGGAGAATCTGAAATCCGAGACAGGAACACATGCTGGTTGGTAAAGTGGTACTCAGTCGAGCCATCGACACTGGCGGGGTTTCGATTCCCGGTCTTCGCCGGTCGAGTGCAGCCGGTTTCGTTCGCTTTTAACCACGAACGGATCGCCAGGCCATGCCACTTGTCCACCCACGCGTCACGGTCACCGCAAGGTGTTCCATTACGATCTCCGGAGGTGATCCGTCCACCTTTCCATCGATCCTCGCAAACGCGCTCCCAATTTGATACCTGCCCCTTTGCCGCTCTCATCTTCCGTGGCTCGCGCGCGCGCGCGTGCGCGCGCACGATAACGTACTTATCTACGTACGCGTCCTATCGACGTGATTCGTCGCATAACGGAAATCGTGACGGGAACGTTCGCCCGGAATCGGCCGAAGCGGAAAGGTCAAACTGGAATAGCGAATTTAGATTAGCGAGGTTCCAACGGTTCGAGAAACGGACGGACCATCGCGCGAGGGAGCAAGCAAACGAGAATCAGGAAGTAAGGAGAGAACGAGTTCCCGTGGGTTCCGGACCGGGACGTCCCGAACGCGGTGCGCCGCGGCGCAGCGACTCGTTTGCTTGCCTTTTCGTGGGATCGTGATCCTCGGAGAAACTCGATTTCAGGCGTCGATCGTCCAGGAAACCCGTATTCCCGTCCAGATTTTGTTCCCGGGTGAGAAAGCCCGGGAACCCGCGTCGGTCCCGACCGCCATGCTCATCGGGGTCACGAACGGTCCGGTTCCTTGAAGCGGTTTTTTCGCGTCGCCGTCGTCGTCCTCCTCGACCCGTAAAACGACGCTTCTTCGATCCTCGAGGGTTCCTATTACTCCGAAAAGGATTCCGCTCCCAGGGCTGTGCGGTCCAAATACTCCAAATTGTCCGTTCCGTTAAAAACGGGATCGAGTGTCGTATAAATTTTTCCGCGCGCGGGAAGAAGAAATGCAAAGAGGGTTCCGATCGTGGTCAACAGAGGCGCAAGACTTTTGAATTTACGGTCGCTTTGGTTGCTCTCGGTGCTGGCAGAACGGACGAGCCAGGGCTAATGTCGCGGAAGAAAAGTGAGTAGGGTGCGGCTAAGAGGGAGGAAAATGGAATCGAGTCGATCGTGGGAGTGTATCGTTCTCCTATTTAGCGTGGCGGTCGACCGTTGGAGGGAATCGAGGGTAGAGCCCTCGCTGCTCTGTGTCGACTGTATGGACTGTATGGACCGTGTCTCGAGTTGCTCGAGAGCAGCACGTGGGAGAGGCAGGGGATGTTTCGAAGAGGTTCGCGCGACCCGCAAACTTGCGGTTGTCTCGCCAGTGGTCACCGGCTAACCGCCACTTTGTCCTGGACCCTCCTAAAATGGACACGATGTTTGTTTGTTCCGGTCTCGGTGTCACAACACACCCACTACAGGCCGCAGTAGGGTGCTAACTGCTATTATATGTACCATTACCTGTGGACCCCCGCTGGATGCAACACAGCTACCTCTTACCTCTTGCTGTTGCGGCAACTACGCTGGCCCAACGATTACGAAACAAACGCTGGGTCTTCTTTCCCGCGAACTATTAATGAAGATTGCAATGGAAAGGTCGATGCCTTGCTACATTTATCTACGTGCGTGTCTAATTTGCAACGACCAAATGCCCGTGTGCAAGGAGGAAGCGGAGGAAGCCGACGGCCACGCACGCTATCCGATTCCCCTCCGCCTTTTCGACAGAGAATTTTATTTCCATGGAGAGAAAGGAAATTTATTAGGTATGTGGCACTCGGATATGGGAAGATCGGTGGGTTTTCTCGCCGTCTCGGCTTTCCACTTTGGTCACCACCCCAGTCTTACGAAGGACTTGACCGTCCGGCTGCGCAAACTTTCAACGTAGCCACCTCTCGTGGGATCGAAACGACGACCCTTGGATACGGATCATAAACGTTTTAAACGAAATTCGGGAAATTTAAATTCGCAGAAAGAGGGGCCGCCGCGCCGGTGAAGAGGGAGAGAAGGAGATGTTGCGAGACGGGGGGTTGTGGTTGCGAGCGGGCGAATCAACGGACCAACTGAACCTGCGGCTAGCTGTTGCTTACGATGTCTGGGGGGGTAGTAGTAGTTGCCGGTTTTAATTCCGGACGCAGTGACCGCGTACGGTTGTCGACCCTATTCTTTCGGATGCGCTTTATATGGACGTTCATCGATGCGAGACGGAACGGAGCCGAACTCGAATAAAATTTCGACTTGAACGCCGCGCCGCGCCGCGCCGCCCGGTGCCAGTCATTGATCGTAACCTCGTTTTCGAATTCAATGAGTTCACCAGATAGCTCCAGGCGCTCGAATTAGATTATAACGAGATGGGAAGGCTCATCTTTTAGAAGAGGATTTGAAATCAGGTGAGAATTGACGCGGGAGAGTCGGGTGGAAGCAGGGAGAGCGGATTCGTCGGAATCGCGAATCACGATTCCACGGTTCGTCCAATAGTTTACGCCAGCTGTGCTCCGGGTAAAATTAATAAAACAATACGCCATTATCGAGCCGTTCCGGCCGCGGCGGTACGAGCGCCGAGAATACCAATCCGGCGAATCGCTGGAAATCTTACCCGGACTGTCGCACGAACAAATTTCATTTCGTTCTCGATGGCAATCACTGAAGTATTCATACGAACCGAAAACCCCAATTACACTCTCGCTATTTCAACGTCGGCGTCGGTCGGCCGGCCCTCCCTATTCTTGTCGTTGTTCCCTCTCTCCGCAATGCTTCCTCATCGAAAGTAAGGTTCTCAACAGCAATCGACAAAATTCTTAAATACTATTTGGAGCCGCACGCCGAGCTCGTCGACACCCCACTCGACTCATTCCCGTCCGTACCCTCCCGATTCTTATCTAAATCCTTCGCGAGACGAAAAATCGTCGCGGCTGCGAGGTATCGCCGGGAATGGGCCGCGATTAGAATGATTTAGCGGCGACCGAGAACAAGGAAGAGGTTCTACGTTGCGCCAGTTATCGGAGGCAAACCGATCTCCAACATATTGATTTAATTCCCTTTCGTCTCCTATCGCAATGTAGACTGCTACACGGTAAACGTAGTTTTAGGAGTGAAAAACCGAAAATTAGAAAGGCTAAATAGGGTAAATCCGGGAGACGCGGTCGACCTAATATAAAATGGCTATTAAAACTAATACAGATATTACTTATTTTATCAGAACAAACCTAATATGTTCAGAATTTTATGCTGATTCAGAAAAACTGGTCGATATTTGCTTTAAGACAATATTTACTGTAAACCAGGTTGGAAACTGAAGTCATGACATCTGACCACCTCTCCCGAGGTGCCGGGAGAAATGGTTTTCGTCGTTGGCAGAAGCCACTCACATAATTATTCATGGAAAAATAAGAAAGAAGAAAGCAAAATTATTTATGAGTGAATACAACTACAGATTCATTGATATTTAATTTATTTACGCGAAACAAGTAAAGAACACATCAAAGATAAAGCGAACTACCTACCGGCGATTAGCAAGGCAAATGAATACAAAAGTGAATAAATAAAATAAATAAACAATAATAATAATAAAATAATGATAAAAAATAAAAATATAAATAAAAATAATAAATAAATCATAACTCGACCATCTCTCCTTTCTGCAGCGAGAGATGGTCGTCTCGTTAGTTTTGAGAGGAAGAGTTAATATGACTAAATACTTTGGCTGCATTGTCCCTCAATATCTCTATCATCTTATTATTCCCAAACATTACACGAAAATAAACTTAGAAGTATATTTTAAATAGGATTCTGTACATCGTTATTTCACAAAAGAGGTTAAATGTAACCTCGGTTTACCTTTTATAGCCTGTAAATCTAGAAAAACACAGAAGGAACCGAAGTGATTTGGCTTCTAGAGAAGTAATTGGTCTGAACTTTAACGCGTTTTTACGTATAGGGGTTTGAAATATAGCGACTGGACCAACTCTACGGCCCGATATAATACAATACCCATATGTAGCATATTTGCTATTTCATTGTTCGATCAATTTTGCGTGTTATCGTAAGCGATTGGATTTTCGGAATGCGACGGGTAAGCGAGCAGCCGATCGCCGTAGTTGGGGAAATTCTACCGAATAGTAAATCGGTGGCCGCGTATGCGTCGTGCGCATTCTCCTGCTCGCGTGTTGGTAGGTAGTATAAATAGGTAGGACTTTCAGCAGATTCTCGCGCTATCGTGCAGCGTCGCCGCGTTCGTCGAGGCGCGACGGGTAGCAGATTCGTGATTGAGGGACGCGGGGAAAGGAGGTGGGTGGTCGGGGTAACTCGTTACAAAGTACTCGTTCGGCTTTTAATAATGCAGTTGCGTGCACGGCAGGAGATTTCGAACGAGAGCCGATCGCTGGAGAATGGAAGCGAATGGTTTTCGTGGACGGTTCTCTCATCGCCGTAGCAACCAACGTGAGCGCGCACTCGGCGCGGTGAGGGTTTCGTGGGGGTTTGAGGTTGCGTCGAAGGGTGAGGGCGGGCATTATGTCAGATCGCGCGGTATCCGTCGCGCAGAATACGCTACGTTTCGAGTGGCTCGCATCCTTGTCGAGAGGCGACCGACCGAGCTCCGGCAACTCTCGCAAGCCGAACTTGACGCCCCACTGTAAACGAGCCGAGCCGAGTCGTCGAGCCGTGGAACCGTGCAACCGTGGAGGAAGCTTCGATGGTGACGAGCCTCGGCGGGACGGGAAAGAGAGAACGAGGGCTGAAAGGGCGAGTGAAAACGAAATAGCATGCTACGGCTGGGGGGTGGGAGAGAGAGAGAGAGAGAGAGAGAGTGTACAAGGAGGGGTGAGGTTAGAGGGGTTGGTCGGGAATCAGGGGCCGCCGCGCCGAGCCGCGCCGCGGAGAATGAAGGGCCGAACCTGCTCGTGTTCCGCCGCTCTCCCGGCGTTTCGTGAACGACGACACATTGATGGAAAGCAACCGACCGAGCCGGATTAATTCTGCCGGATTAGCGGCTTTGCGGCGAATTAGGCACCGTTACTGGCTAATATGATCGTCCAGCCGTGCAGCCGTTGCTTCGCGGAGGCAACGTTGTTCGGTTCGACGTGCACACCTCGAAGAAGATGTTCGGGGATGCGGATGCACCGGCGATATCCGAGAGCGGGCGACCGCGCGCGAAATCGTCGCAGGTACTGCGAAACCGTGCAACGGGACCATACGGGGAAAAGGAGGAAACGTGTCGGTCTCGCATCGTCCCGTGTTACGTAACGGAATACACGACGTTCCAACGGTCCAACGCAAGCTTCTGCGTCGCAATCTTCTCGCCCGACTCTGACGGTCATTGATTAGCCAAATTGATTAGTCAAATGATTAGCCGGATTTATCCGCTAACAGCGCGGCACGGCTAGTTGCGCGATACGCCGGAGCAGGCGGAATCGGTAAAGTGGTTCGATCGATCGTCGAGCGTTCAGGTCGAGGGTCGCTAGTAATTAGACCGAGTCGAATCGTCCTGTAGGAGAGCGGTGGAATGGGCACCCTCGCCTCGGACGTCTGCGCGTCCCACGACGACTCGGGGCAAGAAGCCCCTAGAAAGCCAACTTTTTTCCAACGAGTTTCGGTGCGTGACATTGCGGAAACTAAACGAGATCCACCAGAGTTTTTGTCGCGGTCGAGTCGAGGCGAGTTGAATCACGCTCCCTTCCAATTTTCCACTCGATAGTTTGACGGCCGGCAGCCACTGCCGCCACTGGGCTCTCCGGACCGGCCGCGGCTGGGCCGGGCCGGGACGCGACTTGGCAGATCTCGAAATCTATCACCTCTTTCCTCTCCAACTAAATACATATCTACTTACGTATCGAGCAGGAAGTTGTTGGAGTTGGATGTCGACTCGTTGCTCGAAGAAGCTAAGTAAGCAAGTAAGCAGCAGATTCCGAGGGAAAGGAAGAAACGGGCGCGAAGCAGTGAACCTAACCCATGGCGAGATGGCCGGACGGAGGAAGGAAGACGGAGGAGGGTGGAAGACAGGGGCGAGGGGGCAAAGGGGAGAAGGGAGCTTCGTTTTTCATTTCTTTCCGCGGGCACGCGGACAAAGGCCATTGTGGAGGATCCCATTGTGGAGGATTAACGTATGCACGCGTGTACGCACACGCTGGCCTGTCAGTGCTTAATCTGTGGGATAGGTTTGATGGTGTGCGTGCCGATACCTATAGATGTATGCCCAACCAATTGCTAGCGCGCCCATCGCCCATCGCACCGCCAAAGAATCGGAATTGACCCGTGGGTGGCGTGTCGCGTATTTATACGCGTGAACCCTCGCTACTTTTCCTCCAACGAATTGGTCTACGAAACCAACGAAATCTACGTACCTAACTACCACTGCATATGTACCTATAGACTATAGACGATTTTGAGAAGATCCATCGTATTGCTGTTGCGCGATGCACGGTATCGTTCGGAGCACGGTTACTGGACGACCACTGACGGGCGAACAGGAGTGGAGGATGCGATGCAGCGTGGCACGGCCGGCGTATGCCATATGGCTAATGGCTTCCGCGTTGCTAAGCATCATTGATAGCAGCGATGGTGCGGTGTCAAGGATCGCATTCGTGGCCCTCGTTACCGCCACCGCTCCACACCAGCGCGGCGCGGCACTTGGTTCGAGAGAAGCGCTCGCTGCGGTTAGACGCGAACCGATAGTCGACGAGAAGCCTTCAGGGTCAAGTTGTTCGCTTCTCGGGCCAGCAGCATCCACCCAGATATGACGGTGTGCTTTTACAGCGAGTAAGTATCGTGTAATTGGTAAAATGAGCGCGATACCACGACGAGCGCAATCCTTTTAGTAGAACGTGCAAGTCCCGCCGGATTCGATGCAATCGATAGACGTAATCATCTTCGACATCGAATGGTACCTACTTGAAGGATGGTTTTCGGGGTATTCTAGGCTGAGTTGCACGTTAGGAGAACTGAAGAAGGGTAAGTAGGTGTGAAAGCGGCCCGGCGTTCGGGCGGTGGAAGAGGGGCAGGGGAGGGAGAAAGAGACAGAGAAGGGGAGATTAATTCTCTGGCATTAATCCACGTTTCAATTAATTATCCCGCTATGACGCGAGGGCTTGGCTTCCCCTAATTAGGCGTGTCCGCCAGTCTCGCGCGCTCCAGTGTCGAAACCTTGCACCGTTTTCGTGCTCGTCGTAGTTGCTTCCTGTCGGCGTGCTCCGCGACGGTGTCGGCAGCTCGCCAATTTGCTAACACGAAACCACCGAGCGAACAACTCGCATTTATAACGGTAATGTTTCAGAACTCCTCGGGACGCGAGCGTCTTCAAGGCTCGATACGCGAGCCTCTTCCTATTTCTGACTACTTCGGTACATCGATTTCGGTTACGGTTCTACGGAACCAATATTATATCGGTTGCATAACAGTTATGTAGTCAGAAATCTCGGTTCCTTATAACAGTTATTCAGAATATCGGTTCTTCATGATTGTTTCAATCTGAACCGATGTATAACAGTCGGAAACAGTTATTTTCGGAACCGTTTCAACCCCTGTGAAAATGTTTAATATCTCCATCGTTTATGGATACCTATCTATATGGAAAAACTCTTCAGACAAAAGTTGTAGTACATAAAGAAGCGAATATAATGGTAGGAAAAAGGATTTCTTTTCAAGGTCACTCTTTCGAGTTTTCAAGGTCACGGATGTTTTTCTTCTTAAACAGAAAAAAATACATATTCAACTATATATCATAGTGTATATACGTTTTAAAAAATTCAAAATTTTCCAATTCGATGCGCTTCGTTTTTCCGTGGTCCAATCGGCCTGAATTTTTTTCCAGACCATTTTCCCAAAAAAGTGTCAGAATTCTGGAGGGGTGAGACCAGAAAAATCTCACAAAATAATTTTCGTCACTAGTAGCTAAGGCCCACCCTAATATGCATATACCAATCTAGGAATGAATGCGCAACGATAATAGGGATTAGGGAGTTTGAGAGTCACATTTCACCATACGTGCTCGAGTGAAAGAAACTGAAGGAAGTGGTGAGGCTGATTGGCAGAAGGTACCTACTTATTACTTGTTACGATCTCGATCGGCGCGCGCTAGGCATCTTTCCTACATTCCTAAGATACGCGCGGAAGCTATAGGTACAGAGAGGATACAGCGCGTCGCAGAGCGCAGCGTATTTATGGTAATCCAGTCGATGCGTTTTATCGACAATAGCGGGACGATACCGCAAGTATTAAAAGCCTCCTCTGTCAACCCTTTCTTCGAGCCCTCGGTCTCCGGGGATGCACCCTATCATCGGTACACTCTCTGTCCTTCCCGAGGGAGACAATGATGCCCCGTTGCTGTGCTCCCTCGGCGCGCCCAACTCGCTCCTTCATCCACCTCTCCGCTACCCTCGCCTCTCTTCGATCTCAATCGCTCGCAAAAAATCTCATTTATCCATTGTGTGCCGCGTTACCCGACGCGACGCGACGCGACGAGGCGCGCGAGAACCGAAAGTAGCGGGGAGAAGAGTCTAGAGAAGGACGAGAGTCGTACGAAAGAGGGGCCACGAAGACGAAAGAAGAAAGATCTACCTGTCTTTCTGGCTGCATCCAGGTCCCTGGCTATTCTTCGTCGACCGGGCACGCTGGCTCGTGCGGCTTTGGGAGTTGGTCGATGTTGTGAGACGTGTTTATTAAGGTATCACCTTTCATCCTTTATTTCCGTCGGATCTGTAGCCCCGGGTCGGAGGTCGAGGGATCCCGCGGGACCAGATCACTCGCGTGCCCACTTTCGTGCTTTGCGTTTCCCAACTCGAAGGTACCTAGACGCGCGTTCGCGAAGGCGCTCGCAGCAGCGGCAACGAAACCATTAGGTATCCGCTTGGCTGCGCCGACTAGTGGGATTTCGTTCAGCAAGTGCATGCCCTGAACGAGGCGATTCGTTGCGAGTGGGATCCCGTAAGCGTAAATAGACGAGGGAAGAGCAGAAACGTTGAGGGCGCGGCAACCTAGGCGAAAAGAAGCGCGAGGGGGTGTGGAGGTGTCGGGGCACGCGGTTCGGGGCTCGAGGGATGCAGGAGACGATGGGACGAAATGGCGAGGTGGCGAGGTGGAGGCAGCAGGTGGGGGAGTTTTGGCACGGGGTGCGAGTTTCGAAATCACTCGGTCGTGGCAGCCCCCTCCCTCTCCGCGCGGTTGGGCGGGAGAGAGCCGCAGGGATGCGAATGAACAGATTAAGGGATGATCCTTTACCGCGGGAGGGCGCCCTGCCGGCGCTACTAACAGGATTGACGATTAACGTGTGGGTGGTTAGTATGCAACCGTTTTCACCGTTCCCATTCACCGGGGAGAAAATCCTCGCGAGGTGGGAAACCGCCGATGGTCCGTGAATATTTAACGACGCGACGTCTCGTCTCGCTTTCGTTCTCGGGAAACAAGTGGCGGAGAGCTGTCCCGCACGCTCCTTCTGTAGGTACCGTTGGATCGCAATTCTCAAAACTGTCAGAACTGTTCAGCGATTCGCTTGACTCCCCCCCCCCCCCTCCCTCCCCTTGGAATCGAGGGGTCGACAAAGCGGACGAGCCCGTTACATGGCGATCGTTTGAAATTTCGCGTAGTTGCCACGGTTACCAGCAGCAATTTTGGCTAGCTGTCCGGGCACGCGGTTGATTAATGCTTATATAATTCATTGGGTAAGACGTTAAAGGTGGCCCTGTCGGTAGTCGGTGATCCGACTGCTCCCTGCTTGATCCGTTCCCGGGAACAGGTATACGAGACGGGCCGGCATTCGAGTTAACTGGCGGTTTTTGTTTCTCACGCGGAGCAAAGGGTACGTTACCTATTGTTTGCACCTAACACGAAGTAATTACCTTTCAGGATCTCGTCTTGGTTGGCCTCGATGCCGGGCGGCGCGACGTCGCCGTCCTCGTATTCTTGTCCGCTCCAACGACTCGAGGGGATCCTTTGTTTCCCTTTTTTTCTTCTCTTCCTTCCCGATTGTCCCGCTTCGCAACCCCTTGCTCTCGCATCCCCGTTTACTACATTAACGGCTAACTGTCCCTTCCATTTTCCGACAATTTCAGCTCGATCTGCCGGAACTCGCAATAGCGCGAAGACGAGCGTTGCCTGTTTTCCCCCTGTCGGGCGTAACGAACGGAACAAATGTAGCATTTCTTTCCAACGATGAGAAGAATATGGACCAAGGGCGAGGGAGTGTTCGCGGTGTGGCGGCTACGAACACGAACACGAGAAGAGGAAGGGTAGGGGCTGCAGGGAATGGAGAAGCGAGCACGGGTCACGGTAGCGGATTTTCGGCGTGGAAGGTCATCGTATTGCCGGCTCTTCCTTTGAGAGTGGCGCACGTTAATCAGTCGACTCGGAGAAGAGCCTCGGAGGATTAATTAAGCCGTAATTACTGGACAGGCTCTCTAGTCGCTAATGGGCAACCCGATATCCGTGAAAGGCCGCGTAACGCCGCGTGAATAGGCCCCCCCGCCCGAATTGCTGACCGTCAGTCTCTCCGATGATTATCGAGTCTGACTCGATGCATCGCTCTGTACCTACGTAGGTACGTACTTATATTCCGATAGCCCTTGCCTCTGGAGCATTTTAAAAAGATATCTATAGGCAGCTCACCTTTACCTGAGTACCTACTCCCGAACGTGACTTCTGACACGGCGATTTGCCGATTTACACGGTGGTACCAGCCGAGCGACACGAACCCTCGTTCGGCTTAACTCGTTCGATCGTTTGGCCGCGTAGCGGGGTGTTGCTCGGCTGGGCCGGTTTCTCTCGACGGCGCGGCGCGGCATCCCCTTTGTCGACGCCGACTCACGTGCTCGAGAAAACGTACAGGTGAACAGGTAGATGACAAACAACTGTATCCGCTTACCGTTTTCCGCGCGAGGGGCTTCCCTCGACGAACCATCAACCAACCGTGCCCGGTTAAAAGATTCATGGACCAGAAAAACAGTTGCTCGCCCTCTGGCTCGGGGTAGCAGCGGGATAGGAGGGTGCTGTAGCCCCGTTATCGGCGCTCTTGCTAATTACGTCGTCGAGTGGCTTTTAACGCCGCCAACTACGTAGCTATCCAGCGAACTCAAGCTCTGTATAGCCAGGTACCGAAGCCGACTCACTCGAACGGCAAGAACGGGCAACTACGCGACACACATGTGCGCGCCGCTTCTTTGACTCCTCGCAGATTCGTCGTAAACGGATCGCTGATACGCATTACGCACGATGTCGCGCGGTGCTCTCAAATTTCAGGTTTCGAAGGACTTTCTAAAGCGCGTAACCAGGGAATGGGTTTTTAATCAGGGTATCCCGGACAATAGATCTCCCCGGGGGACTCCCGCCACCCTCGTGGCAGTACCTTTCTTTGCCGTCCCCCCGCGTAGGTGCTTTCGATCACCCTTCCTCCGCGATACGTTTTCATCCTCGAGTACATCGTATGTCATTAGTATAGGGTACTTCCTTTCCACGCAATTAATTCGCCCTACGTCCTCGCCGAGCGCCGTGCGAGCCTTCCTAGATTCGTCTCTTCCACGAACCTTGTGTGGCCACAAGCTGCATTTCAACAATAAGGAATCGTTTGGTTCGCGGGAGTGCGACGCACGAGGATCGTTACGAACGGTTGGCGTTTTTATCATTCTTGATCTCTCGCGGCGACAAATTCACGGATCCGACTTTGCTGGTGGCGACCGGAGAGTTAAAACGCCGACAATCGGTCTCGGCCATATGTTAGGCAGGCAACATTGACGCGCGTACGACCGTACGCGCGCGATCGAGGGGAAACGTCGTTCCTCGTTTCCTTTTGTGTGCTCCGATGCGGATACGCGACAGCGCGGCGCAGTATTCACTATTCACCGGTACCCACGTCCCATGATTTTTAAAGGAATCACTTCGATCGTTACCATCGTTTCGCCCGGCAAAACAAAAGAGAAGCCCAGGCAACGTTTATTTTCGTCCCTGTGCCCAGGTACCGTGGACTTCGGGTGTTGCGCTGTTTATCGAGCGGCTCTCGAATTTCGCGTTCATCGGGATCCTGGTTAAATGTTTGGAAGGGAATTCTGAAGGAAATACGAAGTCATTACCGAAAGCTACGCGCGGCATCTGCGTCTGACACTTTCGAAGGATCGATACGGGAAGGCGTAGGTATTTCCCGTGAAATTTTGCAATTCGGTGAGTTCGCAGGGTCAAAGAATCGAGGGAGCTGTCAATAAAGCTGTTTACACACGAGAAAATTTCACGGGAGATTAATGAAACGACGGTCAGCCGATGTTTGACGCGAGACCATTAGCGTCCCACCTGCGCGGCGCTGCTTTCCACGCTACGGATCGCTTTTCCTCCTTTCTTTCTTCCGATGGAATTACGAAACTCTACCCCGGCTTGGGATCGTTAATGATTCTACGAGCATTGTTCGCCTCGGGTCGTTCGACGTTTGAGAATAGAATAGACTCGGCACTTTCAACGCCAGCCTCCGCAAGTTTGTGAATGGACCTACGAACTCTGTGTACCCTTACGTACCTACCTACCCACCTAATAGTTTCTGTAATGCGCGTAATTCGCCCAAAGTGCAAACGCAGGTTTCAATATTTTCGATCCTGCCGAATGGTTTATGGTAGGTGAACCAAATGCATTCTCCGTCTCGTCTATACTCGCGAAAAGTCTCGTTTTATCTTACCGCGGAAGAGAACTGGTGTTCGAGTGTCGAAGCTTTTGAAGGATCACTCACACAGAGCAGAGGGCAACAGGCTTTTCGCATTTATCGTGTTGTGTGTGTGTGTGTGTGCGTGTGTAAAGGTGGCCGACAGAAAGCCTACGACCATAAATAATTAGAGGACAGTTGGCGATTTGAATTTTCGCGTGAGACCGGCTACTGAGAAGGTTGACCCTCGAAAAACCATTAATTTATCGTAAACTCGAACGTCCGAGAGACATCGGTGCGAGGGGCCCAGCCCGGCGCGCTCGGCCCGTTCTCGGGCAAGTCCCTCTCGCAATCTTGACCCCGGATAATCGTGGGACAGGTGATCCCGAACCGGCTGAGTGACCAGTCCGTTCGACCAACTTGCGAGACGAAGCCTCGATCTTCCCCTATGCAAATGCTCCGTTCCCTTTTCGGAGGGATTTTTCCCTTCGGGGAGAATCGTTTGATATATTGCTTGATGGAAGAGAGAGAGAGAGAGAGAGAGAGAGAGAGAGAGAGAGAGAGAGAGAGAGAGAGAGAGAGATGATTCCAAGCATCAGTTTCCCAGCGATTCGTAAAACGTTCCTATTCTTTAAGCCTCTCAACATTTTTTCACTTTGGAGTGTGGAAGAATTGCCCAAGGGATGAAATGTTTAGAGAAAGGGGTACATTAGGTCGTTTACGTTGCCAAGTTTGATCCGAAGGCGTAATACGCGTGGAAGAGAAGCTTCCCGTGGAGAGAAGAGACGCGTGTTACTCGACTTCGTTTGCTCCCTCGGTCGACCACCCTTCGCGGGGGGGTAGTTACTTTGGTCGGCGATAAAGCGAAGAGGCAATAAAGGAGGAAGCGTTATTAGGGCTACGTTGTTCGGTGGAAGAAGCCCGGTCGACCCGAGTCGACGACCACCGCGACAAGGGGTTGAACCGTTGAACCTCTGGAGACAAATCTTCTACCGGGACGATTCCATTCTTTCTCCGGTTTCCACTCCTTTCCACTCCTCTTTCCTATCACCCTCGCTCACCGCATCCCTTTTCTCTCCCCCTGTGCATTCCTCGGTGGACGCGGCGGCGACGGTTCATAAATAAATTAATTAAGCGGCAGTCGAGTAACAGATAATGTTAAAATAATACGCCGACGGGACAATGAAGATCGCCTTCGGGTGCTCTTTGGGCGGGGACCGGAGCCCGTATATACCTTGTAGCGGTTCTTAAACTCGCTCCTGCCCGGAGTTAATTTCGCGGCATTAACAGTCGAAAGAGTGCGAACAAAAGGGCTCCGAGGGTAGAGAAGACAGATAAGGGAAGGAAGGAGGCAACGCAGGAAATATGAACACACTCATAATGTAGCCAGCCTCCGTCACTACTACCACCTCCACCGCGACCGCCGCCGCGACCGTAACCACCGCACCGCTCCGAGCGAACAGTGATTCTCCCCTTTGTCGCGAACTTGCGTTCCATTCCTGCTCTCCTTCCCGTCCCTTTTTCCCGTTCCCGTTCCCGTTCTCCCTCTGCCCCCGTTCTTGCTCCTGTTTCCGTTTCCGTTCCCGTATTTTTAATCCGGTTTTTAACCGACGATAATCTACTGGCGAGATCCCCAACGATTCTCTCGAAGTGTTACAGCCATCGGCGATATTAGCTCCGAAATACATAGGGGAGACCGGGGCTAAAAGTTCCGGGGGTAAGTCGTCTCGACGGTTCTATCTTTAAAATGAAAAGAGCGTTGTACTTTAAATTATTTTTTCCGTGTAAGTTGATCACGCCACTCTGTCGCCCACTTTAATAGCGTCCGCGACAGCGAATCGTTTGACTGTAAGCAAGGACCATTAGTCGCGTACCACATAAGTAAATATTTTTCTATCATTATTTTTTGGTCTATTTCGATTATTAAACGTTGATATTATCGGTCGATTCGTTCTTATGGATCAAATGACATTTAAGAACATGGTGTAACAGTGTTCATCGTTGCAGTATATGTATAAGCAAAATAATCTCTCAAATTGCTACATGTGTCGATAGAGGCTAGTTGTTACCGTGATTTGGGGCATGTTGTTACCGTAACAACTTGCCCCACCGCAAATGTATAAATTGTTCCTGCTGTGCTTTAAGATGCGAACATATGAATGAAAGGCGGAAAGGGGCATCATTCCCATCGAAGTTACGCATCAAGTTAACAACTGTCGCTAGAGAATTCAGTATCTGTCACTTGACTCTTTCGAGAGTTATTAAAATAAACTACAATCTGAACGAGAAGCCACTGTAGGCTACAAGTACAAATCTCAATAAGTAGGTACTCACAAACAGTTGAATGTAAGACTGATTTGTAGATCTTAATTTTTATACCAAAGATAATGTTTATGGTTATTATATTGTTTTGGTTTTCTTTTATAGATAATATATTTTTGTCGATCCGAACCTTTATAAATAAACATTATTAATAAAATTCTGTTTCACTTTATTAGAAAATGAAATATTTCATTAAAAGGCAACTCTTATATCTTAGTAACAACTTACCCCAATGCGATAACAACTTGCCCCATAAAGGGGTAAGAAGTTCCGCTTCGACCAGCCACGAATAAATTATTTTTTATGAGAAACCTATTACAATATATTAAATACAAGCTTAAAGTCATAAAATATCATAAATTTAACAAGAAATTAGTCAATAATGGAGAGAATAATTACATTATTTTCTAGTCATTTTTGATGTTTTATCGAAATCGGAACTTTTACCCCCGGTCTCCCCTACCCATCTAACTTGGAACAGAATGCATAGGTAAACCTACCATGTAGCTAAGTAGGTAATAGCAATTAGCAATCGAACCATTTTCCCTGTTTCGGCTGAATATTTTCATCGCTTCCCGTTATCCAAGTGGTGGGTAAAAATCGGGTCGCTGCTCTCGATACAGGGGAGACAATTCCACACCGCGACCGGTTCGATACTAACTTGAAGCCAGTCGAAGACGTAGAACAATTTCCAGAGAGATATTTCCGGATCGTTGACCGGCATCGTTATATTTCCCTTTATGGCCGACCATAATTCAAAGCGATCCAAAGTTTGGTATTTATCGTCGCCAGAACGTAGCTATCGTCCTCGATAGCTGTTCTTGTATCGAATCTTCCTTGATGCTCCGCTTTCGCCAGTTTCAACGTCAGATCCCAAATATGTAGGTATGGTAAGTAAGTATTCGACGTCTGTTTCGCGTTAGGTAACGAACTCTCGTCGATCCTTGCAAACGACGACCCTCAGTCACGATCGATATTTTATGGTAATCGACGTCTACAGTTTGCTGTGACGTTGGTTAGGTCCAGCAGAGCGCCGCAGGAGTACACGAGTACCTTCGGTGTCTAGGAGGAGATCGGGTGCGAGAGTGGCGGCGGCGGTGCGGCGAACGCAACGATTTCGATAAATCATCTCGAGAGCGGTGTTAACGTTGGCTGGCACTTTAAAAGCATCGCGCGTGTCAGGTTGAAGCGCAAAGAAGGCCCCTGCGCGTCGCGGGCGTTTTAAGGGCGCGCTGGAGAAGTGGGGGCTGTCGTAGGGGACGAGCTGGCGGTGGTGGTTCACCGGCGGGGGGGCAACAGAAGGAACAACGGGAACGGGAACGGGAGGCCGGTGGTTTTAGCGGCGGAGAGAACCAGTGGCCAGGAGGGAGAGAAGCGAAGCGAGGGGGCTCGCTACGTTTTCGACGTACAAAAAGTAATTATGGGATGGTTTCCGGTAATCATATCTAGAGCGCATTGAACGAGCGCATTGTTCAGCCACCCCTTCACCGATATGCACTTGTGCGCGGCGCCACCCCCTGCCGCCCCCCCCTCCCCCTCCCTCTCAATCTCCCTCTAACCCCGTCCACCCGTTCCTCGCTACTAGATTTCCGACACGACCATTAGGCGCTCGAGCTTTCTCCCTCGATCTCCCTCAATTCTCAATCTTTCTGGCGCGAGTTTACGCTCGCGCTCTACCGGCTATCTACAACCGAGTGCGGTTGCTTCTTGCCTAATTCTTACGGTTAGCGTCTCTGATGACCTGGTGTGAATCTCCTCCTTCCACTATCGCCCCGACTTGTAATTTTCGCGCGAACGCGGCACGTGACGGGCGACACGTTATCCGCAATGTCCAATCTGTTGGGGAGAAACTAGCTGAAATTCAGTCACGAGGGCATTACCGGTTAAAAGTAAAGGGAACAGACCAAAGAATAAAGGTAAGGATGGAAAAAAGTATCCAAAATAATTTATGTTAAACGATTTTTACTAACAATGCAACAAAAAACTAAATTAAAATGCAGTAAAAACTAAAAAATAATTCTTTTCTTGTACTATAATTTCGATGGTGTTTTTTTCACAGTTAAAGATATTTGTAAAGCGAAGTCTAAGCTGTGAAATGTAAATTCACAAACACTAAAAACTAGAAAATAAAAAAATATATAAAAGAAATGTTATGTTAAACGATTTTACTAAAAATGCACAAGAAACTAAATTAAAATGCACTGAAAACTAAAAAATAATTCTTTTCTTGTGCTACAATTTCGATGGTGTTTTTTCACTTTAAATAAAATCGTGGGGCATCATGTGCAGCCAGAAGCTGAAGTATCAGTTGGCAAGTGGAACATCATCAACTACAGTTTATCAATTTTATGCCACATTACAATCTGTATCTTGTAATTAAAACATTTTCCTTCATTAATGCGAATGAAAACTTTCTCACAACGAATTCATTTCGACGTATGCTTCTGTAATAAGTGATTCATATCCTGTTATGAAATATCATGCCTCATGATTTTATTTAAAAAAGCACCATCGGTATTGTACTACAAGAAAATAATTATTTTTTAGCTTTCAGTGCATTTTAATTTAGTTTTATGTCCATTTTTAACAAAGTCGTTTAACATAAAATTTTTTTTATATATTTTTTATTTTCTAGTTTTTAGTGTTTGTGGATTTACATTTCACAGGTTCGACTTCGCTTTACAAAGGTCTTTAACCGTTGTATACAGTTTAACAGTTTGCTTAAACGCTATAATGCTAAAGTCACTAAAAAATAATTATTTTCTTTTACTACAATTTCGACGGTGATATACTACGAATGCCTGCAAAGTTTTAGTTTTACTATTCGTACATACGTGACGGATCATTTCACGATAAACTGTGGATTTTCGGTAATCGCGATGCGACTAGCGTCCTGAACGCAGCGGCTTTTTGTCGTTTTCGTAAAGAACGCGAGTGGCTGATTTCAAGTCGTTTGGATTTGTGTTTATGGATTATATTTATTGATGACTGGGTAATATGATCACCCCCTCGAAGTTATTTTTTTTTTTAAATATTGTATTGTTATCCAAACTATGCACGCCTGGAAAGTTGCAAGACAATTGGATAGTTGGAAGCTGGTTAAATTTGAGTTGCTAGATCTGAACCATACATAGGGTGAACCAACCAATAATTGACCGCATACCAGTGAATGACCATTATGCAAAGAAATGTTAATTATTAATTTAAAAATATTATATATTTACAAATGGAGTGTAGTTGCACTTTTAATATCCCATATTTTTAGTTACGCGTATTAAGCAAACATTAATAAGTACAATTCATATTAAAAGTATGCGGTCATTTACTGAGCTTCTACACGTTTTGCATTTTATAATCATTTTTTTAAAAATTACGATAACAATAAGTAATTATTTTTATAGAAATTTCAAGAAAAATAAACTTAAATGCAATTTCAACAGTTGTTTTGCTGTTATGCATAAATATATTCAAGTATTAATCTCAAAGGTCCATAAATTCAACAATCCAGTCATTCACTGGTTGGTTTACCCTACAAACAAAAAAAAGAGGATCAAAGCTGAATAAAATCGTTTAGAAAGTATATAATTCCCTATAAGTATTAATATTAAACGCACGCGAAAGAAATTTCGTAAACATCTGCATGAGGAATGACGTCAATAATAAATAAAAGCTGGTTGGACGGTGGGGAATTTTCTTGAGCATCAAAGAGATACTCCCTTGTGGAAGAAGCCTGAGCTTGAAAGCAAGAGTAGGTACATAGGTACTGTTAGTAATAATTTAGGTAGGTAGCAATCGCAACGCATACCTATTTAACACGCGCGATAGCGTACCCACTGCTGAAAGAGAGCTGGAAACGGTTAGAGAGGAGATGGTGGAAGGATGAAAAGCAGAGGATAAAAGTAGAAAAGCGGTAGGACACGGAAGCGTAAAAGAGCAAAGGTACAAAAGCGAAGAGGTGCAAAGGTGCAGGGCTGCGACCCGACTGACCCTCCGTCCTCGGCCCGGTCGTCTTCGAGGCTGTCGGCCTACCCTACTCCACGGCCACCCTTACCCTCACCCTTAGCCTCGGGGGTGGATGAAACCGGGCCGGCCCATTTTTCGCGCCCCACTTGACTCCTCGTCCCCATTGGTTGCCGCCCTCTCGCCCTCTCGCCCTCGCGCCCTCGCGCTCTGTGACCTCTCATCCTTCCACCTAGGATGCCCGTTCGTAAAAGTATCCAAGGAAACCGAAGAAAATCCGTGAAAGCGGAGCAACGACTCGCTTATCGTTTTATATCATATAGCGCCGTTTCCGCCGACGACGTTCGACCGCCACGTTCCACGAATATCACGCTTTCTCGAGTCGTTGCAATTTCGGCCTTAACGATCTGCGGATAGCTATCTCGCGCTCATAGATACCCAAACTCCACGATACACTCTCAGCGGAGACTTCAAAGAACGACTCGATTTGCAACAACAAAAAGTATCTTCGCGATTTAACTCCGTTTCCGCTGTCTAAAACTACCTATAGATAAAAGGTAACCGCGTCCTCCACGCGAGATACAGATTATATCACTCAACAGAGTTACTCGATGCAATTCTTACAGAACGTGAACAGTTTAAAGTGAATCATTTGACCTCTGAGAAGAAGCTGATTCGCTATTTGGTGATAAACGATGGTGCTTCTCTCCTTATAGGCAAGTACCTGCGTAGTTGGAGACGCTCCGTCGATCAATTCCCGTGGTTTTATGCGTTTCGAGAGTGATCATTATGAATCATCAATTTTAAAGCACGTGCTCGTTAAATCCTGGATTTTAACAGACGAGCGAGAACGGAGAAAGACCCGAGTTATTCAGCTGGTATACGAGACTGGTTCGATTTCGACGGGTATATAAAAAAATCGGTACACTGTAACCCGAAACGAAGGAAGATCGCGAAACAAGAGACGGAGGATCGCGCGGTTGACCGTAGCTGTAACAGGGAGGGAGCGATAGAAGGAGAAGGAACGAGTGAGCGAGGCAGAGAGTGGAAAAAAGGATAGCCTAACCAAGCGCGGAAGGGCAGAGAGAGAGAGAGAGAGGGAGAGAGAGAGAGAGGGAGAGGGAGAAAGAGGGAGATAGAAAGCTAGGCTGTTGAACGTCGACGGTTGCAAAGTGGCCACGGAAGGACGCTCGGCTTGGTAGTATGATGACGGAGAGGGATCGGAGGGCGCGAGGGTAGGGCAGGTCCGCAGCCAATGAGAGAGGGATCGGGGCGCGCCCGGGACTCGACCCCACCTTCGGTAGTCATGGCAACTGGTGAAACCCGCGAGAACCCGACGAGAGAGTTTGGTCTGGTGGGGAGCAGGTCGGTGTCAGGGGTCGTCTTAGTCGGCAGTCGGTCTCTGGTCGGCCCCAAGTATAGTCGTATCGAGGCGGTAGTCGAGTATCACCTCTCTTCTCCTCCTCCTCCTGCTTGTGCCGGCACGAGCGTGCTCGAGAAGCATAGAAGCACGCGCAGCTTATCGACTGGGCCGCGCGCGCGCGCGCGCTCCTTCCTTCTCTCTCTCTCTCTCTCTCTCTCTCTCTCTCTCTCTCTCTCTCTCTCTCTCTCTCTGTCTTTGCTCCCGCTTCTTTCTCTCTCTCTCCCCCTACCCGCCTTTTCACCTCACTTTACCCCACACTCGTAGTGTCTTCCGCGACCTTTTCGCCTGCCTCCGTGTCACCCCACCCCCTCCCTCCCACTCTCTCTCTCTCTCTCTCGCTCTATCTCTCTCGTTCCCCACTCCGTGGCAACCCCTGCCCTTCTCTTTCCCGCCTCACCCCTCGGTTCGCCCTCGAGTGCACGAGCGCTCACACCCTCTCCGCCCTGTGTCTCGGTGGCTCGCGCCACCGCGCATCCACCCAGCGTCGATATACCACGATACCGTGGATACACCGCCGCGGGGATACGTGACTGATCTACCGCGTGCGCGCGATCGTGATCTCGATCTCGATTTCGATTTCGATCTCGGTGCTCGATCCTCCGTCGAGTTGTTGGGTCGCGAGGTGTCGAGTGGTGTCGAAGCAGCGATCCCTTGTTCCCTCGTCCCTCCGTTTCTTCGTTTCTACGGCTCTTCGCGGGATAACGGTCTCGCGAGTGTGAAGTGCAGCAAGATCCAAGCATCAGCGTGATTGCGCGAGTTCGGTTAGGTTGGTCGTGCGACAGCGGGCCGAGCGACCCGCAACGCGAACGTTGCTTCGAAGCGATCGAAACGGTCTGAACGGTCAGGCCGTCGATTGGTCCGAGTACGCGCGAACATACGTGCATCGTGTTTCTCGCACGGGGCCGAGGTGAACTTCAGTCGACGCTCGGTTTTCGCCCGTGAGTTTTACGAATTTGCGCGGCCGCGGCACGTCGCGCCAGGCCCACGCCACGCCGAGATTCTTTGTCCTGAGAGCAAGCGGGGCCCGCGGCGAGTACGGTGAACGACGATGCTGTTCGGGACGCGGATCTCGAGGTTGCGCCAACCCTATCCAGTGCGCGAGTGAGTGAGGAAAAGTGCCGCGAGGAGTTTGCTCGGACGGTGACCGAGTTGGTGCGCCCGCGGACCAGTGAGCGATACGGGAAAGGAACGATCGCGGTGTGCGACCGTATCGGGAACGGCCGAGCGAACGAAACGGGAAGAAAGTGTGGGAGGAAGTCGCGGTGGTGAGAGGGTGCGACGGGGGGTGGGACGGCGACGAGGCTGACGGGGAACGAGAAAGGAGAAGAGATCGTCGCGGGAGAGCGGAAGCAAGGACGGGACGGCAGCTGTATTTCGGGGTGGTTGGTGGTGCCGTTGGTCCCGGTCGAGAAGAGGAAGCCGGCAGGGTGGTTCGAGGCGGGATAGGAGGCGCTGACGCCCTGGCGACTGCCGGGGTGGTTTACCCGGCCGCGACAGCGACGTTGTTCCCTGGCCGGGTGTCGACTGGACACCACCACCCCGAGTTCACCACCACGTTGGAGGTGGGGTTCCCGGCGCGCGGCACCACCGCCTCCATGGCGTTGGTAGCCGCGCCGCCCTCGTGGCCCTCGCGGGACCCCGGGGCCAGCTTGGCCGCCACCGGCGCCGCGGCGGCGGCCGCAGCGGGGGCCGCGGCCGCGGCCGCCTCCGCCGCCGGGCCGGGCCCCATACAGATCGCCCCGCCGCCACCGATGCCCCCGACCCACCTGACACCCTCCGCCACGCCGGAGGACATCACCTGTCTGGTGCCCGCCGGAGCAGTTCTCACGCCCAGGGACCCCTTGCCGCCCAGCACCACACCCGGAAGTCAGGCCAACAGCTCGCAATCCGGCAGCTCGCAGACCGACAAATCCCCCAACATCGAGTGCGTCGTCTGCGGGGATAAGAGCAGCGGCAAGCACTACGGACAGTTCACCTGCGAGGGTAAGTCCTTTTTCCCTATCCTACCTAGTTTCTCCTAAACTTTCCTAAGCTTTCCGAAAGCTTCTGGCCGCGCGACTATCGATGGCCGTGCCACGATCTGAGTAGTCCCGCCGCGGAGAACGGGACGGGAGGCCCCTCGAGCTCCGCATTACCGGTCCGCGGCTAGGTTAATTTGTTTGCGTCGCGGACGGAGCGTGCGGCCGAGTCGGGCGGCGGGGGGGGGGGGGCGACCGCGTGAAACAATGCGGGAGAACGATGAGGAGAGGAGCGGCCAGGGTCCCGCGGACGCTGCGAACAAAAAAAAAACAAAGGTTCGCCATTAATAACACGGTGGGGTGTTCCTCGGGACGATTACGGGTCTGTTACGTGCCTAATAACAATGTAATGAGGCCGAGGAAATGAGTCGGGTGAAACCAGAACGGAATCTAAAGGGGTGAGATATCGCCGAGAGAGAGAAGGAGAGAGAGAGAGAGAGCAAAACGTCGGCGAACGGATTTAATTATTTATTTATTTATTATTTATTTCCTTGTTTCATCCTTGAATTATCTCGTTCCTTGTCGCTACTTTTTTCCAAGTTTGTTTAAACATGAGGTAAGTAAAGAAATCCAATTTCCAATCTCAACGCGTCTCCTTTCTTTCGCTCGCGTCTGGAAACGGGGTGCTTCGGTGATTTCGTCGGGCCATTAGGTAATGCTACCTAACATATTTGCGCGTTCTCGTTTACAAAGCGGTTGCGTTGCAAAGTCCAGCGGTGCGTCGATCGGGAAAAACACGTCTGTCCCTTTGGACGTTGCTTTATCGCTGACTACGGAGACGCGGCGTTGTCGTTGCCCTCGTTTTCTTCTTTCTCATCAGAGACAAGTAAGTAGCAACGCATCGGAAACGTCGCGTCGCGTCGTAACCAAGAAAAATGTCGTGGCCGGACCGCCGTGTCTGCCAGCGGATAGACAGGGGTTAATCGAAATCTATAGAGCTCTCTCGGAAATCACGAGTTATATATCCTCCCACGGGCCCAAGTTCGATAGGCTCCTCACTCGCTCCTTATTCTCCCGAATTACGCCTTATTGATACCGGATTGCCGGCAGCAAGGGAGCGTGGGGTAAAGACGAACGCGGGGCAATCGCGAATGCGATGTTACGGCGTTTTAATAAATAAAAACGATGTTCCCTCTCCACTAGCTAATAGTTTAGGTCGTATCGAACGCCGGGCAGAAAGTAATAAATATAGAACGCTCATGCTATTCAAGATAAACACAATTTATTATTTTCATCATGTTTCAAGTAATATTTTGTCCATTTCAATTGCATGTAATTACTGTTGAATTAATGATACAATTGTTTTTTTTTAAGTTGAAATAAAGCACTTTTTTACCAACATTTTGTGACTAAGGCGTTGCTTGAATTATGATTCTAACCTCTGAAATAAATTCTTTTTTATTTTGTGATGTCTTGGGGCAATGACAATCAACTCGGATAGGGTAACCTCGAACCTTCGAGAGTAGAAACGTTAACCGATTTTGATGAAATTCTCAGCGTGTATATAACTTACTTAAATATACAAAAGGGATTTTTGAATTTTCATTACAGGCTCAGAAAAAAAAGTTTAAGAAACGACCTTTACTACATTTTGTACATTTTTTTTCTAACGCACAAGAAGAGGAATTTGAAAAATACATTAGGTATAGGTTGTAGCAACATTTTTTATGGGTTGACCATTGAATTCGCGTTTTCCGTGCGACATCTGCGATATTTAGCACTCTGTTCGTGAGTACCCCACGGCAGTCGAGTAATCACGAACACAAAGGGTTTTGCTTTTTCACTATAAAGTTGATTTTTATTATAACTTTTTCAAAAAATCGTCACAGTACTTTATAGACGAATAGTTTAAGTATGCTTGTAAATAATAAACAAATTCATTTCTCATATAGTTTTCGTTTTGTTTGCTTTTCTGTTGAGGTGTTCGTAATTACCCCACTCTCCCATAATTTATATCGCGTTTGAACGCCTTGATTCTCTGAAAGAGGCATGGAAAAAAATCTGACATAGGTAGTCCGAGGATCCGTAGCGAACACGTATCTTTCGATCTTGTTACCGATGTTTAGCTGTAGGGAGACATTATTATTACGTTAGTGGCGGAACAAGTGCTCGACACCTGGTCCCACTGAAATAATCAGCTACACGTGACATCAAGGTGCGAGCGCACCCCTTTGTGAGCGACGAAACCTTGACGCCTCGTTGAGTTTTCAGATGACAGGTACTTCCTCCATCCCTCCCTCTCCCCCTCTCTCGTGCTCACTTTCTCCCCTATCTCTCGACATCCGTAAGATTCGTAAAATCGTTTAGCCGTTCGCTCCGCCGTAAGCGCGTGACCGTGATTTTCTGCGGCGATCGAAAGTGACGTCCCTAAAAAATGTCAGCGTTAATGCGAACAATGGGCATGGGATTTCTAATGAATCCGATTATTAAGCCAAGGTTTCACATACGTTTCTTTCGTTTTGCTCGGTTCCACTGACAAGTTATCGGAGGGTGACCATTGCGATCTCTTCTGGCGCATGTAACAACCCCGGATGGGTCGCCTTCGTCGTCCGACTACCGAACTCTCATTAAAATTCATGAATACCTGTCTCTCCTCCTCCCTTTCGCCACGTTGCTGCCTCCTTCTCGATCGCTGTACCTAATAGTATAGGTATGTATAGAAACGGACATAGGCGCGAGTAGGTACGGTCGCGTCGACTTCTGGAAAGCGCGTAGTCAGTAATAGTGTACATTGCAGGTATAGGATGGGTGCGTACCACGCGTTTGTATACACGTCACGGGTAGTCGCAAGACTACATAAGTAAGGGAGAGTAGGGTAATTGCGAACACGTAAGCAAAAAAGGCAAACAAAACGAAAACTATATGAGAAATGAATTTGTTTATTATTTACAAACATACTTACACTATTCGTCTATAAAGTACTGTGACGATTTTTTGAAAAGTTATAATAAAAATCAACTTTATAGTGAAAAAGCAAAACCCTTTGTGTTCGTGATTACTCGACTACCGTAAGGTAATCGCTAACAGAGTGCTAAATATCGCAGATGTCGCACAGAAAACGCGAATTCAATGGTCAAGCCATAAAAAATGTTGCTACAACCTATACCTAATGTATTTTTCAAATTCCTCTTCTTGTGCGTTAGAAAAAATATGTAATTGGTCGTAATATCGACAAAAAATAGTAAAGGTCGTTTTTTAAACTTTTTTCTGAGCCTGTAATGAAAATTCAAAAATCCCTTCTGTAGATTTAAGTAAGTTTTATACATGCTGAAAATTTCATCAAAATCGATTATCGTTGCTAATCTCGAAGGTTCGAGATGACCCCATCCGAATTGTTCGTCAATGCCCCACGACATCACAAAATAAAAAAGAATTTATTTCAGAGGTTAGAATCATGATTCGAGCAACGCCTTGGTCACAAAATGTTGGTAAAAAAGTGCTTTATTTCAACTTAAAAAAAAACAATTGTATCGTTAATTCAACAGTAATTACATGCAATTGAAATGGATAAAATATTACTTGAAACATGATGAAAATAATCAATTGTGTTTATCTTGAATAGCATAAGCGTTCTGTATTTATTACTTTCTGCCCGGCGTTGGATACGACCTAAACAATTAGCTAGTGGAGAAGGAACATCGTTTTTATTTATTAAAACGCCGTAATATCGAATTCACGATTACCCCGCGGTCGTGTTTACCCTACTCTCCCTTACCTGAATAGTTGCGTGCAACATTTGCGAGCCACTTTTCCAATGCCGGTTGTCAAGCGGAAAATATTGTTTGATCGGTGGCGAAGTCACTCGCCCCCGACGATGGTAATCGAATTCTATGCATATCTGGGTATTTTCTTTAGACAGTTAAATCCACGTAGCTAAATCTACTATTTATGTAGCTATTTGGCTAGAAAGTTGTAAGGTTGTGGGCACCGTGTGAACGTAAAACGGATGCGCGAAGTGCGACAGAATCGCTTGCAGCGGAATGGAAACGAGGGAACGTTGGTTGGGTTGGGTAGGAGGCGATGAGATTTAATGGAGCTGCCACCGTTTCATTGGTTACGCGCGATCCCGTTCTCGGAAGTGTAGCTCCGACGCTGTCGTCGATCGCAAATTCGAGTTTGATTCGCATAGCGGTCGGCTATCAGGATTTCGCCATCATTTGTCACGGTGGTACATATTGCGCGATCACGACTCACCAGGCGAGAGAAGGGGTTAGGGTTCGCTCTTATAGTTAGCGAAGAAGAAGCGATGACGTTAGCGTTTAAATCGCCGCTAAAAATAATACGCGGCGGACAAGCAGTGGGCATCTGGTCCCTCTCCCTCTCCTTCTCCCTCGGCGCTCGTTAATTTCCAACAATTTGTGCCGGTTCAGGCTGCACGAAGATTCGACGCGTGGAAACGTGCGATTCCAGCGGGTTAAGAGTCCGTCTCTTAATTGAACGCTCGAGTTACAGCGGCGAGTTCTCTCCCTGGTGTTCCAATTACAGCCGCGCTAACGATATTTACCATTGTTAAGTCGTGCTACTCTGTCGCTTTGGCGCCGTTAGCGGTACCGCGATAACGCCCTTTACCCGACGATGGCGATAATTTCTATTCGCGGTAATCTTAATTACTCCTTGTCCCCTGATTTTCCCATGGTGGCGATTTCGGGAAGCGTCGACGGTCGACCACACCAGCACGCTTCGTACCATCCACACTCTACATTTTCCATCCTTTCTCTCTCCAGCGTCTTCTGCGATTTCCCGCCCACGTAATCTCCGTTCCCTAATTTCCAGTAAGATGCGAAGATGCTATGAGATTCAAAGCTACGATTCAGTCTAAGCGTTGCTCGTCAACGTTTCATCGACTCAGCTGATTGAACTGTCGCGCGCCTTAGTTATCCTGTCAAGGAGATGAAATTGGGACCGCGTTGTCGTCGGGCTCGTTGCCGACCACGCTTCGAATCGAGTTCCGTGATGCTCGATCCGCGATCCGCGACTCGTGGCGCGTGTCAAGAACTCGCGCGGCAACGCAACGGTTTCGTCGACGAACAGAGCAGTGGCCTTGCCGCAGGCATCGTAAAGTCATTACCTGATTCTGGTGCGCGGTAATAATCCCACTACCGCTTTAATTGTAGTCCCTTCCCGTCATCCTCAACAAAGGCCAACCAGCAAAACCTTTCGGAGGGGATGGTCGCGTGTTCGATTCTCACGATCGCGTCGCGTCCAATGGAGTCGCAGCGACGCCGACGTCGACGCCGACATCTCGTCGCTCGGTCGCTCAACTTTTCTGTAGCGTCTACCTGCGCGCGTAGGTACGTAGTGAGTCTCGAGCCTGGATTTTGATCGTCAACGATCAAACGACGACGACGACAACCAGCACGTCAACGCGCGGTTGGCACGATCGACGACACGCTTTATTGAGATTCATAGAAACATGGATGCGCCTATACGCCACAGCACATACGCCTTCCACATTGGACGTTCATTGGCGTAATCGCGGTGATTGTCGGCGATCGCTTTATTACGACGAATTGATTTTGATGTCAAGCGATGTCAAGCGGTCGCGAATTATCGTCAATTTGCCAGGACTGTCTTTCGATGCGCTCGATCGACGCAATCGCGACGACGTAGCGGATAAATCGGCGAGTTTACTCTCGGCGATACGTTGCCGGCGGAATTGCACGACCGACGCCGACGATTGGTAGCTGTAGAAAGGAAAGGGCGGAAAATGGCATCGTCTCCTTTAATTCATCGATATTCGACATTGGCAGCGTTTACATTGCTGTTATTGCGTTTGAATTTCAACGAGTCGCAGCAGAGGAGGAGGAGGGAAGGCGGGAAAGCTTGTGTCGCCGATGGGAATCGATTCTTCTACGACCAAGGAGCGAAGAATTGGTTGGCTGGTAGATTCCGAGCGCACACCGAGCCAGCGTCCCCGGCCCCCGGACTAGCGTGTGTCTAGCGGACTTACCCGAGATTAGGTTCGAGAAACGAACATTAATCTGCCGATTACAGCGGCTCGGGAACCTCCCATTCGCGGTACCGCGTCTGGAACAAGCTTCTTCGTCTTTGATTATTGCGCAATAGTCGTTCGCGATTCGACCTCCACTATCTGAACGATCACCGCACCCTACTCTGCTCTTTCTTCCGCGACCACTTGGCCGAATCTCGTCGCCCGGTCTGCAAACTTTTCTTCAAAATCCTTGCTAAGTAGGTATTCCTAATCCTCGAAGGAACGACGGTAGGTAGGTACTTATACTTCGCGGGAACCATGTCCCTCTAGCAACCTCTCCCCAATAATTATGGCATTGTTTTGCACGGTGTACCCCCGACAATCTACTATTATTACATCTCCGACTGTAGGAACCCCTTTGCTTCTGGGGATGTCGCATCTTGACGCATCTGCGCGTTCATCGCCCGAACCATCGAGCGGTGTCCTCGTATTTTCTCCAGCATTTCCGAACTTCAGTTTCAGTTGCGACTTGCTTGCGTCTTACCGCAACCATTCCAGCGGTGAAATGGAGTTGCGTTTCAGAGTGCATAAGACGTACCTATTTCGCCTAGGATAGGCGTTGTGTGTTGCGTGTTGCTTGCTCGCAAATCGTCAGCGTTTTTACTTTTTTAGCGCGACGGAATAGAATAGTAGGGTATCGTTAGAATTTCAAAGGAAGAATTTCAATGAAGACGAGTAAATTGATTCCTCCGTGACACGAGCGCGCGCGCGCGCGTATACTCCCGAGTATCTACTTACATACCTACATACATATGTATGTTTTCCACGCGTCACGATGATAACGTTAATTCCTTGGTTAGACTTCGAGCTCGTTTCGATCGAGTCACTTCCTTTACGCAACCAAGTGATTTTAACGAAGAAACAACTTTCCGAATCTTTCGACACGTTCCAAGGGGATAGATACGGGAAACTCGGACAAAACCGGGTACCTGGGTACAACCGGCACATGCTATTATTTTTTAAACTGCCTTAAATCTTTTCCGCGTCGTTGCAGCGATATATTGTCGCGATGTGCATTATTTCATCAACAAAAGATGATCGTGTTACAAGCGTGCTTACTAAGCTTATATCGTCTTTTGTGTTTTTGAAGGTCCTCTAATTTTCGATCATTAAGTAACTAATCTCAACTCATCAGATCTTCAAACACTTTTCACTGTGTTGAGGTAGATACTTTTTGGTGTGAATTATGTTCATTGTTGCATATTAAAGAGTAAATAATTAAAAGGTTTGTTTTTACTTCGCGATGGTATTGTTGATAATTCGTAATATTTACAAAATTGCATGCTGGGACAAAACCGTGTACCCGGTTTTCGACATAATTATAACGAAGAAACGAAAAAGTGGAAGTTATCAAAATTAAAATTAAATCTTAATAAATGACAACAACTAAAGAGAAAGAAAACCACAAAATTATAGAAAATGCCGAAGTATAATGATAACAGTGGTGATGAAAATGGCGAAGACATTTGCATTTATGTCCAAGAATCATATAGTTCGTTGAAATCGAACGAAGGTTGGGTGCAGTTTACAGCTTGTTCTAACTGGTTGGGAGACTGAAGAATTGGATGAGTTTCGTTGTTATAGGTGTTAGGGCCAGTATCTAATATGGTGCCCGGTTTTACTCATGCTGTGGGGTAAAACTGTAAAAATGAATCATATTTTAAATCCTTACTTTTTTTGTATTTGTTCTTCTATTAAAAAAATTGGATATACACTATTATTTAAGAAAGAGTTTATTCTAATGAATCCTAATTGCAATTTATTTTACATTAATAATGTCAAAATTAGGGTAAATCCGGGAGACGCGGTCGGGCCGGAGAATTGGTCGAGTCGCTATATTTCAGACTCTATACGTAAAAACGCGTTAAAGTGCAGACGAATTACTTCTCTAGAAGCCAAACAATTGAATGAACAGCGTCACTTCGGTTCCTTCTGTGTTTTTCTACATTTACAGGCCATAAAAGGTAAACCGAGGTTACATTTAACCTCTTTTGTCAAACAACGGTGTACAGAATCGTATTTTAGATATACTTCTAAGTTTATTTTCGTTTAATGTTTGGGAATAATAAGATATTAGAGATATTGAGGGACAATGCAGCTAAAGTATTTAGTCATATTAACTCTTCCTCTCAAAACTAACGAGAAGACCATCTCTCGCTGCAGAAAGGAGAGATGGTCGAGTTATGATTTTGTTATTATTATCATTTATATTTTTATTTTTTATCATTATTTTATTATTATTATTGTTTATTTATTTTATTTATTCACTTTTGTATTCATTTGCCTTGCTAATCGCCGGTAGGTAGTTCGCTTTATCTTTGATGTGTTATTTACTTGTTTGGCGTAAACAAATTAAATATCAATGGATCTGTAGTTGTATTCACTCATAAATAATTTTGCTTTCTTCTTTGTTATTTTTCCATGAATAATTATGTGAGTTGTCTCTTCCAACGACGAAAACCATTTCTCCCGCCACCTCGGGCGAGGTGGTCAGATGTCGTGACTTCAGTTTTCAAGCCGATGTACAGTAAATATTGTCTTAAAGCAAATATCGACCAGTTTTTCTGAATCAGCATAAAATTCTGAACATGTTAGGTTTGTTCTGGTAAAATAAGTAATATCTGTATTAGTTTTAATAGCCATTTTATATTAGGTCGACCGCGTCTCCCGGATTTACCCTATAAGCTTTTATCATTAACGTCCCGGTTTTGCCCCAGTCTCCCCTACCTATCTCCTACAAGGGAACGCGATCATTTTTCTCTTTAGTAGGTATCTAATTTCAGCTCTTCGCATAGAACTATTTCTTTCATTTCTTACTCCTCTTTCCATTACTACACAATAATTTATAACAACTATTCGTTACTCCACCTTCTGTTGAAAACCCTGTCGGAGTTTTAAGAAATTTCTTCGTCCTCGATCGAGATTCGACAAATGAAGGAAGGAAGGACGGAAGGAAGGAAGGAAGGAAGGAAGGTAGGGAGGGCAGGTTCGTGTTCGTTGCCTCGGCACGAACGTCACTTAAAAAGGCCTGCTGTGTCGATTATAGTAATTGCTCGTGGTATGCGAGTAAACCAACGTTTAAAACACGGCCGGTATTTGTCGCGAATTACACGGAACGTCTAAAAGTCACTTAGGTACGTCCTCGGAGGAATATCCATCGCGAAAAACACGAAACGATTTGCTTCTTTTTCACGTTTATTCTGTGAATCAGGGGAAACTTACTTACTTAGGTAGAATTCGTCGGAAAATTGAATGGACACGGGGCGACGTGAAAGATGGCTGATAGGTAAAGAAACTATTCGCGTTTCCTATTCGGTTCAATTTTGTTGTGAGAGGTTCGCACGTCGGAATCTTTGCCGACTGTCACGGCTGCCATAATTTTATGCCCTGTCATTGACAGTTGGTAACCCTTTGAAGGATTAGTTTCACAGGGTTGCGCCCGGGTGTTTCCGGGAGTTTCGTAATCCCCGTGATCGAACGGAACCGCGTACTAATAGAATGTGGACGAGTCTACTTAATTGTAAGTAGTGTGGCGCGGAAAGGAAGAAAGTTTTGCGAGCGAAAGCCCTTCACATTTGTTGGATGAAAGAAGGAAGGGAAATTTAATTCTGGTCTCGCGGTTTGAGGTAGGTACCTACCTACAGTCGCAAGCAAGTAAGCAAGCTAGGGGCTTCCTGTTCGGGGTCTCTGGTTCTCCCTTCGAGTCTTACGGTTACTTACAGACTTACCGACTTATGCCTGGCATACTCCACCGCGTGCAGCAAGAAGCCAGACATTCTGCAGCCCGCTCCGCGCTCCGGGCTAATCGGTCTAATGAGATCATATTATATTATTCCGACTTTGCTAATCTTTATTAATCTCATTTCTCTTGGAGCCGCGTGCGTCGCGATTCTCCACCGCAACAACTCATTTCCCCAAAAACAAGCGAGAACGCTCTCGCTCGGGGAGGATAGAGATCTCTGGGGTCTCTGTCAAGTCGGAGAAATTGAAAATTACCCTCTCTGTAGACAATTCGTTAGGGAATGCTCGAAGCAAAGCACCTAATTGTCGGTTGGAAGTTTCAGTTTGACAATTAGCGCGACGATGGCAAGTGCTTGCGTTCGCGTGTGATTAGAAGCGTGGAGTCGAAGGTGAATGACGATTGTGGCGCGCGTCGCGCCGCTTCCTTCGAGGGCCGAGCCGTCGGCTAACGGCAACAGGATCTGGAAAAGAGAAGCGTGCTACCTAGGTGCGCTTAGACTGCACGCAGCTGTTGCCTACCTATGCGTTTAGGTACGCAGCGCGTCGCGGCGCGGCACGGCGGAGACGACGCGGTGGTGGTGTGCATCTTGGACGCGCGTAGGTACATCGCCGGCACATGCATCGATCATAGAATTACGAACCGCGACGCGCATCCCGAACGCATCCTCTGTGACCAATTATCTCGCTAACGAAGCTCGCGCTAGCGAAACCGCGCTATCTACTACTCGCCGCTCTGCCCGAACAACACGCCGCCGGATGGCTAATTAATTATAACAATGTCGTTAATTTTACGCGGCCGACTCGAAACGTTACTGACCGAATCGTCATGCCGCTCTTTTTCTAGCTACCTACCTACTGCCTCTGCCTATCCGCTTCCTCTCTGCTGCTTATCCCGCTTCCCTCTTCCTTCCGCCCTCCCTCGTTCACCATCACCATCACCATCTTCCTCTTCCTCTCGCCCTTGATTCTATCGAACAACAACCTTGAGCGTCGCCGCTTCGGGATGCAAATAAGCCGCTCGTGGCCGATCGGCCCTCCACCCAGCGCGCCACTTGATTTCCCTTCCATTTCCTGGATAGAGGTATCGCGCGCGTGCTCCTGCGATCGTCTCGCGACTACCCAACGGGAAGCTCGCTTCGGCGAAAGTGTTGCGAAAAATCGTTGATCCGTTGAAATTGCGTCGGCTCGAACGATCCGTAGGGATTTCTTGCCGCTGCATCGATCAATGATTTCACGTGAAATTAGAATCGACATAGGTGCTGGTGGATGGGCAAACGATACCCAAGTTCGTTGGAGGGACACTTTCGAAGCTTGCGAAGGGATACTGTTTCGAGTTACCTACTGCTCGGAATGGAATGGTTGAGAACCAGACAGAGCAATGAAAATTCAATGACGCGAGCAATTTGAGCTCTCTAGGGCCGCGCAAGCTGCAATCTGAAAGTATAAACAGTAGTTGTTTGAGCTCGCTCTCTCCCTCTCTCTCTCTCTCTCTAGCTCTTGCCCGTTTCGCCCTTTCCCCGAGACCATTTCTCTGTTTTCTCTCGCGCTGCCGCAGTGCACGCATGTAGTGTCTCTTGGTGGTTGACTCGCGCACTATAATCGCGTAATTTGCGTGTAACGATGCAATTTGTAGTTATACCGAGCCCACAATCTCTTTCGTAACATCGGCGGCGACAACGATTACGAGTACGACAAAGATGCGAGCGAGCGAGCGTCGACGCACTGCGACGGCGGCGATGAAGAAGACGGACGGCATCGACGAAAACGATAAAGACGAAGAAGACGACGACGACCAAGTTGAAAACTGCATAGTGCGATGGCCGCGCGAGCTCGCCGCTCGCGCGTGTCTGGCGTGATTCGCTCGAACTCGAACTCGAACTGGACGGAGCGAATTTTTCGAGCCAGCTTGTCCCTCACCGCCGTGCATTCGTCGCAGTGCTTTAACCTTTGCGCTCGAATCCCGCAGATTTGCGTCCTCGCGCGACAACCCCAATCGAAATAGGTATCTACTTAATAGACTTTCGCAGAGTTGATGCTGCACTACTTACCTGAGTAGTATCCAGCCCCGTTAGTTTCCCAAGCGGGGTTGAAATGCGTTGACCCAGAGACGCGAACGGTAATCGCCCGGTGGGTCTGGTCTTGTTTCGTCGTAAAGCGCCGCAGTGTCGAGGTGCCTACGAGGCCTGTCGTTGCTACCCGCGAGCTTTTCAAGTAGGTACTACGCGAAATTACGAAACCGGTTGTTCGAGTCGACGCGATCGCGTCTCTAATTAAATTCCTCTTTAATATGCGCTAGTAAATCCGCGCCGCTTCGAAAACTGAGCGAATTGAAATTCTTTTTATTCTCACGAGCCATTAAGTAATACCTACGATTCTGTCCGCCACGGACTTTTCTTTCCCCCGTACTTATACCTACCACTGACACGCTCGCTCTCTGCCGAGAGAAATGAGCCCGCGCGCGGTTGAAGCGGTGAGTTGCGTGGGCGGTGGGAACACCAGAATCATCGAGACCATCGAGGATGTTCTCTTTATCTGAATTCGAACGTTTCGATACAGAGGACGCTTTGTTGTCGATGATATGCTTTGCCCCTTAATTGCTTCCAAGTAGTCCGAGTACGGTGCTGCCGCGGCAACCCGTCCACCGAGATCGCTCGATCCCGATCGCGGCAGCAATCGAAACGAATCGAAACCTCGGGACAGATCCTGCTGGATCGTAGCCGTAACCGGCCGGGGCCCCTCGGGATCCGAATAGGAATACTTTCTTCGAACAAGCTATCTCTCAAGGGTACGCGCACCCGCGATAACCCGATCAACGTTGAACAGAGAAAAGGTCGTCTAGGAAGGGTAATGCCAGACTGACTCGGATGATATCGACGCTCGTAACGGCGGCGCGGCGCGGCGCGTGTTATTTTTCCCCGGAAGGTAGCTACAATCTCGCGCGTAACCTTTTGCCCGCGAGGCGGAAGAAGCGCGGGCTGAATTTCCAGGCGATGAGGCTCATTGGCAGAGTGTTGCAGCTGCAACGAGAATTATGACGCGATCGTTCGGTGAAAAGAGGAGCGAACCAGCGGACGAGTGGACGAGCGAACGAGCGAACGAGCAGACAAGCGAACGAGCGAGCGGTGACAGAGATCGATGACACGGTTTAACGCGGCCCGGCCGATTCGATTTAATGAGCGGGAAACGCAAGCAATGGTCGCATGCAACGCACGCGTCACAGATAGACAGATAGATAGACAGGGTGGGCCATCGTATGTAGGTACGGTAAAGTGAGGCTCTTCTCGTACGCGCAGAACGCACGATTCCTGAGTAGGAATTGAATTGCATAGCTACTATTAATACCTACTTAAGTAGTTTGCTTGCTGACAGTAGGGACGAATGAGTCGACTGGGTAGAAAGTTAGTTGTCGTGAACGCCCTCGAACGTAACGAATAAGCGAAGGGAAGGAATTTAATTTGTTACTTTGCCTCTTTTTAGGATGCAAAAGCTTCTTCAAGAGAAGCGTGAGGAGAAACCTAACGTACTCGTGTCGAGGGAATAGGAACTGTCCCATCGATCAACACCATAGGAATCAGTGCCAGTTTTGTCGATTGAAAAAGTGCCTGAAGATGGGCATGCGACGGGAAGGTACGTAACGAATAATTTCGCTCGCATCGATTCGGGAATCGATCCGGCTTGTTTCCGCTGCTCGGTCGCGGTTGCGTCGCGGCTATTAAAATAGAGCTCTAAACGAGTGCGAGTCGCGCGCCGCGCTTTATAAGTTCGAAGTTCACCGAGGCGGAAACGCTTCTATTTATTTGCAACGGATTTGCAACGCGTCACGCGCGAATGCTCGAGCATCCTTGGAACTCGTCGCGTGAACGCGGGACAAGTGCGCGTATTTATATCTGTACGCGTTCTCGTTTCGGTCGCGCTCGAGTTCCTCGACGCCTGTATGCTGCTAGCTGGCCGATACCGATACTCTCGGCTTTCGACGGTCGTTCGTTCCTTCGCTCGTTCACTCGCTCGCTCGCTTGGGTCCACGAGCTTCGTCAATGTCGCGATCGACTCGCCTTCGAAAGCTCGGAAAGGTACCCACGCTCCTCCCCATCCATGATTCTTGGGTTTTCCTGCTCTTGAACTTGACCGCTCGCGGCGGGATATTATCTGACCTTGTTGGAGCACGCACGAACTGGTCACCTACGCGGATGGCCCAGGTGTGGTAGGTACTAGAGCTCTTACTTTTTTGACCCGTCGGGTACCCGTCTACCCGAAACAACTTCAAGCCAATGAATGTGGCATTGTTCGATCATTTCTGGCTTACATCAAACAATGCCACAGGCAATACAACATTCAATTGCTTGAAGTTGTTCCGGGTAGCCGGGTACCCGACGGGTCAAAAAGTAAGAGCTCTAGTAGGTAGGTACTACGTATGCATGTACCTTCGTACTTATTTCCGTCCGAGATTTCGCGCCGCTCCGCGCTCTTCCACTTATTGCCTCCTCGTTCATGGGCCCCTTCTCGCGTCCCGTCGCTCATCGGACTTTCAGTCAATCGTTCGCTTCCGACTGGCGAAATTTAGCCAATTTTCCCACGTCTCGTTTTGCTCTTGACCACTCTGTTCCCGAGCGTTACCGCGATTCCGAGTCCTCCCGTCGCTAGATACCATCTGACCTTGTTTGAGGCGTACGTAAGCGAAACGGTCATCGGCACGAACGGTCAGAGAGCAAGAAGAAGAAGGAGGGAATCAGAATGAGAGAGAGGGAGAGAGAGAGAGAGAGAGTTAAGAGATCTCGCGGGTTCTCGCAGGATATCACGGGGTAAGGTACCTACGAGCTCGAGCAATTGCCTTTTCCGCGGCACGGCGCGGCGCGGCGGGCGTACGAACTTGCTACGAAAAGATTGTTCGCGACCGTATTATACGCGTACCTACTATACCTCGGTATGTAGTCGGCATCGTTGCGTTTTTCCCACGAAAAGACGCCTCAAGTTTTCTGCCCTGTCGCGGCAACGTCCGCTCATTATCCCAGATGATGCCTCGACTTTTGATAATGATTCGAAACGTTGGCTCGCGCGGAGCACGCAACGACTTCCTAGCCACTTGCGCGATCCCGGGGTCCGGAGACGAAGAGGTTAAAGCAGAGGCTGAGGTAAGGGGCACGGGGTTGGGGACGGCTAAGTAGACAGGGGCATGGTCGCGGGTGGGAGAGAATTAGAGAAAAAGCATAAGGAGAGCAGGAAGAGGGAAAGGTTGACATCCGCGAAGGAAACGCAGTCGCGAGAGGCGACGGTGACTATGGTGGCAATGGTGGAGCGAATAGGGAGGACGAAGTGGACGAGAACGAAGACGAAGACGAAGGCGAGGATCAGAAGGATGTAGTCGAGGGAAAGGAAGAAGGAGTAGGAAGGTTAAAGGCAAGAGGGCCGGTTGGTGGTGGGTCGACCGGCGCAGCGCGGTGGGGTAGGGTGTGAGGATCGGGCTGGTAGGGGCTAGAAGAGTGCTGGAGGGTAGAGGGGCAGAGGGGAGGCGACTCGGTGGTCCGAGGTCAGCGGGGTGCATGACCTTACCTCGGGGGCCCCTTCCTTCCGTGGGGCCCCCGAGGCCCCCTAGGCCCCCCGAAGCCCCCGAGGCCCGAGGCAGACAGGATGCGCTCAAGATTACCCTGCAGATACTGTCCGCGATGATTACAGAAATCTAGGAAGCCGCTCAATTTAATTAACCCTTAATTGCGACTGGCCGATGACCACGTTACGTTTTCTGGAGCTCTGCCGTTCCTTCTTCCTCGTCTCGGTAGGTTCGAAAACGACCGTGACTTGGTTGCTCGGTACGCGTACCGGACCGAGGAGCTGCCGAGGCGACGCGCGGCTCGGCGCTCATACAGTTTTCTTCGATTACGTTCCTGCTGTGGTACATATTCCGCGATAGACGCTGCTGCTCCGAAAACCTCTTACGATTAGTCGGAGATACGTGACGCGGATCGCGTATCTGGGTGAACGAAACAGGTCTTATCTAAGCAGTCTCGGAGCGGGTCCGTTCTCCTCTCGTTGTTAGCTTTTAATCGGATTTCACCGAAGCTAGTCGATGCAAAGGTGTACGACCACTTGATCAACCGTCGAGGCGATACTTTAATCGGTAATCCTGAGCGCATCGAACGTAGGGCAAGCGGCGGAGAGCTATCAGGAAATTCTCGGCGGAGGCCGCGAAGATAAATCTCGTGGACGACCTGGTAGGTATAGGAAGAGGTATCGGCGCAGCTATAGGGTAGACGCCACGCCGCGCCGCACCGGTGTGCCAAGGTGAATTTCACTTATCTCTCGGCGGCGATGCAACGACGATGGCCATTATGGCCGCATTAACTGAAATTAGACATTGTTTCCCTTGCCGGGCTAGTACGATGCAACAATGGGAGGACGACGAAGGCGGATAGTTGGCCTGCTCGGACAGAACGTTCGGGCCAGACTAAAACGACGAAAGGGAGAAAAGGAGACGAGAGAGACCGCGACGGGAGCGAGATGGTAAAAATTACGCGAGGCCAACATACGAGGAGAGAGCAACGTCTACTCCTTTACCTCTTACCTTTTCTTTTTCATCTCGTGCTCCACACTACATCGCTGCTCTACACCACTCTCTCTCTCTCTCACTCTCTCTCTCTCCCCCTTTCTCCCCCGTTTCCTTCTCCCCAGTACGTTTTTCTCTGTCCCCCAATGTCTACCTTTCTCCCCAACGTACGCCAAGAAGAGATTGCCGATATTACGGCAGGGTCAGGATCGTGACTTTAATCAATTAGCGAGGTTTCTCGGACCCGGGAAATGATTAGTAATCCGGCTGGCGGTCGTTCCTTGATTCTCCGCGCACGGGGAAAGCTTCTCTGGCTCCTCTCCGCCCTGCAAACTCCCAGTGCTCGGCTTCGCCTGTCTTCCGATGGGACGAGAACCGATAACAGCAGATAAAGCTCCGTCTCCGGGGGATTCGAACAGAGGACAGAGCGAACAGAGGGAACAGATAGAATCCGAGCTAGTGATCCGAGTTTTAGCAATGCGAACCCGAGCATCCGCGCGATGTTTCGCGAGCGATCGTTAGTCGCCCATGGAAGGAAACAAGTTCGGTCGACACATTTTGGCCGCAGGTATCTTTATTTGTTGTTTCCTCGCGCTGATGAAATGCAACGCGACACGCGAGAAGAGAAGTAGAAGAAAACAGGTGTGACCTCGTGATTTCCAAGGAAGCTGTCGGTCCGTTACGCGCGATTACCATCGACTCGATTCGCGTGATCCCTCGAGGCAACGGGTTCGAGTATGACGGCTCTGTAGAAAAGTGGACGACGTCGCGTCGACGGGATTCCAAGACAGCGCTGATTACGAATTAATAGCGGCGAGGCATCGGCGTCGTTCCAACTACCGTGTTCTCGCTCGATTCGCCAGAATCGCCCTTCTCTTTCTACCGATCCTACAATTGGCTTTAGAAAAATTTGTCCGCCACTCGTTTTCTATGGTTCCGTCTGTCGCCTACCTACCATTATAAAACTCTAGAAGCGTGGGGAAAAAATCTGGTTCGCAAGGCTACCAATGGAAATGAAATCGTTAACACGCGGCCGTGTTTACTCGCATAATCTCTTTCCGAACATTAAAATACAAAGTAGGCGCATTACCATGACAAAACTGTCGTCGGGTCAAGAGTACCTGACACCATTCGTGGGGGATTGCGATCGGAACTCGGGCTGGTTATGCATATTCAGAACGGTGCAAGGTTCACCGTTGCGCGTATTACCCTTTGTTCGTTCCCCCTGCTCGACATCTATGTAAACTTTCCTTTCGGCTCGCGTCTCATACTCTCGTCCCCTACCTTTACCGTCCCGCGAAACCACGAGTTTTAGTAGCGCTAATACTCCTTTCGAGCCGGCCAACTTAAAGCGCGAGCTTTCACGAAGTTTCTCCAAATGCTACGCAAGTGGGCGACATTGTTCGGGAGTGGGTACCGGTAAAAGAATATATGAACGTCAGATTTCACGAATAAACGTCTACCGACAAGATTGTTCGGATTGTTTTGACAGTGGCTTGTGTGCTTGCATTCGACTTGGAACGACCAAAGGCGACCTTCGAGGCTGTTGGAGCTCTCGCGCGATCAGAATGTGAAAGTTCACTCGGAAAAGGCGGTCAGCACTACGTTAGTTGGCTTTGCGCGCACCTACCGACGCGACGAGACCATCACCCTTTTCTCTGAATTTAGTAAAATGGGGGCTTTCGTTCTAGCCTACTTAGAATTTAGTAGGATAAATGCCGTGGAAGAGGTTGATGAGGATACAGGTTCTGCTTAAGTTGCAAGCCACAAGACAGATATAAGAATAAGGTATCCGGAGAAGAAAAGAATGATTAGTTATTATTAGCTACTATCAGAAAAAGCTACGAGAAAGAAATATGAAAAGCGGTTGAATCTATACGGCTCTCAGAATCACCTGTCTTGCATCTCTCGAACCAGTCCCCGATAGACGTGGGCAGAACGCGGCGGACTCGTCCTGGACTTCGGGCGCGATCCAACGGCCAGGCATCGAGTGCATCCGAACTGCGTTTCGATTTTACGATAGATCCAGCCTTGAAAGGGGAATACTGCTTCGTGTCTGATCGAAATCTCGCACATACAACTCGTCGCTCGGCTCGGCTCTGCTCGGGACAGATGATAGGAACGGTGAAACACGAGGTGCACCGGTCAGAGTTGTTTCGTTCGGATCGAAACTCGAAGGCATCAAGGATTTTCGAGGGTCGCGAAGGGAGCGAAGCAAGGAGAATTGGACGTCCGCGTCCGAGTGAATCACGCTCCGAAAGTAGCGGCGAGGCGAGCGTAGGACGCGAGGAAAAGGTGGGGGTCCGGTTGAAAGACAGTAGGTCAAAAGAGCGTTCCCTCGGCCGCGAACCGGAACGAAGGAAGGACATCGCTGGGAGAAATTCCTTAGCCGGGAGGCTCCCACGCGTGGTGGACGATTCACGCGATTACGCGCACTGTTTTCACGCGGTAATCGAGGGTTCGGACGCGAATCTCTCGCAACAGTCGCAACCCACGGGACACCGAACGTTCCGAGCAGTTAGTTTCGCCGGCAGACGACCAGACCTTTTCATCGAGGTCACGGTAACGATTTCGAGAAAGAGACTGGCCCCCATGGTCGCGCGGCTGCGTAGCATCGCGTGCTACAAACGGGAACGAAGCGCATCGGTGTCTTCGCAATCTAGCCGCAGACGGACTTGCTTGGGAGAAGAAACGAACAGAAGAAGGAAGCCGGGATGCGATCTGCACCGTTGTTCCTTGAAAGTTGAAAGGCGCTGGACAAACTGCCACGTTTCACGCGTACCTACATACTTACGTATGTCGCGTTTGTAACCCTGGCTGCGGCGCGCGTTACTCGGATAAAGCACTTGAACTACCAACTCGGGCGTAGAGCCTGCGTGCATTTACGAATCGGCCTAACGAGAGCGCGGATGAAGGAAAGAAAAGGGATATTAATAACGCGGCGTGTACGCGACTGTTTCGCGGTACCAGTGTACCACCCTTCGTCCTATCGCCCCTCTTGGTAGAGGTATGCTCTCTTTCGCGAGGCACGCCCGACTCGTCCACCCTTTCGATCTCGGTCTCGTTCTCGGTCCGTTCCATTCCGTTTCATCTTCTCGGTTCGTTCGATGCGCCTTCCTCGATCTTAATGTTGCTCGCATAACGTAAGACCGTACCGTCGAATAGCATGCGAGCAGAGGCCTCGCCGCGAGCAGACACCGTGGGAATGTTAGGCGGGCCCACTGGCCGCGCGCACGCTGCCCTTTCCTCTCTTCTCTTATTCGCATCTCTTCCCTTCTCTCTTCTCTCTTCACGTTTCTACCTTACACTCTTCTCTTCTCTTCTCTTCTCTTCTCTTCTCTTCTCTTCTCCCTTGAGCGCGTCACCTCGCGTAACCCCATCAGATCCTTTCTCTTTCGATACATTGCGCCCGTCTCTCTCGTTCTCCCCTTTATCTTCGACATCGCCCTCGAATCCTTCGTGCTCTTGTTGCCATTTCACACCTTCTTCGACTCTGTATCTTCTAATTCGTACTTTTACGTTTAACGTCTACGGGTAAGTGAGCAGCAGTCGTGAAATCCCGCCCGGCGCCCTCCCCGCGACAAGTTGCTTCTTTCGCATGCAAGTACCTAAAGACGATCGTGACAAGACTTGCTGAATTTCTATAGAGTTTCGTGCGTCGTCGTATCGTCGCACAGCTGAGCGCGCGCTCTGTAGCCGAATCCAGAGCATACCTACTTAGTAAATTTTCCTGTCAATTCTGTTGACAACCCGCCGTATAGGGACCTACAGATGCTGCGACTTTTGTCGTAGGCGGTTCTGTCAACCACGAATTCCGTCGTTCTCGTTCTCGCGCATACCTAAGTTCTTAACGAGTTGAACGGCAAACGCGTGGAGTACTCGACGCGATTAGCTTAAGGGCGACAATGGAGCAACAGTTGAGTTGCGCGGGCGGGATCGCGATACGGAACTAAATCGCGAGCATCGCGGAGATTTCGAGTGGGTTCGTCGAATGGAATTAAGGGCGAGCAGGGAGGACGAAGCGCGGAGTTTAGTGGAACGGCAAGCAGGTAGGTTTGTTCGCGCGGTAAGGCCGATAGCGTGGAATCAGCGACGGCAGGATAATGGCGAGCTGCCGCGTCCATTCTCGTCCGTGGCCGGGTGAGATGCTCGCTGGAAGGCCAGCGCATCGAGGGTACTCGCCGACGGCCCAAGTCGGTAACCTTCTTTCCGGCGAAATTATCATAATGGCTCGGAACAGAAGCATGGCCCGGAGCGACCTCCACTCGCTTGGAAACTGCCTGCCACGATGTATACAATTCTCTCACCATCTTTCGCGAGTCTAAGAGAGTCCACTCCGCTCCACTCCACTCCACTCCGCTCGATTCAACCCAACTCGACCACTGGGTATATGTATGTATGTATGTAGGTACGTGTGCTCGCGCGAACCCGCCTCGGTTGTTCTGCCATGGCAATGCCAGCCATATGCACACACCTACGTATATAGGTACATGTATACCCCGCGCACGGTAATTACGTGACGTATTAATACCAGTTATTCCGCGTCGACTGGTTCTCTACCCGTCTCGATCCGCAGGTGTATTTTGAATCTCCTTCTCCTTCATATGCCTCGCTCACGCTTTTCTACGTGTTCTCCCTTCCTTCCATCCTTCCCCCCTTCCTTCCTTCCTTCCTTCCTTCCTTCCTTCATTCCTTCCTTCATTCCTTCCTTCCTTCCTTCCTTCCTTCCTTCCTTCCTTCCTTCCTTTCTTCCTTCCTTCCTTCGTTCCTTCGTTCCTTCCTTCTTTCCTTCCTTCCTTCCATCCTTCCTTCCTTCTTTCCTTCCTTCTTTCCTTCCTTCTTTTCTTCCTTCCTTCCTTCCTTCCTTCATTCCTTCCTACCCTCTGTCTCTCTGTCTCTCTCTCTATTTCTCTCTCTCTCTCTCTCTCTCTCTCTCTCTCTCGCCGTTCATTCCTTGTGCTCGGCTGTGTTCCATTCTCTCTCGTTCTCCCTCCTTTACAAGGCTTTCGCATGCTTCCACAAAACTACACATTCGTCTGGGTAATAGAATGCGTTTACAAGTTGGATAGAAAGCAGCTCCACATGACACGTTTCTAGTCCTCCGTTTCCTCGTGCCCACGTGTTCCCTCAACAGCTCGTATTTGACGATAGATTCGACGACCTCGGTGGATTATGACTCCTCGATGCTCACGACCGCGCATGTCGAAAACGCGTTTCAAAGCGATTATACACGATTTACTAACGAACTGTGAACGAGAAGAGTGCACGGTGGAGTGTGAATCGCGCGATGCTGGCAAGCAGAGCGAGAGATCGAAATTAGAAGAGGCGGAGGAGCGCGCGCGAGCATGGAGCGTAACCTCACGGCGCGGCGCGTTGGCTCGTCGGCGTCGCGGTAACGGGACGACGATACGGAAATCTTAATAGCATCGACTCGAGCCGCGCCGCGCGGCCACCTAACTGCCTAACTCTTTGCCTCGCCACCTTCGAGCCGGAACTCTTGCTCCAAGGGACGAACACCCGCTTATTAGCCAAGTAAAAATTATTTCGTGTTGCATCTCCACGCGATACGCGCGTCTTTCTCTTCTCCTCCATTCCCTCGTTTCCTCGAGCACTCGTCTTTCCTCTCGTTAATACGTACGAGTTCCGCATTGCAAAGACACGCGACTTTCCGCCCGTAACCAACGACTGATCCTTCGATTGCTGCAAAGTATTTTCTAGAGAATGTTGCAAGGGGCAAAGCAGGGGAGAAGAGGAGATAATTAAGTAGGTTGAGTGTTAACTTATTGCTGGAGAAAGGACACGCGAGATAGGCGTCCCGAGATGCGGATATGTAGGGGAGATCGGTGATGGTTGTCACACGGGTAGGTTGTCACAACCGCTATAACAAAGAAACCAGAGACCAGAAATAACAGTTATTTTTTAAATTTTTTCGAAAAAAATCATTGAGAAAAAGTTCATTTTTATTCAAATGGAAGTCAGTCTTCGTTAAATACTGCATACGTTTTCTGAAATATGAAGTGATTACAAAATATTAACACTTATCTGTTTTGGTTACTGATAACCATTATCGTCGACGGAAATATTCTTTGGTCCCTAATAACCGTTATTGTCGACGGAAATATTTTTTGGTCACTAGTAACTGTTATTGACGACGGAAATTGTTTTTAGTCACTAATAACTGTTATTGACGACGGAAATTGTTTTCGGTTACGAATAACCATTATCGATGACCAGAATTTTTTTCGGTTACGAATAACCATTATCGGTGACCAAAATTTATTTTGGTTACGGTATAACCAATATCTATTGCGGGATTTTTTTTTGATTACGATGTAACCAATACATCTTGCGGGAATTTATTTTTGGTTACGGTATGACCAATATATTTTGCAGAAATTTTTTTTGGTTACGGTATAACCAATACATCTTGCGCGATTTTTTTCTTTGGTTACGGTATAACCAATATGAATTACGGGAATTTTTTCAGTAACTATTGAACTATAGAATATCTGGAATATTGTGAATATTACGAGCCGCGGCGCGCTGTTGAAAAGAGATAGTTGCACTACGTGGAATACTGTTTCACTCTTACACACAAGTCTATACCTGTCTACACTCAAATTTACTACAGGATAAAAGTACATTTACTACAGGATGGTGTATAATACAGGATAGACACCCATTCAATGCCACTATCTCTCTCGGCCTGGCCAGTCCGGGTTTTCCATCCCGTGTTCGCATTCCAGATATTCTATAGTTCAATAGTAACCGAAAAAAATTCCCGCAATTCATATTGGTTATACCGTAAGCAAAAAAAAATTCCCGCAAGATATATTGGTTATACCGTAACCAAAAAAAATTCCTGCAAGATATATTGATCATATCGTAACCAAAAATAAATTCCCGCAAGATATATTGGTTACATCGTAACCAAAAAAAAGTCCCGCAATAGATATTGGTTATACCGTAACAAAAATAAATTTTGGTCATCGATAATGGTTATTCGTAACCGAAAAAAAGAAATTCTGGTCATCGATAATGGTTATTCGTAACCGAAAACAATTTCCGTCGTCAATAACAGTTATTAGTGACCAACAAATATTTCCGTCGACAATAACGGTTATTAGTGACTAAAAAATATTTCCGTCGACAATAATGGTTATTCATAACCAAAATCATTTAAAGAAAGATATTAATTCTTATGCCATAACTTTTCAAATTTAGGTTATAACAGTTATGGTCTCTGAAAGAAACTATAAACAATAGGAATGTACTAATAATCCATGGCGATGCGTAAACATATCGCCGCCTCCCCCCGCATCACACAAGTCGTTGTGGTGTCGTATGGAGCCACAATGTGTCATTGTTTTCGTGCGCTCGAAGTAAATTAGGCCGTATTTTCTATCAAGTAAGTATAGGTTGTTTCTTAGTATTGACTATAACATTGTTGCATTATTCTCATATTTTAGAGTTTTTCCTAACTTACTGCAATGATTTTTTTACATTTTTTAAACTTTTTAATACATGAATAGAGGGGTGAAATTGTTAAACGGTTTGGGGCGTGTTGTCACAGAACATTTGGGGTCAGGTATTTGCCGCATGTGACAACTAATCCCGCTGTAACTTGCTGTACCTATCATGTGATATTATATTTTTTTGGTTGTTTGGCAACAGTTCTCAATAATAATGCCGCGAAGTTATAATAAGAAGACGTTCAGAGGTAAGGTGCCCCCGGAATTAATCTTCTGTGCGGCAAGAGAGGTTAAAAAGGGCAATCACACAATAAGAGGGATTGCCAAAGATTATAATATAAATTACCGCACTCTAGCGCGATATTGTCAGAACTACAATAAAAAATGATATTACTTTCTTAATTGAATCGACTTTTTATTCATAAACTTAGCTATCCAAATGTGTGACAATCAACCCCAGATACTGTGACAACCAAACCGACCTCGGGGTATGTTGTCACAAAATAGTTCCTGCAAATAATGTGAATTAGCTCCTAATCTGGTTGACAAAATCCATTGGACCAATTTTTTTTATATAGTCTGACGTACTTAGTTTATATTAATTTAAGTTTGAATGAACTTCCCTGCAGCTATAACCTGTAAAAAAAATCAAAATAAGAAAATGAGACAACCATCCCCGGTCTCCCCTAATGTTTGGTTGTTCGTAACTCCCTACCCCGCGAGTCCCAGAGCGTCTTCTCACGAAAGCAACTCTGCAAGAGAATTCAAAGTTTCCGAAGCGTGAATGGACTGTCGTCCGGATAACGCGTGTGTACCGTTACCCTCCTCGGTATACATATACCGACTCTGCTGGTCCAGAGGAGGTGACGCCCTCGAGAGTGTCTAAGCGAGAGGACGCAGCGGTGCCGGCGGCAGGACAACTTGGCTTTGGAAACGTTCCACTCGCCGCGCGGGCGGGCTCGAACGAATACCTACTTAGGTACATATCTTGTGTTTTCTTCGGAGAATCACAAGTGAGACTCGTACCGCGTTGCGGAATGCCTGACCGACAACCCAATCGCTTGGTACCGGTGCCCATGTAGGCCGTTACTGTCAGCGTTGAAATTCTCGCCAGTTGGATTCGCGGGTTATCCCTCCTTTTCACGGTGGAATATTTCACGGTATCTTTCACCGGTGTTTTCGTGCCGCAACCTTCGAACTCCTCGCACCCCACGCATCATTCCTAGGGAAGCAAGCGAAAACTTTTTATCGCGAAGCCAAAACACGGGGTTAAACGGATAAGGGTGAAAGGGTGCGCGACGCGCGTCGCACTTGGCGCGGAGTCACAGCGAGCACAGTTGCAGCTGGAGGTGAAAAGCACGCGCGCGTACCTATCGGGCGACCGCGTGAAATTTCTAAGCCGTACGTCACGGCAGCTAATGAAATTCCTTTCCGCGCGACCCGGGCCGGCGCGGCGCGGGCGTCCCGCGCGATCGTCTTAATCAGCGCGCTGTCGCTGCGGAGGAAAAAAAATTAGCATTTTAAATCACGCGCTCCGCGGGTGCTCCTGCCTGCCTCTGCATTCCCGCTCCACTCCTCCGCGCCCCCCCCCCCCCTCCAACTCTCCGCCGTCTCCTCTCGCGTTATCCTCCTCCTGCTCGCTCCTTCATTTCCGAGTGGAGTCCACGTCTTCTCTGTAATTCGTTTACTATCAAAGAGGAACGGAAGATTGATCGTCGTTTCTCGATGTTTATAATTATTTTGAACGACGCCAGGCGCTCATTGTACATCGCGCGGAGACGGATATTCTTCTGGAATACGGACGCGTACGCGCGTGGAACGAGGAAGGCCGTAGATCCTCTTCTCCTTCGCTCTATCTCCGTCTATTCTGCTCACTTGGCCACCGTCATCCCCTTACCGCGCCGCACCACTCCGCCGCCTACCTCTCTCTCTCTCGTCTCTCAAACTCTCAAAGCGGGCGTCAGCATCATCAATCCACGTCCGAGAATTTCTCTATGGCCGGGCCGAGCCGATCCGAGCCGTGCACGGGTTCCTACGTTCTTAGTATGTACGCGCCGTTTCGAGACGGCTCGTCCGAACCGAACGCCTTGAATTTCGTCCCGATCTGGCCTTTCTACGATTTCTCGTACCCACACTACGGTGACTACGTAGGGGCGATCTACTCGCACGCGAATCGCGCTCCATGCACCGTAGACGGCTGGGACTGAAATTGACAACCCGCGTGAGAAAGTCACTTGGGAGTTGGGACAGCATCGAAACACGCCACGACCACTTTTCTCCAAGCGGCAGAGAAACAACGCGAAACTGTTGCTTCGCTGCTGCCTGGCCGACGCGGACTTTGGAGCGGAACGTGTGTTATTGCCGTTCCGATAACTTTATCGGGATATTGACGACGCGTTTTTTTCCGAGACCACGTTCATTCTTCCGTTCGACCGTTGGAGCGAGCAATTTCCGGCGCGTCCTCGCGCGCTCAAGCCACGTTGCCTACTCGAAAACTCGAAATATGATTCTAAGCGCTTTCAGAGGGACTCGGAGGACGGCCCGATCTGTCCCAGCGCGCGACGAATCGAGTGATCGCCGTTTTCTTCGGTGTTCGAATAAAAAATGCGCGCGCCTCTGATAAAGCGAGCGTGCAATCGCGGCTGTTTGCGGCAATCGGGTGACCCCTGACCCGCGCCGAGAAATTATTCGCTGCTGTCGCGTAATCGAGGAATTTAGGCGCGTAGAGTCGAGCTGATCGTTGCGCCAAAAAAAAAAGAAAAAAGAACACGCGAATCGGGCGTTGATGATAATTCGTAATCTAGCGTCGACCATCCTCGTCGGCAGAATTCTCCACCGATCTCTCTGTGGTGAATCGCTCCGCGAGCATTTCTGCGTATCTTCTCTGTCCGCGATCGAACGCTTTCCGCGTTGCTCGTAGCTCGAGCGATCGTTGAACTAAATACATAGTACGTGCCTACTACATGCTGAAGTCTATTTCAGCCACGGATACCAAAGGAAATGTCCTGCGGAACGAGTGGAATTGGCAGAGCGAATAAGTAATGAGCGAAAACGCGCAGCGAGCGAGGACGAAACAGTTATACAGAAGGTATCGCGCATCTGTCACGGCGGGCATCCGTTGCAATTGGCGCTCCTTCGCGTCTTCTAACGAGGAGAAACTCGATGAAACGAGCGACCGTTGATGCAACGACGCTACGGTCCTACGATACAAGCGACGGAAAGCGTAAACGTCCGAAGCGACCTTACGGACGCGATGCCGCGTTCGGATTCCCCGCAGATTCTTTTCCGCTCGAGCGAGCCGCGCGAACGAGTATCCGTGTTCGGGCCGACCGATAACGGTACCGAATCTGCATAACACCGTACTTACAGCAAGATTGCCGCACGTGAAGCATCGTTCTCTTCGAAGTTCATTGGCTGTGCAATTTGCTTAAAACTTTATATTACTTACTCGAAATGGTACCAACCAGACTCTGCGGTGTTCCTTGGCTACCGCATCACTTTATCATTTCTGCTGGAAAAGAGAAGGCTCCTTTGGTCACGCGCAAGAGTTGCTTTCTTCGCGCGCGAGCTGTGCAAGAAAATTTGGAATTGCTCGAGGATGATGAGTGCACCGATCGGTGCAGTGGCTCGGACTTTTCGGGTTTTTAACAGAACTGAAGAGAGCGTGACGAGGGGTTGAGGGGGTGGGGTGTGGGAAGATAGAAGGGACGGTGTTCGTTAGCCGCGGGGCGGAGGTTGGAATTCAGGCGGTGCACAGCAGGGTGCCGTTTCTCGTCGAGGCTCGGCAGAAAAAGAAACACCGGGCAGCGTAGAGAGGAACAGAGGAAGAGAGAACGGCCGAGAGATAGTCTTCTACGTGGTAGATTCTCTTCCTGTCCCTGGCTTTCTTTATCTCTTTGCCTCTCGTTTAACCCTTCCACGGCGATCGCCTTTCTGTCGACGCGCGGTATAAACGATTATCGGAGAACTACGCAGCTCTAACTCGAGATACAGTTAACGCGGTACCAGGCTCGGGCCTAGGGTATGGTTATTACCGGAGATTAACAGTAAACCCGACGAGCGCGATGCAATCTGAACGAAGCTCGGCGACTATTTAGTCGACGTCGCGCGGGTGGCAGTCGAGTGGACGGGGAATGCGGCGGAGGTTTCCAGCGGGTAACCGGTGCCGCGAGATTTCGCGCAACGGAAAGCGCGGTAAGCGCACGGGACCCGGTGCGCTACGGGTCTGGGTTAGGTCTGGGGTCTGAGGTCACCGTCTCGACCGCACCCGCGTTCATCCAGTTGGCGATCTCCGCTCGTTACCATCGTATGCTAAACTTTCTTTCCTTTCGCTCCTTTTCCAAACGTCCAACTCGGTCGTTTGTTCTCGCGTTTGCCGATGCTCTTTCAGAGAGAAACGTCTCGTCTCTAGCGTTTGCCTTTGCACAATATTTGCCGATTCGCGGCGCGGCCGGGCGCTCTCGACTCGGTACACCTATATCTGTATGCACACTTCGTATACCGTTCAGTCAGCGTGAATTCGTACAAATTCTTTGACCGCACGACTGGCAAGGGAAGATCCCGAACCTAGAAATTCAAAAAATTCTGAAACTTTGTGAGTATGCAGGGGATTCCCTCCTGATTACAACGCAACTTTTCTTTGCTGCCCAAATTCGAAGGCGGTGAAATTAACTCCGGAAAATTCGGCTATTTTCCGATTTTGTGTTATAATTCGCGAACTGTAAGAGATAGAAAAAAAACTTCAAGACAAAAGTTACTTCTTTTAATTAGATCTATCATTTGGTAAAAAATGATTTTACAGTTCACGGGTTATAACACAAAATCGGAAAATAACCGGGTTTTCAGAGGTCAATTACACCTCCTTAGAGTGATTTTGGGGAGGAAACAAAAATTGCGTTGTAATCAGGAGGAAATTACCTACATATTCACAAAGTTTCAGAATTTTTTGAATTTCCGGGTTCGGGATGTTCCCTTGTGAGTCTGCCTTCGGCAAACCGGGAGAAACGAGTCGTAACTACTGTCCGCGATGTTTCCCGCGAGAGCAACGAGGGCCCATTCTCGTCGGAGCTCGTCGACCGAGAAAAGTTGGCGAAAGCCCTCACGGCTCGAAACAGTGATCGATTCGGTGAAAATGTGTGAGGAAGGTCAGCATCTCGCCTACTTAGATGGTACGCGCGGGCATTTATCTTCGTCTCGGGTAGGGCACGTTGGTATCCAGTATCCAGCAGTGTCATCTCGGTCGAGGGAAGGAGACGTCGACGCGCGGAACCGGCGCGGCGCGGCGATGCATGGATGCATGACCGCGCCGATAAGCATGCGACGGCTGATCGCGAAGCAGGTTCATTGGAATTTTCGCGAGCGGTCTCGGTCCCGGACTCGAGCGAGCACGTAAAATGAAGGCGTAGGAATTGGAAAGGGGCCGAAGACTGACGTTCGTGTTTAATTTTATGTTGCAGCGGTGCAGAGGGGTCGAGTGCCACCATCGCAACCGTCGCTGCCAGGCCTGCCCGGACAGTTCGCCCTGACGAACGGCGACGCTGTCGCGTGCGCCAGTTTGAACGGCCACTCTTACCTCTCCTCGTACATAAGTCTACTTTTGAGGGCGGAGCCGTATCCGACCTCGAGATACGGGCAGTGCATGCAGCCGAACAATATCATGGGAATCGATAACATTTGCGAGCTCGCGGCGAGATTGCTATTCTCGGCGGTGGAATGGGCCAGGAACATCCCGTTCTTCCCGGACCTTCAGGTGACGGACCAGGTCGCCCTGCTCAGGCTAGTTTGGAGCGAGCTGTTTGTGCTGAACGCGAGCCAGTGCTCGATGCCTCTTCACGTGGCGCCGCTGCTGGCGGCAGCCGGTCTTCACGCTTCGCCCATGGCAGCGGATCGAGTGGTCGCCTTCATGGACCACATTAGAATCTTTCAGGAACAGGTGGAAAAGTTGAAAGCTCTTCACGTGGATTCTGCCGAGTACAGCTGCCTCAAGGCCATCGTCCTCTTCACCACAGGTAACCACGCATTCGATACTTAGCTTGGCCGCGCGCCCCGCGTCCCCCGATCGCGAGAACGTTTTGAGCCGCCAGTAGAAGACCGAGTGGTCGCGTCGAGTCGAGTCGAGATGATCTCGCCGGCTGTCGTATCGCGCCAGGAACCGTCTTTTCCGTAACCGGCGTGTGACGATGCTATCTCGAAGACGGTCGTTGTTGTCACGCGGCTCGTCGATCCTCCACGAGCTTAGAGAAGCTTAGTAAGGGGACAATGCTTCCCACAGCGTGGTACCGTGAGCCGTGAGCCGTGAGCGGTGGCAGGGCCGCCGGAAGAACTCTGATCGCGACGGTCTCTTGACGCGCGCCGCTCGTCGCTCGCTCGCTCACTCGCTCGTTCCCGGACCGTCCGTTGATCGCGCTTTCGCGTAGCTTCGTCTAATCGACGCGCCAAGATGTTATCGCCGCTACCACTGTCATCCAGGACGCGATACCCGTTCTAGCCAGGGACGAGATTCGCCCCGACGACGTAACAATGCGACGAACGCTCGCTCGTCGACGGTGCGGAGATCGTCATCGAGCCACGGAGACAATGCTTGCGTTTCTACTTCCCTTCGCTTCACTCTCTCTCTCTCTCTCTCTCTCTCTCTCTCTCTCTCTCTTCCTCTCTTCCTCTCCCCCCATCAGCCTCTTCTACCCAACCATTCGCTACCACCTATATGGTCGCTACGATCTTCTTCAGGCACACGCGTTTACGCGTTTCGCGCGCGCAATGTAAAATCGTTTCGCGATAATTACGATAACGTTTTCGTATAAAACTATAAAACGTTGATGGAATATTATGTAAGTATTTACTAACGAACGTCGTGTCGTTCTCGTGCTGCAGGTATACCGCATTTGCGTCTGGTAAGATCGTTTTTGTACTGTACGGAGAATATTCGAAATGCTTTAAAAGTGACGTTACCTTTAAACGATCCTCCCACTCCCTCCGTGCCTCTTTCGTTCCGTTTAATTCTCTCGTTTCGTATGTTCGCATCCGACGACAACGGAGGCGCGCGGTAATTATCTGCCGGCCCATCTACTCCCGTTCTTTTGCCGTCCCTCGAGGAATCACGAACAGCATCGCCACGGCGCGGCGCGGCGGGACTACCGGTTCAGCGCGCACCCCCGATACGATCGTCCAAGACCATCGCCACCTAAAATCGTTCTCGGTGTCGCGTCGTGCTCTTCCTCGGTCATGGATCGTTTTTCTACGCTGTTGTACACACTACACGGCAAACTTTCGCCTCTGACCGTTACGAATCGAGAAGGACAGGTATGCGATAGCATGGCACGAGCGAGTATGCCTACTTATGTGTGTGATTTATCGGCGATTGGAGAGGCTACGCTTGTACGTGCCGGTTTCGATTTTCCTTTGCGATCGACTCAAACGTGAGTCTCGCTACGTCGAGACAGCCGATAGGTTTGCGGTGGGTGGCCACTGGCCCGAGCCTGTGTACCTACGCGGACACGATCGTGCAACATGGAACGTAAGCGAACGCACGCGCGTTCAGTTTTTTGGGGGGGGCCGCGAGGACCGAGAGGACGACGTGGTGGTTGGCCCATGCTAAACCGTCTCGGTGTAGATACGAGACAACCGGCTATTTATTTCCGTGCTATATGGGCGCGCTTAGCTTGGCTTAGCTTATGCTAATGTCCCGATTCTCGGCCTTTCTTCTTCCACCCCTTCGCTCGGCTACCCTCTTTTTCTTCTTTTCCTTGGCCACGGAGCACTCGCTTCTTCTCCTCCCTCTTCTTCTTCCTCTTCTTCTTCTTTCCCCTATTCTTTTTCTCCTTTTACACGGGGGACTGGCTGGATCTTTTTGCGCTCCGTGCGACACGGGGTCCTTGCTTGCCACCCCTCACTCGGTTATCCATTTTCCTCGAGATAAACCTCGAAACGCGATGTTGCGTAACACCGTTGGGATCCTGTTCAACAATTTCTTTGCAAAAACAAGGGACGAGCTTCCGATAAGCAGACGACTGGCAAGGTTAGCCCTGGTCGACAGTTTGAAACGCGGACCGATTGAGCGTTCTTCGCTATCGTGTTTCTTCGATGCGACACTTGACAACTGATTAACAGATAGTCACGATCAGGTAGACATTCGCCACCGCTATCGACGCGTCAGTTTTCGCAGAATCCGAAGCTATTTTCGTGGTGATTGGCGTTGGGAAAGCTCTGCGAATGGAAGCTTTTCGCTTCATCATTCCTTTTAATCTCGACAACAGGCGGGCGATCTCTATCTCGGAGGGCAGCGACTTTTTTTACACGCCTCGTAACCGCGGATCACGTGTCTAATTGTTCGGATAAAACGGTGGAACGAGGGCACGGTGCATAAAGTACGTTTAGCTCGCTAGATCGACCGTTCCAGCGCTTCAGCTTTCTCCTGTGCATACAAGACGCATACCCGGTGGCGTGAAAATATCCTACGTGCCAACAGTCCGTGTTCCGTAACCCGAAAAAAATTCAGTCACCTCGGGGCCGGAATTGTTTTGACGCGCAAAGTGTCCCCGTTTCTCCGAAAGCTTTTGTAAAAATTTTTTCCAAGGATAGCGTGTTACTACGAATGAAATGTACATGGGGGAATATAGGAAAGGGGTACCGCAGATTTTTCCACGTTGAATCGTTGATCGCGATAGCGTAGCTGTCCAAGCGTCAACGCGTCCCGCCAACTGAAAGTTTCCGGCGCGGCGCGGCGTTCTCCCGTTCGAGGCCACCCCGTAGAGGCGCAGAGGCATGCAAAGCTACGATGCAGATATATTTATGCGAGAGGGTATTACGGCGAGTGCGGTACCTACGTGTATCTTGATGGGAAACACTCCCACGATTATGTGGCATGCGATGCAATTCCCTTTGCCTTGGCCAACCGGCGCGGCGCGGCGAGCAACCGCGGACCCACGTATTCGCTACCATGTGCTTTTCGTTTCTACGCGGCTTCCCCCCTTCTCCCCCCTGCCGATTAACGACGTAATTAAGAATATGAGCCGCAACTGGGGACTTTTCTCCCGACCGCGAGGAATCTACCCGACGAACGTCGCGTCGCCGCGTTTACGGGGATACCGGTCTTCCGACGATCCTATTAAAGGATTAATCTTCCACCGTCGCGCGTCGTTGCGAAACGCGCTTTATTCCGATTCTAGTTTCCATAAATTTTCGCCCAGACGACAGTGGACTTTCTTAAGGATTACATACCTATATCGATGGCGTCGTCCTGCTCGTAAATAACGCGCACGGCGGATCTTTGTCGAAACCCGCGGCAACTATGACGTCCCGCCGTCGGGCTTTGGTGTACGGTGTATGGTGTACCCACGTACTTGTGTACATGCATACGCTGGTTTCGTAAGCACGCTCTTTTCCTCAAACGATCCGGCCAGATAAGCATGGGCGATATAAGTACCTACGCTCCGATGTATCCTCGTTGATTTTAGCGCGCAATCGTCGAGCAATGATTCCATGCGTCGTGTCCAATCGCGAGAAGGCTATGGCGTATCGAAGCGGACACGGACGCGCAAACGGGGGCATTGCGGAGACGCGAGGAGAAAGTAACCGCGATCGTTGTTCGCTCTAGCTCGGCCAAACTGATATCCCAAGCGTTCGTATTCGGCGAGATAGGAATAAGGGGCAACCGGATTTATTCGATACCGCTAATCGGCTCGTTCGCGTTCTGTGATGGGATCGGCGATGATGGGAAAGAAGCTCCGAGGCCGAGTCACGACTGTCGAAAAAAATGGAATCTTTAGGAGCGAAATAGGGGTGATACGTATGGGGAAAAGAAAATCTGGGTCAACGATCTTTCTTTTGCGCCTCGAGCGTAGTCGTGCTGAGAGGAGCAAGACTATTATCATAATTGCCATATAGGCGGCTCGTAGGAGAAGCTGGATAAAAGCATCGCCGGACCAGCAGGAACACGGTGGGTCTTGTAACCTAAATCGAAGCTAGACAGTGCAAGTGCATACAATTCCAGTAGGGCAAACTCGGGTAAGTCCGTGATAGTTTTAGAATTTGTCTATTAACTGCTAATACTCACAGGTTCTGAAAGTGAGTCTAGGATATAATGATAGGTCAGATATCGTGCAAACAAATAATAGGTTAACAGAAATTTAGTAAATATATTTAATTGAAAATATATATAAAATTAAATTTTCACGACATTGGGTGGATGTACCAGTAAATGTACACCTACCAGTGAATGGCCATTTTTTATTAAAATGAGTAAAATAGGTTATTAAAATAAGCAACTAATTAATTAGAAACTTCTTTTAATTTCTTGCTTCGTATCGAAACAATTTTTGCAGCACGTGGAATCAATCGCGCTGCAAATATAATTTTATAATAGTGTTCGTTCGTTAGCCTTAAGTGTTCATTTATTGGTGCGTTTACCATACTCTGGCTGGTTACTCCGTGATAGCTCTGGTAATTCCGTGATAGTTCTCGCCGGCCCGATATATGTTTTATATTATTTTATATGATTTTACATTATTTTATATTATTTTATATTATTGTTATCTTGTGTATAATCAATCGTTTCATGATGTCTGAGACGTAAGGAAACATTATTTCTAGTATTGACCATCAGAATTTCTCAAACAGCGCAATCAGAAACGCAGTCTCAGGCACACGAAAAATAAGAATTTAGTTATTTTCATCAGCAAAAATATCACTGATGCTTACTGTATGATAATTTCAAAAGTAAGTCTCGTTAAAGTGTCACCTTACCAGCATTTACCTGCCACTTTAATATTCTATTTATCTTCTATTCTATATAATACATAACCAAGCGACCGTCCACTATTAGCACGAGGAATTCTCCAAATAATGCGCTGCTAGAACAAAAACGCCCTCAATCTATCACACTAACTTCAATTGGCTGATTTTTTTACCGCATCATAAACTAGAAGATCAACGCTGTCTATTAGGTTTTTCTTGTTAACTAAATTAAGTCCGGCAACTTCGAGTTACAGACGACTGAAAAAGTATCGCGGAGTAACCACTATCACGAACTAAGACCCAGTTTACCCTAGCAATAGTACCGCATTTTCGATCCGATCCCACTGGCACGGCGCAGGTATTATTGACGTGTTTATCGTTGTCGTTATTATCGCCTTCTGTCGTCCACGCTCACCTGTTAACCTCGAATAATTTATCGACGAGCGGCGGCGCAGTCGCGCTCTTGAAACGTCGACCGGAGATGGGCAGAGAAACGAGAACCGGTAGAAATGGATGCGCGACAGCCCGAGCCAGAGAGAATGAAAAGAAGGGACTTCGACGCAGCGAGATTCTCCGCGTTACGGTCTAATCAGCGTCTATCACGAGACCAACAGAACCGTCCAGAGTTCTCGGGGGGGGGCTTCTGAACGCGAGTCGCTTCCGCGATGCGAGCAGCGGGATGGATGGATAATCGCGCGGCGCATTAACCCTCCACCACTCCCAACCTCGCGATCACTAAAGATCTACCGACAAAAATATGGCCATCGCGTTGCGCAACTGAACGGCCGTGTCGCGAGACTCCTTTGATTGACTTTAATTGCATCTCTCGACGCTAAAGACACGCTTGGCGCTCCTTGTCCACATCAAAACGGGGGATACGAGGCGTTCGTTATACACTTTGCTCGGTCGTTGAAATTCATTAAAGGGGAACCGTGATTGGAGGGAAAGAAGGAGGAAATACTTAACTCGAAATTATAGATCGAAGAACGTAGATATTGCGAGTCGGTTGTTTGGCTGAGAACGGAGCGCGCGTTCAGGGCACCGAAACGATACAAAATCCCGACGCCGATGGAGCATCGTGGCAATCTATTTGCAAGGGAGCTTCGAGGGGGTGTCGAACGGATGAATTTCGCGTGTCGCGTGCATACGTGCGCGAGAAGATGAAGGGAGGAGAACGAGCTGGGCCGGGCCAGGCCGGGCCGGGTCGCGCCGCGCCGCGTCGGGCGAGTGAGCGAACGAAACGAATGAACGAACGAGCGGTGGTTCGAAGGGATGGTGATCGTCCGCGGAAGGGGAGAACGCGTTATCTGCGAACCCGGGACCACGATCCTCGCGGCCGACTCTCTATCTCTTGCATTGTTACTTGGCGTCGAGTTGGGGTCGCGTCCCCCAACCCTTGACTTTCAGCGTTACCCATTTTCGTTTTATTATCTGCCCTCTTCCGTGCGCGTTCTCGTTGCACGCTCGTCCACGCGGTCCTCTATCGACCATCAAAACAGGGGTGGCTGAGAGTTGTACGGCTCTTGCTGCTGCGACACCCCCGCGACGCGTTTACGAGATATTAATTCTCCCAAATCCCGATTGAAACGTTAATCGAACGTAGTTTGAATCTCCGCTTGTAATACGTTAATGCAACATTTATGTTACGGTACACGTGCGCAGGGATGCAGGTAGCTTGTTGGAGGCGCGGTACGCGGAAACCGTTGGCAACGTTACGTCTAATTGTGAATCCGCAAGTGGGCAAGTTTGTTTCGTAAGCCAAGTGGACGAGAGATAAGGAAGAATAGGGAGTGAGAGATGAAAGATAAGGGATGGCGAAGGTTTTTCGCGGTACATAAAGACAACGGTGGGGCAGGGATGGTATCGGAGTTGCGGCTGGATCCTCCGGTATTCGCGGGCGCGCAACCCTTATCGGCGTATCGCAGGGCAAAGGGTTGCCCCGGTATTAGAGTAAGCCACGGTATTAACCTCGGAGTTTAATATAAACGACGGTAGCCGGGGCCACCGCGTCGTTTGGAGGATGGCGAGGGTGGCCACGTGACCGTCGGACAATGCGAACCGCTTATCGACGTCCTCGGCCGAAACGAACCCTCGCCACGGCTCCTCGGTGGCCCACCTCGCCGCTAGCAACTAAACGAACCGCGTTCATACGAGGCCTCTGTCTGTCCCATCGGTTAACCTACGCGCGCGTATTACACCGCGCTGGGCCGATCTTCGCTGCCTAACATGCGCTTCCCAGTTTTCCCAGCTATCCCGCCTCTATTTCCGTCCTCCCGCTGTCCCGAAAACTCGGTCTACCGTGATATCGCCCGACCACGCCATCCACGAAACAAAGACCCATCCTTTTCGCAGTTTCCACAGAACTACCGCCGAAAGAGACACTGCGACGATGCTGCTCCGAAATTCCGCGCTCTCTCTTCCTTCCCAGCTGACCTATTGCCAAATACGTTCCTGCGCGTTAGGAACAATGACAATGAGCCAGGTGACGAGACAAAAATTGTCGCGACGGCAGGGGATGAGGCGACGAGTTGGGAAAGAAGAAGGGACGAACGAGCTGTAATCCGTGATGGCGTGACGAAAGTGGACGGCGTGTTTTTTAAGCGGCCTGCGCCGCTCGGTCGCTTAATAGCCATCGTAAAGAAGCCAACGTTCGCGACCGATTCGCGTAGCGAGCCGTCTTGATAGCGGCACCTGTCCCTCCGCGCGACCTCTTCCGTTTTCTAGGCCGCGCTGCAACCTTCCAGTGCCAGAGTCTACTATAGTACACCGCACCTCTACCTAGAGACGCTCGTAAACTCCAGATCTCATCGTCCCGGTGACTTTATCGCCTTACCTCGTAAATTTCCTTCGGAAGACGACAGAGATCTAGTCGTTTCGGTTGTACGCATCGTAATTCGTTCCGAGGCACTGCCTAGATCATATAGAATTGCCCTTTAAAGTTACGCGTACAGGAGGTTACAATCGAGCTGGTACAAAGAGTCAGGATGTCGGAGAGCTGGCGCGAACTGGAAAAGCAGGATGGAAGAGGGTGAAGATGCGAGCAGTGTGTCCGTGACGGACCGCGCATCGCTTGGTGCATATCACCGAACAGACGCTGCGCCGCGCTAGGGGGGACCGGATTTTATTTAGGCGCAAGCGTGTTTTATGGCCACGTTTGACACGGCCGCGCCGCTAAACACGCGACAGACCGTACGCGTTTCTTTCTGGCCGCAGGTCACGCGCGCACACCCCTCGCATTCTTCCCTCGGTTCTTTCTACGCATCGGCGTCGATGCCACCGTCACAGTTTCAGAGTCCTCCGATCAGCAACGATCGACGACCGTTTCTCTTCGATATCTTAACCGTTTTCTCTGGGAGAATTTTCAAGTTCTGCCTCGAAATAGCATGAAAGCTGCATAGGCGACCCGGTGCTGGGTGAGTCGACAGGCGAGCAAAAGCGCAGCGAATCGAGACCGACAGAAGCAGCGTCTTTCTTTCGAAGGAATCGGCCTAAATGGCGCCTCGAGGTCACAGGGTTCGCGTCGCGCCGCGCCGTTTCGGCGTCGATGCGTTTGCGGTCGTTTTTTCACCGCAGGCTCGGTCGAACTCTAAATTAAGAACAAACGCAGCCTGAATTTATAGCAGCGCGCGCGCCGCTCTAGGTAAATTCTTATTTTGCTTGCTCCAGAATTCCGCGAGGCTCCCCTTTCGAGTAAAAGCCGCTGGTTGTCGCGCGTGCCGAGTCGCGCGCGCGCGCGAAGCTTTTCTTCCTAAACTGTGAAGAGCGGTAAAAGGAAGATACGGAATGAAGGATGAAGGAACGCAAGGGTAGGAAAGAATGGAGAACTCGGTGGATGCAGGAGGCTGGGATAAGGGTAGTAGGGCGGGGGAGGGTGCTGGCGGTTACACGCGTGGCATTCCTAGTCCCACATGCCGACCATACGTCGGAACGTACTGCCGCCACCACCAGACAATATCGCGCATTCACAGATTGCGCTGTCAGGCACTCGAATAATATTCGGGGTGACACGCCATGTATCCGCTATGCGGCACGCCGCGCCGCGCCACGCCACGCCGACTGGCCTGTATGACTCAGCATCCCCTAACCGCGACCGACCGCTGTCGTACCCCGCTTAGGGGTGTTCAAGGGGTGCCGAAGGAACCTCGGAAAGAAAGGGAGCAATAAAGAGAGGAGAGACGGAGGAGAGGCTGGCCGCGTTATACGCTGCACGCGGAACCTTAGGAACGGGGGTGGATGTGGGGTGTAGGGATGTAGGGGTGTAGGCTAGGAGGAAGACGGAGACGAAGGGAAAAGAAGAGAGAGATTTCGGTGACGAAGCGTAGGAGAAACGGCGAGGGGTGGAAGGCTCCCGAGGCGAAGCATATCGGGGTTCTTTTTTGGTTTGAATCAGGAACGAACGAGATGGTGGTATAGTACCACGTGTCCGTGACCGATCCAATTTTTTCCTCCACGCTTCGATACACGAACACTCGCTCGCACGCTCACGTTCACGTTCCCGCTCCCGTTCCCGTTCCAGTTCCCAATCCCGTTGGCGCTCGCGCTCGTATTCGTATTCGCCTCCTTCTGACTTCTCAATCAGGAAGATCTCGGTGCCGGTATTGGGTTTGCCAACGAGATTCGTCACGCTCGACGCGCTCTCCACTTTTACGTCGGCGTCGGCCGGAGCCTGCTCGAGCCGAACCTATTTATTCCGCTTAAACGTCTCGCTTTTCCCATTCGACGAATTCTCGTAATTGCAAGGGAACCCGCTCGCTTGATTCTCCGTAGGTCCGCGCTGGATCGATTCACCTCCGCGATCAACTATTCAACGTTCTCCTTCCCTCGCCTCTGTGTTTTGTCGGCTTTGTTACCGATCGTGGCTGTTGCAGGTAGGTACTTATATAGGTACATGGAATCGGTGGCCCTCGACCGGCTCGGAACGCGTCGTTAGTCCCGCGAAAGGTCGCGAGACGGGAAAGAACGAAACGCGGTTAGGTGGTTCACCTGCAAACAGAATTCCCAGTTCCTTTCGCGCGATTCGCACCGGATCTTTACGCTTCCTTTTCTTCTCCTCGTTCTTTCTTCTGGCCGTGTGTTTTCGTTTCGGCCTCGTTCCACAGTGATATGCATACCTTGCAGCGGCAGCCTCGTGCGAGCCACACGGTCATCCTCCGATCGTCTCGCCTCGCCGCGCCTCGCCTCGCCTCGCGTCGCCTCGTCGAACCGAATAAAACTCGCGCTCCTCACCTCCCTTCCTCTCTAAGCTGGCCTTTAATTAATCCGATTTACATCGAGCAGGATCTGTTCTCTACACCCGTGACAGAGCCCGCGGTGCATACCTTCCGTTACTTCCTAATGGGGCTCTCATTAGGAGAGAAATAACCCACCGAAAACGTCCACGCTTCCGAGAGATACACGCGGCTTTTGCCCGAAAAGAGGCTGCTTCCTCGTGCGGCTATCCTCTCGGGGGTTGAAGTGCAACGAAACGACAAGCGCAAGGATTAGAATGCAATCGAGCGAGCGCAATTAACGGAAATATACGGTAATTGGGAATGGTAAAGGTGTAGTCGAACTGAGACCGAGATGTGAATACAGTGACACTGTGATCGAGGCGGGCCGGGACCATGATTCGTTGGGACGCGACGCGACCCGACGTTACGCGTCGCAACGCTCATTTAGTCGGGAGTGTCCTACAAGTTGGCTGGCAGTTAGCGGGTGACCGCGTCGGGGATTGTTCTCGTTCGGGGATGCCCCTCGAAATCCGCGCCACTGCTTGAAACGCGGGACTTTTGGCGCTCAAGTGTCAGGCCACTGATAAGCCAAAGGCATTAATTTTACGGCAGGACCCCGTTGCTCTCCATGGACCCTACCCAACTAATACAATTACGTTGTAACCCCTTGCCGACTCGTTCATCTCTCCTTCTCTCTTACTCTACTTTGCTCACGATGATCGATCCTCTCTCGCCTTTCGAACCTCCAACCTCGCCTCACCGTATTTCGCCACCGCAAAATTTGTTTTGCGTGGCAGATTCGTGAAAGCCAAAACCCGATTGTGGCCACGAATAAATCACGTCCTGCTCCGTGAGCCGTGCAACTGGTGATCGGTTCTCCCGTCTAGCGCTGGAGAATTAGACCATCTTTAACAGCATCGTCGCATCGTAGGGAACAGAGATCGCAGGAGAGGGTACCTACAATCCTGGCGCGGCTCGTTATTTTGCAAATTATTTTCTCACTCGAAATTCTGCGCTGTCTGGTGAAACCGATCGAACGTATTATGCGCGCGGCGCCCTGCGCCGCGCCGCGCAACAACCGGAAAATACGATAATATTTCCTGCTGGTGAGCACTGGACAGCTCGACACAGTTAAATTAAGGTAGGTACGGTCACTCGCGAGGTAGTTTCCACGGGCAATCTTTCACCGACTCGACTGAAACGCGTGTAAGAGGAGAATAAGGCGCGCTGCTTTTTATCACGTACCCGGAATTAACGTATGGTAATGTCGACTAATTTCCAAGCGGCAAGCACGGAATTCCTTCGGCCTTGGTTAGATTACGGGCAAGTCCCAGAGACGGCGACGGCGGGAAAGGGGTGACCAGATTTTTTTTTAATATTAACGAGCTGCCGGCTGAGCGAAACATCTCCTGTTTGGGGGAAACGTTTGCAGGGAAATTTTTCGTGGGTTTTTGTGAGTTTCAGTGGCGGGTGGTTACGTTAAGTCGTGGGAGCCGCCCGATTGGTTAAAGATTAGAAAGCCGTGCTGTCTCGCCCTCTGACGTTCGCTTTCTGCCGGCTAAAGAAAGAATTGCTCTTAATCGCCGTGAATATAGGGGGAGGAGGCGAGAAAGCTGGAGAGAGGGGAAGAGCGAGTGACAGGAGGGCACTGGCATGAGAGGGTAGGAGGAGGAAGAGAACAGGCAGGTCGAACGAGGGTTAAATAATCTGATTAGCTGGTCTCACTGACCGTCGAACGAAGTATGGAAATGAAGGGCATTCATTGGACAGCGGCCAGTACATTGGCGGTAGCGAGGTCCGAGCATCAGGAGGGTGCCGAAAAGGGGTGACAAAGTTAGCTCGGGGGGTTCGTTGCGACTGCGTACACGAACGAGAGCCAGTGGAATCGCGAGAGTGTCGCGCACCGACAATTAACTAACGAGCAGTTGACACAACTTATCAAATCGTATCGCGTCACGGATCCAACGTCGCGCCAGGCATCGCCGCGCGCCGCGCACCGTTCCAATTATATTAGACAGGGATGCACTTTTCCCTACGTACCAAGGCATCAGCCGGTACCTTCGCTGTGCTGTTTTCTTTTTCTCCTTTTGCAAGCCCTTTCTGTTCGCCTCTGCTGCTCCGTCATTCGTCGATGCATCCGCCGAATCGGATCGATCCTTGTTGCCTACGCAAGCAACGGAGTCGCGGAAAAGCGGCCACACAAACGTTCTCGATTTCTCGCGACTAGTTCTGTCGGCGCTCGAGCCGTTCGACTTTGTACTTTGCATCAGCTAATCGCGCTCAGCAGTGGCCGCGCGGCGTCCCGCCGCGCCCTGGCTCCCAGCAACCAGGGAACACTTTTAACGCGCGATGCGTAAAATATTTTACCGAATCGCGCCACGAAAATCGGTAAAGCGGATGCAACTGGAAACCGAAAATCTCCTGAAGATCAGCTGGGAACGTTGCACTTATCTCCGCCCCTGCAGCACACTTTGTTGCAGGAATGTTGCACAAACGTTACAGTACATTGCAATGTTGCCGTTTGGTTGCAGGTTGCATTGTAATATTACTGCAAAATTGTTGGAACATTGCCGTGCAATATTCCAATGGCCACGTTTGTGCAATATTTCGGGAATATTGCGCACAAATTGCCGTGTAATATTGACAATGGCCACGTTTGTGCAATGTTTCGGGAATATTGCACACACATTGCCGTGAAATATTGTTATGGCCGCGTTTGTGCAATGTTCGGGAATATTGAGAACACATTGCCGTGCAATATTGCAATGGCCAAGTTTGTGCAATATTTCGGGAATATTGCGCACACATTGCCGTGTAATATTGACAATGGTCACGTTTGTGCAATGTTTTGGGAATATTGCCGTGAAATATTGCGCATATATTGCGGTATAACCCACGTGGAACGTTTCAACAATAAATCCGCAATAAATCCGGAATTACGCGGTACGACCCCGAATTCTCGGCACGCAGAATACAGTCTAAGATTCCTCAGGCCACTTAAACTGTATATAGCAATAAATGATATTTGTAAAGAAGTCTGAGCTGTGAAATGTAAATCCACAAACACTAAAGACGAGAAAATAAAAAAGTATATAAAAAAAATTATGTTAAACGATTGTATTAAAAATGCGCTAAAAACTAAAAAAAAAATTTTTCTTGTACTACGCAGGATATTTCACAATAAAATATAAATCAACTTAGTACAACATCAAGCTTTTAAATGAATTTGTTGTGAGATATCCGGCTCCACGATTAAGGAGATGTAATGGGGATTGTCAAAACAAATCTTCTTTTTTGAATAATTTGAGTTTAAAGTGTTGCACGGTAGGATTATAAGTTAGAATACGTAAGCAATGTGCGTAATCAACGGTTGTAGCTGCAGCGGTAAAGTGTTCGTCTACGGTGCTCGAGGTCCAATGGGTTCGAATCTCATTGGGGTAAAAGAATTTTCTGTTTATAAAAAACACTCGGACGTTATACTATTACGATTCTGCACACATTCATGTCGTCGCGTCGATCAAAGACACGGTATATAATACCTATCTACCGATATTTTTATTTTTACCCCTACTGCCCAAAACGTTGCGTGACCATTGCTGTAAAATCTCCGAAACGTTGCGCTACCATTGCTGTAAAATCTCCGAAACGTTGTGTGTACCATTGCTATAAAATCTCCGAAACGTTGCGCTACCATTGCTGTAAAATCTCCGAAACGTTGCGTGACCATTGCTATAAAATCTCAGAAATGTTGCCTGATCATTGCTGTAAAATCTGAGAAATGTTGCCTGACCATTGCTGTAAAATCCGAAAGCAATGTTGCAGAAATATCTCCTGGAATGTTGCACAGGGGCGAGCATAGCAATTTACTTGTAACGTTTCGGCAACATTCCGTGCAATGTTCCAAATATTAAACCGCAACGTAACTGAGACATTTCTGCAACAAATGTGCTGTAGGGGTAATAGTAGCATGGATGCACGCAATTCCATAAGCACGCGCAGATCCGTGCATTCCAAGCATGGATCGTTGACCACCGCCCGTTACCTGCCTCCTTTTCCCATGCAGTTCGATAAACTGGTTGCCAGGGAATATTTCGCATCTCCCCTCTTCTCCACTTTTCTCGTCTCTCCCGTCCTTTCTGTTCCTTGCCAAAGAGTACGCAGGTATACCTATATCGCTCGTCGTTCGAGATCCTCTCGTTTACTTTGGCTCTTTGAGGGCGACGAGCAGAAGCGAACACCGCGATCCCAAACTCCAACTACGTGTTTGCGTAGCGTAGACGGAAACTCGAATCGCGTGCAATGCAAACTGTCTCGGCAGTCATAAGCAGTCCTCGATTTTTCTAATGTCCCTCGTCAAACAGAAGCGGCATCCTACGTCCCAACTAGAACATTGTCACCGCGTAGAGAATATCCGTGAAATTTTTCTCGATTCACTTTAATATTGAAAGTATCGTCGGTCCAGCGAAAAAGGTCCCGACACGGTGGAAAGGATAAATGTAATTTTCGTTCTGTAATGAATTTCGAAGGATAATTATAACGGTTGGGGCGGGGGAGGGGGGGGCAGGCTCGCGGGACCGTCGCGGCGTAAACGCAACGAAACGAGAAAAAAGGGGTGGGAGAAAAAGAGAGGCGAGCTGGCCAGCAGGCGAGCTGGCGAGCCCGTACGTAGGTGGGTCTGGATGGAAGCGCGAGAGTCAAAGGCAAAGCGCGAATGACAGTTAATCGTAACGCGTGGCACGCGCCGCTCGTCTGCTCGTTTATCGGGTTCCGCGACGACAACGACGGCAACGAACGCCAACGAGCGCCAACGAACATCGCGAAACGACCGCCGGCGCCGACAGAGAACACGACGGGATTATTCGAGTGTAATCTGAACCCTCGGTGTTCCAGCGATACGCTACCGAAATCTCTTTGTATCTCTCTCTCTTTTGCCCCGTCCTCGGTTGGCCAAACGAGACTCGCAACTCGAAAGAATCTTTTCTCCGAGACGAGACCTGTCGAGAGCTAAGTATCGGGGCGGCTAAAAAAGAAGCACGGTCTAGGGAACATCATCGATCGGTCTTAACTTCGCCGGCATACCAAGCGACGCGACGCGACCACGTTTCACGGGCCATGTTCAGCGCAGTGTTTCTAACGTAGCTGCATGGAACCGTTTCCGAATAGTCGAAGTAACATCTGTGTTTAGTGCGAATCTGCAATGTATTTGAGAAATTCGTTGCAAGCAGGAAGACGAGATAGTTGCGCGAATCCTTTTTTAAAAAAGTTTGAACGCGCGACGGTATACCTATACCAGCCACGCTGGAACATTCACTTCCGTGTCCTCGGCTGGATTCGAAGTAGGTCCAGCGCGAAACTGAGGGACTAATCGGAACGGCGGTATAGAACGAAATGGAACGGAGATGCATCGGGGGACTATAACTCGCGTCGATTCTGAACAGGTAAAGCACTGGTTGGGAAAAGATTCGAAGGGCGTGCAAGGAGAAAAAAGGAAAGAGAGGTGCGGAGAAGGGAGCGAGAGCTGGAGAGATAGAGAGAGAGAGAGAAAGTGCGGAAGATAGAAGGGAGATCCGAGCGTGGAATACCCATCGTCCTCTGTTCCTCCGGTTCGTCTTCTCTCTCGGTTCGCTCGGATCTCTCTCGAGATCCGAGATGAGAGGGCAGGCCGCCTCGGATCCCGCGAGTGGATAATTATTAATCGTTATTTTCGCCAATCACGGCCGTTTATCTCGAAGCACGCAACGCCAATTATCTATCGGCCGTTCGACCGGACGAGGAAAGACAGAGCAGAATGCGGAGGCGAGCGAAAAGAAGAGAGCGAGGAGGGAGCGAAAGATGGATGGATAGAGGAGCGCGAAGGGAGCAGCAGCGAGGAGAGGGCGAGAGGGTGAAAGGTTGGGTACGACTTAGCTCGGCTGTTACATCGTTTAGCCGTATTCTCCTCTTTTCGATATTCTCGTTCGCCCGCGCCGTTCGGTGCGCGGTGTAGGTACCACGCCAACTCGCGGCTCCACCAGGCGAGCAGAACGCCCAACTTTTCTGTCCACCCTTTTCCTTCCCATGCCGCTCTTCTATTTCAAGCGTTGCCGCATCTACTTTCTGCCAATGAAGCGGACTTGTAAACTTGTCGTGGATCTGGTTAACGCCCAGGCAATTATTGGCTTTCCGAGTGGCGTGCACCGGCTGTTATTTCATTCGGAGCGTTCGCGCGCGTCTAGTTGCGTTTCCGCGTTCAGCTCGCTCGGAAAAATCGCGCCGCCGCGCTCGATCGAGCGTGCCGGAAGCGCGAGCGAAGCGAGAGAGAAGCTCCGCGAGAGAAGCGGGAGGAAGAGGGGAACGAAGGGAGGAAGAATCAACGCGAAAGGAGAAAAGGGGGAAATTAATCGGTGGATATCGAGGAAGGATCGAGCACGACGTCGTTATCTTGCCGGTGAATCCCGGCAGGGTGTGTCGTACGTTCGAAGCTCCTCGATCGTACGAGAAAGCAAAGGTTACTCTACACGGGCCACGACATTTGTACCCCTTCGTGATTCGAGTACTCGCTTGGATCTATCGGACGATACTCGCTAGCCGATCGTTACGACCGTTACGACCGTTCCCTCCCTCGTTATCTCTACCCAACGCGATATGTAGTTTGCTGCGTTAACCGGTTGGAACGTTTGCAATTTCCTCTTTTTTTCCTACCTTTTCGGAAAGACGCCTGTAACTGGAAGCGAGGGCCGTCGTATGTAGGTACATTTAGTACGTTAATTGAAGTTTTCTTAATAAAACTACGAAAAAATATAAATAAATGAATATTACGATAAACTTTAATACGATATGTTTTTTTTTTGTTTCAGGTGAGTTGGAAATGCTTGCACGCGCTCCCTTGGTTATGTAGTCGCGTAAGTTTTGCCTCAAAATATTTCTGCAACTTTCTATGCAATAAAATGTTGCGCGATACCTGCCCCACCGCATCGACTTTGCGTCTGACATTACTTGGCGTACTCGAGAGCACCACGCGCGGTCGTTAATCAACGCTCCCGGAACGCTGCCTGCTCGTCGTGTTTGCGAAACAACCTTCTTGATAAATTCCCAAACTCCCGTTCGTGCAACTCGAGCGCGGCGCGCGGCACTACCTGCTCGTCTTTCGAGTCTAACGAATGCCCGACTCACGAGGAATCGGTCCAAGACGAAATACGAGCGAAATCGTAATTTAAAGCGTGCTCGGTTGATGGGGAGCTCTCCATTCCCAGCTCTCCATAATGCGATAACGGCTTCTCGTTTGCTCCGAGTGCAGCCGGATGTAAGGAGAGTCGGATAAAACTTCTCACTTAGCAGAGAATGCGAAAACCCTTTCGGACCGGGGAATCGGAAAGTTAGGGAGCACCGGTGGCAACCGGCTGGGCCGAGCCGGGCCGGGCCTAGTCGACCAGCAGCCGCTCCCCCCTGCACCGTTTCTTCTTCGCCTCCGCAGCAACTTTAAAATTCAGTCTCGCCGCGAATTCAATTTACCGGGATTGAAGTTCCGCCGTCCCGTCGTTCTTCGGCGAGCGTCCCCGCTAACAGCGTGGCATCGAAACTTGCCACGTAAACTCGGCACGAATATCGTTTGAATGGAAGATCAACGGCAAGGGAAAAGGGACCAACTCGGACGAAAGTCTGCGAGAGTCTGATTCTCAGTTCTCCCTAGCTACAGCTCGGCGAGGTCTGGGTTAGGTGAAAATCCACGCTGGGACAGTGCAACTCCACAATGTGCATGGGTTCTCCGAATTTTCGCTTAAAACACTTATGCGATGCTGGATCTCGAACGACTTGAGGAAGGGCGATTCGCGATAAAAGCGGGCATTGTTCGGCGTCGACGCGACGCGACTGTGCCGAGTTTCGTGAAAAGCCTCCGGATGACTTTCCGTTTTGCTGATCGAGGGGGTTCGACGGGGTTCGACGGGATCCAAGGAGAAAAGAGACGAAGGTCTCGTAATCGGTCGTGCCGATTTCGGGCCGTGTATTGTGAGCGCGCGCAAATCTCTCGAGAGAAGAGCATCTTTTGGCGCATCCAAGTTTCGGATACAATGCGGAGCGAACGAGATCTCGGGGCCGCGATGCGTACAATGCCGACCGGACGCGCGCGGCCGTCGCTTGAATAAATATCGATCATAGGCGATGCCAAAGGGAAATATTATTTTCATATTCGGCGTGCATCTTGCGTCGCCTTCGGGACGAACAGCTGTCCGCTCCGGGGACAATGTCGACGCGTAATCCAATAACGCCCAACCCTCATCCGCCTCCCTAGTACGAACCGGAGATCTCCGGTCCGCACCATCCACCAAGGAACCGACCCCGCGATCACTGCCCGCGTTACGTTGCGGAATTCCAATCGCAAGAGCTTCGCCAAACACAGACCGCCGCTGTCTTTCCTTCATCCTTCGCCAACGCAACGGCACAACGGTCAACCGATATCGGTCGCTCAGCGGCTACGCTATACCTACCTACACCTATCTACCATACGCAGCGATCGATTTCGACTGAAAGTGGCCGGAGAGTTCGGAATAGCGAGATCGGAGAGGCGCCGCGGTCAAAGTAACCAGGTGAATTACGATATCGAGCGACGACAACCGGTTATGGAAAGCTCGGCCAGTCCCCGTGCTGCTCGGTGTTTCGTAATAACGAGATATTAAGGTAAACGGAGACGGGCGGTATCTCGGTAACGAGTATAGTCGTTCGATATTGTCCCGCGCCGTTAGGAATATGCTGGCACGTGCGTCGGCCAATAAACAGGTAGGATTACGGATTATTAGTCGTTCTCTGTGGCGTTCTGTGTCGCGCCAAGTGGAACGGCGAGGAACGGAGAGGAAACGCGGCCGGTCTGACGGGAGTAACCTGCGCTGCTCGTGCTACTCCTGCTCCTCCGTTCGCGCTCGTAACAGACATTCCATTGGGCACACACTGCAAATCGGATAATCTGCCGCGACAATAGGTCGGGAGGTTAAGCGTGTTTGCTCTTCTCTCGACGACGCGCTGGCGCGACAATGGGGCCTGCGAGAGCACTTTTCGAGCTACGGGTCGCTTTGAAAGGAAGAAAAAAAGAGAGACAATCGGACAGAGCGAGCGAGAGAAGATAGGTTAGACGCCGCTAGCCTGCTCCGTCTCCGCTGACACAGAGTCTGGAGAAAGGAAAGAAGCTGTCGTTTTCGGGGGAAAGGAGACGGAGACGGAAACGGAAAGGCCGCGCGGCGGTCGTGGTGGTGCGGGTCGGCAGTCGGCACGAGTCGCACCGGGCCAAGTGCACGCCCGAATCGGCCACAATGAGCCCAATCAGCCGACGAGTGTATACACAATCGACAACAAACCATATATTCTTGCGGACTGGCAGGAGCCCGAGAGTCGCTCGGGAGTCGCAAGGATGATCTTTATCTGGCGCAAGAGCGTTCGTGAAACGAAATTTCTTGATGCGGCCAGTCGACCGAAAAAGAGCCACCAGCTGTCTCCGCCGAGGCAACAACAGTCCGTGTCCAATCGCGCGATTCGTTCTTCGTGATCCCAGAGGTATTTAAGATCTGTTAAAAAGCAGTCGATTCGATCCGGAACACTGCAACGCTACTTACTTCCTTCTCCTCTTCCGTCAAACGAGAAGCACACACCTCTGTCGCATCAATTAAACTCGTTATTTCGTCGGCGAAAGCGATTTCACTGGACGACGCCGACGCGACGGTGGTAGTTATCGCCGCAAACCGATTGGCGAATGCTTGCCCTGGTATCTCTTCTCTTGGTACTGGCTGGGCTTCCTTGTAAGTACGATATTCGATACGCGGGCTTAAGTAGCGGGTACGCTATAGCATTTAGCGAATCCGTGAATGGCTGGTAATCGATGAAACGAGATAATGGGACGCGGCGATATGCTACCGGCTACTGGCGACCGACTGCGAGAACCGCTGGCTCGAGTCGGGCGAAAAGTTACGCCAGCCGGCTTTGGGAAATTGTCCCAAATGTGTCTGGAGCCTGTCTATTTCGAAGGGCCGAGTATAAAGTATAAAGTATAAAGAGAGAAACGCTTGAGAGGAGCAGCTTGGTCGAACGGGTCGTGGAGCGCAGCTGGCAGGAATCGACACGCCTACGGGGACTCCCGTTTTAAAGAGGAAAACAGCGTAGAATGGATGTTTCACCCAAACACTCGAGAGGTCGTTATCTCTTTCAGAGGAAGCGAAAAGCGAACGATTCGACCAAAACACGAGCTATTCTTTGGCTCGACTCGGCTCGACTCGACTCCGGCCCGTTTCGACACTTCTCCTCGAGCAAGAAAAATGCCGATGCCTCCGATGTTGTGGCATTACGCGCCTGTCAATGTACAAATCACAGTCCATTTGCTCCATTGAAAGCTGTGCTCGTTTAACGACACTCGGACACGCAAGCTTGGTCATAAATTTTCGTACGGGGATCCCCCCCCTCTCCCTCTCTCTCTCTCTCTCTCTCCCTCTGCCTATCTGTCCTTCTCTCCCTCGTTTTCCCTTCTATTCGGTTAGGTACATACCGTTGCGATTGTCCGACCAGAGCCGAAACATTGGAAAAACGCGCGACGGATGTAAATCTGCCGTGGCGTTCCGAGTTTCGAGTGCTCTGACTTTTACTTACTTTACTTTACTATCTAGGCTCTATCTAATTGCAAGACGGAATCCTGTTGGCGTAGATGAATCGATTTCGAGGCGCGCTAGATGGACAGAGATGGTACTGGCTCACCTTACGAGCTGCGTAACTTACGACTTACGATCACGTTTTTCTCGTCGGTAGGTGCGCTCGTTTGTTCGCGCTAACGCTAATTGCGCCTCCTCGCCAGATAGACGAGTTGTTGTCGGCATCCGCGTCGACGTCTCTCTGCAGCTCGATAGTGCGGACCTTTTCGCGCAAAAGATCGCGACTCTTTCCTGAACGTTAGAAATGCCTGGGGCGGCAAAAGTTGTACAAGGTTGCGATGCCATTTTTTGCAGTACTTGCCAATATCGATCAACGCTTGTAATAATTAACGTGGCACATAGGTATGTAGGTATACGCGACTGTGGCTGTATCGACGACCGTGCAACGGCTCCAATCGAGGGATAACGAACAAGTGGCATTGTGCGAAATTAATTTAGATTCGCTGGAAATTGGGTTGCATTTTTTCAGGCGTTCGATGAAATCCTATATTCGCACTCCATCGATGCGCGTGAAAGATTTGATGCTGACGACGATGGAGTTTCATCCGCCGCGTTAGCACTGCCTAATGTTGAAATGAGATGCAAAACGATCGGAACGGTCGAGGAAACGGAGAGGAAAAAGGCGGAGCATCTGGAAAGTTTGCCAAATACTTGGAGAAATCGGGCAACTGCAGGTCTAAGTAGTGGAAGTTGAAGGCGGCCGCACGAGGATAGGTACGAGAGAGCGTTCGAAGCTTACGAAGCTTACGAAGCCCACGGTCCAGAGATCGAGCATCGCTTTCGCGTTAGACACGACTCACACGACCAGCATCGGCTACCAACGTGCATCGATTTTAGCGCTGGAAACCCGTTGGTTTAATCGCTACGCGAAGAGCAACTTACGATAAATGTTTCCTAGTCGTCGTTCCGATGGCCGACAGATAGATATAATTTATTGCACGCGGAGGAGATAAGCCTTTCGCCGATCGAACAGGTTCGCAGCTGCACTTCCCTACCTCCATTGGCGCGTGCATACCGAGATTAACTTTGCTTCGAATCCAGTCGCGCGTTTCCCAATCTACTTCTCGCGAAGCGGCGCAATTTCCAAGCGGAACCAAGCAGTTTCAATAACGGCAGCGCCTCCGTGACTTTCCGGGCCGGCGCGAGAGAATCGAAGCTGGTCCGTCAAATCGTCGATCGTTGGTTCGGTGACCGCCGACCGGTTACTTTGTTCTATTTAAATGCACCGATATAAATCAGCCAGGCGCTGGCCTTTCCATCGAGCGATTTGCAGGGTGAAGCGGCTGTCGGATAAATTAGTAAGGGGGAACGCAAAGTAGATCGCGCGGTACTGGCGATAAAAAGAAACGTCCATGCGAAACTAGCCCGCTGTCGCGTTTCCCGAGCGGACCGAGGAGCATTCCTCACGCTCCAACGATCGGACGGAGGACAGAAGTGCGAACGCGAACGCGAGTCGGACGCACCGTTATATAGGGGAGAGTTGCCAATATCGTACTGGTCACTTAAATCGTACCTCGTCAATTTCTCAGTAATTAATGAATGTAAACGACATCTGATAATAAAAATATCAAGCAAATGCGAAATAAGAAATAGAAACAAAACCATTCGAGCTTACACCCTATTTTGTGCGTGCTATAAACATTTTAAATAATCAGGTATGATTGATGTAACTTTTTACCAGTTTATTTCAGCTGATAATAATCAAACAATGCAATTTTGTCCTGTATTTTTTGTATTTTTCTAAAAGCGGGTTTAATGTAGAATATTTTACATTGATTTTAAGTACACATTACATTGATTATAAAGTTTAAATTGATATTTATAAATAAATTTATCATGTTCCATAAATCGTACCAGTAGCATTTGACAACTCGTATGTTATATAGGTTATGTACATATATCATATACATAGGTTATTGCGGCCTGTGTGTGATCCCTATACATTTGTATATGTAACTATATAATAATCATTACTTTATGTTGAATATTTGCTTCTTTATTCGTTATTGATACTATTTTTTCGTGGAGGTACGATTTTGGAAACCGAGGGGTACGATTTAGGAGACCTGTTGCCTAAATCATACCTTTTACAGTATGTGACAAAAAGATTAATAACAAATTAATTTCTCCTGAACAAAAGGCTAAGCATATAATAGTAGGTGCTTAAAAGATCAAGCTACAATATCCAACAGTCATTTGCGTTCAAATTAGTACCGAATATGAAATATAACGTAAAATGTCTTAAGTGGTACGACACAGGCAACCCTCCCCTACCTACTGCCACCTCCTTTTCGTTTTGTCTCACCTCTCTCTATTGCATATACCCACGTATCACTTGGTTATTGAAACGAGCGAGGACGGCTCGATCGATCCAGTTCCAAAGACCTCGGAAGTCTGCGAATCACGCGTACAACTCAGCCTACCCGCCCTCCGGCCTGTTTCTTCCCTTTATCGTTATCTCTATCCGTTTTGCCGCGAGTTGCCCGACGGTCAGTGTTTCCGCGTCTCTGTCGCCAGATCGGCCCAGGCTCGAGAAGCGTTTCAGATTGCGCGATAGCTGGCTCTCGTGTACCGCGCCGCGGCGGTCGAAAGGCAAAAGGGGTGAGGAAGATAGGAAGAGAAAGGGGAAAGGGTCCTGGACCCCCCAGCGTTCAATGAGAGGCATTTCTCATCATTTCCCATTCAGACCGTCTGAGTTATAAGCCTGGTACGTCTTCTATCCCGGCACAATCGTTCGATTTATTATAACCGCGAGAAGCCTAATGAATTTAATTTCATATTTCACGGCCGGTAAGTAGCTGGATACGATGCCGTTGTGAATATCGCGGCGAGCGCGGAGCCGCCGCGTTTAACCGCCGATTTAGGTGTCTCTCCCCCGCTCTCGCCCCTTTCCAGCCACGGGCCAGATACGAGAGGACGGCAAAAAGGATCGTCCGCCCGTTCCTCTGCGATTCACGAGCCATATGGAATCGAGGTCGTATCTCAAACGGCGAGCAAGAGGGAAAGGGAACGGGGACGGAAACGGGAACGGGCCAAAGTCAGGGTCCGCTCCTCTCCCAGAGTCGAGACTCGAGAGTCACCTTTAGCCGGGCCACGAGAGACCGCGATATAGTGCTCGATATTTCTCGAGATCCTCTTGCTCGATTTTTACCTTTACCTTACCCACCGTGCTGGACACGGCTAGTCCCTTTGCGTATACTTGCGACTTGGGACGTACGATAATATATCTCGAGCTAATGTTTCCCGTCGAATGCGCGGACCCAACGCGACGCATACAAATCAAACGGCGGAGAAGCACTTATTTTTTATTACCGGACAATTTATCGTACCGTTGCCTCTGCGCTAGAGAGGGTAGCGATTGGAAGGAGTAAGCCTTTGGTAATTCTAATATCTCCTCTCGCGCGCTTTACGAGCGAGAGGTTGGCGAATTCTGACTAACTTACGAATCGCCCGCACCTCAGACCTCCGAACAAGAGAGCGAGCAATGTCCGAGTCTAACTCGTTGCCGATCAAGTTGGCGTTCAACCGAAAAACGTTAGATAGGGGTGGTGACGCTCGAGGGGATGCGTTTCCACAGTGCACGAGAAAGGAGTTCCCGACAGGATCCTCGAACGTCTGTGCTTTTCCATTCGATAAAAGCGTCGACTAACGTAAGCAGCGGAGTCGCTTTAATTCCTAGAGGCCGTCGAGCTCTCGCGGTTTCTCGAAAAAACTGCATCTTCTTTCTACCTCCACCCTCGCTCGTAACTCTTGCGTAGAACTGCCCCCGAAATAATGGCCGGCTCGTCGTTTGCCGCGGTGTCCTCTGGAGGAACGATCCGCGGTAGTTAAGTTATTAAATTTATCTTCTCGAGCCAGACTAAAAATCGCGGTGATTTATTATTTTTTGCTGCTTAACGACGCGACCACGGAATATGGCCCGGGGTAAGTCTCCCCTGTTTCCACTCCCGTTCCTCTTCTTCCGCCCTGACCGCCTCGCGTCTTGCTGGCTTTTTTTTTCAGCACGCGCCCGACCATCGGGATGACTCGCCGCGATAAATTTTCGCGCTCGTGGTCGCGATCGCGATCTCGTTCGCCGCGCACGACGCGGACGCAAAGCGCGTGGACCACGACTTCACGTTTTTCTGCCGCGATAAAACATCCTCCCGCGATACGCTACAAGCCTGCTGGAATTCGGCAGAGAACGAAAGGATCCTCGAGCATCGCTCCGCGGACATTCCAAGTGGCGGAATATCCAGCCAGCTTCGTACGAAACTCTCAGCCGCGACGTCTCGATGATATCGAAGTAGTCGGTTGCGCCGAGTGCCAGAATACTCGATCGCCGAGGCCGGATGCCTCCGCTAGGATGATCCGTGGGTAGTCGCACCTCGGCGCGATGCAACCGCGACACGGTTCGCTTCGCGTACACTCGCCTCTCGAACAGGAGGGAAGAGGAGGAAAAGGATAGAGAGGAAGGAACGATCTCTTCTCTTTTCCGCCTGGGACGTAGGCACATACCTACCTGCTCCTTCCTCTTCGTACGAAACGTCGAGATAGTTGGCGGTCGCTGAAGAGCGGGGGGATATACGCGAGTGAACGAACGAACGAACGAAGGAACGAAGGAACGAAGGTACGGAGAAGGTACAGACGAAGTACGGAGGCTCGTCGGCCGGCCGGCTAAGATAGTCAGCGAGTCAGTCAGCCGGCTGGACGACCAAGTCGACCGAGGAGCAGCCAGCCGGTCAAGTAGGCAGGCCGATGCGCCGATGCACGCGCGGCTTATAAAACCGCGGATTCCCCCGAGTATATCGAGAGACTCGTTCTCGCGCACGAACCTTGACGCTAATGGCATGCATTACCGCTAATAATAGTTAGAGAAGGACCGGCAGACTAGGGAAAAGGGATGGAAACGGAGATAAACGTAGACGGGTGGACGGAGGGACGAGGAGAAAGAAAAAGCGAGATACATCGAGCTCGAACCCCCGGAAAAATTGCCGCGTAATTACGACCGGCTCGATCGGAGAGCGCGAGCGACCGAACCTGCACGCTGCGCGTCTCTCGCTTCCTGCTCCTTCCACGGGTTATCCAACGCTCCTCGAGCACCGCTCGCGGCGTGAAACGGAAGCGAGACTCAGCATCGCTTAGATCTTTTATCTTTTATTCTGCAAGCCTTGGCAACCATCGTTATTCTACTTAAACTTTTCGGGAAAACTGTTGCGAGGTAGGCACCTAAGTACCTGCATACTTACGTACTCGGAATAACAAGATTTCCGTCTAATCGGAGTTTCGAGTTAAACGGCCGGACGATAATCGATACCGCGCCATACTGGCTAGTCTTGTCTCGGGAAGATAAGGCTGGCCGAACGGAACGTGTACGCCGCGGCCGCGGGCCCCGCCGTGCGATAATCGAGATTACTTTCGGAGCTGGTCGAGCGGGAAAAGACGGCAGAGAGAGAATATATGTACAGGTGCCTGTGTATGTAGATTGCAGGTACCTATACGCTGAAAGGAGCGCTACCCATAGCTAATACCGTTACCGCGTCGAGCGTAGAAGATCGCCGCGTCGATGACCCTCCGCGTTGCTTAACGCCGATTAGAGAAGAACGTTCCAACGATTTTCTCCACCGCCATGCCAAGTCGCGTTTACCTCATCGTTTTGCTCATCGTCGATACATCGGCCATTAGTCGGAGTAATTTTCCCCCTTAACGATGGCCCCGGACCACGGATACCTACAAGGTTAACGCTCCGCCTTTTCGCAAATAACGGATAAGATATTAGCGATGGTATTTTGCGGAGAGAAGGCTATCTTTTCGTTATAAACCGCTATTTCATTGAACGACGATTGTGCAGCTTCCAAGGAACAATCCATCCAATAATCCGTTTCGAGTCTCGCTCTCCTTCTCGCGAAATAGCAGCCGAAGCGTCCCTCTTTTTTCCAAGTTCGAATTTGCAGGCTTCGTAATCGCGAAAAGGATAATCCGCGAGAATCGGCGAAGCGCGTTATCTTGTCGATTAGTGGAAGTAAACGGCGCGGCGATTGCAGATGACGCGAAGCATATGGCGGCCGAGAGTGTGAAGCTTGGATCGGGCACAGTGTTCGGTATCGTCGAAGAGGTGCACAGTCATTGGAGCTAACTACTTACAAGTCGGCCCGTGGAAATCGCGACGCTCCTTACGGTAGCCGGAGCAGTAGTCGCGAGCAATCTTGCCACGCTATTCAAAGGAAACATAATTGTGGCTAGCGGACATCGCGAGCGCCACTACGCAGAAAGACATTCGCGTCTACGCTGCCTCCAACACAGCCGACCGCTAATTACAATAATTGCATTACGCGCACGTTCGCGCGAATGGTAACGAAGACAACTCGCGGCGAGCCGCAAACAGCGTCCTTCGTTCGAGTAGGTAGTACCTACATAGGTATCCACGCGTGGCAGTTGCCGATACGCTTTGGTCTCCACGATCTTTCCAACTTGTGAGATCCCGGGAGACGTTGCGTTAGGGCTGGGCGGAGGGTCGCTGAGAGTCCTTTTGGAAGGATTTCTACTTGTCGAGTAGCAGAGCGGAGTAGTCGGTCGATCGACGATCGTGTAATCTCGACGTTCTTGACCGAGCAGTGGAAGCGCAGAAGGACAAAGAGGGGTGAGGGTTGATAGGTAGGGCAAATCCGGGAGACGCGGTCGACCTAACATAAAGTGGCTATTAAAACTAATACAGATATTACTTATTTTATCAGAACAAACCTAATATGTTCTGAATTTTATGCCGATTCAGAAAAACTGGTCGATATTTGCTTTAAGGCAATATTTACTGTAAATCGGGTTGAAAAGTGAAGTCACGATATCTGACCACCTCTCCCGAGGTGCCGGGAGAAATAGTTTTCGTCGTTGGCAGAGACCACTCACATAATTATTCCTGGAAAAATAACAAAGAAAAAAGCAAAATTATTTATGAGTGAATGCAACTACAGATTCATTGATATTTAATTTGTTTACGCTAAACAAGTAAAGAACACATCAAAGATAAAGCGAACTACCTACCGGCGATTAGCAAGGCAAATAAACACAAAAGTGCATAAATGAAATAAATAAGAAATAATAATAATAAAATAATGATAAAAAATAAAAATAATAAAAAATCATAACTCCACCATCTCTCCTTTCTGCAGCTAGAGATGGTCCTCTCGTTAGTTTTGAGAGGAAGAGTTAATATGGCTAAATACTTTGACTGCATTGTCCCTCAATATCTCTACTATCTTATTATTTCCAAACATTAAACGAAAATAAACGTAGAAGTATATTTTAAAAACGATTCTGTACACCGTTGTTTGACAAAAGAGGTTAAATGTAACCTCAGTTCACATTTTATAGCCTGTAAATCTAGAAAAATACAGAAGGAACCGAAGTGACTTGGCTTCTAGAGAAGTAATTAGTCTGCACTTTAACGCGTTTTTGCGTATAGAGTCTGAAATATAGCGACTCGACTAACTCTCCGGCCCGACCGCGTCTCCCGGATTTACCCTATGGAAAAGAGGACTGAAAATCCCAGGAAAGCTGTTGGATTGGATATTATTTATTTCTTCGCCGTTGTCGTTATTATCCCAGCCCGTGAAACCACGGAACGAGCAAAGTAGGGTATATCGAGGCACGGGGCGATGCGATGCGATGCGACGCGACATCCCATCCCTTATGCCGCTAGGTTGCGACCCCTGCTGCTGCGGCTGCTGTCGCTTCCTGGGGGAGCCACGACCCCTCGTACTTGGAAAATAATTCTATTAGGTTATATCGCGGTCTGCGTGAATGACGCGCGCACGTTTCGCTCAAGGGCGGTCAGGGTGTCTGCGGTTTGTTACGAGTAACCAGGCCCGTTCCATTCTCCCCGTACGCCGCGATACGAATCCGCCTTGGGCGTCGCGCTTCCTCCTAGATTGCCGGCGAATTTTATTAAGCCCCTAATTACGTCCAATCTATCGCGTTACCAAGCCTCTACAGAACCTTCGTACCTCCTCCCTCTCACTCGGCCTTCGGAAATTTCTCCTAACGCATTGGCATTTCGACGAATAGATTTGCGGCGCGCTCAGCATTTCTTTCACAGGATTCTAGATTCGCGTAGCTACTTCGTTATCCTTTTCGACTTTTCGCCGTGGTTCGATTCATGCCCGCTGCTGGTAGGTATGCGACGTCGAGCTGGCGCGCGAATTTTCCTTGCAGCTTCTCTCCACGCGGTCACCCCTCTTCCGTCCCCTGTGTCCCTCCTTACGCGTTTCGGATGTCCTTGGTAGGAGGTGCGTATGGTGGGTGCTCGGCAGTATATCTCGCACCCGTATAAATCAGCGATGGGCGGAACCGACATGGAGAGACACCGTAGAGGTTGGAAGGAAACCCGTCTCTCGAAGCAACGCCTGGTTAAATTTATTGCGGGGCAAACGCAAAGAGATTCTCCTACCTTCGCTCTTCCATGCCGAGACGCTCGCCTTTCATCTACAAATCTACAGTCTACGCTAATCGTCCCCGTTTTCCTTCGGTCGAGTCGCGCGATAAGAAAATAATTTGTTTACTTACGAAAGAAACAGGTCTGCTGTGATGTTACGACTTTGGAGAAGTTTGTGACGCGAAAGCGCCGACTGCTCGGGTCCTCGGTGGTCAGAGGCAGTTTTCCGACATCTTCCAGGAATTTAAATCGCGCGTCCAGCGAGACTGTTGGCGCGTGTATCGTCGCTATCGTTTTCATCTCGTTCCACTTGGAAGTTGGAGCAAGTGGGACGAGACCAGGCCATCCTTGGCTTATCGCTCCGCGATCCCACTCCGCTTCGACTGCATCGAACCGCACCGTTCGACAAGATCGTCGCGTCGCATCGCCTCGGTTTCGTCATCGCTTCGCTATCGTCTCCGGAAGCGTATTATCGCGAAGGATTCGCGTTTCCGCTCCAATACACCCGGCATCTTCGATTACCTACCCGTTGTTTCGTTGCAGCTCGATTGCAAACGCGCGAGTTAAAGGGGAAGGTATGTTTCGGAAGATGGCGTCGAAAATCTTTTGATCCCAATATTGCGGTTGTCAGCGATAACGGGACATGGAAGTCGTTAAGGGGAGATGTGCGCGTTGCCGTAGCGTTATTCGCGTTGTTCGTCAATTGGCGAGCGGAAGATAGCGCGGTGACGTCCTCGAGTTTCCGGTGGAGGCTCGGTTTCTATAACCGATCAACTTTGCGAGATGGACGGGCTTCGCTAGACAAGTTAGAATTTGCTCGGGATCCGTGCGAACACGTCACTGTAGTCCAACTAATTTTGCCTGAGCGGTACGAATCGAATACGTATGAAAATTCTTGATCCACGATTTCGATCTTACGTCGCACCGATGAAATAGGTACATCGAAGAGTAAAGCAAACAGAGTGTATTCGAAACACGAGAGCGATTTAAAAGAAAAAGGCAGGAAAGTTTGAATTTAGAGAGAGAGAGAGAGAGAGAGAGAGAGAGAGAGAGAGAAGCGCATAACGCGAAGTGCGCAAGCTATTGGTTTGGAAGGAACGAATCGTTACGTTAATTCGAGCACGATCGGGCATGTTACACGGTGCTCCCGCGGTGGGTTACGGTAGGTTACGATACTCCGGTCGCATACTAGCGAACGGAATCGTGCAACATCTTGCCGGTATGGAACTGGTTTTCTAGTCATTACTCGTGACTACCCGTCGCGTTTCGATGCTCGGTCGGCCAGTCCTGTACAGGAGATCGTGTACGTGTACGCGAGCCACGAATAAGCCAGCTACGAATGCATGAAATTCTATAGAAATCTTTAAGCGATTGCAACAAGAGAAGCGGAAACAAAGTTCGATTTCGCGAAAGAGGACTTATTCGGGGCAAGTACCTAGGGGAGGGTTGCCTGTATCGTACCACTTAAGACATTTTACGTTCTATTTCATATTTGGTACTAATTTGAACGCAAATGACTATTGGAGATTGTAGCTTGATCTTTTAGGCACCTACTATTATACGCTTAACTTTTTGTTCGGGACAAATTAATTTGTTATTAACCGTTTTGTCACATACTGTAAAAGGTACGATTTAGGCACCCGGTCTCCTAAATCGTACCCCCACCTAAAAATAGTATTAATAACAAATAGAGAAGAAAATATTCAACATAAAGTAATGATTATTATATAGTTACATATACATATGTATATGGATCACACACAGACCACAATAATCTATGAATATGATATACGTACATAATCTATATTGTTATGTACGAATTGTCAAATCCTACTGGTGCGAATGTAGTGGTACGATTTAGGAAGCATGGTCAATTTATTTATAAATATCAATTTAAACTTTATAATCAATGTAATACGTACATAAAATGAATGTAAAATATTCTACATTAAACCCGCTTTTAGAAAAATACAAAAATTCAAGACAAAATTGCATTGTTTGATTATTATCAGCTAAAATAAACTGGTAAAAAGTTACATCAATCATACCTGATTATTTAAAATGTTTATAGCACGCACAAAATAGGGTGCAAGCTCAAAAGGTTTTGTTTCTATTTCTTATTTCGCATTTACTTGATACTTTTATTATCAGATGTCGTTTACATTCATTAATTACTGAGAAATTGATGAGGTACGATTTAGATGACCAGTACGATATTGGCAACTCTCCCCTAAGTACTTAACTAACGTTGAAGAATCGGGATCGGGTAAAGATTCGTAAAGAAAATAGAGTTTGTTCCGTATAATTGTTGACCTGGTGCCGCGGTGAAATAGAGATTCGAATGGGAATCGCACGAATGGCAGGTAAAGGAGACGAGAGGAGGTAGTGCAACCTCGAAACGTCGTTGAAAGAGTCGATACCGTACGAGCAAAACCCACTTAACCCGTTCTGTGTCGCGTCAAAGGAACGCTTCGGCTGAAACGTTCTCGTTCGCGTCGATCCGACGACCTGACGAGCCGACCAGCCGAAAATGATGGCAGGCACTGCGCTAGCAGAGAAAGCAATCTTTCGACCTCGCAGCGAGGAAAAACTCCTTGCTAGCTATAAAACAATACGGAAGGATGTTTCAGCCGCACCGCCGCGCCCGCACCATCGGCCTGAGTTATTTTCTCGCGAGCCATCTTTCACGAGGGCGAGGGGCGACGCTGAGGGTGAGGGTAGACTATAACCCTTTGTCGCGGCAAAGTATCTTGGCGGCGATTACGTTTTCGTTACGTCCCGCTTTGACAACTACCGGTCGAGACGGGGGAGCCTTTAAAATTACCGTCTATGCCTTCTACAGTGCGAGCCGTTAAACTGGATTTCGCGCAACGGCAAGGAGATACGAGTTCCGGTTGCGGCACGATCTCGCATCGTTTCGGACGCGACACGACCACGACGCAAACATTCGGAAATTCCGAAGGCAGGGAAGAAAAGATGAAAGAGACAAGCGAGAGAAGTGGCGCGAAATGAGGTAGCGCGACTGAGAAGCGGGCGAGCGACTGAGCGTGTAGGTTGCAGGTTGTAGGTGAACGCGGGCCCGGGGAGAGAGGTCGCGCGGAAACGAGAATGGTTGTAGAGCGCGCTGGAGGCGAGGCCTGACATTTGGTTACTGACATTTTCACCCCGGGGTTGACGGCGGGCAACCCTTTGGCGTTACCCGCGCTCAATCACTCCATTGTCTCGAGCGGCGCTCGTTTTATGCTCGCGTCAACGCTTCATTATGGGGCCTCGGGTCCGGTCGACTTGGCTTCTATAGCCCACGTGCTCGGCACATTGTCTATCCCAAGAATATATTACGCGCCCACGCGATCCCGCGAGCGCACGGGCACGAACGCCGCGCCACGCTGTGTCGTCGTCTTCGTCGCATGCGACGCCTTCGTCGTCGACGTCCTCGCCGCCCCGTTCAGAGCTACGCTCCTCGAAATGCTGTAGGTAAATGTAAATACTGTTATTAACGGGAGGATGTTTGCAATGCCACTTGTGCGTGTTGTGCTAATACCTACCATAAGTAACACAAGTACCAAATACCTACCGTAGCCATTCGCTGGAGCACTCTTTTTTATTTTCAATGCAACGTTCCTTGCGTTCTAAGGTTGTTAATTCGTAGTTCGATAAGACGAATTCCGAGTCCAGTGAAATTAGACGGAAATATGTCCAATCTACGGAATAAAACCCAGCAAGCTACATTTTGGTATGGGCCTTTATTTGGTCGTTATAAACAATACGTCAAAAGTTCCCATCGATCCGACCACCGCTAAAAAGTTTATAGAAGGTTAAAAAAACGGTATTTCGAGTATGTGTATAATATAGGTATGTATTTCGCAATTTTTTCTTTGCTCTCCAAATTCAGTCTAAGGGGGTGAATTGACCTCTGAAAATCCGTTTTTTTTTCGTTTTTGCGTTATAACCAGCGAACCGCAAGAATTATAAGGACTGTAATTTACCAAATGATAGTCCTAATTAAAAGAAGTAACTTTTTCCTGAACACTTTTTTTCTATCTTCTACTGTTCGCGAGTAATAATACGAAATAGAAAAATTTCCAAGGGTCAATTGCACCCTCTTGGAGTGAATTTAGGCAGGAAACAAAATTGCGTTGTACTGGCATCCCCTACATATTTATAAAGTTTCATAATCTTTTGAATTTCCGGCTCCGGGATATTCTCTTGTTAAAAGTATGGGGGTTGAAACTTGGTAACCCGACATACATGAAAGTCGTTACTCCTACGAAAAAGCTCATAAGACCTTTTTTGTAGAGACTTTCCTAATGTATAAATTTCATGATAACTATTTTTGTCGTAAAGCTGCTAGATAACGAGATATTCGCGAAAAACCGTTCTTCTTTTTAACCCTCTGTAAAATTCTTAGCGTCGGACAAATCGAGGGGGCTTTCGACATATTGGCATTATCGTTTAAAACGACCAAATAAAGCCACATACCCAAATTTAGCTGGCAAGGATTTATTCCGAAGATAGATCCTAATTTCACTGGACTATCCAGTTTTCAATTGGCGAACGAGCTCGAAATCGCGGGGAGCTGCAGGCCGAAAGCGGTGGAGCGTTCGTAAACGGCAGCGTAGGTACACCGTACATGGTACACGGTAGGTTTCCGCGCACGGACCACCGCGCACCGTTGCAATTAATTACGGCGTAAAGTCGCGCGCTCGTATTCAATTAATTACCGCGTGTGCCGCGCGATCGGCGTCCGCATAATTGACATTGTTGCTGCATTGTTTACAGTGGCCAGTGAATTTATCAATAGATTGGCTGTAGGACGACCGGCGCGGCGTCGCGGTCTCGCGCGCTGCACCGGTCCCTCTGTTTCCCAGACACGTGAAATAGCCCCTCGCGTTCTCTCACAGTTTCGCCGGGACGAGCAGCGCGATAACCCCCTAGTCGCGGTGCAAAAAATCAAACGAGAGGCTATTTTAAACAGCCTTTAACGCTACCACGGTTCTCCTGCCACGATCTTCGTTTTCTCTTCTTTCGGATTCTCTCCATGCCTATCGATCTTCAGCCTGGAATAGCGACAGCTTCTCTAGTGCTCGAACAATTTCTTGATAAATTCAGAATCGAGCACGGCGAAGTCAGGTGCAAATGCGAGGTTCGCGTAGCTACGTTAACGGGAAGGAAATCTGGTGTACCTAGTCCCCCGGTTGCCGCGCAATCGACAAAATTAGAGGAATCGGTCTGTCTTAGGAGAGCACCGTTGAAAGCTGGAAGGTGACAACGCAATAGGCGCCGAGAACGTAGGAAGAAGACAAGGAGAACAATTGGCGCGCTACTTATTGTCAGCTATCCACTAGGAGAAGCTTTTGCTTAATCCGTCGCGTCCCTAGCATCACCAGCTACCAGGCCCTCTATCCGACCAGTCTCCCCTCTCGCGTTTCGGCTTTCGGCCGCTTCTGTATTCGCAGGTAGATCAGGGCAGGTACCTACCGCGAAGGTCAAGTTTTTTTCCTGCTAGCGCCCCACCTCTTCCTGTTCCTGTTTCTGTTCTTGTTCCTGTTCCTCCCGACCTCTGTCCGCGAGGGCCCTCGTGCCGTGAAATAGAAGAATAGGCGGGCGGTGGGTCTACCACTCTACACTTCTACGGTCTACCCGTTTCGGGCTGTCTCTTTTCTTCTGCCCTCCGGTTCCGCAGCTCTCTCGGTTGGGTCTGGGTCGCGCGCGTAACGCCGCGGACCGGTTTCGAGAGCAGCCGCGGGGGCTAAATGTCAACAACGGCGTAACGGCCCAGTTAGAGGATTACCCCCGGTGTTCGCCCATCGGGGGTAACGCCAGACAAAAGGTCGTGAACTTTCCGCGTGTCATAATCCGTCTGAGAGGGTTCGCGGCGTTCCCACCTCTACTTAGTTCTCTCGTCAACTCTGCGATGCGATGCGCCGCGCCGATTCAACGGGCCGATGGTGGAAGCCTCGCTCAGCTATCGTGTAGCTATCGAGTATCGAGGTGGTAGTCGAAAATCAGAGGAGATCGCAGGATCTAAAAAAGCGAAAGAGCGAAAGGAAAGAAAGAGGAGAAAGGTCGCGAGGACCTGGCCCCCGGCCCCGTCTCGGTGACAGCGAGAAGGGCTGCTTGTTGTTGGATCTAAAGTTCTAAATTCTAAAGGTTCGACACGTAACCCGAATGGCCTAATGGGATTGGCATTGTTGTCGTTAACATGACAATATAGGTCCTAAACGGGTCGCTTATACGGCTGCTGTAGGTATAGGTAGCAGCTAGGAGGCACGTATGCCGGTGCCGATTAAATGCGTGTCGCGTCGTGGCCCGATGCGTACCGGAGATAGGGACGACGAGCACGAGGCGTCCCATCTCCAAATACGAGCCTTGTTATGATAATCGTTGCTCGCGCCCCCATCTCTGCACTCATTATGATCCCGCGAGAACTTCTACCGCCTCTCCCCTTTCTCCCCTTCCTTCCCTACTCGCCCTCTGCACGGAAGGGATGCCACGATGAGAGTAGACTTCACTTCAACGAGAATAGCGCTTTTTTACTTCAGCCTACCCTCGATCTCGACGAACCAGCAACGAGACATCGATCACGCGCAACTCTTTCCCGCGATAATTCTAGGTACCTACTTTAGATGAATGGGAAATATACTGTCTCGGTTGAGCATACCTACTCGCGAATTCGGCCGTCGCGGAGGAAATTCGAGGCGCCACCGCGTACATCAAACTTATAATTACCAGCGCAACAACGATTTCGTCGAGGGTCGTTGCATCCTAGGAAAGCCTTGTTCGTTTGGTGTTGGATAATTCAAAGGTTAAAAGTTAAGAGCTAACGGAGAGAAAACTCGCGACTATTCGGACGTTCCGATCAACGACACTTTCACAGGCGGATGTAGGTAGGTACATTGTACATGCGCCTTGAATCTCGAACCGCGGAATAAGTGGATATCTACTAAGTACTTACATACCTAATGGTTTTAGCGACGCGGCTAAGGAACTCCTACTGAATTCTATACTGTCTATAGGTACATACTTATTGGAGAGATATAGGAGATTTTCATTTCTTCCATATTCTCTGCGTTAGGTATAGGTGTGTATACCTATTTCCTTAATCGCCCAAGGAATCGCATCTTATCGAATTCCTGCGCCAGGAATCGTTCGTCTCGAATACCGCTGCAGATCGCTCGTTCGCGTAAGCACTTGAACGACCACGTCGCGACAGGATATTTAGAAAAAGTTTGTCCCAGGACACGATCGATACGCGGTCTTACTTTATCCGCATAACCGAGCGTTCTTCCTACTTACTTAGGTATAGGTATTACATTCGGCTTACGTTGCGTCCTCTCGCGATAATCCCACGGTTTTACGAATCGATGGAACGGTTCTCCTTGCGAGCAGGGGAGGTCTTAGGAGTCGTCGTCTCGCGGAGATTGCTGGAGATTTCGCGGCTCGTCTCGCGTCGACCGTTCGACCGGAAACCTTATCCCGTGCTTTTAAACGTTAAACGATGCAAGGAAACTCGTCCGTCTGCGTCGAAGCCTCGGCTCCTTCTCCGTCCCGATTTCCCCCCGTAGATTTCTCTGTCCTCGCACCTTTCTCCCGTTTTGGCTTTTCTCGCCGCGCGCCGATTTATCCGTTCTCCGCTCTGTTCCATTCTGTTCCGTCTCCTTCACGTCCCCAATGCGTTCGCGCGGTTTCACTGTATGCGCGTACAAATAAGGCATCCAGAGACAAATGACGCGGAGAGGGATCGGCGCAGCTCGACACAAAGCATCCCCCCGAACACCCTTTCGGAGTCGGAGGTGACGTCACCGACAATGGAAGGTCGAGCTGTGATTAAAGATCGAGAGACTCCGTAAAAACTCCTTCAAAAGTGTAGGAACGAAGGATGGAAAGGGGGGACAGGCGGACCTACCGGCGTGAAATATTGCCTCCGCGCCACCAGACAGCTATATGACGTTTCCGAAGGGCATGAAAGAATCCCTGCCACTGTCTTTCTCTTCTCTCCCCGGTCACCTCTTCTTCCTTCCCGCCCCGTCTATTCTCTTCCACCCCCGCACTGCAATGCCCGCTCTCCTTGCAGGACCACCGCCAGGGCTATTTCTCTCTTTACGATCCTAAACGATCGCTCTTCGCCCAGAGAGAAGAGGAGCTCGATCACCGTGCGCGTACGCGGCGAGCTTCGCGACTCGTTACAGTCGTTACGCGGAAAGTATTGGATTGAACGATGAGAGGCGAAAAGCATCGTTTCGTTGGGACATGACGCGCGTCGCGCCAACTATAATTTACCGCACTTAATCCCGCAATCTCGTTACGACTATGTCTGTCTATAAGTTACATCGCAGACAAGGTGTAGACCAATGTAAATTTCCGTCGCATAGCTTGGGTGCTTTGGACCTTTAGAGCCCCCATACCACTCTCGCTTCGCATTTACATGCGTTACCGCTATCGATTCGGAGTAGAACACCATTCCGTCGCTGCTGTACCTAATACTTAAGTAACTACCTATAGCAGTGAGACTTAGCATTTTCATTGTAATCGAATTTGTCCTCTTTTATAAAAGTTCGTCGACGTCACTACCATTCCTTGTCGCGATTCTAACGTGTCACGTAGAGCTAAGGCGTTCCATCGAATTTTCACCGCACACGAATATGTTAGGTCTATCCGTTGCCGAGGAGGAAATGACGAACGGAGGACAGGGTACGGTTCGAAGGGTTTCGACGAGACATCTACTCGCACGTTTAAACAACTGGAGAGAAATGCACGCGGCGCGTTCGCTCGCGGGTTAATTCAGTTAATTGTCGGGATGACAACGAAGGGGGAAGTCAGAAGAAGACGAGTGGAGGGAGAATGAGAAAGGCACGTTGGAGTTTAAAATCGGTTAATTTACGGTGAGGCTGGTCAACGAGGCGCCAGAGCATTTAGCCGGTTAACGCGCGGAGAAGCGAACGGGGTAGGAGAAATCGTGATCGAGTGGCCAAGGGGAAAGGGGTGGAGGAGCAGAGACGCCACTCAACGGCATTATTCGAATTGATGCGGTGAATTGGCGCTGACGACATCCGAGAGGCAATCCGACGGTTTGTTTATTGGTCGCGCGTTGGCGGATTCCTTGCGGTTTGCTTTAATTGAACCCTCGTCGATCGTAAATGAAACTAATATCTACGTATATCTCCTAGCCTCTCGTCGAGGTTGACCTAGCGGACAGAAGTCAAGCAAGATCGAGAGTACGATGCGTGAAACTGTAGCTACGCGAAAAAAGAAACGATGGAGAGAGCTTGCCTTCGCGGGAGAGGACGTTAAGGGCCGAGGAAGGAAAAATGGCGGTGGCGCGTGCCGCGTGCGACCGACGCGGACGCGATACGAGCTATCGGCGAATTCCTTTGCGCTTTGCGGCCCGGTCGCCACGTGCGCGTAATGGCCCATTACGCGTACGTATGGAAATAATGCGATTTGCATTCCGAAAGAGACCTCCACGTCCACGGTGGCCGAGGGCCGAAGAGGAGGAAGAGCAGGTCCGTGGATCAGGGACCGTCGCGCCAAAGAGAATCGATGGGAGAAGAGACTCGGAAGCCGAAACGATTAACCGTTTCACGGACCCGAGTGTCGATCGGCGCTCGAACGTAGGGCTGTCGCGCAGCGCGGTACGGCTTCCGAGTTCCGTGCGGCGAGCCGTAGTTGGAGGTTGTAAACGCGTCGATGGCGAGAAAGAAGGAAGGGTGCCGGTGGAGGATATTGGACGGTAGGGGAGGCAAAACAATGGCGAGAAGTTTTACGAAGGCGGAAGGTTTCGCGCGGTAGGGTGAAATCAAGGGACAGCCCGCATGATTAGTCCGACGTTTGCACGTTGCACGGGCAGAGCGTCTCGCTACTTAGTTGGCACGCATTCCAACGGCTCCCGATTCTCATTGGACTGCGTGTCTGCTCGCCCGAGGGCGACTTTCGCGTTCGCGGCAACCCCGTCCCGTCCGCCCCCTACAAATGCCCCTGCGCCCGCGCCCGCGCGGCCACGACTCTCTCTCTCTCTCTCCTACAGGAGAAGGAAAGTGTGTGAATCGGATCGGCTAACGAGTTGCTCTCCCCGTTCTGTTTCAGATGCGTGCGGACTGTCGGACGTGGCGCACATCGAGTCCCTTCAGGAGAAGTCGCAGTGCGCCCTGGAGGAATACTGCAGGACTCAGTACCCGAATCAGCCGACGAGGTTCGGCAAGCTGCTGCTCCGACTGCCATCCCTGAGAACGGTGTCCTCGCAGGTGATCGAGCAGCTGTTTTTCGTCCGGCTCGTTGGGAAAACGCCGATCGAGACGCTCATCAGGGACATGCTGCTGAGCGGTAGCAGCTTCAACTGGCCGTACATGAGCACGATGTGACATTCTGTCTGGCGACAGCTAGCTTCCGCGTAATACTGTCGCTTCCCGTCTCGTCCCGTGGCCCAATCGAATTTCGATCGCCCACGCTGCCGCTCGACCTTCCCTGCGAACTACATTCGAGCGGTGCGCTATCGAGTCGCGCCTCGTTCCGCACGCTCGGTCCGGAAACCGAGGCCTCGCGAGAGGCCCAATCGCCCGGGGAACTGCGGTCGCCGCGGCGGTCGCGGCCGCCCTACGTCGTCGACCACGCTCGCGAACGCTCGGCGTACTAGTCCGGCGAGAGCTTCGCTTTCCCCTCGGACGCGAACGCGACGAAGCTTGTGCGTTGCTCGCCGGGTTAGAGGAAACGATCGAGCAGGGGACCGAGGAGAACGGGCGACTACGAACGAAAAGCAATAGACTGTGGTTGGCGTTGGGTGAAACGATATTCGGGAGCTGTTGCGCCGTCTCGTACTGCCTTTCAAGTTCAAGGGAAGCCACGGTTTCTCGCGATTCCACGTGACACGCGCATTAACCGTACAATTGTGTGCCAACGCGACCAACGTAGTTCAACACTGGCATATCGTCGAGCCACCGATACGTACGTACAACGTCAATTACGAAGTCGAACGACGTTCGAGTTTCGGGCAACCTACTTAGAATAATACTTTGCTACCAAACTCGGAAGCCGAGAGAGAGCCGCGAGTCGGGAGCCGGGAGCCCAGGAGCTGTCGCTGGCCAGCTTCGAAGGGAGATTCTGTCCCGCGAGGGACATCTGCGACCAACCGATTTCCCGTGTTGCTTGATGACTGTTGGACTTCGGACAGAGGAGGAGAGGGGGCCGAAAGGAACGGAGAGCGGTGATTAACACGAAGGTGTACGAGGTGTAGCACGTTGCTGCACGACGGTGCAGGAGGAGCAGAGAGAAAAGTGGGCGGAGGAGACGAAGCGCCGCGCGTCACGGGAGAACAGGCTCGAGAGAAAAGAAGGGCGGAGAGAACGAAAGCCGTGATAAAGACGTTGCTCGAGCGAAGAATCGGAGGCGCCAGCTGGCTTTTCAAGCTGGACGGCCGGAATCGCGTTTAAATCCCTTTTTCAGCCGCGCGCACCGAACTGATCGAACGGAGCAGATAAAGGCGAGCGCGAGCGCAGTCCCCGCGCGGCGACCTCTCTTCCGCGACTCTTTTATTTCGAGCGACGCTCACGTAATCGGCGAAACCATTCGATTCTCGTCTTGTGCCACGCTGCCACAGTACGGGAACGGTCGCTGACAGAGATGGAAAAGAAATGGGAACCGAGAGGGTTGGAGGAGCGAGCGAGCGAGAGAGGGGCCCGGCGCGAAGAAATCATAAATTAGCATTTGTAATCGACGTCGGGGGATCTGCTAGATCTTCCGTGGGTATCTCGCATCGATCTCCGGGTCGAGTAATTGCCGTTAGTCGAGTCATGCCGAAACTCTTAGTCATTCGTTTTGACGTCTCGTTCCAAAGAACGTTACTGCCCGCGTTCCCGAGAATTTCACCCCGCTCCCCTGCTCTCTCGCCGCCTTTAAAAGACGCGTGGCTTGGGATCTCGCAATCTTCCTCTCCTCGAGATCTCTGCCTATCCCGATTCACCGTCAACGCGTCTGTCAAACGCGAGACCTTACTTTCCACGGAATCGTCTCATTATCCTCTTACGTGTTTAAGCTTGCGTTGCGTTGCGTTGCGTTGCGTCGCGTCGCGTCGCGTCGCGTTGCGTTGCGTTCCGTTATGTTCGATAGCGAGGCGTTTGGGAGCTGTTGTTTTACCCAACTCCGTCTTACCACTCTTAACCCGCGTCTTGTAGAGTTCGTCCAACGTGTTAGTTAGCAGTAAATTCCCGTTTCAGTGAAAACATGTTTCAATGATGCGAAAGGTGGCAAGTTTTCGTACATTTTGCCCTGGCGGTTGCAGGTGTAGGAGAATGTTTGTGGTAGGTAACGTCGTCGACCGTTCGTAACTATATCGTCATTTCGTTCGTTCGTTCGTTCGATTCCGCGGAAATTTTGTTCGGCCAGTTGCTTGGCGTCTGCAGCTTCACTCCTTCTCCGATATCCGGACTACTTAATAATTAATAGCTCTCTCCGGAAAAGGGACTCCTCGTTTTAGTGTAGGTATCGTAATCATAAGCTATCGTTATTGTCCGTACAGACGTTTCCTATTTGTTTCTTATCTGAAATTTAAATAGCTTTCGAGCTTTTCGTTGTAAACAATGTAAACGAAGAGAAATTTAATAATTATTTTAAACGAGTCGCGCGTCACCGATAGCTAATAGCTCGCGACGCGATTTTAACGACTCTTAGATCGGGGGAACGATCTAAGCCGACCAGAAAAAAAAATTCCCCTTTATTTAAATGGATATCCGGTTTATGCGTTGCCCGGTGGGTACCTACAGTGATTCTCTCGCGTGTCTCGTGAATTCGGCGGACATGCTAGATACCATAGAATGGCTCGACTAAATTCCACGACGACTTCCACGAATTTTGTCGCTAAGTAGTTATCCCCGAGAAATAAAGGACCAGTTGTTCGTAAACGATTAACGCGCCAACAGTGGGGGGGACCGCAAAAGCTGAGCGGCTAGCGCATTATTTATTATTCTTCGAAAGAATATAAATCGTAGCGTGGGTATGCATACGTGTGCATAAGGAGCGTAAGAATTAAGTGAATTTTACGACTTGTTTTTGTGTTTTATTTATTAACAGAATTATGTTCTTCTCTGCGAGGACGATCGTTGCATAGGAGGCTAAGATATTCTGGACTCTAAAGTTTAATCCCAATCGTTTCGTTGTATCGTTTAGTTTTTCGAGCCGACTTAACCGAAACGCGTAATACGAGGGAACCTGTCAGCGTCGTTTAGGCTTTGTCCTCTCCGTTCCCTCGACGAGCAGCGCGCGCAGTTAGGCGTCGAACGACGATTTGCCTGCAAATTGCACGAGTCGCGATAGCGTGGACGTTACCTGGCGATCTCTGGCCGTTTTTCCTTTTGCCTTTAGTCTCTGGGAGTCTCCGCCGACGGGCGACGACGGCGCGATAGCAACGAACGAACGTACGACGATCTCGCCGTGTATTTGTTCGATGTAATAGATAATATACACGATTCCTTTGAAGATTTACTCCCCAACGCCCATCGAAGTTTGCGACGCGCAGCAGAATCGAATCGATCCTCCGATCGAGCCCGAAAGCGTTCGTTTCTCCGCAGGACGCTTAGTTTCGCGTGGCAGAGGAAATTGGATCGTGACGATGTTTCCTGATCGAAATAGGTAGCGAATAAATGTGGGAAAGCATTCGGAAACGGTGGGACGGTGGGACGGTGCGACGATGCGACGGTGCGACGGTGCGACGGTGCGACGACGCGACGACGCGACGATGCGCAGGCAAATACCTATATATTTTTCTTTCGCAAAACGTTGCTCGTCGCAGGCCGCTCGTCGCTCGGTCTCCGAGCAATCGATTGCCTGCGTAGGTGGATCGGAGGGGTACGATACCGAGGAGACTCTGCGAATGCAATGTGATATACATATGTACGTATATACGTGAAATTTGAAATCCGGTTTTTCGAGACGGTGCTTTCTTTTTTACTCTATAAATACTGTACGATACTACCGGTGCACGGTGCGTTGTATGTTGTATGTATGGGATTGTGCGAGCAAGAGGACGTCGGATCATTTAAGAGAGAAACAAAATGTTTGAATACTACGTTACGATAAATGTGGCAATGTCGAGCTAGTTACTTAGAGTACCATTTAGGGGTATATGGGATATTTCTAATATTTTTAAGCAGCGATCGTTTCTTAAAAGCGACACAAGCACACACACACACACACACACACACACACACACACACACACACACTCGCAAATACACACTATCGCCACCACCACCATCACACGTGACACCTACAGCGGGAAAGAGGCGCGTCTCGACCGGAATCCAAAGAAGCGAAAGTGGAGTGGACATAAATTCCGTGGAATCGAGGGAATGAAATTGGCGGATCGGGCGGGAACGCGAGGATTTTTGAACATTTAACGCGAATTGCTTCGAACAGATCCCGGTTGAGCGCGGTTGCTCGTCGGAACGGGAAAATTGTATTATACCGAGCACGAATTGCGTTATCGTTGGATGTGTACGTAGAACGAAAAAGATATCTATACAGAGTTATGTATAAAGGCGCGAGAACATTTTTGTATAAAAACCTGTACATAATTAATATATATGCATATATATAAATACAAATATAAATATGATTATAAATATAAACGCAGCTACGAATATATGAATACAAGACAAAGTATATACTCTGCTTACATACAAGTGGCTATATGTTTCCGAGGGCTTGATCGATGAGAATTGCAGGTGAGTAAGCGCAACAACTGTTCAACTATTTTCGTTGGCGTGGAATCGATGCTGGGTTGTAAGAGATGCGAGACGAAACGCATTGGTGTCGCTCGCCGACCAAATTGCTCTCTTGTAAGTTTATCAACGGTGTAAGAGCTGGGATCCGAGAGCAGGCAAGAGCTGGAAGAGTTAAGGGAAAGGACGAAGTTGGGAGCTCGAGAGATGGAGGAATTCTACGAATGGTTCGGTGGCAGTGGCGACTTTTTTCCGTAAGAGAGTATACTTACGTTGATCCGTCCGAGCGCGATCTACCCAGCCCGACCGTTTCCGAGCATTCCTGCACGAACGTATTTCAATATAAACAATCGCCGAGCGAATTTTCCCCGACGCACGGCAGTGATTTCTGGCCGACGTGACGGCGATGCCTCCGTCTGCGAGCGCGACCCCGCGTGCCCTCGCTCGAGGAACGCGACTCGTTTCGATCCTTCTTTATCCTCTCCCCTGCTGCTTGCTCGCTTCGCTGCCTGCCTGCCTGCCTGCCTGCCCGCCTGCCAACCTTCCTCCTGGCCCGTCTTCCTGCTCGCCCGCCTGCCTTTGCACTCTCTTCTACTCCTTTTCCATTCTTGCCTTCACCTCGTCGCTAAAGCAATTAACAGTACAGGAACGCGTGCACAATGCGCCGCGATCCACTTGGTTTAGCGTATTGGTAAATAGAAAGATCCCAGGGAATGTTGCAAATCGTTTCGATTACATCAATGTTTGACGAATAAAATAGAGAAGAATAATTAGGTATGCGCGCGACGGTTGGATCGATAGGGACGTTATCGGTGTTCGAAGGATCGCTAGCAGGGGTGATCCCGCAAACCTTCGGATCTGTGTCCCCTGGCTCGTGTCGCGAGTTGTCGAGGCGCGCGCGTATAAATCGCGGATAAATCACGGGGAAGACGGGTTCGTGGCGAGCCGGGCGGGCGCGCACGGAAAGGCAAAAACTGTGCCCGGGTGGCTCGCAACAGATCGCGAGCGGTGGCGTTGCGCGCGGAGAGCCTCCAGCCAGTCGGATGCTTAGAATTTCGATAAATCTAACTTGGCAGGGGAAACAAAGCGAGACAAAGCGAAAGGTAGAAACGGCGAGCAAGAGAGACGGAGGGAGAGACTGGGGCAAAGACGAGTAGCCTTTTTGGGTAGGCAGAGTCGGTTTGGCCGCGGTTCAAAAATTTCGATTCTTTTCTCGACGCTGTAAACGTGGACGAAATCGAATCGAGATCGAGGACAGCGACGATCCAGAGGGAAGGTAAAACGTTTGCTCGTGATGTCGCCCGTCACGGGAGGGAAGGTAAAGGTGGTTAGCCGCGGGGCAACGTTATCGGAGCGCTTACCTACGTGTCGGTTTGTGCAATAGGGTGTTTCCGGCCCGGCGAGGAAAGTTTGCGGTGGTGGCCTCTCGCTGGGGACCGAGGGCGATGAATTTTGGAAGGAATCCAGCGCGGGTCCGATGCTCGCGATGCAGCAGTAGTTGGGCCGGGCTAGGATCGATATATTCCTCCAGTTTATTGCTTCCATGGAAGAGATACGCCGGCGGGTCCCGTTCCGATAACCCCTTCGCCGCGGCCCGACCGGGCCCGGCCGGGCCGGGCCAGCTCCGTCTTATAGGGTAACTCGGGTTAATATGCCACAGTTAACTTTGAAATGCGATATTTCGCAAGTATAAGTAGATACAGGAAGATAGATAAAACCATACGAAAGTGTAACTAATTCTGTGCATTGTCTAATAAGTAGAGATATGTAACTTTTATAGTTCAAAGAGAAAAGTACAAATACAAAAGTCCTCGAAAGTGGCATTTTACCCAAGTGGTGGGTAAATATGCCACAACCTCTGAGGTAATATGCCACAAGCTATGAAGTGCGAACTAATCACTCAAATTTTTGAGAATCAACAATATTTTAAACTATTCAAGCTATTAGTAACTAAAAACAAATATTTGAACTCAATGAAACGTAAAATATATTTAAAAAAAATAGCTATTTCTTACAAACTAAACAGTCCCCAATCTCTACGCAGTCTTCATGGACCCACTTTTTGCAACGAGTAGTTTTTACCCAGTCACATTTAGGTCCCTTTTTATCGTAATAATATAGTCCACTTATTGCACAGTGGTTGTCATTTTCTGCGTCAGTCGAATCGTCATAAGAAATATCTACATTCTCAAAATTTGTTCTATATATTATAGTACGAGCTTCCTTCACCATTCGAATGGCTTCCTTTAAACTTTCTGACCAAGCAGCACGGCTTGAAGTTCGTAAATACTTCTTAGGCATTAACTAATACGAAAAAAAAAAACAACTCGATGGCATTAAATAGAAAGAGTTATAAAGATATAACTTTGTGGCATATTGTACCGACAAACATGTGGCATATTACTCTACACGGCCATAAGAAGAAGGATTGAAAATTTCTCCACAAAATACATAGTTTTAACGGATGCGCGACAGGTTATAAAATTCGTTTGTTGGTATACTTTATCATAATCCATTGATTTTTTGTAGAACTGTTCACACAAATGTATAATTTGCATTCTAGTTACAGTGTGAGATTAGATCAAGATGATACTTTTATAACTTATCAGGATTAACTGAAAATAAAAGAAGGTAAAAGCCAAAATCTATTGTCGTCTTAGCAGTTGCACTAAATTGAACGGAATTAGTGCAAATGTTACGGCATCTGTGTATGATTTAAAAAATTATGGAGAAGTGGCATATTACCTGCGGTGGCATATTACCCCGAGTTACCCTACGCGTAGGGGAAGCCGGGGCAAAATCGGGATGTTAAGGATAAAAGCTCATAACTTTGGTATTATTAATGTAAAAAAGAAATTACAATTAGGATTCGTTAGCATAAACACTTTATAAAATAATAGTATAGGTATATCCAATTTTTTTAATAGAAGAACAAATACAAAAAAAATAGCGATTTAAAATATGATTCGTTTTTACAGTTTTACCCCATAGCATGGGTAAAACCGGGTACCATACTAGATACTCGCTAGGGATTGCAAACCGGTAAATCGGTAAATCAGTTTGAAGATTTTTTTCACTGATAACGTAGTAGATATCGACGGAATTACGCGTTACACACAATTTTTACCGGTAATTCGCCAAATTTATACCGGTAATTCGATAAATTATGTATTTCTCGATATTTACCGGTAAATCGATTATCGCGAGAAATACATAATTTATCAAAATACCGGTAAAAATGTGGCGAATTACCGGTAAAAATTGTATGCATAGCAATGTAGCGCATATATGTAGCGCATAATTCCGTCGATATCTATTACGTTATCAGTGAAAAAAAAACTTCAAACCGATTTACCGGTTTGCAATCCCCAATACTGGCCCTAGCACCTATAACAACGAAACTCATTCAATTCTTCACTCTCCCAACCAGTTAGAACAAGCTGTAAACTGCACCCAACCTTCGTTCAATTTCAACGAACCATATGATTCTTGGCAATAAATGCAAATATCTTCACCATTTTCATCACCACTGTTAACATTATCCTTCGGCATTTTGTTTAATTTCATAATTTTCTTTCTCTTTAGTTGTAGTCCTTTATTAAGATTTAGTTTTAATTTAGATAACTTCCTCTTTTTCGTCTTCTTGTTATACACATTTTGCGCAAAACCGGATACCCGGTTTTACCCCGTACGATTTTGCCCCAGCATACAGTTTTGTAAATATTACGAATTATCAACAATACCATGGCGAAGTAAAAGCAAACCTTTTGATCATTTACACTTTAATACGCAACAATTAACATAATTCACACCAAAAAAGTATCTACCTCACCACTGCCAAAAGTGTTTGAAGTTTCTTAAGACGATATAATCTTATTAATCACTTTCGTGGATGAAATAATGCACGTCCCTGTAATGTGTCGTTGCAACGACGCGGGAAAATTTAAGGGAGTTTAAAAGATAACAGCACGTCCCGGTTTTACCCAGGTACCCGGTTCTGTCCGAGTTTCCCCTACATGATGACACGCAGGTACATCGTCCCGTTGCCCGGCTCAGGGATGTGCAACGAGCACGAGTGCTTTTTCACCAGTCGCGTTCCCCTCGAGTCGTGAACTGGGCTGTCGACAGACAACCGTAGCAATTTCTCCGGGGCTTTCGGTTGCCGCGAACGAAATAAAATATCTCGCCGTTCAACTACCACTGGCAGCCACCGTTGACGAACGCAACGCTTCGGAGTGTCGAAAAGTTCATGAAACGGGCCAACCGGAGAAGATTCTCGAGCTTGGTATCGCGTCCACGATTGCGTCACGATCTACCGAGTAAACAGCCGTCTTTTTTTTTCTATCTTTCCTAATCGTCGCGCGATAACGACGACGGTTAAAAACACCGTTCGCAAATGAAAGCGTGAAAGTGAAAACTGGAACAGCGGACAGCTTGGGCCGTCGGGGGTCGACGCTCTTTTTTTTTTCAATCGACTATTCGATCGAGCGATGAGCTGGTTGATCGTCGTTGACGAGCTACGAAGCAATCGGCCGGGGCCCCTGATCAAAGGGAACGCGCCCCGGTAAACCGGGCTCCGTGTCTTCCGTTTCTTGATGGAGTAATGCGCGTTCGTTGTGTTTCAATTGGTATTCGCGACCCACGCAATAAATTGCGACAAAGACTCGGTTCGCCCGTCGAAAGTCCCTCGTCTACCGACAACCAAGCTTCCTCGACCAACGATACGCGCTTCCGGAAGCTCGAACGCGAGAGCCGAGAGCAGAGCCGAGCAGGCTTCGCTGTCGCGCCACATCTTCAACTGAAAATCCTTTCTTCGCGAAGCGACTAGAACGGGCGTCTTTATTTTATACAGCCGAAAGTGCTGAAACACGCTGCTAGCGATGCTTGATCAGCGGTTCGAGCGATTCCTCAATTTCTGCAAATGCGAACGTCGATGCGTTTCCACCAAGAATAATGAGGACGAGCCGAAGCGGAGCGAGGGATGAATTGCCGCGAAGGATCCTTGCGAGTTGCAGTTGCAGCTACAGCGAAAGAGGGGGTGATGAGGTTGACCGCGAGCGAGCCGAATGAAAGAAGCGCGTTTTTAACGGTTGCACGTTGAAGCGCGTAACCGAGAGGCGGAGCCATGGCTTCGAAGGGGTCAGAGGGCACTACCAATCGCAGTCTCGTGATAACCGCTCTCGACTCTCCATATGTATGTGCCTATAGAGTTGGAGGCGCGCACGTCGCGTCGCGGTCCGTACGCGTATGCGTGCTATGCTGATATCTACAATGCCACCACGCGCACACGCCTCCTTACCTCCTTCCTTCCTACGACTACCACCACTACTCCTATTCCCGATATTATCGTTACTTCGACTACTTGCGTCAACTTATCGTCTTTTTATCACAGCCGTCGCAGCCTCCTAAAACTCTTTATTGTCCTCTGCCCGTCGTGGGATCCCAATCTTTCCTGGTCTTCCATTTCGATTATGCCGAGATTCTGCGTAACTTTCCGCGTCTTACGTCTCCTGATCAGCGCCACCGCTTCGTTCTCCCTGATGTCGTTAAATTCCGAGCGCGAGAAATCCGCGTAGCTGCTAGCCGGATTAGAAAATATATTCCCGTGAGTGGAGTTTGGCTTGGACGCGAATCGGGGCCGAGGGGCGATTTATCACCGAAATCAATCCAATTGCGTTCCCCAGGAGCAGACAGTCGCGTCGCGTCACGGTGAACGACGCGTCACGTCTCCCGCATAATCGCTCGATTTGTACTCGTCGGCTTTTCGCGCGGGCAACCTCGACTCTCGAGCGACGTTAAGAGGCCCGCTTCGCTTTCCTTTCCGGCGAATCCATTTCCTCTCGAGCCGTTCATCGATCCCCACTCGATGCCGTCGCATCAATTTTATTCTCCGTTTCCTCCCCTTTTACGCTCGTCGCAGCATTCCTTTTTCACTGCCTTGACTTATTTTCGGTGCAATCGCAAGTGGATAGGCGCAATAACAGGCTACTTACTTAGGTAAAGCTGGTAATCAATTTCTCTAGGCGCAACGGAACTTGGATCAGTTATGCTTCGTAATTGTTCCGCGGCCGAAATTGAACGGGGTCTGGGCGAGACGATTACAAAGGCGCGTCTTAAACGTTATACTATCGAGCCTGCTAACGCCATCGTTTAGTTGGTGGTCGAGGCTTGCAGTGCGGCGCCGCGCCTGCTTATTCGTATAACGATGCGTTATTTCACTAGTTGCAAAATTTTCTTCGATATCGACTTGTTTACAATGAGATCCTTTGATATTTTTAAGGAGATAACATAGATATTTGAAATTGCAAGTTTGGAATTTACATAGGAATATGTAAAAGGTAGTTCTGAATAATAATGCAGTTTGTTTCATGTTCCTCTCAATTTATTCGCATAAAAGACCTTTATAGTGTTACAATAAAGTATGCAAATTGTATATAATATTGTATAAATTTTCTTGCGTTCATTCTAGAGGTTTCCATCATTTGGCCCACATAAAGTTCCTGTCCAAGTCGAAAGATTCACAAGTTTCACTTGTAACAAGAAAAATAGTTTTAGTAACCTGATTTGTCTATTATAGAAAATAGGAGAACTGTCCTGTGATAGCACTATATGATTTAATTTTAATTCCTACCACTCGTAGCATTGCAATCTTATTTTAAACTCAGTAGATAATGTTGGGCGTGACACGAAAATGGTAAGGGTCTCGCGAGCCCCCCGCGCGCCTGTGGCACAAAATTACATTGGATGATAAGTTTATCCTATACCTGGTGCGTGCCTATACTTTGTCGTAGTGATCCTCCAGGGTGCGATCGGTATAACCGTAGCCATTTGTGGCAAAACTAGAACACAAACGTAACATAAACAGCTGCTTTCAAAGCTGCTTTAAGCTCGTTTATCTATCTCTTTCCATTCGTATTTCTGTCTCTCCCTTTTTTACAGTTTCTTTCTCTGTCTACTTCCACTTTTGCCGCAAATGGCGGAAACCAATCAGCGACAATACAGGTTGTTCCAATCACTCCTGAGAGTACAAGCGCAAGGAAAAGGTACGCTTGATCCTGGAGGGAGGGTAAAGCTAGAGCCCGTGGGCGAAAACTACTTATATAGTGTATTGTATATCAGGTGACTAATTCGAAGCACTTCGAACATGACTCGAGGTTAAAACTCTTGAAAGTCCAGATAAGTCCTGAGTCTTGATAGGTCTTGAAAGTCTTGAACGTCTTGATCGTCTTGGAAGGTTTCGGGCTCGTATGTACGTCCACACAATACGTGGAACAATAGTCATAACTCGCGACCGTGGCGAGATCCTTTGGCTGATCAACCTGGCTAGTTTTTGGCAACCAGATGTTCATTTTTCAAGACTTTCAAGACTTCCAAGACATTCAAGAGTTTTAAGCTTCGAGTCATGTTCGAAGTGACTCGAAGTTTTCGTCATATATATATAGATTCGAAAGGCTTCGAAGTGCTGTGCTTCAAATCACATCACTAGCGAAAAGCCAGGATTCTGGCATCACTGGTACATAGGTACCTGATACTTACGCGGTATTCCGTGCATCCTTCAGTGGGGAAAAGGAGAAATTAAATGAATGAAAGTCGCGATACTCCGCACGATCCCAACGAGTCCTCTGCTCCTTACCTCCATAACTTTTTTTCAAGGTCGGTGTTCCGACACCCGAGGCATGCTTACTTTACCGCTTTAATGCCTGGATCAATTGACCCATTTCTTTATGTATACCTATGTATGTATACGCGTGGTCAGTGGACGAGGAATAGCTGAGACAGCAAACCAGCTCGGCGTGAAAGTCAAGGGGATAAAAACGTGAGAAAAATCGAAAGCTAAAGCCTCGCTTAGGATCGTACCAAGTGTCTATCCTCAGCTTTATTCTTAAAGAGGAAGGTCGTAGACTGCATAAGTGTACGCGGTGCTGTCAAGGAGCCTTAGTGCTGCAATCCAATTGCCGAATTTATCACGTTACTATTATTCTACAGCCGACTGAAACTACTGTTACTCTAAACGCGTTTTATTGCTTTAAATACAAAACTGAAGGAAATCAGAGAAAAAATGAAGCCCGTGAATATACCCAGTTTGATCTAACGATTCACTTGTATGCTTGAAGGAAGAACGCTATCGCGGTGTTTCTTGGAACGCCAAGTTGACAACTAATCGGCGGTAATACGATAATAAAGAAATGCAATCAGTGTTCGTTGATTAACGGGCGCGTGAAATTGAGCCAGCGGCGTCGCGTCGCGGCTCTCGTGCTCGAATTCTTTTGCTGATCGATGCAAGATGATATCGTATCGTTCGTCGGAAATCCTAAATCAGAGGATGCTGCGTGCAATCAGAAAAATCATCACATTTTCCTTTCTTCTGTCGCCTTTATTTTATTTGCTTCTCTGTGTTTCTCCTGTGGCGTGTTTCGTAGACTGCTCGAGCGCAAAGGGTGTCTTCTAGAATGGTAACAATGATAAGGACGAGGATGGTGCAATCGGTGTCCAATTAAACGGTCGAACGTAAAAGTGTTTTTCAAGCACTTTTTATCGTAAATATTTGAAATAATTAAACCGAGGATTCTTTCGAGCGACAAGCGAACCGTCCGATTTGTTCGATTCGTTCGGTGAACGACGCGATACGTGGAGAAGCAGGCAAATAATCGATCAAATTCCCGTTATTATTTCAAATATTTCACTCGATTGTTAGCAGAAATAATTATTCTTTAAGGTCGTGTAGAACGCAACGCGGTGAAACCGTAGGGCGTAGGACGAAGGGCGTAGCGGAAAGCGTTGCGTGGATTAAAATACCATAATTGCTCGGCTTTTCTCCGGTACACCCGGGTTTCATCCAGCGCTACGATTTAGGTGCCTCGTGATATTTACAATGCACACCAACGACGATTACTCTATAATCTATTGGAGTTTCATTTCGGAATACGACATTTACACAAATTGGTATTAGCTTGTACACATGTACGCATACATCGTCACGTTCGGTCAACTTTCGTTCAGCAGACTTGCTTCGAGCCGATGCGTTTCGATAGTTTCCAGCTAACTCTAACTTTCACGGGCTTACAATTTTCCTCGCTATTGACATTGCGGTACAGTATTCTCCACTGTACACGCGCTGTTACGTCCAGGGCACCAAAAAACTTGTTGCATCCAAGGCATCTCGTGGCTATTGTTTCATTTTATTTTTACTTTAGTTTATTTTAATTTATCTTCTTTTTTAAATAAATAAATCACGATCGCTTCATTTCTTCTTCTTTTCTTTTTACTCGGTAGCATTGGACGTCAGAGCATCTGTACTCGACAGCGGCAAGATTACTAATCTTATTGACTCTCTCTCACACTCTCTCGATCTTCCCCCCGTCTCAGTACACGTAGGTATATGTATATTCTTCGGTTGCGCTCACTGTCCACTCTCTTTCACACTTATATCCACCTCTATTCCATCTCTCCCTTTCTGTCCCCTACTCCTCCCTCTTTCTCTCTCTCTTTCTCCCCCCCCCAAACACACAAACACACACGCACACACTTTCTTTCTCCCTTCGTTCCTCCTTCATTTCTACCGGTGCAGAAAATAGTTTTATCGTTTAACTTTTTCTGTCATTTAAAAATTACCGACTTAAATCGTACTATGTAAACCTTAAGCATTCTGTATCGTTAAGTTATAGTATCGACATCCGTTTACTTTGTATGGCGGAGAAGATATCCGAGTTTCGAGCACGGGAGTTGTGGAGTACTAATGTTACGCGGTTCCAGTTGCGAGATCCTACCAAGAGTTACGATACGATACTCGAAAACAACGATAGACCCGGAGGTCTGCCGTACGCATAACTGTTTTATTTCTTTCTTTCATTTTCTGTACTTATAAAAATACTTTGCATCCGCGAACGTTTAATAGATCGATCGAGGCCGTTGGAATGAAAACGTTAAACTTAATACTCCACACTCGTGCGCCGAAAGTGGTACGAAACTAATTTCATCGTTAAATACATAGCAAGTTCGTCAGACGATGTAATCGTTAACGTCCACGGAGACGCGTCGGATCGTACGAGGAAGGAGCGGAACTTTTTATACAAGTACTATCAGCCGGAACGCGATACGTCTTCAACGCGCGCATATACATACATATGTAGGTACCACTGTACGTTTCACCTTATATGTTATCTAGCTTCTTTATGATTAGTACTATTACTATCACGGTGCCCTGGCTCTCGGTAAACTACAGAATGTAAACGCTATGTCGTTCATGGTGCTGTATTCGAAATAAAATTATACCGCTCGACCAGACTGGAAAGATTATTCGGTGCACTACTTCCCGTTCGCGCATAGGAAATTTTGCCTGATCCAATTGCTGCTGGGCACTGGTTGAAATGAATCGTTCGAACGACTAAACTCCCGAACCGAATGCACGAGCTACATTATACGGCCAAAGGCGTCGCAGAACGAAACGCCAGATCGTCTAAGAATTTTTTGAAAATCTAGCGGTATCGGGGGGGATAGCGATAAATTTCGATTTCATACGTCCTTTAATCTAAATTAACGCAAACGTTACGTACGACAAGCGAGCAAAGTTCGATCGACTTAATCTCGACAATTTCTCGATTATCGTTTCTTTTTTTATCTAAACGCGTCTTACCCAGCGTTGCAAATTTTCTTCTTTCCTCTTTACTTTGTTAGTTGCGGGTTGGGCTGCGCGCGTGTAACGCGTTAGGAACCTTGATAAGGCAACAAACGAGCCCTGAATCCTACTAGCGTATTATTTTCTATTTTCACGCTTTTCTTTCGGATGGCTTTCTAGCGCCATACGCGATTTTCATAATACATACTTGGGCAGAAAGAAAAAACGTTTACCCACATTTCTCCAAGAAAGAGACCCGGTACCTGTATGATTCTCCTTCTACGCCTCTTATACTTTTTACGCGCCTCGATCTTTTCTCTTCGAGCATTCTCTTTAAAGGATTAATTAACTGCGATATCTTTTATTTTACAATACATAATACGTTGTTGATACAAACGACCATAAAGCGGAGAATTTACGCAAAAGCTCGTGCCACGAAGCCTGTACCGTGATTAAACGATTCCGAATTATAGTGGTTCGTAGCGAAAACAGTATTTCGCATATTTCGCGTACGTGAACAATTAAAAAACGGTGGTTACGCGTGGATACAAATTTGGAGATTTTCGCGCGCAAGGTGAAAACCGACAAGTTTTCAAAGGGCCGAATGCACGATCGACCTTGGAGATTACGTTGTCGATTATCCCCGGTGTAATTTCACGCGGTATAACAAACATATCGGGGCAAAAGCTCTCAAAAATATATATACTATAAAACATTTTCCTCTTAAGCCAACAAATGTGTAAATTTTCAGGAGAAACATAGGGGGCAATCGAATAGAATACAACGTTCGTAAAGTTTAGTATTTGTTAACAGACAAAACAGCAATGTGTATACAAAACTTTCAAACAATTTCATATCACAGCACTAGCTATATAAATACAACGTCGAAAAGAGAGCTGAATAGGAGAGCTGAGCCGGTATGTATTCCGTTGGAAGGACGAAGGAACGCGCCGCAGAACGAAATTAAACGGAGAAATTGTATGCATCGCGAGAATCACGGGACCGAGGCTCCATCTTCATTGCTGTTCGTCGGTACGGTATTTTCACTACAGAGAGCTTATTATGCTACGTTTCGAACATCGGATGGAAACAATATCGACAGCAGAACGGAAAGAAAACGCTTCTTTTTTTCTTTTTCATAGCTGAAAACCGCCCAGGATTACGCGGGGTACACTAGATATTTCTTTCTTATCACACGTGCATCATCGATTCTCGCACTCGCTCGTTTCTGGAATCTTCATCGCTTCATCACTTCGTTCTTCGTTCTTCGTTCTTCGTTCGTTACAAACAACGACACGACGCGACCGTACGGTTAACCGTAGATCGTTTTTGCCACGCGAGTCTTATTCCCCTCCTCGTCTACTTCTTTTACTGTTTCTTTGTCTACCGCCCGCCCGATACGTGTACGTACTACGTAGGCGCGTCGTGCTCCGGCTGTTCGGCGCGTCGCGTATATACACACACACCACACGATTGACTGGATCGTATTTAGAAAATGGAACGGATCAGCCATCCATCCGCGACACGGTCGATGACAACGGAGGGTGCGGGTGATGTACCAAGGCCGGAATTCCAGTTGCGTCAGACTGCTGACTGCCGGTTGCAGTCGAACAAGAAACAGGGTGTTGCTATTTCTTGGTCGGCGTGCCTCGCTGCGTCAAACCCTCGAATCGCTTGAACGTGTAATTAATGAATACCCAGTCCTTGTATATTACCTCACCGTCCTGTGGCATCGGCGCGGATGCTGCAATCATACAGAAGCGTTACGCAACAACTCCTCCGGCAGACAATTCCGTTTCCGGCTTTTAGTCAGCTACTAAAGTGTACTCACGTATTTCCAGCTTCACGTCTGGAAATTCGTCGAAATTCGAGGTATCGTCGATAGAGCGGACCTCCACTGGAATCGCGGCTGGTCTCTCCCGGATGTGCTCCCAATCCACGCCGCGGAAGAAAGGTGCCAGTTTAAGCTCCTCGATACCCCTTTGCGCGCCTGAAGTTTCGCGCAACACCGATTACTTAAATATCTCGCTTCTGATAGCCGGTGGACGCGCGACTTTCGAAACAATCCAGATGTACACACTAACCTAATCTTCTGTCGGCTTCGCAACAGAATCTGATTATGGTGTCCTTAGCCTCCTCGCTAATGGGAACCTCCGGGGGGAATACTAGAGTCTCTCTCCAATTCATAACTTTCCTATAGGTTTCCTGTGGGTTTTCGCTGCAGAACGGAGGGTATCCTGAAAGGAATAGACACGGAACCGTCGACGACATCCCACGAGAAAGCTGTAATTCAGCGGGGGCAGGAGGGAGCAACAGGTGAGAGGAGCGGAGTACCGTACCTATAAGCATTTCGTACATGATGACACCCAATGACCAACAGTCGCAAGCAGGCCCGTAACCGGTTTGCAAAAATACTTCCGGAGCTATGTAATCGGGCGTTCCCACCGTACTGTAAGCTAACGCCCTTCTGTTCCGTTTCCAGCTCTCGGCTCTCCTTTTGCTATCCATCGCTCCTCCGCTTCCGCTTCCACAGGACGTCACTGCGTAAACGGACCGTAAGACGGACGGTCAAGGGTTACTTTAACATATACTTTGAAAGCTCTATCGACGAAGAAAACGGCAAAAAAAAAGAAGAAAGAACTTACTAAAGTCCGAAGGTTTCGCTTGACTGAGATCTCTGTAGAAATCGGTCCTATGAGATTTCTTCAGACCCGTGCACAGCCCAAAATCAGAGAGCTTTATATGACCCCGTGCGTCCAGCAGCAGGTTGTCCGGTTTGATATCTCTGTAAAAGAATTGGCCAGACGTAAAGGGCGGGAAGGCTAGGTTACCTCTGAATAGATCAGATACGCGACTCGCATCGTTGGACCGGATCGATTTACCTATGAATGAAACCTAGTTTATGAATCGAGTCGATCGCTAGCGCCGTCTCGGAAATATAAAATTGCGTGCACTCCTCGGAAAGCGTGTCCTTCTTCATCAAAAGCGTCATCATGTCACCTGCAATTACCAGCGAGTCGAGAGCAACGATTTGTCAATAGGTACGGCGTCTCTGGGGGTGGAGCGGTCGTTGTGGTGCGAATAAAAAGAGGCTTACCGCCTGGAAGAAACTCCATAATTAAGTAGAGGTTGATAGGATCTTGAAAGCTGTAGTACATTTTAACGACCCATTGATGATCCGCTTCCACCAATACGTCTCTTTCGGCCCTGACGTGCGCGACTTGCTCCTTTTCCAGCATGTCGGCCTTTCGGAGGATCTTCATCGCGTACACGTGGCCGGTGTCCTTTTTCTGCACCAGTCTTACCTGCCCGATGCGGTATCTCAAATGAATAAAATATCGCCTACATTGTTCCCTGATGGTTCTCTTGGCTGGAAAAGCTTACCTCTCCGAAAGCGCCCCTGCCTATAACTTTCAGGGGCTCGAAGTCCTCGACGCCGAGCCGGGAGCGCTTCAGCCGAAGGAACTCGGTCTCTTTCTGGGCATGCTGCAACCGTTTCTCCTGCTTCTGTTGCTCCGACAGCCCTTCGTCTTTCAACGATTCCTCCAATTTCGCGAGCCTCTGCTTTCGCTCGATGTGCTGAGCTATCAGGTTGCTGTAGTAATTCTCCAACGTCACCTGCGCACGGGAGAATAGAGTCGTCGACTGTCCCGAAGGCATCGATATCGTTAGGAGATACCAATCTCTCCCGCAAAAGACAGAGGCGGGGAGCGGAACGAACGGGCTGTGGAAGGGAAGCGGCAGAGAGAAAGTGGGAGCAAGGAAGGAAATAGTAAGGAAGCTGCGGGAAAAGCTCGGCTCACCTTGGCCTTTGTAGCCTTGTCCAACGTATGGCCGCTGAATCGGATCGTGCTCTCTGTGGCCGCCATCTCCAGCACCCCTGTAACACAGGCAAAACGAGGTCACCGAGTGTCGCACACCAGTCTCCAGAACCGAGGTCTCGTGCCACGAGTATCATCAGTGCCATGACACTGACACAGATCCTTACGCGCTGGATTCCTTCCCCCGATCTAATTAAAACCCATCCGCCACGCGGACAACCGTCACGTCAACGCCGGGCAGCATCATAGTAACCTAATCTTTACGATTATTACGCGTAACGCGAATCGTAACGCGGCCTCCGCCGTTTTCATTTCGAGGAATATTTGCAAAGCTACGACTCCCATTCGTTCGTCGTTTCTAACAGCTTTCGTCGCCGTTCGCGCGTGCTTTTAGCGCGTTTCTTAGATCGCTAGGCATAGCTAAATTCAGCTATGTAGTTGTCCGTAACAATTTTGAATGCCCTCCAAGTTCGATGGTAAGGAGCGACAGTTGACAGGTGCAATCACGGGGCGAAGGAGAGCTGGAGTAAGCGCGGTAAGTAACATAGGTGAGCCAGAGGTAGGTGGGACAAGTTCGTCCAGTCGTGAAACGCGTCTCGCCTGGTCTGATCTCGAAAATGGTACGGGTATTCTCTGTGGCGCGGAGCAGAGGTCAGCTAGCCTTGGAAGTTATTAAATAATGGCCGCGGTGAATGGTCGTGTCGAGTTGGCTCGTGACAGGGATTTCGCGCGCAGGACACGCTGAATCGTGCGTCTCTCTCGGATCCATCGAAACCGGCTGCCTACCTACATACACCGATACACATCTACGTACATTACTGTTTACGTTCTGATTCCGACTTGGCCTTTGTCTGCGGCGACCTAAATACGTCCCCCCTCGGATGGGAAGCTTGAATCGCGCGGTATACCTACTAACGATTCCGTCGAGTATACGAGTATACCTGCCAGTCGCGATCCATAATCGAGATCAACTGCAAGTGTTACGACTGTTCGGGAAACGCGGGACTACTTACTGCGGGAGGAATGCGAGGTGCTTTCAAGTTCGCTAGGGGATGCCGTTTCGACGTGTTCTTCGCTTCTCACCGTGTCGAACGCGTCTCCGAGGAGCTAAAGCCTTCTCGCCGTCCACGCTTACAGCCACGCTCAGCGCAAACCGGTAGCTGCGAGCTTTCCCGCAACACTAAACGTCATTTTGTCCGACTCTCGGTGGAATTTTGGAGGCTTTGGTGAGAACGGTTGGAAAGGGATCACGGTACACTGGAATCAAGTCTCGTCGAAAGCGTTTCGTAACGGTCGGGTTTTCGAGATTGCTAGGTTCACGGTTCGCGTATGTCTCCTCCGGTGCGCTCGTCCTCAAGGTATATTTTGCGACCCGATCCTCGCGGAACTAGGGAGTAGGTACCATGACGTCACGCGCTGATTACATTACGGATTACAAGGCCGCATTAAACTATTCTAGAAGCCGTACTTTGCGAGCCTCTCTTGTGTTCAGTCTGCAAATAAAGGGTAACATAAGACACGAGGAATGTACAATGAGTAACCGGAGTATTCGAATAGCGGGATACATTCGGATTCGTGTCATATTAGACGTTAATCGCTTACGCAAGATACGAGCTTGCCCTTGTTACTTGCAACCGGTCCCTTTCATATATATTCCCATTCTACTTAATCCATCAAACGAATTCATAAATGTTACGTCACGATAAACATCCAGCCATTCCCTCCTTTTTCCTTTCTAATTAACTAGCACTGTTACGTTTCTCTTCTTCCATAAATTTATAACGATTTATGAGGTAGTGAGACGATCTTCGAAACTATTAGTCGGATCGCAGATATGTACGTACATACGGTGTATGACATACCAATGTTCATTCTAGCGTTGGTCTGGCTCATACGGCTTCCCTTCGACACCGATTACGTAAACTACTATGTTCGCATCACGAGGTGAGAACGTATCAACAGCAAAATCAACGTTTCCTTCCGCTAATGACATAGTTGTAGCTTTTGCTTTCGCTTGTACGCGGCGCGGCGTTTAAAAGTCTGAAGGCGGTTTTAGTTGAGACTCGCGGCTCGTGATTCTCTTTCAAACTATTTGCGGTAAGTACGAAGTGCAATTTGGTGCGGGGAGTTGGCGGTATTGTCGTGGTTAAGCGTAGCCGGCGCGATTAAAAACATTGACGGCGCGGCGTGGAGATAAACGATCCGCGGTATTGAATTATGAGCCCCATTTCTGAGCCCATGGTAAGGTACTGTCCAGGCGCAAAGCTTTCAGAAGATTTCTTTTTAATACCGTTTCACCTATCACGCGCTCTGGCCTATCAGCGACCGGTCGTGTAACAAAGTTCCTCCAAAAAAAAACTACAGTCGAGCACTGTCGAGAGCGTCTGATATCGCGAACTACCTATATTAATTAAATTGTCTCTCGTAATAGACTAAATCGGTCAGCAGGCATGCATTCGCCGTGGAAGCATCCGTTATACCAAATCAAGTAGAACGACTACTCAGAGATACGAGAGGAGAGCAAGAAGCGGCACACACATCGCACAGAGATCGTGTACGAGCGTGGAATAAGACTGCGGATACGTTACGGTTACGATGCCGCGCAACGTCGTTGAACTTCAATTAGAAATCGTGTGAAAGTGAAAACGCTGATTGCACCGTGCCACGTTCACCCCCGATACAAGCCAGCGAATAGAAAAGTCGGCAATATCGAGATAGGGTAAATCCGGGAGACGCGGTCGGGCCGGAGAGTTGGTCGAGTCGCTATATTTCATACTCTACACGTAGAAACGCGTTAAAATGCAGACCAATTACTTCTCTAGAAGCCAAACAATTGAATGAATAGCGTCACTTCGGTTCCTTCTGTGTTTTTCTAGATTTACAGGCCATAAACGGTAAACTGAGGTTACATTTAACCTCTTTTGTCAAATAACGATGTACAGAATCCTATTTAAAATATACTTCTAAGTTTATTTTCGTGTAATGTTTGGGAATAATAAGATGGTAGAGATATTGAGGGACAATGCAGCCAAAGTATTTAGCCATATTAACTCTTCCTCTCAAAACTAACGAGAAGACCATCTCTCGCTGCAGAAAGGAGAGATGGTCGTGTTATGATTTTTTATTATTTTTATTTATATTTTTATTTTTTATCATTATTTTATTATTATTATTGTTTATTTATTTGATTTATTCACTTTTGTATTTATTTGCCTTGCTAATCGCCGGTAGGTAGTTCGCTTTATCTTTGATGTGTTCTTTACTTGTTTGGCGTAAACAAATTAAATATCAATGGATCTGTAGTTGTATTCACTCCTAAATAATTTTGCTTTCTTCTTTGTTATTTTTCCATGAATAATTATGTGAGTTGTCTCTTCCAACGACGAAAACCATTTCTCCCGGCACCTCGAGGGAGGTGGTCAGATGTCGTGACTTCAGTTTTCAACCCGATTTACAATAAATATTGCCTTAAAGCAAATATCGACCAGTTTTTCTGAATCAGCATAAAATTCTGAACGTATTAGGTTTGTTCTGATAAAATAAGTAATATCTGCATTGGTTTTAATAGACATTTTATATTAGGTCGACCGCGTCTCCCGGATTTACCCTAATACGGGAAACAGCTGTCCGTACTGCTGTCTGCTTCTTCTTCCCTGTAAATCCAGCTACTACTTAGGTACTTGGTTTTAAGCGCTCACACTTTCTCATAAATAAACAACAGATGGCTGCTAAATTTATTCATTCTTCCTAGTTTCCTTCTCTTTTGCCTACGTGCCGGTGTAGGTACGTTCGGCAAACGATTGTTCATTGGAAATGTTGTCGCGCAGTTATATCCAAGGTGTACATGAATCATGAAACAACAGTTAAAATTTATGCATCTACCGTGCTACACAGCTCGCGATCTTTGCTTTTTCGCTCCCTCACTAGACGATCGATTGCTGATCGAGGAAACGCGCGACACACGTGACATACCTACGCTCAGGTGGGAGGCGTAAAAGGCGCAGGCAGCAGCTCGCGACCAAGCTACAAATATTGCCTGAGCGACACCGCGGAAAAATGACGCGTCAGCCACACCTACGCAGCCACGCACTCGTGATTCCCAAGCCATCGTTCGATACGCGCTACCCCTGCTCGTCTCTCGGACGTGTGCACACCAAAGTAATGTCGCGCATTCAACAATTTCCTTTCCTCCGTCGTACCCACCTCTCGTCTATCGCGGACAAAAATTAAACCGGACTAACCAAAATATCCTTGTAATCACGTAGAAGCAGGGTAGGTATCGTGCGGGAGAACCCGACATGCTTCACTCAGCTCAAGTAGCGCTACGAGCTGTCTGCTGCATTACCATAAGTGGATCAAGAGCCTTCCTTTCGTGCGAGATATTTGCCAAAGCGTATCGGATAAAAATTTCAGAGTCTACCTCCGCGCCGGCTTCTAAATTAATTTATCGTTCCAGCTGTAATACTTGCTACCTAAAGTGTAACCTCTCTAATAGGACTTGTCGCGTTATAAATTGAATTAAGGGGTCATGCTCAGTCAGGAGGCCGAAAGAAGGGTGGTCTTTGGAAATTTTTTACTCAAAAGCTATAACACATTTCTCAAAAAATCTTTTCTCCTTTTAAGGATTGTATCTAGTACCGTGCATCGTAATTTTTTTATTTAAAAATATTCATCAATAACTAAGTTATTGTGAATCACTCGAAGGTTCTCTAAAAAAAAGGCTTCTGCGGTGACCACTGTTGCTCGAAAGTCGATCATCTACAATAAAAAATTCTTGAAAAAATTCTAAAAAAAGGATTCTTCGAAATATTGATTTGGAAAAAAATGGCTGATGTTTAAAGTAAAAGTTTCAATTTTTATCATAAATGCCTGATTTTCGTCAATTAAAAGAAAACTAAGCATCGGATAAAAAATCCTTCGTTCAAATACTAGATAATATAGTATAATAAGTAAATTCTTTTGAATTTTTTATTTTAGATGATCGACTTTCGAGCAGCAGTGGTCACTGCAGAAGCCTTTTTTGAGAGAACCTTCGAGTGATGGACAATAACATAGTCATTGATAAATATTTGTAAATAAAAAAATTACGATGCACGGTACTAGATGCAATCCTTAAAAGGAAAAAAGATTTTTTGAGAAATGTGTTATAGCTTTTGAGTAAAAAATTTCCAAAGACCACCCTTTTTTCGGCCTCCTGACTGAGCATGACCCCTTAATACGCTTCCTTCTTACAGGTAGAAGTACATAGTCGCAATCTGGATCCTCTAACTTGCCTACAGTGCGATCGAAATCGGAGCCCGGAGGGTACGAGAGAAAGAAGCGAGAGTAATTACGAGTCGAAAAATCGTTGTTCTTCCTTCATCTTCCGATGAGTACAGGGGCGTCCGGAGACTTTTTTCAGGTGGGGTGGGGCAACTTTGGGATAATGGTAAAGAAAAATATACCCCTCTTGCTTTTTTTAACCCATTTTATAGTGCCAATTTAATTAAAAATTTACAACCGAAATTTAAAAATATTCCCTTTTGTAGTATAAACTTAATAAAGATCAGTTTTGAAAAATAAGCAATTTTTCTCAAAGGCCAGGGGGGCAACTGCCCCTCTCTCCTCCCTGCGGCCGCCTATGGATGAGTATGTAGGTGTTTGTAGTTTTTACCCTTCTAGGATGACGCGTCCCCTTCGTCTTTCGCAGCAGTTTGCGATAGAAAGAAAAAAAGAGGAATTCGGTAGCCTATCGCGGTGAAGGGATCGTATACGTATACCGTGGACACGTATCGCTTGTTGCAACTTACAAGAGCACACCACCTATCGAAAGAGCGTGAGTCACCTACGCTCGCAGGCGTAGGCGTCGATGGTAGCAGGCTTATCGGTGTGGACGCTTTTAGAAATTATTTACGTCTAACGATCGTGTAAATAACGAACGGCCACCTCTTCCTCGGCCATCGGGCGTAAGTACCAGGCGATAGCGGTTAAAGAAGGAGGATCGGGATCGTGGAAGATCTGTAATTCTACGAGCGAGCGCCGTTAAGTAATTGCACGAAACCGATGCTTTCCTACGTGACCGGAGGTTAAAAGGCTACGACGCTACATATTTTCATACGTGTCACGTTTCGTGCACGGTAAGCGAACGGCAATGATCGCTGTAAGAATTCCGTGTCGACGTTCTCCGAGAGACTTTGAATCCACAACGGCGACACATGCCTACACCAACAGCCACGACGAAACGGAACAAATCGCCAGGCGTTGATCGTTGCTTTGTCGACTTCGAGCAGACACCAAAGTTGATAAAATTTCCTCCAATTTAACGACGACGAAGACTAATATAGGTACCTACTACCGTAGAATAATCTCGGAAGAGGAACGCTAAGAAATCTAGACGGGAGAAGCCTAGAGTTGCCGTGAATCCGAAAAGGACCGCCTAAATTTATCCCCGGAGATACGCGAGACGAAATGCAACGGCGATCGATACGCGTTGGCGATGTGTAGAAAATCTAACTGAAGCTTCTTCGACGTTCCGCGCACCGAGGAAACGGGACAACCGATAGATCTCTCTTCAACTCCATCGAAATAGAAGCCAGACTGGAATAAACCGCGTTGGATTTGTCTCGTCGCGTCGCGTCGTTACGGTTAATTCCTCATCGATTTTCTGTATTCGTCGACCGAATCGCGTTAACGTAGCCGCGCACGAGCAAAGACAACTACCGTCGTTCAATGTGACTTCCATCCTGAACAAGCCATTAGGGCAACCAAACACGTCCAGGAGAAGTGCATTTCCATTGAAAACTTTCGTTCGAATACTCTCTCACGGTCAAGTACGACTTGCCGCCGTGAATCGATATGGAACGGACGTTTTCTTAAACGAGCAACTGTATCGTATCGGGTTTAGCCCGCGTAAACTGCTGCCTCCGATCCTCAAATGTATCGCCAAGGCACGGAATTTCGATGGGTTCCTTGCGAATGCTGAAGAAAAGAAGATCTTTCCAGACAAAAGCGACGGCACCTAAGTAAGTAGTTGTTAGTGTTGTTACTTGGACAATATGTCGCGGAGAAAGTATACAATCTCGAAGAAAGTGCGAACGATACGATCACGAATAATTCTCGCCTATTCCGACGCGTTTCTTTCAATGTGCCAGAAGAATAGAGAAGCTTTGAAAATAGAAAACAGTTCTGTTTAAATTAACACGAATCACGATCGACGTATGTAATTGACCGAAGAAGGTCAGAACGACAGCGCGAACGATCACTTTCGACTAATTAATAACCAGCTGATACGTGCCTCGCGACTAACCACCGCGATAAACTTTAATGGCCCACGCATCGATTTTCTCCTGGCGGCGGTGAACGGGAATCCATCGCATGGCACAGCGGAATAAGACAAACGGTACATTCACCTACAAAGCCAAACGACCATACGATTTCCTGAGAAAAGGCATTTCTCGAACCTCCCTTTGATTCCGTTTCAAGCTTGTAGAGTAGAAGCAACGTTCACCCTCGTTTTATCGAAACAAATATACCTACCTAGCTACCAGGGAAAGAATTACTTTCATCCATATTCCTCGCACCACCGATATGCCTGCTCGATTGGAATCGAGGGTTCGATGTATGACGGCTTTAGGTGAACCGACCTCGCCCACAACAGTTTCTGCTTTCTTCGCGATCAGTCCACGGGACGTGATCCCCGATAAATAAAATTTCAGGGGCGTCCTACATACGTCCTACTTGCGATTCTAGAATAAAGAATCTCGCGGAGACTACGGTGAATGGAAAGTACGTGCGACAGCGCTAAGTGACTCATAATGGCCCTAAATAACCGAATAGCGTGCAACAGACTAAAGAATAATACCTATTTTAAGGAAATTGAGAATTTCAGTGCGTCAAATTAAATACACTTAAACGTTTCATTCGCGAGATTAGGCGACCTCGGCAAGAATTCGTCCAGTGTTTTCGAAAATAGCCAGGACAATGGTGGGCGCGTTGAAAAAGGAGGAGGATTACCTCGGAAAGTAGGACAAGTTCGAAACGCGCATTTAGGCTACCGCATTTTTTGCGACGAAAGAGCTGTTACTTTATGGCCGAGCGGTTTTAGACGAGGTTATTAGCCCGACGAGTTTTGCTTTTCGAATTCTCGTCGCCTCGATGTTTCTGTGCCTGTGTAACGGAAAATTAATTGTTTTCCTGGTGGACTACTCGGCCGTTTTGAGTACCGACTAGAGGTGGCTATGTGTCAGGGTACATGTCGATGAGAAAGCTAAGTAAGTAGCAGAGACCCGGTTGCAATATTCAGGTCAGAACAGTGGTGTGTCGGTCCAGCCGGGCAAAGTCTTGCTTCGGGGGAAAGGATTTTCCCTCGAGTGTCGTGAGAGCGTTTCAGCGATGTTGTCTCCCCTGTAAGGGCACGAGTCCACGCGGAGCGGGCAAGGCACGCCACTTGAACCGGTGAAAAATAGTCTGCCTCGTGCCACAAATAAACGTACTTCGTCCAATTACCTTACGGCTCATTCAACTTATACATCGCGAATCGCACACGTCTCGTTGGTTAAGAATCGTGGAAAGTTTACTCCGCTACTGGTGCCTAGCTGTTGGAGCGCACCAACCAGGCACATTCTCCTTTCAAGTAATAGTGAGCAACGGAGTGAGTTTGCAGTAAAGCCTTGAACTGTCAGTCACTGCCAGGCACACTTATTCGCGTGCTCGTATAAACATTTCCCCGTGCTTTAGTAGACATCTAGTCCTGTTAGCCGAAGTTCTGATCAGACCTTTTAAAATAGTCTTGTAGATTACAAAACCTAACGGAATACATATAACGTACGCCGACAATTTTGTGGTCTGCAAACCGTGAAAATGGTCAAAGGGAAAGAGCAACAGCAACGGTTGGTAGCGGGTATCTGTGTCACGCGGATACTCCAAGCGAGGTTCGAGTGAGTCACTCGCAGCGCGTTTGCTCGCTCGCTCGCTCGCTAGCCGAGCCTGGGCGTTCGGTCGTGTGCCCCGGTCTCGTGCTCTTTCACCTACTAACGGTTGGGTTGCTTTACGGTTCTTCGACAGTCTTACCGAACGCACCACTTATCGCCAGCGTCCCTTCTACGCGGAATAAAGCTATAGAGTTTCCATTCCGTTGGTATCGGTGTTGGTCGAACGTTGTCTAATTTTAAACGCGTTTGCGAGAGGGCTAAAGCGAACAAACGTCCCAGATTTGACATATCCACGACCGAGACGACAATCGCCCCAGAAAATAACGAGGATATTAAATACGCAACAGCTGATCAACGAAACTTCGCTTCGATGTAACTTTTTCACGTACAAAACGCAAAAATCCTGTTTAAGTGTACGATACGATACTAACAGCACGTCGCGTAGTCCCCTGAATCTCTGATCCGCATGTGCACGATCAAGGAAAGTATGATATGAATATTTGCCTCGCGATTGAATCACCGTGCTGGTCTCCAACTAAGAATAAGCCACATACAAGAACCGGAAGTTGGACGTTTTGAATTGGCGAAGATGTAACAATTTTCGTATTTCGTTTCGAACGAGATCAGTCCGAGTCTGAGTACCGCTGGTGTTAGAGGTTAAATTATTTTTCGAAAAGAGGAAAACACCGCTCACGTTGGAAGACCTGGAATAACTGCAGCCTAAACGTCAGTCACCCTGCTTGCCACGCTCATCACCCCAATAGCTCGCGTAAGAAGCGTACCAACCGTTACGTAAAGGAAAATTTGATGTTGGAAATAGCAGCTGTAGGTTGGAAGGCGAGAAAGATCTCGAGTGACGGAGTGTGAAGGTGTTCGAGAGAGGCGAAGGGGGCGCGGGCTCGCTCCAATCCGAGGGAAACGATCTCGAACAGTAAAGGAATTTCGATAAAATTAGTATGTACCTTGTTGGTTATCGTGTACCAGGCAGTTTTATGCGACTGCGCATCGTTCGGCTGGTCTTTGGACTCGGTCAGCTGCGAATATCGCGTGGTCGAGGTATCCAATTTTAGCGGGTCTCAAGAGGACCGCCTCGGCCGCGGCCGACCACCATCCACACGTCGGAACGCGAACGAGGCTCGCCAGCAGAATGCATCGACCCGGAGAGAGACACTTTTCCCGGTTTCCTCGCGATGATTTCTCTCAAGGTTCGATTCAACGATAAGTCACACGATTGCTCGCCACTGGGATATATTTATTCCGCGGGACGTGCTTGTCATCCGCCCGATTCTTTCTAAACGCACGAGCGAAACAGGCGAAACGAACGAAACGGTCAGCAACAGAAGGAAAGGGAACGAAACGAAACGAAACGCGTTGCACGAGTGCCAGCCGGCGACTCACTCCCGGTTGGACTGTTTCCCTCGTCTCTTCTCTATGCGCGCTCGCTGCGCGGCGCGGCGAGCTCCGGCAGACCAAGGGGCGACTCGACGAGAGACAGAGAGACAGATAGACCAGCGGAGGGGAGGAGGCCGAAAGCGTGCGACGGCCGACGACTCGTCGTCACCTGATCGCGGTCGTCCGCCTGCGCGCTTTTGTCCTCCCCGTTTCACCCCTCGATTTGCTCCGCGTTCCTTTGCCATTTAACTGTATAGGTACGTCATTGGCATTCTCCTCGCTCTTTCTTCACCCCTCCAGTGCTTTTACCAACTACACAGTCCTCTCTACCCTCCACTCCCACCACCATCATTCCCGAGGAGGGCGTCCTCTAGAAGCTCCACGTTTACTCGGTCACGTGGCACCCTCTGCGGTCTAAGGTCTTCCCCGATACATGTACCAGTTACACTGTTACGGAGTACCAAATGTCGAACACTCCGAATTCCGTGGTTCTCGCGACGCCGCGACGACGACGACGATCAGTGGCCGAGCACGCGAGCCGTGTACCCTAGCGGTAGAAATTTAGTGTCAGGTGGATACTGTAATAAATATTTCACGGATATCCGGACAAAAACACCGCAAGTGGTGAATTCGTTAGTGAAATCGAAGCAGGAAGATTCCAGTTTAGGATTCCATGGATTCCTCAATGGGATGAATGCGAACAGAATGAGAGTGGGGGTACGCTCCATGCGACCCTAAGCGGGACTCGAGTCCTTATTTTCCCACGTTTTTTTTTTCAAGTCGATTGTCTCAGCGCTCGAAACGTGTTTACTTTAACGCCCGGCTGAGCTGGCCGACTTCTGTATTTCGCTGACCAGACATGTAGACCGAGTGGAAGAGGAATAGGGAAGTGGGTGAAATCATCCAGGCGTTAAAGTAAACACGCGTCGAGCGTCGGAAGAAGGAGCTTGAAGAAAAACATGTCCAAAGATGTCGCGGCTCACTTAGGGTCGTAAGGAGTTGTAAGGAGTATCGGGATTTACATTCAGTTTCCCATTATTCCTAGTGAAGGATATATGGAGTCCTGAAACGGGATAGCGATAGGTTGGTGCACGCCAAGAGTAGCTTGTTGCTCAACTCTGTACTCTACTGCAAGTTTGCGCACGGAGTGCCAGCCGAAGGACTCGGAAATCCAGAGAGAGACATCCTTACACTTTCGCTGCCGCGTCTATACGGTATTGTAACAAGCCTGTGCACCGCGTGCAGCTGATATTTCGTCGGTAGCAAGTCTCCGTCTCGTCGCGAGAAGGTATTGTTCTTGAGCGCACAAGAGTAGGTACTACCGCGACTGAATTCACCGTTTCCAAACTATGAATCACCGAGAAACAAAGTTCGACACGGTCGCGGACCAACGGAGCAAACCATTCGTCCGACTTGGCGTCACGGACGTGATGCGCGAAGCGGTTGATCGCATTACCAGCCGGATCTCGATAATCCAATTTTGCCTGACCAGTCGGCAAGCTTCGCCGCGGGAGACATATGTGTGGAATCGCGTGGAGTCATTTCGAGGCGGAACTGGCGTTGACGTTTTGGGTTTTCCAAGGAGCAGATACATCATCGCTGGTAAATCAATGAAACGCAATAACTTTCTGCGAGCAGATTAAAAGGAAAAGGGGGTTGTTTATTGGCTGGTGCGGTACACATTGCGCGGCTTTTCTACCGACGCGCGACGTGAAATACTTGCGTCCCGTTTGCGGGCACAAACGCGATAGCACGGCGCTCGCGTTGCCCCCTCTATCCTTCCACCGTGGATAGACTACCTCTACACGTGGGAATATTGATTTCACCTCGTCAGCTGCTCGCCCAACTCCGCTTGCTCGCCTGTCCACCGTCCAACGTCCGTTCCTTCTTCGCTTGTCCTACCACCTTCTGGTTTAACCTATATGTCCTCTTGTCTATTTTACCCTACACCTCTGCTCGGAAACTTCGTCTAATTATCGTCTTCTTAATAAGCGTGTTTCTATCCACGAATCGATTATCAGCCTTCGTCAAAAAATAGCAATCTACGAATGATGGTTTTAAACTATGAGTACCTATGTGGTACATAATTAGGGGAGAGTCGTGCAGTACCGACCAGCGTACAGTACCGACCAAAGCTAGTTCTCGCTTCTTCGACCAGATATTACCACTTTATTTGAAATAACCAATGAAAATCACAATTCTCTATAACCTATTTCGGGGCCATATTGTTTACTCCATTGCTCTCGATGTTCTGAGGAATTAAACGTATATGTTGACATTCAGTGGGTTAAAAGTTATTTTTTAAAGCTGATTTTTTGTTTCTCGTGTAAGTAACTGATTTTGTTCTATTATGTATACTATCTCTAGTCTATTAAGTTTAATAAAACGTCCTAGTTTTGCAATATTTTTTGTGCATAATATACCATGATCTAAAATGTTTCCCCGTGTTTGTCGTACAGTACCGACCACCCAACTGTCGTGCAGTACCGACCAACAGACTCTGTCAACCAGTAGAGACCAAATTTTTCTTATCTGTGAGTTCAATCTGTTAGCAACTCAGATTAATTTATAAGATGTTCATTTAACCTTCCTTCTACCTTTTCCCGCAGAAAAATAAAGTAAATAAGGATAGATATGATAACCCAACAAACAGGAAGCTAGGATTTAATGATGAAGTCATCCAGTGTGTTATTTGCAAGCAGAGTTGGGCATTAACTAAATAAAAAATTATGTAAATAAGGATGAAAGTTACTTTAACTTTAGATTATTCGACGGATAAAGTTAATTCTTTTATTCAATCAGAATTTATTCGACAAAGATAATTTTTTTATTCCACGAATAAAGTTAATTTTTTATCCGTTATTCGAAATTTTATTTAAATAAAATTTTTTCCCATCTTTGTTTGCAAGGAATCATTTGACAAAGAATAGGTGCAGTGTACCAAATGTGACGGTTGGGCACATGTCGAATGCACAGATCAGGAGAATATTAATTATTTTACTTGCGAGTTTGTACAAACAAAATTTGAAAAAATCTTGTATTGTACTAATTAAATGTCTTTATTAACATTTTTAATCATTTAGACCTAAAAATCTACTAATTTAATAGTTGGTCGGTACAGGACGACAATTTTTCGTTTCCTAGAAATTACAACTTTTCTACTTTTGCAAATTATCAATTCTTATTATTAAATTTCACAAAAATAATTTCCCTCCTCTTACTAAGTTCCATCTATACTACAAACACGTTTTTGAATTTCTGATTTTTATCGACTCTACCCCAAGATATAACAAAAAAACTTAGAGCGGTCGGTACTGCACGACTCTCCCCTACATATTTAATTAGTCAGTGATCCGTGGCCGAGGAAGAATTGATTTTCAACGAATTCTTCGAGTGGGAACGGGAAACGATGCCTTGCACTGAAAGTTGGCAGAAAAAGAGAGAAGAGTGAACTACGAATCAGCGAACCAAGATGGAAACGCGATGGAATCGTTTAGTAAGGAAGCATTTATGTAACGTTATTGTATAAGTACGCCGAGGATATTGCTCGATTCCTGTCTTCTCCGAATGTCACCGCTTAGCCGCCGCTTTACAAGTTGGTTAGAAAAGCGGGAGTCGTGCTCCGGAGGATTCAGTAACGTCGAGTATCCTCCATTGCAGTGGCTTGGCGCGCACGCGACTGTTCGATGCTTTCTCTTACCGTTTAATCGCAGAACGAGACTTGGATACTAAAAGATTCTCTCAACTTATCGAACGCGTCGATGGGAGAACCTCCATTCTTTCCACAGAACAACGATACTCACCTGAAACAGACAGAAACGATACATGTAATGATAATTCGGTTGCATAGCACCGAATTTAATACGAACATCTTATACGATAATCTAATTATGAAAATGAAGGACCGCGGCATTTAAGCGGCACGCCTCTTCTCTTGTAAGCTCTAATCGGCACACTCGTAACATCTTCCCCACTGTCTGTGCGGCTAAATGTACACGCTATACGGGATCGAGGAACAACCGCTTCGGAAGAATGTAACGAGGCGTTCTTTCGTGCAGCAGAGACGCGACACACGGGATCAACGTAACGCGGCATAGGATAACTGGTTCCCCCGTTAATTAAAATTAAATTCCGCCTCTTGCGCAACTATACCGTAAACAGGTAGGGTAGGTACTATAATCGTTGAAAATAAAGCGTAAGCGTTAAAAAGGTAAACCGAGTAGCCGACATTCGTTTAACTTTCCCACGTGGAAGATTTTAGATAAGGAATAACCGCACAACGAGTACCTTGCACTCGTTGCCAGATATCAAATCAAAGAGCCGTAACGCGTAGCGGACGCTGAAAGATAAAAACCTGGCCTTTAAGGTACGTAGGTATGTCTCACTTCTCTGCGTAACGTTTACCTTCGCGCCGTAATTTCCCCGCAGCTCGACGTGCTTTACGACCGCTCAACAACAAGCATAGCTGTTCATTCACTCACCCGAACCCGAACTCTGTTCGCGCGGGCAACTTGGGCATCGACAGGCTCGGAAGCAAATTTCAATGATTATCTCCCAAATAGGGAGAGCAGAGGAGAAAAGGGAGAGATTACCAGAGGGAGGATGCCAAGGAACGAGGAGCAGAACACGTCGAGAGCGAAGGGAGTCTTATTGATTTTTCCAACATCTGATCGACAACGGGAGCAAAAAAGAAGAGCAAGAGCGCGGGGTGGCCAAACGAGACGGGGGGTGAGATGGAAAGGGAGAAACCACCACCTTGGACTATTTTTGGCGAAGGGTTCGAACAAAAATCGAGCAGAGTTTCTTGCTAGGTACATCTCTTATTTTTAAGGGGGATTTGTACTTTTAGAGTCTACTGGGCGGGTGTAAACATTACAGTAATAACACTATGGAAATAAGGAATGGGTGGATGTACAGGTGGATAGGTATTAGATAGTTACAACCGAAAGAGTTGCTGAAACTCAACTGAAACGATAAACATAAGGGAAAGAAGCTAAGGTTTCGCAGACAACAATGATAATGAAAAGTCCATAAGCAATCCGTCGTCACCTAACCAATCGGATTTCGAAGAAAAAAAAGCAAATTGCTCTTATCCACTGTGCCGTCGCGTGTATCAAGCCCATCGCAGTCTATGTCTGTAGCGTGATAGTCCTCAAGCATTTGGTACCTGTGTTGCCAGGGTAACAGCCTAGATTCGAGAGGCCGGCAGATGCAGGCTCACGGGGGAGACAAAGAGACAGACACACCGTCTGCACGTGCACACGTTGGCAGAGAGAAAGAGAAGAGAAAGAAGAGGGAACGAAAGCCATTGTTGTTCGATCGTGTATCTTTGTTTGAGATTTCCGCTACCACAGACTTGCGAGCGACGTGAATCGCGATGCATCGGGATTCGGGATACGCGTAACTTTGCGAGTTAGGTAACGTAACGTCCGATTCATCGAAACTGGCCACCACTCGGACAGCCTCCTCTCGATGGAAACGCAACCGATGCTTTCCATCGGATTGAGCTTGAAAACGTTATAGCGTAGATTTGCTGGAACGCGCGATATGTACCAAAGACTCTGAAAATATTTCGATTACTGTGAAATTCGATTTTATCAATCGTAGCCCAGTAATAAGATACGGAAAATCGATTGGCGTTAAGTGTAGGTAGGGGAGACCGGGGCTAAAAAGTTCCGGGGGTAAGTTGTTTCGACGGTTCTATCTTCAAAATGAAAAGAGCCTTGTACTTTAAACTATTTTTTCCGTGTAAGTTGATCACGCCACTCTGTCGCCCATTTTAATAGCGTCCGCGACAGCGAATCGTTTGGCTGTAAGCAAGGACCTATTAGTCGCGTACCACATAAGTAAATATTTTTCTATCATTATTTTTTGGTCTATTTCGATTATTAAACGTTGATATTATTGATCGATTCGTTCTTATGGATCAAATGACATTTAAGAACATGGTGTAATAGTGTTTATCGTTGCAATATATGTATAAGCAAAATAATCTCTCAAATTGCTACATGTGTCGATAGAGGCTAGTTGTTACCGTGATTTGGGGCATGTTGTTACCGTAACAACTTGCCCCACCGCAAATGTATAAATTGTTCCTGCTGTGCTTTAAGATGCGAACATATGAATGAAAGGCGGAAAGGGGCACCATTCCCATCGAAGTTACGCATAAAGTTAACAACTGTCGCTAGAGAATTCAGTATCTGCCACTTGACTCTTTCGAGAGTTATTAAAAAACTACAATCTGAACGAGAAGCCACTGTAGGCTACAAGTACAAATCTCAATAAGTAGGTACTCACAAACAGATGAATGTAAGACTGATTTGTAGATTTTAATTTCTATACCAAAGATAATGTTTATGGTTATTATATTGTTTTGGTTTTCTTTTATAGATAATATATTTTTGTCGATCCGAACCTTTATAAATAAACATTATTAATAAAATTCTCTTTACTTTATTAGAAAAAGAAATATTTCATTAAAAGGCAACTCTTATATCTTAGTAACAACTTACCCCAATGCGATAACAACTTGCCCCATAAAGGGGTAAGAAGTTCCGCTTCGACCAGCCACGAATAAATAATTTTTTATGAAAAACCTATTACAATATCTTAAATACAAGCTTAAAGTCATAAAATATCATAAATTTAACAAGAAATTAGTCAATAATGGAGAGAATAATTACATTATTTTCTAGTCATTTTTTATGTTTTATCGAAATCGGTACTTTTAGCCCCGGTCTCCCCTACCTATTATAATTCGATTTAGGTACTGTTCCGGATGTTCCGGCAAAATTATGAGAATATTGTAAGCGACCTGACCTCGTCCTGAATTTCTTTCGTCCGGGCCCCGGGGCCGCTGGAGAATCCAACGAACCTCCTCCTTTCGTTGAGGTAAGGCACGCTGCCAGACAGGAAGAAAACGGGACAACTCGTAGGGAAATCTACGCCGAACGATCACAGCCAGCTCGAATTACTTATCTAATAGATTCGGTTACGTATCGCGTAGCGGAAAAATCGAATCGTAGGTAAGTACGCATGTATGATATTATATAGCTATGTATAACGTCGAGTCGTCCTTCTTCTTTCTACCGCACGATGGAAGTTTATCAAGTGATCGTTTGCGCTGGTGCAGGTTGCGGCAACACCTCGCGCGTGTTGTAACCAAGTAAAAGTAAAAAGAGCGGAACTCGCGACGATACCCGAGAAAATAATAGGCAGCGGAAGTGCCGAAAACACAATATGTACCTATACCGACGCAACGGCGCGGCGCCGATGCGAAAATTACCTACGACCAACAATTTACAATGGTTGCGTGTGCGCGGTGTATGAAAAACGCGCGTGCGCGACAACGATGTACATTTGAATAGATTAGCACGCAACGGGTGGCTTCGGCGTCGGAAAGTGAAAGTACATCCGTCTAGCGAGCAACGTTTCGTTTCCACGCAGCCAAGTATATTCCGTTGCGAACGCTGCTTACGCTGGCCGGTTTATCGAACCGCGCGCTTTTTCTCATAACGCTCGATCATACGAAGCGTCCATCAATTAAATCAAACGTTTCATTCTAATCCCACGCTTTATCTCAGATTATGTAGGTACTCGGTTTATTTTCTTCCATTATCAGCCGCGTACGCTTTTTGCGACTCAACGAGAAGCAGAAATCAGATTGTATAATTACGCGGCAAGTTCACGGTTTAATTGCACCATTAAAGCGTAATATCGTACGAAGAAGAAAAGGTAGGGAAGAATGGGGCAATCGCGGTCAGCAGGCAGTGATAGTCAGTATTGTTATTATAAAACGACATGTCCGAAATGTACAATTTCTATTTTTTAGCTTCCACGACATCATTCGCTATATTGTCGAACAACCTCGCCTTAATCGTTGCTAAGCAACTAAGACAAGCAACCCTTTTTGTGTTTTAAACGTCGGTGATGTTATACTTTGTGTGCATCACGTGAGAGATAAATACTAATTTTGAAGCTTTATTTACATTTCAACTTTACGTAAATACAGATATACTATCAAGGCAAAGGATTAGAATCAAATTTAATATAAATATATTTAATTTATTTATGTAATCTTCAATTTTATCAATGAAAAAGTGTGCGGGCAATGATGGTCGCTTGACGATTAGCGCAACGTCATTACCAATATTCCCCAGTGTAGAATAAAAATGTCTTTCTTCATTAGAAGAATTGTATTCTGTAAATGGCAAAAATAAGCCCTAGAACAACTGGAAAAGCCGATTGGGCTTGATAATGAAATGTAGTTTCGACGCGTCTCGTGTGGCCTCTCGGCTCATTCTGAATGTTGTGGATGGAACTGGGCGGATGGATACATATGCGAAAAATTTTAAATTAATCGCCCGCAATGTGACCAGTATTACCCGCAGGTGTGGACAATGGCGGTCAAATACATATTTTCTGTATTTTGTAATCTTATTAAACAAATCAATATAATATTAATTATTTTCGTATCCTACAAATAGGTTGATAGTTTAAGTTTACAAAAAAATCATTTTCAAGGAATATTGCACCTTATATCTTGGTTTTATTACACTTATCGCTTAAGTGACCGCCATTACCCATTCTCCCCTACTTATTAGCTGTTAAATAGTACATAGGTAGGTGATCGTTTACATCGGGCTGCGAATGCCACGTGCAATCGTACGATCGAACCCGTTACGCGCTGGATGACAGAGTGACTCATTCGTCGGACTGACCTGAAAGATAAGACTTGGCACAGGTAATGTAGCTGCACATCTGCCCTATCTTCGTCCACGCAGTCTTCAACAGTTCCGAATCGTACATGGGTAACTGCCGGCAAGTTGTTGCTTCCTTCTCAATCCTCTCACCTTCTGCCGGTTTCCTCGAATCGTCAGCCACTCGCGCACACGTGCACTCACGCATCGATTGGGTATCGAAACCGTCGCGCGTCGCCTTCCAGGTATATCGAGTCTACTTCCTTATCACAGCATAATGTACAATGTTCATCGCTCGCGCAGCTAGCACACGACCGCGACCGTGCGCTCAAATTTCTACCCGATTGGCGGCTTTACGCAATGTTATCGCGTTATCACGCGGCTATACCTATTAGCAATATAGCATCCACGTCGATAAGACACTTGGGCCGCTCAAATTTCTGCAATATTTCGACAACACGGCTGGGCAATCGAGTAGGGTTAGATCGATAACTGCAATCTTCCGTCAAACGCTAAAACTTGCATTTTCTCTAATATCGTTTAATTTTGCGACAAATGTTCGTAATGTTCTAGAAAAAAAAAAGCACGAGGCTCGACGTATGTATCAGGAGCGACCCCCGATGACGCCAAGTCACACCTACGAGTGTTTCCTCGTTTCCTCGTGTCCTCGAATTAAAGCGTCAAGGTCCGTTACGTCTCCGACCTGCTTGGTCGGAACAACTTTTTATAAGCCCCGTTACCATTCGCATCGACGCCGACGCAACAGTTTCCCTCGCAACAATTAGATTTCGCGTTTAATTTATGCCAGCGAAGGAGAATCGAACAATTCACGTCGTAAAGCCGGGAATCCACCGGGAAGCGAAGCTAAGCTATGCTATGCGATGCTATGTTTTAACGTAGCTTTCTGTGGAAACGGTTCCATAAGAACGTATTGATGCTAATGTTTTTAAAACGTAGCATGCCATAGCAAAGCATCGCATAGCATAGCTCAGCTTCCCTGTGGATTCCCGGCTTAAGAGTTGGAAGTGACTTTCCGTTTTGGTAATGCAAGCGACTCGCTTGCTTCTTCTCATCACGCATGCCAGAGAAACAACGGATTGTTTTATCTTATTGTTACTTGAACGTCTACAAAAGGCGTGCTTCACGTCTTTCCTCCATTTCCACTTTTCTACGTAGGTACGTTTCGCGTCATCGCGTGGTAGTTACGCAGAGGGAATTACGCGTTCTTCCTGAAAATGCTGACTTCGTTTCAGTCACAGACAACAGCTTCCTCCTACTCGGAGAACTCTTTAAAAAGTTATAATGTTATTCGTGCAGCCGAGGAAGTTGCTCCGACCGCGGGAAAGCCTCACTTTCTGACTAAACCTACGTTTTCGCACTCTGTAAAAACGAATAGTCCTAGAACTATATCGATTAGTAAATTGCTGTAGTCAACAAATCGCAGATCGTTGATCGCGTTAACGCGCGAAGCATAGGTAAAGTAAGAATGAAAGTAACTTCGACGCCACAAACTCCCTTCAAAGAACCTCTAGACACCGTTTTGGCCAGCGCTGATGCGTATAAATAACTAATTATTATCCTTGACTCTTTATTAAATCCTGCTACATCGCATCGGTGTGACCCTTGCAACCGCGACAGATTACGTCACCGAAAGCATATAACCGTGTACACCGGGCAGAGTACGTATAGCGAGCAATCACCACTATACACGACACGTACACTCTCGCTCACCTAATATCAACCTATTTATGCGTGGATTCGCCATCCTCCGATTCCTGCTTTCTCAGATTCAATATTAGAGTAACAAGGAATCAATCCGATTATCGATTCTCGAGTAGGCGAATGTTAAAATTTCTTCTTCGTGCTAAAGGTTTCATTTCAATGCTGAATATCCCCGAGTGAAGAGTGCTGTTTCGTTCTTGTTCCTTTTCAAACGATTTTATTCAGCTTCGATTCTCTGTTTGTTTGTTTGTATGTATGGATCACACCTGGCGACTCAAATTTAATCCACTTCCAACTATCCAATTGTCTTGAAACTTTGCAGGCGTGCGTAGTTTGGATGACAATACAATATTTAAAGAAAAAAATTAACCCCGAGCGGGTGAAAAAATTACCCAATCATCAATAAATATAACCTATAACCACAAATCCAAACGACTTGAGATAAGCCACTCGCGTTCCTCACGAAAACGACAAAAAGCCGCTGCGTTCAGGACGCTGGTCGCATCGCGATTACCGAAAATGCACAATTTATCGAGAAATGATCTGTAACGTATGTACGAATAGTAAAACTAAAACTTTGCAGGCGTTCGTAGTATATCGCCATCGAAATTGTAGTACAAGGAAAGAATTATTTTTTAGTCACTATAGCACTACAGCGTTTAAGCAAACTGTTCAACTCTATACAGCAATAAAATATATTTGTAAAGAAGTCTGTGCTGCGAAATGTAAATCCAAAAACACTAAAAACTAGAAAATAAAAAATATATAAAAAAAATTTATGCTAAACGATTTTATTAAAAATGCGCTAAAAAGTAAAAAATAATTTTTCTGTACTACAATTTCGATGGTGTTTTTTCACTTTAAATAAAATCGTGGAGCAGGATATATCATAACAGAATATGAGTCAATTTAATACAGAATCAAGCGTCGAAATGAATTTGTTGTGACATATGCTGCTCCACGATTTTATTTAAAGTGAAAAAACACCATTGAAATTGTAGTACAAGAAAAATTATTTTTTAGTTTTTAGTGCATTTTTAATAGAATCATTTAACATAATTTTTTTTATATATTTTCTTTCCTTTATAATCGATAAGAACTCGTTATGTCGTGTGATTGGAAAGTCTACATCAGAGGCGTCCGGAAACTTTTTTCCAGGGGGGGGGGCAATTTTGAGATGATGGTAAAGAAAAATATACCCCTCTTGCTTTTTCTTAACCCAATATATAGTGCCAATTTAATTAAAATTTTAAAACCGAAATTTAAAAATATTCCCTTTTTTAGTATAAACTTAATAAAGATTAGTTTTGAAAAATAAGCGATTTTTTCTCAAAAGCCAGGAGGCCAACTGCCCCCGCCCCCTCTGCGGATGCCCATGATCTACATTATGTTCCCTCCTAGACGCTATGAAAATGAGTGCGGAATAAGAACGATCGAGCTATCCAACCGAACCCACTAGTCTTCGTTTAACCTTCAACCTGTACATTAGCGACGGCGTTCATTGGATTCGTTGCCTTCTTACGTTACCGGTTACCTCCTAGTTAGTCGACTACTTGCTTAAGTAATTCATCTTGAAAAATAATCGGTCGCTCGATTTTACGATTCCGAGTGCTTGCTTTTTCGTTTTCGTGGCGAGACATTTAAATGTCGCGACATTTTCAATGTATAGTGTAGGTGTAGGTGTGATCCGGTGGAAACGTCGAGACAAGAGCCTTTTTTCCTTAAGTTTACACGAATATCGTCGGGCACTCGAGTACTATTAAGTGCGCTCCATATTTACCTTCCATTACAGTTTACAGTACAAAACCGTGCTGGTTCCCTTGCACAGAGTGCGATTCGCGACGCTACTTGAGTAGCAGCACGAAATCGAAGGCAAAGGCGAAGGCGAAGGCGCACATAGGCGAATAACGCGAGCACCCGAGCGACGAGAGAAGTCCAGTGCCAAGGTGTTCGCCAAGGTAGAACGCAGTCGGGTATAGTGTTCCAGCTGAGATTCGATCGCGCGATGCAACAAGTATCGAACGCGGATCGGGCAGAAACGGACAGGATACAGGGCGTCGAGTGTTTTGCGCGCGCGCGCGCACACGCGTCGTAACTCGCGCACTAACGTAGGTATATAACTCGGTGACCGTCTAACCGAGTGACTGGACGATCGACTAACCGTTCGTTGGTCGGACGAACGCGATCGAACGTGAGCGGGCCCGAGTAGATGACACGCGGTATGAAAATAGGGGGAGACCCGATATGTGCCCACTGCCCACGCGTCAACGTGTATGCGAGCGCACGTTTCTCGCGTGTACCGTCGCGGTCGATCAATCGAAGAACGTGCGTCGCCACTTCAATTGCTCGGTTATTCGTTTAACGTTCGACCAACTGGAATATGTGCCGATTTGTCCGTTTCGTTGTGGACGTTGCTCCATTAAGCGCTACGACACTGCAAACATACCAGAGCTACGGATAATTCTACGGAGACCAATTAAGCCGAATAGAATGTATCGATTGCGAATGGACAGTAAACGGCAGGCCAATCCGTACGCGGCAGAACCGAAGCACGCAAGCATACTTCTATTGGACCGTTCGAAGGCGCGGCTCAACTAAAGTCATTTAGGTTCGCGCGAGCTGCGAAGGAAGACAATGAGCTGACTCGTCGAGTTATTCGGCGCGGCTCGGCGCGGCGTGTCCCCGATCGTCGCTAGCGACGGCGATGGTTCCAGTGACGCCATCGATCTAAAGTTGCACGCGCTGTTCGAGTAACTGTACCTCGGATCGAAGCATGAGCGGCATACTCAGCCATTTACTGCCTACCTCTTCCTCGAGCGCGAACGCGAGCACGCGCGTATGCGGAACCACCATCAACCGAACGACCACGAGACACCGTACGTACACACATATGCCTTTACCGAACTACTTTAAACGCATGAATAACGTTTAAAACGAATATCTATGCACATGCTGCTTACAACTGGCGTTGGACTTGAACTGTTTTGGAGAAAAGGAGCAATGGGCTGGGCCACCAGTGATTTCAACTTTTGCACAGAAATTGTCTAATGGTATTGGTTAACCGCATTCGTCCGGTTGGGCCAACGCATACGCTCGTCCACAACTAGAGATTGCAAATTTACCGACTTTTTCAGTTACCGGTAATTCGGTAAGACTTTCAATCAAAACCGGTTTACCGGTAATTAACCAGTATTTTTTTGAGGTATTATATGACGTAAAATATAAGGGTAAACATTACAAAAACTTTTTTTTAACCCTAATCGAACATTATAAAAAATATATGCAAGTGAAACTATTCTGAACATAAAATATATAAAATGATATAACACAAAATAGATATATTTGTATAACTATTCACAATACTTATTAATATGGATCTTCGCCAGGAAAACAATGAAAAGAATCAAATCTTACATACATAATTAAATATTTCTAATTTAACCATTCTTTTTAACAAATAAGCACGCAGAAAACATAATTTGTCAAAACTTTGGTTTCCTGATCGCTACCTCATTTTTGTACAAAATAATCCAGCCACGGATAAAGCGCTCTCATATTCTACACTTTTTGGTCGGGTAGTCATTAAGAAATCATATGCCATTTGTATGTACTTTCTCCTTATTTTTTCTACTGGAAAATGCGTCCATTTTTTTGATGACTTGATTCAGATTCTTAGTTTTCTTTTGGATCAGAGTTGACTCTTCATGAGTTTTCGTCTTTATTAGTAATTGAAGTTTGTTTCCCTGATACCATAATAGATGTCGACGGAATTAATGAACGCATATATGTGCTATAATACTATACGTAATTTATCGAATCACCGGTAAAAATTTGACGAATTACCGGTAAAAATTTGAGGGTATTTCTCGCGATTTACCCGCGGTTTCCCGGTATTGCAATCCCTATCCACAACACTCAGAAGGTTAAACAAACGTGCCTCTTAAACTTTAACGATTAAGTCAGTTTGCGTTGGTATAGTAAGAATATGTTGGTCGGTTTGGCGTAAAAAATTGCATCGCGCTATTTTTCTACACCTGCGAGCGAGCGAGAGAATTGCATAAAATTGTCAGAGCATACGGGTACTTAAAGGCCCCGGACAAATTTGCAAGTGTCGAGTAGGCGCATGTTAAGATTTTTTATTCGCACGACAAAAAATTCGTTTGACTGTTACGCCGAAGCGTAAGCTTCGCGAAAGATGTTGATTCTACAACAGTCGATCGAACAAAGTTCAAGTTCTGTTCCGCAGAGCGACCGAATCACGCGACACCGCGGTAATCGGTAGGTAGGTACACTGTACGTGCGCATCCTACTTTTTATCAACTCCGCGACTCCGTTTCGCCCATATCGTGTGCTAGCAACCAATTTCTAGGAGTTATTAGCTTTTCTCGTGAATTTAACATAACTCGTTTCCGTTTCCATTCATAGCGTACGAATCCCCTGCTCTCGCGTCTTCCTACGCGGCAAATGAAAAAGAAGAAAAAGGAATAGAGAAGGAAAATAGATACGTGGGATTACATACGTTGGGCCGTGCGATACACGGTGGTCGGCCTGAATTAAGTGTCTCGGGAAGAGAGAAACAAGGACCGAACAGAGAGCTGCTCGCCGAGATGTACATTTAAAGATGGCAGCAACGACCAATTGGATGACGCAAAGAGCACTGACGCGTATTCTCCGAAGCGTCCGAATATCCTTCGATGTGCAAACCAAGAAAACAATTGGAACGCTGACGTTTCAAGAAAATGTACGATGTGTTTGTGCTGGCCGCTGCCGCAGCCGCCGACGGCGAGCGATCCGCGAGGCCATAACCGGGACCCGCGCACCCACGGAATCTTCTTTCCTTTCCTAACGTTCCGCTGATTAAGCGCTAACGTCAACCTTATCACCCGCGATTGTTGCAGCTGAAACGTGGAACATGTGACATGTCCATCGACGAATCGAGAGACCAGAGTCAATAACGTTACGCCGACCTCGAACTTGAAAAAAAAAGACGATACCCGCTGGTTGGTAGTTATTAAAAACAGCATCGAGTCGCAAACAACGCACTGTGCGAAGACTAAACGTCCGTAGATCGCCGCAGAAAGTGCGAAACCTCGAGCCGTCGCGAACGTGAGAATACAAATTCAAGAAAAATAAACCACCTCTCGTTTCTGCGAAGCGATACGAAATCAGGTAAACGATCCTCGTTACGCGTGCAAGCTGGCAGGAATAAATAATCCGAAATAACCTCTTATATACAGCGTATTTATCAAATAATCCATTCTACTATAAGCGCGTTAAATTTTTTTTTATACACGGCGATACGATCGCGCGACTATATCTCTGCGTGTTGTTTCTTTCAATGGTAAGCGATATCGAGGAAAATTCCACATAAAATTCGATCGTTTGGATTTGCGACGGAAAGCGTAAGAGAGATTGAAGAATATTAGCGCGAAAGCGGATCGACGCGGATGGGATGGGCCATGGCAATTCCCGGCAAACTATTAAACAATGCTTCTTTCTAGCAACACGTTGAAAATATTGGTTGACTTCGCGATATGTCGTTCCTCGCATATGTATTATGTACGCTTGCTCCGTTCATCATCGTCTATAGAACTAACCGGTCGATTAGTCGCGAATGAAATTGAGCGCAAAGCTGACCTGAAAACAGATTGGTTCGAAGGTGGAATGCGCGCGCGTGCAATTACGCGCACGAGGCTTCTTTTTCGACGTTACGACTCTATTTGTAAAGTAACGAAGCGAATTACAGAAGCTAGAGCCCACAGCTCTAACCAGCTTGACTGAACTACTGCCAAATTTGTAGCAGCGCCAGCATCGATCTTTGGCCCCAGTTCCGAATTCTCTGAATTAATTTTAGTTGACGTACGCGCGTGTCAAGGCCGCGATCTTCTTATGAAATAGCGATTCATAAATGAGACGTCGTTTCAATCGAAGGACAATTGTACGTCGCCGCTCATCCTCTCTTGGCGTCGCACAGAAAATTTACTCGGGTGAAAACAGATAACTTTATCCAACACATTTACGCTCGTATCGAACAACGTAAGTAAGTACCTAAGTAGATCTGGACGCTTGCATTGAACGTGAGAAAATTCAGGCGACGACCCTCGTGCGAACAATGTTGCTACCTACTGCACAATCTTAACAAACGAGCTTCCGTATCACATTTTTTCAGTCTTTACCTGATTTCGCGACTTTTTCTTTAAGTACCTACTCGTTGCTTCTATTTCGTAGTTGCGCAAGAGAATGCAACGGACGGCGATAAATTATTTATCGGGATTGCAAGACATCGACAGATATTAGACTTACTTATTATCGTCGCGGGAAGCGATAAAGGCTAACAGAATACGTAGCCTGCGTCGAGAATCGAGTTCATCTAATTACATATATTATATAAGGAGCGAACTTTGATTTTCGTTTGTACTTGGCTATTAACGAGTTAAGCTTTAGTAATACCCGGGGCGATCTTTGCTTATTTCGTATACCTTGTTCCTGAGATAAGCTCCACGTATAAAGTAGGTCAGAATGTGAGTCACTCTTTGGAATGTCATATTCTGGAGCCACGAAGGTGCACACTAATTCTAACGAAGGCAATCAAAGAACCGTGCCCACTTGCCTTTCGTCCATGGATGCGACCACCTCGAAACCTTCGCTGCGTTACGATTAGGTATGTAGGTAGTTGGAAGCATCGATTTCGAGACAAAACCATTATGAGTCACTGATTTCTAAAGTCGTTTTAAGAAGCATTTCGTAAGAGACGCAAGGAAATTTTCAGTAACGCGCGATATGCTTGTGAAAGAAAATTGTTTTAAAGCTTCCTAACAAACGGGATAGTTATTCTTTCTGGTAAGATTGGCGGATGTAAAGAGCGAAGCGCGAGGAGGAATTGTGAACAGTGAACAGTGAACAGACCTCGAGGGATGGAGAGTATCGCAGAGGCGAAAGGGAGCAACGATAAGCGGCAACAGTCGACCGAGTCGATTGCATATTTTATAACCAGCAAGAGAGTTTAAAAGTTGTTGCGAAATGTGTGTACGTATAACATGAGTAGCCTTGAAGTTTCCGCGTCGTTCGTTGAGAGTTGAGACTGAACAGAAAGAGGAAAGAGAAAGCTAGAAACGTCACAAATTCCCTCGATGGCTCCATCCCTCGCTTCTTACCTTTTTTTTTGCCGATTCGTAGATTTGACAAAATATTGTAAACAGTTCTCGGTCTCAACTACGCTTATTTGTCCCACAGCGAGAAGATAACAATGGAAGCAAGCAGCTTTCACTGTATGGTAATAGGAGCGATTAATCGTCGAAGCGTGGCAGCCAGAGCTAGCTAGCCAGCCAACCGATGCCCACAATATTTCGCATTCCCGGATAATCTGTACGCTTTAAACTACTACTTAGGTATATTCGCGATAACGAAATTCCCATTCAAATGAAACACGTTTGCACTGTTACACCTATATAATTTCTACTATTTGTCTAACTTTCACCCGACGATTAGTAGGAGTTTGTGAAACGAGCTCTACCGCTCCACCGTAATACTTGAAATAAC